>CM029919.1:0-5000000 GCA_017639245.1 Myiopsitta monachus
CGAGGTTCTGGGGTTATGAAGGGCCAGGCCTCAAGGGCAGAAGCCCGAGTACTCTTCAAGACCTACAAGCATGAAGATGCAGGGACGAAATCCTACCCAGGATGAACAGGGATGCCGAGAGAACGGAGCTCCCAAGGCAGCCTGGAACCAAGCTCCAAAATTCTAATGAGCTGATGACCCTGTGACAAAAGCCATAGCGTGCTTTACACTTGTAAAGCTGGAAAAGGAATGCCAAACAGGCACTTGCGTGACCCACACGAGTGGTCGGCACTCAGAAGACAGGACCTGTGAAGCAGGATTAAACCCCTTCAGCTCAAGGAGATATGAAGACATCAGGACCTGAGGAAGCACCAATATAGAACATGGATCGCATGCAGTCCATAAAGCATCCAAGCTGGAACTGCCCTGCTCACAGTGAGCTCACTCTACAATATAACACACTGCCTTTCCCTCAGCCCTATATTACATTTTCAACCCTTTCCTGCTATCCTGAACTCATCCCCCACACCCCAGCCCCCAAAAAAGAGTCCCTCTCCTTAAGCTTCCATAGTGCCAGGAGTCTCGAGACAGCCTCGGTGTTCAGAACTCCTCCATCGGACACCAGCAGTGTTGCGGCCATTGCCAAGTTCCTCTTTGTCACCTGCCAGAAACAAAGCAAGGCGAACCCCCTGTGCTAACAGTTATCACCACCACCCCAGCCATCTCGCTCCATGTGTTCTATACCAAGCCACTGCCTCCTCTAAAGCTCCTCAACGCTGCACTTGCCTGTTCCAAAGAGATAGCAGTCTCACGCCAGGCCTCTCCTGCCCTCTGGGGCCTAGAAGTCCAACAAAGGCAAATGACCATGGTTCTTGCAAAAACTGATCAGCTCCACTATCCTTCTCTTTACATCCCTGACTCACATGAAGCACTCATTTGTCTTCGAACGGAGAGGGCAAGACCTGGAATAGAAAACACAAATACCGAATCCCTTTGCCATGTTTTCCTCAACTCTGAGCCACCACACACACTCACAAACCCCTTACCTACTCACAGCTGCAAAAGTAGCTTGGAGCAAGACCCCAAAAGACTACTGAGCAAATGACTCAAAGCAAAAGCCCTACTCTGCTTTACACACACAAACCTGGGGGGGAAAAAAAAGCCCGATCCACTGTTAGGCAACCGGCTTGAGCAGTGAGTATCTGAAAGACAAGGTCCTAGGAGCAGGCCGAGCGCCTTTAACTCTATGAGCCATGTGGAAGCGCCAACGCAGAATACAAGCAAACGCAGTCCTTAACACAGTCAAGCTGTACTACCCTGACCACTGTAAGATGATGTTATTAAGCATCTCACTTCTTTCTCTCAACCCCACGGTACGTTTAAAACACGCCCCTGCTAGACTGATATTGTCCCCCATCCCCCTGCTCCCAAAAAGTAGCCCCCCTGCGTAGTTTTCCTATTGCCATAAATCTCTAGCCAGGCTTATTGCTCCGAACTCTCATATTAGGCGCCTGTCTGATGGCTGCACTTGCCAATTTAGCCTTCATCATCTGCAGTAAGAAAGGCAAAAACTAAAAAAGAAAAAGAAAGCAAAACAAAAAATTCAGCCACACAACAGTTTGTAATCAGACAAACAGAAGAAAAACACAGTTTGGGCTATCATTCTCACCACCACCACCATACCAGTCAACTGCTTACTTATTCCTTTAACAACTTACTGCCTCATCCTTAACTCTACCAACATTTGCTCAGCTGGTCCTACATTTTTTTTCTGCATGCTACACCAGGGTTCTCCTCCTCTTCCAAACTTAAAAAAGTAGACACAAGTGAGCATTGCACTGGTGATAAGTACTTGACCCCACCATCCTTGTCATTATATTCCTGCCTCACTGGAAATGGTTAACTGACTTCGCAGGGAACTGCACAGAACCTACAAAAAAGACTAAAAGTAAGACCCACCATCAAGTAACATTCAACTGGTAGTCGCCCACCTCACACAAAATCCTCCATATCTTTAACAATCCTCCTCCTTGTAGAATTTTATTTCTCACGATTTGGATGCGACTCCATAAAAAGAAATATAAACAAATGCAAACTGACCACAGCTAGTGAAAAATGTCTTTCCTGTGAAATTCTTAACCCCAGCTTGATTATATACAATGCTCATACACCAAGCACCCAACAGGTATGTCTGCTACACCGAACCTACTATACCACTTAAAAAAAAAGCAACAGAAGTTAACTTAAAGTACTTAAAACCAATGAAGATATACTAGCTCTACAGTCACCTGGTCAGTGTCCACATTAACCAGTAAGAGAACAGGAAAAAGTCAGCTCTCTGAAAATGAACTCTGAGAAAACACACCTACAGGGACAAATTACAGCTATACCCCAAAACATAACACACATAGAAACTCTAAAGAACAAACCTTATGGACACTTGAAAGCCTCCCAGCAAAAAAAACACTAAGTTGAAAACTACTCTTTTACCTTTCCCTCCCCCCCAAAAAAAAGTTTTTTAGCAGCCACTATGTCCCACACCAACCTCACAATTTTTTTTGCTCCTCATTAGACACAGTCCTTCAACGTAACTTCCAAAAGAGCAAAGACTCTAAACCATCGATGCAAAACCTTCTAGACACGTAACATGTATGTTCCTTCAGGAGCCACAATCTTCACCATAACATACAAAATAAAAGAGAAACAGTACACAGGTAATACAAACACAGACCAAAAAACACTTCTGGCACAACTCAAGCAACTGAGAAAAAACACGGAACACTGCTTAAACGCCCTCAAAAAAACAGCAGAGCAAAAAAACTACAGCAAAAAAAAAAAAACCCTCACAAACCACACACACACACAAACCCAACCAATCAACTTATTAGCACAAAAACCCACCAAAAACACACAAAAAAAACAAAAGCAGAAACAATACCATCAAAAAAACTACCTTCAAGAGAGACAAACCCCAAAGAAACCCACCAGCACAAGCCTGATGCCTTATATACCCCAGAGCCTACCCACAACCCTTCCCACAATGCTGGGGGAACAGGGGTGGGTCAGACCATCAGGTGGGATAAAAGCAGCTTGACAAGGTACAGGTGCGTTTTTTTTTCTATCTGGCTCTGGTTCCTTGGCTGCTCCCTGGCTTTAATTTTCTGGCTTGCTTTCTCAGGCTTAGATTCACATTCAAAACTCACAGGGCACGTAGGCTCGCTCTCACACAGAGTGGCCCATAATCGTATTCCTTTTTAGACCACATAGGCATTCTCCTGCTGAGGTTCTGGGGCTGAAATTCTGAAGTTCAGACTCACGTTCTTAATCCACAGACCCACAAAGGCTCCCTCTCACACAGACTGGCTGAGCTCCGTGCTCACATTTCAACTGCACAGACACTCCAGCTCCGACCTTGGCTCACACTCACTTAGCCTCAATCTGACACACCGCAGGGGTCAAAGGTCGCACGGCCACGGACGCCCCCGGGGACCCGGTTACTTCTGGGTTTCCGGTCAGCATCCGGCTTCGTATTTCCGCTTCCCTTCCTGTTTCCGTTGCCACTCGGGGCCGTCATTTCCGGTTTCCCGCGTCGGGTGGGGGGTGTCAGGGATACGATTTCGGGGCGAATTTAGGGTTCGGGGGGCGGTTGGGGTTGGGGTTAGGGATGGGGTTGGGGTTAGGGTTGCGGGGGCAGTTAGGGTTGGGGATGGGGTTAGGGTTGTTGGGGCAGCTAGGGTTAGGGTAGTCTTGTGCAAGTTTTTATTCTGAACCCTAGATAAGTTTGGATATGATGTCCAAATATGATATGATCGCTTATCCTAGCTAAGTGTGACATGAGAAGGGATTTTCCTTGAGGAGGAAATGGGGAGAAAAAATAAGCCCATCTTCTCACCTTTCAGACAGCCAGAGCTTTGCCATAGCCTTTAAGCAACGATGTGGACGAGAGATGCCATGGGTGACAGAGTGGCTTTGCTTCCTCTCTTCCAGAAAGTCTTCCAAGGACTCTGGTCTTGCGTGCATCATGCACCACGGCTGCTTTGTGTTGCTAACCAAAGAAACAGGCGAGCTGAATGAGCCCTCCCTTGGAGCCCATGTCTGCTTCCTGTTCAGTGCCTGGTCCCTGTCCCTCCAGGCTCAAGAGATGTCTGCAGGTTAGGGCAGAGGACACAGGAGATGCTCCCTCAGCATCTCAGATCATAACCACCTGCATCGGCACAGGAAAAGGAAATAAATGGTGGTCTCTGGCAGGGATATTGTGGCTATATAAAGCGATAACTTGGCTTATGAGGACCACTTTCCTGGTGTTATGGGTAACATCAGGCCATAAATGTGAGGCCCATCTCTCTGAGGGATAAGCCAGCAATGGTCCACAGCTTGCCAGTAACAAAGGGGACTACTACATGTGAATTCAGAGAGAGAGGTGGTTCAAGAAACTTGTTCTGCTATGTGCATAGATTCTGGGATGTAGCCCACCTACTCTGTGCCCAGTTTGGGGGCATATGACAAAAAGGTTGTCTTACTTGGAGTTGCAGTGTAAGCTGCATAGTCAGTGGGTTGAGAGGGGTTGAGTGGCTGCAGAGGAGACCCGTCACCCTTCTTGGGCACTCAGGTGCCTCAGGACTGCATGCTGTGGCTATTCAAAGCATGGGTTCCTTGGGGACTGAGTTTGGTAGTCCCCAAAATTCAGTGGATGCCACGGTCTGTAGACAGTTTCTCACCCCTCACATCTCACACACTGGCAGCAATAAATGCTTATATTGACCAGGAACAAGTCATTTGCAGCCATGCCAGGGCAGGACGTATAGCTGCTGTTATATCTGTAACCTTTCAGTGGAAATACAGCATTTTTCAGAGGCATACAAGAACTGCATTACTGGCATCTATCTCAGGATATACCTGCAATTTAACTAGGAGGGAAGAAAACCTTTAACCCAAGTTTCTCCCTCCCACCAGCACTTTGAGCTCTCTCTTTCCTTCCTCTCCATCTTCTGTCCGATAAAACACACTTGAACACTGTAAAAACTCTATGTATAAGACATTAAGTTTGAAAAACTGGTTACAAGTAGAGATTCAAAAATGAGGGTATGAGTTAATGTGAGATCATTATATATCTTTAGTAGTTTTTTCTGTCTTTTACATGGTAACAGCATTCAACCAGGCACATTTCCAAGGAGAAATAGATAAATCAAACCCAGAAAATTTTATAGGCACATTCTAGCTAAGATGCAGCTGCTGCATCTAAAAAATAAAATAAAAAGAGAGAGAGAAAAGAAGAACCTTCATATTTCTCCCGCCCTTCTGCACATTATTATTGTGTTTCTTGGGGTTTTTTTAAATGATTGTAGTAATCACGTCTGAGACTGTCTCAGTGCAGTCCTTAAGTACATAGTCCATTTTGGGAACAAATATTCAAGTGTTATTCGGTTTTAGACCCATTTGTAAAAAGAAAAAGATAATTGTGACATTTTTGGACAAAAATCCAAATATTGTGGAGCCAAATTTCATGCTAAAATGTCACTGCTTTTATTTGGCTCTTCGACCTAATTTAAATCAGGTCCCTATGTGTCTTTCTGTCCATACCCACCCCAACATACCCCTATGGAGTTTCTATGGGGTCTCTAAGGGGTCACAGCCCCCCACAATGTCTCTCTACGGGTCCCTAGGTGTCTCTATGTCCATACCCCCCCACCAGTGTCTCCCGATGGAGTTTCTATGGTTTCTGTATGGGTCGTAGCCTCCCCCAACCCATACTGTCTCTCCATGGGTACCTATCTGTCTCTTTGTCCAAACCCACCCCCGCCCCTTGTTTCCCCATGGAGTTTCTATGGGGGCTCTATGGGTTCCAGCCCCCACCAATCTCTCTCTATGGGTCCCTATGTGTCTTTATGCCCAAACCTACCCCCCAGTGTCTCCCTATGGAGTTTCTGTGAGGTCTCTAAGGGGTCCCAGCCCTCCCAATGTCTCTCTAGGGGTCCCTATGGGTCTCTCATGTGCAAACCCCACCCCTCCCCCAATTTGTGTCCCTATGAAGTTTCTGTGGGGCTCTATGGGTACCAGCCCCCCAAATGTCTCTCTACGGGTCCCTGTGTGTCTCTATGTCCATACCCCCCACCCAGCATACCCCTATGGTATGTTTCTATGGGGTCTCTAAGGGGTCCCAACTCCCCACAATATCTCTCTAAGGGTCCCTATGTGTCTCTATGACAACACCAACCTCCCAGCTGTGTCCCTACGGAGTTTCTATGGGGTCGCTATGGGTCGCAGACCCCCCAATGTCTCTCCATGGGTCCCTGTGTGACTCTATGACACTACACCACGCCAGTGTGTCCCTATGTAGTTTTCATGGGGCCTCTATGGGTCCCAGCCCCCCCCAGTGTCTCTCTATGGGTCCCTATATACCTTTATGTCCATACCCCTACCCAGTGTGTCCTTATGGAGTTTCTATGGGTCGCAGCCCCCACCAATGTCACTCTACGGGTTCCTATGTGTCTCTATGTCCATACACCCCCACACAGTGCGTACCTATGGAGTTTCTGTGGGGGCTCTGTGGGTAACAACCCCCCCAATGTCTCCCTACGGGTCCCTATGTGTCTCTACATCCATCCCCCCCAGTGTGTCCCTACAGAGTTTCTGTGGGGTATCTCTGGGTCGCAGCCCCCCCAGTGTCTCACTATGGGTCCCTACATGTCTCCATGTCCATAATCCCCCCTGTATGTCCCTATGGAGTCCCGATGAGGTCTCTAAGGGGTCCCAGACTCCCCCCCCCCCCCCTTACTGTCTCTCTATGGGTCCCTATGTGTCTCTTTGTCAATACACCCACCCAGCGTCTCCATATGGAGTTTCCATGGGGTCTCTATGGATCGCAGACCCCCCCAGTGTTTCTCTATGGATCCCTATGTGTGTCTATGTCCATACCCTCCACCCCCAGTGTTTCCCTGTAAGGATTCTATGGCGGCTCGAAGGGGTCCCAGCCCCCCGCAATGTCTCTCAAAGGGTCCCTAAGTGTATCTACGTCCAAACCACCCCACTGCTGCTGCAGACCTCACTCATCTCACGGACAGAGAATTTCAGCCTCCAGACCTTTTGGCATCTTAAAGCGACAGTGAACAGCCTCATTGCCAAACTAACTGCCACTTTAGACCAGAGGAAATAAACAGGGAATTCCTTGGCTGGTTTCTAAACGGATATTTCCGTCTTCACCCCTTTCCCTACCAATGGAGATACAGTGTGAATTAAGGACTCTACGGGGAACTCCTCACAGTGCTGTAGTACGTATGCAATGCGCCTTCGGCCAGGCCATGTTCCGTATCCTGCCTCTGCTCCCTCCCGGATTCCTGTGCCAGAGGGCAGTGGGAAAAAGCAATGGGAAAAAAGACAGAAACTATTGGGTAGACAGAGGGAGGAGGAGATTACAAAAGAGAGGGACAAGGACAGATGTTTACATACTCATTTACATTCCCCTGCTCTTTGCTGCACCGAGTCCTTGGTTACATTCCAAAGGGAAGAGAAGGTCAGTCCTTCTGCACACCTGTACCTCACCTTCACCTAACGCTTCTGCACTCTCTGTACCTGGAATACCTACACACACCACCCCCACCAGTTATTCTCAGGAAATAATTAACTAACACGTCTCTTTTCCTCCTTCTCTCGTCTTCACCTCTTGCTGTAGTCTAAAACAAAATAACAGCTTCTTTGAAAATGATTTTCTGTCTTCTGGCTCAGTACATCATTTTTCATACAGATTTTTAATTTTTTAGCATTTCATCCATTATTTTCTCATTTGACAGCCTGTGCCTGGCTTACACAATCTCTCTTTTAAAGCATGGGAAAATAAACAGCAGTTCCTGAATCGCACAAGCTTCTAGGTCAGTGACAGACACTCTTGAGCTCCGACACCTGGGCTTGTCTACCAGAAACACCTGCTGACAACAGTGACAAAACCAGCTTTTTCTTCCCTTATTTCCTCTGCCTCCCTGCATAGGCAGCACTATATGCAGGACTGAAAAGCAAGCTGCGCTGTAACTGCGCTCAAGTTCCACCTTAACTGCAACAGCTGCCCAGTCATTTCCTTCATGCCAACGGCTTGGCTTGGCTTGGGTGCTCACGTTTTGGGAGGCACAGTTTGCACAGTAACGCATTTCTTGTCAGTAATGATTTAAGAGAAAGAAAGAGCTCAGCTTGACCCAATGACACTCCAAGTGTCCACGGACGGCTCTCTAGAAAAAATAATACTAAATCTTTCGACTTTCAAACTGTTTGAAACTGAAGGGATGCCACTGCCAGGTAACAGTCAGCAGAATAAAAAGGGAGGAAATTGGAATGTTGAATACACAGCAGAAAAACGGAGTTTTGTTTCTCACCCACTCTGAGAAAATGCCCCAAACTGGACTCTGCAGCCTCCTCCCCAAACTTGACGGGTGGAGCTGCAAGGCACATTCATGATGTGAGAATCCAACCTCTCAATGTGATTTGGGAAAAGACTACTCTTTACTGTTCCAGTGACAAAAAAAGAAGAGACCTGTTCACTTTGGATCGGCAGGTGAGGCAGTAAGGACTGAGCGACCGTTGCTTGCTTCCCCCCTGCTTTTCTCTTAAAGAAGAGGAAGAATTGAACACAACTAACATAGCTGAATTGCAAGGTGGTTCAGAGATGGGAGAAATAACACCGTACATTTGAGACCAAAATCACTTCTGTGAAAGGCAGACTTCTTTCCCTAGCTGAATTACTGAGGAGCTCTCATAACTCAGGAGCCTTAAGAACTGGTTTGAGACACTCTGCTCTACTGCTGTGGAGAACTTAAGTACTAAAGGACGCTTGCCACAGTACCGCAACCACACGGAAGTATTCCATCACCTCCTGATACATACAGACCTTGTGAGGACTGTTAACACCAGGCTTGCAGAACTGCTTCAAGTAATGCCGCTGATCGGGTTTGTAGCTGTGGGAAGCCTGAACAGCAGTGTAGGTCACACACCTGCCTGGGCACAAAGCTGCAAGAAAAGAAGGGTGTGAAATACCATGACTTGAACAGGCACACTCTGTGCTTAAAGACAATATCACCTTTGGGCGACAGACACGCCCTGCCGTTCAGAAGAATGCTATCTTTATACAGGGTACGAAACTAAGCCACTGCAAACTGCTGCTGTAGTTAAACAGCAAGTTGGGGTACCACATGTCTGCCAGAAAGTTATGAAATCGAACCCTAAAAGGACATAAAGAAAGAAAGAAGAGGAAGGGGCCTGATGGACACCTGCACAAACAACACACAGCCAGGAGCCTGGCCACAGTGCACCAGGACAATCTGGAAACGAGAGACTTCCCCAGAAACAAGACCTGGAACGTTTTCAATTCATCCTCAAATAACCTCCTGTAACACTGCTCTCATCTTCAGCCCCACGCGGGGACCAGTAAGCTCACGCATATTTTGTCCTGTAGGGTGCTGGACGCGTAGGCTGCACACTGGGCCATCCACAGCTGTCTCACCCATTAAGAGCACTAGGATTTAAAGGGCATTTGTAAAGCTTTCATGAGAGAAACGCCGTTTCATTCCTAAAAGGCATAATTTTTAGATGGCAGAAAATTCCATGAGCAAGCCTGAGGCCAACTGCTCCCACAACTAAAGCCTTTAGCTGGATGGCCAGGGCAAATCAGCAGCAGAGCAAATAAAGGCTCTGCCCCTTCTCAACACACTGAGACTTGAAATGACTTGGCATAAACTAGAGAAGCCCTAAGGCCACCCAGTCTGGCAACTCCATGAGACTCCTGCTACAAGCACCTTGCAACACAGGTCGAGATCCCCATCAGCTCCCTCACAACGCTGTCTCTGCATCAAGAATACTAAGCCTTTCTGAAGAAACCTAAAGACTCTATTGGAGCAAGGCAGGCATTCAAACCGGGGGAAACCAGGACAGCAGCAGCAGCAGCTGAAAGCCTCCCTGACTGTCTCACCAGAAAAGCTGGGATGACCTGGGCTCCCCCAGGGCACAACACAGCAATGTCTATTTGCAGAACAAAAGGAGGGCAATTAGCCCTGCCCCCGCTGCTGCTGCTGCAGACCTCACTCATTTCACCGACAGAGAATTTCAGCCTCCAGACCTTTTGGCATCTTAAAGCGACAGCGAACAGTCTCATTGCCAAACTAACTGCCATTTTAGACCAGAGGAAATAAACAGGGAATTCCTTGGCTGGTTTCTAAACGGGTATTTCCGTCTTCACCCCTTTCCCTACCAATGGAAATACAGTGTGAATTAAGGACTCTACGGGGAACTCCTCGCAGTGCTGTAGCACGTATGGAACGCGCCTTCCGCCGGCCCAGGTCCAGTATCCTGGACATTAAGGCAGAAGCAAACGCACTCGGGGCCCCTCACCCGGCTCGTCCCCGGCAGACCGCAACCCTGACGCTCCGGGCGCTCTGAAGCTTCCCGCGCCGGGCGGCAGCGGGCAGGAGACACCCCCCTGCGCCCACCCGAGGGACGGACGGACGGACGGACGGACGGGCGGGCGGGCGGGCGGGCTCGCTCGCCTCCCCGGTAACCCCGGACCCCCGGGGGGCTCGGATCTCACCTGCTGCCGCCGCTGCCGGGACCGGGACCCGGACCCGGAAACTGCCCGCCGCCATGCTGCACCGAAACGGCGCGCCGGAGGGACCGGAGCCGCTGCGCCAACACCGGGCTGCGGCCACGAGCACCCCGCGCGCCCGCCCGCACCCGAGCGCAGAGCCGCGGCGGCCATCGCTCACCGGAAGCCGGCAACCACCGCGTGACACTGGCCACTTCCGGGGACAGCCGCGGGAACAAAGAGAGCCCCACGGCTCATGCGCGGAGCCCGGGCTGCAGTACCGAGCTCTGGACACAGAGGGCAGCAGCGAGCGGCGCCCGGCGCCACACCGCGCCCCCCCCACCGGCTCCATCCAGTGTCGCGGGGGTATCCCCTCCCACCAACGCCCCCCCCCGCCCCAACCCTTGCAGACCCATCCTCTGGGTTTTGGAGTATTTTGGGGGCACCAGGGCTCATCCGGCGATACTGGGGTGCCCCAAACGACACCATCCGTCCCCAGATTCCCCACACCCCCGTTTTCATTCCGCCCCCCACCCCGAAGCAAAAAGAAACAAAAACTAAAACCAAAACCTCAGCAAAATCGAAGAGAAACTGCTCCAAGGAGCAGCTCGTTACTGCACTGCTTTAATAATCGGCACTCACACCGGTACACGCACCCCGAAAAAAAGGGGGGGCCCCAGCCCCACCCGCACACCGGCCCCCCCAATCCTGCCTCCACCCCAGCACCCACCCACAGCCTAGACCGCGCCCACACTCCTAAATTGGCCCCTCCCACAGCACAGACTACAGCCCCAGGACTTCATTATCCCCGCCTTGGGCCTGCCCCCAGCCCAGACCCATCACCATGGGATCACTACCGAGTCTCTCCGAGGCTCTGTCCATTGCTGTGCCTCTCCAGGGGATGTCTATAGGGTCTGTGGGGCTCTAGGACTTTCTCTGGGTCGCTATGGGACACCTACGAGAAAAATTACTAAAAGAGACTAAAGAGCAGGGGCAGCCGAAGAAAAGAATGAATGAAAAAGAAATAAATAAAAACACGGGCAGAAAATAAAAAGCAAAAGAGAAGAACGTGATGAGAAATTATTTTCCTGGGTCCCTATGCCCAAACAACCCCCCAGGGTGTCCCTATGGAGTTTCTATGGGGTCTCTAAGAGGTCCCAGCCCTCCCAATGTCTCTCTATGGGTCCCCTATGTGTCTCTATGACAACACCCCCCCCTCAGTGTATCCCTATCGACTTTCTATGGCGTCACTACGGGTCCCAGCCCCCCCCCAGTGTCTCGCTATGGGTCCCCTATGTGTCTCTATGACAACACCCCCCTCCCAACTGAGTCCCTATGCAGTTTCTATGGGAACACTATGGATCGCAGACCCCCCAGTGCCTCCCCATGGGTCCCTGAGTGACTCTATGACACTACCCCCCCCCCCACGCGTCCCTATGTAGTTTTTACAGGGTCTCTATGGGTCCCAGACCCCCCCCCCCAATGTCTCTCTATGGCTCCCTATGTGTCTCTATATCCCTCCTCCCAAGTGTGTCCCTATGGAGGTACTATGGGGTATCTCTGGGTCGCAGCCCCCCCCAGGGTCTCTCTACGGGTCCCTATGTGTCTCTTTGTCAATACCCCCACCCAGCGTCTCCATATGGAGTTTCTATGGGGTCTCTATGGATCGCAGACCCCCCCAATGTTACTCTATGGGTCCCTATGTGTCTCTATGTCCACACACCACCCCCCCCCGAGTGTCCCTAAGGAGTGTCTATGAGGTCTCTGTGGGTCCCAGCCCCCCCATGCCCTTCTATTGCTCCCTATGTTTCTCTGTGTTCATATACCACCCCAGTGTGTCCCTATGGAGTTTCCATGGGGTCTCTAGGTGTCCCAACACCCCCCAGTGTCTCTTTACAGGTCCCTATGCGTCTCTATGTCAATACCCCTACCCAGTGTGTCCCTATGGAGTTTCTACGGGGGCTCTATAGGTCCCAGCCCCCTCACAATGTCTCTCCATGGGTCCCTATGTGTCTCTATGTCCATACACCCCCACACAGTGTGCACCTATGGAGTTTCTATGGGGGCTCTGCGGGTCACAACCCCCCCAATGTCTTTCTGCGGGTCCCTATGTGTCTCTATATCCATACCCCCTCCCCCAGTGTGTACCTATGGAGTTTCTATAGGGTCTCTAAGGGTCCCAGCCCCTCCCAGTGTCCTTCTATGGGCCCCTATGTGTCTCTATGTCCACACCCCTCCACAGTGTGTCCCTATGGAGTTTCTATGGGGTCTCTAACGAGTTCCAGCCCCCCACAGTGCCTCTCTATGGGTCCCTAAGTATCTCTACGTCCAACCCCCTCACCCAGTGTGTCCCTATGAAGTTTCTATGAGGTAAGGGGTACCAGCATCCCCCAATGTCTCCCTATGGGTCCATATGTGTCTCTATATCCATCCCCCTCAATGTGTCCCTATAGAGTTTCTGTGGGGTATCTCTGGGTTGCAGCCCCCCCAGTGTCTCACTATGGGTCCCTACGCGTCTCCATGTCCATTATCCCCCCTGTATGTCCCTACGGAGTCCCGTTGAGGTCTCTAAGGTGTCCCAGACCCCATCCTCCAGCGCCTATGGATCGCAAACCCCCCCAATGTTTCTCTAAGGGTCCCTATCTGTCTCTATGACAATACCCCCCACCCCCAGCGTTTCCCTATAAGGATTCTATGGAGGCTCAAAGAGGTCCCAGCCCCCTCTCTCTCCCAGCCAATGTCTCTCTATGAGTCCCTAATTGTACCTTTGTCCAAACCACCTCATCGCCCAAATGTGTCCCTAAGGAGCTTCTACGGAGTCTCCATGGGTCGCAGCCCCCCCAGTGTCTCTCTACTGGTCCCTATATGTCTCTACGTCCACCACCCCACCACCCCCGTGTGTGTCCCTATGCAGTTTCTATGGGGTCTCTGTGGATCGCAGCACCCCCCAGTGTCTCTCGATGCCTCCCTCTGTGTCTCCCTACCCCCCCCCCCCCCCCCCCCAGTGTCCGTACCTTGAACGCCAGGACGGTGGTGCCACCCTGGAGATGGGTGCCGGCCCCGGGCAGCAGCGGCGCCGGCTCCCGGAGGAGGGGGGCGGCGATGCCGAGCGGGGGCACGCCCGAGTCCCGAGGGCGGCAAACCCCGGCTGGAGGGAACGGGACGGGAGCAGAGCCTTCGTCGTCAGCGCCACCTTGGAAAGCAAAATGGCGGCGGCACAGGTGAGGGGCTGTCGTAACCACGGCAACGCGGCCGCCATGATGGGGGAGGGCATGACTCGGCAGGAGGGAGAGGCTGGCCTCAATCTGGAAAAATGGCGGGTAAACAATGGCGCCAGTGGCACCTCACCAATATGGCCGCCCCCAGGTGCCGCACTCAAGATGGCGACGCTTCCGTCGCGGCAATTGTACCTCATCAATATGGCCGCCCCCAAGTGCCGTACTCAAGATGGCGACTCTCCATTGGCGACAATGGCGCCTCACCAATATGGCCGCCCCCAGGTGCCGTACTCAAGATGGCGACGCTTCCGTCGCGACAAATGTACCTCATCAATATGGCCGCCCCCAAGTGCCGTACTCAAGATGGCGCCTCTCCATTGGCGACAATGGCGCCTCACCAATATGGCCGCCCCCAAGTGCCGTACTCAAGATGGCGACGCTTCCGTCGCGACAAATGTTCCTCATCAATATGGCCGCCCCCAAGTGCCGTACTCAAGATGGCGACGCTTCCGTCGCGACAATGGAATGGCGCCTCACCAATATGGCCGCCCTCAACCTCCCACTCCCAACATGGCGGCGCACAGCCGCACTCAATATGGCGCCCACCATCCGGAACTCCCCCCGGGACGCTTCTCGCCGCCTCCCCTCACGTCTCCTCCACCCGCAGCCTCCCTCTTAGCCTCCCCCATGGCCGCCCTATGGCGGCGGGCGGCGTGAGGCTGGAAGCGCCAGATTAGGAGGTATATGGCGGACTGGAGTCCCTACACGGGGTTTCTAATGGTGGTCTGCAGACCCTTTACGGGAGTCTATGGGGAGACATGGGGTGCCTATGGGGGGATTAAGAAGGACATGGGGGTCTATGGTGCTCCGGAGACCCTTCTTGGGGTTCTATGGGGGAATATGGGAGGATATAGCAGGATTGGAGGGTCTGGAGTCTCACCCATGGGGTTCTGTGGGGGTGTGGAGACTGCAGTACCGAACATCGGACACAAGGCGGCAGCAGCGAGCGGCGCCAGGAGCCATTCCCCCCCCCCAATCTCCACCACCTGCAATACCACGTTTCGGCCACATGACGGCAGCACCCACTCCATTACTCAGCGCCTCATGGGAACCGGCCTGAGCAACGCCAGCTCCTCCGCCCAGTTTATGTCCCCCGGGGGTCACGAGCTACTCACTGTGAACAGGGCTGACTCTTCTCTGCCCCCGGCGCCTCCGTGCCGAAAAACCAGTCCCGGCCTTCGCAGCTCACCGCTGCTCTTCTGCCAAACCACCGCCCACCGCAGTGACACTGGGGTGCCCCAAATGACACCATCTGTCCCCAGATTCCCCCCCCCCCCTTTATATTCCACTCCCAAAGCAAAAGCAGACGAAAAAGACCAACAACAATCAAAAAAAAAAAGATAAAAACTGCCCCAAGGAGCAGCTCATTACTTCATTGCTTTAATAAGTGCCATTTACACAGGTACACGCACCCCAGAGAAAAACGGGGGCGCTCTGCTAGAAGGAGACAAGGTGGGGACAGCACCCCCAGTCCCTGTCCTGCAGGCTGCAGAGGATGGTGCCACGGCTCCTGCTCAAGCTCTGCTCCGCAATGTTCCCCCTCCGTTCCCGTGCTGGGATGGGTGCCGCAGGGCATCACGGCCCTCGTCTCTGGTGGCCCCATCGTCCGGGGGCTACCTGGTGAGCATCACATCACGAGATGTCTGCAACAAGTCACCTGGAAAACGCAAATGCCAAATTAGGTTTCAGCCTGCTAAAGAAGAGCACAGAAGAATGCAGTCAGAGAAAGGGAGAGGATACAACAATTGGTGAGGTTAGATATGCCCTAAGGGGTTTACTTGGCAGGAGGAGTGGAAGGGAGGGAGATCAAATCCCCAGGGCCGGAATCCACCAACCTGCCAAAAAGGACTGGCAGATCTGCCAGGGCCTTTGGGCTGTCCCAAAGCATGCAGAGGGGAACACATTTCTGTGCTGTCTCAAGTGAAAAAACTGAAACCCCGAAAATCGGTGACGCCATCAACTTCCGGGAGATGTGCTGGGCTTGGGTCTTTGGAAAGAAGTGGGCTTTCTTTGTAGAAGGTGAAACGTCCTCTGGCTGACGAGCTGACTGCCTGGAACAGCAGAAGCCATGCCAGGTACAGCAGAAGCCATGCCAGGTACAGCAGAAGCCATGCCAGGTACAGCAGAAGCGATCTGAAGATCCCCTCTGATGGAGAGTTCCACAAATGCAATTTCTTTGAGAAAGATTTCTCTTCCAGAACTCTCTTTCCAACTGAAGTAAAAATTTACACATCATCGGGTAAGGAAAAAGGACACCACTGAAGCAACAACTCACCAAAACCACAGCCGCAGTCACCATCCCTGCTTACAAGGCTGCCAACGCTTCTCAGGAAAGCCTGGAAAACACACACACCAAAGCGATGCCGGTTTCTCCCCTTGGGTCCATGTCTCCTCTTCTACCTTGGTTGCTTCCAGCACAGCTGCCAGGGCCTCCGAGCGAGCTTCTCAAGTACTACCGCGAGCTCTTTTCAAAGCTTACGGACTGAAAAAGCAGAAAGCTTTGATTGTCAATATCTGAACTCTTACAAACGCTTTCTTTCCTCTCTCAGCACCGCAATATTTTTCACTGTATCATTGAATTGTAACTGCACAAAACCAGAAGATTGTGCTGACAGGAGGAGACCACAGACAGAGAGGAGTAAGCTTCACGTAGCATCCCGTGCTCTGCAACAGACCTTGTCTTAAATAGTTGTCTCAAAAACAGCTCCTATCAGAAACAGAGAAGGAGAGCTGGCACAGACTTGATGTCAACCTTAAAGCCCATACTGTCTCCCCATGGGTCCCTGTGTGACTCTATGACACTACCCCCCCCCCGCCATGTGTCCCTATGTAGTTTTTACAGAGTCTCTATGGGTGCCAGCCCCCCCCCCGCCAATGTCTCTCTATGGCTCCCAATGTGTTTCTATATCCCTACTCCCAAGTGTGTCCCTACAGAGTTACTATGGGGTATCTCAGGGTCACAGCCCCCCCCCCCAGTGTCTCTCTACGGGTCCCTATGTGTCTCTTTGTCAATACCCCCACCCAGTGTCTCCATATGGAGTTTCTATGGGGTCTCTATGGATCGCAGACCCCCCCCAGTGTTTCTCTATGGGTCCCTATGTGTCTTTATGTCCATACCCCCACCCCCAGTTTTTTCCTATAAGGATTCTATGGCGGCTCAAAGGGGTCCCAGCCCCCCCCAGTGTCTCTCTATGGGTCCCTAAGCGTACCTATGTCCAAACCACCCCACCTCCCAAACGTGTCCTTAAAGAGTTTCTATGGAGTCTCTACGGGTTAGCATTAGGGTTATATCTAGGTGGGTTAGGTTAAGGATACGGTTAGGGTTAGGGGTTAGGGGGTTAGGGTTAGGATTAGGGGTTAGGGTTAGGGTCACGGTTAAGGTTAGAGAGTTAGGGTAGGGTTAGGGTTTAGGGTGAGGGTTAGGGGCAGGTTTAGGGTTAGGGTATAGGGTTAGGATTAGCATTAGGGTTAGGTGTTAGCGTTACGGTTAGGTTTATGGCGGGCCAGGCCCCAAGGGCAGAATCCCGAGTACTCTTCAAGACCTACAAGCACGAAGATGCAGGGACGATATCCTATCCAGGATGAAAAGGGATGCCGAGAGAAACTCCATATGGAGTTTCTATGGGGTCTCTATGGTTTGCCGACCCCCTCAGTGTTTCTCTATGGGTCCCTATGTGTCTCTATGTCCACATACACCCCCCCGAGTGTCCCTATGGAGTGCCTATGAGGTCTCTGTGGGTCCCAGCCCCCCCATGTCCTTCTATAGCTCCCTATGTTTCTCTATGTTCATATACCACCCCAGTGTGTCCCTATGGAGTTTCCATGGGGTCTCTAAGGTGTCCCAACACCCCCCAGTGTCTCTTTACAGGTCCCTATGTGTCTCTATGTCCATATCCCTCACCCAGTGTTTCCCTATGGAGTTTCTATGGGGGCTCTATAGGTCCCAGCCCCCTCACAATGTCTCTCCATGGGTCCCTAAATACTATTTTTAATAACTAAAAACATTCCAATTACCATGGAAAATATAGAACAAGACGCTAAAGCCCAACAGGTTTTACCAGGAAGAGCAACAATTAACTAAAAATTCCCTCCTGTGCTGTTTCCTTTCCCAGCCCATGGATAGTTTCCTCAGTAACTGACAAGTGCACATGACACAGCAAGAGATCTGTGTGTCTACTGCACATGAAGGTGAACAGTTCCTTTCACTGTTAGATCTGTCGAGTCAGATCTATCTGCAAAGCAACTCAACCATGTACCAAGGAAACAGGCGGGGAACTCTCAGCTGTACCTGCAGAGCCCTGCTGGGAACTGCACAGCTGGGGACTCCAAAATACCTGGGATTATGTCTGCCAAGAAATCCACCAGGGCCAGGAAGGAAACACACACTCTGCTCTGTGACACGAGGGGTCACTGCTTCCGCTGAGCTCTAACCCCTGCTCAGAATCACACCAACCCACCGTGCAGTCAGCACACCAGTAGATTTGATCAAAACCTGACCTGCCTGGAGCACTTCAGTTGTAGAGGCACTAAATATTTATGTACAGGGGTGGGAGGGACCTTAAAGCTCATCCAGTTCCAACCCCTGCCACGGGCAGGGACACCTTCCACTAGAGCAGCAGCTCCAAGCCCCTGTGTCCTACCTGGCCTTGAACACTGCCACGGATGGGGCAGCCACAGCTCCTCTGGGCACCCTGTTGCCAGTGTCCCACCACCCTCACAGAGAAGAGCTTCCTCCTGAGATCCCATCTCACTCCCCCCTCTGTCAGGTTAAAGCCATTCTCCCTTGTCCTGTCCCCACAGGCCGTTGCAAAAAGCCTCTCTCCAGATTTCTCGTAAGCCCTGTTCAGATATGGGCTTAGTAAGGTTTCCCTGCAGCCTCCTCTTCTCCAGCCTGAACACCCCCAGCTCAAATACAATGACAGACCACACTGACACAAAGTCTGTGGGTCAGACAAGGTGCATGGATATGTAAGTAGCAGGGGATGCAAACTGACATGGCTTTGAAGACAGCAACATCACAAGTGGAAAAACCCCAACTGTAAAGCAGCAAAGACAGACATGGCCTGGCATGACATACACTGGGAGCCCTTTGCAGAGGAAAGCAGGCAGTGCATGGTGGCTGAAACACATCCAGTCAGCAGCTAACTCAGAGCATCCTTGGGCTCTGGGGGGCACCAGGGTACACTGTGGGCAACAGCCTGAAGCAAGCACTGATGTTCCTTCCCTCAGCTGGCAGACACACTGCCTTCCTGCAGGGGCATTTCTGTGATGAGAGACAGTTTGGTCTGAACAACAAGATTTTGTAGAATCATGGAATCATTTAGGTTGGAAAAGACCCTTAAGAACATCAAGTCCAGCATTAACTGAACACTGGCAAGCCAACACATGAACGACGTCCCTTAGAACGTCTTTTAAATACCTCCAGGGATGGTGACACAGCCACTTCTGCGGGCAGCCTCTTTCTTGTCCCATCATCAGGCAGGGCAGCCAGGCCAGGACAGGCTGGGATCTCCTTTAGCCCTGCTGAAGGAAGGGATTCAGCCTGGTCAGTTGAGGCATCTCATCCTGGGATTGTAGCCCTGGGGCTGGAAGGGGACTCAGCTCACTCCCATGAACACCACAAACACACAGGAGGTCTCACTTCCTCTGCAGGTGAAAATGCACCATTATATAGATGATGTCTTAATGAGAGGAGACTGACCCACAGAGGTAGGGGAAGCAGCAACAGCAGTGTGGGAAGCACCCCAGGATGTCAAAGTTTCACCTGAGCAATGTCAGAAACCAAGAGGAAACCAGCAGATCAACACTCCAACCCAACATGGTGCTGTCCGCAAATTTACACACCCCAGTATGGACCAGTTTGCACCAGTACAGACCAATATAGGCCACTATGGCCCCAAACACTGATGGGGTTTCAATATCTCAGTGCTCCCAGTCCCTGCTGCAGGTCTTCTAGCTTGCAGCCATGCTCAACTTCCCATCCCTCACAGTGCTCCCACTATCTGCTGCAAGTCCCTCTCAGTCCTTCCCAGTCCCTCCCAGTGCTCCCAGTCCCTGCCACAGTGCTGCTGCTCATCCCCCACACGATGATGGTGTGGTCTTCTGGGCAGGACCCCAAATTAGGCACCACCCCCCCAACCCGGCTCCCTTATATAATAGGCAGAGTGGAGCTAGGGTGTCCCACGGGGGGGCACCCGTGGTTGGGGGGCAACAAGGTCCAATTTGGGGCTGGTGGCTTTGGGGGGAAGGGGGAGGAGGAGTGGAAGCAGCTTTTTTGGGGCACCTGCAGTTGGGGGCCTGGGGTGTTTGGTGGGGCCCCTCAAGGCTTTTCAGTTCCCAGGTTAATTTGTGGGGGACTGTGGTGATGGCAGCATGCAGTTTGCTCTGGGGGTGCTTACAGGCCCCCTCATTTGGGGGTCCTGCCTGCTCGTGTGTTGCTTCAAGGAGATCTGGGGTTACCCCAGGATTTTGGGTGCCTTCAGAGCCTTTTGGAGGGGCAGCCTGGTTTTGGGGTACCCCTTTATTGGGGTGCCACTTTTGGAGGGTCCACCCCCTCTGACCGCCTGAATTCACTATTGAATCCAAAGCAATGTTGGGGTCCACCCACTGGATTTGCGGTCCCAGAGCATTCTGGGGGACCCCAGGGCAGGTGCCGGGGGAACCACACTTTTGAGACAACCCCTTTTTCAGGGGGCTCCTGGCTGCGGCACTGAGCTGGGGCGGCTTTGAAGCTGCAGGGTTTGGGTCTGGGGGCATTTGGGGCTCCCCGCTGGGATTTGGGGTGCAGGGGGGCTGGGTTCGGGGGTGCCGGGTTCTGGGGTCCCACCCGGCTGCCAGGTGCTTGTGCAGAGCCAAGAGCCTCTGGAGGTGCTTCTCGCGCAGCTCCTTCAGGTCCTGGCGCTGCTGCTGCAGCTTCACATCAGCCTCGTGCTGCCACAGCTCCTGCAGTGACTGTGGGGACACCTCGGGGGGGTGCAGGGGCCAAAGCTCCCGGGGGGCAGGAATCTGGGGGATCCCCATGTCCCTCAGTGGAGGTACCTTTGTCCCTCGGCACCCTGAGCCTCACCGGGTGCCCTGTGTTTCCCCATGGAAGTCAGTGGGGGGAATTTGAGGGTTCAGATGAAGATTTGGGGATTCAGGGGAGTTCTGGGGCTTGGGGAGGTCCCCAAGACTCTCCAGGGGGTGCAGGGATTTGGGGGACCCCTCCATGTCCCAAAATAGGGGTACCTCTGTCCCAGGGCACCCTGTGTCTCTTTTCAGTGCCCAGTGTTGGCCAATGGAGGTAAATGGGGGGAATTTGGGGGCTCATGGGGAGGTCCCCATTCTCAGAGGGAGGGTGTGAGAGTAATTTGGGGAACCACCAGAGCCCTCAATCAGGGGCTAAAGCCACCAGAAACCACCCCAGAGATCACTGGGGAGGGGGGAACTGGAGATCTGGGGTGATCCATTATTGTTATTCATGTTGTTGGCATTATTACTAATATTAGAATACTGCTTTGCTGTGCAGCAGGTGCTGGACGTTTGCACTCTTGGAGCTGGGCTCTTTGTATGGGCACGCAGCTGCAAGCAGCATTCCTTGGCTCAGGAAGCGCAGCTCCCGAGTGGGGCTGGGGCTGGGGCAGTGCTTGCCAAGGGCAGGGGAGGCCCAGCAACAGCTCCTGCCCTGGCACTGTTGCTGGGGGAGCACAGGGGCTCCCGCGGGCATTGCTACAGTCAGGATTGCGCCGGCGTGCCCAGAGCCCACCAGCTCCTTCCCACCTTGCGCAGTGCCCAGTGGGCTTCCGGGCTCTGCCTGCGCCTGCCAGGGCCTGGCAGCACCCGCAGCTGCACTGCCCAGGGGCTGCTCCGGCCCTGACTCCTCCTCAGCACCTCTGACGCAGAGGCTCCTGCACACAGAAGGCTCCTGCTCCGCACCCACAATGCGTTTCAAGCCAACACTAAACCAGGACTGCAAAGTCAAAGAACACGTACCTGGATGCGCGGGGCAGCCACGGCAGATGCAGCCTCCCGACGGAGGGGTCTCCTCTGCACTTGATTACTGCAGGGCTCTGCTCCTTAAACAGCCCACGCTCACCATGAGGGCCCCGTCACAATGGGCGTTCCACAGCGACTGCCACGGCTTTGTGAGGCTTTGTGATGGCGGCAGCATCGTGCCCATGGCCACTGGGCACCCGGGGGCTGGGACCTGGGTGAGCTTTAAGCTCCCTTCCACCCCGAACCAGGCTGTGACTGTAGGACTGTCAAATACGATCTGCACTTGGCTGCAGAAGAGCTCTCAGCACCGAGTCAGCCCCGGGATCAGGTGCAGACATTGTGCAGGAACATCCTGTCTCTGCTGGTGGCCTGGGCAGGGGCCATGGAGACCGTTCAGGGCAGGGCAGCGCTGGAGAACAGCCAGGATCAGCGGCAGCACCGCCACCTCCTCTGCAAGAAGCCCAAGGGCTGAGGCTCTGCAGCCTCTCCTTTGCCCTGCAGCACCTTCGGCTTTCGGCCTCACCGCAGAGCCCTTCTGCAGCCGCTTCTCCGCTCTCGTTGCTGGCGGGCAGCTTCCGAAAGCAGTTCTGCCTCCGCCGGAGCCAGAGCAACGGCCCCGCCCGCGCTGCGGTGTGTGGAGCGCTCTGAGGGCACCATCAGGGGAGTGCCGGGCTCCGCAGCGCTGCAGGAGCAGAGCTGTGGCCCTGACCCTGCCCCGGGGCAGACGCGGCTCAGTTCCAGCGGTGGCGTTTCTGGGCACGAACCTCCGCCACTGCTGCACCGCCGCCATGACACCGGGGAGTGACGTCAGACCCGGCGCCACCGAGAGGAGGGCGGGAAGGGGCCGCGCCCGCGGCGGCTGTGGTAATCTGGGGGGGTGTGGAGAGGGAAGGGCGGTATGGAGCCGGGATCGAGGTGGGTGGAGCCGCGATCGAGCGGGATGCTGCCGGGATCGAGCTGAATGGAGGCGGGATGGAGCCGAGATCGAGCGGGACGGAGGCGGGATCGAACGGGATGGAGCCGAGATCGAGCGGGACGGAGGCGGGATCGAACGGGATGGAGCCGGGATCGAACGGGATGGAGCCAAGATCGAGCGGGATGCAGCCGGGATCGAGCGGGATGCAGCTGGGATCGAGCGGGATGGAGCCAGGATCGGAGCGGGATGGAGCCGGGCAGAAGTGCAGTGAGCGGGGCTGTGGCAGGGATTGAGTGGGAAAGGCAGCGCTGTGGGTTGGGATGGAGCCGGGGGACAGGGGGTCGGGAGCAGGGATGCAGTGGGGTGAGGTGGGCTGGGCTGTGCCAGGAGGGCACGGGTAGCGGGGCCTCACGCAGCCGGAGAAGTGCAGCAGGGCTGGAGCCCGCGCTGGGGATGGCGCAGGACCATTGTGTCCCACCGGGGTGGGCTCTCGGGAGCCTGAACCGCGGTCCTGTGCTCTCGGTGCAGGGGTGCCAAGAGCAGGCGGCTCCTTGGGGAAAGCTGCTCGCTGCCCCTTCGCATCAGGTAAGGATCTGAGCCCCCCACCTCGTGTGTCCCGTGCACACCATGTGTGTGCAGCCAAGAGAGTCTGGCTGAGAACTGTCCCAGGCCTGAACCACTGTCTAGGGCAACCCAGCCAAGGAGATGGGCACCTGCAGGCAGCACTGTGGCTTATCTCAGCACAGCCCCAGACAGAGCATGGACTAAGGAACCCTTCCCATGCTGAATCAGCTCTGTCTGCGTTGATGACCAGTGTAAAAGATGTGCCTGGAGGATTAAAGGGTTGGTAACAGAAGGAAACACTTGCAGTGCAGACATGTTTCCTGGCTCTAAGGATCAGTTCCCAAGATCTGGAATATGTCATTTTGTATTATAAAATGTTATTGTAGCCAAATGCAATTTGTCATTCTTGAATTGTGTGACATGATAATGACTGTAAATTATGATAAATCATGTCTGGTACCTGTTTGATAGGTATATTCTTGATGCATACAGAAGCTGAGATAAGCTTAAGCAGCAGCTGTCTTGCTCTAGCCCTTTGTAGGACATCTTGTGTCTATTCAGGTGGCTGCAATGAAACAAGAGGCTGGCTCCAACGTGCCATTAGGGTGGAGAGACTTCCCTGTTACTCACTCCTATCATGTATCATTGATGTATGATGCTAAAGGTGTTTCCCTGGAACACATGGCTAACCAGACAGAAGGTCAAAGTGAAATGAAAGCAACAGTGCTCATCTCAAGCTTTGTTCACAGTTCTGCAACAGGAGAGTAAGTTGGAATTGGGATGGTTGTTAGGACCTTGCTCCTTTCCAATGTGAAAATCACGGTATGAGGAATAACACTTTAAAGAACCTGGTGTTCTCTCTTTTAAGAGAAACAAATGAAGGCAGGAATCACATTCAAAGACTATCTCTCAATGTAGAAACATGATTGTCTGCCTTTTTGGTTTTCTTCTTTCAAGAGCACTGTGGAGAAAGTGGTGGCTGGCTCTGTCCCAGTTCCTCAGGTGGTCCCACTTGGAATCCCTCTTCTAGGGAAGGCTAACCATGAAGTAGACACAAATACTCTTCTAGAAATGAAATCAGGTCTGAATAAGAGCTTTGAATCCAGGTAAAAACTTCTCTTATGTGTTCATGTGAAACTGTGAGCCTCGAGACTTTTGTTTGCGTTTCTTGATGATTTTGATGAGAATGCATTTCATTAAGGAACCTAGAAACTTAAACAACATGTTTTGATGCACCAACTCCACTTGCACTTAATTTGATGCATTCAAACAGTATTACTGACATATGAGTTATTTCATACATGGCAACAGTCTTGATTGCTTCCAAGATCAAGCTCTTCAGCTGTTGCCTTTTGCCTTGACTGCAGAAAACAGTTCATGAAAGTATAGTGTATTTTATTAATTTCTCATCCACATCCTCTGTGGACCATTGGCCTTCACCCACAGCCCAGGAGATAAACATCCGAGGCTGAGAGAGCTGGGTTGTTCAGCCTGGAGAATAGAAGGCTTCTTAAGGGGAGACCTTAGAGCAGCTCCAGGGCTTAAAGGGGCTAGAAGAAACCTGGAGAGGGGCTTTGGAGAAGGGGTGTGTTGCGTTAAAAGGGGAAAAATCAGCGGCAGCTGTCAGTCCAGCCGTGTTTGCTATTTCGAACTTCACTGCACTGGATTCACTGATAGTGCACCACACTGCCGGTCGAGTCGTGCTCATGAACTCTCACGGCCACACCAAGGGATGGGGTCGCGTTCAGTGAGAAAATTACGCTTGGTTACCGAAAACAGTGCAGTTTATTGTCATTTGTGACCAATTATTGATGCAACAGGTACAGGTTCTTTATGGAATGCCGGTGATAAATACTGTCTGCAAAAGCACGTGCGAACAATAGTTACATGAATACAAGCGCTTGATAGAGTTAACACAGCATAGCTCTAAAATATACAGGTGATAGTAAAAGTAACTCTATAGAGTTTCTAAGTTTTCCCAGGGAATCACTGGATACAGTGCAAGTCTTACCCACAGGCGTCCCTATGGGGGGGGGGAGGAGAGGTCCAGCCTGTCAACTGGTCCCAGGAGTCTGTTGATGTTATCTTCCTTGACTCACCGCGATGGTATCTTCCCCAATATCCCCCTCTCGGGCCATTTTATATTATTTTCACCTTCAAGGTGGAGCTTGAGTGACTCTAGTCATACATACCTTTATTACTGTTGGTGTAAATTTCTCTCACTTCGATTTAAAGGTATATGACACCAAAAATTCAGAGCGCATACTCAGAGAGGGGTGGTCTCATTTTGGAGGGGGGTCGCATTGGAGATGGGTGTGTATTTTAGCATGTAAATGAATTATAATGACATTATAATGAAGTAAAGTTCACACTGAGGATGGCATTCTGTCAAAAGATGACAGGCCGCTGGCTCAGGGTAGCAAGTATGCAGCTTATCAGTTTCTTGCACCACCTAATTCCTATCTTTTTGCTGAAGTTAGGACAAAGCGTAACTGCGAGATCTCCACCTCGCTCTACCCTCTGTCTGTGTTATGGAACCGCAGTGAAGTGCACATTCCTGGCATGCCAGGTGTGGCTGCATCTCGCCCAAGAGGCCCTGAAAGTCCGTTTTTCCCTTATGTGTGGACAATGCTGCATTTCAAATACAAATTTAAAATTATCCTACATTTCTTAATTATTCCACAGGGTGTAGGGACAGGAAAAGGGGGAATGGCTTTAACCTGCCAGACGGGAGACTGAGATGAGAGATTAAAAAGGAGTTCTTCCCTGTGAAGGTGGTGGAACACTAGCAAAGGGTGCCCAGAGAAGCTGTGGCTGCCCCATCCCTGACAGTGTTCAAGGCCAGGCTGGATGGGTCTTGGAGCAAGCTGCTCTAGTGGAAAGTGTCCCTGCCCGTGGCAGGGGGTTGGAACTGGGTGAGCTTTAAGGTCCCTTCCAACACAAACCACTCTGGAATTCTCTGATTCTGTGATTTTGTTTGATACCTTTAGCACTGGATGTAATTCTTTAATGATGGGCAGAATGAACTATAGATTCCTTCGAGTGCCATATATGTTAGTAAGGGTAAGACTGGAAAAGTAAATTGTGTTCTATTTGCCAGTGTCAGGAAACATTACCAAATTCAGATTCCTCTTCATGCTGCAACAACAACCAACACATCTTCAGGACCTCATATGCATCTTGTTTCAGTGCTAACTAGTTAGTAACTACTGCTCATGTCATAGCTGTAGAAGATCCATCATGCCTGAAACTTTGAATGGTGGCAGATGTGGGCATACATGGAAGAGCACCAAGTTTTTACAGTGATGGCTGTAACTGTCTTGTGTCAGCTCTTCCCAAGAGATAATAACCTGATCTAACAAATTAGTGGTGTAATTTTTCCCCTATATCATCAGAAATGTCTTGTCCGGGGCAATGTTGTAGTTTCAAGTGATGACTGAGAATATTCACCACCTCTTTAGAGAGGATTTTGACACCTACAGTTGATAGCAGCTTTTGATTTTACTGAAAACTAACTTAGTGCCATTCTGGCCTAGTTTTAGTTGTCAGTAAAGTCACTTTTTCCAGTTGTCTTCATATTTTCTCAATGGCCTTTGCTATATAAGGATCACTGCCAGCAGCTGTGACTATCAGTTGCTTTGTTTCTAGTGACTTTGTTGCTGCAGACTCTGACCAGGAAAATACGGAAAACCTCTTGATAACCTTAATGACATGGGTGATGTGGCTTTTTCTTCAGATGGCAACACGTCTTGAATGCAAACATCTCCTGCCAGTGAATACACCCACTTGCACTGGACGTGAGTCACCAGTAGCTCCACAACTGCAGCCCCAAACCAACGTCTGCATAAAGGTAATTGAGAATAAATCTAACAAAAGATCAATTTACCTCCTGGCATGCCTTGTTCTATCAGATGACTTCATTAAAAATAGGTTGATCCAGCTTGGGTTTCTCAAATTACATTATGACAGCTTTAAGGGTTAGTAGGATCCAAACCACCTTCAATAGAAATAAGCATTAAAAGTAAACCACATAAGCTTAGGAAGGCATCTTGAAGAGCACAGGAGGTAGCAGTGTGAAAGACAGGAACACATGCGCTTGTGTTCAGTTGGGAGATATTCTGTGATTCTATCATTTATGGCCTTAGTATTACTGAGCATTTTAAGTTTATTATGTATGTCCTCATTACTCTGCTTCCCTCAGTTGATTGTAAGTGCTTGGCACAGATGGGCTGGCAAGACTGGGGCAGTGGGGAGATGCCCAAAATGCTCAAGCACAGCATTAGTCAGTGCCCCAAAAGTGCTGGTGGGCTTAACTAGGCAAAATCTACCCTCCAGAATACTCCCTACCCAAGGGTATGGGGGCCCAAGTAGGGGCCATCCTCAACCGCTCTGGTCAGGGAAAAGGTGTGAGTTGGCTTTGAGAGTCATGCTAAGTGTGGCTCCACCACCAGAAGCACCTGAGGCTGCAGTGCTTTTACAACGAGACAGACAACACTTGTAAAGAGAGATGCGAGGCTTCCACCTATGGCTACCCATAGCCCAAGCCAGGTGCAGTCGAAGCAGACAGGAAGGGGATGCTTTTGCTCTGCCTTTCATTTACTTTAATCAGTTCTGTGTCTTCCCTACTACTCAAATTTTTTGTTTTTCTGGTTTTTTTTTGGAGACGTCTTTGGCACCTTACGACAAAATGCTACTTAGAAATGTAATCCAGGCATGCCAGGGAATCCACAAGGCTAAATGAATGCTAACTTCTTTCATGAACACTGGTTTGAGTTTATATATGTGCTGGTAAACAAAGAGAAAAAGAACCGTTGTCAGGAAATAAAACCCCAGGGAGGTGCTGATCTCTTCTCCCTGGGATCCAGGGACAGGACACCTGGGAGTCAGGGTAAGCTCACACTTCAGAGAAGGAAGCATTTCTTCCCAGAGGGGGTGTCAGAGAGTGGCACAGGCTTCCTAGAGAGGTGGTTGATGCCCCAAGCCTGTCAGTGTTGAAGCGGCATTTGGACAATGCTTTAACTTTTGGTCAGCCCTAAATAAGTCAGGCAGTTGGACTAGATGGTGGTTGTAGGTCCCTTCCCAATGAACTATGCTGTGCTATGCCATGCCAGCCCATATGATGCTATGCTTTGCTATGCCATCCCATGCTATGCTATGCCATGCCGTCCCATGGGATGCTATGCTGTGCTTTGCTATGCCATGCCATGCCATGCTATGCTGTTCTGTGCTGTATTATGCTGTGCTACAGCGCATGTTGGTGTCCTCAATATAAAAAGGACATGAAGCTATTGGAGCAAGTCCAGAGGAGGGACATGAGGATGATAAGGGGCTGGAGCACCTCCCATATGAAGACAGGCTGAGAAAGTTGGGGCTGATCAGTCTGGAGAAGAGGAACTGCATGGAGACCTCATAGCAACCTTCCAGTATCTGAAGGGGGCCTACAGGGATTCTGGGGATGGACTCTTCATTAAGGACTGTAGTGATAGGACAAGGAGTGATGGGTTCAAACTTAAATAGGGGAAGTCCAGGTTAGATATAAGGAGGAAGTTCTTTACTGTGAGGGTGTTGAGGCACTGGAATGGGTTGCCCAGGGAAGTTGTGAATGCTTCATCCCTGGCAGTGTTCAAGGCCAGGCTGAACGGAGTCTTGGGTGACATGGTTTAGTGTGAGGTGTCCGTGCCCATGGCAAGGGGGTTGCAACTATATGATCTTAAGGTCCTTTCCAACCCAAACTATTTTATGCTGCTTTGCTTGGCTGGGCTGGGCTGTGCTGTTCTCTGCACTGGTTGTGAATCGTATTATGAGGCTGTTGTTTGCCTGAAAGGTCAAGTGTTTTTGCAGCTCCAGAAACATTTTCAAGACACACAAGGGCAACAAGTGGAAACAGGATTTTATTTTGTTTCATATAGGTCAGAAGTTCTTCTTTGTGAGGGTGCTGAGGCGCTGGCACAGGGTGCTCAGAGAAGCTGTGGCTGCCCCATCTCTGGCAGTGTTCAAGGGCTTGGAGCGACTTGGTCTAGTGGAAGGTGTCTCTGTCTGTGGCAGGGGTTGGAGCTGAATGAGCTTTAAGGTCCCTTACTCGATTTTGTACGCTGCTTCCTCTTATTTGTTTATCTCCTTTTATGGTTTGATTTCATAACTCTCTGGCAGAGATGTGGTACCCAACTTACTGTGTAACCAGCCTGTACCTGCTTAGTTTCACAGGTGGTACAAAGGCAGTATTCTTTTTAACCACAGAGTGTATCTTTCGTGCAGAGATGATATTGTCTTTAACCACAGTGTCTTTGTAAGTTATGGTGTCTCAAACCCTTTGTTTCATTCCCTTAGTAACTTAGCCCCAGACCCAGTATTGAAAAATCTTAATACTGCAAGGCCTTAATATTGATCTTAAAGCTTTAATATTGTAAAGTCCTAATATTACAAAGCCTCATCCCCAGTTATCTGAAAACAACACTCTTTCTCTCATACTCCTTCAGGGCTGTTGTGGCTGGAGAACAAGGGGAAAATGACAGTTCCTATCCTGGAGTTTTCCTGGGGGGAGTTTCCAAACCCCTTCAGTTTAAGGTTGAAACTTTTCCCAGGGAAATTCATTTGCAAGCAATGGGGTGCTCCTGAAATTAAAGCACTTTGTGTTATTTGCTGCCTTCTCGCACTTTCCCCTCCTGAGCCCAGGCTGTGCTTTCCTACCTGTGCAACCTGCATGAAGTTCCCTGCAGCATTGACAGAGGGCAACTGAGTGGGTTCGTGTGTTACAGCCTCGGACCAGCCCAGCCTGCAGTGGTAGCTATGAGCCAAAAATGTCATTTTCATAGCGCCATGTCAGAGATGGGGGGGGAGCAGGTATAAGAAAGGATCCACATTTTCGTGAACTGCGGTGTCCTGGGTTCAGCAGTAGCAGTCATTTTTCTCCTTGGTAGCTGGTGCAGTGCTGTGTTCTTGACTTTCAGCCTGGGAACAGCACTGATAACACCGATGTTTTCAGTTACTGCTTAGAATGTTTTGTCTGACCAAGAACTTTCTGAGCCTCATGCTCTGCCAGGGAGGAGGGGAAGCCGGGAGGAAGCAGAGACAGACACCTGACCTAAACTGACCAAAGAGGTGTTCCATACCACAACACGTCATGCCCAGGATGTAAAAATGGAGGGCAGAGACCCGGAAGGGGGGGTTCGCTGCTGGGTCAGGCTGGGTATCGGTGGTGAGCGGTTGTATTCTCTTTTCTTGTTGTTTCCCTTGTCATTATTATTATTGGTGGTAGCAGCAGTGGTTTGTGTTATACCTTAGTTACTGGACTGTTCTTATCACAACCTATGGGAGTTGCATTCTTTCGATTCTCCTTCCCATCCCTCCGGGAGGAGGAAGAAGAAAGTGGGGGGAGTGAGTGAGCGAACTGCATGATTTACGGCTTAAACCATGATACCTGGTATGAAACTTCCCAAGATGTTTCAGGAGAGAAAACAACCTGAGTTGCAGCTCCTGGGTCAAGTACTTCTTCCTGGTGGAAACATCTTGGTTTGCTTTCAAATGTGAAACTTTCCCACCCAAAGCTTAAGCATTGCAGACACTAAATCTCTGTCAGGAAGATCTTAGCAGTTGGTGATGTGCTGCTGTGCTGTTCATGTACACCCTTGGAGCAGAAATGAGTTCATTCTGTCATTCTGCATCTACTTGTTGAGCATTATAATCTGCTGTCAAGAGTGACTGAGCACAATGCAATGGAGTACCTGAGACACTGGCACAGGGTGCCCAGAGAAGCTGTGGCTGCCCCATGCCTGGCAGTGTTCAAGGCCAGTGTTGGACAGGGTTTTGAAGAAGCTGACCTCGTGTTTCTATGATATGTTTGTGAGAGAAGCATAAGTGACAGTATTGGCTTCAGTGACAGTATCCCATTAGTAGGAGCAAATAGCCCTGTGCTGGCCCTCCCTGTTGCTCGGGGATGGGCCTGTTTGTAGGGAGCTGTGATGTGAAATGGTAGAAAACTTCAGCCCAGGAGCGGACATGTGGTGCAGGTGGTGGCGCACTGTTTGGTTCCTCATTTGTAAGCCCTGCACTTGAGTTCCTCCTTAGGGATGGCAATTTCAGTCACGGCAATAAGTGCAGAACAAGGTTCTTGTTCTGGAGGTGCAGTAAAGTCAGTGAGGGCCCCAGCTGAGGAGTGTGCCCGGTGATGTCTCCCCCTCTTTCTCAGCATGGAGTTATACATGGTATTTGCCAGGAAAGTTCTGAGTAATTTTTCTTCAATCTAAAATGATTTGATGTGAAAATTCTCAAAGTGCATCTTAGCTCTGTATACTGACTGTGCTGCTGTGCTCTGTTCCCATTGCTTCAGGTACAGAAAGGAAGTTGCCTTTGCTTCAGAATTGCAAATGAAAGTGGAGAAAAGAGTTAACAAACGAGCCCTGCATTTCAGTTTGGAGTTGAAATCTACTTACATCTGAAGTAGCTGTGACTTGCTAGGTTTTAGTTAGAGCCGCATCCTTGTTTTGTCTCCCCGTGGATTTTAGCTTTCTATTGCAACTGAAATCCAAAGAGCATTGGATCAGCTTGGCAGCAGTCCTATTTGCCACCAGCTGTTTGTGATCGATATTGCCCTAAAGAGTGTTTTTCTTGTACTGGAGCAGGATTTCTAGTGCAATTTTCAAGCACTTGGTGAGGTTGGGCACTAAAGCTGTGTGGGTGCATTCTTCTCAGATGTCACTTGGGGTTTTGACCTCTGTGAGCAGTTTTCACTGAGATATGAGCTCAGAGAGCTCTATATTTATCTGCTACTGGACAAAATAACTGTGAATACCCTCTCCTCTTGCTTGCCTGCTTTCAGCTTGCCTACTGCCTTGAGTGTCTTGTTTCTGGACAGATGTGGCTCCTGTCCTGCCAGCTTCTGACTGCTCAGAGGTTTTTGGATGTCAGTGCTATCCTGCCTCCTCCCTGGCTCCCCATGCTGGCTGTTGTGGGCTACACTTGAGCAAGGACACTGCTGTCAGAGAGCTGTCTGGAATGAGGAAGAGCACAAGAGGGAAGAGAGGCTTAAATGGCAACGCTGGTTCTGGACCTCTTGTTTGTGGAGCAAGGGAGTACAAATACATTGGTGGAGGTGGCACGTTCCAGCTCTCCAGTGTGTTGGCAATGCTGCTGAACGCATCCTTTCTCAACGTGACACAAAGAGCTGCCGCTGGTCACAGTGTCTGCATCAATAGGCAGCTCTGAAGGGGCTCTGCAGCAATGTGAGAGCTGCCTCTGGCTCCTCGTATCTAAAGGATGAGAAGAATCCAGGCAAGCAGCTACCCTTCTTGGTCTGAATTATATTCGCTACTGAAAGACCATATCCTTCAAGGGTTTTTTCCACAAAACACACCTGAAATAAAAGCATTTACTTGATATGAGGAACACCGTACTTTTTGATAATGTACTACTAGATCCCTTTCATTATTTTCTAGAGACAAAGTTGTTGCATAAAGTTTAGTATTTTCTTCCAATGTATCTGCTATTATGGTTCTTACATCTGATAGTAAAGATCTTGCCTGTCGAAAAGCAGTCTTTGAAACAGATGGTCCACTTGTCTTGCACAGGCACGCTCTACTTGCGCTGTTGAACATGCATCCATAAACCCTGTTGTTCCCTATTCCAGGAGGATTTCAGCTCTCCCAGTCATTACTCTTAATCCAACTTAAAGTCCAGGAGTGCTTCCTCTCCAGAACTGGGCAGTCACAGCTTTCTTGTAGCACAGTAACAGCAAATTACTGTGGTATTGATACAGTTGATCAGTTTTTGTTTAGAAAGTGAGTATCAGGAAATAAATAAGGAGTTGAATATCCATCCTCCTTGGGGTTTTGGGTTCTTTTTGGTACAACTTCATTGAGTGACTGCAGCCAGGTATTCCAGCGTGAATGAATCATAGAATCATAGAATAGTTACGGTTGGAAAAGACCTTAAGGTCATTCAGTTCCAACCCCCTGCCATGGGCAGGGACACCTCACACTAAACCATGCCACCCAAGGCTCTGTCCAGCCCTGCCTTGAACACCGCCAGCGATGGAGCATTCACAACTCCCCTGGGCAACCCATTCCAGTGCCTCACCACCCGCACAGTAAAGAACTTCCTCCTTATGTCTCCAAACTTCCCCTATTTAAGTTTGAACCCATTACCCCTTGTCTTATCACTACAGTCCCTAACGAAGAGTCCCTCCCCAGCATCCGTACAGGCCCCCTTCAGATACTGGAAGGCTGCTCTGAGGTCTCCACGCAGTCTTCTCTTCTCCACGCTGAACAGCCCCAACTTTCTCAGCCTGTCTCCCTACGGGAGGTGCTCCAGTCCTTGATCATCCTCGTGGCCTCCTCTGGACTTGTTCCAACAGTTCCATGTCCTTTTTATGTCGAGGACACCACTGCGCACAGTGTTCCAAGTGAGGTCTCAGGAGAGCAGAGCAGAGGGGCAGGATCACCTCCCTTGACCTGCTGCTCATGCTCCTTTTGATGCAGCCCAGGATATGGTTGGTTTCTGGGCTGCGAGCGCACACTGCAGCCGCCTCATGTTCATTTTCTCATCGACCAACACCCCCAAGTCCTTCTGCGCAGGGCTGCTCTGAATCTCTTCTCTGCCCAACCTGGAGCTGTGCCTGGGATTGCTCCGACCCAGGGTAGGACCTTGCACTTGGCACAGTTAAACTTCATCAGGTTGGCATCAGCCCACCTCACAAGCGTGTCAAGGTCCCTCTGGATGGCATTCCTTCCCTCCAGCGTATCAACTGAGCCACACAGCTTGGTGTCATCAGCAAACTTGCTGAGGGCGCACTCAATCCCACTGTCCATGTCACCGACAAAGATGTTGAACAAGACCAGTCCCAACACCGATCCCTGAGGGACATCACTCGTTACTGATCTCTGGCTGGACATTGAGCCATTAAGCACAACTCTTTGTGTGTGGCCATCCAGCCAGTTCTTTATCCACCGAGTGGTCCACCTATCAAATTGATGTTTCTCCAACTTAGAGACAAGGATGTTGTGTGGGACAGTGTCAAATGCTTTGCACAGCTCCAGGTAGATGACATCAACTGCTCTACCCTATCCATCAGTTCCGTAGCCCCATAATAGAAGGCCACCAGATTGGTCAGGCAGGATTTCCCCTTAGCGAAGCCATGCTGGCTGTCGCCAAGCACCTTGTTGTTTTTTCATGTGCCTCAGCATGCCTTCCAGGAGAATCCACTCCAAGATTGTAACAGGCACAGAGGTGAGACTGACTGCTCTGTAGTTCCCTGGCTCATCCATTTTCCCCTTCTTGAAAATGGGGGTTATATTTCCCTTTTTCCAGTCATCAGGAACTTCACCTAACTACCATGATTTCTCAAATATGATGGACAGTGGCTTACAGCTTCATTTGAAGCTCCTTCAGAACCCGCGGATGGATTTCTTCAGGTCCCATGGACTTGTGTACGTTCAGGTTCCTAAGATGGTCTCGAACCAGATCCTCTCCTACAGTGGGCCCAGGGTCTTCATTCTCACAGTCCCTGCGTCTGCCTTCCAAGACTCAGGTGGTGTGGTCAGGGTGTTTGCCAGTGAAGACAGAAGGCCCTCCTGCAACACTTCCTTCTAGTTGGGATGCAACACTCCTGAGCTTGCAGCAGGTGATCCTTGGCCCAACAGTCTTGGGCCCCTGCCCTCTAGAGCTATATCCCATGGAACCTTGCTAAGCAGGTTCCTGAAGAGGCCAAAGTCTGCTCTCTTGAAGTCCAGGGCAGTGAGCTTGCTGCACACTCTGGTCAGGGAAAAGGGTATGAGAAGGAGCAAACTGATCCTGCATGTCCACAATTGAAACTGGGTTTTCTATGGCAGTCCTGATGCAGGTGCAAAGGTGGTCCTGAACTATCTGGTGCCAACCGTCAAAATAGCAGACTCATTCTCAGCTCTGGTGGAATCTCACTTGTTAATAGTGACTGTGCTCGAGCACCCTCGGGAGAATAAGTATCATTTTTCTTGCAGACACTGGACTTGCTGTTTTGTGTGAGTGCAGTGACTAAGCAAACTGGCACTGGTCTATACAAACATTTGGAGGTATTGATGCTGGATCTCCTGAGGGAGCTGCGCCATAGTTTAAAATGAATTGTCAGAAAGATGTCAGACACACAGTGCAGCCCATGGCCAAGATGAGTCTCCCTGATGCCAGCCTGAGGTCAGCAGAGCAGCAGGGAGCGAGCACGCAGTCTGCAGAAGAAAGGAGACGTTAGTGCCCAGCTCCCGAGTGGCAGCTCCTGCCACCCAGCAGCACTGGGCACTTGAGGATGTCAGAGAAGCATGGAATGGTTTGGGTTGGAAGAGGCCTTAAAGCTCACCCAGTTCCAACTCCCTGCCATGGGCAGGGACACCTTCCACTAGAGCAGCTTGCTCCAAGTCCCTGTGTCCAACGTGTCCTTGAACACTGCCAGGGATGGAGCAGCCACAGCTTCTCTGGGCACCCTGTGCCAGCGCCTCAGCACCCTCACAGGGAAGAGCTTCTTCCTGAGATATCATCTCAGTCTCCCCTCTCTGTTAGATTAAAGCCGTTCCCCTTTGTCCCATCCCCACAAGCCCATGCTCTCCCCACAGGAAATGAGGGGAGATCCCAGAATTTAAGGCAGCCGGAGCACTCAGCTGCCAGCTCAGCCAGCACAACTCGCACACCGAGTCCAAGGCAGCCACTCTGGGGAAGTCACTTGAGGTGTTCTTGGGAACTCCTAAAGCACCCCAAGATCGCCATCGCCACCCACCTCATTCCACGCTCGTGGGCATCACTGGCACCAAGACACCCAGAGGGGAACCACCAGAGGAGCTGCTCTTGCCTCTTCCACCGGTAGCGTGTGTTCCGTGGGGCAGCTGTTGTCTCCCAGTGCCTCTGGTGAAGGGTCCCGTGGGGTTCCATGGCCTTGCACACGTGAACATGGGGAGTTCCAGGATCAGCCACCCCTGTGGTCCCCATGTCCCCATGGTCAGTGTGACGCATGAGCTCTGACTGGGTCCATGGGGTGCTCTGGAGGTGCTGCAGGCATTCTCTGGGTTTCTCTGGGGGTATACCTGGGATGCTCTGAGGATGCACTTAGGGGTCAAGGCAGCCCAAATCCCACACAAATCTGGCAAACTGGGTTTTTTTGGGGGGTTTTTTACTCCAATCTTGTCACAAGCAGAGGGCATTTCCTCAGTCCTGACCCTTATTAAATAGAATTTCTCTCCTCATCAAATCTATATTAAATCTGTGGTAAGTCTCTGCAGAGCTGCCTCTCTGCATGCCTTGAACCAGGAATACACCTGCTGCCAGACGGACGTTGTTCTGGGCAGTCTGTGACAGTGTCCCACCACCCTCACAGGGAAGAACTTCCTCCTAAAGTCTCATCTTATTCATCCCTCTCTGACAACTTAAAGCTGTTCCCACTTGTCTGATCACTACATGCGCTTGTAAAGAATTCCCCTCCAGCTTTCTTGTAGGCATCAATCAGATACTGGAAGGCAAATTCATTGTCTAAGTCATCATCTAAATTATCGTTTACATCATCTTCAAATCATTGTGAATTCACAGTTGAATTAAAATTCAATTATTGCTAAATCACCATTGGATTCCCATTTGATTTTAATTCAGTCTCTGATTAATTACCATTGGTCATTATTAAGGCCCTTTCAGTTATCCCCACAAGGATGACTTCTCTGAACCATTCCCCTGTGAAACACAAGTCACAGCTCCAAGTCCACTTCCCTTCAGGTGTACAGCAGCAGTTCAGCAAGCGCCCCCGTTCCCCACTGAGGGCCATGGCAGATGGAGGAAGCTCAGCACATCCCAGCTGGGTGCAAAGAGAGCTGCAGAGAAGGCTCCCGAGAGCAGGATAGCTCCTGGCACAGGGACTTCCCCAGCTCCAGCCTGCACTGGATGCCCTGCACTCCCATCCTCGGGCCCTTTGTGACCCGGTCTGTGACAGCCCCCGGTGTGGTCACATCCCTTGTACTGCCCTTCCTTCCCCTGCCCACATCCCTCCATCCCGCAGGGGGGCAGAGAGACCCCACAGCCACCCCAGGGTGGCCTGGGAGGAGGTGGGGGCTCCCCAGGAGAGCAGCTCTACGCTGGAGCAGCCGAGGTGTGCCCGGGGCAGCCACTGCAGAGCGGGGAGTGAGGGCTCCCCCAGGCCTGGGCAGGGTCGGAGACAGGAACTGTCACCAGCTGGATGCTGGCACTGCTGGATCCCGCTTCTGATCCACGCTGCCAGCGGGATTGAGACAATGCACTGCCGGTATCAGTTGTGCCATCCCACTTTGCTGCCCTGGTCTACGGTTCATACTGAAGTTCCAGCATGTCCTGCACGGCAGCGTTCAGTGGCACAGTTGCGGAGCTCATTGTGTACCGGCGAGGCCCAGCAGCATCTTTACTGTCCCGGCTCTCCGGCTGCTGGAGCAGGGACCGAACGTTCTTGCTCTGCCGCTGTGCTGCAGGATGGCCGGGAGAGGGCGCCGGAGAGGCTGCACGTAATGGGCCTTTCAGGTGGGGAAGCGAGGCGCGGGAGCAGCGCTGGTGGCATCGTCGCGAGGCTCCCCGTGTGCCGAAGGGGCCCAGCAGCTGCCGAGCAGCGGGACCCGGTCCCGGCCCTCCTGCTGTGGGAGCAGGGGCCAGACGTTCGTGCTCTGCGCACTGTGCTCCAGGGCGCTCGCGAGCGGGCACCAGAGGAAGGGGGGAATTTACGGCGGATGTGCTGGGGCTGTACCCCGCCGCTCTCTGACCCATCCCGGGCTTTGCGCATCCGCGTTCTGTCCCCCCACCACCGCGCTCCTTGGGCACCCCGATCCGCTCCCGCCGCCCGGCCGATGGCGCCGGGGCAGCGCTGAGGACCGCGGCGCAGTGGGGCAGGATCGCTGAAGGGGCCGGGATGAGCTGCCCCTCCCGGCTCTGCTCTCCTGGGGGGCCCTGAGCTCGGCACGGGGGCGCGGGCGGGGAGCGCAATCACTGCCCGTGTCCGCAGCCCCTCCGGCTCTTCCCAGTCCTCTCAGTGCCCCCCCCATGCTTCCCAGTGCCCCCAGTCCCTCCAGCGCCCCGAGTCACCCCAGTGCCCCCATCCTTCTCATTGGTCCCAGACCCCCCACTACAGCCAGTTCTTACAGCGGTCTCCCAGATCTTCCCAATGCCCGCCCAGTTTTTACCCAGCGCTCTCCCCACCCTTCCCAGCGCTCCCCATGCACCCAGTCTTCCCCAGTCTCCCACATCCTTCCCAGTGTTCCCAGCGCTCCCAGTCCCCAGGCTCCCCCAATCCCTCCACTTGCCCAGTCTCCCCAGCGCCCCCTGTGATCTTCCAGTTCTTCCCACTCTCCCCAGTGCCCCTCATCCTCCCCAGTGCTCCCAGTGCCCGCAGACCGGTGCCCGGGGCCGTAATAAACGAGGGCCAGTGCCTCCATTGTACAGATATATATAGTATATACACGGTACACTGTGAGCTTAAATAACCCAGCACCCCTCCGGGGCTCATCCTCCCCCCTTAAATACTTCCCCCTCCCCCCCACAAGTGGCTCCAATCCAGTCGGACCCCCCTCACCCCCCGCCTGCCTCCCTCCTCCCCCTCCCAGTATAACCAGCTCTGGCTCCCAGTTGCCCCCACATCCAGTTACTGTCGGAGATTTTGGGGGGGGGGGGGGCGTGGAGGGGAAAGGGGGAGGACAGGGGGGAGGGGGTCAAAATAGAAACAAAACCTAAAGGAGCTCTCCCCCCCGGGCCGAGGGTCCAGGACCCCCCGACCCGGCTGGGGGGGCAGTGGTGGGGGCATCCCAGCCCCGAGAAATACTGTGATTTATTGGGGGACAGGGGGGTATTTACAGTTGGGCAGGTGAGAGCATCACCTCCACCCCGGAGGGGGACCCCCCGTGCGTGTCCCCCCCGCCCAAAGAAGGAGAAAGCCCTGGGCTCGGGGGGTGGGCAGTGGGTGCTGGGGGGCAGCGCCCCAGCCGTGCCCCCCTACAAGTGGGGGTCCAGGCCCCCACCCCATGCCCACTGCAGGGGTTGGCAAAGGCTGAGAGGGTCCTTCCTGTCCAGAGGGGGGGAGGGCACTTGAGGTCCCCCCTCCACATCCAACCATGGTGGGGTCACATCCCACTGTGGGGACACAAAGGCAACTGCCCCCCCAAACATTGCTTCAGGTGAGTCCCAAGAGGAGCTGGGGATGGGGGGGCTTCCAGCATAGCGCCCCTTTGCTCCCCAGTATAGCTCACATTTGGGGGGGGGGGGAACATTTCTTCGCCACCCCCCTCCCGTGTCCAACCAGGTGCCAACTCTGTGTTGGGGGGGGGGAGTTCCCCCCCCAATTGGTCCATCACATTACCACGAAACTCACACTGGACACAGACACTAAGGTGGGGTGTGCCCCCCCCAATTTCCCTCCCCCCAGAGATGCAGCTTGCCTCCCCCCATGTCTGTGCCCTCAGGGGGGAGGTGGGGGCACCAGGAGGCTTTGGCGGGGTCTCACCTCCTCCCAGGTGGGGAAGAGGTTTTGGAGGAGGGGAGGGACAGGACTTGGGGGGGGAGGGACCCCCCAATATCGCTGCGGTTTGAGGGTGACTTAAGTCGGGTTGGAATTTTTCAAAGTCTGCAGCTTGGCCTCCAGTTCGGAGATCTGAAAAACAGCAAAGGGACAGGTCTCAGCGGGGGAGGGGGGCACGGGGGGGCACAGGGACACGGACACACACAGGGACAGGGATGCAAACGTGTAGCGGGGGGGACAAGGTGAGAGGATGTAGAGATGGGGATACAGGGATGGGGGGGGCAGGACAAGGGGGAAAAGACACGGGGGTGCTGGGGTGGTGGGAGACACGGGGATGGGGGCACCGGGATGGGGATACAAGGACAAGGGTCGGGGTGGTGGGGGACAGGGATAGGGGACAAAGGGCTGGGCCATGGGGGCCGCAGGCAGCGACGGGTGAGTCTCTGTGGGGTGTCAGGGGGACTTTTCAGAGGTGACGGGAAGGGGGTTACATGTGGGGGCTCTGCTGGGAACTGGGGGGACCTCCCCATGCCCCTCTGCACCCTGGTGCCCCTGAGCCCCCCACCGCAACCCACGGCAGCTCTGCAGGATCCCAGGGGATCTGGTGATCCCTGCCTGCTGCAGGGGAGCCACTGGCGCGGAATCCAGGGCGATCTGTTGCGGGATCCAGCATGACCAGCATGGGATCCAGCTCGCAACAGAGGATCCAGTGCGGCCCCGTGCCTCATGCCCATCGACAGGGAACCACGGCAGTATCCCGCGCAAGCAGCCTGGGATCCAGCGCCCAAGAAAATCCCTTTTGATCCATTATGGGATATCAGACCCTGAGGCAGGATCCACTGCGACCCAAACCCTCGGCAGATCCACTGCAATCCAGCGTGGGATCCAGTGCCAGGAGGAGGATCGGGCGTGTGCCAGCGCCTGAGCAGATCCACTGTGATCCGGAGCAGAAATCCGGTGGGATCCCGGTGCCCAAAGCAGATCCACCACAATCCGGCGTTGGGATCCCACGGCCGGAGCTCAGTCCGGAGGGGAGCCAGCGCCTCACGCAGCTCCGCTACCGCCCGGCGGCGGGATCCAGTAGCTTGGCGTGAGCCGGCGCCCGAGCAGATCTGCTACGACCCATCCTGGGATCCAGCGGCGACGGGAAGCCATGGGAAGCCATGGGAAGCCATGGGCCGTGGTGGGAGCGGCGTGACGGCGGCAGGGCTCAGGGGCAGCCCGCGTCCCGGCGCCCGGTGCCCACCTTCTCCTGCAGTTTCTCCATCTCCTCCTTGTGCGCCAGCTCCGACTCCTCCAGCACCCGCCGCTGCGCCGTCTCCTTCTTGAGGAACTCGATCTCCCTGTGGGACCACTGTGTGGGTGCATGTCCCCCCCATCCCCTCCCAGCACTGGGGACACCCCATGTAGCTGGGGCAGGGTTGGGAGGGAGCGGGAAGAAGCCCAGGGGATGGTTCCACATCAGGGGGAAGGCCCCTGCCCAAGGGAACGTCCCTGCGCTGGGGGGTGAAGGGTGCCCAGGAGGGATTTGGTGCATGGGTGGGTTTCTGCCCAGAGGGGAAGGTCTCTGCCTAGGGGATGAGGGATGCCCAGGAAGGAGCTGGTGCCCTGGGGAAAGGTTCATGCCCAACAGATGATCTATGCCCAAGGACAATGGGTGCCCATGGAGGGGTCAGCACCCCACAGGTGGGTCCATGCCAAGGGCATGATCCATGCCCAGGGGACGGCTCATGCCCAATGGTCTTTTGCCCAGGGACAACGGCTGCCCGGGAAGGGGATGGTGCCACAGGGATGCCAGTGCCCATGGGGACGGATGTGTGCCCTGGGGACAGATCATGCCCATGGGGATGGGGGGTTGCCCAGAGCCCAACACTGCCCTCACTTTTGCTGGTACTCCTTGATGAGCCTCTTGGCCTTGCTGTACTTGCGCTCCAGGGTCTGGTACTGTGCCTGAGTCTCCTTGAGGTGCTCGTCCACGGCCTGGCAGAGGTTCTGTGCCTCCATCCAGTACCCCTCCAGCTTCTCCATCCGCTCCTTGTTCTCCTCCACGCTCTGCTCCAGCTGGGCCTTCTCGGCCCTCCAGCGTGCCTTCTCCTGCTCCAGGCTCTGCAGCTGAGGACAGCAGGGTCAGGACATGGCACGGCCAGGGACAGGCATGACATGGCATGGAACAGCACAGCAGAGCCAGGGAATGGGCATGACACAGCACACCATGGCATGGTACAGCACAGGCAAGGAGCAGGCATGACACGACAGAATCATAGAATCATAGAAGGGTTTGGGTTGGAAGGGACCTTAAAGCTCATCCAGTTCCAACCCCCTACCACGGGCAGGGACACCTTCCACTGGAGCAGTTGCTCCAAGCCCCTGTGTCCAACCTGGCCTTGAACACTGCCAGGGATGGGGCAGCCACAGCTTCTCTGGGCACCCCTTGACAGCGTCTCAGCACCCTCACAGGGAAGAACTTCCTTATATCCAACCTATATATCCCGTTTCAGTTTGAACCCATCACCCCTTGTCCTATTACTATAGTCCCTGATGAAGCACCCCTCTCCAGCATCCTTGCAGACCCCCTTCAGATACTGGAAGGATGATATGAGGTCTAAAATGTGACGTGTGACATGACATGACACAGCATGGCACAGCACAGCAAACCACAGCATGGCATGGCCAGGAACAGGCATAGCACAATACAGCATGGTGAGGGGCCTGGGGGTAGATGTGGGGCGCTAGGAGGGGACGGAGGAGATGGAGACGGAGGTGGGGGGTCAGGGCAGAATGAGGAGGGGTCCTTCCTGCCCAAGGGGAACCAGGGCACCCGCTCACCTTCCTCTTCAGCTGCTGGATCTCGGCCTCAGTGACGGCATGTTTGATCTGGAGCTGCAAGAGGAACCGGCCCTTCACATGTCTCCATGGTGGGCACAACACCCCAGAGCCCCCAGCACCCTCAGCACACCCTGGTACCCCTGACACCCCCAGTACCCCCCAGCACCCCCCTGCAGCCCTGCACCCCCCAGCACCCCCCAGCACCCTGCAGGTCATCTGCACCTCCTTGAACTTGTGCACCAGCTTTTCGGGGTCCATCTCCACAGGCGAGAGCGTGTCCTCATTCTCGGCCAGCTCAAACACCTCGATGGCCATCTCACCACTGGGGAACATGGGGCTCATCTCCTCCTCCTCATCCGTCGCGTATTCACCCGTCTGTGGAGGGCATGGGCCGGTGTTTGCTGGTGCTGGTGGTCCCCAGCCTGGCACCCTCAGCCTGGGGAAACTGAGGCACCGGCAGGGAACCAGGTCCATGTCCCCCTGGGTGGGTCCTGTCCCCCTCACCTCCTCGTCATCCTCAGTGTACTGGGTGTAGCGCTGCTCAATCATCTCCCTCTGCCACCGCTCCTGCTCCAGCGTCTGCTGGATCAGCTGCGCCACCTCACTCTGCTCCCCCGGCTTCTCCCGCCCAATGAGGAACCTGCGCAGGATGGGGGCTCAATGGAGATGGGGGGGCTTAGTGGGAATGGAGGTCTCAGTGAGGGTGGGGGCTGTGACCACGGGGGTCTGTAGTGGGGGACATGCCAGTGGCACAGCTGGGGATGTCCCTGAGGGACAGGCAGTGCTCTTGGTGGAGATGCTATGGGCAGATGAGCTGGGGCCTGGGGGAGATCCTGGGCTGATGTGAGAAGATTTTGGGGGGCACTAGGGTGGCACAGGGCAGGCAGTGGGCACGGGACTGGATGAGATGGAGGTATTTTGGGGCAGGGGGGCAGCCCAGCCTGGGGTTTGAGGTGCTCTGGGTACAGGCTATGGGGCAGGGTGCCGCACGGGGCCCAGCACAGGCTGGAGAGGTCTCCCAGCCCCCCCCAGGTCCCCAGTCCCAGGCCCTACCGGACACGACCCTTGGTGTTCCTGAGGACAGAGGCAGCGAAGCTCTGCGTCACCCCAACCAGGCTGGTGCCATCCACCTCCACAATGAGATCGTTTACCTGGATCCTGGGGACACGGAGACCGTCACAGCAGGGCCACCCCTCGGCCATCTCTGCCCGCTCCCACACCAGCTCCTCCATCACCACCCAAGCCCATGGGGACCTGGGGTGGCTTTGGGCTGGGGAGCCCTTTACCTGCCGTCCCGGTGGGCAGCCCCCCCTTCCGTCACCGTCTTGACGAAGATGCCCAGCTTCTCCAGGCCCATGTCGGCTCCTGCGCCCATGCCAATGATGCTGATCCCCAGCCCTTCCGAGTCTGCACAGACAGAGCCGTGTCCTGGTGGGGTGGCACCGACCACCCAACACCAATGGACTCACCTCCAGCCCATCCTCAAGGTGCCACAGGGCCCTGGGGCACAGGACGGGACAAGGACCCACCTTTCTCCAGCTCCACAGGGAAGAGGTCGAGTCGCTCCACCCTCTTCTCCAGCTCGTACTCAGCCGATGCAGCCATGGGGTCAACATCTTCATTGCGGCGGTCGTAGTCTTCATTGGAGTAAGTGCTGAAGACCTGAGGGGTGCATGGAGCTGCTCAGTGAGGCAGCGGGATGGGATGGGACAACGCGGCAGCCATCCACCCACGGCCAAGAGGGCATCCTGGGGCAGGGGGAGCCCAGGGCAGAGGCATGGGGATGTTACTGAGCCTATAAGACACTGGAGAATCCCTCCCCACCCCAAGTCACGTCGCGGAGTTAGGGGGGACAGAGGGATGGATGGACAGAGGGATGGACAGAGGGATGGATGGAGGGACAGAGGGATGGATGGATGGATGGATGGATGGATGGATGGATGGATGGATGGACGGATGGACAAAGGGACAGAGGGATGGATGGATGGATGGAGGGAGGGAGGGATGGAGGGATGGATGGAGGGACAGAGGGAGGGATGGATGGATGGATGGATGGATGGATGGATGGATGGATGGATGGATGGACGGATGGATGGACGGATGGACGAAGGGACAGAGGGATGGATGGAGGGATGGAGGGAGGGATGGATGGATGGATGGATGGAGGGACAGAGAGAGGGATGGATGGATGGAGGGACAGAGGGAGGGAGGGAGGGAGAGATGGATGGATGGATGGATGGATGGATGGATGGATGGATGGATGGATGGATGGACGGAGGGAGGGAAGGAGGGACGGATGGATGGATGGATGGATGGATGGATGGATGGATGGATGGATGGATGGATGGAGGGATGAATGGAGGGATGGAGGGACGGATGGATGGATGGATGGATGGAGGGACGGATAGATGGATGGATGGATGGACGGAGGGGGGGGGAGGGAGGGATGGATGGATGGACAGACAGATGGACGGAGGAAGGGAGGGAGGGATGGATGGATGGATGGATGGATGGATGGACGGACGGATGGGATGTGCAAGCACTGGCTGCTCTCAGTCACCCAGTTTGGGGCAGGCACACTGGGCCTGTTGCCCCCTTCTCCCCTCACCCGTCCCCATCTTCTCATGGCTCCAACTGCCCCACAGGACAGGGAAGGTCTCACCCTTTGGGGCAGCCTCACCTCAATCTTCCCTGCCCCTCAGCCTTCCTGGGCACCTCCATGCAAGCCCGGAGCCCAGAAACCCAAACCCGCCATCCTGCCTGGAGAGGTGAAGCTCACCCTAAGCTGGGGGTTGCCTCACCCCCTGGGTCTCCACCTGGCAGCTCATGGGGGCCTGGGGGCAGGCCCTGGTTCACCCCACACTGGGTGCTCCTGTGCTGGGCACCAGGGTGCTCCTGGCTAAGGTCAGATGTGCCACCAGGAGCCAGATGCAGTGGGGTGCCATATCGCTGCACCCCAGGAGGTTCCAGCACCCCTCTCCTGGAGCTGAGCCCAGCAGATGTCCCCAGAGGGGCGAATGGATTAGGGATCGCACCACAGACTAAAGGCTTGCAACAAGGGCATTAGGGATAAGTGTCAAGGGACAAAGCTCTTGAGACCCACCCGGGGGCCACCCAGGGGTGCTAGGGATGAGCAAGCCATGGGACATGCCTCTATCCCCCCCATCCACATGCAGTTATGCAGGGCTGCAGGCTCACCCTGCAGTACCCCCACCCTTGTCCCCAGGTCCTGGGGATCTTGCGATGCACCAGGGGCCTGGAATGGGTTCCAAGGGAGAAGCAGCCACAGCCAGCAAATGCCCAGGGGAAGAGGCTGGTGGTGACTGCTCCATCCCATGCTGACACCGCGGGAAGCCAGTGCTCCTGGTTCCAACCCCTCCTGTTTGGGTGGCTCAGCATCACTCATGCACCCAGGAGCTCAGACATGTGGGTCTCCTCCCCACCAGTACAAATGGGACCCCCACCATCATCCTGGGGTGGGAGATGGGTAAAAGCAAGAGGCTGTGCTGGGGAAAGCAGAGCACCCCAAAACCCTGCCGGCCCATCCACGGAGGGGGGCATCTTCTCAAGGCCTGCCTGGCTGGTTCCCACAGGACCAAACCCCCCCGCAGCGTGCAACCACCCAGCACACGGCCACCACTGTGTCCTGCCCTGGGCACGGTGGTCCCTGTCCTCCTGTCCCTGGTGGGGCCACCCACCTGCTCTGACTCAGAGCCAGAATATAGGCCAGGCTCTAAAAATAACCCAGCTCCAGCACAAAGCAACCACGGCTCCTCCGGCCGGGGGCATTCCAGCAGGAGAGAACACCCCAGATAGCGGCACGGCCTCTTCTCCCCAACCCCCAGCCCCGCTGCTGGGGGAGCATCCCTGGTGGAGCCCCCAAACCCAGACAGGGAAGGATGGGGGGGGCGGGAAATGCTGTGTCCCACCCCGCCATGCCGCCACTTCCCCTTCCTCCACTTCCCAGAACGCTGCTGGGTGCTGACTGGGCCTATGATGGGGAAAAGAACCCCCAACCCCTTGCCCAATGCCTGGGATCCCCAGTGTGGGGGGAGACCTGGCACCGAGGGACCACTGGGGACCAAGGGCAGGGGAGACAGCATCCGCATCCGGACATATCGGGCATCCCACCCAAAACACGTGGTGCAGCTTGGACATAGCGGTGGGTTGGCTCTGGGTGCTGCATATCGACCACCCCGGGGGGCCCAGGGCCACCCCTGTCACAGCAGCCCCAGGGTGGCCCCTCTATGGCTGGGGGGGGGCTCAGACCACGCCAGGGCTCTTGGTCAGGTGGCCTGTTAGCCAGGCCTGGGTGGCGACCCTCCTTCCCCCAGCACCAAGTGGGATGCTGTGCCCCATGGCAGGGGGCTGGGGGCAAACAGACCTATCCACATCTCCCTATCCCCAGTACCAGCCCCCCCAAAGAGGTGAGGGTCATACATCCCACCCTGGGGTACCCTCATCCTAGGGCACCCTCACGCTTGGGTGCTCCTTATCCTTGGGTGCCCCTCACTCTGGTGTACACTGACCACGGGGTACCCCTTTATCCCCAGCTGCTGCCCCCACATCCCCAGGTGGTCTCACCTGGATGGGGGCCGTGCTGAACTGGATCTTGCGGTTGGGGACAGGCTCCTCTTCCTCGGACAGCCCTGGGATCTCCACACAACCCGACTCAGGTTCATAGAGCCCTTCGGCCTCATCCTCCTCCTCCAGCCCGCTGCCCCCCGAGTCCTCCCCAAGCCCGCTGTAGGCACTTATGTCCACCAGGTCCGCCTCAGAGAAGTCCTCCTTCTTGGCCTCTTCATAGGCATCGCCTTCCTCCGCCTGCTCTCCCTTGACGCCCTCCTCACCCGCGGCCACAGCGGGGCCCCTGTCCAGCCGGGGAGTGGTGGACGCCAGGTCCTCGGGCCCCTTGGCTGGCTGGGGCACGGGCACCGGTTCCACCACCGCTGGCGCTTCCTCTTCCTCGGCCTCACCGCTCTCCTCCACCTCCACCGGCTTGATCTTGCAGACCTCCTGCAACCGCGGGGCGGGCAGCTCCTTCTCCCCCGGCCGGGCGCTCTTCCCCACAGCCTTCTCCTCCTCCGGCGGCCGGGCACGGGGCTGGGCAGAGTGGCCACCACCCACCCGAGCAGCCTCAGCACCCGGCAAGAAGACCCGGGGCCGCTTGCCCATCACCTTGGTGCCGAGCGGTCCAACCGCTCGCCCTTGCGCCTTGTGCAGGTTGTTCCGGAGGTCGGCCTTCTCGAAGACAGCGCTGAGCTGGCTGACGGTGGGCGAGACGGCTTCAGTGTCCAGCTTGTCCAGGGACTCGGTGCTGCCATTGAACCGCACCACCACGTCCAGCTTACGGTCCTGGAAACCAGCTCGTTCCTTACGTAGCAAGAGCTTGGTGGTGGTGGCTTTCTCCTGCTGGTTCCTCTCAAAGATCTTGCGGGTCTCCTGCAGCTTGGAGAAGGGTTTGTCGGGTTTGGAGTCGAAGCGGCTGACCCTCTCAGACACACTGGTGCCCAGCTTGAGGAGGCTGCCCTGGTCTATGCTCTCGCTGAGGCTGCCAGCCCGGGGCAAGGACAGACGGACCGGCTTCTCCTTGGCCTTGGCCAGGTCGCAGGCGCCCTCGGGGCCGGGCGCCGTCCCCATCTGCAGGAACATGTTCTTGATGCGATGAACGTTGGAACCATACTTCTTACCCCGGCTTTTCTTGCCATCTTCATCATCGGCCTCCTTTGTGGGTGCCAGGGCCTGGATGGTGGCCTCGTAGGCATTCCGGTGCGGGGACGCGCTCCGGAGACCCCCGCCGCCTGGCGCTGCCCCAGACGGGGACCCCCCGCCGCCTGTCTCCGTCCTCAGCATGCCGGCACCGGGGCTGTGCCGCGCATCGCCCGCCGCGGCCACCGGCACCACCGGAACCACCACCGCTGCGACCCGCACTGCCGGCACCGCCGGCACCAGCACCGCCGCCGCTCGCCGCGGCCCCTCGCCGGTTACAGCGCCATGGGGAGGGGCACGAGCACGGGGGGGAGGGGGAGGCACCGCCCGCAAACCTGCACCGGGCTGCGGGGGGCTGCGGGGGGCTGCGGGGCTCGGTCAGGCCATGTCCATCCCGGGGGGGGGGGGGGCCGACCCGGCCCTGCTTCCTTCCTCCCTCCCTTCTCCGCCTCCTCTTCCCCTTTCTCTGTGCCGGTGATGGAGCCGCTGCTGCGATCCGCCCGCCCCGCTGCCCGCAGAGCCCGCTGGGTCTTAGCGGCGCCCGCTCTTCCTCTTCCTCACCGCCGCCGCGTCGGCGCGGGCACGGGGACCCCCCCGCAACACCCCCCTCGTCTCCACATGCTCTGCGGGCTCCTCCCGCACCCGCACTGGGGTGCCCGCCCCGTGGTGTGTCCCCACGCCCCCAGCACCCGTGTACCCCCAGCTCTGTCCCCAAGTCCCCCCTGCTCTGTCCCCAAGTCCTCCCCACGCCCCCCATCTCTGTCCCCCACCGTGCCTGTCTGCCCTTGCACCCCTCCAGTTTGGTGCCTGTGTACCCTCAGTCCCATCTCTGTACTCACTTTTGTACCCACATCTGCACCCACATCTCCCCCATAGCCTCACCATTTTGTCCCCATGTCCTCCCCTCCCATCCCTGTATCACCCCGACTTTGTACCCACATCCCCCCAATGTCCCCCTATCCCCCTATCCTATCCCCATATCCCCCCTTCCTGTCCCTGTATGCCCTCCGTTTGTAACTACGTCCCCCCCATCCTGTCTCTGTACCCCCACGTTCCCCACCCTGTGCCCCTCCCGTGTCCCCCTTGCTCCACCCCACACCCAAAGGGAGCCTCGTGGCATCCCCACAGGGCCCCCATTCACTTCCAGGCCCCATAACCCCATCCCTGGGCTGCAACGCGGCCTCCCCCGGCACCTCCACGCAGGGGGGGGCAGAGGGGAAACTGCAGCGGGAGGGAGGGCCGCGGGGCTGCCCCTGCACCCCAGAAGTGACGTCTGAGGGGGCTCTCGGGGGGGGTTCGCAGGCACTGGGGGGGGAGGGGGCAGCGCGGGGCCCGGATGTGGGGGGGGGACGTGGGGGGCACCAACGCACCCCGAGGCCGGGAACGCGCAGCCTCACAGCCCTCTGACGTGATGGGGCGTGACGTCACAAGTGCGACGTTCCCCCCCCCCTCCGACCACCCCCTGCTCCTGACACCCCCCCCCAGCCTGAGCCCCCCCGCAGGGACCGCGCTGCACCCCGCACACACGTGTGCACACGCACATACATGTGCACACACGTACATGTGCACATATGTACATGCACACACATACATGTGCACACACACATACACGTGCACGCATACACGTGCACTCACACGTACACGTGCACACATACATGTGCACACACATACACGTGCACACACATACACATGCACACACATACACATGCACACACACATACACATGCACACACATATGCACACACATACACGTGCACACACACGCACATGTGCACACACATACATGTGCACACACATACATATGCACACACATACATGTACACACACGTGCACACACATACATGTGCACACACATACATATGTGCACGCAGACATGTGCACACACATACCTGTGCAAATGCGTACCTGTGCACACTCATGCATGTGCAAACTCACATGTGCATACACACATACATGTGCACACACACAGACATGTGCACACACATACCTGTGCACATGCATACCTGTGCACACTCATGCATGTGCAAACTCACATGTGCACACACACATACATGTGAACTCACACGTGTGCACACGTGTGCACACACACGTGCACAGACATGCGCACCCACACACATTTGCACACATGCATAAACACACATGTGCACGCACATACATGTGCATGCACACGTGTGTGCACGCGTGCTCCCTCCTTGCTGCTGCACAAGGGCACACCCGTGCTGCTGGCAGCGTGTCCCCAAGTGTCCCACACCCCACTCTCCCCCATCCCATGCCCCACTGCCGCCCCATTACCAATGAGTGGGGGTGCCAGAACAAGCCCCCCCCAGAGGACACCCCACTAAGGGGCCACGGGAGCCCCTCAGGGCCTTGCTGACAGGAGGTGGCCATGGTGGGATGTCCCTGTCCACATCTCCGGTGGAACCCCCCACGGGCCCCCCCCTTCCAGGCCAGCCCTGTTGCCTCTGTCAATCAGCCCTGGCCCCATTCCCAAGTGCTGGAACATGGAGGCCCCGGAGCTGCTCCTGGTCTGGGTGCTGGCAGGCGAGTGGCGGCCCCGTCACCCACTGGGGGGACATGGCCGGGCTGGGGAGACCCCAGTGTGGAGCGGACAGGGACACCCCCAAAGCGGGGTGGGGAGGGGAATGGGACAAAGCCTGATGGCACCATTCTGGCCCTGCTGCCATATGGGTTTGGGACTGGGGGGGTGGGGGGGGTGGGGTGGTGAGTGAGTGGGACCTCTTCAGGGATCTGGGGTAAGTGGGGGGTGCTGTCCCCATCCCCTTCCCCATCCTTGTCCCTGTCCCTGTCCCCATTCCCACCCCTTCCTAAATATAGCCCATCCGCTATCCTGGGGCACTCGGCTGCAGGGAACATTCCTGGCCCTGTCCTGTGTTCCCGCGGGCTCTGGGCAATGGGGAAACTGAGGCAGGGAGGAGCCACGGTGCCCAGCCCTGTCTCTAGCCCTGTCCCTCGCCACAGCTGTGGTCCAAGGGGTGTCCCGGGCCACCCTCCCCGACCACCATGTCCTCTCTGACCACCGCGTCTCCTGCAAGACCGGAGCTGTCTTTGTCCATGAGCTGAAGCGGGAGCTGTTTCTGGGCGCCTTCCTCACCAGGAGCGAGGATGATGGTGGTGAGGGCCAGGAGAGTGGAGTGGGGATCCTGCAGGGCCTGGGGGGCTGGGACTGTAAATGGGTAGCCCTGGCTAAGCCTGCTCCCCACCAGCCGTGACACCAGCTGGGCTGTCTTCATCTGTCCCTCCATCTACACAGTCCTGTAAACCTCCACCTATTCCACCTCCGCTCCATCCATCCTCCATCCATCCCACCCCACATCCATCCATCCTCCATCCATCCAACCCCACATCCATCCATCCTCCATCCATCCCACCCCACATCCATCCATCCTCCATCCATCCCACCCCACATCCATCCATCCCACCCCACATCCATCTCACCCTTCATCCATTTCACCCCACATCCATCCTGTCCTCCATCCACCCCACCCCCAACCTGTCCTACCCCCCATCCATCCACCGTCCATCCATCCCACCCTCATCCATCCCACCCTGCATCCATGCTACCCTCCATCCATCCCACCCTGCATCCATCCTACCCTCCATCCACCCCACCCTCCATCCATCCTATCCTCCATCTATCCCATCCACCATCCATCCCACTCCCCTATCCATCCCACCCACCATCCATCCCACCCTGCATCCATGCTATCCTCCATCCATCCCTCCATCGCACCCCACCCCTCCACCCATTTGGGGCCTCCCAAGCATTGCCCCATCACACTATTGAAGTCACCCAGGAGCAGCAGCCTTTAACCCCCCATTTAGGCTCTGAGGGTCATCTCCATTGGAGTCATTCAGCCCCAAAAGGGGAGCAGGACCTCCCCAGGGCCCAGCTGGTGCAGGGGCCACTCCTGCTTCCTTGTGAGGATCAGTTGGATGGGGAAGGGCTTGTAGGGCTGTAGCACAGCCCTTGTGTGGCACATGAATCCCCATGTCTGTGTCCTGGTACCCACAGCCATCCCCATCACCTTCCATGCTCACCTCCGGGACCACCCGGACCTGCTGCGATGGCTGCGCTACATCCAGCGAGACCCCCACCAGCCAGGATACCTTTATGGTTGCCCCACAGCCACCGAGCTCGGCACCCACACCATCGAGGTAGGTGTCCCCCCTCCAGGCCCTGTGCTGGGAGAGCAGGGTTGGCATCTTTGGGGATGTTCCCTCTGTTGGCAGGTCCTGGCGTACAACCGGCTCACCTACGAGACGGTGGCTCAGCGCCTCATCATCACTGTCATCCCTGCTCCACGTAAGGGCTGCGCACCCAAACCCCACCGGGATGCCCCTGCATGCGGTGTCCCCATGGGTGCCACGTGTCCCCACAGGTGGGGAGCTGCCGTTCCAAGGAGAGTTCCTGGTGGGGAACAGGAACGTGGAGGAGCTGCTGCCCACTGCTGCCCGGGACATCTTCCTGCAGGCAGCGGCAGGCGTCTGGGAGCAGGATGATCTCCAAGTCATCAACATCACCTCGGCCCTGGACCGTGGTGGCCGCGTCCCGCTGCCCATCAAGGGGCATAAGGAGGGGTATGAGCAGCACTGGGGGTGCTCCCCGGCAGATCCCAGCCTCCGAGTGTGGGTCTGGGGGTGATCTGTGGCCGCCCACAGGGTCTATGTGTCAGTGGGGTCCCGTGGACCCTTCTCGGGGTGCCTGACATCAGCCGCCTCGGCGCAGAGCCGCTTCCTCTGCAGCCTGGGCCAGCAGCCCCTCGCCTCCTGCTATGACACCTTCGCCCCCCGCTTCTCCATTCGCTGGTGCAACCTCACCCTGGTGAGACCCACATCCCCCCGCCCTGCGTGACAGCACCCGTGGGGACCCTACCAGTAACCATCACCCCACTGCAGCTGCAGGTCTGGCCCAGCCCCACGATGTCGGGGCCCGTGTGGGGTTCCGGGGTGCTGGAGGAGGGTGGGGATTTCCAGCCCCCCACAGAGGTGCCCCACCAGGACCTGTTGCCTGGGTTCCTGGTGACGCTGCTGGTGCCACTGGCGGTGGCCGCACTGCTCTGCCTGCTCCTGGGACACATCATGTGCTGCCGCAGGGAGGGAGTGTGAGTCGGGGGGCTCTTCACACCTGGATGCCCACCCTCTGGCCATGGTGGCCCCAGGACAACCTGGGGAGGGGTGAGAGCCCTTCACACCATTGTTACGTTTTCCTGTGTTTTGTAGGCAAAAACGGGACTTGGAGACATCTGAGTAAGTCCCTGCACCCAGGATGGGGGCCTGGGGGGGTGTTGGGGGGGGCTTTGTCATGGCCAAGCATGGGGAAGGCCTGCGGGACTAGGGACAGGGACGGGAACAGTTATTTCTCTGGTGGAGCGTAAAGGTGTCCCATCCCAAAGGGTACCCCCCAGGCCCCTCCTCCCCTCCCCAAGCGTTGGTGTCCCCAGTAACCCCCCACAGACACAGGCTGGAGCACAAGAGCTGTTTTACTTCTCCAGTAGCCTTTCAGGACTCAACAGCACTGAGGATGGAGGGGCAGACCTTGATGATGAGGGACCACCCCCAGTGATGGGGTGCAGACCCCAAGGCTGGGTTCCAAACCCCACTGATGGGGAGTAAACAGCTTGTAATGGGGTGACAGACCACACCAAGCCCCTTCCTCAGAAGGCTGTGGGTGGGAAGGAGGGGCGCAGCACCCACTTGTCCCTTCCCCTACAGCATCCAGCTCTTCCACCACACCACGATCCACGGTGACACGCAGGAGCTGAGGCACATGGCCGGCAGCAGGGACGTCCCACGGCCCCTTTCCACCCTTCCCATGTTCAATGTTCGCACGGGGCAGCGCATCAACCCCCTGCCTGGAGCCGTGGATGGAGCCCGTGTCCCGCTCCTGCAGCAGTGATGCTGGGGCAAGGGGGCACAACCCCCGGGACAGGCATGGATGGAAGGGGGTCAGGATACTTTCGCGGGGACCTCACAGTTGTCACTTCCCCGGGGTGTCCCCGCTGTGGGGTGGGTTTCAGCTGATAAAGTGGCCGTTGAGTGATGGATGTGGCTTTTCTGCTTCATTTTTGGCTGTTTGCTGGGGGGGGTGGGGGAGGGGGTGATGAGGGAGGTTTTGGGGTGCAGCCTGCTGCTGGGCTCCTCTGGCTGCAAACTGCATTGAGTTGGCCAGTTCTTTACCCCAGCCAGCCCCAGGTGCTATGGGGCTGGGGTCCTGGTCTACCCTCCCTGTTGGTACGGGCTCTGCGCCCTTCTGCCTCCCTTTTCATCTGCTTCACTCTGCCTGGTTACCCTCCTCCCGCCCTGCTTCATCCATGACCTCCCCAAGCCATGCGGAGGGAAGGGCTTGTGGAGAGTAGGGATGGGGATAGGGACAGGGACAAGAGGGGGAACACAGTCCCAGGGACCCGCAACGGCACCCCCAGCACCCCAATATCTCCCGGCTCACCTGGGTCCTTGTGCCCTGCAGGATGGTGCCTGGAGCTCACTCATTCCACCGTGCAGACCCAGGCATCCCGCTCAGCACCCCCAACCCCTCCCCGGCCCCCCGGGGGTCCCCCCAGCCCAGCCCCTCACCTCCAAAGAAAGAGCCTCTTTCAGAGAGGCCCCCCCGGGCCCGGGGCAGGCGCCAGGGTGGGGGTTAAGAAAACAGGGGGCGGGGGGCCAGGGAGGAACAAGGGGAACCATTGATGGGCTGGGGCAGGCGAGGAGAAAGAAGCCATTGAGGTCTTGTCCTGGTGCCTGCGCAGCCCCGTGCCTGCCGTGGGGTTGACCTGGTGGAGCCGAGGGTGGCGCGTGGGGGCACACGCATGAACTGCTGGTGCTGCCCGGCTGCCCTTTTTCCAGGGAGGGTGCACAGCGTGAGCTGGGGCTGGATGGTGCTGGCATGGGGGGGAGACCTGCAATGGGTACAGGGGGCTTGCACTTTGGCACCCACGTGCCGAGACACCCATGCACTGTAGCACCCATGCACCATGGTACCCATGCACTGTAGCACCCATGTACCATGGCATCCATGCACCGTGGCTCCTCCAGCCACCCTCTATGTCCCCATTTGTCCCCCCATGTCTCCACTTCTCCCCCCATTTGGGGAGGGGACAACCCCAAAGTTCCCTCCCCCCCAGATCCAGACCAACCCTCCTTGCTGGGTGGGGGGGGGGGTGGGGGGTGGGGTGTTAGATTCCCCCTTCCTTCCTCTCCCCCGCCCCAGGGCAGCGTGGCCTGAGCAAGGAGGAGGAGGAGGAGGCTGGGGGCCGTGGTGGGGTGGGAGGACGGTGGGGCGGGAGCACAGAAGCGCAGGAGTGCAGGAGCGGAGCGGGAGCAGCCGGGACTGAGGACGAGGGTGTCCCAAGCCCATGCATGCCCCAGGATCCCCACGGCGCCCCCGAGAGCGAAGAGCAGAGCAGGTTGGTCGATCATTTCACATGCTTTATTTCAGCAGTCAAAAAAGAAAAATAATAGATAATTAAAAAAGAGAACAATTTCAAATTATTATACATTATACAAACACCGTACGGAGCCGGGAGAGCCCCGAGCATCCGCCGGGAGATGAGCCGGCAGACGGAGTGGGTTCGTGCCCCATAGGGGATGCAGAGATGGATGGATGGATGCAGGGATGGATAGATGGATGAAGGGATGGGGAGGAAGCTGCTGGAAGATGAGTGCAGAGCTGAAGATCCACATGCTTAACCTGGGAAGTGCAGTCTTCCTTATTCCCTTTCAAGGCTTTGAATTGTGCTGGCTCTACTTTGCGTTTGCTCCGGGATTTGCTTGTGGAATGGGCTGGGGGTTGAATAGCACCTTTAGAAAACTCACCAGTGGAGCTGGACAGCAAAGAAAGGGGGGAAAGAATCAAACAGAGGGAAATGAAGACAAATCAAGGTGAGTCTTTGGAGGCGGTAGCACCAAACAGCCCCAGGCTCGGGTGTTTCAGGTCCGGAATGAAAAGAGAATTAACCGAAAACCAGGCTAAAAATCCTGGGGGTGAGAAACCTCAATGACTCCTGAGAGATCTTGAATGGAGGAAAATGAACATCAAAGAGCAACAGAGCAACAAAACAAGGGGAAAAGGGGGAACATTAGACGAAAAAATTAGCACCTTTGCTCTGGACCTGGCAGGAAAGTCCCGGCACAGCTGAAAAAAAAAACCAAAACGAAGCTAAAACTACATGGAAGTGAAACAAAAATACCCCCAAAATGCGACAAATCTTTAACCCCGGTGAGGTAGCCTTCCGGAAAAGGAGAGTGCGGAGCGAGGGTTCGGGTCCGCCGCGCCGGGGCAGAGGCTGCTCCCCTGCAGTGCTTGGGAATGGGCGAGTGTGGCTGCCTGAATGGGAAGAAAAGAAAGCAAAAAGAAAGAAAAGGACCCAAAACCAAAAGAACCAAACCAAAGGGAAGGGGGAGAAGGGCAACCCCCAAACCTAAGCAGAGAATCAGAAGCCAAGGGCTGAGCATCTTCCTTGCAGCGAAAACATGAACAGGCTGATGAGATGCGAGAAGCAAAGAGGGTTGGGGGGGGATGAGAGGTTCAGGGGCCCCGGTGCTCCGGATGAGGCTCAGCTGGGTGAGTTGAACCCAACGCCGGGGGTGGGGGGGCAAGCAAAGCGAACCCACGTCCTGGTGATTTGGTTTGAAAAGTCATTTATTTTTTATTCTTTTTTGGGGGGAGTTTAATGCTTTTTGGGGTTTTTTTTAGGTTTTTCTGGTATAGTTTTAGAGACGCTGGATAGAAACCGACACAAATTCGAGTCCATGTGAAATTTTCTCCTCTTTTTTTTGGCGTTTTTTTTTTTTTGTCTGTTTTTATTATTATTATCATTATTATTACTCTCTCCTGTCACGTGTGGGGTGTCCGGTTTACAAGAAGCAGACAGGGCCAATGTCGATGCCGAATTCCTGGTCTGGTGTGCCAACGTCCATGGGAGCCAAATCGATGATGGGCAGGCGAGAGGTCTTTGTTGTCTTGTACTCGATGACTGTCTTGCCCCAGGTGCCGGTGTGACTCTGTGGGGAGCTCAGGATCAGCCCCATCCCCACCACACGTCCCCACCATCAGCACCGGTACCATTCCCGTCCCCACTCACCGTGCAGCCATCCTCAGTGACACCGTAAGTGAAGCGGCTGTTGCCTTCAGCCCTAATCTCAATCTCGTTGGCACCTTGGAGGAGAAGGGCCTTCTTCAGGTTGCCAGTGTCCTGGTCCATGTAGGCAATGCTGTTCTTGCAGTGGTAAGTGATGTTCTGGGAGGCCTCAGTGGACATCAGGCGGAGGAAGGTCAGCTGGATGTTGACGTCGGCGGGGTTGGAGCCCTCACCACCATACTCGAACTGCCAGAGAAGGGGTATTAGGCACCACGGAGCTGGTTGTCCATCCTGGTTGTCCCCCCCTCATCATCCCCATGCTCACCTGGAAGCCGTCGCTCATTGTCTCACCAAACCAGATGTGCTTTTTCTCCTTGGGGTTCTTGCTGAGGTACCAGTTCTTCTGGGCAATGGTGGCCTGGGTTGGGTAGACGCATGTCTCGCCTGTCTCCATGTTACAGTAGACCTTGATGGCATCCAGGTTGCAGCCTTGGTTGGGGTCAATCCAGTATTCACCTGTGGGGTAGAGGGAGGAGAGTGAGGGAGAGGGAGGAGAGGCAGGTGGCCACGATGGATAGAGGATGGAGGTGAAGAACAGCCATAAGGGATGGAGGATGGAGGTGAGGAGTAGACATGGAGGGTGGAGGTGAGGAGCAGGGGGAGGGTCAGAGGATGGAGGGATAGGTGAGGGGTAGCTGTGAGAAATGGAGGATGAAGGAACGGCAGGTGGAGGTGAGGAGCAGCCATGAGAGATGGAGGAGGGAGGTTAGGAGCAGGTAGGAGGGATCTGGGGGTGGAGCATGAGGTTGAGCAACAGTCATTGAGGAACAGAGGAAGGAGATGAGGAACAGCCACAAGCAACGGAGAGTAAAGGGATGGAGGATGGAGGCAAGAGCAGCCATGAGAGACAGAATAGAAGAATGAAGGTGAGGCTCAACCAGAGGTCATGGAAGAAGGATGGAAGTGAGGAGTAGGCAGATAGGACAGAGGGATAGAGGTGTGAGCAGCTCAGAGGGCACCAGCAGAGACGCTGACCACTCTTCCAGTCGCCGTGGCACATCTTAAGGTCGCGGCAGGTACGGGCAGGGTTCTTGCGGGTGCCCTCAGGGCTGCGGATGTTCTCGATCTGTTGGCTCAGGCTCTTGAGGGTGGTGTCGACCTCCAGGTCCCGGTCACGCATCACATTCGCATCATCAGCTCTGTAGTAGCGCCCACCATCATGAGCCTTTTCCTGGGGTGGCTGGGGCAGGAAGCTGAAGTCGAAGCCACCGCTGGGGGGGCCGGGAGGACCAGGGGGGCCAGGAGGGCCAGGGGGACCCTACAGGAGGAGGATAATGGTGAGCAGGAGATGAAGGCTGGCGGCTCCGGGCAGGCAGCAGCACAGGGGCCAATACGTACTACGGGGCCGACATCGCCAGTGCGACCACGGGGGCCAGGGGGACCGATGGGACCGGGCAGCCCATTGAGACCATCTTTGCCAGCAGCACCAGCAGAGCCAGGAGGACCCTGTGGGAGAGGAGAAGGGGTGAGCATGGCCATCATCCCCATGAGGAGCCTGGTGACAGTGGGGACCTTCTCCCTGGGATGCTCCAGTGGAGGCAGAAGACTGACTCAGCTGAGGACTTACTCTTGGACCAGCTGGACCAGAAGCACCAGAAGGACCTTGTTCACCAGGAGAGCCCTGTGCAAAGCAAGGAACAAGAAGAGGTGTCATGAAAATCTTGCTTTGGTTCCAGGTCGTGCAGCAGCACCCAGGGCCGCCACCACCCCACCCATGGCACTTACAGGAGGACCAGGTGGGCCCTGGAGACCAGAGAAGCCTCTATGACCCTTCATGCCTCTGTCACCTTGTTCACCGGTTTCACCCTTGTCACCACGGGGACCTTGTGGACCCTAGAGGAGGAGGCAGATGTGTTGAGCAGGGTCCAGGACACCTACTGCCCCCATGAACACGGGGTCACAGAACCACCAAGGAGGATGGAGGCGAACACCAACTTACAGCAGGACCACGAGCACCAGCAGGACCAGGGGGGCCAGCAGGACCTTGAGGACCCTGGGACAGGAGAGAAGGGGGCAGGTTAGAGCACCCTCCACCTTCTGCTGGCAGCACCACCCCGACCGGCGGGGGGATGACACTGCATTCCCAGGAAGCTCCCTCCAGCACCGGGAGCAGATCCCAGGGCCAGACCTGAGCCCGCAGTGGGTCTGCAGGGTCAGCCCTTGCTCCAGAGCCCAAGCCTGGGGTGACCCCTGGGCTGGGAGGGGGCGAGGGGGGTTCAGGGCAGAGCATCACTTACAGTCTCACCACGATCTCCGCTCTTGCCAGCAGGACCGACGGGGCCAGGGGCACCGGGGGCACCGGGAGCACCAGGGGGGCCAGCGGGGCCAGTCTCACCACGGTCACCCTGTTAGGAGGAGGATGAGGAGGAAGAAGAGGAGAGGTCAGTGTGAGCCAGCACATCCCCATCACCCATTCCCATGGCTGCCCACTCACCTTGGGACCAGCAGCACCATCGCGACCAGGGGCACCTTCAGCACCGGGAGCACCCTACAGAGGAGCAGAGACCCCTCTTGAGGGCAGGACAGGGCTAACAGGGGCCTGAGTGTCACCACGTTCATGAGTGCCACGAGTTGGCAAGTCCTCAGTGAGCGCAGCAAGCCCGATGCTGATGGGGGGGTGCCCATGCCCCCCAGCACCAATGGTCAACCACAGCCACTCACCTCACGTCCAGCTTCACCAGGGGGCCCGGCCAGGCCAGGAGGGCCCATGGGGCCGGGAGGACCGCGCTCACCGGGAGAACCAGAGGGACCTTGTTTGCCAGGTTCACCCTGTGGAGGGCAGAGGACGAGGGAGGTGTCAGACACCGTGAAGCATCTTCCATGGGTTGGTAGGATCCCGGGGTGGTTCCAGCATCAGGGAGCACCCCAGATACTCACCGAGGGGCCGGGCAGCCCAGGGAAGCCTCTCTCGCCTCTCTGTCCAGGGAGACCAACGACACCGCGCTGACCAGCAATACCTTGGGGTCCAGGGGTGCCAGGAGCGCCCTGGGGGAGGCAAACAGCACCTCAGGGTGCTGCAGCGGTGGGGGGTACTCTCCCGATGGAGGGCGTTGCTGAGGGGTTGGTGCCCCCATGGGATGGGTGATGCTCGCATCCCTGGCTCCGTGTCAGGGGTGACTTACGATGGGTCCATCAGCGCCGGGGGAGCCCTTCTCACCAGGGGGGCCGGGGGGGCCAGCAGGGCCAGGCTCACCAGGGCGGCCAGCGGGGCCAGTTTCACCACGGGGTCCTTTGCCACCTTCCTTCCCGCTGGGGCCGGGGGGGCCGGGGAGGCCGATGTTCCCCTGGGCAGAGCGGGGGACACGAAGGCGATGCTGTCAGTCCCAGCTGCAGCGTGGCCAGGGGTGTCCTGAGCACCAACTGGGACATGACAGGGATGGGTGCCCAGCACCAGCACTCTCCCGGCGCCCACTTCTCACCCCACCGGGGTACTCACAGAGGGGCCGGGGGGACCGACTCTTCCAGCAGCACCAGGAAAACCAGTAGCACCCTGGAAGGGGGAAAAGACGGAGTTAGGAGGGTCCTGGTCCAGGCATCGCCTGACCCACCAGGAGAGCAGTGCCAAGGGACACCACAGGGAGCCCTGGGGCTGGTGGCCAGGAGGGAAGTGTCCATCCAGGGGGGCCTGGGACTCATTTGGGGTGGGGGGGGATAAAAGGGTACTCTGGTCTTCCCCTCTGCTCCATCCCTCCGGGGATGAAGCCACTCCAGCTCAGTGTTGTCCCCCATAAGGGTTTGGGGTGCAGGGAAGTGTTGAAGCTCCCCTCTGCCCCACGTGTTGGGGGGTGGAGCGAGGCACAGGGGGGTGTTAATCCACCTCAGGGGTGTTTGTTCCTGGGGGAGGTCCCCAAAACAGCCCCCCCCAAGACTGGTACTTACAGGGGGTCCAGCGCTACCACGAGCACCTTTGGGACCAGGAGCACCAACAGCACCCTGTGGAGGAGGAGGAAGGGGAGGAGGGGGGTGAGCTGCGCTGTGGGGCTGCACCCCGAGGGGGTTTGGGGTGGGGGGATTTACTCACGGCAGGGCCTGGAGCACCAGTGGGGCCAGCAGGGCCGGGGGGACCAGCATCACCCTTGGCTCCAGCATCACCAGTTTCACCTTTAGCACCAGGCTGGCCATCGGCACCCTGTGGGGAGCAGAGAGGGGTGAGACAGGGGGCTCAGCATCACCCCGGTGGGGCAGGATCAGGCCCCCGGGGAAGGGGGAAATGAGGGCATCACTTACAGGGGGGCCAGCAAATCCAGCAGGACCAGGAGGGCCGGGCTCTCCGCGGTCACCCTGCGAGGGACAGCGAGACAGACGCGTGACATCAAGGAAGAGACGGGCACCCATGGCCACCAAGGGGCGGGCACCACGGCCGGGGCAGGGGAACACTTACGGGAGCACCACGGGCCCCAGTGGGACCAGCAGGACCCGGGGGACCAGCTTCACCCTGGAAAAGGGGAGGAAAACCAAAACAAGGAGGTCAGGGCTGCGTCAAGGAGGTGGCTGCAGGGACCAGGACGTGACCATCCCTCTGCAGTGGCCCTACCTTGTCACCGGGAGCACCAGCAGGGCCGGGGGGGCCGATGGGACCGGTCAGACCTCGGAGACCATCTTTACCAGGAGCGCCATCAGCACCTTTGGGACCGGGGTCACCCTGGGCAAGGAAGATGATGGCAGGTTAAGCACAGCAGCACTGGGGCACCCTGGACCTTTATCCTTCCTGCGGGAGGTTGAGAGCATCCTCCTCCTCCCAGGGAAGAGCTGGGCTCAGCGAGGGGCTGTCCCCAAGAGCCACACTCCGTTGGGGACATTGGTAGTACTGAGCATCGCCTCCGCAAGGCGCTAATCCCACGAGCCCTGGCTTTGGGGGTGTATCCAGTCCCGATGAGGGGGAGACAGAGATGGTCGAGAGCAGAGCACGGGAGCAGAGGACAGCAGGATTTGTGGGCAAAACGTACTCTGTCACCCTTGGCGCCTGGCAGGCCGGCAGCACCACGCTCTCCGGGCATACCCTGCAGACCGGGGGGTCCTTGGTTCCCAGGGGCACCAGGAGCACCAGCATCACCCTGGGATGGGGAGACAGGAAATGGGTGTTAGCAAGATCCCGGCCTCAACACCAGCCCCAGCAAAAGGGGCAAAGCCAAACCCACACCCACACCCCCCACCCTTTACATCTGCACCCTGAGAGCCAGGACCTTGCTCCTACCTTAGCACCATCGTTACCGGGAGCACCATTAGCACCACGAGGACCTTGGGGACCGGGGGGGCCTTGGACACCACGTTCTCCAGGAAATCCTCTCTCGCCCTGGAGGAAGGAAGCAGGAGAGGGGCCAAGGCCATGAGGGGCATGGTGGGTGCTGGAGGGTGCCGTGACCTGGCTGGGCAGTGAGTGGGGTTCAACCTACCCTGGCACCAGCGGGACCGGGGGCACCAGCATCTCCGGGGACACCCTGTGAGGGAGGGAGAGGGTCAGGGTCAGGATGGGAGCAGGGGACCCCAGGATGTCCCCAGGGTTGGGAAGGGTCCTGCAGTCCTGCGGGCACAGCGCGGGGCTGGGGTCCCCGCTGCTCCCTGGACCTCCAGAGGCTGCACGGAGCACATGGCCTCAGGGTGCACTGGGGGCACCCATCAGCAGCCCCCAGCCCTGCGGTGGGGAGGGCACAGGGGCAGTCCCCTGCCACGGCCGTGCTCAGCCACACTCACCTGCTCTCCAGGCTTGCCAGCCTCACCGGGGGGGCCAGCGGGGCCCGGCAGACCCTGGGGAAAGAAGAGGAGCGATGAGGCACCACAGAGGTGGTGACCACAGGGACAAGGAAAGGGGCAGCATCACCCCCCCCATGGATGGCTGGTGCCTGCAAGAGGGACGGGGACACCCCTCACCTGGAAGCCAGGAGCACCAGCGGGACCTTGTTCACCTCTTTCTCCAGCGGGACCCTGGGGGGGACAGGACAAGCATAAGGGGGGTGCTCAGTCAGCTCCAGTGCCCAAGGGTGGCCAAGGGCTCACTGATACTCACGGTAGGGCCAGGAGGACCTTGGGCACCAGCTTCACCATCTTTGCCAGCAGCACCCTGTGGAAGAGGAAGAGGAGGGAGATCAGAGCATGGTCCCAACGGGACTCTGCACCCCCAGGAGTGGGGCATGGGGCTGGATGTGGCCATCGCATCCCCCGAGGGCTGGGAACAGCCCACATCACCTCCCACCCAGACCCACGGCCACCCTCATCCTTGGAGCCTTCCCAGACTTATCCCGGCCCCCCCACACCAGGGGGAAGCTCCCAGGCAAGCTCTCACTGGGCTGAGCTCTGGTGCATACGTACCACAGCGCCAGGGGGGCCAGGAGCACCCCTCTCACCGGGTTTGCCTGGCTCACCCTGGAAGGAAAAGAGCAGGATGAGATCCATGAGGGAACCACCACAGCAAGGGGCAGGAGCCTGCAGGCTCCGGCAGGATGGAGGCCGTCCCCGAGGGGGACACATCCCCAGAGCCACCCCACCACCAGGTGGTGGCAGTGTGATCTCTCATGGACCGGAGCTCCTGTATCCTTGGGGATGCATCACCTCCAGCAGCTCCCATTCACTCACCGCAGCACCTTTAGGACCAGGGAAACCCATCACACCAGCTTGACCTCTGGCTCCAGGGGGGCCGGGGGGACCAGGGCGCCCATCTTGACCAGCGGGACCCTGTTATGGAGGGGTGAGCGAGCTCGTTGTTAGCAGAGGCTAGGGTGAGCCAAGGCAGGAGTGGGGCACAGGGGGGCCAACTTACAGGGGGGCCAGTCTTGCCATCGGGACCGGGGCTACCGGGGCTTCCAGTCAGACCCTGCAGGACAGCGCGAGGTTCATGAGGAGCTCAGGAATCCCAAGGGATGCTCCGGCTGATGTGAGCACCCTGGAAAGCGGCTTCTCCACAGGCATGGACAGCACAGACCCCCGTGCCTGCTCCGCAGCACTCACCTTGGCACCGGGCAGGCCGGGCTCCCCAGGGCGTCCAGCTTCACCGGGAGATCCTTTGGGGCCAACGGGGCCAGGGGAGCCCCGCTCACCGGGGGGACCCTGGGGACAGGTGTGAGAGGGGCAGAGTTACCCCAGCAGGGGGGGCAGTGGCATTAGGCCACTGAATGGGGACGGGTGACAGAGTCCCCGTGTCCCCACTGAGGATGTCCTCACCCAGACGGGAGGGAGATGTGGGCACCTACCTTTGGACCAGCGATGCCATCACCACCAGGGAAACCACGGCTGCCAGGAGCGCCCTGCGAGGGACACAGAGGGGTCAGTGCAGAGACAGGAGGTGACCTCGGGGGTGCAGGGCAGGGATGCAAGGATGTGGGATCTGGTGTCCTGTGTTGGAAGAGGCTGGGGATGTCCCCACGTGTGTGTCTGTCCCCAAGCACCAACAAGGCTCAGCTGCTGGACATCAGGAGATGGGAGGAGGATGGGGACTGGGATGGGGACAGGGACCAGGTGGGTATGGGACAGGGCTGCTCCTACTCACACGTTCACCAGCGGGGCCAGGAAGCCCAGCGGGGCCAGGCTCACCGCGAGCTCCCCTCTTGCCTTCCTCGCCGGCTGGGCCAGGGGGACCTTGGACACCAGCAGGGCCCTGGGGAAGAAGGGGAAGGGATGAGCACCCAGTGTAGGGAGCCAGGAGGGGCTGAAACCCCCAGGGGATGGGGGGGGGGGTCACTTACGGGTTCGCCTTTGGCACCAGTGTCTCCTTTGCTGCCTGGAGCACCAGGTTCACCCTGGAGGAGGAGAAGAGGGAAAAGCCATTTAACACCAGATTGAAGAGCAAAGGGAGCCCTGAGCCGCATCCTACACCGCATCTGTCCGCCCCAGCACCATCCTGCACTAGCAGGGCCGGGGATGCCGGAGCAGACACCCCCGGGTCGGGCAGCAGCTCACTGGAGCAGGGATCAGCCCACAGCAGGAGGTGGATGAAGGCGTCCGGGGATACTCACGCTGTTACCCTTGGGGCCGGGGGCACCACTGGGACCCTGGGGTCCAGAGGGACCGCGAGCACCGGGGAAGCCAGGAGCACCCGCAATGCCCGGAGCACCCTGGAAGAGGCAGATGGTGGTAAGGGAGCAGCTCAGCCCTGCAGCCCAGAGCCGGGTCAGGGGTGATGGACACTCACGGTTGCGCCCTTGGCACCAGGTTGACCATCAGCACCGGGGTTGCCCTGTGGAGAGGAGGAGGAGGTGGGTTACACTGGGGCTGGCAAGACATGAGGCAAAGGATATTGAGCTGTTGGATGTGACTCACAGCAGGACCAGCAGCGCCAGCAGGGCCGGGGGGACCGGGCTCACCACGGACACCTTGGGGACCTTCACTGCCACGAGCACCCTGGGGACCCGTTTCACCCTGGGGAGGAAGAGGAGGGAGGAAGAAGCATGAGCACAAGGTCTGCCATGAGACTCTGACACAGCTGAGTTCCCCCTCATCATCTCCTTTCCAATGGAGGCAAAGCCAGGAGAGGTGCCCATGGGGCTTGGCTGGGGACATCCCCATCCAGTGCCACAGGCAGCCCATAGCACTTTAGGCTTTCTTGGTTTTGGGCCACATGAGGATCTCATGTAGTGCTTGGTCCTTCTCCCCATCCCTTCGCTACCAGTTTCCACCAGTTCTTCCCAGCCCAGGAGATGCCACTTGGGAGGAGATGTTCAGGCAGGCCCTACCTTAGCACCAGCAGCACCAGGGAAGCCAGGGGGACCAGCGGGGCCGGTTGGACCCTACACACGAGAGAGGGCAGGAGTCAGAGCAGGGATCCCTCCTCCACATCTGGTTTTCCAGGCAGGAGAGGTCTGGCTCTGGCTGCAGCGGAGCTGCAATGGGATCTCTCTCTGGAACAGCCAGAGCCACTGCAGCTGCTGGGCTTGGGGGTTACTTACGGGAGGACCGGCAGCACCGGGAGCACCATCGTTACCACGAGCACCCTATGGCAGAGGAGGCCCCGTTAGTGATGCCCAGTGGCAGAAGCGGTGCCCACAGCTCCCCTGTGCATGGGGGGCTCAGCGCTGTCCCAGGATACTCACAGCAGGGCCAGAGGGACCGGGACGGCCTCTCTCACCGGGAAGACCACGAGGACCCTGCAGAGGGGAGAGGATACATTTGGTCTTTGGTCACCAGGGGAGATGCTTTCCCCTTCCCAGGCCTCCTCCCATCCCTGCATCCCCTGGTCCTGCCCACAGGGTTAAACCCTCCCACCCCATTCTCTGGGTATCCCTGGGGAAGCATCCCTGAGGATGAGCTGGATCCCCATCATGTCTTGCCCCAATCCCCTCCCCGCCATGGTCCCCAGCACTCACCATCTGCCCAGGAGCTCCGTTCTCCCCAGGGCTGCCAGGCTCACCCTAGGAGAAAGGACAACATTGAAGGACCTGCTCCTGAGGTAGAGCAGCAATGGCTTTGTACCAGGATGACAAGGGTGGCGCTGCCACCGCTCCTCACCTTGGGACCAGCAGGACCAGGCTCACCCTTAGCACCATCCAGACCACTGAAGCCCTGAGGAGCAGGAGAGAGAAGAGTGGGGGGTCAGGAAGAGCACCCCAGTGAGGTCTGGCTCCCCCTCCCCTGAACCCTGCAGACATGGGAGGGAGGAAGGACTCACTCTGTGACCCTTCATGCCCGGCAGACCAGCAGTTCCTGGGAGACCACGTGCACCCTAGAGGGAAGGGTACATGGTGATGGAGGTTCCTAAGGTGGGGCGTCCTGCACCCCAGTACCCGTGTTCCCAAAGGGAGCAGGCAGCTGGTGTCACGTCCTTGCACCTTGCCATGGTGGGGTGTCCCCATGAGGAGGGCATCTCACCTGGGGGCCGGGGGGGCCACGCTCTCCAGGGCGGCCAGGCTTCCCAGCTTCACCCTAAGGACAAGGACGCTGGGTTGGTGGCACGTCCCCTCCCCTGAGGAGGGCTGGCAGGGCCACCAGACCCAAACGAGGGAGGGGGCACCATTCACAGGCCACTTACATCATCTCCGTTCTTGCCAGGGGGGCCAGCAGGACCACGGGGACCCATGGGACCCTAGGAGAGACACAGGGCAGGGTGAGGGTTCTGTGTTTGGTGGCTGGTCCCTGTCACCCTGCCCCATTCCCAAGGCTGCGATGCCCTGGAGCAGGGACAGCATGGCCATGGCCAGGGCTGGGAATAGGAAGCCTCATCCCCATCCCTGCAGGATGAGGCTGGAGGAGGAGGAGGTGGGAGGACTCACAGAAGCACCGGGCTCTCCAGGTTCACCGGGGGGGACCTTGGAAACCTTGAGGGCCCTGCGGGGCAGTGGGAGAAAATGGGAGGAAAAAGGAAAAACAGGTTAGAAAATGAGAAGGTTGGGCCTGAAGACCCCAGTGGCAATGGCACTCTGTGTGTGTGTTTATCCCTGCAGCGTGTCCCCACTTGTTTCCATAGCCATTGGGAATGGTCGGATGCCCTGTCCCTCCCTTGTCCCATCCCATCTCACCCAAAGGGACCCCTGGGGCTGCTCACCCCCAAAACAAGAGGGGAGGATGAAGTGGAAGAAGAGGAAGAGAAAGATACTCACAGGAGCACCAGGAGGGCCGGGGAGACCGCGGGGGCCAGCGGGACCCTGGGAAGGAGAATGGGAAGTGGTGATAAGTGGCTGCATGTCACCTTGGCCCCATCCTTGTCCCCGTTGCTATGCTATTGCTGTCCCCATTGAACCCCATCACCACCCTACCACCATCCCATCCCTGTCCCTGTCACCACCCCCATCCCTTTCCCCATTGCCATCCCATCCCTATCCTCATTGCCACCCCATCACCACCCCACCCCTGTCCCCATCACCACCCCCATCCCTGTTCCCATTGCCACTCTATTGCTGTCCCCATTGAACCCCATCACCACCCCACCACCATCCCATCCCTGTCCCCTTCACCTCCCCCATCCCTGTTCCCATTGCCATCCCATCCCTATCCTCATTTCCACCCATCCCTGTCCCCATCACCACTCATTCCTTGTCCCCCTTACCATCCATTCTGTATCGCCATTGCCATCCCATTCCTGTCCCCATTGCCACACACCCCATTACCACCCATCCCTGTTCCCAACCCTGTACCCATCATCAACCATTCACAGTCCCCATCACCACCCCATTGCTGTCCCCAGTGAACCCCATCCCTGTTCCCATCACCATCCCATCCCTGTCCCCATTGCTATACCATTCCTGTTCCCCTTGCCATCCCATCCCCACCCCATTCCTGTCCCCATTACCACACAATTCCTGTTCCCATTGCCATCCCATCCCTATCCCATCCCTATTGTCAACCCATCACCATCCCATCCTTGTCCCCATCAACAACCATATCCTGTTCCCACTGCCACCCATCCCTGTCCCCATCACCTCCAGGACCAACATCCTTCCCCATGCCTCCCACTTCCCACCACTCAGTATCATCAGCAGCACCAGCACAAGCAGTGCCCTGGGCACCTCACCCTTTTCACACACCCCGATGCACCCCCTGTGCCCCCCCAGGCACCTCCCCAGTGCTCACCATGGGGCCGGGCACAGCCATGCCTCCGGCTTTCTCGTCGTAGCCATAAGACATTTGAGGAGCGAAGTTCTGCGGATGGGAGGGGAGGGGTGAGTGGGGCACAGGCACCCCCCGGGGGGCTTCACCCCAGAGGGACCCCCCCATACTCACTCCGCCGAGGCCTGGAGGGCCCGGGGGGCCGGGGGGCCCCGGGGGGCCGGGCTGTCCGGGGATGCCATCTCTGCCAGGGGGGCCGGGGAGTCCCTGTGGGGAGGGAAGAGAAGAGGAGGGTGAGCCCAGTGGGACCGGATCCCGGCTGCGCGGGGGGGTCTGTGGGGTGATACCCACCCTGTCTCCTTTGGGGCCGGTGTCTCCCTTAGGACCCTGATGAGGAGAGATAAGCCTTGGTTAGCAAAGGGATTCACAAACAACCGGGGGTGTCGCGGGGTTTGGGGGGGACAAGGAGCCCTTACCTCTACTCCAGCGCTTTCTGGGTAGACAGGGGAGGCTGCGGGAGAAAGGAGGGGGGTTTGGAGGAGCCCACTGTGACCCCCCCGCAGCCCAGGCACCACGGGGATGGGCACTGAGCCATGGGGACCAAGCCGCCGGGGGCGGGGGGGACGGGGCGGTACCGTCGGTGTCGGGACAGATGGGGCAGCATTCTCCGAAGGGGATCTCAGCGTTGGGGCAGTCGGAGGTGTCCTCACAGATCACCTCGTCGCAGAGGATGTTGCCGCTGTCGCAGACGCAGATCTGGCAGGGTTCTGGTTTCCATACATCCTTGTCGTTGTATGTTAGACCATCCTGTATGCAGCTTCCAGTTTGGACTGTGGAGGGCGGGGGGAGATGTGAAGGAGGGGGGCACAGCCCCACACACAGCTCTGCTCTTCCTCTCCCTTCCCTCCATCCCCCTTGCCTCACTCCTGCAGCTTCTCTCCCTTCATCTGGTTCTCATCATCCCATCCCAGTGACACAGGAAAAGCACCACAATAAACTCTTCCCACATATGCTGGAATTTAAACAAACCCTTCCAGCCAGCTCCAGCTTCCTCACCCCGCCAAGGCAAATACCCCCACAGCGGGCAGGGGGTCAGCGCTGGGGTCCCCTTGTCCACGGGGGACGGGAATGGGATGGGAATGGGACGGGATGAGTGGGATCGAGTGGCTTGGCCCCAGTGTCTGGGCTGAAATTAGATCCAGGCGGCTGCGGGATAGGGCTGGATCAGGCCGGATGGGCTGGGGAAGAAAAGTGCAGAGACTGGAAGCAGGCATGGGTCAGCGAGGCAGAGCCATAGGGCTGCCCCATGGCAGAGAAGAGGCCTGGAGATGGGGTGTGGAGGTGGCCCTGCCAGTGGGCCCCCTCTTGGTGAGAGCAAAAGGGGCGAAAATCAAACTGGGAACTGCAAAACACCCATTGCAAAAGGCAAAGGGAAAAGCGGCTTTGCAAAGAGGCAAAAGGGAAAAGGCTGAACACCCCCTGGAAGAGGCCAAAGGCAGGAGGGGAACTGCAGAACGGCCACTGCAAACAGCAGAATGTCCATTGGAAACTGTGAATGGTAACTGCAAACTGCAGAATGACCACTACAAACTGCAAATGACCACTGGAAACTGTAAATGGCAACTGGAAACTGCAAATGACCGTGGGAAACTGCAGAATAGCAACTGAAAACTGCAGTGTCCACTGCAAACTGCAGAGTGTCCACTGACAACTGCAGAGTGGCCACTGCAAACTGCAGAATGTCCACTGCAAACTGCAGAATGTCCACTGCAAACTGCAGAATGTCCACTGCAAACTGCAGCGTCCACTGCAAACTGCACAGCAGCCGCTGCAAATCACAGACCGCAGATGCTGAAGTGCAAAATGCCCCCCAAAAAGTAAAAATAAATCGAAAGAGGCCCAAAATCTCCCCATGACGCCGAACTGGGTCGGACCCGCGGGCGCCCCCGGCCCCGCTCGGTCCCGGTGCCCCATGCCCATGGAGAAGGTGGAAGCCGCGGTGGGGCGCAGCGGGGCAGCCCGGTCCCGCCGGGCCAGCCCGGGACGTTTCGCGTATGAATCATCCAGGACTTGTCTAATTCTTTCCTGATGGGTTTCGCAGCTCCGGGGGCCGGGCCCAGCCCCCGCTCCCCCCCTCTCCTCTTCCCTCTCGCTCCCGCGCTCTTTCCCCCCTTTCCCTCCCTGCTCCTCCTCCTCTTCTTCCCCAGCTCTCTCCTTCCCTCCGGCTCCCTCCCGCCCCGCTCTTGGCAGTGAGCCCTGGCTCTCGGCTCTGTCTCAGGCACCCCCCGAACCCCTTCACCCCCGAGACCCCCGATCCTCCTTCTCCTTTCTTCTTTCCCCCCCGGGTCTGGGGTGGGTTTTCTGCTCCGGATGCAAACACCCCGTGACCCGTTCCCAGGCCATGGCAGCCGGACCAAGCGTCGACCGATGCTGCCCAGCCCCATCCCACCACCATCCTGCAGCCCAGTGGCACTGAGGACCATCGCGATGCCGAACTACTTACTGTCTTCTTCTCCTTGCCCGCGGGTGAGTAGTACAGTCGCTGCTATCAACAGCAGTAACCGAGAATCCACAAAGCTGAACATGTCTAAATATTAGACATGTAGACTCTTTGGGTCTCTTTTGTTCTTAGGTTGGGGTCATACGGGGCCGATCCAACTCTGGAGCTCCAAATCCAGACCCCAGCAGAAACTTCCTACTGCCCTTGCCCACTCCTTCACCTCCCCTTATATACGATACGCCGGCAGGGAGAGGTGGGACCCATCGCAACCAGGGAATTTTGGACAGCCCCTTGGCCAATCAGCGGCACCCAGCGAGTCAGGGGGCACCCCTCAGCCCCCCCCCCCCCAGTCTGTCTGTCCATCCATCCATCCTTGCACACGCATGCACAGCCATGCACATGCAGGGCTGGGAGTGGTGGTTGTGGGGTGGGTGGGAAGGGGGGGCTAGGATGGGTTTGGGGGGTTTCCCATCCCAAGGTTTTGGGGGATTAGATGTGACTGCCCAGAGGGGGCACAGGCAATGTGACATGTGACGCTGGGGGGTCAGGGCACTGCAAACACCTCCCCTCCATCACCCCCTCCCCCCCCCAGGGCTCCCCATCATCCACAAGCACCCTCATGCCCCAGCACAGTGCAAAGGCCAAGGACATGAGCACCAGGCACCTGAAGTACCTCTTGGGCCACAATCCCCATGAGGGAACCCCTCAAACCTCAGAAACCCCAAAACACCCCCAAAGGAACACTTTTTCAGTCTCTTTTCTCTTTCTATCCATCTTTTCCCTTTTCTCATCCACAGCCCTCTCCCCCCTCACCATCCCTCTCCCCTCTCCCCCCTCCTGGCGCACTTCCACGGCCGTTTCCACATTTGAAGGAGCCACGTTGGTTGGAAAATGCAAAAGCTCCTTGACAATAATCCACAATCGACCATGCAATTTGAGAGGCTGTAATTACACGCCAAAAAATATACGTATTTACCAGGGCTGGGGCATGGGGGGGAGGAAGGAGCCCTGCAAAGGAGATGTGGCACCTGGGCAAGGGGGGGACCCCTGTATAAGGGGTGATTTTTAGGGGAAAAAGGTGGGAAATGAGGCTGGGGTCTTGCTGAGGGAGGGAGTAAAGAGCTGCATCTGGCCCCTGTGCCTCTGCTTGCCCCCCAGCACTGTGGTGCACAGGGCACTGGGAGCACTGGGCTCAATACAGAGGGGAAACCCATCCAAGCAGGGTTTTTTCATTAATACATTTATTATTTATCATCTTTAATAGTTATAAATCACTGCAATTGAACAGAGAAGTAATGGGGGGGGGGGGGAGGAAGTGCATTGACATAGCAAAAATCCACCCAAAACTTGCTCCAAACTCCCCCAGTGACCTCCCCAGCTCTTTGCTTCCATCTGCAATTCAATACAGAGAGGAGAAGCAGCAAACCCACCCAATTGAGTTCTGTGTGCACACACAGACACGCATGCACACGCATGCAGACAGGGACACGCGTGCGCCGGGAGCAGCTGGCCCTGTATCCATGCATCCAAGACACGTTGCAGGGAGAAGCCTCCTCCAATCCTGCCTTGGCCACTCGCAAGCCCTTGGCTGGGCTCCAGCCTGAAGATGTGTCTTTAATTTTTGCAGCATGACAGAAAAGAAAAGAATGTCATCGGGGTTTTTATAATTTTTTTTAAGTTTTTATATGCATGGAGAGGGAGGGAGGGAGGGGAAAAGGGGGGGAGACGGGATGGGATGGGACGGGACGATGCCACCTCATCAGCCCCCTGGCCACCCGCCCCAGGAATGCAGGAGGGTTCTGTGCAGGGTTTGGGGGCTGGGAGGGAAAAGGGAAGAAATCCCACTCAAAAAAAAAAAAAAAAAAGGAAAATAAAATAATGAAGGTAATAATAAAACGCGAAGAGCCTGGAAAAGCCATTAGGATGCAAGGAAGCGGAATGGGAGACGCCAAGCGTAGGCCTGCGCCGGCTCCTGTGTGCCAGGGGTGCAGGATGGGGATGCCCTGAGGTGCTGGGTCCTTCACCAACCTTCTGGGGCCATCCCTGGTACCTTGGGGACGCTGGAACAAGGGGCTGTCGCCCGCAGCTACCCCCAGCCTTTGGAAGGATCTGGGACCCTTTCCTGCACAACCCAAACTGGTTTTACTGGTGCAAACTGGACCTGCAGCTGGTGGGGTTGGACACCTCAAAAAGCCTGTGGTCACCCCGAAAATTCCATTGCCATGGCAAAAATTCAGTGCTCACATAAAAAATGCTTTGGGTGCTCTAAAAAGCTGGTGAGCACACGCAGGGCTGTGGTTGCCCCATGGATGTGGGGTGAGGGTGGGGTGGAGGGGTCCTGCCCACCCCCTTTGGGTAGGGTACCGACACCCAGCGCCGATGGGGCCGGGGCTGGGGGGGGTCTGAGGTCGGTTTGCCTGGAGCAGACACCGGCATCTGGTGTGAGTTAATGCAGACACATGGATCCCATTAACTTCCTTTTTTCTCCCCCCTCCTTTCCCTGTTCCCCACTCGGCAGCCCCAGGAGCTGGCCCCGCACCATGTCCATCTCCCCCATCCCATCATCCCGCCCCTTGTCCCTCACCCATCCCATCAGTCCCCACCATGTCCCACCCGATGGCAGCGGGTGACAGAGAGGCAGTGACACGCAGGTGCTTGACCCCACCAGGGAGGTTTGATCCCGTTGAGGTCCCCACTTGAGGAACCCACACACACTCCCAAAGGACCCACGGCATCAGCCCTATGAAGCCCCTTGGGGGGGGTTATTTCCCCCCCACACCACCTCAATCCCCACCTCACTCCCCATGGGGACGTGGTGGGGGACTCGGTGCCTCAGTTTCCCCATCGCAGCCTGCCCACAGCCCACAGCCCGGCTCCTCCCGGGCTATTCCTGCCCTCGGCACCCTCAATTGTGGCGGGCAGGGCAAAATCCGGTAATCACGGGCCGCGACTCCCGGCTATTTGCAGCCGCTCCAACCGGGACGGGCAAACAGCTCTAATTGGGCTGCCAGCGCCACGCAGCTGCCCAGCACGGGAACCACTGCCGGGGGGGCTGCCATAGGGTGATCCTCCCCCCACCGGGGTGGCAGGGGACCCCAACTTGAACGGGGGACATGAGGTGACAGCCACAGCACGGGGGTCCCTTTGCTGGGACGGGAGCTGCAAGGAGGGGGTTTGGGCTTTGCCCCCTTTGCAGGGCTGGGAACATCATCCCACCCCTCTGCACCCCACATCCTGGGGCTGTGTCCCTCCTGAGGGACTCATCCCACCCATCTGCACCCCACAAAGCAGGGAAGCTGGGGGTCACCACGGGGGTCATCACAGGGGTCTGGGGAGGGGCAGGAGCCCCAGCCCTGCCAGGGCCCCACTGTCTGGGCTCAGGGAGATGGGATGGAAACTCTGAGGGCTGAGTCCACGCCGAACATTTTCCGTTGCAGTTCCCGACTTGCTCCTATTTTCCCTCCTCTTCACCCCCCCCCCTTCCCTTTTTTCCTTCTTTTCAGTTTCATTGAAGAATTTGCTGTTCCCCCCCTGCACCCCCCACCAGGGCATCCCAGGGATGGGGCAATGCTACCAGCTCCATCCCAGCTGGACCATGGCATGGGGAGGGATGTGGGGGTCTCCTCAATCTCTCCACAGGCCCCAAGACTTTTAGACTGGGTCCCCCTCACCCTCGCCATTCCACCCCCAAGAAAAGCATCTCCGAGGGATGGGGATGGGATACGGATGGGGATGAGGATACAATGGGGATGCTGATGGGGATGGGGATGGGATGGGGTTGGAATGGGGATGGGAATGAGGAAGGGGATGGGGATGCGATGGGGATGGGGACATGGGGGTTCCCGGGCTGCTGCCGGCACTGCAGCCTGGCTGGGATTCCTCCCAGCAAAGCACCGGTGACCTCATCCACCGCGGGCTGGCCGGGAGCCCGGGGCCTGGCGGGGACCATGGCTCCAGTGCCACGTGGCCAGGGATGGGGCTCCCAGCACAGCCTCGCACCCTCCACTGCCCCGGCCAGAGGGACCCTGGCTGTGGGAGCACCCTGGGGATCCATGTGTCCCCTGTCAGCAAAAAGCCCCTGCTTCCCAAAGGACATTGGGCACATCCAGCACCAGCCTCCCCAGTGCTGGTTCTGGGGGGTGTTTCACTCCCAGAGGGGAGCTGGGTGCTGGATGGGGTGGTAGGGTTGGGGATGCTGGGTGACGGTTGGGGTTGTTGGGTTGGTGGTTGGGGCTGTTGGGGGTGGTTTGGGTTGTTGGGGGTGGCTGGGGTTGTGTTGTTGGGGGTTGTTGGGGCTGTTGGGTGGTAGCTGGGGTTGCTGGGTGATGGTTGGGGTTATTGGGTTGGTTGTTGGGGCTGCTGGGGGTGGTTGGGGTTGTTGGGTTGTTGGGTTGCTGGGTGGCGGTTGGGGTTGGTGAGGGATGGCTGGGGATGCTGGGTGGCGGTTGGGGTTGTTGGGTGGTGGTGGTTGGGGTTGTTGGGCTGTTGGGGGTGGTTGGCATCTGTGTTGTCTGATTGAGGCTGGTGGTTTGCTGATGTTGGGTTGAGGTATTTGGATTGTTGGGTTGGGGCTGCTGGGTGGGTAGTTGGGGTGTTTGGGTTGGTGGTGGTTGTGTTGGGGTTGACATTGCTGGATGGTTGAGCTGGGGGGCGTCTTGGGCTGTGGTTTATCACATTGGGAATGATTTGGTTCAGATTTGGGGGTTGGAGTCCTCCAGACACAGGCAGGAGGGGGTTGTGGATGGTGCAGGATGGACAGATGGACAGATGAGGTGTGGATGAGGTGGATGCCCCCTGGGATGTGCAGGGTCACCAGTGCTCCAAAGTCCCACATCCATGGGGGTCCCCCAACCTCCACACCTACCCAGCCCCACCTCTTGCTCCAGAGAGTTGCTGGGTCCATGGGGAAGGCAATCCCCAAAGCTGGGGTCCCAGGGGCTGTGGTGCTGGGAGGCCTGGCTCGGCTGTGGGGCAGGATCTGTCCACCCCAAGGAAGGCAGAGCAGGGTGGGGCCGGGCAGGGGAGCTGGATCTGTGCCCCCCAGCCTGGCCCCCAAACCCAGCCCCTCCATCTCCACCACTCCCGACAAAGGGTTTCCTCCAGCTGGAGCCGGGCCCAAGCAGCAGCAATGCTCCAGCCCAGCCTCAGCTCTTCCTCCTCCTCCTGCTCCCCAGCCACTTCCCAGCCCCACGTCAGCACCTTCCTCCCGGCTCCCCCCACCTCAGTTCATCCCAGTTCCCTGCCCAGGGGACCAGCATGGACAGGGGGGGTTAACTCTTCCATCGCAGCCTGCTGCTCCACACCGGGACCCCCCATCCTTTCTGTGTCCCCCACCCCCATGGGGACCCCTCACCCCTTCCATGTCCCCATCCCCACAACGTTCCCCCACCACCCCCATGGTCTCCTCCATCCCCATGGAGTTCCCTCCATCCCCTCCATGTCCCACATACCCATAGGGTTTTCCATTCTCACAGGGTGCCCCCCCCCATCCCTATGGTGTACCTGCATTACCACAGGGTCACCCATCCCCACCATGTCCCCGCATAGCCATGGTGTCCCCCATTCCCATGGGGGTCTCCCCCATCCCATCCATGTCCCCTCTCTCCACGACATTCCCTATCCATCCATCCATCCCTGCCACGTCCCGTCCCAGCTGCTTTGGCAGCAGGATCTGGCCATCGTGGAAATATAGAGGGGGGGGGTTGGGAAAGAATGGGGGGGATGGAAGAGGGGAAGGGCGGGACGTGTGCGAGGGGGCGGGGCCCTTCAACAAAAGGATTTCAAAGGGATGAAATTGGGGCAAAGCCAAAAAAAGTCATTTCCTCCCCCAAAAAAAGACCCATTCCGATCCCTGCCCGAGCACAGCGCGCGCCTGGGGGAAACTGAAGCACGCACGGGGTCCCCATGGGCCCCCCCTTGGTGCGCACAGAGCCCCCTGCGAGGGGCAGCAGCGGGGTCCCCCCGGCCCCGTCCATGCGCCCCGGCCGGGAGCAGTCGCCTCCCCGCGGGCCGGGGACCGGTGAGGTCGCGGGCGGTGCCTCCCGTCGGCGGGGCGGGCGCGGCCCCCCCCATCCCGGGCCGGGCCATGCCCTTGGCTCCCGCCGCCGCGGACACGTCCCAGCGCAGCCTCCACGTCGGCAGCGGTGCAGCTCCAGGGCCGGGGCGGCAGCGGAGGGTGCGGGAGGGACCCCCTCGATGCGCGGGGTCATTCCTCCCCCTGCCCAGCCCGGGCGGGCCGCGGGAGCCGCGCAGCGCCGGGGGGGGGCATGTGAAAGGGGGGGATATCCACTCGGTGTCGTGAGCAGCAGTGGGGACGCTCCACAGTCACCCGGGGGGTGGTGCTGCACTGCAGGATGGAGAGGGCCTGAGACAAGGAGGGAATAAGAGGTGACACCAAGGGGCTTTTGGGTTTTAGGGTGTGATGACACCACACTAAGTGTCCCTCTTGGACATGACGCAGCTGCCCCTCGCTGCAGCTGCCTGTCTGTCCCCCACCATCCATCTGTCCATCCACCCATTCATCCATCCATCCATCCATCCACCCATTCATCCATCCATCCATCCATCCATCCATCCATCCATCCACCCATCCATCCATCCATCCATCCATCCATCCACCCATCCATCCATCCATCCATCCATCCATCCATCCATCCGCTCATCCATCCACTCTACTACTTTACATTCCTTTATTGCCTCCACCCCTTCCTCCCTCCCTCCTTTTCCATGCCCCCAAATCCTGCCTCACTCTCCCTGCTCCATCCATCTCCTCTTCTCCATCGGCTCCATCCATCCCCCTCTCCCCTCATCCAGCTCCCAAACACTCACAGGTCCCCCAGGACCCCATCGCCTTGCCCACAGCAGCACCCTGGGATGCTTCCCACTGGAGCGGCTCCAGGCTCCCAGCACTGGGGAGCTGCCAGGAGCCGGCTGGTCTGAGCTCCCTGCACATTCCTACTCTGCACAGCCAGGCCGTTGGGGATTCTCTGATGTCTAATATAGGCTTGAGCACCCGCCAGCCGCCAGCACTATGTCCCAAACCTGGTCTCCTGTGGGCCACAGAGCGTGTCAGACTAAGAATCTCGGTGTTTCCTCTCCCAGGCAGAGGCCATGAGCAGCTGGAGCCACCCCCCAGGGGAAGGGGGCGGAGATGGGCTGTGGGGCTGCATGTACAAGCCCTGCACACACCCATCTGTGCGTGCAACACATGCACCTATAACCCATGTGTGTGCAACATGTGTGCAACCCCGTGTGTGCAAGCCCTGCACACGTGCATCTGTGCGTGCAATGCAGGCACCCATAACCCATGGGCGTGTAACACGTGTGCAACCCCTGCACGCGCTCCTGTGTGTGCTGGGCAGCACCAGCTGGGCTCACAAGCCTGTGCCATGCCTGCGCCATGCGTTGCCTGCTCAAGGCTGCGCACACACAAGCCCCACATGGGCCGCCCATTTGCCACCTCCCTCCGCGCTCCCACGTCCCCGCAGCCGGGCAGGGTCCCGATGGAACTGCGGCGCTAACGGTGCCGCTGCCGGGGCTGTGCGCTGCGCCGTGTCCGGCTCCAGCCGCGCCGGACGGGGCCAAATCCCCGCCGCCCACAGGAAGCCGGCGGCGCTCCCGGCGCTCGCTCTGGCCGCGGCCAGGCCGTGCCGGAGGGAAGCCGGCGCGGGGAAGGGCTGGAGGAGAGAAACCAGGTCAGGTCCGAGCCGCCAGCGTCACCCTGGCACGCAGCGGCGGCTCCTTCGAGGAAGCGGGCGAGGATCCGGCCCCGGTGACGTCCCCTCCGGCCGAGCCCTCTCCTGGCCCCCGTTCCTGCGCTCGAGGAACCGGCCCGGGCCCGCAGCCCCGGCGGGGATTGCACTGCCCCGGGCCCGCAGCCTGAGGATGAGGAGGGATCTGCGAGCATCAAGCCTGTGACAAAGGGGAGCAGAAGGGTTCGGCTCATCCACTTCCTGCGCAGGCTGTGTGCTGCTCCTTCCATGGGCACCGCACCAGCCATGGGCACCACTCCATCCCCGGGTGCTGCTCTATCCATGGGTGCTGCTCCATCTATGGGCACCACTCCCTCCATGGGCAATGCACCACCCATGAGTGCTGCTCCATCCCCGGAGGCTGCTCCGTCGATGGGCTCTGCTCCATCCCTGGGTACGGCTCCATCCGTAGGTGCTGCTCCATCCATGGGCACTGCACTATCCATGGGGGTACTGCACCATCCCTGGGCGCTGCTCCATCCGCAGGTGCTGATCCATGCATGGGCACTGCTCCATCCATGGGTACTGTGCTTTCCCTAGGTGCTGCTCCACCCATGGGTGCTGCTTCACACCCAAATTTCTCTCCCACCCCCAGGCTATGCTCCCATCATGGGTCATGGCTCCGTACTTGGCTACCATCTCCAGGTGATGCTCCCGTCTGGAGCCGCGCTCCCATCCCAGATACTGCTCCCATCGTTGCTACTGATCCCATTCCTTCATCCCACTCCCAGTTGCTGCTGGAAAACACTCCTGCTCCTATCGGTGCCATTCCACTTTCCATGGTGTGAAGCCGGATCCCAGGGGGTCTCTGCCCTTCTCCCGTGCTCCCTCCTCTCCCCTCCTCCCGGCTGCTCTCAAACACAAACAGACTCAGTGGAAAATGTGACTGGCTCTGGAGCTGCAGATAACTGAGGCCAACTGGAAGAGCTTGGGCTTGGCTGCGGCCCCAGCTGAGCCACGGCGGCCGGGGGGGACACGGCAGGGGGACAGCTCGGGACTCCCTCACACCTCCTGTGCCTGGCCCTGGCCATGGCCACGGCCCTGCCGGGACACACACAGCGGAGGAGGCTGCTGAGGGGAATGGTAGGACCCTACCCTGGCCCTGCTCTGTGGTGGGATGGAGGTGGCCTGGGGTGGTGGTGCATGAGGAGAAAGGAGATGCCCAGTGGAGATGGCCATGGGCAGGATGGAGGTGCCTGGATGAGCCCACTTGTTTGTTTCCCATTAGCAGTGGTGCATGGGCAGGATGGAGCTGTGGAGATGGTGCTGGATTGGCAGGATGGAAGTGGCCAGGGTTGGTGCTGGATAAGCTGGATGAAGATGTCTTGGAATGGTGCTGGATGGGAAGGATGAAGATGACCTAGGATGAGCAGGATGAAGGTGACCTGGGATGGTGGCACAAAGACAGCATGGACCTTCCTGGGATGGTGGCTAGATGGGCAGGACAGGGATTCCCAGGAATGACAGCTAGATGGACAGGATGGGGATGCATGGGGACCGTGGCATGTGGAAAGGATGGAGGTGTCCAGAGGCAGCAGTGCATAAGCAGGATGGGAATGCCTGGGATGGTGCAGGATGGGCAGGATGGGGATGCCTGGGATGGTGCTGTATCGGCAGGATGGGGATGCCTGGGATGTTGCTGTATCGGCAGGATGGGGATGCCCGGGATGGTGCAGGATGGGCAGGATGGGGATGCCCGGGATGGTGCAGGATGGGCAGGATGGGGATGCCCGGGATGGTGCAGGATGGGCAGGATGGGGATGCTCGGGATGGTGCTGGATGGGCAGGATGGGGATGCCCGGGATGGTGCAGGATGGGCAGGATGGGGATGCTCGGGATGGTGCTGGGTGGGCAGGATGGGGATGCCCGGAAACGCAGCCGGCGATGTGTGGGCCGCAACGGCAGCGGCCGAACGATCCCGTTTGTTCCTCATTAGTGGCTCTTGGAAGGAGCTATGGAAAAAGTGGCTCCAGGCAGAGAAGCCGGAGCAGGATCGGCCGGGCCGAGGGAGGGGAGAGGGGCGGAGGCGGGGCAGGGTTCGTGGGGCAGGAGCGGGGCAGGGCGCGGGGATGGGGATGGAAGCACACACAGTCCCCTCTGCGGCGCCCCTGTCCCCAGGGAGCAGCGGCCGGGGGGGGACGGGGACACGCGGCTGTGCACACGCGTCTGCACAGAAGCATCTCAGCCCCCAGCCCCGCGCCCTGACGGGGAAACTGAGGCGAGCCGGGGGTGCCCCGCTTGTGCCACCACCGGGGTTTGGTGGGGACAGCAGCGTGTCCCCCCCCCCGTGTGGCCGTGATGGGGTGGCACCAGTGCCCGGCTGCCCCATGGGCCCCCCCGGTGCCATCCTGGGCTGGGATCCGGGCGGTGATGGGACGGGGTCACTCGGGGACAGCGCCCGATAGAGCTGGTGGCGCTGTGGCAGCCCTGTCCATACAAGCACACAGACATCCATGGGGCTGGGGAGGCTCAATGTGCTGGAGCACGCACGTGCACGTATGTACATGTATGTACATGTGCGTACATGTGTGTGTATGCGTGTGCAGCATGTGCACCCACGTGTCCGGCAGGGTTTGGCGGCCGGCGCCCACCTGCCTTCAGGGCTATTTCTGCCTCCAGCCCGGATTTAATCCCACCCTGTAATTAGGAGTCAAAATAAACCTCCGGCACAGTCCTGCCCCATGGCCACGGCTCTGTGCCCACAGCCGCGGCTGAGACCTGGCACTCTCAGTGCGCAGGGAGGAACGGGATGCATGGGGGGGCCCCGTGGGGGACCTGTGGGGGCACAGGAGGTCGCGTAGAGGCAAATCCCTCCTTAAGCCCTTGAGCCAATTACGGCACTGGAGCCTCTCGTGGCCCGTGCCCGGGGAGCAGGAGCCCCTCGGGGGGGATGATCCAGGTGAGAGCGCCCTCAGCCCCCTGCACCCTGCGTCCAAAACGCCCCTTTGTGTGTCCCCACACAGGGTCCCCTCTGCTACTGCCGCCCGCCCCTGCGCAGCTCCTGCGCTCACCTCGGTGCGGGGGGGACGGTGCGGGCACCCCCCGGCCCAGGGTTTAGGGCGCTGATCGGCTTTGGGGAGCTTACGGCCCTGATCCGGCTCCTCCTCACACCTGCGGGATCGGGATGAGCCGGATCCTCCCTCCGGCCTCGCTGCCGGCTCGGCTCTGGCACGACCTGTGCGAGGATGGGTGTCCCCTGCGTGCCCCCTGTGCCACCCTCCGCACCCCCTGTGCAACCCCTGTGACACCCTGCACATCCCCTGCGTGCCCCATAAGCACCCCGTGCTCACCCCCTGCGCAGCACTGGGCAGCCCCTGTGCCACCCTCTACGCTCTGGGAGCCACCCAAGCGCTCCATGGCACCCCCTGCACCCCATAAACCCCATGGGCTCCTTGTGTCAATCTGGACACCCCATGTACCAACCTCTGCGCCCCATAAACCTCCCCAGGCACCCCTTGTTATGCTGGTTCCCCGCACACCGAGTGTGCACTGCACATGCATGTGCACACGCACATGGACACTGTACACACACAGACATGGGGGATATGGGGACAGGGGGGACAGGGGGACATGGGGACATAGAGACAGAAGCCATGCTGGCCGCCACATCAGCAGCATGGGGAAGGGCCCCATCCCACAGCTGGGAGCCAGATGTGGTGGGGAAGGACAGAGGTGGGGGCCAGCCCCGAGGTGTCCTCAGGCCGGGGGGGGGGGCACACGGGGACACGGAGCTGAGCAGGGCCACCCCAAGCTTCCCCGGATGGGAAAGGAGGAGGGAAGAATGAGGGACACCCCAAGGAGGGTGATGGGTGCAGAAGGGCTGGGGGCAGATGCCAGGTCCCTGTCCCCAGGGGCGGACATCAGGAGCACCCAGTCCTTGGGACCCCATTGCACCCTCTCAGTGTGGGACACCCCCCTTTGCAGCACCAGAGGACAGAGCCCCCCTCCCACCACAGGGTGCCAGCCCTATGGCCCTAGAGAGCCCCAGCACAGGGTCCCCCCCGAGCCCCCACCCAGGGCAAAGTACGCAGTGGGGCAGGGAGAGTGCAGAGGGCTCTGGGTGCTGGGCACAGGGAGTGGGGTGCCCCTGGGCACCCGGGTCCGGAGTCCTGCTCTGGCAATGAGGGTGCCAGGAAGCCTGGCTTGGTTGGGGGGGGCAGGGGCACCCCATAGAGGTGCCTGGGGAGGGGGGACCCTCCCTTCCCCAGCACATGCCTTGCGGTGTCCCCAGGACCATGTTCTTCATCCTCCTCATCATCACCCTCATGGCCATCATCTTCCTCATCGTGCTCTTCTATGTCTGCCGCAAGCTGTGCAGAGACCCCGCGTCCCACCCACCCCACAGGGACGGCCGCGGCCCCGAGCCCCCCCCTCTGGCACTGCTGCCCGCGCTGCCGGCGCTTCCCGCGGGGATAGAGCCCCCCCCAAACAGCGAGGTGGGTCCCACAGGCAGCAGGTACTGAGGGCTATGGGGTGATTGGGATATGGGGTGGTGGGTGCTGATGGTACAGTGTGATGAATGCTGGGGGCTATGGGGTGATGGGGACTACGGTGTGATGGATGCTGTGGGGTGAGGGGTGCTGGGGGCAATGTGGTGATGGGTGCTGGGGCTATGGGGTGCTGGGGACTATGGTGTGATGGGTGCTGTGGGTGTGGGGTGAGGGGTGCTGCATGTGTGGGGTGAGGGGTGCTGCATGTGTGGGGTGATGGGTGCTGGGGGCTATGGGGTGATGGGGACTATGGGGTGATGGGTGCTGTATGTGTGGGGTGAAGTGTGCCAGGGGCCATGTGGTGATGGGTGCTGGGGGCTATGTGGTGATGGGTGCTGGAGGCTATGAGGTGATGGGTCCTGCATATGTGGGGTGAGGGGTGCTGTGGGTGTGGGGTGAGGGGTGCTGGGGGCTATGGGGCAAGGGGTGCTGGGGGCTATGTGGTGATGGGTGCTGGGGCTATGTGGTGATGGGTGCTGGGGCTATGGGGATCATCAGGGCATGAGGGGCTATGGATGCCATATGCCTCCCCCACTGACTCCCGCAGGTGACAGCGAAGCCCTTCCTGTACCCTCCACTGCAGGGGCCATGCCCCGAGTGTGACCGTGGCCCTGGGGCTCAGCCCACCCAGACCAGCTTCTAGGGGTCACCTCCTGAGGACAGTGCTGCCCTTCCCAGGGGGGGGCACAGACCCTGGCTCCTGGTCACCTGGATACCCCCCTCGATGCCCAGGTCAATGCCCCCCCAGACACGCAGGCCCACACCGCCACCCCCCCTCCATGAGGGCTTGAGGGTCGGGGGGATGTGGGGCCATGGGGGTCTCTATTTATTGTGTTTAAAGTGCCAAAACTCTGTGCTGCTCTGGTTCCTGTGATGGGGGGGGGGGGTAGTCAGAGGCAACTGGAGGACAAGGGAGAAGGTTCTGGGGGGGGGAGTGGTGTTTGTGGGTGCAGCCTGGACTTTGCTGGGTGGGGCCCTGACACCCTGCCCCTGTCCTTATCTCTGTTCCCATCCCCATCCCCTTCTTCATCCCCATCCCCATTCCATCTATTTCATTCCCATCCCCACCCCTATCCCTATGTCCCTATCCTTTCCCATCCCCATCCCAACCCATCCCCACCCCGTCTCCATCTCCATCCCATCTCATCCCCATCCCCATTCTGTTTCATCCCCATCCCCACCCCTATTCCTATGTCCATGTCTCATCCATCCCCTATCTCCACCTCATCCCTGTCCCCATCCCCGTATCAGCAGCCATGCCCAGCCCAGCAGGACCCAGGGGCCCATTGAGCTCTGTCACGCCGTGTGCCGGCTCTGGCGCCTCTTGATCCTCCTCTTGAGGAGCAGCAGGTCCACGTAGAGCAGGCGGCCCAGGACAGCGGAGGCGCAGATGAGCCCCCCGTGCAGGGCCCCTGCCAGCCCGCAGCTGAACACGTCCTGCCCTGGAGACAGCGCCGTGGGATGCGGCCACCACCTTGGGGGGCATCCCCATTGCAGGGGGACCCGGGGACAGGGGACACGGGGGATGCGGGTCCCTTACCCGTCAGGTAGAGGTTCTTCACGGGTGTCTCGGCTCTCATGGCAGCCACCACAGCCGGGCTGAAGCGGGCGACGTCGTGCTCGGCCCCATACATCTCCCCACGGGGAGCTGCCAGGTAGTGCTGGTTGGTGAGTGGGGACGCTGCCTCCACGAACTCCACCTGCATGGGCACAATGGGGGTCTCAGGGCACAACGAGGGGCTCAGGGCACAGAGGACACAGGGGCACCCTTCCCAGCAAACAGCAGTTCCAAGCCTGCCTGGTGGGTGCAAAGGCGCTGGGGGCTGGGCTGCCCCATGGCTCTGTGGGGTCCCCACTGGGCACCCGTTCTGTTGGGTGGATCCACATAGGGTACCCCAAGCCCAAAGGGTACCCCAAACCCACCAAGCACGTTCCATAGGGCACCCCATCTCATAGCACACACAATCTCCAAGCTACACTCATGCCCATGGGGCACCCAAACCCTTTGGGGCATCCCATCCCACAAGGAACCCCCGCCCCACAGGATACCCCATCCCTGCAGCCCCCCTTGGTCCCCACGGGGGTGCCAGGGGATGCAGTGGGGACCATCACCTTGTCGCGGAGGTGAGGGAAGCGCTGCAGCGCCCGCTCCAGCAGCCGCTGGGCGATACTCATCTTGTACTGCTGGTACTGGGCACCGCGGTGCTTGGCGCGGGTCCCAGCCCACTCCTCGAACCACTCGTACCGTGCCATGGTCAGGATGGTCATGCAGGACCGGCCTCCAGGGGGGAAACCAGTGACAACCCCACCAGAGCCGGTGCCAGCCCAGGATGTGGCACTGGTGGTGGTGCCCACCCCATAGTCCCAGCTGGGAGACCCCCCGCTCTGTACCTGGGTGCCGTTGCTCATAGGTGGGGTCCTTGGCGGCAGGGAAGGTGATGAACATCATGGCCAGGTTCTCGGGGACGTCGTCACGACTCAGAGCGGCATACTGGGTCATCCTGCTGGCAGAGCGGGCAGCGCCGTGCGCCCACCACCCCTCATGCATCCAGCGTGCACCCAACCTGCCATGCACCCAACCCAACCACCCAAACACCACTGTACACCCGACTTGTCCTCTCTGCACCCACCAACGTACAACCACCCACCCACCATGCACCCACCGCACCATATACCCAACGCACCGTATACCCAGCCCAACCACCCTGCACTCACCAATGTACAACGAATCCACCCAGCATGCACCCAACCCAACCACTCTGCACCCACCACCATACAACCAATCCACCCACCATGCACCCAAAGCAATCACCATACACCCAATGACCATGCACGCAATCCACTACTGTACACCCAGCATGCACCCAACCACTGTACCTCCAAACTGGCCACCATACTCCCAACCACGGTACAACCCATCCACCCACTGCATACCCAACCTCTCTGTGCCCAACCACTGTACATCCCACCTACCCCTTGCCTGCCCCCTCCCCATGCCTACCCCGGGGGGGCCCGTACATGGTATCCAGGTCATTGTGGGGGTAGATCCAGAAGTTGGTGGGGGGCAGGCGCAGCTCGGCTGCGCTGCCCCGCAGCCCCACGAACACCAGGAAGGAGCCCATGCCGTGCCGCACCATGGCCAGGCGGGAGCTCACCTCTGCAGGGACACAGAGGTGGCATCCCGGCTGCAAGGGGACACCGGGAGTGCTGGGGACATGGGGTGTGATGAGCAGGGATGTAGGGATGCTGCGGACAAGGGGATGCTGGGGATGCAGTACCTGGGTGGCTGCGGAGCGGGGGGGGCAGCAGCTTGCCGAAGGTGTTGAAGACGCCAGCGTTGGAGATGACGATGGGGGCGAAGATCTCCACCTCCTCCTCCTCGCTGGGCCCCTTCTGCACCGCCACCCCTGGGGGCGGGAGGGGTCAGGGGGGCTCAGGAGGGGTCAGGGGGGCTCAGGATCTATCGTGCCCACACGGAGGGGGGGGGGTTGGGGCTCACCCACGGCAGCACCGTCGGGGGACACGAGGATGCGGGTGACGGGGGCACGCACAAGCACGGCCCCCCCCGCGCGCTCGATGAGGGGCACGGTGTGAAAAGCGACCTCGCTGGCCCCCCCCCGCGGGTACCAGGCGCCGCGCTGGTAGTGGTGAACCATGAGCACGTTCACCAGGAAGCTGGAGTCCTGTGGAGCCGTGCCTGCGGACATCACGATACAGCCCCCCCTATTGTGATACAGTCCCTGCTATAGTGATACAGCATCCCTATTGTGATACAGCTCCCCCTATTGTGACACAGCCCCCCATTGTGATACAGCCCCCCCATTGTGATACAGCCCTGCCTATAGTGATACAGCCCCGCCTATTGTGATACAGCCCCCTGCAGTGTGATACAGCCCCCCCATTGTGATACAGCCCTGCCTATAGTGATACAGCCCCGCCTATTGTGATACAGCCCCCTGCAGTGTGATACAGCCCCCCCATTGTGATACAGCCCCCCCATTGTGATACAGCCCTGCCTATAGTGATACAGCCCCGCCTATTGTGATACAGCCCCCTGCATTGTGATACAGCCCTCCCCTATCATGACATGGCCTCCCCTATTGTGATACAGCCCTCCCCTACCATGATATAGCCCTCCCCTATCGTGACACAGCTTTCCCCACCGTGCTACAGCCATCCCCTATCATGAGGCTGCCCTCCCCCATCACAACTCATCCTTGTGCTGTCATGAAAAACCTATCATGACACAGCTCTCCCCACTGCAACATGGCCCTCCCCATACCATGACACAGCCTGCCCCACTGCAACACAGCCCTCCCCATTGCCATAGAGCCCTTCCGCACCATGCCGGTGCCATCCCCTGGCATGACATGGCCCTCCCTTATGACTTGGCCCTCCTCCATCAACGGTGCAACCTCCCCTGTTGCAACGCGCCTCTCCTCCATCACCGTGGTGCCCTCCATATCTCGACAGCCTCCCCCCTATCACGAGGCCTCCTCTCTATTGCAACAGCCCCTCCCTATCCCAATGGCCCCTCCCTATCGTGACAGTGCCCCCTCATCGTGATGGCCGCTGACCATAGAAGAAGTAGCAGAGCAGGGCGCGCAGGTCGCGGTTGTCCGTCAGCCGCGCCACAGCCTCACTGTGGCTGGTGGCCGCCATGCGGAACACAGGCGAGATCCAGTGGATGAGGCCGGTGCGGACCAGGAGCGCGGCCACGCACCGCGGCACCATCTTCAGCACCGCCAGCAGTGCCACGTGCCGCGAGGCCACCTGCACCAGGACAGCCCGCGCCCAGCACCCAGCGCCACCCGTGTCACTGCCATGCCGTCACCATGGCCCCAGCACTCCCAATGCCCCCACACCGCAACCATCACCGGTTCCCACATTGCCAACGCCCCTTCACCACCACGACCACCATTTTGTCCCCAGTATGACTATCACCTGTGTCCCCACTATTCCCATCACTTCTGTCCCATACTCTATCACCCATGTCTCCACCACCCCTTCACTTTGTTCCCTCCATGCCCATCACCCTTGTCCCCAGCACCCTTGCTGCCCCTTCCCCACCATGTCCACCCATCACCCCCCTCCCTGCTACATCCTCCACATCACCATCCCCACACCCATATCCCAAGCTGACCATTCCCAGCCCCACACCCCAGGGACAATGCCACCAGCACGGGATGGCGTTCCCAGGTCCCCCCACCTTGGAGAGCCTCATGAACTCCCTGATGGCCGCCTTCTCCTCTGGGAACTGCTCCTCCAGTGCGGCAACAAAGGCTGTTTTGCCAGCACGGAGCTGGTAACACCGTGGGCCCAGGGTCACCTCATCATAGGGGTCAGGCAGGCGCTGCCAGCAGAGCTGCCCATCCGTGAGCTGGTCCAGCGCCACACGCAGCATGCTGCCCGCATGCATCTGCCCCACATAGTGGATGCCTGTGGGGACATGGGGATGTGAGGACACACAGCCAGAGCCCCTGCGCTGCATGCAGACTGCGTGCATACATGTTGGATGCAGACACATTGCACACACAGACACGTTGCCTGCACACAGAATGAGAGCATCAGTCTGGAAAAGACCTTTAAGATCATCAAGGCCAACCTTTACCCCAGTAAAATGCCGAAGCCAATAAGCCATGGGCACACGCTGCCCGCGCGCCTGTGCGCGCTATCTACACACACAGACACACACTGCCCGCGCACAGACACATGCTACCTGTACACACTGAATCTACCTGCATACACTGACACACACTGCACGGAGGGGCACACACAGGAGGTGAGTGCTGAGTGGCGGCAGCTGGGGGTCGGGGGTACCGGAGTTGGTGATAGCACGGTTGGGGCTGCCGGGGCTTCGGGGTACTGGGGGGATCCTCACCTACATCAAACTCGCAGCCCTGCTCCTGGAAGCTGTGGCAGCACCCGCCGGCCTGGTCATGCTGCTCCAGCACCAGCACCCTCTTGCCCGCTTTGGCCAAGATTCCTGCGGCCGCCAGGCCCCCAATGCCACTGCCAATGACCACAGCATCCAGCACAGGTGGCACCCGCCGGGTGCTGAACCCTGCACACACGGACACATGGACATGTGGAAACACACATGGATACATGGACACACACATGGACACACAGACAGACACATGGACACACGGACACCCAGGCAGTGCGTGCCCAGCACTCACCCTGCTTCAGCACCTTGTCCCGCGCGCCGGGATCCGTCACCAGTGGCCGGGGGGGCTCCAGGGGGGGCTGTGTGAAGGGGTTGCCGGAGGGGGCCAGCAGCCGATGGGCCACCAGGGCCAGTGCCAGCACGCCCAGCGCCAGCAGCAGCAGCAGCGTGAGCCACATCCTGCACCCACAACGGCACCAGCCCCGAGGTGACACCGAGTCACCGGCAGTGCATGTCGGGGGCACAGAGATTTATAGAGACGATTACGACACACGACCTCAGAGCACCGCAGCTTAAAGCCACAGGAGCTTATGGATACAGCGCCCCACGGCCAGGGGAACCGATGGCCACGGTACTCTGTAGCCACAGCATCCTATGGCCAGTGCAATCTCTGGCCACGGCACCTATGGTCATAGTACCTACGGCTTGTGGTACCCCATGGGTGCAGCACCCTATCACCATGGTAGCCTATGGCTATGGCACTTCTCATGCACAGATCAGGGTCCCACAGACACGTGCCCCCCATTAACATCGTGGCATTGGTGCCAGGCCCCAAGAGGGCACAGTGTGGGCACATGTATGTATATGCACATGCATGTATGCATGCACACACATGGGTGTGTGGTGCTGCTGCACACACGTGTGTGAGGTGGAGGGGTGGGGGTGGTGGGCAAGAAGATGCACAGCCACAATTGTGCAAGGGAGCACAGGTACACTGGCACTTGTGCAAGCAAACAGCATGCACACCCATAGACATACACACCCCTGTGCACACACATCCATAGACACTCATTGTGCACACACCCATAGACATCCATTGTGCACAAACCCATGGACACCCATTGTAGACACCCCCATAGACACCCATTGTGCACATACACCCTTAGGCACCCCTGTGCACACACACCCACAGACACGCATTAAGCACACACCCATAGACATCCATTGTGCACAAACCCATGGACACCCATTGTACACACACCCCCACAGACACCCATTGTGCACACACACCCTTAGGCACCCCTGTGCACACACCCCCATAGATATCCATTGTGCACACATACCCTTAGGCACCCATTGTGCACACAAACCCATAGACACCCGCTGTGCACATGCACCCATAGACACCCATCGTGCACACATCCCCATAGACACCCCTGTGCACACACACCCATAGACACCCACCATGCACACACACCTATAGACACCCACCATGCACACACACCTATAGACACCCCTGTGCACACACACCCATAGACACCCATTGTGCACACACCCCCATAGACACCCATCATGCACACACACCCATAGACACCCCTGTGCATACACACCCACAGTCACCCATTGTGCACGCACCTTTGCACACCCATAGTCACTTCCCACCCCCCCCGCGCTGGTGTCTGAGCTCTGCTGACCTCTCCCGGCAGCTCCAAGGAGGAGCCCACATGTGCAATGACACTCATGTACACTCACATGTACACGTTCAGACATGTACACACATGTACACACATGGGAGAGGGTGAGGTGGGCAGAGGTGACGGTTGTGACATGCGTGACACTGTGTGCGCTCCCCATGCTGCCCAAGCCCCACATGGATGCAGCCGGATGGGAACAACCACAGCTTCTCCCTCCTTTAATAAAAGTCACATCAAATCCCAAAAGGAGCCCCGGGAATGGGACAGGGATGGGGACAAGAACAGGGGTGGCCCGGGGGGGGAGGCACATGTACGTGCGCACACCTGCATGTGTGTGTCCTGCGCTCCCCATGGCACCCCACGGCAGCTCCAGGGTTAATCCAGGGTTAATGGGGGCCTGGGGGGGGGGGGTTATTGCTACCTGGGAGGGGTGATGGGGGGCAGCAGGTACAGAGGGGGACCCCCCCACCCTGGTAAGGGTGAAATGGGGTCCCTGGGAGGGGGAGCTGGGATGCTTGGGCCCATGGCAGCTTATGGGGCTGCAGTGGGGTGCGACTCCCCCCATCCCCCAAGCCTGGGCTTCCCCATGGGGAAATTGAGGCAGACGCTATGGGGTACCCCACAGGACAGGGGGTGACACTGTGGGGGGGGCAGGTTTGGCAGTGAATCAGCTGTGGGGTGCTGGGCACGGCGGGGGGAGCTGCCCTCCATAATCAGACCCTGCCAGCTTCTCCCCTCACTCCCCCATCTGGGGCTGGGAGCAGGGAGGGAAAGAGGGGTCCAGAGGCTTGGGCAGGCGTCCCCCTTACTCCCCCTGTGCTGGTGCGAGCCCCTAACACCAATGGGTGACACGGGGAGCACCGGCGCCCCGTGGGGCTGGGGGGACCCGGGGGGCTCTAATAGACCCAACTGACGGGCACCCACTGGGGCTGCACCCGCAGGCGCTCCATGGCCTCGCGCAGCCGCCCGAAGGTGAGCTCCAGGTCATCGTTGGTGAGGCTGAGGTCGAAGTAGTGCCCGTACCCACGCTGGATGCGGCTGCTCTCCTCCACCGTGCGCCTGGCGTCGGCCTCCTGCCCGCGTGGACCTGCTTCAGTCTCCCCATCGCTCCCCATGTGCCCCCCACATACACACATAACCCCGGGAGGGGAACCCACCGTGAGCTGCTTCGTGGCCACTCCGCTCTCCAGTGCCGCCCGGTTCATTGCCCGCAGCATCTCCGGGCTGGGGGCTTCAATGAACACCACGTATGGCACGAACTCAGCTGTTCTCAGCACCTTCACTGCCTGGGGGGGGACGGGACAGAGCTGAACCCCATGGTGCAGGCAGCCCCATCGCCCCCTTGGCAGGCTGGGGGGGTCCCATACCTGGGGGTTGACATCCAGGATGCACATCTTGCCTGCCTCCACCACAGCACGGATGGAATCAATCTTGGTGCCGTAGAGGTTGCCCTCGTACTCGCCGTGCTCCAGGTATCTCCCGGCCTTGATGTCGGCCTCCATCTCCCCCCGCGACACGAAGCGGTACCCAAGCCCGTCCCGCTCGCTGTCCTTCGGCTTCCGTGACGTGTCTGCGCGGCACGGACCACTCACACCCACAGCACCCCGGGCACGGGCTGCACTCACACAGGAGGGGATGGTGGCACTGCAGGGGACAGGGATGCTCACAGGGGACAGGGATGCTCTTAGGGATGATGAAGCTGGAAGGGGACATGGGTGCTTAGTAGGGACAGGGATGCTCAGAGGGGACAGGGATGCCTGTGGGAATAACAATGGTGGCAGGGGACAGGGATGCTCAGAGGGGGCAGGGATGCTCATGGGGATGATGAAGCTGGCAGGGGATGGGGATGCTGCAGGGGCTGGGGACACTCACAGGGGATGGTGGTGCCGTAGCGCGCCTGGTCCGACATGATGAGCTTGTTCTTGAGGCTGCGGCGCCCGACGCCCTGCGCCCCGATGAGCACCAGCGTTTTCCTGCGGAACGGCGGCATTCGCGCCACCTCCTCGTAGATGAGCAGCTCGTGACGGTCGAACTCTGGTGTGGGATGGGGCTGTCACCCACAGGGGACTCTGGGGTGCCCCGGCCCATAGGTGCCACCACCCGCCGCCGGGGCCGCTCACCAGCGTTCTTGGTGGTCAGGTACATCATCCTCTTCTTCCTCTTCCCGCTGAGGCTGCCACACAGGGACCCTGCTGAGGGCGAGCGGGGCTGAGCTGGAGACAGGGACAGGGATGGGGCTACACCGGACAGAGCCGTGGGACTGGGACCAGGGGCAGGGTCATGGGGACATGATCCTGGGAAGTGGGGACCTGCAGCAGCCATGGGGACATCACCATGGGGACATCACTGTGGGACATGGGGGCCCTGCCATGGGGCGATGGGGACCTGCCATGCACCCCCCGGCTCCGTACCGGCAGTGGGGGCCGTGTCCCCGTCCCTCCGCACGAAGGCTTTGCGCTTCTCCTCCAGCAGCTGACTGGGCACCAGCCCTGCACTGCCCCCCGCCACGTGGCACGCCTGGGGACAGTGCGCCGGTACTGGCACCACAGGCACCGAACATGGGACACCCCAACCCATGGGGACACTGCGCTGGCAGCAGCCCCATGGGCACCCAACCGTGGGGACACCCCAAATATGGGGACACCCCAATCCACAGGGACCCCCCAGGGGCCAAAAAACCCCAATTCCAGGCTCCCCCCCCCAGTTTCCAGGAACCCCCCCAAGCCCCACATGTACCCCTCAGTTTCTAGAGGCCCCTTGAGCTCCCAGGTACCCCCCATCCCCAAGACACCCCCCGACCCACCGTGCACCCAGCTGCCCACAGTCCAGCCCCACATCCCCCCTTATCCGCCCTGACCTGCCACCAGTTGGGGTCATCCTGGTTGACGATCTGCAGCAGGTCCCCAGCCATGAACTTGAGCCCGGCCTCACGGCATGGGATGAGGGTGTCCGTGGCTGGGTCGTAGTCGAAGTGACACTTAACATAGACCTGGGGGCCGGGGGGGCACCGGGATGCTGCCGGGATCGGTGCCATGCACACGCATGCACACACACGTGCACACATGCACAAGCATGTATGCACGCACACACGTGTGCCCCGCACTAGGTGCCCCCCCCCGCCCGCCGCAGCCAGGCACGCACGGCCCCCGCGCACACGCAGGCGGCTCCGGCGGCCACCGCAGCTCCCCACAGCACGCCCAGAGCAGCCCCCACGCAGAGCCCCGCAGCCACGCACAGGCACACGCATGCACCCAGCGCCGCCACCAGCGAGCCAGTGATGGGGCACATGTGTGCGGAGCGTGCGGAGGCCGCCGCACACGCGTGTGCAAGCACAGACCCTGCGCAGCGCCGGTACTGGGGATGCGCAGTGCCAGGGAACGCGGGGACAAGAGCGGCTTTGTCCCCACAGAGCCTGCGCCGGGCTGGCACTGGGGACACGGGGCACCCTCTGACACCCGCATCCGGCTCCGGGGATGGGGACACGGCCAGGTCCACTGCAGCCCTCAGCAGTGCACAGGGGACACCAGGGTCCCACTGGCCATGGGGCACATCTCTGCAGGGGGGCAGCAGGGACAGGGGGTCGTGTGGCTCAAGGGACATATGGGGAGATGAGGCACATGAAGAGGAGGCAGGAGACAAGGGGCACATGGGCATGGGTGCCCATGTGGGCATGGGAACAATGTGGACATGGAGACACAGATATGGGGTAGCCATGGGTAGGGTTCCGGGTGTGGGACACAGATGCAGGTGCAAAGGTGGATGCAGGGCAGGATGCAGGGTGGGATGCAGATGCGGATGCAGATGTAGATTCAGGGCAGGTTGTAGGGTGGAATGCAGACGTGGGTTCAGATGCAGATGCAGATGTGGACGCAGGGCAGGATGCAGGGTGGGATACAGATGCAGGTACAGATGTGGATGCAGGGCAGGCTGCAGATGTGGATGCAGGGCAGGATGCAGATGCAGGTGCAGATGCAGGTGCAGATGTGGATGCAGGGCAGGATGCAGATGTGGATGAAGAGGCGGATGCAGGGCAGGATGCAGATGCAGGTGCAGATGTGGATGCAGGGCAGGATGCAGATGCAGGTGTGGATGTGGGGCAGGATGCAGATGTGGATGAAGAGGTGGATGCAGATGAGAATGCAGAGGTGGATGCAGGCAGGATGCAGATGCAGGTGTGGACGCAGAGGTGGATGCAGATGCAGGTGTGGACGCAGAGGTGGATGCAGGCAGGATGCAGATGCAGGTGTGGACGCAGAGGTGGATGCAGGTGCAGGTGCAGAGGTGGATGCAGGCAGGATGCAGATGCAGGTGTGGACGCAGAGGTGGACGCAGATGCAGATGTGCGTAGCTGCGGGCGCTGGGGGTGCGGTACCTGCCGGGGCGGGTGCGGCTCCTGGTAGCTGGGCAGCACCTTGAGCACGACGCTGCCGCTGGCCTGGCGCAGCGCCTCCTGCAGCGCCCGCGGGTCGCTGCCCACCTCGCGCCCGTTCACCTCGCGGATGACGTCCCCCACGTGCAGCAGCCCCTGCTGCGCCACCATCCCCCCGTGCAGGATGCGGGCCACCACCAGCTCCCCCCGCTCCACCCGGAACGTCACCCCCTGCATACACAGCCCCGGTTAGCACCAGCACCAGTGCCGACGGTCACATCCAGTCACCCCCAGCATCACCCATTGCCCTCCAGTCACATCAGCAACGCGCCAGCACCCTGCAAGGCCCCAATGCCACCAGCACCCGCAATAACACCCCCCAGCACCCTGTAGTGTCAACAGCAACGCCCCCGATGTCCATAGCACTCTGCACCATCACCATCACCCCACAGCACCCTGCAATGCCCGCTAGCACCCCACAGCACTTGCACCAGCACCAGCACCCAACATCACCCCAGCACCCTGCAATGCTCCAAATGCTCCCAGCAGCCAGCAATGTCCCCCAGCACCCCATAGCATCCCCAATGTCCACAGCACCTGCACCACCACCATCACCCACAGCACCCCAGCACCCAGGAACGCCCCCCAGCACCCCAATGCCCACAGCACCATCCCCATCACCCGCAGCACCCACGGCCCCGCTGGCGCTCACCAGGCTCTGGCCAGGTGCACGGCGGATGCCCACCATGCGCACGGCGTCAGGGGGCAGCGGGTGGTGGCTGCCAGGGGCCGGGACCGGGCTCCCCGGGGGGGTCTCATAGCTCTTGGTGGCCACAGAGTCGTGGGTCTCCAGCAGCGACTGCAAGGACACGGCACGGGCTGGCATGTGCCTTGCACACGCGCCCTTGCACACGCACCCTTGCACATGCGGCCTCGCACCTGGAAGTGGGGCTGGCGCAGGATGCAGCTCAGCTCCGCGGCCGCACTGTCCCGCGGCGCCAGGGGCCCGATGTCCCGCAGGATCTCCTGCACCAGCGCCACGTTGTTGTCCTGCACTGCCTCCAAACGCCGCTCCTCCAGCCGCTCGTGCGCCTGCGGGCACACGCGTGTGAGCATGAACACATGAGCACACGTTGGCCTTTGCACACACATAGCACCCCATGCGCACACACACAAACCTGCCCAAGGGCATGCGCACACGTGCACAGCATCAAATACAGATGTACATGTGTGCACCCACCTATCACCACACAAATGGGCGCACACGCATGTGCCATTGCACAACCATGTGCTCATGTAAATACCCACACATGTGTAACGGTAAATGCACAGGATATGGGGCAGCCACGTACACCCCAGCAACACGGGCAGAGACTGATGCACACACAGGCACACACACATGCAAAGGTGCACACTCACTTGTGTGCATGCACACACACGTATGGGCAAGCATGTGCACACACCTCCCTGCATGCACACACACGTGCAGGTGTACATCCATGCATGCACATGCATCCATGTACATGTAGATGCATACATACATGTATATGCACGCAGAGGTATGTGTAAACATGAGCAGACACCTCCCCGTATGCACACAAGCATATATCCACATATGCGCATACACACAGATGCACGTGTACATGCATAGATACATGTGTGCACATGCAGATATGTGCAAACACGCACAGGCGCCTCTTGCATGTACACACATGTGAGCACACATCCATGCACATGCACACACGTACACACATGTGCACATGCACACACATCCATACGCACGCGCATCTTCCTGCACACCACAGGGACACGTGTGTGCACAAACGCGTGCATGCTCTCAACACACATGCACACGCGTGCCCCATGCGCTGCTGTGTGCCCGGGGGGGTTCACGGTGTCCCCGTGGTGTCCCCTCACCTTGGCCAGGGACCGCACAATGGGGCTCTCCATGATGCCACGCAGGAAGATGAGGTCGAGGTCTGCGGCTCCGGGGGGGCCCGGGACCCCCATCAGGTTGTCCAGGACCTGCTGCATGGCTGGGGGAGAGATGGGGGACACATGGAGACACTGGGACATGAGGAGGGAGCAGCAATAGGGGTGACTGTCACGTGTAACCGGGGTGGCAATGTGTCGGTTCCCCCTCCATTACGCTGCCCCTCCACCAGGGACCAAAAGGACACCCCCCCCCAAAGCAGCACTTGGAGGTGTGCTGAGTGATAAGGGCTGAATGCAGCTGGGGGGCTCTATGTAATTGGGGTGGGTGCGGTGTAATTGGGGGGGCTGATGTAGGGGGGTGCAATACAATTGGGGGAGTTCAGTGCAATCAATGTGCTATGATGCAATGGGGGTTGCAAGAGGCAGCACTGCAATGGCGGGGGATGCTCGGGATGCAGGGGGGGTTAATCCAGACACCCCCATATCAGGGGGGTCACAGCATCACCCAAGAGCCCCCTCCAAACACCACCCACCCACCCCCTTCTCTGTCGCCATCTCCTTCCATGCCCTCATCCCCCCAGGGCCATCCCCCCCATCAGCCCTCCGACACCCTATTCCCCCCCCATACCTGGGGGGTGCCGGGGGGGACTCTTAGGGGCCGGGAACCCTCGGCCGGGACCGCTCATGGCTGTGGGCAGCAGCACCGGGACCCCCCCCCATCATCCGGGTACCGCGGCACCCCCCCGGTCCACATCCCCCCCCCCCCCCGCCTTGCACACGCGGGCACGTTCGTGTGCTCACCCCCCCCATCGCGCTTGCACTTACCCGCGCTTGCACGCGCACACACCCCGGGACCCCCCCGGCAGCGTCGGGAGGGGGAACGGGGGTGTTCGGGCCCTTTAAGGGGGAGGAGGTGTGGGGGGAGAGCTCGCTGTTGCTATGGCAGCGGGGGGGGGACGGATTTAAAGGGACCTCGCCCCGCTCCTTTGCACACGTATGCACAAGCGCGCACATGCGTGTGCCCCCCCCCCTCCCCGCGTCGCCCGCCCGCGCAGGAACGACACCCCCCGCACCCCCCTTGCACCCGCGGTGCAGCGGGGCGGGGGCTGCCCCTTGCACACGCGTGTGCAAGGCCCCGGTGAGCGCTCACCCGCGATGGAGCCGGGGGCGGCCGCGGGCATCGCGGCGGGGCACGGGGCAACGGGGCCTGGCACGGCCGGGACGGGGCCACCGCGCAGGCGTGCGGGGACCGGGCAGCCCCGGCGCGCGGGCTCGTGCTTGCACACGCGGGTGCGAGGGCACCGCGGGCACTCGTGGGGACGCGCGAGGCCCCTGCGACCCTCCCAGACACAGAGCGGGGGGACCCCAGCGCGGGCACCGGCACCCGCACCGAGGGGACCCCCCCGCGTGCCCCAGCACCGGCATCCCCCATGCCTCCCGCTCCAGTGACTGCAGCGCTCAACGCAACCGTCACCGGGGTCCCCATGGACCCAGCACCCCCCTGTGCTCAGCGTCCCCAGTTCCCCGTCTTCCCAAGCAGGCAGAGGCAGGAGGTAGCTGGAGGGGGTTTATTGCTGGGGGGCGGAAGGATGGTCCAGGGGTGATGGATGCAGGGTGGTGGGTGCTGTAGGTGGGTGGCGGTGGTGCTTTTGGGAGGATCCTCTTCACCCGCCGGCCCCGCAGCATCCCTGCAAGGAGAGGGGTCAGCACCCAGCGCCCACAGCGCCCCGGCTCCCTCAGGTGGTGCCCGGGATGACCCAGCCCAGACCTCTCCTCACCTGGGGCTCAGCACCCCGCGGTGCCGAAGGGCTCCTCGTACAGCGCCCGCCCGCCGGAGCGCTTCCCGTACCTGCAGGGAGCACGATAGCAGGCAGCAGTTACGGGAGCAGCGTGCAGTGGGGAGCAGTGTGTAACAGGGAGCAGTGTGCAGTGGGGAGCAGTGTGTAACGGGGAGCAGTGTGCAGTGGGGAGCAGTGTGTAACGGGGAGCAGTGTGCAATGGGGAGCAGTGTGCAATGGGGAGCAGTGCACAATGGGGAGCAGTGTGCAATGGGGAGCAGTGCACAATGGGGAGCAGTGTGTAACGCGGAGCAGTGTGCAATGGGGAGCAGTGTGCAATGGGGAGCAGTGCACAATGGGGAGCAGTGTGCAATGGGGAGCAGTGTGCAATGGGGAGCAGTGTGCAATGGGGAGCAGTGTGTAATGGGGAGCAGTACGCAATGGGGAGCAGTGTGCAATGGGGAGCAGTGTGTAGCGAGGAGAATGGGGCAGCAGGGAGCAATGCGCAAAGGGAGCAGTGTACAATGGAGAACACATCACAATGGGAACATGTCATGATGGGGAGCATGTCGCAACGGGGGAGCAGGTCATGATGGAGAGCAGATCACAGCGGGGGGCAGGTCACAATAGGGGCACAGCATGATGGGGAGCACATTGCAATGGGGAACAGGTCACAGTGGGGAGCAGGTCACTATGGGGACACATTTCAATGGCGCTGTGTCTCGATGGTGATCAAGTCATGATGGGGCCGTGTCGCGATGGGGCCATGTTTCGATGAGGATCATGTCGTGATGGGGATGGTGTCGTGATGGGGATGGCGTCGCAATGGGGATGGTGTCGCGATGGGGATGGTGTCGTGATGGGGATGGTGTCGCGATGGGGATGGTGTCGCGATGGGGATGGTGTCGTGATGGGGATGGTGTTGCGATGGGGATGGTGTCGCGATGGGGATGGTGTCGCGATGGGGATGGCGTTGCGATGGGGCTGTGCGGTTGCCCCGCGCTCACCGGTGCCGCGTCACCACGTTCAGGTACTGCTGCAGGTCCTGGTAGAAGCGCTCGAGCTCCTCAAGGGTCGCGTTGTCCCCGGGGTACCGGGGCTGTGCAGGGCTGGCGGTGCCGGGACCCCCCCCCAGCAGCACCAGCGCCCACACCAGCAGCAGCAGCACACGGCAGCGGGGAGCCATGGCTGCGCCTGGCACATGCGTGTGCACACATGTGAGCACAGACCCATACACGTGTGAGCACAGACCCATACACGTGTGAGCACAGACCAGCACACACATGTGCACACCCCCCCCGTCCCTGTCACCCCACGGGATGAGGCCCTGGCCCCACTCACCTGCTTGCACAAGCGGTGGCACAAAGACGCGCTGACACGAGGGCCGTGGCCGTGGGCTCCCTGGTGCCGCTGCGATGCTGTCCCTTATATCGCATGTGCCCCCCCCCAGTGTCACCCGGACACATGGCACCAGAGGCCACTTGGCTGGGGGGGGCCACGGGGCCCCTGGCACTGCCCTGGTTAATGTGTGACCTGGGCTGGGGGGGTCCCGGGGTGAGGGCATGGACGGGGGGAGACAGTGTCTGTCCAGAGCATCCAGGCCCCACGGGTAGGCAGAGTAGGGCTGGGCAGGGGAAGGGGCGATGTGGGGTGAGGGTGGGATGGAGGAAGGGGGGGACAGGGGGACATGGGGCTGCAGCAGATGTCAGCTGCAGCCCCCACTGCAGCCATGACCATGGGCTGGGCGGGGAGGTCGGGGTTTGTGACCCCCAGCTCTGACACAGCCCCTGATGGCTGCAGCCCCCACAAGGACCCCAAAGGGGGTGGCAGCACCCACTGCCCAGGCACCCCCCACAAGTGTACCCAGTAACCTGTGCACCCCCCCAGTACACCCCCTGCATCCCTCCCTCAATCCCTCCATCATCCCCTCCATCCCTCCTGCATCCTCCCTTCCATCCCTCCCTCCTCTGCGCCTCTTCACCCACCTGCATCCCTCCCCTGCATCCCCCCATCATCCCTCCCTCCCTCCTCTCCTGCACCCCTTCATGCCCCCCCCCCATTCTCTCCTGCATCCCTCCATCCCCCTGCATCATCCCCTCCATCCCTGGATTCCCCCCTGCATCCCTTCCTCCATCCTTCCTCACATCCCCACACTCACAGCCCAGCCGCTGCTCACGATCGTATCTTTATTGCCATTGCGGGGCCGTGCAGGATCCCCCCACAACGGGATGGGGAGAACGGGGTCAGGGCAGGGCCCCCCCCCCCAGCGGGACCCCCCGGTTCTGCATCTGGGGGTCTCCATCCCCCCCCCCCCGCCCCGTACAGCAGAGCCCCAGGGGAGACACGGGGAGGATTTGGGGGGCGGGGGGGGGGGGTCACCAGGAAGAGTCATCCTTGTACCTGCGGGAAGCGCTGATGTAAGGGGGGGGGCCGGGACCCCCAACCCCTCCCCAGGACCCCAAAGGAGCCGCCCGGCCCCACGGCGGGGGGGGGGACGGGACATGGGGGCACTCACCACGATCTGTCACTGCTGATGCCCGGGAGCAGCCCCAGCACCGGGGCCTCGGCGCGCTTCCCGTACCTACGGGCACGGGGGTCCTCGTGAGCACGCGGGTCCTCGTGCAGAGCACATGCATGTTCACATGTGTCCATGGGTCCTCACTCAGAGCACACAGGTCCTCGCTCAGAGCACACGCGTGTTCACGCGTGTCCACGTGTGCCAGCACTCACCTCTGCCGCGTCACCAGGTTGATGTAGTGCCGAAGGGCAGAGAAGTACCGGGCCACCTCCTCGGGGGATGCATCGTCCCCAGGGCTCGGGGGCTTGGGGGGGTACGCGCCCGCCAGCGGGGCCAGGCCCAGCAGGACACAGAGCGCCACAGCCCCCAGGCAGCGCCACCACCGCGGGGACATCACCATCTGAGAGGGACCGACACCGGTACCCACCTCACCTCCATGCACCCACATCATCGCCCCATGCACCCCCATCACCCCCATGTACCCAATTCCCCCCCGTGGACGCCCCAAGCCCATCACCACTTCCATCCCCCCATCCCAAAGTCATACCTCATAGACCCCAACTGACATCCCCCCCCCTCCATGTCCCACCGAACATCTCCCACCCCAAGCCCCCCCCCCGTGTCCCCAGTGGGGATCTCCCACCCCATAGGACCCCCCCAAAGGACCCCACGTCACAGATCCCACGGAGCCCCATCCCCACGCTCACGGTGGCGGGAGGTGACAGCACCGGGACACGGCGGCTTCTGCCCCAGCCCCGTTTTATGGCCTCGAGGGGGGGGCACCGCCTCCTCCCCTCCCCCCCGACACCGACCCAGAGGCACGGGCGGACGCCCCCCCGCACACGTCACAGTCCCGTGTCCCCGCTGAGCCCCACAGCGGGAGCCCCGGGGGCTGGGGACAGGCGCAGGGCACGGGGGCACAGCAGGGACATGGGCACCGCATGTGGCACACGGGACATGGGCACAGATGTGACAGTAGGAACAGCGGCACACGGGTATGGATGTGACACAGCCGTGGCACGCAACCATGGGACACGGACACGGTGCACAGGTAGGGGATGCGCACATGGCACATGGGATACAGCAGCACACACCCATGGCATGTGGTGTGTGGAGGGATACAGGACACAGCCATGGCACATGGGATACAGGACACAGCCATGGCACAGGGGTACGGGACACAGCCATGGCACAGGGATACGGGACACAGCCATGGCACATGGGATACGGGACACAGCCATGGCACAGGGATACGGGACACAGCCATGGCACATGGGATACGGGACACAGCCATGGCACAGGGATACGGGACACAGCCATGGCACAGGGATACGGGACACAGCCATGGCACATGGGATACGGGACACAGCTATGGCACAGGGATACGGGACACAGCCATGGCACAGGGATACGGGACACAGCCATGGCACAGGGATACGGGACACAGCCATGGCACAGGGATACGGGACACAGCCATGGCACATGGGATACGGGACACAGCCATTGCATGTGGCACACGCACACTGATGGGATGAGCACGCATGGCACATGGGATACAGCAGCACACATCCATGGCACGTGGCACACGGCAATGGCACAGGGATACGGACGCTGGTCCCTGCACTGTGGCCCTGGGGGGCACACACCAACCCCATGTCCCATCACTGTCACCTGGCACCAACCCCACGGTGCCACCGCAGATGGCCTCAAACCCCGGGGGGGTTGGATCAGGCTGCGGTGCCCCCCCCATAGCTGAGTGCTTCCTGCCCCATTCCCACCAGGAACAGCAAACAGCCGCTTCCAAAGGTCACCGGATGGCTCAGCCCGGGGGGACGATGCGGGGGGGTCCGGATGTCCCCCCCCATAGGGAACACAAAGGGCCTGCCCCCCCCATCACACCCTAAAGAGGAGCTGGAGGGGGCTGTTGGAGGGGTTGGGGGTGTGGAGCCCCCATGCCCCCCCCCAGCCCACAGAGCAAACAGGATCCTGCTGCTTCCCTGCACTTTATGGCCCCGGATCCGGAGGCACTTTCGCCCCCCCCCCCCCCCCCCCCGAAGGAAGGTTCTTATCGGCCCTGTTTGATTTTCCACCACTCCGGGGGGGACACTGGGAAAGGGATGACCAACACCCCCATTCCAGAATGTTCTCTGCCATAAAGCCCTGTGGCAGGCAGGGAACAGGCAGCAAAACCCAGTCCAGGACCCCCCCACGCTACCCCCACCTCAGTTTCCCCTCTGCAGAAAGGGGACACCCATCGCTGCCTGCACCCCATGGCACATGGGCTGCCCACAAACAGCTCTCAGAACCCAAATCACACCCCCAGGCCCCCAAATTGACCCCCAACAACCACAGCAAGCCCAGGGCAACAAAAAAGCCTCTTGTTCATCGGTAAAAACATCCCCGGGGGGGGAGCCCCCAACCACACAGTGGCCAGCGCCCCCCCCCAGCGCCCCCCCCCGCCCCCAGGGCAGCTCCTGCCCCATCCACGGGCAGGAATCAAGTATTTACAAACATACATCCCAATGAGGGGAGTGATGGGGTCAAACCCCCCCCCCCCCCCCCCCCCCCCTCAGCCGTCGGTGGCCAGGATGACAGCGGCGCCGAAGATGCCGACGTTCTGCCCGATGAGCTTCATCTGGTTCCAGAACTCGACGCGGCGCGAGTGGTGCCAATAGCCGAGGTTGCCGTCGATGAGGAGGATGGCGGGAGGCAGCAGCACGGCCAGGACCTGCGCCGCCACCCGCACGTAGCATCCGGACAGGAACGCCAGCGCCAGCAGCCCGTACAGGATGAAGAGGAGCTGGAGCGCCAGCTCCCCCCCCAGCAGGTGGTTCAGGTAAGCCAAGCGGTCCTCCTTGCTGTGCTGCAGGGAGTACGCCTGGCAACGGGACAGCACGGGCGGGAGCTGGGATGGGACCCTAAGGCTCACCCAGTTCCAAGCCCCCGCCACCGGTTCCATCGGGAGGGACGCTCCAACCTGGCCCTGAGCACTGCCAGGGATGGGCTCGGTTCAGCCTGGACAAGAGAAGCTGCGCGGGGGCCTCAGAGCAGCTTCTAAGGGGCTACAAAGATGCTGGAGAGGGATCTCCATCAGTGATGGGACAAGGACTGAGGGGTTCTGACTGAAACGGGGGGGATTTAGGCTGGATCCGGCAGGAGGAGGAGCTGTTGCTGATGGGGGACCTGGAGATTGCTCCTCCCGGGTGGGTTCAAGCCTATGGTTGGGAATGGGATGAGCTCCGCCGGCAATGGGGTTGCCCCATCCCTGGCAGTGCTCAAGGGCAGTTGGACTCTGGCGCCGGGAGCAGTCCCCTAAAGGACCCAACCCCGCTGCGCTATGGGCCAGAACGGGGCTGTGCCCCCCCCCCCCTCGTGCCCCCCGTACCTGGCAGATGAGGTAGATGCCGAGGAAAACCTGCCCCGTGGACTGCAGCGAGCGGCTGCGCGGCCGCTGCCGGTACAGCTCCCCCGCGCCGCTGGCCAGGATGAGGAACCCGCCGATGATGGCGATGGTGCGGGAGTACATCCGGACCTGCCCGGGGACACCGTCACGGCGGGGCCGGGCCCCGGGAGGGCCGTAGGGGTACGTGGGGGGAGGTTACCTTTAACCAGTCCCCGTAGTGGCCGTGGCCGCCGACGTGCGCCGCGTACGTGGCCACCGCGAGCTGCAGCGCGGCGCCGAGCGCGAACCAGCGGCGCTTCACCCCGAAGGACATGAAACTGGCGCAGAGCACGGCCACCCCCATGTCCACGTACAGGTACGGGACCGGGATGTCCGGCTTCCTGCGGGCACAGCGGGCACCGACATCACCCAGCGCCCCACGGGCGTCACCCAGCGCCCCACAGACATCACCCAGCGCCCCACGGACATCACCCAGCGCCCCACAGACATCACCCAGCGCCCCACGGACATCACCCAGCGCCCCACGGACATCACCCAGCGCCCCACAGACATCGCCCAGTGCCCCACGGACATCACCTAGCGCCCCACAGACATCGCCCCAGCGCCCCACAGACATCCCCCAGCGCCCCACAGACATCACCCAGCGCCCCACAGACATCACCCAGCGCCCCACGGACATCACCCAGCGCCCCACAGACATCGCCCTAGCGCCCCACGGACATCACCCAGCGCCCCACAGACATCACCCAGCGCCCCACGGACATCACCCAGCGCCCCACAGACATCGCCCTAGCGCCCCACAGACATCACCCAGCGCCCCACAGACATCACCCAGCGCCCCACAGACATCACCCAGCGCCCCACGGACATCGCCCAAGCGCCCCACAGACATCACCCAGCGCCCCACGGACATCACCCAGCGCCCCACAGACATCGCCCAAGCGCCCCACAGGCGTCACCCCCAGCGCCCCAGGGACATCACCCCCTACAGCCCACCCTCACCCCACTGACGGCCTCCATCCCCCCGACAGCCCCTCGGCCCTTCCCCAATGGGCCCCTTTGCGTGCCCCACACCCAGCAGAGGCCCCCACTTGGCTGACTCTGTCCTGGAGATTCCCATACCCCACACCCCGCTCCCGCCCCACACCCCGCTCCCGCCCCGCCGCACACCGCCGCCCGTCGGCGCGCTCGGCGCACAGGAGGAGTCCGCTGAGGCAGTGCCAGAACGGGAACCGCGTCAGCAGCACCGCGCCCGCCGCCGTCAGCAGCCGCAGCGCGCGCCGCCGCCACCCGCGCACCGGCGCCATGGCCCCGCCGGGACCCGGAACCCCCGCGCCGGGACCCGGAACCGCGCCGCGGCCACGCCCCCGGGGACCCTGCGCCAATCAGCGGGCGGCCCCGCCCCCGCAGGCCCCGCCCCTCGCCCCGCACACGGTGGTGGTTAAAAAACGTTCGGGTTTATTTTGTCCGTTTTGGTCGTTTTTTCCTTCTAAACAACACTAAAAAATTTTCCTTTTTTTTGTTGTTTTTCTTTTCTCTTTTTTTCTTTTTTTTTTTCTTTGTTTTTTTTTCTTTTTTTTTTTTCCTTTTTTTTTTTTCCCCTTTTTTGTTCATTTTTCACTCGTCCCCAGACAGGGCTTGAACTGGGGGAGAGGGGAGGAGGGGGCATTGAACCAAAACACCCCAAAATCAACCCAAAACAGGGGCGGGAATCATGGCAAAACCCAAAAACCTGGGAAAATTCAGGAAAATAAAGAGAACCCCCCAAGGGGGGAGGAGGGGGAATCTTCTGCCATGATCCTGAGGGAGAAGAGATTTCGGGATCAGTTTAATATATCTTCATATATAGCCTTAAAGGGAAGAATTCCCTCCGGGAATTCAAGCCCTGCCCTGTGCAAACTGGATTCCAACCAGGCAGCGCTGGTCTGGGGGGGCCGGGGCGTCACTTGGGGGGGAGGGAAGGGAAAAGAGGGACCCCCCCTTTAGAAAAGCAAAGGGGGGATTGGGAATATCGGGAGGAAAAGCTTGGGAAAGGCAATGGGAGGAGGAGCTGTTAGTGGGGGGCGGAGGCTGCTCCGGTCTCGGGTGGCTTCAAGGCTACGGTTGGGAATGGGATGAGCTCCCCTGGGAAACAAAACGGGAAATCAAAGCGGGATCGACCCCCCCCCCAGCCCCCATCCCCCATTGGCACCGCGGCCACCGGAGCTGAGCGGTGCTCCAGGGGCCTCAGGAGGACAAAGGGGTCTCCTTCTGTGGCTGCTGTGCTTGGGAACGCTGCATCACCTTCTGGCTCTCCACGTCTCGGAAGTGCTTCTCCACCTGCAGTGGGAACAACGGCATGGAGAGGGGTCAGGGATGCAGGGGATGGGAAGAGAGGGTTAGGGACGGACGGGATGGGAAGAGGGGGTTAGGGACGGACGGGATGGGAAGAGGGGGTTAGGGACGGATGGGATGGGAACAGGGTTAGGGATGGATGGGAAGAGGGGATTAGGGATGCATGGGATGGGAAGAGGGGGTTAGGGACGGAGGGGATGGGAAGGTGGGGTTTGGGGTGGAGGGGATGGGGGGGCCTCCCCCATACTCACGATCTTGCGCACGTGGCTCAGGGCGCTGCCCTCTTTGCCTTTGCAGTTCTCCACCTGGTAGGGGGGGGCGATGACGACCTCCTCCATCACCACGATGTTCTTCTCCTGCCATTTACAGTCCTTAATGCTGCGGGAAGGGAACAGGGATCAGGGACGCATCCCCAGGGAGCTCCAAGCTCTGTGCATCCCCCGGCCCAGGGGCTGTGCTCTGGGACACGGGAAACCCCGTGGCTCGGTGCAGGGACTCACGTCTTGTGGATGGTCTGGAAGAGCTGCTGCCCCTCCAGGGAGACGCCGGCGCTGATGGCATAGGCCTGGCTCAGCTTCTCCTCCTTCTCCGTCCGCGCTTTGGTGGCGAGCTGGGGGCACACAGCAGGAGAGGGGCATCAGTGCCACCATGGGCACGGGATTCCCATGGGAAACTCCACCCCTTTCACCCACACCCTCAGGCCCCTCTCCCATGCGTCCCCTCCAGCAGCGTTGGAGACAGCCCTGGGAAGAGCGGGATAAGGAGCAGCCCCTCCATGTGCTGCCTCCATCAAGTGCTCCTGGATCCCAGTATCGGGTCTGTCAATGGGATGTGCTCTCCCGATCCATCACCAACAGCTCCACAGCAGACACACCAACCCTCCAACTTCCAGCATTCCCGATTCAAGGATCCCCCTGCAGTGAGCACCCGAAGGCACCAGTGCCAGTGAAGAGCCTGTGTGTGCCAGCGGCAGGGATTAGATCCCCATCCGTGGAATGATGGAGAAAGGCATCATTCCCATGTGGCAGATGGCACTCAGCATCCTTCCCGCAGCAGCAGCATCCCTGCCCCTTCCACAGATCCCTATAGATGGATCCTGTTGCGCCCCAGCTCAGCACATCCAGAGGACCAGGCAGGGCTGAGCATTCCCACGTGCCAACAGCTCCGTTCCCAGCTCCAGGCCGGTGTCAGAGCCTGTATCCCAGTGCCGCAGCACCAGCAATCCCAGCCTGGCTCCGCACCCACGAGAGAGGAGGCCCCAGAGCCAGGCCTCACACCTCCCCTGCTCCCAACACCACCACTGGGAATGGGAAGAGATCCCCTTCCAGAGGGAGAGGGGGAAGCAGCTCCTCAATGTCCAAGTGACTGGTGCCAGCTCCGGAGGGTGCTGGATCCCACTGTCCATGTCACTGATCAATCCCAACACCGATCCCCAAGGAACACCGCCTGTCACTGATCTCCATTTGGGATATGGAGCCATTGCCCACAGCTCCAGATATGCCCATTCCCTACACACGGAGTGCTCCCTCCTTTGAGCATCCCGGCGCTGCTCCCTGCTCCAGCTCCATCCTCCCTCCTCTCTGCTGAAGCAGAGGATCCAGGAGGATCCAGCTCATGATCCTGAGCAGGACCAGGGAATTCCCGGCCTTGGGAATGCAGCTCTTACCTTGCTGACATTGAGGGAAGCCAAGGGAGGGGGGGTTTCTGTGCGGTCGTTGATTATCTCCACTTCTGACACGTACTGGAGGTTGACAAGGAGGATGTCCGCGTGGTTGGGCTTCCCGCTGGATGAGGGGCATTCTAGGGGGGACGTTAAGGAATACACATCCGCAAGGACACATCCGCACGCCTGAGGGGCGGAGCGGTCCAGGAGCAAACCGGATCACCAGAACCAAATGGGAGATCCCAACCCCCGCTCCCCCCCCCCCCAGTCTCCTCTGGGATCTATTCAACTGCTGGTTCAGTTTTCCTGGCTGCACCAGGAGTTATCCCAGCCTGGAATGGCGGGAACAGCATCCCAAAAAGCCGCTTAGCTCCAAGTGCCGAGCAGGGAACCCAACGGGCACAGCTCAACTGCACCTTCTGAGCAGGGATGGAGGGAGCCAAGCGCAGGGAAAACCCCACGGAAGGGCTCAGGGATGGGAAGGACCTTCCAGGCCCTTCCCTGGAGCAGAGCGCAGTCCCCTGCACTGAATCCCAGAGCGGGACCCAGGGGCAGCCTCACCCTACAGCGCGCCCCTCAAACCGCTCCTATAGGGCACCCCTCATAACCCCACCATGGGGCTCCCCCAATGCAGCCTCCAGGGGACCCCACTGCCCCCCATGAATGTCATCACAGCATCCCTATGGGATGTCCCCCCCACAGCCCCAGCCACACCACAGGGCTCCTCCTTCCCTCCCTATAAGGAACCCCAGAGTTCCCCCACAGCCCCACACGGGGCTCCCCACTGCCCCCCCAAACCTGCCTATACAGCGCCTCACTGCCCCCCATAGCCCTACGCAGGGCTCCCCAAAAACCTGTCTATATAATGCCCCACATGCCCCCCCTTCAGCCCACTACAGGACCCTCCACTGCCCCCCCCAAACCCTCATATCCAGCACCCCATTCCCTCTCCATAACCCTACACAGGGCTCCCACTGCGCCCCCCAACCCTGCCCTATCCAGTGCCCCACTGCCCCCCCATAACCCCACATAGGGCTCATCACTGCCCCCACAAACCCCCTTTATAGACTGCCTATGCCCCAGAACCCCGGTCCAGCCCCCCACTGAGCCCCCCAAACCCATCTACATAGCGCCCCACTGCTTTCCCCACAGGACCCCAGAAACTCCTCATACAGTGCCCCACTGCCCCCCCAAACGTGCCTATGCAGTGCCCCACTGCCTCCCCATAGCCCCACACAGGGCGCCCCACTGCCCCCCCAAACCTGCCTATACAGTGCCCCACTGCCCCTCATAACCCCACATAGGGCACCCCACTGCCCCCCAAACGTGCCTATGCAGTGCCCCACTGCCTCCCCATAGCCCCACACAGGGCTCCCCATTGCCCCCATAACCCCACACAGGGCTCATCACTGCCCCCGTAACCCCACACAGGGCTCATAACTGCCTCCCATAGCCCCACACAGGGCTCCCCACTGCCCCCCATAACCCCACACAGGGCTCCTCACTCCCCCCCATAACCCCACACGGGGCTCATCACTGCCCCCCATAACCCCACACGGGGCTCATCACTGCCCCCCATAACCCCACACGGGGCTCCCCACTGCCCCCCATAACCCCACACGGGGCTCCCCACTGCCCCCCATAACCCCTCACGGGGCTCCTCACTACCCCCCCGAACCCGCTCCCCACTGCCCCCTCCGCCCCAACCCGGGGCTCGCCACCCCCCTGCAGCGCACCGGTCCCGCCCGGTCCCCGCTGCCGGATACTGAGCGCCAGCATCTTGCTGGGGTAGTCGAAGGCCACGACCTCGCCCTGCAGGCGCTGCTCCTGGCACGTCCGGCACGACACCAGGCTGCCCACGCTGAAGTACTCGCCCGGCGCCGCCATCTTGTCTCGGCCCGCACCGGGCTCCCCTCGGCCAGGCGCGGCGGGGCGGGGCCGCCTGACGTCACCGCGCACGCCGCGGGGCGGGGCTCGGGCCTCGCCGCACGCCGTAGTTGGCGCGGGGGGTGACGGGGGATGTAGGCGGAAGGAGGTAACGGGCGTTGCCGCGGTAACGACGGGAAAATGGGGGCGGGGGGGGGGAACCGCGGGAGGGACCGGAGGGGGCGGGGGGGGGCGGCCCCGGGAGCGCGGGGGACACCGGAGCGGCGCCGGGCCCGGGCTGAGGGGCGGTGTGAGGGCTGCGGCCTGCGCCGTGCGGGGGGGCCCGACCCGGCCTGAGGAGCCATCGGGAAGAGGGCCCGTAGGGACCTACAGAGACCCATAGAGACCCATAGGGACTTATAGAGACCCATAGAGATCTATAGAGACCCACAGGGATCTATAGAGACCCATAGAGATCTATAGAGACCCCTAGGGACCTACAGAGACCCATAGAGACCTATAGGGACCCCTAGGGACCTACAGAGACCCATAGGGACCTATAGAGACCCATAGAGATCTATAGAGACCCATAGGGACCTATAGAGACCCATAGAGATCTATAAAGACCCATAGGGACCTATAGAGACCCATAGAGATCTATAGAGACCCGTAGGGACCTACAGAGACCCATAGGGACCTATAGAGATCTGTAGAGACCCATAGAGACCTACAGAGACCCATAGAGATCTATAGAGACCCATAGGGACCTACGGAGACCCATAGAGATCTATAGAGACCCGTAGGGACCTACAGAGACCCACAGAGATCTATAGAGACATACAGAGACCCATAGAGACCTATAGGGACCCATAGGTACCTACAGAGACCCATAGAGATCTATAGGGACCCGTAGGGACCTACAGAGACCCATAGAGATCTATAGAGACCCGTAGGGACCTACAGAGACCCATAGAGATCTATAGAGACTCATAGGGACCTACAGAGATCCATAGAGATCTATAGAGACCCGTAGGGACCTACAGAGACCCATAGAGATCTATGGAGATGCGTAGGGACCTATAGAGACCCATAGAGATCTATGGAGATGCGTAGGGACCTATAGAGACCCATAGAGATCTATAGAGACCTACAGAGACCCATAGGGACCTATAGAGACCCATAGAGATCTATAGAGACCCGTAGGGACCTACAGAGACCCATAGGGACCTACAGAGACCCGTAGGGACCTATAGAGACCCGTAGGGACCTACAGAGACCCCAAGCCTGGCCTAGGGCAGCCATAGAGTGCCACAGAGCCCCATTCCCATTCCGGCATTCCCGGTGTCCTCAGCCATGGAAGCGCTGCAGGAGGCCGGGATCCGCTTTGCGGCGCTGCTGCAGGCGGGGCCACCCTGGCTGGAGCAGGCCCTGGTCCCGCTGAGCTCCGCGGCCGATCCCAAGCACCTCTTCACCGTCTGCTTCCCGCTCTGCTATTCCCTGGATGCGGCCCTGGGAACGGCGCTGCTGTGGGGCGCGCTGCTGTCCGAGTGGCTCAACGTGGTGCTCAAGTGGTGAGGAGGGGCTGGGACTCCCGGATTCCCGGTATTCCCTGCGGGGATTCCATCGGGACCTGCTGCCTCTCCCCACCAGGCTCCTCTTTGGAGAGCGGCCCTTCTGGTGGGTCCATGAGTCGGGAATGGTGGCACGGGAGCTGCTGGTGCTGCGGCAATTCCCTGTGCCCTGCGAGACTGGACCTGGTGAGCAGGATCCAGAGCCCTGGATCCATAGGGAAGGGCTGGACCCAGGATGGGAACAGGATGCGCCAAGTGGGAAACGCATCATCCATCACCACTCAGCTCCATCCTCATCCTCATCCCGGTACCCTCAGCCTCCCGCATCCCTATGGATCATTCCCTGTGCTCCCTTTGCAGGGAGCCCCTCAGGGCATTGCATGGTCACTGGGGCAGCGCTGTGGCCGCTCGTGGCTGCGCTGAGCGCCCGCTCCAGGAGGTGAGTCCTTGGGAATGGCCTCTGGGATGCGGGGGGCCGGGAATTCCCACCTGGAAAACTGCCCCCTGCCCCCAGCCCCGCACTGAGGATCCTGCCCTTTGCTGCCTACATCCTGCTGCTGGCGGCTGTGGGGCTCTCGAGGGTCTTCGTCCTGGCCCACTTCCCCCATCAGGTGGTGACCGGAACCATGGCAGGTCAGTGGGGCAGCCCCATCTATGGGGGGGGCAGTGGGGCATTCCCATCTATGGGGGGGTCAGTGGGGCAGCCCCCATCTATGGCGGGAGGCAGCAGGGCAGCCCCCATCTATGTGGGGGTCAATGGGGCAGCCCCCATCTATGGGGGGAGGCAGCGGGGCAGCCCCCATCTATGGGGGGGTCAATGGGGCAGCCCCCATCTATGGGGGGAGGCAGCGGGGCAGCCCCCATCTATGGGGGGGTCAATGGGGCAGCCCCCATCTATGGGGGGAGGCAGCGGGGCAGCCCCCATCTATGGGGGGGTCAATGGGGCAGCCCCCATCTATGGGGCAGCTCCTCCCTGACCCGTGGGTGCTGCAGGGGTGGCGCTGGGTTGGGGGCTGCAGGGCCGCACCCCGGGGTCCCCCCGCACCTTCGCCTGCGCCGCACTGGCACTGCCGCTCAGCGCCCTCATCCTGCGCTGGGTCCTGAGAGCCGCCGGGCTCGACCCTGACTGGTGAGTGATGTGTGGGGTGAGCCCCACCTCCTGCCCCACAGCCACCCCCAGGGCTCGGGGGGTCCCCCCGCGCGGTGCCGGGAGGGCTGCAGCCCCAAGGGCAATGGGGCGGGCACACGGAAACGTGGGTCCCATGTGCCATAGATGGGTCCTGCCCCATAGAGGAGGGTTCCAGCCCCGCAGATGGGGGTCCCGGCCCCAAAGATGGTAGTTTCACCCACAGACGGGGTTCCCAGCCCCATGGCACCCCACAGCCTCTCTGCCACACGCCCACCCACTTGGCCGTGCCGTGGGGCTGCAGCCCCACAGACGTGGGTCGCGCCCCACAGCAGTGCCCCCGCCCCGCAGCACTGTCCCCGCCCCATAGCAATGTCCCCCGCACCGCAGCAGTGCCCCCGCCCCATAGCAGTGTCCCCCCCCGCAGCAGTGCCCTCCCCCCGCCTCATAGCAGTGGCCCCCCCCAACAGTGGCCTCCCCCACAGCACTGTCCCCCCCCGCCCCATAGCAGTGCTCCCCCCCATAGCAGTGCCCCCCCATAACACTGTCCCCCCCCGCCCCATAGCAGTGCTCCCCCCCATAGCAGTGCCCCCCCATAACACTGTCCCCCCCCCCGCCCCATAGCAGTGCTCCCCCCCATAGCAGTGCCCCCCCATAACACTGTCCCCCCCCGCCCCATAGCAGTGCTCCCCCCCACAGCAGTGCCCCCCCCCAGGTCCCTCCCGTTGGCCTCGCGGCACTGCTCCCGCCCCGCGTGGCTCCCCCCGGACTCGCGGCCGTTGGCACCGCTGTGGCGCGACGCGGGCTCCGCGCTGGGGTTGGCGCTGACGGCCGCGTTCCCCGCGCCGCCCCCGCGCCCGTGGCAGCGTTTGGCCGCGGGCGGCGCCGCGGTGGGGGCGCTGCGGGCGCTGCAGTGGCTGCGGGAGCCGCGGGACCCCGCGCTGGGGGCGGTGCGCGGCGCCCTCCGCGCCGCCGCGGGGCCCTGGGTCGTGGGCGCGGCGCTGCCGCGGCTCCTGGCGGGGCTCGGCCGAGCGCGGGGCGCCGCGCACCGCGAGTAGCGCCCCCCCCCGCCCCGCATCGGAGCCGCGGGGCGCTCACCCCCTTTGTGATCAAATAAAGGCTGACACCGACCCCCCCCACCGCGTCCTTCGGGGACACACACACACACACACGTGGGGCAGAGCCCCCCATGGCCGCGCTGGGGAGGCCGAGGCACGGGGGGGCACCACGGCGGTGCCCCCCCCCATGCGGTGCTATCGCCGGAACAGTTTATTTCTGCAAGGACGGGCGCGGGGATGCGGTACAAAACGGGGACCCCCCCCCCCAACGGAGCGGTGGGGCGCTGGGAGCCCCCCAGTGAACGGTGGGGAGGGGGGGGACACACCGTGACCCCATCCCCGCCCCCCCAGTGCGGCCCCCCCGATAAAAAAATACTATTAAATAATACATCTGTAATAAAATTATATCCTTTGATGGGGGGGGGGGGCCGGGAAGCGATGGGAAAGGAGCGGAATAATCCCGGGGGGGGGGGGGGTTTCCTTCTTTTCTCCATGAAGAACAAAGGGTGACCCAAGGAAGGTGCCGGGATCCATCCCCCATCCCCACGGATCCATACCCCGCCACCCCCAGGACCCTTTGCCCATCCCTATGGATCCATCATCTCCGGGGGTGACTGAGGAGCACAGACAAGGGTGGGAAAGGAAAACTGAAGGAAGGAGATGGAGAACCCCCCCGAATCCCAGGAAATTTAAGGCATGAAACCAAAACCCTCCGGAGCGAATGAAAGGCACAGAATTCCCATTGGCTCCTCCCGGGATGGGGGAGAACGAGAGAGAAAACAAAGGAGGAAAGGCCCTCAAAGCAGGACAGGAGCCACGGGGGTGATGGGACACAATGGGATCCAAAGGGACACAACGAGGGGGAGATCTGAACGCGGGGGGGGGGGGGGGGGGGGGATTTTTTTTTGTCTTTTTCGGCCTTTTTTAATAGAAAAAGAAAATATTTTCCTCTTTTCCCCCACTTTTCCGCCCAATTCCCACTTTTTTTTTTGTCTTTTTCGGGGGTTTCCGGGTGGTTTGGGGCATTCCCGGGAGTTTCTCCTCAGTCACACCGCGGGCTCTGCCTCCATCGGCTCCTCCGCTGGCCTGGGAGGGCGGGAACGCTGGGATCCAGCACCCGGATCCCACTGCTGCCCCTCGGCTCCCACCACGGGACGCAGCAGGGAGAGGAGCCACACGTGTGGATCCATGAGGATGCACATGTATGGGTCCCCCTGCACCCCCAGGAACACGCATGCCACCAAGGACACGGGTGGCTCCATGCGCATCCAGCACACGTGTGTCCATGCACACACCAACACATGCTATAGCACCCGCTAATGCATGTGTGTCCCTGCATATGCTACCACATGTGTTTCCATGCGCATGCTATCTCACATGCATATCAATGCATACACAATCACACGTGACCACACATGCTATCACACATGTGACCATGCACATGCTATCGCACATGTGCCCAGGTACATGCTATCACCTGTATCCATGCACACGCTATCACACACGTATCAATGCACACACAATCACACTCATGACCACACATGCTATCACACACCGATGCACACACTATCACTCGTATCCATGCACACGCTATCACACGTGTCCCTGCACACATTATCACACACGTGTGCCTGCACATGCTATCACATACGTATCAATGCACAATCACACACATAACCATACATGTAACCATGCACACGCTATCACCTGTATCCATGCACACGCTATCACACACGTATCAATGCACACGCAATCACACGCATGACCACACACGCTATCACACGTGACCATACACACGCTATCACATGCTGATGCACACGCTACCGCATGCGTGTCCCTGCACACGCTATCGCACACATGTCAGGGCCGTACCTGGGTTGGGCGTCGCCGCTCCCCTGCTCTGCCCCCACCGAGAGCTGCGCCATGGCCGAGAGCGCCTCCGCCTCCGCGTCCCCCCCTGCGCTGAGCCACGGGGCCCCCCTGCGCTTCAGAGAGCCCCAGTGCCGACCTGGGACAGACACAGCGCCCGTGGGGCACCCCCGGACCCCTCCTGAGGGCATCCGCGGCACTGCCCCCCCGCACCCCCCCCCCCGCGCTCACTCTGGATCTCGATGACCTTCTCCAGCGCAGCCGCCGCGTTCACGTTGGGTTTCTGCTGCAGCAGGGACGGGTCCAGGGGCTCCAGCTGGGGGGGCACCACGGGGGGGGCCATGTGGGGGGGTCCATGGGCGGTGGGGGGGGGGCCATGTGGGGGTGTCCCATGGGGGTGGGGCCATGTGGGGGTGTCCCATGGGTGGTGTCTGCGTGGGTCCCGTGGTGGGGAGGGGTGTCCCATGGGTGCTGCGGGGTGTCATGGGGGGGGCCCAGAGGTGCAGGGGGGACCCCATGGCGGGTTGCCCTATGGGTGTGGGATGCCCCATGGGAGGTGGTGGGTGTCCCATGGGGGGTGTCCCACGTTGGGGAGCCCCGGGGGGGCCGCGATACCTCCAAGCCCAGCAGAGCGCTCACGCAGGCCTCGGAGGCGTCACAAATGGCGGTGAGGTCGTGCCCCCCCTCCAGCGCCAGCACCACGCGCCCCCCCGCCAGCATCATCAGCTGCTTCGTGAGGTGCCCGAAGCCTGGGGGGGGGGGACGGGACACAGAGGGGGGTGGCACGGAGCCCTGAGACCCCCCCCACGGCCCCCCCCGCGGCCCCCCTGCCCCGCTCACACTTGGCGCTCACGGAGTAGCCCCCCAGGGGTGAGAGGTGCCCCTCAACAGCGTCGAACCCGGCCGAGACCAGCACCAGCTCCGGGCAGAACTCGCTGGCCACCGGCATCACCACGGTCCTGCGGGCGCAGAGGGGGCGCGGGGACCCCCCGAGCAACGGGGACCCCCCTCCCAATGACGCACGGACCTCACCCAGGGCATAGAAAGGACCCACAAGGGACAGGGACCCCCCAGCACACAGTGACACCCCAGGGCGCAGGGACCCCCCAGCACACAGTGACACCCCAAGGCGCAGGGACCCCCCCAGCACACAGTGACACCCCAGGGTGCAGGGACCCCCCCAGCACACAGTGACACCCCAGGGCGCAGGGACCCCCACACACACAGTGACACCCCAGGGCGCAGGGACCCCCCAGCACACAGTGACACCCCAGGGCGCAGGGACCCCCCCAGCACACAGTGACACCCCAGGGCGCAGGGACCCCCACACACACAGTGACACCCCAAGGCGCAGGGACCCCCCCAGCACACAGTGACACCCCAGGGCGCAGGGACCCCCCCAGCACACAGTGATACCCCAGGGCGCAGGGACCCCCCCAGCACACAGTGACACCCCAGGGCGCAGGGACCCCCCCAGCACACAGTGACACCCCAGGGTGCAGGGACCCCCGCAGCACACAGTGACACCCCAGGGCGCAGGGACCCCCCCAGCACACAGTGACACCCCAGGGTGCAGGGACCCCCCCAGCACACAGTGACACCCCAGGGCGCAGGGACCCCCCAGCACACAGTGACACCCCAGGGCGCAGGGAACCCCCCAAGGGCATAGGGAGCCCCCAGTGGTGCAAAGAACCCCCCCTGGGTGCAGGGACCCCTCCTAGGACATAAGGATCTGCTGAGGATACGGAGACCCCCTTAAGGGTGTGAGGACCCCCCCCAGGACATGGAAGGGACCCCCAAGTGTGCAGAGATCCCTCCTTGGACACAAGGATGTGCCCAGGACATGGGGACCCCCCCAAGGGCACAGGGACCCCCCCAAGGGCCCGCCCGCCCCCGACACAGCCCCCCCGCTCACCTGAAGGCGGTCAGGTACTCCACATCCCCAATGGGTGGGTCCACCCCCCCGGTCCACGCAATGTTGATGTTGAAGCCCACCCCCATTCCGCTGCCCACCTGAGCACAGGGCGGGTCACCCCCTGCCGCTGGGGGGGGGTGGAAATAACAGAGGGTGCCCCCCCCCATCCGTAGGGACCCCGCTCCATCCCGGTACCTCCTCGGGGGCACCACTGCCAGGGAAGAAGTTGCCGTCGTCGTAGCGGTGCAGGGAGATGTAGAGCACGGCCGGGTCGCTGTAGAACGCCTGCTGGGTGCCATTGCCGTGGTGGATGTCCTGGGGGGGGGACAGCGCGTCAGGGACCCCCCCGGCACCCCCAGGAGCCCTCCCGTGGTGGGGCCTTACCCAGTCCACAATGAGGATCCTGCTCACGCTGAGCTTCTGCTGCAGCAGTTTGGCCGAGATGGCCACCGAGTTGAAGAAGCAGAAGCCCCTGGGGGGGGCACGGTCAGTGCTGGGGGGGTCCCCCATGTCTCCAACCCCCCCCCCGTCCCTGCACTCACATGGCCGCGGACTCCTCCGCATGGTGCCCCGGCGGGCGGATGACAGCGAAGCCATTCTGCAGGGACACAGTGACACGCGTGTGACACACGTGCGATGCGAGTGACACGTGCATGCGAAGGCATGCATGAGGGCTGCTGTGAGCATGCACATGTGTGAAGTATGGATGTGCCGTCACGTGTGCACGAGAGTGATGTATACATGTGCTGTCCTGTGTGCACGCGTGATGTATGCATGTGCTGTCACGTGTGCACACGTGTGATGTATGTATGTGCTGTCATGCACGCACACGTGTGACGTATGTATGTGATGCCATGTGCACACACGTGATGTATGTATGTGTTGTCATGCATGCACACGTGTGATGTATGTGCATGAAGCACACACTTGCTGCCATACATACGTGCTTGAGACCCAACACATACACAAGTGAGTGTGAGCTTGCACGAGGGCTGTGGCACCCCCAGGCAGGGGTGCACAAGAGCAGTGCAAGAGGACCATCACACGTGCAGGTGAGTGCACAAGTGAGCCCCACGCACACAGGAGCGTGCACAAGGACCATCGCACAAGTGCGGTTCACACGCACAGTGCACACATGGATGGTGCACATGGATGATGCACGCAGTGCACACACATGGTGAACACGGACAGTGCACAAAAGGATGGTGCACACGATACACATGAATGATGCACACACGCATGGTACACATGATGCACATGTGGATGACACACGATGCACACACACATGGACAATGCACACACACACACGGACGATGCACATGATGCAGAGACATGGACGATGCACACACATGGATGATGCACACGACACACTCATGGATGATGCACACACACACAGATGATACACACGACGCGCACACAAGGATGATGAACACACACTCATGCACACGCACACGGATGATGCACACACACGCACACGCACGGATGATGCACACACACACGCGCACGGATGATGCACACACTCACGCGCACGGATGATGCACACACTCACGTACACGGATGATGCACACACTCACTCACGCACACGGATGATGCACACACTCACGCGCACGGATGATGCACACACTCACGCACACAGATGATGCACACACACACTCACGCACACGGATGATGCACACACACACTCACGGATGATGCACACACTCGCACACGGATGATGCACACACTCACGCACACGGATGATGCACACACACACTCACGCATACGGATGATGCACACACACACTCACGTACACGGATGATGCACACACTCACGCACACGGATGATGCACACACTCACGCACACGGATGATGCACACACACACTCACGCACACGCACGATGCACACGACGCACACGCGCAGTCTCCCTCCCCCTGCCCTGCGCTCACCCGGATCTCCCCGGCCGCCACCTTGAAGCTCAGCTCCAGCAGGCAGCCCACGGCCGTGCGCACGGCGCTGGGCGAGTGCAGTTCGTTCCACACTGTGTCGCTGTCCACCTGCGGGGGCCCGGGGGGGTCACACCGGGACACGGGGACGCCCGGGCCCCCCTGCAGCAGGGACTCACCCCGATGCCGCCGCACGGCAGCACCGCGTACGTCTTCTGGGTGATGGGACCTGCGGACGGAGCGATGGGGCGATGGGCACAGCGCGGGCGCCCCCGTCCCCATCCCCCCCCCCCCGATGGGGACCGCCTGCTCCTACCCAGCAGCTTCTTGCTGTCGAGCTTCTGGCGGTTGAGGGGGCTCGTGCCATAGAGCAGCGCGTGGTGCTCCGAGTGCACCGTCTGGATCTCCTCCAGTGTCGCCTTCCGGCCCCGGATGCGCTGGGAGGGACGCAGGGAGAGGGGTGAACCCCCCCCACACACACATAAAGGGGATGATAAGGGAGGGCCCCCCCGTGCCGTCCTCACCTCGCACTTGCCCAGCAGCCCCGTCTCCTGCAGCCGGGACCAGATGCTCTGGATGCGGCCGGCGTGCTCCGGGTGGATGTTGGTGTTCCCACACGTGCACTGGTGCTTCAGCATGAAGGTGTCATACACCAGCCCTGCGGAACAGCGGGATCCAATGGGACAGTGGGGTCCAATGGGATACGGGGAACCCCATAGAACACAGGGATCCGACAGGACATGGGGAGCCAATGGGAACCCCGGGCACCCAAAGGGATGGGGAACCCGCAGAACATGGGGATCCAATGGGACACGAGGAACCCAGGACACCACAAGGGATGGAAAACTCCATGTAACACAGAGATGCAACGGACATGGGGATCCAATGGGACACAGGGAATCCTGGGCACCCCAAGGGATGGAAAGCTCCATATGATACAGGGATCCCATGGGCCACAGGGAACCCATGCATGGGGATCCAGTGGGACACGGGGAACCCGGGCACCCCAAAGAACGGGGAAACCTATGACAAAAGAGGACCCAGTGGGACATGGGCACTCCAGGGCACCCTGAGGGATGGGGCACCCCATGGGGCATAGGGATCCCATGGGATAGGGGGGTCCCCAGGCGCCCCAAGGGATGAGAACACCAGGGCACAGAGGAATCCTATGGACCCCTATGGGACAGAGGGATCCCCGGCAATGGGCACTCCAAGGGCCGGGCCCCCCCGTACCTGTGCTGAAGCGGAGCTGGGGGCCCCCGTCAGGTGGGGGGGGGCGGGCGCTGGGGGGGGACGAGTGCGTGCGGGCGAGTGCAGGGTGCGGCAGCGCCAGCAGTGCCGGGGGGGGGCCTGGGAACAGCGGCAGCGGTGCCTCGGGAAGCGCCTGGGGGGGGATCCCCGTTAGAGCCCCCCATCAAAACCGGGACCCCCATCAGATCCCCCCATCAGCACCGGGACCCCCATCAGAGCCCCCCATCAGCACTGGGACCCCCATCAGAGCCCCCCATCAGCACCGGGACCCCCATCACACCCCCCCATCAGCACCGGGACCCCCATCAGAGCCCCCCATCAGCACCGGGACCCCCATCAGAGCCCCCCATCAGCACTGGGACCCCCATCACACCCCCCCATCAGCACCGGGACCCCCATCAGAGCCCCCCCATCAGCACCAGGACATCCATGGGACCCCCCCATCAGCACTGCCCCCCCCGGCTCTCACCTGCTGGAATGGGGCCCCCAGCTCAGGGCCGTCGGGGCCCTCGGGCTCATCCCCACTGCCTCCCGGCTCCTCAGGGTCCCGGGGGGGGTCCGAGGGCACGGGGGAGTGCTCCTGGTCCTGCGGGGGGGGCGACTGCTGCTCCGTCAGCTCCTCCTCTGTCTCCTCGCGGTGCGTGGGGGGGGCCCGCGGCAGCTCCCCAGTCTTGGGCAGCAGCTGGGGGGGGGGGGGCACAGTGACCTATAGTGCCCCATAGCAACCTACATCGCCCCATAGCAACCACAGTACCCCACAGCGCTGCACAGTGCCCCAGAAACGTCCCATAGCACTCCATAACACCCCATAGCACCCCATAAGCACCGCACAGTGCCCCATAAGCACTGCAGTGCCCCATAAGCATCGTACAGCACCCCATAAGCACCGCACAGCGCCCCATAAGCACCACAGTGCCCCATAAGCATGCCATAGCACCCCATAAGCACCGCAGTGCACCATAAGCACCGCACAGCACCCCGTAAGCATGCCATAGCACCCTATAAACACCGCACAGCGCCCCATAAGCATCGCAAGCACCCCATAAACATGCCACAGCACCCCATAAGCACTGCACAATGCCCCATAAGCATTGCAAGCGCCCCATAGGCATGCCATAGCACCCTATAAGCACCGTACAGTGCCCCATAAGCACCCCCAGCGCCCCATAAGCACACCATAGCGCCCCGCGGCCGCACCTTGCCGAGCGGGACCTGCTGCTTGTCGCGGAAGTGGTGCTGGAGAGCGCCGTGGGGCAGCGCCTGCGGGCTCTGGGGCAGCGGCGACGACTGCGTGCGGCTGAGGGGGCGGTGCCGCGGCAGCTTCGGCACCACCCGCACCGAGCGGGCGTGGAGCGGCACTGCGGGAGAGGGGGCGCTGAGGCGCGGGGGGGGCGGCGCGGGGCAGGGTCGGGGCGGGGGGGGGGGGCCCGGTGCGTGCCTCACCCGCCAGGAGCCCGCTCTGCTGCCGCGCCTGTTCCAGCAGCAGCACGCGCTGCAGCAGCGACCCGGGGCCGCCCGCGGGGTCCCCGTCCAGGGCCGCTCCCCCGCCCAGCAGCGAGGGGGCGCTCAAGAGCTGCGCGGGCAGCGCGGGGCGCAGCGCGGGGGGGGCGCGCTCGGGCTCCACCTGCGGGACAGAGTCAGTGCTCCCCCCCCGGGGTACCCAACGCCCCCCCCCCCCCCCAGGCCCCCACGTTGACCCTGCGGGGTACCGGGTCCCTGCACCCCCACCATGGGGTCCCTGCATTGACCGCCTGAGACCCCAGGGCCCTGCGCCACCCTGGTGGGCCCTATATAAACCCTACAGGGTTCCAGGTCCCTGTGCCACCCCCACTGGGTGTCCCCCCCCCGTAGTCCCTGTGCCTCTGCCATGGGTCCCCACCCAACTGTATGGGGTTCCCACCCCCACATGGTGTCCCAGGTCCCAGAGTCCCCATGCCCCACTATGGGTTCCCATAGCAACCCTATGGGGTTCCTACCCCCCCATGGTTTCCCAGGTCTCCCTGAGTCCCCATAGCAACCCTATGGGGTCCCAGCTCCCACCCAATGGGGTCCCTACCCCCTTCACGATGTCCCATGCCCCCCTATGGGTCCCCATAGCAACCCAATCATGTCTCTGTCACACCCCCTAAGGGTCCCCTATTGATGCTATGGGCCCCCCCCCCGGTGGTGCTCACGGGGAGTGGGGGGCCGGGCCCTGGCAGCCCCAGGGAGATGTTGGGCAGCGACGGGGACGTGTAGAGGCTGAGCTGGGGCACGGCATCAAGGGGCAGCGGCTGCGACTGCGGCAGGAGCTGCTGCGGGGACACACCAGTGACACGCCACTGACATGCCATGGACATGCCATTGACAAGCCAGTGACATGTTATTGACACACCATGGACATGCCATTGACATGCCACTGACACGCCATGAACACACCATTGACATGCCACTGACATGCCATGGAAATGCCATTGACACACCATGGACATGCCATTGACACACCATGGATTTGCCATTGACAAGCCACTGACATGCCATTGACAAACCACTGACTTGCCATGGACATCCCATTGACATACCCATGACACGCCATGAACATGCCACTGACATACCCATAGCATGCCATGAACATGCCATTGACATGCCAGTGACACACCATGGACATGCCATTAACAAGCCACTGACATGCCATGGGCATGCCAGCAGCATGCCATAGATATGACAGTAACAAGTCAGTAACACACCATTAACACAGTAGAGACACACCACTGACATATACATGCATGAGCTGCAACTCTCTAAAGGTGCACGTGCCTGAGCACACGCGTGCACCCAGAACATGCACACACCCAAACACACGTGTGCACACACCAAATGCATACACAGACTTCGATACATGCATGCACGCAGCACTCCCATGGCTCAACGCATCTGAGCACATGGACACCCTAAGCACGCTAACTGCACACACGTGCACACACTCACTCACATGACGCACATGTGTACACGTCGCTCACATGATGCACACTTGTACATGTTGCTCACATGACACACATGCACACCATCACTCACATGATGTGCACGTGTACACGTTGCTCACATGATGCACACGTGCACACACGTGTGTGGCCATACCTGTGCGGGGATGTTGGGCACGGAGCCCGTGAGCCCGTTCTCGGCGCTGGGGGAGCTGTTGGGGGAGCTGGGCCCGGAGCCGGGGGCGCTGCTGCTGCTGTTCACGGAGCACACTGCAGGGGGGAACACACGTGTTACACATGTGTGCACGTTACACACGTGTGCACAAGTATGTCTGTTGCTCAAACACATGCAATCACACGTGTGCAGATATGCTGAGTAAGCATGAATGAGCACAAGCACACACATGCACGCATGTCGCAGGAGCTGGGAGCAGGAGGGGGTCCCTGGCACCCATGATCCCATCATTCCCATGGCTCCCATCACTTCCATGGCTCTCACCATTCTCGTGGCTCCCACATCTCCAATGGCTCCCATCGCTCCAACAGCTCCCATCACTCCCATGGCTTCCATTGGCTCCCATCATTCCCATCACACCCATGGCTCCCTTTGCTCCCACGGATCCCATGGTTCCCATCACTCCCGTGGCTCCAATGGCTCTCATGGGCCCCATCCCTCCCGTTCGCACTCACCCGTGATCTCCACGGCTCTCTTCCTGCAGGCGCTGAGCACGGCTCCGTCCTTCCTGCGCAGCAAAGGGCTGCTCCGGCGCTCTGCCACCTTCTGCTTCAGCCGGGAGCGGACCTTCAGGTTGGGCTCTGACGCTGGGGGGGGGCGTGAGTCAGCCAGGGGGGTCCGTGTGCCCCTGCATCCCCACATCCCTATATACCTCTATTCCTGTATCCCTGCATCCCCGTATCACCGCATCCCTGTATCCCCGCATCCCCGTATCCCTGCACACCCCCATCCATATCCCTGTCCCGGTACCCACCGGTCTTGCGGAGCGGGAAATCATCCCGGGAATCATACGTCCCAAGCAGGGGGGGGCGATAGGACGGGGGGGTCCCGGGGCTGCCCGTCTGGGGGGGGGAGCTCTGGTCCAACGACGTGTGATGGGCCCTGGGGTGATGGGTGATACACAGCCCATTGGTCTGCATCACCCACTCATCATGTACCTGCTCCCATGGGGAGCATAGGGTCCCCCCATGAGGGGCTGGGGGGGTCAGGGGGGCACCCACCAACAAGTGGGGTGCTGGGGGAGGGAATGGTTGGGGGGGGCTGTGCCCGGCTCCTTCGATTTGCTGAGCAGGAACTCCTGTAGCTTCAGCTTCACCTCAGTGCTGGCAATGGCGCCTGGGTGGGGGGGACACACTGGGGTTGAGGGGACACAGCACAGACGACACCCCCCCCCCAGACCTCCATAACAGCCCCCTGGGACCCCCCCCCAGGATCCTCCCATAGGACCCCACAGGACCCAGCGGGACCCCCTTGGCCCCCCCCGCTCACTGTCCCGGCCGCGGTCCTTGCGCAGCTGCTCCAGGCGCTGCTGCTCCAGCTCCTGCCGCTCCCGCTGCCGCTGCTGCTCCAGCTCCTGCTGCCGGCGGGCGGCCAAAGCCTCCTGCTGCTGCTGCTGCCCCGCAGCGGGACCTCAGCACCACGTCGGAGCCACGGGGCGGCCCCATGGCTCCAGCACCCCCAATGGATCCACCAATCTCCATCCGATGGCTCCATCACCCCAACCATCACCCTCCTGACCTCCCTAATAGCTCCATCACCCCCGATGGGTGACATCCCATATCCCCATCACCCCCAATCTCCCTCCAATGGCTCCACCACCTCAGGAAAGCGATGCCCCACACCTCCAGCACTCCAATGGCTCCATTACCCCCAATCTCCCCCCAGATGCTCCATTCCCCCAGACAGGTGATGCCCTCCAGCTCCATCACCCTCAATCCCACCAGCACCCCAGACAGTTGATAGCCCACATTTCCATCACCTCCTCCATCCCCCCACTGGCTCCATCACCCCAGACAAGACACCCCACATCTCCACCACCCCAACGGCTCCATCACCACAGAAAGACAATGCCCCACATCTCCATCATCCCAACACCTCCATCACCCTGCATAGTCAATACCCCACATCTCCATCACCCCACTGACTCCATCACCCCACTGGCTCCATCACCCTGGATAGTCAATACCCCACATCTCCATCACCCCAATGGCTCCATCACCCCGGACAGTCAATACCCCACATCTCCATCACCCCAATGGCTCCATCACCCTGGATAGTCAATACCCCCCATCTCCATCACCCCAATGGCTCCATCACCCTGGATAGTCAATACCCCACACCTCCATCACCCCAACGGCTCTGTCACCCCCGGCGCCCACCTTGAGGTGGTTCTGCAGCTGCGCCTCGTGCTGGCGCGTGAGGTGCTCGTGCTGCTTCTGGAACTCGGCGAACAGGAGCTGCTTCTGGAGCTGCTGCTGCTGCCGCAGGGCCTCCAGCTCCCGCTGCAGCTGCCGCTCCCGCGCCGCCGCCGCCAGCACCGGCCCCGGCGCCTCCGGCCCTGCCGCAGCCAGCGGGGTCTGAGGGGGCTCAGGGCCATTGGGGGGGGGGCATATGGGGGGGGGGGGTTGGGGTTGTCAGGGATCAGCCCCCTCCTGTCAGAGCCCAATGCTATGGGTGAGCCCTGCACCCCCACACAGGGGTCACCCTGAGCTGAGCCCCATTTACAGCATGCACCAATGCGGGGGGGAGATTGAGCCACCCCAAACACGGACCCCCCCGAATGCTCAGGAGGAAGGGGGGGGCCATCACAAAGAGGGGGGGTTACAGGACCTGGCTCTGGAGGGGGCCTACACACACACCGGAAATGGGGGCGGGGCCGATGAAATCCCTGTGCCCCCCCCCCCCCAGCTCCTGCACATCAGCACTGATGGGGGGATTGCCACCAGCCTCCCCCAATGACCCCTCCATTAGAGGCACGGCCCCACAATAGACCAAACTGTACCCACAGAAAAACCAACCCCATAGACCAAACAGCACCCATAGACCAACCAACCCCACAGTCCAACCAACACCCATAGACCAACCAACCCCATAGACCAACCAGCACCTCATAGACCAACCAGCACCTCACAGACCAACCAACCCTATAGACCAACCAACCCCATAGACCAACCAACCCCATAGACCAACCAGCACCTCATAGACCAACCAGCACCTCATAGACCAACCAGCACTGCATAGACCAACCAACCCCATAGACCAACCAACCCCATAGACCAACCAACCCCATAGACCAACCAACCCCATAGACCAACCAGCACCTCATAGACCAACCAGCACCTCATAGACCAACCAACTCCACAGACCAACCAACCCCATAGACCAACCAGCACCTCATAGACCAACCAACCCCATAGACCAACCAACACCTCATAGACCAACCAACCCCATAGACCAACCAGCCCCCATAGACCAACCAACCCCCATAGACCAACCAACCCCATAGACCAACCAACACCCATTGACCAACCAACACCCATAGACCAACCAACCCCACAGACCAACCAACCCCATAGACCAACCAACCCCACAGACCAACGAGCACCCATAGACCAACCAACCCCATAGACCAACCAACTCCATAGACCAACCAACCCCACAGACCAACCAACCCCACAGACCAACCAACACCCATACACCAACCAACACCCATACACCAACCAACACCCATAGACAACAACCCCATAGACCAAACAGCACCCATAGACCCACCAGCACCCACAGACCAACCAGAACCCCCCAGTTTAACCCAACCCCAGGGTTGGGGGGGCTCCTGTGGGTCATGGGGAACCAGGGGCGTAGCTGGGACCCTCCTTCTGCCCCTCCAGCCCCCCCATGGGTCCTTGCCATGGGGCACCTGCTCCCTTGCACACTCCCATGCACCAACAAGGTGGGACAGGTCAGGTTGGGGGGGCAGAGAGGGGGGGTAGGACCCCCACACACACTCACCTGGGCCAGGTAGGAGCTGGGTATGGGGCAGGAGCTCCAAGGAGGGCTCGTGGCCGGACCCCCCCTCTGCGGAGAAACAGCCCCAAGGGCCCAATGGAAAACATCAGGGGGGCCAAAACCAGCCTCACCCCCCAACCAGCCTCACCCTCCCCAAACCAGCCTCACCCCCCCCAAACCAGCCTCACCCCCCCCAACCAGCCTCACCCTCCCCAAACCAGCCTCACCCCCTCCAAACCAGCCTCACCCTCCCCAAACCAGCCTCACCCCCCCAAACCAGCCTCACCCCCCCCAAACCAGCCTCACCCCCCCCAAACCAGCCTCACCCCCCCCAACCAGCCTTAACCCCCCAACCAGCCTCAATCCCCCCAAACCAGCCTCACCCCCCCAAATCAGCCTCACCCCCCAACCAGCCTCACCCCCCAACCAGCCTCAGCCCCCCCAAACCAGCCTCAGCCCCCCCAAACCAGCCTCAGCCCCCCAACCAGCCTCAGCCCCCCCAAACCAGCCTCAACCCCCCCAACCAGCCTCACCCCCCCCCAACCAGCCTCAGCCCCCCCAACCAGCCTCACCCCCCAACCAGCCTCACCCCCCCAACCAGCCTCACCCCCCCAACCAGCCTCAGCCCCCCCAAACCAGCCTCAACCCCCCCAACCAGCCTCAACCCCCCCAAACCAGCCTCACCCCCCCAAACCAGCCTCACCTCCCAACCAGCCTCACCCCCCCAACCAGCCTCAGCCCCCCCAACCAGCCTCAGAGCCCCCAAACCAGCCTCACCCCCCAAACCAGCCTCACCCCCCCAAACCAGCCTCACCCCCAAACCAGCCTCACCCCCCCAACCAGCCTCAGCCCCCCCAACCAGCCTCAACCCCCCCAATGCAGCCACCCCCTTCCATAGGGCAGCCAGGAGCCACCGAGCATCCCCCAGAGAGGGGGGGGGCATCTCGGGCAGAACAATGCTGGGCCCCCCCAAGCCAGGCTCATCGCTCCAGTGCCCGGGAACAGCCAGTTATAAACAGGGCTCGGGGGGGAACCAGGATGTCTCCCATAGGATGGGGAGCACCATGACCCCCACATAACACACAGCCCCATAACGCCCCCACCCCATCCTGTCCCCCCCAGCTCCTCATTGCTGGGGATGCCAACTGCAATCAGCGCTGCTGGGAATGAACCCTGGGTTAAGCAATGCTCCCCCCCACTGCCAAAGGCGACCCCCAACCAAGGACGGGGGGGGGCTCAGCATAGCGGGGGGGGGGGCACAGACATGGGCTCAGCACTGACATCAGTGACCCATGGCGGGGGGAGGGGTGATGGGGTGAGGTGGGGACCCCCCCATGGGCAGGAGCCACGTTTATTTACCAGGATGCTCATCCCAAGCCAAGGTTTTTAATAACCACGTTATTTCTGGCCTGGGCCCCCCCGGCGCTGGGGGCTGACGTCAGCCCGGCTATTCCTGGTCCTGCTGCGGGCAGGAGGCCACTGGGATGGGCCCCCCCAGTGCCGGACCCCGGCGAGCAGGGAATGGGCAGGGAGATGGGAGCGGGCAGGGAGCAGGGATGTGCGGCCCCATCCAGATGTGGTGGCACATCTGTGTGCTGGGATTAGGGGGACAATAGGGACCCCAACAGGGGTGGACGAGCTGGGGGGGTGCTGAGTCCCATGGGAACATCCTGGTGCAGCTGAGCTTTGGGGAGAGCCCTATGGGGCGTGGAGCACCCAAAGAGACCCCCAAAGAGCAACTGCGGACCCCTCTGTCGTGCACCCCTGAGACCGGGCCCAACCCTCACTGCAGCCAAAGGGCCTCATCCCATGGGAGCAGCCCCTGGACCTGGCGGGGGATGCAGCGGGATGGCCGGGCTGTGTCCCCATGTCCCAGGGCCACCGCTCCACGTGCCAGCCCCGCGCCGGGCAATGCTCCAGCAATAGCAGTGAGTGTATACCAGGGGGGGGACTGGGGACACGGCAACATCCCCCCCCATTCCATCCCATCCCATCCCATTCACCAGGGAGCCCCTGGCTCCAGCTGCCCCATGCACCACAATGCGCAGGGTCCCACGTGTCAGGATGCCACCGGCATTCCCATCGGGATAATGACAGGGTGGCTTCGAGAAGGAGCTGGTGGCAGCCAGTCCACGTGGCGGGTGCCACCGGGGGGGTCACCCCGTGTCCCGACACCCCCACATCCAACCGGATCCAGGATGCTGGGACCGGGCCCTGCCTCAGCCTCCCCTATGGATGCCGGAGCTCCGCGATCCCGGGATGAGGGCTCCAGCGCCCGTCTCGCACAGTGACACCCACAGCGGCACCAACGGCGATGGGTCCGACCCCCCGACAGCGCGGGGGGGGGCCGGGACCACCACCCCCCCGCACACACACAACGGGACGGGGCTGCCCCGCCGCGGCCCCCCCGCGCCCCTCACCTGCATCACTCGGGGGCTCCATAGCGCCGGGGGGGCCGCGCTCCGGTGGTGCCGTCAGCGCCAGGGCTGCGCCCGCGGGGAACGGGAGCGCTGCGGGACCCGGCGTCAGCAGCGCGGCCCCCCCCGAGCCCGGGCCCCCCCCCAGAGCCCAGCAATGGGGTCCCGACGCTGAGGACGGGCAGGATGCGGCCCCCGGGAAGGGGGCTCGGGTCCGAGGGGTGCTCGCAGAGGAGTGGGAGCACGGGGGGGGGTGACATAAAGCTCCGCATTGGAAAGGGGGGGCCCAACCGGGGAGCGGGGGGGGGCACGCGCAGCCCATAGGGACACAGGTGACCCCCCCTGCACCGCAGCGCGCCCGGACCCAGCCCCCACGGGGGGGTCACGCACGCAGAGACCCGCGGGAAAGGGGGGGGGCACACGATGCGTCCCGGCGCTGTGGTGACCCCCTCGCACCCCCCAACTGCAAACCCCCCATCGCAAAGCCACCCCCCAACGGGACGGACCCCCCCATAGCCCCACAGCGATGCCCTCCATAGCGCTGCCACCCCCATTGCCCCACAGCGCTGCCCCCCATAGCGCTCTCCCCCCATAGCGCTGCCCCCCCATAGCCCCATAGCGCTGCCCCCCCCCAGCCCCCCCCCCGTACCTGGCCGCTGCCCGCCCCGCGCGCGCGCCGCCGCCCCTCCTCCATCTTTGCCGCGCGGCCCCGCCCGCCCCGACAACAACATTCGGTGACGTCACTCGCCGTCACGTGACGGGACCCGCGCGCTAAAAATAGATCCGCGCGCACAAGAGCCCCCCCCCCGAAAACACAGCCCCGGGCGTGCAAAGGCACGTGACCGAGTGTGCAATGGCACGTGACCAGGTGTGACAGTACAACGGCGCACGTGTGTGTGTGCACTGACACGAGTGTGTGTGTGTGCACTGCGTGCTGGTGTGCACTGACACGTGTGTGTGTGTGCACTGACACGTGTGTGTGTGTGCACTGAGTGCTGTTGTGCACTGACATGTGTGTGTGCATGTATGCCCTGGGTGCTGCTATGCACCACTGCGCATGTGAGCATGTACCATACACACGTGTCTCAAGGAATGGTGTGCAATGGCACATGCATGTGTGCAAGTGTCCACTAAGTGCTGTGGGCAGTGACATATGTGAGTGCATGCACTGAGTGCTGTTGTGCACTCGTGCACATGACTGCATGTGCGAGTGTGCCCTGTGTGCCCCTGTGCATTGACACACGTGTGTGTGCACCATGGGTGTGTGCATGTGTGCTGGGCCAGTGTGCAGCTGCACATGCGTGTGCACTCACACTTCACACTCATGCTCACACTCACAGTCACACACTCGCATTCACACAGTCACTCTCACACTCAGTCACACTCACACTCAGTCACAGTCGTACACACACACTCACATTCATACTCACATACCCATGCAGTCACACTCACAGTCACACAATCACAGTCACGCTCACACTCACACTCATACAGTCACACAGTCACGCACTAGCACAGTCAGTCACACTCACACTCACGCTCATTCAGTCACACTCATAGTCACACACAGTCACAATCGCAGTCACGCTCACACAGTTGCACTCACATGGTCACGGTCACACTCACACCCTCGCTCATAGTCACACAGTCACACACTCGCAGTCACACTCACAGTCACACTCACAGCCACGCACTCCACGCTCACTCACATCCTCGTTCACGTTCACGTTCACGCTCACGCTCACGCTCACGCTCACGCTCACGCTCACGCTCACGCTCACACCCTCCCGCTCCCGCTCCCGCCGGGCCCGCACGCGGGGCCTTGGCCCTTTAAGAGCCTCGGCCGCGCTCCTCCCGCCGGCAGGGGTCGCTGCTCCTTAAAGGGGCCGTTACCGCCGCTCCTCCCGCCCCTGGGCCGCGGGTTCGCGTCCCGCTGCGGCCACTTCCGCCTCCCGCGCTGCTGCCATGGTATCGGGAGCGGGGCCCGGGGGGGCTGATGGGGGGGGGGGTGCGCTCGGCCCCGGGTGGATCCGGGCTCCGCCGTGGGGCCCGGGGGCTACGGCCCCGCGGGCCGGGAGAGGGGAGCGGGGCCCGGCCGGGCCCGGCCCCGGGCGCTCCGGGGTCCCTCAGGGCCCGGTTCTCCCCTCCCGCAGGCCTGCGGCCTCCGGAGGCTGTTCGGGACCGACGGAGACCTGGAGGATGAGGTGAGGGGGGACGTGGGACATGGGATGCAGATGTGTGATGTGGGACATGGGACGTGGGGTGCGGGATGTGGGGCATGAGGCGTGGAATATGGGATGTGGGATGTAGGGTATGGGTTGTGGGGCATTGGATATGGGTTGTGGGACATGGGATGCGGGATATGGGACATGCGATGTGGGATGTAGGATGCGGGACATGGGACATTGGCTATGGGATATGGGGAATGGGATGTGGGATGTAGGATATGGGTTATAGGACATTGGCTATGCGGTGTGGGATATGAGACGTGGGACATGCGATGTGGGATGTAGGATGTGGGACATGGGACATTGGCTATGGGATATGGGGAACGGGACATGAGACATTGGCTATGGGATGTGGGATGTAGGATATGGGTTATGGAACATTGGCTGTGGGATGTGGGATATGAGAAATGGGACATGCGATGTAGGATGTGGGACATGGGACATGCGATGTAGGATGTGGGACATGGGACATGCGATGTTTCTGTGCAGTTGGGTGCTGGAGCCCTCTCCTCCCGCAGGATTTCCTCTCGGCTGTGGAGGACGCCGAGAACCGGTTTCTGGCTACCGGAGCCCCATCCCTGAGCCACGGTGCTCCCAGCGCTCAGCCCCTGCAGCGCCGCCCCGGCCCCACGCTGCGCCCCCTCACCGGGGGCTGCCGGAGCACCCCGGGCCCCCAGGCCGAGCCGGGCCCCGGCCCTCTCCCGGCCTCCCGCACGGAGCTGGAGGTCCCCGAGCGCCGGGAGCAGCCCCCACCAGAACCGGGAACCCTCAAGAGGCCGCGGGAGGGAGCGGGGCCGGGCCCCCCCCCTGCCCCTCAGGCAGCGCCCAGGCTGTGGGCCCGCCCCCCAGCGGCCCCCATCCCAATGGGAAACCCCCGGAGCTGCATCCCCGCTCCCAGGGCTCCGTCCCTGAGGCCTTTCCAAGCACCCCCACGCCAGGCGGGAGCCGGGAGCCCCTCCATGGAGCCGCGGGTGCCACAGCCCCCCCGGGCCCCTCCCTGCCCCTCGGCGCTGCAGACCCCGGTGGTCACCAACCACCTCGTGCAGTTGGTGACAGCGGCCAACAAAGCACCGGGGGCTGCCCCCCGGCCCCCAGCGCACGGCAAGACCCGGCGGTTCCCGGGGCCCGCTGGGATCCTGCCCCAGCAGGTGGGTGCAGGGGTATGGGGTGGAGTGGGGTGGGATGATATGGGGTGGAAAGTGGTGGTGAGGAGGTGCAAAGCTCCATCTGTCCCTTCCTGTCTCTCCCATAAGCACACCGGGAAGCTGCTGGAGGAGATCCTCATTTCTGCTCCCCAAACTCCATGTCATGGGGCCCTGGCAAAGCCGCGGACAGAGGTGATTCCCTGCTCTATGCAGTCATAGAATGGTTTGGGTGGGAAAGGACCTTAAAGCTCATCCAGTTCCAACCATTGCCACAGACAGAGACACCTTCCACTGGAGCAGGTTGCTCCAAGCCCCTGTGTCCAACCTGGCCTTGAGCACTGCCAGGGATGGGGCAGCCACAGCTTCTCTGGGCACCCTGGGCTATTCCCCTGCTCCATAGCTCCAGTGCAGATCAATGTCTGAATCCCAGCACTTTGTGTTTGGGAGCTGATGCTGGGGGGTCCCCGGTGCTCCCCCCGCTGTGACCGGTTGTGCTGTGACTCCAGGGCGTGCCCAGCTCCTCACTGCCCACAGAGGAGGATTTCGGGAAGGGGCCCTGGCTCGCCATGAAAACGGAGCTGGAGCTCGATGAGAAGGACCCCAGCTGCTTCCTCCGCACCTACAGCGTGATCATGGTGCTGCGGAAGGTGAGAGAGCCCCCGGCTCTCCCCTGGAGCTGTGGGGAGGTGCTGGGCCCTATGGGGATGTTGGTGCAACACGAGGGTCTCTGCAGGCAGCCTTGAAGCAGCTCCCCAGGAACAAGGTCCCCAGCATGGCCGTAATGATCAAGACCCTGACCAGGACCAACGTCGATGCTGGTGCTGTGTTCCGGGACCCAACCGGTTCGTGTGGATGCGCCTGGGCTGGGGCTCCTTTTGCCCATTGCTCCCTATGGCTGACGGGTCCCTTCCTGCCCACAGGGGAGATGCAGGGCACGGTGCATCGCCTGCTGCTGGAGGAGAGGCAGAGCGAGCTCCGGCCCGGCTCCGTGCTGCTGCTGAGGCAGGTAGGAGACAGCAGAGCAGCAGCGAGGGCTTGGGGCTGTTCCTGACGCTGGGCACATCCCAGAGAAGGGGATGCTGGAGCCCCGGCTCTGCCCCACGCCTCTCTCCTCACAGGTGGGTGTCTTCTCCCCATCTCACCGCAACCACTACCTCAACGTCACCCCCAACAACCTGCTCAAGATCTACCCAGCAGAGCCCGAGGGCAGCTTCTTGCAGTCATCACCAGCACAGCAGGAGGTGAGGGAGGGCCCGGTGCTCATTGGAGTGCCCCCCCCCCCGTGGGCCCCCTATGGTTCTCCTCTCCATTGGGTTTTGCAGGTCCCTGCTCAGGCCCCAGCACGCCCCTCGGAGCCCCCCGAGGTTGTCCCTGCCCCTGGGCACTGGGGGGGACACCCGAGGCGCCAAAGCACAGAGCAGGTGCCCGGGCAGGAGGAGCCAGAGGGAGCTGGAGGCTATGATGTGGGTGAGTTGGATCTGAACAGGTCCTGAGCTTGGGCAGCGTTTCCCCTCCTGTGTCCATGGACACGAAGCGATCTCTGCTCCGTGTGCATGCAAACCAGAGCGCTTCATCCTCCTGTGCCATGCAGATGACCTGGATGGGCTCCTGGGGGAGCTCCCGGAGGACTTCTTCTCCTCCCCAGCCCAAGCTGACTGCTGCTGACCCCAATGGCTGCGCCATGGCCTGGGCTGGGCTGTGCTGAGGATGCTGAGCAGGCACTGCCCCTCTCCGTGTGTGTTCTCTATGGAGCCCAACCCTGCATTAAAGGGCTGTTCTATCCCTGCATTGCCCCATCTGCTCTTGTGTCTGTGTCCCCCCTCCCTGCTGCGCTGCAGCCCCCCAAGCCCACCCCCTGGGGAGGTCCCTCTGCCCCCCATGGCTCCTGCAGCCCCTCATGTTGGGGGTGCCTGGCTCTGCCCCCCCAGCAGGCTGCAGGCTCTGGCACTGCGCCCCTGTTTACCACCCGGGCAGTTATTTATAGGGCTGGCTCAGGCTCTGGGTTCAGCGTTGCTGTGGGGCACGGCCCTATTTATAACCCCCCGGGGCCTGGAGGCAGCTCGGTGCCCCCTGGTCTGCCCCATGGCCCAGGACACCTTCGCCTTCAGCTCCTCAGCGCTGCGGTCGCTGCGGCTGCAGCAGGAGCTGCTGGAGCAGGAGGAGCGGCGCCGGGCGCTGGCTCGGGAGCGGGCCACGCGCCACATCCTGCCGGAGCCCCCGCGGCCCCGGTGCTGCCGGGACCCCGCTGTGCACAACGCTCTGTACAGTGGGAACCTGCAGCGCATCAAGAGCATCTTCAGGGACGAGAGCAGCGCCAACATGGTCATGGAGATGGGCAGCGAGGAGCTGGTGTGGGCACCGGAGCAAGGTATGGGGCTGGGGCTATGGGGGCCCTTTCCCCCCTTCCCTTTTTCCCCCTTCCCTTTTTCCCCCTTCCCTTTGCCCCCCTTCCCTTTGCCCCCCTTCCCTTTGTCCCCCCCTTCCCTTTGCCCCCCCCTTCCCTTTGCCCCCCCTTCCCCAGAGGCAGGAGCGCTGGCTGCTGGCTGCTCTAACGTGTGGTGATGGGTGCCCTGGGACCGCAGTTCTGCTCCTCCCAGGCTGGGGCCGGAAGCCGCCGGGCCCCCCCGGGCTGCGCCATGGGTCTGTGTGTGTCTGACCCGTGCCCCCCGCAGGGCTGTGGGTGCTGAGCCCCCGGCGCCAGCAGACGTCGGCGCTGCGCATCGTGTGCGCCCGCGGATACGTGTCCTGCGCGCGGCTGCTGCTGCTGCGCGGGGCCGCGGTGGACGCGGTGGTGGGGGGCCGGGCCCCGCTGCACGACAGCGCGGCCGCCCCCGACCCCGCCTGCACCCGTCTGCTCCTGGAGTTCGGCGCCGACCCCAACGCGCTCGGCGCGGACGGCTGCGCCCCGCTGCACCTCTGCACCGCGCCCCGCAGCCTGCGGTAAGCCCCGCCCCTGCCCGCCAGCCAATCCGCGACCGGCGCCGGCCTCATCTGCGTAACGAGCCCCGCCCCCACCACAGCGCCCCGCCCATATCGCTGCCTCATTTGCATGCCAGGCCCTCCCCCGGTTGCAAGCCCCGCCCCAACAGCAGTCCTACCCAATCAAAACGCAGCTCGCGGCAAGCTATGACCCGGCCCCCACGGGAAAGCCCCGCCCCTAACGTGGGGCCCGTCCACACAGGCCCCGCCCCTCCACTCTCAGGCCACGCCCCCATCCGGGTCCTGCCCTGCGGTTGCCCCCCCCCCCCCCCCCGCAGCCCCCCATCCATTGGGCTACGGTGGGGGGGGGGGGGGTCCGGGAGTGCGCGTGCCCCCCCTGACCCGTGCCCCCCCCCCGACCCGTGCCCCCGCAGGTGCGCGGAGCTGCTGCTGGCGCACGGGGCCCGCGTGGGGCTGCAGGCGCAGGAGCGGCGGTTGACGCCCCTGCACGTGGCGGCGCGGCACGGGCTGGCGGCGCACGTGGAGCTGTACCTGCGCCACGGCGCCGACCCCTCGAGCCGCAGCCGCCAGGGCGAGACCCCGCTGAACGCCGCCTGCGCCGCCGCCGAGCACCGCGACGCCGCCGAGCGCTACGGCCCCGTGTGCGAGCGGCTGCTGGCGGCCGGCGCCGACCCCAACGCCGCGGGCCGCAAGCACCACGCGCCCCTGCACAACGCCTGCGACAACGGGCAGGCCTGGCTCGTGCGGCTGCTGCTGCGCCACGGCGCAGACCCCACCGCCGCCAACTGCGCCGGGGACACCCCCATGGACTGCGCCCTCCGCGCCGTCGAGGAGTACCGGGACCGGCGCCCCGAGGACATCATCGCGCTGCTCCTCGACCACGGCGCCGACCCCGTGCGCCCCAAGGTGAGTGATTGCGCGCTGGGGGTGGCGGTGGTGGCGGGGGGGGCCGCGTCCCTCACGCTCCGTGTCGCAGATGCTCAGGTTCTGCTGCCGGCACCCGCCGGCGCTGGAGGTTGTGCTCAACGCCTACGATCGCATCCCCCCGGCCGAGGGGTGGGTGGGCGCTGTGCCCCCGGAGCTGTGGGAGGTAGGAGGGGGACGTGGGTGGGGGGGGTGTGTGTCCTGGATGTCGCTGTGCCCCCCCCGCGCTGCCCCCGTGTCCCCTCTCCAGGAGCACCGGGAGTTCTACAGCTCCGCCGCGCGCATGGCGGGGCAGCCGCGGCGCCTGCAGCACCTCTCCCGCTGCGCCCTGCGCCGCAGCCTGGGGCCCCGCTGCCACGACGCCGTCCCCGCGCTGCCGCTGCCGCCTGCCCTGCGCCGCTACCTCCGGCTGCCCCTGGAGGGGCTCATCTCCTGAGGGCACCCCCGGGCCCCCCATCAGCGGGGTCTGGGGGGGGAATAAAAGACGTGGCTTCACCGTGGGGAGCCCTTGGGGCAGGGGTGAGGGCAGGGACGGGGGGGGGGCAGAGCCCGAGAAGCGGGGGCCCTGTCCCGTAGCGGGGTCACAGCCCGGGCCCGGGGGGGTCCAGCGTCACGGCCCCTAGGCCACGCCCCCTATATGGAGCCATGCCCACCGCGAGGCCACACCCCCTTCCCTCCCAGTTTGTGTTTCTCCCCCCCCCCCCCCAGTTTCGCGCCATCCGCGTGCGCCCGGCCCCGCCTCGTGGGTACCGCTCAGCGGCGCTGCCGGGACGGGGCGCGGGGTATGGGATGCGGGGATACAGGGATGTGGGATGCAGGGGCGCAGGGATGCGGGGCACGGGAATGCAGGGTGTGGGGTCCATCCCGTTTCAAGCAGTAAAAGGTGGAATCTCGGCCCCGGTGACCCCGTTGTGGGTTCCCCCGCTCCTGCCCCGCGGGGTTTTGGGGCAAAACAGGGGGGTTTTGGCCAAAGGGCGGTCAATGCCCCCAGGTACCAAGTCAAGATGCAGTTTTATTTACAGGGGCAGCCACAACGCGCTCGGGGGGACACAGACCACGCACAGAGAGCAGGGACATGGGGGGGGCCCCACGCATGGGGGGGATATGGGACACATCCACCCCCCAGTCCCAGAGCACCCCTTGGACCCCGAATAGCGGCTCCTCTCCCGCAGCAGAGGGGCTCAGGCCGGGTCCCCCCCTCCCCTCCCATCCCTGGGCACTGTCCCATTGGGGGGGGCCAGGGTGGTCCCTGTGGGTCTGGGGGCCGAACCCCCCCCTCCTCAGCCCCAGCGCACGCCAAGGCCAGCTCAGCGTGTGCTGGTGCCCCCCCAGCACGAGCCTATAGCAGCAGTTTGACCATAGTGAATCCAAGAGCACCATAAGTTGTGAGACCCACGGCACGGGGGGGGTCACAGGAACACCCCCCCAGGGACACACAGACGGACACGGGGGGCAGAGACCTATGGGAGGGGGCAATGAGCAGGTCCCCAACACAGCCCCTTCATGGAGAACACCCGGAGCTGGGTGCTGGGGAGGGCCCTAAACCCCAGTGCCAAGGACCCCCCCAATGGCAGCAGCAGGTCCCCGGGCACATGGCGATGGGGGGGGGGGGGGGGGGGGCTCTGCCACAAAGCTGAGTTGTGCCACCCCCTCCATTTGCTCTATGGGAAGTGGGGTACAAAAGCACTGGGGGGGTACAGTGGCACTGGGGTGTGCTGCCACCCCCCATGGGGGTCCCCCCCCAACCAGCCCCAAGCATAAAGGATGCAGCATGCAGCCCCCCAACCCCTGCAGGCCCCAGTGCCCCCCCTACAGTCAAATCCAGCTGCAGATGTGGGGGGGGGTCGCCTCCATCTTCCCCCCATCCTGAACCAGGGCATGGGGGAGGGTCAGGCCTGGGGCTGCAGATGCCCCCCCCCAACTGGGGCTGTGTGGGAAGGGGGGGCTGTGCACCCCCATCTCCAAGCCCCATAGACAACAATAAATAGAGGCACCGGAGGGGGTGGGGGTGGCTCCCAAATTCAGCCCCCCTCCAGTCCATCCTTCCCCCCGCCACGGTACCCGCGTTGCGTGCGACTGATCCATGTGTCTGTGTCCCCCCCCCCAGCCCCGCTGCTCAGTTGATGTCATCGTAGATGCTGGGGGGGTGCGTGTGGGGAGGTTTGGGCTTCTTCTTCTTGCTGGAGCCCAGCCCCGGGGCTCCGCTCCCCAGCCCCAAGTGCGGCTTCTTCTTCTTGGTCTTGCGGGACTCGGAGTTATTGGTACCTGGGGGGGGAGAGGGAGACGGGGGGGGTCAGAAAGAGCCCCCAGAGCAGAGCATCCGCGCCTGCTCCCGGTACCCCAATCCCGCTGCGCCCCCCCATCACTCACTGGCTTTGGAGGAGGCGGAGTCCGAGGGGGAGATGTCGGAGCCGTCCCACTGCAGGCGGCTCATCAGGGCCTGGCTCTGGCTCTCGGCCACCTCGAAGCTCTCCGCGTCCACGGCGCCCTCGGCCTCGGGCAGGGACCTGGGCACAGGCGTCAGGGGGGGGCCACGGCACCGCTGCGCCCCCCCAGTGCCATGGGGGTGCTCGGGCCCACATCCCAGCCCCAGCGCTTCAGCCCCCCTCCAGGGTGTCCCCATGAGCCTCCCCCGTCACCAGGGGGCAGAGACACATCAGGACAGTGGCACCCGAGACTCCACACGTGTGCACCGGGACCCCACGCGTGTGCAATCAGACCCCATGCGTGTGCAATCAGACCCCACACGTGTGCAATCAGACCCCACATGTGTGCAATCAGACCCCACACGCGTGCATTGGGACCCCACACGTGTGCTCACTTACGCGGAGGGGCCAAGCAGATAAACCCGGACAGATCTCCGCTGCTCATCCGTATGCTGAGGACACCGCAGGGACCTGGGGGGGGACACATGGGGCTGAGCCTCTGTGTCCCCCATGGGGACCTGAGCCCCCCGTGCCCCCCCCCAGACGCTCTGACCTGGTGCACATCTTCTTGGTGTGCTCCGAGATGACGCCGCATTGCTGGGGACAGAGGGCATGGGTTAAGGTGGAGGAGCCCCAATCCCGCAGGATCAGGCCCTGCTCCGGGGGGGGGGGGACGGGGGGAGGATGCACATCACCGAGGTCCCCATTCCCGGCATTCCCATGCACCACGCACCGTGGTGAGCAGCGTCCGCAGCTCCTCAGGGCCCAGGGTCTCGTAGTTGATCCCGGTGGAGTTGCTGTACTGTGGGGGGGCAGAGGGGGGGTCAGGGGCACGATGGGGCAGGGACACCATGGGGGGGGTGAGGGGGGGATGGGGATCCCCCCTGTCATGGGCTCACCTTGAAGGGATCGGGGTTCCCTCCGATCTCACCTGGAAGAGAGGAGTGAGGGGGTGCAGGGGGTCTGGGTCCCCATAAACCCCCCACAGACCCCCATGGACCCCCCTGCTGCCCCCCACAAGCCCCCCCCTCACCGTTTTTGTGTTTCAGGGACTTGGACCTGCGGGGCGAGTTGGGGTTCTGCAACAAAGGGGGGGCAATTAGGGGGTGCGATGGGCCCCCCCCGGTGTCCTTCAGCCTCCCCCCACCTAACCCCCCCCTCACCTTGTCCGATTTCCTCTTCTTTGCTATGGGGAAAGACAGAGAGGATGAATTTTACCTTTTCGGGGGGGGGGGTTCAGCCCCAAACGCTGCGGCTGCTGCCCCCCACCCCCGGGATGGGGACCCCCCACTTGGGCACAGGGACCCCGCGTGCAGCCCCACCTTTCTTCTCGGAGCCATAGGACCAATCGTTGTCGTTGATGTCGTCGTTGTCCTCCTGGTCGCTCTCCGACTTGTTCATGTTGTTGCTGCTGGCGATCCTGCACCGGCGGGGAGGCAGCTCAGGATGCAGCGGGGTCCATCCTGACACCCCAGCCCCCGGAGCGCCCCAGGCCCATCCTGACCCCCCCCGGACCCTCACCTGCGGTTGGCGATGCGGCTGCTGTTGCGCCCCATGCCCAGGCACTTCTCCAGGTGGGGGGCGAAGCGGGAGGCGGCGATGCTGCGGCTGCAGTTGGGGCACACGCACTCTTTGTTCTTCCATTGGTTGTAGACCTGCCCGAAGATGTCCACCCCGGGCTGGTCCACGATCTCTGCATGGGACACGCATCAGAGCCCTGCTGCGCACCCGGGGGGGCCCTCCGACCCTCACCCCCTCAGCGCTGCTCCCCAGAGCAGAGCCTCAACCCTGGGGCAATGTCCATAGGATCACAGAATGGTTTGGGATGGAAGGGACCTACACGGTTCTGTGCGGTCACTTGCAAGGAGCAGGGACATCCTCAACTACATCAGGGCACTGCAGGCCAGGCCAAAGTGGTTCTTCTGTGATGGGGTGGTTGTGTTCTACCCACCTTGGCCATGTCCAACCCACCTTGGCCATGTTCTACTCACCTTGGCCATGTTCTACCCACCTTGGCCATGTCCAACCCACCTTGGCCATGTCCAACCCACCTTGGCCATGTTCTACCCACCTTGGCCATGTCCAACCCACCTTGGCCATGTCCAACCCACCTTGGCCATGTTCTACCCACCTTGGCCATGTCCAACCCACCTTGGCCATGTTCTACTCACCTTGGCCATGTCCAACCCACCTTGGCCATGTTCTACCCACTTGGGCCATGTCCAACCCACCTCGGCCATGTCCAACCCACCTCATCCCCCCTCACACCCAACCACCCGCACACGGGGACGACCAATCCCCTTCCCAGCAGCTCCATGGCTCTCCGGGCAGCACCATGAGTGCGGTGCCCCCCCGCGCCCCCCGGGCTCACCGAAGTCCTTGGTGCTGTCGGGGTCGGTGTCATCCAAGAAGAAGTACCCGCACTTGACGGCGCGATGCACCTCGAAGCACAGCCCCAGGCAGGCATCATCCACCAGCTCCGTGTAGATCTCGTGCGCGATGGCCTGGGGGGAGCCGGGGGTGGGTTTCAGAGCCGGGGGTGGCGGGGGGGCCGCGGGGGGGAAGCCCCGGAGCTCACCTCCAGTTTGCTGTTATCCAGGCCAGACAAAGACATGTCCTCCATTTTCATTTGCAATGCTCGCGGGGACGGCACAGCCAACGCTCATAGCACGGGGCACCGGGGCGGGGGGAGGCTGCGGGGGGGCCACGCTGGCACCGCTCCGTGGCCAGCACCCCCCCCCAGCCAAAACCCACCCCCGGAGCCCCTCACCACGGTCAGACCTCCCCCAGGAGCTCTGGGGTGACCCCAAGAGGCTGAGTCCTGGGTTAACCCCCCCCGAAGGAATGGGGGGCACAAGGGTATCAACCACCCTCAGTGGCAAAGGGAGGTGGGAATGGGCCTGGCTCCACTGCCCTATTCCAGGAGGGATCTCTGGGATAAAGAGCCAGTATGGGGGGGGGGGCACACGGACATTGCCTGTGCCCTATTGCTGCCCTCCCCAGTTGCTGCCCATCACCATGGCATCAGCCCCCCCCCACTGTCTATGGTGGAGGGGCACAGGGGGAACCCCCCATAAACCCCATTGCTGCTCCCCCAATGGACACTGCTGCCCGTCACCATGGCATCAGCCCCCGCCACTGTCTCTGGACACCCCCCATGCACCCCAATGCTGCCCCCCCCAGCGATGGGTTTTGCTGCATCACCCTCCATTGAGGCTGATGGGGAGGGGCGGACGGGACCACCGCGTGCCCCCCCCCGCAGGGATTAAGGAGGGGGGACCCCACTCACCCCCCCCACAGCTCCCCCAGGCACCAACGGTGCCAACGGCCCCGCTTCCCCGACCCAACCACTGCACACGAGGGGGGGGGAGCAAACCGAAGGGGGGGCCCCGTTGTGTGCCCCCACCACCACCACCTCCCGGTACCCTCTTCCGGGCGGGAGCAGTGGAAGAGGAAACAGCGGCGGGATCGGGATCGGCCCCCCCCGCACCGGGACCCTGCGGCCCCCCCCCCGGGAGGAGCGATGTGGTGCGGGCAGGGCCCGGGGGACGCGAACAAAGGGGGGGGGGGGCGGGGACGCACCGGGCATGGGGGGGGATCGGTGCCAGCGCCGGGCGGGGGGGAGGGCCACAGCAGGGCCCGGCTCGGGGCCGGGGGGGGCGGGGGGCACTCACCGGCGCGCGGGGCCCGACGGGGCCGGGTCAGCGCCCCCCGGCGCGGCTCGGCGGGGCCCGGCCGCGGCTCGCCATGCTCGGCGGCAGCGCCGCCCGCCCTTCCGGGGCAGAGCCCGGGGCGCTCCGATCCGCGGCGCCGCGCGCCCGCGCCGGGATTTGGCTCCGGCTCCCTCCGCCCGGGAAGGGGCGTGGCACCGCGCCCTGCGCGCGCGCGTCCCGCCCCCGGCGCCAGTTCCCAATGGGAACGGGGCAGAGGGAAGGGGCGGGGTTAAGGGGGAGGGCGGGGTCTCGAGGGGGCGGGGCTTGCGGCCCTCCCTTCGTGCTTCCCGCGGCTTTCCCCCACGGATCCCTATGGATCCCCCCCGTCCCTATGGACCCCTACGGATACCCCACCCTTAGGGAGCCCCATCCCTATGGATTCCCCCACCCTTAGGGACCCCCGTTACCAGGGAGCTCCACCCCTTTGGATCGTTCCGGATCCCCCCACCCTTAGGGATCCCCGCCTCCAGGGATCCCCATCCCTATAGATCCCTATGGAGCCCCCACCCTTTGGAACCGCATTCCCATTGAGCCCCATCCCTACGGATCCCCCCAGCCTTAGGGACCCTTTTCTCCAGTGAGCTCCATCCCTATGGATCCCCCCTTATGGCCTCCCATGGCTCCCTCCTCCCCTTACAAACAACCCCAGTGATTTCCCCTCTCTTCCCATACAGTGACCCCCTATTCCCAATGCTCCCTCCACAGCCCTACACCCTCAGGTCCCCCGTGGAGCAAACCCCAACGAATCCCAATGGATTCCCCCCCAGGGGGGAGGGAAGACACTCTCTGGAGCGGCTGGGTTTTGCCTGCAGGTTTATTTCCTGGAGCAAGGACACGAGAGCAGAGCCGGGATTTGTCACTTTATTATACAAAAACCCAACGAAAATTCCAAAGAAAACAAAAAATCCCCAAAAAAAAAACCTCCAAATAATACAACAACCGAAGAAAGGAAACGAAGGAAGTGAAGCCGGAGCCGAGCGACGCCGTAGAAATTCCAAGTTGGGATTATTCTTTATTATTCCTTTTTTTTTTTGCCTTTTTAACTTTTTTTTAAACCTACAAAAACACTTTTTAAATATTAGAAAAAAAAATAATTTTTTTTTGTGTTTTTTGAACTTTTTTCCCTTTTTTTTTTTTTTTTGGGTTTTTTTCCTCTTTTTTTTGTGGAATTCACAAGAAATTTCCCTCTAAAGGATCCCGGGATTTTGCGGCAGTGCCAAAATGCACTCACAGGTTCAATCCTCTCGCAGCGCAAACGCCTTCAGCCCCCAATTGTCGGCGCTGTAAGATTTTTATTCGTCATTTTTTTGTCTTTTTTTTTTTGAAGTTTTTTTAACAGAAAAAAAAAAAAAAACAAAGAAAAAAAAAGGGATTTGGGGAATTTTTTTTTTATGGGTTTTTTTCCTTTTTTTCCTTGTACTAAAAACATCCACTAAAACACGACGGCGGCGGTGGGAACACTCAGCGGGATCGAGGCCCCTCAATGGGGGGGTGGGATTAAAAATGGGGGGGGGGGGTGAAATTCCAAACTGGAAGCAAAGGGAATGGGATGAGGGATGGACACACAGACACACACACACACAGAGGCCCAGGGGGATTGTCCATATGGGAACCCTCCCCCCCCCCCCAATAGGTTTGGGCTCAATTGCCCCCAATTGATGAGTTTTCAGCCCAATCTGAAGCTGGGAAGAGAGTGTCCCCCCCTCCCAGCACGGAGGGGTCCATGAGGGGGGTTTGGGGTGACTCATATGGGGGGGTTGAGAGCAGCAAAGTGGGGGTGGCCCCCCCTAAACCTGGAGCTCCCCCCCTTCCCCACTCTCTGAGCTGAGATATGGGGGGAAAGAAGAGGAAAATGGTTAAATTAAAGCCCCCCCCCCATGTCCCTGCGACCCCCAGATCCTGTCCCCCAATCCCAGCTCCTCTCCAGGGACAGGATGGGGGGGACACACTCTGTGCTCCCCCTCATACAGTGGGGTCTGGGGGAGGTCCTCCACTGCATTGGGTGCTTTGGGGGGGCCATGGGATTGCTGGTGCTTGTGTCTGCTTAAAAAGGGGGGGGCCCGAGTAGGACCCCCATCCCTGCACCCACCCTATCCCCACAGCCCCATCCCAGGGGGGAGCATCAACCCCCCCATCAACCCAAGATATATATACAGCATGGATGGGGGGGAAAAATGGGGGTACCGGGGGCAAGGAGAGCACTGGGGGGGCTCATCCCACCCAATCTGGGGTGAAGGGAGAGGAGCAGCTTCACCAGGGATGGAGGGAAAATGGGGGGGGGGCAAGGAAAAAGAAGGAATTTTGTGGTTTGATGAAAAGGAGGGGAAAAAATAGAGTAAAATAAAACACAACAATGGGGGAGGGGGCAGAAAACCCCCCCTTGGTCACACTGAGCAGTGACCCCCGGACCATGGCGTTGTGGGGGGATCACCCCCCCCCATTCACACACACAGACACACACACACGCACCCCACCCCCCCCCAAATCCATCCCACCCCTCCAGCGGGTCCCGGTCCGTGGCTGTGGATCCCAAGTGGATGCGAGGTCCCAGTGCGGCTTCCAGACTGTACAATGGGGGTGTATGGGAAGGGGGGGACACCCCGACAATGGGGGTTGAATGGGGGGGACACCCCAAAACACTGGGGGGGTGCACAAAGGGGGGAGGAGGAGCCATCATCCCAATGGCTGAGTCCTGAGCAGCTCGGCTCATGCTCGGGGGGGGGGGGAAATTTATCCATTTCTGGAAGTTTTAATATAAAAAAAAAAAAGGGGGGGGGGGGATTTTTTCCTGTTTCTCCTTTTCTTTCTATGAAGTCCAGAGCTGGCAGTGGGGGGGACAGGGCGACCCCCCAAAAACAATGAAACCCCCCCAAAAGTAACAACAATCGACCCCCCCTCGTTAAAGGGGGTGCAGGGATGGGGGGGTCTCCCCCTCTACCCCCTGCCGTGGTTCATCCCCCCCCATAATGATGATGGAGGGGTCCCTCTGGCCCCCATGCCCCGGGTTGGGGGTCCCAATGGGGGGAGGCTGCGGGAGGAAGAGGTTTGGGGGAGGGGGGGGGAATTTGGGACCAGAACCAAGAATCCCAAGGACGTTACAAAGAGCTGCGCTCAGTTGGAGTCGGAGTCGGAGGAGTCCCCCGAGGAGGAAGAGGAGCTGCTGCTGCCCTCGGAGTCGTTGTCATCCTCATCCTCATCGTCCTCATCCTCATCGTCATCGTCGTTCTTGGGGGGGCAGAGAGGACATTGGGGGTGTCAGCAGCAGGGAATGGGGGGGGTCCATCCTTTCCCCATTCACCTGCTGTCGGCGGGGTCCAGCCCCCTCCCTCCCATCACAGAGCACCCAGAGCAGGGACCTGTGGGGCAGGAATGAGTTTGCCAGGGCTCAGCTCGGGGTGCGGGGGGGAGGGGGGACGGACGTGGCGGAGCAGCGCACGGGGGCCCTACCCTCACCTCTGCCTGGCTCCACGCCCCGGGGGGGGGCACCCGACCCGCCTCGGGCCTCAGTTTCCCCCCTCTAAAGGCAGGGGAAGGAGGAGGCTGAGCTGCGCGCGGGCAGCGCGGGGGGGGCACCGTACCTGTCCGGGGCCGAGCACAAGGCAGGGACACGGTGTCTGCCCCCAGCGCCATCCAGCGGGCTCTGACCGCACTCGCACCGGCGCGAACCTTTCACTGCGGTGACTTACGCGGCTTCCCCACTGGCGCGAACGGAGCCGGGACCACGCTCAGTATCCAGCGGGAAAGAGACAGGAACGTTCCCGGGCACCACCCGCACCCCTACGGCTGCTCCCGGCTCCGCGGCTGCTCCTCGCGCCCTCCCCGGGGCTACGGGGTGGGAGGGGGGCGCTCACCCCATTCCCCCTTTGCCTCCCCCCCTCTGCCACGCTGCTGCGATTGGAGCCCCGGGGGCTTCACCCCCAGCCCCGGAGGAGGGAGATGTGGGGCAGAGCAATGGGAACGGGGCAGACCCGGCGCCCACCCCGTGCGCAGCCTCACCTCATCCCCGTCGTCGCTCTCCTCCTCGCTGCTGGACTCGGAGGAGTCGCCACCTTCCTCCGATGAGTCCCCGTTGTCGTCGTCATCGTCCTCATCTTCGTCATCGTCTTCCTCCTCCTCTTCCTCCTCATCGTCATCTTCGGATTCCTGAGGAGCGGGAGGAGGGTGGTTGTAAGGCAGCAGCGCCCATGGGAGCATCGCCCCATCCTCAGCCAGCCATCAGCCTCTGGGCTGCTCCAGCCACCAAGCAGGCTCAGGAGGGCTCCTGCCCCACACCTCATCCAGGAGTTTTCCCTGTTTATGCTTCAAACAGCCCAAAGAGGTTCCTGGAGCGAGCGGGGGGGGGGGAGGGGCAAAATCAGCCATGAGATTTGGAGGATGGATCTGGGCACAGCCTCTGGGTTACTGCCTCAAGGAAAGGGCAGCGGGAAGCAGCAGGAGGCACCAGGGATACGAAGAGAAGAGGGTGCAGGGTCCCCAGCACAGGCATCGCTCACTCACCGACTTGGACTGCATCGTTGGCTTCATCTTGGGGTTGGGGCCCCGGATCTTTCCTATGCTCTTGCGTTTCTGCAGGGAACAAACCCAAACCTTTCAGAGCTCAGCTGCTTCCCAGTGCCAGCCTGGAGGTAACCCCACTGCCGAGCAGGGAGGGCTCCCCTGAGCTTGGCTCAGCCCCCACCCAGCCCCAAGCCCCCCACAGCCACCCCACCGGGTGGATACTCACGTTGGAAGTGTGCTCCTTGTAGGCAGCGCGCTCCTGGGGTGAGAGGCTCTGCGGAGACAGGGGGATAGTGAGGGGATGGAACAGGGAATGGAGCCGGGATAGAGCAGGGAATGGAGCGAGGATGGAGCAGGGGATGGTGAGGGGATGGAGCAGGGAATGGAGCGGGGATGGAGCAGGGAATGGAGCGGGGGTGGAGCAGGGGATGGAGCGGGGATGGAGCAGGGGATGGAGCGGGGATGGAGCAGGGGATGGAGCGCAGATGGAGCAGGGGATGGTGAGGGGATGAAGCAGGGAATGGAGCGGGGATGGAGCAGGGAATGGAGCAGGGGATGGAGCGGGGATGGAGCGGGGATGGAGCGGGGGATGGAGCAGGGGATGGTGAGGGGATAGAGCAGGGAATGGAGCGGTGATGAAGCAGGGAATGGAGCAGGGATGGAGCAGGGAATGGAGCAGGGATGGAGCAGGGAATGGAGCAGGGATGGAGCAGGGAATGGAACAGGAATGGAGCAGGGAATGGAACAGGAATGGAGCAGGGGATGATGAGGGGATAGAGCAGCGGATGGAGCAGGGATGGAGCAGGGGATGGAGCAGGGGATGGAGCGGGGATGAAGTGGGAATGGAGCAGGGATGGAGCAGGGAATGGAACAGGAATGGAGCAGGGGATGGACTGGAGATGGAGCGGGGATGGACTGGAGATGGAGCGGGGATGGTGAGGGGATAGAGCAGCGGATGGAGCAGGGACCACACCAATGGTCTCCGAGAACCGAGTGCAGGGGTGGGCGCTCACCTTGAGCCAGATGTCGAGGTGCACCTTGTACTGCTTCTGCTGCTCCTCCGCCAGCTTCTTGTAGTGGTCCTTCTGGCCCTGGGAGATGCGCTGCCAGCGGCTGCCGATCTCCACCATGCGCTCCTTCAGCGGGAGGTGGTTCAGCTCCCCGTTGGACAGCAGCTCCTGGGAGAACTTCTGGTAACCGTTCCTGCAGGGGGGAGCACACAGAATGCGCTGGATAGAACTGAGGTGTCCCCGGGCACCCACCACCTCCATCCCCAGCGCGGTCCAGCTCCAGCCATAGAGAACCACAGCATCAACCAGGCTGGAAAAGAGCTTTAAGATCAAGTCCTGCCCTTCCTCTTGTCCCATCCCTGTTCCTTGGGAGCAGAGCCCAGCGCCCTCCTGGCTCCGTCCTCCTCCCAGGCAGTTGTAGGCAGCGATCAGGTCCCCCCTGAGCCTCCTCTTCTCCACACTGAACCCCCCAGGTCCCTCCGCCCTTCCCATCACACTGCTCCAGCCCCTGCACCAGCTCCACTGACCCCGCTCCAGCACCTCAATGTCTCTCCTGTAGTGAGGGGCCCAGAGCTCGACACAGAATCCCAACATTCCAGACCCAGAACTCACATGGGGGGTTTCTTCGGCTCTCCCTGGAACTTCATTTTCTTGGCAGAGTTGGTGGAGCACGGAGGAGCCCGCATCTCGCTCAGCTCCCTCTGAGGCACAGGACACAGCGGGGTCAGGGGCACACAGACCGTGCCCAGGGCCAGGGGCAGGAGGGAGCAGGGACCCACCTCGTATCGCTTCTGATCCTCCGCTGCTTTCTTGATCCACATCAGCTTCTCCTTCTTCTCCATGTTGTTCCAAGTGGCCTCCATGGCCTTCAGCGCCTTTCCCCGGTCGTTCTATGGCACAGATCCCCCCCCACATCACATTAGGTGTGCCCAAGCTGCCACCAGCAGCTCCACCCCAGGGCACCCGCCCCAATGCGCGACCCTTCTCCTCCCCACAGCCCCAACCTATTGGCTCAGTATGAACCCGGGCAGGGAAGCGCAAGGCAATTCCCGCAAGGCTCCCAGCTCCAGCGGCATTCCCAGCCTGCTGCTCACCTTGAAACGTGCCAGGTAGTCCCCGATGACGCTCTGCTGCCAGATCTCCTCGGCTGTTTTGGGGGACTCGGGCAGCTTCCCGCGCTCCTCCTTATCCGAGCCGTGCTTCTTCTCCGACTGCGCCTTCATCGCCGCCTCCCGCGCCTTGTACTTGGCCTGTGCCGGGTGCAGGGAGCGGGTGAATGAAGGGACCCCCCCAACCACTCAGCCCTACAATCGAGGCTCCAGGACCCTCTGAGCTTCCTTTAAGGTGGGTTTTGCCCACCTTGGGCAGAGCCGGCGTCACCCATCGGTGCTGGGGTGACCCTGCAGCAGGACCAGAACAGAGCAGCGCTCCTCACTGGGAGATGCCCAACGGAGACAGGGATGGAGGAGCAGGGATGGGGACGGTACCAACCTTCTTCTTCTCGGAGAGGTCGTTCCACATGCGGGCCAGGAGCCGGGTGAGCTCGCTCTCCGACAGCTCCGGCCGCTCCTCCTGCAGCTGCTTCCGCTTCTCCTCCGAGAAGATGAACATGGCAGAGATGGGCCGCTTGGGCTTCTCCGAGCTGGCCTGCGGGGGGGACACGCGGCCGGGCTGAGCCACCAAGGGACCCGCAGCCTTCCCCCACATCCCACCCCATCGCTGCGGCCGCTGCTCTCACCTTGCCCGTCTCCGGGGAGGATTTCTTGGATGCAGGACTCGTCGCCCCTTTCCGGTTGCTGCCCAGCATCTTCTCCTCACCCAGCACCCGCTGCTGCTCCTCCTCGGGCAGGCTCTGGGTGGCACGAGACAGGGGACACAGTAAGACGGCCCCACGCTGACAGCGCTTGCGTGCCGTAAAGGAGCAGGGGGAACTTAATGCACTCCAGAAGCCACCCCAGCAGTGGGCACTGCAAGGCTGGGTCACCCTGCCTGGGTCACCCCCATCCTGGGCAATGCCCCTCCCTGGTGCAGTCTCATCTCCTTCCTCTTAGCAAAAGGAAGGCGCCCGGATCCAGATGCACCCCTGGGTTATCCGTCCCTGGCAGGGCTCAAGGCCAGGCTGGATGGGGCTTGGAGCAAGTGAGGAGTCCCTGCCCGTGGCAGGGGCTGGAACTGGATGAACTTGAAGGGATTCTGTGATCTCAGCCCCCAGCCAGGGCTCCCTCCCCTCATTCAGGGTCTCCAGCACCCCATGGCTGAGCTTCCCATCACTCACCTCCAGGAAGCGGAGCAGCTCGATCTCGTAGTCTTTCTTTTTCTGGAGGGGACGGAGATGTGGTTACAAACAGACCCCATGCCCCATCCCTGCCTTGTGCGGTCCCCAACCCAGCCTCAGCCCCCCAGAACAGCATCCTTCCTCCGGACCATCAGCTGGTCCCAGACGTGTGGAGACACAGGACCATGAGAGGAGATCATCAAGAAACTGATGGTGAGGACAACAAGAGGAGGCACTGAGGAAGGATGAGGCTCACCCATAGCCCGAGTTCTCCCATCCCACCCTCCCTCCCCACAGCTCTGGTGCCCTCCCGCCTGCCCATCGTCACTCACCTGGTCACACTTTTTGTGGTAGGCGTCCTTTTCCTTCTGGGACAGCAGCTTCCACTGTTGGCTGCACAGCACCATCCGCTCTGTGCTGGGCACGTCCTTCATGTTGGCCATCAGCTCTGCACAGTACAAGGAGTAGCTGTTCCTGCAAGCAACGGGGGGACCCAGCATTAAGGACAACCTGCACAGAGCTCTGGGTGCTAAGAGCCCCACTGAGGCCCCCCCAGGGTTGCTGTGCCAGAGGTGTCTGAAGTTTAGGGGAGCTCTGGGTTGGACCCCCTTAACCCGGAGCACGCAGCATCCCCATAAACGTCACTCGGATCCTCTGCAAACAGGTATTTCATGTCTATTAAGGACCAATATATTTAAGGACCAGTTTGATGGGCTCATGAACACGGTCCCAGGAACAATTTGGGCTCTCAAAGCCAGGCAGAGCCTCAGTTTCTTCATTAGCAAGAACCAGCATCTGCCAAGCGGTCACTGGGAGAGGGACGGATCCCTCCCGTGCAGACAGGGAAGGACAGGACTCACGGAGGGGGCTTTGTGGGTCGACCATCAAACTTGTCCTTGAGCTGGCGCTCGGCCTTGGTGAGGGTGGAGCGGGTGATGCCCTCCTCGCTGATGTTCAGCTCCGGGTGCTTCTGGATGTAATCCCGCATGATCTCCTGCAAAGGACGGGCACAGGTCAGCAGAGCGGCTCCATCCCCGCCTGCCTGGGCCGGAGGAGGAGGAAAGAGAAGCCAACAACTGCCCTAACAGCTCCCAAGGGATGCTTCTCCCTTCCCCACGCACGGCTGGAGGAGGCAGGGCTCAGACTCACCAGTGACCTGCAGGGACCTGCCTGAAGCCCTGGCTATGGGGTGAGGCTGGATGGCCTCCGAGTGAACACAGGGATGAGTGTGGAGGGGGACGGGTGAGGCTGCTCCCTACCTCGTACTCCTTCCGCTGTTCCAGGGCCTTATGAATCCATTTCAGCCTCTTTTTATCCGAGAGTTGAGACCACTGCTTGCCCAGCGACTCTTTCACCTCCTTCGTGGTGGCCTGAAAACCCAAAGCCAGAGGTGAGGGCAGAGGGGTAAAACCCACAAAAAGGGGGGATAAAAAGGTCCAAAAACAGCGGAGCCGGGCCGGGCCAGGGCAGGGGCTGTGTGCGAGTGAGGGGCATGGCCAGAGGTGTGAAGTCTGCGCTGGGAACCCTGCCTGCCTGCCTCAGCCTGTGGTCACACTGCAGGCAAAAAGCACTGGGGTCTGTACCCCCTGAGCCTCTTCCAGCTGTGCGGAGCCCCTCCTTACCTCCATCCAGCTGTGGGGAGCTCCCAGCGGTGTCTTCCAGCCCGTCCCCCCCCCGATGCTTCTCGTTTCCCCCTCCTGTGCGCCAGCGGCGGGGCGCAGGACCCTGCAGGCTCGCGCTCACCCGCACTCCCACCCACCCTACTCACATCTGGACGCACTTTCAGGTAGATCTTCTTCTCGTGGTTGTACCACAGCTGCTGCGGGGTTTTGGGCTTCTCGGGGACGTCCGATTTCTTGGCGTTCTGGATGAGATCCGGGTGATCCTCCCTTTACCCGGCAGGGAAGGGAGAGTGTTACGGAGGGCGCAGGTGGAGGAACACCCCCTAAGCCTCCCCACTGAGGGGCAACCGTCACTGCAGGGCTGAGCCTCAGGGACTGGGGGGTCCCAGAGGGTTTTAGGAGGTTGCCCCCTCCTGGGGGAGCATCAGCTTTGAGCATCCCCCTTAATGCATCCCTGGAGCAGCCACCGGGCATCGGGAATGCCGGGATCCATCTTGGTCACAGTGAGCACCTTCAAAGAGAAGGTCTGGGGGGAATGGGTCACTTCAGCTCAGAGCAGGGCTGGGGGCAGAGTTCCTGTTCTCCCCTTGCAGCCCCCAGAGCAGGACTGATCCCTCTTGCTCTGGGGCTGCCCTCGGGTGCCCTTTCCTTGCTCTTTCTTTCCAGCATCTCCCCTTCCTTTCTGCCCTCACGGTGCCCATCGGGGCTTCCTCCCTGAGCTGCACACAAGAGAGGAGACCAGGGCTTGCCCAGAGGGGCCTGGGGCTGCCCACTCACCTGAACCTCGCCAGGTTCCTCTCAAACTCCTGCTTCTCCCGCTGGAAGTCCTGGATGTATTTCATCTGGGGACACAAAGCCACCGGGAGGGTGAGATGGGGACGTCTCCCCCAGCATCTCCCACAGCTCGGAGCAGACCCTGCCCCTGCATCCCTCACGCAGCGCAGCGTGACTGAACCCCAGCGTTAAACACGGATCCACCCAGCAGCCGAGCCACCGGCCGGGCCCGTCTGGAAGAGACGGACCAAGGGACCAGCCTCCACCCCAAGGATCCTGGGAAGCAGGGCAGGAGAAGCAGAGGAGGCCCTACTGGTCTGACAGGCCTGAGCAAGCACCTGGGGTTCTCCCATCCAGAGCCTGCTGTTTCACTGGGAAGGCAGAGCCCGGCACGAGGAGGAGCACAATGGGAAGGGGCTCAGACTCCCCCCCCCCCCCCGTACCTTTTTCTTCTCGGGAAGCTCCTTGTATTTCTTGGAGAGGATCTTGGTGAGATCCAGATTGCTCATTTCGGGGTGCAGCTTCGCATATTTAGCCCGCTTCTCCATGAAGAAGCGGAAATAGGGAGTCAGGGGCTTCTTGGGGAAGTCGGGGTGTTTCTGGGGAGACAGCGGAGCGGCACGCACTGAGCACGGAGCCGGCACAGCCAGAGCCCAGCCAGCGCTGCCCCCAGCCAGCCCCGCAGTGATCCAACTCCCTGCCGTGGGAGCACGGGCTCCCTTCCCTGGGAACTGCCTTATCCCAGGGCTGGGAATCCCGGGAGCAGCCTCCAGCCGGCACAGAGCGGTTGTGCCGCAAGAGGGGAAGAGGCAGCGGGAAGGGGACGGGGCAGAGCATCGGGTGCCTGGCAGCCAGGAATAGGCCGGCAGTTTCCTGGCCCCCCCCGGAGCTAAACTTGGATGCAGCAGCAGTGACCACGTTCCCTGCACTTGGCCAGGACCCAGAGCCTGCGGCCTCGGGAGCAGTGGCACAGGGATTACAGCAGGGAGGTGCCTGCAGGGGCTCTGGTGACAGCCCCTAGCCAAGGGAATGGGGACTCCCCTTTCAGTGTCCGACCCCAATCCCTGCCGGATACCTTGAGCTTTTTGCCCTTGTAAGGATTCTTCACGTGCTCTTCAGCATCCATGATGAGCTCTGTGAGGGTCCGGAACTTCCTCACCTGTGGGTAACGAAGGACACAAGTGTGAACAGGCAGATTCCTGCTTGGCATCATCCCACCGTATTCCCTAAGAGCACCACCCCAATGCCACTGAGGGGCTCCCAATGCCAATGGCAATGCCCCCCCCCCCCCCCCACTAAGGGGGCACTGTTTCCAAAAGCCCCGGAATGCCACCAGGATACCCGGTCCCTCTCACCGATCCCCCCCCATCCATCAGGTACCTCATTGGAAATCTCCATCCACTTCATCTTGCACATTTCCCCCGAGAAGTCCTTGAAAGCCACCTTCTCCCAGTCCAGGTGGGACTCGGTGGTTTTGAACTTGCTCCCGTCGTTGGAGGGCAGGTTGTTCTTCATGCACTCCAGCAGGGTCAGCATGTCCTCCTGAGACCAGCGCTCTGAAAGCCAAGCAACAGCCTTAGGAGCAGGCACCATTCCTGGCGGGATACAGGGACGACAGCTCCCGGCGTGCGGCTCCAGCCTGGGACACGTAATACTGCCTCTCGGGATTAAAGGGATGGGGCTGTTTCCATCACCCTGCAGCAACTCTCTACAGGCCAAACCAATCTGGGCAAAGCTGAAAATCCACTCGGGAGGAAGCAGGGAGCTCATTCCAGCGCTCCATCAGATAAGGGGATGCTGGGAGCAGAGGGTCACTCCCTCCATACGGCAGAGCTCTGCAGCCAAGGAGGAAACAGGGAACCCCACTTTCCAAGTGTTAAATGTGCATCCAGAGCCACGGGAAAGCCCCAGCGCTGCCTTTCCTTCATCTGGGAGAGCCTCAGCATCCCATGGCATGGAGCTCCATGGTGACCTCTGCCAAGGTCAAAGCTCAGAGCCCTCAAAGCAAAGCCCTCAGATGGGGACAGCACAACCGGGCATGGATTGAGGGGAACAGAGAATCATGGAATCAACCAGGTTGGGAAAGATCTTTCAGCTCATCCAATCCTCCCATTCCCCAGCACTGCCAAAGCCACCACTGACCCATGGCACTGAGGCCTCGTCTCCACAGTGTGTGAACACTCGCAGGGACGGTGACTGCAGCACTGCCCTGGGCAGTTCCAATGCTGAGCACCCTCTGGGGCAGGAATTGTTCCTCAGCTCCATCTAACCCTGCCCTGGTGCAGCTGAGGCCGTTCCCTCTTGTCCCATCCCTATTCCTTGGGAGCAGAGCGCAGCCCCCTCCTGGCTCCATCCTCCTCTCAGGCAGCTGTAGGCAGTGATCAGGTCCCCCCTGAGCCTTCTCTTCTCCATCTGAACCCCCCGGGTCCCTCAGCCTTTCCCCATCACACTGTGCTCCAGGCCCTGCACAGCTCCATTCCCTTCTCTGGATCCTCCACCTCCATCCCCAGCACTGATTTCACCTCCTGGACCTCTCATGTTGGGGGGGGGGGGGGGTGTCTCTGTGAAGGATTCATCTGTGGGGGAATGGAAAGAGCCCCCCATAAAGGGAGCCCAGTGGCTTAAAACATGCCTCCACACTCCTTCGGAGCCCCAAAACCTCATCAAGGGGGAAAAGAGATGGGAATTGCCTGCCACAGGGAGGGGAACTGGAGCTGAGCACCAAGCCCCACATTTTGTCTCCCTATTTTCCCATCCACTTCCCAAATGCAAGAAGCGAGGTGGAACGGAGCCATGGAGCTGGTGCCCACTGCACGTGCAGAAAGCAGGAGCAATAACAGGAGCCGGACCACAAAGCTCAAGTGGGGAGGGAAAAGGGGCTAAGCCCCCCCATGCCTGCCCCACGCCTCGGTCTCCCCTCTCCAAAGCAGGAACCCCTGGAGACCTTCATCCCTGTGTGACCCCCGCAAAATAACCCCAGGAACCCCATGGGAACTGTGGAAACCTCCCAGGACCCCTCTCCAGCAGCAGGATGGGGACATCAGGGACCCCGTGCTCAGCACCCCAACAACCCCATCCCTGCCCCGGGGCTGGGTCTGCAGAGTGCCCGGCGCCACGGTGCTGTGTGCACCCTGAGCCCGATTTATCCCGGGCAGAGCCGGGGCCGGCTCTATATTAGGAAAGCTTTCCCGGTGTAACTAAATCCCGCTCAAGCTCCGGTGAAGGACACGTGCTCCGGGCGGGTTCACGAGGCCACGGGAGGACACGGGCTGGTTTTGGGGTGCTGGGGGAGCCCAGCAGGGCTGCCCTATAGGAAAGGTCCTTTTAGCCCCTGTGTCTTCCTGTTTTCCTGCCCCTTTTCCAATCGGAGCTGAAGCTCTGATGTCACCCCAAGGGCTGGAAGCCGGAGAGGCCCAAGGTAACGGCTCCTAATGCAGCCCAGATGTGAGCAGGGGAAGGCAGCACCTCTCTGTGCCAGCCCCCCTTCCCTAAACACCCCCCAAGCCACAGCATTCCCAACCTCTGCTTCCATGTGCAGGATCGGGATCAACAACCCCACCCTGCCCCCCCCCCCGGGATCCTCCACCCCTCACTCAGCTGCACTGATTGATGGAGGTTTCCCTGCGAACCCCATGGTATTCCCATGGGGTGCGGGGCTCACCTTGGTTTTTGGGAGCTGTCATTTCCAGGTCCGCAGGGCACTCGGCTTCGCCGTTCATCCTCCACACTCGCTACTGGAGATCACTCCCGCTCGGCTCTGCAGGCAAAGGAGAGCCCTCATGACACCCCCCGCATCCGGCACCCCGCGGGGGGACCAGACCGGGATCCATTCCCATCCCATCCCAATGAATGGGGTGCTGGGATCTACCCCACATCCAGCCCTGGGGGGCTTCGGGTGCAGGAGGCGGGGTCCTGAATGGTGGCAGGACACCCCCCCAGTGTGGGGAGAAAAGGGGGGCAAGGGAAAGGGGCTCAGGGTGATGGGATCCAAGGGGAGAAGGGATATGGATCCACGAGGGGGATCTGAGCCAACAGGGCTGCAAGGGGGGGGACACCAGAGATCCACTGAGATCCCGTTTGGACAAGAGAGGGATTCCCAGACCCATTTGTGCCCATTTGGGGGGCTCTGGGGGGAGCCCGGGGGGAGTCAGGGCTCTCCCATGGCGGGGGCCAGAAGTGAAGGGGGATATTCCAACAGATCCCAGCGGGAGCACTTCATGGCTCTGTGGGGCAGGATCACGGGGGGGGGGGGGGGGGGGCAGCAGGCGAGAGGCCTTAGGGGGGCACCCCATGACTTATGGGGAGGAACAGGATGTGGGGGGGCCCCTATGGGGGGTCCCAGGGCTGAGGCCTCGGGGCATCCCCCACAGAGCCGGGCCTGGGAGTAGGGCCCAGGCCTGGGCAGGGGGCCCCAGGCCCAGGGGAGCACCCGGGCACCGGGGGGGGGGGGTGCGGGACCCACCGAGGGCCGGGCCCGGCGCTGGGGGGGGGCGGTGCGGGAGCACCGGGGATCCCGGGGGGGGAGGAGAGGGGGGAGGCGGGATCGTGGCGGGAGGGGAGGGATCCACCGGATCCAACGGGCGGGGCGGGGGCCATGGCGCTGCGCGCGCACAGGGATCCCCCGGGGGGGGGGGGTGCGGGATCTCCCCCCCCGGGGGTGGAAGGGGGGTGGGGGGAGGAAGGACGGGACCGGATCCCGCGCCTGGAGGGGGGGGGCAGGAGGAGGAGGAGGCGGGGGAGGAAGGGGCCGGGCCGCGGGCGGAGGCGGGGAGCCCGCACATGCCCTGCGCCGGCGGCCAGCGCCAGTCTCCTCCTCCGCCAGGCAGCAGGAACCGGGTGGGACCGAGCGCGGGCGGCCCCGGCGGCGCCTCCCCGGCCCCCTCCCGCACCCGGTGCCCTCCCGGGCGCCAGCGAACCGCGCTCCGCAGCCCCCCCCGCTCCCCCCGCAGCGCACGGGAACACAATGGAGGCGAGTGCGGGGCGCCGGGGCAGCGGATGGGGGGGGGGGGCGCGCTCCCGCGGCCCCCCGGAGCGATGCGGTGCGCGGCGGGTCCCGCACCCCCCCCGTCCCCGCGGCTTCCCCATCCGCCGTCCCCGGCTTCTCTCCCCCCCCTTTCCCCTCCCGTGGTTACCGGCCGGCGCTCTCCGCCGCGGCACACAATGGCCGGGCTGCGCCCGCCTCCGCCCGCCGCTCCTTCCCCTCCACCCGTGCAGCCGGCGCGGTTATAAAGCCGAGACAAACCCACCTCTCCGGGCTGCAAGGGGGAGGAGGAGGAGAGGAGAGAAGGAGGAGGAGGAGGTGGAAGGAGGAGGAGGAGGAGGGGGGGAGCTCGAGCCGAGCCGCCGCAGCCCCAGCCCCGCGCCGGAGCCGCTGGGGGAAGGAGAAGAAGAAGAAGAAGGAGAAGGAGGAGGAGGAGGGGGAAGGGGGGGCGGGGATGCCCGGCTGGGGGCGGCCGGGCAGCTGCAGGAGCCGGGCGAGGGCAGCGCGACCTCCCCGCACCGACCCCCGGGGAGCGGCTCCTGCCCAATCCTCCCCCCCGCTCCCCACCACCACCACCGCCGCCCCCTCCTCCTCCTCTCCCCCCCGTTCCGCGACCCCTCCTCGAGCCCAGAAGCACCCACCCACCCAGCGGGGGGCTGAAGCCCCGCTCCCGGTCCGGGGGGAAGAAAGGAAGAGAAAGAAGCGGGGGGGGGGGGCGGGAGCGGAAAAAAGAAAAACGGGAAAAAACACAAAAAAAAAAAAGAAGGGGAGAAAAAAAGGAGGGGGGTACAGAGAAAAAGGGGTAAATGGTGAAAATCGAGGTAAGGGAGGTGCGGGGGGGGGGGGGAAGCGGACGAGCCCGGGCACGCACCGGCGCCGAGCTCCCCGCCGCGGCGCGGGACTCACCCGGGCTGGGGAAAAACAAGCGCGGAGCGCTGGAAGCCTGCCCCCGAAATCCAGCTGCGGCAGCCGGGAGGGAGGGAGGGCGAGCGGGAAGGAGGGAGGGAGCGAGGAGGAGGAGAGGGAAGGGAAAGGAAGGAGGGAGGGGGGGGCACACCGAGGCCGCCGAGCCGGGCGCTCTCCCCCGCCCCGAGCCCCAGCGCGGTGCCCCCGCGGAGCGAGCGGCGGCGGCGGCTTCCTGCCCGCGGGGCCTGCGCGAAAACGGCGCTTTCTGTGCCCCGGATTCGGCGTAAAAATACGGCTTTTCCCCCAAAAAATACCCCCGGGACCCCCCCCTCCGGCGGCCTGAGCACCCCCCTACCCGCGGAGCGGCGGCGGCGGCCCCTTACCGAGCCCGGTGCGCGGCGGCGGGACACGGGCAGGAACAAAGCGCCTCCTCCAGCCCCGCCGGCGGAGCGGAGCGGCGGCGAATGGCGAGCCCGGGCGGCGCGGGCAGGGCTGAGCTCGGCTCCGTTCCGCTCCCCCGGCGCAGGCACGTACCTGCGGGCCCGCGGCTTTGGGGGGCCGCGGCTCGGCGGGGCCGGGGCTCGCTCGGCGGGGCCGGGGCGGGGAAGCGGCGGTTGAACGGCGGCCAGCTCTGCAGCGCTGGCCCCGGGCGTGGACGCGCTCCAGTCCCCGCAGAGACGATCGCGCTTTCCCCCGCCTCCATGGCGCTGCGTTCGCTCTTCCAATCAGCCGGGCTCTGCGCGCCGGGGTCCGCCGCCAGCCTCCGCCGCTCCCCGAGCGCCGCCGCCCCGCGCTCCCGCCGCCTCCGCCGCCTATTTTATTGCTCTTTGCTTTTGCAACACTGTGGCGAGAAGAAAAAGAGGAGGAGGAGGAGGAGGAAGGAGCAGAGGAGGGAAAGGGGGGGGAGGAAGGGGAGAGAAGGGAGGAAGAAAAAAAAAAATCTCCTTACATGTGCAACAATCCTCGCCCGGCGTTTGCATGAGAAAAAGGAGATAAAAAGACGAAGGGAAGGGAGCGGGAGGGGGGGGGAACGGGACCCGGTGGGTCCCTTCGGTGGGTCCCTGCCCGCCCCGCGGCCCCGGGACACGGCGGCGGGGATCCCCCGGCGGGGCGGGCGAGGGGCAGTTTCCTCCTTCCCTCCCCGCGCTCCCGTTCTCTCCTCTCCTCTCGCTCTTAATTTTTTTTAATGCAATTTCTCCAACTCCACCTTTGTTGTGTTGGGCGTCATTCCCCGCAGCCAATCCCGGCCGGGCAGCTGCCTGCACATTACCGGCCATCCCGAGCTGCCTGCACATTGCGGGCTATCCCCGGCTGCCTGCACGCTGCTACCGGCCACCCCGGCCGCTCCGACACCGCCCGCCCGGGCCCGGCTGCTCCAGGCCGCGGCGCGCTCCCGGCACCCCGCGCGCTGCCGCCGAGCTCCGGCCATGGCTGCGCTGCCGCTTGCGTGGTGCTGCCTGCGCGCCGCTGCTGCCTGCCCCTGCCTGCCCGCACGCTGCCTGCGAGCTCTGGGGATCTGCACGCCGCCGCCTCCCCTGCGCGGCCGGCGAGGTGCGGCCATGGCTGCGCTGCCGCTGCCTGCGCGCTGCCGGAGCCTGGCAGCTGCCTGCTGCCGGCTGCTATGCGCTATCGCTGCCTGCGAGCTGCGGCCATGCCGCTCTGCTGCTGGCTCCCTGTGCACTGCCGGAGCGTGGTGTCCGAGTGCTAACACCGCCCGTGTGCTGCCGGCGAGCTCTGGCCATGCCTGTGCTGCCGGTTCCCTTCCCACCACCGGTGCTTGGCGTCTGCCTGCTGCCGGCTGCAATGGGCTGTCGCTGCCTGTGTGCTCCCGGCTGCCCATGTGCTGCCTGCGAGCTGCGGCCATGTCACCCTGTGCTGCTGGCTCCCTGTGCACTGCCGGAGCTTGGTGTCCGAGTGCTCCTGGCTGCAACGGGCTATGGCTGCCCATGTGCTGCCGCCGGCTGCCTGCACGCTGCCGGGACTTGGCGTTGGGGTGGTACCGGCTGCTCACACCACCAGCGAGCTCCAGCTCTCCACGTGCTCCTGGGCAGGCCGGCGCAGGCAGCTCCACCGGCATCCGCAGCAAAGGGATGGGGAGCAGGAAGCAGTGGAGACCCCCCCCAGGGATGCGGGATGAGGCCTGGGAACACAGGAATGTGGGCTGCAGGAACGGCCAAAACCCGGGAGGTTTTCACCCATTTCTATGTAAAACAATCATAAATGTGGGTGCAATGGAACCCCCTGCAGTGATCTGGGGGTGCAGGGGTGGTGATGGGGTGAGCCCAGCTGTGCAGCGGGGTTATCCCCAAGGGAAGGGTCAGACGGTTGGACGGGCAGAGTGCCGCAGAGTTCACATCCTTCACATGAAAATCATCAGTTTTAGACTTTTAAGTTGGGGTTTGGAACCAAAAAGCCAGGGTTTGGGGGGGGAGGGGGGTGCCAATGTGCTGCAGTCCCAGGGCAGCACAGCTCCCCCGCCTTGCAATGTGGTTATGGGGGTTTTGCCACCATGGTGGGACCCCAGAGGCCTGAAAGTCACCCCCAGCATTGGGGACCCCTCCAATGCACACCCCGAGCACGCGCTCGCTACTCTGCGCCCTCACCAGCGCTCACCCTACGTGCAGGCAGCACACAGGGGTGCAGGCAGCAGGGGCAGAGATAGGAGAGAGCTTGACCTAACTTCCAGCCCCCCACCCCAACCCAGGCTGGATCTCGTGGCAGTGACCTCGCTGTTCTCCCAGGGAACAAAGCCCTCTTCCCGGTGTGGCAGGAAGGAGGACGGGGCCTCGGGCTGGAAAACCCCAGCCATGTGCTGCTCTTCCCAGGAAACAAGAGCTGGCTGCAGTGCCGGGCTTGGACAATCCAATGGGATGTATCCCAGCCCCATGGAGAGACTCTGGGGTAGTGGTTAGGGGCAGCCACAGGCACTGACCCCAATGCCTGCCCCAATGCACACAGGAACATCCCTTCCCACGGCCCCAGGCCAGCGTATTCCATGAGGAAGCACCATCAGCTGCTCCCATTAATGAGATAATGGGTAATTGGGGTCAATGTAGAGCCTGGGGGGGATGGGGGGGTGGAGGGTTTTGGGGGGGGGTTACAACAATGTCCATGGCAGGCAGCTCAGTGTGGGCCCCCCCCCCCATGGAGACATGCATGGCCATGGGGCTGGCAGGAATGCAGCAGTGCCATGCGGTGAGGGGGGCTGAGCATCCCAGGGATTCCAGGATGCAGCTGTGGAGAGCATCCCAGAATGACTTTGGGGAACACCGCTGGGAGTATTCCAGGATAGTTGTGATGGTTGCGGGGCGCATCCTGGGAGGACCTCAGGGAGCATCTGGGGATGACTGCAGCAGGCATCCTGGGATGCAGCATGTATCCTGGGATGGGTGTGGGGAGCATCCTGGGAGGATCACTGTGAGCATCCTAGCATGCCAGGATGCATCAAGTATCCAGGATGGCTGCAGAGAGCATCCCAGGATGGCCGCGTAGAGCAACTGGGGATGCCAGGATGCAGCAAGTATCTGGGGTGACTATGGGGAGCATCCTGGGGTGACCACTGAGGGCACCCCTAGATGGCCATGGAGAGAGTTCTGGGATGGCTGCAGTGATCCCGCAGGGTGCCAGGATGCAGCAAGCATCTCCGGATTCCATGGCAAGCATCTTGGTGCAGGTGCACTGAACATCCCGGCATGGGGACACCCCCCCCCCAAAGGGTGATCTTTTGGGGGAGAAATTAAATAAGGGACACCCCCCCAGCAAATCCCAGTGGAAAACAACCCCAATTCCTCTTGGATTTTATTAATTTCTTTATTAAAGCCTAATACAGAGGTGGGGGAGAAATAGCCCCCAAAGCTCACAGCAAGAGTGATTTCAGACACATCATAAAACTAAACCAACCCAAACATGAGGCAGTGCTCCCTTTCCCCCTTCCCCTCCCCCTTTTTTGGGATGTCCCCCCCCCCCGATTTATACCTAAAGGAGTCAATTCACAGCCTGACCGGTTGCTGGATCCAGCCCTTGGGTCTGCCCAGGGCCGGAGCATCCTTTGGCAGGATGCAGGATGCAGGAGCAGGGGGATGCTTGGCCTGTTCGGGAGCAATCCCAGTGGGAACAGGGCAAGAGGTGGACAGCAAGCAAGGGAAAAATCAAGGAAAACTACACAATTGAACTATATATATATATATGGAATGCTATCAAATAAAAAGGAATGGTACTACCACTAAGTCATGAGTGAAATGACGGTGCCGGACTGGTCCGTAGAGTTTAGGCCCTGACCAGGATCCTTTAAATCAACTCTTCTAGATGATTCTAACATTCCCTAGGGATTCTCTCTGGTATATACACACACACATGCACACAGGGGCAAAATCAGCAATAAATTACAGCCTCCCCCAGTTACCAGCATCAAATATACAGAATTCCCCCTCGCAGCGCACGTGGATTTGGGGTTTTCCTCCTTTTCATCCCTTTTTAAGGTGCATTTGGGGGATTTGTGTTTGATTTTGGGAAATTTTCCTGCAGAAGCATCGTTTTGGGGTGATTTTGGCATGGTTCTCTTCATTACATGTATAAACCCTCTGGCTGGACTATGTACATCCCAACCCTGGAAGATGCTGGGAGCACAGCGGAGCAGCCGGATGGAAAAGGGCTCTGTGGTGTCTGTCCTGTGCTCATTAGCAGTGGAAGTTCATCTGGGGACGAGGGGCCAGGGCAGGGGGGTCTCAAGGGGACGGGAGGGATCCCATTGCAGATCCATCCCTGCTGCATTGCCCCATCCCTCCGGGCTCTAGCGTCTTCCTCCGGCTCCTTTCCCTGTGCTGGGTGCCCGGTCACAGCCCCAGTGTGGCCTTGGGGCCGGGATGGGGCACCCGTGCCATGGGGTTGGGGTGGCCCATGGGACCAGCCTGTTCCCCCGTGGGGGGCAAAGGGCGGGTGAGCTCACAACATCCAAAATGTATCAAAAACAGGCAAAGAGGGGGGAATCTATCCAAAGGCTCCATTCACAGCGGGAATGTGGGTCCCCACGTCCCCCAGCGCCCGGGGCGGCAGAAGTGGGGATGCGGGGCCGGGGGCAGCGAGCCCTTAGCTGGGCATCTGCACCTCATTGTACACGTCTGTGCCCTCGACCTCCTCGAAGGTCACCACAGCATCGTCTGCGTCCAGCTGGAGACAGGAGAGGATGTTGGGATGGGGACACGGATGCAGATGGGGATGAGGATGGAGATGGGGACAAGGAGGGCATGGGGAGGGGTCAGGAATGGGGGCAGGACTGAGGGCAGAGGCAGTGACAGGGATGGAGGCTGAGGTGGGGCTGGGATAGATATGGGAATAAAGGCAGGGGTGAGGCTGGGGACAGGGATGGGGATGGGCAGAGAGACAGGAACAGGGATGGGGATGAGGATGGGGACAGGCAGAAGGACGGGGACAGGGATGGGGATGGGCAGAGGAATGGGAACAGGGATGGGGACAGGAATAGCGACAGGGATGGGGTTGGACAGAAGAACGGGCAGAGGGATGGGCACAGGGATGAGGATAGGGATGCGAACGGGGCAGGGCCAGGAGTGGCTGTGGACAGGGATGGGGATGGGCAGAGGGATGGGGACAGAGGGATGGGGACAGAGACGGGGACAGGGACAGGGACAGCACCGCGGTGGCCCCCAGCCCACGCCAGGGCTACGTACACATTTGAGCTCGATGTCCCGGAAGATCCTGGGCAGCAGGAAGCGCCGCAGGGGCACGGTGAGGATGAGCACGAAGGGCAGCGCCAGCGAGGCCGGGGTGGACTTCACCACCCACAGCAGCACCAGCATAATGATCTGGGTGAAGGTGAAGAGGTGCATCCGCCACGTCTTCACCTGCGGGACGAGGAGCACAGAGGGGTCAAACGGGGGGTCCAGCACCCCAGAGAGCCCAGCAGGGTCAGCATCCATGGAGGAGGGTCCTCGGGCAGCCCCAGGTTTGGGGTGCCACAGCCCAGGGCACCCCCACTCACCCGGGTGACGTATGGCTCATCAGGGTGGTACTTGGGTGGCATCAGCAGGAGCAGGATGCGGTCAAAGAGCTGGATGCCGAAGAGGGAGGTGACGCCCATGTAGAGGAAGATGCCGAAGAGCACGGCCAGCGGGATGTACTTCAGGATGGGCTCCATGAGGATGGAGACACCTGCGGAAGAGGAGAGGTTGGGGGGAGCGCCCGGCGGCACCCAACGCTGCTTTGCCCGGGTTGGGGGGCCCATCCCCAGCTCACCGATGAGCACGGCCACCAAGAGGCCGCTGATGCGCTGCTCCTTGACCTCCAGGATCTGGGATTTCTCTCCGGGAGCAGTGGCTTTGCTCATGACGGTGAGGGCGTTGGCGTGGGTGATGGTGCGCACCGTGGTGGCACTGAGCCAGGGCATGCCGAGGAGCGCGGCCAGGCCCCCCATGGCCACGATCAGCAGCAGGTCCAAGTGGAAGCCAGAGCCCTTCACCAGCTTCCTCTCGGGCTTGCTCACGATGAGGCTGTTGGGAATGGAGGGGACGAGGTGGTGACCTGGGGAGGTCCCCTCCAGCCCCATCCCATTGGATCCTCCATCCCCCTCCAACCCCATTCCCAGTGCTCACGTGGTGATCTGTGTCTCGAGGAAGATGAGGATGAAGACGAGAAGCGCGGGCACCACGGAAGCGAACATCATCCAGATGGGGAAGATCTTCCTCTCGCCCATGGGGTTGATGAACCAGCCCCGGGCGGACGAGTTGGTGACCTCCAGGCCTCGGGGGACTTTGAGTTTCTGGATGGGAGAAGAGATGTGGCAGCGAGGGCACAGGGACGAGCACCCGGCTCCGCGTCCCCTCACTGGGGACCCCCCAAACCTCCCTCTGCTCCCAGACCTGTGTGTACGTGTCCTTGATGAAGAAGTCGGCCAGCGCCATGATGAAGATGGAAATGGGCACCCCAAAGTCCCCAATCAAACGCCGGGCCTGTGGGGGGGGGACACCATGACCATGTTAAACCCACTCAAGTCCCCCCCCCGATGTCCCCCCCATTGCATCCCCACCAGCAGCAGCCTCAAGCAAAGAGCTCTGCAATGAGTCTGCGAGGTCTCAGCCAGAGAACTGCACCCCATGCTTGGGATAAGGGGACACCCCCATGTGCCCCCCCTCCACCCTCACCCTTCCAGGCAGGAAAGCGCTGTTCTTGAACTTGCGGAGGAAGAAGGCCAGGAAGAAGGTTCCGGCCATGAGGACGAGGGACAGCAGCGCCGTGTTAGGCTCCGGCACGTTGGGCTGCACCTCGTCCTGCACATTGTACCGCCGCGTGAGAGGGTGGTCCTTGAAGATCTGCGAAGGGAAAGGAGAGGGTCGGGGTGGGATCCCCGCTGGGGGGGTGATGGGGGGTCCCCTGCATCCCTCTGGTGATGCTGGCGGTGGGTGCGCTCCTGATGCACCCCGAGATGCTATTGACCCTGCTGGCTGCATGGGCACACTCATGGTCTGCTTGTCACCTTTCCTCCACGCTCCCTCAGGAACAGGGCAGGATGGGGGCAATGGGGTGTGACGGGGTTGAGGGTGGGCTGGAGCCTGTGTCCTGCCTGTCCAGCGCCAGAGATGTCCCTGTGGGCACCCGGTGTGCGTGGGGTGACGCCATTCCCAGCAGGGAAGGGGCTGAGCCAGGGGATGGGGAAGGAATCCGGGCAGTTCCTGGGACATCAGCCTGGGCTTCATCTCCCTGCACCCAAATCCCCCTGGGAAACACCTGGGAATGCGGAGGAACCCCTGGGAGAGGGGCTCCATCCCTCACTCGTATCCCTACTGCTGTTCCTATGGAAACCTGGGTAATGACCACAATGTGCACCACCCCCCCCCACTCACCTTGACAAGCTTGGAGAAGGTCTCAAAGATGAAGATGAGGGAGATGAGGAAGGAGAAGATCTCCTGGGTGTAGCGGGACAGGTAACGCACCAGGAAGCTGCCCTCGCAGGCCACCACCACCAGCACCAACAGGATGAGCCAGAAGCCAATCCAGACCCGGCCCACGATGTACTCCAAGCCATTGGCACTGCAGAACTGGGCAGACAAGAGGACACGGCCCCATCAGCCCCCCATAGCCTTCAGTGCTGGCCCAGGGTCCCGGCTCCTCCCTGGGGGCTGGCAGGTACTGGGATTGTGGTACCTTGGAGCAGCAGATCCCTATGGGATCACCCACCCCTACGGCAGCCCCTGCCTGGCATCACCCATGGCAGGCACCAGCTATCTGGCATTACCCACATGGCATCACACACCCCCACATTGCCCCTATGCCACTGCCTGCATAGCATCACCCATGCGCCATCCACCATTGTCCATCACCCCATGCCCACCCTGGGGACCACCAGCAGCGTGGGGGGGGTGGCACCCAGGGGCCCAGGATAGCACCCACCGAGTAGAAGGCTTCCTCAAAGACCAGGAGGGGCCCCGAGAAGCCAACGACGAGCAGGGGCTGGGCACTGAGGATGCTGAAGAGCGCACACTGCACACAGGTGGAGATGAGCAGCTCCGACACCCCCATCATGCCCTCAGTCTTCTCACCTGGGGGGAGCAGAGCCAGGAGGTGCTGGGTTATGGGGTGCGATAACCCCCTGAAGAGCATCCCCACGGGACAGGAGATGCTGCTGCGGGCAGGGGCACCCCAACCCAGCGGGGGCACATCCCTGTCCCCCCCTGCATCCCCAGCCCATCCCCATCATTACTGAGCAGGCCTCCGAAGGTGACAGCAGGCGACAGTGCCGCAAAGTAGATGAAGATGACGGCGGCCAAGCACTGGGGGCTGAGGAAGTCCTTGATGTCACTGAGGTACTTGGGGTACCGGCGGCGGATGTCCCGCACCAGCCCCCCGAACGGCCGCCTCGTCCTGCGCAGGGGGTCATCGTCCTCCGGCGCCGACCCGTTCAGCCCTGGGGACACAGGAGGTGGCCATGGGGGCACCCTGGTGCATTGGGGGGGGGCGCCGTGGTGCCCAGGGGGTGATGGGGGGGTCCATACGCAGGTCTTTGAGGGGGTCCTCGACCAGCGCCGTCTCGGGGGGCTGGTACCGGCGGCGCAGCAGCTCCTGCTGCAGCGGCACCAGGCTGCGGAGCAGCTGCTCGCTGGGGCTCTCGGTGGGGGGCAGCACGATGCTGCCCTCCAGGAAGTCCTCGACGCCACGCACCAGGTCCTGGCGGCCATCGGCAAGGTAGGCATCGCGGCGGAAGACCTGCGGGGGTAGGGAGAGGCATGGGACAACTGGGGAACGGGGATGGGGCACGGGATCGAAGGGGAATGGGGATGGGGGCATGGGACCATAGGAGGTGATGGCTTGGACACGTAGGGACACATGGGAACAAGGCGACCTCAAGGGGCGTGGACTCCACATGGGAGCATGGGGCTACAGGAACACAGATCTGTGGGGATGGACACAGGGATAAGGGTGCATGTGGAGGTGGGGACAGGGGTGCCTGAGGACATAGAGACCCTGAAAGATGGGGTCCAGAGGACACTAGTGGCATGGGGACAGCAGGGGCATGGACACAGAGAGGGACATGGCATGGAGGTGATGAGGCCCGTGAGAGGGTGCAGCCCCAGGGGTGGGGATGTGGGGATGCTCAGGAGGTTGGCGCCATGAACGGCGCCGATGCCGGCGGTGGTGCCGGCTGAGCCGTACCCTCTCGGCCATCATGGTGGCCACGGCGCGGCCGATCTCATGGTAGCTGATGTGAGGGCGGTCGGGGCCCAGAACCACGAAGAGGAAGCGGATGGGAAGGGACACGTCGAGGATGCCGTCCAGCATCACCGCGGCCTTGAGGCGCACAAAGGCCAGCGTGGGCTGCTCCAGGAAGGCTGCGCAGCCTGGGGGGAGGATGGGATGGGATGGGATGGGGGTCACAGAGGGTCCAGCACAGGGGTGTGGGGACACTGGGAGCATGGGGACATGGGGACAACAGGGGGTGGAGACAGGGTGACAGAGGCAAGGGGATGTGAGGGGATGATGGGGATTGGATAGGGGCAGAAGACGTGAGAACATCGAGGCACGGGAACACAGGCACATGGGAGCACAGGGACATTGGGGCGGGGGGACAAGGGGGAGAAATACAGACACGAGGACACGGGAGCACAGGAGGGTGTTGAGAGGGGACATGAGGACCAGGGACATGAGACAGGCGCAGAGAGCAGCAGTGCTGAGCAGGCGGCGGTGAGAGCTGCACATGGGGAGAGGCAAAAGAGGTGCAAGCAAGTGAGCGAGCAGGAGCAGGGGCAGACACCAAACCCACCCTGTGCACCCCAACCCTGCACCCCAACCCTGACCCCCCCCAGACCCACCACCCTGACCCCCGCTGCCTGCTGAGCACTCACCCGCAAGGACCAGTGTGGCCTCTGCACCCTCAGGGATCTTCTCATGGAGCTGGGGTCTGCTGGCCCCGCTCAGGCTCTGTTGCAGGCAGAGGAATGGCAGGGATCAGCCAGGCAGCCTTGGGGGCTGTCCCCTGCATGTCCCCCCATCGCCTGTGTGTGCCCATTCATCCCCTGCGTGTCCCCATCCATGTCCTGCGTGTCGCCACCCCGCACCCGGCCCCGCTGCGCCCATGGCCCCGGCCCCGCTCGCCTGCTTGCCCCCCAGCCTGCGCATCTCCAGGGGCTGCTGCTCCCGCAGCAGCGGCTGCTCCGTGTCCGACCGCCCCGTGCCCGAGCGCTGCAGCTGCGCCGGCGGCAGCGTCGCCGTCGATTCAGCCTCGCTGGGGTGCCTGCAGCAGAGGGGGGGCGGTGTCAGACGGACCCCCAAAGCCCCGTGAGACAGCCCCAGGGGTGGCGGGAGCCCCACACCGGGCTGGGGAGCAGAGCCCAGGCACAGAGGGGCTTTGCCGCCCCGTGCCGGGCTCCAGGGGAAGCACTGGGGCTGGATCCAGCCCAGGCTCTGGGGACCCCCATGGGGCCGTCAGCCGTGGCCGTACTTGTGCTTCAGCAGCAGCGTCCTCAGGATGTCATCGCTGTCCTGCGGCTTGATCTGCCCCTCGTAGACCATCTGGTCGATGAGGGTATGGGCGATGGCCGGCAGTGAGTCGGCCGCCACGTCGAGGAGCACAGCGCCTGCAGCGACAGCACCGTCACCGGCTGGCCAGAACCAGGACCCCGTCACCACCCCCGCCCCATTCGCTGTCCCCACCTTTGGCTAAAGCCCACCGGACCTCCAGGAGGCTGCGGTAGGTGAGGAAGGAGAGATGGGGTTGGCCCCAGTGTCCGTCTTCCTTGAAGTCCTCCTCCAGCTTGAGCCAGTGGCCGGCCTCCATCCAGCACAGGTCCTTTGTGCTGTCCATGACCAGCTCGTGCAGCTCCACGTAGCCCTGCAGCCAGGGGGGTGTCAGTGTCCCCCCACCCACACCACGGATCCCAAAGAGACGCAGAGCTACGGCTCCAGCGCCAGCGTCTCTCCATGCCCCGGTGTCCCCAGGGTTTGGGGTGAGGTTGGGCACTGGTGGCCACACTTCCGCTCACCCCCGGGAACGGGGGTCGCAGGGCAGCACCCACCTCATGGGTCTCCCGCTGGAACAAGGGCCTCCTGCTCCCTCCCGCCTCCAGGTCCACATCAGTCACCGATACAGCTGCAAGAGGAGCCACCAACGCATTAGCGGGTCCCTGCCCCAGCCCAGACCCCCTGGGGTCTGTTGGAGGCGTCTCTCCCCGTGAACCCCCGCCCAGGCCCGGCTGGGGCTGTCTGGATGTGCCCCCTGCCCCATCACCCCCACCCCAGCCCCGGCTGTGACTCTCTGGAAGCGTCCCCCGCCATTGCCCCATCCCAGCCTGTGCCCCTCCGTCACCGTCCGCCCTGCCCGTGCCCGCCTCCTGCGCCCTGCATCCTGGGGCAGGGTGACAGCCTGGGGACGGGCCGGGGCCGGGGCGAGAGCAGGGCTGGTGGCCGCGCTCTGCCCCATAGCCCTGCCACCGGCACAGCCCCGAGCCCGGCACAGGGGCAGCACATTCCCGGCCGGACCGCACAGCCGCGCTCTGGGAGCTCGAGGTGTCCCCATCCCTGCCCCCTGCCTACCTGCAGCCCCCCCTGTGTTCCCCATGGCCACGCAGGCTCCGTCCCTATAAAGCGGGGCCGAGCCGCACTCCCGGCGGCCGCCCTGTGTGCACCATAAATCCCGCAGCACTTTGCCTTTGCTGACAGTAAACACCAGCGCGGCTCCCGCCCGCGGCCGCCACCGGGGCGCTGGGGACCGGCTCCCCCCGGCCCCTTCCATCCCCGACGGGGACCAGCGCGGTCCCCTCGCTGCCCCCCCGGCGGGGTCCCCCGCGGGGGTGATGCCACAAGAGCCGCATCGCGCTCTGCCGGGTGCAGGATGCGGGCCCGTGGGAGCGGGGACGCAGCACGGCCCATGCCGGTGTCACGACGGCGCGGGCTGAGGCACCTGCGCTCGAGCCGCCCGGCGCCGGCCAACGCTCAGCCCCAAGTGGTTCTTGTCCTCACCCCAAACAAAGACTTTATTTATCCTCAATCAGCGGGCGATTCCGGGCAAGCGGCAGCGGTCACCCTGCGTGGCGAGCCCTGACACCCGGGTGACGGTCACCCACCCGCGCAGGGCGGCAATGGGGATGGGAGAACCTGGGTGGGTGGCACGACGGAGGCCTTGGGGTTGGGAAATGGTGGGTAACGGGAATGCCAGGGCTGGGCTTTGCGTCCCCCCGCGGTCACTCACGCTGCCCGCCGCCACGGCCACTCGCCTGTGCCGGGGGGACCCCGGCCGCGCGCCTCCTCCCATCCAGGTCATAACATCCCCGGCGGCTGGGCAGATACTGGCTGCAAAACACACCCCGCCGGGGCGGGGGGGTCAGCGCCGGGCACCCATGGGTGCTGGCAGCCTCCCAGGGGGGCAGCTCTGGTCCCGTCCCCGATGTGGGGCACTCACCGCAGGGGTGACAGCTCCTCGGCTCTGGCCCTCCACGCGTGCAAAGGGGACGCGGTGCCGGCCCCTGCGCAGAACAGGCGGCAGCGTTACCCCGACCCGTGTCACCCCAATGGGGACCGAGGGGCTGGGTGCTGGGACATGGGTGGCAGCTCATAGTCAGCAGAGCTGTGGGCAATGGGAGGCTCTGGGGCACAGAGACCCCCCAGATCCCATCATCTCCCTCCCTGTGGGCTCTCAACCGCAGCCTGAAAGACCTCGGTGCCCCCCTCTTGGGCACCCCCAGCCCTTGTGCTGGAGGTGGCACCAGCCTGGGGGTGATGTGGCCCCAGGGGCTGCACATCCCTGCCTGTCCCCACTGCGACAGCCCCGCTGCCTGCACAAGGCTGATGCCCATGCAACACGTGCGCAACACCGGTGCCCGTGCAGTGCCGATGCTCTTGCAACACTGCGCCCATGCAGCACATCTGTGCAATGCCGGTGCTCATGCAGCACATCTGTGCCATGCTGGCACCCATGGAACACGGTACTGGTGCAACATGGGTGCCCGTGCAACGCCCGCGCACATGCTGCTTGTGCCCATGCTGTGCTGGTCCCTATAGAACACCACCGGTGTCCATTAAACTTGCCTGTGCCATGCTAATGCGGATGCATAGGCGACACCCATGGAGCTCTGGTGCCCATGCAATGTGCGACCTTGGAGCACTGGTTCCCCTCCAATGCTGGCACCCGGTGCCAGTTCACAGCGCAATGCCAGTGCCTGTGCAGTGCCATCACCCATGCAATGCCATCACCCATGCAGTGCTGGTGCTCATGCGTTGCCATCACCCATGCATTGCCGTCACCCATGCAGTGCTGGTGCCCATGCATTGCCATCCCCCATGCAATGCCATCCCCCATGCAATGCTGGTGCCCATGCGTGCCCAGCACCCAAAGGAGCCACTCACTGCTCATCTCCCCCAGTGAGATCTGCGAGCTCTTGATGCCGGGATCCTCGTAGCCCTCGGGGTCCAGGCTCCTCCTCATCCTCTCCTCGTAGGCCTCCTGCGGGACAGAGAGAAGGGGCTCAGCGGGGACCGCTCCCCCAGCGCCTCGCAGGGGCCGTGCAGGGGCGCAGAGGCAGAGCCAGGTTTTGGGTCCGGGTCTCCCTACCTGGCCGGGCCCCTCCATGGCTCCGGGCTCGGCCCCCGCTGCCGCCTCGCTGCGTGCCGGCAGTCAGCCCGGTGGCACCATAACCCGGTGCTCTGCGCCGACGGGGCGGGCGCGGGGAGAGAAAAGGAGTCAGGAGAGGCCGGGGCAGCGCTCGGTGCCCCCCCGGGACGTGGGGTTTGTCCCACGGGAAGGGGCCGGGCCCGGACGCGGGGTCGTTCCCGCAGCCCCCGCCTGCGTAACCCGCGCCCCGCGGGACGAGAAGGTCGCGGAGCCCGGGGGTCCCCCGGGAAGCGGCGCCCTGCCCGGTGCCATGGGGATGGGAACCGACGTCAGGCGACGGCAGAGCCCCGGCAGCGTCCCACCGGGGACGTGGCAGCGCGCCACGGCCCAGCCCGGACCACGCGCACCCAGCGGGAGGTCCCACATGGACCCACGGGCTGGGGACCCCCAGGATCCCTTGTGTGTAGGTGGGGTCCCGTATAGACCCATACACATGGGGAGAACCCTGACAGACCCACGCGTATGGGGGGGTCCCATACAGATCCATGCACATAAAGGGGGGGTCCATATAGACCCACACACATAGGGAGAACCCTGATAGACCCACGCGTATGGGGGGATCCCATATAGATCCATACACAGAAAGGGGGGGGTCCCACACTTCTATACGCAGGGCCCCCACCAAACCCCCACAGCCTCTGGCAGAGCACTGGGGGGGGGGGGGGGGGCGGAGAAAGGGGAAACTGAGGCACAATTGGGCTCATTGGGACGTTCCAAAGCGGGACTGTGAGGCCACATCCCGCACCCCCCTCGCCCCCCCGCAGCTGCCCCGCGGCCTGGGGACAACCGCCAGGGGGCGCCGTTCCCTCGCAGGCCGCTCACCCCCAGTGCCCCCCGCCCCGGGGCATCCCCGGGAACCCCGGGCCCCCCCATCACACCCCAAACACCCCCCATATGCTCCCACATCTGCCCCCCAGCACAGAGCCCCCCGGGGAGGGTCATGTCCCCCCCAGGACACCCAGGACCCCCCCCGGTACTCCCCGGGGGGACCCCCCATGCTTGGGGTCCGGGGGCCCGGGCTGGGCCCCCCCAACACCGACCCACGGCCCCGACGCGGGGGGGGGCACGGGGGGGCAGCAGCAATGCCAGGGCGGGGGGGGGGGGTTGGGGGGAGCAGCCCCCCCAGATCTCACCAGGGTGATGCAGGAGCTCGCTCCCGGCGGGGGCCGCGGGAGGGGGTGCCCCGGAGACCCCGCCGGGGCCGCGGGATCCCCGCCGGGGCGCGGGAGCGGCAGCGGGGCCACGGAGCCAAGGGCCGGCTCCGGACCAACCTCCTCCTTCCTGCCCCGCCTGCCCCCCCCGGCCCGGCCCGGCCCGGGGCCCCCGGGCCCCCCCCGGCTCTTGCATCAGCGCCGTGCACCGGGCTGCGCCCGGCTGATAACGGGCGGCCGACGTCAGCCCCCGCCCGCTGCCCCCCGCGCTGCCCCAAGCGCGGGTGAGGGGTGCTGGGGCACCCCAACCTGCCCTGCGCACCCCGTGCCACATCTCACCCCACAGAGACCTCTATAGGGTCTCTATAGCCCACACCTGAACCCCGAACACCCCGTGTGCACAGTACAGAGCCCATACCTCCTGTGTGCTGCATCCGTGTGCATGGTATGGAGCCCATACCTCCTGTGTGCTACATCCGTGTGCATGGTATGGAGCCCATACCTCCTATGTCATACACCCCACTGCCCTCTCTTCTTCTTCTTCATCTTCTACACCACTATGAGCGTGCTCAGAATGGAGCCCATACCGCACCACCATGCAGCTGGTATGGACTGGCCTCATGCCTCCTGCACCATATATCCAACACAGCTCTGTATGGAGCCCATACCACCCAAAGGGCACATCACACACACTCAGTGTGGAGCCCAGACATTCCACACCATCCACACAGCGGGGCTTGGTGTAGGACCTCCCTCCCATGGCAGGGGCTCACTACGGGCACCATGCATCCCACAGTGTCCATGCACCATGGCTGGGATTCTTCCTGCCACAGATACCCAATGTGCCTCAGTATAGACCCTATACATCCCACACCATCCATGCACCATGGCTGGGATCCTTCCTGCTGCTGATATGCTATGTGGCTCAGTATAGACCCTATACATTCCACACCATCCATGCACCATGGCTGCGATCCTCCCTGCCGCAGGTACCCAACGAGGCTCAGTACAGACCTTATACATCCCACACCATCCTTGCACCATGGCTGGGATCCTTCCCAACGCAGATACCCAACGAGGCTCAGTACAGACCTTATACATCCCACACCATCCATGCACCATGGCTGGGATCCTTCCCAACGCAGATACCCAATGTGCCTCAGTATAGACCCTATACATCCCAAGCCATCCATGCACCATGGCTGGGATCCTTCCCAACGCAGATACCCAACGAGGCTCAGTACAGACCTTATACATCCCACACCATCCATGCACCATGGCTGGGATCCTTCCTGCCACAGATACCCAATGTGCCTCTGTATAGACCCTATACATTCCAAACCATGCACGCGTTGTGGTTGGAGTCCCTCCTGCAGCCGGAACCCATCCTGGTGCAGTATGGAGCCCATACACCCCACACCATCCACACACCATGGTTGGGATCCTTCCCAGTGCAGGTACCCAGCATGGAGGTCCATACACCCCAAGCCCAGTATGGACCCCACCTCCCCCAAGCCATCCATGCACCATGACTGCGATCCTTCCCGCAGCAGGTATCCATCGTGGCTCAGTGTGGAGCCCTTATCCCCCTGCCCACAGCATCTCCCACCCCCTCAACAGCCCCTCAGCCCCCACCACCCCCATTTCCCCCGCCCAGCACCCAGGGACACCCCAAGTGACCCCGCACCTACCCCTGGGGTGCCCTCGCCGCCAGCCCCTGCCCGCGCCGCGCCGCTGGGAGAGCCGTGCCCGAATGCCCTGAGTCACGCTCACCTCCCTAATCTGCCCCCCCCGGGCTCCCCCGCGCCCCCCCGGGGCCCCCCGTAAACAACGTTATCGGGGTGCAACATCTTGTGCGCTCTGCCCGCGCCCCGCCGCCCTGCCCCGCTCCCGTGTCCCTATCTCGATCGTGAGGCTCCGGGATTCCCTGCGGGGAATTCCCTCCGCTGCCCCGCTCCTTCCCGGGCCCGGGGTTTCCCTCTGGATGGGAGGAAGGGGTTCCCGGGGAGGATCCCCCCGTCACGGGAGGAGGGACGGGGCCGGTGCCCGCCTGTCCCCTGGGAGCGCCGTGTGTGATGCGTGAGCGCACGTGTGTGCGTCTGTGCACGCATGTGCGTGTGTGCGTGACTGTGCATGTATGTGCGTGCACATGTGCGTCCATGGGGTGTGCATGCTCAGCTGTGCAGGCGTGCGTCTGCATCCATGTACGCAGACATGTGTGCGCAGCACATGTGTGTGTCCCTGCATCTGCAGCCTTCCCCTAGGGCCCCCAGCCGCAAGCCCCGGGATGCAGGGAAAGGGACAAGGGTGACGAGGGCCATGCGCACACACATGCACACACGTGAACACACATGCACACACGTGAACGCACATGCAGAAGCACACAACAGCCACCCCCGTGCTTGGGGACACCCATAGGGACACCCTGGGTGCCCATGGCCCCTGTCCCCCTGTGCCAGCCCCGTTGGGGGGGTCCATGCTGGTGGCCCCAGGCTCCGTGTCCATCGCTCTCATTGGGGACCAGGGGGTGCAATAGCTGCGGGCTGGGAGCCCCGATAACAGCCCCGGCATTATCTGGGTGCTGCCAAGGGCTCCCCTCCCTGCAGCAGCCCTGGGGATTTTGGAGGTGCTCGACTGGGTGCTATGGGCTGGGTGCCCTTTGCTGTAGTATACAGAGGGGGATGTGGGGCACCCTGGGGGGCACAGAGGGGGCGGATGTGTCCCCATCACGATGGCTGTGTCTCCTCAGGTGTCTCTGATTTATCTGGGTGCTATGGGGGGAGATGTGGGTGCCCCCCTCAATCCGATTCCTTACTGCATCCATAGGGAAACTGAGGCACGATGCAAAAGCCGAGTGTTGGGAGCATTGTGGGGTGTGCCCCCCAGCACCGCCAGGCTCCCCGTGCACTCCACAGGCCCCAAACCGGGGCGGGATGGGGGGGGCCGAGCTCGGCCTGGGCTGCGCAGTGTCCCCCCCCCCCCGTGCTTTTGCCCCCACTGGCGGCACACCAGGATGCGAGGCTGAGCCCTGCAGAGAGGAGCCCCCGCGTGCCCCGGGATCACTGCCCTCCCCATTCCTCCCCCATCCCATCCCATCCTCCGGGATTGCTGCCCCCCTCCTCAGTGCCCCCATCCCACCTCTTGGGATCGTTGCCCCCCCCATTACTCCTCCCATCCCATCTCCCGGGATCGCTCCCCCCCCCCCCCCCATTTCTCCCCCATTCCTCCCTCCCCAGAGCCGAGATTTGGGGGACCGGAGGCGGGGAGAGCATCAGGCCCCGCATCCTGCTTTTTTTTTTGGGGGGGGGGGGGGCGGGCGGCGGTTGCCGTGGGCACCGGAGGGGGGGGGGGTGGCGGAGCAAAGCCTGCGCGGTGCCGGGGGGGGTGGCCCACGGGGAAGGGGCATCGCCCGCGGCCGTGGCCTTGCGGCGGCTGACGCTGAATGGCAGCGGGCTGCGTGCAGGCTGCCATGGCGCTGGGGCTCTCCTCCAAGAAAGCTTCCTCCAGGAACATCGCCGTGGAGAGGAAGAACCTCATCACCGTCTGCAGGTGCGGGGACACCACAATGGGGGGGGGACACAACCCCCTCTACGCTTAGGGGGGGATGGAGGAGATGGGAGGTGGGGGATGGATGGCGAGGAGGGATGCGGGGTTCATCTTCATCCCCCCCCCCTCCGCATCGTGTGGGGGGTGTGTTTGTTGCTGCTGCAGTCGCGTTTTGGGGGGAGACTCAGATTTGGAGGGGAGGGGGACGAGGAGAAGGATGGGGATGTGGGAAGGGGGGTGCAGGGGGTGTGATGGGGAGGGGGGGTACAACGGCAACAGGGAGGGTGCCGGGGCTGGGAGCAGCCGGAGAGGGGGGTACGGGGGGATAAAGGGGATTTTGGGGGGGAGAATTGGGTCCGGGGTCCCCCCCCCAGCGGGTGGGGGTCCAAGGAAGTGACGTCAGGGCCCGCTCCAGGCGGCGGGGATGGAGGGATGAAGGCTGCGGATGGAGGATGCGGGTTGTCATGGAGACACTGGGATGGACCGCGGGGGGCGGTGGGAGGGATAAGGGGACCCGGAGGGTGTTGGGGGGTTCCTGCCTGCCCCAGCCCCCAAGTATGGGGATGGGGTGAACCTCCCCCCACCTCGGCCCCTGGTTGGAGGCTGCAGTGGGGGTGACGTGGGGGTACAGAGGTTTGGGGTCACCGTGACGGGGACCCCCAGGTCCTGCTGCTGGGGTCTGGGGGACCCCTGGGTCTTTCTGCCACTGCATGGGCCCCTCCAGCCCCACTGTCACGACACGGGGACTCCCTGTGTCATGTCCCCAGGCACAGACGGGGCAATGCCCCCCGCCCTGTGCTCCGTGGGTTGGTGTCCGGGCACCTCTGTGCCGAGCGGGAGCGGTGCGGAAGGGGAAGCCATCACCGCCGCGTGCGGCCGGGAGGAAGGGGGCCTTTGTTCGCCCTTCCTGGCCACTCGCACGGCGGGGGGGCTGTGGCCGCCTGGGGGGGTCCCCAGGGACGTGGGGACACAGGGGGTCAGCGAGGCTCAGCCCAAAGCGCGTCTGCAAAAGCACTTTGTGCTGTGGTGAGCGCTGAATGTGCACGTGTCTGTGTTGGTGCTGGTGCTGGTGTTGGGCTGGTGTTGGCGTTGGTGCTGGTGTTGGCATTGGCACTGGTGTTGGGCTGGTGCTGGTGTTGGTGCTGGTGCTGGTGTTGGTGTTGGTGCTGGTGTTGTGTTGGCACTGGTGTTGGCGCTGGTGTTGGCGCTGGTGCTGGTGTTGGTGTTGGTGCTGGTGTTGCTGTTGGTGCTGGTGCTGCTGTTGGTGCTGGTGTTGGTGCTGGTGCTGGCGTTGTGCTGGTGCTGGCATTGTGCTGGTGTTGGCACTGGTACTGGTGTTGCTGGTGGTGCTGGTGTTGGTGCTGGTGTTGCTGTTGGTGCTGGTGCTGCTGTTGGTGCTGGTGCTGGTGTTGTGTTGGCGCTGGTGTTGTGCTGGTGCTGGTGCTGGTGTTGGCGCTGGTGCTGGTGTTGGCACTGGTGCTGGTGTTGCTGGTGGTGCTGGTGTTGGTGCTGGTGTTGGTGCTGGCACTGGTGTTGGTGTTGGCGCTGGTGTTGGCGCTGGTGTTGGTGTTGGCGCTGGTGTTGGTGCTGGTGTTGGTGTTGGTACTGGTGGTGGTGGTGGTGCTGGTGTTGCTGCTGGTGTTGGGTGCTGGGTGCTGAGTGTTCTGCTCTAGGTGCTGGTATTGGGTGCTGGATGTTGGTGTTGGGGTGCTGGTGTTGGTGCTGGTGTTGATGCTGGTCTCTGGGTGCTGGGTGTTGAGCTGTAGGTGCTGGGTATTGGACTCTGGGTGCTGGCTGTTGGGTGTTGGGCTCTAGGTGCTGGTGCTGGTGTTGGGTGCTGAGTGTTGAGCTCTAGATGCTGGTGTTGGACTCTGGGCTCTGGGTGCTGGGTGTTGAGCTCTCGGTGCTGGTGCCGGGCTCTGGGTGCTGGGTGCGCGGTGCCTGTCCCCTCCACCCGTGATGCTCCCCCGCAGGTTCTCGGTGAAGACGCTGCTGGAGAAGTACACAGCGGAGCCCATTGATGACTCCTCTGAGGAGTTCGTGAACTTCGCCGCCATCCTCGAACAGATCCTCAGCCACCGCTTCAAAGGTACCGGAGCCGCACAGGGACGGGGCCACCGCGTCCCTGCGCCCAGCGCGGGGGCTCTGTGCGGGGGCAGCCCCTGAGGCGGTGCCGGCGCCCGCAGGCCCCGTCAGTTGGTTCAGCTCGGATGGGCAGCGCGGGTTCTGGGATTACATCCGCCTGGCCTGCAGCAAGGTGCCCAACAACTGCGTCAGCAGCATCGAGAGCATGGAGAACATCAGCACCTCCCGGGCCAAGGTCAGCAGGCGCCAGCCCCGGGCTTGGCCCCATCCACGCTCCTGTCCTGCCTCTGTCTCCATCCACACACGCAGGGCACATGGACCCAGCCTCGTTCTGAACGTCATCCTCATCCCATCCTGTCATCATCTTCATCCCATCTCATCCCACATCCCATCCCATCTCCACTGCATCTCTACTGCATCCCCATTCTAATCTCTATCGTGATTCCCATCCTATCCCCTTTCCCAATCCCATCCTCACCCCACCCCATATTCCATCCCCATTGCATCTCCATTGTGTCCTATCCCATTCCACATTCCCTTCTCCAATCCCGTCCCTATCCCCATCCTCATCCTCATCCCATTCCACATCCCCATCCCATCCCATATTCCATCCCCATTGCATCTCCATTGCGTCCTATCCCATCCCACATTCCCTATTCCAATCCCATCCCTATCCCCATCCTCATCCCATTACACATCCCCATCCCATTCCCACTGCATCATCTTTGTATCCCCATTTCATCCTATCCCAGTCTGTGTTCCCATCCCCTTTCCATCCCCATCCCCATCCCATTCCACACTCCCATCCCATCCCAATCCCTATCCTGATCCCCATCCTCATCCCATTCCAATCTCGATCCCATCCCCATCTCCATCCCATCGCCACAGTATTCCTGTTGCATCACCATCCCATCCCATCCCATCCCATCCCATCCCATCCTCATCCCCTCCTGCAGCCTCGGGAGCAGGTGCATGTGGCACTGGTGGTGGCTCCATGCTCACAGCTCCCGCGGGCGCTGCCTTGCAGGGCCGGGCCTGGATCCGTGTGGCGCTGATGGAGAAGCGCATGTCCGAGTACATCTCCACAGCGCTGCGGGACACGCGGACCACGAGGTGAGCAGCATGGGGGGATACCAGGGTTGGGTATCCGGGTACTTGGATACCAGGGTTGGGTATCCGGGTACTTGGATACCAGGGTTGGGTACCAGGGTACTTGGGTACCAGGGTTGGGTACCAGGGTACTTGGATACCAGGGTTGGGTACCAGGGTACTTGGGTACCAGGGTTGGGTACCAGGGTACTTGGATACCAGGGTTGGGTACCAGGGTACTTGGGTACCAGGGTTGGGTACCAGGGTATTTGGGCACCAGGGTATTTGGTTACCTAGGTATTTGGGTACCTGGGTACTTGGGTACCAGGGTCGGGTACCAGGGTTGGTGGTTCGGGTGCTGGTGGGTGCACATGATGCAGCCCCATCTCCCTGCAGGCGGTTCTATGATGATGGAGCCATCATGCTGCGGGAGGAGTCCACGGTGCTCACGGGGATGCTCATCGGGCTCAGTGCCATCGACTTCAGGTCAGGGCGGGTGGCGCGGTGGGACAGGGGCACCCTGCCCTGGCTGCAACCCCATAGGGCTGCCCTCACCCTGTGCTTCTCCCCCTGCCCCTCAGCTTCTGCCTGAAGGGCGAGGTGATGGACGGCAAAACGCCCGTGGTCATTGACTACACGCCCTACCTGAAGTTCACGCAGAGGTAAGAGCCAGGGGCCCTCCCCATGGCGGGGACCCTGCTGCCTCTGCACCACCCCTTGCTGCTGCGCTAAGCACCACTGAGCCCCTGTCTCCCCAGTTACGACTACCTGAGCGAGGAGGAGGAGCGGGGCAGCGTGGAGAGCAGCACGAGCGAGGACAGCTCCCCCGAGCACCCCTACCTGCCCCTGGTCACCGACGAGGACAGTTGGTACAACAAGTGGCGCAAGATGGAGCAGAAGTTCCGCATTGTTTATGCCCAAAAGGTACCGGGAGCTGGGATGGGGCTATTTGGGTACCAACCACACCCTGGCATGCTCCAGCATCCCCACTCCTGCATCCCAGTGGTACCCGTGACCACGGTGACCCAGCGCTGTCCCTGTGGTGTCCCTGGTGGGATGCTGATGGTGGCCTCATGCAGGGCTACCTGGAGGAGCTGGTGCGGCTGAGGGAGTCGCAGCTGAAGGACCTGGAGGCAGAGAACAAGCGTCTGAAGCTGCGGCTGGAGGAGGTGATGGTGCAGAACCAGCTGGAGAAGAGGGAGCTGGAGGGCGTCATCCTGGAGCTGCAGGAGCAGCTGTGAGTGGGGACACTGGGGGCGGCCCTGGGTGGGCTCAGGTGGGTCCCCCCCGATGCTGAGAGGCATGGTGATGGTGGGGTGTGATGGGTGGTGGGTTCCTCATAGGTGCCCCATAGGACACAGGAGGTCCCCACTGCCCCATATGCCTCATGGGATGTGATGGGTGGCAGGTTCCCTGTCCCCTGTGGGACACAGAACCATAGAATCAGCAGAGTGGGAAAAGAACTTAAAGATCATCAAGTCCAATCCTTACCCCAGCACTGCCAAGGCCACCACTTGGACATGGAGGGTCCCAAATGTCCTATGGGATGTAGTGGGTCCCTGACGCCCCATACATCTTGCGTCCCCCAGCACTCCAGGCCGTGCTGGGTGCTGAGCACCCCCCTTTGCCGCAGGACGGGGCTGATCCCCTGCGAGAACCCGCAGCTGGCGCAGCTGTCCAAGGAGATGGTGACGCCCCTGGTGAACCAGTGGCCATCGCTGGGGACCCTCAACGGCAACGAGAGCGGCTCGGACAGCAAACTGTACCGGAGGTAATGCCCGCGGTGGGGCGGAGCTCTCCTGACCCACAGCCAGAACCCCACCTCCCCAGGGCTGGGTACCACTTAGGCTGCAGGAGCGGGGATGCAGTGGGGAGATGCCGGCGCATCCCGGGGGGGGGCTGTCCCTCGTGGCGGGGCTGTCCCAGCGCATCCCTCCGCAGGCACAGCTTCGTGAGCACCGACCAGCTCTCAGCCGAGAACAGCCTCAGCTCCGACTCCCAGCACCTGGGCGAGGGCAAGCGCGAAGGCGAGCCCTGGGGGCCCTTGGGTAAGAGCCCCCCCATCACTGTAGGGTGCCCCATGGGGCTCATTGTGCCCTGTAACACGCACCCAGGCATCCGGCCCCACCAGCCGCCCCCTCCCCATGCCGGGCAGCGAGGGAAGCCCCGTCCCCATCTCCCCTGATGTGCAGGGCTGGGGTGCGAGGCTGCAGCCCCCCCACGACGTCCACTCTGTGTCCGCAGGGAAGGATCCGACCCCGTCCATGCTGGGGCTCTGCGGCTCCCTGGCCTCGCTGCCCAGCTGCAAGTCCTTGGCCAGCCTCAAGTCCAACGAGTGCCTGGTGAGCGACAGCACGGAAGCCAGCCTGAGGGGCAGCCCCAGCTGAGACCCCCGGCCCCGCCGCCACACAGCGACTGACCTCGGCCCCCCGACACCCGCAAGGGACCCGCCGGGACCGGGAAGCCCCTGCTCTGTCTTGACACCCCAACCCCAGCTGCGCCTCGGCACGGCTCCTGTCTGGAGACATGGACCTGTTGGGATGGGGGATGCTGGACCGGGACTGATGCGAGCTGGGGATGGGAATGGGAGTGAATGTTGGGGGGAACGTGGGGAGCGAGCACTGATGGGGAGCACTGGAGGAGGACCAGGGCTAAACCCTTGCTTGGTCTGGGCTTCCCCTTGACACTGCATGGACTTGTCCTGTCCCCCTCTTTGGGGACCAGCTCTCCCCCCTTGCAGTAACATTCCCACCACAGGGTAGCCCCCCCTCCCCAGCCCCTGCCCATGCTCCCTGGGGTTTGGGTCGGATGAGTTTGGTTTTTAATGCAGCCCCATCCGCCTTGTTGGAGCAAAAGGAATCAATAAACGCAGCAACTGAGCCGGCATCCGAGATCCCCCAGCCTGGAGAGGGAAAGGGGGGGAAGAGCCCTTGAGGTCCCCTCCAGGGCAGGGGGGGCAGCTGGGCCACAGCAGTTCACCTAACGATGAGCCCCGCCCCATACCCCATCAACAGTGGGTAGCAGAGGTCCTGGGAGCATCCTCCGGAACCCAATAAGGAGGCGGAGGACGATGGTGCCCATGGCACAGGGACATGGCTGTCACCTCCAGGGGTACCTTCCACAGGCCCAGAGCACAGGAAGAGAAATCCCTGTGCTAAGAGATGAGGATTACTGTCCTTTTATTTAAGAAAATAAGGTAAATCCCCCCCGGGAGCCCAAGGATGCGCTGGGGCAGAACCTCGGGTAAGTGGACAGTGGATGGGTGCACATCCACTGGCCCCTGAGAGCAGCAGTGAGGTCCGTTCCCACATCGGGTCCAAGCCCAGGGGCTGGCAGGGGACAGGGACACCCTAAGCGGGAGGAGAGGTCTGGAGCATGTCCCCACACCACACAGGGCTGTGCGTTACTGACAGCAAGGGGCTGGAGGGGGGGCCTGGGCAGGCAGGGAAATGCCGAGGGTTTGGTCCTCAAAAGAGCCCCAGTTCCCATCTCCTGCCCTGCACCTCATCATCGCCTGAGCATCCATGAATCCATAATCCAGCAGCATCCATCCAGGCTCAGGGATGAGCTCAGGGGACTCCACATGCCCCCAGTGTCACAGCAGCAGGCACGGGTGCCCCCCAGTGCACTGGGGATGGGGAGCAGGTCTGGGTCTGTCCCCATGCACAGGCAGCAGGAGGTGGGGAGCAGCACGAAGGCACTTGGGCTTTGCAGAGCTGCTGCTGTTGCTGCTCCTGGGACACCGGAGCAGAGCTGGAGCATCCCCCTGGAGCACCGGCCCCGCTCAGAGCCCACGCAGCTGCCGCTCCTGGTTCAGCTTCTGGAAGAAGGTCTTGCCAAACTCATAGGTGCTGATCATGATGGCGCAGGCAGGGGCCACCTTAATGACACGGGGCAGGAATCCTGCGGGGACACCACCACCAGCCCCCCCAGTGACACCAGGGCACCAATAAACCCCACCAGCCCCCCCGGGGCACCAGTAAACCCCAGCCTCGGGCCACGTCCTTACCTGCAAACAGCCCCCGGGTGCCGGACTCAGCGCGGATGCGCTGCATGAGGAGCCACGTGGAGGAGGGTTTGGAGGCTGTGACTGTGGGGTGAGGGCAGCGGGTGAGGATCTGGGGGTGCCCCACACGCACCAGGGGCGCTGGTTGCCCACAGCCCCGCTCCTTACCTGGGCTCACCTCACTGTGCCCCAGCTCAATCTGCCGCTGGGTCTTCACCACGTCAAAAGGCAGTGTCAGCACCGCGGCCACCTGTGGGGACAGCGGTGACCTGGGGGCTCTGCTCCTGCATCACCAACCCCTTCCTTTGCTCCCCATGGAGCCCAAGTGCAGTGCAGAGCCCATGGCCCCAAACTTACCGTGCCGGAGATGGCCCCAGATGTGAAGCTGATCATGAACGTGGCCTCGTTCAGCCAGGCCTTCCTGCAGAGCCAGTCTCTCACCAGCTCGTAGTTAAACCAATAGAGAGCTGGGAGAGGAGAAACCCCAGCGCTAAGATGAGGCACCACGGACACCCCAACCTCTGCCTTCCTCATGTGCAGGGGTGCTCTGGCCCATGCTTGAGCCCCCCACCTCAAGCTGCGGCTGCCCCATCCCTGGCAGTGTTCAAGGCCAGGTTGGACACAGGGCTTGGAACAAGCTGCTCTAGTGCAAGGTGCCCCTGCCCGTGGCAGGGGGCTGGAACTGGATGAGCTTTAAGGTCCTTCCCTTCCAACCCAAACCAAGTGCCACCACACTGCCGATCCCCACAGTGCCATACCTGAGAAGGGGACATCCCGCAGCACGGTGGGTCCCCAGCCCCTCCAGAGGGACAACCACCCATCCTGAGCCACCGCCGACTGGATGCACACCCGCAGCTCCCGGTAGCTGAGCTGCCGCGACTGCATCTTGGTACGGATGAGCTCCAGCGGGCTGATGACCGTCACAGCACCCACTGCAATGGAGGGGACATCTGTTACCAGCTCCATCCACTTCCATGGCTCCCAGAGCATCGTGCTGGGAGAGCCAAGTGCTGAGCGTGGGCTCCAACAGACCCACAGGAGAGGGAGAACATGGGCTGCGCATGGGGGGCACTCACGTCTGGCAAGGGCCCCGGCCAGCAAGGCAATGTGGTGCCCCCGGCTTCCCGTGCGAGCCTGCAGGTAGTCCCGGAGCTGGTCATATGTGGTGAAATAGATGACGGTGGCAGGTACAGCCATGACCCTGGCGAGGAGGGGAGGTGTGAGGGCACTGACAGGGGGTTTAGGGGGGTGCCCACCTGCCCAGGCAGGTGTTAGCACTCAGGAACCCCCCAGGCACACTCACAGGGTGGGGGGCAAGCCGCTCCACAGGGACCTGATGCCCTCGTAGCGTGTGATCTTCACAAAGGCATCCTGGGGGGAGCACCGGGGAGAGGGATTAGACACGAAACACCCCCCAAGGACCGGGAGCCCCCATCCTACCCTCCTGTGCCGTAGCCCTACCAGTGTCCCAGTGAAGCGTGTGGGGGCCTTGTACCAGGCGGTGCAGCCGTTGCCGTTCTGGCAGACGTACAGATGGTCCATGAGCCCGTTGCAGTAGAGGAAACACTTCCCTGGGAGGCAACAGCATTGCTGTTAGAGAGGAGACCCCTTCCCCTCTGCCCTGTGCCCAGCACATTCAATTCCCAAACTCCTCGTCTCCTCCAGGGAAGAGCCAAACCCTCAATGCTGAAAGGAGGATGGAGAGAGGTGGGGATCAGTCTCTGCTCCCAAGGAACAGGGATGGGACAAGAGGAAACGGCCTCAGCTGCACCAGGGCAGGGTTAGATGGAGCTGAGGAACAATTCCTGCCCCAGAGGGTGCTCAGCATTGGAACTGCCCAGGGCAGGGCTGCAGTCACCGTCCCTGTGAGCGTTCACACACCGTGGAGACGAGGCCTCAGTGCCATGGGTCAGTGGTGGCTTTGGCAGTGCTGAGGAATGGTTGGATTGGATGAGCTTAAAGGGCTTTTCCAACCTGGTTGATTCTATGATGTTTGAGCTTGCTGGGGACCAGCCCCATAGCAAGGCCAGGAAAGGGATAAACCTCCAGCAAGGGCCTGACCACAGATCCAGACCCACCAAAGGGATGAGGATGCAGCAGAATCTGTAGCGACAGGACAGAGACAGGGACTGCAGGCAGCCAGGAGGGGTGCACAGCAGACCCCCAGGCACAGATCAGCCCCAAAGTGGGGCTGCAGGAGCAGCTGTGGGGCTGGGGGTGCTGCCCCACACTGCAGAGGGATGTTCCCTCGGCCGGAGGAGCCCGAGCCACCACCAGCAGGGAAGCCAAGCGGGATCAAGGCTTGGGAAAGCAAAGCTGCTGGTGGCAGGAGCTGCCCCATGGCGTACTCACATGTGGTCTGCTGAGCACCCCAGGGCACAGACTGTGTTGGACATGCTGAAACACACAACAGGGACACGCTGAGACATGACACGGGGGATGTGCCACCCTCTGGGCTGGGGCACAGTGCCAAGCCAGGCAGTGTGGGGAGGTCTCTATGGGTGACAGGGCTGGATGCCCTCACAGCCACGACCCAAGCAGTCCCTACTGTCACCAAAGCAGCCCCTTGGGAACAGCCCCAGCCCCCTGACCCCATAGGGAAGGGGACAGAGTCCATAGGGTCTCTCCTGCCCCATGGAAGCTGTGTGGAACAGCAGAGAGGCACAGCATTGACACCTTCAGCATTACAATAGGGCTGTGAGGGGGAAGGACAGAGCCAAGCACCAGCCCAGCTCCCCCAGTGGGGCCCCCGGAGCCTGTGAGGACAAGGGGCCCAGGCTAACTTGTGCTCTGGAGCTGAGGAATCTCTGCCAACCAGCACATTCACATGGGCAGCCCAAGATGGGGTCTGGAGACCCCCTCTGCCCCAAGCAAGGTTACCTTTGGAGAAGGGGGTCCTCTGAGCCTGCAGCCGGATCTTAACCACGTCCAGTGGTGTCACTGAAACAACACCATCCTTTAGCCCCATGGCACGGCCCCGGTGCCCCCTCCAGTGCCTGTGGTACCCACCGAAAAGAGAGGTGAGGATGGCGCCCGTCCCCGAGGCCAACATCTGCTGCAGAGGTGTGATGCTCCCACCGGCACTCGGCGACGTCCGCTCGGCCATGGCAGCGCCCTGCAACACACAGCAGGGACAAGGGGGGATGCTCGAGGGTGCCCAGGGATGAGCGATGGATCCCAAGGAGCCTCCCTGGCATTCCCGGTGCGCTGCAGGCGTCCCACCTCTGGCATCGCTATCGGCCTGGCACAGGGCAGGCGCGCCCCCCCCCCCCGTAATCGTGCTGCCCCGAAGCGGGGGAACAGAGACGGAGCCTGGGGCTGGACCAGCCCCGATAACACCCCCGAGCCCGGCGCTGGCGGCCGGCCCAGCCCCGCTGGAGGTGGGGACAGCACGGGCCAGCCCCCGTGTCCTTGGAGGGGAGGACCGTCTCCTCCCCGCGCGGAAAGGTGAGAAGGGACGAAGTGCAAAGCCCAACCACACCGCAACAGCCCCCCCCGACCCCTCAGCCACGGGGGACACCGCGGGGATCCCTTTGGAAAGGGGGCGCAAGTTGTGGCAAGCACCCCAAAACGGGTTCACACATCCAGAACCTTGCGTGTGCCCCCCCTGCAAAGTTTAGCAAGACTGCGACCCCCCCGCGGGTCAGGGACCTGCCCGAGGGAAGGGGGATATGGGGCTACTGCACCTCGAGTGTGCTGCTCTGCACGCTGAGACGGGGCCACGGCGCTTCCAAGCTTCAGGAATGCGCGGCGGTGTTTGAAAGCCAGGGGAATGCAGCACAAACCACCCCAAAAGCACCTTCCGCTCCTGACTCAGCACTTGGCAAGGTCGGCGCAGGCACAGATCCCGCAGTCCGCGCTGCCCGGTGCCCCAGGCTGGGAGCAGGGACGGGGCCGTTCCGGAGACAACCGCACCGGGAGCCGGGGCCCGCATGGTCCCGCACTGTGCCGGGATGGCGGCTCCTCACGCTCATCCAGACACATACAAGGGGAAAACCCGGTCCCGGCAGAGCCGAACGCTCGTTATCTCCCGGTGCACCGGCCCCATCCTGAGGGAGCTGCTCCCTGCTCCAGCCGGGACACGCACCCCTCCCGATGCGGGCGGGCCGCGGGGCTCGGTACGGGGAAAGGCGGATAAAACAAACCGGTGTTGGGATGAGAACGGGAACAAGCGGGAGCGGACCCAGCACCCGCACCCCCACGCGGGACGGGACCCGCCAGTCCCCGTCCCCGTCCCCCCCCCCCCCACGGTGCTGCCGCCAGCGCGATGGGGGCCAGCGCGACCGGGACTCGCCCCCCGTCCGCCCGCTCTGGCCCAGCGGCCGCTCGCCCCCCGGGACCGGGGAAACTGAGGCAGCGGCGGCGCGTGCGGGGAACGAGGGGATTTCGCCGGGGTTTGGGGGCACCGGGGGGTACAGAAGAGGAGACCCCCGCCCCACCTGCTCATTCCAGCCCCGCGGGACGCTTCCCTCCGCCGGCACCGGGAGCGGCGGCTCCTTTAAGGATCCCCATGGGCTCCCGACGCGCGCGCGCGACACTTCCGTCCCACGCACGCGCGCGCGCACGCCGCCACCACCACCAGAACCGCCCACCACTGCGCCCCCTGCCGGGCCGGCGGACGTGCGGGAGCGCGCTTCGCACGCTCATGGCGCGGGCGCGCGCTCGGCGCGCTCCCCCATTGCCTGGTGTCCCCTCCGAGGTGCAAGGGGTGAGGTGGAGCCCAGCCTTTAGCCGCAAGCGGGCAGGGGAGGCCGGGCACTGTGCAAGGGTGGCTGCAGGGGCGGGAATGGGGGCTAAGGAAGGGAAATCTTCCACACCAGGAGCGCGGTTGGCTCGGTTTATCTGCAGGTCCCTTATGTGAAGGGTGCCGGGTTGGTTTGTGCATTTCCAGCCCCAACACTTGGGAGCGGCTGGATGGGCAGGAGGGTTCCCGTGCTATTCCCTGCTCTGGTCTGAGAAGGAAGACACAGTTCAAACCGTATTGTTCCCTTTACATCAGAGGAGCACCCCTCAGAATGGGCTGGTCCCGCATGTGGCTCTCTGTAATGTGCACTGACAACAGCAGATGGCTCCCGAAGCCCCTCTGAAGCCTCCATGGATGCTCTTGGCCGGACTTGAGGGCTGAAGACTGCGCTGGTGCGGTCCCTCTGCGCGCCCCTGTGAGTGCCATCCTGTGGCAACAGCAGGGAAGGCTTCGAGAGCAGGCGATGGCACGGGGAGCCCGGAGAGGCTGTGGCTGCCCCATCCCTGGCAGTGCTCAAGGCCAGGTTGGACACAGGGGCTTGGAGCAACTGCTCTGGTGGAAGGGGTCCCTGCCTTCAGTGATCAGGCTTCAGCCCCACAGGTGCGGCTGGAGGCTGTGGGTCTGTGTGTATGGAGAGGAGCTGTGGGGTGGCTGTGTGAGCACAGAGTGATCCTGAACTTCATGCTGCCCTTCTGTGACACCAGGTCCAAGGGAGTCTTGACTTTGGGATGGGAGGCCAGGAAGTCAGTCATTCCCACAGGGTCATGTAAGTGAATGCATCCTGAACTCCCTAATGAGTCAGCTCTGCCTCTTACGGGCTTAAATGGGAAGCCTCTTTTGTTGCAGGTAATTTAGACATGGAATAAAGATTAATTAAAGCCCCATACCCTTAGAGGTATTGGGTCTTGTATCTTCTATCTGAGGGTGTTGTGCTCTGCTGCTCAAGGGAAAGGAGAGGGAACCCTCTCTTTCCCACTGGTCTGTATAAGGGGTGAGTGCCTCAGCCCGGGTTTCAGGGCTCTCCACGAGGAGGGAAGGTGGGGACTGCTTCCCCGCTGCGCAGAGGCAGGACCGGCTCCTTGTGCTGAGTCACGGCCGGTGCTGCGTGCCCAGCGCCGCCGGGTTCCTGCCTGTGATTGACATCGGCACAGTCCCGCCGGCCTCAGTGCGTGCTGGAGGGGTGTACCCTGCTCCAGCTGCCTGGGACAGTGAATCGTGCAGGGGTGCAGCCGCACGGAGCTGCGCGCGAGGTGTAGATACCTGCCTTTGGTTTCCACAGCGGGAAGGAGCTGGCTGAGCACTAACACCTCTGGAGCTTGGGGGAGGCCTGGAACCAGTGCAGGCAATGCCCCTTGTCCTGTAACACAGGCTGGGAAAAGCACTTGTGTAATGCCCTTGTGATCTGCACAGAGGCTTCCAAGCGAAAGCGAGCTCCCCTGGGCCCATGCCATGTCCGCATTAGAGCTGTGCCCTGGGAGGCAGGGCTGGGGCTGTGTCTGCCTGGGGCCTCCCGAGGTAGGAAGGGGTCACCCTGTGGTCTCTCATGGCTCTTGAGTTGATTCAGAAAGCTCTTCTTGCTGGAAACCCTCAGAAAAGCCATTCATTAGCCCATTTCCTTGGGTTCAGGAGAGCTGCAACAGGGATCCGAGCAGAACTCTAATGGAATTACTCTAGTGCAGAATCTGAGTGTTTATTTCAGCACGGATCATGATGGTTTTGCAAAAGCCATCCTTAATCTGCATTAAATGACTGAAATGAAACAGCTCGTGGGCAGATGAGGCCCTGGGGACATCAGCGTAACCCCAATTCTAACACAGCTCTGCAGGTGAGCCCTCAGAAACCGTGTCCCACCTTCTGCAGGAACCACCCTCCAGGAAAAACCTTCATGCAGCTGTGAAACAGCTTCAGAACTGACCTGTGAGGAAATGAGCCTTGTCTTGGGGGTGAAGGAAGGGCTATGGAAGATAAAGGCGTAACTCTTTCCTCCCTAAAGGCTTCCTTTATAATCTGCTGTAGAAATACCCAGCAGCAAAAGGAATGAGGGGAAGAGAGAGTTACTGGTGGGATAAATTCCCAGATCCTTTTTGCTATACAACCAAAGCCACCCTATGAATGCGGAGCAGCCAGCACAGCGCTGTGCAGTAACTAAAGTGTACCTCAGCTGTGTGTGCAGGTGCCTATAGAGAGCTCCTCTGCAGCTTCTCTTTGCCAGTTGATTGCCACGAGTGAGCTCATTCCACTTGGCTTGGAGCAGTCTCCTGCACCCGGGCCCTTGGAGTTCCCAGAACACATGGGATTGCTGCAGCAGCATCCTGCATTCCCTCCGGTGTGAGGTGTGGGCTGCAGAGCATGAGATGTGGTACTGCACAGTGGGGCTCTGCACAAGGGGATGGGTCTGCAGTGAGCCCAAGGGTGCGTGTTGGGAGGTGGGGAGGGAGGGCACCTCAGCGAGGGACATCCAGCCCATGCTCTGGCCCTGCAGGGTGTTGGAGAAGCTCTGTGTAGGTTTGATTATCTCATTTACGAGGAACATGCATGTGCTTCCAGTTCTGTGAATACAGACAGGACTTAACAGCGAGATGCTGTGCCTTTGCTCATTGTGCCTTTCCTACACAGGCTGTTTGTGATACTCCCTGCAGTTCATTACCAGGCTTCTGCGGCTGTGCCCTGGGCCAGGACAGGGAGTTGCTTGGTGCTGTGACCACAGCCGTGGAGGCTGTGGGGATCCCTGCTGGTGTGCATGAGGCAGTACTGTGGCCATGGAATCATAGAACCGTGGAATGGGCTGGGTTGGAAGAGACCTTAAAGCTCACCCGCTTCCAACCCTCATGGGGAGCTTCTCAACCAACCAGCCCACGTCCTGCTAGAGGATGCTCAGCTGATTCACAGCTAGTCTTGTGCTCCTGGTGTATCTGTACTGTCTGTAGGAAGAGCTGCTGTTCCAGACCTGGACTCAAGCCACTTGCAATCAAAGTTCAAATTCAGCTTGTTCTGTGTTGTCTCACAAGGATCCCCTTGGAGCACTGTAGGACTTGTTTTACAATACCAACAGCAGTGCTATTTGAGAGATGTGTCTACTAACGATCTGATTTATAGTGGCTACTTTTAGCCAGTTCCATAACGGGTTTTAGGTACTTCACCTGTTTCTATTGACCTGAAACCCCCCCCATCTCATAGCGTTGCATGTCCATAAATCCAGATTTTTTCCCCTCATCTGATTGTACTTTGTACTTATTAACAGTGTAGGGAGAGAAGGGCTTTGACTTTCCATAGACCCAGATGGACCATTCCCAACCCAGTCTGTTGTAAAAACCCCTGGTGCTGCAGGTTCCACATCTGTGCCTCTGTTGAGCTTTCCTCCTCTTTGGAGCCTCTGCCTGGAGCCTCTTCTTGGCCTGGACATTTACCCTTGATTTGCCTGACACAAGATCCTTCCTGTGGTTTCTCCACTAAATCAGATTCCCAGTGACAGCGACCCTGGAACACAGGTCAGTGATTCCATTGAGGGATGTCCAGTGTGTCCATACGGCTCCCAAGCTGCTCCAGAGCATCTCCAGGTGAAGCAGGCCATGGCGAGAGGGCTCTCCTGGGGCCTTCTTCAGCCCCAATGCTGTGGGTCCTGTATAGGGTGATGAGGAACCCCCGTGCGGGATGCAGGGTGCCATAGGGTGGTAACACATCATCCCATGGGTGGCTGCTCCTCAAAGGGACTGTGCGGATAACGGAGCAGAGCTGTGCACAAGGCTGCCTTCCCTTTGCAGTGTGGAGCTTACCAGGATGAGGGGATGGCGGTAGCACCAGTGTGTTCATCCCCTTGGCTACTGAGGGCTGCAGCGAATCCAACCTTGAATCAGCGGGGGATGCGGGGCTAACCAGGAGGGGCGGTGCTTCTCATCACTCCCGGGCTGTGACCGGTGGCGTGCGCTGCGGGATCTCGGGACACCCGATCCCGATCCCGATCCCGATCCCGATCCCGTCCCCTCAGCACCGGGCACAAAATGGCGCTGAGGGGTGAGGAGCGCTCTGCTTGACGCGGGAGGGGGCAGCGTTCGAGCGCCCCCTGCCGGGCGGGCGGATCGCTCCCGCTTTCCCGCAGACAAAAGGCGGCGGCGGCGGCCCCGGCCCCACCCTCCCTGCGCTGCGCGCAACTGCGCATGCTCGGGAGAGCCCGCTCCTTGGTAGTGGTAGCGGGGGGGGGGGCGGCGATGCGCGCGGCGCATGCGCGCTCCCGCGCCGGCTCGGCGAAGGTTCCGGAGCTCGCGCGCGCCCCCGCCCCGCCCGCGTCGCCGCTGTCACCGCCGCCCGGCTCCGGTGCGGATCCCCCTGCGCGGCAGGTACGGGCTGGGCGGCGGGGCGGAGGGAGGAACGGAGCCCGAGGGGAGCGCGGGAGCGGGCACCCGCTGTGTCCCGCGTCCCCGCGCCCACAGCGCGGAACGGGTGAAAAGGGGTACAAACCGCACTAAACCGCCCCGAACGTGGCTATTTCAGCCCCAAAACCGCCGCGAAGGGGCGTGTCACCGGTGGTGCTGCTGCAGCAGAGCGAGGGGCGGCCCCTGCGGCAGCGCGGCCGCAGGTGCGCGGCGGGGCGGGATGGGGGAATAAGGGCGTTTTTTTCGCGTTCCTCGCCCGTTTTCGCCGTTTTCCTGCCCCGCTCCCTGCGGCGGGCGCGGCCGTGGCTGTGGCGGCGGGGGGCTGCGGCAGGAGGGCGGGCAGCGCCTTCCCGCCCCGGCGCGGTGCCATCTTCTGCAGCCGCCCTCGGGGAGGGGGGGGGGGGCGCGGGGCGGTTGTAATTAACAACGATCAATTAATCAATAATAAGAAATCATGAGGAAAAGGTGGCTTAAAAGCGGGAGCTGTCCACGCCCTGCCCCACATTTTGGGGGTGGAAGCGTTACGGAGGTTATGGCACTCCGGCGTTGCCCTGCTTTGTGCGCCTGCAGGGTAAGGGGTGCTGCTGTTTAACGTTAACGGTGGGTTCCTGCCCTGCTGAGCCCCGGGGTCTTTCCCTTTCTTTCCCCGTGGGGTTGGGGATGCCGGTGCCCCGTGGGTTGGTGCTGGGGTGGTGGCACCCGGTGTCAACGGAGGTGTTGGCAGGTCCTGGATGTGCCTGATACCTCACCAGCATCCCCATGTCATGATGAAATTGCCCCTCTTATCCCTGTCATCAGCCTCTTTCCATGCTGCTCTTCATTCGTGTCCTAAAATCACCCCAGGCAGGGCCATGGGTCTGGCCCCTTTCTGGGCTTTGCCCTTATTCCCTTCAGTTGCGGGGTGTTTCTTTGTTTTAAATCTAACTTCACAATGCGGAAAGGGAAGTTTTTTCACCAGGTGTTTCCAGGCACGCTGTGTGGCATCCCCTGCCTTGGAGCAGTTAAAGCCGTGAGGAGCAGGAACAGCTCATTCCAGGTGAGGGATGGAGATTGCTGCCTGCATCCCTGTCTGCCCAGGGGAGGATTTGCTCAGGGAAGGTTGGTTTAAGCCCTGGAGGTGCGATGCTGTTTGTTCGCAGAGGGAAGCTGCCATCACTTTAAAGGGAGTTTCTCCTTCCATTTGCTGGTGGTACCACCACGCGAGGTGCAGCTCCATTTGCAGCGAGGGGCTGGTCTTGCTTAGAAACGGTGTGGCTGGAAGGAGCTGCTGAGATGAGCTAAGCTGTCACTCCAGCTATTGGTGCGCAGCGTATTCTTGAGCTGCCCTGCATTTATCCGTGTGGATCTGGGCACATGTTGAACATGTGTCTGAATGAGTGGAACAAAATTCACTACTGAGAAGCATTCATCTGGTGTGTTGAGCAATGGCTGCCCTCTTACAGCCGATGAAGGGGTTTCACCTTTGCTGCAATACCGCACGTTTGGGGTATTTAATGGCTTTCCTTCTGCAGGTCAGGTTTTTTGCCCCTTTTTCTTAAGGTGCTCAATCACAAGAGGTCTCATTTGGGCATTTGCAGGCTAAGCCTGAGGGAAGGAAAATGAAAATCTCATTCTCTCTATAAATGAGAAATAGTCAAACCCAGATAGAATCATGGAATGATTTGGAAAGAATCTTAAAGCTCATCCAGTTCCACCCCTTGCCACAGGCAGGGACACCTTCCACTAGAGCAGGTTGCTCCAACCTGGCCTTGAACACTGCCAGGGATGGGGCAGCTGCTTTGTTCCCTCTTGATATGCAAAATGCTTGGGTTTACCCCAAGATACGTAACTTAAGGAGTTAAGGTGCTGGCTGACTTACTTGCAGTGCACAGAGGTTTCCAGGCAGATAGTTCACACCTGATACAAGTATTGCATTGTCTCATTCATGCTGTAGATGGAGGAATGGTGTTTGAAAAGGGGTGTGTGGCTGTGGCGTGCTTTCCTGTGCACCCCCCAGTATTAGCAGAGCTATCTCATGAAGCTGAATGCTCTTGGAAATGAAGGCTTGTGTTCAGGGCTTTGGAATTACAATGCAGGTGGGGGTTGTTGTTTGAGACCTAGCTCTTGTGTTCCAGGGAAGTGGGATGCTTGTCCCACAGGCTGGGTGCTTGCATCTTCATCCTCCATAAGGCTTGACTGCAGCATCAGAGGGTCTTAGGACAGTTGGGTCTTGAGCATATAGAGCTTGAAATGAAGCACCTGGTGAGCTCTGAGGGTTTAAAAGGTTATTGGTCCATTAGTGTGCACATGGAGATGTCCAGTGTTGTGGGTCTTGTCTTCACCGTGCGCAGCAAGGAGCTAATCCTTGAGGAACCTCAACTAAACCAGCTCTGCTTGTGTTAATGAGTGAAAGTGCATGGCTGTTACCATCTGAAGCCTTTAAATGAAAGCCAGAGAGGCCCATACGGTCAGCCCTGCTCTGGAGCAGCTTGCTGCTGGTCTGCAGCGTTCAGTGAACTTGTTGCAAAGGTCCCATCTGACGTGAACGTGAGACAGATCGAGGTGTGGTGTCTGCCTGGAAGAGCAAGGCTATTTGCTGCTCTGGAAGGGGCAGGTGGCATCACAGATAAGATATGGACCTTTATCCTTCATCAGCTGGGATTAGCCAAGATGAGAACAGAAGCAACAGGACCTCTGTGTGCCCTGTGGGAAGCTCCCATGGGGAGGCGGTGGGTCTGGTCCCTTCAGGTGACAAGGTGCAGGTCACATGTGTGATTGTATGGGGTTTGTGTCTCTCCCTTCCTCTTTACTTGTGCTTTTCAAGTTCTATGTTAAGTATTTACAGGTCAGGCTTCTAATTTAGTCTTCTTCACCCTGCATCTCTGTCTCACCTTCCAGCCTCTTTCTTCCCAAGGTTTCATTCAAACTGTCCCATTCCCTCTGTGCTTAATAAACTGCACTTCCAGCAAGACCCACTAAACATATTTATCTGTCCTGAACAAGGAGTGCTGCAGTATTCTCATTTCCTTCCCAAAAGCCATGGGGAAGTCTGTTCCCTGGCTGGGAGAGCAGTCCTCATAGGATAAAAATGAGGGAAATGCTCTTTCCATGCTGAGACTGAGCCTGGTGGATCTAGCCAGGGACACTTGGAAGCATGCTGGTAAGGTGGGTGTCCTCATCTTCTGCCTTTCATATTCCTCTGCTTCGTTTGGAAGAGCCCTGTTCTTCACTGCATGCTTGTGGTTCTGAGCATTGTCTAAGTGTTTGAGTGCCACCTTGTTCCTTGTGTATTTGCTGAGCAGTTCTCACTATGTAATAGCGGAGAGCAGAGCAAATTGCTCCTTGATGACATTTATGTCCTCATTTGGAAGCTGGGCTTTGCAGCCTGTGGGGCTGTTAGAAACGGATGGGAAAGCCATGTTCAAAATGCTTTTAAGACGGGGTGTCTGCTGCTTCCTCTGAAAGCTTGTGCCCATCAGCACGGGAGGATCAAACCATCCTGACACGTCCAGTGGAACTGCTTTGCCTGTTGGGGTGTCTGAGTGCTGCTGTTTGAGATGCAGGTGCTGGGTGTGCCCATGTCCAGACTTCCACACAAATCCCTTTTGGCTTGCAGAGCATTGAAAATGGGATCATGAAGCAGTGTCTGAGGGTGGTCCTTCCCTTTTTTTCCCCAGTAGGAGTGTTACTCAAAAGCTGGAAGAAAGCTGTTGGGTTTGTCTTGAGCAGAATAAACTACTGCCAGCCCAGTGTGCTGATGAGGCTTGGTTGTGGCTGTGTCTTTGGAGAGGGTGCTGCTAATCTGGCTGTAACAGTGCTCTGACAGTTGATGAATTAGGCAAGAAAGAATCGGGGTGCTGGCTTGCACCCGGCTCCCACTATCTTCCACTTTGCTTAGCCTGCTGGCTGAGGAGGTCAGTGGGCTAGTAGGTTGGCTTATTCCTTTCTAGGCTATGTGTTAGCTGGTCATAGGTGTGGGGCTGGGCTGAGAGGTGGAAGCTTGTACCAAAGTGCCCTGGGCTTGTGGTAGACTCATGAGCCCTTCATCTGGGTGACACTGAGAGGGTATATGGTGTGTTTGGCACATGGCGCAGGTTTAGGAGGGTTGTGGTTCTGCATGCAGGTAAAGCAACCAACCCCTGGACAACAGTGTGTTGTGCTTTCTGGGTGTATGGCTTGCTCAAAGGTCTGTGAAAAAGCACTGTGAGCCCTTTCTTGGCAAGCAGAATGGGTGCCTCTGGCTGTATTGGGACAGCTGAGACTCTGAAGTCCAGGATGGTGTGTTCCTGCCCCATAGCCAAGTGGAGGGGGAGCCACAGACTCAGCATCCTGGCTATTCCCAGCCTCTGTTCAGAGAAGCTCCAGCTGATGTCTTGGGAGGAGGACAGAAGCTCTCAGGTCTCACTAGTGCTAGCATTGGAGCTGGGCTGGCTTTCTAGGTTTTTCTGCCCATCTGCTCTAAATCTCTGCTTTCTCTCTCAGGAGCTTTGCTTGCTTAACCGTAGGGTTTAGACTTCCATGGTGGGCTGGAGTGGTGTCTGGGGCTCACTCCAAGGCCATGGCCTTGCTGGTGGGGTGCTCATCAATGAAGCAGGCAGTGCCCTAGTGCACGGGTTGCCAGCAGAGCAGTGCAGAGGTGTTCTCACTTGTCTTAAACTCCCTGGGAAGGGATTTAGAGTGGCTGATCCTGGGTAGAGGTCAGTGGGCTGTTTGTCATCAGGCAGTCCTGCCAAACCCTTGCAGGGCACCCTCAGTCGTGCCCAAGGCTGCAGCCGTTGGTTTGGATCAGTGCTCCTTCTTGGAGTGTCTGCTGGGTGCAGCTTTGCTCGCACCTGGCTTTTCAGCACAACCAGCCCTCAGTCCCGAGCTGTCTTGGCAGATCACCCTAAGATGTGGCGGAGAGAGAAGAGAATTGTGGCCCTTTAGGTAGCCCCTTGTGTGGCTTTTAAGGTGGGCACAGTTCTGCTCTGGGGGATCTGAGTCTCTCCTTGCAGCAGGATGAGTATCCTCCATCTGCGAGTTAGAGCTTTGTTTCACACTGAAATCTGCTGGTAGTAGGCTGTTATTTAAAGTGCCTGTGGAAGCATATGCAGTTTACACTGGAATCTGGAGGCTGGAGTATCTGTGCCTTGAGACTTGAGTGGAATTTCTTTGCAAGTCTAATGAGCCCCTCATGCTCTTCAGAGATCAAGCCACTGATTTTTCCCCTTTCCCTTCCAAGCTGTCCCATCAGTAAGAGCAGTCATTACATGTGGTGTGGCTCCTGATTTCAGTGTCTTGTCTTTAAATATCCAAGCAAAGGCAGCACCAAGGGATACCTTCTGTTAAGCTAAAAGGATTATTTCTGCAGTTGGGCTAATTATTCCTGTCTTTTCAGCCTCCCCACTGTACCTGCCCTGCCCTCTCTTCCTAGAGCAGGTATTGCTGTTTTTCCATCCTCTGTGCCTTCCCTCTGTGCTCTTCTTGCCTTGCTGCAGAGTGGTTGTGGGATTGCACCATCTGTGTTCAGGGAAGGTGGATCAGGGGGATCTGTCCGGTTTGGCTGGTCAGTGTGTGTTGCTCCAGGTGAGCTGCAGCTCTGCTGGCTGAGGATGCTCTGAGGCACATGGGGAGGACGGAGCCTGATGGAGGTTATTGCAGGGTGATGTCTAAGGGACAGATTATACTAGTTCATAGGAAGGACTGTATTAAACCTTCAACACTTAAAAGGGGTTTCATCACCTCTCCTGTATTCATGGCTTTGAATACTGTGTATGTGACTTTGCCATGGGCTGCAGTTGCAGGACTTTCTGCCACTCGTCAGCATTTCACTTCATGGCTCCCCATCGGCTCCTGTCCCAGACTGTCTGCCTGGAAGTGCCTGATGTAATTTCAGATGGATTTCATCAGGTCACTTGCTGCAGAATGAAATTCTTTGAGGTATTTGTAAATGGCTAAAAAAAAAACCCAACAAACCCCCTAAAGAAGCCTCTGCCTTGACCCTTGAACACGTCCAGCTCAGAACATGCACGTTTGTTCAGAGTGGTGATATTCTTCCCTTTGCAGGAAGCATTTCATCTCTTACTTGATCAAAGCTTGACTTAGATCCTGGGTACATTGGTCTTGCCATGAAGTATGTGTGTGTTTTGCTCACAAGCATCTCTGCTCCTCCTTTCTGCCAAATGTCACTTGATGTGAGCTTCCTGATGCAGGGACCACATCTGGCCAGCTGTGCATGTGCTCAGTGGAGCTGAGGGCAGATGAGGTCTGTCCCAGTCTGGATGAGAGGGCTGGGACTGGTGATCAGCACCGTGTCTGCACGGTGGTGTTGGAGCTGTGTGTCCAGGCTGACAGCTTCCTTGCAATGGTGACAGTACGTTCCTGTGCTGGTTTGCAGGGCTCTAGGTGAGTGTGTTCCTTGTGTTTGAGGACACAGCAATACAGAAGGGGTGTGATGGAAGGGCCTGTCCCAAGGGAAGGGATAATCCAGTGGGATGAGCTTCCTGGAGGTTGGTTTCTAGCTTTGGCCTTCTAGTGAGCTCCGGCGGTTGTGTGTCAGTGCAGGCTGGCAAGAGGAGCCTCTGCATCAAAATGCAGCTTAAATCTGAAAGAGTTCATAGTGGTCAGGAGCAAAGGCAACCCAAGATTTGTGGCTGTAGCTTGTGCTCCTTCCCTAATGCTGACCCACCTTGTACAAAGTGCTGACCAGCTCCCTGCAGGTGCTGAGGATTTTATTACCCTCCCACTGCAGATCCTGGATGTGATGGGGTGAGAGTTGCTGGGACTGAATTACCTTTGTGCTTTAAGGTGAGACCTCTGATGGTGCTGGTTTATGTGGTTGTGTTACAGAAGCGGAGCTTCATGTTCTCTCTGCTGGTAGCTGTGTTTTGTGGTATCATGCGTTAGTAAGCCTAAAGCTGGGATTTAGTCCAAAATGAGAATGACCTTTTGTGGTTTGTTTTCAGCTCCCACTTACTTTACCCTAAGCAAGCTCTGCCCTCTGAGGTTACTGCCTTACCTGTGGTTTTACCTGCTTCCTTATCAGCATGACAGACAATGCTGCCCTGGAGCTCACTGCAGGGGGTTGTGGAAGTAGATTTTAACAAGGGACATCTCCAAATTGGACAGAAACCAAAGTGCCTTTCCTTTGGCATCTTCTGGTGAAGTGCTGGAGGGCCTGGCAGGCAGGTGTCACAGAAGTATTAAGTGCTGCTGCTGGGAACAGGAAGGAAAGCAGGAAAGAAGTCCAGCTGAAAGATCTGCTTGAGTGTTGCCTGTAGGCACTGTCCATCAGTAAGCAAGAGAACAGGTTCAGGAAGGATGGAACTGAAACAGGGTGTTCCGGACTTCCAGCATGGGGACTGTCTCACCTGCAGCACTGTGAGCTCCATCACTGCCTCTTATTCTATGGCTTTGTAGCCTGCTTTGCATGAGCTTTGCCTTTACTGTTAGCTGAATTTCCCCACCAGGTCCTCCCTTCCCCCAGGTTCCTCCAGGCGAGAGGCAGAGCAATGAATACTGTTGAATGTGAAGGCACTTATTAATGCTTAATCTCTCTAATATGCACTGCTTTTACTGTGTCTAATAATAGGGTTTATTGTCATGGCTGTCTGAGGTCCATGCTCAGCTCCAAATCACATTTCCTGAGTTATTGTTGCTCGTGTACTCCCCTTACGGAGCAGCTTTTGATTCCATGGGCTTGTTTGCTCTATCAACCTCCAACAGCCTCTTGATGCTTATGTTCATAAATGGAAGAATCCTGTACCGTGTTTGTAGCTGCGTTTGTGTGCAGATCATGGAACGGTTCAGCACCCTGGATCATGCTTCCTGGTCCATACTATGATGCAAAGATCCAGCAGCAGCGAGTGCTGCTGCCTCCCTCGGTAAGGCTGTGACAAAGCGCTCTGGCTCTAGGTGTGGTCAGAGCCTCTGCAAGGGGCTCTTCATGCCCTGAAACACCAGCAGCCCTGTTTATTCCAGCCTTTGTATTACAGATTGAGAGAGAGCTCATGACCTTATAAACATGAATGGATCCCTTGTAACTTGAGAGCAGGAGCAACATTATTTTAAGCAGGAAGTAAGGCTCTGCAGCGCATGTGACAGCAGAGCTGCATTTAGAGCTGAAAGGGGATAAAATCCCCAAGGAGACTGATTGCACCTCATTTACTTTTAACAAATGTAGTGGGGAAGATTGAGCCTGAATTCCTTGACTTGGGGCAGGTTGAAATTCAGCCAGTTTCCACCTTTCATGCCTATGGAAAGGACCATTGGCAGCAGCCGGCCTTCCTGCTAATTCCTGGGGAGGATGAAGTGCACATGGACTCTGATTTATTTTAATTTTGCTCCTGCTTTAGCCTTCGGGTGAGGAGGGGAGATAATGGTTTTACAACTGGCTGAATTTATGGCCTGGGTTCCCCTGTGGGTTGTCACTGTTCACACTGCCTGCATCTGCTTTTGTTGCAAAGCTGCTTCTCAGCTCAGTAAAACTAGCATCAAGGCAAGCCAGATTGCTACCTGATTGCCATCCCCAGTGACCCAAACTGGGCCAAGACCAGCTGGAAAGAGACATCCCAGTGCTAAGCAGGGATGTGTTTTTTGTATAGAGGCTTTGATTTGCTGTTCATCCTCCCTTGAAATTCCTTGTTTGCCTGTGTCTTAACATGGTGCAAACTGTGCTCCTTTGTAATGAGAAATAAAGGTACAAATGAAGCTTCTGTTGGGTTGTTCTTTTTGGAGCAAGAGCTCTGCCTCTCAAGCCCTGATAACTTGTGCTGGGTATTGGGAAGATGCTGCTGCTGCCCACTGCACTGCTCACTGTTCATACATGGTGTATGAAACCCAGGGCTGGAACAGGCACCAGTTCCATGCAATAACATGACAAGGGAGATGTGAGAGCAGCAGAAATGCTTGATGAATGTCCTATTGTTTGTGTCTTTTGGCCTTAACAAGAAAAAAAGGCATTCAGGAAACACACTCTTGACTTTTGTAATGCAGAAAAGCTAAACAGAAGCTAAAATTCCCCCCTTTGAGCCCTGTCTTGTTGCATAGCTACTGCTGGAATGAGGGCAAGTCCTGCTAAAGCCCTGAAAACTTGTGAGATCTTTCATATTTATTTCTTTCTAGGGTAAGAAACCACTGTGTCAAGAGTGTGTGACTTGTCCCCTGTATTTATAGAGAGCCTGTCCTGGTAAGGCATCGGCTGCATTTCAGTGCTGTCAGTCATCCCTAGGATACTGGAACTGGACACTATGGGGCCAAAGGCTATTTGGTGCCCAGTTTGGGTATCAAATGGCTAAAAGTAATGGCTTGGTGAAGTAAGCACTGTGGACAAGCCATGTTGTGAGGGTTTGTCACAGGTTGTGCAGGGACCTGTGTTCCTGCTGCAGTGGTAAGCTGTGGTTTTTCATAGAGTCATGGAATGGTTTGGTTTGGAAGGGACCTTAAAGCTCATCCAGTTCCATAAGCAGGGACACCTCACAGTAGAGCAGGTTGCTCCAAGCCCCTGTGTCCAACCTGGCCTTGAGCCCTGCCAGGGATGGGGCAGCCACAGCTTCTCTGGGCACCCTGTGCCAGCGCCTCAGCACCCTCACAGGGAAGAGCTTCTGCCTAAGAGCTCATCTCAGTCTCCCCTCTGCATCTGCAATCTCTGCAGCCAGGGACTCTGCAGTCTTGGATCCTGCAGAAGTGAAACAGTGCTCCTTGGAAAAACTCACCTGACTTGGCTTCTTCCCTGGGACAGGCTTTCTGTCACTGGAAGAGTGATGCCAGCCATAGTGGTATTGCAATAGCTGGAGCAGGTGGTGCTGTTATTGTTTTAATGTGGATCTATGTGTTGAAAGAGATCAAAATGGCTAAGAAAGGAAGGCCAACCTGAGAAGATACCTTGAATAGTTTTCCTTGCCCTGAGAAGATTCATGTCCACAGCACTTTCCTGCTTCAGTCACTCTGAGCAGGGTCACTCACATTTGCAAGCTAGAGCTGTGGCAGCAAGAACGTTTTATATTTAATATCTTCATTACTGTGGCAGCATTGAATATTCTCAGAGCTTCTGTCAGGGTGCAGCAAATGCTGTCGGCACTGTGGAATCAAAGGAAGAGGAGCAGCAGAGATCAAAGCAATAAACATGTACCTTGTGTCTTGACACAGGCTGGAGGCAAAACCTGGATGGAGGCTTGTGCTGGCATCCCACATCTTCACCCTCTGCTACGTTGGTGCTCTAAAGCCAGGGTGAGATGCCCCATAGCACCACAGTCACACACCAACTCAGCTTGTAAGGGTTCAGTTTCTGCTGTTTTAGTGCCTCGAACCACCTCCCAGTGGGGTGTTGGAGCAGCGATGGAGGTGTAAGGAATAAGGACCAAGCCTGGCTGGTGGAATTGCAGCCTTGCTCTGCCCACTTTTGAGGCAGGGGTCTTGCTCTTTGCATCTTTCCACAGTTAAAACATTGCTACTCTGAGGCCAAGGTATCTATTTTGGGTGCTTCCTGTGGTGCTGCACACGTGCACACATTGCTGCCTTGGTTAATGTGGAAGGTGATGCCAAGTGCCCAAATTTTCAGGTCCATTCACAGGTGTAAGTAAGTTTTCTTCTCTTAACATTTTCTTAAATTTGGAAGCTTCTGGTTGCACATTGATCTCAGTGTCAGCATCATTTCAGCTTAGCACCAGCCACAGCAACATCATCTGCCTTTGTTCAGGGAGAGGTAGGGGAAGGAAGCTGCCTGCACCGAGGCCAGCTGGAGAGTGCAGGTGCCTCACCACCCTCACAGTACAGAACTTCCTTATATCTAACCTGAGATCTTCCTCTGTTTAAGTTTAAACCTGTTACCCCATTAGGTAAATGTTAGGCTTTTCCATCATTTTCTGCTCATCAGATAATTCCTGGTGCAAGCCTGAGTGCTGGTGAGCAGACTGAAACCTACAGCAGCAGGGAGGATGCTCTGATTTCCAGTGACTTGGGCTGAGCCTGGGATAGGAAAAGTCAAAGAGAATTAGCTGGTAAATAAGATCTCCTGCTTTCTCTTTGATCCGCTCTGCATGTTCAACTGCTTAAAGGCTTCCCAAGCAAGCAGGATTTTGAGGGAGGATGAATTTATCCACAGAGTATGTCATGGCCCTGTGAAACGCAGGATACTCTAGCAGGGGGCTGGGGGGAAATCCAAAGGTAAGTCCTGCCAAAGAGGCTTCTCTTCTGTTCACAGAGAGCCTGCTGAGCAGACAGGGCAAGCTTTAGAGCTGCTGGGGCTTCCTTTGCTGCTGTGTAAGCCCCTGTGATCAGAGCTTTAATCTACTAAAGTTAGTGGCCTTGGAGACAGCCTGATCTTTGCATCATAGTGTGGAATGGGAAGAGTGATCCAGAGAGCTGACATTCCCTGTCCCCAGCCTGCTCCATGACAAGACTTTACATCTCTGCTCCCCGTGTGGGGAAGATGGAGATAGACCTTCAGAGAAGTTCTTCCCTGTGAGGGTGCTGACGCGGTGACACAGGGTGCCCAGAGAAGCTGTGGCTGCCCCATCCCTGGCAGTGTTCAAGGCCAGGTTGGACACAGGGCTTGCATCAAGCTGCTCTAGTGGGAGGTGTCCCTGCCTGTGACAGGGGGTGGGACTGGATGAGCTCTGAGTTCCCTTCCAACACAAACCAGTCTGGGATTCTATGAATATGGGAAGAACGATGTCTTTGATAACTACTTCGTGCTTCTGTCGTTAGCAATTGATGCAAGTTTAGGGTTGCTATTTCTAGTCATTGCAGGACACTTGTCAGGTGATTGCCAGCACATTCCTATTCTTGGAAGATGCCATCTTCATGGCACCCTTTTATTTGGACAGAGACATGCAGATAAAACCGTTTCCCATCTGAGTCGAGCTACTCTTGCAGCTTAGGCTGGAGTTGTGTCCCTGGATAATCCTGTCTCCTAATTGCCACCCTGCTTGGAGGCAGCTGCTGAACTGGGCCTAAGCTGCTTTGGCATGGCAAATTCTGTTAGTTTAATTCTCAGCAGCTCTGAGGAACTTGTCAGCACGTGAGCATCCCTTGGCTTTTGTCTAGCATGCCCTGGAGACCTTTGCCAGCTGGTGACCCCAGCAGTCAGCTCCTGGAGCTCTTGGCTGGGGCTTTGTAAGAGCTATTTACTGACAGCTTTCCGAGTCCTTGTGTCTTTGAACCCAGCTTTTCTCTTCCCTTTTGATGCTGTTTGTACAGAGTTGTGGCATTTCATTGCATGGGGCTTCTGCTCCCTCTCACCACCCTCACCTTTCCCCATCTCCTTCCCAGACCTGGTAATATGCCATGACCTGGTGTGGGAGTTGTTTCTTGCCTGGTTTCGGTAACCTTTGGGTCTTAAGTGGGTGTGCATGGAGCCAGTGTGACCATCCTGGCTGTGGTGAGGCTCCTGGGCCTCAAAGCTGTTCTGCTGTGAACCCAAACCCACCTCATGTCTGCGCAGGAGATGTCCAGCTCCCAAAGAAAGAAGTCAAAAGTTCCAGGCTTCCAAGGAGTCACTTAAGCTATAAGATGGGGAAAATGTGGGGGAAAAGGGCAAAAACAGATGACAAAATACACATTTTTGAGACCGTTTCTTTTTCCCTCCTATTGTTGTAAGAGGTATTTGTCTGTCCTTGAACCTGAAGGAAATTTTTCTAGCTTTTTCCAGCTCCAGACTCCATGGAATTTCTCAGCTCCCTGCTTATTAGTACCTGTGATTAATGTGATCACTGTCCATATTCCTGCTTCTGTCAGCTTCTCGGAAAAGCAGTGCTTGGAGATGTACACAAAGATGAAAAGGAAGTTGCTTATGAATTATGAACAACCTTTCAGGCTGGTGCTGCTTCACGGGGCTGTCGCTCCATTTTAATGATGTAATTCAGATGAACTGATGCTCTGTTTGAAAGCCTGTTTGTGTTTGATCACCTTTCAGGGGTAACACTTGCATAGCTTATGTTTGGTGAGTTTGTTTTCAAAGAGTGAGCACTCACTCATTAGTACTGAGGAGGAGGAGGAGGGCTGTGCCTGAGCCCACAGCACAGGAGCCAGGAGGCTTCACACTGTCTGGATGATGCTTGGCCGTTCTGTGGCCGGTGTGAGAGCTGGTTGGACCCGTTGGTGAGTACCAGAGTGTGCAAATCCAGGCGGGATCTCTCATTGCACTCACCTTCTGCTGAAATCTCTGTTTCCTTACACTGTGTGGCTGTAACCTCCCTGTGCTGCAACAGATCAACCAACACCTCCTTTATTTTGGGATTTGTGTGTATGTAAATGGAGCCATGCCCACACTCGTGATCCCTGGAGCTGCGCAGTCGGGCTCGCTGCACATCCAGGCTCTGCCTCTGTGACCAGGATAATCCCGGGGCCTGTTGGATTGTGTCCCATTGATCCTGGGGCTGTGGCTGGAGTGGGGTGCAGCTGCTGACCCATTCCCTTGGCCGGGCATCGTGGGAGCACCCATCTCCTGGCACCAGCGTGGTTGCTGGGACGCCTTTTTGTGCTCCTTTGTGACAGTGCTGCTGATGTCGTGTGGCGCAGATGACACAGTGCTGAGCACCACGGAACCCCAGCTGTGTGGTACCGGCATCTCCGCCACTGGGCCACTCTCAATAGGGTACGTTGTTTTCAGCCTGGCTTTTAGTTACCTTTTAGCGCAGAGGAACCTTTTGCCAAGGGATTAAGACTTTTGGGCTGCCCAGCTTCCTTTGGCATCTCAATCCTGCTGGGCAGAGAGTGCTGGAGGTGATTTGTGGTGGTGGCGGTGGGGTGAGGGCTCTGCTATGGCTGTGCTGGCAGTGACGGGCCCTGACTGTGCCTCCAAAGAGACATCGGGATGCCTTTTTGCTGCCTGTGCTGGAATTGCTGCTGCAGACAGGGCCTGGGGCTGAGTGGAGCCTCATGGTCTTCAGTGCAGAGGAGTCACCAGGCAGCAGGAACATGCTGCTTTATGGGAGAAGTTTCATTCCAACACCTGGGGCTGATTTATGCCCTATAAATGGGGCTTACAGGTGTTCACGTATTTCATTCATTTATTGATTTAATTTCCTTTTAGAAGTCAGGTTTGCTTGGGTCTTCCCTGTTCTCCTTCCCAGTTTATGGAGCAGTGAGTGTAGCTGTTGTCATGGTTCCTCTTGAAGGAAGGCTGCACTGACCTCTACTCAAACAGTGCCACTTTTGCTGCTGTTGCCAGACCAGACCAAGCCATTCTACTGATGCCTGCAAGCCTAGCAAGCTATTTAGAAAAGACATTTGCAGGATGGGCAGCGAGGGAAGAGCAGTGCTTTAGTTCTGGCTCAGTTCTGGGCATAGGTTCAGGATGGTGGCAGGGATGTGGCTCTGGAGGAGAGGAAGCCGGGCCAGGCTGGCGTGGGTTTGGACAAGCAGTGATGGTGGGTTGGCAGGCAGTGTGGGGACCATCACCTTGAGCTGGAAGGCTTTGCTGTCCGAGCGCTGCGAGAGCAGTGGTTGCTTTCAGTATCCTTGCCAAACTCCACAAGGAAGAGATTTCTTTCCTCTTTAAATGTCTTGTGGGCCTTGAGCTGACTAATAGCTTTCATTTCCTCACCTCGAGTGCTGTCGATGGCTGTTAAAGGGTCACATCATTTCACTTAAGGCTTTTCCCTATGGCTTTGTGGTCCTGCATGCTTTGGGGAGTAAATTGCTATTTTGGCTTCTAGCCCCTAACATTTGGTACAACACAGGCCTGCAGGGACTGTCCTGGGGCTAGGTTCAGCTGTGAAATGCTATTGAAGTGATTGAGAGTTGCTCCTGGCTGCTCCAACTGAGCCTTGGGGAAGAGCATCCGGAGTGCAAAGTGGGATACCTGCTCCTCTCCCTGTCACAAGCTGGATGGATGCTGGGGGCTGCACATGCAGAGCAGGCTCCAGAGGTGCTGGTGGGCTGAGCCCATTCCTCCTGCCTCTCCCAGCAAAACCTTTGCTGTTTGCCTCCTCGTGCATCCCATGGCGCAGCTCAATGGTCCTTCTCACTGCTGCCCAGAGGGCTGCAGGTTTGCAAAGAGCCAGGTTTGGGGAGGCTGTTAATTTTGGGATAGGCTGTTGCCTTCTAGATAGTGTTCCTGCTTAACAAGAGGAGTTCTGCTGGGAAAGGATAAGATTCTTCAGAGGGTTTGTGCTTTATCTGGCGTGCAGAGGGTGCTGCTGAAGTTATCTCTGCGCAGCTCTCCTTGCTGCAGTTGTTCATTACTGAAGCATCACTTCAAGGGGGGGCTGGTTGTACACTTTTTAGACTGTTTTAGAATAATTTTTCCCCTTAATGGTTTTGTTTTTCCCTGAGAGGGATTTCCCCTTCCCCCACTCGAAAAGGAAGACCGGGATTGGATTAGCATTATGGACTTGTTTCAGTGTTTTCACACCACCTTTAAGAAGTCTAATCTAAAATGTGCACTTTAATAAGGCTTAAATTCTGAGTTACAAGAATTTGTTACCTGAGTAACAACCCAAAGGGGTTTGCATATAAGCAGTTCTTGGTTTCAGCAGGACAGATCTGTCCCAAAACTCCACATCATCAGTACGGTTTGGAGTGGGAGATGCTCTAAGCTGACATCTACAAAGGACGAAAAAGAAAGAGGGAGAGAAAATTAAGTTCAGCATCCGTTGGAGAGGCATAAAATGTCTTTGTAGATGCTGCTCCTGCTGAAGAGGACTGTGTGTGTGATTAGCTGGTACTTCAAATTCTGCTGGGAGAGCTTTGCAGCGCAGAGATAATGGTGCTGGCCGCTCACTCATCCTCACCCACTGGATCACTTTGTGTGCTTAATGTTATTTATTTGCTTATCTGGTGCTGATGAAATTTCATCAGCACTATTGTAATGGCTTTAAATCTCAGCCCTGCAGGGCAAAGCTGTGGGAAATGCTGCCCATGGGAGGGGCAGCTTGTGAGCAAGGCATTTGTTGAGTGGGCACCTCTTCAGCTAAAAGCAAGAGCTCTCCAGGAGCCAGGCTGAGAGAGCTGGGCTGGGTCAGCCTGGAGAAGGAAGGCTCCTTAAGGGGAGACCTTAGAGCAGCTCCAGTGCCTAAAGGGGCTACAGGAAGCCTGGAGAGGGGCTTTGGACAAGCCAGCTCTTCCTGGCAGCTTTCTCTCTTGCCTCTGAAACGTCAATGGCTGTGTCTTCCTGAGCTCTGAGGTGCTGAATCCTGCCATGTGTGGAGCTCAGTGGGAGCAGGGCTGTCTCTGTGTGCAGAGCAGTGTTAGAGAGCTCAGGCAGAGCAGGATCAGCAGCCCTCACAAACACCCTGCCCTTGCTTAGTGCTGAACTAAGCCCTGGCAGGGCAGCAGGGAGCAGGGCTTGTGCTGAATCATGGCTCACTGCTGCTGTGCCAGGGGTGCTCAGATGCTAAATGCTCTGCAGGGGAGAAGTGGAAGGTCTGTGCTGTGCTCCCCATCCCTGTGCAGCAGCAGAGCCTCTGGTGGGCTGTGTGAGCTCACTAGCTCTCAAGCCAGCATCCTCTCTGCATGGCGCCCCAAGAAATTCTAGTCCAGAGGCAGAACTGTGTCTTTCCAGGGAGATTGTGAGAGACACTAATTGCTCTTCTCCAAATGATCAGGTGGGAGGAAAAGAGGGAAAGAGGCAGAATGAGGAAACAGCCTCATTTAAATCCAGCACAGTGGATGTGGGAGCAGTTTTTCTCTGGGTCTGTGGTTGGGAAACAAAGATGTTCCTGTCTGTGGATGTTGAGTGAGCTGAGCTGCGCTGGAAGGGATTGTTGGGGGCCACCACTTGTGAGTGGGGTGGGAACTGCTTCTCCCATCCATGTTTTCCTATTAACAGACAGGTCAGTGCAGGCCCTGTGTGTGTTTGGGGCAGAGAAGTCCCTCTTCCATACATGCACACCCAAGAGCAGCACATTTGTGTGTCATTTGACACTGATGCTTATGCCCAAGTTGCTTTTGGGGCCTGTGCACTAAAGGTTAGCACCATATTTTAGTATTTCAGTGGTCAGTAGACCTGTAAATAATGTCATGCAGTGGACAGATGAGACCAGGGTATAATGAATGTCACCTCTGAGCAAAAATGAGGTACTTAATTTATACTTCCATTTTGACATGTGAGTTCCTTTCTGGGCAAATTCCCGAACTTCCTTAGTGCAGTCCTTTCAAATGGCTTTGTAGCTGTCTAAGGCAGGAATTGAATTGCAGTGATCTTGCTAAGGCTACCTCCTTGCTGTGGGTAACCTAAGCTGCACTGGTGGGTTCACCCGCTCCTGAGGGTCACAGCACACATGTCACTACACTAATAGCTGGTTATTAATCACTGCTGTAATTACAACAGCTATTGGGAGGACTCAGGAGAAACACGGTCCCTGCTTCACACAAGTGGATGATGTTTGTTGGTGACTTCCATCTCCTTCTGAGATGAGACTCAGATGAGATTCAGAGCAGCCCTGTGGAGAAGGACTTGGGGGTGTTGGTCCATGAGAAAATGAACATGAGCCGACTGCAGTGTGTGCTCACAGCCCAGAAACCAACCGTGTCCTGGGCTGCATCAAAAGGAGCGTGAGCAGCAGGTCGAGGGAGGTGATCCTGACCCTCTGCTCTGCTCTCCTGAGACCTCACTTGGAGCACTGTGTGCAGTTCTGGTGTCCTCAACATAAAAGGACATGGAACTGTTGGAACAAGGCCAGAGGAGGCCACAAGGATGATCAGGGGATGGAGCACCTCCTGTATGGAGATAGGATGAGAAAGTTGGGGCTGTTCAGCGTGGAGAAGAGAAGGCTGCGTGGAGACCTCAGAGCAGCCTTCCAGTATCTGAAGGGGGCCTATAGGGATGCTGGGGAGGGACTCTTTGTTAGGGACTATAGTGATAGGACAAGGGGTAATGGGTTCGAACTTAAACAGGGGAAGTTTAGATTGGATATGAGGAAGAAATTCTTTACTGTGCGGGTGGTGAGGCACTGGCAATGGGTTGCCCAGGGAAGTTGTGAATGCTCCGTCACTGGTGATGTTCAAGGCCAGGTTGGACAGAGCCTTGGGTGGCATGGTTTAGTGTGAGGTGTCCCTGCCCATGGCAGAGGGGTTGGAACTGGATGAGCTTAAGGTCCTTTCCAACCCTGACTATTCTGTGATTCTATGATTCTGCAGAGAGACGCACGTTAGAAACTGTATTTTAGCACCACTCCAGTGTCCAGCCCCTTGTCTGTGCTTTGCTCTGCACCATGGTTTTGGCTACAAGAGTACCACAAGAAATCTGGAGGGGCTTTGAACAAAGGGGGAATGGCTTTAACCTGCCAGAGGGGAGACTGAGATGAGCTCTTAGGCATTAGTTCTTCCCTGTGAGGGTGCTGAGGCGCTGGCACAGGGAGCCCAGAGAAGCTGTGGCTGCCCTATCCCTGGCAGTGTTCAAGGCCAGGTTGGACACAGGGCCTTGGAGCAATCTGCTCCAGTGGAAGGTGTCCCTGCCTGAGGCAGGGATTGGAAGTGGATAAGCTTTAAGGTCCCTCCCTTCCAACCCAAACCATTCCATGATTCTATATTTTACAAAGGCCATTGGTGGCTGATGTTGTGCAATAGAATGTTTGCTGCTCCTGGAAACAGGCTGACACACCAGCCCTGGTCTATGGAGCAGCAGATGGGAACACCCTAGTGGGGCTGCAGGTGGAGGTGAGCTGTGTCAGGCTGTGCCTAACGGGCTTTGGTTTTACTCCCCTCTGCAGGTAACTGCTGAGAGATGGCGGAGCACCGTCAGGACATCACCATGATGGAGGATCACGCAGCTGCTCAGGAGAAGCACATCCCATCAGGTGAGCAGCTCCAGGAGGAAGTGGTGGGAAGCCTTGCAGCCTTGCCTACTGCTGAGAGAAGGATGACCAGCGTGAGGTGTGAGGGCTCCTTTGAGATGTGTGCAGGTCGCCCTGCAGCCAGGGGACAATGGGTAGCTCGCGGGATGCTCTCGTGTTCACAGCAAGAGCAGAGCAGCCCCTGGCTTCTTGATGCCCTTATTGCTGCAGCTTTGCACATGTGTGTTTCTGTGGTCACTCCTTGGTTTGCTGTGAAAATCGGGCACTGCTTTTTTTTGGAGACACAGCTCAAAGGTGCTGCTTGCTGCCTGCTTTCCTCACCTGCACCGGGACATGGGGGAACTGAACAGAGCTCTGGGAGCGGGGGCCATGCAGGAGGCTTTTGCCCCAGATTTCAGACCTGCATTTCTCAAGCAGCTTTTCCTATCTCATTCCATCATGCTCCACAGCTGAGCTTGGAGCCCACGTAACAACAGCAGGCCTGTGGGACTCACTCCCAGCTATGCTCCGTAGAAGCATCATATTAATTTTCTTTTCTTGAGGTGCTTTGGCCACACCTTACACCAGAGAGAATTGTCCTGGAGAGAATCCATAGCATCCATTCATCCTGGGTTCTGTAACTCATTTCAGTCTGGTGGCTCCTCTCTGCTTGTAGCATCAGCTCTGCACATCACAGGTGCTGGGGATTTTGCTTATGCCAGCTTGAATCTTCTTTCCCAAGTCATTTTCTTCAGTTCCCATTATTTAGTTTGCCCAGCCTCCTTGCAGAGAGGAGCCTTGTGCCTCTTGCCCTGCTCTTCCAAAAACTGACTTTTGCAACCGACTCTTTGCACCGAGCCCTTTGCAAACACTTGCTGGTTTGCAGTGATGAGACCTGATGGGTCATGGAAGTGTCCAGCAGCCTGCTCTGGTGGCTCCAGAAATGGCTGAGGGGACAGCAGGGCCTCAGAAGTCGTACATCCTTTGTGCTTCGTTGCTCAGATCTCCTTTCCTGCTTGGGCCATGCTTTGCTGTTTCTGGCTGTCCGGTTCACTGGGCTTTCTTTTGCTGATGGGTTTCTGCTTGTTCCTTTTGGTGATGACACTGGTGCTTTTGGTTGGCATTTTCACGCTTTGCTTGCTTATTAGTCCAGGATTTTTATACCCTCCGGTTACAGTTTCTTGCTGCTGTGGATCTGGGCAATCAGAATTTGTGACACCCAGCCCGTAACTCATAGCCAAGGCCTCGTTGTAAGTATGTGAATGTTTTCCAGGCTATCCCCTTCAGATACCAGTTGATGATGGATCAGATGAGCCTGTTTCTGAAACATCTGAAGCTAAGAGCACCCCAACTACGGAAGGTGGGAGCTCTTTGACTTACTGCTTTGAATCCATGTTGGATGGGGTCGTGGTGAACCTTGTGAAAGACTCACCGTGCTGTGTTCTGGTGGGGTTCCTTAGGAGCAGTGTCTGCACTCTTGGACAAATGCTCTTCATTAGTCTCATCACAAGTAACATTTGCCACTCTGCAGAGTGAAATAATGAGCTTTAAAGGTGGACAGTGGGTTAAGAAGGCAAGAGAAGGTGAAGTGTTTATTACAGGTTAGGAGGTTCTTTGCAGTTTGCTTCCTGAAGACTCTTTGCACAGTGGCTGGAAGGTCCCATTAGCTCAGTGCAGCTGGGAGCAGTCCCATGCTGTGTGCTCCTAGGACCAGAGGTTTGCATCCTTGTGCTCCCCCAGGATAATGGCAGCACGTCCTGGTCACTGTGTTCCCTCTCAGAGTCAGCTGGACCTCACAGCTCTTTTTTCCCCCCTTCTCTTCACACGTTCATTAGTCCAGCATGATTCGTGCTGCAGTGATGAGATGGGCAGAGTCTTTACAGAAACCAAAACTTAGTGCTCATGTAAAGGTCACATTGTAGGACTCGGGGCATGTCTGTGCTGCTCCAGAGTGTTGTCTGGACGCCAGCTTTGTAGAATAAACTTGATTCTGAAGGGCTCTAGAGTTTTATTCACCATTTTAATTAAGTGCACTTTTGTTCCTCTGGCTGCTTTAATCCTGAGTATCTGCCTCTCGGAGACTTCAGGTAAAGGCATTAAAAGTGTAGCTAAACAAAGGTGGATGGAGGTGCTGACCAGTTCTAGCCCTGTCCTGTGGAGGTGTGGGCCCTCTTCCTGTGTGTGTGCCTCAAGGAATCAGTACATAGAACCCAGCTGGTGCAGAAGGGATATTGTCCCTCTTTCCAGTTGGATCAGGACTGTCATGATGAGCAGACGTCCCTCTGGTACATGGAGCGGGTATCTACCCGGAGTGCACCACAGCCACAGTGCTCAGATGATTTATGGAGGTATCTGATGGGATATTCTTTCCTCCTCCAGACTAGGGATGCCCCGTGCACAGCATCACCATGCACACACATCAGGCACCTGTGGCTGTCTTTAGCTGTGTATTTTCAGTCCATTCATAGTAAAGTCTTCAGCTGCATGAGGAGTATGCTGGAGATGTGTGGGCTGTGTGGCAGAGGGGGCAGCTCCTGGTGTCCCTGTGATACTGGCTTGGCTATGGCCTGCTCAGGTGTCTCCTTCCACAAGCGCTGGCTCCAGGGAGGGAGTCGGGTGCTTTCCTGAGTTCTTCAGGCACGTCCTGGCCTCCGTAGGGGTTTGCCACTCGACGGCTGTGTGAAAGCTGCGTTGTTTTTCAGATGCCACAGCACCTTTAGTGGAGGAAGGAGACCATGAGGATCAGGGTGGTGTCGAACAGCACGGGGAGATCCCAGAAGGAACCACAGGTGAGGGAGACCAAGGTGCAGTTTCATCTCTTGATGCAGACAGGGCAGAGAGCTGGACTGCTGCATGCTTAAAAACAACCCTAGGAGACCTCCTGCAGGCGTGCTTCGTTCCTGGTGCTTTGCTCCTTCGCTATGGCCTGCAGACATCATTCCTAGCTTACAGTTGTCCTCTTGCCATCCCCATCCGGGGGGAAATTCGTAGCCTTTTCTTCTCTCTTCTTCAGCTCCACATCTGCCAATCTTTCTATCTGGTGTCTTTGTGGTGGCTTCACCTCCCATCTGCAGGCTCAGTGCTCACCTGCAGCTCCTGTCATCCCTCTGCCAGCGCTCTGCTGGTGAGGTGCTTGCTGCAGGACCTCGCTGCTTCTCTCATGGGTGCTCTTGCTCAGCCCGGCCCATGCGGGTGTCTGGGAAGAGGCAGGTGAAAACCAGGCCACTGCAGCAGTTCCGTGCCTGCCGGCACGTTTGAAGGGTAATCCAGAGGAAATGAAGTGGCTAATTCGGCCTGAATGCTCTGTGTGGAATCACTGCACCTAGGCCTGGTTTTCCAGGGATGCATGAGGGTCTTGCAGCTCCTGGGAGAGTCAGGTCTCTGGGAAAAACGAGTATGTGTCCTCTGTGTGGTCAGCACTGTCTTTTCCTGGAAGCATCAGGCAGGTGATGAGTGGAAATGGGCTTCTGCTAGTGTCTTGAACACTAAAAGGAGCCCCCAGCACTCTCCCTGGGGCAGCCAGAATTGTCTATCCCACATCCAGTGGGATAAACCAGGCTGCTGGTGGAGAAACATCGAGTGGCTTTCCTACTAGAAGGATGTGCGTTCTCTGGTTCAAGAACTGACTGGACCATGGAGCCAGGAAGCAGCAGTGTGTCCTGAAAATAAGGGGAAAACAGAGGAATTCCTAGTTTGGCTGCAGAATTGTGACATAGAAATAGAATTGATTCAGCTGGTTTGAAAGGAGTCATATAATACATTGAAACAATTCTGGTAAAGACAACCCATCATTGCTGGGAAGAAGATTGTGCTTCTCTAATGTACCAGTGTTCCTGAAGTGTCAGACTGGGATTTACTGGTGTCAGATAGCCTCAGCAGAACTCATTACAGGAGGTAGGTGATAGACACCGAGAAGGTTGAGCTCAGGTAAGAGTTAGGTATTAAGATGAGTGGTAGACAGGGTAGGAGGGAGGATTTGAATCCACATCCTCCCTGCTCCTTACCAGCCTGTTTCTGCACCTGAAGGAGCTTATACTGACCTGCCACCCAGGGTGTGTGAGCTGTGACATGCTCCTCCAGTCTGGAACAGTTCAGGCTGAACAGATCTACCAAGAGCCACCACTGGTGTGGCTTGATTCGTTTTCTGCTCCTGCCCTGCTCATAGCAGAGAGGGCAGGGTCAGCAGGGAGGTAAATAAATTCTCCAGGCACAAAGTCTTTAAACTTAATCGTTGTTTTTATAATGGTTTTCCCCTTCTTTCTCTGAACTGGGAACAGCTGAAGAGGCGGGTGTAGGAGCCACTCCCAACCTGGAGGACCACGCTGCAGGAGATGCCGCACAAGGTTAGTGATCATTGGTCCCTGGGCTCCATCAGTGCTGCTCACACATGGGACATGGGGCTGGGGAATTCCCTTCTGGAAGGCAAATGCTCTGCACTGCAAGATCAGTTGTGCACTTTTCCCTGTTCCTGACATGAGAGGGTCATACCTGCTTTGAACGCTCCAACATCCTCATTTCATAGAACCACAGAATGATTAGAGTTGGAAAGGACCTTAACAATTGTCGGGTCCTTCTCCTCAGGCTGCTCTGAATCCCTTCTCTGCCCAACTTGTAGCTGTGCTTGGGATTGCCCTGCTCCAGGACAGGGACCTACAGCTTTGCATGCACCACATTTCTCTCTCAGATGGCTGAAGTCCTGATCCTTGTTTGTCCCCCATGCTGAAAAAGGGAATGGGCAGCGCTGAGATGGTGTTAGCCAGTTGGAAGTGCTCAGCACTGAACAGAGGCAGTTTTGGGTCCTGCATGTCACACATGAAATAAGTGAATTGTTGAATTATGGTGTCTCTTTCTAATGTGAACCATGTCTCAAACCTACTCCCTGATGCCCTGACTGTAACAGTGGGTTTTTCCTCATCCCAGCCTTAGGGAATGTGGCTGGCAAAGCCAGGCACTGAGCATCTTTAGAGCAGTAATTATGCCTCTGCTCAGATGAGCCAAGAAACCATTCAGGGACCTCTTGGCTCTCTGGAAAGGCTCTCTTGACAGCTCAGACAGGAAAACTTCATGGGATTTTCCCAGAGCACCCAGTGCTGGCTTAATTCTGTGCCCAATGGGGCAGACACGTGGTTCAGACTCACTTTGATGTCGTGCTCTCGTATCCCTGCTACACCATCGCCCTAATTTGATTCTCTGTTTAAAATCTTAGTTAAACCCCATTTATAAGGTAGTTTTGTGTGCAGGAGACATAAATTCCTCCAGTTGCTTGGGCAGCATCTTTCCTCCTCATGGCTGCATCACTGTGTTTGCAGACATCATGTCTTTTACAGAAGCAAATAGGTCTTTGCGTTCTCCCCTTGGGGCTGAATTCAGGTTGTCTTTGCTTTCCACACCCGGATGAGCACAGTTCTGTGCAGACTGCTCCCTGTGGTTAAATTTAAACCTTTCTGCCTCCAACTCTTCAGTATTTAAAATAGTGCTGCTACTACAAGAGAGAAATCAAGACTGTTGGCAGGAAGGTGAAGTTCTCCCTTCTGCCTGCCCTGTTCAGTCTGGTTCTAGCTGCTGTTTCTCATCAGAGTTTTAGTAGAGGCCTTTCTGTACTGCCCTGGGATCTTTCATCCCTCAGGTATGGGGACATACAGCTCACTGGAGCTCTGATGTAACCTCTATGTGACACTTGTAGGTTCTTGTGTCAATCATTACTTCTCTGAAAGTGGACTTGTAATGATGTGCTGCTTCCTTTTAATGATTCTCTTGGATTGAGAGGAGAATGTGATTATGGATACACGCGCAGTCTTGGGTATCTTGTTCCTGTGTTCATTTCTCCTGTTGTGGGATTAGAAAAACTGATCTTTGCATTGAGGATGGAGCATGTTAAAATGCTTGTGGAGTCTCAGGTGGAGAAACGTTTCCTGCTTCACACTTTGTGCCCTGCTGGTATTCTGCCTGCTCTTGACCTTATGCTGCACATTAGCCTCAGAACCCCTGGCAGCTCCTGGCATATGGAAGTATAGCAATGAGCCCTCATAAACCCACTGTCCACATCCCTGGTGCAAAGAGGGCTGGGATGGTCTGCTGGCTGCTGCATGAACACCCCTCGAATCCCTGGGTCTTCTTGATGCCATATTGCAAATATCACCTGCCAAGAGGTGCCAGTTTAAGGTTTCTTTCTCCACCATTTCAGACGTCTTTATGTGGTAGCTGCCCTTATGTTCTCTTAACACAGGGAGAACATTGATAAGAGTCAGTCTTGTCTTCTCCTTCTCTTATTTGAATCTTGTTTATAAGTTTAAGGAAGTGACAATAGGAATCTCAGTGCCGCAGCCTCTGATCCAGGCTCTTGAGTTTACCTGATCAATGCTCAAACAGACTAAACACTACTTGAAGTGGATAGATTCATAATGTTAGATGCACATTCTTACTGGGGCAGTTGACTTTAAAGTAATTTACCTCCGTTCAGGGTGAATTCCCATTGCTCAGAGCATCTTTGCTTCAGTTGAATAACTTTCTAACAGATAAAAGCTTCAGCTCAGCTCAAAGAGATGGCTTAATGCAGCAATTGTTGAGTGAATTTGTGAAGGGCTGTGTCATGCATGAGATCAGCGGTAGAACTGAATTCTCTCTTTTACCCCCTCCAAGCCCCAAAAAGAGAGATCTGTGTCTGTGTGACCTTAGGTTTGGGCTTTAAATGAAACACTTTCTACTCTGCCCAAATGGCAACAGCAGCAGCACTGGAGCTCTGATGAGCCTGGGTGTGTGCACGGTCCAGAGCTGCTGTGGCTGTGTGGCTGCGTGGTCCAGTGGTGGTGGTAGATTAGAAGACGGGTGAGTTCTGGCTTCTGAACACCTCTGTAGCTAAAGCAGCTCATGGAGTGCAGGTGATGGTGGTCAGATCCTGTTGCCACCTCCCAGACCAGGTCCATGGAAGTGTCTGGTCTCCCACGTGCTGTGGCTGTCACTGTTCTGATTCTCAGGGGGGTCCAAGCTTCTTTGAAGGTAGAAGCAAGTTGTCTGTGCAGTGGGACGGTGTGGGACTTGCTTTTCTCCTGGTAATAGAAATCCTCAGTCTCTCTTCAGCATTATGTGACTGCTGTTTGACATACCTGTGCTAATTGTTTGCCCATGCTTCATACTCTGAATCTTCAGCTCCAGGGGAGCCACGCTCTGCAGAGCCACAGCCTGGCCCCCAGGAGCCTGTGGGAGGTGTGATGAAAGGAGAAAACCAGTCCACAGAGCAGGCAGCTGGGGCTCTCCAGCAGCCTCTGCTGCCACCTGAAACAAAGGCTACAACAGCAGCTCCCACCAGAATCGAGGTCACCATCCCAATACCCCTGGATATGTACCAGGACTCCAGAGCATCCGAAGACAAGAGCGAGTTGTGGGATCATCGAGGCAGAGAAGGCATTGGTGTGGATCCAGTGCTGGGAGCAGAGCTGGGTCCTGAGGTGCACGCTGAGGGGTTGGCAGGAGCTGGTGGCACAGAGGAGACCCATATTAAAGATGGGCCATCTCCTTTACGTACCAGAGCCCCATTAAAAGAAGATGCCAGTGGACAGGAGAGAGATGAAGACCGTGACATTGATGAAATGTCTGAGAAGGGTTTGCTTTCTCTGGTGGCTCAGCGTGAAATGGGTTTGTGTCCAGCAGCCAAGGAAGCTCTTGAAGAAAACAAGCCCAAGGATGTCCTCAGAGACATCCCAAGAGAGGCACTTCTTGTTGAAGCTGAATCACATAAAGCAGGAGAAGACCAAGAGGAGAGGAGACAGCCGTTGGGAGGTGAAGAAGGTAGAGATGTCACCCCATCAGAGCCTTCTGAAGTCATCTCCCAAACAGAAGCTGAGCCCAGGGAGGGAGAAGACTCTGGATCCACAGAGATAAAAGATGATGTGCAAGACAAAGATGCTCCTTTGGAAGAGGCTGTGCCAGGTACAGGAGAACGTCGAACGCCCAAGAAGAAACCTCCTGCCCACGTTGCAGATAAAGCCATCAGTCGTGTCCCTCTCCTCAAAGGTGTGTGCTCCATTTGCCTGCCCTGAGCTCACACTGCTGGGGGTTTGCTCACGACAAGGCTGCCTGAACCAGCCCTTCAGCTTGCTGCTACCTCTTGAATCCTGCTGCTTGGGACATGGCCTGGACCTTTGCTGTGAACTGATCTCCAAAGCGCCGCTGCTTCCCCTTCCTGCTCCTTCCCTCTTTAGTTCCATCCCGGATGTCCCGGCACACTCAGTTTGCATCCCTTGCATGGTGCTGGCGTGTCCCCAGTCATGCTTTGTTCAGCTGGTTTTGTTTTGGTTTCCCTGCATCTGTGGGGTAGGCACTTTAACTCTCACCCAGGGAAGATGAAAACCGGATGGCCACTGCTGTGGTGTGTTGGAATGGGCTAAACCAGTGCTTGTTCCAGCAAGACACGTACCATCTGGTTTATAGAATCACGGAATGGTTTAGGTTGGAAAGGACCTTAAGACCATCCAGTTCCAACCCCCTGCCACGGGTGGGGATGCCTCACACTAGATCATGTTGCCCGAGGCTCTGCCTAACCTGGCCTTGAACACTGCCAGGGATGGGGCAGCCACAGCTGCTCTGGGCACCCTGTGCCAGCACCTCAGCACCCTCACAAGGAAGAACTTCTTCCCTATATCCAGCCTGAACTTCCCCTGTTTCAGTTTGAACCCATCATGCCTTGTCCTATCAGTGCAGCCTCTGATGAAGAGTCCCTCTCCAGCATCCCTGTAGCCCCCTTCAGATACTGGAAGCTGCTCTGAGGTCTCCACGCAGCCTTCTCTTCTCCAGACTGAGCAGCCCCGGTGTTCTCAGCCTGTCTCCATATGGGACATGCTCCAGCCCCTGATCATCCTCGTGGCCTCCCCTGGCCTTGCTCCAACAGCTCCATGTCCTTCTTATGTTGAGTTCACCAGAACTGCACACAGTTCTCCAGCCTATCACTGACAATGAGCTTCACCTCCTCCCGGTCTGCCTGGCCTATCTCCTAAACAGCCTATAACCTTCCATCCCTACACTCCAGTCACAGGAGCCATCCCACCATGTTTCTGTGATGCCAACAATGTCATATCCCCTTAGCCATGGACACATCCCTAATTCCTCTTGTTTATTCCCTACACTACAGGTATTTGTATAGAGGCATCTGAGCCGAGCTCCAAATGAAGCCGACTCCAGGCTCCAAGCATCTGTCTGACTGGGAGTGTTGGGATGGATCAGTGCCCTCTCCCCCAGCACATCTAGTTTAAAGCTACCTTGACCAACCTGGCATATTTTACATGTGTCCACTCTCTGGTACAATAACTCTTTATATTTGCTTTCTTAAAGAGAAGGGAGGAGGAAAAAGGCAAGTGAGACATCAGGTCTGACCCCACATTGATCCTGTTCCTTGTGCTTTACCCTTCAATACCCGCTACTAACTGCTGCTGGAAGTGAGGTCTGCAGCTAGAAAGCATCCTGCTCCAATGGCAGTTGTGAACAGCATATCCCCTGGTGGTCCAGGGCTGTGTTTGGGGTGTTCTGGGGCGTGTGAGGCCTGGCTCTTGGGTGCATCTCTCGGTGTGGGTATCTCTAGGCCGGGCAGTCACTGTCCTGGGTGAAGATGTGAGTTCACACTTTAACACCCGATGGTGTCTCACCGCGTTGTACCTCAGCTCTGGCTGTTGGGAGCCTGGGGGAAGCTCTGCCCTTCTCCCCAATGCCACATCCCAAAAACTGGCTTGACTGCTTCCATTAGCCTGGAACGGTTGCTCTGCTTTGCAGCAGAGGCAAGTGTGTTCTTTGCTGTGTGGGGTTCATGAAGAAATTGTTGATGGAGCTTTTTCCATTGGAACTAAAGCTCATAACATATTTCTCATCGTTCAGTCCCTAATAATCCATCAGGAAGCTACGCACACGTGCTGCAGGCATTGGCATGGCTTGGGATCCCTCACATCAGAGCCTGGAAGCCATGGTGGGGTGGGGGTGTGTTGCCCAGAGTTAACCAGCTTCTGATTCAGTAGGAGGAATAGGAATCATTTTCTTTAATGGTTTTATGGTGTTTTCCTTCTTTTCCTTTGTGTTCATCTCCAGCCTTGCTCCATCTGCAGTGTAACTGGACTGGGGAAGGGTGGTGCATCCAGCAGCTCTGGGAATGGCTGCGATGGGTCAGTGCTGGATTCACAACATTGTTCATGTCACTGGGAAAGGGCTGACCCACCAGGACAAGTTTCCAAACCACTGGGGAGAATGTCAGCGGCTTTTCCTCCCGGAACAGGGTGGAATTAGCTGAAAACAGGGAAAAGGGGCTTTGTTATGAGTGCGTCATAGTGCAAACATCCTCCCTGCTGCTGATCTCCTAAGCGGCAGTACTGCAGTCTGTGTGCTCATAGACTAATGGGACAAAACACTGCAATACTGTCAGAGTCACTCTAAGCTTGATACAAATCAAGTAGGACAAGAGCTAAAACCTTAATACCCTGCAGGGTCTGACCCCAATGTACAGGCTGCTGGGGAGGCAGAAGACAGGAGACATTGGGTTAACAATGGCCTGGGGTAAAAATGCTTTCAAAGCTTAACAAAGCTCATCACAGAATCCCAGACTGTGGTTTGGGTTGGAAGTTCCAACCCCCTGTCACGAGCAGGGACACCTTCCACTAACCCAGGTTGCTCCCACCCCCTCCAGCCTGGCCTTGGATGCTGCCAGGTGCTGCTAGGATTGGGGCATCCTTCAATGTTAGCCTTCTTTTAGATGATTGTTAGAATCAGTGGGTGTTTTAGGGAGGGAGGCTCATGTTTAGGCTCAAAGAGAACTGTTCTGTCCTGAACTGAACAGATGCTCGTGCTCGAGTGCAAGTCTGGGCAAAATGGTTTCCTAAAGCTTTTTTGTGTGTCTGTCTGATGTTCCAGTGATGACTAATGCACTGTTACCTGTGCACAGGGTGATCTGGTAGCCCAGAAAGAACATGTCTGTGCTTTGGAAGTATTTCTGCAAGAAATGAGTGACTATTTCTAAGAACAGGATTTCATCTAATGGGGAGGAGGAACCTGGAGCACCCACCCAGCTGGCATGTGGCTGCAGAACAGGCATTATCATCTCCCTGGGGTTTACTGACAAGTGCCAAGAGGTGTAACTGTGTGTTTCCATTGCTCAGGTCGTATTGACAGCAAAGACAAGGAAGGGACTGAAGCTGAGGAAAAGAAACCGAAGGTAAGCTAAGAACTAAAACCAGAGGTGCCACTGACACACTGAAGTGCTGAGCATGTTCCTGACTCCCTTTCCCACACTCCTGGACCACGGCTGTGCTTCTTAGGAAATCTTGTCATTATTTTCCATTCTTCCATCTCCCTTTCAAGAGTGTTTTATGTTTTCTTCCCTCGCCCTGGGTTGGATGGTGCAATCCATGGTGATCTTTGAGAGCGAGGAAGGGAACCAAACCTAAACCAAACCTGTGGCTCATGGGGTTGTGTAGACGTTAGAGAGCTGTTTTCTCAGCCCAAGACTGGAAAGCAGGCAGCTGGCTTTGCTGGGCAAGCTGGTGTGGAAGCAAACTCAAGTTCATGTTGGGCTGGACTGGGGACAAGCAGTGTCACAGTGAAAGGAGCAAGGCATGTAATTAAAACTTAAGTAATCTAGGCCTTGCAGGTGAGGAGCAGAGTTTAATAGTGGGTAAATGCCAGAAGTTGAAAGATCTCTGTCCCACTGCTCGTTTGAAGGAGGTTTAGTTCAGGTGAGCATTGACATGGCCAGTACCTGGGTGAGATGGACAAGCTGATGGACAGGTCAGTGGGTGTAGAATAAAAGGTAAGGAATATACTCATTTCAAACAATGTGAAATTGGGTCTTTCTCTAGGACTGTGGCAGCCATTTGATGTGGTACCAAGAAACAGTCTAGACAGAAGCAGCGATCCCTTATTGACAGAGCAGGAGGGATGGGCTGAGAGACCTCACTGCAGCTGTCTGCAGCCCCCAGCAGTGCTGGTGGTGGTAGTGCTGTGTCTGCAGCATCTTTGCTAGTGGAGCACGGGGAGTTTGGGAGGCAAGTAGAGCAGTTCTGGGGATAAAAGGTGCCATTGGTGTGGAGGGCAGTGGCATGAGCAGGCTGGCACTGGTGACACTTCCCCAGAAAGGGGCCTGGGTGTTGCAGCCTATGGGAGGAGTAGAGCTGAGGTATCTCTGGGCTGTGCAGCTCTGTGCTGCAGGGAGAGGGCAGTGCAAGCCATCACCTACCTCACACCAGTTCTGCATTGCACCTTCTAATCCTGTTTGATGTGGGTGAGCCCCTTTTGTTTCCCTCCCATACTGATTTGTGTTCTGTTCCACTTTTATTTTATTTCCATGTTTAAGAACTCCTCACCCTGCACTGCCAAACCCCCAGGGGATAGACCCTGCATCCCCCCCCAGCGACACACCTCCTCTAGTACAACCCCTTCGAAAACACCCTCCAGTCCCTGCTTCCACCTCTAAACGAGCCTCTTCTGTCACATCCCGACCTGCCAGTACAGGAACACAAGAAAGGAAAGCCAAGGTAAGGAGGTGGGGACGGCAGAGAGGCAAAGCTGCCTTGGGCAATACCTGAAGGCATTCCTGACAGGTCCGACTGGATAGTGCTTGGCCGGGCAGTCTCTTTCTGCCCTGTTCAGTGGAGAGGGTGGGATGTGCTTCACTCCAGCCTTGGTGCTCAGGTTTGGTATTTGAAGCAACTGGGTGCATCACACCAGCACATAGGCCCCCTGCGCTGCATTACAGCAAAACCATCTCCCTGCTGCAGGGTGGTGCCTGCTCTTAGAATCACAGAATAGTTAGGGTTGGAAAAGACCTTAAGATCATCAAGTTCCAACCCCCCTGCCATGGGCAGGGACACCTCACACTAAACCATGCCACCCAAGGCTCTGTCCAACCTGGCCTTGAACATCACCAGTGATGGAGCATTCACAGCTTCCCTGGGCAACCCATTCCAGTGCCTCACCACCCGCACAGTAAAGAACTTCTTCCTCATATCCAATCTAAACTTCCCGTTTCAGTTTGAACCCGTTACCCCTTGTCCTATCACTACAGTCCCTAACAAAGAGTCCCTCCCCAGCATCCCTAGTAGGCCCCCTTCAGATACTGGAAGGCTGCTCTGAGGTCTCCATGCAGCCTTCTCTTCTCCACGCCGAACAGCCTCAACTTTCTCATCCTATCTTCACTACGGGAGGTGCTTCAGTCCCCTGATCATCCTCGTGGCCTCCTCTGGCCTTGTTCCAACAGTTCCATGTCCTTTTGATGTTGAGGACACCAGAACTGTGCACAGTGCTCCAAGTGAGGTCTCAGGAGAGCAGAGCAGAGGGTCAGGATCACCTCCCTCGACCTGCTGCTCACGCTCCTTTTGATGCAGCCCAGGACATGGTTGGTTTCTGGGCTGTGAGCACACACTGCAGTCGGCTCATGTTCATTTTCTCATGGACCAACACCCCCAAGTCCTTCTCCACAGGGCTGCTCTGAATCTCTTCTCTGCTCAACCTGGAGCTGTGCCTGGGACTGCTCCTGACCCAGGTGTAGGACCTTGCACTTAAACTTCATCAGGTTGGCATCAGCCTACCTAACAAGCTCTTCCTGAGGCATTTCCAGGTCCCTGTCTTGTTGTGCAGCTTTATGCTATGTTTTATGGGTGCGTTGGCTGTAAACAGCAGATGTACTTGAAATGTGCCAGAGCCAGATCTGCCATGTGCTACACAGCCTAGGGAATGCACCCACATCCCTGTCTCACTCTGCAGTGTAAGAAGTAGCTTGGAGTTTCCCTTTGTGGTGTTTAGTCATGCAAATGCACTGGTGGTGAGGGAAAGAGCAGGGATTGCAGATCAGAGACAGTGGGATGTGGTTTGAGTGTATCACAGGTGGGGATAAAGGAGGTGCTTGGAGTCTGGCACTGGACTCCTGAATGGAGCCTCTGGTCTGGTCAATGGATTTGGGCCTACAAGAAATCTGGAGAAGGACTTTTTACACGGGCAAGTAGGGATCAAACAAACCTTCTAACCAGGCCTGAGTGTGAGGTGGATTATGTAGCTGAAGCTAAGGGTTCATGCGAGAAAGTGGCAGGAGTGACTGTGCAGTGGTTGCCATAAGCACCATGATGGGAGATGGGGTATAAATGGGCACATTGCAGGTACCTGTGTGTGGGGAGACCCATGGGAGCTCCTGTGGGCTGTATCTTGTGTGGCTCTGATCCATGAAGGGTGATCCTTGGGCATTCCCCTCTCAATTAGCCTTTCCCTTTTGTGTCCCCAGGGCTCGGAGATGAGAGGTGGCACAAAGGCCACACCGCGGTCTGGAGCCGGGCAGGCTCAGAGGAACTCCACCAATGCCACGCGCATCCCAGCAAAGACCCCCACGGCCCCTAAGACACCCCCCAGCTCCGGTAGGTGATGGTGAGCACGGGTGCAGCTGCTTCCCATGTTTGTCTCTGCTTTAGGGGTGCTCCCAGGCTCTCCATGCAGTTAGGTGGGGGTCACACGCAGGGCTAAGGCAGGGCATGGCCAGCAGGATGAGGCCTGTGTTGTGACTGGGGGCTGCTCAGCCCTGACACCAGGCCGTGTGTGCAAAGCTAGGTATGATTCCTCTGAAGGGAGCCTCTCTGGATGCTGCTTTATCTGCTCTGTTCGTACAGTTGCCAGTGTGTAGGAGAGGGCAGTTGCTTTATCCCTTCGGGATTTCCTTCAATTTGGAAGATTTAGGCAGCTCTATTTTTTAATCCATCTCTTCCTTTTCTCTTGACAATATTTCACCAAGAGCAGGGGCAAGAGGATCAGTTCTTCGAGTGCAGGAACGGAGATAGCATGTTCTTCTCAGAGAAGAAACCCCCAGAAAGCATCAGGCATTGAATTCCCATTATAAATGGTGCTTTTCACTGAATATATATGTATATATTTCATACTTAACCAGAGCTGCATAAAACCTTAAATCAATTAAATTTCCAGCTTTATTATGTTTAAACATCTTTCTCATTCATTAAACAGGCAGAAAGGAGCAGAAAAAACCACCTCCTGCAGCAGCAAAGTCTGAGAAAGGTGATGTTTAAAGAGTTTTCTCTTCTTCTTCCATTTCTTCTCAAACTGGGGCCAGTTCTGAGCTGCTCAATGATCAGCCTTATTTAATGACATTAAAATATTATGTATAAATGCTTCCAAATTCCTAACAGAAAAGTGGTTTTGTCTGTAATTGGTCACTTCTGCCTGGGTGGGGGGGGGTCTTACCAATGAGCCAGTCAGTGAAGACCATCTTTCTTCTGAAAGAGACTAGGAAATTGCCTTTAGTCACAGTTTACACCTCAAAATGAAGTAGAAGAAAGTGCAGCCATCTCCCCCCTGCTGCTGGGCTGCAGTAGGAGCAGCGGGTGGGCCCTGGGGCCAGGCACATCAACCCCATACAGTCAGGCAGTGAGGGAGGAAAGGGTTGTGCACCCACATTGCTTATCCTGTGCTTGCCTCCCTCTGTGTGCAAACTCCAGGTGAGCAGCCAAAGTCTGGAGACAGAAGCGGTTACAGCAGTCCCGGCTCCCCCGGGACTCCAGGCAGCCGTTCCCGCACTCCCTCTCTGCCCACCCCACCAGCCAGGGAGCCCAAGAAGGTGGCAGTGGTCCGCACACCACCCAAATCTCCTGCCTCTGCCAAGAGCCGCATCCAGCCCTCAGCCGCGCCTATGCCTGACCTCAAAAACGTCAAGTCCAAAATCGGCTCCACTGAAAACCTGAAGCACCAGCCCGGAGGAGGCAAGGTAAAGGTGGACTCTGCTTTCCCAGGGGCATGCCTGCAGGGCCAGCAGGTGCTTGGTGCTGTGCCTGGGAGGGGAGAACCCTGCCTGGAGCAGCAGCAGCCTGGCTGGGATCAGATGTGCAGCAGTGGGCAGCCAGGCTGCAGCTGGTATCCAGTCTGCTTCTGCTTTTCGAGTCTGTTGAGTTCATTGGGTTGAGGGCTTGTCTGAAGTTGCTCCCTGGCTTAGTGCAGTGCAGCTGTCCTGCAGAGAGCTTGGGATGTGGCACATCAACACGTGGACTGGCTGCCAGGGGATTGCCATTCCCTCGTGGTGTCCAGTGAAGGAGAGCACATTGTGACCTGCAGCCCTAAAGAGTCGCAGGGTCAGGGTTGTGTTTCTGAATCCTGTCCTGTGTGGTCTGGAAGCAGTCCCTAAAGCACTGCCTCCATTCCTCTGTCAGGGAGCAGACAGGATGGTCTCCTCCCTGGAGGGCTCCCAGGCTGGGCACTGTTTTGAGAACGTGATTTTGGATCCAACTCTGTTGGCAAGATTCTGGATCGTGTTCTGCCATCAGGCACTGTCTTGCTACATGATGCATGGCCAGAACTGGGGGCATTACTAGCTGTTCAACCACTAGTGCTTTTCACTCCAGAGAAGCTGTTTCACAAGCAGCAAAGTGAACTCCATGCTCCAAGTGTTCAGGAATGAGGGTCTCATGTTAAATTTTGCAAGCCCAGCAGAGGAGGGTTTGGGTGAGGGAGTGTGGTGAGCCAATCCATCCATGCAGCCCCAAGAGCAGTGGTGTGGGGTCACACAGCTCCAGCTGAGGTGGTGGCTGCTCACAGAATCCCAGACTGATTTGGGTTAGAAGTTCCAACACCTTGCAGGGACCCCTTCCACTAGAGCAGCTTGCTCCAAGCCCCTGTGTCCAGCCTGGCCTTGAACACTGCCAGGGATGGGGCAGCCACAGCTTCTCTGGGCACTCTGTGCCAGGGCCTCAGCACCCTCACAGGGAAGAACATCTTCCCTCTCTGCAGCCTGAACTTCCTCAGCACCCATCCAACCCTCTCTGCACTGCTCCCTTGCACTGTGTGGCTGTGTCCTTGCTGCATGGGTAGAGACAGGCTAGCACCCGGTTCCTCTGAGTGGCGAAGGCCTGGTGGCTCTTATACACACATTCAGTGACAGACCTGCAGGTCTGATGGCTGCTGCAGTGAGGATTCCCCTCTGCTTCTGCCCTGCAGACCTTGCTCTGTGGCCTGCTCATGCATTGCATGCCATGCTGTATGAGCGGGTAACTGAATGTTCACCGTTGGCATGGGAGGAGGCTTTGAGATGGCTTCTCTTCGCCATCTTAAATAGCAGCCTGCTTTTCCATTCTCTTCCGTGCTGGTGATTTACCTTAGAATGTGTGTTTTGCTTTGTGCTGCAGGCCTGGCTGTTGGACATGAGCAGAGCAGCACGTGTCATCCAGCTGCCTGTGTCCGGGGCCCTCCTCGTTTTCCTGCTTCAGTTTTTCCTGCTGCCCCCAGCAAATGCTGCTCTTGAGGGCCTCTCACATTCACTGTACATCACTTAAATTGTTTGCTCGTCCTTTTTAATCCAGCTTTTATAAGGGTCTTTTTTCTCTGCATCTCTGTCAGGCAACATGTTTATTGTTGTCACTGAATTGGGGACAATTCATTGCTCTTTGCAGGGGAGAATGGCAGGATGCTCTGCTGAGGATTTTGTAGGACAGTGAGGCTGCTCTTAGCAGAATGGTTGGAGCTGGAGCAGAAGGGGCTGATCGCACAAGTTTGATTTTAGGGTGGCCACAAGATGGGTCTGGAGCCTGCTCCCAGTGCAGGTTGCAGACCCCCAGCTTAGGGAAACAAATGACATGGGGCCCACGCACCAGAAGTCAGCCAGGCCACATCTCTTCCAGTATTTCTACACTGTCTGAGCACTTCTGTTGTTGCTGGATCACTGAAACACGGCTCTGGCAAAGCCTGGTCCTAGCTGAACCGGATCCTCATTTGCAGGATTAGTTGGTGTCAACTTGGAAAATGATGCTAGAGGCACAAGCCTGCTTTGGTGCTTCACCAGGGGGGTAGTGAGGAGCAGGCTGGGGACATGCTGGAATGGAGGGCGGGGTTGTCTGCTCAGCCAGCTTTGGGGACACTGTTGTTCAGGCACTGCACATGCAGTGGGATGTGGTGCTGCTCTCTTGGAGGATGCTCTGTCTCTGCCTCACATGGGGGTTGTGCTTCAGATGGGCTTTCTCCCTGAGGGATCACGGGCCTTGTGTGCCTGCTGGGTTTTACCTCTGGTTTATACTTGCACAGGTTGTAAAGCCAGTTCGTGCAGGGAAAGGAGCAGGGACAATCTTCATCTTTGTGTTGTCTGGAATAGCTGCTCCTGTGCGTGGGGTCACTCCAGCATAGCTGCACTTCTAAAACCCAGACAGGGAAAACAGCTAAATTAATACATACTAAATGGAAACAGCTTCGTTAGCACAGAAATGTGTGTGTGGTGGGGAGGGCAGGCAGGCTTGGGGACTGAAGGGTGACATTAGCATGATACGTGCTTCCCCCATGTCACCAAGCCATTCCCAGCCCCCCTCCCAGCCCAGGTGTGTTAGGAATAGGCAGTAGACACATTGCATCTGCTGCCTTTGGAGTGGGCTTTCTCTCAGCTCTATCCTTCCTCCTTCCACTGAGCTGTAGCTCAGTGCACTGGTGGTTGCTGCCCAGCAAGTTCTCTGTTCCGTTCAGTGAAGAAAAATGGGGTGAGCTGGCTTTTTTTCTGTTCTCTGGCTCTTCTCACTAGTATGGCCTGGAAACTCAGGCTGCCTCACTAGCCTGATGTATCCAATCTCTAACTATAACCTGACCACCTCCATCTTCAGTTTCCAACCCGTGAGTTGACATATCTATGCAGCAAGCCAGAGATTCTCCTTAGCTCTTGGCATGGAAGGCAGGTTCCTGCTTGTAGGGGTGTAACACATGGTCAAGCTGCAGATGGTCATGTTGTTTCTCACACTCTTTTCTGGCTACCAAAGGTGCAGATTATTAATAAGAAGCTGGACTTTAGCAGCGTTCAATCCAAGTGTGGCTCAAAGGATAATATCAAACACATCCCGGGAGGAGGCAGTGTGAGTACCTTCACACTTTCAATGCACTATAATACTGCTGATTCTAAGTGGCATGTTGTGTACACTAAAGCGCCGATGCTATCTGCAGTGAGCTGCCATCAGATAGCTATTGGTGACGTGCAATGACTCTTTTCTGGCTACCAAAGGTGCAGATTGTTAATCAGAAGTTGGACTTTAGCAGCGTTCAATCCAGGTGTGGCTCAAAGGATAATATCAAACACATCCCGGGAGGAGGCAGTGTGAGTACCTTCACACTTTCAATGCACTGTAATAATCCTGACTCTCAGTGGCATGTTGTGTACACTAAAGCGCCGATGCTATCCGCCATTGGTGACGTGCTGTCCTTTAACCCCATTAACCCAAAAGACATGGTGAGATGAGCCCTAAAAGTCCTGTACATGCCTGACATGGACAGAACTAACTGACCCGCGCAGAAACCATGTCTGTAACAAAACATCCCATTAACTGGAAGGTTTGACACTACCTGGAAGGCTCGATGCCTCATTGTCTGCAGGATGGGTGGCCCCTGGCAGACAGTGACATAGTTGCTGATGCAGTAGATGGATAGATTTATAAGCAAGCACAGTCCTTGTTGCTTAATAGACTGCTAAATTGCACATGACACTGCACAACATGTGAACGTGCAGGTTCCTGCCCAGTCCCATCAGGCCATGTGATCCATGCAGATATTAAGCTTCTCTTTGCTATGTCCAGCAGTGCCTATTTAGGCTGAGCCTAAAATAATATTGAGTGAATTGATCGGATCGCTGGCATTTCCAGCCATTCCCAGATAAACAGCTGGACTCAGCTCTCAGTTACTGTGCCAGAAACCTGGGAAACTTCACAGAGGTTGGTGGATTTACACCGGTCCCTCTGGAGACAGTGTGGGTCTGGGCAAGATGATGGGCTGAGGAGGGCACATCACTGAGACCCCAAACAGTGTGACCCAGGGGCTGTGGTTGCCTGGTCTGAGGAAGCTGTCTGGTGCCTCTCAGATGTTCCTGATGGATTTTCTTTGTGCTGTTTTTGATCCCTATGGATGCCCTCCCTGAGAAACTGAGCATTGCAGAGGGCTTGGCATGTAAGCACTGGGACATAACTGGGTTTGCAACCTCCCTCTTAAATTTGATGTCATTCTGCATTTATTTAACAGGCCAGAGGAGCTGCTTTGCAGAGGTCACACCTCTGTGAAGCAGGTTCTGTGCTTGTTCTGCTCTTTCTTACCCCAGGGTCCTGCTCTGGCTTGGGCTGCTTGGTGCTTGGTGGACCACTTGTGACACCAGGAGTTAGTGTTCCTCATGACTCACCTGTGCTGTGGCTGATCATGAGCTTCAGCACAGTGTGGTGAGCTCATCCTTGTCTCCACTGAGAGCTCACTCCACAGGCAAGCATTTGCAGCTGTAGTGGGTTAAGAGTTTCCTGGACTTCTGGCTGGAGGTTGTCATCCCTCCCCAGGCTCTGCCTGCAGTGAAAATAGTGGTATCACTGCTTGGCTGCTGTGACATGGAGAGCAGCAGCTCAGCTCTGAGTGCTCGGGCCAAAGCCATGTGCTGACGTGGCTGTCCTGGGCCAGAGCTGTGTCTTGGGGCACCTTGGACAGAGGGGCAACGAGAGCACCAGGGCTTGATGGCCACCACACCTCACCGCTCCTCTGCTGCTTCGGGAGGAATGAGCTGGTGCTACAGGGACCTGGGGTCGGTACCTCTGGTTTTTAAGCCAGTGGTGCTCCAACAAAGTGATGCGTTAGGCAAAAGTTGACCTAAGCATTGCTGATGTGGAGAGGTGGGACCCCCAGGTCTCTTTACCAGGCAAGCAACTCTGGCCCTTTTCCTTTCTTGCTAAAATGGGGAGGCCCCTCCTCTGCTGCCCAGCAGGATGGTAAGGGCTTAACGGAATCTGTAAAAAGAACTTTCATTGCTGATAGCTTGCTCTGGAAATGGGAGGTCTTTCAGTCCCAGGTCTCAGTGGTGCCTGAATTCCTCATAGGCCCTTGGGTCACACTGGGATTAGAAAGGCATTGGCTGTCCTTTTGGGATCTGCTTCCTGCCTTCACTGTGCTTTCCTCCTGCCCCGTGCATCTAACGTGCGATCTTTCCCCAGCACTGTCTCTATGTCTGTGTCTGCCATGTGCTCCCAGAGCCAGGGATTGCTCTTCTCCCCTCTCTCTGCCTCCACTCTCTGTCAAATGTGCTTTTAGATAGGTGTGAGCATCGAGACAAGGCAGGCCCCTGGCTCCATGTGTGGGTAGGACGGGATGGTGGCACTGAGCCTCTCTTCCCCCATTCTTTTCCTGGCTGCATGATGGAGGGGGAGTGTTTCTCAGTGCTGTGCACAACCACGGTCCAGCACCTAGCTCTGAGAGTGATGGGGCCAGCAGGAGAACTGAAGGATGTACCTTCCGCCTGGGGCTTTTGAGTCAGCACAGGGTGCTCGGGTGCGATGGAGAGCAGTGACTGCGGTGAATCCTTAGTGCTGGCTCTTGCTCCGGAGGCTGCCTGGCTGCTCGGAGGGGTGAGCTTCTCTGCAGAGGTCCCTTTGGTGGGGGCACATCCTTCCCGAGACCTGTGGGAGCAGCAGACAGTGAAGGCACAGAGAGCAGCATATGCTTCCCTGAAGTCCAGGCTATTGCTGAGAGCCAGACTCTTCCCTGTGAGTAAGGAACCAACCCTGAGGTGCTACTGATCTGATTTCTCCTGCACAGCCCCACTAGTACAGCAGGTAGTGTCCTGATTCACACAAAACCAGGGTCCAAGGGCACTTCTGGGCTTCTGGGGATGTTTTCTCACCCCTTGTCTCCTGCTCCTGATGTAGCTGTTGTGTCCATGCTGTGGTTGCTGTCCCTGACAGACCCCTGCAGTGGTTTGGTTGGTGTTTTCCAGTGTGGTGTTTAAACCTCTTAACGTTACCACTAAACAGCTCCCGTTACCTGTTCCTCGTGTCCTCGTGTGTGTGTCTCGTGTCACCCGGTGTCTGTGCACAAGAGGCCCTGGCCCCACACTGGGCACGGCACCGCCTGGGATGGGGCAGTGTCATGGGATTGCTGAGATGGGATGGGTAAAACAAGGGAAAACCAGAGCTTACGATCATGAAATGCTGTTGTGGATCAATATCCTGGCATTGCCAGCTGAATTTCTGTAATGGGAACTCCTGCCTGACAGTTAACCTTTGCTTTGCCTTTTTTTTTTTTAACCCCGATTTCCATTACAGCATCTTTCAGAAATGCATATTTTGGTCACTCTTTTTAAAAGTTCTGTGCACATTGATCATTTCTGTTCTTTCAGTTTTTGTGGACATAAGCTTTATGTTTTACACCAGAAAAGGTATTTATTTTTTACGTTTTTCTCTCTGGTATTATTTCCTTCTTTTGGATGATGTGTATGCAAATCTGAATTAATCACCACTCCACTTTCTCTCTCACTTTAAGCACTTTAAAATTGCCTCTACTTCCCCCCTTTGTGGAGAGGTGATCTCGTGCATGCTGACATGTTAAAGAGAGGCTCCTGCACATGGGCATTAATGATCTCCCATTTCTGATGACAGTTTCTTTTGTATCTTTAATCTTCCTGGGGTTTAAGCTGTCCTTTCCCTTGACTCCAGATCAGGTGCCGGTGTGTGTTGTGCTTCCCCCTCCCCACTTGCACGTGGTGGCCACCCCCTCACTGCCTTCTCCTTTCTCGTATGGACAGGTTCAAATCGTTTACAAGCCAGTCGACCTGAGCCACGTGACATCCAAATGTGGTTCCCTGGGCAACATCCATCACAAACCAGGTATCCTTTGACTCTGCAGCACCGGGTGTGGGTCCTTGGGAGCTCACAGGCTGCTTCCTGGTGTGCACTGGGAGATGGGAGAGGGTTGGAGTGCTTCTCTTCACTCCCTGCACTACCAACCTGAGCATCAGAGTGAGCCCTGGGGTGCTGGACACTGTTCCCAGCTCAGTGACTACCATCCTCTCCAATCTGCCTGTCTGCTCGGTTGTAGGGGGGGGGTCTGGTGTGATCCGTGAAGGTGCCAACACATCCCTGTAAGGGGGAGTGGTTAGGAACACAGAGAGGGGAGTGCTGGCGTTTGGTGGGGTCAGGTTAGCTCCCGGCCCTTGGTTCTGTGGAACAATTGGGATGTCTGTCAGCTCTGCACAGCACCCTTTGGAAAATCTGGTTCCCATTGGCCCTGGCTCCGGGGTTTCCCACATACCCTGGGGTGCCTCTTGCTTCTGTTTTCCTGCTCCTCGCCCTCTGCTCTGCCTCAGTGTGCTCTGGCTGAGCCGCCCCAGCCTTGGCTGGCACAGCAGCTAACCCAGCCCGTGCTCTTCTCTCGCAGGCGGTGGCCAAGTGGAGGTGAAATCTGAGAAACTGGACTTCAAAGATAAGGTGCAGTCGAAAATCGGGTCCTTAGATAACATCAGCCACGTCCCTGGAGGAGGAAACAAAAAGGTAAAGGGGCACTGGATCAAGAAGAGACATTGCTGTTCTGCTGCAAGGGTCTGTCTGCTCTGTGAGCAGGCATGCGAGCAAAGAGCGGTCCAGAAGGTCCTGCTCACCCAGCTCATCTTCAGCCCCCACGGCCTCTCCTCTCTGCCTGCCAGGCAGCACTTTCCCAGTGCTTGGAACAATCTGCTGCCCATGTTCCAGTGTGGCGTGGTCCGTGCTGTCCTCAGAAGAAAGGTGATCTCTTCTTCCTTCAGGTCTCAGGCTCTGAGCTGAGGCTGACCGAGGGCTGTGCAGGGAGTGGTGTGTGCTGGGCGGGGGGGGGAGTTAAATTGAAAGACAAAAGGCAGCCAGGTCAGGTGAAATACTGAAACGTTGGGGTGGGCTGTTCCTGCCAGGGCTTCAGTGGTGACTTTGCAGGAAGTCGTAGCTAAATAAAGGACCTCTGCAGCCTCTCTTCGAGGAGAGCCACGTCCCCTGCAGGCAGGAGCAGGGCTCTCAGGTGAGCACAGCTGTGTGTCCAGCCTGGGGGCACGCATGGTTGGATTTCTCTAGGGAAAAGTGGGATTTCCCTTGCTTGGTTTTCAAACACCTTTTTCTCAGTGGGAGGGGAAGTTCTGTTTCAGTTGTGTTCCTGCACTTGGTTCTTGGCCACGTTTGCTCTGTGCACTCCTGGCTCTTCGCTGGCCTCTGGCTGAGGGATCGCTTGACTTCCTTACCCTTCTCTCGCTGCTGCTACGCATCAGACTGCCCTGTGCTTCACTAAGCCCATTTCCAGCATTTTTATTCCAGTGATGATTCTTTCATATCCTGGCACATTCACTGGGCTGTAGTTTGAAGAACTTGCCTTTTGGAGGGGTAAAGGTGTGACTCAGCAGTGGCATCACCTGCCTCAGCCTTCGTGTGGCAGCTTCCCATACCCTGCCTAAATCCTGGAGGTGCAACATGAGTTCAGATGCTGCCTCAGATGCTTGCCTTTGTCCAGCCCATTTTTCCCTTGGCACCAGGGACCATCCTCAGGCAGTGCTGCTCTGAGGTGGGATGCTCTACCTGCAGGGAGGGGACAGGACACAGATGAGCCCCATCAACCCTCCACGGAGGGCAGCTGAGAGCAGCTCTGCTGCTCCTTCCCCAGCCTTTCCCATGCCCACTCCTTGCTCTGCAACACAGAAGATCCAGGATTGGCCACACAGTCCACAGCTCTTCAGGCTGAAGCCTGGTCCATGTGCTTCTTCCTCTTGCATTGGGTCTCCTGTGGGGAGCTGAGTGCTCTGAGCTCTGCCACGTACCTGTGCCCACAGCGGCAGCTCTCCTTGGCTGCACGTGGAAGGCTTTTCTCCTCTCTTCAAAGGCAGCTACTGTTCTTTCTCTGAGCCAGTGAAGAGCTCTGTTTTTCAACTCTTCTTCTGCCCACTTTTCTCCTTCTTTCCTCTATTTTTTGTCCTTTTTCTTGGTGGTTGACATTGATTGGATCTTGGGTCTTGCTGATGCGTTTTTTGCACCCCACCGCCCTGGGCGGGTTTCTTCACCTATAGAGAGAGAAAGGCAAGGAAGACAAGACCCGGCCCCAGGCTGCTCAGACCCCAAGCCCAGGCCTTGCTGGGTTCCAGGCCCTGGTGCTGGAGCCACTCACCCCCCCGGAGAGCCAGCTCTCGGCCTTGCACTCGGCTGGGGAGGGCACCAGTAAGTAGCAAACCTGATCCACTGCACCTCTGCTCCTGCCCGGAGAAGAGGGGTTTGGCTCATGGGAGCAGCGCTTTGCGCCCAGCTGGGCTGTGGGGAAGGGGAAGCTTTGTGTGCTACGTGGGAATCCCACCCTTTCCATCGAGCTCTGCTGGGGGAGTGGGAGCAGCGCAGGTTGTGCCTGGGACCTGCTGCCACAGCAGGAGGGATTTGGCAGCGTCCCTGGATGCTCCAGTCCTGTTGTGCCTGAGGACTGGGGGGCACTGGGGGCGTTGCGCCAAGGGACTGAGCTTTCCTCCTGGCTGCGCAGCAGTGATGGAGCCGTTCGCAGGTACAGCCTCGCGTGCGCGGTCTGCATCCTCTGCCCGCTCAGCACCCTCTGCTCTCGTTGCAGATTGAGACCCACAAGCTGACCTTCCGCGAGAACGCCAAAGCCAAGACTGACCACGGCGCCGAAATCGTGTACAAGTCCCCCACCATCTCCGGAGATGCCTCCCCGCGCCGCCTTAGCAACGTCTCCTCCAGCGGCAGCATCAACCTGGTGGACTCCCCGCAGCTCGCCACGTTAGCCGACGAGGTGTCCGCTTCGCTGGCCAAGCAGGGCTTGTGATCGCGGCCCGGCGGCAGAGAGGAGGGGAGACGAGGAGAGAAAAGAAATAAGAAAGGAAAACAAAACATAATAATCTGGCCTTCTTCCTCTGTTCCTTTTACAGCCGCTCCCCCCACTGGTTAATGATTTAACCTGCTTTTACTGTTCATTCAGCTCTAGCTCCAGGACTTCAAAATCAGTGACACTATGAGGTAGAAAACCTCCTCTCCCCCTGCTCCTCGGAGCGCACGGCCCCTGCCCCTCTGCTCCCTGCGAGGTCCCTCAGCCCCATGTAAGCTCCCCTGGCCCCTGCGAGGTCCCTTGCTGCCCCAGCCCTGGCAGGGACCTTCTTCACCACCCCAGGAACGCAGGGAGGGGATAGAGGGGCTGACCCCCCCCCTGTGCCGCAGTGGGGCCCTCATGGGGCGGGGACATCGCCTGCCCACTGCTGCCCAGGCCCAGGGGAGGGCTGTGCTGGCCTGCGGGCAGCGCAGGCAGCCGGCAGCCGCCCTCCCTTCCTGCATTAAATTTGCCCGCTGATTCGGAAGAACCCTCCCGTTTTCCCCCTGCGAGCCGAGATGCGGATGAAGACAACGCCGGGTACCCCCCGACCCGCTCCCAGCTCCGGCAGCTGAGGCCCTGCTTGGCCCCGGGGTGGCCCCTTGCGGAAGCGGCCCCGCTCGGCCCTTCCCCTCTCCGTGGCTGTGCTGGAACCGCTGAGTGGATGAGTAGAGGCTTTCCCCCCATTCCTTTGGCAGCCCCCCCGTGTCGTAGAGTAGATTTGTCTGTAGCTGCTTGGACCGTGCCAGGGTGATTGTTTTCCTGAACGAGCATGTGTTTCAGAGAATGCCAATAAACGCTGTCAGTGGTTGTGAGCTGCCCGGTGCCGGCTCCTGGCGAGGGGAGGCCCCGGCCCCGGCCCCGGCCCCGCGTGTCTGCCGGGCTCCGGGGGGGGCCCGCACCTCCCCGGGGCCGGGGTGGGGGACGCGGGGCACTGGCGGCTCCCAGGCTGGGGTGCCCCGGATTTGGGTGCAGGTTGTGACATGTTGGGGTTGTTCTTTCTTTTGTTTCCCCTGCAAGGTCAGCTAAAGGGATGGCGGAAGTGGCAGCTCCGTGGCTCTGCGGGTCTCGTGCCTTTGCAGCGGTAGGAGACAACCGGGAGGACACGAGGGGGGGTCTGATTGGGCGGCCCCCTCTGGTCCCATCCTGCACTTGGGGGCCAGAGGCTGCTCCTGGCGCTGCCCCTGCCTGGAGTTTGCAGCGCGTTGCCCCTCGCGACGTCCTTCACGCAGCACCGCACAGGGAGCAGAGTCGGTCCATCGGTCCATTCAACCCCCCCGCTGCTGCTTTCCCCCCTGTGGCGCCCCGGGGGGTGCGTGGGGTGCCCTGGGGCCGCGCTGCGGCTGTCCCGGTGTGCCCCATCCTTCTGCAGCCAAAGAGGCTGAGAAGCGCCGCGCGCATCCTCCCCGCCACGGAGCCCCAGCGCGGGGCACGGGCGCCGCTTGGCTGCTGCGGGGCAGAGCGGGGTTCTGGGGCCCGGGAGCTGCTCCCGCCCCGGGCAGGAGCCCGTTCCGCTCCCCAACCGCTGCGGGCTCCGCCTGCCCGGCGCCAGCGGACGGGGCAGCCGCGGGCGCCGCTTTCGCCGCTGGGGAGAGGCTGATCCAGGCGCCGCCACGAAGCGGTTGTAGAGATGCTGCGCCGTGACCTGAACGGGTGCGGGACGGAGGAGCCGCCGCGGTGCCTTTGTGCGCGACAGCAAATGGGAGACCCCCCCCCCCCCGTTGAATTGCTCGGCTGCGGGATGGTGCGTGGCTGAGCCCCCCCATCCCGGCCCTTGGCTGAGCTCCATCCGGCGGCCCCATCCGCGTACCGTCCCCAGCCCGGCCCCATCCGGCCCGGCCCCGGGGCTCCTCTCCCGCGCACGCCTCGGGCTGAAAGGGCTGAAACCCGCGCCGGGTCCCGCCCCGCGGTTCCTGCGCTCAGGAGGAAGAGTTCGAACCGCTCCGCGCGGGCAGCCCCGATGGGGAGGGGAGGTTTGACCGCCGCGTACCGTTTGGCTCCGCTTCTGTCTGTGCCGTGCGTCAGCACCGGGGCCACACCGCTGCCCTGAGCGTGGACTTGGAAATAAAGTCATTGCTACGAGAGCCGCTGCCGCGTCTGCACGGGGAGCAGCGGGGAGCAGTGGGGAGCAGCGGGGAGCAATGGGGAACAGTGGGGAGCAGCGGGGAGCAGCGGGGAGCAGTGGGGAGCAATGGGGAGCAATGGGGAGCAGTGGGGAGCAGCGGGGAGCAATGGGGAGCAGCGGGGAGCAGCGGGGAGCAGTGGGGAGCAATGGGGAGCAGTGGGGAGCAGCGGGGAGCAATGGGGAGCAATGGGGAGCAGCGGGGAGCAGTGGGGAGCAATGGGGAGCAGTGGGGAGCAGCGGAGAGCAATGGGGAGCAGTGGGGAGCAATGGGGAGCAATGGGGAGCAGTGGGGAGCAGCGGGGAGCAGTGGGGAGCAGCGGGGAGCAATGGGGAACAGTGGGGAGCAACGGGGAACAGTGGGGAGCAGTGGGGAGCAGCGGGGAGCAGTAGGGAGCAGCGGGGAGCAGCGGGGAGCAATGGGGAGCAGTGGGGAGCAGCGGGGAGCAATGGGGAACAGTGGGGAGCAGCGGGGAGCAGCGGGGAGCAGCGGGGAGCAATGGGGAGCAGTGGGGCACAGGGGAAGGATGGGGGATGAGGGCAGCGGGGCCATTTCTCGAGCTGTGGGATGAGGCCAAAGGTGGCTCTGAGCCCCAGCGATGCCTCACGCTGCTGCCCCGGGTCCAGGCCAAGTCCCCCCATTCGCCCCCAGTTACCAGCACCGGACCCACGCGTGCACCGTTCCCAGCCCGGTGCAGCCGCTGCTGTTCGCTTTGGAGGCTGATTCCCCCCTCCCCTATGGAGGGCTCGGACCAGGCCAGGGCTGCCCCGGCCTGCCGCTGGACCCCCACCACCACCCCGGGGCCCCTTCCCACGTCCCATCGGGCCAGAGGTGAGGTCGAGGTGAGGCTCTCTCCCCGGCGGGTCAGGACCTGGCTCCCGCCCCCTGCAGCCCCCGCAGCACCCCCCCCCCGAGGTGCAGTGACCCCAAAGCACCCACCCAACCCCTCAGAAGGAGTGGTAGAGGGGCCGATGCCGCCCCCCGCCCCCCCGCCGCTCACAAAGGGACGGCACCAAATCCCTTGGTTTTAATGGTGTTTTTTTAATCTTTTCTCCTTTTTTTGGACTTTTTTGTTTTTTCTAAGCACGTTTGTGCTTTGCAACAGAATCAAGACATTAACAAAGATCGGCTTCTCGGAAGAAAAGCGTTCCTATAGAACAAGGACATTACACAGCTCAAAGCAGGAAAAGAAAATATTTACAAAATACAGGGGGGGGTATTTTTTTTCTCTTTTTTTCATCATTTTTGTGTTTTTTATAATGCTAAAAGGGTTATTCAGAATTTTCAACCTTATAAATAGAAAAGCACTTTATGCGCAGGGCTATGGGAGCATCGGGTGGGGGGGGGCGGTGGTTTCGTGTGATGAAGAAACAAAGATGGATCCTTTCAACCAGAACAGAACCAAACCCACGAGCGCGCGTTGAAAATTGTGAACACCCCCGCCCGACCCTTGAGCAGTTTTAGCGACGACTTCGTTACAAAATGGGGGCAAAAAAAGAAGGAAAAGAACAGAAACGGCCTCGGTTGGGGTCTTCCTTTCCTCTGTGGTGAGGGGGGCGCGCACGGGACAGGGACCAAAGCCCCAGCGCGGGCGCGGGCACAGGCGGGAGCGAAGGGGTTCGACGCCTGTGCTCGGTCTGCGGAGCGGGGGCAGCCCCAGCGCCCCTCTCCCCATCTCCCCCCTTCTCAGACCAAACCCTCGGGGACCCCCGGGACGGCCCCGTCCGCCCCTCCGCCCCCTCACCCCGTCGGGGATCCGGGACTCGAGCATCGGGCGCGGATGCGCCTTTCCCGGCTGGAAGGCGCCGTACGGGGCCTCTCCCCTCCTTCCACCCCGGAGGAGCACACGAGGCGCGGGGGGGCTGCTCCTGAAATCGCGCTCCTCCAACGCGGCTACAAAGGATCCGTGGGGAGGGAGCAGCTCCCAACCCAGGGGAGAAGGCAGAAGGCGCGGCCCAGGGTCAGAGCCCCCCTCCATACCTGGAGCCCCGCGCCGGGGGGGCGACGGCTGCGAGCCCACGGACAGCGCCTTCCGCACTGACTTCAATCCACCAAAACCCCTCCCGGAGGGGGGCTCGGGCCACAGCCCTGAGGGGAGGGGGCGGGAGGGCTGCTCCCCCCCCCCCCCCTCCCTCGGGGGGCGCATTCGTGGGAGGAGGAAACACGGAGAGAAAAAAGGAAAAAAGAAAATGAAACAAAACAAAAACGGAAAAAAAAAAGGAAACCCAAAGAAAACAAAACGGTTTCTAAATTCCTTAAATTCACTAAAAACTGTGAAAATTCCCGGCAGGATGTTTGAATATCAAACGCAGATTTTGGAAGCTTTAATGCCAAGAGTTAGTTCTGTGTTGGGTTCGCTCATGTCTTCCCGTGTGTCTCTATCTGTGCGCTGGCCGCTGAACTGCGGAGGAGGAGGAGGAGGAGGAGGAGGAGGAGGAGGAGGAGGAGGAGGAGGAGGAGGAGGAGGAGAGGAGGGTGTCGCTGGGGGGGGGCGGCTCTTGAGGCTGCCCGGGTTGGGCAAAGCGGAAGTGCCATCGGGCTCCCGGCAGGATTTGCTGCCCGACGTGCGCCGGGTGCAGCGCGACGATCGGTCCTGGGGGTCGCATTGGTCCTCGCACTCCGTCCGGGGGTCGTAGGAGAGCGGGAAGCTGCGGCGCTCCCAGGGCTGCACGGCCTGGAGGGGAGAGACAGCGGTGTGGGGAACCCGCCGGGACGGCGCCCCACGCGCGGCAGCTTCAGCAGCCCCCGAGCGGAACCCACCGCTGCCCATTCCCCGCGTGGGACGGAACGTCCCACGTCCCACGCGCGCCTTTCCAACTGCATCCCCGCGGCGAAGGGGACGAGCGGCATCGCCAGGAGCCAGGCCGGGACCCACGGGACCCACCTGCTCGTCGAGGCCGGCCTCAGGCGTGGAGCATCGAGTGTCCTCGCTGGAGAGGAGCCGCACGGAGTCCCGGCAGAGCGGGGTAAGGGGGGCAGAGAGCAGTTCGGGGCTGATGGGGCTGCGCGGAGAGTGGCTGTGGGGCAGCTCCGGGTGCGAGAGGCAGCTGCCCACGTCGGGGGACGCCGGCTGCGGGGTCGAGGGGTTCCCCAGCTGAGGGGTCGTCCGTCCGTCCGTGGACCTGTAAGACCTGAGGGAGGAACCCGCCTCAGAGCCCGGCCTGGTCCCGCCGACACCGGGGCTCCGATGCCGCCGCGGGGCCCCCTCCTGGGGCACGCGCCGGGGACGCTGCCCGGAGGCCGAGCTCGTCCAGGCTCAGACCTCCCATCTCCGCGGCCTCGACGCTGCTCTCCCAAGGTTGAGTCCCACCCCCCCCACGCTGCGCGTGCTGCAGCAGAACCACCCGAGGAGCCCCCCCCCGAGATCAGAGTTGGTTTCTCTGGGTGCTGCCACCCGCCCCAGGGCCACGTGAGGCCATGGGCGGTTCAGGAACTCAGAGCAGTGAATCAGTGATGCTGACAGTGCTGGAGCCCAGGAGCTGGGGTAGGAAGAGTGCTGCAAAACCCCTGCGCTCCAGAACATTCAACCCAAGCACTAAGGCAGTCTGAGCCGCGGGCAGAGAAACCCAATCAGAGCCCCCACACCCATGTGCAGCCCCTCAAGGTGAACCTGAGCAGCGGGTGGCACCCAAAGGCTGCCAAGGATCAGGCTTCCGAGACCGACCACGGCCAAAGGCTCAGCAGAACGCACAGCCCCAGCCCCAAGACCCACAGAAGAGCTGCGCCGCAGCAGCTGCAGGGACTCAACGCGCTGAATCGAGGTGCTGTTTGGAAGCTGCTCCAGGAAGAAGCCAAACCTGATCCGCTCCACCCTCGAGGCAGGGTCCGCTGGAGCAGCTCAGAAAGACACTGAAGGGGAACCGGGGGAGCTCACCCCAGGCACTGCCTGGCCCAGGGGCTCCCCAGCAAGGAGCAAACATGGGCTGAACCATGCCCATACCACCACATCCCGGCCAGCGGAGCAGGGACACCAACGTCCCAGTCCCTCCCTGCTGGGGAGCTGCACCAGGAACCCTGGCCCCAGCCCTGGGGGATCTCCATTCCTCGGCCATGGCCAAGCTGCTCTCCTGCCGGCAGCAGGACCAGAGAGGCCTCTGGGGGTCCCTTCCCAGCGGAATTCCTTCCTGAACCAATGGGATGAAGCTCTGCTCCCGGAAATGGGTGAAACGAGGCACAAATGGAGCGAGGCAGAAGCTGCCTTCGCATCCGCAGGAACCGGGCCCGGCCACGCTCCCCCAGCAGGGCTGAACTGAAGCCACAGCCACAGCGAACCGGGTGCGCGCCTGCCCCAGCTGCAGCATCGCAAATCAACTGGAGAAGAGCAGACCCCTTCCCGTGCGGGCTTCTGAGGAGCTCCGCAGTTGGAAGCTGTGAGCAATTCCAGACACCCCCTCACAGAGCGACGCTGCAGGGGGGCAGCTTGAGCGTCACGGGAGCAGAGGACCGTGAGGACGCGCACGGAAGTGGAGGCACTGCTCAAAGTGACTGAGCCGAGAGGAGCGGCAGCACCACGCTGGGCACAGCCACTGCTCCTGCTCCCCGGCTCAGCCCCTTCATTTCCCTCTGTACTCCCGAGCTGGTGCGTCCCTCCACGCTTCCAATCCAGAGAGCACAGAGCTGCTTGCCCTCAACGTAATGGGTGTGTAACTCCACTCCCGCCTCAGCAGGTCTGCTCTGTGGATGGCGACCAAACCACGTAACACCACCGTTTGTGGGGATCAGCCACCCTAACGACTGCATCCCACTGCTGGGAATGACACAGGGGCCACCAGGAGCCCACTGCATCACGCTCTGTGCGCTCGAGTGCTGCGGGTACCTGCTGCCGCGCCGCTGCGGGGGCACGCTCGTGCTCCAGAGCCACCGGGCCCGCTCCATCTCCTCACACTTGCTGTGCCGAGCAGAGAAGGCTGCATCAGACAAGTCCTCGATCTGGAAGGGAAGGGGACAGGCCCTGGTCAGAGCTTTCAGGTGTTGAACACGCACCCATGTGCAGTCTGTCCACCATTAGCTGCAGTATAAATGCAAGTTTATGTGTTCCGGAGGGAGGCGGATGCCATCAGTGAGCACCTTGTTAAACTGAGTCTGCCCTGCTCAGGAGGAGCCTGGGAACCAGAATCCAAAGGAAAGCCACTGATCCCAGAATCAAAGCATTCAAAGGGCTTTAAGGAATTACCATCATTATCAGTTCAGCTGAAATAATAACTACGACTGCTCGTGATTCCTTGATCAGACTGCTCTATAAAAAGACTGATGCCCGGAGAGGTCTCCTGACAGCCATTAGAGCTCAGACTCAGCTGTACTCAGGCAGTAAATCCAACTTCTGCCTCATCACACCCTTCCTGCAAAGGAACCACCACCACCAGGCCGGTTCTGCCAGGCCAATGGGGCCACTGTGCTGCAGGAAAGGACGAGGTCCCTGCATCCACTCCCTGCAGCATCCACTCCCTGCAGCATCCCTCGCGGACGCTCTTCAGCCGCTGTCAGCCCCATCCCGCATTAAACTGGTGGTAAAACTCTTCTCACCTCCTCATTGTCTTCATCAGGGTTCGCTTTCAGAGCTGCTGATATCCACTTCACGCCAGCTGCAAGGCACAGAAGAGAGGGTGGTCAGCAACAGACACAGCACGTGCCCTGCACGCACCAACACTGTCCTTTGGGAAAGGAGAAACCCAAGCCTGCCACCATGAGCAGCAAACTTAGGCTCAGTTTTAAGCCGAGTGGCCAAGTTTGTCTGCCCAAACCCTTCCTGCTGCTGTCAGATGAGGGTTTCTCCCCTTCCCCTGCTTCATCTTTCTGCAGTGGGTTTGCAGCCACTGAGTGCGGTGCTGGGGGGACAGGCAGGAGACGTCCTTCTCCACTGGGAGGGTCAGGAATGGAGAGTGAGGCCACCAGTGTCCTCCCACTGCATCCCAGATCCTGGTACTGCTGGAGCTAGCCAAGGACAGAGGAAGCAGAGCAGATGCTGCAGCATTTCCTCCTCTTCCTGTGGCTCAGCAACAGGCTCCCTCCCTGCTCCCTCTACGAGGGGCCTGGGAAGAGCACGTAACACCAGGAGGAAGACACAGGTAAGTTGGGAAAGACACATGGAAAACTGGGGAGGGAGAAGAAGGACTGGGAACAGGGCTGCTTGGACCAGTGCTGCAGCATGCCAGCATGCTCCCACCGAGCACTCAGGTCTTGCACCAGTGTCAACCCAAGACCATCCAAACAAGGGCTCACCTCCTGCACTCACCTTGGGCAGGGAAAACTTCCAGTTCCCACTGCCCAGGCACGGGAGAGCTTCTCCTGGTGGTGAGCCCCAAGGCAAAGGCCCTCCTCCTGCGCCCCAATGCTCACCCAGCCCAGGCACCCACCACCCAGCCTGGACATGTGCAGATGGGAACCGCCAGGAACTTTGGCTCAATGTGCTTTGCATTGCAGCAGGACATAGGACAAGAGGATGACTCTGCACAAGGAGACCTAACTTAGCACGTGTCCGTCAATGGAAGTGATCAGGCGTTTTCCAAACTTCCTCCTATTTCCAAGGAAGAACCCCAGGAACTGGTATGAGGCACATACCTGGGTGTGAGGATCTCTTTGTACTGCAGTTTCTCCACACGAGTTGTTGCAGCAACGGACATTGGGATGACAATGTTGTTAATATCAAATGAACTTTCGCCTCTCCTCCTCCTTGGCTGCTGTAACATGAAGACAAGAAACAGGTGAGAAAGGGTCACGGGCTTTGTCATGTTAAGTACTTAATGGGGCATGAAAAACGATGTGGCCTCACATCAAATGGCCTTTTATGACTTATGGACACTCCAGAACCAATGTGCATCACAGTGGAGCTCCCCTGCCTGCTGGAATTGCTTTTCCCAACCAGAAATCCCTCCTGACAACCTAAAGAAAGCGGGGAGATCATCAGGAAGGAACCATCCTGTCTGCACACAGCAGCCCTGCTTGTGGCCCTGGCAGGGGTCTGCACCCACCACAGGTGCCACTGTGGCAGAGGAGGAAGGAGTCAGACGAGTTCATGTCGGGTTCTGAGAGCTGCACCAAGAGCCCAATAGCTTCCATCTGAATCATGCTTTGGACTGGAATAGTCTTCCTAAGACAGAAATAAGCTCCACACGTATCTATTTAAACATGGTTGAACACTGGGTGCTCTCCTACCATCTGTCTAGTCCAAAAACCTCCCCCAAACGTGTGACAGCAGCGCTGACAGTGCAGTGACACAAATCCTCATGGATCAGCTTGATATGCAAACAGTCCCTCTTCCTAATGGAGCCACCTGCCATTTACCATGGGCTCTGCTGTCTGCTATCCTGCCAGGGACCTGCCACAGCCAAACTCCAACACTGCCTTAAGCTGGATGAGGATACAGTGAGTGGGCACCTACTGCCATGGCAGCATGGAAATCCCACCATGGCACTGTCACCAATGAGCCCTGACTGAGCCACCAGCTGAGCAGATGCAGACCTGCACTAAACTGGGATGCTCCAACCTGGGTCTAGTGGAAGGTGTCCCTACCTGTGGCAGGGGGGTGGAACTGGCTGAGCTTTAAGGTCCCTCCCACCCTACACCAGTCCTGCGATGACTCCAGGAGGCTGAGCGTGCCTCAGAAGATGGGGTGAGTTCAGCAACTGCTGCAGCAGAAACCAAAGCCCTGATACGGAACAGCAGGGACCTATCAACACCAGGGGCCTACTGAAAACAGGAACATTTTACCAGCTGACAGTGAACCCGTAACTGCAGCTGACTGGCTCTGCACACCCAACGTCAATCCAGGAACCCCAGCAGACCCCCAGTCAAAGAGGACCAGCAACCCTACCACCAGCTGACCCCGTGGGTTCAGCATGCCAAGAGAAACACCAAGCATTCCCAAGCCCACGATGTGATGGCGCTGAGCTCACAAACCCCTCAAAGGCACCGGATACTCACAGCGGTGCTGGAGGTGCCCTGTGAGCTCGCACTGGCAGGAGCAGAGCCTTCGGAGGAGGTGGACAGTTGCCGGGCTATAGGGCTGTGGGGTGTGGGGCTCGCAGCTGTTGACAAGTAGCTTGGGCCACCGACGTCCGTGTGATGCTTCAACACTGCACAAGGAAGGTGGGAGAAGACAAAGAATGACATTAGCAAAGCAACCCCAAAGGGGAGTGGAGGCGGTGGACTGGGAAAGGACCATGTGCACCAGGAACGGCCAGTGCTGAGGAGCACTTTGCATGAAAGAGAAGCACCTTCTGATGGTGGCTGCCAGCTTGAGAGGCCCTGAGGGAAGAAGCAGTTAGAGCACACGAGGCAATGCTGCGGTGGTGCCAAGGCCCAGAAGCAGTGCGCTGCCCCCTCTCCAAGGCTGGAGGGGGAGAGAGGGGCTGATATGCAGCGAAGCCCAAGCTCCCCCCGAGAGCCCTGGCTGTGGGAGCCTACCTTCACTCCTCTCAGATGAGCAGTCTCGCAATCGCTTTTTGTCATGGGCAGGAGGCTGGACAAGCGAGCGCTCTGGCGCTCTCTCGGCCTTGGACACGGCCGTAAAATCGTCTAAAGGTGGCCTGTGTGCCTTGTCTGCTTGGGCTTTTTGATGTGAGCGCTCTGAGAAGGGGAACAGAGAAAGAGCTATGAAACGCCTGTTTTCACCTCTCTTTCTGCGGGCACAGGAGGCTCAGGCAGAGGTCACCAGCTCCACAAATCCAGGTCGGGCTCAACACCATCAGGGCGCTGAGACGCGCTCAGAGCAGGACGAGCTGCAGAACTGCCCGTGCCGGCGTGAGCGCAGCCTCAGAGTGACCAAGAGGAGGTCCCTACACACCGAGACCAGCCTGAGCTTCAAAACCTGCACACAGGTCACCTCCAGCCCTGTGATACCGTGGCCTCATCCTCGAGAGCTCACTTTGAAGGGTATCCTCCTCCTCAGGGCCAGGGCTGCTGGATACAAAAGCAGGGTGGAGGCAGGGAGGACACTTACTGGCTGCAGTGAAGAAGGAGTTCACCAGCTTGTGGCGGTCCTTGCGAGCAGGGTCGGACAGGCTGCTGGGAGGCAGAGGGGCTCTGTGCTTCAGCGAGAGCTTTTTGGGTGGTTTCACCTTCTCATAGGGTTTGTTCTGCCACTGAGACTTCAGCATGCTCTGGAAGTGCAGGCTCATGGGCACATCTGCAGAGGGGTACAAACCACAGCGTTCAAGTTCATTACAGGATGCACCAGAAAGCTGTGGAACCATCACCATCCCAGTAAGAACAGCCCTCAAGAAACACACAGGCACCAAGAGGAAAAGCCTTCCTTGCCTACACCTTCCTCAAGTTCAGGAGGACCCAGTGTTTCTGATCTGAAGCTCTCTGAGAGAAGGACATTCCTCTGGGATTCACAACTCAAGTACCTCCTGGCAGGAGAATGAAGCCTTTGTCAGGAAAACCATGTGTCTGGCGCTGAAGGTAGCTCGTGAACTGCCCCGCTCAATTCTGCTGCATCAGACCTGACTTCCAGATCTGCCCAGAGAGGCTGTGGCTGCCCCATCCCTGCAGTGTTCAAGGTCAGGTTGGACACAGGGCCTTGGAGCGCTCTGCTCTGGTGGAAGGGGTCCCTGCCCATGGCAGGGGTTGGAGCTGGGGGAGCTTTAAGGTCTCTTCCCACTGAATGCATTCTGTGATTTTGTGTGCATTCGGAGCCTGGCGCTTCTGTGCCACCACAGACCCTGGGAATCCAGAGAACCTGCCCCTCTTTAATGACGCTGTCTCACAGTGAGCACAAATATGCTGAAGTGCTGTGAAATTCAGCAGACTCTACTTTTGATCACATTCCTCAAACTCCATTTCAACCAAATCCCACAGAGGAGCGCTCCTGACCTTAGCTGAAAGACAGAACACTAATGAGATCAGTATTCCTTGTGCAGATAGGCTAAGGCAGACTGTGTAAAACCCACTAACTGGAGTAGCAAACTACTCCAGCCTCAGGAGTCTCACAAATAAGCTTCTTTTTATAGTCACAGCTTCAAACTTCAGATTTGATCATCAAATACCGCTGTTTGTGTCTCTTCCAAGACTCAGCTCTCTTTTGTGTGCTTGAAAGACAACACCCTTGATGGGAAAAGCATTAAAACCTTTAGGGTTAGCAGGAGAACTACTGAGAATTCATCTTCTCCAACTACACGTGTAAGACCCCCCGGCTGCCAGCAGGATACGCAGCCTGGTGCAAGCTCATGCTGCCCCAGTGAGGAGCTGGAAGCACCAAGGATGAGCATCAGCAGAACAAACATCCGTCCCCCTCATGTCTCAAGCTCACGACACTTTCACAGGGCTCTGAAGCAACCCTGAGCAGAGATGAACCTTCCCAGGCCCTGCACAAGGAATAAGGCTCTGTGCCTGCAGAAGGGATGTGGAGGCAATTAGGAGCGGCCGTGGGATTTGGGAACCGCATGCAGATTATCTCAGAGGGCAAGTGGCAACGATTCAAGCCTCGCCGGTAGTCTCAGTGGTGGGTATCACCAATTCCAGGGACTGGAAAGCCCCAGCAGATCCAGGCAGAGCACGGGCTGGAGCTGGCTGTGATTAATGGGGGAACTTCTCTCTCAGTAATAAGCCGGACCAGCTGCATTTCAAGTACCTTGATGGTTAAAGCTCAGGTTTAACCCCATCCATTTGCTAAGGAAGGGCTATCACAGAGCAACAGCAGCTCTGCAGCCACCACTCCTGGTTTGTGGAGACGTGTTCCTTCCCTGTGAGGGTGCTGAGGCGCTGGCACAGGGTGCCTTCCAACCCAAACCAGTCTGGGATCGTATGTCCCAAAGAAGAGAAGGGGGCCAAGCCAGCCCTTAGTGGATGCTGCCATCAAGGCTGCAGAATCACTGTGCTGAAATGGCCTGGCTTTGGGAAAATGGCCTCTTGCGGACAACCTCCTGCCTTCCCCTCAGAGCTGACTCCATCCCAGCAGCCCACACAGCTGCGGGAAGAGAGGATGGGTTGAACGGAAGGGGATAAAAGCCAGACCAAATGCTGTCAGCAGAAAGGGAGCTATTGGCTGCTTTGCCACTGCCAGCTCCGGCTGCACCAGAGGCCGCGCAGCGACACCGCCGTCACTCCTCTTCCTCCTCCTCGGCCGAGCGGTGCAGGGCCTCCCGGGGACCAGCAGATGGCGCCCGCAGCGAGCCCGGCTCTCCCCATCCTCACCAAGGTTATTACATCATCCGAAAATTCCCAAGCGAGGGATGGGATGAAGCAGAGAAGAACCCCCCCAGAACGAAGGGGGCGAAGCGCCAGGGAAGGGGATGGGGTCAAAGCTGCGATGCCGGGAGCGGGAATGACCCTTCCTCCTCCCGTGGAACCTGGCGATCCTGCCCTTGGCAAAGTGCTCCGGAGCTCCCGGCCGCTGGCCCTGGAGGAGCCCGGAGAGGCAGGCTCAAAGGGAAAGTCAGCACATGCTCCCTGCCGCCAGGCCAGGCTCCACCTGAAAGCCTCATCAACTCCTCCACGAAGCCTTACCCGAGCCTCTGCCCACGGAGCAGTTCACTGCCACGGTCAGTCCCCAGAGCAGCACCACCAGCGACCTGGATGAATGCTCACAGGCATGGAGACACCTCCACGCTGCCTGGAAAGCTCAGGCAGAGGAATTCCCAACCCTGCACACAGTGCCCGGGTGAATGCACAGAGAGAGAATTAACCCCATCCTCAAACCCCCAAAGTTTTTCATCTCATACAGACAGAAGGGATCTTTCACTGCGTGAGCTGCCTGCAGCTGACCCCAGGAAATGGGAAGTGAATACGGGATGAGAGAACTCAACCTGGGCTAGCAGAAGGTGTCCCTGACCACAGCAGGGGGTGGAACTGGATGAAGCTTTAAGGTCCCTCCCAACCCAACACATTCCATGATTCTAGGATTCTGATGTGCCTGGTGGCTACGCTGCAATACACACAACAGTCTTCTCTCAGCACTTCCTAGGATACCAGATTGAACACTATGGACAGAGAACTGCAAGTGCTGTGAAATCAGGAAAGAAATTCCTGCTTCGGGAGTTCTGAGTGTTAAATTCGCGCAGTGTTCCTTACAGAGATGTGCCTTTGGGGTGGGGGGGAGGGATTTAGTTCATAAAAATAGCACAAATTGGCTATTTTAGTCTGTTTTAAATATAGTGCTGCTGGGAGATGCCAGATTAATTGTTCCCAGGCACTGTGCATTTCCTGCTGTCACACCAAGTCTGTGCAAAGCTGGATTTTAACACGACCCCCCCGCCCCCATTAACCCTGTGACTTAACCTGGACCAACCACTTCACATACCCACCAGGAGCAGGGATACACACCCTCCTCCCAGCACCACCAGCTCTGCTCTACACCTTGAGTAGCCACATTCTCCTACCAAGGAAAGGAACTGCTGTGATTTACTCACTCTCCTGACAAAAGCACTGGCTCCCATCATTTGTGGTGCTTTGTTTTGTGACCACAGGAGAAAGATGACAGATGGACACCAATCTCAGGCAAACCGATAGTTTTTGGTCAAAGAACAGGCTTGCAGTTAATTTGGCAGCTTAGGAAGCAGGAGACTCTGGAAACGACTTATTTTCCCTTGGGAAAAGTCCCCAGACATGAAAGCTGTGACTGCCCCACAGTCAAGGTTGGTTAGTTATTCCTTGTAATGATGACTAACACTGATACATAACAGAGGGAAAGCAGCATCTCAAAGGGAACATCCCTTCATACTGTACCCTCTGAAGCATGAAAGACCATTTACAACTCCTTACAAGGTCAAAAAGTGACTTAAACCAACCCACAAATAATTTTATACAGATGAATGAACTCTGTAGAAGCAAATACTTCTCAAGGGGTTTATAGCGACGAAGACGCAGGTACTGGAACAGCCTCCCAGGCACTTGGTTTCTCCAGGTCAGGTTCCCATAACACGTGTCCACAACAGAGCTGATTTCAGGTGGAATGCTTCCCCAGGCCCTGCCCCTCCCAGTATCTGCTCTAAATGCTACACTCCAAAAAATACCTGCAGACGAAGGCTCAAGGAAGACCTTAAAGCAGCTTCCAGTACCTTAAGGGGGCCTGCAATAAACCTGGAGAGGGGCTTTGGACAAGAGCCTGCAGGGACAGGACAAGGGGAAATGGCTTTAACCTGCCAGAGGGGAGACTGAGATGAGCTCTTACCATCTGGGAATGACAGGACAGGATGAATACATGAGTCCAGCTGGGAAAGGCGCTCCAGCAAGGGGGCATCATACTGGATTTCCAGAGTTGTTGCACTTCGAGTGCCACACAGAGCACATGAAGGGTTCACATCGCAGCTACATCGCACCAGGCTGTTCCGATGGACCTGAGCAGGGGACAGAGAACAGTGTCAACATACCAGAGGTCTAAAGGCTCTCTTCCCATGTTCCATTGGACATCTCATGAAAAGCACTCTAAAGGCTGTTGGGTTTTCTTTGTTGGGGTTTATTTTAAATACTTTGTATAAAACCTGTTCATTTAACCTGGACTCACTTTGCATAAACACAGCTGAGAACTGCTACTCACCAGCACAGGCAGTTCCACATCTACTCAATTGGACTAAAAGTGCTTGATTTTATCTAGGCTGAAACCTCATTTATAAAAACCATGAGGCAGCAGAACTCAGTTGTCAGAGAGGGGGAATAAAAGAAAAGCCCTTTGAGTTCAGATGGGTCAAAGAGACATCACTGTATGCCAAGCCGTCTGCTGATACTTACAGGCACATCTTTAAGGAGTGAAAAAGCGTGGGTTTTGAGCTTCGATTCACAGATTTATAGACTTTATACAGACATTATTTATATGAAACCAGCGTAGGCAGATGCACAACAGGATGTAAATCCCATACAGAGACAGCAACCTATGATGCATCAAAGTGGAGCCTGCAGAAGTCTGTTCTGAGGCTAGCAATACCCAAGTAATTTCAATTAATGACATCAATGACGGAAGAGGCATCTTTTATCCTTAGCAAGTAACACCAGAACTGGGAAGGGCTGGAAGCACCTTGAAGGGAAGAGCTGGATACACACTCATGGTTACAAATTAAGAGAAACAACCCAAAACAAATCAAGTATCCTTCACTGAGGGCAAATGCAACAGGAGGGCACTTCTGTGCTCAGTGAAGAGGAGGAAGAGGGAACTAAGCAGTTGTGCCCAGAGGATCTGGTGGGTGCTCTGAATTAGACATGAGGATGAATCAGCAGTGTTGTACCATCACTGAGAATTAACACCCTGCAGGGCTTTATGAAGATGATGCTGGGCAAGACAGCAGGTAACCCTGGCCATCAGGGCCTCTAGGGACAGGCCAAGGGGAATGGCTTTAACCTGCCAGAGGAGAGACTGAGATGAGCTCTTAGGCAGAAGCTCTTCCCTGTGAGGGTGCGGAGGCGCTGGCACAGGGTGCCCAGAGAAGCTGTGGCTGCCCTGTGTCTGGCAGTGTTCAAGGCCGGGTTGGACACAGGGGCTTGGAGCAAGCTGCTCTGGTGGAAGGGGTCCCTGCCTGTGGCAGGGGTTGGAACTGGATAAACTAAAGGTCCCTTCCAACCCAAACAAGTCTGGGATTCCATAATTCTCCCAAATAACTGGAGGAGGCCACAGAAATGCACTCCTATCTGACACATCTTCTACCCTTTGGAACTGCTCTTCTGAACCATCTCTAATTATCAAATGCATCTGATAACTAGTCATGATCTAACACAGAATTAACAGCCTCTTCTTCAAACACTGAGTGCACAAGTCAGCATCACCTATGTGATAGTTCATAAACTTCCAAATCACTGCAGACCTTGCCAGCAGTGAGTGCAGAGCTCTACCAGGTGGGACTGCAAACGAGCCATCACTTAAAGCTAACTCAGCTGAACTGGAATCTATTTTGCTCAGAAAAATGTTGCTTTTTGAGCTTCTCTTTATAACCCCAACACCTGCGGAGTGAAAACCCCCAATCCCTCGTGGTAAAGTTTGACTTGAAATGCTCTGACTCAAAGGTAAGTGGATTTTTGCCATTTCTGGTTCTGCAGTCATGAGAGCTGCATGCACAAGAAGGTCTTTATGGCTTCAATTTCTAACTCTCTATCCTCCAACTGACAGCTTATGGCATTTCTAAGAGAAATTAAAAAGAATGAAGCATGGCTTTTCTTCATATAGGCAATAAACTGCATTCCCACTGAATTCTGCATAAGGGAGAGGAGTATAAAGTAAAAACCTGAATGAAAACAAACCCAGGAACAATCACAGCATTGAGCAGCGGATGCGAACACCATCACCTTGGCAGGCCTCTTGCGAGACATCGCACATATTCCAGGGCACACAACTGTAGTTTTCCTTTGAGCAAGCAGCAGCAAGTTCCTGGGGCTGCGTTCGTTCCTGTGCTCAGAGTTAAGGTTTCCTGATACTTGACCCTTCACAACTCATTTCAACTGCTCAGACTGGGTCATACTGAACTATCCGGCCTGATGTTCACCTCAGGCTGGTTGGCTTTAGAGAAGAAAACCCACACCAGTTTCAGGTCCCAAAACAGGGAGATCTCTTCATGCAGAGAGCAAAAGCACGCTGGGCCGACTCATCAGAACCTCACCAGGCTCTTTGGTGTGCATCCAAACCCCAACCGGCACTAACCTTTTTGGAAAGGGGCATGATGCTGCTCGGTCGAACGAGCCGCCGCTTCTTACAGCTGAGCACTGGGCGAGTGCGAGCTGCTACACACGTCCCATCCGAAGATGAAGAAACCATGTTGAGTCGCTGCTTTTTATGCAAGAGCTCCTCAGCTTCCTGGCCATCTCCCTGAGCATGTTCTGCCAGGCCAGGCTGAAGACTACCCGAGAAGAGAAGAGAGCAGGAAAGATGCTGTTATTCATCCAACCACCCCATGTCACCCAGCAGGACCAGCCAGGTTCACAGTTCAGATCTTGACAAATGCTCTGAGTTTAAAGCATTGCAAGTTACAGCTTTTCTTGAGCCAACTCTCCTTTTTGCTTTGATTTTGGTCACTTTCCACACGGAATCTTTGACAAAATCCCTCTGGAAGTTCTGAACAAAAAACAGCATTTAAAGCCAGACCCAATGAGACCAAAAGTCACCCAGGACCTGAACAGCTTTAATCCTAGAACTCAGCTTCCCCCAGAATTACAGTTTAGGGCATCTTAAGACAACAGGTCCTGATGAGTTTAATGCCAGCAAGCACAAGACAGAGAACATACAATATTCTAGAACACTAAACCTTGCTGTAAACTTGATTCTGATGAATATTTGAGAACTACCCCTCTATCAGCTCTCAGCAGTGCAATGTTAACATTAACCTTTCTGCTTTACCTACAAAGGCCTTCCCTGTCCACATGCAGTCACCCCGCTGCACCATGGCATCGCTACCCCGGGCCACCTCCCAGACACCAGCATGGTGCCTCATCTGCAGAACCTTTTCATGTATATTTTACAAGTGTTTCATTTCTAAAAATGCAAAACATTAAAGCCCCGTGCTCTAAAGCTCTGCAGTTCAAAGGTTACAGGCATACAAAGGGCTCTGTTACAGCCTGCAGTGTTTCAGCTGTAGCAGGGAGTGAGTTGATCGGCGCTTGCACACTGCACCACTGCAGCACCCCTCCCACCTTAAGGTACTCAGCAAGTGCAGTGGTGCTGGCAAAGCTGCTCTAGCCACTATGAGGACTTTGAAGCACCGTGTGTTCAACGGTTTTCAAGTGCTGCAGCCCTGAAATCATCCTGTAGCACAGGAGAATTTCTTTTACTTTACTCACTTAAAGGCTTTCTCCTCAAAAGCAGCTTGGAGAAACACATTATTCAGAAAGTCTCACTCCCTCGATCAATGGGATCTGGACTCCTCGGGATCGCCAGAAAGTGGGCCAGTGCTTACAGATTCTTGTGCAAAATAACTGCAAGCAGGCTGCTAGCACCTTTGAATCACACTATTTGCAAGTGCATGGGAGACATCCATACAGGAAGAGTTTGGAACACGCTCACTGCATGGCTTCCCCCAGAATGTATCAACCTGCAGGGCTGGGCCATGCAAACAGCTCAGGTTAATGCCATTTTCAGAAAAACAATGCAGCAGAAAACCTCAAGCAAGTCACGTCCTCCAAAATGCTCCTGGAGCATCATCTACCACCACACCAGAGACCGTTTGTACCATTACCCATCAACCAGCATGTTACAGGCCAGTTTCCAATGGGACTTTGTCAAGATCATAAAAATCAAACTCCTCCCATAATATGCGAGCATTTTACGTGTTAATAACTCAACTTACGTGTTAATAACTCCATTGACAGGTCTTGGTGCTCCACAGGGCTTGGTGGGGTGGGAATCAGGAGTATTTGCAGCAGAAATACCCAAGTTCTCCAACGGCTGGGATCCAGAAACACCCTAAGGAAGGATGAGAAAGATCATGAATTAATAAAAGCAGCTTCTTAAACTGCCACAATGTTCTTCTTCCCAGTTTCTAGTTGAGGATTCTGCACTGCGTTTCCACACAGGACTTCAAAACAAGGGTTCAGAAGCCACTATGTGAACGGGAGACCGGAGATGTAAGGACTTCTTTCGGAGCAGCTCTGGGAAGAGCATGGTACAGGATGGGTCTTTCAAGGACTTCAATTCCCTGCAGGCAACCACTGAGGAGTATGAAAGGCCAAGGTCTTTAAGGAGATTACAGCATCTTGTCTCAATAGTGCAAACAAGTTTAGAAGCACCTGTAAACCTCACAGGCGGCTTCTGAAGCTTGATGTTGTGCTCTAAGCCACAGCTGCATGCTCCTGCCTAAGCACTCTGGGGGAAAACAGGAGGGGAGGGAGAGTGGAACAGACCTGCAAACCTGGATTTGCATTTTAACTACGTACCTGTGCAAACGTGGTCCAAACAGCACTTTAAAATGTTAAATGAGTATGCACACAAGCTGTGGGTTTGGGATATAAGGAAGCCAACTTTGTAAAGCTAAAACTGCCTGATAAAAACTTTTTTGACAGAGGAAAGAAGTGAAAACTGAGCTAAAGACACAGAGCTCCCTGCTTTACTCTGCTGTGAGCAGCAGTTCCTGCACAGCCCCAGCACTGAATGGCTGCACATCTCCCACTGCAACTGGCCTCAACAGGGGGATTGTCAGCGCCGCTTCCAAGGACACGCAGGCTTTGTACCTCCTGCAAGTGACACTCCTGCTCTCCACCCCAGCACGTGCCAGGGTGGTCCAGCGTGTTCATATTCCTGACGCTCATCCCCCCCCATCTCATCCTTGAAGGCCCTTCTGTTTTCAGAGAGCTCCTTCTCCTCCTCCCCTGGGTTAAAGTCATTTCTTCTCTCGTGCTGCTTCCTACCAATGCCTCTCGAGCTGGGTTTCCCCTGTGCACACACAAGGGCAATGACGCAGTTCAAGTACTACTAAAGAAGACCAAAGGAAAGGTCTGACTTTTCTCCATCGAGATGTTTCCACAGCCCCCTGCTTGCCACATAGTCCATCTCCAAAGCATCGGTGCTGCACTGATTAACATCTTCCGGGCAGTCCCTCCCCAACCCAAGGAACAACTACAGTCAGGTGCTGGACTAATGGTTTCCAGCACAGCAGAGCCCTGACTCACCCAGGGAAGAGCTATTTCTACCACCACAGACAACTTCTGCCTGTAGCCTGTTGCAGAAGCTTTGCTGGGTTCTACGCTGCTGCTACAGAAAGCAGCTCTCCCAGTGCAGGATCAGACCCAGGGGCCCGTCTCTGACACGCAGTCAGAGCAGGGGTGGAATCAGATCACACCAGGAGCATGAGGTGAGCCCAGTGCAGCTCCCTGTGAGGTGAAGCCAGTGCAGGAGCTGAAGGTTTCCCTGCCGGTTTCCAGAAGCTTGGCAAGGCTGAGCCTTCACATGACACCTCTGCCGGAGGCACCCCTGGTGCAGGAGGGCGGCTGCGCATGACTCATCAGCTCTTCTGAAACAGGGCATTAATCTTCTCCTCCAGAAAGGGTCTTAAGGAGGAACTTCCCTCTTCTCCAAGAGCTGTCTCCATCGTGGTTCAAGGCCGGAGTAGAGGGTGACCCCTCTGCTTCCTGCAGAGGAGCTGGAGAGCACCAATCCCAAGTCTCTTTATCAGAAGGAGCCTGGGCTCACCTTATCACACTGAAGATGGGTGTTCCCTAACACTGCTCTGCCGTGTGCAACAGGAAGCAGCAGGACTGCAAGAGCTGACATCTCCAGTGCTCTTGCACCACCTCCTCCTGGATACACATCTCAACTGCGTCTTCCTCCAGGGCTGGTCCTGCACCCAGGCTGGCACCCCAGGAGTGCTCATCACACTAGGATCACAATGATGCTCCAGACTGAGCTCTTCTCTCTCTTTCGGGAACACCGGAGGTCTGAAGTGCAGGTCTTTAGGAACCTTAGGAGTCTTGGGGGTGTCTAAGATCCAGCTTTAGCACATCTGCCTGTCGCACATGAAACCAGAAACTGCAGACTGCCAGGGCTCTCACAGCAGTAAAGAAGCTGCGTGCTGGCAGGCAGTCATGGCCCAGTACCAGGAATCATCGAATGGTCAGGGCTGGAAAGGACCTTAAAGCTCATCCAGTTCCACCCCCCTGCCACGGGCAGGGACACCTTCCACTAGACAAATACTAAACTGCCTGTTAGCTGCTGTCCAGCACATCAGTGTTCCCCCATGCTCCCAAAAACCCAAACAGGTTCAGATCTTCACCTGTGACAAGATACAAATCCCTAACGCAGGGCAAAGCCTGACAAAAATACTCCAACCATATCTTTTCTCATTTCCTACTGAATGTTAAGTGCCCCCCTTGCTGCTCCAGTGATGAACCCATATCAACAGCAGAGTTCTTTTTCAGGGCTTTGCGTTATCCTTGCCTTCAGGCAAAAAGAACTTCTTCATGTACTCAGCTTCCAGTTCCCAACAGACTTTCCCAGGTCTTCTCTGCAAGACCTTCCTCCACTGATGACAGGATTAGTTCCTTCGAGGGATTATCAACTCCATCCCACATATCAAGCTGATGCCTGAGGACACGTATCCTGCATTCATGCCAGCCAAGGGAGGTACGCATGAGTGGAAGAGATCCAAAGAGGAGCTGGAGATGGGACAGGATGGATTCCTCCCCTTACCCCGACGCTGCAGATGTGTTTCTTACTCTGCCAGCTGGGAGGGAAAGAGGGGGAGGAAAGGCAAAGGGAGCATGTCTAATTCTGAGCAGCCCGAAGAATGCCACAACGATAAGCACTTCTCCAGGAGAGGCCCACGAGATACCCTTCCGGTAAGTGTCCTGACGCAGCAGGAATGGTCTCGGGGCTAATCTCTGGCTGGAGCAGCTCAAGGCTCTGACTCAACACCCCACCCTTCCGAGCAAGTCTGATTAAGCACAAGCCCTCCAGCAGCAGGCGTAGAAGCCTGGAGGTGCCTGCAGGCAGCGTACCCATAGAGATGATGCCGAAGACAACCTAAACCAGGACAAAGAGATCATTTTTTAAGTATATGGAATTGTCCTTAACAAAGTCAGGAGGGACTTCAAGTGCTTTCTGGGTTAAAGCATGAGATGTTGGAGGGCACACAACAGACGGACATCACTGCTCCAAACCAGCCCGTGTCATGCCAGTGGGTCAATCCCGATCCGATCCGTAGCAGCCCCAGGCATCCCAACTCTTCAGCCTCTGCTGCTCCGCCAGTGTGGCTCCGTTTTCATCTGGAGCACCATCTACTATGTCAGTCGTGAGCAAAACCTGGTCCTTGTACCCAGTTACACAGAGCAGTCTGGGGCTCAGCTAATTACAGACTTACAATCCAAACAGGTATCTGAGAGCCAGTGTCCAACAAGGAGACATCTGATTACAATCACTCACAACAACCCCCTTGCGCTCTGATGTGAATAAAACATTTCACACTATTCCATATTATCATTCCGTATAAGGAGAACCCTGCCCAAGACCTGCCAGGGATGGGAGAAAACACTCCAGGGACAGCTTTAGGGTCACTTTTAGGGAAACACTGGATCTGGATCAATTACACTGAATACTGGTCCATGAAATTCAAGCAGGCCCCTTGCAGTGAAGCGGTTTCTTCCCATCAGGACTGAAGAGCAGGAGCCGTGCAGCTTGGCAGGCAGAGTTGAAGCCACGGAGGGATCACCCTTCTCTGAGTACTACAGCACAACTTCAAAATCCTCCGCTTGAATACGTCGATGCGTCCCACAGGATCAAAAGTAATCACAGCCAGGCTGAACAGCACCACCAAGCCTTTAGTCTGTGGCCTACATTTCTGCATTAAATAATAAATACCTGGCACTCTGCATAGCTTCCAGTGCATCTCACTGAAATCATTAGTTCCCTTTCCAAGGGAGGGGTGACACTCAGGCAGATATTAATAGCCGCATCTTCAGAAGCCTTTGCTAATTGTGCTGCTCTCAGTTTGAAGTACTTTTTTGCTAGAAGGAGAGGCTTAGTTAAGATTTTTAAGCTTCACCAAATGCTAATCCATATTACAAACATACCCTGAGGAACTCTGCTCTAAAAGGTGTTTAAATCCTGTCGTTTCTTAACCCCCAAATAATGTGGGAGGGGGTGAGCTGCACAGAGCAGCCGATCAGCAGTTCCCACATGCAGTGCCACAGAGGGATGCTTCTGCAGGAGGCCAGCCCCATGCTGGACACACAGTTTGAGCATCAATCCGCACCACAGCTTAAAGGCAGAACCTTCCCTACCCCACATTCATGAAGGTGAAGCATCTGGACTCAGTCACTTCTGGTGCTGGCACTTACCAGCCGGTCAGCCCCAGGCTCCAGCTTAACCTCGGCACTAACGGGACGGGATGCATCATCTACTGCAGGATCGGGGGGTGATGCTTCACCAAGAACTATCAGCCCCTGGAAGAGAGGGAAGGGAACAGGAATTAACTGCAGGTCCTTCGGTCTCAGCAGGGAAACTGCTCATCCATCATCCACCCTCCAGGAACCACAACCGCTGCCCAGCCAGGCCTCCATTCCCACTGTGTTCATCAGCTACGATGCCAAAACCAGTCTCCTACTGCCTGGCTTTTCCTGACAATTAAACTGAACTCAGAGGGGGAAGGACAGAGGCTGACTGCAGATCGCAAGCCTTCAGCCCGTTAACAGGAGACACTCAGCTTCCTCTGGGGCAAAACTGCTGCCATCCCGCTGCCGGCCCACTTCCATCCCGCTTCCCACCCTTCCCGCATGGCAGGGGCTCAGCATGCTGCGTGCCAGCAAAACCAGAGAGCATTCCAGAGAGCATTTTGCTGTAGTGCCGAGCAGGAAGCGACTGCTTTCACAGTACAAAGTGGAACTCACCACCAGAGCCAAGCAAACGGGTTTGAAGGGGTGCCAAAAATGATCGGTCAAACTTACTACTGTGAGCAGATTTCTTTCAAAGATGTGATATTCCCAAAATTCAGTAAGGAAAGAAAACCACTGATAAACAAGCCTCTGCGATAAACCAAGCGGGACAAAGCACACTGGCAGGAGCACTGCTTTATCAGGCTTAACATACGCTGTCCTGTTTGTTTGAAGTGGAGCTTACTCTAAAGGCAGGAGTGGTTTCTCTCTAAACGACACAAAGTGAACCAAAACCATTGTAATGATGTACATTCTGAGCTCTGGTATCACAGAACAGGGTAAAACGTGCAAGGGATTAGGGATGGTGGAACCCACAGGCCAGGAATACAGCGCAGGCCAAAGACAAGCCAGAACAAGTGTGTGCTTGGTCAAACTATGGGCAGGGCTGCCCAGATGAAGAACAGGCAGCTCAGTCATCTGAAAACAACCCTGGAGGTTACACAGTGTGGCACAAGAAAGTGAGCCTGGAAGGGAACCTGGACACGGTATGTGGAGGGAGGAGAGAGCTACAACCCAAGTCCACAGATTCCCCATGCCATGGCACGTGGGCATGGAAGCACCTCATAAGTCTCATCTTATGCCTTGACACAACCTTCTATGCCATAGACTGGTGGCCTTCCAGAAAGACAGTGGTAGCCCATAGATCAGGGATACTTTATCTACGGTCAGTTCATAAGCTAAATACAACTGCACGTGGCCTCTGACCAGCACTGAGGGAGCAGCCAGCTCCTAGGACAAAGATGATTAGAAAAGCAGAGTTTTCTGGCATCAGAAACAACCACAAGGAATTCTGCCTCCAGTCTGCAGGAACAGGATGAAGGGAGCTGCTCCATGCCTCAGGAAGGAGCAGTGATTCATTCTGTATACTATGGCATATGTAAAGTACGTCCCTTTACTGGGACTTCAAAGCAGAGGCTTAACGCAGCCTTCCCTGGGACACACGTTTGGGTCTCATGCTCTCATCCAGAAGCTGCACTGCCCAAACCTCCCAAGCCAGCCAGTTTGAAATCTCCCTTATTGAGATGCTTCTCAATAATAGAGAGAAATTAGAAGGGCAACACCAAATTTCCAGCTCCCTTTCAGGAAGGGGAAAGGAGCAGCAGCAGATCGGTATCATTCCAAGGTCACGCAGTACTTGCTTTGCACCAGCATTGTCCAAAACAAAGGAAAAAGGGAGACTTCCTCCAATCTATGTGGGCAAGTTTGTGGCTTCTTTACTCCCCATTTTTATCACCAATTACAGTATTAATGACCAGTTAATTGCAAAGGTCTCAGAGGCAGATACAGAGACAGATCTCAGGTGTCTCAGTCCTGTAACAGTCAGCAGCTTCTGCCAAGGGCCTAATGGGTGAGGAAGAGGAGTGACACATCAGAAAGAGACTGAGTGTCCTGAAGAGCCCTGCAGAGGGATAGCAGCATCTCCTTATCATGCCCTAAGCCTGACATACCATTGGAGACATGGGAAGCTCATGTGAACGCTGCAAATTCCTCCAGCAAGAGGCTCCTCCTAACTCCTATCCCACCCTTCCCATCGCTAGTTTTGCTTGCCTCAGCAGCTCCAACAGGAGCACAGCCCTTCCCATGGGACAGGCCACACACAGATCACAGCAGCAGCTAAAGGGAACAGAGTGAACCCATCTCGGATGGCCTGGGAACAAGTCGAACCTGGGACTGTGCAGATGATGTGCAAAACAACCCCGTCTTGAAGGGGTTTTGGCCACTGTATTACACCGAGCCCTTCATCGTAGTGTACCTCTTATTCTATCTACGAGTGGAACTTGTAAGAGACACAGAAAGAGAGGAAAAATGCTCTTTGTTCCCTCCAAACCCAGAGCATCTGCTGCCCACACATACGGGGGTGCAGAGACTGCCTGGGGGGACAGGGACCGGCATGTGCCACATCCCACCTCGTTGTGAAAAGAAACAAAACCACCTTATTACCTTCGTGGACATTCAGTCCCTTAAATTAACTGTAGCTGCTCTTCACAACCAACACAGAACCAAAGGCACAACAGCACATTACAGCTACCATTGAACACAGCCTCGCTGATGTGTTGTTTTCCTCGTGTCTCACCAGGCTCCAGCTGAGCCAATCCCAATGTGCTGAAAACTCAATTACTGCCGAGACACCCAGGCAGCAGTCTGTACCTTCAAAACAGGAGGTTATTTGTGACCGCCTGGTCCTTCTCCTGCTTTGAGTTACCAAGCGATGCATCTTGAAGGCTACACTGGGATGTGAACCTTCAAATATCAAGGTAACTAACCTAAAAAAAAGAATAAACCAGAACAGCAGCTTTGAAATCCTGCAGCAGCTTTAACCTCCTCGTGGCCAAGCTGGAGTTAAGTCATGGTGATAGAAACAACAAGGTGTCACCAAATTCTTAGCGTTGTTGCCCTTGTACAATTTGAAGCCAAATCCATTCTAAGCAGGCTCCTGTATTCCTCATTTCTCTGGTCCCCTACATGCGTCCCAGGCTGCTCCTCTGACTGAGGTTTTTATTGATGAAAACGGAACATGTTTTACACCGCCACCAAGACAATAACAGCTGGATGCAAGCAGTGATCTCCACGAGGTCCTATCAGAGAGATGGGGTATTTGATACTCGCTTTCTTACTCAGACAGAACAGCCACGACCAGATCCTCACCATGGGAACTCAGCTGCTACTGGAAGCGGCAATGCTTTACCTTAAATTCATATAATGGGTTATCACAGCCGAGGTGTTTTGTTTGAGCAGATCAAGACAGGTGACATCCTGTTTGCTGAAACCTCAGATGTACTTTTCAAGCCTGGCACCATACCGTGATGTTCTCCTTTCAGACTTGGAGCCTGCAACCGCTGGCAAAACCATAGGGGATGCCTGCAGTCATGATCAGGCCCTTTCATGAGTCTGTCAAGTTGTCACCATGTGGTAAAAGTGCTGAATCTTCCACTTCATTAGATGAGTTTCCTCATTTCTTTCATTGCTTGATTTTAGCATATAAATGTTTAGCTATTTGTACTTAGAAACCATCCTGCACTATCAGCTTTTTCAGACAGAAGGAAGACGATCCTCTCTGAAACTGCTTCCTTAACCGGACACAAAGCCTGCTTCCCAGAGGCCTTTTGCTCCAATCTGGGTTCTGTGTTGCATTCAGCTCTTCCACCTAGTCACTTACAGCCCTCCCTCCCTCCAATAGCCTGTTTTTCTACATAGCTGCATAGATGTCCCCTCTCCCTGCCCTGCCTGTGCTCTCTGCCCTCTGGAAGCCTCCCCACCACCCCAGAGCACCACCCATCCCGGGAAAACCATTTGCTAGGCTCTGAATTCCTGAGGATCTCTAAGTTGATGCAATACCATGAGCCTTCTTGCCACAAACCCCAGACATTCCTCGCTCTAAGGCCTGACATTTAGATGTGCATGCCTGAACTAGTCCTGGTAACAATTCCTTCCTCATCCCCTCTCCGCTCTCCCCCCTTCTCCTGCCATCTGAGACCAAGTCTGAAAAGAATAATTCCTTCCACAGAGAAAGGTCAGCACCTAGGAACAGTCTTTTTTATGCTCCAGACTCAATTCTGAGCCTATGCTATGTGATTACATCCGAAACTAACTTCCCCCACAGTCCTCTCCCTTCCCCAATGAGTCTCTTGTTAAGTTGTTCCTTATCCCCATCTTCAGCTACTCCCCAAAAGAAAGAATGGGAAGGCTTTAAAAAGAAATCAAATAAAGAGAAAGGTTCAAACCATGCATGTAACAACAGTTCTGTTCAGTACCTAAAGGCTGACTTCAGAGGAAGGTACTGCTCTCCATGTTACTGTACTGAACCAGTGAAAAGAACCACACTCTGCCTGCACCAAACAGCACTGCAATCAGCCACAACTGTGCAACATGCTTCGTGAGAGATGCAGGGGAGAAAGGGTCAGCCTTTGCATACGTGCCCTCACTGCACCAGAAGAGAGAGCCACCAGGAGGCAGACAAAACAAGATCCCCGGTGCTCACCTTACTGGCTCTGATCTGCTTGTAAATGTCCGTTTGCTGCCGGATCCGGTATTCCAGGTCCGAGACGTGGGCTTGGAGCCAATTCCAGCGACTGACGATGGCTGCACGGTCTGCTGCCCACCTCCACTCTGCCCTTCGCCTCCTGGGAAAACACAGAAGGGAAGGGGGGGATTATTCTGAGTGTGATTTTAATTCCACAGCTCCCACCTGAGTGCTGTGGCTGGTACCATGCAGCCACTGCTCACCATGCCCCACCAAGCTGCAGACATGCTATAAAGCCAGTATTAAAACAACTTTTAGTACCCAGTGACTGGAGCCCTGCCTTTGCAGGTGTTAAGATCATATTCCACGCTTAACTGAAGCAGCAGCTCCAGCCCTACCTGGCCACATCTGCCAGACCCACGTTTCCAAGTCTTGGAGGAAAGACCCCATCTGTCCTCGCCCTTCCTGCAGACGGCCTCTTTAAAATGAGACTTCTGCCACCTGAAGTCACAGAGCATGTCTGAACACCGGGGTGCTCTACATGGCACAAACACCCTTTTACTACTGCGTGGACTATACACACTGCATTTCACAGTCAGCTGTTACAAAACCCTTACTCTCTACTACCGCGCTCCAGAGCAGAAAGGAACACAAAGATGGCAAGGAACGTGTAAACCTACAGCTCTGATCTCCCACATTAAATGCCATAGCATTATGAAAACACAACCTAAGCATCCTGATTCTGGTAGACAAATATCAAGGCTACCCAGCAAGAAAGAAAACCACACCATGGTGCAGAAACAATGCACCAGGAAGTCCATGCACAAATCCAGTGCCCCTACACAAAGCCTTTGCCACATTTGGATGTTCGGCAATTAAGAAATCGTAAAATCCCAGCCTGGTTTGGGTTGAAGGGACCATAAAGCTCACCCAGTCCCAACCCCTGCCATGAGCAGGGACACCTTCCATAGAGCAGCTTGCTACAAGCCCTGTGTCCAACCTGGCCTTGAACACTGCCAGGGACTGGGGCAGCCACAGCTTCTCTGGGCACCCTGTGCCAGCGCCTCAGCACCCTCACAGTGCTTCAACCAAGCCTCTGTGTAAAGACCAAGTCAAAGCTGCCCAGGAAGCACTGCTGGGTGGAACATCCCTGCTGGACCTCCTGGCTGTGTGGGCACTGTCACTTCAGTGCTAATGGAGATGGGGCCAGATTTCCACCCACACGGGGATGGCATCCGCTGCCTCCAGCCCTCACAAAGCCCATCTGCAAACCTGCTGTAGGAGCTTAAGTCCTTCTCTTGGATTATTTCTCTGTGTAAAGTGCCTGCTCTATTTTGGTCAACACTGACCTTATGTTTGGTGGGAATTGTATTTATTGGAGACAGATGCCACAGCAAGGCCAGATCTTAATTCCCCATCGGTTACTCCAAGGATACAGTCAGCACAGCTAGAGATGAAAGCCGCCAAGGCCAAGGTAAAGGGCTGACAGACCCTACCAGCAAGGCAGTGACCACAGGGTTAATCTGGTTTACAAGGCTGAGCAAGTGCCAGCACCAGCCCAGCACCATGCAGCTCTAATCCAGATCTCCGAACAGTCATGCTTTACTCTGTTCCAAGCAGGATAAAGCCCTGCAAACTGTATGGTCCCTCCTCCCTACAATGAATCTCCAGTCTGTGCCTAAATGGCATAAAATCCCCTCCGTGGAGGGCAGGAAAGTGGCGCTTGGGAAGCAGAGCTTGATTTCCCTCTGACTCCATCACCTGCAAGACTGACAGTGTTTGCATGACGTGGCTTCCCACGAGACCAACCAGAGCATTTCACTTCCCCGCCAGCCAAGTCGCAGGGAAATTCTTACCAGACTCATTTCAGAAGCTACAAACGATTTTACTGGAGAAGAGCTCATCTTTTACAGCTGCAAACCCGGGAAGACCTCTGCAATGGCTGCGTCAGCTTCCACGGCATCCTCAGCTTCTGCGTGCGCAATAATCATCGGCACTCCTAGAAGGCTGAGGACTAAGCCAGATCCCAGCAGGCCGGATCCATGCGGCGCTGGGAACTGATTTTAGAATGCTCAAAAGCTGCTGAGAGCACTTCCAAGCTGCCGGCTCCCGTGCTTGCCTCTGCGGTGTCACACAGCACCCATGCCTGCTGGAACAACACTGGCCTCCCCCGGCAAAGACAACTCATTCTTTGCCCAGATTACACGGAAATGAAGCGTCAAAGCCCCCTCATGCCCATGGAGGTGACATGGCAGCGTACGCAGCAGCGGATCCGCTCTTCGCCTTAAAACCGGGACACATCGTACCCCAGGAAACCCACTGGATTTAACCCAAACTCACCTGAGAAGCGGAACAGGGCAATTGCCCTGACACCCTGCGGCACGGGGGGAGGAGACGTAATGATGGCTCAGCCACACTTTCCAAAACAGCACTGAGCGTAGTGTGGTTCTCTATATTTAGAACGAAGCTTTTCTCGGTGCCTGTTCAATTACGCCCTTTGCTGCCATGTGCTGCCAGCAGCAGAGATGTGTTCTGATGCAGAGCAGCTCTGGGATAACAAGTGAGGTAGTTTCTTGAGCTTTCATCTCGACACAAATCACAGCAATAATCATTTTCTCAACCAGGACTAGAAAGCAGCAACCGCACACAAGATACTGCAGCGACCTGGGATGCTGCCACCAGCAGCAGTCACCTGGAACCTCAACCAGAGGGAGGGAAACCCACTTCCTTCCTGACTAAACATGAGGGATTTTAGCATGAGAATCAGTAAAAGAGTTCACTCCACTTGCCCAACATGGGCTTTGGATGAAGCTGAACAAGATGACTGATGGGACCATGGCTGCTGAGAGCGGTGTCATTGCAAGCGACTGCACGGCTCGGGCTCGTCCTGACAGGGGACATGGAGCTGCTGGAGCGAGCCCAGAGGAGGCCACAGAGATGCTGCCAGGGCTGGAGCAGCCTGGAGAAGAGAAGGATCCTTGAGGGGAGACCTCAGAGCAGCTCCAGTGCCTGAAGGGGCTGCAGGAAAGCTGGAGAGGGGCTTTGGACAAGGGATGTAGGGACAGGACAGGGGAATGGCTTTAACTGCCAGAGGGGAGACTGAGATGAGCTCTTAGGCAGAAGCTCTTCCCTGGGAGGGTGCGGAGGCGCTGGCACAGGGTGCCCAGAGAAGCTGTGGCTGCCCCATCGCTGGCAGTGTTCAAGGCCAGGTTGGACACAGGGACTTGGAGCACCCTGCTCCAGTGGAAGCTGGATGAGCTTTAAGGTCCCTTCAACACACACCAGTCTGGGATTCTTGTGCTTTGAGGCAAAGCTGGTGCAGGGAGTAATGGGAGCAGCAGCAAAGCAGTTAAAAGCTGCATCCTCCAAGGGAAACCATTCACACTGCTGCTCGGGTGTGCTCTGAGTGCGACAGCTCACACAGAACAGGCTATGGCGGGTGGCATCAGCCTGACAAGGACAGCGTCCGGCTCACTTAAGCAGATGGATGGTGCTTATCCTAAGCAGAGCATGCACGCAGCATTAGCTGCCTTGCGTCTCTTTGTATGGAGGGAACCTATCACTACAGTCCCTGATGAAGAGCCCCTCTCCAGCATCCTTGTAGCCCGCTTCAGGTAGTTCCACCTGGGATCTCCAGCAGAGCCAAAACCTGCCAACAGACCACAGAAGTGGTTTCAAACAGGATAGTTTATGACATTGAGCTGTTGGCTCTATTAAAGGCCAAATCACCCACATTAATTCTGCACATTTTCCTCCTGCAGCCCCAGGGCAAAGTTTAGCAGTGCGAACGCAATGCAATGCTTCATGTCCACACTAGTGCAGTGCCTGCTTCTGAGCAATGGGGGGATGCCAAGAGGAACCTCACGGATAAATCAACTCCTGCTGATTCACCGGAAAGAAAAAACTATTAAGCACTCAAATCAGGTTAAAACAAAGCTTCCCATCCCCTTTCTCTGCTCATCTTTTGAGGGGCCTGAATGCCAGTACTGAAAACGGAATAAAATACGGGGACCCTTGCTGTTGGAGTCTGTGCTAGGGACGGCATCACCAATACTGCTGCAGCCGGGAAACCCAGGAGCCATGTGCTCTGCTCACACAGCCAATTCCAACAACAGGCATTCGAGCATCGTCCCCCACGCGCTACACAAACAACCTTTCCAACTGCTCTCATGATCCTGAGCTGTGCCTCACTCGCACAGAGCTCTGCACCCAGTTCGGCCGCTGCTTTCCAGCTTTGTCCCATGTATTCTTCAAGCTGCCTCCTCGGACCCCCGAGCTTTTGTTCAATAGACCAGCGCAAAACCAGGTCTATGGGTGGAGCAAGAGTTAATCTCTGCCAAACACACTGGCATGACAACTGCAAGGGAGGAAGCGCAGAGCCCACAAGCGCTGCAGAACAATCTCATTAGCTGATCACAGCATCGCTGCCTGCGAGGAAGCCAAAGTGAACAATTTGTTCAGCTGAACACTCGCCCCCACCCTGTGGCCAGAAACAGCAGCTCCTGAAGGGCTCTTCTGTTCACAGCATGTGCTCAGCACTCATCTCCATCTACTTCAAACCTCCACCCTGCTCATTCATTCCTCCGCTGAGGAAAACCAAAGACCTCTAGAGGCTGGGAGTAAAGACTTATTTCCACTGCTCCTGCCTGACAAACCCTCCCTGCTCAGGGGAAACTGGGGAGCACAAATCCTCAGCAAGGATGCTGTGCCCAGCTGCAAGGGCAGCACCGCTCGGTGGCCACCAGCACAGGGGCCATGTGGAATCTGCATTCAGCTACAGCAGATCTCAGCTCCCTCCTTTTGATGCTGAGGAAGCAGCCAAAGCACTGGCCACAGCATGCACTGCTTTGTCTGCAGAGCAACCAGCACCTGGGTCAGGATATGAAAGGCTTGGTTTGGCATCTTGGGAAAGAACACCTCCACCCAAAGGCAAAACTCCACACTGCCCCAGGGCAGGACACAAGGCACATCAGCTCATGTGCAGATAATACAGCATTTCATCCCCATGCGTAACTACTCAGATCCCACCACCTCCTGGCTGGGATGCAGCAGCGCGGTGATGCTCAGCAGTGTGACTCACACCATGCTGATGATGCTGAGTCACTTGCTGTGCCTGGGCTGGCCCTTTCTCAGTCCCATTCACAAATCCAATGGAAACCCTGTGAACCTCGAGAAGGAACACGCAGCAGCTTTCACCAAAGCTTGGAGAATGGTGTCTCGAAAGTAGAGTGGATCCCTTAATGGGGTTTGGGTTTACAACTGGAAGGATGCAATCGTTTGGATGGTGACCCTAAAACACTCATCAGGCCACCAGCAGACCTGTGGGATTTCAGGCACCATCTCCCAAGCAGGGTCTGCATATGCTGTCAATGTACAGGCAGCAGCAGCTCTGCCAGAGTTCCCCCTGTTCTGTCCGTCTCACCTACAGCCAAGCCAACAGGTACCAAACCATGGCCGGGATCAACTCTGTGCCAGCAGGCATAAGAACAGATCCCAAGCTGCCAAGGGACACAAATACTGCTGTCCCCTGCGCCAACTCAACAGCATCCTTAGGAAGGCCCAACAGGGTGACACGAGGACACCAGAGCCAGTCGCCAAGACTAACAGGCAGTTGATGGGGTGATGCTTCCTGGAAGAGATTCCCCTTTCCACTCTGTCCCTCACATAGCAGACCCCACAGTGGTTTGGGCTGTGCCGCAGCTGCCTAGGACAGGCATCTTCCCACCATCTGTTAGAACTTGCCTTCCCCTGCCTCAGTTGACAGCAGCAAAAGCTCCTATGGGTGAGGAAGTCAAGGCAGAAGCTACTGATGGTACAGTGCTGATCGTCACTGTTTCTCATAAGCTGTAAAGCAAAACACTGTGCCCCCTCCCTACTGCGGGAGAGTAGTGGAGAGGATCTTCTCTCCTGTGGAGAGAATCTTCCCGAAGTGTGGAACTTTGGAGTTCTGCTGTGGAGAGGATCTTCCCAAAGTGTGCAACTCCCCAAGCTAACATGCATCCACATCCACAGATGCAGCTCCAGCCTTCTGCTCCCAATCACTTCAGCCGGCTCCTGTGAAGCTCTTGTTGTCCTTTGCTGCCAGTATCACTACCCCCAGGTAACTTCTTCAGCCATCTCAAGGTGTCACTTGTTTAAAAGAAGGAAAAAAGTCCTCATTTCCATGGCTTCATGACATGGTTACCCATGAACTGGAGACAGAGTTCAACAATGTGACCACCAAACCCTTCTGACTTCACTTTCTGCTGAGTTTGTGACCCACTGAGGCAGCACACTGATCAGTCAGAAGGCTCTGCTTGCATCCAGCTGCACTGGAGCTCAGCTTGCTTCATGTCCTGGATGCTCTCAAGGCCTTTGCTGAGCTCCCTCAGGCTGGCTGCCAGGGTCAGCTTTGAACTTTTGGGAGATTTCAAATCCAAGTGCCCCCGATCTTTACGCTGTGACATTTATGCAATGCCCCAAGCACTTACCCAGCGCACTTACCAAGCACTTACCAGCCAGTCCAAGCTTTAGCTGCTCTTAGCCCTCAGCAGCAGCAATTGTTCTGTGACAATAGCCTGAACTTCAGATTTTACACTCCCAGCTATGCCAATGCTGAGTACTTTGGCTCATGTCTGAATCCCGTTTTGGCACCCACAAACCATGGAGCAAGGTGTGGGGAGAAAACCATGTCCCTGTAGCCAGGAGGGATGCAGCAGGGAACGTGGCAGAGGGTTGAGGGAGGGCAATTCCTCCCCCTCTTCTTGACCCTGGTGAGGCCACATCTGGAGTCCTGTGTCCAGTGCTGGGCTCCTCAGCACAAGAAGGACAAGGAGCTGCTGCAGAGGGTCCAGTGCAGGCCACAAGGATGCTCAGGGGTCTGCAGCAGAGACTGCAGGAGCTGGGCCTGTTTAGAGAAGAGAGACTGAGAGGGGATCCCTTCAGTGCAGATCAACAGCTCAAAGGAGGTACCAGGAGGATGGTGCCAGACTCTTGCCAGCGGTGCCTAGCGACAGGAGGAGGAGCAATGGCCATAAACTAAACCAGCACAAGTTCCACCTCAACATGAGGAAGAACTTCTTTCCACTGAGGGTGGCAGAGCATTGGGACAGGCTGCTCTGGATCATCTCCAGGGGTCCCTTCCAACCCTGCAGGCTCTGAGAGTCTACGAAGGGAGCAAGGTGGGGACAGGAGGTGGGAATTAAGAGCAGTGGACACAGAGAGCTGCTGTTACAGCAGCAGAACCAACTCTTCAGATGCACAGCAGAGCAGCTAGCTGAAGAATACCACCTTTACAAGATAACTCACAGGACCACTTCTTCCCTGTCCTTCTCCCCATGCTCCCAGCAGCTCAGCACAGCAGCCACCAGGAGAGTGAATACTGCCAATGTGTAGAATTTGCTTGATCATCATGATGCCAGCAAGTGCAGGGCAGGGTGCTACGCCCTGTGGCTAAATCCAGGAACAAGGGCATTAGACTTACCATGCACGAAAGGTGTCTGTAACTGAACAACAGTTTGCTCCAGCCTGCAAAGCACTTTCAGTTCATTGGGAATTCTCTCCCTGAAGCTCTGGTTGACACCATTCTTGGCAATACGAACTAAGCACCAAAGTGCCCACCTTTCCCTCCAAAACAGGATTGCTCAAGCTCACAACCAACTTCTCACTGCAAGAGAGACACTGAGGTGCTGGAGCGGGGCCAGAGAAGGGAATGGAGCTGTGCAGGGCCTGGAGCACAGTGTGATGGGGAAGGGCTGAGGGGCCTGGGGGGTTCAGATGGAGAAGAGAAGGCTCAGGGGGGACCTGATCGCTGCCTGCAACTGCCTGAGAGGAGGATGGAGCCAGGAGGGGGCTGCGCTCTGCTCCCAAGGAACAGGGATGGGACAGGAGGGAACAGCCTCAGCTGCACCAGGGCAGGGTTAGATGGAGCTGAGGAACAATTCCTGCCCCAGAGGGTGCTCAGCATTGGAACTGCCCAGGGCAGTGCTGCAGTCACCGTCCCTGTGAGTGTTCGCACACCGTGGAGACGAGGCCTCAGTGCCATGGGTCAGTGGTGGCCCTGGCAGTGCTGGGGAATGGTTGGACTGGATGGGCTGAAAGAAGTGGCAGAAGCACAAGGTCAATGGAAATCCTGCTCTTCGTGTTTTCTCCTCCACATTCCAGGTGGGATTTCATGAACAGATTTCAACCTTCCTTTGGCAAACCCGATAGCTAAGGACCAGCGACTCCTGCTCATCACGAGAACACACTAAGAGGCTGGTTTTACCATCTTCAGCATGAATACAAGCAGTAGCAATTACAAGAAGGCACTTTTTGACTTCAAGATAAGAGGTCCTGAAATACCTGCACACGTCAGCCCTCCATCCTAGAACTCTGCTTGCAGAACAGCAAGCATCAGAGGAGCACACACAGGTGGATATGCTGGCGAAGACCCCAAATCAAGCATCCCTGGAGAAATTCTCTCTAGGAAACTAAATAAAGCTGCTGGGACACCTTCAGTCAAAAACCACCTCATGGGCCTGCAATGGCGAACAACATCATCCAAGAAGGAATGCTTGAGTGTCTTACATCCTTCAGACAAAAGTAAGTTCACAACAAAGAGGGGAAAACTACAGCACCAAGTAAACAGTTTGGGAAGTGATTACACTTGTTTGTATGTGTGGAAATGGAGGAGTTTGGTTTCGAAGTGGGGGAGCATTCGCTGCAGACCAGATTCCCTCGGGAAGCAAGAACAGAGGCTATGCAAATCAGGGTCTATTGTTCAAAGGGAAAATTTATGTCACATTCCTGAGCAGCAGTGTTCCTGGAGCAGAACAATTGGGGAGGCCCTTCTGCTGAGGGCTGCACATTTTTATGCTCCACAGTAAATCAATATTCCATAATACAGAAACTATGCAAAATCATGGCCCATTGCGAGGACAGCAGCTGAGAGCTCCGGTTGGTGAAGAGCATCAATACCACACCATGTCAGAACAGGACTTATCTGGGACACGACTGCTCAGAAGAGTTCAGTGAAGGCAGAATTTATGGAATTGTTCTCCAGGACGTTCAAACCTTCCTGCTCGCACCATAAAAGAGAACAGCACCAGCAGTTTCCTGATGGCACTGCCCTCGACTCAATCGAAACAAGAGCACCTACTCAGTGGTGTAGAGTTTTCTGCTCAGGGAGCACCAGCAGAACAATCTCATGATACAGCCAAGGGAAACCTGCAGTTAAGCTCAAAGGTAAAGCTTTTTGCATCCCTATCCCCAGCTCTCCTTGCAAGAGGAGATGACAAGTCCTTCACCAAGCTTCCCAGTAATGGAGCTGGTGAGGACTCACGACAGGCTAACATGGGATGCAGACATCTGCCCAAGCTGTTTTCAACTGTGGTTTCCATCAGTCCGAGCAGGATTAATGGAAATAAATGGGAATAAAACCAGCTTTCATTTTTCTCTTGGTTTATCTTGCAGGAGACACAGTCCTCCTCTCCCCCCCCAACTGCACTCAGTAAGTACCGACAGAGGAGTGAGTAGTGTTGGACGCTTCCATCTTTCCAGGGATGTAAATGCAGCTTCAATCTCATCACTTTTTATTATGCAGCTTTAAGACCAGAGGTCAAAGGAGATTTTGTCATGGATCACAGGGCTCTTGTTAAAAAGGTGGGGGATTTTCCAGTCTTCCTCACCCCTCAGCAGAGCAATCACATACTGAAGCACACAGAAGTAAAGAAAAACCACATTTGTTTGGACCACGTAGTGACATTAGGACAATACAGGTAGAAAGAAGTGTTCGAGGCCAGGATGGATGGGGCTTGGAGCAAGCTGCTCTAGTGGAAGGTGTCCCTGCCCGTGGCAGGGGTTGCAGCTGGATGAGCTTTAAGCTTCCTTCAACCCAAACCAGTCTGGGATTATATGGTAAGGATTTCCAGCCAAAGCAGAAGTTATCATCAATGCCTGATCAGCTGAAATGGATGGGCTGGGGTGGGCAAGGGTGAACTCATGGATTTTAGGGAACGTTGAAGCAGCAAACAAAAGCAGCATGGATGCGTAACAGCATCAGGGGTTTGAATTCACCCATCAGGCGCAGTCCCAAGGCTCCCCAAGCTGCGGCTTTCCAGGGGAGAAGCAAGAAGCAATCTGCTTCCCAAGGCCATGCGGGACCACAGTGCTGCAGGAGGCAGAGGGAGCGACCTGCACGTGTGCAATTGCATCTCATGCCCACTCATGGGCTTGCCCTCATTTCCAAGCCGGCAATCCAAGCTGCTTCAGAGCTGTAGGAAAAGTAAAAAGATGTTTTTCTGGCTTGAAGCACAGGGAGATCATCGCTGCTCGAAGTCGCAGAAGCACCTTTCGGGAAAGGAGAACACCCACTGAATAAAGCTGCTGCCGTCCCCTCTGTAGTCGCAGGGCTCTGCTCATCGCGCAGAGGAGCGTGCAGCAAGACACGGACCTACACCAGCGCGCGCCAGCAGACAAAGATCACCTCTTCTGTCTAAAATAGAGCGAGGATAAAGCTACACATCAATATTAAATCTGAAGGTCATTCAGCCAAGCAAAGGGGCAGGCACACCATTTCTGGCCTCAATTCAAGAGAAGTTTCCTCTCTCCACCTGAGCCCTTCCAGTTAACACAGAAATAACACAGTTCTGGCCTCCAAGCCCTTTATCTGAGAAGTGGGATAAAATAATCCTGGCTACTGTACGTGAGTGTGAAAAAGCCCAGAGAGGGTGGATACAGGAGACTCCTGTGAATCACAGGATATTCAGTTTTGCCTGGAGCCATGGAGAAACACGGCACATGGAGCACTGGGGAGGCACAGGCAGGGAGGAGGCATCTGCTCCTGCTGCTTCACTGTGGACAAGCAGCACTAGAGACACAAAGTCAGGAGGTATAAATGAAGGAGTTATGATCCACAGCAAAGGACACAAAAAGATTCCCAGTATGGATGCAGGAGGAGATGCTGGGTTTGGGGTGGATAAACTGGGCACAAGGAGGAAGGAGCTTTGGGCAGAGCTGTCCTGGAGGGGTGGCTGAGGATGGATGAAATGCAGCATTCCCAGAGCTATGAAAATTGATAAACCTCAATTCCATCAGCAGAAGAAAGGCACAATTTGCATTGCTCAGCTACGTGAAATCTCTTTTCCAGCACATGCTCCGGCATACAAAGGACTGAAGAAACAGGATTCAAACATCAACCTGGAGCCACAAAAGAGTATCTCTGCTTTCCAAGAAAGGACCGAGCTCTGACCAGGTCAATGAACCTTCCAGAAGAGCAGCTCTGGCCACTAATGAATGTCACTAATGAAGGGTTTGCAGGGAACTCCTCATCTCATCTGCATGCAGCAAACGGACCCATCACGTCACTTCCCCCCGCTAGCGCTCGCCACAGTTTTCACACCAATGGATGTCTGTCAACACCCATGAATTTCTTGGACATTCCCGGCTCCTTTATCAAGTTTTCCCTTCAAAAAGCTCATTTAATGAATCTGCGAGTCCCTCTGCGTGGCCCCACAGAGCACAGCTTAAGAACCACCCTCTGAGCCCTGGCCATCTTCTGAACACGTTTGCCAGCAGCGATTAAGCCCCAGCAATTACTGTGATAAACCTATGGCTGATGTAACCAGCAGAGAAACCTGCTTCAGGCCGGCCCAGAGCCAGGCAATGCCTTATAAGTGCTCTGTGCATCGACACCAGGGCGATGCAGTGCCCTACCATGGTAAGTGTCACTGCTGAGCTGTGATTTATCTTTTCTGTTTGAGTAAGTATAGGACACATTCATCACCAGCTTCAGCAGGAGCTCAGGAGAGTAAGTCATATTGGTAGTACACGGAACCATGGAACAATGCACTCTCTGCTGGAGACACCTTCGTTCTGGCCCGTGAAGCTGCTCAGGACAGCAGAGAGAAGTATCTCACTGAAACCCAGACCTGAGCGCAGGATGGAGAGGCTGCAGGGGAGGCGAGGGTTACCCTGCACCCCTCAGCACAGCAGACAGGAGGTGGCACATGCTTCAGCTGGACAGCAAAGTCTGCATGATCTGCTGGGAAATGATCAAGACAAAAAGGAGCCAATGCTCCACTTGGCAAGTCATCTGAGGGCTGCCACTGAGCCGTGCGGGTCGACATCCTCTCCTCCGCCCTGGCTGCATGCACTGCCCTTTGGTACAAGGACAAAACGTGCCCGGCACAAGCACTGGGGAGTGAAAAGGAGTAAAAAGCTCATTGCTGGACCTCCACCTGTCCCCTGGAGAGAGGACCTGAGCCTCAATGCTGCCGAGCCCCATCCTTCAACAGAACTCCATGCACTGTAGAACAAGGACCTCCCCCCAAACATAGTTTTACCCACAGGAGGCCTCTGCTCCTCGCTGTGGGCTGACAAAGGCCTTAATGTTCAAACTTACAGATCCCCTATTTATTTTCCTGAAAAGAGTATGGGTAATTCAAGCCCTGAGAGAGGGGGGATGCCTTAGAGGGGGAAGGAAGCAGGATCTGAGTAAGTCTGCAGCGCTCAGAGCCAGCCATGCTCACAAACGCTGGCATTCCTACACACACCATCCAAACTGCTGTTTGCTGAATGAGCTGCCAGGGCCTGCAGAGGAGGGAGCAGCTCCCACCGCCCCGTGGTCCCCGCTCTGGCCAGCTGGGATGTATGTGGTCAGGCAGATCAGAAACAGAGAGAAGCAGGCTGCTCTTTAACAGGCTGGGCAGCAGCTTCAAAAGCAGCACCGAGCTAAAAGCTGCATGGGAAGAGAGAATAAAAAGCTTACACAAGGTCTCTGGCTTTGTTTGACCATCCCAGGGATGAGGTGGACATCAGGACAGGCTGAAGCAGAGCTAACACTAAGTGCTGCCTGCTCTCTCCCCAAACCTGCCTCTCACAAAGCTCAGAAAATCCATTTAGTTTCAGTCCAGTTCTTCAGACAAAGGAATCCCAGGATATGGGCTTTAGTTCAACAACTGCACTATCAGATCCCCCCACCCCTCTGGTTCAGCCCCCCGCCAGCCAGAGCGGAGCAGATCACATCACCAGCACGTCCTGAACCCCAAACAGAACACTCCTGCAGCTCTCCTGGCCTTGCTGCAGCTTTGCAGCAGATAAAGCTACCAGGAGAACCCCAAAACAAACCCACAGAGGTTTTAGCTTTGTATATAACAGAAGTTCCATGTGAAGCACAGCTTTTGTTTCAAGTACACACACGTTCAGATGAACCTTTAACTCACTTCCACTCTGGAGTGCTCGAAGGGGCACAGAAGTGAATGATGTGCTTTCTGAGCGCTTTGAATGCTGGCTTAAGCGTAATGGGCTGGAGAATCAGCTCCTGGGGGTTCTCCCCAATTCTCCTGTAAGACACCAACATCCCAGTGCATCCCACGAAATGCCATGTGTATTTTTGTTACCGCCACCTCGCTGTGCTGGACCAGACTCTGCTTTACCCCAGATACCCCGACCACACGCAGTGACGCAGTTTACAGTACCAACCTCTTGCTGATGTGCAATTCTGACCCAAGATTCTCAGTTCCCCTCAACTCATGAGCCATTTACATCTCTTAACAAAGTACTTCTCCCCTGTTACCAAAGGGTTATTAGGTCTCCAGTCATGCTTTGGGCAGTGGAGACAAACTCTGGAGAACGCAGAGTCCAAACAGGTAAAGGCACAAGTGGGCAGCCATGTCTCTTCTACAGTCAATAGGCATCAGCCCACACGATCCGTGGAACACAAACTTCCACTGAGAGCAGAGAGACGGAATTAACTCCAGGTAGGCTCCAAGGAGGAAATCCACATCCGCCCAGGAGGAACAGCAATGAACAGACAAATAAGAAGGACAAGAAGTTAACAGCAGAATCATTCCCCTGTAACCATCAATTTACTACCTTATCTTTGATGCCAGTCTGTACATCCATGGTAAACTAAGCAGGACTCTAATACTTGTACTTATTTACTATGTCACGCAGGAAACCCTCCCTTAGGGAGCAGGGCACTACCTATATACCGCTACTGATACATATATTACTGATGCTAACATCCATCCTCCACAACATGGTGGAGCAGTGCTGGGGAGGAAGGCAGTGGCAGGATTTAAGAGGCTCAAAACTGGGTCTGCAGACCTGAATCTGATAATGCTCTGCTCCATCACAGATTTGCCTTTAGATCCTGGACACGTTACTTGATGTCTTATTCCCATCCATCACCCAGCCCGAGGTCTGCCTCACCTTCAAGAGTAGCTGTTCTCTCTCTTGTATTTATTGTCCCAGGCAGGAGACTGCTTTAGACTGGGATGGATTTAGTATCACAGAAGGAATTCCACTGGAACCACCAATTCACCACCTTCCTTATTTTAATTAAACACACACATGCCAGAAGAGTTCCCTCTGATCAGACAGCACACACTGCAGGCAGAGCTAGAGCTCGCAAGCCTCAGCTGGAGCAACGCAGGTCCCTTACTTACAGACACAGAGACGAGTTCAGAAATGCTTATATGGCCTTGACTTCAGTTTGTGAGATTAAAGGAAAAGGACGGGGGTCAGCAGCAGGTTAAGAATCCGCTCCTTGCAGTAACTTGCAGGTGAGAGCTATTGTTTGGGCTTTTTATTAGCTCAGCCACACGAGGCATCTTCTGTGCAAACCTGGGGAGCAGCAGCGCGCAGCCACTGGGATGTCACAACCAGTTATGTGCTCCCAGATGCTTTCTGGTTCCCTCCCTGCAGCTCAAGTTCTGCCCAGAGACACTTCTGCTGTTTCACAGCGCTGAGGAAAGGACGCACTTTGTTCAGCTCTTTTTGTCCCCTTGTGCTCCATTTTCTTTCCTCAATGTCTCGAGGAAAGAGAAATCAGAAAGCTGTGAGCTCCAGCAGTTCCTCCCCTTTAATACTGTTGAATACGCTCTGCGTTAGCATGCCTCATCCACAACAGAAAACGCGATCTCATCGACAGCAGCCTACACCAAGGGGTTCCTCCCCCTTTTCTAAGCCCACCCTTCCCCCAGAGCTCTGACTCCACAGCGCTCCAGCCTGCGCAGCAGAGCCTGGACAATCAGGAGTGTCAAAGGCAGTGGTGGCAAGATTTCCTGGAGGTACCCGCAGAGCAAGCCCCTACGCAGCGGGAGGGGGAGCCCAGCGAGCTTCCTGCATCCCGCCATCCCTGCACAGCCAGCTGCGCCGTGCAACACCCAACCACGGGAACAGAAACCAACCAACACATCGTGGAAGCAAACACAGAAATACGCGTGATCGGGGATCCTTAAGCTCAGTCTAAGGCCATGAGGAGGAGGTTCGTTACTGTGAGGGTGCTGAGGCACTGGAATGGGTTGCCCAGGGAAGTTGTGAATGCTCCATCACTGGCGGTGTTCAAGGCCGGGCTGGACAGAGCCTTGGGTGGCATGGTTTAGTGTGAGGTGTCCCTGCCCATGGCAGGGGGTTGGAACTGGATGAGCTTAAGGTCCTTTCCAACCCTGACTATTCTGTGATTCTATCATTCTATAATCCACCATGGGCAACCCAGAGCTATTCCCCACCATGCAGGCAGGAAGCTGAACGGGGGAGCATGAATTTACTCTTAAGTCACTATGGCAAAAAGCTGCTCACGGGAGGAGGGCATGGGTGTGCTGTTCCTTGGAAGTGACAATATCCCCTTGAAGAGCTTGGGGACAGCCTTGACTTGGTTTTTACATAGGCTTGGCTGAAGCACTGTGAGGGTCCTGAGGCGCTGGCACAGGGTGCCCAGAGAAGCTGTGGCTGCCCTGTGTTTGGCAGTGTTCAAGGCCAGGTTGGACACAGGGCTTGGAGCAAGCTGCTCTAGTACAAGGTGTCCCTGCCTGTGGATCTGGATGAGCTTTAAGGTCCCTTCCAACCCAAGCCGGTCTGTGCCCATGAAGAGCGAGAAAGGAGGCGGCTGACACTGGCTGCTACTGTAGGAGCGTGTCTCATCCCCACTCTGTGCGCTGGCAGAGCCCGCAGCCGCGCTGCTGGAGACCAGCTGCAGCACATCCCAGCCTTAATCCTTGGACGTGAGAACCCGGATGGCGGGGGGGGCTGGCTGCTCTGCCCTCCAACAGGTGGAAGTGGGGAACCTGGACGGATGACAGAGCCTCAATGCTCCCCTTCACGCCGGGCAGTTCTGGGACAATGAATCACTGTCCAGCGCTTGGGAAATCAAGTTCCTCTTTGTGAAAGTTGAACTCCAACGAGCAAGCGCTGCAACCCAACCCCGAGCCACCTCCTGCCAGGACCCAGACAAACCCCAGCCTCCGCTGCCGCGTACTGCTTTGCCACTACCAGAACATTCTCTGCCCAGCCCTGGCTTGAAACCAACACTGAGACCGGAGACACGCCACCAGATCCATGGGTTGTCTTTGGACCTGGTAAATTCAATGGAAAGGAAGAGGAAATAAGCCTGGTCACAATTCAAACACTCCTTTGCAACCACTGCATGAGGGGTTGTGCAAACACGGTTCATAAATAGGTCAGAGAAATGAGAAAGCAGGTGACAGACAGATGGCCCAGTGAAAGGGGACAAGGAAGAAGGGGGCAAAAAGCATCTAAGCCAAGAAAGAGGTGTCCAAGCAATTCTTCAATGAAATCCCAGTTTGGTTTCACAGCCCCGTGCTCCAAAGTTGACACGTAGTAAATATGAAGTGGAAAGCCCTTTTTACTGTGGGCTGGGGCCCTGGATGTGGAAATCACATCTTGGAGCATAAGATGCTGTTCACCTCCCAGCAACTCCGATTCAGAGGTGTCAATGTCTTCCTGGGAATGAAGCCAATGTGCACTTATAATTACGGTCTAAAGGACAGCATGAATTCAGGGCACACTACCTTCAATCTGCAGCAAAACTCCTGCTGGCACCAATATAACCTTTGTGCAAGTTTTACATGACAGCTATCTCCTGTGTGCATTAAAGGAAATTATTACACCAGCATACTTAGAGATGTGTCAGGGAGGCCTTGATGCTTCATCTCATCTGCAGACATAACCCCAGTTCATCCCCCTCACTGCATGTCAGAGCTGCCACAGCATTTCAGTGTAGAATGCCAGACTGGTGTGGGTTGGAAGGGACCTTAAAGCTCATCCAGTTCCAACCCCCTGCCACAATAAGGGAAGACCAGGAACAGGGGGCACTTGGAGCAGTTCTATGCAGAAACGAACATCTAACTAAACCTTCACTGAAAGAACAAAAAGCAGCAAGATGCATCACTGACGAGATACCTTACCTGTACTGACAGTGAGCAAAAACAGGAGAAAACACTTAACACTTCAGACCACACTGAGCAGACACTAAAGAATACAGGCCAGAACTACAGTACTGGGATTGTCTTAGTTTTGAAGAGGGGAAAAAAGATCTTTTGGATCATTGAGGAAAGCCACTGCTGGAATAAGAACACCACTATGAAGCCTTGGTAAGAAAAATAAGGTGGGGGAATGAATGATCCATCCACAAGGCAGAATATGTTAGCAAAGCCACAATAACAGGCTTTAAAAGCCATTACATCTTAAACTCCAACTGGAGCTCTCTTCAGAAGGCAAGAGGCAACAACATCACATCCACAAGTACTTGTATTTCTAGAGGGCTTCCCTCCCAACAGGCAAGGGAAGAAATACGAACTGATGGCAAAAAGATCAAACTGAGCAAATTCAAGCCAGAAGTAAGAGTGGGTCTGAGAATTCACTCCAGCTCAAGCAAACAGGAATCCGCTCAGCTCAATCACAGCGCCCCTACGACGATCTCCTCTTACAGAGATGATCTCATCTGGCCTTACGATCAAACGCTACAGAAGAAAAAGAATAGCATTCTTGACACCATTTCTCTCAGCTCTTTCTTTCCCTGCCAGTTCTCTCAGCATCATTTTGTCTCCTCCCAGCAGCTTTTCTGTCCTGTTGCCCAACACACTGCTCCATCCATCTCGCTCTCGCCCTGCTCTTTTACGGCCAGCAGCTGTAAGATCAGGATGCACTGTCCAGGCACACTGTGTGCTCCTCCAGGGAGCCTTCAGGCAGAGTACTTCCAGCCCTAGCAATGTGTCCCAACCACCAGTGCCCAGCAAGCCCTGAGAGTATTACAACATTCGGCCCTGCTAATGCTGACGTGGGATTTTTGAGAGACAGAGCCAAGTGTTTGGATCACTTCATGGAATCAGCTCCATCGTGGAGGCTTTCATCCAAGGATTTTATTCTTGCTTCCATTAAATCCTCCTGCAAAAGGTGCAGAGAGCATTGAGGTGCCCTCAACCCACTGTTGTGCACATCAGGAAAATGAGCATTTGAGAGGGCTGGGCAAGGATCAAGAACAGCAAGTTTCCCGTAGCACTGGCTGCCTACAGGCACATATAGGAAATCAAAGTTACCCAGATGGCAAGGATCCAGCAGAAAGCACTCACATCAGATCTGATGCGTGTCACCTTCTTCAAAGAAAGCCTGAAATGAAGAAAACTGGCAAGCAAGACTCCATCCCTTACATACATTTACTACTTGCCTCAATTCCTAATCCATCATCCATTTCAGCAGGTAGAGGAGAGCACAGCTCAGCCCCGCATCCATCATCACCCGTACACTTGGCAGCAAGGAAGGTCTGCTACCAAAACACCCACTCTTTAAGGAAGAGATGCTCTGGCACAGAGGGTGCACCCGCCTGGAAATCCTGCTGGAAGGGGACACATCTGGATGGAGCATAATCCTGCTTCATTCATCATTACAAGGACAATAAAGAAACTAATTATGTTCAGGAAGTCACTGGTTATTTATATCATGCTGGTGAAGGCGTTACCAGCACAGCTTCAAGCAGGTCTAAGCTGCATGTCATGGTTACAGTCCTACAGCCACACATGGGGCATCCTAAAATATCTGGACTGGGTTAGACATGAAACACAACTGAGTTCAAACGTAACCAGGTCCTTAAAAGCAATCCTCCAGCAGCTGATGGCTGAAAATCTTACTGGAAATAGCATCTGAAGACCTTTATGGGAAGAGACAGAGAGCCAGGGTCATGCAACCTGCGGGTGTCTGATTCATTACAGGTGATCTGAGCAGGACGAAATTCAAGTACATCGTTGGGAAGAGCACCTCTTCTTGCAGCTCCTCCTGATACGCAATCCCCGTGCTTCACCCCAGCTGGAGTCATCCTCCCTTCGTCCCAGTCAAAACTGAATGAATCATATCCAAAGAAAAGAGCAAACAACCGAAAGTGTCCCAGCTCCAATTCACTGGAGAATGTGATGACTCAGACTGTCCTGCAGCTCATGGCAACACAGGCATGGTGTGACAGAGGTGACACCGCCAGGCTCCGCAGACCTCTTCCTCCAACATCAGTGCTCAGTTTCTCCTCAAACACCCACTACAGAAGAACCACCTATGACAAGCATCTGTCTCCTTCCTGCTGCTCAGAGTGTTGACAAAACCAACAGCCTTTTAAAGTGTATTCAGCAATAACAGAACAGGGGGGTTGAAAGAAGAATTAAGGCTCTCTCGATTTCCTAGAGCAGGAAGATAAGAGCCTGTGCCCATTTTCAACTGTTGTTATAGAAAACATATGTAAAACCAGAGAGAGCATTATCTAATTGCAGCAGCGCAGCACCTCCACATCTGCCCACCAGACGCTTAACTCCAAGCTACAGAAAACAGGACAAAAGGGGAAGGAATGGGTTAATAAATGTCAGAATCCATTACGAAGCAATTCTGTCCCACCACCTACTACTCAAAGTGGAAGAGTGCTGGCCATCTTTCTTTTCATCTTTCCAAGCCCTCAACAAGCTCCTGCAAAACCTCTATGTGTCTTGAGACCAAGTGGATAAAACCTGGGTCAGTGAAAAAACCCTGTGATCCTTTGTGCCACATGTTTGCTGCTCCTCTTGGTTATATTCTTCTTTTTTAGGACAACATCCCCCACTTCAAGATGGAGAAACCGTAATTGCTTCAAACCAGCAAACAATCCAGACTTCGCAAGGCTGCTGGGAATAGAGCCCTCGGTGAGCACAGCTTCAAACAGCACCCTGTGCCCTCTTCCTCTTTCAGCTCTCTAAAATCAAGCTGAAGAGAAAGTCTGCCGAGACACGAGAAGAATAAGGCCACCTGCTCTGCTAAGTGAGCTAAAGGAAGCAACAATAACCCACTAGCAAAAGCACAAAGATAAAGGTTCTTAAAGCTTCACCACAACACCAAGCTGAGCCAGGAATGGTCCTCAAGGACTTAACACCCTGTAATGCGTCCTCTCACCCCTGGGAACGAAAGCATCTGAGCTAACCCACTGCCCTCCACAGAGCAATACTGTGGCCTCCAGAGGGCCCAACAGAAGAACCTGGGGAGTCATTGCTGTTTAACCCTTCTGCTTACCAATTTCAGGGCTCTGGCTGACTGAGATGAAGGAATTACCAACGGTACGGCAACAAAGGACAGCTTCACCATTTCTGGAACATGGTATTATCACAGAACCACAGGTTTCCTGCAGCCCCTTCAGGCCCTGGAGCTGCTCTCAGGTCTCCCCTTCAGGAGCCTTCTCTTCTCCAGGCTGCCCCAGCCCAGCTCTCAGCCTGGCTCCAGGGCAGAGCTGCTCCAGCCCTCGCAGCTCTGTGGCCTCCTCTGGGCTCGCTCAGGCAGGCCCACGTCCCGACCAGAGATGTGGATCATCCCAGAGGATTCAACAGATTCAGTGCCTGAGCTCAGTGCTGCTTCACCGCTGGACTAGCAATGACACCAGTTCCATCAGCCCAGTTACAACCAACATGAGATGCGGTGCTGCGCTGGGAGCAGAGCTGGGATCTGGGCACTGGGTTTCTGGACACATCAGCGACCATTCATACCCAAAAGCAATCTGAGTTTTCACCTGCCACGCAGAGGAACCAGGAGCAGCTATTGTGAGCTCTTGGCCAGCCCACCCTGTGATGGGCTCAATGTATATAACGCTATAGGGGCTGCACTGAGAGCAGCCAGCTTTCCAACCTCAGCAAACGTTCGCGAGAAGAAAGTTTAAAGCTCCACTGCCAGGTTAGTTAACGTTTGCGTAGTGCTTTTAAGATGAAAACACTACATGTGCTAAGCATTATCAGCAAGTCTGAGGAGAGCAGACTTGGCTCTAGCAGAGATCCCAGAATTACATACACAAATTAAAACATTTGGATCCTTTCCAGAGCAGATCATTCCGAATTTGTCTTTCTGCTTGTCAGTGCACAGCTACACAAATGTCTGCTTTCTGTAGACATGTACAGAAATCCACACGTCCAAGGTCCAACCCCAAACCGAAATGAAGTCATATCAAAAGCCATTCCTGCCTGGATGAAGATTATCCTTAACATCAGCAAAGAAAAGCAGCTTAACTTTAGTCATAGGATACCCGCAGAGCCTGGAAAGCCTCAACTTTATGGCCCATAAAGTTGTTCTGACCTCCACAGTGAGAAACTTCAGTGAAAGAAAAGCTCTAAAAGGTTTAACTAGGACATTACATAGAAATATTAAATGCTTATAGAAATATTTATGTATGGGAAGTTCTAAACTGAGGGTTCAGGCAAGAAGCAGAGCAGCTTACAAACTGAGACAAAAAGCATGGCAGCCTGATGGAAACCTCAACAAGGGCTTTCTTCAACACAATACCCCAGCCCAGGTCTTGTTCCTTGTACCTGGAAAGCCTCTAAGCAGAGGGTTTCTGGAACTGAGTGCATTCCTTAATCTAACGTTTATCTTCCTGTGCCACATCACTCACAGAAGGCTTCAGAAAATTCCTAGGACTTCCCATTTCTCTTTCTCTAAATGAAAACCAGCCCATCCAGAGCTGTGAATGCTGTCCTTGTAACCATCATCTCCAAGTCTCCAGATCCCGGACTGTGGCTCCTGGGGCCTGGCGGTGGTACCCAGGGTGCTTGAGAGCATCCTGAGCACCACGGATGCGCTGAGGCCGCTCATGCAGAAACACTTCATCACTGCTGTGCTCCTAGGTATTTCCACAGAATCCCAGACTGGTTTGGGTTGGAAGGGAGGGATCTCAAGGCTCAGTTCCAACCCCCTGTGCTGTGTGCAGGGGAGTAAAACACTATTATCCTAAAGTACTGAGAGAGAATGCAGAAAGTATCAGGAGAGATGCATTGGTCAGGTGGAGCAAACAGGTTGATTTTGACATGAACGCAAGAGGGTAGGAGGGGACTGCGAGTTTCAGGGGTAAGGAGAAGCAGCAGTTTTGCTGCTCTATAGGAGGGGAGATCTGTCCCCCCTCCACTTTTCTCTTTTAATCAATAAGGCAGGACAGGAATGTCTCTACCAAAGGTGCAGCGTGGCCATCACTGCCCCACCAGAGCTGAGCTGGGCCTTACCTGCACCCACAGTGAGCAGCAGAGCTCAGAGCAGCTCATTGCACAGAAGGGAGGCACGAGGAGAAAACAGCATTTGCTGACTAATGCTGACCAGCAGGGAAAGCCATGCAGCCGGCCGGGATGAGCTGGAATCCCAGCCTCACTGCTTGGAGAGAGGCTGGGACTGCAGCTGGGAACATGGGACTGGGAGCAGCGGACCAGCCTCGGCGCCTGCACACGGGCAAGCTACACACACTCTGCAACAGCCTGGCACCTACAGCTCTCCAAACAGTGATCAGACCCACAACTAACCTTGGTCTGAGAGGACAACAGCCAGAGAGGGAACACAAGGAAATCCTGGAACACCAGCCGAGAGAAAACCCAGGATACAATAGAGGGACCTTAAAGAAGAAACTTCTTCCTTGAGTCCGCCTTCATTCATCTACCTGCTCCAACAGGGAAGGACATGCATCAGTTACCTCCCTCATGCTTGACTTTTCCTACGGTCTTCTCAGGTATTTTTAATGACTATGGGAGATATATATAGATCTATAGCTATAAAAAGACATCAGCTCTGCTGCAGCTTCTAATTATACCTCCAATAACAACCGCCCAGGAACAAAACTAAGGTTCAACTGTATCATAACACAGAAAACACAAGTCCGAAGTGAGCAGCATGAAGGGGCACCCCAGGCACTCAAACACCAGCAGAAGCTGAGCAGTTTATTCCAAATACGAGGTCAAAATCCACCATGAGGATTTATCTGTGCCAGGAGGACAGGAGGCTGCTGCGTGCATCCGCCCCATGCTTTTATGCCTTAATCTGGCCAGGAGAAGGATTATATTCAACATTAGAACACAGCGATATCTGCACATCCCCATGCCAGCCTCCAGCCTCTGGAATTCCACCGCTCAGAGGGGATGCCCCTGAGCTGCTCAGCCCAGATGAAGCAAAGCAGTGACTTGTACAGGTGACACGCTGCTGCCTCTTGCACTTCTCCCATCCTAAAGCAATGGAAAGAGCTTATCCCTCCATGAGAAATGCACCAGGGCAAGAACATGCACAGCCCTCCCTGAGCAGATGGCAGGCTCCAACTTCTATTCCAGTTTATCTCACCACAAGTGTTTCACACCTTTGAATCCCAAGTTCATGACTCAAGCCTTGGCTACTGCCAGAAGGAGCCATCCTTGACCTAACGAGAACAAGAAGATGTTCAAGTATTTGCAATCACAACACAAAGAAGCAGTTGCTGAGGCCATAAAACACAGCTGCAAGAGGTACAAAGATATTAACACTCACTTCCCTGAGAAGGAGGAAAGGGTGTGTTAAAACAGAACGGCTTTTATACATACACACCACACTATCCAAGACAAGCTTAACAGTTCGAGCATCCGATCCGAGTGCTCATGATGCCATATAAGCAGAATTCTCTACAAGCCAGCTTCACTGGGAAGGGAAGGGCTGCGAAGCAAAACCATCCCCACGCAGTAAGAATGCAGACATTGTCAAGTCTCTCTCCCACATGGATTCTCAACTAATAAGAGAATCAGAAGTACCCATTACAGCTTTTCTCCTTCACTTTCAGAAGTAGCTGGGACAGAAGCTGGGGACTGGCTCTCCCTGACAGCTCCCAGTACGTGGGGCAAAGAAGGTGCACATACAGCTTTAGAATATGTGGCGAGCGACAAGCAGGAAACAAAAGCATTTCAAGAATGATCACAAGCACTTTCAGCCCTAAGAAACCATCCTCCCAACAGCAGCATCCAAATCACGTGCTCGGTGCTTCCTGCAGAAGACAAACTCATGCTGCATGCGCAAGCACGCTCCTCCACACCGAAAGGATACGCTGCAAGTTTAAGGGGTGTTTTAAATCAGCCGCACACACATGATTTAAGGCTCACTCAAGAGGCTTTCCTCAAAGAACACAAACCATGGAGTTCATGACATGCTCAGAACCAAGCAGCAGCTGTTTGAAGTTCTCTGTGCAGCGCGACCACCCCGGGCTCAGAACAGCTCCGGGACGGGCTCACTGCTGGTTTAGATCTGCCTTGCTCTGCTGTTCTTATGCAATAGGGCTCCAAAGGGTCCCAGCCTCGAGGTCGGGAAGGGAGCCAACATCTGATCAAACACTGTATTAACCCCCCTCTCTCTTCCAAAGGCTTTTATTTCCAACACAGGCTCAAAGAAGTGTCTTTTGGCACACTCAGCTGCGCTGCTCTGCAGCACATGAGAAAGCTCTCGCTGCTGCAAAGGAGGGACACTCCAAAACAAGCTCAAACCTGACAAGAATGTCATAAATGTCCCAAAGTTGTCTCAATGACCAAGCAGCCTGAGAATGCAGACAGCAAGAATGCAAACCTCAGTTCAAACAGAGAGAATCTTGTGTGCCCTGCTATATGGAATCCAGCATCTTGAGCCTTCGGGGCCTTTCCCCAAGGTGCTGCTGCTTTTCCTTCAGAAGAAGGGAAGTCAGACCCAAGCCTGATGCCGAGGAGAACTGGAGAATGGAGTGAAAGGAGCTTAATCCGTGCTGGGAATTCTTAGGAGGCTTGGGCCTCGAGGAGGGGTTTGTTAAACTAAATTCCTTGCTGTTGAACTCCAGCAGCCCGACACACGGTGTACTTCCCAACTTCAGTCAGCTCTCCTTTGAAGAAGGGACATGGAGGGGATGCACATGCACAAACACCCGTGCGGAAACTCAACTGCTGTAAGGGGAGAGGACGTTTTGTTACCTCTTCCATGAATTCCATCTCCCGGGACCAGCAATGGAAAATTTCACACCACCACAGGGCTCCCACAGACGCCCTCCTCCCACTAACCCCCACATGCAGAACACTCTGCCCTTTCTCAGCTACAAACTGCACCCAGACCCAGGGATTCCCAGGCAAAGGAAAGGGTCAACCATCAACTTCAGCTCACCGCCCTCCAAGAAGTGCCACCTATGCAATGGTTTCATTAACTCCAATTTTGACAGCCAGCATCAAGACCTCTGCTTTGGTCTCCAAGGAATCAAAGAGATGTCTTTAGGTGTCTTTCCACCCAAAGTTAGAGCACAGGTTATCGGCATCCGAGACCAGGAAGAGGATGGACTAGGTGAATTTTTGGGTCTCCCAAAAGGATGCAGAAGAACTAGCTCTTACCCAAACATCAGAGCAGTAACAGAAAATGGATTAAGTGGACAGACCTTGAGTAGAAGGCCGTTGTTATGAACTGGAACACATTTCAGCAACTGCAATAAGGAATTTCAGAGCTAGGTGATCTCATTTTAAGAAGCACGTAACTTCAAAGCACTGAGATATGTTCTGCCGTGAAGCAGCACCGCACTTGGCTGGCTTCCCTCCTCCCTGCGAACAGCAACAAAGGAACACTGTTCTCCACCAGCAGATGGAAAATACGGCACCTATTTTCGGGAGACACCTGGCAGGACCAGGAAAGCTCCTGCTGGGAACAGCGGAGGTGGCCATGGTCACCCAAGGAAGCTCAGAGCTTCACAAGGCCATGGGAAGAGGACACTGCCATGATAGGGGCTCTCCAAACCACTGACTGCTCTTTCTCACTCGATATATGGTTACACAGAGAGCAAAGAGGTTCCGTGTTCACCAGGTAAGAATTACAAGAGGATGTTTAGCCCCGTTTTATACATAAAGTAGCACTTTTCCCTCATTTCTCCAAGGAAAAAGCTAAAATGCGGCAAAGCCCACTTGGGCTCCAGCCAAGAACGAGCTATACTTACTTCACTTCAAAAAGAAAGCTCTGCAAGCAAGCTATGCCAATTATTCCTGCTAACAGACTGCCAAAGCCTTATCCTTGAAGAGCTGGGGCAACAGGCACGCTTGTTACAACTGCAGCTTCAGACACAGGAGACATACAGGCAATGGATCTTCTATTTAGAAGTGCAATAGAGTTCATAGCCCCCAGTTTGGAGGAAGAAAAGAAACAGGGTGGGAAATGAGGCCATGGGAGCTAAGAAGCAGCAGTTACTGATGTGAGAAAACCCTTCCTCCTCCTCCTCCACGTCACCATCCAGACCGAAACAAAGGGATCCAGACTTTGACCTTCACAAGGCAGCAAAGCACCCATGATTTATATCTTCTGATATACACCCAGAACGTCCCAAAGCAAGCTGCAAGAAGCCTGGTCGAGCTCATAAACGAAGTCCTGGACAGGCTGGTAACTGCACGCAGCTTAGTTTATTAAGAACAAATTTATTTACAACCCCTTAATTCCACCTGAAGGCTCGCTAAGCGAAGCTTCCAGGCTGTTTGCTTCTTCCTGACATCTTTAAAAGCTACTTCCAGAACAGCTCTATGCTTTTGCCATAGCAAGTTATAAAAAGGCTGCTATTTTGCCTCACCACCCTCACAGGGAAGAGCTCCTTCCTGAGGATCTTTCAGACAAAGGCTTCAGACCTACGTGCAAAATGGTGTTAGGAAACAAACTCAGACAGTGCAGATGCTGCCCTGGCTCGGTGAGCCTGGGGTACACGCACCATGATTTCCTATTCAGACCCCCCAGACACGCTTGCTTTCATCCACTAACCCACCCCTCCCTTCCCTGCTCCTCCAAAAACCTACTTTGATGAAATTATGTCATGATTATATCAAAGAAGAGGCCTCAGATTTCCTCCTCACAGCCAATGAAGTTAATCACGTCTGCAGCTAAGGGGAGCAGAGCACGGGGCTCAAAAGCAAACTGCTGGGATAGAAGACAGACTCCTTAAGGAGTTCCTTGTGCCCCACGCACACATCGTGTGTATCACACACTTCAAAATGCTTCAACATCTTCCAAGGCTTTCCCAACTCACTGAATTCAGGCAAATTATTCACAATTCCCTATGGTTTAAAACACACAAACTGCCAAAAAAGCAACATACGTCAACACATGAGAGGGAAAACAAGACCAGTTTCACTTTAAACAAGCGCATTTGGCTCCTGTTTGGTGGACTTACAGCAGTCCCAGCTATTTCTGTGACCTGCAGCTTTCACAGCCTATTTCTGATCCCAGTGCTACCTGCATCATCCTTCCCTGTGTTACCTGCACTATCCTTCCCTGTGCCTGATTCCAGTACTACCTGCATCATCCTTCCCTATGCCTGATCCCAGTGCTACCTGCATCATCCTTCCCTGTGTTACCTGCACTATCCTTCCCTGTGCTTGATTCCAGTGCTACCTGCATCATCCTTCCCTGTGTTACCTGCACTATCCTTCCCTGTGCCTGATTCCAGTGCTACCTGCATCATCCTTCCCTGTGCCTGATCCCAGTGCTACCTGCATCATCCTTCCCTGTGTTACCTGCACTATCCTTCCCTGTGCCTGATTCCAGTGCTACCTGCATCATCCTTCCCTGTGCCTGATCCCAGTGCTCCCTGAATTATTCTTCAGCAGCTCTCAGCTCTCTGTTGTCCTGTTTGCACATCTCTCTGGCCACAGTACTTCAACACATCAAGTTACTAATGATTAAACACAACCCTGCAAGAGCTGAATGCTTCCAATTCTTTATAAGAGAGCTACACAGAACGGAGTATTTATTTCATCTCATTCAGATACAGAAAGATTCATCATTTCATTCTGCAAGTGCAAGACACTTTCCACTATGGGAGGCAGCGAGCACGGAATCAAACTAATGAGTTCAGAACCACGTTTCTGGTTTTCAGAGACTGAAAATCCATAAACCAAAGGAATAAACTGCTGTCTTGAGCACTGAAGCAGCATCTCCTATCCACAGAAGGACATTCTCCTTCAGCACCACTGATTTCAAACAACTCAGCTTCTCTTAGGAAAACCAGATCCCCTTTCCTGCTGCAAAGTGAATGACTGGAAAGCTCTCTCCCTGTCAAGGACAACATGGGTTTGCATCAAGCAGACGGCTACACGACTCCTCCCTGTTGTGAATGCAAACAGGGGAGTTCCCACATCACAACACTGGGAGCAAGGGGCTGGATAGGGAGGAAACTGGGAAAGATGACCCCAGCTCCACCCCCCTGGGGAGGGACAGGCCACAGCTCAGAGGAACCATTGTAGAATCCCAGACTGCTTTGGGCTGAAGGGACCCTAAAGCCCATCCGGTTCCACCCCCTGCCACGGGCAGGGACACCTTCCACAGCAGCAGGTTGCTCCAAGCCCTGCCACCACAGGCATGGTTTTCATCTCCCTCCCTAAAACCACAGGGTCCCCTGTGCAGCAACCCCATGAAGTTCTACAGCCTCAGGAAACCAACAGCCGAGCTCTATGGGATTCATTTCCCTCACGGACAGGGACCTCTATCGATGATCATCTACCAAGGACCCCTGTTGCTGGACCCAGCAGATACCCGGCTCTGTGGTCGACAGAGCAGGAGGAAAGGGAGATGCTCTTCTGCAAGATAATGCAGAGTACAAGGTGGAAAGATGCCACAAGAACTGGTGAGAAAACACCATAAACTCAATTATTTTAGGTTAAGGGAGATGCTTATACCCTAACTCTATGGTAAGGAAAAGGAGCATTATCCTCCATTTCACCCATATTACCCAGAGCCAAATCAAACCGCTCCCTTTGTACCAACTCCATCCCTCCAGAACTGGTTCATGTCACACATGCTGTTGGCTGCTCCAGCAGAAATTTGTTGTTCTTGGACAGATTTTCCCCAACCCTTTCACTCAGGTTCAGCCAAGACACACTCTCTACTTCAGGGCTGTCCAGAAGGACCAGATCCTGTTTGCTTCATGCCAAGACACCAGGCATGCAACAGGGGAGAAACTCTCTATAGAGAAAAGCCAGTTCCCACCTTCTGAGCAAACTCCCCTGCAGCTGAAGCACCACAGTTTTGGAAGGATCTCAAGCTCAGCCTAATCTGATTTGCATCCTGTGTGAAGCCTGCAACAAATATCCAGCGATTCCATAACAAAGGGTTGGGAAGGGAGGAATGAGAGATGAACAGGGGGCTGTTTCTTTCATTTGGATCCCTTGCAATCAAGTGTGTTATTTAATCCTGGGCTCTGAGTTGCAAGAAGAGCTTCTTCAGGAAGATGGGGTATTTTTAGACGATGTTGTGATTGGCAGCATTGAAACATCTCATCCAAGAGGCAGAGCTTCCATTACTACCCAAAACCTCCTCAGTTCCTCAAAACATGAGATCCATCTCATCAGGAGAGTTTTTAATCACAGATGTGGTTACTTAGGGGGAGGTTTCTTCTTTTAGAGTAGAAGGAGGGAACGGAGCATTCCTCACCCTGCAGTCACTCCTCCCCAGGAGCTATGCTCCGCTATGTAAGTGAATAGTAGAAGTTTTACCTTCTATTCACAACCAAAAGCAAAGCATGTCACACAGGGTGCCCAGGGAAGCTGCGGCTACCTCATCCCATGTCCACCCTGGCCAGGGCTTGGAGCAACCTGGTCTAGTGGAAGGTGCTCCTGGAACTGGATGAGTTTAAGGTCCTTCCAACCCAAACCAGGCCGGGACGCTGGGATTCACGTGTCCAAGAGGCCAGGGCAAGACCCCTCCCCCCTGAGCTGCGGCCACGTTCAGTCGAGCAATCCCTGAGCAAAGGCAGCAACTGGAAATAGCTCTCAGGACTCCGTCATCTTCCAGACCTTAGTACATGACAAACCCTGAGAGGCCCACACAAAGCAAAGAGCAGAATACAGAGTTCTCAATCTCGAGCTCTCTAAGCTCGGCTGCAAGCACTGCTGCCACAAGCACTGCTGCCACAAGCACTGCTGCCACAAGCACTGCTGCCACAAGCACTGCTGCCAGGCTGGCAGCAGATTCAGCAGCCCAAGGACTGAGGCATGCTTACACTACGAGCAGGATCATAGGGAACAGCACGGGGCTGAGCCTCAGCCTTCGGTGCTTTAGGGCAAAGCTCTTCTCCTGACTCATGTCAACATCATTTGCCCATGTCAGAAGAAAGCATAAAAACACACGGTCCATTTTCAACCGCATTCGACAACTCTGAAGCCAAACGTTTCCCAACAAAAGCCAACACAAAAGTAATTGTATCAGAAACAAAGAGCCACCCTTGCAAGTCGATTACTACACAGCCTCAAAGGGTCCACAGGGCCAAGTGCGCTCAACAGCCAAAGCATTACGCATCTGCACTTCCCCAGACCTAGAGGATTCCCAGCTTTGGAACTGACAGGAGCACGTTCTTTCTTTGGATAGCTGGAAGGAGCTGTTGAAGAACCAGAACCACGACGCAGGCGCTGTGCAGCGCTGTCGTCTCGCTCGAAGAGCAAGAAGTTCACAGGCGCTGGAGAGATGGGGACATTCTAACCTAAAAAACTAAGACAGATCTGCTACAGAGGGAAAACGGCCCCTGGAGTTATCATACAATCGCTTGCAATAAATGCCAAAAGTGATACTGGCCAGCACCAAGCTAACAGGCAACTACAGTGATTAAACAAGGAGTGTGTCCAAGCGAGGGGTTTGCCTTTCTTCACATTCTCCAAGATTTCCGAGAGAGACACAACGCTTTTCTGTCCTAACGCAAAACCTGATGGGAGGTAAGATGGGGATGAGTAATCCCTGAGGAAGTCGAGCACCTGCTGTTCTTTGTGCTAGAGAGGAGGAGGAGGGGTGCTACCTCTTTGCTCCGCTGCACTGTAAGAGCCGACGGCATAAGCCACAGCTAAGTAGATAATCACAAATTCTCAGAACCAACTTTATCTCACCAAGCATCAGCTCAATAAATAAAGCAAGATGCTTTGGGACGAGTACTCTCAGAAATGAAGAGAAACACAGGAGAGCTCCATTACTTCAATTAATACTCCCTTGCGTACCAGGTCAGCAGTTCTCAAGGGCAGCAAGGACAGGCGCACATCCCAGTATTCCTCATCCGAGCCAAATCCCCACGCACTAGACAACGACCATCCAACTCCAGTAAATCTCTATAGGACCAGAGGGAGGTAAAAGGGGAGTGGGGGAAGAGATGGCTTCAGTGGATATGCATTCTCGGAAACCTGGCTTTCCATCTCTCCAACTCAAAGGAAGGTGCCACGCTTTCCTCCCAGGCCTAATGAATTCAAGTGAAAACAAGTATTTTTCCAGAGCAGGAGGTTATTTTCTGTACTAGTTTGACCAGTTGAGAAATTCAAACACCTGCATCAAAGAGAGGGAAAGAAAATCCCCAAATCCTACTAGAAAGCATCAAAAGGTGGTGGTGGGGAGGAAGTTCAATTCTGTAAAGGCAAACATTGAAAGTAGCTCTGTGTTCTGGATGCAGATGACTGTTAACAAGCAGACAAGGAACGAGATGAAAGCAAAAGCAATTTTGAGGAATGCCACATCAGGGCAAAATAAAGAGAGGATTCCTATGGCAGATTCACCCAGGAACACTCAGCTACAGCCAGACTCTCATCAGCAGGGACCTCTTCCTTACTGCTACGAGAGGCTGTGGAATTTACCCCCAGTACTGAAGTCCTGCAGCCACTGCCTGCTCCAAGCGCCGCAACGATGCTGCTGGGAATTTACAACCAAAGACTTCACAGATGGGACAACAGGGGAAAAAATCCATGATGTTTTCTATGGATCTTATCCTCTCTTGAAGCTGCACCACTGAGCAATGTGGACTTTTTTAAGTTGTGGGAAGGACAGAAGAAGGAAGGAACAAAGAGGAAAAGGGGCACAAGACAACGAGCTCCTGTGCGCCCCAACCTCTGACCAACACGTGGTCCAGAAGCAGCTCTGCTGCAGCCATTACGAAGGAGATGGCAAACATACAACTACCTGCCCATGGGGGAGAGGGAAAGAGCAGAGGGGAAAGAAATTCAGATGCATACAGGGCAAAACTTCATATTAACATAGAGACTTCAAGTAAACACAGTTGATGATTTTCACTGCCTCTTCATAAAGCCACCAAAAGGCTTAAGCGAATCACTTGTTTAATTTCCCACAGAAGAGTGCCTTGTCCTAGCACGCAGATTCAGTGCACAAGAAAACAGCACAAGGAAACAAGTCAAATAAGCACCTCAATTTGCAGAGTGGCTAATCCGATTAGGGCTTACCTGTACCCAGCCTGGAGAGGCATTCGGTTTCATGAGGTTAACACAACCAAAGCACTGCAAAGCAAAGCGGGGGGAACAGGGAGATCTGTGCCATGACAACTGGGATGGGTTATGAAAGCTTTCCCTACTATTTTGAAAATAAATACTACCTCAGTAGCCTGCACAGAGGAGGACTGGCTGCAGAACTAACTGGAACTCCTTACGTTAAAGGGACTTGGAGGCAAAAACGAGAGAAGAGGTGATGCAGGAGCAAGAGGAGGGGCAGTAGGCTACAACAAGTCCGAGATGCACACAGAAGAGTGAACAAACCCAGAACTGCTGTAGCTGGAGCCAGACATCATTTCAGCCTCTGAGGAGGAATGCAAAGAACAGCTCATGCTCATAAAAAAGAGCTGAAAGAAACCCAACCAGTGAAGTTGCACGCTTCATCAACCAGGTTAAAGATCTAATACACAAGACAGTGACAATCAAAGCAGTCAGGAAGGTTTTTCTACAAGTATCACTCATTAAAAGTAGGTTTAAACCACGACAATAACTAAGAGTTGTTTTGGGCTTCCCACCCATTTCCAAAGGCAGGGAGAGGGAATGGCGGTGGGGAGTGAGCAAGGGCTGAATGTGGAAAGCTGTCTCCAGGCACAATGTGAATCATCACACTGAAGGATTTTCTTTGACTGGCTACTACTCCAACACATTGATTCCATTTAAACACTGAGGCTTTGACCAGGATGTGAGCAACAAACCTCAGAGAAGTGATGGATGACACTCAGGTGTGTAGATTACGATGGAAAATACTTGAGAATTAATCAATTTAATCCACCTTGCCACAGAAGAAGTGGTTAATGCCTTGAAAGACTTACTAATGCAGTTGTTACTTCAAATTCTTTGCTGCTGCCTCAGTATCTTCCCTTTGACTTTCAGGGATCTCTACAAGCGGCAGGAGAGAGTCAGACAATAGGAGCAGGGAGAGAAGACTTCTGTCTTAGGCTGAGACAGTAAAAGGCAATACCACAGAATGTTGCATACATGGAGCAGGAGCCCTGCAAGCGTTCTGCATTCAAAATGCACAGCCACAGAAGGCTAATTGTCTCTTTTTTTTCCCAATAGCCAGCACTGGAATAGCAGAAGTCACATGGAAAAGGGATCCAATTCACACAAAAATAGGCAGATTTAGCGGCTGCAACTTTTATTCATGCTTCTGTACCAGCCTAGGAATAGGAATGGCTGCTCAACAGAAATAGTCTCCCTCTGGCCTCTGGGATATGAGATTCCATCAGAGAAAAGAGCCACGAGGAACAAGGAGAGACGTGACCTCTCCCCATCAAACCACCCAGGCCAGAAGCTGAGGCCACGGGAGTTCAGTTTTGCCAGAAGCTGCCAAAGCCCCACAAAGTCCCGGAATCCCAGATTGGTTTGGGTTCATTTGTGATAAAAAATAACCCCCAGAGCACTGGCTGTACTGATGATTTGCCACCTCTGCCTGCAATGTTTACTTGGTATAACACAGCGAGAACCAACTTCCACAGCCACACACAGCCCCATGAGTGAAGCTGCTCAATCACTGCTTCACTCTACAGGTGATACTCACTCAGTGCCTGCAGGCACAGAGTGAACAGAGAAGGAACAGTGATCCTGCAGCATCCAGAGGCCCAGGAATGAAGCAGGACTGCATGCTGCTGCCTTCGAAGGTGTCCTCTCAAGAGCCAAACGGGCAGAAGGAACAAGGGCAGGGCAGAAGTGGCTGCCATTGGGCCCAGCCTTTGCAATTATGACACATTAAAATGAGAAAGGGCCACGCACAGCCCATCAAGGAACCATCTGTAACCTCTGGGCAGCATCCAGAGGGCACTGACCATCACCAGGACCATGGCAGCTTCCCAGTGACAAGCTGTCAGGGCAGGGATAGAAGCTCTGAAGACTTCCTACCAAACTTAATAGAAAGATTAAATATCTGACTTGATAACAGAAAACCACAGATAAGATACATAGAAGGGAGCCATTCAGGCAGTGATTTAAGGAATTTCCTGCTGGGTTCCTACATGGGATTTAATTGCAAAGTCAGCTAAACCACAGGGCCTTTGTCAGTGTCCTCCACCGCCTCTGTTCTCCTAACTGGGTGGCAATACAAGGCTACACGCATGGCTGCTGACCCACAACTCATACTTACACACACTTAACTATTGCGTGCACACAAACACCCCTCTCTAAACCCACGTTCTACCAGAAACCGTTTACTGGCGATTTCCGCCTATTGCATCTACATAAACCCACCTTTGCTTCTTACTCAAGAGTGGATTAGGTGTGATAACGCAGTGCAACGTCACCACCCTGTAACAGTGAGAGCTCAATGCTGGCCATCAGGTAGAAGCCACGAGGGAATTCATTGGATGCAGACAGCCTGTGAAGCCATGAGCTGCTCTGCTATCAAGGCTTCTACATGGAGACATCCAATTTTTAACACAACTGAACTTATAGAGACCCCCCTAAACACAAACAGGCGGTCCAAGCACTTCACTGGGTATCACAGAGGAAGATGAGCTCCATCTGCACACAGGCTGGGATAAGAAGTACTTCTGAGATCGATTTTACCTGCTCCTGAAGAACAAGTGACAGCAGGATAATGCCCAAGCTTTACCTGTAGTGTCAGGGAGGAAACACTTCATGGCAAACATTCCCAAGATGACTGAAGCTCTCTGGCCAAGGCAAGTTCAACCCACAACCAGTTGCTTGCTCTGGACAATGCATCAAATGCCCTTCTTCTACATCAGGCACTGATTTCTCTGTTCCAAACAGAGAACACAATTAGCCTGCCCTCCAATTCACATTGCCTCCCATCAATATTTTAAAGTCCTCCCTTACCCAAATAAAACCCCTGCAACATTTCTTACAACATCCTTACGTGTTACTATGGAAACTGCTAAAATGTCACCAATAGGAAAGCCTAAAGCTCTGCTGCAGCAGGAGTAGCCATATCCTCCTCATCCCCCTTTTGGTAACCTGATGACCAAATGGTGTGAGCCTAATACAAAAAACCACGAGTCACCAGTATGGGGGGTGTATTTTATGGGTTTTCTTCTGCATTGCTTTAAGTTACCAAGTACTGTATGAAGCAAGCAGCCAAACCAAGCCCCTTTGCACAAATCCAGCCCATCAGGAGGCACTTAAAGAAGTGAAACAACACTCAGAACTATGACACCCGCAGTGCTGTATAGTACTGCAAAAAGACACCTGAAACTGCAATCAGATCTGTGTCAAAAATGACCTTTGTCTCACTCTCCGGACTGTTCTACATACATCACAGACAACTCAAATGCTGTATTTTACACAGTAAGGATGATGTATTTAACAGATGAATATAACTCTTATACAGAAGAATATAACCAAATAGGAGATGCTATAATCCTTTAAAATGGGCTAAGTACCTTGGAGAATTAAACACTTCTGGAAAGAGCATGTTTAGGCTCATCCATAAGGCAGCACAAACTAAGCTGCTCCAGAAGCCGAAGCATCACGAGATGTGCCAGCCGCTCTCTGCCACCACTACCACAGGGAACATCTCGCTTTGCAGTTAAGGCATCACGGTTGCACATGAGAACCAGGGAGAAAACGGCCATCTGCCAAAGTGCTTCACCTTCGCTACCCTGACAGCTCACAACTAACAGAAGAGCTTGAAACACATCACCAGGATGACCTCCCTGCTCGGGCACGACAACCAGCACAGATCGCCACTGGAACAAGGGGGTTTGGCACAGGGCTGAAGGCTGGCTTTTGAGGAAGGGCAGGCAATAGCAGAGCCACCTTCAAAACCAATCTCGAGCAAGAATCATCAGACCCCTCACCCTCAGAACACACCCAGCGATTCTAAGGTCTTGACAGATCATAGAATCACAGAATGGTTTGGGTTGGAGGGGACCTTAAAACTCATCCAGCTCCAACCCCCACCTCTCCAGGCTTCCTGCAGCCCCTTTAGGCACTGGAGCTGCTCTAAGGTCTCCCCTTAAGGAGCCTTCTCTTCTCCAGGCTGAACCAGCCCAGCAGTCTCAGCCTGTCTTAACAGGAGAGGTGCTCCAGACCTTGGACCATCTGTCTGTCCCCTTCAGACACTCTCTTCCACCAAAGCGCGATCCCCTCCCTGCTGACGTGATGCGGTTTAATGAACGAGCGTGTTCCACAAGGCACCATCAGCAAATCCTTACCCGGCGTGCCTGTGCCAGGTACCCTTCCCATAAGGAGCTGCTCAGCGCGAGGTCAACGCTGGAGCAGGCATTCCGGAAAGTAACCTCAGCATGGAGAAGGTCAGAGGGCTGCGGGAAGGAGCTGGGCGGTACTGAAGCAAACCACTGCATTACAGCAAGGACAAGGACAGCAGCAAGTGTGCAAACGCAGAGGCAGGAGGAGAGTCAAGTCCTAAGCTCTCTCCTACCTAAAGCGCTTGAGCTGAGGCTGGCCCCGCAGGGCCCTCCGGCTCCCTGAGCCTTGGGAAGGAGACACTTGCAGAACTTTGCACCATATCCAGGGTGTGCCCAAAACACACTCCCTGGAAAAATCTGCTGCGGCAGTGCCCGTTTGGGCAGGAAAACACTTCCCCAAAGCTGGAGGCCTGCCGCAGCGCTGCCGCTGAGCCCATCGGAGCTGCCGGAGGAGAGAACAGAGGAGGGGGGGAAACCGTCTTACTGCAGAGTGAAACCCAAAATCCTTCACGAGGAGAACACATCGCACGCTGCACCTTTACAGGCTCCTGAAGAAGCCCATGGCTGCCATCCCCTCGGTTTCAATCGTAGCCAGAGTCATTTTTGTCTTGCGCTGGTATTAACACAGCCCTGAGCTGGAGCTGTCTACAGAGGCTCATGGAGCAAGACACAAGCCTTCTCCCCATCCCCTACAGGTGCATTAGACTCCACTGCTCGAGGCACTTCCAAACAGGGCCCCTTTCTCCTGCTCAGACTCCAGTTCCACACTCCAGGGCAGCAGGCAAGTCACCACACCGGGTTTTAAACGCCACTTCACAATCACAAACTTCACACACACTCTTCCCTGCTGCTTCAGATGCTGTGACAGGCTTCTTCCAATGGGAAGTGAAGTAAATGTTTATGCAGCCCTACCTAAAAAGTCCCCCACAAGTCCTAAACCCCCTGAGCTAGAGCCCATTCTTACTCGCTGCCCCACTGGGTACAGGCTATAGAGACAAAGGGCAGTTTATTGCACCAAATCATTTCCAGCCCTCTGCATTATCTTCCACAGAGCAACCCAAGAAACAGGTGGAAGAGATCCAACCCTGAACAGAACAACCCAAACCTCTGCAGAGCACTAAAAGCATCTGAGAAAAAGCAGCAGAAAGATGCTCTGCCTGCATTCAACACCCCCCACACCAAATTCACTGCTTCCCTGCACCCAGCTCCACCATTACTCTTCACACAGGGACCCAACACCAAGAGCTGGGTCCCTTCTGCTCCCCCTGAAACAACTGTGACTCCTGGAAAGAGAAATTCAAATCAATGCATCAAACTCCCTCTAGGATGGCAGCCAACAACACTGCCTTAAGTTCTGAGGATGGCAGTGCCTGCACCAACCTCCCCTCCCTACTCCAGTATGGTCCGTGCGAGGATCAAGGCTCAAACCTAAACCAAACCACTCACAAGACATCCACTGTACCCATAAAGGTGCACAATGACCAATGTGTCTTGGAGAAATAACACTCATTTTCCTTAAGATCTTTCTTAACCACTGTTCTCATTTGCCCTCTTTTCTTAAAGGCAAGAGGGACTTGCGGAGTGCCCTACTTTGGATACCTGATTAAGCATTTCTGAACAAGGAGCTGCTCTCTGCCATTCTGCTTTCAAATGCAAAGCGAGAACTTGTTCAGGATTTGCTCTCTTTCTCTCCTCCCAGCTGAATGACGCTTGAGGGACATCTCTCTTGATTAACATTGCTGCTGAGATGCACGTGGATTACAAGCGGTATCAGGGAGGACACATGCAAGCTGGAAACCAAAAGGTTAAAAAAAGGGACCTACAAGCGCAGCAAGAACTCAACAAGAGGAACACCTCAAAAAGCCAAGCAGGGGACTGAAGAGGTCAGGAAGGGTAGAGCCACCTTCCAGGACTGCTCTGCATACATCAAGAGTTAGTGAAGCAGGAAAAGCTCCCTCAGTCCTCACAGCGTGGGATTTGCCATCTGAACTACAGTCCCAGATTAGAAAATGCTATTTAACAGCCCTTGAGATCAGGCTTCCTTACGCCCCTGCCTGAGAAATAGCATCAAGGGAGAAAAATCAGAGTTTCCCAATCCTATTCCTCAGTCAACTGATGCACCAACTGCAACTACCCCTCAAACAGCCACCAATTCAAGAGCCACACGCACCCCTCTCCAGCACAGGACTCCAAAATCAGTGCTGCCACAAGCACTTCTTTGTGATAAATCTTCCCCCAAGTCCAGCAACTCCAAAAGGCAGGCAGCACAATGGGACACAGCACAGGGAGGAGTCAGCGCAAGGGCTCCAAGGCTCTGAAGTGATTCACTGCAATACCGAAGTGCAGAAGGCGCTCGGATTTCCCACCAGTAAATGGGATAATTAAAGCACGTTTAAGCATCATGGCCATCGGCATCCCAACAACCACAACTGAACAGTGCACATACTGTCTGACCCTTGTAAAAGGTAGTGCAAGAAGTTAGGTATTAGGAACTCCAGGTTCCCTCCTGCTTGATGTAAATGCCATCAAAACAACGACTTTCCAGTAAGAAACCTGAACTAGAAGATAAACTGCAATTAAATACTTCTTTCCACTCCCTCTTCAGAAGTTTTTTGCATTGGACAAAGTCTGAGGCTGGGCATCGCAGGGACTAAACCACATACCACTTACCAGCTAATGACTACCTTGCTGCTCAACACAGGGAATTAATCAGCCAAAAATAATGGACAAATCCTGATGGAACTAGGCTACAGTCCAATGCAGGACAAGCAAAGAAACCCACCACTCTGGGAAAAGCAGCTACTATAAAGATACACACGACGTATTACACATATTAGTACCAGAACTCTGGTTACTCACTAAACCATCACTTGGGCACGCAGGCCAGAGCCCAGGCAGCACTGGGAGCAGTCCACACGTGCTGCGCCCAGCATCATGCTTCACAAACAGCAGTTCCTGCTCCTGCCACACAGCAGTGGGGCCCTGCAAAGCAGTGCAGGTTTCACCGCCGCAGATGGCTGCTGCCTACAGTCACACCCAGGCAAAGCAGCTCAGCTCTCCACATGGGAGGCTCCAACCTGCCTTCGTCACCACCAAGCAGAGGCAAAGCTTCCCTTGATCCTCACTCTGCCACCGCACACGCGCTTGAAGCGACACGTAAGCAGATCTCTGCTGTGGAGCCAGGAGCTGCGCTACTCACCTGCGAGCAAAGGAAACGCAACACGACGGTCCCTGACCCAGGAATGCCTCCTGAACCACCCTGTGTGCACACGTTTGCTTTCCCCGTGAGCCGCATGGGAACCAAGAGCACCTTGTTAAACCCAGCCCATAGCTGGCAGGGCTCCCCATCCGAGGTGTAATGAGTACCTCCCTGCTTTGTTTATGCAGGACCTGCCAGCCTGGGTACGCACCTGAATGACAGCACCTTCCTGGGCAGCAGGTCTACCTAGGACCTGCCACGGTCTGGTAGATCCCTACCACTACTGGAAAACCACAATTCCTTTGGGAGATGCTGCTCTATAGCCAAGATCAGGTGGGCCAGGGCAGCACAAATGCTTCGAAGTCTGTCCTTGACCAGATACTGATTGGAGAATGCCACCATGCCAGAAAAACTCAAAGGTCAGCTCTTATCTATGTATGATGTAAACACATCTTTGTTTCTTCTGCATGTTTCTACTTGACTCCCAGAGGCTTGCAGTGACGTGGCTGCTTACTGCAAGTGACAAGACACACTTTTTGTGGCAGAACCCTCACTAAAGATCTAGAAGCAGCAAGCAGCACCCCAGTGCAAGGCAGGGGCACCCAGGAGCAATACCCAGTTAAGATGGTATTTAACCATCAGATTATGGGTGACAGATGGATGACACAGAAGCTTTTACACTCATTAAAGATATTCCATCTCACTCCCAAAATGAAAACAATCAGGGGAAAAGGCTCCCTTCTAATAAATGAATTCAGAAACCCAGCCACACTTGAGCAACCCTGCAAAAAGCCTTCCGTGTTCCACGCTCGTATCGATGTCAAACAATGGTTCTGTACAATAAGCTGGCCCAAGGCAGCTTCCCAATGGAAAAGTCAGCTCTTCCCCTTCCTGTCTCTTAGCATGACTTTGGAAAGAATGATATTTAGATGTGCTCAGATGTTGTCCCAGCTCTTCAGGCTGACTTCAGGACTTGCACTAACAAGCACAAATGCACGTTCGGCCTCAACTTCAGCAATGCCAGAGCTCATGAGACCCAATGTCAAAGCAGTCATGCCAGCAGGACAGTCAATGCTGGAAAGGGTAATCACTAAATACCCACAGGCACAAGCTTTAAACGAGGTTTGGTGGGCCTGGCCTAGATGCCAGTGTGGATACACACCAGCTTCTGGCCTTCCAGACAATAAAAGAATCCTGCTTTTTATGAGCTTTAAAACCTTTGGCTGTTGGAGAGGCTGGGGAATGTAAAGGCATGACGAACACAAAGGGCAGGAAAGGCAGCAAAGAATTTCACGCATCACGTCTCCGAATACCACACTTCCTCCTGGGATTAAGATGAGTGGCAAAGAAATTTCACTTTGCTAGACAACACGTGAGCGTCTGGAACCCGCAACATGGGAAACGTAAGATGAGTTCGGACAGAATCTGAATCAAATGTCTCCTCTAATAACTATTACAATACTTAGAAATGCAATTTCACTACTAATCCCAGCAGTAAGTTTGTGGATATTGCAAGCTGGGACTAAAGTTACTAAAGTCTCTTTTCCAACAGCACAAGAACTCCTTTATGTCCAGCCAGCAGGGATCACGTGCTCAGCTACTAGCTTCACACTGGGAGAAAGCTGAGCTCGTGCCACGTTCAAGACTTCACATACAGAAATTCATCCTATGCTGACATCCCAAAACACCATGTAACATTTAGCTGGAATTAACTGTTCAAGAGCTCTAACATCTGTTTATCAGCACTCATCTACACGAGTGTGGGTTTGGAGGATGCTGAAGTTACCAAATACCCACCCTGCTCAGTTCCACCTACCCAGTTCAGTACAATTTGTGAGGCACAGCACTCGACCAGTCTTTAACATTCCTTTGGACAATGGGCATCAAGATACAACCAGTTCTTCCTCCAGAGCTCCAAACAGACCCGGAACAGCGCAGGTACACCAGAGGCCTGGTGATATTCCCAGACTGTGACTGGAAAGCTGTCCCTGTTCCAAACAGGACCCCTGTGACCACTGCAGGCAGCTTTTTGTCAACCACAGCTAGACTTCACCGACTGAGGTTTAAATTCAATAGGTCCATCAGGGTGGAAGAGCTCATCTACTGATGCAAGCAAGATTTGACACAGGCTACACACAGAATATGGCCTTTTAGGAGACTTGTGCAAAACATTGTCATGTAGACCCCTAGGGACAATACTCAGGTTTGGAAGAACAGTTTCCATTCTTCCTTGACCTGTCTCAAGACCTTTTGCCTTGGCAAGGATCTTCCTCCTGCACACACAAATACCTAATACTTATGCACACAGCATCTAATTAATGACATAATTATGAGGCTGTTGTCGTCGTTTAATGCAACTCAAGACAAGAAGAAAATTCCCAGCAATCATTTCCCACGTTCAAGAAGAGAACGCATTTCACGCTTCCACTGGTGCTTGGACCAAATCCTTTCAGGCAGCTCATTTAACAACAAAATAGACTTCTCCAGTCATGACTATGGGGTCGGCTACAAGGATTTGGACTGGCCTTACTTCACGTAACTGGTTTACAACAAAGATCCTCACTGTAAAAAGGCAAACATTTCATTTCAGGTCCAACACACCATCGAGAGAACCATCTGCAGTGTTTCCAGTTCCTATCTGCAGCACGCTTGCACCACTCCACAGCCAGGATTTCCAGGACTTGCTGTTCCACAAGAACACCAAGAACTATGCACGAAGAATTCCACCTTCAACGTTGTACGCGCTGCCCCAGCCAGGGAGCGTGCTGCAAATCACACCACTTGAGTCTTAACCATCACTTCTTTGAGCTAAGCCCATCAAAACAGAAGTGTTCCTATAAACCCCAGGTCTGCCATCTGCCCCCCTTCGCCTCGCTCTCCCCCCACCAGAGGTAAGCAAGGCATGACTGCTACTTACAGTGGTACGTGGGGCTGCTCTGGGTCTGCTTTGGTCAGTTCCTCTTCCTCAACGTCAGACTCTCCTCCCGAGCTGCTCTCAGTGACATCCGAGTCAAACGCTTGCTCACTGGATCTCAAGTTGGCCATCCCACTGGCCGTGAACCGCTCCAGTTCTTCCGAGATGGAATCGCTCTTCAAGAAGCTGCTGAGGCCTTCAGAAGTAACTGTCTCACTCGCAGCCTTCCTCAAGGCTGCTTCTGCTTTTCTGGTCAACATCAGCTGGCTCCGATGCCTCAGGGGGTCCAAAGCGGGGAGCTTGCTCAGAGTTTTCTCCAAGAAGCCACCCAACTGCTGCTGGATGTGCCTCTCGACCTGCTTCGCCTGCACGACCTGCAAGCGCTTCTGCAGCCTGCGGGCACGGCTCTCGATGTCTGCCTGCCGCCGCAGCAATGCCCTCGTCCTCATCTCCGAGTCGAGAGCACTGTGCTGACCGGTCAACACAGACGGCTTCTGCTCCTCCAACTTAATGCTCCCAAAGTCAGAGTGACCAGCAATCCCGGGCAACCTCGTCTCTCCACTGCCACCCTCGAGCACCCACTGATGCTCCGTGGAATTGAGGGAAGATTTGTTTGCAGTGCTATTATTGCTAAATGGAGTCGTGTGCTCTGCATCAAGGCTTCTGTGTGGAAGAGTGCAATTGGTCAACCCGGCCTTCAAGTCCCCCAATTCAGAACCTCCTGCGTTATAGTCAACACCCTGGAGGGCAGCAGAAGGAGGAGCACACTTCCCACCATTCAAAGAACTAGAGTTTTCATGGTCTGAACTGGTACTTTTGGCCAATTTCTTGGCCAAGCCATTGACAGGCGCTTGCGGGAGAGGTGGCTGGCTATTAGTACTCATTGTTTTTAGATTCTCCAAAGTGAATTCCAACACTGGTTGCCTCCCCAACAGATCACTTGTTTTTAAGAAGGACTGAGATAAGAGAGAGTGAGATTTAAGGACTGTCTGCTTGTTGAAGACTCCTTGCAGCTTCAGAGGCTCTTTTGAAGGAACAGATGTTACATCCGAGCAGAGATAAGAGGCCACCAGCGGCTGCAGCTTGCCCAGCTCGTCCTTGGTAGGGTTGTTTCGGAAATCTAGACTGGGATCCTCCGGAGCAATGGCTTTCCTTTTGGTGCCGTTGGCAGCCAGGAGGATGTTGTTGGCGTTGCCGTTGCTCTCTACACTGCCAGGCGACAAGGTGGAGGACGGGGGAGCCAGCTTGAATCGGATGTGGTGAGCTTCAGCTGCTGCGTCAGTGAGAGCGGGCGCCATCGCAGCCATTCAGCACAGAGAGACGGGAAGTCCAGCCTCTCCCGGTGCCGAGGCCAGCTCCACTGCCTCCCACTGCCTCTCCCGAGGGCAGCCTACACAAGGGAAGGGAAAAGAGAACCTCGGTTAGGCACTGCGCTCTGGGAAAACAAAACAAACAAGACTGACAACCGCAACACGACGGATCGACTCCGCGCTCTTGGTAAAGCCATGCGAGTTCCATGTTCAGCACAGCATCCTCCCTTTGCGATCACCCTGTGCTCAGCAGAGCCACCGGGCACCAGGTAGCTGCAAACAGCAGCAACACATGAGCTGGTCCTCAGGATCTCCCAGAGCTCCTGCCTGCCTCTGGCTACTGCCCTCATCCTTCAGTCCACCCACCCAGCACAGCAGCAGCCCCCCAGGCCTTCAGGAAAGGTCTGGCCCTGGTTACATCTGCTCCTCAATGCCAGCAGCTCATTAACTCGTCTCTAAGATCCTTGAGCTATGGCTATAAAACAGTTCTCACTGCCTCTACTGCCAGCTCAGGTGTGTTAAAAATGAGAAATTAGGACTATATCACACAACAGAGACAGGGCTTGAGAGGAACAAATCTCCATATGCTTAAACTCCCAGTGGCTAAAAAACCCCACTGCTTCCCCGGAAGCCTTGAAGAACGCAGTCTCCCTGGTGTATGTGAAACCTACTTTCCCAGAAGTACATTTTGGAATAAGCCAGGTGATTTCCAACGTTAGCAATTCCCATTCCTCTTTCAAGAGCATGGATAAAGATTAACCCACACACACACCGTGACAGAGCAGTTCTACGCTCTGACTCTACTGGCAAAGCCATGGCTTAACTCCATCAAACAAGAGAAGCAACCGATGACCTTTCATTCATCTACACTGCAACCACTTCCCACCCACCTTTTTCTGGTCATTCAGTGGTAAAGAAAGTAGGCAAATGACATGAAAAGGCAGAGGCACTTTTTGTTTAAGTGCGTTCACACAGCCCACAGCACAGGCTGCGCTACCAGCGCAAGTCCCCGTCTGCCTTTTGCTGCTGAAGTTATCCAGCATCTTCATAAGCTATTCCAATGGCAATTTAACAGCAAAAAGTTACCCTGCTCTCTTGCCTGATATGCCAATCTTCTCATTTCACATGCCTTTGCCTAAGCTTGTTGTAGCTGTCAACACACCCCAAGAACCACATGAATATACCACTTTATAGGAAAAATGAGGACGAGCTAAAGTTTGAATACATCCAAAATGAGCACCATTTCACAGCCATACTTTCCAGCATCACTCAGGGCCATCAGACCAAGGGGTTTCCCCACACCAGGGACCAGAGACGGACATCAGGGCTTCCCCTCAAAGGGAAGGCCACAGGAGGAGCTCAAGGTTAGGTGCTCTCTTTGGTTTCCAAAGAGTATGCACACTGCTCTACAGTTGGTCTTGCCAATCAGCTCTCTTGCCAAACTCAGTTAGGTGGCACAGAGGAAGAAGTCAGTGAAGAAAGGATACGCTCACAGAGGAACTGAATTAAAACCATCAGTGGGAGCTATTGTACCAGAAGAGGTACAGCAGAGGTGGGTCCAGACCTCAGAAGCCCCCTCTTCATAGAATTTGAATGTATTTTGTAACCAACTGCACCTTGTCCTCCCTGAAGAAAGGATGCTGCATGCCTAAAAACTGTCACTTACTGAAAATGGCTTCGAGTCACCATTTGGGCCCTTAAAACAAAACCCCAACATGACTGTTCAGGGAGGAGAGAAAAAAAAGGAACTTGCAGGGAACTTTCCACTTGTGGCTATGACACCCTTGGGAGAGGAGGGAGGAAGACTCAGCATAAAGGACTTCCCCCACTCCAGCCTCCTAGCAAGCGCTTCACTAGAGACACGTGTGCTTGGATGACTGCTCCCAACGGCACTCTCAGTTCTGCAGAAACAGGCTGCTGTGCCTCCCAGAGAGGACTCGGAGGCTCTTCACCCCCAGTGCCACTGCAGGGCAAGCAGAGCAGCTTAGGGAGTGCCTTACAGCAAAAAACCCACGAAACCCCACACCTGGCACTGAATGCAGGGATTCCGTATGAACGTGTCTGCACTGCACTGCACCCATGCAGGAGCTTACCCAGGCTGGAGAGCATCTCAGAGTCAGCTTGCAGGTCATCACCATTAACAGAAGTAGAAAACGGAAGCAGAACTTACACACACTGCCTTTTCCTCCGGGTTAGCAAACTCACTTGAAGCAGAAAATCCTCCTCCTAAGCTACTGCAGCCCTCCTTGGCTTCCCTTTTAGCTGGGCGGATGGCATCTAAAATACTTTGGAAGCCTGGAAAGCCTCCCTTGAGAACAAGGCTTTGCTCAAGTAGCTTAAAGATGACCTCCAAAAGTTCTTGGGTGTATTTTAGGGTTTTTAAGTCCTCAGAAACTGTCTGTGTGCTACTCAGCACCGAATTCTCGTGTCAGAGAACTGCATCTCTACTCTTCCACAAAACTCTTGGAAGAAGCATTAAGGAACATTTGTAAGCATGTTCCCTCCCTCTGCTTAGAAGGTTTTGTTGTTATTAAAGCCAGCCTACATTTACCAGTAATTTCTTCCTAAGAGGGGATTCAAGGGGAGAAGGTGGTTAAGGGATTTCTTTCTGACCAGAAAAAGGAGGAATAATGAAAAAGAAAGGCCCTGGAAAAGAATGGAAAAGCCATTCACAGGGACACGGCCTGAGGAGCTTTCAGAGCCTTCTGAAAATTGAGGGGAATCCAAAGAATTAGGCTGAATCTTTTGGGACTCAAACCACCCTGGCAAGTTCTACCCAAACTGCTGTCACCCATGAGAACTATCGGATTGATGTGAGCACCCACGGCTTGCTTTTCGCACTCAAACTACCATGCACATGACCAAGCAGCTTCTCCTGCTGGTAGCCAAGAGTTAAAATACCTGCATTACCACTCCAGCTCCACCACCACCACTTGTCTGCTGCTCCAGCAGCCACAGCACACCTGGTACTGGACTTCCCTTGGGAAGACCCAAAAGGAGCTGCTTCTGGAAGGCTAACACGGCGTTTACAACACATTTTAAGACACTACTCAAAATCCACAAGCACCTCCTTCATTTTCACTTTAAAACTAGAGCACTGCCAGAGCAGTTAGCATTAATTAACAGAGGAAAGATGAAAGGCTCTAGTGAGCAGGTAAAAACAGGGTAACCGTAACTCACCCATCTTCCCAAGGAGTGCATGTGAGGCCACTCAAGGGAGGGAAGCCACCAGCCTACTCAGTGGCTTCACCCACAGCTCCACGTCAACCACACCAACATCCAACCTCCCACTGCTTTTTACACACAGAGCGGAGGGGAGAGTGGGAACAAGGTCGAGGCAACGATGGGATGTGAGCAGAGGCATGAGGAAGGCGCCCAGTCACACTATACCCCGGAGCAGCTATCGGGTCACATCACCCCTGAAAACAATCCTTCAGCATGCTGACTTATTCAAGACTGTTTTTCAAACCCAACTTTACAAGCAGCCATTGAAAGGACAACTGGCTTTCCAAGCACGTGAGTTTGTGCAACACCTCACAAAATACGCCCAAAATGAACACGGGAAGGTTTTGCCCTCTGCAATCTCTGCTTCCAGTGAGGTTCATGAGAAGTTCAGGGGAGTTCTGGATCCTGGGCAGGGGAGATGAACAGAGATCCTCTTCTCTGCCCACCCATCCAAATACTCACTGGTTTCTCCCCTGAATGGCTCTCCATATCTGTGAGTCCTCCATGGCCACCCTTCCGGGGCCGCTGAGCCCTGCACCCAACAGCTACATCACCTCTGCCTCCCATCCTCCCTGCACTGCTTGGCGACACGCACACCTACCTACCTGGCACCTTTATATTCCCTGAATTACAGTTTAAACCCCTGACATTACACCCGAACTCCTGCACCTACTGCCTGGTTTCATCACGTGCCAAACCACACTGGGACTGCTCCTTATAGCTGCTGTGAGGCCTCCTTCCTCCCCTGCTCTCCTCCCATGAGGCACTCGCCCAAACCCACCGGAGCATTCCCTTTTTCCTATGGTTTGCAGGAGGAATGAAGACCCGAGAGGCTATGGGTGGTCATGAGGACACACATAAAGGACAAATATCCTCTGTGCTAGAAGCAAGGACTCCAGGACCACCTACAGACTCCTTTACCTCCTGTCCTACTCAACACGCAGGTTTTGGGAAGGATACCTACACAAAGGTGCTGTTGCAGCAGAAGCAAAGGCAAAGCCATCCTGAAGGAAGCGAACACTCTACCAGTCCCCACTTCCCCTCTCCTTCCCCACCATGAATGGAGAGTGCAGCCAGCTCCTGAGTTCGTGTGGTTACCAACAGCTTTCACATGAAAAATAAACCCCAAAACATACAAAAAACCCCAAACTTGCTCGAACAGAACCCCTACACACTTCATTTTGCAACTGCAATCTCTGCTTCTAACCTCAGCAGCCAGCAGCACTCAGAACGCAGGTACTCCACACCCAAGCTAACACCCTGAGCCCTCGAAATGCCTTCCAAATCAAAAATGTGTATTTTTAATAGTAATGAAAACAGGTTAAGAACGTACCCAGAACCGCAAGTTTTCACAACAGATGCACAGGTACCTTCCACATGTGTTAATACCGCAGACTCACACCTCATCTCTCCGGGAAAAATAAGGACTTTAAACACTTCCCAGGGAATGGTACTTATGCACTGGAACAAATCAGAGCTCCACTTTTACAACCTTTGTTGCCAAGCAGAAGCCCTCCAGATTCAACTAAAAGCTGCTGTTTCCACTTGCTGGGTGACACGGCCAACGCCAAGGAGCTTCATGAGGCCGCCTTCTTCAAGAAGATATTTTCTCTTCCGCCTGTGAATTCTCACTGGCTATAAATGAACCAAATCAAGTGCATGATCTGAGACAGAGATGGGTTTATCAATATCACGTCAGAAAGGAAAATAAAAGCCACAAAGCAAGAGTAACCATCATCTCCTTCATCAAAAGCCTGGAGAGCTGAATAATTAGAAGCAAGAATGCCTTCACCTGGGCAATGAGATAAAAGCACCCACTGCTGCTCAGTTACTCTTCAGAACGAAGTTTCTGTTTACAGTCACATAAATAGGAAAGTGGTTAAAAAACCCCAATAATGGGACATTCGCAGAGAGCAGCAGCATGTCAGAGACAGGGGAATGAAAAAAAGAGCTTTATTGTGCAATCCGGGTCTCCCCCATCCGGTACCAGAGAGATTTTGTTTTTCTTTCGCATAATCTGGGCAAGGTGCCCAGGAAATATGAAAACCTGAACCGGGGACCCGGGGAGCAAACACCACAACTGCCTTGCCGTTTTACAGGCGCGTTTTCCTTCACTCGGGGCAGTCACAGCAACCTTTGCTCAACAGCACAGGACTGGCACCAAAACTCTTCACCCAGCCTCAATAAACGGCACCACCTCAACACTTCCTATCTTAAACCAAGGCACTGACAGCCACTACAAACAGCCTCCGGGTGCCGTGTGTTCACCAGCCACATCCTCAAGAGGAAGTGAGAACGAGGAGCAGAACAAAGTGCCTCCACTCGCCGCCCGACCTGGCGGGGTCGTCTCCAGCTGCGTTGAAATACCTCGTTTTGAACGGAGCCCATAGCACAGTCCTCAGCACACCGGGGCCCACCTAACCACACACCTCGGCTTGTACTGCTCCTCGGGTCTCAGAGGAGGGAGAACCCACAAAGACTGTTGTGGCAGCAACTAAAACCAAGACAACGCGAACTCCAGAGCAGAGATGCTCTTTAATAGAAGGTGATGCTCAATCACACATCACAGGTCCCCTTTACAGGCTGTAATTACAGCCCGGACTGGGTTTGCTGCTCCTCACTTGGTAGTAAGGCAACTTCACACTAACCCTTCCCTTCACATCCTGCTGCTGCAGCCCTCAACAGGAAGTTATAAAGACTTCAGAGAAAGAACTCCTAATGTCTGGCGGAGCCAAAACCGAGAAATCCTTAAGGTCCATCTTCTGTTCGTGTCTCTGAGGTCCAAAGCAGCTCCTGACACAAAAGCGTTTATTTCAATTGAGCTTTTGGTCCTTCCACCAAATCTGCAAAGAGTAACTTTGCAGCAAGGGATGAACCAAGGAACGGATGAAGCTGCGGCCTGTCCAGGCTGACAGCTACTCCCGTTTCCTCTCTTTGGATGAGATTTTGTCATCCTTTCTCCTTGTTCTATGAGATAAACAGCACAGTTCCATCACTACATTCAGATACCGTGCTCTCAAAACTCCACCCTAAGGAATTCAGGTTTCCCTGCTCCGAGCATACCCCATCCACTCTTTACCTCACACTCTGAACCCAGCAATACTTCGGCAGTTCACGGTAGGGGGAAAATACGTTCTTATTTTGTAACTTGCTTTGAAACTCCACCAGGACCTTCTCCAAGCTCTCCTCTTCCAGAAAGAGGGCTCTGAGCTCAGGACACGTGCAGGGCTTAATGGAATTATGTTTACTCAAGTCCTACATCACCAGGACTCTTGTTGATCCGAGTGTGACCACTCCTTGCCCAGCCGAGACAAAAAAGAAAGCCTTTATGCCAGTTTAAACACTGAACCTGCATCCTTGAGGACGCGGCTCAGCTCTGATTTCCATGGATCCTCAAGGCGGGCGGCACGCTGAAGCCTTTGCTGCGCTTCAGTCCGGGCAGACATTGTATTCCTGGAAGTCAGGAGCAGGGACATGGTATTTATAAAATGCAGGAACGGAAACGGTGCTTCTCGGATCACCTCATCCTGAGCGCTGAAACGCTGAGGGGTTCTTCCTAATGAACTGATGGACGCTCTGGAGAGAGGCACGAGGGCAGAACTCGCTTCTGATTTGGGCTGATCAGTACACGATGCACCCAAGACACTTCTTTCTGCTCAATTAAATCCCCGCGCAGGTAGGAGCGGTCCACCCGCTCCCCACAGAGGCCAGGAAAAACCCCAAACTAAATAAGCAAAAGGGGGGGCTGTGCAGTGGGAATGGGAGAGATATCAGTGACCGGCTCCCAAAGAACAGCTCCAGAAAAGGAAAACCATGCGGAAAGGGGGCCTGGGGAGGCTCACAAATCAAAATAGGTGCTGCTTCCCCTTCTGCTCCCTCCCCGAGCTTTACCCTTTCCCTGCCTTGGTAGGGCCTACAAAGCCCTCAGGCCTTATCTTGACTCCACTACACATGCAGTCTTATCGTCCCTGGAAAAGTGTCTGGAGGTTCCTAAGGACACGCACCACTTGCTGCCTGAGCACAAAAAGGGTGGAGTGCTGAAACTCCCGAGACAGGCTTTGTTCCGAGGGCCCATTAGATAATGGCAGTTGCGTTCACCAAAACACAGTTATAAACAGGGCAAAAGGAAGTGACTTTGGTCAAAGAACTGCTCAGCTTTCACCCCTCGCTCGCGTGATGTCAGAATGTCACCAGCTCTCTGCTTACCGGATGATCTCAGAGAGCAAATGAGCTTCAAATGCAGCATTAACAAACTAATAATAAAAGGAAAAGGAGGCGGGAGGGGAGGAGGGAGAAGAGAAACACAGCCACATCTGCCCGGTCATCTGCTGCTTTATCACCTCCACCGGGGGAACACAAGTCATCCTCATTGCTAAATCATTACCCATCAGCTAGAACAGTATCACAACCAAGTTTCACAATTAACTGCTCCTGCAGCGTATCAATCCATTAAGCCCCACACAGCTGTGCTACCTTGGCAGTGCAGCCACAAATAGATCCAACCCTACCAGACCCATCCCCTCCGCGCCAAAAACCATGCTGCCCATAGCTCGGCTCCGATGGTGGCCGAGAGCAGACACCTTGGGAAGGAAAAGCCAGCTCCCTATCCCATCGCAGGGCCGGGGGACTGCCCAGCTTTGCCTTTACAGCCCTTGGGGTGACTCTGCTTCATCTCCCCCTTCCCTGATCTGAAAAGCTGCTGATTTCTCAATTAAAGGAATAATATCAGACTGAATGGCGTCGCTACCCTCCTGTGCCAGCGGGAGAATCCAAGAGGACTACGCTAAAGCAGGGGGAAGAGCAGCACAGGTTCCTCCATGAAAACAAAGGCTATAAAAAGGACAAACAGGGGTTTAAAGAGGAAAAAGAAGGGTTTAAAGAGAAAACGCTCCTATCCAAACAGCTCCCTGGATCCACAACTACGGCAGAGGTTTAGTCACGTGCAGAGACACCTTCTAACTGCCCCCCCCCGAAGTGTTTGCTCCCCCCTCGGCAGCGGGACCGTGCCACAGCTCAAGCACCCTGCTCCTACCCCCCAGAAACGGGCTCTCACCTCGCCTTATTTTTAGCGGCACAAAGTACCCTGTACACAACCCCTGCCATGATGTAACCGGGACCGCGGGCATGGCCCAAACCAGTTCAAAACATAATGGTCAGTCAAAACAAATAAAGAAAGGACAAAAAAACCCCAAGCGAGCCACCCCTGCAGTTCCTCCCATATCCTGACCGGCTTCATGGAAAACTACAGTTTGTCATTTTACATAACAGGCCAGATCATCTGTATCGTGCCTGCGTCCTGATCCACCTGGACACGGATTCGACCAGCGGAGAGAACACACCTCGGGGCTGCTTTTTCCCTAGGAAATAAAGCTGCTTCCTAAGAAATCTCACCGCGGTATTCTCCCCTTTATGTGACCCCCTCCCCCCCGCATTTCTACCCAAATTTCTCCGGAATCAAGCACTGGAAGATGTTAATCCCACCATGGAAGTAAACACACGCATGGATCACGGGAAGCACTGCAGGATAACCGGGCTCGCCCGGCGTGTTTAGAGGAGAATAATTTGGGATCGGTGGGGTGGAATAAAACATAAATAACCCCCCCAAAAACACGCAGCCGGGACGTAAATACGGGAAAATGGCTCAGCAACGAGAGCCCCCCCGGGAAACACGCTATTGTATCGGCCGAGCGCTCTGTGACACAGCCGCGGCCCGCAGCCACCGCTGACAGCGCCGGGAGCCCACCGGCGTTACCGGGACCGCCACCGGACGGCCCGGCGGAGCCGCTGCCCCCGCACCCCCCCGGCCGCGCGTTTTGCAATTGGGAGGTTATGCAATTTAAATATATTTCTTTTTTTTTCTGTTTACTTTGAAAACTTCGCCCGTGCCCCCCCCCCCCCCCCCCATTGCAGGTTAAGGCACGCTGAGCCCATCGCCCCTTCCCCCCCCCCCTTTTTCCCCTCGGGGAGGGGGGGCCGGGCTCCGCCGCCGGCCACGTGAAGGGCCCCGGCCCGCCCCGGCGGGACCCCGCCGCGGCCGCCTCCGGCCCGGGGATTTCGGTTTAAAGTCGCAACCTCCCCCCCCCCCCCCCCCCGCCCGCGGGAACCGCAGCACCGGGGGGGTAGGGGGGGCGGCCCGGAGGTCAGCGCTTCCCGCGGTCCCCTCCGGGTCCCCCCGCACTTTCCCGGGATGGGAGCGATGGGGGGGGGGGGCCGCCTCCCGCCGGGCGGAGAAGTTGGGGCGCGGCGGCGGCCGCTCCGCAGCGGGGCCCGGCGGGGCGCGGCGGCGCTAACAAAGGGGCGGCGGGGGAGGCGCGGGGCGGCGGGCGCGGGGCGAAGCGGCACCTACCACGTGACGAGCGGCGAGCGCGGTCCGGGCGGGCTCGGCCCCGCACAAAATGGGCGCAGTTTGCAAACACCCCCCGGCACCGCAACCGGGCCGGGCAGCGCCAGCCCCGGCGCCCCCCCCGCCCGCTCGGGCCCGCCCCGGCGGCAGGGGGGATGGGCTCGCCCGTTGTCCCTCGGCGGGCGCAGAGCGGCGGCCGCAGTCCTGGGTTGGGGCGGGCGGGCGGAGAAGCCGGAGGGTGGGGGGGGGGGCGGGGGGAGCGGCCCCCCCACCCCCGGCTCGGTGCTTGCTGGGCGGCGGCGGCGGGGCGGACCCGGCGGGGCGCGGCGGAGCGGGCGCTGCGGCGCTTTTCTTCTCCCCCCGCTTCCCCCCCGCTCCGGGCGAGCGCGGCGGCGGCGCGGCTCGGAAAATGGCGGCCGGGTCCTTCCCTGCCCTCCCCCTCCCGTCAGCCGGAGAATGCACCGGGGGGGGTGGAAAGGAGGAGGAGGAGGAAGGGAGGGGAACGCCGCAGCGCCCCCGCCGGCGGCCGCGAGCACCGCGCCCGCCGCCCGCCCGCAGCCAGGGGGCCCCGCCGAGCGCCCGCCGCCGCGCCGAGGAGCTGCAGTGCGGGAGGGGCCCCGCCGCCGCCGCCGCCGCCGGGAGGGGAGGGACCGGGAGCGCGGGGGGGGGGGGTAAACGGGGCGGGGCGGACCCGCTCCCTATTGTCCGGCTGCGGTCCCCTGCCGCCGCCCGCCAGGGGGAGCCCGCCACGCAGCGCGCAGGCGCGCCCGGCCCCGCTGCAGGGCGGCGCGGGGCACGCTGGGAGTTGTAGTCCGGCAGCCCCGCCACGTGCGGAGCCGGGCTGCGCTGCAAGCGCTTCCCCCCAAACAACGTTTGCCTCTGTGCCACCCTCGCAGTAGAGCTTTTGGCCGTTTTAAGCGATCTCCCCCCAAAACAGCGCCACCCGCAGCCCCGGGGGCTCCTCACCGCCCCATCTCGATTTCACTCCTCAGCTTTATTTCCTAAAGCCTGTGACGACCCCGCGGCCCCCGCACCGCTGCGTGCCCTGCGGAAACGCCCCAGGCGTTGTGGCCTGCTGCCCCCGCTCCGTGCGCACGGACAGCAGCTCCGCAGCCCCCGGTAGCAGGGGTGGAACCCCGCGGGGTTTCTCCCACCACTACAGGGACGCTTCCTGCCCCTCCTCAACGACCTCCACCTCGCTCCGTGCACGGGACACGCAGAGAGGCAGCGGAGCAGGAGAAGAACGACTCGAGCTGCAGAAAGCAGTTTCACCGCTCTGACCTTCAGTTTCGCCACGTGCGCGGCGGGGGGGACACACCGCGCTCCGTCCCCCGGCGCCGCTGGAGCCAAGGCGGGCAGCGCTCACAGTGCCGCGGAGCCGTCCCGTATCGGTGCGGGGCAGAGCCGCTCTCCCCCCTCCGGCGGGTCTACGTGCCCGCTTTGATTCGCTATCTCTGCCCGGCAGCGCACTACATCCCCCTCGCTATGGCTGTGCTGCCCCTACAGCAGGAACGCAGTTACGCCAATAACAAAGTGCTTTAGCCCAGTCGTTTGCCTGCAAAGGGGAGAAGCACCATCAGTGCACGCTGTTATACAGCGAGGAGAGCCTGCCCTAAGGACTTGGGTTTACAGCAAAGAGTTGCACTGTATCTCGACTGCAGAGTTAGGTAAGAGCTATGAAGGCTGGTTCTGCAGCCAGCACAGGCAATCCTGATCTGCATTCTACAGCACACAGATTTCTTTCCTCCTTTTGCATCAAATCCCACCGCCAGAAGAGAGGAAAGGCAACACTCCCCTTCTTTACAAAGCATTTGGAGACAGAGAATCCATACACTACTATTGCTCTTTAAAACCCATCATACTGCCTAACAAATCACACACGGAACAATCATCACAGCTGGGGTTTGGGCAACACATTTCAGCATCATTTTTTCTAGGGCCACCTACACTCACTGCCAAAACCACCCCACAACATCCCATGCTTCTGCTGACCCACAAAGGCTCAAAACAAAGCTCATCTGTAAGTGATTAAGGAAAATGCCCAACTAAGGACAGCAGAGACCCCAATGCTGGGCTGCTGACACTTCCTGCTATCCCTCACAGTCACACTCCTCGCCTCCTAGATGGCCATTCCCCATCACAACACAGCAGGTTACCCCATCTCAACAGTTTCATGCAGCACCTTGAAACCAAAGTGAGTCTAAGGACCTAGAACTGGGCTTTAAGTCAATGATGAAACAGTGCCAAGGAGGACATCCGGACAGCGTGTTATCAGCTACCCCAAATCCAGCATAGAACTGGGTCCTGTGGAGAACATTCCCTGTTCTTAAGCGTAATGGGGATTCTGTTCGTGTAAGGCAGTTGCATGATGAACTCAGCAGCTCCGTGCTTTCCTCCCGATCTATTTCTCCTCACCACACTCTCTAGGAAGAACAACGACCCTACAACAGCATACATCCCTTTCCTTTTAATTGCTTCCCCCCCCCTAAATCTACCTTGAATTGAGTTCAGCTAAAAAAGCAGAAGTAGCAACAAACACACAAGGGAACAGAATTGGGAAGGCAATTTGGTGTGGAGGAAGTTGAGAGAAATTCCCCTACAATAAAGTTTCATTCTGCACTGCAGGGATTTCTGCTCACCGAGTCATGCCTAACCAAGAGCTGCAATCTTTAGCTTGAGTGCCCGGTACAGATCTGGATCTTCCTGCAGCACAGGATCCTCCAGCGTTCATCATTCAGCCCAACCTAGACATGATGTAGCAAAAACTGCTGCACAGCCTAAAATAACACAACTTTGGCCTCTCTTCACAACCTGTACAGTCTCCTTCGTCCATTCAGAGTAGTGCTACACCATCTCCTCCAGGTCCCACGGCTACTCCTGTACCTGCTACCCTCACACAGCTTCATTACGACTCTTGAACAAGAGGAGCTCTCCCCAGCGAATCCACATTTCTGCAGCACCATCCTTGAAATCTTTCCTTGAAGTCACCTTCTTCTGCAAAGCATCAGGAACACACACCCCACGGGTTCAATACATGGCAAGTGTTACAGACCCAGCTACTCACCCCTGATGGTTACCTTGACTTTCCCACATGCATTTGTTGCTTCTACCCATTAATCCCCATTATTTACTTTGATTGTACCTGCCTTGGAAACAGTCTCTACACAACAAGTATATGCATAGTAGCACATATAGTTAGATTACCAGACATGGTCATAGGACACATGAAGGGAGCCTTTTGAGCCTGGATGGGTTTGAGAAGAGAACCATCCTGAAGCTAGAGCAGGCAAAGGCCACCAAAGCACACGGTAATGACACTCCCTTCAGATACAACCACAACTTTTGCACCTTCATTTACAACCTCATTAGATATCCTAACAAAAAGCACCAAACTCAAACATCAGTGGCAACAGAGACCTCCAGAAGATGCAAAACTTGTCTGGTTTAAAGCTAAATATGGAGAAGCTATAGCAACAACAAGAGACCTTTGCAATGACCATTGCTCTTCTGATCATGTTGAAGAGGAATTCAAGAACCTGCCTGGCCATGGTAAGAAAGGCATTCCTTAGCTGAGCAGACACAGCACATCCCAGTCAGCTAGTCTCAAAATGCTCACTGAAAAGAAAAATAGCAAAGTCCTTTAAAACCAAAAAGCAGAGCCATAGAAACGTAACTAGTGTGATGCTGGTAGAGCTCAGCAACCGACACCTCCCTCCTCAGGCCAGGTACCGGATCTCCTAACGTATCCTACGGTCAACATCCAAACCTGGATCTTCCCTGGCAACTCCTGGGTTGATGGACTTGATATCAACAGGAAATGAACGTGCTACTCATTAAAAAGAAGCTGAGCGATCCACAGAAGCAACAGAGCTTGTTTGAGAACCCCCTTGATGATACAGATCGAGCCATTGGATACAGACATTCATCATCTCATGGATGCTCTCATACTGGACAGTTCTACTCAGTTCCTCTCAAGGTCAGGGCTCTTTTGGCACGCAGGCTTAGGGGGAAATCAATTTCATCTGCTGTGAAGTTAAGGGGAATTTGCCCTAATAATAAGCTACTTTGAATCAGTTACTGTTTCAACTGCAAAATGTATTTCTATGGTTTCCACTGGGATGAGGGGCTGGGAACCTAAGACATTTAACAAAGGTAACAAACTCACTTCCGTGATGTATTTTTGGGTCCTTACCAAAGACATTGGTCTCCTGCCAAAAAGTACTCTAACACTCCACACTGTTGCACCAGATTGATGCGTGTTATACAGAAGAGCCCAACTTCCCAAAGTCCTCACGGGAATTTCTATTCATATCCACTTGAGGGATGCAGTGAAGTACTTTCTAAAGAAGAACATCAGGCTGAGTACTAACAATAAAGCACCCTGAATTGTGAAGCTGGGGACCTATAGCCAGGTTTTATTAACTTGCAGAGAGTAAAACATCCAGACCGGCATCGGGTTGTAACCCTGGATCATGCAGGTCCCCAAGAACTGCCAACAATAGTATGTTGGCTTAGATCCATCCAAAATACATGGATGACGTTGCACAAGAGGTGCAGAAGTAAGCCTCAGATCCCATCTGCCTGCTTGGGTATTTGCTTAAGGAACACCACAATGGCTGTAAATTGACGCAACACTTCTTTATGGACATCAGTATGTTTTGTGCAGAGTGACCGTGTGATCCCAGACACTTAATGATGCAAGCAGTGAAAGAAAATAGAAGTGAACAGCAGAATAAATAAGGTAACAGCACATGTAAATGCTGCATTCCTTCCATTTCAGGTTATAGGTGGTTATATCATGGGAGAGGAGGAGTGGGAGAGGAAAAGGCAATGTAATCCTGCATTAACCACATAAAAGCCCATGTGTTATAAAACCCCAAGACATGAGCTCACTGAGATTCAGGGGACAACCCTCTCAAATCTCAACACTGAAAGCCAGCCTATGGGTTCTGTGGCGCTACAGCACAGATGAGACACGTGTGTTCCCATGGGCTAGGGTAAGGTTCAGATCCACAGTGCGACAGACACACAGACTAAGGAGTTTTCATATAAATAAGAAGTTAGAAGAATTAGGAACCCAGCAACTGGTAAGAAGCAGGAGCATGCTACCAGCAGTATGGGAGTCCAGGTTAACAGCTCAACCCTCCCTCCATCTTCCGGTTGGAAAGCCTTGATGTACTTCCCTTTATCCATGAGCCTTGGCTAAGGCTCACAGAACATCTTCACAGATTCAAACTGCACCAAATCCTGCACCGCACACCCCTCCTCATGAGTCGACAGCAAACCTGAGACCACCCAAGGCCATCCAACCACTTCCAACACCGGGATGTGGAAGCTCTCCCTCTGCCACAGGCAAGATTAACACTTGCCGCAAGAGCCTCTGTTCATTAACTCATGTTATGGTCTTTTTCACACGGTTTCTCTCAGATCCGCTAACAGAATCCGTTTCCATTTCTTCTAGAGGGCACTTGGAACAATTCTGTCACTGTGTGGATTTCCAGACTCAGGGAAAAAATGACTGCTCTATTGGCAGCCGCTTCTGATTCAGTTTAATCCCAAACTGAAGCAGCAGCTGAATCAGAGTGGAACACAGCTGATAACCGGGACATCAGGTCAGTTACTCTTTTGGTCACGCTCACGAGCCAGCCAGCGTCTCGAGACCAGCGCTGTGCTCCAAGAGCTGCTGTTCCACAGATAACACAATCTAACCTGGAAGACTCAGCCCCGAGTCATGCAAATTCCTCAGTCCTGAGCAAACCCTCCTGCCTTCCAACCAACCCTCAGCAGCGCAGGCAGACATCAGGGATCACAGGCGGAAGAAGCCAAGTCCCTACACGCTCTCCTTGTTAATGATACTTCCTCTGACAAGTCTAGTGCAGGGAAATCAGTGCCCGGACAACCACAGGGAAACGGCAGCAAGAGGAGGACAGCAGCAAGTCCCTGTTCTGTGGCCACCACCACAGCACAGAGCTTTGGAGCAGTGTCATCTGCAGGCGTTTTTCCTCTACCTGTTAGATGTCAAGGACCACGCAGACCTGCCGGCTCTCAGAAACCCTGCCCTCCCTTTGAGGAGCTGCAGGTAAAGAGCTTCATAAAACTTCTTTTATGATGAACAAGCATTGCAAACTGTGACAGCAACGTCAGGCACTAGGGTTTGAGCACAAGTCAGGGATGCAGGGTACAGAAACACTCAAACACAAACTAAGCAGAGCTTTCAAGCAGCTGCCACAGGAACAGATACACTCAAAGCACCAAGCTCCAACTACATGCTCACCACAAGAAGTAAATGCCTCAAAGCAGAAATGCCAGAGGTGACAGCCTGCCATGGCAATGGCCTGCATGTCCTCAGCACACACTTAGGTGTGACCCACTGTCATGAGCACACCTCACCCCTCAGCTCCAGGGAAGCTGGAAGGACCTGGAGTTCTCCTCCCACAGGCCCATCCCTGACCTGCTCCGCACAGCCACATGCTAAACCCCCACTTAACCAATACATCTGCATGTGACACTTTGGAAGTAAGGACCAGTTTCCAGAAACGCTCTCTGCTGAATTCCTACCAACTAGGAGCAGGAGCCGGAGGACCACTGAGCTCAAGGAACCTAGCGATAACCTCCAAAACCTGCAACAGGGAAGGCCAAGTAACAACTTACTGTTCTTATGTGTACAAAGAGTAAGAGCTCTTACTGTTGCAGTTACCCAGCTGGAGACCAGCAACCAGTGCAGATTTGTCTAAGGTCAGTGTGAAAGGCCTGAAGAAAGCTTTTGGGTTTTCCCATCACAAGAGAATTTGTCTCAATTCAGCCTCCATAACTGGCCTGAAGTCAGGCTGCTTTGGCTTGTAGATTTACAAAAAGAGGGAAATAGCCTTCCCTTCAGCGCCTCCTTTTAGGTTTCATTCATCTCCACACAACTTGATTGCTGTACCGAAGCGTTTAGGACACAAGTCTTACCTTGCCAGTGTTACCACAGGTTAAGCCACCTCACCCTTGGGGAAGCCCAGGCACAGAAACATGAGCACCGAAAACCCTGGTTTACACCTTTGGTTTTCATGGGACAAAGCCAAGACCACTGTGACGGTTACACACACAACTCTCTTGTTGGGGTAAGCACATAGATAAGCCAGATTACATCAGCAGGTAAAAAGGACCTGGTCAATGTAAACCTGGGGTTAGCGACCCACACAATAAGGAGGGGGGGAAGAGTAGGAGATGTTGCTGCTTCTGGACAAGTCATCCCTTAATGCTGCTGCATACAAGGCCACACATATGCATGCTCCCAAGATGAGGCTACACAGCTCTTTGCTCCATACAGGCATTGGAACGATTTTGGAGGGGGAAACACTGGATGAACCCCATTCCCAGCTGTATTCCTGAACCTCCATTTCCAAGCTACCCATCCAGGAAGAAGCTACGTGCAGGGCTCCAGACTCACCTCACACCATCAGACACTAAGAGGCCGCCCGCGAACTGCATCCCGGCGTGTCCGGTCACAAGCCCAGCGCCGGGGCCGTCCCAATGGGAAGCGGGGATCCCGACCCCCATCGGGCATCTTGGCCAGGCCCATGCTCACCACCTGCGATCAGGCACTCAGCCCTGTGGCGACACGGGGAGGGATTCGGGATGCTTCCAGCCTCCGCCTGCGAGGGACGGCGGCTCCCTGGGGAGGTGGCACAATCCAGGACCTGCGGACACAAAACGCTGTCATGGGGCGGGGAGGGGGGGCACAACCGCGACGATCCCGGCGCTCCCACACACCCCTCCCAGCCCGCACCTCCATCCCGCCCCGGGCCGGGGCCCACCCAGCGCCCACAGGCCGGCGGGGTGCGGGGGAACCCCGCATCCTCCTGGAAGCCCCCCCCCAGGCCCGGCCTCGCTTCCCCGGGCTAAAATGGAGGCGCTGGGCCCGAGGGGGTCCCCGCTCCGCACGGAGCCGGCCCGGCCCGGCCCCCCCCGGGCAGCGCTGCGGGGCGGAGCTCCCTCCCTGCGGCCCGGGCCCTGCGCCCGGCCCGTGCCCCCCGCAAGTCCCCAATGGGCCGCGGGAGGAGCCCCGCGCGCCCCCCCCCCCCCCAAGTTGCGGGACAGCGGCGGGAGGGGGGGGGGCGGCGGCCGCGGCACTTGGCCCGGCGCTGCCCGCGGGCGGAGGGGGCCACAGGCCCCGTCCTCGGGGGGGCCCCGCTCCGCGCACCCCCCCCCGCCCCGGGGCCGCCCCGCACCGGCAGCGCCGCGCCCGCCCCTACCTGCGCCGCTCACCCGGCCTTGAAGTGGGGACCTTCCGCCCTCCGCCGCTCCCATTGGCTGCACGCAGAGCATGGGCCCTCCCCATTGGCCCGCGCCGCGTCCATCAGCGCGGGCGGGGCGGGGCGGGCGGTGATTGATGCGGAGCCGCCGCTCGCCCCCTGCCCCGCGCCCCCCGCGCCCCCTCCGCTCCCCCCCCCCCGCCCCCCCCCAGCCCCCCCCCCCTCATCCCCGGCCCGGCCCCGCACGGAGGCCCCGGGCGCGGGCGCCGCTTCCCGGGGCAGCCGCGGGTCCGCCCGGGCCGCCGTACCGGGGGGCGGCGGCGGCCGCGCCTCAGCGGGGGACGGGGGGGGGGGGCGGCGCGGGGGTCCGGCGGGACACAGCCCCGCTCGTGAGCGGGGCCCGGGGCGCCCGTCCCGCGGGGGGCGCCAGGCCCGTGGGCGCGGGGGCACTGAGCCTCTGCCCCATGGGTGGCACTGAGCCTCTGCCCCGCGGGGGGCACTGAGCCCCTGCCCCGTGGGGGGCACTGAGCCCCTGCCCCATGGGTGGCACTGAGCCCCTGCCCCATGGGAGGCACTGAGCCTCTGCCCCGCGGGTGGCACTGAGCCCCTGCCCCATGGGTGGCACCGGCCTGGGCCCCGCGGTGGCGCGGGGGCTGCCGGAGGCCCGGCACCGCTGCCCCGTGTCCCCGGCCTGTGGCCATGGCAGGGCTGCCACCATGGGCCACCCACCGGTCCCGCAAGTGCCACACGCCACTGAAGTCGGGGTCAGCGTCAGCGTCGCCCCCTTCACCAGGCAGGGAGGACCCCCCCGGGCCGCTCCCTCAGCTGTGCCTTTGCGTCCCCGTCTGTGGGGTCCTCATCCCGGTGATGCGTTGGGTTTCATTCAGAACAGGGCGCAGGTCCACCTCCTGCGGGCGGAGAACAAAACCGGGTCCTTGGCCTTCACCGACGCTCCTTTGCCGGGACAAGAGTCGCTGTTTCCCTCGGGGCAGCAGAGCCATGGAGAGGATGTTTGAGGCGCTCCAGGTGCACGTCGCAGGTGACCTCCTGCGCCCAGGGATGCCTGGGATGGTTTGCTCCGTCATCAGCTACCCCCAGCATCCCAGCGGGTGCGTCGAAGGAGGAAATTCCCGTTTCTGGCTCCATGGATGACCTGGGCTGGGTTTGAGCTTTGATTTCCTTATCCAGGTGGCTCCATCCACCGGATGGTGCTGATGGAGGGAGAGACACTGCTACACCCGGAGGCCTTCACGGGATCCACTGAACATTGGTCACTCATCAGCACGGGGAAGAAGGAGATTCCTGCTGCGCCAGAGGAGGAGCGCGCGCGTTACTGGGGACAGGCAGCCCTGTCCCCTCCAGCAGGTATGGATTTTCCAGCACTCCTTCTGGTGCAGGGAGGAGACCGGAGGAGCTTCCGACCCAAACTGCTCCAGGTCTACATTAAAGTTCACTCTGCCCGGAGCAGCCACATCCCCTGGCCCCCATGCAGACACCATCCTCTGCCTCCCCTTGCTAAGGAAGGTGGGTTTGGAACAGCGGCTGCAACCAGGCTGTTATTCCTGGTTATCCGGGAAAATCCTGCATACAGCTCTGTTCTGCCTTAACAAAGTGCTTAGAAGCGGATGCAGTGGGGCTGGGAGAAACCCCTGCCCAAAAGTGCTTCCACTAAAGCTGTTGAGACAGACGAGATACCGAGAGGGGCAGGAAGAAGCACATTGGTCCTCTTGTCTTCCTGAGCTCCCTTTCCAGGCGTCGCAGCAGCAAAGAACTTCTGTTGCTGCACACAAGTTTGGATATGAACTGGTACAGAGGTTTCTCACCGATGCAATGGCTGAATGCAAAGGCTGTCAGAAAGGAACCTGTGGCTCCTCTCTGGTTTTCTGGGGTGGTTTTGATGGGACTGACCTTTGGAAGTGGAGTTCTTCTCTGATGCCAGAGGTGTTCTGATACTTCCCAGACCGACACCATCACAGAACCCCAGACGGGTTTGTGTTGTCCCCTCCAGAGGCTGGGTGAAACAGTCTGGGCCAGGAGAGCAGGTCCCAGAGGAGAACGGGTCAGAGCACCACATGAGATTGTGAGGAGGACCCCCAACAGATGGACCACAAACACATCCAGAACCACAGAGGGGACGTCCGGGCACCAGCGGATGCTGAAGCCATCCATGTTCAGTTGGAGAGGGGACAGCTCCCCACCGTGCCCACTCCCCCAGTTCTCATCAGTCTCACATCTCTGCTGCATGCCCTAACCCTCAGCCTCCTTCACCCTGATCCATCCCATTTCCACCTCCATGAGCTGCTCTGGGCCCAGCATTCCTGGTCCATGGCTGTGCGCCATGACTGCCCAGTGGGATGGGAGAACACAGCGGCTGGAGGGGGGTTCAGTGTCTGAGTCCAGTGCTGTGACCTGCAGGCAGGGACTGGGTTCCTGCTTACGTGGCTGCCACCGCTGTGGGGCTTCAGAGCGAGGAACAGCTCCCAGGGCTGACGGAGGAGCTGGGCCCAAAGTGACCGAGAGATCAGGTGCTCCATGAACGCTGATGCGAAAAGCAGAGGTGACAACAGCAGAGAGGCCCTGGGCTCTGTGCTAATAGGATCCTAAACCCCCTCCTCTGAGGATGGGTCTGCACCCCCAGAGCGTGAGACCGAGCACCCTTCTCTAGTGGAAGGTGTCCCTATCCATGGCAGGGGGCCGGAACTGCCTGAGCTTTAAGGTCCCTTCCAACCCAACCCATTCCATGATGATTCTACGATCACCAGCTACCACAGGGCACAAAGCAGCCCCACATGCCCCAGGGAGCATCCACCTCCACCCCAGCTCTGTCCGCTTCCAGAAGGCTGAATCCCAAAGCACTGGGGAATAACCTGCTTTTAAAAGTAGTTTATTTGGATTTTCCACATCCTTTAATGAGTCGCAAATAAACAGAAAAATTTGGTTTTTTTCCCTAACATTGTACAATGTTTGAAATAAAAAGTCAAGAAAAGCCAAAAAATAAAAAAGGGGAAAAGGACAACGGCCGTTGTTCCAATGGAAACGGACGCTCCACACCCGCCCTCTGCATCGCTCCAGCAGTGCGGCCTAAGATGATAGTTCCCCAACTTGTTTCAGGGGACACACTTGCTCCAACCTGGCTGCCTTCATGCCCCTCCTCTTCCCTGTCCCTCTACAGAGAGCAAACTCCATTGAGTGAAGCCCAAGTTCGCTTGTCTGCTGAGAAGGGAAAATCACGGCACGGGCTGGATGGTACCCAAGGGTGAAGAAAAACCACTTTAAGGTCCGAGGTAAGCCTAAAGCAAGGGCTCCGTTCCAGTTCCACACTTACCAGGTAGCACAAATTCCCCTTTACCATCCCAAGGGAATGTGGAGCTGCTTTGAGGGTGCCGAGTAAATTTTACTACAATTTGTAGAGAACCAAAGGGAAAAAGCCACCTCATTCCCTGGGTCTCTGCCTCCATTGCAACAAGCGGTTGTTACAGGAAAGGCCCGAGAGTAGCATCTGCTGACTCCCAGTTTCTGGTTTGAAAGGATGTTTGGGACCAAAAGGAAGCCAATGAAGGTGGGAACTGGTAACCCTCAGCCCAGCACTGACACCAAGCGTGCAGCAGGCACCCCAGGGATGGGTGCGAAAACCATGCCAGGAAAGACATGGGATGCTCTTGGGACATTCAAGGCCCTTCCAAGGGAAGATCTACGGCCACAAAAATCCATTGCAACTTGTCATGATTTTCATGTTCATCAAAAGCTTCCAGCCCCAGCCTGAGAACGATGGGGCAGAGGCACAAAGCTCCCAAAACCTGAGGAATGATAGGAAAGGAATTCCTTTCGTGCTATTTAGTGGGGTTTAAGCCTCTTTTTCACTGCTTATCCTCCTCCTGCAAAACATAAATCAGAGAATTCCCTTTTTGCTCAGCACTTCAGGCTTATTTTCCAAACCATGAAGCGTCCCTATGGTTCCTGACCAAAAAGGATGTGACAGAAAGAGATGCCTCATGCAAGACAAGGCCAGTCCTAAAGCTAAAAGACCCCTACAGATCAATCCATTAAATACTGATCACAACCAAGCTGTTGCTATGAAATTTGTATCATTCCCAATTTATTAGGCATAAGTTGATCTTTAAAACTGCTCATATCATACACGTTCTGCATCATCACTGCATGAAGGGCACCGATTGTTGCTGCGGAGAAAGATCATTTTGGACTCGGTGAAGCAGCCTCTGGACAAGAGAAAAGTGGTTCTAGAGCGAGATCTGAAAGAACAGCTTAAAAATAAAGGAGAAAGACAGAAAACTGCACATTTTGCTTGGACCACTACTTCCCAAAAGGGTTTTTGAGTGATGCTCATCTTCAACAACGAGGTGATGGGTTTGACAAAGGTTCTGATCTGCTTAAGGCTTCCATGGTCTTCCCAGTCTCTGCTCAGAAACACGCTGTCCCGCTGGGTTAAGGGGTGGATGGTTCTCATTCGGTGGAGCTATGCTGCTCTCTTGATTTTGCCCTTTAGTTTTACTCTTACAAGGGAAGAACAAGTGAAGGGGTCTGGGAAATGAACAAGACGGTGCAGACCGGGTGCTTGGAAGTAGAAAAGTAAACCCTGCCCTTTCAGAACGGAGGTGAATAAATTAACTCTTGGTTAGAACACAAAAGCATTTCATTAAGCTTTGATTCTCCACTGGGATCCTCCCGCTACGCTTCCACTCTAAGCAGGGACACTGGGATGTTTCACGTGGTGGGACACGCTCCTGAGCACGTGCTTTGTGTTTGCTCACTGGAGCCACCGCAGCTTTAAGGTTATTTACATCCCCTGGCATTTAAGTTACAAGATGCAAAAGTCTTTTAACCGCCTGCGTTTGTCAACACTGTCCTTGGAAATGAGGTTCAGCACTCTGCTTACCAAGAAAGAACCAAACTGAGACACAGCTCTGGGAAAAGAACGAGACACTGCTCCATGAGTACTATCCCCACATCTACTGGCTTCGGTACAGCAAACCAGAAGTCTTTCTTCCATGATATCTTTCCAGCAAAGGGGAGTCCAAAAATAGCATTTCCTCCTCAGTCACTTTCATACATGAGTAAGAGCCAACGAGTCAGACTCAGTAGCAGCTGAATAGTGCACTGCCATTAACTCTGTGTACAGCTGAAGTCCAAGAGGTGTACTCGTGGTGTTGGGAGAATAATGACAATGCTGGCTCAGTGATGTGAAGACCCAGGATGCAAAGGAAGGGGAGAACACAACAGTACCAGTCACACACTCAAGCCCAGATACTGGCTTTTAGAGGTTAAAATTCATCACTTTCAACTGCGTGGAGCTGTGTGTCATCTGCATCCGTCATGCTGCTCTCTTGGGATTCGTCTGTGCCCGCTTGGGAGAGAAAGAAACAGTCAAACATTACGGGGCTGCTGCACTCGGATTCCCTCAGGACCCACTTCAGCAAAGGTTTGGCTTTCCCTCCAAATGCTTTAAAGCCATGTGGCTTTTCCCCTTTTCCTTCTCATACATTAACCCCTGAGAGCACGACAGTCTAAATGCTGTTTGACAGGAATTAACACAGAGTCCATATTAACAAAACTCATTGCAAATCCCCAGTGTGAAGTTGTTTCATGGACTAAACACAGGTGCCTTTTACTGGCTGTCATGCAAATGCTGCACAGGTTTCTGTACACGGGACACAGCCAGTCCCATGCTAGGAAGCGAAGGCACAAACTGACTTACACCAGCCAATGCATCAGAAACAATTCCCCCTACCCCCAGTACTACCTTAATTTACTTTAGGTTCTCTCATGTATCCTAAGAGAGCTATTGAGCTCAGTCTGTGAAACTCATCTCCAATCTACAGAATAGAATCCCAGCCTGGTTTGGGTTGAAGGGACCTCAAAGCTCCTCCAGCTCCAACCCCTGCCACAGGCAGGGACCCCTTCCACTGGAGCAGTTGCTCCAAGCCCCTGTGTCCAACCTGGCCTTGAGCACTGCCAGGGATGGATGGGGCAGCCACAGCTTCTCTGGGCACCCTGTGCCAGCGCCTCAGCACCCTCAGTTTCCACAGAGGGAAAGTGAAGTGCTTGCAAACAGCCCAATTCCATTTTACTTTGTGTATTGGGCAGATGAAGTTGGGTTTTGCTCGTTTCGGGTTTTGTGTGTTCGGATTTTTCCAGTCCTGGTTTAGGTGTCCCTTGGCAGCTCGAGTACTCTGTCTCCATCTCCTGGCCAGAAACATGCTCATCCCCAGCAAGCAGTGTTCTAAGTAGCCCAGCTACAACAGCAGAGAGAGAAAACCCTCCGGACACTTCAGGAAGTGCAGGGTAAGTTTTCCTGCATTCAACTGCTTCTTAGTACTTATTTTCCATTACTGCTTCAGTCTGCATCAAAGAGGTCAACAGTTATTACTATCCCCATTTCATGTAGCTGCCCTTGCTTCAGTGGAATCTAAGCCCAGAATAAAAAGCTAGAGAGAAAGCCAGGCCACTCCTCTTCATGGATTATTCCCAAGTAGGACACTGGGTGTGTTTTATTTTCTCTCTCTTCAGATGAAGCCACCTTCCATGACTCTTGTCAAGAGCTTCCTTTCTGTTCAGCAGCCAAATGTTTTTACCCAACATCCAGTTCAACTTTGGACAAAGCCTCTACAGACAATTTCAGCTGCCATTCAGTCACCTTGAAATGATTTGAAGGTTCTCCAAGGGAAGATGTGCGGCTCTGTGAACATTTTGCTCCCCTAGGATACTGTCAGCCAACCCTGAATTTATGACATTCGTTATCTCTGTCCTACTCCATCTACAGATTCTAAAGCTCCTTCACTTCATGCTTGCTGCAGGAAGAATGAATGAATTCCAAGTGAAGAGCCTCTGGAGTTCCTGCCAAGCAGCAGGAGCAGGGTTTCACCTATTAACCCTGGGATTCTATGAAGCCTGAAATACCTCCTTGAATGAGAAAGGATTGGAAATACAAACCTGACTCATAGGGGTAACATTCACTGATTTGTTCTTCTTGAGTTATTGGTTCCTCATCATCTGGAAGGTAACGCTTATCAATGGCCTCTTTAATCTGGTTATTGGCTCCTTTGGGATCTAAGTCCATTGCCCATGAGAAATTCATTAGGGCCAAATGGGTTTGACCCAGTTTCTTATAAACCTAAAATAAAAGCATAAGAGGCTACATTTACATGAAGCTGCTACTTAAGGTTTTGGACAACAAACATAAGAAGCCACAAGTAACTGATACTTCATGAAAACCATAAGGTTTACAGTTATCTTTAAGAGGGTAGAGATGAAAGATATATTAAGTCCCAAGGGAAACAGCAAGTATGTGTAGAAAGAGCGCGCAAGTGTTTCTATTTAAGACTCAAAATTAAACTAGCAGCTGACATTCAAAACCATAAAGAGGTGGATCTTGAAATAGCAATGAGGCTGCAGCAAGGTGGGGTTAAAGCTGCACATGCCTTGTCTTGCCCCTTCACCATGCTTGCTTTCTTGAGTCATTCTAACCCCCAAATCTACCTGTGGCTCAGGAAAAGTCCAAAGTCTGAGGCTTCTAACGCCAGAGGCCCAGAGAACAGACTGGGGAAGCATCACCATGAGCACCCATGAATCCTGCACACTCCCCTATAGCTCCCATTGAGCACTGGCAAAGGCAGGACCCATGGTTTGACTTGGCAGAGCCATTTTTACGTCCTCATTATAACTGTCATTGGCAGGTAGAGAAAACAACAGGACATGAAGTGGCCCCTTGCTTGTGCTGCTAAACTGAACAGCAGCTCTTCAAGACAACCCTGCACTGCAGATTCCAGCCCACATTTTGCTGTAACTTGCCCTGAAGCTCTCCTTATCATAAAGGACAGATGAGCAAGTACTTTATCTGTGGTAAGCATTTTAACAGTGAAAGTACTTAACTTCGTCAAGACATGGCAACTGTCATGGCAAAGCGGAGGTCCAACTACTCCTGACAGTTACCAGCCAACAAATTTCAGCACAAATCCTTTTACCTCTCCAGTCCTGCAGATGCAGAGTTCCCCAGTCCTGCGCTAGAGACAAGTTTGTCCTGTTGCTTCCTAGTGAGCAGACACCCCACAGAAGAAAGGTGCAGACCGTATTTAAAGCGTATCAGCAGAGAAGACTGTGAGGAAGGAGGATTTCTATTCCTGGATTGCTTTCCTCTGGCATTAAACACAAAGGTTGGAATGCAAACACAGCTGACAAGCTGGTAATAGCTTTTCCTGTGCTAGCCTACTCCTATAGCTTCATCAGACTCTTCTGCCTGCCAGACAGTCTCCCCAAAGAGCTGTAGAAGGTTATCAGCTGAAAAGGACGCTGAGGCTCTTGGTGGAGACTTTGGAGTGTGCCACAATACCTCCTTGTGCAGCATTTCTAACACATTATAATGCGATTGAACATCTTGATAGCTACACACACACATAAGCAACACTGCTGACTGATGGATGGACTGTCCCTCAATGTTCTAAGGATTCCCACTGATCGCATTGTTGCTGCTGTATTGAATCAACTCCTAATAAAGCCCCACTTTCAGAGACAGATTCTGGCTGTGTGCATAACCACTGCATGAAGTCCCTTTATCAGGATCGATTCTTGCTTTTTAAAATCAATTCTCTTTCTAGTTGCCAGTGCTGAAATCAAAGCAGGTAAAGAATAACATTGGCTTGGGTTGGTTGTTTTGTTTAAAACAGAGCTGAAGGCCGCTCCACTAACAACTGCATTTAAAAGCTGCTACATAATAAAGCCGTGAGCAGTCAGCCTTATTTAAAGCTTCGGCAATTTTTAGAATGCTGCTCCAAAGGGAAGCAGCTGAGTGACAGGCATCACGTTTTCTCATCAGGCACACACCTCTGCAACAGAGGAAACCGGCACACTTGCGACAGCAGTCAAGTTTTCCTTACCTTTCCTATTAAAAAGTAAACAAGAGACTCTTTGGGAACAATCTGTTTCAGTTCTTCAAGTTCTTGCAAAGCAGACTGAAACGGAAGCAAAAAGAGCTTAGGAAGTGCAAGCTACCAGCCTGCAGCCAGTTACAGCATCACTAACTTGGGACCTAGCAGTCGTGTGGAGAAAATCATCTTTACATTTCCACACAGTATATTCCATCAAGAACAGTACAGCCTCATGAGAAGCATCTAAATTCTAAGAAGTTGAACCTGCTCAATCTGCAGTTAGAAATGAACAACGGTTTTAGTCATAAAAAGTTGCATGCAACCCTCTAGAACTTACTCACGTGAAGACAGCTTCATGTTTGGGCTTGCTACAGAAACAGAAGCATAAACCTGCATTTCTTTACCTAACACTGGCCAAATTTATCCCACTATCAGAACTCTTAGTGCTAATCCCCCAGACGTTTTATTAAGCTTTACGTAGTTTATGTGAACAGTGCAACTTGAGTCTTACAAGTCCCAGCCTGGTACAGAAGAGAGACCAAATGTTTTACTTCCTAACGCATCCCTTCCCCACAGCCAACAAGTTACCTTGGTGAAGGGGGCAGGCAGCAAAGCAAATGCTTCACATTAGCCTCTGCATGACATGCTGAGGTTCCATTAGCTTTCTGCAAGCCCTGATGTCAGTGTGCAAGCATTCAGTTTCCAGTGCATCCCCATTCCTAGCTACAGTGATTTAAAGATAACTTAAAGTTGTCAACAGGCAATCTTACCTTGTATTTCTCATTTGCAAATAATACAGAAGCTCTATGGAATTTGCATAGTGGGTTCTTGGGGTCAATGTTAATAGCTTTATTTAAAGTATCCAAAGCCTTCTCAGATTTTTTCAGTGCATGCTGGACCTGTTACACAAAGGGAGCACAAGTTTAAAAGGGAAATTAACAGCTCATCTGCCGGATAAAACCAAATCCATTGAACTACATCTACCTACAACCTGCTGCTTTAAATAAGATTTGTCCAATTCTAGACCAAGTCTTAACAAGTTTTCTTACAGGGAAACTTCACCTTGCCTCATCTCCACCTCAAAACCTTCTCCCCACCCAGTGGGTCACAGAAATCACTGAACCTTTGGCCAGGAGTGGACTCAATGCCTTTCTCTGTATGTAAGTGAGAAGCAGGCACTGTCCCTGTATTATTTGACACAGCTTTGCTGCCACATAGAAGGCAAATGAATGCCAGGAGGGACTCATCCACCGCACGCAGCCTCAAGTCACCATCACAAGTATCTGAGAACTTCTCAACTTCCTGAGCGAGCACTGGTGAGGCTGATGCCACTGTTTCCTAAGGACTACACCAGCAGATGCGTAAGTGACCAACTTCTCAAGCAGCCCTATAAATGTAATTGTACTGATGGGGGCTGAAGGAGCTGCCTGCCACTTAAACTTCACTTGGCATAAAGTGGCCTAAGGAATAAGTTGTCACATCTACAAAGTGACACAAATGAGGGCAGTGTGGACACATAACCAGGACAAAAGTACTGCACTGTGAAAGGTGAGATGGGTGCTTCAGCATTTTATACAACTGGGAATGCTGGTCCAAGTGCAAACCACTTAAGTTTCTTATGTATTGAGTATAACCCCCCCCATAAATAGTCTGCTCACATTACTATCTGCACACAGACCTGATTTTTGTATCACTACTATTCTGGCAGACTCACAGACATGAACTGATAGCATAACTTCATGACTGGCTAAGGGAGTTTGAAGAGAGGAGTGTCTCTCCTCTGACACATTAATCCTGTGGCTATTCATTCATTTAGCAAAGATCCTCCCACAGGTACTCTGAACCTGGTGGGTTTTGCTAAAACCATTCAGAATGACTTTACTCAAAGCAAGCACAGAAGCAGATTAAAACGCAAGGAGACAGTTAAGTGCAATCTACTTACTACTCCAATGTGACACAGTAAGACTGAGCTCTGAGGATTGATATCAAGTGCTTTCTGGAAATGCATTTCCGCTAGACTGAATTTTTCCTGCTTGTAATAAATCATCCCCAACCCATACCTGCAAGCAGAAAAACAACTCCGTTCAGTAAGGCTGTATTCCAGTCAAACCAGGCTTTGTCAGTCAATAGGACCTGGCAGAAATGCTCTACAGATTTGCCAACCCCATCCAGGGTGGGAAATGATTTCTTGTGGGGGAGAAAAAAGCTTCATCTAAAATGATCTTGGGTTTTTTTGTTCAGTTGGGTAGCGTGAATAATTGGTATCTGATACCCAGGAAGAACAGCTCAACAGCTACAAAGTGAAAAGCATACACGTTTCTCAGGACTAAGTGATTTACACCAGCAGATCTAACTTTCACTGCTTTATACACACACAGAAAAAGCTGGAAGAAACTAACCGTGTCCTAAGGTGTAAAGGGACAGATCCCTCATCTCTCCAGCTGCAAGAAAGGAGCAATCAAGCAGAACGATGGGAAGTGCTGCCCAGAACAGCTGGGGCAATACAGCCAAGATTTGTGGGAACAAGAAAACGTCCTTCAGCATTCAGAAGGTATTTCTCCAAAAGGAACTCTGCATCACATGCAATAAGAGGGAGGTGAAGCCAAACTTACCATGCATTATAGTGTCTAGGGTTGACTCTGATTGCATTTCTAAAACAAGCTAATGCTTTGTCTAGTTCTTCTGTTAACACAAATTCATGCCCCAACAGGGTGTAGGCATAAGCATAGTTTGGATCAACCTGGATGGCTCTCTGGAAGAACTTGATTGCAATGTCATGCTCTCGTTGCAAGCTGAAACAGTTTCCTGCAGCACACCATGCCTAGTAAAAACAGCATTGCAAAATTAGCACACTTCTTACAACCCACAGTAGCGATGTTTGAGCTGAACAGATTTGTTTCCATGCTGCTTTATGTGATTGTAACTAACTTCCTCCTAGATTAGAACATAATAGTAAGACAACAGCTAAGTACTCATTCCTAAGAGGCTGATAGGCCTAAATACACCTTAGAGCTGGACAAGCTGAAATAGAGAAAATGAGCGTGAGGCCACCCAGCACATTTGTGCCAGTTAGATCCTGTGATGACTAAAGCTTCTGAAGCTGTTGGAAAGGTTAGAAACAAAACATCTGAGATGTGTAATGATAACAGAGGGCAGATAGTAAATTTGCTTTCACTCCACCTGACTAATGTGGAAATCTGCAGAGCCACGGATTTAGCAACAGCTTCCCCTTTTCCCCTCTTCCACATTTACAGACCCACACATCTCTTATTTTACTGTGGTACTTACTAAAAGATGGCTGGTTTTTGTACATCATGACTTCATGTTACCATACACTCCACAGGTTAATGACTTTGGCATAAAAAATGTGCAACATCATGTTTTAAGTACCAGTGAGTTAAATACAGCAACTAAAAGGTGGTATGGGAAAGAGACATTCCTTATCTTTGCATATTGGCAGCAGGAAGAGTGAGTAACCCATGATCTTCCTGGATGAATGGTGCCAATGCAAATTTAAATAATCATTAACAGATAAAAGGTTTCAACCTGTTCCACTTAAGCTGGAATTCAAAGAAGCCATCCATTTCAAGCATCATCAGTTCAACAAGCCAGTTTGGCCATGCAGTTTTCACAGGAGAATACACCAGAGCATCGTTCTGAACCACTGATTTTGCCACATACAGCTACTCTCTCCTCATTCAAGACCACAGCATTTTATACCTCTGGTGAGTTTTTATCCATGTCTGTCAAATCCTTTGAGAGAACTGAAAGAGCAACATCCTTCTGCAGATGCCACAGCGTAGTCGAGTAGATCTCCATGCCTTCCACCCTGTAGTTTTCAATCCTCCTTACTTCTGAAAATATCCTCTCAGCCTAAGAACAGAAATCAAACTTAAACCAAAACTCCACCCGCCAAAGCAGAGCACATAGGTCAAGGTTACAAGCTTCGTGTGTCCAGACTGAGCCCCCTCTTTGCTTTGCAAGTTACTACACAGAGCTACAAGTCTTGTGACTTCCCCTTCAAGTGAAGGAAGCGGCTATACTCCAACAGAAACGCAGCCACCCTCCCTATGCTGACTCAGCTTCTGTTGTTGTTAATCACAAGCAAGGCAAAAAAAAAGTACCCAGAAAAAGTGTAGCATATGTCTATGGCCCACTTCTGATCATGAGCTTTTCTGACAGATGACAGGTACTGCATGCAGAGGGCTCCAGCCCTCCAGACATCGTGTACAATAATTACGAGGGAAAAAGCATGTGTTGAACACGGGTAATGCAGGGATGGGGACACATGACAACACATACGTGTGCTTTGCTTCCATGTGAGACAGCTACACTTCTTATCAACAGGCGTCTAATGAAGTCTTTCTGACACAATTATCTCTCTCATAAACTTCAGCTCCAGGCTGCAGCACTTGAAGCAGCCTAGCTTTAGGAAACCATTATGGTCCATAGCTTTAGTTTGCAAAATAAACACACTATAGAATCAACTGGGCTCAAAAGGCCTTTAAGATCATCTTAACTGCAAACTTCCTATAGCTTTTGCAGGAAGGCTGCAGGTGTTGTGGAAAGCTATGCAAAACAAAGGGAAAAGTTCCTACCTGCATATACTCTGCAAGTTCAAAGTAAGCTCTCCCAATTTGGCACAGCACCCAGCCAGTGTTGTAGTGGTGGGATGGTAAATGACTTAAGATACTGATCGCTTCTTTGCAGTTGTATGAGCACAAGGCTAAGTAACCTTTCCCCATGTCACGAAGAAGGCTCATCAAACCTTCTAGGAGAAAACCACAATAAATACAAGTGGAAAAAAAGACAATTGAAACTGCCTTTCTTGATAATCCCACCATTGCCCCTGACTTTGCCTATGAAAATCTTCCAGGAGCTCCCAAACACAGGCCTCTACACTCTCAACTTAGCAATAACACTATAAACAGCAGCCTTTGTAATGGAAGTCACATAGTAACAACTGCTTCAGCCAGCAACAGAACATTCAGAAATGCCCGAGCTCAGAGCAACTGCAGCTTTGCATTTACAGCAGCTATTGAAACATTTTGTTAGGTCTGAATACAGTTTCCACACGTCTGGTAACCCTGGATACATCTTCTTGCTGCCTGGAAATATTAATGAGCCAAAAGAGAGGAATTCAGCACTTTGGTTAGGACTTTCTGACAATCTGAATAAAAACTTGCTTTTAAACAAATGGGAAATACGAAGGGAGAACTGATTCTATAAACCTGATTTGGAGGGAAGATGACTGGGTTACTCAGAGCTCCTTTGAGTCAGTTTCCAAGGACCTTGCCTAAAAGCATTTTAATCACTAATAAGGATCTAAGTTTCCAAGATGTAGCTGCTTACAATTAGCCACTTCTAATACTTCTTCACTTGTTCTTTGCAACTAGAAGATACTGAATTCAACCAGATTTTATACAAAGGTGATAGCTGTGCACGCCTACTGAAATAAGAAAGCAGCAAACACTGGTTTTTCTTTCCATTCAACCTTAAAACATAGATACACTAAGTTTTACTCTAATACAGCCCAACAGTTCAAACAGACCTGCTGCTGCCTTCTGTAGCGTAAAAGCCTGGATCTGTGGTGCAACAGTGGAAATCTTCCCTTCTGAAATGATGGAAGAGTCCAGTTTGGTAATTTCCAAGCTGTCATTTAAGTTTGGTTGAGTTATTCCTCCCTTATTTGTTTTACTTTTTGTTTTTCTGTTTGGAATCTTGGGTGGAAACTTCATTTTTAATTTTTTGCTATTTTCCTGCAAGTAAGAGTCAGAGTTACACAGAAGTCTTTTAAATGCAGAAAATCCAACTTGACAGTGAATTGTGCAAAGTTACATGCATGCCTCTCTGCAGCTTGAACCACCACACCCAGCCATTTGACATTTAAACTTGAGTACACAGGCACCTAAATAACTACATCGGCTATTTAGTGGTTCCTTTTTAAACAGCAAACATTCGTATCACCTCACTGCAGACCACGAGTATTTGTGCTTTGCTGCTCTGCTCTTCAAACAATGGAGCAGAACACATGAAAATAACTGTTTTGGGGAAGAAAAGTATCTGCTCAAAATTAATTCTTCAATAAATACCTCTGACCACCACCACCTCTTTTCTAATGGGCTGACAGCTAGCAGCACCACTGCATTTGTCAGACAAGCATGTATCTTTGTATTTGATTATGATACTCTTCTACTGTTTCCCTTGAGCACTTGATAGATTAAAACCCAACATATTATGGCATCATGACGTGTTTTGTACAGCCACATGCTTCATACAAGTTCTGCTCATCACAGAATCTGTTTTTCAGCTGCTATACAGATGGGGAAAGCATTAGTCAGCACAGTGGCATGGATAAGAAACCTCCAAGTCTGCAAAACACATGAAGTTGGTTACCTTTGTAGTAGAGCTATCACTAGTAAAGAGGCGAGAGCTTCTTCGAGGCAGTGAGTTTGGTGGAGCAGCAATTGTTGGGCTCAATACCTGAGGTGTTGTACTGAAAAGAAGCAGCACATGGGAAAAAATTAAGTTCTTGGCTCCATTTTTCACAAAGCCAGCTTTTATCTTTGTTTGAAATAAACACGCTCAAGACCTCCAAGGACAGATACTCCCGAAAGAGAATTCAAGAGGACTTCTTTTTTCTTCCCTTACCTTGTCTGTGGGCCAGAGCTCTGGGTTTGTGCAACAAGAATTGGAGTGACTTCCCGGCTATTTCCGCTCTGCGAGAAGACAGACTTCGTTCCAGCTTGGCTTATCCTGCTGACAGTCTGCATAACACAAAGTTTCTACAGGTTTGTTATTATGTCACTAAGGAAGCTCAATTTCTGCTCTACCAAATCTATTCTGCTTATCAGCCACTGTACAAAGGAAGATAAATAGAGACTTCTTGAGTGAAGAGTGAGGGGTCCCCCTCATCCCCAGGCGCAACCATCAGAAGCATCCCTCATGCTACCTGTTAAAACATCAGGAAGTTTACCAACTTTATGCACATCAGTTGAAAGATCCAAAACCTCCATCTAGCGGCAAGAAACCGCATGCTGTTTGTACAAGAATAAAAGGGAATGAAATGCTGCCATATTTGAAGTTCCAGGTACTCGGAGTGAAGTTAACATGGAGCAGCAAGTACTGCATGTCACTTGAACAACACTGGGCATGCACACACACACCTCTTGTACCTTTTATTTGCCACAAGTTACAAGCTTGTGATATGACTTAGCACCAAAACATTGCTTTGTATCTTCATACAGCTTCATAGAGCTAAACTGCGCACTTCACTGTCTAGCCTGGCACAGCTGAGGTGTGGGAACTTAGAGCTGTGATACCTTGGCTGTGAATCTGAGACCTAAGGAGGAAGTTCAGACAAAGTCATTGTCTGACATGTAGACTTCCTATAAAGGCTTCCCAACAGGTCCTGCCCTCCCTGCCTTTTAAAGAAAGCTTAAACCCAAGCTTTCTTCTTCCTCCAGGGACACTTACATTCAACTCTGTGATGGTTGTTTGGAAGAGGTGTTCTTTCTGACACCAGGAATCGGAAAGTGAGATCAGTGGTGGCACAAGTAACACCAGTTCCTGCATTATCTGGCTTCTAACATTCTACCCTTCCCTTCTCAGTTTCTTTGTTACCAGAGGCCAGTTTAGGCAGCCAGCAGCACGCTTGCCCACTCAGATAGGAAGCCTTTGGATCCATCCTAATGTTTCGTTCATTTACGTAAGAGTTTCCTAGGAAACTGCCTCCATTAAGTCACGCACATTTAAGCCACAGCTACACTCAACCTTTCCTAACTCAGGCACTTGAAGAGCAGAAGTGAAACTGGCCAAGTAATTATCTGCATTGGGCAACGCAAGCAGCAGAATTCTAAGCTGTTTATTAAAAGGCATGTTAAACAGTTGCGTTTTGTGGAGCACAGATGCATCTGGACAGAAAGCAGACGCAGGGACTACTGACATTCACACCTCGGTGCTGTTGTGCCATATCTAGCAAGGCAACAAAACAGCAGCAAATACAACTTGATAGATGCAAACCTCTGTAATACATGGAGTACGCCCCGAGAGGAAATGCAGGTGAGTGCTACACTGAAGAGCTGCACTTCACTAATAGCTTCTCTTATTCAGACTCAGGAACATGCACAATCCACCACAAGCCAGTGTTTCCAACTGTACCGGGGAAACCTGGTTGGCCCTGAGCAGCTACAGGATGGAAACTGGATCAGAGACACGAAAACCCCTTCTAGCAGACTGGTTTAGCACAGTCCAGCCCTAAGAGAACAAAGGCAAAAAACCCCAAAGCACAACTGAGAAGTCATAGAAAGTGCTGCAGTAATGTGAAGTGAAATTCACTTACAGAATGACATAGCAGTCAACTGATGTGTCCTGAGCATCAAGCACGGAAATTCAAGTTATACTTGAGGAATTCTACACTATTCCTTGGCCTGAGTTTTCACATGAGAGCTGACCGCCTATTGCACACTAACATCCCTCACACATCTTCAAGACTTGCTAAAAATAGAGGGAAAAATCCTCAGGTTTTTTGTTTTTAGAACGGAACAAATGGTTCTTCAACTGTCACCAGCATTCTACCTCTCATTTGTCACTATGGAAACTAAGGCTATTTCATGGGGAGTAAAAAAGACAATTTTTCATGTCTTCTATGCAAGAGTTACTGAGCGAAGCACTCAGCCCTCCACAGACCACAGCACTGTTTGGATTGCTCTGGTCTGCAAACCAGGCTTCAAGAACTGCATGCAGAAACCCAGCACCTTCAGCTCAGTTGAGGATTTCTGGACGATTTGAAGTTAGCCCTGAAAACACATTCATTAAACAAACTTGGAGCTTTCATTCTAATTTGGGACTGTCTTCAAACTCCAGCTTGCAGCCTGAGAAGCTCTGAAGCCTTCATTGTTGGAATTATCAGCATGGGGACAACCCTCTCTGACAGGAGGTGGACAGCAGATATAACACAACACCTTCCTCAGGCTGCCTCTAGCAGCACCAGCTGACCAGCTTGCACATGCTTGTGTATTTTGGGTGTGGAAAAAAGGGCTTGTTTTACTTAGAAATGGAAGACTATTCCTTATCATTATAAAAGGTGAGGAAACAAATCCGGTTTGCCAGCCAAAGGAAGTATCACAATAAGCTGAAAATGTCTACAGACATCTTTCCTTGCAGTACTTTGTGGGGGCATAGAACCCCAGAAAGGTTTGCGTTGGAAGAGACCTTAAAGCTCATGCCAGTTGCAGCCCCTGCCACAGGACAGGGACACCTTCCACTGGAGCAGCTTGCTCCAAGCCCCTGTGTCCAACCTGGCCTTGAACACTGCCAGCGATGGGGCAGCCACAGCTTCTCTGGGCACCCTGTGCCAGCACCTCAGCACCCTCACAGGGAAGAGCTTCTGCCTAAGAGCTCATCTCAATCTCCCCTCTGGCAGGTTAAAACCATTCTCCCTTGTCCTGTCCCTACAGGTCCTGATGAAGATACACATAAGCTGGTGAATTACATTTTATTTTGCTGTGTTAAACGATTGTTAGTAAGAGCAGAGGATGGGTTTTTCTAAACATGCTTTGTAGACACATTAGACATAAACTAGATTCTCACTTAATAAACCCAACACATCTCCACAACTTAAAGAGGCTTCAATCAGTTCCACACTCAGACAAATTGCCTTTCAAAACTCATTTTGCAGTGGTAAGTTGGGTTCTCCCCACTGTTGGTACAGTTCAGCCTACATGCAATATTTTTCTATCTGCATTATGATTCTTCTTTAAAGTACACTGCAACATCAAACTTGTAAAATGGCAACCCAGAATGCAAGATACCTTCTTTGAAGGTGCTCCTGTGGATGGCACATCAATTACAGAGGAAGAGTTCGTGTAGTTTTGTAAATAGGACCCATCTCCGGGGCTTGGGGTTTCTAGTGGCAAAATTCCAAAGCTGAGAAGAAAACAAAGAGGAAGGCTCAGTGCCTGGATGCCAGAGCACAAGAGCTGGTCATATCCTGTGGCTAAAGTAGATCACCTGGATCTGGTTTATTTTACAGCTACTTCATCGATTGATGTTAACCCTCTAATATCTTGCTCTCCTCATCTGAGATAGATTTTAATAGAAAACACCTTGACATCAAGAACACAGAACTTCCTTTGCCTGTCTGCAGAATAACGTAATAATGCAACAGACAGACCATTCAAGCACTAATGGCTTCTCACATAACACTGTTTAAATACAGGACTGAGCATATATTTACATGTCCTTAGAACAGAGCTATTCTTCAAGCTCTTAAGAATAGCTTTTCATCATTAAGTTTATCCCAGAGAGGAAACACATTCCTTTAAGATTTTTCCAGTGTCAACATCACCATAAGCAATACACTGAAACAACAGTTCCTCTCTTCTGATCAAAACCACCAACTGCTGGTTTAGAAAACAGAAGAGATGAACACCAGGCACAAGAGCAGTTACTGAGGCTGTTTAGCTTTTGCCTCTGCAGCTTCACAATGTGTTATCAACATGAGTGTTTGGGTACATGGTGCACCACCACACACTTCTCGAAAATCACAGCTGTAGACAGAAGCTGTCTCAAGGACTTACCTTGGAGTTAATGGGCTCAAAGCTGCAGGTCCTCCCAGTAAACTTCGCCCAGTTTTTGGTTTATTTTGAGCCTGTTTAGACAATATAGAAGTTCCTGACCCAAGAGGGACAGCATCTGCTGAGATTACAGCTGAGTCAATGTAAGACATAGAAGAATCCGTGTTCAAGGAGGAATATTTGGAATTGGAGGATTCGAGGTTGATTCTGTTCAACTCCTGAAAAACAGAAGGCAGCTGTGAGATACTCGGTGTCATTTCTACTCAGCATTCTTCAGTTAAGGTGGAAAAAAACCCCACTTTAAATACAATGACTTCAAAACTCACAATTGTGTCCTGAGGCGTTTCCATCAGGACAGTCTCAGGCTGCCTGTGCGATACGTTGTGATTAGATACCAATGTTGTGCAAGTGTTAGGCAGGCAGCTGCTGAAGTTCTGTAGAGATGTTAACTTGAATGTTTGGTCAGGGTCTGGTTTTTCACCTGTAAGATTGGAAAGATTTAAACAGAGTTATTCCTGAGTCCATACCCCAAATATTCAATCTGAAACAAGGACAGGGGACAAAGGATTTTAGGAAGGGTGTGTTCTTATTTCGTTGCTAAAAGCCCCTTACACTAAACCAGGAGTGTTCTTCCACTACAAAAGCCTGGACAATCAGTTTGACTAAAAAACAGACTTGCTATTTATTATCAGAAGCACAGTTTCTAAGGGGCTATTAACTGTAGGCTGGAAACACGGTATTGTTAAATCCAAAGTAGCCAGAATGGAAGAAATCAAGACAAAAGCACTAAACACTGGCAAAGTGTTTTAAATGTATTGTTGCTTTCAAAGCCACTCCCAGAGAATTCTCCTGGCATTTTTCTTGCTAATTCAGAGAGTAAACAGAGTATAATAAACCTTGCCAATACGAATTGGAAAGCTTGACATAATCAGAAACATAGAGAACATCTTCACTAGGAAGGCAGTTCTTGGTGACTTACCTATTTCACATAGTGACTCAAAAGGGGACCAGAGGAAAGGATTTAAACTAAGGCTCTTTTGGTAACATTCTGATCCTTTGGCAAGCCGGTCTGTCTTGCTGCAATAAGAATGTAACAGTTTATAGGGAAACTGAAACAGCACTTTTGCTCCATAGCTGTCTAGAAGAGGGGTCTAAAAACAAAAGCATGTTGAGAGTTACAGCAACATTCCTCTCTGCTTCGAACCACAGAGCAATACTGTTTTCTTCTGAAGTTACTGACATATCCAGACACAGATGAAAGCTACTTAGACAACAGAGTCCTCAAAAGAAGTTACAGAAGCACTAGTAGAGCTTGAGAGTTTTCATTTTAGGAAGATGCTGCTCTTTGCAATGTTTTTTTTGTCTTGTTTGCTTACAGCAAGCCCATTGCTTGCTTTCCAGCCATTTTAAATATCTATGGATGACGCTTCTACATATAAATCTGGGGGTAAACTGCATACCTAAGTATCTGGCTTCCTGTGAACTGGAGAACAGGTATACTAAAAATGTATCTGACTAAAACTGGGCTTGGTCAAACAATCCCCCCTCTCCCCAAGCTTTATTAGACACAATAGAAAAGCAACATTACCAATAGACATGTCCCAGTAAGGAGAGTGTAAAGCACGCAGAGTCACCAAACTCCATCACAATGTCATCATGGCTTTTCTGTTTATTCAACACTCCACCAGATAAGATCTGCTCTCCTTCTGCAAGCCTTTGGAAAAAACAAGAGGTTTAGAGGGGTTACAAAGCTCACAGGATTGGAAGTCCAGTGTTTTCAGCCTGCTGCAAACAAAACCACGAACCCACTGTCAGTGTTCACAAGTTTCAAACCACATAGAAACCAGTTCCCGCAAAGTGATTTTAAGCAACTGGTGAATTCTTCTAGCAACACAGAGGTGTGCAGTACTCTGAAGCTGAACATCTCTACCGGGACAGAAGAAAACCAAACACCAAAACCCCAACAATACTCCAAAACCAGACTCATAATACAACGTGACTTCTCCAGAAGTGACCCTTCTTAGGTAGAATACTAAACAGAAGGCCAGAAAGCCTTCTGGACACTCCATTTCTGAAGGTACTTTACCAAGTATCAAGCTAAGACGAGGCTTAGTTTGGCTTTGTTTCCCAACTAGCACATACAATCTGTAAGGCTCCAAGAACACTGAAAGTGTCAAAAGGAAACACAAGTCAAGACACCCTCACTACTCTAAAGATGACTCCAGAAAAGCAGAAAGATACCTTGCCACTGATGCTGTCAAAGGTTAATTTGATGTGAATACAGCATTCTTGGACATGGCTTCAAGATGGGTTTGCTGCGGATTTTTAAAACCAGATGTCTGTCTGCCATCTTCTCCCTCACCTACCCATTAACAGTAATAGGGGAAGAGGAACAAGCTTACTCCTTGAGGGAAGTGGCCTAGCCGTTAAATTCATAATGGAAACACTTAGTAAGCAAAGTATTAGAGAAACACAAAACCAAACCAAACACTTCCCAGAGTGGTCTCCTTGAGACATCTCAGCAATCAATGCTTTCTCCCCTGCACAGCTCGACAACTCCATTTGCAAGTTACTCAATACCTTTTAGAGGTTTGTGCAATACAGGCTAATGCTCATCAGGTCCGTATCTGAAAGCAAAACGAACTGAACTTATAGCCTTCAGAGCTGGAAGATCAATGTATTACTAGTTTATGCAATATGACAGCTTTCAAAGAGAAACTCAAACAACAAACAAATACATTTGCAACCTGGGACAGAACATGAAGGATTTACTTACTTGCTGAGGTCAACACAACATTTTGCAAGCAGGTATTTACACTGCGGAGTAGTACAGCTGTGTCCCTTTAGGAGCCTGTATGCTTTATAGGCCTTTCCTGAGCGGTAGTAACACGTTGCCAGTAAAAACAGTGCTTCTTCTGAATGTACTGAAAACATAATTCAAATCATCAGTTAGTTGTTTTCCCTTTTGATAAAGGAGTTTGGGGGCAGGGAGTAAAAGCCAGCTAGCCACAAGATACAGGAAACAGAGTGCTGATATTAGAGCAGTTCATCACTGCATGAAGTGCAATTCTTTATTTGTGGCCATGTAACAAACTTCCATATGCCATTTTCTTGTATGCTCAGACCAACTATGAAAGTACTCTTGTAGTAAGAGAACTTTGATCCTTCTGGCTACCCCATCCAATGAAGCCATTAGCCAGCTTGCTGTTAAAGTAACAGCAAGTCAAGCAAAGCAGCCATTCCTAGCAGAACAGAGCTACTTTTTGCTGCCTGTATTATTTCATTGGGAACATGGCTTAACACTACCATTTGATGCTTTATTTACTTTATGTTAGGAAGTAGCGATACAGACAAGCTTTCCTACAAATCCTCCTCCCAACTTGAGTCCAAGTTTCTGTATTCTGAAGGAAGCAGTAAAGCTTTAGCAAAAGTCATCTCCATCTAAACAGAAAACAAGAGTAATCAAGACACAAACATTTCCGTACGGCAGAAATTGGAAGTATTTAGATTAGATGTCTGCTTCAAGACTTCTTCCAGTGCAGAGATGAATTATGTACCACACTGAGAACATTCTATTCAAAGAGCTCGTCTCGGCATCCAGATTTAAGACTGAGGCCAGACTCACTGATTTTATTTGTGATTACACAAAGGACAGAGAGGTAACCCCTTCAAAACCTTCCTGGGAAAATCTCAGCTGAAACTTTAAACGACAAAGGTGGTTTTGTGAGGCAATGGAGAGCATTACCTTGCTCAATGCAAGCCAAATTAAGCTATGATTATGTGAAATATCTGTTTCACTCCATTTTAACTGCTTTCTGTTTTAAGTACAAGAGATATCCAGGTACACGCACGGATTATGCGCAGCCATGGTGTCCTACCCTACTGTTTTTACTCCCCCAAACCTTCCAGTCAAATCACTTGTGTAATGATGTATTGCGACTCAAAGAAAGGCAAGCAACTTAAACCTCCAAACAATTGAGAAACCAACATTACTTTCTACTTTTCAGAAGAGGCTACCATTAAATGGAATTCGGCATTTAAAGAAACAGTTCTGATGTTTGCTCAGTACCTACATGGAGCTCTTCAGAAAAATCAGTACACTGTACAAAAACCTCTTTGGGCAACCTGCTCCAACCTTTTGCTACACTGAAAAGGGACTAGTTTGTGGCATTACACAGACGGGAACAGTGGAAACTGAAGACCTAAAGAGAAGACATTCTATTTGCCTTATCCTAAAACCACCAGAGTTTTGAAAATTAAAGTTAACTCAATTCTTTCATCCATTAATTTAACACACTTCCAGGTTCTGGGAAGATACCAAACCACAGCCATTCCCACAAGGGCAGTAACTGCCGGTGGACTTGAAAGTTAATCACAAGGTAAAATCTCTACTGCCAATATGGAGCCACTGCATTCAAGTTCAGCAGCTTCCACTCTGTGGCATAACTACTTATTTCAAGCAGAAGACAGATGTTTTGTTAGCAGTTAATTGCTTGAACCAAGCGCCAGCATGCATGCTGTTCTCTCGCAGCACTGCCGGTCACTGAAAAAAGCACTCTGAAGTACTCTTGCAGAGCATTATTCTGCAAAGATAACGTCAGGATCAAGTCATTCATTTTTCTCTTGGCTGCTGCAATTACCTTCAATCCAGCATTTCCCTGCATTTCACAGTGTGCTGCATTCAGGAGAGATACGTCATCCCTAAAGCACCATTTCCCTTATGCACACCTAGATCATAAGGTGCCTTAATATTCTACACAACATTTGTCATTTAAGCACTAGATGGAAGACCCCATATTTCATGGGTAGCCCAGAAACCACCCATGTGTTGGGCTGCATCCCCAGCAGTGTTGAAGGAGGCAATCCTGCCCCTCTACTCTGCTCTGGTGAGGACCCACGTGGAACACTCTGTGCCATTCTGGAGTCCTCAACACATGAAGGATGTGGAGCTGTTGAAGCAAGTCCAGAGGAGGCCACAAGGATGAACAGGGACTGGAGCACCTCCCTTTGAACACAGCCTGAGAAAACTGGGGCTGTTCAGCCTGGAAAAGCTATTAAAACCCCTCTCACCCATTTGATACCATACAACAGACCACTGTAAACACTGTGCTCAGACACACGACTCCAATGGTTTTTTAAGGAGATTCTACTGTAAAATAACACTGCTGCTGTTCCATTATCTCATTTTTCAACCGAACCGCGAGGCATTCTTCTGCCTTCCCCAAGCAGCAAGTTAAACTTCATTATCACAACAACAGGAGTAAAACAAAGTAGGAGCAGAGGCTCAACAATCCTAAAATCAAAACTGAGAGAAAGCTTTATATTTGCAAAGTACATACCTTCTGCATATAATCTTTCTGCCAGGAACACGGCATCTCGGTAAGCATAGTGGTTAAGTGCTTGCCATATAGCAGCCTGCAAGACAAGAAAAGAATCTAGATTCAGAGAGAAGCTTTAAAAATGCAAGAAGCTCATTAGCCCTTTTTGGTAAAAAGGGCAAAGTTGAAAACTGAACCTTGAGGCATAGGAATAGGGAAGGATAAACCTGCAGGCCAAGCTCTAGCGTTTTCAGCTATTGGCAAGGAGACTTAAAAAGACAAAAATCAAAACACCCAACTTAGCACTGAAGCAATGAACTAATCTAAGAGTGCTGCTCACTAGTTACTACACACAACTGTCTATAAACCTCAGCCAGCATGCACTGAAATAACAGTGAGGGCTTCCAGTTGCTACAAGTGCGTAACAGCATGAATTACTGCAAACTCCCACCAAACAAGGCCACAAAGTAAAGGTAAGAACAAAACCCACCCCCCAGCTGGTTTCTATTCTGCTCTTAGGAAGGGCAGAGGGGTGGGACAGAGCTGAGTGCTCAACCCATTTTACTGGCGTTATGCATAAATCCATGTAGATCACCTCCTCTTGAGACACGCTAAACCAAAACTCAACAGGACTGAAATCACGTCAGTGTCTGAGGCTGTCGATACAAGCCTGTTGATTAAGTATTTAGGTATGCAGCATTGTCCTTGGAGGCATATCAGTGTTCCCTTAAGAATCAACAAGATCCACTGCTCTTTGTGAGCTCTTTGCTCATCAGCCACCTCCCTCCTGCCATTAATTAGGATCACAGAAGAATGCAATGCAAATGAGATGGTCAAATTATTATACGCAGACATATGTGAAGGCACACCTGCATTTTGCTCCTATATCCATCCTTGGTCAGAACCAGCTACCTGAGTAAGGGTACCATCACCTTTGTTCATGAACACCAAGCTGGAGAGTCTGGACCTGTCAATATTTGTGCAGACTCAAAACATGGCACTATTCCAGTGAAAGGCAAATCAAACGTACACACAGGAGTACAAACTGTGTATACCACTAAAGCTGCTGTCACAACTGCACTGCTGTCACCATTCCTGAGCTACAAGCAAGAGCTGTCCAGCAGGAGGGCTGAGATACGCAGGGTTCACAACAGATACTCTGTCCATTTTGTTCAGTTTGGATTAGAAACCCTGTGTTATCTCGAAACAGTACATTACAAGTGTACAAGTCTGTAAAGAATATATTACAAGTCTATGCCCATTATAAGTAGCAGTGTGGATGCTGCATCATATGCAGATGTTTGCATTCTGAGGTGAGCAGGCCGATACGAGGACAGTGGTTCCTCCCTACCCATCAGTCCTACTCAGGTTCCAAAGCTGTTTTCTGCACCAAGCAAACAGCCATTTTGCAGCAGCTTAGTTATTATCAATCCAAGCAAGATCTGAACTCAGGAATTCAAGGCACTTTGGGTTAGTACTTCAATATTCACCAGAACTGAAAACAAACAGAATTAGCTACTGATACCTATCAGACACTCCAAAATGAAAACAGATCTTCCAGAGCTAAAGAAATAGCATCCTGCAATGCTATTCCCAGCAGGAAAAGCAAATGCCAATTTCATCTGAAAAAAACTCAAACATCACAGAGTTACATGTACCATATGCTGCTACTTCCAACACAAACTTGACAAACACAGGGTGTGAAAAATGTGCGAGTTCTCTTCACGGGAAGCCTACACAGTCTTCATGAACACTACACCCCAGAGGCTCCAATTACTATACAGAATGTTATACACAAAATCTCAGAGACACTATCAGTAGGTCCCAACAATACCCTTTAAAAGGCAACAGGTAGCTTTTAAGCTTGTGTGAAGATACTTTAAAGTGAATTCTCTTACTTTGATTATTACAATGCAAACCCCTTATTCTTTCTCCCTGGCAGTCTTCCACATTTCAGATAACTTCAGCCAGAGCCTGCCTGAAGTGATTACTCCCTTTTACCTTGAAAAGCTCCAAGGCTGTACATTGTTCTGGTCTGTGCGGCACAGAAAGCATGAGACAGAAGGACAGTGTTAAAATCTGTCACACCATACCCGAGTTAGAGCAGCCTAAAATCTCCTTTTCTTCCTCTTGCTCTCAGTAGCAGCTCTCCCTCTACCCAGTCATGAGTGACATTCAGCTGAATCTATCCAAGTTGTGCCACCTTCAGGTTAAAGGCCCTTTACAGGGCTGTAACTGCATGCTTACAAAACAAAGGCACGGGGGTGGGGGTGAAATCAGTGCCATTTGACCTCTCAAACAGGAGCAAGTTGCCAGAAACTATCTTGCCAAAGGCTAAGAGAGGACACAAGTGATTTTGCAGCCACATTATAAAAGTTACACTACATACTGGCTCAACTAACAATTGTTGCTGAGCAGGGCCCCAAGTGGAAGCAAGATGTCAGCTGGTAGTATCCCTGCAGTAACTGTCATTCTGCAACCCAAAAGATGCAAGTCAGGCTCGTGCCTCCAGCGGATGAATGCTGAAGGCAGGATCCTTGCACGCTCCCCTAAAAGAGCAGGAAGAGGAAAGTAAGGTGGCAGAGAATCACATACCTACACAGTAACCATTTTCTATGAGAACAGATGTCTAAGGTATGACTGTGTCTCAAACTACTGAAAAAGAAGATTTCTTGTGCATCTTTTAATCAATCGCTTTAGTAATTTAGTTTGTTCTAGCAGGAGTTCAATGCATCTACACAGCATTAGTGGCACATAACTGCTAGACCACACCAGAAGAGTGGTCAGAAGCAAAGAACTTCAGGAGCATTTATGCAATAAAAAACTATTTAATCTAAAAGACTTCAGAGCAAGACATCACAGTACAAGCACAAACACAGTCCAAACGCAGCCTTAGTTTCCTCCCTATGGCAGTTGTCAAGTTTTACATGGAACTTGTCGGTAGAATCCCAAAGCAGTTGTCTCCTCAAGAGTGTTCAAAGAACTTGAGATACTTCAGTCGTGATTTCTGTTCTTGGGGCTACAAACAATCACAAGAGGAAGCTTGAAGAGTTTCACGGTCTTATTTAAGTATGCCTGCAGATCAGATGAACCTCCAGGCCCTAGTCACTCATATTAAAGATGCATTCCATTGAAAACGCAAAGTGAACAGGGAATTCCAAAACCCCCACACCAACCACGGCTCTGCAGCAAAGACTCCTCAGAGAGGACAGCAAGAAAAGAAAAGCAGATTCAGACAGGTCTACCTTCCACCTAGAAAATCCTGTGCACTGTCCAAGCATCACTTCATAGATAAGCCAAAGAGCTCTTGAAAGATAGGGGTTCTCTTCCGACAGTTCTGTAGCTTTGGAAGTGATTTTCCAATGCTTTATAGCCTATTGGCATGCTAAGCAGCTTCTATCAATTTAAGACTCCTCCATGGTGGGCAGAGGGAAGAAGCCTTTTCTGTGATAAGCTGTGCTGCATTTACCAGGTAAGCATTATGTGAGCAGACAGTGGTACTGGACTTTTTCAGCCACCACAGCAGCCTTGGAGCTCAAGCACCATTCAAGTGGGTCACAGCAGATGATCACCTTGAACAGCTAAATCCCAAGGAAAGTGTTCATTTTGTTTCCAAGCTGTTTTTCAGAAACACTTGGAAAGCATCCAGTCTGCTTCTCAGTACATGGGATACACGGCTTTACTTTTGAGCTGAAGAGTTTTAAACTGACCACATCAGGAAGAACAGTAGAGGTCTGCTGCCTGCATAAACTTCTCTTGTTGGCACTTTTGTTCATCTTAAAGGATTAAAATAAGTTAGTAAAAATCAAATCAGAAGAGGATGCCCTTGGGGACATTCATTTCATGTAATACAAGGAAACACACACACAGACATTGGATTATTTATCATGTTTTGCCTATCACAGCTGTAAAGATGGCAGTTTGTTCCTGGAATGCTAAGCCGTGCAGACATCTGAAAGGCTGGGAGAGAACAGACAAATAGACAGGGAAAAAATCTCTGCAATGACAAAAATGAGAAGTAGTGTCAAATTGTCCAATCAGAGCACTTCAAAAAATAAGGAAAACAGAGCTAAATCCGTGGATTCCAGCTAAAATGGGGATTCAGAAATGCAATCAACTTCACCCAGATACGTACAGTGAAACAGAGACCACTCACTGGACACGTTACATCAGTGAGAAAACAAGCATGAGCTGGGTGGGAAAGGTGCTGTAGTAAAGCTGTCCAGTATCTACAATGCTGCTCATAGCCATGGCACTATGGACTACAGGAACCAGAGCAGAGCCAGGCAGAACTCAAACACTGACCTTGTACTGGATGGTGCACTGGTGGTTTCTTCACCATTAAAAGCAAGGATATGACCAAGGCCACAAAAAGGAACAAATCCTAAGCTTCTCAGCATTGCTATAAGCAAGGAATAGCAGCAACGCTAAGAGCAGCAGAACCACTGATAAAGGAACTGTTTGGTATTTGAAAGCAGGCAGAATCTAAATAGATATATTCAACAACAGCAAACCCTCATGGGAACAGCCAAGCTGATGACAGCTTAAGAATGGAGAATGACATTAGAGAGGTCTTCACGTATCAAAAAAATGAGCATAAGACTGCACATTCCTATCAGGGAAGCTCCCAGAATGGCAAATATTTTCCGCTTGGTTTGCCTAATTAGCACAGTGCTGGAAACACTAAATATTGTTTCCGGGCATTCACTTTGCAATGCATTCTTGTTTCCTTCTCTGTTGTAACCCCATCTTTTCCTAGAATACCCAATTGGTACAAAACAGCCAGTCCAGCTCCAAGGGTAACAGCAACGGCATAAGTGTGACCAGCACAAAGAGGGACCAGGTGGCATTTCCAGCTCCACACTGACCCTTGCTCTCCGAGTGGAGGAGCAGAAGAGTGGCATCAAGGACACAAACCCCTGGTCCACAAGAGCACCACCACCATCTTGCACGGAAAGGATCAGTCAGCAGGGTGGTCTTCCACAGGAGAAGTCTTTCTTCCCCTCCTACCTTTTCATTAAAAGGAGAAAGGAGAGCCAAAAGCACGAATTGTCACGATGCTCATTACAGAACAGTCGTGTACTACCAAGACACTTACAGCAACATGTTCCTACCATAACTAGAAGCAAACCCACTCTGTTAAAAGGCTAAAACCCAACCAAACAACAAGAACATGGACACAAAAAGAAGACTGATTGAGATTACAGAATAGGTAGAATAATGGGTGTACAGGAAAGGTGGAAAGGAGCAGCAACTCTTATTTCAATGAATCATGCCTTTTAAATGAGAAGACTAAGAACAAGAGCAGGAAGCCCATCTGGGTCATGGCAGTGACACTAAAATATGGAAGCAAACCAAAACCTATGTTATTTTCTCTCCCAGGTCTCCCATCCATGTGAAGGAACGAACTCCTTGGGAAGAAGGAACGTCCTTCATCTGCATCGCACGTCCGGAGCCGAGCGTGCTGCGAGCATTTAGAAACGAAACAGCAGCAAACGCGGAAAGGTAAGCGAGATGGAGAGAGGTTTCAACAGGTCCCCCAGGGGTCCACCTGGGGGAACCGAAAGGGCCTTTACCTGGAGGCCGCGGGACACCGGCAGCTCCGGGGGTAAGGCCGGCTGCCGCGGGCGGGGGCCCGGCAGGGGCAAAAGGGCGAGAGCGGCTCGTCCCAGAGGAGCAGGAATGGGGAAGGGACGCACGGAGGAGCAAGGAAGCCCCGCAGCACCCCCGCATTCCGGCCAGCGGGGCGGAGGAGCCGGGGCCAGCGGCGGAGAGCGCCCCGCGGCCCTGGCCCGCTCCCACCGGCGGAGAGGGCGCCCGGGGCCCGCAGGCCCCCAGCCCCAGGAGCGGCCCGAGCGGAGCGGGGCCTCCCGCCCCAGGAGAGGGCCCGGCGGCGGGGAGGCCTTCCCCGGGGAGCGGGCGGCGCGGCAAGGCCGGCTGTCCCCGCCAGGCCGGGCCGGGCCCTAGGGCCTGAGCGCGCCGGCGAGCCCGAGCCGCCCAGGGGTCGGTACCTGGACGGGTTCCTGCAGCACCGTCATCCTGCTCTCCCCGGCCTCCGCCGCCGCCGCCGCCTCCTCCTCCTCCTCGCAGAGCCCGGAGCGGGGCAGCCCCGGCCCCGCCTCAGTGCGTGTCCCGGCAGCGGCGCGGCGCGGCCCGGCCCCTGCTCATTTAAACTGCCAGCGACCGTTACCGGGGCAGGCGGCGGGGAGGGAAGGAACGAGGCCGGCCAAGCGCCGAGTCCGCCCGAAGCTAGCGGCGGAAACAGCCGAACCGTCTGCCGGAAATACCCGAAGCTTCAGGCGGAGAGAGCCGAACGCCGACGGAAAACAGCTGGGAAAGCTCATACCACCACCCCCCCCTCCATCAGCCCGGCGGAAGCGCTTCGGCTGCCGGAGCCGCCCGAGCGGGAACGGAAATAGCCGAGTTCGGCGGCGTGGGCGCATCCTGGGGTGCGCGGGGCGCGTATGGCTCGGAGCTCTGTTCCGTTCGCAGGAGGATGGGATCAATGGTGGCACAACTGAGGTTCAGTTTATTAAATGCTCGTTGCCGCCCGTGTGCTGGGCTGCATCCTGATGTGCTGCCGAGCGCACGCGGGAACTGGGGGCTGCATCTTCATATCGGGGAAAGCTGTGTGAGCGGTGCTTATGTTGGACAGTTGGTGCGGAGCAGGAGGCTTGCCTTGTCCGCTTCCGTGCTCTTTTTACGCGTCCTTCTCCATGTTTCTGAGTAGTGTGTCTACAAGTTGGTTATAGCCATTATATATGGTTATTGGTTAGTATGTCTGCAGGTGTTTGCTTTCGGGGTGTGAGCAGGTTGGCCTGGAAAGCCAAAGCCTGAGACAGATAATAAACAGGGTCATGGAGCAGTGCTTTCCCCCTGGGATGGATATCTGGTTTGCCATCAGGTTGACCCAACTCATTTTACTGAGCACAGAGGGTGCCAACACCATGCTGTGGTGAAATGTCTGCCTTCCCTAAAGGGAAGGCTCACACGCTGACTGATGATGGAGATGTGTTGTCTATGTGTGTCTGGGGGTCCCAGGGAGCCTTTCAAGGAGCACAGTCCGTGCTCATCATCCTCATTCCGATCTTGCTGCCCTGCTGTGTGCTGCTGCTATCTCCTCAGGATGAAAGCTGGCTCCATCCGTCTCCTCCATTTCACAGGGCGCTGTGCTAACCGTCCTGACACCCAGACCATCTTTGGTATGAGGCGCTGTCTTATCACAGCCTGAGGAGATAGAGCCATGGGCTCTCCTTAGAGGGGGGGTTCCTTTAACCCCTCCTCAGAGCCTCATGGACTTCAAGCAAAGCATCCAAGCTATAAAAGGGCAGAGTGCTGACTGTTATCTTGGGATATATGACTCCTCCAGTCCTGCAGTGCAGGTCTGCTCGTGGGATCAGTCACTCCCTGGTGTCCACACATCTGTGGGACTAAACCTGCTCGCTCCTTGGGATCCTTGGCTTTTCCAGAGCAGGAGTCAGGACATGGAGTACAGAGGCATACAGCTGCATAGAGGTATATCCTGTGCCTGCTCAAGTGCACCATTCCAACCTGCTTCAGTACGAAGCAGCTATGCTTTACCCTAAAGCAACCGAGCAGGTCCCCATAGCCCAGTGTGGCTGGCTGCTACCCCAAGGGTGCTTCAGAGGGTGGATTTCACAGCTCTCACCATTTCCTCTAGTGCTCTCTGTCAGTTTGCCGCTGCTCTCTTTCAGGTTGTCTCTTTGCTTTTCATTTGCAATGTGAATAACACTCCTGTCTGCGCAGGAGCTGGAGGCTCAAAGACAAAGCAATGTCCTTTCTCACCCTTCATGGTGACTCCCAGGTTGAAGCAGAAATAATACATTAAAGAAGTGAGAAACCCACATTCTCCCTAATGGAAGCTGTAGAAATAACCAGACAGGAGCTAAAATCTAATCTTGGCATCTCTCAACAGCTTGTGTTGCTTTTGGTGAGCGTTTGAATCACAGTGGGAATAGAAAGCAGCTGTTACTCAATCACTGCACAGAAACACACAAGTGGCAGCTGAAGTCAACTCCATCAGAGCAAAACACCTTTAATTTCATGAAGCCCGGACACTGGGATAAGAACCAAATCAAAGTAAGATGTGTTCTGCTCCCAGGTGTGCTGCTGAGTTACCTGCCATGAATTATTCACCACTTGGAAGGATGCTCTGATGGGTTCTTTGCAGGTAGGACCAGAGGCAGAGCCACCAGCCTGTATCCACCAGGCTCCCGCTGGCTCCTGCCTGTCTGCTTGGAGAGGAACCACCCTGGAGCCCTGTGCCGGCTGGGCTCCATCCCGGGCAGGACACTACCCACACCACAGGGCCCTGTTGCTTCCCCGTTTTCCTTCCCCCTCGCTGGTTCATCAGGCCTCAACCTCCTGGAAGCCAACCCTCAAAGCTAAACTTTGGGACCTGTTGATGATATAGAAAAATTGATGCTTTTCATGTTTTCCTTGGTGGTTATGGGTGGGTTTGTTTCTAAGGCGCCTCTGGCCTTTTCTGGCTGGGACAGGCCATGTATTGATGAAGGAGAGGTCCCTGTTGGTCTCTCCTGTGACCGGGACAGTGGCAGGGCTAAGCCGGTCCCCCTTTACTCCACCTTTTGCTCCTTTGGACCTGGAGGAGCAGCATGTTGTAGGGTAGATGGGCTAAAGGGTTGGAAAGGGCTGGGTTTAGGGCAACGGGGAGGTGAAGAGCATCCCAAGAACAGGGAAAAAGAACAGTTGGATGCAACTTGTCCCTCTTGCTCTCTTTGTTCCATCAGCAAGATGTGGCCAGATTGCAGCCCAGCTCCTGGTCCCACATGGGGACAGGCAAAGACCCTCACTCCTCCCTCACATCTAATGGTCATAAACCTGCCCTTTTCCCCTCTCTGTGGGAGCATCCTGCTGTCTCAGGGAGCTGGTGGAGCCCGAGGAGTCTCTTCCATCTACCACTTCAAGGAGCAGTAAAACCAAAGCAGAGATACCATTTAAAGGAAGAAGGAATGGGATTTAATGAGCCAAATGTCACAGAAAAAAAGACTGAACAGAATAACCTCAGGTTTAAACCCAAGCTGCAGAGGTCTCATTGTACACCGAGGCTTAGGCACACGCCCGTGGAGGCCAATTCTTCATGGTGGCACATCTGCAGATGTGTGACATCCAGGGTGGAAGGGGCACGGATGGAGGAATCTCACTGTTTGTGGGGCTCGGGTGGGTTCCAACATTGCTGAGAGCTGGGGGACAAGAGCAGGAGAGGGTTTAGCACAGGGAATCTTTGAGATGAGAGTGAATGTCCGTAGCTGTACTCCCACACCGATTACATGCAAATGGGCTTGTGTAGAGTTAATCTTTCCAGCAGCATTTGCCACCCAAGCACCGGTGTTGCTGAGCTGATGAACAGGAACTGGGGAGAAATGGGTTCAAACCGAGATGAAAAGGATGCTGAACATTCAAAGTTCAGAGTTCTCTGTCTCCGCTTCAACCTTCTGATGTTTAAAGAGGTTTGTAGAGAGGAAAACAGAGGTTTTCAAGAGCTTAATTTGTATAGTTAGCAGTACCTCGAGGGGAGGCTGGGGTTAGCTGCAGTAACTTGGATTTCCTTTTAAAGTGCATGGATTTCAGGGGGATTGTTCACTCTGTTTCTTTGTTTTCCTAAGGCAAGGCTTTGAGGAACACAGAAAGCTTAACAAGCATCAGTGGTACATTTCCCACCTTCTTTCGAATGGGAATGGGAATGTTGATACTTCTGAGCACGGAAATTCCCTTGTTTACGTGTTTTGTGTTTCCTTGGCATCAACTCTGTCAGTGCTGCGGGTTTTTCAATGCTTACTCCCACTGATGCCCACCTCCTGGTGGCTTAGAAAATGTAGCACCATAAACCACAGCAACCTCTTTGTTATGAACACAATTAACCAGGTCAGGACTGACAGTCACAGGGTTGGTGCTGTTCTCGAGAGACGGCACAAGTTACACATGAGGTTTGTTGTGGTGAGCGCAGCTTCTGGTGCCTTCAGAGCTGGGATTGTTCCAGTTCCTGACACCCGAACTCACCTGAAGTTTCCTCGTTCAGCCAGACATGATGTGCTTGACGAAAGCTGGGGAGAAAAGGAGGAATGAGAGCCTGGGAGGTCAAAGGGTGCGAGCTGTGGTGGGGCAGGCAGGGCCTGGGGCACCCCAGGGACAAAGGGGATGTGCAGTGCCAGGACTGAGGTTCCACCTTCTGTTCCCACCTTCCCAAACCCCTCTTGCAGATGAGCCAGAGCCACTATCCTCAGTTTTCTTAGGCCAAGGGAAATAGGTCCCCCCTTTTCCTCAATGCTCTCCAGTTTTAGGGGTTCCCAGATTTAACCACCATCTGTGCCAGATTTTCACCCTCTTGGAGCCATTCCCAAATGTTCCCAACTCGCCTCTGCTGTGAAAGCTGCTGGCTTTGTTTGATAGCTTACATCAAACCAGTGCCAAAACTGGGGATAAGCCCTTGGAAACATGCCGTCTTCAGCTGGAAATCACTCTCACAACCACCTTGTTCCCACCCCAGCTGACATCTCACAGCTCTCCTTGGAGAAGCTTTGGAAGGTGGTCTGTACCTCCCTCTCAGTGATCACCAATGTCCTCCCAGAGGACACATTTTGCACCCTAAGCCAAGACAACCGTGTTTGAGATGGTCTCGATGGGAATCTCTTGCTCCTACCTTCATAGTTGATGCAGCCATTGGCATCTTCTTGCCCTGCCATGAGCTGCTCCACCTCGCTTTCTGTCATCTTCTCTCCTGGGGGATGATGGAGAGGTGAGGGAAGGGTTCTGAGCCCCCCAGGACCTTCCTGTCCTTTTCCCAGAGAGCCAAAGTCACCAGAGGAAGGAAAAAGGGATTTAAAAGGAGCTGTGTGTCACTACAGATTGGGGAATGCTGCCAGGAGATTGTGGAGAGAGGACCAAACTGCAACGGTTGTCTGATAACTGAGGATGCTATGGACTCTCCCTCTCACCTGGATCATGCATGAAGCGGTAAGGTGGGAAAGGACACATGTTCAGGAGCCGTTAATGAAAGCCTATGAGTAGCAGAGTAAAAAGGGTCTCTGATGCATGAGGGCACCCAGCTAACCCAAGCCATTAGGGGTGGCCTGTGTCCTGCTCCCAGCCCAGGGCCAGCCCGTACCCAGTGTGACCAGCACATGGCGCAGCTCGGCGCCCATCACCATGCCGTTGCCCTCCTTGTCAAAGACACGCAGCCCTTCCACAAAGTCCTCGAAGGTGCCCTGCTCCTTGTTGCGGGTGAAGTGCTGCAGGATGGGGAGGAAGGTCTCAAAGTCCAGCAGCTTCATGTTCATTTCTGGAAGGGGAGGAGGAGATGGGGTCAGAGACGAAACCTCCTTAGGCTGCAGTCAGCGTCTGAGGACTTAACCGTCCTGGTCTTGTGTGAGCACAGGAGAGAAGCACCCCAAGGTGGTGGGACTGTTGGTACTGAGATTGGAAGATCCCTATGAGGAATAAAGTGTTAACATCTGGGGACTGCACACAGACCATTGATAGCAGCAGGTGGGTCCTCTGCCACCAAGGCCATGCTGTAAGCAGTCAGGTTTGCGCCAGCTCTGGATGTGGTCTGCGAAGCACCCATTGCCACCATCCCTGGGTGAGGACCGCTCCCTTAAGTCTACCCCTTCTGTCACCCATAGTACAGGAAGGGCAGTGAAGGAATATGAAGGAATGAAGCCTCTCTGCATCATTTCCTTCATCTCACAGGGTTCTTCCTAAAGGGGACATAATCCTGCACTTGCTGCCAGGAAGCACAGGGATTACTTGTCCCGCCATGTCCCCACTGCCCCACTTTGCTCTCACCTTCTGCTTTGGGCTTGCCCAGCACCTTCAGGACCTCTGCGTTGGTGGGGTTGTGGCCGAGCGCCCGTAGGACATCCCCACACTGTGCATAGGAGATCTGCATGGCCCCGGCGGGCGTCCGGTCAAACAGGCTGAAGGCTTCTTTGAACTCTGCGGATAAGAAGAGCCCAGATGTCCCTTTCCATGCTGGCCCCATTCTCCACCCCACTGAAGCAAGGAAAAGATGGAGACATGCATGGTGGGTGCCCTCCTGCTGCACCCCTATGGTCCCCACAACACCCCATGGCTCTGCTGGCACCCCCAGCCAGGCAGACACAGCATGGTGTTGGCTGTGTTTGGAGAAGGGTGACTATGTCCACCCCAGCCCTGCAGACCACGGGAAGGATGCAGGAGGTTCATTCCCAAGCTTGTTCCCATAGCACCCAGAGCTGTGGGTTTCTTGTCCATGGCACTAATGAATTCCAGGTTCTGGCCCGTCTGCTTTGTAGCACTCAGCAATAGTTCACCCAAAGCAGAGCCATTGCTTCTCCTGCTGTGGGGTGGGATGAGGTGATCACAGTCCCTGTGGAGTGATGGGGACATCATGGTCAGGTAGGCATCCCCTTGTGTTTGGTGGGAATCCTTGCCCAGGGGTTGCTCCTTGCCTTGGACTTGCTCCTTTCCTACTTGGCATCTTTATATCTTCTGCTGAGCCTCACCATCCATGGACCATGTCCCTGTGTCCCTGTAATCCTATCCTTGGACCCCCCCAGCACCTCAGGGTGCTGCTGTCATCCTGCTTGTCCTCATGATGGCTCCATCTCTGCAGATGAGATCCCTCCATCTGGCATCTAGATGGAGGGAGGGACATCACCCACTGTGAGGCTCAGGTCAAGAGGCACCACTATGAGGGTGCTCAGCCCCCTCCTGACCACTTGGAGCCATGGGAGCACATCACAGACTGGGGGACATCGTTGCAGGTTAAATCCAAACATCTTCCCTTTTTAACTTGCTCACATTTCCACTGGCCCTGCTCTCCTTTCAGAGGCTGGTTTGGGGCCAAGCCTGCAGGATCCTGTGTCTCCTCCTCCCGGTGTCCACACCAGGATCTGCCCTCACATCTTGTCCCTCCCCTACGCTTTACAGAGGCATGAAGAGATGAGGAATCCCAATCCCAGCTCGGTCCCTGCATCGCCAGACGCTGCTCCTCCCACACGAATCCGACTTTGAACCAGGCTCCATCTCTCACCATGAATGGAAAAATACCTTTTCCCTGCCTGAAGCAGGGATTGTCCCCTTCAACTGGGGCACCCCCAGCGCAGAGCAAGGAGCCAGGGGCCATTTATCGCTCCCAACAGTCCTAGCTAAATCCTTGTGCTGGCTCCCAGCATTGCTCCCATCTCCATCGCCTGCCTCCTCCCTTCCTACCAGTGCTCCTCCCCATCTTCTTTCCATCCTGATGCTGGGCGTTTGATGTGTGGGGCCTTGGCTTTTATGTCTGCTGTGAAAAACTACCTGGAGAGAGGACTCCCCATTCCTAATGGCATCGCTGGGAAAAGGTGAAGTCTGCGCTTACCTTCAATCTGCTCTGCAGTGAACTCAATCTGCCGGGAGAAGAGAACAGAGCCAGGCATTAGCGTCATGTCATGGACAGAGGTAATGAAGGGGCTCCCCCTGCATCTGAACCTCTGCACAGCCAGGTGGAAAGGATGCTATTTTCAGGCTTGATCCTCAGTTCAAGTGATTAAACACCCTCCATGCTGAGCCTGCTCTAAACAGCGCCCCTGCCACACCTCTGGCTTAACTATGTGACTGAATCCTAGGGAATCATGCAAAGACCAAGCTCCCCTTGTGCTGACTTGGCTAAAAGATGCTCTCAGGTGGAGGGGACAGCACAGGCAGCCAAATACTTCAGGATGGAGGCAGTGGGTGGCTGCTGGGACCCTGACACAGGGGGGAAGATTGAGACATCCCCACAGCCAGGAGAGCATCCCTCCCAGCCCCCTGCATCAGCACATCCCTCCCAGCCAGCTGCACCAATGCAGTGTGCTCATCCTCCCTCCCAGCCCTGGCTCTCAGCCTGGTGCATCGCACTGCCCATGCCTGCAGATGACAGACATGAAGGGAGAGCCTCCATCCCTCCCTCACCTTCACGCTCTTGGGATCAAAGGCAGGCTCTCGGGAGGGCTCCGGGGCTGGAGCTGCTTTGGCTGCTTCCTTCTTCGGGTCAGGTTTCTTGATTGGCATCGTGCTGGGGCTGTGTAAAGGTGCAGGGATGGGTCCTGCTGCCCAGCGAAGCCACTGCACCGAGGATGAAAGGCAAAGGCTGCTCCTTCCCTTATATACAGGCCCTGTGCTCACCCCGCAGGGGCAGGCCAGCTGCCGGAGCCACTGCTACTGACTATAAAAGGAAGAAAACTCAATCGAGAGGGGCCCCAACTTGACAATTGCCCATTGTCATCAGCTCCCGGCACTGCCAAGCCACCAGACACCCCCCCAGCCACAACAGGGGGGACATGGCCCCCTCCAGCACCTGCACCGGGTGGGCTGCACGGGGGCTGCTCGCTAAGTGAGCACTGAAAGCCTAAACTCGAGCCGCCCCGGGTGCCTGGCAGGGGAGCAGCGACCCGGGGCTGATGGAGCTGCGGGATACCCATGGGAAAAGCACGTCTGGTTTTAGGCGGGCCTCAAGGGCAAGCGCCGCGGAGCCCTTTGTGGCACCAGGGTTTAGGAAGGGCTGCTGCAAGGGAGCTCAGTCCTCTCTGCATGGTCCCCCGGCCTCGTGCTCAGGGGCTGGTTTATCCCCGCTGCTCCCCAGGGACCGGCCTGTGCTCTGGAAGAGGTGCGGGTGAGCAGCTGTGCTCACCTCCATAGGATAGCTAAGGAGGGTAATGCAAATGAAGGGTAAAGCCAGGCATTCAATTCATCAGCTCAGGAACTGATGATGGTTTAGTTCATCAGCCCTGCACTGCTCATCGTAGAATCATAGAACCATAGAATCATGGAGTGGTTGGGGTTGGAGAGGACCTTAAGGTCATCCAGTTCCAACCTGCTGCTCACGCTCCTTTTGATGCAGCCCAGCACACGGTGGTTTCTGGGCTCATGCACACACTGGCAGCTCACATTCAGTTTCTCATCAACCAACAGCCTGAGCTCTTCTCCTCAGGGAGGCTCTGGATCACTTCTCTGCCCAATCTGTAGCTGCGTTGTCCCATGCAGCCCCAAAGCCTGCAGAGCGGCATGGACGGTAGCATCTCCTTTCAGCTCCTCTCCAGGCACTGGGCAGGCTCCGGTGGGAGATGCTCCTGCTCTCACCCTCCTCCCCCAGCTGCTTGAAGACCTGCAGAAGAGGACATCGAGGTTCAGCACCACCAAAAAAGGGGCTTGAGGCTTACACGGAGACATCTGAACCTGCAGCCTCATTCTCCAGCCAGCGTTGGCTTAAATCGGGCTGCAGGGACCGTCGCGAGCCACTGGGTGGACCAGGGTCCTGCGAGATGCTGCTGGTCCTGCTGCGAGAGACGTGAGGTCTTGGTGAGGGCTGGAGCCCGAGCAGTTCTGTTTGTACGTATATATATACACACACTTCATCTGTGTATGTTTTAAATGCAGTTTATAGATGGATATAGAAAAATGCATTTAGAGTTGTATTTTCAAGGGCTGCGTCAGGCTGGTTCAGCTCACGTTGTGTTGCAGCGGCTCAGGCTTGGCACGACTGGCTGGGTCTAATCCTGCTCTTTCGGAGCTGCTGCAGGGCTGGGAGTGAAGCGAACTGCTCGAGCCATCACGAGCCGGGTCATGGGGGTCTTTCAGGAGGAGGGAGCAGCAGCAAACTGCTGTCTGCCATCATCCGAGGGTTGCTAGCGTGGGCTTGGGGCTGGATGGGAGTCATTTGCAGTGATTGCTTTCCAGAGTGCTCTATAATAAAGCCATTTAGCAAGAAAAAACCCAACATGTTTTGCTAACGGCAAACTTGGATCCTGGGTCAGGTTTTGGGAATCAAATTGCCCCTGAGTGCTGCTGCCTCCCCCTCAGCCAGCATCCACCCGTCCCGAGTCCAGAACAGCCTCACTTTACCCTCAGCCCTGCTCCCTGCAGCTTCGGGGCCAGGAATCAGTATCCAGAAGAGCCTTTAGAACACATTAATCCTGCAATTCAGATGCTTCTCCCATCTCTTGCCCTTCGTGCCTGTGCAGCGTCTCGATGAGCAGAGCGATGCAGGGCTGGTGTCAGCATCCACCAATGGTCCATGGTAGTGGCTAAACTGGGATGAGGAGATAGGCAGCTGCCGAGGGTGCCCCTAATCCCTCCTTGAGTTACTGCTGTGGCCGGGAGAGCCACCAAGAGGCTTGTTCTGCTGTATAACTTCACCAGAGGGAGCACAGCACCTCCTGAGCGCTGTCACTGGGATCTGCTTTGCTCTCTCGTCCAGCTGGTAACACCTTCCCTCACCACAGGGGCCCATCACCCCTTCTCCTATCACTGCAGTCCCTGATGAAGTGTCCATCTCCAGCATCCTTATAGCCCTCTTCAGACACTGGAAGCTGCTGTGAGGTCTCCACGCAGCTTCTCTTCTCCAGGCTGAGCAGCCCCGTTGTTCTCAGCCTGGCTCCATATGGGAGCTGCTCCAGCCCCTGCTCATCCCTGTGGCTCTAAATGATCCCAAAAGCCACCCAGAAGGGGGGCATCAGCATGATCCTAAAAGGCAGAGGACAGCCCTGGGGTGTTCCCGAGGGGATGCAGGTGCCAGGGGACCGCTCTGATGGGGATGATGTCAGCTGCAGTGAGACCAGCTCTGAGCTGGTGCCCAAGGACCTGCTGCTTTGGCTCATCCCATTCATGGGCTGCGTGAGACACCCATCAGGGTGGGAACTCTGCTGTCAGGACTGTCTGTCTGCCTGCTCCTGCCTGCTCCTGCCTGCAGTGCCCATTTAGCTTCATCCATGGAGGTTAAAAGCTGTTGTGCAGCGAGATCCTTCTGCAAAGCAAACAGACAAAGGCAGGAGGGTGCTTGTCCTGGTGGAGAGCAGGTCTGATCCCCAAAGCACACCCCAACCCCTGCAGAAGGAAAAGGGTTAAGCTGCCATCTGCCTGAAAGACATCCCACCTCTGGAGCATCAGTGATGCTCATGTGCTTGCACCCGCTGCCCCCCTGCCTCCAGCCGCACCACTGGGGTTTTCCCCACTGTCCTCCAGCTCCTTGGGACCAGTGTGGGGCAGGAGGGGACTGAGCAGCACAGGGGCAGCGAGGGGATGCTGTGACAACTGAGAAATGAGCCACGAGGCAGCGAGAGGAGTTTCTGAAAGAAGAGGAATCCGCCTTGAATGAAGAGGATTTTAGCACCTCTGGGCTGAGCCAATAAACCTCTGCCATCCCCACCCGAGTGGGAACTGTTTGCGCACTCTCCGGGAGCTGCTTAAAGCAGGCAGGAGATGGAGAGTGAATAGGAGCAAGGATGATGGGGGGAGAAACCCCTTCACCTGGTGAGCCTGTGAGCAGATAGATCCCTACAGCACCGCCAGGACCCCAGGAGGGACAGCGGTGGGGAAGGTGTCCCAGAAGATGCTCTGTCCTGCTGCCCCACAGCCCGGGGCTGGCAGCGCTTCCCCAGCTCAGCATCCCTGAGGTCCATCCCAGTGACACGGTGGGACCATGGAGACGTCCATTCCCAAGGGAGCTATCACAGCACTTCTCCTCTGCTGCTGTCTGCTCAGCTCCGCGCGGGCTCTGGTAAGTCTGCGTGGTCCTATGGGCTCCTCTGGTCCTCTCCTGGCTTGAAACCCTGCTGATTGTCATCCCGCCTTGGCTGCACATCGCGCCCCACAGAGCTGCTGGGCCGGGGGGGGAGAGCATCTCTGCTCCTGCTGAAAGCTTCCTTCCCACAGCCATGGAGCCACCACAAAGGGATGGTTTTCCCATTGCTTGGATGCATCCAGGGACGGGTTCGCTGCCTCAGAGGCACAGGGGAACGGAAAGGGGGGTGATTCATAGTCAGCTCCTGCTGATGGACCCCCAGGACCCCCAGTCCTGCTCTGTGCCCCCCACCAGCCCACACGCTGCCTTGAAGAGCATGGATGGGAGCTCATGGTCCCCTCTCTGGGGCAGGATTTGGCCATAGGCAGTCCAGGAGCCAACGTGAACCCCCTGCACCCCAACTCCTCTGCACTCCCAAAGCTGCAGCCCTGGCTCCGAAGGGCTCCATGTGGGCAATGGGGACATCCAGCCCCACCAGTGGGGCAAGCAAGGAGCCCAACACACCGCCCAAGTCCATGTGTTCCACAGTGGACCATGGGCAGGGCGGGAGGGGGCTCACGGTCAGCCTCAGCCTTGCAAGAGGGAGGAACGAGAGCAGGAGGCTTTTCTCTTCCCCATCATGGTGCCTGAGTCTGCTCAAAGCCACACAACCATGGGGGGGTTGGGAGAGCATCCGTCCGCTTTGCCTGCCGGCACAGCCGTGTTCCGCGTGTCCTGCCTTCCCTGCCTGTCTTTGCCTCTTTTCTTACCCCAAGGATGGTCCTGCTCGATGCTGTGAGTCAGTGGCTGAGAGCAGCAAAGATCAGCAAAGCATCAGACCCACCTCAGATCCCTGCAGCATCCCTGGAGCCCCTTGCAAGGCTGCTGGAGGTGTCCTCACGTCAGCCTTGTCTTGGCAGGTGGACCCCGATGATGTTCTCACAAGAGAAGAGCAGATCTACCTCCTGGTGGAAGCTAAGGAGAGATGTCAGAGGCACATAAAAGCCCAACTGGAGATGATCCAAGGTAGAGTCCATCGCTGCGCGTGGGTCAGCCAGTCCCAGCATGCACCATGGGGAATGCTGTTCCCTCTGATGGGAGAGGGATGGAGCTTGCGGGTTTGTGGAGATCCTGGCACCCCGGGTGCCATTGGGTGCTGCTCATAGAATCCCAGCCTGGTTCGGGTTGGAAGGGATCTTAAAGCTCACCCAGTTCCAACCCCTGCCACGGGTGGGGACACCTTCCACTGGGGCAGTTGCTCCAAGCCCTGCAGGCCAGGGGCGATGCTGGCAGCGCATTTGCCTTGCGGGAGCTGGAGGAACGCTGTGTCCCTGTTTGGAGATGGGAGATGTCTCCTTGCTCTTCGGCCAGACACCAGCTGCCTTCCGGAGTGGGATGGGATCATCTGCTGGCCAAAGGGCTCCCCCAGCCGGGAGGTGTCGGTGCCCTGCCCTGACTACATCTACGACTTCAACCATCAAGGTAAGAGCTCGGATCTGAGCGGGGAGAGACCCGCGGTGTCCCTCCACCAGCGGGGATGTGCCCGCGCTTCCCTCGGGTCCTTCTGCTGCCACAGCGCCCATCGCCCTTCCCAGGCCATGCCTACAGGTACTGCAGTGCCTCGGGGACCTGGGCCATGGCTCTCAGCATCAACAAGACCTGGGCCAACTACACCGAGTGCGCTCTGCTCTTTTCCTCCGAGAGACGGAGCCGTGAGAAGGTGACTTCACTCCCTGGGAATAGGGCTTGGCAGCGTTCAAGGCCAGGCTGGACACGGCTTGGAGCAACCCACTCCAGCGGAAGGTGTCCCTGTGGAACTGGATGAGCTTTAAGGTCCCTTCCAACCCAAACCATTCCATGGCTCTATGATTCCAGGAGGTGTTTGACCGCCTGCACCTGATGTACACCACTGGCTACTCCATCTCCCTGGCCTCCCTCATTGTTGCTGTCTGCATCCTCTCGTACTTCAAGTAAGCAGAAGCCAAAACCTTATCCCCACCCTGGGGAGAACCCTCCTCTCCCCATCACCTGCGCACACGACCCTCTGGTGGGAACAGGAGCCGGCCCCAAACCCCAGCCCAGAACACCCCCAGTATGAGCAGTGCCACCCTGCTATTGAGGCCGTGGATGCCCCACTTGCCTCCAGGTCTGTTCTCTGTGGCCATGGGAGGGCTGACGCCTCGGAGCTCACCATCTCCCATGTGCAATGAGCTTGTTGGGCAGCTGCGGCTGGGCTCGTGTCACACCCCTTCTCCATAGGCGCCTGCACTGCACACGCAACTACATCCACGTCCACCTCTTCACCTCCTTCATCTGCCGGGCGGTGAGCATCTTCGTGAAGGACACGGTGCTCTACTCGGGCACCCAGGCCATGGAGATGGAGAAGATGCGGGAGGAGGACTTCAGGGCAGAAATGGGTCCTTCACCAGGACATCGGAGCCACTTGGCAAGTGTGGAGGCAGGATCGGGGGAAAGGGGATGGAAGAGCCCTGGGGCAAGGGGATGTGGATGGGACGCTCCCAGCTCGGGGCTGCGCCTGCTCAGGGGAGGGATGAAGGGCAACCTGCAGCTCTGCCCACCGTGGTGCCACAGCAGGCAAAGGACGTCAGTGTGGCCTGGTATGGGAAGCACCTCTCCTGTGCGAGATGTAGAGCAACGGTGCTGGAATATCCCAGGGGAGATGTGGCTCTCCGCAGGAGCCACACATGGGGTCCAGCCTGGCCAGAGAGCAAAAGCCACCAGGTTTTGCTTCCAGGGCACAGGCTGATACGGGCACTTCTCTGACTGTGTCCACAGGTGGGCTGCAAGGTGGTGGTGACTCTCTTCCTCTATTTTCTGGCCACCAACCACTACTGGATCCTGGTGGAAGGGCTCTACCTGCACAGCCTGATCTTCATGGCCTTCCTCTCCAACAAGAGCTACCTGTGGGTCCTCATCATCATCGGCTGGGGTAAGCACGGACCCCAGTGCTGAGAGCAGCTGGGAGCTGTGGCATCAGAGAGGCACAGAACGCCCAAGGCAGGGCAGTGGGATGCGGACCAGACCTGCGTTGGTCTGCAGAGGTGATGCTTCTCCCCTGCTCCTCACCATGGGTCCTGCCCCTCCAGGTATCCCTGCTGTGTTCGTGTCCATCTGGGCCAGCGTCAGGGCCTCCCTGGCTGATACGCAGTATGTGGGTCCTTCTCCTACAGTCCTTTGGGGAGGGAAAGGCTGGTGGCAAATGCCAACAGAACGCCTGAACTGAGCATGAAGAGCAAGAGGAGTGAGCGCGCTGCGCGGCTTGTCCATCAGACTGACAGGGATCCGGAGTAACAATGGTTGTGGATGGCTGTAGCGTGGCTGCTGCTGGGTCAAGACTTAGAGGGAGTGAAGGGAGGATGGGGGTGCTGGTTATGGGTAAAGAGAGCCATCAGCTGGCAGTGTTCCTGTCCACGTTCCTCCAGGATGTTTCTTTATGGGTCTCTCCAGGTGCTGGGATCTCAGCGCAGGGAACATGAAGTGGATTTATCAGGTCCCCATCTTGGCCACCATTGTGGTAAGCATCCCACGGCTGAATCCCTCAAACCCTTTTGGGTAAGGGGCTGGATAGAGACCAGAGCTGTTCGCTTGTGGTCCCTGAGGTTGTGTCTGCAGCCCCTCCGGCATGCGGCGATGCAGAGGGATGCAGGGACAATGGTCCCTCCCCGCCCTGACCACAGCATCACCTCCATGTCCCTGCCTGCAGCTCACCCACAGCTGCCTCTCCTCATCCCGGGGGCTGCTCGGGCAGACCCACGCTCGCGGTGGGCAGTAGAACCACAGTGGGCGGTTGTTGGCAGGTGAACTTCTTCCTCTTCCTCAACATCGTCCGGGTTCTGGCCTCCAAGCTCTGGGAGAGGCACACGGGGAAGTTGGACCCCCGGCAGCAGTACAGGCAAGTGCCAGAGCAGCAAACCCTGCCCCAGCCCCAGCCCCAGCCCCGGGGCGGCTCCTCCAGCTGATGGCTCGGAGCATTCCTTCTCTCAGGAAGCTGCTCAAGTCCACGCTGGTGCTGATGCCGCTTTTCGGAGTCCATTACGTGGTGTTCATGGCCATGCCCTACACTGAAGTCTCCGGGGTCCTGTGGCAGATCCAGATGCACTATGAGATGCTCTTTAACTCCTCTCAGGTATCCCAAACGCCCCGCAGTGCTCGTCCCAGGAGTGGGGAGGCACACGTGGGGTGTCCCAGCTCAGACTTCACCTCTGTCTCTTTTGGCAGGGCTTCTTTGTGGCCTTTATCTACTGCTTTTGCAACGGGGAGGTGAGTTGGAAGCGTGAGCTCTCTGCCGCGGCCTCTTTGGGGCTGAGGAACGCAACCTGGAACCCCCAGGCTGGGAAAAAACTTGGATCCATCCCTATCAGTAGGATCTGATCTCAGGCTCCTGAAGGAGCAAGCTCTCCAGCGGAAGGCGTCCCTGCCCACGGCAGGGGGTTGAAACTGGATGAGCGTTAAGGTCCCTTCCAACCCAAGCCAGGCTGGGATTTGGAAGGGGGGAAGCCCTTGGGGAAGGGAGGGGGCACCAGCAGCCACCTCTGATCTCCCCCTCAGGTGCAGGCCGAGATCAAGAAAGCCCATTTTCGGAGGAGCCTGGCGCTGGACCTCAAGCAGAAGGCTCGTGCCACCAGCGCAGGGGGGAGCTACTGCTGCGGGGGGCTGAGCTGCCCCCCCACCGCCAGCGCCAGCCTGGCGGGGCGCGGAGCAGGGAGCACCGCGCAGCAGGGGCTGCTGCTGGCCCGGCCCAGCCTCCCGGGCTGCATCCCCAGCTCCATCGCCTCAGATGGCCTCATGCCCTGTGGGAGCCAGGAGATGAGCCAGAAACCGGGTGGGGAATCCACAGGGGATCCAACAGACCTGGGCCGGGGTCACCCCCACCTCAGCAAAGAGCTGGAGACGATGCTGTGAAGCGAATGGGGGCTTTCCCTTCCGGGCATCCAGCTGCGACTGGAAAGATGCTGATCCTCACACTTTCATGCTTGCAGAGAGCTGAGATAGGGAACGACCCTGTCCCCTTCCCTCACAGGCAGCGTGCAAAGGGACCATGCGCTCTTTCTACCTACCTGGCCTATAGGGGAGCAGCCGGTTCGAAACCTCCTTCCTTCCACACACCAGTGATTGATGTACGTGATGTTTGTGCATGCAGAGCCTTGAATCATCCCCAGGAAACACCTCCATGGTCCAGAAGGTGACTTCAGCTCCAGTGTGTATAAAGCGGATTCAGTGAGCCCATAGTCTGACTCCCCAGTGCAGCACCTACATCCTGCAGCCTGGTGCTGTGTGGAGCTGTTCTGCAGCTCATCCTGCCCTTAACTGCATCCTTGTGCAGCTCACAGCCGTGGTAAAGCAGGAACAGAGAGCATGAGGATGCTGCAGTGGATCCCAGCATCCACTGGGATCAATGGGCTCAGGCACCAGGCCAAGCTGCATGGGCTGCGATGGGCGCAGTGCAACGCTGGGTCCCCCCTTGGCTTTCCAGCACCATCATCCATGAACACACGGGCTGCTGCATGCAAGAGGCTCAGCCCTCTGATCTCAAAAGTGAATGAAGACACGGTCTGCGTGGCTTGTTCCCATCCCTGAGCTCCATCTGGGACTTGATGGTTGCTGGAGGACAGCAGAAGGTGCCAAGGGCTGGAAGCACATCCATGAAGCAGCAGCCAGACCCTGGCTCCCTCTCTGCTGCACTGTGCTGCTGAACAGCTCTTCACCTGATGGGCAAAGACATTCCCGTGGGGTTTGCACTGCCCAGCCCAGATAATTGCACTGGATCACAGGGGAGGGGAGGATTTCCCCATTGTTGGAAATGGACACGTGTATACCCGTTAACATTAAACAGTGTGTTGGTGGCAGCACGGGGAGCTTTCTTTCCTACCTGCTCTAATGAGAGGCAGTCCCTCAAGGCAGCAACTTCATGCTAAAGACAGTGAACACGCGCATCCTTCTGTGCATTCACACGTCCTCCAGTGGAAAGCTCCAAGGCAAAGGGAGTCACAAGGATTGGCAAACTCTGGAGGGACACACGCAGCCAGGAGGGGAAGGGCCCCAGGGTCCAGTCAGGCACATCCACACCACCTACAGCGTGGCAGAGGCAGGGCTGGCTGGTGGCAGCGTGGGCCCTGCCCTAGGGGACAAAAGGGGGTGATGGGTGCACAGCCACAGAAGCAGAAACCCAACCCGAGCTTCCTGCAGTCGCCTGCTCAGCTCTTCCCTCTTTAGAAGCGAGCAGCACAACCTGCACTGCAGGGAGAGGTTCTCCTTCCAGGCACGCTGCTCACACTGCTGCCTTGTTCCGTGGGGACAGAGTCAGCCCCCTGATGTATCTGACAGGGACCTGTGAACTGACATTTATAGCTCTTGGTCAGCGAGCGGCATTGACTCACTCGAGTCTCAGGAGGCCTCTGGCAGCTGAGAAAGGGGTGAGGAATTTCAATAATCCTATTGAAGAGCAGAGGGATGTGTTCAAAAGAAAGGGAGCACCCCAAGGATGTGCCATGTCCAGGCCCGTTCCCAGGGGCAGCTCTCCAGGAAGGCAGCAGCAGATGGAAGCTTTAAACTACGGAGCTGTTTCCATCTTGCTTTTAAACTCAGATCTTTAACTGTGCAGTGATACACCCCAAGTGTAAGAAAGAAAGAGGAATGGCCTAGAAACCTGGAGATGGGCTTTGGCCAAGGGCCTGTAGGGACAGGCCAAGGGGAATGGCTTTAACCTGCCAGAGGGGAGACTGAGATGAGCTCTTGGGCAGAACTTCCTTCGTTGGAAGGTCCCTTCCAACCCAAACCTGTCTGGAACTGCATGGATGCAACAGCATCCAAACCCCTGCCACATCTGCCCTGGAACACACTTGCTTAATACTAAATATGCAGAGCTCAAACCAGTGCAATGAGGTTTCTGCCTAGACCACAGCAAGAGAATTCAAGTGGAAGCTGTTTCAAACAACCCCAACAGATCAGAGCTCGTGAGGGGGCCAAACGAAGCAGTACACATGCAGGTCACATCACAAAACTGCTGCCAAGCTCTCTAATGGCCCCAAGGGAGGCTGGGATGAGCACCATGTCCTTCCCACCTGTAAAGTGAAGGGGGAAAATCGCTTCCCCAGGACGCTCTGAAGCTAAAATAGGCTTGGCGAAAGTTTGGGGTCAAAGACACTGCCAAAACCCCCACAGGAATTCTTTTATCAACCACAATCCAGCAATCTGGTGAAAGAAAGGGACGGGGTGGATGGAGATGCAGACACCACCCAAACACCGTTACAGCCAGAGGACAATGAAGGGCACGTGCTCAGCAGCTTTGAACCAGTAATAAAACATTTACTAGAGCAAGCAGAAAGTAAATGCACAGCTGATAAAGAAAACATCACAATGTCACCAAGACCTGACAGTTTCTGATCCTCCTCTCAGCAGAAACAAGACAGCAGTGGGTGCTGCCGTGCTTCAACAGAAGATTTCCTGCCTTACCTTTATGGTGCCAACAAAGAGTTAAAAAAAGGGATAATACACACAACGAGTTAAAAACTGTCAAGCAGGATTTTACAGTTTTAACTACATGTGTCCAAGATGGGGCGAGAGCTGAGCTGTTCCCCTTCATCAATCGCTTTTCAGGAGCTCCCTAAAGGCTTCTGAGAGCAGCAGGTCCCTGAATTACTGAAGGAAGCCTCTTCATGGAGCTATACTGCATGGGGGGCACCAGCCTTTGAGTAGTGTGGCTGCACTGGATTCCCTTTCTTGTCTTTAATTTGAAGAAAGCATTCAACCCTCTCATAACAGAGGGTGCACAGGCACAGCAGAGAGCCAAGTTTGCTATGCAGGCTTCCATCAACGTGAAGGGTAGCAGGATAGGAGAGACTCTTTAGAAGAATGAAAGACCTGGGCAATGGGGTTGGGATTGATGTACTGACCACAGCCAAGGCGGGGAGTCCAGCCTACACCAGAGGTGCATTTAGGGCTTGCTGGGCTGGAGAAGGAGCCTTTGAACAGCTTCTTAAAAACCCAAAACACAAGGAAAGAAAAATCAGCTTCATCCCACCTTCAGCAATGCAAACTGATGGATCCTTACGTGATGGGATGCAAGGGGCAACCTGGAGGCCAAATTATGTGGGGATAATATGTGAAAACAAGAGTCTGGGGAAGAACTCACCACACTGAACACACTGCTGAGAGCACTGTTTACCAGGTGGGTCCTGAGCATCTCTGGCTGTTACTTTTTAAGCGGGAATGCTGGTTAAGAAAAAGACTACTTTATACTGCATGGACAACAGCTTCTTAATGTTCCAAGGCCGTGAAACAGCTTCTTTCTTGGTGAGATCTGTTTAAATCCAGCAGTCACTTGAGCACTGAATGTTTAAAAGCAGAACCCAGGGAGCGTTATCAAAATGATTTCTCTTGGACTAAAGCACTGTGGGTACACATCAGTAGAGAGAAGCTGTTCGCAGATGTACCGGCCCAGACTTGCATGGGGAGTGCAGTTTGTATGGTTTCCTTCTCCCCCAGCAGCTCAACCACCACTTACCAAAGCCCCCCATATCCTCTGGCAAAAGGCAACACCACCTGCAGAGACCCCAGGCTGGGGCGACACCAGCTTTTAACTGTCCCACCGGCTCTTCTTACGCTTTGGGGGCTCTGGGACAGCAAACCCATCTGTTTTGTTGTCTCGGTTGGTGGCCTCCTTCCTGCCGTCGCCATTCCTGTTCTCGTTCCTCCCTTCGCTGCTGCTCCTGCTGTCACCGTTATTGCGGTTCCCACCACCCACATCGGCGAAGTGCCGGCCCTCCCCGTGGCGATGGTTGTCCCCGTGGCGGCTCTCTCCGTGGCGGTAAACGTCACTGTGGCGACCACCTCCTTCCCCGTGGCGCTGCACATCGCTGTAGCGACCACCCCCCTCTGCACGGCGCGGGACCTCGTTGTGCCGACCGGGCCGGCCGTCGTTGTGTCGTTCCCTGGCAACACCACCACCGCCGCCACCGGTGGTGGCAACACCGGTGCTGCCGCCGATGCCCTCTCGACTGTTGGTGCTGGCACTTGTGTTGTTGAAGCCCTGTCCGACACTTGGGAAGGTGGGAACGCTACTCAAACTCCCCGTGCTGGTGAAGCCTGGCACACCCTTTGCTGCTGCGGTGGCTGCAAGGGGGCTCTCAGGGTTTGCAGTGTTTTGCTGGGCTGAACTCGTCGGTACCGAGTTCAAGCTCCCGGCGCTGGTCCAGCCACTTGCCCCAGCAGCAGAGCTACCAGTCTTTTGATTGTTTAAGCTTGCAGCGACAAAGTGGCTCTTGTACTGGGACTAACAGAGACAGGGAGAAAGAAACAAGAGAGCGCGTTTGCCTAGGTACTGCAGCACAAACCACAGTCGTCATGCACACACAAGCCCACCTGCAATTCTGGGGAACCCCTAGGAAGAGTTCCTATAAAAAGTCAGTCTTGGAGTGATTACACCCCTGCTGTGCTTAAAAACACCGAATTAGTAACAGACATCTGCTACCAAACCACAGAAACAAGGGGACTCCTGTGCTGTGGGGGTCATTTTTACACTGAAGAGTTGCTCTGTTCCCCGTTTCTTTCGACTGCAATTACACTACTGCTGCTAAGTAACCTAAACAGGCTCAAGCCTAGGAGCAGAATCCCAAAGGGAAAGACAGCAAAGAGGCCATCGAAAACAAAGTTTGGCAAATGAACTTTGTGCAGATGTGTTCAGCCCAACCTGCAGACTCATTCTGCCACTTTGGACTGCAATGCTGAGCACGTGCTCCAAGCAGGAGACGTGGCCACAGCTACAACTGCCAAACTCAACTGCCCTGAAACCAACAGGGTTCCTGCATTTACAGGGGAGAAATAATGTAGTTGTCTCGAATCATGAGTAAAGTTTTTCCATGTTATGCCCTACCCTCTTCAGTTCGAACCTGGAGTACAAGTGCTGGAACCAACCTGAAAAGCTGCTTTCATTGCCGTAAGCCTGTCTCCCATGGCCCCAGTGGATGGCTTGTATGCCTCATAGTTACTCATCACGCTGTTGTTGTTTCCACGGTCCTAGGCAAAAAGACAAAGGGCAACTGGAGAGGTTTATCGAAAACACACACTTCCAGTTCAATCATTCTCTGAACCTACGCTGGCTCTGCACTCAGTAAACATGTCTACTAAGGACGGCAAACTTTTGGGGAGCACTGAGCAGCTCAGCTGTTTGCCCCATGACCTGGAGGACAATGAAAGGCTGCTTTGAGGTCTCCACACAATATAACTTCACTTCCCAGCTCCTTCCAGTACAACCAGAAGCAAAACACAACCAAATGAAGATTGTCACAGAGCTCATAACCAAGAGAAGGTGGAAAAGAAGTCATAGAAGCTGTGATGTGTGGAGAGATGCAGGACATGATGTGTTTTCAACATGTCTACAGTTAAACTGTCCCACACACACTGGTAATAAGCTGGTTTCCTACCATGGACATACATTAGTACAGGTTCCCAATGCTGCAAGATCTCTTGCTGCCAAGAATCTGGCTGGAAATGGTTTTTCCAGTAATTTATTAGCATTTATTTTACACTGGCAGTATTTTGGGAAGGATCTCCAAACCTCCTGGATTGCTCTGGCCCTAAAGAAGGCAGCTCCTGAAAAGAGGGTAACACCACAGGGACAGTTTCACTTGGGATGTTTCTGATACTAACTCTGGAAGACTCTGAGCTATGAAAACCTTTGAAAGCAGAGGCTGCACTCCAGTACTAAGATTTTTTACATTAAAGACTAGTCAATACTAAGTGTAAAAGTTCAAAGAATCTGTAACCATCTTCTTCAGCATCTCTACTTACAGAGTTTTCTGATCCCAGACCAGGACGTTCACGGTATCCTAAGCCACCACCACCAATATTCAGCTTCTTGCCTTTTCCTCCTTTGAAACGTGATTTTCGGAACCATGGATTCTATACAAGAGAAGGACAAATCTCAACAACACAAGGAATAAGAAGCTTCACAAATGCCTTTGCTCTCTTGCAGCTCCACAAGGCAGCAAAAGACAAGAACTCAGAGCTGACAGTGGCACAAGCACAACTGCCTCAGCTATCTGTCACACCTATACATAGCGAGCCTGCCAGGCAGCCCTGCCAAGCAGGTACAATGATCAAGCAACAACCATTTCACAGAGTGAATGCCCCTGTAATTATGTTCTAGTTTAGCTTTCAACTAAGCTGCATTTCCCAGGTGCCTGCCATAAATCCATATTGAAAATCTAACTGTAATGAGATACTGGAGCTGGCATCAGATCACAGCTCCTAGTTTCACAGGCAGTGCCGGACCCCAAAATAGATTACATACTGCACTCCAAAATCCTCATGTCTTCATGGAGTCTTTCAAAGGCCATTAAAAACACTAGAAAGCCTGCTTAAAAATAAGACAGACCACCAAGAGGCCACTGCTAACACATCATGGAGCCAGAAACAAGTCCCTGAGCTCCTGATTTTGGGCTAATCACAGAGGGAACCTTGCTCTACTCAAGAAGCTTTGCTTGTTCATACCTGCATTGCTAGATCCAACAGCTCTTTGGAAACATGCTGATTAGCCCCTTCCAGGTTCCTGACAAGATCACCAGCAAAGTTACTGTCTTTGGGAGTCAGCAGAGTGTAGGCAACTCCCTTCTCGCCCGCTCTGCCGGTACGACCGATCCGATGGGTGTGAGTATCAATGTCTCGAGCCACATCGTAGTTGATGACAGTCTTAATGGAAGGAATATCTAACCCACGAGCTGTAATAAAAAGCAGCATAGCGGGAAGTGTGATGATCCCAAATTAACTCAAAGCAATCCCATTCATACCAGCATATCACTTCATTCTGCTCCAGCATACAAAAGGAGTTTGCACAGGAACATGCCCCACGTAAGACACTCTTCACAGGCTAGAACTCCTAAGCATAGCAGGATCTCCTCTACCAGTAGTAAATGTTACACTGATTCCCCAGATCCACAAGGTTAGGGATGGAAGAGACCTCTTTATGTGACTGCTTTTCTGCTAAAGAGGGATTTATCAAAGAACAATGAAATCACTTTTTGGTCAGCTGAACAACTGGGTGCAAAAGTTCTTCTAGAGAAGGCTTCAAGTGTGCTCATCTCCTCATTTAAGCACATATGTCAGCTGATTAACAAAGAGCAACTACTTCCTTAGGAAACAGCCTTTTTCCTTAGAAAGAAGTATATTACAAACTCTCAGATTGTAATAGAAACATCATTAGAAGACTTTAAAAATACACCCCCCCTCCCCCGCTAACACTGTGCACGCCTGAAAAACATCAGGAACGCAGTGCCCAGCATGTGCAGAAGCCAACCTTGCTGCTCTCCACAGACCTGTGTTGGCCTTGCTGCCCATATCCACAACTTACAGGAGCTATAGTTAAATAGAACATCACCTACCTGCCACATCAGTAGCTACCAGTATCGGGATCCCCTTCTTCTTAAATTCTGAAATGACTTTATTCCTCTCACTCTGGTCCATGTCACCATGCAGCAGCCCCAGATTGTGATCCTCCTGCTTGAGGTTATTGGCCAACTCTTCTGCATTTGCTTTCTTGGTGACAAACAGGAGAACACTGCCAGAAGATGTGAACTCCACGAGGCGTCGAGTCAGCCAGTTCCACTTGCTAGGGCCAGAGGGGAAAATCTCCACAATTTGAGTAACATCTTCATTTGCCTAAGGGAGGAAATCAGACAAGACATAATGCAGGACAGGAAGGACAGTGTGGCAAACAAATGCAGAATGAAATGAGGAATTTCAGCTACGTGTGAGAATAAACAGTGGAGAAGCAAGGGTACAAAATTCTTCAGAAGAGATGTTAGCTCTTGTCTAACTGCTGACCATTTCTTTTTCACAGTTCAGATAAGGCAGAGGTTAAGCCTGAGAAAGGCAAAGTGCAGTGTTTGACATGATGCACTTTAGCACCCAACTGATCTAAAGGTGGGTACTTGCAGTTCAGATGCTCTTGGGACAGTTGCTATTAACATTTGAAGTAGACTAAGCAAGAGCAGGTCTGAGATGCAAAGGATGCTCATCAGTAAGAGTTACTCATGTGGCCATCAGAGAAAGTACTCCTGCAAGCTGTGACTTGCCCTGGGATCAGGAAGAGCGGAGGTATAACCAGACTCCCTATACACTCTGTACCTCAAGTAACACAAGTTTCTCTAAAAGATTTCATCTTTACACATTTAAACATGAATTATTTCAAGAATGATGCTCTCAGAGTAATAATTTCTATCAGAAAATAGAAACTCTGAGGTTGAGCTGGCAAAGCTGCTGCTTTTCTTACGCAAAATGCTAGGAAAAACAGTTTCCCAGAAGGAAGGGTCTTCATGTAGCCATTAATTTGTTGGTAATGAAGGGACCCCTCAACATTCCTGATTGAGAAAAAGCAAAATGCAGGGAGATGGTTTAAAGAGAAGTGTTCTGAAGGTCACCTTGTGAAATTTCTCAATAGTTTTCATATATTAGAAGCAAAGTTTCTTCACAGCAAGTATACATCTGCTACTTTATCAACTTACTACCAAATCCCTCTCCTGCTAAGAGATCAGCTGCTCCTGTCAAGCAAGCCTAGAATCAACATGCTCATGTGAACCAACTGAAAGACATTACAGTCTGAGATCCAAAGCCTTCACTGCAAAAGCTGCAATCACTTGATTTATACTTTTGAGACAAAAGAAAAGGATATACCCACTGGTCCAGCCTAACAAAATCAATCCCTGCATTAATGTTGCTTCACTTCTTGATGAAACCTCCCATCACTACAAGAGTCAGAAAGGTCAATACCAAACACAAATCTTTACTATTATTTGTTAAGCACAAAGTATTTACTCTTAAAGAATGACTACTGCAGTTTAACTTCAATTTCAGACAAGAGGAGCAAAAGGCTTGATTTCTCTGCTTGATTCAGAAGTACCATGGAATTACCTCTCCAATGTCTCCCTGCACAACTCGGATGGGGTCGATCAGAATATCCCGGGCCAATTTCTCAATCTTCTTACGGAAAGTGGCACTGAACAAGAGGGCTGAAAGAGAAAAGAGTATTTGAACTCCTTGAAAGAACAACTTCCTTTCAGAACTGTGGGCACAGACCCTGTCAATGAGGACCTGTAGGACTGGACCAGATGTCAGGGATCTGAAGCTACTGTCTGTTTTACCAGCTCTAATGAAAATTATCCACTGCTAGAATCCCTCAAAGTGGAAACACATTTCATGGCACCAGAAATAAGATGTTGATAATCGTGGCACTGCTGTGAACTTGCTTTCACAGCAGCTCAGAACACGGGCTCTCAAAGCATAGTGAACATTCATTCAGCTGATCATCTTTTCTCGGAGTAAAGTGTGTGGAGGGATGACAGACTGATGAACCGCATGGTTCAGTGCCCACACTTCATAAGTGCTCCCTCCCAACAGCTCACACAGAGAGTGACACCAGTGGACTTTTGAGAAAGTCTCGCTGTGTGGCTGTGTCTAGCACAGGAAATCCCAGCTCTGTTCCAGCCCTAACCGGCAGCCACCAGCCTCCCTTGACTCTCAGGAGTCTACTCTGAGACATGCTTCTACTTACTCTGTCTGTCAGGACGTACGTGGTTTGCGATTGATCTGACCTGATATTCTGGAAAGGAGAGGAAAAAACCTCTGGTCAACATTTTATGCTCATTAATGAGTGGAATAACTCAAAATGCAACTTCATTCATGCAACTTGAAGTGCCCAAAAGTTATTCAGCACCTCCAAGATAAAAATCAAGGCTTTTAAACTTCAACATCAACAGGACTTTGCTGATCTCTTAATAGCAACAGATATTAGACCTTTAAATGTGAGTTTTACCTATAAAGCATTTGCTTAATGTATTTACAGATATATGGAGCTACAGGAGTTACAAACAGTCCTACAAAGCCGGGAACCGGACACTGCTGCTTTCCAAAACAGGGACCTTTGTTCATTACATACCAAACCCCATATCAAACATTCTGTCAGCTTCATCAAACACAAGGTAAGTGACTCTTTGAAGGTTTGTAGCTTTCTTTTTCACATGATCAATCAAACGACCCTATCAAAAAACAAAACGAACAAGTTTTTTAAAGCATATTTAACAAACTCTTTCCTTTCCTTCAACCATTAGTTGCTCAGTTTTGTCCAAGTTCACAACTAGTTTCTGCAATAAGCAAAGTCAGATGACAACTGTGCTCATTTAAATCCCTGGTTCAGCATCAACACCCATTCTGATTCAGTGATTCAGCCCTTCACAGGCTTTAAACTGATTCAGGAATACGGCATTCAGTTTCATTACATTCTGGGTATTTTCCTCATGAACTTAAGGCTCAGCAAGCAGGAGGTGGTATCATGCACAACTGACACTGATTCAAGCAGATCGTGCTCTCAACATCTGATAGCCTGTGAAGAACCTAAATTTCAGTGATCAGAGAACGAATTCTGCATCACCAATGGTATTAAAAAAATTGATCTCAGCTTCAGTTAAGCAACAAAAAATGGTCCTGTGTGTATACAGGTACTTACTGGTGTGCAGACAACTATCTCTGCCCCCTCCTGGAGGGCTTTGGCTTGCTCCCACATGCTTCCTCCTCCATAAACAGCTACAGAGCGCAGATTATACGCCTTACCAAAGCGCTTACATTCCGAGTGGATCTGAGGATTTTAAACAAAGCACATCACAGCTCACGTCAGACAGATCTGAGAACACCTACCCTGAAATACAGTCCAGCTTCTGAAATCCACTTTGCAGCCTAATAACTTAATATAACTTCATGAAATTATTCAGAAAGCCTCAGGGCTGAATGATAATTTCCAATAATTTGAGAAACATATTTAGGCATCCATTGGGAGACTTCAAAACACTCTTCCAGTACCTAAAGGGGGCCTACAAGAAACCTGAAGAGGGGCTTTAGACAAGGGCCTGTAGGGACAGGAAAAGGGGAATGGCTTTAACCTGCCAGAGGGGAGATTGAGATGAGCTCTTAGGCAGAAGCTCTTCCCTGTGAGGGTGCTGAGGCGCTGGCACAGGGTGCCCAGAGGAGCTGTGGCTGCCCCATCCCTGGCAGTGTTCAAGGCCAGGTTGGACAGGGCTTGGAGCAAGCTGCTCTACTGAGAGGCACCCTTGCACACAGCAGGGGCTGGAATTAGGTGATCCAAAGGTCCCTTTCAACCCAAACCATACTGTGATTCTATGATCCAGCTGTAATTTAACCAGCAGACTCTATCCTTTAACACACACAATTTGTGGCAATGAATCCACAGTATTCTTCACACCTAGGCTGTATGGCACATATATACTTTACTACACACCTACCTGTTGGCAAAGCTCTCTGGTCGGGCAGACGATGACTGCAATGGGACCATCGCCCGGCTCAAGCTCCTTTTGATCCATGATATGAATCAGCATTGGCCAGATGAAGGCTGCTGTTTTTCCACTTCCAGTCTTAGCTATCCCAATCATATCTCTGCCACTTAGTGCAACTGGAACACCCTAAAAATAAGGGGATTCTAAACCCATATTATGCCAACCATAGCATATTCTTGCATACGTATCACATGAAAACTCAAATAACAAGAGGAAAACACATTGCAGAGGAGTCACAGCAATAGCCATCAATGCTTACAGTTTCATTGCCAAGTTTATATCTGAATTATATTGTTTCAAGAGCTGGAAGCAATTTTTATGTTATCACTGCTGAGGTCCTGCATGAAATCTGTGTTTGGGCACAGTACAACATCCCAAGGATACATTTACACGTACACAAACACAGCCTGTCCAGCTGTAACACTGCTAAAACCAAACTCTCTGAGCCTATTCTTTCTGTAGTCCTGAAATCTTCAGTTCACCCCTAGTAAAATACAAATCATTCTTTGTGACAGCTTTATATAGCAAACTAGAATTGCAGACAACCTCATATGGACCACCGGACCTTTGTGCTATGTTATTAGCCCTCTTTACACGTTAGAGAAGCAACAACACTCACCTGACATTGTATAGGAGTGGGCTGGGTATACTCAGATTTCCTAATTTGATGCATAAGCTGCTCATCAAACCCAAAATGAGCAAAACTACTGCCAGGCCTTGGAGGAGCAGCACCGGAGACCTTAGGAACAGAAACATAGCATTGCTCATGAACAGCAAGAGAAACAAAACATGAGGAACAAAGGTGTCTCTGCCTCTGAAAATGGCTTTTTACTTTCTGAATAGAGGTAAGTTCAAGCAGGTGCAAATTCCACATGTGTGCAAATAGGACTTTCAGGTATAAAAATGGAGACAAATTGTCAATCCACATAAGTCACTAACATCCTCTCTACCTCCTTGTATAACTGCTGTTCTTCCCCAGATAATTCCCTTCATAGCAAGTCGTCACACTAATGTGTCACAAATGGCACATAATATTCCCGGTTTCCATTCCTAGCTCTGGAGTTCTTTAGTCCAAGTGTAACCATGCAACTTGCAAACTGCAGGACCCCCTCTGACAAATTCAGAGAAGACTTTCAAGAGCTGCTAAGGAAAATCAAGCTCCCTTAAATCAAAGCCACCGAAGCTGTCCAAGAGGATGGAGTTTCCTGGGAAAATCTTCATTAAAACTATTAAGACAGCCCAAAACAAGGAGTTAAAAGGTCCCAGGAGGATAGTTTTGTGACCAGCTTACCCGGAGATTTAGCTTATGACGTAGCTCTACCACTTGTTGCGGGGGGAGACTTGTGATCTCCTCATGCTCATCATAGAAATTCTTCTCAAATGGTGGATATTCAATCTGCAAGAGTAATAACTCAGTCAGCCCAGGACCCAAAATTCTCTCTCTTTCCACTTAGTTTTGGTGAGGAAATGTCCTTTTCCTCAAAAGTTCTTAACTGTCTGCAAGAACATTGAAGCCATTTCAAGAATCTTTAGTGTGACCTGAGGCACGACACTGAACTATGAGAGGGATGGAAGAGTATTTCAATCTGCTTCTGAGCTCCTGCTTTCTAGAATGGAATAAACTTCCTTCCTACCTCTGAGTGGTCAATAGGTGGAAGAGGGTCAATGATTTTTTTGGACGGTGCAATTGGATTCCCATCACTATCATACTCCAGGTTATCCTCTTCCTCTTCTTGGACCACACCAGCAGTGGGGTTTTCAGCCATGTAGCGAAAATAAGCTTCCTGCAGCAAAACAGATCAGTAAAATCACATACAATAGGATGCAGAAATACTACTGCATTTGTTTAAGTGACGTATACACTAAACGGCTGTTTGCTTTCACACCCACCATTGAGGAAACAAACCCACGTCCACTAGAACTGATTCTTCTAATAAATACCAACAATTATGTCCAGAAGGACAATATCACCAATGAAGAAAATAACTACAGTGTCAGACCACAAAATGCTTTGAAAAACCAGATTTCTCTTATGTTTCTGCTTCGCAGCTCCTTCTACAAAGACTTGATATGCTTTAACAACAGACGAAACTGTTTTTTTTTCCACATGAACATAGTACAAACACTGCAGGTTTTAAAACTGAAAACACAATGTTACTAAGCATATGACACTCACTTCTTTCCCTATGCCAAAGACAGTTTCTCCACTTCCCCTAATTAGACTTTAAGAAATGAAAGTGCATCTATTTTTCATTGAGAGAGTCAACAGCAAATGGGCAAGAGTCCTTCAACACCAGCCCAAGTTGGAAGTCACTGTCACCACTGTCCCATACCATCCTTACAGCTCACAAACACTGAATCTCACTGGCACACCAAGACACTCTCAGAAAGAGAACATAACTCACTCGACTGCAAAGCAAATGTTAAAGATCAGATCTTTAAAGCAAGAATCAATCACTGGTATATGGATATACTCATCCGGGGTTTTAATTTATATGGCCAATTAGCACTCAGTCCCACAGATACGACACATCTGAACAACAGCTGTCTCCAGGTTCAAGTCACCCTTGCTCAAACTTCAGCACTCACCAAACTGGAAGCAAAGGGCCAGCGGCCAGACTTCCACACACTGTTACTGTGAGTAACACAATAGCTGTTAATTACAACTTAGTAAGTCTTTCCTCTTTGTTTATTACTTCTGTTACAGTGATGCTTATAATCCTCAATCAGAACTGGAAAATAAACCGAATAAAGAGCAAAAAACCTGATTCTTGCCCTTAACAGGCATGAAATCTCACTGCAAATAGCCTCCACAGTTTAACAGCCTCACACTGGTGCTCCAGGTTAGTGGACTCTAATCTCAAATTTGACAAGATACTGAAAAACCTGTACAGGAAATTGAAGTTCAAATTGACTGGAAAAAATCTTCTTAAACAGAGCAAAAAAAGAATGCAATCAGCTCCTAATAGTCTTCTTTTTTAGTGAAACACCTGGAAGGGTAGAGACAGCAGGGCAAGCACTACAGCCTCCTGCTGATTTGTCCAGATACTGCACATGACACTGGAGTTGTGTTTGTACCTAGTAGTTCTAGATTTGGGGAGGGAAGGGGAAAAGAAAAGAAAACAACAAAGAAGAAGATAGAAAGACTGCATAGGAACTCACTTGGTCATCTTCCTCTTCAATGTCATCTCGAATACCCCTGGAAAAACAAGCGGAGAAAAAAAAACTTCCCTGCAAGTGTTCCACAGACTCAGCTCCATACTTTCATGTGCTAAGTGCTGAGCTCCATACTTCGTGGAAGACACAACACTAACAACTCAGTAACATTTATAATCCCAACCCATGGAGTCTGCATATTTGGTGCCAACCAGAACAGCAACCCTGCAAAGACTTCTTTTACTTCTATTAATGAGACTGAAAGATTAGGACTCCGTCTTCCCAGTAGAAGCCACATCAAAGATCATCCTGGTCTAAGCTCTTGATGCTACGGAAGTCCCATAACTGAAGAGGAATATCAGCCAGGAAGTGTCAATCCAGTTCAGAGCTTCCCCAGGTGGTCATTTGGATCCGGTGTTCTGTTTCAGGACCATGTATAATCTGATCAACCCCATGCAATGCAAATTCTACCAATGTATCTGACATTTCTATCAAGAACCAACAGCATCATTATTTTCCTTGGTCAAAACAGATAAGCTTCCAAAATGTAAACTGCTTTTAAAGTCCAAATTAAGCTATTCCCAATTGCCACATGCTACCCAGTACCTCTGCTTTACAGGGAAGGTCTTCAAACCTAGTTTACAAGAATCCCTAGTACTAAAGGTACAGCGGCATGGAGTTATTTTGTCCACATACATGCAAATTTAAACTAAACCATGCTGATCACTGCAAGGATGTGGAAAGAAGAAAATCCTATTTCAGGCTGCTCTGGAAGGCGGTACAACGTGCTGACCCACTTTGGGTGGCCTAGTAAAGCTTCTCACGTGAGAGAACTCTGTGTTGTTGCATTTTACTGTAGGACGCCACTATGGATTCTTCCCTCCTGGTATTCAACTGTTACTGCTGAGAACTTTAGCCATGGGGGATATCATTTGCTGGTTAATGCTGGTTACTTGGTGTACATTACACTGGCTACAGAACAATCATCATCAACAAAATGCATTGGGATTCTTTTAGCACCACACAAGACACAGGCAGGCATGGGAAGTATAAAAGAGAACTTACTTAGCATTCTTTTTTTCCTTGTCTTTATCTTCGAGTCTCTTCATGTCTCGAGCAGCTTGATCCTAACAGGTCATAAAATGACAACATGTCAAAAAGACAAGATGATGAAACTTGGAAGGGAGAAATGCTCCTATATAACTAGACCATCATGCCAGAGAAAACACCTTTTGTACTCAACCCTCTCTTGCTCCATATCCTATCATGCTAAGTAAATCTTCCTACTAATACCTTTGAAATCTCTATATTTGTAACTTCATGGCATTGTTGTTGAAAAAATACATTCTCTGCATTCCTCCTGAAAACACTGCACTCGAATCCAGCTAATAACAAAGCTGTGGCTTAGAAACAGCTCCTGAGAAATACAAACCCCTTCAATTCAGGTAGTGAAAAATGCACAAAACCTTAATTTCACAGTCAGAGACACATGAAGCTCTTTGTTGTATTGTTTGGATATGCTCTAATTCACATGGCACCGAAAGGTAACTGACATCCTGAACACAGCTGCCAAAGGCAGGAGAGACATTTGCTGCTCCTGACTGGGGAGAAGTATGGCCACATAAATGAATACGCATTTCAGGAGCCAGGTCTTGCCTCCACTTCAGCCATGAATGCCTCCAGAGGATCATCATCGCTGTCAGAGTCTGCTGATTTGGAATGAAACTGCTGGCGAGTGGGGGAATTCTCTGCAGGAATGTATGGCAAATCCACATTGCTGGAATCTTCCTCTTCATCCTCAAAGTACCTGAAAAGAAATGAACAATGGCCCAGTCAGCACATGGTGGGTTAAAGCAGGTGATCTGTGAAGGTCTGAACCCAAACTAGTCTATGATTCTATGGTCTACAGCACTGTGGTGCCTCTCATGGTTTTCATCAGGTTTCCTACACAGATGCGGATCATACCAGTCAGTAGGTACATAGGAAAAGATGTTGAGATTTACAATCATTTCTGTTGGAGGCTAGAAGTAGCAGCAGGGCAATGAGATATGATGAAACTGATCTTCTGGAGCGGCTCTCCCAGGCTGGTGAACACAGGATGTTTTTCTGATCTCCCTCCTATTCAACGCATTTATGCTGCTAACAGAAGGGTCAGTAAAGACTTGTGGAGCTGAATGCTTCTCTATACAAAAGACACCCAAATTTACCCCCCTTGGCTCCAATTCCGAATGTACCAAAGTGCGAATGGGATTGAGCTGAGGTATGCTCTTAGAGAACATACTCGTAGCTCTCTGTGGGCTGCTGCAGTCTTTCAATTCTATTTAGAGGCAAGGGTGTGTTATTATTCTCATTTTACAGGTGATGTAAACTGTAAGTCATTGGCCCAGGGTGATGCCTAAAGTCTGCTGCAGGCAGGGATGGGGGTTCCTGAATGTGACCAGCTCCACTTTTCTTGACACTGCTGATTACTGATTTTCTTGACACCACTTTTCTTGCTTTACTGCTGTGTAAAGCTACCAGGGTTCTGTAACACCATAAACCTCATAAATGCCCCAGAGACATCCCCTGACTTGGGAAACTTTCAAACACCACAATCTAGAGCTGGATAAACACAGCGATAATGGCACTTACGCATTCTCTTCATCAAAATTTGCTCGCTTTGACCCAATTTTGTAGAAAGAAGGCAGCTGAGGAGGCCCTGATTTTGCAAATGCAGCAGAAGAACCGGCTGTTCCAAAAGCACTGTGAGACTGCTGAGAGAGCTTCGGCTCCTCCTTCTTCCCAGGTGTTATGGCAAAGCCACCAAACCCAAAGCCTCTCTTAGTACCAGGTCCACCTTTATTCCAATTCATGATGACCCCAGTGTATCTGTTAAAACCAGAAAAGACAAATTAGCGCTCTGCTTTTGGCAGTTCTGGATCTAATTGTCACCATTTTTCTTGGATTACTTCAGGCATGACAGACACTTGTGGAAACGCAAATGAGGAGCCTGATCTCTTTCCCAAAAAGCATTAGGCTTTGTTCACTTATTGTAGGTATAAATGTATCCGCAACTGTTATCCAAAACAGACTGTGTCCCTCAGTGATTACTTCAGCATATTTAAGATGTTGTCTACCTTCTGTTTTGCAACCTAAACCAAACAAACCCAAGGCCAGAACTTTGAACATCAGGAGGAACAAGGGATGAAAAGGCAGCCCAGTACAATACTCTGCATGTCCTTACAGTCCCATCCTCAAGTGTTTCATGCCTTCTTGAACACCACACTAAACAACCCAACAGCTCCAGAAAATGAGCCCAAAGCAGGCCTCTGCTCTGAGACAAGAAATGCTTCTGCCAAAGTCAGCCTCCTCTTGTCTAGAAAGCACTTTTAGCCACATGTATGTTCTAAGATGGATGAACAGAAGGCTGAACTGATAGACTGAGGCGTACCCTTCCCATTGCAAGCAATTTATCTCACCTGCATGGCCAAGGCAGTCATCCCTTCAAGGCAGCCAAAGAGATTATGACACCCAAAGCTTTCAGGTGCATTATAATTAGATGGCCCAAAGGCTGTGAGTCTTATTAAACAGATTCTAACATTCAACCAGAATCCACCAGCAAGAAAAACAACTTCAAAACAACCTGAGAAGAGACACTGCTGCTGCGCCCTGTGCAGCGTGGGACTTGCTCAGTGAACCTCAGATCCAGACCAGAGCTCACCAGAAGGCTTTGGGGAAAGCAGCTGCTCAGTTCCTCATGGCAGCAGCTTGTGCTGGTGTCCTGCTGTGCCCCTTGCACCTCAGCAGCTTCCACACCTGCAGATGTGGCAGGTGAGAAATCAAAACGTACAACGACCGGACGAGAGGTGCTGGCAGCACATCAGGTAAGCTTTTAAGGTCCAATATCTGATTTTAAACGCTCTTCCTCACTGTTATTGACTTTTTTCCTCCCGCTACCCCAGGAAATAGACAGAACGATTCTTTCGCGCTGTCACACAGCTGCCAAACGACAAAGTTTGCTCCGTTTGCCCCCGGAGCGGGTTCCTGCGGGACACGGAGGCACCACCGGCTCTGCCGAGCGCCGCTCCGAGGCACAACCCCTTGCCCCAGACGCCCCCGGCTCCGCGGGCACGCAGCAGGGTGCCCCGGCTGCTCCAAGAAGGGACCCCCCCGCACCGAGACCGCGCGTCCCCGAGCACCGCGGGGAAAGGGCCGCGGACCCGGAGGGCCGCAACGCGCCCTCACCGCGGGGCTCCCTGCGCTCACCGCGGGCCCTCACAGCCCTTCCCGCCCGCGGGGCCCCAGCACGGGGGCGGACCCTTTGTGCGGGCCAGGCCGAGCCCGCACTAGGCCGCAGTCCCGCCCGCTCGCACCGGCTGGAGGGGGGGGGTGTCCGGCGGGGAAGGAGCGGCCGCCCCGCGCGGCCCCGCGCCCCGCACTCACCCCTCGGGCACCGCAGCCGCCGCTCCCCGGTTACCGGGGCGGGGGGAACAAGGGGGGGGGGCTGAGACGCGACGTTACGACGTAGGTACGTGCGTGGCGCGCTGAGCTCAGCGCGCACGCTGGCGGAACATGCGCGGTAGCAGCGGGGGAAGCCGCGGGAGGCGGGCGGAGGAACCGGGAGCGCCCGGAGCCGCGGCGCGGAGCAGCCCCGGAGGCGCGCGGGGGGTGCCTCGGGGCGTGCCTCGGGGCCGGGGGTGCCGCCGCCGCGGGGCTGAGGCTGCTCCCGGCGCCGTCCACGCGTGTGCGCCCGCACACCGCCTCGCGCGCGCGGGGAGCGCAGCGCGCATGCTCCGCTTTACGCAAAGCGCGCAGGCTGCGCCGCTTGCGGGCTCTGAGCGCAGCGCGAGGGCCGGGCCCGAGCGGTGGCGGCGGCGGCGCCGCGTGACTGAGGTAACGCGGGTCCCGGCGGGGATGGGGCGGCCTCCGCCGCTCGCTCGTCGCTCCCGGCCGTGACGGTTCCGGTCGTGCGGCGCCTCTGCGGTGCCCGCCGGGGCGGGAGGTGCGGGAGCGGGGCCTGGGGGCGCCGGGGTGCGAACTCCGGCCTCGGTTACCTTGGCTTGTGTCCCTGGAGGGAGCCGGGGGCCTCGGCACGGCGGTGGCATTGGGGTCCCGCTTCGCACCGGCGGGTTGCCGGGGGCTGTCGTGTGGGGCTTGGGGCCCGGGACGCGGAGCGAGTTAGGGGTGTCACGGCGCGCTGACCCTCGGGGAAGCTTCTTTTGCACGAGGCTTTATGGAGCTGTGGGGTCTTCCGGAGGTGGGTGCATGCAGACGGGCTCGAAATCCCTCCTGTGGAACACCTGTGCTGCTGGCTCCGTTCTGGTGGCTTTAACCTCCAGATGCAACTTCTGAAGTATGGAAATAGGAGGTTTACTGCTTAAGTTCATGTGCAATTGGGACATACCCGGCCAACGCGCTAAGCCCTGGTTATAGTGATTTGTTATGGTGATTTATCATGGTGTTATCCAGCTTGGCTGATGTGTTCTGCTCAGGTTTTTGCTAGAAGTCTTTGGCAGAGGCGTTTATTCTAAGTGTCGTTGTCATGTGGAGCGGGGGTTCCCTGCTCCTCCAGCTTAGAAACGAATCGGTTTTATTTCAAGGGTTTTTTTAAGAGAACGAAGTCATTAACATTCATGTTCCCACTCGGATCTGGTTGCGGGAGGGAGTAAAATGAGTCTTGCTGCCAGTTCTGACACAGCCGATCCCCCACAGCCCCTCTGCTCTGGAGCCAGGCTGAGAGCTGGGCTGGGGCAGCCTGGAGAAGAGAAGGATCCTGAAGGGGAGACCTCAGAGCAGCTCCAGTGCCTGAAGGGCCTCCAGGAAACCTGGAGAGGGGCTTTGGCCAAGGGCTGTAGGGACAGGACAGGGGAATGGCTTTAACTGCCAGAGGGGAGACTGAGATGAGCTCTTGGGCAGAAGCTCTTCCCTGTGAGGGTGCTGAGGCGCTGGCACAGGGTGCCCAGAGAAGCTGTGGCTGCCCCATCGCTGGCAGTGTTCAAGGTCAGGTTGGACACAGGGGCTCAGAGCAAGCTGCTCTATTGGAAGGTGTCCCTGCCTGTGGCAGGGGTTGGAACTGGAGGAGCTTTAAGGTCCCTTCCAACCCAAACTATTCCAGGGTTATTTGATAATAACTATGGCTGTGGTTTGGACCTTGGTGATGGTCCCCACAGTCTGAGTAGGAGACCACGACTGTTCTGAGATCAAGCAGAAAGAACAGAAGGCTCAGGGCAAAACCAAGATGAGCTGAGAAACTCTACAGGTTTCTGGCAGATCTGCTCTGGAGAGCCCCAGTTTCTACTGTTATTTTGGGGTCTAGTGCAGTATCCATCCTCTTCCTGCTGTTTTTTGGTACAGCTTAAAACAAAAGGTCTCAGTCTCTAAATTGAACTCATGCTGGGATGCATGGTCATGGATGGGAAGTTGGCCATTACTGGAGGTGTGATCAGAATTAATAAGGATTTATTGTAATGTTTGATTTGTTTTTACTTTTATTTTCTAGTGAAAATGAAAAATTTCTATATTTTTATTGCTCTCTTGTTCATCCCATGGAGTTTTTCTGTGGCAAAATACAATGAGTTTGAGGATGGGGATGACATAATGGAATATGATGATAATGACTTTGCTGAATTTGAAGATGTTAATGAAGATGCAGTCACAGAGTCTCCTCAGAGGATCATCACTACAGAAGATGATGAAGAAGAAGCCACTGTGGAGCTGGAAGGTCAGGATGAGAATCAGGAAGACTTTGATGATGCAGATGCACAGGTAATGCCTCATCTCCTACATGTCTCCTAAAAGTATCTCTGCACCTTTCTTTCTCACCTTATCTTTTTGGGTTTCACTCACTGGGCTTTGGATTTTCATGCTGGTTGTGATTTTGCCCATTAGGAAGGTGATAGCGAGAGCGAACCGTATGACGATGAGGAGTTCGAAGGCTATGAAGAGAAACCAGATGCATCCCATAGCAAAAATAAAGACCCCATAACAATAGTTAATGTAGGTATAAATGTTGATCCACTTTCTATTTGGTGTTTCATCACTTACTTTGCTAAGGCAATAATGCCAGTAATGTCACTGGTGCACAAATGGGCATGTGAGAGAGTGTGTATAAGGAATCTGCTTATTCAGTATTTAAAATTGATCTTCATTCACTTACTGTAGGTTCCTGCTCACCTTCAAAACAGCTGGGAGAGTTACTACATGGAAATCCTGATGGTAACAGGTCTTCTGGCTTACATCATGAATTACATCATTGGGAAGAACAAAAATAACCGTCTGGCTCATGCATGGTTCAATACTCACAGGGAGCTGCTAGAAAGTAACTTTGCTCTTGTTGGTGAGTTCCATAATGACTAGGATCTGCTTTTAGTTTATGTGAAGAAAGCTGGGTTTAGATGGGCATGTAGGCTCTAGGGAAGAGTATCCTTTCTTGTGCAGATGTGTGCTGGCACTAACGACAGCTCTCTGCCATGCTTCCAGTGCTGAAATCTCGTGGTGTAGTATATTCTGGAACACCGTGGTGATAATCCAGCAACAACTGAGCTCTGAGCCTGCTGAGGAGCTTTGCTGTTTAAATATGTGATTTTTAGAGTACAGTTCTCTTACACTGTTTTCTTCAGGGGATGATGGCACTAATAAAGAAGCTACAAGCACTGGGAAACTAAATCAGGAAAATGAACACATCTATAACTTGTGGTGCTCTGGAAGGGTGTGCTGTGAAGGAATGCTCATCCAGTTAAAGGTAGGGCTAAGAGAGTTTGTGGTACTGTTTATCTGTCACCAGTTTTCAGGCTCTGGAGGCTTTTCTATTCCAATGTGAGTGACGAGGAGTCTCACCTCTACTCTTTGGCTCACATTCAGATACAGGGTTCTGAATGAGCACACATGAAGGGGAGACTGGTCAGTCTAAAGAGCTGTACAGGCCTGTATTCTGCCCACTAAAGCAGGTAAGAGTGGGTGCTTACAGAAAGAGTATAGAAACCAGAACTATAGCATAAACAGAGGGAAACTGCCATTTAGAGGGACTTGAGTGTGTTGGAGGAATGACCCAACAGCAATTCTGAGGAGGTGCAACAAACACAAAGTCCTGCATCTGGAACGGAACAGCCCCAAGGGCTAGTTCAGCTCCTAACTTGAGGGAGCAAGGCTCTGAGAAACATCTCTAATACATCAACTGGGCTGCCTTTGAGCAGGAGAGCTGACTTCCAAACAGCCCTTCAAAGCTAAATTATTCTCTGAAAAGCATCTATTTGTAACTGTCCTATTTTTCCATGAGCCCCACTGCTCTCTGCCAATGAAGCTGCTGCACTCACAGCTATCTTCTTCTGTGTTTACAACTTGTGCTTTCAGTTCCTCAAGAGACAAGACCTCCTGAACGTTCTTGCACGCATGATGAGGCCAGCTTCTGACCAAGTGGTACGTGCTCAAACCTTTACCTGTGACACGCTGCATTCCTGTGGCTCTGAGCTGCTGCTTTGGATTGTTCTTGGGACATATAACTGAACTGCTGGGTATCTTTCTGTCGTAATTCCATATCTTCTAGTTCAGAAACTGTTGAAATAATCCAAAATAATCATTCATCAAATGAGTCTTAACTCTGCTGTTCTAGTCACTGTCATTATACTGTAGCATTATACCACAACACTAAACTGAGCACTCAGTATAATTAAAAAGCTACTTTATTGTAAGTCCACTGAGAAGCTTTAAATCAGCAACTTAGTGTGTGGCTTCACTTAGTCTTTGTTCTCCTCAATCAAAGTGTCAAACACTGAAGTCACAGAAGATGTAGGTCTCTATTTGGCCAGTAGTCTGAAGGCAGAGTGCACGGTATAAATCTGCTCAGGGCTAATCACATTCTGTCCCACAGCAAATAAAAGTAACCATGAATGATGAAGATATGGACACCTATGTATTTGCTGTTGGGACAAGAAAAGCACTGGTGCGACTTCAGAAGGAAATGCAGGACCTGGTATGTATGTTTGTGTTGGGAATGTGCACATGGTAAATAATAGGATATAAGAACCTCTAAGCTGTAAAGTGTTTGTTTTCTTGGAAACAGCTGAAAACCATTGGATTTAGTGTGTGGGGAAGAGATGTTTTCATGTAATGGGTGAAAGTAGTGCCACCAGACATCTGTGCTCACCAGCTGCTGTCAGAACTGCAGGAAAAGAGGCAATTGAAAGCAGCCTACACCTCCCTTCTGGTGCTCATTTAGGAGGCGGCTGAAGTATATTGTCAGGAGTGTCACTTCACCTCATTTAATTAGTGCAAATGGCTTTTCAAAGCTTGAAAAGCAAACTTAATTGGTGATATGTGATGTGGAAAGTTTGGGTCCGAGTCATCTACCTTTGTGGGATCTGAAATTAAAACTTCCCATGTGTCCCAAGCCCTGAAGCTTGCAAAGTATCCAGCAATAACAAGCAGTGGTTTGCTAATAATCTCTTCCCTCGTAACTCAGGTGACAGCACTAAAGTGTGGTTGGTAGGATGCCAGGGGGTTTTGTTTTGTTATCAAGCAAGAGAAACAGAATGTCTTACAAAAGCAAATGTCACAAGTAAAATGTCTTACTTTGAGTATAAAATTGTTTTATCTTTTTTCCTTAAAGTAGTGACTATTGAAGGGAAATACTAGCTTAAAGCCTAATGATGCTGCATGTTTGAAATGTCCCCAGTAGGACTGAGTGACAGAGTTAGCGTATTCTTTGTGCACTGAACTGTCCCACTGTGCTGGAACAGGTCAGGCTGGTAAAATACATACAAGCTTGTCTTTATTTTTTCCCCCTTGTTCTCTTTGAAACAGAGCGAGTTCTGCAGTGATAAACCCAAGTCTGGTGCAAAATACGGGCTTCCAGATTCACTGGCCATCTTGTCGGAGATGGGGGAGGTCACAGAGGGAATGATGGACGCCAAGGTAAGCCTAAGTGAACCAGTCATAGAATGGTTTGGGTTGGAAGGGACCTTAAAGATCGCCCAGTTCCAGCCCCCTGAATTAGCACAAACCTTCCTCGGAAGCCTATGCAAGAAAGTTGTAATATTTATAGAATCAATAGAATCTCCTGTAAAGATCGCAACACGAGAGCCAAATGAACCCCCGGGATCTAGAGGAATCCAGACCCTAAGGAAGCTTGAGGGCTGGAAGAGGGATGTAAGTCTCACGTCTTTATCCCTTTTACATAGCAACTGTTAGCCTAGTCTGAACTGCAGAGTTAAATCTGCCTTTCAAAGCCTGGAAGTCAGCTCCAACAGCCTGTTCGGAGGAGGGTGTTGATGGTGTGTCTGCAGGTCCTCAAAGCTGACCTGTTACCAAATGAACTGGGAAATCCCAAATAGGAGTTAGATATCCAGTATTTGAGTTGCTCACATTAATTCCATGCATTGGGGCTCATTGTAGCAAAAGCTATAAATAAATGACAGTTTACCTTTCAGTGTCATAGTGGCAAGCTGAGCGCAGCAGTTTTCTGAGTGATATGTAGCCACTTTGGCGAAGCCACATGGAGCGGGGAGGCTGCAGATGGGTTGGTGTTGGGAAGAATTAACCCCAGTTTCTCTTTCAGATGATACATTTCCTCACACACTATGCTGACAAGATCGAGTCTGTCCAATTCTCGGACCAGTTCTCCGGTCCAAAACTTATGCAAGAGTACGTATCTCCCCTCCCAGCAGCTACCGTAGCACTGAGCAAAATAGACCGGCAGACTTGTTTGCACTGTGAAGCCTGCTGGAATGCACACAAAGAAATTGGGAGCAGAGGTGAATAAACAGCACTCGCAATGCTTCCACATGCTGCGTTAGTTTAGAACATAAAGGTGCTGTATTGCCTTAATACTGATTTTTGTGTGCTGGTTCTGCTGTAGTTTAGGCAGCTCCAAATTCCAGCTAATATTTGGCAGCTCCAGTGTACACGTGGAAAATGACTGAGTAACCCCACTGAAGATACACAGCCTGTTATCATTTAGGGGCCAAGAAATAACACTGCAGGAGGAGGATTCGACATGCTACCTCAGACGCTATCTGAATGCATTGAGGACTAGGTTTAAGCAAAGTCTGCAGTGTAAAAAACCCAACATGGATTTTTTTTTCCTAACTGGTATTTATAGAAGGTCTGTAGGAACATAAATAACAGGGCATATACAAAATTGCATGTCATTAAAAATACACAGACCTTTGTAGGGCTCTGCCCATTGGGTTGGATGGTGCTGTTTGTTAATGTCTTCTCACTGCTTCTGAGTAAAACACTTCAAGTTTGCAACTTAAGTTTGGGTTACAGCAGGCTTTTAATCCTGTTTATTTCATAGATTCAAAGAACAATTAAAAAGGACCTTAAGATCATCCAGTTCCAACCCCCATGCAATGGGCAGGGATGCCTCACCCTAGACCATGTTGCCAAAGTCTCTGTCCAGCCTGGCCTTGAATGCTGCCAGGGATGGAGCGTTCACCATTTCTTTTGGCAACCTGAGCCAGTGCCTCAGCACCCTCACAGGGAAGAATTTCTTCCCTGTATCCGACCTGAACTTCCCCTGTTTCAGTTTGAACCCATCACTCCTTGTCCTATCACTACAGTCCCTGATGAAGAGTCCCTCTCCAGCATCTTGTAGCCCCCTTCAGACACTGGAAGCTGCTCTGAGGTCTCCAGGCAGCTTCTCTTCTCCAGGCTGAACAGCCACAATGTTCTCAGCCTGTCTTCATATGGGAGGTGCTCCAGCCCCTGCTCATCCTCCTGGCCTCCTCTGGACTTGCTCCAACAAGTAGTTTGCAGGTTTCCCTTGGTTCCTGACAAAGTTTTCCCTATCAGTATCAGGTATTTTGTATGCCTCTGTTTTTCTTCACTCATTTCTGCCACTTTTTTCTTTCCTACCAGGGAGGGGCAGCTTACAAAACTGCCTGAAACCAAGAAGACACTTCTGTTTACATTTAATGGTAAGAGAACTGGTGTACAAGTGTGTATGTGTACCTGGGGGGTGCTGTGCTTTATCTGTGCAAGTCATACATTCGATTCTGGCATTTATGGAAGATAACGTATATGACCTGTGACTTCAGTGCATGTAATGGGATCATTGATTAATTAACCAGTAACAGAAGGCAGTGATAACACTGGGGAGCAAGCAGCACACTGTCATAATAGGATACTGAATTCTTGCTGTTATTGGTCTTAGAATCAACCAGGTTGGAAAAGACCTTTAAGCTCATCAAGTCCAGCTGTTCCCCAGCCCTGCCAATGCCACCACTAACCCATGGCACTGAGGGCCTCATCTACATGGTTTGGGGATGCTTCAAGGGATGGTGACTCCAGCACTGCCCTGGGCAGCCTGTTCCAAAGCCTAAGCACCCTCTGGGGAAGAAATTGTTCCTAATACCCTGGTGGTGGCATCAGCTCATCATTGCTCTTAAGCCATGGGCCTTGCGGTTTGAACTTGTACAAAGCTACTTGATTGCCCCTAGTTTGAAATAAAACCAGCCTGTTGGGAGTCTGTTCTCAAAGGCAAAGCTCATGTCAGAGCCTGAATTCAATGCTTATTTTGTATTCTGCGCTAATAAAACTAAGGAGGATTGTGTGGGGTAAATGTACCTGCCACTGTGTGAGGAATCTAAGTTTGATCTCTAAAAATGAACTTCTAGTTATTTCATAGAATCATTTAGGTTGGAAGTGACCTTTATGACTTTATGACTGACCAACCACTAACCCTGCCACTATTCCCCAAGCCTGTAGTATTATACAGGGTTGTTGTGACCTAAGTGCAGGACCCAGCACTGAGCCTTGTTATCCTTCCTAAAGAGTAGTATAAGAGCATCTTTTGTGAATGGTGTGAGCAATAAGGAAAGAGCATTATAATGAGTAGGGAAATCCTGCCAATCTCTCTGAATTAACAAGAAACTCTTATTTCAGTGCCTGGTTCAGGCAACACTTCCCCAAAGGACATGGAGTCTTTGCTGCCTCTGATGAGCATGGTTATCTACTCTATTGACAAAGCGAAGAAGTTCCGTCTGAACAGAGAGGTAAGTGGTATCTATTTTTCCTGTCTTCTGAATATTGTATGAAATTGCCACTATTACCATTGGATCCCTAATCTTAATATGGGGAGCTTTCTATCTCTAATGTGACTACCAGAGATACTGCATCCTGCTCATGGGGAAATCCATATGAACTGCATTTCCTTCTCTCTGACAAAAGGGCAAACAAAAAGCCGACAAGAACAGGGCTCGTGTGGAAGAGAACTTCCTTAAGCTGACTCATGTGCAAAGGCAGGAGGCTGCTCAGTCCCGTCGAGAGGAGAAGAAACGGGCAGAGAAGGAGAGAATCATGAACGAAGAGGATCCTGAAAAGCAGCGGAGGCTGGAGGTGAGGTGGATTTTCAGGTTGTTACATCAGCTGTAGCTTGTATCCTGGGCTACCTGCAGGTACAGCAGCAACACCCAGCTCTGATCCTGTAGGATCTTTGTGGGAAGGCAGAGAACTTCCAGGGTATGTGCTGGTGCTTTCTGAAACCTGGGAGCGAAGGCTCCCAGTGAGGACACAGCTCACGTGGTTAGAGATGTGAGCCCATGTGCTGTTCAGCTCTCCTGAAGTGATCAGCTTGCTCTTGGATTGCTGCTGTTCATTCAGATCTCTTTGTCCTCACCTGCAGGAAGCAGCTTTGCGGCGTGAGCAGAAGAAGCTTGAGAAGAAGCAGATGAAGATGAAGCAAATCAAAGTGAAAGCAATGTGACTCCATTGGGAGCAACGTCTCAGTGCCACCTGCAGAATTGGAATCCACAGGGTACAAAGACCTACTTAACTCCATAATCCTACACTTTGAACACTAATAGCCATTAAGAGAAATGTTCCTTGCATTGGTGTTACTTAGTTAAGTATTCCAGCAACATGCAGGTGTATGTAGAGATCTTTGTCTCAGCAGTTCTACTCCAGGTGGTACGTTTGCTACTTGTCTAAGAAAAAAAATTGCAATAGTCTTGAATGCTCTTTGTCATTTGTTCTTTAAAACCGGAAGACTGTAAAGTCTCCTGGTTTTACCTGTCCCTGTGTGCTGGTAACATACTCGTGCTTTGGTTTTAAACTTTGGGTTTAGTTATTGGGAGGGAAGGTGGGGAACTTTAGGGGAGGAAAACTGCACAAGAAGCATTTACTGTGCATTTATTTGCATCAGGCTTGTAAAGGCACAAAACTTAAGAGCTTTCCGTACACAGTATGGATTCTTCAGGGATTTCAGCCCAGTAGAATAGAAGTGCTTTTCGTTTTCTTTGTTTTTTACAACCAAGGGACTGAAACAGTGTTAGGTCACCTATTACACCATGATGTGTAAACCAGATGTGTTAGAGAGAAGGAAATGGGCTATGTGAGCAGTTTCCTACTTGTGGTTTTGAATGCCACAAGTACAATGTGAAGTGAGTAATGTCTGCGTGGTGTTTCTTCAGGAGCATGTGGTGAGTTAGCAGCTTCAACAAGCTTTCCTCGAGTATTCTCAACTGTACAAGTTTGCCTCAAAACCGCCTGATTTCAGCAGCTGCTGCCTGGTTCCCTTCAGCCAGACCTAGATTCAGTGAATAACTGCAACTGCCCGTTTCCCCAAGCAAGTAAAAACGTTTTGGGGGGTACATGAGTCCTCTTCAATGATCATTTCAGGTTTTGAAACTAAATGGGGAGCATGAAGTGAATGCCCCAGTGCAAGCACTTTGCTGAGAGAGCCCTGCATTTTATAAATGCTTCCTGTCTAGAAGGTGTTTTATTGTTGCTTGTAACAGACTTTTAACAGTTTTTGGGGGAAAATAGGATCTTGCATTTTCTTGTTGAATACTTTGTGCATACTTGGTTCAGAGGCAATAAGAATGAGCTGCTGTTGAAACAGCAACTGCTTAAAATTCTTCCAGCATGGGCTGCTTCACACTGATTTAAATGCAAATGTCTGTAACCTGATACATGCAAATGCATTAATTTTATAATGGTTGGTAAAATTATTTAAAACCAAAACTAATGTAGATGATGTGAAATTTTCGCACTATTTAGCTTTAAAGGTGACTACGGCATTGTTCCACAAAGGTATTGGAAAGGTAATGCTGGTTTGTGCTCTTTAAGTGGACAGCTTTCCTGAAGTCCCATATGTCTGTGGGCTGTGGCAGCTAATTTTGTACTATGACCATTCAATCGAACAATCTAACGAAGAGTAAAAAGAGAACTGAAACGCTCCTCCTGCCTGCGCTGCTTGGCTGGACTCTGTGTTCCTTCCGTCCGGTAGGATCTCAAAGCCTGGTGCTTCTGTCCACCTGGGAGCCACTCGCTGTGCGGGTGGTGGGTGCTGGGGAAGGGCACGGAGCCTATGAGGCCAGATCATAGAATCAACCAGGTTGGAAAAGACCTTTCAGCCCATCCAGTCCAACCATTCCCCAGCACTGCCAAGGCCACCACTGACCCATGGCACTGAGGACTCGTCTCCACGGGGTGTGAACACACAGGGACGGTGACTGCAGCACTGCCCTGGGCAGTTCCAATGCCTGAGCACCCTTTGGGGCAGGAATTGTTCCTCAGCTCCATCTAACCCTGCCCTGGTGCAGCTGAGGCCGTTTCCTCTTGTCCCATCCCTGTTCCTTGGGAGCAGAGCGCAGCCCCCTCCTGGCTCCATCCTCCTCTCAGGCAGTTGTAGGCAGCGATCAGGTCCCCCCTGAGCCTTCTCCACACTGAACCCCCCAGGTCCCTCAGCCCTTCCCCATCACACTGTGCTCCAGGCCCTGCACAGCTCCATTGCCCTCCTCTGGCCCCGCTCCAGCACCTCAATGTCTCTCTTGCAGTGAGGGGCCCAGAGCTGAACACAGGGTTCGAGGTGCAGCCTCACCATTGCCCAGTGCAAGGGCACAACCACTGCCCTGGCCCTGCTGCCGCACTGGTGCTGATACAGACCAGGGTGCTGGTGGCTTCTTGGCTGCACGCCCAGGTCTTTTCCGTGGGCAGTTTCCAGCCACTCTCTCCCTCAGCCTGGAACGTTGCAGAGGGTCGTTGCGGCCAGAGCGCAGGTCCTTTGCCTTGTTGAATCTGATACCATCGCTACAGCCCATCGGTCCAGCCTGTCTGGATCCCTCTACAGACCGGCTCTCCCAGCTAAATTTGCCGCGGGTGCCCTCGATCCGCTCATTGCCATCACCAATGAAGCTATGAAACACCACAGGATGGGCAGCCCCGGAGGAGTCACCGCCCGTGCTAAGGCGCTGCAGCACCCCGAGGGAGCCAACATGGCGCCAGCCTCTTCCCGCCGGCCAGGCGAGGCGACGTCACGCTCGCGCCGCGTCACGCGGCGGCGTGCTGGCGTCACACGCGCGCGCGGCGTGTCTCTGCCGGCGGAGCGGCGGCCGCAGCGTGAGGCGCGGGTGAGGGGGGGGGCGGCCGCCGCGGGCCCCGGGCCGCGCTCCCCGGGCCCTGCCCGCGCTCCGGTGCGCCTCGCACGGCACCGTGGGGCTGCCGGGAGGCGGGCGGGCGAGCGCTGCGCTCCGGGGTGACCCCCTGTTGTGCCCGCAGGTTTGCCCGTCCTTGTCCCGAGCTGCGTGTGGTAACCGTAACGCGGATTCCATGTCTTTTCTTGTAAGTAAACCCGAACGGATTAGGGTGAGTGTTGAACCTCTTCCTGCTTCCCTCTGGCGCCGGTGTCGGGAGAGCCTTGCGCTTGTGCGGAGGAGCCGCAGCGGGGCTGCCCTCCTGGAAAGCACCTTAAAGTGGCGTTAGGACGTGCTGGGGGCCGGTTAAAACCCATCTGCTGAAGCGTTTGTTGCCTCCACACGCGTATTTCCTCTGTATGCGCTGCGAGGGGGTGTAACGGGCGCTGTAGTGAAGAGAAAGTGCGGTGATGCTTGTGATGCTTCCTGCCTTGCTTTAAGAAGTTACCACCTCGCTGTGTCCCCCACCGACAGCTTCTGGTTTTCACCCTAAACTTAACCCTTAACTGCACACAACAGCGTCGTTTAATTCTGCCGTTTTAAGCGAGGAAGTTTCATGCGAGGAAACGCCGTGAAATGACGGTGTTCGATACAAGGTTCGAGTCGTTGTCCCCTAAAGACTCGGTGGTGCTTTCTAGGACTGGCTTCCCTCGCACTAAACAGCATGAGCCGTATTTCTTCAGTTATGTTACCAGCTAGACAACCTCTAACATGGCAGTGTTTGCAATTGCTTATTTAATGCTACATGATCAGCACTCTGCAAGCCTAAAATTGTATTTTCTTTGGTGTGTTATGTCTGTGTGTATCTGTTCCTCCTTGAATCACAGAGGTGAATAGAGATTCCTTTGCACGATCTAATGCTTGCTGCCAAATAAAGCATGAACTGTGGAGAAAACCAACTTTAACATGTTTCTCTTCTAACTTTGCATTCAGTCAGTAGATATACAGCCCAAAACCTTCAGTTCTCTAAGACATCACCTCCTTGTAAATGGTTGAAGCATTTCTTACATCTGTTAAAACCAGCCAGCTTCTATTTGGCTATACAAGCGAGTTGCAGCATGCTTCTTATTTTTGCTGTGTATGCATGTATAAAGGTTCTTGTTTGAGAATTATAAATGATGTTACCTGTTGTTGCAAGTGCATGTTGGTCAGGAAGAGCAGTCGTTGTTGTTAGTTGTTGGGTGCTTGCCATCATAGTGGCACACGAAGAGAATATCCATATCTAAAGTAAGGCTGGAACTCTGATGGTGTAGCTGGTTGGTTTGAGACCACAGTAGAATCCTTGAAGTGTTATGATTCTCTTTTCTTTTGTTGGGGAGGTGGAAAAGAAACTTGTTTCTCTGTGGATTAACTAATGAACTGCTTTGGCTTTTCTTCTTTCAGCGGTGGGTGTCTGAAAAGTTCATTGTTGAGGGCTTACGAGAGTTTGAACTGTTTGGAGGTAAGTTTTCCTCTCATTAAGTGACATTGTTAGAAGTATTTTGGCTGCAAGGTTTGTTAATTTCATTGTAAATATGTATCTTAACAGTCAAATAATGAATAACTCTCCTTGTAGCACCAAATCTGCTTATTCAAGCAGAGGAAACACATAAAGTTAATATGGAAGTGTCCAAGATCCAGCTTCTTATGGGTGGCAGCACTGTTTTCAGACACTGCATTCTGCATTTCTTCACATAACCAATATAATCTTTCCCTATGCACAAGACAGATTTGGGGGTTGGGAAGGCTAATTATCATTTTCAGAGTAAAAATGGATTTTGAAACTGATGACATGGCAGGGGGTTGGAAGTGGATGATCTTAAGGTCCTGTCCAACCCTAACTATACTATGATTCTGTGACAACTCCCCAGTGTGCCCACAGAAGAGCTGATAGGTTCCTGTTCTGCTTTGTGCGTAAGGAACCAAACTGCCCACTAGGCTGCAGAATTGGTGCCATGGAAGGAGGTCAGAGCATAGGAAGGGTGTCTTGATCGTGAGCTTCCAGGTGGAGTGGAAGAATTTGCACTATTTTAAATAAACTTTGGATAGTTCTCCTGTATTTAAGCAAAGCAGATATGTAATTTTTGAATGTGTTTAGAGGTATAATAAAAAGATGGTCACATTTATGTTGGGTATGTGAACAGTAGCACTATTGGAGTCCCTTTAATTTCCATACTTGTACTATAATTTGATTCTTAAAGGTCTTTTCCAACCTAGTTGATTCTATGATTTTCAGTGCTGCAGCCTTATATGTGAATTAAATGCCTTTGACCAACACTCCCCCCCCATATTTGGTATCAACAAGTAGCATGCAGGGTTATTTACTCACTTTTCCAACTATATTTTGAATGGGTATCTGTTGAACACATGGTGAACAATTAATTTCTTTACTCCAGAGCAGCCTCCGGGTGACTCTCGGAGAAAAGTAAGTGACTTTTGCAGGCTGTGGTGCTGTGGTTCATTGCATGGAGATTATTCCTTGTGAAAGTCTGAGTTCTTTTCTTTTCTTTTTCTCTTAGTTAAATATCTCATTTCTATATTTAGTTCTACAAGTGTGGAAACAGGTTTCACCCTGGAGTGGAGATTTTGGTGTGTGGTTTTCCAACTGTATGTGACTGGTCAAAACGTTTAATCTCTTGGATTTGTATTGGTGTCATTGTTCCCCCTTCCCTCACCGCCCTGAGGTTATTTAGATCTGATTCTTTAGAGAAGCGTATCTCTCTGTTTTAGAATAAAAGGAAGAGGTTAATTTATAGGACTTGGAGTAAATCCAGAGGAAGCCACATTGCTGCTGCGAGGGCTGGAGCAGCTCTGCTCTGGAGCCAGGCTGAGAGAGCTGGGCTGGGGCAGCCTGGAGAAGAGAAGGATCCTGAAGGGGAGACCTGAGAGCAGCTCCAGTGCCTGAAGGGGCTCCAGGAAACCTGGAGAGGGGCTTTGGACAAGGGCCTGGAGGGAAAGGATAAGGGAATGGCTTTAACCTGCCAGAGGGGAGACTGAGATGAGCTCTTAGGCACAAGTTCTTCCCTGTGAGGGTGCTGAGGCGCTGGCACAGGGTGCCCAGAGAAGCTGTGGCTGCCCCATCCCTGGCAGTGTTCAAGACCAGGTTGGACACGGGCTTGGAGCACCCTTCTCTGGTGGAAGGTGTCCCTTCCAACCCAAACCATTGTATAGTTCCATGATTTTATGATTCTGAAAACTCTGCCCAAGGAAGTTGGTTGGCCATTCAAAGCCAGTGTTCCCTTCTGAACACACTGATCCCGATTTCCTTTCTGTTCCCTGTAGAGCAGCCACAACAGAGGTTCCGACATCCTGCAAGTTTGAGGGTGACTTTACCTCCCGTTGTCTGCTCATCTTCAGAGCCAGTTCCATGCACAGAGAGAGAGTTTTGCCTCTTAAAAACTAAGATCACCAGCAAACATGGAATGTTTGGTCAAAAAGGCAGGTGGAAACTTCACCTGGATGCTTTGTGTTCCGCAGGCCCTGATCACACACAGTCTAGTTCATAAATGAGCAATGCTCGTGGAATAGCGCAACTTCTGATTGAATGGATTTGCCTAAATGATTTCCCACCTCCCCACACTATATTGAAACACTTCTGTGTGCAGGTGTTGCTCTAGTTTAAGCTAATTACAAACACGAATTAAGTAGGATTTGATTCTAACTGTCAGTTCAAGCTGCTTATAATTGATCTTTGTGCCAGTGGCTGTCATCTGCTGGCACAAACAAAGCAGAAAATGCGAGATGGATACGGAGTGTTTTGTATAAAGTCGAGTAAATTCACACCTTGTATCAGATTGCTGAGCATTATACATATGCTGGGCTGGAAGCAGATTTTGATTAGCATTTGTTCTGCTTTTGTTCAAGTATTCACTCGGGGTTTGGACACTTTTGCAGTGGTATTGCTGACTCTCATTTGACTTTTACTGTACATAAAAACTTGTTTTTTCCAGCAGGCCTAGAGAAAAAGGTAAAGCATCTGGGAAGAGGGGTGGGAGGAAGAGTTCTATGCTGGAAGTGAGGGAAGGAGGGAGATGGAGAGGAAGGCAGCAGAACAAAACCAACGTTCCCTGTTCCTAACTCAGATGAAGGGCATTTGGCAAATGCAGATCCTTGCTAGCATCGCCTAATTGGTTGTCTTATGGCATTTAGAACAGGAGATGTCTTTCAAAGATTAATTTTCTTCAATCTATCTCAAATTAAAATCAGATCAACAAGCTGGAAAGCCCTTAATGAAGGTCATGCCATAAAGCTACTCATACGTGACTTCATTTTGCAGCTGCTTTTGCTTTTGACCATACACCAAAAGTTGTCCTGTGTGAAACCACTGAAGAGCTTTTTTGCAGTATTTCATAAATGACATTTCAGTTTAACTTGTTTTGTGTGTTTTTAAACTCTTGAATGATGTTGATAAATTGCTGGTAGAGCTCCTTTTGCATTAACTCTCAGTTCTTGGTCACTGCTAGCATGAAGAGAGGTGAGTGATGACCTCTGATGTACTGGAAGGCACTTAAAAAGGGAGTTTATGGTATTTTTCCATTACTGCTGAAATTACACCATTAACAATACTACATTTAGGTTATTTTGCATCTGTTTTGTTGGCTTATGCTCTATCTAGAGTGGACTTTACTAAAGGAAGCCACTTACGTATCGCTCTGTGTTTCACCAGCTGTCACTGCTCCATAACACTGCTTAGCAGAGCCTCCTGCTTTCATTTCCTTGGTGGTGCCTTTCTGCTTCAGAGGTTTCCATCTGCCTGTGTGTCTCTCCTGGCAATCTTGCTGTTGACAGGAATGGCTGGAAGAAGTAATGAATGCTGCAACTGAGATCAGAATTGACAGGCTGCTTTTACACAAGTTTAAAATCCTGAATGGAAAGTTGCTGCTGCCTATTCTCAGCCAAGGAACAGCATTTGTGTAGTATTAGAGCTAGAACAAAGGATTTGGGACTGCTGAGGTCTCTGGGGTTAACTACCCTGGAATAGGACTGAGTTGCTGTCCTGGAGTTGTGTGAGCTGAGATGACACAACAGCACTGTTCACAAATCCCTTAACTGAAAAATACCCATTTTAAAGGTAGGCAGAAAGGGGTAAAATGTTGCTGTCCAAGGTCAGTTGAAAGGCTGGAACTTGGGAGGTGTGACTATTTACTCCCAAAGTATACCTGGGGGACACAAAGGCAGTGTATGGCAGATTGATGTCTGGGCTCATCACACTCCATTTACCCTCGACCAAGTGTAGAACAGCAAATTCCTTGTATTTCAGCGGTGGTGTTTTCATCTTTCAGTGATGGAAGAAAGAGCATTTGCTGTCACTGTAGGGAAATGCACAAGCCTTTTCTGCTTCATGTACCATGAGAAAAGGTCTGATAAAGGGCATCTGCAGTTGAAGAAGAATGAGGTGGAAAAAATGAGCTGGAGTTCCAAATGTCAGCAGGAGTTAATGCGCTGGAAATCGGAGAGAACTAAATCTGATTTTAGGCACTGAACAAATTTGGATCTCCATTAGGATGCTCTTCCTGTGACTTTGGGAATTTGAGGGAGTTAGAAGTGATAATGGAACTTGCAAGAACATAGAGGTTTGTCCTCTGCAGAATCCTGCTTGGAAAGATTTATGTGCATATAAAGGAGGGAGCTTGATGTCAGCTGTAGTGAGGAAAGGTGACAGGTTGGAGGCTGCTCCCTCATGTGGTGGGGGGGTCTTTTCCTTTTGTTCCTTTCTCCTGTAAGCACTAATGCTTTGCAGTTAAGTTGGGTTTTCTTTCATTTGGTGCTTCTTTCTTCATCTGTGTTCTTCATATCTTGAGCTAAGTTATTTCATCCCTTCTACTGTTCTACTCTTACCACCGGTGAGCAGCTGGACAGCAGAAGCCTGTTCCTGCAGCCAGGAATCATCCGCTATGGTGCAGAGCAGTGCTGGAAACAAGCTTTCCTTTGGCCTTTGCTCAGGCAGCAGGAGGGTGGCACAGAAACTTGTAATTGATGGCAGACAGGTAGTTACTGTAAGCTGTCTTGGGAATGATAATTGGCTTTATCCAAATGTTCCTAAAGAAATTGTATGGTTACCTATTTTAAACCACAGATGTCTGGATCTTCTGAAATGAGGCATCTCCTGGATTTCAGTTGATAAGTAACTGCTTCCAATGATTTGAACAGCTGTTACATTTCCTTCTGTATTCAGTCCTGTCCTACTCTTTTGAGGTGTGTGGTAATCTAAGGAGCAGATGACTTTTCCATTGTGTGATCTTCACTTCCCTTGACCTGACTTTGTTTCTTTCCCCAGGCAAATGAGGCGAGCTCCGAGTCGATAGCTCCTTCCCCTAAAAGGGACACCATGAGCAACTTCCAGCCAGACAGCAGCTGTTACGAGTTGCTCACTATCATAGGTAATACTGCTGCTACTCATGGGCTGGAGGACCAGAACTCCTGGAACCTGTCCTTGTCCTTGGTGGAGCTGTAGCCTAATCATTTCATTACAGCTCAGATCTGAACTTGAAAGACAGGGTAATATCACAGGTTAGGACAATTTCCCTCACTGGGATATGTGCCAAGGAAGGCAGTATCTTTTGGAATGATTCCTCCTTTTCACAAGGCAAAAAGTAGTTTCAGTAAATGAGTGTAAAGATTATTTAAGGGTCAAGGATTGAAGGAGTTCTCCAGAAGTATTGCTGAAGCTTTAATGCCTTCTGTTTCAGGCAGAGGCTTTGAAGACTTGATGGTTGTGAACCTGGCCAAGTATAAACCCACAGGAGAGTATGTCACAGTCAGAAGAGTGAACTTGGAGGCCTGCACAAATGAAATGGTCACATTCTTGCAGGTAACACGAATGCACTAATGCCATAATGCAAGTTTGGGAGAGGACAGACAGCAAAAGCGATGTTTGACAGTGCTGTATTTATTTCTGCATTTACTAAATGGAGTTAAAATATCTTTATTTTAGGGGGAACTTCATGTTTCCAAGCTCTTCAACCATCCCAACATCGTGCCATACAAAGCAACTTTCATAGCTGACAATGAGCTGTGGGTGGTGACGTCTTTCATGGCCTATGGTAGGTGAAGAGGGACTACCTTTGTCTGTTCATCATGTCCTCGGGGCTTTTTTCTCACCATTTAAGAGGTGTTTTGTTTCTTTTTAGGTTCTGCAAAAGATCTCATCTGTACTCATTTTATGGATGGGATGAGTGAACTGGCCATTGCATATATCCTCCAAGGCGTGTTGAAAGCACTTGACTACATCCACCATATGGGCTATGTACATAGGTATTTAAAAGTAGGGGGGGATCCATTCTCCTTCTATTGGAAGTTCTCAGAAGCACCACTGCTCATTGTTAGAGCAGAGTGAATAGTTAGGAGATGTGGGGTGATGCGTTACCAAGTCTGTATTTGCTATTGAAACAAGTCAGTGGTATGGGAAATTACATCATTGATCTTACTAAACTGCATGAAAGTGTCACTGTAGAGCAAACTTATCTCAAAGATAAAGTTATTATATGATAAACTGAGTATCTAAAATCACACTGCAGCTCATGTTGACAGGTTGACTTGTTAAGGCTCTGTATGGGTACTACCGATAGTCTCCAGATTGAGACTCTCAGTGGTAGGAGGGATTTTCCCTGTTACTATTGGAAGGTCCTGGGTCTGTAACCTTTAGTCCTGCATTTTCCTTGCCACAGAAACATTCTTTGGGGTCCTGCAGAGTGAGCAAATAGAATCATGCTAATGGTTGTAGAAGTGGTTTTGAGCAGCATTCAGGGAGTCCAGGTACCATCCAGTGAAATAAGCTTTTAGCCTTTCCCTAGGTGCTCACCTAGGTTGAGTTTCTGTTTAGTACTAGAACAATCTCTTTCTAAATCACTGTCTTGGCATAGTTATCCTCCTATGCATCCCTCTTTTGCACATTTCAGATGCTGAAAGTTGTAGGTTAGTACTGCTTACTACTTCTATTGTATGTACGTAAAAGAAATCCAGCTTACCTATGCCTATCTTACATCCACTGCAGTGCCCTTGTGCACTAAGCCTTCCTCTAAAGGAAGGACGATATTCCTGTAAGGAACACCACTCCTGAAGCCAGAGGAGCCGACTGCTCTTACTCTTTTGCAGGAGTGTCAAAGCCAGCCATATCCTGATCTCTGTGGATGGGAAGGTTTACCTTTCCGGCCTGCGCAGTAATCTCAGTATGATCAACCATGGGCAGCGACTCAAAGTTGTTCATGACTTCCCCAAATACAGCATCAAAGTCCTGCCTTGGCTCAGCCCTGAAGTCTTGCAGCAGGTGTGTTTGTAAGAAAATACAGTTTGTGAGTGGTACACAGTGTTCCTGAATGATTTCCTGAGTGCCTGTGGCATGTTTGGAGGAGGGACATGCTCCTTTTCCTTGTGATGAGCTCCCCCCTTTTTACCTTAAAACCAGTGACCCCCAGCAAGGGGAAACCTGTATTCCTGTCAAAAGGGGGCTGTTGCTGAGAAATCCATGGTAGAACATTGTCTGTCCTTTCCCTCCAGAGGAAGGTGTGCAAGGAAAAGGGAGAGGCTGCAGGAAACAGATTCGGGGTGGGCACAGGCAAGTGGGTAGAATTATGTCTCATCTGTTTGACCAAAGAGTTTTCCTGTAGGTGCCTCTACAGATTATTCCCATTAGCTATGGGAATCCCGTTATCTGTGGGAATCACAGTGCAATCACATGTAAGTCCATAAGGCTGAGTTTTCTTTTCCTTTCCATCTAGAATCTCCAGGGGTACGATGCAAAATCTGACATCTATAGCATAGGGATAACAGCCTGTGAACTGGCAAACGGTCATGTACCATTTAAAGACATGCCTTCTACTCAGGTAAGGTTTAAAAGCTGCTCCTTTCTCATCCTTCTTCCTGGCACATGGAATTGCTTTGCTGCACTGGGATATGAAGACACAAGGGTGTTGTCTGAATGGGAAATCCTACTGCATGTGATGTTGCTTCTGTCCCATCTATTCCAGATGCTCTTGGAGAAGCTGAATGGAACTGTTCCCTGCTTGCTCGACACCACCACAATTCCTGCTGATGAGCTGACCATGAAGACCTCCCGTTCGAGTGCAAATTATGGGATGGGTGAGAACATGGCTCTCAGCAACGTGAGAGCAGCCAACGGGGAGCCAACCCTGCACCCTTATCTTCGGACCTTCTCCACCTGCTTCCATAACTTTGTGGAGCAGTGCCTCCAGCGGAATCCTGACTTCAGGTAAAGCAGCTTCATAGACGTGCAGTATTCCAGGGCTGTTTAAACCACAAGAGCCAGCAGAGGTGGTTTGAGGTGGTTGGAATGGCGTGAGGATGTGCTCCGTACATTGAGAGGAGCAGTCCAAGCATGTAAAACAGAGCAGTGTTAATGCTTCGAGCACTTCAAGTGCTTGTGAGTCAAGATTCTATAAGAGAACCTGAAGAACTACTTTGCAACCTTTGAGGGGCAGAGTGGTGCTACATGGCAGAAAATAAACTGAACAACTTGAATTTCTGGTCGCTGGGAGGCTGTTTAGCCAGTTCCCATCACTGTCAATGTCTGCTGTTCAGCCAGCAGAGATGACAAGGGGAGATGATCAACAACTGTGTTTTCCTCTGTAATGAGTGTGAAGTTGTCTTTCTCCATGACAAAGCTCTCCAGCACACCTCTGCTCAGAAACTTGACCAAAGGCTGGGGTGCGCATGTCAGTAACTTGTGCAGGTGCTGGCGTAAACCATGTGAACACAAACAGTGCTCCTGGTTACAAAAGGGAAACCTCCTATAGCTGAGAAGTGGAAGAGGCAGGAAGGACCCTGGTCTCTTCTCCCACTCCCGAACTTTAGACACTGACACTTGTTACTTACTTGATCCTCACTGCCTTCCACAGGCCGAGCGCTGGCACTCTGCTGAACCACCCCTTTTTCAAGCAGGTAAGGAACTCCTTTAATGGCAGATAAAGAACAGTGCCTTTTCTGTAGCTGTTTTGCTGTCACTGAACCTGATGGGGGGGAGTCAAGTTGCTGAATTTCCTGTGATCTGAAAGGATTCAATTAGCTTGGTGAGTAATTGTAGTGCAGTTTGATCCTCCAGTTCTCCTGAGAGGTGGATGGGCTGTTCCCAAAGTCCTTACCTCAACAGAGGATGGAAACCTGCCTGTCCTGTACACCAGAACAGTTTGTCACCCACAGGGTCAGGACAGTCCTAACCTGGTCCTTAATGAGACCAGACTGAGGTGACCTGGGCCTTGCTTCTGCCTGTACCCGTGTTGGTGCTCGGGAAGGCAGCTCAGCCCCTCAGTTCTCTCCTCTGTGCAGATCAAGCGCCGTGCTTCCGAAGCACTCCCTGAACTTCTGCGCCCTGTTACCCCAATCACCAACTTGGAAGGAACGAGGCCACAGGATCCCAGTGGCATTTTTGGGCTGGTATCAAACCTGGAGCAGCTGGATGTGGATGACTGGGAGTTCTAGAGAAACAGGGACTGCGCCTGGTTCTGGAGGAGCTTCCTGGACATAGTAATTTATTGCTTGTGCTCATAAGGGGTGATGAATGTTACGCATAGAAGTTTACAGGTCCTTGGGAAGGAACTGCAGCTGCCTGTTTACTTACAAATGGACAGACCCGAGCTGGAAAAGATCAGCCCCAAGGAACTGTGGAGTCCTCCGGATGGTGCTGCGCCCAGATCTACACTGGTAGATAACTTAAGTGGGTTGAGTGAGTCTGTGTAGTTATGGTCTTTATTTATGTGTTCCTAAAAATCATGGCTTCCTCGTATCACAGTTGAAGGCTGCACATCCCCCCACCTTTGGTTCTTTCTCCTTGAAGGGTGCCTAAGTGTGATGGGGAGGTGGGCAGCTCTTGGTTTGAGGCATTCCCTTCGAGCTCCTCAGAGTTGGCACAGGGTAAGTTTTGACAATGCCGGTTAAAAAGGGGGGATGATCTTAAATCTAGGTCCTGCTTTGAGATGGAAGAGGGCCCAATTCCATTCCAGGCACAACCACTGCACTGGGTGTTCTCTGCAGAACTGGATTCGTTTCCAGCTCTGGAGTGAGCTTTGAGACCCCTCTCACTTGATCCCAAGCCCTCTTGAGTGCCAGGTGGGGTGTTCCAGCCTCTCCTCCCAGGGCTGCCTGGGTCACCAGCCCAAGCGTACCCCTTTCCGACAAACCAGCTTTCTTAACCCCCAGCACATCCAGCTGAGCCTCCCATTAGCTGGGCTGGTTTCACAGCACCAGCCACTCACACCAGCTTGTTCCCAGTGCCTGCCCCTGGCACACAGGAAAACCAAGTTGATTTTCCATGCTCATAACTCCTCTTTGAACATCACATACAGAATTCAGCCTTCCATTACCACTGCTGTTCTGCCCTCCCTGACTGACCAGCAGGTAAAACTCGGCTCCCCTTGATTCACGGCTGTGGGACTCTGCCCTGCTCTCGCAGCAGTGCTCCCCCTTCCATGGGGTTGGTGTTTGGATGTGTAGAGAAGGCTTTGGGTTTGACCTTTCCAAGGACCATGGGTGCTGGAGGTACAGCGGTGGTGCTGGCCACAGGTCCTTCTCGTGTTTAGAACCTATACTTGAACGCAGATAAAGTTTGTTACTCTAGTTTTTTGCCAAAACAAATAAACTGTTTCTGAAGTTGTTTTTTAAGTCTGCTGGCGCTGGAAGGTGATGGAGGGGATCACAAATGATGGCACAGGCTCTTCTCCTGTCCTTCATTTCATACAGCTAAACCCAGTGAGTTCTAGCGGCCTTTGCGGTTCAGAATGGCTTGTGATTTGAGAGCTGTGTTGCCCACTGGAGTTCAGAGCCTCTCCTGAGTTCTCTTAGGAACCAAGAGGTGGGCATAAAGGATTGAAAGGAAAACGCTGAGCTGGAGTAGATCATAGAATCCCAGCCTGGTTTGGGTTGGAAGGGACTTAAAGCTCATCCAGTTCCAACCCCTGCCATGGGCAGGGACACCTTCCACTGGAGCAATTGCTCCATGCCCGTGTCCAACCTGGCCTTGAACACTGCCAGCGATGGGGCAGCCACAGCTTCTCTGGGCACCCTGTGCCAGGGCCTCAGCACCCTCACAGGGAAGAGCTTCTGCCCAAGAGCTCATCTCAGTCTCCCCTCTGGCAGGTTAAAGCCATTCCCTTTGCTGTCCCTCCAGGCCCTTGTCCAAAGCCCTTCTCCAGGCTTCCTGGAGCCCCTTCAGGCACTGGAGCTGCTCTGAGGCCACCCAGAGCCTTCTCCAGGCTGAACCAGCCCAGCACTCTCAGCCTGTCTTCAATCACAAATAACTGCACCCCTCCACTCTTCCTTAAGTTTGCATGTTTAGGGTGAAGGATGAACAAGCTGCTATTCCTCATCCCTTTCCATGCGTTCAGCTTGCTCCATGCTCAAAGCTTACACAATTCAGTTAACTGAGAGTGATGTTTACACAGCAGCAGGAAGCAAGCAGGATCAGGGCAACGTTAAGAGTGAACCAGCAGCACCTGGGCCAAAAAGGGAAGTTAGGAAGTGACTGGATGCTGCCTTCACCACCTCCTGCCCCTGGGCAGACAGGCAGTGGTACTCAAACCCTGACCTTGCCTGGTCCTTCTCATGCCTTCATAGATCAGCACAGTGGGGATGTGAGGACACTCCAAGTAGCTACTTGCTGCTTGATACACAAGCACTGGCTGCTGCTGGCCCCAGGGCAAATGCTGTGAGCTGGTTTTTGTGTCCCATGAAAGCTTTATTCAGGTAGATACAAACCAGGGGGCTCTGCTATTGAGGATCCTTGCCATGCTCTGAATGCTGCTGCTCTTCGTCCTCCTCTTCCTCCTCTGCTTTGTGCTTTTCCAGTTTTGCCATAAGCTCTGGAAAACAGGAATGGCAGGATGAGACTTGGGTGCAGCGCCTGGCCCAGCCCAGGACTGGGAGCTCCAGGCCCAAAACCAAAATGGGCCACCAGGAGCTGGTGCTGCTCTGGCTGCTTCCCTGGAAGCTCGCACTCTGCCCCATGGGCGCCTGTTACCTTTTGCTGGGTTGAAGACTCCGTTGGTTTGCTTGTCACACACGTAGCAGCGCTGGGATCTGCGGTAGTGTTGGAGGGCACAGCTCTCACAGAAGTAGTGCCTACACCTGGGAGGAGACACAGAAGCCACTGCAAGTGACCACAGACAATCCCTGTGCCCAGGAGTTAGACACTCTTGACTCCACAGCCCAGGGAATGCAAAGCCAGCTCCATGCAGAGCTCCCTCTGCAGCACCGTCCCCAGCAGCATGGGAAGAGGGCTGGCAGTGCAGCCTGCTCCTCATCCTCACAAGCTCTCAGCCTCCCCATGCTTCTGTTCCTCTGCTCGCACAATGCAGTGTGCCACTGTGTCCAGGAGGAACGAAGGCAGGAAACAAAAAGCAGAAAGATGGAAGCAGCTGGTGCCTGCACAACAAAGCTCGAGGTCCCTGCCAAGGAGATGCTCCAGTTGCAGACTTCCTGGATACCAGAGGATTTCCCCTCCCACAGAAAGCCCTGGCAGACAAGCAGCAGGTCTCACCCACCAGCCTGTGGCACTGTTTGTATTTGCCTCCAGTGAATGACTAATGGCCTGGCAGACCCACTGCTCCTCCTGCCAAACCCACCACTTACTTGGTGACCACGGGGTTCTTGAAGGAACTTCTGCAGATGAAGCATTTGAAAGGCATATCCTCCTCATCGCTGCTCACCTCATAGTTCTCCTCATCTGCAGAGGACAGGGTTAAGCAGACTGGAGCAAGAGCAGAGGCAGCCAGACCAGCCCATGCGTGGGGCATGAAGTATTAACTCCAGAGAGTGCAGCAGGTGGGATTAAATCAGTGCTGGAAACAGCTCTGGCATCTGGGTGCTGATGTCAGTAACACACGTGGGACTGAGATACAATTGGGTCTAATGAGCCAGCTTGCTTGTTGCTCATCTCCCAGGAGCAAATTCTTTCTCCCTCACCCACTCACTGCTATAAAGAGCAGTATCCTCCAGCCCCCTCCTTCTGAACTTAGCAGCTGCCACCAACCTCTCTGTCACCAACTGAGCCCTGGGCCACAGCTCTGGACACTGTATGGATCACACAGTCAACCAGGTTGGAAAAGGACCTTTAAGATCATCGCATCAACCAGGGACACCCTCCACTGGAGCAGGTTGCTCCAAGCCCCTGTGTCCAACCTGGCCTTGAACACTGCCAGCGATGGGGCAGCCACAGCTTCTCTGGGCACCCTGTGCCAGCGCCTCAGCACCCTCACAGGGAAGAGCTTCTGCCTAAGATCTTAGTGATCCAGTATCCCCCAAGGCACGTGAAAGGCAGGACCTGGGAACCTCTTCCCCCATGAGCTCAGGGTGAGCAGGGAGGTGGTGCCTTACCATTGACTCCATAGCGACCCTCATCCAGCTCCCGCTCAATCTGCCACCCGTGTTTGTAGTCCGAGCGGTCGTGGAGGAACTTGCAGCTGTCTGAGGGGCACAAAGAAAGAGGAATGAGCAGCAAAGCTGTGCAGGGCAGTGTTACCAGGACATCTCCTGCAGGGGCAGCCTGAGCTCTGCCCAGCAGAAGGGGAAACCTGGTTGCTTCCTGCCTGTCTGTGCTCTTGGAGCGGGTGCAGGATCACTTTCAGGGTTGTGGAAGTGCCACAGGGACACTTCCAGCATTGACACACATGGGAAGTGGTGGAAGGAACAGGAAATCCATTCCCTCATGTGGCCTCAGTGCCCAGAATACCTGTGGGAATGTGGCACATCCCAGAGATACCCCCCAGGACTTGGATAACCCCTGATTAGAGGCCAGCAGCTCTCAGAAGGGCCACAACTGAGCAGAACATCACATTAACTCTGCAACAGCATCACCCACCAGCTCTGCAAACAGCTGCCTGTACATCAACAAGTGCACATCTCAGTGCCACAAACACAGAGCCCAAGCTGGAATGCATCCCTCTGCAGGCCTGGAGCAGCTCCTGCTCACCTCCAAAGCCACAGAAGCCAGTCTCTTTGTAGTCCTTGCAGATGTCGGGCTGATAGTCCCATCGCACTGTGGCCCTCAAGTGCTCTGGAGCTCGGATGGGTCCTTTTCTGAAAGGGTGGGAGAAGGCTCAGGCCGGCTCTGCAGCTGCAGTGGAGAAGGCCCCTGGGGGCCTGGTAAGAACCAGACACCAAACTTGTTAGAGAGAAGCTGGCAGCAACAGTGAAGTTCAGGCCCCAGATAGGTGCTTTTGGGGATGGTGCCTGAGCTCCTCTGTGGTCCCAGTCCTCTGAGGCTCATTCCGACCTACCTGACCATTCCTGAAGAGGCATTTCCCATGGACGTGTCCTTGGGCTTCACATACTTCTGGTAGTTGTTAATACCACGGTAAATTTTATCATCTTCCTTTCCTCTCAGCTCCTAAGCAAGCAAAAAGAAAGGTGAATAAAGATCAGGAAAGCTTCATAACATGGATTAGCTTTCACCGCTCTGATACCAGGTCTCCCTTCCTAGCCCTGCCATCCTCAATAGCAAACTCTTTGCACTCTTGGCTCCTCATATTTCCAGAGGAAATGAGGGATGAGTAAAGCCCAGGCACTCCTGCTGCAGAGCACCAGCTCTTCACACAGGAAGAGCTCACTCACCTCCTGGATTTTCTGGCTGCGCTCGAAGATGGCCTGAGCATCTTTCTCCTTCTCCGTGTCCAGCTCATACACTGCTGTGGCTCCCATGTCTTCTGGTCCAACCGGTTTCTGCAAAGCAAGAACTTGTGACAAGAGTGAAGAGAAAGCCTGTACAAGGCCGAGAGCTCCCTGGCTGCCTGAAGGGCTGGTCACAGCGCAAGTACTGGACATGGCCTGCTTCGCCTCCCACGGCTTCCTACAGTTCCTTAGAGACAGAATCCCTTGTGGGCTGGATCCAGCCTTGTGCTTGCAGTGCGAATTCCCCATTGCTCCCGGGTTTTAGCCTGCAGGGGCAGGAAACACTTGTCCTTTACTCCTTTACCCTCAGTCAGAAGCTGAACTGAGGTCTCTGATATCCAACGCTTCCGTTATGAGACCCCCCCACCTACACATAGGATATTCTGGGACCTTTAAACCCAGCTGGGGGTGGCCTACACTCAGCTTTAATACAGTTTAAATCAGGTTTAGATCTCTCTTTAATGGAGCAAACAGACACTTAGCCCAGGTTTTATCTTCAGGAACAGAAGCACAGTTACAATCAGCCTCAACTAAAACCAAATCTGAGATGCCAAAAGCTTCTGAAGCCCAAAAGCTGTTACCTCCTCATTCCCTCTTGGAAGGAGGGCTAAGAACACGCTGCCCCCCTTGGCAGCAGTCAAAGCACAAGGTTTGATTCATATTTATCTCTAATGTGACAAGGAAACCTTGGTCTGACCCTGCAGCTTTGACTGGGGACAGTTAGGCGTTATTGCCACTTCACATAGAGGGACAGAAGGAAATAGGTGTAAAGGGAAATGTGTGTTGATACCTGCTTTTGATCCTGCTTATACCCTGTGCAAGCTCATACTAATGGGCAAAACTTCACTGGATCACGAGGAAAACAAAGAGGAAAATCCAGTGGGAACAGCACTTTGAGCTGTGCCCAAACCTGCACAGCTGATTCCACTCCAGGTGTGCAAGACACCCAGAGCCACCAATCCCAGGATAATGACCTCGCTCTGTAGCTCCAGCAGTGCTCACAAGGATAAAGATGGGTGCACCCTCCAATCCCTTGTGCAGGAAGATGGCCTAAACCTGAAACCACGACCCCAGCACTAAGGCAAACCCGATTCAAGAGCTCCCCCTCCTGTGCCACGCTGGGCAGGGCCAGTGCCCCTTGGGGCTGTAATTCCCATCTCTACGAGAGAAAGGCCAACTTCCATGGCCTCCTGGGGACGCAGGGGGCAATGGGAGAGTAGACCCAACACCTATTAAGAGGGAAGGGACAGGGAGGCGCATCTATAGCAGCGGCTGATCCCACACTGGCAGAGGCCAATTCCGGTGTGGGCTATCCCATTCCTCCCGTTCTTACCGCAGACCTGGTGGATTTATAAGTAACTCCAATCTCCTTCGCCGGATCCTCCTCATCGCTGCTGCTCAGCGCACACTCGGGCCTCTCCTTCGCGCACCTCCGGGTCTGAGGGGCGAGAGGGCAGCGGGGATGAAGGGCAGGAACCCCCGCGGCCGCGCCAGCCCGACCCCGCCGCTCCGCCTCACCTTCTGGACCATGGGGTTGTGGAGCTCCCGCCGCCGCTCCCTCCGCACCACCGCGCTGCCCTCCTCACCGCTGCTCTCTGCGGGCAGAGCCGCGTCAGAGCCGCCCCGGGGCTCTGCGGGCCCGCGGGAGGCCTCGGAGCCCGGCACCCCCCGGACACTCTATGGTGGCACCGGGCCCCGCTTCGCCGCCCGGGTCCCCCCTCGCGCTCACCCCGCTCCTGGTCGCTGCTGGGCCGCTTCCGCCGGCCCCTGCCCGCCGCCGGGCCCCGCTTCTTGAACACGAACGGGCACACAACCGCCTCCTCCGCCATCTTGCGCCGCCGACCGCTTCGCCACAACCCACCGCAGCGCCCCCTGCGGGAGGGGAGGACTGGGATCCCGCAGCCGCGGCTCCATCCCCGTTCCCCCTCCGCCTTCTCCAGGGGTCCCCCGCGTCGCCATGGCAACGGGAGCCCCAGCTCTGAACGCGCCCATCCCGCATCCCAAAGCGGGTGCTGGGATGAGCTCCCGCCACGCTCCCGCTGGGACTTAAAGCTCACCCAGTTCCAACCCCTGCCACAGGCATGGACACCTTCCACTGGAGCAGTTGCTCCAAGCCCCTGTGTCCAACCCGGCCTTGAACGCTGCCAGCGATGGGGCAGCCACAGCTTCTCTGGGCACCCTGTGCCAGCGCCTCAGCACCCTCACAGGGAAGAGCTTCTGCCCAAGAGCTCATCTCAGTCTCCCCTCTGGCAGTTAAAGCCATTCCCTTGTCCTGTCCCTCCAGGCCCTTGTCCAAAGCCCCTCTCCAGGTTTCCTGCAGCCCCTTTAGGCACTGGAGCTGCTCTGAGGTCTCCCTGGAGCTCAGCTAACTCCTTGCTGCAACTTCCCTCTTCCCTGCCCTCATTTCAGGGCACTGTGGCAATGCCTTGGATGCTCTTCCCTGTGCCCAGGTGACCACTGGCTTTAGCAGCCCTGCTGGTCTCCTGCTGTGTGATACGTGTCATACTGTTAGGCATGGATCTGCTTGGCAACAGCTGATTTTATCAAGTCAAATTCCTCTTGTATTTGCTCTGGGTGGCAGAGAGCCTTTTCCTCGCAGATGCTATTTGAGCAATGCGGAGTGATAGAGGTGATAAATCCTACCCGCGCCATCTCCTTGTCCAGTAAACACTGCCATAAATTCCTTACTCGGAGTTTTGCACAGGGGAATTACAGGCAAATTCCACACACAAGGAATCTGTAATTCCTCTGCCACTGGGGCCATCTCCAGTGGTGGCTGGCTCTTTCCAGCAGTGCCACAATGTGCTGAAGAGCCCGGACAGGACCATTTCTTCTTGCACCATCACTATCAGAGCTCTTCCCATCTCCACTGCACATTTCACCTCCATTCCTCTCCCACTGGAGGAGTTCGGGAGGTTAAGATGAAGTCCCCAGAGCCCGTGTCCCTCTGCCAGGAAGCTGCCCATGGCCATGCTGCTCCCTTCGCTGGTACCAAACAGCCTCTGAGTTCCGCTCAGGTTTTAACCGATTCATTCCTCATATCGTGCCCTGTTCCTGGGGTGATCCCAGCCCTCCAAACCTCAGTCACCACTACCCAAACCCCAGGAGCCTCCTTTACCATCCAGGGCAGGGATTTTGCTCATCCCATGAGAACCAGACCTGGCAGACCTATGGACCACTTGATGGAGTGGTCCCCATGGAGTAAATCCAGCTTTCCAAACCCTCTGGTTTTCCCCTGGGGGGCGAGGAGCTGCGGGAACGGGGATCCCCCTTTCCAGCTGCTGCCTGATAACAGCCTTCCTCTGCAGTTTCCTGAGGCGGGGGGGTGAGTTTGGAGGATGGATCCTCCGGGATGCTGTTGGAATCCTCACACGAGGGGGTTAGTGCCAGGCAGAGAGAGCACAAGGCCATGTCCCAGGTGTTGTATCATCTGCACACACAGAACATGGGGGGCGAGGCTGGGCAGGAGCTGGGGGGTAACTGCGCACACGGTGCTGGTGGGGGGGCACACGGAGGAAGGGTTCTTGGGCTCGGGGAGGCTGCGGGGGTCCGGGCACAGGGCTCGGGGCCGCGAGGGGCTGCGGAAGGGTTGGGGTTAGAGGTTGGCTTCACACAAAGGAGCCAGCGGCTGGAAGCCGCTTCGACGCCGAGAGCCAATCACGGCGGCAGCGCGGCGATAAAAGGGGTGGCGAGGAGCCGTGGGAGCCCGCAGGAAGCGGCTCCTGCTCCCATAACCCGGCCTCTGCAGGGCGGGGGGAAGGCAGCGGGGACACCCGGCCCCACCAGCACAGAGCCGGAGCCCGGCAGAGCCACCCCGGACCGGGGCGAAGCCCTCCCGCAGCGCCGGGAGCAGCGCACGCCTATGGTGAGGCTGCGCCCGCGGAGAACAACGGGGCTGGGGGGCGGCGGGAGACAATGATGGTCCCCGAGGTGTGCGGAGCGAGGGGATCATCACCCCCGGCTCTGCTCGGGGGGGGGGGGGGGGGGGGGGGGAAGCGAGAGCGAGAGGGGGGGAAAGGGATGGAGAGGAGGGAGGAGGAGAGCCCTGGGCAGCGGCACCGCCGGCCCGGAGCCACCCAGCAGATGGGGGCTCCCCCCTGCACATCCCACCCTGATGCACAGGGAACTTCTTGGCTCGGCAGAGGTGATCGAGGGAAGGGGATCTGGGGTGGGGAGCGCACACACACAAAGGGGGCTGTTCTGGGCCCTGGGCAGCCCCATGGGGTCAGGCGGGGGCAAGGAGGTGCTGCCTGAGCTCCAGGAGTGATGCTGCTGATGGGGGGTGAGCACCCCGTGCCCTGTGTGAGCTGGGGGTGAGAGGTTTGCGTCCAGGGTACCAGGGTGGCAAAGAGCAAGTGGAGGCCTTGAGGCTGCTGCCTCTGCTGCTGCGGGCATCGGGGGTGCGGTGCTTTGGGGCTCATGCCCCCCATTTGGGCTGTAATCCCCTCTTTGTTGTGCGCTGCAGTACGTGCTGGAGGGGGGCTGGACAGATCCATGCGATTAAGCTGATCAGAAAGAGCAGAGATGGAAGAAAACCTGTTAGATCCTGACTTCCTCATCCCCGTTCGTTCCTGCCTGCTCATTCTCAGTGCTGAGTCTCCTACTGCCTCACCCTGGCTTTAAATCTTGCCAGAGACAGGTCCAGGGCTTTCATTGCTTCCCTTGGGATGCTGTTGCACAACTGTGAGGTTTAATAACAACAGGAGCACCCTGAACTCTGACAACCCTTAAGAGCCAGGGCTCACAAAGGAGAGCAGCTCCGTGCTCATCACCGAGGGCAAAGGACCACCCTCTGCCAGCAGCAGCACAGCTGGGAGGCAAGCCCAGGTCTCCCAGGTCCCATCCTGGCGCTGTCAGTACCCTGTTCTGAGCCGGTCTGATCTGTCTGATCCCTTTGGATCACTTGAAACCAGCTCAGCTGCCTTGTAGGTCCTGTCTGTTCATTTTGGTCATGGGGGCAGCACCAGTTCTGCCATAACGTGCCAATTCAGCAGCCTGGATCGTCCCTTGGCAACTGGGCTTTGTCCACCAAAGGCATCGTGTGAGGGATGCACAGGGAGGACATTCGGTGCCCCAGAAGTGCAGTTAAGGCCAGGAGGAGCACATCTGCAGCATTATTCATGTAGATTACAACATCGTTGCAGTGCAACCCATCAAGTCAAGGCTGAAACAGCTCCGGTCTAAACGGGAGCTCTGCAAGAAGCCAATTCCCACTTAGGGACTGTCAGAAGGAGCTTTCCAAAGTGAGCGGGTGCATCTTCTTCACAGAGCTCAAAACCAGGTTCCTGACCTCTTCTGCTCAACAAGGATCCCACAAGGCTTCTCATTAGGGAAGGGAGTTCCTCTTCTGGCTTCCTTCAGTTCCACGAACCTACAGCTACCCCATGCTCCTACACGGGGATGCAGTTATTCCTGTTCCTTTCCCCCATCTTCAGCTTTGGGAGGGTTGTTGTCCATTGTCAGGCAGCGATGTTCCCCAAAGGTGGCTGCCCTTTGCTTTCCATTTGTGTCATTCCTCAGTGGGGGAATGCCATCTTGGTTGTGTTGCAGCGCTCACCTTGCTGTGAGCAGCAGCTCCGGGGTGGAAAACACGGAATATGGGTGAAGGGATGATTGAAGTGAATATGAAGCACACTTTGTGCACATCCCTTTCCAATGGCCAGCTCAAGGTACTGGACACAAGGAGGCTCTGCAACCTCCAGTGTGCTTCTCCAGAGCTTGTGTTTCCTACTGCTCCACTGAAATCCCATGGCCTCGCAGAGCATCAGATCCCATTCTGGACATCATAGAATCATAGAACAGTTTGGGTTGGAAAGGACCTTAAGATCATTCAGTTCCAACCCCCTGCCATGGGCAGGGACACCTCCCACTAAACCATGCCACCCAAGGCTCTGTCCAACCTGGCCTTGAACACTGCCAGCGATGGAGCATTCACAGCTTCCCTGGGCAACCCATTCCAGTGGCTCACCACCTGCACAGTAAAGAACTTCTTCCTCACATCCAATCTAAACTTCCCCTGTTTCAGTTTGAACCCGTTACCCCTTGTCCTATCACTATAGTCCCTAACAAAGAGTCCCTCCCCAGCATCCCTATAGGCCCCCTTCAGATACTGGAAGGCTGCTCTGAGGTCTCCACACAGCCTTCTCTTCTCCAGGCTGAACAGCCCCAACTTTCTCATCCTATCTCCATACGGGAGGTGCTCCAGTCCCTGATCATCCTCGTGGCCTCCTCTGGACTTGTTCCATCATAGGTCCTAAAAGGGAGGATGGAAGTGAAAAATGGGCAGAGCAGCTCAAAAAGAGTGATCCTTTGAGAGACTTAACTTAGAACGTGGTGGCTTTTGGGGACACTTGGACACAGCAGCTTCACAGTGGTGCAGGGATCATGGAATGTGGCTGTGCTGGGTTTTGGGGTGCCTGGGACAGGAATCGCTCCTGCTCCTGCTGTGGCTGCTGATGGTGAAGCAGCAGAAGCTCTCAGAGCTAACCCACATGGGAAGTGCCAGTCCAAAGCCCGGTGATATTCCATGAGAGGTGATGAGCCAACAGAACATGGACAGGTTACGTTTGGGAAGGCAATTACAGGTCCATTAATCAGAGTGCAGTTAAACGTGAGCCTCTGGAATAGGATTTGAAAGAGTAATGGTGTTGGGAAGCAGAATAGAAGTCTTTAACATGGATCATATCAAGCTGGCTCCTTGTGTGTGGTAACTGACCTCTGAAACAACAGGGCCTCGTGAATCTGGGTTCAAGACAAGCCCTTGATGGAGTGCCCCAAGGAAAGGATGGGTTTAGGTGGAGACAGGAAAGAGGCAGCAAAACGGAAGGAGGACACTGGATCCTTCCCCAGGGGGAGATATAAGGACTGAAGTTGGTACCAATCCCTTTGGAAGGTGGGAGAAAAGGCTGAAGAAGAGTTGGGCACGAACATGGGGAGCTGCTGGAGCCTGGAGGGAGCTCAGCAAGTGGAGGGCACTGAAGAAGAAAGGAGCGAGGATCTCCGGCAGAGGTGATAAAGGAGGAGCACATCGGGCCAGATGTGTTCAGATGTGTTATGTGCTGTTCAGACCGTAACACAAAGGTCTGAGATCTCCTTCAGTGTGGTGCATCCAGGCCCGCTCACCTCCACGCAATGGGCCACCAAGGTGGTACTGCAGGAACCTTATAAGAACAGATGAAAGGAATTGGCTTCTCCTGCTAAAAGAGACTGATAGAGAATGATTCCTCTTTATGAATCCCCCTTAGAGGCAAATATTATGGTGGGAGAATAACCAGGTAATGCCGGTATCATGGTCAACGGAAATACATTGATGCTGGAAACCAGAAGGTGACGCTTCCAGGTGGAGCATGCTTTATGGAAGAGACTACGGAAAACCTGAGAAGAGAAGGGAAGGAGCATGAACTATCGTGCTTGTTTTCCTCAGGAGGGGCAAGAGAAGGCAGGGATGAAGGTGGAGAGCAGAAAGGGTGAGCAGGGGCTTCCCTCCGGTTCCCTCCTTGCTTGTGTGGGTCTCCCATTGTTACCCTACAAGGGCAGTCCTGTTCCTCCCCAGCTGGTCCTTGTCAGCATCCCTCCGCATTTTGGCTTTCCCACAGGCAGCCTTTCACAGGCACAGAACATGGATGTAAAGCAGATCAATGGAGCAGGATGGTGGAAGGTACCTCTGTGTCCTGGGGCGCAGGGACAGGTTCATCTGCTGGGGATGCTCTCCAGCAACCTGATGAACAGGGCGGCGGCGTCCACAGGAGCGGCCTGGCTGCTCTTCCCCTGTGTCAAGCCGATAGGACCTGCCCTGGGTCCCCACAGCCATCAGCTTAACCCACAGCTCGAAGCCTCTCCGTGCTCCCAGGATGGAGGAGGAAGGGGCCCAGATCCGCTCCCCCCCCCAGGTGCTTTTCCTTTGGGAAAGCCTCCTGCAACGGTGCAGTGATCCCAGCAGTGAACACACACTACACAGGGCTGCTAATGGGAAGCAGATGGCAGCAAGGGGCCTCTCTCCCTCTGCAGTCACGCTGCTTGCCTGGGCCGGAAACCATCGGCTTTCCGAGGGGCCATGGGGTTGGAGCTCTGTGACTGAGCGGCTTCTGGGATGAATATCCTTCCCCAGCCCAAACTGCCCCCCAGTGGGTGCTAATGGGGAGCTGCGGCTGCTCTCACACGGCAGCAGGCACAGGTCCCCTGTGAGTGCCAGGCAAGCTCCAAGCCCTAAGTCCGGAGTCGTGGAATCAACGTAGAATCACAGTTGGAAGGAACCATCTAAAGATCATCTCATTCCAACCTCCCTCCACTGGGCCAAGCCCGGTTCCCTTTGGAGAAAGGGGTATTTTGGTCCACACAAGCCATCAGATGCTCCCAGGAGGGGCAGGAAGAACAAAGGGGATGGCACCTTGTCCTGAGCCATATCCCTGGAATTGCTGGCTGCATGACCAGGAGAGGACTCTCTGTCCTACTCTTCCCAGGCTGTGCAGATGGCGAAGAGCCTCAGGGAATAGAGGCTTGGAGAAGTCACATGTATGGTGTCAACCTCCACTGTGGAGACCTGGACTTGGCTTTCTTGCTTTGCCCCAGATGCTTTCTGCACTCCTGGGGGTTGCCCTGGCACTTGTGAAGGCTCCATAACACCAACGTGGCACCATGTCCCTAAGCAAAGCCTGTGCCACTGGGGTTCCTCTGCTTATGGTGACTGCCTTGGGCTCAAATCCCACCCCAAGCACACTAATGCCTCCTCGGAAGAGCAATGAGAGCCTCCTCGTGTGGTTTCTAACTTGCTGTTTCCCCTTATCGCTTCGGCACAGCCTTCCCCCTTGAGATTTCTGCTCCTTCCTCATGCCCTCGGCAGGAAGGACATTAAGCAACTACTCACAGGCAGCTACACGGAGGGGACCTCTCACTTGAGACGAAGGCTGGGAGAGCACAGAGGGTACGTGCACAGGGGGGTGTCCAGAGAAAGGAGACCTGGAGGATGGGGCCGGGTGGAGAACATCAAGCCTCGGGGTAGCACAAGTGGGATGGCGTGGAAGGGAACAGCGTTTGGGGCGAGAGAAGCAAGGAGTGGATAGGTGGAAGGAGCCTCTGTGTGCTGATGGGGAAGGGCTGATGGAGTGACTGAGGAAACTGAGGGGCTGGGATAGGGGAGGAAGATGAGGAGGAAGGGAAGAGGAAGGGAAGCGGGGGGTGGAGAAGTGCTTGTGGCAAAGGCAGGGGCTAAGGGGGAGAGCTCCGCATCCACATCAGTGTGTGAGGCGGGACACCAACTTCTCTGGGTGCTTCAAGCTCCCCTTGGGATCTGTGCTGGGCTGTAGGGACCAGACGGAGCCTGGAGACGTGAGTCCCATGGGATGGGGGCTCTGCTCCTGGGCCAGCTCTGCCCTGAGCCCAGGCACCCGCTGCCTGTGCCTGCCACCCCCCTGCAGCGCACAGGAAACAACAACCCAACCGCAGGGTGATGGGAGGTTATTTTGGTGAGGCAGGAGCCGCGCTCGGGGGGGTTGGGAGATGTGGCAAGGGCTGCGCAGCCCCCAGCACGTCCTCATCATTCCTTCACCTTCCCTTTGCTCTGCTCCTCCCTCAGCATCCTCTGCTCTACCCCACAGCTCCCGCACATGCAACCCAGGGCTCCTCAAGCCTCATCTTTTCGGGGTGTTTTGAAGGTGAGGGCAATGGGGGAAAACCCCTGAGGCGCCTTTTCAGGCACTGATTACCAAAAGGGGTTATTTGCGATGCCGGTTGGGGTTTTGTTTTCCTTTTCCCTTTCCTGTGCTGTGTTAAAGCTGCTCCAGGACCAATCACCTTCCACGTGTGAGCAGAAGCCACCACACCACCTTCTGCTCGTGTTTCCATCCCCCCCCCGGCCCAATGTCTTCGTACGGGACTAGAGGAGGGTGATGGTTTAAACTAAAAGAGGGAGGCTCAGGCTGGATGTGAGGAAGAAATGTTTCAGAGTGAGGGTGGTAATGGCACAGATTGCCCAGAGAGGTGGTGGAGGCATCCAAGGCCGGGCTGGAGGTGGTTCTGATTCAGTTAAAGATGTCCCTGCTCATTGCAGGACTGGATGAGCTTTGAGGGTCCCTTCCATTCCAAACCATTCTATGACTCCAGGACCAGAGCTACTGAGCCCAGTGCCCACACCGCCTCCCAGCTCCCTGTGAGCTGTGCTCCAGACCTGCATCTCCTGCCCCCATCCACCCTGCGGTGCCTCAAGCTCTTGGCTCCCTCCAGCAACCCAAGAGGCTGCATGGAGCCCACGGAGGAAGCACGGAGCACATCAGCACTGCACACCAGCTCTTGGGGTGATGAAACCAGCCCCGCTCCTCCTGGCATTTCCTTTCAGGTGTTGCAAGAGGCTGTCTCAGACATCGCCCCACGGACACCAAGCTCAGGACTGAACAGGCAGAGGAGGGAAGGAACCATGTTCCAGGCCACGGGATCTCCCAGCCCCCCCCCAGCTCATGTACGTAGGGGTTTGTATGGGTCTATCCCCCCGGGTTTGGCCCTTGGGGAGGGCTGTGGATAGAAGCTCTACTCAGACGTTTTAGGGTGATCAAAGGCACAGCCGCTGCTTCTCACCCGCCAGAACTGGGGCCAGGAATGTTCCAGCAGAAGGTGCTGTTTGCTGAGCACATCCCAGTGCTCTGCTCCATACGGAGCTGCTCTCCCTGCTCCCCGTGCTGTTTGTTTGTGTTTCCATGGCTTTCCGAGAGCACAATCGGGAGCACGCGAAGCTGCTCGGGCTTGGAGATGGAAAAACATAAAGGCTCCAGAACATCTCCTGCTGGGACAGGATATGGCCCTTTCCCCGAGGGAGGATAGATCAGATATTAAGCAGATAGCGTTGCCTGCTCGGGGCCAGAAGGCTGCCGAGAAGTGATGAGCAGCAGTGGATTGCTGCAGCCTTGGGAACGGATGTACCCAGCTCCAAAGAGGCTGCGCTTTCCTTAGCTCTGGAAGCGGCGCATGAAACCCTAACCCCAGGAGAGCACCTGCGGTTGCCTTCCCAGTGCCAAGGGATGCAACCGGTTTTACACGGCCTGAGCCTCCCCGCTGCCCGTGTCCCTCTTGTTGACTTTGGCTCAGTCTTCCTTGAGGGAATGGGAGGGAAATCAGCGTCCCTGACCTCACTCAATGAGAGCAGCTGGGAAACGTCGAGGAGGCAGCTCAGCGAAGTGAGAGCTTCCTGTGCTCCTCCCGAGCTATTCCCAAAAACACTGAGGAGAAACAATGGGGAAGGACGAAGCAGGAGGGAAAATCAGCCTGGGGCCAAGCAGAGCGAGAGGAAGGACCCGGAGGCAGTGGGGTGATGCTCCGGGATCGCCTTGGGAACAAACAGTGCAGAGCCAGAAGGTGGTAGAGCGGTTCCGGGCTGGTCCCTGCTGGAAGCGGGTTTGTCCCTTTGCTCCTGTTCGAAAGAAGGGAGCATCTCCACCAGTGCAAAGGCAGGTTCGATACGTGCAGGTGGCCGGTAGGGACCCCGTGGGTGTGCAAACAGCCTGGGAGGCTGCAGGAGCGTGGGGAAAGGGAAGGGCAGGAGCAGGAGGTGATTTGGGATGAGCTGCTGCGGGTGGGAGGATGTGCACTGAGGCCCTGAGGGCACCTCAGCGCTTGGAGCTCTGCCCTTTTGCTCCTCCATCCATGCCCCCCATCCCTCCTGCATCCCCCATGGAGGCAGATGGATGCAAGAGCCTGCAGGGACTCCAGAGGCTTTTCCATCTCAGGATCTCCCGTGGTGATGGGCTGATACCGGGGCTCAGAAACAGCACAGCTGCTGAGGGGAACCAGCACAAGAGCTCCCTGAGAGCTGGGCATGAGCAGGGCATGGCCTTGGCAACTGAGTGCAGAGACAGTCACCATGCAGTGACAGCCAGGCAGAGGTCCTGCCCCTTCCCATCCTCAGCAGCTCCTCCTCCAGCGCAGCTCCGCGCCAGGATTCTCAGTCCCGGCTTTCATTCTGATTTCTCCTTCCCTTCGCAGGAGGCAAAGAACAGCTCAGGAGGCAGCACCGTGCAGCGCTCCAAGGTACCTGCGCTTACCGCATCCTTCACAGCAAGGAGGGAAGGTCCAAACCCCATCCTATCATTCAGCAGTGGTGCAGCACAGGGAGGGTGAGAGGAGATGGAGATGGCTCACATAGAATGATAGAATGATTTGGTTTAAAAGGGGCCTTAAAGCTCACCCAGCTCCAACCCCTGCCATGGGCAGGGACACCTTCCATAGAGCAGTTGCTCCAAGCCCCTGGGTCCAACCTGGCCTTGAGCACTGCCAGGGATGGGGCAGCCACAGCTTCTCTGGGCACCCTGTGCCAGCGCCTCAGCGCCCTCCCAGGGAAGAGCTTCTGCCTGAGAGCTCATCTCAGTCTCCCCTCTGGCAGTTAAAGCCATTCCCCCTCTCCTGTCCCTCCAGGCCCTAGTCCAAAGCCCCTCTCCAGGTTTCCTGCAGCCCCTTTAGGCACTGGAGCTGCTCTGAGGTCTCCCCTTAAGGAGCCTTCTGTTCTCCAGGCTGAACCAGCCCAATACCATACACAATGGCAGTGTGGATATTAGGGAAGAGGCTGTGGGGGAAGCCAGGCATAAGATCCCCAAATTCCTTCCTCATCCTCTCTCCCTTTGCTCTCCCCTCGTGCAGTCCTTCAGCCTGAAGGCACAAGTGAAGGAGATGTGCAGTGCCTGCCAGAAAACCGTGTACCCCATGGAGCGGCTGGTGGCTGATAAGTTCGTCTTCCACAACGCCTGCTTCTGCTGCAAGCACTGCCACACCAAGCTCAGGTGAGCCGGAGCAGGACGCGGCCATGGTGCTTGCTGTTGGAGGGGTGGATGGATGGCAATGTGGTACCCATGGATGGGGGATGCCTTTCCAAGTAGTCCACCCATCACATTCATGTGACCCCCAGCGCATTCATCACAGCAAAACACAGGGCTTATGTGCCCAACTGGTCCCAAATCTCAGCTGGATCATAGGATCATAGGATGGTTTGTGTTGGAAGGGACCTTAAAGCTCATCCAGTTCCAACCTCCTGCCACGGGCAGGGACACCTTCCACACGACCAGGATGTCCAAGCCCTACATCCCTTGTCCAGAGCCCCTCTCCAGGTTTCTTGCAGCCCCTTTAGAACTGGGAGCTGCTCTAAGGTGTTCCCGGATCCTGGCTAACCCTGTTCTCCTTCCCCAGCCTGGGCAGCTACGCAGCGCTCCATGGGGAATTCTACTGCAAGCCCCACTTCCAGCAGCTCTTCAAGAGTAAAGGCAACTACGATGAGGGCTTCGGGCGCAAGCAGCACAAGGAGCTGTGGGTGCACAAGGAAGTGGAGAGTGGGACCAAGTCGGCGTGAGCGGAACCGGCTCAGCCTTCCCTGGAGCACCGGAACGGTGCTGAGCCGGGCACTAACTGAGCTGATGTAAAGCAAAGGGGACCCAAGGGCCGCGGGTGGTGAGGGTGGGAGGCAGCCCAGCCCTCTCTGGAGGATGTAGAGGGGTCCCTATATGCAGAGGTTACCAGGGGACAGCCTCCAGGCCCCAATTCCTGAGACCAGACCCGATGCCCAGCCCTGTACATGCATTCCGGGTTTGCCACCATGGATAAAGAGATGACCTTGGAGGGGGCTTAACCCATCCTCTAAGTCAGAGCAGAGCTCCCAGCTCCTGCCACACCAATGCTGCCTTGCTGGGGCTCTGGCTAAGGAGGGTCCTTGGTTTACATCAGCTCAGTTCAGCTGGGAATGTTCAGCCTTAAGGATGTTGCCCTGCGACTGTTTCTCAGTGTCTGTCCTTTTCTATCTGCCTTTGGTAGGTCCTGCGCCAGGCGCTCTCTTATTTTTGTAATACAAGGTTCCTGAGCCTTCCCTGTGTTGTCCTGTGTTCCCGGGGGGCTGGGGAGCTGGGAACAGTGGTGAGGGCTGCCTCTGAGTGCCCAGGGACTGTGGAAAGAGCCTCTGTCCATGCAGGATCAACGTATTCCTGAGTACGTGTGTGCAGTGCGGGGATGGAGGCAGAGCAGCCCTTTGGGACATGAAGTCCGGACTTCAACCTGCACACCAGCTTCCACATGGAGCCCAGACCTCTCCCAAAGGGAATTCTCCATCCTGTGAATTAGATCACTCCTTTGCCCTGCACACATTTTGTGGCTCCCTCCCCATATCGATATCAATGGGCCCAGCCTCAGCAAGCAGATGCTGCCTCCATTCCCTCTGGGCTGACTGGGACAAGATGAGCTCCGGTTCGGATGAAACCCATCGCTCTGGGCTCTCTCCAACAGGTCTGTATTTACCTCCTTCCTCCACACATGATGTGTGAGCCTTGCTTGGAGGAGCAGGCATTCAAGGAACCCCACGTCTTTCATATGCTACAAGAATTTGGCTTTTCAGAGCCCACATAGCCTTTGGCATCACAGCAAGAGCCCCCGTTCCATCACCAGCCACTAACATCAGCTCCCACTGAGCATGTCCTGTCTGGGAGAACCCAGAGCCAGCCATGAAAACAGGAGCTAAGGACTGAAAGAGGGAACCAGATGGACGTGGGTAGTCCAGAGGAGCCCAGGAGGAACGGAGGGTACATAGAGACACTCTTAACCCAGGTCACAAGTCCCCTGGGGCTCTGGGTGGGCACCGACCTCAGAGATGGGTTGGGTGACCCCAGGAGCCCAATGCCCCTCACGGTGGTTAAATTACTTCTCCTTTAAGAGGCCAGGACTGTGAGCTCAGCAGGGACTGCCCACAGGGACCCTGGCAAGGCTCCACGGAGCTTCAGCCTCACCGAGTGCTTTGACTGTCCCCATGGTGCAGGTGCTGCTGCGGCTCCTCACATCAATGTGCAGCTGACACCGTGACAGAAGCTGCTTCCTGCCCATCACAGCATCACTGTTGCGATGAACCAGGACCCGCTGCTCTGTGGTGCTGGGCGCGCTGTGGCCTCTTCCTGCTGAAGGTTGGCTTAGAAAATGAAAGCAAGCTCCCGGGTTTCGCTTCCTGTTCTTTGCTGGCCTCACTTCTCCATCCCTCGCCTCGGCTGCCTGCTGCTCTTGCCTGCACAGCGGGGCCACCACGTCCAGAGCAGGTTGAACTGCACCAGAGCTCTTTGGGGTAGGAAGAAAAACCTACTTTAAGCAGTAAGAACGATGTTGCAGCTCTCCCCTTCCCTCCCCAGAACTGCAACTTGGAATTTTGTCTAAAGACAGCAGCACTCTCTAGTACTATTAGTGCTAGGAGTGCACTAGAACATGTCTAGAGCTGCTGGAACTAGGAGTACACTAGAACATGTCTAGAGCTGCTAGAACTAGGAGTACACTAGTACATCTCTAGAGCTGCTAGAACTAGTAGTACACTAGTACATCTCTAGAGCTGCTAGAACTAGGAGTACACTAGAACATGTCTAGAGCTGCTAGAACTAGGAGTACACTAGAACATCTCTAGAGCTGCTAGAACTAGGAGTACACTAGTACATCTCTAGAGCTGCTAGAACTAGGAGTACACTAGTACATCTCTAGAGCTGCTAGAACTAGGAGTACACTAGTACATCTCTAGAGCTGCTAGAACTAGGAGTACACTAGAACATGTCTAGAGCTGCTAGAACTAGGAGTACACTAGAACATCTCTAGAGCTGCTAGAACTAGGAGTACACTAGTACATCTCTAGAGCTGCTAGAACTAGTAGTGCACTAGTACATCTCTAGAGCTGCTAGAACTAGGAGTACACTAGAACATGTCTAGAGCTGCTAGAACTAGGAGTACACTAGAACATCTCTAGAGCTGCTAGAACTAGGAGTACACTAGTACATCTCTAGAGCTGCTAGAACTAGGAGTACACTAGTACATCTCTAGAGCTGCTAGAACTAGGAGTACACTAGTACATCTCTAGAGCTGCTAGAACTAGTAGTACACTAGTACATCTCTAGAGCTGCTAGAACTAGGAGTACACTAGTACATCTCTAGAGCTGCTAGAACTAGGAGTACACTAGTACATCTCTAGAGCTGCTAGAACTAGGAGTACACTAGTACATCTCTAGAGCTGCTAGAACTAGTAGTGCACTAGTACATCTCTAGAGCTGCTAGAACTAGGAGTACACTAGTACATCTCTAGAGCTGCTAGAACTAGGAGTACACTAGAACATGTCTAGAGCTGCTAGAACTAGGAGTACACTAGTACATCTCTAGAGCTGCTAGAACTAGGAGTGCACTAGTACATCTCTAGAGCTGCTAGAACTAGGAGTACACTAGTACATCTCTAGAGCTGCTAGAACTAGTAGTGCACTAGTACATCTCTAGGGCTGCTAGAACTAGGAGTACACTAGAACATGTCTAGAGCTGCTAGAACTAGGAGTACACTAGTACATCTCTAGGGCTGCTAGAACTAGGAGTGCACTAGTACATCTCTAGAGCTGCTAGAACTAGGAGTACACTAGTACATCTCTAGAGCTGCTAGAACTAGTAGTGCACTAGTACATCTCTAGAGCTGCTAGAACTAGTAGTGCACTAGTACATCTCTAGAGCTGCTAGAACTAGTAGTGCACTAGTACATCTCTAGAGCTGCTAGAACTAGGAGTACACTAGAACATGTCTAGAGCTGCTAGAACTAGGAGTACACTAGTACATCTCTAGGGCTGCTAGAACTAGGAGTGCACTAGTACATCTCTAGAGCTGCTAGAACTAGGAGTACACTAGAACATGTCTAGAGCTGCTAGAACTAGGAGTGCACTAGTACATCTCTAGAGCTGCTAGAACTAGGAGTACACTAGTACATCTCTAGAGCTGCTAGAACTAGGAGTACACTAGTACATCTCTAGAGCTGCTAGAACTAGGAGTACACTAGTACATCTCTAGAGCTGCTAGAACTAGGAGTACACTAGTACATCTCTAGAGCTGCCAGAACTAGTAGTGCACTAGTACATCTCTAGAGCTGCTAGAACTAGTAGTGCACTAGTACATCTCTAGAGCTGCTAGAACTAGTAGTGCACTAGTACATCTCTAGAGCTGCTAGAACTAGTAGTGCACTAGTACATCTCTAGAGCTGCTAGAACTAGTAGTGCACTAGTACATCTCTAGAGCTGCTAGAACTAGTAGTGCACTAGTACATCTCTAGAGCTGCTAGAACTAGGAGTACACTAGAACATGTCTAGAGCTGCTAGAACTAGGAGTACACTAGTACATCTCTAGGGCTGCTAGAACTAGGAGTGCACTAGTACATCTCTAGAGCTGCTAGAACTAGGAGTACACTAGTACATCTCTAGAGCTGCTAGAACTAGGAGTACACTAGTACATCTCTAGAGCTGCTAGAACTAGTAGTGCACTAGTACATCTCTAGAGCTGCTAGAACTAGGAGTACACTAGTACATCTCTAGAGCTGCTAGAACTAGAAGTACACTAGTACATCTCTAGAGCTGCCAGAACTAGTAGTGCTCTAGTACATCTCTAGAGCTGCTAGAACTAGGAGTGCACTAGTACATCTCTAGAGCTGCTAGAACTAGGAGTACACTAGTACATCTCTAGAGCTGCTAGAACTAGTAGTGCACTAGTACATCTCTAGAGCTGCTAGAACTAGTAGTGCACTAGTACATCTCTAGAGCTGCTAGAACTAGGAGTACACTAGTACATCTCTAGAGCTGCTAGAACTAGGAGTACACTAGTACATCTCTAGAGCTGCTAGAACTAGTAGTGCACTAGTACATCTCTAGAGCTGCTAGAACTAGGAGTACACTAGTACATCTCTAGAGCTGCTAGAACTAGGAGTACACTAGTACATCTCTAGAGCTGCTAGAACTAGGAGTACACTAGTACATCTCTAGAGCTGCTAGAACTAGTAGTGCACTAGTACATCTCTAGAGCTGCTAGAACTAGGAGTACACTAGTACATCTCTAGAGCTGCTAGAACTAGGAGTACACTAGTACATCTCTAGAGCTGCTAGAACTAGTAGTACACTAGTACATCTCTAGAGCTGCTAGAACTAGTAGTGCACTAGTACATCTCTAGAGCTGCTAGAACTAGGAGTACACTAGTACATCTCTAGAGCTGCTAGAACTAGGAGTACACTAGAACATGTCTAGAGCTGCTAGAACTAGGAGTACACTAGTACATCTCTAGAGCTGCTAGAACTAGTAGTGCACTAGTACATCTCTAGAGCTGCTAGAACTAGTAGTGCACTAGTACATCTCTAGAGCTGCTAGAACTAGGAGTACACTAGTACATCTCTAGAGCTGCTAGAACTAGTAGTGCACTAGTACATCTCTAGAGCTGCTAGAACTAGGAGTACACTAGAACATGTCTAGAGCTGCTAGAACTAGGAGTACACTAGTACATCTCTAGAGCTGCTAGAACTAGTAGTGCACTAGTACATCTCTAGAGCTGCTAGAACTAGGAGTACACTAGTACATCTCTAGAGCTGCTAGAACTAGAAGTACACTAGTACATCTCTAGAGCTGCCAGAACTAGTAGTGCTCTAGTACATCTCTAGAGCTGCTAGAACTAGGAGTGCACTAGTACATCTCTAGAGCTGCTAGAACTAGGAGTACACTAGTACATCTCTAGAGCTGCTAGAACTAGTAGTGCACTAGTACATCTCTAGAGCTGCTAGAACTAGTAGTGCACTAGTACATCTCTAGAGCTGCTAGAACTAGGAGTACACTAGTACATCTCTAGAGCTGCTAGAACTAGGAGTACACTAGTACATCTCTAGAGCTGCTAGAACTAGTAGTGCACTAGTACATCTCTAGAGCTGCTAGAACTAGGAGTACACTAGTACATCTCTAGAGCTGCTAGAACTAGTAGTGCACTAGTACATCTCTAGAGCTGCTAGAACTAGGAGTACACTAGTACATCTCTAGAGCTGCTAGAACTAGGAGTACACTAGTACATCTCTAGAGCTGCTAGAACTAGTAGTGCACTAGTACATCTCTAGAGCTGCTAGAACTAGGAGTACACTAGTACATCTCTAGAGCTGCTAGAACTAGTAGTGCACTAGTACATCTCTAGAGCTGCTAGAACTAGTAGTACACTAGTACATCTCTAGAGCTGCTAGAACTAGGAGTACACTAGTACATCTCTAGAGCTGCTAGAACTAGTAGTGCACTAGTACATCTCTAGAGCTGCTAGAACTAGGAGTACACTAGTACATCTCTAGAGCTGCTAGAACTAGTAGTGCACTAGTACATCTCTAGAGCTGCTAGAACTAGGAGTACACTAGTACATCTCTAGAGCTGCTAGAACTAGGAGTACACTAGTACATCTCTAGAGCTGCTAGAACTAGGAGTACACTAGTACATCTCTAGAGCTGCTAGAACTAGTAGTGCACTAGTACATCTCTAGAGCTGCTAGAACTAGGAGTACACTAGTACATCTCTAGAGCTGCTAGAACTAGTAGTGCACTAGTACATCTCTAGAGCTGCTAGAACTAGGAGTACACTAGTACATCTCTAGAGCTGCTAGAACTAGGAGTACACTAGTACATCTCTAGAGCTGCTAGAACTAGGAGTACACTAGTACATCTCTAGAGCTGCTAGAACTAGGAGTACACTAGTACATCTCTAGAGCTGCTAGAACTAGGAGTACACTAGTACATCTCTAGAGCTGCTAGAACTAGGAGTACACTAGTACATCTCTAGAGCTGCTAGAACTAGGAGTACACTAGTACATCTCTAGAGCTGCTAGAACTAGGAGTACACTAGTACATCTCTAGAGCTGCTAGAACTAGTAGTACACTAGTACATCTCTAGAGCTGCTAGAACTAGTAGTGCACTAGTACATCTCTAGAGCTGCTAGAACTAGGAGTACACTAGTACATCTCTAGAGCTGCTAGAACTAGGAGTACACTAGAACATGTCTAGAGCTGCTAGAACTAGGAGTACACTAGTACATCTCTAGAGCTGCTAGAACTAGTAGTGCACTAGTACATCTCTAGAGCTGCTAGAACTAGTAGTGCACTAGTACATCTCTAGAGCTGCTAGAACTAGGAGTACACTAGTACATCTCTAGAGCTGCTAGAACTAGTAGTGCACTAGTACATCTCTAGAGCTGCTAGAACTAGGAGTACACTAGAACATGTCTAGAGCTGCTAGAACTAGGAGTACACTAGTACATCTCTAGAGCTGCTAGAACTAGTAGTGCACTAGTATATCTCTAGAGCTGCTAGAACTAGGAGTACACTAGTACATCTCTAGAGCTGCTAGAACTAGAAGTACACTAGTACATCTCTAGAGCTGCCAGAACTAGTAGTGCTCTAGTACATCTCTAGAGCTGCTAGAACTAGGAGTGCACTAGTACATCTCTAGAGCTGCTAGAACTAGGAGTACACTAGTACATCTCTAGAGCTGCTAGAACTAGTAGTGCACTAGTACATCTCTAGAGCTGCTAGAACTAGTAGTGCACTAGTACATCTCTAGAGCTGCTAGAACTAGGAGTACACTAGTACATCTCTAGAGCTGCTAGAACTAGGAGTACACTAGTACATCTCTAGAGCTGCTAGAACTAGTAGTGCACTAGTACATCTCTAGAGCTGCTAGAACTAGGAGTACACTAGTACATCTCTAGAGCTGCTAGAACTAGTAGTGCACTAGTACATCTCTAGAGCTGCTAGAACTAGGAGTACACTAGTACATCTCTAGAGCTGCTAGAACTAGGAGTACACTAGTACATCTCTAGAGCTGCTAGAACTAGTAGTGCACTAGTACATCTCTAGAGCTGCTAGAACTAGGAGTACACTAGTACATCTCTAGAGCTGCTAGAACTAGTAGTGCACTAGTACATCTCTAGAGCTGCTAGAACTAGTAGTGCACTAGTACATCTCTAGAGCTGCTAGAACTAGGAGTACACTAGTACATCTCTAGAGCTGCTAGAACTAGTAGTGCACTAGTACATCTCTAGAGCTGCTAGAACTAGGAGTACACTAGTACATCTCTAGAGCTGCTAGAACTAGTAGTGCACTAGTACATCTCTAGAGCTGCTAGAACTAGTAGTGCACTAGTACATCTCTAGAGCTGCTAGAACTAGGAGTACACTAGTACATCTCTAGAGCTGCTAGAACTAGTAGTGCACTAGTACATCTCTAGAGCTGCTAGAACTAGGAGTACACTAGAACATGTCTAGAGCTGCTAGAACTAGGAGTACACTAGTACATCTCTAGAGCTGCTAGAACTAGTAGTGCACTAGTATATCTCTAGAGCTGCTAGAACTAGGAGTACACTAGTACATCTCTAGAGCTGCTAGAACTAGAAGTACACTAGTACATCTCTAGAGCTGCCAGAACTAGTAGTGCTCTAGTACATCTCTAGAGCTGCTAGAACTAGGAGTGCACTAGTACATCTCTAGAGCTGCTAGAACTAGGAGTACACTAGTACATCTCTAGAGCTGCTAGAACTAGTAGTGCACTAGTACATCTCTAGAGCTGCTAGAACTAGGAGTACACTAGTACATCTCTAGAGCTGCTAGAACTAGGAGTACACTAGTACATCTCTAGAGCTGCTAGAACTAGGAGTACACTAGTACATCTCTAGAGCTGCTAGAACTAGGAGTACACTAGTACATCTCTAGAGCTGCTAGAACTAGGAGTGCACTAGTACATCTCTAGAGCTGCTAGAACTAGGAGTACACTAGTACATCTCTAGGGCTGCTAGAACTAGTAGTGCACTAGTACATCTCTAGAGCTGCTAGAACTAGGAGTACACTAGTACATCTCTAGAGCTGCTAGAACTAGTAGTGCACTAGTACATCTCTAGAGCTGCTAGAACTAGTAGTGCACTAGTACATCTCTAGAGCTGCTAGAACTAGGAGTACACTAGTACATCTCTAGAGCTGCTAGAACTAGGAGTACACTAGTACATCTCTAGAGCTGCTAGAACTAGGAGTACACTAGTACATCTCTAGAGCTGCTAGAACTAGGAGTACACTAGTACATCTCTAGAGCTGCTAGAACTAGTAGTGCACTAGTACATCTCTAGAGCTGCCAGAACTAGTAGTGCACTAGTACATCTCTAGAGCTGCTAGAACTAGGAGTACACTAGTACATCTCTAGAGCTGCTAGAACTAGGAGTACACTAGTACATCTCTAGAGCTGCTAGAACTAGTAGTGCACTAGTACATCTCTAGAGCTGCCAGAACTAGTAGTGCACTAGTACATCTCTAGAGCTGCTAGAACTAGGAGTACACTAGTACATCTCTAGAGCTGCTAGAACTAGGAGTACACTAGTACATCTCTAGAGCTGCTAGAACTAGTAGTGCACTAGTACATCTCTAGAGCTGCCAGAACTAGTAGTGCACTAGTACATCTCTAGAGCTGCTAGAACTAGGAGTACACTAGTACATCTCTAGAGCTGCTAGAACTAGTAGTGCACTAGTACATCTCTAGAGCTGCCAGAACTAGTAGTGCACTAGTACATCTCTAGAGCTGCTAGAACTAGGAGTACACTAGTACATCTCTAGAGCTGCTAGAACTAGGAGTACACTAGTACATCTCTAAAGTTCTAGTAACTTTACTTTAAATAGTACACCACTCTCTACCTATCCCGTTCTCACAGGGGCACAGCCATCCCTCACTGACGTGGCAGCAATGGAAAGGGGATGTGTGAGCACATGGTATGAGATTCTCAGCCTGCTCTATTGGTTTCTGATTCTGTGGTGACCTGAGCCAGGCACCACAGTTGAGGGGAGGGAGGAGAATCTGGTGAGCATCAGATTCACATAGGGATAGAGACATTCAGTACAGCTACACCTGACTTTGTGGCTGCTGCACACAAAGGAGCCAACTCCCGCCTCCCTGATTCACATGCCAGGCGCTGCAGACAGCTTTAAAAGGCTCCAAATGTGATGCTTCTATAAGACAGAATAAAACAGAATAAAGAAAGGCCAAACCATTGTCTCTATGTCCCTAACGTGTAGCTAAAATCCAGCTGATTATGATGAGAGCTGGTTTCACGCCACTGGGACTGGAATCCTCCTCTCTGAATCCCTCCCATCCATTGCAAGCCCCCTGTCTCTGAGCAGACACAGTCACCTACTGCAACACTCAGAGCACTGGAGCTGCTCTGAGGTCTCCCCTTCAGGAGCCTTCTCTTCTCCAGGCTGCCCCAGCCCAGCTCTCAGCCTGGCTCCAGAGCAGAGCTGCCTCAGCTCTCGCAGCATCTCCGTGGCCTCCTCTGGATTTGCTCCAACAGCTCCTATTGTGTCTGTGGTGGAACTGGATGACCCTTAAGGTCCCTTCCAACCCAACCCATTCGATGATCCTATGTCTTAAGCTTCCTTTCAAGTCATGACCTGGTCCCTGCTGGGGCTTCTTTGTGCTGCTCCAGCACAGCAAAAGCAGTGCAGCAGCTCCATAGGGAAATACCCTCAGCAGAGAAGCAGGAGGCAAAGCAGAGGATTCTACAGCTCTCTGGGCTCTGGGGCACTGCAGCGAGAGCTCGAGAGCAGCGGCTTTAATAGCAGCACAAGGGCTGTTCCCTTAACGTGAAGCACAGAAAATGGCTCACTGCTGCCTGCACCTCCAAAGAGCACACCTGGTTTTACCACTGAAGAGACAATACAACTGAGGAGCAATGAGCAACCACCACAACCTTTTGCATTCCCACACAAGCACAAGGATTCTATTACCAATCTGCCTTTGAGCTCAGGAAAGGGCATTTCCCAGAGCCTGAAAACTCAAGCCAACAGATTCATGGAATAATTGGAAAACAGTAAATCAGTAAGAATCCATCTATATCCATACTGTGCAGATGTCCAGTTTTGGCCAAGATACAGAGCACCAGGCAGAGATCAACAGCAGAAGAACAAGCGACACGACAGCTCACCGTGCCAGCATTTCCTGGATATAATGCAATACACCCACACCCAGACAATATCAAATCCAGAAGACATGGTTCCTAGTTTACACTCTCCTCGAGCCACAGCAGTGTAGTATTAGCCATCCTCAACAGAGATTTGAAACTCTATTCGCTTCGGAAGTGGATGCAGAGAGGAAACGTACCTCATGCCACCTTGCCCTGAGCCACACTGCGCATAGCACACACATCCCCAGCAATCAAGAAAGGCAGAAGAGGTTTTTAGCTGCATTTCTTTGTGTTGGTCAGTGCTTTGCGGCTGATCAACCTTCAACCCAAGCCTCCAGGTGTTTTTCTCTCCCAACCACCACCTATAGCCAGGTATGGTGAAGATTCAGGTAAGGGATATGCACTTGTGGAAAGCAGAATTACTACAGAGCCATTTACTTTAGAGGGGTGTGAGTAGGAGGGGAGTCCAGGCACAAACATGCCATGGTACAAGCCTAAGATGTGAATCTCGTGTTCATAAAGCAAATATTAAGCACTGAACATACAGAGTGGAAAGGAGAATGAAGGCATCAGCTTTGGGAAGCACCTTCTCCAGTGAAGGCAACTTCCAAGTTCCTCCTTCAGCAAAGACAGGGCTGTCAGGTTCTAACACACACGGAGGGTGGCAGGAAGCAGCAGGAGGTGCTCATTCCTGGTTCCACAAGCCATTTGTGTTCTGGGACAAGCTCACTTGTCTGGTTCTCATCTGTTCTGGACCAGCCCACAAGTGCCATGCATCTGCTCATTTCATGCACAGGGGGCTCTATTGCATCAGGTTGTTAACCCATTTCTTCTCATTTGAGCAGATTTTACACTTGCAAACGTGTCAGTATTCAACCAACATAGCAACGAGCTCTACCATGGCCTGGGAAAGGCGAGCAGAGGGAAGGTTGTGGCTAGGACCCATGGGACAGCATCTCGAGGGACCACGGTGGCATCCAAACCACTGCTGAAGTGACACCAAGGCTAGGACCAGCCCCAAGAAAGAATGAGCATTTCAGCAAGCGATGTAGATGAATTTAAAGCAGCACTGTTTCTGTCCTTTCCTAAGATAGCACTGCTGGAAAAAAGGAATGCAGCCTGAAAATACTTGGAAACGCCGTTACCCATTCTCTTGCCCTGGTCTGGGACAGCAGAGCTCACCCTGTCCCACATCTTTCATACACTCAGTGCAAGACCATCCACTTCTGCTGGGAGCTTCATTTCTGGAAGGGAGCCCATGATACGACAGGACAAGGGGGAATGGCTTTAATCTGCCAGAGAGGAGACTGAGATGATCAATGACCTTAAATGGACTCAATGATCGTAAAGGTCTTTTCCAACCTAAAAGATTCTATGATCTCCGCATGAAGAGCCAAAAAAAGCAGCCCAGCTCCTCTCCTGCAAGGCTGAATGTCACCCACCTCAGAGGCAGCCTTGTGGAGGACACATGCTTACCTGATCCAGGAAGCAACACCTCACTGATAGGACACTGCTTCAGTTGTCCCAAAGAATAAATACCTGAAAGGAACAATACCTTCCATCAATTCAGGTTCTTCGTTAGAAGGAAAACAAGTTGTCTTATTCACTTTATCCTGAGGCAACACTCGCACAGGAAATCAGAGGCACTGTTTGCAAACGACCACCAAACAAAGGCTTTCATATAAATGATAATTTTATTGTAAATAAAATGATACATTGGCCTGGCTTTGCACTGCAAGCCCCTGGTCGGTACATATAGACTACTGGTTCAAGGTCTTCTGCACAATCCAGGTTAAAGCAGTTCCCCTGCTCCACACTATGTCAGACAGGCAATAAAGTCCCTTTCTTCCTTTCTGAACTGCCCCCCAGGCACATTTACCTTTTCTAACTGGGAAATCAGAGCTGCTCAGTGAGACTTGCTCCTGAACAAGGCTGGGGTTTGAAGACCTGAAGCCCAAACACCATTAAACCACAGAGGACACCTATTTTAGGTTGGGAATTAAAGACAGACTGAATGCTCCCAGCTCCAAGGGCAGGTACCACACGACTGGATCCAAAGACAGAAAACCTTCCCATGTAGCAGCTATTAACCTAAGCACCAGTCCCTGGGATCTTATTCAGCCTCCTGGATCTGGCCTTTGCCTACCAGGATCAGCGTGTACAGCAGGGATGGGTGGGTTTATTGAAGATTCCCACTGTTATCCTGGCCCTTTGGGCCCTTGGGAATCCCATGTGTCACCTGAGCAGGTACCAATTTCCCTCTTGGTCAATTTATTTTGCTAATTACTGACAATGGGAACTGTTTGTTTGTTGCGTCAAGTCCTTTGGAAAACTACCCCAAAAATGGGAAAAGAATAATCCAAACTGCTGCCCCTAGAATAGGCAAAGGCTGAATTTACTGGAGAACAAGCAAATAACCTGGAATGCTCAGAATCGTCACACCGAGACCAAAATGCCAATAGTTTGTTTCCTAATAATTCAGGGAGAGGCAAATCTCCCCATTCTCCCAGGTTCCTTTTGGATGGGAATCTCAGACATCTTCCTGCTCAGTTCCAACTGTCTCAGGATAGTGGGACTCCTCCAAGGTATTTGTCTTCAAGCAGAATATTCCCTATTTCTGCAGCACCTTCCATCCAGGATTCGCTACTCAATATACCCCTCCCTGGAAGGAACAGCAGAAAGCACAGCATGACATTTGGAATAGAATCAACTTGGTTGGAAAAGACCTTGAAGATCATCAAGCCCAACCTTTACTCCAGCACTGCCAAGGCCTCCACGGCACTAAATAGATAACACCAGCTCAGTGTCAGCCTGGCACTCCCCTGAATGAGGTTATTCCCAGCTTTTCATTCAGTTCTGCCAGGATAAAGAGGTCGGATGCAATTCAATCCAGAGGTGTCATTACAGTTACGTCCACTTCAAATGTTTTTCCTCCCTGGGCCATGTATACGTGTTGGTCCCAAGCTTATCCATTGTAGCAATGGATTTCAGAATCCAGATCTTTCCCATCCCCAGGAGGACTGTGAGGAAACAATGGTGGCATTTTGGCTTGGCTTTACCTGTTCTAAACCATCAGCAAATTCTCTGCAAAACCAGCTGCTTTTTTTCCTTTGTAAGTTCATAAAGGAGTCAAAATGTATTTCCCCTCCTCCCCCCCACCTCGTAACAGTCGCTATATATAAAAATTACCAAATATGATCTTTTACCATATAAATAAACCAAAAAAGTATGAGGCATCACCGTTTACATGATGTAAAAAGAGCTAAAAAAAGAGCGATAGAAACTACATTCATAAAAGTGCATCTCCAAACATACAAGTAATGCTTTGGCTTGTTCCTGTGCCGAAGAGATGGCATTGGGTCAGGTGCTGGGATACAGGAAGTCCAAGCTGGCACCCCATGTTCTCTGTCACTGGACAACTGCTATTTGCTGTCATTACTACACACTGGAATACAAGTGTATACAGAGTAGGCACATTTCAGCATAGGTGGTGGGAAGGACCAGATGCTCTGGTGGGGAGAGGACTGAGCCCATCAGTCCAGGATGCTCTTTGCTCTGCTCTGGAACAGCCTTCCATGACGTGTATGAGGTAAAAGACACAACAGATCCTGAGGATTTAGTTGCTTTGAAACACTGAAAGTGACACCATTTCCTCGTGCTCCATTCTCTCCCAGAACACACTGTGCGGGATAGCAAGGGACAGACCACAGAAGAAGGTCTCAATTTGGTGAGGCCAAGCCAAGGGGAGAGAGGAACCTGTGCAGGCAGGATCACTACACTCCTAATCACTGCTGTACGTCCGCAGGGTGAAGTGTGATGAATTCCAATCTTTGGTATATTTAGGTGCTAGTTGCAAGGCTTGAAGAGTGCTGCCTCCCCTACTCCTGTCATCCAGACTACAGGAACAATCTCACATTTCTCTGCAACATAGGCAGCCGTTTATCCCACAGCAAAGTGGTGTAAAAAGCTCCCTATCACAGAGTAGCAGTGTCGAGCCCTTGCTTCCCTTGGGTGCGAGCAACAGTGAAGGGCAGGCTATAAGTCAGGCCACGTGTCTTGACAATGTGGAGTCAAGTTTCAGCTTTGGAACAGATTAATAGAAGTGCTCTCATTAGAATTAATAAATTATGGAACAAGAGCTTTCCTAAAAGGCATCCCCTTAAGTGCCTACAACCTACACAGTGCATCCTTGTAGTAGTGCAGGAGAGCCTCGAAGTGAAAGCGACAACTGAGTACACATTGCTCTGAGTTTGGCACAGAAAAACCACTTCAGGTTGTTAAACGCTTTCAGGGAGTTTTGGTTATTTGGCATTTTTAAGGTTCTTTTTTTCCCCTCCTTGAATTCAACCCAGTCCTTCTCATGTGTTCAAGGTTTCATTAAAACTTGCCTTATCCTACTACTAGTATTCACTTCAAACCTGTTCATTTTACTGCATTAGGAAAACAGTTTTCAAGTTTTTATGGAGGAGGAGTGGAGGTTATGTGGAGCCTTACTATGGTTTCCAAACCAAGAGCAGAACACCTTCAGTGCTGCTCTACAAAGCAGTATTTTACTTAATAGCATATTTCCTTAGCTTCCTTTCACACAGATAACTTCTAATTACTCCATGAGTCCCCAGGAGTGCTGGTCTTTTAGGAGTGAAATAAGGATTATTAGTGCCCAAATCAACATAGAGTATTGCAGGTCAGTGAGCCATTGAGAACTCGAGATTCGGTCCCTTTCACTTGGTACCTGTGTGGGTTCTCCAGTTAATTATAGCAATATTCTAGCACTGCCAATGCTCTCTCTTGTTCACTGTTTGACTTAAAAGCTTCTTGAAATAGGGCTGTAACGTTTTATGGCAATCTTAAATGAACATTTGCACACCTGTAAACCAAAGCACACACACTGAAGGGTTGAGCTTGATTCTAACTTACTGTGCACAAGTAAAACTAGTGTCCAGCTCAATCTCCTCCTCATAAAAATCTCAGCTTGCTATTAGGCCTGGTCCTCAAAGAAACACTGGCTCTTCCTGAAGTAAATTTCTGGGCACCAAATGAACTCTCTTTGGTTTAAAGGATGGTAAGAAGTCACCAGCCCAAAAGACAGGTGTGACAGAAAGCTGTTGAACAGAACTCCCTTCCAGAGGGGTTTGTTTGGACCCAGCAGTCCAAGGGAGATGAAGCAGGAGCACAGATTTTTTGGCTCTGAGGACACAAACTGACACTGTTTTAATGCTAGGACAGACTGAGCCTTGGAAGTCAAGCTCTGGATTTGCTAACATCAGTGGCAGAGCCCTTATCTCAGGCCCTGGAATGACTGATTGCATTCTGCTGAAACGTTGCTGATTATCCTGCCATTGAGCTAGAAAGACCTCCCTCACCCCTACCCCCAAATCCATGGTTTCATTATAAAATAACACTATTCACATACTTTTGAATCAGTATTTTCTGAACACCTTCAGATGCTGAATACTTCAGAAGAAAAATAGATCATTATATAGTGAGCGCAAGCTCAATGACACATGGCTTTTTGCTGGAGTCATGTCCTAGAGATGCCTCTAAAGCCCTAGCAAGTCTGGAGAACAGCGACCCACACGTAGAGAGCTGGTCTGGATGGCTGTTGCACGTTTCTCTTCTGAAGAGCATAGCTCTTCTAGTTCCCACTTTGGTTCAGCTGTTTTCTCCGTTCGACCAGTGAGATACTTCCCATTCTTGGGCCTGCAGAGAACATGCAGCCAGCTGCAATTTCACATCAAGGTAACTAGGGCAAAAATGCAGCTCTGTTTGGATAGCTGGCAGTGGAACAAACATCAGTCCAGCAAACAAAGGTATCAGGCACAAGAGCAGACACTAGGTTCCTTGGCATAAACTTCCCAAAAGGACTAGGCCAGCTGAGTTGGCATTTGGAAGATGCAGCACCACAACGGGCAGTTGCAACTAGACCAGACGGGGCATGGAGAGCCCAGCAGGAGCTGCTAGCGAGGGAGGTAATTCAGTACTGGAGCTGTGCAAAATGATGTCTGAGCAGCTCTTCAGCAGAGGGTCTGTGCCTGGCTTCCACAAAGATCTGCTTTAGAAAGTCCCGGCAATGTTCTGATATGTGGGAAGGGAGCTGGGGGTTGGTGGGTTGGGTGGCGATTTTGAAGATGGCTGCCATGGCTTCGTACTCTGCCCAGGGTGGCTTCTCCGTCAGCATTTCCACAACAGTACAACCCAGGCTCCTGGAAAAGCAGGAAAGGAAAACAAGAAGCAAGGATTGACACACAATAACACACAGAACGGCTGAGCAGCAAACGGCAAGGGCCAGGTCTGCTCTGAAACCAGCTAGAAGACGGCTTTGTGTTCAGCAAACCCCATGTGTGCACAGAGCCAGACCTGCCAAGGTTGCTGCTTTTCTTACTGTCAGCTCAGCAGTGAAGTGCGGAGACAGGGAGGCTGGTTCCTCACTGCACCAAGAACCCTTTAGTGCCATCTGTCCAGCTGCTCTCAGCTCAAACTCTCCTCTCAGCAAACATCTGCATTAACAACAGAGGACATGAGGTGCACAAGAGATGTCCCTCAAGGTACTGTTTGACCTCAGTGGTATTTAGGTGTTGCTGCTCCTGGTACTTCTCTAAGGCACTTGATATAAGGTAAACCCACACTTTTTAACCAAGCTCCAGGGAATCCCAGCTGGTTGACCCCAAAGAGTCAAATCCCTTTTCAGTGCTTCAGCCTTAGAATGCCCCAATATCTCCACTTCAGAAGAAACCAACTATTGTAGGCAGTCAAAAAGTAAAGTCTTAACAGCTCCAAAGTGAGGAGGCAGCAAGTTTAAACACTGGTGGGGCACATGCATCATTATGTTAAGGCAAGACTCCTACAGTTAATGGAGCTCTGCAGGCTACTTCAAGGCAAGGAGGAGATGATGAGGATGGACATAGCTGAGCCACCTCTCTGAAACAAGCATGATGCCAGTATTCCACAGGGAAGGGTTTCAGGATTAATTGCTCCCTCCAGGCCACAGATTAAGCAAAAGCAGTTAGTGAAGATCTAATATCCAGTCCTTTTTGATCACATTGTTCCATGAAAAAGACAAAACTGTCTCTTGTACCTTTAAACTAAACCCCCTTTTGAAGTGAAAAGCAAACCAAAGACGTTTTCAGAGGCAGGCTTGCACCAATTGCCAAGACAAGGAAGGAAAGGAATTAAACCGAGTGAATATGCAAGAAATGATTTCTTGACAAGGTTTAAAATCCAACATGAACATTTTACACTGGTTTCCAGCCATTTAAGACTTACTAGAAGAGAGTACAGAAAATGCAAACCATGTGTGCTGAAGTGCTGGGGGCTTGCTCAAAAGCAAGCAGGGATATATTATTGTTTAGACTGATTTATGCCGTTTAAGCAGATCCGGTTTCTTTAAGATACTCAGCAAACGGCAGGAATGTTTTTCATGTCAAGTCACTCCAGCAATAACAAATAGCTCACATATTCTGCTATTTAGGAAAAAGAAAACTGGAGAGGGGCTTGCAGCAGTGGCAGAAAGCCAGAGGCTCAGATCTGTTACGTCTTTGAGCCTCTCGGCCATACACATCCACCCTGGGACGAATGCTGCACTGGAAACTTCTGACCCCCCTAAAGAACCATTGGGACTGTAGGAACTGGAGCCCAGCCAACAGCAGCGTCTCTTTGATGGGAATGGACCGATGTCAGCACCAAGAGGAAATCCACAACTGCACCAACCCAAGGGGAAAGGCACGTGCTCCATTCTCTCCCCGAGCATCCCATCTGGGAGAGTCTGCAGAACTTAACTCTTTCCATACGAGACACATTTCAGCTGTTTCCACTCCCTGCTTGTACAGGAAACAGCACTGGCCTCACTTTGCTGTGCAGAGACAAACACACCTTTTGTTGCTTTCTTTTAGTTTAATCATCTCACCTTTTTAGGGCCTCCAAAACTAACATTTTGACACAGGACATTTGGCCCTTTTCTTTCAACAGAGGCTGTTTCTTGGCTATGCCAATAATAGCATGGCTACAGTTTCCATTCATGCATAGTTCAGATCACCTCTGATCTTGACCTGCATCTTTTGTGTTATTCCAGGTTTGGGCATCTTTCCCCTAAAGCTCAAATTCTCCATTCTGTTCATTTCCAGTGTGTTATAAGCACACCTCTCATTTTATAACCAAATGAATGGATTCTCCCTAACCAACCCTCAGGCTCTCTTATGAGGGATATAAGTAGGGAAACCTTGCACCAGTCAGAAAACAGAAAATCAGCTATCAGTTTGAGGGAGGAACGAGTGGAAATTGTCCCCGAGGAACCATAGGAGCAGTTGCATGCTGACACTGCAAAGCACAGCCTGCAGCTTGTCATGTCTTGAGTTCAAACCAACTCCTCCACTTTGCCTTAAACCTCTGATCCAAGCAGAATCACAATCTGGATATACGGAGGACAGAATGCATGTGTCTGATCTCGCTCCAGAAAAGGTGTAAATTGATCTATGGACAGAAGGTTCAAACCTCACCATACGTCAGCTTTTCTTCCATAGCCTTCTCCGCTGATCACCTCCGGGCTCATCCAGTATGGTGTGCCCGTGACAGAGCGGATGCCTGTTCCAGACATACAGATTGTCTGCAGCCGTTTGCTGGCCCCAAAGTCCCCAAGCTTCACATTCCCAGCAGAGTCACGGAGAATATTGGCTCCTGGACAACAAACAAAGAATGGAGACAGCTGTTTTCATGCAATCCAACTGTTGGATCCGCAGCCGACAGAGCTGATATCCAACCCAGAAATACCATGCTCATGGTATGGCTTTTTCCCTATTAAGCTTCAGGTGAGCTGCTCAGCATCATTTCTGTAATGCAGGCTGTAGACAAGCCAACTGCTAATGGCTGTAAATGGGAAAAACTTCAGGGGAAAAACACAAGGAAGTGAAGGGGGAAGGGAAATCAGAGCTGAGTCAGCACCATCATTGTTACACTGCCTGTAAACAGCTCAGCCTATGCAGGGCCCCCAGGCCAATGGCTGGATAGCACATAGCTGTGTAGGAAATACTTTTCTTGGGATGCTGCTTTGGTGAGTACAGTCATTGCTTTCTGGTCAGCTGGGTAACAGATGCAGCTAATGAAAGCACTCTGAACTCCTACAATAAACAAGTCAATCTCCACTCTACTGGGTCAGAGGTCCTGAACATGAAGCATCAGGATAAAAAGCAAACTTAAGAGTGTAGCTTGCTTAGCTGCCCAGAGAAGCTGTGGCTGCCCCATCCCTGGCAGTGCTCAAGGGCAGGTTGGACGGGGCTTGGAGCAACCTGGTCTAGTGGAAAGTGTCCCTGCCCATGGCAGGGGTTGGAACTGGATGGTCTCTAAGGTCCCTTCCAACCAAAACCAGTCTGGGATTCTATGATACATGGACACAAAGTAAGACTTATACACCAAAACCAATTTTTCCTCCACAGGCACAATAAGACAAAGAACCCTCTGTCGCCATTAAGTGGTGTGTGCCTACGTGAAATCCTTCTGCCCTTAAAGAAAATGCACTTCTGCTGGGAGATAGTTTCATCACTTCACTTCCCCACTGGAAGAGCTGAATTCAGTGGTATACAAGGTGTTATTCAAGAATCAGCATCATCTTTTCCCTTTGCCAGCCCAGAGGGCATGTAATGAAGGCAGAAACATCTCTCCTGGTGCCTCTAGAGAACAGAAGAACTTGTGCGGTGTTTGCCACATCTGTTGCCTTTAACTCCTAAGGAGACTGGATGGCTCCATGGGGTTATACTGGGAAGAGGGAGATTAAGGACTAATCACAGAGGCTCTACATGGAAAACTGGAGGTTTCTTACACAGAGAAGGCAGGATACTCACAAGAGCCAGATGTAAGCAGGATTGTCAAGGACAGGCACAGAGTGCTTATGGCAGTTGGTATGCCTACCACCTGAGAAACAGGACTTTGGCTCTCAGGTCCTGTAGAGAACAGCCCAACCTTCCCTTACCCAGCCTAGGACATCACCTTCCTTAAGCTGTGCACATGAACACAAGACCACAATGAGACAAACTGAGCAAAGCAATGTTCAGAAGCCCCAACACTTGGTTTCTGTTTCCAGAGTTCCTTTAGCACGTGGGACAGACATCAATCATGAGCTGCTCTCACCTTTTATGTCCCTGTGCACAATCATGTTGCTGTGAAGGTACGAGACTCCCTCGAGAATCTGGCGAGTGTATTTTCGGGTTACGTTTTCCGTGAGAGCACCATAAGCCTTCAGCTGGTCTTTCACTGACCCCTGCACCAAAAACAAACAGAAAGGGTTGGCAAAGAAATGCCAAACCACACACCTTGTAGTCTCCATTCAATTCCCATGAGCTGTAACTGGGTTATACACCCAAATGTCTCCTACTGAGGCTCTTACAGCATTTTGCCCTAATAAGCCCCTTTTAAGAAAAGCAAGGACATACTTTACGGCAAAAACAGCTTAAGGAGGTTCTGCTTTCTCCACTCTTGAGCTGTGCTGGTACAACTGCTTGTGAAGACAAGCAACAAAATAGTTCAGCAGACTGATCCAGATCAAACCCCTCCCTTTTGCAGGGTCACTTTTAGCCTCATTTGCTGTGCTATGTGACTCTGCTCATTCATTAAGCCTCATTTACAAGTTGGCCCAAGTCCTCGGAAGTACTTTGGCAGAACAAATTTAGACTGAAGAAAAGAACTGGCTTTAGTGACTAATGAAGAGAGCTGGTGAGGCGCTGGCACAGATTGCCCAGAGAAGCTGTGGCTGCTCCATCCCTGGCAGTGTTCTAGGCTAGGTTGGATGGGGCTTGGAGCAAGCTGCTCTAGTGGAAGGTGTCCCTTCCAATCCAAACCATTCTGTGATTCTATGATTATAACCCAGTATGAGAAAGTGGCATAACTAAGAGGGTATCAGGTGTATTACATAGGGTGATCACACCAACTAATAAACCCACTCATCTGACTGTATGATCTGTGACTGTACTGCTTGTGTCAGCTCTTACCCCTGGCATGTACTCCATGAAGATAGTTAAGGTCTTCTCTGCTCGATCCCGTAAGCAACCGTAATACTGAACAATACGCTCGTGCTGGAGGTTCTTCAGCAGCTGAATTTCACACTCCAGGGCACTCACTTCCTATGGATGTTGAAGGAGAAAATGAGGTTCTGGCACCAGAAATATTCCATCCTCATAAATGTGCCCAAGTTGCTGACAATACAAGACCACCACTACACTGAAGAAGTCTAATCCATGGCATTGGTCCACCTACTTCTTGGAACAGGCAAACATTACTGATGTTTCGCATTAACCCTTACTGTATAATAAGCAGGTAAGCATTGGAGCAGAAGCTTTGATAGTTAGAACATGGGCCTACCATCCAGAAATGGATTCAGTACCAGAAAAAGCTGTTTCTTGTCTTGGTTCTGTAGCTGAATGGCTTTAGCCAAGTCGGTTGGAAGCATTCTTCACGAGCACCACAGCTACAACCTTCCTTCTCACCACCAAGCTGAGGACACTGAGTGTTAATTTCCAGTATGCAAAAGCACTGAATACACAGTTACAGCATTGCCTGGAATCCTTCTGTATGAACCTCAACACAAGTGAGAGAGAGAGCAAGACTATAGGTGCTAAGAGCTCCTACACAGTCCTGGTCTGATTCCCACTGATGGTTTTACTTGGATCAACTCAGAAACAGCTTCCTCTCTTATTTACTTCACACAATCTGCAGCTACTGCATATGATCCTGATTCTTCGCTTTATTCTTGCCACAGAAAACAGGGCATCATAGCACACAGGCTATCCAACAATTCCAATCTGAAGCAGAGATGTTTGCTTGCCCAGGAAAAGTATCAGGCTCTTCCTGAATCCAGGGAATGAACAGGATGAATAAAGATACCAGTGCATGAGGACATATGGAAAAAAGAATGATGGTTTCCCCAAAATTAGTCCCAGTTACCTCTCTCCACTCCTGCTACTGGAAGGTGCCAGGTTCACTTCTCTCCCTTTGGGAGAGGATGCAGCTCCTCAAGAGCAAGGACCTGGCTGCTACAGAGATGTGGGGAATCAGAGGAAGTTGCTTAACTGGGCAAACTGATAGTTTAAAGTTTGGAGTTGCAGTGAACATTCCAGGCTGTTCTTCTCTGGCTCAGAGTTACTGTCTGGTTTACAACAGAGACACAGTATGACTTAGAACTGACGAAGTTAGGACTTGGCACTGATATCCCATATAAAATCAGGATAATTCAATCTTCACAGATCAGTTATTCCAGCTCAAAGTATATTTGTTCAACACTGGGAAATTGGTACATTGTTAAAATACTAACAAAGAACCTAACAGCCATTCCAGCTGCATCCACTGTGCAGGGAGCTGGGTGCTAACCTGTAATTTCAAGGTGCCCCTTCCCATCTCCACTGTTTCCAATGTGTTGTCACATTCCTGCTCTTGATGCACTGACACACCGCAGTTCAATTTGTTTTGAGGACAGGGAGATTTCAGAAGAGGAAACAGGTAAGTAACACACTTGACACAAGGCCTACCATATAAGCTCAGAAAGTGGATTTTCCAAGCGCACGCAGTCTTTTTTTGTTTAGAACCAAATAAAAGTCCTACTTTCCTGGGTTTAGTTTCATTCACATCCATGCCTAACCAGGAACACAGGCTAGTCTAGTATTCCTCAAGTAACCTGGCAACAAACCAAAAAGCTGAGAAAGGAGAGCCAAAAATGATGAGCCAGAAAATGGATTTTAGCTCCAGGCTGAAGTTAATCTTACAGAATAATGACTCCTATTCCTCTCCACACAACTTGAAACCTCAGGATAAACTAAGGAAGGTGCCAGCTTTGGAGGACAGACAGATCCAGGCACTTGAGAAGATCTTACAGGGTTTTAGAAGCTGTGATGAGAATTACCTTGCTTGTTTCAGGACTCTCTGGATCAAACTGGACCTGCTTAGCAGCAAGCTCTCTGCCCGTATCCACATCATAGCACAAATACACTCGACCAAAGGCACCTTGGCCCAGCAGTTTCCCTCGTCGCCAGTTTATTGGAGCACTCGGAGCTGAAAGAGAACAGCAATCATTTCTCTTTTCATTCAATTATTTCAAGATAATGGAGAACTCTTCAAAGATCAATCTCCATCATGCCGAGATTGGAAAAGGCATTTTGCAGTGGGAAGGATTTCACTGCAAGGCTATCTCTGCAGCAGAAGAATTAGAAGCCATAATTCCCTACTAGAGAGTGATAAGGTAGAAGGCACAACGTAAGCACAGTGCAGATATCTTCTTTATCTGCAGAACAATCAGACTCTAACAAATATATACCTGAGGACCAGCTAAAACAGTCGTCTCCAATAGCCCAGCAGGATATTACATCAGATGGAAGGCTGAGCTCTCATTGTTCTACTGCACTGCACAGGCAGTGGTCTCCTGACCCAGAGATTAACCCAGGTTTTCAGATTGCACTTAATACCAAAGCATATCCTGCAAAGATCAGTGCTTTGAAAGGACACCACCAGCCCTGTGCAGTGCAATGCAGCCAATGATGATGAGTCTAACAAGAAACTCTAAAAATGAAGGCAGGAACCAGCCATCTGGACAGTGTGAAGATACAGAAGAGCTGAAAGATGAGCTCTGCCATGTCTAATGTAGTCAGATTTCCTGCCAGTCAGTGTTTTAGGGTGTTGCTTACTCTGCTGCATTAATGTCTTCATTTTGATCCTTTAGTTTGTGCATGGGATAGCTGAAGTTCATCACAAATCATTTATTGCCTTATTTTTTCTTAATAACATAAAGTTTCCCCACAAAACAACTCAGGGATGACAACAACAAAGAAGTAAACCTTTCTACTAAGGAGGACATGAAAGATATAAAGGCCTTAACAGATGGATCTCAAAACACAGCCATGGAATTATGGAGACCGGATTAAGAGAAGCCCTGAGGAGAAGGACTTGGGGGTGTTGGGTAACGGGAACCTCCCCATGACCCAGCTTCAGTGTGCACTTGAGCCCAGAACCCCCCCCATGTGCTGGGCTGCACCCCCAGAGCATGAGCAGCAGTTCAGGGAGGGGATCCTGCTCCTCTGCTGCGCTCTGGGGACACCCCCCTGCAGTCCTGATCCAGCTCTGGGGCAGCAGTGCAAGAGGGATGTGGAGCTGTTGGAGAGAGTCCAGAGGAGGCCACAGAGATGCTGCGAGGGCTGGAGCAGCTCTGCTCTGGAGCCAGGCTGAGAGAGCTGGGCTGGGGCAGCCTGGAGAAGAGAAGGATCCTTGAGGGGAGACCTCAGAGCAGCTCCAGTGCCTGAAGGGGCTCCAGGAAACCTGGAGAGGGGCTTTGGACAAGGGATGGAGGGACAGGACAAGGGAATGGCTTTAACCTGCCAGAGGGGAGACTGAGATGAGCTCTTAGGCAGAAGCTCTTCCCTGTGAGGGTGCTGAGGCACTGGCACAGGGTGCCCAGAGAAGCTGTGGCTGCCCCATCCCTGGCAGTGCTCGAGGCCAGGTTGGACAGGGGTGGAGCAAGCTGCTCTATTGGAAGGTGTCCCTGCCCATGACAGGGGGCTGGAACTGGACAAGCTTTAACGTCTCTTCCAACCCAAACCAGTTTGGGATTCTATGATTCCATGTGTTATTGAATGGCTTGTTAAAATCAGCTATTGTTATGTATTAGGCCTAGAGTTCATCTCTATAATTCCTTCTTGGCTCTAACCCCAGTAGGCCTTTCCCCAGTTACCACCAGGAGGACTTCTTACATTTGGTGGGAATGTTCCTCTCCTGCACACCAAGGGCATTTTCACTGTCAGCACTCCGCAGGCGGCCCCGGGGGTCCAGGTACTGCAATGCCAGGCCTAGGTTTTCCCCATTGGTGCTTAAGGAACGACTTGAAGGCACCAAGGTGAAGAGATTCCCTTGGTGACGCCGTATCCGGGGAAATGTCCTGCGACCTGAAGACAAAAAGGACCATTTTTAAGTAACGTTTCCAAGTGAAAAGAAGCGCTCTAGAGGTTGAGCACTGAAGAGAAGGGAGAGAAAGAACATATTCTGCTCTGTTCCCATGGAGTAGAATCTACTGCCAAGCAGAGAAGATGCAAAAATATAACCACTCAGGGCTGATGCTGCTCGAGTTCAGTACAGCTTTGGATCATTCCCAAAGCAGAAGGGAGAGAAAACTCCCCTCATATCTAAAGTTGCCTTCCAAAGTAGGAATCTGGTTTATACAGGCTACCACCCGAGCTCCAAAGCCTCTTAACAGCTACAGAGTGACTTTCTAGATAACGTGCCTGAACTTTCATTATGCAAATCAAAGCCATATACAGGGAAAAAACATGCAGCTCTTGGTTGAGGAATTCATTTGCATAAAGCCATCTGACGAGCAGGGATGTGATTCTTTGTCATTGGTATATTTGAAAGACCCTGAAACAAGTTTGCATTGTGAATAAGCAAAGCAAAATGAATCCCTGAGGTAGGGACCCACTATATATGACCAAGGCTAATAACTACATCCATTGCTCAACCCTCACTGGTCAGCCTGGATACCCCTAGAAGGGCAAGCTAAGCACAGAATTACAAACAGGCATTGTGGCTTGCTATGGAGATGTGGCATCATGCATGGCAGCATTAAGACTAGCACTAACTGCAAGGACCAGGGCACTTCCAGACTCTTCAACTCGGAGTTCCACTTGCCCCTAGAGGTTGCCATTGCCTCACCTTCTTGTTCAGTCCCGGAACTGAAGGTCTGGAAACAACTCACCATCATTGTAGTCTTTGTGCTGCATTGAGACGTTGTAGCGCCGGGGGTAGGTCCCACCTTTCCCTGCTTTGTCATAGATCTGATTTTCACGGTCTGGAAGGAGATGTAAAGAGAGCAGTGAGGCTCCTGCATAAAGTCTATGTTCCAATGACGCAATTTTGCTGTAAGAGCAGGATCCTTTTAGAAAGAGGAAATAAACCTCACAACTTTGCAATCAACATATCCCCAATTCTTCTGCTCATACAATCCCAGCAAGCATGGAGGGGAGCCAGCATGTCTGGATCTTTACACTGGACACTGATATACCTGAGAACTCCTGTCTGTTATCAGGAAAGCTTTGTGCCCTGGACATCCGTGACTTCCGAAAAGAAGGACTATTGAAGAAAGAAAGCAAGAGTAAGTTTTACAATCCACTGGAGTAAAACCTACATGGACTTCAAATACAAGCTAATATATCTGCACACCAGTAACAGTGAGCTGCAAATCCATGTCCTTGCAATGACTGCATACTACACCTGCAGAGCTAAGCCAGGCTTAGCCCCAGACAACCAGACTATTTCCCAACATGAAAAGTTATTTCTGTTCAGTTTGTGCCATTTATTCAGCTACTCCCCAGGCTGTGGTATAAGAGCAAGTGCTTCCTTTAGACACGTGATGTGGAAGGTTAAAAGCAAGGCTAAGAGGAGGAGCAGAACAGGGTATCATCCTCACATTGCTCACAGGGCAGCAGAGGATGGGCACTGCTGTCCCCAGTGATTTACCATGAGGGTGAGTTCCTCTCACTGAAAACCTCAGTGCACTTTCGTCCCTACCAGCAGCTGATGGTAGACAATGCTTATAACCCTCCCATTTCTCTGCAGTAAGCAGGACTCCTCAAGCAATCCTAACTTTGGCCCCTTGTTTGGCAGAAGGTTTTTACCATCTCTTAAGAGATCACACAAACTGCATCATTGCCAAAGCCATGTTATTTCACTTCTATTCTTGTTAACTAATGAGAATGGAGTAAGCCTGATACAGCTTTCAGACTCCCAGGTGAGACTCCTTTCCTCCTACACAAAGAGCAGCAGCTTCCCCAGATGATGCCCACTCCTGTAACAACCAGCCAGGAAGGCTTTCCCCCCTCCTCACTCCTCCACTCAGGGCAGGGAAAGGGGAGAGAAGGACAGGGAACAAATTAGCAATGCCCTTCCCAAATGAATGTGTGTCAACTGTAAGTGCTTCCTTGTGACTCCATAAACTGGAGGAAGTGAAGAGCTACAAACCCAAACCCCCAGTGCCTGGCAAAAAAGCCTACACAGGAATCAGCTTGGAAGAACCTTAAAAACACGCTGAAGCCCAATGTTACAGGTGCTGGGAAGCCACAGTTGCTATTCAAGTTAACAGGACCTACAACTGCACATAGCACCTCAAACAACATCAACAGCAAAGAAAGGTAAGAAAAAGATCTACTGATAGACTCCAACAAACTCTTCATCCAAGGTAGAGCCCCTTTCTTCATCTCTGGTATTAATATTCTACCTTGCAGGACACAGAGATCTACCACAACGGTGTACTTCTGTAACCTTAGAGTAGCTGTTTCGTTTCTTTTCTTAAATGAGCAAGTAGAGCCTTGTCTAAAGGAGACTTAAAGATGCTGCAGCCAGATGCAGGCATGCTTCAGAACTCTGTATCTCTAACACAGAGCTACTGAAGCACCAGTTTGTTAGCGTCTGGTTTTGCCGGAAAATAAACCACTCTTATGGTTGAAGCCATCAGTTCATTCTCTTCAAAAAATATAGTGGGATGTAGGTAGGAAATAAGTTCCTATTTCCCTCCAAGCAAATGTGTGATCTGGAAAACAGACTTCTGCAGAAGTACAACTGGCATTTTGATTTCAGCATGTAAGCTCCTAACAGCTTGTACATTTGTACCTGTCTGCTGACCTGTCCAAGGACTGGCAGCTTCCTGATACTGAGTTTTCAGCGCTGCTTAAAGGGTCCAGCATCTGCAACACAGAAGAAATCACATGGCAACATCAGTTCAATCTAATGCCTAAGAGGCTGTGCAGGAAGATCGGAGTCCACTACTGCTTGCTTAGAGATGTTCAGGTAACGAGGGGAGTCTAAAGCTATTTAGAATCTACATTTACCCTCTTCAGAGAAATTAAGGACGTATCAGATTTGAGACATTGCTTTAGGTGTCAAAGTTTAAGTCAGCCTTCGGCTGTGTTTTGATCCCAACTGACTTCAGGAACAGAGTCTCTGCTGCTGCTGCTGCTGCATTGCTGCCTCCACCTGCACATCGCCCTTTGGCCTTACTTCCTACTCTTTGAATAGAGAAAGCAGTTTGAAATGCAGGAGGGTCACACAAACCTGAGTACACATGCGTGACACCCACCAAAACTGCTCGTTCAGAGATGGACAGACAATGCCTGATTCACAAGGCAACTCCTTCTGGCACTGTAACAAAGGCTTTGAACCTGTACATCTACAAACGAGTCTGAAGCATAGTTGAAACGAACAGAGCAGGTGCTAATGCAACTACAGCTAGTGAATATTATGAAGTGAGAGGGCCCAGATTGTTCCTTAACTGCTGGACTCAGTTTTTCCCCCCCTAATTCTCATACTTACACACTGTTCACTGGTTTCTGGGATGAATTCTCCTTCACTGTTTATGCTGGTGTAGGAACCCTGCCGAGCAATGCGCTGCTGCCTCTCTGGAACGTACCCGGGAGGTGGTGAACTTCGGCCTGTGTTCTGGGAACCTGGGCCAGAAACAAGCACAGTTTGGGTATGAATGCTTCTTGAAATGAGACTGCACGCGCATGTACACAGAATCCAAAGCCTCACTTCTAACGTGAGACCTCTATGATCACAGCAACTCTGGAGTGAACCTTAACACTACAGCCTGGATAGAAATGGAACCAGGAGGTGCCACGGCAGAAAGGAGATTGTTCCACAGGCACCTGCACTGTCACTTTACACACTACATGGTATTACTGAAGCCCCTAACACAGCAGTCACCTATTTCTAATCAATCCTGCCCAGCCTTATGAGGACAGTTTCAGTATCTAAGGGGGGAAGAGGACTCCAGGAATCCCTGGCTTTTGGGCATGAACCTCATTGCTAATCTCCACTTCACAAAACACTTGTCAGAGCAACCAATCTTCTGCCTTAAGTTTGCTTTAACTGGGACCATTTACCCTGAGTGACAGCACTAATCCTGCTGGTCATAATGAGCTGAGCTAATTATATGCACACTGAGCAGTTGCAGGATCACATGGGAGCATCATTACCTTTGTAAAGAACCCCCAGATGTCTGTTTTACTGTGTAAAACCAAAATTATATAACCACTTCGGTCAATTCTGCAGTGTCTGTTACTCACATGAGGTCGCTACATGGGCAGAGAGGATGTTTAGGGGCCCAAGGGGGAGAAAACCATTGTACTCATTTATGCACAGTACTACCTGAAGAGTTTCTGTTGTGCTGCCTACTGAGAGTAACTTTACCCCCTGGATTTATGTTTTTCCCCTGCAGATCTCAAAGCTGATGACACTTGCAGAAGAGGAAAATACAAAATCCCTCTTTGCGGTGAGCCATCCACCTGCAGCTCCCACCAAGTCACCCTGGGAGCTACAAGATACGCTGCGCTTCAGCCAATCTACTCAAGGTCACCCATGAAGATCTGTTTTAAGATCTATGCTCTTTACCACGCTGTCTTTCATTATCTGTGTGTACTCAGGTGCTGTGAAAGATGGGTAAAGATCAGCAAATCCTCTCCCAAGGAAAATATTTTCTACAGCAGTTATTGTAATACAGAGTGAAGGCAAACATCAGCAGAAGCTCACTGCAAGGCAGGGACACATCTTTGGGAGGACTGCAGTAGGAAAAAGGGACTCAACAACTCAATGCTGGCTTAGAGTGCATGGGAGGGGGTGAGCTTCAAAATAACCTGTTGCTTAAAGCTACCAAGTGGCTCTGCAGGGCTCACGTGATGTTACAGGCCAACTCGTGTGGAGATAAACAAGAGAGTGTGCTTTGGGGCTGCACTGAGGCTGGGAGCACACTTTCACTCCTTCCGATCCAATGGCATGGCTGGCCAAAGGGAGCCTGAATCCCGCTGGCACTGGCCCAGCTGCTATTGTGGAAAGGCCACCATCACTGGGCAGGAAAAGGAAGTTGGCACTAAATCACTGTATATCAAAGGAAGCGAGTGGAAAAAACACAAGTGTTGCCAGAATTCTGAGCAGCTTTTTGCCTTTTTTTTAATGTTTTAAACTAAAAGTTATCTTTACTTCCAACCCTCTGCCTTGGTGACTGCAAGCTCGAGGCCCATGCACTTTAGAAGACAGGAACTACAGATACATCTTCTTGCAGACAACTGCCGTTGAATGCTGCTTTTGACTTCTGTTGTGGTAACAAATAGGAAAAGCCTCCATGCCTGAAAGACTACAAAACAGGGGCACAATCCTCTTCCCAATCAAAGATAGGAAAAGAGAAGGAAGGCTGAACTACTGCCAAATTACTATCAGACCTCTGACAGAACTGGAGCTCTTAATAACGTAGGAGTCTGGTACTTTGACACATTCAGCAAAGAAAACCAATGCTTCCTTGATTGATGAATGAATGGGTAATAATCAGGAAGCACCCATAAGCTGGGATAAGAGGAAAGAGTCTGCACAACTGGAATACAGAAGGGGCCCCTTATTACTATACAGTTTACCCATGACAGACACCCGGTACAGTCTGTTAGCTTTGGCATCATTATTTGGATACTTCAGAATGCCAATAAAGGAGATTTTTTTTTTTTTTTGTTAACAGAATATTCCTGGCACTGAATTTGTCTGTGCAAAAAGAAATGTGGTGCTCAGACACATTTCCAGTGCGTGGATGCTCTGCCTTCTTCACAGGAGCGAGGAATGTTGCTCCTTTCATGATTAACTTCCAACTAGAAAGGATAGGGAAACTCTTTTTGTCCCAGTTTCAGTCACGTACTTCACAAGCTTTCAGCACTTTGTTTGCTACTTCATAAAAGCAAACTGCACAGCACACTCTAGGCAGGATACAAGCAGGTTTGCTGGAACTACTGGTCTAGTTCTCCAGTCCTTCTCTACTCTCCCAATTACTTTCGTGTGGATCTGCCTCCAGTTTAGACCCCCCATTATGGAGACTGTCCATCCTAGTTTAACTGGATTTATTACTTGTCATTAAGATTGCACTGCATTGTTTCAATGCTGCTTTGAGCAGCCTTCAAACAGAGATTTGAATAGGACTGTAGGGTTATCCAGGAGGTTGTAACACAAACTGGGCAACTCAGACAAATCCAGAGAGATGGAAGGCATAAAAATCAGAGGAGTCTTACATGGACCTTTCCACTGGCTGTGAGTGCACTAAACCATCAGAAACAGAAAGGAAATGAGACAAAGGTACAGATTACTCTCACTTTTCTCATTACCTTTTGTGCACCTATGATATGAGCCTTGTGCTCTACTCATCTGGTAATGATGAGAATGAAGGGGTATGGAATGCAAGGATATTGGACATGCAGTGGCAATTCCCGTGCTGCTGCTAAAATGCTTCATTACACGAGTGAGGAGAGATTTCAAAACCTAACACAAAAACAACCCCCAAATCAAATCTTAGATTTCATGAACTGGGATTGCCAATCTAAATAAGAAGCTTAATGGACTTGCATAAGCTTTCCAAATGTCTAACCTCAATGAATCTGGCTTTAGGACATCTCCTTTAGCAGCTCCTCAGCTGTTCAACAACTTAGGAACTTTGAAACATTCTATTGTAAACATATTAACAGCTTTTGAAAATGAACTGCTTTGTCCTAGAATAACCTTTCAGTTTCTCATGGCTTTCCTAAATGCTATTCCAATAATCCTTGCACCCAAAAGACATGCTTCACAAAAGAAAAGTGGCAGAAATACTCACTGACAGACAGATGCCTACTTCTTGGCTCTGGCTGCTGATAGGGTGTGCTCACATCCCCCACAGATTGGGAAGTTTTAATTCTGACTTGTTTGGGCAGTCCAGAATGGGGCGAAGAACTGGTCTGTTGGGTAAAAGAAAATGAAATGAGCCACAGGAGCAGTCTGGCCACAGTTTCAAAACTCTCATTCTGTTTAGCAGCAGGAAAGTAGCTGAGAAACAGTTCCAGAGCCTGAAGTCCTATTAACTTCTCAGAACACAAATAATAAAGGCAGCAATAGAGCAAGCTTTACAGTTCTATAAGACAGGAGTCAAACTACAGCCCCAAATCCAATGCAGGATTGACAAGCCTCCACGTTTGTCTTTCACCTGTGAAACCAAGAAGGGGCTCCTAGCACCCCAGAGACCAGAACATGGAAGAACCACCAGTTTCTATCAGCCACCTTGGCCAGCAGAGGTAAGTTCTGAACCCTGCACACTTTCAGAAGCAGTGAGACACTAATCTGACTCCCCACAACCTTTGCAAAGTGAACTGGCAATTCAGATGCTCTCACTGAAAAGAAACTCTACAGAGTTTAAGAGCAGAATAAGTTTAGAGATGCCAACTTGAATGCTGCATGTGCTGGTTTTAGTCAGCCTTCCCTAGACATAACATCATTAAGGATGGTTTTTTCCATGGTTCCTTCAGCTTATTCAAAGCAGAAAAAGGAATGAAAGGAGACATGTTAAAGGAGCTCTCCTTGATTTGTTTCAGAAGACAGAAGGGGTAACTCCAGCATGCTTGGTAGAAAAGGAAGTGCAGGATGGGTTTGCAATGATGGCAGTAAGACGCTGCCCAAGAAGTGTTGCCTTCCTTTTGCCAAGAGTGACTGCAAAGCAATTACAGACTCCAGAGGATGCTCACTTGGAATTATTGAGGCTACAGCTTCAGGCAGGCAACACCTCTGCGTGACAGAGGGTGATACAGGGAACAGCAGCTCTTAACAGAGGACTGACCAGGACACCAGCTTCTCCTTGCACAGGGTAAGGAGGGAGCCTGGTTTAAATGACAAACTCTACCATGAATAGATTCATGGGAGCTGAACAGAGGGTGCAGAGGTGTCACCACTCATGTGGACAGGCTGACTGTAGTACTATAGTACAGCTCTTCCCATTAGTTTCTAAACAGAAAGAAAGGACCAACAGAAGTGACTTGCTTGATAAAAGCAAGAACAAGTGAGCCCAGAAACAGGCACAAGGCAGATGAATATAAATGCTATTCACCAACACAGGCTCTCAGTACTAGGCACACACTCAAGACTGCAGTAGAGTTCATTTGGTCTAGATACTATTTGTGCCAAAGTCATGGCATTACCTTTCCATCCCCAGCACAAAAAGCAGCACAACCAAAACAAAATCTGCATCCTGTACTGCAGGAAAAATAATGCTTCCCGCTCCCTCAGTGGGATGAGATCATGCAGCCAAGAAACCTCCTTCAGACTTGTGGGCTTTTGCTTTATCACATGTAGGGCTCTCCTGTCAAGAGCCGCAGAGGAAGCTGGAGGAGAAGGGGGAAACAGTGGCACTTACTGAAGACTTTGCTGTTTGTTTCTGCTTTGAGCAAAAGAGGAAAAAACAGCTAATAAAAGGACAGCACCACAGTTCTGGCTCCTGGCTGGTGCAAGGATGAGATTTACTGAGTGGCTCATGTGAAGTTGAAATATTACCATTCAGCATCTGGTTTGCAGCCTGAAGACACTGAAATTAAAAGAGGGCTGTAAAAGAGGGTTGTTTCACTGTGTTATAGCTAAAATTAAGGCCACCTTTTACAGACCATTTCCTGACAACACAGGACAAAGTCTGACTATGCTGGGTCAGATCAGAGGCCTTCTTGCCAAGTATTGTCTTCAGAACAGCCAGAAACAAATGCTAAGGGAAAGGGCATAGGACAAGGAACATCATCATCACCCCTCCTACACCTTTCCAGCTTCTGGCATCCAGTCATTTGGGAAAGGGCTGTTAACACTCCTGAAGGTCTTTGTATTTCTATTAACATGGACTATCAAATAGCGAGAAGTATATTTAAGCTCTCCTGACAGTTCTAAGGATTACAGGTGCAGGACTTGAACAGGGATGAACACTCAACATGAACAAGCTGCTACCAACAGAGCTTTCAAGTCTCTTCAAGAGAATTTGGCAATCTGCAGCTAAAACATCTAAGCTCTCAAGGTCTTTGGCTTGAAAAGCTGTATGACCTTAACTGAAAAGCAGGCATTGATTGAGTGAGCGAAGTTCTCCAGGAACAGATCAGGAATAAAGGAAAGTTCAGACTTTTTGCCCTCTTCAGCTTGTGGTTCAGTTCACTATCCAAGAGGCACCTCTGGGAGCTTGACTTAAAGTCTTACTTCTCATGTCATGATCTCTCCTACTGAAAAGAACAAACTCCATTGACACTCTCTGCCACAGTCACCTGCAGCACCAGAAAGTGAACCAAGACAAAATCAAATTCATCTTAAGTGTGAATACACCATTATTAGCTAAATGCAACTTAGTTTCTAGGGAGTAAGGCTGGATTCAAGGCTACAGAACTGAAGAACCACTGGGAGCTGCCCTCAGGCTTCTTGCCCAGGAACAAAGTGCTAATAGCTTGTCTGCAAGGACAAGCTGTGCTTTCTGAAAGGCAAGATAATTACATATACTTCCAACACTGTGCTATTAATCAGAGGTAAAATAAGTTATCTGCAGAGCAAACTGATGAAATGTTTTCTGAATACAGTTACGGGCTGCTACCATCAAGTTTCAGAGATTTAAAAGTAAGAAAAACCCGTTCATTTTGCTGCAGCCACAGAAGTCGTTACCTACATGGTTTCTGTCCGGAGACAGCAATAATATTCTAAGGCTTTTCACATTAGAGCTTCGGTCTAAGAGATCTACTGCTTTATCCAGGTCATCTTGGTTTTTCAAAGGAATAGAGAGCTGCAAAATAAAGAATAGGGAAAAAGTCATTAGAAAAGACAGGAAAAATAAACCTACAACAGGTATTTAGATAGACATTGGGAAAAAATCAGACTATAAGATAGCATTCTGATGGCTCATTTATTCCATTATAATGAAAGGTCTTATTCCTGTCCTTTTCAACAAGGTTTTTACTCCACGCCAGAGAAATGGCTGACCCATTCCTTAGACGAATTTACCATCCACACCAATATTAACTGCTGCCTGAGTTTACTGTCTGCAAAGAACAAGCAAGAGAACATTGCCTCCGAATACTTACAAATCCAGACCTAAGGATCAAGTGAGAACTGGGTTTCAGATAGCGACTGGTGTGAAGAAGATGAAGACTTTTAAAGAGGGTATCAAAGAAGGATTTAAAACTTATTCAGACCCCATGGAATTATTCTCAGACACCCTCTATTCTGCTCTACAGCCCACTCACTTCTTGCAACATGAATGTTGTTAACACTGAAGAACCCCTTTCCTTTTTGTCCAGCTCCTCCTGGTGAATGGGGTTTTGCATCTTTCCCAGTGGGAGGGCACCACCACAACAATAAGAAACAAGGACAAGCCTGGGTGCCCAGAGTGAGGAAGCCAACAAACACTTTAGATGATTAACAGGGACAATCCAGCTCCTCAGAGACAAATGCCATTCCCGGTGGCACTTTCTTTCCCCAGTGACAGTGCCCACATCCCCCTTCATCTCATACCAAGGAGGCGCCCTTCTCTTTAACATCCCTTGTTCCTCTAATAGCTGGGCAATAAGCAGCAAGCTTGCAGCCAGCAGGAGGTGTGTTACAAAGGGCTGGTCAGCAGTTAAGCACCACAAAATACTGCCTCTGCTATTGGGCAGCTGAAGAAATGACTCTGGGACTGCCTGTAGTCCTCAGACTGTACCTATACTGGCCTGCAATAGTTGCTTTCAACAGTCAAAATACTTCAAATACCTTGCTTTTACTTCCCACAGACAGTCTTCCAAGAAATACAACAGAAGGAAGCAAAATGATGATGCTCATACCACACACACGTCAGCGTGATGTGCTGTCAGTATCAGCAGGTTTCCCTCCAGAGCAGTGATTCCATTATGGTTGGTATTAGAGGGAAGAACTGAAAGTTAAATTTAAGGCTAAAGAATTTAGGATGGGAAAAGGAGGTGTCATCCAGAGAGTGTTATACATGCTCTGAGCAGTGACACCAATGCTCTGTACCTCATTGTTCATGTAGTGGAGGTCCAGTGGCTGCCCAAAGGCTGTTTTCACTTTCTGTTGCACATCTTCGTAGCGCACAGGACGGACAAATGGGATAATTCTGGAATGAAAGAGATATTCCTGACATTGCAATCAAATTAGATGGCTGAGCCATGAAAGACACATTTAAGTGTTCTCCTTCCATCCTCAGTCAGGTACTGACCCTTTCTAATTTGAGTTGCTATGCATCACTTTGACAGGGAATTCTCGAGCTCTGGCCCATTTCCAAGTGGTTTGTCAAAATGCAATATTCAAGTGAAGGTATCAGAGTGAATGCCTTTATCCCTGGATAGAAAAGGATCTATGAACAAATGTCGTTTACATAACAGGATATGGATCTCCTATGCACTTTGGCTTAAAGAATACTGCCTCAGGCACAACACACAAATACATTCAGTGAGAGCTGAATTCAAAGTTGCAGAAGGCGCAAAGAAACAAAACAAGTGTTTGCTTTAAGCAGCGCAGTACCCAAACTCAAAAGGTGCTCCCTAAAACCCTCCAAAATGGGTCCCAGTTGGAAGGTTTCAACATTCCCCCAGCAAAGTTAGTCCTGAACTCCTGAGGAGTTCATCAGGAGGATGCAAAGTACATCATCAGGATGTACTTTTTTGATGTACATCAAAGTACATCAGCAGGAGGATGCAAAGGAATCTGAAACCCCCCCTTCCCAAGGTGGTTGGGTTTTATTACTGTTTTGCCAGGAGTAAAATACCTTGGGTCAAGACTGGAGGATTCAAACGTGAACTACACTTGACGACCCACTATTGTAACAAACCAAGGACATTTACTGCTCAGAAACCCATTTTTCATCTCTCTGCTGCACAAGGCCCAGATGGCTGCTTGCTCCTGCCTTCGGGCTCCTGCAACCAGACTTCTCACCATCTGCTTCCATGGGCCACGAGGCCAAACTGTCTCCACTCTGGGCAGTTTGAACAAACAGCTTTGGGACACAGCTGACAGCCACCATCCTTCTGCAAGCTAATAGAAAACTTCGATAGCTGCTTACCTCTCTGCCGCAACTCACATCATGTCATAGAATGGTTTGGGTTGAAGGGAGCTTAAAGCTCAACAGGCTCCAACTCCCTACCATGGGCAGGGACACCTTCCAATAGAGCAGCTTGCTACAAGCCCCTGCATCCAACCTGGCCTTGAGCACTGCCAGGGATGAGGCAGCCACAGCTTCTCTGGGCACCCTGTGCCAGTGCCTCAGCACCCTCACAGGGAAGAGCTTCTGCCTAAGAGCTCACCTCAGCCTCCCCTCTGGCAGGTTAAAGCCATTCCCCCTGTCCTGTCCCTCCATCCCTTGTCCAAAGCCCCTCTCCAGGTTTCCTGGAGCCCCTTCAGGCACTGGAGCTGCTCTCAGGTCTCCCCTCAAGGATCCTTCTCTTCTCCAGGCTGCCCCAGCCCAGCTCTCTCAGCCTGGCTCCAGAGCAGAGCTGCTCCAGCCCTTGCAGCATCTCTGTGGCCTCCTCTGGATCTGATCCAACAGCTCCATGTCCCTCTTGCGCTGCTGCCCCAGAGCTGGATCAGGACTGCAGGGGGGTGTCCCCAGAGCGCAGCAGAGGCGCAGAATCCCCTCCCTGAGCTGCTGCTCATGCTCTGGGGGTGCAGCCCAGCACATGGGGGGGTTCTGGGCTCAAGTGCACACTGAAGCTGGGTCATGGGACCAACATGGTCCCATTGACCAACACCTGCAAGTCCTTCTCCTTGAACCTGAAAGAGCTGCGCTTTGGCATAGCTGAAATCCTGCCACAGAAAGCTTTATTAGCACTGCTTAACAATTTTACCATCAGGCAGAAACAGGAAGACCTGAATGGACCACAGAAACTCAGACCCATCTCACTCCCAAGGGCGACTCTCGGAGCTCAGTGAAACTCCAAATCACCTTTGGGGAAGCTCCCACAAGTTCATGCTTTGGATAGAAGGCTCAGTTGCCAAGATGTCCATCAGCCTGCTTTGTCAGCACTGGGTATCCCTTCACAATGCGCAGCTTTTGTTTTAAATAGCTCCAGTGTTCACTGGCTTCCTCAGCCCCTTCCCAGGAAGGGCTCATCTTGCTCCCAGACCTGCAACAGTTAGCTCTTTAGAAAGAATTGTCCTTGTTAAAAAGCAGCCCACAATAACATTTTCAATGTATTACCAAGAAACCCATCCATGAAATTACACTGCTCTGGCCCCACACAAACGTAATTTAGCTCTGAGTTGAACTGAAGACCCTTATAAAGGCTTCCATTCTACACTCAATGCATTCAAAAGCAGTGCTGTTCTCAGGTGCCACAAACTCTATTAGTTTAAAAACCCTCTGTGCACTCTTCTAACGCAAAATTGTGGACTGCAGGGTTTAAGGAGCCCATTCCTGCCTGACCACCTTAAATATTTGTGGTTAGATCTGGCAGCTCCTCTGAAACCAAGCACACACACTTACATTCTCAGTGCAAGCTCGCTGTCTGTAACTGCATACCACTTTGGGAATGGGGAATTCAGGCGAGGGTCACTGCATAATTAGACTACCACACAATCAACCTTTTCATTTAATGTTACTTCAGGAAAAAAGCCCACCCTTTCTTCTCCATCTGTGCCATCTGAAAAGCACTCAGGCAGAAGACAGACAAGATGACAGCACTGCGGTGACAAGATTCTGCTTCCAAGTCACCTTGTCCTAACATGGTAGCACAAGAACTTGTGACACATCGCACAGTGCTTTGCTGTAGTCTTAGAATCATAGAATGGTTTGGGTTAGAGAAAGGACCTTAAGATCATCCAATTTCAACCCCACACTAAACCATGTCACCCAAGACTCTGTCCAACCTGGCTTTGAATGCTGCCAGGGATAGAGCATTCACGACTTCCTTGGGCAACCCATTCCAGTGCCTGACCACCCTTCTTCCTTAGATCTAACCTGAGCTTTCCATGTTTCAGTTTAAACCCATCACCACTTGTCCTATCGCTCCAGTCCCTGATGAGGAGGTCCCTCTCCAGCATTCCTGTAGTCCCCTTCAGATACTGGAAGCTGCTCTGAGGTCTCCACGCAGCTTCTCTTCTCCAGGCTGAACAGCCCCAGTGTTCTCAGCCTGTCTCCATATGGAGGGTGCTCCAGCCCCTGATCATCCTCGTGGCCTCCTCTGGACCTCCTCCAACAGCTCCATGTCCTTCTTATGCTGAGGACACCAGAACTGCACACAGTGCTGCAAGTAGGGTCTCAAGAGAGCAGAGCAGAGTGGCAGAATCCCCTCCCTCAACCTGCTGCACACACTCCTTTTGATGCAGCCCTGCACACAGGTGGTTTCTGGGCTCAGGCACATACTGAAGCTGGCTCATGTTCAGTTTCTCATCAGCCAACACCCCCAAGTCCTTCTCTGCATAGCACACAATGCCTTCGATACAGGAGAGTGCTGACAAGATCTGGCTGACAAAGGTGGTAGCACGTTCCAGCTACCATTGCTTTGACAATTTCTCCTTGAGCACCAAAAAATCAAAGGGTTTTTCTGGTGAAAGAATTCACCATCTGAAACTTTGGTGACTGAAACAGTTCAATGACAGAGAAAAACTTCACAACTTCCTCTAACTGCCTGCTTTGCCAACAAAAAACTACCTAAATTTGACAAAGAAGGATACTCGAGGAGGAGCTTAAGCAGCTCAGGCAGTGACCTTTGATAGCAATGGGCTATGAGAATCACTACGTACAACTTGCACTGTTGTATTATCAACATTAAATTGGCATTTATTGCAGAGCGTGACCTACTTCAATGTTGAAATCAGTATCCAGGATGGGAGAAACCAAAGGATTCCCATAGGATGTCTGTGAGGAGCAGCACATAAGAAGAAATAAACTTCCCTTGGTGTATGTGTTGCTCAGCCACAGCAGGACAGTGATAGTGAGAGGTCATGAGGAAGTGAGAAACTGGAAAAGAATGCCACTAATTTGATCAGTTTCATTTGGCTTTAATTAAATGAAACCAAAAGGGAACATATCTGAATTAGGCTATCAGCTTTTTAACGTTACTGCTATTCACAAATAGCTCTTGTGGAAATAAATCAAAGTGTTGTATGACACACCAAGTTGTATATGGCCTGTTTGCTTTTGCCTTTCCTGTGTGTTTTCCACGCAGGAACAAGGAAAATGAAGCCAAAACCAGATTGAGCCTAAATTATTGATGACTAAATTATTCTACAAGGCAAAGTATCGGAGTAGTGAAGACAGACTTACCGTCTTTCCCCGTTGTGCTCAAACTTGATCCTTACATCGTTCTGCATGACAAAGAACAAAAGGTTAATTCACAATGCACACATAATAGCACCCAAATGGATCAGAATATGATCTTAAGGTGCCAAAACAAAGCAGGTCAGTTTGTGATAGCTGTTGGCATCACCTCCTCACAAAGCTAACCAAGACACAAGTCTGATAACTCTCTCTACGGAAGCAGACCGTGGACAAGTGGCTGACACCATGAGGAATGAAGAAATTACCAAAGGAGAAAGAAAGGAGTAAAATCAGCCTGGAGAAGAGAAGGCTCCTCAAGGGGAGACCTTAGAGCAGCTCCCATTGCCTAAGGGGGCCGGCATCAGAGACTGCAGTGACAGGACAAGGGGGAATGAGTTTAGACTTAAACAGGGGAAAATAAGGTTGGGTATAAGGACAAAGCTCTTTCCTGTGAGGGTGCTGAGGCACTGGCACAGGGTGCCCAGAGAAGCTGTGGCTGCCCCATCCCTGGCAGTGTTCAAGGCCAGGTTGGACACAGGGGCTCAGAGCAAGCTGCTCTAGTGGAACGTGTCCCTGCCTGTGGCAGGGGTTGGAACTGGATGAGCTTTAAGGCCCTTCCAACCCAAACCATTCCATGATTCTATGCTAAAACTAAGCTGTGATTTGAATTAAACAGAGGAACTATAGGGAAACCTATCTTTTATACTGCATGGCAAAAATCAGAACTAGATTCCAACTGTGTACTCATCTGAACTGAAGCCAATTTTCTTTGTGCATTCTCAAAGCAACCATGTTTTCTTTTACGGGAAAAAAGAGAGAGATCCAGGGAACGTGCTGCATTCTTTATTCTTAAAACATAGATTAAATCTCTGCTTTTGCAGAAATGCAGCCCCTGAAACCGCAAACTCTGAAGTTACGAAGAAGTTAACTATGAAAGTGCAAAGGGGTCATCATCCATATCTAGCAGCTGGTTATAAGCACTGATCACACAACCTGTGCACTTCACTCCAAAGATGCTCTGTGGCACGGAAGAGCCAGCGCTCTGAACTGTCAACTCTGGAGATAAAAGTTCAAATCCCAATTTAGGTCACAAAGATAAAAATAAAAGGGCAAAAAATCTGCTCTGATACAACTCCCTCATTCCTGCTGCACAATTTATGTGATTGGAATAGATTAAGCCATCTGTGAAAGCCTCAGACAATAGGCAATCATACATCGAGGAACTTCAAAAAAATGGGGCCAGGAAATGCTCTTTAGCTGGAGGAAGTATCTGGCAGGCCCAGTGGTCAAGAATGCAGTTCAAAGGGACCCATGCAATCACCACGAGTACACGGTATTCCTGCAGCAGCACCCTGGCTACAGAACAGAGCACTACAATGAGCTTCCCCATCAGAGCAACACTCATCTGCAGGGGATGTACACAGAGGTTTAGCAAAGACTTCTCCAACGTGGGAAGAGAAAGAGAACTACTTTTAACTGAATTGTAAAGATAAAAATGCAACAGACAGCACAGGAATAAAGAACTCTAAAAGATGCCTGCCAGACAGCCATCAATGGAATAGCTGTTTCTTGCACACAAAGGATGGAGGAATGACCCCTTTATATTCAGATTTGCAGGAAATCAAGGCTCTTTGGAAACCTTTCTTCAACCTAAGGTACCTAAGGAAACTGAAGTACCTTTCTCAACTCCACTGCATGCTTTCAACGCTGTAATCTGTAACAAAGGGAAGGTGGGGGGGTTGGAATACGGCATCTCTCTCCCTGTGTTTCTTCCAAAAGGATCAGACATCGGCCATTCATGTCTAAGAAAAGGAGTTCAAAGTGATCTTGGCTTTTACACTTCAGAAGGAACTTGGAGGAGTTAAACGTCAAGTGCTTTTGGTGTCCTTTGCAAGCAGTAAACCCACCACCTGTACAAGCCATTTTCTAAAGCAACTCACAAACTATCCTAAGAGATGAGTAAAAAAACAAATCCAAGTTTAGTACTTTGGCATTGCAGTTCTGTGGTGCTGCATCATAGCTAATGAACAGATTTCGATTTAGGACATCACTGAATTTATGTTTCAAAGTGATTTGGAAAGGATTTTGTACTCCTCCATCTACGGATTTGTCTGGCACATTCAAGGAAATCCCAGCTCCCAGCTGAACAAGGAGATTATGAGCAGACAAAGCATAAGGAAGAGACAGACATGAACTCTAAAGCCTGCTCCAAAAACCTTAAGCCTGTAATATGAATAAACCTGGAGTGAGTTACTTTACTGATACAGGCAACTTCTCCTGTTAACTAACGTTAGTCTAACTGCCAGGAACTTCATTTAACTCAGGCAGTAATGGACAAACAAGCCTTGACTGAAATTGTTCCTTTTGCATTGAAGTGTTTCACTCAGATGACATGCAGCATATACTGACAGAGCAATACAATTCTGTCCTTTCTTGCTACTGGAAAGCCAATGCAATAGTTTCCTCTACAAAAAGAGTCTCTAGCAATGTTGGATGAACTTAGAGAGACTTTAAAGCACTGACCCTGCCACTTACTACCTTGGGAAAAGTGTTTCTTTTGGAAAAATGGACTTCGCATCCCTGTACCCAAATAAATGAGTTTCATTCCTGTCCTCATGTGACATATGATGGGTAACTCCAGAGAATCTTCCCCATTAAAGACACTGACTCTGTTTATCCACCTGCAAATAGCTGTTTCCCTTTTCACTCCAGGTTTAGTACAGTTCCACCAGAGCCAGTCCTTTCGGACAATCCCTTTCACTGTTCTTCTTGGATCAACTTCAGTTGAATGACCTTTTACCAGGATCTTCATTCTGCATTCGCACGCAGCCCGAGTCATGTGAAGATGAGACCAGCATTAGTTCATTATCCAACTGACTGCCTTCTGCAGCTTTAACCTGCAGTGACTTCCTTTTGCATCAGAAATGGAAATCCTTGATTCCTTTTCATCCTGAAGCTTTTCAATTACCTGCTTTGAACCGAAGTATTACTTTCACTATAATGAAAAGTGAATCATACTGCTACATCATGGCAGAATGGGGAAGGAAAAGCTTTCCTGGCCTTCCACACCTGCTTAAATGAATTCCATAAAGGTCACTGCACACAACTTCCAAACATGCTCCTCCAAATTGCTAATATTGAGGTGGAAGCCAGTTTTCTTACCGGGATTTTCTTTTCTTCCACTGCAGAGGCACACTGGCTGGTGATTGCAGGGCTGCCCAGAACGGGGGGACTGCTGGCATTGTGTTTCTTCTTTAATAGAAGGCATTAAAAAGAAAATGGCAAACACGATCATGAAACCAGAAAACCACCTGGAAAACCTTCTAGTTAATCTCCACAGAGAAAAACATGGGTGGGGGTGAAAGGCAGAATATAAAGTAAAGAGCTACCACCTTGGCAACATGGCCAGAACAAGAACAGGTTGCTAATCCACTGGTGATACCCTGGCTGGCAAAACCCACAAGAGACCCACTCTTAAACTACTCTGTCCCTTCCACCTCCACATAATGATTTTGAGGACTCACCAAGCCGCTTCTTACCTGTTTGTTGGAGTGAGCAGTGTCTTTGTTCTTCATGGTATCATATCCAGTCAGCCTGTGCCGTCGGCTCATCTGGAGTGCTACCAGGTCCTTCATGATGGATTTCAAGGCCTCTTGTTCATCTGCGATGCACAAGAATTTTATAAGTAGGTAAGTAGTAAGTATCAACTATAACACATCTGCACTTATTTTCTGCTGGCTCATAGAAAGACAATCTTTTTTAGGATACGAATACACTGGAATTTCATTTAGTCATTCAAAGCCCAAACTTAACCTCGTATCATGAAGTAGTAAACAGACAGATGACATTTAAGTCACTTGTCCAATATCACAAAAGGATGCAGTCATAGTAAGGGTTAGAATAAATCTTCCCAACCCCTAGATCTGTTCTGACAGCTTCACAACCAGCAGCATAACTTGGACAGATGTGTTAGATCATCAGAGGGCATTTCGGAAGAGCAAACTGATGTGCTTCTGCCAAGAAAAACCTGGGAAGAATCTGTTCTTTCTAATTTTATATGCTGTTAACTCAGAATTCCTGCTTCCAAGCAAGAATTGTGGAACAAACCCCAGCCAGTAGAGAGGAAAATGGGAATCTGGACAAAGAGTCACCTTCGAATATCCCTGAATACAAACCCTCTTGCATTTGTTTCCCCAACGCATTCCTCTCTGCCCCCAAAACAAGCTGATGGAACAAAGTTCAGACCATTTAATGAGACTTCAGGATCTACTGAACAGACTTGAACTGCAGAGCATTAAGAACAGTGTCTGCTGGCAGGGCAGCAGGTTCAGTTCAAGGCTTCTTGCAAAGGCAGGACAACAAAACCCACACACTAAGATTTTTCTTAGACATCCTACCAACTGCAAATGACTTTCTGCAGCTCAAATTCCTGATGTAACCAATTGAAAGTGTTCTTCCAAGTGTCTAAAAGCTACTGAAAAGAATCTTTTGGTTCTGCAACCACAACAATCCTAAATTCCTCCATACTGCAAAAGGCAGAAGAAGTTAACACATGAGGTTTGGATAAGAATATGACTGATACCAGTGTAATACCAGTGTAACACAGCACATCAGCTGTGATCTCTCAGGACCTGCTGCTGGCACACACATAGAATCCCAGACTGGTTTGGGTTCAAGGGAACTTAAAGCTCACCCAGCTCCAACCCCTGCCATGGGCAGGGACACCTTCCACTGGAGCAGCTTGCTACAAGCCCCTGTGTCCAACCTGGCCTTGAACACTGCCAGGGATGGGGCAGCCACAGCTTCTCTGGGCACCCTGTGCCAGCGCCTCAGCACCCTCACAGGGAAGAGCTTCTGCCTAAGAGCTCATCTCAGTCTCCTCTCTGGCAGGTTAAAGCCATTCCCCTTTTCCTGCCCCTACAGGCCCTTGTCCAAAGCCCCTCTCCAGCTTTCCTGCAGCCCCTTCAGGCACTGGAGCTGCTCTCAGGTCTCCCCTCAAGGATCCTTCTCTTCTCCAGGCTGCTCCAGCCCAGCTCTCAGCCTGGCTCCAGAGCAGAGCTGCTCCAGCCCTCGCAGCATCTCTGTGGCCTCCTCTGGACTCACTCCAACAGCTCCATGTACCTCCTGTGTTGCTGCCCCAGAGCTGGACACGTGCTGACTGGACTCCTGGGCTTGCATCTCACATATCAAGCCTCAACTAGGTTTTAGGGATAAAGCATTCTTTCCTTGGCAAGTAATACATCCAGTTAAATTATTCCTGATACTGAAGCATAATTTATGCATGAAATCGGAAGCAGTGATTAGATCAGCTCTGAGTATGCCCAGAAGAATAAGCGGGAGTGAAGGCTACAAAAATTTAGCAGCAAAAAGGGGGGAAAATAGACCTATCTGTAAGGAGCCATCATCTAAAACTTCAGTCAGAACTAAAGGTCACAACTGACAGTTTCTGCCCAGAGTTTCTGCTTTCGCATCCTGAGAGTACCAAACATCAGAGCAGAGCTCTTCCACTACGGACTTCACTATGCACTACCAGAAACATCAAGCCCAGCCCAGATGACAGATCGGAATGGAAAGAGTCTCCCAATGCCTTTGCAGGTGTTAATTAGAGTAAAACTCTACAAAGAGGAAGCTGAGCAGAGAAAAGAAAGTTACTTCAAAAGATTAAGAAGCAAAATCAAAACCCACCAAAGCTCTGCTGTCCAAAACAAGCCAAAGGAGACAATAACTACATTGTGGCAGTGGGGAAGGGAGAGAACTCCTTGGAATTCCAACGGCATGGAGAAGAAGCGAGGGGTGTAAGAAATACAACCAAAGCAAGAGGTTGCTGTTTGAAAAGCACATCAGCCAAAGGAAATAATTGCTGGGATCTATCTCAGCACTAAGTAACCCCTTGTGGGAGGAAAATGGGAAACCAAGAGCTGTGAATGAAGTGAAAGTTCCAGGTAACCAACAGCACAACTTTCTCCTTTGTTTCCAACTTTCTATTGGAATGCTTAACATTTTACCTTGCTGGAGTGGTTCCAACTGACTTAGTCTTTAATCTTGTTTGACATTAAGCATAGCTTTGGAGTCACCCAGCAGATAAAGACAAGAAAGCATGGCCTGGCATATCCCTGGAGTGCCTACCACCCAAAACATGCTGCGAAGAGCTGGGATACAAGTTTTCCACTACAGTGCAGTTTGGGTTTGGCCAGATACCAGGAGGATGAAGAAGAGCTTGTCTTGGCAAAGTTCCTTTGGGCAAGAAGCAAAACAGCTCTGAAAGCAGTGTGTAACTAAGCACGCCTGACAAGAAATCAAGTTAATCACAGAATATGGATAAGAATTCACATCTAAATGGTACTGGACAGAAATAAAGATCAGTGTTTGCAACGCAATGGTTGGCTACAGGTGCTGGATCCCAAAGCCTGGGCGTTTGCAGCCCAGAAAGCCAACCGTGTCCAGGGCTGCATCATCTCCCCTCTGGCAGGTTAAAGCCATTCCTCTTTTCCTGTCCCTACAGGCCCTTGTCCAAAGCCCCTCTCCAGGTTTCCTGCAGCCCCTTTAGGCACTGGAGCTGTTCTAAAGTCTCCCTTTAAGGAGCCTTCTCTTCTCCAGGCTGAATCAGCCCAGCTCTCTCAGCCTGGCTCCAGAGCAGAGCCGTCTGTGGCTTCCTCTTGGCATATTTATTACTATTTATAATACACTAAGACATGAAACTCTTTAGGGCAGCACCTGGGGAGCATCTAAACCCCAGTCAGGGCACTGCCAGTTCTGCATCTCACCCCCTGTGAACTCAGATTCCTCTGCAGACAAGTACTGATGCTGAAACCCAACATGTGCCCATGCAGAGAGGCACTTACTGCGCTATCAGAGGCTGGTGGAACAGTTTCAGGTGAGTTTGAGTCTTACGTGGTTATACACATTATAATAGTCTTAGACTGAGCTACTGGCTCTCTGGCACCAAAACACGCCTTCTGTAATTCAACCCTATGGTGGTGAGATAGGAAATGATGGAGTATTTAGCTTTTAAAAACATAAAAGAAAGGTCAAATATTAATCTGAGCTTATGCAGGGAAAGAAAACACTTCAAGTTAGGACACTGCTGTGATGGATTGAATGTTGAGAAGCACAAGCACTGTATTTCCATCAAAACAGAAGATTTCGACTTTCAAGCAGCACGTGCAGCAGTATCCCATTAATCACACAATGCAAAAGCCCTCCCAGCTGAAACCCCAGCAACTCCTGCAGTGCACTGAGAACCCCTGTTTCCCTTGGTCTCCAGTAGGTCTGGGAAACACAGCTCTGCTTTGTGCAGGAGAGATGTTGTACAGGAAATGCTTCACATGTTTGAAAAACTACACTCAAAGATCTTTATAACATCGATAAAAGGGAATTGCTACGCACAGAGAAAGCTGCTTCTCTGCATAGAGCTAATACCTGGTTTACAGCAGGTCTGAGCAAGTCAGTGTATCTGCTATGGCAGAGATGGAAACAGCTCCAAAATCACAGAGTAAAAGCATCTTCACATGGGTAAAAGCAGGAAGTCTGTGCACCCCTCTAATGCAGGATGCTCTTTTAGACAGCAGGATCATAGAAGACATAGAATCACAATGACTTGGAATGGAAACGACATGATGCCACACTGGTTTAAATGAAAGACATAGAATCACAGAATAGTCAGGGTTGGAAAGGACCTTAAGATCATCCAGTTCCAACCCCCCTGCCATGGGCAGGGACACCTCACACTAAACCATGCCACCCAAGGCTCTGGCCAACCTGGCCTTGAACACCGCCAGCGATGGAGCATTCACAACTTCCCTGGGCAACCCATTCCAGCGCCTCAGCACCCTTACAGTAAAGAACTTCTTCCTTATATCCAATCTAAACTTCCCCTGTTTCAGACTGAACCCGTTACCCCTTGTCCTATCACTACAGTCCCTAAAATGAAGAGTCCCTCCCCAGCATCCCTATAGGCCCCCTTCAGATACTGGAAGGCTGCTCTGAGGTCTCATATAGCCTTCTCATGAGAAGGTGTGTGCGTTCTCTCCTACCCCAACAGTGAAGTTGGTGGTGCAGGTGATCAGCAGAGCCAGGGACAATAAGGAAATTCCTCAAGAGAGGCACATACACCGAGTCTACCTAAAAGCTCTGAAATAAAAGCCTTGGAAAAGGTTTCATTTGGAGTGGCCAGTCTCAGTGGTCACAAAGCACTGTTCTGCCCCATCATTAGCAAATCACAAGTGAGCTGGTTTGTGGGCTTCAAACAAAACGCAGAGCTTTTACATCTTCCGTATCTGGGGCCCCTCTCCTCACCCCCAAATTCAGCAGCAAGGCTGGGACTTAAGCTGCTCCTAACCTGGAGGCTGAGCCCTGCTTCCTGTGTCACTGCTGCTGTGAAGCGGGGAGCTTGGAGCTCAGCTCTGGGTGCATGTGAGAGCCAAGGGAAGGAAGTGACACAGGCAGGAAAAGAGAGCGGATCGAAGGAACTACTCCGGGCCTGCCGCACAGTGAGCGCCGCGCTCCCCTCCGCTGCCCATAGAGAGATGGATTTCTTGGAATCAGAAGCAAGTGGCTGTGCTTTAAACGCTGCCAAAGGAGCTCTCTGTAGGGAAATAAAGCTCAATCACAATCCCTGCAGCAAAGGAACAGGGAATTGCTCCCAGTAAGCCAGAGCTGCACCAAAGGAGTGATGACAAACTGCAGTGGCAAGATCCCGATGCTGCCCACCCCGGGGGGCTTTCAGCCCAGCTGATGGAAAACAAGATGGGAGAGAAGCGGAGTGCAATCCAGCCTCTTATCCGGTATTATTCACTTATCTGATCACAATGCTTAATCAATTCAGACCCTTCCTAGCAGGAGTCATGTGCTTGCAGCTGGAAAACACTTCCATGGAAAGTCCACCCTCTTCCTTCTCAACTATTCTGAGCTCCTGTACCATCTGGTTGCTTTAGAGGAGATGCAGACCGAACACTTTCCAAGGGAGCAGCCTACTGATGGAGCTGGATGTACTTGTTGCACTTGCAAACACAAAGGAAATGAAGCTGCTGGACTTTTGCTTTGAGCAACCCGACGTTTTATGGATTGACAGTGTAAGAACTATAGACACAGACTAAGGCAGGCCAGCCTCTGAAAGATTAGTTGCAAGGGAGAAACACTGAAGTTGTAACCCACAAAGCCACACAGCTCCACTTAGGACAGCAGTAGTAACTCCCTTGCCAACATGCACAAAGGTGTAAGTCCTGCTTTGGAGCAATTATATTGCTAATTCTAGTACACAAGACCCTTCTTTAAACTGAAAAGGGATCCAGACAACTCAAAAAGCCCTCCCCAAGCAGTTCTCTAAGTGGGCTATACAGGCCAACAGAATTAATCATTCACTCATGGCAACTTCTGATAGCAACGTTTTACTCCTGAAACTGGGCTCCTCTGACTCCTTTGCCTGCTTTTCTGCATTACTGATAGGGTTAAGTGTGGTTAATGAGAACCCAATGGCAACCTCATAGAGAAACCCCGTTCTGACACCCTCAGGGTGCAATTAATACCGCAGTAAAACTTCCCCCTATGAAGTTTAGCACAGAAATTCTCATCCCCGATTCCTGGAGGCTGCAAAACCCCCTTCACCCCCGACCCTGCCCCACGGATCCCCCACGACTGCGGCCGCCTGCAGCGAGGCTCCCCGCGCCCCCCGGCACCACACGGCGGGGACGATACCCACAGCGAGCGGCCTCCGCCGCCGCGCTCCGCAGCCACCGCGGCCGCCGGAGGCCGCATCCCGACGGACGGGCCGAGCCCGCGGGTCGCCCGCTGTCACCCGGGGCCTGGCCCGCTGTCCCCCGCCGCGCCGCGGCGCGGCCCGCCCTCCTCCGCCGCAGGCCCGTGAGGCGGCCACGGGCCCCCTCCCCGCCCCTCAGGCCCTCCCGCGGCTCTCACCCATGGCGGCGGGCGGCGGGCCCGCGGCGGCGGGCGGCGGCGCGCTGAGGTGCGGGGCTGTCACCGCCGCGGCTCCATGGCGGCCGGGCCGAAGGGGAGGGCTCAGAGCGGCCGCCACATTCCCAGGCCCGCGCCGCCGCCTGCTTCCGGCGGCCGCGCTCCCTGCGGGGGCCGCCGCGGCGGCGGAGCGGGGCTGCGGGGCTCGGGGGCTCGGGCGCTCCCGGGCGCTCCCCGCCGCCGCCGCCGCCACAGCGCGCCCGGGCCGCGAGCAAAACAAACCGCTCGGCGGCCGCCGCGCACCCGCCGCCGCCTGCCAATCACAGGGGCCGGCCCGCCGCCGCCCGCCAATCCGAGCCAACGAGACGCGCCACCCGGCCAATGGGCGCGCGAGCGGCCGCGACGCCCGCCAATGACAGGGGCCCGTTTCGCTCGCGGGTTAGCCCCGCCCCCTCGCCTGCCAATAGGCGGGGGCAGCACAGAGCCGGCCCTCAGCGTGCTGCCAATCAAAGTGACGTCCGGGTCCTGCGCCCTCCCGGGTCCTAGAGCCCGCCCGCATGAAGCGCGTCGTCTCTTCGAGCGGCCGGGAGCCAGCGTCTTCCCCGTCCGCCACGCGCAACAGGGCACATCGCACCGCCTCGTCCTTCCCTACCTGTTCTCGAACATCACCGTCCTCTCCAGCCCAAATTCGGGTCTCCCTTTAAGCCACTGTTCTGGGTGGACAAAGTGGCCGGGAAGAGGAAATGCACCCTGTGCACACTGCTCCCGTTGTTTTGCTCGAAGTAGAGCTCAATTGTTGCTTTATAAACCACTTTGTTTTAAGACGGGGAAAGAACAAACCAAACCCCAACCGAAACCCCAAAACCCAAGAGTGTTAAAAAGCCCCAAAGACATCGAAAGCAGGAGTCTTTTGGATTCAAAAGTAAAGAGGGAGACAGCAACCCAGAGCATCACCCTGCATCCATGGCAGATGTTACCTCTAGCAGCTCCTCTAATAAAAGATCCTGTTGCCACCACAGGCCCCCACTGTATGAGGGTTTTACAGCGTATTTGCTGCCAAAAGGACAGCAGAAGGTTGGTTTCTCATAGAGAAGCACAGCCCTCCTTTCCTGGTGTTGCAATAGGCACCCTGCTGCTGGGAAACCCACCTCCAGCAGATGTTTTAGCAGCTGCTTTTCAAACTGGCAGCTGTCTGTAGCAGCAAGTGCATTGGGTTTTAAGTGGGTTTTGCTCACAGGCAATGCAGCAGCAATGGCAAAGAGGTTACATCGATTGGATAAGGCACACAAAGAAGAAACCTAGATTGGAAATCGCTCAAAAGGGTGGGCAAGTGAAGGAATCCAAAGCCCACAGAGCAGGAGGAAGTTGGGACTTGGCCAAAGCATGACAACACTATCTGTGATATCATTGAGTAGATGGGATAATAACAAGATCTCACAATCTCATAGTGGGTAGTCACAAGGATGTGTAAAGCAATGCTTAGATCAAAGGATGAGGTCTCTCTAGAGCAAGCAGCTGTGGACACAGCCAACAATTGAACATTGAAGGTGGCCTGCTTTGAGCAGAGGGCTGGACTAGATGACTTCCAGACATTCCAGCTGGAAATTCCCAAACCAGACTGATGCTGATAGTGTTCTGACTTCTTTCTTTCAGGACTTCTTTTAATGCTGGCTTATTGCTCTGATGCTAGAAAAGCATTTCTAGCTTTCCTGTGTATTCAATCCCATTTTTGTGGCCAGCTTACAGCCATTTATTTTCATGCCAAGATTATCCTTTTACTTAAATAATCCTTTCTTCTTATCTGGTTCTTTCTCTTTAAGTACATCAAGATAATCACATCATTGTAATACACAAGTAATTCACTCTCTTCCTAATCAGAGAAGCCCAGACTGGTTGGGGTTGAAGGGACCTTAAAGCTCATCCAGTTCCAGCCCTGTGGCAGGGACACCTTCCACTAGAGCAGGTTCTTTTCCCCTGTTCCAATCTGAATTCCTCTCTCTTGTATGGCAGCCCACAGAGCTGCTCTTGGACCAGCTTTTCTCCATGCTTTCTCCCAGCTTCACAGTGGCTCATCACTATCCTTTATCAACTACTAAATCCCAGCTTCCTTTCCTCACTCATTTCCAAGATGCAGGAAAACTCTCAGCATCCTTCACAGTTTTCTTCTTCTGGCTAAAATCACAGCCTTGCACTTTCTGCTGTTATATCTCATTTCATCTCTTATTTCTCACTCTTCAAAGGCATCGATTCTCAAAGATATTCCACTTTTGTTCAGCACCACATTTAATTATCACACTCGCTTTTTGTGCCAAGGTCATTAGAAAAAGGCTTTAAGTGAGATTACTCGTGGGACCAGAACTGAAGGAACTCGGTATTAATTCCCCACCACACCAGCCCTGATGTCAAAACGCTCCACTGTCACCTCACCAGCTGGGATTTTTGCTCTCTTCCAGTTTGCACATACCATTCTCAATTGAAGTCCTGCTGAATGAGACTGACTGCACTGCCCTTGGGTAGAAGCTTGGTTCAGATAAGTCCAAAAGATGTCAGACAGCTTGTGGCAGTGAGCAGGAGCTCCCAGCAGATGGAAGGATGACAGCCACGCTGGTAAAACATGCTCTGTCCATCTCCAGCTGCCCATGGTGTCTGGATTGCACTGAAGCTTTTTGCTTCTCCTTTGTCAAATTGAAGATAGAATGATTCAGTCTTAACAGTTCATTGCTTCTCCCACATATCAAACCTCATCATGGAATGGTTTGGGTTGGAAGGGAGTTTAAAGCTCCTCCAGTTCCAACCCCTGCCACGGGCAGGGACACCTTCCACTAGAGCAGCTTGCTCCAAGCCCTGTGTCCAACCTGGCCTTGAACACTGCCAGGGATGGGGCAGCCACAGCTTCTCTGGGCACCCTGTGCCAGCGCCTCAGGACCCTCACAGGGAAGAGCTTCTGCGCTATCTCCAGCCTGAACTTCCCATGTTTCAGTTTGAACCCATCACCCTTTGTCCTATCACTCCAGCCCCTGATGAAGAGGCCCTCTCCAGCATCCTTGTAGCCCCCTTCAGACACTGGAAGCTGCTCTGATGTCCCCACGCAGCTTTTCTTCTCCAGCCTGAGCAGCCCCAATGTTCTCAGTCTGTCTTCATACGGGAGCTGCTCCAGGCCCCGAGCATCCTCGTGGCCTCCTCTGGACTTGCTCCAACAGCTCCATGTTCCTCTTATGCTGAGGACACCATCTGCAAGCAGGGTCCCACATGGGCAGAGTGGAGATGTCTCAGTGTCTAAACCTGCATTTTTTAGATGCCAGTTTGTGGTTCTATTGCCATTTCACACACATTATCACAACGTTATGTACATTAAGCCTTTTGGCTACTGCAGACCCTTCTTGTCTTTTATTCCCCTGACAAGTGGATACACCTTTCCTGAACTGGAATTAAAGTACCTACCAAAAGAGATGCCCCTATTTGGTGTAAGTTGAGGAAAACAGGAAAAAGCAATTCAAGCAGGCCTTCATTGTCTACTTGATGCTGCTCATTTTGTGCACCAAAGTGATGTGAATCAAGTTTTACCCAGAACATTCCAGTACAAACTGATACCCCTGTGGGTTTCCACCCTCATTGCCCACATCCTTTCACAGCTGCAGTTTTGCAGACAGAAGCTTCATTCCTGTCAACAGCAACAATAACTCTTCAACTTAAAGCTCTTCAGATTGTTTGAGGCCATTTAACATCAAATCAGCAGTAAAGACATTACCCCACCTCTCCAGGAGCTCCTGCATTTCTATAGTCAGCTCATTTGGTTTAAGGGAACTTTTACAGAGGCCCATCACGCAGCATGAAAAGGAAATGTAATTCCTATGTCAGGGATTTAAAGGGCATTGCACAGAGAGCCAGTGGCTTGTTCAAAGTTACACAGGAAGTCTGGAATAGGATTTAACTCCTGGCATCTTTTCCAGTCTCTTTATCACCTTATTTTCTCTATGGGGAGTGTTTCCATGTCTGCAGTGTACCTGTGTGACTCAATGAGCCTCTCTTCGCTATCAGATGCACTATTTCTTCTTTCCTTCCCGTGGCCCTTTTTGTTTAGGTAGACACATCCTTCCTGGGGAGCTGAGCAGTCTCCACATGGTGCCTTGTCCCATACCAAGACTTCCTTATTCCACAACTCAGGCTCCACAGCCAGAGACACTGAACAGAAGCAGTGAAAAGAACTAATAAATTGAATGAGAGGAGGAGGAAGAGAAACCTGTAAATCTTCAAAGGACGATGAAAGGGTTCTGCACTCTTTGCTGCAGATCTGAGCGAAGAGTAATCTCGGCCATTTCAGGCAGTTCTGATGCTGCTGATGCTTTCTTCTTGAGCTCTCAGCTTTGAAAACAAAGTTAATGGAAACCAAACATCATTATCCAACTGCAGGACAGGGTGGCAGGAGATACATTGGCCAAACCTTACCTCACCTCCAGCAGCATCCATCAACCATGGGAAGCTCCTTAGAGCTTGCCTGGAGCACCTTTGCCCAGCCTCTGAAGAGCAGCTGCAATACCTGTCCTGTTCCTGTCCTGCTCCACTGTTCCTGTCCTGCTCCACTGTTCCTGGTCTGCTGCTGAGAGCACTCCAGTAGAGGGGGCTCAGAAACTGGTTAAGAACCAGGAGCCTTTCTGCTGGTGAAATGGGCAAAGCTAAAGAGGAGGAAGGATGTTAAAGATGTTACACACTTTTAGATCATTCCTTCCTTCTGAGCTGGCAGTCTGGACTGTTTATAGAACAGCACTAAGGAAAAGGCACGCAATTAAGTGCTTGTTGCAGTCACAGGCCCCCAGACACCTCATATACCACTGTTTCTCTGCACCTGTGCAGAGTATATGCTGTTCCCATGGAGGTTTTCTTTCATTTCCACTGTTATCAAGGCACTTACTGATGAGTGATGATGTGCTTTTCACTTACAGCTGCCATCAGAGCAGTGACTTTCCCAGGGTCACAGAGCAAGTCAGCCAGAGATCAGCTACTCAATACTTTTCCCTCGTGTCTTTTTCTACCCATATTCCTCTCCAGGCTTTTATGGCACTTGTTTCCCCCCACTAACAGACAATCTGTTGCTCACCTCATCTACCAGTTCCTTTTTGCAGCTCCAAAGTTGCCTTCTTTCACTGGAGTGGAAGCTGAGAAAGTTCCTTCAGAGAGATCCAAAGCACAGATCCAGGGAAAACAAACTATCCAGGAGGATGCAGTATCAAGGAGGATGTAAATACATCTCTATGGTAAAAGACAAACAATACTTAGAAGGAAAGCATCTTTTCCAAATAAGGACCACAAGAACAAAGTCCATATATAGATTAAAAACCACTGTAGCATCTTCACAGGCAACTCTTTCCACTGTGGTCATGAAGCTTAAGCAGCTTTGATTTCAAAGCCTGTACACAAACAGAGAGGAATTCAGTGTTGTCAGACAACAGCTCGGCTGAACTGGAGTTCATCTAAAAACTGACTGAAGGCATCGGTCCTGCTCACCAAGGTCTAAGGGAAACCCAAATCTCCAAGTTCTGCTATTCTATTCCCCTCTAGGTCCCAGTTCTGATGACGCCAGTGACTGAGCCTGTAAAGAAAACACCCTTGAACAGAGCTCACCTGGACACAGGAGACTTAGAAGCTAAATCAGCACCTAAATGCTTTGTCTTCAATTTACCTGTACTCAAGAAAGCCTCAGAGACCAATTATTTGGGTTCTTCTTAACAACAGGCAGGGAATTACCATTTGCCGTGCAGGGAACAAGCACTGTGCAAAACATAAGCACAAACACCACTCACACACAGGGACCCCACAGCAACGTTTGAAGTCCACATGCATTAACCATCCCACCACGGTTCTATTGTGACTGGGTTCCTAACAACACAATTGATGCAGTTCGGGTGTTTAGGATGAGAGATCACTACACTTCAGCAGAGACAAGATAAAGCAACAGCCCTCCCCTTGACAGCAACAAGCTTCACTCAGAAGGGAAGAGGCTTGTGTCCCTCCCTGCTCACCCCAATGGATCCCAGGATCACCACACAGTGAACTGCAGTCGATCTACAAATGTTCCATTTTTATTACAAAGTATGAAAGGCAGAAAATACTGTACCTAATACACAGGAGGCTGAAACTTAGAAAGGACATTAAAAAACCGGAATAGAACTACATAGGAAGCAGGAAAGAGCATAAAAGGATGCACCGTTCAAGCCATTTCAGAAAGTTGCCTTTAAATTTACAGTTTCAACATGGTTCCATGATTCAGGTGTTAAAATCCATTGTAACAAAACTGGGTTTTGTATTTTCTCCATAAAAATAAAGGGATATAGGGACACTGCAGTTATCCATGTCAACAACATAGGTCTGTTGAATAGCAGGATACTAGCATTCCTCTAGGACAGCAGCAGTTACAAATCTCAATAGCAAAGGTGGAGAAAAGGAGGACAGAACTACTATTGCTTTAACATAGTTTAGTGAGAACAAGATGGCAGGAATCGCCTATGGATGCTTGTACAATCATGCTACAAAGATTACACCTTCAGGAAATTACCACAACGGGGCAGTGAATGGGAAGAGCAGAAGGGAAAACACACAGAAAAGTGAACATCTACTTGACTATTGGGAACAAAAATGCTTCGGTGCAACAGGTTTCAGCTACGCTGTGCACTGCTACCAACCCAAGCCTAACAAAAGAAAAGGTTCCTTTTAGGCGGTAGAATTCATATTTACCAGGGTGTCAAAGAAAAGCTTCTCAGCTGGACCAGACTCACTCATTCTCTGCTTCTTGCATTTCTGCTCCCGCTCAGGTTCCACAGACTCATCCTCATCGCTATCCGAGGGGACTTGTGAGTCGCACGTCTTGCAAGCAGGAAAGCAGACTCCAAGGGATGAGAGCTGGAACATGGGCTCACAGCTACTCATGGCCACAGCGTTTTCTTCAGGAAACAGCTTATTTCTTCACTTGGTTACATTTTCTGTCCAGAAATCAACTTGATGGAAGCCACGTGGGTAACTTTGTACATTGGTTTTATGATGGTGGGGATTCTAGTTTGATGCCAAGTATCAGAGGCTGCACAAAAGGCCACTGGGATACTTGGCGAAGTGTTCATCTAGAATGGGGCAGCAGCATGCCAGGCTCACAGATGCCTTTGCCTCTGGAGTCTGCCATAAATCACTAGTGAGTGACTGGGATTTAGCTGCATTGTATATTATCAGGTTTTAGTGCTGGTGAAAGGTGCTGATCAGAAGTCCTGGGGATGTCTTCCCTTTAAAGAGAGGAGTTAGGGGCATGCTGAACTCCTCTCAATGTCCTTGAGAGCCAGACATTTCTGACTGTTCTCAGGTAAGCAGGGGGAATGCAGCTGCATCTCCAAGTAAGTGTGAGAAAGTGCTCTGTAAGTGCCACATACAACTGATTCCTTGGATTCTCTGCAAAGACCAAGAGAAGCGGGAACATCGCTCATTCCAGAGCTGATTTTGGACACTTCCTTTTCATGTTCACTGTACCGTAAGTACAGGCCTGCTCTGGAATACTGCTCTGACAGCAGAAAGCAGGAAATATGTATCAGCGAGAATGTGTTAACTGATGGGGTAACATAGCTAGGATTTGGGGTGGTAGGACCAGTTAGCAGTAGGAAGACTAAACCCTTCAGTACCTTGATGGAACTGTGCAATCTATTGAGCCAAGAGCTTGCTTACCCTTGCTGCTGTTCATCCTTTGCAGGATGGCCTGAAAGAATTTAAATACCACTAAGAAAGAAAGGACAAGTTCCAGAGCCCAGGTTAGACTTTACAGACAGCAGCTGCAGTTTGTCTATCACAGAAGTAAGGTAAGCAAAGAATCCAGCTCCATCTTTACACAACCAACTTCTGCCATCGTGTTCAGATGGCAGAAGACTCGAAACACCATCAAGGTCCTCAGGAAAAGGGACTCTCTGGGTGACAAGCAGCACGAGGTTGCTTGGGTTGGTTGTGGCAGTCTCAATACAGAGCTTCAGCTTCACGTTAACAGCATTGTCAAGTGCTCAGTTTCGGCGTTCAGTGGAACCAAAAGAGGGTCCACAACCACCACAGCCAGTTTAGGGTTTTGGTGACTGCAGTGTTTAACATTTCATACAACGCACGGACAAATGCCTACCATAAAAGGGCTGAGAAAAAGATGACTCCCCTCCTAATCTCACCAAAAATATACTTGATAAAGTGCCATCTGCAAGAGAACAAACCAGACACACTCAGCTTTCTTCATTTACATTTAAAACAAGCACAAGAGCATCTGTGAATTCTAATCTGTGAGACTCCTCCCCGCACCTAGTCTCTGGCACGCAGTGATCTGCAGTGGAGACTGATGCAGCTTTCTATTGCAACACCAGGCAAAAATAGATCTTTTTACTATTATCCAGAACATTCAGGAGAGTACTTGCAGCTAAGTTTTGAAAGGATCATTAAGTTTGACTTATGAGAGGCAAAGCCTCCTCCATTAAGTACATTTCAAGGTTCCATAAGGAACAACCTGTATTATCCAGTCTCCTTTTATATCATTCTTTGAAACCACTTTGTTTTCTTTCTAAATAGATTGTCAGAGCACTCAGATCCTTGCCTTTTAAATCCCTGCATGCAGTACAATCCCCAGAGATGCAACCTACCATAGCCCATTTCATTTAGAGAATTAACAGAGCTGGCATCCTCTGCACCAATGCGCCAGCCAACTTGTTTTCACCTTACTAATGAGTTTTACATGATCAAGGTCTCCTGGTTGAGAGCCAATATATAAGCAGGAATCTACGATTCGTTTAAACCAAGAGAACTTGGTTTAAAACAGAATATAACCACCAAGTATTAGCTTACGATTTGGAATTAATCGACTGGAGAAGTAATACAGAACTACATTAAGTCTGTAACTTTCTGCCCCAGAATCAGCCTTGCCTGTACCAACAATAATATGTGATGTTCTGCTTTGCTAACCTGATGCTCACTTTTCCCTTCATGTACTTTGTACTTGAGGGATATGAAGCATTTGAAAGCAGTTGCTCTGCATCCTCTGCTTATGCAGTAAACTTCTGGGCAAAACTAATGGACCTATAAAGGCCCTTCACACTCAACATCATTGTTAAGCAGGTAAAACATGACAAAAACTACCTTCTAAATCACAGGCTACACTGACAAGGCTCAGAGGCTTATTTCATCTTGCAAATAAACTTGAAGTAGGAGGCAGACCCTGAGTTTCCTGCCTCTGTGTCAGCAGGTGCTGGCAAAAGGGCAATGAAGCCTCTCACTTCCTTCTCTATCTGGAAGCGCCATTTGCACTACAGAACATCACACCCATGAGGATTTTCATGTCTTTTCAGTCATTAACCTTTCAAGCGACTCCTTTGAAAAGAAGCTATTTTAAGGAACATTTCCCTGTTCTAAACCAGCCTCCAGTGATTTCAAATGTAATTTCACATGAAGAATGACAATGGATTATGCCCAAAGCAATATGCTGTGGATCCAGAAGGTACCCCAACTGGCTGAACAAACAGGATTCAGGCTTTAACTAGAACCCACTGGAGCCTGTAAGATGCTTTCACTTGTCTTTGACAAGTTTGCAACAGTTTTCCAAGTTCCACAGATAACTCCAAGCAGTTTAATGGATGGAAGAACTGACACTCGTCAAGTTCATAACAGGATTGTTTTCCAACAATAGCAAAAGCTACCTGGGCTATTCAGACTATTAGCTTTTTTATACATGCTCTCTTCCTATCATCTCAGGATAGCAGACTGTATTCCTCTAGGAATAAACTGCCTTTGCCATTTAATATAGCCTATGGAGTCTTTTAGTGACTTTAAACTGCCTTTTGTCTTTTTTAAAGCACAGTTCTGCAGTTGCAAAAGCTGCATTTTTAAGGTGAGCCACAAATGTACCATCTTTAACTCATGCCATCTATACAAGAAAATGGCTTTGAAGCATAAAGGGGGCTACAGAAAGTATTAAAACTACAGGTAGTTCCCTCTTAGTAACACAGCATATTATGCCTACCGTTCATAATTAAACAGTACATGACAAGTACAGATTTGTAAAAGAGTATCTAAAGCTGTGAATGCCATTAAGTGCTTCCACTAAGGAAATCCTCATCTTCACTTCGTTCTGCACAAGTATTTGCCAGCTTAAGATGAAGTGCTACTGTAATAAGTGGTATCCTAATCATTCAGCTAACACTGGTCTGACATCTAGATCAGATCTATGGGACTCATAGCACTGGTGCTAGTAAGAAAAAGCTGACCTTCAAGTCATATCAGGCTTTCGATCAAGTATCCCAAAACCAAACACGGAATGGCACTGACAAAACATGAGCCTGAACTGTGTGAGTCTCTTGGCTGTCTGATAGTAAAAGGAGTGATGGAATAAAGCTGTCCCTACTGAACTCCTAACAAATTCAAAGCCAGGCAGTGCTTTCCTGAGCTCCACGTTGAGAAACAGCCTGTAGAAGAGTATTGCTGTATGTCCAGAGTGATGAAACTCCTCCAATTCTGTTCTCTATTTGACAGTGCTTTCAGTGTCACTTTCACTGTTTCACTGTAATCACATTCCCAACTCGCCCTTCCAGCACAAACTGCCAAGATCCATATTTGACAGTGTCCTGCTGCCTCCAATTGCAGGTGAATACTCATTAGGGGTAAATGTCAGAAACTATCAAAGTTCTTTCCATCAAGACTCAGCTGGAATACCCTCCCAGACCAGCTATGCTTGGCATGTCTTCACTGGGAGAGTACTGCAGAGCATCCATCTGAGTAGCTACATTACATTAAGACTTCAATGATGACTTTTATCTTGCCTAACCCACTCAGCTTCGATTGAAAAGTGTTATTGTAGAGCGATCCACTTTTCAAAACTGAAACAGAAGCCCTTGGGCACATCCCCCAAAGTTATGAGGATGACAAGTGCCAAACCTTAGCCTCAGTGGCATTTTCTTTCCTTCTACATCTATCTTTGTGCATTGCATTAGGGAATAATTTCTTTCAGAGAAGCAGCTTTTAACTCAAGAGCAAACCAGCTTTTCTGACTCATCTCCCTCATTCAACAAGACCTGACAGCACAAAGCAAATACACTTTGGAAAGAAAGATTGCTTTGCAGTCCTCTCAAGAACTCCCAGGAACACAGCCCAAGGTACAGGCTAAGCCCAAAATTTTGCTCAGATCATTTGCCAATCAAGCAAGTTACAAAGTGTGAAACCATTTTATTTTGGTTTAGATAGGAAGTCTTCTGAAGGGAAATCATTCGATTGGAAGTGTCAATCCCAAGTCCATTACAAATCACATTTTGCCAGGAGTCGTTTACCTCCTGGGAGCTTAAATCATGCACATATCTTCCTCCTGAAACCTATAACCATTCTGTCAGCCAACACAAGTGCAGGATACACACAAGTCCAGTTATAAGTTAAAAATAAGGCCTACCATAGTAACAACTGCCTCTAGCATCAGAGAAGTGTAAAGAAGTTGTGCAACAAGTACTTGTACTTCACAGCACCAGGAAATTCTGCCCAGCTCACCAAGTATAAGAGCCAAGGCAACAGTTAATTCTGGCAGGCCTTTACTGAAAGGGAGCCTGCAGTGTTGTATCAAGGAACAGATCCTGCTTTGGGCATATGGAAATGGATCACATATCAAAAGTAAGAATTAGGGAGGAAAAAAAACCACCTTACTCAATAGAAAGTTATAGCCCAATATATAAAAAACATACAAATGTTTCAACAGTTTAGAGGCAGCAACAACAGGAATGCTCAAGATTCCTGCCCAGGTGGCTGTTAACATCAGTGTCCTTCCCCCCCCCCCACCTTGTTTTGCACCTGCATCTATTAAACTAGTTGATGTGCTACCTCAGCTGGCTGACACACACGTGGACATATGCTGCAACTTAAAAGCCTGCAAGCTTCTTAATACAGTCAAACAAATATACAGAACTTTAACTGAGGGGGGGAAAAGAAGGAAACCAGAACCCAGAAGGTCCAAGAGGCTCAGCACGTCTCTGCATTTTAGAGTCTTGGAGAGACAGGAGAAACCTGCCATTGATTCTTGTAACAGTTCCTTGTAACAGTAGATGCAAAGCAACAACAGATACTGGCCACTCGACTTGCGTTGTTCTTACTTTAGAGGGGAGGGGAAGTTATACAGCCCTGCCTCACTGTGGCATGAAGCAGTAAAGTTACACCCTCAAGATCTCCAGGCAGTTGTTGTAGCAGATAGCTATCCAGTCTGGCTGAGTTGATGCCCACTGTACATTGTTAATTTCTCCCTCTGCTGTATAGGCCAAGATAGGGTCCTCAATGGCACGAGGCATTTGCTGGATATCCCAGATGAGAGCCTGATGGTCATCCGCTGCAAATGGAAGAGAAAATTGGAAATGCAATCAAAGACCTCCATACATGGCTACTGACAGGCATGTAGTCCAGGAAGTTAAGACAGGATTGAGCTTTTGTAGTCCAGAGATACAACTAGGCTCCCAACAAAATCAACTTAGATCATTATACATTATCCAGGACAGAGCTGAAAACCAAGTGACCAGTGGAACTCCTTGCAACTGAAAACATTAAAGAACTAGACTGCAAAAAGCTAAGGAGCATTAAGATACTCCAGCTTAACTAAAGCAGATGCCCAGTTTGGGCAATGAGCTTTGCTACCACACAATAAGCTACTAGGTGTTCACCTCATAGCACTGAAAGACACTCAGGGATTCACCAACGCAGATGGGTAGGGATGGATCACACTTACCAGCCGTGCAAATGTGGCAGGATGAATGAGGTGCCCAAGCAATTCCATTTACACATGCTCTGTGGTTGTTTAACCTGGCAACAGGAGTGCAGGGAACTCTGACATCTAGAATCACAACCTTTGGAAACAAAACCAAACCAAATTAGGAACCTGCATTTGTTTCTTCAGAAAACTTTGAGCTAAGGGTATAAATACAGCCCTTTCCTAAAGGATGTGGCTGGGAAGCAAACACGGCTCTCAAAGAATAACTTCACCCTAGTCAATGTGCCAGATAACTCAAAAGGAGTCAGACCTCAGAGAGAGCTTGCAGGATACATAAAGGCAAAGGAATTGTGTCTCCCTGAAGCAGCACAGCTGACAAACGAAGATGCCCTGCCCTGTATGTTGAACCCGGAACAAGGGGACTTGAAACACCTGCAGGTAAGATTTTATGTGGAAGTTATTGCTCAACTGGCTCACAGACCCCTCTTAAAAATCAGTTTAAAATATATGGGCCACAGAGATCTTCAAGTTCACAGTGCCAGATTTACTTCTTAAGTTAAAGTTAGTACTTGAAGAATTGGTGTTTAATCATACTCCAGTTCAGGTACTGACACTGCCCTCTAAAGAGCTGACTACTAAGCAGTACCAAGAGACCACAGCACCCAAAGAGGATGAGCTGTCACCTTACCTCCATACCATCCATGGCCATTGTAGCAAGATAGTTGGGATCCTGCTTATTCCAGCAGAGACGCAGCAATGGATGGTGCTGTGGGTCCTCATAAATGATGGTGCTGTGCTCCAAATGACGGAGATCAAACATCCTCACTGAGCCATCTGCACCGACTGAAGCAAACATGTCTCTGCCACCGCCTGCCCGGCTGAAGGCAATGTCATAGACCTGTTCGGTGACAGGGCAGAAAGAAAACCTCGGTTTTAGTGAGCACATTGCCTTCTTCACACCAAAAAGGATGTTATCTATGGACAGCAGGCCTAGCTGGGACGTAATCTGTAAAGCACTTGATGTTCCTAGTGAGTTTTAGTGATTACACTTGCCAAAAGGAGGAGGAAGGCCACGCTGCATGGGGCTTGGAAGAACCTGCTCTAGTGGAACCCTGCCCCGTGGCAGGGCGTTGGAACTGAATGAGCTTTAAGGTCCCTTCCAACACAGTCTGGGATTCTATGACTCAGGAGCATAGCATAATAAAACAAGCATTTAAGTCCAGATTCTACAATGAGTAACTAGAGTAGTTTTGACAGCCAATAGTAGAGTTTTAATGAGTTTGGTAGTACTCAAAACTGTGTATCTTAATCCTAGATAAATGATCTTTCTGGATCATTAGATCTTTCAAGAAAAAGGGGGAAAACAGAAAAGTTCTGCTCCTTTTCTACCACTTCAAAAGTACGTAATATAAACCATCAGAAAAAGCCCTGTCACCTCTTTGTCATGTGCAATAAGCTGGGTTTTCACATGGCCGGAAACCAGATTTACTCTTCCCAGAACCTGTCCTGTCTCCAGACCCCAAATAGTGCAGGTTGTGTCAATACTAGATGTACCTGAAACAAAAAACACGCCGTTATCAAAATTAATATGATAATAAGGTATTTAATCACTTACTGGATTAATGTAATACCCTCCAACATCTACAGATCAAAATAGCTACAGGAACAACACATGACTGAAATCAGGAATGTCAAACAGCCAAGAGCTTACCATGCATTTAAATGACCCAAACCTTTTAGCTGCAGAAACAGCCTTCCACACAGGAATAAAGTGTAAATAGCTCACGTCTACTTCCATCTATTCAGAAGCCTGATGGAACTCTGAGATGAGCTTTCCCATCCTGTAAGTCTCATGTGCATGTCAAAAGCAAAATTCAATCAGAATGTTGCAATACTGTGTGATTATTAATTGGTTGTTCCTGTGGACTGAAGGTGGGAGGAGCAGTAAAGCTCTTAAGAGATGAGAGATGCAACACACAAAAAATAAATCATGTAGTAAATAATTACTAAGACATATTATCACTGTTAATCTCTGGGCAAATCCCCCTGACATAAATGGCTGTACTCTTCTGGGAAACAAACCTCTGCTGGATCAGGCATCTCGGATTCACAATTTGTCCCATAGGCTATAATTAAACCTTAAGCATTCAGCCCCCTCCTCCAACTGAATTAAGGGCCCTTGGCTTGATTCCTGCTGCTGAAATGGCTTCACAAAAGACAAAGCTTGGTACACAGCTTTCTATCCACTCCAGAACACACTGAAATAAGCCAGAGGAGTTGATGTACATCAGTACTTAACACCACAACAGCAGCTTACGTACCCTGAAGAGCAAGCCTCCCTATCTGCAAATCAGGAACACACCTAATCCAATTTACCCAACCTATTCTGTATTGAACAGGTCACCTTTCAGTACAGAAAGTCTCCATGAACTGCACAATGATGCAGCTTTATGATGCAGAAGTTTGCCCGCTGGGTAGTTATCAGATTAACCATGCGACATGCAATGAGACAGCAGCCAGTCACAGCCCAGACTTCATCAGGCTGAACTCAGAAAGTGTGGCTTTTCCATGCCAAACATGTAGTGTTTTGTCAGTCTCACCTAGAAGATAAGGATCCACTTCATTCCAGTCAAATGATGTGAGTGGAGCACAGAAATCAGAGTTCTTGTTGTTGTTCAGCAAACACTCCAGCCGGGTCTCCGTTTCACCCACCTTGAGAGAAAGTGAAACATCCGATTTAAACATCCACATCACACAACTTGTACCACTTCGCACCTTCCAAAACATAAGGTGTTAATCCTAAAGCTCTGGAAAACACAATCACCATCTCTATCTTCTTCACTAAAGCAACTACCATGATAATTCCACTTGTCCTATAATCTTCATATTTAGCACATTTATTGCAATTAAGGAAACAAATCATCAAGTGCTCTGACTTGATTTTATGCCTTAATATTGTAGCAAGGGCAAGACACCCTGAAAGGAAAGCAACTCACTTCAAGAAATCTGCTCTTGAGTGAAAATGAGATCAAAACCCAACAAATACCACGATTCATCTTTTCCTAGGAAGGATTTACTCACTCTCCACACTCGCAGATAGTCACCACTAGTTGCCAGCAGGTCTGGATATACTCCCTTGGTGTCTGGGATCCACATAAGCTTGGTGGTAGGGTAGGGGTGGTCAAAGGTGTTCCTGCAAATGAATTCCGAGCTCTCTTCATCCAAACCCACAAGCTGCACCTGTAAGAAGCCATATTCAAAGAAAGCATTTTATCAAATTACTCACTTATAACTACAGCATTAAGACTTCAGAAAGATACCTCCTATAACCTCAAGGACAATATAAAAGTCCCATCATGCCAATGAAATGAAAATCATTAAAGCTTTGCTTCCAAGCTGGGGCATGTAAACCAAGTGAAGTCCACATCATCTGCACAGTGCTTTACTTGGAAGAGATGATCTCATATGAAGCAAAATCCAATCCTAAAGGATTAAAGACCACCCTTCTCTTTTCCACATTGCAAAGTCTAGTTTAAATCACAGGCTTAAACTGCACAAACATTATTGCAACTCATCTTTAACTGAACTGATGTCGGCAATGTCATTTTCAGAGAGCAGGAGGAGCTGCAGTTCGCACGACAGCCACCCACAATTAAAGCCCATATCATGGAATTCTTGGCCATAACCCTGCAGATTGTGACAGATCCTGTCAGCTAATTAATCAAGCTGTTTTCAGCATCACATTACCTAAAATGTTCTGTCACAACTGCATGAAATTAAGACCCAGATTAATCACATCAATGAGTCAGAAAGCAAAATAGAATTCAGACTTCAAAACAGAATTGGAAAGCTCAAGGATTTCCATCATTATCCCAACGGTTTGTGTGAAAAGGCCAAGAAAGCAGATCTGCTGAAGGACTCTTGATGACTGAATTCCAAGTTAGGTTTCTTGCACAGTAATGTGACAGGGGAAGGGCTATATCGCACCAGAGTGATGCAAGACAGAATAAACAAGAAACTATCTCCACATAGCTTGGTCATGACAACACCTGAAGTAATGCCTGATGTCCTAGACATGATGTTATTAGAAAAATATTGACATATCAAAGTGTTCAGGGAACAATATAGTGCTGGGAGGATGTGTTTGACCTAGCAGTGACCACAGGACCTAAACAGGATAAAAGCCCCACTGTGTTCAATGCTGCTCAAACACAAACATCATGGGGACAACTCACTACAATGTGTTCGTAAGCTGCTCATGGTAGGAACTTCCTAATACTTTCCACACAGCAGCTTCCTTGTGGAAACAGTGGATTAATGGATTTTGTCTAAGATGCTTATCTGGAAAAATCCTGAATATTATTCGATAAGCAATTTGGTCAATAAACTACACATCTAAACTAGATCAGAAATCTACTCTATTGTTTTCGACATAATAGAAAACCAACAAATGCTTCAGTGGATCTTAAAACTATAACATTAGCAGTTAGGAGCCTATTTAGAGATGCTCATAACAAATGCAAACCTTGCCTCTGTCACGAGTCCTTCCACCCTGTAACAAACCCTAAAAGACACTATAGGATGCTTCTAAAAGACACGATAGGATGCTTCTAAAATCTGTGTTATTTGTCTGCCTCGCACTCTATTACAGCTACTCCTTATTATACTTCACACTCTAGTGTGAATCAGTTACGAATCTCCCAGTCTCCTGCAGTGAATGACACACATCCTTCAAACTCCTTTAGGGATCACAACTACTAAGCCGATTTTACAGAGGAAGCAAATTGACCTTGGAGATAGAAAATCCAACGGCAAGGGCAGGATCAGAAGACAAATGACCTCTAAGCATTTATTCTGCTTTGCTTCTGCTGGTTGCAGCTCAGTACAAGCATGTTAAGCCTACACAAAGCAATCAACATACTTGGAACCAGAAGCCAGTCTCAAACAGCAAAGGATCCACTTCCATTGCTGTGACTGTTCATCCTCCTGCACTACATCTCCAGGTTTAACCCCTCAACTGTGTGAAAACCCAGTATCTTTGTGATCTGGGATGTTTTCAGATGTAGGCCAGTTTGGAGAACCAAACTTGCACTAACACCACTGGGCAAGAGCTGCAGATCAGGTGTCTGACACTGGCAGCAGCCTGTGACAGGTCTGAGCAGGAGGCACTGGCCTGCATAGAGACAGGAGCAGGAGCAGAAAATACTGCTTGAGAAGCTCTATTCTTTCCTAACTCAGCATATTCAAAGGTATGACTCTTCTCTTTGGACTTGATCACATACAGCAATTACAGAATCCCTCTATTCATTCTCTTGTGCAGGTTGAGCATGAGGAGATAGAATTAGTTTCAGGATGTTTAATTATATTAGAGCCCTGTCACTCCCTCCTGCAAACGAGGCAAGATGTGCTGCTGCATGAAGTCCAGCCCAGGTAAGAGCAAGAGGATACTAACAGCAAAGTGACTGTCAGTCTGGACACGATTTGCACCATTCTGCATCTACCTGCAACTCATTTCAGCGGGAAAACGAGGACCACTGTGTTCCATCTCCATTAGTTTTGTAATTACACTGTGACAGTAGCCAGAAATCCTAAATATTTAATGTTTCTCCAATATATTAAGATATGCTAAAATTGGATCTGGATTGTCATAAGGCTTAATTGCAAGTGTGCAACTGAGTAAAGTTGCTTCATCAGCATTCCTTAACTTCTGAAAGAATGACATCTCTCTTCAACATGATCCAAAAGAACTGGACACAGAATTAAACAAGGCACTGTTTGGTAACACCTTGCTGCTTTTTCTTGTGTGCTTTGAGGAACAGTGAAGTGAGTTCAAATTACTTTATTTAACTATATCCCTTTAATCTAATTAGTAACTACTAAGAACAATGTTCTTCTAGGCTCAGGTACAATCAGAAAGATCTCATTGCACCAATTCATCTTCAACATGCAATCGAGTTTTCTTTGCATGATAGAAAACAATGACCCTCTGGTAAACCAACCACCCTGAACCCTCTTGTTTTGAGGCACTGCTCAGGAAAAGGTGGGAAGCAAACCATCACAACAGCACTTCGGTGCAGGAGGAGCAGTGTACAGCATCATCCTCCACTGCTTTCTGAACTGGACTCCAGTTCTGCCTTGCAGACAGATCCCCAAACCAGCCTTTCCTGATGTTTTCCACACATGGTTCCTGACCCATGCAGTCACAGTCAGGAGTTTGTGGAACAGCATTACCAGTGAGATTTGTGAACAGCTCTGCTCCATCCCATTACAGTGATCCACAAGCCATTCTGAAGGCTGACAGCAGTTTCCTAATCCCAGAAGTTCAGGAAACATTACCTGAAATAATTTTAGTCCTTCCAAGCAGAGCAAGTCATCTCTCTTGTACCAGTGATTTATCAGCAAAGGTGTACGAGCTGAAACAAAACTCCTTTGGGGTTCAAGCAGTTCTTGGCAGCCAGCTTTTGGTATGCTACAGAGCCTGTTAGTGTGGGGGCCGACAGAGCTTAGAAGTGTCTGGGAATTGGGGATAGCAGTAAATTAAGGTTTGGCAGTCAATAAATCCAAGTTCTCCATAAAAGAGAGATGTAAACAGGCATTTCACATATGTAACACAAGTATTTCAAGCTCTGGTAATTTCTACAGAAATAGAAAATCACAGCAACAAGAGACAAGAATCTCTCCTCTTCCTTTTACTGTAATTCCCTCACAGTGAGTGCTACTGCTGCAACACTTGGTGCATTAAAGTCTTCTTAAAAGAAGCACTAAACTAGAAGAGTAATAAGGAAAAAGATACATTCACCTGTTTGGTTAGATTTTAAGCAAGCTAGAACGGCTACTCCAGACTGTTGGGGTTTTTTTTAACATACTAAGGATAAGGGAGAAAGCCTTTGGAACAAACCATTACAACATCAGGAACAAAGATGTTTGGAGATTGTCAGAAACCTCAAAAGATTGTAAGTGCAAAGAAAAAGCTGAAATGAAACTGAGTTTTCATTATTCTTTTAATTAGTGCCAACTGCACCTATAAGTGTATTCTGATGTCAGAAGCCGGCAATATAAAACATCTCAAGTGGGAAGGGCAAATCGTGCAGGAGGACAAAACTTTCACACATACCCTGTAAAAATCTTTGATTTCTACTTACCCCAAAAGTCAGGTATAAACCCAACTGCTCCAGACCCTTTGCAGCACAAGGTTATGGACCGCTCACACAGAACAACTTCCCTTTCCCTTAGTTATACTACTGACAAAAGCTGGAGCTGGAAGAGTTTACAACCAGAGTACATCCAACACAACCACAGAGTACCCGTCCAGGAGTTCCCAATCTGGAGCACGATGCTATTCCCTGAGTGCTTCAGTATCCCCTAAAAGATTTGGCAAAGCTGTGAGAGTCATAGTACGACACTATAAAGAAAGTGAAGATTAAACAGCATCCCCAAGCTTGTTTTGGTCCGTAAAGTAAAGGGGACAACATCAATACCTGAAGCATTAACAAGACTTGTAATTACCCATTGACTATCCTTCTGCAGTGGAAGGCTGTACCTGAGAGCACTATAAAAAGCACCAAAGAAAACCACACACACAGACACACAAAAACCCACCCCAAAAGAAGACAAAAGAACTTTGAAATACCAGAGACACAGCAAACCATCTCAGCAAAGTGAAGGTTTCATCACATTTATTGGTCAAGTTTAATTTTCAATCACACACCATCTTTATTTCTATAGCAGCAGAATCCAGACTGGCATTCCCACATTCTCATACAATTACCTTCCAGTTCTTTATACCACATAAAACTCAAGAGCATGTGGTGCTTATGCGGACCGAAGTCACCAGAATAGTCAGTCCTGAAGTTCAGAGGGAAACATCCACAGACAGCAGTGATTTACATCGTCCTACGTGCCTTCTGTCTGCAACAACTGTGAGTGTAAAGGGCAGCAAAGAGAGAGGCTGACTCAACCTCTTTCCATGCGAAGCCTGAACTGGAAAGAAGACCTGACCACGCTGTCATCGAGAGCAACCCCAGGGAATGGGCCAAACTTAAGGAGGTAAAGGCAAACATAAACGCATACCCCTTGATGAACCACTTCTATAACCTCTAAACAAGAAACCTGTTGGCAAGTTTGTTGTTTTGGCTTCTCAGAGCACAAATTACAAAACCATTTCCAAGTTAGGCTTTAAAACATTCAGTTCTCAAGCTGCAGAACCTGCCTCTTCCCGGCAGCACTCCCAATGCAAGGAGACAACTCATCCACAGCCAACTCATCCTGCCTGAGCTACAAAGTGCTCTGCACAAGGATCATGTCTAGGGCAGCCACAAGTGCAGTAATGTAAGTACTGCAAGATGTCACCTAGGTAGTACCATCGCTCCCTCTCATTATATCCTGCACAAAGCTCAGTAATCCCCAATACCAAGCTTCTGACATGACTTTTCACAACCTCCTGACAAAGCTACAGTGCACGTATGCTACAAACACACAAAACTGCAGTTGCAAAACCTTTAGTTTCACACAAGCTTCAGGATGCTCTATAGCTATGGCCTTTTTCTCATCCCCCTTATCTAGATGAATTCATTACACCAGACCAGCACATTAAAACCTGGTCAGAAATGACTGCATAAGTGTTTGGAGAGCTGAACATGCAGTCTCTATTAGTTTCATAGTCTCAACATAAAGTTCTTCACTTATATCTGGCATGGAAACAGATGAAGATACAATCTGACGCCTCATTACACCGTTGTTCTAAGAACGAAAGTAAAGGAACTGAGCAATCAGTGAACGTGCTTTAGATACTTATGAAGTTATCACACAGAAGTCTTGACAGCAAGAAAGTATCACGAGAACAGCAAAGATTTCCAACACAGACACCTGTATATGAGCAAACTTCAGTTTTGGCCACAAACTATCCAGTACAAAGTGACAAAAAAGCAGGCATGCTCCAGCAAAGGGCCCTTCCTTAGCAGCAGCACCCATGGCTCTTCCCACCCCAGTCCCTGTCTCCCATCAGCTGAGGATATGCAGGAAGGAAACCAGCCTGAATCTAGGCCAGCATCCTGCCCTTCAAGGGAATACAGAATCAACCAGGTTGGAAAAGCCCTTTCAGCTCATCCAATCCAACCATTCCCCAGCACTGCCAAGGCCACCACTGACCCATGGCACTCCACGGGCTCATCTCCACGGGGTGTGAACACTCGCAGGGATGGTGACTGCAGCACTGCCCTGGGCAGCAGTTCCAATGCTGAGCACCCTCTGGGGAAGGAATTGTTCCTCAGCTCCATCTAACCCTGCCCTGGTGCAGCTGAGGCCGTTTCCTCTTGGCCCATCCCTGTTCCTTGGGAGCAGAGCACAGCCCCCTCCTGGCTCCATTCTCCTCCCAGGCAGTTGTAGGCAGCGATCAGGTTCCCCCTGAGCCTCCTCTTCTCCACACTGAACCCCCCAGGTCCCTCAGCCCTTCCCCATCACACTGCGCTCCAGGCCCTGCACAGCTCCATTGACCCCTTTCCAGCACCCCAATGTTTCCCTTGCAGTGAGGGGCCCACTGGGATAAGAGTGTCGGCCTTTCCTCCCCTTCCTTCTGCCCCAGCCCCGCTGACACCAGAGCCGGGCCCGCTGCCCACCTTGTTGTTATACTCCTCCACGAAGCTCCCCAGCGCCAGACGGAACCGCTTGTCCGGCCGGACGCTCCAGTTCATGGCGTACACGGTCCAAGGCGCCTCATACTTGTAGATCTCCTTCCGCTTCCCGTGCAGCGACATGGCTCGGCCGACGGGGTCCCGGGCAGCGGCGGGACTGAGGGGGGCAGCGGGAGCGCGCTCGGCGGGGAGCGATGGGCCCGGCTGGCGGGAGCAGGGAGGTCGGGGCGGGCAGCGCGCGGTGAGGCCGTGCAGGGAGCGGGGGAGGCCGCAGCTCGGCGCCGCGCCCCCAGGCCCCGGACCCCGGCGGGAGCAGCGCGGAGGCCGTGCGGGACGCGGCCCCTCACACAACGGGAACGGAAGCCACGAGGAAAGCCCCGCCCCCTGCGTGCCGATTGGCTGTCATTCAGGGTATCGGGCGCCTATTGGCTAACGTACCCGTCCGTTTGGCCTCTTTGGGTTTCTATTGGTCGCTTTGCCCTTCATTCCTCACCCTCTGGCTGGGGGGAACCTATCGTCGCGTTCGGCTCCGCCCCGGAGGGAGGCCACGCTCGTTCTCGACATCTTATTGGCTACCTGTGGTCGCAGTGGCGCGGGGCGGGACCTTGGGGCTTTGTTGATCATCGATTGGCTGCAAGCTGTGTCAGTCACGTCAGGCCGAGGCAAGCGGGCGGCGAGGCCGCGCGTTCGAATCCCGCCGCCGCTGAGTTGGTGGCGGGTTTGGCTCTAATTAACCGAAGCTTAATTGCGGGTTTCATTTGGGGTAAGCGGCTGCACCCCCCGGGCCCTGTCCTTCACCCCGTAGTCCCACGCTCCCTGGGTGAAGCAACTGGGATTTGCCTGCAGCCTCCCGGAGGCACGTTCGTGCCTGCCAGGGATGAGTTCAGGGATGCTCCCAACAGACACGGGTGAAATCCACATTAGGTGCCAAAAACGTCTTTATTAGCAAAGTGTACGCTAAAACTCCAGAGGAAGAGATGCTCACAGGTTCACTACTCTCAAAGGGAGCTCGATACATGAGCAGCAGCCTAGGACTGTCACAGCATCTAACCGAAGGGCAAGGTGGCAGTGCTAAAAGTGGGCTTCTCCTACAGGGAATGCAGCGGGACCCTGCCAGGGAAGGGGCTGGGGAAGAGGAAGCGTCTATCAAACCTTTATCAAAAGGGAGAAGCTGGGATGAAGGCTGGGACGAGGTGTTCGGGGCGTTCCGGGATTGTGCTTTTGAGTTTTGTGCTTTATGTACCCGCGCCAGCGACCGGTTGGGTTGATTTGGGTTGGGGTTTGCGAGGTGCCATCAGCCTTGCTGGAGACGTCAATGCCCTAGGACCTGGACTGAAGCATGCTGAAGTGGAAGGGGCCGCTGGCCTGCAGTTTCTCTTCTGTCCTCTGTCCTTATCCTGGGCTTCCCACCTGCATCTCCCCCAGCACCACACTATGGAAACCTCCTCCTGTGACCACCCTCTCTAATGGGGTAGCTAAACCCAGTGCCAACACAATGGTCCCTGCTCCAAGGAGCTGGCAGCAAAGTGGCCACGCAGCCGAGAGCTCTGGTCGCTTGTGTCATGCTCGATAAGAAGCCTTGGCAAGGAAGAGGTGGTGGGCACCGTTTGGCTGGTGGCTGGAAGAGAGAACTGCTCTGGGTTCACTAGGATGTGCGAATGAAATCAACCTACTCTATGGGAACCGCTGGAAAAGGCTGACCTTGGAAGCCGGTCACTCTACTCCTCCTTCCACGGTGGCAGAAGACAGCTACAAGTTATACCCCTGAGCCAATGGCATTGTCCTTTGTCGTACCCTCACAGTCAAAACCAACATCAACTGACCGAGCTTGCAGTTGAGGTTCCTCTTGGCTTGCTTCACAGCCCCCACGTCTCTAACTTCCAGGAAGCACTGGGTCGGAGCGGTGTCTCTGAATGTCCTGGTGCTCGGAAGATGCCTCCAAGTGCTCAGGGAGGGAAGGGAAACGAGAGCCCCGGCACAGTCCCTGCATGTTTGGTGCCCTTTGGAGGGCAGGCTCTGGGTTCGGCAGAGGTGGGCAATGATGCTCCTGCTTGGAGCAGACCACCATGGGTTTGTCAGATGCTGCAGCCAGGTGCATCCCACTTGATGAGGAGTCCCTGGATTTCAAGTGGAACTTTTCTACCTCCGCGTAGCTCGGGCTCTGGAGGAAAAGGAGGAACCAGGCGGGTTATGGTAAAACCAAAACCAAGGCACGCGCCCTCCTCACCCCACCAGCCTCCGAGCCCCAAATGTTTTATTTGCGTGAGCAGAGGAACCCACTCCCCTCCATGCTGATGGGCAAATGGGTAGTGCTGGGGATGGCAGCCTGGGCCCCCAAATCATAGAATGGTTTGGGTTGGAAAGTACAGTAGGATCATCCAGTTCCAACCCCTGCCATAGGCAGGGACAACTTCCACTCGAGCAGGTTGCTCCAAGCCCTGTCCAACCTGGCCTTGAACACTGCCAGGGACTGGGCATTCACCACTTCTTTAGGCACCCTGTTCCAGCACCTCAGCATGCTCATATTGAAGAACTTCCTGAACTTCCACTGTTTCAGTTTGAACCCATCACCCCTTGTGCTATCACTACAGTCCCTGATGAAAAGTCCCCTCTCCAGCATCTTTGTAGTCCCCTTCAGACTCTGGAAGCTGCTCTGAGGTCTCCAGGCAGCCTTATCTTCTCCAGGCTGAACAGCCCCAATGTTCTCAGCCTGGCTCCATACGGGAGGTGCTCACTCAGTGATGCACTGGGCAGAAGCATCTCCAGGTACATCTGCTCCCATTTCAAGACCCTTGGGCTTTGCCTGGACCTGGGGCTGAGACACCAGGGGTGGCTTACCTGCTCCAGGGTGGTCGGCTCCTGGTCCTCTGGAAGTGTGCAGGGGGTGAGCGGCTCCAGGCTCCGTGGGAGGATGCTGTACATGGCCAGGCTGTGGGAGGACGGGGAGATGGGGCTGTATGCGGGTGGCACTTGGGAGAGCTGGCGCTGCAGGAGCTGGAGGATTATATTGATATCTGATGACATCCTGGACTCCAGCCTGGGAACAGAGCAGCTCGGAGTTAGCACAATGCCGTGGGAGCCATAGCAGGATGTGAGGCACTGGGGAGAAGGCACCAAGTGAGGGTGAAGATGCTTTTCCTGGTGAGGTTTTAACAGAGATTCAAGCCAATGCTGCTACACAAAGATCCATAATAGAATAGAATCATAGAATGGTCTGGGTTGGAAAGGACCTTAAGATCACCCAGTTCCAACCTCCTATCATGGGCAGGGACACCTTGCTCTAAACCATGTCACCCAAGGCTCCATCCATCCCTGTCACACTACATCATCCCCTGGCCAATCTTTTGTGGAGCCAAACCAGGATCTGGAGCAGGGACCTGAACAAAGCTAAAACTACCCTGGAGAGAGGAAAGAGTTGCAATGGTTTGGTTTAATCTGGATCAGTTCTCCAGGCCAGCTGCCTGTGCTGACAGATGGGAGGAAGGCAGCTTGGTGCCAACTGTATTTAACTGAGGAACAAGGGATGGGACAAGAGGAAACGGCCTCAAGCTGCACCAGGGGAGGTTTAGGTTAGATATCTCTTATTTAGAGGGCAATGATGCACACGAGGCTCGTGCCCAAGCAAGAGGATGCTTGCAGCTCTTTGCAGCAGCAAGAGGAGCCCTGCAAAGGGCTCAGGGGGTGCCTTCATATCTGGTGTTGCATTGAGTTTGGAAGCAGCAGCAAAGCAGCAGGTCTCCAGGGCCAGGACTTGCGGTTTGAGAAGCTGCTGCATTTGCAAGGTGCTCCCATCACCTCCCCAGGGAACGCAGTGTCCCAGCGAAGACCCATAGAGACTCCATAGAGAGCTGCAGTGACCCATTGAGAGCAGAAGGTGCTGTCTCCCTGGTTTATCTCCATCCCTGCATCCCAGGGATGTGCCCACCTGCTGAGCTGAGCCTGCAGGAGCTCCAGCCTGGACTCGATCTGTCCTGGTCTGTAGTCACTGTGCAGGGGCACATCCTGTGAGCTGTGTACCAAGGAGATGTGTTGCAATGGCTCCGGGTGGTGGTTTGGCCTTCGGTCCTCCCAGAAGGAGAACACACTGGGGATGTCCATGGGGGTGGCTGGAAGGAGAGGACACATCACATCTATCAGCACTTCTGTCTTGCATCTTTCAGTCTCATTGTCATGGAGGTGCTCCAGCATCCACCACCCAACGCCATGGAGAGCCATCACCCTGACATGCGTGGTCCTCAGGGAAAGTCTATCACCCTAGCACCTGAGATGCTTCATGAGCACCTTGGGTCCCCAGGACATTCTATCACATTGGCACCCAACACATCTCTATAAGGCACATTTGGCCTCTTGGGTTGGTTCCAAAGGTGTGCTAAGAGAAACTGCAGGACAGGGGAGGGACAGAGCAGATAATACTGGGGACAAAAGGCAGCAAAGACTCTTGGCTGCCCTCAGATCCACTCTGCCCCAAGACAAGGCCAACATATCATCATATCCAAGCATCTCCCACCACCCTCCTGCCAGCTTTGGGCTACACTGTGATACCTGCATAGGACAGGCTGCTCTCTGCTGCCTGCTTGCCAACCTCTGTGCTGCCAGCGCCCGTGGTGACGAGGCTGAGTGTGGGCAGAGCCAAATCCTCCTTTTGGGATGTGGGGAAGGGCTCAGCTTTCCTAGGGCTGCCAGTCTTGGCTTCTTCATCGCTAGTCTGGGAGCAAGGAGTGGTGCTGCTGCCCCCGTCTTCCCACTGGTCCTTACTCAGCGGGTCCTGCGGGTTGGTGAGCTCTGAGTAGGTGTGATACTGCTCTGCATCAGAGATGCCCGTGTCTGGGTCTGTGGGCAGCACAACAGGTTAATGTGGGGAGTACCACGCATGGCAAAAACAGCCCCTATCCCCTCGAGGGTACCCATAACCTGGGGCACCCTAAGGAGAAGAGAGGGATGGGTGCCCCCAGCACTGCAGGGATGGAGGCACCAAGAGCTGCCTCTGCTCTGGGGCTCCTCCAGAGCAGCCGGGACAGGATGACCCGCAGCCCTCAGGCTGAGCTCTGCTGGTGCTGCAGGACTTACCAGGCTTGTTGGACTGGCACAGAGAGTGCTTGCGCCGGTGCGCCCGCCGGTATGTGCAGTTGTACTCCTCACTGAGTGGAGAACGGGGAACGCTGTCTGCCTGGGGGGTGAGAGGGGCTGGTCACCACCGGGCCATGGCCCACCCATGGGTGCTGTGGCCCATCCATGGGTGCCATGGGGGTTACAGCCCGTTCAGCATCCTCGTTAGGGCTGGTTTCCAGCTCCCTCTGGCTCTCCATCACTGCCCTGTCCCACCCCGTGAGTCCTGGACCGGTTGCAGAGCTCAAGGGATCCTAGAGGGTGGCCTTGTTCCTGTGAGATTGAGTTGAGGGCCATGGGAACGGAAGGAGCACCCTGAGGTGGGCCAGGACATAGAGGGGATTTGCCCTTCTTTTTTATTTCACCAGGCAGGTATCTCTGAAAACAACTGTGAGGAAAGGACAAAATCCAGTCATAAAGTTGAAGTCAAAGAGCAATACCAACATGGCTCGGGGGGCCACCCTTCTGAAGAGCTTAGGGATGTGCAGTGTGCTCTGGGGGGAATCAGAATGCCATGAAGAGTACCTTGGGAAACGTGGCTGTTGGCCAATGAACCACCGAAACTGAGTGAGGAGCACTTGGTGGCATCCTTGCCTCAGCCTTTGCGCTTCCCAAAGGCATTGACCCTTCCTGGGACAGCCCTGGCACTCACATCTCGCAGGTTGAAGGTGATCTCTAAGTTGCTCCAGAAGTTGTCAGAGAAGGCTGGGTACATGTCCAGGACCTCCAGCAGATCCTCCCGCTGGATCTTGTGCAAGTCGCAGTAGGTCAGAGCCCTCACGTCAGCATTGGACTTCCCTGGGCGGGCGTAGAGGCTGATGGGCTCTCCAAAGATGTCGTTCTTCCCTGTGCCAAGAGACAGCTGTTAGGGTCTAGCTCCTGGCCCATCACCCCTTGCCCTCGCACAAGGAAGGACTTTTCCACCTAAGATTGCCACCACAATGTCTTCCCGAAGGATCTCAATGGAGCCCCGGGAGATGAAGTAGAGCGTGGTGAGAACGTCTCCGTAGTGCACCAGGGTGTCTCCGGGCGGTGCATGAGTTGTCTTGAACTTCATGGCCAGGGCACGCAGGCAGCCTTTGCTGGCTCCTCGGAAGGCTTTGCAGTTCTGGAGCAGCGTGCGGTTGAGGTGCAGGCAGATGTCTGCCTGCAGGCAATCAGGGAAGCCCTTCAGCACCTGCAAGAGTGAGGGAGAGATCATGCCACCATCTCCACCACACAGCATACAGTCATAGGATTGTGGAATGGTTTGGGTTGGAAAGGACCTTAAAACTCATCCAGTTCCACCCCCTTGCTATGGGCAGGGACACCTTTCACTAGAGCAGCTTGCTCCAAGCCCCTGTGTCCAACCTGGCCTTGAGCTCTGCCAGGGATGGAGCATTCACCTCTTCTTTGGGCACCCTGTGCCAGCGCCTCAACACCCTCACAGTAAAGAACTTCCTTAAATCTAACCTAAAGCTCCCCTGTTTCAGTTTGAACCCATCACCCCTTTTCCTATCACTCCAGTCCCTGATGAAGAGTCCCTCTCCAGCATCCTTGTAGCCCCCTTCAGATAATGGAAGCTGCTCTGAGGTCTCCAGGCAGCTTCTCTTCTCCAGGCAGTGGCTTCCTCCGCATGGCTGTGCCAAATGGGTAGCCCCTGAGCCTAGAAGCTGGGAACATCTCTGATCTTCCCATGTTGGATGCCTGCCTGCCTGTCCCTGCAGATGGCCAAGGATGAGAGCAATAGATAACAACCAGCTCAACCTATTTGTACCCACTGGTGGCATTTCCCCCTTTTCATCTTTACCCCCACTGATCCTGGCTAAATGAGAGCTCAGACTGGTAACGAAGTGCTGTCCTAATTAAACATCACCTGCCTGAGTGCCAAGCAGCAGCACAGGCCAGTTGTGTGCAGCAAATATACCTGTGGCAAACATCTTGTGTTGAACAAGAGCTAAATCTGAAGGTGAAATCAAGGTCAAACTCCTAATATACTGCTGCTATTCATGGTGCTGGGGTAAAATGTGCCTGGGTTTGGGCTGGTTTTGGCCCTAGGGCTTTCCTCTCTGCGCACATCCTGTTGGCAGTCAAATCTGGGACATCCAGGCTGCTCCATCAGGATCCCACAGGCTAATGGCAGTGCCTTAGATTCCCTCCTGGGAAATGAGGGCTGGATGAATTGATCGGGCTGTGAGATGATTGATTAGCTTGGATTGCATCTCAGCAGCATCCAGCAGGAATTGGTGTGAGGAACAGCGTGTCCAAGCTGCAAGCTCAGCTTGTCACAAGGGATTTGTGACCTGAGTTTGCACTAAGCCAGGAGAACCCGGGCTTGGTAGGGTGCCATGGCTTTGCTTCTAGTTATTGCCACTGATGTCTCCTCCATGGGAGAGGTTTAACCCAAAGCTCTCCCAGTGCTGCCCAGTTCTTTAATGTGGCAGCAACAACTGAAGACAAGAGAGGTTGGATTCATGCAAATCTGTGTCCTGATGGTGGTCAGGGATGGAAGGGCACCAAGTCATAGGAAAAAAGGTGGCATGAACTGGGAATAAGTGGGCCAATGACCTGCCCAGGGCCAAGAGATGGGGAGTACAAGGTCCTATCTCTCTCCTTGCCTTGTCCTTCGTTATTCTTCTCTGTATCTTGCATCTCTTGAACCAGCACATTTTTTACACCCTCTACACATGAGCTGAGTCCTGCCCCCTCATTCCCAGCCCAGGACTCCCCAGCTGAGCCCCTTCCTCATCCTCATACTGCCCTGGTGCCATTGGTACTAGGTTCCCTGCCAGGCTCGGAGACACGGCGCCACGGCCCCACATTGATCCCCCTTTGCCAACAAACATCCTCCTCTCCCGGCTCTAATTAAAATGGATTGAGGTTTGTTTAAATGCCCTCCTTTCCCTGCTGCCGAGAGCGGGATGCACTTTGCTTAGCAACCGATGGGGAGGAGAGGAGCTGGATCGATCTGTGCTCCGTGGCTCTGACACCAACAGACACCGGCCGGGAAGTGCTTGGTGCTGGTGAGGACCCTGGGCTCCTAACCAGTGCGCCAGCACCAAACCTGTGCTCCAGCCAAGAAGTGTCTTCATGGCCTCTGAATAGATGCATAGGGATGGACAGACAGATGGGGAGAAGGAGAAAGGGATGGGCAGACTCTGTCTCCAGCCTCCCAAGTCTTCTGCCTCCTCTCTTCCCTAATTGAAAGGATGGGTTTGTTTGAGCTAGAGCCTGGGTTGTACAGGACAAGGTGCTGTGAGGATACGGGACCTCCGTGCCGTGTACTCACAGCGTTCATGTCGATGCCGTTGGTGTAGGACCAGGCATGCTGGAAATACTCCTCCAGGCGCTGGCGCAGGGGGTTGGGGATCTGATGGAAGCGGATGAACTCCTTGACCCGCAGCATCTGTGTGTGGTAACGGGCTGTGCCTGAGTACAAGCGCTGGATGATAGCAGAGACATTGCCGAAGATGCTGGCGTACATCAGAGCTGCAACGAGAGAGCAGGACTCAACGGGACCGGCCAAAACCCAGATCTGCCACGGACCTGAAACCACCGGGATTCTGAAACCCCTATTTCTGCACATTTGTCTGTGCAGAAGCAGCATAGGTGCAGTAAGATACTCTCTTAAAATCATTGAATCATAGAATGGTTTGAGTTGGAAGGGACCTTAGGATCATTCAGTTCCAACCCCCTGCCACAGGCAGGGACACCTTCCACTGGAGCAGGTTGCTCCAAGCCCCTGTGTCCAACCTCGCCTTGAACACTGCCAGGGATGGGGCAGCCACAGCTTCTCTGGGCACCCTGTGCCAGCGCCTCAGCACCCTCCCAGGGAAGAACTTCTTCCTTATATCTAACCTAAATCTCCCCTGTTTCAATTTGAACCCCATCACCCCTTGTCCTTAGTCCCTATGAAGAGTCCCTCTCCAGCATCCTTGTAGCCCCCTTCAGATACTGGAAGCTGCTCTGAGGTCTTCACTCAGATCCTCTTCTCCAGGCTGAAAATCCCATCTGCTCTCCCCGTTTCTCCTCCAACCTCGAAATCAGGGATGGGGACAGCAGGACACATGCAGGGCACTCACAGCCAATGAGCATAACACAGATGGAGAAGATCTTCTCAGAGTTGGTGTTGGGTGAGACATTGCCAAACCCCACGCTGGTGAGGCTGCTGAAGGTGAAGTAGAGAGCAGTGACGTATTTATCCTTGATGGATGGGCCGGAGGAGAGGTCACTGTCATTGTAGCGCTTGCCAATCTGGTCACCCAGGTTGTCCAACCAACCGATCTTGTGCTCCATGTAGGGCCGCTCCACGTTGCCAATGGCATACCAGATGCAGGCCAGCCAGTGGGCGATGAGGGCGAAGGTGCACATGAGGAGGAAGAGCACAGCTGCTCCATATTCGGAGTACCGGTCCAGCTTCCTGGCCACGCGGACCAGGCGCAGCAAACGGGCAGTCTTCAGGAGGCCAATGAGGGTGGTGGTCTGCAGGGGAGAGGTGAGATTCCTTATTCATATAAGCAGGGGATAAATCTGGCCAAAGGCATGTCTCCAGCCTATCTGTGCTCCCTTTGAAGGATGAAGATGCATTTCTACAGCATGAATCACCTTGTCCTGGAGGTGACATCTGAAATAGGCTTCATGGATCATGCCATAGAAAGGGCTGTTCCCCTCTGCTGACCATAAAGACAACAAGCTCTGGGATTACAGGAGAGCAAGTGACAGGAGCCAAGGTTTGTGTTTCCTGATGCGTTCTCTCCTTGCCAGCTATTGCTCCCAAACCAGATGCCTTTCACCCACCCCACAGGCTCTCAGCTCAGGTGGGGGCTCCAGGTAGTGCAGTAACCACAGGGCCATCCCACTGCCAACATCCTGAGTCTGGCTGGCAATGCAACCCCAAATTCAGTCCCTAAACCAAGCTTTCAGCCTGCTCTGCTGGGTCAGCCCCAGCAAGGGCAGTGGGCCCAGTTAGACACTGTCTTAGCACTTATGGTAGGGTCTGTGTGGTGTCTGACCCTACTCAATAAAATCTCAGCAGCTTAATAACATCCTTGTCCATCCCTCTGACCACCCCTTCTTCCTGTAGCCATCTACTGCTTACGTCAAGCCATCCATAGCCCTTTCTCCCTCTCCCTTCCATCTCCTTGTGTCCACCCAGGAGTCCCCCCTTATTTCTGATGGACCTGCCTGTACCTCATCAGAGCCGGAGCGGAAGATGAGCAGGTCGAAGGGGATGGCAGCGACCATGTCGATGAGGAACCATCCCTTGAAGTAGTGGATGGCGATCTTTCCGGGGTGGCTCACCACCTCGTCGTTGATGTTGACGTACGTGGTACGGAAGTTGATGACGATGTCCACGATGAACATGATGTCCACGATGAGGTCGATGATGTTGAGCGGGTCACAGGAGTAGCTGCAGTCCCAATGCTTCTCCTCCACTTGCTCCTCGTTGAGCAGGAAGGCGGCTGAGTACGGGGTGAAGACGGCTGTGTAGATGACCAGCAGAAGGATGAGCCAGTCCCACACGGCCTTGAAGGGGCTGTAGTGCAGGATGGTCCATCGGTGGATGCGTGGTGCCTGCAGCTTGTACTCAGGGAGGACATCAGCACCCAGGGACAGCACCTGCCAAGAGATGGATGTAAGGAGGATGAGGAGAGAGGTTGGATAAGGCCAGGAGCCGGGCAAGGGGCTCCCACATGCAGAGAGGAGCATGCAAATAGAGCAGGAGAAAAGTGCCTCCTGCTCTGCCTTCTGGTGCCAGCAGCCCAGGAGCTGCTGGGTGTCCTTGCAGGGAGCACCCCCAGGGAGGGGGTGACCTGCCACCAGCATGCGAACACTCTCCCATCTATCCCCAGGTCTGTTTGCCCTCACGGGGACACGCTCCCATGGCACTGGGGAGTTTCCACACGTCTCAGCTCTATCCCAGCTCCATCCCAGCTCCCCAGGACCAATGCCAGCTTCTGGTAGACTCAAGCCACCCTTGGGGACACAATGCAAGGGAGGGCTGAGAGGTGGTGGCAGAAAGGAGCTGGGGGCAGTCAGATCCTCCTGCACAGACACCTGCCCTATGCAAGGGCTTCCCAAGGGCTCCTGCTGCTGCGATCCAGAGCGGATCCATTCCTACAGCCCCATCCCACCACCCATCACCACTCCTCCATCCTGAAGCCCTGGTCTATCAGTGTACCCCTGCTCCTACCTGCCTGCAGCTCGCCCGGCGCCCCAGCTGACAGCTGAGCCTCGAGGTGCGAGTGTCCAGCATGGGGGTCCCCAGTCCCACGCGCCCTGGCAGCAACCGGCACAGCGGGCGCAGCACCGGGGCCGTGGCATCGCCCGTGCAGCCGCGCATGGTGGGACACGAAGGGCATTGGGGAGCCCAGTGGGGATTAATCAAAAGCAATCGATGCCGGAGCCCCCGTGGGGATGGAAGCGCCAATGGAGCAGCGGGAGCCGCCGATGTTGGCTGACACACGGAGAGGGGAGGGACTGGAAAAAGTGACCCAAACACAATCATTGCGCAGGGGAATGGGCACTGCAGAGAGGAATGGGATGCGAGACAGGATTGGGACTGGCTCCATGGGGAAGGGGACAATGCTTGTTCCCAAAGCTAAGACGTGCTCAGATGTGCTCCTACGCTTTTAGGAAAACCAGCAACATCCCTATCCTCAGCAGCTGAACCCCCCCAATCCTGCCTGGCTGGATTCAGCTCTGAGGGACCAGTCCTGAGTTTGGGTCCCCCCCTGCTTCTGGCACCCAGCTCTTGAGAGCAGTTCAACCCATTGTTTTCCTGGTAGGAATTAATAAAACAACCCAACGCCAAATATTTGAGGCAGAAAAGGTAAAAGAACCCCCAAAAGAGCATCCAAACCAATGCAGAGCCGCAGCCTTGTTCCTCTCTGCTGCTCACGGTGGGGCTGGACCTCCCCAAGGAACATCTGATGTCTGCCTCTCCCTGCCCGCCAGCCCATATTTTTAGGTGCCATTAGTGGTGTCTCACCGCTGTCTCTGCCTCATCCATGAATTATTCAGCATCCAGGAGCAGGGAGCTGTGGCTTGGCGGGATGCCTGGGGGACCTTGGGTTGAGGATAGGCAGGACCCTGGAGGCCATGGGTAGATGTGGTGGGGAGGAGAGGTCCATCCCATCCCCATCTCCATCCCCACCCCATCCCCATCCCGCCTGGAGATTGAAAGTAAAGGCACGACTGACCTCTGTGGGTGCTGCATGGATGCATTGCAGGGATCCCATCACCCTGCAATGGTCGGTGCCACCATCCCAGCACCACCCCAGCAGTCCCCACTGCATGGGTATCCCTTATGATGGGGCCATGGAAGCTGCTCACTGTCCCACTGGGGTGTTCAGGGGATGATCCCATGTCACTGTGGTCACTCTTAAATCAGGAAGACTAAGTGGACTTCGGGAAGAAAGGGACAAACCAGGGGCACAGCAAGCCTAAAACCTGCCCCATGTTGCAGGGAGCCTCCACTGTGCATGGGAGTCATGAGGGGAAAGGTTTGCTGGCATTGAGATGGGAGGACGCCCTGCTCTGAGGGATCAAACTGTCAATCCCAGAGGATTTTCTGCGGTCACTTCCATTAGCTGCTACTGGCACCAGTGGGAGCTGCCCCAAGGTGTACTTTGTACATCACGGCTCTCCTGTGCCTCAGTTTCCCCACTGGGAAGAGCTCCCTACTCACAATTATAGGATGAAGCAGCACCTTTCACACACACTGACATATGTGTGTCCCCTGTGGAACAGTGCAAGGCCATGCATGTCCCTGTTAGAGACAGGGCACTGTCACAAGTGTCCCCTGCAGGGACAGTGCAGTGCCATGCTTCTTGGTGACTGTGCAGTGCCATCTGCTGTCCCTGTGGACCTGGGTGTCACCACTGGTGCTCCCAAGCATCCAAACAAAGCCACAGGCACACCCATGTCCTCTTCAAGGCCACCATCCCACCATGAGCTGGTGTTCCCATGGCCACACATTACCAGAAACACCGATTTTGGGGGAAAAAGGAGCATTTGAACAATTCAGAAGAGATTTAAGTGAAACACAGGGATACTGGCATTTCCCAGGATAGAAACTCCAGATATCACTGCCCTCTCTGCTCCTCAGCTCCAAAACCCACAGGAACGGTTGTGACTGTACCCCAATGGCAGCGCCACCACCCCACCAATGCCTTTGGCGGCATCTCAGTACCCACGTACCTGTGTGACCTTCTCAGTGACGTTCTGGGTGCGCTCCGTCACCTTGTGGGGAGCAATGATCTCGATCTCTGTGGTGGAGCCCGAGCGGTGCTTCTCCAGGTTGAACTCCACAAAGTTGAGCGTGAACTGGGGGATCTGGCTGATGGTCCGGTACTTCATGAGGTCCGAGTCCGAGGTGGAGTTCGGGGGGTTGGGTTTGACGTGGGAAGCCTCTGAAAGAGGATGGAGAAGAGCATTGAGAAGGGCAGGTGTGAGCAGAAGCCTATCTGCAGAGCCCTGGCCACTGTGAAGGGCATCCAGGAGATGGGCACCACCAGAAGGTGCCAATGTCTGCCTGGCCATAAGGGCTCGGTGTCTTCAGGGTGGCTCAGACATGAAGCCCAACCAGAGATGCCCAAGAGGGGCTGCTTTTCAGCCACATTGCCCATCTTTTAGCCATGAAACCTCCTTCAGGGGTTTCAGAGCAGCTGCCAGAATATAGAGTCACCCAAAATCCTTTGGTGCCTCTGAAGACTGTGACAGGATGGGGACCAGCCCCCAGGAGACCCACCAGGGAGGGATCCCAAACAGATGAAGGAGGAGGTGGGTCTCATCCACCCTTGCATGCTTGAGCCTCATCAACATAGCTTCTGAGCTGCTGCCTTGGTTTTTGGCCACCGAACAGCAGGAGATGGATGATTCCCCACTTGGATGCATACTCCATCCCCAAGCTCCAGGTAGGGAGGTCAGAGCTATCTCCTGAAGAAGAGTGTAGTGGGGCTGGATTCCAGCGGTTTTCCCTAGGGATATGGGACCTGCTTCTCTGGGTCACCCCAGTACAGGAGCAGGGAGGAAGCCCTGGAGGAGGTCAGTTTGTGGCAATGTGTAGTCATAGAAGGGAATATGTACCCACATTCCCTTCAGGAACATCCCAAGGCATAGTAACCAGTGTCTGTCTCATCCAGGCAGAGCAGGGTTACGTTTTCTCTGCCCCTCTAACCCTGCACTCTGACATTGACCCATGGGCAGCAGGTGGCTGAAGACATCATGAAGGTGCCCAGGGAACTGCTGCCACCCTTCTCCCTGCTCAACCCCCCTTCCTTCCCCCTATGTTGTGTCCCCTCGTGAAGGTCCATAACCTAAGGATCATGATTCCCCACCCCGTTTTCTCAAGGCAGGCACCACAGACCACTCTGTCCAACCCCAGTTACCGAAGCTCTTCTTGCCTGACCTCCATCATATCTGTGGAGAACAAGAGGTCTGGACATGAACACTGTGCTGGAGGTACATTTGCTGCAGTTATTGGTGTCTCATCCACCTCCAACACATGAACACAGCTCGCAATGCACATGCCTGCAGACCCCTTCCTTCCCTCCCTCAAGGAGAGCTGGGATGGCATCGGGATCCTGCAGTCTCACATCTCACACACACCACGGATGGCTCTACCCAATGTACATGGCCTGTCTCTGAGGGGAATCACATGGAGACCAGTGGGTTTTGGGAGCAGATCCCAGCTTATCTCCACTTTACAGATGGAAAAGCAGGGTAAGATACCTCCCCCCCGGGACGTGCTGGACCCACAATAGGACCGACAGCTCCGGGGTTTTATCCCTACCTGAATTTGCCCTCCTTTCCCTGAATTTTCTCTGGAACTCAGACCTCGCAGCCTCAAAGTTGTCCAAGGAGGAGACCCTGCGGAGGCTGTGGAAGCTGCCCCCAGGCCGAGACCGAAAGAAACCCCACGCAGAATACGACCCTCGTGGGCCCACCAAGGGAGGCTCTTGTTTCGGGGACGAGTGTTGTAGAGTGGGGTCAGCCTCCAGGCTCGGCCTCCGCTCCTTTTCCAGGAGGGATTCGGTCTCTGACTGCACACAGTTCTCCTTGGGCGACGTCTTCAAGTCCCTCAAAATCAGGGAGTCACCACCAGGCTTTAAGACAGCCGGGAGAAAGCGGTTCATTAGAAGGGGTCCTTATGTGCTTGGGGAGGAAGGAGAGGGAGCTGGGGCAGGTAAGAGGAGGGGCAGAGGGCTGGGAAACACTGCGGTTCCAGACGTTGCCTCCAACTGGGATCAGGACCTGCAATGGGGCAACCAAAACCCCAGGGACTTGGCAGCTCCCATCTCCTGCCGGAGGCTGGGGGATGCATTGCGAGGTGATGTTGCGCAGCTGGGAAGCAGACCAGAGAGAGAAGAGGAGACCCTTAGGGATAGGCTTGCCTGGAGCTTCTCCATGGGTCCCTACATCCCACCACTCGATATGCCCTTCCCTCCCCTGTTGCAAGATCTCAGGCCACCACCAAGGGTGAGGGCTGGTGCCTTGGGGTCCTGTGCTGGCATCTGTACAGGGGGCATGCTCTGCACCAGGAAGCACTGGAGGAGCTGCTGGGCTCCATTTGGGGTCCATCTTCTCCTACAGCAACCCTGAGCCATTGCTAAACCTCCTGTCTCCCTGGAGACCTAAAGAGCTTCCAGTCTCTAACGACTTCTGCAATGGGATGCACAAAGCAGCCAGCTTCTGGAACAGAAACCTAGGGGTCTATGCCCATGCCAGCTATGGCCAAGGGAGGAAGCACGGCACTTCTCATCATCCCTAAGGACCTTACTGCATGTTTTGGAATGCGGTGTCTGGAGGGGTTGTCTGCCCCAACTTGACCAAGCTCCACCAAAGTGGTGGATCATCAGGTTGTTCTCAATGCACATCTTCCATTGCAGTGCCTCATGCAGCTTCAGCCTGGGGGTACCCAGAGACTTGAGCACCGCTGGTGTCTGTAGCAGCATCATACCCAGAGCATGCGGCAACGATACACACATCTTCAACTTGCCATAAGCACAACAGCCTCCAAGTGAACGGGCACCTTTCGTCTCATATCACAAGTTTGGGAAGCAGCTTTGTCCAGGCTACCTGGATCCATCCAGCACAGCAGGAACCTGGTGCCCAGGGATGCATTAGCAGAGCAAAAGCCTCTGGCTCACAGCCCTGTGCCTTGAGCTACAGCACTTCAGAAAACAAGACGTCTTTGCCAGGAGCACTTTTGACAAGCCACAAAGAACAGCCATCTCTAAAGAGTTCCAACCGACATCATGCCAGCAATGCCAGCACCACCCTCCATCACAGACAGCACAGTCTTTGCTGAAGGAGTAAGAAGCCAGAGCTGCTTGCCCCCTGCCAGGAAAACAAGGGAATTGTGCCCTGCAAGTCCCTGCTCAGAGCAGACCCTCTCCAGTCGCCTGCAGCCATCACCATGTCCCTTCCTCGAGGTGGGAACCGCTCCTTGGAGCTCCGCCATCCGGGATAACCTGCACTGCAGAGCCAGACCTTCCTCCCAGCTTCAGAGCTCAGCACATCTCCCGCTCCCCCCGCAGAGCAGGGCCATCCAGCTCTATCCCACGCCACCAAAGCACCGCCGCTCACTTCCAGTTTGTGCTGGGCCCCATGCCCAGCACTGACCCAGCACTGGAGCCCCTAACACTGGATACAGCCTGAACCACAGCAGCTGAGGGACAGCGGGATGGGGAGAGTGGAGGAAGAGCGCTGGGACCTGACTTAGATCAGACAAAGGCTACGGTTACCTTTCCATAGTCAATGGCTACTCCATCAAACTCACTGGTGGGCAGAGATTTCCGCTGGACTTTGAGTCGCCGCAGGGACGGGAGACTACACTTCAACCTCCTACCTTGACCTTGTTAGAAAGAGAGACAAAACACAAGAGACACAGATGTAACCTAGCTGCACGCGACGGCTGGAGCGGGACGGGGCTCTGGCAGGGGAAGAGGCTATGGAAGACTTTGGGTGGCCTTGGGGGACATGGCCCTTCCTTCTCCAGCTCACCCGCTATTCCCATGCCATCACATTGCTCAAGGCAGAGCCTGACCTGGCAGAAAGCACTGCTGGGCTGGAGAAGAGTCCTCTAGGACTACAGGCACAAAGTGGGAAAGGTGCAGAGCGTCCCTAAGCCAATTACAGAGGTTAAAGCTACTCAAAGGATTTGGACCTGGAGGAAATCGAGCTTCTAAATCTCCTTGGTGGGGGGAAAAAACCAACACTAAAGAGGTGATGAGTTAGCAAGGAATGAAGAAGGTCTAACAATTCTGGCCCTGGAGTTGGGATGGAGATGGCATCCCACTTTGGGATGCCGGACCAAGGATGGGGGGTCCCTTGCTACCATCATGGGCATCAGGAGACCATGGGGCAAGGAGCTGGGAAAGAGGTTCAGGAGGGGAAGGGACCATATATGGAGGGGAACTGGCAGTGCCCCCAATGGAGACACCCAGTATAAAGTCACTTGTCCTCTTCTAGTGCTGATCCATGGAGAAGACTGCAGCAGAGCGAGTGCTAGCATCCTGCTGTTCATGGCCTGGGTCAGCACCAGTTGTACTCACTGACTGCACCAAAAGTGGCCTAAATCCTGGACCACGTGGGATGTGCCACAAACTCCCCATAGGGGGAAAAGCATAGGGGACAAAGAGCCCCTATGCTGCTCAGGCATCCCCAAAAGTGGCACCGCCAATGGGGGGACTCACACCAGCTCCCTCCGCTCACCCCATCTCCAATGCCTGGAGCTGCTTTTCAGCTGGAAGAAGCAAAAGAGCCAGTGTTCTCTGCACACCAGAGAGCCAGGGAGCAGCAATGCAGCTGCCTATCGCTGGGTAATGGAAGACTGAGCCCGAAAATCCGCACAGGAGAGATGGATCTGGGCTAGCACCAGCAGCTCCAGAGTGGGAAACCCAAGCAGCACTCCTCGGGATGCACAGTGCAATCTCCAATGCAAGGGAAAGCAGCAGGTACCCTTTTATCTGGGTGCCTTCTGCACCCCATCTTGGGGTGGGATGATGGATGCATCACAGTTCAACACATACTCAGACCTAAGGGGGCTGCAGAGTAACACTGGTCATAAAATCACAGAATCAACCAGGCTGGAAAAGACCCTCGATAACATCCAGTCCAACCATTCCCCAGCACTGCCAAGGCCACCACTGACCCATGGCACTGAGGCCTCATCTCCACGGGGTGTGAACACTCGCAGGGACAGTGACTGCAGCCCTGCCCTGGGCAGTTCCAATGCCTGAGCACCCTCTGGGGCAGGAATTGATTCCTCAGCTCCATCTAACCCTGCCCTGGTGCAGCTGAGGCCGTTTCCTCTTGTCCCATCCCTGTTCCTTGGGAGCAGGGCCCAGCACCCTCCTGGCTCCATCCTCCTCCCAGGCAGTTGTAGGCAGTGATCAGGTCCCCCCTGAGCCTTCTCCACACTGAACCCCCCAGGTCCCTCAGCCCTTCCCCATCACACTGTGCTCCAGGCCCTGCACAGCTCCATTGCCCTCCTCTGGCCCCGCTCCAGCACCTCAATGTCTCTCTTGCAGTGAGGGGCCCAGAGCTGAACACAGGGTTCAAGGTGATGCTGGAATTTAACTGGTACTAAAGCAACACACCCAAAATACAAATCTCATCGCATCACAGGCACAGGAACACATGCACAGGCTGTATATACATTCACACTCATACATCTGTAATTCCCAGGTGCCTGAGGGTACATAAAACCTGTCACCACAGAGCACCTCTGCTGATACAAACACCTCAATGGCTCCAGGGGGTGGATTTACATGGAATGTATTAAAGCTCACATCACCATACCAATACAATGGGCAGGGTCCCCATCAGTGATCACAGAACCATTAGGGCAGCCTGTTCCAGGGCTCTGCCACCCTCAGTGGAAAGGAGTTCTTCCTCATGTTGAGGTCCATGATACCCTTGCTCCGGTGACTGGCACCAAGGACCATATAACAGGAGCTACAGCTCTTCTTCCCATGATCAGGTCTAACATCTGCATCCCTGGGTATCCACATCCCCTTGAGCACCTCACCACAGCTTCGCTTTGATCTTTGATCCAGCCTTCCCAAAAAAGGGGGTTGGAATTTTCCACTGTCTCCTAAAGCCCCACAAAACTCCAGGATGAGTTTTGGAGCAGCCCAAAGCCAGGGCCGAGCCATCCCACCACTATCATCCTTGTGCCGTTCTCCCGCAGCAGCATCCCCATAGCACAGCCATGACATCAGTGACACCAGATGTCCCCTGGCCCTCCCATTGACCCCACACACGGGTCCTGTCCCACTCCAGCACCTCCTGCCTGCAGGCTGCAGGGGCACAGTGGCTCAAACACCCTTTTGTCACCCAGTTCTGGCCGGATCATTTCCTGTGCAGAGACACAAACCTCTGCTCCAGCGCACAATGCGGGGCTCAGCCCCACGGTGCATCCTTCAGCCCTTACGAGCTCCTTTGAAGGCCAAGGGATGAGGATATCCCTGAGGATGCTGTCACCCACCTCTGTGCCAGCTCTGGGACAGGCGCTGGTGCAGGCTCCGGCCGGTGCTCTTGGCAATGAGCTGCGCCAGGTCCTCAAAGTTGAGGATGAACATGATGACGACTCCTTCCTCGTTCTTCACTGGCACCACATCCACCAGGCAGCGGAAACAGGAGGCTGCGGAGCAGAGACTGGATCAGGGGCTCTGCACAACAATCCCTGCTGATGGGGAGCAGAGGGTTTGGGAGCTGAGCCCTGGGAAAGAGCCGTATTGCTGCAGCATCCCAGCTCACACCCATCACAACTTGCCTCAGATTGCTTCTGGTCCCAGTCAGTCATTTATATTAATGTACTTGAGAGCAGCAATTAAAAGCAGGTAATTAAGAACTCACAAAGTCTCAGGTACTGGTTTAACCTCATTAAGCATCCTGCTTGTAATCATGCTGCAGCTAATTAACCCTGCAATCGCCAGGCAGGTTTTGGGGACTGGCTTCAGCTCTCCCAGGTATGGGCAATGGGGATGAGCCTGACCCATGCCCCATCCCAACACTGGGCAGCAGGATGTGGTGGGATCAGTGTGGTGGCCCCCCAAAGACATCCCCTAAAGGCACTGGCATGGACTGGTCCATGGGGAAACTGAGGTGTGGGGGCTCAGGGACTGGTTCAGTGTCCTGGGAGTGAGAGGGACTGCATGGGCTCCTACTCCAAGCCTCTGGAATCATAGAATCAGATTGTTTAGGTTGGAAGGGACCTTAAGATCACCCAGTTCCAACCCCCTTGCTCTAACTCCAACCAGTTCCAATGGAGCTAGAAACGATGGAGCAACCAGGTACCAGCTGGCACAAAGCAAAGCACCTCCTTGCACCGCAGCTATTGCCGGGTGCGGATCCCTCATCTCACTTTTCCCTGATCACCAGCAATGAGCGGCTCCATCCTGCTGCCATCCCTGCTCCGGTGCTCTCCCGCTCTCACCGTGGCTCCATATCCGCCTTCCTGCGTATAGTTTTAAGGAGCTCAGGGCCTCCTGTAATCAGGAGCAGATGGCCGGCATCGGGCAACTTCCAAAGCTGCCCTGACGTCAGGGATGTGCACATCCACACACACACATGCACAAGAACGGGAAAGAAATGGATATGGGAAAATCTGTTTAAAGGGCCCGGGATTATTTCTTTCTTTATTTCATCGTTGTTCACCGCATGGAAAGGAAATCCACTTAAATGTGTGAGCTGGGGAGGAGGTGGGGGGGATTCCAGCAGATAAAGCTGCTTTAGAGGGATGCACAGGCATGGGATGGGGAGAAATGAGCACTTTTCCCTCCCTTTCATAGGAACATGGAATGGTTTGGGTTGGAAAAGGGCAGTAAAGCTCATCTGGATCCAGCCCCTGCCATGGACCAAGTTGCACCAAGCTCCATCCAACCTCGCCTTGAACACAGCCAGGGATGGGGCAGCCACAGCTTCTCTGGGCACCCTGTGCCAGCGCCTCAGCACCCTCACAGGGAAGAACTTTGTCCTTATCTCTAGTCTGAGCTTCCTCTGTTTCAGTTTGAACGCATCACGCCTTGTCCTGTCACTGCAGTCCCTGATGAAGGGTCCCTCTCCAGCATCCTTGTAGCCGTCTTCAGATACTGGAAGGCTCCTGTGAGGTTTTTAGGGATCTAATAGGTGTGTGGTGTCCTGTAAGTGATGTGGAGTGAGGTGTCCTAAGGTGGTACATGCCTGGTGGGATGATGCAGCGCTATCCCTGGGGTACCACAACTCTATGCATGTCAGTACCTGTGTGTGGGATGCCCAGTGCCACTGGATGCTTCCTACTTTGTTGTGTTATAAAATGAGCTATTTTCCCCCCACAGAAGTGACTCTGAAGCATCACCAACTTCCCAGGGACCCACATCCCAGCATGGTTCATTGCCATGGGCAGCCATCAGCTCCTTGAACTGGGAATCCTGACTTAGATGGCCTCATCCTGCTCACATGCTCTGCCCTACTGCATCCCTTTCACTGCTTCACTTTTCCTTCTTAAACCCTCCATGGTGGTGGGAAGGGATGGGATCTCATAGGATCCAGGTCCAGAGGTGGTATACAAAGTGTTAATCCCCTGCCCATGCTGAACAGCTGAAAACTGGGCCCAGTTACAGCGAGCTGGAGGGATATAAGGAGCAGCTGGGACGCGGTTTGGGCTGGGTTTGGGAGGCAGCTGGTGCTTGGTTTGATCCTGCAAATGTGGGAGGTGCTGAGCTGGAGTAATGGCTGCTGCTGTGAGCCCCTGGGCTGATCCTTTCTTGAATAGCATAAACCTATGGAAGGGACCTATAATGATAATCTGCCCAGTTCAGGGCTGTTGGTTCAATGTGGGACTCTCCAAACCCAGGGGAATCACCTCAAAAGTGACTCTGCCTGGCACAGCCCTGTGTGCCAGGAGCTTGGTGCCTTGCTCCTGCATCCCACTGCATGGATGGCATCGAGGGGATGATGGAGCATCAGGATATATAGAATCAGAGAATCCCAGACTGGGTTGGGTTGGAAGGGACTTTAAAGCTCACCCAGTTCCAACCTTCTGGTCAATGGGGATGGGAATGCCAAGCCTCTCCATTTCCCCCAGCCCCAAAACTGGGCACCCCCCTGGGAGGGACCCGGGACAACCCCCCCCGCTCCCATCCCCATTCCTCAATCACTGTCCCCATCCATCTGCCTGTCTCTTCCTTTCAGCTGTTCAGCTCCATCCATCTAATTTTATCCGGCCTCCAAATGATCTCCTGGAGGAGCCCCGGGGGCATTCACAACCTGCAATGAGCTCTGTGGGGCTGCAGCATGCCCATCCGGTGGGAAACCCAGCATGGGGCTGTGAAAAGGGCTCGGCAGGAGGGATGCGGCAGGAGGGATGCGGCAGGGATGCAGCTTTGAGCTTTGGAGGCTCCCCCAGCCAACGCCAGGGTGCTGAGGCATAGGGTGCCCAGAGAAGCTGCTCCATCCCTGCTCAAGGCCAGGATGGATGGGGATTGGAGCAACCTGCTGTAGTGGAAGGTTCTGTAGTGGGTGGAACTGGATGAGCTTCAAGGTCCTTTTCCAACCCAAATCATTCCATGAGTCTATGCGATGGGTTTGCATGGGCTCATTCCCTAACCCCCTGGGCTGGGTTTGATCTTCCCAACCCATAGCTCAGTTCCCCCAAGCTGAGCTTTGTGCTTCTCAACCCATCTTTGTCTTCTGACCTTGATAAAAGTGAGCATTTAATAACACTAAAAATGTCATCATCGGGGGCCCTCCCTCCCCGGCTCTGATCCGCGGTGGTTAATGCCTTTGTTGGTATCATCAGTACTAAACTCATCAACAGGACACGGGGGTTTCTGAGAGCAGGACACGAACTGCATTGTTATGAATATTAAAATCAAGCTATTAATCTGCCCTCCGAGCTCTTCCCTCCCCCCGGATGGGAGATTTAATCTGCAGGGTCTCATGGCAGAGTGGCTAAATCTATAGTGGTATTATATAAAGGAGCAGAGGAGAGGGGCTGGGAAGGGCACGGGGACAAGGATGCGGATGGGGCTGCGTGGCAAAGCCAGGGAGATGCCTGGGAGGGCCCAGCCTTGCCCCCTCTTGTTCAGGGAAAAATCAGTGTCAGGGCTGGGTAGAGACTTCCATGGGAAGCGCACGTTCCTGGGAGATCCTATAGCAAATCCTGGAGGTGGGATGGAAAATGATGGAGGTAGGGGCTGAGCCGGTGGGAGATGGGCACCCTTGGGGTCTGGTGTGCACAATGGGTGCTGGCCTCTCCCCAAACCCAGGCAGGGCATCAGGAGACTGAAACCCACCGTGACACCAGACCAGCCATTAATGGTCCTCTCAGCAAGCCCCAAAGTGCTAAAACGATCTTCTGAAGTAATGGTGTGAAGATGGAGGTTATCCCTGTGAGGTGATGAGCAGGGATTTCCCTGGTGGGAAGCAGCAGCAGGGGTGGAAACCAGAGTTCTGGGTGGCTCAGGGCACCCACCAACAGTGCAGCTTCAAGGAGGATGCCTCCAAGCGCACTGGGATGTTTTGGATGCAGATGGAAGGATGCTCCGGTCCCCAGGAGCCAAAAGGGGTCCCGAATCTGTACAGGAGGTTGGCAAAATCAGCCTAATCTCCTTGGCACAGAGTGAGTGGCCATCATCCAGGCCCACGGTCCTTCCCTTCCTAAATCCCTGCTGGCTGCAGGAATTAGTCCAGCTTAGCACAGGGCTGTGCAGCCAAAGCTGCAGCGCTGACAGCGATTCTGAGGGCTGTCCTGCCATCCCAAGGGCCCTGTCCCCATGGCATATGGGGCCATTGGGAAAGTAACAGCAGTGAGGATAGGGACGGAGAGTTCTGGGTGGGATTTTGGCTTTGCTGGGGCAGGGATTTCAGGGAAAAGCCTCCTCGGAAGCACCCAGGGGGTGCTGGGAATGCTCTGGTCCTGTCCCTCTGTTCTTGGGACATCTGGTCCAAGCACAGAGCATCCGAGGAGCAGCAGAGGATGGAAAATGTGTCCCTTTCAGCTTTGTGCCCCGATCGTGCTGTCCATGGGGCAACAGTGGTGCTGAGGATGGCAGAATCAGCCCCACAGCTCGGGATCTCCGGGAGCAGAGAGTCTGTCATTGCAGGGCGGGATGTTTGTAAGTCCCAGCCTGGAGCTGGGCCATTGTGTGTGTCCTTATGGAGGTCACAGCCCGGCTCTGCTGAGCCTGACCCTTAAAGGAACACAAAGCAAACAGCCCCAGCTTGGCTTAAACCCACACGTTTGAACAAGCCAAGAGCTCACGGCCGCGCCTCCCAGCCGGGACATCCCCTCCATCCTGGCCTGTCCACCCCATGGATGGACAGGGCTGCATGAATCCCTGCCTCCCTCGGCCAGGGCTTCCTGGCAGCGGTAGCTGGAGAGATGGTTGCTGTGCCATGGATGTGCCCTGCGCTGGGGACAAAAGGGACCTCTAAAGTCCCTTCCAATCTAAACCATTCTACTGTTCTATGTCACAAGAGTCCCGCTGTCCCCTTTGGGAGCAGTGGACACCCAAACCTGTGCCTGCGTGCCCCACAACTGCCAGCTCAAGCTCCCCATGGGTGCCCCAATCCCTCTGCAACCTCCCCCCTCCTCCTGGACCTCTGGGGGGAAATCCCAGCTTACGGCACCAGTGTAATGAGTTTGCCAGCCTCATCCCCATCCCTAATCCCTGGCCCCAGGAGACCAGCACAAACTGCTCCATGGGCTCGGGATGGAGCTGCTCCACCAGCTGCTCCGCCTGCCTTGGCCCCATGTCTCCCCTTTCATATTCATAAGCCTAACATTCACGCAGATTAAGTGCTGCCAGCTGCTGCTTGGGCCGTGCCAGCACCGTGGTACCCAGCACCTCTGGCCACCAGCCCCCAGTGGCTCTTGATGGTCGCTTTGCTGCGAAGCACATCACCCTCAGGGGCTAAAACCCCATCCCTGTTTGTTGCCACCAGCCCCTTGGTGTCATCTCTATGGGATGCTCAGCTCAGCCCTGGCCACAAAGGCGAGCGTATCCCTGGGGCTGGTGGCTGTGGATGCTCCTGATGATCCCATAATGACCCCCCCAGCTGTGTAGCATCTTGTGAAGAAATTAACTTTTCCCTGATCTCCCAGCTTTGAGCTGGGGATTAGAGCCCACACACGCCATGGCCGGGCTCTCCCCTCTTTCTGAGGCTGCCGTGGCAAGGAGGGACAACTGCCCTTGTTGTCCCACACTCGTACTTGCTTCTTGGCTCTGTTTTGGCTGCCCAGAGCTGGGCTCATCATCAGCTCCCCTGTTATAATTAGCTGATGACACACGGGATGAGGACAGAGCAGCCAGGCTGTCCCTTGGGACATGCATCGCCCACCATGCAGCATCCTGCTGTACCCAGACACCCACAGCTGCCCCTTTCCCTCCCTCCATCCATCTCGTCCCCCATCCATTTGTCCACCCCACCCTGGACCTGCCATGGGGGCTCTGATGGGTGGATTTGGGGTATAATATAGCCTCTGGCAACCAGAAACGCAAGGAAACAACCCTGGGAGCTGCAGAGCCAGGAGTACCGCAGTAATAAACAGCAGGTTGAGGCTGGAGATTGGTGCTGCTGGCATGAAAAGGAGGACAGGCGGGTTCCGAGCCTCCGCTGGTTAATTAAGCATCAGCTCCCTATAATGCAAAGGCCTTTTCTTTGCCGATAAGACCCATTTATAATGGGCTGAGCAGTCGCAGGCTGAGTGCTGGGGGGGAAACAATTGGAAAGCAGACTGCTGGTGGGGCTGGGGTTTAAAAATAGACACAAAGCGCTTGTTTCTGGCTTCAGTTTTCCCCTTTTTTGTTAATAAAGAGAAGAAAGCTGCTCAGAGCTGCACTGAGAGTTTCCCGGGGCCTAGAGGAAGAGCAGGGCTCTGAGGAGAGCACTGAGCATCTCGCCAGCCAGGTGGGAATGCTTCAAAGCAAGCTTTGGATCAGGCTCCCAGCTGAGCGGTCCCTGTGGATGGATGGGGAAACAATGCGAGGGAGGGGAACGGGGCTGCACATGTCCTTGCTATGGCTGTGCATCCACATTGGGATGGACCAGGAGAACAGGATAAACCCACTTCTCCTCGTGCTTCCTTGTGCATTGGGCTCCCGTGCAAATCACAGCGGCCAAGTGGGGATGCGCAACCAAGCCTTGGCCCCGCTTCACCAGGGAAGAACCTCAATCAGGGAGGAAAATCCCATGGGAAAGGCAGCCAGTGAGCGGCGTGATCCAGCCCCGCCACGTTAACTGTGCGGGTTAACACGCAGGGTGCTGCCAGAGGATAATTCTTGGGGCTGATACACTGGCACCTGGATGCCAGCCCGGGAGATAGAGTCTGGGAGGGAGGCCAGGACACCCGTGTCCCAGCCCAGAGATAGCAAGCTGGGCTGGCAGCCAGGGCTCCTGCCTTCTCCTTCCCTTTGCTTCCAGTAGTTTCTCCTCCATGCTGCCCCTGCACGGTGCAGTCCCTTGCTTAGCCCATCATAGAATCCTAGAATGGGTTGGAAAGGACATAAGATCATCCAGTTCCAACCCCCTGCCATGGGCAGGGACACCTCACCCTAGACCATGTTGCCCAAGGTTCTGTCCAACCTGGCCTTGAACACTGTCAGGGATGGGGCACTCACCTTTGGGCACCCTGCACCAGGGCCTCACCACCCTTGCAGGGAAGAACTTCCTTATCTCCAACCTAAGTCTCCCCTGTTTCAGTTTAAACCCATCACCCCTTGTCCTTCAGTCCCTGATGAAGCCACAGGTTGGAAAAGGGGAATATTTCCTATTTTAACCTCTATCGAGCACTGGAACTGCAATCCCCACCCCCGGGAGCCGTGGCCACTGCTGGTTTGTAGCATCAAGCACTACATATGCATTCAACTTCCTGCAGCATTACCACTAATCACTCGTATGTGCCATCAAAGCTTCATTTTCATCCTAGGGTAATTCCATCTGTGCACGCACAGCCGCCTCCTGCTCACTGCAATGGCAGCTCCGAGGCCATTGTCTGCACCCGCTTTTGGCAGGGGTGAAGGGTCTGTCTCGTCTTGGAGCATAGACCAGGAAAACCATGCCCCAGCCTGGCTCCTCCATGGGCTTCCCACTGGATCCTCATTCGTGATGCAGGGAGTGACACCATTGCGGCTCTGGGAGCTCCAAGCCATCACCAAGGGATTGTAAATGACCCCATTCCCAAATAATCTGGCAATAATAGCTGAAGGGGGCTACAGAGATGCATCATCAGGGACTGTAGTGACAGGGCAAGGGGTTCAAACTGAAACAGGGGAGAATTAGGTTGCATATAAGGAAGCTCTTTCCTGTGAGGGTGCTGAGGCACTGGCACAGGGTGCCCAGAGAAGCTGTGGCTGCCCCATCCCTGGCAGTTCTCAAGGCCAGGTTGGACACAGGGGCTTGGAGCAACTGCTCTGGTGGAAGGTGTCCCTGCCTGTGGTAGGGTTTAGAATTGGATAAGCTTTAAGGTCCCTTCAACCCAAACCATCCCGTGCCTCTATGAACAACTTCCATCACCTGAGGTCCCCATCACGGCAAAACTGGCTCCATCCCAGCGACAGCCCCCCTGGACAAAGCGATGTCCTGATAGCATCAAACCCCCTTCACACCCCACCACCAGCTCCTGACGCCCCAAACCCAGGCCAGGTGGGTCCTCCCAGCCCCAGCGCATCCCATCAAGCCCCTCTTACTGTCTTTGCGGTAGTAGAGGATCTCGAGCTTGCACTCCTCGGAGCCGAGCAGGGCCTGGGTGAGCTGCGCGATGGAGCTCTTGGTGGTGTCGGGGCCGGTGAGGAAGTCGCAGGTACAGGGCTGCTGCATCACCTCCACTCGGGAGTAACCAAACATCTCACAGAAGCCGTCGTTGCAGTAGATGATGGCGCAGTTCTCCATCTGGGCATTGGCGATGAGGAACTTGCGGTCTGCAGGGAGCCAGGAGAGCACCAGGCTTAGGGAGACCCATAGGGATGAAGGGCAGCCCCATCCTAGGTAGAGGGTTCTCGGGCTTTTTGATGCTACCAGCTGTGGGGCTTATACAGGGACACTGGATAGTGGAGCCCCCACTACCCCGCGCTGCTCTCCCGAGAGGAGAAATTCCCCCAGTTTCCCTGATTTCATGGGAATTGGTGGCCACGGGGACCCAAAAGGGGATCCTCATTAAAGCCATCTTCTGCTGGGGTTGGGCCAACCCACACAGCCTCACTGCTTGCATGTGGGGACTCGCTGCTGTCTAATACATGGGCAATCTGTCCCCGGCTGGCACTGCAAGCAGAGGGAAAAGCAGCAGCGTTCATCTCTCCCCAGGAGCTCATCAGCGACCTGAGTTATCTCCGAGACTTCCCACCTTGGCTCAGATGACTGAAGGCAAGGGGTGAGAGGAGGAGCCAGCGTGAGGCTCAGCTTCATGGGGAGCCAGGTGAAACCCATCACAGTAATGATTCTCCTCATGTTTTCTAGGATAATCTTGTCTTTGGGCTGAAGCTGACATCCAAACCCTGCTGGGCCCTGGCACTCAACAAGGAAAGGGCTCAGGTGGAGAGGAGGGGAAACTGAGGCAAGGAGTGGTGCCACTTCATCCCCTCCTGGTGCTGTAGCCACTGGGCTGGGCTTGCTGTCATGCCCAGCTCACGTCATCCAGCCCAGATGGAGCCACTTTCATCCTTATCCTGGGGGAGAGCCAACCTGGAGCTTTGATTTGGTTTCATTTTCATTGATTCCCGGGATTTTCATTGATTCCAGGGAATTCAGAGGGTGATGGGCTGGGGAGGACCCTCTCCCAGACAGCTTTGCTGGGATGTGATTGTGGATGCTGATGTGATGGATGCCATGCCCCCCCGCAACAGCATCTCCCTCTCCCAGGCTGGGGCCGGAGGCAGGTCAGGGTCCGTCTGGAGGCTGCCTCCAAGCCCAGACCCCAATTAATCTCCTGGATTACCCAGGAATGGCATCTGCAGCCTGCCTGCTCCAGAGCCGAGCTCCAGCCGCGTGGGGAATTCCACCCGCATGCGGGAGAGCCCTCCCCATGCTGTGGCACCGGGATGCGGTGGGATGGGGGGACCCTTCCCCAGCACATCGGGGCTCTTCCTCGTGTGCCTGCATTGTCCCAGCCTCCCAGTAAAACCAGTGATCTCAGGGATGCCGCACCGAGCTCTTCTGCTTCATTCCACTTTACGACAGCCCTTTGAGGTGGGGAATTCCCACCCCAGCACCTTTCCCTCTCCCGTACAGAGCTGACAGTGGTGCTGCAAACAGCACAAACCACCCTGGCCAAATGTTTCCCAGCTCCCTCTTCCCGATCCTTCTCTATCCAAACTGCTCTGCCAGCTGGAAAGTGGCACAAGGAGGGGACCTTCCCCCAAAGCCCTGCTATCGGGGGATGCTATGTACGTTTCTCCATCCTGTGCCAGTACCACGGGCCGGATCCAGGCTGGATCCAGGCTGGGCTGGTGCAGGACAGGATTTATGGGGCTGCAGGGAGCCGGAGCCGTGCTGGGGATGTGACCAGGGCTGGGATGGGAAGGCGCTGAAGAGTCAGGGGTCCTTGGGGGTATTTTCACCCCTGGTTTGCTTTCCACCCCTTGCCCCCATGGCACTGGGGCTCAGGACCAGCACTGGGAGGGAAGTATTGGGCCTCCCCCCCTGCACCCGTGGGAGCTGTAGGGGGGGTGAAGGCACCCATGGGAGCACCCACTGCCCGTGGCAGCGATGTGACCGGGGGGGGTTCAGTGTCTCCCCGCACTTTTCACACCAAGAAGCTTCTGAGCGGGAGCAGGGGGTGATGTTTGGGCAGAGCCTGACTGGTGCCTGCTATGACTGGCAGGGAGCAGGCAAGGATGTGGGCAGGGAGCAGGCAGATTGCAAGCAGGGAGCAGGCAAGGTACAGGCAGGATGCAGGCAGGGAGTGGGGAGGGATGTAGGCAGGGAGCGGGCAGAGCACAGGCAGGGATGTAGTCAGGGAGCAGGCAGGAAGCAGGCAGGGAGCAGGCAGAGCACAGGCAGGAATGTGGGCAGGGATGTAGGTAGGGATGTGAGCAGGGAGCAGGCAGAACGCAGGAAGGATGCAGGCAGGGAGCAGGCAGGGATGTAGGCAGGATGAAGGCAGAGCGCAGGCAGGGAGCAGGCAGGGATGCATGGGTCTGGCTGCCGCCCCGCTGGCACCGCCGCCCCGTGGTGCCCCCGCTGCTCCTCAGCCGCCGCTTCCCAGCGGGAACTGATAGGAAGCAGGGACAGTTTTTCTCTCTCCCGTCCCCAGGGTCACGTCACTCACCGCCGGGGCGGGCGCCATGGGACCCCCCCGGCAAACCGCGCACAGGAGGAAACCCACAGCGCACCCCCGAGCACAGCTTTTGGGGTGCCCCCTGTGCTCCCCCTTCTCCCTGGCTGCATAGGGGGGACCCAGCCCCATTGGGGTGCGCAGAGAGTGGGAGCGGGACCCCTATTCCCACCCCCAAAGCGCTCCCCGATGCCCACGATCCCTTCACTCTCTTTGACGTGAAAACCAGCCCCCAAAATTCACATAAAGGGATTGCTTCGAGCAACAGCAAATGGCAACACCTCACTAGGGACGGCTGCCTGCGAGCAGCGCGGAGTTGGAGGCAAACAGGCAGCGAGCCCGGCAGGGCTTTTGGACCCCATAAAAGCCGTGCCCGGGGACCCTCCCAAGCGCCGGGGACCCCATTTCCCTTGCCCCGCACTGCGTGGGGGGTGCGGATCTCCGTCCCCCCCCGGCTTTGGGACCACTTTTTGCCCCCCCTTTGTCTCCCCGTCTGTAACCGCGGGGCTGTCTCCCACCCCTGCGGGGTCACAGCGACACTTCCCCCGGGGACACCCTGCGGCGGCTCCGCTCTGCCCCTTCCCTGCGCCCCGAAGTCGGGGGGTGCGGTACTCACTTTGCCCTTCAAATTTGCGGATGATGGTGTCCAGGTACGTGTTCTGAGGGGCCACATGGCCCCGCCGGACCGGCATCGCTCCGGGATGCGCCCAACTTCCCTCGGGAGCGGCGGCGCGGCGCGGCCCCGGAGCGGCTCGGCTCGGCTCGGCCCCGCTCCGCCTCACCCCAGCGCTGCCCAAGCTCTGGAGCGGAGCCGGCCCGGGGCTCCCATGCTCCCGGTGGCCGGAAGGGGGAACCCCGCAGCCCGCCCCGCACAGCCACAGGATGGGGCGGGGGGGGTGGGGGAAGAGGGGGGAATAAAGGGGGGAGGACCCGGTTGAAAGGGAGAGAAGGTAACGGAGTAAACTAACAAGAGGAGATATCCCCAAAGTGCTTAGTCACCGCTCCCCGGCCCGACGGAGCTTCGGGGAGCCCGCAGCACCAACAGCGGCCCCCCCCGTACCCCCTTAGGACTCCCCGGTACACCCCCGCTGTCCCTCAGCATCGCCTCTGCGGTCTTGGGGTGCCCCGGGGGAAACAGGCGGGTTCTGGGGGGCGAATGCGGGGTCTTTGAGGGGCTAGGACGGGAAGAGTGGGGGGGTAACTTGGGGGCTGGGACACGGGGTGCTGGGGGGGAATGTGGGGTCTGTGGGGGACTGGGACAGGGACTGTAGGGGGGGAACTTGGGGGGCTGGGACAGAGGGTGCTGGTGTCTGTGGGATGGGGGTGGTGAAGGAGGGTGCGAGTGAGGTGCAGGGGGTGGCAGAGGAGGGGGTGCAGGGGAGTCAGGGTGGGTGCAGAGGTGGAGGAGGAGGTGCAGAGGTGCCGGTGTTGGGGGGGTGCAAGGGTGCAGAAGAAGAGAGAGCGCTGACGGGTGGGGGGTGCGGAGGGGGGGGTGTAGCAGGAGAGGTGCCGGTAGGCACAGGGGGGCGGGAGAAGGGGATGCAGGACGGGGTGCCGGGGGGGTCGGGTGCTGGAGGTGCTGGGGGGTGTGGGAAGTACGGGGGGGGTTAGAGGGTGTTGGAGGGTGTTGGGAGTGCTCGGGAGTGCTGGGGGGTGTTGGAGGTGCCAGGAGATGTGTGGGGGTACTGGAGGGTGGTGCGGGGTTTCGGGGGTGCCAGGGGGTGTTGGGGGGTGTGGAGGATTTGGGGGTGCTGGGGGGTGTTAGGGGTTTTGGGGGGCCTTTGGGGGTGCTGGGGCGTTTGGGGGGTGTTGGGTGGTACTGGGGTATGATGGGAGGTGCTGGGGGGTGTTGGGGTGCTGAGGTGCGTTGGGGATATTGGGGGTGTTTGGAGGTGTTGGGAACTTGTTGGGAGGTGTTGGGGGGCACCGGGGTATCATGAGGGGTGCTGGCGGGGGTGCCGGGGGTTCCGGGTGCGTAGGGCCGGGCGGGACCCCGAGCCCGGCGCTGTCCACTCGCTGAGGTGCTGAAGGGGCGGGCGGGGGGCGGCTGCTGTGGGGGGACTGTGGGCACGGAGGGTGCCGTGGTCCCGGGCCCACAGCAGGGCCCATGGGCTCGGTAGGACACAGGGGTCCCGGTGGGTGCGCAGGTCTCTGTGCTCGGGGGGTCCCACAGTGATGCTGCCCTGAAAGAGCAGCCCCAACCCTGGGTTCGACTCTTCCTTTGCCCATCGCCCCGTGCCCCGTGGGGGTCAGAGCCAAGGGAAGCAGCTCCCTTTGCTTCCAGAGAGATCCCCTCTTTTCCCAGGCCCATTGCTAAGGGCAGTGTCCACCGAGGGGCTTTCTATTATTACTTCGGTATGCACAATTTTTCAGGCATGAAATTGGTCTAAGAGGATTATGGTCCATTATCATCAGCAGGAGTGTTTTGCTGGGTGTTTCAATTAATATTCCAGTGTACCTCAGCAATACACATGGGGACCAGGCCATGCCCGTGGGGCACTCAACCCACAACGTTTTCCTTGCGGGACCTGCCTCCTATCAATGCAAGTAGCTGAGCAAAGGCAGGTGCCCTTTCAGCCCCATTTCAGAGCCCTGGTGCTGCTTTTATCTCTGTCTCTCATAGAAGTCAGCCTTCCCCAGTGGAGAAAAACTTGTTCTATTGTTGAAGAGGGTTGAAAAACCCATTACCTCCCCCCCTCTCCACCTTGAACAGTGCCTCTGCCATGATTTACTGCAATTCGTGGAGGATGTTTTGCTCTATATTACACAGATGCAGCTTAATAGCATGGGGGAGGGAGAGGGACAAGGAGCGCAGGCTCCTGCCTTCTCTATTTTCTTGTTGATACACTGGGTGACTCGAGGGAGACAGCTCTGTGCCACAATTTCCTCCCTGGAAAACAAGGGACGTTGGTCACTTGGCCTTGTGAAGCCACTCGGAGGCTCCTGGATGGCCAGCTCTGCAAAGGGAAAGCAAAACTATGATTGCTATAGCTAATATGATCGTAATTGTGATTAATAATCAGCAGGCAGTCAGGATTTAAGGCTGGCCTCCTGCCCTCCTCTCATCCCATAAATCAGGCCGGGATGCTCATGGACGCATCACGTGGACACAGATGTGTTTGATGAGAGGGGCATGTGCGGGCTTCACCCCTCCCAGCAGAGCAGGTCATGGGGGCACCAATGGGGCTTTGGGCATGGGGAGGGACCCCCGGAAGTGTTGTCCTGCTCCCAGCATGGTGGTGGGACCACTTCATGCCCATTTCCCTGGCAGGGACTCTCATCCCATTTCATGGCTGATGGAAGAACTTTCCCATAGAGCCCTTGCATATGAAGTTGTTTCATTCTCTTTCACGTTATTATTGACTAAGCTCCCGTTCCTCCCATGGCTCTTCCAGCCACAAGGATGCCCGTCTGTGCCCTGCCCTCCTTGGAGCACTTTATGCCAAGACTTCTTTCAATTCCTTGAGTCTTAACCATATGCTTGCAGTTAATCCCAGGCTTACATTTATCCCAAGTAGGAAGAATTGGGGTGTCTGGGCAAATTCTCCTGCTGTTCAAGGAAGCTCCCTCTAATTCAGCTGAGCAGTAAATCCTCTCTCCCTACCCTGTTCTCTTCCTCCTCCTCCTCCTCCTTCCCCCTCGCTCAGTTCTTTCTTCTCTTCTCTTCCTCCTCCTCCTCCTCAAGTATTTTATTCCATTCCCCTTCTTTCCATCCTTTCCCGACCCTGGGGAATCAGTGGGAAGCCACTCAATTTCCAGGACAAAGGAGACCTGGGTGCTTCCCAAGGGTATCCTCCTCCTCCCTGCTCCTGCAGCACCAGAGAGAGCAGGGAACGATCATCTCCACAGGGAATTGTCACCCACCCGGTGAGGGGCAGGTTCAGCCATGAGATGGGCTGCAGGTCTGGGCTGGGAGATGTGGGATGGAGGGGACAGGACCCACCTGAATCCCAGCTGCCGGCTGACACTTGTCGGGAGAGATGTTTGCCAGCAGGGAGACGGTGTTGTTTCACATGGCTGGAATTACAGCCGCACGGCAAACACAGGCAGCGCAGGAGAGATGGGCTCGCACCATCCCCATGATATTCCCAGGCAGCGGAATATTTACAGGCTTCAGTGTCCCGGCTCCCTGGCACGGTGCATGCCCCTGCTTTGCCCTTCACTTTTGGAAGATGCTCCAGTGATGTGACAGAGGAAGGGGGAACCAGGGCTGTAGCTGGATTTTGCAGGGGAAAGGATGCTCCTTGTTCCCACCACTCCAAATCCTGATGTATTTTCCCCACTTTTCCACCTCCACACTCTTTGTTTGCTCACTATAAAGAAACACACCCAAAACAAACACCAGTTAATTGCGCAGCCAAAATTAACCCTCATCAGCCTGGGCTTTCTACCACAGCATCCCTAAGGAGGCCTGATGGGAGGCTGCAAACATGGGAAGGACTTGGTGACATTAAACTAAGTCACGGATGAATTTTCCTGTTAAAAGCCACTTCCCACTTGGAAGTAGCAGGAAGAACTGAGGGGCTCAGCTGCGGGATGTGGCACATGGCAGCTACATCAGCAATCCTCACTGCTCAGCGGGGGAAACTGAGGCACGGGGCAGGCTCCTGGCTCATCCTTGGGAATGGGATGAACAAGCGGCTGCAGTGAGTCATAGAGATGCTGCAGGGAAGGCCAGGAAGGGCTGGATGCAGATGAGCCAAGTGCCAAGGGTTTGGCTCATCATTTGGGGCTGCAGCACTCTCAATTCACTCCCCATGACCTGCAAGGCCTCAATGCGGACAGTCCCCACCAGCATGAGGACATGGGCAGAGCCTGTGCTGGGTCCTGCTGCCGAGGCACCCTAAGGATGCAGGATGGAGGGATGCTGCCCATGGAGGGTGGGGCGTCTGTTCACCCTCACCATAAAGAACTTCTTCCTTGTATCTAACCTGAACTTCCCCTGTTAAAGTTTAAACCCATCACCCCTTGTCCTATTGTTACAATAGGCTGGATCCCTTGGTAGGGAATTCTGGCTAAGCCATGAGCTTGCTTGGGGGGTGTGTGTTTGGGGTCTCCCACTTGCCCCCCTTTATACCCTCTTTACCCCCTCTTCCTGCTCCCTGCACGGAGGGAAGGGTGGGGACATCCACAAGCAAGGAGCTGGCATGGGGAGTCCCAGGTTCCAATCACCGCTCCCCAGGGGACCACCCCCCCCCGCCACCGCCTCCCCCCTTCTGCCCGGGGCAGCCCCTGTCGATGGCCCCCGGCTGCTGCCAAGCTGTGGCTGCGCATTTCCAGGCGCTCCTTGTCCCCGGGGAACGGGAATGTGAGGAACGCGGCCACCCGCTCGCTAAGAATAGACCCGGCTTGGCCAGCCCCAGCCTGAGCGGGGGCCGCGGGAGCCCCCAGCCACCCCCCTGCGGTGGATAGCGGGCCTAAACCAAAGGGAAAAGCGTTCTCCGCGGTGCCCAAAGGGTGGCAAAGGGAGCCCGGGGTGTTTCTTGCTTTGAATTCCATGATTTTAAGGCAAATCTCTGCTCTGAGAGCCTCTGCGCAGGGCGCGGGGCAGCCCCCGCTGCTTCCTGCTCTCCCCATCAAGGATTTAGGTGAATTAAAGGGGAATCTACCCCTTTTGTTTCTGCTTCTACGGTGTTTTGGTGGTTTTTTTCTCTCCTTAGGGAGTAATTTCTCTAAGCCTCCTAATTTCAGCAGAAAGCGCGATGCAAGAGCCAGAAGGCAGCAAAACCTCTCCAGATGTTATTGCAGTGGGGAAGGGAAAATCATCCCGGGTTTAAAGGCATCTTGGCACCAGCACACCATCATCCCAAAAGGCTTCACCAGCCCCCCCATTCCCTGCTCCAGGAGCTCCATTTAAACTCAAGGCAGGACCTTGAGCCTTCCCCTGAGCTGGGTTTGTGGACCTGGGTGGACTTTGGACCTGTGTTGAAGGTAGCCTGGTGTGCAACCCCATCCCATCTGTCGCATGGACCTTGGACCCGTGTTTCAAGGTAACCTGGTGTCTAAGTCCCATTTTCTGATGGGCTTCGGTTGTCCATCTGCCTCTGAGGAAGCCATAGCTCAGCATAACCATCACACATCCTTGTAGCTGTGTCCAGTGTCCAGAGGAGAGCCCGAGGTGGATTCTCTGATGTCTAATTAGGGCTGAGCTTGTGTTCAGTGTTCAGTGTGGCTCCTTTTTATTTGTTCTTCCCCTCCAGAAAGCAATTTCCATTAAACCTGTAGGATTCTGATGATTTTGGAGGCCTCTTTTCCCCCACTAACAGGCAGAAAGGAACAAGAGGGGGCTCAAAAGTACCAGTGAGGAGCTGAGCTGGATGGAGCACACCTGCACCAGCTGCTTTCCCAGGCTGAAAACACACTTGGCTTCAAACGCAGCTCTCACCGTGCCAGGTCTGTGCACTGCCGGGAAGGGGGGAGAGGAGGGTGCCTGGTGTGCCGGGATATAAAGCAGACACATCAGGATGTGGCCATGGGGAAGGACACGGGGTGAGTTGGGGGCTTCACCTCCCTATGGGTGTGTGGTGTGGGTTGGAACCTTCTGCTCCCTCCCGGTGCAATGAACCCCTCCCAAGCCTCAGTTTTCCCACATTAGGGCATGGCTTGGGGGGTTCGGAGCCCATCTGATGGGGAAGGTTGGGGTGGATCACCCCAGATCCCTTCATTTCCCCTGTGGCTCCAGGCTGCAGCAGATCACAGCTCTTCAAGGCTGCAATAATCCCCAGGCTGGGATTAGTTTTGCACCTAATCACTGCAGAACAAATACCAAGTTTTATTTACAGAGGCAGAAGAAAGATGGGGTGGGGGGGGAAGACTCGAGCTGCTGATCCCAGGATAATCAGGAGCTGGAAGGCAGGAGGCGATCCCTGACCTTGGAGCTCCCCAGCTCTTATGTAAAGCCATGTTTTTCCTGTGCTCTGAGCTCCATCCCTGTCCCATCTTGGACATGGTGGCCCCCCAACACTTTAAGCCTGGACCCTGGGGACTTCTGGCCCTAATTGAGCCCCTTCCTTAGGCACGTGATCCACGGTGCTTCCATGGTTTAGGGGAGGATGAAGATGCTGCAAGAGGAGGCTGAGCTTTCATGATGGTGATGGGGCAAGGTGGGTGCTGCAGTTGTGCTGCCCCCAAAGCCAGGCTGGTCCCCAGAGCTTTGTGTTTGCACTGTGTTGTGCTGCTCGAGAACCCTGCCCCATTGAGGTCCCACCTGCAAGAAGGAGCCCAGCTGCTGCCCTGAGGGTGACAAGACATGAGTTTATTTTCCATCCATGCAAGCAAACAGCCTGGCGTCAGGCAGAGCGGGGTGGGAATGTGCTCCACCCCTCCCCATGTTGCCCTCTGTCACTTGGAGTCTCTGTGGCTTTGCCTACAGATCGGAGATGGCTGACGGGAGCCCCGGCTCCGTGCCTGCCGGTGCCTGAATTCCCTCTTTCTCCCAATAGACAGATACACAGCTCTTTTCTGCTTTGGCTCTTGCATAGTGGCTAAAGAACATCTGACCTGGTTGGAGAGACGAGTCCTGGGCTGTGGAAACCCATGGCTTTGTTGGCAAAGGTGCCCCTGGCATAGCTGCCAGCCTGGCCATACACCCATGCTCGCACCCTGTCCACTCTGCCTTATTTCAGTTCCATTTCTGAGCTGGATTTGAAGGTCTTCCTCCTGGCTGAGGAGAACTTGACACCCAAGTAAATGGTGGTGATGAGGAAGAGGAGTGCCAGGGCGAGCAGGACCCAGCTGCCTGCTGTGGCTTGGTTGCTGGCCAGGGACATGCCCAGGAAATCAGTTCTGCTGGAGCCAGCTTGGGCTGGAGTGGCTGGAAAATGGAGAAATGAGGGACAATGTTGGTGCTGATGGCTCTGGGCTATGGGGTACTGGGTGTCTCGGATGCTCTATGCCCTCTAGACTCAGCTCCATGGGAAATCACGGAGGAGCATCCAAATACTCTGTGTATCTTGGGGTGGCCAAGGGACACCAAGACATCTCCATCTCTTCCGTGTGCCCCAACCTGGCCCTGCTGTGCTCGGCTGAGCCCTGCATACCTGTGTAAGGAGTCCAGCTGTACTCAGGCCAGCCCAGGACCTCCTCATTCTTCTCATTCTCCTTCATCAGCCATGTCATGAGCGGCTCAAAGTAGCTCATCAGGGCATCAGCTGACATGTTGGGCTGCCCCGTGATGAGCTCCATGGCTTCGGGCCATGGCTTGCTGAATCCCAGCTTCAGGGCTTCCCTGTGGCAGGAGAAATGAGATCCGGTGGGTTTCCCCATCCCACTCTTGGCCATCAGCCATTCCCTTTTCCCAGGGCTTGGGGCTCTGGGTTTGGCAACCCCCTGTACAGTCTGTACCCCCAGCAGTGCAGGGGTAGGAAGTTTTGCTACCATAGGGAAGGAGGTTTTCCTTAGGGGAATGAGTTAAAGCCCTCCAGTGAATCGAACATGATGCAGAGCAGTTCCTGGGTGAAAGGGTTAATTTTGCAGGTGCTTTTGAAGCAAGGAGGGTGTTTTCCCTAAGGAATAGGGGGTGGGAGGAGGAGGAGGGGTGGGAGGAGGAAGAGGAGTAGGAGGAGAAAGAATATGAGGAGGAGGAGGAGAAAGGGAAGGAGAAGAAAGAGGAGGAGGAGGAGGAGGAGGAGGAAGAGGGAGCCTTCTACCTACCAGGGTCCCAGCTACCATCTAGTGGCTGCTTTTGCAATCACAGCCCCAGCACCCAGCACCCGGGTACATCCTGCCCGCACCCAAGGCCAGGAGCACGCCATGCTGGGGATGGATGACCAGAAGCTGCGTTGCCCCCTGTGCTGCTGGGCTGGCTTTAAGGTACCGGGGGCATAGAATCAGAACGGTTTGGGTTGGAAAGAACCTTAAGATCATCCAGTTCAACCCCCCTGCAATGGACAGGAACACCCTCCACTAAACCATGCCACCCAAGGCTCTGTCCAACCCGGCCTTGAACACTGCCAGGGATGGAGCGTTCACAGCTTCCCTGGGCAACCTTTGTCAGTGCCTCAGCACCCTCACAGTAAAGAACTTCTTCCTTAGATCCAGCCTGAACTTCCCCTGTTTCAGTTTGATCCCATCACCCCTTTTCCTGTCACTACAGTCCCTCCCCACAATCCTTGTAGCCCCCTTCAGACACTGGAAGCTGCTCTGAGGTCTCCACGCAGCCTTCTCTTCTCCAGGCTGAACAGCCCCGATGTTCTCAGGCTCTGCCCTCCCCGCACACCTACCCCAGGATCTTCCCAGCCTCCTTGGACTGGTAGATGTCACACGTGTGCAGGGGACCCGTGTGCTTGGCTGCCGCGCACAGCGCCTGGTGGAACTGGAACTGGATCACGAAGCTGATGAAGTACCTGGAGGGGGGTGAGGATATAGGAATGGACACTACTAGTGGCCGTGCAAGAGAAGAAATGCCTCCTCCTCATTCCCTGGTGGCACCCTTCCAGTCTGGAGGAGCATCACTGCCTTTGGAGCTACACCTGCGTCAGCTCAATCCAATCTGGTGATGCCATTTCTCCTTTAACATGTGTCTTATGATTGCCTGGGTGGGTGAACCATCTTCCTTGGATAGGGAAAAGTTCCCCCAAATCCAGCCTTCTCCTCTGAAGCTCTGTCAGGGTTCCTGACACCCTCAGGATGGTACCACCACCTATCCCAGCAGCTACCAAACAAGGTGCCATCACTGGCATCTCAACTGGGGATCCTGCTTTTGTGTTCAAGCACTGACTCTCCTGCCCCAGCCCTGCTTGCTCACCTGATATAGGGAACGTTGGCAGGGATGTGGAACTTTGCACCGGGGTCAAAGTCATCTTCAGACCTTGGTGCTGGTGGGCACAAGCCCTGGTACTTCAACCTGGACCCGAGAGGAAGAGTTAGCCCAGCATGGGGAAGAGAAGGCTGGGTAATCCAGGAGGGGACACACTGGGGTGTGAGGACAGCATGAGGTGTTATGCATCCCATCATGTCCCATTGCAGCCAACTGGACCATAGGGACAAAATACCCAGCGGGATGGTGGCCAAAGCCCTGGCACCAAAGGGAGGCTCTGAATCCAAGCACACCTGAGGTTCCACCACTCCTGGTTGTATTCATCCTCCTTGATCCGCCCGTCAAAGACCTTCCAGCGCCACTGGTCCATGAGGTACCCGAAGGGCAGGAAGGCGATTTTGTCCAGGGCGATGCTCATCAGGTAGTTAATGTCACTCTCTGCCCAGGGCGTGAAGGTGTGAGCAAGGTGGTACCATCCCCACCTCTCCACCCTGTATGGGTCATTCTGCCCAAGAGCAGGGTGTCCCCAGCAGGTCCTGTCCCCTTCATGCATGTCCCTGACCCCTTCCACCCTGCCCAGCCCATCCTGCCCCCAGCAGCTTCCCACCTTTGCTGCCCCCTCACCCGTGTTGTCTGTGACTTGGTCCAGCAGGTTGATGCTGTGCAAGTGTTTAGGGGTGGAGACAGACAAGGCCATGACATCCCCAACAGCCTCATGGAAGCCAGGGTTGGCCCCATCACGAAAGGAGATGGGTTGGTCCATGTACTGCAGGAAGTACTGGACGTGGCCCATCTCATGGTGCACAGTGATCAGGTCATCCATGTTCACCAGTGGTGCATTGCTTGATCCTGGAGCAGGACATGGGGGCAGAAGGGAGGGCAGTGCTGGGGTGAAAATCACCAGGAACCATCACACCCCCTTGAGCTATTTTTCCCTTTGGCCTCCCTTCCCCCACCTGATGCCAGGCTGGGCTGGTCCTACTCCATGGGGTTGGTACCTCTATTCCCCCTGCATCTCCTGATGACCCTGCCCATTCCCTATCTTTCTTCATTGGCTTTTCCATTCTCCATGGCAGGGCAGGGAAGGCCCCGATTGCCTTCCATCCACCATGGAGGGTTCTACCAGCAATGCCAGCATCTTGAGTACCAGTGACAATGCCACAAGGCAAGAGACACTGTGGTGGTATCAGGCCATGTTCCCTTATTCCATACTGCTATCTGCCCTAGCACCACATCAGCTGGGGACACCATGTGCTCCCCACGGGCACCTGAAGTCCTTGCGGTTGTAGAAGTCCCAGGCTGAGGCATGACACACCACCTCCCGCCCATCCGTCGGCTTCTCAATCATGGATTTGTCCCAGAACTCCTGTGGCATAGGGATGAGGCCCAGAGAGGTGAAGAAATGATCTGACTCTTCAAACATCCTCTTGGGAGTCCAGCCCTGGGGAGAGAGCAGAGGACCTGGTGAGGATGCTGATGGTGCTGGGGGCTGTGGGAGGGATGGGAGATCAGGGACAGCCTGGTTTCTCTGGGCAGGGGAGATCTTCTGAGGGCAGCTGGAGCTGAATCCAGCCCTTATCCTCTCTCCACCTGGATATGACATGGATGAGGCTTTTGGATGGAGGTTTTTGGCAATAGCAAAGCATTTGGCAACATGGGTGGAGGCAATGACCAGAAGGGCGCTGGGTCCCACAGGTTCTCCCCCTGGAAAAGCACTGACCTGTTGTTTCATGGCTGGGGTGGCATCCACCTTGGTGGCATCCGGGAAAGGCATCACCAGGTCAAAAATGTTGGACCATGACTGGGCCCACATGTTCCCTGGGAAGTGCAGGAGGATGACACATGTCAGGAGGGAGGCAGGAAGAGGAGAGCAAAGGCAGCCAGTTACTCCCTACTCCTGCATGGGATGCATCACCCGGCCTGGTCCTTGCCCTGCATCCACAGGTGTGATGCAAGGAGGAGCCTGTCCATGCAGGACTTGAAGTACTGTGTACAGTTCTGGTGTCCTCAACATCAAAAGGACATGGAACTGTTGGAACAAGTCCAGAGGAGGCCACGAGGATGATCAGGGGATGGAGCACCTCCTGTATGGAGATAGGATGAGAAAGTTGGGGCTGTTCAGCCTGAAGAGAAGGCTGCATGGAGACCTCATAGCAGCCTTCCAGTATCTGAAGGGGGCCTATAGGGATGCTGGGGAGGGACTCTTCATGAGGGACTGTAGTGATAGGAAAAGGGGTAATGGGTTCAAACTGAAACAGGGGAAGTTTAGATTGGATATGAGGAAGAAGTTCTTTACTGTGAGGGTGGTGAGGCACTGGAATGGGTTGCCCAGGGAAGTTGTGAATGCTCCATCCTTGGCAGTGTTCAAGGGCGGGTTGGACAAAGCCTTGGGTGGCATGGTTTAGTGTGAGGTGTCCCTGCCCATGGCAGGGGTTTGGAACTGGATGATCTGAAGGTCCTTTACAACCCTAACTATTCTATGATTCTATGACAGGTCAAGTCACGCTGAGTGTGGTGCCCATCTCATAAGGCCTTGGCCCTTTGTCCAGAACTGAACAGAGACCAGCCTCAGCTCTTGGTATGACTTGGAGTAAACTACACCCTGTTGGAGACATAACTCTGCTTGAGCAGAGCCCTTACCTAGCAGATGAGCAGGGATGGGACCCTTCAGGTTTATGTGCTCTTTGCCATACTTTCTGTACAAGGCTCGGCGTACGTAGGCATGCAGATTGAGGTACAGGGGCTGCAGCTGCAGGTACAACCTCTCTAGGTCTTCCTCAAAGGTGGATGTCTCATACAGGGATCTCCAGAAGGCCCCGTTGTCTGAGTAGCCTGTAGGAGGGCAAGAGAAGCTGTCAGACACTGCCCTTCTTGGGAAAGAGTCTGTCTTTTTACTCAGACACCCCAAAACCCCCATATCTATGAGTGGATCTCATAGGGATTGGTGGAACCTCCACACCCACAAGATTTTGACCCTCAGTTGTAGGATCAGCCCCATCTTCTGCTCACATGGGCTTAAGACCATGGTGGGTCTCCAAGGGAGTGGGGCACTGACCATTGAGCACTGCTGCCTTGTTGCTCAGCTCCACGTATCTCTTGTAGTTGTTCTTGATCTGCTTCCCAGAAGCATCCCGCCAGCCCTTCCAGGCAAAGAGGAGCTCATCATAGTCCCGTGAGGTGGCCATGATGTCTGTGAGGTCTGAAGAGAGAGCAAGGGAGACAAAGGGATGCTGTTGGATGGGCTAGAGTGACACGATGGTGTTGCTTCTCTGTTACCACCACCACAAAGAAGGTGGTAAGGTCCTTTCATGACCCTTCTTCATGTCCCTATTAACTAATCCCTCCTTTCTGTTGCAGATGGCTCACTGCACACCCTGCCAGATCTTACCAGGATCCAGTGGGTGACAGGTTTTGTTCTCTCTGCAGACCTTGGCTACACTGTACGTGGTCTCCATATCTGAGAGGATGGTGTTATACTGCAAAGAAAGTTAGAGCTGGTCATCCTTGGAGAATGTCACAGCCCCTTATGATGTCCTCAAGTGTTTTCCTCTGAGTTGTGTCACCAAGCAGAGGCAAAGTGGAGTCAATACTGGGGCCAACAAGCAATGTGCCATTGTCACCCAAGCAGCCAAGGTTAAGGCAAACTTGGGGTGGGATAACACTGGAGACAAGGATCTTGGTGCCGTGGAGAAGGTACCAAACTATTACCTTGCTCAAGGGCACTTCCTAAAAGTTTCCTCTTGTCCCATCCCTTGTTCCTTGGGAGAAGAGGCTGACCCCACCTCACTACAACATCCTTTTGCGTAGTGGGAAGAAAGCCCTCCATCCTGCTCCACCCCCTTGCAGCTCACCTCTTTCAGCTCATCCTCAGGCAGGGCTGCTCTCTCAATGACACTCAGCTTCCTGAGGATGCGTGTGACACTCTGGTCCTGGAAGTCGGAGGGATCGAACTGCCTGGCCCTCATGCCATACTCAAGTGTGTGCCTGGACATGGCCAAGTTCTTGTCTAGCTGCAAGGGCAGGAGAGCACGGAAGAGGAGTTACTTTGAGGAGATCCCTGGGACACAGCCCATCACTAGAAACACTATCTGGCATGCCATGACTAACACCTTCCCTTATGGGTACCTCATGGCATGATGAGGGTTGTCATGGCAAAGCCACCTCCTTTGAGAACATTATTCCTTGGCTGGGGGCAGATGCAGCCCTGGATTTCAGAGCTCATCTGAAATATGTCCTGGGTACCAGCTGCCTGCCTTGGCTGATGTCAATCCCTGCACAGCCCTGGGGTCATTCCCATACCATGATCTCCTTGTTGTGTTCGGTGATGTTGGTGTTGTAGGCCCAGGATGCCTCGGTGTAGGCATTCCACACTGTCTCAGCTGTGCTGTTGTACTCGGACAAGAACTCTTTCGCTTGTGCTTCATCTGATATTTTGTCTAGAGGAGGAGATAAATGATGGGGGGGGGGGGAGAGGAAGGTCAGGAGAGTTCTTTTTGCAAGAGCACCACCCCGTAGAGAATCCATAGTTGAGCTTTTCCCAGAACTACATGTCTATTGAAGGATGCCACAACTTGGAACCAGGTTGAGCCAAGAAATGGGGGCAGAGGGGCACTGCTGGGGTGTCCCATTGGATAAAGGATGGGATAACAGGGCAAGATGCATGCTCTAGACCATCCCATGAGAGCAGAAAAGATGCTGCTGAGAACTGTGTCCTGTCACACCATGACTGATGGCATTACCAGGCAATGGTATGTTAAGGGGTTGGCTAATGGCACTGCTTCCTGGGAAGCAAGTGTGGGATTCCACAAGGAGCTGGTCATTTCTCTTTCCTGGCATGGGCACCTTTCCCTCCCTCAGCCTGTGGGACATGCCTCTTAAGAGACCTCTTTCTCCCCCTCCCCAGGTCCAGGATGGAGTTGCAGCCTTACCAATGCCTTCAGGGTAGCCTTCAGGGATAGGAGGACGCCAGTCAAACTCAGGCCAGCCCAGCACCTCATTGGTCTTGTTGTTCTGCTCCTGAAGCCACTCTGTGACTGGGCTGAAGTACTCCAGGAGGGCTCCAGCATCCAACCTATCCGTGCCAGTGAGGTTGAACAGGATTTCCTGCCACGACTTGGAAGACCCAGCTTCCAACACTTCCCTGCAGAGCAGCAGAACAGCAAGAGCGTGAGGCCATGGGATGGGTGGGACATAGGATGGGAGTGATGGTGTCTCAGCATCGCAAGGGTTTAAGACATTATTACTGAGTGGGACATGAACCTGGGAACTGCCTCTGATTGTGGGGTCTGAGGACTCACGCATTTGTTAACAGCCAGGGAGTCAATAGGAAACAGATGTGCTTTAGTAACCTGTTGTCGGGGTGAGAGCTCACGACAGGGACAATAGCAGTACTCTGGTGAGGACCACTCACCCCACCCCAGTGCTTCCATGTATTTCCATCCATCCATCCATCCATCTGCAAAGCTATTTCTCCAGCCATCTCCATAGCCACTTTTCCTTCCTTCCTTTCTTCTTTCCTTCCTCTGCACACCATCAGCTTCCACGCACACATCTGCCCGTGGCGATTGTCCCGACCCTCCTCTGTCCCCACCTGAGTTTGTCTCCAGCCTCTTTGGACATGTAGATGTCGCATGTGTGCAGGGGACCGCTGTGATTGGCCGCCTGGCACAGCACCTTGTGAAACTGGAACTGGAGGACGAAGCTCACAAAGTACCTGCCAAGGAAGCCCATGGAGGTGAGCACTGGGGAGAGAGGGAAGCAGACAAGTCCCAGGACCTGGGGGAAGGCATCCAGTCGTGTATCAGCTCCCCACCATTTGTGGTCCCAAGCACTGGATGCCTTGAGCAGGAGCAATGCATTCCAATCCCTGCCCACAGAGCTGAACCCCATTCCTCTTGCTCCCCAAGCATCTGTCCCTGTGCCAGCGCTTCCTCTACCTGATGTACGGGGTATTCCCAGGGATGTGGTACTTTGCTCCAGGGTCAAAGTTGCTTTCGTTCCTTGAAATTGGAGCACAGATGCCCTGGTATTTGGTTCTGAGGACAACAGAGAACAAGAGCATGAGCAGGGGGTCAGAAGAATCAAAGCAGAGAATGGGAAGGGAAAGCACAGTGCTGAAGAAATCTGCACAATTAGAGTGTGCTTCCATGTATTCCCATCCATCCATCCATCCATCCATCCATCCATCCATCCATCCACTCACCTACCCATCTACCCATCATAGAATCATAGAATGGTTCAAGTTGGAAAGGACCTTAAGATCATCCAGTTCCAACCCCCTGCCATGGGCAAGGACACCTCACACTAGACCACGTTACCCAAGACTCCATCCAACCTGGCCTTGAACACTGCCAGGGATGGGGCATTTACTACTTCCACCACATCCATCCCATTCATTGTTCTCCAGTCATCTCCATGGCTACTTTTTTCTTCCTTTCTTCTTCCCTGCCCTCCTTCCTTGCACACCACCAGCTCCCACACCCCATCCATCCTTGATGACCGTCCCCTACCTCAGATACCACCAGTCGTAGTTGTAACGGCTCGGGGGTGTGCGGCCACTGAAGACGTTCCAGCGCCACTGGTCGATGAGGTAGCCGAAGGGCAGGAAGGCGATCTTCTCCAAGGCCATCTTCAGCAGGTAGTTGATGTTGCTCTCTGCATGAAACAGAGCCTGAACCAGGCTAGGAAGGAGTCTGACTGCACAGCACTGTGCCCACTGGACTTCTTGTGGGCAATGGGGTGAGCAGGTCTGGATGGGAAATGGGGACAGCATTTCAACATACAATATTGCTCCCTACGGAGGGCTGTGTAGGACACATGAGGTTTCTCTAGATACTGCTCCTTCTTCGGGCAATATGTGCCTTTTTGCTGATTGGGAACAATGGGAGTGACAAACATGGAGAGAGGACACCTTCTTTGTCGTTCCCCCCACTGTTCCCAATCAGTAAAATGGCACAAAGTGTACTCTCTCCTTCAGTCCTGCTCTCAGAGGGAAGGTCTTTGTGAGTGTAACTCTAATGGTTCCCTCTTCAAATGTTTACTCTGGGGCCTCAGGGCAAAGGGGGTTGTTCTGCCACTGCAAAATCTCTTTTGGTTTAGACCCAGAACCAGAGCCAACTCTAGGACAGTCACCACCGTGTCATGGGGAGCACAGGGGATGGTGGTACCTGCTTCCCCATTGCCTCAAGCAAACACAGGGAAGGAAGGTTGCAAAAGGACCAGCTGGAGACCCAGCTGAAGCTGTGGGGTCAAAGAGGGGTTGGCAGCACTGCCCTGAGGGCTATTGGCTGCCATTGCTATGGTGGCATAGCTGCCAAGGGCTGGTGAGTGGGCAGAGATGCCTTTAGGCAGGGACCATCTGCTCTGTGGTGTTGATGCAGCATTGGCCCAACATTTGCCTGCTGCGAAGGCTTCCCTGTCATGAAATGTATTTAATGACACTGTCTTTGTGACTCTGCTTGTAAGCACTCAGTGCCACCTCTGCAGAGCTCGTGGGGTGGACGTTTCTTGGTGAAGGAGGGGGAAACCCTGGGAAGGTCAAAGATAACCAAGCACAAAGATGCTGTTTGTAGATTTGGGTCTCTGATGGAGAAGGGAAGGGCACACACAGGCTCTGGAAAGCATGCCTCCATCCCTTAGGGATGAAGAGGTTGGAGCCATAAAGGGTTCTACATGGATCCATGGAGCCAAACATGGACCAGTGGAGACAAGCAGGGGTTGTGCAGGGACACACGGAGCCAAGCAGGGGTTGTGCATGGACTGCGGAGCCAAGCAGGGGCTGTGCATGGACCCATAAAGACAAGATGGCTCCTACATGGACCCATGGAGACAAGAAGGGGTTGTGCCTGGAACCAAGCATGGATGAAAGGAACACATCAGCCATGGGGTCTTGTGTTGGCAGACTGCAGCCCACCCTGGCATGTCCCAAACCCTTCCTCCATGCCACCCAGCTCCCCATGGTGGCCACCATACCTGTGTCCTCCGTGGCACTGCTGAGGAGACCGATTTTCTTGAGGTGGCTGGGGGTGGACACAGACAGGGACATGACATCGCCGATGGCCTCGTGGAAGCCAGGGTTGGCCCCGCTGCGGAAGGACACGGGTTGGTCCTTGTACTGCAGATAGTACTGGATGTGGCCCATCTCATGGTGCACCGTGAAAAGCTGCTCCATGGTCACTGTTGTGCACTGCTTGATCCTGGTGGGTGAAAACAGAGCGGAGTGAGGGACCCTGTAATGGGAAGAACCCTTCACAATCCCCAAGAGGGTGGCAGTACCCCATAGGGTGAGGAAAAGACCCAATGGAGGGGAATGCAGGGCAACATGGTGCCCCACATAGACCGTACCCCAGAGGGTGGCAGACTGAGCTGCACAGTGATGACCAAGGGGGATGGAGGAGCATCTCACCCAATAGCCATGGGTCCCTGCATGGCCCCACACACCTGAAGTCCTTGCGGTTGTAGAAGTCCCATGCTGAGGCGTGACACACCACCTCCCGCCCGTCCGTTGGCTTCTCGATCATGGATTTGTCCCAGAATTCAGGGGGCATCTCCAGCAGCCCCAGGGAGGTGAAGAACTCCTCTGAGATCCGGAACATGTGTGTGGCATTCCAGCCCTGCAAGCAGGAGTTTGTGGCTGAGGAAGGGGCTGCCCATGCCATGGGCATGGCTTCTGATGCTCTCCCAGCACCACAGGGATGAGGTGAGTACTTCCAAGGGACCAGGGTCCTGCCTCTCTTGCTCTGATGAGAAGCCCCAGCCCCAGAATTGGTGTGAGCATCTCTCAGAAGCACCAAGCAATGGTGCTGGTGCCCAGCATGGACAGGAGAAGGAAGCAGGGCTGATGGCCCAGGAATGTTTGGAGCTGTGTGATGGTGTGGATGCAGGCACCAGCCTGGGGACCAGTCCCACTGCACTGTCCTTCCTCTTTGCCCACCCTCTGCCTTTTTGATCATTGCTGGAGAGGGAGAGGGGTCATTTCTTTGCTCATTCCCCTCCCAGACATGGCTTTTCTGCTGTTCCCTATGCACGTGTGAGAAACCGCTCCCATGGGGTCAATGTTATGGGTAAGCCTTGGCCAGCACCCCCGATTTTTGTCCCCCCTGGTGCCACCAGTGAGTCCCTCAGCCCATCACCTGCTGCACCATGGTGCTGGTGACATCGAGGTTGGGCTTGTCGGGGTAGGGGACCATCAAGTCATAGATGTTGTTCCACTGCTGAGCCCACATGTTGCCTGAGAAGAGAAAACAGCTGGAGCAGAGCTGGTGGTAGGTTAGAAGGAAGAGAAACACAGTGATAACTGGGACCTCCCTGTCCCACTGTGGCCTTGTATGAGCCCCTCTGGTAAGAGAAGGATCCCCTCCTCTTACCCAGAAGGTGAGCAGGGATGGGGCCCTTCAGGTTGATGTATTTGGGGCCATAGCGGTCGTACAGCTTCCTCCGGACAAAGGCATGCAGGTTGAGGTAGAGCAGCTCCACCTGGTTGTAAAGATGCTCCAGGTCATCCTCAAAGGAGGCTGAGTCGTACCAGGAGCGCCAGTAGCTGCCTGTGTCCTCAAATCCTACCAGGGAGGCAGGGATGAGCTCCTGTCCATGATTCCCGAGCATCCCCTGCATCCCTCATCTTGCTCCTACCATCCATCTGATAAGCTTCATTGCTCAGCTTCACGAACTCCTCGTACTTGGCACGCAATGGGTTGCCCGCAGCATTGTGCCATCCCTCCCAGGCATAGAGCAGCTTCTTGTAGCTGTGGGAGGTGGCCATGATGTCTGAGATGTCTGGGGCAGAGGGGACAAGTGATAGGACATGAGAAAAGAGCAGGAGAAGGGGCTCACATCCCACAGAGGTGCCACCACCATCTCGCCAGACCCAAACACCCATCCGTATCCTGGGACAATCCTGATGACCTTGGGTGGGACCAACCCACTGGAGATGTAACGACTTGGTCCCATAAAATTAACCAGGTTGGAAAACACATGGAAGCTCATCAAGTCCAACCATTATCCCAGGACTGCCAATTTCACCACTACCCCATGGCCAAGGAGAGGGACCATACCTGGCTCCAGCTCCCAGCAGGTACTGTTGTCCGGACACACCTTGGCTGTGGAGTAGATTTTGTCCATGTCGCTCAGGATGGTGTTGTACTGCAGGGAAGTAAAAGACTTTGGGACTGGAAAAGGGGATGGGAATGGCCTTTCAGGAGGGACCTACAGCCTGTGTGTGTAGATCCCAGTGCGGAGGGATGCGGAGGAGGACTGGCGTGTTTACACAGAGTGCTTGTGGTGAGATAAGTGCGTTATCACGCAGGGGTTTCGCACCCCTCGCAACGGGGGGAGCTGGGAGGCTCTTTGGGATAGAATCCATGGATGTTGACTTGCTGAACCTCCCTCGAAGGCGGCGCGAGTGCTCGCGGTGTCCCAGAGCGGGGCTATTTATAAAGCTCTTTGTCAGCGGGGCCGCGGCACAGCCTGTTTATGTGAGCGGGTAAAAAACAACGCTAAGGAAAGCAGGAGGAGGAGGGGGATTTATTCCTGTGAACTGCAACAACAGCAAACAATAGCAACAGGAGGTTTCCTGGAACCTGCCTGGGGAGCCCATTCCCAGGGAAGGAAATTCCTCATGCTCCGTGTCCCTCTCTACTCTCAGCCCTCCCTCTGCTCCGGTTGGGTGGAGGGGATGGAGATGGGGGACGTGGTGATGGATGTGGGATGGAGCTGCCTAGGGAAGGACGAGACATGGTTGATGTGCAGGGAGGATGCTGTCTGTGATCTGGGAGAGGGCAGGGATGGGCTTCCTGAAAGGAACTGTGGCTGGGGCTTCCCTGGGAAGGGCTGTATCCCCACGGTTTGCCAGGGTTTCAGTGCGAGGGCTGTCAGGGAGCCACGGTGTAGGATGGAGGGGTGACAGGGCCAGCCTCAGGGGCAAGAGGCTGCCAACGCCAGCCTGGTGAGGTTTTCATGCATGGAAATCAAAGTCACATCGCATTTAGGCAAGTGACAGTGATGGGGAAGGCTCAGGATGTCCCTGGTGCAGTGCATCCCCAAGGCGCTTACAGGGAGCGCTCAGGAGCTGGGTGGCTGCAGCAGTTCTCCTTTCCAGTGGGCTGCATCCCTGGGGATAAGGGGTTGAGCCAGCTGGCTCCCGGCCATGGGCACAGCCTGGCTGGTGTCCAGCTGATGACCAAGGCCGTTCTGTGTAAGCAGGAAATCTCCGCTTCCCACTGGGATAGTTCTGAGATAAGGTTAGGGCTGGATCATGGGGCCAGCAAGCACCCCACATCCCCTGCAGGTAGCAACCCGTCTCTCCCCGCCATCACTGTGCAGGGGCCAAGAGAGACCCTTCGAAACACAATGGAGGGGGCAACAGACCAGCAACAGGGTCTGGATGCTTGGGAAAAATCCCTTTAAGGGGTTCACAAGGGCTTCACCAGCGCCTCACCTACCTGCTCTCTCTTGTCCAGGGGCAGGTTGGAGGGTCCCAAGGTTTGGATGGAGCCAATGATTTTCCTTAGCTGTGGGTCACTGAAGTTGCTCCAGATGTTGCCATAGAGCTCCTTGGCTTTCTTCCCCCACACCTCCATGAATTCTTGCTCCTCCAGCGATGCCTTGACCTGCTCAGGGACACGGGGACCCGGGGTCAGCCCTGGAACGTGCCATCACCCATGGTGGCTTGGGGACCAGGTTCAGAGCGGGAGCACACGAGGTCAGGCAGGGCTGTCACCACTCTGTGACATTCACACATAGAGACAGCAGCTTCCAGCAGTTTCTGCAGCTCCCACCTGCCTCCAAGCACCCATTCAAGGTGCCCTTTGAGGATGCTGTGGAGGGTGTTGCGATCTGGATGGGGTGAGAATGCTGGGATAGGGGTATCTGCCTGCTGCTGGGCTGGCTCCATCAATCAGCTGCCAGACTCCAGTGTCAGAAGGAGCTCTGAGATCTGCCTTCATTTTATTCCTATTCCAGCTGGTTGTCACCTTTGCAGAACCCCAAAGGAAAACCATAGAGATGCCACATTCACTTTTCTCCTCCCTAGATCTTTCCCTTCTCCTTTGCCTATCTGCAGCCTGTGCCCTACAAGTGCCATATCTGGGTTCCACCTTGCAGAGGGGCACCCCTTTGCACCAAGCCCCCAGTTTTGGCTCTCTCACTGTCACCCATCTCCTGACAGCCCCGACCTCCCTTCCCAGGGCCATGGGATGCAGGGAGCTGCCTGCACCATGGGGGGTTATTTAGGCAGCTGGGTTTGGGACAGGGTGTATTGCAGGCAGTCGCATCCCAGTGTCAGCTCTGTCTTGGGGAAACATGGATCTTTTGGGAGCGTCCTGGCCAGGGCGATGTGCAGGAAGCAGAGAGACTGTTTGCTGTCCATGTGTCATCCCAGTGTGATTTATGGAGCTCATTAGCTGTTATTTGTGGCATTTTTAGCCTGGCTCCAAGAAGTTTGTTTTCCTTAAATCTGCACATTCCCTTGCGTGGCAGTGGGGAGGGAAGGGAGTTTCAGTGCTGCAGGGCTGGAGGCTGCCCGGGGCAGGCTGTGGGACCCGGGGATGGGGATACCAATAGTGCTGGGTGTCCCTGGTTACATCCCAGCACCCACAGAATCACTCTGGGAACCGGCCGGCATGGCAGCACATGGATACCCTGCTCCGGAGCAAGATGCTCGTGCATCACCCCGTAGAATGGATGATGCCTTTACCCCTTTGAGACCCTGCTTTAGAGCCAGGGGAGCTGGAGGAAGCAGAGCCCAGCTGTGATTTGTCTTCTCCTTGCACAGGTGCTGTGTTTGGTCAGACAAATCGTACCCTAAACTCTCTTGACAGCTCTGATGGAGCCCAGGGCGCTACCCAAGACCCCTGACCATGGCTGTGCCCCCATGGTACCCATAGCCCCCAAATCTCCCTACCAGCACCCTCTTGGGTGCACAGTGAAGATTCAGCAGTGCAGGATGTGTCCCTAAAGCTGCTGTGCCCCAGGCACCTGGAGAAGCTCCTCATCCCTGAGCTGCCCCTGAACCCCAAACACCATTACCTTGCCCGGAGCTTGCAGGAGATGGTGCATCTCCCTGACTGTCATTCCAGCATCCTTCTGTCCATCCCTGCATGGCTGGAATCTGCTGCCCTGCCTCTGGCTTCCTGCCCCACATGTCGTTTTGTCCCTGGGCCACCTTCTGTGGCAGGTCCTGGAGCTGCCCACACCATGGCGGCCTGGCTCAGCCCCTCTTGTGTTATAGACACGTGTGGAGTTTGCCTGGCACAAGGCTTCCCAGATCCCCCACATTCAGCCTTTTGGGTCACATCCGCCCTCTGTTAACCCCGTAGTACTCAGTGCCACCCCATCCCAATGCAGATGTTCCTGCTGCCCCGTCAGTGGGCTGATCTCAGGGTCCAGCCTGTGATCAGGGCTGGTTTTGGAACTTTCACATCACGGGGAGCTCCTGACCAGGATTATTAACACAGGAAAGGATCTGGCCTGGAAATGCCTCTTGAGAAAGGTCCATGCAAGGTGCTTTCCTGGTCCTAACCTTGGACTCGGCATGACTGGGATGCTCCTGCTCTGCCCCATAGGTCACCGACCCCACTACAACATCTGCAGCAGACACTGGGTACCTGCCCAGATGCTCTTTCAGCTCACAAACAGGGGCTGAAAGAGCACTTGTGTGTTCCTGAGTGCCCTGCCAAGTTGGCAGCAGCCGGACCTGATAGTGATCTCTCTGCGTTTCCTTCCTGACGCAGGGCACACTGTGCCCCACAGGCTCTATGGGGTGGCTGGTGTATATCCAAGCTGCTTACAGAGCCGTGGCTGTGCCCCCTGGCACCAGAGCAGCTCCCTGGGCACAGCAAGAGCCAGAGCAACCGCATCCCCTTCGTGCTGAAACTCCCTGCGCCACAAGATCCACATGCAGATGCCCGTGGGATGCACACAGCATTGCTCCCCCTGGGGACTCCGGGCTGATGTCCGACTCCCCACACCCTGGAGTGCTTTCCTGAAGGTGGTTTTATCCCCATGGGCTGGGGATACAGGGACGAGGGGCGACAGCTTCGGTTGCTTGTGCACACTTTGGGCTCCTGGTGCCTGCCCAAACCGAAGTTGGGGACACAGCAGGAACAGGGACATTTGACAACTGGGAAAGGGGGGAAGGAAAGCAGGAAGGCGCTGAGAGGAGAAAACCACCTCTAAAAGTAACCCAGACTTTGCTGCAGGAGCAGGGGTGTCAGAGCCTCCCCAGGGGTCAAGCTGGGGCAAACCCCTGTGCTTCCCAGCCCTGTTCTACCACCCCGGGGGGCCGAGACAGGAGCCCATGGGGAGGAAGAGGACCGTGTCGAGTGTCCCCACCGCGCCCCAGCCTCCCCAAGGACCCATTGCTGGGGTGGCTTCATCCCCATCGCATCGCCCACCTGCAGAGCCGCGTTCTCCGCCGTCAGGTTGGTGTAGTAATCCCAGCTGGCCGCGGCGCTCCCGAAGAGGACGAGCTCCGCTGTGCTGTTGTAAGCGCTGGCGAAGAGAGCGGCCCCTTCCTCGGTAGGGTCAGCCTGGGGGGGCTCCAGCCCGGGCTGGAGGGCACCCACCAGGCTCAGCCCCAGCAGCAGCCCCAGCGCCGGGGGCATCGCGCTGCGGGAGCGGTGCAGGGCGCAGGGGGGCTCCGCTCCGTCCGTGCCTCGCAAACGGCTTCGCCTCCCGCTGCCGGCGGTTTATAAGGCAGCGGCGCTCGCGCAAACCCTGCCCACCGCGCCGATAAGACCGGAGCGTTTCCCTCTTCCTTTCGGCAGCTCCCGGGCTTGCGGGAAGCAGCGAGGAGCGAGCGCTCGCCTTAGGGTGCAAAGTCCCTCTGGCACCTGGCCTGGAGGGAAGGAGAAGAGGCCGGGATAGGAGAAGGGGAGGGAAGGGGAATCAAGGAGAAGGTGGAAAAGGAGGGGAAAGGTTGGCTGGAGAGGGTGGTGGTGCCGTCGCTCCATCCCCTCGCGGCTCAGCGCAGGGGGATGCAGCTCAACTGGACCATGGTGCTTGGCTGGGCTTCCCCCCTTGAAGCTGACATTGTGCCCTTGGCAGCACCCTGGCACAAGGGTGAGAGCAGAAGGGAAAGCACTCACGTGGGGGGGGGGGGGGCAGAGGCCATCTCCTGCTGTCTCTCACCAGACCGACCCCGTTCCTGGCAGCACCTCCGATTTGCAGAGGAATGGAGTATTTCTGCTGGCTGGGAGGGAAATCGCATCCCAGCCCACCCCACCGAGTGGTTTGGACTTGGAGGAATGAAGCTGATGACAAATCAGTAGTGTAAAGTTGCCTTGAAACGAAAACCAGACCCGCGCTGGTGGCCTTGATAGGTCCTGTCCTGCGTTTGTTTGGTTACTTCGCTTCTATTTAGTGAACTAAATCCCTTTCCCCCAGGGCCTGGCCCCAGCCCTGGGCACTGTGCCCTTGCTGAGCTCAGACCCTGGGCTGGCTGAGCCCATCACCCCTCATCAGGGCCACCACTCCCATAGGGACACAGCCATGGAGGGAGAGCTTTTTGGGGACAACAGAGGAAACCCCCTTGACTTGTTGGCGCTGCAGAGCAGCTGGGCACCACTATGGCCGCTTGGACTGAGCCCAGTGGGTGATTAATGGGGACATCATGGTCCCTTGACACAGAAAGAGTCCTCCTGTCAGGGCTGGGGAAACTATGGAGCGTGCAGAGCCATTTCCAAATTAAAAAGGGATTTAGGAGCCTGCAGCCCTCTGATGTCCATATATCTCCCTCCAAAAATCACAGCTTCCCACCCTGCCCAACCACCCCCCACGTGAGCATCCTTCATCCCCCCGAAGCCAAACCCAAACAGGCACTGCCTGTGAACCTGGATACCACGGGTCCAGGGGAAAAGCCGGCATCTGCCTGCACCCCCCTTGCTGACCCCTTTCCCCACAGTTCTCTGGAAACTCCAGTTTACTGGGAAGCTGGAAAAAACGGCTGGTTTGGCTCCAATTTGGCTGGTGCCCAAGCGTTAATGAATGGAGGTTTCCTGCGCCCCACCAGCCTCTGTTCCCAGAGGGGCTGGGGAGGGGTTTTCCTGGCTCTGGGGCTCTGCAATGTCCATGCAGTGCTGGTATCCAGAGATCCCAGCAAGGAAGGCCTTTCCCAAGCTTGCTGTTTCCAACCAGTGACAGATCTCTATTGCTGTGCATGTGAGCATCTCCCAGCCCTGGTGCAAGAGGGGCTGCTGCTGCTGCTGTGGGACTTTGTGTTGGGCAATGGGTCCTCTTGATGGCTGCATCTCCAAAGATCTGTGGCATCCCATCCTACAAAGCTCTGGCTGGGATCAAGCAGAAACACATCCTACAAGCAGCTGAAGTGGCCCCGGAAGGCAGGGGAAATGCTTGTAACCTTGAAGATATTGGTCCCTCAGTGTTGCCTTGAATCTATGCTGTGCCCCAGCTCCCACTAAGGATGGCCGCAGAGACATTCAATCTGCAGAGCAGAGGGACCGGTCCCCACTCTCCCTACCCCTCTCAGGGGCTGCTGGGGTGGGTAATGGACACCCATCTGCTCCCAGTGTGCAGTACCACAGTGGGACAGGAGGTATCCAAGGATGTGAGAAATGTGTTGCCACGGAGACGGATGCTGAACTGCTGGCAGGGATGCAGGCGCAGGGATGCTGGGTGAGATGCGGTGTGCCCCGCCAGCTGCCCTGGGCCAGGAGGATGCTTCCCATCATCTTGTATTGCCATCACCAGCTGCATGGAGTCATTGTCCTCCCCCTCCATAGACTGCGTGTGCTGCCACACGCGTGCCATGGCCGGGCTCTCACTGCAGTGTGTCTGCACTTGTGAAGGAGCACAACTTGCTCCCAGCATTTGGGATAAGCTCCTTGGCTTGCCAGGCCTCCAAAACCCCCCTGTCAGAGGCAGAGGCTCCCCCTGGTGCAGTTCCACACCCCAGAGTCCCCCAGAAATAAGGAGTTTGACAGCAAATATTTCTTAGGGGAGCTGCAAAGCATCAGCTCTGAGAGCAGTGGGAGAGGGTGGTTGTGCAAAGGATGCTCCTTTGGGAGTATTTGGTCCTGGTGCTGGCTGGGAAGAGCTGGTTATTTTTCTGGATATATCCCAGCCCTACAGCTCAAGCCCGTTTCCCCCTTCTTTTATCATAAACCACAGTTTTGGGTTCCCCATCCCATTTCTCAAAGTGTTGAAGGGTGCTTCAAGACCTTTGTCTGTCTGATCCACCCCTCTGAGCAACCAAGCAGCTTCTGGAGGGATTAGGAAGGATTCCCTGCTGATTCCAACCTCAAAAAGAGCTTTTCATGTTGGGTGTGCAGCCTTATGCGTTACTTTCCCAGTGGCTGTGGTTTCCTGAGCATGATGGCTCTGGCACCCATTGATACAAATCACTGCACAGAGCACCCTTCTTCCTCTCCCTCCGGACCCTGAGTTTAAAGGCTTCTGCTTTATTTGCTGATGAATTCAATCAATTATCACAGTGTATCATCCTCTAAACTCCTTTGTCAGATGCAGTGATGCTGCCGTGAGGGAGAAGGAAACAAATCCCCCTCAGCAATCCAAATATTTCATCTAAATGAACAGCTTTCATTCTGATCCCCTGCAAAAAAGAAACACCCCAAACCCTGGTTTTTATCCAGTTTTTCCCTGGATAAAAGGTGTATTTAAAGCCTTAGGAGTCCTCTCTGCAGAGGGACGGGGTGCAATGGGCAATGGGAAGCTCACCTCCAGCCCTGGAGCAAGGGCTTTGCTTTGCCACCAGAAGTGCACACTCAGCTCTTGAGGGAGGCTGAAGGCAGCAGAAATGCTCCTTGTCAGCATGATCCTCACCCCAGCACTCACTTGCCCTAGGACAAGGGTTTATGGCATCAGGAAGCTGGTCCTGGTGCAGGTATCAGGGACACACGTGAGCCGGGCTTGGCTGCATGGGGCAGCCCAAGTGGGACCACGTGCTTGGGTGAGGCTAGGGGTGGATGGGAAGGGGATGGTTTCCACTCCAGGATCAACTCAGGCTCCATCCCCTGGGCTGGAACCAGCCCAAGGACGTGCACTGACATTGCAAGGCCCTTATAATGCAGCGAGCCATCAGCTCAGGGCCCTTAAATGATGCCCATGTCCTGGGAGGATACTAAACATGTGCAAGATCCCAATAGTCAACTCCTGGGGAGTCCTTGGTCACAGAGCAGATGTGCCCACTGCCAGGCATGTGGCTGGTAAAGAATTAAAACCCTGGACAGGAAACTGCCCCTCCTCCTTCTCCCTTCATCCTTCCTCCTTCATCTCCCACCCTCCATTCCCCGTCATTCATCCCTCCACTTCCCTTCCTCACCAACCAGGGTAAGGAAAGAGGCCAACGTGTTCTTTCTGCACCATCACCCCATAAAACTTGGCAAAGTCGATTATTTCTCCCTTTCCCCCCTTTCTTTAGTAACCGAAACCAACCCCAGCTCTGTGGCGTGCGAGCGTGACTGCTCAGGGAGCATTCACCATCCTCTGTGAGCCTGCAGAGGGTTATCACGGCTCTTTATCCAAGCTGCTATTAGAAACTGGCCATAAACGTGCCTTCAGCCTCTTCTGCAAGAGATGAAGGGTCTGCACCGGCCACGGTGATGCTATCGCCTACCTGGCTCGGTGGAGCTGTGTTCCCGGCCAGGATGAGGACGAGGCAGCTCAATTGCTGCCAGGAGGAGAACCAGGGTCTTCTCCAGGCCAGGCTGCTCCTATCCCCAGCCTGGGAAGGAGGCAGCTTCCCAAGGGAGCTTTGTTCCAGCTGGGAATCACCCATTTTCCAGCCTTCACAGGATGCCATGGAACTGGGGATCAACCCCCCGATGTGAAGCAGTGACGATCAGTGCTTCACACTGAGCTGCCCCTTGGAAGAAACGGGCCTTTGATTCTTTATATTTAGTGATAAGATGTTAACTTTGCCCCAGTGTTGGGGTTCTGCGGGGAACACTGTGGCTGCTTCAGGCAGCAGCTTGGCTCTGCTGAGGAGCTGGGCTCTGGAATCACCATCCCCAGGGGAAGCATCTTGCATGCGAGCATTTCTTAGCAATAAAAACTCGATTCAGGAAGGTAAAACCAAATCAGACCCAGCAGAGTTAAAGAGGTTGCATCAGCAAAATGGTAATTTGATGGTGTCTGGTGGAGGGAGGATGGGAACTGCTGGTTTCACCATCAGTTACTGACTTGATGGTGCTCCTATTGATGCCAGGGAGCTGGCACAGCATCCACTGCAGTCAGGCATTGGAACAGGGCAGTGCTGGAGTCACCATCCCTGCAAGGGTTCACACAGCGTATAGACGAGGTCCTCAGTGCCATGGGTTAGTGGTGGCCTTGACTGACGATCTTAAAGGTCTTTTCCTACAGAGTTGATTCTATGGAGCTGTGGCAGCCCCGAGCATCCCTGAGCCCCGTACCAGGACGGGCAGCACCGGCTCTCCTGCCCGACATCACCATCCAGCAGCACAGGTTGGATTTCATTCTTGCCAGCTCAGGCAGATTTAATAAAGCCATTATGCCCCCGGCAATGTCTTTAATTAAAGAGATGGTTATGAATGGCTCCTGTTGTGAGAGAAGGGTGCTCTGCATTGCAGGGGCTCGTTTGGCTCTGGAGCTGCTGCCACTGAATCCCTGTGCATGTGGCAGTGGATTTGTCCCTGCTGCGTGGGTGGGACAAGCAACCATGTCCATTTAATCGCATTGGGTTGAGGGCTATGAAGTCCTTTTGGTCACTGGAAGTCATAGAACCAGTAGTTCAGCTGGATGTGGTTGGGAACATGGATAAAGCTGTTTCTTAGTGTATTACTGCTCTCAGCCAAGGGCAAAGCTTGTTGTATTGGTGTATATCCTAAAGGATGAACCCGCTCGGAGGCTTTTCCAAGGGTCTCAGCTGGATTGTGGTGTCTGACCAGGCACCTTCCAGCGCTTTCCAACTGGGACACAGCAGCACAGCTCAAGGTTTGCAGTTTATGGTGGCTTTTATGGCTCGGTGGATCCACTGCGGTAAACAACCACCGGTGATAAAGGCTGGCAGCAGATGGGAGGTGACAGCGGCTCCCATGGCAGCACCATTCCCTGTGTCCTGATGCACAGGGGTTGCTCCCCAGGGTGAAGGATCAAGGCGGTGGCGAAGGAACTCTGCCCTGGGCTGCAGCGGGGCCTGGACTTTGCTCTTAGCGTGACAGGTCCTCAGCGCGGAACCATGGAACCATGGGATGGGTTGGGTTGAAGGGGCCTTAAGGCTCATCCAGGTCCAACCCTGGATTCGGCCCCCCAGCCCTCCCATTTGGCTTCCACTTTGCTCAGCCCCTCCTGAGCAGAGGCACCCAAAGACCCCACTGAGCCCCCCAACAACAGCCCCTCATCTTCTCCTCCCCACTGGGGACTTGTGCTGTGGGGCACAATCCCCCCCCCCCCCCCCCAAGGTGCGGTTCAGCAGAGCCAGAACCCAGGGGCAGTCAGGGAGGAGATGCTCAGGGGCTGGAGCAGACCCCGTATGGAGCCAGGCTGAGGACATTGGGGCTGCTCAGCCTGGAGGAGAGAAGGCTGCATGGAGACCTCAGAGCAGCTTCCAGAGTCTGAAGGGGGCTACAGGGATGCTGGAGAGGAGCTCTTCATCAGGGGCTGCACTGATAGGACAAGGCGTGATGGGTTCAAACCGAAACAGGGCAAGCTCAGGTTGGAGGTAAGGCACAAGCTCTTCCCTGTGAGGGTGGTGATGCTCCAGCTCCCATGGGTGCTTTGCCTCGGGTCCCTGTGAGGATCCAGACTCAGGGATGCTTCCGATCCCAGCTGATCCGTGCCTGGTCTCTCTGCATCCCAGGGATGATCCAGAGCCGAGGATGAGCCAGGTCCTGCCGGCACCGCGGGCTCCTGCTGACACCTAGTGGTACCCGGAAAGGCGGACAGAGACAGAGACGGACAGACAGAGAGACAGAGAGACTAGGGGCAGAGGCAGACACAGGGGCAGAGGCAGACACAGGGGCAGAGGCAGAGACAGAGGCAGAGGCAGAGACAGAGGCAGAGGCAGAGACAGGACGAGGAGGGTACGAGGTGGAGACCCTCTCGGGACCCTCCCGAGCAGGCCAGAGCCAAAAGGGGGACCCCACATCTCCCCCGTCATCATCTCCATCTTCCCCATCATCACCTCCATCTTCCCCATCATCTTCCCCATCACCCCCCATCATCTCCCTCACCAGTCTCCCATCTCCAAGGCCTTTTTCCCTCAGGAACATCCCATGGGGGGGGGGGGGGGGGGCACAGGACGTATTTGGTGCTCCTGTGGTGCTCCTGGAGGGACTCCCAGGGGTGTAAATGGAAGGGGGGTGTCCCCAGGGCCATGTCACCCATCCCCAACCCACCAGCCAAGGGTACTGTAAAACATCCCTCCCCCCCCTCCTCCCCCCCTCCCCGTGCTGCTGATGGGTGCAGGTGATTAACGGGGCCCAATTAAGCCCCCCCGCAGCATGCCTGGGGTGCTCCCCCCGCCCTCCATCTTCCGTTGCCATGGCAACACGGTGGCCGCCTCAGACACTCTCACGCTGGGCCCAGCGCAGGCGGCACCTCCCGGCACCCACGGGTAGGTTGGGGGGCACGAAAGGGGGTTCGGGGGGGGCTGCTTCAAATCCCCCTCCAACGCATCGCTCAGACCCCCCCGCTCTGAGCTGGATGAGCCCCACCCTCTGCATGAGCCCCCATGGAAAGCAGGGATGAGAGAGCAGAGATTGGGGATGGAGGGGGCAGAGATGTGGGGTGGGAGGGGATAGGCAGGGACCCACCATGGGACGGCTTTTCCGAAGGGCTCAGCTGCCTTCGCCTCTCCCAGCGCTTGGTGGGATGGGTTTAGGGATAATGGGTTTCCCAAAGGCACCTCCCCATGTCCTGATGTGGTTGGGGGGGTTTAGTCCCAATTCCTCATCCTCAGCATGGGACTGGGATGTCCCCCCGTGCTCGGGGCCAGATGTTGGCATCTGGCAGGATGGGTACCCATTGAGATTCCCATTGGAACCAGCAGCCCCATAGCAGTGCTGAGGGTCCGGAGGGGCTGTTGTGGTGCAGGAGGGACACGGTGCTTCTCTCTGCCCATCACCCCGGCCTGGACCCTGTGTCCACCCCATGGCCCCAGGCGATGAGGCCGCCTTTGCAGTGCAACCTAATGGGATAAACCAATTCCCTTAACTCACTTATCCCACTGATCCAATAAAGGTGGCTGGGAATAAAGTGTGTGCGTGGTCTAAATGCATCTCCCCTCCCTTCCCCACCTCCCCCAGTCCTGGCAGCACCGTGGGGCTGGCTGCCCGGTGCTCCTCCCCAGGGGCAGCCGCAGTGGGGCTGGGGCAGAGGTGGGACATTGGCCCTGGTTGAAGCGGAAGCAGAAGAGGCAGCGCTGATTCGCAGGGATAACCCAGCACGAAGCAGGACGCAGGTGCAGGGGGGTTGGGGGGGGCCATGGGGCAGGGCTCTGTGGGGCTGGGTACCACCACGTGTCCGTTCCCTGCGCAGCACGAGGGTTTGTGCAGCCCCATAACCCCAAGGGGCACTGGTTTGGTCATAGAGGGGGGGTCTCAAGGGTGCTCATCCCTGCACTGCCTTCCCCTAACAGGGTTTGGGGGGTTTGTTGTGGGGCTCTGGGGATGGGTGGGCTGGGGAATGGGCAAGGGTGGGCCATGGGATGGGCCTGGAGTGGGAGGGATGAGGACGGATGGATGGAGGGATGGGGATGGAGGACTGATGGGGATGAAGAGACGTGGGTGGACGGATGGGGACAGAGGGATGGAGATAGAGGACAGGGATCGGGATGGAGGGATGTGGACGGAGGGATGGAGCCAGGGATGGAGGGATTGGGATGGAGGGACAGGGATGGGGATAGAGGGATGGGGATAGAGGGATAGAGATGGGGATGGAGTGATAGAGATGGAGAGATGGGGACAAAGGGATGGGGACAGGGATGGAGGGATGGGGGTGGAGGGATAGGGATAGAGGACAGGGATGGTGATGGAGGGATGGAGCCACGGATGGATGGATGGGGATGGAGGGAGAGGGACAGGCATGGAGGGAGGAGGATGGAGGAGGTGGATGAAGGGCTGAGGATGGGGATGAATGGATGGATGGATGGAGGGATAGAGATGGAGGGATAGGGATGGAAGGTTGGGGATGGGGATGAACGGATGGATGGACGGAGGGACAGAGATGGGGATGGAGGGACGGGGACGGAAGGTTGGGGATGGGGATGGAGGAGAGGGCCGAAGACATAGGGATAAAGGACAAGGATGAGGAAGAAGGGACGGGGTGGAGGGATGAGGCTGTGCTGGAGGACAGGGCCGGGGGCCGGGGCCTGGCGCAGGCCCCGGGCAGGAGCAGGCAGCGGGGGCAGGAACCCGGAGCCACCTCCGGGTGCGGGTGACGCAGCGGCCCCAGGAAGCGCGGGGCCCCGCCGCAGGTGAGGGCGGAGCCGGGCGCTGCCCGCGGGGGGGACTCTGCCGCCAGCGCTCCCCTCCGCCCCGCAGCATGGACGGGGCCGCGGCGCCCGCGCGCCCCGCGGGGCTCTCCGCGTACGTGGCGGTGTCGCAGGCGCTAGGGCTGACGCTGCTCCTCACCACCGGGGCCTGGCTCGGCCGCTACCGCGGCGGCGTGGGCTGGCACAGCGCCCTGCGGCTGAACGCGCACCCGCTCTGCATGGTGCTGGGCATGGTCTTCCTCCAGGGTGACGGTGAGCGGCGCCGCGGGACGCAGCGGGGCGGGAAGGGGACGAAGCGGTCACAAACGGAGACGGGGGACGATGCTCCAGGACCCCCCCCCCCCCCATCTCCGTGCGTGCAGCGCCCCGGGGAGGTGGGGGACCCCCGTGGATGCTCATGGGCTCTCTCCGGCAGCTCTCCTGGTGTACCGGGTGTTCAGGAACGAACCCAAGCGATCCACCAAGGCGCTGCACGCGCTGCTCCATGGCTTGGCGCTGCTCATCTCCCTCGTTGGTGGGTGCTGTGGTCAGGATGGGTGCATAGGGATGGGTCTGGCCCGGGTGGTAACGGGCTCCTCTCCGCAGGCATCATCGCTGTGTTCGAGTCCCACCGGGCCAAGGGCATCCCCGACATGTACAGCCTGCACAGCTGGTGCGGGATGGCCGCCTTCGTGCTCTACCTCCTGCAGGTGAGCGCTGGGGACACCCTGAGCACCCTCCCGGGACCACACAGAGCTCCCTGTAACGTCCCCGTGCCCCACAGTGGCTCCTGGGCTGCGGTTTCTTCCTGCTCCCCGGTGCCTCCTTCTCGCTGCGTGGCCGCTACAAGCCCCAGCACATCTTCATCGGCATCGCCCTCTTCGCCCTCTCCATCGCCGTCTGCTTGCTGGGCATCACCGAGATGCTCCTCTTCAACATCAGGTGGGTGATAGGGCTGGGGGTTGTAGACCCCACGCTCCCCTGCAGCCCTACGGGCAGAGCCTGGCCCCTGCTCAGGTTGGGGCTATTCCATCTCCCCCCTCCAAGGCCTTTAGTTCTGCTGCTGCTGAGTCACTGCCCAGCGGATGTTTAACAAGGGCTGGATCCTGCAGTAGTTCGTGGATGGGGATGTGCCGCTGCCTCTCTGCAGCCACGTGGTTTCAGAACCTCTGCCCTGGTAGCTCCAGATGTGCTCCAGATGCACGCTGGGGTTTCCATGGGGACACAGCTATGGGGCACCCCAGGAGCCGCCTCCCTCTGGCTGGGGGAGCACATCTGGCAGGGCTGCCAACAGCCCTGGTATAGGACACTGCCACCACCTTCCTCTGCTGTCACCAAAGCAAACAGCACCTGGGCACTTCCCTCTTGCTCTGATTCAGCGGAAAGGGACCTTTCCCATGGTGTGTGCCCAGAGGATGCTGAGGGGTCCCAGGCAGGGCAGGGCCAGATCCATCCCCATCCCCATCCCCATCCATCGGCTTGAGCATCCCAATGTGTCCCCACAGGGACTCCTACAGCCGCTTTGTGCCCGAGGGCGTCCTGGCCAACACCCTGGGGGTGCTGCTGGTGGCATTCGGGCTGGTGGTGGGCTATGTCTTGACACGGGATGAGTGGAAGCGCCCGCCCCTGGCTGAGGAACTGGCCCTCTCCATGGACTTCAAGACCCTGACGGAGGGGGAGAGCCCCAGTGGTGGCAGCCAGTGACGTCCCTGGCTCCTATGGGATGTCCCTGAGTCCCTCCTCCCCGGTGTCCTGGGGCTCTGCCTGGCTCAGGGTATGAGGACCACTGGGGAAGGATGCGCTTGTTGGTGTAATGCTGGATTCAGCCTCGCTTGGCCTTCATCTTCCTCAGCTCTGCCCTCCGCAGCCCCTGGTGCCCGAGCCTGCCCCCAGCCCCATAGGGCACAGGCAGGGGCTGGCTTTGCCCAGGGGACCAGGAGTGGGAGCTTGGAATGACACCGGGGTCTGTGCAGGTTCAGCATCTTTGTGTCCGAAGTGTTCTCCCCTCTCCTGCGATGCGTTGTCTGCTCCATGGGTGCTCTCAGCCTAATAAATGTCTGCAGCCAACACTGTCCTCCTCTTGTCTCGCATCCTTTCATGGTCCGAGGGGCTGGGGAGGGCAGAGGGGTGTTTGGGCTGGGATTCTCCTGTGCGGAACCTGTGCCAAGCAATGGGCACTGCAGTGCTTGGTGTCCGTGGGGACATCTCCAGGGGATGTCCAGAGATACAGCACAGGGGTCTTGGCTGTCTCCAGGGTCTTGGATGTACCCACGGAAGTGGAGGGGACCCACTGCCAAGAGGTTTGGGCACATCTCCCGTATCCCAGTGCCGTAAAGCAAACGCAGCCCCTGGTCCAAGCCACATGTCCCATGTCCCACAGTCTCCCACTGCGCATCCATCCCGGCCCAGCGGCCCCAATGACACAATTCCTTGTCCTGTTTTATTAACACCCCTTCGGTAAGGGCAGGAGCAGCGCTGCCTCCATCCCCTCCTGCTCCCAGTGCTCCCCATCCCCACAGTGACAGCCAGACCGGCCTCTGTTGCTGCCCTGATGTTCCGAGGTTATTTCCTCACCATAAGGACATGGAGCTGTTGGAGCAAATCCAGAGGAGGCCACGAGGATGCTCTGGGGCTGGAGCAGCTCCCGTATGGAGCCAGGCTGAGAACACTGGGGCTGCTCAGCCTGGAGAAGAGAAGCTGTGTGGAGACCTCAGAGCAGCCTTCCAGTGTCTGAAGGGGGCTACGAGGATGCTGGAGAGGGCCTCTTCATCAGCGATAGGACAAGGGGTGATGGGCTGGATGGAGCTTGAGGTCCCAAGCCAACCCCTTCTGTGGGTCTATGGCACGCATGGGAAGAACCCCAGGCCGGACGCCGTCTCCAAGTGTTAACCATTTATAAATAAGTACATTTGTTCATACATACAGTTTCATTGTACAGATTACAACCTGTATACATTGGGGTCGGGGAGGGGGGAATGCATTCTTTTGAACTTTTCACATCTATCTCACAGCTCACATGTACAGACAAGAAAACTCTGCTCAAGCAAATACAGCAAAGGAAAAATATGTCGTCTTCTTTCCTTATACATGAGAGGCAAAAGCCTCCGCTGTCGGCAGGGGCTGCTCTTCCCACTGCACAATGTCACAACTGTGTGGTGTTCAATATATCGGTAGAGAGAACAGAACATGCATTGGATAATATACTGTACAGAGAGAGGAAGTCCTTTACATCAGTTATAGAAAAGCTAAAGGAAAACTGTGAAGTGTCTTAAGGATCTTCCCAGCAAGTGTCTCGGAGGATGGCAGCCAGGGAGTTGTACAAAGCACAAGGTGTGTGTACTGCACGCGTCTGCACCAAGCTCAGCTCCTCTCGGGTGTGAAGACAGAAGGGAGACGGGACGTTGAATGCAACACTATGGGAAAGAAAAGGCTTGGACAGGGCTGGCAGAGTCCACGGGAGTCTCTGGGTTATCGGTGTAGCAACAGAACAGACTTGACGTGGCGCACGGTGCTGCTCCCAGGGTCTGTTAGAGCACAGCGAGGCAGCGACCCAGTCCCTGGGCATGAGGCTCCCAACCCACCCAGCATCACCCAGAAGGGACAAAGTCTATTGGCGCAGCAGCCATGGGATGCGATCCCGGCAGATGGGACCTGGCTGCTGCCTCCCCAGTACCGTGACAGGGAGGAAATGAGCAGGAGGGAAGGATGCAGCGGGTGGGTTTGGTGTCTGTTGGCTCTCCCGGTGACGGTCGCGCTGTGTTTTCTCTCGGGTCGGTTGAGGTGAGATCCAGCTGCACAGTCAGGAGTTGGACACGAATGCATCTTGCTAAAGAATTGAGCCCTTAGTGGTTTGTATTAGAAAAAAGAGTTTGATTGAACGCAAAGAAAGGGAAATCCCAGCAATTATTCACACACATCTGAAAAATAAAATCACAGATTCACTCTCAACCATTGTGCTTTGTGTCCAACGTGCACCCACACAGAGCAACCAGCACGGGGTAAAGGCATTTATCCACAGAGGTCCCGGCGGGTACCACAGCTCTTCCCCCTAAGCCCTTGGTTAAACACCATGAATAGAGGAGTTATCCTGAATTCCCAAGACTAAAAGCGAAGTACAACCAGCAAAGAGCTTGCATCAGCTCGCTGCGGACCCCCCTTGGCGAGGAAGAGGAGGCACACTGGCTTGCTTGTTTCTCTAGGTAAGGCGGAGCTGGCACTTGGGTTTGAGCTCGACTTCTTCTGGGTTACCCTGAATATACAGCGGCCTTTGCACGAGGGGACAGCACCTCTGCAGCCACCCTGGCTCCAGACCCAACCCAAGCGTGGCTGAGGCGTCTGTCACCCCCACGCACGGTGTTCACACTCGCCAAGAGGTTTCCCTTTACAGCCAGGTTGAAGGAAAACACCCCCAAAGGTTCAGTGCTCGGATGGACCCACGTGAGGGCACCCGAAGGACAGATGGACGGACAGACAGCACCTTCTGTGGCACAGCCTGTGCCCTTCCCAGCAGTGACGCAGAGCAGGCGGCTCAGGCTCTGCGATGCCTTCGCCTTCAGACACCGATCCTAAGGGATCTGTCTTGGTAAAACCCTCCCTTTACAAAGCACTAACCATTTCCAGAGCCTTCCAACACTGTTCCCAGCATCCTCCCAGCCTGGGGGACCAAGAGCCGGTGAATCCCCATCGAGGGACATGGCAGACATGGACACCCCAAGCTGGGAGAGAAGACTCCAGCTGTGGGCAGAGGACGAGAGACACCCGGTGGGAAGGTCACCCAAATACACGGGTTGGCTTCAGCATCGCCACCCAATGCGCCCCAGGAACCAAACCTGGGGGTTTCCACGTCATCAAGAACCTGGTTTCCTTGGTGCACCCAAGAATCCTCCTCCATCTCAAGACAGGGGCTTGCCAGCGGTGCCACTGCAGCCAGGGAGGGGACAGAGGAGCTGCGGGCAGCATCATCCCACATCTTAATTACTCCAAGAGTAATCCAACACACGGCATGGATGGACGAGGCAGCACCGTGTCTGAAACTCCACGCATGCTCCCACAACGCAGCCTGCTTGTCAGACCGACAGCTGAGATGAGAAGGTGAAGGGACATCAGTGAGACCTGAGCTCCACCGAGCCACGTGGACAGCAGCGTGCTTCCCAACAGGACCACGCACAACAGCACAGCACAGAACCGCCTCTGCTTTTCCTCCCTGCCAAATCCAAAGCCTGACTTTGAGGAACACGGGGAATGGCTTTTCCAGGCAGAGGCGTGCTCCTTATTCACCTGGGTACCACAGCAGCCACCCTGCCTCAACCCTCCCTAAGAGAATTGCTGGGGAAGTGCTTTAAAGCCACTGCAAATCATTTTGTAGGTACAAATTACTCAATCTGTTGATGCTTATATACAAGAGTCAGTTCTTGTGCTATAAATGGTCAGATTCATTGCTTCGTTTGCTTGTTTTCCTCCTTTGTGAAAAATACACTAAGAGACAAGAGCTGCTTTGCTATTTCTCTAATGAAGACACTACGCACGCTTAAATAGCCAGTATTTCTCATAGTAACAAACAGTAAAGTGCACCCATTTACAGAGAGAACAGATGGAAACCCATTAGTGCAAGAACCCTGTGAGAAATGTGAGCACGCGCTATTGTGAACAAACCTGCACACTGCAGCACTGAAGCCTTCTTGCAGCTCGGTGTTTGTGTTGCAAGTGTGAGCTGTTGTCTTTTTCCCTTAAAACATCTTCAGCAACCCAAAAGCTACACACAGAAGTGCTGCGAGGGGATGCTCCAGGACAGTACTGGGAGCACGAGGCAGTGAATAGGGAAAGCAAAGCATAGGCTCCATCACTGCTCCCACACCATCCCGTTTGCATCCCAGTGGAGAGAACCTCTCTTGGACGTGAACAACAGGGATGGGGCTGAATTTGGTTACTTTTTCCTTTCAAAGAAGCAGCTAAAGGGAGGAAGCATCTGGCTCAGAAAGCTGGAGGATGGGAGGCATTGAGCAAAGTGACTATTCCAGACCCACGGATAGGCACGTCCTAGCTATAGCTGCACTGTGTGTGGAGAAGAAATGGGCTATTCCTTACAAAACAGAACATGTTGCTTCAAAAAAGAGAGGAAGGGGGAAAGAAAGCCCATCACACCCCCTCTGCAAGGAGAGGAACAGCGCAAGGAGCTGCGTGTCCCCACAGCCGCGGGGAGCCTGCCCTACCAAGAGGTCTCCCAGTCTTCCCCCCCTGCTCTAGAGAGCCCTGCAAAGAAGCAAAGAGTCAGCACTGGGATGCACCTCGAGAAAGAAAACAGCAACTTTGATCCAAATCCATTGGACAAATACCAAACAGCCCCAAAGAGCACCAAAATCGCCAAAGCCTATAGAGAAAACACCCCCTGCACATATGTCTGCGAGACACAAGCCTCTGTCACCCCAAGGCGTGCGCATCCCAGGCACAGGACAGCAATGAGATGTGCTGATCTGCACACAGAAAGAAGCTGAAATAGCCCCACTGAAGCCAGCTTAAAGAGTTTCAGACCAAGTCCTGAGCTGGTGCAAATGGATGGAGTGGCACTGATGTGGTGCTGGGGATCTGCTCATTTACACCAGGTTGGACCCCATGGTTTGGTTCGAGAAGTCTTGCAATCTATCCGCATAGCCCTTTGGAAACACCCCAACTCCTGCTCAGCATTGACATCACTCTCAAGAGCTGATACGAGGGAGGTTCAGCATCAGGCAACAGGCACTATTTTGCTTTAAAACAAGCTACAGTTATCGCTCTCCCCCCTCTTCATCCCACCCTTCACTCTCTGCAACTGAAAAGGCAGATTACAAACCCACCAGCAATCAATGAGTCTGTAAAGAGAGTTCCCCCCCCCCCAAAAAAAAAAGTCGGAGAATAATTGACAGATTATGGAAAATCCTATGAAAATGGATTTTAGAACCGCTCCCCCTTTTCCCACTGTCCATGGGATTTGCATTCGATTCAAAAAAACTGGAAAACCAACCTAAATAAAGAGATCACATAAATAAATTATAAATAGCTCTCTTTTAACTCCAGCTCCTTAAAACGGAGAATGTGGTCTCTACCATGTACAGGTATGGAACATGGCAACTGCTTTCCAAGGTTTTGGGAATGGATCTTGGAGTGCATCCCTCGCTACGGCACCAGCTCTCAGCGGATGCTGCCTGGGTGGGTTTGCAGAAGGAGCTTTCCTGTCTTGGGAACCATCGTGCCACGTCATGCAGCCTCACCATCAAGATAATACATAATAAAGCATTAAAAATCACAATTTTCCTCCTCAAATCCCATTTTCTAAGTGAGATTTTTGGTTTTCCTTGCAAAACCCACCAAACGAAACCCCCAATGTCAAACTGTCCCAGTGGAAACATGGTGCTGTGCGTGAGGTGCAGTCATCTGCTCACTGAGTTAAGTGTTGCCATCCCAGTTCACATGGAAGAGGTTTCTGGCCAAGTCTCTCTGCTAGTTACAAGGCATACAAAGGGCTAACTCTAATCTCCCAATGCCTTTATAATGCCCCAAAGCAAATCAGTGTGGAGACACCCAGCAGGTAGCTTGCAAAGCAGCAGAGCACAGCATGATCCCACCCCTCCGGGCTGCTGCTGGATTAAATAATGCAGGAATCCACTGAATCCAATTCGGATTGAAATGCTCTACACCAGATGAAGCAGGATGGTGACTGTGCATAGCTACTCGGTGTTAAAACACATCGTGCCCTTGCTTGCTGTGGGTAATTTGCTCTTTGAGGGGCAAAGAGTCAAATGACCTGGCTGTCAAATGACATTCCCAAGGATGCAGCCTTGGGAAAGGCTCCTGTGATCCCTGCTCTGCTCCCGCTAGGAATGCCCATCAAAACTGAGTAAGAGCTCATCAAGACAAAAGAAACCAACTTAAATTGAACGTGATTGTCTCTTGGTTACCTCCCGCTGTGGAGGGGATATTGGGGGCCACCCCGCACCACGCACTAAGGTATCCCGGCTGGAAACTTAGCTGGAATTGGGCAAACGATACTGGCTCGGCTGCTGTTGGCTTCACGGTCAGCTGGGGAACAAAAGGGCTGGAGCATGTGCATGGCTGTCTGACCACCACACAAAGTACCGGAGAAACTTGGTCATGTAGCTACCAAAGAGAAATCATAATCATAATAATAATATAATAATAATAATATGCATGGAAATCAAGCTTGGAAGTGTGTGTGCTGAAAACATGAGGGTCTTACTCCAACAAGTGTCTTTCACACATTAGACTCCACAAATGGTCTCTTTGGTTTGATTGGGGATGTCTGCCCTTGCCTGGAGTCCCTGGAGAGCTGCCTGTACAGGTTGTCCTGGTAGGCCTGCGCCACAGGCAGCGTCCTTGCCACCTTGACGTCGGGATACGAGGAGGCTTGGGTGACTCTCTCCAGGAGGTCTCCCCGGGACCCATTGGCCAGCATCCCATGGGGGCTGTAATAGTCTTCCTCTAGCAAATGGCCATTCTGTGCATTGTTGGTTTTGTTATAAAAGGCAATGTTGCTGACTGAAGAAGGCGGGCTAAATGATTCCGGCTGGGGGAGATTGCCAGGAGACGTAGGACTAATGACAGTGTCCACTGATGACACAGCCCAGGTCCGGCTCTGCTGATGGAGATGGGGGTACTGCTGAGTCCGAGCGGTTTTATCTATGATTCCCATGAACGGCGTGGTCCGGGAACGGGCTGGCTCACTGGGATAACCCCCCTGAGTGGGAGAGACCGGTGAGAGTTCATCACAAGACCTGTCGTAAGCTGGCTTGAGAGGAATCTCCATTTGTTGAATCGAAGCGGAAGGGCGGAAGTTGGGAGTCAGGTTGGACGTGGAGGAGATGCTATTGCTGGAGGGAGAGAAGCGGAGGCCAACACTCTGAGAGTGGAGCAGGGGCCTTGGAGTCGGTGGGTGAGGCTTAATTTCACTGGGGTTAACGGTGATGGGTCTTCTGATGAGATGAGACACATCCGGAGAGCCCAGCTGGCTGGCGGGGAGGGGAGAACGTTCCAGGTCAAGCTTTGAGTGGCACACTGGATAGTAGGAAGCGGACTGGCTTCGCCCTATCTGGGGCGTTTGGCTGTATCTCATCCCCCCCCTGTATGCAGAGGATGGTCTCTGTGGAAGGTCTTCTTTGGCCAGTCCTCCATGCTGACAGATGGCTCCTGCGCTGAGGCTCGCCTGAACGTGCTGCACTGGTCTGCTGTCACCAACGATGCCCCCGATGGAGCCCTGGTAGACCAACCTGCTCTGGTTAACCCCCATTTCCCCTGACGATGACTGGTACTTGCTGGCCATTGAGTGGGCAACCTGGCTGTAAGCACCGGTTGGGATTACAGTACTGGAATGGACGGCTGAGCTGGGCTGGTTGCTCCTCACAATCTGTGCCTTGGCTGGCTGCAGCCTCAGCCCCTGCTGCGGCACGGCCACGGGGAGCTGGGGCATCTGGAAGGACCTCTGCGTCATCTTGGATAATGGAGACTTCGGTCTCCCAGGGAGCTGGCTGACCCCGCTGGGCTCTTGCTGATAACGAACAGGGGAACCAGACTGTGACCTGTAAACGCTCATGCTTTCTGCTGGGGGGCTGGCACGATACTGAGGACCTCTGCGAGGAGGAGAAGGTGGTGGGCTTTGATATTCTTTCCCTTGGCTTCCAACAGGAGGTGGGCTGAAGCGGTAAGAGGAGCCCTGATGGGCAGGGGACGTGTGTGGAGGACTGGGTCTGTAATGCGAGTTTTGGTGCGTAGGAGACAGAGCAGGAGATGTGGACTGGTACCCTTGTCTGGTTGGTGAACCCACGGAGCTATTGGACCTGAAATCAAAGACCTGATGAGAGCCAAGGGGTGAGCCAGAAATATAGGCTGAGTCCCTGTGAGCTGGGGATGGGGGTGGGCTCTGGATGATGGGCAGCCCTTGGTTTGGCCTGGACTCTGTCTGCAAGCCAATGGAAACGTTTTCTACATCCTGCTCCAGGTACTCCTCCTCAAAGATGTCCTGCACAGAATAGAGCTCTTCGTGCTGGGCTTCAGGCTCAGGCTCCACCGGGAGCGGCGGCTGCTGCTGCTGCTGCTGCTGGACCTGCCTGCACTCCTCCTCCACCCGCATCAGCAGCCGCTGGATCTCCCGGTTGTTGGGACACAGCTTGATGGCCTCGTTCAGGTCCTCCAGGGCTGCTGAAAACTGCCTGCTTGACAAAGGGACAGAAAGGAGAACTGAAATTACTCTGGATTTGAATGGAGCCCTTCTCAGAGGCTCCGGAGGGTTAAGAGGCTCACCCCTGTTACTGTCTGTGATTGCTGCCATGCGCTGCGTCTAACTCTGCCTTAAGAGCCTCCCTTGGATTGAGTTTAACCAAACTGAAGGAAAACACTGCCAGCCACTCTGGAGAAGAAGAAGGGAACACAGTCCTGAGATGGCACAACCGAGACTGGCAAAAACTCCTTCTGCATTACAGTGTGTGTTACAGGCTCATTACTTCTCACAGCACCACCATGATCTTTGCTCCTGCATTACAGCAAAAGGGAAACCAATGCAGAGAGAACCAAGAGCCAAGCTCACCGCTCCTGTAAACAAAAGCAGCTCTGATGGAGCTGCAACTGCTTACGCCAGTGAAAATGGAACTTCTGCCTGATGCCAAGACCACACAGAGGCAGGGCTGGCTCCGGAGCTCAGGGGCTCCCAGGGTCAGTGCTTTAGGCAAGGCTTGGCTCTCCAACGTTGCAATGGATTTGGCTAACTTCATCTGAGTCAAGGAATGCAATCAAGGAATGTGGTCTGTGATTGCCCAGGGAAGCCTATGCAAGGACAGGCCAGCCTGTGAGGAGTAAAAGGGAGGTGGGGCTTCAGGAAAGGGGGTTGTCATTTTTATGGACACGGTCGGCTTTTGAGCAAAACCCTCTCTTTGAACACAACTGTCATCTGGGAGGATGATCCCAGTGGAAAAACTCCCCAGTGCCTCCCAACACCAGCCTAAGGTTCTGCACAAGCTCTTGAAATGCAGGTGGAGGAAGGAAAAGCATCCTGCTCCCCAGATTGTGCAGATCTCCACTGGGAAATGGAGAAGAAAAGCCAAAGTGGTGACAGGTTCTGCTGGAGTGAGCTGGGGAGAAAAGGACGTTTGTATGTGGGGAGGATGATATCTGGAAAGGAACCTGACTTTTATGCTTCCTTACAAGTGTTTTGGAAACAATGGAGAGGAAACCCATGAAAGCAAAGGCATTAGGGCAGTGTGCAAGGTTTAAACCCAAGATGTGTGCAATGACAGTGCCCTTGAGCCCAGAACTCAAGACCAAGACCTCCTCATTTACAAATGGCACTGATGGGGTTTGAAATGAATCTGATCTCACATCTTTTAGCCTTCAGGGAGGGAATCTTCTGGGTTCCATCTGAGACACAGAGATCCCAGTGCTGCAGCTCTCTAGAAGCTGGTTGCTGTGGCTGACAGCTCCCTGGCTGGTGCAGCCACTGCAGAGCAGCAACTTCTGCCTTGCAGAAAGTGCTGGAGGACAGATAGATTCACAGGTTTTAATGGCAGAAGAGATCACTGTGATGACATAACACAGGCCACAGGGTTGCCATGAGTCACATTTTGCTTCGAGTCCAAGTTGTGCTTGAACTAAAGTGTAGTTTTAACACCCAACTCTGGCGCAAAGCTTCCAGTGCATTGAGATGCTCAGCATTCAACTATGAGAAACCTCTCCAAACATTTGCATTCAGCTGCCTCCAGGAACTGCCAAGTGAGACCAGCCCCTTGCACTTGTCTCTCTCCTCACCTGCTGCTGCGTTTGGCCCTTGCTCTTGCATAGTAAGCTTCGTAAGATTTCGGTTTCAACTCCAGTGCTTTAGTAGCAAATTCCTCCGCCATTCCAAAATCCTGTCATTACAATAGGTGTGCAGGTAAGTAATGGAATAGATATAGAAATAAAGATATATACAGTTTGGGAAGAAAACAAACTTCATACAGACATGTTTCGGTTTTCTTTTGCACGTACCATGGAAAACTTGATGGAAAACTGGAAGGTTTCACATGGATCCCACATCATTTACAGCCAAAGAGCTACAATGGCATGTCAAAGCCCTCTTGTAATGCCAGATGCTGTCAGCACCCGCAGAGGCCAGCGCGCCACTGGCTCTGTTCTCACTGACTGTGTCCCCAACAAGGGCATGCAATCCCTCTCCAACACCCTACAGTCTTGAGGAAACATCTGGTCTCGCAGAGGCTGGAATGTAATCTCACGAAGGACTTTTTTCCATAGTTGAAAGCAATAGGAAACCTTTCCCACGCCCTCTGCTTCCCACTCTGCAGCACACTTGACCTACTTCGAAGGGGCTGAATAAAACTGCACATGAAGGACGGGACTACAGCATCTCACTTGCTACAAACAGCATTTGCCTGGCAAAGGTTTGCTACCAGTGCCAGTGCCACCCATTCCACTGCTCCTTATCTCTCCCCTACACTCCACTTGGGAGACTAGTTTGGGAGTGGGGAGGTAGGGCGTGATGGCATGGATGGAGACAGCTCTGGGCGCCCCTTGCCTTGTCCCACATGTTTCAGGTACCACTAAGCTCAGCACCTGTGAAGGAGACCTCTTCCCAGTGGAGGGGTGTGCGCTTCACAACCACTGCTTTGGACTGCTGACTTGGGCTATGACCTGAGCAGTTCTGGAAGAAAGGACCAAAGAACACTCCTGATCTGTTCAGAAACTCAGGAACTAAACTCTTGCTACCTGGACTCTGCCTGGGGAAGCTCATATGTCTGTTTGCACCTTCAGTACCAGTTACTGAAGAGATATTGCCTAATAGACTGGGAATGCAGTCAGAGGTATGTACCTTTATGTTCACATCTATAGGTGCAGTAACTGCAGGAGCTATCACAACACTGAAGTTTTCTGTTACGAAACCTGGGATTCCCAACCAAAACCCTGTCCTTCCAGCACAGTTGGCTTGTTTAGAGAAGGTTCACACTTGTGCTGCAAACTGTGCTGTTTGCTCACCAGCATCAAGACTTTACAACCATTGATTTTCCTCTTTTTTCCCTCACACCTTAAAGAAATGAGGGTGTCACAACCCCCTTCCCCTCCAGTGTATTCTCTGCTGGCTCGCAGACCGCTTTTTGAGTCTATGGAGACTTTAAGCTTCTGCAGAAGTGAAAGCCCCTGCATGCAGATCAAGGAGGAGGTAGCACTTGTCTACTGGAAGAACAGCCACACTGCAGGAGCTGGTCGCTAGATGCTGCTGGATGGGAATGGGGAGAGTGACAGTGATGTGGCAGTTCTGGGAGCAGAAGGAGCGTGTGTGGGTGCTTCTGGATGAGTCAGTGCCCTGGGGAAGCACCAGCCCCCTAAGCATATGCTCCCTCATTTGAAATCAGCATTCAGAGGAGCCCATCTCCTGGCTCCTCCTGGCCTAGAAAGCTGGAAAACGCCTCCCCCCGCCCAGTGCACATCACCATCAAGAGGGAGCAATAAAAAATTCAAAAAGCTATAAACACAGCAAAGAATTTTTCATCACCAGAAATACGTACTAAATCATTGCTTCTCTTGCTCGAGAACACGTCAGTGCTCCGTACAGGGCAACCAGGTAAACACAGAGGGGAAAGCGTGATTACAGGATGGACAAGTCTCTGTGCACAGGCACAATCATAGAATGGTTAGGGTTGGAAAGGAGCTGAAGATCATCCAGTTTCAACCCCCTGCCATAGGCAGGGACACCTCACGCTAGACCGGGTTGCCCAAGGCTCTGTCCAACCTGACAGGGATGGAGCATTTACCACTTCTCTGGGCACCCTGTGCCAGTGCCTCAGCACCCTCACAGTAAAGAACTTCTTCCTTATCTAACCTGAACTTCCCCTGTCCAAGAAAACTGGCAGCTTGTGCTTAAGGCCACAAAGAGGGAGGGGACTTACGTTCATTTTCCTTCGACATCGGGACAGGTTGAGCAGGAGCGAGACCTTCAGCTCACGGAAGGTTTTCAGGTCTTCTCCAAACCCTTCCCTTGGGAATTTTTTCAGGGCATACTGGTAGCGCTGGGCAGCCTCTTTCACTTTACCTTTCTAATAGAAGGAGAACATGTCAAAACACATCCTTGGGCTGAGTTGACTTCACTGCAGAGAACTCACTCGCCAGACCCATGAATGTCACAGTAACGGGACTTCACTATTTAGCTCTTTTCCAGAAAGGAAAGGGAACATCTGATCTGGAAATGCAGATGCCTTGTACAAGCTGAGTTCTCCCACTTGGAACAGACTTGTCATGCTACAGTGGGAAACACAGCAGAGATTGTGTTAACTTGATACAACCCCATCTGGCTTCTGGATTGTCTTTTGAGCTGGGGGATCAGTAATCCATTTCTGGGGAACATCCTACACCCAAAGCTTAATAAGCACCAGGGAGGGTAAAGAATATGAAGTATGGGACGCTGGGTGGAGTTCCTGGGGCTCAGCAAAGCCCCTGCAATAGCAAAGCTAAATGTTATGGCAGTGATGTGGCTCTGAATTTGAACAAATGGGTTGCCATTCATCCATCTCCATGGCCTTTAGGTGTCTAAAAATCAGGTGTCTACACCTAAGCCTGTCAACAGGGTTCCTTTTATAGTTACTGGGCCGCACCAGTCACCTTCAAAGGGTGACTCATCTTTGCTATTTTGGGCACCTATTTTTGGGATACCCTGGGGAGGGGCAGCCTTGACAGCCAGGGTGAGAGAAAGAGGGCAAAATGGGATCTGGGACACGTGCAACTCATGGTGACCCAGACATACATTGTGCAGCTACGAATAGTAAGCTTGAAAACCCTGTAGACTCAGGTTTCTCAGCTGTATCATGTATCTCTGGCAGATAACTCCAGTTACAATGCCAGCTTTGCATATTTTCTGCTTCGCCCTTAGAGCCTAACAGTGACTCATTGTTGTACTTGCACATTTTGTGCGTGTGTGTGCAAATCTCCAGGTTTTAAAGATCAGTTTAAAATAAACAGCAAAAAAGACGACACTCCAAGTGCAGTGGTGGAGCATCTCCCATGAGCTGAAAGACACGACAAAGCCATCTGCACCCTGACAATCTGCTTGCAAGGCAAAAAGTGGATCCTTGACTTCTTCTGGGATCCACTATGGTGCTGTGTGGTTCCACAGCAGTGAGCCTGCTAGGTAATGACAACACTGCCAGACCCTATGCAGTGACATCAACAGCAAACAAACACTTGGGTTCCGGTGCTTTCAAAGAGGAAATGAAGCAGTGGCTCAAGTCCAGAATGCAGAGAGACTTTGGTTTTGCTTCAGCTTCGTTACAGATTTGGGCAATCAAACACCCCCCCCCCCCCCCCAATCCTGCTAACCAAAACCAGTTTGCAATGCAAGGGATGCCGTGAGCAGCAGCTTTTACTTGCCACTGGTTAAGGCAGCAGCATTGCTCAGTCAAAACCTCGCATTGGCTGCATCTGTTCAGTTCTTCCCCAAAACACTCTTCTCACCTTATAAAACATGTCTCCCTCTTCCATCAGCTTGCTCAAGAGGATGATCATGATGTCTGGTTTGGAGGTTGCCATCGCCCATGTTGCTGGACCTGTAGTGTACAGGATGCATGATGGGTAAAAAACTCATACAATGCAAGGGTGGTAGGAAGCTGGGTGGAAAAAATATCCTGGGGTGGGAATTTCTGCTGGAGAGAACAACTTGGCATGGTCAAAGGGCTGAGTGCTCCAAATGACTGAGCTGACAATTACTCTGCACTTAAATGAACGTCATTCACATTACAATGGTTTTCCTTTGAAGTCATTAAGGCTAATCCCAACAGCCACTCCCACAATGGTCTGGGAATGCTGGGAGCCATTTCCACAAGAGGGCAGTGCTGATCGCGGAACCAGCCAGGGCAGAGGTGGGGGGGAAACAAAACATACTCAAAAGGAAAAATCAGAGTGGTTACATCAAAGCATTTCTAAATGAGAATCTTGGAAGTGCAGCAGGAAACCTGCAGTTGGGCTGGTGACAGGTGTTTAACTGGGCTGTGATTTCACAAGATTGCTTCACAAGCTGGGAAATACTGGAGCAGAAAACCCATTAAGATGGGAAATACGACAAAGGGAAGGTCATGGCTAAGTGCTGCCGGTGCGGAGCTGTCGCTGGGGCTGGGGCCACGCTGGCTCTGCCTGTGCAGAGCCAGTTGTTATCTCAAGGACTAATACTGGGAGGGAAAGGGTGACAAAAATCTGGGGATAACTCATTAGTGTGGGTGAAGAATAAGTCAATGATATTCCATAAGTAGCTTCAGTACGTTTTGGGGGAAGGAAGTTAGTTTTTGAGTTCAAGTTATTCTCTGCAACAGTCATTAAAAAAATTATTTGAAGGTGAGGTAAATTAAAAGATTAGAGGTGTTGGGGATGCATGCAGGCTAAATCAAACAGGAGAAAGCAAGGCTGACAAAGCTATCAGATCGAAGCTGATGCTGACAGCAATGAGATATACCTCGTGGGCGACTCGGTAACGTCTGACAACCTTCAAAGAAAGGAGAAAACAAAAAGTTGTAGGAGAGAGGGGAGAAAAAAAATGTATGAAGGTGAAAAAAAAGGAAAAGAAAGGAAACAAAAAGCAGCTGTGAGAGGCAGGCAGCAAAGAAGCCAATGCACCAGCAACATCCCCTTTCACAGGAAAACGTAACGTGAGCGGCTGTGTGGCGCAGTGCAGGTACCACTGAATCTGGAAGCATACACAGAGCGAGTGACCGCAGCAGCTCACAGCAATGCATGGACAGAGTACGTTTGCTGACTCAGACTAGTAAAGATAGAAAAAGCATTACCAGAGGAAGGACCTTGCCAAAGAAACAGTGGTTTATTGATTAACTTTGCTAGGTAATACAACAGCAAAATATATATATATATATCCCCCGTTTTAACCAAGAGAAGAAGGCAGCCACCACTCGCTGGCTGCTTTCTGTGTCCAAAGCAGCAGTTGGGCTGAAGCTGCCTTGGCGTTGTATGCTCCAGGAAGCCAGCCCCACTGCTGGGAGCCAGCAGATTGTCCCCTTGTCCCTACCTATCTTTGCTCCTTTCTTCAGGAGAGTGACGACGACCGAGGTGTTGCGGCACCCCACTGCCCTGTCGAGGGGGCGCATCCCGCTGTAGTCGACGTGCTCAATCATGGCCCCATGGTCCACCAGAAATTGAACCTGCAACAAGAAGCCCAATGGTCAGTTCACTGCTTGGGCTGAAACCACCTCTGGAGGGTCTGAGGGTACATCAGCCCCATGCGTTGCCCTCTGTGGAAGGGCCTGCATATATGGAAGGACATAAGGACGTAAGTGCCTGCATGTAAGGACATGGAACTGCTGGATTCAAGTCCAGAGGAGGCCATGAAGATGACCAGGGGGTGGTGCACCTCCCATAGGAAGACAGGCTGAGAACACTGGGGCTGCTCAGCCCGGAGAAGAGAAGTTGCGTGGAGACCTCAGAGCAGCTTCCAGTGTCTGAAAGGGGCTACAGGGATGCTGGAGAGAGACTCTTCATCAGGGGCTGCACTGATAGGACAAGGCGTGATGGGTTCAAACTGAAACAGGGCAAGTTCAGGCTGGATATAGGGAAGAAGTTCTTCCCTGTGAGGGTGCTGAGGTGCTGGCACAGGTAGCCCTGAGAAGCTGTGGCTGCCCCATCCCTGGCAGTGTTCAAGGCCAGGTTGGAAGGGGCTTGGAGCAACCTGCTCTAGTGGAAGGTGTCCCTGCTCGCAGCAGGAGGCTGTAACTGGATGAGCTTTAAGGTCCCTTCCAACCCAAACAAATCTGGGATTGTACGATTCCACGAAGAGCCGTGACTCTATACACTTATTGCTACATCAAGCTGTACTGTACCATCTTAAGGCTTCTACACCAATTGCCTGTTGTCTTCTGCACATGTTACTTACCACCTCTGCATCGCCGTAGAATGCTGCCAGGTCGAGGGGAGTGCGTCCGTTCTTATCCGCATGGTCAGTGGCAGCTCCATTCTCCACCAGGGACCGCACCACGGAGAGATGTCCCTTCAGACAAGCCCAGCTGAGGGCTGTCAAACCCTCCTTGTCCATCAGAGAAATGGAAGCACCTGGAAGAAGAAGAGAAGCTGTGGCTGCTCCATCCCTGGCATTGTTCAAGGCCAGGCTGGACACAGGGGCTTGGAGCAACCTGCTCCAGTGGAAGGTGTCCCTGCCTGTGGCAAGGGGATGGAACTGGATGAGCTTTAAGGCCCCTTCCAACTCAAACCAGTCTGGGATTCTATGGAAGAACAAGCATTAGTTCCCTTGAGCTCTCTGTTGCTGAGTACCACGATACAACAAACCAGTTAGTGATGGCAGCTTATTCTTAAGAGAGCTCTGTACATCATTATTAATCACTTTATTGCAGATCCCCCCCTCCACAGCAACTGCAAATGCACTGAGAGAAGCTGTGGAAAATGAGTTTATTCACACCCAACTGCAAACTTTTTCGCACCTAGCTCTGTAGGCTTTGCTGGCAAACATCTTCTGAGCAGCAGGGAGGGTTTGACATCCCTCAGCTGAGACACTAATCTTTCTTTTTCGTTGGCTACTTCTTATCGAACCCCATTCTAGCTCGTGTGAGTCAAAGATGAAGGCCATTTTGCTGTTTCAGCAGGTCATGGTGTGCCAAGGGGAACCAAGTCAATCCAGCTCAGTTCTCCTATTAAAAACACGTATCTTCCCCACTTTGCTCCCCTCCCCTTTACCCAAATTGACACAATTTCCAGCAGCATTTCTCCCTGAACTTTACCCAATATAAATACAACGTTGTGGGATACACTGCTGCCAACTGCAAGCCAAGGAAAGCGGGACTTGACATTTTCTTGGATGAAGAACTGGGCGCTGCCATACCAACGGGTCAGTGTTGCTTCATACAGCATATGGAAACGCATCTGAGATCTGAACAGCAGCATGAAGTGAACACTCCTCTTCATGGCATGAAGACAGCTCCCGTTGCCATGGCACAGGCAGGGCTCTGGCTCTCAAGCATGCAGAAGAGCTCCATACAAGCTCTGCTCCTCCGAGGGACTGCGAATACCTGCAGGATGCTCCTGCCAGGGGGCTGGGCTGAATGGCTGCTGCAGTGATTTAATCCTGTAGGAAAAGTCTAAACCACCCAGCATGAGACCTTCCTTGGCTCCAGAAAGCTCAGCAAGTGGGGGAGTGACGTGAATTGCCTGAACCTTCCTGTTCATGGGAGCTGCCATAGCCCCCAGTTCGCACCCATCGCCCCCTGACAGCAAACTGACAGGTCCTCCCTTCTGCACAGCTCCGTGCTGTGGAGGAGCACAACACAGGAGCAGTTGCTTGGGAGATGTTCTGAAACCTCCACCCAGAGCTCCCAGCACAATTGCAGGATCCTGCTCACTGCATGCCTCCGAATGGAGGTGGGAAATGACACTGGGACAATGCGGTGTGCCACAGAGGGACACTGGCTCCAGGGTACAGGCTAAGGGATGACAATATGACACTACGAAAGTGCTGAGGCGCTGGCACAGGGTGCCCAGAGAAGCTGTGGCTGCCCCATCCCTGGCAGTGGTCAAGGCCAGGTTGGACACAGGGGTTGGAGCAAACTGCTCCAGTGGAAGGTGTCCCTGCCCGTGGGAGAGGGTTGGAATTGGATGAGCTTTAAGGTCCCTTCCAACCCAAACCATTCAATGATTCTATAACATAAACACCCAAATTCTTGCCAGCCTTCTCCCACATTGCCCACACTGCACCCAGGAACCCTTCAGAAGCTCTGTGAAAGCTCCTCAACTGCCCCAAGGCCAACTTCAGCACAGCAAAGCAGAACAGCCTCACTTCATTCCTTCTTATTTGTACCAGCTATTTTCTTGCCATCAAACTGTCAAAGTCTTCTGTGTTTTCCATCTGACTCTTCCTGCAATAAGAGGGCAGGCTGGAAAGCCACATCATCACTCGACCTTCCCACTCTTTTCCCAGTCCAGTGGGAGAGATGCACCATTCCACACTGTGACATGCTCAGACTTGAGGGCACCACTGCAGCAACACAAGCTGAAGGTCTAAGTGAGTGGACAAATTGAAATGCCAAAACACTCCTCCAAGGCAGCCGGGGCATGAGCTCCAGATGCTCCCATGGCTCCCAGCAGAACCTCTGCTTGACCCTGAAGGCATCTCTTGCTCCTTCAGGGATCTCAGACTTCTTTAGCATTAAGGCAGTCAGACAGGAAAGAAACGGATGGTTTTGAGGGTAAGTGGCTTAAGGTGACCTCATGGGATTGATCATTGCTGCAGTGGGAAACATTTGTCTGGGTAAAGCTTGCTTCTGAGAAGGGGCGAGCTGCTTCTTCCCTAAGGAAATGAACTGGCTAAATGCAAGAGTGTCAGAGGCACAAGGCAGCCAGGAAGGAGCAGCATCCACATGTACCACATACCCCAGGTAACAAAAATATCCAGGGAATGACTCTTGCAGGAAAATGAGATTCAGAATCAAGTTCTCTCCAAGTGGAACAAGCATCGGGAATTATTTAGCCTTGTGAAAGGGCTGGAGCAGCTCTGCTCTGGCACCAGGCTGAGAGAGCTGGGCCGGTCCAGCCTGGAGAAGAGAAGGCTCCTTAAGGGGAGACCTTAGAGCAGCTCCAGGGCCTAAAGGGGCTCCAGGAAAGCTGGAGAGAGGCTTTGGACAAGGGCCTGTAGGGACAGGACAGGGGAATGGCTTTAACTGCCAGAGGGGAGACTGAGATGAGCTCTTGGGCACAAGTTCTTCCCTGTGAGGGTGCTGAGGCGCTGGCACAGGGTGCCCAGAGAAGCTGTGGCTGCCCCATCCCTGGCAGTGTTCAAGGCCAGGTTGAACAGGGCTTGGAGCAAGCTGCTCTGGTCGAAGGTGTCCCTGTCTGTGGCAGGGGTTGGACCTGGGTGAGCTTTAAGGTCCTTTCCAACCCAAACCATTCTATGACTGTGTAACACAGATCCATGTAAGTACCAGCTTTAGCAGAGCTGCTGCCAGGGAAGTTTAATTCCCCGTTCACACGTGTGTTACTGTTGGGTGTTCAGTGAGAGCAGCAGGTACCTCTCAAAATCTGGATTTCAAATTGATTGATGATTGCAACTCTGTTAATAAAAAGTGTTTACAAACGCTGCCTGTGTTAATCAAGTACAGCCAAATTAGATTTGCTTTGCAACACACTAATTAATGCTTATGGCTTATGATTCACATGCTTTGATTTTAATGAAACATTGAATGGGATCGTCAAAGGCCTTTTAATTAAAATACATCACCTATCACTGTACTCTGCCCAGGCTTGTGCTAACTTTTCAGGACCATGTGCTATAGCATATTTAGGGAACTTCATTAAGCTATTTAGAAGAATGGACCTTTTAAAGTAAAAAAGATGGGTTTCTTTTGACTTCTTGGGTTCTCAGTGACTGAAGCACTAGGGAAGCATTACAAACATCAGAAAAGATTTAACTGAATCAGTTCCTAAGAAACTCCTGCCTCAAAGTGATCTTTGTCACATCCCTATGCAGGGTACAGACATCCCTATGCAGGGGACAGCAAGGATCCCACTGGCCTGGGGCTCAGGACAGACAATGAGAAGCTTGTTCCTGGAAGCCTGGCAATTTTACGTGAAGAAATGCTCTTACAACTACCAGGTAACCAAAAATTAATGGGAAATTACCTGAACAAACAAAACCCTCCCATTGGTTTTTTGTCAAAAAAAGAACCTCTACGGAACTACAGAAATACAGAATAATCATGTTCACAGGCTGCAGGCAGTGCGCTGCTCTGACTCACCTCAAATATGCACAGCAGAAATGAGTAGAACTGAAACATGTTCCTCTTGGCTGAGTAACTCCTCTGAAGGAGAGTTATTACACTGAAAGCACTGTGCAAAACGACTGCGTGAGTGCAACGCTGGAGAGCTGACTATCTTCAAACCAATTGTGCCTCATTTTCAACAAATACATTAAATCTTTGACTGTGCCAGGGCCTTCCCCTCCTGCTGATGTTGGTGTCAAAGACATGGGCAACAATACTAGCACTAAAAATGGAAGTGTTAAAACACATCCCAAGCTCTGGCTCTGTGCTTGAGTCTTACCTGGCTGTTCCATGGTGATGCTGACACTTCAATCATAGAATGGTTTGGGTTGGAAGGGACCTTAAAGCCCATGCAGTTCCAGCCCCCTGCCACAGGCAGGGACATCTTCCACTAGAGCAGTTTGCTCCAAGCCCCTGTGTCCAACCTGGCTTTGAACACTGCCAGGGATGGGGCAGCCACAGCTTCTCTGGGCACCCTGTGCCAGCGCCTCAGCACCCTCACAGGGAAGAACTTCCTTATATCCAACCTGAACTTCCCCTGTTTGATCACATCACTTATTGACTGGGAAAAGCTCCAACCATGGTTCAAGGCCATACTCTAAACGCACAAGGCACCCATGTTATGTTATTCCTAACTCAACTGCATGGTTTTGAGGCTGTAAGCACCAAACACAGACAATGGAATGCACCACATTAACACTCAGACTATCCTAGTCTTGCTCTCTGATAAGCTGGATTCAGTGCTGAGAACATCTCCCACTGCCCCATCCACCATCCTGATGTTATAAACTCCAGCTGCGCAGAACACAGCATGGTGGGACTCGCTGGGGCCGGTCTCTAAGACCCTTCCAAGCACTTGCTCTAACCTTGTGCAAGCAGAAACTCCACTGTGCCCAGATGTCCCTCAGATGCAGCCATCATCAGCGGTGTCCGGCCCTGCTTGTCTGCCATGTTCACATCGGCGCCGTGCGTGAGCAAGAGATCTACAATCTGCAACACATGAAGTGAGAACACGCGTTGTATGTAGAGACCAAGCTGGAGCCAAGGAATAGCAGAGCTCTTGCCTTGAAAACTCACCCCACCAAGGCATGGTGCCCTCTGGGATTATTGTGGGGATATAGGAGAAGCAACAGAAGTAATGACAGGAAAAATGACCTTTTAAGTCAAGAGCATCCTATTTGCTTCCCAAATGGTGAGATAACACAGGACTTAAACACAAGGTGCTCAGGGTGTTTGGAGCATCAACATTACTTCTCACTCCCATCAGTTTCCAGAACAGCTTGGGCTTGTCTTCTCCACCCATATTTCAGCAAGATGGAAGGGATGCCCTGACCCAACGATTTAGCCCATCCTGATAATGTAAGGAACCCACTCACCTGCCAGTGGCCCTGTCTGACGGCGCTGAAGAGTGGAACGACCCCGCGGCGGTTGGGCTGTGCCACAGCAGCTCCCTGCTCCAGGAGGAGCCGGCACACATCCAGCTTCCCTCGCCCGGCTGCCGCCGTCAGAGCTGCAGGACAGAGAGAAGCAGTGAAGGGAAAGAGCCATGATCACCACGGGGGCTTTTCCTACCTGGAGGTATGTCCTGCTGGGTGCCGAAGGGACGGTGTCTGAAATGCCAAACGTATCTCACAACAGGCAAAATGAACAAAGAAAATCATGGAATATCAGACTGGTTTGAGTTAGAAGAGACCTTAAAGCTCATCCAGTTCCAACCCTCCTGCCATGGGCAGGGACACCTTCCACTAGAGTAGGATGCTCCAAGCCCCATCCAACCTGGCCTTGAATACTTACAGAATCACAGAGTAGGTTGGCTCAGCACATAAAATGGGTTGGATCAATACATAAAATGGGTTGGAACAGTACAGTTCAAGCTCTCGTCATTTTAGCATACTTCAAAGGTTAACTCTTCCAAGAAAAGATCTCATAATGTTATGGAAAGAGGCTGATGGGGGCAATCAGCTTTTACTATGTTCTTTAAGACACAGTGAAACTGGATGGGAACGACAATGTAGAGCCTTGTTTCATGAAACCTTCACCATCTCCCCCTGTGCCTCCTGCAGGTTTCCCCACAGGAAAAGTCACAGGCTGCAAGACTGAGTGTGTTTTAGTAGGGGCACAATGTCCAGAGAAATAACAGGTCTTTAGGTACGTGCTGCCTTGACAAGATCTTCTGCAACCTGCCCTTGATTCATCCCACCATGACTACAAGAGAGCCAGTGAGGGATGAAGCTGGAGGCACTGCCGGATCACCGCCAGCCATTGGGTGTCAGGCAGATTCATGGCTTTTCTCTGTCCAAACAAGCAGAGAGCGGCATAACTCACCTGCAAGGGTCTTTGTGTAAACCCAAATCCATCTCTCATTTCCAGCATTAGAGATGCTCACAGGATTACAGGTGGGAAGAGCTTCATTGTTCTTCCCCTGACAAAAGGCACCGTTAACTCCAAGTATGGTTGGGTTAGAAAAGACACATTCCATCTGAAAATAGTTCCAGTGCAGGACCTGCTTTTGACTCATTTTTGGTATTAATTTTAGACTTTTCAGTTCCTCCCTCCCCTCCCTAACTTTATGTGCACTTGAGCACAGCTCCTCTGCCTGGATGCTCCGCTGCTTCTCGTAGGAGTTGGAGCAGAAGGTGGGAGTCTATTTCGAACTGACGTAGCTTGTTTTTCCTCTGAAGTACAGTGCTGTGGGATGGCTGATTACGAGGTGTTGATGGGTTTCCAACTGCAACAGTGTTCACGTTGGGGGATTTAATTAATTCTCTATTCTGTTCCACATTACGGTTGAGTTTGCTTCTCTTGGGGTTGAGAGATAGCAAGAGTTAAAAGGAAAAATCATCTTGCTGCCACAAGTAGAACATGCTGCAAAATCTATAATCAGATCCATGTGGGTTTTAAACGTAAGCTACAAATATAGAAGGAGGATGGTGTCTAATGTGCACGGCAAAGTGACTGGTATGCAGGGCTCTGGGGTTCTATTTCTAAACTTGCCTGCACTTGAAATGTTGCAGGTTAATTTGAGGTATCTCAGGTCAAAATGACTTAGGTTTGCAACAATGAAATGACTGTAAATCACCGAAGCGTTCGGTGTTCACCAGGAAATGGAAAAGACTACTGGAACAGGACAGTCTGATCCATGGGCATATCCTTCTCCACTCTGCCTTACAACCCACTTGACCTGGACTGATGTCTTTTTGCTACTGTGTTCCTCAGGGTCAAAGCAACCAGTGAGGGTATGTAGCTCCAGCCTTTCCTTTGCAGCTCCAACTCAAGGGAAGCTCAAAAGCTTCTGTGCTACTCAGCCTTGTGCCCTTATGGCTTCAGGAAGGTTCCACGCTCATGGCCTGGCTTTGCTGCCTGTTGCTGAGAGGAAGCTCTCCAAGCACGCCTTGTGCCATGTGCAGATATCCAAGCATCTATCCTCAGACATGGAGAAACAACGAGGGGCGGAAGGAGGGAGCTCAGTCCAACTGGACCCTAGGAGATCACCTCACTACGGTACACTCAGACTGCATCCATGCCTGTGCTTTGAACAGAAGGTTGGACTAGATAACCCCCTGTGGTCCCTCCAACTGTACCTGTGCCTCCAGCCTTCTAACCAAAGCAACTTTCGACACCCCCAAACTCCCAACTCCACTCACTGTCACCTCAATCCCATGCTGGTATCCAATGGTCAGCACTCTCCAGTGGCTGGTATACAACTGTCCAAGCCCAAAAGCTCAAACAAACTACTTCAGGAAAAGATTCTAGAAGGACCTGCTCATTTAAGCCTTTTAGCACTCCTTATCAACCATGGCCAATTTCAAGTCATCTCTTTGAAGACTTATCAGCCTGTTTCTGACACCACCAATGGCCATCCAACAGCCACTGGTCTCCAAAACCTGTGCGTTGAAGAGACTGGAAAAGCCAAGGAAAGGTGATGGGAGCAAATGAGAGAAATGGTTTTGTTTGAAGTTTCACTATTTGCCAGAGAGCTCCCGTGGCCCAGCATGAACAAGGCAAGGCCACCAAAGTCAGCCAAGGAGCAGTGACCAGGATCCTGGGCTGGAAAACAGGAACGTTCATTTTGCAGCTTTCTTTTCTATAAGGATGTAGTGCCAGGAGAACAACTCACTGTGCAATAACAAAGTGTTGGCATGAAGAGCAGAGAACAGTTGCTGTGTGTCTCAAAACACAGCCCAAACAGAACTTGAGAGAAGCTTCAGGTGTGGACATGCCCCTCTCCATCCACCAGCGAGCAACAAGCCACAGTCCCCAACACCAGGGATGTGCAACAGCACATTCTGCCCCTGCTGTTGTCAGAGCAGGTCTGTTTTCTTCAAGGAAAAACAACTTTATCTGGAGAAGGAATCATTAAATTGCTCCTATACAGCACGTGGATCTGTTTCACAGCTTGGCAGCAAGACAAGAGCAGCTTGATGGAGTTGTTCTTTGTACCTCCAGCTCTGATGGACTTATTACAAGTGACTCAGATACTTTTGTGCTAGGTTTTGGTATCAGCCTTGTCCCAGGGGGAAATACTCCATCTGGAGTCGGATACAGTGTGCTGTCAGCAATTCCTGAACTTATGATGTAACTTGGCACTGCTGTTCAGATGATATCAGGCTGACATCACCAAGCCGGGCAGTCAGCTCTGCTCTGCAGAAGATCAGACTCACGAGCAATAAGCATCCAAAAAAGACAAGGCATGATTCAGATTTTTAGAGCAGATTGTTATTTTGAGGTGGAAACCACCATTTCTCTTCAAAGTTATCTAAAGTTGCTATTTATTTTGGGGAAAATCATGAGAATAATAAGAAAACAATGTGAAGGGGGGTCTTGTGACTTGTGAGGCATAAATCCACATTCCCAGCTATCCCAGTTACTCAGAAACCCCTCTCAGATAGAGAATCTCTCAGATGTCTCTGTGTCCAGCTTCTGGCATTGTTCACGGAAAGGTATGGGAAGGGGGACAACAAGACATGGAAAAAGCTTCTGCTGAAGAGTCCTCAAGGAAATGGGCAGGCTGGGAATGACAGAGCTGCCCAGGACACATGGAAAGAGGGAGAGAAGAGCTGGATGTTTTCAGGGAGAAGAGTTAGACACCAGCTCAGCAAGACCTATGGCTCTACACCAGGCTTTCCAGGTTCATCCAGAAACCCAGGACTATCTTCACTCAAGGAGTTCATCTGTAGTTCATCTGATGCTGCCCATGAGGTTACTTTGCAGGGAGACAACTTAGTGCCTTTGATCAAAATCTGAAGGCATCTGGATCACCATCCTATTCACAAGATGGTCTCTCTGGACCCAAACATCAGAGAACATTGTGGATGAGCTGTCTGGTCGCCACTCCAAACTCTGAGCTCACTGGTAGCAAAGCCATTGTCCTATTACTATGCTCAGTCATTTCATTTGGCTAATTCCATATCCCATTTCCTTTTTCTCCCATGACACCCTCAGGGCACTTTCAAATTGCTTATTTGTCTGTGTTGCCCTGATTTCCACTAACAGTGGCACAATGCCCTTGTTACTCAGTTCTGTTCCTGTGGGAGCAGGGCCTGGCTCCTTCATGCCCTGCAAGTGGCCCAGAGCAGCTTGGCCACCTGCCAGACAACCCACCCCTCTATATTTGTCCTTTAAAGCTCAGGGGCAATATTATCTGATGGACTACATTCATTCAGCCTTCCAGAGCCTAAAGGGGTGACAAGGAAGCTGGAGAGGGGCTTTGGACAAGGGCCTGGAGGGACAGGCCAAGGGAATGGCTTTAACCTACCAGAGGGAAGACTGAGATGAGCTCTTAGGCACAAGCTCTTCCCTGTGAGGGTGCTGAGGCACTGGCACAGGGTGCCCAGAGGAGCTGTGGCTGCCCCATCCCTGGCAGCGTTCAAGGCCAGGTTGGACACAGGGGCTTGGAGCAAACTGCTCCAGTGGAAGGTGTCCCTGCCCGTGACAGGGGTTGGACCTGGGTGAGCTTTAAGGTCCTTTCCAAACCAAACCATTCTAGGATTCATGTTATTACCAGGCTCCAATAAGGCTGCATTTTGAAAGGTACAGGGTATAAACCAGCTCAAAAGATAATCCCATTTCCCTCTGCCCCTTTCTACCCAGAAACAACCTGATCTAGGACCAAGCCACATGCCAGCCACAGTCTGTACCCTTGGATCGTGTCATTTCTGAGCAAAGCTGACAGAATCAAAATCAGTGCTCTGTTACCCAGAGAGGAACATTACCTTGGTGTATTAACTTGACAGGAGCATTACCAGGGATACGAGGAGATTAGGGAGGTGAGTACAAAAGACTGTGGATAATATTTATGAGGTCACTGGAGTTAAATCTAACAACTCCGTATTTGAGTATCTCAAGAAATGCAGATGATGGTGAGGATTGTCTCTAGGGAGTGAAGGGATGGGTGACTGCTTTCATGTGAAGTTAGGAAAGCAGGGTGTCTGGTTTATACCCATCCATATAAACATACAGTATTGTACAAAAGAACATTTGTTTCATTACCAGGTGCTAAATAATGCCAAGTTTTAGGAAAATATATGGATAATTTAACAGCTGAGTGCAAGCTCCACCCTGGCACCTGAAAACAAAGCAGAGGAACTGATCCTTCTCCCTTCATCCAAACAATGCCAGGGATCAGGATGCACCAGGTGATGGGGAGCCCATAAATACAAACACTGACATGCAAGAAGCAGCTACAGCAGCTACAGCAATCACCTGTTTCCCCCCAAAGGCTGTCAAAGCTGTTGATCTGGGCTCGCTCCACCTCCTCTTCATCTTTTTCTGGAAGATCGAGCAGGTAGGAGACAATCTGAAACCAAACGAGATGTCAGCTCGCAAACGTGTTATATACTGCTGACATCTTAACACGAGCTGCTCTGAATACACAGCGGAAAGGTACCGCCTTTGCCTGGCACCCTGAGCTCAAGCAAATATTCCTTCAGAGATCAATCACTAAACCTGATAAAGGAAAACCCCAAACACATCCAAGTGTCTTGATACGACCGCCCATGGGGAGCCTGTGCAGTGTCAGGTCCTTAGAACTGTGTCTGTCCTGCTGCAATGACCTGACGTATGGAATGGATGTGCCTCTGGGAGGAGGTGAAGCCAGAGGGAGGTATTTAGATACAGAGAAACCCCTCAAGGGATGGAGAAGGAGAAGGGGCTGCTGCAGGCCTGGGCTCTGCTGCAGTGGCAGTGGTTGACTTGGCAGTTAACATCTGGACTTTGATCTTGAAGTTCTTTTCCAATCTCAGCAATTCTATACATCATTTCCCACATCACAAATCTGTATCAACATAACAGGAGGAAGCTCTTTGGCTCTTCTCCCTCCTCCCTGACATACAGTCTAAAGCTACACGGTCTTACACTCCCCTAACAGCGCCAGAGGAGCGGCATTAGCTGCATTCTGTTTATCCAGCTCTGCTTAAAGGTTTATGCTAACAAGTTAAAGGCTCATTAAGCTTCCTCTCTTGGACACCTGCCCAGGCTAAAGGATCCGTGAACCCTGCTGCCTGGGAAGGGAAGAGGAGGAAGAGTAGGACAGAGAGATACTGATCCACCTCCAAGACCCTCTTTGTTCAATGTTTTGGCTAGCAAACACAGCCAAACCTTGGTTTCCTACCCTACCGAGGCAGGGCTGTGCTGGTAGGTCTTACCTCGGTGTAACCCATGCTGGCTGCAGCGATCAGTGCCTGCTGGATGGCGTGGCTCTTCTTAAACACTCCCTGCTGCTGCCCAGCCATGGTCCAGTCACACTGGATCAAGAACTTCACCACCTCCAAGTGTCCCCTGAGAGCAGCATGAACCAGAGCGCACTGACCGTTCTTGTCCAAATGATCCACCTTGAAAAAGAGATGACAAAACACAATTAAACCAAATCACAGGCAAAATACCTTCATTTCCTCAGAGTTTCCATCCTGGATTCAAAATAATGCCACATGTGCAGTATGTGCATTTTTCTCATCAATCATCCCTTCCACGACCAGAAAACAACCGTCCCCAAAGAACTCTGCCCCAGGCTTAGGCATCCTCTTGGCCACAAATGTTTGCTTTGGGTAAGTTACCATTAAATCCTTAGCTTTCATCAGCTGCCTGCAGACTCAATGGCTGCAAAAGCGTTTTTCCCCTTCATGTTCTGAAGTCGCGTTTCCCAGGGACTGAAATCATACACACTGCTCTCATCGCCTTCATCCAAATCCACACAAGGAAAACCAGCTTGTTTTCCAGATACCATTGCTCTGCAGAGACACAGAAGTGCCTCAGCCTACAGTCGAATGCACTGACATGAACCCAGTGCAGGCAGAAGTCAATTGGAAACAGAGATGGCGCTTGGCAGCCCTATCAGAACTTCCCTGGTTGGCTTTTCAGGACAGGGCATGGTTTTCACTCAATGCCTGAATACATCAACTGGGATTTCTAGGTCTTACCCCAATACGGGTACCTTGGAGAAATGGGACAGGCGGATCAGGGACTGTCCTCCTGCCAGTAAACCCTTGCAGCGCTCTGCACCATATTATTTCTCATTACTCCTATTATAAATATGAGAAATAATTGACTATATCAAGATATTCTACTAATTTTATAGTGATATAATATATACGAGAGATATTTCTTATAATAGATTAATGTAACTAATGTATTAACATTTCTCATTTCTCAACCCAGGCAGCAGTCAGTGTTGCACTTTTCTATGCAAGAATCAAACACCTCAGCCTTCAAACCAAACCCAGCTGCTTTGAGGCTATCTCCTCAATATAATTAGGGATACTCAAGGAAAGCTACAAGTAGCAGCACTTTTGAGTTTCACTGTGTAGCCTAAATCTTCCCCTTCTCAGAGATGGAATGCTGCTTCTTACCAACGAGTGCCAGGGAGTCACTCATCTCAAAATATCCCAACAAAAGCAGAATTCCTGTTTTCCTTCATATTGTCCTTGCATTATCACAGACAACATGGCAAGATTTAACTGTAGCCCTTAAGCCATTCCAAGTTTCATAGCAGAACCATACAAACCCATGTTTTGCTTTCTGAACTGCAGCTAAACATATAGAACAACCACAAATTGCTTCCAGGAGGCTCCACTTCAAAAATCAGTGCAATTGTCTTCTTCAACAACACACAGAAACTTGACTCATGCTATACAATTAAAACTCCAAACACTCACCACAAAGCTAAACAAAGGGTGTTTTTCTGGGACGAGTCTAAGAGGAGTGTTTGGAAAATGTGTCTCAAGGAGGCATCTCAAGAATGCCCCGTGCCGCAAGAGCAACGTTGGCATTTTAACCGTGTGCAGTTCCAGGACCTCAAGCAAAGCAGAATCCTGGAGGATATCCTTATGGCAAGCATCACGCATCCTGCCTGCAGCTTGTGCCCTGCCTTGCACCAACACGGACCAGTTGAAATCAGCTTTTAGAGGAACGTGGTCACTTCACCTTAGCCCGTTTCTTGCAGAGCAGCACAACGATGCTCAGGAATCCAGCAGCAGCTGCGTAGCCAAGGGGAGTGAGGCCGCTTTCCGAAGCAGCGTCTACATTGGCCCCAAACTCCAAGAGCAAAGCCACCATCTCAGTGTAGCCCAGATGAGATTGGACACAGAGAATAGGGGCGTTGTTGAGAACCTCAGTGCGGTAATTCACGTTAGCACCTCCCAAAATCAGCAACCGACTGACCTGCAGAGGGAAAGAAGAGCTCCTATTAGGTGGGCGTTATGGAGAGACACTGACTTGTCAGGGCACTGACAGAACGTAAAGCAGGGCCCAATGCATATCTCCAAGCAAATAGCAAAGGACTTAAAATGCTGCATAGAAACACTTGCCAAAGAGATGGTCCCATTTTAGGCAGAAGGAACAGTTTAATCCTTCCCCTGAGGGCTGGTTAAGTGGCTAGAAGGGTGCTGAACAAAGTCACTACAGCAACGCTGCAGCTGGGGACACAGCATCTTCCACATGAGGATGGACCTTAAATAACTCAATGGACCATCCTTCCCATGGGATCCTCTCTCGGAATGGTTTTGGCTGTCCTCCTGTGCTGCCATGCTTGCACAGGTCCCTCTGCACTTGGCCGCACTAGAACAGGCTCTATCTGCTGCTGGAGAGAGTGGCAAGGAAGGGACATGGGGACAGACCCCAGGCTCACCTTGCCTGTATGGGAAGGAGCTGGGGTAAACTTCCTTCCACGAAACCCGTATCACTGTCTGAGATCCCTTCTGCTATAGAGAGAGGAACTCACTTAAGCAAACACATTCACTGTCACAATGCAAATGGGCAGGAAGTGTCTGAGCTAGCACGGGAGCACATGCTGCTGAGTTCGGTGTCGCCTCCGAGTCAACGCATGTGACAGCCCTTTATGGGGCTGTCAAATTCCAACGCCAGTTGTCACATCCCACAGCTCTGGGGAGGAAAACCTCAAGTGAACCATTCTGCACAGGCACAACTTCCCTGTTCACTCACTGCAATTGAAAGGAGACCCCTGGCTGAAGTAGAAATGTCGAGGGCTCATCCCAGACAGCAACACAATCCCAGCTGAACTGATGGGCTCTTTCCTGCCTGGACAGGAGCACTGCCACAGGTAGGCAGCTACAGTGAACTGAGAGCTTCTTGTGTGAGGTCTGAACCATCCCAGCTCTCCTCCTCCTCCTCCAGTACCTTTATGTTTGGGGTGTAGAGATTCCTCAGAGATGCCAAAGCCATGGAAAGACCTTCCGTACTGTAGGAGATCCAAAGCCCTTGCAGGATGGAGGAAGATACCCCAACTTTTTTACTCAGCCCCTAAAAGAGAAAAGATGACTTAGATCCAAGCTTACAAACATGCTCAATTACACAGGGTAGATCCTTTTGCGTCTCTGGACTTCAGAGAGTTTCAAGACACTAACAGCTACAGGAAATAACTTGCAAAGGTACTGTAGCCATTTCCTACCTCCAGGAAAGGCAGGATTAAACTGTGAGCAACGCAAACCCACTCAGTCTCATGCTAAGGAGCAGAGCAGGCTTCTTTTCGTTATTGCCTTTCCATGAAGTACACATTATTTTGGCAGACTGGTTCACAAAGTTATTATCCAAACTGTTACACAAGATGACCGTATCTGCTCCCAGTAAGATTAACTAAGGAAGTCTCAAGCTCAGCCTAGAATGGTATTCCCCTATCTCACACCAGACTGTCTCCAACCCTTCTGGCTGATGTCCATGATCACACTGTATGTAATACATAGAAGGTTTCCCTCCCTCCTCTTGAAGGAGCAGCAATTGGTCTGGAGCCAACAGATGTGAGCAAACAGCTGGATGGAAGAGGTGAGGAACGGGGTTTGCAACTCCAGCAACGAGCTTGATGGTGTGATGTGGGTACATCCTCTGTGTTGCTGTTCTGCCATCGATTTACTGCTAAAGCCTGCAGTTTCCATGGAAACCCTACAGACATTTTTAATCCTGTTTTGATATGCAAACCCTGATTTCCATCTTCCTTGCAACGCCGCGTGGTCATTTCTAGCTGTGCAAAGCAGCAGAATCCCATCTCGCTTTTGTACGACGGATGGTGTGGGGTGGCGGGGGGAAAACCAGCAGCAGAAGGTGGGATTTGTCTCCTCTAAAGGAAGGTGTGCAGGAATCACCATGTAAGCCCACTGCTGGACTCAGCTGCAGACCACTAATACCTACATCTGAAAGATATTCTGAAGCATCGCACCAGCCATCAACAGATTTGTCACTTGAAACGGTTTTACCATGGCAAGAAGCAACAGATCAGACAACCTGTTATAAATAACAGCTCCCTGTGCTTGTTCCCTTCAAAACTCAGGCAGCTAAAGAGAGAAAAATATCTGCTTCTGGAAAGAGGCAGAGAAAGAGCTCAGGAATTTTAGCCACCATTAAATGCTGCTCTGGAAACAACACAATGCAGGACATTAGAGGCCACTATTAAATTTCAGTGAACTCAGTACAATTGGGCAAATGGAAACTCAATTTGATAATCGACGGTTAAAACAACTTAAAAATAGCTATAATAGTATCAAACCCAGAAATAAGCTGTTTGAGTCACCACCAAGATCAAGGGAAATAGTATGTACTCTCAGAATAGCCATCTGTGAATAATCATATACGCTATAAAAATCTTAACCACTGAATTAGAATATATACCCATAGATATTAGCGCAAGACATAAAAGGTGACATTTATCCTTTCAAGAATAAATACATTCAAAACCATTCTCATACAGATACTGAAACAAATCTGTGCCTAGCTGAGCAGCCTGGTCCTGTGGAAGGCCCGTGGCACGGTGTTGGAACTGGGTGATCTTAAGGTTCCTTCCAACCCAAACCATTTTATGACTCTTTCTCATTTTACAGATCATATATTGCTTTTTTCGTTGCCCTTTCTGCCCAGAACTGTCAGGCGGGTTGAATCCTTCAGGAAAAGCAAACCCCAGCTGGACACAACATCAAACTGAAATACCAGCACTGGGGGATAAGGGACACCTATTTCTTGATTACTGACATTTTAGCTAAGATGAAATTAAAAGACTTCCCTTTGGTTGATTGGCAAAACAGATGTCAGCCTGCAGTTTGGGTCTTCTTGTATCATTACTGCACATTTCTCATCATGCCCTTTCGTTCCATGCCAGGCTTTCCAAGCTGGGTTTCCATATGCTCCTGTTAAGACTGGCAATTGCTTTTAAAGACTAAAACATTTGTACTTTTGGGGGTTTTGGTCCCCAAACTGTTTGCGGATGTTTGTGTTTAAAAGAGAAACCCAGCAGACCTCAGACATGAAGGGAAGAGGGGAGTGTGAAAGCTTCTTACCACCCGTGTGTTGGGTCATCACCTTGTGTCTGAGCATCACTGCTTTTTACACCTGGGAATTCCAAGCGTCCCATCATTACCTTGCACAAGGTATCCCTGGATACGAACTAATAGGGATTGGGGAAGGACAAACAAGTTTTCCGCACTAATCACAGTTTGTCTCTAAACCCAGCCCTCAGTACTCCCTGGCTGGCCAAAATGCTTGAGCTCTGTTTTAATCCTCTGCTTCATGATGGGTACATAAAGTGGAATTCCAGCAGCATCAGGCCTCCATAAATACCTTCAAAATTAGGATCTTTGTGTCTGCAGAAAGCTGCTATTACAACATGAGAACTTCAGGAGGAGCACACTGAACTGATGACCTGACACGCTCCCTACCTGGCAGAAACCCCAGGCCATACTGGTAATGGCTGCAGCAAAAGATCAGGCAGAGTGAAAAGCTTGAATGGAATAAACCATGTTTGTTTAGAAACAAATATAGCCAGAAACATCAGGAATGGGGATCTGCGTCCACGCTCTTGGAAATGCTTTCTTGAGATCTTAAACGTGGGCTGCAATATTCCAGCTTGATGCCTCCTGCCGCACCTAATACAGCTTTTGTTTCACGCAGCAAACCTCAGTAAACACTAGCTCAAAAGAGGAAGAAAGAGAAACCTCTTCAAGCAAAAGCTAATGACAGAGTTTTACAGTGGTTTTAATCCAGCTAAACCAAACCCTGTGGAAACTTTACAGTACTTCTGAACAACATGCTGTTATGCTTATCTGTCACCGAGACATACGAGTCCTGCTGCACCCAAGGACCGTGCCGAGTGATGATGTGAAACAGAAGGCTCTGCTGATATTTTTCATATGCTAATTGGCATTTTCTCCTATTGTAAATATTGCTCAATTTAATCTGGAATCTACAGGCAACTTGTCCACTTAATGGAAAATGGCATTTGTTTAGAGCCTGAAACCCTAGGATGTGTTTCTACTATGGAAGTGTGAGGTGAAGATTTGGAACCAGATTTAGAACGTAAATGGCAGCTGAAGAGGAAACTCACTGCTGAATGTGGCCTTGGGAATGGAACTCCTAGTTTGAACATTATACACTGAGGGGGTAATGTGCTGATCTGGGCTTCTTCCTCCTTGGCTCCAACCACTGCCTTCCCAAACTTTGCTACTGCACCTGCTGGTGAATTCGGCATAGGGAGCTCAATAAATAACCCCAACATGACTGATGCAAGGCAGAAACTATCTGCTCTAGGGATATAAGGTTATTCAGTCTGTAAAATCATATATGGACCAGATAAAAATACCACCTCATTTTTGAGCTGTGGCTGCCCCATCCCTGGCAGTGCTCAAGGCCAGGTTGGACACAGGGCTTGGAGCAAGCTGCTCCAGTGGAAGGTGTCCCTGCCCATGGCAGGGGTTGGGACTGGATGAGCTTTAAGGTCCATTCCAACCCAAACCAGGCTGAGATTCTGTGATTCTATGACTTCCACCTTCCGGTGTATGGGCCAACTGGCACTAGAATGATACTTAGTTTATGTGTCATACTGCAGCTCACACTGAAGCTTGCCTTTCAGTTCTCCAGGTCCTGAATGTCTGTGTGAAGAGTAAAATGGACCAACCATTGGATAATAACAATCACATTTTCCCTTGACAACCTAAATGTTACAGATTACACGGGAAGAAACCTCTCAGTGTAGAAGAGCAGTCTGAGGTAAGGAGGCTATCTGCTGAATTCAGTCTGAAGGATGCGCTCATTTCATGGATTATTCTATCCCAGTTTTCTAAAGCCCCCTTCTACACGTTTCAGCAGCCTGAAGCAATCACACTTCTTACAGCAACCCGAAAACAGGAAGAGCTTGAACACTGCCAGAGCTGGCAGGTTACACGCAGTGGGGATGAGGTTAGCATAAGTCTTCGTGTTCATTTTTCTTACCTTAAAAATATGTGCTTTGAGAATGTGATGTCCCAGTTCAATAGTTTGCTGTCGATTCAGTTTTCCTTCTTGACGGGAAAACCAGAAGGCAAGTAATGTGTGGCCACTCCTGAAATCAGAGGAAAGACTACATTGGGATTTGCTTGTTACAGCAACAAAACAACTTGTGATAACATTCTCCTGCTAAGCCTTCAGCTTTAGGAAACAGAGCCAGGCTAATTCTCAACACCAACTAATTGCACATCCTGCATTACTGATGCTCAGGGATACCTCAAAACCCCCCAACTACAACAGCAGGGGTACAATTTCATGTAGTGCTTTGTCATTTTGCAGAAGAGACCTGGAAGATGATACTTGGAACGCACATCACCAATCCCAAGGTCATAGCCACACTTTGAACACGCATTCTTTCCATGACAACCACATTCTCTACCCTCTGACAAGCCCTGCAGAGTGAAGCAACTTTCATTTCTCTGTACAACTCCTTCTAAGCACATTCTCCAGCTTTTCTAGTACTAAAGATGCTTCTGGCATGAGCTGCCAGGTTGACAACCAAAGCAAATTAACTGAGCTACACAGAGCCCTGGTTAAAGCAAAGTGTAACAGAAGAGACAATAACTTCCTTTGCTAATGGTGATTTCTACTGACATTTGTTAAACACAGACTTCCAGCTGGAATTCCCAAAGTTCAACACGGCTGAGGCTTCCCACAGGTGCCAGAAGCTGATTCTCTGCACACACACACACACACAAAAGGCATGGTGGAAAGATGTGAAGTAATGCAAACCACCTTTGTTAGAGCTGTTGCCCCATCCCTGCCAGTGTCCGAGACGAGGCTTAGAGCAACCTGGACTAGCTATAAATGTATAAAGAGGATAGGAATTGGATGAGCTTTAAGGTCCCTTCCAATCCAAACCAATCTGGGATTCTATAATTCTATGGATGTGCCAGTGGATGCAACAGCAGCAGATGCAGCAAGCAGGGGATAAGGCCACCAAAGCTCCATGCTTGGACCTGAGTGGTCTGAGGCGCCGTGGTTTGCTTGGTTTTGCCAAGAAATCTGTATTCTTCTTTAAGACTCCGGGTATTCCCAAAGGAGCCCTTTTTAATCCACTTCATTTCTGGAACTTAATGTGACTACACGTAAAAGCAATCAAACCCCTCCTAGCCAAAGAAAATAAAACATGATACCAACTGTGGCTTTAAAAGGGCTTTTAAGGACAAGGGAACGTTCCGAGCTCATCACTAGTTCACAAAGCAAAGAAACACATAGGATGGCCAAGCATCGAGTCTTACAGAACACGGGAATGCTCACAACCGTGGGGATTTTCCAGCGCGTCCACATCCAGGCAGAATGATTCATGTCTCAGAAGAAAAGGGAAAGACTCGCAATGCCATGGCCAGGTGCCTGGCAGGGGCTCCCCCAGCTCTGCCAGTGAACCTCCTTTTGGACCCATAATAAACGGACTCATTTGAATCCATGCTCAATGATGCCCTGCCAGACCTTGTGGTACTGGTAGGACATGGATATGTACCCGCTGGAGGAGTGGGATGAAAACCAAAGTTTGCTTTCAAGGTAGGACTTGATTCCCACGACAGGTGAAAGAGCACCACATCCCATTACATGTAATAAACTGGTGAGTAATTCTATTGTGCCTCTCTCCACAATGCCATTAAATGTATAGAGGCACCATCAATGCAAATAATAAACTGTTGTCTTGAATGTTTATATGGACTGATAGGACCCTTCACTCAGATGCCATGGCAGGATCCCATAGCACCACGCTTCCCATCACTGGAGGAGAAGCTCCTCCAGATGGTGACTCTGCCCATCAAGATGCAGCTTCAATGCCTTTGTGCACAGGGCAGTGCCACTGATTTCCAGGCATCTGTGCTGTGAGAACCACGGAGCATCAACAGAAGGGACAAAACATAAAAAGCTCTGAAAACAGACGGGCCTTGGGAAGTGGTTGTAGCACCTTAAGTTACCCACAGCTTGTTGCTTTGTCTTTCTTTCACTCTTTCTCTCTTTGTTCCCCATCGTTGGAGTGGGAGAACTTCAGATCACAGCCTTTTAAAGGAGAGACACAAATGCACTTGCTCATTACACTGATGAACCTCCAGGAATGCCCACGGAAAGGAGAAATGGGTTGGAATTAAACAAGTGACTATGAAACACAACAGCTTGAGTGTTGCTGGATAGAGCTGCAGGTGAAGGAGTGCAGCAACTGCTTGATGTTATCTGTTCCCCTTCAGCCAGATGATGAACACCTAAAATTGGCCTAGAACAATCAGTGCATCTCCACAGCTCATCAGATTCACAGCGCTGCGCTTGTGGTTTGGAGAAGAGCCAATGCTGAGAACAACCAGCCAGGGGAATGATCTCCCCAGGGAAGTGGTGGACTCCCCAACACTGAACACTGCTAAGATTCACTGAACAGGGTGCTGGGGCACCCAGTCTGGGTCACGCCTTGCCTTGAAAGGTTGGACCAGATGATCCTTGAGGTCCCCTCCGACCTGGGATTCTGTGACTCAATGATTCAATGTGCTACCTCCACTAGAAGGCTGGTGGTGCAAGTTAATTCAGAGCCACCAGCTCACTGCCCTTCATTGGGAACCATGGCTTTCTGCTCCAGGTCTGAGAGTGGCTGCACATGGGACCCTGCAGCCACCCCTCCCTACCTCTGCAGAAGAGAAAATAATGCCTCTTGTTTGCTTGTCGATGGAAAACCCTCTGAATTGGTCAGGGCATGCTCTGAATGAAGCTGTCACTACATGAATCCTAAGCATGAATTGAAGATCCAGAAGCTTCTAATGCGCCTTTTCTTTGCAGCGAGAGATGGAGTGCAGCTCCCACCTGACACACAAGCCCAGGTTCCAGTTAGTTCCTATACTGCTTCTCAGCTGCAGCTGGCAGGGTACTTACCTACATGCAATTATATGCATGGCTTTGGCTGTGATGAATAAGGCATGTATGAACTATTCCAGATTAAAGTACAGTACTCATGCGTAACACATTCCCTCTGCAGTGTTTCCCAGACCTTGGCTTTGGCCTGGTTGATAAATACTTGCAGTCACTTGTTCTGTCAATGTTAACTGCGTGCTAAATCAGACTACGACAGCCCAGGCTTTTTTCTCCTTTCTTTAATAGAGGATGGTAATGACATCTCCATCAGAGAGCGCAGCGGAATGATTTGCTCTGAACTTCAGTGCTGCAGAGTTTAGCAGCAGAGATTGCTCTATTTTTAATGTAAGGTTTCTTGTTGTGAAAAATTAACCATGCTGCCAGCTCGGTTCTGACAGCCTTTGGCTGCTCTCACAGGCTGCCTGTAGCGGCCAGGGGTGCACATACAGGTATATATGTGCACATACATGTACCTATAAAACAAAGACGAGTTCTTCCTCCTTCCATGCCCCAGCAGAGCATGAACCGGTGCATGCGTACAGGAAGGAGAATGGAAGTGAAGACTATGTATGGATTCAACAGTGGTCCCTACACCTCAGTTATTGACCCAAGCTGAGGCACACAGAGCTCTGGGAGCAGAGCAAGGTAATGTAGGGAGTTGGTACCTCAAGCACATCCCTCACTGTGCCTCCATCCCTTGTGCTACAGATGGAAGGGGACAAGGGGTTGCTAATGAAGTGACCAAAGACGTGTGATGGAGCATGTGGAAACACAGAAGAAAATACTGGAAACTCACAGATCTGTGCTTCCTCTATACTCTTCTTATCCCTCAAGCAGAGTAAAAGAGATTTAAAAGGGTGTAAAATGACTCTGGTGTTAAGGCATCAACGCTACCAGAGTGAAAAACAGGCAAAACAGTAAATGAGAATCAGTCCCGCTCACTTCTGAACACACCTAAGTCCAAATTCCTTGATTTACATCCACATATCCCTTCCTGCAGCTAATCCCACACAACCATTCCAAACTGCAGAGATCTGACACTGTGCCCAGTGGATCTGCTCTTCCAAGGGACGTGTGTTCATATTTTATTCAGCTCTGCAGAGTGCAATTTCATAACCTGGGCACAGAGAACAACATCTGCTCTGACAAAGCCAGAGCCGCCTTTCGAATCACAGAATAGTCAGGGTTGGAAAGGACCTTAAGATCATCCAGTTCCAACCCCCTGCCATGGGCAGGGACACCTCACACTAAACCGTGCCACCCAAGGCTCTGTCCAACCCTGCCTTGAACACCGCCAGGAATGCAGCATTCACAACTTCCCTGGGCAACCCATTCCAGTGCCTCAGCACCTTCACAGTAAAGAACTTCTTCCTCATATCCAATCTAAACTTCCCCTGTTTAAGTTTGAACCCGTTCCCCCTTGTCCTATCACTACAGTCCCTCATGAAGAGTCCCTCCCCAGCATCCCTATAGGCCCCCTTCAGATACTGGAAGGCTGCTCTGAGGTCTCCACGCAGCCTTCTCTTCTCCAAGCTGAACAGCCCCAACTTTCTCATCCTATCTCCATACAGGAGGTGCTCCAGTCCCTGATCATCCTCGTGCCCTCCTCTGGCCTTGTTCCAACAGTTCCATGTCCTTTTATGTTGAGGACACCAGAACTGCACACAATACTCCAAGTGAGGTCTCAGGAGAGCAGAGTAGAGGGGCAGGATCACCTCCCTCGACCTGCTGCTCACGCTCCTTTTGATGCAGCCCAGCATACGGTTGGTTTCTGGGCTGTGAGCGCACACTGCAGTCGGCTCATGGTCATTTTCTCATGGACCAACACCCCCAAGTCCTTCTCCAAAGGGCTGCTCTGAATCACTTCTCTTTGCTTTCAGAAGCTGTCTGTCCAGCCCGCAGAAAGGCCAAGCCCTGCTCCGTGAGCTCCTCCTGATGGATCACTGAATCACCACAACTGATTTATTGCTTTAGTTTCCCTCTGATGTTGTAACTGTGAGTTGGGAGGAATTAAGGTTCTACAAGAAAACTCTCACAAAGCAGGGAACGCTCCTCAGCACACAGTATTCTTTCCTAGAGAATGAAACCCTGCTTTAATTTGCTGAGCTAACTGGGACAGTCAAGTTGGAAGGCAAGAAAAACCTCTCCATCCCTCAGGTCATATCTCACTGCAGCAAGACAAGCTATGATCAAACCCCATCACCCTGCCTAGCAGTAACCAAGGACACAGCACACGTGTGCTACCAGTTCTAGCTGCTTTGGGAAACTGCAGACACATTCCTGCTGAACAGGATAAGAAAACCTCTGGAGCATGGTTGCTGCTTGCTTTTTTCATGCAGTAGTGGTCTTCTTTGCACTGATGCATTCTTATCGCAATCACGGAGGAACACCCAATGGCCTCAACTGCAAACTAGAAACCCATCATTCTGGGCTTTAAACATGAGATTTCGAGGCTAACGGGGCTACACCTGATTATCCAAGCTTACTTTTCTATAGCACTGATGATAAGGCTCAATCCATACATCAACAGATGCATGGGTTACACTTGCAAACCAAGTCTAGTCCAGACAAGGCTCAAGCCATGCGTCAAGAGATGTGTGAACCACAGACCTGCACACCAAGTCCAGCACTCCGGGTTCATGAAGCAAGTGTCTTAGGAAGACATCTGATCATGATTTAGTATTTCAACCATGATGTTACTGCTGCAGCAGTGCGGGACTGAGTACTTGTGCTTTACAGGAGACAAAGCATTGCACAAAGAATCCATATCCTGTCATCATGCTCACTCTTAGCTCTTCATTACCGTTCCCCATGGCCTTGTGTAGTCTGAAGCAGGAAAAGCAGCAAACCCATGATTTGTGTAAAGCAGAGCTGAAGCGTTGCACGAACTACTCCGAGCATTTGAAAAGCAGAAATGGAATCACTTAACATCATCTGCTCTATCCTTAAAAGCAATTTAATTTGAGTAACAGCATCTTGGGATGGAGGACTTGAAAGTTTCTGACATCTCATAAAGTCAGAGGGTCACTGGATGTTTCCTTACAGCCAGGGTGGGACTTAACACCTGCAAAACCAATAGCATCTACACAGCTACAGTCCTGCTCACATCTAGAGGGACAAGCTCTGAAGTCAGCCTTGCCCCGTGTCCTCAGCCCCAGGCAGGCAGGGGAGGCTGACTAAGCCTCAGGATATGTTACATAGTGGGCTTATCACAGAGGAGGAGTCTGTCTGTAGTTTATCTGGGATAACAGAGCTGCGTCCACGTCAGGAGCTGATCCTGGAGAATCTCTACACTACATGAAACAATGGCAGCCGGGTGCCAAGAGAAGCAGCAGAGGAAAACCATACAACTCGGACAGCACCCTTCAGATTTCAGGCAACAAAGGACACTTACAATGATTTAAGAACAGAAAAGGAAGAATAAAGGAGAGAAAAAAGCACTTCCAAATGCTTACAGTCCCTGACTTAAGGAGAGTTCAAAAGCCAGATCCAGCGAGTAAAGATGCAATTCCCTTGTCTCCGTTCAGTTCAGGAGGCTGCTGGTTGCCAGGAACAGATTACTTTATATTCAGAGAAAAGCAGTGCTGTCCAAGAGCAGTGTGAAAAGACTGCTGGCATATTTAATGCTGGATGGGCAAAACCAGCACCTTTCAGTGAGCTCTCCAGTGACTACACAGTTAACACACAAAGATCTCAACAGAGCAACAGTGATACGCTTTCTGCTCTCATTCAACCTGACGTGACTTAAGATATATGGGTTAGAGAAGAATGGGGAATGTTATTTGGAAGTGCTTTACTGCTGTTCTGACCAGGAGTAAACGACCATGGAAGAAGTAAAATGGAACAAAGTCAGGGCTCCTCTCTCCCAAGCTGCTGGGGGATGGCCTTGTGCCAGGAGTGGGTCTTAAAGATCTGAGGAATGAAATAGCAGGAAGAAACTAAGCAACATTTCTTTCCTTGGTTGGCACTGCTACTGCCTCTGATTAACTCCATTTCTCTCTCCTCAGTGCCACAGAGTGGATTATTCTGTGACTATTCCTCTCCATGTAGATGTGGGAATGGAACAGCATGCACAAGTTTACAGTCCAGAAGAAAAGAGAAAGATTTTATGAGGACAGCAACTCGAGACACTAAATATATTCAAAACCCCCCTCTGCATCCAAATGCTTACGCTGCATGTCTAATGAGCCAGTTAAAACAAGCTGCTCTACTGATGTCCTTTATGGTGGTAGCGATCACATCTGCTCTCCATCTCATCTGTCATGATTTATAATCTGTCTCTTCTCTGCTTCCCTTCCAAGTAACGCTGCAGCTGCAGCCCTGCCCACACTTCAGAGGAGAAACCTGCAGCTAAAGCAGTCCACCTCCTCGCCAGACACACAGCTACCATGCAAGTGAGTCCAAGGCTCCTTCTCTTCTGCATGCACCCAGTACTGAACCCTGTAGGACACAAGCATTGGCTTCTGATGCTCAGAGAAGTCCCCTTACAGCCACCCAACTCGCTACCAGTGGCTTTAGTAGTTTAGTGTTAGCCCTGTGTTTCTGCATGAGATTAGAGTTGACATCTGAGATGCAGGCAACAGATGCTTGTTCAAGGCCAGGTTGGACGGGGCTTGGAGCAACCTGGTCTAGAGTGAGGCGTCCCTGCCTACGGCAGGGAGCTGGAACGGGATAAGCAATCAAGTCCCTTCGAACCCAAGTCAGTCTGTGATTCCATGATAAAGTAAGTTTCCTACTTTCATTTTGCTGAGCTATTGCCCATGTTACATTTCAGAATGTACTCCTAGGTTACAAGTCATGGAATCAGAAACCGTTACTGAGGAAGTCAGACGGGAAGCCTGAAAGTTGTATTCTCAGAGTCAGCACTCCCTCAGGTCTCTATTGCTTGGCGAACAGATTGTGTTTGCCCCTCCAATTAACTGGAGGACATGATGATGGATTCATCTTTGTGATGCAAAAATATGGCACTTGCTATGAGCTGCTTGAGGAGTCAATTAAAAGAGCAAGAAACACGGAACTGTCATTCTTACGCGATGGGTAGAGATAAAGCCCTGCTGCAAATCACAGCTATGCCACCACTTCTCCCTTCTGCCGGAATTAGAGCTGTGGAAATGATCTTCAAACACCAGAATTAATTACATCAACTCAACACAGGCCTTGCACACGTTGCAGATGCCTGGACAGCAGTTGGGGCAAGGGGAAAACCTGACCTCATGTATTCTGGTGACATGTGGCACCCAGCCCACAGCTGGAGATGGCAGAAGAACAAATCACAACATACCCCTCGTGGCTCTGCTGATGCACCAAGTGCTGGCACAGACCTCGACCTGGGGGCACTCAGAAAAGCCCAGCGTGAGCTCCAGCACATGCAAAGCTCAAAGGCTGGCACTCTGGAGCCATGAAAAACACATGCAAAGAAGGAATTCCAACAGTAAAGCAGCACTAAATCACACTGGAAGCAGCTGTGCTCTGCTCCCTGCTGCACCTCAAGAGGCACTCATTGACATCCCCATCCCCACGAGCTGCTGGGGGGCACAGCATTAGTTTGAATTCTCTGCCAAAGTATATGAGGGCTTCAAATAAATCCTAACCCCATTATTCTGCCTCACCTTGAGTTCAAACAACACCTTTGCTTTGCTGAGTAAAATCCACCCCATGTGAATGTGGAGAAAGCACTTAATACATGAGTTTTGGTGAACATTAGTCTAGGTCATGCTTTGCCCAGATAATCCTTGAGGTCTCTTCCAACCTGGAACATATGATTCTGTGATTCTATTATTTCAGCCAACAGTAAGGCTTTTCAGAATCTTATAACAGAAAAGAGGAAGAAAGTCAACAAATCCATGCACTGTAATGACCAGGTGAGCTATGGATAGGTAATTTTTAAGCAGCTGATGCATAGCATAAGAACCCACCCCTTGTTTAAAGCCGTTTGTTGTACCCCTGCATTTATGTAAGTACCATTTCCACTGACTTCTTTTCCTATGAGCTTTCTAAATGACGTATCCTTCCATTGGGGATCGTTAGTTGTCCATCAGAGTAAGCATTCCATGAAAACTCTCCATTTTGCTGGGAAATGGATAAACCCATTAATTTTGTGTAGGAAAAGTCTCTACTTGCAGCATGCCTCCTGAGAGAAAAAGGGAACTGCAAAATGCCTACACTGGATCAAAAGCCAGCTCTGTTGGAAACCATGGCAACTTGGCATGTTGGACCGGAGCTGTTTGGATTGCTGCTCCATGCTAATCCATGCAGGGTGCCTCCAGTGGGGGGTTCAGGGACAGACTTGGTTTGTGGATGTAGAATCATAGAATGGTTTGAGTTGAAAAGGACCTTAAGCTCACCCAGTTCCAACCCCCTGCCATGGGCAGGGACACCTTCCACTGGAGCAGATTGCTTCAAGACCCATCCAACCTGGCCTTGGCACTGTCAGGGATGGAGAAGAAGAGAGGGGAAGAGATGAGGAGATGCCCCCACCACAACGACAGAACCACCAGTACTTCTCCCTGATGATTCTTTTTATCATAGGCCTGGTTATGAGGTACCTTCTAATAAGGTCAGTGAGCAGGAGCTGCCTGATGAGGCTCTGGTGCACTGAAGAGAACACTTATTGCAGAGTATTGATTCCTCCTGCAGTATTTCCAAGGTGGGGTTTCAGAGCCACATCAGGACAGAGAACAAGGCATCAACACCCCAACTTTGAGAGATGCCTGCTGGACTTTCCCCATACCCAAGCATTTCGCTTTACTGGAAACCGGGCCACAGATACCTGGGGCTTCAGAACAACACCACATCTGTAGTATCCATAAGGACACTTTGGCATCTCCATGCAGTTCATTCTCCCTGAGTTCAGCACGATATTCCTCCAAAGCTCTTTACCAGGAGACTCTCCTCCATCATCATGCCAGTGACTTCTGTCCTCACTGCTCTTGGTTTTCTTGTGGAAGGAAAAGTATGAGCTGCTGTCCCCACCCCATGGTAAATCACAGAGTAAGCGCAGTTAACCAACCATCCGCGCTACAGCAAGGAGACCAAAGCAGAATAGAGCCTTTGTTATGGAACAGTTCGATTTCTGCACACAGAAAGCATTCTTCATCATGCCTACTCTGGCTTTAGTCATTGAGCCAGACACAGGCAGGCAACAGCATGGAGAGTTTGTTCCTCCTTCCTTAGCTTTCCTGTACATGAAGAGAAGACGTGTGAATCTACCTCAAACCCTTGTGCCTTGGTCAGAAGAGCAACCTGGAGAGATCCATCTCCTCCAGCTTTATTTGTCAATACTGGAGACATCTCCTGGGGAGCCCATCACCCCAAGCTCCCTTCATAAACCAACAGGAGAAAAGGCTTCCCAGACACTCTTCATCTGACCTATTTTAGCCTTTTAGCTCATGACGAAATGAATCATTCTTATTTCTCTGCTCTGACTGTAAAGCAAGTGTAGACAAGTAACTCAGCTGTTGGTACTTAAATCTGGATAGAGTGATTTCACTTCTGGGGTCCATATCTGACTACAGCTCTCACTGCCTTGCCAGGGCAAATCACTTCTGTCTCTCTCACAGTCAGCAGCAGCACAGGGATAGAACACTTTGTTAGCGTTGTAAACCCATGGAAAATAATGGCATGGAAGTTCCTGATGAAGTACAGGCAGAAACCAGCACAAATTACAGCAGGATTCAGGTTCAGAAATACAAGTGTAAGCCTGAACATACAGTTATCACTAGTCCAGCATCCGGGCCTGTACCAGCACCAGTGCGGCAGCAGCACCAGCGCAGTGGTTGTGCCCCTGCACTGAGCACTGGTTGAGGCTGTACCTCAAATCCTGTGTTCAGCTCTGGGCCCTTCACTACAAGAGAGACATTGAGGTGCTGGAGCGGGGCCAGAGGAGGGCAATGGAGCTGTGCAGGGCCTGGAGCACAGTGTGATGGGGAAGGGCTGAGGGACCTGGGGGGTTCAGTGTGGAGAAGAGAAGGCTCAGGGGGAACCTGATCACTGCCTACAACTGCCTGAGAGGAGGATGGAGCCAGGAGGGGGCTGCGCTCTGCTCCCAAGGAACAGGGATGGGACAAGAGGAAACGGCCTCAGCTGCACCAGGGCAGGGTTAGATGGAGCTGAGGAACAATTCCTGCCCCAGAGGGTGCTCAGGCATTGGAACTGCCCAGGGCAGGGCTGCAGTCACCGTCCCTGTGTGTTCACACCCCGTGGAGACGAGGCCTCAGTGCCATGGGTCAGTGGTGGCCTTGGCAGTGCTGGGGATGGTTGGACTGGATGGGCTGAAAGGGCTTTTCCAGCCTGGTTGACTCTATGATTCTACAATAGTCTTCCCTTTTGATGCCACTCGGTGTTTGCTTTGTACAGCAAACACACAGTGAGCATTCAAAGAAGAGGGTTAACATCAAAGCAAGCTAACCCAAAACCCTTGAGGATGGAGATCTACCCTCCTTCCTAGGAGAACATGGGAACTCTCTCTAATGGAACAAGGAAGATTACCCCAGCTGCAGTGCCGTGCGTGCAAGGCCCATTATCCCAATTCCCTTCATAACATCCTCACACCTGGACACTCTGTCGGGTAAGTCAATTAAAAGCAGCTTCATAAAACCACATTTCACTTCAAAGCTCTTGTCTTGGGGAAAAAACCCAGTCTTAGTAACCTGACTCTTCACACAGTGACGTGGCAAGGTCAAAAAGCTTCCCATGAACAGTGTGCTTCTGCAAGTTTCCAGGCAGTTGCCATTCTTCTCAAATCCCAAGGAATTCCAACTGGCTGGGAACAAGCCAGACGCAGGCAGATTTTCATAGGCTACTCCTACGAGCTCTGGCAGTGGCAAGCTGGGCTTCTTTAAGAAGAACCAAAATGAGAGATCATCACTTATCTTAATCATTGCCAAGGGTTTACCATGCTCGGAGCAAAACATCTCATTTAGCTCTTTCCTGAGAGCTGGACAGGAGGATTTGGAGAAGTGCAATTGCTGAATCTCAGGGGGTCCCCTCTATTAATCATTGAAATGGATCCTGTTTCATTATCTACCATCAGAGTATAATGCAATTAGTGTCCATTATACATTAGAAATATTTATTAGTTCTCTAGTACATATGGACTCATACTCAAGGCAGTGGCAGCCCATTACACTCACTGTAACTTCTTTATCACCAGGGGTAAGGAGCTGAGTGGAGTTAGCTCTGCAGGGATTCCCTACCTGCAAAGAGCAGGAGTGTTCCTTGTGCACACTGAAGTCATCATTAATTTATCATAGGAAATGGCACACACGGGATGAAAAGCGGTACCTGAAAGAGTCCTGAATGGTCTTGAGGGCAGAGAAATGTGTTTGTGATGTGCATGAAAGGCAGCACCAAACCTAAACAGAGATACTCTGCTGGTGACTGACTGAGGGAATACAGGCTGATTTGCACCTCCATGCCAAAACCACAAGCGTTGCACGCTTGGTTTCAGTGCAAAACCACCTAAAATGCAGCACGTTTGAGTTTCATTCCTGATTTGGCATTCAAAGAACATCCTCCCCCATCGCTGTGAGGATAAGGAGGAGGATTTCTGGACTCTGAGAAGCAAAGCACCCACATTACCGAGCAGTATGCATTGCTGCCACACACAGTACCCAACCTACGTCGAGTGCCTTACCCACCAGCGAGCATCCTGCACCTTAATTCTATTTTCCTAGTAGCGAAGTTCAGTTTAGCCCGCTCTCTACAAAAAGACACAGACAGGCTGGAGAGGGTCCACAGAAGGGCCACAAGGATGATCCAAGGACTGGGAAGCCATGTGCGGAAAGGCCAGGGCAGCCAAAACCAGTAGCACTGGGTGGGAGCAACTGGGAGGGAGCAAGCTGTCACCTCCAGGCATTGCAAACAGGGTGGAAAAGCATTAGACAGTGACAAGCACTTAATGGCTCTGAGGAGGGATGGTAAAGAACCAACATGGATTGATATAAAGGCACCTGCTGCTGTGAGATGCTTTACAAAGGGTTTGCTCAACAGGACTATTGTGCACAACCTACCAAACCAGAGAAGATGCCCATGGGGAGGAGCTATATAGTATTATTCTCCTGCAGCCTGTTTACCACAAAACCTGAAGTGGTAAATTACCCTGGCATTGTTAACAGCTAATAGCCAGGTTGCTATATTGTTCCAGCAGATACCATCAGCATCCTTTCAGACTGACCATAAGGTCTGGTATAAGCACTGGCACAGCCTTCAATCTGAGCATCACCCTGATGTTTATCACCACATTTGAAGAAATAGGCAGTCAAAATGGAGCAAAGTTTGTGGGGATAAACCACTGGAACAGCAATCAGTGTCTGTTCCCACTCTTCAGCAGAAACAAAGATAACGTTGTTAATAGTGATCATTGGGTTTAGAGAACATAAATCTTGCCATGATTAAATTCTGCTCCCTGTGAGCTAAACCATCAGTCAGTTGCTATCATGAAGACTACAAATGCATTTACAGCCTAAAACTGCTTCAGCCTGATTCTGCCCCTGATTTTGTTTTCAAAATGACATTTGCAAAAGACACATATGCACCACTTATCTTTCACCTTCTTATCCTCTATTTCAGGTGGTTTTGGCATCTTTGAAGAAAGGGAGGATGATTCCCTGTCTCCAGTAGTGCTCTGCCAAAACACAAGACATCCCTGGCAATGCCCATATGGGAGATAGTCAACTTGGGGCCTGCTGTGTGCCCAGGGAGTGCTTATTTCTTTCCATGAACTAAGGCCTAAGGTGACTAGCACAGAGGTAGAGATCTACAGACCGAAGTCAGGTAACCCCATCCATGATACAGATAACAGTGTGAAATGAACACATTTGTAAGCTCTTGATTTCTCAGAGCATTTGCTTACCTAGGATCACAAAGAAACTTGGTCTTTTCACCTTCTTCTCTCCAAATAAGCCATTCGCGAAAAGAGGGATGAACAAACATTCGCGTCATATCTCTACGTTTGATAAGAAACATAGAAAGGTTCTCCATCCTCTGCTGAAAGTCATCCCACTCCAAAGTGCCCTCAATGTTACCTGCATTAATGGCCTGAAAAATATGTTCATCTGTTAATGGATGCAGAGATGCCACTGCCACATTCAAGAGAGGCATAACCCGATCAAAGGAAGACTGCGTTGGGAACTTCATATTGCACTGCAACAGGTAAACTTCTGACAGAGACACTGGCACTACTTTGTAGCTGGAGCTTTTTAGTACTAGGTATCCTTTCTCGATGAGATCAAAAGTGAGTTTTAGGTACAGGTAGGATCCTTGGCTCAAGGTCTTGAGGTGAGAACTGAGTTTGCCAAATGTAGTGTTGTCCATTTTGCCGTTGAGCGAGATGTTGTTCTGGATCTCCGAGCTGCTGTGTATCCGATGAAGGATATATGCCTGCAGGTCCTGGTCTATAGCTTCATTCTCTTCCAGTCTATCCAAAAATATTCTGTGGAAGGGCAACAGCTTAATTATTTCCTACAAAGAAAGGACAAAAGAAAAGGGTACTCATGCTGGCAGTGTTTATTATTCATTAAGTAAATGTAATTCATATTACAATAGCACCTTTGAGACTCCTTTAAGACCTCTTCCATCAGGGCAGGCACACAAGGTGGCAGTTTGTGCCCTCAGGACCTCACAATCTCATCTATAATCAAGTAGGTTGTGTGTGAAACATGACTGGAATAGAACTGAAGGACACTGTATATAAATACTGCAACCATGGCTGGCAAATTCACCCGGAGCAGTGCCCTTGTTATTCCTACCCCATTCCCACCACATATCAACGTGGCATCCCTTTTGCTGTCATGGCAGAACGGAAGGACAACCAGATGACCAATGTGAGGTATTTTCCAGTGCCAAATAAATACATCTATCTGCTGCAAGGCAGCGTGGCCAGGGACTCTGCTGAACTCAGTGATGATGCTTATACAACATAAACCAAAGACCATCAAAGGCCTTCCCAAAGGAATTCTTGAATCCTGGGCTTTCAGTCACTGCCTAGGGAGGGGGAATGGCACAATGCAGCTGGACCAGGCATTTTCAGGAGAAGCCATCAACTCCCCAAGCAAATGAAGAAGGTGAGCACAGTGCAAACCTCAGGCTCGCAGTGAATACCACAGGGCCGCAGAAGCCCCAGTGAAAGGAGGGATTCAAGTCATAGGGATGAAGTTTACCTACAACTAAAAGAAGACTTCTTCCAAATGATGTTTAACTTACTCCATTAATGAGCAAAACCAAAGAACTCCAGCACAAAGCAGCCTGTGTTCTCCTGGTGTCTTGGGGAGCAGATGCTGCTCCTTGTTACCAAGGCAGCATGCAGCAGCTGCCTGCTTTGATGGAACCAGCACTCAGTGCCCTGCCAGGAGGACCACAGTAAATCAACCTGCGGATCTCAGTATATATTAGTCAATCTCAGTAAAGGTGCTTAATGGAGCTCAGTGAAAATTAACTCCACAGCTCTGTGCTGCTGAAAAAAGGGGCTAACAATGAAAAAATGAGAACTATGGAGCTGCAAACAATCCCTTCTGCCTGCAGCAGCTGGGCCAGCTGAAGAGCAGCTCTGAGCTGGAATCCAAATGTGTGTCCCATCCCTCTGACATCTGTCTCCTCTGGGCTCCTGGCTCTGACACTCAGTGTGAATGTTCCCACAAGGATGCTGCAAATCAACCAGCTCTGCTGTGAAACAGCTGAAAGAGCAGATCTGCACTAACTGGGTCATTATGTTTGCTCACAGCGGAGCCAGGCTGAGAGAGCTGGGCTGGGGCAGCCTGGACAAGAGAAGGCTCCTTGAGGGGAGACCTCAGAACAGCTCCAGTGCCTGAAGGGACTACAGGAAACCTGGAGAGGGGCTTTGGACAAGGGCCTGGAGGGACAGGACAAGGGGAATGGCTTTAACCCGCCAGAGGGGAGACTGAGATGAGCTCTTGGGCAGAAGCTCTTCCCTGGGAGGGTGCTGAGGTGCTGGCCCAGGGTGCCCAGAGAAGCTGTGGCTGCCCCATCCCTGGCAGTGTTGAAGGCCAGGTTGGACACAGGGGCTTGGAGCAAACTGCTCCAGTGGAAGGTGTCCCTGGCCCATGGCAGGGGTTGGAACTGGAAGAGCTTTAAGTTCCCTTCCCACCCAAACCAGTCTGGGATATTATGATTCTGGTATCTGAAGGGGGCCTATAGGGATGCTGGGGAGGGACTCTTCATGAGGAACTGCAGTGACAGGACAAGGGGGAATGGGTTCAAACTGAAACAGGGGAAGTTTAGATTGGATATGAGGAAGAAATTCTTTCCTGTGAGGGTGGTGAGGCACTGGAATGGGTTGCCCAGGGAAGTTGTGAATGCTCCATCGCTGGCAGTGATCAAGGCCGGGTTGGACAGAGCCTTGGGTGGCATGGTTTAGTGGGAGGTGTCCCTGCCCATGGCAGGGGGTTGGAACTGGATGAGCTTAAGGTCCTTTCCAATCCTGACTATTCTATGATTCTATGACTCCCATCTTGCTCCGGTCGTATGAGAAGCTGTGCTAACAAGCTAAGGTCAACTTCATCCTTCTGCCCAGAGGATGGTGGTGAGTAGCTAAGGACAGGCTGAAGGTAAAAACCTGCCCAGCAGCAAATTAAACCACTAATACTTCAGGACAATCCAAACCCCAAAGAACATTCAGAGCTTCAGCACGAGCTCAAGGTAGTCTTCTCTGAGCTGAATTATGTCCTGGCCTCACACTGACTCCTCCAGACTGAAACAATCAGAGTCTCACACTCTGGGTCACACAGAAGGGGTAAGAAGATACAGATTATTTTGCCCTTCCACATGAAGGAGAGGGTGCTCTCAATCAACACTGACAGACATCAGGCCCTACCCTCCTATTATGCTTGGGAAGTAGCCTGTTGGCACTTGAGCTGTCTCACTCAAAATGATCTAAACTCTTTGCTGAGGCACATTTATTGACATGAATAAGCAATGCCGGATTACATCCATTCAAAGCTGTAGAGTGAGCCTGGAGACATGAACGTAAATCCAAGTACAAAAAACCCTCAAAAGGACAACCTGAAATAAGGGTCTAAGCAAATCCATATATCCACTAAGATCTTTATCAACGCCAGTGACACAGCTTATCACAGTTCTTGGTCTCAACATACCTGTAGACTTGTCCTGACTGTCACTACCAGCTTCAGCCAGGAAGGGAATTTCCCAATCATCTTGCTCAGGAATGATACTATGGTGTCTCCATAATCTGGCTTGTGAAATTCAGCCTCATTTAAACCATCAATTAATATAATGAAATCTTCATCAGGGATCTTCCTCTCTGTGAGAAAGAGAAACAGCCTTTATTTGAAAGACAAGACACGCAACTATAATGTACTGCAAAGTCACTATGGTGGTGTAAAGCACCATCAGGTACTGCTAAAGGAGAAAGACACAGTAGCAGCTCCTTTTTATTAGGCTCACACATACACAGTTTCAATTCAACACACACAACTGATGCCCCTCAGATAAAACAGCTAACCATTTTCAAACATTACCTCCTCCACAAAGCCCAACGTTATTTGATGTGAATCAGTATCTTGTGGAGAAGTTTTACTAAACACACTATCAGTGGTTCTTTATAGTTTTAATATTAAACTCTCCCCCTGATGTCAGCCTGGCTTCATCTCTGCAACTGCTGAATGAAGCTGCACCAAGAAGTTCACCTCCCCAGCACCTCCAGATCCTTCCAGTCTTGGCATCTGCACTCTGGGTGCTGACTTCTTGATGGATGAAGGTCTTTGCAAGCATTATGAAACAAAAGCAAGCCTGATTCACAGGCCAAGCCATTATGTGAGGAGAGTAAACCATCACTCTGCGTGTGAGGGGACGGGCATGCAACAGTCTGGAGGTTACATCCTCTGTTCAAAATGACTGACTTCCAGGCCTGTAAAGCACTTTGATCCCACGCCTGCAGCCTTTATAAAGCCTCTTTTATAAATGAGTTGAGGGGAATAAAAAAGATCCCACAAAAAGCACATTTTTCAAGCAGGGTTATTTTGCTGCTGGTGAACACTGATGCAGACAACAAAGTCAGTGTTTCTACATCAGATGCTGAGATAGCTCCTGCTCAGCTATAATTTTAATGGAGCAGATTCTTCTTGACTTGCCTCTTGAGCTCAAGTGGTATCTTCTCAAAGGTAACCTTGCCTAATAAAAACAGGTGGGAAACAGGACATCTGAGTCTGCTGTTGACATATGCCATTAACATGTACTACAGATGCTGAACTATATAAAGCTTGCTCTTCTTTGTGAAGTACCATGACTAAGTCTTGCTACCAAAAAGCTCAGTACTCCCAATAGCAGGTGGGCTCTTTAAATTGCATCAGGAAATTCACTATAAGCACAAGATGTTCACTGAGGACAGGAGCATCTCTGTGGTGTTCCAGGAAGAACAGAAACATGTAAACACCTTGTGTTTGGTACTGCTGAGCATCTTGTCCTTGACTGATGTTACCCAGCTGCATTTATTTCCTAAGGTACTGTTCATATCCCTACGAAAACCATGTATTTTGCATGAAAATGACCACAGATTTCAGTTAACTTCTCAGTAAGGTTATTTGGTACATATACTTTACGACCCTCTGAAATCTGGGAGTGAATATAGTGCTTGAGTTTTATACCCCCATCTCATGCTTCTCATAAAGCCTGAGGGAGAGAGGAGAAAGCAGGTAGTAGGGAAGAATCAAAACTTTGTTCTACATATATACCTTAGAGAAACATCAATCTAACTTTCTCAGTGACATTCACCATAAACAGCTACACAATAATTTTGTCCCAGTAGCATTAAAGCTTCAACAGCACCTTGTAAAAGACCTGCTGATACATTTACAGAGTCTTGAATGTGAGAAGTTTTAAAGCCAATTTCCAGACACTGTTCATTTTGGTACAGAACACTGGCTGCAGATTAGCTCGCCAGCACTGTCCATCAGCAAGGTTGGAAGATGGGAGACCTGATCACTGGCTCCACTGGAGCTGTGTTCAGTGCAGAACACAAGAGGGGAAGCAGATGGGAGTCCTGATCACTGGCTCCACTGGAGCTGTGTTCAGTGCAGAACACAAGAGGGGAAGAAGATGGGAGTCCTGATCACTGGCTCCACTGGAGCTGTGTTCAGTGCAGAAGACAAGAGGGGAAGAAGATGGGAGTCCTGATCACTGGCTCCACTGGAGCTGCGTTCAGTGCAGAACACAAGAGGGGAAGAAGATGGGAGTCTGATCACTGGCTCCACTGGAGCTGTGTTCAGTGCAGAACACAAGAGGGGAAGAAGAAAAAGGCTTTTCTCTACCCTCCAAAATTTAAGACCAGAATAATAAGCATCAGAGAATGGTTTTGGGTTGGAAGGGATCTTAAAGATCATCTAATTCCAGACCCCCTGCCGCAAGATGCTCTGATTCAAAAGTTGAAATACCTCCTAAGGATTTACTGTAATAACCAGGAATTCTGTTCCTTTAGGAAAGTGGATCCTAAATGTATCTTCTTATTTTTGCCAGGAGTGTTGGTAGGGAAGAGTAGCCACACTACTCCTACAGTGACATTTCTCCATGCCAGGAAAATCAACTGTGCTGGCTCCACGTCTGCTTTGTGCCGGGTGGAATCACGCGTGTTGGACTCAGCTGCTGTTCCTCAGAGTTTGGATGCTGTGTTTTGAAGAGCTGATTTGAGCAACAGGGCTTTGAATCTGGTGGAAGCTGCATCCATTTCATGTTGGCTCCTACATTGTGGTATGGAGGGTGGTAACAACAAATTATCTGAGCTATTATTGCAGCCAACCTGCAGCACAGCGTTTGGATAACCATGGCTTTGCAGGACAACAGAGTCCTGAACTCTGCAGTGCTATGACAGTTTTCATGGCAACGAACAAAGAAATCAAGCCATTGTGACAAGGAATTAGTTCTGTCTTGCAGAGGAAAGAAGGAAAAGGAGGCAAAGCCAATGTTGCATTAGGAAAAGCTCTGAAGCCTGTAATCAGGATAAGGCTTGTTGCAAACCTCCCTAGAAGCTTACCCAGGGGATTTATGGACTTTCATGCTATCAGCTCATTTGGTGAAAGCTTCAAATTCTCAAAAGCCCGCTAAATAATGGCAGGGAATCATCGCATCAACCAGGTTGGAAAAGACCTTTAAGATCATCAAGTCCAATCATTCCCCATTGCATCGAGAGGAGAAGGGTGGTTAACCCCTTGCTTCCAAACACACATGGTTTCCCAGCTCCTGCAGAACCCAGCTCTTCCTGCAGCTCTTGGGATGTGACACACAAGCATTCATCTACCAGTTCCCCAAAACACCCAGATGCAACTGAGCAGCATGTTAAAAACAGTAATAAAAGAAGGTGTGTGGGAGCTCAGGGAAAGTGCATGGAATGTCATGGGCTGGTTCAGCCTGGAGAAGGCTCCTGAAGGGGAGACCTCAGAGCAGCTCCCAGTGCCTAAAGGGGCTGCAGGAAACCTGGAGAGGGGCTTTGGACAAGGGCCTGTAGGGACAGGACAGGGGGAATGGCTTTAACTGCCAGAGGGGAGATGAGATGAGCTCTTAGGCAGAAGCTCTTCCCTGGGAGGGTGCTGAGGCGCTGGTACAGGGTGCCCAGAGAAGCTGTGGCTGCCCCATCCCTGGCAGTGCTCAAGGCCAGATTGGACATAGGGGCATGGAGCAACTGCTCTGGTGGAAGGTGTCCCTGCCCATGGCAGGGGTTGGAACTGGGTGAGCTTTAAGCTCCCTTCGACCCAAACCATTCCATGATTCTCTCTATGATTACCATACCTTTGTGCAGGTTCTCCAAGGGCTCCAGGACTCCCCTGCGGAAGGAGGCCATGGGGTCCTGCACGCAGGACCTCAGGCTGAGCATGCTCTGCAGGTGGGGCTCTCGCAGGAGCTGCTCCCTGTAGGCGACGAACTGGGGCGAGCGGCAGAGCAGCGCGGCCACGTTGTGCACAAACTCTGGCACCAGGCAGGTGTAGGCATTGTCAGCCTGGCAGTAGTGGTAAGCAACGACCTGGTGAAGAGAGAAAGAACAAAACGCACATCTTCATCAGCCATGGGCCAGGCAGGGTGTTCAAAGCAGCGGTCTCTATTGGCTGAGTCTGATGCATTGTGGCAGGTGAGATCTGTGAGAGAAGTGAGTGCTAACTCCCTGTGACATGAATCCAGGCGAATCAGCTGGTAAACCCAGGCACTGATCTGAGAAATGACTGGACCTGCCACGGGAGGAATAAATGAAATTAAGCTGTAGCTGCTCAAAGAGACAGACAGTGACAGTAAGTGACATGGCTGGAGCCCACAGCGAGCAGGGAGCACCAGGATTGTGCTCCAAGCTCCGCTTAAGTACTCACTGTCAGTAATAACTTGTGATTGTTTCCTTGAACTTATTTATTATTTGCTGTTTGCAAATGTCGAGCTCTGGAGGAGCAGGAAGAGAGCACTCACTGAGGACCCGACATCAAGGCAGCATCTGCAAAGGACAGATTCCCATGAATGAGGGGACATCGGGGTTACTGCACATTCGTGATCCACTGTGAGCCCTCGTTCAGAAAACCAACTTAACAGGGAAAAAAGGGAAAACTTCCTCTTTTCCCAAGTCGCCTGACTTCCCAGCTCCTCAAACTCTGCATCCACAAAACTGCCCACTTATTAAAGCCCAACGATACCTTCTCAGTCCAATCTGCTGAATGCCCTGTTTCTGTCTGCAACATTAACAGATGCCCACAGAGATCTCTCTCTGTTTGCAGTGCCCTGGTCAGGCTGCTCCAGCTCCTCCTGTCCCTCACACAGCACTGCCTGGCCTTTTGCTGTGGGTGTCTGCCAGGTCAGACAGCCTTTTCCCGCTCCCCTTCCCTGGGTTTTCTTCCCAAATGTCACTGACAGCATCCAAAACTGCCCCGGCAAGGCAGGAGGGAGCAGTTTTGTACCAAACCCCTCCAGAAACCATAGAGATGCTGCGAGGGCTGCAGCAGCTCTGCTCTGGAGCCAGGCTGAGAGCTGGGCTGGGGCAGCCTGGAGAAGAGAAGGATCCTGAAGGGGAGACCTCAGAACAGCTCCAGGGCCTGAAGGGGCTCCAGGAAACCTGGAGAGGGGCTTTGGCCAAAGGCCTGGAGGGAACAGGATAGGGGAATGGCTTTAACTGCCATAGGGGAGACTGAGATGAGCTCTTGGGCAGAAGCTCTTCCCTGTGAGGGTGCTGAGGCGCTGGCACAGGGTGCCCAGAGAAGCTGTGGCTGCCCCATCGCTGGCAGCGCTCAAAGCCAGGTTGGACACAGGGGCTTGGAGCAAACTGCTCCAGTGGAAGGTGTCCCTGCCCATGGCAGGGGTTGGAGCTGGGTGAGCTTTAAGGTCCCTTCAACCCAAACCACTCTTTGATTCTATGAAGAGCACCACTGCCCTGGAGCGTTGTACCACAGAGTATTGCACAAACCACATTTCTGAACCTGGGAACACCATACAGCCAAGGACACTGCACACAAGAGATTGCTGTGGCTTCCCTGGATGCCGTGAGCTCACATGAAATGTATCCCATGCTATGGGCCATGATTAGGGCTCTCTGGCTTTCCATCTGCAATAAGCAGCCCTTGGTTCACAACAGGTTCTAGGGCAGATGGGTGATGCATCCAGCCTCTGAGCTCTGTGACTTCAATCATGGTACCAAGAAATGAAGCCATCAGGCTGTGGGATCCTCACACATTGCTGTCTCAGGGCTGGCTTTTAACCTTAACTAATAATATATGATATTATCAATGTGGTCTAATGTAATAATTTCCTTTCAGAGTCACAATGAGGTGTGATGCACAGAGTGCTGAAAGAGGTAGGGGTTTATTTCAGTTATCAAGCCCTAACACATATTGGCTTAAGCTTCAATGGATACCACCAAATTCCTAAGGGATTTTTTCCTACCAGCCATTTAAAATATAATGTATTCCCTTAGAGAACAGCATTGGGTAATGCAATAATGAAGGTAGCTATTTCTTTTCAACAATCTTATTTATTTGGGGATTATAAGGTGTGGAGTCTATAGTATAAAGTTCTTAAGTGGCTATCCCTTGATATCGGGCACCCAGTAACAGAAACCACATTGCTGTAAGCAGAGGTCTTGCTCCCTCACAGTGAAGGGAATGGTCACTGCTGGGTACTGGGACATACATCCAGTTACAACTCAGTTAATTTAAGCCCCTTCATGTCCATTTTTTGATCCTTGTGCTGGATTTAGTGATCTATTGACTAAGCCTTAAACTGCAGGCTAAATGCAAAGCTCAAGAGGTGGATCCGAAGCTAAACCAGTAGCAGTGAAGATCTGGAAAGGCATTTTGAGAACATCAGAAATGTGACTGCACCAAATTTCATCTTGATGTTATTTATTCCCCGTGACATTTTCTCCACCTTCAAATCAAAGAGAAGCTGCCAAAAGCCAGCGCTGTGAGCTCAGCCTGGTGCTAGGAATTGAGCTCCTCACCAACAGAGCCAGAAGCTGGCTGGGAAACACTTCTGTCACCAGAGAATCTTCCACCTTCCACCAGAGCAGCTTGCTCCAGGCCCCTGTGTCCAACCTGGCCTTGAACACTGCCTTGAACACTGATGGGGCAGCCACAGCTTCTCTGGGCACCCTGTGCCAGCGCCTCAGCACCCTCACAGGGAAGAGCTTCTGCCTAAGAGCTCATCTCAGTCTCCCCTCTGGCGGGTTAAAGCCATTCCCCTTGTCCTAGCACTGGTAAAACTTTCCAAGGTTTCAAAGCACTTCCCTGTTCCTTGGGAATGAAGCCAGGCTTAATGTGCAAAGTGAATGGAAGAGACTTACGGACAACCAACGGGTTCATGTTGATGGGGCCCATCCTCAAACAGGTTCAAACCCTGTTCTTTCTCCCCTGTATTATGTGGACATACGTCCTGGGTTCAGCAGCAGCAGTCATTTTTCTCCTTCTTAGTAGCTGGTGCAGCGCTGTGGTTTTGACTTTCAGCCTGGGAACAGTGTTGATAACACCGATGTTTTCAGTCGCTGCTCAGTAATGTTTACTCTGACCAAGGGCTTTCTGAGCCTCATGCTCTGCCAGGGAGGAGGAGAAGCCGGGAGGAAGTAGAGACAGGACACCTGACCCAAACTGACCAGAGAGGTATTCCATACCACAGCACGTCATGCTCACTATATAAACTGGGGGCAGTTACCCGGAAGGGTTGGATCACTGCTGGGTCGGGCAGGGTATCGGTTGGCGGGTGGTGAGCGTTTGTATTCTCTTCCCTTGTTGTTTCCCTTATCATTATTGTTACTGGTGGCAGCAGCAGTGGTTTGTGTTACACCTTAGTTATGCACTGCTCTTATCTCAACCCATGGGAGTTGCATTCTTTCCATTCTCCTCCCCATTCCTCTAGAAGCAGGGGGGAGGGTTGGGGAGAGTAAGCGAGCGGCTGTGTGGCTCTGGGTTACAGCTGGGCTTAAACCATGATGGCTCTTTCTGGAGCCCAACGTGTGGTACGACGGGTTGAGATAACAACAGATCTGACCAGAGTGTGTCTGATCGTATTTGTGATACGCATTCATTGTTTCGGATTAATAGTCACTCGTCACAATGCTGATTTATGGGCTCTCAAAGCTGTTGCTCTTGATCTCACAGTTTCGCATGTTGTACCTTACTTACAGCCAGTACTTGCTGTATTAGTGTTTACCGGCTGAGGGCCTTGGGCTTTGTTTCGTTGTACTTTATGGTAATGACTTGTCATACAGTAGAATCATTGATCATGAAACTGACCTGGCTTGCGTTCCCAGTGCGGTCACCACCTCCATACTTCGGGAGGTATATAATGGAAGTATTCAGCAATTACACATCTTTTTTCCCCTCCTCGGTTGGTCAACCTATGAAGGAGACATTCCCCTATGTTCTCACCCCCCCCACCAGACCGTTTACAGCATCATTTGAGAGTTCTGAAGGTTTTGAATGGCCTTTGGGTACCCTTGAGACCTGCCTGGTGATGGTGACGGAGATCAGCATGTTGGTGCGCATACAGAGCGTGTTTTACCCGCGACCATTTCGTCTGATCCCTAGAGCTAAGCAGAGTCGGGTTTGGGCCTTGTCTGGGGTTAGATGACGATACAGGAGGACCAAGAGATTTTCCCCGAGGCTGGACAGCCATGAGCGGCAGGGTGTGGGGGACAGCACAGGCGGGTACCTAGGCCAGGGGGCCCCTCCAGGGCTTTGGAACTTCGCCACTGAACAAGTGCAAAATCCAGGAAAGTTAGTAAAACACTTAAAGGAGGCGTGTGGTCATCCTGGTCACACCACAAATCATGGCCACGTGCTGGGGCTTGGCCGACGCTCACAGAGCCCTGCTCAACACTATCCAGCACCTTCAAAAGGAAAAACAGTGACTGCTGCTGCTGAACCCAGGACAACCCCCTTAAGACCCAGCCACTAATGCTCTGGAGAGGCCTTTTCCCAACTCTTTCACTTTATATATTGATATACTAAGTTTCCATTGAAAAATTGTGTTCTCCACGAAAGCTGATGTTTCCATAAATCCAACTACTTTGCTTTCAAAAACTGCTTGAAAAAATTCCAACCCTCTTTCACCATCAACAAAATCCTTGAATTAAACATTTCATTTTATCTAGGAACTCTGTTACCAGGGAACAGCGCGTTCTTCCAAAGGGATGGACATGGCTGCATGCTGGGACCAGGAAACATTCACTGTTGTCCAATACAATTTAAGGCATCGTTTTTCTCCTTTCAGTTTGAACTTTGTCATCACACAGCACCAAACACTATAAACATTGAACTGGACTTGCAAAACCTTTGACTCTATTCCAGCAATCAGGTTTGTTCAATCATTTTACAGTCCTTGCTCTAACATTTCATTAAGCTTCAACCACTGGGCTGTAACATGAAACGTACAACACTCATCAGTGACCCTAACGCAGAAGTGACAAGGATGGGAAAAGTAACAGCCGGATTGAGGGAAGCGTTCAAGAGATCTGTTTATGTCATCTTTCTAAGGGCTGAGAATGCAGTTTCAACAAGTTGAGCGACTCCGCACTGAGCAGGCAAGGCATGATGTTGTTTATAGGAAACATCAAGTGCCAAGAAGTTACAAACTTGGATAGTTTCCTTTCTTGCTTGAAAGGGAGCTTCAGAACGATTCACACTCGTATGGGGCATGTTTTACTTGCAGTGGTTACCTCCTCTAGCTGGCTACACACCACATTCCACTTATCAGGAGCTTTTTGGTAGCCAATTTATTCTAACCATTAATGATGTGTTCTAGAGCTTAAGAAACACAGATGCGGTGAAGGCAGTGCAACGCCTCTAACAGACCACGGGCAATGGTCAACAAAGCCCCATTCTCTCCTGAAGTGCAGACAAGGAGCATCAGAACTCTCATTTCCTCACAAATGACACAAACTTCAGCTTCTGAATTGCTAAAGCACAATTATGACAGACATTCGTAGTCCCTTTAGGTGTTAAAGCCAGTAGATCTTCAGGACTCTCTTCCAACACTTCCAACACCAGCCACTCTATTCTACTCAGAGGCCACAACCTCTTCCCATTTCTCCCTTCATCCAGCCTCATGTAACCTTCAACTTCCCACCACCCTTTCTGCTGTCCTTCCACCGGGGTTCACAACTTCCTTGGATGCAGCTCCTGTGTCCCATCCTGACATGCAGACGTTTCACATTCCTTCCTGCACCTCTCCTCCCCATACCATGCAAAAGGTGCTCCACATCTCCAAGGCCAAGCTACTGATTTTCCCTGGCTTGGGCTCAGCTGAGCAGATATGGAAGAATTCCATGACATCAGAAAAAAAAGGAGATTCTTTCATACAAGTCAGGACCCAGGAAAACAGCTGCTGGATTAGAAAGGAAGATGCTATTCTCAGGATAATGTAAAACACCAGTGGAAGAGAAGGGGAAGACCTATGTGGACACAGCAGGAGAAAGAGGCTGAAGCAGGCACAGAGAGGGGGGAAAATGAAGAACAAAAGAGATGGCGCATCACCTATAAAGTACAGAGGGAAAGGAGAGACTGAACTGCAAAGGGGGGAAGAAAACAGAGAGAAGGAGAAGAAAATGACGTGTCAGGAGAGGCAGGAGACGACAGTAGTATGAGAAAGGCTGGAAGGACAGTGTGAACATCGAAGGAGAAAAAGGGGCTGGAGGTGGCTCAAGGGAAATAAGTTATTTTTACTTAATAGGGCAGGCCCATTTTAAGCAGGTCTCTGGCACTATTTGTGAATATGATCCCTTTGACATCCCACCTCTGCTGTCATTTAAGGGGCCTGGAGCACCTCCCATACAAAGGCAGAGAAAGTTGGGGCTGTTCAGCCTGGAGAAGAGAAGCTGAGTGGAGACCTTGGAGCAGCTTCCAGTGGCTGAAGGGGGCTACAAGATGCTGGAGAGGGACCCTTCATCAGGGACTGTAGTGATAGGACAAGGGGTGATGGGTTCAAACTGAAACAGAGGAAGTTCAGGTTGGATCTAAGGCAGAAGCTCTTCCCTGTGAGGGTGCTGAGGCGCTGGCACAGGGTGCCCAGAGAAGCTGTGGCTGCCCCATCGCTGGCAGTGTTCAAGGCCAGGTTGGACACAGGAGCTTGGAGCAAACTGCTCTGGTGGAAGGTGTCCCTGCCCGCGGCAGGGGCAGGAGCTGGGTGAGCTTTAAGCTCCCTTCAAGCTCCCTTCAACCCAAACCATTCTATGACTCTATTTGTCCTGGCTTTCTTTACCATATTGTGCAAGGAGGCCATTCTGCAAATCACCCCCAAAGGACCAACCTCACAGATCCGAGTTCACAGCAACACCCCAGCTCTCTACTGCTCGTACAGGGCTTCAGTGTTGTATTTTAACCCTATTGCTGTACCTAATAAAATCTCTCTTTTTTTTTGGCCCCATACAAAATAGCTTCAAATGAATTCAGTATAATGATTCCTCTGCCATTTGCCAGGCTGTAATAATGGAAATGAAAATCAGCACTGCTGTATTTCATCCATTGCACATGACCATGCATGGATGTGGTGACCCAGTTTATTGGGAATGTTCATTACTTTTACATAGTGGAGTGTGCCAGTAAATGTCCTCTGAAACTCATTAGTGTCGCAGGGCATCAAGGCTCAAAGTAATGAATCCCCCACCTCTATAAGGTACTCCCTCATTTTAACTATGCCTGTAGCAACTATAGTGCCACTGTGGCCTATGGCTTGGAGGATGGGGAGAAGAGCATCCAAAGCCACCAGCCGTGCTCAGCACCAGCTGAGTGCACTAATGCAATGAATGTACAGCTCCTCACCAGCTGCTCTACATAAGGTACAACCCATTAATGCAGCACAGCTGGCTTTCAGGCCCATTTGTTTAAGTGCTGCCACCACAAGTAACCACAGAGCATCCAGAAACCCGAAGAATGTAGCTGTTCAATGGGTTATTTAAAACTGCAGAGCAAATCCATTAAAAATCCTCTGAGAGTAAAGGATAAAACCTTCAGGGAAAATGGAGAAGGTGACCCGAAGCGGAGAGGGCATGGTTTAGGCTTCTTCCTCAGAGCTGAACTGATCTCACCTTGGACTACTGTACCTCTGAACAGTGCTGGTGCCCCTTGCTGAAAGGCAAAAGCCACGTATTTGTGGATCAGTGCTTTTCAATGCAGGGCTGGTGGGAAAGCTTCTTATTTAATTTGTCTGAGGCAAAGGACTAGCTCTGGACAAGCAAGGTTGAGTCACCATCCCCGGAAGTATTTAAAAGACATGCAGATGTGGCATTTAGGGACATGATCTAGTGGTGAACTTGACACCATGGTTAGACTTGATGATCTTAAGGGTCTTTTCCAACCTAAATGATGCTGTGACTCTAGTGTCATGCTCCAGCTAAGTGCATCGGTCCAAGTTACACATTGCCCAGCATCATTTGGAGCAAGAAAGGCTGCTCTGCAAGGAGAGCCAGGTGGAAATGAAGTTGGGAAGTATTTTAATGGATAAAAGATTAAACAGTGAAGAGGCAGAAGAAGCAAGATGTGACATGGGAGAGGTGCGGAGCTGCCTTTGGATAGGATCTTAGCTTTAAAATCCTTCAGATTCACATCTTTTTCCCTCCCAGTTTCACCTTACAGTCATTCCATGCTATCAGGCAATATGTTTACAAGCAATAAGCAGACGTAGATGGGCTCACAGTTAGGTGAAGCTCGATGTTCAGCTCTCTGTGGCTACCTCACCTGGAAAGCTGCTCTGCATCTACCACAGTGAAGGAGCCAAGTCTCGCCTGACTCTGTGCTGCAGCAGAACTGGCAGCGTCCTCACTTGAAATCCATTCAGCAACCCTGCAAACTTATTTCCATAACACATGCATATATATTAAACCAAAAGACTAACCAAGCAGTTTTGCCAGAAATGCTTATGTTTTACTTGCAAGTGTCAAGATGGGTGTTGCAATGTGAGTAGTTTTGTTCATAACTTCTGAGAGCTTGCCAGATCTGGGAAGACAACCACTCTTGTTCTCCTTCCTTGAAGTGTCTCTACTCCATGCTAAGGTACAAACCCCTCCTGAGACAACGGATGGAGGAAAAGCTGCAGAGAAACTTTCGCAGCTCTGGAGTCCACTGCTGAGCGCTGGGGTCTGCTACATGTCCTCAATGCTCATCACCATAACTGGTGGGAAGTCCATCAGCAACCTGCTGCCTCAGCTCTACCTCAGAGGCAGGAGAAGCTTATGAGTGAAAGGGCAAAAAAAGGGGATTGCGCCAGGTCAGTTCCCAGCAAGGGGGTTAATGTTACCCTTACAATTAGGGAGCTGATCCACAGAAATCTCTCCTAAGCAGCTTTCAACATTCCTATATCCTTAGTACTTTCCTTGCAAGGACATGGAAGGCAAAGCATTTCCACCTTAATGTCTCAAGGCACACTTCTTTATGTCCATCATGCAGCCCTGAATGTGACCCTGGTGTCACAGCAAGACTTTGAACTTCCCCTTTCCCTTGACAGTACTAATATGATCACTAAGCGCTGGAGCAGATGGGACGATGCTCCAGGGAATGATGCAAAGGCATTATTGTACTTCCAGTCTTTTCGCCACTCAAGGCAGAATCACTCTGCTTCCACTTCCAAAATGTGAGTAAGATGGGCTGGTGGGAAGAGGACTGACAAAACGAACAAAGCAATCCCAAGTATTAAACTCGTTTTCTGTCATCCTTGCAGGAGGAACTACTGCAAAGCCTGAGGAGGATCCAACCCTTCCTACCACCATCAGTGTGGCGAAAGTCTCCATTTCTGACCAAGAAGAGGGACTGAGACAAGAGAAAAATGGCACAGGGTGCCCAGAGAAGCTGTGGCTGCCCCATCTCTGGCAGTGTTCAAGGCCAGGTTGGATGGGGTTTGGAGCAAGCTGCTCTAGCAGAAGGTGTCCCTGCCCATGGCAGGGGTTGGAACTGGATGAGCTTTAAGGTCCCTTCCAACATAAGCTATTCTGATTCTATAAATCATGGAGCACTTTGAACTCTTCCTGAAGAATACAACAAAGTAATGCTCGTTTCCAGCATGGGAAGACTCAGTGGGGCTTCTCCTGGACAGACTTCAGTTACTTATTCCTAAAACGAATTATTTGCTCATCTCTGACAAGAGCTAAAAGCAACCCTTGCCCCCAGGAAGTTCCTGCATGAAGAGCAGGCAGGAAAATCCTACCCAGAGTAACCCAGAGGAGGAAAAGCAACTGTTCCCCTCTCATTTCTGTCAGCAGACAGACACCACTGCTGAGTTTTGGGGTAAGTGACATTTGCAGAAGGCATGGAGTGGGTGAGAGGGACGTCGTGCTTCCCACCGGCATTCTGGAGCCTGCACCTACCTTTACTTCAGCCTGTTAAGAGTGCTCTTAATCTATCACAACAATCTGCATTTCTGTAGCACAATGACCACAGCACAACCTGCTCTGCTCAGTGCAAGCAGAGGTGGAACATCTGCACACAGCTTTATCTGCCTCCTCACATGTTTCATGCATCTCCCACAATATTCCTGACAACGGCAGTTGCCCATCACTGTCAACACTTTCTTCTCTGCTTCAATTCTGACTCTCATCTTAATGCAACTGCAAACCACACCTGGCCAAGAAATACTTTTCCAATGAGATTAAGCTGTGGGTCGGTCTTTCCTTCCTTCACTTCCTTGGGCTCTTTTCAGTTCAGCTGGTTGAATAAAACCTGTTTTAACTAGGCCATCAGCAATTCCTTTTTATTCCACACTTACTGGTACAGGCATATGCTGCTCTTTCCTTCCCCCTGCATCAAAGGACATTCCACTTGAGTTCTTTCCCTTCTTTTCTTTCTTAGATTAGATTTTGGAGAGCTTTTGGCTTATCTATGGGAAGGGTTTTCCTCAACTGCCCCCAAGAATGTGGCACCAGACATTCAGATTAGGCAGCTCTATTATTTTAACTGGCTATTTTTACTACTGCCTACCAAGACATTCCAGTGTATTTGCTCTGTTTAAGAGCTCAGCATCTTCAAAGCCTCTTATGAACAGCAAATTCTCATGATCTCTCAAAAGCGAGTTTGATTTGAGTTGGTGAATGAGGCCATCGCACACAGGAACAAAGAGCTCAACAGCTGTTATTTTAATGGATTTGCAATTCCCCTGCCAGGTCAGTAATCCTTTTTCTCCCAGTGTCACTCAGAGACTTCAAAACCAACAGCTGGGATGGAATAGTCAGTGTTTGTTTTATCTAGCAGGACATCACACGGCACGGTTCCTCCTAAGCAAATCAATTTATCTGCTGTTGACAGCAAGTATTCATCAGCAGTGATGCTGAGCTGTACTGCTCAGGAGGTTACTAAGAGTGCACTAAGCACACAACTTCCAGCTATCAATGTGACAGAACAGCCTCAACCATTTTATTTGCCTTTATTTCCCTTCCTGAGGCTTGATAATCCATCAAACTGACTGACTGTAGCCTGTGCGTTACTGCTTGTAGTGCTGCGTGTTACTGTTTGTAGCATGCTGCACAGCAGGTCTGACGCAGTAAATCCAGAATTGTTTATGATAAAGAATCATCAGGACCAACAGAGCTCAAATAAACCATAACATGAAAACCATCAAACCAACAAAAAAACCCTCCTATACTTTCAGGTATTCATAGAATCTGAGTGGTTTGGGTTGGAAGGGACCTTAAAGCTCATCCAGTTCCAAACCCCATTCACCTTCCCCTAGTTCCAGGATCAGGACCTTTATCTGCACGGATCATTACCAATAGGCAGGGAAAGGGATGCAGGCAGATGAGATGCTGGCCTCCAAGGAACCCAACAGGGCTAATGGCAAAGCTGGGAATAGACCCAAGGTCTCCAACTGCTGAATCAAGCCCTGCTGCTGCTTTGACTCATCCCAGGAACTGTTTGCTAAACACTATGGAGCCTCTCAGAAGTTCTGCATGCTGTGTCAGCTCTTCGGGTAGAAGAAGCAATTCCAAGTACTCTAAGGTCAACTCTTCAGCCTTGGCATTGATCTTTTCAGGAAGACCGAATGTCTGGAAGCCAGTGACGGATATTTCTGGAACGTGCCTCCATTCACTGGGAGATTAACAGTCATTACCAAAGGTCTGTAATCCTGCTGCTGGCACAAGGCGCAGGACATCTTCCTAACTCATTTGTTAGGTTCTGACAGCAAAACACAGGATTTGCTTTGCAGAAGTCTGGCATGGGGATGAGCAGAGCTTTAAAACCCTTTCCTGAAGGAGTCTGCAGCCAAGGGATAACCTATTTTGTTTTTCTCTTTGGCTCTAAAGATTAGCTCTTGCTCTTTTCTCAAGCAATCAGTGCATGATGCATGCAGTGGATGTGACACTGTTTGAAAGACTCATATCCCTTACCTTTTCCAGGAGGGAACTGAAGCTAGAACTGTATCCATTTATCAATTCCCCATCCGGCAGGATTACTTAAGCACTCAGGGGAAGAAAGTTGAGACGGATGAGATATCTGAAGCAGAGACAGCACACTTTACAGCCTTTCTGGTAGTCTGTAGCTTAAGATTTGCACAGAATACGATGACTAATGTGTCCTGACCAAAACCAGACCTGGCCAATGCATTCCTTTCAAGAACTCCATGGAGCAAAGGAGAATATCAAGTCTTAATATCTATTCTTGCAGACATCACACACTCTCTGGCTTGCCATCTGTGTGCAGCAGAAAAGCAGATAAGACAAGACAGTATCTGGCACAAAGAGCCAAGCAAAACATGTCCTGGTAATAATTTAGAACAAAGACTTTGGCTGATATTTTCCTCTCCAAAGAGGGAGCAGGCAACAGGAAAGCATTAACTGCTCACATCATCCCCAAAGGTGGAGGAGGAGCAGCAAGCTCCTCAGATTTCAAAGCAGCAGAATAGCACCTTCCCACCACCACCAAAGCAGGGTTAAGTCTCAGTAATGCAATAAAATTCAAGCTGTAAATCTCACCTACTGTGACAGTGTTATATACAACCCACTCTTACAGAATCACAGAACGGTTTGGCTTGGAAGAGGCCTTAAAGCTCACCCAGTTCCAACCTCCTGCCATGGGCAGAGACACCTTCCACAAGAGCAGCTTGCTCCAAGCCCCATCCAACCTGGCCGCAGCTTCTCTGGGCACCCTGTGCCAGCACCTCAGCACCCTCACAGTAAAGAACTTCCTTACATCCAACCTGAACTTCTCCTGTTTCAGTTTGAACCCATCACCCCATGTCCTATCATGCCAGCCTCTGATGAAGAGTCCCTCTCCAGCATCCCTGTAGCCCCCTTCAGATACTGGAAGCTGCTCTGATGTCCCCACGCAGCTTCTCTTCTCCAGGTGGAGCAGCCCCAATGTTCTCAGCCTATCCTCACACGGGAGGTGCTCCAGCCCTGATCATCCTTGTGGCCTCCTCTGGACAGGATTTGTATGGATAAAGTATGATAGCTGGGAAAGACAAACTCTCAAGGAAATAGATTTGACATAGTGGGAATTTCATTTTACAGAAAGAATTTTCCTAAGGGAATAAAACTTGTTCCAGAAGTTTTTCTCTAGACTCCCTAAGCACACATTTGAGCACATGCATTTCCCAGCACACGGGGTGATGTAAGGAAGGAGACCTTCCAACAGGTCCCATTAAAATGGGCATGTTCCCAAGCACCAAACCAATCCCATTCCCATACCTGAGATGCGAGTCTCCTCATGGCTTCCTCCTGGCGCCGGCGCATCTCAGGGGTCCCAGGGCAGCTCCCGCTGGTGATGGATGAGTGGGCAGAAGGCGGCTGGGTCAAGGGCAGCTCTCGGTTTGCATCCACATCTGTCCCAAGGGAAGAGATGATGAATGGCTACAGGGCAAGCACAACCCACAGCTTCCCTCTTCCAGCCCAGGCTGGTTTCCATGCATGGAAGTTATTTAAAGTACTTCCCATAAGTAGGATTTCAGGCAGCAAAAGACTGTGACACCGTCCAGAGGCTCCCTAAGAAACTTCCCTTGGAAGCAGGCCCTTCGGGAAGGACCGCTAAGATAAAGTATTGAGCTCATCTTATTCATCTTCTCCACTGTAATTTCATTGACTTTAATTACAGTAACCGAGTTGTGTGCTCTCAAAGGTATGCTCCATCTTCTCTAGGTTTGCTACGGGTTAGTGCAGCACTCTCCCTCTCTGCAGCTCTGCCAATACATTCTCAACAAGTGCTGGTTAATTTGGTTCCAAGTCCTTCTTCAGTGGCAACAGCCAATTTCTCTCAATGATGTGTCTATTTTCTAACCGAAATAACTGGAGAGCCACAGCTCACATATCCATCTGAAGCCCATTAATGTACTCAGAGGGGCAGAAGCAGGAGTAGCACTGGGATCGGGAAAAGGCTTGCTAGCCCACGAATTATACTGGAATCACCTCTGCCAAGTTTAACAGCCTTCTATTGCATTTTAGCTGTTGTTTTTTGCCTGGCAAAGCAGTAGTTGGCTTTACCAGCAGATTGCTACAACAGGCCATTCACCTGGCCTTCATGGGTCACCCAAAACAACAGCTCTCAATGACAGCACTTAATGATACCTAATTACTGAGTCCTCCCAAGTGCAGCCTGCACTAGCAAAGGATTTTCCTGAACGGATCAGTGCAATGCATTCCTGAGCTTGACTTGAAAGCATAATGCAAACAACAACCCATTTAATGGCAAACAGAGGAGGATGACTACTGCCTACATAATTAAACCCTGTATGTGTGAGTAATGAGGCACATTCTTGTTTCTGAGCATGCAACACCACCTTTACTTATATTTCTAAGACAAGAAGTAAGAGGCTGTATTTATGCCAGTTTACAAACGTTGACAGCACAAGTGCTGTAATAGTCAGGTCACCTGGTGAAGCATTTATTATCAAACATAGATTTTACTCAGCATAATGGATGAAGAAAAGAATCAAAGGAACTTGCAGTACAATTGTTATCTTCTACAGCTAGACTGACACTTGTGATCTCTTTAGGAAATAAAGCCAAATTAGATGATGGATTCTGAAGGTCTCCAACCCAATAACTAACACTGAGGAATCATTCAGCTTTCAACTTCACAGACAAACCAGAGGGTGAACTGAACAACCGCGTGTTAACCATGACCAAGGATCTTTGTCCTTTGTGCATGAAAGATGCACCTTCTCCTTTGAAACAGCCCAGAAACAGTTAAGTACAGTAGTCTCTTTAATCTCCACAAGCCCTCTGAGCAGACTGAGGAGACGTACAGTTGGTGCACTGCAGACCTGCTGTTAAAGTAGAGAAACAAGTCCTGCCTTTCAGTGTGCATTGGTCATTTAGCTCTGACAAGTGACATTATTCAGCACACTGACATTTGGTGACATTTCAGATACTTCAACATGGCTAAGACTGCTGCATTCCAGTAAGCAGATTTAACTACAGCGTCCCTGAGATACAGTGACCTAGATCCTTAAAGACACCTTTAGGTACCTAACCGAGTAACTTCAACCCTGTCTTATTCACTTACTGAGAGCTGAATGATTTCTAAATGCTGTCATCTCCACCTGCAAACAGGTCAGGGCAGAGTGATGTGAACTGATGGCACCACAGGAGGTAGCACAAGCCTTGGTGAGGAGCCTACATGGGCTTGCAACCCAGCCTCAGCATTTATACCACGCTAAACAGACCTAAGCACTACGGGTGGTATAATGCACTGGCATGGATTTGTGACAATGGAATACGGGCAATTAAAACTGGAATCTTCCCAAGAGAAAAACTGTGATGCTCCTTAGTCAGAGAAATAAAGAGACTCTTCAAACTGGAACAGGAGCAGAATAAATGCTGCTGATGGGTGCTCCCTCTGCTTGGCAACAAGGACCAAGCTGATTTCTTGGGCCTGATGAAATGGGATCTTTTCGACCAACAACCATTCTAAAAGCTATGGAAAAGTTCTCTGATTCCGGAAGGCCTGCATCCTGCTGCACTTACGTTTAGGGGAGGCATGGGGGCTATCAGAAGCAATCTGCCTCATCCTTGTGCCGTGGCAGCTGAGCGCCACCAGCCTGGAGATGATGGCGGTTTTCCCAAAGCCGATATTCCCAACGATGACGACGCCTCGGTTGACGCTGGCGTTCGAACTCTGGAGCTGGGCATCTATCTCATGGAACACCCAGTCCCGGCCAACAAAGACGGACTCGGTGGTGATGCTGGGCACCTCGAAAAGCAGCGGCTTCAGAGAGATGTCGGGAGGTCTGTAGGGTGCAAAGCGCACTGCAAAGGGAAACACAGGGAAAGAACATAAATATCAATGCTGGCACTAAGAATATAGCTCAGAATTGCTGTTTCACCTTCCTCAGAAATCTATGAATGAAAAGATTAAAGGTGAAAAGAACAGAATCTTGTTTATGACCCACAGCTTTGTTTGTAAAAGCAACTGGTTCATTCATAGCATTTGCCACCAAAGAGAAGGGGTTTATAGCAGGAGAAATGACATTTCTTGATAAAGTCACCATAATCCAAGGCCCTGCCATAGGCAGGAGGGTTCACTGTCCAAAGCACCCTGTGAGAGAGTGTTGTTTGCCTGTTTAATAGATGTATAGATGAGAAGGCTCCTTAAGGGGAGACCTGAGAGCAGCTCCAGGATACCTGGAGAGGGGCTTCGGCCAAGGGCCTGTAGGGACAGGACAAGGGAATGGCTTTAACCTGCCAGAGGGGAGATGAGATGAGCTCTTGGGCAGAAGCTCTTCCCTGTGAGGGTGCTGAGGCGCTGGCCCAGGGTGCCCAGAGAAGCTGTGGCTGCCCCATCCCTGGCAGTGCTCAAGGCCAGGTTGGACACGGGGCTTGGAGCAAACTGCTCTGGTGGAAGGTGTCCCTGGCCATGGCAGGGGTTGGAACCGGATGAGCTTTAAGGTCCCTTCCAACCCATTCCATGATAATAGAACAGTACAAGACCCAAACCAGCCTTGAAATGTTTTCGGGAACATTTGGGGGTGGAGAGAGAGGGGATCTGCCATTCTCTCCATGTGGCACCAGCTATCTTGGGAATGCACACGTAAAAACAGTAACAACTATGCACAGATCGGGTGCAAAGATGCTATTACAAAGATCAACTCATATGGCATGTTCTGATTAAGAGATCCTTAATTGGGAGATGATCTGCATAAATCTATTAAAACCACTTGCAGAAGTCACGGAAGCACTCCGTGCTGGCACAGACAGTTGCTGGATCTTCCCACTTCACCACCAAAATGGTTTGTTAATTAAAACCTTGCAAAGGGGGCCACAATGACAGGAGGTGATTCCCACTCAGGGGGAGGTTTGTCACACTGCAAACTTCCTCTTCTAGAACGCAATTCCTTCAAGGCAGGACTGACGTGGACGGAGCTACATTCACAGGACATGATTTCAGCCCTGGACCTGCTCTGAAGGCACCTTCCAGCCGCAATCCAAGTGTTGCACTTGATATTCAACACGTGGATTTAAGCTGACGTGGTAAGCTGGGGAACATTTGAGCTGTGGAGCAGGGAAGCTGAGTTCAATTTGGGTTGAGATCAAATGGCCCGCTGCAAATGAAAGCCATCAGACAAAATGTAGATGTCTTCAGAGCACATTTCAAAAGCAATCTTAGGAAGCTCCAGGGGGGCAGTTCCCTGAGCTGCATCCAAAGTGGGTGTGAGGATGAGCTCCCAGCACGCTCCTCCTGGACCTTTCAGCCACCCAGTTCCAACCCCTACAAGCTCATCTCAATCTTCCCTCTGGCAGGTTAAAGCCACCCAGCCTGGCCTTGAACACTTAAATCCTGCACAGACCTGACCAGGGAGCTGATCCATTACAGCAGAGCTGACAGAGGGGCTGGGAGTTACTGTTACATCAGGTAAGCCTAAGGAAAATAGCTTGTATTTAAGTATGTTAGGTATTCTGAATGTCCTTTCTTAATTGATACAGAAACTGCTGCAGACAGGAGATGCATTTCTGTTCCCACTTGAAAATGATGAATGTGATTTAAATGTATTGACGGTGGAGAAGGCTTTTGAATCACAAGCTCCCAAGCAGCTTGTTTGATTCCCTTTGCTGGGCTCTGCCACGTGGGATGTGCTGGCATGGGAAGACTCTGGAGAAGCAACAGCACTGATGGTGGGAGAGGATGAGGCAGCAGGGCCATGTGTCCCCATGTGCCCATCACAACTCCTGTCCCTGTACCAGCCCGGCTCTCAGCATCAGCAGGACTGATGGGCTTCCCACCAGAGGATGGCATATTGCACAAGCAATAGCACATGAACGTGGCTGAGAGAACCATCTGGAGTGGTCTGACTGATGCAGATTGAATGTTCCAGCAGTGCATCTGGCAAGGGGCTTTTTTTGTTTGCATTATACCACCAATATTATAGACAGAAAATTACATCACCAAAACACCCCAAATTAATCGAAAACTCCATTTGGAAAACATCAAGCCAAGAGCTGTGCTTGATAAGCTGCAGCTTTACTGTACTTCTGAGTGCACATACATACTATGGTGTGTTAGTGAGTGAAAACGTCCAATAACGCTCTTCTGAAAGCCAGAAGTCTAACAGGTACCAAATGGCCTCAGGGCTACTGCAGAGACAAGAGTGATTACATCTAAAAGCAATGGGATCTAATAAGCTCCTGCTTAACATGGTGGAGACCTAGGCTAAAGTCTTGGTTTCTTTTCAGAGCTGCAGATGGCTTCAAAGCTGTGTGAGCAAAACACACCAAACAGAGGATAGCCTAAAGATTGATCTTCACCTGAGTGGACATGAATGTCCACATCTTGGTTGTCACCCGGGAATAGCCTATCTTGGACTAAAAAAGGCTTAGTGAAACCCTGAGAAGGATACCCACTTACCTACCTATCCCCAACCTTCCTGCGCCTCCAGACCTTCCACCTGACCACAGCAAAGCCACTTGACCATAGCCAAGCAAACCTCTCCCTGCACCAATGCTGACATGTGCTTTTTGCAGGAAAAACCCCACGATGGCAATGCTCAGGGTGTTCTAACACCAATAACGACTTGATTGCCAGCTGGCTCCTGCTCCACCGTGGTACATCCCAGCCACCGTCCTGCCCTTTGGGTTACAGCAACCCTGAACAGCTTCAAATCCCGCTGGCTGAAAACAGCAGGAGCAGAAACTGCCTTCACCATCCTATTAAAAACTTGCCACTGGGATGAGCACTTGTCATGCTCAGAGCTGTCTGGATTGCTCAATTACTCCCCTGGATAAAATAACTGCTGTGACACAAAACAGCAGGGACGCTCTCCCATTTAGTTCCTCTGCACTGGGATTCCTGAACCCTGGGAACAAAGCACTGGGCTGTGACACATCCCTCCTGATAGAGAGCCAGGAATTCCTTTGCTATTTCAGTACCAAGAGTGCATTAAAGGTAAACTCAAGTTTAGGATTTCCAGTTGCAACAAAGAGCTGGTGATGAGAACAGCCCAGATCAGCGCAACTTCACAGTAATATCTGGACCATGTTGCATTCTGGGGGAACACCCCCTCATATATTCAATGAAGGGAAAATATTTCCAAGTAGTGGTGGTTTGGTTTCTTCACATCCTCTTCTTCTCCCTCTCCTTTTAAAAATAGCACAGAACCTCAACTGGGATCAGAGGCAAATCCCCCCCAGTTGAAGCACCGCTGCTATTCTCATGCAACCTTCCCAAAAAGGGGGAAAACCAGGCAAAACTGAGCAAAAAGAAGAAAGAAAAGATGCAGTGCTCCACGGTTTTACAAAGTGTGTCTGGAAAACAACTTGACTCTGTTCCTACAATAAAGTTTAATGTTTTGGATGCAATCACTGTAAATTACGAAGCCTTGGCAAGCTGCTCCCTTGGAACATATGGAAATCTTGTCTGTCAAACTTTGCTTTCTTCCCTTCCTGCCTGTTAATCCATTTTTATAACTGCCTCACCAGCCAATATGATTTCATTATGGTCTGTGATCCAGGCATGCATCTGGGAGAAATCCCAGCCTGGCTGGAACAGGTCGTGCTTGTGGCGCAGCGAGAAAAGCCACCCTGCACCCTCCAGCTCCTCCTGACACCTCCTCTGAGCTACTGATCTGCATTGATGGGATCCCCTCTCAGTTTGCTCTTCTCTAACCAGGCCCAGCTCCCACAGTCTCTCCTCATAAGATACTCCAGACCCCTGAGCATCCTTGTGGCCTCTGCTGGACCCTCTCCAGTAGCTCCTTGTCTTTCTTGTGCTGAGGAGCCCAGCACTGGACACAGGACTCCAGATGCGGCCTCACCAGGGTCAAGTAGAGGGAGAGGACTCACCTCCCTCAACTTGCTGCCACATTCCTGATGCACCCCAGGGTACTCTTGTACCTCCCAGCCACACGGGCACATTGCCTGCTGCTGGTCAGCTCCTCATCCACCAACACTCCCAGGCCCTTCTCAGCTGAACTGCTCTCCAGTAGGTCAGCCCCCAAACTGTGCTGGTACTTGAGGTCCTTCCTCCCAGGGACAGGACCGTACACTTGCCCTTGCTGAACCTCATTAGGTTTCTCTCCGCCCAGTTCTCCAGCTTCAGGTGTATCAGCTACTGCCCATCTTCAGGAGGACATGGGTGAAGCGGCAGCAATACAAGGTCCTACCCCAGAGGCCCCCCCATGAACACGAGCCCCCCGCATGCTCCTACCTCGCAGGTCCTGCTGCGTGCGGGCTCCGGCCACGCTCTGCCGCGGCATCCGCAGGGAGGTCCGCAGGGGAGTGTGTCTTTGCTCGTCCAAGTACGCGAGATCTTCTAGGTGAGCTGAGCTGGTGGCTGCCATGAGAAAGCAAAGAACCGCATCATCCCTGGCTTCTGGACCTCATGCTCTGCTACGGCAGCTTTCATTTCTTAAATACACAGAGTTGTGACCACAGTGAACCAAGACAGCTGAAATGAACCAAGCCTAACCCCCCCTACCATGGAGTAAAAAGGTGTTCTGGTAACTTCTTCTGATGCCCCACTGGTATTTGCTCTGGTCTGGTCTCCTCTTGATGTGGATGAATTAAAGAGACACATGGAAAATAGAGACACAGAATCTTTTATATCTGCTATAAAGGTGTTGGAGAGGGACTCTTCATCAGGGACTGCAGCAATAGGACAAGGGGTGATGGGTTCAAACAAACAGGGGAGATTCAGGTTGGATATGTAAGTTCTTCCCTGCGAGGGTGCTGAGGCACTGGCACAGGGTGCACAGAGAAGCTGTGGCTGCCCCATCCCTGGCAGTGTTCAAGGCCAGGCTGGATGGGGCTTGGAGCAAGCTGCTCTGGTGGAAGGTGTCTCTGCCCATGGCAGGGGTTGGAGATGGATGAGATTTAAACTCCCTTCCCACCCAAATAATGCCAGGACTCCATGATCTAAGTTTTCCCAATCACAAACTCAAGGGCATGGAAACAAAGCTTGACAGTTCACATTCCTACTACATGCTGCGGGGCAGAGCTCCAAGCAGTGATCCCCATGGAAAATGCAGGAAATGAGCCTGAGTTTGAAGGCACTCCTCTCCAAATCCCATTGGCCTGAAGCACCCTTTCCAGCCAAATAATGTACAGAATGTCAGAAATTGAGGAATGAAAGCTCCAGTGCTTGAAATGATCTTCCCAATTATCAACAGCAAATGTCAAAATAGTCTTTGCACATCACCAGCTCTGGTCTCCCTCTGATAACCAGCTCCAAAACTCACATTAACCAATGGAAACCATGCTGCTCAGTGCTCTGCGTCCGAGACTGCTTCTTTAGCTTTAGCTTTTGGTCAATCACCATAACAAGATGATTATTTTAAATGGAGCAGATTCATTAAATAACTTCTTCAAAGACTTCCTGTCAAGCTGACATCGATTCTTCACTGTGAAATGGGTAAGCTGTTTGATGCAGCTCTCTAGAGTAGCTCATGGCACTGGACTCTGAATCCTTCCTCCCTGCCATCCAACATGAGATGGAACAACCAACAAAACTGAAAGGCAGAACATGCCAAAACTGAAACTCATGTTGCTCATACAAAACCCAATGACCATGCAAAAACCTCTTCTAAATCGTGATGCAGTCATAGACTAAGCAAGGTTCAGACTATAACAAAGGGTGGTGAGAAAGGGCTTAAATTAGGCAGCAATTTTTATGCTGTTTTTCAAATTGCTTGAAATCTCTACGTAAGTGTTAAGAGACATACACAGAGATGGGACAAAAGGCAAACAACAGAGTGGGAATACAAGAGGAGATAAACCCATCAAAGACTGGTTTTAGACGTCCTTCACGCTCTTCTTCTCTTGTAAAATTGATGAGTTGCTCCCTGTGAAGGAGCAGATTAGAGCTGAAATGCTGCAATTAGAAAGATGTGGCTTTACCATGGATAGAAGTTATGCTCTGCATTGCTGAAGCCACTGCAGCCTGCTCCCAACATCTCACAGAATCATGGAATCCCAGCTTGGGAGGGACGTCAAAGATCATCTGATCCAGCCCTTCTAGGCAGAGCATGATCTAGACTAGATGTCCCAGCACCCTGTCCAGCCCAATCTTAAAGGTGTCCAAGGTTCGGAAATCCACCACTTCCCTGGGGAGATTATAACCATGTCTGGTTCTTCTCCTCGCAGCCCAGAAACCAACCGTATCCTGGGCTGCACCAACAGGAGCGTGAGCAGCAGGTCGAGGGAGGTGATCCTGCCCCTCTGCTCTGCTCTCCTGAGACCTCACTTGGAGTACTGTGTACAGTTCTGGTGAACTCAACATCAAAAGGACATGGAACTGTTGGAACAAGGCCAGAGGAGGCCACGAGGATGATCAGGGACTGGAGCACCTCCCGTGTGAAGATAGGCTGAGAAAGTTGGGGCTGTTCAGCCTGGAGAAGAGAAGGCTGCGTGGAGACCTCAGAGCAGCCTTCCAGTATCTGAAGGGGGCCTATAGGGATGCTGGGGAGGGACTCTTCATGAGGGACTGCAGTGACAGGATAAGGGGTAACGGGTTCAAACTGAAACAGGGGAAGTTTAGATTGGATATGAGGAGGAAATTCTTTACTGTGAGGGTGCTGAGGCACTGGAATGGGTTGTCCAGGGAAGTTGTGAATGCTCCATTGCCGGTGGTGTTCAAGGCGGGGTTGGACAGAGCCTTGGGCAACACGGTTTAGTGGGAGGTGTCCCTGCCCATGGCAGGGGGGTTGGAAGTGGATGACCTTAAGGTCCTTTCCAATCCTGACTATTCTATGCTTCTATGATTCTAGTAATTCTCTTGTGTCCAGTTGGAATCTCCCCAGGAGTAACTTGCACCCATTACTCCTCGTCTTTTCCAAGTGACTCCTTGTACAAAGCGAATCCCTGCCTTCTTCATAGCCACCCATTAAATACTGGATCATGGTGACAAGGTCTCCCCTGGGCCTTCTCCAGGCTGAACAGCCCCAGCTCTTCCAGCCTTCCCAGTCCTTGGATCATCTTTATGGCCCTCCTTGGAACTCTCTCCAGTCCTTAACAGCTAATCCTTTTTTCACAGTATTATAGAACCATGGAATGGTTGGAAGGGACTTTAAAGCTCATCCAGTTCCACCCCTATCCTGCCATGGGTAGGGACACCTTCATTTAGACCTGTTTCTCTTGGAAAAAAGGTAAGAGAACCCAAAACTCCCCACATTGGACTTAGTTACTAAATATATATGTTTATGAGTGTGTGTGTGGGTATATCCATAGATATAGATCTATATATACCTATCAGCTGCTAAAGGACATTTCCTCCCCCTAAATTCCATATTCAGTCCTTCTGTCCCATTTTAATTCTATCAGCAGATACAGAGCCATCAAGGATGACCAGGAACATTCATCTTGCTGGTAATTCAATTTCTTTAGATTAGATGGTTCAAAGGAGCAACAACCTGATAAAAGCTTGTTTTTCCTAACGCCAGTGAAACCCAGGAAGTGACTCCTCACCAGTTATTCATCAACCAGAAACTGAATTAGCTTTATTTGGGGGTGATTAGTCCTTGAGAATCAATTTTGCAATATGATTATTAGAAATTCCTTTTTGACTTACATTCTGCAGCAAAATACCCTCATACAACCCAACCCTGGGCACACAGAAAACACTGCACTCGGAACATGCTGCACGCTCAAGAAGTGAGACCTCGAAGAACTATGTGCAGTTCTGGTGTCCCCAGTATAAAGACATGGAGCTGTTGGAGCATGTCCAGAGGAGGCCACGAGGATGAGCAGGGGCTGGAGCACCTCCTGTATGAAGAACATCGGGGCTGCTCAGCCTGGAGAAGAGAAGCTGCGTGGAGACCTCAGAGGAGCTTCCAGTGTCTGAAGGGGCTACAGGGATGCTGGAGAGGGGCTCTCCATCAGGGACTGTAGTGATAGGATAAGGGGTGATGGGTTCAAACTGAAACAGGAGAAGTTCAGGTTGGATCTAAGGCAGAAGTTCTTCCCTATGAGGGTGCTGAGGCGCTGGCACAGGGTGCCCAGAGAAGCTGTGGCTGCCCCATCCCTGGCAGTGTTCAAGGCCAGGTTGGACACAGGACTTGAAGCAAGCTGCTCTGGTGGAAGGTGTCCCTGCCCGTGGCATGGGGTGGAACTGGATGAGCTTCATGGCCCCTTCCAACCCAAACCATGCTGGGATTCTGTGACCCCAGCAGTTTTACAGGGGTGGACAATGTGAGCATGCTGACGACCAGTGCCCTGATTTACTGTCAGTCCTACGAGAAATGAGGAGTTATTCCTCAGCAGCCGAAATCCAGGCTCCCTTCCCACCTTCATCATCATAATCCTCTACAGCCACAACAAAGACATGATGAACTGCAGTCAGCAGGAGCTGCCAGATCCATTGCACATTTTGCCATGGGTTATTTTTGCAATTGGCAGTACACCCATCCTACCATTCCTCAGGCTGATGACCTGAGATTTATCTTAGTGACTTAGAGCTGAGGAGTAATTAAAGAGATCGAAGGCCAGAGGAGCTCTCAAGTAATCTTTCCTGAGAATACGCTTCAGTTCCTCACAAATTATGCAAGATCCATTTATCTTTGCACATCTCATACCAAACTGTTGAAAGCTTCCTCTCAATTCTGAACCTCATCCTACAGAATAGGAGGCAGCGACTGCAGATAAAGCACAATGGAAAAAGAACACCTCCTCAGAAATAATCTCTGCATACCACAGATGCAGTTCTCCAAAGGAAATGGCAAACAAATAGCAGAAGATAATTCAATTTCCATTTACTATTTGAACAACAAGCACAAATCAACCTGACCAAAAACTGCCATTTGGCAGCCCAGGGAGGGACTTTGCAGATTGGGTCTTCTGGGGGAAATGTGGGGCTCACTGCTCATACCTGGATCAGTCAGCTTGTCACTGCTGATGCATGGATCAGACTGGCATAGAATCATACAACAGAATCCCAGAGTGGTTTGGGTTGGAAGGGACCTTAAAGCTCATCCATTTCCAACCCCCTGCCATGGGCAGGGACACGTTCCACTAAAGCAGCTTGCTCCAAGCCCTGTCCAACGTGGCCCTTGTCAAAAGCCTCTCTCCAACTGACTGTGTTATTACAAGGTATCATACATGTACCCCAAATTCAGGTTCCTTAGAGCTGTATTACTAAATATGCTCCAGATTTAATGACTTTATATTTGGCTGGGTATCTGGTCTATCTTGACCAGGCATCTGCGTATCTTGATATCTAGATAACTTGATGTGGTTTGATCAAACACAAACAGGGCAATGCCAAGGTTTTGGAGGTTTTAACCAAACCATCTTCATCTCTCTCCTTGGTGTAATTCCTATGAAGAACTGCATCTAATTCAGAGTTGAACCACACCATAATGAATTAGAGAAAGGAAAACGGTGTTGGCATTTGTTTCATGACCATGCAGCTCCTATTGCAGGGCTCTGCAGACAGGCACACGCTCTATGCCTGATCAACCAGAGCCTCCCTTCCCCCTGCTGCAGTGCCTTGCGTTAAATCACATTTCTCTCTGTGCTATTTTTGCATCAATTCTCTTTCCCTTCAGCACAGTTCAAGGGATTCTTGAAACACTTCTGCTCTGCTTCCTCCCATTCGGTCCTCAACAGGTCCTGGTGCGGTTTCCCACATTGCAGGTTGGTCACTCCAGTTGGGATCGCTGCTCTAGCCTGGTTTATGTGACCATTCCCAGACTTCTCCATGGGGAAAGAGGAACAAATGGGAAAAGGGAAACCATGGGAAAAGAGGAGCAAATTCTCACAGTAAATAACCCATTGTTATGCTCAGTTTCCTCCAATCTCTTTCATCACCTGCTCAAACAGTGCCATTGACCTGAGGTTTTTCTGACCTTAACACAGAGAGGTATTTACTTTTCTGACAGTCGCGCTTTCAAGTCACATTTCAGAACCTTTCTTGTACTGTTGGCTTGTGCCTTTGCCTTGTGTGGTGCAGGCAGAGGTAGGCAGGTATGCCAGACACTCAGCTCTCTGCCAGAAACACCTTTTGAGGACAAGCTGCCAGATATCGGGATACAGGATGCTCATACAGACAACCACTGCCCACCGTGCTCTCAAAAACACATGGTGTATAGACATGTGGACCTACTTAAGTGAGTCCAGAGGAGGCCACGGCGATGCTGCGAGAGCTGAGGCAGCTCTGCTCTGGAGCCAGGCTGAGAGCTGGGCTGGGGCAGCCTGGAGAAGAGAAGGATCCTGAAGGGGAGACCTCAGAGCAGCTCCAGGGCCTAAAGGGGCTGCAGGAAAGCTGGAGAGGGGCTTTGGACAAGGGATGTAGGGACAGGACAAGGGAATGGCTTTAACTGCCAGAGGGGAGATTGAGATGAGCTCTTGGGCAGAAGCTGTTCCCTGTGAGGGTGCTGAGGCGCTGGCACAGGGTGCCCAGAGAAGCTGTGGCTGCCCCATCCCTGCAGTGTTCAAGGCCAGGTTGGACATAGGGGCTTGGAGCAAGCTGCTCCAGTGGAAGGTGTCCCTGCCTGTGGCAGGGGTTGGAGCTGGGTGAGCTTTAAGCTCCCTTCGACCCAAACCATTCTATGATCCAATGGAATAGTACAACCCAGAAAATAGAATAAAATCTTGAGATTATAAGAAAACTTTGGAATTCCACAGAAACATAACTAAAAAAATGCTGACAGAACATTCAGCTCCACCAATCCGTGAGGAAAGAAAGTGCAAGAGAAATGCTAACTCCATCAGATCTGTTTCAAAGATTCCCTACAGAGATCATAAATCCCTCTTCCATATCAAAAGACAACATGGAGCCAGGCTGGGCTATAAGGATGCTGTGCAAATGGGGCATGAAACCAGTTTCAAGAACTGACTTGCATTTATAGCTGAAATGGGAAGGGGAATGGCCTCGGTGCCCGAGCTGCCGTGCTGACTCAGGAGGGGCTGGCTCTGAACTATGGTGGCACTAATTGAAACGGAACAGAGAGCTTTTCATGTGGGATATGAAGAGAAAAGAACCAGCAGCTCCAGACCCTGCATTTCTTTAAGTTCTTGCCCCTCAAACACAATATTAATGCATAGAGGCCGCGCTCACATTCTGCTTAATTTCCTTCTCATTTATTGGTAGCACTTCGCCTCGCAGCCAAGCTATGAGCAATTTGCTGACCATAAGTTACATGTGACCCAGAGACCTTCAAGTTCTCCTGATACTCCAATAGAGATAATTTGCTCTGACCCTTCTGCAGCACAGTTCCCCTTTCTCTTCCATGTGTGTCCTTTGCAACGCTCACTGCCCGGGTATACAGCAGTGCCCTTCAAGCTGCTTCTGACTTAATAGCATAAAATTGCTTAATAGCTTCTATATTCCACACAGGAACTGGGTATTGCTCAGCAAACGTGCTCCCACTGAGCCGGTGGGAAAGACGTGCTCTCTCTGCTTTCACAACCAGGCTTTCAAATACCACATAGACAGTGACCCCTGAACGCCAATGATTTACCCAGATGTGCTCTACCAAACCTAACACCTCACTTTGGCAATTTACAGTGCAAAGAAGCCTGCAGAGTTGGTGGTTTATTTTGTTATAAGAAAGTATTTATGCCCCAAAAACTGCTTTTAAGCACTTTAAGTGCTTTTTTGGTTCTATTTAGGATGCTCAGGGACTGGAGCACCTCCTGTATGGGGACAGGCTGAGAAAGCTGGGGCTTGTTCAGCCTGGAGAAGAGAAGCTGCATGGAGACCTCAGAGCAGCTTCCAGTATCTGAACGGGGCTACAAGGATGCTGGAGAGGGGCTCTTCATCATGGACTGGAGTGATAGGACAAGGGGTGGTGGGTTTAAACTGACACAGGGGAAGTTCAGGTTGGATATAAGGAGGAAGTTCTTTATTGTGAGGGTGCTGAGGCGCTGGCAGAGGGTGCCCAAAGAAGCTGTGGCTGCCCCATCCCTGGCAGTGTTCAAGGCCAGGCTGGACACAGGGGCTTGGAGCAACTGCTCCAGTGGAAGGTGTCCCTGCCTGTGGCATGGGGATGGAACTGGGTGAGCTTTAAGGTCCCTTCCCACCCAAACCACAGCGACCCTATGATAAACTGTTTCTGAAGAAATACAACACAATGAAGCACAAGATGAGATCAATACATGGGGGAAAACCTGTACCCAGCTGTAAGCTCTGGTGAGTGAGGGGCTGCATTAGACAGCAGCGATTGCTGTTTGTAAGCTGCTATAGAAGAACACAGTTTTGTTCTTTCAGAACAAAATATTCAGAAGATATTCAGGAAGAACCTTAAAAACGAAGAAGAATAAAATAATGAGGGGCAGAGGGGGCAAGCCACAAGGTGTAAGTGCTCCATGCTTTGGCTCCCAGGAACATACTGTCTGTACATACATTCAACTGCGTACCACTAACAGAAAGGCAGTTTTCTGCCACAGACTCAGCTACACTTTGCCTTAACACTAATAACCCTGGGGCTCAAAATTAATATACGTATTTTCTGTGGGATTAGTCCCCTAATCCGGTTTATCAAATGGCTACTCCATGTGTAGCGCTGGCGCAAGGATGGGGAGCTGGCAGAGCACAGGATTAACTCTTTGGGCAATGCACATTTTGCAGACAGGCTTAAGTCAAACAGGAAACTACACCTGGATTCCCTCTCCCATCATTTAAGTACACAGAGAATGAGGTCAACCAGTCTGGGAGAAAAAAACATATCAACCTAAACCTAAAAACATAACTTTATCGTGTCATAAACTTACGGGAGATAACATGGGATTATTCGATAACAAAGGTTAAGCCAAATCTTGTATTCTTGTCCATAGTTACTACCACGGTGATTTATCCTGGGCCATGAATTGTGTTTGCTGCCATACTACTTAAAAGCAGCAAATCCTCCACAAAGCACTGAGAAGGAAAAGGTTTTCTCTTGAAACAGTAATTGTCTCTAAATGCATTCAGCAAGCCAACAATTCCAAAGTCAATTAAACCAACACGTGTGTATTTGAATTTATGGTACTTGCCCTCTTTTATTTGGTTTACCCCTGATCTAGTTGAACATGCCCTTGCTCATTGCGGAGGGGTTGAACTGGATGAGCTTTGTTCCAAACTGTTCTACGAGTCTGTAATTCTATCCTGAAGGTTTTATGTGGCTTCATTTTATAAGAGATGGACCTAAAGTAACGAGGCTGTGCAAGCAGTTTCCCACTTTATTCCTACCCCTATTTCCCTTCTGAAATCACAGGCTTGTGGATGTAATTAAGTAGCACGTGGTGTCGTACCTCCATGCCTAGGATACCCATAATTTAACATCTATAAAATCTCATTCCTACTCTGCTGTTAGGCCTGTGACTATCCAAAGTGGGATTAAAAAGGAAACCTAATCCAGTTATGCAATGCAGCCTGGGTTGCCAAGAGATGCTGTTTTAACAGAGACTATCCCAGGCCCTGTGCAGTCTGGACCGTCTGGAGCAACATCCTTGCTGCCAACCACAGGAGAATCCCGAAGGGACTCTCTAAGAAGACAAAGCCTGCACTTATGTATGTCCAGACATACAGACCACCCCAAGAGAATGCTTAACCCCACAGAAGTCACCCAGCAAGTTAAAAATATGGGGCAGGACAGCAAAGGAGCATAATTCCAGGCAAGCAGCTTTTCAGTAAAGCTTGAATGTTTTTAATCCTATCTCTTGCTTTTGTCCTGCTGCTACCAACTTCACAGGTTGTTAAGAGATCAGTGAGATATATCAGAGCGTCATTATTTGCACTGTAATGATAAATATTCTCCAATCATCTTACAGCTGCACAGACTTTTAACAAAGGGACAACCAACTGCTGAAAGACCCATTCAGCATCATCGGAACCAGTTTTCCCCACAGGAATTTTCCCTATAGATGCAGTAATTCAGATGAAAAGACAATTATTGTCATGCTTCACAAGGACGACTACAGAAAGGAGATTTCTCTTTGGATAATGAGAACATGACAAAGGCCTTTCACCCAAAGGGAAAAAGGTTTATTTCTTACCTGCTACTGAATTTGGCCGTGGCATCAGGTAAAGAGGAATCGACTGCACTGACTGGGACAAGACTGTCTCCAGGTTCCTCTCTGGGATTTTGTTGAGGCTGTAGGTGGAGGCTGTCATGTTCTCATCCACGCGGTATAAGCACGAATCCATGCTGGATTTCTGGGACTGCCAAGGTTTCAGGTTTCCTCCAGATCCAAGTTCTTTACTGCTTTCCCCTCCATATTTAGTGCGTTCCACATTTTCTGAGTAGCTTGTCAAAGTAGCTTGAAGGAAGAAACGAGAAACGCAGTGAATAACAAGGAACAGTTTGCACACACGCTGCTCTAGGCCGAGTAGAGCCAAACCCCGCATTCATCAGGTTTTCCACATTCACATAAACCAGAGATTATGGAACTGGATTTATTGATACTGGTCCTGTTTACTACATCTCAAAGACCATTTAGACTATAACATTTTGGCTCCCACTGTTCGAAGCCATTTGTAATTACAAAGAGTATTAAAAATTAAGCACGGCAGAGTATTCGAAGCCACGATGCCAGAAAAGCAGAAATTGTTAAGGAAAAACCATTATCATGCTCCTCATCTCTTCTAATTTGCATCAGTTACCACCCTTACAAGGATGTTTTGCAGCAGTTTATAGCCTTGCAGTGTCTGACACCAAACACCAAGAGCTCCCACCTGACCTGCATGAACAACCAGCTCTGGTGGATCAGTTTGGTTCAGAAACTGAACTCAACATCTCATTTGATTCACATCAGGTTTTTATGAAGCTTTAACTGGAATCCACGTCTTTTCCCTTCTATTATTTCATTTTACAGATCAGGACTGTTGCTGTATTGACTTTCACACTGGGAAGTGACAATACTATACCGACCCACACAACTAACATCTCTCTGCTGGTATCTCCTCGGTTCTGACAGTTATCCACTGTTTGTAACTCCCTTTGGGTTGTTGACCTTCCTTTCTCTTCAAGAACTCCTACATATTCCTTCCAAGACCATAATCTGACCATTCAGTCACTGTGAGAAGATCCAAAGGCCACCCCAGCTCGTGTAAGCGTGTCAAACTTGCCTCCTCCCCACCTGGGAGATCACAAACCAGAGCTCACTATCCTCTCATTGCCCCGCTGCTATTCAAACCCCTGAAATTCAACTTAACCCCTTGAAATCCATCATTTTTACTTAGCTGTGGTAAATACCTTCTCCAGCCCAAATTCTCTGCTCATTCTATGCGACCTGTTCCTGGACCCACCACTCCCCATCTGCAACACAAACTAAGTGGTGATGTCTCCTTAGGGCCTTCACCAAAGTCCATTTCAGAACCAAGGGCGATGCTCCCTCATTAACCAACAGCACCACACTGATTTTTACATTGATGAACACAAAGAGGAAATTACTCTGAAGACTCACATGCGTGCAGGCTCAAGCTTTTCCTATGCCAAGCTGTACAAGTAAGCAGCCTAGAAAAGCCAGGAGCACCTGGTAGTTGATGATGCAGTTGAAGTGCAAATGGGTAAAGCAGGGAGTATGTATTCCAGCTCTTTACATGTTGAGTAGAGGAATCATTTCACTGCCCAACATTAAGCACCTGATGTAAATCCTCAGAAATACCCTTACAGAGCTGACAAATATGAAGGTGATGATAGTTACTGCTGGACTCTCAATGCAAAACCACGACCTTCAATGACCAAGGACTGATCTGGCTTAATTATACGTGATGAATGCCATTATAAGACGAACCAGAAATAAATGCTTAAATCTAACATCACAAAATCATCATTAAAACCCCAAATGAACACCTTTAATTCTCACTGTGCCTCTTCTTTACCCGTTCCAACAAACTCCATGCACCTCCAACCTTTACCTCTGTTTGTAGAGCTTTATTTCTCAGTATTGGGTTTCTTGTCTCTGCAGTGGGATTAATGCCTTCATCTCTCATCAAGCATCCCCAAATTCAGTTATCTGTAACGTATTTGGAAACCTAAACCCAACACATGCAACTGCTAAGAACTGGCATTTGTTGGCATTGAAACATAAGCTTGCTGTCAGGTAAATGCATTTACCCTTTAGCATAGGGAAAGCAGACCAAAACAAGGAACAGATGTTCACAGATTCCCCCCGCTCCCTCTAATGGTTTAATATTGAGAAAGAGCTTTGGAATGGTTTTGTAGAAAAGCTCCATTTCAGTGAGTCGGCAGTGCCAGGCTCACTACACATCTATCTACAGACAAAAATCAATCCACTGATCCATTAAAATCCATTCATTTCAAACCCCTCTCTCAGGATCTAATGAATCTCTGTAGATACGCATCAGCAGCTGAATTCATACATCAAACTGAGGAAAACCAAAATAACTTTGTGTCAACACGAGTTTCCTCTAAATGAAGCAACAGAAAAGGAAAAAGGAGCTACTAAGTGCTGCTGGCCCCTCCTCTAATCCTCACTTTGTGTTCATTCTCAACATCATTTTCACTGTTTTACACTACAGCTGGTTTAAGTGCAAACTCTTCATTGAATCAGGTATTTAGCGTTGTTCCCTGGGCATTAATTTACCTTTTGAACAGCCCGGGATGATACAAGTAGTGCTACATGGGCTGGAAGCCATTGCTCCATGGGCTTAATCTCATCCATGAGCTGTTTTAAACCAAACCAGATCTGACTTCATTTAAAAGGCAAAAGCGTGAAGGTTCACTACGAGCCAGCAACACAAACCGACGATGCTGAGCACGTCTCCTGGGGGAAGCAAAGCTTCCCAAGAGCACAACCCGGAGAGCTGCTCACAAACCACAGCTTCACAGTCCCAGGGTAGAGAAAGCAGCATCTCACTTCAAGAAATGCACATCATCTGCATCTCCCAAGCCTGGAGCAGTGTGATACACGGGGGTAGGAAGCTCGGAATGTAAAGTGGGTAAATACAAGGCAAGGGCAAAGATTTGGGCATGCCTGGAGTGGCCAGGCAGTTGGACTGGACTGCTGTAGGTCCCTTACCACTGAAAATACTCTGTTCTATTCTATATTCCATATTCTCTGTTCTAGTCTCTAGTTTGTTCTACTCTACACCATTCCTTTTCGCTCTATTGCTTGGGTAGACAGAACTCCATGTCAGTTCCCAATGGAATGAAGCCCATGAACACCCACAACCAGAAGCAAATCTGCAAAAGTACCATTATGCCTGCAAGTCTGCCACATTCATACCCTAAAACATTCCAGAAGTGCAGAGGGTATTCCAGGACACACAGTCTGGGTGTGTGAGAACATCTCCCCATCATGCATTGGCCCTGCAGGGGATTAACTGAGCTTTCAGCAATAATCTCTGCAATGGGATGCATGGGGAATGGAGACCAACCCTGAGGATAGATCGTGCTGCAATCACACCAGGATCCTATTGCCTCATTAATGCACCTAAACCGTATCTACATGTTAATAATATTCTGGGCCTTAATCCAGTTGCAGAGAAGCCAACTGAAACAAGCAACAGCAGCTACAAACTAACATGACAACATCGCTGCCTGTATGCCTATGGTTAAGCACATCTTTGCATACAGGAGAGCATCAGAATATCAGATTCTATTAAAAATTGACCTTCAAGTGAAGATTCTTTCTGCTATTACAACTTTGGGGTTATACTGAACATCTAAACCACAAACCAAATATTTTGTGCTCATACTTTGAGATCTCTTTGCTCTGTCATTCATAACTGTGACTCTGGCTAACCCAGCTGATGGCCTGTGGAAAGGAGGTCCTGAGGGTGAGAAATCCCAACAGAGGCCACTCAGACATTATGTTGTTAAAATGGTGTCAAAAAGGGGCTGCACGAGCACACATGGACTCAGCTTAAGTGGTACCTGAGGTGTTCATCACTGGTAACATCCCTTCTTACAGGACACGTTCAGAGGGTTGCAGGGTAAGGGGGGCACAGCCTCAGGAGACCCTGCCCCGGGGCTCACAGCATCCCTGCCACTGCTAACTTGAAAACAGCAAGGCAAAAATCCCTGCTCTTTGATGGATTTGAGGCCCATAGTTTATCCTTCCCAAATTCAGAGCATGCTGTCTATTAAGAGGTTAAATCACACAATGATTTAGGTTGGAAAGGGCCTTAAAGCTCCTCCAGTTCTGACCCCTGCCATGGGCAGGGACACCTTCCACTGGAGCAGGTGCTCCAAGCCCCTGTGTCCAACCTGGCCTTGAGCACTGCCAGCGATGGGGCAGCCACAGCTTCTCTGGGGACCCTGTGCCAGCACCTCAGCACCCTCACAGGGAAGAGCTTCCAAACTATCAATGCAGCAGCTCAGGCAAGCCAGCCCCTGGATTCCCCTGCAGTCAGTACTACACCTCCCACAGTTTCATGTACTTACAGGATAGCAACTGCTATTTCTCATTTAGCTGCGTGCTGGCCTATGCCCTGGGGCACGAGGCTTTCAGCTGTACTTGTCTTGAATCAAACACACAAGGGGAATTTTACCACCCCATCCAATTCTCCTTGAGGCAGAGATCATGCCTTGAAAATGTCACCCTTCACGTTCACCTTTCATAGGGAACTGCAGGAGAAAGTAGTTTTCTGTAGTTGCCACTTTATGTTCACTAACAGCTGTAACACTACTTCTGTGTAAAGATTAATAATGTCCTAAGTAGGAAATGGAGCTTTTATTGCTTTAAAGAAATAACTGCAGCAATGCAGAGAGCTTCACATGGTGCAGTGCCAAGGGGTACTAAACTCACTCCTGCACACTGCCAGCTCACCTCATTTCCCTCCAGTAACACACTCCACCATGACCTGCCTTATCGCACTGGAGATGTCCTAGCTGACATGGAGTGAAATATGCTCTTTACCCTCCTCTACATTAGCTTTCCCAAACTCATCCACAGAAGGATACACCTAAATATAGCCGTGTCGCCCCAGAGCGCTCCGGGGAGCTTGGCTGCCAAAGAGAACAACTTGGCAGGCACAAAGCATAAGCCCAAAGCTTTCCCAAGGGAATGGAGCAGCTTCGGGCTCGCACGTGCAAGGCAAGTCCTGACAGCCCCCGAGCACTCGCTGTGTTTAGAAGAGCATCATTCTCTGCTGGACACCGTCAGTGAGTCTAAAGCTTCTCCAGGGGAAACAGAACTCCAAACCCTTAAGTCTTGCTCGGCTCGAGGTCAAAACCCACACTGCTCTTCATAGGTTTAACTTCGTAAAGCACTGATCTCAAAGGGGAAAGGGGAAAACAAAGACCACTGCTTAACTCATGTAACAAAAGGATTCAACAGGTAACCCCATTTCTGCCTCGAGGCATTCTAAATCATGGTATGCACACAGAAAGTCTCAAAACTTAATGAAAAACACCCTGATGGCAGCATCATGCTGACCCTGTGTTCGCTCTGTTCTAAACCTGAATTCCCCACTGCAGCGCTGACAAGCAAGATGAAGAATGGTCCAAATGCCTCGACGGGCTCGTACCTGCGAGCTCCTCAGACTGGGAATGTACAACCTGGCTCAAAGAAGCATTTCAGCAGAGCAAGGCACCCCCGTCCTCAGAGAAAACTCACTGCAAACGCCCTGCTGTGAGACAGAATGGATCAGCAAAGCTGAAGTCTACAAACTTCACTTTATCACTTGCAGAAACAAGGCAATGGACGTGTTTCAAGCTGCCAGAGGGTTGACTGAGATGAGATCTGAGGCAGAAGCTCTCCCCTGTGAGGCAGTGTTCAAGGCCAGGTTGGATGGGCGTTGGAGCAACCTGCTCTAGTGGAAGGTGTCCCTGCCCATGACAGGGGTTGGAAATGGAGGAGCTTTAAGATCCCTTCAACCCAAACCACTCAGTGATTCTATGATATGATTCTATGATTGTCCCCATCCCACCAGGGTGAGTGAGGGGCTCAGTGCTCAATTGCTGGTTGAGGTTAAACCCCAACAGTCAGCTCCAGGAACCACTCACTGCATGTTAACAGTGGGTCAATTTCAGAAGACGTGCACATACACATCCCTTTAATCCTACCTCAACTTCCATCACCTTCTTGATTCAGTGCCCTCTCTATCCACCTTTTACCATTTTGGACTCTATTTTTGCCTGTCTCATTGACATCAGTTCACCTTTTTTGTCTTCTTCAGCATCAAGAAGGACAATTCCCAATTTTTCTTCATTTTTTCAAGTCCACAGTCTTGAAACTGGTTTTAAAATGCTAAGATTCAAACAAGAAAGCAGAAAGGAGGCCTGTGTGGGGGTGTGCACAAGGGGAGGGAAGTTATCTGTATGCTTGGCATTAACTTTTTGGGCAAGCTTGGATCATCGTGAAGCTTTTCATAACCATGAAGGTTCAAATCTTGCTGCTCTTAAAATAAAAGCTGAAAGTCCCATCTAACCTCACACCACCAACAGCTAAAACATGGAAGAGAAGCCACTTATCACAGCATCCAAAATAACCCTGTGGGAGTTGACAGCACTGAGTTTTCCTCTAGTTATCTTCTGATCTGTCATTCCAGTTTATTCTTTCTTGCTTTTTATCACTCAGTTTTACTTCCGTCTACTGGGCCGGACCATAAACTGAAGCAGATTTCACTGTTTGCGTATTATATCTGTTCTGTGTCACTTCCTTTAGCTTTAAACACTCTTTTTTCTCCTTTTTCTTCTGTAGCTGCCCCATGATGCAGTACTTAAAGCTCAGATTTTGGTGTCAAACCCAACTCTTTGTCACTGGTTCAACTGGGGGAAGGCAGAACTGTTGTTTCATGACTTCATAGTTTCTCCCCCTGGTACCACCCACAAATCACATCACATATGCATGCACGTTTGATTTCTGCTTAATACATCCTTTGAATGAAATGGAGAAAGAACTGAATTGGGATTCAGAGACGGTGCTGTTTTCTACTTCGTCTGGTTGGGATTCTGTGACCCCAATGATTTTGCTCAAGACCTGATGTGATGCCTGATAAATAACCTCCGTTTTCACCTCCTGAACCGTCAGCCCCGTCACCTGCAATATGTAGATGCATTAGTGAACAAAGGCTCATTATTCATCACTGTGAGACATTTCCTAGGGAGCTCCTCCTTTGGGGAATGAGCCCAAATGGAAGCTGGTTAGATTGAAGAAAAAGATCTGTAATTCTTACAAATCTTATTCATTATTAACAGAGCATTTCATAATACTGACGAGAATGTCAGAATTCAAACGCTGTAGCTGGAAAAGCACAGAAATATTTAACCTGAGTTAAATTTACCTTCATGCGCCTTTGGAGCTGTTCTTTGCTCCCCTCTCCAAGCAGTTAAACTTGCAAACAAATCTAGCTTGGTTTATTGTCAACAGCATCTATTCTGCTTAGCACACACTCTGGATGAATTTATTCGCAAGTCTATTTTTAACCCACCAACAGAGAAATCTGTAGAAAGCAGCAAGTGATAAAAGCTCGGGAGTCACAGTAAAAAACCAGCAAACAAGAGTGTGAAGACAGCTCCATGCCAGGGCCATCCACGAGGGGATGGAGGGTCCTTTACATGTCATTCTTCATTGTAAAAAGCCACCAAATCTAAGTGAAAGCAACTGGTCCGCACAGTATTAGATGTGTCTACATTGGTGCAAGAGGATTTATCTCTGCTTCCTGCTTTGCCATCACACCAATTTCCCTGCTTAGGATGATCCTGACAATTAAGTGGGGAACCCAACACAGACCGTAAAGGACTTTGCATCAAGGACAAGGCTGGCCCCATTTCTTAGCATAGTAAATGACAGCACTTCTCCAGGAACATTCAACACAGAAAACAGGCGCTCTTTTAATCCCCTTGGGAGACTAAATGCCACGAAGCGCTATGTGAACATCACAAGCACTTGGGTAAGCTTTACACACCAGCAAGAAGCATTTGTGGGCTTATTGTGCCGGCTTGCTGAGATTGCTGGAGATTGGCTTATATTCTGCTGCATTCAAGCAGCAAAACTTGACAGTCCACTTCTGTGGGCCGTGGAGTGCAAAGCTCCCCCCATAGCAGCACATGATTCTTTGACCAGTTTTCTTTTCAGTAGCAGATTTTGAACATTAACAGTTGGCTGCTTCTACATAGTGAGAGCCAAGGAAAATCCTGGAAGCTATTCCGAGGTTAAAGTCAGGGCAGCATTTTCACCAGCCATTCTGTTGTACACTAAAAGGATTCAGTGGCTTCTGGAGAAAGGGCTGATTTGCTCCTATCGCTCCTCTTGGCTCACTTCCTCTCTCCTCCTCCCCTCATCACCATTTCTTGTCTCCTACAAATCAGTGTCTGCAGATCTGGTTGCATTTTTTGTTACCCTTTCAACTGAAATAGCCTGAATTTCCCTTTACTACAGAGGATCCAAACTTCCAAAATAAGGCTCTTCTAACCCCAGTGATGCATTTACTAAAGCCATCAGTAAGCACGAAACAGTCCCTGTGCTGTGCAGATGAGAGACACGACACACTTCTTCCCTAATAACCGACATTATGTAAGAGGTGACACACAAAGGGACAGGAATAACTCCAAGAGGACAAGTCACCAGAGACCTGACTGGTTAAAACCTGGTCTTTACATCGAGATGAGAACACCAAAATGCCCACTCTATGCACCTCAGTGGATAGTTACACTCTTAATGCAGTTCGTGCAGAGCCTAAAGAGCCACAGTGATTTAACTTTGACAAATTAATGCCGTGTCTAGGACAGAGAGGTGGTAAAGATGAAGAGATCTTCCAAAACTTTTATCAAGAGGAATAAGAAATACACTGGAGTGTATTATAGAAATACACCTTCTTGGAGCTAACAGTTTCAGTCATTCATTTTGAGCAAGCTGGTCTAGTGGAAAGCATCCCTGCCCATGGCAGGGGGTTGGAACTGGATGATCTTAAGGTCCTTTCCAACCCAAACCATTCCACGATTCTATGATTTGGGAGGAGCAGCAGGGATCATTACTCAGGAAACATAAATACCCAGGGAAATGTTTATTCTGAACCTGATCTAGTTCAACGTGTTCCGGCTCACTGCAGGCAGGATGGACTAGCTGACCTTTGAAGGTCCCTTCCAACCCAGACTGTTCTGTTTCCCTTCTATGATTCTTCTACACATACTTTCCAGCAGTGGAGAAGACCATTTTCCCCACAGTCTGATACAGGTGTTGAGCTTCTATCAAAGAAGGTGCTGAAAATGTTATTGTCAAAGGAAAGGGGGGGAAAGCAAAGCAAGGGGAGAAAGCAAAGCAAGGGGAGAAAGCAAAGCAAGGGGAGAAAGCAAAGCAAGGGGAGAAAGCAAAGCAAGGGGAGAAAGCAAAGCAAGGGGAGAAAGCAAAGCAAGGGGAGAAAGCAAAGCAAGGGGAGAAAGCAAAGCAAGGGGAGAAAGCAAAGCAAGGGGAGAAAGCAAAGCAAGGGGAGAAAGCAAAGCAAGGGGAGAAAGCAAAGCAAGGGGAGAAAGCAAAGCAAGGGGAGAAAGCAAAGCAAGGGGAGAAAGCAAAGCAAGGGGAGAAAGCAAAGCAAGGGGAGAAAGCAAAGCAAGGGGAGAAAGAGTCTCTTGTCTTTCTTTGAATGTGAACACTAGGAGAGAACAGCCTGGCTTTTTGAAAGCCTTGAAAAGTGCTTCTCTTACTCCACACGAACATTTCTTACCATGACTTTTCCATCTGGGATACATTAACATAGCCTTGGGATAAGCAACCTTCTATGATTTCCATAGTGTCCATAGGAAAATCCAAGTTCCCAACAGAAGAACCTCTTAAGAGAGAATCTCCCTTGTGAGGGGCAACAAAATGTTTCAAATTTCTGAATTAATTGCTATAGAGCTGCAGAAAAAGGATGGGCAGAAAGTCTGTGGAAAAAGACTGAACACCTTCTCACGGCAAGACATGGAGCTATTGGAGCAAGTCCAGAGGACAACATGAGGATGATCAGGGGCTGGAGGGCCTCTGCTATGGAAACAGGCTGAGAAAGTTGGGGCTGCTCAGCCTGGAGAAGAGAAGCTGTGTGGAGACCTCAGAGCAGCTTCCAGTGTCTGAAGGGGGCTATAAGGATGCTGGAGAGGGACTCTTTGTTAGGGACTGTAGTGATAGGACAAGAGGTGATGGGTTCAAACTGAAACGGGGAAGTTCAGGTTCTTCTTGTTTCTGTCAGCACTACATAAACTTCGTTTCTTTGAGTACTACATAAACTATTGGCAAAGTAAAACCTTCTTAGCTGGAGAAATGCTGAGCATGGAACACGTGGCAAGGACAACCAAGCAAGGAGCATCCTGCCTGATGTTACACAGACGTTCCTTTCCTCCCATTAGGCCTTTACAGTTATAGAACAGAAATGTGTGGATGCTATTTGCTCAAGACCCGTCACACCTGCAACCAGCAGCCCACTGGGATGAAATTCACTGGAATTGGTGTTAATTTAATCCAGCTCCTGCCTAAGGCTGAGTTTAAGAGCAGCAGTCCTTTACGAGGCACAGAGTTACAAGGCGGCAGTGACAGCCATGGGGCACAGAAGGTGATCAGTTATAAAATCAGTGAATTTATACTTATGAGAATATAATCCAACAGTATTTGAACTACGAACATGATGCCATCACCTGTTTTCTTTCCTCTGACATGGAAGTACAATGGCTATGGACTAAATGGTCCAGAACCTCCTTAAACAATAAAAACATGCTGAAAATATAGATGCCTCTAAGACTACTTGAGGTAGGAGAGGATGGCAGCCCCTGGTACCAGCCATGGCCTGGCACTGAGACATCCCATCCTCCTTATCTGACAAAAAAGCTTGTGTCTGTCTAAATGAGCATCTCCACTTCCACAAATGGAAGACCTTATTGCAGCCTTTCAGTTCTTAAAAGGGACCCATAAGGAATACGGGGAGAGACTTTTAGCAGGGCTTGTTTCAACAGGATGAGGGTTAATGGTTTTAAACTAAAAGAGGGAGATTCAGGCTGGATGTGAGGAAGGAATTCTTTACTATGAGGGTGGTAAAACCCTGGCACAGGTTGCCCAGAGAGGTGGTGGATGCCCCATCCCTGGAGACATTCAAGGCCAGGCTGGATGTGGTTCCAGGCAACCTGATCTAGCTGAAGATGTCCCTGCTCATTGCAAGAGGGCTGGACTTTGAAGGTCCCTTCCAACCCAAACTACTCTGTTATTCTATGAGTGGGCATGGGCAGCAGCTGAAGGACACAGAACACTTGGTAAGAAAACACCCCAACAACCTCACTACAACGAAAGCAAGGCAAGAATGCACTGGGAAGAAAGCCTGCAAGAAGCAGAAAGGTGACGATGGAACAAACAGGAGGAAGGTGAAACTCTTCCTCTTTCACCACTTAAACCCATCCCAATTTTCACCAACTCCACGTAGTCTTCCCTGCGCTGAATGGGAGTGCATTTCACCTCGGTCACTGCAGTAGTGAGTCATGCAAACTCATCCCATTAGCGAACGCGCGTATATCAGCTAGAACAACACTTGTAACACCAGCGCAGCCAATGATGACCTGGTTTAGCGGAGGAGCAGGGTGCCACTCACCTATGATGCCGCTGTCCCTGCTCTCCAGCGTGGAGGTGGGGCTGGTGACGGCGCCGTAGGTGCAATCCTTGGTGGTGACGCTGGTGCTGACGGGCGGGAGCGTGGAGCAGGGGCTGCTGGCGGGCGGCGAGGCCGTGCTGCTGGTCAGCGTGGAGCAGGGGCTGATGCGCTGCGTCACGGCCGAGCTCTGCAACGGGAAGGGGGAACAAGTCACTCACCACCGCCAGGCACTGGGCGGGAAGAGTCTTTCTATAGCTCACGCTTGAGGATTTGCTTTGTAAGGGGAAGGTGAAAAGGGCTTTAGTGCTCAAAGTGACAAGGTCTGCTGAGCCTCCCCACGGTGTGGATAACACAGGCACCAGGCTAGGCTGCTGTGCCTTGGTTAAAGCTTCCAGCTTCCATGTTCAACAGGAAACACATCAATAAGGTGGGGTTAATCAAATGACTTACTCCAGACTTTACTGAATCCCAGACTGCTTTGGGCTGGAATGGACCTTAAACCTCATCCAGTTCCAAACCCTGCCACGGGCAGGGACACCTTTCACTAGAGCACCTTGCTGCAAGCCCCTGTGTCCAACCCGGCCTTGAACACTGCCAGCGATGGGGCAGCCGCAGCTTCTCTGGGCACTCTGTGCCAGCACCTCAGCACCCTTCTGCCTTATAGTCAACCTGAACTTCCCTGTTTCAGTTTCAACCCTGTCCCTACAGGTCCTCACAAGAAGTCCCTCTCCAAAAAAGCCCAAATAAGCAAAAAACTATGACACAGTGAAGCAAATTTCATGCAATTGTTTAAGTGGACATCTCCAGGGTGGTGATGATACAGCATGATCTCACCTCTACTTACAGCAAGACACATCATACGCAGGAAATCCTACAAAGGCCTCTGGGCCATTTCCATCTGCTCAGAAGCCACCGTGGGGCTTTCATTCTTATTCTGCTCTGTAAAGGTTTCCTCCATTCAAGGAAACCAACAGTGGTTTTACCCCCCTGCACCAGGAAGCTTGAAATCCCTTATCTAGATAGGAGACAGCCCTGCCCAGACATGCTTCCCCCACCAGATAAGGTTTAAAACACATAATAGGGAAAATGGTGCTCTCCAAAGGCAGAACAAAACAAAGAAATGCAGCAGCACAAAACCAATGGGGTTTTAGAAGTATTTTGGGAATATACTGGGTGCAAGAAACTGGACGTGTTTAGGGAGAAGCTGTGGCTGCCCCATCCCCGGCAGTGCTCAAGGCCAGGTTGGATGGGGCTTGAAGCAACCTGAATGGGCTGGATTAGATGATCTAGAGAGACGCCTTCCAACCTCATCCTATGCACTTAAAAGTTTAACCAGCTTATATGGGGGGTCTTTGAGAATGTGAAGCATTAGGACTATAACGCTATTACGGCTCCTCAGCACAAGAAAGACAAGGAGCTGCTGCAGAGGGTCCAGTGCAGGCCACAAGGATGCTCAGGGGTCTGGAGCAGAGACTGCAGGAGCTGGGCCTGTTTAGAGAAGAGCAGACTGAGAGGGGATCCCTTCAATGCAGATCAACAGCTCAAAGGAGGTACCAGGAGGATGGTGCCAGACTCTTTCCAGTGGTGCCCAGCGACAGGAGGAGGAGCAATGGCCATAAACTAAACCAGAACAAGTTCCACCTCAACATGAGGAAGAACTTCTTTCCACTGAGGGTGGCAGAGCCCTGGCACAGGCTGCCCGGGGGGGGGTGTGGAGCCTCCCTCTCTGGAGACATTGGAACCCACCATGGACACGTTCCGGTGCGCCCTGCTCCGGGTGGCCCTGCCTTGGCAGGGGTTGCACTGGGTGATCTCCAGAGGTCCCTTCGACCCTGATGGTTCTGTGATGCTAAATTCTTTACAGTGAACTTTCCATGTCCTTTGTTCAACCGTTATTTTAAACAAATCCCTGCTGAAGCTTCTCTCAGTACTGACAAAGTAACCATCCACTGACCTTAAACCACAGAAAAACCACACTTTAAAGCAAACTGCAGGACAAGAATGGCACTTGAAGGAATGAAGAAATCATCTCCATCCCTCCAGCTGAGGGGAAACGACTGTTTCACGAAATGCCAAAAGTGATATTCTAAGTTCTTTTATGTGAGCTTTTATGCAGCTCCTTAAGAACAGCTACTTGCAACTGGAAATGACTGAATAACACGGGATATCACTTGGCATTGATTGACATGTTTTATTTTTGTATTGATAGAGAAAAAAGGCTCCTCTGTGCAAGTTTTAAATACAAATTGCCATTGACAGAACATTCTGTATTCTTCCTGCTGCTGTTTCATCTGTCACATTTTCCCTAAGCTTTGAGAACTGACACTGTTCTGACACAGCCTCATTGTCCTTTGTGCTCCTCTGGCAGGCAGTGCACTTAAAAAAGAGTTTCCCCTTTAAAAAGTAGGAGAAAAAGGATTTCTTCTTCAGCATTTTGTGGTCTCTCATTAAGGAAACCGTGATTAAGAGACAGCACAATAAAACACCATTTCAGAGCACTCCGAATTACAGACTAGCCTTTGACATATTCAAAGTGAGGAAACTGAATGAAAATGCAACATGCCCATTGATAAATCAAGATGGGTTTAGTGGAAACACCTTCATTCCTTAGTTCCACCTTAGCTCCAGCATTGGCAAGATTGCAAATGATGATTTTCTTGCTTGAGGAAGCAAAGCATGGTCAGAATTCCAAGCAGCAGCCAAGCCCCAGCTTCTGATACAAAGAACGTTTTCTTTGCCCAGGCCTTGTCAATGGACGCATTAAACCCTAGGAAATGGTTCTTGTTTTTAAACTCAAGTGCAAACTCTTAGTCAAAGTCTCCATCAGCTTTCAATTAATCAATGATGAAGGGAAGAATGAATCTTTGCAAATCCCATGTTTCGCTGCTGGAGATGATTCTATGATTTTCAACACCACTTGAAGCAGGGCAGCTGAAGAAACTCCATTTGGGAAGGAGAGTTGCAGAGGTTTGCAGAATAGCTGCCGCAATTCGGAAGAGGCTATAGCTGGGACAGGGTTTGTGCATGGCTCCTGCCCCAAGAGCCACTGGTAGATGGCAAAAGTCAGAGAAGGGCCACCAAGATGGCTGGAGCTTGTCTTGAAGGAGGAGATGCTGATGGACAGGATTCATTCAGCCTGGAGAAGAGACAGCTGAACTGCACCAAAGGACAGCTGCAGCCTTCCACTGTGTGCAGGGGGTGAGAGAAGACACAACCATGCTCTTCTCAGAAGGCAAAGATGCTGCAGTCATAGGATGTATCAAGGCAATTTTGTTGTAGGCAGAAGACAAAAGTCCTTCCCAGGCAGAGTCATCAAGCCCTGGAACAGGCTGCCCTGTTCTCTACCTGCGGAGATCTTCAAACCTCACCTGGACAAGGCCTCAACAACCTGGTCCAGCTCTGAAGCTGCCAGCAGGTGGTTGGATGAGATGGCCTCCAGGGATCATCTCCAACCTCGGGCATCCTGTGACTCCAGGCAAGTGCTGACAGCAGGAGATGCTCACAAAGAAAGATAAAAAATCAACTTGGTAATTGAGGAACCAGCTTCCCTTTATCTCCAGCAGCACATGAAGAGCATTCAAAGGCCCTGATAAAGCTTTGTGATGCAAGAATTAGCACATGGCTCAAGATACCCATCTATTTTAGAGGACAACTCTCTGCTGCTTCTCTTTAGGTGTTCTTTTTCATTCTCCAAAGGCATCTTTTGCTTTAGAGAAAAGATGGGATTTTAATTTTTGCCAAAAGGCAACAACAAAAAGAACCATTTACAGTAGAAAGCTCTGCTTGGCTTTGAAGTATTCACTTCAAGCAGGTACCTGTTAAAAAGTACATTTTCTAGCACAATGTGCAGTGAAGTACATTTCAAATCCACCACAACTTGCCTAAAACATAGAATGAAAGTGTTAAAAGCTTAATGACTGTCTTAAAGGCAAAAACTTGACAAAAACATGTTTCTTGGCTCTCAAATGTCCATGCAGAAGATCAAAAACCTTTTGGCTCAGTCCACAGCATGAGACCAAGCGCAGAACACAGCCCTGCACCCTGCTCACCAGGAGCACCCCCTGCTTTGTGCTAGGAGCAGACCAGGGCTCTTGGAGCAACTGGAAAATGGGAAACTGTAAGGAAAATAGGAAAACTGGAGTTTCCTTCCCATTGGCTCAGGCTGGGAGAAAGATTCACATGCGCCACCAGAGCCATCTCACAGAATCCCAGAATGGTTTGTACCGGAAGGGACCTTAAAGCTCCTCCAGCTCCAACCCCTGCCATGGGCAGGGACACCTTCCACCAGAGCAGGTTGCTCCAAGCCTCTGTGTCCAACCTGGCCTTGAACACTGCCAGCGATGGGGCAGCCACAGCTTCTCTGGGCACCCTGTGCCAGCGCCTCAGCACCCTCACAGGGAAGAGCTTCTGCCTAAGAGCTCATCTCAGTCTCCCCTCTGGCAGTTAAAGCCATTCCCCTGTCCTGTCCCTACATCCCTTGTCCAAAGCCCCTCTCCAGGTTTCCTGCAGCCCCTTCAGGCACTGGAGCTGCTCTGAGGTCTCCCCTTCAGGAGCCTTCTCTTCTCCAGGCTGCCCCAGCCCAGCTCTCTCAGCCTGGCTCCAGAGCAGAGCTGCTCCAGCCCTCGCAGCAGCTCCGTGGCCTCCTCTGGATCTGCTCCACCAGCTCCATGTCATTCCTGGGATGAGAACTCTTCTTGGCTTCCACTTTTCATTAATTAGTCTTTTAAGGAATTCAGGACCTGAAGTCAGGTCCTGTGAATCATGCACATGTTAAGTATCTAAGTGCAGACTCATGGGATGACTGTTAAAAGGAGAGAGCACTAGAAGTGGGCTTCTGAGTTTCACACTCTTCTGTTACATACTGCACTATCCATTTCCATTTAAATGAAGGGAAAAACTATCTCCTGGTTTCATTCTCATCTCACCAGCACTGCAGGGAGTGGGTAGTATCCAGGCCTGAGGAGAAGGAGGAAGAAACTCAGCCAGTTCCCACAACACCTCTGTTGCAGGCCTGAGCTTTCTGCTATTTGGCTTTTCAGGCAGCCAGAGGGGATGTAACAAGCTTGATCACAATAAAGATTTTATGATTTGCTTTCTGGCTCTGTTTGCAAGCATGAAATCACCTTGTTCAGCAAACAGGAGCAAAAAGTGTGGTTATCTGAACAATCAGCCTGTTCCTCCTTCCCTCTCCTCCCTGGGGAACTGGGAGCCTTTACGTAACATTGCTGAAGTGTTCCTGAAGCATTCGATCCAAGATGCCATGAAGTACAAATTATTTTGGTCACTATAACCTGATTAGATGCTGCCCACTCCTACGGCACTTGCAAGAAACAGAAAAACAACAGAAGCTGTTTCACACGGCAGCAGCTGATCCTGCACCACATTCTGTGACGATGATTCACCGTTGGACAAGGAGATAGAACCTTTTACCTCCTCACTCTTAGTTCACTGCTAGGAGGCACTTAGCTGGCACACAACTGGAACAAAACCCCTCTCCCACATGCTGTGTCTGGCTCCCAAACCGGGCTGTAGAAGAGGAGGGATCAGAGGGCTCGTACCTGGTTCTCATCCTGCACCTCCATGCTGTACTGGGGCCCTGACTGAACCTCCGTGACTTTCTCTCCAAGGAGGAAGCCCAGGCGAGTCATGAGTGTATTTGCTGCCTCATCTACGGACGGAGGGGGTCCCAGCTCCTGCTCAGTGTCACCTAAACAGGAAGAAAAACAGGTTCAGTCACACATTGTTTAGCTTGGCAACTGCTCAGTGGTTTTACCAACAAAACACTGCTAAATTCTCGCGCTGCGATGGCAGTACCCTGGTTTTCACAGAATCATTGAATCCCAGCATGGTTTGGGCTGGAATAGACCTTAAAGCTCCTCCAGCTCCAACCCCTGCCATGGGCAGGGACACCTTCCACTGGAGCAGTTGCTCCAAGCCCCTGTGTCCAACCTGGCCTTGAACACTGCCAGGGATGGGGCAGCCACAGCTTCTCTGGGCACCCTGTGCCAGCGCCTCAGCACCCTCACAGGGAAGAGCTTCTGCCCAAGAGCTCATCTCAGTCTCCCCTCTGGCAGGTTAAAGCCATTCCCTTGTCCTGTCCCTACAGGCCCTTGTCCAAAGCCCCTCTCCAGGGAGCCCTTTTAGGCACTGGAGCTGCTCCAGGGTCTTCCCTTAAGGAGCCTTCCCTTCTTTTTCAGGTCATTCATGCTACTCAGGGCTATTTTAACATTATGGTATGGTCATTAATTGTAGTTTATGCATTGCTCCAGCTGCCAATACATGCTAACACGTTGTTTCTCCTTTCATTGCTCACTATATTCCCAGCATCGCCCATGGAAGCAAATCCACCTTGCCTTCCCCGCACCAGAGGTACCACAGCCATTGGGGAATGCAATTTCCTGGACCAGCGATGGAAAAGGAAGAGCCTTCCCTCTCCTCTCTCATGTAGAGATTATCTCCAAGTTACTCACAGAGAAACCAAGGCTACCCATGCCATTTTGAATGCACCCCATGGGCTGCAGAGCAGCCAACACGCTCTACCGAGGTGTTAAGAGCAAAGACCAGGATAGCAAAGCCATGTGTACATCTTCCAGTGTCATCTGCTGTTTCCAACACACTCCCTGTTACCTGGAAAGCTCCACTGTCCAGACACCAAACCGCCTTGTGCTGTCACACCATGGCCACGATACAAAGCCAAATCCACCTCTCATTTCCACATCGGGTCTATAAAACAGGTCAAACCCAACATTCCAGAGCACTTTTCCTCCTTTATTTCAGCCATCTGCAGGAAGAGCAGCTAGCAATGCCCACTGGGAAAAGGCCAGGGATGTTTATTGGCATCATTTTGACTTTATAACAGAAATCTGTGGGGGTGTTTGACTTGCAGCATCACAAAAGGCAAGCTGGGTTCTGAACATCAAGCTCTCCCCTGCTCCCACCAGCAGCAGTTTAAAGCCTGAAGGTCAAGTACTCTCCACGTTACACTGAAGCAACACTGCGCTTAGTGCGGTTGTAGGAGACTAATTAGGATTTGCAATTAGTCTACAGTTAATTATTCATCTGATAATGTGCAATCTGGAAAAGAGCCCATCTCCATTTCCCAGCTCCAGCCTGGTTTGGGGCGCTCTGACACAGCCTAAAGCTACAGCAAGAACACAGTGCTTTAACTATTGCTTTCTGATAACTGAAACCCACAAAGCACAGAACCTGGGATTCGTACAAGAACTTCCAGAAATTCCCACTTAGGTCCATAACGTTCACCTCAAGGATGCTTAAAGCAATTTTTCAGTGCCTCACCTGCACTACTGCAAATTCAAAACCCTGGAGTATCTCACATGTAGCCACGTCTGCATCCATAAGCACCATTAACTCTGGGAGATGAGCATCTGGAGAAGTCCTTACCCAGTGACTTCACTGTTATGAAAATGGATTATGCAGTATGATAATAGAAGCTGTCTTTCAATTATTGAATCCCTATTGTACTGCTTCAAACCCCGCTGACGTGAATGCCATAGATTAAGAGAGAGACAAATTTAGATGGATGGCCCAATTTTCTCAACTGCTGACCACCCACATCCAATCTGTGGGCATTTACTATCTCTGGGAGTCAAATCCAGCACATACATTTATGTAAAGTGAAAATTACCCAGACTTTGACTTCCAAGGTTAGGTTTTTCCCTTAAAAATGTGGACTTTTAGAGTTTATCCTAGAGATCTGCATCAAGGATATGGCTCTGTTCGGAATTAGTAGAAGTTTCTTATGCATTCCCCATCCTGCTTCCATGATATTAATAATAATCCAACCACATTGACTTTCCCATCTTGGCAGAAAGGAAAAGCTGGATCTACCCCTCCATTGCCTGGGAATGTGCCTGGATTACACTGGGGCGGCTTCCTTGGGCTCAGCATTCGGAACCACTCCCAAACCAACCAGAAGAACCTGCTCCTTGGAGGCTGGGTGTAAGCTCATCCTGAAACCTCCCCTTTTAATCCTACCCCCAGAATACGCCCCAGGGACACAAAGCTCTTTCACCTGTAAAAATAAAGAAACAGTGAGCTTATCTCAGGTCACTGCTAAGAACATAGAAGATACAGAAGATTACAACTGCCTCCTTTGATAACTGCCCTAATTCACCTGGAGACACTGCTCACAGCACAAGCGATCAACAGCAGCAACCTAAGCTGTTTGAGACTGTCCGAGCTCATGTAGAACCATCAATTCCTTTATTATACTGTGGCTTTCAAAGTACAGATAACTTTGAACTTCAGCAAAGCACTACTGGACTGGATTAGTCCCTCTTTTGGTTATAGGTCTTTAAAAGTAAGCGCAGGCATTTAATTGAGTGTCAAAGAAGAGAAAGAACAGCTCTGAGATGCCTGTGAATGGGTATTATGGAAAGAAGCTGGAACTTGCCTTTCAAGGTTGACAGTAAGCTCGAATACTCCAAGTTCAATGGAAGGGCATCACTGCGTTTCTCCTCCCTTGCCATGCGTGCTATCCAGTTGAGGCTGCAGCCAAGTGTTACACACACGTCAGCATACTCTGCTCCCCCAATCCCACGAGGGAAATTTGAGCCTCAGTTGATAACAGAACTGACCTGAGGTATTTTTAGGTATTCTGACAGTATCACAGCTCAAACACACCTCCTACAGTCACCTCAAGTAAGTGACCTCCAGTACATCAACGGACCCCAACCAGCTGCCCAGCCACGCGCATGCAATGAAGTCAAGTCAGCAGACCCAGACAGAGATCCACCAGGTTCTGGGTCTGGAGCTGCTGCATTTACTATATGAGCTCATGCACTTTGTGCAGCAACATTGGGTAATGCTAAAAAGTGGATCAAAATGTGCCAAGAATTCTCAATCAGAATAAGAACCACTTATCCCCCTGACTCACTGCATGTGCATGAGTAGTTCAAGGAGTTCTAGAGATGGTGTCACTTTATGTGCCTTCATGTTCAGCTGAAAGCTTGTTTTTCTATATAGACACAGAGAAAGGCATCTCGGAGCTAGTGTAGGTGAACCTGATCTACCTACCACCCCCTGGATCTCCTGCTTGGTCCCCAGCAGCTATCAGACCACCTAACGTGTACGTTCATGCCAGTTGACATCTTTAGTAAGCTGGTTCAGTCAGTTTAAGTCTTGTTTAGTTTTCCATGAATCATGGAATCCCAGCTTGGGAGGGACCTCAAGGATCATCTGGTCCAACCTTTCTAGGCAAAGCATGACCTAGACTAGATGGTCCAGCTGATCTTACAGGTGGCCAGTGTTGGGGAATCCACCGCTTCCCTGGGGAGATGATTCCAGGGGCTGGTTTTTCTCATTGGGAAAAGTTTTCCTCTCAGTTTCCAGTCGGAATCGCCCCAGGAGTAACTTGTGCCCATCACCCCTCATCTTTTCCATGTGACCCCTTGAACAAAGGGGATCTCCATCTTTTTTACAGCCACCCTTTAAATACTGGAACATTGAAAGTGAGAGGTCTTTAATGCTAAGCACTGTTGCAGTGTTCCAGTGTTGACAGAGAAACTTTTCCCCCCTTGGAATCTGTTGCGTTGAATTTTCAGGCAAGTGCTCCAAACCTGGAAACCAAACCTTCAGCGTTTCAGTGCTGAAGTCAGAGGCAAAACCAAAAGAGGTTTACTAGATGTCTGCCACTAGTCCAAGGACTTTAACGTCACAGATGCACACGCACAGTGCACTGAATTGCTTATTTCTAATACCATAAATAAAAAGCCATGAACTGCTCCAAGAGGGATTGGCCACAACAGTTGTAGCTTGGTTGGAAGGAAAGGAAATTTATCTGATAGTGCAGGGATTATTCTGTAGGTTTTCATCATAGAAACGTAAGCAACCAGCTTCCCTTTGCACTGCAAAGCCAAATGAACTCAAAAAGAAGCCACTGAGATTCCTTTGTGGGGAGCTACACATGAATTGGATGTATCTTCTATAAAGTGTAAGAAGAATAATATTCAAGAGACTGTATGAAATATGTAACTGAATTTTAGGTAGGGTCCCCTAAAAGCTACACTAGAAGATACTCCTTGCTTTTAATCCTTCAGGTTGAGAAGAGACGGGTAACTGCAGCATTGTACGAAAAGCTCCTACAGAGATGAGAAGCACTTTGTCATTTAGATTAAACTACTGCATGTGTTTAGGCTCCCTGCCATGTTTTATCTCCCAGAGCAGAAGATTCCTGGATCATGGAATGGTTTGGGCTGGAAAGGAACTTAAAGATCATCCAGTTCCATGCCCTGGATTGGGCTGGGAGTTTTTGAAGGCCCGCTTTAAAAATGCCACTTTAACTTCTATGTAAAGGTCAGAGCAGGAAGGAAAAACCCTATAGGGGTGATCCAGGACTTGGGACAGATCTGAAACCCCCACCAGCACAATCCTGCCTGTGCTACCCCTGCTCTCTCAGAGCAGCAGGAAAGCCTGGGATGTCTCTCCAGCTTTTTCCATGCATTTTCCATTCCAGGTTATTTTCCCAGCTCTGGAGGATGAGTGGTTCCTGCAGCCCATCAATACTGTCCTGCAAGAGCTGTTATCGATGAGACTGTGCCCAAGGCTGAACGTGCACATCACCCCCTCCCTGTGCTCTCAGTCTGGCTGACCCACAAAACGAGTGGTGCTCCCGTGACATCTGCTCCCAGCTCAGTGCTCCCCATCTGCTCTACCATGGAATGGCCATGGAATCACAGAGTGGCCTGGGCTGGACACTGGGAAGAGTCAGAATGCTGCTGAGTGGAGAGGAACAAGCAGAAGCAAAGATCACAGAATCATGGAATGGTTTGGGTTGGAAGGGACCTTAATGCTCATCCAGCTCCAACCCCTTGCCACAGGCAGGGACACCTTCCACTAGAGCAGCTTGCTCCAAGCCCCGTCCAACCTGGCCTTGAACACTTCCAGGGATGAGGTCCTTTCCAACCCAAACCTGTCTGGGATTCTATGCTTCCATGAATTTTACAGATCCTGGCAGCTCGCTCTTCCATAAACCCTTTGTATTTCTGAAGGAGTAAACTCTAACACCCCAGTTAATGCCATCCACAGTAAGGATGGAGCTCATAACTGCTCGTTAATGTTAACAGCATTTCCTTGGGAACCAAACATATCATTTTATAAGCACAGTTATAAGGTTTGCTCTTTTCAAGAAGCCTTCAAACCTGCACTGTTCTGGAACAACATCATTCTAAAATACCATTTCTTTTCCATCCTTTCAGTCCCTGTAATGAAATGTGCCACCTATTCCAACTGCCACTGCTTCCACGCCATGAAGTTTCTGTACGATTTACCTGGTGATTCTATGACTTGTTTGATAGCTCCCATCATCTCATCTTGCAGATAAATGGTGCAGGGTACTACCCCTGCGAGACACTAAGCATCGACTCCAGAGAGTATGTTTGATTTCAGGGTTACACTTCTACTTCTAAACCATCTGAAATCTGTTTCAGATGAAGATCTGGGCAAGGGTTCACTTGGAGGCCCCCATCACACAATTAGCCTCAATGTAACACTGATTTATCTTATAAAAACCTCAAAACATCTTCAATTAGCGAAGAAAAAACACCAGAACAGTCCTCGGTGACGAGTGAGAACCTCTGGAGCACCAGAAAGCAATGGACTAACTGATGCCGTTGATGATTTTGATCTTCGATTACAGAACTGCAGAGTTTGATCTAACAACTTCCCTCTCTCCATGTGACCTGGTGCTGTCCCATTATTACGTACATCTAATTGGAATTCTCCTGGCTACCCTCGAGCTCTACTTGGACCATTTCTGCACATCCCCAAATCTCAGAATTCAGGGATGATTTTCTTCATCAGCCTTGTTTCTATCAAGAAGAGGTTTCTAAACTTCAACCCCACACACATTGCTTTAAAGGTCTGGTTTTGCTCTTCAGATACTCACATTAAGGGAGAGCAGTGGAAGATGGTCCCATCAACTTCAATCACACCACAGGCACATGGCGAAGGAAATACATTCTCCTCTTATATTGGTACCAAAGCTCTCCAAGCTCACCAAAACCCCAACACTCAGCTCTGGAGGTGTTCAACCCATGTGCCCTAGGTAGCTCTGTTTGCTTTAGTGCCTGTTGCTGCTCCAATCACTTCTATAAGAAACTGCAGAATTCCCCAGCATTAATCCCACAAAGTCAGTCTCTTGCCTACGTTCCATGGACAAAGCCATTCTCCCCTGCTCTCCATTTAACCACTGTTTCCTCACTCATCCTGCCCACTGCCTTTGCTGGGATGTCCTTTAATATTCCCTGCAGTAGACTGTCAGAAAGTTATTTTTTCATCAGAAACCACACTGAGATAGGCAACAGATAGGCAGAGAGAGGCAGGAAATGTAATTTCAGCCCTAGCATCAAACCTAATTCAACGCATTTCATGTTCTCGAATTAAAACCCCCCTCTGCATGCACATCTGGGGATGGATTTTCCTGGATTTCAGCTCCCATTCAAGTACCAAAACAAAGCGAATGGAGGACATGAGAGGACATCCAGCGCAGTGATGACAATTATCATAACTCTTAGCCTGGGAATGTGGGATGCTTCCTAAAAGCAGGATTACATCACCTGATCATACCCACGAGTCTGTGTTCCCAGCTCTGAGCACAAACCCTCCCTTCAAACCCTGACCAAGCAAAGGTCAGGACACTTAAATAAAGCTGTTTGGGATTTATTGTTTAGCTCTTGGAACTGACCTTTTCCTCCAGCCAGGTTTGAGGATGGGATCTGACACTGACTGATGCAGAGGGGGCTTTAGTCTGATTCACAATCATAAAAGCACAAACACTCCCTTCAAATGCTATCAGTTTGCTAAAATCTGTGCAAAACACTTAAAGAGTATTTTCATTTCAGCAATTTCATTTCAAAACCTCTCACATTGCCTCCCTTCATCATTTTCCACACCATAAACCCGATTTGGGTCTCAAGCAACACATCATGACTGATAAGAACAGGGAAGAAAACAAAAGCCACAGCTGACTCCTCTCTGCCATCAGGCACACTTAGGACCAAGTTTTATATACATACAGATATATATATTAAAGATATATATATACGTGTGTGTGTGTGTGTGTGTGTAGTATTTCCATCATTGTATAAGACCAATTTAGGATACTCATTTCCATCCTCAGCAGCTGCAACAGTGGCAGAGGCTGCTGAGGCGGCTTTTTTCATCTATTCCAAGCAGAAACCAGCCACAAATCCAGCATTTTAGGGGAGAAAAGGGAAGGGGATTTTTGCAAGTACCTTGTCTTCTCCCATGATAGCTCTGCCAGGTCAGAACACAACTGGCATTTAATAGGGCATAGCTTCAGAAAAGCAAATAATGACATTTTACTGTAGCCTTTGACCGCTATTAAATGGGAGGTCATGGGCTTATAACTGAGCAAGAGACAACAGCGGCATAAAGGCCTTGTCTTTGCGAGATCTGATGTAACAGCACATTCCCAGAATAAATGTTATTAATAGCAAATCAGACGAAATTATGACCTTCACTTGTACAACACTGACAGCAATCTCTAAATCCTACTAGCATTATATCATAGAATCGCAGACTCCCCAGGTCGTTCAGGTTGGAAGGGACCTTAAAGCTCATCCAGTCCCAACCCCTGCCATGGGCAGGGACACCTTCCACCGGAGCAGCTTGCTCCATGCCCGTGTCCAACCTGGCCTTGAACACTGCCAGCGATGGGGCGGCCACAGCTTCTCTGCGCACCCTGTGCCAGCGCCTCAGCACCCGTCACAGGAAACAGATTCCAGGAAGAGACAGGAATGCAGAAGGAAGCCAAGGAACACCATGGTGCCCAGCACGCTTCTCCAGGGATGCTCTGCTGGCAGCAGGGAGCAAAGAGCAGCACAAATGACCTGCTCCATGTGCAATGAGACAACACTTGCCTGGAGGAATGGGGGCACTCCATGGGAACACAGAGCAGAGCCAGTGAGGACTGAACTCAGAGACAGCACATAAGGGTGTCTGAAAGGAAGGAAGCTGCAGTCTCAGACCAAATGCAACCATTCTGCACCCAGTAAGAAGTTAGAGGAGGAATCTGAGGATAGGGCGGTACAAGGAATGCTTCCCAGCAAGGCTGTGCCTCCCAACTGGCAGCAAGCCAAGGTTTCCATGTTTGGATTCAGAGTAATTATTTCCCAAGTGATGAGGAGTCAAGTAATTAGTGCCATAAAATGTCAAAACCTCTGCTTAATGAAGCAGGCAATCTACTGGGGTGCAGGAGGTGATGAGCAGATTGATCTCCTGTCTTCAGTGTGCAAGTGGAGCTGTGCTGCCCTGCAGAAAGGAACAGACGGAGTTGGGGGACACCAAGAAGCACAACAAATGACAGCAAAGGGAGCAACAGTCACCCTGGGTAAGAATAAAGAAGTCCCTGCTCTGCAGTCCTGGGGAGGGTCAGGAAGTCAAGGCAACTGGCCAGAGAGCAGAAGCGATGGTGGGGCTTCCAGAGCACCGCGTATTTTCCCCTAGGAGAAGCTCTCCTTAGCATCACGGAAGTTCAAGCTCTTTTTGTGTAGGACCAAGTAAAAGCCCCATCCATCCCTTGGCCCCTTGTAGGCATTAAGATATGGGAATCAGTTCTTTCCAAACACAAGCACCCCTCCTTCTATTGTTAGAGCTGGTAAAGCTAACATTGAGGTTTCTGCCTCCAGAAGGAGTTGAAACCAAACAACAGGATTACAAAACACTGCAGGGAAAACAAATGGAATTACTGATCATTTCCTTCAGACTGTAAAGCATTCAGGAATAAATATCCAAGCCAGAAGGAAAAAGGGAAAACTGACTGGCACAACTCCATCCCTGCCCACGGCAGGGAAGTTGGAAGTACATGACACTAAGGTCCTTTCCAACCCAAACCAGTCTATGATTTTCTGACGCCAAAGAACTCCAGGAACCATCACATCCTCCCTTCTTGCCTCACTTCACATCCCGCTATTTCCACTTAGGACAAAGGCTAACTTAACTTGAACTCAGCCTAAAGCACTCCTGAAGAAATCAAGTTCCAGGAGCTAAGAAGGAAGATGAGGTTTGGGTAAAGCCATCAGCAGCACTGCAAGCAGCAGCCCAATGGGCAGGTCAGGATGGGCATTGCCTGGGAGCCGGGGTATGTGCAGCCCACACCAAACACGAGCTGAAGCACAGCCAGCTCCCCCTGTCAAGTGCTGAGGACAAACAGGATTAGCACAGGATGAACAACACTAAAATGATTTCCCAAATCTTATCTGACAGGTAACTGGAATTACTGAAGAGTCTCTTCTCCCAGAGAAAGGTAAATCTGGGGACAAGGATTTAGTTTTGCCTGGCATTTAGAGCTCTGAAAGGTGAGCGCAGCCCCAGTGCTCCTGGGACACTGAGAAACACCAGAGCCTTGAGTGCCAGCTGAGCTGGGAGATCAGAAGGAACATTACACCAATTCAGACAGCAATAAACTGAGATCCTGATGGTGAAGGATTTCAGTAGGAAGACACTGGCAGTGGATGCCCTTGATGACCAAACATAACAAATAGTCCAAAGAAATGAAGCAGAAGGCAAGCACGGAGACAGATTTGTTACCTGTTACCTACAGAGGGGAAAAATCCATTCCGACTTTTCCATATGAACGATCTCTTGGTCTGAAACAGGATACTTTGTACTTGGCACAATACAGCAGGTTAGAGCTAAATCAGTGTCTTGTTTCCTAGGCAAGAACTGAAGCTCCTTCACACTGAAATTCCAGGCAAGTTACCTGTCATTTGGAGGTCCAGTGACTGTGGTGTTGGAATCATAGAATCCCAGACTGGTCTGTGCTGGAAGGGACCTTAAAGCTCCTCCAGCTCCAACCCCTGCCACAGGCAGGGACACCTTCTACCAGAGCAGGTTGTTCCAAGCCCCTGTGTCTGATCTGGCCTTGAACACTGCCAGGGATGGGGCAGCCACAGCTTCTCTGGGCACCCTGTGCCAGCGCCTCAGCACCCCCCCAGGGAAGAGCTTCTGCCTTGTATCTAACCTGAACCTCCCCTGTTTAAGTGTTGGATGGTTGATCCAGGTATTTATTCTGGAACCCTTTCCATCTCTCAACCAGGCAAAAGAAGCTGACACCATCCTCCCAAGAGGAGGGCAGGAAAAGTCAATTGTTTCCATAGCAACAGACACACCAAATCAACAGGAGTCTCTCCTGCAATTAGGGCTGATCCCAACGATTTCCCATTCCCTTCAGGTCAGTGGGCTTCATAATGCTGGGCCAACCACAAGATTCAGCAGAAAACCCATTTGTCAGGCCATGGTTGGGTTGATTATTCCCTTGCTTTCCTCCCGGTTCATCACTGTCCACTATGACAGAGGCTGGACAAGGATCCTGCTGGCTCGATCTGTTTGGGGGTTTGTGGGATTTTTTGGCTCATTGCCTGTATTTCCACCATGAAAAAGCAGAGCATGATGCTGATTCATTCATTCCCTCTGCAAGGGCTTTTTCTAGCACCTGAGATGTGTTTTGCTGTGTTTAAGTGTCTGGTATGAGTAAAACGAAAGATACACGTTTTACATGATGGAAAGAAAGCAGCAGCAGCAAGGAGATGTCAACCTCAACGATTCTTTAAGCAAAGGAAGAGAAAAAGGAGCCATGAGATGCCCATAAATACCACTGCGATGGTAAATGACTGTCTGCGCTGGGGTACCAAACTTGATTAGGGATGGAAAGAGCTGCCAGCCTAATGGGTAACAAGCAAACATCCCCAGACCAGACGTTTAAGATCTGCCTCCCAAATTTCAGAAGAAGAATTTAATCAAATGAAAAGATAATGTCAGAGCATACTCAGCCTTCGAAACATCACAACAAGGTAATAAATCACACAAAATGCAACTGCAAACATTGATCCGAGACAAACACCATTCCCTGAAAGCACCATCCATCTCGGACTGCTCCCAGTAGGTTTCCTGAGCACTGACAAGTCTAAACATGTTGTAGTTCCCATACTAAACCCAAAAAGCAGGTCAAAGGAAGATGCCCTCATGATACAAAACCAAGGAGAACCAAGAAGCCAGGACACCATTCACTCCATGAGCAGCGCCACCAGGCAGGAGGAGGGAGGTTTTGATGTGCCTCTGCCAAACAGTGCTGGAAGGACTGGAGCAGAGACAGTGAGGAAGACTGATCAAACTCCATTCAGACCCTCCCTACGAAGCCCTCACTAAGTCAAGAAAACAAGGAACAACTCCTTCTCCACCACAGACATTCCAAGTCAAAAAGGGCTTGACTGAACTGACCACTGCAGTCACTAAAACTTCTACAGAAACAGAATTCTGATGGAAATGGTTTCTGAATGCCACAAAACAGCTTTTTGTCACAGAATCATAGAATGGTTTGGGTTGGAGAGGACCTTAAGATCATTCAGTTCCAAAGCCCTGCCATGGGCAGGGACACATCACACTAAACCATGTCACCCAAGACTCCATCCAACCTGGCCTTGAGCACTGCCAGAGATGCAGCATTGACAACTTCCTTGAGCAACCCATTCCAGTGCCTCAGCACCCTCAGAGTGAAGAACTTCCTTTCATCCAACCTGAACTTCCCCTGTTTCAGTCTGAACCCATGACTCCTTGTCCTATCACTGCAGTCCCTAACGAAGAGTCCCTCCCCAGCATCCTTGTAGCCCCCTTTGGACACTGGAAGCTGCTCTGAGCTCTCCACGCAGCTTCTGCAGGCTGAACTATAAGACACGGGCCCATTTCTGCTTTCACTTAAGTACATTAAGTTCACCTCACAGAATGCAATGGTTGCCTTTGGCAAAACAAGGAACAGAATTCCACAGATAATTTTTTCCCAACTCTAACACTTTGCTGTGTCCCTGCTATTGGAACACCCCTCCAAAGATACCAGCACCAAGTTCTTCTTTCTCCTTCCTCCTTCCCACCTTGCCTGTGAATGCATCCTGCAAGATGTCGGAAGGCAGAATTCCTGGGAGCAGCACAGAGGCCACAAGGTGGTTGCTCAGGAAACCACCTCCCTGGAATGTGCTGAAATTTACCCAGAGCCTTAAAATAAACATTGTTAGCGTGGAGCAAAAAATCTCATCTCCAGGCATCTCAAACCCAAAGCATCATTTCTACACGCACAGTAGACAATGTTCTCTCCTCTTTGCTATTTAGTGTTTTAAACTGCCTTTACGTATATAATTAATTACATGACTTGTCAGGGATCACTTTACAAACCCCTCCACCTCCACTCAATTGTGAGGCTCCAGCATATCTTCTGCCTTTTTTCCTTCTTTCAACTCCTATCATCCCTCCTGGAGACACTTGGGATGTAACACTGTGTGCTAACATCCCTCACAGGATGCACACATTTTAGCAGAGGGCTAAAAGGAGCCTAGCAGTGAAGAATGGAGCTTTATTTCCTTGGAAAATTGACTGCCTTCAGGCTTTGCTGCAGTCCAGGGCAGGACGCAGCACCTCCTCTTCCACCTTCCCATCAGGAGCTGGACCTTACACCCAGACTCAAGGTCCTTTGGTCCCTATGACTTGTCCAGACCTTTGTTCTTTCTTCTTTACACAAAAAGCCTTTCTCAGCCACCGGGCTCTTTCTGAGGTCTCATCTCCACATGTTAGCAGGCACTTAGTGGTTCCTACAGGTGACTGTTGGGGTTGAACCTCAACCAGCAACTGAGCACTGAGGCCCTCGCTCACTCCAGTGGGATGAGGAGAGCCATAGAATCATATCACAGAATCACAGCCTTCTTTGGCTTAAAGCAGGGGCCCTAAAGCTCATCCGGCTCCAACCCCTGCCACGGGCAGGGACACCTTCCACTGGAGCAGTTGCTCCAAGCCCCTGTGTCCAACCTGGCCTTGAGCACTGCCAGGGATGGGGCAGCCACAGCTTCTCTGGGCACCCTGTGCCAGCGCCTCAGCACCCTCACAGGATAGAAGGGAGCTGCTGCAGCACTGGAAGAAGAAATCTGTGCATGCCATAAGCTTCCTTCTATGAACAGTCTCAGAAACCCTTTCCCAAGGGATTCCTCCATTCCCTCTTTACCTGCCTGTCCCACACAGCTAACATGAACATGGCTGGACTCTTCAGAAGCTCCATCCCAAACACCAGCTTCCCAGCTAAGACAGGTCCAAGTCAGTGCTGTTCACTAGTGTGTGCTGTGACAAATCTCTTGCTCGCACTTCTCTCCCCTCCTTAATGACACTTCAAGGCAGCACAGAGCTCCACTTTTCCTTTCAGATCACTGCATTATCAGCAAGAGAAGGAGATCAAAGAGCTAAAAAGAAAGAAGTAATAATTGCAGATCCCATTGTCAGAGCTGGCTCCTGGGCTTGGCAGGAATCCTTCCCATCAGAACAGCCTGGCAAGTGGAGCTGGGGCAGGGGGGAGCAGACACACGTGCGAGCACGCCTGCAAGAACTGGGAATGTGGAATTGATGCTTTTTAAGCCAAATTTACAATTCAATTATAATTCTCTGTGGATGCAATCATAATGAGTTTATAATTATTAACAATTACAAACATGACAGCAGAAGCTCTTTAGTTAGAAGAAGAAAGGGCTGCAACAGCAAAAATTTAATTGTAATTCATGATGATTGAAAAAGAAGGAGCACTTTTCACAGCGGCTCCGGCCTCAAAGGAGGCATTTCCAAGCACAGGGACTGGCTGTTATTTTTCCCAAGACAACTCCCCTTTCAAACACAATACATTAAAGAAAGAAAGAAAGCCCGCATTCAAAATCTGGACAACATTCAATTAATTCCTCCAATTGTGAATCCTCGATGAGCATCACAGAAAGAAACAGCAGCCTCATTGCAGAGAATCACTTATCAATATGACCTCCTCTACTGCACTTACACATTTAAGAGGCAGATTCCAACCCAACCCATTCTATGGGTTTATGTCATATATTTACGTGCCATTTCCAAACACCCAATATCCTCGTCCCCCATCCACAGCCTACACTGAGCACAGGTCCCTTCAGTTCATGAACTAGGGAATATGCCAGGGAAGGGAGCTGCTGGTGCTTTAGGACAACACCTCCCCAGCCTCCAGCCCTCCCCAGGTTGCTGCTTCCATTAGGAAGAATCTGGGAAACAATTCCCACTTGGCAAGATCTATGAGGATTTCACATCTCAGACACATATGGGGTTACGCCAGGGAGGGACACGACCCACTTCTATTTATGTTTCAACCAGAGGCCTCCAGCAAGATGTATACTTTAAAGAGCAGTTCCTACAGGATACAGAAATTGGAAGGTATTTCTTTATAATACTATAAAAGCATCAAACAAGCAACATGCTTGGAGGCAGGTTAAGAGGTCCCAGAGTTTTGCATTAGTTGATCCAATGCTATTTCTAAATATGGTTTTATTCCAGCCTGTCTGAAGACCAGCATTCCAAATTTAAGGAGCCTGTTTATTGGGTCATGTTTAGCTTCTCAAAAGCAACTCTAGCTCTTCTAAATCATTCTGAGGGGAGCGAGGCCACACGCAAATTGCAAGGAACAGAAGTAAATGGGCATCAATTAGAAACTAATACTTGTTCAAGCTTCCAAGTCCATGAAACGTGGCTGGGGAAGGTTCCAACCATCTAGCAAAGGAGCTGTACTACATTTCTAAATCTTTTGGGGCTGGAATTGCCCCTTTTAAGGGTGAGCCTTCGCATGCAGCTTACCAGGGCAGTATGCATCAACGTCCAGTTTCTGTGCTGAAGAGAGTGTTGGGGAGCCAAGCTCAGACTCAGGGATTCGAGGGCTCTCAACAAACTTTGCTTTCCTCAAAGGGGCTAAGGAGAAGGAGGGGGAGAGAGAAAGAGAGGTCATGAGTAAGGGAAATAGCAAGCAACAGATGGAAGCACTTAACTAAACGACACTGTCAGACTCAGATCAGGTTACCCCTGCTTTTTTCCCCCCAGAAAGATTATCTGCATTCTTTACAAAGGAGATGGCTCTTGTTAAAGCCTCCAAACTGCACAGTCGTACTTTAAAGTAAGGCACATTCTTGATACTCTCCAACACTTCCTTTTTCCTCCTTTAGTGCTATTTTTTTATAGGAAGCAAATGGGCCTGGATTCAGCAACTGTAGAAAAGCTGAGATCCAGTGAGGTACACAGAGCCCATCAGAGAGTTAACTCTAAATATCTACAGTGAACACACAAATTCTGTGTTCAGTAATTGTTTCCTTTGAACACAAAATATCAGCTTCCAAACATTCTCAATGCCTGACCAAACAGATTTGGTGTTTAACCCGAAGGATCAGAGTAAAGCTAACGCTGGCCACTGTTATCCTTGCAAGCCCAGAAACAGACTGAAATACAGAACAGGGAAAAGGTAAAGCTGCCTGTAACAAAGCACTGCTGACCACCAGGGCCAGAGAAAGCGGATTTTCCCCATGTTTTAACAGTCTAAATACTCAAACCCACATTTGTAATAAATAATTACTAAAGCACTTGGATTAATACGTTTTTAAACAGATATTCAGCCAGGGCAGAGAAACAGAACTAGGAAATACATTGCAGAGATTTAGAAGTGAAGCTCATGTGCCCATTGAAGTGAAAGGCTCCACAGACAGCGCTGTGGCTCAGCGTGTTTCATGCCCCCCAATCCTCAGCAAATAACCTCCATTTACAGAATCCATATTTATAGTCCTGCAAATTAGATTTGGGATCTGAAACTCAAAGGACACACAGGTTTGTTCTCATGCACCTCCTGGAATAAAAGCTCAATGGGTCAAACGATGACCTCGGTGGCAGCAATAAATCTCTTGCTTTTAAGGAGCCTGATGGCCCCCCAGCTAAAAAAGGCTCAGCAATTTCAATGAGGAGGAACCCAAAGGACAACACTCAACCTGCTTGCTGGAACTGAGCTGGTACAGAAATGATCACAGGAAGGTTTAATAGGGGGATGGGGATAAAGGCTGGGGTATGCTTTTACCCTGTAAAGTAGAATACAGCAAGAAATCAGCCCCCACCACTCCACACCAACATGGGGACGAGAAAATGGTCCCACGCTATCATCCTGCACAAGGAACTCCCAGACAGGTATCAGGGATATTTACAGCTCATTCCCCTCCATGCCAGGCAAGAGGAATGTGGGAGACATGGAGATAAGGGCACCCTGAAGCCCCTTCTCCCCCATGAAGCTCGTGGACCTGCAGCCCTGCTCAGACACACGCAGGTCAGTGGTGTTAAAACTCCTGTACCTGCACACACAAGCACCCTCCCAGCTTGCAAATTGGCCAGCAGCAGTGAAAACATGAATCACAGCAATCCTCTTGTGCCAGATGCTGATGTAATGAACACACGTAAATATTGAGGAGATTATTACCATGGCACAGGAATTGTTTAGACTAATGATCCTGCATAGGCCAACCTACTGCTGTTTCTTTTGCAATTGCAGTTTTAACCAATGGGTTTCTTTCACATCTTTCATCACAGCCCCAATAAGTGTCATTTTTATATTAGAAACAGCTCATCCTTCATTTCCTTTTCATTTCTGGCTACCACCAGAACCACCCATCGCCTGATGCGATACCCAGCAGCGCTCAATTGTTCTGCAATACAGAATGAAGATGGTTTGAATGGTCAGAGAGGTTAATGACTGCAGTGGGGCTGTCAGCAGAAGGCACTGCACTAAGGATGATTTGAGGTAGGAGCCCAAAGAAGGAGGACAACCTCTTCCAGTGCCACCCTCACAGCGAAGAACTTTTCCTTATATCTAACCTGAATCTCCCCTAAGTTTGAACCCATTGCCTTTGTCCTATCACTACAGTCCCTGACGGAGAGTCCCTGTGCAGCAGCTCCAGGTCCTTCTCACACTGAAGATACCAGAACTGCTCCAAGTGCTCCAAGTAGAGTCTCCTGGGAGCAGAGTAGAGGGGCAGGATCGCATCCCTCATCCTGCTGGTCACGCTTCTTTTGGACAACAAGAAGTCCTCCTAACTCACACATAACCCGATTACGTGACAGGAGGATTTTCATGTAAAAGCATGAAGCACTCCTGACTCCTGTCTAAATGATGATTATCCTGATGGAGTCATCTCAGGGCATCAGACTTCCACTGGAATAAAGAACAAATGGAAATGCCATAAACCCCAAAATCTGCTTTGCCATTTTTTAGCCAAAGGTTCAAGGCTGACATTGATCTTGTTATTTAAGTGACTTCTCATTCACACCAGTTTGCCCAGGTCCTGAACATCCTCCTGTGAGCACAGGCAAATCTCACCATCCAAGGCACAGGATGAGCATTTGGCCTATCCTTCTATACCTGCTCAGTCCATCAGACCGCCTATTTCTCTAACACTTTCCCGTACATATCAGGTTGACTCTAGACATTAAACAGCACCAAACCTGCCCTTCCAGTTCCACAACTTTAAATTTCTGAGCAGAGAACAGGATTTCTTCCAAAAACAATAGGGAAAAATAAGAGTATCTGCAACAACCACTTGTAAAACCACACTGAATTGAGGATGCCAGGAGCCGGTAACGCTGTCATTCTAGAACTGCAAAATGCACATTTAATGCTGCAAAACATTCACAAGGAGCCTAAAGTCAAACCTTGTCGCTTGGGTCCCACTGCCCATTCACTGGGGACAGCCCAGGAGCGATGCAGCAGCCCCGGCTGGATGTGCCCCCAGCGGCCAGGCCAGATGTCCAGGGCTCAAGGCGGAAGCGTGAGCAGCAAAGCAGGGAGGGGATTCTCCCCTCTGCTGTGCTCCGGGGACACCCCCCTGCAGCCCTGACCCAGCGCTGGGGCAGCAGCACAAGAGGGACGTGGAGCTGTTGGAGCAGATCCAGAGGAGGCCACGGAGCTGCTGCGAGGGCTGGAGCAGCTCTGCTCTGGAGCCAGGCTGAGAGCTGGGCTGGGGCAGCCTGGAGAAGAGAAGGCTCCTGAAGGGGAGACCTCAGAGCAGCTCCAGTGCCTGAAGGGGCTGCAGGAAACCTGGAGAGGGGCTTTGGCCAAGGGATGTAGGGACAGGACAGGGGAATGGCTTTAACTGCCAGAGGGGAGACGGAGGTGAGCTCTTGGGCAGAAGCTCTTCCCTGTGAGGGTGCTGAGGCGCTGGCACAGGGTGCCCAGAGAAGCTGTGGCTGCCCCATCCCTGGCAGTGTTCAAGGCCAGGTTGGACACAGGGGCTTGGAGCAACTGCTCCAGTGGAAGGTGTCCCTGCCCGTGGCAGGGGGTGGAACTGAATGAGCTTTAAGGTCCCTTCCAACCCAAACCAGTCTATGCTCATAGAGGAACTGACTTGCTACTACTAACACAGGAATTTACATTTAAACAGCTGGACAAGCTATTTAAAACAAATTGTGCACATTTTGGGGGATGCTTCTGCAGTCCTTGGCAGGATTAATCCCCACCAGCCAGTAGCCAGTAACACCCAGTAGAGCAAAACCTAAACCCCTTCCTTCAGTGCAAATAAAATCCTCATTCCACTTTGACAGCAACTTTTCCTGGGCAAAGAAAGCGATGCTAATTCCAGGGGAGGAATTAACCACATCACACAAACAGTTATCAGGGCACTCAGAGAGCTTCATCAGATGCCTTATTTATGCCATTTTCTGCAGCAGTTGGGGACAAAGAAATGCTTTCTGCCTTGGCCTTCATACTAATTCTTCATAATAGCCACATGGACACTGGAAGTATCACACTGCCAGCAAACTGAGGGCTTCAAAACATACAGGAATAGAAAAGAGTTTAACAAACGTATGCATTGTGATATATACATGTTCTGGTAAGGTATATGAGAGCAACCAAAAGGAAGCATCCTATTACCTGGATCTCAGGACCGTGGGCAGCTTCCTACAGCCATATAACGGAAGATAGAGTCAATAAACCCCGAAGACCTGAGGAGCCCCACAATGCTTCATTTTCTTCCCTCTGCTTACAGCTTATCACTAACACTGCACTGTGAGTTAGGAAGCACACACAAGCAAACAGATATTTAGAGCAGACACACAGGACTGCAATAAACCCCTGTTAAACACATGGGGAAACACTCTAATAGAGGCTGCAATGTCAAGCAGTCTGCAGGCTGGGGGGGCTCAGAGACTCTAACAACAGAGATTGAGAGGATTTGGAATGTATGCCCACCAGAGAAACAGGAACCGTCAGCCCAATTCAGAGTATTCCTTAAACCTGTACGCCCATACCAGTCACTCCTGAAGCTCTCATTCCATGAGCAGCACGGGAGAGCTGCGCGGCCCCTCCAACCCAAACCCACTTCAGATATCAGGAGCTGCTGCTGGTTTATCCCATGGAGCACTGGGATCAATCCTGGTGCTGTTTGTGATCCACATCAAGCATCTGATCTACTACCACAGAAAAATACAGCCCAGAAAACCCAGGATGTGCTTGCTCTGTCAGAGTAATCATTCATCTCCATTAGCGTTGTGTTCCAGTTCAGCCTGTTGAGCTTCCTAATTCTACTGCATTTGCTATGTTGCCATTTCCCTGTCACATAATTTATAGATGAGTTAGTATTTTAATTAAAAGAGGGTTTTCTTTAGATTAAAAGGCAGTGATAAAGGAAATTACCATGGATCAGCATGGCTTCAGCTACTAAATTCAGCTTCAGCTCTGGAAGGAATGTTAACAGGAAAGCGTTATTAACACCTAATGACCTGATTGAACAAAGCAGGTTTTCAGGCAGTGACTTCAGTAGATCAAAATTCACTCCATGGTTTGAATCATGGAATGGTTTGGGTTGGAAAGGACCTTAAAGCTCATCCAGTTCCAACCCCTGCCATAGGCAGGGACACCTTCCACTAGAGCAGCTTGCTCCATGCCCCATCCAACCTGGCCTTGAACACTGCCAGGGATGGGGCAGCCGCAGCTTCTCTGGGCATGGTGTATATATGGACCACAACACCTTTGTTTGTGTATACAGCCATAAAGACACACAAGAAACAAATCTACCTCTGAACGAGAAAACAACAGCTCTTCTTCCATTGCACAAAGGGTGGCCTGACTGTCCCAGGGTACCTGGGAGCCTCTCCTCCTGTTGGCTCTTTCCAAGCGATGGACGAATGTCCATTATGGTGCCCTGACCAGCATCAGCATAACCCACCACAGCTTCTTGTTAGAGACTCACACACTTCTTCATTAGCGATTCTCCTGACTTTGCACTAGAACAGTGTGTCCGTACTGTTGGGACAGGCTGCTCAGGGCAGCCCTGGAGTCACCATCCCTGGAAGAGTAGAGCCCTCAGAGACATGGTTTAGTGGTGGCCATGGCAGTGCTGGGGAATGGCTGGACTTGATGAGCTTAAAGGTCTTTTCCAACCTGGCTGATTCTATGATTCTTGTGATTAAACTCTCTATGGAGAGGATGCAATCCCCCAAACACTCCAGCTTTTACCAACTCCTGCCTCAGTTCCATGGCGACGGAAGAGCCAGAGCACCGGTTTGAGGAATAAACTTCAGAAACTCCCATTTAAGGAGTAGTGCTTTGGCCATCACCCCTTCCCCATCTTTAGTTAATAACGACGGTGGCCATGCCAAAGGCTGATTCACGTGCTGGAAGCTGCCCAATGGCTACGTAATGCTGCAGAGAGTAAGGAGACTTCACTGAAGTCTCCCTCGTACTCCAGTGTTTAAAGTGCTGCAGTGCTATTGATCCATGGAGCTCCTGGAACAAATAACTGTCAGATTCAACATAGCTGGATGACACCCAAAACATCAGAGCTGGGCACCCTGTGCCAGCACCTCGGCACCCTCACAGGGAAGAACTTCAGCCTAAGAGCTCATCTCAATCTCCCCTCTGTCCATTGCAGCCTCAAATAATCCAGCATTCTTTAACAGAAACCCCTGTGCCACAGCGTTTTCCCTCCTGTTAGTTGAGAGTATAAAAGCTGGTTTAATTACATTTTCAAGCCTTTCTCCTTTCATCACCCTGCTATCGCAGCATCGTGGGGAGGGCAGAACATGCACAGAGTGAGAACAATGTGGTGTCTGGAAAGACCTTACTTGCTCCAAAACTTGCGGAAAATGTGTTTAGTTTGGGAGATAAGATCCTGAAACACGAAAACTGAAGGAAATGAAGGTGGAAAGAGGAAGAGAGCAAAAAAAGGCAGGAAGAGAGACCAGCTGGAAGTACAGCAGTGGGATTTAAAATCTAACATACAGGTTTGGCCTATTCTGCCTCTGAACCTGGAGCAGATCCTGCAATCCTGTGCGACCACAGAGGCCGAGTGGAAAACCATCTCCCCTTCTCTGTCTTGCTCCAGATGAGCAGTTCTGTACCAGGCACAGAAAACAACAGCAAGCCGGAGCAGAAATGGTGCAAGGAGATGTTCAGTGACACCAGAAAGGAATGAGTCTCCTGAAGAAGCACTGCAATTAAACCAAATGACAGCTCAGTAACGGCTAGCACAATATTTGCTAAGGAAGTCATTTCACCTAAAATCCCAACCTGCTTCCAAGTTTCACTTCCAGAAAGAACTTCAGCTCTGCTTCCACTTTCCTTATTACCACGCGACTCTTTTCTGTCATTTGGAGCCACTGGAAGCGCAATTTGTTATCAAACTTCTCCCTGCTGGAGCCAGCAGACAGCAAATCCGGCCCACTCCTGGGGCAGCCCAAATGTTTGTGGCTTAGGTTAGACCAGTCGGAGCATCCCAGCGTGAATCTGCAGAGCAGCTGTTGCCTGGAGTACTCTGGCAAGCCTTTAGGAAGACAGTTGCTCCTATTAATGATCCCAGAAACTAAAAACAAACCCTCTTTTTCCCTGTAGATAAGGTTTTTTCCAACGAGGGCTGCCAAGAAGTCATTATCCCCATAGGGGAGATATCTTTGAGGAGAAGCACGTATTTAATTACCATATAGACATGGCAGGAGGAGGACATGGTACTTGCATCTTCCCATTCAAACTTGTCAAACTGATTTTGGCTTCTCGGAGTAGACTTTTCCACATCATCCCCCATTTAAACTTCTTCTTTTCAGCCTCTTCTGAAGTCCTTTAAAATTGCCTCTTTTAGTAGAAATTCCTCATGTGTGACTCAAGGTAGAAACTTGTACAGAAGAGGAGGATGAAAGAAGAGAAAGAAAGTCAGCAGCACTTGCTCCAGCTTCCCAACGTCATCTTGCTATGAAAACAAGCAATTCCCCCCCTGACATGTTGCATAGATTTCTGTTGCGGTCAGTTTTCAAGCTGGAAGCTTCAGTTATAACTAAACCCAGAGTGAATGAAGACCTGGCACTATGGAATGAAAACACACCGCTGAAAACTTAACCCTGCATCCGATCTGCTCAAGTGGCCAAAGAACCCTCCCAAATGGCAGAAAAGGGACAGGGTAGAGCTGGAGGGAAGAGCGCTCCTCACCCCCCTCATATACCCCTTTCCCAACAGTTTTATTTCATTAAATGTTAAATCTAAACCAGATGAGAGGAGAACGCAACAGAACACAACTGCTGAATCGCATTATTCCCATTCCATCTCCTCCTACAATTCAGTGACTCAAATTATCTCCTGGGCACGAAAAATAAGAACTGTCAAAAAGAGACCTGAATAAACTGTGAAGGACTTTTGTTGTAAAGAAAGTAGCAAAGAGCTTGGGCACCTGAATCAAATTATGCAGGTAACCCCATTCCTTTGCTGTTTAGAAAGAAACTGTTTCACCTTTTTCTAAGCATAAAGCTCAACTCCTCAAAACCACTGCTCAGATTTCAACATAATCTTTCAAGAGTGAAATCAGAAACTAATTCAACAACTATTGAAGCAATCCCATCTTCCTCTTTTTCCATAGGAAGCTTATTGCTGGAGCTACAGGCTGGTCAGTCCCACCTTGGTGCCAGCAACGGATGGAGCAGATCCTCCTGGAAACTATGCTAAGGCACGTGGACAATAAGGAGGTGCCTAAGAGCTCATCTCAGTCTCCCCTCTGGCAGTTAAAGCCATTCCCCCTGTCCTGTCCCTCCATCCCTTGTCCAAAGCCCCTCTCCAGGTTTCCTGCAGCCCCTTCAGGCACTGGAGCTGCTCTGAGGTCTCCCCTCAAGGATCCTTCTCTTCTCCAGGCTGCCCCAGCCCAGCTCTCTCAGCCTGGCTCCAGAGCAGAGCTGCTCCTGCCCTCGCAGCAGCTCCGTGGCCTCCTCTGGCCTCGCTCCAATAAGTCGCACATAAACAAGATCTAATTCATTCTCCCACCATATCCCTAAGCTCACAACAAGATATTGTAACACCAGTGAGAGAGAAGGTTGAACTCTAAAACACCCTGCCACTCAAAGCCCAAGTAACCCCACGTGAAGGCGCATATGGGGCTAGATCCTGTCCACTACACCATACCATGGTTTAGGACCAGGACTATATAGCACACAGCCTAATGTAAATTCATTGCAGATTTTAAATTGAAGGCAAAACATGTCAATAGCTAAGGAAGGCTCAGGGGGGACCTGATCGCTGCCTACAACTGCCTGAGAGGAGAATGGAGCCAGGAGGGGGCTGCGCTCTGCTCCCAAGGAACAGGGATGGGACAAGAGGGAACGGCCTCAGCTGCACCAGGGCAGGGTTAGATGGAGCTGAGGAACAATTCCTGCCTCAGAGGGTGCTCAGCATTGGAACTGCCCAGGGCAGTGCTGCAGTCACTGTCCCTGCGAGTGTTCACACCCCGTGGAGATGAGGCCTCAGTGCCATGGGTCAGTGGTGGCCTTGGCAGTGCTGGGGATGGTCGGACTGGATGGGCTGAAAGGGCTTTTCTAACCTGGTTGATTCTATGAGTGATTTTCCTGCTCAGCACAGAAATCCTGGAAGTTCCAATGAAGGGGTCACAGGCACACTCCATCCGCTGGATGCTTCTCAGCATGTTATATTCCACAAGAGCAACTCCAAGAAGCAGCACTTGTTTCGTAACCTGCCTCAGAAGTGATGCCTTATCCCAGCTCGCACCTACCTAGTTCCTCTCCGCATCTCCCACACCCTTATCTTCCCTTTTCACTTTATCTTTAGCCTTTGTCAAACTGAGTGTTCTTTCTCCCCCGTCTGAAGCTTCTTTTTTTCCATCGACACTTTCTCCCTTCCCAGATTTTCACAGTAGCTGATAACTGGCTCGTGTGAAGGCTGATGCCTTCATCTTCCAACCAGCCCCTATCATCCCAGCTCTCCTTTCCACTCGCTCTCCTCTTGCCCATTCCAAGGACTCCAAAGCAGCGTAGAGGCAGCTCGGCTGCATTCTGATCTCCTTTTCCATACCCTCTAAACCAGAAAAAGAGACAGAAATTCAACGTAAAAGCTCCAAAAACAACAGGGAGAAATCCCATGGAGCCCAACAGCTCAACTGCCTTGGCCCTGGGCTCTTCCAAGCTCCAACCTGCCTACAGCAGAGCCAGCCGGGACACTGTCCCAGCGCACATCCACAGCAATTCCCAGTGGCTTTTGTATTCACTGATGGAAAGTGTTCAGGTTAGAGGTATCCCAGTGCGAAACCTTCTCTGGCTGTCAGTGATTAGGTTGGACTTGATCTTAAAGGTCTTTTCCAACCTGGTTGATTCTAGGATTGCCATCAACAGAAACAGCATTGCCAATACTAATGCTAATTTAGCAGTTAGAGGGAGGGAAGCAGTCGGTTTTGTTGAAGCTCACTTTAAGTTGCATGTAGTTCTTTTTTAAAACCAACCAGTTTGTTCATAAATAAGTGGTTACAGGAGAAGCTCAGCTTGGCAAGAGCTTGGATTCACTGTCTTTTTGGCACAGCTCCTTTTGATTTCCTGATCTAGCTGAAGATGTCCCTGCTCACTGCAGGGGGTTGGACTAGATGAGCTTTGGAGGTCCCTTCCAACCCAAACCATTCTGTTTAAAAACACTCCTAAAACATTCTCTGTAGTCATATAATCATTAAGCAGATAATTGGGCATTCTAACAGGAAAAATGCCACAAAGAAATGAAATCACTTACTTGCCTAAACAGAAAATACCTGTTTATTCATCTAAATGCCCACACTGCCTAAATGCCCCATCCCTGGCAGTGTTCAAGGCCAGGTTGGACACAGGGGCTTGGAGCAAGCTGCTCCAGTGGAAGGGTCCCTGTCTGTGGTAGGGGGCTGGAACTGGATGAGCTTTAAGGTCCCTTCCAACCCAAACCAGGCTGGGATCCTGTGGTCTTGCTCTGAAAGGTTCTACCACTGAAGAGAAAGAAGTCAGTCTTGCTGCCTAAGGAAACAGGGTAGACAAGAATCCACCCACAGAGGCTTTGTGGTGCATTTATGGAGGGGAAAAATAAATCACAGTAATTCTGTAACAGAATAAATCAGGAGAAATGAGAATGCAGAAGAGCAAGCCCACTTCTCTCACCTCTGCATGAACAAATGCCATACCCAAACACATCCTGCTGAACACAAAGGGTCATAAACCAGCCTTTGTTTTCTTAAGAGGCAAGCTCTCTCTCTCAAGGAGAGAACAATGTTAGGTTTAAATTAGCATCTACCAATCCACATTTACCAACACTGTGACCAGTACAATTCCTCTGCTTGGATTTGATGGTATCTGAGATTGCAAAGCCAAGGGCACAACAGCTTTAGAGCAAGCCTGACAGGAAGGTGAGTTGTAACTGCAGGATGATCATGTCATGAAATATTTATAGTGCAAAGCCACTTGTTTCTGAACTCAACCTGTAACAGAGCGCCATAGACAAAGTGCTGTTCCGATGCAAACATGATGAAGAAATGTAATCCTGTGTGTATAAACAACTCAAACATGCCATGTTTAGAGGGAAGCACAGCACTGGTGGGTATCTGGCAATCAGAAAGAAGCTTTCAGCACAACAATGTATTTATACACATGTAAATGCCTTCTGTCCAACTAGAAACCTTGAACAAATACGATACAAGCTACAACTAAGCCCATATGTTCTATAGCAGTGATTCCTTTACCAGCAGACAATCACAGCATTGCAGACTGGTTTGGGCTGGAAGGGACCTTAAAGATCATCGAGTTCCAGTCCCCTGCCATGGAATGTGCATCTATTCATGAGCATCCTTCTACAGCCTGGCCCTGGATGAACCGGGCAGCAAGGACTTGTCTGCTTTCACCCATGGAAATGGTGCTACCCAAAGTAGCACCAGGTGAAGTTCAGGCTCAACACAACCTGCTCTTGCTGCGGAAAGAGTTCCTGTGGCTCCTTCAACCAAGCCAACAGGAACCCTCTGAAACCCTTCTGAAACCAGGCTTTCATCCTGCAGTCTTCAGCCAAGTTGCTGCCCACACTGATCCCAACAAATCCCAAGGGAAGAGGCACTTGGGCACCCACCACAGGAACAGACCTGCAAGTCCAGCGTGCCACGTTGCATTCACGACATGGCACAGGGCAGGACCCTGAAGAGCTGCTGTAATAAATACAAACACTGAACTAAATAATACTGAGGATTATTTCTTCCATCAAAGCACCATTTCTTTCTAAACAGTTTAGGTTGATTTGTTTTCTCCTCTCATCTTCTCTGTTGACAGTAAAAATGCCCATTTCTTCCTGCAGTGTCTAAATCTCATCAGTATCTAAATCTAAACTGTTGTTTAAACTATTTAAAACTGGTGCTGGAAGAAGAAAGCAGCTCATTCAGAAATGGATACTCACAATATGTACTTGGAAATCTATCAAGAATCAGATCTTGGGTACAAACAATATGTTATTTCTTAATGAAGGGCATGGAAGAGGGATGGATTATCCTACTGCATATTCTGAGGTGCAAGAACCACTGGCAAAGGTTGCTGGCAACAGAAGACACGCAGGTAGACAGGAATACAGCTGGGATGTTGAACCAAAGACAACTCTGATACAGCTCCAACTCATAGGCATGTGGTTAAATCAGCAATATATCCAGGAACGGAATTACACAACACCAACAGCTACTCAAGAGAATCATCACAGTGCAAGGAAAGAGATGGGAAGTGCCAAAGCAAAGGTCCAGAGCCAACAATCAATCTCAATTCTCAACTCCCTGTTGGGATCTGTGATGAACACCCAGTGTGCTGGGTCTCCTATGTGACCCCAGCATCACACTGAACACATCCTGTGGGAATGAGGGCATCACTCCAAAACCAGTAACACCACCATGGGTCTTGGTGAGCCCAGGCAAACCTTCCTACACGAGGAGAGGCAATTGGGTACAGATCTCCTCAGAAATGAGCCTTTGCAAAAGTAATGGTGTGATCATGGAGGACACGGGAAGAAGAGCTTTCCAACCAGGTTGTCTCATTGTCACACAAGTAGGAAAGGGCTGGAAAACAAGCAGTCCAGTTGGAGGTAAGGGCTTATTCCAAAGGAGAGTGTCCTGTAAAGCCCCTTCTGCTCACCAAGAGCTGCACAATCAAGGGCACAGAACCTCTTTGAGAGCATGCTCTAGGAGCACGAGGAGGAAAGACGTAGCCAAGGGAAGAGCATCGGCCTGATTTAACTCCACAGGAGGCTTCCTACACCACCTCCTCTCGCTATAGAAACCTCTTAGCTACGTCTGAAAATTCAAACCCTCACACAGCAGAAGTGTAACCGTGACAGATGCTCCATTTTGTGCAGCACCAGTGTGAAATAAGGACAGGCTTCTAGCTCCGAGCTTCTGGAAAGCCCTGGAGCTTCAGGGCTAGCTCCATTGCCTTTATAATGTTACCTGCACTAAACATAAACCTCTGGGGCTCTCCCTTTGTTTAAACATCTCTATGAATATCTGAAATGATGGCGATGAAGATGCCCATGGCAGGGGGTTGGAACTGGATGATCTTAAGATCCTTTCCAACCCAGACCATTCTATGACTCAATGACCACATTTCCCAGCGTTAGTGCTGTGATAAGAGGTTTATCCAATCCTCTGCAAGTCTGAGCAGTTCCACAGCCTTGATGTAAAGAGCAAATCCTGAAGGTTCTTCAGGCCATCTCCCACACAAACATCCAGGGAAAGCACGTGGGATTTCTGCGCATCTCCACTACAATCCCTACCCTGTCAATATGGAAGGCAGCTGCGTGTCAAACCAAGGGTTCCTTTTGTAAGCAGTATTTGGAAAAATCCATCCTAAAACCAGTTTAGTGACTTGCAGAAGCCAATAAATACAATATGCCAGCTTTCTCTTTCCCTCCATTTAAGTTGCATCCAAACTATCCTGAAATGAAGGCAGAAACACCATGAGGTTGAACAGGTCTCCAGCTGTCAAACAAAAAGCCCTCAGCACTGATTTAGTTGAAATCCAAGTTACCAATGGACACATTATTTAACAGTATCAGTTTCAAGGATTTAAGTGGGAAATTTTGCCATTGAAATGGCTAAATCATAAACATTTATGTTTGTTTAATGGAGATAAATGCCAACTGTGGGTAGCGCAGAGACACATTCATCCACCTGTTTGATTTCTGCTAGCCCAGTTGGTTTCCATTGCAGCCTATGCCTGTCACAACAAATCACAAGCCAAAAAATGATGGATGAAGCATCTCCAAAAATGGGTGAGTGAGGATTGAAACAACAGGGAAATAAGAAGATATTCAGCATACATCTTTGTCAAGGAAAGAGGAGCCTCCTTCTCCAGCAGCTTTCATTGCTGGGGATGTCAGTGGCTGCCACACGCAAGAGCCAAACCCACACTGCTGCTTCCGTGTGTGTTCCACGTCATTATTTAAAGAGCCGACCCAATAATCCTGATAAAACACAACTTTTGTCCTCCTTAAACCTCTGCAGAGCCACAGAGTGCAACGCGGGAGGGAAAAACACACGGCGAATTCATCCTGCCCAGAAAGAACTCCATTCGGCATCTTGAAACCCTCCTGCATCTAAAGGCACTTTGCAGATAACTCAGTCCTTGTCATCACTCTGCAGTTCAGAAATGCAGTTGTGGGCCTCCCACCCAACTCCTACATGAGAAACATGAATTTCAGATCACTGTCATGCTGACAGTGTGACAGCTAAAGAGAGCAATAAAGAGCAAGGCAAGCTCGCTGCGAACGGTAGCATAGAAAAATGCCTAAAAAGGAGCAAAGGCTGTCCCCACACCATCAGTTTTAAGCACAGTGCCCCTCAGAAATCAGATACAACATGAGCACCAGGCACTTGAAAAGCTTTGCCTCGAATTATACCTCGAAAATGATTGCTGATGTATTTGGATTGCTTCTAGTAGCATCAAATTAAAAATCTCACTCTTTCAGTGAGAAACACATCTCTGCCTCCCTCAGCACACAGGGGGTTTATAACCCACTCACCTCTTTTATGGTCATTCTGCAATACAGAAGGAAAAACCTTATCTCAATCCCATTATTCTAGGATTTGACAAACAAATCACCCCTGCTATCCATGGCATTTTCCAGCTCACTCCTCAGTAGTTCTATTCTAGCAATGCTGGAAGAGGAATGTTTTTCACTGCCATCTCTTTTGCCGGCACATCCCAGCAAGCTGGTGACCGACGCAGATTATGTAAAAGTATCACCAAAACAACTAAAAGACAGCTCATCCAAGCAGCACAACCCTGACCCACACCAAAAACCTCCTAATAATGGCTTCTGGGAGCATCAGGATCCCTTATCCTACATGGATTTTCTGCGGAGTTGAAGGAGGCCCAGGAACACCACTGAAATCCAAGTCCATGCAAGGCAGATTGCTCAGATACTCACCAGGCTTTGTCTCCTCTCCCCATCACCAGAGCGTGAGCCTGGCAGCAGGATCTCAGCCCGCCCGTTAACTCACAGGGACTGACGCCTTGGGAGCAGCACTCCAGTGAGGATCCTCCTCTGGTCCCCACCTCTCCCTAGTGCCAGCTCCATGTTGCTGCTCCCAACGTCAGGATGATGTTACAGGTGACACCTCCCGCTGCTGATGTCAAGCTCCGTTCCCAGCAGCACAACCACCATCTCCCTGCAGCGCTGCTGCCCCTAAACAAGCATCACTTCTGCATCCCCTCTGTCCTCAAGGAGTGGGAGCGAGGGTGAGCAGCGCACAGACATGGAGCGTTCCCTCTTCCTTAAGTCTCTCGGCATGAAAGAGCCTTTCCTTCCAGGATGCTGCAGCAAACATAGACTACATGCCTCCCCTGGGAGGGAGATGAAGAATTTCTACAGTTTCTCTCTATGGCGCAGCTTAATTTGCCCTTTTCTTAGGGCAAACCATGGAGAAAATAGTAAATAACAGTGCCATAGGTACCGGAGTGAAGGATTCAAGGATGCTCCTCTGGCTGCTCCGGAGTCAGCCGAGGGCCAGCAATGCAGCCCAGGACCGGCGCTGATGAATGGTGCAGTGCTGCTGTTGTCATGGCAACGCCAAGAAAAAAAAGCAGCACCAAATAAGGAGTTGTGACATGGATTCTGGGAATCATTTCCACTAAAAGGCTCTAAGCCCTTGGATGCTTTAAAGCTGCAACATCACCTTCTCGGTTAGATACAGGTTCCGTTGTGCAGTGGGCACTAATCATCACATACACGATCACATCCATCCGAGACATGTTTGCATTACAAGCACCACACCAAGCCACAACCAAACACCACGATTTTGCAGCATTTTCCAATTACTGAGATTGAAATAAGTGAAATTATTGAGTCAGGCAAATGGTGGGATGGTAACAATGACCCAAAATAACACCAGTGAAAAACAAGGTACCAAAGAGACCCCCATTCCCCCCACAGGCAGGCAGCTCTGTCTTTATGGGAACAAGCCTGAGCTGAACCAAACTGCAGCACCATCAGGTGGCTGACTGCCTGAGCAGCAGTGCCACCCACCACACATCCAGCCACTCCTCCCAGAGACAGGAAAACATCCCCAAATTCCTCTGTAAACCAGCCACTGCTAAGTGACGAAAGCTGTCATGCCCCTGATGCATCACAGATAATGCAGGGCAGCATAACTTACACACACAGCTGCCAGAGCAAGCTATATACTAGACCAAGGTTCATATTCTATATATGTATAGATAGATAGATACAGATACAGAGGGGAAAAACCTCTTTATTTTGCCCACGCATCATCAGATCTCTTCACTCACTGCAGGGGCTCAAACAGATGACACACCATGACCACTGTGACTGTTTCACCAAGCCCCAGCACTGTAGTTCTCTCTCTGCTCAGCAAGCAGAATTCCAGCATTTAGGAATCTTTCCATCCATGACACTATCTTATTTGACCCAACATGCACCAGCTTCTCCCCAGTGCTCCAACCCCACAGCAGCAGCCCCTTCATCACCTCTCAGGTTCACAACAAGCTGAATGAGCGCTTTAGTTTGGAGAGAAGTGGTCCCAGAGCGCTGTGATGATTTATCTGGGTTTGTCACCACTAAACACAAAATAATTAAAGAGTTTTCCATTTGCTGAAGATACAAAGGAGGAAATTACAATCCTGATGGCTATTCCCAAGAAATACAAAGGAAGATGCAGACGGATCTAGCCAGAGAGTACATGTTTTCTTTAGGAAAGAGGATGCTGCTAATTGCCTGAACACACGGGGGAATGTTCACACTCATTTCTATCAACTTCATTCTTAGGGAAAGCTCCCACATGCCCAAAATGCACAGGAGAAATGTTCTCAAAGTGGGGGATTTGCACTGAAACCAATTCCTCAGGCCCATTCAAAGATGCTGAAGCATCTAATTCGCTCTGGATACAGAAGCAATGAGGCCTTTGCAAATCCAAACCTAAAACCAGAAACGTGGGCTTGGGTTGAAGGGACCTTCAAGTTCACCCAGATCCAACCCCTGCCATGGGCAGGGACACCTTCCACTGGAGCAGGTGGCTCCAAGCCCCTGTGTCCAACCTGGCCTTGAACACTGCCAGGGATGGGGCAGCCACAGCTTCTCTGGGCACCCTGTGCCAGCGCCTCAGCAGCCTCACAGGGAACAGCTTCTGCCCAAGAGCTCAACTCAGTCTCCCCTCTGGCAGGTTAAAGCCATTCCCCTCGGCCTGTCTCTGCCTGCTCCTATAGGAAGCATCTAGGCCACTTACAGAAATATATGATTTCTTTCCTGAATTTCTTGCCAATATTCCCCCTCCTCCCTCTGCGCACGGTGCTCGCACACACATGCTCCTTCTGAAAGGCTCCTAAAGCAATCTGTCATTCAAGAGAAAAAAATAGAAATAGCCAAATATAGGGATGAATAAAATTATCCCTGTGCATATAAATGTACAGCCTGCAAATTACCGATCTCTCCTGAGGAGGAGTTGGGTGCAGCACAGGGGTTTGTGCATGTGGTGCTTCCACAGTGACAGAACAAGACATTGGTAGTGGAGGCTTTCAGCCCAGTATCTCATCTATTAACCTAATATGAGGCTGGGTACCATTTTTGGCATGGATTCAGGGAAGCACTTAGATACACTCATGTCTAGAAGCACCCTCTGAAAAGCCATGCTTTCCTCAATGAAGCTGTACAATGCAATGGCATTATTTTCATTAGAGCCATGGTTTTGAGCCCTCAAGAACACACTTTTGATCTAGAGGAGAACATTTAACCCAATGGGTTTGAAAATGGTTGCTCTCCTTGTGCAGCAAGCACGGTAACATTAAAGCGCTACTTTCATTCCAGACAGAACGCAAACTGGTGTCTCCTACATCCTGATCCTGATCCTGACCTGGGAGGGTTTAGGGGGGATTTCTTTCTCTTTATTACGTATTTTTCACATTAGATTTGCTAATAAAGCCACTGCTACTGTACAAAAAATAGATATTAAACAGCATAAACTGAGGTTAACACGCTGATTTAAAGCACTTCCTTGGCCACTGCTAAACAATAGGCTATGAAGGCAGGAGGGGCAGAGCTGATTACTTATGCTTGCTATTACCTCACCCTGTAGAGCCACAATGACCTTAGTTTCTCTTAACCCACCAGACTATTCAGCAGTGAAAACTGCAGACGTACTGAATATTTATCAACCCTGAATCCAGCCAAGGCTCCACACACAGAAAACCCAGACAGCAACACCGCAGCTCCTCCGGAAGGAGAACTAACACACTGCGCAATGTGTTCCTAGGGCTTCTCACTAAAGGTGGACATTTTAACTTCTCTGTGGATGAAAAGCTGACTTGTTCACACATCAGCCAGGTTAAGGACTTTGGAATCAAAGAATTCCAGTCCAGACTGGGTTGGAAAGGACCTTAAAGCTCATCCAGTTCTAAGGGATACGTTCCACCAGAGCAGGTTGCTCCAAGCCCTGTCCAACCCGGCCTTGAACACTGCCAGGGATGGGGCAGCCACAGCTTCTTTGGGCACCCTCACAGGGAGGAACTTGTGCCTAAGAGCTCATCTCAACCTCCCCTCTGGCAGGTTAAAGCCATTCCCCTTGTCCTGTCCCTATCCTATGAGAAAGGATTATTGTCCTATCCCACAAGATTGTATTATAAATAGATAAAAAAGAAACAGAGAGCCAGCATCACGATTTCTACTGCACCATACAGGTTTCTTACCCTTTTTGAAGGGCTAAGTTAAACCCCAACTTAACATGTCACCTCTGATGCCCATGAAAAGGGGCATCGCAGTAGGTGCTTTCCCTCCCCACCCTACAGGAACAGACACGTGCAAACCCAGAGTGACCCAAGATACTTCACAGAATCACAGAATAATCAGGGTTGGAAAGGACCTTAAGATCATCCACTTCCAACCCCTCTGCCATGAGCAGGGACACCTCACACTAAACCATGCCACCCAAGGCTCTGTCCAACCCGGCCTTGAACACTGCCAGCGATGGAGCATTCACAACTTCCCTGGGCAACCCATTCCAGTGCCTCAGCACCCTCACAGTAGAGAATTTCTTCCTCATATCCAATCTAAACTTCCCCTGTTTAAGTTTGAACCCGTTACTCCCCAGCATCCCTATAGCCCCCTTCAGATACTGGAAGGCTGCTCTGAGGTCTCCATGCAGCCTTCTCTTCTCCAGGCTGAGCAGCCCCAACTTTCTCAGCCTATCTCCATACTGGGAGGTGCTCCAGTCCCTGATCATCCTCATGGCCTCCTCTGGCCTCGTTCCAACAGTTCCGTGTCCTTTTTATGTTTTATCAGCTCTCAATCATGAGCAAATTATCTTGTGAAAAGGATAAAATGTCTTTTGTATTTCAATTATCATATCTGAAGAACTGCAGAAAGCATAAATGCAGACACTGGTACAGTCACATTCGTGTTGCAAATGGTCTGAGGAATTTAATCTTTAGTAAAAGAATATATGTATACACAAGACAACAAAGTTTCTTATGCAACAAATGGTACCATTCCAGCATCCAACCACTCCACAGATATGGAAATCACGAGATGAATGGCTTAGTCACACACAAATGTATGTAAGAAGCAAACAGCATGAAAAAAGCCCCTACAATTGGATAATTTCTCAACAATTTTCTATGCTCTGAAGGTTGCTTTGAGAAAGCCATGTGGCAACTGTCAGCCGGACAAAAGCCTCTCTTTGCAAGCCTTCCTTTTCCCAGAATCACCCTCATCCCTCTTCCAAAAGGAATCACTGCTGTTATTGTGTGGGATTAACAAGTGGACAGCAGAAGGAGACAAAGCAGATGAGGAAACGGTCCCAGGCAGCGACACGTCTCCATGCCCTGAGTGCTTACACCCAGCAGTCACAGGAAGGTTTGGAACCAAGCTGCTTCTCAACTCTACCACGTTTCAAGTCTGCTACAATGGCACTAACAAGGCCTCTGTGAAATGAGAGAGGGCATTGGGCAAAACAGGGAGAAAGCCAGCAAAAACCAGCACAAGGCTCTGAATGTGTCACAGAATCACAGAACCACAGAATAGTTAAGGTTGGAAAGGACCTTAAGATCATCCAGCTCCCAACCCCCTGCCATGGGTAGGGACACCTCCCACTAAACCATGCCACCCAAGGCTCTGTCCAACCCTGGCCTTGAACACCACCAGCGATGGAGCATTCACAGCTTCCCTGGGCAACCCATTCCAGCGCCTCACCACCCTTACAGTAAAGAACTTCTTCCTTACATCCAATCTAAACTTCCCCTGTTTAAGTTTGAACCCGTTACCCCTTGTCCTATCACTACAGTCCCTCATGAAGAGTTCCTCTCCAGCATCCCTATAGCCCCCTTCAGATACTGGAAGGCTGCTCTGAGGTCTCTTCAAAGATGTAATCTTAACTCCAAACCTTCTTTATTTTACGGATGACCGTGTTTTTCTAATGAATAAACCCAAGAAGGATCTTTACAAACTCATAGTCCATATCCCCCAGCAAAAAAACACAAACTAAAACTTCTTACTAGATGTCCATAACATATGACCATTACACATATGTATTATAATGTATTATACATATATATATGTGTTACATGTATTATATGACCATACGACAAAACATGTATTGTATGACCACAGTTTGTGGTCAGTCATTCAATATCCATCTCTTGCTGCTGCTGAGGGATTTTTTCTTGCTTTTCTGTCTGTCACAGTAGTGGCAAATAAGAGAGACAGACCATAAGGAATAGTGGTAAATACTACGAATAACAGAGCAGAAAGCATTACTTCCCCAGTTCCTTTCCACGTTGCCTTAATGAAAGCAAACAAATTCCTATAATGACTGCATGAGGATGGAAAATAAACCCCTTCCTTTTCCAATATCAACAGTAAATTAAACTAATAATTTAAAAACCCTGCTAATCCACCAACGCACCGAAACACACTTTGAATTCCAAGTGTAGCAGGAGCTCCACTGGAGTCATCAAGATCTGTAGGTGCAAAATACAAGCATGTGTTTTCACTGAATCATGGGATGCTTTGGGTTGGAAGGGACCTTAAGATCACCCAGTACCGACTCCCTGCCATGAGCAGGGACACCTTCCACTGGAGTAGGTTACTCCAAGCCCCATCCAACCTGGCCTTGAACACGGCCAGGGATGGAGCATTCACAGCTTCCTTGGGCAGCCTGTTCCATGTTCAGGATATACGAGATTGGGTCCCACCAGAAGAGGATACTTTAAAACAGATGGAAAGGAAAAGGATGCAAGGAGAAGACAGACAGAGTCATCTTCCCAATCAACTTCCCAATGGATTCTTGTGTACGGCCCCAAAACAGACCTCTGAACATAACCAGGTGCCTACACCTCCCCTCTCTTGCTTTTCCGTGCTAACGGTTATCAGCATCTTATTGACATCATCCCTGTTTGTAAGCGTCTTGGTCAGGTCTAGACTCTGCCATGATTTAGGAATCTCTTCCTCCTGTCTTTTTTAATTTCTCCTTTCACTGGAGGGCAGGGAAAACAAAAGGTACAAAGTGCATCCGAGCTCACTTTTGTAAGCATGGGGCAGATTATAGCGGGTAAAAATGCCTTTGGCTGTTTCTCTCATACAAACACAGGACTGGCTGACCATTTAAGGACAGGCACCAGGGATGGCAGGGTTTAGGCAAGAAGCGCGTTTCTCACAACTGTTACCAGTACAAATATGATGTCAGGCTTTAACTGGATGTTAGACTCCAAGTGCTTTTACAATCCCACTACTGTACAATGTCTGGGTGTTCAACCCATAAATCCAGCAGATTAGGTAAATATCTTTAAAACTAAGCACGAACTATGAAAAATAATGACTCTGATGTAGAAGTTTATCATTTTTTTCTGATGTAGTCCCCCAGCATTCAAAATTTCAGCATCAAGTTCTTTATAACACTTCCACTGTGCATCAACTGCAATACAAAGTGCAACTGAAACCCACTCTGCTCAAAGCTTCTCAGAGACCCAGACAATATTTGTACAACAAAGACACCCTTTTCAGCACAGAAAGATTCCTCTGTCAGCCTGAAATCCAATCTGCTCCTGGTTTTGCCTGAAGCATCTGCTATAACAAAGAAATGATGACAGAGAACCTTGGTCAAAGTGTTTTCTTACAGATTTTAAGGACCAATGGACCTTAAAAGCCCCACTGAACTTTATTTAAAGTCCTTACCAGTTAACTTCTTCACAGGTTGGAGCCGAACACTGATAGACTGATGTGTGAGTAAGGGGGAGGATGGAAGGGAGCGGGACATGCCCTCCATAATCCGAATGTGCTGCATACCTTCGGTCACTGGGAGTGGCGGAATAGCGTAGTCTGGTTCAAAAGCACAGTCGTTCTCTGTGGAGGTGCCTGATGGGAAGAGAAAAAGGACCTGGTTAGAATACATGGGAGTCTCCTGCTTTCATCATTCCTCAACGGAAGCCTGGCTCAGGTGAGCCCAACCATGGAGCCACCTCACTGCACATCCTACAGGTACCCAGTTGCTCCCTCGCATTCCCCTCGCACAGTTTGGACACTTCCCTTGAAGGCATTCTACTTCTAGAACTGCACCTCAACACATCTCCTTAGAGTATGAGCAGCAGAACTATGAGGAATTCATGAAGGCCAGGAAGGATGGGGCTTGGAACAACCTGGTCCAGGGGAAGGAAGGTGCCCCTGGGACTGGATGAGCTTTAAGACCCTTTCCAACACAAACCGGACTGTGATTCTACTGCTTATTTGGACTGGCTTAGTTTGTCTTTCAGAGTCCTGGAGTCACCAATTTGACATGTCATTCAGACAAAGCAAACGGCCTTTTACTGATCGCTCCTTGGGCATTCAGATTGTAGGGCAGCCTGTTCCAGTGTTCTGCCACCCTCAGTGGAAAGAAGTTCCTCCTCATGTTGAGGTCAAACTTGTTGTGTTTTGGTTTATGGCCATTGCTCCTCATCCTGTCACTGGGCACCACTGAAAACAGTCTGGCACCATCCTCCTGGCACCTCCTTTGACATATCTATATGCATTAATGAGATCCCCATGAGGACTTCTAGCCTAAAATAAACCCCTACCAAACCAACTGGAAAAACAAAAGCCTCCAAAAGCACCTCCAGTCTGTCCCCTCACAATGTACAGAGGCACCTAAAGACACAGAGCCTGGGTGTCTACAGAAGACATCACTGTGGAAGACACCAAATAACATGACAGGAAGTGGAGACAGAACAAGAAAGGCAGCTATCGTTAATTGTAGCAATATTAATGACAAATGAAGAGCATCTGCTCCTGATTGGGAAGAGTTGGGAGCTGTAAGGATCCACCCATTAGCTGCAGAATATGGAAACCTCCGGCTCAAGAACACCCAGCTCTCCACCTCTAGTCAATGATGAACAACCTGACACAGACAACTAAGAACTCATCTGCAAACCCAACCTAAAACTGTTAGTGTTACTATTTCATTACTGAGAGTGTAAGGAGACTCCACTTGTGCCACACCTTGAAGAGACGGATATTAGCCTTTTAGTGCCTGCTAATGGCTTTTCTCTATAAAGATACTCATTATTTGATTTTCATGGAACAGCTGGGCTGCTCTCAATGGCTTGTGAGAGTGTATTTAAAAGAGAAAATGAACTGCTAGACAGAGGGTGGACAGACAGAAGTGGGGAGAAGCCAAAAGGATAAATGCCTCAAAGACGTGCTACTCCAGAGGAGACAATGGACAAACTTAATTCCAAAGGTATCCAAAGGACAATGTGAACAACCCAACACACTGCTTAGAATAAGAGGAAAAGCCCCTATTGAAGTAACAAGCTCCTGAAGCGTGCTCAGAGCTAGCACCATTTGTAGCTAAAATCCATCTGCAGCTTCCAGAACATCTCTCGGCATCGCTGCATCATTCCTTACAAGAAACCAAACCCAACACTAACCCACTCTGCGCTATTCCTGACAGCTCAAAATACACCTTTTCCTCTCTTGCCCTCTGAACACTTGCCAGTTATTGCGAGCAGCACACCTCTGCTGACTCAGCAAGTCTATTCATAACCACCCCTGAGTGCCAGGAAAGACAAATCTGGCACTGGCATTGACAAACCCAACCTGCGGTGTTGCTTCTAAATACATTTGGCACCAGATATGCCATTATTGATTTGGATTCTTACAAGGAAAGTTCTCATTTCCTCAGGCTACATTTAAGGGTTTGAAGGAACATGAAACAACAGCATCTTCCAAGTTCTCATCTGGGACAGACCTGCAAGTCACTGTGTGTTCCACTGGTTATTATGGTGTAAGATGTATCTTTGACCAATCTAAACCCAAGGGCAAATGAGGGCAGGCTCTGGTATAGAAATGCAAGTAACTGCATCTTTGCCAAGTTTCCAGGAGTGCTTTCCCTTTGAAAATTCCCATGCTTTACAAAGAAACCAAGGAACTCACTAAATATCCACAACGTACCATTTGCATTCCACGGATGTCACACCACACAAACTGGGTAGTTGAAACGCCCCTGAATTTGTTCCAGTCAGGAAGGACACTGGGTTGATCTAACCCTCAAATTAGGGATCGTTCACGGCTGAACTGGAACTCTGACAGTTAAAATATATTCAAGTAAAATGTCACTGCAAAGGGCATGTTTGAACAAATAAACTATTTCTTGATGTTTGCCAAGATAATACAGCTTTACAGACAGATGGACTACTTGGGCATCACATGTGTCCTCATGGAAGCTGGAGCAGAAGACAACTCCCTCATTTCAGTTGGCTGGTTTCCCTCAGCATAAGAAAACCCCTTAACCCATCTTTATGAAAAATACATGTTAAGATCTTCCAGAGAACAGGGCAAAGTTAAAGATAATAGCTTTAGGGAGCAAAGAGACTTGCTCTTCCTTGACCTGCATCTACAACTGCATCCACTGATCCAAATGGAAGCATGCAGTGCAGAAGTTTGTTCTCCAGGAAGTTAGAAGTACTTTTTCACCTGTTTCCCCCTCTGTTCCCTTCTCACGCTGAGACTTCTTGCTCGCCTTTGCAATTCCTAGAGTCACTGAGGCAAACAGACAGAGGTCGGTCGTTCTGTGGCAAGCAAGTACGTGCCAATACATCCTCTGCCCAGAAGTGGTATTCTTCCACAGCAGCTGAGATGCTGAATAAATGTAACCTGAGAGAATGGAGCGCCTGAAATAAGTGTACAGAAAGCCAGCAGGCAAGGAGCTGCTGCACCTTGTAATGCCAAGCCAGAGGACAGACCCCGGCCAGACAGAAGGACATCACGGGGACTAACAGCAGAGAAAATGGGCAAGGCTCAGCCTCCATGAGTAACCAACAGCAGCTTTATCTGAGCTGAGGGTCTGGAAAAGAGCACCCATTCATTGTGTGCTTTGGAAGCACGGAAATGCGGCTTGTATGCAAGCTATCCCAGGGTACACACAGTAACAAATCCCCTTGTTCCTTCCCAATTTTAACTCCTCTATTTTAAAATAAGGAATTTGAAGGAATTGATTTTGCAATAGTAACAAAATTCTCCTGTGTTTCAGCTGCTGATGTTTCACAGGGCTCTGCCTCTCAATTCCAATTCCCCTAATCCCGATCTCAGGCTTCAATCACTTGCAATGATTCTACCCAGGCAACCCTGGGATCCTGCCAAAAAAGAACAATGCTCTGGAGAAAACGCCTCCATGAGAAGTCATTAGGACACCATGACAGTAACAGACTTGAACCAATATGAAAGGAAAACTATCGCTGCAACCCCAAAGAGCGACATCAGTCAACACACACAGCACCTACCAGAGCCATGCTTCCAGAATCTGCTGCTTAGCCTCAAGAGCTGTGGGAAATATCAGTGTTTCCACAACCCTCACAAAGGAGTAAATGCTTAAAACTTGAAGTAAACTATTTCAAAGGACACAGAAGCCAGCACAGACCCAAGAGCTGCTGCTCTCAGTGGCAGAAATGCCCCTTACACAGCTTGTAGCGGTGGTTTTAACCACCAAACCTATTGAGAATGATGGATACTCAACAAAAGTTTGTAGAATCATCATTTAAATAATATTCAAACTATTTCTATGACTTTCTGCCTAGGACCTTTTGCCCTGTTCCTGCAGGATGAAACAACAAAGCCAAGGATGTAACTGGCAGATGCTCAGCCTGTCCGGAATGCACCGGTCCCCTCTCCATCCCCCTGGAAGGACATTCTGGGTACCGCCTTTGCAACTGGGGGCAAGGCAAGCAAGTTGATTTGCACTGGGATGTGCTGAAGACTTCTGCCACCACCAGCTCCAACAACTGCCCTTGTGTAAAGCTCCTGCAAAACAGAGATGTCACAGACCCCACAGTCTCGCACCACAAATGAGTCTGCACTCCTTTAACTCTGCAGAGGCAGTCTGGTTTGGGGAATGTTAGGAGACTTGTAGCTCTGTGGATAACAGTGATGGGTGCAGAACCCCGTCAGAATACACAGCCTGATGAAAAACACAACATGTACGTGTAAGAAGGTGAACAGATGAGAAATGAGTCACTGAGGCAGAACAACACTAACGTTTACCTTGCCCAGATCGGCTCTGACGGGAGTCTACACTTGCCTGTCTTCGGTCTGGTGGCTCCTCGTTCCCTCCATCTGCATGAGAACCAAAACAGCACAAGTAGAACATCATCGTGGACAGGTCAGGCAGATGCAACTTTTCCTTGAGCACCATCACCTATGTTGTAGGAGCAGCAGAACAAAAGGTCCCTCGTGCAGGCTGGCAGTGGGCAAAGGCTGACTGACGCCTTTGCTGCTCCTCCCCAGCTCAGTGCAAATGGAATCTCTGTGGTCCTCAGATATAAGCAGGCTTTTAATTCCTCTTACTGACCCCACAGACACGTCAATGAAATAGTAACCAAATGGTGCATCTTCAGTCAGTTCCTCCACTTATATTTCAGACCACGAAAAGTATTAATCATGTGAAGAAAGAGATCCAGGGAAAAAGAAATAAAAAGAATATTCTATAAAATGGTTTCCCCTTAAAATTATTTGTCAGCTAAATCCCAGGAAGGCCAAGAAGAACAAAATCACTCTCATTGTAGCTCTGAAACTGTTTAGGAATGCAGCTATAGCTAACGAATAAAACAATCCATCTGGGTAAATGCAGAGTGGGACACAGTGTACAGTATCATACAATTAATTACATGCTGGTCCTCATTGATCAACTGACCAGATTAGAAACAATAGATGTGCACATCAATAGAGATGCTTGAGTGCATGGGGTTCATGCCAGCTGAAAGCAGAGAGAAGTTTGGCTGTGGAGGCTGTGCAAAGGCAAACCCAGGCATCTACAATGTGGATTGCTGCGGTTAGTGCACCTCATGGCAGGGGAAGGGGAGGCTTTTAGAGCCCTTAAAAATAGGTTTGAAATAAGTGAATTGTTAAATAGCTGTTTAAAACCTCAACAGTCCTTATTTTAGCATTTATATTTTTTGATTCTACTAAAAGCAGCTGCATTCTGATGTGTTTCTAACTAAATATAGAGATACAGAGATGTAGATAGCAAGGAGCTGGACTTGATCCTTACGGGTCCCTTCCAACCAGAGATATTCCATGACTCTATATCCCCAAAATTATCTGTTGGATGGGCCTATTATGCCATCAAGTAATCCATTTTCACCAACTCACACTACATGTGAGCTACATGTGTTAGTCCAGCTCTAAAGGGAAGCTGTGTGTTAGAGCACAGTGAGTAAGGTGATGGGAAACTCAAGCCCAACCCCAAAGAGCAGAGCCACAGTCCAGGCCATGGGAGATTCCTTGTTTCCTCCTCCCCAGGGATGGTGACTGCAGCACTGCCCTGGGCAGTTCCAATGCTGAGCACCCTCTGGGGCAGGAATTGTTCCTCAGCTCCATCTAACCCTGCCCTGGTGCAGCTGAGGCCATTTCCTCTTGGCCCATCCCTGTTCCTTGGGAGCAGAGCCCAGCCATGAAGGATGTGATACTGCAAATCTGACTGCAGCTTTGACATGCACCCTCTTGGGATTAGCTGCACTGAGCGGCATAAACGAGCACTAAGAGCTCATTATCTCTGTAGTTTTACTTCTAATACACAATGTTGGGTTTGAGCACTGCTTTGCATGGAGAATCATCATCATCCTCACTGAAGGCCCCCTAGCTACGAGCCCACGTGGATAAACTGAGTTATGGAGAAAACAAAAAACTTGTGAGTCCCAAGCAGAAATCCACAAAGCAAGATGGTTATAAGGACTGAAAGGTTTACAAGACAAGGGTTTACAAACAGGGATTAAAATCAGGAGTAAACCTCTGTATTTATCAACATCATCATCCTCAAAACCCAAACTCAATATCCCTTTTTTACGCGGTTACTGTGAGCGATGCTAAACCAACACCTTGCCAGGCCCATCCAGGGAAGCCACAAGCAGGTCCTGGCAAACCTCTGTCCACCAGTAAGGAGCTGGGAAGAGGCTGGACTGGTTCTGAGGGATGCGGATTCTAATGGAGGAGATGCTGCAGGACGCCACCTCACGGGAGATCACACGTGCCAAGGCCTCGTTACATGGCAGATGGACCACCACCCCATCCTCCGAAGAGCAGAACTGAGGAGGTCCAGCACCATTCCCCTACCCACCACACTCAGCAGATGCCTGAGCAGTAACACATCATTCCCTGGGACCCACAACCACTCCCAGCAACAAGAGCCACCACCACTCCGTGCTGGGCTGGAGACCAAGCTCTGGAAAATTTCTGTTGCTCTTATGACAGGAGGTGCCACAGGGACACCAGAGCACAGAAGCATCAAACTGCACTTCACCACAGCCGGTCTGCACCTCCTCCAAAACTTGGCTCCTCCATTAACAGAAGCAACAAGGTTTATCCTTGACATCATTCTTGGTAAGGAGGAAAAGCAAGCTGCCTTTGGAAGACAGAAGGCTTTCAGCCACCGGCTTTACCACGAATACAAACCCTATTTGGATTTTCTGCAATGGAATACATCTAAGGCAAGCATGTTCTCTATTTTAGAAGAAAGAACTGTTGGCTTTTAGCCCAAAATGAGTACATTTGGGTCCCTCAGAAGTCAGCTGCCCTCCTGACAGGAGGCAGGTATTATCTAAACCCATTAAACTTAAGAAGTACACGATGGGACCTTAAAGAGATACCTGATGGGACCCTAAAGAGATACACCACCACCAACTCCCCATAAGAGTCCAGCTGAAATACTTCAAGCCTAAATAAGAATTAATCTACTTAAAATCACAGACTGGATTGGGCTGGAAAGGACCTCGAGATCACCCAGCTCCAACCCCTGCCATGGGCAGGGACACCTTCCACTGGAGCAGAGTGCTCCAAGCCCCTGTGTCCACCCTGGCCTTGGACACTGCAGGGATGGGGCAGCCACAGCTTCTCTGGGCACCCTGTGCCAGCGCCTCAGCACTTAAGATCACTGGGAAGGACAAGACCTCTCTCATGTCATCACTTGGACATAACAAAGCTTGTACCCATGCTTTGAGAACACACACAAACCAGGGCAGCAGACCCGGCCATCCTGCTCTCCGATGCTCTTCAACACCCAACAGTGGGATGCAAAACAGTGTGCTCATTGCATGGCGGTTGGATGACCTTTGAAGGTCCCTTCCAACTCAAATTCCATGATTCTATGAACTTCCAGAATCAGTTTAGGAAGGTGGGAATGGCAAAAGGAAATGTGATGACTCAGCATGCATTAGGGCTTCCATCATCATGCCGTTACCTTCACCCTCCGCTGCTGCGCCTGGTGCAGATGCAGCAAAGGCTGTAGCTTGGCTGAATCCAGTGAGAGTGCTCAAAACCATTCAGTGTTTTTCAATGAGGAACCTTTTGGGAGCAAGCACAGGGAGTATGGAGCCATCCCCTCACCAAGGGACATGTGCACATCCACACACACTTAATGTGCATAAATAAACCCACAGGTTCACTGGATGAACCCATGTCAACCTGACCAGCTCGGGGCTGCTTCGGGAAGCCCCTCACCTGTGCATCACCGACGCTTCCCATCTGCAGTGCTCTCTATAGCCAAGGAAAAGCAGCAGAAAACACGGAGCCTCCGGCAGGCACATCCCAATAGGATGCTCCTCCAGGACAGAGCAGGCAGGAACTGTGAAATGATGGATACTTGCAAGAAAACATAAAAATACAAACAGGTCCACGCCAGGAAGGCTGCAACCTGCAGGATCTAAAGCGTGCGGAGAACAGGCAGAGGACTGCAGGAACACCAGGAGCAGCCCCCAGTTAGGAGCTGAGCAACTCAACTATTTAATATCTTTCTCCCTTCGCTACTGGAGCACACTCCAGTCCCTGCAGTGGAGGAGCAGGGTTACCAGGGCATGACCCCATACATCATTCAGGAGTTATCTTCATATACACGCAAAAAAGGGGTAAATCGCTGTTGCTAAGGGAACATTAATTCTCATGTCTTCAAACTCCAAGTGCTCCAGTTTATGGCCTTGACAGTGCTCACCACTGTGTGCACATCAGAATTTGGTTGTTCTAACGAAAGTTACCTTATTTACCCATGATTGTAGGTAGTTGGTAGTATCTGCTTTATTACTCATAGGCATGATCCACTCTTTGGACAACAGACTGCAGACAGTATCACCTATGGAAGTGTAACCAACTTGGTTCCTGTAACCACTGTCAACATGGTGACACACCACAGATACTGACAACGCCTCGGATGCAACCGGTTACCAGAAGTAAACCAGCTGTGAAATCACTGCGAGAAAGCACAGGTATTTATGTCCATTCAAAATAAAGATCGGAACAGACCGAGACCAAGCTGGATAAGGAGCTTCTACGCAAGTTGCCATGAGAAATGCCCCAAGGGAAGTGAATGACACAGTGAAATACTGTCTGAGGAATCCATGCTCTCCTGCAGCTGGCAAGGAGAGGGAGGAAAACTTGCCTGACGTTTCATTTCCATGTATCTCAGTGCTAAAAAAGTCCACTAAACTATACACATGATTTGATTGCAGAAAGATGCTGTCTCATCAGCATCGAGCATCCCTCAGCTGGGACAGGAGACAGAACTGGGGGTCACTTCTATGGAAGCATACAGCAAACAGAACAGTTGTGAACTCTTCCTCTTGGCTACAAAGGGATTCAGTGATCTCAGCAACCACAGCTTCAGAGAAGCTTCTCTCCTGGTCTAAAGTGGTCTGAGAGGCTCTGGCTTCCCCTCCTTCCTTACCGGCTTGTCACCCCCCCCATCCCCACTCCACCAGTTCTCCATTTAAAACCAAGGACACACCAATCCTCTCCCATACTCAGGGCTGTTTTCCTTGAACAGAAAGCTCCTGAAGTGAAAAGCGAATCCCAGGGGTTTCAGCAATGATGCTCAATAAATCCACCACACAAAGCACCACATCACAATCCATCAATCTGCGAATCCAAGCGGGATGCATCTGCAGCAACACCATCCATGGCAGCGAGACACACAGCACCTTCAGCATCACCTCCCTGCCAGGTGCCCCCGGGAAAGGCAAAGACAACAAGTTTTACATCAAACCAAGGGCCAGCAGCCCAGAATTCCTGCTTCCCTGTTTAATTCAAGCAGCCTCTAAAGCCACGATGTGACTCTTCCCGGTTTCTTTTATCTGACAAAGCAATTTTTAAGCAGGAAAATAACAGGGTGGGTCAGCGGCTCCACGCATGCCGGGAAATCTGCTGCAAGAACCGACTGCATTAGCTGTGCTGCTGCTCTAACAGCAGCCGACAGCACTGCCCCACTGCAACAGCCTCTACAGCAACCCCTGGAATCCGCATCCTATCAAAATCACATTGGGAAAAGAGACAGAAGACTCACACAAAGCCAGTCCAGCCCTCAGGAGCTGCTCCGGTTCCCGCCCAGCCTGGCATCCCTGCGGAAGGCAACGTCTGCCTTGAGCCCGGCGGAACGCGAGGAGATGCTCCCGAAAGACAGGCGCAGGCAGGAGAAATGAAGCCGAGGAGCCACGGGGGGTACGGGAATGCCGGACGGGAGCTGGACCTCGCGCATTGCCGCGGCGGGATGCAGCGCGAGCTCGTCCCTGGAGCTGGCGCTGGCTCAGCCCCGCCAAGGAGCCGTGGCTGCAAATCCTGCTCTCAGCATTCCCAGCGGACCCCAGCCAAGCTGAGCAATGACACGTGCCGAAAGCAACCGCCTCCTGCTCTCCCAGGGGGATCTGTGCCTGGAAAGAGGGACTGTGTACCCAAACGGAGCAGGAGCGGGAAGTCTGGCACTGAAAGCGTGGCTTGAATCAAAGCATCTTCCTGATTATTTAATTGGGGGGGGGGGAGGGGAAGTCTCCAGCTTCAGAAAAGAAGTGTAAAAATCATTATTGTGCTAAAATCGGTATTATTGTACACATTATGATGATATAAATTATTATTATATACATTATTAAGAACTGCACTAATTTACTAACAGATAAAGCCCCCCCCAAACAACTCCCAGTGGCAGTGCTGAGGGGGGTGTGGAAGACCTTGTGGATGAAATTACAGGCCCAACCTGGGTTATTCATCACAGGATCAATAAAAAAGAGCTCCCTAAGCACTTCCCGACAGGTTGAATCCCTTAGGAACAGCACTGGGAACTCACAAAAGTCACTGAAGACACACAAGGCTCCTGCTCCTGCGGAGAATTATTCTTCTGCAATCAATGGTAAAGCTGAAATTTATACAAAATATATAATAATAATAATATATATATATATAATATTATATAAACTACTCTGAATCCCTAGGCTTTCACAGCCTTCAGTGATCCAAAAGCACACACCAAAAGCAGGTATTTGCCGGAGGTACACTGAGGAGTAGAACGACAACATGTTCAAAAGGAAAAAGCCCACTTCAACTAAATCACTGCCCTAAGGATAAAAGAACTACCCCTAAAGAACCCCAAACACCCAACAAAATAAGAGCTTTTCAGCTGTGTGCAGTTTATTGTGCAAAGAGATGGGAGAGGGAAGCCACCGAGATGTTTTCATAAAGAGACCATTCCATCGGGTAACTGTTGATCCACTGTCTATTCAAAGACTTTGTCCCTTTTCTGCTAACAAAAGGTTAGCATTTAGAGAAACGTTCTGAAATACTTCAGCTAAAGTGCAAAATTAATACGGCCTCAATACAGGGAAGGGACTTTATCTCATTCTGTGTTCAGTATAGCCCCGCTGGACACAGGAGCAGTAACCAGACAAGGAGCCACAAGATGGATGTGCTGACGGGGCTTGGAGCAACCCGGCCCAGTGGAAGGTGTCCCTGCCTGTGGCAAGGGGCTGGAGCTGGAGGAGCTTTAAGGTCCCTTCAACCCAAACCATTCCATGATACTATGATTCTGTTGCCACTTTAAGACACCTAAAGACCACGTTATGAACATAAATGCTGGCTTGGTTATTCCATTAAAGTTTACGAAATTACGTGACAAGTTTTATCCATGAAAGCATGTGTACATTTTACATAAATGCATATCTATATAGGAATTTCTATTGGAAGTATGAGTTTTCCTACTGAAGATTCCAAAGTCTGAAACACCCACGATCTTTCAAACAGAACAAACATTAACATTCACAAGAACTCTTAGTTTTTTGAGTGTAGGCATCCCTACATGGATCAATACATACTGTAATCCTGCTCCTATGAAATCCGCCAGCCACATTCACTGCATTGAAGCTGAGTGATTTTGTTGAGGTTGACTGTTCACGTTCCCAGTGCTTGTCCCTAAAAGTGTTTTAACAACCAGGCTTTCAATGTAATTACTAAAAGGGACAGAAGTAGCCTCACTTGTGCACTATTTTCATCATTTAAATAAATGTAAAGCTAGTCTTTTTGGAAACTACATAAAAGTTAATGGGGCAGTGGAGGAAGTAATCAGCTGAATGTGCTGTTTACTGTCACTGAATCAGAAAGGTACCAATTTGCAGAAACCTACGTGCACCAACTTGGAATTCTTTGTCTGAAATGATGTTTCCAGCTCCTATGGGGCCAATGCAGTATCACCCAGGAGGAGCAGATAACATAGCCACAGTTACAGCTTCCAGATAGGAGAAGAATAAGCAGCGGTCACCTCTTCAACAGTCATTGTGAGGAACCACAAATGTGGATGCAAGAGATGGAATTTTACCCACCCGCTCAATGAATGCTGAGGACTGGTTTGGACAAGGCTGAACAAACTCCCAGCATCAGAAATAACCTCACTGACGTGGGATTAGGCATGAGCATTATCTATTCTACAAGACAAGACAATGAAGAGGTTGAATAATTGGATGGAATGTTGATTCGATGATAGAAAGGGTTTTTCTCTGAGCCAACACGTCAAACAGTTGTGATGATTGCTATGAAAGAAATTTAAAGTTCATCCTTACATACAGGAGGTGGAAAACATGGTCAATGAGAAAACACTTATCACGTTGCTATCAAGATGAGAGGACCTGGTAACTCAGGGCAGTGTCCAGCCAAATACTACCAGCGCATTATTGTCCTCCTTACCTGTAGCTTGCTTTGACAAGCAGACGAAGACATTTTGTTAACACACAATGTGACACCCAGCAGATAAACGAGGTTAATGGCTCAATGAGGTATGTGGCCTCCAGAGACTCTTAACCTGGACCTTCTCTCCCTGGATATTTCTCTCTCACAAGGAAACTGCACCAGCACCACCCAGGCCATTTCTCGAAGCCCAAAGGGTCTTTCCCAAGTGTTTCTCCGTCACAAATGACAGGCTCTTCGTTAAGAGCATTAAATCATCGAACAAAAACATAACTCTGATCTGAGGAACACACCTTGGAATCCAAGCCTCCAACAGCTGCAGCATAATTTATGCTGGAAAACTGGTATGGAAAGAACCGGTGTCAACGCTGGTGCCTTGTTCCTTCCTGCTGCTGGTATGGACTGAGGAGGCAGCTTGAGCCATAGCAGGGCACTGTTCATAGAATCCCAGACTGGGTTGGGCTGGAAGGGAGCTTAAGGTTCACCCAGTTCCAGCCCTTGCCATGGGCAGGGACCCCTTCCACTAGAGCAGGTTGTGTCCAGCCAGAGTATTTCAAAAGTCAACCAAAGAACAATCACAGACAGTACAAATCATTCATTGTTTAAAACTCATTGCAAGGTGGGAAACCCCTTTGCTCCATAGGTCAGAGCTTTCTGTGCTGGGGTGGGAAGTGCATGCAACAAGGGAAGGGGGCCTATAAGGATGCTGGGGAGGGACTCTTCATTAGGACAGCAGTGATAGGACAAGGGGTAATGGGTTCAAACTTAAACAGGGGAAGTTTAGATTGGATATAAGGAAGAAGCTCTTTACTGTGAGGGGGCTGAGGCACTGCAATGGGTTGCCCAGGGAAGCTGTGAACGCTCCATCGCTGGCAGTGTTCAAGGCGGGGTTGGACAGAGCCTTGGGTGGCATGGTTTAGTGTGAGGTGTCCCTGCCCATGGCAGAGGGTTGGAACTGAATGATCTGAAGGTCCTTTCCAACCCAAACTACTCTATGATTCTACGATGAGAGAAAAGGAGGATCAGCCATGAGCGACTTCCACATTCCCTCCTTGTCATCACTGCCTCAACACGCTTCTGCTCTCCATCTGCAAATGATAAACTACTTGTGTACTCCATTAAGGCTGTCTGGGACCTTGAGCAAACACAAGCATCTTCAGCATCAAATCAAAAGCATGACAGATACCCTAATTATTCCAAGTGGCTGAATATGTTAAAATAATTAATAACAATTAACAGTAGCTACAACACAGGCTTCTCTTCGTAGTTACTACCAGAGTTACCTGCTTTGTAGGGCAAATTTTGTCTTTGCATTCGTGTGTGCTCCCCTAATTTAAAGTTCAAGCAGCATTTTTAGAACAGCTTAGTGGTCATCTGTCCTAAAATTAGCTGAGAAATTGGTACAAGTGACTGAAGCTCAAAATAGGTTACCCTAATGACAGGCAGCCTGCTGCTAGCACTCAGTGATCCCAGAACAACGACAGAAAGGGGGCAGGGAGAGGGATTTATTATGGACACAAAGCCCTTCGGCAGAGGAAAGAGGGCTCCAAGATCCCTGAATCCATGGGTTCAGCCCATGGGAATCTAAAAGCCATCCAAGCATTTTCCCTGGGCATTAACAGGGCACTGGACCTGTTCAGACCAGGTGTCACTCCCCAAGCACCACTGCTGGCACTGAGAACAAGAGGCAGGAACCACATGGGACAAGCAAACCCAAGCACGTATGGGTGCAGGGATGGGGATGTTCACATGATGCTGCCAGCTCCTGCTGCTGCCTCCAAGATGTCCTGCTCAGGGACTGGACTATCCCCCCTTGGGAAGCAGAAGTGCAGATAACAAACCCCAAGCAAAGTATTTCAACTACTTGGAAAGGCTTAAGATAACCTTGGTTTAGAACTCAAAACATTTTTCCTTGAATAACACTAGTACACCATATTCTACAGTTAGAGCTGCCGTGGCCAATGTGTCCTTCCTACACCTTTCATTTCCTTCACAGCTCCCAAGTGTGAGCAGCAGGTTGAGGGGAGAGACCTCCCTGCAGTCCTGATCCAGCGCTGCGGCAGCAGCACAAGAGGGATGTGGAGCTGCTGGAGTCCAGAGAAAGCCACAGAGGTGCTGCGAGGGCTGCAGCAGCTCTGCTCTGGAGCCAGGCTGAGAGAGCTGGGCTGGGGCAGCCTGGAGAAGAGAAGGATCCTGAAGGGGAGACCTCAGAGCAGCTCCAGTGTCTGAAGGGGCTGCAGGAAACCTGGAGAGGGGCTTTGGACAAGGATCTGGAGGGACAGGATAGGACGAATGGCTTTAACCTGCCAGAGGGGAGATGAGATGAGCTCTTAGGCAGAAGCTGTTCCCTGTGAGGGTGCTGAGGCGCTGGCCCAGGGTGCCCAGAGAAGCTGTGGCTGCCCCATCCCTGGCAGTGCTCAAGGCCAGGTTAGACAAAGGGGCTTGGAGCAACTGCTCCAGTGGAAGGTGTCCCTGCCTGTGGCAGGGGGCTGGAGCGAGGTGAGCTTGAAGGTCCCTTCCAACACAAACCAGGCTGGGATTCAATGCAAATGTTCATTCTGCTGTACCAGCAAAAGGAAGCAGTGCTGCTGCTGCTCCTCTCAGTGATCCAAGAGCAGGACTGCAGAGCACACCCATACAGTCAGTGGTGGTAGGGACTGAGTCCCTACTCTCACCTGCAGACTGCACTTTGCTCGACCAGCTTTGCCTACCCAGCTGTACTTCATTCAATTACCTTGTCAATTGTATTGATTCATCTCTGACTTAACTCCAGGAAATTGACTTCTGACAGAGCTTCCCAGCACTTTTCTATTAGGATTTTCACAATGACCATGCAGTTTCTAACAGGGTCTTCCAGCTGCATGTGATAATCACTGTGGCACAATTAAACACACTTGGACAGTGTCATGGTTTAAGTTCAGTCAACCACGCAGTTTCCTCACTCACTCACTGCCCCTCTTTCTTCCCCCACTCCCGGGGGGATGGGGAAGAGAATCGACAGAATGCAGCTCCCACAGGCTGCGATAAGAACAGTTTAGTAACTAAGGTATAACACAAATCACTGCTGCTACCACCAGTAATAATACAAGAGAAATACAAGGAAAGAGAATACAACCACTCACCAAGCCCGACCCAGCCAGTGCACCCCCCAATAGTGAACCCCCACCAAAAGTCCGACCACGCCATGCACCCCCACCCTTCTGGGTCTCTGCTCTCCGTTTTCACATCCTGGACATGACGTGCTGTGGTATGGAATACCTCTTTGGTCAGTTTGGGTCAGGTGTCCTGTCTCTGCTTCCTCCTGGCTCCCCTCCTCCCTGGCAGAGCATGAGGCTCAGAAAAGTCCTTGGTCAAACCAAAACATTACCGAGCAGTAACTGCAAACACTGGTGTTATCAGCACTGCTCCCAGGCCCAAAATCAAACACACAGCGCTGCATGGCTACCAAGGAGGAGAAAAATGGCTGCTGCTGCTGCTGAACCCAGGACAACAGGCTGGTATGGAAACTGCTGCCACTCTCCAAGCAATGATGTGGGGCTTAGTACCGCAAAAATCATTTAACCACCGAGTCTGATGACACAGTGAAATTAGAGAAAGAGACTAAGGAGATACAAAAGGGAAAACAAGAATCCCACCTGAAACCTTGTCTTCCTTAGCATTTCATTGTTTTCTCTAACACTGTAGCACTGAGCGTTATTCTCCATCACCAGCTCGTTCCATTCTGCACTCTCATACTGCAGGTGGATGAGTTCTCCCACTCCCCTCCCACTGAATGCACTACCAAGGTTTTCAGAACACATTACACCTTTTTACCACAGGTATTTCCACCAGCAGCAACCAAAATCCAGCCTCTTACCTCCTGGAAGGCAAATAACTACATTGTAGGAGTTCAGCTTCAACACTAAAGCAGGACTCACACAACACAAACATCCTCTGCAATTGTTACTTATGGCTCTACACTGCAACAGAAGAAACGTCACAGATGGATGCAGTCACAATTCATGGCCTTTGATCATAAATGCCACTCAATCCCCTGCTCTAAACAATTAGAGAGTAAAATGGTTCTATTCAGTTGGAAGAATGAGCAATTATTTCTGAGAATTATTTTCCAGCTCCTACTCAAGCAGTAGTAAATCTATGTGCACATTTACAAATAACCAAGGCAGGGCTTTAAAGACAAAGTATTCAAGGAATTCTGCCCTTAAGATAAAACATAAGAGGAAAAGCAATTCATAGATACACAGTACCCTTTGAGCCAGCACCAGACTTCCTATCCACTGAACTGTTTCTGGATCACAGAATCATGGAATGGTTTTGGGTTGAAGGACCTTAAAGCTCCTCCAGCTCCAACCCCTGCCACAGGCAGGGACACCTTCCACTGGAGCAGTTGCTCCAAGCCCCTGTGTCCAACCTGGCCTTGAGCACTGCCAGACACGGGGCAGCCACAGCTTCTCTGGGCACCCTGTGCCAGCGCCTCAGCACCTTCTTAGTAAAGAATAAATATACATCTTTATAATAATCTTTAGAGTGATTTCTATTTCATGTACCAACCTGGAGGTACAATCAGTCTCATACCAACACATTATGCATGACAGCTTAGAAACACTTTTTTGCCAATTAAAATGATGTTCTGGGTTACTCACATCCTAGTAAGTAAGAAAACATCTCCTTCTCCTCCTCTAAAGAGACTGAAATATTCACAGGCAAGGGCAAAAAACTGCTGGAGTCCAAGAAAACACTTTCAGAAACAAAGAACTTGTCTTGCATCGATATTCCAGCAGATTCCGCTGGATAAGCCATCCATTTGAAACAGCTTTTTGGGAAGGAAGAAACCCATCCTCTAAGAAATGCAAGTCATGGAGCACAGATCAATAACCAGCCTGCCATCGAAGGGAAACAGAGGTTCATCCCCATCACAGAATGCTCTTAATGCGCACAGCAGCAAAAAACAACCCTTCTGAGTGACAGAGAAGCTACACCACTGCAAATAAAGACTCCTGCAGATAGAAAATGTCATCAGAAACAATGGAGAACTTACTGATACACAGCCTAAACGCAAAGTGTTTTCAAGTTACTGAAAGTGAAGAGAACTGTCTATGGCACAAGCCCTGCCTTGCATCTTGGGGAACGGACAATCATTAAACATGGGTAAACCAGTGGGCTGCTTTGTTTTCACACACCCTGCCTGCATCTTATCACCACGGAAACAAGCATGTGACCACAGCACACGGCAGAAAATCCAAACCCAGAACCCGTGTCTGAGGTCAAGTCAAACCTGACTGTGTCAGGAGACTCTGAAAGACAGGAACTGCATGGCTGGGGGGGCACTGCAGCAGGGATGTGCTGATCTGGTGAGGCGCTGGCACAGGGTGCCCAGAGAAGCTGTGGCTGCCCCATCCCTGGCAGTGCTCAAGGCCAGGTTGGACACAGGGGTTTGGAGCACCCTGCTCTAGTGGAAGGTGTCCCTGCCCTGTGGGTTCGAACCAGGTGAGCTTTAAGGCCCTTTCCAACCCAAACCAGTTTGGGATTCCATGATATTGGATCACAAACGAATTGCTCTGGCAGAATGCTTATGGTGAAAATTTACTTAACCATGCTTAAGATAGCAAAGAACCACCAAATTTCCATCACACAGCTCATCTCTCATGTAAGAACAAGGCTTAGCATGGGCAACCCAGATGCATCAACCACAGGGTGTTCTGCTGCATTTGCTCCTCTTCCAGAAGAACACTTTCACCTTTCTGGAGCAAAGCAAGAAACGCCCATCCCACAGTAACCTGTTACAGCCCCGAGTACAGCAAAGCCCGGAGAACAGCAGCATGCTTCAACAGACAAAGCTCCAGACATGCTGGAGTCGTTTAGGTGAAGTTAGGATCCACCAATCAGTGCCTGAACACCCAAGGACTGGTGGGTCCTCTGAGGTGCTCAGTAACAACATTTCAACAACATCCCAGTTTTCTCTGTGTGCCTCAATCTTCATTACATTGGTGCCTTCATACAGTGAAGTTACTTAGCTGGGACTTCACATTCCCACTAATAACAAGATCACCATCCATAACCAGAGATGTGTTTCTGGGGGTAGAAGCTCCCCGTGCCTCAGCGGCTGCTGCAGGAACTCCTCCTGCAGAACTCCTATTCACTGTTCCAGGAAGGACTTGGCAAGGAAAGGAGGGTTAATCTAAGGACTTAATCTGGAAGAACCTTCTTAGGCTACATAACTCCCATTTTCTCCTCCAAGTGATCTCTACACACACTTACATGCACAAGAAAAGCTCTCTCACAGCAAAGCAGACCTCATGCAGTCCCAGCACATCAAACTGGGCACCTCCTGGGCATAATGTGCTGGGAAGCTATAAGAACTTCCAAATAGGATTAAGCCTGGCCAAGGAAAACCAATGTCAACCCTATGAGTGAAATGAAACGTGAGTGGAAACCCACCACTGACCCATGGCACTGAGGCCTCATCTCCACGGGGTGTGAACACTCGCAGGGACGGTGACTGCAGCCCTGCCCTGGGCAGTTCCAATGCTGAGCACCCTCTGAGGCAGGAATTGTTCCTCAGCTCCATCTAACCCTGCCCTGGTGCAGCTGAGGCCGTTCCCTCTTGTCCCATCCCTGTTCCTTGGGAGCAGAGCTCAACCCCCTCCTGGCTCCATCCTCCTCTCAGGCAGTTGTAGGGAGCAATCAGGTCCCCCCTGAGCCTTTTCTTCTCCATCTGAACCCCCCAGGTCCCTCAGCCCTTCCCCATCACACTGTGCTCCAGGCCCTGCACAGCTCCATTGCTCTCCTCTGGCCCCGCTCCAGCACCAGAATGTCTCTTGTAGTGAGGGGCCCAGAGCTGAGCACAGGGCTCAAGGTGCTGCCTCCAGATGGACCTCTCAACCCCACTGCGCTTTCCAACCAGCGGTTCATTATGTTCTTCCTAGCCCGGCCAGGTTTACTTTCAGATCATAGGGTCCTAGGGTGTAATTCGTCTCTGATAACCTTTCAAAGCCATTCCCTGTTCACAAGAACAGACACTCGCCAGCACCACTCCACTTCCTGCTGTGAAACCCACTGAGAAATGGATCTACACAACCACAGTCAATACTTTTGGATTTAAATTAAACCAGGACCACGCGTATGATGTACCTCACTTGTGCTGATTTCTATTGTTATTCATATTGGGAGAACCACCTGTAATCTGTGACCAGTGACTACATTCCCTTCATCTGCCTTTGCCAGCACTGCTGAATCACTGTTATGTTTCCCTCCTGCTCTCCACTACCTGGCTGAGGTGTAAATTACCTGCTAAAACTATTGTTTATATACTTATCTTTATTTTCCTTCCCAACTGAAAACGGAGTCTGTCGAGAATTTCCTTCAATGAGGCCAAGCTTTGCATCGCATCCCATTATGGCGGATAATTACACTTTCAAGATGACTGCTCCACATTGAGGGAGAAACCTGTTAGTGCTGAAACGATTCCATTTCTGTAGCCCAACTTGGAGGTTTATTAATGAAAGTTTGCAGTGAAACAGCTGTTCTGCTGATTAAATAAATTATGACTAAGTTTTCGGGTTGGCTTCCTCGAGCAGGCAGCTACTAAGGCAGCAGGCAGACTAACTGTGTGAAACTCAAATGCAGAGAGCACGTGGAATCGGCAGCACAATTCCAGCTCTCCGGTCAGCTTAAGTGGCATTCAAAGTAAAGAATCCCTTTTTGCTTGGAGATGCAGATGAGGAACTCTGCACACCACGACCTGTGCTGCAGTAACCTGCAGATTGCAGGTAAGGGAATCCCAGTACGGCTCACGTTGAATATTTAATGATACTTGAGTTTGACTTAGAAAACTTCATCATAGGTTGGAAGGAACTTCAAGGATCATCCAGTTCAAGCTTTAAATGAGAAAACAAGTTCAGAATGCACAAGAAGCTGTCCTTGATGAATGGAGAGGCAGCTTCCCACAATAGGACACAAGGAGAGAAAAAACACTAAAAAAGGAAAAATAAACCAAACAAAACCCCAACTGAGGTGTCTCTGCCCATAGCAGGGACCGGAACTGGATGATCTTAAGGTCCTTCCAACCCAAACCATTCCATGATTCTATGAACTGCCCCCATTTAGTTCTCATGCTCCAGATGAAGCTCTGTACCTGGTGGCAGCCTGACTGTATCAGCTCTAAGCATTAATTATCACCCATTAGAACAGAGCTTTAAGGGCAAGAGAACAAACTGCAAATGCCTCAAAGAGGTGGATGCCCATTTTAGCTCAGCTTAGTCACAAAGATGACCCAAGGGCTGATACAGCACTAATGAACTTGAAAGGTTTCCAGCAACAAGGAGCAGAAATCAAAAGGAGGGAGACTTAACCCAAATACATAATGACCAAATCATACATCAAAGTATTTCAGCTATATGGGCAGGTACAAATTCATCTGATGATTGCATTCTTTTCAGGCTTGCAGAGATACAGCTCCTTGAAAAGAAAGAACACAGAGTAACTCGAGTGCTTTGCATGAAGTGTGCTGGACCTGACTCTCATACCCAGAGAGGGATGCAGAGCCCATGCACACAAACACTTGCTGTCTGAGAGGCAACTGTCCAGCCCTGTGGGAAACAGAGGGCACAGGAATCTTCAGCAAGGAGCAACCCATGCACTGAGGGTGCTGAGAAATTGCCCTCATAGGACAATATATATAGGAGTGATAATATATGTGTGTGTGCGTGTGTGTGTGTATATACACACACCCCTAATATCTATATACATAGGCACATGTTGCTGGTTTTCCCTTGACAATTACTTATCTCTTAAAATAGGACTGATGTTAAGATCCAGGAAGGTCCATCAATGACCTGGCTTGGCTTTCTGCACTGTAGAAGCCACAGATTTTCATTCATTTCTGTTTGACTGAAGCTCTCTGCTCCTCTGCTGCCAAAAAAATCACTTCCATACCATCAGTGCCAATGATTATTCATTCTGTTGAAGCACTGTGCATTTCTCCAGCACTTCCAATTCTCCTTTCAGATTGCGCTGTATATCCTTGTGCTTGACTGAGTGGCCTTATGGCCCCTTATTTTCAGTGTTAAGTCAGCTCCCCCCTCTGGTAACATCCACACCCAGAACTCCTGATCTCCCAGGCTGTGGGTTTTGAAGCCCACACCCTGACATGGGTTTCTCTATTCTCCCTAATTCTGCAGCCCCTTCTTTGAAGCGCTGACACCAGAAGTGACTGTGGTGCAGCCACCCTGACCTCACCAGGGTCTGGCATTAAAAGGAAAGAAACACCTTCCTTCTCACCCTTCTGAAGAAGGTCTTGCACACACACTCTCATATACTTCATCAGCCCTTCTGTAGTATCACAGCCTGCCTTGGGTTGAAGGTACCTTAAATCTCATGCAGTTCCAATCCCCTGCCACGGGCAGGGACACCTTCCACTGGGGTAGCTTGCCCATCATAGATGAATGCAGGACTGCAGGTGGAATCACTACAACTACAAACCCCTCCGCTTTCAGAGGCATTTACATGCGGGTGCTTTGAGTGCCTGGCAGGAGCTTCAGCTGAGCTGCTTCTCCCGCAGCTCCCTCACCCCACTGCGCAGCACAGCGAGGGTCCAGCGCTTACACACACTGTGCAGAAATAGAGGAAAATGAAAGAATTTAGCTGTGAACCGTTAACAACTTGCATCATATTGAGCATCTGCATCACACTGTAACCGCCACCCAAATGCAACTGTGGCCATGGATAAAAGCAGGCAGGAAAGCATTACCCCCCCCATCTCTCATCCTGGGCTGCTGGCAGTAAACACGTATGTTTATTCAGGAACAGCCTGAATGGGAAACTGCACTTAAGGAAAACAAACAGGGGAGACTTGGTAAACCCAAGTAGCAATTAGCTGTGTGAGGTGGGGAGAGGCAGCATTATCTGTCCATCTCTGGCTGTCTCACTCCCTTAGAGTATACACATCTTTAATCTGTTTACACAGGTTTTAAACACAGATGCCGACAAATAACCCCCTTTTACATAGTGATTTCATGGTGTTTCTGAATTTAAACAGCACTGAATAATCACAACTGAAGTAGTTCACGCCATAAAACACGAGCACGCTGCCACTGATCCTTAAAACGTGAACTCACCCACGTGCTGATGCTCTCTGTGGATGTTAGTGGCAAAAAGCTGTGCACAATCTCAAGTAAATCACATGGCCCCAGATAACACAGTTGCTGTTCTCCCGGGATCAGCGGGAAAACCCAAATCCTTTTAATGGAACTAAATTGCTTATGCCGTAAACATACCCTGTAATCCAAACCGCATTGCTGCGCCGAGACAGTCCAACTGCTTGCTGGGGAGAATGCAGTTCTGTAGATAAAACCTCCCACACTTAATCCCTACATCGACATTTATGGACAAAACAGCAGCCCTGGGTTGTCTGGCAAGTGGAGCTGTAGGCATAACACAACTGCACCTCCCGAACACAAACCTGCCTCCATCACACCACGGCTGCCACGCAGCAAACACATTCCAAGTCAGATAGAGCCTTCAAAGCAAACTGCCTGCTGCTCCTTGAAGCAACCTGTGAACAAAGGATCCAGGCCACTGGGGGGGGGGGGTGTGTGCCTTCTGAAGGATCAATGCACAAGCTGAGATCCTGCCAATACACACGGTTCAAGGTGAAAAGCAGAGATCAAAAGGCCACCGCTATAGGCTGCATCCAAATGGCTCTGCAGCATCACCTCTGACTCAGCATCCAGGGAACAGCTCCTCTCCAGACACATTCCTGCTCTCAGAGAGCACAGCCTGAGCCTATAAATACTCATGTAGATGCACAAGTCTATTCTCTCAGGGGACTTGGCTAAAAATACTCAGTTCTTATTGGGTTTTGAGCCAGATGTGTAGGACAGATGTTGCTGGAGCACTTTGGGTGTTAAGTCCAGCAATCTAAGCTATGAAACGGCGCTGTCAAGGTAAAAACCCACTTCAAGATCTACTTCTTATGTTTCTTAAGGACAAAAGAATCCCTTCCTTGTGGTTTAAGAACATTCCCCCGATTCCTCAATGCTACACAGAGTATAATACTATTCTGTGTTCAGCTCCCTGGGGGGCTGGAGGGGAGAGGTAACAAGGAAATCTGATCATTTGTGCACACCCAGATTTAGCATGATCTGGTTCTACATCAAAACAGCCTCCTGCGTCCATCTCTTCTTGCGTGTGTCCTGTCACACAGCGGCTAGTGCAATTAATGGAAAGTAAGTCTTTCCAATAGCTACATCTTGTATTTAGGTTAGTTACAACACTCAAATATGTTACACAACCAATCTCAATCCTTTCCTCTTAACTGACAGTAGGCATTACCCAGCCAGTAATTCATCTCCAGTAAAGGACAGAGGGACACTGGCTGCATAGCTCAGTCTGCAGATTCCTCATTACTCCTGGCAGAGCAAGAAGAACAAAGCAACCCCTGAACCCTTTTTCCAGAGCCCCATTTCAGCCTTCAAACAGTAAAAAAATCACTTTAGGTGAAGGAAAAAACCAAAGTCTTATTTGACCAGATCTCTATTGATCCTTTCCTTGAGTCAATACAGGAGAAGGCAGAAATGCATGTTGCTATTAGTTTTATTAACCTAAATGGTTTTTTGCTTGTCTTCCAAGTACTTTTGTACTGGGTCCCCTAAGCCTTGGAAGCTGAGGCTCACAGAGCAGCCTGTGGGGACCTCTGGTGCTCAGAAGGTCCAACCCACCCTACCCAAAGCAACACCAATCTGGAGCAGGTCACTGAGGGCTTTACAGGCAGCTCCCTGTGTGACTCAGCTTCTGCTCCATCACAGTAAGGAAACTTGTACCAAAGGTAAATCCATATGACAGAGAGAACCAGCAAGGCTTTCATAAACCCATGGAAGCAACAGCAAGCAAACAGTGCAGGGTGCCACATTCCACCAAAAAGGGCTCATCCATATTCCAAAAACCTTATTTCAAAGGAAATGTTTTGTTTCCCATGATGTAACTCTGTGTCACCTGCAAAGACTAATAGCAGGAACACAGACAGGTCTACTTGTTAGCTGTAAGTGGAGCACACGTCAATAGCCAGCCCGAAGTTTCAAGGGTGATAATACATCTTTCAGCCTGTCAGTAGGGATAATCTAGGTGTCAGCCCCACTCCAACACAAGGTACACCTGTAAAATAAGACAGAAGCAGTTTGGCTTTAAAACAATTTCAAAGCTTAAGCTACATTTTGATTACCTTTCAAAGAGACAAAAGCCTATTCAGAACTTTAAAGGGCTAATCAGCACAAAGCCACCTTCACACTGGCTTCTTAATGGATCTAATATACTGAACAAAACATAATAAAGCATGTTCTTTAGGGGGAAGGTGCCAAACTACTCCTTTTGTGTGGTTTCAGCGTTCCTTAAACTGTGTGCTGAGCCAGAAGAACCTGCTGCAGACATCCATCCCTTCATGTAGCAATGCCACATAGCAAAGCTCCCACCGCAGAGACATAGGCAGCCAGGCTGAGCGCCCAGAACTCCTCCACGTTAGGTGGGTAACTGGAGTAAATCACTGCCAGTAAAACAGAATCACAGGATCCCAGCCTGGTTTGAGTTCAAGGGAACTTAAAGCTCCTCCAGCTCCAAGACACCTTCCACCAGAGCAGTTTGCTCCAAGCCCCTGTGTCCAACCTGGCCTTGAGCACTGCCTTGAACACTGATGGGGCAGCCACAGCTTCTCTGGGCACCCTGTGCCAGCGCCTCAGCACCCTCACAGGGAAGAACTTCTGCCTAAGAGCTCATCTCATCTCCCCTCTGGCAGGTTAAAGCCATTCCCCCTGTCCTGTCCCTCCATCCCTTGTCCAAAGCCCCTCTCCAGGTTTCCTGCAGCCCCTTCAGGCACTGGAGCTGCTCTGAGGTCTCCCCTCAAGGATCCTTCTCTTCTCCAGGCTGCCCCAGCCCAGCTCTCAGCCTGGCTCCAGAGCAGAGCTGCTCCAGCCCTCGCAGTACCTCTGTGGCCTCCTCTGGGCTCACTCCAGCAGCTCCACATCCCTCTTGTGCTGCTGCCCCAGCACTGGATCAGGACTGCAGGGGGGGGTCTCCCCAATGTTTATATATGTGAAAATACAATGTTCTAGTTCAATCAGCAATATGTTTTATTACTTCACCGCATTCAGTGAAGCACTGGGCACAGAAGATGAAGGGGGGAACCTTCCTCCTCCCCAAACCTGCAGTTTGAAACTCCATCCCTCTTGAGAAGATGAGTTATGAACCTCCCTTTGCTGCTTTCCTGCGTCTCACACCCTCCCAACCGCCCCAGGATAACAGCACGTGGCAGAGACTCTCCGTGAAGAGCAGCACAACCATGCACTCACACAGCTCTGCTGTAGTCAGTTACTATCGGGGAATCACTTTCAAAGGACTGACCATCACATCTCAGACACCGGTGCTGCAAGGAACGCTCTGCACATGGAGGACCCAGCTCGGCCTGCTCCTCAGACTCACTCCAGGCTGGACTGCTGTTCCACACCCCCACCTAATTCATTAACTGTGTTTCTCATCACCTCGTTCCCCCCCCCCCCACCCCAGTACTAAAACTAAAGCCTGAACACTCATGGATCCTGAGATCAGGAGCTCTCGGGGATGAAGGAGAAGCCATTCTATTGACCCCTGTTACTCTTTACTGCTCAACCACAAAAATCAGCTCCTCAACAAGACAGGGTAACAGGCAAAACCTCGCAACAGGAGTGCCCGGCAGAGAAAAGCCACACTGGTGGAGGCTTGTGCTGGGTATTACGTTGTGGCAGGGAATGGGATTTATTTGCGGAGCTCTGCTGCAAACCCAACCCACACTGAGTCCTACTTGTCTTCCAACACCACCACCCAGAAATCAGCACACTTTATCCAGTCCAGTGGAGGAAAGCAGATGGATTATTGATGCATTTCTTGTCTAGACTTACCAGAGCTCCCTGTGAGCTCTTCACAGGCGCAGCACCTCCCAGCACACATGCTGCTCGCTGCCTTACACTTACACACTAACTGTGATGTGCGAGAGAGAAGCTGCGCTCCAGTCCTTCAGTGCATTTTCCTCCGATCCAGGTCATTCCAAACACAGTCCTTGTACATGTAGAAGCCTGAGACCATGAACAGTTACAGAACATGATCTTCCGGATTACTCACAGCCACTACATGGGCTTGGATACAACATGAACTTCACCACCAAGAGTACAAGTAGGCAGAATATGGCATCTCCCGGATACCAGTTAACCCAGTGATGCAGTTAGCAATGAACACACCAGCTCTCCACATGGGCTAACAGGAGTTTAAGACTGTGACACCCTGAAAACAGGAACTTCTCCAGTGTAACATTAAACCAAAGACACCTTTATGACTGTAGCAGAAGCCTGTCTTCTTTACAGCAGCCACAACCAAGGGACATTCCTTCATTTCAGCATCTAGCCTTTACTTAGATTGGACTTTGGGGCTTGAGGTGCCTTTCTGTAAGACTTCTGAGTTATCAAATGTAATCACCCATTAAGATTTGCTCTAAAAATGAGGTCTCAGCAAAGATTCACCCATTTTGCCAGGAAGCCACAATTTTTCCAAGTCCCAAAATACTTCTTGAGAGAGAAGACACCTACAGGACACTTGTCCATGTAAGTCAGAGTCTACTGGAGTGAAAATGGGCTGTCTTGGCTGGCCATGAAGCCCAAACACCAACTGACCTTATGGGGAGAGAAAACGAAAGACAGTGATGGGAACCCTTCAGCTAAAGCTTTAACAGCTCAAAGAAATGCAAGCACAGCTTATACACACACCCCCTGGTCCCCATAACAGACCATCCCTTTGGATAAGCTCCCTAGAAAGTGAGATTCCAAAGCAAAGTCTTAACCTGGCACTGGTCTGGGTTGGAAAGGACCTAAGAGCCCATCTCAATGTAAATCCAGCTCATCCCCTGTCTGTCCGCACTACGGCTCTGAGGACGAGCTGTCCTTCCAGCAAGCATGCTCACAGCGGAAGCTGGAGCACACAGTGACCTACATGTCAGCCATGGGGGCACCACGGAGACATGGAGCAACTTCTTCAAACAGGGAAAATATGGGAGGCCACTGGAAGTTCCGAATGGGCTTTATGAAGAGATGATCAGCCAAAGGTTAATCCATAAGTTGCGCACTTTAAGCCTGGCTCCCCCAGAACCTGTGACATTTCAGAGGATCACAGCGCCATTATGTGCTACGCTTTTCATTTGAGACTCATTCCACACCTTGCCAGCTCTCCATCCCATCCTAGGTCCTACAGACACTGCTGACAAGCTCAAGAGCTTCCAGACGAGGGATCTGACCTTTAAGCTTCTGGGTTATGGAAGTCTTTGCACTCCTCAGAGCAGATGATGTGCTTGATTTATCCTTCTAATGGCACTACTATAAGAGCTGAGTTTCTTGCCTTACATCCCACTAAACCAGTGTCTCACAGAGAAAATAATCCTGAACAGTGGCTTTTATTACTAGACCCTAAATTTTCACATATTCATCGAACCACACACTCACAGAATGGTCAGTGCTGGAAGTGACATGCAGAGAATGTATTAAATGAAGCATCAATGTCCTTTGTTTTTATTTCATTACTTACAATTCAAAACTACTGCCCACAAAAGATGCCATTACTGGACCAGCAGAAAGCAGAAAATCAACACCTCAGAGCAATGGTAAAGAAACAATCCCTGCTCTGGAAGTCTGTACAGAAATAGCTCATGGTAGATACTGCAAACTGGATCTCCCTTCCCTAAATACCTCCTGGCTCTCACCATTGAGCAGGAAGGAATCACTCAACACATCCTGCTACCAACAGGTCTGTTTCTCCTGCAAACACACACAGCCCTCAAGCGTGTTTGGAAATGAACTAAAGCTCACAATATTGGGAACATCTTCTATTAAAACACTTAAAAGATAAACTCCTTCCATAGCCTGGACTTCTTAGATCAAAAGGGATAAATATCAAAGGCACTGTGAGAACCTCCACAACTTACATTACAGGGCCCATAGGAGGAAACGGCGTTCCCAACGTCTCCACAAGGCTGGTGGACTTCCCAATCCCATTAATTCTGTACTTGTAGCTTTGCACAAAACCAACTCAAGAGGAAAAGATTTAACCACAACTCGTGTTGTACAACACTTAAACTCTGAAACACTTCAGCCTTCAAGCTCCACCATCCACCTCTTAGAGCTCCTAATGACACTACCTGTGATTCTTAACCTTTTTCTATTTCTCCTTCAGGAAACCAAGTGTGATTCCTTAGACCTGGACAAGAAGACATTTGTCACCAGGCTGTGGATAAAGGCACGTGCAAACACCAGTGTATTTATACCCAACAGATGCAGCATCTGCACAAAGCACTTCAGCTGAACACTTGAGAATCTTTTTTATCTTAGATTAAATCACATTCATCTGAGATGGACCGAAACCAAGGCCTAAAATTAAACTTACTGTGAAATTATTAATTCCAAATCATCCAACTCTCAGTATTGCACCTCGGTGATGACCATTCTGCTTCAAGGGATTAAAAATCAGAAGGATGCTGGAGAGAGACTCTTCATCAGGGACTGCAGCGATAGGACAAGGGGCGATGGGTTCAAACTGAGACAGGGGAAGTTCAGGTTGGATATAAGGAAGAAGTTCTTTACTGTGAGGATGCTGAGGTGCCGGCACAGGGTGCCCAGAGAAGTTGTGGCTGCCCCATCTGAGCTCTGAGCTTTGGTCAACAGGAGTCCAAGAGCACAAGGAACATCCCATAGCTGCACTGCTGAAAGCACCCCCAGGACCCATTTCCAAATAGGAAAACCTTTAGATTTCAGCAGTAACTGCCAAACTGTTTGCAAATTTACTTAAATTGAGTCTGTCTCCCTTTCTTCCATCCCAATAACAGATGCCCAACAACCAGGCAAAATCATTGTCTTTTGCCTAATTTCTATTCAATAGAAATAACTTAATTGCAGTGAGCTCTTCAACTGCAATTCTGCAGCACTAATACATACCAACCCTTTAGTTTTCAGCATGAAACACCAAGAAACAGCTGCCTCCAGCCTACTTCTCTCTAATGTACCAGAGAATGCAGAACACTTGGCTCAAAAGCAGAACATACCAGCCTGGAGAAAAGACGACTCCTTAAGGGGAGACCTTAGAGCAGCTCCAGTGCCTAAAGGGGCTCCAGGAAAGCTGGAGAGGGGCTTTGGACAAGGGCCTGTGTCATGGGTTCAGCAGCAGCAGTCATTTTTCTCCTTCTTGGTAGCTGGTGCAGCGCTGTGTGTTTGATTTTGGGCCTGGGAGCAGCGCTGATAACACCGATGTTTATAGTTACTGCTTGGCAATGTTTTGGTCTGGCCAAGGACTTTCTGAGCCTCATGCTCTGCCAGGGAGGAGGGGAGCCGGGAGGAAGCAGAGACAGGACACCTGACCCAAACTGACCAAAGAGGTTATTCCATACCACAGCACATCATGTCCAGGATGTGAACACGGAGGACAGAGACCCGGAACGGTGTGGTGGTGGACTGGGGGTGCACGGCATGGTCAGGTTTTTGGTACTCGGGGGTTCGCTGCTGGGGGTGCACTGGCTGGGTCGGGCTTGGTGAGCAATTGTATCCTCTTTCTTTGTACTTCTCCTGTCATTATTATTACTGGTAGCAGCAGCAGTGATCTGTGTTATACCTTAGGTACTAAACTGTTCTTATCTCAACCTGTGGAAGTTGCATTCTTGTGATTCTCCTCCCCATACCCCCTGGGACTGGGGGAAGAAAGAGAGGTGAGTGAGTGAGAAAACGGCGTGGGGGGGGTTAGAGACTTAAACCACAACAGCCTGTAGGGACAGGACAGGGGAACGGCTTTAACCTGCCAGAGGGAGACTGAGATGAGCTCTTAGGCAGAAGCTCTTCCCTGTGAGGGTGCTGAGGCGCTGGCACAGGGTGCCCAGAGAAGCTGTGGCTGCCCCATCCCTGGCAGTGTTCAGGGCCAGGTTGGACACAGGGGCTCGGAGCCACCTGCTCCAGTGGAAGGTGTCCCTGCCCGTGGCAGGGGTTGGAGCTGGGTGAGCTTTAAGGTACCTTCCAACCCAAACCATTCCATGACCATTACCTGACTTTTCTGGTTCACTGCTGCTGGCTTTGATTCAGCGGGATGATTTCTTTTGCCTTATTAAATCACCATCACTAAGACACCTTTGTAATCTGCACACTTCCTGAGTAGCTGGCTATTAAAGCGAGGACTGAAACACTGGTTTCAAACAGAAGCAAGCAGTTGCACTGTACAGCTAGTATTTTTTTTATACTCTCAACCCATGGGAAGAGGGCACTCATTTGATCAAGTCATTACAGCTTATTTCCCTGCACAATCTAACCATGAATACTAAAGATGTAAAGGCTATGAGGGGCTGTTCTCCCCTTTTCGAGGGTGGCCACACCAGGGAGCAGGCAGAGAACAATCCATCACCTCTCTGACTGCAGCATCCTGCTGTCCGAGTGCCAATTACCAAGCGTTCCCATAGGAAGTGTCACTGAGTCCAAAATGATCCATTTCTAAAGCCAAATTTAAATACTTTTGAGGCTAATGGTGACAGTGATTGTCAGGAACTGGTGTCTCCTGCTGCAAGGCTTTCATCAGCCCCTGCTGACAGCAAAAAGCCTCAAGGAGTTGTGGTTTCATACTTAATAGACTAACTTCAAACCTTCTTTTGTTCCTGTCTGAAGGATTTCAAGCCTTTGATCTATGCTTTGCCCATAGAAGCCAGAGAATAGGGCTGGTACAACCTGGTCTTGCAGAGCACACTAAGGGTTGTGTCCACTGAAGACTAAGATGAACATTTTCCGGATGCTTTCAGGTAAGAAGAAACCAGGAGATGTAACAGTCAGAAGGTGACACCTGATTGAAGCCATTATTACTATTAAACCTCACTTTACTTTTAAACCTCATTATTACTATTAAAACTCTTAAATAAAACAAAATTGGTCAATTATTGGCCTTGCTGTTAACATTGCTGTGACAGAGCACATAATAAACTCATTATTACTGTACTTTGTAGTGGAGATCATTCACCTCCTTTTGTTTCACCTGCAAATCTCTGTTACATCCCTACTAAGAGACATGAAATTATTGATAGTAACAACACTAATAACAAACAATAATAATAAACTATTAATAATATCATTATATTATGGGAAAGCAGACATCTAACAATATGTAGAATATACCTTCAGGTGTACTTCTGCTGCTGTAAGCTACTGTAGCACCTACAGATGCCTGCCAGTTACAAGCATCCAAAAGAACATGATAATTCAGGCACAGAAAGGAGCAGGAATGTGTCTTTTTATTCAAAGTATTCAACTGAACTGGAAAATCTGCACTATAGAACATCATTCAATTCACACTGGAGCTTTTCTTCCCTGAACTGCAGTTTACACTGCAATAACTAAGGGTAGGGAACAGGTATGTGTGATAAATGGATCAAAACTGAATGAATAAATAGATTAGATTTCAGTAATGTAAGTAAAAGTATCATAACATGCAATCATCCATTTATATATAAAACAAACTTCTTCAATCCAGCATTAAACACTGCCTGTCAATCACTGTATCAGTCCACGCATCTCCCTGTACCAAATCCTCTTTGAAACCTCCGTATTCATAAAGTAGCTCCCACTAGAAATGCTACAAGCAGAACTGTACTTCCACTTGCTCTTAGTAAGTTTCACAGCAAATGTATTACTACCACTGCTTAATGATCTAAATAACACTAAGTTAAACACATATGTACATAAGTGCACCATGACATTAAAAGTTGGCTTTATCTATGCCTTTATACCTCTGCACTCTGGGATCCCCATACCCCGATCCCAATCCCTGCTTCCTCCCTCAGTGTGCAACAACGCATTTGTGTTTGATTTAAGAAAGAAAGGCAGTAATAATTTAAAGCCTTATTATCCACTGTGCAAACAGTGCACTCTGCTTATCACTCAAATAGGAAGTCTTCCATCCATCTTTTTCCATGGCTCAGCTGAGACCCCTGTTAATATTCTCCGGCATTGTTATACACACACAAACAAATTAACAAACAAACAAAATGGGGAAGAAAAAGGAGAAGAAAGGATGAGGAGATAATGCAGGGTGTGTTTAGAATCATAGAATAGTCAGGGTTGGAAAGGATCTTCAGACCATTCAGTTCCAACCCCCTGCCATGGGCAGGGACACCTCCCACTAAACCATGCCACCCAAGGCTCTGTCCAACCCCGCCTTGAACACCGCCAGCGATGGAGCATTCACAATTTCCCTGGGCAACCCATTCCTGTGCCTCACCACCTGCACAGGAAAGAATTTCTTCCTCACATCCAATCTAAACTTCCCCTGTTTCAGTTTGAACCCGTTACCCCTTGTCCTATCACTACAGTCCCTCATGAAGAGTCCCTCCTCAGCATCCCTATAGGCCCCCTTCAGATACTGGAAGGCTGCTCTGAGGTCTCCACGCAGCCTTCTCTTCTCCAGGCTGAACAGCCCCAACTTTCTCAGCCTATCTTCATACGGGAGGTGCTCCAGTCCCTGATCATCCTCGGGGCCTCCTCTGGACTTGTTCCAACAGTTCCATGTCCTTTTGATGTTGAGGACACCAGAACTGTGCACAGTGCTCCAAGTGAGGTCTCAGGAGAGCAGAGCAGAAGGGGCAGCACCACCTCCCTCGACCTGCTGCTCACGCTCCTTTTGATGCAGCCCAGGATACGGTTGGTTTCTGGGCTGTGAGCGCACACTGCAGTCGGCTCATGTTCATTTTCTCATCAACCAACACCCCCAAGTCCTTCTCCGCAGGGCTGCTCTGAATCTCTTCTCTGCCCAACCTGGAGCTGTGCCTGGGATTGCTCCGACCCAGGGTAGGACCTTGCACTTGGCATGGTTCAACTTCATCAGGTTGGCATCAGCCCACCTCCAAAGCGTGTCAGGGTCCCTCTGGATGGCATTCCTTCCCTCCCGCGTATCAACCGAACCACACAGCTTGGTGTCATCGGCAAACTTGCTGAGGGCGCACTCAATCCCACTGTCCATGTCACCGACAAAGATGTTGAACAAGAGCGGTCCCAACACACATCCCTGAGGGACACCACTCGTTATTGGTCTCCAGCTGGACATTGAGCACAGCTCTTTGCGTGTGGCCATCCAGCCAGTTCTTTATCCATTGAGTGGTCCACCTATCAAATTGATGTTTCTCCAATTTAGAGACAAGGATGTCGTGTGGGACAGTGTCAGAACGCTTCGGGCAAGTCCAGGTAGATGACATCAACTGCTCTACCCCGTCCATCAGTTCTGTAGCCCCATCCTAGAAGGCCACCAAATTCGTCAGGCAGGACTTCCCCTGAGTGAAGCAATGCTGCATGTTTGAACTGCATCTGATGCAAACAGGAGAAGAAAAGACCCTCTGAGCTACACTGACCAGCGATGCAAACCCACCTCGGCATTACACCGAAGCTTTTCCTTTCAGAACTCAGGACCTACTGCACCATTCCAACTGTTTTCCAAACAGAGCTGATGGAACTGGTGCCAGGCGGCAGCCAGAGCCCAAAGGTCCAGCACAATCAGTCCACTCAGCTCACTTTTTGTGCTTTGCCTCACCTGCTAAATGATTTAAACTGAACGCCGTGTTTTTTCCTGTTGTATAAAGGAAGAGAAATGCAAAGTCATCCAATGGAAAGCCGAAAGTAAAACTTCCATCAGTGAATAGCGCATTTGGTGTCTTTGTGCTGCTGGATTTCTTGTGGAGCAAGCCATCTGCTGGGGGTGAAACCACCACTGTTTGCAATACAGAAACATTCTAATTAATGAAGTAAAAATATCATTTTGGCTTAAGCAGCTTTGGCAATTCATAAATGTACTTAAGTCTATCCATTTATCACACACGTCCCTCCTATCAAGGAAGGTGGCTGGAGCAGGGCATAAGTTATGGCTTCAGTGTGTTTGTTGAGGGAGCTGCAACACAGATCCAGTGAAGCATCACCCAGCACCGAGAGCACTGCCAAAACGCCTCATAACCTTTCCAGTAGTTATTTTGGGGTTTGTTCTCCCTCCCCGCTGCATTTTTATGCACTAACCTCATCTCTAGGAGCATGGAACAGACTTGCTGGAACCCTGTGTGACAGAACCACGGAATCCCAGACTGGTTTGGGCTGAAGGGATCTGAAAGCTCACCCAGCTCCAACCACTGCCATGGGCAGGAACACCTTCCACTAGAGCAGCTTGCTCCAAGCCCTGCCCAACCTGGCCTTGAACAGTGCCAGGGATAGTACAAATGCCTCATAAACATCCCTTAGAACATGAAGGCCCATTGCCTGTCATTAGACATCCCAGATCAACTACTCATACTGCTTACTGGTCATGAAAAAGCACAAGAAAACCCAACTCCCAGGGCCAGGGGCCACAAGGCTGCTAAGAGCAACAGCAGAATTGAGGAAGAACTCTCTTCCAGTGCAGTCTGTTTATTTTTATTACTGCAGGGCTTGGAAAACAGAATTGGAATTAGGGTCCTACTGTGTTGGCAGCTTGTACTTAAACACAGTAAGAAAACAACCTCTGTCATAAGAAATTTATTAGCTTCAGACTCCTACAAGAGACACTGTCAGCATTGCTCCCCCTGACCTCCAGGACAAGAAGTGAGGATTTTCCATGCATGTACAGGTATACACACTTCTGAAGAACTCATATAACTGAGTTACACTGGAGCAGAATGAATCCTTCACGTTTACGTACCAGCGACACAGGTCAGTGCCTTCATCTCGAACCTTTTAAGTGGCACTGGAAAGAAACAAGTACATCTGATCTGAGATACAATTCATCTTCCCTGTTTCATAGGGGGAAAGCAGCATCCTTGATTGTCACTATCAACAACAAATGAGTATTTTCTCCAGAGACACCTATACTGTATGAAGTGTGTGTTAATCAGAACCCAGACCCTCTGATTTGCTACCTTTCTAGTGTGGGAAGATTGTCAGCAGGTCTTTTCCAACCTGGTTGATTCTACCATTAGGGAATAAAGTGTCACCAACAAGGTCATAGGCTTCTGCAAACAAGCACCTGGACTCTTATGTGTCCTTTTCACTCCTACAAACCCAGTCCAACGCATCCTTTTACCATCTTTCCCGCTTCAATCCAGCCGTGGATCACTGCACACTGTGCTAGGAAGAGACTTGGGCACTTCATGGTGAGCACCTTGGCAAACGCCTGCTTTAATACCTGGCCCTGCGAGCACAGAACCACCTAAACCCCTTGGGCCATTGCTCAAGCCCACACATCAAATTCAGAAAGCAGGATTCATCTTAACCTCACCTGTAAGAGCCTGTCATGTCAGTTCCCATCTGTGATTTTTAACAGGAAGCATGTATTTTCCAATTCAACCTCGAACTAGGTAAGAGTTTAAGATTCGCACGTACAAGGCAGATTTAGAGAGATTTAATTACTATAAATATCACCCCAGCAGCGTGGCTTCTCACAATCTCTCTTATCAAGCACTGCACACACTGGCAGCCCAGGACCTTCTCAAATCTCGCTTTTAGAGCCTTTATCTTCCTTCTCTTTCCATCAGTTTTGCTGAGCAAAGCTCCCCAGACTGTGGGCTACAGTGACAGCAGAGGTCTGGAGCACTCTATGGAGAAAGCAAGTCATCTTTGTCAGCTTTATTTCCACACCACTAAATTACTGCCGATGTCACCTTTTCACCACCATTTGATGAACATTCCCAGTCTCACTGACGCACACAAGGAACTGCTGCAATTTGAACATCAGCATTACATGACATGAAATAAAAGGGGTCTTTGAATAAGACCAGGCTGGCAGCAAACCACTGCTGGCAAAGGTTTCTTGGCTTCGCTCCTGTCCTACAGTGCACATCAGCATCCGAAAATCACAGTTGTTTCTGGCATGTACAGGTTAAATCAGGAGATGGGGGCTGGAATTTGTTTTTGGAGAGTATCTCTGGTGAACTGGTACCATCTGTGTCATAAAATGCATCAGTTTTATGGGTTGACCTCTTTGCTGCCATTACTTCACATGTACTTATACATCACTACCCAAGCAAAGCCAAGTACCACAGCACAAAGCACCCCCGAATAGAGAATCACTTCCAGCCCTAAAAACTGCTCATGTGACTGAGCACTCCCACAAACAGCACACACGATGAGCACACGTAGATGTGTAACATAATGAGACAGCACTGACTTCTGATGCTAGGAAACGCATTGGAAGTTTAAAATTAGTTTTAACTTCAACTCAGATGCTGCTAACGGATCAAAATTCATTTAAAACCTGAAGACTTAAGAACTCGGCAATGTTATAACCAATGAAGAAGGAGACGTTCCCCTGTTGTAAAGACACTCAGAAGGTACACCCCAACCTACCTGCAAACAGGGGGGAAGTGAAACACACACATGAAGAAACCAGGCTCCGTGGAGTTCTTTAGTCCTCAACCAAACCCTAAGCCAATATCTGTGGCCACCCCAACGGCACAGTGCTCACCCACAGAACCTTGTCCTTGCTCACTGAAAGGGGCTTCCACAATAAGGAAGTCAAAGGCAGGAGCTCTTCCACAACGTTCTCTTCTTGCTCCAGCAGCCAAGGCTAATGGCCAAGCCACCCTCTCTGCTGGCAGCACTGTCACCCACAGCACATAGCAAAGGCCTAGGTGCCAGGAGCAGCACAAGGCAGAAGGACACCTTGCCCACAGCCATGGCAAACCTATCAGTCACCTCTCTCCCTTTCTTCTTCCCTCCAAAGCCCAGAAGGCCTCTGCCCTTCACAGGAGATTAACCCAGTTCCCTGGCCCCGAGCTGCCCCATTATCCGTTCTCCCCAAGGCTGGAGCAAGGCCAGCTGCCTGGTTTCCTTCACACACAGTATCCTAAAGAGACTCGTTTGGAAAAAGCGCCCTGGGATAAATCACTGCTGGTGCAGCATCTCCATACAAAATACTAACAGACTTTGTGTCTTCAACAGAAAGAACCACCCCAAAGTTGACATTAACCTCTTGTGATGCCCGAGAACCTGTGCACAAAACACCCACTGACGGAACAACCAAGGAACAACCCTAGAACAAGTTACAACGTGACTGCATTAAATTGGCATTCATCAAAAGAAGACACTCCTTTCATTTTCCACAACAGACTTTTCTTTTTTGTGAGCCTACTGAATTCAAAAAGAACAGATTTCAGTTTAACCTAATGCAGGGAATCCCACAACAGGATTTTATTAAGTGCCCAAGCAGCCTACACATCCCTCCTCACCTATTAGTTAGGGCGATGGGGCTGGTGAAGGGCCTGGATGTGTGAGGAGGAATGGCTGAGGGAATGGGGGGTTCAGCGTGGAGAAGAGAAGGCTCAGGGGCAACCTGATTGCTCCCTGCAACTGCCTGAGAGAAGGATGGAGCCAGGAGGGGGCTGAGCTCTGCTCCCAAGGAACAGGGATGGGCCAAGAGGAAATGGCCTCAGCTGCACCAGGGCAGGGTTAGATGGAGCTGAGGAACAATTCCTTGCCCAAAAGGCAGTCAGGAAATACTTCCCTCAGGAAAACAGGAAGAAAACTAAGAAAACTGCCTTGAATTAATAAGCGAATTATTATGACACGCCCCGCTCCGCTGTCATCACACACTGAGAAGTAGCTTCTGTTTCATTTGGTTTCTGTTTCATTGTGCCCCAATCTTCCTGAGGTGCTTCCAGGTGTGGCTCCCGCAGCTCCCAAGAGGTGCTGCGCAGAAGGAACATTTGCTCTCTCAGAACAAACAAGGAAGTTCTATTTTCACGACCCCACATCTCTTGTACAGTGATGATCTTCCCACTGGAGCATCGCAAGGAGAGAGGTGAACACTGCTGGCTGGACAAAGAACCACCAGCAGAGACAAGCGTCTCCATTAAACAGGGAGGATGGATCTCAAGCACTTAAAGCAAGAACTTGGTGCGCACTGCAACTGTGGTAAAGAGAATCACTGAATGGTTTGGGTTGGGAAGAAAAAAGGAAGAGCAAACGCAGTCCAAAAAGGAGAATGGAATAACGACATTCCAGACATGGGCTCGCCAACGCTCAGCACAAACAGACGCATATCTGAATGAAGTTAAACCTCTGTCTTCACAAAACTGTGAAGACAGAGCTGCAAAGCCACAGGAAAAAAGCCACCCTTGCAAAGCCCTAGAGAAACCCTGGAGGTTGGGAAGAGGATGCAGGAGAAGGGAATTAAGTTTAACCTCCACTGAACTGCGCTGGATCATATTTGTACACATCACACACTAGAACAGGTCACTGTACATCACTAAGTCTTACACAAGCTGGCCAGTAAGTGCACAAAAATCCCTCAAAACCATGAATCACACATAGACTGTAACTCCAGGCTGAAGAAAGATGGTTTCAACATCTGTCAATGCAATAAACAAATGCAAGAATCGGTATCATGCTCCATGGATAAGTCGCACTGAATATGAATAATATTTATCTTTAGGAACTGGGGGAAAAAAAGTGATATGGAAAAATCCCACATCTTCGGTGGAAATTTAAGTAAAGGCCTGGTTAGACTAACAAGGAATAATAATAATGAAGAGAGCAAGATGAAAATGGAGCTGGTTAACAGAGATGTAAGGACAAAGGGCTCAGCCCTGAAGACAAACCAACCTCTTCCAAATACCCTCAGGTGAGAGCAGAAGCACAAGCAAGGCTTGCCTCTAGGCATGCTCCAAAGGCTGGGAGGACACCGGAAGTGCAGCAATTGGGTACACACACAGAGACCCAACAGTAGTCCAAGGGCAAAGGCTTGGTCTTTATCAAAGTATGGTCTGGGCAAACACAAGCAGCACTTTCCACTGCACTCCTTGTACCTCCTGCAGCATCTAGCATCTAGCACCTTTCATTTAATAAGCAATAGAGGAACTAATGAAGTCAGTTCCATTTTGTTTGGGAATACTCCCCTACCATGCTGTAAGAGAGAACACTTCCAGGCAATGCAGAAGGGTTTGACATCAGTCACTGCCTGTTTCAGTCAGGCATTGGAATAATCTCCCCAGGGAAGTGGCAGATTCTCCCAGGGTTGATTCATTGGGGATTCACCTGGAGAGGGTGCTGGGACATCTTGTTTAGACTGTGTTGCTCCAAAGAAAGGTTGGACCTGCTTGAGCAAGGCCACAGGAGGCCATGGAGACGCTGCCAGGGCTGGAGCAGCTCTGCTCTGGAGCCAGGCTGAGAGAGCTGGGCTGGGGCAGCCTGGAGAAGAGAAGGATCCTGAAGGGGAGAACTCAGAGCAGCTCCAGTGCCTGAAGGGGCTGCAGGAAACCTGGAGAGGGGCTTTGGACAAGGGATGGAGGGACAGGACAAGGGAATGGCTTTAACTGCCAGAGGGGAGACGGAGGTGAGCTCTGAGGCAGAAGCTGTTCCCTGGGAGGGTGCTGAGGCGCTGGCACAGGGTGCCCAGAGAAGCTGTGGCTGCCCCATCCCTGGCAGCGCTCAAGGCCAGGTTGGACAGGGCTTGGAGCACTGCTCCAGTGGACGGTGTCCCTGCCTGTGGCAGGGGTTGGAGCTGGGTGAGCTTTAAGGTCCCTTCTAACTCCAATTATGAGAAAACACATTATATATTCATCACAATAAGGTAAAATGGCAAAATCACCACACAAGAGTTGAATGTTTCTAAATCAATTTCTTTAGAAACATTCAATATTTGGTATATTTCCAGAATTGTGGAAAACAGTTTCCTTGGATCAAAGGAGAAATCTATTTTTACATTTTATTTGTTTTGGTTGAATCACGCCTTCAGTTGAACGAACCTGAGTTTGTTACTTACATGTGATCTGCCATCAGACATAAGTCTTCTTCCTGAATTAACAGATAAACTAGGTTCGTAGCAGTGAAGTCAACTTCCTTCATTGCCTTCTTTGGTATTCCAAACAGCTGATTAACAAATCCCTCCAATTACTTCTAATAGTCTCTTTCAAGCAAGTGCCCATATTCCTCATGAGCTGCGTATGGGAATTTTGTGGATGAAGAAGAGGAGCCAAAGTCATTTGGTGTGGAAAATGTAACTTCATCTCCTTTGCATGTCAGATGGAGGATTTCAGCAGCTTTTGATATGTGGTTAGCCAGAAAACATCTGCTCCCTCTCCTGGTTCAGAGAGAGTAAGACAGCGATGGGAGGTTACTACAAACCTGCGGGTACACGTACCACCATAAAACTCCAGATACAGCCATAGTTACACAGCATACACAGGTTTTATTGTCCCCTGAAACACCTGTGTCACCACAGTCTGACTGCAATAGTATATTGATGTATTTCTTTCTTTAGCAAAAAAACTCTGCTCGATTTAGTAAGAGAACGGCTGCTCCTGCTTTGCTTAGCCCCTGTGCAGCACTGCCTTGGAAAGCTCAACATCTTGACCCACCTCATACGCAATGAGAAGACTCTGACAAAACCAGCTGCTGTGAGCTCTTCTGCAGTACTGGTCATCAAAACACCCAAGGGCTGGACACAAATGGGAGCTCACGTGCAAGGGCACAGGATGAGGTATTACCCCATTTACAAACATAATCCTAAGGCACACAGATTCTTCCCTGTGAGGCTGCTGAGGCGCTGGCACAGGGTGCCCAGAGAAGCTGTGGCTGCCCCATCGCTGGCAGTGTTCAAGGCCAGGCTGGACACAGGGGCTTGGAGCCACTGCTCCAGTGGAAGGTGTCCCAGCCCATGGCTGAGGGTGGCACAGGATGAGCTTTAAGGTCCCTTCCAACACAAGCCAGTCTGGGACTCCAGGATACAGCAGCACAAGATGACAATCAGGAAACACTGAGAAAGGGCTAAAAATCCCTCTATGGAAAAAAAAAAATAGTATATATGTCTGTATTTGATGGAAGCAAAAGAGAGAAAGAATTAAACAAAAATTCAATCTCACGTGGGTGGAAAAGTCCACAAAGAGGATGGGAGAACAAACCTCACTGAACAGGTAATAAAGACACTTTTCGGGCTGTGGCAACAGAGCAGGTGGGTGAGGACATCCACCGCTTGTTCCTCACCACAGGATGCAGCCGGCCTCAGTCAACACTCGTGTTGGTACAGCTGGAGATGCTCAAATGTGTGAAAACACTGGCAAGGCCCAGGCTGACTGAGCTGGGTCATCCCCTGCTCCCCACACATACACAGGAGCACAAACCAGCACGGGCTGATCAACTCCAGTGCGACGGGTGAGTTAATAAAGCCATTACAAACATAGGCAGGACTGCAGAGCTGTCAAGGTAGGATTATTTGTGATCTATACGGCAAGGGGGCAAGGGAGTTAACATCTGTGGTGTTATAAAAAACGTATTTGTGGAACAGAAGCAAAGAAACGTGTGTTAGGACAACACGGGCAGCGGCTGCTAAAATCCTCCCTGAGATAGCTGAGCAGGATTGAGACAAAAGCTTTATTGTCCAAGCATCCTTTATGGGCCCGGGAAGAGCACTTGGTACCTGAACATGACACAGTCTGCCCAAATCAATATGCCTTAATAAGAACAATGTGCGTGCACACGCACAGATCCTCCCGATCTACTTCCCCCTTCAGAAGGAAAACCCTAAATTCTATACATGAAAAGCTTTAAGGGGCAGTCCACTCTCAATAAACTCGAGGACAAGACTTCACTGTGGTCAGAGGAGCTGTGGATTTGTCAGCATAGCCCAGACTTGCTTCCAAATGGATTTATGAACAAACAGCAAAAACTTTGGAAGAAAATGGTCAGAATTTGGATGGAATACCTTGAACATGTGGACACATTTGGTACCACGAGGCATGCTGTAATTCTGATGGGTCTTTTAATGCCTTGCTTCTAATACCTCCTGTAGGCCACCAGCTGGATCTCATCACTCAGCAATTCCTTTCAGACATGAAACCCAGAAAGCAACTGTGACCCTCTCAAACTCTTTGGGGGTAAAAATGATGCTTAGACTTCCAAGGGAGATCAGATAGATCAGAAACTGTGAGGAGTTCTGGCAAAGCAGTGATGAGACCTTCCGAAATGCCTTTTATCTTAGAAAGGCAAGAATCGAAAGAGAAGAGCATCTGACAGGGCTCTTTTAGTCCTGGAATTCAAATATAAAGTGGCAGGTTCCAAAAGGCCCTATAAATACATTGGAAGTTGGAAGTTAACTGGCTCTCCTGTGAACCAGGAAAGAGGAGCAATAAAAACCCTACACCAAAACCATCAGGAATGACAGGCAGCTGGTAAGCTCCAGATAAAAACTGTGTGCATTTTATTAACCAAGAACAAGAAAGATACAACCCCTAAGTAACCCAGAAGTAAACAGCAGACCCTTTGGGCTGGTTTATAAAGGATTAGGTGCCTCAGATGCCCTTAACATGCAAAAGAAATCAGAAGACAAGAATACGTTAAGAATCGACCTCAGCCTCTGCCAGGAATAAAAGGCAAATTCCTGGACTTGGACCCCACAAAATACGAAGGAATAAAGCTAAGTAAAACAGTTTTGCAGCTGATTTTACTAGATTCTAAAGGGAATCTGAGCTCTTATGGTAGTGTCAATTGAAAGTGAAAATCTAAGAAGGAAATAAGTCATCTGCTTGGAAAAGAAACAAGGGTAACTGCAATAGGTGGAAAAACCGGATCCATTACATAGGCTTATTTTATTAACATGGTATTGGAATGAATATATTAGCAGATTGATTCAATGTGAGCTGCCGAAATACATACCCAGATCAATGAATGTTCAGTAGAAGCAAGCAAACTGCAGACAAATATGAGAGGTCCCTCCTGGGATGCAGTCCCAAGCTGGATGCAGGACTTGCATCGAACATACCATGCAGAATTAGGGGGAAAGAAGCCTCAAAACCACAGCTGACAAGCAGTGACAGGCAGGAGTGCCTACCTGCAAGGTTTTAGTGCAGCCGCTTGCTCCAGCCATAGGGCTTCTGGCCACAGTAATCATGCTGGAGCTTCAACCAGCAGGAACGGAAGGTTGGAACAAAGCACAGCCCTTCAAAACAAACACATCCTAAGTTTAGCCGAGGATACAAACTGGAGTCAGAAAAGGTGCATGTCTGCATCTCTCTGTAAATTAATTTAGATTAGAAAAAGAAAGGTAAAATTTAAGTATATTAAGATCACATTTCAGCTTTATAGACACCGTGGTGTAATGGAATATCCATTTGTGACAGAAGACAACAAAAGCCTCATCAAAATACTACTGCAGTCATCATGTGTCCTCAAGGCACTACTGAAAAAGGCCTCGAGTGCCTTTGAGTCACAAGAGATTAACTACACGTACGAGTACCCATGCACAGAGCTGTACCACATGCAGCAGGCTGCTACTAAGTCCTATGAGTTGGGAAACTACACACACACAGAATTAAGCGCAGGAGATGACACCATCTCGTGCTGCAGCACAAGTGCCTTTATTTTAACTGGCATTACTGCATGTAACTGTACATCTAAGTGGTACTCTTCTTTGATAAGTACTGTGTGTGCTCCTGAACCACAACAGCATTAAGAGCAGCAAAGGAAAAGCATCCACCCCATCAGAGTCAAAATAAATGGTAACCACAGCTCTTCAGAGGAGCTGCTCAGCAGTTGCTGAAGGAGGAATAATAAGAAGGCATTTTCCTGTTACTGCTACCAGTGCTCTTTTAATCATGGAGAATTATCAAAACCACATCACAACACCTAGGGACCGTTTGTCTGACTCGGCTGACACCATTACTAACTGTGCTACTGCAAATGAAAGGCACTGCCAAGAGCCCATTTCAAGCCCAAGGTGCCCACTTGGATCCCCCCATAAAAGCCCTGCAATACCTTTAGCCCAGCACTGGAACCGCAAAATGACCAGGGTGTAGGAAATGAAGATGCAGACATGGGAATTTCATCCAAACCCACACACACCAGAGACACCTGAGTGGGCTGACACCCACCTACGGAACTTACAGTCATTCCACGGAAGGTAAATCAACAGCAGACCTGAAACCTCCAACGTGTTATATTCACAACACAGAACTTAAGATCTTGAGTTTGTTCCCAGTTCCCAAGGATGGGAAAAGCTCCATGGTGGAGTCTGCCCATGAACAAGGGTTGTTCTGGCCTCATCTGCTTTGGCTGCTGGAGGCTCTACCCTCCAGATCACATTTCCCCATGGAGAAACAGCTTCTGGGGCAAATCAGAGCACCAAGACCATCAGGAAGCTTCATTTCCAACTTCTAACTGGCAGTCTGAGTCATGCTAACAATGAAAACACTGTTTAAAAGTCAATAAATACCTCATCTTTTTGAAGCACCCCCAAAAGAACCCACCCCAAATCCCATCAGTGATGGAAGTGACCTGAAGGTAGCACTCACTGTGTGAAAAAGTTCTAAAGAAGAGACCCTTGGACTTGTTACACACGTGCCTTTATTCCAGGGGGTGGGAGGATTCCTCAGGATCCATTCCCTTCGTGTACCAAGAGAGCGGGAAGGAATAGAGGATGAAAAGAAATGGAGCCCGGAGGTTTAGGAAATGAGGAAGATGAGGTGTATCATGTTGGGTTGTTAAGACCAGTGTAGGAAGAGTCTGTCACTGCCAGTGACAGGGTCACAAACTCCTGTATATGGTTAGAGAAGTACTCTTCCTTTTATATCAACTTTTAAAGCATCAAATTTGCAGCCCTCCGCAATTGCAAAGCAAATAATAAAGCAGCAAATTTCAGGCTTAGACTACTGCATGCTACAGACATGGAAGAGAGTTACTCATTTGCTTTTCCTTACTAAAGAAATACCGAATTAAATGTATTTATGTATAAAATCTAGGCAGCAGTGAACCCATCTAATGTCACGTTAGAGTTTGATAGATTGACACTTATCTGCAATAGATTTTCCAATGGAGAGAGTTTTCCATTTACACACTATTAATGTAACAAACCTTCTCATCTCCTCTCTTTATTCCCTGTTCTCCCCCCTGCAGAACACCAGACAGAACCTCTCACTAAAGCACCTGATTTCAAAGGCAGGTTTGTACTAAATTAAACATACAGGATAGTCATTAGGCACTGGAGAAAAGCTCTTCCATTAAACACTGTCACATCCTTTCTCAAGACGCTCCCTCTCTGTTTTGCTCCAAGACAGACGTGCAGCCACATCAAATCTCACTGCAGAACAAACAGTCTTCATTCACAAAAATCAGAAACATGTCTTTGCGAAGCTCTGCAAGTACAAGACCCCTCAAACTGCTTTGGGAGCTAAGCCGAAAGGAATACTGGGGACTGACAACAGTATCTGACAAAGATATAGCTCTGTACAGAAACCACTATTTCAGATGATCTGGCTCTGCACTTTCCAAAGGCAGTACCACCAAAAGACTTGTACATTCCTGGGCTTCAAACTGTGAATGGGATACTTCGCAGGGATACTGACTGACTCACAAGAGGACAGAGCCATCTCCTCCTGGGTCTGCCCCAAACCTGTGTCTCATGCAGGTACCTCCCTCAGATTAACCACTCCTGCAACGAAAGACTAAGGAGTTCAGAAGGAAAGAAAATCTCCTTCGCAAGAGCTGTGAATGACAACCACAACCTCAGGCTATTTGCAGAGCAGACATTTCCCCACTGTAGCAGGTACACACCAGGTACAGCAACGAATGCAAAGGAGTCAACACCCACATGCACTGCTTGAACTTCCCATGACAATGATCGCCAGGATCAACCAGCACAAACTGGGGCTCTCACCAGACACCAGACTGACATTAGTGAGGCCTAAGGGACTCCAGCGCTGCCACTGGGCAACCTCAGGGCAACTTGAGGGCAACTTCCCCTTCCCGAAATAAAAGATAGGAAGATATTAAAAGCGAGGGGGGAAACTCCGGCACTGTGAAAAACACGCACTGTTTCAACAAGGGAAAGCAGCCCCTTTGCTCCACAGCGTTTATCACTGCCGTAATCCCTGCACCTCCACTCGTGCTTTCCCATGCAATGTACGTTCACACTATTGACACAGATGCACCGGCACAAATAAAGGCTGTATCCCAAAATATTCGGAATGTGCTGCCAGATGGCTTTAAAACGAGAAATGAAAGATCTAATTAAAAGCTCTCACGCTGCCAACACTCCACTTTTGGAAATAAATACAAGAGCTAAATAAAAATGTTTCTAAAGCATCTCAGGATTTCTGTACTGCTTCACTATTACAACCTCTCTTAACCTCCTCCATGGACCAACCAGGCCAAGCCATAGGAATCAGGGCTGACTGTGAAGTTCTTTTCTGGGGCGGCAGAAAGAAGAGACTAATAGAAACAGCGACTAAACTTGGGCGATTTCTCTTTAATTCCATCTCTCCACATCCCTCTCTCTCCCTCCTGTTTAAAAATGTAAAGTAAAACCATTTGCTGCTGCTACCACAAGTACCGTCTGTGATGAAGATTTCATTGCCACAAGTCACCACAGTCACTGCAGAGGGAAAAAAGGTTTCTTTTTCATTTCCATAACTGGAATATGAGCCTTGATGTCAGTTTACTACAGGATTATGTAGAACTATGATTTGCTTTTCCCTACATCTTATCTCCCCGATAAAACAGATTATGGTTTACATACAGTTTAATAGACATCTGTTTTTAAATACTGAATCACAGGACAATATTCAAATTACCTGTGATGATGTTTCAGTCTACAAGATCATCAACAGAGTACGTAGCCATTAAAAAGACCAAAACACACATGAAAGGAGCCTTCCAAACTCATAAATGACACACATGCAGGAGGAGGTGACATTTACTTACCACTGGACCTGTTTTTGCGGTTTGACTTCCCTCCTGTAAGCAGCATCTTGAGACTGTTTCGAAACATGGCGATCCTGTTCCACCGTGTATAACCCAAACACTGCGTGAAGCAAAAGAACAAGGGGTGTAAGAAAGCAGTGCTCCAACCTAGGAAGTATCACTGAGAAGGAGGAAGAGAATGTTAAAAGAGACAGAAACTCAGAATGATGACAAACTATTTTGCCAATGCATTTTCTAACCATAGGAATCAACACCCATGCATCCTTCTATTCTGTTTGCTTCCGTTCATCCAGGCCACTGCCAGGATGATTCCAGCTCTGTTAGCAGGACCTACATCTTCAGTCCAATGGTTTGATATAATTATTATCCTATTAAACTGGGAAAGACACAGCATTTAGCAAACTGCCTCCACTGCCCATTACTATTAAAACCAAACCTGTCAGAATGGGTTGCACCCTCCTCATTGCCCAGAAGACAATCTTGCCCACAAGTAGTGATGGGACAAGGGGGAATGGCTTTAACTTGCCAGAAGGGAGATGAGATGAGCTCTTAGGCAGAAGCTCTTCCCTGTGAGGGTCCTGAGGCACTGGCACAGGGTGCCCAGAGAAGCTGTGGCTGCCCCATCCCTGGCACTGTTCAGGGCCAGGTTGGACACAGGGGCTTGGAGCAAACTGCTCCAGTGGAAGGTGTCCCTGCCCGGGGCAGGGGTTGGAACTGGATGGGCTTTAAGGTCCCTTCCAACCCAAACCAGTCTGGGATCCTGTGACTTCTATGACAACACCCCACAGACTAGAGAAGCCGCTGGCTTTAGCTCCTGGGCAAGCCGACTGTCAAAGTTCTCTTCAGAGCTGAATAAATTGCCATGAGGAGGAGAAGCCACTCAAACCAAGAGCTAACTGATGCAAAAAAAAAAAATCAAACATTATCCATGCATTTTCCTTGCTCTGTATGTCCTGGGAAAGAAAAAAACACGGTTGTGTCTATGCTGCTGAAGATAAAAGACTGAGCTGCTGGCTCGCCAGACACACTGACAGCTTCTGCTGGTGGAACATCCTCTTATTAGAGTAGGTAAAGAATCAAACAGAAAGAACAAAAGCAGCTCCTAACCAGACCAAAGAATAGTAAAGACTCTTTGATCAGGACATGCTATAAACCACAAGTTTCCTTCTATTGTACACACAATATTCCAAATTTACAAGGCAACACAGTCATCTTACAGAAACACATTAGGATTTTCTTCCTGCAACATTAGGGTCTTTTTGGAGGATGCTCAGTAAACGCAATCTTGAGTTTCTTCACATTTCTCTAATACTCTGAACTATATCAACATAGCAATACCCAGTTCAAAAGAGCTTTATATGCATATATAAAGCCACTGAAAGTCCTTTTAATATGACTTAGAGAGATACCAACATTCCAAGCAGCAACTTAGAGCACAGACAACAAACACCACTAAGTGGGCACAGTGACATTAACTTCAGCCTCTCCTGCCTCTCAGCAGTTAGCATTCACTTGTTAGAATCCTCAAACAGCTTCTGGCATATGTTTGTCTACACACATGAATGTATGAATGCATGAATATCAAACAGAAAACTCAGTACAGCACCAGTGTTTCCTCTCCATCTATGAATCACTTGAGTATCATCCAGCCCTTGTGTAATGACTCCAAAGCATCACCAGCCAGCATTTAGCCTTATTCCCAGGGCTCCTAAACACGGTTCAGGCCCTTCTTCGAAGCATCCTACTGTTACATGACTACAAAATAGATTTCCATCTGGGCACAAACGCAAACATCTTCAATTTCAATTCTGTTTATTTTATTCCTTTAGATGGCTGTTATGTTCCAGCTCACAGCACAGAAAGAAAACTTGAGGGTTTGCATATCCTTCCCCTCCTACAATCTGTTACTAATAAACTACTTCACATACAACAAACACCCTTTGCAACCTCAGAAGAAGAAAATATGAAGTAGGTCTTACAAGTAAAGAGGAGGCAACAGCACTCCAAGTGTTATTTCCTTGAAACATGATAATATTATAATCCCTCCAACATCCCGCTAATCCAAGCGTATTTATCCAGGCTTTGAGCAAGACAACAAACAGGCAGTAAACACCTCCTGCTACTACTTGGAGAGCTGCCTGAATCTGAACCTGACTTAGCTTTTCCTCCTCTTCAGCACTGAGCATTACACTGATAACATCCTGTGTACACCTGACTGATGGATTTACTTAAGAAAAAGCAGACTCAAGTGGTTCTTCATAAAATCCCAGACTGGTTTGGGCTGAACTGGACTCATCCAGTTCCAGCCTTCTGGTTGGAACTGGAACACTCTCCAGGTATCCACTGGGAGTTCCATCCAAGACTGGAAGAACAATCAACCTTCATAATGCCATCTTCCTCAGAATCAAACTCTCATGCTAGCAGTGGACAGCCCAGAACCTCAAAGTTCCAACGAATTAAGCAGCAGGTTTAAGGAGTATCCCCTCATCAGCTTGCACTGACAAGTGGACTGTGGAGCTGCGCCATCCGTGCTCAGGCATAACCTAATTAAACCTAATGATGCTGAAGAAGCCAATTGCACTGAGCCTGATCAGTGCCACAGGTGAGCACAACAGTCTGCTAATGATGTTCACCTCTAGTTTTCACACAGCAAACTGTTCCAGAAAGTGCTGTGCTGCTACTGGGATTAAGTCTCTGCACAGGGAATATACAAAGCATCCAGGAATTTGCTCCAAAGAACCATGAGTAGAGAATAAATTGATGCCTTGCATTAAGACCCTGAGTTACCAGCCCTGGGATGTCTGAAGGACTAATTCAGTATTTGCAGAGCTCACCTGGAAGCCTCAGAGGATGGTTACAGCTTTAGTGACCTGCACCAGTGGGAGATGGAAAGAAAGGCCTTTTAGTAATAAGCCTAACTTAGCCTCAGCTCCTGATGTGGTTTCTCATTGTGCCTTACAGACAAGGTTGTAGTACTCTAAACGAAAGTACTCACTAAATTTATACCCTGCTTAGTTAAGGTTTTCACTAAATAGAGTAGCAGAAGCAGCAGGTCACCAAAAGCAACTGTTCTTTTCCTTTTGCATGCACCACCACAGTGTTCTGTCACTTGGTCACAGCTCCTCCTCTGTTTAGCTACTGCTCAGCCAGAAATGATGTGTAAGAATAATTAAAGGTTCTGTTGGTCATATTAGTTCATGGAATTAGAAGGATTAAATGGCAAATGGTATTATACTATTAGGAGGAGCTGGATCAGGCTTTTTTCATACCCCCAGTGAACTCCAGGTTAACTCCTCCAGCCTCACAAGCAGCTGTGTCAGCAGAAGCTGAAGGTGCAGGGTGCCAATGAGGATCCTTCACACTCCCATTGCTGCGCTATGCTTCCAGCAGCAAATTGGGCAACCAAGAGCTATGAGACTTGGTTATTTAGCTTGCCATTAGCAAATCTAATGAAGACATTATGCAAGCAAAGATCTCCAAACAGTACCAACAGGTAGGGAAAAGGTACTACCTCTACAAACTCTGCTGTAGAGCATCAGTGGCGCTTCACCAAAGTAGCCTGTTTTAATAGACAGCTCAGGAATCTCCTGGTTTATGTACAGACTCTGCCACATGCTTTATCTTCTAACAAAGGTAAATTTCAATGCAATGCACACACAAAAACAGTTTCTGGAGCAAGAGAAAGCAGTAGTACCAATGTAATGAGAAAAACGAAGAGAGTAGAGACACACTGGATGCTGCAACCTTCCACAGATGCTAAGCTGGAACAAGTCTGCAATCTCCCATTAAATCCTGCTGGATGACTAAGGCCTATTTCTTTGTTTTCTTAAAACTGAGACAGTCTGTAGACAGGCTGTGAGAACTAGTTCACATTTTAGGCGGCTACACATTATGAGAGCGCACAGAAGTCAGTTCTGCTTCTTCTTAGAGACCTCCTAGGGAAAGCCAGTCTGTTCCAGAACCAAAGCAAACTATTTTTGCCCCATATACCACCACTAGAACAGGCAGATCCCACTATTCTCCTCTTCTTCGATTACTTCACTAAAAATACAATCATTTTTTATAGAAAGCTCATTAGGAAAGCTAAGCTCTTCAGTGAGAAAGTGTTTGATGCCCAGTGAGACGGACAAACATTACTTGGCCACTGCTGGCAAGTTTTGTGTGAGTTGGAAGATATTAAATGTGTGTTTTCAGAGTAGAACTTTATGGTTTTTCCAGTAGTGAAAAGTTATTAACTATGAAAGTATTAAGGGAATGCAGTCTAAGGCACATGTACAATGCCTCCCTCAAAATGCTGGCCACACTCCGTTTGATGCAGCCTAGCATCAAAAGGAGCTTGATGCTTTCAACGGTTGCTTTCTACTATCAAATATATTTCCCAATGGGAATCACCACCTCAGTGACAGAACACTTCCAAAAGTCAGGAAAGCTTAAAAGTATAAATCTTACAGCATCGCAGCACTATACAATGCTTTGCCAAGCTGTAAACAGGAGCATTATAGTATTGTTTACAAGTACAGGCCCCCCAAACGTGAACACTGAAAGAGGAGAGAAGGCTCCTTAAGGGGAGACCTTAGAGCAGCTCCAGGGCCTAAAGGGGCTGCAGGAAACCTGAAGAGGGGCTTTGGACAAGGGCCTGGAGGGACAGGACAAGGGGAATGGCTTTAACTGCCAGAGGGGAGACTGAGATGAGCTCTTGGGCAGAAGCTCTTCCCTGTGAGGGTGCTGAGGCGCTGGCACAGGGTGCCCAGAGAAGCTGTGGCTGCCCCATCGCTGGCAGTGTTCAAGGCCAGCTTGGACACCGGGGCTTGGAGCAAACTGCTCCGCTGGAAGGTGTCCCTGCCCGTGGCAGCAGTTGGAACTGGAGGAGCTTTAAGGTCCCTTGAACCCAAACCCGCCTGCGGCTCTATGAAACCATGTTTGCTCACTCAGGGCAGAAAGCAGGTGGACATTCCTAGATAATTTCTACCAATTACATTGAAGATGAAACAAAACTCAGTGGAGCACCAAGTCAAGAGATGAACCTGACAAACAACCCTGTAAAAACTATCTCATTAGATGAGCCCTAATTCCTTTACTTTTACTGCTGACAAATACCATGACAATATTCTGTACTGACAAGGAAAATGGTTAGTCCATAGCTCACTGCTTATTCCTTTATAGATCTACCTCAAGAGGATCCTGAGGTATCATATTTCTTCAACGCATCTTCCCTTAATTCCCAATAGGAACAATGGAGAGAAGATCTGTTAAGAGGGTAGCTCCTTACTTCTCCTTCTGACAGGAAATAGAGGCAAAATTTCTTATTACTTGTAAAATATCCAATCTTTAAAGTTCCTGGCAGCACCAGATTCTCTCTTTTCATGAGGGAAGCTGAACTCACTGCATTAGAAACTCAGAAGTGTGGATATGAAATACAGTATATTGAGACTAATACACTAAAAGTACCTTTCCTACTACTGGTTTTCAGGATTTAATAACATGTAAAGACTAAATTAACGTTTAGTGAACAAATAAATACCTAACCTTCCATGAACTAGTGAACTGTTTTCAAAGAGCCTTCAAACTTCAGACAGAACAGGTAACAAGGACTGGCTTAAAGTAAGTGACATTTCTAAAGCTAATTAGCACAAGATGAAAGAAAGTGGAAAATGAAAGGAAGAACAACCCCCACCCCACCCCGAGTTCTGCTTTCAGGCATTTACTCCATGTATAACATCCATTGTACACAGAAATCTGTTCACATTCTCCTGTGACAGCTGCTGGCTGGATCTTCCCATGCTCCCCAAAGAAATGACACAGAGTTTCACCTTCGCTCTTAAATTGCCCTGAAATCCAAGAGGATGCTTTGAGAGACAACCTCCTGATGAAGGCCAACAGCCCAGAACATAGTGAAGCCACACTCCAATGTGCCACACGTCGGCCTCACTCTATGGCAGAAGCACCAAAAACTTCCTGAGTCAAACCCTGCCTCAACTAACATCTTGATTCACAATAGGGGTGTGCATAACTGGTTACAGCAACCCCGAAGTCAAGGGAAACATGTGATTTATGAGCTTAGTCCATGCATTTAAAAACACAGGAAGAGAAATCGGAGATTAAATATTTCCAGGAACTTTAAGAATGAAAAAAGCTTTGCTGTAATCCAGAAAAAAATCTCCCAGGATTACTGGGAGAAAGGAAAACTAAAGAGGAATTAAGGACTGAACCCTACCAGTTACAGCAATTTAGAGCCTATTAGACAAAGTTCTCTAAATTAACAGGCTTTACAACAACTGAATGTGAACACAAGTTAACCATTTCCTGTTCCCTCACAGAAGCCTGAACATTAACCATTATGATGGGGAGGCTTAAGATGAAGGTCTACTTGACCTCATCAAAACTGAGATCTCTTGACTACCTACAGATACCCTCCAAATCCTACCTACAGGATCCTAGAGAACCTACACCACAACTCCAGAGCCCCTGGCACTTGTTCTCTCTCCTCTTCTCCTGTTAGCAGTGAGATCTGCCCCTACTGTCTTTTCTTCTTCAGCCATCCTTGATGGAGATACATCAAAACAAATACTACCAATAACTAGCAGCATTCACACCAGACAAATGTGCAGCAGCTCAACATGCCCAGAGAAGCTGCGGCTGCCCCATCCCTGGCAGTGTTCAAGGCCAGGTTGGACACAGGGGCTTGGAGCAACCTGCTCTGGTGGAAGGCATCCCTCCCCGTGGCAGGGGTTGGAACTGGATGAGCTTTAAGGTCTCTTCCAATCTATGGCATTGTCTCACAAGGAAGCAGGAAGTCAGCTTCAATCTCTGTTTTTCTGTTAGCAAAATAAAGCAGCCTCTAATACTACAGTTAAAAGGAATTCTGAGAGTGTAACATGGTCATATTCCCATGCACATGGAATTCCCAACAACTGCCCTAAGGTGAATGTGGACAGATGTGCATCTTGATGAGCCTGTGGTGTTTATGTTCACAGGTAACTTCCATTTAACTTTTATACAGTTAGAGCCTAAGAAGAATGAGACAAGTGCTGTATAATTATCAAGTGCAATGGTCCTAACCCTCAGCTGGAGAAATCCCAAGCACAGTAACAGGCTGGGCAGAGACTGGATTGAGAGCAGGAAAAGGACTTTGGGGTGCTGAGCAACAAATTTGCCCAACAATACTTTTCATGTAAGTGTTGGGATTTAACAGAATTAAAACTAAACAGCTTTTGAAAATGAGATCAGAAACACTACTAAAAGAACATGACCACTCATCAGAATCAAGTCAGAAGTCAGAACCAGTTCTCTTGAGCAGGAAAATGTGGCGACCTTGAAATTGAGGAAACTTAATTTCGGACAGGGCTTCCTCATTTTGCATAACCTGGTTTCTAATTCTAGAGTAATGATACAGCCTGAATTCATAAGGGACACTTCCATTCTCCATATGCAATGTCACTCATACTGCCTCTGAGAGAAATGAGAACCAAAGTTAGGAATACCATCCCCTCACTTTCCTCAACTCATCTTCAGTGCTTTTAGTGGCTCCTGTGCTGCCCATAACAGGTGAAATCACTGGTTTGGTTTTAAATATTAAGAGTAGCTGCCACCATCTGCAACCATCTGAACTAAGTATTTAGAGTGGAAAGGAAATGGGGCACTGCTCTGCAGGAGTCAAGCCTAGTTGAACTGCATCTAGTTAGTCTAGTAATGAATGCCCTGGAAGACATCATAGGGCATTTCCTACAGCTTGGAATCAACAAGCCCTGCTCTGCCAGGCCAAGCAGAGTCACAGAATTATTAGGGTCGAAGGGACCTCTGGAGATCACCCAGTGCAACCCCTGCCAAGGCAGGGCCACCCGGAGCAGGGTGCACCGGAACGTGTCCATGGTGGGTTCCAATGTCTCCAGAGAGGAAGGCTCCACACCCCCCCGGGCAGCCTGTGCCAGGGCTCTGCCACCCTCAATGGAAAGAAGTTCTTCCTCATGTTGAGGTGGAACTTGTTGTGGCTTAGTTTATGGCCATTGCTCCTCCTCCTGTCGCTGGGCACCACTGGAAAGAGTCTGGCACCATCCTCCTGGTACCTCCTTTGAGCTGTTGATCTGCACTGAAGGGATCCCCTCTCAGTCTCTCTTCTCTAAACAGGCCCAGCTCCTGCAGTCTCTGCTGCAGACCCCTGAGCATCCTTGTGGCCTGCACTGGACCCTCTGCAGCAGCTCCTTGTCTTTCTTGTGCTGACGACCCCACAACAGGACACAGGCCCACCAGGGTCAAGTAGAGGGGGAGGAACCACCTCCCTTGACCTGCTGTACCACAGGATACTTGGTCCCTCTTGGCAGCTTCTGCCCCAAACCCCCAGAAGACTGAAGCTCACCAGAAACCACTTGCATTCCAACATTTAGCTGTGACACGCAGCAGTCAAAAAGCCATCACTCAAAACACCAGCTACGTGCAGCATGTTCTGTGTGAGCCTCCTTTCAATGTGGAGTAAATTCTGAAGATACAGCAGTATGAAAAAGTGAAAACAAAAAAGTAGGCAATGTATAAAGTGGCAGCACTTGACTACTTTGAGACATTAGAGGAAACTTGAATTCTTTCCTTAGCTTTCAAAAGATCAAAAATACATATTAAAATAAAGACCTAATTAAAGAGCTGCTCTAAGCCTGCTCTGCAAAGCTCAAGTCTGAGGAATACTCAGTGTTGGAACTGGAGTTCAAACCATTGGCAAGCCAGGGAGGTTTCCACAGAACACAGGAGACTGTGCAGTAGGAGAAAACAAGCAATGATCAAACACAAACAGGTGAAAGCTGTTACACCTTCTTCTCTAAGTACACAACCAACCAGCTTGAAAACTGGTAAGCCAATGCAGGAAGACAGTGTCCAATGCTCCATGCACCAATTCCAGGAGATCGCCGATTAACCAAGAAATGGAGGACAATTGCAGTTGTATTTAAACAGTTAAATAAATACTTCAAGGAAAAACTGGAGCATAGAGAAGAACTTCTCCTACCGTGATATCTTTAGATGAGGGGAATCTCTAGTAAAAAGTGTCCTCCTCCATTCACTGGAAGTCCTGAAACAACAAAACCAAGAGAAATCAGCAGCATCTTCTCAGCCCCGTGCTGTCCCCGATGTTGTTTCCCTCCACACACATCCCAGGAATAAACCCACAATTCTTCCACACTGTTCCTGTATATCCCTGCTCTTGACCATCACGATTAAAATGTTATTGCTCCTGCTTTTAGATCTCCATTAATGAATGCTCATTTCAGTCACTTGACTCTACCCCCTCACCACTTTGCAAATGGGAGAGAAGAAAAAGCAGGTAACACTTGGAAACACATCACATAACACGCTATTGAAGAAGCAGTGTGTCACTTCCAAGTATTTCCCTTCAACCTAGCCAGCTCTCCTGCTAAAACCCCGCAACCTTCCCTCTGGGGGTTTTCTTTTAAACTCAATCCTTAGATAAACACAACCCCCGTAAGGGCTTCAACACAACTCAGGGCTCAGTACTCAGCCCTCTGCTCTCATCACGTACTTACAAATTCTTTAACAAAAAGCCACGAGGAATGTATCTTGCTACTCACTGGGAAAGACCAGAGCACCTACTCTAGCACCAGCATGGGCCTTACTTGTGCTGACAACACTGTGTGACAGGCTCTACCAGCCTATACTTCTAGAAATCTCATTTGAGAAGCAGCAAGTAGAAGGAAGCACAGACACATCTCATTTGTCATCAAGCAAACATCAAAAGTAACCCGAGGCTGCTTTAAATTCACCAGTTTAAAGCAAAGGAGAAGAATGTTCAACCACCTCAGCAGGACTTTTTCATTCTACTACAAGCAGATACTGAAAAGCACTTGACAGCTTCACTTATAATTCCCAGTGCTCTCCAGAACCTTAAGAGAAACTTCCCAGATGGTCTTACATGAATAATTTTGTATATAAAACTGTACAACATTCCATAAATTCATGAAGCAACCCCATCTCATTTCCCAGGGTTGCTAATGACCTCCTGCTTTCCATTTTCCACTTGTGTGGAAGAACAACTGTGGAGCTGTAACCAGCACGTGATGCTCACCATCACTGCGGCTGCTTGGGTCATCAAGCCAGGAAGATGCGCCAATCCCACATGCAGCTCTGATCCCACCACATGGACTCCTGCCTTAGCCCGGAGGACGGGTCCAGCGCTGGGTACCTGAGCTCTGCCAGAGTCGCCTTCAGCTCACCCACAGCTCACACACTGCAGGATGGTGTCCCTTCTTCAGACTCCCTTGATGGGTGCTGCAAACTTCTGCTTCCTCTCTAAAGCACCCAACTGCCTGAGCACATTTTTGTTACTTCTTTATTACATATTTCATGCATTTTATTACTTCACAAAAACACTACTATATTCCTTTGATCCTAAGGAAGCAGAAAAAGGAAGGATCTTAAAACACTTATGTGACATTCCCCACAATTGCTCTCCCACAGAAGCTGTGGCTGCCCCATCCCTGGCAGTGTTCAAGGCCAGGTTGGACACAGAGGCTTGGAGCAACCTGCTCTAGTGGAAGGTGTCCCTGCGCACGGCAGGGAGCTGGAACTGGATGAGCTTTATTTAAAGTCCCTTCTAACACAAACCATTCCACGGCCAAAAACTGAACATGACACCCTTTGCGAGAGTAGGACATGGCTTATGTGGTTTAAGCTGCAGATGAGTGCTGACTAGCCCTAATTTGCGCAATAAACTTCCCATCTGCATTCAGGGAGTACATCTGATAACTATGTTCTGCACTGAGCTTTTAAATAGCAGAGCTTTCATCTACTCCTATTATTACATTAGAAATCTTTATGTGAATGCAGCAGATATTAGCGGGTTGTCAATAAAAACTGAATGTCATTAAAGTGCTTTTCTTCTTTAAATGCCTTTCACCCTCTAATTACATTTGTGAATTCCACTATTTAACTGTATCAAAGTTATAAAATCTGACATGTTGTAGCGCAACAAATACATTTAGAGACCAATATACAAACAGTTTGAGGGGAGGGGCAATCAGGTTTCAAACTATCCCCTCTTGATTCAATACATCCATCGCAACCATGGTGCGCTCCCATCAGAAGTGACATACATTCAGGACTTCTCCAGGTATTCCAGGAGTTTGGGATTTTCAGATCTCTGTCCTGTGGTATGGCTGCAAGTCACAGTATATTTAATTTATTATATTTTCTTCTATCAGTACAGGTTTTTCAAGCCAGTTCTCTTGGAATTTGCAGAAAGGTGATAGGACTTTGCTCAGCCTACAGGCAAGGCGGCCCAGGGGAGACCCTGTCACCACAATCCAGTATTTAAAGGGTGGTTACAAAGAAGATGGAGATTCCCTTTGTACAAGGAGTCACATGGAAAAGACGAGGGGTGATGGGCACAAGTTATTCCAACCCTGACTATTTTATGATTCTGTTCCTGGGGAGATTCCGACTGGACACAAGAGGCACATTTTTCCCAATGAGAACAACTAACCACTGGAATCATCTCCCCAGGGAAGTGGTGGATTCCCCAACACTGGACATTGTTAAGATTCACTGGACAGGGTGCTGGGCCATGCAGTCTGGGTCATGCGTTGCCTAGAAAGGTTGGACCAGATGATCCTTGAGGTCCCTTCCAAGCTGGGATTCTGTGATCTCTAAAACCAATACAAACAACTGACTGTTCCCTCCCCACAGGCACAAGGTGGAGTAACTCAACACAAACCATCACAGAACAACTGTCTGGCACAGTCCTACCAGCTGCAGGAAGTGGTTCAGCCTTCATATTCTGCCCTGGCCTTTGGCCATCAGTGAAGAAGCCACTTACTGTCAACTGGGATTTCTGCCCATAAAAGCCAGCTAGAAATAGCCAGCAATGACTTCCAACTGCCATCCAAGTCTGCAATTTAAAACACGGACTATTCCAATATTCCCAAGTTCCACACCTTCCATGTATATATATATATATATACACATACACACATACATGTATGCATGCATGTAAAAGGAATGGGTTTTGTTAGCAGAATCACATAGTTTATGTCAGTAACAACACAAACAAGAAACACTGAGATCTCACAAGGCCCTTTTATGACACAAACCAGGTAATAATCCACCCATAGCACTCACTGACATTGAACCCAAATGTTGATTTCTTTTCCTTTGAACAATCACCAGCCCGGAGCAATATCAATTCAACTACACATCTCCTACACTGTGTTTACTGTTCCAGCACATCCATCACTTCATTCAACTTCATCCCGTACAGCAGAAATCACCGACTTGAAGTAGTTTTAGATAAGCCTCTGTATTTGGGACCTTTTCACTGATCCAGACAATTTCTGAATGAAGATGTTGTGGCCAAAAGCTGCTCCAACGTGGGTGAATGAAAGGACATGATGTAATTTCCAAAACAAGAAAACAAAGGAATGCTATTAAAAAGTACAAGTGAGTAATAATGTCACAAAGCCAAGTAAAGAGGGTGAGGAAGTCCAAGAATTAAGGGTTAGCATGCTCAGCAAATGAGGTGGTTCAGAAGCTCAGGCACAAAGCATCCGTGTGCAGACCTGCACTTCCAAATCATTTCTTGGTTATACCTGTGTAGGTAACAACTATACTGAATTCTTCCACAAATGAACACCTCAGAAACAACCACAGTATAAACCAGCTGCCCAAAAGAAGGGCTCCTACTTAATGTAGGAATGACTGGAACAGCCAGGCAGAACAGTTCATAGAAACCCACAATATCATCAACACTTGGGTGAGAGAATTAAGCACCCTCCTGTTGCTCTAACCTAGCAAAGAAGCACCCACAAAAGTAACAACTACTCTCAGGTGCAGTAAAGCACGTTCCAGCTGCACTGGTTTCCTCCCAAGCTAAAATCCACGACAGAAAGAAGACTTCAAGCTTTCAGATGTAAGAAACAAAACAGAAAACCTGCCTTCCCTGTCAAGTCCAGCTGTAAAGAGGTAGAGTACGGAATGACACCAGGATGCCTGATTTCACAGTAACAAGTCTGAGAAGTCTCCTGAGATGAAGACCACCCATTCAGTACTTGGAAAGACATTTAACAGCAGCATGGAGCAAACTTCCAATTAACAGGATGAAATAGAAGACTCATTTTCCATTCATCTTAGAGCAAACAAAGCCACCTTTTTCCCCTCCTAATCTAAGCAAGCAGATGTTGCATTTCAGCAGGTAAAAGTCCACAGCAATCTTACACAGCTAGATGAGTGTGAAGTTTTTCAACCAAACACAGTATAGCTCACATATCCCCTGATCCCAGCAGTTCCATTGTATTTTCCTAGAGAAATTAACTACTTACTCAGACTTTTATCAACAGAACATTAATACACAGACATTAAACACAATGACCATCTGCCTTTGAAAACCATACACGCCACCAACGATCCAAACATGCTGCTCAACCAGTCCTACTGGAAAGAAAAAGCTCTGTAATGGTCTCATGAATAGGGATTTCCATCTTTAACGGAGGTTATTTTTCTCGTTTTGGCTGTCAGTTGCACCAGCTGGTATTCATCTGATAAACTGGGGGAGCTTGGATGCTATTCTAAAACCAAATCGAATCACAGTTGAAATTCTTTGCACATATATCCATGTTGGAAACAAAATGCATACTGTCGAGAAGTCTTGGTTCCAGTTCTAACTCAGAGAAATTCATCTGTAAGCAGAATGTGTGTTTCAGTGATGCCTCACACATAACAAATCAACAAGCAGGAAAACAGCAATAGCCTTGAAATTCCAGTAATGTAAATGTGACTGACCTGATTGTATTAGGGACTAAGCTGAAAAACAAGGCTCATGTTTCCATCCTGCTCAAAAGTTTGTCTTCTCAACTTTTTAATCTCTAATTAAAAGTGAGATTTGAATCATGTTACCAGCCATAATTACTGTCCCACAGAGTTCATTACACAGGCACGTATACATCGATAAATCAAGAACTCCACAACTCCAAGCACACAACGTAACACTTCAGTCCATAATTAGACAGGTCTTGGCTGATTTTCAGCATTATTAAGCATCCACTCCACCATATTCTAAGTTGGCAACAGTTTCTTCATGAGCATTGCTCTAAATAACTATGGGAAAGCATCCAGACATCAATGGAATTATAAAGAAAAGAAGCAGAAAGTTATCTGTGCTTTAAATTGGGGGTTTTCCGCTTACTCCATGTGCCTTAAAACAAACCAACCACCACCAACCCCAAAACTATCACATCACCCTGTGTGTTAAATACAGGCGATGTTTACATCCTAGCACCTCGGACTCCTGGGTTCATATGAAAATTTGAAGAGTCCATTGGATTTCCAGCTTAACAAACAAATCATTCCAATGGAGCATCCCTTTTTTTTTAGCTTCTTAATAAAGTTGATCAGAATTTACAAGCTTACCCAGTAGCACAGTGATCTGGGGGGGCAGGAGCTGTTGCTGTTGTGCTGTTCCAATGACCAGCGCTACAAAGCCCTCACCTCTCTCATGCCTCCAGACACTGATTACCATAACATGTTTAATAACACTCCATACAACCTGTCTGTTCACCCTCTGCTCTATCTACACATTGGTCATTATTTATTAACCAGTTGGTTTGGGTCCTACACTCATCCACATGTCAACGTGAGCGTAAAATGATGGGTTAATCATGCACCATGAACCATATTTTCCTTCCAGAATAATTTAAGGTTAGGAAACTTATTGCACTTATCTGACATTTTAACAGATGCTACCAAATAAGTAGAAGAGGAGACTTGATGGCCCACAGATATCCTGACGCTGAAGAGACATCCAACACGGCAGTCATTTTGAACATTCCAAGCCTATTCCAACCCTTCCAACACTGCTGAAAGCTGGGCCAGGGATTTCAACACTGCTCAACCATAGGCAGCCTAACAAATCTAAAGATCAAATGACTAAAATGCCAAGAGTGTTATTTACAGCACAGCTTCACTCCAAGGATCACATTTACACTCCCATGCCCGCTTCCCCCCATCATTGCTAATGCTGCTTCAGCCATGATGGGCAAAAGCAGCCCAAGGACTAGGCAGGACCTTCTGGAGATGGGTGCTGGATGGACTTGAGAAGGTTCCTCCCTCCCTCTGATCTCTTTTGGGTTTAATTCCTGCTCTAGCAGGGGAACATCTTCTGTGGTTCCTAACCTAAGGAGGCACCTTGAACAGCTGCTACTGTGCTGCTGTATCTCAGAAAACTCCTGGATGTCAAGGATATAAGATAATCACTCCCAAAGCTCTTTCCCCAGTTTCTACTGAACAAACCAATTGCCAAGGCAGATGGTCAAAACCTTTTCCCTGCTCCTTCAGAAGAAGGAAACCAGAACTCAAGCACTGGGAAGAAGATTTGGGTTTCTTGTTTTCCCTTTGCATCCCCCCTGCAGAAGTGGCTGTACTGGCACTGGGTGACCTCCTTAGAGCTCCGCCATTCAGCACATAAAGCTACAAGAGATGAACAAGACGATGCTTTCACCCTAATGCACGAATATGATCACACTGACAAATTGTGACCTCCTGTGAGGTGAGCAAGTGACATGAAACACAGTAGTCAGGAAACAGGGGGAATCAAAGCAATCAAAGCCATTAAATGAGGCATTTGGGCTGGTTTTTTTTTTTCACAACAGTCTCACAAGTAGCTTAATTCATTTTATTTGAGTTCATTTAGGTTTCAATTGCCAGCAGACAGAATTATCTATTGCTGAATGAAACAGAAGTAATATCCCAGTGACAGTTTTATTAGGGAAAAGAGTGTGCCCCTATAAAAAGACAATCCTCATACACATTGTAGAGTCACATTTGTTTTTCATGCTCTTCTTGTATCTGGTACAGTCAATAACACTAAGGCTTAACACAAACAACTTGGGCTTTGGGTTGAAACAGAAGAGAAAAGACTGAAAGAAAGAAGAGAAGTGAAATACAAAGGATTTTTCATGTGGGAAGCCACACATACATTTAAAAGAACAGCCTTTGGGGGGTTATTAACTTAATCTGCTAACATTACAGACAGTATCTCAGAACCTGAGTGAAATACAGCAATGAAAAAAGGATTTAGGTGATAATTTGTTTCATTTGGCTTCCATATTTTGGTAGCTGGCTATCTATATTCCATACAGGAAAAGTGTGACTTCCCAGAAGCGCTTATTTTGCTTTACGTCACCTTCCAACAAGGGACTACATATATATGAATAAGTACTGGAAGGAAAGGGTGTATTTATATGCCTTTTATCTTTTATGAAGTATGAAAGTGATATTTAAAATAGGCCTGACTACTTAAGACAATGTGTTGAACTACAAGCGGTTATAAATGAAGCCATTGTACGAACACACTTGAAATTACAGCATAGAGCAGGCTTCAAAAGCATTCAGTGTTCTACATCTGAGCTGTGCTTCAGACTGTTCTTGTAAGCCAACAACCCTGAGGTTTCTGATTTCATCCTGCAATGGGTAGTGAAAATAGATATGTAGATATGTAGATATGAAGACTTACAGTGAAGAACTGCACTTCCTCAGCTTCATGCAAGTGAGGGCTGAAAACTCAGCGAGATATTTGTAACTGGAGAAAGCAGCTAACCTGAAACCAAACTGTTATGGGCCCATAAAGAAGTCAAGCTTCTCCTGTGGAGCCAGGCTGAGAGAGGCTGGGCTGGTTCAGCCCGGATAAGAGAAGGCTCCTTAAGGGGAAACCTCAGAGCAGCTCCAGTGCCTAAAGGGGCTGCAGGAAACCTGGAAAGGGGCTTTGGACAAGGGCCTGGAGGGACACACAAGGGTTGGAACTGGATGAGCTTTAAGGTGTCTTCCTGTGCCAGTGCCTCGGTACCCTCACAGGGAAGACCTTCTGCCTAAGAGCTCATCCCAACCTCCTCTCTGGCAGGTTAAAGCCACTCCCCGTGACCTGTCCCTACAGGCCCCTGTCTAAAGCCCCTCTTCTAGGTTTCTTATAGGTCCCCTTAAGGTATTGAAAGGCTCCAGAGAGACCTTAATGCAGCCTTCTTTTGTCTTAGCCTTAAAAGCAGCATATTCTCACCCTCACTGCAGCACAACAAAGCCAAAGTCTCTGATTCACCTTTGTTAAACACGTCCATTAAGAAACAATGGTCCAAAATTTCCTCAGGCAAGTTTTGGAAGAAAACATTTCTGTCATCAAGATGTGTTCCAGAAAACACAGTAATCTCTCCTGTTGTATTACCATCAGAAAGCCTTTTTTCTGTAAGGAGTCTGAAAAAGGACGAATAGTTTAACATTCCGTGCTGGAGCTAGACTGGATTATTTTAAAACTGGGTATGGGTATCCCATTTTCCAAGCTTCACTGCTTTTAAAGCAAAACAATGCAAACAATACTGCAGACACCACTTCAGAACAGTCCATAAAGGGCATTATTTCCTCAACTACCACAGAAAGCACAAGCTTTGTTGTGTAAACACACAGAAGGAAAGTGAAGGAGGAAGAACTCTGCTCCTGGCTTAAGGGAGACTTGTTCTTACAGCAACGTTCATAATCCTTGATATGGGATATGTTCACTTCACACGTTTGTCTTAAGGATCACAAGACCCACTGAACAAACCTCTCATTAACCCATGAGTGAAGCAACTCTGGCTCAGAAACACCTCCCAGGAATGAAGCCAAGTCAAGAAGATGGACACATACACTAAAGCACTGGAGGAAACTGGCAAGACCTTATTTTCAGCCCTGAAATAAAGGGCACATTGCAAATGAAGATTTTAGAGTGCCTGCAGAAGAGTTCTGAGAGATACACATGGTATTTGCCTACATTTCACTTGGAAGTTGAGTTGTCTCTTCTGCAAATGATTGTTTTTATACATCAACTCTATCCTCTGCTGGATAGTTCATGTCTACTCAACCATTCTTCTTCTACATTTACACACCCTTGTTGCCCTGCTCTGAGTCTTCTCCAGCTCTAAAATAGCTTGAGCAGACGGAATTTCCCAGTCTTGAAGATGCGGCTACTCCACAAGTCTCCACGTGGCTCTGTGAAGCTTCACTTTAGCCACTGTTTCTTTCCCATTAACTCCTAACACTTCACAGAGATCTGGGTTTTGGCTTTGTTTTCATTTCAAAGCTGCCAAGCACAGAGCTGGTGTTTGCATGGTCCTACCAGCCCTAATCCCAAGATTCTGAGAGGTAACAGTTTACAATCATAACTTGTAACTTGTATTTGCTTTTCCTGCACCTGCAACACTTACATGTATCTAGATTGCATTTCATTTGCTGTTATTAAACAGTAATTAAAGACTTAAGGCCCTTCTGCAACCCTTCAGTCATCCCTCACTGCGTATGGGTCACCAGGGACACTGATCACCTCTGGCCTACTCCATGTCTGAGCCCATTGATCCTCAGTAGGCCTACTGCCAAATTCTACAGGTGACATCCCTCTGCCCTGACAGCTGAGCATTTATTTCTATCCTCATTTTCACCTTAGCCCATTATTCTCCATGACAGGACACTGTCATGCTCAGCTTTCCAAAATATCTTTGGTGAAAAACTTTAGGGGAAACTCTCATGGAAACCCAAATGGATTCCATCAACTGGATCCTCTCCTCCATAGTTAGTTCATCCAGCAGGAATTCCTTCTACAAACCCCACCCGTCCTGTATTTATCCAGCTGTCACCTAAGTAACACGAAGCGCGATTTCAGGTAGCACAAAGCAATACACAAACATGAAGGCAGCACAACACGACCTCCCTCATTCTAAAGCCACAAGCCAGATGAGCAGTTTGTGTTTGCCGAGATAACTTCCCATCTCCCCAGAAGAAACTGATAAATCCTAAAGAATCTTTAAGGCTTTTGGCACTTGCCTAAAAAACCTGTTAAGCCCCCAACATCCTGTTTTCGGAATCCTCTGTTCTAAAGGCTGCTCACAACAATGGCGCTTGCAGAACTCAACCAACTCCGCACTTCCAGTGCGGTCTGAGTCAAGTTAAAGCAATGGAAGCGTTAGGACTTAAGCTTATTAGAGCTGATGTTTCAGTACTTTTTGTGATTACAGTAACACAGATCTTAATTTAAAAACCACAGAAAAAAATCAATCCAGAAGTTTAAACCTTAACTCTATCACAGCAGACACTCAGACATTCACAGAGAGCTGCTTCACTTATCAACAGCATTATTCTACGCTGGTAAATACACTATATTCTCTCCTTCAGACCTAAAACAAATAAGCTACTCCTGGCTTACACAGCGTGTAGCCTTGGTGGTGCCTCCCATGCCTCATACACTGAGGTGGGAGCAACACAAAGCCTGGAGGGACAAGGTACTGCCAGTGCCACACAGGAATCAGATTCCCTCCCATCACTGATGGGTGTGAGCAGGTTTATGTCTTTCAAAGGGCAGCCAATTCAAATGTGACTTTTCCACACCAAGTTTCACTTAAAACACGAACATGGAATTTTTCTGAAGCAAGCAAGCATGGCACTGAAAGTCCCACAAAGTAACTGAAAAGGCATAAAAGTTAATTCTATGGAAAATTCCTCGCTTTAATTTCTGTGTAAGATCAAGTCATTTTAGATGAACCAAACCACTGAGCCCCTACAACACGCGTCCGTAACAGCCCACACATATCCCGAAAACTCCATTAAGGTGAAACCACTAAAATAATAGCATAAACCACAAGGGAACTGCCAATTAAGAACCCATTTCTCTCCTCCATAAAGTGCAAGCAGTTAAGACTAGAACACATAAGGCTTGCAGCAAGCAAAGCCTTCCTTCTCCCAAGCAGCTTGTTCTGCAGAGCTCAGAGCACCGTGTTTGCGTTTGGCTTTCCGGGTATAGGGAGGCCACTTCCTCAGCTGGGACACCTTCCACTGGAGCAGTTGCTCCAAGCCCTGTCCAACCTGGCCTTGAGCGCTGCCAGACACAGGGCAGCCACAGCTTCTCTGGGCACCCTGTGCCAGCGCCTCAGCACCCTCACAGGGAAGAGCTTCTGCCCAAGAGCTCATCTCATCTCCCCTCTGGCGGGTTAAAGCCATTCCCTTGTCCTGTCCCTCCATCCCTTGTCCAAAGCCCCTCTCCAGGTTTCCTGCAGCCCCTTTAGGCACTGGAGCTGCTCTGAGGTCTCCCCTTCAGGAGCCTTCTCTTCTCCAGGCTGCCCCAGCCCAGCTCTCAGCCTGGCTCCAGGGCAGAGCTGCTCCAGCCCTCGCAGCAGCTCCATGGCCTCCTCTGGACTCTCTCCAACAGCTCCACATCCCTCTTGCGCTGCTGCCCCACAGCTGGATCAGGACTGCAGGGGGGGTGTTCCCAGAGCACATCAGAGGGGGAGAATTCCCACCCTCGACCTGCTGCTCACACTCTGGGGGTGCAGCCCAGCATACAGTTGGCTTAATCCCCCACTGCAGGCAGTAAGCAGTTCCCTTTGCCTGTATCAGGACCACTCAAGCTATTAAATAGGGTAAATGCTTTCAACAAGTTTTAAATCTCTGCAGTCTCTCTAAGCCTTTCTTTGGGAAGCCCATAGCAAGGACAATGCTATTTCTAACAGAACAAGCACAAAATCACAGCCCCACCAAAATAAAAGTGGTACAAGACGCATAATGATGTCAAATACCACCATTCTAATTTCCTGTGCTGTAGAAGTCAGCCCTTTTAAATGACAGTGAAATACCACAAAGAATACTCTTTTAGATGTAAAATTGTGCTGGTTTCTGTAACTTCCAATTCCGATCACATCTTCCCTTTCTCAGGCTGAAGATTAATAGAGTCACAGAAATGAGGCACTTCCCGAGATCTGTGCTATGGGAAATCGGTCAGTGTCCCCGAAACGTGACTTGGTTAAAGCAGGAGAGCACAGCACCACTCTGCCCACCTCAATGACCCTCCCTCCAAAACCGTCCCTGCAGCATTACCTACATAATAAAGCAATATTTCAAATGGCTTTAAAACGTTCCAGTGGAATGCAGTGAGCTTTAAAAACAATTCTCTTTCATGTTGATTGAATCTTCCCTCAGACTCAACCAGCTTGTTTCAGAAATGTTACCGCCACAGAATATAACAAGCTCTTCACACTCTGTTTTTAAAGGTGCAATGAAAACATTGCTCCTTTCCCTTTACATAGAAAGTGAACTGCTATCTGGCATAGCTATCTGTGTAAAACCACTTCCATCCATCTACAGCTGCATTTTGTCATCATGTTAGTATGTGAACCCTACCCAAATCCTAAAATACACATTTTTAATGCTCAATATCATCTTTAAAAGAGTAATACAAAACGCTTGATGTTCCAGACATGGTAAGATAAGGTTGCAACCGGCCCAGCTTTGCGGACACGACGATGTAGAAGTTGCAGCAGCAGCACAGCACAGTCCATGAGCACGGTACAGGGATGGAGACAACAAAACTGGCAGAGAGGGTGTCTGTTATCTCGCTGGCTAAAGACAAAGGAGTTATTCTTTCACACAACAGCTCTGACCATAGCACCGAAACCAACAGAAAAGAACAACTTTGAAATTATTTCTGCTCATGCCAAGTTTGTGTAGAGTGGTTTCACAAGCTACTGCCAGAAACTACCCCCAGAAAGACATGGTCCCAATGGAGCTCTGAATGATGCAGCAATATGCAAAAATTAACACAGATTCTGTGCTAGGTTTAGGTCACTTGACAGTAGAGAATTCAATCCACAGCCTGAAATCCATCCATAAAGTGATTATTACGGCAGAATTACTATTATATGACTGGCATCAATTCTCTGTCAGCAGGTTCAGAAACAGAACTCATCACAGGTTGTTTCTGCTGCAAACTCCTCATGCTTTAAGCACTCAGCCGATACTTAGCTGTGAAGTTGAACACTTTGCTTAATTTATGTAAACAAAATTAAACTAACTACAGCAAAGTAATTAAAACAGAGGAAGATAAGGAATGAATTTCAGTCCTAACAGCAATACCTATTCCTTTTCATTCTTAGTTCTATTTGTTTGCATAGAAATATTCATGTTAGGCTACATGTTATTAGTTTGCCCTAAAACAGCTGCAGAAAACTCAGGCAGCAATTAGACAGATTAATGTCTAATCCTGAAGAGTAATTTACTATGTTCCACGCTGCCATCTAAGAAGTGCTTGCTGTTCAGTTCCCTCTGAACGTGCCCTTGCTACCTTCTTCCAGTATACAGTGAAATTACGGCTATAAATCCATGTGCATACGTACAAAGCAAGGCGATCCATTCGCTAGAAAAAGGGAACTGGTGTAAAATTCTGCATTAAAGTTTGCAATCAACCTACTCCCAACTCCCACAGATCTTAACACAGATGTGCATGAACAACACGGTCAATTCAGAACAACCTGAACAGTCATGAACATTCCCCAACTTCTAAATACTGAGCTAATAATTACGTATGTGGAAATCCACTAAAAATCCACTGTAAAGATGCTGCTTGGAGCAAAATGTGACCTATAGAATCTTTCCTATCAGGATGTCTAGAGAAATGATGCCACCAGGCATTCCAGTTCAACCTCGGGTTTGCCTACCTCGCAGATAAAAGAAATGCATCTGTAGTATCAGCTGATATTCATGTGAATCAAATACACAGATACATTCCTTACAACTCTTGGAAATACTCAGTCCTAACAGTGTACTAACATACCCACTCCTCCTTCCCACTACCCCACATAGGCAATGCTAAGGTAAGTGTTTATTAAAATCATAGAATAGTCAGGGTTGGGAAGGACCTTAAGATCACCCAGTTCCAGCACCTCTGCCATGGGCAGGGACACTATGCACTAGACCATGTCACCCAAGACTGTTCAACCTGGCCTTGAACACTGCCAGGGATGGAGCATTCACACCTTCCTTGGGCAACCCCTTCCAGTGCCACACCACCCTCACAGTAAAAAACTTCTTCCTTAGATCTAACCTGAACTCACAATTCTCTGAATATTATTTTTACCCCAAGCTGTCATGAAAGGGCAATACCGATGTACTAAAGGAGAAAAGGAGCTGCACACTCACCCACCTCTGGACAAGCAGTTACCATAAGCTCAATTATCTCTCTATTCAAAAGGATGGTGACTGTCATTTGTGCCAGCACAGGTATAAATGAGTCAAAATCCTGTCTGACTTTTAAACCACTTAGTCAAGTCAGCCTTCAACTCCAGATAAGGTTTGTTATCCCTAACCTCTTCATTATGAGATTGGTAGCCTTCTTCAAACAGCCTTGTCAAAATCCATTATTACCAAGTTCACCCTCTTCCCACCAGCCCATCTGCATACTTATTTACATGCAATTATCTATTCAGGAAGCACATACACAAATTCAGAAACATCTTGTTGCTGTTCTGTTTCTCAGTTTCATCTTCACTAATTTAGTTCTCCTCCAATCATTTATTTTCACTCTTCCTTCAGCCTCAGAATTCACAAGGCAGTTTTGAGAAACAAAAAAGACGAAGATTGCCATCCTGGGAAAAGATCTGCTGTCAGCACACTAAAAGACACAGAGTAGAGGTCAAAGCTCCCAGAAAAAGACCCCTTTGGAAAAGGGATGTTATCCAAGCATCTTCTGGGGAGCCCATGGTGGTTGCAGCTAGTGGTATAAAGGACAACTAGCATGGATCAGCTCAGCCCAAAGCTGTTCTGCAACATCGTACTGTGCGCAGCAGACGCACTGCTCGAGGCCTCTAAGCGCTGGATGCCAGCAAAGGCTGGTGACTCTCTGCAACAATGACTTCCCATACACTTCCTGCTTGTCTCAAGACCAGGCAGAAACACTTTTTCATGGCTGGTTTTGTCTGGGTTTTAATGATTCAAAAGCTTACAGCAACCTTTCCACATCAGTGGAAGAGAGAAGTGGGGAGAAGTGCTTGTGTGGGGGATCATTTTCTTAAATCCTTCCCATTACTAATGGGAAACGTCCTAAAATTCACCAAAGCCTGGAAAGGTGGGGACTTCATTGCATACAAAAGGTTCCATTTCAGAAGATACCACCACGTGTGAACAGAAAAGCCACCAGTGGTGTTTGGGAACCAGATACTACCCATGCCTTTGCAGAAAGCCAGCACACAGCTCACACTACGCTCAAGGGACAAGAGATCAATTTCTGGCCCTGCTACTCAAACTGAACAATGCTGCAAAGATAAAACAACAGCAGGATGAGAAGGGGGAGGGAGGAGGAAGAGGAAGAGCACAAATAAAGGACGGAAAACCAACCTGATGCTCCTATAATGAGTAATATGCAAAAGCTCACCATCTGATATCTATACCAGAGGTAAACGCAAGGCCAGTAGCAAAACAAACAGAACACACTTTGAAACCTCCCCCGGTTCCCTCGCTGGCTTTGTTACAGCACTGCCGGAGCACTGCACAGTTTTACCTACAGTACTTCTAGACCTTACTTAGCAAAACCCTGTTAGAAGCCACAGACAAAGGCAACTTCCTCAAGGAAAACCCTGAACTCACAGAGGTATAAACTAACACAAAACAGAACCTGGAGACTTCTTTATCTAAAAAGCAACCAACTGTAACTATTGAATGTTTCGATCACGGCAGGCACATCAAACATAGGAACAGTGATTTGTATTCTAAGTGGTTTCTTATTTGGACACAGACCATAAAATTCAGTTTTACGACGCATTTATACTTCCAATAATCATTTCCTATTTGTGTTTTATCAATAAAAAAATCAGATCCACTCCCATCAGCAGATGATGCAACAGCTCTGACTCCAAGAAGCAACATGAAGGGATGTAAACTCAGTCTTTTGCTAAAGAGCACTTGACACACAGAGCTCTTTCTAGTGGCATTTTAATGATGTGTTACAGTACATCTTAAAAACACAACAAAAAACTCTCCTCCAGAGCAACTACATAGTTACTGCGAATGATTTGAAATCATTCCAGACTGAGACTGAACACAGGCACTCCAGAAAACATGGACCCCATGTTATTTGCCTTAATGTACACAAGCACATACTACATCAAACTAGAAGCTCTTTGTCCCCAAGCACAATAAAGAAGTGCCCAAGATTATTTTACACATAACATTACATACATGTTACTATGGGCTTTGTTTTTAAACTCTTGGAGCATGATCTAGCCACTAGTCTGTTTATTCCATAGACTAAACTGGTGGAGCCAGACTCTGTGTACCCTGACAGAGAGTTACAACAGGCTCCAGAATTTATTCTCCTTGATCATGAAATATGGCATATTCTGTGGATTACTTTGATCAATGCCTAATATTGGTAAATTAGAGCTTTGGCATCTATGAGAATGTTTATGTCTCAAAGCACCCACATAAAGTACTGTAAACCAGTTCATTAGGAAGACAAAAATTGGACACAAGTAAAATTCCCTTCCAGTTCCTAAAGGAGCTACAGCAAACCTGGACAGGGGCTTTGGACCAGGGCCTGGAGGGACAGGACAAGGGGAATGGCTTTAACCTGCCAGAGGGGAGACTGAGATGAGCTCCTAGGCAGAAGCTCTTCCCTGTGAGGGTGCTGAGGCACTGGCACAGGGTGCCCAGAGAAGCTGTGGCTGCCCCATCCCTGGCAGTGTTCAAGGCCAGGTTGGACACAGGGGCTTGGAGCAACTGCTCCAGTGGAAGGTGTCCCTGCCCATGGCAGGGGTTGGAGCTGGAGGAGCTTTAAGGTCCCCTGAACACAAACCAGTCTGGGACCGTATGAAAACCCGGCTCAGTTGGTTTATGCTGGTATCACTACACAATAAAGGTTTTCAAAAAATCTATGCCATTTGGAAGTTTAGCCCGGGTTTGGAAAATCCCACCAAGAAAACCAGCCTCGACAGTCAGGAAACAAGTACACTGCTGCAGCTTTGGTGTTGTCAGCCGTAATTTCAAGAAGATGTGGGGTGGGTTTTTCTCCTTACACAGAGCTCAGCAGTCACTACATACAACCTACACGAAAGCAAACTGATCTTTTCCTCCAAGAGAAATGCCTAGGAGAAATCTTTATTAAAAAACATTACTTTATGCATTGCACCGACAAAGTTCTAAAATAGGGCAATATATGAGAAACACGACTCGATCCAAAGGAACTGCAAAAATCAGATGTTCTAATGACAATAAATGACAAAGCACATCTATCGTCAAAAGGAAATATATATGTATGTATTTTCTTATGACTTTTTATGCACTTCAACTAAAAGCCATTATTTCTGCTCCTAATGCAGTGACACAGAGAATCAACATGGAAACTGTCCTCACCGAACTGACCCCTATGCACTGCTCCATCTTATTTTTAATCCCATCCAGCAGTTCACACCAAACCTGCCCATGCAGCATCATTTCTTATGCAGAACATTAATATCTAGTCCAATTTTCCTGAAAAACTTATCTTGAAATCAGTCAGCCAACAACTTGTCAGGCTTTCTGCCTTTTATTTTTAATCCTGCCTATCCACAAAGAGCCTGAAATGAGAATATGGAAGAGTGGGACTGCTGCCAGCAGACTTCCTGCGCTCCAAGCTTGGAGCATATGTTTAAGCTCTTAATACAATACAGAAAGACAAGTTCTTGAATGTAAGCAGTCAGGACCAGCTTCTCACACAAGTTCAGCACAAGTGTCTAGACTATGAGCAAACTGCCACCAGATATAAATCTGGGGATTTATAGTACAGACGCTTGACAAGTATAGATTTAACTGCCCGAATTCCAGCACTGCCAGTTTTGGTAAGTGCTCGATGCATCAGCTGCAAGAACACAGGTGGCAGCATGTGACGTGTGAGAAGGGTAAATCCCTCACATATGCCAGAGTCAGCCCAGTGCGTCCATAGCTAAATGGGTAACAGTTAACACAAGATAACTCTGCATATACTATTACTCTTTAACTGAAGCTTTAACCTGCCAGAGGGGAGACTGAGATGAGCTCTTAGGCACAAGTTCTTCTCTGTGAGGGTGCTGGGGCACTGGCACAGAGTGCCCAGAGAAGCTGTGGCTGCCCCATCCCTGGTGGTGTGACACAGGGGCTTGGAGCAAGGTGCTCTGGTGGAAGGTGTCCCTGTCTGTGGCAGGGGTTGGAACTGAAGGAGCTTTAAGTCCCTTCCAACCCAAACCAGTCTGGGATTCCATGACTCAATGAAAACAAACCCAAACCACTCATGTAAAACACGGCACTATAAAGACAGACTCATCACTTCAAAGATTCTTACTCTGTTTCCTGCTAATGATAAACAGCTAAATAATCTTTTGTCATATGATATAACCTTTCTCTGTAGATGGTTTTATCCAAAGTTGGAGAGATTTTTCATTTCCCTCCAGTATGAAGATGCATAATCTGCATCTATGATCTTCATGCCAGAGTAAAAAACCTGGACTACATACAAAAGCATCGCACACTCAGAGGGGCAAACACAGTCTGCAGTGGTGCCTCTGCTGCTTTTCTGCCTGCAAACTGTTTGTCTGCAAGGACGAATGCAACCTGTCCTGGGTTCAGCAGCAGCAGTCATTTTTCTCCTTCTTAGTAGCTGGTGCAGCGCTGTGGTTTTGACTTTCAGCCTGGGAACAGTGTTGATAACACCGATGTTTTCAGTCGCTGCTCAGTACTGTTTACTCTGACCAAGGGCTTTCTGAGCCTCATGCTCTGCCAGGGAGGAGGAGAAGCCGGGAGGAAGTAGAGACAGGACACCTGACCCAAACTGACCAGAGAGGTATTCCATACCACAGCACGTCATGCTCACTATATAAACTGGGGGCAGTTACCCAGAAGGGTTGGATCACTGCTGGGTCGGGCAGGGTATCAGTTGGCGGGTGGTGAGCGTTTGTATTCTCTTCCCTTGTTGTTTCCCTTATCATTATTGTTACTGGCGGCAGCAGCAGTGGTTTGTGTTACACCTTAGTTACTGGACTGCTCTTAAGGCAGCCCATGGGTTACATTCTTTCGATTCTCCTCCCTATCCCTCTGGGAGCAGGGGGGAGGGTTGGGGAGAGTAAGCAAGCGGCTGCGTGGCTCTAGGTTGCTGGCTGGGCTTAAACCACAACACAACCCAAGAGTTTGAAGTTAATCGTAAGAGAATACAAGGTACAGAGTTACATCGGGGACGTAAAAATGCTATCATGGATTGGGCTTACATGAGTGCAGAAATTTCTCACAAAAAAGCAACTGAGGCAACTATTTCAAATGCAGTGCCTTCATATCCATCTAACTTACAGTTTACCTGACTTAAACTGTATTCCTCAGTAGAAATATCTTGGTAAACAGATTAAACTCAGAGGCTTACTAAATAACTTTAATTCACTTTACAATTTGCACATTTATTGAATCCCAGACTGGTTTGGGTTGGAAAGGACCTTAAAGCTCATCCAGTTCCAACCCCCTGCCATGGGCATGGATATCTTCCACTAGACCAGGCTGCTCCAAGGCCCATCCAACCTGGCCTTGAACGCTGCCAGGGATGGAGTAGTCACAACTTCCTTGGGCAACACCAGCTTTGCCAGCAACTCCAATGCTGATTGCCATTCCTGAAGAGCAAAACTACAACCACTCAACATGGAAAACGCAGTGCAAGGACTGTGAATACATTCAGGTGACTTAGACTGGATTTGTTAGATAGTCTTATGAATCTTACAAGAGGCAGAAGCAGTCAAAAAGTCCACAGGTAAGAGTCTGATGCAAAGCTGATCCACTTTATGAGGACACTGCAGCTACAGCTATGCCAGGGGGTGAGAAAACAAGATACTGGCAAAGGCCCCTGGCAGAGAGAGTGTATGATGACAGAAGAGTGACTAAATCTCCTACCCACATAACTTAAGAACAACAAAAACCCTCTTTGAAAACGTGTCCGTGTCCATGGAGGAGCTCTGTCCACATTGATACAAGGCATTTTCAGGGTCAAGCAAGTCTGCAGTAAGAACCCTGCTCTGAAAAGTCACAAGTTCACAATTCCCTCTGGATATTCTTTGCTCCGGGTGTGTGCACACATTGAGGTATTTTAGTTTTCATTGTGGATGTCTTGCACAGCTTTGCTCTGTTCCTATTTCTCTGTATTTATACTACTGACCATTTTTTTTATTCAGAATAAACTCCTGAGAAATTAATTTCTTCATATTTTAAGTTTACAATTTCGCAAGATCCTTTTGAATCCAATTTATTCTTCCTACTCTGCAACCTCTCGAGAGCTGCTGTCACCCACAGGTTTTACTAGTACGCTCCCAATTCCATCATGCAGGTTCCTAAGCAACTTGCTAACCAGCTTGGCACCCGCTTTACAGCAGTTCTGATCACACTACATTTAACTTTCCAGCCAGAAGTATCTTAGGGCCCCACATCAGAAGTGCTTCTAAAAGCAAAACAGGGAAATTTTCACTTGGTTGCAATGTACTTCTAGTTGTTTTGCAGCAAGTAGCAGCAATTGGTTCGAGAGTACTCAGTCATCTTGACTAGTTTTGAACAAATCAGACAAGGCAAAGGACTGAGATCTTTCAATTCCCATTCAGCCAAGCTGAAATCAAATCAATAGATCGCTCCATTATTCACTCTTTTAAAGTAATTCCTCAGTTTCAACCTGGCATATACTGAGTTGAGGCTTACATAATACCACAAAAAGCCAACTCTTCCTAGCTCCTAGAAGGTGGTCTAGCAGGCATCACAGCCCATACTGCCCTGACTTCCTCCCCTCACACTTGTGTTCACATGCCAGCACCCAAAACCTCAGCACAGACCCCCAGCACTGAAAATACTTCTCAAGTTGGCAAAAATAAATACTTGCATCTCTTTCTCATTGGAAACGTACACTGATTTAGAACTACACCATTTGGCCTGTGATCACAACTTGTAACTGGCAAGAACTCCCACTGTTATTACTTTTTGGGATCACTACTACCCACATGGTGCCAGATGGTGTATTGCACCTCTGCTGAGGAGGTGTAGGAGCACTGCCTGCTGTCAGCATGGCCTTCTCTTTACTTTATTCAAATCAAGACACAGATAATATTACCACTCTGAAGGGAAAGCGGGTGGGCATATGTAGCTCCATTACAGCTGAGGCCTTCAAAGAATAATATTCCTTTCTTTAATGAAGCCTGCTACATTAAATCCCCGCTCCTAAAGAGAAAAAAAAGCAAGGGATGTCTTAACACATGCCCAAGCATTAACCAAAGGCTGGTGCCAATGGAAAGCTGCTCATCAAGGTTTCAAGCAAACACTAACGCTGTAACTATGAAGCTGAGTATCTCATACTCATAACTGTGTGAAACAGCACAAAAGTGAGTTGGGGTCCTCAAATCTTACATTTAATCAGGAAAGAATTAATTAGGAGGGAAAAAAAACATTAAATTAGTAAATGGGAGATTTCTCCCTTCATAAATAAGTATCTATTAAACCAAGATTATTTAGACATGCAAAAGCTGCTAGAAAAGATAATAAGCATTAGACTCTAACATGACGGCAGAAAGCAACAGATTACTTCTGCACCTAACAACAGATCCGCATTGTTACTGTCTTGTATCAAGATACAGCTGTGACAAGCAGAATAACTGCCCAAACCACATCATTTTGCAAATATCCTTAAAGTCACGTGAAGAACAAGGCAGCCTGCAAGCATGGGGCAAGCCAGCAAAATCCACCAACACTTATGTGTATCATACAAATCACTACATCCACTTACATCTGCACCCCTCCCAGGCTCAGGTTAACAACTCTCCTACATTTCAACACACATACTTCCTTTTGGCTCTCTTCTCCCACCATCATGTATTTCTAAAACCTACCCTCACACCACTTACTTTGGTTTTCCCTCTCAGACCTCTTCCACAGTCTATTCCATGAGATGTTTGTGATCCTGCCCCTCTACTCTGCTCTTCTGAGACCTCACTTGGAGTACTGTGTGCAGTTCTGGTGTCCTCAACACAAAAAGGACATGGAACTGTTGGAACAAGTCCAGAGGAGGCCCCAAGGATGATCAGGGGATGGAGCACCTCCTGTATGGAGATAGGATGAGAAAGTTGGGGCTGTTCAGCCTGGAGAAGAGAAGGCTGTGTGGAGACCTCAGAGCAGCCTTCCAGTATCTGAAGGGGGCCTATAGGGATGCTGGGGAGGGACTCTTCATGAGGGACTGTAGTGATAGGACAAGGGGGAACGGGTTCAAACTGAAACAGGGGAAGTTTAGATTGGATATGAGGAAGAAGTTCTTTACTGTGAGGGTGGTGAGGCACTGGAATGGGTTGCTCAGGGAAGTTGTGAATGCTGCATTCCTGGCGGTGTTCAAGGCAGGGTTGGACAGAGCCTTGGGTGGCATGGTTTAGTGTGAGGTGTCCCTGCCCATGGCAGAGGGGTTGGAACTGGATGAGCTTAAGGTCCTTTCCAACCCTATTCTATGATTCTATCTCTGAAGAACAGACGGTTGTTTACCTGTTTGCCCATTAATCTCCTCTTTCCTAAGGACTTTCTCTGCAGCATTTCCAAGAACTCCCCTTCCTAAGCCCACCCCAATTAATCACTCAGTGACTGATCTCTTATGGTCAGACACGTGCTAACCACTGAGAAGAGACTCATGGCATGGAACTAAAACCCTGCAGTGTTAAGGGAGCCTACAGGAAGAGGAGCGGACACAGAGGGCTTAGGCCTGAAAGGACGTAACTATTTTGACCACCTTCAAGTTGCAAGCACCGTGCTGCCATGGCCCTACAGACTCCCTATGTACCACTGACCCACACAATGCGTACTCACCCATTGACGTCTCTCAGCATTAAAACACATACCTCATTTCTACAAACACACTGTGTACCTTTATCTTCCACTTACTTTAGGCATCTTCAAAATGTTACGTGTAACATTAACAGCACCTTGTTATCAAAAACAGTTTCTCAATGAGAATAATCCCACAGGACAAAATGGGATGCAAGGCAAAAGGGAAAATCACCTGTTATTAGAGAAGTAAATAAAAGGAACAGGACAAGAAATATATGCCCGCTTCTTTGTTCACTGCATTTTCGTTGTATATTGTTTCTTTACTTTCTAGTAATACTTCTTAATTAAGAATACTAACTTTAAGGGATCACAAGCCATGAAGAGAATCATAGAATCAACCAGGTTGGAAAAGAAGTTCAACTGATCCCCAGAACTGCCAAGACCACCACCAACCCATGACACTGAGGACCTCATCTACATGGTTTCTGAACGCTTCCAGGGATGGTGATTCCAGCACTGCCCTGGCTTGTTACCAAAATGTCTTCCTTTTTGAGCAGGGAAAAGCTACTCCGAAGGCGTCTCATATCTTCTTTTCAGCTTCTAAGCACTTGCATTGGACAAGCAGCTTCCTAAAGTTCCTTCTAGATTCAAAGATCTACAGTAAACATCCAGTAGCAGTACAGAAATTACTCAAAAAGCACAGGGATCTCTCTCATTTAGTTGCTTTGTAGTCATATTTTGAAGGGAAGTGCAAGACACAAAGTCTGACAAGTTCTTTACCATTAAGGACCCATCCTTCAGTCTGCATCCTGATCATTTTTGTAATTACAGATTAGGAATTCCCAAACCTTGCTGTTCATATGGATCACCCCAATGTGGCCACAGAACTCCACCTGCGTAAGTAAATCTCTCTTTAATCAACTATTTCATTGGAAACAGTAATACTTCACAAAGCCAGACAGAAGCAGCCCATTGAAAAGGCTAAGCCTGACATAACAGCCCATAAATACAGCTTGCCAATATTTAAGCCAATGGTTAAAACACTGGCCACAGGATCTAGCTCAATGAGTTTAATACTCCTCTACTCAAAGGTGGAAAATACACGTGCAAGGAACTTCAGAGACCATCACAGTGCCCCGGAGTAAGCAGAAGAGACCATCCATGTCTCCAGGTTAAGGACACTTTCAAGTGTTATCAGTTAATGATTTATAGCAATGGGAACCAATACACAACTGCTTTCTGGAACCACAAACACATAAATATTCACACTCCCATTCTGAAGAGAATTCATTTTACACTATCTTTCATTTTGAGGTGTTTCATATGCACTGACAGTTTCTTTCTCACATGCATTCATCAAGGTCCTCATCCAAACTAAGGAAACACAAATTCTTCAGCCAGCCAGCTGAAAAGAACACACGAAAAATGGGGGAATCATTCACACACATCCACAAGCCTCACTCCTTAAGGCAGCCAAAAAATATAAATCACAGCAATGGTGTTTCCTAGTGAAAACAAAAAGCATTTTACTTAAATAATCAGAATACAGGCAAATAGCAGCAATCTGACAAGGCATTATTCTACCTGCCCTGGCAATCATACAGACATGAAGGGGAAAATGAAACAAGCACCCAAAATCTGCAAGAGTAACTAAGCAAACAGGAAGATCCCCTATCATAAAATACAAATTAACCATCTCTCACCCTAATTACTAGCAAATTCCCAGTGTGACTTGTATTGTAAGTAAGAATCCACATATCCAAAATACTTCCTTCATTAATGAGATCAGTACAAATCTCAAATTTGATATCTCTGCAATTCAACCATAATTAGCAATTAAAGCTGATGTAAGTAAAATGAGACTATAGAATATTTATTCACCAGCAAAGTGAGGGACTCGGCATAAAGCCACAGATTTACCCTATTCACTGTTACTTGGGAATTTTACCTCAACTTCTATGTCAAGCTATTCCATGTATCTTAATATCCCTTGTAGATCACGGCAGAAGATGCAGTTCAACTGTTCAGCTGAATTTCATGAGTGATCTATTTCTATAAGCTCCAGGTTTTAAGTAAGACACAACGGAAATGGAATCTCTAAAAACCAAATCCTCTATTGCAACTGCTAAACCAGAAGGTACGGAAAACAGGATATGAAGACAAGTAACTCATCACAACAACCACATCTCTGCTATTGCACATGCAACCTACTCTAAAAGAAATGATCACAAGCTTCCAGATCGAAAAACCTGAGGAAAGAAAAGGAAGGAAGCTCCTCTTCATCTTCCCAAGCGCTGGAAAGGACTGGATAATGGAAGACACACATTTGCTATTTGCATATACTTACAGCTCAACCCAGGAACAAACACAGCTTTGAGCTTCCCCTGCTTTGATCGGCATAAGGAGGTCAGGAACACTAATCAGATGATTTCTCAAGAAGTTGTGTGAAACGGGCCAACATGAATGGAGCTGCTTGTGGTGCAAGAAAGGACAATTCATACATCCCAGGATGGCCACTTGGGACATACACCACTCTATTCTCTCTCATGAAATACAAGCAAACAACTAATGAGCAATAAGTTGCTCTGAGACTTCAAAATTACGAGTATGAAAGATCTTTAAGAACAAATCCCCAGCCAAAGAGAAAAATTCACAGCAACTCCAGCCTTCACACCACAGAGCTATCCGTCTGCTCTGGAAGATACTCCTCCAGTCACCAATATGTTCTTTTCATAAAGGACAAATAACAAACAAATACTGGTCACAGCTGAAATGTCAACATGCCCGATTCATCACTCTCTTCATCAGTTATGCCAGTTGAAGAGAGAATACCACTCTCATAGATTACTTCCCTCCCCATTAGCTCATACAACATCATTCCTCATCAGCACAAGGGCCCCAGCTCAAGAAGGCAGCAGCATGTGGAGACTTGCCTGCATCGGAATAGTAACATGAACTCACCAGGATTCTTCATGTTCCTCAAGTATCTACATGTGCCTTTGCCAAATTGGTTCTTCAGGATTACTACTTCAGGTTACTTGTTTGGTAAAGCTGAATAATTCTCAGCTTTACAAAGCAACGGGGTTGGTGGGAGGAAAAGGGGAAAAAGAAAAAAGCCACTTCTCACATTTTAAATTCCAAACCAGCAGCATCTTTAGCAAATAAGCCTTTCCCTCAGAGCAAGAAAAAGCTTTACCAAGAAAATTATAAACGTGACTGCGGAAGCAAAACTTAGACCAAAGGTTTGCTTTACACAGAATACATACAAACCCAGCTATAGCTATGGAACTTTTTAGATACCATGAATAAGTAATGCTTCCTTTGAAACCAAACAGTCATGCAACGTGACAAAACCAACAAGAGTACTACACCTTTTTCTTGTATCATTACTAATTCATGTTCTCTTTAAGAGTATTTTTCAAGATGGAGCTTCTCACACCACAGTATAAATCCATTTATTTGACACAGTTTGGAAAGACGGGTAATAAAGGCTGCCCAGAAAGAAATCAACTCTACCCATTATGCCAAGATTTCTCTTCCTGAAGACCTGAAACACCACAGTTCATTATCCCAGGACCAAACCATACAGCATTTGAGTTCAAATTCCAGTAAAGTAATTCCTGCTTTCCCATTCTGAACCCCACAGCCAATTCCACCCTAGGACAACAAGCTAAATTCCTGCCCAATTTGCCCATCATCTCCCTCAGGAAACTAGATCCTTTCATCACAGGCCACTTCAGTAGAAGGTCAACAAACCCCATCAGACAGGGCAGCTTCATGAGGGGGAATTTTATGACTGAGCTCTAAACTCCCAGTTTCTCCCTTCTTAATACAAATACACAACACAAGCCACTACCTTCTGTAATTAACACAGAGTTTGTATTTGAAGTAATTACTTTCTAAATGAACATAAAACTAACAACTGCATTTTAGCCCCATAAAATAATGGGACTGGAATAATTCTTAGTAACACAACCAGAATTTGTTCTGTAAAGCTCATAAAACCCAGCTGGCAATTAACCAGAGATGGATGATCTGCTCCACTCCACCGCTGCAAATATTTGCAGATGCAGTGAGCTTTAAACACCAATTTATCTCCAGTGAACTGCAACAGGCATTCAACAGGCACCTCTCTACCTTGAAGTTAAAACGAACACAAAATCACAGAATCAGTCTAGTTGGAAAAGACCTTTAAGCTCATCAAGTCCAACCGCTCCCCAGCACTGCCAAGACCACCGCTAAACCATGTCACTGAGGGCCTCATCTATATGGTTTGGGAACACTTCAGGGACGGTGACTCCAGCACTGCCCTGGGCAGCCTGGTCCAATGCCCAAGCACCCTCTGGGGAAGAAATTGTTCCTCATATCCAATCTAAACCTCCCCTGGTGCAGCTCGAGGCTATTAACTCATGTTATTCCAAGAGGAAGACTTCAAATTCCAAGTATCGGAAACAACCTGCAGGCTCAGGTCTGCTTCACTGACAACCATGGTAATCTCCCACGGACCTTGCCAGGAACATCACCAGGTCCTGTACCACCACACAGGTTTTGCATGTTCAACAGATGCTGAAAAGTGCTCCTGGAGGTTGGTACAGATTTATTATATTGGAAGTAAAGTGCAAGACAACCTAAAATTACCAACCACAAGGATTAAACAAGCAGCAGAAGACCGTGAGGATTCTTTGCGTAGCACTAAAACAGAACATCCACTCACTGCACATCAAAAGGTACCATTTTAAGGCTTCATGCAAGTACTCCATGCATGAGTTCACAGCTGACATCAGCCAAAGATCTCCAGGCTGCCATAACAGACAGATCCTGACACTGTTCTATTCCTGCACCCTCCTCCTATCAGCCTCATGTTCAACAGGTCAAGTTCCTCTTATTGATCCAGCTAGAAACTCTGCAAAAATAAACAGCTTTCACTCAGCCAACAATGCTTAACATTTCACTTGTTACAAGAGGGCTCCAACACCATGAGGGTGGGAGGGGAAGGAAAGGACATCACTGACTTTGCACCAATTCTTTAAAGCAGCTTAACCTCTTCAAGAAACTACCGTCAGAGCCATTTGCTTTCTGGATGTCAACAGCAACCATCTTGCCATATCATTCTGCTCTGAAGAAAATTCACACTCAAGAACTAAGGAAAAAGGATCAATGTGTGTACTCACAGCTTTATACATCAAAAAGACACAAAAATGGGATTTTTTTCATTTCATTTTTAAAGCAAAAGATTTTGGTTTAATATTTCACAACACAGAATTACAGGTGCTACAGCCTCTCAGCTCATTGCCTGTCTCACCACCTCTAGAAAAGATAATCTTAGATAAAACATAAGGCAGAACATAATCATTCTTTAATGAAAAAAAAAACATGCACAAATTTAGAAGGCTGGAAGTTATTTTGTTCTTTTATGTACTAAGGGGTTGGTTTAGACTTTTCTAGATGCTTTTTTACTGTTTTCCTTTTGCTACCTAATAAAGGTAAGCTATACCATTACCAGTTTTAACAAGCATCCTGAAATTTATACAGAATCTTACATTTTCTTTAATGGAACTTCAATGTGCCAATGGCAAGCCAAAGAAGCCCTTGCAGATAGAAAAAAAAAATCTATATATATTCTGGAAATACACACATAAGCCAAAACTTCCAGAACTCAGTGTACTCGCTCTGTACACTGAGTTCTGTGTTATGTAGATCTGCAGATCTCTCTGCCTAAGCACTATTACTTCCCCCCCCCCCAGCCCCCCACAACAGATTGTTCACGAAGCCATAAAATGGGATTTTGATCATGGTAAACTGCAATATACTGTATTGCCATAACTCAGCTGCGCATTCATCACCCATTTGTAGATGTACATATCTTTTACACAAATATCCATGGCCTAGGGTGTCTCCCACCACTCCAGCAAGAAAGCCTCACGTGACTGTCACTAGCAAATTCCCTTCAGCATGCTCACACCAAAAGGCACTTATTTCACCAGCTGCTTTTCCTTTTTCTCTTCTAACTCCCACCTTAGGAACGGATGTTTTCAGTTGCAGGTTTCCTAGTTAAGTTTTGAGGATTAAATAAGAAAACCAGACAACACCCAACCTTTAGCATTTGAAGACAGCATCCAAGCTCCAACCTGAGCCATGCTGCAAGCAGGGTTTCACGGCTGTGGTGTTCTCTGTGGCTGTATTTCTTCTCCTCCCAATTCCACATCAATTTGCCTCATTCAGTATACTGTAGCTATGCTATACTCCCCAGTAGCACTAATTATTTAAGCTCTTCCAGATATTTCATATGCTGTCCGTATTATTTTGCTATAGTACCTGTACAAAAGCCTAAAACCCACATGGATGCATCACTCCCTAGAGCAGCTTACTGCCCAACATCTGCTCCTGAACTTTCCAACGCAAACAGGGATGAGAACCCCTCTTTTTCCCTGCAAAACACACAACTGAGAGGCTGTCTGCCTCATCATCTCTCATTTCTCTTTTACATTTTAGCCCCCGACAACCAACCCACGCCTGTAACAGAAAGACACCGTGTGTCATTAGACTCCACACTCCTTACTCACCCTTTGGGAGGAACGAGAGGGAGAACGTTTAACCCTTGTTTGCCTGCAGCGCGGGGTGGGTTTGGCCTCACGTGTGCGTTACCTGCAGCACAGCCCTGTAAATACGGGGCCATTCTGCGAGGAAAAACGCCTCCTTTACAGCCCCTCGCAGCCCGTAAAGGGCCGGAATCCTGCAGCACGAACGGTTCACCACTTACCTGGTGCCGCGCGCTTAAAAAGAAGGGATTTCTAATGGAAAAGATGGCATTTTGGGACCTCTACCTGCACCCCCCCGGGGAATGAACGAAGAACGAGCCCACCGAGCACCCGACACCCTCCCGGCCCCCGCCCGTGTGCGGCACGGCGCTGGGGGGGGGGGGGGAGCAGGGGCGTGGCGGGGGGGTGTCGCGATTCCCTTCCCCGACATGTCGTCGGGCGTCGCCACCTCACGACCCCATCCCTCTCCCCCCCATCTGCCGCCGCAGAGGGCCGGCGGGGAGGCGCCGGCAGCACCCGGACCCCGGACCCGCGCGGCCTCTGCCCCTTACCTGTCGCGACAGGGCTCTCGCGCCCCCTCAGCCGCAGCGCGCGGGGCGCTTCCCTCTCACCACATCGCCGAAGGAGAGGGGCGGGGAACGGCGGCGGAGCGCGGGGTGGGGGGGGGGGGAGCGGCCGGTCTCACCCCTCCACAGCGGCGCCGGCCGCGCTGCTCCCCCTTCCACCGCCCAACTGCCTCAGCACCTCCCTCCCTCCGTGCCCGCCCGGCGCGGCCTGCCCCGGGCCCCCAGCGCCTCAGCCCCCCGCTCGCCTCCGGAGCGCGCCGCCGCCGCTGCCGCCTCACGGAGGGAGGAGAGCGGGCGGGGCGGGAGCGGCGGGAAGGAGAAGGAGGAGGAGGAGGAGGAGGATGAGGAGGAGGAGAAGGGGAAGCGGCCGCCGGGAGCGCGCGCGGCCCCGGGCTGGCTCCTTCCCTCCCGCCGTCCGCGCGCGGAGGTGAGGGGCGGAGCTCATTGATTATTCATGATGGGGGATGTGGGCGTGGCTATGCAAATTAGGAGCCCCTCTGCGCCCGAGCGCAACCTGCGCTGGTGGGGGGAGGGAACATGGACGCGGCGCTCGTACGTGTGGCGGCTGCAGCCGCACCGTGACCGCCGCCTCCATGCACCGCGGTGGGGAGCGAGTGGGTGAAGCCTCACCGGGAGGGCCCCCGGGAGGGAGAAGGCGGGGTCCGGCCGCGAGGGGGCTGTGGCAGCGACTCCTGCGAGGGGCGGACGTGGCGGCGGCGGCGAGGGCCGTGCGCGGAGGGAGCCGCCCCGTCGGGGGGAGCGGCGGTGGCGCGGACCCCGCCGTGAGGGAGGGACGGCTGCGGGCGATCGGTGCCTTGGGAAGGGGCTGTGAGGAGCGGGAGGGAGCGGCTCCGGCAGGGCCGAGGCGTTAACACCGGCTCCAGGTCCCTGCAGGTACCGCTCGGAGAGGGCCCGGGCTGGGCGAGGGATGTTCTGGCGGTAAGATGTGATGAGAACGCGGCCGCCGGCCACGGTCCCTCCCGTGCGGGCGCGTCTCTGCCGTGACATCTCCCTGCCTTTAATGTCTGCTTTGTTCAAAGCAGATAGAATGGTTCGGGTTGGAAGGGACCTTAAAGCTCATCCAGTTCCAACCCCTGCCACGGGCAGGAATACCTTCCACTGGAGCAGCTTGCTCCAAGTCCTGTGTCCAACCTGGCCTTGAACACTGCCAGCGATGGGGAAGCCACAGCTTCTCCGGGCACCCTGTGCCAGCGCCTCAGCACCCTCACAGGGAAGAGCTTCTTCATTATCTCCTACTTGAACTTCCCCTGTTTCAGTTTGAGCCCATCACCCCTTGTCCTGTCAGTGCAGCCCCTGATGAAGAGCCCCTCTCCAGCATCCATGATGCAGATAGCAGATTTCTGCAAACACTACCAGAAAACCAAAATGTTTTGTTTCTCCTCCCCTACAAGAGGTCAGATGCAGCTGAAGACCAGGTGCAAAAGGAACACACAGGAAGAGAAAAGCTATATTACCTGTTAAAGCTATTAGAAGCGTTGAAATTACCTTAATGGCTTAAGATGCACATTGCAATTCAGTCAGCGTATCAGCGTTGCTTAGTTGTCCACTGTGAATGAAATATAATAATGACAAATTTGGTTTTCTCATCAAACTAATAATCAACATTAATTTTGCACAATAAAGCACATGGTAAACACAACTTCTGACTTTATCTGTTTATTTCCCTTTGAGATAGTAGTTACAGGAATAAGCTGATTATTTTGTTAACTAAGATACAACAAAGTATTTTGTTGTTTTTTCAGTCAACCAAATAATCAGTTTATTCCAGTGAAAAATGTCCTCTTTCATTAAATGAATGAAAAGTATCTTCCCTCCCTTGGATGGATGCCTTGTTAAACCTCTGGCCCCAGAATGGTGAAGAGCTTCTCATCACATCTGCCCCCTGTGCCAAATTAATGACCAAAGAAATGAAGCAACAGGGTAATCTTCAGCTGTGAGTCAAGGAAATGACTTGTGCAGACAATAAAGTGCAATAGAAAGAATCCTACATGGGAAGTGTTAATAAAAATGGGTTGGGTTTTATGTGTGTTTGTTCACAGAGCTGATAAACAAGATGCCAGGTTTCTGGAATTAAGCTTGAATTGGGGTGAGTGAATGTATCACCTGTCATCTCTATGATGATTCTGTATGATGCCATCTATATGATGATCACATGCATTCTATAGTGAATATATCACTATGCCATCTCTATCACCATCTCTTCAGTCCTTGGGTTTTGCTTTCAGAGGAGAGTGGCATTGCATAAAACAGTGCAAGAAGCAACTTAAAAAAGAACACCAGAACAGGAGGGAAAATTTCCAGAACTATTTCCACCTAAATCTGCAGCCTCCTTCCTGCCTCTTCCATTACTTCCAGCAGAAGGGCTTTCTGTAATTGCCTGTCTTCTGCTGCCCTTTAGTCTTCTTAAACCACGTGAACTGGAGGGCAACACATAGCCAGAATAAATCCACATTTCTCCTTCAGCAACTTATTAGCATAGCAAATCACTGACTGTGCACAGCAACAGTACCAGGAGGAATAATAGTTCCACCTACGAGAAAATATTCTCAGAACTGATGTCAACTGCTTTATATACGTACCCGTATCATTCGTAAGCAAACACATTTCAAGACATGGGTTTGTCAAAGAGAGGGAGGATCTGAAGTTTCCAGTATATAGCTGAGAAGTCAGAGGCAATGAGATAACAGCAGAAGACCGGGTTCCACATGGGAATAGGAGCCACAGTGTGTAAATGCTTAGGGTCTCTTGTCCAGTCCCGATACTGTGTTACTGGTGAAGCCCCTGAGGCAGAGGAGAGGATTGAACAGAAGCATCCTTGCTCTCCACCCATGGCAGCTTCCCCTGCATTGTGCAAGGAGACAAATCCTACTGGAACACTCTGAAAATCCCTTCTGGGACACAGAGGCATACTTAATTCCTGGATCCTGGCTGTCCAAGCTCCACTGTAAATACAGCACCAAACTGCCCAGACCTAAAGGCTGTGTTGGTCTGTACCTACACAGAAGCACAACTGCAGGTACTTGAAGTATATCAACACAAACCACCTACAGCATTTAGAGCCTTCAGAGATCAGCCAAGGTGCAAGGGGGGAGTTTTGAGGGTCACTTCCTGACTTTGGTCCAGAAATCCCACCCAAGTTCCATTTGGTCCCATGCACACCTTATTATACCTAGTCCATTAGCACTCAGACATCTCTTTGGTGAAGCAGGAGAAACCCTCAATCACCTCTATGTTTTGTGTGGTTGTACTACAAGCTGACACAAAGTTTGCACAACAGCAAAGAAAAAACTTGGCTGCAATAAACAAGATGTTGTCTCTTAAACAGCCAGAATCCCTACAGAGAGCTATAAAAACACTCAGTCTTTGTAATCCTGTGTACCATCAGATCCTCTCCTAGACGGATTCTACTAAGTGTGACCATATGAAAATCAAATATTGCTTACACTATTTGTTATCTAAGAAATAGATGCTCGAGGACAAAATATTTTAGTATAATCATGTAAATGGGAGATACTCATTTTCTTCACACTTCAGCAGGCTGAAAGAACACCGGCTCTGCCAACCCTTCAGTAACTAATGAAAGGCACATCTATTTGCGGAGCCTGGGGAGGTTGGAAATAGCTTTGGGGTTTTTTTGCAGAAGGAAAGGGCAATTTCTGGTTTGCTGGTTGTTTAATTTTAGTTTCTGCAGTTTTTGGCAAGAGCACCTTGAGGGGTGGACAACAGACTCTGGTTTGCCTAAATAGATATGTGCTCTGTGCCCCTTCTTCTACCACCAGAGCTGCATTTCAAGGCCCTTCATCTGAGCAACAGCTGAAGTTTCTAACAGAAAAAAAAAAGTGACAGGATGAGTAAAAATACCATTTTTTTCCTGCAGACACCTGTTTTGGAGTGGATGAAGTGCATTTTTGTAGTCTCAGAAGACCCAGGTTCTAGTTCTTTCAATAACAGAAGCCAACAGAGGCAAACCTTGCTGCCTGCAGAGATCAGTTTCCTCAGAAATGCATATAACCAAGCCCCAAACCTGCCTTCAACGTGAGAAAAAGAATGTTAAAGGCTATGTAGAAACAAAGAGCTGGTGACATGCCGCAGGATATCAATCTGACATCAAACGGCCCTATCCATACCAGGAAGCAGCTCGAGCCGGTCACATTTCCCTCCTGCAGCGATGGAAAGCACAGAAAGAAGGAGCCACTGTGTTAGATGTGGTTAAAAGGTGTTTGGCCAAGAAAAGGTGCACCAAAGGGCTGTCCCAATGGGAGATTCCTGACCTCCAGAGAGATGAAAGTGTGATCAGAGGCCCTTCATGGAAGGTCTTGTCCACTGTCCTCAGTTTTCAGTGAGAACATCAGTGCAACAAATGACCCTGTGAAAGAAGGGGGTTGTACAAGATGTCAGAGCCCTGGTTTGGGAATAGCGAGCAAGAAGTGCTTGTAGGTGAGACAGCCATGTCCCCTGTCTAGCCAGTGTTTCCTCCTGCTCTAAACCTCCTCAGTTGACGCTCTCGTGTTCTCTTCTTCAAATCGGGTAGCTGAACACGAGTCCTTAGTGCACGAATCACATGCACACGCCTCCATTCAGAGCTCTGTTTAAAAAAAACATCCATTATTGTCCTTACCCAGCATCAGTATTGCAGGAGGCAATGTTGCATCAAAGCCAGGTTGGACGGGGCTTGGAGCAACCTTCTCTAGTGGAAGTTGTCCCTGTCTATGGCAGGGGATTGGAACTGGATGAGGTCCCTTCCAACCCAAACCAGTCTGGGATTTTGTGATTCTATGATTCCAAAAGAACACTGTGTGTCAAACTGTAATTGCAATTTTGAAAGAGCAGACCTATTTATGCAGCTCATAATTTAGCACCAAAACCAATCTCACAGTTTTCCTCTCGAGAGGCACTGCAGTGATTGCATGGGATGCAGATAACATCTCGACTGATATAATGCACCTCTGACACTCTGGGGAGTACCCATCAGCCTTGTAAACAGAGAAAAGCCTTTGTAATTGTCCCTTCTGCTCTGTTAATGTGACCCAGTTGTCACCCTCCTCATAGACAAAGATTCAGACTTTGCATATACACTGGACCAAACCAAAACACCACCTTTTGGTGATTCCCCATTTAGTTATGCCTGAGCTTCTCTCAGTTTTTTAGGAGGTCTTGAGATGGCTGTTACAGGCCAGGGATGACAATCAGCCTGACTTGCACTGGGAGCAGGAAAACCTTCCCACCATTTCCTGCAGCCCTAGCACAGCTCTTCAAGGGCTGTGTTCAGCAGCTACTGAAACACTTTGGGATTACATGTGATGTTTATCATCCTGAATAAAGACAAAGCTGCACTGAGAACAGCTGAAAATGGCATTTCCAGTTTGTCTGCATCCATGAATTAAAATTCCAACACATTATCCTCTGCAATTGATGTTCCAGCATTCTGGAAGGACACTATATATGGACTGGGATGGTCTCAGGACACAGGCAGACCAGGACTCATGGGCAGACTAACCAGTAGAGCTGGAAAACTCGGCAAAGCTTTTCAGGTTTGCTTTGGTTGGGTGGGTTTTTTTAAACTCTTGCTACTTCTACAGACAATGCTTGTTGTTAAAGGGGTTGTGCCCCCACAAGCTTCCCTCACTGTCCTGGTTACTCCCATTAAAAGACATTACCTCTACTGGTAAAGCTTGCTGAAGCTGGTGCCAGAAAAAGATGATGTTTCTGTGTTGTTTGCTGGCTGTCCTCTTATCCCGGAGAGAAAGAGCGAACTAGCACATTAGAATCATAGAATCAGCCAGGCTGGAAAAGACCTTTAAGATCACCAAGTCCAGCTGTTACCCCAGCACTGCCAAGGCCACCACTAACCCATGGCAAATGTTTGTTCACTGAACCATGATCAGCCTAAGCGAAAAGACATCAACCACCTTCACATCTGTGTAAAGCCAGTAGGAGACACCAGGAGTCATGTGTTCTCCGTGACTGCAGTGAACAAGACAAGGGCTTAAAGTGCAGCAAGGATGATCCTGATTGGAAATTAGGACTAATTTCTAATTGCAAGGATGGTTAAGCATTGCCACAGACTGCGTGTAAAGATGACACAGCCATCCATGGAGACCTGGAAGAGCAGCAAGCATTTGTCAGAATTAAGAGGGATGCAGTTGGGTCTGATTTTGGGCACTGGGGTGACAACTTGCAGAGTTGATGTAAACAAAGTATGTCCTTCTGCTCATGCATCAAGAGGCCACAGAAACAGCCTGCAGCAGACCCCTGGGATATCTATATGGAAAAGCACGTTGCTCACCTTCACCATCACAAAGCTATCACTAACACAGTGATAATTCTTTCACAAGCCTGCAAAAGTGCATCTACCCGAAGTAAAACTGTCACGAGTTTGATAAGGTGATTTAATATGCTGTGTTTTAAAAGAGTGCAGGTTTAGTCGTAGCCATTTTTATGAAAGGGAAAAGCTTTGGTTCACTCAATTTGTTTCTGTCAAATATGCTGTAACTTGAGCAGCGATGGAGTAAATGATATTTAGTGAAACTGCTAAAATAGTCCCATGTGTTGCATTAACCCCTCGCAGTGCTAACAGAACATGTCAGATGCTTTTCCAGCAGAGCATGTCTCCTGTGCAGCAAGAAAGCAGTATTGATGCGTTTACTGTTTGCCTACATGAAAATCCAACGCACTGCGTGAGAGCGCTGCCCTGAGCAGAGATTGTGTCGGCTGAACAGGAGCACTGATGAAGGGGAAACAGCACAGGAACTGCTGCTGGACATCACAGCACCGAAACACTTCCTGCCCTCCCTGAATCCCTGGGTTTCAGCTTATGGTACTGAACCCACTGGAATCAGCCGCGGTTCCCACCATGCTCAGCAAAGACCTGACACCTTTAGGTGCTGCTTTACATGGAGCTGATGACCTCAATGAAGACCTACCAAGTGCTCAGGTCCATGAGGTTTTGAGAACCCTCAGCTCCCACTGAAACGAGTTACAGGGACAGAAGCTGCCACACTTTGCGGAAGGGAATCTCATAGCAGGAGATGTGGAAATGCTCCTGCCTGGAAGCTGCTCCAAGTGACACTAACACAAAGAGCAGAGAAAACCTCCAGCCTCCATTGCTGCTGCATTTTGTCTGAGCACATATTAAAAGCAACCTTCCTACCTCCAGTAGAATCTCCCAACGTTGATGCACTATCCCAAAAGGGCATCGTTATCACGAACCACAGCAAAGCTCCAAAGCCTTTTTTCATGACATTCCTAAACTGTTTGCTCCACCCTGATTCATTTTAGGAAACCGATAAGACAGCTGTGAAAATACAGCCCGTACAGCACTCTCGCATTACAAACCAGCTGGCAGCGTTTGCACTTCTTTTTTAATCCCAAGGGAATAAGGATTGTTGTTTATTCCACTCTTCCAAAGGCACATGAACCAAGCTGTAACCTTCTCTTCATTAACACCACCAGTAATGTTAAAGTAGGTGTGCACTGATATAACATTCTGGCTTGCAATGATCAGCAAAGCAGCTGCCTCCAAAGCACGGGTGGGCTCTACTCAAAGGGTTGTCTTATTACGAAGGGGCTTTGGGGCTTCCCTTTCATGAAGTGCTCCTCATTGTCACTGTTCCTCTTCAGCGTCTCCTGTAACCATTGCTGCGTTTCTCATCTGACAGCTTCCTGTCATCAGGCGGTAGCTGTAAAGATCTGCAAAGCCGCCGTGCTCGCCCCAGCACATCTGATAACACCCGATAACAGCAGCTTCTGTCAGAATTTCCTCCACATTCCTGTGCCTTAAAGGCAGGAACGGGATCGAGGCGCAGCCTGCTCGGCCTCCTGCGCTGTGTTCCTGCCTCCTTCCCAACCGCCCCAGTGGTCTACTGAAACTCCGTTCTCATGCTTTCCTGGAGCACAGTGTCTGCCATCAAGCTGTTGTTTTACACCCCAGAGATGCCTGCAGTGCAGTGAGATCCCTCTGCTAGAAACGCTGGCGCTCTGTGATGCAGCCCGGAAATCCAAATCATTGGGGCAGATGACGGTGTAGACGTCCTTGAGCTGAATTTACAAGTGAAAAAGGGTGCTTTGATGCTGCAATTTCTTTTTAATGGTCTCCTTACTTCAGCTGACCCCAGCTGCCTGCTAAGCAGTCACTATCCCAACCCTTCGTTTTCTCATCTCTTGGGTTGCACTGATACTTAACAGCAGCCCACACATGACAGTCATTTCTTCCCCTTGGTCCAGATGCAGTGCCTGCAGCCCAGACCTGCAACTGAGAATCAAACTTTGGTGATGGGCTTACAACTGAATGAAGCAGCTCCAGAGAGCTCCAGATTGCCTCTGCTGCCTCTGCACTCGCTGCCTGCATGCTCCTGGCAAAGGATCCCAGGAACATCTTCAAACCTCATAGCAGCCTTCCAATATCTGAAGCCTCTTGGGAACAGGCTGGGCATAGGTCGGTTGGTGGCAAGCAACCGCGTTGTGTACCGCTTGGTTTGTGTATTCCAATTCCTTATCATAGGTGCTTTCCCTTCCTTTTCTGTCCTATTGAACTGTTTGTATCCCAACCCTTATCCCAACCCACAAATATTACTTTCTTGGGTTTATCCCCAATTCTCTCCCCCATCCCACTGAAATGTTTACCCAGAGGAAATATATCCCTTCCCATGCGAACAAATACAGAACACAGCTTCTAAATCACCACGTCATCTTGCAGGGATCCTGGGAAAGGGAATCTAGGGGCTGGCTACTGCAAGGGATGTACTAGAGATGTTCTTCTGCTTGGGCCCTAGGAGGGATTTCCATGTCTAAATCCCTCTGGGAATATCACTGCTTTCCTCAGCATCCTGTTTGAAATCCACAAAGGGTTGTAAGTCAAGGGAACAAGGCCAGTGCGGCTGTGTGGCTCCTGCCTCTCTGGGCCTCTCCAGGGGTTCCTTCTCAGATAGAGGATGATGTGATAGAACAAACCACTCTGTAGACAACCAGTGCTGCCGGCTGAGGTGACATCAGTGACTCAGAGCACCACTTGAGCCCTGCAGCTCCTGCCCATCACTTGGTCCTGCCATTATTCCTCCATTATGAGTATCTGTTGTGTAACATCAGATACTTTGCAGTTAATTTTTTTAAGGTAAGTCAGATTTGAACAGAATCAGAAATAAGCAAGAGCTAAAATATCTGCAGTGCTGGGGCTGTGCCAAACACCCACAGATTGTGTACCCTGTACTCAAGTCTTGTCAAGCAGCTCGGCACATCTTTATTCTAATCATTTACTTTCATTTTGTGCCTAACAGAGAGTTGTCCTGACTACTCGAGCAAAGCACCGCAAGAGAAGTACAGAGGCCATGGAGATGCTGCTCTGGAGCCAGGCTGAGAGAGCTGGGCTGGGGCAGCCTGGAGAAGAGAAGGCTCCTGAAGGGGAGACCTCAGAGCAGCTCCAGTGCCTGAAGGGGCTGCAGGAAACCTGGAGAGGTACTTTGGCCAAGGGCCTGTAGGGACAGGAAAAGGGGAATGGCTTTAACTGCCAGAGGGGAGACTGAGATGAGCTCTTGAGCAGAAGTTCATAGCTCCCACCACAGCCAGAGCCGTGGGGATCTGCTACTCTATCACTTGGACTTGATGCAGCTGAAGCTGGCTTTTTTCCTAGAAACTCCCTAATAATCTCCCTGCTGCAGTAAAACAATCTAAACTCATGACAACACTGCAAAACCCTTGTACAATGCCTTTACACACTGCAGTATGCCCAACCAAATGTGACTTTGCCCCAAGTGGTCATCATATGCTGAAGGAAAGAGACTGGCTGCTGGGTCTAGAGAGCATGGATCAATGCCAGCCAGGATTCCTGCTCTCCTGTGAAAGCCACAGGGGAGCTCTGTAAGTGGAGCTGCTCTTTGTACCCACTCCAGTTTGGAATGAAGAATGTTTCCATACTCAGGCGTAATATTTTTTCCACCTCTTCTTTGCATGCGAATGTCACAACAACAGCCCCTCACCAGAAACATCATCCAGCTTCTTGCCTGGATTCACTTCTTGGTTTCTGTACATTTATACCGTTAAATATACGTTCACATACATTTATACTGTTCAGTGATTCTTCCTATTGAAGAAAGATTTTAGGAACAAATTTAGGGAGACAGACTTTAATCTTTTAAGAAGAAAGATCTGAAAGAATGAAGTAGCCCTTGGAGGCAGCACAGCCCAAAGGATGGCAACAACCCGGATGCAGGGATGAAGCCAGCAGGTGCTCAGTATTCACCTGCTCAGCAAATCTCAACACAGTGTGTAGAGTTTTATTCCCCCAGGGGTATGAACATGCCTTGAGAAGGTAGCAGAAGACCAGGAGGGTATGGAGGTCTGTAAGGTAGGGCTGACACACACGCTCTGCAGGTTTCCACAGGCAGACCATATGCACAAAGGGTTATCAAGGGTTTGCTCTGCTTTTAAAGCCTATATGACACTAAGACACTTCTCCCAGAGGTGCAGAAGTGTTCATCCAACAACACTGTGGTCTCTCAAATTTAGGAGGTACCTTTCAAATTGGACTTCAATGCTGAGAGTCACAGTAAAGGCCATGCAGAAACAAGAGAGGCAGAGCAGAGCGCAAGACATGGTAACAGCAAGGTTTAGGCGCACAGAGATGAAAATAATCCAAGGGAGCTACTCCTCTTCCACTAAGGAACAAGAACAGCCAGGTATGAAGGAGAGGAGATCTCTGATGTGTTACTGCAAACACCCAGGATTACGATCATAGAATGGCTTAGGCTGGAAAGGACCCTAAGATCATCCAGTTCCAACCCCCTGCCATGGGCAGGGACACCTCACACCAGACCAGGTTGCCCAAGGTTCTGTCTAATCTGGCCTTGAACACTGCAGGGGTGGAGCATTCACCACTTCTCTGGGCACCCTGTGCCAGCGCCTCAACACCCTCATAGTAGAGAACGTCTGCCTTATATCTAACCTGAACTTCCCCTGTTTCAGTTTGAACTCATCAACCCATGTCCTACCACTACAGTCCCCGATGAAGAGTCCCTCTCCAGCCTTCCTGTAGCCCCCTTCAGACACTGGAAGCTGCTCTGAGCTCTCCAGGCAGCTTCTCTTCTCCAGGCTGAACAGCCCCAATGTTCTCAGCCTGGCTCCATATGGGAGCTGCTCCATTTCCTGAGCATCCTCGTGGCCTCCTCTGGACTTGCTCCGTGTCCTTATGTTGAGGACACCAGAACTGCACAAGGTACTCCAAGTAGGATGGAAAGGGAATGCTGATTGTGCCAAAACAAAGAAAACAATGATAATATGGTCAGCTCAAAGGTAGAGTCTGAAACAAGGGGAAAGGTAAGATCAAGGCAGAGCCAAACAGGAACAATATTAACTACCCACATTAGGCAAATGCCAAGGGCTACTGTTGCTCTTGGAGCGGCAATGCATTGGACCAGTGGCTGCCAAAGGTCACCCTGAATTGGCCGCAACATGTCCTTGCATCTAGAGACCCATGAGTCCAACCCCACTGTCACACTAATGCTCTTCTATGGACAGTGCTTGAAGTTTGTCCTACCTCCCAGGCTGCCCACCCTCAGACAATGATTTCCAGCAGAGGTGACTTACATTCTGATATTGAGTTAATGATTGACTCTCTAAGTGCTCCTGAACTCATGTTCTTAATAAACGTGCAGAAGAGTGTGACCTGGGAGGCAAAAGTCACCTTGTAGCCTGGCACCTGCGTCCTGACAAAGTTTGGGTGCAAAAGATTAGGAGCTAAATCAAAGGGGAGAACAATTAACCTGAGAGAAAAAGGTTCCTGAAATCAAAGCATCCAAGAGCTTAAGGTTTAGGGAGTCCTGAAAGGGAGAAGCCTGAAATACTGCTTAAGAATTCAGATTTGAACATGAACTGGAATATTCCTAGAGAGAATAAGTTGGGATTTCCATGTGTCCTGGTGCAGCATTACCTACGTTTTGCGCTTCATTCCTTACAGATGGGTCATAAAGAAGAGACTCCTCGTACCTTAGTGATGTGATTTCATAGAGCATAGAATAATCAGGGTTGGAAAGGACCTTAAGATCATCTAGTTCCAACCCCCCTGCCATGGGCATTTAATTGAGGATGGATTTATTAGAATAGGAAAATTAGGCAAACGTAAAATACACCTCAGAAACTGAGTGACTCTGATGGGAAAGAGCCAGTTGTGGAGGCAGCAGGATGATTTTTCATTGTTGGAGGACAAGACCCTGGCAGGAGGTACAGGGAGCCCAAGCCACGTTCATGGGAGAGAGGAGGCTCCCAAGAGGTGCAGGACGTTTTTTTGCTGGAGTATGAAGTATTTTCTCTCTTATTATTCTTTCAAGCATCAAGAAGATCATTCATACACCGTGAGGAAAAGGGATTATCTGACCTAGTGGCTGGTACCAGGATTTCTGGCAAGCCACAGAGCAGGATACAATACTTGGCCCAAGCCAACACAGAGAAGAACTGACCCAGGAAGTTTAAGATCTAGATATGCTTTTTGCGTGCCAAGAAAATACACTTAAAAGGTTTAATGTCTCCTTCCAAAATAGAGGCCTTTAGTACTCAGATTATCATCCCTCACCTGGAAATTGCTTTTGGGGCCTTCTACGATGTCCAATGCAGTCAATAAGAATGGGTCTTTGAACGACTTACAATGGAGCCATTGAAGTTCCTTTTGGCCACCTTCAAAACATGCTGCAAGTTTTAGCTCTGGAACCTGTGTGTACGAGCAGAAAAATACCTGAGCCAGGGGAAGAGGAACATTCTTTGTCACCAGTAAGAACACAGCACAGCAGCACCGAAGGGATGAGGACACAGGAATTGTTCATTCTAGGAATCCATTTGATGTTCAACCATAGAAATAATATTTATGAGACTCGAGAACCTTTAAAAGAAGACAGAAAACAAACCAAGCACCAGGAAAATCATTCACAAAGTGCAATATTGGAGAATGAAAAATAGATTAAGGGCAGCAAAACGTGTAACTGGAAATGAGAGAGTAAAAAGCCTCCAGATTCAGCATTTGAGGAATATAGAACAGGTTTTGCCAAGAATTATTCACATACATCTGCACAAGCCCCAGCCATCTATTTTTACTTTTTTTTTGCGGGCCAATAAAGAGAGCTGCACATTGTCAATCCTAAAAATAAGCCCTTAAGCTTTAAAACTCATTTGTATCAGGGTACAGAAAGTAATGATTATGTTCAAATTAACCTTTCGCACAGCTTAGTTACCCTCAGCCGCATTAGACCGAGGGCACTGCATCACCTTTTCTTCCCCTTTGCACAGGAACAAGAGAAAACACACAAGAAAAAGGGTTGGGTGATCCTAGTCAGGGACCACTGCAATCCAACCTTCCTGCTTGTGATCCCCTGACCTCTTTTCTCTAGGAATTTTGACCCCAGGTCAGGTGGTCTACCCTGTAGGATAGGGGGTCTTCAAGAGCTTGCACTAGTTAAGTCCACTGTTGGCCTCAAAACTCAAGGTTAAACCCCAGCTCCATCCAAAAAATGGAAAAACTCCCTCAGCTATAAATGCTTCCCACTGTAAACTCCAGAGTGTAAATTCCCACCCCTTGTCCTATCACTACAGTCCCCTGTTCATCTGCTTTATCACCATCTCTGTGCTGGTTCCAATCAGCACTACCTTCCCTGTATGGACAATGGTGGCTTTGCTCTACTTAGTGAACTGGCTTCCAGAGCATCCACTCTAGCCCATGCAGAGGTACTTCAGTGGCCACCCTAGAAACAGCCTTAATAATGGCTAAATAAAATAAATGCTGATTTATTTCCCTACAGGCAAGCTTCACAAATCAGGTACAATTTCTCCAACACAGGTGTACAACCGGCCATGAAGACCCAGCGGTGATTTTCCTAGTGGAGGGACAGTGATTTCCTGGGCTAAGATCAGGCACAAGTTCTTCCCCACGTTGGTGTTGTGGTTTAAACCAGTTTGTTCACTCACTCACTCCCCTCTTTTTCTTCCCCCAGACCCAGGGGGATGGGGAGGAGAATCAAAAGAATGCAACTTCCACAGGTTGAGATAAGAACAGTTTAGTACCTAAGGTATAACACAAATCACTGCTGCTACCACCAGTAATAATACAAGAGAAATACAAGGAAAGAGAATACAACTGCTCACCAAGCCCGACCCAGCCAGTGCACCCCCCCAGCAGCAAACCTCCCAATGCACCACCGCACCCTTCTGGGTCTCTGCCCTCCATTTTTACATCCTGGACATGACGTGCTGTGGTATGGAATAACCTCTTTGGTCAGTTTGGGTCAGGTGTCCTGTCTCTGCTTCCTCCCGGCTCCCCCTCCTCCCTGGCAGAGCATGAGGCTCAGAAAGTCCTTGGCCAGACCAAAACATTACCGAGCAGTAACTGCAAACACTGGTGTTATCAGCACTGCTCCCAGGCACGAAATCAAACACACAGCGCTGCACAGCTACCAAGGAGGAGAAAAATGACTGCTGCTGCTGAACCCATGACAGTTGGCTCCAGCTTTGCCAAGATAAAGGCAACACCAGTCCCCAACTCTTCTGATTTACAATACTGGAGTATTAGTGCTATCAACAAAGCCAGCCTCCAGTGGATGCCATTAAATCAGTCCGTTTATTCAGCCAACACCATTTCAACCCAGCTGGTTTCTTCAGTTGCCATTTCCTATAGTCTGTTTAATTCACCACAGTGATACCCATAGGTGTGAGTGGGGCACATTAGCCCCTGCTGGTAAGAGCCAACCAGAGCTCCCACAGCTGTGGGCAGTTGTTTAGAACACAAGGGATCTTTTCAGCAGCGTTTCCTTCTGGTTGTCTTTTTTTGCCCTCTTTTGGTTTTGTCTCTATTTAGAAAACAAACACTAAACCTTCTAGTCAGTCTTCAAGAGCTCACCATGAGCCGCATGTTATCCTCAGCAACAACAGGGCTGAAAGTCACAGGTTATGGGACAGGAAGCCAAGGAGACAAGCGGTGGGGAGCTGCTGGGACAGCCCTTGAGTTGAAGAGCTGCCAATCTAAAGGGATTTTTGCCTTTCAGCTAACACTTCATTCACATGGCATCACAGAATGCTTTGGGATGAAACAGAGCTCAAGATCACCCAGTTCCAACCCCTGCCATGGGCAGGGATACCTTCCACTAGAGCAGGTTGCTCCAAGCCCTGTCCAACCTGGCCTTGAGCATTGCCAGGGATGGGGCATGCACTTCCCTACTATTTTCCAAAACTTTCTATTGGAAAGACAGTACCAATATGTGGGAAACGCTGTCAAGCTTTGGAACACTTTCCAACTGAAAATAGTTTTCAGCTTTGAAAGTAAGGCTTGCAGTACTTACCAGGTGTTAAATGTTTGATGTGTTCATTTTTAAAGTGACAGCATGACCCTGAGGCTGTTTTTAGGCTTTTTTGGTGCAAAATGTCAGGTTCCTGCTCTGAAGACGACTCTGGAGCTCCTCAAGATCAACAGCCACATTTCTGGAATGGAGAAGAGAAGACACCTTATGCAAGGGGACATCAACACCTTTCAGTCTCAGCTGAGCCATGCGTGGGGTTGAAGAACACCAACCTTACCAACACACCGAGGTACTGGTGTTATCACCACGTTATCTTTGAGAGCTACAGGAAAAGACATAACAATATAAGAGGAACTAATGCAGTTTTGCCTTCCTCAGGCATTAACGCAGAACCTGTGTGATTCTATGATGAATTTATGCAGTAACAACATGACCCTGCAATAAAAATAGAAACTCAGTGGGCAGCCTGGATACTGTGAGTTTTCCTAAAAACCAACCTGTAAATATCCACAGAGGAAGCTGCATCCTTGGAAAACAATGAGTCAGAAATGGCTTTTTCTCTCCTTGACACACTGAGCACAAGAAAGAGCTGACATGGGTAGTAGCTGCGAGCGCACTTGTCTTACACTGTTTCCTTCATGTCTGAGAAGGAAAGGAATCCTTTACAAAACACTGGATAAATATTTGTCCTGCCGTGGATGAAGCGCTCCTATTTCCCAGCCACTTATTCCCTGTGTGTCTTGGCTTTTCACATTGTGTTTCTCTTGCTCCGAGTTCATGACATCAGCATTATGCCATGAAGAGATTCTCACTGAACCTGGAACGTGTTCAGGTGTGTCGTGGTTTAAGTCTCTAAAACTCACGAAAGTCGCTCACTCACTCACTGCCCCTCTTTCTTCCCCCAGACCCAGGGGGATGGGGAGGAGAATCAAAAGAATGCAACTTCCACAGGTTGAGATAAGAACAGTTTAGTACCTAAGGTATAACACAGATCACTGCTGCTGCTACCAGTAATAATAATGACAGGAGAAGTACAAAGAAAGAGGATACAATTGCTCACCAAGCCCGACCCAGCCAGTGCACCCCCAGCAGCGAACCCCCGAGTACCAAAAACCTGACCATGCCGTGCACCCCCAGTCCACCACCACACCCTTCCGTGTCTCTGCTCTCTGTTTTCACATCCTGGACATGACGTGCTGTGGTATGGAATAACCTCTTTGGTCAGTTTGGGTCAGGTGTCCTGTCTCTGCTTCCTCCCGGCTCCCCTCCTCCCTGGCAGAGCATGAGGCTCAGAAAGTCCTTGGCCAGACCAAAACATTGCCAAGCAGTAACTATAAACATCGGTGTTATCAGCGCTGCTCCCAGGCCCAAAATCAAAAACACAGCGCTGCACAGCTACTAAGAAGGAGAAAAAAGACTGCTGCTGCTGAACCCATGACAAGGTGACACATAAGGATGACCACTGCAGTAAGAGAGCAGAGAATGTGACTATCATGTAGTCAAATGTGTGTGTCTTACCAGGATGCTGCCACCAGCAGAACTCCTGTTGGGTACTGTGCCAACTTACAATGGATCCATTTAACCTAACAGCATGATTTCCATACTAAATCAGGGGCAGGTTCGCAGCAGTGATCACATCCGTGACGAGTATTGCAAAATAAACTCCTATAGTCCTGGTTTTACCTGGTATTTTTGGGGTCTGGATCTTACCACTTGATGGGAATACAGGCAGAGGAGCGATGAAGGCGGCGGTGGAGCAGATGTGTACATATAAACAGAAGGGCTCATTCCACCTGATGCAGCATTAAGCTCATTGCATAAACAGAGGGAAAGCACTGCAGTAAATCAAGGCACAACCTAACCCCTGTCACACCCTTATTTCAGCGTTGTTTCTTCATGCATGTGCAGAGAGGAGAATCAAGTGCTCCCCTCCAGAGAAGCTGTGGCTGCCCCACCGCTGGCAGTGCTCAAGGCCAGGTTGGACACAGGGGCTTGGAGCAAACTGCTCCAGTGGAAGGTCTCCCTGCCCGTGGCAGGCGTTGGAACTGAGTGAGCTTTAAGGTCCTTTCTAATCCCAACTATTCCATGATTCTATGATTGATTCTACTACTTGCAGTCCCATGTACACCACACACGTGCAGGTCCTTGGCTGCTGATCCCAGGTACACCATCCACTCACCACCAACCCCAGTTCCTGTGGATGATTGCCAAGGAGATGATTTTAATCCTTCTCTATCTGGAGGCTTTCCTAGATAGTAAACCATGTATGGTATTTAGGCTGGAAAAGCAGTACATGTGTAGCTATAATGTTTGCACAAATTTAAGATGTATTTGTTGCTCATCTGATCCATTTCAAATACTACAATCATTTGTAATGCATACTCATACCTTATCACATTGCTATTGAGTCCTTAGCCTCAGATATTTAACATGAAACTAATAAATTGAATGTAGACTTCCATTCCGAACCACTCTATAATCTAGAGACAAATTATAGAGGCAGAATCCCTCCAGAAGTACAAAAAAGAACCAATTTTAAACTGAATTGACAGCAGTGGTCATTCACAGGGAGTAAGGACCCACTCCTGGATTACACACTGGATAAATGGGAAATTGAATGTCAGTTCCTCACCTGACATTTCCTATGGACGAGTAAAAGAATCAGTTCCAGCTGACCACAGCTGGGTTGAAATTGTACAAAGCAGGAAGATTTAGAGCCTGGTCTGCCCCAGTGAAGGCTGCGATCCGGGCACCTGGCCGAAATCAGGATGGGCAGTTATTATGAAGGTAACAGAAGTCTGTTTCCTCCAAAACCACATCAACTTTCACAATCTGTTTGCCAAGCAGGTGGGCTGTGAAATCACTGCTCTGACAATGAGGCCTCTGAGGGAACAGCAAATGCACAGCACACAGGAAGCTCAAACTGAATGCGCACGGGGCGTTTGGGAGAGTCACCGTTTGTCAGGGCTGCCGCATGTGACTAATCCCAGCCAACTGAGCGCTGCTGCTGTCATTTTTACAAGGCTTGGGTGATATTAAATACCACTGTGGGCAGGTGTGAGTGTTATTTCAAAGATAATGGACACGAGGTACGAAGGGCCACATCCACAGTTGGTGTTACAAGTTAGTGCTGCCCATTTCAGGACAGCAGAGTGATGCCACATTAAACCACCCAGGAGCCTGTCTTGCTGTATCCAACCCAGTTCTTACAAGCTGTGAACAGGCCCCACCAAACAAACACAAGGAAACCCCCAATACAGGTTCAAACCCAGCACCATGACGTCTCCCATCCTCAGCAGGGTTTACACAACAAAGTCATTCACGTTCACTTTAAGCATGTGCGCAGTTCTACCAGCTTAAACAGAGGGTTTGTGTGCTGGAGGGTGATCACAGAATCAACCGGGTTGGAAATCACCTTTCAGCTCATCCAATCCACCCATTCCCCAGCACTGCCAAACCCACCACTGACCCATGGCACTGAGGCCTCGTCTCCACAGGGTGTGAACACTCGCAGGGACAGTGACTGCAGCCCTGCCCTGGGCAGTTCCAATGCCTGAGCACCCTTTAGGGAAGGAATTGTTCCTCAGCTCCATCTAACCCTGCCCTGGTGCAGCTGAGGCCGTTCTCTCTTGTCCCATCCCTGTTCCTTGGGAGCAGAGCGCAGCACCCTCCTGGCTCCATCCTCCTCCCAGGCAGTTGTAGGCAGCGATTAGGTCCCCCCTGAGTCTTCTCCAGCCTAAACCTCCCCCAGGTCCCTCAGCCCTTCTCCACACTGTGCTCCAGGCCCTGCACAGCCCCATTGCCCTCCTCTGGCCCCGCTCCAGCACCTCAATGTCTCTCTTGCAGTGAGGGGCCCAGAGCTGAACACAGGGTTCGAGGTGCAGCCTCACCATTGCCCAGTGCAGGGGCACAACCACTGCCCTGGCCCTGCTGCCGCACTGGTGCTGATACAGACCAGGGTGCCCCTGCATAAACCATTTCCTCTTGTTCAAATCAAGGTGACTGAAAGCTCTTGGCAATGTGGACAATGCCGTTGTGTCCATTTGTCTGTCAGTGGGAACCTCAGGTAGGACATCGCTCCAATACAACTTCACAGTTTAATCTCATCCTCCATCTTCCTGCTCGTGTCCTAAGCTTTACTAATTCACGTTCCCCTCTACAAGGCACGTTGTATTCAAAAGAACAGAGAAGAGAAAACCACAAAAGGAACCAGTATCAGAGCAGGAACTGGAAGAAACTTCCAAAGAGCATTTTAACACCTGTGTTTCAGAGGCTTTTCCTGAAACACGGCGTCGGATCAGCTGCAGACCTGGGAAGCAGAGGATGCTCTGCTTTTCACCCGGTGCAGATGGCATGACTTTAATCACTCCTCAGCATCACGTGTTGAATAGGACATTTTTATTTGCGGTTTATGTATAAATGAGCTGTTGTTCCCGCATTGAACATCAAGTGAGGGGAAGCAGAGAGGGGGGAAACATCCCCATAACACAGGGCTCAGGCTGCAGCGCTCCACAGGAATTATTTCACACCAGAAAGACAAAAGTTGACAGAAGGAACGTATGATCCAAATCCTGGGCAATATTAAAAGGCACCGGCTGCATTTCCTAGTTACGGGAGCACAGGACGAGTTGCTTGGTAACAGCTCCAGCCACGCTCCGCTCGGAAAGCAGCCATCAAAGGCGCTCCCATGCCACTGCAGCGTTGCCACAGCAACCCCCACAAGTGATGGATCCCAAGTTGGAGACACATCTTCAGGAAGAATATGCTTCCTCTCATTTCAGACCCTTTCCAAGCCATAAATACATGGAGTCTGCCATTCTAAAGAGCTCGCAGTAAGGCTGACTTATGGGGTTCTTTGTCTGCACCCACGTCAGCTGAGCCTGTGCACGTCAGAAAGCAATTTGCAAGGACAAGATATCAAACCTGATGTCTGCAGTGCTGGGTTGCAAGGAGCTCATCAAGCAGCGAGGCACAACGAGGAGCAGACGTGCAACTGTGATCCCACAGTGCACAAAAGAACTGCGAGAGGAGGGTCTGAACCTGGTTGTGGTGAGCTACAGTGAGGGGGTTGGAACTGAGTGAGCTTTAAGGTCCCTTCCAACCCAAACCATTCCACAATTCTGTGACTGATCCCATGACTTGCAGTCGAGAGGGACAAATCACAGCTTTGGGTGAACTTGCTCTCCAGGACTTGGATGACCCAGGATAAGCAGCTCAGATGGAGACACCCATGTTCGAGACACCCATGTTCAAGGCACCCACTTTTGATGTGATGGACCCTATCCTTATGCCATCTCACTTCCTCACTGCTCCACAGCTATACCCAGCTACAAACCTGCTGTGTCCTAAACAGTCTGATAGGGAGTTTACCACGACCACATGGAAGCCTAAGTTTGATGACTCCTAAAAGTAAGTTCTCCCCTTGAAGCCAAGGAGTTGGGTGTGTTTGCAGGACACCGGCTGTAACCCAGTGTGCGATTCCTTCATTTCGGCATCTACCATCTACCACCTCACCTCTGCACAGCGACACTAGAGCAGACACCGACCTTGACAGGGAATTCACTTTCCAACATCAACCAGTGTGAGGTCCACATTCATCTCACTGGTGGTGCCAGATCTTCAGGCAAGTACCAAGTGCAAATGATGAGGAGCAACACGGAGCTGCTCTTCCTGCTGCCGTGACATGCCAATGGCTGGCAACTGAGCACAGGGGCATTAAACAGAACTGAGGTCTTTGGGGTTTTTTCCTGAAAATGTCTAAAATGGCAAAATTATGAAATAATTATGGCCTGCCTTGAGCTGAACACAAAGAGGTTGCTCACCACAAAGCCCCAGCAAACATCTTACCCTTAAAGAGCAAGAAAGCAGACTGCCAAAGCAGTCATGAAATGCCACCCAACTGTTCATTTCACGTCTCCTTTTCCCAAGTCTGTAACAATAACCAGTAATTCCTTACAAAGCATCTATTCTTGTTCCCTAATTCCCACCTAAGGATGTTAAAAGACTGAACCATTCCCTAGCTGTATCTTTTTAGGAAGATAATGTCCACTTTATCCCTTAAGGAAAAACACACAAATCTCTTTGAAGGGAAATAATGACATTTATAAAGGCTCTATAAAAGTGCTTGACTGAGTCTGAAGGGCTTAGCAGGACCAGAGATGACACCTGCACGTACAGATTCATTTCTTCTGTGGCCCAACAAGAGGGGAGTTCAATGGCCTCGGCCCAGCACTTCATACCAGGTCACCTTGCACACAGCCTTGACAGTTCTGAAGTGCACTCCAGCAGGGAAAGCTGCACAGGCTTATGCTGGGATCAGCTGAAAACGCGTAATTTCATCCTCACCATTTGCATGTGTTTCAAGAGTACGCTATTTGTTCAAGAACACGTTATTTATTACAGACGGGAGACAGCGATCACAGCGATGGCAGACGTTATTGTGGGGATCTGTTACAGACCACCTGATCCAGAGGACTCTGTGGATGAAGCGCTCTATAGGCGGATAGGAACAGCCTCACGCTCGCAGGCCCTTGTTCTCATGGGGGACTTCAACCACCCTGATAGCTGTTGGAGGGACGGTACGGCCCGGCACAAGCAATCCAGGGGGTTCCTCGGCTGTGTGGAAGACAACTTCCCTCTGCAAGTAATAGGGGAGCTGACAAGGAGAGGTGCCATGCTTGACCTCGTGCTCACCAACAGGGAAGGGCTGGTTGGAAATGTGTTGCTCCGGGGCAGCCTTGGTTGCAGCGATCATGAGATGGTTGAATTCGAGATGCTCAGGACAGTGAGAAGAGCGTGCAGCAAGCTCACTGCCCTGGACTTCAAGAGAGCAGACTGTGGCCTCTTCAGGAACCTGCTCAGTAAGGTTCCATGGGATATAGCCCTACAGGGCACGGGGGCCAAGGCTGTTGGTTGATGTTCAAGGATCACCCGCTGCAAGCTCAGGAGCGATGCGTCCCGACTAGAAAAAAGTGCTGCAGGAGGGCCAGGAGACCTCCTTGGATGGATAAGGAGCTGCTGAGGAAAATTCGAAGGAAAAAAGAGGCTTATAAAAGGTGGAAGCAAGGACAGGCGGCCTGGGAAGAATACAGGGATGTTGTCCGGGAAGCTAGGGACCAGGTTAGGAAAGCTAAGGCCCACTTAGAATTAAACTTGGCTAGGGATGTGAATGATAAACAGGAAGGGATTCCATAGGTACATTGCAAACAAAAGACAGGCTAGGGACAATGTGGGCCCTCTCCGGAAGTGATTGGGAGAACTGGCTACCCTGGATTTGGAGAAGGCTGAGGTTCTTAAGGACTTCTTTGCCTCGGTCTTCACTGGCAAATGCTCTGACCACACCACCCACGTCTTGGAAGGCACACGCAGGGACAGAGAGAATGAAGACCCTGGGCCCACTGTAGGAGAGGCTCTGGTTCGAGACCATCTTAGGAACCCGAACGTACACAAGTCCATGGGACCTGATGGAATCCATCCGCGGGTCCTGAAGGAGCTGCAAATGAAGTTGCTAAGCCACCGTCCACCATATTTGAAAAATCATGGCAGTCAGGTGAAGCTCCCGACGACAGGAAAAAGGGAAATAGAACCCCATTTTCAAGAAGGGGAAAACTGATGAGCCGGGGAACTACAGAGCAGTCAGCCTCACCTCTGTGCCTGGCAAACTCTTGGAGTGGATTCTCCTGGAAGGCATGCTGAGGCACATGAAAAACAACGAGGTGGTTGGTGACAGCCAGCATGGCTTCGCTAAGGGGAAATCCTGCCTGACCAATCTGGTGGCCTTCTATGATGGGGCTACGGAACTGATGGATAGGGTAGAGCAGTTGATGTCATCTACCTGGAGCTGTGCAAAGCGTTTGACACTGTCCCACACAACATCCTTGTCTCTAAATTGGAGAAACATCAATTTGATAGGTGGATCACTTGGTGGATAAAGAACTGGCTGGATGGCCACACGCAGAGAGTTGTGCCAAATGGCTCAATGTCCAGCCAGAGATCAGTAACGAGTGGTGTCCCTCAGGGATGTGTGTTGGGACCGCTCTTGTTCAACATCTTTGTCGGTGACATGGACAGTGGGATTGAGTGCGCCCTCAGCAAGTTTGCTGATGACACCAAGCTGTGTGGCTCAGTTGATACGCTGGAGGGAAGGAATGCCATCCAGAGGGACCTTGACACACTTGAGAGGTGGGCTGATGCCAACCTGATGAAGTTGAACCATGCCAAGTGCAAGGTCCTACCCTGGGTCAGAGCAATCCCAGGCACAGCTCCAGGTTGGGCAGGGAAGAGATTCAGAGCAGCCCTGCGCAGAAGGACTTGGGGGTGTTGGTTGATGAGAAAATGAACATGAGCTGACTGCAGTGTGTGCTCACAGCCCAGAAACCAACCGTGTCCTGGGCTGCATCAACAGGAGCGTGAGCAGCAGGTGAAGGGAGGTGATCCTGCACCTCTGCTCTGCTCTCCTGAGACCTCACTTGGAGTATTGTGTGCAGTTCTGGTGTCCTCCACATCAAAAGGACATGGAACTGTTGGAACAAGTCCAGAGGAGGGCACGAGGATGATCAGGGGATGGAGCACCTCCCGTGTGAAGATAGGCTGAGAAAGTTGGGGCTGTTCAGCCTGGAGAAGAGAAGGCTGCGTGGAGACCTCATAGCAGCCTTCCAGTATCTGAAGGGGCCTATAGGGATGCTGGGGAGGGACTCTTCATTAGGGACTGTAGTGATAGGATAAGGGGTAACGGGTTCAAACTGAAACAGGGGATGTTTAGATTGGATGTGAGGAAGAAGCTCTTTCCTGTGAGGGTGGTGAGGCACTGGAATGGATTGCCCAGGGAAATTGTGAATGCTCCATCGCTGGCGGTGTTCAAGGCTGGGTTGGACAGAGCCTTGGGTGGCATGGTTTAGTGGGAGGTGTCCCTGCCAATGCAGGGGGGTTGGAAGTGGATGATCTTAAGGTCCTTTCCAACCCTATTCTATGATTCTGTGATTCTATGATTACCAAGTAAAGAGAGGTCTGAAAAGAAGAGCGAAGCAGGGTTAGGAATAGCTCCTCTAATTATGTTGCAACGTGGTGTCACTGCATCATGAAAAGGAATTGGACTCCAGGAGCAGAGATCCCTGTGCAGCTCCTGTGATCAGACACTTGGGAGACAGAACTGCCTCCAAACATGCATTCCTGCTGCCTGCCTCAGGACTGACACCACCGGCTCTTCTCGCCTCTGATGCACGGGGGAACAAACCAGGCTGCAAAGATGCTCTTGGCATCAGAGCAGAAAAGCTTCTTCACACATGGTACCTACTCGACAAACCCAGACACCCGCACATCAACAGAGCATGGATCAAGGATGCAAAAGCCTGGAGCAAGGACGCAAGGATCAAGGGTTCAGCCTTCTCCCTCCATAGTTATTCTGGTCGGCCCGTTCTGCTGGCCAAGACTATCCACCCTCAATCACGGGGTTCAGTCCCCAGTGCCCAGCTCAGCCTGGTGCTCTGTAGGAGCTCTGAGTGTAACCTAGAGCACAATACCACAACCACTCCGTCACTGCGCACTGCCTACGAAGCAATTCAGTAAGCATTATATTTTTATTTACATCTGAAAGAGCTGCAGTAAAAAACTCCTGGGCAGGCTTTGCATAAATACGTGAAATTGCTCCTACTTCACTAATGAACTATTGTGTGTAATGAAATTAATCTCATTTCCACCCATGATACAACTGCTTTAATTTCTGAAGCAGGGAAATTTAGACACATGCAATTTGTAGAAGGGGGAGCCAAAAATTCGAGAGATTCTCTCTAAATCCATCAGGCTTCAGTTGTTTTATTTATATAGCACCCTTCCGAAGAATTATCTGAAGGCACTTTGCAATGCAAAAATAACTCCACTTGGCAAACTCCCAGCAGGGTTGCTGCTGCTGACCATGCCCTGAGACACCATTTGTATGGCAAACAGGTTCCTGCAGCACTACATCCTTTTTCTACCCAAATTTGCTTCCTGTCTTCAATTTCCACCTCTGCTGGCTCAGAGCTGGTGGCTGCTGAGAGCTCATTCATTGCACTTTGCCTACGGCCAACGCCAGCGGGTTGGGGACGCAGCATCCTCACCCCACTCCTCATGCTTTTAGGACAGCAATATTCACCCCCATGCTCCAGGCAGGGCTCTCAGTCCCTTTATTCCTGCACTGAGGAAGCAATGGGAGTGGAAAGGAAGCTGGCTGAGCCTTTTGTGCATTCTGCATACTCTGGTGCAACACAGACCCGTGTGTGCTTCACCCAACTGTGCAAGAAGGATGAGCCTCAGAACTAAAGCTCACATGAAGCTTTATGTAGAATACTTGCACGACAGTCAAACCAAAGCAGAGCTCCCAGAAACAAAGCAGAGCTCTGAAGCAGAGCCTCAGGAAATGCGGCTCTCTGCTGACTTGTGCCAGCAAGCCCTGGATGCTTTCATTATTTATAGAGAGCTTTAGATGAGCAGAGCACTGTGCTAGGTACAGTGCTCTGTGCAAATAAGAGGCAGCTCCAGAAACGTACAGTCTAACGGCACCGGAGAGCACAAATCAATACGAAGCACACACAGGGGATGATGTACAGCATTTGGGCTTGGAAAGTGGCTAGAAATAGGATCAGACTCATCTCCCTGCGAACTCTGCTTGGACAGCAATGCCAAGCACATGGAAAGGCATAGAACAAAGGGAAAAGCGCAGTGCCAGCAATAGGGAGCAACCTGCTGTAGTGGAAGGTGCCCCTGCCCATGGAGGGGGTTTGGAATTGGATGAGCTCCCTTCAACCCAAACCATTCCATGATTCTGTGAATTAAACCCAAGGGGCGACATCACCTCGGCAGCACCATGTTTTCACAAGTACAATCCAAGCAGACTGATGGGTTATTTCCCGAAAGAAAAGGGTATTTTTGCACATTTACATATATGCAGTAGTGCACTGACAAGACTCAAGCTCGCAATAGCCTCTCTCTATGAAAACATTGCATACAAGATGTTCATTGAGCTCGCAAACACTTTGGGAATCACTTTCAGAGGGCTGTGAGCAGAAACAGAAAATGAACTCCTTAATATCCACAGGGGGTTAACGTTTCTGTTTGCTTCTCCCCACAGCTCTTCTGAAAACACTTGTTTCAGGCAAGAAAAAACAAATCCATAGGAACACTTCGCATTGGCCTCGGATGCGTATTACACATCTTTCTGTTGTTAATGAAGTTAAATGCAGAGCTTATCATTAACCCCAACTAGACCAGGACCGATTCAGCAGTATCACAAACAGACACAACCACTGAACATCCTCTTTATTGCCTTGCAGGTGTGTTTTCTCCACTCACTGACACTCTATGGAAATTCTCGAGGCCATATCAAAAAGAAACACTGCCAAAAGCTGCCCGTTACCGAGCAATTAATGGACAAGCTTTAAAGTACAGGGCTGCTCGTGCCATCCCACAGAAAACCTCCTTTGCTGTTTCTCACTGGAGCCATTTCCTGACACAAAGCTTTATCTCTGCCAGGGATTTCAAGAAGTAGCTTCAGTTCTCAAGGAGAGGAAAGGCTCCACTTGCACTCAAAATACTTGGATTGATTAAACTTTAATCTTGAAGGCTGTTTTCTGACCCGCTTAACAACTGCTGTCGTAACCGAAATGACACCATTAGCATCGGCCAGCAATCAGAGCAGGGTAAACCAGGCCGCTCCAACAGACATTGTCAATATGGAATTTGTGACGTGGGGACTTGGGGAAGGGATAAAAAAGTTCATTTTGGGCTTACACCATCGCATCGATGAAATGGGCTCAGTTGTAGCCACCAGGCACTAAAGTCCTGACTTAGCAGCAGCATCTCTTTGCGTTGACCCTCACCACAGGCAATGGTGCAGAGATGAAAACAGCCTTTGAAGTTCTTCCTCACATCTGACCCCTCCGAGGGCAAGCGAGGGTGTAAGAAGTAGACATGGTTCTGCATTTCAGTGTCCCATTTGTAATAGCTACTTACAGAGGACTGACCATGGCTATTTTTGCTTTAACCAGAGGACAGGCTGAAGGGCTGAGCTGGATTCCTCATCTGCTGCAGGGCTTCCACAAACATGGACTGTCTGGTGTTTGGGACCAGCCCGCAATGCACCCATCCTTGCAAAGCAGACGTTAACCTACACAGCAAAGCCAAGAGCAAAGGCTGAACCAGAAAACCCCATCAAAAGGGTGCAAACGCAACTCCACATTCCTCAGAGGACAGAGGATTGTTGTGGGTTTCAAAGCAAAATATAGCTTATAACAAACAACACCAAATGATGTGTTTGCCCCGGTAAAAACCAGTTGCAGAGCGGAGGCAATTACTAGCCCGTGTCTGGGAGCCCAACCGTATTGTTGCTCCTCCAGCCGCCCAATTCAGACCTGCCAAGTGTCACTCAGATTGAAGCATAGAAGTTGTTTGGCTTTAAGTAGCAAAACCCAAAACCTTCATTGATTCAGCCCTGCAGTAATGGAGTTGTTCTCAAACATGGCCAAATGACCTTTAGCATGTTAAGGGGCACAACTGACCAAGGCTCTTTAGGTTTTGTGGTGTGTTTTGCACCTACACCAAGCCCATTGAGCTGTTTATGTCCAGTAGCAAAAGCTACTGACAGTTACAGAAAGCAGAGGCCCTGCAGCATATGAAGAGATTCTCTCTCATCTCCCATCCCTGCATCTGGCAGCAACCAGCTAACAGATTTCCTGAGCTGCACATTGCATTAGGACCATTGTACTATTCAGTAGTAACCGACAGGCCTGTCCTCAACCCATGTGTAGAATCCCTTCTTCAACCTATTCATAGTTTTTTTTCCTCTATGGAACTACTTCCGTATCTTAATTACATGGCATTTCATTAGTTTATTTATCCAAATGAGCACAAACTCTGTGGATGAAATTCAGTGGCTCAGACTAATTCATTTTAATTACCTTGAGAGATACTTGAAATAAACCTATTTCTTCTAATTCAATGCCTTGTATCATAGAATCATAGAACAGTCAGGGTTGGAAAGGACCTTAAGATCATCCAGCTCCCAACCCCCTGCCATGGGCAGGGACACCTCACACTAAACCGTGTCACCCAAGGCTCTGTCCAACCCTGCCTTGAACACCGCCAGCGATGCAGCATTCACAACTTCCCTGGGCAACCCATTCCAGTGCCTCAGCACCCTCACAGTAAAGAACTTCTTCCTCATATCCAATCTAAACTTCCCCTGTTTCAGTTTGAACCCGTTACCCCTTATCCTATCACTGCAGTCCCTCATGAAGAGTCCCTCCCCAGCATCCCTATAGGCCCCTTCAGATACTGGAAGGCTGCTCTGAGGTCTCCACTGCAGCCTTCTCTTCTCCAGGCTGAACAGCCCCAACTTTCTCAGCCTATCTCCATACAGGAGGTGCTCCAGTCCCTGATCATCCTCATATGGATTCTGTTTTAAAGGCAGCTTACTCTTGCTCCTTTGCCACCTTCTTTTCTCTGTTTAAGCTTAGGATGACTGAAATACCAAGATGCAGTTTTGGTTTAGCCAGCAGGACCCGATTTCAGTGTCTTAAGATGAAGTTGCTGCTGTTCAATTCTGTATCCATCTCCAGTGTTTCGGAATAACATCTACTCCCATTTATACTTGTACTTCAGTTTTCCACACACAAGAATCCTGCTTTAGAACATGATAAACAAGTTGTGATCCTCTAAGAATATATCAATTCCCAGATGGTGAGGAGCCCAAACTGAAACCAGAACTTCATGTGAAGATCCATCTCTTCAAAGATTCCACCTTAAGGAGCGTGTAGGCCTGCAAAAAGCATGAGCATAAATACCATGATATTCTGGTTTTCCCAAATAGCGCTGCTCCCGCCTTCATTCAGGTTCCTGCCTTGGCCACGCTGTCATTCAGAACAAAATCACAGCCTATCCACTTAACTTACTCAAACGTGACTCTCCAGTGAGTCAGGTGAGGTTTGGGGCTGTTGTGGAAGATTTGGTACCACGTGATCATGCTTCACAATCCCAATTTGCAACTGTTACCTTAGGACACCCTGGCAAGCAAGGTTCTGAATCCCGTAGCCATTATCCTGATGTGACTTCTTAAATACACATCATTCCGAAGGGACCAATAAGGCTGAGACCTTCCCATTCTCATAGCCCCGAGCTGGATCTTGCAGTGTTTATTCCTAAAATAAAGCTACACAAAGGAGAAACCCAGGCTTTGAAAACCATTTGATACCGCTCACACAGGGGCACGCTGGGGATATTTTGCCACACAAGAACTCTAAAAGCATCTTAGGGAAGCCCAAGCTTCCCCTCAGGGCATATTCCTGATTACACGCACTGCAGGACAGCAATTTTATAATGGTATCTCCGACTTGTATGTGCTGTACATTAGAGATTATCTTTATGATGCTAAACTATAAATGAATCCCACACAGAGGCAAAAAGGAAAAAGATATAATGCAGAACACAGACTGACATGTAAATCCAGAGATTCACGGGTGGGATAATGCAAGCTGAAACAGCAACCCCGGTCATGTTGCTTATATAAAGAAAAAGCAACTTTAAATCATATGGATAACACCAGTTGGCTTTCATCTGTTAGCTCTTGGCCTTTGTCATTTGCTCAGCACAACCACTACATCAGCAAGCTAGTCAGCAATGAAAACTACTCCTGAGATACAACAGGCAGAGAGGGGAAGGCAAGGCCAGAAAAGGAAAGCAAAACCAAAGCATCTAAAAATTCCATTAAAAAGAAGGCCAAAAAGATAGTCAAATAGTCAATAGTTCATAGTCAATTCTATATCCATGATGGAGTTGAGCGCGTGATCACCTGAATTATTACTAAAACCAGCTTGATTTCAGTGGAAAACGAGAAGTGGGGTCCCTACTGGGCACCACGACGTATTTAGAGGTCGTTGTTGTGCACATGCTGAGCAGATGCTGCTCCCGGATCTCTGCTGTTCATGCACTGTAGATTATGGGCCAGATTTACAGCAGCAGTTGGGGATTTAAGCACATTATTACATGATACATAGGACTAGCAGGAGTGACGAAGGAGGTTACACCTCTTTGTTAGGTTACATTCTCAGAACAGATAGGAGAACTGGTGCTGCCGGGTCGCTGGAATTTGAATATATCAAAACAATACTAAAACTCCTTTCTAGTAGAACAAAGTAAGAAGAGGCTCTCTACAACTACCTGAAAGGAGGATGGAGCCAGAAGGTGGCTGGTTTCTTCTCCCAAGGAACAAGGGATCGGACAAGATGAGAGCCAGCATCACAGGCAATATCCATCACCGGGAACACCCTGATGCTCTTTGTTTGCTACCCACAGCCCTGCTTCCCTACAGTAATCAGCCTGAAGAAACACAACTGGATCATCAGCTTGATCTTGACCATCTGAAGTGGGAAGATTGGTGATAGAACAAGGGGGAATGTCTTTAACCTTTAATACAAGTTGTGCTGATACAAAGCTGCAAGTGTTACTTGCCAACTGATTGGCAATTTGGTTGTCCCTTTGGCATCCGTGAATTAAAGGGATGAACGGAAAAGCTCATAGATTCCCATGATCCAAGATTAGAAAGGACAATGAAAACCAGCCAGCTCAATCTCCTTACATTCACAGAGCACACACTTTATCCCAGAAGCTGGGTGAAATGGTATCTTCTACATATGTAACTAGCTGTGAATACCTGAGGTGATGGTGGGTTCATCACTTCGTAAACTGTTCCACTGCTCTATTCTCCTCCGCACCAGGTAATTGTGTGTGCTTGGTTTCCAACTTGCCTGCCAACTTTGCAGACTGTAAACCCTGTTCTGCTTTTGTATTGCTGCAAAGCCATTCACTATCTGGTGCTCCTTAAAGGCGTGTGTAGGTACACACAGCGATCAAGTCACCTCTTAACCTTCTTTTCAATTAAGCTGAGTAAGTTAAGCTCCTTAAACCTTACATCATTAATACTTGTTTTCAGGACCTGGATCATTTTTGTGGCCCTTCTTTGAACTCTCTGTCTTTAAGAAGAGGGATGAAAACCAGATACAGTTTCCTCTTGCTCATCCCATCCATTCATTGCAGAAAGGGAAACCTAGCTTAATTCCTTTCAGTACATTTTCATTTGGTTTAATTTGCAGAAGGTATAGTAGAAACTCTTTCATAATTCATAATCATTTGAGGGAGAGAAAATGACCCATATGATCTGTGTTCTTGTCTGCTGTTCTATGAGTAGTTTTGTTGATCCTAGTCTGTACATCACTGATACGTATATAGGATTGCAGGCTTTGCCCTTGCAGGAGAGAATACAGTTAATACATGAGGAAAGATACAGAGACAAAGTGTTATTTAAGTCCCTAGGCAACTGACAGACCTAGCTCTCATTTCTGTCTTCCCGGTGGAAATACATTCATACTCAGTACTATGAGCACAGTATTGTCTCTATAATTAAGATATTAAAGAGATTTGTCTATAGTTTTATGATGGTAGCTTATTAAATCTTAAATACAGGCCTTAATCCTCCAAAACACTCGAGTTTCAGTTGTGAACAAGACTAGAACCAAGTTATGCTTTACTGTGCTTTGCAGGATGTGACCTAAACACAGACAGTTCTTGGATTCCAGGTAATCCTCAGCATCAGCTTCTTCTTTCCTAGGCTGTATTGCCCTTTCACTTCAAACTAGCACCCAGACGGGCTTCAGCAGACTCAGTGATGCAATGAGGCTGATTTTAGCCCTCAGGGAATAACTTTAGCAGGTTGACTTAGTCCATCTGATATGGAAAAGATTCTCAAGCGTTGGCGTGTCACAGTTCCTAAAATATTAAGTCACTGAAAATGCCTACGTAAACAGTGTCTGAAGGAGGGAATCAGAGCTGCTGGCTCCAGCATCTCTTCCCTTTGCTTCTTCAGCCTCCAACTGCATATTTTCCCCTTCCCTTTCCTTCTTCACCTCTTCCCTTGTGATAAGGAGGCCTACCTTCATCAGAGAACCTGTTTTACAAGGGTAATACCATTGGACACCTACCAGATGGTGTACACTTACCATGCGTGATTTTCACTTTATGGAGATAAACCCTTCCTTTCCTAATCCTAAAAAGTCATTATGAATTTGTGGTGGTAAATATGAATCCTGCAGAAAGCCCCAAATCTTTCTTCTGTTATGAAGGACGTAGGATGAGATCAGAATCAGCGGCATTTTGTCCATGCTCTCTTCCCAGAGTGGTATAAAAACTAAAGCATGAGGTCATTTCATTTCCTGAGATTGCCAACAAGCAATCACTTTATGCCAGAGAGAGGGAGGTATTTTGCTTGTCTGCTACTGCTTAGCTGATGTATTTTCAATGTTACATTGGCCTTCTCCATGGGTGATGTTGCAGTTGATTGCTTGAGAACAGTGAAAATACAAATATGGGCTATGAGGGGTTTAATGACAAATTCTGAGTGCAGAACGTGCGTAGGTTGTAGTGTTTGAGGTACTTTTGGAGATTGCATGCAATCAGTACGTATCACTGTCTACACTGAAGGAGACAGTGTTAGCAGGAACGCGTCTTTCACAGAGCAGGATTTGCAGGTGTGCAATTAATGATGCAGTGTCAACCTCTTTCTGTTGATATTTTGTCCTATGGAAAGAAATCACTTTATTTTCTCTATCAAACTATCATTTTTATATATCTATTTATTTTCTCTATCAAAGAGTCTTTTGAGTTATTAGCAAGCCCATAGGTTTGTGGATCTCAAAATGGCCAAGTTGACTTCATCCCTTTTGTTTTCACCTCTTCTTTTGCAGATGCTAACTAGTTTAGGCAGCAAAGGAAGCAGTTCAAGATGGTTTCTCACTAACAACTTGAGTGATTCCTTTGATTGTCTGTGATATCAATTCCTGAAATACATTCTCAGAATGTACTTTTTATATATATCTAAGAAACTTGGATTTTGACATTTCCTTACATATCTTCGATTCCTTCAGGCAAATGTTGTCATGGTAGTTTCCTACAGACTGCATTGTGCTCTAGTCTGTGTGCTTTGCTATTAGCACTTCTGATTTATCTCCCTAGTTTCTCTGTGAATACAGCTCAGATCAACTCCTCTGGTGCGTGGAACACATCTATTTTTACAGGCTACTTGGAATATTCTCTCCAGGAATTTGCATACTCCTTTGATTCCAATTTAGCCAAATCCAAGTGCTTAGGTACCTGGATACACGCAGAAAATCAATGTTCAGGTGCGTGGAGAGCCTCTGAGAACACAGAGTTGGATTCTGCCTTTAACTTACAACTCTACCTTGACCAGGCTTTGCAATCACAAAGATAGTGTTTGGTATTAGCAACTTTAATTACCGAAGTAAAAGGGGCATATTAACCAATCCTCTGATTTGTGCACATGAAGTCAAGATAGAAAACCACAGGGCTGCCAAACTACTGCTGTATGGCTCAACCAACCATGGGGAAAACATCTGGTAGGTGCCCTCTCCTCTTCCACACCCTTCCCTATGGGCAGGAACATGGCTTTGTTCTGTGTGTATTGAGTCATCCAGTTATTGTACTTACCTTGTAATGTCATTCTCAGACATGTTAAGACAAGATTTAGCCTTCAATAACAGTTGGCACGGAACACATCCTCCTTTTATGATTTGAATTAAACCAAACTACAAAATCGTTGTGTTGGTATAACAATGCATTTTGTTAAAGCAGTCTTTATATGCAGTCTGGAATGACAAATACCAGGATGTGTTTATCATCATAAGGAGAAACAGAGTGAAAATGAGTAAAGACAAAAAGAGGGTTATCCATGAAGCTGTAATGCTGTGTGATGAGGGAAGGGCTGAGGGACCTGGGGGAGGTTTAGGCTGGAGAAGAGAAGGCTCAGGGGGGACCTGATCGCTGCCTACAACTGCCTGAGAGGAGGATGGAGCCAGGAGGGGGCTGCGCTCTGCTCCCAAGGAACAGGGATGGGACAAGAGGGAACGGCCTCAGCTGCACCAGGGCAGGGTTAGATGGAGCTGAGGAACAATTCCTGCCCCAGAGGGTGCTCAGCATTGGAACTGCCCAGGGCAGTGCTGCAGTCACCGTTCCTGGGAGTGTTCGAGGCCTCAGTGCCATGGGTCAGTGGTGGCCTTGGCAGTGCTGGGAACGGGTGGATTGGATGTTATTAAAGATCTTTTCCAACCCAGTTGATTCGATGATTCTATGATTCTAAGGGGTCTTTGTGGCTGTGTACTTCTAGCTTGCTCCCTGCGCCGCTGCGATGAGGCTGAAGACATCTGCTAGCGTACCAATCCTAGAATGTTTCAATTTAGTATTTTAGTACAGACTTGATGAATCATCAGGGTCCAGAGACTGCTCAGAAAAGAACACTCATTCTGTCCATAGGATATTTTGGGTTCTGACAATATCTTACGTTACTGAAGTTTCCAGTGATCAGACTCCTTGTTTCCTGCCTATGAAACTAACACTTTTGTTAGGCTTTGATGCCACTAATTTCTTGCTAATGAACAGACCAAGCTTATTTAAGGAAAGGGGCAATTTTGCAACTACAAGGCTTAGAATTACTAAGGCAAAGCTTTAATTTGCCACCAGTGGCAAATTCCTTCCCTGTGAATGGAATCAATTCAGAGAAAACAATTACACTTCCTTTGTGCACAGGCTTCCATCAACTGGTGTGAGATTTGAAGCACAGGAAAGAGAGAAGCTTGTCAGCAGTGCTCAGTATGTGCAGGAGATGCCATGCAAGATGGATTCAGAGTCTCAGACAGGCCAGAAAGCAATAGAGAAAACCATGGCAGGACTTGTTTGAAGTTATTTCCACTTGGTTATGTTAAGTCTGAGAGTCTTTTAGGATGCTTATGCCTAAATTACATCACTTTTATTTCATTATCCTATATCGTAGCATTTGTGGAAAGCAAGAGGCAAGCAGCAACCTTCCCATCAGCAGCTTTGTTCTGTGCAGAGCTGCATTTATGTTATGCAGGGCTTAATGATGCTTCAACACATGCATTTCAAATGGCTCCTTCAAGTCGTATCTGCACGCTGCACTACCACAAGTGGAACTCCTGCTCCTAGTCATAAGATACTATTTACAATGCAGTAACACTCTCAAGCCTTTGCGAGGATTAGGCCCCAGTAGCCCACTCGTTGTTTAAAGCCAGTAAAAGGCTGTGACTACTCCTAATTGCTTGCTAAGCAGCGATAGCTATTCAAGACAGCATCTGGAGCCTCTTCTGCTGCGTGCATCATCGAAATAATTCTCAGCTCAATCCTGAATGCTCCTCTTTATTCCAGGTAATTATGTAAGAGGCAGAGAGATCCCAATATGAATTTCAGAGCCAAAAGGAAACGGGTGAAGATGGCAGTTAAGTCATCTGTTGATCTGCAGATTGGGACAGTTTGGTACAGAGTCACTGAAATCAGAGCCCCTTACACTGCCCATCGGCTTGCGCCGTGTGACCAGGTCTTTAACTAAACTGGGAAGGCTAAAGCAGTGAACGAAACACCCGGCAGACTGCGAGGATGGAATATTGCTGCGCTGAAATAAGTGTATCTGCTTGCAGCTGCTATCTGATTGTCAATAATTTAAAGGCCTAAAGGGGAGGAGGGAAAACTGAGCAGCACAGAGGCTTTTGTTAGCAACAACACACTACAGTGTCTCCAGGACGTAAATTAAGATAGGTTTCTTTGGCAGGCAAATCCACTCACTCAAGCAGGTGCAAACTATAATATTTATGTGCAAGACTGTGTGCCTATTGCTTATATTTGTGAGGAGGTAAATAGAACTATTACCATTGATTTCATGATAGCTGTTCACTCTCTGCAACCTGGTGATATAAGGGACCTGCAGACTGGGTCTGACAGCTCCATTTCTGGCAGAAGGAGTTTTGTAAGTAAAGAACGGTTGCAGGAATCAGCATTTTCTGAAGGCTTTGGTTCAAATTTAAGTGTTCCCAGTTAACTTCAGGACAAACTTGGTTCTGACCAAGCTAGACTGTAACTAAAGGCTCCAAGGACAAACTTTATAGCATACATTCAAATAAAGACCCAGTGAGAGAAACTGAAGTTTCTTTCACGCACTTCTTTTGGGGGTAGCACTGTGTGTTCCAGCCAAGGCCCCAAAGACAAACTATCCGTCTTACCAATAGGTGTCCATAAGGCTCAAACTACAAGAATTTGCTTACTTTCTAAACTGAGCAGTATTTTAGCTTCCTGATTTTCAGCGCAAACAGTGGGGTTTAGCTTCTACTAATTTTCTAGTAATTGCACACTAAAGCTTAACTCTGGTTTCAGAGCCACAGTAATACAGCAAGGATATGTTTGTAATACTGCGCAGATTCTCAGTGTCAAACAGTGATTTTGGATGGTCACGTGTTGTCTGGGCTGCTCAACTAGCTCTTGAGTGAAGTTTAACAGGCCAGAAGCAGGCGGTGTCTTTACACCTATTACACGTGGAAGGACAGTGCTTCAGATTGTGGCATATAGGCCATGCTGCCAGCAAGCTTTGCTGGTACACACTCTGCCACTGCTTCCTTTTGCCCCTTCACTCTGCCAAGTACTGGTAGAGGAGAGTGGCTGCTACGTGATGTTTGGATGAGCCAAAGATTCCTGAAGCAGGTGAATGCAATAGTTGTGCATATTCTACTTGGTCAAACTACAAATGACAGCGTTAAAACAGGACGACCAAATCAAACACCAACTAGCTGCGCAGTCAGACTGATCCTATAGACCACAGTGCAGTCGCACAGCAAGACCACTTGCACTGATGGCAGCATTTCTGCAGTGTTTTTAGCATGAGAACAACCAGAAAACAACTACAAGGCAGAAAACAAATTCAAATATCATCCAGGATAGGTTTTCCTCACAAGCAAGGCAAGGAGAACAAAAATCTCCATGGGAAGCATTAGCTCCCTCATGTACAGATTTTATCACTGGGATTTAGCAGTGGGCATCTTCAAATACAACACAAAGCTCGGACAAACCATTGCAGTGCTTGTTATACCTATTTACCATGATTATTGCATTACCAGGTCAGAGAGTTATTCTCATCAGTGGTGGGTTTAGTCATTCGGTGCATTAACTGCTTTATGACGTGATGCACCTCATCAAGAACATGGATTATGAGCACTCAGACATGAGATTGTATGACCCAAGTGCACAACACAGAAAACTTCTCTTAGGCACATTCAGATACAACCAGAGAATACGCTGAAGAGAGACAAAAACACCACAGCAAGGGAAAACCAGAGTGGGGAACCCCAAAGCTTTGGGAAAAATATAAAGCCCATGTAAACCCCTTATTGCTGAACAAGCTGTTGTGTGCTATGTGTTAGAAAAGGACTTGTGTACTGGCTGGATTAGCATCAGTCAGTCCAAGGGATCACTATAATGCAGGTGGTGATGCAGAGCTTCCTGTGTTATCTCTGTTGTCCACTCAACATTTGCTCATCTTGTGGACCAGAACTGCTGCTTGTAACATCTGCATGATGGGATGAGGTCTCACTGATCACCAGCTCCCGGTGTAAGTGCTGAGAACTCAAATAGTCTACTTTTGATGAAGTATTAATAATGTTTCAGTCATCCATAGTCACAACATCACCAGAAACTTCATTATTTCGAGCATTCTACCCTATGCAATTGTTAATTCTTAATACACAAACTGGGGCATTTCACTGACATTAAAACCAAACCCACTATAGCCACGTAAGAATTAGTTCCCTTATAGGCTAAAACAATTCCCAAAGGTTTTCCACAGAATAGCGCACACCAAAAACTTTGCTTGAGTTTTACAGGTGGCAAAACCAAGTGAGGCCAGCAGAATGAGCTGTGTTCACTACTTGCCTGCCTTTGAGGGAAGAGCAGGCTTTGAGTTTAACAGAAAACAAGTCAGGATGGAGGGAGCTACCACAACTCATGTTTTTCCTTGCTATTGGTTCCTTCTCAGCCACCAGTTTCCTGTGTTTCACAGGGTAGGAATTACAGACAAAAGAGATGTAGAGATTCAGAATACATCAGGGAAGTCCTCTGGTCTTCTCCTATAGATGAATCTAGAGAAACCTTTAACCGAGTGCTAGATCACCAGGTACCCACTTTCCTACAAACACTGTAAGTCTGCTGCTGCTGTCATCATTCTTCTTCCCAAATACCCTTTAATCTGCTGAGATCAGGCTAGCTGTGCTTATTGCTGTTCATAGCCTGCTTTCCATTCACTGTCATAGCCATAAGGAGATTCTCAGAGTTAAAATGCATTAAACATGAAAACCCAGTGCTGCATCTCTCATCAGAGGATGATATTTCTCAAAACAGACATGGCTCATGGCAAAGGCGAATCTGTTTCCCAAAACATTCTTTGGTAGTTTCATTGAACTCTTCTCTTCATCCAAAATACCCTCAAAAGTTTGGTGATAGACTTTAGCCATTAGAAAAATGGTCGAAGTGTATTTAACACATGGAGTTCTTTGGGAAATCACTGGTTTATCATTTATTTACCAGGGAATAAAAGCCAAGAAGGGCTAAATCCCTCAAGAGCCACAAACATGACCTACTCCAGCCTACACATCTGGGTGCTGGAGTTTCAGGGAGGAAGGAGGAGGAAACATCAGTCTGCTGCAGCTTAGATCTACTTCTCCAGCAGCCACATTACAACTGGATTGACCTCCTCTTTAATCCTGAAAAGGACGTTGCCTCCAGGCTTTCCTGTGTTATGGGACAGAGCCTGGACATAGTTTAGCCCCAGAGAGGGCTAAAGGGTGTGCGTTGCCATGTTTCAGCTGTGGAAAAGCCATGTCTTCTACAATGTAATATTAAGTCTATAGAGTAGACACTGTCATATGTGGTTGAGTCTGTTCTCAAACCAGGTCATTTCATTTAGGATCAGAGTCATTCCCTAGCGTGCATACTCTTGGCAAACACAGATGATCTTACTTCGACTTGGCTGGAGTCAAGCCTTCCTATTCTATGAAGCAAAGCAATCATGCCTGAACTTGGCCAACACCACAACATGCAACGGGTGAGCGTTTTGGCTGGGTGTGTGTGCCTCTCCCACACACCTTTCTCTCTTAAGTGACATTGCTTTTGACACAGTTGTACTGGGCTTTTGATGCATATCTCTGATAGTAATTTGAACACGCTGCTCAATTACCTACCTCACTCCTATTTTGGTTGTTATACTGCCATCATCAGTGTATTAGGTGAACAAAACAACACATAATTATGATTTCTGACTCATGGGGGGGTTTCTATCTTGTTTCCAGTGTCAGAATTACATACCATAGTGTTTTGATCCATCACCACTCCCTTTTCTTCCCTATTGTGATACAGATTATGATTCCCAAACCTACTGTGATACAGATTCATGGTAGAGGAGACCAAGTCAAAAAAGACCATCCAAGAGTTGATAAAGAGGTCAGAAAAGGGTTTGGGACTGTCCCTACCTTCCTGGAGGCTTATTGTACCATCTTCGACTGGTGTCTGGGTAACTCTGGATTACATCTTCATCAGGTGGTACAGTCATAGAGTTACAGAGTAAATTGGGGATAAGGACATAACGTAGACCAGTTAGGGTTGGAAAGGACCTTCAGATCATCTAGTTCCAAGACCGTCAAGTTCATCCACAATTATAAGCATTTAAAGTGGTTTTTCTTCTGCCTATTGCCCAGCTGATGGTGTGAATGAATGCTAACAACCAGCTGGAGCCTGTCTTCTAGTTCATCAGAAAGGAATCACTATGTGCTCTCCCAGACTGCTCCACAGTGGAACTATAGAGTTGTTTCAAAAGTACAAGGCCCAAATCAGAACAAAATGCTATCACAAAATGCCCCCTCTGTCATAGAATCCCAGAATGGTTTGGGCTCAAGGGACCTTAAAGCTCCTCCAGCTCCAACCCCTGCACATGGACAGGGACACCTTCCACTGGAGCAGTTTGCTCCAAGCCCCTGTGTCCAACCTGGCCTTGAACACTTCCAGGGATGGGGCAGCCACAGCTTCTCTGGGCACCCTGTGCCAGCGCCTCAGCACCCTCACAGGGGAGAGCTTCTGCCTAAGAGCTCATCTCAGTCTCCCCTCTGGCAGGTTAAAGCCATTCCCCTTTTCCTGTCCCTCCAGGCCCTTGTCCAAAGCCCCTCTCCAGGTTTCCTGCAGCCCCTTCAGGCACTGGAGCTGCTCTGAGGTCTCCCCTTAAGGAGCCTTCTGTTCTCCAGGCTGAACCAGCCTCTGAATGGCTCCTGTAAGTTGCACTTGGTAAGGCAGCTGAGTGGTTCCCACGTGAAAGGGTATTGCTGGTATTCAGCCCTGTGCAGGACAGACTAAGGCCATCTGTGTAGCACAGATGAGCACATTGAGGAGAACATCATTCACAATGCAAATTCATTGCTAAATACCAATCATCCACTCAAATACCTTGGCTGGAAACATTTATTAGCCCTATGCATGTTGCAGAGAAGAAAGGGATACCCAGCAATTTTGTTGTGCGTCCATAGTGAAACCCAGTAATACATTGATTTATAATGCATGAATATTCAAAGATTATAATTTTCCCAGTTTTAATGAAGTCCATAATGAGATCACTAATCTCTATAAAGCCTATTCTGCAGTCATGAAGATAGATTCTCAGATGGAGAGTAAAGATATGGTTGCGTATGCTGCATTTGGTGGAGTTACACGCGATAAGGTCACTGAGGTGGTGTCCTGGTGCAACTGAACCCCAGTCTAGAGAAACAGGCATGCAACCTCCCCTTGGGTGAGGATCTGTTAGTTCAAACCTTCCCCCCTCAAAAGGACTGTATCAACATCCAACATGATGTCTGCCCAGTGGTTCACAGGAAAAGGGTGGTGAACTGAGCAAATTCAGTTGTTTCATGATTAAAACAGCAAGGACAGTGGTCCAGAATGAGCTGGTGACTGGCGAGTTGCACAAGAGGCTTAGCAGATAGCTCCTAAACTATGTGGATGTTTTACTTCAATGTGTCAGAGGGCTTTTGTGCCAACAAATACATTTGGCTTGTGCATACTTCATGTGTTAGACTACCTGATAATTCCTTTACATCATGCAGCTCTTTATGAAACGAAGTTTACCCTCCAGATAGTTCTGTTCATCTGACTTGGAAACTGTTGGGTGAGGATTCAGGTTGTGGGGTTTAATACTTCCTTCCTCAAATAAAGCTTCAGGATTCCCAATTTCCAATGTATAGCATTTCACAAGGCATTAGTTCTGCTGTTCTAAAAGCAAAATGAGACTGTTCCATGTATTGTAACTGAGTGACAATGTACCCATTTATACCTTTAAACCACAGGACAGGTTAACCTAGGCTTTCAATTGTCCTCAGGTTTTCTTCCCTCTTTTACTTCCTGCTGTAGGGGATAGAGGAGCTGTTAGACCAGGTAGCCCGTAGTTCTGCTTTATTATCTATCCTCCCCTCCATGCTTTTGCTACCTATTTTGGACAGTTGCTGTTGGTTTGGGGTAGTTTCCGAATTGATTTCCGAGCCGATGATAATGGCATTTATTTGTGAGGGATTTGTGAACAACAGCTCCCTCTAGTTCTTGCTCTGCTCCGCTTCTTCGCCGACAGCGAATGGGAGCTAGAAGAAACCTTCCCCCTAACGCAAAGATTCATCCCGGTGTCTCACTCCTTGCAGCCTGAAATAGAGCGTTTATCACTTTGATCCCAGATTGAAAGTAAATGCCATTAAAACAGTGGAACTAAGTATGTTAAAAAGGACTGTAGGATTAGAAGATTACACACACTTAAACATTGAAACATATCTGTGTAAAAAGAAAGGAAATGACAATGCCCCTAAGGATCCAAATGACTTAATGCTGGAATAATGTGGGTCTTATTTTGTAATCTGGAGGTACAGAACACAATTGTTTGTCTTTATTGGCTAAAGCTTATACCCCAAGCGAGCAACTGAGCTCATGGAGCTTTTGGGAACGTTTCATCCCTACTCTGCTCCTCGTTTGTGCCATGCACATGTACAATGACACTGCGCTTCACTGAGCCACTCCAACCCCGAGCTGTGCTTTCCAGAGCTCTGAGGTAGCATCAAACACTTTGAAGGAGACCTTCAGCCCCTCAGTAGCAAGTAACAACGAACATCTAGGCTGAGATGTTGAATCACAGAATTCCAACCCCTGCCATGGGCAGGGACAGCTTCCAGTGCCAGGACACTGCCAAGGATGGGGCAGCCACAGCTTCTCTGGGCACCCTGTGCCAGCGCCTCAGCACTCCTCACAGGGAAGAACTTCTTCCTTATCTCCAACCTGAATTTCCCCTGTTTCAGTTTGAACCCATCACCCTTTGTCCTATCACTCCAGTCCCTGATGAAGAGTTCATCCCCACCATCCTTGTAGCCCCCTTCAGATATAAGGAGCTGTTCTGAGGCATCCCATGAACCTTCTCTTCTCCAGGCTGAACAGCTCCAATATTCTCAGACTGTCTTCATATGGAAGAGGGAAGCTATGGCAGGGTATGCTAAAGCCCTGCTTTGGTACCAACCCTTTTAAAACCTTTATAACCCTTCAGTCAGTGCTCCAGTTTGGGGAGAACCTACGTAAAGCCAAGCTATCTGTTCTCAACTACTTTGTTTGTCAGAGAGCAAGATCTGCAGTTGAAAGTTTCAGTTACCAAAATAAAATGTGAAGCAAATGTGCAAAGATTTTCGGATAGGCAGTTAATCGTTGAACAAGTTGTTAACATTGTGGTAAACACTCCATCCTTCAGAATATTTAAATCAGACATGACTGTCTTCCTAAGCGATAGCATTTAGACCATAAAAACTGCACTTCAAACCAAACAAAGTGGTCTCCAACCAAACCAACACCACGCAGCACAAATAAGCAAAACCCAAAGTGAGAAAGCAATGACTTTGAGAGCTCAATGGCTGCAATACCATTTACTTCAGAAAGGTTCTTTTGCATTTAGATTCTACCACTGCTATGGAGGGTTATCATTCAACAGGCCCCTTCCGCTCTCTGCCTTAGCACTCTGAGCTCTGACGGTTGTCTCCTCCACTGCTGCAAATAGCGACTGGTAAATTAAATAACACCCTCCTTTGAGAAGTGAAATCATATTCCAAGACAAAAGTGACAAAATATAAAGATATCCGAATATTAAAACTGGCCTTATCTACTATCATTGACAAAGATGGAACTGCTGTGAAACTAAAGCGTTCTATCCCTTTTCACTGTAGTATTTTTGGCTTTAAACTTCTACTATGAGGTTTGCGAGACGTGTCATATCACCTTTTATTAAACCAACATACCAGGAACAGTTCACTAATCTGGATGACAAAATATTTTCTGCTCCTGATTGAGATGCTGCTGTACCGCTCACAACATGTTCAATGTACAATGTTCTTAAAGAACCTTAATTCAAATATGCAAGTTCCTACAGAAAACAATTATCATCAGGAAAGTTCTTGGCTGAATCACATCAGAGAGATCTTAAGAGAAAATACTTCAGGAGGAATTAACAGCGCTGACTATCAGGCTGCGATGGTTTATATCCGTCACCATTTTGACAGTGGCCCAGAGGGAAGAGGTTTCTCGCTGGTTACTAATCTCAGCTCATACACTAGCCTTTCAGCAAGGTCATTAATCTTCTTCCACAGAAGTTTTCCTTCTTTCTTTCCAAAGAAGGCATCAGCAACCTTTTCTTTAGAGCATGTAAAAGGAAGATTACATTTGTACAGAATCGCCAGATTGTGAGTAATGGATATGTTAGTACATGCTACAGCTCTTTGGCTCGATCTTTTTATGTGCATATAAACAAAACCCGAATCTTCCTCTTGCACATTCTATTCCAATTCTCTGTACTAAAGAGCTCAGAAAGAAGACGAAAAAGGAACCCTTTACTGCCACTGAAATTAAGCCTATCAACATAGTCTCTATTTCAGTCATTTTCACATTCCTCTCCCCCTACACAGATAGATGCAGTAGGAAATTTGTTTTAAACTCACAGTCATTCGGCGAATGAATGGAGATCAGACCTTTCACCAGTGCCATATATGAACCTTCTGCAAGGGAAAAAGGGCTTTAGGAGCTCCATGGAGCATTTGACTATTGCAAGTAAGATAAATATGCTGACATGGGAGAATGCTGGGTTCCTGCCCTTACACAAGCTTCTGAAGAAAGGATTTTCCTTTCAGTGACTGCTTTTTGGAACAGTCCAAACAAGCGCCATGCTCAGTGAAGCTGGTAAATGTAATCAGACATAATCTGATCAGCATTTACCCCACTCTACCAATAGGCCCTTGTCTCAATATGCGACACGTCGCCCGTCTCAGCTTTTTCTATGGATCCAAAGGTTTTAAGCCAAGTGATGTAGAAGGGTATGTGACTGGTGTGAAAGGCTGGAAGTACATAAAAGTTTGTTAGATTATTTGCTTTTTCCCTTTGGATTAACACGGCTTTTTAAATTCAGAAGCTGAAAGACTGGTGCATTAGCTATTCCACTTGACACATTACTCTAGATTTAGTGCTTCAAGTAGAGCTACTCCAAGAATGAAGCTGTATTCTCTCCAAGAACTTGTGATATTCTTACCCTAAACTGTGTAAGCATTGTCAAGATGTGTTAATTTGACAATTATTTGCAGTCCTCAGCACTCAATATTTGTATTTGAGCATCCAGGAACGTAAAAAGTTATTATGGTTTTATCTCTTTCCAAAGAGTTTTTAAAGACCAGGATTAATTTAAATATTGACAAATGATCCATCTAAATGAAAAATGCCAGCATCACAATGGCAAAGGTCACGCCAGTCCTCTGGAATACAGAAGGCAGGATTGTTTTGTGGAACAGGAACATATGAAGTGTTTCATAATTGAACCACCATGCCACGGTTTGAATGGCTCACATTGTCGTTCCCCTGATGATATGAACATGCAAAAGGTCATAAGTCCAAATTAGACTTGCAAGTTAAGAGATCTAATAAACTTAACTGGAAACATGCACTTGTATATCTGGTTGTGTCATGCTGGGGCTTTTTTACATGACAGAATCATGGCTTTCGGTTTTATTCTTGTAATAGTGATATCACTCTGGCAAGTCATCCCCAAAGCAGAAGAAAGACTTTTAACAGAAGGCCTTGATTTGTACAGTGAGGACTCCCATACTCAAAACATAGAACCCAAATAAAATGCAAACAGAAGAATTGAAGAACATGGTATGTTATGTGGAGACATCTGATTTTAGTCTATGTTAAACACATTGGGAAGAGCTGAGAGAAAAGGAGGAGAAAGAGGTTTTCTACTCATAGATGGAGCATGTATTTTCTTTCTCCTATTGGGAAGATTTGTTCTTATACTCCTTTACTTGTATTGCAACTTTGGGGATGTTCAGTCACCTCTTTTTCTTCTCTAGACCTTCACAAATAAGAGTGAACATGGAACAGTCATCAGATCTTCTAGGAACAGACCAGGCCTTAAATTCCTATTATAGACAACGGATCAGTCAAGCAGAAGTTGCCACACAGCATAGGCTTAACACAAAGAGCCAAAAAGTGTACTTGACCCGAATAAAGTCACCTCAGGTGAGAACTGGGTACATGAAGCTGAGCAATTTGTCCCACTATTAGAAATAGCAAACCTGGATGGATGCTTTGCAACTAAATCATCCTCATATTACTTTGCTTTTTTTCTTCATATAATCCAATCAGTTTAATAACAAAAGAGCTTCAAGATGGAGTTCATTTCTGGGTAGTATTTGAACTGCCACAGAGTGGGAAATCTAAATGGGAATTACTCTTGTAACTGTAAACTTTGTCTTAGTGCATTAAGTGAAAGTCTTAAGTTAAGGAATAAGGAATCTCAGCCATGCCCTTCAGTTCACTGTGAAACATGGGATCAAAGGCCAGAGATAAAACAGATCTTCCAATCACCCTGTTCCTGCAGGGCACAAGCAAAGCTTTGCAGTCCTGTTCACCAGGCTTTTAATGAGAACAGGATCAAGTCCATATTTCATGCAACTTTCCAGTGGGTTGAGATAAGGAGGGGGATTTAAAACCAATTATTAGTGCTTCCAAAAACCAGTTACTTACCAGAGTTCATTTTATCAAAGCAACAGAGAAATCCTCCATCATTTCCATAGCAGCCGTTAAACAAGTTCCAACCCAACCATGTGCGTGAGTTCAGAAAACAAAGTGAAGTTTGCCAGGATTAGCTAATCAGTTTATTGTTTCGGTGAAGTCAGGCTGCATCTATGCCAGCAGGCTGCTTTTTCAAGTGCTATTCCATTTTTAAGCACAAAGCTTCTAATATTTATAGAACAAAGATTATTCGCTCAATATCGGAGCAGATGGATGCTTTCTCCCTTCTTGAAGGGGGCTGTGGGAACACAGCTACATCTCTGGAGACAAAAACCAGGCATATGCAGACAGAGTTTAGAGGAATGACCATCTTTGCAGGTTTCTATCACTGTAGAAATAGCTTGCATAAACACAGCCCTATTTTGATGCTGTTCTTGAAATGCAGGACTAAACTGAGGCTCTCCACCCAATCTGGAATGCCATTGAATATTCATGACTCAGGTGTTGGCATTGTTAAGTTTTAGAGAGGAAATGAAATAGGTCCTTTCCTAATTCTGATTTCCTGCATTCCGCTGATGCAAACCCAACACCATTCAGCAGAAAGAAGGGGTTTTAAATTAAGGTTAAACCCATTTAAGTGTGCATTAATGTAGGTCTGAGGTAATCCCACTGACATCAGCGTTATTTCATGTCTTTGACTGAATTTAGAACAGAAAATAGGCCTCAGGTATTTGGGGAAAAAGTAGAGTCAAAATTAACCAGCGCCCTGCTCCTATAACCGGGTAAGGACAAAATCTGATGCCATTCAAAGCTTCCCTGACATCAGCACGGAGTCTCGCGAGTAAAGGGCTGCCTTTACTCAGTCAGACAGTCCTTTGCAGAGCAGGACCAGTTGCCTTTCCCTGTGCTTCCAGCCAGGGGAGAAGAAAGCTAAATTATCAGAGAGCAGCACAGAAAAAAAGCAGAATTCAATATTCCCATGGACTCCTATTCTCATGCACGTAACTTGCTGTTTGTCTGCAGGGAACAAACCCCACACTTTCATTTACCAGCAGCAAGTAGTTCAAATGGAAGTTTATCTTAAAGGCCTATCCCTGTGGCCTTCCTGTCTGTTCTTTTCATAGTGCATTAGACTGAGGAATATTCTCTTACTTGCTCATCACATTCCCAATATATTGCATCCTCATCTTTTATTTCTCTCCAACGCCCTTAACATGCATGCAGGCGTGCTGGCCTCATTATTTTACATCCTTATCTGCCCCTCACAATTTGTTTCTGACTCTCCTCTACTATTTCAATGGCTTTATCTTCACAGCACCCGTGGGCTTGTTTATTTGCATTGGAGTGAGAAGCGAAAGCATAGCAAGTAATTTAGACAGGGTAAATTATAGCAGAGCACAAAACTGAATCCAGCCACCTCATCTGGCACATGAGGGTCCCGAGGACTGGTTGTATTTTCCAGTCAAAACCTGTTTGCAGCCAGAAGAGCTCTGTTTCTGCTGAGGCCATGGGCAACTGTGAGAAATAACACAGCCATTTGTCTGTCTTTGATGTCACCACCTTGGAGTTAACCGCTTCAGGAACTCTCAAATTGCATCTAGAGAGTAAGCCTCTTGTTTTGGAGAAGAGAAAGAAATACCCACACTTCTCGAGACCAACAACATTGCTATGGCTCCAGTTAACTCTTACATTAGGGGGTTTTACAATGTCTTTGAGTAAGAAGTGAAATATTTATCATCCAGACCCCATTTTAGTATATAATGGGCCAAAAGAAGTACAAGAAAAACTAAACATAAGAGGAAACGTTGCCTTCTGCACCATGTCTTAGTGAATTCTTCTGTTGCTCCTAAGCTTCTGCATCATTTCTCACAGTAAAAGCAGTTTACTTGACACAGCAGAACAGGACATGGCCACAGTAAAACACGGGAGAGCAATCGTGGATAGAGCACATGTGGTTTTAAAACTGCATTACACTTGGAAATGAGAAAGAAATACATTCAAGTGCTCTCATGTAGCAAGAGGAAGCATGAGAAAGCAGCCCCAAGCAATTTAAAACTATGCTGTGTGAATGAGCAGGCAGCCCAAGCAAAACAGTAGTCCAAATATCTCCTTGGAATAAAAGACAAACACACACTTAACAGCCAAGGGACAAAGCACTGGGCTGGGAGAATCCCGTAGGCTGTAATTCCACACAAGCGAGTACAGAAGGATCATCTACCAGAGCAGTAGTGCAGGTTTGATCCAAGTCTTCTAACGCCCAACTAAATCAGACAGAGGGTTTTCTCACCTGTAAGTTATAGTCTTTCCTATGGTTTAGAGGTTGCAGTGCAAGAGGCAAGTCCCCAAGAAGACACAGAAGACGGGTGTTAGATCTACCATGAAGCAGGCTGGTTTTACCCAGCCAACTTGCATTTTTGCACTAAGGAAGACAGGCCCTGCAGCCACCTCATGAGCTTCAGCACATTTCCTGCTGTTTGCCGTGACCTTTTGTATATAAAGTAATAAAGTAATAATTAGAAGCTTTCAAACTTTTCTTTCCTGGTGTTACCATAACATATGGGGCTGTGTATAAACGTTAACATACAGAGAGCTCTACTGCAGGGTGCCCTTGAGGATTAGAACAAGCAGCAGACCTCCCCCAGCGTACATACTAAAACAAACCACTTCGCGTTCAAACTGGGGCAGATCAAAGTGCTCGCTCAAAGATTACATTGCCATGTAAGAAGTGAGATCAAATTCTTCAAACTGAAAATCCCATCTCACACATTACACAAGAAACCCCCCTCAGACAAGTTGGCAACGCAATTCCTGGTGCTTCCGTAGAGGTGGTTTCTTCTGAAACTCCCTGTTCAACCAAGCAAGGAGGGTCAGAACACATCCCAAGAAGGGGGTGCCAATGCATCATTTAGTAGTATCTGTTAATGTTCTTCACATGTGTCATGGTTTAAGCCGGAAATCACGCAGTTTGCTCACTCACTCCTCCTTCTTTCTTCCTCCCCACTCCGAGGTGGGGGGGAATGGGGAGAAGAATCGAAAGAATGTAACTCCACAGGTTGAGATAAGAGCCGTGCAGTAACTGAGGTATAACACAAATCACTGCTGTACCACCAATAATAATAATGACCAGAGAAATACAAGGGAAGAGGATACAACCGCTCACCACCCAACAACCAAGCCAGTGAACTGAACTCTTCCGGGTCCCTGCCCCTAGTTTTTCCATCATGGACATGACGTGCTGTGGTATGGAATACCTCTTGGTCAGTTTGGGCCAGGGGTCCTGTCTCTGCTTCCTCCCGGCTTCCCCTCCTCCCTGGCAGAGCATGAGGCTCAGAAAGTCCTTGATCAAACCAAACATTCTAAGCCGTAACTATAAGCATCGGTGTTATCAGCGCTGTTCCTAGGCTGAAAGTCGAAAACACAGCACTGCACCAGCTACTAAGAAGGAGAAAAATGACTGCTACTGCTGAACCCAGGACAACATGTTCCTACATGATCAAACCAGAGCAGCAGTATTGATTTCTGTCTCTATTCTAGAGAAGCTACTGAATAAATTCATATTATTAACAAGAAATGGACTAGAATTGGAATTGCCAATAACCAAATGCGCTGTTACATTGAGACCAGGATAATATTTCCCAGGGAAATATTGGTGCCTCCATAGCAAACAACTTGAGTGGCTCATTCTAAGGACAGTGACAAATTATACCCTCCAGATGGGGTGCAGAAGGGATCTGCACCACAGAAAAGCCCTTTTAGGTCCAGAAAGAAAAGCTTTTGTTTTATTTAGTATATAACCATGGAAGAGTCTTTTAAAGAAGTGAAAGAAACTGAAGACACCAATCAGTTAAAGAAATTCTTTCCCTGAGCATTAGCACATTTCCTAGGACTCTGTGACAAAGGAATAAATGTAGTGAAATCTATTTAGTACAAGGTGAGTGACATAGCTTGGAAGAAGGGGGAAATGATGAAGATACATCATCAAAAGGGAGTAAATCTTCTCACTGTTATTTAAGATCACAGAGTGATGGTCACTGCTGTAAAACTACAGCAGAGAGACCCTAAGGACAGTGACAAATTACACCCTCCAGATGGGAATTGTCTAGAAGGTGCAGATCATTCCGAATTGGAAGATGGGAATGACCAATCCATCTATTTGAAAGATGCATAATGATGGTGATTACAGAGGTAGGACTAGAGCCCATACTTAGTGCAGAGAATGGCATTCCTCAGTAAACCAGAGCTCAGCAAAAACTGGTACTTGGATGGTATTTCAACACTCAGCATGCATAGACCCTTGCCCTTTCTATGTTACAGGGACTCTTCTACTTCAGAAAGCTTTGATTCTTCATGCCTGCTCCCAATACATGTAAAGACAACATGTGTCAATGGCATCAATGCCAGTTGGAATGCTTTATCTCCCAGGGTTATCTCATAGAATGGTTTGGATTTGAGAGGACTTTAACATCATCTAGTTCCAACCCTGCTGCCATTGGCAGGGACATTTCACTTTAGACCATGTCAGCCAAGGCCCCATCCAACCTGGCCTACATCAGGGACAACTTATGGAGTATATTCAGTATATGCGCAAACTCTACAATTATCCATAAACACATGGGAGCTAAATCATTAACTGCAAGGAACTGCACTATAGCTCAGTGGCAAACCGTGCAGAACTCAAAGTTCTATTTTTACCATGGGTTGGTTTGATATTTGACTTGTTTTATAAAGAAAGGGCTCCATTGCTCCTCTTTCAAGTTTTCTGTACAGCTGGAAACATACCATTCCATCTCTATCTCCATCCTTTGTTATTCATGTGACTTTCAGCTGGTTCTGCTAGAGACACCAAACACCACTTGAAAAGGAGATGGTGTTTGCACCTTGATGCTTCTTCTACAAATCACACACTCAGTCGCTTTATTCCCGGACATTAATAAACCCACCAAACCTTTAACCAAGCACTCTGGGGCAGACACATGAGGGACAGTTGTGGGGTTTATTGTTACAGATTTGGAAGCAAAACATAGATCCCACAATGTGACAGAGTCCACCACAAGCACGTTCTTTGGGTACTGGTATTCATGGCTAATAGCATAGTCATACAACTTGCCCTTTCACCACTTTATAAGGCTTCCCTTTGGGATAGATCCTATTTAACCCACATCTTCATGTATTCCAGCTGCAATCAGAAGTTAAGAGACACAGCTTTGTTCATCAAAGTTATTTTTAATGGGTTTCTTGTCCTATTTGCTGTCTGTGGTCTAAATACAGTCATTTCTTTGACTGCAGACTCTCTCAAATAAGGCAGAATGAGGAAGCAATAGGTTTCCCTGCTGCTCATTGTAATCACCAAGCTGCTCACTCTGTCTCAGCAAACTGCTCAAGCAATTAGATTCAGAGATTGTCGCAGGAAAAACATTTCTGTTCCCAGCTTCATTGCAAATAAACCAACTGTCTGTACTCCCGAGTTTGTCAGCTCTCCCAGGGGACATGGCAGACAGCGAGGCACAAGTCTCGGAAAGGACCTTTCCTCTTCCAAAGGTAAGGAAATTCAGAACTAGGGGTGCCACAGCGCATGGAGGTACAACTGAGATGGAAGAAAGATCTAGGGGGTTCTCCTGTTTTGCATAGAAAGGTTGGAAATGCGCATCTTTCCTGCTATGCCAGCACGAAGCCTCTCTTCTATTGAGCTTCCTCAGTCTCCTGATGACAATCATTGGAGTTAAGAATGGTACCTGTTCTGCCCAAGAAATTTAGAGGCACAAATGCCATAAAATGGGAGAAAAAGGATACCAAAGGGCAGCCTAGAAAGAAACTGAGAGCTCTACAGGTAAAGAGCTCTCCTGTTATTCCAGCTTTCAGGACAAAAGCCTTTTCCTTCTTTCTCAATGCAAAACATGTAGGCAAACCAAACCATGGCTAGAAGGGGATGGAAAAAGAAAGGGGAAAAGCCCAACAGAATAAACCTGAAACAACATCCTGCTGGTCATGTTAACCAAAAGAGTCTGGTTTTCTGAGGTGTTATATATGTAGCACCCACGGGGATCAGTAGGCAAATTTAAGGATGAAGATGCAACTGTGTGGTTAAGATTTCAATGTGTGAAATGATGAAGTCACAAACTGCTTTCTAATTTTTGTACTTCTACAGTATGAGTTAACCTAGAGTCTGATCCAAGGTCCAATGCTTTTGATGGTTAGTATTCTATTTATTAAGTAGGAACCCGATCTGCTCATCAGATTCCATGCAAAAAGCACTAGCTTACAAGCAGTAAATACTTTGCGCGTTTTCATCCATCACTCATAAATATAAAGCCATTAAAATGTTTTGCAGCACTTCTTTTGTCTCCTGTTCAGTTAAATAATCACCCTTCACCAAGAAATGACCTTCTGCTGCGTCACCACGGATCTAGAGAGGTTTCTAGGAGGAAAGCCACTTGGGATGAAGATTCCAAACTCAGGCAATACCAGCACTGCTGAGAGGGAAGGGTATTTAACAGATCCCTTCTCTCAGCTTTGGTAGGCAGTATTCAAACACTCGCTCTTCCTCAAGAAGAGAAGTAGCTGTATTATTCATCATTGGGTTACACAAACGCATAAAAGGGATTTAGAGACTATAAGGCTTTTCCTATGAACATTTATCAGCTTTAAGTTACATATTAACTCTGAACTGTTGGATATTATTCTTTCAGGTCACCATCACGTGATAAAGAGCCTTAATAAAAGGCTCTCCAAATCCTAGAACATCAATGCTAAGACATTGTCCATTATTCAGCTGCAGCCTTTGCCAAGAGCAGTGTTTGATTTCTTCTGCTATCTTCATAGTCTCCTGGCAGAAGACTCAGAAGAGGAGGAGATCAGTGTCATATCTGTCAGATTGCTGGAGGTGCTCCTACAAATGCACTGCTAGAGCCATGTGGCTGTGTGGGAAGCCTCAAGTTTGTTCATCAGGAACGCCTAAAAAATGGGTCAAAGCTAAAATAAAATCAGGTGAGAGAGACCCATGAGATATAAAACACTGGAGAGATGCTTCTGCCACATTCACCTCTTAACTAATTCCTCTGTACTAGTGGAGTTGAACAAGATGAAGTCTTCAGATCTCCTCATCAGCTTGCTCACCACAGTACTGGTATGTAATGAGCAGATTATCAAAACCAAACCCACCATTTTCTGGTGCTTGGCTGAGATTAAAACAAGATCTTTGCTAGTAAGTGCTGAAAGATTTAACAAGGCAATCTACAGCAATTAGGAGTATCAGGCAAACATCAAATTTTGCAGGGATCATAAACTGCATGTGTAAGACCGATATGCAAGAGAAATGTTTGAATGCCAAGGAAAACCCCCAGCAACATTAAATGGAAGCATTGGAAGAACTCAGAATAGGGAGTGCAGAAGGAGTATGAGCAGGTCAAATTCCAGCATTCAAAAAGCTGACTCCCAGCTAGAGAAGTGTCAGATTGATCATCCTTTGATTTAACCCTCACTTATGTCACCATGGGTTTCTTTTTTCTCTAAGCAATATTCCTGCTGTGCCATTTCTAGTTCCATGCTGAATGCAGATTACCAGTGATGGTATACCTCTGTCAGTTCAGATTATAGGAGCATTTGTACAATATGGACCCTATCTTTATCAAGAGATTAAAGGTAGAATCTTAGAATCAGTTAGGGTGGAAAAGACCTTTAAGATCACCAAGTCCAACCAAGGTTATCACTGCACAAGCTGGTTTGGGGTTTTTGAATTATTTAAAGCTGCATTCTACAGTGCTTGTAGACCACTTGGGTAGACCATGGCTGTTGAAGTTCCCAAGGGAGCTGTATCATTTTCAACTTACTCCTTGTAAGCCGGCACTTGAAAATACAAATTAAAAACCCCCACCATCAGATAATAACCAGAGAATTAACCTCCAGAAAGGATACAAGTAGGTGCAGGATACAGACAAATACCTTAACCTCACGTGGATTGGGTAAAGTGCCAATCCTGTATGTGGGGAAGATAATAGCTCATGCCAGATTTGTTTCTTCAGTCTAAAAGGCAGATGATGTATCGGTGAAACCCTGTGTACTTGGGTCCCTGCCAGGTCTTGTTCATTTAAATTCCTGGCTTGCCCCCAGCTTAGGGAAGTGATTCATATTTCCCAAACCTTCCCCAAATCCTGTCCTCGGAGCCAGTTGACACAGCATACAGGGACATGATCCCATTTAGAGGGAGTTCCTGAGGGCAGGAAACTGCACAAGAAAACAGGCAGTGGTGTGTTAAGCAATGGAAGAACAAAGTGGAACCTTATCTCATCAAAGGTGCTTCTTGGGACATCAATCTTAACACGCAGAACTTTTGCTCCTGGTTTCTGAATGTGTAGGGAGGGTGTCTTGGTTTGTGATGGGATTTTGGTTTGGATGCACATGGAAAGCTCTTCCTCTTTGGAAGTTTCTATTCCACATCTTCCTTTAAAAGAAAAAGGGAAAAGAGAAATGGTTGATAGGGTAGGGGTACATCCATTTATTTTATGGCAGTCAAATGAAATTCACTGTGGTCTTAAAAATAACAAGGGGAAGATGCAAGTAAATGACTCCAGGCAATTTGTTGGCCTTTTAGGTGCTGACAAGGCCTTAGATAGTGGTTTATATATGGAGTCCATTACTGCATTTTATATCAGCATGGCTCACGAGCCCTGTAGTTTTATTCCATAAAGGCTACAGATTTGGACATTTCAAAAGCAAACAAGAAACCCAGTGCAGCCATATACCACTCAGAATTTAAGAGACGACTGTTACATGTGTTTAGTATGAGGATGCAGTGGCTTCAAGATTCAAGAGAATTCCAGTAAAAAGAAGGCAATCTATAGAAGATGGCTTTTAAATAAAACACTTCCCCATTCCGATTTTATGACAGAAATGATGTAGGTTGAGGTTAAAGACTTCACTGTTTGCTTATTGCAGGGGCTGACCTTGCAGGAGGCTGTGAAAACCTGTAATTTGCAAGCAGATCCTGATCACTGGTGTGGACAATTTGGAGGTGAATACACATCACAGAAATCACCAGCAGTTGTGAAGAAACTGCTTCCCTCCAGATAAGAATCCATAACCCTCTTTCAATATTGCTGCCTTGCAAGTTAGTTCAGTGTGCAGTGAAGTGTGCACCCCAACCTGCAACCTGCTAAACTACGAGAGATGCTTACTAATGCAAATTCCATGGGATGTAAAGAGACTTTCTTAAACTTGTATAACCCCAGAGGATTCTCTGCCCAATATCTGGAGTCTTTGCATGGAGAAAACCTGTAAGTAAGTGTGGCAATGGGAAACAAGTCTTATTTGTTGTGTAGATACAACATTGCAGGAGAGAAGCAGGGTAAAGGAGAGCAGCCAAGGGTTTCGTTGTCCTTCACAACACTATGTTGGATGAGGAATGTAGCCAATGAAGCCATAGAAGAATCAAATACCTTCCAATGAACATGGAATTTTAAAGGAAGAAATACAAGAACAAGTGACCAAGATATTGAAACCAAGAGCCTCCTTTTTTAATGACAGCCAGGAATATCCTCGCTTCTGAGAAACAAATCTTACCAGATGCACTGGTTTCATCACACGGTGATGCTAGGACTGAGGAAAGAGATCAACGTGCTCAGCAGCCAAAGAAAAACTCCTTGGCAACATTTCAACACAAAATGTTCTTCATATCGAATACACAAGTTCTATTCCTTCACTGCTACTGACACATTTCCATGACCTTTGCGAGTTCAAGTCATGGATGGGACCCCACTCTGTAAGCTGGCAATAAATAAGGTACTACAAGGCCTTTTAGCAAACGGCAATAGAAATTGTCTTCTCCAGAAGTCTTGGCTTTCCTCAGAGTACCTGCTAGGAGTTTCAGCCCCCGCTTCTACCCAGCCTTTCTAGTACTAGCAAGTCAAGGCACAAGGCTTGCACACAACCCACGTGCACACAGTTCAGGTTTGAAGCTTTTAGAGCGGAGAATTAGAAAGAAAGAATGCCTGTATCATTCTGATCTGATAATTCAACGCATTATGCTTCGACATTCCACACAGGGAAGAGCTGCCAGGCTAATTTCCCCCCTCAGGCACTTTAAAACCAGGATGAATTGCAAGGGCATATGCTTTCAGAATAATTAAGATTATAGGTCACGTTTCTTTCTGGTGGTGTTTGATATATTATCCTGCTATACTTTTTAGGGTATTGTTTGTGATGCATTCCCAGCGATGCCAGAAACTTCCAAAACATATGCTTAGGTGCCCTTTTCAGTATTTCTTCTCATCTAAATAAATCATCCAATGTGCCTGATCTTTCCTATCAACTAGGAGGAGATGCACAATCTGGTAGAAGCACCTTTCCCAAGTTATTTGCAGTAAACAGTGTATATTTCCCCATCTGCATGCCTTCAGGCCTTCCTTCCTCATGAAGAAAAGGCAAATGACTTCCCAGAATGCTTAGACAGAAGTGTTCACCAGCAAATTATTTTCAAGGTGATGAATTTGCTGCTCTGCTGTAAAAACCATCTGAAGCCTTTCACCAAGGCTGAGATTGGCATGGACTCATTGAAAGCCTAAAGGAGAAGAGCATCATGGCTTGAGATGTCCAAAAGCAGTACAGGAATTTAGGGGGAAAATAGTGTTTCAATCTTAACCCATCACCCCTCGCCCTATCACTCCAGTCCCTGAAGAAGAGTCCCTCTCCAGCATCCTTGTAGCCCCCTTCAGACATTGGAAGCAGCTCTGAGGTCTCCACACAGCTTCTCTTCTCCAGGCTAAACAGCCCCAATGTTCTCAGCCTTTGTCTAACATAAACATGCAAGAGCACAGAATACTGTAACACAAAGACCACAGCAACCCAGTTACAGCCTTTCCCAGGTGTATCAGAGTATCGATCCCACACGAGGTACACACCACCACCCCAAAACACCTCAGCTACCGTGGACTAGGGTTAAGGGTGATGCTGCTTCCATTCATAGGCTGGCTGCTCATGCCTCTTCCCAGAAGAGGACTGTACTTCTCAGAACACTATTAGCAGCCTAAGGCAGTCCTTATCAAGCTTAGATTTACATCCAGCGTGGGCATCCTCTAAGTGCACATATACAGAACTCCCTCCTTTTGCCATTCTCCCTTTTCCCCCACACAAATGCACTTCTGTGTACACATCATTTTGTGTCTCTAATGAGAGGAACACAGCCATCTCCCACTTGGAATGAGGGCTGCACTTCCACGCCAGCAATACCGTACAGTGTATTTACAGGGGAAATGATTATTAATGTCTATAGTTTGTTTCCCTATTGGCAGCTGGCACTTTAATTACGGAGGCAAAATGCAAACAAAACACTTGTTTGTGAAGAGGGAGACAAGAAGAAGTGCTTTGTCCCGAGGGTTGATTAGATTCACTGTTTTAAAAACACTATTCAATTAGACCCATCGAGTGGAGATTCGGGGAGGCAAAATCAATTACCCCCAGTGGAACGCAGCCAGGATGCTGCGCTTTGCTTTATGACAGTTCCAAGTGCCATGAGATCGGCAGTACCTACAGGTGGTCAAGATCTCCTGCGGGTTCACACTGAGAACGGACACTTTTAGAGGCAGTCCTCCCCTGTTTCATGATCTGGTTTAGGAAAGCTTCACACCATCTCATTCTGCACCTGGCTCCCCACTGTGCCAGGGTTTTCCTCCAAGACCTTCCATCTAGGAAGGCAGAAAATTCACCCCTTGTTGCTCACGTTACTGATGATTATCTATGTTGTAGTTGATCTAGATTGGAAGAGAAAGCAGATGCCTCCTCCCAACCCCCCAAGTCCTGGGTAGTACATTTGTAGTTGTAATTGAACACATTTCTCTGCTGGGACTTGCCAAGTTCCATTCCAAATGGGTATTGTACTCATACAGTGTTATATCCCATGTTCTATTTTATACTTGAGGCCAGACTAAATGTTCATCTTTCAGTTACCTGTGTTCAAGACCTTCATTCTTTCCTTTTTAACAGGATATTATCCCAGTAAAAGCAGCAACCCTGCATTTTTGCAGGCCAGGACTCAACAACCAAGAGAACTCCCTCAGCATCTTCCCTCCCTTCTGAGGATGCTGAAGCCCCACAATACCCAACAGCTAGGAGCATTGCTAGTTCTTACTAGGATTACCATCACACACAACATTAACTATGAGAATAAGATGAGTTAATAAGTGACTTTCATTCAGATACTCAACCCACAGCCTTTTTGGCTGAATGTATCTCATATCCAGCTTCCTTCATTCTGAAGGCCTCTTGGATGCAAGCAGGAACACTGACCTGTTAGGTTATTCTGGTCACCCCCTCCATCCTAGCCTCTTTGAGGCTCCAATCCCATTACAGTACTAGATATAGAATACAAAATCACATCCTACATGCTGAGCTATGACAGTTACATACATATGCATCCCTGTCACTCATCTGCCCCACAACTGTGGTGCCTTTGGTCATGCCTTTCCATCACTCAAGGTTTCACTGCACTCCTGTCATATACACACTTAGTGTTAAACATAGAAAGAACCCGCTTCTTATTCATGTAACATAAGAGAGGCCAATTAAACGCAGGGACAAACTGCTATCCAGGATGTCCCAGCAGTGCTAAAGACTCAGTCCAGTCAGTTCTGGCATCTTTGTGTAGTTTAGCACAATGTAGTCACCAAGAGGCAAAACACAGATTTGCTTTTCACACACAGGCACAGCACAAACAGATTCAACTCTTGAACTGCATCACTTTTACAAAGAGAGACGTGCAGAACTCATGAGACTGAACATCCCCGTTACCAGAAAAAGGGTCAGAAGAGTACCAAAACCAACAGTGCTTCCAGATACCTTGTGGCTATACCCCATCCTCACTGCTTTCTTCCAAGAGCTACAGCACCTTAACATTCCTCTTCTATTGCCAAGCTCTGTCTATCCATATAGAACCAGCAAAGCAGCTCCAAACAGACCTTTCTCCTCTTCAAACACCAACCTGTTGTGCAGCTTCCTCACAGGCTCTACAAGCACAACTGATCTTCATCCTTCTTAACATCCTCATGCAAGGCAATTCATTCCCTTGTTGTCTTCCAATTAGTTAAATGACCTTCACAGGGGGCTGGGCAGCTTAAACAGATCACCTGTGCTTACCCTGCTCACCAGTCAAGTATCCAGGTGTATAGTCCTATGCAATCCCAAAGGACTATATGCTTGGAAAATGCACCCAGAATGACTCAGGAATGAGAATGATGATGGCTTTTTCAACAGTGGTAATTTAAATGAGCAGATATATCCCTACCAGCTTCTCTGGTTGATGCTAAAGAGCCACCAACTCCTTTCAATAGTCTGGGCAGCAATGCATTAGGGAACCTTAATTAAACTCACAGTGAAAATGAGGGTTTTGATGAGGCCTTTTCACCTCACTCCTCCTTAGGAGCATCTCAACACATGTGAAAGCTTTTCTTAGCTATGGGTAAATTCTATTTCCATCATCTTGAGAGCTCCTTCATTATTCCACTCGTTTCAGTCATGCAGACAGGAAGAGTTCCAATGCATTTGTGGTGCTGTCGTTTGTGACCAAGTCAGTGGGGCAGCACTACGGACATGTCAAATTAAAGCGTATTTCCCCTGTTTTAGCTTGTTATGAATTGCAAAGCTGCAGCTGTAACTCCACAGTTAACTGACAGGAAAAACCCAGCATGAAGCTGGGTCTGTACCTTGCAAAGCTCTCTGGAATGAGACTTGTGGGGTTTTTAAAGTCAAAGAACATCTTTCCACTGGCTGGTAGTTGAGCTCTTCTAAACAAAGGTCAAATGAACTGACCCAGTGGCTGCTTGTGGTTTGTCTCAAGTCTTTCATCAGTCATCTCGAAACTGCAGGAATAGGGATTTTTGGTCCTGCCTGGAGGCTGGGAAGAGATTTAATTAGAAGCCAGGCCATGAGATGGTGGATTCTTGCGACTCCCTTCTAGTCCTGCCGTTCTGAAATGGCCACTCTAAAATAACACTGCCGTAGTGATAAGAATAATGCTTTTATTGTTGTCCTTATGATATGTTTGCCCTTACAATTAGTGGCTATTTCTAGATTAGTTACAGCTGAACACCACTAAAAAGAAGACAAAATGACTCAAACCCCCTCAAAGAACTGAGCAACCTCGTGGTTTTCTCCTGGCAACCCATGAGTTCAGATGAGAAGATAAAAAGAGAGAGAATACTTTCAGATGTAGCACATCAACCACTCGTATGTGGAGCATCAGGACCTCCGTTTCCACCACCTACCTCTCCTTTTCACCATTTATTAGAATAAATGATTGGAAGGCCTTTCCATTTTCCATTCAGAACACAACACTTCCAAAAATCAGACTTATTTTAGACACCCCCAGTATAAAGTCAGCATCCACTGGTCACAGATTTGTCCTACAGAAAAAGGCAAGTCTGAGATATAGAAATACTCTCTTTTATTCTATATATGGTTCATTCTGCCTTGTGAAGGGGGATTTAGACTGGTCATATAAATACCTATGTTGCAGACATGAAGCAGAGCAGAGATTACACCTCAAGTGGTTCATGATAATGACTGGAAAAGGGGAATCAAAGGGTGTCCTGCAAAAACTTCAGCTTCTGAAAGTTTGGGTTCAGGTGGGAGATACCAAATCCTGGAGCAGAAAAAGGAATTAGGTCTGGAATCTGCTCTGGTGGATAAGTCCCTGGCATGGTGCAGTAGCAGGAGTGAATTAGAGCCAGAATGAGTCTGGTTTCTGAGCAACCTCAATTATCTGTTAATGGCCCAGCATTACATGGGCAAATGTGCTCTAAATTAGTCCAACTCCCTCTCCTGTAATATCAGCCAAGCCCATCTGATGGGGGACATTTACTGCAGGCAGGATAAATAGTTGAAAATGCTGAAAGCTTTTATTTACCATCATTTTCCTAAAACTTCCAGGGCTCAAAGTGACAGCTTTAGTGCCAAATGATCCACTGCCGCAGCACTAAGGGGTTACAGATGGCCTTGGTAAAAGCCCTCATAAAGTCTATGGGCAACAGGCAAACATGAAAAAGAAAGCAGTTTCAGACAAGCACTTCAGAGAGAATGCTGAATTAAACCAGAGACCCCCGGGAGCAGTGCAGGGAAGCTTTTCACGGCCATTCATTAGTTACTCATTCAAATAGTTTGATAGAGAATGATGCACATTCAGTTCCGAACGGGTAGCTGAGTCAGCCCACTTGATGTGCATCCATCAGAGCAGGGAAAGAACCGAGCAGGCCCCAGAGGTGGCACAGAGGCAGATGTTGCTGCGTCACTGATGGACAATTAATGAGTGCTTGATCCTATTTTGAGTGCTTGATCCTATTTTTGCAGACATTCACCCTCAGTGCTCTGCTGCTGTTGGGCTGCTGCACTGCGTAACCTTCCTTCGCCCCCCCCACAGGTCTGTGCTAATACAGTTTGGATGAGGAACAGCACATAAGCCTCTGGCTATATGAGACCCTTTGGCTTTGAAAACAATCCTCTCCATCCCCCAGTGTCACTCTGGGTTCACAGGGATGGCAGAGGCTTTCCCATGCTCCAGGTGCCATCCAGTGATGAAGAGGTGAAAGATCTTTAGCTGAAATTGGAGGCGGCCTTTGGACCTGTAGGGACAGGCCAAGAGGAATGGCTTTAACCTGCCAGAGGGGAGATGAGATGAGCTCTTGGGCAGAAGCTCTTCCCTGTGAGGGTGCTGAGGCGCTGGCACAGGGTGCCCAGAGAAGCTGTGGCTGCCCCATCCCTGGCAGTGTTCAAGGCCAGGCTGGACACAGGGGTTTGGAGCAACTGCTCCAGTGGAAGGTGTCCCTGCCCATGGCAGAGGTTGGAGCTGGAGGAGCTTTAAGGTCCCTTCAACCCAAACCAGGCTGGGATTCTAGGAAACAACCACACAGGTTGCATCAGCAAGATGCTGTGCTTGTGCATCTCTCCTCTTTCAAAGCCTCAATTCCTATTGGACTTGGAAATGAAGAATCCCAAGTACAGACGCCAAAGTATCTCCCGCATGGATCTCAGAAGAATGCATGACTCCTAGGTTTGATTTCAGTTGTCCTTCTGAAGGTTTGTGTATTACAGGCACAATCCCCTGATGAAATCCATACACATCTCTGAGGCAGTTCTACCCCATGTATAGATCTTATTTTATAAAACAACTTCCAAAAAGGTCAGAAATCATAAAAAGAAAGCTACAACCTGAGATTTTCTTGTGTTAGGACCTTACATGAAACAGGTCTTTTAAAGGTAAAGTAAAATGTAGGTGAGTAAAATGTAATAGCAAACCAGTCTGTTTACAAGTCATTCTGACATGAGAGTAATCCAAAGCTTAACTGTATCTTAAGTATTAACAGCAGTTTCCTCCCTTGCCTGTTGTTATTTTCCTGCTTTCATTTTCTTCAAAAGCATTCTCTTTGCTTTTCTGCCTACATTAAATTGTATCTCTAATCAGTGTTAAAATGGGGAAGCTTTATTAATTCTGGTTACCTTTCTCCTAGTGCTCCAAAAAGCCTAAAGCAGAGGAAAATGAAAGCAAGCTTTGGAGCTTAAACCTCACTGTTACAACAGTCGTGTTTAATTGTTCTCATTAAAGATGTAGGAGCTCATGAATTGGCAAAAGCTATGAAAGAGACACATTCAACATCAAAAAGGGGGAGGGAACAAGCCAGGAAATGCAAGTTTCAGAAATCAGGAGAATTTACATGATACCAAATGTACAGGAAAGGTGTTGAATTGAAGTTCCCCATGAAAACAGTGAGCAATGAGAAGAGAAAAAGACAAACCCCACTGCGTACAAGTTGTGGCTGTCGGGCTTTAGTTCTTTAATTCTTCAGCAGTCTATTGCAGTAGAGCTCGATCTGTTACACACTGGGTATGCTCACATTCCCCCTGATTGTTAGATTCAATACCATATTAAAATGCCTTTACCAGCATTTATGGGCTTTTGCTAGAACATCTAAAGAGAAGGCTGGCATCTGGTTAAAGGCTATTCATTCCATAGGGCTTTTGTTTTCATCTAATTCTGTTCCAACAAAGTCCCTGTGTTTTCTTTCCTTTGAGCTGCTCAGGACATTCTCCATACCCAGCTCTAAAAGAGAAATGCTAACAGTAAGACATCAACACACACAGAAGAGGGAGATGAGCCTGATTCTGGGTTCAGATGTCATCACAAACTGCACGAAAACGCTTTGCTTTTGCTTGCAAACTAAGCGTGGATTCTGTGGGGTAGAACATTGAGCGCTTACTCACGCAGCTCGTCCCTATGATGTCCAAGAGCATGTCTGTAGCAAACACTGAGGAGGAGGAGCCCGGAGCTGTTTTCCACGCTAGGTTCAGTGTCTGAACAACGAGCAAGTGGAGCCTCATCCTCTGAGAGAGCTTCCTGCCTGATTCTGCTGCTTCAGGGGTCAAGATCTAGCACCGTATTAAGCCACTGAGCTTTTAGGTGGCCACCTCTGCTGAGCTCAGGGTCCCCTTTTCTCACCCTTTCCAACTCTCAATGTCCTTGCAGGTTGTTCCTAACCATGACCACTGGTTCTGATGTCTGCAATCCTACTTAGTACTCCTACGTTCATAGCAATATCCACCCTGGAGTATCTTCTGTGAACAATGTGGGTTTAAAATGAGCTAATGAGAAGAAAAGAATGATTTTGAAAGGTAGCTAAAATACTTGTTTGAACTTATTTGCTCATTGATATTTACCTGGTAAGTTTGGGATCATTCAAATCCCATATCTGAGAGTAACACATTTGACGTTGTCTTTTGCCCTTGTAAAAATCCTGCCTCCAGAGCTTCTAGCCCCAACCTTGACTTTGACCTCAACATTAAACGACCCATTGCAGAGATATTTGATCCATTTTCCATTACAAAGGCATTTTTCTTTGTCCCAACTCTGATTTTGTAGTGGGTATTTAAACCAAGTAAACTTCTTCTATAGATAAGTTGTATAAACAACGATTATCAGCTCGGAAGAGATTAACTCCCATTTCTGATGTAAATGCTGAATTGCCTTGCAGAACAGGAGCTCTGTTCCTCAGCTGGTAGCAAGGACTTCCTTTCCTCTCAAAATAAAATGGAAATAAAAGGGGAAGGAAACTTTCTTCTGCAAATCATTATTAAACTTAGCACGTTAATAGTCTCCAAAGACGCGAAATTGCCTTCCTTGGCCAGGCCAGCCGGTTCCCTTTCACCTTCTGGGACCTATTACAATTCATTGTCCAGGATTAGTGAAGAGCAAAAAGAGAATGCAGGTTTTAAATAGCCGTTTTACCCGTGAATGACAGGCGCTCGCTGTCTTTGCAGGTCCCTTTACCGAGGAGCTGATGATGAGGTCTGAAATCGAGACGCTGCCGCGTCATGGCATGTGATTCCAACACGCACCAGTCACAGGAAAAAGAGCACATATAAACAGGAATTAAGACTCGTCATGGCTGGGAACAATGCTAAATGCCAAATGAGTTATTTCATTCTAGAGCTAATGTTTATACCACAGTGAATATCTCAGAGCAAACCTCCTCCGGCTGGAGTGGGACACGTTCCTTCGTTGGCCTTCCTCGCTTCCTGGGGTGTTTGCCGAAGGATGGATGCTCCTCTTCCCTCAACCGGGCCTGCAGTGACATCTAGTAACTGCTCGGCTCATTGCAGCCGAGGTTTTCCCGGGCTCTACCCGGCCTGCTGCAGCCGGCAGGGAGGAATTCTTCCACTCCAGCAGGATATGCCTGCCGTACGTCTCATGGGCTGCTGTGAGAGTCAGTGCTCTCTCTCAGTGAGCTGAATAGCACTGACAAACAGCGCTTCACCGGCTGACACAGACAACTCCTTGGGACGTAAAATCACACTTTAGATCAGACATTATCGTAGAATTATCATAGAATGGTGTGTGCTGAAGGGAGCTTAAAGCTCCTCCAGCTCCAACCCCTGCCACGGGCAGGGACACCTTCCACTGGAGCAGTTGCTCCAAGCCCCTGTGTCCAACCTGGCCTTGAACACTGCCAGGGATGGGGCAGCCACAGCTTCTCTGGGCACCCTGTGCCAGTGCCTCAGCACCCTCACAGGGAAGAACTTCTGCCTCAGAGCTCATCTCAGTCTCCCCTCTGGCAGTTAAAGCCATTCCCCTGTCCTGTCCCTCCAGGCCCTTGTCCAAAGCCCCTCTCCAGGTTTCCTGCAGCCCCTTCAGGCCCTGGAGCTGCTCTCAGGTCTCCCCTTCAGGATCCTTCTCTTCTCCAGGCTGCCCCAGCCCAGCTCTCAGCCTGGCTCCAGAGCAGCGCTGCTCCAACCCTCGCAGCATCTCTATGGCCTCCTCTGGGCTTGCTCCAGCAGCTCCATGTCCCTCCGTTGTTGCTGCCCCAGAGATGGACACAGGGAGAATCCCCTCCATGACCTGCTACTCATGATCTGGAGATGCAGCCCAGCACATCATGGTGGGTTCTGGGCTCAAGCACACACTGAAGCTGAGTCATGGGATGCCTCTCATCGAGGAACACCCCCAAACCATTCTCCTTAATTTTAATTAATTAGTGATAGCATCACTTCTAAAGAGACCTGTTTATAATTTGCATACCCCCTATGGGTACCATGCCAGCAGCTCATTCCCCAGCAGAAATACCTCTACTAGTTATCTTAGTGAACAGATTAAATTTACTACTTAGGTAACATTTAAGGGTTAAATAACAATTCAAATGCTATAGATCCGACAAGCCCATCAAATAGATATCATAAGAAATTATTATTTTTAAGCAGGATGTGCCATTTAGCATGATTCACAACCAGTGACTTGCAAAGGTTTTGCACGTTAAATCTGAACAACAGTACAGTAACAATTACAAACGTCCCATTCTAGGAACAAAGATGGGCACTTCAGTGATTTCCACACTGTTCATGGGATGTTTATGTGCAATGAGGAGACCATACTTTCCACCTTAACATACTGTAATTCAAACTGCATAGATCTGAAGGCTATGTCAATAAATAACTCTCCTTCTGATGCTGGAGAAGCTGTCGCATCCTCCGATGGGCAGCAGAGTGAGTTCAGAAGGGACTGAGAACAGAACAGCAGGATAATAGTGCAGATAACTGGCAATCAAAATAATTACTCAGTGATTGTTCTCTACTTGCAAGCTTCAGAGAAAGCCATGGCATTTCATCTTGTTCAGTGAGTGCTTTTCTTGTCGATGCAGGTGTTCTAAAGCACCCTTCTTCCTTCATCTACAGATCCCGACTGAGAAAGCCAGGCGCAACTCTCCCGACACCAGAATTCCACCAAGAAGCCTTTATATCGAGTACCCTTTTCATTGCTTTTCACACCCTTACTTTCATTAAAGCCAAAACCTGTGCTCAGGTCACACGGTCCTTTTTGGAGTTCTATTGATGTCTTTCCAAGTCCAAGCACTGACTGCCAATTCCTATAAAGGACCATAGGTTAAGGTAAGAAGTAGTGAAGTCAATGTGGCATTTCTATTGATTATGCCCTGGAACTGTCTCACCTAATTGGAACCAGTTGGGTTTTTAAGTGACCTCTTTTAACCTTTCAAATCCCAAGCTATGGAGATGCCTGGGGTTCCTTTCCTGTGTGTTTGGAGGCACAGACAACAGGGACATTCTTTGTTTCTGAGGTTTCTGCTGGTTAAAGCTTGAGCTTATAACATGGTGCGATCATGTACCATTTACAGCCAAGAGGTCCAGAGCCCACTTCTGACTGAACGCACATGACACCAAACCATTGAGGGCCTTGCCTTCAGCTTGAGTGGGGTGAGCTTTTGGTTAAGTTCTTGTTTTTCACGTTCTGGCTCTGCCACAGCCAGCATGGCCTCAACAAAGAGAAGTCTTCCTTTGTGGGAGAGGGAAGAACGAAGGCAGAAGAAACCCAGTTACTCAGATCTTCAGTGCTGACAAAGACACCGAGTGGAATCCATGCAAAGCAGCTAGAAAATACTGCTGTTATATGGAAGTGAAGATAGGAAGCAGCCTGAAGGCTTCACTGTACCGTACCGCAAGAAGCTTGGAGGATTTGTATAACAGCAAAAAATGGGATTTATTGGTACAAATTTGCTGTATGAATTCTTTCAAGCTACGCTCAGATTTGTACATGAGCCCTCCAAATTCTTGTCTGATGAACACACTTCCTAACTCCTCAGTTTCACATAACTTTGAAACCTATGACTTAATAAATTACAATTCTTCTTACAGCGTGTGATGAGAGGGTGTCATTTTGCAGGTCTTAAGGCACTTAATATCCCCTATGCCGCGTGCTAACACTGTGCTGGTTATTGTCCATCACTGGAAAGCTGATCTGGAAGGATGGCTGTGCTCACTTGGCTCCAAGTTGGTCTTTACAAGCTATCTACTAACTGGATTAGATGGTACTCGTGACCTACAGATGCTAATATGACCAATGACCTCCCAAGGGAAGAGCACCTAGCACATTTGTGACTATTCCTGAACAAAGCTATTTACTAAGCAGACTGCGTCCACAGAACGGCGCATTCCTCCTTTTTCATCCAGCAAAGATGAATAACTTCTGAGTCAGACTTACGCCTGGATTCTGGGAATGAGGAAACAAAGATCTTGTGGTTACTCGTTGCGCACAAACTGGTTCTTGTCAGAGCAGCGGTTTTTAGCATGGGGTGAAATAAAAGCAGCTGCCAACTGCAATTTGCTTCTAAAGGGCAGCGTCCACTGCTCGCATCCATGCGTGGCTGTGGCTCCGAGGAGCCCTGGCCATGGATACACCACAGCCACCGAGTCTATTCTTTGTCCTGACCGTTTGACACTGTCAGAGCTGAGTGGTAAAGGGCAGGCTCCTCACCCTTTCCCTGCACACTGCTTACTACAACTTGTGGACAACACCACCAGTGTGCCTTCAGCAGAGCTGAGCATGGCACAGTGGTCTCTGCGCTGTCACAGGGCTTCCAAATGTATTTGAGCACTTCCCATGCACTGTGGATCCTGGGACCATCTCAGTGCAAGGCTAAAAGTACTCAGTGTAGATGATGAGGAAGTCCTGAGCAGCTCAGGTCTGCTCTCACCTATCAGTGCAGGGAAAATCGAGGGAATTAACCTCTTAGGGCAGGATTCTGCTCACCAGCATCAGGTACAACGTAAATGCTGCAGCTCACCATCTCCCACAGGGTTCTTGTTCTATTCAAGAGAGCAGGGCCCTTTGGGTCACTGCTATCTCATGCAGTTAAACCTATTAGTGCCCAAGGAGAGCCTCAGAGTTGCCAACAACAAGGACCTAAGGCTGTGCCAGCACCCCAGACTGACTCAGGTTTATGAGATGAAGCTGAACCCTGGAGTTGAGGTGCATTGTGCTGCACGTCTTAGGCATGCTATGAAGTACTCCTGGAAAGAAACCCAACATTCCTCTTTGGAACCCTCACCACTAGTCCAGGGACTGGCAAGGAGCATCCCTGACAGTGATTTGAGAGTCCTTATTGCCTGCCTCCAAGGCGCAGCCTTCCCTGTCTGATCCCTGAATAGTCAGTAGGGAAATTAAAAAGGATTAAAATAACAAGGTTATTTCACATTCCTCTCCAGATGAATCCAACCTGAAGCAGACCTCATGGACTCTTATAATGACTCCGTTTAAGAGGATTGTGCTCCATTCAAGTTTAGAAAAGCAGATAAAAGGTGAAGATTTCATCTTAGTGAGAAAGGGCCTTTGGTTACAATAAGCTACTATTTTCTCCAAAGGCTGCATTTCTTTTAGGTTAAATCTATCTATCTATCTATCTATCTATCTATCTATCTATCTATCTATCTATCTATCTATCTATCATCTATCTATCATCTATCAATCTATCATCTATCTAATCTATCTATCTATCTATCTAATCTATCAATCATCTATCTATCTATCTATCTATCTATCATCTATCTATCTATCTATCTATCTATCTATCATCTATCTATCTATCATCTATCTATCATCTATCATCTATCAATCTATCATCTATCATCTATCTATCTATCAATCATCTATCATCTATCATCTATCAATCTATCATCTATCTATCATCTATCTATCATCTATCATCTATCTATCTATCATCTATCTATCTATCTATCATCTATCAATCTATCATCTATCAATCTATCATCTATCTATCTATCATCTATCAATCTATCATCTATCATCTATCTATCAATCTATCTATCATCTATCAGTCTATCATCTATCTATCATCTATCTATCATCTATCATCTATCTATCTATCAATCTATCATCTATCAATCTATCTATCTATCTATCTATCTATCTATCTATCTATCTATCTATCTATCTATCTATCATCTACCTACCTACCTACCTACCTACCTACACAGCATATTCTGTGCTTCACTGTTTAAAAACACCAGTTCAAGTTTCACCAGGCTTCTTTTAAAGAGGAACCCCATTCCTGAAGGAAGGTCAGCTGAGAGCTGACCCTGAGAACGTTTCAGCTCCTGAAGGAGGATGCCTGGAGCATCCCTCCCCCTGCTTCAGTGTGGAGTGGCTCAGCATCGTTTCCACTCCTGTTTGCAGTTAAATGGAGCAGCCCTGCCTGCCCCCATGAGCTCCTCTCACCTCTTAGGTGATGCTGTCAACTCTCTGCCCTCAGAAGAGCTCCCGTGCCATGGCTGTGGTGCAGCTCAGCCCTGCAGTGCCCGGAACGCTGGTGCTGTGGTGGCTGTGCCTGTTCACCGCTCTCATACAAGCTATGGGATCATAGACTGGTTTGCGGTGGAAGGGACCTTAAAGCTCATCCAGTTCCAACCATTCCTCCTTGACTGTCCCTACGAGCTCTTGTCAGGAATCAACACAACACCCCCCTCACCTGGGCAGCCTTTGAGCCTCCTCTGCTAGAGACAGGTAGGTGTAATTCCAGTTTTTATTTGCTCCTTGTGAGGGATGCAGGGAAAGACAAGATTTGGTTTTCCCAAGTGAAAATGGGAAAATAAAAAAGGAGGAAAACAGGTGGGGAAGGAAATTTTATTTCCAAGCTTCTAAAAGGATCTTACAAACCACAGAGAGTTAAAAAAAAATGCAAAACTATATATATATATTATATATATATAATTGACAGGGTCCTTTTAAGCAATTCTTCACATTATTCTAATGGTGATAGGAAATACCACTTAACCATATATGTGTTTTTCCCGGAATCCTGATCACTGCCGACAACTGATGAACCTCTTCCCACACAACATCTCCCCTGGACTGTACAGACTCCTTCTCTTGAAAGCAAAGGAGAAGGAGGAGAGAGAACAAACTCATCAAGGAGGAAAAAAAGCCATTCTCTTGAACAAGGTGCTCCCAAGCAGGGCTGCGTGAAAGCCAGGTGGGATGCCTCTATGGGATCTTGTGCCTAACCCCAGCACCCCACACCCCTCAGTAGCTCATCCCATCCCAGCCATTCCCACATTCCCAAGGTCTCACGTCCTTCTCCAAATGAGCCCCAGTGCTGCCCAGCTGCACCCCTCAAGCTCAGCACCACTCCTTGCCCTCTCCCTCCCACCAATCCAATCCTCAACCTTCATTGTTCAGGACTTCCCAACAGCTCTGCTCATCCAGGAGGAGCTACTCCCGGCTCTCCATCCCCACCAGCAGCACTGCTTCCACCTTGGCATCCCTCCTGCAAGGACTGGCTGCCGGGTACATCCACACCCGCTGGGGATGAGGAGGAATTCACACTCGGCTGCTCAGGATCTGGCACCCACATCCGGAAGCCATGGGCCCGTGGACAAAAAGGACCTCAGGAAATAAATGCAGAGAAAGCCAAGACACAGAAATGGAGCCGGGGCAGCTCCAGGTTCCTGCTCGCCCTGAAACATCGCGGCTGCTTTTGGACATTGCCAAAAAGTAAACAAAACCCCAATGATCCCTTTTTCCCCCATCCCACCCCCCCCCCAGTTAAACACTTAATGTCCAGCTTAAGTGAAATCACCAGATTTGAAAACCCACACAGATGGCGAAAAGGAGAGCAACAAAAACGAGGCAGTTCCTGTTGTCCTCACAAGAACCCCAACTTGAGCCTCGGAGGCAGAGGGCTAAATGCAACATCTCTTTGAGGGCTGTGCCACCCCACTTTGGAGCATGAAGGGGCTCCTTAGGTGCCATTCCCAGCAGGGAACCAAACGTCTCTCATCGTCCGCATCCTCTGTCCAACCCTAGCACCAGGGATGCTGCTGCTGCAGGCAGCTGATGGAGGATGGCTCAGCCCCAGGGTACCCCGCTCCTGCCTGCACAGCTCGAAGTCCTGCACCACCTTCCTCCTCCTCTCCATCCTACAAGTAAAACAGGCAGCCACAAACACCCCAGCCAGCTGTGTGAAAGAACATATATATTCAGCACGCACTCAATACAGCATAGCAACAAAAGCTGTCGTTTCCTTAAAAAACAGAGGAACACCCAACTTCCAAAATAACCATCAAAGCTTCCAAACCTCTCCCCACCCTACAGCCCTGACACTCATCTTTCCGGCCTGAACAAGGCAACCAGGCATCCCTGCCTGGCAAGGGATAGAGGAGGACCCTGTTGCAGCACCCAGCTCCTCCCGCAGAGCCTGGGATGCTCCCAATGGAGAGGAGACTGGCCAGCAGTTTGCTCCCGTGCAGTTATTTGGGACACCCCCCTCTCCCCCCCCAAAGGAAACAGAAAGGAGGGCAGGCTCTGGCTGCAGCCCTCAGCATGTGCCAGGGAAGAGAGAGGATCCCATGAGTGATGCTGGCAGGGTCCACGCTCAGATTGGCATCTCCGTGTCTCTGCTTTCTGCTGGAGGTGGGGGACAAGGCTGAGCAGGGGGAGAGGAGCAGCACGGTGGCAGGGACAGGGGCTGGCACGGCCCTCACGCTGTATGCAGAGGGGAGGTAGATCGGCTTTAGGGACCTCTTGCCCAGGAGGATGCCTTCTCCGACACCAGCTCCAGGAGGAACGAGCCCACCGCGAGGCCCTGAACACCCACACTTGCCTTCTCAAGAGGAGAAGGCACCTCGGAGCCTGTCCATGCCATCGGAAACCTTTTTAGCCCTGAAACTGCCTCCTGCGGGCAGCTGGGGACCAGCCTGGAGATGGCAGCAGCGACCCGCGGGGCAGGAGGGACCCCAGCTCCAGGCCGGACCCCAACCCCAACCCGCGCCGTGGGGATAGCGTTTGATGCTCTGTGTGTGTCCCCCCCCGGGTCCCCGTCCCCAGCGTGCCCCTGCCGTTAGTCCTGCTGCTCGTTCATCTCCATGTCGGACACCAGGATGTTCTTCTCGGCCGCCTCGCTGGGGTTGGACGTGGTGCGGCTGTAACGGGCGCTCTCGAAGGCGCCGCGCTCCGCGCTCCGCCGCCGCTTGTACAGGTACACAGCGACCGCCAGCACGGCGCACAGCGCCAGCGCCGACAGCACCACCACCGCCACGGCCGCTGTGTTCTCCGGCAGCGCTGCGGGGCGAGAAGAGGCTGCTGAAGGAGCCGGACCCCTCCTGCTGCCCCCAGGGGCTCTGCCCCTCGGCCACGGGGAGGCCCCCCTGCAGTCCTGTGTCTGGAGCCCGCAGGACAGAAAGACGCGGGCCTGGAGCTCCAGAGGAGGGACACACAAGTGATCAGAGGGAGGGAGCGCCTCTCCCAAGGAGGAAATGCTCCATGAGAGAGTTGGGGCTGTTCAGCCTGGGAAGAACTTGTTGCAGCCTTTCAGTTCTTGAAAGGGACCCATAAGAAAGATGGGGAGAGACTTAGCAGGGCTTGTTGCAATAGGCCAAGGAGTGATGGCTTTAACCCTAAAAAAGGTTTTTTTGGCTGACGGGGAGGTGAGCCTGGAGAAGAGAAGACTGCATGGAGACCTCAGAGCAGCTTCCAGTGTCCAAAGGGGGCTACAGGGATGCTGGAGATGAACGCTTCATGAAGGACTTTAGTGATAGGACAAGGAACGATGGGTTCAAACTGAAACAGGGGAAAAAAACTAAAGGTTTTTTAACCTTTAAGGTTTAAAACCTGAAAGAGGGAGATTCAGGCTGGATGCGAGGAAGATTTTTACAATGAGGGTGGTGAAACGCTGGCACAAGTTGTCCAGAGACATGGCGGATGCCCCATTCCTGGAGACATTCAAGGCCAGGCTGAATGTGGTTCTGGACAGCTGGTCTAGTTGAAGACGTGATAGAATCATAGAATGGTTTGGGTTGGAAGGGACCTTAAAGCTCCTCCAGCTCCAGCCCCTGCCAAGGGCAGGGACACCTTCCACTAGAGCAGTTGCTCCAAGCCCATCCGACCTGGCCTTGAACACTGCCAGGGATGGGGCAGCCACATCCCCCAGCCTGGCCTGGCAGTGTGGGCAAGGGCAGGAGAGCCCAGCAAGGGACTGGCTGGACACACTCCTCCATGGAAGGATGGCTCCTGCTGCCGGAGAGCCCTGACTGAGGGCCAGGACCACCTGGAAATGGGATCTCCCACCCGCAAACATCATTTCTTCAGTTATGATACAAGCCAGGCACCAGGTCCTGGTCCTGTGCTCAGGCTAAAGGTGCCACTCACCTGCCCTGGAAAAGCTGCTCTCCTCCACTGCAACGGCAACACAGATTGATGAGTGCATGGCCATGGCACCCTCCCCTCTTCCCCTGTGCCAGCCCCACATCCTCCACTGCTCTCAGCGCTGCACCACATGGACACAAGGTGATGCACCTGCATCCTCTGGTGCTGCTCCACCACTGCCTTCATCCTGCCCCAGCCATTTAGACATGCAGAGCCTACAACTGAGCCCAGCGGGGACCTGCAGACCCCAGCCCCTACCCCTACCCCCCCTACCCTGGAACTGCCCAAAGCAGAGCTCTGCCCTGCAGCATCCTGCCTCAACCCCCAGCTCACCCCACATCATCCCCAGCACAGCAGTGGGGGTCCCTACCTCTGGGGATCTTGCAGATGACCCCCATGGTGACATTGGTGCAGGAGCCCAGGCGCCACACGCCATTGCTGCTCTGGATCCAGTAGCAACTGTTCTGGCTGAGCATGCTGGGCCCCGTGTCATGCTGGCCCCAGTTGGAGTAGTTGACGGCGGTGTTGTCGTGCCAAACCAAGGTGCCACCTGGGGAACAGGAGAATTACAGCTGAAGGGGACACTGCATCTGTGCCCCGGTTCAGAAAGCACTGGGAAGGTGTGACGGGGCGATGGGGAGGCGAGCCTGGAGAAGAGAAGCTGCATGGAGACCTCAGAGCAGCTTCCAGTGTCTGAAGGGGGTTACAAGGATGCAGGAGAGGGACTCTTCATCAGGGACTGGAGCGACAGGACAAGGGGTGATGGGTTCCAACTGAAACGTGGGGAAGTTTAGGAGTGATGGAGCAGTAGGGAGGTGTGATGGGGCAATGGAGACCAGGGGCTGCAGGGCATCTTCCTGAAGGCGCAGGCTCCAAGTGCCTTGAGGAGGCTCTGGCCTTTAAAGGCACCACTGCCTTCCCACCAAGCCAGAGGAGGACACACATGGCACATATGCCACCACCAAGGACTTCTGCTCACTGAAGACGTGGTGGGAACTCATGGTGGTGTCTGGAATATGTAAGACCTCACTTCTTCCTTTCTACCTTTGGGGTTGAAAGTCATGCCCAGCCAGGCACCCTTGGATGGACCCTCATACGCCTGGAGATGCTCCCACACGAAGACGTTCTCCATCTCATCCTGGATGGACAACACTGTGCCGCCAACTGCAGAGGAAAGAGAGGTCAGGGAAGCGCCCAGACCTCAGCGGATGGAACTTCTCCCTGTGCCATTCCCAAGGATGCATCACCTCCTCCACCACCACAGCCCCCTCTCATACCTTTCTGGCACCTCTTCATGGCGTCCTTCTGCCCCAGAGTGATCTCCATGTGGAAGGTGTAGCAGTGGTCCCGGAAGGGGATCCAGGATGAGTCCTCCAGCGATTTGGGACAGCTGCCACTGTAGCTCCACTTGTGTGTGCGGGGGACACCTGGGGAGCACACAGTGCATTGGGGGCAGCAGAAGCGTGCAGGGTATCACAGAATGGTTTGCGTTGGAAAGGACCTTACAGCTCATCCAATTCCAACCCCCTGCCATGGGTAGTGACACTTTCCACTAGAGCAGCTTGCTCCAAGCCCCTATATCCAACATGGCCTTGAATGCTGCCAGGGATGGTGTCAGCATCCTACAGCACGCTGGGGTAGCACAAGCCCCATAAGGACACAAACACACACACTGCAGAAGATCCCTGGTGGGATGCCATCTCCAGCCCTGCATCCCACCCAGTCTGCCCCACACCAGGCCCCCCGCAACCAGCACCTGCTTGGAGTTGGCAGATGCCCCCCTGGAGCTTGGTGTCACAGCCGGCCGTGCGCCAGGTCCCATCCACATCCATGTAGGAGCAGCCGGAGACCTGCTTGGGCTCCCCATCCTGCCAGTTGGCATAGAAGAGGCTCTCCTCTGTCAGCCAAGAGTAGCTCCGGCCTCCCTGGAGAGCCAAGGGGAGGAGAAGCTTTGGGGGCTGCTGTGACCTGGGCTGGGGACCCCCATTCCGTGTATGTGCCCCCTTCCCTCACCTCATCGTTGGCCAACCCGATCCAGAGCGGAGCACGCAGGCTGCTGACGGCCTGGGTGAGGAAAGCCTGGCGGTAGGGGTCAGGGATGGTGGCCAGGGTGGCGTTGAGGGTCTCGCAGAGCAGCAGCGCCTCGTGCCACCTGAGGGGCTTCTGCAGGATGCGGTAAGTGCTGTTGTGGTAAAAGAGGGTGCCGGTGGGCGAGGGGGGGTACGGCGTCCGCGCGGGGCTCAGGGACGGGTCTGGGGGAGCAAAGAGACATGGTCAGAGGGCATGGAGGACACTCAGCTCCTCATCCCCATCCCATCCATCCCCCAAAGTGTCCGTGGCAGCGGACCAAGGGACATCCCGGTGCAACCGGGGGAGCAGAAATGCCACGTCCCCATGGGCAATGAGCAGTGATACCCCAATGCCATCCCCACCCATCATCCCTATGAGACACACCAAGCCAGGCTGGGGTGCACAGGTTTGGGGTTACCCCACAAACAGCTAGGACCAGGGACATCCCACAGTGAGGTTTGGGGGGAGCAACCTCATGCTGAACCCAGTGCCCCACCGCAGCATGGGGCACCAGGGTGGTGGTGGCAGGTCCCCAGCGAGCAGTAGCTGGGGCTGTCCCCCTCGTACCTATGTTCTGCTGGCAGATGTAGCCATGCTTCTCCTCCGTGCAGCTCCGGTCATCCCAGCGTCCCGTGAAGTGGGGGGGGGAGCCGTGCCACACCACCACACAGTTGGTCTGCATGGATAAGCCATGAGATCAGTACTGCCCTTAGCACGGCCCTCCCACCCCATGGATACCCCTACCCTGCAGGGCCAGATCCCTTGGAAAGCCACCCCAGCACTCTAAAGCCTTCCATGCTGGCACACAGTGCCCACAGAAGCTGTGGCTGCCCCATCCCTGGCAGTGTTCAAGGCCAGGTTGGACACAGGGGCTTGGACCAAGCTGCTCCAGTGGAAGGTGTCCCTATCCATGGCAAGAGGCTGGAACTGGATGAGCTTTGAGGTCCCTTCCAACCCAAACCTGTGATCCTCATAGTGGGACATAGGGATGCTCTGTGGGGGTCACTCACCGGCTTGTCACGGGGGCTGGAGGCGCTGCATCCCGAGGGCTCTCCGGGTGCCCAGCTCACGTGCTGCAGCGGCTCACCCAACACCCACTGGAACTCCCTCTGGGCATCGTGGAGGCCGATCCAGAGGTCGAAGGAGATGTTGGGCAGCATGGATGTGATGAAAGCTGCAAGCAACTGGTGAGACACTGAGGACCACCCCCAGCAGGTCCCCAGCCAGCGGTGCCGGGGGGAGGCAGAGGGGGGGACCTACCCTGCTCCAAGGGGCTGGCGATGGTGGCCAGGACAGCGCCCTGGCTCTCGCACGCCTGCTTCGCCTCTGGCCACTTCACTATCTCAGCTTTGTCATGGCCATTGAAGCTGAAGCACTGCATGGGGGGGGACACGCGATGCTCTGCAGGGTGCAGTCAGCCCTGTACCCTCCCCACTCAACCACCAGCCCCACTCTGCCCCAAGTCCTTCTCCCCTTTGCACCCAGCTTGCCAGCCGCCCAATCCCTCTTGCAATCCCACACTTCTCCCAGCATCCATGCGCACCCTCCTCATCCCCTCCCACACCCACAGCGCAGCTCTCCTTGCATCCCTGCACATCCCTCAGCATCATCCCCAGAACACATGCACGTGTCCCTCCCCACCCTGCCACATCTCAGCCACCCCATCTCCACCTTGGAGCTGCTGTCCCCTCTCCATCCTGCCCTACCTTGCTGAGGAAGGGAAGCCAGCCACGGGGACAGCCCCCACTTGAAGGAGCAGGCAGTGGTGGGATGGAAGGCTTTGCCGTTGTCCCATTGCTCCGCTTGCAGATGTAGGGCAGCGCTGTCATGCACTTCTGGTCCCCCCAGTCCTCTGTGGGGAGGGACAAGCCAGGCATGACCCCTGCCACTGCACTGGGGCGGGGGTATCTCTGCTCAGCCCCAGACCCCAGGGCCGATCCTGCCGCTCACCTCTGCTCGCTGTCATGTACACGCATTTCTTGTCCTTGCTGATGGGTCGGGGCTTGCCCGGTGCCCAGGAGACAAAGTTGAGCAGGGACCCATCGGACCACCTGGGGAAGGCACCAGTGGGAGCACAGAGCCAAGCAGTGACTTGGTGAATGGGACCAGTTGCACACCCTCACCACACCACTGCCCTCCCTTGGGTGAGGAACCTCCAGGATGAGACCCCTGGGATGCAGGCACTGAGCCGCAGCGCTCTAGGAGCTGGGGACAGCGGGATGGGGATGTGCAGGGATGCAGCGCCTCTATCTCTGACTTACTTGAACCTCCCATCATTCTCATAGGTGTGCAGGCCGATCCACCAGTGCTGCTCCTGGCCCCTGGAGAACTGCACCAGGAGAGGACACATCAGTGCCTTGCAGGGACTGGGGAGTCCTTGGGGACAACTGCAGCCACTTCACGAGCCTCATCGTGACCCCAGCAGAGCCCGGCTGCCCCCAGGTCCCTCCAGCAGAGTAAGCAGGGGAGGGAGTGGAGCCCGACAGTGACACCCCCATCCCCTGGTACCTTCTTGAGGTTCTGGCCCAGGAAGCGCAGCTCAGCCTCGCTGTGCACTGATGCCAGCTCTGCCTGGAACCAGCTGCAGATGCGCTGCGCCTGCACCCACGTCGAGTGATGCTCAAAGAACTTGTACTCAGCCTCCTGGTACTTCACCCACTCTTTGCTGCCTGCAGGCAGGGACCAGTGTCATGCCATGGCCATGTCACCCCCTGCCACAGCCACCAGCACCCACCGCCCTGCCCCTCAGTCCCCTGCTTTGCTTTTGCCCTGCTGCTGCAGCTGAGGAGCCAGATCCTGCCTGGTTGTGCAGCAAGGGGCAGCAGCAGGATGCCAGGGCTCTCTTTCCTCCTACGACCCTGCACAGGATCCATCCTGTGGACCCACTGCAGGGTTGTCCCATAAGGACCACGTGAGGGGTGGCAGATGCCCAGGGAGGATGGTCCATGGGGGATGGACACAAGCCTGTGACCAACGCACCTTGGGTTGTGATCTCTGGCTCCTTCACATCGGTACCTGGTGAAAGGGGAAAGGAAGGCTGTCAGGGGGTGCGGGTCTGGGGTGCAAACCACCCGCAGGCTCCACATGTGAGATGCCCTCCTGAATCCCCCTGGGACTGAGAGTGCCTCTCCCGGCCTCTGGATAAGGACTCATCACAGACTCATACAGTAAAATCCTAGAATGGTTTGGGTAGGAAGGGACCTTAAAGCCCATCCAGCTCCAACCCCTGCCTCAGGCAGGGACACCTTCCACTGGAGCAGTTGCTCCAAGCCCCTGTGTCCAACCTGGCCTTGAGCACTGCCAGGGATGGGGCAGCCACAGCTTCTCTGGGCACCCTGTGCCAGCGCCTCAGCACCCTCACAGGGAAGAGCTTCTGCCTAAGAGCTCACCTCAGTCTCCCCTCTGGCAGGTTAAAGCCATTCCCCCTTGCCCTATTGCTACAGTCCCTGATGAAGAGGCCCTCTCCAGCATCCTTGTAGGCCCCCTTCAGATACTGGAAGCTGCCCTAAGGTCTCCAGCCTTCTCCCATAACAGCGCAACCTTCAGAAGGGAGGTGACAGAGGGTCCCCCCACACCCTCCGCACCATCCCGCAGCCCATCATCCACCAGGTTATCCAAAGCCGAAGGGTCTCCTGGCTGGTACCCTTGGGCAGTTTGCAGATCCAGTCCAGCTGAGCCTCGCACTGCATCGGCATCCACTGCAGGGAGGCCAGGTCCAGCACCACGCAGCTCCGGATGTCATCATCGTCGTAGTTACTGCGGTCAAAGTTGTGGTAGAAAAACTGGGGGTCGAGAGAGACGGGCGGTGTTGGGCATTTCCATCAGGGCCCCATTTGCCCCCACTGCACCCCAAATGCCAACCATCCTGCTGGCACCCCCACAGACTCACCCCCATCCCGTCGCTCCACCTCCAGCTCCTGTCCCCCGTGGGGTCCCGCCGGTTCAGGCCAATCCAGAACCAGTGCTGCTCATGGAGCTCCGGCTCCGACTCCCTGCAGGGAGCCAAGGGGAAGGATGAGAACAAACCCCCCATACAGAAGCATTGTGTTGATATACAAATACATGTACATATATATACAGATATCCATTTATAACCTGGCCTTTTTGCTTGCTTTCAAAGCCCATTGTCCCCGCAACACCCAAAAGCAGTACCTTGGGCACAGCAGCTCGGGGCTGAAGGACTTTCAAACCCAAGCTCCATCCCCAGACTACACCAAATTTCCTGCACTTCTCCCTTCGGTGCAGCCAAACTGAGGCACCTTCAAGCTCATGCTCAGAGAGCCACATCCGTGCTCCATCCCTGGGGGCGTGGGCTCATGCCCGGCACACTCAGGCAGCAGGACACAGGCCCGAAACCTCACCCAAAGATCTTGTTGAGGGTGTTGGCGACGAAGTGCTCCTCCTCGTAGCTGCCCAGGCTGAGCAGCTGGGCCCCCAGCTCCCGGCAGAACTCCTGGGCTGCGATCCACGTCTTCTTCTCTTGCAGCTTCTCATAGTTGAACACCTAGGGCAAGGACGCTAAGATCAACCAGTTCCAACCCCAGCCACGGGCAGGGATGCCTCATGCTAGACCATGCTGGCCAAGGCTCCAGCCTGGCCTTGAACACTGCCAGGGATGGGACATTTACCACTTCTTTGGGCACCCTGTGCCAGTGCCTCACTGTACAGAACTTCTTCCTTATACCCAACCTGGACTTACCCTGTAGCAGTGCCGGAGCTTGGAGTCAGAGCTCCATCCCGAAGGACAGGCAGCGGTGAGGCTGGGTGTGGGATACGGACTGGGCAGCTCAGGGTTCACTGGGGTGCCCAGGTTCTGCCGGCAGATGTACTTGGCTTTGAAGGTGCTGCAGTTCTTCACCTCCCACAGCCCCATGGAGCTGCCGGTGGCCAGGGCCACGCAGCCACCCTTGTTGTAACCTGGACCGCTCACAGGAGCGGAGGGATGTCTGCCTTAGGGTCGGACCGTGCCAAGTGGCACAGCCATCACCCACCCTGCATGGAGGGGATGTCCCCATCCCACCCAAGGCCACCTCCTTACCGGGCTGGTCGCGGTTCCAGTGGGTGTACGTGACCTCGTCGCCGCTCAGCCAGCGGAAAGCACCCGTCTCATTGATGTCCTGCAGTGCTGTCCAAAAGTACTCCCCATCCCAGCCATAGATGAGGCTGCTGACGTACGCCTGCTCGAACCTGGAGAGGCAGCAAGGATGGGTGATGCTGCGAGCTGGGGTGCTGAGCAGCCCACCACGCAAAGCCCAGTTGTGGGGTCATACCCCGCCATGGGGCCAAACCCACCACCACTGGTGTGGCACCAACCTGTTGGTGATGGTGACCAGCGTGGAGCCGTAGTCAGAGCACGTCCTGCGGGCATCGCTGTAGGGGACACGGTCCTCACCCAGCCAGAAGCAGGAGGGGCTGTGCCACTTCCAGCCCTGGGGATGGGTGACAGGGAGCATCCACCACTGCCCACCCCAGGAGGATGGGAGCAAACCCAGGCATTGAGAGCAAAGTCCCACGTCCCCCTGCCACCACTTCTGCCTTCTCCTGGGCGGTCCCTCGCCCTCGGCCACCCCAGCTTGACCCCGCTCAGCTCTGAGCTCTAACAAACCCCTGCTCCCGGAGGACGTGGCTGCAAGGAAAACAAACACCCAGGCAGCTTCAAAGCCAGGGAATGTCTGTCCCTGCCAATGTCCAGCCCGGCTGGGGTGCAGGGAGGGGAACACAATCCTCCTCTATACGCCATGGGGCCGAATCCAGAGCGAGTCCCACCGCAGCCTGCTTTAATCCCCTGCCTTGTTGATGTTGGAGCCTCTCCGGGGCTGGAGACACAATAGCTCCTGTCTTCTGCCAGAGCTGGGAGCGGGGCGGCCCTGGGGCTGGCAGCAGCGGTGGGGAGGGACTTAAGGGATCACCCGTGAGAGGAAGAGGAAGGGTGGGAAGGGTGAAGGGGCTTAGGGGGGAGCTCAGGGACCCTCCTGGCATGGCAGGAGCCATCACCAGGGCTTTATCCCAAGACACGTGCCATCTGCAGTAGCAGCAGTGTGGTGGGGAGGAAAGCACCAGGAGACCACGAGGGAAATTACCCCAAATCCCCCTTTTTTTCTCCCCAATTCCTGCTCCCGCAGCCTTACCCTGAAGTTAGCACAAGGGGCCAGGACCACCAACCCCACTGCTGCCTCCACCTCCCGGCATGCCCCCGCATCCCTCTCCGCCTCTGCCTTTCCATCTGCCCAAACCTTCATTACCCCCCCGCTTCCTTTAAGGCTCTTCCAAAAGTGAAGAGGGCTTGAAAAGGGGGAGAAAAAGCAGCAAAGCCACCCAGAAAACCCAGCATGGGGGCCGGAGAGGACTGGGGACGATCGTCCAAGCAAGATGCTGCCTCCTCTCCCTCTGCCTCTGCCTCTGGGTGGCAAATGTGAGGATGAGAAGGATGGGAAAATGCCTCTTCTTGGTTCATGTATCACGGCCAGCTTGTTTCCCAGCAGGTCCATCTCTGTTGGGCACCCAGGGTAATACTGTGGCTGGCGAGGCAGGAGGGTTATATCCGCACGGGGACACGCTATTAGCCCTCAGGACAAGCCGATGGGTGAGGGCAGCACACTGCCACCAAGCACCTTGTCCCCAACACTGGGGCTCCCCCGGCTCCGGCTGGCAGCTCCCACAGAGCCCAGGTTTGCCTCTGCTGTGCCAGGATGAAGACATGGGAGGAGCGCACTGGGGCTGTCACTGGTGTGGGCGCCAGTGCACGCTGGCTTGCTCGCAGATGCTGGGAGCCGTTCAAGCGCAGCGGCGATGCCAGCCTGGTGCTCGGAGCCTTGGGAGAGGCACAAAAGCGGCTTCCCAGCGAGCGTGGGAATGGGGTGGCCTCAGCTCAATGGCTGGGGAAACTGAGGCAGAGCACAGGCGGGTGAGAACCCACCGCTGTGTGGAATGCCCGCATCCCGGCCAGAAAAGGCAGCCTCCCATTGTGCCGAGCACGGGGCCGGCAGCTGCCTCCGTCCCACGGGTTTTGGCACGGAGAGAGGCAAAAGGAGAAAGGAATACATTAATGTCCCTGCTGGCAACCAGGCCGGCCCCAGGGGGAGGATCTTGGATGATGGAGACGGGAGTTTTGTCCCGGTTTCCTCCTGCGGCCTCACGCAACCTTGGAAGCGAGGGGCTGAGCCCCCAAGCACAGAAGCAGCTCCAGGCGCTGCTCATAGGGGCTGCCTGAAAGGGGTTTGGGGAGCGGTCCCCCGCAGCCCTGAGCATCAGGCAGAGCCGCATCCTGCCCCAGGTCCCCCTCACCTTTCGGCACCCGTGGTCATCCTCCTCCTTCTCCTGGCTCACCCTCCCGGGCTTTTTGCAGATGGACGGCAGGGTCTGGTTGCATGGACTGTCGTTCCACCTCCCCTCCTGCACAGCAAGGAGAAAAGCAGGAGTGAGCTTATCCGGGCTATTTCCCAGACCATCCACCCCCACCTTGGTTCTACAGACTTTGCTTCCCTACCAAATTCCCAAGGATGCTGTGCTGGATCCCTCCCATCCCAGCCAGGTCCAACCCCATCTGGAGACGCTCCCCAAGGTATCCCTCCCCTGGCCATGAGGATGCTGCAGGATAAACCCCTGCGCAGGCTCTCACCGGTCCCCAGATGGTCACACAGTCCTCCAGGCTGTCACGGAAGTTGTTGGGCTCGAAGGGATGCCAGTATGTGAACCTCACGGGGGTCCCATCCGACCACTCGAAGTTCATCTGCAGCTTGAGGTCATTTAGGCCAATCCAGAGCTCCTCCACATCTGCTGAGACAGGAGGCTTCGGGGGTGAATTCCCTCGGTTGGCTGAAACCTTGCAGAGCCCCCCCAGTACACGAGCCCCAGCGATGGGACCGGGTCTTTGCAAAGCATCGTACCCCACCGCAGGGCTCAGCCTCTCACCCCAGTGGTGCCAGCAGGACAAGGGAGGGCAGCTCCTGCCTGCAAGGACTGGGGAAACACAGGGACGTTTGCCAGCAGTTTAAGGGCAGAACGGTCAAAGTCTGGACCCACAGGCTCAGGTCCAATGGTTTTCAACCATTCCCTCCCATCCCAGTCTGCTCCCAGCCTGGGGATGTCCCCCTCCTTCACCCATCCTCCTATGGCTCCTGCCTCCCCCAGCGCTAACTCCATTCATTCCTCAGCCCCTCCCCAGTCCCCACTGGAGTCTGAGTCCCCCCATGTCCCACGGCAGGTTTGCCTACCAGGCATTTCCCTTTGGATAAGGGGGGGGATGCAGGCTCACTGGATGGGCTGCACTCGTATGGGAGCAGCAAAACCCAACCTGAGGGTGATCCTAATGAGGGGTGGCACAAGCAAGTTCTTCCCATCTTTTCCTACATTCCAACCAACTGGGCCTAGCGCCATTCCCAGCTGCAGCTGTGTGTTTTCCTCCTAAGCACTGCAGGCTCCCGGGAACAGCTTTTCCATTTGCTGGATGGAGGATCCAAGGAACACATCACTCCCAGCCTGGGCTTTCCACTCCCTTCACAGCCACAGACTAATTCAACTTCACAGCACCACGCAGAAGTGACCTTCCCATGGACCCCACCATCCGGCAGCACGGATGCTGCTGACACAGCAGCTTCCTCCCTACCTTGCTTGATCTGCTTGGTGACAAACTCCAGCTCGGAGAGGGTGTGGATGCTGACCAGGTCCCCCCCGCTCCGCAGGCAGGTCTTCTTCGCCTCCTGCCAGCTCTTCTTCTCTCCCACCAGACGGTAGCAGTTGGACTGGAAGGGCTGCCAGCTGGGCTCACAGTCCACCTTCACCTCTGACCAGGAGTCTGGCAGGACACAAGGCAGCTTGAGGGCTCCTGTCCCGCTCTCCAGCCTTGGCAGGGAGGGGACCATGGGGAGGGAGTCCCTTCGGGTGCTCAGGACAACCAAGCCAAAGCAACAGTGGGAAAGCTACAGCCAAAACGTGACACACGATGGCAAGGTGCAGGCAATGGTGGCTTTAGAGCTCTGGGGACAAAGAAAGTCCCTTTTGCTTGCAGAGGAGCAGAGCAGAGCAACACACCCCATGGGGACCATGGGGCACCTCCCACTGCTCTCAAGTCCCCTACCAAGCGCTACTCATCTGGGCATCCCATGGGAGCTCAATCACTGCTCCACACATCTGGGGCACCAGCAGGCTGGGGACACCAATGGCCATCTCCATGGGTAGCACCCCCTGACTGTGCCAGGATGGGAGCCCATCCAGCTGGAATATGGGATCACCCACTCCATCACTCCTGGTGCTGCTCACCCGTCAGGAAGGGGTCCACGGTGGCGTTGGGCTTCTTCTTGCAGACATAGGGGAGAGCGATGCCGCAGTCGCGGTTCTGCCACCCCCCAGAGGACTCGGTGCGGATCACACCGCAGTTCTCCTCACTGGGGTTGTCGGGCTGGTCTGGGATGGGGAAGAAGGGGGGACACGGTGCTGAGGAGCTGGGGCAGAGCACGGACAAAGTGCGTCCTTCTGCCCCGTGAGCACCCCAGGGTTAGAGATGGGCGCCTGCACTTGGGGATCACTCCTCAGCCACTCTCCAGTACTAAGCTTGGGCGCAATGACCCTTTCCCACTTTCCTGTAGGACCCCTGCAGGTATTGAAACGCTGCAGGAAGGTCTCTGGAGTCTTCTCTTCTCCAGGGGCTTACAGGAAAGCTGGAGAGGGACTTCTGACAAGGACACGTAGTGACAGGACAAGGGGGAACGGCTTTAACCTGACAGAGGAGAGATTGAGAGGGCGGTGGGACACTGGCACAGGGTGCCCAGAGCTGGAACTCGATGAGCTTTAAGCTTCCTCCTATCCCAAACCATTCTGTGATATGATTCTATGACCCTCCAAACAAGGAAGCTCAGCCCAGGTTATCCATAAGGCCACCAGGCACTTGCAGAGGGGACAATCCCCATTTCAGATCCTTTTGTCCCCCTGTAGGTCCATGGATGGCCCAGGCTGCTCCACAGCCTCATGGCGCTCTCTGTTCCATGGGGCCATCTCCAGTGCTCACAGGCTGTTCCCAGCACCCCATTACCACCATAACCCCTTTATCTCACCACTCTCCCAGTTGAGGTACTTGAGGGGCGAGTTGTCTGACCATTGCCAGCCTCCATTGATGTCCAGGTCGTTGAGCCCAATCCAGAGCGTGGAGCTGTACCCGGTCAGCAGCCCTGGGGCCAACACAGCCAGAAAGGGCACCATCAGTGTCCCCAGCCCCAGCTCAACCTGTCACCATCCCCAAACCAACCCCCAGGGCCGGCAGAGCAACCTGGCACCCAGGTGAGGATGAGCGCGTGGCCAGGCTGCCATTGCCTCACCATTGATGTAGGTCTGCTCATGGATCTCGGTGATGCTCAGCAGGTTGGCCCCTTGCTGCTCGCAGCTATTCCAGGCCTCCCTCCAGGACAGCGTGGACTGGAAGTTGAACTGGTAGCAGCTGTTGGTGAGGTGGTCCTTGTCCCAAAACGTCTCACAGTCATTGCCTGTGGGGCCAAGGAGGGTGAACACCCAACAGAGTCCCATCCACAGCTCCAAAAACCCCCATTAGCCCACTAACAAACCCCCAACACCCAGGCTGCTCCAGCACTGCAGGCTGCTTGCAGGAGGAGGGATGAGGCAGGAGGGAAAGGGAGAGGCAGGAAAGCTCCCAGGAGGGATGAGCACCGGGTTTCTGTTCTTCCCCATGGGATGCATCCTCAGTACTTACTTTTTATGGGGCAGAAGCCCCATCGCTCGTCCTTGCCGTAGTCCTGGGTGGTGGCACACCAGAGATGCCCATCTTCTCGCCCAGTGCTGGTGCACTCGTGAAACCACTGGTTGTCATACTTGAAGGGGATGGTGCAGGGCTTCCCGTGCGAGTTGCCCTGGATGGTGTAAATCTCTGGTGGGAAAGAGGAGCCCTTGCTTGAGGCTGTGCCTATGGGAGACTGGAGGGACTTTGGGAGGAGGGGTGCTGGCTTGCCTGGTGCGGGGGCTACTGAGGTTCCCACTTCCCATCACCCCACTCCAACTAACTCGGACCAAGCTCCCCAGGCAGGACCCAACTGCTCACATTTTGGGGTTGGTTTTGGTTCACAGAATCATCGAATGGTTTGGGTAGGAAAGGACCTTAAGACGACCCAGCTCCAGCCCCCTGACACAGGCAGGGATGCCTCACACTAGGCCAGGTTGCTCCAATCCCCATCCAACCTGGTCTCTAACAGGGATGGGGCAGCCCCTGGGCACCCTGTTTGGGTTCTCGGATAACATTAATGCCCAATGAGGCATTACCAGAGTAGGGCACGGAGCACAGGTCCTCCTCGGTGCCATACGTCCTCCACTGCGAGCCACGGGCCTGGTCCCCTCTATCCAGGGAGGAATTGCCTGGGCGCGCACTGAGATGCTGTGAGAGCTGCTCCCCGAGGCCACGGCAGCTCCAGCGCATGTTGACGGACTCACGGTCGCACTCGTAGGTGGCCAAGGGGTGCAGCCCCACCGTGGCGTTGGCCCCGTGCCACGACACCCCCAGGCACTGCATGGCCCCCACGTTGAAGAGGCGATTTCGGGACACCCATTTCCACTGCTGGGCCGGGGCGCTGGCGTTGCAGCCCTTGGAGAGTCGCACCAGTGAGTCCTTGGTCTCCAGGCAGCCCTGAGCACCCGTGTTGTAGATGAGGAAGACTTTGGAGTCTGGAGGGGGAAAAAAAAGGTGAAAAGGGTTAAAGCAGTGAGCAAAAACTGAGAACATTGGGGCTGTTCAGCCTGGAGGAGAGAAGGTGCATGGAGACCTCAGAGCAGCTTCCAGTGTTTGAAGGGGGCTACAAGGATGCTGGAGAGGGACTCTTCATCAGGGACTGGAGCTATAGGACACGGGGTGGTGGGTTAAGATTGAAACAGGGACATTTAGGTTGGATTTAAGGAAGAAGTTCTTCCCTATGAGGGTGCTGAGGCGCTGGCACAGGGTGCCCAGAGAAGCTGTGGCTGCCCCATCCTCGGCAGTGTTGAAGGCCAGGTTGGACAGGGCTTGGAGCATCCTGGCTCCCCTTCCACGCACAGCAAGTTTCAGGGCGCATCCCTGGGTACTGCACCCGGCACATTGGGGACCACCACTTCCATGCAAAAATAACCCCAGGGACTCATAGAACCATGGAATGGTTTGAGCTGGAAGGGACCTTAAAGCTCATCCAGTTCCATCCCCCTGCCATGTCTGCCTCAATGCCTGTCCTCCTGGTGCTGGGCTCCAAAGATGGGCATTTGCACCAAGTGTGGCATCCCCACAAAGCACCAGTGAGCATCAGAGCCAACAGCATCATCAGAGCTGCTCAAAACTGAGCTTCCCAGCAGCAGCAGCAGCACCCGGCTTGCAGGAGCCCACGCCAATGGCTTCGGCACCGGCCATCTGCTCTGGATGGAGGAAAAGAGCAGGGAACAGCGAGCGCATCCGTCATTTTTATGTGTATCTGGGGACCCGTTACAGCAGAAAGATCTCCGGGGTAAATCTCCCATCGTGTGAACAGGGTGTGATGGAAAACGCCTGCACGCACCCACAGCTCCCACGGGCACAGCCCCAGCAAATACGGAACGTGGTGTCAGGACCCTCCGAAATCCCAGCAAGGCGCTGGGAGGCGGGAGCAGAGCGAGGAAATCGCTGCCAGCAGATAAAGCACTACTGCAGCTGCAGAGGAGAGAGAGCCTGATCCCAACCCCAGCTCCACGCACGTCCCATGCTCCAGCCCTGCATCCCCACGGCAATCCGAGCCCCAGCATCACCCCAGTGGGTGAACCCATCCCAGAGCCTGGATAAACCGGTACACCCGGGACGTTGCACCGGGACACACGGCTCCAGCTGACGTGTCACTGTTAGAAGGATACTCTTCCGAACACATATTTCTAAGCTAAAAAGCCACCCTTGGGGACCCCAAACAGCCACTTCTTGCCTCACCAGCCCAGCACAACGCAGCACAGCCACAGGACAACTCCTGGGGGGTACTCTCTGCTTTCAAAGCAACCCATTTGCTGCTCCAGCACAAGCATTCACCAGAAGTCAAGGCGAGCTCACAGGCCCTGCTATATTTAGCTTGGGTTTGCTTTGGGTTTTTGCCATTGTATGAACGCTTTTGGGCTGAAAGGTTTTCATTTCCTATTCCCCCACAACCTCGCCCTGCCCCAGCTATGTTATTGCAGGCGGCTCTGCTGCATTCGAGCAACAAACACCCCTGCTCAGCAAACTGCCCCGCGCTGCCTCTGAGGGGAAATACGAGATGGAGGAAGAAGAGACACCCCCGAGACACCCCCATTCCACTCCAGAGCTCCGGGAGAGTGCTGATCCTAAATGCCCATTCCACGGCAGAGGTGACATCAGTGATGACCTCAAATCAAGAGAAGCGAAGCCCGTTCGCGCGGCGGTCCCCAGGGAGCAGAGGCTGCGCACGTGCAGCAGGACAAGGCAAGGTCTGGGAGAAGAAACACTTCATTTCGCAGAAAACATCCTTCAAATCGTGGCAAAATCAGCAAACACTCCACCGGGGCCAATTCCGGCTGCCCTCAGGCTGTCCCGTAAACTGCGGCCGGCTTGATCCCAACCTGGACATCAGGAGGCACCATCGTCCTCCCCAAAACACCCGGCTCACCACGCCAGCACCTCCCAAGGCATCCCCATACAGCAGTGGGTGGTGCAACCCACCACCATCACTGCAACCCATCACCCATCACACGGGGGACACTTTAAGCACTTCCGCATCAGTGCTGCATCCCGATGGACCCGAGTATCAGCACTCAGTCAGGATGAGGCCTCCCTGGGTCAAAGCGCTCTCAAAGGAGCCAAACACCAGCCCGTTGGTACTGGGAATAGGAAAGGCCGTTCCACCCGGAGCATCAGTTAGCAATTAGGGTTTAGCAATGGGACACCCTTCTCCATTTATCTGCCAGCCTGGATTTGAGGGGAAACATTAACAGCACATCGGGAAGCCCTGGAGTCACCCTAGGAAGTGGCATCAGGGTGCTCAGCACCGCACTGGGGCTGTGGGGCACTGTGCAAGGGCAAAGCACGGGGCTCAGAGGAAGCTGTCCAGACTGGAGGGGCAGCCCCAGGGCTGGAAAAGCACAGGATATCATTTAACTCTAAAAAGAGAAGAGCTGGAGGGAGGAAATTACAGGCTGAGGGTTTGGGGCTGCCTCCGCACGCTGCAGGCAGCTCAACCATGGGCCCTCTGCTCAAAGCAGGGAGATGCCACCCAACGTGTCCCCTGCTCCATCCCTGCTGAGCCAGGGAGGAATGGGAAAGCTTCAGCATCAGCTCAGCCTCTACACATTCCCGTGCCCCCATCTTCTCCCATTGCAAATGTGCTGCGTGCTGATGTCGGTGAGGCTGGAGCATGGGGACCACCAGCATGAGCTCGACACACATCTACAAAGGCACATGCTGTGCTTCACCCTAAATATGCTTTTCTTCCATAGAATCATAGAACGGTTTGGGTTGGAAAGGACCCGAAGATCATCCAGTTCCAACCCCCTGCCATGGGCAAGGACACCTCACACTACAGCATGTCCAACACTTATCTATAGGGAATTTGGGGCTGACGCGAGCCCCATTGGTGTCCATGACAGTGGACAGGCCGCCTGATGCACCAAAAGGAGCTTCCAGCCTCCCTGACCCCCTGAGCCATGACAGCCTTCCATGTTTACGGAGCAAAGGGCTTCCAGTGTTTTCTGCATGGTCCCAACCATCTCCCAGCCACTCCAAGATGCAGCTGCAGACGCTGTGCCACAGAGCTGCAGCACCACCACCAACCTCAGCACCTAAACCCAGCACTCAAGTGAGCTCTTCCTTCTCCCACCCAGCTGCTGATGATCGGGATGGATGCAGAGCTGGCTGGGATGGGACAAGTTTGTATGGAGGAATCCCTTCTCCCAGCCTGGTATCCCACAGAGCAAACACAAGCCTCGCACACCCCGTGCCTCTCCCTCCTGCATCCTACATCTTTGGAGCAGAGAGAGTCCTCTCTGAGCAGCCCTGCTCCATCATGTCCTGCTCCTCCTCCTGCATGGAGGAACTGTGAAAGCAAAGCAAAAACGCAGGCCTTCAGCAAGGATGCTGCCACACAGACAGCACAGACACCAGGATGCTCCTTCTGGCTTACTGGGATGAGCATGGAAACCAGCTGGTGCTATGAGGCAGCGTGATGGTGGGGACAGCGGGGAGCTGGGACTGATGCTTTCCTCTTCCTCATGGGAAGTACCGGGATGCTCATGCTCCAGCACAGTGGGAGAAATCAGCCTTGGAACCAGTGGCTGGGCTCTGCAGCCATGGAGAAGCTGTGCTCTGGGGCAGCCTCCAGGGAGCTTTTACACCCTGTGCCTGGCTCCACATTCTTTTTCCATTAAAGAAAGCAGGGTTTAGCCAGCAGGAAGTCAGAACTGAAGGAACTGCGCCCAACCCTTTCTCACCCCACAGCAAGCAAGGAAAGCTTCGCAACCTGCAATTGTGGGGAGTGTGGGCAGCACCAGTGAGACAGGGAATGGGGATGGGGAAGCCCCAGGGGACAGAGGTGACCATCAGTGGGGGCAGACATGGAAAGCACTGCAGCACGGGTGTCCCTGCCCCAAGTGCATCCCAGCCTGGCCATCCACACCAGGACACCCAGAGCATCCCTGCTTGGCTGCGTTTGTCACCTTCCCTTCACCAGCTGCAAATGCAGGGAGTAAGTTCCAAGAGGGAACTGACACTACTGCTGGAGCCCAGTCCTGGTTATCCCGGATGGATACAGCCAGACTGGTCCCAGCATGGCAGTGCCACTCAGCCCTGTGCTCGCAGCCCTGCCATCCCTTTGGCACCTCTGCAGGATCATCGTGGTACCCATCTGATGGCAGAACCCCATCGAGCTCCACTGGTGAAGGGATTACCCAAACCCAGCCCCATTCCTGCTTTGTGCAGGAGGCCAAGCAGCCAGTCCAGAAGAGGTTGATGCCATCCCCAAGATCTTGGCATGGAGAAGAGCAAAAGCATGGCCATTGCCGTAAAGAGTGGCACACAGAGCAACGGGGATGATGCTCTCCATGCTGCAGACATGGCCATGGATGTGGTTTGCTCCAAATCACCCGGCAAAGGCTGCGAATCCTCAAAACCCAGCATGGTGCCCCAGGCACAGCAGCAAATGGGGCTCCTAGAATCAACCAGGTTGGAATTTGAGCCATTCCTCATCACTGCCAAGGCCACCACTAACCCACGGCACTGAGGGCCTCATCCATATGGTATGTGAACACTTCCAGGGACGGAAAGGGAAGCCATGAGGGCTCCAAGACCCAGACCCCCACAAGAGGAAAGCCAACCTGCTAACAAACCCCTTCCTTTGGAACTGGGAGCCTGTGGAAAAGCTTTATCCACCACATCCTGCAGCAAGAAACCCGCCCTTCACTCACATGGTGCATAAAGAAACCTTTGAGCCTGAACCTCCTGCTTTCACAGGCTCTCACCCATCAGAAAGCAGGGCACAGGAGCCCCCTGCTCCAAACCACCAGCTTTCCAGCCTGCTATGCTAAGGGTGAGCAGAGGCTCCAAAATCCACTCTGCACTGATGGCAGGAAAGCTGTGGGAACTGGCAGCTCATCCACAAAGTGGGAATGCACCAAGCTGGGGGGGAAGAACAGCAGCAAACCCCCCTGGAATAAAAGAGTACAACAGAAGAAGGCGGCGCTGCTCATTGAATACACAGCCCTGCAGGAGGAGAGGAAGTGTTGGGATAGCGAGAGACCCAGGAAGGAGCCTGTGCCCTGCTCCAAGGACTAGGAAGGGGAAGTGTTGCTACGATGCTCCAGTGAGGGCTCCCGACAGCAGAGTTGAGCATCCCTGCTGCCGTGGACCACAGCACGGGGTATGAGAGCAGCCCCAGCCCATGGGGAGAGCATCACTGCTCTGCCTCCCTCCACAGCTGCTTTGGGACATCGATAAACTCCTACTGCCTTAAAGAAGAACTTCAGATTTAAAGGATAAATCTAAAAGGGAAAGAAATGCAGATGCCAGCGGCCCCAGGACACGCCATGAGTTTCTGGCTCAAGAGGGGGCACAGGCACTGCTCCCGTCTGCTCAAGAACTGATGGCAAACACCTACCTCCCCACCTCTGATGCTGCCTCAACTAGACGTCTGCATCCAAACAGTGATGCTGCCCAATGTCCTGCAGACTCCCCCCAGCCCAGCACATCCCAAGGACTCAGCTGGGGCCAGAAGCAGCCCTGGGTGCTCCAAGCCCAGCTCCAGAATCAGAATCCCAGACTGGTTTGGGTTGGAAAGGACCTTAAGATGCTTCTGGATCTTAAGCTTCTCTGGGCACCCTGTGCCAACACCTCAGCACCCTCACAGTAAAGAACTTCTTCCTTAGATCCAACCTGAACTTCCCCTGTGTCAGTTTGAACCCATCACCCCTTCTCCTATCACTCCAGTCCCTGATGAAGAGTCCCTCCCCAGCATCCCTGTAGCCCCCTTCAGATACTTGGAAGCTGCTTTGAGGTCTCCACACAGTCTCTTCACAGCCCCAGCGATCTCGGCCTGCCAACAGGAGGGGTCAGTGTCTGGATGTGCTTTAAAAGCAACCCCAGGGAGCAGGAGCAGATCCCTCCCTTCCCCCAGGGAAGAAAGCGAAGCTCCGGATGCCCGGTTCAGCGGTTCAGGGTCTGAAGCCGCAGGACCTGCACTTGGAGCTGAGCAGCTCCTCTTGGCTCGCCAAAGAGCCGCTGTTTACACGGTGGGAGCTGCATGAGACAAGCTCCTTACTTGGCTGCCACCGTGCAGGCTACCTACCACCCTGCGCACACCGCTGCTTGTAAAGGTCTTGGACGGGGTCCCACATTCTGCACTGCAGCCCCTCTGCAGGCATTAAAAGGCCTGGGATGCAAACACATCCCACAGGGAATGCTGGCCTACGGGCAAGTCAAGCCGCAGCCGTTGCAGGGACAAGGACCCCAGCATCCACCCTCTGGTACTCAAACCCACTTCAGGCTTCGGGCACACATCCAGAGGGAAGAATCCCAGGTTTGCTGACTCCCTGGGAATGCAGGGAGAGGAAGGCAGCGCCATCCAGCTAACAGGCCACAGGACACAATGGCTAGGCTCAGCACGAATATCCTGCCCCATAGACAGGTTCTCACCCAGCCTGGCATCCTCAGCCTTGTCCTGGGGATGGCTCTGGCTCATTCTGATCACCCCGACCTGTGCACCCCACCAGCACCACAGGCCCCCAGGCAGCAAATCCACGGCCGCATCCAGGGGTGCAATGGGATACGTGGGACACGCTTCCCCATGGATGTGGTTCCAGCACAGATGGCTGAGAACTACCATTCTTTTCAATGCTATTGAAACTTCCCCCTCCCCATCAATCATGCTCTAAATCAGACATTTTCAGAGCATTATCATGGAACTGGTTTGGGTTAAGGGGACCTTAAAGCTCCTCCAGCTCCAACCCCTGCCACGGGCAGGGACCCCTTCCACTGGAGCAGCTTGCTCCATGCTCCTGCGTCCAACCTGGCCTTGAGCACTGCCAGGGATGGGGCAGCCACAGCTTCTCTGGGCACCCTGTGCCAGCGCCTCAGCACCCTCACAGGGAACAGCTTCTTCCTAATGCCTCATCTAAAGGGCTCGAATCTCCCCACTCCCAGCTCCAGCATCATCCTGCAAACCCCCGACTTTACTTGGAAAACCCCATTTACATCCCTGTTGCGAGGTGCAGCAGAGGATTGAGCTCCAGCATGGAAAATACCCCGTGCCCCTTGCAAACAGCCGAACCTTCGCTCCAGGGCTAAAGAGCACCCTTAGGAATTTACAAGTCAATCCCCTCATCATTTTCTAATCCTTAATTTATTAAAGATGGATCCTTTAAGGAAAAGCGCATCTGTGTGGGTCCCTTTTGGGCTCAGAGCAATCTGAAGAATGAGAAAAATGTTGATGCTCTGCGGGCTCGGCACAGTTCACAGCAGCCAAAACCCTGCTCCTCGCCTGCACGTGAGGGACATCTCCCAACCAGCTTAAAACACCTTTAGAGGAAACAACAGGATGGGCTCAAGGGGCTGCTCCTGCTCCCACCTGAGAGCTGGGTGCACTGGAGCAGGGCACGATGCACCCGTGATGCACCAGAGCTGCCAACGTGGGCAAAAGCCTTTTGCTGCTCTTCTCCCGCGTTGGATTTAGCAGACAGCAATTACAGCCCCTCAGCCACCTTTTGCTTTGATCTGGGGGCAAAAGGCTTCCCTGGAAAACATTTAAGGAAGCGGAAGGCAGGAGCGCGCCTCTGCCATGGGGAAAGGTGCAAAACCCAGCCAGAAAGCAAGCCAAAGAGAGAAACCTGCAACGTGGCTTTAACCACCACCAGGACCTCCCGCCTCAAAACGCATTCCCATGCGCAAGGTGCTGCCTCGGGGTGGGAAACCTCATCGGGGCCACCACACGCTGCGGGTGGCTTTGGGGGGAGGTTTGCACTGAAGGGTCAATCTCTGTTGGCTTCTCATTGCTGTGACTTGCGCACCCTCAGTCCTCATCCTGCTGAGGCAGCGAGGTCCCACCGTCCCCTGCCAGGCATCCAGCCCCGGCACTCTCAGCACCAAACCCAAGACCGCATCCCGCTTTCCTCCTAAGTAATCCAAAGAAGATCGGGTTATTGCTTCTTGGGGCTGCATTTGCTGGGCAACAAGTTACTTCCACGGCAAAACAGAGGCGAGCGTCATGCAGAAGCCACTGTTTGCTATACAGGCTGTAAATTCTCCTTGGGGTCCCTTCTGTCCCCTCCCCTAGCTGCAAAGCTGACACAGCAGCTCCCATCCATGGTCCCATAGACACAGATGAAGCTGATCCACATTGGACACATGAAGCTGATCCAAAGCACCAAAACACCACGGGGTCCCACATCAACAGCAGGACCTCGTCCCGCCTGCAGCCACAGCGGGACAGGAGCTGCAGCCTCAGTTTCCCCAAGACAAGAGCACGGGTACCCAAGTGATGCTGCAGACATGGGCAGCCGGTGGTGACATTCCACCGAGGAGCCACAAACGTCCTGCTCCAGCTTCCTGGCTGTCCCGGAGGCCAGGGTTTGGCAGGAACCCCTCGAGAAGCAACAGCTCCACAGGGAAAGCAATGCTGTCTGCTGGGCCAGCCCTCCACCAAGAGCATCCTTGCAAACAACAGCGATTCTTGGAACTAACCCATCCCGATCCCGAAAATCCCAGCAAGGATCCTTTTTGAGCTGTAAACCCAGCCTGGTGCCGGAGGACCTCGGATGTGGCACCTCCATCGGCATCCCCTGGGTCCCAGCGAGGATGATGATGGGTAAAGTAGTGGAGAAGTGGGTGCACTGAGGGTGCCAACACGGTGTGAGCAGCTCAGCACCGAGGGCTGGAGCCAGCTGAAAGCTGCCTTGTTCCTCATCCTGCCCCGGCGCGGGGACAGAGCTGCCTCTGTCCTGGTGCTCGCCAGACCCGGATCCCACCGGCATTTCTCAGGGTTAAACAGCCAGAATGGGTCCTTACAGGTAGCTGAGCCCTGCTGGAATCAAGCAATCCCCTTCAAAACCACAAAAGGAGGAGGAATTCATGGCCCACAAGTAACTTATGGGGAGGTTTAACGGGAATTCAGCTGCAGGATGCTGAGGGGTTCGGCAACCGCTCTTCTGAATGCCCCGGAGTACAGGGGACTCCTTCCCCATCACCTCCTCCATTCTCCACCTCCAGTTTCTCCAAGCCCTGAGCCTCCAAAGCTCACGGATCCCTCGTCGGGCATGGGACTGATGCCATCGGGATCACACCAGCAACACCCAGGTCCTGCCCTGCCTATGCTGAGCCCCACTGAGCTGCTGCGCTGGGAAGAGGTGGACAAACAGGGGCAAGGCAGGGAGCAGGGCAGTGCCCTCCCATGCTGCCATTCCCAAATCTGCTTTGGGTTTGCTAAACGCACTTGAACAAACCCGGCCCAGGGGCTGTTTTCAGGCAAACCCAGGCAATTTTGCTCTTGTTTTAATCTCAATAAGGCCAAATGAATTCAAGGCAGCAACAGGAGCGGCTCCTCACCGCTGGGACAAACTATCCCGGGGTGAAAAGTGTCTTAAACGGCAAATCCAGGGCTGAGGAGCCCCAGGCGTTTGGCACATGGTGTTCCCAGAAGGTTTTAAACCAGAACACGACCAATTGACTGGATTGTGAGAAACTAAGATAGAAAGCGAGAGGCTGCGAACAGCCCGATCGCGCTCCCGGTGATGGGAATGGGAAGGGGGAGCAGGATGGGAGCCTCCAACAAAACCGTCCGGCCCCGTCCCGACCTCCCGCTCCGCGAACTGCGCTCCCCGGGGAGACAAAAGGAGCGCGGCTGCGGGGCGCTGCGGGGCGCTGCGGGCCGGCGGCTCCCGATGCCCGCGGAAGCGTTTCCGCCGTTTGGTCCAGACGCTGCGTGGCTGCGCGGCGCGGGAGTCAAACGGGAGAGCTCTTCAAAGCGAGCGAAAAGGCGGCGGAACGGAACGGAACGGGACGGGACGGGACGGGGGGGGGGAGAAGGGGGGAAGAAAACGCGACGCGGCGAAACTGGAGAAAACAAAACGCGTCGGAACGAACCGCGACCGAGGGAGGATGGAGTAAAACAAACGGCGATAAACGGCAACGGAACATCCCGGGAGGAAACAAAACCGCAGCAACGGGAACTGCATTGACGCGCACCCCGCCCCCCCCCCAAACGGGCTGTTGGGGGGGGGGGGCACCCCAATAATAAGGGATAAGGGAGGGGGGGGGTCGCGGCCCTACCTGGGTGCGCAGCGCCGAGCACCAGCTGGAGGCCGAGGAGGCAGCAGAGGGGGGCGCGGAGGGGCCGCGGTCCCGCGGAGCCGCGCCCCATCCCCGGCAGCACCGCGCTCCGCTCCGCGCCGTCCGGGCCGGGGGGCGGGCGGGGAGGGGGAGGAGGAAGAGGAGGAGGAGAAGGGGAGAGGAGGGGGGAGGGGCAGGGACAGCGCAAAGAGGGAGGGGAAAAAAGTTTAAAAAAAGTGAAATTTGGGGGAAAAAAAGCAAAAAGGGGAAGAAAACGCGGAGCGCGCGCCGGCGCCAGACGCTGCGTCAGCGCACCCGCACCCGCCCGGCCGCGGGTCCCCGCATCCCCAGCGCCTCGTCGGGTCCAGCCTTCCCCTGCCCGGCCCCCGGCTCCTGCGGGCGTTCTCGGGTGCCGCTCCGGGTGTTTGCGCTCTGCCTGAAGGGACGGTGGAAGGGGACGGGGTCGGGCTCTGCTCCCGAGGAGCAGGGATGGGCCAAGAGGGAACGGCCTCAGCTGCACCAGGGCAGGGTTAGATGGAGCTGAGGAACAATTCCTGCCCCAGAGGGTGCTCAGCATTGGAACTGCCCAGGGCAGGGCTGCAGTCACCGTCCCTGCGAGTGTTCACACATCATGGAGATGAGGCCTCAGTGCCATGGGTCAGTGGTGGCCCTGGCAGTGCTGGGGAATGGTTGGATGGATGGGCTGAAAGAGCATTTCTAACCTGAATGATTCCAGGACTCTTTCATCCCAAGCACTCTATTGCTGAGCCAGCCCAGCTGAACCCTGCTCCATCCATCCTGCAGCACAGAGCTGGGCAGCTCCTGCCTCACCTGTGGAGGGTGAATGCTGGGGTTGGACACAGCTCATTGCACCTTCCCCACCCCAAGAGTAACCCCATCCCTCCATCCCTCCAGCCATGGAGGGCTCCAGCCTCTCAGTACTCCAGTGGTCACAGGGACCGCAGCATCACGCAGCATGAATGATGCACTGGAGGAGCTTTAAAGTCCCTTCCAACCCAAACCAGGCTGGGACTCTATGAGGAAAGCTTGGAAGGGGTGGGGGGAACACTCATATTATAGTACAAAGATTTGGTTGCATCCACAAGAGTGATGCTCATGGAGCCCGTCCCATAGGAGCATCCCTGAGGATGCAGGAGCCTCACTTCCTCCTCAAGCTTTCCCGGGATTCGGGCAGCCCTCAACACACAGGTTGTGCCATACATACGATGCCATGATCCGATGAGGCCAAAGGGATGGCAGCGCTCCCTGGAGCGGGGAGCAGGATCTGTCCCCAGACACATTGAGCCAACCACGCGTTGTCTGGCTGTTCCTGCAGAACTAATGAAGCAAGGCAGGAAGGGCCTGGAGAGTGGTGCCAGGATGGGCTTTAAGGATGCAGACCCCCCAGGAGGGCCCAATTAAGCACATCAGCATCTGGGCTGTTGGGTTCTTTAAGCCAGGGATTACTTTTAATTGAGGCAGTGCTTGGGAGCAGCCGCAGTTGCCCTCCATGTCTGGACACGCACCAGGGGCTGCCTGCTGGGAATGAACATGGAGGAGGGGAGGGAATCATCCGGATCTTTAGTCCCACCCCTAAACCTTGGAGCCTGCTCCTGGGGGATGCCACCCACCGAGGCTCCAGCAGCTGGATGTGATGGAGCCATCAAATCCCATGAGTGGGGCCCTTCATCCATCCCTTTCCCAGGAGCTGAATCCCATCCAAAGAAGGGGACAGTGCACAGCTGAAAGACTTCAGATCCTTCAGAGCGTCTCTGCCTCCTGGCCTGGTCCATCCCATTCTTGGGTGTGATTAGAAGCTAATTAGCACTTCCTAATCATTAATTCCTCCAACGGGGACCTCCTAATCCAGTTTAGTACCAGTTGAGTTGCTACTCGCTGGAGTGGATCGGGAGGAAACGCGTTTTTCCCTTCCCCTGGGACCATTCCAAGCTGTCTGACCTCTCTGGCACTAAGGAATTGCTGCCAGATTGAGGGGATGTGGCCACGTGCAGGGGACAGACGACAGCAGTGCTGGGATTGCTCCTTGTCCAGGACAATGGATGGGAGCTACGAGCTCATCCCGGGGTTACCCAGCACTTGGGACATGCAGCGTCTGTGCCTGGTTCCTGCAGCCAGAGCGGGATCTGTGTCCATCCCCTTAGCTGGGAAAATAAATGTTTCTGGGTTTGGAAAACATTCCCAGAGATGGATCCGTGCCACTCACCCACCTTTGGCTGCAGGTCTGCCCCGGTCGGGAGCACTGGCAGTTGGGATGCTTGGCTTCCCTCAGGCTGGAAAATCAGTGCCACTACTGAACTGTGGGACCAAGCCTTGTGGGATGGGAAAGAAAACCCTGAGGTGCCCCATGGGTGTCCCTGCCAATGGCAGGGGGATTGGAATTAGATGATTTTAAGGTCCTTTCCAACCCAACCCGATCTATGGGTCTATGGCACCCAGTGCGTTACCAAGCTTGGGGCTGGTACGGACCTTGTGCCAGAGGCATTAGAGGACAGGATCTGGGGAGCACAAAAGGAGTGTCCATACCCCAGACTCAGTGCTTTGAAGGAAGGATCCGCACCAACCCATCAGCAGCCTCTGATGAGCGGCTTTAGAGCCCAGGGAGGACATGGGGGTACGTTATGTGACCAGGGAGGCCGCACGTCCTGCTTGGCCGTGCTCTTCCACGCGTGTCCCCCCTTCTCCTTTGCTCTCCGCGCGCTCCGGGAGCGCAGCAGTGCCCTGGGCTTTGGGGCCCAGCAGCACCTGCCCGGCCCCGCTGCGAGCTCATCCCTCCGTCCGCACCGCCCCGGCCTCATCCTGGCCCCCGGATGGGACCGTCCAGGCCAAGATCAACACCCCCTTGGCAGGCGCCGCGCTGAGGTCACTGCTCAGGGAAGAGGCCGTCCTGGCGTCTGCTGGCTCCTCTCCCCCGCGCCGGCAGCAGGCGAAGGCCACGTCGCTCTCCCCCCATCAGAGGCAGGCGGGGGGCAGCCAGGACACAGCTTCCCCCCGCTGAGCATCACCCTCCCGGCGGGGATGCGGGGCTTGGAGCACCCCCGGCGTGGCGGGGATTCACCCCCGTTTGCTTTTGTAGCCTTTCCTGGCAGGGACAAGCCCGGGGGTGCTGAGTGGGGGCTCAGCTCCTCCACGGCCGCAGCAGGAGGATGCTGATGCTCCCAAGGGTTTGGTTTGTGCAGCAGCAATGGGTTTGGTGCTGGGAGAGGGGTCTCGCTGCTGGGAGTACGGGGTGGGGGCTATAAAGCAGTTTGCTCCCCGTGCTCCTCCCCTAAGCACAGTGCTTAAGATCAGCCCCAGCTTTGCTCGACACCCAGCTGTGGAGAGAATGCTGTGGCCGTAAGGAAGGGCCGTTCCCCTGCTCCTCCACGCCATCCCCTCGGCTCTCGCAAGGAGCAGACGGGGCTTTGGCAGCCGCTGGAACCTTGGGTCAGACCCTCCTCAACTCTGCTGTCCCCCCACACGGCAAAGGGGGTCCCTTTGTGGGCGCCCCACGCTGCAGCTTTTGGAGCTCTTTGGCTGCTCTTTTCGCGCAGCCCTTCAAGAGTCAGGCGGGTTCAAGCCGCGGCTCAGCTATTGAAACCAGATGTGCTCGCTCAGAGCTGCCACGAGGAATCCGAGGGCTCGGATCCTGCCCTTCCGCTGCCGGGGGCTGCCCGAGGAGCAGCTGCCCCCCGAGCCCAGCTGCTGCCTCTGCTTCCTCCCCATTGCTCCTGGGCAAAGGAATTCCAGCCCTTTGCAAGGAATCTGCCTTTTAGGACAACAATTTCTCCCCATGACTCAAGGAAAGCAGCTGGAGAACAGTGAGAGGACAGCACATTCCGAATGGCATCTTCCTTGTTCTGGAAGTGGGGATGGGACTGGGAAGTGGAGATCCCACCCTGTCCTACAGGAGCAGCGTGGTCCCGTGGGCACTCAGTGGGTCCCAGCTTCTTCGCTTCCACCTCTGCTGTTGCCTCACCTCACAGCCACAAGCGCATCCCCTTCCACCTCCATCCCTGCCATTCCGTTCAGTGTGGAGGGGCTGTGGCACCAATCCCAGCCGCTCTCCTGGGGTTGGGTGTGAGCGGGTGGATTTTCAGGATTAGCCGGAGCCGGGATGAGCCAGTGCTGAACAAAGCAGGTTTTGAGCCCTCATCCCGCTGCAGAGCTGAGCCAGGCCAAGAGCGAGGAGGATGCTGCCGACACGGCAGCTCGTGGCTCCCGCGCAGCGGCGGCTTCGGTCAAGAGAGGACAGGGCTGAGAAGGGCTCTGGGCTTCTTCTTCCCATGAATGCAAACCAGAGCCAAGCCCTTCCTAACCCTGCTGCCTGTGTTCCCTGTAGCTGCTCGAGTGAGGATGGGAGATCTGGCCTCTGGTCTCCCCATCCCCACATCCTTAGCTCCATCCCATGCTTTTGGAGCTGCAGCTGGACCATTGCACCGCTCTGCCCCATTCCTGCAGGAGATGGCAGAGCAGGGCCAGGGCTGCCTGGTGAGGCTCGTCCCGCACTGGTGGGGCAGATGGTGGTTTACCTGCTTTCAGGCTGTACTGGACCAGCTGGAAGCACTGCCCCAGCAGCCAATAGCATGTGGAAATGCGGAGCCACAGAAGAGTGGAAACACTGAGCTGCAGCTGAAGGGTGTAGGAAGAAGGGTTGCAGTAACCCATGCCAAGGCTGGGAGTGAAGATGAGCATAGAGGAGTGTGCAGCTCCTCACCAACAGCACGTCCTGGTGGCTTTTCCCATCCTTCGAGCCCTCATGCAGCTAATGCATGAAACGAGTGTCTCATCCCTGGTCCTGCCTCCTGCTTCCCCACCCGGCACAGACAATGGGATCCTTGTGGCCAAGACACCAGCTCCTGGGTGCGAATGTGGCGAGGGGAAGCTGTGTTTGCTTGGCCTCTCACCCCCACCCAGGGTGATGGCACCCGGTTGCCCCCAAGGGCACTGCTGGGGCCAGGGTGAAGCAGAGCAGTGGGAATTCAGGGTCCTGGTGCATGGAGTCATCAGCATTTAGCAGGAAAAGGCATCTCCGGATGGATGGAATCAAGGCTGTGCTGGGTCTCACTTCCACATGCTGAGTCTCTTCCTCTCTGTGCCGGAGGGTTTAAGTCCAGGCTTGCTTGTGTAGCACCCAGAAAAGAGCATCCTCCAGCAGCACACCCCAGGGAGATGCTGGCAGTGGCACCCAAAGCTCATGGGAAAGGTTTGCCAGGTCACAAAGCAAATTGGGACTGTCCCATTTGGCAGCAGGAAGCTCATTTCATAGCGTGACTCCCAACCGCTAACGCAGTAGGCGAAGCATCCCTCTAGGCAGCCCCTCAGCCAGTCCCCCTCCTGCTGGTGTCAAGCTGAGCGTGTGATCCTGCGCGCATTCCGGCTCCCGGGCATGCCGTGAATGTTGGAATATGGTCCCAAAGCCTGACCATCACCGCATGATCCTTGTGCACCCGCTGCCGCCGTCCCCTCCTGCTCCAATCTGTGTCCCATCATCAGCACTGGCACAGAGGGCTGTGAGATAATCACTTGCAGGAGCGGGGAGGGAGCTGAGCTGCTCTCAGTGCTCAGTTTCACTCGCCCAAGGCTGGCTTGAAGTGCAGGGAGGCTGACGTCAGGTTTGCTGATCCCTGATCCGCCTCTGGAAGAACCAGGCTCCAGGGGCAGGGATTGCCCTGCTTCACAGGAGGGTGCCCTGCACAGGGGGTGCGGTGCGCCCGTGGAGGGTGGAGGAGCTGGGCAGGAACTGGTGCTCTGTTATTAACCCAGAGACGAGCAGACTCCACATCTGCCAAGGTCCTTTTGCATTTTCTTTCGGGTGTTTGTGTAGGACAGGCTGGAGACGTGTGCCCATGAGATCTCATCAAGTTCAATGAGGCCAAGTGCAAGCACCTAAACCTGGGTGGGGGCAATCCTGGGCACAAAAATAGGCTGGGGGAGACCGGATGAAGCAGCCTGAGAAGGACCTGGGGGGTGTTGGTCAATGAGAAGCTCCCCATGACCCAGCTTCAGTGTGTGCTGGGCTGCACCCCCAGAGTGTGAGCAGCAGCTCAGGGAGGGGATCCTGCACCTCTGCTGCGCTCTGGGGACACCCCCCTGCAGTCCTGATCCAGCGCTGCGGCATCAGCACAAGAGGGATGTGGAGCTGCTGCAGCAGATCCAGAGGAGGCCACGGAGATGCTGCGAGGGCTGGAGCAGCTCTGCTTTGGGGCCAGGCTGAGAGAGCTGGGCTGGGGCAGCCTGGAGAAGAGAAGGCTCCTGAAGGGGAGACCTCAGAGCAGCTCCAGTGCCTGAAGGGGCTCCAGGAAACCTGGAGAGGGGCTTTGGCCAAGGGCCTGGAGGGATAGGACAGGGGAATGGCTTTAACTGCCAGAGGGGAGACTGAGATGAGCTCTTGGGCAGAAGCTCTTCCCTGGGAGGGTGCTGAGGCACTGGCACAGGGTGCCCAGAGAAGCTGTGGCTGCCCCACAGCCTGGTTTTGTGTCTTGAACACATATAGCTTCTAAGCGCAGCTACTACTCTGTGGGAAATGAAGGACAAACCCACCTCTGACATCTATCTCAGTGTTTCAGACTAAATCAACACCAGCGATTCCGTGGTTCCCCGCTCCACTGCAGAGATCTCACTGCTCCGAGCTGTATGCGCAGCCTTCCTCATCCTGCCCCATGTCACCTCCACGCAGCCACTGCAAGAGAGCTCCTGCCAACGCTAGGAAGAGCAAAAGAGCAAGAGCCAAGCAAATGTGTTTCTTAAAACTTATTTTAATATCCATGTCTCATCTGTTGGGTAGAGCCAAAACAGTCTGGCCTGGTTTAAGTTACAAATTCTTCATACACTTTCCTTGAAGTAAATGAACAGTGTGGCAATGGGGTCTGTTACTGGAAGTGAAACCCATATTAACAAGGAAGGTGTCACAGGCAGAATTCTACCAGGGTTCTTCACCACTGCCAGCCCTAGGAGAGGCCAGCGCTGTCCCCAGGCCCCCGGATGGGTGTCGCGCAGCAGGAAGAAATGCTTCTGACACAAAGCTCATCACACCCACAGGGACAGCACACGCTGCATGTCCCAGAAACAACAGGGCTGGGACAGAAAAACCCTTGTAGAATCCTCCCTGATGTGGACAGGCACCAAATCATCAGTCCCAGCAAACGGGGTGAAGCATCAACCCTGATTTTGCCTGCCACAGACATGTCAAAGCGCTGCTTGCTGAACAGTTAACTTCTGCAACAGAGCAGCAGGGATGGAAAGGGCTAAGAAATTACAGCTGAGGATTTAAAGATGCAGTATTTCTTTGTTGAAAACACAACAGTTTAGAGACCACCTTAATGCAGCTGCGAGTGAAGAACATCCAATTGAAAGCCCAAGAGTCACTACAAAAAAGAGTAACAAAAATCAAAGCAGCAGAGTTCTCTCCACTTCCCGGGTCCATTGCTTAATTTCAACAGACACCTCTGCTTTCAGTTAACTAAAAGTTCCTGATCAAGGTTTAAGCATATTTGCAGACGATGGCTTACAATCAGGCAGGCAAGCAGCAGCTCTCTGAAAGGGCATGATGGAGAACATCGCTTGCCCCAGTAACACCACTTGAACACCAAGCGTCCCAAACAGCTCACGTGTTGCTGGAGCTGTGGGAACAACCCTGGAGGTGCTGTAGAGGACAGTCCGCCCCTCGGTGGTCTGGGTATTGGGTTAAATGTGCCCAGGGTGATTTGGTTTTTAACCACCACCCTGAACTGCAGTAGTGCACCGCTCCGCTCCCTCCACCACAAACCCTGCTCTCCAACACTGCATCTTTAAATGGTTCTGGCTCTGAGCTCCTGCCACATGTTCAGAGCGCTCCAACCTGGCTGCCACATGTTCAAGTGCTGTGCTTTTTGTGTGTGTTTTCAGTCTTCCTTCGATGGGGGTGGTGAAAGGGGCAGAGTGGGGACAAGAGGCTTGTGTTCACAGCAGGCAGGCTGTAAGACCCCTCTAGGAAGGTTATAGAAGGGAGACAAGAGCAATAATTAAGGTGTTTGCTCCCTTCAAGAGCTTTCTCATTCCCTCTCATTTGAAATGGCCAGCAAGTTAGGAAAGTCAGCAAGTTTTAAAAGGGAAGTGTTAAGGAAGAGAGGAAGCGTTGCTGCCAAGTCACCTCACTGAGCTGAGATAAAGCTTCAGCTTGGGATTTGTATATCATGAACAAGATTATGTACAGTACTGTGTGAGCAGGGATCATACCTGTGATCACTGAGCTGTGCTCCCATTCCTTCCTGTTCACTGCCTTTCTTTTCACCAGCCAACAAGGCTCATGCTCACGAGAGCAGGGAGCACGTCCTGGGCATGTCAGGGGCATTTGCAAAAAGAACAGCACTTAAATAAGTTAAAAAGGAGCAACCGTTGTGAGAGCTGTGAAGCAGCAGCTGAAAACCTTGTGGCAGATGAGCCATGATCCACTCTGATCCCAGGAGAGCAACACAGGGCCTGTTCTCCTGTGGGCTTCACCACCCTGATCCCAAGGGAGCAGAAAGCTGCACCACCTGCAGCACGGGCACTACCATGAGCCTGCTAACACGGGTTTCACTTTGAGACCAGAAAACTGTTTTCTTCCAAAAAAATTGTTATTTTTTTTGTTTTTTTTTAAAAATTGAAATTAATTAGGGGTAAAACACTAACTCTAGTGCCATGAACAGGCAGGATCAACTTTTTTCCCCTCCAAAGGGCAAAGAGTCATATACCATCCCCAGCTGAACCTTGGTGCTTCGAGCTTTTCAGGAGATGTTACCTAAACTTTATTAAAAGAAAAAGAACAATGTTTAAATATCAACACTGGACTAGCCCAGTCTTTTTCCAAAGTCCACATTCTTCATATGAAGCACACACGGCGTCCTGGATTCCCCAAGGCTGCATGTTCAGAAGTTCACAGTACATGGAACCATGTCTTTTTCGTTTGTATGTTCTTGAGTTTCCCCTCCTTGCTCAGAGCAGCCACCCTTTTGTGGTCATTTACTGGATAAACCTCAAGCCATCCCCTATCCACATGGCTTGGCCTAGATGCCGAAGGTTTTCTTGATGAGTGTTGATGTTGTCATGCTCTATGGATGGAAAAAAGCAAGAGAAAAAAAGCACCTGGTACAGGTATCTTGAGACCCTTGCAGATTCCTCTATTCCAAAGCTGTTTCTCTAAGTCTCTTTTTCCTGTTTCTCAAGCAGTTTGTTTTTGGCCTATTCCTCTGTCTCAGTTTGAAGAGCTGTTATTGGATGATCCAGAGGTTGATGCAATGGCAGCTCCAGCTGGGCTGCTTGTGGATACAGATTTGCGGATGTGAGGCAGCAAGTACGGGTCACAGGCCAGCTGCTGGACATCTATCCGGTCCTCCTTTCGGTAGGCCAAACAGCGTCTGATAAATGCCTGCAGACACCCCAAAGGCAAACCAAGAATTAATAGATGGGACACAGACAGGAAGCTTTCTCCGTCAGGTCACGCTTTTGGGAGCAGGGTCAATCTGACAATGCCAGCATCCTGGAATCCCTTTGCTAGTAACCACAGAGACAGCCTACCTCCTGCACCAGAAGCTCATCTTCTACCAGGCAGCATAGGCAGAGGCACACACTGCACTGTTCAACTGTTCAGAACCGTGTACAGTTCTGGTGTCTCCAATATAAGGAGGACATGGAGGTGTTACACCAAGTCCAGAGGAGGCCATGAGGATGACAAGGGGACTCGGAGCACTTCCCATACAAAGACAGGCTGTGAAGAGAAGCTGCATGGAGACCTCATAGCAGCCATCCTGTTCTGAAGGGGGCTACAAGGACACTGGAGAAGAGCTCTTCATCAGGGACAGTAGGGACAGGACAAGGGGTGATGGGTTCAAATTTAAACAGGGGAAGTTCAGGTTAGATCTAAGGCAGAAGTTCTTCCCTGTGAGGGTGCTGAGGCGCTGGCACAGGGTGCCCGGAGAAGCTGTGGCTGCCCCATCCCTGGCAGTGGTGAAGGCCAGGTTGGACGGGCTTGGAGCAACCTGGTCTTGTGCGAGGCATCCCTGCCTGTGGCAGGGGACTGGAACTGGAGGATCTTGAGGTCCTTTCCAACCCAAACCATTCTATGATTGCCAGCCTGACATCTACAACAATGCAAAGCCACTGACCACTTTACTCAAGGCAAGCATTAAACACAGAGCTCCTGCTGGTTTAGGGAGACCGAGTGCTGATCACTGAGATACACAGCTTTACCTTTGCTTCTGGTGTGACTACTGGCTTTGGAGGGAACTGCACCTCGGTAGCTTTCAGAATTGTGTTCTCCTGCAGAATGTCTTGTTGTGACTGGTTGTGACCGAAGGGCTACCAAGAAAACATGGAAGACAGTTGTTAAAAGGTTGGTAACAGGCCTTAAAAACCCCTCACACCACTGCTCATCAGCTTGACATCAGCACTTTCCTGAGCAAGAAGCCCATGAATGCTGTGAAGGTGCTGCAGATTCCACTCGGGTGAGCAGGACACATTGCTCCTGTACTTCAACTGAACAGGGACAAGCTGGAAGAAGTCTGGGGTATCCCTGGCTCAGACAGATCTCCAGCTGCTTCCAGACCTCACAGGTCAGCTTCCTTCTCACATGCAAGAGGACCTTCATCTATCTAAGCTGACAGGAGACTCACCCACTTCAATCTTTGCTGGGCTGGTTCCACCATTTGTATGAGTGACAACATGAAGCAGCACAGCACATTTGTGGACCAGGCTTTCACAACCCTTGGTTACCAAGGACTTGTGAAAACAAAGGCTAATGGAACCCTTCTCCAACCTATTTCTTTTGTTGCCATAAACCAAATTACCTTTTCTCAGGACCTGATCCACACTCTTTCCTTCCAAAAGCCATCCTAAAGATCTTCTAGAGTAGTGGGTCTTTGTACCTACTGTTCTGTTTTTCCTATAACACTTGCAGCCATCAAGCAGTATCAAGGCTCCACAATGACTTAGTGCACTGAAAACATCACAGATCAATGCCAGACAAAGAACTTCAGGTGTCTGGCCCTGAATGATACACTTGTCCTGCCCATAACGGCCTCAGTGGGAACATGCCCCGTGGAAAGAGATGCTCTGCAGAACAGTGCTTCTGAAGGAAGTGCTATGTAGAGCAAAACACAACCTAGTAAATTCTCTCCCCTTTATTACCTTGGAAAGAGACAAGAGAAAAGCACCTTCTAAGTCTAAGGAGGAGAAGGAAGCAGAAACCAGGGCTGCCTCCCAGAAGGTTTGGGTATTACCAATAAAAGGGGAGTTAAATGCTTTCTTACCTTTCTGCCATAGAGACACTGATAGAAGATGACTCCCACTGACCAGACATCAACTTTATTTGAAATCTTTGGAGGTTCTTTCCCAACCACAAAACATTCTGGTGGCAAATACCTGATGAGAAGGAAGGGACAAGAGGTTGTAAGCAGCACCTCCAAACACCTTCTATCAACTTCTTTAGAAAGGAAGGAACAAGCTTCTGAGATCAGGACTTGAGGGACTCAGTTTCATTCTTGTGTATCTCTGGGCCAAGATCACCAGGGCATATCCCTTCTGGGAACAGTGATTCCCAAGGACTCTTTGGACACCTGTGGTCTGAGCTGGTCAGCAAATGAAACAGCCCCATTTTCTTTTACCTTCAGAACTGGTATTTGCTGTTAAAAGGACTTAGCCAGCAACTCCAGCCAAAATACATCTTTCTAGAAATACAACCCCAGATGCCACATCCGACTTAGAGATGCTCAGCCTTGCTCATACTGGTTAGCTTCATCTTCAGGAACAGAATAAAGCTGTATGATACAGAATACCTTAACAAATGCTGCTGTACAACTGTTGCCCATAGTGACAGTCTGCAGCTTGGGTAACAGCTAAGAACCAGATTCAGTGGCACTTATCGTAGGTCTTCCTCTCAGTGCAGTGACAACACTTGGTACTGATAAAGTATTGCTGAAAGCATCTTTTATGTGACACTTGAAAGGGAAGCTCTGACTACTAGACAGCACTGTGAGATTTTTACATCTTTTGTAAGAGCTAACTATGGATTTTCACTGCCTCATTGCAGTGGAATACTCCTTCCATCTCCTGTGGTACCTAGATTTCCAACAGGCAATGTATCCTCCTTGTTTAAACTGTTAGGCAATGCCATTATGGACTGTGAAATAGCAGCCAAGCTCCACTCCAGAGCTTGCTATCTCAGCAGCGTATGCGGTTTCTCACCAGGCCCTTTGGATAAGAAATGGTGTTCAAATGTACAAACACTAACCCACTGTAACGTAAAAAGCTGCTAGCCTCAAAAGGAGCTGTGTGACAACAAGAGCAGTTTCCAGGGTCTCAAACCTCCAGTGTCTCAATCTGTCACAGACAACAGCAGCACACTAGAGAGCTGACATAAATCCAAAGCTGCTTATAAACTGTTCTTGATCGGTAACTTGCAAGTGCCCCAGGCAATGCTTACCAGTAAGTACCAGCCCCCTGCGATGTCAGTTCCATACCATCAACAGAGTTGTAGCTGTCATCATCCATGATTTTGGAAAGCCCAAAATCTGTGATTTTTATCTCTCCACATGCGGTACCATTGACTAGAAGAATGTTACCTAAACAGGGGAAGAAAGAACCCTTTAGGATACCCTTTATCCTTTAGGATACTAACCCTTTAGGATAGCAGGAAAAAAAGCAGGAATAAAACTTGCACTGAATTCTGGCACTCTGCACAAGATGCTTCAGCACTCAGTACCCTGAGCTCTACATACAACTCAGCTCCCACCAAGTGATGGAACTGATCTGCCCATCCCTGAACCACCCTGTGGCCTGACATTACTTGGAACCTCCAGATTCTGAGCCCTATTAGCAAAATGAGCTTCATGTCTGTTTTGACCCCTCCCAAAGGTCCCCTTGGAAGGGAAGGTCAAAAAGGAGGATTAAGGAGAGAAGTACACATACACAGTAATGACTCATTCTGCCCAGAAGTCCTGACTTGCCCTGGTCTCTCGGCAAGCCAGAAACTCTCTCCTTCCTGGCACCAGTCCCCAATGGCTTTCTAAGCTCAAAAAGGACAATTACTGCTTAGGCAAGAATCTTTCACAAATCCATCAAGGATCAAGAAGTCCGATCATCACTGTTTCTCTCCAAGCCTACAATAAAGCAGCAGAATTGTGCATGATGGCAGTGGATGAATCAGAGCTTTAGACAAACTGTAGGCAGAGCTCTGCAGCATGCTCAGACAACACAAGAACAGGCATCTGGGGAGGGGGGAAGTAACAGGGTCACTGGAACTAGTGCAACAGCACCACCTCCTGTACAGATTCCTCACGCTGATGCAATAAACCACATCAGACACCAGTTACACAATGCTGATGAAGTGCCACCAGCACAGGGAGACGAGCCAGAGATAACTGTCCACAGAGATGGCTGAATTTTACTGGACTACGAGAAAATGCTATGTAGGCAATATCCATCACCCTAAAAGGGCACACTTCCATTTTTCCCCTCTTCATTTTGCCCAATGGTAAAGGGAAATATGCAATTTGGAGAGGACCTTCTACATGGCAGATGTTACTGAACGCAAAGGCAGACCTGAGCTTTGTGAGCTGCCACATGAGGCAAAAATGAACACTTCCAAGTTAGCTTCTGCCACTGAGTTTTCAGGCAGATCATTACAGAAAGAATAAGCCAGGAGAAGGGGAGCATGAAACATAGTAGTAATTATGGGAACCTTTATGAAGCAATAACAGAAGCTCTCAACAGCAGAATAAAAGTGGGACATTAAGAGACCAAACAGACACTTGGCGGTTTCAAGGGCTCATTCTGAGCAAGGAGGCTACTTTTCCTGGAATGTTACTTCCCTGGTTTATGTTGCAATTCTGGGAGACAATACCCTTTTCACAGCATGTTCTATGCATTTTAGGGTTTTTCTCTTGTTTCAAGTTTGTTTTCCCAAACAGTCCTGTCTCCTTTCTGCCATCTCACCAAAGTAAACTTCCCCACATTATTTACAACCCCATTACCTTTAGTTAGATCTGTAAACACATCAGTTAGCAGCACAACATACCTGGTTTAAGGTCATAGTGTATGATGGGAGGCTTGATTTCATTTAAGTATTTTAAAGCATTCACAATCTGCATGATAATAGATCGTGCCTCTTTCTCCGACATTAACTTGTGCTGTTTCAGGTAGAAGTCCAGATCATTTCCCTCACAGTATTCTAACACCGTACAAAACCTGAAGGCAAAACAGGAGTTGCTGTAATTCGGGCACCCAAGAGAAACCAGATTCATTTATTTAGTCATATAGTAAATTAAGAGGCCTCCAGCTTATTAATCCCTTTCTAAAGATCAGCTACCAGGGGCACAGCCCTCAGTGTTCAACAGTACAAAGGTGAGAGATCCCCCATTAAGTGCTAGATCCAGAAGCTGGGGCATTTGCCCAAGCCAATCAAAAGCAAGATCTACTAGCAAAGCACCACATCTGACATAATGCAGCACTAGAAAACCCACGTGTTCAAACTGCCTCAGATATCTGCAGTACAGTCTGTAACACTGGCACGGACATTCTCCCGGACGCTCCTTGGAAGTTTTAAGAGACCAAATACTTGGCAGTGAATCCATCAAACCAAGACAAAGGACACAGCAACATAACTTACGAGTCAGTATCCAGCGAAAAGTAGTCATATAGCTTAACTATTCGAGGGTGATCCAGTTCTTTGTGAATTCTGTACTCTCTACACGCATGTCTGAGAAGAGGAAAGTCTGAGCATTAGTCATACAAGTGACTTAATTCTACGTTCTGCAGATAGCGAACCCAGACATACCACACAGCAGTCCAACTTCAGTCCAACCCATGCCTATTAATCAGACAGTAAACAAGGAACTGTGTTAAGAACCACAGAATCAGAGTGCGTCTCAAATCCTGGCCATGCTACAAAATAACTATCTTGATTAATGGTACTGCTTGCCAAAATAGAATAACCTCATAATTAATCATGAGGGGATCCAGAAGAGCGATCCAAGACAGAACACAAAACTCAGCAAGTTCTAGAAGAATTCCATGATGCTCAACTGCCCAACTTCCAGGCTTCGTATTATTCAGCTTAAGTTTCTCCCAGTGACTTGTTGGGGAATTAAGATCACAGCTTCACCTTTGAAGCTCCGTCGAGAAGGCTTGGCTGCCAGTCGGCAGAGCTTAGCAAACCCATGGCCTTAGGGAGCAAGTGTAACCAACACCAAAATGCTTCCTGTACTTCCCTTCTAGGCCATGACATACGTATAGTCCAAAGGATCTGTGAAAGGTTGAGTATTCTAGGGAAGGGGAAGGCTTTTGGGAAGCACAGCTGCAGGTGTGCACCTGGAAGATGGGCATGAGCACTGCTTCCCACAAGAGCAGAGCTTAGACATTTCAAAGAGGAGAAGCCACTTTAACGCTTCCCTCATAGAGCGCTTCTGGTGCTTTGAAACCTGGTGTTTATAAAACACTGTCTGAGTGTGTGCACGCTTAAACCATTGGATTAGGTGTCAAGGGAGAAGCTTTTCCCTGTGAGGGTGCTGAGGCACTGGTACAGGGTGCCAAGAGAAGCTGTGGCTGCCTCATCCCTGGCAGTGTTCAAGGCCAGGTTGGACACAAGGGCTTGGAGCAAGCTGCTCCAGTGGAAGGTGTCTCTGCCCATGGCAGGGGTTAGAACTGGGTAAGCTTTAATGTCCCTTCCAACTCAAACCATTCCATGATTCCTAATCTGACCGTAACTTTTCCAAGTAGCTCCTGGGCCAGAGAGTGGCTTTTTTGAAGGGTGGCAAAATGCAGTTAAAAAATGGCAGCCTGTTACTACTAGACACTGGGTAACCCAATGCAGGAGGAACCTGGAAAGACTTTACAGCCTTACTTACTTGTGATAATTTTCTTTCTTCTCATCTCTCCAGTTTTTATTTAACTGGTGTATTTTCACAGCTACGTATCTCTGTTCTGTTAAATCAAATGCCTGCAGAGACAAGAGCTGCAAATCAGTAGGAATCACAACTTCCAGTTAATACTGCAAAAGCAGACAGGCTCTAGCAAACCAATATCCCCACCCAGGAAATCAGCATTACGACATACCAAGTGAGGAGCAAACCCACTTTTTGATGTAATTAGTTTCACTAATGAAACCAAGCAACTCTGGAAACAATTGAATATGCCTTGCTTTGATCTGACCTTCCCCATGGGATCGAATTAATGCTGCATTTATACTGACTTTTTACCACCAGAGCTACAATGGGATCAGAAAAGCCAAATTACCAAAATATAGACAGTTCATCACACAGGAAAAGGCTCTGCCATTATTCCCCCTAACTCATTTTCTACACTCAGTTAAAACAACCCCAAACCAATACTTTGTTTCACATTGGTAGCTCAGCTCTCTGTTTTGCAGCATGTTTCATCTTAATTAGAAGCTGGAGAACTCAGTGGCATCACTGTATAAATCTTGTGCTGTTATTTTCCCCTCCAGTTTCTTGCTATTTAAACAGTCTTGAAAGAATGGATCTCTGGAACTGTGCTCTTGTAGAAATGCAGGAAGCTTTTACCTTGTCTGAGAGCAGCAACAGCTAGTAATTACAGGATGGGGCAAAATCCTGTTGTAAGCAGACAAGGATAATCTGTGTCCATCTTAGAAGTTGTATACTTAATTCCTTATGCTTAATAGATTGGCCAAGACCCTGAAGAAGAAGGGCTAAGCATCCCTTTGTTTCAATGCCATAGCTACAACTCTTGAGCACAGTCAGTTTTGAAGCATTCATACCTCTTGCTTTCAGCTGTGGAGCCAAGGCTTTCTATTTAGTCAGCAAAGGCAGCAATTCAGAGCACATCTCGCACCCTCTTTTTCACTAGCTGAGTAGTCCCATCCTCCCTAGTTTAGAGACCTATTGTTGTACTGCATCAAGATAATAAATCACCCTCAAGTTTCCAATATTTGCATTGGCATAATTCTCTTCATTCTAGCCAAACTCCACATAGATTAAGAATTACTGGGGACAGGTATAGGGAATATTCTGAACTGGAAAGGCTCTAAACATAACAGTCAAATAGCAAGCACCAAAGCATCGCAGGTTTTGGCCGTGCAAGAGCGCTGACACACTTCCAAGGAAGTCCCAAGACTAAACACACCTCTCCAGTCTGCTACTTCAGAGTGTAAATGAAGACACAAGGAAACAAGGCTTCTACCCCCAGGAAATGCAGCCTTTGCTCTTATTACTGAAGCTATTTTCTCTCATTTATAGTGAGATTCAGGCTTGCTATGCCATACTCAACAGAACATGGCCATTTTGGGTATATTGTGTGTAGCACTTGTCTCTTCAAGTGGTTTGCTGTTCTGACCTGACAAATCTTGAGGCCTTGGTGCTGTGTTTTCTCGAAGCCTGAAATCTGACCTATGAGGACAAGAGCAGAACCTAAAAATCTCCAGCCTGCTGTCCAATGCAAGCCAGACATGTGCTTCATCCTCCCTTCTTCCCTCTACAACCACACACACTATTGAGAAAACAAGCATAAAATGCTGCTTACTGCACTGATTCCCTGACGATTCAGATTACAGCACAAATCGCCACTTCACATTTACCTTATATACTTCACTGAAGCCGCCTCTACCCAGAAGATGTAGCAACAAGTATCTATCATTTAGCGTTGGATGGTCTTTAAATCTGGCAAGAAAGACAGAGTTTAAGAGCACTGACAGAATTAATGGGATCTACTCACAACAGGTTACAGCTATTATGCAGCTTAGAAACAACATTTTCACATTAAGACAGAGAAATATTACAACTGTGTTAACAACTACAGATCTGATCCGATATGATCACCTTCTACTGATGAACAACTATGTAATGGTACCTCGATGCACTTGGAAGCCTTTGTTTTACATGAACTTCCAAGCTGATCACCCTGCCACCCCTCAGCCAAGTGCCATACTAAGTTGTAACATCAATTTCAAGCAGATTGTTTCCCATTTGAAGGGGACAAAGACAGAAATTGTTCTATATTCTTGTCCCCAGATCCCATGTGCTTACTGTGAATTATCTTCATTATGTATCCTTTTCAATTCCCTGATATGTAGATTCCTAACCCTCTCTAGCCGTTCCAACTCTGCCTGGATCTCTGCTTCTTCCTGCAGAAGGAAAAACAAAAGGAAAACACAACACTGTGTAAGACAATGCAGTTAGCATTTCTGCCTCATTTATGGAAACACAGATGTAATTCCACTTGGGAAGACGTTATTGGAGACAGAGGACGCCCCTCAGAAGTAAGGAACTAGGATGTCATGATGCCACATGGGAAAGGGGCAGCATCCGGAGAGGATGGACAATGTGAAAGGACATCGGGTCCTATTAGCAGTGATAGGTAGGACAGGTCAGAGTGTAACTCAGTGCCACGTGGAGGTTTTGATACCCTGTTTGTAAAGTTCGAAGTTCTAGTGCCCTCAAACACAACACTCAAATTCACGTCACTGTGGACAGGGCTGCAAAACTCTAATTGAAACACTTGCCTTGAGATGCATTATTTGGTATATATACCTCAAGGGACACAGCTACCCATTTGTCTTGTGACTCTGTTCCTTCCCTTCTCAACTTGATCTATTTTTAGGCATAAAGAATGAGCCAGTTTCCAAAAGTGGAGAAGGATAAGCACAGCCTCAGACAATGCCACGATCCCAGAACATTACTTCATTTTCCATTAAGGTCCATTTCCAAATGGATTCCTCTGTTCCAGGGTGGCACACGACATGCCAGCATAAATGGATCTGCAATTAATTCACTCCAGCAATGTGGAAGCCGTAGAACAAGCATGCCTTTAGTGTGCTGCTGCCTATATCACTTATCTTTGTTCACAGGTCAGTAAAACACAATGAGCAGAGTGCCACCAGATTCCATGGGTGCATTAACTTTCCCTTGCCACTGAAAATAACAAGGAGCACAGCAGCATTAATGAGGCCTTGCATTCAACCTGAGTGTCAAGGTTAAAGGAAAAAACTAAGTGGAGAGCTCAGGCACCACCTGAGAAAAGAAAGGGGACTCCAGCAATGTGTTTGCATCCTTCCTCTTTGCTTCATATGGGAACGAAAACTCTATGGCCTCAGCAGAGATCATGGTTAAACAGGAAATCACAGAAGGCATCTATTTTGTTTCAGTACCTCATCTGTTGAAGTGTCACAGAAAACTTATTTATAGGTTATTGCAATCACTTTCAAGGTAACCAACAGCTTATTTGGAGAGAACCTCACTTGCAGGTACAGTTCCTACTGAAGCCAATGCATTTGAAAACAAACACGCACTACAACCACCTAAACAGTCCCAGTTTCCCAAAGCCCAAGAGATTTTATTGGGCTGTTACTGACGATGCTGGTTACTCGACATTGCAAAGAAATGGGAAGGTCAGTGATGGTTGAGGTTTTTGTTGTGTTCTCATCATTTTCTTCCCTTGATCCATTCATTCCTATTCCCCCATATCAGACATACACAGAGCCCAGCACGAGGCAGGTCACAGTGACAGGATAAGATGCATCAAAACAGTGGAACTCCCTGCATGAAATGGTATGTAAGAATACAGGAATCTATTTATTAAAGCAAAGAACAGCTTCCCTGAGTACCACTGCCTCGGAAAAAAAACCATTGCAAAATCTTGGCCATCCCTTTCAAGCAAGAAAACCCTCCCAATTATCAGAGAAATGCTATTGTTCATAGAACACTGCATCAAACCCCACTTAAAAGCCTTTCCTGCAGATAGTCCCTTACCTTTTTAAGGTGACCTAGACGGAGTTTGAAGATTTCTTCCTGTTCATGGTATTCTGCTAATGTTAACCTGCATGGAAGAGATCCAATGCATTAGGTTTCAACACATGGGATAAAGTGAATAGTCTGCAGAACACAGATGTGACCATAAAGCTGTGAAGCCCCTATCAACTGTGTCTGTTTCTTTTGTAAACAAGAATATGCACATGACAGCATACAACTGTTCTTTGTGAAGCTAAACTGAGGTCAAAACTTATCCCAGAAGGATTCCTCTAGCAATAGTTACGCTCTGCATAGTACAAAGGTTAGTGTATGTGGTCTCCATAGCATCAATATCACAGCTAGCTTCGAGAGCGGGCTGAGTCTTAGGTCTGTATGGGGCTGTGGGACCTTGGCTCATTGTGTAGCCAATCAAGAGGAGGCAGCATTAAACTACATGCTCATCTTGAAACGCCCCAACTTCTCTCCACTGTTGATTGCACCGAGGTTCCACACAGTTGCAGTAAGTGCTTAAGCAGTTGTTAACTGATGCATTTCATCCCAAACTCACAAGCCAAGTTCCTTTTGAAAGAATCTCAACCATAAGGAACTGCTTATTACAAATTACAGCTACAGAAGACAGCCAGGACCATAAATGTTTACATGTTGTCTCACTTCATGTGAAAGCACCCTAATTCAAACACAGTCCTGTCGCCACATCCACCCTTGACAGCCTGAACTTTAATCAGCTTCAGCTAACCTAAAAAACATCCCAAAAGTTTAGGTCTTTGGTTGGTGTTGCTGTACAAAGGAAGAAAAAGACAGCTGAATCAATCAGCAACAAGCTTCCCACATACCCTTGTGCACAATGAAATAAAGGGCTGAACACCAACAGTTTACTCGTTGAGCAAGAGATGTAATGAGTACCACCAGGCTAACAGCGCCCAAAATAGCTGCCCGTTGGCAGCAAGCATTGCAAAGCTCAAGGAGGCTCTAAGACAAACCCACTAGTTCTAGTGCAGCTGAGGATTCAAAGGGTGCCCGAGCTGCCCTAAGAGACCTCAAAAAGCCCCAGCACATTATTGCTCCTAAATGCAAATCTTTTTCTCATTCAGAGGGCTAGGAACCAGCATCAGGAGAGCACGTGTTTAAATCTGCATCATGGGAACTTCCTCTCCCTTTTCAGCCAGAGCAACAACCATGAAGCAAAGAAGAACTGAAAATCAGAGGAAGGAATTTGTCTGGCTGCTTCTCATTCAACTCTCAGAAACACTTAGATTCAACTTGCCTAAAAGACTCCCTCCAAAAGCTAGAACATTTTGTACCTGATACATAGGAGTCCAACACACGCATTTACACACTGACTATGATTAAGCAAGTAGTCAGTCAGGCCAGCTGCTTCAGCTGAACTGCAAACTCCATGCTTCCACAAGCTAAACCACTCCACATGAACCATATCCCTATGCTGGCAAGCAGTTTTTCTCAACACCACCACTAGAAGCTCTTCAAAACCACAAAGATAAAACCCTGAGTGAAGAAGCAGAAAAAGGCTTCTACCAAACCCAGGTAAAGCTAGATTGCGTCAAAGCAGGTTCACAACACAGGCAGCAGCTCACTTGGTATCACATTGTCACGATTTCCAGACACCAGGATCTGTGCTGCCATGTCTTCAGAATATGCCACACTACAGCTGCCCCAACAGAAATGGGGAAAGCCTCATCTTGCCCTTTATAAGTGAAAGATTACCCCGAAGAACAGCACCACTCAAAACATCCAGGCACTGACATTCAATTTACTTCTCCAAACTCAAACTGCAATGCAAAAGGATGGCTTTAGAACTTGATCTAGCTCTTTTTAAGCTCTCTTAGCCAGAATGAGGGCTCAGTGCCTCTATTCAAGCCACTTACTTGCAGAAAGCACACAGCACCCTCCAATACAACACACCTGATCTCCAGGACCCAGCACCTGATGTGGGGGCTGAGAGCACCCTGAGTATCAGGATTCACCCAGCCATGCATCATCTCTGCTGTGACTGCAAGACGTAGTGAGAACTTTTTGCTTCAATCAAGACCAAGAATTCAAAGGGCTCAGGAACTCTGAGGTCATGGCCATGGGATGCCATAGTGCAAGAAAAGTGTCACTCCTGAGTTATGGTATTAGCCAACAGCAATACAATGAAGATTGTAAAGGAAACTGGTAGAAAGTAGTGGGAAATCTCTGATTCAATGGATTCCCACCCCACAAAAACTTCCAAAATTAATGTTATCAATTTCTTGTGAGAAACAGCTTTTCTCCCCAAGAACACCGTGACTCTTGGAGCATCAGTCACTTCAAAAGAGGCACTGGGGGGAGAAATCTTCTGTAAGAAGTAGCACTTCAATTACCTTTGCAGATACCTGAGTCAGGGAAATGGAAAGGGCAGCTTTGGAGATACGCGACAATGCTTAACACGCTGTCTTTAGAGAGAGCACCATTTTCTTCAGTATACCCAATTACTTGTTTGAAAAGCCTCTCCAGAAATGACACAGAAAAAAAGGCTTCTGAATGGGTTTCCTTCCTTATTTTTTCTCCTTGAAAAAGCACCACATATCAAACAGTGACACTGAAATCCATTCTGGAGTTGCAACATTTTCCCAACTTGATGCAACAGGAACACTGAAAAAGCACTGCATTCAAAAGTCTGGCCTCAGCAATGCTCCTTGTTTTACTCCAATGAAAACTATTTAGAACTGCAGCCAGATGTTGCTGAATGCCAGGCTAATTCCACAATATTCATTTGTGCATGGAGTGAAGCCTAGAGGCAAGGGCAAGATTCCATTTCCCAGGAGAGAGTTTGTGCTCTGCCCAAAGCATGCAGCTCTGTAAGGCACGGAGAAGGCAAGGGAACCTACGTTTCATTTTCTGCTCCATTGGTCTTGTTCTTGCGCTGCTTCTGCTCGTTGCTGGCTGGAGGGGTCTGTCCCATTGCAGGTGGCTTCCGTTTTGCTAACATTTTTCGTTGTCTTTCTATTTCTTCCCGCTGGGAATTTATCCTTTCCTGTTGTCTGGAAAGAAGAGAGTAGGAAAAAACCCATGAAGCAGAGAACTAATAGTCTGTACTTGGTTGTTCTTTAGCATCTGTTCTGAACAGATTGGAGCAATGACTTTCCAATCAGTTGTACTTGTAAGATTAGTAACAAAATATTTTTGTACTGGGAAGGGGGATGTGCCAAGCATCATGACTCATATTTTTAAAGGTATTTTTACATAAAAGGGGATTCTTTTTCTGGCCCACAGAAACCTTTCAGTAAGTGAAAGGTTTTATTCATGCCGAGGACATCCAAACCCAGGAGTTGCTAACCTCACGGAAAAGCCAAGGATCCATGGTTAGGCACTAACTTTCCACACACTTTTTCCTAGAAGGCTCTGTTTTAAATCTCAGACTTTCCTGTTAAAAGTATTCCTGAAGTCTGGCACTGTCTGAGAAAGTATCCTTCTGTTTCAGGGGTGCACTTAAACTATCCTTAGTTCTCTAAAACATAAACAGCATTCCCAATTTCACTGAGAAAACAGTCTCTCCTCCAAGATAAAAGGACTATCATAAAACATTTTACAGGGATAAAGGCACTGTTGACATTTCAAGTTTGCATGACTTGAGCATTTACATACTTAATTCACTTTTTAAAGAGACTGAGACTGCAGGTAAACATGCCAGAAGTATTTCTTCCATGTCTTACAGCACAAGCTCACGAAGAATTATGAAGTCCTTAATCTGCACCTAACAAGAGCTGCACTTCCCTATCAGACTCTGGAGAAGTGATAGATTTTAAAGGATCACACATAACTCTCTCTAATGCAATTAATTTGCCAAGTCCTACTTAAAGGTCTAGGCCAGGTGGGAATTGAGTGGATATTTCCATTAACATCCTGCATAAAAGGGTCTCTGATCTTCATTTCCAGGTTTCTGCAGCCCCTTTGATCACTGCTACCAGGAGGCAAAAGAAGTTTAGTAGCATGGATCTTCTCTTTTAAGCTTCTCTACTTTCTACTTAAAAAAAGAGAACAGCTAATTAGCCTTCATTGACTAACATATGCAAGTATGCAAATCAAATTGATTGACTTGCGATGTGAGTATTTAGTCCACTCCTGTGCCCAAAGCACTGCACAGCCAGGTAAGTGCACTGAGAATACCCAGCGGGGCAGCCTACCCCTTTCCAACCCAAAGCCCAGCTCAAACCATCTGATTCCAGGCCAAGTCTCTGGAGGTTTAACTGGAAACACATTTCTCACTTCAATGCCAAAACGCTCCCCATTGTCAGTAGCTGTGTTCCTATCTGATCCTTTCATGCATCAGTCACACCATTCTCACATTTTGACATGCAAGACATCACACACAACTGCTTAGCTTTTCTGTCTATGCCCCTGAAGTTAAAGACAAGTCTGTCTGTCCTCACTTGATGAGGTTCTGGAAGGCATAGCCATCTGTCCACTGCTCGGTGAAAGATGCCCCATGCCGCACCGTGGTGAAGTGACCTAGCCTCAATCGATCCTGCATGCTCTTATCTCTGCAGGCCATCTTCTCCTGTTTTGACTGAAAACAGAACAAAACACATGTGAAAACAGAAGCCATAAATCAGCAACTAAGAGCTGTGCTGTGCTTTAAATCACTGCCAATTCTTCCCGCTTTCTATTGTTCCAGTACTGCTTACCTGAAACCCAGCTGAAAATCACTGGGTGCTTCACACTGGTTTGACAAGCATTTCTTTGCCTCCTTTCTGACATTTCAGCCTCATTTTTATTTCCCTATAACTACTTGGGGAAGCTCACCCATTCTATGATAACCTGAGATCAATCTAGCAATAGGATTAGAACTATCCCTTTGTACCAGTAGTTTAGCCAGACTCCCAAGTGTGGTTCTGATCAGCCCCTTTCTCACTCAAATGGGAAATGGGGGCCAAAAATGCACCTTGAATCACTGTTAAAGAGGAAGATACAGTGATCAGCCAGCTCAGTCCCAGGCTGGCACCACACCCAAATGTGACACCGTCTTAGTTAGGTCACCAATGCATCAAAACTGGTGATGGTGTCTGTCTCAGTGTTTCCGGTTAAGTAAAAGGAAATTTCCAAGGCCTGAGATGAGAACAGCAAAGTTTCACTCAGTTTGGGTTAAAGATGAAGCAGGAAAGCTCCTCACTGGAGCTCTATAGACCACCTATGCGAAAGCCAGATGTACCTAACACCTAGCCCAAAGTTACAAATCCTCCCAGAGAGGGGAGTTAGCCAAGAACAATCAGTTCTGTGACAAAATCAGCTCAAACAGACTGTATGTACTGGCCAGCACCCTGGTAGTTTTGCCCATCCAGTGCCCACAAACAATAGATGTAATCGGCCCGCAGGTGAAAGAGCAATCAAACCCCACATTGTTTAACCACCAGGAAATCTGGAAATCTCTCAACACCAAAGCAGGCTGGACACTGGTAAAGAGCAGCCTGGCACTTTCCCCAGTGTCTTTAATGTGTTGTTTTGCATGTCACACAAAGCAATGATCTCCAATTCTGCTGTTTGGAAGACGGAAAGGTCTAAATCACTTGCACACGTCACAAAGCATATCTGGCAATTTCACTGCACAATGGGATACTGCTCTTGTGCTGCCAGAGCTGGACAATGTTGCTTTTCTGATGTACAAGTTTCCAAATCAAGTAATGCTGCTGCATTTACAGCTCAGACTATTTCACTTCAGCAAGGGAGATCACTCCCCGAGACTGTGAAAAGTAACCAAACCAAAGCATTCTGAACCACTTCAGTCTTAATGACATCCCTATTTGCAAAGAAATAACTCAAGACACCAAAACAACAGGAGCAGGTTTTCACTGCTCAAAAAGAGAGAGAAGTTTTCAAGGGTGTGAACTGTGACTGCAGAGATGTGGCAAGTCCCTTGCTCACCTTTTCTATAAGCAGCTTCTTGCTCATCGTTACACATCTATTCAACCGCTCCTTATACTTCTCCAGCATCTTCTGCTGTTCATCTATCTGTCGCCTCAAATCACAGTTGGCCTAAAAGTGAACAGAGAAGAAAAGCCTTTGACTTTAAACCACTCAAAGAGCCAAACTAAGCATTGCTTAGGAAGAGGTTTCTCCAGTTAGCTCTAGGGATTAAAGTAAGCAAACCAGCAGGGTAACAAACGACAAGGTTCCTAAGCAAAACATCCAAACCAAGCTCTTCAATCTTTAACCCATCCAAATCTTAAGAGCCCTCTAGAACAGGGAAGTGCCAGTCATCCTGGTTTACACAGAAGGAACCAAAGTATAGAGAGATTAAACACAAGCAAAAGGTGTTTAATTTTCATGGTTTTTCAACATTTAAGACCTTGCCACAGCTCCCAAGTCTCAAAACAGCTGAGTCACCCCTGATCTATCCTCGTTCTTTTGCCACAATACTGGCAGAGGAAAAGGATGGGGTAACTCCCTTTGTACTTTCAATTAAATTCATGTTTGAGTTACTATCCCTCAACCCTACTATACAGATTGCTCCCAGCAACAGCTGCTGTTTTTAACGCACCACAGTGTACGGCAGGCTTTTATGTGCAACTATTTTCACTAAGAAGATAAATTTAATCATCCCTTTTCCAACCAAGTCAATCTGGTTTCTGATTAAACAGCAAAGGGTGTTTCTACACGTTTGTCTCAGCTCCTTCAGGTGCTGAGACCAGATACACACTAACACAAGAGCCCCTTCCTTCCCCCTCTTCTCCCTTTAATGTGTTTTCTAATCCTTTGCAACACTACACAAGAGCTGCCTCTCCAGCTGATGAAAGCTAAATCAATTAGAACTCCTCCATTAAGACAAGATCCTTGATTTAGAGGTTTTTATCTTTTATAGAAGAATACTAACGGGTTAAGAGGAGCTTTATTCTTTTTGTTTGACCAAAAGATGTTCTCCTTATCTGTATACGTGTCACTGACTCCCATGAATGAGCATTTCAGAATACAACTTCTCAGTCTATTGAGGGGCTACTGAACACGCTGCTCAACAAAAAAGCAGAGACAGCTCCTAAGTACTTAGAAGAGGGGAATAATTCTGCAGAGAAACAGGTTAGTTTGCAAAACACAAGTGTGCAACGCTGCTGGGGCACTAACACTTGAGCTACAATTTCACTGCACAGCCACAACCCCTCTGTATTCAAACAGGTCCAGAGTCGCCACAAGCCACACAATTATCTTGCTGATTGTGGAGCTGACTCTATTTGGTTTACCTTCTGAGAGCTGGTTCTACAAATCATACACAAAGTCCTGCTCTGCAGCCTAGCTGGCACATGCATTCTAGGTATCTTTAAATAGCAGCTTTTCGAAGAGCTGTCCCACTTGAAATACTTACTCTTAATAAGTCATCTATCCTCCCCTCCTTCTTCTCCAAGTCAGAGTTCTTACTGTTTTCTAGTGCAGATATTTTTTCCATTGTGAGGTCAGACTGTAAGGAAAAAAATCACCACAGACCACGTTTAAGGAAAATAAGTATATCAGACACTCAGCATGTAACATTGCATTGTAACCCCATCTGATCTGAACAGTTAGGTCTAAGAAGAAGAAACTGATCCCCTGCATCCTAGCAGTCAGGGAAGAACTTTCTCCATTCTTCATTTTCTTATTGCATGGTAATACCAGAACACAACCTGGTAACAGGCAAAGGGCTACAATACACCATGTCCTGCAAATTTTGTCTTTAGAATTGAGTTCTGCCCACTCCTTGGTGGTCTCTGACAGTCACTGTCCTTCCCTGCAGTGCTTGTACAGGAAAAAGGCTTCAAAAACCCTACCAACCTCCAAATCCCAACCCTCAGCTGGAATATTAAATATATGAGATCTTTCAGGGGCACATGCAATCACTCGCTAGACAGAAGACAAGACCTGGGGGCTCTAAGGAGATTTTGACATAAACCACAGGTCTTCATATTGAAATACTGTAACAGATTGACAGCAGGAATATTAAGCTTTTGTTTCTGACAAACTGATGTATTAGTGCCCACAGGGATAGGAGCATCATAATTCTTGAGTGAAACCTATTTGGAAAGCTTTATGGGGTACAGCACATCTCAAATACCTTCACCAATGAAGCAGAGTTATACCCAGGAACAGAAGACAAAAGACATGTACTATACTACTCTAGCAGGAGGAGTATTTCAAACTCAGCACTCTCATTAATGGGAGGGGAAGCAAAGTGGAAGAAGTCAGCATGCACACGAACACAGCAGCCAAACCAGCCAAGTCAACACACAGGATCTCTCCATGACTGCACGGGTATCATATTTATGACAAGCAAGCAGCTACCCTGGTTCTGAGAAGGGTTAGCAGAGGCTTACCTATGGAGTTGCTATGGAACTGGTCCCCAGATGTTAGGCTTGCCTGGAAGCTAACCCCATGAAGAAAGAGACAAACTTGGCTGACCACTGCTTCTCTACATATGCCCAGTATGGGAAAGATCAAAACCTGCCAGCATTGCACATCAAGCAAGATGAGCCTAAATCCCAAAAGACAAAGAGAAGGCCTGGGCAGGTTACATCACTTGAGCTGTAACTTGGTTTTTGCTTCCTGACAGCCTCCAGAAAGCATGTGCAACAAAAGGCAACAAGAAGGCTAGCCGTAGTGAACCTATTCTACACATCCTCAACCAAGCAGCAGAGAGTTCTTTAGTGATTTATGTCATTTGCCAAATTGCCCAGATGTGCTTGTGCTGTGTCAGATGAACTCATGTTTCAGGATGCATACTCTAAGGTGTGACTTCATCACAGCTCCCCTTGCCTCACAGTGCTGGAGGGCCACAGTACTGACTGAAACCATGCTCATGATGACTTGTTCCTCTCATTGCCAGAAATTAGTTCAATTGGGAATCACTGAAGATTACTTTTCTTAACCCTATCAATTCCAAACAGGTTCAGAAAGGGAAAACAGTACGTATATGTCCTCATCATGCAGCTAAGCATCCTGAATGCTCCATCAGCTGGCAGTGTTAAAGGCCGGGCTGGACATAGCCTTGGATGGCATGGTTTAGTGGGAGGTGTCCCTGCCCATGGCAAGTGGGTTGGAACTAGATGATCTTAAGGTCCTTTCCAACCCTAACTATTCTATGATTCTATGATTCCTGTATTCTTTGCCTTATATGTATGCTACATCTAAACCTCTGGAGAATATGATGAAGCTGAGCATTGGCAGAAAGCATGCTCAGGTAATATCTCACCCTTTTCAAAGAAGATGGACCTTGTGAGCATCTGAAGCACGTGAGAGAATAAAACCATCTTGTCCACTTCAGGTGGGACCACTACTCTAAGTATAAGTGTTGGGACAGCAAAGATTGAAAGGCACCTTTGGCAGTTTCTTGGGTTATGGTGTCATTCACACACAAGAATTCTCCATGCAGTAGCAAGAAACAGGAATCTCCACAGACAATACAGATGACAAATCTGACCCTGATGACACAGCAGAGCTCAGAGAATTAAGCTAGGAGGTATCCCCAGAAGCAGAATTGCTGTCCTTCATGCACAAAGAGCTTGTACCACCTGCTGGGGAAATGGAGAATGAACTTCCCCCAGCAATAAAATCATCTCTGACACAGGCTGCTGTGAGCAAATGATTGACACAGAACTGATGGCTTAAACTCACTCAAGGGAAGGGTCAGCCACAGAGAAATCGGGGATGAAAATCAACAGAAGATTAAAAGCAGACTTGGAGAAGAAATAAGCAAGGTGCATTGCACATAAAGCTGAACATCCTTAGAAGCAACAGAAGATGACACAACTAAAAGCAAATCTTGACATCAAGTCACAAGAAGAATCACAAAGGCACCAAAAAGACAGCAGTACAGTCAAAAGAGCTACTGCTCATCTTGACTCTAGGTCAGTGAAGGTGCTGAGAAGCACGGACAGGAACACATGCTCCAGCTTGACAAGACAAACTATTCCATGGGTGTACTCTGCAGAGGTCAAAGAACTTCCAGCTAGACTGTGGATTTTGTATTATAAGCAGCATGGATGCACCCAGTGCTTGAATAGGAGCATCCACAACTATCACTCAGGTTTCCTTTACAGCTTCACTTGCAGAGAGAGGAAGAACATTCAGGATATACCAGAATTGAAACCACCAGGGCTAAGGTGTTCCTCTCCTGAGCACACTCACACATGGCTGAAGAACTGCCCACCATATTGACATAGAGAAACCTCAGTAACAGATTGGGCCAATTCCAGTAGCAGCAACTGAAAACATCCTCTACAGAATCAGGAACAAAGTTCAGAGTGATTTACTTCAATCAGTAGTTACAGACTCAGTCGGGACTACTCTTTCACTGGAAACATTACATTTACTACAAGTAGTACCCTTTGGCATGGAATACAAGCTGCGTCAAGCTCCAGTCTCACATCCAAGAGATGTATCGTCTAGTGAGCTATACCTGTGACTGTTTGTGCTGGATGGAAATCTGTTTTTGGGAAGTGCAGGAATGCTCAGTGTTCCCTGATCCGGTAGAAGATGGGCTGCCTTGCTGGGCCTGTAAAAGAAAGTTAGTGTATTGTTATATGCTCCTCAGCATGACCACCAGTGCCCATGCAGATACACTTCTCTTTACACGGGAGGTGCAGCCTGGCCTGGGTACCGTACTTTCATGCTAAGATTTAAGAGTGCTCAAGAGATTTAGTTCAGTAAAACAAGAGTCAGTTTCTCAGGAAGCCTGGCCCAACCTGCTAAAAGACAAAGCTTTTAAAAGCCTAACACAATTCATGTCAGCTGAGATTAAGCGAGGCCAAAACAAACACTTCTCACAGCAAGACTATACTTCATTCTTTCGCCTTGTTGCATCTATCAGATTAGCCTCTCAGATGCTATTATTTCGATCTACATAAGAGCTTGAGTTAAGTTAAAACTCATTTATTAAACAAGCAAAGCCTGGGACCTAGAACTCTTCTCAAAGAAGATGAACTTACCAGATGATGATGGCCATCAACATACCAGGCTGCACTTGAACTACTGCCTCTGAGCAGAAAAAGCTGCAAGTTCCCCATCCCTTAACTAGAAACATCCCTCAGGATTCCAATCTTTTCAGAGCTGCTCACCGAGACAAAAGTAAAACAGAGGCCACCTCCCCTCTGTGCCAGCTGCTCATTCTCTAGCCGCTGCTTCGCCAGCATCACCGACATCAGCGTTGGCAGAGCAGAGTGTTCCTCCTGCGGTTCCTTTGCTGTGCTGCCGTCTACCCCATAGAGCGGCTGCTCCACTCGCCGCTGTAACACAGGCAAGAAAAATACAATGAACTCTTTCCCCCCCCGCCACTTTCCTCTTTAAAAAAGAAACAAACCAAAACCAATTCTCTGACTCTGCCAAAACTGTTGTCAGCGAAGCAGCAGCTCAGGAATGGGCAGGCAGCGCGGTGAGGATCTGATAACTCAAAACATGACTTCTTGGAGTGACTGTGCCAATGGCAGACATCAAAAAGATGATGAAGAATAACAAGAAAAAAGCAAAAGGAACACATGAACACACAGGACAGTATTCCGTGTCAGTTAACACCCCCTCTTCCTTTGCAGATACATGGGTTTCAGAGCCAATGGAGCAAACTAGGTTGTAGATCCACCAACCTTAGTGCATTGGGATTTTGGTCAATGCATTCAAAATTAGACTAGGGGATGCTTTTTAAGAACTCATTTTAGAATAGCCAATGTCACCACAGGTTCATTCCGGTAAAGTAAACTGAGTCAGAACTTCTAAATATCAGCAACCTAACCATGCTCAGGACCCAGGCGTCACAGCAAGCTCATTTCTGTCGTTACAGCTGGGAACAGTCTCCTATAAGATAAGCAAAGCACTAAAAATCTTTTAAGAATGCATTATATTTCTTAAAGGCCGGCTCCTGTCTCCTGCAGCAGACTCATCTTTCAACTGTGATACAGGAACTGGGTTCAGTAAGAACAAGAATCATCTGAGCTACACTGATTACAGCACTCAGACCTCATTGCCCTTGCTTTAAAAGCCAGCCCATCACTATTAAAACTGGGTAGTAACCATCAAAGTCCTTCTAAGCTGTAATTCTGGGCCAGGCATATGCCACATTGAAAGCAAACAGTCAGGTCAGGCTTCAGTGTTCCCCTAACAACCTAAAGTGTAACCTGAAGCATATTTTCTGCCTAACATTTCAAACGTCAAGAGCGTGCCTTCTGCCCCAAAAAGAATGTTTGTATACGAGAGCGACCTTGCAAGAGTCTGAAGACCTGCAGATCATTCTTCTGATCAAAGGAGAAGCAAGGCAATTCAAAGCAGTCAAGAGATTTGAAGACAAGAAGTAACATCCTGAAGCCATTACAATTCCTCTGCAAGTTCTGATTGCGGACAACTTCCAGTCCTGTACAGATTAACTCACACGTTTGGAGGAGGTCTGGCTCATTGTGAAAGACATTTTAACACTCTGCTCTCTTCCTAAACTATACTGACACCTGCAATGGGTAAGATGCTCAGTCTTCTCCAACTTTCTCTCATCCCCCTCTTTTTGGAGGCTTAACCATTTCTATTCAGTTTGTAAGAAGAGGATCTTGAAAATGCACGTAATAGTTCCTTATGAATAAGCAAATATTACAGGGTCAGCTGCAAGAGTAAAGAACAGAAGATAAGAAACACAAAGAGCATCTGTATAAGGAGAGACATGAGCGGGCCTAGCTGAAACTAACTGCAACATCAGCATTCACCACATGAGAAATACTCTGCTCAACCTTTTACCTACTCAATACATACACAGTGTAGAAGGACACCAGAGGAAGAATCTACCTGTCCCATTATGAACATCTTGAGGGTATCTCATCTGCTGGAATAAAGCACTGTCCCTAATACCTCACACATCTGCAACATCCAGACATGGTATTTCTTTCATTAACTTCTCTTTAGAGAGATGTATTAGTGAATTAATACAACGTAGGAGGAAAGGCCATTCAATTAATGAGGTCTATTTCAATTTTTAAACACATAAGTATCTAGAAGCATATGTGAAGCTCTCCCTTAAAGCAGCATTACAAAGCTTCCAAAAACTAGCAACACATACTGAATTCTGAGCGGAGCATCCAGTGTTGGGGCTTAGTTCAGCACACACTGATGAGATGTGCAAAGGTCTCTGCAGAACAATGTCATCAGCAAAGACTCTGCATCTGGGTTTTGGAATACCAACCTTTCCCACAGTCCCAAACTGTGGGTTTGGGACACTCAACTCCTGAGAATTAAAGAGGAGCCCAGCAATGGTCAAAACTAGAGCTCAGACACCACAGCTTCTGAATATTGCTTTGCTAGTTGAAAGCAATGTCTTTAGCTGCTCTGTGCTAAAATGGCTTAAAACTCCTGGTTCTTTCTTCACATTCAGACCTTGCAGAAATGCTGTGACAGCAAAAGGGAATTACGTAACAAAAAATAGCAACAGATGTGCATGTACACACATTTCTTTACAAGCTTTTGGTAACGCTCCTTACGAGTCACATGCACATAAAGAGAAGTAAAAGACTTTCCCAACGTAATTATGGTAGGCATGGTTTTCCACATACCCGAAGGGTTCAATCTAGACCAGAGTATCATCATACTAGTGCCATACAAACACACAATATCCTCTCTGTGTAGCTCATGAGCTACAATAGAAAACAAGATAACTGATATGTGTTCCACCTTTCAGTAATGACAGTGATCTATCTTCATGCTAAAAACATTCATCTTGCATGCTTTAAGCTCAGTTATTCGTATCAGTTACAACAGGACCAACCACTGTTACAGCATCATAGACATCTGGTTTTGCTGCCAGAATCCAGATTCAGAGACACTTCTTTTCTATTCAGAACCTTTATTACCTGTCTGAAGCACAGCCACCAACCCAATCAGTGCCATGGCACCAGCTCTGTCCCCAGGGAGACACTCACCGGCAAGGGGTTGGATAAGGAATGCTGCGGTGATGACCTGGCGACAGGAGGCACGCTTCTACCAGGACTGGTTCCAGGGCCACTTCCCCCAGCAAACTGGCCAAAGGAACAGGTTTGATCATCAGTAATTACACAGAGATACTATACTGAAGCAAATTTAACAGAGACAGATGAATCAATCTTAAAAATGAAGCCTTACAGACTCTAGCGACTCATTACAACAAACTGCATAGAAGCTAAGAGGAAAACCTTCACATTTCATGCACTGTTTTCAAAACTAATAGCAAAAGTGCTTCAGACAAACATTCATATTTGCAGCGAGTACATTTTTAATACAAAAAGATACAAACCTGCACACTTGGCTACAGATTTATTATTTACTGTACAGAATTATGAAGCCCATTCCCTGTTTCTAACTGTGCACCACAGGGGTGGAAAGAACTGTACACCTCCACTGAAGCAGCAGTGCCAGTCACCACTAAAGGCAGGATAAGTAAGCAGATGGGCAGCTGGTCTAGTTAGTACAGAAATCCTTATGTTTCTACACCACACTGTGCACCAAACTTACAACAAACTATAGCCAGGAATGCAGCAAACACCACTAAGCACTTGATTTCTGATTAGTCAGTAAAATAAAGAACAAACTTCAGAGCTTTGGGTTGTGCAAACCTAGAAAATCTTCAAAAACTACACAATCAAAGAACAGTGATTTTCAGGATGTTCATCACTGGTTTGGGAGGGTCTCCATCTCCCAGGTGGTGCCAGCATCCCATGGCAAGCTTTTCTGGAGAAAGAACCCTGTCAGCAACTTCCTACTTGAATCAAGACTTTGCAGGTAGGTTCTTTTGCAGCACTGGACACTTATCAGAATAGGCTTGGACTACTCGGAGATATCCTCATCCCAGATCCAGGTTCCAGTGAAAATGAATCTCAAACCTGTATTTATGTGGCTCCTCTGTTAAGAAATTGCTCTATCAACTGTTTTAAAAATCAACTCTCAGAAGCCTCATGTCCTCGACCTAATCACACTTGAGCACATCAGGTCAACACCATCAATCAATAACTCCAATGATGGATCAGTAACAGAAGTCACCAGACATCTGACAATGTAAAGATGCTTACCTCAAAATAATCACTAATTTTATGTCCCCTAGGGGTGCCTTTTCCTAAAAAGAAAAACAAAGGATGAAAAGAAGAGTTGTATTTGTAAGAACAGAAGTTATGAATGCCATGTTAAAACTACTCCTATGTTTTGACACTCCTTTCCCTGTAGAAAGGGGCAACACCTTCCACAACAAAAGCTTCTGCACAACAAAAGACTGCCCCAGGGTTATAGCTCTTGTGCTGTTGTTGGGAGGGTCTACAGCTGACAATTCAATTAACTCCCAATTCCAACCATGTCAAGTCCAATCAAACAGCATTTGCACTTTGCTAAAGTACTTAGGGAACACTAAAGGGACACTGAAAGTTGTATAGGTTCACTGAACTTTCCTTCAAGATAAGGACAGAGCAAAGGACACTTCTACCTCTGCCACCAGGCACATTACTGCATATTAGATCTCTCACAAGCACTCCTATAAGAGTTAGAGACCATTAGTGGTGGTTTAATACCAGCTCATTAAAACTTAGCTCTTTTCCCTTATTATAATATTATTCAAAGCAGCTTTGTCAACACAATCCTTGTTACTTTCTTGTTGAAGAATAAAAGAAATAGAAATCTGCCCATTTGCTGGAAAACCTGAACTTGGACACATTGGGTTTTCCTAGTACTCCAAGGCAGCACTGCCTGCCTTACACTTGAGCAGACTTTGTTCTCTATTTGTTGTGGTGAGAACTTTCTCTACCAAGGCAGGCATACAACTCAGAAAGCAAGGTAGAGGGTACTGCCTGTATTTAAGTCTGGCTGTTGTATATGTAGTGATGTGGGACCAAAACACCACTTCAGAGAAGCCATATTAAGACATTGGGCAGTCTGTGCCATGAAAATGCAAGCGTTTGTGCAAATAAGCTGAGTATTTTCCTGCCAAGGAGGATAACAAGGCTCCCAGAAGAAAACTACACCATCATGGCATAGTTTATAACAAGCTGCTTGACACACCCTTGAGAAGAGCCATTCGTTTCCTTGGACACTGACTGAGCGCAAATTACCAACCATTGCGGACTCCTACAGCAGGGTCAGGAGAGTGAATTACCTTGACTGGTCTCATAGGCTTCTGCTTTCCTTTTCCTATTCCGCTGGTCATTCTGTTTTTTCTCAGGAGTCTGTTAAACAATACTTCAAAATTAACATTTCTGCAGTTATTCCAAGACTTAAAGAAAAAATGCCAAAACACAATCATCTGCTCCATCTCCCCCGTGGCCATTTCATTTCTCTGGTGCCTTTATTTCTACTGCTGGTACTTAAAGAAACAACCAGTTCTCAAATAGCTGCTGCCTTACGATACATGTGCTGCAGAAGGGAGAGAACATGGTTAGCAGTGAGGTTAATCAGGTTTCTCTCTATTTCAGCTGCAGCAAACCAGCCTCTACTGCCCAGTTACTTCAGAACAAGTTCAAACACTTACAAAAAGCCTGTGTAAACCATTTCAGAGTGATCATAGTATTGGTACAAGAGGAGTTTTGAGTACAAGGAGGTTTGAGTACAGACATCCACATTTGCAGTACAGCGGCTACTCACAGTCTACTGGTACAATTCATTACAGCCAATGCTTCTTCCCAAGGCCCTTTGCATATGGTTACAAGAGCTATCCTGTCACTGGTGCACAACAGCAACCATACACAAAACAAGGCAGATCTCCCCAAAAGAGGAGAAAGCTGCAATTCCTCTGGCCTTTGGTTTATTCCTCATCTGCTCCTATTAAAGTCAAGGGTCAGCTGCATCTGCCATTTCTGTGAGAAACCAGAGACCCGAGGAGCAGCTTATCAGGGGACAGTGATTTATTTATGCACAATATATAGCACAGGCCTGAAGGCTCCACAACTGTCATGCCTATCTGCCTAGCACGCCTAGACACGTGAGAGTGGAGGAGACCCTGCCATGGTGCTTCCCCCATCACCAGGGTCACTTATGTTGCCAAACCTGCTGAAACCATTAGGAAGCACTGCACTAGAAGCAGTCTACTGAGGTTTCTGGAAAGACAGATTATCTTGTCAGTTTCCATCACCAACATCATTATAAAAACATCTCTTATCCCAAAGGGTCCCAAATAATTTCTGAGCTGTATGCTTTACAATCACTGCAGCTACCACTAAACTATAGCCTGGGGGCGGGAAGAAAACCACAATGTGCAAAACACAGCTCTGGGGAAGGGAAAACTAGGGCCAGAAAGTTTGTGGTAAACCTAACTTTCATGCTCTTTGGAAACCAAAGTCTAAAGTACCCTGTTTAAAGATCTCTGCCAAAAGACTTGCACACAGGAAGCACAGAGATCAATCTACCTCCTTCAGTAGGACAAAAAGGATAAAGCTGACATAGCCAGAATCTAAACCTGGCTGCTGGACATCTACAGCTCCATGTTAGCAGCTGGGCAGTCAGTGACACAGTCACTGCTTTGGTAAGAGGATGAAGGGGCTGTTCAAAGGTGGCTATCATGTCTGCAAAGAATGAGGGGACTGAGAACTCCACAGCTATCTAGAGACTTGCTGTACCAGCTCCTGTATGTGTAAAAGGAGGTGACATAGCCTCCTCACTGCGTAGTGAAGAGCAACTCCTGAACAGCGTTGGCGTGACTCTTAACACCACAGGCTCCATTACAGCCTCCATGGAGCTGTGAGCATATTAATGAGATTCATTTTAAGTTGTGTTTTCCATTCAAGTACTTACATAACAAAAAATTACACACAAAATTATCTGTTACAGCCTGAAAAAACAAGGAATGGGAGATTTGATTATGTCAGCTTGGTCACTTTAAATCACTCCACAGATGTGCATAAAAACCCCAAGGTAAAAGAAGAACAAATACTCCATTTTCCACTATTAACTAAACTTACTTGCAAGAAATTTAACATACTGCATTCTCAAAAGACTTAGCTTCACCAGACACCTCATACCAGTACTGCCATGTAAGAGAGGGAAATACGATCCCAAGCTTACCTGATAGCCATGCAGAAAGTTCTTTCAATGCATATGAAGTTGAGATTTTGCTTTATTAATGTGGAATTGCAAAGTAGAAGCGTAACTCTACCATTGAGTTTGCTGCTTTAGCTAGCGTTTCAAAGCAGTTAATCCTCAAGCAGTGGGATTAAACAGAGACGAAGCATAAATTTTCACCTCCCTACACTTGCAGAGCGCGATTCATAAAAATGCTCTCCTCTTTGTCCGGACTTCCGCAAATTCACATGTTTGACAGGTAAGGCAAACTTTTCCATTAATGCTCTCTGGCTTTCGATTTGGCCCAAAGCGTATCCAAAGTCAGCAAGCAAATCACAACACAGCTGCAAACAATTTCATAAGCTGAGCTTTACAAATGCTGTGTTTTTGGGGTTGGGTAAGCTTCAAGTATCATTTCATAGCGTGGCCCAAAGGCTGAAGGGGTAAGATCTGGACTAAATACTTCCACTAGTCCCGTCCACAACCCAACAGAGGAATATTGGCACTCACTATCACACAATTCTTACTCGGTTTTGAGTTCAATCATCTCCACCTTAAGCCCGATTACCATGAGGATTTGTGCCTGCTTACCTCCAATTCTTTATCACTCAGAGAACCCACGCTGCACAAACTCTGGTTGGAAGATTCACTATTTAATGGACCCTAGTGAAAAACAAGCAGACTGTTAGAAAAAACTTCCAAACAAGGCAGATATGTCCTATCAAACACTGCATCTCTGTGCTAACTACACTGCTCTAAATCATATGGACACAGCAGTAACACTGGTAAATACCTAGACACAGGATGGGGCACTAAAAGCTTCAGCAGTTGTTTGGAGCAAGACAGAGGTTGGACTGCCAGTTGGACAGTCTCTTCTCTGTATACTGATCCAGCCTTTGTAATGGTATTTCTGTATCAATTTCTATCCCAACTGCTCCATTTAACCACATCCACAGAAGAGCTACGGCAGTATTCATGGAAGTCTAAGACGACTGCTTTGAGAAACAAAGCTTGTGATTTGCTGAGGAGTGGTAGTTCCAAGATCAGCTCTTCAGGCAAGCATCTGCTTAACCCTGGGCTAAGAATTCAGAAGCATCTCCCACCTGGCAAAGCAGCTATTACTGTTATCAGATGCTGGCACTACCACTGATTTTTCTTTCTATGTGCAATTTTGACGCTTTCTTTAACACTAGGAAAGTGAACAAGTGAACCCATAGACAATCCTTCCCACTAGGCTACGTTATGGACCCATGGCTGACCTGCCAACAGAGCACAGTTGCTCCTATGAGGCTAAAGCGCAAATTCAAGAGGCTGGAAGTGATTTACCTATGTAGTATCCAGGTACCTACAAGCATCTGCCTGCATCCTTCCAGGCTCTACTGGATACAATCCTGCATTTCTACACATCCAAGCAGTCTTAAGACTATTTCAGCTCTGTATCAAAACTGGTCTTAAAAGGGAAGAAATTGAATCACGCAAAGTCACTGTGTCTTAGCCTAGTGCTCTGACACAAAAGTGGCCTCCTACAGATCTAACTTAAGAAATCCAGATGAATTTGACAAAGACAGAAAAACAAGATATACAGTTACTCCTGCAACAGCGACACGATAAAGCCACCTCTTCATTAAGGACTTGTGAGCATCTTTCCCCAAAAATTCACTCTATTTTTTGCATTCTTACTTTTGTGGTTACCACTTCCCACCAATCAACCTTTCCTGAAGGCAAAGCCACTTTATTATTAAGCAGAAAACTTATGGGAGGGGTGGGGAGAAGCCTATACACCACAGAGAAATCCCAGAGATTATTCGTGAGGGGAGCAGTTCCCCATTCCCACAAACATCACCACCAGATTACACTTGTGACACAAGCTAGCTATTACTAATCCAAATTTCCAAGCAGGCACCCACAGGAAGTAACAGTCCTGTTTGCCTCCTGCAGGACACTGTGAGTGTTAACTACATTTGTTTCTCCTAAAAGGACATGCTTAGTTGCTTCAGCAGAAAAAAATCCAAACCAAACTCAAACCCCAAAGAAGTCAATAAACACCACTTGAATAGCTTAAGAAGCTCCACATTTAGGATTCCATTTTAAAAGCAACAAGCTCTCAGAAACATTGCAGATTTATACTCCTTAAGCCATCTCATTACCACTTCCACTCAGCCCACGAAGAGCTCAACACCAGAAAGGTATTTTACCTCATCTCTTCACCAAAGAAGCAAGCTCCCCACTACCCAACGTGATTGGCACAACTCTACGCTTGTTCAACTGGAGAAGACTCCAAGAGACCTTAAAGCAGCTCCAGTGCCTAAAAGGGTTCCAGGAAACCTGGAGAGGGGCTTTGGACAAGGACCTTGGGGACAGGCCAAGGGGAATGGCTTTAAGCTGCCAGAGGGGAGACTGAGATGAACTCTTAGGCAGAAGCTCTTCCCTGGGAGCGTGCTGAGGCGCTGGCACAGGGTGCCGAGAGAAGCTGTGGCTGCCCCATCCCTGGCAGTGTTCAAGGCCAGGTTGGACACAGGGGCTTGGAGCAACCTGCTCTGGTGGAAGGTGTCCCTGCCCGTGGCAGGGGGCTGGAGCTGGGTGAGCTTGAAGGCTCCCTCCAACCCAAACCAGTCTGGGATTCTATGAACTCTGGGTTATTCCAGGCATTTATTCCTTGGCCACCATGACTTAACAGCAGTGCCAACACTAACCTTAGCTACAACTACATGAAGGCCTCATTGATAAAAAAAAGAGTAGCAAATACCTTATGGCAAATGGCAACAGAAAGTTAATCTTTTCACCCATGTAAAAAGCTGGTTTACAAACTGCACAAACACTGTCCTCTAAATTCCTTCAGTTCCTCTCATGAACTCAGACCTGAGCAGCATGTCCAAGACATGAACCTTCTGTGCAAGTGCGAAAGCTTTATTAGGTGCAGGAGCATTTGCTGGTCTCAGATGGACAGGCTGAGGCTCTGACATGATGAAGATTAAAGTGAAAGTTGTTTCCACATTTGCTTAAATCCAACTGCCTCCATGTTACACATGGATAGCAAATGACAGGAACAGCTGCTCCCAAAATGCCACATTGGAGCTTTTCAGGAACACTGTGGTTGGCAGGATACATCAGTGGCTTACGAAAGGCCAATATCTCAGCAATGGAGCTGTATTCTAGGGTCATCTGGAGAAATAAACTGATGAGACCATTTATAGTTAGAAATCCAACTTTATCCTCTCTAGTACAGAAAATTCCACTGATTTTGCATCTGAATGTAAAGGCCTGGAATGCAAGCAGCTGGAAATATGCCCAATACAAAATCCACACTGTTTTCTTACTTCCAGTACCACAACTACCTGTACTGACTATTCTGCGTGGGAAACCTCCAGCTCCAGCAGTTGGAATTAATCCCATTTTTCACATCAACAAAAAAGCAGTTCAGTTCTGATCACAGATCCTGGAAGATCAAAGAAACCTACTTTCCCTTTACTTCAAACTTCCTCTAGACACTAACATCATAAAACTGACCTCAATGCAGTAGTCAAAAGGGTGTAAAGGAGCTAACTGCTCTGTTATAGAACCAGGAAAGAACAGCTTTTCAGCTGTCTACAAGTATCCAGCAAGGTCACACTCATGTGTATTGATATTGTGCATAAACGCAGAATTAATTCTTTGTAGACATGTTTTGACTCATTTCCACTGCATGAGCTTTCCTTTCCCTCGATTACCTTCTCGAGGGCCTTCCACTGACGCTTCTCTCACAGTATTAGACCTCTCTTACACGCAAGGAGCTGCAGCACTTTGTTCATGTCAAAGTTGGCAAAAAAAGGCCTTGTTTTGAGGTGATCTGGCTACAGAAACACAAACTGTTCAGCACAACATGCAGTAAAGATGCAATACCCAGGATCTTTCAGGAGCACGGTCTAGTCCTCAGGTGCACCTCTTCTCTCGTACAGTTATCCAAGGGAAAGGAAAGGCAAGTTTTCCTGATCGGCCAGCTAGACTCCTAGTTTCCTACATGTTATCAACTGCTTATACCAACAGGTTTAGACAATGGATAGGAGAAAACATCCATCTGAGTATCTCCCCCTCAACTAACAGTCAGTGAGTGTGTGTATAAAAAAACCCCCTTCAAATTGATGTTTTATCATTCCTGACTGTTTATATTTAACTCAGCAACTGACATCGGATAAATGTGCAGGCCTTAATTTAGCATCCCATTTAAAGTGGTCATGACACAAAAGGAATTAAAGGAATGAACCTGAATTTGGGGAAAAAAATGGTAAGTAAGCAATAGCAAAGAATACAGAACACCATGAGAATAGTGCCAGGGAGGTAGCAGTTGGGAATAATAAACATGCAATAGTTTACACAGGAAAGGGCTTATGAATTTTGTTCCAGAAGAAGTCATCTGCACTGGCATCTGGCTTTTCTAGCACCAACTACTTGGGGGTAATACTGCACTTCTCTGCTATCACTTCCAGCCCACTCATCCACTGTACCCTGTCAAGAGAATCGGTGATGGGGCTCAGCAAAAATGCAGAATACGTGGGTCATCTGGAAGCAGCTAATAGTTTCTATAGTGTTTACCCAAATGACAAGCACAAGAAAAGCACACACTTCCTCCTCCGCAAGGAATTTCTTTCCGAGATAAGCAGGCATGCTCTTTTCCCTTGTGATTCACCTATCAACTGCTGCTCCTAAGTCCGTGACCTACCTATGCACAACAAACCCTCCATGTCAAGAAGTGGATGCAGCAGCAGCAGGCGCTTTCAAGACTCCTACTCAAAGGCAAGCATTTCGAATCTGTCCACTCACAGGAGCTGGTTAGTCATTTCTCCTTTTGCAAGAGCCCTGGAAAGGCCACAAATGAGGCACAATGACTGAAGTCTCAATAGGAACAACCAAGCCTGATAATAGCTCAAACTGGATCTCCCATAGAAAAGCCAGCCTGACTCAGACTGCTCTTACCCATCTCCTGTTCAAGCCTATCTACTGCCTTGCATGACTTGTGCATTCCCTCAGCCAAAATGATCCCAAAATGATCCTTCAGGCCTGTCAGCAACTCTTCTGTTGGGCAGCCTCCATTTTGTGCTCTCCAGCTCCCTGGATTGAAAGGGAGCTCCAGGAATTCAAGCTGCCTAGCCAGAATCTCCAACATGGACTTACAGCAACATGCATTGCAAAATCCTCTTGCTAACTAAATTGCAGAGACATGCTTCATTACCTCAAGCCAAGGTAACCTGAGTTCTTCTGAATTCTGTAGCAAATCAAGAGATTTCAAAGGGAAAAAGGCAATCCTTAGTACCACTAAAAGTTAGTGCTCACTCCACGCAGGCTCACACCAAAGGGAAATGGTTTTCCAGTTACTCTGCTCCAGTGCTACTGTGTAATACGGGTGTAATTGACATACTCTTATTTCAAGCATCATGCGCGTATGAGAATTACAGCCTGCTGCTTAACTGGGCTTTTAGAAAAGCTCAGCGGTATAGCCAATAATGAACCCCCCAAGTCACGTAGGGCTTTTTGCCATGAGGAGTTAATCTACTCTCAGATGTTCACAGGTAACCAGTCACTGTATCAGATGGGAAAGCAGATTTGCAACAGGATTTACTTGGCTTCCATCACATCTCAAGAGTTCTCTCAACTTGAAAACCAGTATTTTTACTTTATTGATGGCAAAGTGAAGGGTCACACAATTCACCCCAAGCCTTAGTTCAGAGGCAGAAATAGAGCTGAGACCTGACAACTATGTCTGGACTCTAGTAGCCAGACAGCACATTTGCAATAAGTATGCTGCACATGGAAGCATCCAAGCAATTTTCAAGGATCCGGCATAAAGTCCTGGCACATTCTGTGGTAGGTGATAAATTCAAATCTAAGTTTCAGAACTCTCACTAACTAGTTTTGATGGCACGTGGCACCTACTAAGGATCATGGCCATTGCAGCACCCCTTTCCTCCATGATGATTCTCAAAGATGACTTCTCAACTTGGTAAATTTGCTGCTAAAAGTGTTGCTAAGTAGACCCCCCAAGTGGTAGTTACTGAGCTGAGTCAGGCTGCTAGAGTGAGAGAAATGGTACACCCCAAAATAATACAGATAAATGCAGTTCTTTTTTATGAGCAACTCTCTTTTTAGAGGCAGATGCTCTGCAATATAAGTGACACTCTTCAAGTTATTTTCATTTCCCTCTTTACAATACCTCAAAGGAGGAAAGGGAGGATTAGCTACCACCGAGACCAATCCTTCTTCAGTTCTAGCACAGTCATCTGAATAGAGATCAACATGGTTCCTACAGCACAACAGAGAAGGTTACTCTCTAGAAATACTTCAGCCTTCTCAGTTTAGCTACAACAACGCAACTTAATTTGGAGATCTTTTAAAGACCACACTTGTAAAAGATAGGTGTGCTTTTGCGATGATCCACCCTGGTTAAGCCTGAGACAAGCCATGTGCAAATACAGAGTCACCCATCACAATTGCTTATTCCAATTCTTATGCACGAAAAGTCTCTGGAAATGACAAAACCCCTTTGGAGTTAACCCACTTGATACCTTAAAGGCAGCACCCAAACAGGGGGAAGGGAGGCAGAAGATAAGAACAGACTAAATTAAACAATGCTGTCTTGAGAAACAAACTACGTGTTGTGTTCTGTACCTACTGACCCAAGGAAGATGTCTGGGATGACTAGTCAGAATAACCTCAAGTGAATGCACTTAGATTTCCCCAAGTAAGTAAACAGAAACAGGAGCTAAATAAGCAGAAATACTGGTAGGTGTCAGAGAGTCACATGTTGATTCAAGGACTTGCTTTGCAAATTTGAGGAAGAATGGCACTTTACCATATGGCAAGAATAGACATCTAAAGCATCACTGGCTTTTTGAAGCTATTTAGTGACCTGGATGAACCACATGAGTCTAACAGTTGCCTAGAAACATTCCTTGCTCATAAATTTGATTCCATGCATTAACTCCAAGCTTCTAGAGAAATATCTTTTCCAGCTCCTAAGCAAGATAATTCATCACAGAACTGCAACAGCATTTGGAGGCACTGGGGATTGCAAATGACCTCAGTCTTTGGGTTGTGCCTTCAGCTACCACAAGAGGTGGCACAGCACAGCCGTTTCTAAAGCAGTTTAGATTTCTGTCCTCTACTACTGTTACCGGAAAGCTCTTCCAGAATCCCATCACTCTCCAGCTTTTTAATAGTTTCCAACCTAAAAATTTATTCTAGATGAGCTTAGTTTCATTCATTTCTCAGAAACACCTGTAATTATGTTTATAAAGTGGGCTTTAAAGCTGCAGTTGTATTAAGATCGTAAATTAGCGACTCAGTTTTATGTAGGTCCAAAACACAGCCTGTGCTTTTAAGCATTAAAGAAACCTAACCAAACACACTGATCCACCCAGTCAGTGGAAGGCAGGAAGCTCAGTTACAACTGCCTGCTGCCTTCACCCAATAGAAGAGCATCTAAGATGACATTTCTTCCTTTTATGCAATAAATAGCAACAGAATACCTTCTATCCCAGGAGGATGTGCCAGGCCCAGTCCCACTAGATGGCACTGCCTTACTCTACATAGCTTTCCCTTAAACATTTCATTGGAGAGAGCTAAAAATCTTAGTTGAATCATACAAATTGTATCACAGCTTTCCCAATATATTCCCTTTAAGACAATGACCTACCAATGCCAGTGCGGAGCATGACGGACGGAGACTTGGGGGGGTAGGGAGGGAATTTGAAGCACCAACCTGGGAGGGAATGTAGTATCTGAGATTAATATTGCAACCAAGATTTGCTGCAACATAGTAGAGTCATGCTAATTCATATCAATGGTTGGCTCATCTATTGCAAATTACCAAGTATGCAAGTAAATAAATAGAAATTGTCTGAAGTAAGTGTAATGCACTTTAACAGTTTACTGACTAGTACAAAGTAAAACACTATACTGCATAACAATAGGTAAAAATAGAACTCGGTAACAGAACAGCTTTGCTCAAAGTGAAGCCTCCAAGAAATGAGGCTTTTTTACTTGGCTATGCCTTAGAAACAAAAATGAGTTTTTAATATTCATCCATACAGAGAAAGGGCATGTACTGTCTGCTCCAAACATATCGAAAACATAATTAAGGCTTGCTTTCCTGTATCTTTTAAAGGTTATTCCTTTAAAAGGAATAGTTGCTAACATTCTTTGTGAGCGTTGAGTATGTTGGCACTGTTTTAAAGCAACAACAGCGTCTATGCTTAAGTCTTAAATAACTTAGAAAGCTGCTTGGCTTTACCTACACTGGTACAGCTAAGGGTGTTAAAGTGACATATATGGGGGGGAAGAGGCAAGAAACTGATGAAAAAGTACATAAAAAGTGGTAATGTTGTGTAAAACACGTCTTTCGAGATCATAAATACATTGCATACCATAAACTTTCACACTAGTAAAAGCCTTAAGATTAAAGACTTAAGAGTGGGGGAAAAGATCAACCCCCTCTTACCTCGGTAACTGAAATTGTTACCTCTTAACAACTTGCAGCGTTAATCTTCCTTCCTACACTACCTTATACAGCTGAGCATCTTACACTTCATTCCAAGCCTTAACCTTGTTTGAGTCCTGCCTGAAGCACAGAAAGAGAAGTATGAACTCAAACAAAATCCTTTTTCAAGCGCTAATTTGCTTTGCATCTACAAAGTTCCTTCTCCAAATAATTCTAAGAGGTTTCTGAATATTATCTCTCAGCGATATACTGTTTCACCATCTACCTTAATATTGCCCAAAACTCAGCATCTTCCTCAAAAGTCAACTCCATATCACTGACCTAGATTAAGATGAGTTCTGCCACCATTTCATTGCTCAGAGACTATCAATTAATGCTATCAACAACATCTGGAGAACTAACAGCTTAGTGCTAATATATCAAGCAACCACACTGTGCTGTTGTTAAGTGCCTCGATCAAGAAGGGCAGCTACTGAACAGTTAGGAAGTTGTATGTGAGGACAAAGATGGGATTTTACTAGCAGGTGGTGGGTCAGGGACACAGAAGAGCTCACCTTCAAGTACTTTGTTGTGCGTGTGTTCTACGCGACCAAGTACACAATTTTAGCCCACTGCACCCACAAAGAACTGAACAAATTCCTGGGTATGTCATGCCTGGCTACATGGTGTATCCAACACAGTAAACTTGAAACTGTATCTAACAAGTGGCCAAATTCAGCTCTGGAGCGCATTCTTCGAGAAAGGAAGAGACAGATGAGATTCCCACTGCCACAGACAAAGTTGTCACGGGTTTTTTTTGGGGCGGGCGTACACGCTGTCTTAAGATGGAGCAACTCCTAAGAACTGAATTAGAACCCAAAATCTTCTGTATAGTAAAACGTCTGCTCATAGAGATCCCATTTTCATTCCTCTTCAACATACTTCAAGCAAGTTAGCGGTCAAAACACAACTACTGCTACAAAACATTCTGCTTGCAAAGCAAAACTATCAGTGTAGATTAAAGCACCACAGTGCAGCGCAGGATGGACAAGCAGTCATGCCCGTTACCAGAGACACTCACGCTCACCTTAGCAACCCCGACTCCAGTGAACCTGGCCTCCAGTAGTTCCTGCCTTCGTGGGTCCAGGCTATGCAATTCTTCCATCATTTCTGCTGCTATGGGAGAACAACACTCAGATTATGCAATGCAAGGAAAGGAGAGAGATTTAATATTCTGTGCCACTGAGGAGACTCAAGACTGCCTGTTCTGCAGCATAACCACGTAGAAAGCATTTTTCTTGCCAGAGAAAAGCAAGGTTACTGTGCAATAATAACATGACTTTGCCATCATATTACTGTATTTAAACCATAACCCTGCTGGAGAGTCTCCTCTCCTATCTGTTGTACCAGACATTTCAAGATCTCTACATCCAAGAAACCAATTATGCTGTATTTCTCCCACTGGATGCTTTATTAAAAGGAAAACACGGGACCAGAGTCATAGGACTAAAACCTTCAGAGCCCTTCATCCACGCTGCATGATGAGGAGGGCAAGAAAATAAAGCAACGTTCTTTACCCCATCATTTATTTTTGGCCAATCCTGAAAATCCTAGAGCTTCCTGAACTCCAGATTTCACCAACAGCTCCAGCTCTTCCAAGCGCAGAAAGGGATTACAAGAAAACAAGGCTCGTTTAAAGCTTTTAGAGTAAAGCATCAGATACCTTTAGTGAACCAGCTGCTTCTCTATACTGTGCGTACCTGGGGTACCTCTTGGCAATCCAACACAACAAATGCCATTATTTGAAGGGTTGTAAAAAAAAAACCAAAACAAACCCGAATCAGTATAAGCAGGTTAAAAAAGAGAAAATGTACAATTCCGAGCCTGAACTGTGAATAAAATTGGGACAAATTTCAACGTTCATTAGAACTGTGAATCACATCTTCCCAACTGCACCAATCAAGTTCATTTCCAGAAATGTCTGTTCCAGTTTCATTTTCTGGACTAAGGTAAAGGAAAAAAAAAAGGGAGGAAAAAAGGAAAGAGAAGATAAAGATTTTCTGCATGGAGAGCAGAGGCGATGAGGAAAGTTCTTGAAGGGCAGCAAGTGCCCTCTAGAATAGGCAGTGTACAATTGTTCCTTTTATTAACTATCCATTTTGTCCCTGCCGTTTCCTCCAAATACTGCAGGTCTAAGTTCTAGGGGGGCAAAGTGAATCCATCCCAGGGGGCACTTACAACTGCTCGCCCAGATCAGCAACAAGCCTCCCAAACTAATGGGATACTAAATGTGGTTATTAGAGAAACCTAATTGTACTCTGGGCTCTAAATCCCCATCAAAGCCAGCAGCCTAGTTTTCAAAACAGGAAATCTGTGCACCGAGGAAAATGACAGACAAGCCATGAACGCAAAGATGTTAAAAGTACTCCTAGGTCGCTCCCCCATTACAGAGGGCAACCATCCAGGAGGGAATCCCATCCCATCGCTGCGATGCTGGCCTGGGGAAGGGGCTGCCACAAGTTCCAAAGGGCCGAGCTCCCCGTTGGGGGGCTGCCCCGAGCCCCCTCCCTGATCCTCTGTCCCAGGCTCCCTTCCCCGCTACGGGGAACAAGAGGCAGGCGTTTGCACGCCCGCCGGTGAGTGAGCAGCCTTGCCCCGCTGCCAGCTGCTGCACCGCCTCGGCCTGCCTCCTCCTCCTCCTCCTCCCCGGCACCGCCGGCAGCACCGCCTCAACTCCCAGGCCGGGGATCCACAGGCCGTGCCCAGCCCCTTCACCTCCCCCGCCGCCACAAGGCCCCCAGGCCGGGCCCCCCCATCGCCTCCACCCCGCTCTTACCCCCCGCCCGCCGGGCCGGGCCGCGCTTGGAGCCCTCGGGGCCTGCTCTGAGCCGAGCCCCGGCGAGGCGGCCACCCGCGGCCCAGGCCTCGCTCCCGCCGCCTCGGGGCACAGGCCTCGGGCCCTTCCGCCGTGACCCCGGCCCGGCCCCGCCGCAGCCACCGCCGGGGAGCGTTCCACAGCCTCCGCCCCCCGCGGCCCCCGCGGCCCCGGATCGCTGCGCTGCTTCCTCCGCCTCCCCCCCCCCCCCCCCTCCCGCCCCTGCCCCGCCGCCCCCAGGGCGGCCTCGGGCCCGACACCGGGGCGGGAGGCGAAGGGGGGCTCCCCGCGCTTCCCCCGCCGCCCCGGGGCTGTCTCACCTGGCGCTGCCGCCTCTACTGCTGCTCCTCTCCCCTCCTGCCCGGGCCGAGCGCTCCCCGGGCACCGCTCGGATCCCGCCGCCGCCGGGGGCAGGAGCAGGAGGAGGAGGAGGAGGAGGAGGAGGAGGAGGAGGAGGAGGGAGGGAACCTGCTGCGGCGGCAGCAGCGGCGGCACGGGCGGGAGGGGGAGGCCAGGGGCGGCTCCGCGGCCTCTCGTGAGCCAGACGCCGCTGCCGCTGCGGGCACCCGGGCTCCACGCGGGGGAGAAGGGCGGAGGGGATGGGGGGGCTGCGGCAGCAGGAGAGGGGGAAGGTGGGGGCTCGCCCCTCGCCGGCTCCGGGGCGGGGAAGGGAGAGACGGGGCGGGTATGGAGATGGGGGGGGGGGGGGGAAAAGGGATGGATAGGCCGCGGATCCCCGGCCTCGCGTAAGGAACCTCCCCCGGCCGGGGTGCGCGGAGGTCGGCGGCAGCCGCGAGGCCTCGCGGCAGGACAAAAGCCCGGGGGGAGGGCTCGGCGGGCGGCTGCGGTGCCGGGGTCGGGTGGGGAGGGCGCGGGGCGCTGTGTAGGGGCTGCGGGCAGGTGCCGGGGCCGGGGCCTTCCCCCCCCTCCCCGCGGCGCTGAGGGCCCGGCCCGGCTCGATTGGTGAATACACACACACACACGCACTGGTGAAAGCGCGCGGAGTCTCGCGAGATTTGCACGGCGGGGAGGGGCGGGGAGGGCAGGTCAGCGCGGGGAGGGGGGCGGGGGCAGGTCAGGGGGCGGGGCCTAAGGAGGGGCGGGGCTTTGCGCTGGGAAGGGGGGGCAAGGCGGGTCTGTTGGGGGGGTCATGTAGGGGTGGGGGGCAGGAGGCTGGGGGGGGCTCAGGGCAGGTCGGGGGGGGCAGGAGGCCTTGGGGGGGGGGGTGTCCGGCAGGTTGTGGGGGGCAAAGAGCCTGAACGGGGGTCACATGGGCCTGGGAGGGGTTACAAAGGCTGGAGGGGGGGCAGAGAGGGTGTGCATGGGGTCAGCGGCTCATCTGCCCCCCCCATGGGGGGGACACCATGTACCCCCCCCGCCTTTCACCCCATCTCCCACAGCCACCCTGCTCCCAAAGCCCCCTTCATCCCACAGGGGAGGGCGCAAGGGCAGCCAGCACCCCCCCACCTCGGGGACCCCCACAAAGCCCCCCAGGAGTGGCCCTGGCCGCGCTCGCCTCCTCTATGGGGCTGATGGTGTTTGGGTATCTTGTGAAGAGCAGCTCCCGTTGTCCGCCCTCCGTCGGATTCCAAAGGCCGGGCACCGATAGGAAAAGCCCTTCCTCCCCCCCAGGTTCACCCATGACAAATGGGGGCTCGCACCGGAGCATTCACATCCCGGTTCATCCCCAGCGCTGGGGGCAGGATGCGGAAAGCCGCTGCCGGGCGGGACAACCCGCTCGGCTCTAAGGCTGAATCAGCTTTATGGAAAGCAAACAAACCCGGGAGCGGGGGGATAAACCCGAGGATTGTTGGGAAAGGAACTGGCCAGGCCTGCCCGAGGGGAGGCAGGCGCGGATTAGCGATAGATGCGGATCCAGCTGAGGGATGTCCGTCCATCCATCCCCTCTGCTCTGCCATGGAGCGGTCCAGGACCGGGCTGGAAAGGAGATGATAAAGGGAAAGCTGGTGGAGCATCGCGGGAACACCGCTCTCCGAAGGCGACAGGGGAGGGAAGCTGTGGTATTTGAACACTGTGCTCCAGCCTGGTGATGTTAACCCGGTGTCACACATGGCTCTGGAGGTGCCTGCTGTTCTCACAAGCTGGGTTTCCTGTGCTCTAAGCTGTCGTTTTAATGTGCGTTGTGTCTTTGAGGTGTTACTCCTGAATTTTGTCACAGCAATATTCTATCAGCTGAACTCGTCACAGCCATTTTGGGGACTGCTGATTGGTACCATTTCCACTAAACATCGTTCAGGGAGGTATAAAGTGCATTTGTGCCTTTCTTTTTGATGCCGGGTGGAGGGAGGAGATCTGAGAGCTGTAAAAGGGACCAGCGACTCAAACCCTTCAGCTCTCCCTGGACCCTGCCCTACTGCCCCATAAGCCTTCAGCTTTAATAGGAGCAGGACAAGACGAATGGCTTTAACCCGCCAGAGGGGAGACTGAGATGAGCTCTTAGGCAGAAGCTCTTCCCCGGGAGGGTGCTGAGGTGCTGGCACAGGGTGCCCAGAGAAGCTGTGGCTGCCCCATCCCTGGCAGTGCTCAAGGCCAGGTTGGACACAAGGGCTCGGAGCAACTGCTCCAGTGGAAGGTGTCCCTGCCTGTGGCAGGGGTTGGAACTGGATGAACTCTAAGGTCCCTTCCAACCCAAAGCAGGGGACTGGGTTCCCTGGAACAGCAATGGTCTCCAAGGTAAAATCAGTGGTTAAGACATGGTACACTTGGATCTTTATTTTCATGGCATTATCTCCTGCAGGAACTAACCCCCCAGCTTCTTTTCTAAATAAGAAAAGCCAACTTACTGGAATGTGCGGGCAAGAACAAGGGACTTTGTGAGTTTTTGATTTTACAGGGAAAGGTTTTCTAATTCAAAGTCGTTGAAACAGGTGAAGATTTAATCATTTTGGGTAAGAAAACTTCAGATTCCATTAAAAATTCGAGTGTCAACTTTTAAGATGCTACTTCTGAAAGCTGATAAAGCACCAGAAGGAAAACCATTAAGGTTAGCAAAGCAAAATTGTGTTGATCTCTACTTGATTTTCCCCATAGTATTTCACTTTGGGAACAGTTTCAGTACATTTGGCTTTGTGGCCCAGCAAGAGAAGAGATTATCTGGACCTCCACGAATCTCATGCAGGAAAACTCCTACTTTCAGCCCATACTTGAGTGACACTCAAAAACTACTGTGATTTTCCCCCTTTTTCATTCACTTTGTAAGAGCCCCTGAGCTCTGGTCCTTTTAGAGGAGCTGGTTTGAGAGCTGGCGACTGGACGGTTATGAGCAACACAGATGATACATGGCTGAACAAACAGTACCTCATTCACAAGCAAGCCAGCCCTTGTCCACCATCACCTCTGCCAGATTCCTCCTGCTCTCCAGGTCCACCATCAGCTGGTGCTGATGCTTCCTACTACATCCGCCATGGCAGCTCTCACCTTGGATGTCAGCAATGTCCTTGGCACATCGCATTTGTATTGTGCTCTCGTGAGACCCCACTTGCAGCACTATGTGCACTTCTGCTGTCCTCAACATAAGAAGGACATGGAACTGTTGGAGCAAGTCCAGAGGAGGCCAAGAGGATGCTCAGGGGCTGGAGCACATCCTGTATGGAAACAGGCTGAGAACATTGGGGCTGTTCAGCCTGGAGAAGAGAAGCTGCGTGGAAACCTCAGAGCAGTTTCCAGTGTCTGAAGGGGGCTACAGGGATGCTGGAGAGGGACTCTTCATCAGGGACTGGAGCGACAGGACAAGGGGTGATGGGTTCAAACTGAAACGGGAGGATTCAGGTTGGATATAACAAAGAAGTTCTTCCCTGTAAAGGCGCTGGCACAGGGTGCCCAGAGAAGCTGTGGCTGCCCCATCCCTGGCAGTGTTCAAGGCCAGGTTGAACAGGGCTTGGAGCAACTGCTCTGGTGGAAGGTGTCCCTGCCCGTGGCAGGGGTTGGAGCTGGAGGAGCTTTAAGGTCCCTTCCAACCCAAACCATTCTGTGATTCTACGTTTTGAAGAACTACTCAGCAGCCACAGCAATTCCCTTTGTCACTGAACTGCACTGGAGCTGTCCCCACGAGCTCTCCTCGGGTAGCACAAGCTTACAAATGGAAGGGCAAACCCCTGCCTTCACACCACAGCTTCGCTGTTAACGCATGCCAGATTGGACCAGAACTTGGAAAGATTTGATAGATATTTTAACACAACATGTAACAAGCTCCCCCTATCTTGAACTTGGTGAAGCTAAAACACCACGGGCCAAGCTCCTGCTCTTGATGTGTTTTTGGTGACCTGCATTTGCTTTCCAGGCTGTGAAATACTCCAAGATTTCCCCAGCATTTCTGTGCTGCCATGAGGTCTAGAAATGTATTGACCTAACGTAACACATACACAAAAAGAGAGCTGAGATTCCTCGGCGATAGCAGGACACCAGGAGCTGGGGACTTGAGAAAAGCATCAAATATCCTCTAAAACCCAAAAGCTGGCATCAGTCTCTCAAATCCAAACATTTTACAGCCATTAAGAGAATAAAGCCCATGATATTTCAGCTCTTAACATGTTTAAGGCTTTAGCACTGCAGGGTGACCTCACCTCTAAGCATCACAGCCAGAAGATGCCAACCCTTGTCTGCTGAGCAGATTCTCTCACACCTAAGTTGCAAGCGAAGTGGACAACACTTGAGGCATTCAAAACAGATCACCCTTGTGTGGATTCTCCAGTATCCAGTAAGGGTAGGGCTCCCAGCACAGCCTTCCCCCCCCTAAGAACATTAAAAGGGTCTTTTCCTCCTTTCCATTAGACAGGGAGAAGGTTGGTATCTCAGCTACTCAAAGATAACATGCCATCACCTGACTCCTTCCTGAGGCCATTCAGAGAGCCTCCACCCTCCCACACAATGGAGTTTATCTCAGGAGGTTGTTCCTGCCCCTCCCTCTGTCTACACCTTCAGGTATCCCATTAGGGAGGCTTTGATACCCAAACCCAGTAGGAACGCATCCAGGTCCCTCAACCTCCACACATGCAGCGAGCCAAGTGAACCTCAGAGCCGTTCCCTGATCCAAAGGAGCACATGTCCTGCCTGCTGGAGGAGGCAGTCCTTGTGTAGGGGTACCTGGATCTGCAAAAGCACCGTGGCCTGGCTGAGGGGAACCAAAACTCACAGCCCTGTGACTGTGTCATCTTCCCCAAAGCACATGGTACTGGCAAAATCCACTGGTTTTCTTCTGCATGCTCCTGAAATGATGTGATTCTCCTTTGTGTGCCAGCAAGTCTTGCCCTCTCCTCACTATCAGCTTCCTAGAATACAAGAGGGCATTATTCTCATCAGGTTTTGCCCCCTGCTTCTCTTCCTCCTGCCTGAAATGAGCGTAATATCACGTTACCTTACAGGGCTTTTGAAAGGCTCAATTAAACAAACTGCTCTGAGATTTGTGTAAGAGGAAAATTAAATCAACATCCTGTTGTAAAGCTGGAGCATGCACATTTCTTCTGCAAGTATATTCAGTCACTGTGTGACTGTCTGTTAAATACATCCCAACCTTCATAAGGCCTATCTCAGTAGGGAAGAAGTCACCTGAAGTTAAGGAAAAGCCAGGTTTAGTTTTCCATGCAACCTTGATCGACATCGACCTCTTCACATCCACCCTCAGCACTAAGTGTAGAAAGAAACACGTGGCTGTGTAAAGGCTGCAGGTTGCATATCATGCCTTGTGCTTGGTCCCATGGATGATGATGTAGTCTGAGGAGAGATCAACCAGTTTTCCTCTCTAAGTGAGGAGACCCACACGCAGTGCCCCTGGAGAAGGGTGGCAGGGTACCTGTCCACTCACAGCTGAAGAGCAGATCACCCAGTGTTCCCCTCCACAGAGGTACAAGCCTGGCCTGGGATGCAAACAGGAACTTCCCACTCCACATGAGCTGAAAAACAACATGAAAATGCAAGAGCTACAAGGATCCTTTGGACTACAAACCCTTAAACCAACCTGGAGACAGCAGTTCTGCTCACACCCCACCCCAAAATCAAGTTGCTGTTCACACGCTGTGCTAGTGCTTGCAGTGAAGACTCCTTGGGGTTATTCAATAGCAGGGAGCACAGTTTAGAGCAGCAGGGTCCAACCTCACGAGGATGTTCTTCCTTCCTGGAAACAGCTGTGGACCAACAGGCTGGGAGCTCCAGACAGGTGCTGACACATCAGACTTGCCAATGATCTTTGCCATCAACCGCAGCCAGTTCGCTCTCATCCAACTGAGCATCAAAGACTGTGTTTTCAAGAGTAAAAGCTTTCACTGGCATGACACCTCCTGCCATACCAGACAGCCTTTGGGCACGAGGTGAAAGCAGAGGTACACATGGCTAAGATTCCCTTCCTTCTTCTTGCCTATGTTGCAGCCAAGTTGCCAGGGCTGGCTTGTTCTCTCCATAACAAAGGTGGCTTATCCTATTTAGTTCAGATTAGCACTCACTGTTGCCTACACAGGTAATTTCCTGTGCTGTGTCCCACTTTCACAGCAATACAAGTTCCCATTCAGCAAGGTGCTTAGCACAGGAATCTACTGCACTCAGCAAGAGCAAAGCACAAACTCCAGAGCTTTGCTGATGAAACACAGAGCTCGCAATTCCTCTGCCTCTAGAGCAAAGGAGTGTCCTCCAAAAAATTCCTTCCTTCTCCTTGCTTTTGTAGTAATTTCCATCTTGCCCTGAAAACATACATGACAACACTGTTGGAGTCAGAATCCTATGTACGCAGTACCAAAAGATGTGTGCCAAGCACACCCCCTGTCAGGGTAGATGAATAGCTACAATAGCAAAACTGATCCTGACCATGTGCCTTCTCTTCTGTATTACTCTGTCCCCATTACGGCACCAAACCAAAAGTGGTGGCACTGCTGGGACTGACAAAGCAGGCCTAGCTGACTGATCAGGACAAAAAAAGACCGCGTGACTCAGTTTCCCATCTGCCTTTACAGGGATGGAAGGATGCTCCACAACCCCCTTAATAACTTAATCCCTGTGGCCACATCCACATCTGTGCCCTCGTTTCCAGGCACTGGATCCTGTGCATCTTTCATTTGTGCTCAGGACAAAGTTACATTCAGTTTGGGCCCGTGATTCCTGCAGGGAATCCAGCTGGGGACCAGTCAGGGCTCATCCCAATGCCAACAACATAAGGAAGCTCTTTTGGCTCTAGTTAGAATGCAATGCCAAAAGCCACTGGCATGCATGCATGGAGGTTCTTTCTTTATTGAAAATAACCAACTCTCATTTATCCTGGAGCTCTACAACTACGTCCAGAATTAGAAATGGTGGTGACATACCCTGAGAAGGTGGTGCTGAAGCATCTGAGAGAGAAGACACATGTCTGGTCTCACATACTTCTGTCAGAAGCATTTTGACGAGTACTGTTGTAACAATACAAATCACTAAGAATTGCTGCTGTTTCCCACTTCTCCATGGGAAGATCCCAAGAAAGCTCCAATTTTCAGTGGAATTTACTATTTCTTTATGTTTGAAGTAATGGTAACAGAAATACTCCAGAGCCTCTTGTCCTCTTTACCTTCCGTGTTCCCTTCCTGCCTCCCAGCTTCCAACCAGGATGCTGTGAGAAGATCTATGACAAAGGGGTTTTTGCCATTCCTTGGAGCCCTCAGCATTATGGCTGGAATGAAAAGCCTTTCTGAAGGACAGGCTTAATGCCATAATCCCTCCATGAAAGGGTTATGCAAAGGGTCAGAATAGGTGATGATAAAGTTCCCTTCCAGCCAAAACAATCTATGAACCTCCAAGGAAATCCACCATCCTCTGGCAAGAACCAGGACCAGACTTTCCAAAGTGGAACAATGTCTGGCTCCAGAATCAGGGGGGCAGCGCCTCTGAAGAGCAATGAAATCATCTCTTCTGCTTGGGAGGTTCAACAAATCTACACTGGCATTGCCTGTAAGCCACAGACCACAAGACTGGAATGCTGGAAACAAAACCAGAGCAGATACATTCAGAATGGCATTAAAGCTAATGTTACACTGCTAAGAAGGAAGAGAAAAAAGGCACTTAACCTGTCTTTTTAGTATAGTAAAAGCCAATTTGGAGATTCCCTTTGAACATGCTAGGAAGCTGTTGTGCAACCCAGCCTGCTCAGCAGGCCCAAGGTGGGAATGGCAGAAGCTGCTGCAAGTCAGGACCAAGGTACCTGAGCAGTGCTGTGTGGGAGGCAAGGCTGGAGTGGCAGGAGAGCAGCAGCTTCAGAGAGGACAGGAGCTGGTGGAGATTAATGAAGGCAGCTCAGGCAGTACCTGTCTGTAGGAGGCCTGGCTCAATTCAAGGCCATTAACTTACTGCTTTCTGAACACCATGAACAGGACTGGAAACAAAAGCATGTCTGCCCAGCATGGTTCATGTCAAGTGAGTGCTTAAATCCTCCAGCAGAACGAAGAGCATTAAGAAAGGCAAAGAGCCACTTCAATGGCTGCAGGCTCACAGGACTGCAAGTTTTTGCATGAAGCCCAAGTCAAAACCAGGCAGGCAACTGGGATGGAGCCTTGAAAGTAGAAACAAATAAATTACTAGCCTTCATTTTCTCCCATTTGGGAGTTGAAATTTAAAGGGGAGTCCATCAACTTCAAATAAATCATGTTTATAATTAAGAACATATTTTCCTGCGCTGCTTACAAGCCTTTGGATGATTAATAAGGCATTTTTCAAATTACTTTAATCCCCACTAATTATGCTGCTTGTTTACCCCAGTCAATAATTTTCCTTCCAGGGAGATAAAGCTATCCCAGGAGGAGGTCTCCCTCCAGGGACCAAGAGGGAAAGGACCTTAGGGAACTGCAGAAGGCACCAGTAACACATGGGAGGTCTCTCACTGGAAGCGACGGAGCTGGTTACATGAGTCACGTCACGTCAAACACTCACAGGACTACTTTTGCTAAGCTTGAGTCTTTTGCCTGGATAAGATGAAGAGACATGAGCTTGATCAGCTCCCAGAAGCCTTGAGCTCTGTTTTGCCTAGACCCTGCCTGAGGTACCAACCTTGCCAAGGAACCAGACTTTGAGGTTTAACATGAAAACACAGCAGTGACTGCACAGCTTCTGGGTTGGGTCAGGCTTGTGCCTGGCAGAAACCAAATGTGCCTATAAAGAAAGAATCCGTATTCCCATTTCAGACACTGGAAAGTCTGTTTAGAAAATACAGTGAAAAAGCTGAACAAGAATGCTCTTCCCAGTTATTTGATTGATTCCTATTTCAACCTGGGTCGGAGCAATCCCAGGCACAGCTCCAGGCTGGGCAGGGAAGAGATTCAGAGCAGCCCTGTGCAGAAGGACTTGGGGGTGTTGGTGAATGAAAAAATGAACATGAGCCGACTGCAGAGTGCGCTTGCAGACCAGAAACCAACCGTATCCTGGGCTGCATCAAAAGGAGCATGAGCAGCAGGTCGAGGGAGGTGATCCTGCCCCTCTACTCTGCTCTCCTGAGACCTCACTTGGAGTACTGTGTGCAGTTCTGGTGTCCTCAACACAAAAAGGACATGGAACTGTTGGAACAAGTCCAGAGGAGGCCCCGAGGATGATCAGGGACTGGAGCACCTCCTGTATGGAGATAGCATGAGAAAGTTGGGGCTGTTCAGCCTGGAGAAGAGAAGGCTGCGTGGAGACCTCAGAGCAGCCTTCCAGCATGTGAAGGGTGCCTATAGGGATGTTGGGGAGGGACTCTTCATGAAGGACTGTAGTGATAGGACAAGGGGTAATGGGTTCAAACTTAAACAGGGGAAGTCTAGATTGGATATGAGGAAGAAGTTTTTTACTGTGAGGGTGGTGAGGCACTGGAACAGGGTTGCCCAGGGAAGCTGTGAATGCTCCATCCCTGGTGGTGTTCAAGGCCAGGTTGGAGAGAGCCTTGAGTAGCATGGTTTAGTGGGAGGTGTCCCTACCCACTGGCAGGGGGGGTGGAACTGGATGATCTTAAGGTCCTTTCCAACCCTGACTATTCTGTGATTCTATGATTACTGAAGAGGTAGATACATTAGAAAGAGCAATGGTGCGTTTCTATTCCCACCCCAGCTCTGCAGCCTGCCTCTGTAGTGTGGAATGGATTTGCTGGGTCACCTTTTCCTTTTCAGGAAGGGCTGAAGTGTCCGAATCCAGAAGCAGCACACAAACTGACATGTGCAGGGTGACCCAGCAACATGGCAGTTGTGAACCTACCATGCTGCCACATGCCCAGCAGAGAGTATTGCTACAACCCCTGTACACATCAGGGTGCTTCTGGTTTGAATCTTGACTCCTGCTGACTCTCCAAAGACAGCAATGTCATTTCCTCTTCTTTTTACCCTTTCTCTTCTGTTTCAAGACAGCAGTTATTTCATAACCTATGTCTCTAGCGTTGACAGTTATTCTTAGGCAACTGTAAGCTACAAATACAAGTGTCTAGCTAACAAACCATACACCCTTTGTATAGCACAAACTGCTCTTCCGCCACCGGCGCACAAACAACAGACTTTGTTACTTCATGATCTAAAACAAGGTAGCAGATATCAGCCAAGGCTTTCCCTTCCTGAGAGATGAGAATAACACGAGAGCAAAACTGCAGTCACCTAACGGTGGCCCAAATCCTTCAGATCAGGCTTGCAGAAGCATGTGAGTTTCTGGGGAAGCCTGATTTATTTTAATCAAACCAGCACAGAAAAGCATTACCACAAACTTTACTCTAGTGCCTGTTGTACCACACCCTAAAAATAACAAAAGAAAACAAGCCGAGATAAAAGATATTAGCTGTCAAAGGTGGGGGAATACCTTCAGAAAGCCACAGTGTTGGCTTCCTCTAAGACATTAATCAAAAGTGGGAGACATACTTCAGATTTCTTATCCAAGATAGTTGTCCTGTCTGCTTGGGTTTAGCACGCCACCATGACAGGGCAATGCAGTTTGGGCTGCAAACAGCAGAACAGTTTCTCACTGTTCAAGCAGAAAAGGTAGGGAATTCTGTGTAAACCCTGCTCCCAGGAGCTGCTTGTGATACTCTGGAGGTGCCCCAAAACTGCCATCAGCCCCAAACCTTCAAAAACCCGATCCTGTCTTATATATGTTTGTGGCACCTGCGCTATAGCATGCTAGCTCCCTATATGAACAGCCTTGAGGTCAGTGACAGCAAGGCAGCATAATCTGATTTCTTCACAGGTTATGTGCACACCATGAGGCATCCAGGAGGAGGATGGCACAGAGAAACCAGCATGGTCTCAGCTCCTGCCCTCAATCGATGCATTTTTAACTTGCAGATTTGCACAAACCTGAGCGAGCAGAAGAGAGCTGCATGAGATAAGCTGGATAAGGGATTCCTACTAGGCCTCATGACCAGTTGCACAGAAGAGATTTACCATTTCTATGGTTTTTGTTCCCAAGACAAGAGCACACAACACAGAGGTAAGGTCAAAGTTCTTCTGTTGCATGTGGAAATCCAGAGTAAGAGTGATTCACTACTCAAACTTGCTCAGCTGCTATAAGACAGCACAACCATTCCTTAAGTTGTTAAAAAAATAAAGAAGTTAAAAACTCAGGCCAGCAGCAAGACTTCTAAAGCAGCACAGCTTAATCTGCTCTTAAAGCATCCGTCCTTCCACTCGCTGGAAGTGATGCTAGGCACTGGAAAAGGCACTGAGGTCTCGTGTGTGCTGAACTCCATAAAACCACATCTCACCAGGAGGAGACACTGCACATGGCCATGAAGAGGATGAACCTAAGCAGCATGCCACGTGTCCTCACGGCTGAGGGGCAGCAGCCTTGAGGTATTTGCACTGGATCCATACTCGATACATGGTCATCTGTTTCCCTCGGTTCACTTGCAGCCGCCGGTCAACCAGGTTCTGGATTTTCTCCAGCCCAGCTCTTGTGAAGAGCTCATCTAATTCATCTGGAAGCAGAGAGGAGATGGAGGAGATTGAGCTTTCATCTAACTGATGCCTGCTCATAGTGAGGGCTAAACTATGGTGAAAGATGAACCAGCGGAAACTCACCATCTCACTGTGGCAGGGAAACGTAAAGATCAGATAGGACTTAGCTCATCTACTATGGGGGGATTATGATCACAGTTTCTCTAGTTTCCTTTTGGTTACCTTCTAGCAAGGAAGGGAAGTATTTGGAGGACAACTAGTACTACACAGACTTGACAAAGAGAAAATAGCAGCAGTTTCAGACATGGGTATTGCCTCTAGTAACTGATTAAGGGAGCATCTTCTGGCGAGTAGGGACAGATCCATTCCTTCCCCCCTCCCCACTGTCTCCAGAGGAATTTCAGAGTCTGCAAGAGCAAAGAATGGGATCAGCCCTACGCTTTTAAATGGTGGCAATGAGATGTGTGCTGTAGAGGCTGGAGGGGAATGGGATTCATTAAGGTTAAATTTAGGAATAAAAACCTTACAGAAACCACACCCTGCTGGGGCCCAATCAAAGCGCTAAGAGCCCTCGAGGCTGGAAGCACTTACACTGGCAAGTATTCCTGACCAAGCAAATAAGGATCATGGTGCCCCAGCACACTGGCTGTGGGCAAAGCCAGAGCAAGTCCTGCTGAGCAGCAGAGAGCTTGTTCAACTGCAGGCTAGGAGCACGTGATTTGTATGGAGTTTCTGTAGAAAAGGGTAACAGGTCCCAGCTTGTGCTCTTTTATCAGATGCTTGCCATCGCCAAGCGTCTGCCAAACACGCATTAAACACCAGACCTGTGCACTGGGGAAGGGAAGAGTTTGTTGCAGTTGTGTCACTGCTCTAAAACTGACCATGCAGAGGGGCAGAGTGGAAGTGACTAGAGGCACTACTGGTGATAAGCAGGGAGAATACAACTCTGCTGAACACCAAGTAGCAGCAGAACTGGAGAGGCTGCCTCAGTGCTCAACTATGTCGTACTTATTTCCTCATAGGAGGATACTGAAGCTAAGACAAGCTCCTTCAAGTGATGTCCATCTCACAAGATTCAAGGAGAGCTCCTCCAATCCTACCCCTCCCAGTGCAGCAAACACATTAGTCTTTCTCTAAAAGGATTCTCCACTATGGAATCCACCACACCATATTCACATTAGCAAGTGACAAGCCCAGGTCCCCGTGCAATTGAGAGACACTTAACATTCCCCACTGCCCCAAGAAAGACAGGGTGTAAAGAGCTAGCGGCAAAACCTGAGGGCACAGGGACAGAAAGAGGTGAGGAGAGTCAGAGCAATGTTTTATAGCCTCCTACCTTGTGTGAAGAAGTAGACTCTGGTGCCATCACCTCTCACGTAGAAGTTATCAGACAGACACTGACCTAAGGGGAAGTGGGATTTAAACAGTTACCAGCTATCATTTAAATATCAACAACTGCCATTCAACACGAGCCACTTCTTCCAGCACACGCTGTATGTCTTCTACATGGGGCAGACACTACTCCAGAGCAGCATCATCTAGTAGTGATGTGGCAAGTCTACTCAGGGGAGAAGAAAATACCTTTCTTAAACCGAAGCTGGGCCAGGTCGTAACGGCCATAATCTCGTAACAAAATCATCCCTCCTGGTTTCAGAAGGCGACTGAGTCTGTTAACAATGCCTTGCATCCTGAGGAAAGAACAAAGCAGAAGTAGCCAACAGTCTGCAAAATGACGCTTCTACTTTCCACAAAGTATGAAGTTTTACATGTTTCAACTCCATCCAAAGAGCAGCCGAAAGCCAGCACTTCTCTGAGCTCTCTCAGACTTAGGTGAGTTGATTTTATTTGGCTGCCTTATTTCTGACACTCCCTGATTCCTGCTTGGTTTTTCTCTCCAATGATAACTTAGCCTGCCACAGCAAGGATTAAGTGCTCCCTCTTACTGATTACAAAAGGATTTCCACTGGTTTCTGGAAAACAAGGAGTGAACATGAAGAAAAATGCTGCAAAATAAAACCAAAGGGAACAAAAAGCAGAGTTAGTGTAGGCTGTAACAGTCACACCAAAATCACAGCACTTCTGAACCTTGAACCCTCCCTTCAAGCACCACCTCCCATTTGAGAAATCAATGCAGCCTTTGAGCCTTAAAATCTAGCAGCATATATTCCACAAATGGGTGCTGAGTGCTCAGTGTGGTTGGGGTTCAGAAGTGGGGAGCAAGTGTACCTATAGCCATTTCCCACTTTCAAATCACACCTATCCTGCACTAAGAGTTGTTACAACTGAAAGTACCTGCAAATGCCATTTTCAGAGGCTTAATGTAAAACTGGACCAGAATGCTTCCTTGCTATGAGGGGAGCTACTGTTAAAGAGCTCAACTTCTATATGCATTATCTTCTGCAGCCAGAAGGCATTATTCCAACTTACTTCTCTGGGAGAATCGCTGAGAGGACAAAGATAAGAATAACAACGTCAAGACTCTTGTCTGGCATTGGGAAAGGACTTTGGTCATTGCACAGGTCATGGACAAATGCAAAGCAGCGAGAAGAATCATATTCTGCATTGTTCTGTATTTAAGAAGAGAGAAATGAGAGCATTAGCAGCAGACCTTGGTCTCAATGTTATCTGGACATGGGAGTATTCATGGGAGATTTACAAAGAGCTTTGGACTTGTTACAAGTCAGGCAATCAGCACTGCCAAAACCCCGATACTGGACTGTGGGATTATTATAAGGTCAGATTTTCCATTAATAGTGGCAAAAAGTGAGAGATTTACACTGTTACAATGGACATCTATACAAAAGCAAGAGTGTCAGGGCCCCTCTCTGCGTCTCTGAAATCAATATTCACTTCAAATACAAGCAAACTACTCCCTGTAAACCAAAATCAAACCTGGCTGCCTGAAGTTGTGTATTTTTCCAAAGCTGCTGCTACAGATTGCAGTAGCTTCTATAAACAGTGCTTGTGTCACCTTAAGAGGATGAAATGGCATGCTGCCTCTGCTGCTGTGCTTCCCATCTCATCTCATCTCCTCTCATAAAATGACTGATTACACTTGATACTTCATATATTCTCAGTTCTGTTCTGACCTGAAATCTTTGTCCTTTGACTAAATTCCAGCCTCCTGCTCCCCAGACAACAGTATCCCTCCTCAGCTGTCTGTGCAGAAGCACACAAACCACGTTCCCAAGACAGCAGTGCCAGCAGCACATACACAAACCAAAACCAGCTTCAGTTCCTGCTAAAAAATGGCCTGACTGTTTTCAAGGTTGAGCAGTTACTCAGCTAAAAAAGCTGCCAACCACTGGGGAAAGAAAACCTGCCTGAGTTGTCTGCTGCCAATGTGGCATTTTGAGAGCTTCAACTTCCCTCATTTCTGCAATACTTGATAGCTCATCTGCCGGATTACCAGTGCAAGGGTCAGCATCAGGGCTAGCTAAAGAAAAGCAAGCTGCCAACACAGCTACAATATATCTGTGTTCATGTGCAATTGGCACCATGTACTTCCTACCTGCATAAGTCACCACAGACTTTACCTGGACAAGATCCACAGCTGTAGTAGAAAAATCACAGCAATACACAAATAGGCCTGGATCACTGAAAGAAAGAAAATAAATGATCATCATTTATATAAAGGTGCTGCACAGAGATTAAGAAGTGTCTCAAATACACAGAGTACAGAATTGGGAGCCGGAAATCTTGGGCTTTAGTCTGGCTCTGTTAATAATGTCTTGTGCAAAATCTGGTGGATCAAGTCACTCCTTTATGCCCCAGCTATTCTCATATGGAGCTCACAGCTTACTTTGCCTTCCAGAACAGGCACTAAGGCCTGTGTGAAAACGCTTTCAGAATGAGACACATAAACTTGCATTATGTTTTGTGGGTTGCATTCCAAGACCAAACATTTCCAAGCTCAAAACAAAGTCATCTGAAGTTGCAGACGGCAAAGGCACCACTTGCATCTGAGACTGTCTAAACTAAGAACACATGCAGCACTTTGCCAGTTGCTTTTTTGGAGGCTGGTGCATCATGCAGGTAAAAACCTACTGAGAGCTACTTACTTGTTGGTTTGTAGAATTGGGAAGACTGTGTTTCCAGCACCACAGCCAACCTGCACAAAGCAGATGTACACAGAGTGAAAATCACTTCTTCAGCATCTCCCATGCAGCTATTTCCAAATCATCCCCCTACAGCCATGGACCAAGGAGCAACTCATGAGTAACAGCTGAGCACAGCAGTGACCGTTTGCAAATCTCCCTGCAAGATCTGAGTATGTTCAGCTCTGAGGAGCAGGTTTATGTGTAAGCATTTGTGGGAAACCACTAAGCCGGTTCTTGTAGGGATCTCACTAACAAGCTATATATTGTTAGTCCTTTGAAAACTGTTATTGCTGGAATCCCAACCATAACAGCCAGTATGAGTCACTGAAGCACTGGCAAAAGCCATGGATTAGTTGCATTCAGCTCCATAGAAAATCAGAGCAATGCATAAAGAACTTTGCTTTCCAATAATTACAACCTGCTATTTCAGAGTTTCCTTCACTAGATGGCTCTGCCTCAAGTTATGACTAGGCCTACACTGATTCGGCCTTCTTATTCCTTCTACTTGTTCCCATTTGAAGAGAAGGGTTTGAGGAACTGGCCTCTGTATGTTTCAGGAATCAATAAAATGGAAACAGACTGAGCTGCAAACACCACGGATGGCTTGCAGTGACAAATGTTACTGAAGTAGTCAGATGAGACAGGAAAGCCACAATGACCATGAATGTCAGAGTCTGAGGAAGTCTTAAAACCACAGATTAAATAAACTTGAAGGACAATTCATATTGACTCTCCCTGTGTGGGTGTAACTTATACAGAAGGTGAAGCATTCAACAAAACCAGTGGTATCCCCAGTGAACAAACTAGAGGTGACAGAGCAAAAGGTTGTTACCAGTTGTCAGGAGTCTGATGTTACAAGTCCTACAGACCTTTCTGGGACAAAGCCTGTATGTGAGATTCCCCATTACTACAAGGGCCATAAGGAACAAAGCAAACAGCATCCTTACGTTCTTGCATTCATTGTTTTGTTTCACAGCCCCCAAGGTGTGACAAGAGTCAGCGCAAACATGTAAAATACATATGACAAGGGAAAAGCTTTATACAAGCAAGAATCAGCTTCTTCAAAAGGTGACTTTTAAATGCTTGTTTCAACATCTGATAGTCAGTTTGTCTTTTAAACTCTCAAACTTCTTATGGCCCTTGTGCTCTGCCAATTCACAGCCTGAACCAAAAGAATCCCAACAGATTTAATGGTTTAATTCTGTTCTAAGCTGCCTTCTATTTCTTGCAGTTTACTGACTTAGGGCAATCATCCCATTCACTTGCTGTTTGCCAATGATACATGTGACAGTCCCTGTCACACTGACACAAGGGACTATTCCACATGTAACTCTGTTTTACAGCTATTACCTCTAATATACGGTAAGATGCAGATGATCCTGGGTAATCCCCATCACCTTCATTCAGCTCACTATTCTTCTGTGTAGCCAACTCCTCTGTGCAGATCTTAGGTGTGCTTTTTATCAGGTTTAACTCATTCTCTGCCCTGGTTTCCAAGGAACAAAGTCCATTTGCACAGCTTCCCAGCTCTTCGCTGCTGGATTCTTCTTTGTTACTAAATTCAGGCAGAGAATCCCTACTTTGACATGGGTTCCTGTTAGGTGCCAGCTCGGGGAATTCAGTGAACAGCCAGTGCCTGTCCTTGAAGAAGCCATTTTCATGGATTTTATAAAAGTCATCCCAGTACCTCTTAGCATTCACCTCATATTCCTCTGTGAACACAAACAAAAACATCACCAGCAGTCAAATCAGAAGGTCTCAGAGTTCAATCAGTTCAGACAGTGAATGATCACTGCAGCCATCTATTCAGCAATCTGCTTTAATAGGTAAGGTCATGGATTGAAAACCACCTTTATTTAAATCCTGCCAGCTCACATCAACACTCAGCCTGCATCCTCACTGTCACTTTGTTAGGCCTAAATTGGGAAAAGAGGCAGAAGAGGAAAGTGCCTGTCTTCTGGCAGGATTTAAAGGAAGCTGGCTACAGAAAAGGCCTCTTTGAAGGATGCTGGAATGAAGAAATCCAGGTTTTACTTCCATCTCTAACACTGACTTGGATACTGCTAGAGCCCAGTCTGCAGCACTTTGCTGTCCATAGTTCTGTGCATGTTAGAGCATCACACAACTATGAAATAAAAACAAAAGAGGAGGATCAACAGAAGTGGCCACTGCCGTCAAAGTAATAGCAAAGAGCTAAGGAGGACAGACTGCAGATGGTAAGAATTAACTTAGCAGCAATCATTATCATTTCACAGCAAGTGGACACACTCCTAGAGCAAGATGAGTATTACAGAAAGCTGGAAGAACATTTACAAAGCCATGATCTAATGAAATTCAAGTCATCCAGTGAATTACTTCCACACACCTTCATGGATTTCAGATGAAGCACAGTTCTAGGGAAACGCTTTTGCCATGGGAAGTTACAAATCTAACTGGCTTCCTGAATTCTCATCAGTGTGATGAGTTATCTGTCCCTCAGAACAGTTAATTCCAGAATCCTGTGCTTTACATCCCAAGTGCATTTCAATTCCATGCAACTCCTCAGCCATCTTTGCAAGCAACAAGTGCATTACTGAATGCAAATGATTCTCCCCCAATTAGAGATGACAACTGTATGTGAGAATGGATAACATCTCTCCAACATCTACGAAGGGTAGAGTTAAGGGGAAAAGCAGCACTAGTATCTGAACTGCAGTTTATTTGTCTTTTTGACATGCGTGCAAGTGTTTAGAAGACACATGAAAGGAGATACTAAGATGAACCAAGAATGCCTGGAAAAATACATAGCCTCAGCCAAATACAGATAAAAATGGCTTCAAGATAACTCAGAAGTCAGGCATACGTATATTTTTAGTAGGATCTATCCCTGAAGCACAAATAGCTATACATAAAACCAATCTCTATCTCAACTATCACAATTTTCTCCTTTTAAGAAGACTTGTCCTTAAACTCCAAGCTGAAAGACATTTCAATGTCTGATACTGGACTAGAGCAGTAAGCTTGTGTCATGATCTCACAGTAGCTCCAAGCAAGCAGGGTTAAGTCAGTTTACTATCCGCATAGGAGAACTCAGTGACTGCTAACAGCAGAGGAAGGAGCATTACTGATTCATCTCCTGGCACACTCCTTTCTGAACTGTCACTTCTTCCATGTACTAGTAGGGATACGCAAGGCTGGCCCCTAACAATCCCATGACAGCCTGACTGCAATGGGATGCTTACCTGAGGTGCTGGGGCAAAATTCCAGCCCAGCCATTTTGGATTAGCCATATTTTTGCCACAGTCTAACACAGAACATGACACTGTGCTCTTCCTGTGTCAAATTACTGTGGAAGTCTGGTGGATGTTATACTATTGAAGAGCTGTTATACAGCAACCCACACGTGTAGAAGCTTTATTTAAAGCTTCTTTATGTCATAGCCTAGTGTTTTCAAAGCACTGGAATAAAGGATCAGTAACAATATGAATGCAAGATCATGCAAGAAACAGGTATAAAGCAAAATAAACGACCATATTCATTTTTCAGTCTGACTTTCCTGCATGACTTATGCCAGAAAAGTTCACATAACACTTGCTTCAAAATCCTTTTTGTGGTATTAGCTCATGGGGGCATCGGCATGCAAGCCAGATTCCTCCAGAGACCTTTTTGATAAGGACTCCTGACTTCGCTGCTCACCTTTGTAAGGATATCCCCAAAGCCAAGCCCATACTCACCCTTTCACATTGCAGAAGAAGGGCAAACAAAAGTAACTATTCACAAAAGACAGGAAGAGAACCAGGGACCCCCTGAATTGTAGGGGGGGGGAGTAATTATGGAGCCTGAAAAGGAAACCAAGAAACTCTTCCACTTCTTTCTTTGTTCCCAGCCAGAAGACACATCTTCAACATACCCCACAGAACTTCTCTCCTTCAGAACAAATTCTGACAGCCCCAAGAAGTCCACAGAATAACACAGCCATAAAGACCAATAGCTTGACTTTGTTCTCCTGCTTGGACACTAGTGATTCTCAAAGTACTAGACCCTTCAGGCACAGTTGGCTGGGCTGGCTTCGCTATGTTTCAGCCATCCCATTGTCTCCACACGCTTCCTACTGAATAGCAACCATCAAAATTTGACTTGCCTCCATTGTTCAGTCTGGGAAATACATCATGAAGACTTGACAAACTGCTCTAACAGCAAATTGCTCCACGATTTCATAGTTGCATATAGGTTCTCAAAGCATGACAGACGGCATCCTTTAACGTTAACCAGATTTTAAAATGAGCTCAACACAATGGGCATCACAATAGAAACTGCTGGATACTTCTGGGAATCCAAGAAATTAGAAGGGTTGCTCTTTGGTATAATTAAATTTGCTATTGTGAACACACTGGAAGCTATATGGGAAGTGTCTCAATAGCTCCAGTAGTGTTCAGCATCGCCTTACAGATGACACACTCAATTTAATTTGAACAAAAGGAACAAATCCATCCTAGAGCTCAGCAGGATGTAACATGATCATAATCAAACAAGTCTCTTATCATACCAAAAACCAGGAAGCTATTTCACTCTCATTTAAGGGACTGGATGATATCTAAGAGGTGTGGAGGAAAGATGCATTATTAACCAGAACAGCTTCATTATTAATTGGAAAAGCTTCAGCCGTATTGCTTGACTATAGAGCTGTGCACCTTTAGCTTGACTCAGATTCAGGTAAGCATTGCATTTTGGATATATAAATATCCTTTAAGCCAAGGTTGATGGCATTAAACCTCTGGAATCTCTTCTTTTGCATCTCTGATGATAAACACTTCCATCATGATAAGATAATTATTCTTCACTTCTCATTTAACCATTATCATACTGTTACTCACTTGGTAGAGAGATATGGGAACTACTTTATTCGACCTTCTTAAGAGAAAAACTGGGCTTTTATCAGAGATAGATCCACAGCATGCAAGCAACAGAAGACTGTTAGAAGTTAAGCTTTAGAGAGCAACAGTAAGCAGAGGCAGCAGCACTACAGCAAAAGAAGCTTGTTGACAAGGAATACTAACAAGTATTTAAACATACAACAGCATGAACAAAGAAGCTCAACCCAAGATGACTCCTCCAAACTCTTCCAGTACGATGAGTTGCTGGAGAAGGTGGAGGAATCACAGAGAGGTAAATTAAGAACAGAAAGATTTTTTCTCCTCCATTTTTCATCATCAACAACTAGGTAATGCATTTTGAATGACTGGAGAGAGGGAGGAAGGGAAGAACAAATGATGATTCATATGTAGCTCTGGCCACAGTTCCACTCTTGTATGCACAAGTCAAGACTCAGCATTAGAAGACTGCCCAAAAGTACCTTGTTTATCTCGTGGCAATAGCTGTGAGCTGTTCTCTTGAACTTTACCCCTGGCATGGGCTTCCTGCTCTTCTGACCACTCCACATTATCCCTGTTGTGAAACATAAGATGAACTACTCAGCTGAGAATCATAGGGTAAAGACAGAGAGAAAAAAGAAAGGTCTAGACAACCTTGCAAACAGCTCAGAGCTCTTCCACCCTCTCTTAACTCCAGCTCAGCAGCAGTACTACAGCCATCAGCACAGTTCTGAATGAACTGCACTCATAACATTACAAACAATGTAACTGGGAGAGATCCCAAGAGACACCCAATCTGTCCCCTAATTCTTTTCCCTATTTGATGCTCTGCCAAGTTAAGAGGAAATAAACTCTTACTGTAACTCATCACAAACAGGCCTCCTTAGAGAGGAACTGCCATCCTCACAGGGTGAAAAGCACTTGTTCCTATGCAGGTGATGGACAGGTAGGTGCTTGTGGGTTTTCAACTTATGTGGGTCACCAACACAGACCATCTGCCTTAGAAAGGTACCTTTTCTTAAGTTAAACCAAAAAGGGCAGCACGGTTATCTGGAAGGCAAAGTGTTCTATTAAATCCAATTATGAGAAAAATATGCAGGAAGCTTTAGAGTATTAAGAAGCATTAATAACTTTAATGACTGCACAACTGTGCATGCACATTCAGGTGATTCACTTGACCTTTTTCATTAAAACAAGTGAATGAAAAGCAGAATACAAAGACCAAGAAGCACTATTCTGGCCTCAGGAGAAATCAGTGTTTTGATATTAATTCACAAAACAAAGGCTTGAGTGCCAAGTGTGTGGAAAAACTAGATCACTAGGAGTTTCTGCAGGAAGGTAGCATTGAGGATATGCCTTTGTAACCTATCTTCGGTAGAACGGAGTCCAAAATGAATGACAAGCTGATACATGCACATATTCCCTTTATTACATATTAAACATACCCAACTGTTAACAAGGTACGGCAGCCAGAGACCAAAAGTGGAGGTATGTCCATCCAAAATGCAAAACACCTTCAGTTCTCAGGAAATTTGGGTGTTTAACATATCTCAAACCAACTTTCTCCAAAGGAAGCCTCCCATTCCAAGCTAACACCTAGCATGATCTCACACTGTTCCAGAGCAGATGGGTGCCCCGATCATTGCACAATTTATACCTTAGCCACCAACAGATGGAGAAGGGTTTAGAGATTTCTGGAAGCAGATAGTTTAACTTTTATTACCTCTAGCAATGAAGCAATTGCTACACACCAACCCATTCTTCCGAAACCTCAAGGCAGCCTGAAGCATCCCAACCGCTTTGGAAGGGACAGAGGAAGGCTCGGGACCCCACAGGGATGAGCACCCCCGAACACGACAGGGCCCACCCGCACCTAACGCCCGCCCCAGCCTCCCCTCACCGCCTGCCCGCACCCACAACCCCCGGCCTTGCTCCGGTGTCAGCGGCTGCCAAGAGCCCCGCTCCACGGCGCCTCACCACAGACCACCGGCGAGGACGAGCCCTCCCCCGGCTACCGCGCTGCCCCCCGCCGCCCGGGACAGCACCGCCGCGGGTCGCCCCGCAGAGAGGCCGGGGCTCCGGAGCGGGCCGAGGCGGCGGCCGCCCTCACCAGGCGTTGTGCTGGAAGAGGCGGGCGGGGTCGGTGAGGAAGCGCCTCCCGAAGCGCTGCCGCTCCCTGGGCGCCGCCATGACGGGACGAACGTCACCGGAACGGGAAGCGGCGATCCCGCGGGCCGACCCGAGAGAGGACTCGGGCGGGCGCGGCGCTTCAGCCGTGGCGGCGGCGCTGTGCGGGGCGGGAAGAGGCGATCGGGCTGCCTTTGCTTGCTTTTATTTCGCGTATCACGCACCGGGGCTCAAGCCGCCGTTATCCGGTATTCACCGCCCTGCGGTGCTGTCATCCAGCCACGATCGTAGCTTGACTTTCGTGGTTGCTCTCCGCTTCGCTCGCCGCCGCCGGGCGCTGAGGTAACAGGGCCCGCAGAAGTCAGTGCCTGCCGCAGGGTCGTGTCCGGCGTTCCACAGAGACGAGCAGGTGCATGCGGTGTGGTGGAAGAGCGGGCGCTCGGTGGGGTCCTCGCTGATCCTATGCCAGAGCTTCCGCAGGCTGCTGTGCTGGAAGAGGGCTGGGCTCTGCCGGGGCCGCTTGGCTGCCTGCGCCTTCTGAGGGGAGGGAGGGAGGGAAGTGGGAATCAGGCAGAGGATCATGGTGGGGAAACCGCACGGCCCTGCCCATATATGTGCGAAAGAGCCCCTCAGTGATGTGTTACGAGGTGCTGCTGGCAGATAATAGAATCATGGAATGAACTGGGATGAAAACCACCAAGTTTTTCATCCAGTCCAACCATCCTTAGCACTGCCAAACCCACCACTGACCCATGGCACTGAGGCCTCGTCTCCACGGTGTGTGAACACTCGCAGGGACGGTGACTGCAGCCCTGCCCTGGGCAGTTCCAATGCCTGAGCACCCTTTAGGGAAGGAATTGTTCCTCAGCTCCATCTAACCCTGCCCTGGTGCAGCTGAGGCCGTTCTCTCTTGTCCCATCCCTGTTCCTTGGGAGCAGAGCCCAGCGCCCTCCTGGCTCCATCCTCCTCCCAGGCAGTTGTAGGCAGCGATCAGGTCCCCCCTGAGTCTTCTCCAGCCTAAACCTCCCCCAGGTCCCTCAGCCCTTCTCCACACTGTGCTCCAGGCCCTGCACCAGCCCCATTGCCCTCCTCTGGCCCCGCTCCAGCACCTCAATGTCTCTTGTAGTGAGGGACCCAGAGCTGAACACAGGATTTGAGGTGCAGCCTCACCAGCGCCCAGTGCACGGTACAACCACTGCGCTGGTCCTGCTGCCACACTGGTGCTGATACAGACCAGGATGCTGGTGGCTTCTTGGCTGCCTGGGCACAAGCTGGCTTATAACCAATTCATGCTGTGTACAGTAATAAAAAAGTAAGCTTTTATTATATTTCTGGTTTCATTTTTCTTTGCACTTAGGACACAATTGCTCAATAATACCCATATCTAGTTAAAGCGTTCACCAGCCACTTAATGTATAGGTTACATGAGTGACCAGTCACTCTTAGTTCTGCTCTAATTGCACTTCCCATACTACAGTGTGTAACATCTGCCCTCAGTGTTTAACACCAGGACCTGTGTCCTGGCTGGGCTGTCTGCTCTCAGGTAATGTGATGTATTGAGGCACTCAGTATTGACATGGAGGGAGCATCTCCACTTCCTGCAAGTAGCAGGAGGCCTGAGAGCAGCTGCCTGATGAAAGCAAGCCTGGCTTTTTAGCCCTGTCCTGCACCTCCTGCTGTGCTGTCACACACCTGAAGCATCATCTGTCTCTCACCTTCTGCATCCGTTTTCTCTCACAGAAGCAGCGGGTATCAAGCAATGCGGATTGTGTGTTCTTTGCTGCCTTCTGCAAGCTCGCTCTTGGCTTCCTGAGTATTGCTGAATATTGTTTAGGACGCGGGAAGATGGGTACCTGAGTGTAAGGGCTGCCTGAGTGGGGGCAAAGGGAAATAGGAATCAGAGTCAGTGACTGTGTAGCGAACAGCTGGCTGCTTCTTGGTTTCCTCTTCTCACCGGGGAAGTACTCGGTGAGTTCTGAGTTCCTCACTCCTCTGAACCACAAGTCAGAGCAGCTGCCATCAGCATGCCCAGCATTAGCAGGTGTAGATCCACACAGGCACCAGTCCCTTGGCTACAGTGCTGAGTGCTTAGTCTGCAGCAATCCATAGCACAGAGGTGCCTCTAGGTGTTGGGGTGACCCAGAGCTCACCCACTGCTATATGCTTTGTAATAGGCTGTTTACAGGCACTCTAGAAGGTAATTCCTCCCCCCTGACGAGCCTCTGGCAGAACCTACTACAACTGTTCAATTCGGCTTCTCGCCCTGGAAGGGTTTTGAGTGGAATGAACTCCCAAGCTCTGCTCCAGCTCCATTTTCTGTGATCCTCTTGGAAATTACCTTGGGAAAGGTTTGCTAATGCAGGGCTGACCCTGAGCCTTGCTGAGCTCAATACCAGAAGCACTTTAGGAGAAGGCCACGTGCCAGGAGGACAGAGAAGCTGTGTCAAATGCCTCACTTGAGTTGTCACCCTCACGATCCAGTGACTTCCCTTTTGGACAGTGGGAGTGATAGTGTCAAGCCATACCTTTGTGGCTCTTTGTGTGAGCTGCTGCCTTCTTTTTGTTCCCAGCTGAGTCATGGGCAATGCTTGCAAAGGAAGACGTAGTAGGGTAAACCACCTCTTTCCAAATCTTCTTTCTGCCACACTTGAAGGCATCATCATCCATCTGGTTTTTCTGGTCCCTAAGCTTCCGCTGGTAGTGACTAGAAGACAAAAGAGGGTGTCATTGTCCCATGAAACACAGCCCAAGGCCTCACTCAGCACTGGCTGCTGTGTACCTGCATCTTGGTGAAGACCAGGTTCTTGTGAGGATATTTTAAACTGCAAAAATATTAAAGTGTGTGATAGACACAGTTTGTGGTGGCATTTACAACACTGTCTTTGTAGAGCATGTGCCTGAGCTATGCAGGTACATGTCCAAGTAAATGCAAAACATTTCTGGAGATCCAGTCTCTTTGGTTTTATAAGGCACAAATCTCCCAGTAAAGTGAGAATCTCCCTCATCTATCTCATAGAGCTAAGGAAGCTCACCTGATAATGTCAAACAGGGTTTTCTGGGGCAGAGCTGCCAACTCCACCAGCTTCAAGAAGACTTCTAAGAAGAGCATTCCTCTCTCACTGGCAGACCTGAAGCTGCTTGGGTGATTTTTCCAAGATGCTGTAGAGGAAGAGAGTGGTCAGAGCCGTGACTGAGCCTTGTCTTAACCTTCACAGAGCTCAAAAGGAGCCAAGATCACAGCAGCTGCCAGGGAAGTCTGGATAAGTTATGCTATGGGATCCATCCCCATTGTCTGCTGGGTACTGGTTAGGTATCTAGCAGGTAGAACAGTTTCCTCAAGCTTATGATTAGCTAAAGAAGGTGACGTCTGCTCCTTCTGTGTCCCATCTTGTAAGAGAAGAGTTTGGCCTCTGCTCTTGTAGCCAGGAACATCTGGACCTGAGATTGGCAAGCCATGGGGGCAGATCTAACCCTGAACTGGCCTGTCATGGCCCATTGAGCTATTACTGTCTTGTCTGAGTAGAGCAGCCTTCGTTTCTTTGGGTCCCAGCTGCTCAGTAAATACCAGTTGTCTTGAGAATCAGGTAAATTCAGATATCTCTGGATAAGGGAGGCTTTTGGTGCAGTAGAATGTCTCTTACATACATACTGTCTGGGCGAAACACCCTATCTTGTCAGTAGCACCGTCCAGGGAGTCAGAGAAATCCAGTGGTCTGTCTCCTGCAGGCAAGTGGCATCTCTGTTAGCAGGGTAGGGTTTTGCTGTAGTGCAATGCTGGGGCGAGCAGCTCAGAGCTGGTGCCACTAAAAGATTTGCTACTAGAATCTAAGAGTAGGGAAAAAGCTGTTAAAACTTTCCACCTGTAACTGAGTTGTGGATTCTTCTGCTTCAGCATGCATAAAGAGGTCCAAAAGTGCAACGTGTAGCCATGAAAGCTAATCCCTGTAAGTGCTAAAATGCAGCAGCCCAAGTGCAGCAAACATCTGGGTACAGTATTGCCCTGGGCAATGGGAGGGCACATGGAGGTTTGGTTTGCACATTCAGAAGTTGACTTGGAACAACCCACAAGAGAGTAACATGTGGTATGGTGCACTCCTCCTCAGCATCTGTGCACACCAGTTCATTGTACACCTCTTGACTGGTTAAGCTAAAGGGCTTTTTTAAGGGAGTTTTGTTAGTGTCTTTAAGGAAATCAAGGCCAGGTTGGATGGGGCTTGGAGCAACCTGCTCTAGTGGAAGGCGTCCTTGCCCGTGACAGGGTTGGAACTGGATGAGCTTTAAGATCCCTTCCAACACAAACCAGTCTGTGATTCTAAACTAATCCCCGGCTGCTTAGAGGTCACCTCCAGACTGTGAGGTTTAATATTGCCATCTGAGTCTTTGGGGAGTAAGTTGAAAGCGTCAGAGGATGCTGAGAGGACAGAGGACAGTGGATTAAATGGGCCAGAAGTAGGCACTACCTATATTGTATTTGTTTGGAAACCATTGAACTATAACCACTGGGGATTTGGGACTGGGATTGAGGTGGGTTGTTTCTTATGCCAGTGGCAAAGCATCAACCTCTAAACAGCTACTGAGGGGGAGCTGGGGAGTTAGGGCAGAGGAGAGGTGAGCCTGTATTTAACCTGAGGCACTGGGTGAGGTGCTTGGTTTGTTTCTAGCTCTGTCAAAAAGGGTATTGATGGTTCTTTCAGTGACTGAGACCCCAAATCCTTAGCACAGGGGATTGTCCCTTCCTTTTTGTACTCTGGTTATTGTGTCAGGAGGATCATGCAATGCTGCAGGGCCAAGCTGAAGGTCAAACCACTCTTGGCCATGCTGGTAACAGGCCTTCTGGGGGGAAGCCCGTAACAAAGGGACATTACCTTTCTGTTGTTTCCTTGTCATGTTCTTTGCTGCTTTGCGCTCAGTTCTCTGCTGAGGGGTACGTGAGAGGTCCCTGCCACACACTCTGAGGCATAAAGAGAGATGGACAGATTGACAACTAAGAAGCATGCAAGAGACAACAGGTCCTACCGATGAAGCCGGAGCAAGCAATACAGGTGCCAGTCCTTCTCCCAGCCCAAAGGGCCAGACAGTACTGGAAGCACTGCCAGAGAAGAGCTCACCAGCCAGCTCCATGCTCACAGTGATGGGAGTGAAACACTGTGTGGCACCTCAAGGCTGCACAGGAATGATAACGGGATCTCCACTAACTTGACCAGTTCAGGCCAGCTTTGACAGAGTTCAGCTGTGGCCACCCTGGTGTGTGTGGGGAAGCAGGAACATTGGCCAGGAGGTAATGGCCCTGGAAACCCCCCTTGACCACACTGCAACAGTGGATGAGCCAAGCTTTGTGACCCACAGCTCTTGTTAGGGTTGGTGCTCAGAAGCCTGGCCCAATCCAGCACCATGCCTCTCTAGACTGATAATTGCCAACAGACACAGCACTGTAGAGATGTGGGTGAAGGCAGGACCCCTGCACATGATCACAGACAAGGGACAGCAGCATTTCCAAACACCCTGTTTCCACCTTCATGCTCACCTCACTGGCTTCTTTGGGAGAGGTTTTATCACACTCTTCATTGGCACAGGCTTTGTTATCGCACTGGTTTTGGAAGTCCAAACAGGAGAATAAGCAGCTCTTTCTGGATGTGGAAAGATAAGGAGAGAGTCTCACAGACTTCCCATCAGGCAGGATGCACAGCTGTAGCCATCACCAGGAGAGCTGGAAGGACCCTGTGATGACACCATCTCCCTGTTCGATACTACTGCAGCACTGACTCCCTGTCTCTTCATGACCATGGGCAGCAGGCTGTCCAGCAATGGAAACCCTGTGCCCTCCCAGCATTCCCTATCCTCTGCTCATGGTAGCCGAAGGCAGGACTAGTCACAGGAGGGGGTTAACATCACACCAAGCTCTCTGTTACAGATACTGTCCTTCATCTGCTAATCCAGTACCTGCTCCTGCTGGTGGACATGAGGCAAGAGCTGGCTCCACATGGGAGGCTGTTTGGAGGCCTCAGGTGCTCCTTGCCACCAGGATTTTTATGATGCACTCACCATTCACTTTTGCCTTTTTCAGCTCCTTCAGGGTCTGGATGGATCTCAGGGACGGACAGGATGGAGCCCTCACTGATGGCAGCAACTTTGTCCTCTAGGAAAATAAAAGAGCCCCTCTGAGTGTTGTTTTCCTTCTAAGGAAAGGAAGAAAAACAGCACTCAAGATTCCTTTTAAGGGAATCAGTTGCCTTGTGTAGCTTCTGTGTTAACATCATGTCCTTGTCATCTGAGAAGCACCAGAACAGGCATGCACAAGGCTTTTAGCTAATCTGCTTCCAGAGATTTCCAAGTTTCTTCCAAGGAAAAGACCTACCCTTAGCTCCCATGCATCCTGAGTTTTCTAGCTTCTCACTGCTGGTCAGGACCTTGCTGGTGATAGATTCCAGGATAGACTCGATGTCCTGGGTGTCATCTTTGTACCCTAAGGTAGGGTCTGGGGAATATTTGGGTGGAGTAGGGCATCTCGCCAGCAGCAAGGCCTGGTTCTCCATGAAGATGTCAGGCTTTGACAATGACAGCGAAAGGGCAGCCAGAGAGGCATCATCCACAGAAGCAAGACACAGCAAGTCCTCTGGCTCTGAGACAAAGTAGTTCACCACCGTGGCCAGGTCAGAGCTCAGATTCTTCTCAGTGTCTGTCCCCTCTGCAACAAGAAAGGGTTGGAAAGCTCCTCTGTATGCTGGCACAGAGGCACTTGGCAGAAAGGGTTATTAATAATTATAGAGACTCCTTTGCCTTTCACCTACCCTTTCCCTCGCAGGATCTAAAGGACCGTAGCCACAATAATGCAGTGAAACTCCCTCCCCTCAGGCAGGGTGGGATGCTGAGGCCAAGAAGAATTAAATTCCCTTTCCATGGCCATTCACCACCCATCACCTCCCTCCATGCTCACCACATGTGCAGGCTCTAAGCACAGCCCCCTTCTTTGATACACTGAGGGGTGGCATTTCTATCTTGCCAAGGCACAAGTCCCACTGTGTGCCAAATAAAGCAAAGCCAAAACTCAACACAAGACTACAGGGAGAGGAGAAAGGGAGAGGATTTAAGTTCTGAGTACATGGTGTATCCTATGCCCAGCAGCCTCCCTGTGCTCCTGGCACTGGGACGCTGGCTGGAGGGATCATGTAGGAGCAGGGAGCAAGGCAGGGAAATGGTGGTCCCTGCCTGTGATGTGTTCTAGGACTTCCAGCAGCTCCTTGCTGGCTGAGAAGACCTCTATGCCTGTCTTGAAATCTGCAGCATGGATGTCAGCTATGTCCCCTGGGATATCTGGGAAGATGAGGCTCAGTCAGTGAGGAAAGTGGGTTTGAGGCAGGGGAGCCCAAAAAACAGGAGTCTGCAGTGCTGCAACTTTAAATGCCTCACCAAGAGGGCAGTTTATAAGACTGAGACATCTCATATCCACACAGGATTTGGTGATTTTCGAGAATCTCACCCCAAAACTGCTTCCCCAATCAGGGCCTTTTTGGCCAGAAGTAGGCTGGAGTGCCAGGCTTTCCCCAGAGCATGACACTGTCATCCCAAGCTAACCCTGACTCCTTTACAGCCCTGGAAGTCCTATAAAGGATAAATTCCAGAGCAACCCAGTTTCATCTCACAGCTTTGCACTTGAGGCCTCCTGAAGTCCCCTCCTGAATTATTCTGTGGTTTTGTGTCCTGGGAAATGTCAGCATTTTGGTTTTTAGTTCCAGCTCTTTCTTTTCTTGGTCCTCGAGTCTTACTCCTCCTGCCCAGCAGATGCTCCAGATCCTGAACAATCCCGACGTGATCATACACTCACCATCCACAGCCACATCCTCCAGTGCCTCCTGTTGATGCTGGTCTGGTAAGTGGGTTGCCTTTGGGGGTAGCTGATCCTGGTCTGGAGAGTGGATTTCCTCTGGTAATAGCTGGTTCTGGTCTGGCGAATGGATTTCGTCTGGGTGATAGCTGATCCTGGTTTGCTAAGTGGATTTCCTCTGGGTGTAGCTGATCCTGGTTTGCTAAGTGGATTTCCTCTGGGTATAGCTGATCCTGGTTTGCTAAGTGGATTTCCTCTGGCAGTAGCTGAGGCTTCACCTCTCCAGCACTGTCCCACTTCCCTAGACCCAATGGGGAGATACTGTTTCATTTCAGAAAGTTTCCTAGAGACCTGGAAAACACAGTTCTGGCTTGGGAAGGGGATAGAAGATACCTTAAATCACCTCCTTGCTGCAGCATGGAAGTGCTCTGCTCACTCCTGGATTTGTTACCAGAAATCAGTTTATAGGAGGAGTTGATGTATTAATGGACTCCAAGAAGAGGAAGCACTTCAGTGCTTTCAGCAGTAAAAGCAGTGTTAAAAGGAACCCTGGCCCGAAGTGCTGCTGCAGGAGCTCTGTGTGTGGGGTGGGTGGAGGGCTGTCCCCACTAGCTGGAAACCTCCATGGGGAAAATTTCCCCTGGGGATCTCCATCCCAGTGGGAGATGATCAGAAAACAGCACAGAAAGGTGCCCAAGCCCGTTCAGACATCACCATCTAGTGGTGCCTAACACCAGCAGCCTCAACGCAGCCCAAAATGTGCAGGCTCAGCAGGGCTGGAGTTATTGCTGCTTGCAAATGTAGCTAAGAGCAACCACTGCCTTCACCACCCACCCTAGGAGATCTCTCTGGTTGCTTACACTTCTTTATGCTGGCCAACAGTGACACAGTCCTGGTTTTCTGGGATAAAGCCACTCCAGGAGCTGATCTTCATGGTCCTGCAAGCAGCCCTGACCACTGGCATCAAAGGACAGTGAACTTGAGCTAAACAGGGGTCTTGCCTCATCCCACAGCTCAATGGGAAATGGAGGTCTTCTGCCTGAACCACCCACATGGCATCACTCTGGTTTCTCCACTGTCATCGAGGTGGGACAAAGGATTTCAGAGGAGCAAACACAGTTGAACTGGGCAGGGTTACCTTCTGGCTCCAGCACGGCCTCATCCTGCTTTCCTCCCACCTCACTGGACTGCCTCATGCTCACACTGGACATTTTCTTCCTACTAAGGGAGCAGACAAGGGGCAAGTGTGAGACGTCCGTTTGCTTTGGGGCTCCAGACCTCAGAGAGCCTCAGGTGTGGGACTGGCTCAGCCCGAGATGATCCCTTCGTTACCTGTCCTGGGTTGTGACAGCCGTCCTAGGGATGCTGGAGGCTCTGGGCTGCGATGTATGGGAGGTGCTCTCCTTGATATTGCTGGCCACTGAGTCTTGCTGCTGCGGCTGGTCCTGGCTCTTACTCCTGGTCTTCTGTTTCTTTTTCTTCTTGTTCCATAGTGGCCATTCAGTTGGTGACAGGTTGAAGGAAGAGGGGGTCTGGGGGCAGGTACACCCGCACCATCAAACACTGCCTGAGCATAGCCTGAGCCCAGGGAGGGGGATGAGAGGGGCCCATCAGCCTCTATCTGGGGGCCCTCTGGAGGGTCCAGGCCTCCATCTCTGGAGGGTCCCCAGCTTCTGTGCAGTAGTCCACCCCAAGCTGGGCAACATCAGGATGCTCAGCAGCAGTCAGATCCGTCTCCAGACCAAATCCTTATCTGTGCTTCCCAGGACAATATACAGGCATACAGCCTCTGGCATGACCCAGCTGCATCCCTGGGGATGAGGGTTGTGTTTGGGGGTGATGGGCACGTAGTTTTTGGAGTGCGGGCATGCTTCCAAAAGAGTTCATGTGCATGTGTGTGGGGCCCAGTGCTGCCCACCCTCACCTGCGTTGCCTTATGTTCCTCTGACACATTCTTCCTGCACGTCACCTGCCTGGGTGGATACCTCTCAACCATCAACAGCAAACACCCTTGGTCAGCGTCTCTGCAACATTGACAACATTCTCCATCACCCTTCCCTTAAGCCCTGCAGCTTTTCTGCCTTTCAGGCAAGCAGGGAACATAAGGAGACTGAAACACAGGCAAATGTGGGCTCCCTCCATCCAAGGAGGCACCCCCTCACTCACGTAGAGGTCTCGCTAGGTAAGGAGTTGCTGCTGGATACGGATTTCTTGCTCAGTGACAGTTTCTTGCTCAGTGAGAATTTCTTGCTGCGTTTGGAAGTCCTGCTGGAGATCTTGCTGTGGTTGTGGACACCAGCCATCGTGGGGCCTGGTGGAGCTTCGGAGCACACAGAAGCATCCTGACTACCCTGACTTTCTGTTAAGTTATCTTGTGATGGCTGTGGCAGGGCCTCAATGGCTACAGGCTCATGGGAATCTGGTGGCTTGCTGGATTCCATCCCCATCTCAACCCAGCCCTGCTGTAACAGGGACTTCAGCCCTGTTCTGTTCCCTCCGCAGCACCCTGCATTCTGCCTGATGTCACAGAGCGCCTGGTAGTACCAGTGACATTCCGAGGCTCAGATCGGCACCACCAGCAAGCTGGGATAGGGTGTGATGGGGCACAGTGGGATATCTGAGGCACAGGGTGGCGCAGGGATGGGGACAACATCCTACCCATAGCCCTGAGCAGGATCAGCCCCTGTGCAGGCTGGATGCATCCCATGGGAAGGACCAGGCTCAGTGGGTGCAGTTCCCAGAGTGGGTGACTGCCCTACACCCCAGGGTGGACCACAAGCTCTGCAGCATCATGGAGTGGGGACCCAAACCAAGTGCTGCTGCAGGGCAAGCACAGAGAGATCAGTTGAACCCCCTGCACCCCAAACTCCCTCTTCCACTCAGCCAGCCAGCTCGGTGGTCTCATCCGGCTCCTTCATGTTGTAGCCTTGAGCATCCCTTTGTCTTCCCCTCAGCGCACCCCGCAGCTAAAGTGCTTCTCCTGGGGGCAAATCCAACCCAATCCAACCCCAGAGCACACTTTGGTGCTGGGACACCCTCCTTAACTCCCAGTGCAGCCTCGGGCACCGAGTGCTGCCCTAAACACCCTGAACCCTCTGGTCCAGGGTGCGGGGCTGAAGGGGGAGCGGAGAACCGGGCAGAATGCTGCTTTGAAGAGTGGCCGCTGGGTGTCCCCGCAGCCCCATGCCCAGCTTCCATAGAGCCACCGTAGGATCCCAGCCTGGTTTGTGTTAAAGGGACCTTAAAGCTCACCCAGTCCCAACCCCTGCCACGGGCAGGGACACCTTCCACTGGAGCAGTTGCTCCAAGCCCCTGTGTCCAACCTGGCCTTGAGCACTGCCAGGGATGGGGCAGCCACAGCTTCTCTGGGCCCTGTGCCAGCGCCTCAGCACCCTCACAGGGAAGAGCTTCTGCCCAAGAGCTCATCTCAATCTCCCCTCTGGCAGGTTAAAGCCATTGAATTATAAAAAGAAATAAAGAAAGTAAAATAACCCTCCCCCCCCATAACCATTCGAAGGAAAGGTTGACCATCACCTGAATGTGTTCTCTGAAGGGCTGGAATTACCCCTAGGAGCAAACTCATTTCAAGCATTACTAAGAGCAGAATTTCCCTCTTCCAAAAGCCACTGATAGTTCCCATACACTCAACAGGCAGGTGGTGATGCCCTCCTCCACCATACACCCTGGATGGAAACACTTGGCACATCTTTGGATTCACACAGTCCGTAATAAGTGGAACAAAAAGGAGCCTTACAGGAGGCTTTGCTCTCCCCAGGAGCCACAATTCACCCTCGCTCTGCTGTGTTTGACAGCTTTTATTGAGTCGATAGTTATTTCCATGGTGTGAATCGCTGCTGCTCTGGTGCTGTCCATCCCAACCCTGCCCCTGCTCCCACACAGCCAGGGAGCAGGGACACAGCCACCGCCAGCTCAGCCAGCTGAGGCCCTCAGGGCCAGCCCCACACCAGGCACCGATGTTTCTTGGTGCAATCAAGGGGAATGAAGCTCCCCCTTAGAGCCACCGTGCTCTGCCTGGGCAGGGCAGCAGCACTGTCACAACAAACTCTGCTATCAGGACATTACTTTGTTTTTCCCCACAGGACAAACCACGGGTGACACAGCTCCAGGCAGCAGGACACAACTTGAATGGTGCCTGCTCTCCTGGAACCAGAAAACCAAGCTTGGTGCAGTTACACAGCCCAAAAAGCACAGAAAAGGAAGAAAGGTGGCCAGGCTCAGGGGATAATGGGCAGCACAGCATTCCTGAGGCTGCTGCCTGTGCATCTGTGTGCTTTGTGGCATGAAGACAGTGGAGGGGGACATGGGGGGCTCAGCACCAGCCCAGGGCTGCAGCTGGGACCAGCACAGCTGATGCTACATAGAGTTGGCCAGTGGTGGAACATGAAAGGAAGGGCACCATGATGCTGCTTTCATAGCATCCTGGGCCAGAGTATCGCCAGAAACACAGGGCTGATGGATTGCTCGAGCAGTGTCCTCAACCAACAAAGCCAAGTGATGGCTTCTGTACCCCAGGGGTCCACATCTGTCCAGCGCACGAAGGGATGCTCAGAGCAGGCAGAGCTTTACCAGCACGGGCCAAGGAGATCACAGCTCAGCGCTTGGTTTGAGCATCCGCTCATGAAATCCACTTGGCCCAATGAGCACCAAAGGGTTCACAAACTGGCCAGGCAGACAAAGTCCCGTTTCTCCGTGTTCAGTGTATGGAGGGGCCGCCAGCTCCCACGGGGCGACCCACCGAGGTAAGGACGAGAGGTTTGCCATGGAAAGTACATCCCTGTGGTTACAGGGCTCTGGAGGCAGTCGAGGGGTTGTTAAATTACACACAGACATCCACACGCACACAGAGACACACTCAAGCTCTTCTGTAAACTGGACTCCAACAGATCGCACAGATCCTCGGCTGATCCCATGGCAGAGCTGGATGCGGCATCCTTAGTTCCCGCGGTATGTGATGTTGGTGAAGGTAGATGTAGCCTCTTTATATAAAGGGTTATGGCCCTGGAAGAAGGAGGAGGAGTAAAAAGAGCATCATCATTTTGTGCCTCACATCAGCATTCATTCCACTTTACAGCTGGGGAAACTGAGGCACCAGTTCAGCATTGAGTGGTTGATCCATATTTCCATTCAAGGCTTCAGCCCATAAGGTTTCATGGGGAGAGCAGGGAGAAGCTGCTGTGGAGGAGGAGAAAGGCAGCAGGAGCTCCTGAGAGAATCATCCCATCCCTCTCCATCCCTTCCCTCTGGGGAGAGGAGGAAGTGAGGGACAGGCATTGGTGCTATCCCAGCCCTTGTGCTCTGGGTGCCTCAGCTCTTCCAGTATCCCGTGGCAGGAGGGACCTTCTGCCTTGCTCACAGGATGGAAGCACTGGTGTGGGCAGTGAGTAAGAGGGTCACACTGGTGATGATGCTTGGGATAAGCTGGAGGTGGGAAAATCATGTGGGACATGTGCTATCACCCGTACACAGTCCTCTGGGACCACACTGGGCTCAGGGAAGGGGTGTCCAGGTTGGGCAGTGTCACCCTGAGTCCATCAGCGCTTCATAGGGGGATGGAGCAAGCTGGTCCCTAAGGACCATGCCCAGGGACCACAGACAGCAACTGGGCTCTTACACTGGAAGCACTGGGATCTGGATCCACTCAGATCCAGGGACTCTCAACCCACTGGTCCTCACCGTGTCCCACTTGGCCCTGGCCTTCTCCTCCTCGAAACGGGCAAACTCCCGGCGATCGTGGATGGTGATGAGGAGCTTCCAGATGAGCAGAGCAGTGAGGCCGATGAGCAGGATGGCGCCCGTCACCGAGAGCAGGACCACCAGGACATCCGGCCCCTTCGGACAGTCTGCAGGAGGGAGAAGGGCAGGGTTGTGCTGAGGCTCAGCTCTGGGGCTGCCTGGCCATAAGCACAGTGTCGCTGCTCTGGTAAGACCTTCATCCTGCAGGGCTTCTAACAGGGCATCACCCTGCCCTGTTAGACAACAGGAGCCTCCCTCCTTGAGCACAGCAGGTTCTATATAGGAGGATCCCATCCATGGGTTGCACACACTGAGATCCTGAAACTCCTGTCTGTAGGGTGGACTGCAGCCCTCCTGGGGGCTGATTCATGGCCCTGCTTTGGAAGGATATGCAACTCCCAGCTCAGACCTTGAGGTCTCTGGAGACCCCAGGGATGCTTTGCTGTATTCCAGCCCTGCCTAATGGGAGCCAGCTCCTATCTGCTTCTCAAGTAGCACCACCCCATGGAGCCAGAAGCAGGGATGAGAGCAGTGGGAAGGTTGAACCCCCACCCTTGGCCTCAGTGAGGAGTGTGAAATAACCAAGAAGAAGTGGAGAAACACGAGGCAGGAAATCACACCCTATGGCAATGGCGCAGGGAACAAAGCAGCTCTTTAACCTCCCTCACAAGCCCCCTGTGCCCATAAGCCTGGCTGGGGTGGGAGGTACAACAGGCACTCAAAAGCATAGATTCAACAGGTCGGAAAAGGCCTCAATCTCCCCACTTAGCACAGAAACCTGGCACAGCACCCTCTGCATCCCTCCAGCTGGCTCTTACCGGGCTCCTCGATAACATAGAGGATGGACTTGCCGCTGGAGTCCTCATAGTACTGGAACCGCACCACACAGTCATTCTCATCCTTGTAGGTGCAGTTCACAGCATCCTTGCCCCTGTCAACTGCCAGAGCGAGAGGTTCAGAGCCCCCCCGGGTCAGGGGGGTGCCCATGGGGAGGGAAAGTGGGTGGTGGACTGCAGCCCCCGCTACCCCCCCATTCCCACGCTTCAGGACAGGGTCTGGGTCTTTCTCTTACTCAGTTCCTGCACGGTCTCAATCTCATCGCGGCACATGCGGCTGCAGGACTGCTGCTCCACCAGCGTACCCCGCTCAAACTTCTTGCACTCCACGCACTCCCTGAGGGAGAGGAGAGGGAAAGGGGCACCGTGAGCTCCCCCATGCTCACACCTCCCTGTCTCAGGCAGCAGAAATCACTGCAATCCCAACCCAGCCAGGCTGCAATGTGTGAGAGCTCCTGCTGCCACTGCTGCCGGCTCACTGGTGGGATACCGTGGATGGTTTGGGTTGGAAGGGACCTTAAAGCTCATTCAGTTCCACCCCCTGACACAGGCAGGGGCACCTTCCACTAGAGCAGCTTGCTCCAAGCCCTGTCTAACCTGGCCTTGAACACTGCCAGGGATGGGTTCTGTTCACCCTGGAGAAGAAAAGCTGCGTGGAGACCACAGAACAGCTTCCAGTGTCTGAAGGGGGCTACAAGGATGCCAGAGAGGGGCCTTTATTAGATACTGGAGTGATAGGACAAAGAGTGATGGGCTCAAACTGAAACAGGGGCAGTTCAGGTTGGAGATAAGGAAGAAGTGGCATTCCGTGAGGGTGCTGAGGCGCTGGCACAGGGTGCCCAGAGAAGCTGTGGCTGCCCCATCCCTGGCAGTGTTCAGGGCCAGGTTGGACACAGGGGCTTGGAGCAACTGCTCCAGTGGAAGGTGTCCCTTCAGGTCCTTTCCAACCCAAACCATTCTATGTGGCATCCCTGTGACCCACCCCAGCTCCCCAGTGGGGTAGGACCGGTCCCAGCTCTGCCCTTGCTCACTTTTTGATGGTGCAGGCGTCCGGGCACGTGGGGCACTTCTCACAGGTGTCTCCATAGGAGCCGGGCTGGGTGCAGTCGCACTTGCCGCAGACGCAGGAGCCGTGGCCGCTGCACACCAGCCCGGTGCTGGACATGCACGTGTCGGTGCGCGTGGTGCAGTTGCAGTAGTCGCCGGTCCAATCCGGGTCGCACAGACAGTCCCCGCAGCTGCACTGCCCATGGCCTAGGGGACAAGCCAGAGGCCATCAGGACCCTTGAGCATCCCCATAGATCACAATAGCAATCACCCAGATGGGGTCGTTGGCATGGCAGGGCCCAGGATAACCCCTTTCTATGGTCCGAGGGGACACAGCTCACATCAAACCTTTGCTGCAACCCCGATGCTCCTCTTGTTCTTCCCAAACGACCCACGTTGTTGGCAGCAGCAGCTGGAGATGCTCAGTCAGATCCATCTCTGAGTTAGTCAAGCTTGGCTTTGGCTTTTAATTTCAGATTGAGTCAGGTTAAACCCTCAAATCCCACTTTATTCCCAGTCCCAGACCAGGCAGGAGAAGCTGACTGCTGAGAAGGCCCAACAAGCTCTGCACTCTCAGACTGGCTTAATCAGACAGACAGACATGCTCAAACCCTGCCAAAGCCTGGAGCTATTTGCATTGTGGTTCGATTACAGCTCAAAGACATAGTAAGCGATGGGAATGCCATGGAGCCGGCACACGCCGACCCGTCCCGAGCCCTGAGCGCACTGGGGCACGTCGGGAATGCTGCTTCCAGCAGGAGATTGGCCAGGAATGATCCCTGCCATGGCTTTGAGGACGTTGGCATGAGAAATCAATGTGTAACCCCGTGAATGAGGAACTGGGGCTGAGTCACAGGAAAACAGTGGCACGCCGGGTGGCAAGGCATGGAAACATGGGGAGAAGCGGCTCAGTGGGGTGGGATGGTTGCCAGCAGGGTCAGCCAGAGCAGGTTAATTAACAGCTCAGCCTGGGCTGGGACAGAGCATCAGCAGCCCTTGTGCAAACAGGCAGTGAGTGGTTGTGCAAACAGGCAGCAGGAACAGGCACCGATGGCACAGGGGGCACAGACTGTGCAGGGTGAAGGAAAACCAACCCCACATTTCCACCTGTGTTAGCAGCAGGCTGATAAGGTGAAGCATCAATCCCAGCAGCACAGAGGCTGACCTGGGCTAAGGGGCAGGTGAGGTCCCAAAAACTCAATCTGGGGACGTACAGAGGAAGGCTGAGAATAGGAAAAGGGGTGGCTGCCCCTCTCCTCATTCCTCCTTGAATCACTTTTGGGATGTGCCGCAGTTTCACGCCCCAGTCTCAGGCACTGCCACTCCTCTTGTATCCACTGAGAGGATGCGGTAGAGCTTGGGGGTTCACTCAGAGCTCCAGTGCTTGCTGGAGAAGTGGATGGGAGAAACCCTCTATGGGGAGGAGGCACATCAGGACACCTGAAACCACTGCTGGGATGGGAGTTCTACAGAGTGGGACTCTTCCCCAGTGCCTGGCGTGGGAGGAGAACCCAAGGACCTGGTTCTCTCTCCCCAGTGAGAAGAGAAGCAGCAGCCAGGGGCTGGAGCAGGGCAGTCTGGTAGCACATGGAAGAGACTGACTATTCAGGACAGGAGACGCTGCATGGCCAGCGAGGGAGAGGATTCACTTCCCCAAAGCTTTTGTCAACAGGGGGTCCTCAAGAACTGAGTGGAGGATAATTGTCTCTCCCCATCCCTCTCCCTCCACCCTGAGGTTTCCTCCCGCAGAACAATACCTCTAATGCGTTGGGTGCTGTGATTCAAGCAGGGTCCCTGCCCTGTGCACCCCTGGGTGCCCACCAGCCCCCTTTATGGGAGTTCTGAGTCTAAGCAAGGACTGAGGTCTGATTTTAACCCTCTAGCCCAGGCACAGGGGGTGACACCAGCTGCCAAAACCGGAGTAATTCCCTGGCATCGCTTCAAACCCAGGGCTGGTCATAGAATCATGGAATGGTTTGGGTTGGAAAGGGACCTTAAAGCTCATCCAGCTCCAACCCCTGCCATAGGCAGGGACACCTTCCACTGGAGCAGTTGCTCCAAGCCCGTGTCCAACCTGGCCTTGAACACTGTCAGTGATGAGGCAGCCACAGCTTCTCTGGGCACCCTGTGCCAGCGCCTCAGCACCCTCACAGGGAAGAGCTTCTGCCTTGTATCTAACCTGAACTTCCCCACCCTTATCCTATCGCCATTCCCTTCTATTGTGGTCCCTGCGGAGCCATTGCCGAGCAACAAGCCAGCAGCAGGGACAATGCCTTGGACAACCCCCAAACCAGCTGGTGCCCCCTTTGTCCACGACCTTGGGTGCTGTGAGCACCTTGATCCCCTCCATGCCCATCACTCACCCGAGCACATCAGCCCCTTGAAGCGCACGCAGGAGAAGTCGTCGCACTCGCAGTACTTCCCCGTCACCTTCCCAAAATCGCTGCTGTGGCACACGCACTGCCCGCAGATGCACTCCCCGCGCTGGCTGCAGAGGGGCTGGCCCGCCCGGGGGCTGCAGTTGTCCTGCTGCGAGGGGTTGTACTCCTCCTCCGAGCACTCGCAGTGCGAGCCCAGGCGCCCTGCGTTGCAGCGGCACACGCCGCACTCCAGGGTGCCGTTGCCTTGGCTGCAGGATGAGCTGTTGGCCTCCGCTTGGCTCTCGCAGGAGCAGTCGCACTCGAAGCTCACCACCACGGTCAGGTTGTCCTTGAAGCCCACGGGTTTGATGGTGAAGGATTTCTCCCGCTCCCGCGGGCATCCCCGCACCTTGGCCTCGATGCTGAAGCTCACCTGGAGGGCAAGGGGGAGCATCCGGCCATCAGTACCATCAGCACCGTGTTGCGGTACCCACCCCAAGCTTAGGGAGCCCAGAAATGGGACCCACCACATCGCTTTGGGCTTTTCGGAGCTGTCCCAGCATGGTTAGGGCCTGCCACGGTAACCAGGCTGAATCCCATTTACGGCACCCAGCAGCCTGGCCTGAGCTATTGAACCATAGAGTTTGCATCCAGTGGACTCTGAAAAGCACTTTCATCCTTGCTGGACCCCTCTTTCCACTGCAAAGATCCCCGTGTCACCAGGGAGGTGGTGGGGCATGGAGGTGGTGGTGGTGGAGCGCATCAGGCTGTACAAGGAGGGGGAGAAAAACCAAGTCCATGAACAGGATCCTCACCGTGTCCCCAATCTTGAGCCCCACGCAAGACTTGAGCCCAGGGATGACCTCGTCGTTGAGGCAGGTGGCATTGAAGGCCAGGGACAGCTCTTCAGGGAGGTCACGCACCTCCAGTTCCACCTTGGAGCGGATTTTCTAGGGGAGGAGAGAGGAGGGATGAAGGTGACAGCAGAGGCTGGGCAGGAACCAGTCCCCGAGAGTGGGCTGCCCCTCCACACTGTGCTCCCCCCACATGGGAAAGGAGCCAAGAGCCTTGAGTCTTTCTCAGGACTTGGCTACATCATTCCCCATTGGGAAATGCCTTCGAGGATGGGAAGGGGCAGGCACTGAACACAGTGACCTCCCTTCCCCAGCATTCCCACATGCATGGGTGGAGGCAGATGCTCACTGCTGGCCCAGGAAGGATGCTCAGGGCTGGGGGAGCTGCCAACTCTGTGTAGGCTGTTTGCAGTGTGAAGCAGCGGCTATTTTAGGAGGGAGAGAGCTGTATGGGGCCATCACATCGCACACTCACCCCATAGGAGTCCACTATGAGCTGCAGGACGTTGCTGGAGTCTCTGGACAAGGTGCCCACTGTTGTGCCTGGGATCAGCTCACTGTAGTTCTGCAGGAATATCATAAGCATGGGTTGCTTGTAACTTAGCCAAACCCTGTCTGGGCACATGGGAGCTTCCCTACGAGCTTTGATAGGACAGGAGACCTCCGAGCTATATGGGGCCACCCATGGCCAGCTGCAAAGGGTGCTCCTTGGGACCCACCAGCCCCCTGAGAAGATGGCTTTGTACAGAGCCTGTTACCTGGTAGAGGCCAACCACTGTATCTGTCACAGCAAAGATCAAGTTGATGTTCTTCTGGGAGAGCTTCTCAGTCATCAGGCCCAGAGAGGGATAGTCCTGGGGAAGAGGAGAGGCTGTACCATAAGAACATGTACCCCCAACCACCCTGCTCCCCATTGTGCTCTCCAGCCATGGCAGGATCAACTCTCCCATTCCATGGGGTTCCTCAACAGGAGCTCCACAACCACATCATGTAGGTTGGGATTTACCAGTGTGGTGGAGGCAGAGTAGAAATTGTCCTTGTCAATGTGGCACTGGGCATCATTGGGCTGCACGATGCCGGCCAGCCTGCCATCCAGTGCGATGTGGGTCTTGGCATCCGTGGTGAAGACGAGGAGGTGGGAAGCATCATTCCTCCAGCCGATTTTCTCCTGTAGTGAGAGACAGCTCCCAGTTGTGCAGCAGCCCTATATGCCAGCACCCTGCTACTGCCTTTGCATGCCCCAGGTCATGGATATGGGCTGCAATCCCTCCCATTCCCAGCAAAATCAAGGTACAGGCACAGGAGATAATGTCCCTTTCGGGCTGGTTACTGCAGGGCTGACATGGGATCATTATGCCCCATCCCTGGCAGTGTTCAAGGCCAGGGTGGACACGGGCTTGGAGCAACTGCTCCGGTGGAAGGTGTCCTTGCCCGTGGCAGGGGGTTGGAGCTGGATGAGCTTTATGGTCCCTCCCAGCCCAAACCATTCCATGATTCTGTGATCTTCAGTTTCCAAGTACCTGATCTGCTCCCCTCTCCTCCCAGGACCACGTAAGGGCCCTGCTCTTCCCTTGCCTTGGCTGTTAGTCTAGACACATTCAAGTTGAATGCTCATCCTCCGCAGGTCTGAGCCATATGCAGCAGCTCCGCAGGGCTCATGTTCCTTATCTGGTGTGCTTGAATGGCCTCTGCCAACCCACCAGCCCCAACCAGGCCTTCTTGCCCCTTACATCGCACACAGGTGGCCTGGATGATGGCATCGAAGCCACCCTCGGGCGCGTCGCGGTTCCTCGAGACGCTCTGCTTCCGCACCTCCTCGTTGAAGCGGGTCACCTCGTCCGTGAGCGACAGGACGTGCTTGTACCCAAACATGGGCAGGCAGGTTTCCCCGATCCTGCAGGGCATCAGGCAGGACATGAGGATCAGATCCCACCTCCCATGGGCCCATCCAGGATGCTTGGAGGGACCCAACCACCCCAAGAGCCCAAGGACACAGACAGAGGCTGGTGAATCAACCACATGTCCTAGAGAAGGGCTCTGTTCTGCTGGGAGTTTTAGAAGTCGCTTTCTTACTCATAGCAAGGGTTGATGATGGCTTCTGGAGGGGAGATGTACATGTAGGGGGAAATGGGCTTGTCCACAAAAGCTCCAAAGCCGATGCGTAGGTTGCTGGTGAGCTTGCGCATCTCACTGGCCAGCTTTGTCCCCAGGTTCTGGATGTTCCTCAGATCATCCTTCATGGAGTTGGACAGGTCCATCAGGTAATAGATGTCCACGGGATAGTCTTCCACTTGACGCACTTGGACACGGAAGATCTGGGAATCATCTGTAATGTGACAGGGAGTGAGAGATCCTCGCCTAGGAGGAGCAGGGGGGGATCACTGCAGGACTAGGGAGACAAATCAACCTATGGGGCCAGCAGGATCCCAGGGAAATGGTTTAAAGCTTCTGGGAGAAGACCATCACACTTGGACACAAAGGGGCAAAGCTCTTTGGGCAGGGCGCTGGCACAGGAGATATGGCGTGCACCTTGCAGATGGGAAATGTGCTTATAGGCCCTGTTCTCCAAACCTCCAGCCCAGAGCTGGTCCCCACAAGCTGCATGAGCAGCATGACCAACACACACTGGATGAAGTGAATGAAAGATCCAACCTGTGGATACAGGGATTACCATGGCACTGGGTGTCTGCTTCGGACTTCCCTGAGCAACCAAGAGCTCTGAGCATCTCCCGGGGCCTTCCCCATCCCTGTTCCTTCCCTCTTCTCTTGGCTCCTCCCAGCTCCTCCACGCAGTCAGCACACAGTCAGGGGGCCCAACTTAGCACTCAGAGAGCATCTGTTTCTCCTTGTAGAGCTGAAACCAGGACTCTGAGCCTGTGGGCCATGGGCTGTGACCCGTGCTACTTAAACCCTTCAACATTTGGTTTTGATTCATGAGTTGAGGCCAATGACTCATGCCATGTCTTGGTTGGACAGAGGTCAACGGGGGTTTTGTTCTACTGCTTCCAAGAAACAGGGACTTCAACACCCCACACTGTATCTGTTCCTCTCCAGAATATCACATCTACCTGCCTCCTGCCAAATATCTGTAAGGGCCACTTAACAGCTACATGTCCCCATCACATGGGGACACTTCAGACATACAGACGCATACAGGACATACAGGGTGAGGACTCCTCTCCGGAAGGCCCAAGAATGTGCTATCAGCCACTGATATCTGGGCTTTAATGAGCACAAGGAGCCAAAGCTGTTCCTGCTGAGACTGGAAGAGTCATCCATGAATGGATGGCAGGGAATGAGCTGCACACAGGACAGAGCTCTGTGATGGCATCACTTGCTCCATGTTCCCAAACTGGTTTTGTGACCTTGGGAGAGCGATGCCTGTTAGTTCTGCCTCCTGCTCGGCATCACTTGGAACTCCTCCATGCTGGCAAACAACCATCACAGTTAATTGTCTCCAGCCTGCCTGAAACAAGCCCAGGGAATCACAGGGACCTTTTGGCAGCCCAACCCTTCCAGCTGCTCTACAGCTTGTTAGACATGAGCTGACCTCCACCAAAGCCTTTAGAGTGCAGCAGCAGCAGCCAGGGTCTAAATGGCTTGATAAAATAAGCCCACGCATTGTTGAAGTTGCTGTATCCCATCCTGCCCACTGGGACACAGTAGGGTTGAGCCAAGAGATTGCCAGCTTGCAGACAGTCCAGCTGCCCAGCAGGGATGCTCCTGGAGGGTTTGGTGTAGCTCCCACTTGGCATTGCCCCCCATGGGTACAGGAGTCAGTGAGGCAGTGATGGCTCTTTCACAGCTCGAGCCCTTTATTCCCACTGCATCCTCCCTTCCCGCGGCAGTTTGGAGGCTCTCACCCGGCCGCAGGTTCAGCCGTATTCTCTGGGGGCTCATCTGGGTGGTGATGGAGCTCCCTGAGCCCTTGTCGCTGAGGGGTCTGGCCTCCAGGATGGTCACGCTGCTGCTGGGGAACTCGATGTGGTCGTGCCCGCAGCCGTTCTCCAGGAGGTTGGTGCGCAGGTCACAGCGAGGGGACCCTTGTGCCAAGTCCTGTGGGAAAGGCACATGGTCAGGAACCAGGGTCCCCCAGGAACGCCCATGGTTATAGCACAAGGAGGGCCCCTTTTCCACTGGAGAGCTCCTTCAGCACACCTAATGCAAGAGACCAGGATAAGAGGCGGTTTGGAGCACGATGCCTCTGCTCAAGGGAGATGTCAGACAAGTCCTGCTGGAGTTCAGGGCAGGTTTTGGTCTGCTGTGCTCTGGTGGAGCTCAGCAACCCCTGCCAAGGAGCAAGGGATAAGAGATCCCCGCCAACTGCTGGCAGCTGGAGCCTCAGGTTTGGTTTTGGCCGAGCTAAAAGGAAAGCCCCTTTATGTGGGATGGCCAAAGAGGGTGAAGAGGGATGTGAACATGGCAGGGGATGAGGAACCGAGGCTGGGACTTCTATTATATCCTCAACCATGGCAAAAGACGAGCCTCCTTTTAACCCTTTCATTTACTGTGCCTTCAGAAACTCCTCTGTTTCAGCCCCGGTCCCTGCTGTGGGGAGCCCATTGCGTGGAGCGATGCCCGGTTCCTGTACGGGAACACTTCAGGCTTATCTCGAGCTCTCCAGCTTCCTGCCGGATGGAGCCAGCCAGGAGAAAGGAGAACCAAAAAAGGAGCTAAAGAGCCAACAGGGCTGCGGGAGAAGCTGTCAAGTGCCCATGGGGGGCCGGAAGCACGAAGTGTGGAGTCACGATGGGGTCTGGCCATGTCCCTCTTTCCTAGAAAGCTCCCGGCTCCTCGCCCTTATCACGGCACTGTCAGAAGGGCTCCGGTCACTTTGGCTTCTCATGGAGACAGATATGGGAGGAATTTCTTTCCCAGCCCAACGCTGCCAAGAGGCTCCCTCCCCTCCAGAGTGTTTCTCCATCTCTCTCCCACAGCTCAAGCCTTCCTACATTCAAAGTCTACAGCAGACGACCAGCACGGCCTTTCCCTGTAGTAAAGGGAGGTGGCACAAGTCCTGCTGGGGCTGGTTCAGCTGGATCCGAACTGCAGCCTCCCAGTGCTGGCGAGTTTCCCCATGCAGGACATCATCCGAGGCTGCCTGAACCCTGGAATGAATGTGCGTGTTTTATGTTGGCCGAAAGCCCTCTGAAAGCAGTGTAAAGTGATAGCCAGAGAATACATCAGCAAATCCATCCGCAGACGTGTTCCTGCAGCCTCCTGCTCCCACCCTCACTGCCTGGACAGCACACTGCTGCCCAAGAGGACAGCTCATCCCTCTCATTTGGCTGCCTTGAACACACCCAACCCCACAGGGCTCCCTGCTGCGGGAAGAGGTGCCTGGTTTACATCACATCCCATCCGACACCACTTACATTCCTGTCCCAGGTGGAGAAATCACTGGAAGAGCATGAGGGTAAAGGCAGCCTTTATCTTGGGTGTCTTTTGGTATCTTTGGTATCCAGGTATCTTGGGTGATACCTGGAGATCCTGGGAAACTCCCAGGCCACACAGCACCTTATGGGATTAACAACATCATTCCAGCTTTGAGATTCCCATGGAGATGCTATTTAACCCCTTCCCCTGGAGCCCTAAATATTATGATGGACCCAGGGCTCACAGGAGCCTCCTCAGCAATAAAACTACTGCAAAAGGCAAAGGAAAAAGCCACTGTAGCACTAAAGGGGCATTTGATGAGGTGGATTGCTGCCTGCATCCCTTGTGAGTGAGGGCTGGACCAGGCAGGGTGCTGGCAGAGCCAGCTCCATTCCCAAGCTCCCAGCACAGGCAGCTGTGGGAATTCCTGCATCCCCAGGATATCTCCATTTTCATGTCCAAGGCAACCACATTGAGCATCAGCTCTGTGCAGGAGAGGACCCAAAGCAGAGATGCCACAGCAGATTAAGCTAAAACCTTCCAGCAGCTTCTCTAGAACAAAACCCTGCTCCAGCTTTGCCTCCCCCTTTCCTCCAAGGGAGGGTGAGACCCTGGAAGATTCATCCCAATAACCCCCCAAATGGTTTTAAAGCCACATCTCAGTGTTAAAGGTTGGCTGGCACTTCCCAATGGAAAAGGGAAGTGGATGGGTACATCTATTGGTAAAAGTAGTCAAACTTCCTGAAAACTAAATGAAACTCAATTCTCTCTGCATCAGCCGCAAGAAACCACAATGAAACCCTTCTCTTGTCCAAAGGCAGGATGGAGCAGCAGATAAGGGCTGCTTGGGAAGGCAGTGTGGGTGGGAAAGGAGCAGGAGGAGCTCAAATAAGGACACTTTCCCTTTAAAAGCAAAGGGAGGGATGGGGGGGGGGGGCACAGTATCAGAGACCTTCCCCACCCCTGGGAAATTAAACAAACCCACACAGAGAGCCCTCATATGCTATATTCAGCCAATGTGGTCCAGATGTTGGAGGCAGAGCCCGGCTCTCCGGGGGCCGCTGCTGGCGGCTCCCTCGCTGCTTGTCACGTCCATGAGCAGCCGTGGAAAGATTTCCTTTTTTGGGAACCTTTGCTGATGTGGAGGAAAAGCCAACCCCCAAGCACCACCGCTCCCAGGAACAGACCCAACCCAATTCCCGCTCCGGAGGAGGGAGCGAGGCTCCTTATCACACCCCTCGCCGGAGTCAGGATGGGGCACAAGCATCTTTACTCACACCAAGGGCCGACGGGCACAGTGAGCAGAGGCATCCCCTCCACACTGACCCCTAAGCACCGGGCCACGCAGGCACAGCCCAGCAGCGTTTTCCAGCTTGGATTGCTTTACCAGGTCCCGGTGGCACAATCTCAGCCGGGGGAAGCGGGGGTTTCATGGGTGGAGAAGCAGAAAGGAAGAAAAGCTTTGCCAAAGGAGGAGGTTTCATCACCTCTCCCCATCCCAGCCTCTCCTCTGGCCTGGGGCTGCTGCTCCATCCAGTTGGGAAACTCCCTCCCATTACCTTCCGATGGACTAACCCCAGGGCAGCATTTTTGGAGGGGAACGTGGCAAATCATCCCGGCTCTCACCAACCCAAACAGGGTGATTTTAGAGCCACAGCTCGGCTCGCAAATCCTCTTTAGCCCAAACCCAGGCACTTTGTCTTCCTTTCCCCTTCCTTCCAACAACAAAAGGCTTTTAAACCCAAACCCTCGCTTCTAATCAGTGATTTTCCTTCTTCCCTCCAGCCCCCTTTTCCAGCCCTTCCAGCTATTAAGCTCCTTTAGCCTTACTAAAGTGCTTAGTAAAGCACTTTAGCCTTAGTGCTTTACAATGGGTTATCAAGGAGCAAACCAAAAGTAAACTAAGTTCAAAATGTACTTTTCCTACCAAAGTGTATTTCCAGTGGGAACATCAGCATTTCCCGGCCAGCTCCTGCCCATGCACTCAGACAAGGGGCAGGTTTTCAGAGCAAGGCAGGAATGGGCATCCCAAGCTGTGGTCTGAGCCAGATGCCGCCAGTAAACACGTTTAGACACAGTGGGAACAGATGGAGACCGAGGTTGCAGCTGTAACACAGGGAGCAGCACCCATCCCAAAGGCTCACCCCTTCCTCCACATCCCTGCCTTACCTCGGCAGAGCACCAGGCACAGAGGGGGCTCACAGCCAGGCACTGCTTGCAGGAGTTCACCCCACGGGTGGTGCAGATGTTACCCCCTGAAACAGGAAAACAGTTCGGTTACAGCCTGCACCCACGCATGTGCTGAAGTGTCAGTGCTCAGCCAGGCCCCCATCCCTCCAGGTCTCTGCTCTAATCCCTTTCCCAGCCCCAAACCGCAGGAGCTGCTTCCGTGCTCCTTTCATAACCCTGGTACCAGCTGGGCTTCATCCTGCCTGGGATTGAGCGTCATTTTCCACCTGCCAGCTCCTTAAAGGGTCCCTGCATCCATCCTTTCAGTGCCACACGTGTTGGAGTGAGGGGCATCTCCCCTTGTGCCTCCCTGCAGATGTTTTGGGGTACAGGGGTGAATCCCCAGGGGCACAATGTGGTACCCGCATCCCCTTCATTGGCTGGGGAGCTGCTGCCTCTTCCCATCGCCCCTGATCCAGTGCGGTCGGTGCCTTCTTGTGCATACACTAAACTCAGCAGCTGCTCTTGGCCCAGGTTCAGGCGCAGGGAAATGAGGGGAGGGAGAGGGCAGGAGTCCAGGAATGTGCTGGTAACCGGCTGTGGTTGTGCCGATGCCCGGGGCAAAGGCTGGGCTCTGTTGGTGGAGGCGGCAATGGGGACTTTGAGCGATGCTGGCACCAGCCCTGCAAGTCTGGGGGGGATTGAAGGGACCCCAAATGCCAGCAGGAGCCCTGGGCAGCTCCAGTGCCTGTCAGGACAGAGGCAGGGCCGTGGGGCTCTGTGGTTCCTGCTGTCGACAGCTGAAGTGGCTGCGGTGGCATCACCCTTCCTCCCGGGGCACAAGCGTCTTAGGGCTTTGCTATGGGAATGCTGCAGCCTGGGGAGCCCAGGGGCACGGAGCAGGGAGTGCTGGGATCTCCCCTTTGCCCCGCGTCCCGTCCCAGCCCAGGGCTCTCCCAATGTTTCTCAGCACAGGAAATGCAACACAAAGCAGAGAGGAAATGGTGAAACGGTGTCGTCAGGTCTGGGGGCAGAACCACAGTGACGGCACCGTGTGTTCATGCCCCTGGGCACGCAGCCTGGGCTGCATGTGTGTGTCCGTCATGTGTGCACGCATGTCGCACTTGCGTGTGTCTGTATGAGGTGCTGTCACAGGCTGAGCTGGACACGCTGTGTCTGCTTGGGGATGTGCCCCACGGCCATGCCACCTCCCTGCTTGTCCCATGCAGGGTGACCAAACTTAAAGGCTAAACCCCAATTGCCCTGCTCAGCACCAGCTTCAGGGTGGCATCCATGGGGACACTCTGCAGCATGTGAGGATGGGCAGGATTATACATTTAGTACTGCCTAAAGGAGCGACACGTTGATCTCTGGTGCACCGAGGACATGCGGGGATTTAGCAGCAGCATCACACCCTCGAGCAGACAGGATGTGAACGTGGGACTTGGTATGGGGAAGGCAAAGGGTTCTCAGCATCACCAGCTCCTGCTGCTTGTGGAATCCCTCCTGCCTTGCCAAGCTGCAGCCCAGCACTGGGACATGTGCCTTGGATTTGAGCTCTGCCCTGGCGTTGCCCTCAGGGCCAAGCTCAGAGGATTAACTGCCAGCAACACTCCCGACCTCCTCTTGATGCCAGTGTGGGGTTTGTTCCCTCAGGGGTGGGTTTGAGCTTGGCCTAGGATGAGATGCACGTAGGTCCACATCCTATCTCGAGCAGGTTTCCCCTGTGACTTAAGCCGAGTGCCTCAGTTTCCCCTGTGCATCATTAACCTTGGTCTCAGTGAGCCCAGGCTGCACTGAAACACGATGTGGAGGATCTCCAAGCTTGTGTCTGCCTCCACTTCTGCTGTGGAACCTGAGCTCTGGGGATAATGAGCCCCAGGACTGTCCCTTTGGGCTGGAGAGCTCCTCTGCTCCCCAGCGTTTGGTACGCATTACCTCCTGCCTGTGCGCAGCCTCTGGGCTCAGTGGTTTCCTTCCCACCCCACAGCACAGGGGTCCGTGATCTGGGGTTCCCCTCCCATGCCATGGGAGCTCCACATGGGGTTAGATGGGGCTGCAGCACAGAGGGTCTTACAGGAGGGATGCTGCCATGCCCAAGGCTGCATCACATCGTGTCACCATGGCATTGCTGCAGTGGTGGCTTTGACCAGGGGGCCTTGTGAGTCACTCCCTGCCCCCAGACTCATGCAGCCCTCTGGTCCCCATGGTCTCCATTGCCCCATGACTGAGACACATGCTCAGGGATGGAGGACCCTTCCCCAACCTGGGAACCTGGCCTTTGGGAAGGGGCTGAAATGCCCCAGTGCCAGAGGTGTTAGCACAGTTCTCACCATCCAGATGCGGCTGTTTCTGCTGTGAGCAGGCAGCCTCAGCCTCTCACCGTGGGGAAATGTCTCTGTTTTGCCCTTTCCAGCTCTGCCTGTTTGAGGGAACTGGGGAATAGGGACCTGGGATGATGTAGGAGCAACAGCACAGGCAAAGGAGAGAGGAGGAGGAGGATGCATCTTGAGCCCACTCCACGTTTGGTCCTAGAGCTTCCCAAGCAGCGCTTCCCAGGCTCAGGACACTGCCTGGATACAAGACCCCAGAACAGCTTTTTGGGATTTGTTTTTCCAGCCATAAAACCTCATAACCCCAAGTACTACAAAAGCAGCTGATTTCTTACAATGGCTTGATCCTAAAGACTCCGGCTTTGAAAACAGAAAGACATCCTAATACACAAAATACAGGGAAATGGGAGATGAACTGAGCAGCACGGGAACTGCTGGGCACCGATGTGGAATGACACACTCGAAATACCCCAGACGTCTGTGGCTCAGCATCACCTTGGAGGAGCTTACTCAGCCCCCAAGCTGCACTCCCAGTAACCTCAGTGCACCGCATGAGCCAGCCACATGCTTTGTTTTTCCTCCCTCTGCCAACTGGAGCAAGAGAGTGCCCACAGAAAACCTGATAATGATATTTTCGAGAACTCGATAAAGACACAACCCGTCCGGACATCCTTCTGCTTGACTCAGCGATAAGGGCTTAGGCTTTGTGGCTGCTCTACCAATGCCATCCTGGGGCTGTGGCTTTTCTCTGGCCCTCTCCCTGTCTGCAAGCACCATCCCAGGGAAGGAATAGCCCAAACTGAACTCAGCTTCTTCCAGGTCACCGATACACAGGACCAAAGAGATCACTCGCACAGCCCCAAACTGCAGCTCTATAGCCTCAATGGGTCGTTATCCTATGTCCCATACTGATGACAGCTTGCGGCATATGGGAGCCTCAGGCTGTTCCTGGGAATTCACCAAAGTCTGGAATGTCTTCGACAGCGTTGCTCTGAGAGTCCGGCGTCGAAAACAATGGGGCTCATTTATAAACCAGGAGCTGAAAACACCATTTTACAGTTACAGGATTTACTTTGAGCCCCAGGAACACACCTGGGGAGGAGAGAAAACGCTTTTCTCGGCTCTCCTCCATGCTCCGGACATAGGAAATGTTAAAAGTACAAATTACCCTTGTCTGAAATCACCTGATCACAAAAACCAGTTGTCAAAAGCACCGGAATCGAGGGAAAAGAGCTGAAGACATAAGTGCACCCCTGCCTTTAAACCAACACGGCCACAGCGCCCAACCAGCCCTGCAAACTCTCTTCATTGTGCGTTTAGGAAGGACGGAGCCCAAGTCTTTCCATTACAAACCCTTACCCGGGGCCAGAAGCAGCGGAGGTACACAGCAGAAACTTGCCGCACCCAGCGTGGAAGTAACTCACAAACCACGTCCTGATCCCACTCCACCTTTGGGAGACCCGCCCGGCCCCGACCCTTCCAGGACCCGACCGCTCTGAGCAGCTCCAGGGCCCGCTCCCCCCCGGCGCTCTCTCCAAGGCAAAAGTGGTGGGATTTGGGGGAACGGGGCCGCGCAACCGCTGAATGACCCTGCTTGAAGCGAGCGGCCGCGCTACCAAACCTACCCCAGGCGCCCGCCGCGCAGAGCGCGAGGATCCCGAGAGCCGCGCTGAGCTTTCCCATCTCGTCCTCCAAGCCCCGAGCGCGGGGAGCTGCTGGGAGCGACCCCACCGTGAGCGATGGGGAGCAGCCCGGGAGGCTTTGAGCAGCCCGGGAGATGAATCATGGGTCGGGGTGTGTGACACACGGCGAGCGGGGCCGGCCGGAGGGAGGAAGCGGCGCTGGCTCGTCACTCACTTGGGAGCCGGTTTGTGCCCCCGCCCGCGCTGCCGGCGCCTCCTCATGCTTTGCTTTGCTCTGCTTTGCTCGGTATGGGACCGACTATACGCTGGCAGAGAGCGCACGCAGCGCCGGTGACCTCCAGCCCTGGGGCTGGTAACAGGCTCTTTCCTATAGGCTCTTTTGCCCGGGTCTAACTCCTTGCAAAACCTCGCTCGCTCCTTCCTTGCATTAACTCTTGCGGGAAAGGCAGCCGCTGAGTCCCAGGGATGAACGGGAGGTACAGGTGTGGGTTCTCCGCTCCGGAATGGTGCAAACGGGACAGTTTCTGCTCACATAATAGGGAGCTGAGTGAGATCTGAACCTGGTGAGTGCAGCAGTTCGGGTGTACACGCGGCCATCAGCAAGGTCAGGTGCTTTGGACCTCATTTTTTTCTCGCTTGTCTTGGTGCTTCCCCTCTGTGTCCTCAGAAATTGCTCCTGTAGTGAGCAAGTAGAGGAATTGTTCCCCCTGAAACACCAGAGCTGTTTGTGGGTGCCTCCTGGAGGGGTTTGATAGACCTCTTGTTTAACTTGGAGATGGGGAAACCGAGGCACTCAAGATACGGCTGGGATGCAAATAGGAGAGAAGGGCTGTTTCCCTGGAGCCCTAGGATGCTTCCACCAGGTGTCTGGTTGAGGACAGAAATGACCCAACCCCGGGGCAAGATGACCCAACATGCAGGAACATCGGGCATCAGAAACCTAGCTAGTGTGTGCCTGATGCTGGACGTGATGTGAAGGTGCTGTATGAGAACCACAGCCCCACATTCTCCCCCTACGAGAGGGGATGGTGCCTGGGAGGGAGTGACAGAGCTGGGGACTCAGCCTCAGGAGCTGGGGATTTGGCTTTAAAAGAAGTCGTTTTGGTGCCTCTTTTCTTCTCCACTCAGCCCCATTTTCCCTGCGGGAGCTGCTGCCCTCCCGCGGTTGCGGGGAGTCGTTTTCCACCTGATCCAGCTCCATCCTAAAGACTTGATGGGGAATTGGCAAAGAGGTCAAGGAGAAGCCCATCGATCCTCCTGCAGTGTCCAAAAGTGCTGCGCCTTGGCTGGGACATCAATACAAACCCCAGACCATTCTGAGGGGCTCTTGGTCGTGCCCTGCTCATTGAATCCCAGCCTGGTTTGTGTTGGAAGGGACCTTAAAGCTCATCCAGCTCCAACCCCTGCCATGGGCAGGGACACCTTCCACTGGAGCAGTTGCTCCAAGCCCCTGTGTCCAACCTGGCCTTGAACACTGCCAGGGATGGGGCAGCCACAGCTTCTCTGGGCACCCTGTGCCAGCGCCTCAGCACCCTCACAGGGAAGAGCTTCTGCCTAAGAGCTCATCTCAGTCTCCCCTCTGGCAGTTAAAGCCATTCCCCTGTCCTGTCCCTCCATCCCTTGTCCAAAGCCCCTCTCCAGGTTCCCTGCAGCCCCTTCAGGCACTGGAGCTGCTCTGAGGTCTCCCCTTCAGGATCCTTCTCTTCTCCAGGCTGCCCCAGCCCAGCTCTCTCAGCCTGGCTCCAGAGCAGAGCTGCTCCAACCCTCACAGCATCCCCATGGCCTCCTCTGAGATCCTGGAGCCATCTCACACTGCAGATCCCATTGGCCACTTATAGTGCACTCCAATTCCTGCTTTTCTTATGCTTCATGGGGTGGGTTGATGAATTTGTTCAAGATTCTAGAGAGAAATATGGGAGCCCTGCTTGGCTCAGCACCCCCCATGGATCCTCCCTGCTATCCATCTCTCTGATCCTCTTCACCAAGAGCATCATCCTGCCCTGTAGCTGATGCTCACAATAGCAATGCTGCAAAGGCATACACAGCCCCACCGCATGCTCTGGCCCAGGAGTGATGGATGAGCGCAGCAGCCGAATCCATGCCCTATCGAGTGGGAAGAGGCCGGAGCTGGAACCACCAGAGGGAGCAGAAACTCCTTCAGCCGGCGAGCGAGCCGGAGAGCAGCTCCCAGGCGGCCAGGGATGCTCTGGTTTCCCGCTGGGACTTCTCCTGGCCCTCAGGTCATGGATGCTCTTGCTCCATCAGGGCCTTCCACCTCCCTCCTGCACACAGTTCTGCTGCAGGCTGCCCTCGTAGAGCGGGCAGCCCTGCAGGGAGACCAACTCCAAGTGCAAAAGGCAACAAGCAAACCCCAAACCAAACGGGTTTTGAGGCCCTAAAGTCCCAGCAGCACAACAGGGTGCAGGTCCAAGCTGACTGAAAGGAAGAGCAGTCGACACTCTCTTTGCGAAGCTCCCCTCCATCCTCAGCCAGCCTCATGCCCCTGCCTTTGCTACAGCTCATCGATCCTCATGTTAGGGTCATTAAAGTCCCCTGCAGTGCTGGGCCAAGAAAGCCAAGATGTACACAGGTAAATGAGGTCCTCACATCATGGCTTGGGGCTGATCTGCTTTCTGAGCCATCCAGACACCTTTTCCAGGTAAATACCAATAGGCAAACCCTATTGTGTCGCCTATAAGCAGTGGCACAGCAGTGCCACGGGACAGGCAGGGTGAGGACTGAGCCAGACACAGTTGGACACCCTGAGTCCTGGTGTCCCTTGGGGAGCTTATGCAGGCACAGAAAGCAGAGCAGTGATTGACCCTCCCCTGGCACTGTGTGGGGCTGAGGGGCCTGAATGAGGGGGTCTGTGATGCTCTAGCCCTGAGTGCAGCAGTGATGCTGCTGTAGGACCCAGAGCTGGGGACAAGGCAGGGAAGGGGTGCAGATATCACGGTGCAGGGATCAGGGTGCAGCACTGCAGTGCTCCCTTTGATGGGGCTAAAGGAGCAGGAGAAGGGGAAACAGGAGACAGAGATACTCAGGGAGGAAACCCCCAACCAGAGGAAGACAGAGATGCAGAGAGGGGAATGGATCCAGCCCTCATCGGGAGGCACAGGACAGGCATCACTGAGCAGAGCTGGGGGTGGACGTGGCTGGATTGGGCCAGCGCTGCTCTAAGCATGAGTGGGTGGCATAGAGCAGCAGGCAGGGATTGGGAGAGCAGCGCTGACCTGAGGCTCATGCGAGCCTTCACAGGGGGGGACAGGGAACCTGCCAGCATCCAGGACGACCACGACCATGCGGGATGCTCTTGGGAGCAGGTCAGGAGGGTGGGAAGGACGAGGAGTTAGGTGCTGCTCCGCAGGTCCTTAGGGGTCATTCCCCACTTTGGGATGGCACAAGGGGTGGGTGCTGGTCCCCGGGGCAGGGCAGAGAGGGGGTGCACACGGTGGGGAAGGGGTGGGCAGCCTGGGTGAGCGTGCAGGGGGAGGAAGGCGGTCCTGGGGGGAGGCTGGAAGGGGGTGGAGTTGCTGGTTTTTCCTTTGAACACGGGGAAGACTTTAGCTTGGAACTTGCGTTTGTGGAGCTTCCAGCCGGCAGGAATCAGCTCTCCCTCCTGTGGGAAAGCCCCCGGCACAAAGGGGGTGCCCTGTGCTTGGGGGCAGCGTGAGGACAGGAGGCATGAAGCAACCCTTGGCTGTCTTCCCCTCCCCTATGCCCCCTTTGCCTTTTCTCTCTCTGTCTTTCTGCTTGTCTGGGAGCTTGTGCTAACGCTGCCTGTGCCAGGAGGGATCCGGGAGCGAGCTGACCCTCGCCTGCAGGAATTGGCTTCCCACCTGTTCACAGCCTCGAGGAAGCATCCCATCCATCCGAGGTGCTGTGAGGAGAAAGGCAGGAGGTGGCTCGGAGCCCTGGCATGTGAGGGCAGGCAGGGGACAGCAGGCTTTTCTCTTGCCTTCCCTGGAGATTTGGGATCACGCAGAGACCATGAATGGATCCTTTTTCAACCAGACTCTCCTAGAGCAGGGAGCTTACCCCAACAGGACCCAGGGCTTGGGGATGCTCATGGCCTGCTGCAATGGGACCAGCTCGGTGCTGGCGACCGGCGGCAGCTCTTCGGTGCTTGCACCCGATGAGAGGAGCCTTTACATCACGCGGGTGGTGCAGATCGCGGTCCTCTGCGTCCTCTCCTTGACTGTCATGTTCGGCATCTTCTTTTTGGGCTGCAACTTGCTCATCAAGTCCGAGAGCATGATTGACTTCCTGGTGAAGGACCGGAGACCTTCCAAGGATGTGGGAGCTGCAATCATGGGACTTTACTAAAGCCACCGGGCTTTTGTAGGCAAGTGAACTCTATGGACCTGGTGCCGAGATGCACATTCCCATGTGTTTGTGGGGGAGTGGAAAAGGGGGAGACAGGGGTCTTTTAATATGTCTGTGTCTGTGGGCAAGCCAACCTGTGCTTCCCAGTCAACAATCTGTCCCGGCGACTGGGGAGATCACCCCAGAGTTGTCTGAAGCACAGTAAATGAGCAGCGTTGTGTTGCATGCAGAAATGGCTTAAGTTTTGCATGAAACTTGCAGAACCAGTGATAATGTGCAGACCTGGACCTTTTCTGCTGTTACCTTGGATACCGCTACCTGGGATTTAGGGCTAAGCAAAAAAACAACAAAAAAAAGGAAAAAAAAAAGGAAATTACTACAAAAAGAAAACAAAAAGAACAAAGTGAAGGGAAAGCAACGTGCATGGCATGGACCACGGCTCGGACCATGGGGCAGGGGAAGGGGAGTGCTGTGTGGCTTGGACAACAAAGTCTGCACCCTCCAAAATGTGCCGGTCTGTGTCTATGTGGGACCTCAAGCATGCATCTTCTGGTAGAGTTTTGTCACGGGGAAAGCATGTTCTTCCTTGTTTTCCTGAGCTATCCTGTTAAATAAAGTGGTCCTTTCTTCTTTCACACTATGCTGGAGGAAGAAAAGAACCCACTCCAACCCCCAAACAAAAGCATGCTTGGTTTTGTACACAACAGCCTTTTCTCAAGTGTTCTATTGTTACAGTCCTTGAGGTTTTTTTGTAGTCGTTTTGGAAGCTGGTGAACATTCAGGACTCAAAAAGAACCTCTTTGAAATGGATTTGGTGTTGTCTTCATTTCGTTTGTGTGTGTGCAGAGTTCAGGTGTTTTACTCCGGGTTGCAGGTAGCATCCCCTCGCCTTGCGACTGAGCTCTAATCAGAGGTATTTCTTTAAAGCAGAAACCACATTTCTCACAGGCAAGTATCAGTTACCGCTTGCAAATCAGTTTGTCAGGAACTGGGTGTTTCGGGCTTGTGTTAAATCCCGGCACTGAAGCAGAGCTTCATAAAGATGCACTGAGCGCCTCTTGCAAAGCAAACTGCAGCCTCTAAGTGCATCCCTCCAGCTCTTCTGAGCCTGATGAGCTGCCAAAACTGAATGATGAGAGAGGAGGAGGACTCCTGACCTTTGTTCCGTGATGGATTTGCGGCTCTGGCTGTGGGTGTGAGATGGAAATCATTGGAGTTTTGTTGCGCCAACAATATTCCTGCTGGGTCCACTTCTGTAGTGGGAAAGCAATCCTGGATACTGGAGGAGCTGGTGAGCTGGGCTCTTGGGATGTGAAGAACAGCTCTCCCCTTTCCCAGGATGAACAAGACTAAAGGATGCTTTGTTATTGATCAACATTTGCTGAGCACCTCCTCAAAGGTTCCCACAGGGTGCTGGTAACCCAGTGCAGAGCAGCACTAGTGCAGGCTGTCACTGGCTGCTCTCACTAACCTGTTGCCTGTAACGCCTTGAAAGCACAAAGACAACGTGGCAGCAGGACCAGGATTTGGGATTCAAAGCTCTTAAATGTCCCATTGGTGCCAGTGAAACAGCAGGGCTCTGATTTCTATGGGGTCTGCGTACCTGAGCAGCCTTCTCAGCACGGAGGGTTTGCTGCCCCACCAACACACGTAATAGCGATTCACACAGCAGCATGGAAGGGGATTTTGGTCCCTGCTTCTCAAGGGGGTGTTATGACCATTGATCTCTTTGCGTATGAGCACAAACTGATCCCACTGTGGGAGCACAGCTGGGTCACACCATCAGGGTAAGATGCAGAGCATCCTAATGCATACAAGGACCCACCCAGCTCTGCAAACACTTCAGAGTGTATTTGAATGTAAATGTGACTGCAGCTTCAGGTTGCTGTGCTGTCAGAGAACAGCCCAGATGTACCCATCCAGTTTCTGCTTTAAGCATTTGGTCCCTCTTGCTATCCATCCACCAGACATGGTCCCAGCAGAAGAGAGAACTCAGAGATGATGGAAGAAACCTTCCAGTGTCAGCAATACAAGCAAGGCACAGGAAACACTGCTAATGCAAAGAAAGTATCAAAATCACATTAAATCTGACCTGCAGCAGTGAAGAAGCTGGTCAAATTATCCCAGCTGTCCCCAACTATCTTTGCTTTGCCAGGGGCTGCCCCATAGGGAAACATGGCTCTGCAATCCCACACAGCCACCAAGACACCAAGTGTCCTTAGAGACCACATCCAGGAGTGGGATGTGGGGGTCTTTGTCCCTTTTGTGCTGCGGAGCCCTCCAGAGGAAAGGGGAAAAGTCATCCATGGTAGGGTGACTTTGACACGAGGTGGAGGAGCAATGTAATGCCCTGAGCGCCTGCTGAGAGGGATGGAGCTTGCTCAGGAGTCAATTAGGAGAGGGAAGACTTTCCCCAGAGCTTCTTGGGGCAAACGCTCAACTTTACATTGGCTTATTCATTCTCCACTGGGGCTGTGTCTCTTCCATGATCATAAGGGCTATGTTTGCATCACTGGGTTGCGTGGACCAACAGAAGAGGGTCTGCAGAGTGAAGCAGTTGGTGGGCACCATCTGTATTTACCATCCTACACGCTATGTGTCCCCATGGGGTTACTGGGCTTCTATCTTGCTCTCAGTGGGTTTAAGACACTTGCACACAAGTCCCCATCCTCTCAGATTCCCAATAAAAAGCCGATTACCCCACTGAGAATAATGACCAGCGCAGGTCATTCCTAGTGGAAGGTGCTGAGGGCACCATGATGCTGCCCAGATTTCAGACCCTGCAAACCCAGCTGCCCTGTCCCGGAGGATGAGGTGGTTCCTCCAGGGCTTGCGTAAGGGAAGCAGACCATCATGGCTCTTTCTGCTGCCTTTCCCCACAAATAGCTGTGTGTTTTCAGCTCACACCTCCTCATTTAGCTGAAGCTCCAAGTGGGTTCTGGCTCCCAAGAAGATTTAAGCAGGTTTTTTTTTGGACAAGGCTGGTTTAATGTTATTTTGATTCAGGTTCTTTGAATTGTTGCTTGTAGCAGGTTTAGTTCCAGGACGTCACTGGGGTGCCAGAAGCTCCACACGTATGACTGAGAAACACTGAATCCTAGAATGGTTTGGGTTGCAAGGGACCTTCAAAGCTCTATAGGTTCAAAGGTCTAAAGGTCTATAGGTTCTGCCTATAGACACTGCTGGCTCTAAAGTACAGCACTGATCATCACATCAATGGCAGAGTGAGGACCAGCATCGAGTGTTGTTTAAAATCATCACCTAGCAGTGGAATAGAAGATACCAATGCAATCCTGTGGGAATGGCCACACTGCTCCATCTAATCTGCATCCCTCCTCTGAAAGCAATCATGATTTTAGGCAGCGTGTAGTCAGTCAAGTTATCCTACTAATAGGGAACTGCTTCTTGACCCCAACCAAGAGCACCCAGTGCTGGACCTTCCCAACCCTCCTTCCCTGTCACTGGGCTGGTCCCCACTTGCAGGGATGTTGTTCCATCTGGGATATCCTATTCCTAAAGGGCAGACAATGAAAGAGTTAAACAAGCCAAGACAGACAAACAGAGAGGGAGGATCCCAACCTGAGCCCGGCACCAGATGTACTGGAGCACCTGCACCAAACACACAGAGTATTTAATAATTCCTGAGAATTGCCATGGTAATGAAGCACAGAGTCAGGTTGTTATGGCAACAGCCTGTTTCTTTAGGCAGGGAGGCACTACCCGGGTTGTAACCTCAATCCAGCCTCAACACACTTCTCAGAGCCCAAAAAATCAAGAAGAAGTGAAATAAAATGAAACCAGATAAGCAGCAGTTTCTTGTCTCTCGTCTGGCAGCTCTGGGCTTGTTCAATGGGTAGGTGGAGGGAAGCAGGTTGTTCCAAGCACGCATTCCTCTGGAAAACCTGAGGGATGGATGGAGCGGATCTCTACTGGTCCAACACTGAGTGCTGATGGAGGTGAGGGGCTGGATCCCACTCATGGTGGGTCTGGGATGCTCTTCCACTGCCTGTGGCTTGGTGTGTGCCATTAGCTTCCCATTAGCTAGCTAATGGGAAAGACACATCCACGTCTCAAAGTGCATATGTACAAGAGAGCAGTCATGAACAAGCCGTCATCCCAGCCGAGCCCACAGCGGGATGCTGGGATCCCAGTTTGCAGGCAGCCTATGGTTACCTGCATCCCAAGTGATGCAGATCCCAAAGCTGGTTTCCTAGATGAAGCAGGCACTTTGGGGGGCTGGAAAGGAGGTAACAGACCACTTTTCCTAAAGCCACATGACAGAGCTAAGAAGAAAGCACGGGATTCCTGAGCTCTGGCAAGGTGTCCCTGGACTGAAGGGGCACCCATCAGGCAAGACTGGAAATCTCCTGTATCTCCTCCTGCCCTCCCATCAGTGAGCACAAAGCCAGTTCCATCTCCCCACCTCAAGTCATCCCCTCCAGCAGATGTGTCATGTTTGTCCAGCTGATCCTTACATTGAGTTTTAATTCAGTGCTGGTTAAAGCAGCAGCTCTGTGAGCCCATTTCTTATTAAGGAACCAGAGGCAGTGCACAGAAGGCTTCACTTAGCAGAGAAATGGCTTGAAATACACAGTGCAAGTACTCAGGAGCATCACTTGATAAATCCCCACTGCTGCTCAGCGTGGTTCTCTTGTACTGGCTGTGTGAGAGCCATTAGCCTCCAGATAAAGCCTCTGTAGTCCATTAACTCTGCCACAGAGGGATAAGTTGATGCCATTGGAGTCAGGTACTCAAGGGAGAGCTGAGATCCAGTGATGACAAGAATTGAAGAGCTAGCACTGCCTCACAGCTTTGGAGGCTTTGCCTACCAGTTTCCCTGTTTGAAAGGGGCATGTTTCCCAGTGTCTGTGTCTTTCCAGCTGCTTTGCTGCTGCCGCTGCTGCTGGCATTTTGGCCAGGAATTCCTCAGCTCTCCCATCCTGCCCTGGCTCCGTGCTTGAGACTGCCTGGACCTGCTGGCCTGGCACAGGACTTGCTGCCTACTGAGGTGTGCAGAGCACTTGGCACCTACCACAAAACCCAGGGCACAGAAAGCTCCCCCCTTCCAAAGAAATGTAGGTTGTCCCTTTTGCTCCTTGCCAAATCAGAGCTGTTATGGGATTGAGTGAGTATTTAGAATCCTTGGTATAAAACAGGCATCTTACAGCTCCATCTGTACTCGGAAAATGATCAGTGCTGGGAGTATTCCTGGGCACTGGAACTTGGCTGATGACTTGTGAGAATGGTTCTTGGTACGGGTCAGACCCGTGCCAGCAACCTGACCCCAACAGTCTCGAGTTAAAAGATCACAGTGCGTTCAAGGACGCCTCTTTGGCCTGAGCTGGCTGTGCAGGGTGAGCATCTCATTACATCTGATGGATTCACATGCAAATGTAGATGTCCTCAGAGCAGTTGTTTGGCTTTCTGAATCCAGCTTTCTCAATCATGAATGAGGGATTTGAAACCCTTGCGTTTAGTCCTGGAGAATACATCTGTGGAACGCAGGGAAGCTCAAAGCACCCCCAGCAGTCTTGACAGCTGCCCGTTCCATGGTGTTGCATGCATCTTCAGGTTCCCCCATTAAGATGACTGAGCCAAGCGATTCCCCTGCAGGCTGGTCAGGGTTGAGCTCCTCTGATCTGAGAGACAGGCAATTCCTTGGGCTTGTTTGTTCCGTGAGCACATGGGTATGGAAAGTTCAGTGAAGAGAAAATCAGAACGCTGCCAGCAAACCAGGAGGGTTTGGCAGAGCCCTGATGGTACCACTGTCAATATGCACTGGCAGTGCTCGAAGGCATGTAACTAAAGTGGCTGTCTCTGATTTGACAAACACTACTCACCTCCATGTATTTCAGGTTGTGTAACAGGAGTCCAGCTTCAGAGCTGCCTTTTTACCTCTTTGGCTCTCTCTCTCATCTTTTCCTGCAGCTCATTGGTGTGGATGACATTTTCACATCATTAGTTTAAGGCAGGTTCATCACCAACAAAGCAAGAATGTCTTTTTAATTACAAAGGTAGTGAGGGAAGCTGAGAGCTGGCTCTGTGTGCCAATCTTTGCTGCAGGTCACAGATGACTTCAAAGTGAAGGGCTGGGTTTGCTCTACATGGGTTAGGAGAAAAGCATAGAAGATCCATCCACCCTGCGATGTTGCAGTTCTTACAGTGTCCAATACTGTGAGGACATGAGTCATTTGAAGTGTGGATGTGACACTGGAAGTGGAGATCTTAATAATCAAGAAAAGGCAGGAGAAACTGGAGGATGGGCTGAAACTGCAGAGCTGCACAACTCTGCTTTCCTCATTTAAGAGCCAGTTTTGGTCCTTAGTGTGTCTGTGGGTATCGGTTGAGGCTGGTACATAAGTGCAGGTGGGAGGACAGATGCTTGTGCAGAGGAAAACAAGGTGTGCATGAAAGCAAGCTCAGGGCACTGTTCCCTCTCCATGCGCTGGGTGCTTGCTCTCTGCTCTGGTATGGCTCAAGCTTTCGTGCAGGTGAGGTCAAATCCAGAGCCATCCTTTCTGGAAGGCCCCACAAGTGCCCGCATCTTACAGGTTTCTGTGCAGCTGTGAGTGCTCCCCTCTTGTCACAGAGTCCCAAAATGCAGGTTTAACAGGAGGAGACAGCTGAAAAAGCAGGGAAAATGTAATTAGGTTGGAATTAGCTGAGTTCCTTCTCGCGGATAATTGAAAATCTGACTAATTGGTTGCAATGAATTCCCAGTGCAGACAGGATCCAGCTTGGTGTGTGCTGTGCCAGCTGCCACAGCACTGCACAAGGACCAGCCTGCAGACTGAATGCTACAATCCACTGGCCTGTGACACTATACAGGGCCCAGTTCATCATCTCCAGGGAGATGCTACAAGCCTAAACCCTCCTTGGCTGCAGTAAGGGTGGTTTACTGGTCCATGTACACAACAAGGCTCTTTGTTCTTCATCCCACACTTCACAAAGCAGGGAGCCAGTGGGACACCAAACTTAACGCAATCCTAGTGTGACAGAACCTACCCTGCACTGTTTGCAGCATGCCAGAGATGGAAAGGACAATAGGACAAAAGGACAACTTGCCTCCATCGTGATCACAGCATGCAAGCATTTGGCTGACCTCAAGGACTGCCTGTGTTGGATCAGTGCTGAATCAATGGTGTTGGTTGCCTGTACTCCTGTCTCTGCTGCTCAGGCTGATGGGTTTCCAGAAGCTCTGTTTCATGATCAGGGCTGCCCTGGGCTGATGGAAACATCTAGGGTACAAGTTGGATTTGTCATACTGGTAGGAAACCATAGATTTAAGTAGGCCTCTGGCTGTACTGGAGCTCCCTTCTACCTAAGGACAACTCAATGTCTCCACCATGGACACGACAAGGCAAAGCAAAGCAATCATCCAGGCTGAGGACCTTCAGGAAACAGAATGCTGTGTGCTCCACATCCCTGTTTGCCTGGAGCAAACACTTGGTATAGATGGCAGGTTCCCAGTGGCTGGAGTTGGTTCAGAGAGGTAGCACAGATAGGAAGCAAGCATGTTCTTTTCATTGCAGCACTTGAAGGACCAAGGCTAGAAAAGCACTGGGCTCATTGTGCATCCTTGGCTCTAGCTTCTCTTCTTTCTCACTGCTCGGCAGCAGTGCTGCGTGCCAGGTGGCTGCAGTTCATTATGAACTTCATCAAGTGCCTGGGGAAATAAGTCATGGGGAGGATGAGAAATGACACACACACTTCCCTCAGCGCTGACTGTTCATCATCTCCTTGGACAGAAATGCAGTAATCCCTGGGGCGGGCAAGGGCTGCAGAAGGGAGGTACCAATCGCATTCATGGAATCAGAGAGTTTACACCATTCCTGAAATCTGAGGCTTTTTCCCATCTGGACTGTATCCCTAGGGATATTTCTTTCGCTTTGGGGTTCAAACCATGGCTCTGCCCGCTCGCATCCTCTTGTGTTTGAGGTGCTGGTTTCAACGCACTTTGCAGATGAGCCAAAACAAACCCAGCTCCTTCTTGGCTTTAGGTAGAGCAGGGAAGGCTGAATGGAGAGAGAAGTTAGTAAGAACCTCGGTGCTTAGGAATTTGTCACAGTTCCTTTAAATGGCTCCGTCCAGAAGCCTGCAGGGCTTCAGGATGACTAATAGCTCCATTATTCTCTGCAAGGTATACAGCAGGTTACCCTTTAACAGACAGGAGGGAACAAGACCTGGCAACAGAACACAAAGAAACACAGCTGGACGTTTGGGTGCACTGTGGCCAAAGTCCTGTTTTAGAGCTCCCTCCTCATGGGCAGAGGGGAATGAAAAGAAGAAATGGAAGAACAGCCATGCCAAAGCCCAGTGTCAGCATTCCGCTCTTTGTTATAGTGGGAATGCCCAGCTGAGCCTTGCAGTTAGAGCCATTTCTGGAGGAGGAGATCCTTTAGGACTGTGCTTTCATGTGCTAAAGCTTGTGGCAGTTACAACTTAGAGCACCCTTTGCACTGTCTGTCACTTCATGCCTCCCCACTTCACACATAGGGGAGTCCTGCTGTGGACCAGATCACAGAACCTGTACAAAACACTGAGTAAACTAACACTAAACGTAGGTTTCCACGTTGCTCAGCTCATTCTCTGGTTCACCATGCAGCCCCCCGGGCCACACTGCAGGCACAGCTAACAGGAACCATGTCCTGCTACAAGGCTGTCACCTCGTGAAAGGTCTTTCTCCAGCTCCCACAAACCCAACTTTAGAACCCTCTCAGCTTTCTCCACTAAGACTCCAGGACCTTTCCTGTGCAGCTCATTGTCCCCCATCCACAGCTCGTGGTGCTGATGATCAATGCAGGTTTGCAACCTCTGCATTGGTTCCTAGTGAAACCCATCACATTCCAGCGCCATTCCTCTGCTTTACTGGGCTCTCTTCTTGCATCTCTCACACCTCTCCTCCCAGTGTGGGCTGTCTGCAAAGGTGTTACACACCCAAGCTACCAAACAGACCTTGTGCAGCAGCCCCTTGTTTTCTGGCAGCGTCTCCCTTGCTTTTCAGGGTGGGATGACACTGACTCTGCTACCTGCAACAGGAAGAAACGCTTTGCCCAAAGCACCTGACATGGGACCTGCTGCTCCCTTACTCATTGTCAAGTCTTCAGTGTAAATCACTGCAGTGGAGCTGGGAGTTTTTACTCCTGCTTTGAATCTGGATCACAATGCAGAGCTGGTGGGAGTGTGTGGCACTGCTTTCCTGCTGAGGGGTAATTTTGGCGCTTGGGAAACAAACAGAAAGAGACAAAACATGAAGATCTCGTGATAAAGCTTGGCTCGCTTTGCCTCAGTCCAGCTGCCACACGCCAGCTCTATTTCTCTGCCTTTTTCTCCCTTCTTTTACTCTCCATTTAGTGCAATGCAACAAGAATTGGCCCTTGTCACTTTGCCCATGTCAAAATGCCTCACCTCCTCTTTTACTCCTCTCCCATGTCCAATCCCGTACTCCTTCACCCTTTGCACAGCTGGGACAGCCTCCCTGTGAATCCAGGCTACTCCACTTGCAAGTATCCTAGGACAATTCTAAGCCATTCTTGTCATGGTTTTCTCTGTCTGGGCTCTGGCAAGTTACTGCCTCCTGAAACCTCCGGCTCAATGTGGAAGAGTTACCTGTCTTTTTGACCAAGGAATGAATTCAGCTGGGTAGTAAACTGCCTGAGAAATGTACTTGGAAGGAGCCGATGCCCTCCAACAGAGCAGCCTCCAGTTCTGTGCTGCTATTAATGCTCCTTATGAAATGTGTCAAATCTCCGCCAGCCTTCGCTGTGTCTGCTCCGGGGACTCTGCCTCCGGACTTTGGACAATGAGAAGCCAGTTGGGGAAGCGTGCCCAGAGCAGGGCTGCAGGAAAACCTCTCCTGCAGGCCAGAGAGCTCCGGCATGGCTGCTGAACACAGGGAGCCAATTGTGCTGGGCTGGGGTCGAAAGTGGCTCCGAGCACATCGCTGCTTTGCCTGCTGAGAACAGGCTTGGAGTCAGCCTTGCTTAGCTAAATCAGGTCCTGCACTCACTGCGTGCTTACACCACCTGAATTGCACCCTACCAGAGAATGGGGTTCCCTCCTTCCATCCTGTGCCCACCAGTGAGGCAGATCAGGGATTTTTGTCCTCAGGTCCCTGCCCTTGCAGCGTGGATCTGTCTGCTGCCAGTGCCGTTGTACTGGAGACAAGTGGGAACATGGGATGCTCCATCTGGCAGTGGCCTGCATCTCCCTGACCACAGCCTCAGCATCGCAGCTGAATCCAGACAAAGCTGCTGTCCATCATGAAGGTCACATGAAGGAAGAGCCCTGCCCTGGAGATGCTTTACATGGAACAGCAAAGATGCAGGTGGACACTCCTGCAGCCATTGAACCCCACTGGTGGCTCGGGGTGCACGGGGTGCTGTGTCCTATCCCAGCAGGCTCAACACTGCCTGCTTCGCTACATGGGATCTTTGGTCCTGCTCCTGCTGGATGCTGATGAACCAAAATAACTCCCTGTTTTTCCCAGCCAGCGCTGAGCTGGGATGTGTTTGGGAAGGCGGCTGCGACGCGGTGACAGATGGCCAAGAAAGCAAATGCTGTTTTTTATGTCACCTCCGTGTTTCCTCCTCTGCTGTCTCCTGCGCTGGAGGCGGTGTTTGGAGATGGTGTGTGCTGCCAGCACACGGCTGGCACCAGGGCTGAGCAGACAGCAGGAGCTTGGAGCAAGGTGTTGGCCACCTCACGCGTGTTTCTCCCCCACCTCTCGCACGTTTTGTGACCTATATCAAACCTTTCTCCTCCCAGCGATGGTGTTTGAAGCGGATCGGTGCTTGAGGTGGAGTGTTTGATTTGCCGGGCCACTGAACACTCCTTACCACCTGCCTGCAATGGCTGCTGGCCCAGACTGCTTTCTTTTGCCCTGAGGAGCCAGGAAAGCTCAGGATCAATAATAGGGATCTCTTCTTACAGACCCAGTGCTAACTGCACATAAAGAAACCTGGGCAATCTCCTTTTGCAGCCTACCTGGTGAGGAAGGAGTGTCTGATATCTCTGCTTGGCACAGCATCTATCTGCCTCCTGCTTCTGCCTTGTTTCACTTGGCAAGTATCCCTTTTCTCCCACTAGAGCTCACACTCCTCTGCCTTGGCAGCAGACAGACAGACAAGAAGAGGTGGACAGATACAGGGACTCAGCTCAGCAATGGCTCTCCTGTCTCTCCCTGGAGGAAGAATCTCCCTGAATTCAAGGATCCCTAAATTCAAGGATCTGGCGCTGAGCAGTGGGATCGGTGGTGCTTGAGGCAGTCAGAACCTCTCTTCCCAGGGCAGGGAAACTGAATTCAAAGAGGCTGATGACAAATCAGTGTCACACTTAGTGACAGAGCTATGAACCAGACTCATTTCCACTGTGAGCTTGGAGCCCTGTGGGGGTCATGGGGAGCCCTGAAGGGCTCGGCACTTCCAGCCCCCTCACCCTGAGGACCAGGAGACCACAGTGATGACTGGAGCATCATGCAAAGAAGCACAAGGCAGGGAGAGGCAGAGGGGAGCTGGTCTGCACCCACACACCCAGACCCAGCCCTTCCCTGCAGCAGGAGCACTGAAACCAAAATAAATTGCTATTTACACTGCTAGCATCCTTCCTGCTGCTCCATGGAGCCAGGCTGGGGCCCTCCCTGTCCTCCTTGGTGGACACAGGCACTCGGTGCCACAGATGTGGAAGTGTGGCGGGGAACGGGAATGCTGTAAGGCTGAAGAGCAGCACGCTCGTGATCGAACACATGCTGCCCTTATCATCACCCTGTGCCACCCCGTAGTCATCCAGGGGCTTAGGAGCAAGGCAAGGTGGGAGACACGGGCTGGGCAGAGCCAAGTGGCAGAACAGATCTCCCTAGAAGGCTCTGGCCATTATTCTGCTATGCAGGGCTGCACGTGTTGGTGTGCATAAGAGCGATGCCAGCCCATGGCCTGGCTTCGTCCCCCATAGGAGTAGCACTGGCAGCAGAAAAGAACCTTGAGCCCATGCTGCTCACTGCTCTAATGCACCCTCCTGGCCTCAGGGGGGTTACTACATGTTGTAAGAGCCAGGCATCAAGCCAGTCCCTCCTGCCAGCGAGCAAGGGCTGAGGCCAAGCTGTGCCTGGTCACTGCTACCTGGCTCTGGGCTGATGATAACTAAGTGATTTCACACAGGCAGTGTGCCTTCAGTTTCTCCCTCTATAACATCAGTGATGCTCTAGCTTCTTTATAAGTTTCTGTACAAGTATTGATGACCTTATGGTCCTTTCCAACCCTAACTATTCTATGATCCCTAAGTACTGCAGAACAGCATTTACAGTGCTACAGACCTGGGTCTGACCCTGGCTGTTACTCCATTCCCCTCATCAGTCTCCAGACTTTATCAGACTTCATCAGACTTCCTCCCTGTTTGCACCATTACAAGGAAACAAACAGCCAAGATCTTTGGTGGCAGCAATATACGCTGCCCTCTTCCCATGCCTGTTTCACTAGTGAATGGCCCCTGAGAAGTTAGGCTTATACCAGAGGTCTGTCAAATTGCAGTTTGGGATGAAGATACTGTGAGCCAGCGGCTCCATCAATGAGCTCCATCCATGAGCTCCATCAATAGCATCAATGAGTCCTCCATCAATGTAGGACTCCTTGCAGCAGAGACAGGCAGAAAGGGTGTAAGATGGTCCCTACATACTGGGACTTCCCAAGAGTGTATGATGGATAGTGATGATCTGATGCTTCTGGGCTGTCACAGGTTTTGTTGGGCACAAGTAGCCACTGTCCCTGTGTGTGAATCATCCTTTCTGTAGTATAGATTGGGCCCATGATCCATAGAAGATGCTCCGGCTTTGCTGTCAGATGAACTTTGTAGTTCCAGCCCTTCTCTGCCATGGCAGAGCAAGGAGGGGTGCGGGAGTGATGTGGTGTCTGTGTTGCAGCTTTGAACACAATCAGAAGGAATCAAAGATCAGAGGTGTGGAAGAGCCCCTCTACAGAGATGGATTAAGCTAGAAACCTTCAGCCTGGAAGAGAGTTCAGTGCCTGGCTGAGGTTTGTAAGATCTTCGGGCAGTGACCAGGAAGCAAATACCGCTCTTTCTTCACAGTTCAAGAACCAGAAAGGTGGAATTCAAAAGACGTGAGAAATCAGCAGGCACAGAGGGAACACACAACAGTGCCTTTGCACACTGCAGGACCTGCCCCTGCTGAAGGAGCTTGCACGGAGCCAGACCATGTATCTCTGCCTTGTAACTCACCTCACTCAGGAGCCAGCACCGGCAGCTACCATGGCACGTGCCCCTTGGTGTGACCCAGTGTGCCCATTGTCACCCCTGTGTGCTGCATCAGCCCCATGGCAGGGAAGAAGAGAGAAGTTCTTGGTTGACGCAGGGCAGGCTCAGTGTTATTTTGGGATGAGATTTCCATGAATAACTCCCCTCATCTGCCAAACCCAAATTAAAACCTGCTGCCAACAGGCAGGAGCCCTCCCCTTCACCCCCCATCCTTCTTTTATTTTATCTTTTGGAATATTTCATGCATTAAGAGAAACCAGTGAACAATCCAGATTGTGCATTAAACACTGGCCCACGCGGTCTGGGAAACAAAGAGCAGGAAGGAACCCTGCGATTCAAACTGTTGCTAGCCAAGATGTGTTGGGGAATGTCAGCTCTCCTCAGAACAATTCTTGCACATTTCCTATAGATAACATGAGGTTTTGGGGAACAGCGCTATAACCTGCAGGCATGGGAGCCCCAGAGCCAGGGATGTCCTGCAGGGCTGGTGTTGATGCCTTTGTGTGTGCAGGGAAGAAGCCTGGTGTGAAGGACTGGGAAATCTGTGGCCAATTTAGGAGCTCCCAGCCTGCTTTCCAGGGTAAAAGGTGCTTGTTGCCTGTAGCCATGCCTGGCACTTCCATCAGTGCCCAGGCAGAAAAGGGCTGATGTTTTCGTCTGCCAGAGATTTCTCTCTATTCCTGGATATCTACAGGAGTCCTGCGTGCAGCAACACAAAACCTCTTTCTTCTGCTGCTGAGGGTGTTCTGCAGCTTGGGGAAAGTGAAAGGAATGGCTCAATGGGTGGCTTCCACTGAAGAATGATGGTGAGCCCTCATCCAGCAACCACCCCCACATGCTCCCAAAGGCAAACAGTTCCCCCGCTCTTCCTCGTGGAAGCAGCCACAGAGCAGATGAGCAGGAAACTTCCCAGCAGCCAAGTTCAATGCAGCTCAGGCAAACCCTTTGCTCCCTGAAGCGCTGGTAGTACTTTGTGTGTGAATTCGAGTGTCTGCAAACCGAGAGAGTGATGGAGAGGGCATCAGTGGGGCAGGGAGGTGCAGGAAGAAACCCACTGGAAGTTACCAGACTCAGTGCATCACGCACTCCCCAGCCCCTGGCAGCTGAGCCTGAAGGGGAGGGCCAGTGCATCTCAATGGCATTCATTCCCTTTCACCTCCACCCAGTCTATTCTAGGAAAGCCTGCCCAGAATTCATGCACCCCAAGCGTCACACTTCACAGCTCCCTTCCCACGCAGAGCTCAGCCAGCAGCTTGATTCCTTACTCTGAATAAGCACTGCTTCCCTGCCTGCCCCCCCCACGCCAGGCTGCACTGCTGATGGGGACCTGCCTCCCCCTGCACCCAAGGGAGGATGCGACAGCATCACCCATGCCATGGTGCTGTGTCCTGCTTCCCAGGTGAGGGCATGAAGAAGCAGTAGGGGTAAAGCTACAGCAGGGCCCTCACTCCTTGGTCTTTGTTTCCAGCCAGGGTAAGCAGGGGAAGATGCTTCCAGGTGGTGATGCCAAAAGGTTCAGCGCTCAGGGCCAAGCACCACCCTCTCAGAGCCAATCACAGGCATAACCTAAGAGAAAGCTCAGTGTATCCCCTGGTTTCAGGCCTCAGGCCAGTGTACTGATCCAGAACAGCATCCTACTCTGAAAGACCAAATTCAACATTAGATACAAGGCAGAAGCTCTTCCCTGTGAGGGTGCTGAGGCGCTGGCACAGGGTGCCCAGAGAAGCTGTGGCTGCCCCATCCCTGGCAGTGTTCAAGGCCAGGTTGGACGCAGGGGCTTGGAGCAACTGCTCCAGTGGAAGTTGTCCCTGCCCCTGGCAGGGGTTTGGAGCTGGAGGAGCTTTAAGGTCCCTTCCAACACAAACCATTCTATGATTTTAAGTAAAGACGCAGTAACAGTGCTTTCACTGTGAAATATGCACATGATTTTCAAGGGATAGATCAAAGGCTGCTTCTGTGGGGACTGATAACGTGAGATGTGAAAATCCAGAGGGAAGGAGAGGGAGATCTTCCCACTTGGGGAATGCACACATGGGAAGCCCAGCAAGCCCAGATGCAGAAGAAGACAATGATATTACCATGCCTAGAACAGACTTAGATGGTGAGGTTGCAAACACTTCTGTGTGGTTCCAGTCTCTCACAGGGGTAGCTGGCAATGCACCAAAACTCCAACAAGCCCCATGCTCAAGCCTCACAAACAGGAATCATCCAACACTGCCTCTTCACAGGACTTCGCTTATGAAAGATTAAAAAGAACTAAATTCACCCACTTGTAGCCATCGGCTCTGTGTCAGATTGATGGCATGGCAGACAATGGCTGCATCCCTGTAAATATGTTATCTTTATGTCACTTAATCCCCGTAATTTTAACCCTCTCTGGCCTGAGTCATCCTTCAGTGACCCCAGGCAGATACCTGCATAACCAACATCAACTCTTTCCTTTTTCCTTCTCCCAATCATTTCCACACTTCCAGACCTGGATGGGGTTCCCCTGAGCAATCCTCTGTGGATTTTCCTTCCATGAACTTATCTAGTTCCTTTTGCAGTGTACAAAAACTTCCATCACCCTCACAAGACAATGACTCCAGGTCAACTCCCATCATGTGTAACATGTCCCAGAAGGTAGGTGCTCCTGTTGCCCCATAGTTATCATAGAATCATAGAATAGTCAGGATTGGAAAGGACCTTAAGATCATCCACTTCCAACCCCCTGCCATGGGCAGGGACACCTCACACTAAACCATGCCACCCAAGGCTCTGTCCAACCCTGCCTTGAATACCACCAGGGATGGAGCATTCACAACTTCCCTGGGCAACCCATTCCAGTGCCTCAGCACCCTCACAGTAAAGAACTTCTTCCTCATATCCAATCTAAACTTCCCCTGTTTCAGTTTGAACCCGTTCCCCCTTGTCCTGTCACTACAGTTCCTCATGATAAGTCCCTCCCCAACATCCCTATAGGCCCCCTTCAGATACTGGAAGGCTGCTCTGAGGTCTCCACACAGCCTTCTCTTCTCCAGGCTGAACAGCCCCAACTTTCTCAGCCTATCTTCATACGGGAGGTGCTCCAGTCCCTGATCATCCTCGGGCCCTCCTCTGGACTTGTTCCAACAGTTCCATGTCCTTTTGATGTTGAGGACACCAGAACTGTGTACAGTGCTCCAAGTGAGGTCTCAGGAGAGCAGAGCAGAGGGTCAGGATCACCTCCCTCGACCTGCTGCTCACGCTCCTGTTGATGCAGCCCAGGACACGGTTGGTTTCTGGGCTGTGAGCGCACACTGCAGTCGGCTCATGTTCAGTTTCTCATGGACCAACACCCCCAAGTCCTTCTCCACAGGGCTGCTCTGAATCTCTTCTCTGCCCAACCTGGAGCTGTGCCTGGGATTGCTCCAACCCAGGGTAGGACCTTGCACTTGGCATGGTTAGTTTTGGCTCCAAGGGACACTCTGCCACTGCTTCAATCTCTGCACACAACCCACACCATGGTTTGGTAGATGGTCTGGCTGAGAGCTTTTGGCAGGTGCTCCTTGAGGCAGCCGTAATCACTCATTTAAATCTCATTTCTTTTTCTTTTCGAAAGCTCCCTAAAAAACACAAAAGATTTCATTCCTGCATCTCACTGGAATTGTGTGCATATTGCCATGGCAACCATGCCAGAGATTTCTGTGGTCCCAGACCCATTTTATTGGTTATTAGATATCTGTGCAATAAAAATATATATATAGCTTTGTTCTCCCATCTGTCTCTTCCATCTGCTTATTTCCAAGCGAAATATAACCATTTGGCTCAGTCACAGCTTTGTGTCCTCCCTCATGGGATTTGCTGAAGGAAACAGAGATGCACCTGCTGATGGTCGTGGAAGAGGTGAAGGGGAGGAAGAGATGAAAGACATTGCTGTGGACACGAACCTGACCTTCACACACATGGGAAACCCCATCAGCTGCAGTGATGACACCTGCAGGGTTAAACCAGTCCTTCCTCACACACCAAGTCCCTGGCTGCAGTAGCTGGTGTGTCCATCACCAGTTGCGTGAAGGGGAAGAGAAGCCCAAGAGCACTCTGACCGGCACAAACCCTATTTGCTTGCGGTGGAACTGCAAGCTCAACCCCAGTAGGTTGGTTTCCTGCCACAGTGTCACGGGGGAAGTCGAGTGGAATGTTGTGTCACTGGTCAGTGAACAGGAAGCTCATCGCAGCTTAGCCCTACCAATTCAGAGCCCTTTCTACCTTCCCAAAACAGAAGGAGAAAAGCATCATCTCATCCCATGCAATGAGAAAAACACCAGTAATAAGACCTCTGTGCCAAACTGACCATGTTCCTTCCTTATAGCTATCAGAACTCGCACTGAAAGCTGTTTGACATGCCCCCCTCTGCGGGACTAATTCCTCCTGGCAGTGTTTGCCTTGCCTGCCCTCCCCCGCAGCCTCTGCTGGAAGAGAGGATGTGTTCCAGCCTCCCGGCTCCCTCGCATTATTTAAGCTGTCAGTTGGTAATTATAGTGCTGCATTTCAACTTGATGCTTCCCAGGGGGCCAAACCACACCAACAGATGAAAAGTGGCTCCCGACTGAATACTTTGGGAGCTGCTGTTAGAACTGAGCCGATGTCTCCATCAAGCCAGGGTGAGACATTCCTTAATGCCCTGACTGCTCTTGGGAGACTGGAATTGCACCTTCTACTGTAAGACCCACATCTGCACTTTCTTACCCCTTAGAACACAACATTCCTGCTCTCCAGATGGGAGACACAGCTTTCTTACAAGGGATGTGTTCAAGGCAAGGCTGGAGAGAGCCTTGGGCGATGTGGTCTAGTGGAAGGCGTCTCTGCCCACAGCAGGGGGTTGGAGCTGGATGAGCTTAATGTCCTTTCCAACTCAAACCAGCCTGTGACTCCATATCAGATTGGACCTTCTCAATGTAAACATCTCCACAGCAGCCTCCCCATCAGCTCTGCATCCCGCAGTGCAGATGGAAGGGGCAGGGAGGATGCAGCTTTGCCTAGTTAGGGATGCCTCAGAGTTCAAAGCAAAGAATGACCCTCACCACAGCCTCTCCACCTGACCCACACAGCAAGGCCAGGATGACTTCGTCCTATCAGTCCAGGTCCCCATTTCTCACAGGCTGAAGCAAATCAAGTCTCTCAGTCACACAACCATGAACACCAAGCCGGGGGGACCCACACAGCCCTCTCAGTGAGGAAGGTGTTGCTATGCAGTTGCTAAGCAAGTGGTCGGGTCAAGTGAGAATAAGCAAATAAGAAACTGGTGTGATGTTGATGCTTTCTAGCTTTTAGTTTGAGCTATCCCTTCCAGCCAGGCTGCCCCTTTGTCTTGGGTGGCCACAGAATCATCAGCTTCAAATGCAGAAAGAAGTGCAGTGATCAAACCACCTATTGCTGAGGGCAAGAGCATGGAGAAAAAATAAGGTTGGGGTAGACACTTAAACAGGGGAAGTTTAGATTGGATATGAGGAGGAAGTTCTTTACTGTAGGGTGCTGAGGCACTGGAATGGGTTTCCCAGGGTAGTTGTGAATGCTCCATCACTGGCAGTGTTCAAGGCTGGGCTGGATAGAGCCTTGGGTGGCATGGTTTAGTGTGAGGTGTCCCTGCCCATGGCAGGGGGTTGGAACTGGAGGATCTTAAGGTCCTTTCCAATCCTAACTATTCTATGATTCTATGACAATAAGGTGGGTAAAGGCTTGAGGATCCTAACCTGCCAGCTCCTGACACAACATCATCCATCTCCCTCAGCTGTGTTCAGGGAGATGTTGTCTTATAGGGATTTGTTCCCAGAAGAATAGGATCTAATAGCTCTAATGTATCAGAGGAGACTCAAAAGCTGGTTGAAGAGTGTTTCAGAAAGTGCCTGCTGCTGGCACCACCTTCCAGTTGTGGTCCTGCTAGCTGAGCATCACATGCTGCATCACCCAGGACTAAAGCCAAGGAAGGTCAGGCTGCGCGCCCTCCACCACTCTCCACTGGTTGGAAGTGGACACCCACAGCACAGTTGCTGTAAGAGAGTGTCTTAAGACACTCTTGTCTTGTAAGACACACTTGTCTTGTAAGAGTTGCTTAGCAGGATGCAACTCTTCCTAAAAGCATAAAAGAAGCAATAAATGACAAAGAAGACCAAAAAGAACAGTGAAAATTGTATTGAGCCATCACTCTGGCTGAGAGCAGCCTTTGGACCAGGAGATCCAGGGAGGCTGTTCAGCTCCTATGTGCTTTGCCAGATTTGCATAAACAGCCCACAGTAATTGTAATTTCATCTTGAATAAGTATTATTTTAATTGGGGCTGCTCAGCATTAACTGGAGAAATCACAATAGAACAGCGGAGTGGGAAGGCTGTTGATGGCTTTGGCCTTTCCTTCCTCCAGCCAGCTCCCAGGCTTCATCAGAGCCCTTTCTGGTTGACCCCCTGGAACAACGTTGTGAAATGCAAAACAAATCGGAGTAATTACAGCCCTGAAGCAGCCATGCAAAGAAACCAAGCACCTTCCTGCCCGGGATGATGACAGCGCTCAGCAAAGCTGCCTCAGAACGTGACTTTGTACCAGAAATAGTGTGGCAGCAGGACCAGTGCAGTGATTGTCCCCCTGCACTGGGCGCTGGTGAGGCTTCATCTTGAATCCTGTGTTCAGTTTTGGTCCCTCACTACAAAGAGAGACGTTGCATGTGTGGCAAACAGACGGGGAACTAGTAGGGCAGTCCAGTTGTTTCTGCTGCTGATGTGATGCGAGATGGGCTTCGTCATAAGGACCTAGGAAAGAGCACCTTGTTGGAACTAGATGATCGTTAAGGTCCCTTCTAATGCTAACTGTTCTATGTTAGAACACATGCTCCACCCCCAACCGTGAAAACACAGTCTTCCCAGACTGCAGTGTCTACAGAGAGATGTGGACTGGTTAGCTTAGGTGCAGAGGTAGAACATGGGAACTGCACGGAGCTGCACTGGGGAACTGGCTCACGCTGTTGTCTTGGACCTCCACAGGCAGCAAAAGCCCCAGGACCACTGCTCGCAGCCGGATGCTGCTGTTGGGCCTGTCTTGGGCAGCCTGTGCTTTCTGGCTTGGTTTCCCTTAGAGTCTCCATCCAGCTGCAGCTGAGATTCCACCTGCCTGAGCGCGGAGCAGTTCTGCTTTCCAACAAAAAAGGCTGCCTGGTTGGCAATGCCAAGGATAAGCTGTCATGGTAGCACCTGCCACTGAGCAAGCTGGCTTCAGGCTGAAGGTCCTTGGTGGCACAAGCAAAGAACAGGTTCCCTGTCCCAGCCGAGAGATACTGAGGATGTGAGAAACTCAATTGCAAACCCTCATTGAGCAGAACATGTCTCCCTGACGGTGCTTTGATCCCTGAGCTGGAAGCTCCACTCTTTGAAGCAATGAGGTGGAGAGATTTTTCTCTGCAGACAATAAATCATGGAAGTGATTAGCTTTGATCTCAGCCAAAATATGAATAAATACAGAGCTGCTCCACCATCTCAGGTAGAGTACAGTGCTAACTGTCTGGATGCTGATGGGCAAAGGGCTGTCTTGCCAGCTGCTGTCAGTAGGCAGCAATTAGTTAGAACTGCTCCTGTGTAACTGCATATCTTTTCTTTCAAGCCCCAAAAGACCACTGTCTACTTGGTCTGCTCTTTCTCATCCAGAGATACACACTTACTTCCATAGGCAAGGCACAGGAGATAATTAATGTGCTTTGCTCACTGCCAGTGATTTCTCGGCTGGAGATTGTTCACTTTGGAACATGATGCCCTAAAAGATGACAAATGAGAGAGGGCAGATGACAGCTGGGAAGGTTTGAACCACCCACTTTATAGAACTGAGAGGTCAAGCGTATCCAGTTGAGGTCAGAGAAGGCTGAGAGGGCAGGAGCAGGCTATTACTGAAAGGTGAAGCTTGCGCTGGAGCAGTTGCTCCAAGCCCCTGTGTCCAACCTGGCCTTGAGCACTGCCAGGGATGGGGCAGCCACAGCTTCTCTGGGCACCCTGTGCCAGCGCCTCAGCACCCTCCCAGGGAAGAGCTTCTGCCTAAGAGCTCATCTCAGTCTCCCCTCTGGCAGTTAAAGCCATTCCCCTGTCCTGTCCCTCCATCCCTTGTCCAAAGCCCCTCTCCAGGTTTCCTGCAGCCCCTTCAGGCCCTGGAGCTGCTCTGAGGTCTCCCCTTCAGGATCCTTCTCTTCTCCAGGCTGCCCCAGCCCAGCTCTCAGCCTGGCTCCAGAGCAGAGCTGCTCCAGCACTCGCAGCAGCTCCGTGGCCTCCTCTGAGATCCTGGAGCCATTTCACACTGCAGACCCCATTGGCCACTTTTAGTGCATCCCAAATTCTGCTTTTGTAGCACATGTCCTTACTGGAAATGCTGCCTATGTGACCTTTCCGCATGGTGTGTGAACACTCACAGGGACGGTGACTGCAGCACTGCCCTGGGCAGTTCCAATGCTGAGCACCCTCTGGGGCAGGAATTGTTCCTCAGCTCCATCTAACCCTGCCCTGGTGCAGCTGAGGCCGTTCCCTCTTGTCCCATCCCTGTTCCTTGGGAGCAGAGCGCAGCCCCCTCCTGGCTCCATCCTCCTCCCAGGCAGTTGTAGGCAGCGATCAGGTCCCCCCTGAGCCTTCTCTTCTCCACACTGAACCCCCCAGGTCCCTCAGCCCTTCCCCATCACACTGTGATCCAGGCCCTGCACAGCTCCATTGCCCTCTTCTGGCCCCGCTCCAGCACCTCAATGTCTCTCTTGTAGCGAGATGTGGAAAGCTTCTTGTCCTGTGAGCATCACACCTCTGAGCCATCCCCAACGCATCACATGTATATTCACTACAGACACTCCAGAGTCCCTTGGCTCCTTGGATCTCCAACAAGGGGGTACAGTCCCAGCGAGGGGTGCTTGGGTTCAGGAGAAGAGTTTCAGCACTTACTGTAAGCAAGTAGAAATGAGAGGTTGTCATGGATACCAATATCCAATTGACCCTAGCCTTTCTCTTGGATCCCAGTTCAGGGAAGCATCTAAACACATGCAGACACAAACATCACTAGATGCTGCAAATAATGTGGGTGTTTAAGAGACTTTTGAATTAAACCCAGAGTGGGAGCAGCCTTTTTGTTTCTCCCACATTCATGTGGAACAGTAGCACCAGGAAGGCTGTGGGGTATCAAACTTGGAAAGAATCAGGCACCCACAGTCCAAAATGAACTGAAAGAGGCTTTTAACCAACCCCAGGATAGAATATTCAGAGGCACCTGCACTAGACCCATGCTTGTTGGCAGCCATGCCATCAACTGGACATCAATCTCTAGGCTGCTGCAGGGACGAAGCAGCCCTTATTAAAGCTGAGCTCCTTCCCCATCAGCTCACATGCAGGCCATGCAGCCAGGGACAGGGGACAGCCACGGTTCCCACCTACAGCCCCCACCACAGACCTGCTGCTTACACTTGTCTCAAGATTAGTCAGAAGGAATCTGTTCCCTCCAGGCTGGGCTCTGGAGCGGTGCTGGGCAGCAGATGCCGCTGCCTCCTCATCCCAGCCTATGCCAAGTGAGCAGCCTCACTACGCGATGCTAGGTCTCTGGCATGTCCACAACCTCCTTGAGGCAGTGAGTGGGCATTAGCTTTGTTTCTTTAGCATGGCTAATGCGGTTTGGGCTGCAGCCCCGCTGGCATGCAATGCTTCATGCACCCCTTCATTCAGAAGTGGTTTTGCAGCCCCTGTTAGGATTCTGCAGAAGGGAGATGCTGAGGGTGACTGAGGAGGTTGAGCACATCCAGACTCCACAGCAAAGGGAGAAAGCCCCAGTGCTCCTCAGTCCCCACACTCAGTCCCTGTGCCTCAGGATGGCAATCTTCATCTCCAGCCCAGCAAAGCAATGGTTATGGACCCACAACTGACCTGCCTGTTCCCACCACCTCATCTCCTCTGGCTTTACTCCATGTCTCCACTCTACATAGTTCAGAGACCCTAGAAGCCATCACTCCCATCACTGCCTTTTCCCTACCTTCATTTTGCTGATGCCAAAGCTGTGTTTAATCACCTCCTGCAATCCCAGAGAGGAGCCTTGTGAGCTGGAGATGTGCTATGAGGAGCAGGTGAACCAGGGAGCTTTACAGTGGTCCTCCCTGCACCTCCCGTAATGTCTTTCCCTCAGGCATCACATACACCTGGGCCCTACTCTGCATCTATTCCGCTTTCCTTGTCTCCCTCCTCTCCTCTCCATGACATTCCTGCCCAGGGGCTGGTTGTTCTTGGATTGACTGGTCTGCAGGCAATGGAATGGATGAATCCCACTATTTCTTCCCTCATTTGGCCTCAGCAGATAGTTGCCAGTCCACACTTTCTGCTAAGTTATATGGGACAAGCTTAATACCCTTGAAAGTACCATTCTGAACCCGAGACCTAGAGCTGGACCAATGCCCCTGCTCTCAACTTGCTTCTACACCAAGAAGCAGAGCAAGCCCCTTCTTTTGCTCGCGTTTCGGGTCCAGAGCCTATTTCTAGGTATCACCCACTGGTGCCTCCTGCACTGCGTTGCTGCCCTCTCCTGGCCTCTCCAACGGAGCTCAGCGCAGGTACAGATATAGATGCTGATCCCCTCTTTGAGGCCGAGAAGGTGGGAATCCTTCCGGCAGCCTTATGTCCCTCCCATGGCAAGCCAAGCGATTTGAGGCTGAGCTTTTTCCTGCCCTGTCCTAGATAACCTTGACCCCAGCAAATGCTCTGGCTTCAGCTCTTCCTAGGAACTGCTTCTTTATACAAAGTGGGATAAGGAATTGGAGGCATTCCTTAGCGCAAGACTGAATGGGAATGATGCTTTCCATACCTGAAGACAAACATGTGGTTCAACCTGCATGACAGGTCCCCTCCTTGTAACCCCCAAGTCCCTTTGTGTCTGGAGCATCCAGTGTTGCAGAGAGGTGCAACTAGAAGTAAAACTTTATTAGCAGAAGGAGTGGTTGTAGTCAGAGCTATTTGGGAAGAGAAATATAGAGAGAAGAAGAAGGGTATCCCTCTTATCCATTGCTGGAGATTTCACGCAATGTGAAGTGGTTTGGAACACAGAAATAATGGGCAGCAGTAGCTGGAGGGATGCTGTCCCTCAGGGAATCTCAGAAAGTGCTCCTTCTTTTCTCTGGTGCCAGCACAGGAATTGTCTCATCAGCCACACCAGCCAGGTTCATGGTCGTGGCAGGGGATGATGCTCCATCCCTCTGTTCCTTGTCACTCCTGGTGTCACGGGCATCAAGGAGACCCTGGGGGCCCTGCTTGGGGCTCCTGAAGAAATGTCTCATCCTCTCCATCCTCATGGTGCTTCCTTTCAACTTGGAAGCTCTTGGAGATTGAAAATGGTAATCTTGACAGAACAAGTAACAGGAGCTTCTACAAAGACACAGAAGAGAAGCCCATAGTGAAAACCATTAACTTAATGGCACGAACTAGCACCGGAGCCCTGCAGCCACCCAGCACCCGCCCTCAGGGCCAAGATTCCCCAGGGCCATACCCAACCGCTCCCTAGATGTCTGTGCGAGCTACAGCCAACATTACTACTTAGGGGCCTACAGGCATGCTGGAAAGGGACTCTCTAATGTGAAGTGTCCTTGCCCATGGCAGGGGGGGTTGGAACTGGATGATCTTAAAGCCCTTTCCAACCCAAACCATTCTATGATTCTATGATTATCCCAGCTGTTGAAGTCCTACACTCTCAGGTTTTCCTTTATCTCACATTCCAAGAAGGAATATAGAGCCCCCAAAATGTCCCATGCTGGGTGAAGCAGATCAGACTTACAGGATGAAGAAAACATTGAGGATTAGTAATGCTGGCAAGACAATAAGGAGCAGGGCTGGCATCTTGTGCACAATGGAGACAGCTGAGGGGAGAGAAATGGATGCTATGGTCTCAAATGGAGAAGTCCCACTGCTAAAGACCCTGGAGATAATCCTAATGCTGATTGTTCACAGCCCCAGAGAGAAGCAGGGATGTTGGGAGCTACATTACTCCTAGCAGTGAGGTTCTCAGGGGCAAGCTGGGGACACGAAGAGAGAAAAGTGCTCAGCATTGGCCTGGTGGAAGGGGCATTGAGGGAGCTATGATTTCTTCAGGGATGGTGATGGAAGAAACAAGAGCTACCTCTCTCCAAAGGGACCCCCAAGGGCTGTAGAAGTTGCCATAGCCAACACAGGGCAGCTGCTCTGGAGTCCCACTGCACTGCCTGCCTTCTACTCAGAGTCCCCCAGTCCCTCCCATGTCCTGCATCAGTAGTGGATGATCTGTGTACCCTGCTTGGTCCTTCCCTTCCTGACACAGTCCTTCATGGAGCTGGCGCCTGGTGCTCTGGTGGTCATGCCATGCTTGCAGGGAGTGCAGAATGCCATCCCATGGGTCATGCTGTAGGTCCCAACAGGGCATGAGAAGCACTTGCTGGTTTTCGGAGGGCTGAACATCCCTGGTGGGCATACAACTGAGGAGAGGAATGTAGAAAGGCCTTCCTAAGCAACGGCATTGTGTTCAATGAAGAGTTAGGGAAAGTGAGCCCTGATGCTTAAGGGCTCAGAATTACAGAATATCCACCACATTCCTTGGATTGGGTGGGCATGGGGGGAGCAGCAAGGACCTGGAAACAAGCTGTGCATGAGGAGAGGAAGAGACAAAAGGGGGGAAAGAAAAGAGGGACCAAAGGGCTGTGGACTCTTGGCTCACTGCAACAGTCAAGACATCTTTGGAGCTGCTTGGTCTGCCCATAGCCCGCGCTGCACTGTTCGGTCCTTAGGAAGCCGACAAACTCATTGGTGAAGTTGATGCTGGGGATACCAGGCCGAGTGATGAGGAAGGACTTGTGCTCCTTGAAGAACCTGGTAAGGGCGAGCTGCACCTGGGGGGCGGGGGGGGCAGAGCAAGCACAGCTCAGTAGGGGTCTAAGAGGGAAGCACAGGAAACATCCCCCCAGTTCATAGAGCTGTGGCGCGTGAGCCAAGGGGGGACAGGCACCACACAGCAGCCTGAGTGGGAGCTCATGGGCACTGAGCAAACCCTCAAGGATGCTCCTCATTATTCCAGGGTCTGGAAACAGCGTCCTCCTTGCACACCCCACCTGTGCCATCCTCCTTTCCCTCCTTACCTGCCCCAGGTTGTGCCGGACTGTTTTGCGGTAACAGTCTGTGACCGTCTCCAAGTCCTGGGAGTTGCAGTGTTGATCCCAATTGGGTCCAAAGAGGGACACTAGAGCATGGAGAGTCACCAGTGCAGCTCAGGCAGCCCCAGCTCCAGCAGGAGATGGGTGAAGCCATTAAACTCTTCCAAGAGCCCCTTATGTCACTCTGGCCCTGTGCTCCCTCCCTCTTTTCCCTCCAAGCAGAAACTGAGATGCTTGAATTCCTCTCCCTCCATCCCACTGCCTTTGCTATCCCCTGGGGACTCTGCTGTGGTGCTTCTGCCTGGGGTTCTACCTTCTAGTTGTACTTGGACAATGAATTCATCCGAAGGGCTGTTGAGCGAGGGGAAGCAGAAAGTGGCATTGAGCTGGAGTTTGCAGTGCTGCTCCATCTCCAGCTGCCTCAGCTTATCCTGCAGATCATGCAGGAACCTTTGGGTCCACTCATCCTCACAGAACTTGCTGTGGAAGAGCAGGACAGTGTCCAGGCCTCCGGGCACGTGGTAGCCTGTGGGAGAAAACCCTGACAGGTTTCTTCCCCCTTGCCAACAGAGAGCATCCTTGCCCAGAGAGCTGAGCATAGTTCCACCTCTCCCTTCACCCACCCTTCCTGCCCTTCTTGAGTTGCCCCTCATGCTTAGCATGGCGCAGGACTCACCAAGGATGCTGTAATGGAATGTCTGGGACACAGGGATCCTGCGCTTTGTGTAGGAGATGGTGCACAAGTACTTCCCACTGTCGGCTGCTTGGAAGTGTTGGAAGAGGAGATGTCCCTCTTTGGTGACCGAGAGCAACCTGGGGACTAGTGCAGGAGACAGAGGGGTTGATGGTGATCACCAGCAGTTGGCTGTCCTGTGCTGAGATGGCCCAATTCCTGTGGCTCTGTCATGCTCCCCTGGGCTGCCCCAGATTTGGTCTCCTTAAACCACTACTGAGATTCCACAAGGGCACCCAAAAGCTGCTCTTCCCCCCTGTTATTAAGTTATTATTCCCCTCCTGTTGTTATAAGTTATCAAGGGAGAGGGAAGAAGAAACTAAGCATGGAATTACTCCATAACCTGTGTCCTTCCTGTAGTTCAGCACACGCAATCCCAGGAGACTCCAGGCTCCATGTGCCCCTCACATGCTCCTTCCTTGAGGGGCTGTTTCCCCTCTTACCCCTCTCTTGCCTCACAGCAGCAGAGCCAATGCAGCTTGCTCCTGACTTAGGCCCTTACCTGGCCGGTCCTGCCCCCAGTGATAGGTGGGATCAACTACCCCCATTTCAATAGGGCTGCAGGGCAGTGAGTACAGACTGCTCTCCATGTGGATGAAGACAAAGCCTAGGCCAGAGAAAGAGAGACAGAAGCTAGGGACACACCTGAGGAATCTCAGGGCATTGCAAGGAGGAGGGCTGGGAAGCCACTGGAACAGGCTTGGAACCTGTGTGGCGTGAGGATGGACACAGCCCCACTGGGGACCATCCTACAGGGATGAGGTTGGTTATGTGCTTAGGGAAGAGAAAACGCCAGGAGCTGCAGTTGAGCAGAGCTGGTGGGGACCACTGAGGCACACTGGGGCATCCCTGCTTCTGTTGACTGTGTCTGGAAAGCCACATCCTCTGCCCAGGTCATTGGCAGAGTTGGCAGAGAGGACACGGTCCTGCCCTCAACCAGGCAGGATGGAGAGACTATGCCTCCCAGGAAATTGGAGTGCATGGATCAGGAGAGCTTTGCGGATCTCACCCCCTTGGTGTTCCCAGCTGGAGGCAGGTGGCAGGGCCCAAGGCAGGGACACTGTCTGTCCTAGGAGGAAAGCAGACAGGCATCACTCACGCTCAGCTTGGACAGTGCTCACCTCATGCTGGTCTTCTCTCCAAGGCTCTTGTCAGCCTCCAAGGAGTCAGAGCACAATGCATCCACCTCCACAGTGGTCTTTTACCTGAGCAGCTACAAAGCATCAAAGCCAGGATCCCCATGACCAAGACCTGGGGTCCTCCAGGGTCTGGAGCGCAGAGCATCCTGCCCCACTGTGCAGTGCGGAACATCTTGTTGCCATGGTGATGAGGAATCTGCTGCTCCTCCCTGTCCCCTTAGTGACGGCTCAGAGGCTGGGCACAGGTACATCCTGCCCACCTTGGTCATGCTCACTAGGTCTGGGCTGTGTAGGAAACATGGCCCTTCTGGGGACCATCTGGGCACAGTGCGCTGGAGGAAATATGGTTAGGGACAACCTCATTGAAGAGATGTGGTAAGAGAGATGATGAGGCAGGACGAGGAGACACGTGTCCCAGGGCTTCTGGACTTCATTAATGAAGGTTTTCTTTCAGTTTATGGTATGGGGTTGTGTGCTCCCTCCTATCTGGTGCAGTGACTAAGTGCTGCAGCAGGAGGAGGGAGACCCATCTTACATAGCAAAGAGTTTGGGTCTCTGCTTGAACTGCAGAATTCAGGCTCACGTATGAAGCTGAACTCAGGTTATCCATAGTAAAGTGCCAGGAATACAGATTTACTTCCTTACCATCTTAACAGCACTTGTTATTCATTTGCTTATGTTGGAGAGAGCATAGGCACTGCATCAGTAAGTACATAGCAAGATAATTCCCTGTGTTGTTCCGACTAGGAATTAACCTTTCTCTCTCCAAGAGAGTGATGCAAGTTACGCTCACATGCAAACTCCATTTATAGATAGGAATCGATACAGGAGTGTCTCTAGTTTCTGCATCCCTACATGGCTGGAAAAGAGGGATATGGGATTTGTGGGCATTCTGCATCAAGGAGGTTTAATTTTTCCTTGGCTTGTATGAGCTGCAGGAATGCCCAGGGATGGAGGAGCATCCAATTGTGCTGTACACACACAGACCTGCATTCTGTCTCGGGCACTCTTCTTCCCTGTTCCCTGCTAGCAGATCTCATGACAAAACAGTCACCAGCTTCAGCACTGAATGAGGTGTCCTGGTTCCTCGGGGTATCCCCAAGTGTATCCAAGGAACTACTACTACAAGAGGATCAAGTGCTTTATGACCATGGCTGGCTCCTAGCCATGAGATCCTGATCCCTCTGTGCTGCATAGCACAAAGGGAATGTGCCCCTTTCTGCAGCACTTGAGGGCCCATGGAAAACAGAGCTGAATCTCTTAAGCCCGTGATGCCCCCTGTAGAGATCCTTTGGGTTTCACTGCCCCAGAGCAGCAGATTCTAGAGCCGGATCCAAGGAACACCACCTGGAATGTCACCATCACTGCTAGGTCTCTTCAGACAGGGACGGGTGCTTTGGTGACTACATTCTGCTCTAGGAGCAATTGTAGGCAATCACCAAGTTGTGTTGGCAGCGCTGGGAAGATCCCAGCCCTTGGGACAGGCAGTGACGTGCAGCTTCCCAAGGGAAAGCAACACAGCTCTCTCTACACAACCAATGCAGAGAAGGGAAATCCACCCTTCAGATCCTATCTGGAGCCAGTTGAACCTGGCTCATTAGGAGGGAATTAAGCCTTGATCTCTCTTCCTGTGATAAATATGGTAGTGGTGATAAATATTCAATGTGGGCACCAAAGCAACAAGGCTGGCATTTATCTCTCGGCTTGTTTTCGTCTTTGAAGGGCCAAGGGTTGCTAATAAGGGCAGGAGCAGCCCTGATAGCAGCGGTTTAATCACTCAGGATTAATCCTGGTGATGCAGAAAGTCAGAATCCAGCTCTCCCATGTTTCCTATCTGAGAGTAATGCAGAGGGAGGAGCAGCACAAGGGTTGGATTAGGGGCAGGGGAACTATATGGTGCACAAGGAAGAGTGCATAAAAGTAGGCAGAAGAGTGGAGGGAAGCACTGCTCCTCTGTGTATGGAGCTTTGGGAAATGGGTCTGAGTGGTTTAGGGGAGCAAGGGGTTGAGGGGTGCAGCAGGCTCAGCCTCAAGGCGTCTGGAATGGCTCAGCATCTTCTGATGATGCCTCTATGGCAGGTGACATAGGGGCGTAAAGGAGAGAGGAAGGCAGCGGTGGCCTCTGCTAGGGGAAGGTGAAATAGCAGGAGGAGGACAGCAGAGGGTAGCAAACGCCGGAGTTCTTGTCCTGGCCTTGCAGGGCTGGTGCGAGGCGCAGACTGGATGCTGCAGCCGGTTACAGCCCCACGGCGCACATCTGGGCAGATCTGGTGTAAAAATAAACCAGGGAACAAGGCGCTTTGATAAGAGGGAGATGTTCTTAGCGCAAAGGCTTGTCTGGAAATACACTGCCTTTAGAAACTTCCTGCTGAGATATCCCCAGTGACCCCTTCAGTGCCAGGCAGAAGGCAGTGCGATGCTTAGATTAGAATCAATGCAGGTTTTAACCAAGTGAAAAGAAACCTCTCTCTGTAGAGATTTCATTTCCCAGGAATGGCAGCGTCGCATTTCAGTTGCTATTTGAGTAGGCACTTCCTAACTTTTAAGCTCTGCTGTGGTGCTGTGCCTGTGGATAGCAAGGATAGAGACCCCCTGTTCCCTTCCCTAGGTAACCTCCAAAGGCCACATCTGGTCTCAGTGGTTCAGAAGGGAAGCAGGTTTCCTACATGATGCAGACACAGCCAACCAAGTAGAACTCAGAAATGGAGCAGTACTTTGTACTCATATTTGAGGCCCTAAAGCCATCCTCTGTGCTTAAATCCCAGTCAGACCTGCTGGGATTTCACCTCTGGCATGTCAAGGTCTCCTGCTGCCCTTTGTGTGCTTCAGTTTCCCCATTTAATGCCGACGGATGATTGTAAATGCTCTAAGTGCCATTAGCACCCCAGGGTAATTACTGGACAATGTGTCCCACTCCTTCCCTAGGGATGCAGGTGATCCAGGTCAGACTCAGTGCTCTGCTTTGCCCTCCAAGGGGCAGGGAGATGGCCTCAGCTACTGGCTCATGTCATCACATCAAATAGGACCATCCATCCTCATGAGGAGTCTTTAACACAGTAACTGGATTACAGATGGTAGAGGAACATTGGGGAGGACACCTCTTGCATGTTACTTGCATGACAACAAGGCTCTGCTTAGGTTTTGGTGTGTCAAGCACATGGAGCAGGAGAGAAGTCACAAACTGGAGAACATTTTGGGGCTCATAGGGTCTATATCCCCCATTTGGACTCATTTCTTCCCATCCTGCCCTCCTCACACAAGCCACACACTCTTCCGGCCATGGGACACATGGAAAAGTGCCCTGGAAAAGGGCTTTCTGCCCCACTGGAAAAGTGGCAGCTTGAAACATCACCTGATGCAGGAAAAGAACACTGTGCAGAGCTGATTTATCTGTCCCTTTACTGATTTACCCACCACTTTTCACACCCCTCTGTTGTGAACAACGGGACCAAGTATTAACAGCACGAGTGCGGCAGTGATAGGATTGGGACCAGGTACTCAGGAGTATCTTCTGTGCAGTTTTTGCTCTGAATTCAATCTCATATTGCAGAGCTTTCAGTTCTCTTTTAAAGAAGGATGCATCGCTTTTTCTCCTTGAACAAACGAAGAGATTTTCCCCTTTGTTTTGTGGTTCTGAGTCATCCCCCATTATAGCAAATTGCTGGCAAAGTTGCAGTTATGGCTAAATGGTCACTTCAAATTTAAGTCTTTTTTTTTCCCAGCAGCTTTATACCTTTTTAAAGCAAACAATTGCTCTTCTGGGATGAAAATGTCTCCTTACTTGATCTCATTCTGATATCCAAATAACCCGGAACACTGGGAGAAGAATCGTTCCGAATCCCTGCCATAGCTGATAGCACCTTTTCCTTTCTGGCTGTTTTCCCCTATTCTGATGGCTGTCATAATTCCTCAGTTTGAGATGTAATTAGGGGTAATTTAACATCTCTCTGAAAGCGATGGCAACCAGAAATGCAGTGGTTGGCAAACAGGGTGGGCTGCTGGATCTGTGGACTGGGTTATTTGCTTTATCTCTGCTCCTCTTCGGATGAGCTCCATCAGGGATGCGATGCAGAATTGAGGCACAGGAGAACATCTTTCAGGTGCGGGAAACGTGGTGCAGCCCAAGGACATGCAGTTGGAGGTGGGCAGGGGTCACACACAGGCATCCATAGCACAGAGAAGAGCAGTCTCTGCTTTCCCTAGGAGCGAGCTGCAGGGTAGGTGTGGGAGCAGCCTGACCTCTGCCCATCTCAGCAGCATTGCAGTGAAGCTTTCTTCCTTCTGTTGCTGGCAGCAAAAGCAAAGGCACCTTTTCCTCTGCTGCCTGCTGCAGACACATCGGCCAGGAGCTGGGGCTCCTATTTCTCTCCCTTTAGATGGTGGAGTTTCTCCTCTGCAAAGATCTCTTCACATCTGGCCATGGTCAGCCTTTGCCAGCATTCCTGCTGGCTGCTCCAGGACGCTTATAATCCTTGAGCTGTTCAGGGAAAGCCTTTAAATATACATTCTGGCTCCTGACAGGCATCTTGCCAAGCTCCCCTGGGAACTGCTGCCTCTCCTTCTCATTTCCTGATTCTTTTCATCCATTCCCCTGATAACATGGTGCAGAGGCCCATGGTGCCAAACTGCTTCTTTTGTCCTCAAGCACTTGGTGATGGAGCTGGTTGAAGTCAATGGCAGTGTTATGATAACTGTGCCCCAGGGACATGATGTGGGGCAGCTGTGCATCCAATATCCCTTCTTTCAGGGGTCAAACATCCCTGGGGAAACAAATCCTGTCTGCCTGGTAGGGCCATCCCATAGGCTGTTGGTGCAGGTATGTGTAGCTCCGGTTGGTGGGAGGCATCGTGGGACCACAGGGGACATGGATCTAATAATTTCCTCACTGTCACTTGCAGTTATATGAGGAAATAGAGTGGAATGCAGAGGTGGGGAGGCAGGAGAGATCTGTCAGAGCTGGTGCATGATTGCTCCCTGGAGGGAACTCACTCAGGTCTTGGGTGTAATTCTGAGCATCCCAAATGATGGGCGTTCTAACTCGTCCCCATTTAAGAGGTTAATTTCACAGGCTAATATGTTTCCTCACTGCTCAGCCTGGACCAATCCACCTCTGTTTTCACACAAGCAGCTCAGCCATGCTGCCTTTGAACTGTCTCCCACCATAAATATTTCCTTTCCTTCCTTGGCAGCAACATCCCTTGGTGTTTGGAGACCTCCATTAGCAGCTGAGCCATCACAAAGCCAGCCAGATCTGCCTCGTGGCTCCCTCCTAGAGACATTCTCTGCTCTCAAAGTTAAGCCTTAAGCTCCCTTCACTGTGTCAGTAACTGAGACTGAATCTCTCGTGGTCCTGTTGCTGGTGTCTGTTCATTGTCCCCCAGGAAGGAGTTCAATTACGTAACACCCATTCCTCCTCTATGTAATGGTTGAATAAGACGCTGTAGCCACAGTAGAAACCATGGCACATTACAGCAATGGAATTATTCCAAAGCTAGATGAAAAACAGGCAACTAGTTTGGATGTTCAAAGTGGGTAAATGCTCCAAATCGGGATGAAAAAGCAGAACTTTGATCAAATTGGGAAGGAAAATGTAAAGCAAATGAAATCAGGCCAAAGAGTTCAGTGATTCATGACATCTCCTTTTGCCTTGGACCATTAGCATCTAAATATTGATTTTATTTTACCATCATTAGCCATTAGTGCCCAAACAGCTTTTGAAGCAGAACACTGGCTTTTCATCTCAAAGCAGCAGAAAACCAATACTTGGATGATTTTAAAGCTTTGCCAAATGCATCCTTGAGGTAAGAAATGCATGGAGGAGCCATACACTCCAGTGAAAAGCTTCCATTTAGTGGGAGAAACCTCACTCACAAGAAGAGCAGGGAATAATAATAGGTTTCCTGTGGAGCCATTGAGATGAATCATGCCCACCTGCAGTCCTGTGTCCAGCTCTGGAGTCCTCAGTACAGGAAAGACATGGACCTGTTGGAGAGAGGATCAGTTCCAGCAGGCATATGAACTCTATGTGAGTGCCATGGCATTTCCCTGGGGTTGTAGCAGGAGTGCTGCTCATTTTCCTTCTATTTCCTTATCAGCTGAAGGGACGCTTATTACTGATGCTCAGGAAAGCATGAAGTGCAGGAAAACCAGGGGGAATTGTTCAATGAGTCAGAGCAAAGCAGAGAAGAAAACCAAGCCTGGATACCCAGCGCAGAATGGTTTGGTTTCCAGCCTCTCCCTACTCAGTGACTATGATCACAGAACCATTAGGGTCGAAGGGACCTCTGAAGATCACCCAGTGCAACCCCTGCCAAGGCAGGGCCACCCGGAGCAGGACACACCGGAACGTGTCCATGGTGGGTTCCAATGTCTCCAGAGAGGGAGGCTCCACACCCCCCGGGCAGCCTGTGCCAGGGCTCTGCCACCCTCAGTGGAAAGAAGTTCTTCCTCATGTTGAGGTGGAACTTGTTCTGGTTTAGTTTATGGCCATTGCTCCTCCTCCTGTCGCTGGGCACCAAGGAAAAGAGTGTGGCACCATCCACGTTTGAGATATTGATCTGCACTGATGGGATCCCCTTTCAGTCTCTCTTCTCTAGACTGAGCAGGACCATGACGTCTGTCTCAAGGGGTGTGCTGAGAGCTGGACAAGCAGATGATGGTAGCAGCCTGGACCCTGGGGCCTTTCTTCCATGGTGATGTTTGGAACCAGACCCCAGGCATGGTGCTTCTGCTGCAACTTCTCTCTGGCAGAGAATACCTTATAATTCTTGGCAAGAGTTTTCAGATGACCAACTCCAAAGCTGTTCAACCCACAGAGGTTCCTACATGGTACACCTTCCAAGGGAACATTGGCTCTTTGAATTAACTTTGTGATGAACACAGAGCGGGGAATGTCGGCCTGTCCCCTGATACAAGCCTCTGACGATCTGCATGAAACCATCACTGCCAGGATCACTGCTGGCTTCCATCTGATGGCAGCAAAAGGGGATGAGTCCAGTTTTACCTTTGAAGATGCTAATCCAATGGATGCCAGTCATGTCTTCATCTTCTGTGACAACTAAATCACAATGCCTGGAACCAAAGCACTTCTGTTCACAACACCACTTACGGACCCATTGCTCTCCCATACCTGACGAACTCTCATAGGGACAACTGAGTGACAACAGATCCACAGTGTGCTGGGTCTCATCTGTAGCTTATTCCACAGCCCTGGCTGGATGATCTTCCATGGCTGCTTCCTCATGGGGAGGTTTGTCAGCCCAGGCCAGCATGGATTTTAAAGTCTCATTTTTGCCTCTGAAAAGGAAAAATTGCCGGTAGTCTGCATGGGATGGGGTTCATCTGACCCATGCTGCAGCCACAGACAACCTGGTGTCCCCAAACCCCTTTGCTGTCAGAGCAGATCCAGTTAATGGAGCCCTGTCATTCCCTCCACCCCAATAACCACCTAAAAGAGGTCAGAAGATCTCAGAAGTGCTATGGAACTGTTGTAAAGGGATCCTTAGGATGAGAGGTCCCCGATAACGTTGAGGACCAGGGACATGGTATCTCCTTGAATCACCTTCATTTTGCTACAAGAAGTGTTCTATACCAAAAGCAGTGCTTGCCATGATCATTGCTGTGCACAGAGCTGAGCCAGCCCTCAGGGTCGAGCAGCACAAATAAATCCAAGTCCTGTGCTGGAGAAAAGCCCAGCGCCAGCCGTCTGCCAGCACATCCCTCTCTGTGTGACATTTGCTTGCTTGGCATTAACTCTCCATGTGCTTTGAAAGCCCTTCCCTGCCCATTGTGGGGGAGCTCTGCAATGAGACATCCCCAATCTCACTCAGTTTTGTTTGTGGAGCTCTCATTTTAATTGCTCGTGAGCCTCTTCAGGCCCATCGCCGGGGGGTAGTGGGGGGCAGGTTGGTTGTACACAGGGTATTTACAGCTTCTAGGCACCCAGGGGACGGTAAAACTGGAAGCTGAGCCAGATCCCAGTGGGATGTGGGGGCAAATTCCTGCAGGGAGATTTTCTCCCTGGAGAAGAGTGGCAGAAAAGAACAAAAACATCGCCTCTGTGGAGGATTTTTTTGCTGGAGAAGGTGAGTTTAAGTAACCTTGGGCTGGGAGTTTGCACTGAAAACACATCCCCAGTGCAAGCACTGCTGATGGAGCAGCAGGACTCTGGGTCTGGTACCAGCTCATCCCAAATGCCAGGAGTCAGTAGAGGAAAATAACCTCTAAAATCCTCCTTATGTCTGTTGCTGCTGAGATGAGCTATAGAGCAGCACCAACCCCTTCCAGAAGGGCTGGTCCAAGCCTGGTTTAGCCCAACAAAGTGCTTGTTGCTTGCTAAGGGCACCCAGGGCAGTATAAACCCTCCTGCATCGCTGCTGTGTGGGACCATGAGCCATGCTCATACCTAGCAGCCCCCTTTGCTTTCCAAGCTGTGCTCATGTCTCTGCCCTCCCCGGAGCTGAAGTTTCATCTCAGGTCATTTTTAGTCCATTTTTGTAACCTCTTCCTGTCAATAATTGAATCATCTTCAGTTTGGGCGGTAGGGAAAGACTGTCCTCAGGTAACCTGCTTGTACCGTGGCAAACCTGCCTGCATCCTGGCTGGTGTTAGTAGTGGTGGGGAGGAGAGGTGTGAGTTTGTGCATTCACACTCTGCTGCTGCATAAAGCACTGAATGCACAAGAACTCCACTTTTGCAACCTTATGACAGGAGCAGGGTCTGCCTCAAAGTCTCTTTTGGAGCTGTGTGAAAGATGAGGATAAGGGTAATTAGAAGGATGGATGGATGGATGGATGGATGGGACCAACATCTGCTCATTGCAAGCCTCTGAACCACCTTGAACTTGGGGTCCTTGGCCTTCTTATTGATGGCATCTTCTGTCTTCAAGTCCAAGCTGTGGCTTGGAACAGGCTGCTCTGGAAGTCTAGATGAGGCTCTCAGTGCCATGGGTTAGTGGTGGCCTTAGCAGTGCCGGGGAATGGTTGGGCTTGATGAGCTTAAAGGTCTTTTCCAACCTGGTTGATTCTATAATTCTATGATGAATGGTGTCCAGGTTCAACCCCATGTAGACCAGCAGCGACAGGAAGTTACTGCCACCTGCAAATGCCTTCTAACCTGCACAAAATGAGTTTGCTGGAGCTCAGATCCCTTTTAAATCAGTAAGAGAAATACATACCCACAAACACCAAAGGATTGAAACCGAGGACTGCAGGACACAGAGAGCCAACAAACCATCATCACACGGGGGTGCAGCATCTCTAACACACACTAGTTTGCAGGTGCTGAGTGCTAGTGTTGGACTCTTGAGAGTATCAAGCCACAGAGGGTGATTCTTTGTGCCCTTTACACCGGTGGCTGTTTGGCCACTCATCCTAATTGCCGTCTGGTGCTGCAGGAGCAGTGAAATCTAGAGAGTGGTTTATGATCACAGCATCACTTAGGAGGACTTGATTGCCTCTGCAGGTTTGTTATTGAAGAGGCACTTCAACCCTCTGTGTGTGTGGTTTTCCCTAATGGAAAGCAATGAAGTGAAATGCTTCTGTTAGAGGTACACTCCCTATATATACACAGCTGCAGAGACTGCTGCTGCCAAAAGAAGAGAAGAGAGGTCACTGATATGGGTTTGATTTGGTGACCTTGGCCACATCTTTGCACTGAGGAGGTTAAAGAGGCCATTCTTCACCTGTACCACAAAGATCCCCTTGTTCCATAACAAATTCTGCCTGCATTGGATAACTGCTTCCTTCAGACATTGTAAGTCTTATTGTTTTGTGCCAGGAAGCCAAATGCATGGGGCAGAACAGATCCTTAGCTGATGTGAATCAGCTTTGCACCATTGGCATCACCTGGGAAACACTGATTTATGGCACTCAAGCTGGTGGCTTTCCAGGAATGAAGGGAGGAAAGCACGCCCCCACTGAAGGGAAGTGAAATGAAAGGAAAGGAAAGGTGAGTGTGGTAGTTTGAACAAGGAGCAGCTGCTGAGCAACCCCCAGACTTTATTGCCAAGGTAGGTAAATAAACCACCACTTATGCCATAAAGAGCCCAATGCCCATCAACCGGCTGTTGTAAGCATCTCTGGATGCACAGGAAGGTGTTTACAGCTAAATGACCATTTGATGGAGATTGAAGGTTTCTGTGAACCTCTGCAGCTTTTTCTCTTGCTGACTGGGAGGAAAACATTCATTTTGAGTAGAACTGCAGATGAACTGGAGCGGAATCAGGTCAGGACTGTGGGCCCTCATGGGTGGACATAGAATCACTTCCCATCAGCAGAAGCTCTTTGAATCCCCATTAAGCCACTTGGTTAATTAAGGGAGTTGTAACCCATGTACGTTCTATTGAAGACTTCTCCACCCGCTCCTGACCCTGCACATTGGAGCAGGCAGAGAACAGAAAACACACAGGCATGCTGTGATGCTGCAACCCATATGCAAAGTGCTGGTAGGGCTGGAGGGAGAAGCTACGATGTGGAACTAATGTGAAAGGAGGAGGTAACACATGGTTATACATGGTTGGAGATCTATAGGGCCACGGCAGGAGAGGCTGGAAGGACCATGCTGAGCTGGTTTGGGTTTTTCTGCCTCAGCGTCGTGCTGGAGCAGCTCCTGAAGTCAGCCATGCAGATTGGTCCTGTGGAGCTCAATGATGAGGATGTTGCTGCCAAGCTCTCCTTATTTCAGTTTCAGGGTTGAATCAGGTGCTTTTGCTCACTTCATCCACAGTGTCTGCCCACTCCTTTGGGGTGTTCTATGTGGTCCCCTCATAGCTCAGACACAACACATGAGGCAGCCAGGAGGAGATACTCATTACTGCCCATCCCTGCTCTTCCCCACCCTGCTGCTTTGTTACTGCCACCACACTATTTCCATGCATATTTGATTGATGTCAGATGCAGGTTCAGGATCTTTCTGTTCCTGCTCCTCACCATTTTCAGAAAGAGAAGAAAGATTGCTCCTGTCTCTCTGAGTCATTACCCTGACGCCTGAAGGCCTATTACCATCAGCAGGGGGATGCTGCTGTCATCTGCAAGTCTCCACATTGCTGTCAGAGATGCTCCTGCATCGCCTTCCTCCAGCAAACATTGGCTATAGTGAGTCCAAGAGCACATAGGCACCTCAAGCTTGGCCCTAAGATCAAGCTGATGGCTGAGCCATCAAGTCACCACACCACAGCCATGCTCTTGCCCTGCATAAGAGCAGCCTCATGGGTTGCAGTAGGTCCTTCTCAGCACATAGAGTTCCATCTTATCGCATAGAGGTCCTCTCACCGCACAGAGGTCTTCTCACCACAGAGATTCTTCTCATCACATAGCACATTGTCAATGGCCAAAAGCAAGTGCTAAGGAAAGAGCAGCAGAAGCACACAAAGATGTGTTCCTAACCTCCAGCTATCTGTGGATTAGTTTATGCAACAGAAGTGGTTTCTCTGTGTAATAACCCTATGAATTTCCCTTGCACATGGTTTTCTGGTCCCCTTATACTCCCGCTGGTAGAGCTGGATCTCCTTGCCATGTCCTTGGGGACATGAAATATCTTCCCCACAGCGACACACTGCACAAGCTATGACACAGCTTTTGTTAGATAAAACTGGGCTTAACCTCTGTGCAAGCCTTGGCTTTGGCTACAGGGGCACCAGTGTTCCTATGTGGAAAAAGCCTGGTTTTCCATCAAATGCGAAGAGCCAATCCCTGGTCCCTCCTGGCTGCACTTTGTGCCCATCCCTTGGCAGCAGCTGAGGAGGATCTGTTTGCTGAAGCAGATAGTGGCAGGTTCCTGTCAAAGAGCCTGTAAGGCAGTAAAACCAGGTAGGAGCCAGGCTAAGCAGGGATGTAGCCAAGATCAACTGTGTTAACAAAGCACTTCACTCAGACCCACAGCAAATTCCCTCTGCCTGTGATCTCCGGGAGGCAGCCAGCATGGAATGGGAGTGATTCTGGGCTGAGCCTGACTCTGGTTTTGGACCTGGCTGGCAGTTTTGAGAGGGTTTTGAGCAGAAACAGCTCTCCCTTCAGTGCTGCTTCCCGCTGCTAATCTTGTTTTGGGTATGGGAGAGTCAGGCCCTACTAAGCCTTAAGCAGGGTGGACTTAACTGTTCCCTGTGCAGAGGAACAGGGAACTGGAAAGCCCCATAGGGACAGATAAGAAGGTGACTGTTGGCAGGTGATCCAGCCTCAACCATCAGATTATTACTGGATAGCAAAAGGCAGGAGGTTTCCAGAAGCACTTCGGAGCAACTGTTTAGAAACAGCCCCTGCATGCTCAGTCTGCACCTGTGCAGGTGCTGGGCTCCAATGCCTCATCCTGTGGACCAGGGGATTGTTCTGTGCCATCACACAAGAGTTCAACACCCCAGGCACTGTCCTGGTGGCAAATATGTCCTTGTCTCCTTCCCACCACAGCTTCCATATGGATTATAAATGCATTTTTTAAGTCACTCCTGTCCTGCATACGGGCACAGTAGAGAAGCAACGCCATTTGGTAGCATGTCTTCAAGCAGCAGCTTGCTCTAGCCATGGAAAAATGGTGATTGAAATGGGGCAGTACTGGACACCTTGACCTAAGAAGCTTCACAGGTCTTACGTCACCATTGATGCGGGCAAAGTGGGAGCTACTGGGTATTTGCTGCTGTGGGATTCCTTGGTAGACCCTTGGGAGTTTCCTCCTATTTCTGATTACACCTGCGAAATCAGTTCCAGTTTAATCCAATTTGTCAGCAGCTGGTGGGCTCGTTGTGACCTCAGTGAAAAACAGATAACAGGGCAAAAATGGGGTAGGAGTGGTTATTGTAGTTAACACACACCAGTGCAGCACACTCATAACAGAGAGGTAGATAAGGGTAAATGAAATCTCTGCAACCTGCTGTTGCTCCTTCTTTCTGCATTAACATCTGCCTGAACAGTCTGCTTTAGGATGTTTTAAAGATAAACTTCATCTGTAAGTAATGTAGAATGAGGAACTGAAAATGAGCAGGGGTAATAAGTTAATACATTCAGTAATTGCTAGGGCAAGATAAAGGTAGCAGTAAAATGTCCTTCGGATTGCACTACATGTGCTGAGTCTGGCTTTCTGCTCCAGCTCCTATTTATCACCTGTCTAAGTGGTTTTTTAATGCACTGTCACACTCACCCATATCTCTATGCAGGCCAAGAAATTCTTCACCCATATAACATAGGTTCCCAAATGGATTTTCATGGGCTTTGGTGTGGCTGGATTTGACAATCCCTATGCTTTGTTATATTTATCCTGCTGTTAAAGACCCTGCGGCATCTTTGCATCGCTGGCATTCTCCTGCCTGAAGGAAGGTGATTTCTCTCTCCCTCTCCCTGCTAACAGCCCTGCATCCCAGAGCATCCCCAGCATTCTGGGAATGTAGGGGGGATAAGGATGGCTCTGCTTGTGCCTGTGTGTTTGACAGAGTAGTTCAGCAGCTGCCTGGCTTGGCAGAGAGGTGCAAGCTCACACTCAGAGGTTTGGACACAGCGCCCATGGCTGGTCTAAGCTGGGAGGGAGCATTACAGGAATCTTCCCACAACTCTGAGATTTATGTGGCAGCCTCACCCTGGAAGTACCAAGGCACCCACAGCCGGCCCAGCTGCACTCCTTACTCCATCCCATTTGGGACCATGTTGGGCATCACAGAATCATGGAATGGTTTGGGTTGGAAGGGAACTTAAAGCTCATCCACTTCCAACCCCTGCCACAGGAAGGGACACCTTCCACTAGAGCAGTTGCTCCAAGCCCCATCCAACCTGGCCTTGAACACTGCCAGGGATGGGCAGCCACAGCTTCTTCATTCAACCCACCCCAGTGTCCCTCCACCCACACAAGGAAGAACTTCTTCCTTATATCTGACCTGAACTTGCCCTGTTTCAGTTTAAACCCATCACCCCTTGTCCTATCACTACAGTCCCTGATGAAGAGTCCCTCCCCAGCATCCTTGTAGTCCCCTTCAGACACCGGAGGCTGCTCTGATGTCTCCACGCAGCCTTCTCTTCTCCAGGCTGAATAACCCCAGTGTTCTCAGCCTGTCTTCATACAGGAGGTGCTCCAGTCCCTGATCATCCTTGTGGCCTCCTCTGGACTTGCTCCAACACCTCCATGTCCTTCCTATGTTGAGGACACCAGAACTGCACACAGTGCTGCAAGTGGGGTCTCAGGAGAGCATCACCTCCTTCCAGCTGCTGCTCGCACTCCGGGGATGCAGCCCAGCACATGGGCTCAAGTGCTTCTGGGCTCAAGCGCTCACTGAAGCCAGGTCATGTTCAGTCTCTCATTGCCCAGCACCCCCATCACCCTCAGAGGGCCACAGTAAGTTGTCTGAACTGCTTCTGCTGTGCAATGTGAAGGCTCTGACACTGCATTTGGCCAGACATGGGTGCAAGCATCCACGTGCCCTCCCCAGCACTTGGGATGCTGAATTCATGTGATGCCTTTAGTTTAGCAGGTGTGCAAGCATGGTCCCTCAGGAGCCTGCTGCAGAGCAGAAGTGAGTTCATGGAGATTGTCTCTGCATGTTAATGAAACCAGGAAATTTGATTATTCCACATGGAGTTAATGGGTTACCTGCGGAGGCAGCAGGAGCTGGATAAAATCACGGTTGGTTGCAGTTCTAGGGGGAATTTCCATCGGATGCCACCTCAGCTCTCCACACTCCTTTCTGTCTCCTTTTCTTATGCAGCTTCTGTCACCTATGACTGCTTCTTGGCTTTGCTGCTGCCCTTCTAAGCTTAGAACCCATCTCCTCACTTAGCTGTTTACTCTGTTAATCAGCCAGGCGTTCCTGAGCACTGTGCTGGGAGGAAGGATGCTCTACACACAGCACATCTCCCTCAGGCAGCAATAAATATGCTGGGCACTCACCTCCAACCGATTAATGCTCATCCTGCCTGCATGATGAAATTACAGTGCAGGAAAGCCTCCAGGGCCAGGAGGCCTCTACCTCTGCTGTTCTCTCCCCAAAACATGGAGAGAGGAGCTCTCTGAGCTGCCTGGACTCATTGAGACGTGTCGATCTATTCGGTGCTTTAAAAACTGATCATGCCTCTGTCTCCTTTGGCAGGAGCCCAGCAGCTTTGTGTTTAGCTTGTGTTGAGCAGCCAGCCTGGCCTTTTGGTTTTCATTTTGAGCCAGGCATCAGCTTCAGGGCTCTCCAAAGCAGCCCTGGCAATCACAGCGCTGTTGTTTTGCTGCGTATCCATCTCCCTGGAGCTGTCCTGGATTCCTGTCCTGGATCCTCCAGCCTGCACTGGTACGCATCATTCACGTGTTATCACCAGCCTAACAGGCTGCTGCTGTTTCAGTGGGAGCTACGACTTCAAGGACCAGACAAGAGCTGCAGGACCCTTCCCAAAGGAAAGCTGCTGCCACTGGCATGGGAAACCCTCTCTGCAAGAGGAGGTGCAGATGTGTGGCATGAAAATGCCCCAGAGAAGCCCATGGGGTGCCTTGGGTCTGCCTCCAGCTTTTTCCCCCTGGATAAGGGGCTTTGCCAGCAATTTCCCTCTGAGTGAAAGGAGCAGTGGATTAAAACCCCCTAATTTTGTAAGAGTTGCAAATGGGAGGTGAACTGTAAAGGAAAAATAAAGGAATGGAGTCAGACCCACACTGCCTTCCCAGCAGTCAGTATCTCCTGGAGAACCTGCCTTTAACGGAACGCAACAGAGTGGAAGGAGCTCCAGTTTCATCAGATCCCATGCAAGCAAAGCTCACCTTGCCTCTCCTTTTTCTCTTGCAGTAAATGAGGAGAGAATCTTCCCAGCACCAACACACTGGTGTTCAGTCATTAGCTTCCAATGTAAAGGCAATCAAGCTTCCCATGGCCCATCTCTCCATGCCGTGCCATCCTGTGCATGTCAAAGCTGTTGCCAGCAGTGCCCCATATGTGATTTCCATCTATTGCTGTAATTCTCTAGGAGGAGGATTGGAAGGATGGGGAGGATCGAGGGATGAGGGTGCTTCAACCAAATGACTCTTCAAAGAGAAACCAGCAGCTCTGCGGGTTAAACCCAGTCTTGGGCAATGAATAAGGTGAAGAAAGAGGGAAAGGGGATCTATATGAGGCAGGGAGGGTCTGGGACTTCAAAGCATCCCCAGGAGATGCAGGGGAAGGTCAGGTCTGGCTCAGCTGTGAGCAGAAGGCACTCAAGTTTCTGGGTTTTTCTCATTTCATTTTCCTTCTCTTTGGATTGTTTCTCACTGCTGCTGTTGGAGAGATGCCAGGTTAGTATCTGCGAGTGCATTGCTGCTACCCCAAATCCTTCCCTTGTCACGATGTCCCATCTTGGGGACATCTGCCTGGCCTTGGGAATGTGGAACCAGCTCAGAGCTCCAAATGAGCCCAGTGTCTGTGTGAGAGGAACTGGGGGGGGGGGGGGATGTGCCAGAGCATCCTCAGCTCTTGTCCTGCCTCAGCACAGTGGAAGATGCGAAATGTAGGCAGAGGTGATGAATGTGCAACCCCCTCCCAGTCTACATCTGTTCTAGGACTTGTTAAAAATCCATCTTAACTAAAACCTTATAAAACTAAGAAGAATTTCAGGGGTTGAAAATGTTCCTTGGAAAGACTTTCATCGTCTTGGTTCTAGGCCAAAACATCTTCAGTTTTCAGCAACTGAAAGCTGAAAGCTTTGACAATAGAATTATATTTGGGGGTCTGAGTTTCCAGGGGAAAGAAAAGCAAGAAAGAAACAGGTATTTTATTAAAGAAGAAACCAGCAATCAATCTCCAAATGCTGCTCAAACAAAATGAGTAGTTTTGACTGAGAGCATTTGCTGAGCCCCGACTGACTTTTTCCCTTTACTGTAGGAAAGAGATGAGGTAGAAAAGAGAGAAACACCATTGACCTGGCCAGGGCATCAAAGGATATGGCTTTCATTTCTATTGTACGTGGATATTATTGAACTGCTGAAAAAGTCCCACTTCTTTGGGTAAAGTAAGCGGTGCAGATGCTTTTTAAAGTGCATCACTTTGGAAACAGGAAGGGCTACTGACTGCAGTGGGGGGAGGATGCGGAGCAGCAGGTATTAGGGACAGATACAGAGAGCATGAGCCAAACTCCGAAGTCCCCATTAATAGAAGCTCATGTATAAATCCAGATGACAGGTATTGATTTTCCTTTGCAAGCTGCAAGCTTTCCCTTGCCTAATGAATTGCAGCCCCTTCCTTAGAGAGAGGTCAGCACCATGGCAGAGCCGCAGAGGGCTCATCTGGTGGGGAAATAGATTATGTTCCTCCAAAAGGAAAACGCAGTCAGTCTCATTCCCTGAGGAATTCCTAACCCCAAACCAATATCAGTGCTGGGGAAGGGGGTAAAGAAATGCTTTACATGACTTCCATCCCTCTTCTAAATCCCAGATGTGCTCCTGACCTGTGTAAGGGGGCAGCTTCAGAGGGCGGCCAAGTTTGCAGGGTCAACAAGGGGTGGCACTGGACAGCAAGAAACAGGAACCCAGCTTCTTCCCTGCTCATTTCAGAAGCCTGTGACGCTGTTCATGCACTGAGCATCACAATGAAGCTGGCTCTGTGCCCCGAGAGCGCTGCCTGCGCCCCTTCCTGCAGTGCCAGTGCAGTCCTGTGCTGCGTGGCAGGGAGTGCTGAGATGACAAACGCTGCCGCAGCCGCCCGCCATCCCATTAGGATTCCTCTCACGCTCCGCAATCGCCCTCTCGGAAAGTGGTGAGAGCCCGGCCGGGGTTTTCTCTGGAATTGCTTTGCAGCAGGGAGCCGATGCAGAGCTGCTTGCAAAGGACATGAGAGGAGTGATGGAAGCGACGCAGAAACCACCTCTCGTGTTGGTAATGGTGTGGGTGACTGTGATCCTCCTGCTCTTGGTTTGCCAGGGAACATCCCAGCCTTGTCCCATCCTCAGCTCAACAGTCCTGGCAGATTTCAGCTCACCTCCTAAACAGGCTCTTCACTTGTCTGATGGCGGTACCTCTAAATCCGGTTTTTCCTTCCTTCCCAAGCATGTTTTGCCGTGTCAAACACTGCGCAGCAGCACAGGAGCAGAGTTTAGGGTATTGGAGGACCACCAGCTTTATTGAGCTGACAACCGTGTCCAAACAAGCATCAAACGTCCCCTGAGTGGCCTGTCCTTCCTTAGCCAGGGGCTATGGGCAGGTAAATGTGCTTAAACTCACCCAGAATCCTAAGAGGTGACTCAGTTGTTTGAGGCTGGATGTGAAAGCATCCTGATACCTGTCTGCTTCCTGGTCCCCATCCACTGCCCTTGCTGTGCCACTGCTGCTAATATATCACACCATCAAGCCAAGAAGCACTAATTACCCTCCAGCAAGGGGGAGAAGGGCACAGAGCCCATGGGGAAAGAGCCGCAATGACCATACTGTTTGCTGCCTGCTTAACACTGGGCTGTGATGCTCCTCTGGAAGAGGAACCATAACTGAGGCTGGGCAAAGATCTGGCTCAGTTTTCATATGCTGGAGGCAGGGAAGTGGAGGAGCCTGAGGGCTGGGTATTAGCAGGTGGCTGTGAAGCACAGTGGGTGTGATGCTGGATGTCATGGTGCAAAAACCAGCCTTGCAGCACCTGAGAAGCTGTAGAGCAGGGTCAGAGCTTTCCCAACCTCCTTGGTTGCTGCTTCCAGGCAGGAATAACCCATTTCCTACCCTCTTGCCAGGTATACTGGGTGTCCATACCGTGGACCCACTGCCTCTCATCATACCCAGGATGCTGGTGGCCTGGAACAAGGGAAAGACACTAGTAACACCCTTCATTATGGGTGATCTGAATACAGAGAAAGCTCTTCCTATAGGTGCTCTCAACCTAAATACACCTTGTGGCTAATGCAACAGGCTTAATTTGCCTCAGGAAGGATAAGATGAGGCCTGTGTAGCTGTTCCTGCGGGGGGTTAGGAGGAGGTGCATCCTGAGAGCCACACTGTGATTCACCACCACTTGCTCAGGGCACTCAGAGAGTGCTGGGGTGCTCCAGGGAATTGCTGGGATGCTCCAGGGAATCACCACGCTGCTTCGAGATGGACAGCTCTGCATGGAGCACGGTGTCGCTGTTGGGTAATTAGCTCTGTTAGGTGTGCCATTAGTCTCCTATTAATGCAATTAGTGCTGGGGCGTTAGTGTGAGTCTGTAATCAGCGCAAGAGGCAGCTGCAGCTCAGCTGCTGAGCGCCAAGCGGTGCCGAGTTTGGGCTGGTTTTCCTGTGAATCCCTGCTTGTGCACCACGTTTGCTACAGCCTCAATGAAAAGTGGTTTTCCACCCTCTGTCCTTGCTTCAAAGCCCCCGGGCTGGTTAGGGGAGCTGATGAGAGTGTCCCAGCTTGCTCCCCAGAGCTGCAGGGCTGGAGGAGATGGGGTTTGTCCTTTCAGGAGGTCAGAGGACCAGATCAGACCTTGCCTGGATGCGGGTCCTCTCCTAAAGCCTCTGGTACCCCGTGGTCATGCGGATGTCCATCTGGTTGCTGTGATGGTGGACAGGGGGAGGAATCACACGTCTTCCCACCCGCAGCCATTCCTTGGCCCCCCAGCTCATCTTGGCACGTTGTCAGCCCACGTCAAGGCTTGGCTTTGGCTGAGACAGTCTGACAAAGCACTCTGCTTGCTGCACCACCGCGCTGACAGCAGACACTGCTGGCCTCTGGGGATGTCAGGGAAGGAGAAGCGTTGTGTGGGATGGGGACAGGGTCAATCTCCATCCCACCACACTGACGGTGTCACCTTCCAGTGTGAAATCCCCTGCCCTTTTCTATAGGAACCAACAAGCCATCTGCCCTCTCCAGCCAGTGCTGCTGTGGTTAATAGCTGAGCAGATGAAACTGCAGCAAAGCAAAGGTCCTCGCCAAGCCCCTGTTCCAGTGAGGATGTTTGGGTATGGGAAAGCTTCTGACAATCATGATTAACAGCCTCTTCATCTATTCATGCCGGTGATAAGCCATGGGAGCTCTGGGCCATCTCAGCTCTATAATCAAGACAGGTTGAAAGAAGCAATTTTCTCCTCTTCCAACTCGGTTAATTCTCATTTAATTGCTACCTAATTTGCCTAGATTTCCCTCGATTGCCATGGCATTGGCTCCGCACTTCCTGCTCTCCAGCAGTGCTTGACTCATGTCTTGTTTTGCCAGGCTGGGCTTTGTGATGCTTTGGGTTGTGTTGGGGCCTCCAAATCTCTCCATGCAATTTCAGTGTAATGAGCCTGAGGTACAGCTTTCATAGGAGAAAACCTCTGGGGATTGGCCTGGCCTTTGTTCCTTGTATCACAGTGTATTAGGGCACACATTTTGGAAAGAGAAATAGAAAGGCATGGCAATTACACACAGATGGGAAATGTTTGGGGCAGGAAACCTTCTTTAAAGGAAAAAAGCAAATAAGAGCTAACCAGAATCGAGTGAATTTAGAACTTAGGGGAATGGCTTTAACCTACAAGAGGGGAGACTGAGATGAGCTCTGAGGCAGAAGTTCTTCCCTGTGAGGGTGCTGAGGCGCTGGCACAGGGTGCCCAGAGAAGCTGTGGCTGCCCCATCCCTGGCAGTGCTCAAGGCCAGGTTGGACACAGGGGCTTGGAGCAACTGCTCCAGTGGAAGGTGTCCCTGCCCGTGGCAGGGGTTGGAACTGGATGAGCTTTAAGGTCCCTTCCAATACAAACCAGTCTGGGACTATATGATGCCATATAATCAGATGAATTTCCCCTAGCACCACCTGGCACAAAGGCAGCAGCCAAAAAGATCCCGTGTCAAAAGCTCTATGGAATGAGCTGTTCCCTGTTGAGCGAAAAAAGGGCTATTTCATCTACTTAAGTCAATCTGCGCCTCTAAGCACATCTTAACCACATTAATGCACTGAAATACAGCTCCCGTTAGCCACATAAATAATGTTCATCAGAATCATAGCATTTCTATTACCCTGGCTATGGGTTAGTGATGCAACACCAGTCAAACTTCAATACGGATGTAATCAGCCTAGCCTATTATCCAAGGCTTTTCCTGAATATCTCATCTCATTTTCCTTATGAACCAGCAGCCACAGTCATGTTGCTTTTCCCTGCCTTGGACTGAAGTCCTGCTTCTGTGTTTGCAGCGCATTCCATTTACACGTGCTTTTCAGGGTGTGTTTTTCCTTGGTTGTGTTGCTCCAGGCCTGTCCTGGCTCCTTCTGTGCTGAAAACCCCTCCACAATCAGGAATGCAGCAAGTGCTTAAGCAGGGCTCTCCTTTCTGGCTCATATTTTACATACCCACTTATTTTGGCCCATATTTCACGTTCTCCAGAGCGACCAGCTCCTTGGGACTCTCCAGCTACCCCTACAAGAAGAAACTCACCTGGCCTCTCAGACCCCACCAGCACTCCTGGATCTGTAAGCACAGGCCAGGAGACCCTCATTGTTGCAGCATGGTTGGATCATCTGCTCTCCTGAAGGCTTGGTTTCATCCCAAGCAAAGCTGAAGCCATTGTGGAAGCCAAGAGATGCACTCAGAGGCAATCCTTTGGGACCAAGCCACAAGCCCTGACACCTGGCTGGGTCAGGATGGGGTATGTCCCACTGGGGCTATTTCCTTTGGGGCAGAAGAGGCTGCTGCGGGGGGTGCTGAGTCCCTCATCACACTGATGTCTCCTGAAGCAGGTCTCAGATCTGGAAGACTGAATCTAGAGGATGCTCTGTAGCAGAGGTGCCTTGCAGGATGGTGCTCAGCAGGCAGAGCCCAGCATCTCCCTATGCAACACAGTGCGAACCCTCAGTTTCTCCAGGAGGCTCAGCAGAAGACTTGAGCATCCTAAAAGCAGGAGTTTCCCAAGGAAGTTTTTGCCTGGCAGGGAGGAGAGCAGAGCAGGGAAGCTCGGCCATGGTTCCTGCAGGGGCTCTGCTGGTGCTGTGATGGGAGCAGGCTCTTGGGATCTCAAGGGGCCAAACTGTTTCCAAAGAAACCTGGAAAACCTGGGCAACCCTTGGTACACATTCCCATGGGAGCATCGCTGAGCGGGGGGGTGACTCTTGGCCGTGCGACCGACCCATCTCTGCTCCTTGCAGATGCCTATCTCCAGCACACAGTGTGATGCACACATCTCTGCTGCCTTTGGCACTACTCCCCAGGGAGCAGCCAAAGAAGTCTTTTCTGCAGGGCTGAACAGATAGGTCTCTGATGGGACCTGTGAGAGCCGCACCTGCATCTCAGATCTATAGATCTCCTCCAAACTGGAGACATCCAGCCCTTTGAAAATGTCATGAGAGTGGCAGGGAGCTTCCTGCCTCCTGCTGCCAGGAGAGGAGAAAAGCCATTTAACTGTGTTTGCAGTGACAAACATCAGCAGGAGGGAGCAGCGTGAGAGACGGCATTGGAATTGTGGGATACAGTAGTTACGTGGGGGTTTGGAAGTGCTGGAAGGGCAACACATCACAAACAGGAGGCACCTTGCAGAAAGCCACTAATGAAATCATTGGCCTATAAGCCACCCCAAGATTTCCTCTCCCTTCCCACCTCCTACCCCTTCCAGGAGCATTGCCAGCCTGGGAAGGTATAGACAGGGTTAAACATACAGGAATGTATGTTCAAAGCTGTGGACAGAAATGATGTGTCTGAGCCAGGATGGAGGAAGCAGAATGATGGTCCAGCTTGGCTTTAAAGCTATAAACCTTCCATCTGATGGACAGTGCATCATGCTTGTGGCAGTGAAGCAGATGCTGGCTCTGGCAGTGGGGATGTTTGCCGAGGACAGCCTGGCTGGGAGGTGGGATGAAAGCTCACATCCTCCATAAAGAATCAGATCATGAGCTTTCCTGTCCTCCATTCAGGCTCTGGATGGCAGGTTTGCTCCTTTGTTGGCTCTCGGTTTGCTGGGAATGTAGCACAGGGCAGTCAGGACCCCTAAGCTTTGACCCTGGATGGTAGAAATTAGGCTGGGGAGCAACTCCATGGTGGGTTTCATGTGCTAATCAAATAGAGGAGCTAAATCGGATTTCATCTGTGTGTGCTGGAGAGGCTCCTGTGAGCCTGACTGTGAGGCTATCCCAGCCTAGGATACCCCATCCGCAAGGTCGCCTCTCCCAACCCCAATAACATCAAGGGTTAATGCAGGGTTATCTCAAGAGGCTACAACCTCATCAAGAGCACAGGCTCTGTAGGCCATTAATTTTGGAATTACTTGATAACTTTAAATACAATCAAGTTATCAGCAGGAGCCCGTAATTATTATTTATGTGCATGGCGCTTACCAAATTACAGCGCTCTCCAAGGCTCTGTGTGATGAACAAATTAATTCTGCAGCGGAAGAGCTTGACCAGAAAGATGTTTGTGTCTGAATTTCCCTTGTAAACATTGATGGATGAAGTGAAAGTCGAGTTTAATTGGCCCTCCCTCCTGCTGGGAAGCACATTACAGCTTTATTCTGCCTTTGCTCAGCTGGCAAGAGGGAGTATGGCAGGAAACAGAGGAGTTTCTCTAGCCCTGATGGTACTTGAATGGGAGACCCTCACAGGGTGCTCCTCACCCCCCTTTAGATGAGATGCTGTTGGTATCTTCGTGGCATCATGTTATGGGCATGTGGACTTGGGGTAGAGAGGAGACAAAAAGCCACCAGCTGCCCCCAGTGCCTCTGCCCAGTAGGATGCTGATCCCACTGCAGCGTGGAGATGCCCCCATGGGAGGTGGGAGTTTTCCATGCTGGGGTTGTGTTTTCCAAATGATAAAAGTGCACCAAAAGCCCTTGTGAGAGGAATCAAAGTAATTTTAATCAAACCAGGCTGAGAATACACACACTTCTCCAGCTATACAAAGCAAAGTCATGTCAGTCAGAAGAGACCACCAACAGGAGAAGGAAAAAACAGGGATGTGAACACAGATGCTTCTGGCTGAATTTCTTTCTTTGGTTTTGCAATTGCCATCTTCTTTTCCACCCAAAATGACCCCGCTTTAGGAAAATCCAAATTGAACATGAAGCACATCGCTTTTTTGGTAACATCACTTATATAGATGATGGAAACAAACTCCCTGGGGCATTTCCCCTCCTCTGTAGCCAGCAGATCTTTATTAAGCAAACTGGCCACAGTGGGGACACACAAGTCTACTCCTTGTAGAGCATCAGCATTGGGAGCTCGCAGTTTTCCCACTGAATAACTCTGGGGGTCTTTTTCTCACCCATATATTGAATAAGGGGCAGTTTCTGGGACTGTCAGTGATGGATGAGCTTGTACAAGGACCAAAACCTGCCCCTTGTGCAGGAAATGGTCCTCGTGGTGGTCCCTGTGTCATGCAGGGAGCTGTTGCAGCTCCCAGCATGTTACCAGAGGCAATGGGGTAGTTCTGGTTTTGGCTGCACCACTGACATGCAAGGAGGAAATTCCAGTGGGAAGGAAATGGGAGGAATTTGCTACAAACTATTGAGTTTCTGAAGTGTTTAAAGAGAGAATTGAAGGTTTTGCCTATGCCTCCTTTAAAAAAAGGAAGATTTTATTCCTTTCTGGTGGTGTATCCCGAGGAAATCTCAGACCAAGACAATTCCCAAATGCTCAACTCTCCCCGGGCAGGAAACACTTATGCCTGTTTTTTATAGCAGGGAAACTGAGGCACAGGAACATGAAGGGATTTGTACGAGACCCAGTGGCAACACTCCTGGGATGCAGAGAGCAGACTCTGTCCATAACCCCTCTGGCATCCTCTTCTGGCCCGAGCATCCCGAGACCTCACATCGCTCCACCTCGCATTGGACCTCTCTGCTCAGCTGCTTTGGGTGACCACATGAAACAGGACATCAGGGACTTGGCAGCTGCATGGGAGATGTGGTGATGTCCCCAGCACAGGCAGGGAGGCTGCTGCTCCTCCAAGGCACTTAACCCTGCGCAGGAATGATTTGGCTCCATCCCCTGCATGAGAGCAAGGAGCAGCATTGGCACTGAGCATGGGTGACAGCAGGGCAGGGAGGAGGGGAGCAAAGCCATGTCCCTGTGATAGCTGCCTTTGGGGAGCTCAGGCACCTCTTCACTGCTGTTCTTCCTCACTTTTCCACCCTGCAGACAGGGGCACAGGGTCAGGGGCTTTGCAAAAACCTACAGATCCATCTAGGCTAGGCTGGGCCAAAGGATAACCTAAACCTCATGCCTCCCTTCAGACCTAGCCCCCTCCATGTGGCTGTTCAGAGCCCCTGGCATCCATCCCTGCAGCCTGCATTGTTCCCTCCCCTCTCCCACTCCACTGCTCTGCCTCAGATCCTTGGTGTTGAGATGAGAAATGACCTGGTCAGACCAAATAGCAGTTGTAGGACATCCTGGGGATGTAGCAAGGGGCAGGAGAAGGGCTCAAATAATCTCCATGGTACAAAACCACAGCCACATAAAACAATCCATCCAGAGCTCTCCATCCAACCCATATCAATCCAGTGGGCTTTGAACTCCCCGCAAAGGGTTATGCTCTTTCCCAACAGCCTCCCACTGGAAGGCTGACCCAGCTTCCCAAGGGATTAGCCTCATAAGCTGTCCCAGCAAGGTCCTGGTGTCCTGTCACCTCAAAGCTGTGACAACGATAGGACATGGGACAGTGCACCCAGGGTGGCTGCTGCAACCTCTCCAGGCTTCTTTGGCTCCTTCTCCCACCCAGCAGGCCACACCACTGCTGGGGAGGTGACAAAGCAGCCTCTCAGCTGTCCTATCCTACAGGTCTGCCCAAGTGAATAGGGCAGGAGCCTCTGTAGGGCTTCCCATAGCGAATTAATGCACCCTCTGCTGCAGCGGGTGCAGCAGGACCCAGCTCCTGTGCTGTGCCACATCAGGGTCCCTCGCAGCGGGGACACCAACTCCCCATCCTGTCCGGAACCTTGCTCCTGGCTCAGACAGCCGTGGACTGCTTGATGCTGTGGAAGCTGACCCGGGTCGGGGAGGTGGGGATGGACATGGCCCGAGCCACGCGGGCACGGATGGAGTGCTTGTCCTGCCACCGGTGCCACCGCTTCCGTACAGCTGATCGGACCTGTGGGTACGAGACACAGGAGGGGACGGTCAATCACTGCACGGCTCTCAGAAGTTGCACATGGGCACCAGGAATGGCTGAGGGACCTGGGGGAGGTTTAGGCTGGAGAAGAGAAGGCTCAGGGGGGACCTGATCGCTGCCTACAACTGCCTGGGAGGAGGATGGAGCCAGGAGGGGGCTGCGCTCTGCTCCCAAGGAACAGGGATGGGACAAGAGGGAACAGCCTCAGCTGCACCAGGGCAGGGTTAGATGGAGCTGAGGAACAATTCCTGCCCCAGAGGGTGCTCAGGCATTGGAACTGCCCAGGGCAGGGCTGCAGTCACCGTCCCTGCGAGTGCTCACACATCATGTAGACGAGACCTTCAGGGCCATGGGTTAGTGGTGGCCTTGGAAGTGCTGGGGAATGGTTGGGTTTGATGTTATTAAACAGTCTTTCCAACCCCTGATTCCATGATTCTATTAAAATATGCAACTGAAACCTGGCTCCTAGAGCCAGGGAGGGGCATGGGAGCCCTTGTCACCTCCCAGGGCACCCAGCCTTGTTTGATGTGATGCTGGTGAAAAGCAGCCTTGCAGCTGCAAAGAGAAATGAACCTGAACAAAGGTGGCTCTGAGCTCAAAACTGAAACAAGAGGGAGAAATAAATCTGAGCTGGGGCTCTGCAGCTTCTTACACGCTGCATTGGATGCTACAAGAGGCTGGGAGGGGTGCTAGCAGTACTCATCTGATAGCCCTGGTCCTGTCCCTTCTTTTCCTGCATCAATTATACATGATTTGGTAACAAAGCAAGCTTGTCTGGAGCAAACCCTCCTGAACCAGCAAAGGTACAAGACCATTTGGGAGGAGGCAGAGGAAAAAGCTCAGGATCAGCCTCAGGACCAACCTCTACCCTCACCTCCTGCTTTCTGCTGTCTGTGTTTTGGGTCAGAGCCTGGGAAGTGCTGTGGTCCATGTGCCAGGTACCCATGTGTGTCTGCTTGCAAGCAATAGTGTGGACCCCCTGACCACCCCCAGCCCCTGGTGCTCACCTCGCTGTTCAGGAAGCAGTAGAAGACAGAGACAAAGAAGCCCTGGAAGGAGACAAGCAACAGAGTCACTGTGGAGCTGCGGCCAGAGGGCACCCCCAGGCTCAGGAGCTTTGGAGCAACCCTGGGGTTTGGGGGTGTCTGGTTTTGGGAGGTGGCAGAAATGGGGTGAGGCATCAGCAAGGATGGGCTCCTCCACATCCCTTGGTGGGGGACAGGGATGGAAGCTTGTGCTGAGGGCTGTACCTGGAAGGACTCCAGAAAGGAATTGAAGTAGATGAAAACGACCCTGGAGATCTCGTCCTCCCCCGGGTTGACAAAGAAGAGCATGTAGGTGATTCCCAGCAAGGGCAGCAGCACCAGCGTGGCCTTGACTGCTTTCCTGGAGGGAAAACATGGACCTGAGCTGCCTGCAGTGCAGCCCCAGGAACAAGGACTGTCAGTCCAGCGTGGCTGAGACTGGGGAGCGTGGAGCAGCATTGAGCTGTTTTCTAATGCGATCCCCAAGTGACTTGGGCTGGTTCGAGCACTGGGCACCTTCTGTGGTTGCTCCATCCAGAAAAGGGCAGTGCAGAGCGGAGGCCTGACCTTGAGCTGGCATGAAATGATTGCTTGGCTGCTCAGGGGCTGGATTAAGAAGGTATTAAAGAGGGTAAAATAATTCACTCACGTCAACATACGTTTATGAAAAATGGAGCTAATTAATTTGATATCTTTTCTTGATGAGATTACAAGTGTGGTTTCTGAAAAGTCATAGTGCTGATACAGGAGAGCATGGGATGGATCGGGGCTTGACATCTCATCCACTTGGATTAGGGAACAAGAAAATGCTGCGTCAAGCTTTTGCTTAAAGGTCCTGTTAATGGATAGATTCCAACATTAGCTAAATGCAGGAAAGTCACCCCTCATAGGGCTGGGCAGGGACAAGGCCTGGGATCTGCCCTGTGTCACTGACTTGGACGAGAGCCACAGGGCATGAGCATCTTCTGGCTAGCAAAGCATGGGACAGAACATGCACTGGTGTAGCTTCTCCAAGGCAGCAACCATGGTAGCAGGGGATCTATCAGCTTTTAACCAAAAGCCATCATCTAAGGTGAGCAGGAGTCCCCCAAGGGCTGTCCCTTGCCTGGTTCAAGCAGGTCTGCACACCTGATAACTGACTTGAAAACCCCAAAGTCTCTTAAGACTGCTAACTGAGGCCAACCAGCCTCTTTCAATAACCTTTATCTTTGTTGAATCATTCATCCCAGCTCAACACCCAATGATGAGGAAAGTTGGCTTTTCCATAGTGATTTCATCTGAATTTTTCCATGCTCAGCTGAAAAAGCCACCTTTCACCCCAAACCTGCTTCTCTTGGCCCAGAGCACAGTGAGATTCCCTGATTTCTCCCCCAAAATGAAATGAAATAGAGAGAAGCACTGATGAAGACCAAGGTGTCTGGTCCAGGTTTGGGTACTCCGGAGAACTGCTCTGACCAGGCATCTCCCAAATATTCCAGAGCAGGGAAGGGTTAAATCTTGCTGCCTGGCGCTGCCAAGTGTGCTGCATTCTCCTCACACAGGAGGTGTTTGGGCTGACATCGATTCATTGCTCTTTCCTCCGTCTTTGCTTTGCTGTCAAGCAGAGATTTAATTCTCACCTTTGTGCCAGGATTTGCAGCTCTGAACCCGGTGACCTGATGGGGTACCACCAGAACAGGGTTTTGCACAGAGGCTCCGCTCCTAACCTCTCCCAAAGGCAGATACAGCCATCCATGTTCTCCATCACTGGCCAGGATTTCTGAACAACCCCAGATGCAATGGTCACGTGCCTCCAAAAAGCATTTGAGGTGCTCTTAGATGTCTCTCCATGCTCCCATCCCCTTGATATTTTATGAGGATGCTCCTGTCCCTCCCAATCATGCTAATGCATGGGTCTGTTTTCTGCAGGGTCAGTCATGCTCTTACCTGTATTGGATGGTCTCTGATGTGGTTGAAGCTCGGAGCTTTGTCATGAGGATCCGGACGATGTTGAATAGAAAGATGAAGTTGATCTGGAAGGAAAAGGGCACCTGGTTAGTGTCTGCTCCCCTAAGATTCCCTCCCAGTCCCTCAGCAGAGGCTGTGCCAGGGGAAATGGGAATGTTTCCTCTTGAACCTCATCTACTGCCTTCCATGCACTGGAAGAAGACATTTGATGTTTTTAGAGCACCTTAGCACTAAGGTTTAGGGGTTTGATGAAGGCAGAGGTCACACCAGGAGATGGAAGAGGAAGAGCAAGTGTTAGAAAAAGAGCTGAAGGTGGAAATGTGTGGAGGAGCAATACATGCAACTGAAGGGGTTTTGGGAGAGTGGTTGCTCTCACAGCAAGCTTGGATGCTCTCCTGGTTGCTGACCTGCTAAATGAGGGCATGGGAAGGTGGCACTGGGAGCTGAGCTCAATTGCCACCAATTAGAAGTGGCCTGGCTGCCTGATGGGCCGGGAAATGAGGAGCAGGCTCAATTATTCACTGAGGCTGCTTGGCGCTGCTGATTAATACTCCCTTGGGGTTTCTCAGCATTGGGCAAGGAGGGAGGAAAAGTCATGGGGCTTCGTGCACATCTTTTCTCCTGCAAATGCGTGTTGGATCCCTGGCACTGCTGCTTGTGACTTGCCACCACTGCTTTTCTTTGTCCCTTTCCAAAAGGGCAAAGCCCCAGCAAATGATGCTCCATCTGAGCACCGGTTCAAGCACCGCTGCTCAGCTAAGGGCCAGGAGGAAAGTGATGTGGATCAAGGAATGAAGTGCCCAGGCTTCTGCAAATGCCTGGCAAAGCACCCACCTGCACCCAAATAGTGCCAGGGCAGGGATGTTGCCAGGAGGGACTTAGTGATGCATGTGGGGTCTGCTGATGGGAACATCCCTATTAGAATGATATCTCCATTTCTATCGCATCCCAAGCCAGCAGGATTCGTGCATGCTATTTCTTCTTGTTGGTCAGGTTCCCAAATTTGCTTAAGATGCAGTTTGGGTGAGGGGAGCTGGGCTTGCAGATCCAGCTGCAGCAGGACCCTACTCAGGAACAGCCTTATCCCATGTGGAGACGGGAAGGACCCTCTAGTTAGCAAGCAAGGCCACTTTGCTCTTACCAGAAGCACCAGAATCATGGGGCCTTGGTAAATGTAGTCTGTATAAACTCCTGCTCTCTTCCCAAACCAGCACCTGCAAGGCAAAGACAAGCAGCGCCGTGGGCAAGCCAGCAGCGTGAGTGACCTGGGTTTGCACAATCTCTGTAAGTCACTATAGGGTGAATGCACAACGTGAACTGCTTTAGCCACTATGGAATAGTTTCCCCCCAAAGGTGGAGGTACAGGGGGCTTGTGAGGGTGTTTTTGGGCCCCACATGGATGTGGGAACTGGCTATCGTAAGAGAACCAAGGACAACCTTACACATGCACATGTCCAAGTTGGCTCTGTCCCCAGCGACCCCTGGGGAAGCTCCTGGAAGCACCATGTTGGGTTTTGCTAAATCAGTGCGGTGCCTACGTGTGCAGCACAAGGCCCTGGAAGTCAGGGGTAAAACCAGCACTGAAAAACAAGGCAAGTTGCCATTCATCTCCATGGGCTCCTTTTAGTCTAAGCCCAGTGATGAACTCTCAGGTGCCTGTTAAGACTTCCATTAGCAAGTCTCTGAGAAAATGGCTCAGGTGGTGGTAGTTTCTATCTCGGCTGATAGATTAAATCCCAGCTCCATTTAGCAAATACATTGTACAGCTCTGGCTTAATCTTGCCTTTTCCCCCCTTCAAAATCTCATTTGTCCTTTGAAGGATAAAATGCAGCACTAGGCAGCTGCAGTCAGGGCTCATGTGGCAGAGAGCCTGAAGGTGTGATGAAAGAAGAACATTATCCTTTTTATCCTCCCACCCTTTCCATGTATTTTGCCTCATGTCAGCCCTTCCAGGCAGGATCCATGTCTGGCACTGCAACTGGGATAGAAAAGAGAATGGGGAATGAGAGCAGTCAGGCTCACTTCTCATTGTCATAGTACAGCTTCCCGATGGCCCAGGCGACGATGATGGGGAAAGGGATACCTGCAGAGGAACAGAGAGAGGAACATTCAGGGGTGCAGCATTGCCGCAAATCCCTGCTGTAACAAGGATGTTGTCACACAGGGTGAGATGCTGTGGCCATACAAATCCCATCCTTCTGCTCCTGGCAGCCTTTTTGCAGCTCTTTGGGTGCAAGGAGAGGTGGAGTAGAGAGGTGTGCATCACTGGGGGTGAATCCTGGTACTTACACCAGCCGATGCAGATGAACATCCATTTGCGGAGCTTGTCCGTGGAGTAGGTGAGCACAATGGCTGTGTGCAGGTAGCAGCCCTCGCCAAACATCCAGAAGAAGTTGGTGACATGGAAGTAATTGTAGGCAGCAGTGACCAAGCGGCACCAGACCTGCCAAGGGGGGTTAGGAGGAGACAGGGAGGGTAAAGAGCAGAGTTCTGTGTTATAGTGATAAAACTGATCACAGAGCACAGCAGAGCAATTGAGCCCTTGTGTATCATAAGCCTGGGCTGTCCTCCAGCCATCAGGCAGCTGTTTGGACCTTCTGTCTTTAGGATGCTCAAGCTCCACATGCACACCAGCTGCAAAGGGCTGGGATCATACTGACTGCCCCACTGAGCTGCACCTACCACATTGCTCTCGTGCACCTCTGGGTTCATTGTGAGCTGCACCACGAACCACGTTGCATTGCGTAGGATGAAGGCTGTGATGAGGTTCCAGTGGATGATGTTCCTCAAACACCGGATGCTCCTGAAGAAGCGGGGGACATCAGAACATGGTGGGTGTTTAGGGGGGTCAGGGCTGTTTGTGGAGCTGAATGTCTTTGTTGGGAGACTAAGGGTGGGCTTCTGGAACCATGCTCTGGGTGAGGAGGGCAGGACCAAGGTCCAGAGATGGAAGGCACCAGGGATGCCTCCATAACCCAGTGCTTTAAAGGCAGCAGGGGGGAAATAACCCCAGGATAGGCATCATCTCTCCAGACATGGCAAAATACAGGGGATGGATCCATCCCCAACCCAAGGGCTGTGAGGTGACCTCTATGGGCTCATCCCCCCCTCAGGGACATGGCAGCAGGTCAGGCCACTCACCGTAGGCGCATGAAGAGGACGAAGGCCACGAGGAGGGCCCCCAGTGAGACACAGTGCCCCAGGTAGTTGATGATGACAGCGATGTGGTAGTGCAGCTTGCTCTTCTTCTGGAGGGGGGAGATGGGGAGGGGGTCAGCAGCAGCCCTGGGCACCAGCACAAACCCAGCTCCTCCAACACATCACCTCTGAGAACTGCACCATACATTTGAGGTCCTTTTCAGAAAGCAACTGGAGCCCAGCACATGCAGGACAGTGGAGAAGGGGCCGGTTGGATGGGGCTAACATGGACAGGAGAGGCACCAACGTGGCTCTGCAAAAGACTCCGTGCCAGGGAAGCTCATGGTTGCTACCCCTACATTCCCCCTGCTCAGTGCTGGGACATCCCCAACCCGTCATCTGGGGAAACCCTGCTGTAATTCAGGCTAGCTCAGCACCAATGTGATATCTGATGTCTCAGTTCATTCCCCATTGCCCTGGGGGTATGAGAGGCTGGGATGAATTTGGGCAGAGGGAGCAGAAAGGTGTGAGTGATAATTACATTAATGGATTGCTCCCACTGTTAGGCACTTATCCAACCTGGGAATTAGCAATTAACTCGGTGAGAAAAGCACTCCTGATGAGAGTTATCAGCACCTTAAATACCAGAGATGGGATCAGCTGTAAATGAACAGCCTGTATCTCTTTTCCTTTGCTCTGAGGGGCAGCCTTACCTGCTCAGGAGCATGTAATTCTTGCTCATCATCTATTTTATCCCTTTCAGCTTCCTGAACATCTTTACTTCACTGCCAGCAGGGAGGGATGGGCTTGCAGCTTTATATCTGGGATGCTGCCACACACTGAGCCCACATCTCCCCTGGGCTGTTCCTGATGTGGATGCTGTTGCCTTTCAAAACCCCACTGTCTGTCCCTCACCCTCCTGTTGAGAGCCCAGCCAAGGGACTACCAAGGTCCTACCTCTTCACTGAGGATCTCCTGGCACTGGGAATAGTTGACCCTCGCTGCCCAGCTCCCGTTAGCGAGGCATTCCCTGTAGCCATTGTCTGAAAGAGAGGGTGACCACTGAAGGTTTAACAGTGCTTGGGGATGGGTACAAAGATGCGACCTGATGACTGTCACTGATGCAGCGGTTGCTGGCATCCGAGTCCCTTGGCTTTGGAGCCAGCTCAGATGCTGCCTTGGTTGCAAGTCTGATTAGCATCAGCAGTGGGGTGATGCCAGCAGTGCATTAAACAGGAGAGATCCTGAGCTCCATCAGGACAATGGGATGGGACAGGGATGGGAATGGTTGAAGACCTCTGTGCCATCTCCAACAGCAGGGCAAGCTCACTCCTCTTCCTCTTGGCCCAAGGAAGCTGTGGCTGCCCCATCCCTGGCAGTGTTCAAGGCCAGGTTGGACACAGGGACTTGGAGCAAGCTGCTCCAGTGGAAGGTGTCCCTGTTCGTGGCAGGGGGTTGGAACTGGATTATCTTAAGGCCCTTTCCAACCCAAACCAGTCTGGGATTCTATGATTCTATGTTCCCGAGATAGAGCCAGTATTATCCCCCTTCACAGAAGCAAGTCTAGGAGGACCTGCTTATAAAGCTGCTGCTGTGCAACCACCCTCACTGGAATTAGGGATATGAGGGTGCTTTTATGATGGATCCCACAGAGACCCCACTGAGCTCGGTACCCAGAGATGTAGCGTCACTTGTGCTCCACAGCCCCTGATGCACGTGGGGCTGATGCACGTCCCCATCCCTCATCCACCATGTCCCCACCAGTGCTGCTCATCTTACTTGTGGTGTTGTACCGCACGCCATAGAAGTATTCAGGGCAGGGTCGAGCCACCAACTGTCCCACAGCGCTCCGAGGCCAACACGTGCCAATGAGGTCTACTGAGGCATTGCACTGAGGACCTGTGGGGAAAGTGGGTCATTAGAGGTCTGTGGGTCACTGTGGGCCACCTCCAGACTGTTGAAGGGTCAAGGTTTGCTTGGTGAGCTGGGGCTGCAGTTCTGGTTGAGCTGATGGGTCCCTGAAAGCTCAGAGCCCAGAAGAACTTCATGGTAGATACCAAATGGGGGCTGTGCCAAGGCTTCCCACGGGCTGGTTGATCCATCCTGGCCATGGCTATTGCCCTGCTCCTGTCTGAGCACCTGGGTTAAGCCCAATTCTAGTACAAGGTGGTTTTCTAACCTGGTTTCCCAAGTCGGCTTGGGACTCCCTGGCTCTGGTCTTCCAGCCCTGCTCCTTTCTTCAACCATGACTTTTGGCGTTCAGACCCACAACAGCCAACAGGTCAGGTTTTATTCCTACCTTGTGATGCCACCTGATGACCAGCCTGGTCCTGGTGGAAATCTCCCCTCCAACCCTCTTACACCTCCTGGCTGCAAGCTCTCCTTCCTCACTCTTCCCGTTGGTCTCTTCCAGCCTTTCCCGGGAAGAATACTCCAAGTTTGCTGCTGCTATTTCAGTTTTCAAGCAGGACTTGCGTGCTTTTTCCAGCTACACCAGCATGCTAATGTAGGCATTAGGTAGGCCAGATTGCAGGCTTTTTTATGTCTGATTTGTGTATATTTAGACCAACACGTACTGTAGCTAAATACGTCCTAGCTCCATCTCAAAGGGAGGTTGGAAGTACAACGGCTGTAATATCCATAGAATACAATCGTTGGCAGGCAGCAGATGGATGAGCAGCACACCCTGGAAGGGGCATAGATCAGTGCAAACCACTGAACCAAAGGTGTTTGTGCTGCTGTCATTTCCTAAGGCAAAACCCCCCCAATTCACAGCTTTCAGGATGCGAGAACACAGCATTTCCCCCCCAGCCGGAGTCTTAGGTGCTATTTGGATGCCTTATCCCAAACTTCCTATGGAGAGGGCTGACAAAAGAGTTACTGAACAGAAAAATACTGTTATTAATGTGACGGCTCTCATTAATTATCTGCAAATTTGGTTTCTTGCGCTGTTCCCAAATCAAATCTTCAGTGCAGGGAAAAGGAGGGATTTCTTTAAACACCTTTGCAATGGAAAACAACTCCCAGGCTGGGGAAGCATCTGAGCGTTGTGAGCGCTACCTCCTGCTTTCCATAGCTTGTAGTAAGAAATTAATTTTAACTATGACCTTTGCTTTTAGCTTTGTTCATGTGGAGGGTTGCTGCAGCAACCTTCACTTTAACTGTTTTAAGCCTGTATTTCTTAAGGAACAAAGTGCATTTAATCATGCGTAGGGTGCGTGTTTGCGCCTATCTGCATCCATTAGCATTTGTTAAGCTCTTCAGTTGTTTTGACCCAAATCTGATGGAGAAATAGAGGGTCACAGAGAATGAAGTCTCTGTTTAAAATTTCATTTCTTTATTAATATTAATATAAATATTAAATGATTTTATTATAATATGCATCCAGGTAGAGAGAAGACAATGGGTAATTGCTTCAGCTAAGTACAAAGTTAAATTGCCAGTGCTCTCCCTATTTGCCACTTGAGAATCCACTGAGGTGAAAAGCTTGTTTGAATAGCTGGAATAGGAAAAACTCCACTTGGAATAACCCAGCACAGAAAAACAAGGCTTGCACAGGGTTAATGCTCAGAGCAGACATCAAAACCCTACCCTGTGAGTGGTGGGGCTGAGAACAAACTCCATCTTTAACCCATTCTCTCATGCCTCAGTTTCCCTCTTGCATCCCAGGGGCTGTGCTGGGGCCCAGATGCAGATTGCTCAGGGAGGGCAAGCAGGAAACCTCAGTAATGAAAAGTGAACAGAACCAGAGTGGCAGCAGCAGTTCTCTGCAATAGTAAAACCAAGGCACAGCAATGCCATTAATAACCAAACCCAAGACAGAGTCATGGAGATGCTGTGCTCACACAAAGGAAGCATTGTTCTGTTACATATCTGCTCAAGTCTGGATTTAATATCTCCACGTTTCTCCAAGGCACTTGGTTTAATGCTGCTTTGCACTCCCATTAAAGCACTATGGACATCCATCAGATGACAAACCAAGTGGATGGGTCTTGCAATCCCACCATGGCAAGGATATGGGGTGAAGGTGGAGCAGCATCACCAGGAGCTCAGTCCCCTCCATGTCCCATGGGTTGGAGCTGCGGTGTGGGGTGATGCTTGGGCTTGGGGGATGCAGTTGGATGTAGGAGGCTCCTAAGACTTCACACTGTACACAGGGGGCTTTGCTCCAGCACAGCTGTAGAGAGCATTTCGAGGTTTATCCCACAGATCTGTAACCTGTGGGTGGCTGGGAGATGTTTCCCTGGCTCACCCTGAGAAATACTTGATGAAGAAAAGCAAATGTTGCTCTTTCTGCTCTCTCCAGCATATAGGGAAGAAAAAACCCCTCCTGCTGGGGAAGGGTTAAGTAAAACAGCAAAGGCAAAGAGTGCGGGAGAGCTTCCATGCCCAGCACAACCCTCTGCTCCAGCTGCTCCCCAGTGGCACATGGCTCCCAGCGCTTAGAGCACTGTTTAGCATGGAAATGATATGTATCAGTGCTAAATGTTTTCATATCTTCTTTGTGGCCCATCCGTATTTACAGGGGGATTATTCTCCCAGGTTCTGCAGACGTCTGCTCCAGCCTTCTCAGCACCGTCGGCTGCACAGACAGTTTTGGTCTTTGCAGCTTTACAGCAAGAAAGGTCAATGTATTTCCTATGTGCAACTAATCCCCACGATTTGGCTCCCTCCTACATGGAAACATGACATTTGGATAGGAAGGAGCTGGCCCTGCTTTGAGACAGGGAATGTGGCACTGGGGAAGTCACTCAAATCCCTTCTCACTCTGTTTCCTTTGGGTTGTGCGGCTTTGAAGCAATATAAAGCATTTCCTTTCTTCTGAAGATGAAAAGTGCCTATCCAGGGACTGAGACAACTGTATGACAGTGACTGTTTTGGGATAATTATAGCAATATCCCTCCTGTTTATACAAAACATCTTGCTCCAGCCTGCTTCCACCACTCACAGGGGCCACCGAGATGGCTCCAAGCTAAAGCCATGCAGCCGTGTGAACCTGGCAGGGTAAAGCTCTCCAGCCCCAGTTAATCTGCCAAAGGATTTTGGGCAAATTTAAAGAGGATGGAGTATGTTTATCCTGGGCCAGCACCACCCAGTGCTCTTGAGCTGATGCCAGCAGGTCTGAGGTGTTAATGCACCATCAGACCATTGCTAGGATGGTATGAAGAGGACTAAAGCCAAGGTTGTGCTGATATAACCATGCTGGTAAACATGTCCTCATTTCACACTGGGCACAGCTATGCACCAGTGCAGCATCCTAGCTTGCTGTGCCCCCAGCAACACTGAGGCTGCTTGAAGAGCGGTGTCCTTATCGTAGAATCATAGAATCGTAGAATAGTCAGGGTTGGAAAGGACCTTAAGATCACCCAGTTCCAGCCCCCTGCCATGGGCAGGGACACCTCACACTAAACCATGCCACCCAAGGCTCTGTCCAACCTGGCCTTGAACACCGCCGGGGATGGAGCATTCACAACTTCCCTGGGCAACCCCTCATGCAATGCAAAGGGGCCAGGAGAGGTTATGGAAATCTGAATCACAGGCTTGTTCCCATGGTTCGGCATGATGGGGTTATTTATCGAAGGTGTCTTGGGAGGCTGTTAGCTCATCTACCTCCCTGTCCTGAGCTCTTTCTCAACCACAGTTATCTCTGGCCAGCCCTGAAGTCCTCAATGACTGCATTGCTGCTGCCTCTTGAGCAGGCTGAAGCCTGGGGCTCCTTCAGGAGCTGCTGCGGCACTTGCATTTGGTAATCAAGGCTTCACCTCCACATCTAATCAAAATGTACTCCCTGTAGCCAGCCTGCAAAAGGTCATTTGTTCCTTCTGGGCAGCTCCACCACCCCGGGGGAGCACAAGGAGCTGTTTCACACCTTATTGCCCTAAATCAGGGGCTTTTGGGGGGATGTTTTTATTTCAAGGCCAAAGAGGGGCAGCTCAATCCCAGCCGCGGAGATACTCAGGTACTAAATGCTTGAGTAACACCTTGAAGCACTGGGGGAAATGGCATTGGGGACAATTTGTGTTATCATGGGGTTGAAATTGGGGTGGTGGAGCTGCTTGTTCTGAGTCAGGATGGGCACTCAATGTGAGCAACTGAGGTTGTGTCTACATAGATCCTTGCTCACATCCTACCTCCAGCACTGCTCTCAGTGGCACTGGATGCTTCTATTTCTCCTTGTAAGAGTCCAGTCCTTAAAAAATCCCAGGCAATCCTTCCCAAGCATTCAAGTTCCATGATCGTCAATGTAAAATAATTACATGGGCTAATAAAATATTATGATGGCAAAGTGTCTTTGTAATGAATTTTCAGCTTGTTGGTATTCACCAGCATTGGCTGTCCCCATGGGTCTTTGCTGCTGTTCTGGAGAAGAATAAATAAGGGTCATCAAACCCAGCTCCTGCAATGGGTTTCTGATGCATTTCCTCAGTGCTGTCACTTAAGACTGATCAATGCTTCTGTTAAGCACATATTTACTGAATATCTAATGTAGTGGGATGGGTTTGGGGCATATCTTGAGCTCCTGGAAAGAGTGTTTGGAGTTGTTATTACCAAAGGCTGCAGCAAGTGTTTTATTCCCTGATATCTGTTGGGCTTTGCTGGTGGGTAAGCAAAGAAGCATAATCCCTCACTGGCAGAGTTTTCCTAGCAAAGACTTCTAGCTTGGCTACAAATGAACAAAGTGGCTGGCATTGATTTTGCTACATCCAGTCCGAAGTCCGATTCAACTGCTGCAGCTGCTGCTAACACTGAGATGTGCCAGGGCACTGGTTTTCACCAGAAAACCTCATCACCTCCTCCACTGCAATAGAATCTATGAATATAAGCAAGTTTCTATTGACATCCGTGTTTCCTAGATGATGGAGCTAGATGGTTTTATCAATGTGAGTATACACTTAAACCACTATGATTCTCCATATAGGTGAGCTCATGTTTTTTGGTTCCCAAACCTCAGTATCACTGCTTTTAGTGCGACGTCCCTGCCAGGACTCATTGCTGCCTCTTTAGCCCCTGCTCAGCCCCTTTATTACTATTTCTGCCACAGTGGAAAAGATGCCAACAGGGCTGAAAGGAAAAGAGATGCTGATGTTGTTGTCTCTTGGTCAAACTGTCACCCGCTGTGAAACGTGTTCCCAAACCTGGCTGATGAAGTGCCTGTGAAGGAAACGCTCTCAGCGCTCCCTGTGCTTGTCAGCCATAGGCTTTTGCTATACTCGGACCAATTTGCTTTGCTTTATTTAAACACAAAGCTGCGCTCCCTTCCCCTCCTTGAAAGAAAACCTCCAGTCAACAAAAGGGAGATGTTTCTATTCAGTTCTGCCCAGCTTTTGTGCCATTTTCCTTTGCTTAGGTGAGCTTGCAGTGGCAGGCAACTTTTCTTTCCTGGGAAGGAATCAGCTGTGCTCTCTCCTCAGCACACACACAAGGTTAAGGATAACCATTTATTGTGATAACACTTTAACAGCTTAAAGGAGTGAATCTGCAGCCAGGACCAGCTGGGGCTATTAACAATTGGGTGCCAACTCCTTGGCTGACGGTTGAATGCTACAAAAAGCAAAACAAACCTGTGAGCTCTCCCAGCTCCCTCCTCTTGAGTGCTTTCTGCTGGGCTGCTTTGGAAAAGCTTCATCTGTTAACTAGGAAGAGGCTTCTCCATCTGCTCAGGTTCCCTCTTTCTCCCCCAGGGAAGTGCCACAATGGGAAGCTGTCCTGCAGCTGCACGGGGATGCTTTGCCCTGATGGGTGAAGTGACCTTGTACCTCCTTGATGGCCTTTGTAGTAGGGTGAGGGGAGAAGCAGCTGTGCATGGACCCTGGGGAGCTGAGATCATCAGGAAGACAGATTCATGGCCTAGAGCAATCTGGGAGCCCTTGGGATGCGCACCTATCAGCACAAGGGATGCTGATCCTCGCTGCATTCGTTTCAAGCTTAACCTGGGAATTCCTGGCTTCCAGGTGTTTGGGAGTGCAGCTGACCTGACTTTCCTGATGCATCACCTTGACCTCAAATCCAACCTGGTATGATTTCTGCCTGGAGGGAAAAACATTCCCTGCTCCTGAGGAAAGCAGCCTTTCTAATGGAGTGGCCAACAGTGTGTGGATGCCCATGTATCCCAGGAGTGATCAGAATAAGGGATTCATGAGGTGGGGTCTCTCCTGCCAAGGAACAAGGGATGGGACAAGAGGAAACGGCCTCAAGCTGCACCAGGGGAGTTTTAGATGGAGCTGAGGAACAATTCCTTCCCTAAAGGATGCTCAGGCATTGGAACAGGCTGCTCAGGGCAGGACTGGAGTCACCATCCCCAGAAGTGTTCACAACCTGTATAGGCAAGGCCCTCAGTGCCAAGGGTTAGGGGTGGCTTTGGCAACGCTGGGGAATGGTTGGACTTGATCTTAATGGTCTTTTCCAACCAGGTTGATTCTATGGTTCTATTCTATGATTCACCGAGAGATTATTTTTGGTGCACACCTAACATATGAGGTTGGGTCACCAATGCCAAGGGATGCTGCCCTGCACTGGGGACAGTGTACTGAGAGGAAGACAGATTAATCAATGCTGATAAGAGGACAGGACAAGGGAGCTCTGTGGGGCTCAGCTGCTCCCCTTCCTGGATGAGGGTTTGCTAGATATCCCTGTCCATGCATCCTCATTAAATGATGTGAGGTTAAATAAGGAAGGTGACCCAAGAGAGGAGAAGAGCTCACACTGGGCAGTTGTTTGGAGGAGGGATGCTGCACACAGGCCTCCTTGGTCCATCCCACTGATGCCCAGCCAAGCGACATGCTGGAGAAGCACTGGGCTCATGTTGTCAGCATGTGCCACTTCCCAAGGGTTGTGCAGAAATCGACAAATGAAGTCTCATGGCCTCACTGCAATTCTCATTAGCATCATCCTAACAACTCTCCATGTTATATAGCCTCAAAACCAACTTTCCAGTTTTGTAAATATCCCTCCCTAGGAATGAGTTAGGCAGGGCTTAAATGGACCCCAAGGACGAAGGCTGGTGCTGAGCTCCACTTACCAAGCAGCCGACATAAGACAATTAGTTTCATCTTTGCCTCGTGATCGAAGCCCCTTCCTCGCGCTGGAAGTGGCTCTCACATGTGGCAGCCCTATCCCAACTGAATGAGTTACTCAGGGATGACAGATTAAATGCATTAAGGCACTGCAAATGTGAAGCCTGACATGCTGTCAGGCTGTCCCAGGGTGATGGGCAATGCACTAAATCCTGCTTGGATTCATGCTAAGAAATCCCTACTGAGCAAAGGCAAATCCTCGCAGGAAGCAGCACCCACTGCTTGAGCATGGCAGCAATTGCAGGGTATATCCATCAACAAAGCCAAGGTAGAAATCCTCCTTCCTTGCATCAAAAGGTGCTTCTGAGGGTCAGAGCCCACAGATCTGGCCACATGTTGCACCAGGGAGGTGAGTAAGAAGGAAACAAATACCATTTATTGCAGCCTAACATGGCCAGGGACATCCACCTTGCCAAGCAGAGTGATGAAACCTTCAGGGAGCAAAGCACATGAGTGATGACCAGGTTTCCCTTCTGCACCATGCCAGAGATACATTTCCACTGGCAGCCTGGCTTTCCCTTGGCTTCCTGCCTCCATTTCTTGGGCTGGAGAGGCTCTTTGCAGGGCCACGGTCACCTGGGCTTGGGCAAGCATTGAACCAGTTGGTGCCAAGCTGTGATTTTGAAGAAGGGGTTTTTAATGCTGCTGTTAATGGGAGCTGGGTGGCGGGCAGCCATCCATCAGTGCTGGGCCTCCATTGCCATCCATCACCCTGATGGAGAGAGCTGCTCTATGCAGCAGGGACCAGAGTGAGCTGGGCAATTACTTGGTGCCTGCTCTGTGCTTCATTCAATCATGGGAAAATGAACTCTGCAGCAGCCCTGAGCTGAGGAGGACTTCTCTCTTTGTCCTTTCCTCTCCCTTAACCGCCTTTCCTTCCCCAAACCCTGTCACTAAACCAGCCCTCTCACTGCTGAAATGATCCAAGTCTTGAGTATAGGCCAAAAGCCAGTTCTGGCACAAAACCTGGGCCTCATCCAGCTGGATGCAAACCCATGTACGGGTGTGGAATAGGAGTGAGCTGCCCATGACCCTGCTGGTCTCACCTAACTTGTCTGAGCTGGCTGGGCCATAGCCACGTTTCCAGACGCTCCATAGACAGCCCTGCACCCTCTTCTACCCATCCCTGTCACTGGGGTCCCCTGGGGATGCCTGGAGTGGGCTGGGGTGCAGGACACTCACCTGTGTGATTGGTGACAGGCGGCAGGCTCTCGCAGTACTGCTCTTGGATGGAGGCTGCAACTGGGCTATCCCACAGGAGAAATGCCTGCACGGGAAAAGATCAGATGACAGGGAAGGTTATATGTGGAATATGCCACTTCCCCAGCCCACAATCCCCTCTTGGACACAGCAGGGCTTGAGCTTGGCCATGTCTTGGCGGATGTTGCTCTGCAAAGCTGAACGATGGACCCTTTTGCAGGCTGGGTTATCCAGCCTGGGGCCATGGGGCTGATGCGCTCTGCCCTGTTTTCCACTCACAAATCCTCTCATGTCCCCAATATCTCCCACAGCAAAGCACAGTTCAGCCCTGCACAACCCCTGCTGGGTTGTGGAGCTTCTGCTCTTTAGCAATTTAATCAACACTTTTAGCTTTAGCATCTTTGAATCCTGAGAGCAGACAGGAGAAACATGATGAGCCTGACACCACGCTCAGATTTTCAATACCTTATTAAAATCACAGCCTTGTAAGCTGTCAGTGGGGAGATGTTAATACACATCCTTAAGGAGATCTGATCCACAGACAACTGGGTCTGGCTAACGTCTTTTTTCAGGAAAAAGGCTTGTCTGCGAACACTGACATCTCTGTTGCATTGGGAAGCACTGAGCAGGATCTATTACATCTGTCCTCCAGAGCAGCTCCTGGGTAGCTCTGCAGCTCCAACAACTCTGCTGCCTTGGGGAGCTATTTTGGAAAAGCTACTACTGAGTGATGGTGTCTTTGCAAGAGCTTGGGGAGCCTAAAGCTGAGGAAGGCAACTGCGAGTGGAAGGTTCAGCGGGATGGTGGACCAGGGAGGCAGATGGGGCAAGGAAAGGACCTGCTGCTTTGCAGAATACAGTTTCTGCCCTCGTTCTTCTCCAGCTCAGAGATAGGTGATGGGCTGATCCCTAACGCTCAGAGAGTGAGTGCTGATGGTGGATGATTCTAAATCCACTTCTTTCACTCCAAACCTGCCCTTCAAGGATTGACCAAACCCCTTGGAGGAGCGCTGGCTGCCAATTTAACAGCAGAGCCATGCCCCAGTACACAACCGCATACAGATCCCTTGGGAAACTCAGACTCGAGCCTGGAGGCAGGAAAGGCTGCAGCATCCTCCACTTGTGAGCAAGCTCCCAGCCCCCAGGATGATGGGTTCAGACACCGTCCTGTGCTAAGCCAATGCAATGATCAACAACCTCCTCCTTCCCCACTAGGCTGGTCCCTAGTGCCTGATCTCCCTTCACGAGTGTCGCTTACCTTCTAAACTGCTCTGGGTAGGAGGAAAATGGTCCTTTTCTTGCCCTTTAGCTGTTTCAACACTGGCTGATCTCACTGGCACACCTAGCAATCCCCTGTGCCTTACCAAAGCATTAGAAGGATTTATGCAGACACAGACAAGCTCAGCACCCACTTGCTCTTTTCCAAACAACTATTTACTGCCTTGGAAAGCTGGTTTTGACAGCAAGAGAGATGTCAGGCAGACATAGAAATGGAGCTGAGAATAGTTTGCTTGTTATGACTGCTCCAGATGGCACAGGGGATCTGGCAGCAAAACCCTGCCCCGAATGCAGGCGCTGCGCTGAGCTCCTGTTGTGCTGGTCCTGCAGGAGATGGGCACCTCCTTGGTCTCTTTGCTAAAAGCTAAGGCCACCTAAACTCCACCCGCGGGCTAAGTGAGGTATAGCAGGGCTGGGTCCCTTCCGTGTTGGTGCCTATTGACGGTGCCTGCTCGACCTACGAGGGTGAGAGTTCATCCCAACAGGGGCTGGGGTGGTTTGCAGCCCCTGAACAGGCTCTCAAGTGTTAACTGGAGAGTGTTCCTCCCAGTCGCAGCCTGCTCCAGCCTGGCAGTGCCTGTTCTCCTTCCAGACACAGGGAGAGGTCTTGGCACTGAGCAAGAAACATGGACCAAGCTACAGCTAGAGAGGGGTATGGATGGAGTGCCGTCAGTCCCTGGCTCTTTGCAGGCTTTGTAAATGAGCTGAAACAGCTACAGAAGGAAGAAAGACAGAAAGGAGGAAAAAATAGGTTCCCTAAACCAGAACAAACCCAACAAACCCTAACAGCTTTTTGTTACCAGGCTCTGAGTCTTGTCTCACTGCAATGTGGCCAATGCTCTTGACAGGCAGAGGATCTTTCCTGCTCCCATCAGTCAGCTCGAGGGGGATAAGCTGGGGAACGTGGCAGCTGCATGTGCATTTGCATCAGCCAAAAGCACCCTGATCTGGTACCCTGACGATGGGCTCCCATCTGTTTTGCCTTTTGTGGGTTGCCTCAACCCCTCCCAAAGCTTTGCAGAGCGAACAGGTCAAAGCTCCGTCCTTGAGGAGCTCCTCGTGCCAGAGCATCGCTGCCGTAAGATGCCACATGGTGCCCAGCAGGTACCAGCTGAGCCAAACATGCCTCAACAGCCCCGAAACAGCAGTGGGTCATGCTTGGGCCAGAGAAGGCCCATGTCCCTCTGCCCTCCCAGCCCTGCTTTGACATAGGCTATGGCAAATCATGCTCTGTAGGGAAGAACACTTCTATGACTGCCAGGATCCTGGAGAGCTTCAGCTGAGGGTTCAGCTGCATGGGAAAGGAAGCAATCTGCTCTTCCTAGAAGCAGAAGCTTTGCACAAGGGTCAGTTGCCCCTATGGGGATGACAGTTCTGCTGGGAGCTGCAGGGGCCCCATGAAGCCCCACGCTGGCAGCAGCTTCTCCTCCATCAGGAGCCACCAAGGGACTCCACTGCTGTTTCCTCAGCTCCCTTCCAGCCTCTGCGGACATCTGTGATTTACACACGGGGAGGCATCACTTCAGATGTTGATGGTGCTGGGTCAACCTTGGAGCACACTGACCCTCACTGCACAGCTCAAGGTGCCAAAACCTGACGCTGAGCTGCTGCTTACTGCATCCTCCCCACAGCAAACACCAGCTGCAGTCAGTGTTGTACCACCCAGCAAATCGAGGCTGTCCCGAAAGGGAAACTGAGGCACTGAGTACCACTTGCCCAAGGCCACTCAGGCTGTGCTGCACCGTGTGGGGCAGGTTGCTCTCTCATCTGCACCCACTAGCTGTGTCCCGATGCAGTGTAACTGGGTTTTCTGGAGCCATTCCCTGTGCCCATGAGATCCCCTGGACCAGGAGATGCAGCGCAGCAGGCTCAGACAGTGTCTTTGGCATAAGGAGGCTGAGGCTCTCACTGCTGGTATGGGTGTAAGCAGCTAAATCACACACACACAGAGTCAGTCTCTGTGACCTGCCACTGACCCAGCGGCAAGATTCAATTAATAACCATTAGGAATTAATGTCCCCCTGCAGTGCTTTCCCTCTCCAAAGCAATCCATAGTTATTAATTAATATATTCACATCCGAGCCAACCATCAACCCCCCTCACCGCACTACCCAGAGACAGGCTTCTCCCCCCGTGGTTATCTTAGTGCCTCAAACAAGACTGGATCTGCGTGGCAGGAAGGACTGACAGCTCTGAGCAGCGAGATAGATGGCTCATAGCCTAATTAGCAACCTAAGATGGGGCTTGGGTTTCCCATTGCTGAGCAGGCTGTAATTGGAGAGCAGGATTAGGATGGGATTAGTGGGATGAGTCGGTGCGAGGCGCAAAAGCTGGAGAAGTCAGCAGGAGCGATGGGTGGTGGTGGCCACTGAGACCTCCGTGGGAGGGTGATCAACACCATCCACCTTGCGGTCATCCTGACCAGTGGGACCTTCCTCCCCATCGGTTCTCTTCCCCAGCCTGGCTGGAAGGAAAAAGACCTCCTGAGATACGCAGGCAGAGCACAATCTCTGCCCTTGACTTTTGCTGGGGTTCCCTGGGGTGTTAGGCTGGGATGGAGCCTGCTCTTGGCCCTGAGCCTGCAGGAAAAGGTCCCAGACTTTGGGTGTCAAATACAGTCAATGCTGGAGGAGCTGGATGCCAACCCGTAATAGCAGAGCAACATCAGCAGCACAGGGCACGGAGCAGCGCATTTTGCCAGCACCAGCCGCCAGAGGCTAGAGATGGCCTTGAAAAGCCTCATGGAATTACCCCCTCAAATGTGTTTGGAGGGGGCCAGGGAGCCTCCAGCCCTCCCTGTCTCCTGCCTTCACTCTGCTCTGATGGATCCCTTTGCCCTTGTCTCCTCCAGTTCCCAGGCACCATCTCCTCCAGCTGGTGAGCTTCTCACCACCACCATCTTGAGGGCTTTCAGTTGGGTAAGTCCCATCCCATGTTCAGGCCACCGATGAAACCCCCAGGGATCATCTGGCCCATGAAGGACCCACTCCACAACCCCTTAGCCCTGGCAGTGACCTGCTTTGCCATGCCCTAGCATCCAGGTTTCTCTGGGACCCCTGCTTTACTAACAAGCACCGCATTGCTCCTTCACTTGCTCTCGTGCAAACCCACATCTGAAGCACTGCCTAGCATCAAGGCATCGAGGCAAAGCACAGGCAGTAGAATAAGACTCAAAGCAAGAACCCTGGGAGGGGGGGGGATTTTCTGGCTGATGCTCCTCAGGGGGAAGAGCAGGCAGTGAGAACTTAGCCGTGTTAGGGCAGTCAACCCCCTTGTGTGTGGACAGAGGCTTTTGTGTATTTATTCTCTTTGGAATCTCTGTCTGAGTGTTTTGGATGCAGATCCTAACAAAAGAATATCCATGAGGGCTAAAGAAATGCCCTGTAAAACCTGATTTATGAGCAATGAAAGGTTTTCCTGGATTAAGCTCTCGTCTCTCCCACTTGCCATAAATAATTCTGGTTTCATTTCTCTATCAGAAGGGGCATGGATCTTTGGGGACAGGTGAACAAAAGAATAAGGGTATTTCGATATTGGAAGCTAAAGGCAGAAATAAGGAGAAGGGGATGGAATCCAAGTGGCTCCTCTGCATCCAGAGCAAAGGCTGCTGAAGAGGAGTTGGAGCGATGGACACAAGCACAGGGGAGGGCTATTTTCTAAGGTGGTTGTGTTAAACCATGCTGCAGCCTGTCCATGTGACGCATTCACAGATACTTTCACTCTGGGCTTGGACTTGGAGATTTGTTTCTTGTCTCCCAAGACCCACATCTCGGTTACCCCAAGACCCCTCTTTTACCCACCACCCTTTTAGGGCCATATCCTGGGCTAAACATCCACTTGTTTAATTCACCTTTCCTTCAGTTGATCTGCATTCACAGCTAGGGAAAGCTTGGCTACACCAAAGCTGCATCTGCCAATGCCTTTATAGGGTGAATAGTACAGGCTTTGGGGGTGGAAAGGGGGACTGTGGTCTGCAGAAAGCCAGCACCCTTTGCCTCTGCCATCTGAATGGAGGCGCTCGCACTGGGTGGGTGAATCACAGCAGGACACTGCAGAGAAGGAGGGTCTCTTCTATTAGCTCAAAATACAGCTAGGGAAAGAGGAAAAACAACAGATGGGCCTCTGGGCATGTTACACCATCTTCAGAAAGAGCCACCCGCTCAGGAGTGACAGCTCTCAAGTGTTGGACAAGGGCTCCTGGGCTCTGTTTGTTGAGGGAACCCTATGCTAATGATTTGTGCTTCTCTTTGGGTTCAAACTACTGTTCACCAGGATAAGCCCAGAGATGCAGCCTCTGCAAACGCTGCAGGCTCAGAGCTCAGCTTGAGCTTGCTGCTCACAACAAAGTTATGGTGAGCAGAGCTGTGTTTGAGGGCAGGGTTGAGCTGGCTGTGCAGGCGACTCTCGTATCTCTGTGTGTTCATCCTATGGTGATGGAGCAGCTATTCTGGGAACAGCCTGTGCCATTTCCATTCACTCCTTCATTGGAGATGTGAAACCATGGGGATGATTTCTTACACATTGAACCAACTCCAGCTTTTAAGGAAAGTGAAGAGTGGAAGAGATCCCCAGGGTCAGCTGCTACTGCAACTCCACATTACAAGGATTTGAGCAGTGAAGGGGTAATGGGCTGGGTTTGTGACTTAATGCTGCTGAAGCTGATAGGGAAAAGAGGAAGCTACCCCACCCCCAGCATCAAACTCTGCTTTCTACATAAAATGCTTTTGCAAACAGTTTTTAGCAGCCCCAGAAATGTCATCAGTTCCTGTCAAAGCTGCAGGTGAACTGTTTCCTTTCTGAGCACTTTAGCTTCTTCAAACAACTTGCAGGGTGCCAGAGAGCATGTTGCAGCAAGCTTGGTTCCCTGTCTCCTGGTCTGCCCACCCGACCCCTTGAAACGTCTACCCAGCAAGGCAAGATGGATAAATCAGTGCTAAACTGGAGCCGCTGGCCAGGTGCATGGGGAACACCTTAGCTATGCCAGCCCAGGGATCTGCAGGCTGCAGTCTGCTCAGGAAGGGGAGCTTCACCCCTGCTGAGCTCTCCCTTAGGGCTGCAGGGCTGCGGGCTGGATGCTGCTGTGGGTACCCCTGGCTGCAGGAATGCGCTCACTTAAGGCTGGAGTTTCATGGTCCTGAGGAAAGGGTTGGGGTTGTGCTGGAAAAGGGTCTGAATTTGGAATGCAGGTATTTATAAGAAAAAGTAAATATTTATTTTTTGCATATGTTTATAAGAATAAATATTAGATATAAATTTTATAATTTATATTTATATATACTTATAAGAAAAAAACTGATAATTTGGCTGCAAAGGGGTGCTTTGTAGATTAGGTCTTTCTTTCTGGAGCTGGCTGGGAGAGACTTCTCTTTGCTTGAGCTGCTTTTGTGACCCCATCCTCATCCCAGCTCCAGTGCGGGACTGGTTTTGCTCTGGAAGCCCCATCTTCGCAAGAAGATTGCCCTTGGGGAGCACCTGGGGATGGTAAGGAAACCCCCAAGCCTGAGGATGGAAGCTGTGTCCCAGCATCTCTGAGCTTTAAAGAGCACAGTTTGCCCACATAAATAGTTACTGAGAGCTGTTACACTCATGTGGCTGCCCCAGTCTCAGACCCTGCCCCTATTGCACTGGGCCTGCAGCTTTGCCAGCAGTGTCCCACATACTGGCCAAGGAGGATCTGGGCTGGGGTGATCCTGCCCTGTCTCATCTTTGTTTCTTACACTGGAACCAAGAAATAACTCGAACCATGAGCTATAACAGCACAAGAGCTCCTGCACACCCCTAATCCTGTTTTATAGGAGCTGCTCAGAAGAGGAGCTTTTGAAAGCAGCACTGACTTGGCAAGGAGGTCGCCTGGTGCACATCAGCTCTTCTCATTGCTTAGGTGAGAACTTCCCTATCCCAAACGTGCAGCAAATCCTCCTCCCTGCTCTTCCCACCACGATGCTGAGAAACCAGCCCACTGGGTACAAACCCCAACCGAGGCAATGGGAAGGGCTGACCCTTTGCTGTTCCAACTCTGCAGTCACAACTGGGCCACTGAGACAGCATTTTGCAGAGAGCCAGGGAGATTTGATTCTTTGACACAGCAGTTTAATCAAAAACCTGATCATTTTGCTGGTTTGTTCAAATAACATCCCAGATTTCACTTTAAACCTTTTTATCTCCTCATTTCCCCAGGGTTTAGGATTGAAACATGCTTTGGGCTGGGAACATTTCCTTTCTTGATGAGCCCTCGGGGAGGAGGGATATTGCTTCTGACAAAGCATTTGCATTTTGTGCAGAGCTGCAGAATTAGCAGTGGCTCCAGTTCCTCCGTATAGGGAGGAAAGTCTTGCGCTTTGAGGGTGGGGAGTGAAAGGAGAGGTGGCTTTAGGAAAGCAATTAAGGGGGTTACAATTAGGCACGGCTTTGTGTTGTCCTGATCCATCACTCCCCAGCAGCCTAAAGGGAACTGGTTTCACTGGGAGCTGCAGCGCACGGGAGCATCTGGCTCCCAGTGTCCCCGCTGGTTTGGGGGCACTGTCAGCTCTTGCCAAGCCCCTGAACTGGAGGAATTCCCCCAGGGCCCTTTGTGTACCGGGTTCTCCTTTTACTTTTCCCTCCTTTCCAAGAAATGGAAAAGTCACTGCGGAGAAAGGGAGCGGTGCGGGGTGCAGAGGGGCGATGTGGAGGGGGCAGAAGGTTCCCTGCCGGAAGATAAGGACTTAAAAGCATCTTACCTGCAGGAGGAGCAGGAGGAGGGCAGGTCGCAGGCTGGGCACCATCCTTAGCTCCCGCTGCGCCCAGCTCCCAGGGGCATGGCTGGCAGCGGTCCCGCTCCCGCTCGGCTCCTTCTGCCGTCGGGGATAAAATCCTCGGGGCTCCGTGCAAAGGAGCGTGTCCGGGTCCCAGCGGGGCTGCTCGGAGGCGGGAGGGCGCCTTTGGCATCAACCACCCTCTCCTGCCTTTTATAACCTCCCTCGGAGCCAGTGCTTCGGCTTCCCACCCTGCGGCTCGCCTTGCGATGGGCTACATCCCTCCCCTCTACATCCCACTCCCCCCTCTCTCCCTCCTCCTCTTCCTCCTCCCCTTTTCCTTCCTCCACCTCCCTAGTGCCTTGAAACTCAAGTTATTTCACTCTTTCCCCTTTCTCCATCTCTCCTCCCTCAGCATCTTTTGCAGCAGAAACTTCCCACCGGCCCAGGGAACCCCCGGACCCGGCTCTGCCCTCTCTGCCCCCCACACTTCCATGCGGAGAACTGCAGCTTGTAGGAGGATTTGTGGGTGTGGGGATTTGGCTCCAGGGCTCTGGCAAAGGGCTGGGGTGGAAGGAGAGGCCACCCTTTGCAAAGTGGCTGGTGAAGGAGGAGGGAGGTGAGTGCCCCTTTCCCCTTAATAGAGGGATGGAGTGGAAGGGGCTTCAGAGCTTCGTTGTGAGGGATGTACTCCTGAGGCAAAGAGGGGATGTGGGGCAGGTGGATGTTGGTCCTTCCATGCAGTGGAGCCATGCTGAGGGCACCAGATCATAACAGGGGGAAACTGAGTCATGGAGGAGGTGGGGGTCCTGCTGGGAGGGTGGTGGAAGGGGCAGAAGTGGTGGAGCAGAGCACGGGGGTTTGAAGTGAGGGAGGAAGGGAGCACTATTTTGTGGGATGTGTGTCCTGGGGAGGGTGGGATACAGCAATGGGTGGTGCAGTGGAGCCTGGATGATGCTCCTGGGCTAATGACATCACTCCCAGCCTAACCCTCAGACCTCTCACGTCTCTCCCATATCATCCTCCTGCCACCCCTTGGCACTCTCCACCCTGGATGTCCCTGACATCCCTGTCTCTTGGGGAATGCCATGCCAGGCTTCGGTCCATCTCCGAGCTCAGTGACTCAGGAGAGCCAAGAAGGGGATGGCAGAAGACATTGCCATTGAGGTCACCAGCTCAAGGGGACCAAAGGTAGCTTCCATACTCCCAATCACAACCTCTGCCTCTGCAGACCATGGTGTATCGCAGACAAATAAATAGGAGGGCAGTGTCCCTTGATGGATTCATGGCCGAAGCCTCCATCCATCTTTACTGAGCTGCTTTCTGTCTCTCAAGCATGGGAGAGGGACAGAAGAGGATTCAAGGTCCTTCCTGCATCTGCTGGACCAGGGCACAAGCAGCCGGCCAGAGCTGTACCCAGCACATGGGTGCAACCCATGCCCCATCTCAGATCCCAAAGGATAAATGCTCCTGGCTCAGTAATTAAAGAGAATAAACGACACAAACAACACAGACATTAATCTTCCAGCATGAGCTGGATTTATTCAATTGTGTCATTGATCTGGCAAAGAAGTTTGAAAATACATAAAGCTCTGCTAAATTCAGGTAACTCTGTGTTTCTTAGGTCTCTCAACATCCCTACCCCTGACAAGTGACAGGATGAGAAGTGCTCCAGAGCCACTCTTGCGTTACCATTCACGTCAGTAAGCCCATTCAAAATGCAAGATTGTCTTCAAAAGCCTTGAGAAAGCTCCCTCACCCTTGGGCACCCCGGATCCAGCCCCTTCATTGAGGGCATCATGTGTCTAGCCATGGGCACAGCTCGACACTCAGGTCTTAGGCGGCTGCTCAGAGCTTTGTGCACACCAAAGGACTGGGGAGCACTGGAGACCCTGTTTCCACACTGAGACCTGCGGCATTGTCCTTGGCCATCTCAGCCTGCCCATGGCAACCATGTCCAATAGCCATGCTCTTCCAAGGTGCCCAAAGCACGAGGTGATGGGGGAAGAGCAAAAGTGAACATCGACTATTTTTAGTCAAGGAATTGGTTGCCAGGGACATGAAGAAAATTCCTTCCCCATATATCAGGGCAATGGCTGCGGCGCTGTTTGAGAGGCCTAATTGAGGGGATTTATAGTAAAATGCAACTTGTCAGATGTGGCAAAGGCAAAATAAAACAGTCCCTGAGACGAGGAAATCAGTCCATTCGTCATGGTTAATCTGAAGCTCCTCGGAGCGGCACAGAGACAAATGTGGGAGATGGGTATTAGGGATGGGGAGACTGAAGAGACAGATCGGATCTCCCGGAAGAAGGGAGAGGGGCGGTTTAGCCTGACTTCATCTGCCTTTGGTTGATTATTCTTATTTATGTCATTGCACATGGTTTGATGCTCCTGTTTCTGAGCAGCTCCATGACAGGGGCTGTTTCTGTGACTTACACCACTGCAGCACTCCTACATTGTCCCCTGCACTCATCCCCCTCCTTGGTAAGAAAAACATGCAGCTCCATGTGTCCAGGCTGCGCAATGGGGATGAGATTGGAGCCGGTCCCTGCACCAGGGGAATGCAGCATGTGTGTCCCCACTTCCCATATGGAGCATCAGTAGCACTGTGGGACATGTTTTGCTTCCAAATGGGACATCTGCAGGAATAAAATACTCCTTGGTGTCATGGACATATAGGTCAGGTTGATGAAAGAGTGGAGTTTGAAAGCATAGCTGAGATCAACAGTGTGCCTCAGTTTCCCTATTAGTGTCTTGGAACTGTTTCTTACCTGCTTAAAGCGAGTGAAGCTGAGGATGCTTTTCAGTATGGTGCTTGGTGCAGAAAGGACTCAGCCCATGAGGCTGCGTTAGTAACTGGAGGCTGAGAAGAAACCCACCCCAACACAGCAGGTTTCTCCCATGGGACTTTTCTCGCTGGTTTTAAAATCCAGGCTTGGGATTTTGTGCCTGACCCTTTTCCCTCCTCCTAGACCTGCAGAGGGGAAGAACAAGCTCTCGGACTCCGCCTGACAAAAGAAAGTGGTTGCTGGGACCATGTTTCCCTCATTCCAGGTCACCACATCATATAATCATGCCCCAAATTCAGGTGGCCCTGTGGTATTTGACCATTCTATATAGTCTGCCTGATCCTTGCATGCCTTACGGCTGCTCTGAAAGGGAGAGCGGGAAAGCTTAAACCACAGACCCGTTGAATACATTGAAGGGAAGGAAGCCAAAGGCTTGTTACTCAATCAACAACCTCCTTTGACAGTTATTACCTTTGAGCTGTGCTAGCAAAAACGCTTCTTAGGTGGCTTCTGGACAGTTCAGACTCCTCTTCTTCCCATCAACCTCTGCTGCAGATCATGGAATCCCAGACTGGTTTCAACTGGAAAGGACCTTAATCCCTAGTTCCCACCCCCTGCCATGAGCAGGGACACCTCCCACAAGAATGGATGATGGAGATGCCAAAGTTGCCCATATGATCATGCAAGAAGGGACACCAGTGGACATGCATTAGGCCGGGCTTTGCTCTGACTCACTGCTCAGTGCAGCAAACGACTGATTCCTTCAATATATGGATATTTCCCTCCTGCCTTTTCTTCTCCCTTCCCCCAGACTATGTGCATCAACAGGAGATACCATGTTCACAAAACCACCCAAACTGCCAAATAAACCAAGCAAACGGAAGGAACCCATAAAAATCTGGGATCTAAGTGAACATCTCATTTGATTTCTGAGGGTCTTAAAATAGCTTGTCATATTTTTCAGATTTCTGTTGGGAGGAAGTGTCAATTTTGCATAGAACAGAAACACAAAAGCTTTTGTTTTACAGCTAATGGAACCTCAAGGCAGAACACTAATCACAATAATAGTCATAATTACTGTTTTTCTCAGTCAAAGTACTTTAGCAAAGTCAGCCACCATTTGCCCATCAGCTGATTGGCATTTGCATCAAACAGACTCCATGGTTTTACTCTGGAGACTGTTTCCACCAATCCACCAGTCAGAAAGTGGTCTGCTGTCATGAACCTTATGACCAGAGACACGCATGACCCAGTCAACATCGACCCATCCTGCCGGTGGCTGTGCCTGCATTAGCAACATGGGGACCCATCCTGCCTTGCAAGGTGCTGTTGCATTTTACATGGGGCTGTTGCATGGACATACAAGAGTTGCATGGCTGTACATGATGCTGTTGCATGGGCATACAAGAGTTGCATGGCTGTACATGATGCTGTTGCATGGACATACAAGAATTGCATGGGTGTACACGATGCTGTTGCATGGATGGTGGCAAGTGCTGCTCTGCTGACACAGGGACATGCCTGTGCCTCTGGGGATCTGCCAGTGGTATGGCCACATCCACAGGGTTGCACATATTTCAGCTGATGCACCCGTCTTTTGGGCATGACCATGCAGCATCAAGGGTGATAGAAACGTCCTGTAGACAAAGACTGTGGCTTCCCCAGAAACAGCTTGTGGCAAAAATACCCCTCCCACTCACCAGGTCTGAAAATGCCAGTCAAAGCAGGAAAGATTCTGGATGTCTTTAAAATCTGGTTATTTATTCCCTGTACATTTGATGAAATATTAATCTCCTCATCTGCAAAAGGCAATCAAATAAAGCGCAGAAGGGATGACGCACAGGGCCTCGGAGGAGGGAGCAAAAAGCAGCAAAATAAAACTACAAATCCAAATGTAATGTAAAATTCTATAGGAGGCATCTCTGTGGTGGCACAAATGGCAGAGACAAGGCGACCTGGTGCCCTAAGGGCAGATGGGCTCAGGAGGCTGAGTAAGACCATGCGGGAAGAGGGCTCAGATCAGGCAATTGCTTGGGCAGATCTTAAGCTTTCCTGTAAGGGCTGTTGGTGGGATTTCTTTGAAGGTTTCCCCTTCTTCCCCTTCTGCTTTAATTAGAGGGTGGGTTTGTGCCAAGACGCCAGCCAGCTTGGGCCATTGTGCTGGAGATGGGAGGAAGCCAGGCAGTGGATATGTTGAAGGTGGTGCCGTCTGTTACTTGTAGCTGTTTGGCATGATGGTGACTGGCAGACTTGTGGGGAAAGAACTTCGATATGGGAGCGTCTCCCTTCAAAGCTCAAGGCTGAAGCAAGGCCCTGTCTCCATCTGATTTCAGGGCAATGCAACGTGAAAATGGACTTGGCTGTTGTTTGGGGTGTTTTGCATGACTACAGCTTTCAAAGCCCTGCTCCTTTGTCTTTCTACACCCAAGAACGTAGACTTACTTGTGTTGGAAAAGACCTTCAAGATCGCCAAGTCCAACAATAAATCATCTTGTAAACATGGCTCTTGGAACGCATTCATGGCTACTGTGGATGGTGCTGGTCCAAAATGGCTTGCATGTATAGTCAAAGTCTGGCGAAGGGTTGTACAGTTTTGTATCTTCTCAGCCCATTTTCTTGCTGTGATTGGGGATGTTGGCGCATCTTTACAGGAATCTCACAGACAGTCTGATATCTGATGAATCCAAACACTTCCCACCTTCTCTGTTCCAGCTGTGGGCTGCGTAGGAGATGAGGTGGTTCTTGTGGGGAGGGATGCAGAAGGCAGCTGGCCTACCAGTTGCAGTGATAGAATAATTTGGCCACATAAGTAAAAACAAGGCTCCATTCCATGGAGTTTAATGTCCTTGGCAGTTTGCTGACTGTAGTTTCTCATGTGTGTTTTACTCCAGCCAGGACTTTTCCTCCATGAGGAATAGTTAACTGCTGAGTAAGGGTCAACCAAAGGACTGCAGTTTCTTACAGGGATAAAGAGAAAATTACAAAGCTGGACTGAAGGGCAGAAGGGAAGGGAAGGGAGAAAGGAAGGGAAAGGAAGTCCACTTCCCTAGTGCATGTCCTTGGCTATATGGGATGGAGCCAGGTATGAAGAGTCCTCTTTCACATCCAGGCTTCTGCATGCATTTTTGACCCCAGGGAATGCCCGCTGGCAGGACTGGTCCTCACTATTGTAAAGGCAGTCTCGATCAGGCTCCATCAGTGCTGATGCTGGGCTGCAGAAAAGCCTCATCTGCCTGATTCGCCGTGCTCAGCTCCAGGACTGTGCGAGGTCACCAGTCTGTGTCCTGGATGAGGTGTGTGCTAGGGAGCTGCAGTCCTCCCTTGCCATATCCCAGCCACTTGGCACAGCCCTCGAGGATGCACAGATGGGTGTCTGCTATAGTTTATTCCTATCTCCCCATCCATCTTCCCTGCTTTTCCCTGCCTGCTGCCCAGATGACATTCTCCAGGGTGCTGGGACCCTGCAGCAGGGCTGGGATGTGCAGCAACAGCCTCAGCATCTAATTCAATTCTATAATCAATCTTGCTATTTGTGTGTTGCCAGTTATCCAGAAACCAGCCACACAGACAGCTGCAGGTTTACACCTTAAGCACAGGGAGGAAATAGGCAGAGCTGGAGCTGCCTCTTTATGTGGCAGCCCAAGGTGTGCTGGCAGCACTCTTACTTGTGAGCAGACAAAAGTCCCACTGAGCTCCGCAAGGCACCGTCCATCATCCCAGCTCCTGAGCTTTCCAGAAAGGCAGTGACATCCCCTTCAGTGCAGGGACATGGTCTCATGGGTCTTTTAGTACTTGGGGGTTTGCTGCTACACAGGATGACTCAACATAGCTGAAGCCTCCACATTTCCATTAACTTGAGCTGCTCCAAGCTACTTCCAGTTCCTAAGGTGTGCTCAGCAACACGCACAATGCCATATTTACCTGGTTTAAGCTGAGTGAGCTCCTGCCTCTGCAATTAGAATCACAGAATCAACCTGGAAAAGACCTTTAAGATCATCAAATCCAACCATTCCCCAGCACTGCCAAGGCCACCACTAACCCATGGCACTGAGGGCATCATCTACATGGTTTGTGAACTCCATGTGGTTTGATTCCAGCACTGCCCTGGGCAGCCCATTCCAATGCCTGAGCACCCTTTGGGGAAGGAGTTGTTTCTAATCTCCAGTCTAAACTTCCCCTTTAAAAGCTTTGCTGCTGCTAAGGAAGTCATCACTGTGGCCATGCATTATTTCCCCATGGGAGGGAACTGGCTCTGCGTTCAAGGCAGGGAGGTGTTTGTGCTGCTCAGGTTTACTGTGAGCCCCAGAATCCTGGTCTGTGCATGGGCTCCAGCTCCCTGAACCTGCAGGAATGGTCAACTTCCTTTTCAAAAGGAAAATGATGAAATCAGGCTGGAAAATGTGACTCAAATAGGAGGGTGAGAACCCCAAAGTGGAATTTAGGCTTTTTAATAGCTGGGGTCTTCCAGTCAGTGAAGGTGATTTTCAGCACCAGCTCCCTTGAAGCTGAAGGTGTCAAAACAGGCCAAGAGAGGCACAAAAATGTCCTCAAGGAGTCCTGGTCCAGGACATATTTTTCTGAGCACTTCCAAGGGCAGATTGACGGAGCTATGACTGCTCCAATGGAAGCTGTCTCTTCTGCTGACCTCAAAACCTCGCGAATATTTCCCTTTGGAAAGCCATAGCGAAGAGACTTGGCTCTTACAGACTGTCCGGAGTATGTTGGAGTCTTGGCAACCAATAAAAGGCCTTTAACCTGAAATAAGCTGTGGAGCAGTGGGGGCTGCTCTGGCTGCTCACCCGGGTCTCCAGTAACATCATTTGTGGCTCTCCTCCACTCCTGGGCTTTCTAGTGCTGGTTAATCTTTCTGACAGCTTATCCCAGCACACCAGCTCTTTTAGCATCCCCTGCCCTGTCTCCTCAAGGTTAGCTTGTGCAGGTTCAGTAATGGTACGTGGTGGGTTTGCCAAGAGGTCTCTTTTCCTCCCACAGATCCATTTTGCTCCTATGCATTGAGCCATAATGCAGGGACCAGCATAAAAGCCTCACCGGACTGCTGGGGAAGCACTCTGAGCATTTACAGCTGAGGCTCTGCAAGAGGATGGGATACTGGTCCACCCTCAGAGGGATGCTCTAAGTCTTGGTGTCCTTAGATGCTTAGTAACAAGGATCCCAGAAATGCCTTAGCAAGGCATCTGGAAGAGGAGGGATGTGTCCTCGTCCTTGGCCAAGTAGCTTCCACTGTGGCTGAATCCCAGCTCCTATGTGCCACGAGGTCAGAACTAAATGAGTCTCCAATCTGTCACTGCCTCCAAGCAGAGACTGGACGTTCATTATCCTGCATGGTGCACCTGCAGGGATCATGTGCCCTGTTCTCTCAGCAGTACGGACAGGGAAAGTGGTGGTGATTTATAGTCACATTCCAATGTGCTGAGCCAGTGCTGGAGCCTGCTGCACCCTGTCCCTTCCCAGGACACTGAACTGCCTCCCAAGCAAATCCATACATGTGCTCTATAGGCAGCACATTGGAGACAACATCCTGCCCTAGTGTGAAGAGATGTAGGTCAGAGAGGTGCTTCTCTGAGGCACCTCCATCCCTTTGACCTTCTCCAGTGGGGAAGAAGACAAATTCCAGCACTGCCTCCAGGTTTCTTCACTCTGTTTAATCCATCACGTTTCCTATTAGGGGTCTACACTTCCCTGGCATTTCGTCAGCATTTGCCTTCAAGGGCTGGGATTTCCCAGCAGTTGCCCTTTCCCCTTCCCAGTTTAGGCAAGAGCAAAGCAGGGACAGCTGCCAGCAGCCTGGCTGGGAGCATGCAAGGATCCCAGGATGTGCTGGCTCTGAAGAGGCACTTTAGGAATGTGGGGAGATGGAGGAGAAGGAGGAGGGCTGGGAAGGAGGGAAGCAGTGACAGCAGCAGACTGACAAGGCTGGAAGAGCAAACTGCAGGTAGGTGGGAACCTTCTGAAAATGGGGCTAAATCAAACTGGAGCCCCAAAGCCAACCCCTTCATATGAGAGCATCACCCACTGCCGCCTTCCTCTGCCTGCATCTGCTGGAGTGCAGAAGCAGTTTGGGAAATCAGGCCCTGTTCTGGTGTTTTTCAGCTCCATGTGCAATCTGCTTTGGCAAACCCAAGCTCCTCTGTGCTATCATTTCCCATACTGTAAATTAAGCTTAAAGCCTAGTTTGTAAAGGACGTTATGGAGGGAAAGCAGAGTGGATCAATGATTATAACAGGATGAATTTGAAGGGTAAAAGTGAGAAAGCTTGTGGGTTGTGTTAAAGGCGATTTAATAGGTAAAGCAAAAGCCCCATACGCAAGCAAAGCAAGCAAGGAATTCCTTCACCACTTCCCATCCCCAGGACAGCAGGGCTCCATCACTCATAACAGTGACTTGGGAAGACAAATGCCATCACTCAGAACGTTCCCCCCTTCCTTCTTCTTCCCCCAGCTTTATATGCTGAGTTCCACATCCTGCTGTCTGGAATATCCCTTGGATCAGTCCCAGCCAAAACCAGCACACAGCTTCAAGCCAGAAGAGCTGTGCTGAGGTTAAGAAAATGGGTATCCCCAAGGAAGTGCTGTTTGTGTGCAGCAGAGGGGTTTGGGGGCAGGATGCTGGGATGGACCCTGCACAGGCTGTAGATGCCACCTAGGGGACACATGCAAGAATCCAGTGCCTTCTCCTTTGCAAAATAAATCCCAGAAGGACCAAATTCAGGGGCTCAGAAACAGCCACCAACAGGAGCGTGAGCTGGTCCGTGAGTCTTTTGACAGGTTTTCTGTGTTTCAGGCTGTACCTGCCTCTAGGCAGGTTTTATCTGGGCTTCATTTCCTGGAAGGAATGACACAGGCTGCCGTGATGGGGATGTCCTGCCACGTTCAGAGGGTGAAGAAGTACAAGGGACAGATAAGTAGGTAGCTTTCATCTGCTTTTCATGGCTCTGATCTCTGCAAGCATCGTTTTTTAGCAATGGGAAGAAGAACAATAAGAAGGAACTGATGAGCACATCCTTTTTATGCTGCAATGAGATGGCATTGTTGATAGGATCCTGTCTAACCTGAGGCATCCAGGACCACTGCCAGGTCCCTTGGTGTCCAGAAGAAATGTGAATATTGTCAGACTCTACCCGGAACAGAACTATCTTGATGAGATGTGGTTTTATTCCAGTCTTCAGCATGTTCTTTTCCCTGTTCCCACTCTGTTATCATTTATCATGCCTGGTTAACCAGGGACCACAAGCACTTGGCTTAGGTTGGTGGCAAGAAGGAGGCTGTGCATCTTGATTGAGATCAGCCCTTCTCTGTGATCCCATCAGATCCTGGGGATGCTCTGGTCCCTTTAAGAGGCTTTTATTTCATATGGATCTCTAAGAGCTTGGCTATGCCTTAGGTTATATTCTAACATGAGCTTTACAGGGCTGCAGCTCCCATTAGAGGTCAGGATGGTGGCTGATGCATGACCAGGGGATGCTGGGACTATGGCAGCAGCTGGACCATATTCCCATCCCTAAACCCTGTATCTGGAAGCTGAAATCATCCCATGTTTCCTAATAGTAGGACGAGCCCAGAGCATGGGCCTCCTCCATGTTATGGAGCCCAGTGGCTTTTCTACCGTGCTTATACTGCTGTGATGAAGGTGCACTGGGAGTTTGAGCTGCAAAAGTAATAGTCACGAAATGAGTTGGTGTGATTAACCTCGTTATTCCAGGCAGAGGACCTGGATCAGCCCCAGTCAGTTTAATGGTTGCTCTGTGGATATTACCCAGCCGATACATCTTCCATGTAATCACTGTGTTGTAAGGATGAGACAGAGTGATCTGTGGATGTTTGCCTGCCATTTAACCAGCCCTGTGGTGGTGGCTGGGATTATTTAACACACAGTGATTCAGAGGCTGGGAAATGCCTGTCAGTGGGAATCCTGCAATCCCACTGGATTTGGGGGGGAAAAGGCCTGAGGGTATCTCGGTATTGAGCTTAGGGGAGATTTTTTTAAGGCACAGAAGTGTTTCATAAAGCAAAATCCCATCTTTCACCTTTGCTCTTTCAGTTCAGTTTGGTTTCACTTCTTTATTGCTTTGTGGGGGAAGGCTGTTTTCTGTCATCCCAGTGTCTCCACACTGGGACTGGTCACCCTAAGCTCCCTTCTCCCTATCTGCCTTAGGGGAGATGAATCAAGCCCTCAGCAGGACAAAGATAGAAGAAGGAAGAAAGCCATTGGATATAAAGGAAAAAAATCAGCTCTAGGAATGCATCAAAATGGGGCTTGGAGCAACCTGCTCCAGTGGAAGGTGTCCCTGCTCCAGTGGAAGGTGCTCCTGCCCGTGGCAGAGGGTTGGAACTGGATGAGCTTTAAGGCCCATTCCAACCCAAACCACTCTGGGATACTATGAAAAGCATTGAGTGAAGGCTGTGTGCAAGCTCGCAGAGCAAGTCAGAGCTATTTGCTGAGCTTTGTGTAACACATACAAAGATTTCCTAACATCTTCCTGGAAAATGAGATCTTGTTGAGCTGATTGAAGGGAATTATCCAGAGATATCCTGCTAATATGTTGTGACAAGCTCCCTGCTGCAATGCATTAGGGCTCCACTTAAATGCAGCAGCATAGAGCGTGTGTGAACAAGTTAGAGCTAAACAGAGGTTTCCTATGTTCAGCCATGACACCCAGATACATCAGAGAGAGGAAATAAAGGCAGCCAGAGGCAGTGACAGTGACCCAGGGCAGGATGTAGCCTGTCTCAGTGAATACTCTGGATCATCATTTGCTCTGAAATTGGGAGGCTGTGGGTAGGGAGAGTGGCTTTCCAGCTTTGAAGCTTCATTAATATTAAGGGTGAAGGAAACCAGTCAGGCAGGACCATGCCCCTGGTCTGGGGGATGCTGGTGAGCTACAGCACATCACTGGGCTCTTCAGTATAACCTGGAAGCCAATAAATCTTAGATCCTACCAGCAAAAGAGCTGGCCCTTAAAAGGTAATTAGATGTTTTTCTGCCTGTATGTACCTCAGTATGTATGAACTTATTTTCCCAGCTTCGCTAATTCAATAACAGCTTTTCCCTGGGGATGTAAGAGTTGGTACCAGCAGGAGAAAAAAGGCTCTCACACTGCACAGCATGAGATATGAACCAGGCAAAAAGCAGGCTTTCATTCCACTGTGCTTTGCAGAGATTTGCTGTTTGTGTTTGGGAGGGTTTGAAGGACCACTGTGTGTTCACAAGGAAGAGGCCTTGCAAGCAGCAGGTCAGTGGAGCCAACAGAGCAAGGAGGGGACATCTTTCATCCTCCTGGACTGGTTGAATCACCTGAAATGAAGACATGGGGAGTGACTCAGAGGGCTCAAGCAATGGCCAAATGCAGCTCCACTCATGACGAGACTGAGACCAGCCCAACTCTTGAAAGCAGAGATGGGCAAAGCTGAGTTTGTCCCCTTCTACACTCCCAGCAGTGCTTCTGGTGGAGCAGGACAGGATGGGATAGGTGCCCAGTGCTGCATCTAGAGCCACAGCTAGCACAGCTGGACCCCACATGCATGCAGTGGGCATTGTATGCTGTGACTGGGAACCAGCTCACGCCGCTGGATGCCAAACCTTCCCCTGATGGTGATGGGATCAGCTTCGCTGCTCAGGGCTGTCTCCCAAGAGGGACTGGGATGGAGGGACTTCTCCCAGGCAGCTCCCGTGGGGAAGACCCGTTTGTCTGAGCCAGACTGAGAGCACAGCAGTGGCTGCAAAGGGAATTGCCGGAGGCAAAGAGAGCATCCGAAGGATCAGATGGAAAACGCTGAGCTGTGCCAGATGCGGGCAGTGCGCTCGGGTCCAGCGACAGCCGCTTGCAGAGCCGAGCCCTGGTTCTCTGAGACCAGCTGCGATAACTGCTCTGCTCCACAGGGAGCTGCCTGAGGGCATCTTTGCTGGATCGGAAAGCGGAGTACTTCTGCACCTAATTGACTTGACAAAAGCATGCCGCGCCGGAGGACATGTGGCAGTGCCAGGAGCAGGCTAAGCAAGTACTATCGCTCTTGCCCTGGCCGCTGAGGCTGCCCTAGACCTTGCTGTGAGCAGCCAAGTAATTTCTGATGGTCATGCATGCATGAGCAGTCAGCTCCCGCATCCTGTCTTCCCAATGCTCTCCTCCATCTTCCTGAAAAGAAACTTCAGAGCCTTGGACAACATGGTTCAACGTGAGGTGCCCCTGCCTGTTTCAGCAGGGTTGGAACTCTCCTCTTCTTTCCCTTCCTCTCCTTTCTTCATTATAGCCCATCTTCATTTTCTTCAGCCATCTCTTTCTCAGAGCATCCAGGTCATTTGCTATTCACACTTGGCAAAGATTTAATCCCATTGTCTCCTGACAACATCATTGTCTCTTACAGGTACCTGGCACATTTGGGCTTAAGACCCATTCCTGAAACTGGAGGCAGATGCCTGACTTTGCTTCACTTTGAAGAGTGTTTGCATATGAAATAAGAAGGCTCATTACAGGGACAAGTGCCAAAGGGCAGCAACCACCTAGGGCCACATCCTAAAAACTAGAAGCAGGTGTGTTGGGAGGGGGGAAGAAGGAAAAAAGTTGTGTTGGGCAGGGGGAATGGTGAGAAAATGAACAATTACGGGCGCAGTGGGGAAGGGCCATGGCTATTCTTGTTGGCGGTCTGCCTGTGCAATCTCTTGGGTTCAGGTAGCCCAAAGCACATGGCCTCCAGCCCTGGAGATTAAGATTTTACCATTTCCCTTGCAGTGACTGCAAACTTAAGGCTTCCTATTTATTATTCTTTTAAACATCATCTTCCAAATCAGAGCCTATTGCAATAAATTGAAAAGAAATGGAAATTCTAATAACCCTGATTATGCCGTTCCTTGGAAGCTGCCTGAGCCACTTTGCTGCCTGGAAGCCACCAGCCATAATTTGCTCTTTGGAGGGAGGCTCTGATCTCTCATGGTCTAATGACTGCGTGCAGGGCTGGGTGGCTTCTTGCTGCTTTTGTCTGCTCCACATTTCATGCTCTTTTCCAAAGCAAACTCAGTTTCTAGAGCAGCTGCAAAATAGAAGGGGGAAAATACCCCGAAACAACTAAACTTCAAGTGCTGGAGTCAAAGCCCTGCTGGGGTCAACACTGGAATTCATTCTAAACCTCACACCTATGTGTGTACATGTGTCAGGCCTAGGATAGACCAGAAGGGGAGTGCAGAGTGAGATCCATCATCTGGATCTGAAAGTTTGACCATTAAGAGGTAGGCTTTGAGCCATGCATCTTGCTGCCATTGGCCATGGACTCATCCCCTCTGGTCTTTTCCAGGCTGCCTCCAATGCCCCCAGTTTCGAGGGTATCTCCCAGGTTGGGTTGTCCTGCTCAATTCTCCACACTTCACCTGCCCCTGCTAACTCCCCTCCTGCTTACAGCTCCCTCATCTTCCATCTCCCCACTGCCATGGAGCTGAGTAGATGCCTATCCCTCTTGCCCTGACTCCCAGCTCCTGTTGAACATATGAAGGTTTGCAGATGTCATTTGTGGAATAGATAAATACCCATAATATATTCCAGCCAGAGCCTTTGGAATGATCCTACAGCCTCAGTGAAATCAGTGCAACTTTCCACACCTTTCCAAGCTGAGTGGCAGCCAAATAAAGGCATGTTCTTCCTTCTGATTCCTCTAAAGTGTTAGACTGACATTGGAACTGTGTCTCCTTCCCACAGGAATCTATTAACTCCTAATGTTATGAGCAATGTTCAGTTAATAATGCTCCTACTTTCTCAATATGCCATCTTTGCATGGAGGGGAGATAATGCCAAGTACAAAGCCTTTGTTAATGCCACAGGAATATATTGGATCCTATCTTTTGTGAAAGTGCTCTGTGCTGTGTGTGTGAGAGCAGGAGTGCATGAGGATGCTCAAAGGGGGATGAGGAGAGAAGCCATAAGCTTTATCAGAGAGATTGTAATTGAAATTAAATTGCATTTGATGTACCATGATTAGCAATTCCAGTGTGAATGTGAGGCAGGCAAAGCTATAGTCCTCATATGAAATGCTTTGTTCAATCACTTCACATTATTAAAGTAATTTGGAAGCATCAGTTCTTGCCATTGGCACAGGCTTGCCTGACCCAGGAAATGCGTGCTCAGAAGAGCATCATTGATGGGCCAAAAAGCTAAGTGATGGGAAGCGCCTTGCTCTTTTCTATGCAGTTAGCCTGTCTCTTGCTGTGGGTGTGTTCTGAATAGAAAGCCTCTGCCTGTCTGCTGCTGGGTCAAGACCTGTTAAAAGAGTCACAAAAAGGAATAGGAGAGGATCTTGGAACAGATTTTGCAAGACTGGGCTAGCAGGGAGTTTACCCATAAATAAAGGTACAACTTAAGCTGTAACCATAGCAGTTTTGTTCCACATGGATGGGTCTGCTGCAGCAGGCTGAAGAGCAGAGCCTTCTGTGACAGCTCTGCCAAGGAGGGGGAAACATCCCCTGGTGGGTTGCAAGGTACTGATAACACCATCACCACGTGCAGTTGGACTCCAGACCACCAAACCAGTCTTGCGAGGGGCTTCAGCCAGCCCTGACAGTTGTCAGTGTCCTGCTGTGTCCAGCTACCACCTTGTAAATAGCTTAAATGCCACTGGGGATGCAGAAGAACTCGATATAGGAGTCCATTGGGGCAGTTTGGCAACTGTGCAGTTATATCCAAGCCAAGTTATATCCAGCCAAGCTGTCTTCAGTGACCCATTTGGTCATGATGCCATGGTTATCTTCCACGGTGACAATGACTAATTAAGTAGCTCCTGCCTCCTCCTCACCCCCTTCCTCACTCCCCATCCCATATGAAGCTCTTGGTTGTGCTGGAGGTGCAATTTCTGGCTCTGCTTAGTCAAGCGGATGGGGGAACCAACTGAAGCTTTGAGCTGCCCCCTTCTCCCATTTTATTTCATATAGAAAAGAAGAATGTGTCCCTCTGCCTTATCAGTTTCCAGGACCAGTGCAGGTTTCAGTGAATGAAGTTGTCTGGATGCAGAGCAACAGCATCTCTTTGTTGGATTATTCTACAGACAAAGTTCTGTGGAGGCCCAAAGTTTTTCACCACACTGAACTTGAAGTAATGCAACACTAAAACAATCCCTTTGGATCCTGAGAGTATGAACTCTTAAATAATTCAGTCAGGGAGAAAAACGATCCCAGGATGTTTATGAGATGGATGAAGGGATTTTAATTACTCGGCAAGATTTCATTTAAGCTGCACAGCGCTCCAGAAGGGGGGAATATTAGCTCCTTTGTGAGGTTTTATGCTGTTTATAGCATGTAACTGATGAACTTGCTTTCACTGCAGGAATTGTACACATCTTTTTTAACCATGTTAAGAGCCCTCAGGCTCTCAGGTGGTCCCTGGTGTGCGATGGGCAATGCTGGGGAAGTGATGCATGGAAAGGACCACTGTTTCCCTTTGAAATAGCAGGAGCCTGGTGCTGTCTGTACCATTCTGGGTAGAGGCCGCAGGGATTTCTTACTAATCACAGATGCTGCTTCCAAAAAAGTGGCGGGAACCACCTTTGGAAGCAGCTAAACACAGAGCTGCAGCAGCCAGAATGAGCTAAGTCAGTGTTTGAGTCAGCCCTGCCCAAGGGAGGCTTCAATTCCCAGGTATTTAAAACCTGGCTCAATTTTACTCTTCATTAGGGGATGAAAAAGGTGAAGTTGTGTCTGTGTCATAGCAGCCACCAGTGCCAGGGATGGCATAGTCCCTTCAGAGCTGCAGACACCCCCATTCCTCCACTGTGAGTCATCCCCCCAATGCCATTTACTCAGCACATTCTCCCACTCAACCTGAGTCACCCTCAGCTGCAGTGGGCTCCCCACTAGGATGGCACTCGCAGGAGCTCACCTGATGTGTAAATTCTTTGAGTATGGATCTGCGAATAACCCCGTCTTTCCAAAAGCTAAAGGCAGGAGTTGGTCTCCTTCTGCTCTCTGCAGAGCTTCTTGGAGAAGGTGGGCACGTCTTCATCCAGTTCCCTGGACCACTGGATCTAATGTGATGCTTCTGCTCACCTGGATGTAAAAACCCACAACATTTTTGCATTTCATTTTTCTTCTTTCCATTTTCTGCAGAAAGCCTAAATTTGGATAAAAAGCATACATTGAAGACCCTGCCTTTCTGCTGGACAAACTCCAGCTCTGGGCTGCTCCCATTCTCACAGCTCAGCCCCTGACTCCCAGCCCCGTTGGAGCCTGTTCCATGTAGATGAAACTGCGAAGTCACTGTTCAGTTTTCACATCACTGAGCTCTTGGGCCTGCTGGACCTTTCTTTTGGACACAGTCTGTTTGCTGCAAAGGCATCCAGCTTTGCTCTGGAAACAACAGAAGCATGGCCAGTACCTTGTTGGATGGGTTAGTCATGCTGATTGTGGAAATAACCCTGGTGCCTCATTTCCAATGCAAAGCTGCCCTCATTCGGACCCTCACCACTGATTCCTTCTTCTCCTCATTCATAAGCACTTCACTTCCTTGTATTTTCTCTGTAGGTAGACACTTATTCACTGTGACCAAATCACCTCTCAGCCTGACTTCTTTCTGATCAGCTAACCAGATTGAGCTCTTTATATCTCCCAGGGTATGGCATCTTCTTAGGTCTCCAATCACACCTAGTCCCTGCTTTTGGTCCCTTCTGATTTTTCACCTTCTCTTAAAGACCACAAATGCTGGCAGCACCTGAGCTCTCCATACAGGCAGAGCCAGGGAAACCCAGATTAATTAGCTGTGTATTTCTGGCTCTAAGGCAGACACCTATTGCCCCCAGCCCATTCGGCAAGGTTAGAGTTTGGTGCCTGTTTTTATACTGGACATGCTTATGCTGTGGGACGGAATACCCCTTTGGCTGGTTTGGGTAAGGTGTCCTCCTATCTCTGCTTCCTCCTGGCTTCTTGTGCCCCTCCTCACTGCAGAGCATGAGACTGAAAAGTCCTTGATCAGGGTAAGCATTACTTAGCAACAACTAAATCATTGGTGTGTTATCAGCGTTGTTCTCAGACTACAGCCCAAACACAGCACTGCACCAGCTACTAAGGAGGAGTAAAATAACTGTGACAGCTGAACCCAGGACAGATGAAGACAAGGTATAAACAGATGGATCAGAACAGGCTTCTGGTGTGGGAGACTTACAATCACTGGCATCTCTTCTTTGCTAATCACCAATTTATCAGGCTTTGCACATGACTTTTGCAGGTGATTTTCTATCTGCAGAGAAAGAAGCATTTGGTTGTGGTTCTGCATCATTCCACCAGAAACATCCCACCCAAAGGTACTCTCCTCCTGGCAGCTCTTACTCATCTGCTTCATTAGCACTGACAAGACAGGCTTTGTCAGGAAAGGTAATACCTTCCTCAGTCCAGTTGGGCAAATAAAATAAGTTTGGGCTCAGTGCTAATCTTTTAACCAGTATTAAACCAAAGGCCTTTCAGAAATCAAAATCTACTTTCTCAGAGCAGATGCTTCTATCAACCTTAAGTGTGAGGCTGAAAACCCACTTGATCAGGGACAACCTCAACCCATCAATGGCTAGTTATTCCCAGCCTTTAGTTCCCAATCAACCCAATCCCATGATGACCTTTCCCGTTATTTTGCCCTTGGCTGACACCTGTGTTGTGTTGTGGGACGTTCTGCTTGTCTTCTCTGTGCAATGATCCCTCAACTTCTGTAGGTTCCCCCACAGGAAGGGTTTCTCACTCATTCGCAGTTAGTATCAGTGTGCTGGAGAACTCATTGACCAGCTTTTTAAAGGCTGCTGAACAAAAATGATCTCAGATTGTCAATTTGAAATGGCACAGTTTTGTTCCTACCAGGTTTTGCTTCACAACCTCCTTTGTCTCTAATGGACTGAAAAGTCTTCTATTTCTCTCATTTTTCTGTTCCTTTACGAGCATAAAATATGAATATTATTGGAGATCTTTTTATGACTGCTGGTATCTGCTCTTTGGAGATGTACAGAGGAATGAAACCTCTTCAAAGGACTGAGTCTGGAAATCACTCAGTTCATGTTCTTAGGGGAAAATAATCACCAATGTCTTGTGAGGGAGGAAGCTATTTCTTAAGAGACTTTGAAAGAAAAAACAAAGGCAACCTCTGACTCGTGTTCTGGAAATAATACAATTACATAGAGCCCACTAAAGCCCCACATGATCACTCATAGCACACAATGTGAGAAACTGAAGCCTCCAGGAAAAGCTGAATGAAAGGAAGGAAACAGGAGTAACGATGCCACTATTCACCCTTTTCTATTGGGGGACATTGCACATCTCAGACGCCTACCAACTGCCCTTCCTCCCAACAAGCAGCTAAGGTGGTGGAAGTGGGGAGTGTTCCTTATACCCAAGGCTGCCAAAATAATTCTTCTGCCCTGGACAGTGAGATCTGCTTCATCTCTGAAACACCTTTGAGCAGAAAAGCTGCTGGAAATATGAATCTGAGCTTCTGCAGACACCTCGGGGGTTTCCTTACTGCCTCCGTTGCTGACTCGAGTCAGATTTAAGGGCTAAGAGTGTGAGTACAGCTACACTTATGGTGTCTCTAGGTGGAAGTGCATTGCTGAGGGTTGACAGAGCACTGCGAATGGGAGCTTGAACTCCTGCTCTGTAGTGGATATGCAGCTGATTTAATGGGAAAAACTTCCTTATCTGTCTACTGACAGGGTCTTTGCGGTCAACAAAGCAGAAATGTGCAGGAGAAAGTACAGACACATCCATCTTACCTTGCCTTTCTACTGCCTTTCTACCCCCTCTGCCACCTTGCTGACACCCCATTCCCATGTCCTCCCCAGTGAAGGCTCACCCTCCTCTCCCTCCCCACCACTCCATCCTGAGCCATCACTTCTGCAACAAGCACTTGCTTAGAAACCCAGTTCAAAGAAGGAGGGATAAAGGATTTGTGAAGCTGTGTGGGAGGCAGGGGCGAGCAGGGGTCCTTGCCAGAACATGGGATCAGGTGCATTGAGGTTGGGAGGTGAGTGCTGTCTGGGCTGTAAGGAAGGGAACAAGGCAGATGTTGTGCCTGTTACTAAAACCAAATACACATATGGACATAGGAATAAACCAGCTCAAAACTAAACTTGAATTTTACCCCCAAAAGTGCATTGTGAAGGTCAGGGGCAAATGGCTCAGGTGTCCCAGTCCAGCTCTGCAAGTTTAGACTGATGTCCAGATTTGGGGAAAAAAATCACTTTCCTCTTTCTGTCAACTACCTGCATATGTACAGGAAGCAAAGTGCTCTTTAGAAAGCCTGGGTGATGGGCACAGGTATGCCTTAGCCCTGTCAGCCTGCAGTTGGGAGCCCCAAGCCTCAAGCCCCTCTCTGCTATCCCTGCCTTGTCACACTGCAGCACTGAGAACAGAAAATAGCATGAAATCTGTGTTGCTTTCATTCATGAATCAAGATGGTCCCATCAAAAACCAGTTGAAGGTGATGCTGGAAATCCAGCATGGTTTGAAGGAGGAAGGGTTATCGTTTGATCTTGCAGTATAATTTGAAATCTTTCCTTTTCCCAGCTTATGGAATCAAGAAACAACTTGAAAAGACACCCAGAGTTGATTATAATTTCTTAAACTACTGTGACTTGAATCAGTCGCCTCAATTAGATGGAAAGGATGGAGTGGGGAAGGATGAATCCTGGTTTCCCAGTCTGATGGAGGAAGGGCCCTCCTGTGTTTAAGAAAGCTCAAATGTGACCAGGAGGAGGTTGCATCCTCAAGAGGTGTCAGGCTCAGCCAATCTCTGCATGAGCCTCACACATACATAATCCTTATTACATATTCCACAAACATCTTCCACTCCGCTTCCAGACAGCCACCCACCAGCCATTGAGCATGATGATGCTCCTCGCATGACAACCACAAAGTTCAGCAGCTCAGAAGTTGTGGAGTGCAAACCATGAGGGCAACCATCCCATCTGCCGTATCCCGTGGTTATTGCTGTCTGAGGTACTGCAAGCTATCTGTGAAGTTCCTGGGGCAGGAAAATACGATGTAGGAGCAGTGGGAATATTACACACATCTGAAGAGACAGCCAAAGGTTGCAGAGGACCTTGTTGCATCTAACACGGAGGTAGCACTTCCATCTAGGCAACCACAAGCAGCCTATATTGCTGGTGAGATACCTCACTCCTCTTGCTCCATTGGCTTAGACACCAGCCCCACGAACTGACACACATGCAGGCATCTCACACCAGCTACTGGTGTTGAGGCTGGGAGGGATTCTTCATCAGGGACTGTAATGATAAGACAAAGAGTAGTGGCTTAAACTTAAATAGGGGAAGTTCAGATTAGACATAAGGAAGAAGTTCTTCCCTGTGAGGGTGGTGAGGTGCTGGCACAGGTTGCCCAGAGAAGCTGTGGCTGTTCCATCCCTGGAAGGTTAAGGGATGATCTTTAGGTCCTTTCCAACTGAAACCATTCTATGATTCTATGATTCTATAATGAGCACACATTCGGACATATAAAAAAACCCAGCAGGAATTTAGAGGAGAAACAAATGAACGTAACCCCTTGGCTTGTGTTTGGCAGCCAAGGTAAGGAGCATCACTCAGCCTCTCCCTGCTTTCAAGTGCCTGAATTGGTGACATGAGGCAAAAGTAGCAACACATGATGGGATGCAGGTCCTGCTCCTGAGTGCACTTCTTGTATTTATTCCAGTACGTGGAGGCAACTGAATGCTGCAGAGCTGCTGAAATTCATGGCACTGATTAATGTGCCATGAACGTGAGGGTGGGTTTTGCAGTGGAACAGATAGTACTTCAATAGCAGTTTCTCATCAGGGCTGTCACAGGTCATTGCCAGCCTAATTGGGATGGGGGTTGCTTTCCTCCACTGATGTATTGTTTGAGCTGTGGTGGTGGTCTGGCAGCACTTGTGAACATTAGCAAGGTGCAAATGCACCTGAAATTGAGGTCTGGATCTGAAGTACCCCCTGCTTGGAGAGCAGATAATGTTCTTCATCTGATGACCTCCAAACACTTGTCAGTCTACTCCCCAAGGCAGGAAAATGCCTGTTGCCTCATCTCCTCCCCTAAATCAGTCATCTGCACGTCAAAGACATCCTGCTTAGCAAACTAAGACAATCCTCTCATCAAACATACTTGTCCTCCTGAACCAAAGCCCCTCACTTCACAGTACAAGGCTGCAGACCCAATACAGAAATGCCTCTCTTCCTCATCCACCTCTGCATGGAAGAGATTGTGTTGTAGCCATGATGAGAAGTCAAAGCAGATATATGAAGTAGAAGAGAGACCATATTCCAGATTAGACAGATGAAAGGTGTGGAGAGGTAATTGTTTTCCTGCCTCTCTTAAGGAGAGGGGGATCAGCAAATGGGAGGACTTGCTCGATGCATTTGGCGAGTTGTTATTGTAGCTCTACGTTTGTGAAACAACATCCTTCCCCTTGGACCAGATGCGCACAGCATCTCCATGTCTCGCTTTAGAGCAGATTCTCAGGCTGGACATTTCAGGCTGGACCAACATTTGAGTCTTTCTCATTCAGTACCTCTGGCTTGTGAATCTCAGCAAACCTTGTGACAAAACCTAATCCCAATTACACTTTTCCCTTGATTCTAATGCTGGTAATTTCCACCATTGCTCGTGGTGACTTTCAGCTCTGACCTAAACCTGGGCAACAGAGATCAGAGGGTGTATGTCAGCTCTTGTTTATTGAGATCTGAGCAAGAACCCTTTGTGTCTTGGAGTGGACAGAAGAAGTAAAACAAGGGCAATAAATATTTGCTCTTTACCTGCAAAAGATTTCCATGTAAGCCTCACCAGCCTCCAAAAATACCTTGGCATGTTATTTTCTCCTTTCTCTTATTGATCCTGGAAGCTGTCACTGTGACAGACAGTGGAAAGGGCTCTGCAAACACCCCTCTCATCAGGGAAAGCTTTCAGGTGCCTCTAATTTTGTATTTGATTTTTATTTTCATACCTTCCCAGTGTTTTCAGCACCAGTTCTTGAATCCAGGAGGGGGCTCATTTATTTCAAGCCTAAATCACTGACTATCTGATTTGCTCATGATTGTGTTTCATAATCTCTCCCACCTATTACTCCGGAAGCAGTTTTTGATCTGAGGATTAGGTGCTGAAAGTAAGTATGGACTGGTTCAAAATTACTTGTTCTCCTTTATAAGGGAAATAAATAGATGAATAAGGATCAGGAGCCGTGCTACGGAACCCACAGGAAATCCTAGTGCCTGCCCGGAAGCTGCTGGGTGAGGTAGGCGGCTTTGTGAGCTGTTCGAGAGGTCTGTAGAGATAATACATCAGATGGATTTGCTCCATACCTCTGTCTTTGCACAAAAAGTGTTTCCTGTACATTGGTTGGCCATCTGAAACTGGTTGAATACATGTATGAACATGTAATTTCAGTTCAGGCGTCACTGGTGGATTGATTCTTGGTTTTCATCTTCGGGCACTGAAAAGCTGCTTGATGCCTCCATGTCCAGATCACAGATACTGCAAATTGTTTCAAAGATGGGTCAGATCTGGGATGTTTCACTTCATCCCCAGGAGAAATCTCCTCCAGGGTGACAGACTTTGGTCTTAAGACATGAGGAGCAGGGCAAAGAAGGATGAGGCTGGGTGGTGGGGCTTGGCAACAACATGGTGCAGGATTGCTTCTTGCATAGGTGACTGCAGCTGCCTGATGGAGCTGGGTAAATTCATGTGAACAGAGTGAATGCTTTGGTTAGCAGCTTGTTGTGGACTTGATCCAATGTCTGCTACAAAATGATCTGGTTTTCATTTTGGGATTAGTCAGAGTCTCAGTTTATCTAATCAGCAGCTTTTCTCCTTTTAATTAAGACAGAGCAATCAACTGTTTGCCCCTTCTTAATCATCCCAGGTAAGAAATACAGAAAGTCCATTCAACCCATCTTCATGGATGCATGTGATCAGGCTTTACTGCTCAGCTGACAGCTGGTAACATCCTCATTCTGCCTTGGCTAATGGCTATTCCCCTGCCCCACTCTGAGCCCTTCTCTTCCCAGAGAAGGAACTAAAAGGCATGAGGAGAGGACATAGTCTGTATTTTTCTTTTCTATTCCCTCAAATGGTGCACTTCTGGCTGCTGTTTTTCAGGGACTGAAGGTATGTCAAGACAGATATGGCAGGATCTGAAGAGCATCTGTTAGTGAGGTCTTTCCTGGCTATAAGCCATGGGCATTCCTATGGGATCCAAACCTTAAACTGCATTTTCCCCTTCTTTGTCCTGCACAGTCAAGCTGAATATGCCTTGTTTCTACAGGCACAGTAAAGGGAAATCTTAAGGGACTGGAAAAATGAGTAATTTTGGAAATGTCACAATATTTTAACAGGTTTGGATTGACATGAAAGATATCAGCACTGCCAGAATGAAAGTCTCTTTTGTGCTCACTGCAAGACCATGAAATGCTGTTCCACCTCTGCTCAAGCGAGTAAAAAGTGTGAGATGGCAGTTACAGAAACGGTACGAAGAAAGAGAAATGCCTTATTCCATGGGATTTGGAAATCCCATGGAATATATGGGGAAATACAATGAGTGTTGTGTAATTGTAGGAGACCCTTTGGTCTTCCTTTTTTTTTTGAAGTTGCCCTCCGTGTTGCCATGCCTGTCTCTAAGAGCAGCTTTCAATGTAATAACTATCACACTGCAGCTCATTGTCTTGGGCAATATGGATGTGATGCCCTGGCTCCAGCCCTGGTCTCAGCCCAAATGAGAGCCTTGGAGGGGTAGAGAGAGGAAGCAGAGCCAGCAGAAGATGCCTATTGCTTGCAAATACAACCGGGCAGATGGCCTGCTGAATTCCAGTCCTTAATTAAAAGTGCTTTATTCTCTAAGCTAATTATAGACTAATTCCTGCTGTGGGAGAGGATCCTTTGGCATGGTTAGTGTGGTAATGAGCATCTCAGTTCGCCTCCTCATCAGCAGGCTCAGCCCTTCATTCTGTTGCTTTAGGGGTAAGGATAGCCTTGGGCAACAGTTCCAAAGTGGACCCTGTAAAGGGAAATAAAAGGTACAAGAGGTCTCTCGCAGCAATATGGAATAGGATCTGAGTGCTGTGTCTGTCACAGCATGCATAATCCAGGGAGCTCCCGCACAAAGCTAGACCTCAAACTACGTTGTGACTATCAGCGAAAGCACTGCTAAAGCTTTGTCAAGTGACAGAAGTCTGGTTTTGGATAACGTTTAACATGATTAGAAGCGGTTTAAGGAAGCCCTGAGATTCTTTCTTCAGGATTTGTACTTTAAACTAACTTCAGCCTCCACTTGTCGCACATGAACCTTAAAGTGCAACCTCACTGCATGTCCCTATGCTCCTTCCTTTCCTTTTCTGCTCAAAACACAGACAGTAAACTACATGAAAAAGGACCATCTGCACAAGAGGTAAAAGTTTAACAGATTGAGCAACACCAAGCCCTTGCAGGCAATGGGATCCTGGGATGGCTTTGCTGTCCCAACAGCTCTCACCTCAGTAAATAGCTGGTGCAAAGTGTCACCTATCTCTCAAATTCATCATCCATCACTTTGATGGCTCTGCTAAGAGGCTAAAGATGCTGTCTTCCTTCCTCACCTCTCTTCCATGACCCTTCCTATATTGAGCAAGGTTCACTGTGTCCTCCCATTCTTTGCTCAACACTAATTCTGCTGGACAGCCATCGTGATTTCCTCAGCTCCTCAGGGTTATTATCCCATCTCCAGCCTCACCTTGCAATTAGAAAAGGAGAATAAACTGATGCCTACAGAGCTGTGCTTGACTCCTTGTGAGAGGCTTGGGCTGGCCTTACCTTATCAGGGCAGAAGTTGGTTTTATTGGTGAGCATCGGCAACGCTGTCTTTCTGACAGGGCTCAGGGAATGGAAATGATCCTGATCTCTGTCTGGCATTTCTCTTTCTCCATCAAAAGCAATGTAAAGGATCCTTTTTATCCCCTCTCCAGGTTAAAGGTGGTGGGGGTAGAGGGAAAAGGATGGAAAAATACTCAGCAGATGAGAAACTTTTCTTGCCATTTTTCCTGCCTGCAGCTTCTATATATAGGTTTAATTAGAACATTAAAGGCACCTCAGGATTATGCTGCGAGATTTGTTTCCTCAACCCCGTAACTAATACCCTGTGGTTTCAATAACGCTGCCTTCACTTCGTTAGCCTCCAAGCAGAGATCTACCTATGGAAATTGCAGAGTACCACATGAGCTCAGCCAAGTCAGAGGCTCTGATTTAAATGCTCTCTAATTATCTCTAGCCAAGGTTACGGAGGAAGCGGTTTGGCACCTGTGAATTGAATTCTTGGGAGAGATCCCCTTGAAATGAGCTTCTTTGCCTGACACTGGAAAGTTTTGACTCTTGGTCCCCACAGCCCTTGTGGTGGAGGCAGATTAACCCTTTCTTGCCTACCTGGAGAAAGACATCTAAGATGGGGATGTTGGATTAGCCAGCTTCATTCTGGCTGCCAGGGTAGCTTGGTCTGTCCCTTTGAATTACGCTGGAAAAGGGCTGTGAGCATGCAGCTCATGGCTGCAACTTGGACGAAAGCTATTCCTGCCTGTCCAGGTGGGTTTCTGGCTTGCAGGAATTTCTGGCACTTGCTGGGGGTCCTGGAAACATGAATGTGGATCCTTCTGTGCAGAATGGCCAATTGCTTAATTATTTTATGGGCTCTGAATGTCAATAATGCTTCCTATCATCATAGAATCATAGAATGAGTTGGAAGAGACCTTAAATCTCATTCAGTTCCAGAACTTCTGCCTTATATCTAATACAGTGATTCTGCATTGTTAGGCTGAGGCAAAAGACCATGGTGCCTGCAGGAGGGTCTGGAGCATAGCCATGGGGCTGAGCCCCTTGCACAGACTACATGGACCATGCTAGTCACTGTGGTAGCAGCTTTGGTTCTGCCTTGGGGATACTTAGCATCTGCTCCAGCATCATGGCTGTACCTGTATATTAGACCTAAAACTAGGACAGGGCTTATGAACCACAGAAATGGGATTATATGGGAACCTTGAGGAAGACACAGTTTTCACTGTCCAGGGAAGCTTTCCGAAAACATAGGTGTTTAAAATTATAACTGAATTATGCTTCTTCCCCCCCTTTTTTTTCCAAGTGCAAGTGGATTGAAATCCCAAGCCTTTTCTGCAATGTGCTTTTGTAAGACGCAGCCTGGTGTTGAACATATTTGCCAAGGAATCCTAAGAGCCTTAAGGACTGCTTTCTACCTGTAACCTTTCTCAATTTCTGTAATCAAGACATAGAGCAGTACAGGAGAAAGGCAGAAGGTGCATCTGGGGCTGCTCCCTCCATCACAGAGATGCAATTTGAAGAGCCTTTTGCTGAGGAGATGAGCTCACAGCCACATTGCTTTTACGTCCCACCATTTCCCATATAAACAAGCTAAATGACAAAACTGCTGCTGCAGCATTTCCTCTTCTCTCCTACAATTATTATCTTTTTTATTATCATTATTATTAAGGCCATAACAAGATGTGTTTTCAGTAAAACATGCCATGCTATTGCCCAGACAGATTTAAAAGGCTGGATTAGGAAGGGGCTTTACAATACATTTTGTGTGAAAATGAAATATCATGAGCTATTTCTTGGCAGAGCTCATGTCTTTCAGGGCTGGTCTTTGGGAATAGCAAATCCAGGCAGGGACTCTGGAAAAAGCAGAGTGCATTGGTAAAATGAGCAGTGGTATCAGAATGGATATGCATGAGCTGGGCAGATTAATATTTAATGAAGAGTGAAGTCTGCTATCACTAATCATTGGATGCCTGGGATTTGCAAAGTGGCTGATTTTAGCGTATTTCATATGGAATTATTCATGCATTTAAAAGTACATGACTCTCTTGCAGTCTAAGTCATTGAAATGGAATTTAACTCAATGAAATTTAGTCATCACAATGTTGGTCATCAGGTCCAGCTGAGACCATAGCACTGGGACAGGGGTATTCTCTTACTAAAGGACCTGATGGAGCTGGAAAAGACAGGCTTCAGGCACACGGGATTCCTGCAGGGCAGGGGTGGCCTCATTCTAATGGGTTTTCTTGGGAACCTGTAGTGAAATGGATCTTTTGTTGAGCTTTTCAAAGCAAGATAGCGGTTAGAAGTGGGTAGAAGAGCCAGGAAGAGCTACAGGGCAGGAGAACCACTTAGACAGATGAAACCACAGCACAAGACTCCTGGTACAGGGCAGGAATAGGCTGGGTCAATCCCAGTAGCCTCACTTGAATGACAGTTCTGCCACCACCAGTTTGGTTTGTATGCTGCCTAGAATGATTACTTAAAGCATACTTGTTGATCCAGAGCTTAATGAGACTTTACTTTGGCTTGAACAAGTGTTTTTTGGAGCTCAGCTGAGACAATTCTTCTGGCGCTTCTTCTAGTCTTCTCCTCACTGGTTTCTTATAACAGAATGTTCCAAAGAAAACGGCATTTTCACTTGGAAAATGCTTTTTCAACCAGAGGGTAGGGAAAGATTTTACTCCCTGGCACCTTTAAATGGTTTCCACTCTCTCCCTGCTTGTTGAATTTAATGCACCTTCTTGAAAGTCAGTGTTTGACCCAAGCATGTGGGAGGCAGAGGAGAATGATTTTTCCTTGCTGGTCTATAAATGCAATAAGCAAATGAGCATAGATAAAAGAAACCAAACAAAAAGTGCTTCCAGCTGTTTAAATGCTACTAATTATGCCAAAGAACATTGCAGGAGAGGAAAGGAAAATGAAGTAATAGACGTATGGGAAAGGCAGACAAGGGACAGGCAAAACAGGTTAAAGATTCATTTTTTCTCATGTTTTAAAGATTCATTTTTTCTTGTGTTCCTCATATAAAGGATCTGTGTTATCAGTACAAGCAGTAATGATGATATGGGCTCATTAGGAAGATATGGTTGGGTAAATGCTGCAGTCAGGAATGCGATAGTCACACCTACAGTCTCAGCTGTGACCCTTGAAGTCAAATGACTCCTGTTAATAAGGAGGGAGGAAAATGATGTGCTCGTGCACATGTATCTTCAGCATTGCTCTGGATTTGCTTGGAAGCAGTTGGAGCATTTTGTTTGTTATTTTTGGAAATAACTCAGAAATCAAGTTCTCATTTCTCTGGATGAATTAAAAGCAAAGGTGAGCCTGAAAATGAGGGGCAAACATTTCACATCAGCATAAAAAACCACTTTCATCAACCCAAAGTAAAGAGTTTGAGGGTTTTGATAGTGTGTTCTTATTTTGTTGTTCTTGTAGACTGGGCAAGGATTTGGCACTGGACCTACCCAAAGACTATTTATTCTTTCCTCATCTTTTTTATTGGGTCTCTAAAAAAAAAGATCCATTCTTTTCCCAGCAATTATTCTAAGTACAGCTTGAGAAAGCCACATTAAGTCCCAATTTGAATATTAAACATAATTAAAAGACTTTTTGGCACTGTGAATTGTTCTCTTATCTGCCTGCCCACAAATGTCAATGCATTAATGGTCATGACTTGCCTCAGATGTAGGAAAGAGCCTTTTCACCTCATTGCCTTTTTTAAGCAGTGGGGTAACAAGCACAGCAGGTCATAGCCGTGCGACCATGCAAAGAAGTTCCCGATCCACTTTTGCTTCAGCTTCAGTGGAAAAGCCAATCCTTAACTGCCCGCTGATTCCTTCTGCTTTTGAATATACTCTTTAAACTAAGAAATGTTATCTAGAAGCAGAAAGATGCAGGAGTATATTTTGAGAGCCTTTATTAAACTACAAGCCAGAAGGAAATTGGACAAATTAATAACTCAGAGGGTGAGTAATATGAAGCCTTTTTAATAATAGCTGGAGAGACAAGGAAGTAGAAACTCAATTCTTTGTAATAACATAAAGGACAGGGCCATGTGAATGCTTGTTCCACATTCCCACGTCCTTGTGTTTGACCCTAGCTTTTGAAAACAACAGGTTTCCACCTCCAAGAGCTCTTGCTCCGTGTGATTAACTACTGTGGACTCTGTGCATCATTACCACGCTAATAGCCTTCGTTACTTATTACTTTGATTTGATTTAAAGCCTGTCTGTGGGCGACTGCATTGTTGTTAGCAGGTCCACAGGGGGATGGAACCACCATATGCACATTGAACTCTTGCAACTTGAATTCCTTGGGAAAGCTGTCTCAAAAAGCTGAATTCATGTGTGAACATTGGAAATATAAGTATTAAAGACCTAAAGTTACTGACCAAAAAAGGAAAAGAATAAAAATATTAATAAAAAAAGAAAGAATATGCAAGTTTGCGCCATTTATTTAAGGATAATTGCTGAAAACCGGGCAGGAAACTGTGAAACCTGCCCATTTTTGTTGCGTGCAATTTCAGACATTTCTGAACTCGCCATGTGCACAAAAGGCAGCTTTCCTCTGTGTTTCAAAGGAGTTTCTTCTAATTGACACCACCGGCTGCAAGTCCCCAACAGTTTCAGTTTTTCAACTGAAAATAAGGATTTAAAGAAACAAGAATAAGTCCTTGAATGAACTGGTTTTGTCAAGAAAACGATTGAAGTGGGAATTGAAGCCTTTCCTTCTGCTTTGCTGCAATTCAGGTGGAAAAACAAGCAGCTGTTACTGGTGTGGACCCAGATGAGCACATCAAAGTGAAGTATTCCAAGGTTTGTCAATACCTGTCACACTGTTCAGAGGCTTTGTTTAGTGGGCAGTTTCAGCTTGTCCTCAGTGCTAGAAGATTACGAGATGTGTTACTGGATATGTGAACTGAAGACCATCAGAGGCCAGACTTTGTGAAAGCAGAGCTTTGATTGATGGTCCTGAAGGCCACATGTCCACACCTGAAGGTCTATCTCAGTATGATGCTGCCTACCCTTTCCTTGTCCCCACTTTCTTCTGCATCCATAGTGCTTTCCCTCTTATCCCTGTATCCATGTACTCATGGCCCAGGATTCATTACTGTTAGAAAATAGTGGAAACCCCATTTATGGATCTTTTGAGAACTTGGCTGAGCACAATGCTATGAAACCATCCTGGGTGCAAATGAGTCCAAGGGGTGGATTGATGTTAGGAGCCCTTTGCTCCCTTACCTCCCCCATCAATGCTGCCTACATTGGTCCCTCTGCTGCTCTAAGAAAAGGCAGGAGGGAGGCATAGCATTTGCATGGCTGTGGAGGTCCAGCACAGGAGCAATGGAAACCAAGGGAGGTTGGACTTGCTGTGTGAAGCAGGCACAGTGAGACTGCGCCTACAGCAAGGCAGGAACTCCACCTCTGGCATCTCCATGTATCTGGCACAGCCCAGCTGCTCCCCTTTCCCACCTTCCAGAGCTTCTCTCCAGGAAGCCATTCTGTTCTGCAGTGTCTCAGTGCTGCTGTTAAACTGGCAGCAACAACAAAAGCACCAGGTTAATTAAACACACAAGAGCAAAATTGCAATTAAACCCAAACAAACTGCTGAATCAGAATAGCAAATTGCCCGGGGGCTGAGGGGAAAGGCTGGTTTGCTTATTCTGTTTTTATCATAAGGGCTCATGAGGCACAGAGTGGCCAAGCAAATGCTGCAACACGAGATGCGCCACTGGCAAGAACGTTTATCCTGCTGAATAAAAGATAAAGGTGAAGATAAAGCTGGGACTCGAACAGCCCGCCTGCTCAAGTCAATATAAGTTGGTTTCACTGCAGGAAAATCCCAGGAGCCTGCAAACTTTGCTCCCCAGCTGGGGCCAGCCCCATCAATCCATTCCACTCCTCACACCCTATTCCGGATCCATGGTGGAATGGTCTGATGGCCAAAGTACCCCCTTAGCCCTCACCAAAATCCAGTCCAGGGATGCCTTTCCCCTGAATCTGCAAGAAAGAGGATTTGCTCTGCAGCATACCTGATCTTCAAGGAAAAATTCAAGGACATACCATGAACCACCTGAAAATGAACCTGTGGGGCATCTCTGTCCTGCTCCCCACCAGTGATACCTATTGGGTACATGGAGGAAGTTTTTGCACTGTCCCACCTCCACTACACAAGTTCTGCAATACTGGTTTGCAGCAAACCCATCAATTAGGCTCACTCAAGGGTTGGTTCTTGTCAAGCTGCTTCAGTGCATCCCATGAAAGGCATAAAGCTGAGAGAAGCCAGTGAATATAAAGTCTCCGATAGTAGGGCTCAGTGAGCTGCTGCTGTTAATCTCCCCTCTGCTACTCAGTTTTTGTTCTGCTTGTAATAAATCCCCGTGCCCTTTGCTGTTGAAACTGCAGCCTTGCTACTGCAAAAAGAGAGAAAGGAAAGCTGGAAATTGCCTTATGCAGAAATAACAAAAGAGATTCAAGTCTTGGCCTGGCCACTACTGCTGCTTATTGAGGTCTTAGTGTGATCACCTGGAGTTCAGTATAATGCTACCGTAACTCATGCTGGACTACAACAGCTTGGAAAAGCTGTTGGATTAATGCAGGAAGTAGGGCACATGGCACTGTGTGATTTCCTATAGCAGGGCTGAATGGGTTTCACTGGAGACAGGATGTGATGTTGCTTCCAAATCTGGAGTAACAGCTGGCTGGGAGCCTTTCTCCCAAATGCCACCACTGTGGTTTTACTGCTACTTGTGGGAAAAGGTCATAATTACAATAAAAGATGGGGAAAAAAAGAAACTCAGAAATATCTACCATTTGCTTTGTTATAATCAAAATAGTTTCTATTTTGGTTTCAATCTGGGAATGTCTATAGAGCAGAAGTTAAGAATATGAATAAATGATGGTGAGAGAACACATCACTTGACAGCACTGAAACTTCTGCACTTTTATGCAGGTTCTTTGTTCGTGAAACATTGGTGACTTCTGACTATTCAGCTCAGAGACAAAGATCTCTTGAGGGCTTTGTGAATGTCTGCTGTATAGAAGAGAAGCAGCAGATCCGATGGTGGAAAAAGCTGCGTCTTGGTGACAGCTCAAACCATCCCATCACCCCTCCTTGTTCCTTGGTCCCTCTGCTCACAAGCTTCATTTCCTATGGCTCAACAAATCCCTAATCTCAGAGCTGATTTCATGGTCAGGAGTTTACTTAATGTCTAGCCCTGATTCCTGTTGACAACAAGATAGCTTTATATTACTTGTCAGGTTAGGGAGCATTGAAGAGAGTGCAAATTTCTATTAGCTTCTAGGCAGGAGCTATGTAAGACTGCCTTTGTGTCACTGAGAATTGCATGTCTGCAAAGCAGTCACTGAGGCAGCGCTTGTGCCTGATGCTATAGAATATGAAGTCTTTCATGGTGAGACCATAAATGTTGTCACAAAAGTTATGTATGCTCAGAGAAGTAATAGCTTTCATTGGACCATCAGATATAGTTAGAAAATGGGAAAGTCTTTGGCACAGCCCCTCTTCTTCAGGTCTGTAAATGTTATACGGCTTTTTACAGCCATACAAGCTCCTGGCTATGAGGCTGTAAAGGATGCTCCCTGCAGGAATTAAGGTGAAAGGAGAAAAATGAATGCAAAACCATGCTATCCAACAATGCAGGTAACAAGGCTTTCATCCTCTTGGTGAAGGAATGGAACTGTGTTGCCCATATCTGAAGGACTTAAGACATCAATAGCACAGCCCACACCAGGGGAATTGCCTCTTGCTCACCCCAGCAGACCCAACAATGGGATATGAGCTGCTTGGGTCTGGTGGCATTGAGTGGCTGGACATGCTGATAAACTCTTGGATGTCAAATGGGCAAGGGGAAACGAAGCAGAATTGATCCCAGGCTCTGTAACCAAGGGGTTTTGGTTTCTTAGAGCAGCACATGAATCATTTCTACCTGGTTCTTGAAGATTTCCATCAGAACTGGTGGAAAAGGAGGGTTCCAACAGCATGCTTTCTTTTACTACGGTGGGAAATGCCAAGACCAACATGCTTCTTCACCCCATATAGTCCCCACAGGGAACATCAGAGAATGTTCTCTGGGGGCAGTTCTAGCTTTTTGATAGCTCTGGTCCAAAAATGCCATGGATTAGTCTGGAAACCATCGTGATCGGAAAGAACTTGAGCAGGTTGGTTTTTTTTACACAGTTAAAACCTCACCAACTTTTTTGGAGCGAAAATTGCTTTTTTTGAGCAATTCTGGTTCACTTTGAGCAGATGAGAAGTCACAATGAACTAGCCTTGAGTAGGAGTTGAATAGGAAAAGCAGGCTATTGCAAAGGAAAGAAAGACATGAACTTACTGGCTCAATCATACAAAGCTGAGCAAGAGAGCAATGTCATTTCTGAAGTGACAGTTGTGTTGCCGTTCCAACTATGCTATCTAGCCTAATAAAAGATATGACTTTGCTCCCCATCCTTTGCCCAGCTGATTATCTAAACAAATGCCAAATTCTGTATCATATCTTCGGTAGATGCAAAATTAACTGGAGTTGCCCCTATTTGCAAGTGCAAATCTGTTGGAAGTGTTTTATAGTAACACACTGGCTTGGATAACATAGCATAGGGGAAAAAATTGTGTCGACTCACTCCCACAGACTGAAAATCCTCGCCCTCCTTGTTCCATTTACATTTTTACACTGTTAAATTGAGGCTGGTATTTTTGGTACATTTCCTAGGATGTACTGAAGTGCTTTTTAATATACTCAGATGTTTAAGAGCACTGAACGTTTCGCTGCTTTTTTTTGGACTCTTTTCTTTACCCAAACCTTTAGACATGATTAAAACAAAAGAGTGTGATATTTCTGAAGCAAATGCCAGGAATTTCAACATTCCAGCAATGTAATTTCAATTGAAGGTGAAAAGCCAGAGCAGAGATTTGGGACTTTCACACCAGCTCCGATCGTGACCATGGGAATTGCTTGTAACTCGCTATAAGGGCGTTTCTAGTAGATCTAGGCCTGCTCAGAAGCAAACATGAGCACTTCCTTCCATTTCTTCCAAATGCTTCCAAATTGCTGCATCCCACCAATTGCTTTTGGGTCATTTGTGTAAAGGGAAGGGAAATGAGCTGGTTAAACATCAGCTGGTTTACTTATGAGATCCTGAGACCCTGAAGCCTGCTAATACCCATTTATTGCTCATGAAAAATCCTGCCCAATACAAATGCTGGTCTTTTCCAGGCCTTCCCAGATTGGTTTTGGGGAGCAGGATGAGGTTGCCTATCCAGGTCCATTGCTGGGAGCCCAGGACATCAGGTGTGAATCCCCCATTGCCTCACCAACTTCTTCTATTCCATCTCTGTGGGGCAGCACACTAAAGTACAGCAGCTCAGGGGTACATGAGCAAGAAATGGGTATGTCTGGTTATTTTTCCTTTCATTCCTGCACTCAGCAGAGGCCCCAGAGCTGCAGTTGATGATCCCAAGTGAAATTCCCCCTTTTAACAAAGGGGAAACATGTGGCAAAGCTGGCAGTAAAATACTGTTCTCCAGCTGAATTACTCATGTTGACATAGGAGGGGATATTCCTTGGGCATTGGGTATTCCTGAAACAGCTTATTTCTTCCCCTAACCCATAGCACAGCTCCAGACGATGGGTTTAGGCTTCAAGGCAGCAGGATTTGCTGTTGGACAATAACTCTGGAGCAAACAAGCTCCCAGTTTACAGCAGAATGTCTCCTTTCATGTTAATCATCTCCAAAACCTCAGCCTGTGTTGCTGGAGCCCATCCGCTCTCTTTGGGAATCACAGGCGGTGACACAAGGTATAGGGTTCATGCTGGCCCACGTGACAGCATCAATACCTCCACGTCTTCACCCTCTAACTAAAGCCAACCCAATTTTTCCATCTGCAGCTTTGTCATCATCCTGTGACTCTCCCGGGTCATCATCTCATTGCTAGGAAGGTAATGTGGGGAAAGATACACACGCCCCCTGCCTATATTTTCCTTCCTCATTCAGACCATGAGGCTCATGCTGCTGTGGTGAGTGGAGATCCAGGGGGTTTACTGCTGAAATGATTTATTGGCTGTTCTTTACTTTGCAGGGTGAAGAGCTTTATTTAGAAGGGTTCTTTTGCTTTTTCCTTGTAGCACAGTGCTGTTTGCTTTCTGAATCATGCTGGCAGATGTGTCTAGAGCAGTACAGGACCAGGAAGGGGTGAATTCTGTCCCCTTGCACACTGGGGGAATGTACTTCTCTTGCATACATCACCCTAAACTTGGGCACCTCACCCTTAATGTGAAGCACTGACCTGGAGGTGCTCAGCATTGCGCAGAGAACCACTCTGGGTTTGTTTCTTTGCAGTCACCACCATCTAGTGCAGCGCACTGGAACTTCATGCTTGCCCCTTGGATTTTATTCTGCAGTTGCAATCGACTGTTGAAGCTGGTGGAATAATTGATGCTTAATAAATCAGCTGCTGCATGGAGCCGTTTATTCTTCTTAACCATTGTAGACAGTTCTCAGTGTGGGCATGGTTGGCGCAGGAGGTCTCTCCTGCTGAGTTCTTCTGCTTCCAGAGCCTCATTGATGGATCAGCTGCAGAAAGTGAAACTAGAAGGTGTAAATGGAGAGGTTCCTTAGAGCCAGGGTGGCTTTTCCTCTCCTGAGAAGCGTCTCAGCATTTGAGTGGATCATGACTTTAAATAAGGACTTTCAGATCTAATACCTGCAAAGGCTACAGGCTAAGCTGGAGGACTTGCTTTTCTTGCCAGAGTGCTGGAACTTCCCCAAGGATTAGGTAAAGAGGGAGCAATGTGACTGTTACTCTGTTATAGATTAAGCAGGTTTGTATTTTGTTTGCCTTGAGATACTTCTGCATCCCTAGTTTCAAATGGAAGCTGTTTTCCCCAAATAAGAAGACAGAGAAGTCCCAAACTTGCAAGTTTGGGAAGAATTGCTTGGTAAAACATGATCTAAAACTGTGGCACGTGCCCTGTTTCTCCCTATCTCAAGGCAGCATGCTCATGGTCATGACTGGGCTGACATGATTTGGGGGTGGGAGCTGTGGGGCAGAGCACTCCAAGCCTGTTTATAGCAGCGGTCCTTAGCCACATAGGGCAGACCTCCATCCCTGCATCCACTCACAGTCAGGCACAGGTTTCAGGTAGTGGAAATGAAACGACATTATTCCAGGCAGAGCTGATTTCATGAAAAATGCATTGTCTTTCCACGGCTTCAGTGACAATCTATGAGTTTCTGACAGATTTAATTAGAAGCCATCTATTCCTAAGCCTTGGGAAGAACTGCCATGAGAAAGAGTGAATATGAAAGGTCTGAGAGACTTCTTGCAGGGACTGAATTAACAGAACTTAACCCTTTGCCTGCAAATGTAACTGGAGCAATGTTTCCTCTCCTGAACATGCACTGGAAAATGGTCACATGAAAGCACTAAAATATTCATTTCTTTATGATCTAGACACAAGAATTCCTGCTTTTCTTTGCTCTGATTTGCTTTGCTTTGCTTTGGCTTGCAATGCATCATTTTGTCCTAAAAGGTGAAGTATACCCAAATACAAGTAACAATATCGCCCACTTTAAAAATAGGAGTCAGGGTGAGTGGAACAGAAAGGTGCATTCAACAACAAAAGGAAACACCTCTATTTCCTCTAAAAGGCCCTCAAATTCTGTTTGCATCTGCTTTTCCCAATATTGCACTATGGCAAGTCTCAGAGCTGAAATCCCTGCAATGAGAAACAACGACACTTCATTTTGTAAGCATCGAGACCGAGGGTCTTCACTTTCCCCAAGTCTTTCTACCTGTTTTCTTTTGAGCTCAATTCAGTAAGTCTGCAAAAACCTATGGGGCTCTCAGGAATGGCTCGACTTCTCTTACGAAACCTCCCATTCAGCAGATGACTGCTTAAAAGGTGCTGTGTTGATCAGAGACCAAATAGCATTTTGCTGGCACTGACTTTGCTACAGAAAATGAATGGTCTTGGAATAACTTGGTTTGAATGGTCTTTGAATAACTTGGTCTGGATGCTCTTGAACTGCAGTCTTACTCTGGCTTAACCTCTGAAACCAGATTAACCTTTTCCAGAGCAGGGCATTTATATTCTGGAGTAAATGTGCTCACACACAGAGTTATAGTGCAATTGCCACACACTTTAAGTTTGGTCTCGGTGTAACATGAACAAGTGCATAGAAACAGGGTGTGCTGACTGATGAGTAGCAAGAGCATCCTCTGCTGCCTGGCAGAGACATACACTAGACTGATCTTCATTGATTTCTGCATTTGGTATTTGGCAACTAAAAAGCAGTTCTTGAATGAATGAGTGACAGAAAGATGTGATCACCTCAAGGTTTTGTGCCTTGGGAACCGTGGTGAAATCCCTATCAGGTGTTTTTACCCCTGGCCTGTGCAGGAGGACGATGGTTTAACAGAGGGGATGTGAGTCATCACCAGAGGACTTTGCAAGGATTCTAACTTGGCTTTCGAGTGGTTTTGTGTCAATTCCTGTTAAACTGGGTTGAAACAAGGCAAACAGCCATGTGCCATTCGGGCAGGTTCATCCGGACAGCAGATAACACTGTTCCAACTATACTGGTTTGATAGAACTTGTTTCTATGAAACACAGAAATGCTTCAACTTCCTAAATACGTGAGTTACACCACCCTGCTGTGGGAAGCCAGCCAAAATCAGGACATGCTGAAGGTGACTTCCCCCACCACTGGGGGCCATCCCCATACAGGCAGTCCCTGTGAATGAACAGCGTGCAATGATGAGTAGATGTAAATGATTGACAGAAGCTCTGGAAGAGCGTGGGCTGCATTGCTACGTCCTGCTCTTGATTAATGGGTGTCAGCCCTGCAGTTATCAGCAGTTTCCCCAAGAGGAGGAAACAAAGCAGGTTTTGGCAAGGTTCACTCAACCAAATCACAGTTTTCCATTGAAGGGCTTTTGCTGCTTGCAAACTTGTCTGTCTTGGATTTACAGCTCCTCAGCTGGGCTCCTGGGATGGGGATTCCCTATTGGTGCTACAGCAGAAATAATAACTGCAAGGGTTGGTCTCTGAAGGGCTGGAGTGATGCCATCATGGGAGATGCACTGGGTAAACGAGGGTTTTCCTGAACACTTTGTTGGAGAGCCTTGAAATGCTCTTCCGTTTTTAGAAGTATGAGGTGCTGCTCTGGTGATAACTGCTACCACATCTGGCTTCCGAGTGAGGATGAGGGGTTTTTGGCTGGTTGGGGATTTGCTTCTGAAGTTTCCCATCTGCCCTGGAGAGCTGCTTATGGGATCCGAGTCCCAGCTCATTGTAGACTAGCAGCAAACCTCTCATCACATCCTGCTTGGCTACAATCACAGCCAGGCGCAGAGTCATGGCAGTGAAATGAGCAGCACTTGCTTTGTTCTTCCCCTAAAAGTTGATTTGATGCTGAATTAAAATATGAATAACTGAAAAGGCAAAGATGGGACTGTTCCTTCTAAATCAGTTTGCCTACAGACCTATGTTTGCTGCCTTCACAAGCAAAAGCTGGGAACTGGCCTCACTTGCTCTGAGGTTGGATGGAAGCACTCAGCAATGCTAATAAAGCACCTGGACTGTCCTGAACCTGCCAGTGTGCTGTTTGCAATATCACAAGCCATCACAACAGACTCATGTAGGAAAAAGACTCAGAGACCCTGCTCTGAAGGGGCAGCTCTGCTGTCATCCAGACCAGCAGGGAATTGGGCTGTGCCCTTGCCTTGCTGTGCTGCCCAGCTGTTCTTCAACTGTAAATTGGGGGATGGACTTCTCAGGTGGGGATGTTTGTACTGCAGAAACCCATGTTCAGGTGGGTTTTCTCTGTCCGTAAAACCCTAACCCAGAAATGTTGCTCTTGTTAAGATGTGGCTGCAAGGACCACAGGGAAGGAGGTGGGGTGTTGTGGTCTAAACCCGGCCAGCAACTGAGCTCCCCCAGCCATTAACTTCATTCCCCTGGTGGAATGGGGAAGAGAATCAGAAGGGTAAAAGTGAGAAAACTCATGGGTCGAGATAAAGACAGTTTAATGAGTAAACCAAAAGACACACAAGCAAAGCAGAGCAAGGAATTCCTTCACCACTTCCCATCACAGCCAGGCACTCAGCCATCTCCAGGACAGCAGGGCTCCATCATGCATAACTGTGACTTGGGAAGACAAAACCCATCACTCCAAACATCCCCAATTCCTTCTTCTTCCCACAGTTTACCTGCTGAGTACATCATCCTGGAATATCCCTTGCATCAGCTGGGGTCAGCTTATCCCGGCTGTGTCCTCCTTCAGCTCCTTGCCCACCTCCAGCATCCTTGTTGGTGGGATTGATGAGGAGCTGAAAAGGCCTCAGCTCTAAGTGCTGCATTACTAACACTGTTTCCAGCACAAATCCAAGCCATAGCCCCATACTAACTCCTGTGAAGAAAACGAATGCCCCGGTCAAAACCAGCACATGGGGGAAAAGGGTTATTAATCTTCAATTTTTAGCTCTTTTTCAAAGCGCATAAACCCCCCAAAGTTTTGGTGGGTTTGGAGTTTTTGTTGCCATTACACAAGGTTTCCATGTTTTCATCCTTCTGGAAGCTTTTGTTTTTGCCCAGATATCACTCACCAGCTTCACTAGAAATAGCTCTGCCTGACCTGAGAATGCTTTTCCACTGAGCAGACAATTCATCTTAAATGAATTAACTGCCAAGTGAGAGCAGTGACTCACTCATGTCTCTACAAACCTGGTAGCAGCCTCTTCACCAGCCAGGCCAGCAAAGCTCACACCTACAGAGAAGGCTTCATCTAATGCCATTAGACCAGAGAAAACAGATCCCTCCTTCATCTTCTGGAATGAACTTTCTGTCCTCTTGTAGACAGCAAAAACACTGGGGTAGAGAAGTGGTGATGGATTTACAGATGGGAACGAGCAAGGATGTGCTTGCAGGGAATGTCTTCATGCATGCATGCATCTATGGCTCTGCCTTTCCTTTTGCAACAAGGTGGTGAGAGGAGGCCAGGAGCTTTGGGTGCTGGCAGAGATCAGCTTCTTCAGCCCTGCTTTCTCCTGTGCCTGGCAGGGGACTGTGGAAGCAGAGAGGGAATCCCTTCTGGATGAATATATGAGGATGATCATCACAGCAGTAACAAGTGGTGTCCCTCAGGGATCGGTGTTGGGACCGGTCTTGTTCAACATCTTTGTCGGTGACATGGACAGTGGGATTGAGTGCACCCTCAGCAAGTTTGCCGATGGCACCAAGCTGTGTGGTTTGGTTGCTGGAGGGAAGGAATGGCATCCAGAGGGACCCTGACACACTTGTGAGGTGGGCTGATGCCAACCTGATGAAGTTGAACCATGACAAGTGCAACGTCCTACAGCTGGGTCGGAGCAATCCCAGGCACAGCTCCAGGTTGGGCAGAGAAGAGATTCAGAGCAGCCCTGTGCAGAAGGACTTGGGGGTGTTGGTTGATGAGAAAATGAACATGAGTCGGCTTCAGTGTGCGCTCACAGCCCAGAAACCAACCGTATCCTGGGCTGCATCCAAAGGAGCGTGACCCAGGAGGTCACGGGTCCAGGGAGGTGATCCTGCCCCTCTGCTCTGCTCTCCTGAGACCTCACTTGGAGTACTGTGTGCAGTTCTGGTGTCCTCAACATCAAAAGGACATGGAACTGTTGGAACAAGGCCAGAGGAGGCCACGAGGATGATCAGGGACTGGAGCACCTCCCGTATGGAGATAGGATGAGAAAGTTGGGGCTGTTCAGCCTGGAGAAGAGAAGACTGCAGTGGAGACCTCAGAGCAGCCTTCCAGTATCTGAAGGGGGCCTATAGGGATGCTGGGGAGAGACTCTTTATGAGGGACTGTAGTGATAGGACAAGGGGTAACGGGTTCAAACTTAAACAGGGGAAGTTTAGATTGGATATGAGGAAGAAATTCTCTACTGTGAGGGTGGTGAGGCACTGGAATGGGTTGCTCAGGGAAGGATCATGAAGCCCAGGTTGCACAAGGGGAGTTACTGAAGAGATGCCAAAGAGAGTTGTTTATCACTTCTTCAGGAGGTCTGAATATCAACTGCAGATGGAACATCTCATTTCAGTTGAACATCAGAGCATTTCACTTGAAGTCTTGGATCCTTCTTTGGGTTTTAAATTGTAAAGACTGTAAATTGGGACACAATATTTGTCAAGGCAGAGACGAGCTCAGGAGAAAAGATATCCTGAGCCTTTAGCTCAGATGTCCTGTCTCCTTTAGCTTTTCTGGGCCTTTATTCTTACACAAAATCTCAGGTACCATCTCAGGGAGCCTATGATGTGTCACTGCAGGAATAGAGCTACACATGAAAGGTAAGGCCTTCTTTTGTCACACCTTAGACAGTCTGAAGGGATCTGTTTTGTGTGGGCAGCTCCATAGAGCAACGATATATGTGCTGCTCAATTCTGCAAGGGAAAAGCTGTGCAGTTTTTCCTGTGCTACTTTGCTCTACCTTAAACTATATTCACAAATACTACAGAAATTTCATGGATTCTTTCCCCTCAGGAAGAACAAGGATTCGAAAAGGGCTTTGTTCTATCAGTGCAGGAACAGCTCCTCTCTGAACTGAATATAATCTCAGTGGAGAGTGAATACCATAATCTGGTCAGGGTCCTATCCCTGCTGCATCTCAGACAATTGAATAAATGTTGAGTAACCCATCCAGTGCCCCTGAGGAGGGGAAAGGATCAGGTCCATTCAGCACACTGGGGAGCACAAAGTAAATGACCAATTTCCAGCCACCAGCAAACTTCAGCCCTTCCTTATCCACAGCTCTCCTTCTATAACGAGAGGTCTAACGGTAGTCACAGGACACAGCCTTGGCTGTCCCCACAAAATACAGTGTTTTAGGAGGCTTTAATGCTTCTTTAAGTCAAGTCACTTTCTATCAGCTGCACTTCACCAAACCCCACTGAGGAGATGTCTGCTGATCTATCAAAATGGAAGTGAACAATTTAAGTCAAATGTAGTTGAAACTGGCTTAAAACAAGCTCTCCAGGACTGGAATGGTCCCAGGTTCACACTTGTCCTCCAATGCATCACCAGCTGAATTAACCCAAGCATCAGGGACATCTGGAGGGGCAGAGGATGAGCACAATCCATGAACGATGCTGGTTCAGCTCCTGGTTGTGCATTAGGGACTGAGCATCACTGCACCACTGGCATTGCCACTGTCACAGGGAAGTGGATGGGAGTGCAGCCTCTGTGATAACAGCCTTGGGCAGCTTCATTATTGCACTCTAATTAATTCAAGCTGGGATTTGCTCTGATACAAATGCAAATAGGAGGTTTCTACCTGATGGCTCTGCAGTCTATGAGGGCTGGGAAATCCTGCTGTGTCCTGGTGGAACTTTACGGGCTTAGAGTTGGATTTGAAAGCTGTTTTGGACTGTCAGAGCTGAGCCCCAAGCTGAGCTCCAGGGGCAGAGCTGAGTCCTCTCTCTGCATAAAATACCCCACTTTGAGGCTGGAAATCTCCAAAGGATAAGCTTTTCCATGACAGCAACAACATCTTCTCCTCTCTTCTGGCAGGAGCATGTCAGTGGGGTAAACCCCTCTTTGCCTGACCTGCTCATTGTGCCAGAGAGGTTTTGAGTTTCCTATCAATAGCACTTCCCTAAGCAAATGCTCCACCAGGATGGGGGACGTCCTGGTTGGAGGTGTCCTCATCAGGACACCCCAAATAAGACAATGTCCTTGTGCGCTGAGTGTCTTTGTTCCCTTCTCAATCACTGGGGATTGATGAGCCCAAATCAACTCATAGAATCATAGAACCATAGAATAGTTAGGGTTGGAAATCTTGAAGCAGAACCTCCATGGCACAAGCCTCCAGTGTGACCAAGTGTTCCATGCTGAAGTCAAGTAGGAGCGGCACAAAGAGATCCCTCCTGGGGAGCACCGAGGACCGTCTGTCCCATCTCACCTCCCAGCTCTGCTCTTTTGGCAGCAGGATAGCAATTATCTCTCAGATTGGTTTTTCCTTGTTTTCTCAGTTCAGCCACTTGAGGAAGGACAATCAGGGTTGCTATAGTGATGAAAGGATGACTTCTTAATTTGTAGGATTCTTTCTCTTAATTATTCTGAGAATTGTAATCCCATGAAATGAGAATTCCCATTAGGAGCTGCTGCTGCACTGAAAGAGAAGATTCGAAGAAAGAAAAGCTGATGAAGACATTTTGGGGCAAAAGAATGAAAAAATAGGTATTTTGGTGAATTTTCCTGGTTTGTTCCATGTGCCGACAAGAAGAAATGCGTGGCTTTATCCAGAAACAGAGGCCTGGAATAGGTCCTAAGCTTGAATTACCCATGAATAATTCAAAGTGCTTTCACAGACTTCTTGAGGAATTAGATTATCCAGCAGAACTAACGCATCTAACTCAAAATTAAATGGTGTGAAGCTTAAGAAAGAACAAGTATGATTTCAAGGGCTATTGAAACAGGGAGGTGCCAAAGGAAAATGTCACTCTTCTACTGCAGTTTTCATCCCCAACTCTCTACACCCAAGACACAGGACAGGAGCCCCATACCCAGTTTTGCATGGAGTGAAAACCCACTGTATCCTGTTCAGGGTTCTGAAGTGAAGGGATGACACCGGAGGATAGAGCTGAGGCCCTTCAACCCCTGCAGCTCACTTTGTGCACCGAGCGGGCGCCACCCACACTAATGTGAATATCCCCAAACCCTGGTTGAACCCTGCAGAGAGGGCTGATAAATCCAAGTTATTGCAGAGAACTCGGGAATGTCAGAGCGAGTGGCTCCTACTGCTGGAAAACACTGCTGCAAACTCAGTATTTCCTTCCTGTAATGAAATCTGTAGATGTAACTCCGTTTGTAGGCTCTGGGCTGATTTGGGCTCTGAGTAATCTCTATGCACCAAGGGGAGCTTCTCCCCCCCATCACCAGCCAGATTTGGAGACTGGAGGCTCGGCTCTGCCACCACTGAGCTATTAATGTGCTATAGTGTTTCTGCAGGAAGAGGAGGAGGAGGAGGAAGGTATCCTGGAGCACCCTCTCTTCTACTGGGGGGTGCCAGGCATAGCTTCCCCTCAAAATAGTTCCTCCAATGGAAGATGCAGTTTTGCCTCTCTGTCAATATGATGTTGTTATCAGCACCTTTCTTTGGGGGACGTGGGTATCATTTCATTCTCTTCCAACACCTTCCTTTAGAAAGTGCTTCCCAGTATGCAGCTATATGAATATTTTGGTTTTCTTTCAAGAAGACTTCATTTTTTCTCTCTTTCATTGCTTGCATTTGATACCCCATTATAAATCAGAGCATAATATTAAACACATCGAAATCCAGTCAAAATCTCAGTTTTATGTATTCATTCAAAGCCATTTAACCGAGCCAAAGCTACTTTGGAAGGGATTTAATTTCAGGGGAAACATCAGCGTTCAGCATTATCTTCCCATTTGGAAAGGCAGAGTTATTTAAGTAGCCGAGCTCTCTCTGCTAAGTGGAGCTCTGGGTCCCCAAGAGATTGAAGATACTGCCAATAAAGCAGGTAGGAGACAAAAGAGTCCAAAAGGTCAGGAAAAGGCTGAGAAATGGAGGGAGAGTCATAGCACCATGATCATCTTGAACAAAGTCCTTCTTCCTGGTGTCATCGTTGTTGTCCCATTGCCCCCTGGCTTCCCCTTCTGTTGTCCTTGTTTTTTACAAGCCCCAAGGAGATGCAGCAGAAGCAGCACCCTGTGAAACTGATGGGAACACTGATGGGAATGTTCTTCTGGTGCTCATTGCAACTACAGTAATGGTCTAAAGCTGGGCCAGGGAAGATGAACCACTGTCCTGGCCTGAAACCATCATTGCTTTATCTTTTCTTCTCTTTCCCTAATCGAGCCCAGAGGGAAACATAAAAACCAACAAATTGGTAGAAAATGCATAAATTTCCATTGCTAAGGAGAGGGCTGTGGCCCAGGGCAATGGGGACCCTGTGCTGAACCACTCAGGGGGCCAAAGCACCTCCTTTTATTCTGAGAACAACCCATTGCTCTGCCTCTAAGGCCACTCCTGGCTTTCCCAGTGCAAAGCCTCGCCTGGGACACGCTCTTGGGAAGGCCCAGGTGGGGATGTGGAAGCAGAGGGGGTCACACAGATCTGCTCCTTCCGCAAATAAACCCGTTTCCAACGTGTTTCAGGGCTGAGTTCCCTCATTCTGAGCAGTGCAGCCTTGGCTTAAGACACAAGAGGGCAGGCATAGGCTGTACTAACGGGGAGAGCTCCGATTCTGCCTGCCTGGGCGCCTCAGCGCTTCCCTCTCCATCACTCCATCTCCGTAAGGGGTAGGGAAACAGATTTTCCTCCTAAGGGGATGTATCTTCTGGCCCTGGCCAGCTCTTCTGTCCTTTCTGAATGAGATCTGAAGCAGAGAGGTCTGTGAGGAGCATTCAGGGGCTGAGATTTGGCTATGAGCTCCCAAAGCAGCTCCTTCCCCCCCCCCCCAAGGGATGCACTGCCATTCCCTGGGTGACCCAAGGAAGGGGAATGCTCCCTTAGCTGGGCTATGCTATCTCAGGACACCGTGGCCAATGTCAACTCTTGGGCACAGCCTAAGTCACAGGCACTCATTAGAGAGCATTCATGTCCCTGGTTTGCCCCCAAACCCCATAGGCAGTGGAGCAGAGCCTGGTGCCAGGCAGCACTGCTGGGCACAGCGCTTCTTCCTGCAGACTGCAGCCAAAGCTCTCTCCATAGTTAAATAATCAAAGGCAGCAGATGGTATATGGTATGAATTACAGACAACAGGATTGTAAAGACAGTGCATATGGTGAATAAATGAAAGCATCAACGTACCAGGCCAAATAAGGCAGATGGGGAAGGAAGAGGGAGATTTGCAAATGGGTTGGTCATGAGTGGGAAAGGGAGCCCATTCCCATCTTGTTGGGGAAAATAGTCTTGTCCCTGGCCGTGGGGAGATGTTGAGCACAGGGATAAACAGGCAGAGAGGTCTGGATGCTCAGGAACAAGGGTGCTGTGCCCACACTGTCCTCAACTGCTTTAATTTTGGTCCATGTGTTGCTTGGGTCTGCTCAGTGCTGTCTTCTCCATCCCTCCTGGAAAGGGCATGCCAAGATGCAGGAGGTTTGTAAAGCTTCACCTTGGCTGAAGTTCTGCTTCATAAAGAAGGGGCGCAGCTCTGTTTAGCCACAGATGGGCTTGCACTGCTCACAAGCCCTTTGTCCTCTCTTTGCCTCTGCTTATCTGGTATGAAACAGAAAAAGGAGCATTGTGCTGCCATACAGCAGCGCTGGGATGAGTAGCTCAGCCTGAGGGATACTGCCACAGGATAATCCATGCTGGGAGATGCCACAGCTGAGCTTGCCTTTGGCTACCAGGCAAAATGTGGCTTTGGAGGTAGGAAAAGCTGAAACTATCCACCCGGGAATGGACAGGGGACAAAGGACTCAGTGGTTTACCAATGGATGTGAAGCACCTAAAGAGCTGATGGGGTCAAATGCTCTTTCAGGGTCTGCTCTCATGGTAACAGCATTTGGGGTACTAAATTCAATCACTGGGCTCATTTTGTCCTACATAACCTTTAGGTTTGTCATTAAGGTAACCTCATGGGTGGCTGATACTCACCTGGCATTGCCCTGAAGGCTGTGGCAGGCTCAGTCTGTGCTCCCACCCCAGTCCAGGCTGGAAAAGTTGCTACCATGGCCCCTGGCACCCTCCCCAGCTGTAGTGCTGGGTGCTGCACAGAGACTGAAACTGAGCTTTAATTCAGGATCTGAACAAAAGCAGGCAGAAATGCTGCTGTGCACTGAGACAGGATGGAGGGAGCTGCACAGATGCCAGCACTTTTCATCTTTAGGCTGAACCCTGCTCATTCCCACCTCCTGCAGTGTGCACTAAGGATGCTTTTATGCACGGAGGCATCGCTACAGGATTTTGCAGCATCTCTTGGGTAGAAAATCTTTCCCACTTTGCCTCCCCTACCTCCTCCTTCCAAACCTCTTGTCTGAACACACATCTGGATCTTCCCCAAATCACTGCTGCCTTTCAGCGCCAAACAGAACAGCTGGAGATCCTGCTGGCCAAAAGCCTTCCGAATCCTCAGTGGGTTGAGCCCGGGGGCTATAGGAGCTTTTTGGCTCAGCCCCCGCACCCGGGTCCCACTGAGGCACAGCCACCTCCAGTCTCAGGCACCTCCTGCCTGGAAGTCTTGGATCGCATCCTCCTCTCTCCGCTCTCCCCTGGGCTCTCACCCTGCTGCAGGGCTATGGATCAACACAGGACTCAGAGCTCTCAAGTGCTTCTCTGAGGTGAAGGGAAGCTCGGAGACAGACAGAGATGAGAGATGCTGCAGCCCCTCTCCTCCCGCTGCCTCTCCCCACTGAGCCTTGCCCTTCCTCATTTTCTGCTCTGAGCTGTTGTGTGACAGCGAACAAGCTTCATCTATTGCTCGGGTTGTGTGTATGTGTGTGCATGGAGCCAGGCAGCAATTTCCCCCCCTTTTCCTTTTCTTCTAGCGTTTCCTTTTCCCTCCCCCTTTTCCTCTCCTACTTCTTCTGCTGAATTAGGTGCCCACCTTCCCCTGAGAGAAACAACACCGGCAGCACAGGGTGAGTTTTGGGGTGGTATTTCTTGATGCCCTGCCCAAAATGGAGGGGTGGGGAGGAGAAGAGATGCTTAAATCCAGCAGCTCGCATCCCAGGAGCACGGGGAGCATCACCCGATGGGTCTGAAAGCCCCCGTGCTCTGCAAGCAGCAGCATCCCTGGGCTTTCCGCACTAGTTATCAGGCTGCGAGCTGGCTTGTTTTAAGATCGGTCTTTCACTTAATCTCATCTCCCTTCGGCGCGTGTGTGTGTCCATGTGTGTGTGTGTAGGGGGAGGACTTTATTTCCATTGGTTCGGCTTTTGCTGCCCACCCACATCTCTTCCACATCACCTTGGTGTCTCCCTAAATAAAACCAGCCCTTCTTATCGCACCGAAGAAATCAAGAGCGAGAGTTTGAATGGATTTGATATAAATCTTTCCCCCTCCCAAAGCTACTGCTGAGCTTGTGGGAGAAACTGGCAGCAGCCAGCCTGAGACTCTGCCTCTCTAAAAGGGTTCAATCACTTTTGAAAGGGGAGGGAAGAGATCCGGACCCCAGTTCCAGCTAAGAACTGACCCAAAAAGCAGTGCCAGGATTTAACTAACTATCCCTGATGGATCTGAAGGACAGCACCAGCGAGGGCAGCATGGGCAGCCTGCAGCCTTCCAGCATCCAGATTTTTGCCAACACCTCCACGCTCCATGGGATCCGTCACATCTTTGTCTATGGACCAGTGACCATCCGGCGCCTGCTCTGGACCTTGGCCTTTGTGGGCTCGTTGGGTCTCCTCCTGGTTGAGAGTTCAGACCGGGTGGCTTTCTACTTCTCCTACCAGCATGTGACCAAAATGGACGAGGTTGTGGCAAACAGCCTGGTCTTCCCTGCTGTCACCATCTGTAACCTCAATGAGTTCCGCTTTTCCCGGCTCACCACCAATGACCTGTACCACGCTGGGGAGCTCTTGGCTCTGCTTGATGTCAACCTGCAGATCCCTAACCCACACCTGGCTGACCCGGCTGTCTTAGCCATCCTCCAAGAAAAGGCCAACTTTAAGCAGTATAAGCCAAAAGTTTTCAACATGCAGGAGTTCCTGGCCCGGGTTGGGCATGACCTAAAGGATATGATGCTGTACTGCAAATTCAAAGGCCAAGAGTGCAACCATGAGGACTTCAAAACTGTGAGTATGAGCAGACACTCTGCTTTTCTCTTCTCTGGGTGTGTGGATGGTGGTGGTGCTGCAGGACCGGGATAGCATTGGAGGTGATTGGCCAACACATGGTGTGATGAGTGGATGGTCCTTGCTGGGCTCTGGTACAGCAGAGGAGGAGGAGGCAGCCTGTTGAGTTGAAGTTTGTTTGCTGGAGGGATTGTGTGGGGCCAGCCCTGCAAGGTGCTTGCAGCAAGTCCAGTCTTCATCCTGCACAAGGCTCATGTTGCTTGGTGTCAGACCAGGGCATCAGATGGGTCTCTGCTAAGCATCAGAAGGGGCTTGGGGGTCTCTTGTTATGGCCAGTGAATACTACTCAGCTGAATGAAGTAGAGAGAGCTGGAAAGAGGCCAGCAAGAAAGGGAACTGTTGGGGATGGTCTGAGTGATGTCCGTTAGCTAGTTGTATTTCCTTAAGTGTCTGTAGCCTTGCTGAAATCACGGAAGGGGGAATTATTCTGCTTGCTCCTGGTGGCCATGGCTCATAAATCCCAGTGTGAATGGTGTGGGCAGCAGCTGGGTGCCTTCCTGGTGCTGTGTTAGACAGAAGGAAGGGGTGGGGGGGGGGGGGGAAGAAGGGGAAGAGAAATCAGGCTCAGCTCTGATCCCAGTCTGCTCTTATGCCGGTGGGGAGGTGGAGCAAGCTGGGTAGCCAGAGGATCCTGAAGGAAGCAGATGCTGCTCCGTTTGCAGCTCCTGGATGGCACGGTGGTGGCAGTGCAGGCTGGCCTGGGCAGTTTGGCTGCCAGGGAGTATTAGCTTCAAGTAAAAACAACAAGCAGGTTGCCTGGAGGGAGTGATGCTCCCCATGTGCTGCTGGGGCAGGGCAGGGGCTGGGCATAGGGCTGCAGAGGGAGCTGGTGGTTTGAGTCATATCCTGGCAGAGAAGCAGGCTGGGGGCTGGGTTTAGCTGTACCTCGTGCTCAAACCATCTTGGCCGGTCCCTTTGCACCAACTGAGCCAGCTGGGGGTGTCCATAATCCTTGGAGTCAGTAATGGTTCAGCTTTCAGATGGTTGCTTCTCTGGGAGCGATGCTGCTTGTTCTGCTCACTACTGTATGTCCTCCATACAGGTGCCATAACAGTTTTGTGATGGTCTGGTTGCCAGCAGGGTCTTGTCTGGTTCTAGGCGAAAGGAATATTTTCTATCTCTCTGTGCTGCTTTTGGATCTCCCAGCAAATGAATCCAACTGACTCATAGCACAAAGTCACTGCCATCACCCAGACTGTGCCCTCTTTAAAGCAGGAACATAGAATTTTATGCCTCAGTTATTGCACTGATGCCTTGCCCATTCCAAACTAGATATCCAGGCAAACTACTCCTCTGCTTCTGCTTCCTGAGCAGACCTGAGCAGAGGCTGTGTCATGAGAGTTGTAGGAAGGTAGCAAGAAAGTCGCTGAGGAGAAGAGCTTGCTAAAGAAAAGCCATGTGTGCCTGAGCCTGGAGAATGGGATAGAAAGGGAGAAACATGCAAAAGTTCAGGGGATGGATGAGCTTGGGAGTAAGGACAGATCCCAACAGGATGGACAGACCTCCCCTAACTATAGCGAGGGTGCAGGGAGAAGGAGTTACCCTGGGCTTTCCAATAATGGAATAAACACCAGCCAAAAGCAAAAGCCTCAAAACCAGCAAGCAAACAGCACATCTGCGTGACTCAAAAAGCAGGTCCTGTTCTCAGATGAGACAGGAACAGAGAACAGGACCTGGCAGCCTCCCTGGGACACAGGTGGGGTATCATCTCCCTGACCATGTAGGTTTGCAAGGTAGCGGTTTGTGAAATCATGCTGTATTGTTTGTCCATGGGGGATACAGTGGTTTCCAGAGAGACAAAACATTCCCTAATGCTAAATAAATCCTTGCCCTGCTAAAACAGGTTAGGGGCCAGCTAGGAACAGATTGGATATTACGGGCTGACAGTGCTTGTTGTTGTCAAAGTCCTGTGCAGATGCAGAAACAGTGCAGTGAAATAGTCCAGCCCATTCTGCCAAGCAGATCCTAGATAATCCAGAAGACAACATCTTCCCTATATTGCCTGCTGTGCCTTTCTAACAGAGGAAGGTGCTTCTGTCTCACTGAGTCAGGTTATGAAGACGCAGGGAGCAGCACTCAAAAGGGACACAGCAACCCTGTTTTCCTTCCAGACTTCAACTCGAAATGAATAAAAGTCAGCAAAAAGTGTCTGCTTGAAGGATGAGTTGGTCTTTCTACAGGGAGAATGCTGTAAAGGTCTTTGAACTGCCTCCAGGCTGAATCAGAACCTCATGTCCCAGATGAATTTTGCATTTAATCACCAACAACCTGTTTGAACTGCACAGGGGCTCTGTGACAGCCCATCCATTCTGCTGCATCACCAGTTGGGAAAAGAAGCATCCTCACTGGAGCCTGCTTTCTATCCTGTCAGGAAACAGAGGCTGTAAATCCCAGAGCAGTTTTGTAAGACATCATCGTGGCAAAGAGCTCCTTTTCTCTTTCTGTACTCCCCAGATCCACGCAGCTGGCAGGAGTTTTGCTGCATCCAAGTAGATAATTGCTCTAAGGCACTGCTTAAGAACTCAGTGCAGTATTGCCAGTTGTGAGTGCATCAGCAGTGCCTTTTGATGCACAGGGTGGGTGTTGTGTGCACTGTGCCCCCTGAATAAAGTGCACGTTGCTTTTGCTGCATGGGAAAGCAGAAGCTGTAATGACAGTGCCTTGGCACTTTGAAAACGTGACTTCACCCTCCTTCCTCCTCCACTTGGTTGCTTTCAACTCCTTGCCACTGCTTTAATAACAGGATTTGAGCTGCGCTTTCCTTACATTCTCTGTTCCTTCTCCCCAGGAAAATGTCTGATGCCTCTCAGACAACATTTCCCCATGTTATGGTCTGCTTAGAGGACTGAGTCCCCTAAGCTTTTCTGCAGAGATACATCCAAAGGGAACGGCAAGGATGGAGCAGAGTATGTGCTGATTCCTGAGCTGGCATTGCAATGCACTGAGCAGCAGATAAGATTATGCGGGCCTCTGCTGTAGGCAAAGCAATGAAGAATAGCAAATTGGCAGAAGACGCTTTAGCAAACCCATTCCCTCGGAGGGAAGCCTGATAACAGCAGCAGTCAAGGAAAACCCCTCCTTTTTTCCTGCATCCCTCCTCCCAGGAGGTTTTGGTTGAAAATGACCTCACAGATGGCATTTTTCTGGAGGAGCTGTGCTCATGCTGCTTGACATGACATTAAGGTCTTCCCATCCTACTGCTGCTGAGCATGGGAAAGCAGCAGCTCATCAGCCCTAGACACGCTGCTGTGATTTTCTGGGTATCCCAGTGGGCGTTCCTGGGCCTGCTGGTGTGGCTCACATGTGGCTCTTCGATGCTCCAAGATAAATTGAACTGGGTAATGGCAGGGGAGCCTTGCATGGAGATTTTTGCATGGGGCCACAACAAAGTCTGTGCAACTGTGTCCATGGGGCAAACACAGAATGACTGATGGGTCTGTGCAACTGTGTCCATGGGGCAAACAGCAGAATGACTGATGGGTCTGTGCAACTGTGTCCATGGGGCAAACACAGAATGACTGATGGGTCTGTGCAACTGTGTCCATGGGGCAAACACAGAATGACTGATGGGATGAGGTGGGAGCAGAGACCAAGAATAGGAGTAGCAGGGAATGGGCCATCTCAGTCCCACCATGCTGAGAAAATGAGCCCCAGTGCCCAAGCTCTGCCAGAAATATTCAGTGGCAGTGGGGCTACGAGTGGTTCTGGTGCGTGAGCAGTGTTTTTCAGCTGGGTCATTCGCTAAATGGGACTCTTAGTGTGTGCCTCCTCTCACACCTTATTCATCTCAGAGGTAACACAGTAACTTGTGCCTGCTACCGCTTCAGTGCCAGATGTCTGTTTACTTTGCATGGCCATGACAACTGAAGGGTATAACTCATTTGTTTTCAATACACATCCTTACTGACAGACAGTGTCCACACAACGGAGAGTATCTCATGTGAATAGTCCTATTCTGAGGCACAAGTTTCTGTCAATCTTTCTCCATGCGTATGTTTTCTCCCATTCTTTCAAGTGCACTCATGAGGCCAGTATTTAGTAAATAGCTTTTGCTTTTTAGCCTCACTAGCCCATTCTCATTTCCTGTTATACATCATCCACTTTACTCCAGAAAAGCAATCAGGAGGGTGGCTGCTTCATTCAGAAAAACGTTCCTTCTCCCTTTTTAATACTTTTTCTCCTGGAAAATCATTACTTTTTCCAAAGCGTGCTCCAGAATCTGAGATGCCAGAATGAGATCTGCACCTCTGTGCTGCCTTTTACACAAGCTGATAGTTCTTCATTAGGAGACACAATCTTTGTGCGGCCTTCCCAGTCTGCATTACAACATCTTGAGTTTGCAAGTGCGGTTGAGTGTCAGTGCATGGGCACAGCCACAGGAGGGAGGGCAGGTTTATCGTGTTGCTGCTGTTGGTGTCTCGTTGGGTGTCTAAAATGAGGTGGATTGTTCTTGGGTCACATCTCTGGCATGCAAACCATGCCCTTGAGACATGCAGATTCTCATTCTACCCAGCGTTTGTCTGGACTGTGTTTCTCTGGTCCCTGAGCATTTAGGCATAAAATGAGATGTAAAATGAGTGTTTTGTTCTGGTTGGAGCTGTTTCTTGGCCAAAGAACTCACTAGGAGTCTGAGATGGGAAAAATTCTGAAGATCAGAGATATATCAGAAAGAAGCACAGCCCAAGTGCAGGTGGAGATCAGGGGCGTTTGAGTGCAAAGGGAGATGAGGCAACAGGGAGGGCCCTGGAGAAGGAAAGACAAAGCTCTTCTCTACATAAAACCCAGCTGTGCGCTCAGCCGTCCCTAGCCCATGGCCTTGGCTGTGCATCTGGCCGCTTCGTTTGAAGGAGAGCAAGAACCACCCTTGTCTTCTAAGTGATACCCATTCATCACAGCCACTCATCATGAGGCCAAATGAGAGCTCCTCGTCCATGCTGTCTGTATCAAACAGCATTTGGAGGTGAAGCAAAATGCAGAAATAGGTAGAAATCAAAACCAGTGGCCATGAAATGAAACTGAAGTTCTTGTGGGCCTATAGGGATGCTGGGGAGGGACTCTTCATTAGGGACTGTAGTGATAGGACAAGGGGTCACGGGTTAAAACTTAAACAGGGGAAGTTTAGATTGGATATGCGGAAGAAATTCTTTACTGTGAGGGTGGTGAGGCACTGGAATGGGTTGCCCAGAGAAGTTGTGAATGCTCCATCGCTGGCGGTGTTAAAGGCCAGGTTGGCCAGAGCCTTGGGTGGCATGGTTTAGTGAGAGGTGTCCCTGCCCATGGCAGGGGGTTGGAACTGGAGGATCTTAAGGTCCTTTCCAACCATAACTATTCTATGATTCTATGATTTGATTAAAGGAGAAAACAAGTCTGATTTCTGTGGTGGCCTGGGGGGCCTCTTGAGGTCCCTTCCAACCGGAATTATTTTATGACTCCATAATAAAAAGGAAGTGTATCCCTCTTTGCTGCTATAGAGGAGTCTCACTTTTCCCTAGAATTATAGAATCCCAGACTGGTTTGGGTTGGAAAGGACCTTAAAGACCATACAGTTCCATTCCATTGCCACAGGCGGGAACACCTCCTACTAGACCAGGTTGTCCCAAGCTCTGTCCAACCAGACCTTGAACACTGCCAGATGGGGGAATCACAGCCTCTCTGCTCTCAATTCACTGTCAATCTTCAATGCGAGTATGAAACACAAGAGCCAATTTTGGAGGATGGTTACCTTCCCCTCTGTGAGTTCACATTACTGACCTATGGAAAAAAATTAGCTTAAAATGCACAGTTGTTGACAACTCTGTCTGCATGGAGTGTCCGTGGCAATCATGGCTCTGATTCCATAATAAACCCATCACTATTTCTCTGAGCAAGCCCCTGCCCTTTTCCATCTCCTGAAACCATTCCCATTTGCTTTAGGAGGAGACAGCAGAGAAAAACCCCTCAGATCCATCATTCAGCTCCTCTTGACTGAGAAAATGTGTCTGGCAGCCCTGAGGAATGCAGTCGGCTTCACAGCAGAAGGGACAAAGAGGTCATCCGAGGCATCTCCATCTCCTTTGGCAGGGTCTGGCGCCTGCAAGTCCCTCCTGTGCCTTCACAAAAGCATTCATTAAAGTCATATCTACCTGGAGCAGACTCAGCTTGGTTGGTGCAGCAGAATTACATAGTCATTGGCTGTCAGGGGGACTTGTGGTCAGGCTGTGGGAATAAAAGGCAGATATTCAGCCTGGACAAGAGAAACTGTATGGAGACATCAGAGGAGCTTCCAGTGTCTGAAGGGGGCTACAGGGATGCTGGAGAGGGACTCTTCATTAGGTACTGTAGTGATAGGACAAGGGGTGATGGGTTCAAACTGAAACAGGGGAAGTTCAGGCTAGATCTAAGGCAGAAGTTCTTCCCTGTGAGGGTGCTGAGGCTCTGGCACAGGGTGCCCAGAAATGTGGTAAATGCTATATCCCTGGATGTGTTCAAGGCCAGGTTGGACGGAGCCTTGGGTGACAAGGTCTAGTGTGAGGTGTCCCTGCCCATGGCAAAAGAGTTGAAACAAAATGATCCTAAGGTCCTTTCCAATCCAAACCATTCCATGGTTCTATGATATTGCTCAGATACCATGGTAAGGTGGGCCCAAGCAGGGTGGCCAATGCATGTGTCACTGCCACAGCTATATCAAATGTATATAATACTCCAAAGATATAGAAAGTATTTTACCTACTGTGATATGGCCCTTCATGTGGCTTTCCATAGGATGAGCTCTTTGGAAAAAACAGATCCATGAAAAACTTTCTTTCCTATAAGACGAGCCCAACTATGAGAGAGGCAGGGGTAGGGGTAGCACAGGTCTTCCAGAGAGAAGTCATGAACTGCGGCTATATTTGCAGGTTCTAAAAGTCAGTGGTTATTTTGCCACCTGCATCTGCTGAAGGGTTAAGAAAAAAGCCTTAAACGTCTTCACTTCATTGAGGGATAAGCCGAACCTGAATGGTTGCCTGGAAGCTCATTGGGATTTCCAGATCTGCGGATAGCTGTGAGAAAACCTCTTAGGGATCATGAGCCCAACAAGCTAAGATGGAGAATGAGCTACATGAGGTGGATGTGTCTGTCTCCATCTGCCATGGATTAATCTATGAGACCAGCACCACAACAACAAAATTGCCCCTTGGAGGTAAAAAGAGACTGTGAGTCGTTTAAACAGATTGACACCAGTACGCTCAGGGCCCATCAAGAAGCGATTTCCATCCAGCCGTGAATATTTACAACTAAAGCAGATTCCATTATTTGAAGAAAAGCAGAATTGTTTTGCTCATTTGTCGTTGCTGTTGCTGTTGAAGAAACGTTTTAGCCTGTGTGTTAATTCAGGGAGCATGAAGTGAGGGGCAACGGAAAACGTACATGTATTCGCTCAGGGTGAGATAGGTGAAAGGAGGCTTCGTCTCTACTTGGTTGTATTTCCAGAGAGGAGCCCATTGCAGAGGAAGCTGGGCCATCTGGGCCTTTTCAAGTGCAGTAGAAGTTGCTCAGTTGTCTGCCCATCACATGAGCCAGTTCTGCACTGTGATTTCCTCAGCGACTTGAATTTGGGAGGAAAATCAGGACTGTGGCTGCTGTTTCATTCCTGTTCTTTCCAAGCAATCCCACACTCATGTAGGGGAGGACAGTTGTGGAGGACTTCGCTTTGGGGGGCTGAATCCCAAAACAGTGATTGAAGTTGTTTGTTCAGCTGAAGGTTTGAGAGAAATTAACTTTGGGCTGGGAGAAGAGAATAAATAAACCCAAGCAAATGCTCTCTGGTGACTTCACTGCATGTACTATGAGCAGGAAAATAGAAAGGCTCAAATCTCTGCCACTGTGACACGTAACTTACTTCCCGCACCTCAAGTGGAAAATGATGAGCTGAAGCCATGGTACAGCAGAGAGGAGAGTATAATTGCCATGAGGGATCATTCAATGGCAGGCAAAACCCCATCATTGCAGTATGCCATAGGTGGGATGATAAAGGACTAAATTAATTGCAGCAGAGAGCTAAAGACCAATAAGGGAAATTAATGTACGCTTAACCCTTAATTAGCTAAATTTTCAACATCACACTCCACTGCTCCCTGGCACTAAAATGGATGGTATATGTAGATAGATCCATTAGAGCCTCTGTATTTCTTCCACCACCACCTGCTATGCTTTGCAAGAGCAGCATGTGTGATCCATCTTTGCCGACCATGCATGAAACAGCAGCATCAGTAGAGCTGTTAACTCAGCAGCAGTTTTCCAATGACGGAGAAACCTGTGAGAGCTGAATCAGGGTATCAGAGAGGCTCCAGTTTGACCTCAAATGGTTAAAACATTGTTTTGGGAGATGGGAGGGATTCTTAACTATCTGGAAAGTGATGATTTACTGGGGGGGGATGGATGGGACAGACCTTGGATTAGAAGAGGATTTCTTGGTTTTTGTCTGAAAACATGGACCAGAAATGTTACTGTGAATTCTGCTGGGAACTGCAGTTTCTGTTCAACATTATGGGCACACTGCTTGAATTATATCACCCAAACCTGACCTGTTGTATCCTCCTTTGCTAGGGAGGTGGTGACTGATTACAGCAGCCACAGAGACCTGATGTATTAATCTTTCTCTTTGAAGCATTTAATGTTTGGGGATTCTTCCTTCTTTTATAAGTCAAAAGAAACACATATTTTCCCAAAAGCTTTTGTGAAAGCTGCTGCTGTTGTAGCTTCCCCAACAATATTCCCCATCTGTATGTAAAACACTGAAACAGTTCTCATGAGTAGTGCGACAAGACAGGGTGTGGGTATCATGCCCTCATTACGAGAGGGAGTTGCTGTGCCAGATGTTAAGCTTCACACTTGTTCTTTGAACAGCACTTGTACTCTACTGTGGCAATGAATCCCACAGCCACCATCGGTTCTCCAGATGCTCCAAGAACACTCTAAGTAGCCATTAACTAATGCTAAATTATGATGGAGCTTCTCTTGAAATGCATGTGACATCCACATGCATAACAAGCGAATTTGTTTCTGTCAAGACAATGACAGGGGATTGCAGCAGAATTAACATGAGTGCTCTTTGCTGCTCTACACCAACTGCAATGAGCTCCTTCTAGGGTGCGTGTAATTACAGGGACACAAAAGACAGCAGAGGGATGCTGTGAGTGAGAAGATGCAGTGCTATAGATGGCTGTTAAGAATGAGTTGTGGGAGAAAGCAAGAAACCAATCCTATTTTCTATTGAACCCCAGTGGAGTTCACCTCCTGAAGACATTAGTGAGAGTGAGATCATGCTGTTTGCCTCCACAATTGCATCCATCCCTGGAAAAATCATTCTCTTCTCATTATCACTTGGTAGTACAAAAAGACCCTTAGAGATCAGTCCTATGCTGACGTCTCTGAACAACTGCATCACTCCAGAGAAAAATAGACCACCAAAGATTTTAGTATGGTGCTCATGCATGATACTAAAAAAATGTGCAAGAGTCTCCTATAGTGCCCATAGGACTCTAAAGTTACTTAAACCAGTTTCTCTGCCAGGTACTTTAGTGTTCAGAAACTTAAATTACATCTCTGGTTTGGCAGGAACAGGGAAGGTGAGGCAGAAATGGGAGAACTGTGTTTATGGCTTGGAGGAAGTGAAGTCCTGAGGTTGGCTCAAAGAAAACCAAATTCAGATCAGAAGCAAGTATGGGCTTTGAAACACAGATCCATGAGCTCGTGTCCTGGTTTCAGAATCAGTCTGAATGTTTCCATTGGGATTTTTCCATCAGAAAATGCTTTCTGAATGCAACCCAGGAGATTTTACATGGGTTTTGAGGCAAATCTGGTATTATTTGTTGTTAAGGGTTAACCCTGAGCTATACACTCATACCTGTCTTTCGGTGGGATTTCATATACGAGTCCCCTTGTTCAAAGGGCATGTCTCAGAGCAAGATGCTTCCTGATAGACCATCCTCTGAGCTTTCTGGTTCGCTTTTAGCCTTAGGTCTTGATTATGGAATTTTTGAGCAATTTTGCCTCCATTTGAAAGGCAAAAAGCAGAAGAAGTCTCCAAACCAGTTGAATTCTACAAGTTTCATGAGAACTGGCACCCTGGAGGGACCCAAGCTCAAGTCCACAGAGAAGCAGGGTCAATAAGAGTATTACACATTTAGTCTGACAGCGACCAGCTGTCCAACAGACATGTGTGCTCCACCTTCTCCAGAAGCAGCTTGGCAACAAGAAGACAGCTTACACTTTTCTGGCAGTACAAACAGCACAAGGAAGGAAAAGCCAAGCATGCATCGAGCTGTGCTTCCCATGGGGCGTAGGGAAACAGCCCATGGGTAGATCTGTGTGCATGTGAAGGTAGGTACAGTGAATATGGATATCAGCTACTCCTGGTTTACTCTGCTTTGACCTGGTGGGAGTCCTGAGGAACCTGGGACAGAGCAGGGAGAGGTTAGGAGGCAAAATTCTTAGGAAAACAAGCATCATAAATTCTGTTTCAAGAACAACTTGTTCTATCCCATCACATTGTCCAGAAAGTCAGAGATGCTCCTGCTGGTTGCTATTCAGGCAATAGCTTTGGAATATAGTGCTGTATATATAATATGGGCTACACAGATCACAAGGATTTGGGGCATACCAGAGCCTCATGGTGCTGGATGGTTTACGCAGTAAATGCCCACAGCCCAACTCTCAGAAAGAAAGTGGGAACATGGAAGGGGGACTGGGAGAATGGAGGCATCCTTTTATTTTTAAGCTAAGGCCCAGATAATGATGTGAATCCCATTCTTCCCTCCCAAGCCTGGGAAAAGGCGGGAAAAGTATGAGTTTAAAGCATTTTTACACTTTCCCTTGCTGGGCTTTGCTGTTCTGATTAACCCCTGATCATCCTGATGTGACTTCTTTTGCACTTATGGCTCACAGCTCTTGAAAAGAGGTGGGAAAGGCAGAGAGGTTGGTTATGGAGCCCTCCAGCCTTGCTCCCTGCTGTGCCTTCTGCTCCACCCCACAAACAGGAGGCTGTGAGCAGAAATGCTGCCCTTTCCCTTCAACACCCAGGTTATCCCTTGGGATTTGGGAGTTAACTCTTCAATTCTAACCTGAAGTGTGACAGCAGCTGATTTCTGTGGGTAGAAAACAGGGATGCTGGTATCTTACCCCATGGCATGCACAGGACAAAAGCCATGGGTGAGACCACTCTCCATGATATTCATCCCAAATACAATGTATATGTGGCCACACTGAGGAAGACTAGGAGAAGACCCCAAAATCCATATGGGGGTGATGCTGCCTCATCTCACCAGGATCCACTCCCAGCTTAACTCCACGTTCAACAGCTTTCCCCCTCCAACCATCTACGTGTCTGCCTAATTCCCATCAGTGGGAGCAGGCCCACGGTGCTGCTGTGAACCTGAGCTGCAGGAATTGGGATGCACAAGCAGGTTTCAGCTTTGCATTGTGCTCCTCAGGGCATGGGGAGGATCAGGCGCCTGCCCAGCTCTGAGCCTCAGTAAAACATGTCAGTGCAGCACTTACACTACTCCGTTCAGATTGACAATAAAATTGCCTGCTCCTTGGGGCAAGGACTGTCTTCCTGGTTTATATTTGTTATTACAGATTTAGTTTTAAAATATATTAAAAATCAGATAAGGGAGGGGATTGCTTTTAGCACAGCCTCAGAGAATGAGGTAAGTTGTGATTTTGTGCAAGACAAGAATATCCATCATTTCTATTTGAAAGGAATTAAAACCAAACAGATTTTCTTCTACAAATGTCTTCACTCAAAATCCATTTTGATAGCCTTGCTTGCTATATTTGCAAGTCAGGTACACAGTGTACCTGAGCATCCACAGCTATTCCCAGCTCTGTAAACCCCAGATAGCTGTTGCAAGTGCCTGCAGGCTAAACAGCATCCCTAAGTAAAAACTTTTGCCTCCCCTCCACTTTGGAATGCTGTTAAATGTGGCAGGGTCTTTCTAAACCTAAGATTATTCCTCCATTTGGTGTGCTGTGGGTTGTTTTCTGGTACTATTAATTGCAGCATATTTTCCTCCTGTTTTTCTAACCAATCTGTAATGGTACCCCTTGCAGGGGGTTAAAGTAAAGCGCAGCTACCACAGGCAAATTGATGTGGCAAACTATTTCTAGAGCTCAAGCACAGACACTTCAGTCACCAGGGACAGGGAAATGTTTTGTGCATTGATTTTGTGGCAGATCAGGTAGGTACAGTCCCCATTTGCAAAGTAATCGTGCAAGCTGCGGAAGGGGTGCAAGTGGGTTGTTAACACTGTTGTTAGCCCTTTTAGCTTGTGTATTCTGGTCCTTCCACACTTCCTTCTAACAGGAGGAGAAATAAATGTATGAGTCAAGTATGTTCTTGTAATAGAACTTGTCTTTCAAAAAGGACACACACACTTTCATTAAAGACAGTAAGAACAGAAACCAGCATGCCAGGAAAGCCTTCGGTCTGCCCCTCCTCTAAGCTGCATGCCCAAGCAGCTCCATCTATCTCCCTGCAGTGTTTCGTGGTCCCACTCAGAATAAGTTCTCCTCACTTTCTTTGCAGGCACATCCAGGCTTGAGGTGTTTCCAGCTACTGGGACCTGAGAGGTCCCCCTCAGGCTGCATCACTGTGATGTGTTTCAGTCAAGATGCAGGCTGCTGTCTCACTGAATCGTTAAGGATGGTAATGATTCAGTGATGCAGATGATGATTTTTTTATCACTTATTACAGCAGTGATGCACTAAACCCCAGTTTTATGCATACGATGCTTGCTACCTGTGGGGAAACCCAAGTTCCTAAGATATCCATGCGGGCAGCCCAGCAGGGATGGTTTCTTGCCTTGCTTCCTGAGTTGAGAGACAGTTTCCAGTAAATCCACACTGGATTTCCCTACATATCCAGTGCTGGGAGAGGAAGGAAAGGCCAGGGAAGGGGAGCCTGCTGTTCAGAGTAGTGCCCCGGCTGGTGGAGATCAGGGAGGTTGCTGGGAAGGTAGGCAAGTGGCTGCAGCCAAGGATATTCCCTAGGGACCATGCTGGCACAGAAACACAGAATCATGGTATGGTTTGGGTTGGAAGGGACCTTTAAGCTCCTCCAGCTCCAACCCCTGCCACGGGCAGGGACACCTTCCACTGGAGCAGTTGCTCCAAGCCCCTGTGTCCAACCTGGCCTTGAGCACTGCCAGGGATGGGGCAGCCACAGCTTCTCTGGGCACCCTGTGCCAGCGCCTCAGCACCCTCCCAGGGAAGAGCTTCTGCCTAAGAGCTCATCTCATCTCCCCTCTGGCAGTTAAAGCCATTCCCTTGTCCTGTCCCTCCAGGCCCTTGTCCAAAGCCCCTCTCCAGGTTTCCTGTAGCACCTTTAGGCACTGGAGCTGCTCTAAGGTCTCCCCTCTTCTCCAGGCTGAACCTGCCCAGTGCTCTCAGCCTGTATTCATAAGCGATGTGTTCCAGCCCATGCTCAGCTCATTTCTTGCAGGCACCAGAGACTTATAGATGCACCTTTGGTCCTTTAGACCAACTTGCACTGGGTGTGAAGAGCTCAATGGTGGCTGAGAGCTGGGCAGACTTTTTACCGGTGGAAGCAATATAAAGGTCTTCAGCTGATTCCAAGGATGAAGAGGAACGTGTGTTCCTCTGCTCCTCACAGTAAAGCAAGACACAGGGCAGTAGGATCATCACCAAGCTTTTGATCGAATTACAACATTTTCCAGGGATGCCAGAATGGACCCCCATGTGCAGCATCACATGGATGCGCCTTTGGGAACTCAAGCTCTGGTCTATCGATGCCAGTTCATTTGGGGGTTCTCTGCAAACTGTATCACTTTGTGCAGCACTGATTGCCATGGAAAAGCATAAGCATGTCTAATGGTGCAAGGTGATACTCTCCCAACCCCGACATCAACTGCCTGCTCTGCTGCATGTGTGATCTTTACTCCAAGAAAGGGTTTGAATTCAGGGGAGTGAGGGACACTTGTATGAGCTGCCATTGCTGGAAATTATGCTTAGCTCTATTCTTTTCCTGTGTTTTTCATGCCAGACTGCCATGAAAAGACACTTACATACCCAATCCCGTAGCTTTCCTCTCCCATTTGCTAGTAACACAGAATTATCTATTCCTTTAGAATTCTGAGGTTTAGGAAGTAGATAAAGCACACTTAAAACCCCAGCCCCAACTGTGAAGCAAATACTGCTTTCCTCTCATGGAACCATTCCTTTGACTTGTTATTTTGAGCTCCACCACGGATGCTTTGCAATGGCAACTTCGTGGAAAAGGAGATTGTCCTTCTTTGGGTGGGAATGGAGTTCATTTGCTCCCTAGGAGCTGATACAGTGCTGTGGTTTGGATTTAAGATGTGACTAACGTTGATAACACAGGGATGTTGTAGCTGTTGCTGAGCAGGGCTGACCCTAACTAAGGACTTTTCAGTGTCCCATGCTCTGCAGTGACGGGGGAGGCACAAGAAGCCAGGAGTGAGCACAGACAGGACAGTGACCTGAACTGGCCAAAGGGATACTGGAGGATGTCAGGCTCAGGATAGAAGCTAGGCTAGGGGTTGGCTGGGAAGGGTTAATCACTGCTCAGGATGGGATTGGCCCTGGTCAGCGGGTGGTGAGCAGTTGTATAGAGCAATGCCTGATTTTCGAGAAGCTTATTCCTCTCTTTTTATTACCTCCTTTTCACTAAAATTATTATGACTGTTACAACAATTATAATTATTAAATTTCACTGTATTTCAGTTATTAAACTGTCCTTATCTCAACGCAGTGGTTTTCCCTTTTCCCCATCCTTCTCCTATCTGCTGGGGCAGAGGGGAGTGAGCATGCCTAGTGCTTATGTGCCAGCTGGATTAAACCATGCCAGAGGTTAACTGCTAAGGTTAGAACCAGTTCAAGCATAATCTAGAGTGCCCTTGGCAAATGCAGAAGTGTTTCAGTGGGTCTCATTCATCATTGCCTGACTGCTTAAAGTGGTGGAGTTGCTCATTATTGTTTTTATATGCCTTTACAAGAGCTGCAAAAGAGCCAAAGAGTAAAGTACCGCAGTTTTCCTCCCTTAACCCACACTCAAAAGGGAGCAATAATATTTAAGACCTCAGAGTGCAATGTAAAAGTTTTCTTCTTAAGAAACCAAATTTCCCTGCATGAGCCACGTGGAGCAGCTCAGGCTCAGCTCCAGAAAGGAGGTTTCTGTTGCTTTGTTGAGTTGTCTATGAAAGCATCTTGGAGCTGGTAGCAGGGAGCTGTTATTGCCAGTTGGTGTTGCCAGACCTGCTTTCATGAAACCATTGTCTATCTCTAAGCCAACCGGTGGCTTTTCTCCTCATCAATCCTGCCAAAGCTTTTTCCTCCTTGCTCATTCCACATGCTACATGCCCTGGCATAGAGTTATTTCAGTTGGGAGCCCCATGAAGCCAACTTACTGGCTGGAGTGGCTGGAATTCCTTTGTGCTGCTCTTCAGGTGCTTTTCTGCTGACCTATGATCCATCTCAGTCTCTGGGCATCTCCTGCTGGCACTGGCATCAAATTGGTAGGAATGGGATAGATTGAGGTTCCCCTCCTCTTGCAGCTTCAGTTTAAAGCCCTCTTCAACAGCTTGGCAAGCTGGTGAAGATGCTCTTCCCTTTCTCTGACAGGTAGACCCCATCAGCCCCCAAAAGACCAAGTTTCTCAAAGCCAGTCCCTTGGTCTAAGTAGCCGAACCCCTGTTTGGGACACCAGTCCTGTAACCATCTGTTGAATGACCAGATTTAACTGGTCCCTTCAAACCGCTTCGCTTGGACCAGGAGGATTGATGAGAAAACTCCCTGTGCTCCAGAGTCTCTCACCATTCTCCCAGGGCTTGGTAATCTATCATGATGGTCCTCAGACTGCTCCTGGCTGTATCCCTGGTGCCCATGTGAAACAACAGCAGTGGATAATAGTAAGTGCAGTGTATGAGGCTTGCTTGTTCTTGGTGACATTGCTCATAGTCCCCTGCTAGGCAGCACACTTCTCTCAAGAACATATCAGCTTGGTACCTCCACACCTCTCAGAAGAGTACCTTGCCAAGGATCTTTATAAAGCTGTTTCTTATGGAGATGAAGATGTGTTGACACCAGTGCAGAAAACAGTGGGGAATGGCAGTGCAGAGGGAACAGTTAAGTCTCATGAGTTCAAAAGCAGCTGAACCCAAAGTGGAAAAGGTACAGAGAGACCATGAGGAGGATTAAGGGAAAAGTACCTGTTATAGAAGGGAGGATTATGAGAATTCAGCTTGTTTAAGCCCAGGCAATGGCTGTGTGAAGGGCTGTGGTTACTCTGTAGAAAATATGCCAAGGGGGTAAGCGCTGAGAGGGAAACAGCTATTTCAGCTAAATGATGATGCTGGTTTTGGAGCAAATGGTATAAATTGGTCACAGATAACTATATGATGGAAGTTAGGAAGGGTTTTTTTTAATGCTTGAAGGAATGAACTCCTGAAGGAGCTGCTCAGTGGGAAAAATGGGGATCATCTGTTGTGGATGGGATTATATGATGTAGTTGCCAGCAACAGGAAGCTGCATTTAAGGACCTGTCCAATTTGATGCTACATAAAGAATGGATTGGGTGTACACCTGGGTCGTGGGTGCTGGGCATGTGCAATGCAGGTTCAGCAAGGAAGGGTGGGTGCCTGGGAAACCTGGAAAAACATATCCTGCAAACCCCTTTCTCCTGGTTTTTGGAGGTATGTGGTGTGAATTCTCTGGTTTTCATCGGGGAAGAGTTTTACACAAGCTTGTGAGATCTGGAAAGCTGATTCACTTGGACCCTGCTTATGTCTGGATGGAGATATTAATATATAGTCTATAAGGATGTAAGTCCTTCAGGTGCTTCACTGCGTCCAGTGCTCTGTGAAGATCCTGTGCAAAGGCTGAAGCAGCATCCATGATTGAGGGTTTTCATGTTGCTATGAGCATTTACCCAAAATATGAGTGCAAGACCTGTGCTGCAGACACTCTCCAGTCTGACCAGGTCTCAGACTTACATGTTAACATCAAATTGAGAGCATCCTTGAGTGTTATTCAATGTTTTCACTTTCAAGGGTGGCAAAAAGGTCCTGGGAGTTTTGCTAATGGCCAATCTGACTGAAATCAAGGCACTGGAGGTTGTGGGTCTTTATCATCTATATTGATATAGCATCTGTGAATGCTGTTGTATTAGACACCTGTACAAAGATAGATCAGAAACATGGTGTCTCCTCTCTACTGCTTAAAAATAATATAATGTTCTCTCTGATTTAAGAGGTGTCTGAGAAGAAGGGAGAAAAAGAGGGGAAAGCATCCAGGAAATTGATTCTGACCAATAGCTTTCCAAAATACAACAGAGAGCCAAATGGAAACCTTATTTGAAAACGCAGTAATACACTCCCTCCAGAAATGAGTTAGTTGGTCTTGCTTTTATCCACCTGGGAACTCTGAATATTGTCTCATGAAACATAGCACCTGGTCTATTATCCCATATATAAGTGAGAGCAAATGCACTGCTTTTCATTACAAAGCATGGCTCCCCTGCAGGGCTGCTGCACACACTGGAATATACTGCAGAAGAGGAAAGACATTTGGAAGTTTGCCCTCAGGTTTCCTAGAGAGAGAAGGCTGTGATAGCAGGGAGAGAAATAGTCACTCTGCCCACCAGGGTTTCCCTCCCATGGCTAAAATGTGATTGTTGTTGCTATTAATTAGAGCTGTATGGAAACATTCACAGGCAAACCTGAAGCCACATTAAACACGCCTTGCAGGGATGTGTTACAGGCTTAAACTGCAAATCAGTTCCCTTGAAAGATGCACTGTAATGCCTGAAGGGGGTGAGTGCATGAGCTGGAGGGCTGGAATTAAGTGATGCGGGAATGCATTTAGGACAAACCAAAGGCCTGATGTGGACTAATCAAGACTCACTTTCCGTTGTATTAGGGGATGTGATCAGCGACTGGCATCCCAGGTCTGTGCTGAACGCGCAGATCAAGCTCCTGATTTTGCTCTGAGTCCATTTTGTGCCCTTTTGAATCCAAAATTTTGTGCTCAAAAGCTCCACTCTAAATGAGGACAGCAACGACCCTGCTAACGTCACTCTGTGCTGCAGTCAGAGCTGGTACTATTGAAACCCTCAGGTACTTTGTTAGATTCAACCTGCAACCCATCTCCAGAAGTATTACCCTGATGCAAAGGAGAAGTATGATCAGATCTTGGTAGGGATGGAAAAGTAGGGGTGCTCTGCTTAACCAGTGCAAGGAGAGTGACTAAAAACTAAATCCATACCGGTTGTTTGATGCAAAGTAGAATAAAGCTATTTGAATGGATGAGGGTGGCTTTAGCAGAGCTTCCTTGGACACCGAAATCACCTCTTGGTCAGCAGTGAGAGGTTCATGCTGATGAAAATGCGGCAGGACAGAAGCATGAAGAGTCTGCCCTAACCAACAGTTCAACATCAACCCTGAGGTACGTGTCAGACTGGAATGTGAAAGAGTTTTCCATCTCTCGCTGGTGTGTTCCAGATCATTTGCTTTGACTGTGTGCATATGTTTTCGATTCACCAGCACCTTTACGCAGTCACTTATAATCCACATTTGCTGGGGTTTAATGAATGTTTGTTCACTGGAGCGTTTTCCAGGGAGTGTGCGTGGTGCGCAGAGCCAGCCCACATCCCAGCAGCCTCCAGCACAAGCTGAGGCGAGGAATCGAGCTCACAAGCAGATCAAGAATGTCTTATGTGACGTGCACCACCTGCAGTGCGAGACAGAGGAGGACTCTGGATGGGAGTCTTGCAGGGAAGTCCTAGCAGCCGATGCAGATTGAGCACTTCCTGCCAAATGCAGTGGAAAATCCTAGGGATAATCGCGAACCTGCTGAAATCCCCTTAAAATCCAAACATAGTCCCAGTCACTGCCACGCTGAAGCTCCTCAGTCTCCTGTTGCCACCACAAGGTTTGCTCTCTGGGTTGCTATTACCATCATCCAGGTGGAGAAGGGAAGCAAAGCAGGGTCTATTGGTTGCATGTTGAGAAACATCCCAGGAGTCCCAGATGTTCAGGAGAGTATTGAGAGACAGAAAGGATACAGACAGAGCCAGGACTGAATGTGATTCTTATGAAGATCCAGGACCCATGCAAAAGAGGGAATGCAAGGGCTCTGTGAGTACTTCAGAGAGTGCTGGGAGCTCAATCTGCTTTGTTGACAGAGCAAGCAGTGCAAATTCATAATTACTGTAGATAAACACGTTCAAGTTAATTACTTCACCCATTTGATGGCTGTGCAAATGATGCAATGACTAATTGAGACTCCTCTCCTTTCTTCCTTGGTGGGAAAACCAAGGCTGTGGCATGTGCTTGGGAAGGATGTGTCAGGAAAGCCAAGGAGCGGACAGAAGAGTGGATGTCAATGGCAAGCAGCTCTGAATCTTGCTGGGGACATGAGGCTATGACCAGGAAGCTGGCCTGGGATTTCAGAAGCTTTTCCTTCTATCTCTTTGCCCTCAAATACAGCTGCTACTGGGACAAAATCAGCCTGGCTTTAAAGTAGGTCCGACTCTGGAGAACTGAAGTCATCTCAGGATGCTCTGTAGAAAAAGAAATACATGCCAGTGTGACACCACTCTGTATGCTGGCTTTTAATAGAGTTGCTTTCCATTTACTGAGCTATAGGATTCAAACAGTGGCTGTAACACAGGAGAAATGCTGCATTCAGCTGGGACAACCCATGGGTCACAAATCCCACCTGAAGGGATGGACTCAAAGAGAGATGAGGGCAGCGCAAAAGAACCATGGAAATGGAGGTTCAGATTCTGCTTCCAAAAAAATGCACTTGGAGAAGCACCAGGGTCCTGAGCACCTTTTTAGTAGATTTGGGATCCCAAAACCCTAGTTTTGCACTCAGACTCCAGTGTGTCTCATTAATTGCAGATTTTCTTTATAGTCTATCAGCAATTTAGTCTGGACTATTTAAATAGCATGAAAGCATCCTGGACACTCTGTTTAAGTCTTAGACACATGTAATTAGCAGTTTAGGATTTTGAACAGCTTGTTAGCAGTTTGGGAATCAGCAGCATCAGGATTTCAAGGACCTGCTCAGCAACTGTGAGCTTTGGATCCTCCCTTTTAGCAGCCCATGGGAGTTTAAAACCTGTTTTTCAGGGAAGTGTTTGCATTGGAATCACAGAATCCCAGCCTGGTTTGGGTTGAAGGGATCTTAAAGCTCATCCAGTTCCAACCCCTACCACGGGCAGGGACACCTTCCACTAGAGCAGGTTACTCCAAGCCCCTGTGTCCAACCTGGCCTTGAACACTGCCAGGGATGGGGCAGCCACAGCTTCTCTGGGCACCCTGTGCCAGTGCCTCAGCACCCTCACAGTAAAGAACTTCTACCCTAGATCCAACCTGAACTTCCCCTGTTTCAGCTTGAACACAGTCACCCCATGTCCTATCACTACAGTCCCTGATGAAGAGTCCCTCCCCAGCATTCTTGTAGCCTCCTTCAGACACTGGAAGCTGCTCTGAGGTCTCCACGCAGCTTCTCTGCCTCATGCTGAACAGCCCCAATGTTCTTCATACAGGAGCTGCTCCAGCCCCTGCTCATCCTCATGGCCTCCTCTGGACTTGCTCCAACAGCTCCATGTCCTTCTGATGTTGAGGACAGCAGAACTGCATATAGTGCTGCAAGTGGGGTCTCACGGGAGCAGAGCAGAGGAGCAGGAGGATCACCTCCTTCCAGCTGTTACTCATGCTAGCTTGGAGAGAAACTCACGTTTTGTCTCCTGCCATTCCACAGCAGCCAAATCCTTCTGCTTTGTTTTCCTGGGAGGCAGCAGTCCCAGGCACTGCGACGGCTGAGCAGCAGTTTGTCCTGTTTGCTTTGTGCTCTGAAATCTGCATTTAGCTTAACGCATTAAGCCAATCTGTTTCCCAAACCCAGCTGCAGCTACAACCCTTGGCAGCGCTGCTGATCTGACACCACTCGCAGGCTCTTTGGGAAAGCAGTGAAGAGGAGAGGAGGAAGAAGATGGAAAGCAGATCAGCCCAGCACTTCTGAGTGCCTTTCCCTTCTCCCAGAGCCGCCCACCATTCAACAGAAACACAAAAGGGAAGAGAAAAACAATATTTGCTGACTCTCAGAGGAATGCTGAGGCTGAAGCCAATGCCATGTGAGGGATCTATGCATTATTTATGGCTCTGTGCAGTGCGCTATCCCCGCTGGATAAGTAAGTTTTCTTGTTCAGAGAGATGCTCTTAACAGACACTTTAAACCCCAATCCCTCTTTTCTCCACTGAGCTGAGACTGTAGGACATGAAGGCACATCTGGGTTCCCTTCATCTCTTCAGGGAAAAGCAGCCAGATGGGTTTGTCAGACCATGCGCACATGGGATGTGGACCCTCCACCCCGGAGAACACATCTTGCTGCTGCTCTGGATTAGAGCCAGCAGAGCACTGCTGGGCCATACAGCAATTAGCTCTGTATTCTCCCTGTCTAGACAGGCCTTGGAAATGGTGCTTGAGTAGAGATCTTCCAGCTGGGATAGGTTTGTTTCCCAGCCTCGCTTCATGGCTTCCCTTGGAAATGCTGCTGCTTTGTGATGGGTCCCTGTCCTGCTGGACCCCAGCCCAGGCAAACCTGCTTTTCAAACCAATTCAAGCTGGTTTGCTCCATAGTGCATGTAAAATAAATCAGAATAAAAACCAGAGCAATGCGAAGGTAACACTGATGTGGGCTTGATTGCATTTCACTTCTTTATTACCATAAAATATGAATCTATATTATAACATGATAGGGTTTTATACTGTGTTATACTAGGCTTCAAATATTAGAAAAAGTTCAAATAAATATGACATAAATATTTTTCGACGTGCTTATATTAAGTGGGTATTTAGTATAAATCAGGTGGTTTTGTTATCATAAACCATCAAGTATTTCAGTACAGCAACATGTTAAATGCAAAAGGGATTAAAGTGATGAATTGCAACTCCTTTACCTACCTAAAATTAAAAACCTCTGCATTTTTGTATCACATATGGGTAGAGAAGGGCTCTCTATGAGTACAGTTATCCCCAAAGCCCTTCCATCAGCTGGTAGCCACCTGAGCCTCCTGACACAGCCGTCATGGGTGTACTATGCCATAAAATACCTTGTAGACCCTGGGGTGTTATTAGTGCCTAATGCTTTCCTTGCTGATAGGAACCACTCACAGTGACAGCCTGGGATAGGAGGAGTTTATGTTGCTTAGTTTTGTCTCTGGGTGTTTGATTTCTGAAGAAGGTGATGGGTTTTGTTCGACTTCAGAGAGCCTGAGGAAATGGAGCAGAGAGAAACCTGGGGAGGCAGGCATCTCTATTGCCTTCCTGGAAGAACCTCCACAAAGCTCCTTTGGCCTGATTCAGCTCCAGCAAAACTCTCTGAAGCAGCTTTGGGTTGAGATGTGGTCACAAACCCACAGGGGTGAGGGCTGTCTCAGCCAGCGGGAGGTGAGATCCATCTGGAAACCCCTGTGCAATCTGCTCTGCTGTCCCTGTGTCTGTAGGGCTGCTGCTGTCTCTATTTATTGGGCAAGACACAGCCCCAGGGAAAGCCTAAGGAAAAATCAGGCAGTGTGAAATGCTGGGAGGCAGCAGGCACCTCTGGTGCTGCAGTGGAATGTTGTTTAAGGAGCCATGAAGACTTTCCCAGCCAGATCCCAACAGATTTGGGCTCAGACAGCCCAGCAGATCTTCCTAATACATCCTTCAAGGGATGCAGTAAATAAAAGGGCCCTGCAAACCTCTTTACTTTGCTCCTGGTGCACACCTCCAGGGTTAGAAATTGAGCCAGGCTCATTAGAGAGGGATGTGGGCTGCAGTGGAGACTCATAGATCACTTCCCATGCATCCCTGCTCTCCCAAGCCTTGCCAGGGAGCAGGTTGTGCCCAGGGCTCTTTTCTCCTCCAGCATCTACACTCTGTGCTCAGGGACTGGGAGAGCCCAACATTTCAGAACCTATTCAGGGGAGATGGCCAAAGCTATGGGGGGAGCAAAGCAGGGGCTCTGGGATCTGAGCCTCACACTCACGCAGGTGCATCTGTCCTGTAGAAGTTGAAACCATCAGTTCTTTCCATTCAGGAATAGCACTGCTGAAGCTGTTCTTTAAAGGCAGGTGAACAGATCCTACTCTTGGCTCGGGAGCCTTTTAGCTGCTGGGACCTCTCATACTTCCATTACTTGGGCAGCAGTTCTCTCTGCAATCGCAGACGCACATGGTGCAAGGAGGAACTGTGAATGCTCTCGAAGGTGCCCAGGCAGAAAGCCCAAGCAAGAACTCCCACAGACAAGAACAATTCCAAAAGCTTCCTTTTTCTTGTACACCAGGACTATTCATTCTGCACAAAGACCAAGTCTCATAGTTGGGTTCATCTGGTGGTTACATGCAACAAGGTTTTACATACATCCAGAATCCACTTTCGGCTCCATTAGTGACAGTGTTTCTGAAGCAGTTCTGGGCCAGCAGCTCCAAGGAAGCGCTTGATTTCTGAGCTCCTCACCTTGAAGTAGAGCTTCCCCAAGCAGAAGGGGAAACTCTGAATCTTTATGTCATCACTAAAACAGGATTAATGTGAATGTGAGCTCTTAATCAGTGGACCATAAACCTCCCTCTTCCCTGAGGGCTGATTTCTCTGTTATTTTATCAGTGGGGAAGGTATAAAACAGAGAAGAGATTTCTTTTGGCTCTGTGAACCATCTGTGATAGAGCAAACTGTCCTCTGAATCCCAGCCTGATGGTTTAGCAAAAGGCCCTGGTTATGAGCTGCCATGGTGATGTACAACCAAAGAAATCACTGTGGCTTCCAATGCAGAGATAACCTCCTGAACTGGATATACTGGCATATATGATGGGGGCAAGTAGGTGTTAGAACTTGGTCCAAGCACCCTTAAGGCCCCTCTCCTGAACTGCTGGTGTCTTCTCAACCACAGGTACCTCTGTGACTTTGGGGCCACGGAGGAATTCATTTTCCTGGTTGTATTTGTTAAGGGTTCTACGGCACTGCAATGAAAAGCACTGCAGATTTGTCAGCGTGCCTCTGGCAAGATATCTCATAGAAAACCACTATTTTTCCTCTCTCTTCAAGGATCTCACACTTTTTATTCTTCGCTTATCCACATAAGGCAAGGGTCAGACTTGTGATGGAGAAGAAACACCTTCCTCACCCCTTCCAAGAGGTTTTCATCACTGAAGATGCACTGCAAATAAACCTTGTTTCCTCTCGCAGCTGCGGGTTTTATGTTCTGGGCTGAAGAGATAAACTAACTCCCTACTTGCAACAGAGAGCGTTTGTAGCATTTATTTCCAATCCTCTCCCCACACACACCCACCCTGGCATGACAAATAAGAGCTTGTAATTCTCTGGGAGGCATGCTTTATGGGAAGCAATGCATTTTCCTGTCCAAGCAGCTAAATATTATGTAGCTCAGCTGCTGATACGAGGTTCGGGCAGTATATTCCCTGGCAGAGTTGCCACGATTTTCCGATTCACTGAGCTAATATGGGATGATTAAGAGAACTCTTCCTTACTGGCTTCTCCTGTAATTTTTCCCCCTGCACCATGTAATTGATTCCCAATTTACTTTTGCTCAAATGAGTTTGTTTCTCCCTCCTCCATATAGGCCTGTTTTCCTTCTTGCGCAGCCATGGTGACCGTGGTTCATGGAGAAGGTTCAGGGAGCACGTTCGTGTGTGTTTCTCAGTCCTGTTTAAGTTCACTGCTCTCAAAGCTGAGAAACTTGGAGAATATCATCTACTTCTGCTGTGACCTTAAGTCTTTTAAGCCATTTTTGCCCCAAAGCACACATTGTCCAGGAGAAGAGGGTATGCTGCAGACGACCTGCAGTATCTGAGACATCATTCTTACTCGTATTCAGGACAGTATTGAGGACTTGTATTGAGGTTACTCTTGTACTGAGGACTTCTATTGTGGTTAGTCTTGTATTGAGGACTTGGACTGAGGTTAGTCTGCTCCCAGATAGTGATCTGCGCTGACCGCCCTGCACTGCTTTGTTTAAAACACACTGGGGTCCATTAGCCCAAGGGCTCTGTAAGTAACACTGTTTCAGTGGGATTTGTTGGCATGTTTACCTCCTCCTATATCCTCATGCAATCTCTGCTGCTGATACTGGCATTTAACTAGCTCATATCATTGTCTTCATGTAATTTGGATGCTGTCCTGCAGTTAACAGGTTATGATACAGCTATTTTGCAGTGCAGATACAGTCCTCTCTTTCACCCTGGGAAATGAGATATGCCAGCTGCTACAGATATTGTGTAACAGCCCATTTCAAAACGTATTGATGTTTCTCTGCTCTTCATCACTGTCTTCACGCTCCATTGGTGGTGGTACCGGTGTCACTGACCCAGCGTGAGCTGGTTACAGTTTTGCTTCCAGTCTCAGCAGGGCATAAGGCGCATAACAGAAGTATAAGCATGTCAAAGAATTAGGAGACTGTTAACAGGGTTTTTTGCTTGTGGGAGAGAAAGTGTTAAATATAGAGGCATTGTTCAGAGTTCCAGAAAAGGTAGAATTAACAAAGGTACTTTCTGTTTTTATTTTGGAGTGCAGAAGAGATGCGTCATGCAGGGGAATCAGGTAGCTTGATTCTCCTGTGGCTTTTATTCACTCGCTGAATTTACTAGAGGATGCAGAGTGCAAGTAACTGAAGGGCAGGCTATGTATACACTGTAAATCGATGTGGTAGCACAGCCTAGGCATCAATTCCATTTTGTACTATAGGAGTGGGATAATATTCAGCACCAGAGGTAATGGCAGCTACATAGCAATTGAGATAGAGAACACCATAATATTACCAATATAGTCTTCACGACTATCACTGAATTCTGAAGTCACATTATCCCTTTCTTTGTATTTTATGACTGTGCTCATGTTTATGCTATTTCTGCTATGTGATGAGAACACTGGTTAGAGAAGAGAGGAGGAAGAAACAGGGGTAATCATTGGCCTAGGGACAAGTATAGGACATCACTTGTGACTGAGCAAGGATAAAGGCAAAGGCAGACCAAGGCAAAGCATTTCAAATAGGGATAGAAGAATATTAATGCACTTGTACATGGAGAAATTCTAGTCGCATGAACAAGAAATCACAGAAGAAATGAATTTCCCTTGGCCTTCCTTGGGTTGCCTGTTCCTCTGGCAACACCCAGAATACACTGTCCTGGCAGTAACACTCAATCTTTTGCAATGGCAACACAAGACCAGTGGGCAAAATCACCATTTTCATGGTAGGGGTTGTGTTTGCCTGTGAATGGGTAATTACTGACCCAGCAGTTCTTCTGCATGCAAAGTGGCCAAAGGCAAAGGTGGTGGGAAGGAAGCAGAATCTTAAATGGGAAAATTAGGAGAGTCCTTAAGCATATGAATTACTGCACTGTTGTAACTGCGTCCTAGCAAAACTAGAGGGATGAAAGCTGGGACACCTACTAAACCCCATGTTAGACTGATGCTCCCGATGTTTGCCACAGTTTGGAAGGGACCTGAAGTCCAAGACAAGAGTAATCCCAGCAGAGGATTAACTGCATAGGCAGTAAGGGAAAATGGAGCAGCAGGAGCCTGCCTGAGGAGGTCTCGGTGGTGCTCACAAGTCATTTCTGGCTGGGATTGCTCCTCACTGGGTGAGAGCTCAGCTGCACCTAATGCAGACCCAGAGGTGACAGTGCTTAAGGGACCTTGAGCAGGACCCTGGCAGCCATCCCATGCAATGAATGGCCATGACAGCCTATTACCCAGTGATTTTGCTTCAAGGCTTTAGCTAATATAAGAGCAATTTATCTGTGCTATAGTATGTCCTTGCACATAAAGCATCATCTGCCCCTGTTAGAAACATGAGATTGGAGACAAGGTCTCCTACATAAAGGCCTGAAATCAAGATAGAAACCAAAGTAAACCCCTGGTTGTCCCATGAGGGGCTCTGGCCTTTCAGTAGTAATTAATTCAGTTGTACTTGGCTCTGGGGATGCAAATTGCACCTCTTTGTTGAATTTGTAGCTCTGCCTCCCTGCTGGCCCCCAGATAGGGTCATCACTTATTAATTAGTGCACAACATCTTTCTCCTCTCCGAAGGCACTTCACCAGCTAGGCAGATTGTGGCTCTGTAATCAAAGCAGTTTGTGATGGGAGATTAGGTTGGACTGGAGCTTCAGGTACCACGGAGCAAAGCTTAATCTGTTTTTCACATGTACAGTTAACTTTCCCACAGCACAATGCCATAGGGCTTTAATTCCTGAATACAGTCAGGAACCTTTGGCTTTGCATCCCACAAAAGTGGTTGTGTGGTGCTTTTGCCCCATTCTGGGATTATAACTTGAAAGATGACACAGGTGGCACATGGTGAGCCAATATACTGGAAGAAAGAAGTGGGCTTTCTAATACACAGGGAACATACCCGGTTTCCTCTAGAATAAAGGGGGTTGCTGTATTTTTGCCCTGTCCTGACAGCACAGCAGAGCAGCTCATTTCTGTCAGCTAGAAGCCATGAGAAGGCAAAGGGAGGAAGACAAAAAGGGACACCAAACCACTATTGAAGGGTTTTTTACCGAAAAGAGAGAGGAGATAAGCATCTTCTCTCCTTGGTGTCGTGCCATGTTAGCAGCATCATAGCTCTAACAGGATTCAGGAAAATAGAAGACAAAGATAGCAAAAGAAATGAATCTCAGTCAAGACGGGCTATGATCATTAAGTGAATTTTAACCTAGCCTGAAGCTATGCACTGCAAACATCTTAAAACATAACCTCTCTGTGACCTTGAAAGAGATTTTTTTTCCTGTTTGAAAATGAAATTCAGGAGGGGAAAAAGGAGAAAATTGATAGAATAAGCGTTCCAGACTTTAAACACAGACATTATTGAACACAGCCAACATAAATCTTTCTCAATCCCTCATGCATTTTCTCATGAAGAAACCTTATAAACTGTTCCATTGTATTTGCATTTGGGAGAGTGGCTGACAGGCAGCTATGGCACTTGATTAAGCACCAAGGTTTGCAAGCCTTGGTATAGGCAAAATTAAATGAAGGCCCCGGCTTAGGGGCTGTGCTCTTACCTGTTTGGAATGCAGATCCGTACACTGCATTGCTTGCCAACACCTCAAAGCTAAAAATAGGAACATTTCTTTCACAGCTGGCATGCAGGAAGAATCTAGTGGGGCCATTACAGAGTTTCATGGGTAAATGTCTCCTTTGGTTAGCTGTACATGACCAACTGGCATCAATGACAGAAGTAATGAGCAGCATCAGATACTTTGGAGAACCATGAAGAGCAGAGTTGGCCCAGAGCCTACAGCTATTGCATGCAAGATAGGAGAGGACAAATTGAACCTCAGAGGTGCTCCCGTTGGAAGCATAATGTTAGGCAGGGACCACATGGCCTCTGGGCACCATGTGGAAAGAAATACTTTAGCTACCACCTCCATCCCTTCTGATATGAATTTTGGTTTAGGGAAAGTACCTGGCAAACCTGCTCAGAGAAAGGTTGGATGGGGAGAGCAAAGGTTATCGTGGTTACTAAAGGGAAGGAAAGGTGACAAACACACCACACTTAAGACAACTTTTATACCATATTCCATGAGCAATCCATTTTGTTGGGTGGATTCATCCACTTCCACCTCTTTAGCCTGGGACCCATCTGGCTTGCCTCCAATGTCATGTTTCCAGGTGAGGTGATGGATGGGCCATTAAGTTCTGGAGACAAGACTCTGCTCTCAGCACTGATAACTTTTTAACTGCCTTCCCACCTCCTCCATCTCACTGTCCACAGCCATATATGGATTACCTGATCCCCACAAGAGAAGGATGCCTCAGGGCTCTGTGCACATTTGGGAGTCTTCCACACTCTTCCTGACCTCTGCCACATAATGCCAAACTGGATGATGGCTGCAGCCTGCCAGGAAGAAGACGAAGACAACTTCACATCCTTTGAAGCTAATGAGCTGCAGAAAAATGCTGACACCTTTTCAGCCTTGTTTCAATTGACCACAAACACTGATCATGGCTGATGATCCAAGAGAGTTCATACTGCTCTCCTTCTCTCTGATACCATAGCGGCCACAAGCACAGGCGGTGGGAACATGGAAACCTTTCAAGGGATGTCACAACAGGTCTTTCTCAGCCTTGTTGAACTGCAACTGTGGAGGATATAACCCACTGCCTCAGAGATGGTTGGCATGCTCTACTCTGGGCTTTATTGGTAGGACCTTCTCACTGAAGTAACACTGGTTTGGATTGCTCTTGATACAGTACACACTGTTACAGCTTCACCACCTTATTGTGTTCATTTGGGGCAAATAACTAGGAATAGGCTTTTTCCCTTTGGATTTACATTAGGGTAGTTCTTTCTGCATGTGTGTTGGTGAGAAGTCACCTCTCCTCAATTACATTTATAAGCAGCGTGGTCATGGTGAAATGCCTATTTACAGCCAGACTTACTCTTTTTTAACAGGTCCATGCAGAGCAGCTTTTGCTTCTGGCAGGAACAGCCAAACACCCCCTCAGCAAATGCTAGAGCCAGTAGGCAGCCAACTTCTCCACTTCCTTCTGAAGGTTCAGCTATTCTGCAGCTTGAGGTCCATAAGTGAGGTCCTGACGCCCGCTGAGGAGGTGAAGGGCAGAGTGCATGCGGTAACGTATATCCTAGGAGGAGTTAAGTCTTTCTGTGTTTGACATGCTCTGGATGACGCGTCTCAGGGACGCGCTTGCAGTCTGTCCTTGATGTGCTGGAGCAGAACGTTGTGGTAGTGTCAAAGCACTAAGATCAGCCTTAATGGTTTGACTGTTGTTTGCTCTGGAGGGAAAGGGGGAGGTGAGGTAGATGAGCTAGAAGGGAAGAGTGCTAAAGCTCTTCATGCCAAAGGGAAAGGAGATCATGACCCATTAACTATGGATACACCCAAGCCAGGCAGAATGGGATGTTGGCATGGGAGGAGCAAGGATTATGTTAGTGTCATGTGTTTCCTTTCTCCACAGCTGTCACTGGATGGGAGTAACATGCATCACCAAACACCACAGCAGTGTGGTGTGGCCATGCAGGGAGAAGGAGAAGCACTGAACTCCATACTTGTCACCATTCCAAGCTTGGACCAGCCATCCCAAAGAGGGATGTCACTCTGGGTATCTTTGCCATAGGAGATGCCACCTACTCAGTCATTGCCCATAAGAAGAGGACAGTGGTTCAGGACTTACTGAATGAGGAGCAGAGCACCCACAACACTGAATACCTCACGGTCTTTTCAAGAGTCACTTTATAGTCTGTGTTTTAAGACAGAATCCAATTCGGGATCTCAGACAGCCTCTGGATGTCATCTTTCCCAATTCCCCGAAAAGGTTCTCACCTCTAGGTTAAGAAATACCTCAATGTTGAAAGCCAGACCTCCTCTACCAGCTGCCAGAAGACCCAGCTGCTGCATGACAGGCTTAGATTTTCATTTGAAAGCTTTTCCCAAACACAGCTCATCATCATCATCCTCGTTTTTTTCAGCCCACATGGCCTCTGAATTGCAGACACTGAAATACTCCTGAAAGCACCCCTCTGTTCCTCATTCCAGTAGTTGTAGTAGGATGCCTTGCATTGCTATGGTACATTGGGTTGATGAGGTTATAGTGTGTGTGCTTCAGGTGCAGAGTGCATAGGAGAAACTGGTCTCCCATGAGACACCTCCTGTGTTGCTTCTAGGTGGTGATATTTGACTGATGGCTGCAAGATCTGACAGTTGGTTGAAGGCATATCTGGTTCTTGTTCAGGTTCTGCAGTTCAGACTGTCCTCTTACTCTGTAGCGCCATGTTCCTGTCTGGGTTGAGCATGCAGCCTGCAGAATTTGCTGGTAAAGGTGGATGAAACCCCTCTTTAGAGACATTAGTGTGCAATCTGCTTTCATTTCTGCTTAGGCACCCAGTGGTGGGTGCTAAAAAGGCACAATTTATTTTCCTCTGCTTCAATACAGAATGAGCTGGAAACACATAATATTTATCTCAGTCTTTTGCAAATGATACTTGCTGTGAATGAACACTGATGGTAACTGCAGAGGACATCACCAGAAATTATCTCTCCTGGATGACGCTTGATTTCTCCCCACCACACATAAACTGCTTTTTCTCTATGAGCCACCAATTGGTTCCCACAGCCTGTTGTCTTTTGCAGCATCACCTGGAAACTGGGAGCATGGTGGCTTCCTCAGATCCAGCCCTTTTTGAGTCTTTGGGAGCATTCCTTCAGCTGTCTAGATACGGAATGAAGGAGGACAAATCTTTAATACCAGGATGGGGAAAAACTGAGGATATTTGTCATTACCACCTAATATTAGAGCATGTTTCTCTTGCCTCATAATCATCTGGAGGGATTCTGCTGCAGAGGAGAGGTATTTCCCAGCGCTGCAATTAGAGTATAGGTATTACAGGAGATGATGCAGGCTCCGAAGCTCAAGTGCCTGTTTTCCTTCTTGTGTGACTTCATACGGATCCAACCAGTCCAGTCTGCATGGACCCAGGCCAAGGACTGCACTTGCTAGAAGGTGCTGCAGAGATTTCATGTTCTGAGAGAAATGAAGCATCATCCAGGAAGTCTGTGCCTGGTTCTGAAAGAGAAGGATACTGCTTTGCTTTACATCCCAGTTACTTCAGTAACTGCACAAAAGTCATATCAAAACCAATATCCTGCCACGGCAGCGGTCTTTGCGTTAGCTGGACTTGATCTGGGAAGTGAGCTAAAAGGAGCCATGAGCTCTTGCTACCACATCCTGGCTCGCAAAGTAAGGAGATGTGAACACCACAAATAGTTCTGCTTGGTGGGATGCTGAGCCCAGTCATTGAAATGCACTACCCTGATCCCAGTTCCTTGGCAAACTTCCCAGGGAAGCAGGTCACTGGATAACAAAACCCCATTAATTGGGTTTGCGAGCTGCCCTGCCAAACCAGATTTGTTTGGGACTTGAAGCACTGCAAAGCCTTGTGAGGTGGGAGACTTGGAGGGAGGCAGAGGGCCACATTAGCAGATGGAGGCAAGTGTTAGCATCCTACAACACCAACAAACATGTGGCCGGGGCAGCCTGCAAGAGACAACACGGGATGGACAGCCCCAGCAAGGCTCTGGGGAAGGGACATGGCACTACTCTTGGACAAAACCATATTAATATTGCATAGCAAAAGCAAATGGATTGAGAGATAATCGCATGCCCATAGAGAAATCCTTGGGAGCTATGTGGGCTCTGGAGCTGTCGTCTTGCACAGCTTCCATTGGGAAAGCTCCTCTGGTTCATGAGCAGAGCTGGCTCAGCTCTGGTTTTGTCTGGTTTACCGGGGTTTGGGGCTAAACGGCAAGGTTTGAGAAAAGTCTTCTTCAAGAAGAGAAGCGTAAGAGCAGGGATATTCTGCCTGCCATTGGTACAGCAAAACCTTGGTGTTTTTTGGTGAGCTTTTCCTTTCCTTTTTTAACCTCCTTTTTATTTTAAGAACCCCCTACTCAGAATAAAGCATCTCAACGAATTCTCTCTTCCTCTCCCGTTTTAATTTGGGCTTGGCTTTATTTATTCAAACTCAGCAAAGAATAACTGCAAAAAGCTGGGATTTTTCAGAGGGGGGTGATAAGGTTTTATAAGCCAAAATGCGGCAGCTTTCTGCAAGCTCAGACCTGAGTTCAGCTCTCCTGCTCCCCTCCTTTGCCAGGGGTTGAAATTCCCTTTGAACCCACACTGAGCTGAGTAAAGAAGCAGTTGGATGGTAGGCTGGTGATTCTAGATGGGAGAGGGGGAAATAACTGCTGTTCAAAGCATGAAGACATTGGGAAAACAACTTGAAGAATACTTGAGAAATTGATTGAAAACCCCTCTCACAATTCCAGCATGTCTGGAGTGATTTGCAGTTAACACAAAGTCCAGCTGAAGGAAGCTTTGAAACTGAAACATCATTCCAAATGAAATAGAACCCAAGCTTGTTTTTCACTCCTAGTGCCAGATTGACACGAATATTAAACACTGAAATGTTTATAGCCTCCTTTCTTCCCAATTAACAGCTTGAGTTTACAACATGTGTTAGTATCAAACCCATTTATTTTTTAGCTGGAAAAGATCATTATATCTCCCTTTCTCCAGACTACCCGAGCTTTACCTCCCACTTGTTACAGTCTTCTGATCCTGCCAAAATTCAAACAGAACAAAAACTTAGTGGCAAAAAGAAATCAAAGGGAAGGAGCAAGCAATGTATGCTCTTTGCTCTGATGGAGTGAGACAGTTGTTTTGCACATGAAAGCCAGCACTGGAAGTAAACTTGAAAATAGCATTTTTTTTTCCTCAGACATGCCTCAAAATCGATATTTCCCCTAAGGATGACTCTCGCAGGAGCTGTGCAGCACATGTGGCACTTGCTGCTATGGCACTGCTGTGCTGGCAGCCCTTCAATAGACCCCCTTCTCCACCTTCATTAGCAGTGATGGGTGCTTTGGGGCTACAGGAACTGAGACATGCTTTGGAAAGCAGCACCCTGTATTCCCCCATCCTATCATATTTTCGTGCTGGGGAAGCTAAAGATCACAGCATTAAAGCCGTGGGATTGATGGGTGGCACAGGGAAGCTCTTTCAGGCTGGTAGATACAACAGTGAACATCACACTACTACTTTTGACTTCTAACTTCTGGATATGTAAGATTAAGCAAGAAACCCAGATCCTGTGCTCCCATCTGTTTGCTAGAGAAAACGGCAATGCTCTGTTTTCCAGAAATGTTGGAAAGACAAATACAGCCTTCAACTGTATGAGAGAGAACTGCAAAGAGGAAGGCAATACGAGTACTCCTTGTCCATGGGGGATAACATGAGAAATAATGGGCTTAAGTTGTAGGAAGAAAGATTTAGGTTAGATGTTAAGAAAAGCTCCCAAATGGGAAGGAGAATGAAACCCTGAGATAGTTTCCCTGCTGGGAAGCAGAGACTCCATCACTTCAGGTTTTTAATGATATGTTAAACGAGCATCTGAAGTGGCTCTGGGGGAAGCTGAGCTGCTGGGAGGTGAGATTGCCAAGGGGAATCCTATGGGCTCTGCTTTCCCATTTCCTATGAAAGACCAAGGGACTTGGTGCCAGGCACCTGGTACGTGCCTTCAGCTATGTCTTGATTTGAAATACCTGGGGTTAAAGTTTCATCCCGGTTTTCCTATGCTTTTCCCTCTCTTTCTCTGAAAACCACAAGGCTTAGAAGTGGCAGCGCAGAGGAATTGCAGGTGCTCCCTCATCCCTGCTCTGAAGGTGCTGTGTCAAAAGAAGGAGAGCAATGGGGAGGAACTGAGCAAAACTGAAGTCAGTACACGTGGGACCTCAGCAAGATGCACGCAGAACGTACTCACAGTCTGAGTGTGGAGCAGTTTCTACCTTGTGTAGCCATGCCCTATTGCTCCCAGTTCATGCTTGCCTGGAAATCCATTTTCAAAGCTTTTGAAGTCTGAGATCCTCTGAATCCCTTGGGGTTTTAGCAATAAATCCCTCCAGAAAGAGCAAGTGTCTAAGGAACAGCATAGCCCAGAAACTGATAGCTCAGAGATGCCCTCAGAGAGACTGAGGCACAGAAGAGGAGGAGTGAAATGCTGAGGAGCATTGGCTAGCTGGACCCTGCACACCTCCTGCTGTGAGGGCAGCAAGGAGGCTTTGATTCCTACATCTTCATGGGGGAAAAAGCAGAGAAGTAGCCCAAGAGGTTGCTCAAATGAGGCTCGTTCACCCCATTGCCTGCCCTGGTATGTAAGGCTGCTGGTATTAGCAGCCTTACATTACCTAAGGAGGGCTGACAGAGCAAAGATGTCTTGCTCGAAGAGCAAGAGGGAGGGTTAACCCACTGCCTTGCATAGGCTATGCACTCAAAACATCCAGCAACCTTTTACGTACAACGTGAGCCAGAGCAAGCAACACCAGATCCTGCATGAGCCCCCAGCTGCTCCTCACACCCATGGGCATTGCAAGACGCCCATTTGTATGATAACGCACATCTCCATGTGAGCCCATGAGTGCCAAATCTCAGCATCCAGCTGAAGGTGCTCATCAGCTAAAGGCAGCTTGTTTGTTCAGCTGGTGATGGAGGTGTTTCCATCTCTGGAGGTCAGAAGGAGCTGCTCTGCCCTGCCAAGGGGTCTGTGATATCACCCATTTGTGACCAGGATGTGCTGAGCTACTAAAGGTACAAGCAAGCAAAGTCTCTGATGGCTGCTGAGGAGTTAAATGCTTGCTATTGAAATCCTGGATTGCTGTATTTTATTCCTGTTTCCCTCCAGTAGAAAGCTCATCTCTGGAATCATTTATTGGACATTGACAGAACATTTCTTCTCCTCCTTAACACGAAAAGATTTGGGAGGTAAGAATTAATCTCCCATACAAGTCACAAGCTTGGCACAAGTCTAAGTAGCTAACTTGGTGCTCAAAGTGCCTTTCTCAGCATTAGTCCTTGAGCTGGAAAGCAGTGAGCAGCAGGAGTGCCAGTTCTGAGCAAACACACAGGAAATCTCTCTGGGCCTGATCTTTCTCATTGCAGCACTCAACTGCCTGGTCTGGTGCCTTTGGAAAGCTTGAAAGAGGAAGGACTGCTCAAAGAAATGAAAAACCTGGTATCTCAGAGTGATGGGATTCTGGGTTTTGATGAATTTCCTCAACCATCTCAGTATGAGGGCTCAAGAAGCACTCAGAGTATATAACCTCAGAAATGCTTACCAAAACCCAGCACAGGCAGGGCCCTGAAGGGATGCAGGAAAGACAAACGTCTCCTGGCCCTATCCTCAAGCTCACCCCTGCACCTGTATGAGCCATCAGCCCACAGCAGGACTGGAGCTGTTTGCAGCCTTTAATAGCTCTAATCCCATTAGCAACCCCTCCCCACAGCAGCAGAGTGCTGACACCCCCTTTTACCACTGGGTTAATCACATCCAGGAGAGCCTGGCTGAATTTATGAGCCCTCACTCCCACCCCAGGTCCTATTAAGCTTCATCAATCATTCCACCAGCAATTCAGCCACACTTAGCTGGCAGGAAGGTGCTGAGCTACTGCAGCAGAGTCCAACTGCAGGTATCAGTGCTGAGTTAAAAGCAGAGCAGATTGCCCTGCAGAGAGCTGTGTTTTGGGGAGGGCAAGTTCTAAACTGGGAGGTTGCTGAACTGGTTGCACGTGTCCGGAGGGGTATGAATTTAGGGAGCTGCTGCCATCAGTGGCCCCTATGTCTATGTAACATGGGGGTATCTGAGTGCAGGTGAAGGCCTTTTGCTTTGGAGGGAGGCAGAAGTCTTCCTGTCCCCAAAACTGTGTTGAATCATTTCTTTCTGCACAACCTGACCTTTAAAGGATGCAGGGAACACTCTAACACCCTGCTGGCTGCTGCTCCATAGGGTGGGAGCACACTCACTATCCCAGGGTAAAATACCTGCTGTTTCCTTGGCAGCTTTTCCTGCTCTGGCTTGAGGAGGGTGGTTTGTGCTGGAATATTGGGCTAATAACTGCCAGGACAAACAGCACTGAATGTGCCAGATGCAGGAAGGAGGCAAAAAGAAAGGAGAGGGTTCCATCCCTTTTGAGTGACTTGATCTTAAAAGTCTTTTCCAACCTGGTTGGTTCTATAACCCTATGAAAGAGGAGGAGACATAGGGGGTGTTTGTTCCTTTTTGGAGACCATGTTCCTCTAGCAGGACACTGACAGTTCCGCCACTGATGGCCGGAAGGAGGTGCAGCACAGGAGCCCTTACACCTTGCCTCCCACTGTGGTAGGGTGGGGAAGGCTCAGCCAGGCTGAGCACTGCAACCAGCGAGTAACAACCCCATGTGTGTGGCACAGCCAACCTGTCTGTGCTGGCATCCAAGGTGGGGATGCTGGAGGAGCCTGCTCCGGTCCTTCCCCGGAGGCACAGAAGCGCAGATTGTCAGGTCAGAGCCTGAATCTCCCCATTCCCAGTGTCCCTGAGGAGAAGGATGCCACCTCTTTGTGCAGGGCATCTGCAGCCAGGACAGAGACCCCAAGACCAACACAAGCAAGGCAACAGCCTCCTTCCAACCTCTCTTTCAGCTCTCACCCAGGCTCAGTTTTGAGGGGTACTGGGCCCCAAGACAGGGCCCAGCTTAGGCTCCTCTGTACAAAGGCAGTTTGCCTGTTACAGACATGTTCTCCCAGACTAGCCTGTTGCCTCAATGGACTGTTCACAACAGAGCTGTGCAGAGACAGTCAGACCCTTTCATTCATTCCCAAGGGAAACAAAGGAGAGACTTTAATTATCAGCCAAGTCCAACACAGCAAATACATCCAGGTTAATGAGCATCCCACTGGCACACACCTTATCAGAGCAGGTAGGTATTTCTGTTGTAATTGAAAAGAAAAGCTATTCACTAGGCAAGAGTTCTTTTTGAGTAATCCAAGGGACTTTCTTTATGCAATTAAACTGCTAATGAGACCTCTCCCCCCTTTTCTTTCAGTTTCTTCCCACTGAGGCACAGCGCCGTTATTGTGTTAGATACAAACAGGGCAAGTTTCATTCTTCTGAGGCAGTTGATGGAGAAGAGCAGCTGCCAGGACCCTTCCCCTCCTTCCCTTCCCTTGGGGGGCTCAGGATTTCTGCTGCAGGCTCTGATTTCTATGCTTTCTTACACCAGGAATCCAGCTATAAATGCTTATACCTACGCTGTTCCTTAGGGTTAACTTCGTTGTTTTCAGTGCTAGCTAGCTCTGTTTCAGATACTCATTGTATGTCTGTAACTATTCCTTCTAAGCTTCCTTCTCACTTAAACTGCTAGGCAGTGCCTCCTTCTATTTGGTGGTTACAACAGTGGTAAAGGAGATGAATACTGAAGTAGGGACCTCTGCAGGCTAATCTTCTGAGCACGGTGAGGCCACACAGCATTCCTGCTTTTCCAGAATAAAAGGGAAAAGAACAACCTAACCCCCCCCTTTCTTTCAGCCTAAAACACACTGCCAGGATTTACAGCAGAGCTGAGGGCATGAACTTCCTATTCCTCATGTAGTAAGTCTTGTTTCTTCCAAAGGTCAATCCTGAACAATGGTTTTGGGGTTTGGTAGCAATGTTCCAGTGTAATTGCCTTGCTCTGAAAAAAGCTGAGGCTCATGTGGATGTGACTGGGCTTGCAAGTGTTTAAGCTCTTTAGGGAAGCTGCATGTCATACTTGGTTGGTTTACAGCTGTAAACATCATAAAGACAAAAGTGTTGTAGCTCTGTACTCAGCTTCTACCTGCTCATACTAATACTCAAGAGCCGATGGACTGCGGAAGGAAGAAAAGCAGAATTCAGTTTTGCCCTTCTTTCTCACCTCTGGCACTGAAATGCTTTGCGATATACCATACCCAGTGCTTTCAGTCTGATGCTAAGCATGCAACAACAGTGATAGAAACACAAAACAGTGTTTCTGAGCTACTATGAAGAACAAGTACAGATGTAATTCTAGATCCCCTGATATTTGCATTAAAATGTTTGGAAGCCCTGTTGAAGGCCAGAGCACAGCTATACTAAATATGGATTGCTCTGTCTAATCACCCAATGCCATATTCTTTCCAGGGTCCTCAGCACATCAAGAGAGGGAATTTATTAGGCTTAAAGACAATTGAAAGAATGTTGTTGGTTTTAGCTGGTAAGATACCTAATATTTGGAATTCCTTCTTTTCCTATTCAGAGCATTTACTATTCCTCTTCTCTAAAGATTGTGTAGAATCAAGGAGATAAAGGCTGGAAAGGTAATGAGCACTCTGTGCCAGCAGACACTTTTCCTTCTTTGCGGATGCTCTGGAAGATCTTGGAGCTTTGCCTGGTTGGGAGCATGATAAGCTCCTGAAAACCTGACTGCAAGATTTCTAGACGAGGATCATACTGCTCCATGCTACTCAACTTGTAAAGACTGAAAATCTGTCTACTTTGCACAGTAGCTGCATCCAACTGACTGCAGAGCCCGTATAGGGTTAGTATTTGCATATGCAAAATGAACATATGCTAATAATTCCATTTAAAATCATAGAATCCCAGCCTGGTTTGTGTTGGAAGGGACCTTAAAGCTCCTCCAGCTCCAACCCCTGCCACGGGCAGGGACACCTTCCACTGGAGCAGTTGCTCCAAGCCCTGTGTCCAACCTGGCCTTGAACACTGCCAGGGATGGGGCAGCCACAGCTTCTCTGGGCACCCTGTGCCAGCGCCTCAGCACCCTCACAGGGAAGAGCTTCTGCCTAAGAGCTCATCTCAGTCTCCCCTCTGGCGGGTTACAGCCATTCCCCCTCAGCCTATCCAAGGAGAAGGAAATACTTATAGGAAAAATAGGAAATGGAGGACTACACGCTGTGGAGCTGCTGTCAATTATTGCCATTGCTTTGGTCACTGGAAACTCTGTCCTGCAAGTGGAATCTTTCTTTTCTTTATCATGGCCACAACTTTTAACCCATGAAGCAGGCTTGCCATATTGGCTCAGGGAAATAAATACCAAATGTGAGAAGCTGCTTAAATTGGAGTATGGTGAAACTTGGTAGAGCATCCTTAATAAGGAACTAGACTTCTGGACAGTTTAAAGTGGACTACTTCAGTTTGCCTTTACTGTTGAATTTTGACATGGGTGCAAAATGTGCAGTAAGAGGAGGGAAATCAGGATGGAAAACAAAATGGGACTTTTTTAGGACCACCCTGCCCTTCCTCTGTGCTCCTTTGTTCTCTCTGAAAACACAGGCAGACCTTTGCACAAGGTGGGGAGAAGGACAGATGAGGGATAGAGGAGCCAGAGGCAGCTACTAGAAGTCAGCAGATAATCACTACATCTAATCGTGTACAATGGGTTCCTATCTCCTTAGCACTTCAGAGCCAGCAAATCTCTGCACTCCTATTGATTTTCTGCCTGGATCCTTAGGGGATGGTGCTCACTGAAGATAAGGGCTTTACCCTTCGGGCTGCAGGCTGAACCAGGCAGGGTTCCCTGCAGAAGCACCTCCTGCTTAGAGCTTGTTGCAGAAAGAGAAATCATGTACAAACCCCTCCTTGTACTGGGGAGTTTGTTTCTACCAACCAATGCAGCAGGAAAGACTGATCCTGGTCCTGAGCACAGTGTCAGGACAGCCAGGATTGGGATATGGACTTTAGAGGTTTGGAGCTGGATGGATTGGGATTGCAGGTGCCATTTTTGATGTAATCATTCACTTAAGCTAAATAAAGTTACTCTGATTCTAAAGGAAAAAGGATGTTTCTTGTTTATAGAGCTTGGAAACAGATTGTTTGCTTCAGTTTCAAAGCGATCATCCTTTCTGCACCAGGTGCTGTTGTTACAATGTGGAAAAGCTTGGGCTTGATGACTTGGCATTATTTTCATGGGAAAAAACCATGTTGTCCAAAGACTTGCTACTGTGTCTGATTCCCCTTCAGCAGGCCCTTGTCACTCCTTGTGAGCTTGTTTTACATGTGGCAGGAAAAGGAGACCAAGGCACCAGGAGTGCTAGCCGTCATCCTTCCACTTCATTGGCTTAGTCCTATTTTGGCAGGAAGATGGTGGCAGGACAAATAAACTACTGTCAGGCAAAACCCCTGAGCTCGCACCCAGAGCTGATCTCACCCCCATGCTTTGGGGTCCCTTTCCTCAGGTCTCATTTCATGCGGTCCATGAACCAGATTAGTAGCCCCCAAAATGGGTTCGTTGCCTTTATTCCTCCCAATAAAAGCCTTAAGTAACCCCCCTAAGAGCTGAGAGCTATGATGGGAAGGCCCAGTGTTGTATTAACAGGCTGAAGGAGGATTTTCCACCCTTGGATGTGCTACCTGGGGGGCTCTGAAGTGGAAGGCCTTAGAAGAGCAGGCAGGAGCAGAGGGGATGCCCATGGACCATAACAGCACACGCCTGCCATCCCACTGGTACCCCTGTCGCCCCCTTGGTGCTTTGCTGATGGGAAATAAGCCCCATCCTTGGGGATGTTAGGAAGGAGAAAAGTCAAGTCCTCTCTGTTCCCATCAGCAAAATGAGAGACAGCAATCTGGAGAAGCTCTGTGGTGAGGAGAAACTGCTTTCTCTTCAGTCTTTCACTGGAAAAAACACAGGAAGTGCCTTGGGGAGGTGCATATTAATGACAACTTAAAGCAATATATAATGGCCATGCAATAGGTCCCATGCTTCAGGCCCGCTCCTTGGGCTCCCCTATGCTTCAGCTCATCAAAACTTATTTACAACAGTGGGTTATTTTATTATGCAAATAGCCTTTTTCTTCCCCATATCAGTATCTGCAATGCTCCTGTGGTACAGGAAGGCTGCCCTGTGCTGAAGGAGTCAGGGTAAGACATTAGGTGCAAGTCTCATGCTATTCAACTGCATAAAACCCTCATTTGTGTTGCTGTTCTCACAGATCTAATACACTTTCTATCATATGATTGAGAGCCCAAATTGTGTTTAATCCTGCCACCAGAATTACTCATATCTCCATGCTCTAAGCATGCCAGGAATAGCAAATGTGCAGCCATCCTCAGTTTTCTTTTGGATTAGTGACTTGTCTGTGGATTCTCTTCTCAAGCACTTGTATTTGCTGAATAATCTGGACAAACCTTAGCTTTGGCAGTGAGTTATCAGCTTGACAGCTGCCTTTGCCAGGGAAAAGGGTTGGAAATGGACACTTTGGGTTGCATAGTGGCCAGCATTAGTCATTCTATTAAGAAACTTGCAAAACTGAGTGGTTTCCTTGAAGCCTGAGCTCTTCTGATGGGCTGTGAATCCGCACCCTGGTGTAATGACAAAGCAGAGAAAAGGCTGCAAGCATAAGTCAATGAAAGGGACTCACGTCCTTTCATTTCAATCTCTTTGAAAGCAAAACCTCATTGTTTTGTGGATAACTATAACTGTGGCTATATCGGTCAGAGGTAGTGCTTCTGGAGGGGCAGAGCGCGCAGCACCTACCCATATAAATGCAGGCATACAAATGTACACAGGAGCAAATGAGAGGGGAGGGGTTGGGCTCACATGCTGCTTGCCCACAAAGCCCTTACAGCGTGCCAGATCCTCTGCTGGTCCTCAAGCCCTCACCCCTTCACTCCCTGCAGGCAGCTCCTGGAGTCTCTGCAGTGCTGAGCTCAGTTCTCCAAGCAAAATCCTCATTGCAACGTTTCTGGCTCCAGATGGCCTAAGCTTTAAATGATGCAGAATTCGATGTTCATCCCTACACATCTTCTTGTCCCAGGGTTCTTTCCACTCGGTCCCAGCAATTTGGAGAGCCAGAATGAGCAGATATCTGGCAAAATAGTATGCAAATGCCTGTAAAACTCACTACCAACAACCTCTGCCAAGCCCTGCAGCCCTCTCTAAGTCACCTATGGTGCTATTTAGAGAAACAGTGAGAGCTACACGAGAAGATGGGAGGATAAGTAACAATTTGTGCTTTAATGCAAGCTGGTAATCACAGGATATCTTCTGAATGTGCTTTGTATGTCAGCAGAAGAAGGGTCCCCTGCCCTGTGCTTCTTTAGGCTGCTGCCCCAACCCCTCCAAGAGCTTTAGCAAGCACTAAAAAAGGATAAGCACTGTGATTTGGATGTGTCACATCCATCACTGCTTCAATCAGGAGAGATTGTGTAGATGCCGACAAGATGTTTTGTCTGTGAAACTGTTTAGGCTGATTTAAAGCGCTGGGACTTGTGCTTCCAAGATGCACAACTGCCTGGAAACGGTTGTTATGGCAAACAGGGGCAGGCAGCAGTGCCAGTCAGGAGAAATGAGTGTGAAGCCAGTGGACTTGGGGGGAAGTTTCTTCCTGATGCCCAATTCAGCAGGGTCAGAGGCTGCACATGGACTGGGAGAGGCAGGGATGCTGCTGGTCCTGATGCAGCACCACTGCACGAGGTGTGGATACAGCAGTGTATTTTCAGGCAGGGTTTCATGCAGAAGAGGCACAAAGATGCACTTGGGCCAGATCCCAAAGTCCTTCAGACTTTGCCCAGTGACTGCACTGCATGGGGAATGAAGCTGAGCTGCCATGTGGGTGCAGGACTGGCCAGGATGAGGGATCTCTGAGGTTGCTGAGGCGCTGGCACAGGGTGCCCAGAGAAGCTGTGGCTGCCCCATCCCTGGCAGTGTTCAAGGCCAGGTTGCACACAGGGGCTTGGTGCAAGCTGCTCTAGTGGAAGGTGTCCCTGCCTGTGGCAGGAGGATGGAACTGGATGAGCTTTAAGGTCCCTTCCAACACAAATCATTCTGTGATTCTACAATCTTCCACCCCTGTCTTCATCAGGCGCTGGAGAACTGTGGATGTGGCTCCAGGGTTTTGCCTCTCGGGAGCTGGGGGCAATTCATGGTCCAGGTTTCCAGTTCTTGTGTCCTGTGATGGCTTTTTGAATTAAGCTGCTTCTTTAACCTATATCAAAACAACTGCTGAACCAGAGCAGGGGGGAGCCCATGACCCGGTGGGTCAGTGAGCAAACAGCTCATTGAAATGGGTGAACTGGTCAGGAGGAAATCTGCTGTTTGAGGCTCTCCCACTGGAGGAAGGAGCTGATATTTTGTAAAGCAGATGGGTTTCCATAGAAACTCCAGGAATGGGTCATGCAGTCATGGGGAAGAGTGGGGTTTATTCAGTGCAAACAGCTGCCAAGAAGTTAAATGCTGAAGGTGATGCAAAACCCCTGACCCACAGCCCAACTGGAGGGAAGTTGCTTTTCTCTTAATGCTTCTACTGCTGCATTCGAGGAGCTGCATTTTCATTTTGACAGTTTGAGATGCTTTCCATTGCCCAGATCCCTTCCAAAAAGCAAATAACCCTCAAATAAATGGAGTGGAGCCCATCAGCACAGGAGACTCCAGCATGCAGCCCGGTTGGGTCAGGTGGTGCTTTACCTCGAGATCATCGGCATATTCTGGCATCAGTTTAATCCGTTGAAACTACAGTGAGTGAGCTGAGCTGGAGGCTCGCCTGGGTGAGAGGATGGGAAAGCTGGGACTGAGAGGGAGCAGTCTGCAAGGAAGCACTGACACTGGAGGAGGGAGGTAGAGCTGAAGGGTTTTCCTCCATGAACATGCCCCAGGCAATGTTGTGCCTTGCATGGTGTCCATGTGCTGTTCTGTGGGCAGAAGCTAGCTCAGTCTATGCAGTGAAACAATGCAGTCGCCTCTGCTCACTCTGTGAGCTGAGGGTGGTGGGTTAGAACCAAGAAACATCCCACAGCTACCAGGTTTAGATGAAAGTCCCCATCCTCAAGAACCACTCCTCACTTTCCCCTGAGCGCACAAGGATGTCTGTGCAGGTTCAAGCCTTGGCACTATCTAGATCAGTCATCAACAACAACTGCTAATCCTCTTCTCTATGCTTTGACCCCCTCATTCCCATATACGTCTTTCTTTTTCCAGGTGTTGTCACCTGTAATTATCTGGATCCTTCCTGGTTTTGTTAGGTCACCAGCATGGGCAGTACTCATACACTTGCAAGCTGTAAGCTTTTTGGGGTAGAGCACAAGGAGCCAGCAGTCTGTCATCCCCCCAGTACCACAGCTCAGGCAGATTTGCTGGAGCTGTCACTGGACTATCGCTATCCAGTTATCCAGAACTATCCAGTTCCATCCAGGAGCCTCTGAGTTTATCTAATGCCCTCCTGAGGCAGCTTTGGACCTTTCAAACCCAGTGTCAATGAGTCCCGCAGCTTCATTATGTACTGGATGAAAACACTGCCACTGTCTGAGAAAGGGCTTTGGGGCTATTCCCTGACCCCTCTGATGCTGCATGTGGGAAGCAGCTCCCCTGGCTGCATCCAGTTTATGAGTATTATCATGTTCCATTACTTCTTAGGTTTTATTCTGAAGCTCACCCCTACACTTTGTGTGCTGACAGCCAGCCCCAGGGCCTGGATGAGCATGACCACAACCTTCCCAGGGCTCAGTGTCCTTCGGTGAGGAGCAAGCTCTCCTTTAATCTCCAACTCTAAGCATTTTAAACTGTGGCTACCAGAAGAATTTGCTGTGTCCAAGAACAGGAATCAAAGCATTTGCTCAGCCAGGCTGAGAGCTGGTAATTGCAGAGAGGGAAGCTCAGTGTTTTCCACCAACCCCCAGATGTATGGAGGGGAACTGACCTCCAAAATTACCTAGGGAGCTTCATCACTAGGGAGGGAGGGAGATGAGGATGGTGCACAGGATGGGTCTTCAACTTGGCTGCCCAGTGTGGTAGATCCAAGTGGTACTTACAGAGATCTTTGCCCACTTGTGCTATACCTCCAGGCACAGCTTGTTCAAGCTGGTTTTGGCAACTGGCATTGAAAGAGGTTTTAGCAACCCTGTGATTCCACAGTTAAAAATCTCCACACTCAACCTAAGTGGGTCATCAAAATGCTGTGGAAATAGGCAGTGTCAGGGTATTTTTTCTGTCTTTTATGATATAAACAAGAATAAAGGAACATTCCAGTTTTGATAAACTTGATGCTACAAACCATGGCTGGCTGTGGTCCTTTCCCCCACTACCCAAACAGAAAAGCTTCCTAAGGAATCCTTGATTACACTGAAATATCCTCTTCCTGATGGCAAAAGTTTTGCTTTCAGTAGAAGTGGTAGAAATATTTGGCTCTCCATGGCCAGAGCAATAATGTGAGGGTGGCCAGGCACTATTACACCTTGGTGTTTCTTCAGTGTTTAAGGATGATGTTACCATGGACTATCCTTGTGCTTTTGTAAGTCTTTGCACCTTCATTATCTCTATGGAGCTCAAAACCAACAAACCACTATCCTGGGTGCCTCAAAACCTTGCATTTCCTGTTAACTAACCAACACTTTTAAGACCCCATAGAGTTGCCTAATGCGAATATAACTCCTTTATGGGTCTGCAAATGTGTGCTGCAGCCTTGGGAAACAGGAGCTTCTGCTCTGCCTTGGTCAGACCATAAGAACAAAGGGACTTTCTGAAAATGAAAGAGACACTTAAAACCCCCCAGATGTGCATACTACTGTGTTTCCAGCCTCTGGAAGAACAGATATGTGCCAGGATCAGGGATAAGGGATCGGACTAGGAACATTTGTCAAGGTTAGATTATTCCCAGCTTCCTAGAAATGCTTCAGCTGAAGCTCAGAGACAGTGAATAATTTGCCTGTAGACAAACAGAGGTGGTGACAGTATGGAGAAATCGTATTTCTTCTAAATCAGATGATCTCATTCTTCTGCTGTTTGTGGGCCATGGCAAACGGTGCTGCTTTCCAGTCAGGCCAGACAATCCTTCCAGGCTTAAGTGGAAAATGTAATCAACCCTAAAATCAGCAGTACCATTATCACTTTAAATTTGTTGCAAGGCCAATCCATTTTTGCTGTCACTCTTTAGTATGATGAAAGCCATAGCAGGGCAGGGATGGATAATGAACTGCGCTGTACTTGACCCTAATAATTCATTTTTTTGCCTTAGTGGAGCACAAGAGCCATATTTTGAAAAACTCATTATAGTCAAGCTATCTACGGTCAGGGAGGGCAGGACTAGATACATAAAGCAAACTGCCCTAAAAAGGTAAAACCCGTTGCCCTCCATGATGATGGTTATAGAACATAAACAGTCTGGACCAAGGATCCTTGTTGATGTAGAAGCAGTTTTTGCTAGAGGGATCAAATACTTTTCCCGTTCAGAGCAGACAAGAAAACATGAAAGCCAACATTCTTCATGAAATCAAATCTGTCTTCACACGCAATGAAACTTAAACCATTGGGAAACCTTCAACTTGAAATGAAAAAGAGATGGAAGGATTTGGTTCACACACCTAGACACCGAGAACACCTTGATCCAGGTTTGAAATCATTTCGTTTCCAAAATGCTTCACAGGAAAGTCCTTTTAAGTCTGAAATGAGTCAGTTTCATCTAAAAGGAATGTTGCAGTTATTCCATTTCAGCAGCTTCCACACCCTGACTTTGTTTTCACCATTACTGCTTCATGCATGAAAGCAACTTGACCACTTCCTGACCAAGTATTTCACCGAACTCCCAGACAGGTCTCACAGTGGGAAAACGGCTCTGCAAGGAGGGTCCATTTGCATTACAGCACAGATTTAACACCCACAATGGTGAATAAAACCCTTTAAACACTTGTTAACTCTGGGCGCAGAAATGAGTTAAGCTCATTTGTCTCTCCCTCTAAATGAATGTTTCATTTTCTCTTTCAAGCCCATTCTGGTTTATGTTCAGTCAATAAAAGCTGCTGCTGAATTTCAGGTCACCACAAAGTAATGCCTGGCATTAGGTATGCAGAGGGGAACGTGAGTGTTATAACAAAAATCCTTGATTTTTATCTCATTTGGATCCACTTCAGGTATTGGCTTTTTGTGTCTATCTTCAGAGCTGTCAGAGTGGTTGGGAACGGTGGCTGATGAATTCCATTTGTGTCCACCTCTGGCAAATGCAATGAAGCATCTTTAGAGATGTAACAAAATCGTCATTTCCTGATCAAAAACACCAACCCACCTTTGATTTGAAAGTCAAAGCCACTAATTTAAGCAAAACTTGCTTTTCGCACAGCTTGAAATCAGAGCTTGAGGCACCGTGTCCTGGAAGATGTTTTGGGTGATTGGATTCCCAATGCTTTTTAAGAATTCAAAGTTTAGTTGCCACTTTGTTAAAAAGGGGGAAAAAAGTCTGCTGTGACACTTTGAGCACCTTTTCAAATGGGGCAGACTTTTCTTCTTCCCTCTGCATCTCTGTCACATGCCATGCAGCCTGAGATGATAACTGAAAACTGCGTAAAGCAGATATTTGACAGAGAAATAAGGCTTTATATTGGTTCATCCTGTCAAACAGTGGGATGAATTGCAATGAAACATGTTGCTTTAAACACCCCACTACTGAAAAATAGTCAAATTTGCCTTTGTGGACTTTGAATGGGGAAGAAGGGGAGGCAAGGAGGAAAATCTCCTCATGACCATCCAAACACTGTAAGAATTAGTAAGTACGGATCATTTTTATTGGCCTGACCCAAAGTTCCGTGGAAGTCATTGCAAGTCTTATCACTGATTTCTGAGTATGTCAGGTTGGGTAGAAGAGACATAAATTGACTTTGCAAAGTCAATGGGGATGTATCGACCTTTGCTGCTAAATACCTGACCCTGTCTTTACTCCTTCAGGATCATGAGGTTGTGAAGTGAGCAGTCTCTAATGAGGAAATAAGGTAGTTTGGAAGTCTATACTGCTACCTGCCTCCTAATTAATCCCAAGATTAATTTTAAAGAGGGCATCCAGAGATGCCTTGTGCTGCAGCCAATGAGACCCATACAACACGCTGACTCCAAAAGGCTGTTTGGAGATACCCAGTAGGCACAGAGAGCTGGAGTTTTGATCTTTTAATATTGCTAAATAACTAAATGAGTTTTACTTCCAACCACCAGCATGTAAAGTGATGTTTCAGTGTGTATGTGAGAGTGTTCAGGTGTTTGGGGACATGTCTGCAATTAGAATAAGTAAAGCTTGCCATCTGGAGAGAAAATCTGCTTCCTTCTCTACATGCCTGGGGTCACAGGCAGTTAGTTCCACATATGCTATCAACAGAGAACTTTCTTCCTCTGGTATCACCTGATTCATCAATGAAGAAGGACTTGACTTGTCATTTGAGTCCTGGGTATCAATCCAATATGGCTTAGCTGAGGGGAAAAGTCATGGTCATTGAAAACAGTTCCCCAGTGATGGGCTCCAGGCAATACTCCACAGCAAACCTCCCCTTGCTGGTTTTCATGGTTTTATTGGCTTCCAATAACAGGAGCATTTCTGAATGCTTTTGTGAATCAGTGAGAAATGCTGGGGTTTGTTCCAACAGTGGGCTTTCCACTGACTTGGTTGCTAGGGAAAGCTTGAAACTGAGACCCAAGACTGACCTGAAAGTTCAAGCACCAGAAAAAAAGAGAAGCCAATATCTATTCAACAGTCTTGTGTTCTGGGGACATGAGTGTTGCTTGCTGTAGGGCCATGCCCTGACTGCCTCTTTGCCCTATGCCCAGAAACTTTGGGAATGGGAAAGGCATCTGCTGACCACTCTTGGTGCGGAGGGGCTGAGCTACTGATGGCTTAGTGCAAAGGGATCAATATGTTTGCTATGTGACTTCCACCAGGAGGTTGTGTATATATTGCTCTTCCCTCTATAAAGAAAGAAAAGAATATGCTAGCTGAAGATGTTATTTTGGTCAGCAAGAGCTTTCACTGGGGAAAAAAGAAACCTTTTTTAATGCTACAGTAAGGCACTTTTCACACGCTGTAATAGAAACTACAATGGGATCTCCATCTCCTTGCCAAACTTCAGGACTTGGCGTCATCCCCTGTCATCAATATGCAACTAATGACTCAAGCCATTAAATCATCCCTGGTGCCTTTTCCTGCTGAGTAGGAGGAAAATACTTGTAATGGCTGTTTTGGGGGTGTGTGTCTGTTTGTCTGCAAGAACTTTGAGCTCAGAGACATTAACTTTTCCATTTAAATTGCACTCGACATTTGCTGGGTGGGTGGTTTCCTTCCCTGCTGTTTTGTCCTTGTGGCAGAGCCAAGATGCTTCTCTGGTTGCTGTACTTTCTCCTGACCTTACACCAACCCTGACCTGCTAGGGCACAGCATGACTTTGCTGTTGGTGTCTCCAATGAGCCACTGACTGAAACTGTTAGAGACTACTGTACTCATATCTGCAATATGGATGTGTGTCCACCAGAGCTACCATCCCAGAGTTACTTGGCAAAGACCCAAACACAGCCAGGGATTGGCAAAGGCTCTCAATCACAATTTAACAAAGCAATGTGTTGGCAGCACAACAAGAATTCACATTGTTTTTGTCAGCTGAGCTGTCCAAGTGCTTGCCTTGACTTAGGGATGGATTCTTCTTTCTTCTGTACAAGCGCCACTTACCTTGGGAAGCAGATGACACTGAGTGTCCTTCAGTTCTCTGGGTTTGATTCTAATGAATCACCTTTCATATGAGAAGGTTCACCTTCTGGCACTGAGTTTTCTGGTGTTTCAGAGTGTATAGTATGCGAACTTGCTCAAGTGTGAGTAGAAGCATGTTTGTAAGTGTTCATACATTCAAAGTTGTATGAATATACACAGGAGATGGAGGTGTTCCATCACCCTATATCTAGCCAGAGTGCTGCTGGGTTTTGCTGAAGTTCTGATTGAGATCTTTAAGGAGATCTGAATGCGCAGCTTGATACCAGTCCTACTGCTGCTCATTCCTTCCACCTCAGCTTGGAGGACTTGAAGGGTTTATTCACACAGTTTCTGCAGAGCTCTGGCCTTGGGAACACCCTGGGATGCTCTGTATCTCTGCAGGGACATAGAGTTGGAAGCAAGCATTATTCAGTCTCTATAAAGGTGTAAAAATGTGTGAGTTTTGGGTTGTTTTTTTACTCAGCAACAAGTCAGAATTCAAGCCTGATCAATGCGTTTCTCAGTTCATAAACTGAATTAATGCTTTTTTGATGCTGCAAGTGGAAAAAAATCACCTGCCTATCTACTTTACAGAGCAATTGGTTATCATTCAGGTACTGTATACAAAAGATAAGGAAACTGCTGCTTTAAAGGATATTTTATCACGGAATGCTTTGAGGTTTGAAAATCATTTCAGGAGTGTGTTTCTACTCTGATGTGAAGGCAATCTCACCTTTTCATCTCTACATCTAAATAGCACTCTACATCTGGTCAAAATGATTTATTTAGTTGGTTGGGACTTTGGTTGTTATTTCTGGGTGTATTCATTTGAATAGAAGCAAAAACTCTCTAAGTGCCTGTTCTCCAGTTCTGTTCAATTGATGTTTAGAGAACAAGGACAATATTTTAAGGAAGAAAATCATTCACCTGCTTCCCTTGTGGCTTCAGCGGTGGTGTTTGTGTTACTGTTGGTATTCCTTTGAGAGCTTCACTGGAGACTTGTTTTCTCTCTGAGATTGCCTCTAATGTCTTTTTCAAGCAGCACCCAAATAGCTAAAGAATAATCCAGAACTTACTGAAGCATTCAAAATGGGCTCTTTTAGAAAAGGAGACAAGGATTTATGACTGGTGAGTACTTGTTGCAATGAGCGTGGAGAACTGCGGCTCTAATAACAGCAAGATTTATGGCTTCCAATCCATCAGCGCTCAAGTTGCGCGAGAGGTTTTTATGACCGGAACGTTGTCAAGACAATGCAGGCACCTGAAGGTTAAGTCTCTATTTTTATGAACGCAAGTTACAATTGGAAGGTTTTGGTTATCAGAAGGGAGTCCTGAATCATCTGTAGATTAAGGGGGAAAAATAGCTCTCACAAGAGGACTTATTGGGAGGGAAGTACAGCTGAGGGCAAGAAGGCTGGTGGGGCATAATGAAATCAAGGGCGTTCTCAAGCTACTGCTTGCAAAGAAGTCCTCCTTCAGGTGTGACACCCTCTTTCAGGGACTGACAAGAAAGTGCTGTGGTAGATCCCGTGCTTTAAGACTCTACAGACTGTCACATTGAGCCTGACACAGGCAGCCCTTGGATGTGACAGGCGACAGCTTCCCCACTACAGCCGGGTTTTTCTTCAGTTAGTGTCAGCATCACTTGCTGTGGTGGTTAGGAAGAAATGTAATGAGTGCTAAAGATCTGTCCTGCAAGCTCTCTGCTTGCAAGTCAACTCTGTCCGTTTAACTCTCTGTCCTTCACTCTACCCATCCTCAAAGGGCAGATCTATTCTTCCATTTCAACAGTGTCCAAAATAATTTCCTTCTGACTCTGTCTTTCCATCCGCGGGGTGTCAAGCTTCATCTATGGCATGGTCAAGCTCTGTCCCTTGTTATCTTTTGTCTGAGAGGAGTAAGCTTGATCTTCATGTGCACAAAGATGAGTTTTGTTTCTGAGCCTCCCTGGCCCAGCCAAGCTGGATCTACTGTAATCAACCAGGCGGTAAAGGAGGCCACTGGAACTGCTGAACAATGGCTTCAAGAAGTTGATGTTAAAATGAACTTGTTTGTTTGCTTGGATCAGGGCATAGATGTGTTTTTCAAAGTCTTTTGCAATATTCTCTTTACATCTGTCTCTCCTATGTAGCTGCCCATCTAGATTTTTAGGAGAGACCTTTTCTTTGCAGGCAAAACAAAACCTTTGGCACAAATTAAATGGGTACCCATTCTGTTTGCCAGTTGGCCAAAAGGCAGGGACGTATCAAGGCGTATCAGAGTACATGCTAATGTCTCCTGCCCAGGAGATAGAAGTATGGCAATGCAGGCTTTATCTCTTGTGCTTCTAGAGACATATAGTTCCTAATAGGAAGAAAAATAACTAACTTCAAAAGCATGCGCAAGCTAGCATCCTTATTATTGTGTTATTTTGTCGCTCAGGTTCACCACAACCCCCCTGCTATGCCCCTGCTCTGCTTAACTCTTTCAGAGCTCTTTTGCTGCTTTGGATTTTGCAGGTGTCCTCCTGCAGGAAGCTTGTTCATGCCTGGGGGAGCTTCAAAGCTGTTCAGGTTTTGTCTCTTCAATATGGGAACCGTCTGCTGAGTGAGAACATCAGTTTTGTCCCAACCCAAAAACACTTGCAAGAAGCAAACCCCTTTTGAACTCAAGACCACCACATCATGCTCCCTATGCCAGTGTTTTCTTCTTCTGCACTGGCTCACGGTCACTGGTATTTTAGAAGCAAACTATGCTGTTGAGCTGCTGCCTTCCTGCTCTGATCCTGCCTTGCTCAGACTCTCACAGCCTTTCTTTCCTAGAGCACAAGCTTCATCTCATCTAGATGCAGCTGTATAAGTCTGAAATAGTCATTCTGGGCTTGCTTCATAGCTATTAAGGAGCTTCTAGTGGGCAATTCATCTTCCCTGTCCTACATCTACTTCCCAAGAGAGGCACCTCTTGTCCTTCAGGGCTGCCTTCTTCTCTCTGTTAACTACAGAGGTGGCCACTCAGACCTAGATGGCTTTTTGCTTGGCTCAGTCAGAGCAGATTAATGCCCCCACCTGTATAATAAACCAAAAAAAAACCCAATTCTACACATGACATTGAGTAAATGGGCTGAAAATGTACAAATGAATTCCCAGAGGTTCAATTTAAAAGTTCACTTCATTCCACTTAAGTCTAAAGTTATCCTCAGTAATTCCTTCTGGCAGTTTCATGGTGGGTATTTTGCTGTGATGCTTCCTCTATGACATTTGCAATGCCCTAGTTTCCTGTTTTTGCAAATAATAATTTGTCTTAATTTTGTCTTTGAAGTTGCAAGCAAAAGAGTCAATCTAAATAAAGAGTGAAATCTAAACCTGGTCACCTTGCTGGATATTTTAGGTCAATAAATTATCTTCATGCATACCTTAGTATCTCAGCTTTCCACTCCAGCGGATGAGAGCTCTTAATGCTTGTTAAAATAGCAGATATAAGTGATTGCAGTCTGAAGATGGAAAATATTGAATAATGCAAAGATCTGTGGATTTTGTGATTTTACTTAGCTAAGAGTGAAAATCCTTTGGTTCTTTCAGAGCCAGAGATAAGGAAAAGCTTTTGTTTCGGTTAGGACTATCCACATTTTTGAGCCAAACATGGTTCCAAAAAGGTACAATTGCATCACTGATGATAAGGTTCAAGTTGGGCTATGCCAGGGATGGACATTTCTGGCCTGTTTTTCAGTTTAAATATTAGGGACAGACTGAGGAAACCTTGTCAGAAGCACCAGTTAGTGATGCTAATGAAGCTGATGTTCTGAATGCAGGTTCTGAAAGGTCTGATGCTGACCAAAGTTGATTTACTAGACGGAAACCTGATTCTAAGGAGCACTTCAAAGAGACATTACTAAAAGCAGAATGATGTTTCTCAAGAGAAAACCAAGAGTTTTAATGAGGCAAAGATGTCTATGGAATGAGCCTGACTTTCCTCATTGTATTATTTTATCCAGGCAAATAAAAATCCTCAAGGCCACAGCCTTCTTTTAACAAGACAACAAAAAGTTCTGGGAAGAAACTGAAAACTTTTAATGAAAACCAAGTTTGCAGCTTTTCTTATTTCCATTCCTCTCTACAGTCTTCCTAATAAGCTGTAAATCAAATCCTCCAGGGTCCATTTCTACTTCTCAAAACATCAGTTTCCATTCTCCCTCTTTACAGCAACTATTTTCTGGGTAGCAGGTCCTACTACATATGGCCCTCCATGCATTCGTGCCATCTCAGCTGCTGCCTCCTGGAAGTATCATCATAAATGAGATCCATCATTCTGAATCTCAGTACCCTGTAAATGGAGCCATGGGCTCACACTTCTTGGCACTGAAGTTGCACTATTTTTCCCTTTCAGATAAACAGGGATGTATTCACCATTTCTAATATTTGATTCCCTTGTCAACTTAGGAGAAAATAATAATTACAGCCTGCTCTGCAGGACTGGGAATTCTAATCAACACCAAAGCAGGAGGAGTACAGAATTAGCAGCTTGTTTTAGCTGCTTTGTTAGAATTTATCACGCAAGAAATTGCCAGTGTCAGCCAGCAGGATTTTAACCACTAAATCTACAAGTGACACATCATTGGTATAATTGCCACTGCAGCAGCAGTTAAAATCCCCACCATTTGCTGTGGAACAATGAAGTCCAAGGACTGTTGAAAAAGTTGCACAAATCAGTCAGAGGCACTGTGCCGTTGTCTGGAGAAATCGGGGTTTTCAACCCAGAGGCAGGGCTTTGAACCTCGTTACTGCAGGTTTAGGGTTCTTCATGCCACCCATTAGCCCTGCTTGAAGATGGATAACAGAAGCATGAAGAGGTACTGAAGTCAGGACCTCTTTTGGGGGGTAATTTGGGAGCTTTGTTCACAAAAGGGGCATTAAGAGCTAAGGGGCACTGAGCCCCTTAAAGGGGCCCATAAAGTGCCCCATAAAGGGGCACTGAGCTCCAAAGAACTTGCATTTCACATGGATTTGAGCCAGTCTAGGGTTGGGACCCAGTCTCATAAGACTTTAATGCAAGTACATGACCACAGTACCAGTTTTCTTCTTTCAACTTGCCTGTGTTTCACAGGGAGAGCTGGTCTCCGTCAGCTCAAAGATCCATCTCTTCAGTTATCCCATGGCTCTCAACTATGCCACCTTCAGGTGACCGCCTGGCATGTGGCATAAGGATATTGGCCATGCCTGATGTTGAAGTATGTTTGAGCTCCTCTAGTCTTTGGGACAGCGATTTTTAAGAGGCAGTGCTGGGGAATATGCTATAACAGGGGAGCAAACAAAGGCTGCAGGAGGTGTCCATTCTAAAAGCAAGGAGGACTCAAGACCCGGTATACTTGTCTGTACATTTGCACTGCCATAAGACAGCAGCTGAGTGAAAATAAATACCTAGGAGACCAAACAAGTTGGAAACTCACAGTGGCTAGAGGAGGGAAAATGCATGAGACAAACACTTCCATGCAATGGATTTGCAGTAGAGGGATACTGATTACATGATAGCTCCTTAGCAGCCTCCTGTGAGACATGGAGACAGTACCATGACTGTGGTCTTGGCATGTCCTACATTCTCTCATTGACTTCCAGTCTTTAAGCTGCTGTTAATTAAAAAGCTCCCTTGTTCACCTCTGTTACAGACTCAAGAGTTTTTCTGGCTGAGATGAGTTGGAATCCATGTAAGAGCAGTAAAACACCTTGTATGGCACTGTTTTAACTGGCTCCTCTGAACCTACCTGCATGTTACTCTGCAGCTTAGACACAATGGATCCAGACCCTGCATGCTGCTCATAGGGCTGCATGGGCTTCATTAAGTGTACACACGTACTAAGTTGTCTTGATTCTTGCTTTTTTTTCTCTCAAGCACCTGAGAAGTCTAGACAAATGTGAGAACGCAGGAAAAGAGCGTTTAAATGCATTATAAATCCCATTTTAACTCAAGTAATTATAGCTACAGCATAATTAAAATATTGTGCAGGAAAAGAAAATAACCCTACCAAACTTAAACCCTGGGTGTATTAGCATATTGCCATCTGCAGATGACTGAACCTTTTACCTTGAAGCAAAATGATCAACAGCATCTTTTGCCAGGAACAAGGAGCCTGCTGAGCACGTCCGGGTCCTGGTCAGAGAGGGAAACATCTCTGGGTGGTGTAAACTTCCTCCTGCTCCCTTTCTTACAGGTGAGAATAAACACGTTCAAGCGGTAGCAATTACAAATCAAAATGTCACAGCAGAAGCAAAATCCTTGTGACATAAAATGTCTCATTTCACATTGATTGGAAAGTTCCAGCCTGAGAAATGAAAAATGCTCAACTTGGTTGCAGGAACACAGCCCTTTTCTTCCCAGTTACAAGCAGCAGAACAAGCCATCATGCCTTGCAAAACAAATGCAACTACTTCCTGACCAGCTGGAACTTAGTAATTTCAAGAGCAATAAATTTGCTGCTGTAAAAAACCCAAACCTATGACACTGAATCTTCATCAATCACAGAAAAGCACCATATGTGTCAAAGAAAGTTTGAGGTAATATATCTGATCAAAATATACTCACTCGGGTCAATCAAATCCTCTCCATACCAAAGTGGCTGAACTACCTTGCTTAGTGACATGGAATATTCCTATTGCAAGAAGTGGAGGATGGATGTTTCTTCATGTCTCCAGCTGAAGCAGAAATCAGAAGGCACAGCACCAAAATTACAGGGTGAATATCTCTGTCTTGTGTTATGCTGGAGGTCAGGTTAGATGATGATGATAACATTTCCTTCTGGCCGGAAAAAAAGGCATCTGTGAAAATACAATCAGAGCTTATGGGCCATTGAATGCATGTGCTCAGGAATTATGGGTTTTAGCAGTAGAAATGACATTATCTGCAAGAACAAATATGCTGCATCTCCCAGAGCCAGCAATGGAGCCTGAAAATGGGAAAAGTATGAGGAGACAATCCCAACTTGCTTAATTGCTTCACAAATCAAATGTATGGGCAATAACTCCTGTTTAGGGGAAATTCAGATGAGAAATATGATTACTGTTCTCTGCAGGGGAAAGACAGCACTTTGACAAAGGGAAGGCTGATTCTTTCCGAGTGATCCAAGTGCTGGGCCTGCCTTGCCGAAATGCCTTGGGAAGGTCAAAGTATTCCCAGGCTTCAGCAGTTTCGTGCAGCTTAGGAAGGACTCAGGCTGGCACAGTTTTGCTCAGGGACTGGGTTCGTGTCCTTTTGTGTGCGCTGGGCAAAACACAGGGCAGTTTGTGAGCCTTATTTTGGAATCCAAATGTATGTAAGAAAACCATTCTATGCATAATAAATATACAAAACTTGTATTTCTCTCCATGAAAGCAGCTTGAGATTTTGTGAATACAAAGACATATAAAGGCTGAGATAACTGGGGCTGTTCAGCCTGAAGAAGAGAAGCTACATGGATACCTCAGAGCAGCTCCCAGTGCCTGAAGGGGGCTACAAGGATGCTGTAGAGGCACTCTTCATTAGGGACTGTAGTGATAGGACAAGGGGTGATGGGTTCAAACTGACACAGGGGAAGTTCAAGTTGGAGATAAGGAAGAAGTTCTTTACTGTGAGGGTGCTGAGGCACTGGCACAGGGTGCCCAGAGAAGCTGTGGCTGCCCCATCCCTGGCAGTGCTCAAGGCCAGGTTGGACACAGGGGCTTGGAGCAACTGCTCCAGTGGAAGGTGTCCCTGCCCGTGGCAGGGGTTGGAGCTGGAGGAGCTTTAAGGTCTCTTCCAACCCAAACCAGTCTGGGATTCTATGATTCTTTTAATGGGGCAGTGGATGAAATGTTTGTACGTAAGTAACACCCAAGGGAAAGCTGTGTTGGTGTTCACATGTATTAAGCTTCCAGAATACCCTGTACAAAGTATCTTGCCCCAAATATTTTTTCCAGTAGGAGAAAAATGATGTCTTGCTTATAAAATTATAACATCTCATATCTAATATATGATATATGAGATATAATATATAATATATTATACATCCACTGGCAACTTATGCAGACAGATTCAGCCTGTGTTGGAATAACACAAGGGACAACACCTAACCTGGTATCTTGGCTTTATAGAGTGGATTTTGAAGGGCGAAGAATAATTCCAGGTATCGAAACAACCCAACACAAATAGAAAGCACAAATATTTGGCTGTGTGGTGTTTGTTTGTCTTTGCATAGACACCTGGGTTTGGGTTTGGCTCTTCTCTGCTTGTTTCAATGCCCATTTGCATCTGCTCAATGCATTCTTGTATGTAAGATCACATCGTGATGGAAATTCAAGCCCTGCACATACACACAGTAATAGGTTTGCAGCTGCGGGTGGAAGCAGGTGCTGTACAGCTTGTGTACCAGCTTTTGGCTCATTTTGTTCTGACTTGTGTCTCTTCCCCGCACCCCCCCCCCCCCCCCCCCATTCTATGCCCCAGAGTTATTTGCGTTCTTCTGCAGAGAGAAAGCTGCTCTGTCATTGGCAGTGGCGGGGAGAAGGGTTTGCCCATGGGGCAGGAGAGGCTCATTCTGTGGCTGGGCTCAGCCTGAGCCATGAGCAGAGTGACTCATCTAGCATCTTCATTTCTTAACTGGGAGGGTTGGTCCAGCCAAGCAACAGGGGCAGAGGTGCAGCTGGCTTTGATGCAGCAGCTGGGAGGTGAGTGTGGGAGGCTAAAAGTGATAGATGGCTGTGGAACATAAAGGACGGGGTTAAAGCCCCTCAACATGGTGCACGGTGCAAGGGCAAAACTACTTTTATTCTTTTCTTAGTAATATTACAGGGATTAAGTGGAATTTAATTGGTGCTTTGGCCTTGAGCTGCCCTCAGTGTGGGAGCTGGAGAGCAGACACAGCCAGCAGCTACTGCAAAGCCAGTGAACTCCAGCCTCTCACCTTTGCTGGTCTCTCAGAAGCAAGCAAACAAACGCTCATTAATTAACTGCAATGAGTAGTGCTGGGAGGCATCACCCAGGAGAGAGGAGTCAGGGAATGGAGAAGGCTGGAAAAGTCAGTCCAGTGGAAGAATACTCTTCCTGGGTAGGAGGATGCAAAACGTATATGGGCTGTTCTTTATCTTCATCATCTGCCTGGTGCTGGTGAAAAGGGCAAGGTGGCAGGAAGGTCCCCTGCTCTGATTACCCACATGAAGGCTTTGTTTCACTTCTCTGTGGCACTTCCAACATCTGAGCCACTGAGTCACAATGTTGGGGAAGAATCCAGTATACACAGTGGTAGATTTAGACCTGGTCCCCAGCTTGGGTTTGGACCAGTCCCAATGATTTTTTTCTCATTGAATTCCCTCGTGCAGTTCAAGGAACAATTCCCATCATACTGTAGAGAGGAAGAGTTAAACTGTAGTGACCTGGGTGGTTCCCCATCACCTTCTGTCAGTGTCAGAGGACAGTCTGCAACAGGATGGCTTTGCTGGTATCATTGCAGGCATGGGCCACTGCAGGGTGATGGCTGTGTGATGGGTAAAGCTCGGGCTCAAAAACTGAGCCAGTACATGTCTGGATCACCCTGCCAAACATGCGCAGAAAGTTGTGAACTGGAGTTAAGTACTATGTTCTTCCAGAGCTTTCTAGGAGATGTACCTACGAAAAGTGTCCCATGGGTATCGCTGTTCTTGCTCAGGTATAGATGGGCTTGGAATTCCGGTTGCTCCCTACTCTCAAGATTCAGTCACAAAAAGCTCTCTTAGCAAATCAAGTATCTATAAGCTTCTTTTGTTGGCTGATCTGTGCTCTGAAGGATTTCAGCAGACTTTATCCAGAATACTCAAGGTCCACCTAGCACAGCATGTGTCTATCTCCCGCATATTCAAAGCAGGACATGTGCATGTTCCCTACTGCTTCTGGGATACATGGGGAGATGTTAAAGCTATTTACAACATACACATTATGCTGTGTCCTTCCCAAGTGTAGAAAGACACTTCAAGATGCCCTCTTGGTATGAGTTGCCCAATCAGTTGGCATGGGGTCTCTACTGCACCTATCTCGCAGAGGTTTGGATATACTAACCTATATTTTCTGGGACCTAGAAATGAAATGACTCCTGAGCCCTTTGCCAGACCTGTGTAATGCCTGAATGGGTAGGTTTGTTATTTTTGCTGCTTCTTGAATCAGGTTACACAGGTCCGTTCAACCAAAGCATTTTACAGAATACCTGATTTTTAGAGTTCTTAGTTTTATCCCCAACTTTTCAGTCATGAAATCAATTTCAAGGCCAGCAGGAGCTGATGAGAAATGCCAGCTGCCATTACACCCCTCTGGGCTTATTTCTCACAGAGACTTGCATGCTCTGATGTTGATCAAGGAAAACCCTCAAAGGCAGAGACCAATGGTGTATTTAGGAGACTGTGGAAATGCAGGAGTTCTGTGCTGTGACAGGATTATAGCCCATATATTATTGATCCTGCTTTTGTTTAACCGGACTTTCAAACTTCAAGCCTCTCTTATGTCATTGCTTCCAACACCCTGAACTTCCAGTGAAGTCGTCCCAGGGCTGCGCTGGATACTGGAGACCAAATGTGAATCTGTACATGTGATGCCTGCATCATTGTTAGGATAAATGAGCAGAACATCTCCAAACATGCAGTTCTTGCAGACTATCTTTGAGTTTTGCAAAGTCCTCACTTTATAGAAACATACCATGTCCATCGCCAATTTTGAGTCCACTCTGCTAGTAGCGGTTATAATGAGTCAGCAGGATGATGTTTAGATGGTGCACATGGGGTGTGATGCATGGAGAAGCTTCACTCAGGGTTTATCAAGAGAAGTCCATTGAGTTGTGGAGTTTATAAAGAGCTCTGGATACAGTGAAATCCTTTTGCCAAGGTAGCAATAATCTTCCTCCAAAGCATGTATTATTGGGTTATTGTAAATGCCATAGGTGAATTGTGGTGCATAAGGTCAAAGGACAATTGCTTTCATCTGTCTGAAATATACTCTGAGAGCCTATTAGTACCTCGTGTTTAGTAATATCCTGGCTGAGTTAATTCAGTCCACCTCTGGCCAAGTGCCACTACATAAACCTCACTGACATTTCCATTTCCACTTCCCTTTGCTGGCAGCAGATCCTCTGATTTCCTCCCACTTGAGGTTTTAAACTTTTGGAAGAATCTCTTCTTTGTGCAAATCAATTTGATCTTCTTTCGCTGCCCAAGGAACCACATTCTGGCAGGAACATCACTGATACAATCAACTTCACTGGGCTTTGGTTGTTTAATCTGTATTCGCAGCCAGCACCACCTCCTGCGACTGGAGGCCAAACCAGAAGGGGAAAAAAAGTGAGTTGTTAGAGGCCTTTACTATTTCTCTGTATCACCTTCAATGATAGCCCAGAGTTGTAGGAAGGGTCCTTGCATGTCTGTGGGAGCTGCTGTAAAAGGAAGCGTCCCTCTCCTTACAGGTTGACCATTAACCCCCATGCCTGTGGCTTGTACCACTGTTAACTATGTATTTCTGGAAATCCAACCTTCTTTCTGCAGTCCTTCCTCCAAGTAGCTAAATTTCCTCTGCAAACTATAATAAGTGACAAAAGATCACCACCAACAGCAGCTGGCTTTGGCTCCTATCATTCTCTTGCCTTTGTCTAATGTACAACACTAGGCGTTTCTTGCCTGCTTTGTCTAATCTATTTTTACACATCTCCCTTGCAATGTGATGAATTATGTCCTGTGGGTGCTTGTTTTTCTCTATCAACTGTCAAGGGAGTCCAGGTAACTTGTTCAGATGGAGATAACACTCAGGATATTTACATTTGGACAAAGAATATCAGTCCAGAGTATCTAAGGGGTAGGATTCATCTCATCACGCTTTAGGTGTCCAGAGAGAGGATGTCAACAGCTGAGCCAAGACATCAAGACATTCTTCCTCAGCGAAGACAACTCAGATGTTGGGAGAGGGGATGACTAATCTATCCTTTGGCTATAAAAGGAGCCAACATGGCTAGCTGGGATGTCAGGACTCATTTTGCAGATGAATCAGGGTGCTATTTAGCTGGAGAGCCTGACATTGTTGCAGAGCAATGGCTGAGCCCTAGCCTACGGTCACACACCATCATTTGTCACCAGCTCGTCTGGCACTGCTCCGCTACTGATGGTATAGGGAAAAATATCACCTGAGCCTAGTCCTTCTGAACGTGACGACTGAATTTCCCCAGACTCTAGCAATAGGAAAACCAAAATCCACTCACCTTTTGACTCTGATGTTGTCACAACAGTTTTGCAGCGAATCGATCACTCACATCAGGCATCCATATCTCAAAACATGCAAATAGGCTCAGTCAGGAAGAAACAAGCCTCTGAGCACGCTGCTGAGGGAGGATGTGGGATACAGAGAGAGGTGATGCTGGCTGTTACCTTAGCAACAATCTCCATCTCGTAGGGATCTGAAACAGGCAGTCTGACCCCTGGCAATAATGTTTGAACCTTTAATGACTTAAATAATGGAATAATTCTCTGCTGTTATGAAAGGGAACAGCGTGTGGCCCCAGTTGAACATCACTTGTAACCATAATGGGTGAAGCCACGTTTCACAGACTTTGGCAAAGAAGGTGATACTAAAATACATGCAAGATACAATGCCTGAAGGAAAACAGGCCTGATTTTCCACTTGAACCAAACTCATGTTATTCTAACTCCACAGAGAATTGAGTCACTATTTCTTTCTGAAAGGAGACAACGTGGTTTAGGGTATTGGTAATGAAGCAATATCAAGCTATCATATAGAACTGTTAACCCATAGGTTTCAATATCCATTGGTGACACAGAAGGGGAGGTTGCAAACCCACTTGCATTTCAAGTTTGCAATTATTATTTGATTGTGTGTTTTGTTGTGACTGAGAAATTCTGGATTGGCGCCCTGGAGAGGTCGGCTCAGCCTTGAGCTTGTTTCCTGGGCAGTTTGAGGGGCCCTTTTTGGCTAAAGTCTTCTTGAGTAATAAGAAAAGGCACAGAAGCTTTATGATATATTCTAGATTGCCATCTGTTGCTTCTCTAGTTGCAATACTAACCGCACAAATATTTAAGTTAGAAGGCCACTTTGGAGATCCATCTAGTCTAAACCCCTGCTGAAAGCAGGACTCAAGGTAGAATTTGCATACAGGCTAAAGCTTTCGCCATAGTCATGCTCTTGACTAAGGCTCTTCTACCTGTACCAAAGAGCTTTATTCTGGAGGAGACTTCTATCTTCACTTTCATGTATTCTGTGGCTTCTTTGTGACTGATAGGAGGAAGATAAATTGCAACAGAGATTTGTATTGTTTTGACTGTGTTCTGTTGAAACCTCTTACTGCTACAGGCTACCAACAACTGACTGAGAAACTGTAATGTCTATCTTGCTATTCATGCCTCATTGTCATGGTTTAAGCCCCGCCGGCAACCCAGAACCATGCAGCCGCTCTCTCACTGTCTCTCCTTCCTCCCCCAGCTCCCGGAGGGATGGGGAGGAGGATCGAAAGAATGTAACTCCCACTGGTTGAGATAAGAACAGTGCAGTAAGTGAGGTATAACACAAACCACTGCTGTACCACCAATAATGATAATGATAAGGGAAATAACAAGGGAAGAGAATACAACCACTCACCACCCGCCAACCGATACCCTGCCCGACCCAGCAGTGATCCAACCCTTCTGGGTAACTGCCCCCAGTTTATATACTGGGCATGATGTGCTGTGGTATGGAATACCTCTCTGGTCAGTTTGGGTCAGGTGTCCTGTCTCTGCTTCCTCCTGGCTTCCCCTCCTCCCTGGCAGAGCATGAGGCTCAGAAAGTCCTTGGTCAGAGTAAACATTTAAATCATTATAATAATAAATAATAATAATTCATTAAAATAAATCACTAACTAACTAACTAACTAAATCATAATAAATCATTACTGAGAAGCAACGAAAAACATCGGTGTTATCAATGCTGCTCCCAGGCTGAAAGTCAAAACCACAGTGCTGCACCAGCTACTAAGAAGGAGGAAAATGACTGCTGCTGCTGAACCCAGGACACTCATTTTTCATTGTATCATGGGAATGGCTACCTTGCCACCTACTTTTCCCATGGTACAAGCCATTTCATGCAGACCATGTGGAATTTGGTCACCTAGCACTGATTTCAGCTTTATCTTCTCCTGTGCCTTTTATATCATTTACTGCAGGACTATGACTCTTCCTTGGCTTTGGCCCCTGCTACCAGCTAGCAATCCATGCTCCCTTCATAGTCCTGGGTAAATTCCCCATGTCTTCAATACTCCCTGACAAAATAAGCTGAAATACCTATTTTTCTTCATTAACCCTCAGCAGAGCCCAGAACAACCATCTCAGAAGGAAAGACCTGCATTAATTCACCATTTAGCACTGTGTGGGTAACTGTCATGGAAATGGCTTTCTGCAGAATGTTTTCATCTGCTTCAAAGATTCCTGGCTCTGGAGCTGGCAGTGACGAGAACTGTAGTGCTTCTTGGGATAAAAAGCACTGGGGTAACATGAAAAGAAGCAATAGAGGTGACAGTCTGCCCTACGTTCTGTTCTGCAGTTTGCATAAGGTGAGAAGACTGAAATAGTTCTTACACTGGGGGAAGCATCCAGTTGCCACTTCTCAGTCCTTGGTTTCCTTATTTCTTTGCATTGGTGGTTCAAAACCTGCTCCCTGGAAGCTGGCCCGGACCTATTCACCAAGGAGGTGTGTGATGCTCCCCTCACCAGTGCATGAGGTCCAAGAAGTTGGTGTGGTTTGTGGTAGTGGAATTACTTCACTTGTCCACAGAAAGTTTGCTTTGTCTTTTGATATTGTTATTGATCAAGAAGATTTCATGCAAGAAGGGCAGCATCACATGTTACAGTTGAACTGAAATGTTATTCACCTGAAAGAGCCATGCCCTTGCCCTCCCCATAGGCCCAAGTGATCCTTGGGGATTCATCAGTTGCTGGGTTTAATCAGAGGGGAGAAGTCAGGACATCTAAACGAGCATTAACAGTCTGATGCTAAGTTTTAGGCTTAGGAAGCTGACACTCAATGCAGGGGCCTGATTTTGCATTTAAAACCTTACGAAACACAACGTCTGTGCTCAAGAAAGAGGGTGGATGAATTTGGGGCTTTGTAAGCAAAATGAGTTTTGGATCTGTGCAGAGGAAAACAAAACTACTCCAGAACAACAAGGTGGGATGAGCTGTGGAAAACTGGGGTTTCTGCCAGTGGAGAAGCAGAAGTGGAGCTGCTGGGAAAAACATCACACCTCCAACCCTGCACCCCGTCTTTGCCTTGGTGCAGCCATCAACAGAGCTGAGCCCTGTTCTGATATGAAACACATTAAGCAGTTGCATGAAGATTTGGCCGCCACTTCCTTGGGCATAAGTAAAGCAAGGAATGGGGTCCTGAGGAGCCACTTTGCCACTCCAAGCAGCTGCCTAAGATCAGAGCAAGTCCATGCCTTAAAAATGGGTGTGTAGGAATCCTTGTGCCTGGGGTATCTCACCTGCACAGATGAAGTGAGGCCTGAATTGCTCAGTTCTGAATGACTCCTCTCATGCTATTTACAGACTTTTCAGTGTTTGGCCACAGATCAGTAGGAAAATACACACACGAGGCTCGTTCACTCCTGTAATTTAGATTTTGCAATTCAGTTTAAAGGTTATCTCTAAATTCTCTCTGTTAGTAATTATAGAACAGAGAACAATCAGATAAATCCCCAGATATCATCAAGATCCTGTGACATGAGAAACCTTGGTAAATTTGTGGGGTTCAGTACAGGTTTGTATTTAAATTAGGATCATAAGATAAGCAAATAAACGATTGTGTGAGGATGGCTACAGAGACAAATGTAATCTGAAAAGAGATAAACCAACTGAAAAAAATCATTATACAATCCCAGACCAGTTTGGGTTGGAAGGGAGCTTAAAGCTCATCCAGTTCCAACCCCTGCCATGGGCAGGGACACCTTCCACTAGAGCAGCTTGCTCCAAGCCCCATCCAGCCTGGCCTTGAACACTGCAAGGATGGGGCAGTCACAGCTTCTCTGGGCACCCTGTGCCAGCGCCTCAGCACCCTCACAAGGAAGAGCTTCTGCCCTATCTCCAACCTGAATCTCCTCTGTTCAAGTTTGAACCCATCACTCCTTGTCCTATCGCTCCAGTCCTTGATGAAGAGTCCCTCTCCAGCATCCTTGTAGCCCCCTTCAGATACTGGGAGCTGCTCTGAGGTCTCCACACAGCTTCTCTTCTCCAGGCTGAACAGCCTCAATTTGCGCAGCCTGTTGTGCTCTATAGAGAAAACTCTATTAATTGAAACGGAAGACTCCTTTGCATCATTTCTTTTCTTTGAAAGAAGAAGCCTTTGGTCAAAGTGACAAAAGATTCCCACATTCGTCTAACATTGCAGCATATGTGGGGCTTGAAGCTGAGAGAGGACGGCACCATGCTTGAGCCACTCAGTACTCCAAAGACTGAAGTTGCAGCAAGGCTCCAAGTGGAGTCTCCATACCCCAGCTGAGCGCTCTGGTGCTCAGGCTGTTCATCATTCCAGGATGGATTGATCTTTTTCTGTTCTAAATGCCATTTTTCAGAAGCTTCTGACTGTTCTGATGCAAAATGAAAACAAATGTGCAAACCTCAAATAGTTTCACAATTCATCTTTTCCAGCTATGCCAGATTCTTGGAGCGTGTCATTAATCTTTCCAGTGGGATAGCCGGGTTTCTTACTAGGGATTTGCTTCTTTCTTACTTTGGATCTGCAAGTCTTTGTCTTCTCCCACACTTTCCATGGATAAAGGAGAGGCAGGCACAGATCATGCCTCTGACCAAGCCCATGCTGCTGCTGGTTAGGTCCTGCCTGCCCACTTCCAAAACCTTCATCTTGTGATGCTTAAGGATGTCATCTGTGACACCCCTTTCCTGTACTTCAGCAGTGTCATGGTTTCTGCAACCCCGTTCCTCAAGGGCTGCCACATGTGGTTTCTAATAAAAGAAGGGTCTCTGCTCTCAGTTGGACACACTGTTCCCTGCAAACCCACCCTGCGTTGTGAAAGGCTCACAAGCACATCCAGTTAACAAACTGGTCCAGGAGCAAAGAGATTCTTCCACATTTGCTACTCTTACAAGACCACACAGAACATCCTGGTGGATGTGAAATGCTGCATGTGTGTTCCAGTGGCCTTTGTCTAATGGGAGGAGAAATATGTGGACATAACAGAAGTTAAATGCATTGGCCTGGCTCCCTGGTTACTAGGAAACAGAAGGATGCTGGTTCACTGTAGTTATTTTATTCCCAGATGAGGAAGCTGAAGCTCAAGCTGAAATAAAAGTTCCTTTTCTGAAAGAGTTGTACTTGTGTAATAGAAGAACAAGCCCCCCGTTGAACCTGCACAGCCAGAAAATGGTCCTGTTTGCTTTGCACCCTCTGTCCTTTCAGCACAAGTTGATACAAACCTTTGTTCACTTAATTAGCTTTTCCTCTTTTGTGTATTAAACCACATTGCCTTCAGCAGATCGGGTTTCATTCTCAGTGGGTAAAAATAATGGAAAGGAATTATTCCACAGGAAGCCAAAGTTCCCATCTCCTTTGCAACTGAGCTTCAGAAATGAGCAAAACAAGTCAGAAAGAAGCAAAGGCGAGTGTCAGGTTTGGCAACCACAGTCTTGTACTTGGAAGGGGTGAGGAGCTGGTCTCTACACAGCCATCTCCCTCCGCAGGGAACACCAGGCACATTATAAGCTACCAAGGGAGTGGAGGAGAAACACCACTGCATCTTCCCCCTGTGCCTCAGCTTCCACTGCCAGCTGCTTGAAGCATATCCTCATTGCCTCCAAACAACCCAGGGAGGAAAGCACCTGGCCGCAGCACCAGGATAAGCAGCCAAAAGCATCCCTTGGCTAAGGCTTCCCCGCTGCCACCCTCTCCAGCTCATGCGGGCTGCTCGCTGCCTCTGTTAGTCATCTCTGCCTACCGCTTATGTTCATCTGATCCTTCTTGCTCACAGACCCATTTCTTTCTCTCTGGTGAGCCCTGGCAGGGAGTTCCATCCCATTCAGCTGTTAATATTTGATTATGCCTCTAGTGAAGTGAACACTCATTAAGTTAATTCCAGCAACAATATAAACATCAAAGGGCTGAATTAGTTGTAATAGCAGAATGTGATGGGCTGGCATCAATGCTCATTTATTGCTTTCTGCCACTTCCTAATGCTCCCAGTGCTGTTGGGAACAGAGCATGGCTTTGGGGAACATCTTGGTGCTGAGCTTCAAACCTGACTTCAATTCTAAATAGTGATTCCCACAAAGGTTTGCCAGCTCTGGTGTAAGTGTGGGCTCTGACTCACCTGAAATATGTCAACTATGGAAAACAGTGGATAGAGACAAGAACTGACATTTCATTGCGCTCCTTGTAACCCTCCAGAAGACTCTAGAGGGATATAAGCTCTTGGCTGTTTATGCTCACAGGTTCAGATGAGCACTGGAAGATCTGGGATAACTTCAACGCACTGAGAGTCTGGCATTGCTAATGGAAAACTCCATGTTCTATTGTTTTATTTTGCTTTTCCCTTTCTAATCCCTCCAATTGATTGCCATTAAAATTAGATCAACATTTGGTGGGGATGTTCAGATCTGAACTGCAGCACACTGCAATGTACACTCTAGCATTTTGCTCTCCTCTTGCTGCTGGTTGACTGCAACAAGCTAAAAGGCTTTATTTTGCCTTTTGCTAAAATAGCTTCCTTTCTGCTCAAACCTGAATGTCACAAGTGATGGTGAACGCTGCTTGGTCTCTGAGGGGATTTATAATGGAAAACAATACTGTGAGATGGAAACGCTGCCATAAAACTTTCCTATTTAAGCAAAGTTTGGAAAAATATTTACATAGTTCACATCTGTTCCAAAGGAAATGAGAAATATCGACTTCTCAAAGCTTGTTTTCATCCCAAGTCACAACAAATACCAATTACCCCTGAAAATATTATTGCTTCTGGCCATCCTTGTTGTCTCCCCTTAAATAACAAACCTCCCCATGTGTTTTCTTGCTGCTCTGCACGAGGTTGTGTGTTCAATACCTGGTGCTACCCAAGCCTGCTGGGTTCTCAGGTTTACAGTAGCCCCATTTCTCTCTAGATACAGTGGGGCATACAAAACTCTGCAGTTGGCAGAACTGAGCTATCCAATGCCTCATTTTGCTCTTTGAAGACTGAAACCATTGCGCAAAGTCCTGGTTCAGTAACGGATGAGGATTTGGAAGCCTACGAAAGACTTTGCTTGTGTCGGGCATGACATATAAATACAAAACCTGTTGTTTTATCTCCTGTAACTATAATTACTCAGTCAGATGAGGGATTATAGCACTCACTGTATTTGCTGTGGAATTAAAGCACTTGTAGAGCTATAAAGTGCTTACATGCTCTGGTAAATGAAATCAACTTGAAAATCACCTCATGTATTATAAAATCAAGAGCAAGAACAGGATGCAGGGACCCTGATTCACAAACAAGTTACCTTCTTGAACGGTTTCATGGGTCTTGTCTTTGCTATTCCTTCTCCTCCTTGGATTCTGGGCCATTCTCATTTCTCTCAAGTCTGTGTTGCTTCACCCAAGATGAGATTTATCAGGTGGGTGAAGGGATATGTAAGCATCCACTACAACCCTCCCACTGTACAACACCATCACCACCCTGCCGTGACCCCAGCCAGGTTGTCGTTCTGCAGCTTGGTGCAACTTCCAGTTCTTCCCATGCATTTCCCACACACCATACAGCCTGGTTCAGACACTGGGGATGAGCAATGTCAGCTTCCCCTTGCACCCACCTTTGCTTCAGTTTTGCCCTTGTCTGGCTGCTATCTGTTGCAGTTTCAAGTTCTTTTTCTAGGGGAATCCATGAGGAATGGCGAATGGTGGGCTGAGAGTGACTTGGGTCTGGCTCATGTACTCCATCAGGTCATTTCCATTTAGCATTCTAACAACTCTTGGTGAAGTGCTGGAGTTGTATCGCAGCTCCTAGAGCACATGCACAGAACAGCACTTTAGAATTACTGCCTTTACTGTAGAAACACTTTAAATCTTTTACTTTAATATGTGATGGTTGTTCTATGCTTGCAACCTCAGAAACCCTCTAAGATGCCTGGCTAGATGGGAGCACAGTCGTATGAAACAGCAGGAAACTGGGAACCATACCTTCAGGTCCTTCACTCAATAACTAACTTCAATTTCTTGATACCTCAGTTTACCCATCTGAACACTCATTTATTCTTGACGAGGCAATAAGAGATTTTGGCTGTGGAGCCTTGCGCAGGTACGGGTGACTCTGATGTGTTCCTGTAGCATCTGGCTGGCTGCGATCCTGCAGAGCTGATCGGCTCAACACTTCTTCAGTTTCTTCCACTGCAGGAGGTGTTTGCAGCATTTGCAGTGAGCGTCTGAGGTACCCTGAAATAACTGAATAAAACACAGAAAAGACAGTTGCAATCTCATGTCAACTCATACACTGTCATTAAATAAAGTCTGGTGTAAGTGGAAATGCTGTAATTAGCTAAAGCTGGCACTATAAAATGCTCATATTTGATTTCTTCTTCCTCCCTCTTCCTTTCCATCAGCTATTTAACAGCACACAGCAGGTAAAAGTGAACACACACTGTTTGTCTCCTGTGCTTTTCCAAAACATGCTCGAGGCTGTTTAATGTGCTCTGAAGTATTCAGGCTGAGCTTGGCTTGTTCAGTGACTAAGCCTAGCTACTTCAGGGTGCCTCCTCCTTGCTTCCCTTGCTCTCGCCTGGTTCCCTGGGTGCTGAGCACAGGGGAAGATCAGCCCCTGGTAGCGGGTGTGAGTGACTGCTGTGTCACAGGGGGCTTGCAGCACTCCCACGCTGGCCCTGAGATCCAGGCTGCCGCACAGAAGCAGTTGTCACCATGGACACCAGAGCAGGGCAGACTCATCAGAAGATATTGATAGGGTATAATGTCAGTGACTGGAAACCAGACCAGCATGGGGTCTTTAAAGGAGAGCAGTGAATCATCTCTTGGTTAGGTAAGGTGATCTCTGACTGCAGGGTAACCCAAGGGCTAATTTGCATCCTGAATTATTATTTGTAATAGCAGTATTACTGTACTGGAACAGCATCCCAGTGTGTTGAGATGCTGGATAAACAGAAAACAAACCCCGTGTCAGGTCCTATGGGTTTGCTGGCTGGGTACCAGGCAAGAGCTAGGATGGGCTGGAGAGACTGAGCTGAGCCCCAGGATGTGTCAGACCCCAGATTGCTGAACCCTGACACATTCAGCACCAAAGCTGAAGCTTGGGCAAGGGCACATCCGTGGATGCTCGGAGCAGAGTCATGTTAGGGGACAGTGACAGGTTGCTGCTTTAGGTCCTGCCTTGTCCAGTCCCTGCTTGCTGTATTTGCTGCAGTGTAACACAGCCCCCATGTCCCCATGGAGTTAAAACACACAAGATCTTCCAGCCCCTAACCACTGTTTGTATCCCAGTATCCTAGGATCTTCCAGCTGTGGTTCAGGAAGATGCTTAATACAGTCTTCTCTCCCAAAAAAGAGCAAAGACCTTACAAGATAGCCCATTAATCATTCCAGAGGGGAATTTTCTCATCAGTTTTCCAATCAGAACCTCCTCAAATCCCAAAGCTAATCAGACACTGATTTACTGCTTGGATTAGCTCTATAATTTGCACAACTCTATCCACAGTCTTGGCTGTAATGGCAGTGCCTTTACATTCTGTGGCTCTCTGAATGTATCTGATTACATCAGTCAGAGCATCAAAGTAGTTGTCAAATGGAAAGAGCGACTTCAATAGACCCAAGTTTACTGCTTAGATGAGCTATAGGAGGAGAAAAAGAATGCAAGTAATTCACCTGCTAATGCAGTTTTTTATTGTATGTGTGCTAGGCATAAAGAGATACTTTGCAAACACATTTTAATGTGGTTTTTCTTCTCTTGGAGTATTAACGTTGTCTTAATTGTTTAAAATCACACATTATCTGTGTCACATGGAGATCTGTCTTTTTAATACTCCAGAAGAGTATCCCAAAACGGGCTTTCCCATGACATGAGCTGTGATTGAGTGGAAACAGGATCTGAAAGATTAAAAGGGCCTGTCTTGTCATGAAAGACAGGGGAACTTTGAGGGGTCACTTCATCAATGTGATTAAGTCTGCAGGTACAGTCTGTCACTCTCTCAACATGTCAGGTATGAGTGATGGGGAAGGAGCTGATTCCTAAGGTAGACATCATGTTTTAGATCAGTTCTCCAAGATTCCCTTCGAGGAAAACACCTCGACAGGAGCTCCTGTCAAGGAGAAGAGAAAGACAAGCAGTTCTGTAGTGATGGGGTAGTTCCTTTTCAGAAACTTCCAGGATGAAAATGGACTTTCTCAACCTCAGAAAAGGGAGAAAATAAAATACAATAAAATTAAATTTAAAAGAATTGCTTTGTTTGACCTTTTTTGGAAAGTAATTGTCTGTTTTCCAACTCCAAATGAGGTCTCTGCTCCATGTGCAACAGATGGGTAACACCTTTCCTTTTCTCAAGCCTCTCTGCACCGCTCAGCTTGGGCAACTACCTTAAGTAGCAGCTGAAGTAGAGCCCTGTGCTCAAGGAGGAGCTTTTATTCCCTGAAATGACTAAGATATTACCACACACTTGCTCTACCAATCTAACTGTGGGGCAGTGACACTGTGAGAAGGGGAGAAATGGGCAATGAAGGCAGAGTGAGGGCACATGAGACACCACAGCCCTTTGCCAACACCCTGGGAGATAAGTGGCCACTCAGAGAAGCTGGGGAGGCAGTTTGCAGCCTGCCAGGCTCATAAGACGGAGCAAACCCAGACTGGTTTCTTTGCCTTAGTAAGCTGCCTTAATAACTTGTTAGTATGGAAGACCAAATGCCTATTCACAGTTAGTTAGCCAGATGTGCTAGGATTCCAAGTCATTGCTAATGCTGTTAGGTCCAATTCTGATGTAGACATTTTGGTCATTTAATCATATTGAAAAAGATTTTTTTCCCTTTTAGTTTCAGGGGGTTTTCAGGTGTGTTGTTCAGCAATATAATGCATCTACTGAGCAATGCTGGTCATTCTGCCTGCCAGACAGACTCTGGAATGCCCTTTGAGCTGCTGTATGATTGTTGCATTGTTAGTGATTGATGGCATGATGATTATTTTTTAGGAAGGACTGAAGCAGTGGGTAGGAAGTTAGTTGCACTATATTATAATTACTGCAGAATAAATCTGACTGCAATCAGGATGTACTGATTGCAGTCTACAGGGATTTCTGGATGTCCTTTTTAGCCATGACATCATGTGAAAGTGATTCTGCCACCATTAGAAGTAAGGAATTGAGAAGGAAACTGAGGATGTTGGAAGTACTCTTGTACAAGTAAACCTCGGGGAGAAGACTGTTCAAACCCATTTGGTCCCTTACGGCTCCCAGGCAAAGACCAAGCATCTGAGGAGACAGTTCAGGGTATAGATTTCCAGATTCTGTCCCATAGGTCTTGAATTTACATTCAAGGACACAATGAATTTTCCCTATCAGCACTTGAAACACAAGATATTGTCAGTGTCAGAAAATTGTAAAGGTTACACAGAATGAGACAAACCATCCTTTGTTGCCTGAAAATCTCCTCATTGTCTCCTCTTGTGAAGCCAGCATAGGAGAGGTTGCTTTGGGATATTCCTCATAATCCTTGTCATTAGTTCTTAACTATTGCGAAGGAGTGAGGGGTGCAAATGATCAGCAGCTCTGACACAGAACGGGTGGATTGTTTAACCACTGCCGTGACAGGAGAAGCGATGGGTGAGTTTTCATAGAAAATATGCGCCTGAGTCTGAATCCAGACTGTTTGTTTAGGCCTTGTCTTCAAGAGTCTCTCCTTTCTCATCCTAAAAACGTCAGCAGGGTCTCCAATTCTTTTTTCCCGAAGCCTTTCAAAGGACTTTTCCCTTGACAGCCAACAAGCAAGCTGGTGAAACACCCCCTCTGCTTGCTCATTTACAACAAGTACTTTTGGCAGCTTTAATGCACGTACACATGTTTTCTCAATGCATCAAGCAGCAAGACTCAGGATGCAGGAGTAATCTACATTGCAGGCACAGATTTGCTCCTGATGGGTAACACAACAGTATTTGAATAACTTTCAACACAGAATATTTTCTAAGGGACTACTATAATTGTTCCATCTAAATCCATGGCAGGTGCCCCAGCTATTCAAACACAGCAAAGTGCGCCGTGTTTGAATAGCTCAGCTTAGCATTTGCATTGTCCCATATTCATCGTCTTTAGATTTCCAACCAAATCCTGGCTGGTGGGCTGCTGGCAATGAATCAAAGCAGTGCCTCTTTCCCACTCAAATATTTAGAGACAAAACAACCACAACTTCACTTGGTGACAAGAAGAAAATCATTCTATGTTTTTTTGGGAGGAAAACAGGACCTTGGAGAATGGCTCATTCCTTCTGAAGGTGGAGATTCCTTCTCAAAGGGTTACTGAACTCCAGCAGTTCTCGGTATCCCCCCTGTATTATAGGTTTAATACAAACCGTAAAGTGGAGGTCCAGGAGTAGCTCCCCTTGCATGGCTGCTGCTCCAGCAATGCCTGAGAGGGGTAGAAGCACACAGTGAGGAGGTGCAACCATACGTTGAGTGTCTTTGTCAGTACTGATAAGTCAGCATCCTCCCTAACTAAACTGCGGCACGGAAAATCACCAGTACCTATCGCAAGCCCTCACAATCACTGTTATCACCTTTCTGCTGTCTAAAGAAAGGCATTTTCCACATGGTCAGGAAGAAGGGTATTTCACATATAGCCTTCATCAGTGACTCAAATTCCATGGTGATTTTTGTTTCGCCTTTGAAAGGGAAGGACTGCTGGGATGACAGGGAATTCTTCCTTTTATTGTGGCATTGAAGCAGAAACAAGATATGATAAAACATCTTCAGGTTGTCTTTGGCATACATTTGGCTTAAATGCTGCTTTAAATGGAAGGGGGTTTGCAGTGGCAGGAAACACCAGCTCTAGTCTCCTTTTCCATGCAGAGGGTTTTCTTTTTTTCCAATTAGGGTTGAATTTAATGTCCTACTTTTTGCTGAAGTACTAAGCTAAATAAATAGGATTTATATGACTAGAATCCCTAGGTGCCCATTTGAAGCACCTCACAAAGCCATTAAGGATGGATAAGAGCTGATTTGGGTTCTGATGAGGTCCTTATGCTGTAGCCTGTATAGCTTTGATGCTTTGCTTGGTGTCAGCACTCAGATGTGTGTGCTTATGTTCCTTGACCCAAGGCCACATGAGTTGAAGCCACTCATGTCTTTAACTGTAGTTAGGTTTGCTTATCAGGGGAACGTTTGGTGCCCCATGCTTATAGGAAAAGGGGGAATTTGGCCTCCAAATCTCCCATCAAACACAGCATCACAGGAGACTCTCAGCAATGCTATTTTCAATGCTTGATAACCTTGACATCTCTATTAGTTTTTTCATGTGCAGTCACTGTGAAAACTATTAAAGCTGTATAAACCCCACATCATTTAATCAAAGCTTTGGAGTACAATGCCTCTATTTAAAACCAAAGACAAGCACTGAGGATGGAGCCAAGCAAGAGCTGAAACTTCATGGCAATTAACAAAGACAATCACATTCTTATCATGAGGAGATAGTTTCTTCAACTCCGGTTCCAATTATAATGAGGCACTCAAACATACCCATCTCCTGCAGGACACTGAATTGAGTTTAACAGTTGCAGTAACCTTTTCTGCTTGTGCATGAAAATGTATGAAATCCTGTCCTCAAATAATGATAGAATTAATTTTCTTTGTCTGATTCAGTGACTGTTTTGTTGTGCAACAGCCTCAGAATTTAAGGCTGAAATTAGGCCCTTTTAAGGAACAAAAGAGAGCATGTTTCTGATTCAAGCCTGCGCTGGAGAATCTGCTTGTGTTTGGGAGTGGTGTCATCCTTTCAGAGTTCATTGACAGGCTCAAGAGCTGCTCTGAATGAGAGATTTATGCAGGGTGCTTGTGTAGGTTGCTTTCTCGGGTATCACAGTTTCACATGAGAAGTGGCACAGGAAAAGCTCACTGTGGTCACTGTTAACTCATTACCCACTTGCTTAAAAAGTATTATTTTAAATTAAATTTAGCTTTTAAAATCTGATTTAGAGACAGTGTTTTTTAGAAAGGAGAACATTGGAGTACAGCATTTCCAGGAAAGGAAATGCCTCACTTGTGACCTCTATATATAATATACTGCTGACCTACACAGATGACAAACACCTACAGGATACAACTCCTCCTCCTCCAGGCCCCATGGTCTTCTGGCAAGTTTAAGTTCCAATCTGGTCTTGGAGTATCTCATCTGGTAGCAGCTATGTGCGTATACTTGGTCCAGCTTTCTTGGTGACAGCATCAGAGCTGTAATCGTGGTGCACTTCTGCAGACGTCCCCTGGAGAATCCCGTTTTCTTAGGCTTTGGACTAATAGCAGAGGGAAGAACGGGGGTGTCTCTTGGCTGAAAAGCGTGCCTTACTGTCATTCCTTCTGCTTGTTGATCCAAGGCCAGGGTCACCCACTGTTCCTCACAGCTCCAGACTGCTGGAAGGAGGCGTAAAAGACAGTTGGTTTTACAGACAGCTGCCAGAGCTGCTGCATGGGCTGTGCAATGAGAGAAGCCATGAGACTGACGAACATGCAAGGCAGCCTTGTGAGATCCCAGCCATCCTCTTCAAGTTGTCCCAGAAATGGAGCAAGTTACACAGCACTGCTCGTGTTAATAGGCACCTAGAATTGACATTACCCCAGATGAGCAGGGGGATGGGAAAACTGACTGGATTAAGTAAAAGCCATGAGTTATGACATACATGATTTATAGCTCTGATCTCAATCACACTACTATGCTAGCTTGCCTGTTTCAGGTCCTTGTGGTAATGATGCCCTCACCACATCCCTTGGGAAGCATGCCGAGTGCCCAGCTGCTCCTTCTCTTAATATATTCATCATGTCTCACCTAGGAGGTCCTTTACTTTCCTACGATTATTCTTTGCCAGGTGCTGACTCTGCACAGAGATTTGCTAATTGCAATTCAAATTATTCACTGCAGTTCAGATGAAGACAATAAATTAATCCATTAGAATGGGAAAGATCAAAGCATCTCATTCCTTGAGTGGTCTGCAAGGGAAAGCAGCAAGCCAGGCATCTCTCAGAGCAAGAGTAAAAGGCAGCAGAAGCAGCTGCTTGAAAATGGGGATTTTCCTGCTGCAGGAAGCACCAATATGTCCTCCCTTGTTTGTACATGGGCGAAGGATAGAAATGGAAAATATCAAAGGACTTGCATGAAGAACACCTTGCTGACACTCCCCCACACAACACTTTCCATAGTCAGCTCAGTCGCTTGCATTTCCTTCTGGAGTTAATCCTCTTCACCTTATTCCCACTCATTCTTGCCTTGAACTCGTGCCCTTCTTTGGACAGACGCATCAGTCCTGCATTGCCATGGGCATTATGAAAAGAGAAGCACATGGTATCCATGCTGAACTTCAGGCGAGGTATCTGATGGACTCACAGTCAGTCCAAACGCCCCATCTCTAAATTGTTTTGCTTAAACTTTCCCAACCAAAAATGAAAAAAAAAAAAAAAATCATCATGGAAATCTGTTGAAAAAGGAGCAAACTCCTATTTTCAGTCAGCCTTTTTTCTCCTAATGCAAATCCATCTCCACACAAAATCCCCACCCACTTCCAAGTACAGGACTGAGAGCTCTGGAAAACAAGTCCCTCTGTTTTTAAGCCTTAGGTGAGGAAAATGTTCCTCCATATCACTCCAGGCCCTTCACTGGAGAAAGCCCCTTTACAAGGTGGCTATAGCAGGAGTCGCAGGTGACTCCTGCAGGGCTGTAGGTGTCTGTGTTAGAGGCTTGTAGTTGAATGAATTTGTCTTCAATCTCTATGAGCATGCTAACAGAGGGATCACAGCTCACACCACTTTGGGGATGGGCATGGGGTGGTCAACAGCTCGACTGAAGACGTACACCAAGACCTTCCTATAACAGGGTTGTATTACTGGACCTAAATAATGTAGGGGTAAACTTGTCTGTCCTTGAGGCCTCAATGAATGTGCATCAGAACTGCCTTTGCAACTGCTTAGTTATACATGCCCAGGCATTGGTACCAGTAAGTGCCCACCTGTAAGTGGTGGCAGGAATACAAGCTGCTGTCAGTGTTGATAAAACCCCTGTAGCAGCCCAGCAAAGTGCTATTTTATTCGAATAAACCAAGCCATTTAAGCAGCATGAGCCATTTTAGCATGGGCCACTGAAGCTCACAGCTACCAGTGACCGCTGATAAATGCCTACTTGCATGTGAGAAGTAGGAGGGCAATAGGAAGTGGGTTTTAATAATATACTAAACTTGGTTTGTATTAAGGGTGGTTTAATACTGCATGTGGCTATAATCTACCTGGGGCCCAGCAGCTGATTTGCCCTTGGTCTCTGAACTGACTGCAGCCTCTGAAAGCCTTCTGAAAGGCAGCAACTGTTTCCTGGCAGATCAGAGAGTGGATAAGAGTTAGAGTAAGATATTTATTCCTCCTCTTTGCTTCCGCTCGCTTCAATAACAGTATAGCAATATTGCAGCTTCTAGTAATATAGGGACTAATGAAAGATGCATGGGAAGGTATATGTCACTGAAGACCTACAGCTGCCCATCACAACATCTAAGCTATTTTTATCGTAAATCAAGAGGAACATCTCCTGAACTAGCTTCCATCATCTACCTTGCCTCAAATCAGTTTAGCTCTTTGTCTCCAACTAAAGACATCTCACCCTGCTCCTAGGTCAGATCACCCTGGCTGAGGACGGGCAGTAGAAATGACAAGAGCCTGAAGGGTTGAAATTGTGAGCTTCTGGAGAAAACAAACTAAAGGAGCACATGAAATAATGCCAGTGTAATGGTGCTAGATTGGCCTTTCCTATTACTCCTATCTGCTGCCAGCTGGAGCAGGGAGGCTCTCCACATAAAGGATCACTAGAAAACACAATATGGTGGGTGAGTGCTTTTTGGTTACCTTTTGTTCTGAGGGTTGAGGTATTTAGAGGCAGAAAGTTACAAAATAGAGAAAACCAACAGAAAAGGGTGAATGTATCTACCTGACTCTTGAGATCATCCAGGTCTTACACTGAAAAGACCTGGACTTTTCCAGGGATATCCATTCTTGTGCTTCCACTAAATCCCACTCTGTCTGGTAATACAAAAGCTTCATATACACCAGATATATCTTAGTCCACAATCCTTTACCTTCATATGCTTACCCCCTTTCTTTATATCGATTGTTGCAACCATGGTACCAAAGCTGTGGCCTTACCATGATTGCGTCCTCCCTGAAGCCCTTTGGAAACCTTTGCCTTGAATGATTTCTCAGCCATAAATTCCCAGCAATAGGAATGAACAGCCGATAAAGTTCATTTTCCTCATGGCCAACATTCAGACTGTTGTTAAGGCACTGAGCTGTCTGACATTGCTGTCTATCTATGAAGCTCTTTCTCCCAGGAATGCCAACCCCTATAGTCCCTGGCTGCCAAAGTTAATGTTTTACTCTTTCCCTGCAGTTCTGACAAGGGAACAGCTCACATATCATGGCCTTGAAGGCCCCAGGAAGACGGCCAGAGTCACAGTTAGCTGCTGCCTGTCCATACCCCATATGTCCATACCCATACTCAGTGCCTGTCCCTGGTTTTCCCTCACATTCCTTAAATTAAGACTTAGACCCTACAGAGCAACATGAATACCTCTGGGCTTATTTTCAGTGCTATCAAAAGAGATTGATATTCTTGACCAATGATATTCTCTCTGAGGATAAGCCCAAGATACTGGAGATGAGGAGGACTGGAGATAAGGATGTTGTACCCTTATGAGCCTGTCACCTGCCCTGTGTTACCATCACAGCTACATCCTGCTCCAACCTGGAATTCCTCAGCAGGCTGTTTACTTGCTGGGATAGGTTGCCTGATGCTTTTTCAGACAGGGATAGCAGCAGGGCTGCAGGAGGGAAGAAAAGAGGTTGCCTGCTTCTTTGCTCTGGAAAAACCCACGCTTCAGATGCCATAAGGGAATGTACATCTCTGCTTGGCTGACTCATCTGTCATCCCAGTAAAACAGCTTGACAAGCTCGCTGCTCACGCCTGTGTGCAGACAAGGTCACCAGATCAAGACACAGAGGGTACACATTTAACAGAGGGAACTCCCAAATTGCTTACTGCTTCTTCCAGCAGATCCTCTCCAAAGAGCTCTGATTGTTTCTTGCCTCTCTGGGTTTACTTGGAAGTTATCTCCTCCTGGTAAAAGACATAGGAAAATGAATACACTGATGGTGCAGGCAAGTACAAATCTGCATTCTGGATGTCTCCAGTGATGGCTGGGAACTTGACAGTGGAGGAGGGAAAGAACAGGACCTAATAGCCAGATGCTTATCCCAGTTACACCATTACAAATCTACTGCTGTTCCTTTAGGTGTCAAAGGATGTACAATACATTTATCAGGAAGCAAGTCAAGTGGACTGGAAGCTGCTTTAGCAGGACTGAGACAGAACACCCACAGAACAAAGGGCTTCTGAGTGAGACAGCAGCAAAGATGCGTCTGCTCTCTGCATCTCAGGGGGGCTTGGAGGGGACCTGGGTCCTCCCCACAGCACAGGATGGGAACTGGCAGACAATGACACGGATCTGTTAGCTGCTTTTTAAAACACATGCAAGGCCTGTTGAAGTGCATTACCCCTAATACACCAAAGGTAATTGCATGCTAACTGCTTCTGGCTAGCCAGACTTTTGATTAGTCTCTGGGTGACATATTGATCACGTAATTTCATCAGCCTAATAAAGCAGCTGAGGAGGGAGAGAGGATAATCAAGTACTGCATTTTCTGCCTGAGGGACAGACAATTGGATGACAGACCGTGTCCCTAAGAGATGTTAATTACCCTGTTCCCACTGGGGCCAACCTCTCTGGGGCTTCAAGTCAGTCTCTCCCTCCTCTCTCTGTACACCATGCCAGTCTTTCCCAGCTATGAGAGTTATCTCTCACACTGAGTCCAGTGTCTCCTACCATTTCAAGGGGCTTCAGACTGGAGATCACTAGAGCTAATTTTCCTTGGGTTTAGTTCAGCAGGTTGAGAGTTCATGGAACAGCAATGAATTGAGAAGCCCTGACCTCCTCCCTGCCGCAGGTACTTCAGATTCTACTGTTCTAACAGGAATTTCAGAGGATTTCATTTATTTCCTGTACAATTCTTGCTGGGAGCACAATGTACCATCCCAATCATCTTCCACCTGTATACAGTGCATGGGCACACCAGACCTTCAAGCTTAGAACTGTGGATCAGAGAAAACCCTAAATATCAGGTGTAATTTGAGGGTGTTATTAGAATTCCCCCTTCTTCCAACATGCCTTGCTCTTCCGTGCCTCTGGACAAAGTGAGTTGGCCAAAGCCATCTTAGTGGCGTTTGTGTGAGGTCTCTGTTTCTACATAGGTGAATATAACCCAGTAAGCACTTACCTCCACCTATACACACTGCTGTTCTTCAAGGACCTTTCACACATGACACTCAGAAACTCCTCATTTGGCATGACCTTAACAAGACTTCATAGAATCATTAAATCATAGAATCATAGAATAGTTAAGGTTGGAAAAGACTTCAAGGTGATCCAGTTCCATCCCCCTGCTATGGCCAGGGACACCTCACACTAAACCATATCTCCCAAGACTTCATCCAACCCGGCCTTGAACACTGCCAGGGATGGAGCATTCACAACTTCTTTCGGCAACGCGTTCCAGTGCCTCAGCGCACTCACAGTAAAGAACTTCTTCCTTATATCCAACTTAAACTTCCTCTGTTTAAGTTTTAACCCATCACCCCTTGTCCTATCTCTACAGTCCCTAATGAAGAGTCCCTCCCCAGCATCCTTGTAGCCCCTCCCTTCAGACGCTGGATGCTGCTCTGAGGTCTCCACACAGCCTTCTCTTCTCCAGGCTGAACAGCCTCAACTTTCTCATCCTATCTCCATACGGGAGGTGCTCCAGTCCCTGATCATCCTCGTGGCCTCCTCTGGACTTGTTCCAACAATTCCATACCCTTTTTGTGTTGAGGACAACAGAACTGTACATAATACTCCAAGTGAGGTCTCACAGGAGCATTGTAGAGGGTACTCCTCTGTCACAGTCTCTTGCCAAAGCTTCATCAGCTATCATCTTGAACTGTTTTTTCTGGTGGAAATGTAGTGCTTATCCATGAGAGAAATGTTGCTGCAATGCAATTAGTTGGAAATTGCACATGGAATAGGTGCATAATTGAATTTTCATTAGTACACTTTGCTTGCATTCCTGATTTCTCTGCACCAAACGCTGAGCTGTATTTTTCTCTCCAAGAGCTAGGGCAACTTATCACAGGCCGTTATTGTCACACTTCTACCAGGAGAAGTCACAAGGTAACATTTCACAACTACCTCATTAACTTGCTTTTGCTCTGTAGTTAAAAGGTAGTTAAACCCCTAAGCATTCATTTAACTTGAATGAAGATGGGAAAGCAATTGCATATGTATTTCTGTATAATTATGACTTAATTGCATTACCAGTAGATTTATCTTTTGCTTATTTAGGCAAGCTCAGAGAATAATGTGTGAGGGATGAGTTGATGTTTGTTTGGACTGTTTCAAAGGACAACATGATTAGGAACAGAGCACTCTTCCACATGAGTGCATATGAGAGGCATAAGTAATAGATTTTTACACAGGTTTAACATAGACTTTTCCTAAAGGTCAGCTTTAAATGCTTGTTACCAGCTGTGGAGGTGTTAAAGCTCTTCAAAGATCAGCAGGAATCCAAGATACGATTTTTCTGGTGTCTATTTTTCTGACTGGTTTTGAAGATCTCAGACAGCTTTGAAAAAGGATCTTGATACCTACTTGTCACCTCTAACATAATCTGGGCATCAGAAAAGTCAGTTTTGCTGGTCCAAGAAAAACCACTTTGTGTTTGAAATAGTTGTGAGCTGTCTTTTTGCTTTGGTTGTCCTGTGCTGCTGTGGTCCCACGTTACTGTTGACCACCTCGATGCTCCCCCATGCCTGGGAAGACAATCCATCTAGTTTAACACAAGTTCAAAACTCAGGGAAAAGGGAATGCTCGTGTATTCCAAATGAGTTTACAAACCACTCTTATTTCATGGTGAACAGAAGGAGCCATTTTGGAGTGACCTTCCAAGGGGCAATAAAAGCTACCATCTGAGAAAGTAAGGTTGTATCTATACTAGAACATTCAAGAGTCTCATAGGAATAAGATTGATTGTTACTAAACTCATGTAACAGTCTCTGGAACAAATCTGTTCCATGTTAACTGATGCTGTCTCATTCTTGTGTGCTCTTCTGGCAATGATATTGATTATTTCCTAATGCTCTTCATTATAGTACCCAGCCTTCAGCTGCTTGGAAATGTGCCTGATTCCACATCTCAGCAAAGATTGTTCATGGGTACCTCATACTTTTTCTTGTCTTTCAGCAAGATCTTGACAGTATTTTTCCATCAAGAAACACAGAACAGTGTGTTTAGGCAATGTTAGAAAACACCCTGAGAAGGCCAACACAAAATGAATGTCTGCAGGATTGCATTTATCTTGTAAAACACTCAGGCATCTGTGGATTAAAGTTGGGTGCAAACCAAATGCCTGGTACATACAAAACAATAAATCATTCTCAGGATTAAATATTGTTCTAAAATAGATACCAGTTCTGTTAATAAAGGTATGCAACATGTATGCTCAATATCCTTTCAGATCATGTCTTTGATGCTGGCCCCATTCTGGTCAGAAATGATAGAGTCACTTTTCAAAGTGTGTTCCCTAAACTCCTTTGTGAATGGTTCTTCCATTCTCCACACATCGTGCTTCAACCTGTGTGCCTGGAAAAGGCTCTCCTGACTCAGAGTTTTGCTTCTGTTTCTGACCTCAGGGAAATAACACTAATAACGCAAAGAGAAAATGGAAAACTTCAGCTGCAATCCATCTTCCTCTTGCCACAGCCATGGAAAACTCAGATTTTCATTAAAACAATCTATTTCTCAATAGCTGTCGCCACAGACCTCTGCAAAGCATTTAAATGCATAATTGTCTTTGATTTTTAGTATGACTTATGTAAATGCTTCTTTGGGATCTACGCTTGAGTGTTTGGGCCTTGAGAAAGGGTCACCTCTGAGTTCATTGCAACAGAAACTTGCCTGATGCCTCTTGGGAGAAGCAATATATTAAAAAGTCAGGAATGTGTGGGAAGGTCCCCCCCTCTCACTGCATATGCTCACTGAGTGCTGTACCTGCTGTTGCTGTCAAAAAGGGACTGGAAGTCCAGGAAAGCAGGAAGATGAAATCAGTATGTGCTGGAATTAGTCTGAAGTAGTTGGTAAAAAGGATCTGGAAGGAGATGGGCTGAAGGGGTGAGGATGGTTTATGACACACTTAGAAAGATCAGTCAAGAATGTGGTACCTGCTGTGCGAGGTGCTACATAAACCATCCCAAATCCTTCAGTTGCTGCTGGAAAGAGGAGGAAACTATGGTGAGATACCATTAAGATGGTCAGTATCTGCTGGCTGCAATGGGCTTTCCCTGTAAAGGGGTCTCTGACTCACAGGCTCCGATTGTTAGAGCCGGGACCCTGTTTCTCCAGCCTGCTGTCATATATGCTATGCCCTGGTAGAAAATGAGCCAGACAAAGGAGGGGTCTCAGGTAGTAACCTCAATAGCATCCTGGGGAGATCTGCAGTGCTTGTGAGTTGCTGCAGAGGGTCTAACCCAGGGAGAACGCTTTCTTTGGTCTGTGAGCCTGTGCTGTACACTGTGTTGACAAGGACCCATCAATACAGAACTTCTGCCACCAGCTGGGCTTGCCAAGCCTATGCACATCAGAGCCTTTCTACAAGTGCACTGGGGCCAAGTTATGCTGCCTTCTGTATGTGGAGTGAATGCTTCAGACTGGCCAGGCAGAGGAAGGACAGCTCTATTTGTGAGTAGCAGGGGTGAGACCAGTGTCTAGAGACTTCCATTTATACTGTTTTGTCTATTAAGAGCTTCAGTTCCCATTGTTGTTATCTGTTTCATAGGCAAACACATCTCCCTCGTAAATAGGGTATCTATTTAGATGAGGGTTGAGATTCAGATTACCTTCAGCACTGTCTAAATCCCAGCCATAGCAGATTTACTGCTTCTGAGTTTAGGGTAATTAATTTGATCAATTTGATCTGCTCTTATTCACCAGATAGCTCCTGGGAATACTTGAAACCAAACAGATATCTCCAGTTTGAATCACAAAGGTGTCTGTGTCCTCTTTATCCCATGGTAGACTCTTGGCCTGGAGACTTCAGAGAGCATCCCAAGAAACTCATCTCCACTTCTTTGTAGCAAGAACTAAAGCTGGATGGATGCAGGGAACTCAGTGTTGTTTGTGGCAAGGGTAACTTGGTGGCTTGTGCCTCAGTCTAAGAGCTGCTCCTTGAATGTAGATGTATGATGGGAAAGTATGCAGAGGTAACAGGGATTCCACTTTACCTGACGTCTTCCTTCTAATCACCATGGCTTTGCTGTCCTGAAGATCAAGTTGTCTGAACCCAACCTGCAAGCTCTGGGTTTTATCCACTCAGCCAATTAAAGTAGGTAACCAGACGGACCAACCTACACCAGCATCGCTGCCCCCAGGCCCCTCTGTGTTCAGTCATGATCTATTGACCATCATGATCTGCACATTTGCATCACTGAAGTCCACATCTACATTTGGTAACATGCAGAACACCCAAACCACTTTTACTAAACCTCCAGTGACTACAGAAAAGCTTCTGCACTTGGGCTGTGTAGGTTGAATCCCACCCTTTAACCTTTCTGCATAGTCAGGGGAAGGCAACAGGCAGCTCCAGAAGAAAATAAATCCCACATATCTTAGATGCCTTCAGAAGGAGAGAACTATTTTCTATTTCCTTCTCCCACAAAAGCTATAAATAAAGGAGAAAAAGTTGGAGGGAGGGGGAAAGTTGTGCAGATTTTCTTTGGAGAAGAAATGCAAAGTTCTATTTGCTTCCCTGTTGTCAGTCCTCATCACATTTGTGTGATATTTTCCTACTTCCTTTGCAATACAAAGCCACAAATACCCTCTTAAGTGCAAACTGAGATTCTCACACGGTTACACAATTGCAAGAGCTGTGCCTGAAGAAAAAAAATCCCACTTTAAAACATCATGATTCTTATTTAAGAAGTGAAGAGTGTTACAGACATCAAGTCAACACAACCGAAATGGGGAAACTCATTTGCAAAGTATTTATAGAGTGAAAGAGAGAAAGAGAAAATAAAGCTGAATTTCAAATGCTTTTAAAGAAAGGTGCAGTTTGCACTTGGATTCCTCCTGAGGAAAATAATGAAGAAATAAGCTCTACTTGAGGAAAAAAACCCCTCTGTATCGTATCATGTAACTTGGCTCTTGGAAAATGAAATGCATCATCATGCTGAGGGCCAACAACAAGGCCTGTGCATCACAGAGCCGTCACCCTGGGGGTGCTGGACATCACACAGCTCTTGAGACAGCTCCCCAGAGGAGCTGAAACCCCCCCTTACTGAGCAGGGACTTGTGGCATCCTTTCCCTGGTGGAAATTAACAGTGTTTTGCAGTGATGGTTCTCAGTCACCTCTTTTTGTTGGAGATGGATCCCGACGTGTGACAGCAGTTACAGCCCAGCCGAAGAGCTGCTCGCTCCCAGCTCCCTCTCTCTAAAGTATCTGAAATCATCTCCAGCACATGCTGGTTAAAAATTCAAGGGGAGATGAATAATGAATATCAATGGATGCTCCTGCATTAAGATTTAATACTCAAATGGAGAATGGAAACAAGGCGTTTTCCAGGATTTTGCAGAACAATTACAAGTGCTATTGTTTCTCTGGGGAACAGGCTTTGTCCACTGAGGTCTTCAGGGATCTTACTGAGCACTCCTACAAACATGCAAATGAAAGCAGACATTCAGTAGATAAAGGTGCAGAGTGCTTGGGGCAAAAACATCTTTTCTTTATTAACTTCCTAACTGTGGAATGTGGAGTGAGTCACTTTTAGAGAATTACATGTTTTAAAGCTAGAAATGAACATTAGAGGAATGCTGAGTAACGGAGGTCAGCAAATGTCATTCCATTGCTTTCGTCTTCTAAGCCGCAGAGCTTTTAGAAAGACATTTAATCTTGATTTCAATACTTCATACAGCAACAGGCTGGAAGGCCAAGAGGGATTGTCTGATCCTGGCTCTGAAAATCAGTGCTCTAGCTTAAACAGGAATTAGTTAAAGGAATTCCTTTGCCGTGGGGAAATGCCTATGGGTCACAGAGCAGTCTGACCCCCATATGAACTGACAAAAGGTTTGCTGTCGTTAAAAAATATCCAAGATACTTTTTGGAAGTAGTTGCAGGTTCACAGAAGTCTCTTGGAAATACAGACGTCTTTATACTAAGTAAAGGCCTGAGCCAACGCATCACTAAGGGGTGTTCTGATCCCTCACAGAGAGAATGAGTCAAATCTGGGGATTCACTATAGTAAAATGTTAAAGTAGAGCCACAGTCACTCCATCTTATTATGCAAAAGCACAAGTTAAGATTATGACAGGAGACAGCTTAATTCCCTTTTCAGTTCCTCTCTGCTGTCTGGCAGAGCCGTGGGCACTCAGGTATTTCAGCTGTACAGCTTGCTTAGAGAATTGCATTTTCCCCTTTACTGACTTTTCTTCCTGCTTCTCTTTGCCTAAACAGTAGGATTCCAGCTGCCACTCTGAGGCATTAACAGTTAGAGCTGTGGATCCTAAGGAGCCTGAATGTGCCTTAGCGACATTAGCTGCTGTTTAGCAGAGTAGATCAGAGGAATGGCAATAGCTGACTAAGGCTGATTTGAATAACAATACAGAAATCTCCTATGTTACAATAAATAGGCCTATTGCTTGTCTTCATTTTGTTACAGCCTGCTGATGGTTGCAGCTGGCTGTACTGAGGCACACACGCTGAGGTATCTATCTCGTGTGTGCAAGAGTAATTACTTCCATTCACCAAGACAGTTGGACAAAGGTGATAATCTGGGTTTGAATACAGTGTATTGCACTATTTCCTTGGCCTATCATTTTCAAGCATCCTTCTGTATGCTCTCTCCACGCCCTTCCCTGCAGTGACTTTGGTTCACAGGTGAGTGATGTAATTCCTGCACACAGATAACGTCAGGTCCTAACAGCCTGGCTAATAGATCCTCAGTCTGGGTTTTGATGTATTAATAAAGAGAAATACAATACTATTGTCAGTCTATGCTCTTATTTCCCTTCAAGTTTTTCACCTTTATTGCAAGGGAGACAGGCACTGAACCCCAAAACGTTCAGCTCAGTACTAAGGATGTTCGCCTCAGACTGTTTCAGGAGATGAGTGGTGAAATGGGAGCCAGAACTATGAATGAGTTAGTCCATCAGAAGACATAGGTAGGTGTCTGTGGTGGTGGTATTTGCTAAGGTTCAAGACTGGAGCTGGACTCCAGTAAGGACTGGATGTTCGTTCTGCTAAAGCGTCACTGGGTAAAGATAATAAGAACGGGCTTTTTACAAGAACAGCATTAGAGGTTTGGGACTTCCCGATGTGGCAAAAGAAAAATGCATCGCACAGAAGGGTCTGATTTGGCTGAAGTCATTGGGTAACCCTGAGCTTTGACAGCACTCGTGGCTCATGCTTACCAGCATCTCTGGCTGTTCTCTGGCTGCCTTCCTGTGGCTGCACACTTCTAATTCCACTGCATCTTTGGGGCACCCAGAGCCTGAGCTTCAGAGACAGATGAAGCTCTCAAGAGGCAGGGGCGTCTTTGCAGCATTGATAAAAAAGGCTGTAGCTGCACAAGTGCCCACTCATTCCAAAAGGAATCATTCAGGATTGTGCTGCGCTGTGTCAAGGAGGAAGCGATGTGAGAGACTCACAGTGCTCAGTGCTGAGGTGCATCAGCTGGCTATGAGAATTCTGGGCCCCATTAACTCAATGACTCCTGCAGCATCCTTTCCAAGTCAACAGGCTGATAGAGAAATCCAAGGCGGGGGGGGAAGCCCTGCTTGAACTCAGCAGCAATTTGTTTTGCTAGCAAAATATTTTCAAGTGACTGTGGCTGCTAAATGAGAAGGTGGATTGGAGGGGGTGGGATAGGAGGGTGGAAAATGAAGTATTTCAGCTATTCTGCACATGAAATCAGAGCCTGGCTGGATATACTGCAACACAGTCCAGCTGCCTGAGTGTATAATTAAACTCCAGCCGGTCTGGTTGAAATGCAGGAGGCATTTCTGCAGTGAGGTTAAATTAAGAGCTGGTGATGACAAGAAGACATTATGGAAATGTCAGAATTAGCATGTGCTCAATGAGAACGCTGGATGGCCCGAGCTACAGTCCGGAGGCTCAGAAAGAGCAAGGGAAGTCTGTGGAAGTGAAATAAGTCTCATTGTGGCTGCTCCTACCTGCCCTTTGCAGAGCAGTTACTCCACCGCAGGGGCAGCTTTTACCAGAACTGATGCTTTTTCAGGAGGGATAACATGAGGGAAAGACCAGAAGTTGGCTCCTTGCTCTGAAGTGCCTTGTGGCAGTGTCCTGCTTCCCTACCAACTGATGGGGGGAGCAGCATCTCCTCAACATAAGGCTTTTAAGTTAAGATGATGGCTCCCACAGTCACTTTCAGAGTTCCAGGGTTCCTCCAAGGTAGAGAAGGTCCCTTTGTGTTCAGTCTCACTGCTTCCTAACCAAGCTGTTGACTTATCATTTTCATTTGCACCATGCCTATATTGCGTTTGATGCAAAATGAACAAAACAACTTCCAGCAGGAACAGGCATGGAGTTTGTAAGCTTTAAAGCCGGTCAGGGAGTCCTCCTGGCTTATTGCTTGTACAAAACATCATTGTGCACAAACATGGTGGAAATGTTTCATCCAAACTCTTTGGCTAAAAAAATGAGGAACGCACTTAAACTAACACAGAACCTTTCTGATAGGAGGCACTGCTTTAGATCTCTTTGGACTTGAATGTGTTTTCCTCATGACAGGAATGTCTGTAAGCTGTTAATACGTTAACTAAGATGGGGAGGAAGGGCAGGACTGTTCATGCTTGCTTGCTTGAGTTCCCCTTCAGCTAGAAATGCTTCTGGAAATAGAGCTGTTATCTCTGTTGTCTTGACAGGGGCACCAACATAGACTTGTTCAAACCACATTATGGAGCTGTGGGGAGTTCCATTGGGAAGCCGAACCTTTCTCGTAGACCTCTGCTTGCAGTTAGAAGCAGTCAAAGGGGAAGGGCCCTCTTGTGACCCCTCCATTTCTCCACTAATATCTCTTTCATGCTGATACGGCCAAAGTAAATACAAAGGGAGAAAAAATTCTGTTTATAAGACAGTTCAAAGCCTGGCTGGCTCCCAGAAATTGCAGTGATTATCCTGAAATGAAGGAACAGGCTAAACCGTGTGCAGGTGCATAGACTCCCTTAATTCTGCATTGTATTCATTTGCTTGTTACCTGCTACCATGGGCACAAGTTCAAGTGAAAGAGCCAGACTCGTCCCTGTAGGAAAGCGATCATTAAGCTCCGACTGAACACTGGCTTCCATTCCAAACAGAAACTGCCCTGTTAGCTCAGGGTTCTGCTACCTCTTGTGCTAAGGTGATGGGCAAGAGAAGCTGCAGGAAGAACACACTTTTCCATTTGTCAGGAGGAGATACTCAACTAAGCTTATGGGGGTTCAAGACTGAAGTAAGAAAGGGATAAGCAAGGGCTGCGGCTAATTTGCCTGACGAAGCACTAAAGGGATGAAAGGGACTTTCTTTTTTCTCTTACTTGCCATGACTCTCCTTGAATCTGGATTATCTTCATTAATTTCTTTACACAGCTCCATTTTCTACATGGGGCTAAAAAAGGAGCAGAGTTTTCCTCCTCTATGGATCACCAGGGAGGGGCTGGGAAATTAATTCCTGCATGCTGCAAATGCTGAACCTTGCTGGAGGCAGGGAAGGAAAATGGAGAGGGAGAGATCAGTCTTCTAAGGAGCGCAGCATGAGGAGCTGCTTCTTGATATTCTCAGGGAAGTCACCAAGCATTTCTTAATAAGATTTTTTAACAGACTAATCAGCAATATTGGATTTTCAAGGATTTCAGAGGGAATTCTTGCTAATTGAGGTGTTTTTTTCCATTAGCAGCTCCCAGCAGGAGCCTTGCACACAGGTGGAAGAGCATCACGTAGCTTGTAAAATCAATAGTGCAGCCAAGGCAAAAGAAAGAAAGCACAATTAGTGTGACTGATTCAAATTAGAATTGCAAACTCCTAATGGCTCCAGATGTCAAGGTAAGGCTGAGATGTAGGAGCCCAGCGTGCTGCAATCCAGTGACATGAATTCCCACTCTGTTCCCCACAGCAGCCCCACGCTCCTGGATTTCAGAACATATCAAGAGGATGTAATGACAGCCCAGTCCCCTGCACTGCTGAGAACGCATTTCTCTCTCATTCTATAGATGAAAGGAATAGTCAAATGTGGGTTTGGGGCTTATTGAGTCCAATAAATCATAGAATCATAGAATATTAGGGTTGGAAAGGACCTTAACATCATCCAGTTCCAACCCCCTGCCATGGGCAGGGACGCCTCACACTAGACCATGTCAGCCAAGGCTCTGTCCAACCTGGCCTTGAACACTGCCAGGGATGGAGCATTTACCACTTCATTCTTCCCTCCCCAAGCTGTTCTTTGGTGTGTAATAAGAAGACCAAACTTGATCTGTCTGGAAGGCAGGGCTTGTGGGGCAGAGATTTGCTAAGTGAAAAAGAATGAAAACAGAGCGAGACCACGTCCATCAATGTTTGAGCCCTTTGGGCCACAAGCTGTTGACTTGGCCACTCTAATGCCTAGCCAGAAAGTGCAAGTGCATTTGGAGCACAAATTCAGGACAGCATTGGTGGAAGAAATTGTATGAACCATAGAGGACAGGGAAGGGCATCAGGATGTGGTCTGCTGGGGTGCATGGGTTAAGCACATGAGCCAAGAGAAACTGCCATCATCCTTTGGCATCTTTTTGCTACAAGTTTCTTGCTGGCCTGACAAATCTTTCTTGCAGAGAAACTAAGTGATGCTTTTTATCATGACTGTGAACAAACTGCTCATGCTGTTCCTCAGTTAAAATGGTCAGCGTTATTATTTCTAATACTTCTCACATGTCTGGCAACAGGTACCGTTATATATATGGTCACATTTGATTTTATCTGTATCATTCACCATGCATAAAACTTGTAGCACTTTGAAAATGGGCTCCAGTCTATACCCCTTCACTAATGTTGCCAGCAAAAGTACTCTTAAATGTGCAGTTCGGCCATTCTGGACCCATCAGTTGCTCCTGCGAGGACCAGCACTATAAGGGTTTGGTTACTGGTTGAACAGCTTGATGTTCAGCTTGGAGATCAGTTTTCAAACAATGATGTTTTGGGTGGCAGCAGGACAGATGTGTCATTGCTGTGATTTTAGAGTACGTTAAAATCCGTCATTGCCACTATTTGGCCCTGTGGATGGGCTGCAATGAGATAGTCATAGAAGTAGGATGTAGAGACCATGGTTTCCTGGTGGTCACAGCCTGGTCATGTAGTCTCTTTCTTAGAGTTTGGAAGCACAATGAGCATTGAAGCAATGTAAAGATGCTGTACCTCTGTATTCTATACATTTATAACCATTTGTTCTGTACACCGAAGACATGCCCTCAGTATGGCTCAGTCACAAGATCCCTCTCTTCAACACTGCATTAATTATTGTTGTCAGAGGTGCCTGGAAAACACACTGACAGGATGTCTTTCTGTTAGAAAATACAGATTCATTTACATCAAATCATTTCATGAGAACACATTAGGCTTTTCATAACCATTTGCTAAAGGAAAAAGCAGTATAAATGATTCCAGCTTTTATCTCTGACTTTACAGTATCCAAGAATTCTGTTTGAACAGAGTAAAATGATTTCAGATCATTCATGTAGTTTTTTGACATTCACCCTGTCTACAATTACTTTAACTTTGGATTAATTTTGCAGCCAAACTTTGTTGTTAGAATCAGAGCATTCTTGAGTTTTCCATGGCCACATGATCCCATAATGTGGAGCTTTCTGGCAAAGTCTCTTGGGACACGTTTGCTTGTAGGAGGGTACAGCTGCAGCCTCTGCTCACTGGCAAGCATCAGAAACTCAGGAGGTGTAGCTCCCAACTCCTCTTTTTACCACTGGCAATATTTAATCCCCTGGATTTGCAAGTAGAGTTCCTGCAAGAAGGGATGCTTAAAGCTGCTGGTCTGGAAATGACAGATAACCCAAAATCGGAGCATGGAGTCTGAGCAGAGCCAGGTACCAGACTTACCCTGCATGAACAGAGTGAGGTAGCATTAAAGTGCTCTTCAGCTTCTCCAGAATGACAACACACCTTTTCTGCGCACAGGCAGAGATGGCACCAGAGCAGCTCTGCTGGCAGCTCTGAGCAAACGCTCCCCTTCCAAAAGGGAGTCAGGACTGGGAGATGAGCTCCTGTTCGTTTTCCTAATCTACTTGCTGGGCTGCTTGGCTTCCTCTCTGCTCCCATAGCTGCTGAATCCGCCCTGTGCCAGCCTTGGGGGTGCTATGGGTCATCTGTCCAGAGAGTTCTGCTTTGAGAAATCTACCCAGAATGTCTGGAAGTTGGGGATTCTGCCATCTGAAGCAGCCCCGTTCTTTCCTGGGACAAGGTGCTAGAATTCAGATCCTTTAGCACTTCTCCAAAAGCCAAGATCATCATCCATCAGTTTTCCTCCTCTTCTGGATTCTTTTTGTTTCCTCCATCCTGCTTTCTCTGCTCAAGCCCCCTTTCTTCTTTCCCTCTTTTTCAATTCCTACAGTGTTTCCCAAGCTGCTTGTCAAGTGACTGCAGCCTCTGGTACCCACACTGCTCAATGCAGGGGCTCTTTCAGATCAAATGGCAGCCACTCTTCCTAAAATCATTGCAGAGACAAGGGACCTGTATCTTTTTGAACGAGTGCACAGCATTCACATAGCCTCAGGAGGATGAGAACTGCTGGTTAAAAGTGTGCTCTAAGCTCTTCCTTGGAAGCTCATTTCAAAGTCCCCCATGCAATTAGTTCTATTTTGTCACTGTAAGAATTTGGGACTGTTACCAGGCAAACATTATCCATGCTACAAACTTGGGTCTGATATCAAGAATTCAAAGGACAGAAGTTGGACTGTAGCGGGAGCCGATGAAAAGTAAAAGCTTTGTCCAAATCTTTTCTTTTACTGTGCTTATTGAACTGGAGTCTTCTGGGAGTTGCATGTGAGTAAGTGATAACAGAGTCTAAGGACTGAAAGGGGCTCATTGCTAACGGGCTTGCAGCTGATGGAGCAGTTGGAGACTGATGCTGCAGTTTGCTCCGCTATTATTTTCCTTCCTCCTCCTCCAACTGGAGGAAGTTCAGTTGGAAGAAGTTTTTCTACCTGCACTCACTTCTACTCACAATGTCTACGCTCACTATGTCTGCAGGGTTAAATGCAGCCTTTTCTCTCCTCCATGGAGAGCTGCAAAGCCTGTTAATGGCATTTTAAACAGAGCCCTGCAATATCTGGCAGGCACTCATGCTGCTCACAGCTTCCCTGAGTCTGGCCAGATCAGAGGTGTTAGACTAGGTACAGAGCCAGCAGGCCAGAACCATTTAAAGTAGGACATGGAGTGTCCTCTGGATCTTTCTCTCCCAAGCAGCTTACGTGGCTAGCTTAGATGAACCTAGGCTCCTAGCTTTTAGGTAGGCCAAATCAAGCAAGATCATTACCACCAAAATAGCAGGTTTCCTTATGACTGTCCATCTTCCCATAAAGTGGGGGTAATTGCGAAAGGATGCAGGAAACTGAGAGCTCCCAGTCCCTGAGTAACAGTTGCCTGACCAAACACAGCATGGTTCATGTTTGATAGACTTTCAGTAAGAATGCCAGAAAGATTCTTATAAGGTGATTTCCTGTTTCACTCATAAATGCCCATTTACAAATGTATCTTTAAGGGGTGGGAGAAATTTTGAGCAGCTCAGTGAGGTGTTGCCTAAAACACACCAGAGAATCTTACAGTGCAATTTCCTCAGGAAACAGTTTAGCACAAAGCTCTATATAAGAAAATTCTTGCAATAGATGTTACATCTATTAAGAATGTCACAGTGGTCTTAGGGCTGTGTCCTCGACCAGCTAAAGAAATGGCCCAGGATCTGCTTCTACATCTGATCTTATGCTGTGTGCTCCTGGAATATCTGATTATCCGTGGAGATGGAGCTTTTGCAGTGTGCGCATGGGTAACCCATTAGTGTAGGTAGGAGGGAGTTAGTGAGTCACAGACACAGGGTTACTTCAGGCAATGTTACCCTGGGTTGTACAGATGTGGTATTGTGCATTACAAAGATTTCATTTCTTTGACTTCAGATGCTTTGGGGCATTCATCTTTTAAAAGCCTCCTTTGGTGGCATTACGTATTTACTGCAGACTTCTGACACCTTGGGCTACAAATTGCTGTAGACAGATCTATTCTCTTAATGCCTTGGGCTTTATCCGAAAGCTGCAAAGGAAAAAGGAAACTTTACACTGAAAACAGAACCACACTCACGCTTTCGAATTCTTTTCACACATGCTCATATTCAACTTTTTGCTAGCTCATTTAATTGCATTCACAAGCTGCCCCCCCCTTCCCTTCTCACTACAGTAAAATACAACACCTGGGTGCTTTCTTTTGCCTGCTCTTTTTCCTTCACGTAGAAGAGGGATGACCAGAAGGGAAATTTCACAAAGTGCGTTGTTCAGGCTCTGTTTTCAGATTGCTAAGAAACACAAACCAATTGGTAGAGGTGGGGCAGGTTACAAGAGTTTTTCTGCCTCTCTTTCTTTAAATCATAGAATCATAGGAAGGTTTGGGTTAAAGGGGACCTTAAGATCATCCAGTTCCGACCCCCCTTACCTTTTGTAGCACCTTACTTTTGTAAGAACAAAACTGGTCTTGGGGCTTTAAAAGAACTGGGAACATCCTTTCCCTTTCCCCAAGCCCCCTTTTCTACTAGAGATTATGTCTTTGCAGCTCTTTAATTCAACTCTGAGCAAGTCCTAAGGGTGGGGGAATAGCACTTGGGTCTGACCCAGACCTGCTGGGATTCCTTTTTCAGCTCTTCCTTCACAACAGGTATGTATGGCACCATTTTTTAACTAAGAGCCAAATATCCTTGATGGTGACTGCTAGGATAACTGTCTATTTGTTCAGTTTAGTATTAGCTTGTGAATGGGAGACCACTGCATTCAGGAATAAGTGAAGAATGACCATCACCCATTTCTGTTTCTGAAACTGAAGCCAGTGGCTCTGAAATGCCCAGTTCTTTCTGTGGTCCCTGTGCCTACTCCCTGCTGGGGTGTTGCTGGTAAGTGGAAGAGCATGAAGGATGGCTGCATCTCTGGGAGCTGTGTTTGCAGGGAGGAGAGGATTAGATAGTCTAGATGTGACTGTTAATTCAAGGAATTGATATTTGCAGGATTTGGCTGGTGCAACCACAATAACTAAGAAATGTTAACAAAAAAACCGCTAGAAATCAAGCTGCTGATGCCAGCAAACCTCCCAGCATGGACAGTGCTGTACTGGCAACAGACCACTTTTGTCAGCTCAATTCATGGCACTTGGGGGCATTTTGTAATGAAGCTGGCAACTGCCATACACTGCGCCTACACGAGGAGAGTCTGACAGTGTAGTTATTCCAGAGAGGATCTCTGTTGTACACTGGCCATTAATAGCTTCCTGGGGCTGTTCTGATCTTCGAGTATTTACTACTATTTACAGCCATGCAGCATGTTCCTCATGAGTGGATTACCCAGCTTTAGCACAGGATGCTTGGAGGCCATGGAGAATTTGGTCTCTGTTTTCGCTGCAGCTGCTGGAGCAGCACAAAGCAACAAGCACGTTGTGAATGTCACCCTCTGCAAACCCCCCCACAGGAGCTGGGTCTATCCAAAGCAGCACACTCATGTCAAAGGGCTGCCCCATAACTTGGCAGTTCCAGGCTGTGGAGTGAGTCATTGGAGCTGTAACCACTTCTGGCTAAATGGAAAGGGTTAAGGCTATTGCTGGTTTCTGTCTGACCCTAGTGTTGGGAGTACGTGGAGGCAGCATTCCCAGGAGCAGCCACCACTGCTTTCAGGGTCTTGGAAGGGTCTCCTTTGTCTTCCTTGTGAATACCCAAACTTGCGCCATCAGCTTCAGTCCTTCCTATCCAAGCGCAGGAGGTAGAGCAGCAAATGTTAGTCTGTCCTCCTTGAGAGGACCCTAGAAGAGACTTTCTCCACACTGCAATTCCTGTTAGTTCTCTCCAAAAGCTCCTGCAAATTCCCTGCTCAGTATCAGTGCATAATAATTGATGATGACTGCTCCCATTTATGGTCCATTTTGCAGTTACTTGCCTTAACTTTCAGTGCTTGCTGGGAGTCACCCGTGGGAACATTCATATCTCATTTTTTGCCCAGTAATTATTTGCTTAAGCAATTAATAACCCAGCAGTTCCGCACCTTGAATCCTGTGTTCAGCTCTGGGCCCCTCACTGCAAGAGAGACATTGAGGTGCTGGAGCGGGGCCAGAGAAGGGCACTGGAGCTGCTGCAGGGCCTGGAGCACAGTGTGATGGGGAAGGGCTGAGGGACCTGGGGGGTTCAGTGTGGAGAAGAGAAGGCTCAGGGGGGACCTGATCGCTGCCTACAACTGCCTGAGAGGAGGATGGAGCCAGGAGGGGGCTGCGCTCTGCTCCCAAGTAATAGGATGAGATGAAATGCCTTCAAGTTGTACCAGGGGAGGTTTAGATTGGATTAGATGTCACCAAAAGGGTTGTCAAACAATGGAACAGGCTGGCCAGGGCAGTGGTGGAGTCTCCATTCCTGGAGGGATTTAAAAGACATCTGAATGTGGCATTTAGTGACACGGTGGGGTAGTGGCAGTGCTGGGGTAACAGTTGGACTTGATCTTAAAGATGTTTTCCAACCTAAATGATTCTATGACTCTATAATGCAGCCATGTTAGGGACAAGAATAATGATCCAGCAGTTCAAGAATTACCCTTTCTTAATGCAACACCACTGTTACTACAGGGAATTTTTCATGCAATTAATCACACCATGCCTGCAAACATAAATGACCCCAGCTCTTTCGCATAAAAAGTCTGTCTGAGCCTTTACCACCCTTTTCAGATGTGTTAACAACTGTGGTCTGAAAACTGCTGTGATCATGGAATCCTTCCGGGCATTCCCGGAGGCATGACCATGACCAAGGCCACTGCCTCAGTCTTTGTGAGACCAGAAAATGCTTTTTCAGCCCTCGTAAAAGCCCTTTGCTCAGCATCACCTTCCTGCTACCTCATGATCTTCCTTGAAAAATGTGATTCTCATTTCCTTCCAGCTTTACAACAGAGTTCACAGTCCTCATTGCAAATGCTTGATCTGCTTAAATCCAGGGAGCATCTGAGACCTCTGAGGAGAAGCAGATCTGCAGCTCTGCTGCCAGCTATGCAGGGAAGCAGCTGGCTAATAGCAGATGAAGGGATCATGTGGGAAGGAGGTGCTAATGTTTGAAGTGAGCTGGCATCATGTCTTTTACTACATCTCTCCCCAGAGCTAATGAGAAGTTGTAATGAGATCGGGTCAGACTTATTTTCTAATATATTTCATTTATCAGCCATGGCATGGTGGCCAGAAATGGTAGGGAACCTGAGATGAGATGTGGTTAGATCAGAGAGGTTGAAAGTCTAAATGTAGTGGTTTCTCTCTTTAAAGTCAGTTGTGCAGTCATAATGGAGACTTGGTGTCAGAGAAATGTATACAGGACAGTTTTAATGTAAGAACATCCAGGACTGGGAGCAGGGTCGCTATGGCAAGAAGGAGCAAGCCCCAGGCTGGAGCTCTGGTTAGGTGCAGCTTGCAGACTGAATGCAAACACATAGAAGGCCCCAGGAAAAACCATTACATATCATAAGTGGTACAACACCACAGCAAGCAAATAGAAAGCAAGCTTGGGTATCCCTGCTGCAGCTTACATTGGAGATGTTCCCTGGATACATGGAGCCATGCAGAAAAAGAGGCTTCCACCCCATGGAGTTGTTTGCAGGCTCAAGGCTGGAGTAACTCACTTGGAGCACTGGGACTGTTTCTCTGCTCTGTCTCTTCCATGAATTGGGGTCTTTGGACTCTCTTCCCTGAAGAACTGTGCCTGTTTAACAAGGCAAATTGTATTATGGACATTCTCCACACCATTTTTCTAAATCCCATGTCGCAAATGCATAAGCTAATCTCCTGTATATTTAAAGTGCTCAGCAACGATTTAAGAGGGCAGCAATTACTTGACATGTCTCTTTGAAGGCTAAACAGCACGATATGCTGGTGTTTTCAGTCTGATCCGGAGTGCATCATGAGCAGGAAACCTAGTTTTGATGGCTACCAGCTGCAGAAGGCGCCTCAGGACCAGTTCGAGCTGCAAGCTAACATACAATCGTCCAGCCACTGGCTGCTCATGCTAGGGCTTGAAGCTGACAGAGGAGGACGGCTGCATTACTGGTTAGTATTCTGTGTGCAGAGTGAGAAGGGGGAGTGAGGGAACAGACTTGCGTATGGAGCTCTTCTGGTGTAAACCTTTCCCCTGTGTGTAGTTTACAAGCACTGGTGTAGGGGGATTGCACTTTCCCCTTTTATGCCTACATTTAGGCTATCACGCAGGTGATTCAGTTTGGGGCTTGAGAAATTGTTATTCAAAGAGGCAATTATGTTAAACCTGTATGAGAGTATTTGAAACAGCCCAGCTGCTTTGGCGAGTCCGTTCAAACAGGGAAAGGCATTTGAAGTCTGACAACTTCATTTTCCCCTGTAACCAGAAGCATAGGTGAAAGCGCCGCATGGACAAGCCAGGTAACTAAGGGGCAGAGAGGAGGTTTATTGAAAGGAGGACAGTGTCTTGAGATTGAGGCATTATTTGGCTTGGTGATTTGGTAGCAGTTTGTGTGTCTGTAAAGTTTCTGTGTGACTTTTGATAAACAACTTGAGATCTTGAGTGCCTGAAGTCTCTGCCAAATAAGTTCTATCCAAAGAGCTGGAATTGTGTATCCCCTGTTCCCATATGGTCAATGGAGAGTGTCAGGTGTTTCCACTAACAATAAGGAGTGCGACTTTGAATTAACATAGTAAAATACAGCAAACTGTTCTAACTTGCTAGCACATAGGGAGTAAGGAATGTCTGGATGATGGGGCAAGGAACATCATGGGACTGATAACTAAGAGGGCAGTAAATAACACCAAGGGTGCTAGCCCCCTCAATAACAAAGACTGGAACAGGACAAAAGCAAGGACATACTACTCCTAATTCAGCACTAGGACTATTTCCTTCTGGTTTGCGCATGGATCACGCGTGCCTTCTCTTCTCATTTTACCGTAATTGTGTTCTAGGGCCTTACCATTCAGGGTCTTACAGAGCATAGCCAGCAAGTTCTTTCCTCACTCTGCCTCATCTCATTACTCTGCTAACTAGTAGCTGCTCATCATCAGCCTGTTGCTTCTCTAGTTTCTTTGAAGGCTTGTCTCCATGTGCAAGTCATACCACTTCGGCAGTAGCAGCAGAAGCACTGATGGTGGAATTTGTCTTCCTAGGGCTGGGAATACCTGAGTCAGTTATCTAGGGTATTTTCCAGAGCTAATTTGGACATCTAGAACTGAGAACAGATCTTATTTTCGGTATCTACCTTAGAATGTTGTGTCCAGGAATTACTGGACTTTGACATGGATGGCATCTAAACTTAATGGGGAGAAATGTGAGCCTCAGCATAAAGGCAACTGTATTGGTACAAAAGCCTTTTAAACTGGAGGACTTGCTGAGATGTAGGAATAAGATTTACTGGGAATATGCCCTTCCTTGTTGAAACAATTCTTGACAAACTAGGTCAGTGGCTCCCATGCCAAAGATGATGATACTAGGGAAATTGTTGCTCTTCCAAGAGTCATTAGGTTCAGTTTCATAGGTCTGGAACAGGTGGCAAGGCTGAATTCTGACTAATACTTGGAAGTCAATTTCTTGGCTCAAGAGGTGTCCCTGGGTATTTATATGTGATCTATGACAGTTCTGGTTGAAACCACAATTCCCTAGTCTTGATGATCAAGCCGGGAAGTTCAGCAACCTCCTTAGGCACCCCAGGCACCACAAGAGGAGGACAGAAACCCATGGATATGAGGTAGATGATCACCACAGTTCTTGGAGTGGCATACTCGAGCTGTCACCCCATTGTGTTCCTCTCCAAAGCCATCTGTGTTTGCAACCCTTTTAAGGACATGCACTGCAATGAAACCATATGTGTTTTCATTTGGGAAGACAGCTTGTGGTGAAAAGAGACGGGTTATAACAAGACAGGCAGATGGCAAATTTGCTGCAATATCATGATTACTGTACTTCAAAGAGATAATCAATAATCAGGCAATTAGGTTCTTGTTAAATCAGAAGCAGATTCGGAGATGTTGAGGAAGATGCATTTTCAAAACAAGATTCGAGGATGGAACTTCTCCTCAGCAAAGAAAAATACCTGCAGGAACCTCCTAAGAGTCACTTAATACATACCTCTTAATCACACTAACTGTTCACAGAAGTAGCGGGGGCAACGTGGTAACATTTTATGAACTATAACTTTACTACGTTTCAAAATCAATGTTTCCATTTCTATGATTTCCTTCCTCTCATTTTCTTCCCTTTTTATTTTCTTTTTGGTAAGACTCCTTATTTTGTTTTTAAGTTTTAGAGTTTTCTGGACAATATTGACCAAAATCTGAAATAAGTTTTCTTACTTTCAGGTATAACTCAAAAATAAGAGACAAAGCTTGGCTTAAAAGAGATAATCCCATTCTTGAGCATAAAACATGCCTGTCTGGAAGGTTTTCTTTATTTCAAAGAGTTGAATATGGATTCCTATGAATATGACACGAGTATGATATGGATTTCAAAGAGGTTAGATAAAAAGAACATTACTGGATGTGGCTGGTAATTTTTTGGTGCGCCAGCTTCTACTTATACAAAGTGGAAGCCAATGTGCATTCAGTCTAACCAAACAGTGATTAGTCTTGTAGTCTAACTTCCTTCTCAACACAGAAAGAAAGGAGAGAGGAGGTTGCAGTTATAGTTGAACTATCTCTATAGCACTTGAAGCATTGAATTATCAGGGCTGGAACACCCCACCAGGCCTATCTGGCTCTGGTGATAAGGGACAAGCAGAAGGGCTGACATCCTTCCAGCCAATTTACATATATGGCCACTCTGCCTTTGGTTCCGGCCTGTTATGTGTGCATAAATATATACGTAAACATGTAATGTGCATATATACATACACACACGCATATACATGCCTACATATGTACACTTGTCACGCAGCTACATGCAAGTTTGTGCTGGAGCAGCCTTCGAGAAACTTGGCCATGAAAAGTCCTGAATGACCATGGTGGGCTTGCACTGGTGGTAATTAGTTGTGCTCTCACTCAAACCCTTGAAGCAGCACTTGAGTCATGAGCCTAAACAGCACTTGAGCATCTTATAAAGACCCTTTGAATAACTTAGAAGAGTGCAGATTTTGTTCTTTTTTATGCTAATGTGATATAGCTCGATTTCGTATTTTTTTCCTGAAGTGATTGACTGATTTATAATTACTTTGTGATGCAGAGCCAGTGAAAACTGATTGACATCCCAAAAATGGTTTTGATGGCATTACTTAATACTGACTTCAGCTTTCTGAGATGAGACTAAGCTTTGTGCAAGCTAAGTAGGGTTGTTCTTTTGCTTTGCTGATGCCCTGTAATTAAGAAGAGAGATTGCGCACTATACTCTTAGAGTTCATATGATGGAGACAGCTTGGGTTCAGAACACTGTCTTCACTGCTCCTGATGTAATTGAATACAGGGGTTTATTTGCTGTGTGTATTTATATTGTTTTTCCTGAGAAAGAAAGACAGGGTATTGGGCTTTTGCTCCTATTGCAGGAAGACACAGCACCTTGGTAACTTTCACACAGCAGCTTTTCTAACTGGATTACCCCTGACAAGGCTTTTGCTTTGTATCAGTGTTTGTTCCACAATAAGCCATCTTGCGCCTGCCATTGCACTTCAGCCTGCACTTTTATGAAATGCTTAATACACCAGTCAGAAAACACATTAACCCTCTTACTCCAATTGAACACCCAGTAGGTGCATTATTGATAAAGCAAATGAGCGGCGAACTTTGCATCCCCAAAGCAACCCTTTCTCCAGTAGTGTGCCTGGCAATGTGTGCTCTCACTGAGATAGGAATTGCCTGCTTAAATGTTTCCCTACAAGCAGAGTATGTGTTGCCCTTGTGTCTCTAAGAAGTAATTCAGAGAGAGACTGCCATGGTTTAAGCCTTGCATTAGAGGCTTCCCAGGTTCTGTGTCAGCTACAGCAAAGCTCGGTATCACCAACTGTGTATAAAGTGGGTTGGAAGCTTCAGCCTGAAACTGCAAACTCATGAAGGTGAACCCCTTCAGGCAAAGATGCTGATTTTGCTAACAGTGATAAATAGCAATCTCTTTTCATTAATGTAACCTTACCCTTTTATGGGACAGCTCTCTGCTTTTCACTTGCAATATGTTTGGAGGGGAGGAGTGAATGTGCACTTGTAAACTGAAGCACTGCACAGTCAAATCTTTAATCCAAATGTTTTGATATATTCACTTGCACTTTTCTTCCAAAGCTTTTCGGTTTAATCTTGCTTTCTGAAATCGTCATTTAAATACCTGACAAAATGGAGGAAAAAATTGCAAGTTTGCAGAGGAACAAACCATATAAAATCCAAACTTTTCATTTGACCTTTTTCATAATTATTATTATTATTTCTGAAGTACCGAAAAGTTTTGCTTTTGTTTCATATGGGAACAATGTAAAAGTTACCAGGAAGTTTTCTCCTCTATTTGCTGCATTAAGTCGGTATCCTCTGTTGAAGCATGTAAAGGTGAAGGTGCTTTTTCTTCCTCAGTGTGCATGAAGGGCAGTGTTTGCAGGAAGTCCATAGAGTAGTGTCAGAGGGAGAGGAGTCACATCCCAGTCACCAGTCCTGCAGTGCTGGGTTTCCTTGCAAGAAGGGCCCAGGACAAGCTGTTCTTTGACCAGGAGGCAATATAAGTAAGATCCATCTATAACCTCTGTCTGTCTGAATGAGAAGTGTGTAGAGCATTCATAGGCACATTTCATGGCTCATCCTTGACCGCTGTATCCCTGCTTCCAGGTGACACACATGTGCTCAACAACGTGCAGATGTGACTTAGACACCCAGGGGAAGCCTTGAGGGATTTAGGACCATGAATATTCATCTTCTCCTCAGCAGGCCTAGGCTACTGGTTTCCATAGTGACTCTGCACAAAGGCAGGGGACCCGCAGGTTGCTCAGCTGTGTTTGGTTCTTGTTAGGTTTGTCCAATCATTCTGATTCTTCCCAGCCAGCTGTGATTTTCCAGAGCAAGCCTTTCCTTTCTCATTGCTCTTCTCTGAATGTTTGACTTGGGAACTGCTCCAGCTGGAGACCAGTAAGGAGTGGTGTCCCTCAGGGATCTGTGTTGGGGCCGGTCTTGTTCAACATCTTTGTTGGTAACATGGACAGTGGGATTGAATGCGCCCTCAGCAAGTTTGCCGATGACACCAAGCTGTGTGGTTCGGTTCATACACTGGAGGGAAGGAACGCCATCCAGAGGGACCTTGACACGCTTGTGAGGTCGGCTGATGCCAACCTGATGAAGTTTAACCATGCCAAGTGCAAGGTCCTACAGCTGGGTCGAAGCAATCCCAGGCACAGCTCCAGGTTGGGCAGAGAAGAGATTCAGAGCAGCCCTGCGCAGAAGGACTTGGGGGTGTTGGTTGATGAGAAAATGAACATGAGCTGACTGCAGTGTGCGCTCACAGCCCAGAAACCAACCGTATCCTGGGCTGCATCCAAAGGAGCATGACCCAGGAGGTCACGGGTCCAGGGAGGTGATCCTGCCCCTCTGCTCTGCTCTCCTGAGACCTCACTTGGAGTACTGTGTGCAGTTCTGGTGTCCTCAACATCAAAAGGACATGGAACTGTTGGAACAAGGCCAGAGGAGGCCACGAGGATGATCAGGGACTGGAGCACCTCCTGTATGGAGATAGGCTGAGAAAGTTGGGGCTGTTCAGCCTGGAGAAGAGGAGGCTGCATGGAGACCTCAGAGCAGCCTTCCAGTATCTGAAGGGGGCCTATAGGGATGCTGGGGAGGGACTCTTCATTAGGGACTGTAGTGACAGGACAAGGGGTAACGGGTTCAAACTGAAACAGGGGAAGTTTAGATTGGGTATGAGGAAGGAATTCTTTCCTATAAGGGTGGTGAGGCACTGGAATGGGTTGCCCAGGGAAGATGTGAATGCTCCATCCCTGGCTGGTGATCAAGGCGGGGTTGGACAGAGCCTTGGGTGGCATGGTTTAGTGGGCGAGGTGTCTGTGCCCACGGCAGGGGGGTTGGGAACTGGATGATCTTAAGGTCCTTTCCAACCCTAACTACTCTATGATTCTATGATTACATATGCTTAGCCTCATCTAAGTGATACAGGACTCCTGCTAACACAATCCTCAACCCTGAAAGAAGGCTCCTTCTATGCACACCTGGTTCTTATCACCCTTGTGTGTCTGCCGAGATGTTAGTGTCCCTTTTGGGTAGCCAGCAATTCTGTTGCAAACCTTTCTCTTGTCTGTGCAAGTGGCCTGGAGCTGCCTTTGTGCTGACTGCTCTCCATGTTGGAAGTGCTTCAGGTGTCTTTGTAAATGCCTCCCTGCAAAAATCCAAAGTTAAGGAGAGCTTTAAAGGGATAGATGTTGAAGGGGTGTCTGGTTGCCTGGTGCTGCAGTAGTCTTCTTCTAGCTGATGAGTTACTTCATTAGTGCTTGCCATGACATCTTCAGCAACTATAAGAATGGACCTAGAGGAATCTGTATTTATTTACAGAGCTTGCGTTTCTTCAGGTGCTTCACCCCTTTCCTTGTAAGGCTCCTTACATTCACTGGGCACAAATGAACCTAATACATAGGTACTTTCTTCAGTAGTGGAATGGGTATTGACTAACGAACTAGCACTGAATTAGAGGTGTAACATTGATGGTTACTGTCTCTGAGTGATGTTCCTGTTTTAGAGGTCTGCTTTAATTATCTCCTTGGTCTTCTGTTTCCGTCAGCTCCCTCTATAGTCAGTAGAGCCTAAGCTCTAAGCCTAAACTAAGCCCTAAACCTACGCTAAGACATGTTTGGAGGTTTCCTGCAAGTGAGGAAGAAGCAAGGTTGAGAGGCTGACCAGTTTCTCTGAGGCAGTTGCCCCATCCCTTTTCATGCAGCTGTAGCCAGGTATATGCCTTTTCCCCAGTAGAAAAGCCTATTTTGAATTGAATAAAAAATCCTTATAGTATAATATTTCATAAATGCAGATGTTCATATAAGCACCTTCTGACATTCAACTTTTCTGGCGTTTATATTGTGCTTTTTCCCTCTTTCTATTATCTTATATTTCATTGTTTGTAAATAGTAGACCTTAACAGATGCTACTATTAATGAACATGCAACACAACTACTTAAAAAGTGTATAATACTTCAGGTAAGTGCAGCAGTTACTTAGCACTGATTGAAAATCTCATCTTTTCTACATCCAAATATCTCCTGTTTATACTGCAGAGTGTCAAACTGATTACATCAAGCTGCAGACATTTTCATCTAGAAAGAGATGAGACCTTTCAATCAGTGCTGAATAGCAACTGCTCTTAATGATGTGAAAAGCCCTAAACTCCAGACTACATTAACTCTTATATGACGTCATGTGGGTGTCAGTGAGAGCAGTGTTTTTCATGAAATAATGGGGAAATAATAAAACTAATAAAAACTGGGACATAATTCCTTTTCTGAAGCTAGGGAATATCTTTAGAAAGCTGATCTCTCACAGAATTTCTGTTTAATGAAGTATTATATCTTGAAAATGAATTGTCAAATGTTAATTTCTGGTAAAATAGGAATGCTGAACTTGGTAAAGACTCTTCTCAGATTCCCTAGCCCTATGTTTGGGCTGCCTGTGCACACGTCCGTTTCTTTCCATCAGTGTGTTTTGAACCCACCAGTCAAGTTCAGGTGGATTTGGAAAGGAGCTGGAGGTCTTGATGATAATAAAGGTCCTATGGATTTTGTGAAAATCAGAATAAAGGCAAGAGATCCCACAATTGTCTTCCCTGAGGAGATGGCAATGACATGAATTCACCTATTAATCATAAGAGAAGTCTTAAGAGGAAAAAGCTTTCATGACTGTATGCTCCATGGCTGCTAAAAGGTTCCGCTTGTAGGACTCCCATTCACAGGGAATAAGGCTTACATTGTTCCTTTGCTTGTGAAATGGTTTTATGCCGGAATTGAATTGTGTGGGGAAGGGATTCAGCTCATCTCACTTCAGATACCAGCACAAGGCATCTGCATCAGAACAATGCTAGTTTCAGAGTTAGTGGAAATAGGCAATTCCAAATCCAGTAATTCTTCCAACCTTCCATGGATGTATAATTAAGAAGGTGATAACATTAAAATACAGATTTGCGGGTCGTGGTACATCCTATGAAAGGTTTTAATCCTCTGTACTAATAAATGTTCAGGTCCTTCTAAATTAAGGCACCCTATTTGCTTCCAGTTTCACAGAGCATAGAATGGTTTGGGCTAGAAGGGACCTTAAAAGATCATTTCATTCCATCATCCCTGCTGTGAGTAGGGATACCTGGTGCCATCTGCTATCACATCTTAACAAAACTCACCCATGGTTCCAAAACATAGCTTCAGATCCAAAATCCAGCGTGAGATTTGGCTATCAGACTGCTACAGGCACTAATGAACAAAAGCTGACAGTGAAGAACCCAAAGCTGAGTCCTGCTTTCCTCTAGTGCATTCAGGGGATCCTGCTCATAGGAGTTGCTCTCTTCTTTCACTAGAACTGCTTTCTAAGAGCTCACTTCTCACGGGTTGCCTGACTAAACCTGGGCTATTTAAAAAAATGGGCCAAAAAAAATCCATTGGAGCAATATTCTGCAAGAAAAAGTCTTACAGGAGAATTATTCCTCCTCTGCATAGGAGGAAGCAGGCCAAGCATGGTTTAGAATATATGTACAGAACTTCTGTGCTGGGATTAAAGTAAATGTGGAAAGCTTTATATTTCAGGATAGGAATCCCACCTTTTCAGAAGCTTTACTTCCAAAACCCCAGTTTTGCCAATCTGGCTGTGGGGAAACAGACACCGCTTCTCATCTGCTTATGGACAGAGACACTTAGGAGTGGATTACAGAGCATGATGCTACAGATCTCCATCCTCCACAAGTGTTAATGTCAAGCCATATGTAAGACCATTGGATCGACCTATAAATACAACAGCTATCTAAATGATGGGTATAGCATGCATTCCTAATTTGCAGTCCTTCAGGATGAAGACATTAATGTGAATGATAACTAACCTTCATGGGAAGGATCTGTATTCTTCAAGTGGAAACAGCAAGCAGTGGAGCACTTGGCTGGTCAGTCAGGGCATGAGTAGCTGCAGTTGCTTTACACGTCTGAGAACACAGGAGGGGTTGGGGGGGGAGGCTGGGCATGCATGTGTGAAGCTATTTTGCACTTTGCTATGTCGCTTCTCAAAAGAGACTTAATGCATTCAACAACTGGAGAAGCATCTCCCACCTCAGCAGGGCTTTAAGGTTCATCTCTTATGAATAGCTACTGCATCTGTGGAACATGGGTGATGATAATTCAAAGTGACAGGAGCGTCTTCTAGCCCATGGCATTGTCAGCAAGCCAAACTGCTCAGAGATGACAACCCTGCTTCCTCAACAGACTCTGAGCTGTCGCTCCCCATTTGGGTTAAACCAGTGAGGGCTCTGATGAACTGATTTCAGGGAAAACACATGAACTGCAACCAGGGCAAAGGGCACAGTGGAAGTGAGGTTTGATTCTGAAAAGACTCCGAGGTGTGAAGGGGACGAGAAAGGTTGGTAAGCCAAAACCAGGGCAGAACGCTGGGTCAGGACATCGATCTAACTCACCTGGAGCTGATGGTGGTGGTTATAGCATTGGGATGCTCACTGGAAGTCTGGCTGGTGAAAGAGTAGCAAGAAATTATTGTGCTTCTCTTCTTCTCTGGTAAGGGCCACTTGCTATCACAAGGCACATACCCACTGTAGTGCTCTTCCTAAGGGGTTTCAGAAGCTCTAAGATGGGCCTCATCTTCTAGAGCAATAAGAAACTCAGACCATCTATCTACATGAAGGTCGTTCAAGCTTCTGAGATCACTTGTCCAGATTCTTTCACTGTCTGTATTATGGCAAATACTCTTCTACATGTGTATTTACCTATACTAACTGGTTTGCCTTTTGGAGAGAAAGCAGCCAGGCTTGGCATAGAGTCACATAGAAGGAAGCTTATGTCAGGTGCAGGGTTGTATAAAAGGGGTCATCTTGTCCAGTTTCGGGTGTGAAATAGGGAAGATACATCCCTGCAATGCAAGGTGTAGCCTTTATAACTTTGATATAGCTTTGATCATGGGCAGCTTCACTTCTGGGGGAAATTTCCACAAGGAAAAGGCTGAGTATAAAGCTAAGTTTATTTCCCTACGCTTAGATCCTCCTCTGGGAATGCCACACAAAAATGTGAACTTGTGCCAGAACTGGAATGGTAATAGCAGGGTTACATAGATGTCCAAATAGCTGTTAGCAGGTTAACAAGGACAGGGAGAAGCCTCTTGAATATTCACTTTTGATGCACAGATATCAGATGTTTGCTTGCTAGTGCCTGTTCATCACCTTCCTGACACTTGAAACAATGGTGTTTGAGATTTTGAGTAATAAATATCTCTGTTTAAATTTGACACGAGCTAAAGGGGATTTTGAGCAACTATCCAGTGCTAAAGTAGTCAGAGCAGCTCGGAGTAAGGATTATGTGTTCCAGCAGAGTAGATGTGTGCATTCAGTGAATCACGCTGCAGACAGCCCTGTTTGAAACTCACCTTACTGATCAAATTGGAACGTCAATAGTATTTGAACAGAGCACGTTGAATTGTTTCCTTCCAGTGTTTTGAGTTGCCTACATCCAGCATTACCTGAGGTAAAATGGTCTCTGGTAGGGAAAAGACCCATGAATAAGAAAGGAGAGTGTGCGAAGCTCTTGGCTGCATGTTCTGCAGAAGTGCTGCTGGGGTCAAACTTCATATTCTTCATGTAGCTGGAAATCTTGGGTTTGGCTTGAGAGAATCCTCTGGTTTGTGTGCTTGTTCAGTGAGTGTCTGGCCCCTTGGGAATCGCTTAATGCATAGATTAATGCAGCCATTTCAGAGACTAAAATAGCCACAAAGACCGGTATGTGGAGACAGGCTGCCCTCACCCTGCACTCCACAAAGCAAGGTCAAACATACTACGTTAAACCACAGAGCATGAAAACTCCTGCGGATCTAATGATTGCCCACGATGCCTGGGGAATTTATGTGGGTTCATCCTTGCAGGAATATGAGCAGTGTTACTTGTCACGTTTCCCTGCCTCAGATTGCTGTGCTTCAAGTTCTTAATTAGTCCTTCGCAGAGCGCTTTGAGATGTTCAGATGAAAGGTAGCATAGAAGTCCAAAGGATGTAGAACATCCATTACCAGCAGAGAGCTTCATGAAGAGCTGGAGAATGTTGAAAGGAGTCCTGCCAGTTAATTTACACTTAAACAGAAGGGTTTGTTTTTCTGAACATTACAAACACAAAGAAGCCAAACCAAAATCAAACAGGTTCAAGACCACCTGGATAAAATGCTGCCTTTCTAGTTGGTATTAGTTCAGGTGTGCTAATCAAAGCGTTAAGACTTGAAAATGTAGTGATTGTATGATTCTCATGAATGATGCACCTAAAATAGGGGAAGACTCGTTTGCTTCTGGGAAAGCCAAGTGTCCTGGGTTCAGCAGCAGCAGTCATTTTTCTCCTTCTTAGTAGCTGGTGCAGCGCTGTGTTTTTGACTTTCAGCCTGGGAACAGTGCTGATAACACCGATGTTTTTAGTTGCTGCTCAGTAGTGTTTACTCTGACCAAGGACTTTCTGAGCCTCATGCTCTGCCAGGGAGGAGGAGAAGCCGGGAGGAAGTAGAGACAGGACACCTGACCCAAACTGACCAGAGAGGTATTCCATACCACAGCACGTCTTGCCCAGGATGTAAAACTAAGGGCAGGGACCCGGAAGGGTGAGGTTCACTGCTTGGCCTTGGCTGGGTATTAGTGGTGAGCGGTTGTATTCTCTTCCCTTGTTATTTCCCTTGTCATTTCTATTACTGGTGGTAGCAGCAGTGGTTTGTGTTATACCTCAGTTACTGGATAGTTCTTATCTCAACCTGTGGGAGTTGCATTTTTTCGATTCTCCTCCCCATCCCTCTGGGAGCAGGGGGAAGAAAGAGGGGGAAGTGAGTGAGTGAACTGCGTGAGGGGCTTAAACCACGACACCAAGGTAAAATAAATCTGTGGTGAAACAGACTGTGCCTAGGGAATAAAAACCAGTTTGTTTGCTTTCTCATCTGAGCTGGCTGAAATGCAAGGCGCAACCAGACAACTTTACCCAGAAGACTATCATTAGACTTTTGAAGATGTGCTTGTGTGGTGCTACTTAAAGGTGGGGAAGGAGAAAGGAGTGACAGACTAGAAGCAAGAGAAAGGACTGGAGTTCAAACACCCAATTACAAAAAGCCTTTGCTGTCTCTCCCTATCAGCAGAGATCTGTTGTTGCCCATTCTTGCAGAGGAGAATCTACCAAGTCTGCTAGTATAAAACAATGATGAATGTGGGGGAAGGAGGGGAGGGTATGTTAATTTTTTGACTCTTTCTCCTGGAAAACAAGAAAATCTCACCTGAAGCCCTAGCTAATGAGAACTCTTGGTTGTATGGAGACTGTGCCTTTGTTTGGATGCTAATGGGCTTAAAATGAATTCTATTTACCAGTAAATATTCAATCTGGCAATAAGGATGTGGTTCTTCCCAAAGGTTTTGTATCCACTGGTTCTGCTCACCTCCTAATGCTGAGTGATTTGTGCATATATTCTCATATCTTCTCCGGTGTTTTTCATGACAGGGCAGTGATTTCTCATGGAATTTTTTTGCTGAATTACTCTTGAAGCCTCTCTGGCTTTGCAAAGTCTCTTTCTTCTAAAGAAACCACAGGATAGAAGAGAAGGGCTTTATTGTTTCTTTATGCATTAACTTGTCTTTGGTAGATTTTCAGGACAGGCTTGACCTTTGCCTGTTGCTGTCTTCAGGGCTGTTGTTATCAGCTGGAAACCATGAGGAGCTGTATGCTGTGTATGAGAAAAAAGGAAAGGCTAGTAGCCACGCAAACGCACTTTACAGATAGAGCAGCAAAGAGATGGGCTGAACAGCTTCAAAGAAAGCAGTGCACAGCCCATCTCATTGCCAGAATTAAACAAGGGAAACATCTTGATTCTCTCTGACTCAGAATGGCAGAAAATAATGTCTGGAAACTGGAAGTCCTTGTATCCTGAATTCAGATATTCAGACTTTCGCATCAATTCATAATCACAGCAGAGGACTTTAGTCTGATAATGAAATTCTGATGTGAGGAATTGCTGGCCTTGGCTCCCCTCTGCCCAGTGGCCAAACGAAAAATCAGAGCTACATTCTCCTTCCAGGTATGTCCCATTGAACTACCTTTCCCCTCTGCTGGGTCAGCTCCTGTATCTGTAGCACACACGATGCTATGCTCAGTGGCATTTTCCAGCTGGTTTGCCAAGAAAGTCTTGTAAGTATCTATCCATCAGCTCTGACCTGAAGTCTAGCAGTGATGAGCTCCTAAAAGAGATGTACTTGCTCTGAGGCATTCGTGAAGTTGAATCGGAGAGGAGAGGAAAGAGCAAATATCTCTGCCTCTACAAGAGCAAAGGGTTGCTCCCAAAAGAGATTTGAATGACCTGACAGTATGTGCCCAGTGTGCGGTTGCTTTTATTGCACTCTAGGAGGGGAGAAGCAGTTCCCAAACTAGGCCCTAATTCTGATCTGGATTTTAGACAGTCTCTGATCCGACAGGTGGTAAATGCCGTATTCAGGTGTGTTTTTTAAAGCAGGGTGGCCTGTCCACTTGGAACATTACATTGGCTTTAGAGAGCTGTTACCACAGCTCCTCTGGGCTGCTTCCAGTCAGGCACCACCTCTATAATGTCCAATTAAGTTGTGGGTGCTCTGAGGCAGGAATCAAGCAGGTTGAAGGGTCCCCATCAGCTCTAGTAGTGCTCATTAATCGGAAGTGATGCCAGGATTTGCTGAGCCTTCTGTAGAAATAGGATATATGACTTGTATGAGATGTACAGGCACAAAGGTCCCAGAAGCCATCTAAAGCCCTCAGCTGTATGAGATGTACAGGCACAAAGGTCCCAGAAGCCATCTAAAGCCCTCAGTTGTTTTCATCTACTCCACCTTAATGCTGGGAAAAATCTTACTGAATCATATAAGGCCTTTCCTTCTCCTGCATGCAAACTTTGATTCTTTATGGATTTTTCTCCATCACAACAACCCTTATAGATGCAATTCTTCTCTTGAGTGTCTCTTCCTTCTGTCTGTTATCTTAGAGGTAGGGACAGTCCTGGTGTAGAGTTCCTCTAAGCTTTTTCATTTGATTTTATGAGAGGTTTCATCCTTCTCAGCCACTTGAAAATAACCATTTCTGGAGAACCAGCTCCAGCCCTTTCTAAACAACCTTCAGGTACCTGTGAACTCATTTCTTGTGCTATGAGATTGGCTGCATACACTTTGTGGTTGCCTTTCTGTGGATTCCTAGACAGACAAGTGATGCTGACTGAAGCAGTAGAGTGGTGCAGTGAACTGTGCAAGGTTATGAACCAGCTGCTCTGCAGAAGGGACAGAGTCTCACACATGGGAGGCACAGTGAATTATGAAGTGGCCTCTTAACCCGTTTAGCAAACTCCTCACCAACTCCATTTGCAGAAGCAATCTGGGATACAGAGCAAATTGAGTTGATCTCTGGAGCAGGTGAATATTGTAAAAGTTGTGCAAAATTATATAGATGACTGTGTTTTGGCCAAGTGCTGCTCATCATGAACTGTGGGCTGTCTCAGGCCATTTTCTTTGAAGCACTGTCACAGATGGGCCATGGAAGTAGATGGGTTGAAGTAGGATTTGCCACCACAATTTCGACTGGGGAAGTGCTTTGTAGAATATGAGGAATTAGTTTTCTAACCTGTATTATTGGGCCTAGTTTTCTTCTCTCCAACATCACTAATGCAAATCCACAGGTTTTTCCCCCACAGAGTTTAGATCCAAAAGCAGAAGCCCAAAACTTCTCTTTTTAAATGGTTCTTTTTTTTTACTTTTCTAATGAAACAGTTTTCCTGATTTTCTCTATTTAGTTGTGATCTGAACTGTTTCCTTGGGATTTGTGTTCAAATTAGGGACTGTATTATGGTCTGTAAGTACCTTCTCAAGCTCTTCCCCTTCATCATCAGTACTTGTAATTGAAAAGGTGGCTCTCTTCTTTGGCATCTTCTTCCCATCTAACATGGCTGAGGATACAAGAAAGTGGTGCTTTATGGCACGGAACCTGGGCCAGCTGGAATGATGAGGCTCAGTGCGCAGCCTCTAACCTCCTGCCTTTGCATTTATTATTGTTTCATCCTGTCTCCCCTCTGTTGTGATAGACAGATTAATAAACATAATCTGATGAGCTGTGACAGTGTTTGGGCAAGTTTAATACCAGAGTTCATACAGGTGCTGCCACAGGCCATAACAAATGAAAACAAAACAGACCTTGCTTTCACATCTTGTCTGAGCTACAGCATCTGTAATAGCACAGCACCTTCTAGCTCCATGTCGTAGTATTGATCCAGCTTTGATTTAGATGAAAGAATAGCTGTTTCCATGCTCCTATAAGCTCATTCTGTGGCAGCCAGCAGGTGCTTCCCAATCATAGCCACATCTGACTTGGTCCTACTTCCTATAGTTTCAAAGAGCTGAAATGTTTTGGGTGAAGGTAGAAAATGTGCTGGAAAATGAATCCCACGGAGATGGAGCTTTAATGCATTTAAACCCCATTCCAAGTATTCCTGACCTGACTTCTTCGGACTTGCAATGCAGTTGGGTGGGGCACACTAACACAGTCAAAGCAGTTTCCTATAGACTGGCTTAGTGAGCCCCAGTCTTTGTTGTGCACAGCTCTGCAAAACCAAACCCAGTCTCTGCCAGTGAAGCTCTTGCTTCACTGTGGAGTCCATGAGCCTCGGAGACTGGTTAGAAGCCCAGTACCTGCATTTCAACATCAAACCTCCCTCTGTCTAGTCAGAAATCTCCCAAAGTTGCCAAGCTGCAAAAGAAAAATGATGCTTTGCAGACTGACACCACCACTTTATTTTGCTTCTGTTTTGGGTGGGTCCTGGGTCTGTTGCCACACAGGGGGAATCTGACCCTCCATATTCAGTAGTGACTAGTCTGTTCTCTTCCAGTGCATTTTCCATCTTAATTTCTTAGGAGAGCTTGGGAAAACTTTGTTCTGAAGGAGACGTAGGATGTCACTTTCTGTTTTAGGAACAAGGCTTTCACTTCCTAAACTGCAGAATCTGACTGGTATTGAGTGATGAAAGTGTAAGAAATAACACTTGCAATGACTGTGACTGTTTTCCAGCTCAGGGCAGATGCAAACTCGCTGTGACTAATGAAGGGGGGGAGAAATAAATCTCTTGCTGCGCTGAAAAGAAGGGATTTTACCCTCGTCACTTACCCACTGCGTGTTGTTATGCCATGCAGCTGATCTGCTTCATGGTCCTGGGAATGGTGCCACTTCTGTGGCAAGACTGGAAGACAAGAAAAAGAGGGAATGTGGAGACAAGGGGCCCTGACCAATGCAAGTCCACATCTGTTTGAAGCATTGTAAAGCATCCAAGTCTGTCAGGTGAACACTCCTCTTTTGCTGATGTACCACCTGGCGTAAACTTAGCCAAAAGTGGTGGCCTGAAAGCAAGGTGAGGAACCACGTGTTACCACTCAGTGCTCCAGACAGCCAAATAACTGTAAAGGAGGCCAGAAAAATACAGGAAAAAGGCATGTTCTTTCTCTGTGCTTCCCTATTTGACATTTCAAGTGGGCTATTATTTCCCAGTGGGAAAATTCAAATGGTAATTTCCCTGCAAGAACTCCAAAGGGAAAAAATAACAACACCCTCGATCTTCAACCCAGCGGTAATTGTGAGTACCTGTGCTCCAGGCAGAATGTTCTGCTGTTTCCTAAGGGAACTGAATGAATTCTGATGAGCAGTATTTCAACTTTTAGGAGAGGTTTCAATTTTTTAGCATCCGATTTACATCTTTTCTTCTTCTTTTCTTTTTGTTCATTGAATTGCTTGAAAGGCTTCCTTGATTTTCACCAGAGCATGTCCTATGGAGCCCATCCTCTTGATCAGATGAAACTTTACATTGTGATTTGCAGAAATAATCCTCAAATTGCAGAAGTCAGCTACAGAAGCCCATGAAAAATTGCAGGTCCCCTTAATAATGAATCACTGCCAAGCAGCCAGATGCTGAAGCAGCTCATAAATCTTTGCATTCAGACTGAAGTGAGAGGCAAATGCCATTTGCCAATGAATATTCATGGTCAGAGGACTCTGTGTTGTTAACACGCAGCATCAAAAGGTATACGAAAATAAAGCAGGTAAATAAAATTATTTACTCATCCAGGCAAAGTCTACATGGCATGGAAGAGCTGAAGTTCACATACATAAATACATTTAAAGTGGTGTGAGTGCTGAGGAAGGCAATAGTGTGCTGCAACAAAGAAGTGGCCAAGTGAGTTATCTGGGAAGGCCTCTCAGGGTGTTATTCCTCTGAAAAAAGCCATGTTTTTCAGAGGGAAATATGGATCTGTTTCCTTACAAAGGTTTGGTTTTACTCACACGTAGATTTGCTTGGAATGCTCCAGTCTTGCGGTGGGCTGAGCCTGGCTGGACACCAGGTGCCCACCAAAGCCACTTGAACACTTTCCTTCTCAGCTGTATAGGGGGAGGGAATATAATGGAAGGCTTGTGGGTCAAAATAAGAGCTCACTCACCAATTGCCATCACTGGCAAAACAGATTTGACTTGGGGAAATGAGTATCATTTATTACCAAGCAAATCACCGTAAGGTAATGAGAAAATAAAAACTAACTTTAAAACCACTTTCCCCATCCCTCCCTTCTTCCCAGGCTTAAGTTTACTCCTGATTTTCTCTACCTCCTCTCCTGCAGTGGCACAAAGGGATGGGGAATGGGGGTTGTGATCGGTTCATCACACATTGTCTCTGCCACTGCTCACACTCCTCTTTTGCTTCAGTGCGAGTTGTTTCTCTGGAATATTTTCACTTCTTTCCCTGGCTATTGTTCCACAGGGTGCATTCCCCCCAACCCCTTAACTAAGTTATCCCAGAGGCTGTCTTGCAGCAGGCATTGACTTTGTCAGACACGGGGGCACCTTCTAGCACCTTGTCACAGAAGCCACCCCTGTAGCCCTCCTGCTACCAGAACCTTGCCATGCAAACCCAATCAAAGACTAGATGCAGACATTCCCCACTGGCAACTTGAGCAGCTCATTGGTGAGTTCATTTTAAAGTGTGGCTCAGTGCTGTCTATGTTGTGCACTTCTGTTTTGAAGCGCTAACAACAATCACATAGAGCCATCACAACCCCTTCCTCCTGAACTGGGAAAGTGACACTGTGTAGGATTGATCCTGTGGAGACGTTCAGACACTTCTGGAGGCGGAATGATGTGGTAGAAGATGATGTGGGCTAGGTAAAATGCTGTCCTGTGGTCTGGACAGCCTGCTCACCTATCCAGCCAGACCATTATAGTCTGGTATTGTAAACTCTGTGCTAAGTCCCAGAGGGTCTTGATTTTAGCCTGTTTCACCTTGTTGTGCCTTTGTCTCTCTGTCTGTACAATGGAGGCAGCAACAGCTACCTGTATTGTGTGGTTTCAAGATGAAAGTGCTATCTAGGAATCAAGTGTTTCTCTCAAAGGAAGAGCCTCTTCTCATGTGTGTTTTGTTTGTATTGAAAGACAATTTACTGGCAGCAGGTAGTAGTGCTTCTATTCTCAGTTCTTGGCATCTTGCTGGTTAACTTCTGCCCTGCAAGTGAATGAAACTAGTATTTTATCCACTGTCTACAGTATGCTATTTCTGTGGAAGCTGGATTGTAATGAACTTGCTCTTTATTACAATTAACAAATAAATCCCTACACCTTTAAATTAGATCATAAATATTTCAGTGAAATTCAATACTGCTGTGATTATGTTTTCTTTCCCATAAGAGATTCCTCAGTGATAGCAGCCAGGCAACTGCTGTTCCAAATTAGATGACCCTGAGGACGTTCCTTCTGACACATTTGGCTGCCTTCTCAGTGGCTTCCTTCTTTTATAATCATCTGAGTTGCAGCACCACCACAGCAGTGCCAACTAGTGAGTTATAAAGCCACTTATATAGCAGACAGAATTACTTTCTGGTGGCACAAAATCAGTGCAATGTAGGCTGCTTGTCTTCCAGTGGGACAGGCCTGGGAGCTGTATGTGCATCGCCTGGCTCAGTGCGGCTCTGAAGAGCAGGAAGGAAGTGGAGATACTACAATACAAAGAGATTTGTCAAGTTTCACTCACTGAACATCGGTCCACTGGAGTCTCTGCATAGTTTGTAGTCAGAGCCCACGCACTGAAGACAGCTCTGTGTCTTCTCCTACTCTCTCTGAGCACAGTACCAGCCAGATCTGTGGTTCTCTGATCATTGAGTTGGGTGCAGCCCACAGCAAACACTGCACAGCTGCACTATAGCATCAGCTAAAGAAACCCTGAGTCCCACACCTACAGCATGCTCCCAGTTACAGCTGTGTTGAACATCTGTGCATTATGCAACACCCAGTGCTTTGGCTGTTCATTCCTTCTTCCTCTCGATGTCACCTGGCTTGTACCCTAACCTACTTAACCTGTCAGAAGAAGAGGATGGAGAAATGTTGGTTAATCTTAGCGACAAACTATTTCTCAGACTTCCATTTTTAAGCTCTAAGTTAACTATTTTGTTTGCTTAATATGACTCAGGTATTGGCACCACGTTATCCTTGCTTCTTGTAGATCTTTGGGATTTACTGCGAAATGGTCAAGCAGCCTGTCAAGATGATGCTTTTAACCTGGCAACAGCTTTCAGTATCTTTTTTCCCCCTTTGTCTTAGCTTTCCAATGCTCTCTCAGTCTCCTTTCCTTCCCCCCAGCCACCAAAACTTATTTCCTATCTCTGACAGGAAAAGAAGGCAAACAACTTCAGTGTAGAATGAAGCTGAGATGTTGCCAGCTCATGGAAAAAGCAGCGTCCTCTTGATAAATGAAAAATGAGGCTCCAAAGGCAACTTGTCTTCTCTGAATAAGAGTTTCCACTGTAACATCAATGGAGGACTGAGCACAGCGGCTCTGCTTTGTACTCCCCAGCCCGCCTGGTAATGATTTAGGAGTTAGTATTTGTCATGCTGCTTTTCCTTTGCCTCATGTTTTAGCACTTTAAAGGATGTTGAATTCTTGTTGTGATAAAAGCCTGTCTTTTGGATTACTGTATTAGAAGGAAAAGCAAGGGTGTGAAAACAATTACAGCACTAATCCATCCAGAGCTTCTGGTTTGCCACCTTCTGTGAACTGGATCCTGTGGTGGAAGCTGCCCCTTCCCATGGGCCTGGCACAGCACTTGGGCAGCACAGAGCTCCTCTACAAGAGGGTTTGGCTGTGGGTAGCTCAGCACATAGAGAACCTTCAGCACTAGCTTTGCTCTCCACTCTTGGCTAATCTGGAGCCCATGGAGATGAAATTCAGACCCCTTCAGTACAGAGGAAGAGACGTCCCCTCCCCTCTCAGCTAGTTCATCAGAATGAGGCTTTGCATCTTCTGTCTCACTTCAGAAATGTAAACGTTTGTAAAAGACAGGAAATCTTCACTTCCAATGTTTGCTCTCTTCTGCCACCCACTCTGTGACCTGACTGGAAGCAAGGCTGAGCTGACTGCAGACAGCCTTAAACATCTGCTCCGAGCCACCTGAAACACATTCGAGTCAATGGTGAGGAGCCAAGACACCAACTTCCAAACATGTTCACATCCATTTTTCAAAGCTCAACTCTCATTTGCTTTGCGTGACCCCAGGAGCTGGAGCATTAATAGAAGCACCCTGGAACCACTCAGGAATTGTAGTTTTCCAGTGTTGAGCACAACCCCAGGGCACTGTGATGCTCTGGATGCAGAGCTGACTCATGCTGGGTACGACAGGAGCAAGCCCTGAGTATTCTTCTTCAGGTATTTTAAAAGCACACATGGAGGCAGTGCCTGCTCTTAGTGAAGAGGAAATACAGGATCTTAAAAAAAGAAAGGATATATGTCTTTTTAGTTCCTAGTGATTCTTGAGCTGATTTTCTTTGCCTTGTTCCATCCTGTTTCTGTCTGGATTTCAAACCTCCTACATGCTACATTTCCACTTCCAGCAATGCTGAGTCTCCTCAGAAAGGAGCTGAACCCTTTCACTCAGATCATGGGAATGTTCCAGTTGCAATGAGGAAAATTATCTCCATTCCCAAACATAACAACATGGCACATAGAAAGGTCTAAGCTTCACCTCCATACCTGCACTTTCCAGGGCAATCAGCAGCTCACATACTCCTCTGTCTGCAGAACTCAGCCACTCTCTGAGCACCATTCTCCATGGCATTGATGTCCTCCTGCCTTCCCTGATGACACCTTTGCCTCTGTCTCCTCCTACGGTGTTTGTCAAAAGAACCACTCAAGAATCTGTTCTCAAATGGTTGGTGCCACTTGGAGCTCCCACTAGTGAGAAATGTCCTAATTAGCTGCAGCGCAAGTTCAATGGTGATCACTGTCAGCAAATCCAAGACATAATTCCAATTAACAATGATGATTCAGAACAATTAAGCAGTTACTGCTGCAGTGAATTGAAGCTTCTCTCCAGCAGGGCCTGAGCTCCCAGCTACAGGTTTTCCTGAAAAGTAAATAACCAGAAGTGTATAAAGAGAAAAATCAATGCAAGATAATTTGCAGCTTGTCCAAGGTTTGAGATGGGAGCAGGAATACTTACTAGGTTGTATTTAATCAGGCTTCAATAAGTGGTGTGTTTACAAGGTGGAATGAGAAACAACCTGGATTGAGGTTTTCAGAACTGTCTACAGGGACTTAGATTAGAACAAGCTGAATGTTAAAAACCACAGCACCTCCTCTCCTTGTATTGTATTATTTTGGGGCATAAATTCCCAACTGAATCATTTTAGCCCAAAAGTAACAGATTTGCTTTTTATAGAAGCTTTCAAGTTCACGAGTTTTCTTCATTTCATTGTAAGACCAGGAATTTTCCACTGGTAGAGTGGAGACCATGGGCCAGGAGGGCTGAAGGCACTTCTGATTCACCTCTACCATTCACATCTAAAGAAGATCCCTTTGTATGTGCTTTGAAACCTCATGCAATTCTTCCTTTGTACTTGCCTTAGAAGCAGCTGAGTGAGGCTTGGCAGGAGGGAAAAGCCCAACTTGCACCTTCCTTAGTTTCTGATTTTCCTGGATTTAGGTGGATGATGTGAATTTTGCAGCACCGGGATGCACCAGCTTTTGTGACGGTAGCTTTGGTTCTGGCTGAACACTGTCTGCTAAACCAGCTTTTCTAGAACTTGCTCAAACAGTTCTTCTCTCAAACATGGGTCTTCGCAATTTGCAAGAAGAAATCCACAGTGTGACTTAATCCATGAGAGAAGGCTGTAGACCTAAAAAGCCTCTAAGATCCAGAAGGTTTTTCTTCTCATTTGGCTGGGGAATCTGTTTAGCTGTGAAAGGTTGCAGTTGTTATACTTCAAGTCCTTGACCTTCTGTTTTATGAAGAAGCTATTTAAGATTTTATAGAGAAGTCGCTGAAGCATGGTAGCTAGGGCAGGCTTGAAGGCTGTGACAGAGCACACCATCCTCCACTGGCTCCTGCAGAAATCCATCTGGCTCCTCAAGGAATGGCTATTGGGCTAAAGCACCGCAGCTGGGAAGCCTGTTCCTCCTTAGCTGGAAGCATCACAAGAAGTGCAATGCACCACTTCCTTGATCACTTCTTTCCAGTTGGTCATGAATATATGGGTCTCCTTTCACCTTACAATTTGTTCTGCCTTTCATCTTGATTCAGCGGGTCCTTCATTTGCAGACAAATTAAGATCCTTAAGAAGGACCCAGCACTGTGTCTTTGGGCAAGTGACCTCATCTGAGCACTCTCTGATCTCTATCTCATAGATACAAAAGCTGTGACAAAGAGTGCTTGGCTCTCACCTCTTTCACTTGTTTTTCTTGCACCTGACCTGCTGTTTCCTTACTGCCCTGCTTGTGGCTGTTCCATCTCTACCCATGGACCTCACAGGCTTTGCCCTAGAGGGGTGAATCCTATCTCAGTGCTACGAGCTGTGTCTGGCATGTGTGCTCATTGAACTAGAGAGGGTAGCCTTGAGTGTGCCATAGGGACCTAAATGCAGAGGGGACCATGAAGTCTGGTCATAGAAGAAGTCCCTGTGAGGCTCGTGCTGCTTCCCCAGGAACTCCCCCTTCCTTGCGTTTTTGCTTGGGGTTGTTTTCGGTGAGTGGGAAGAGATGAAAAGTCTGATGTGTTATTAGAAACACTGTTAGCAAAAACAATGTGAAAATAGCTTCGCTATAAAAACGCATTGTTCCAGAGGAACTGAAAAGAGGGAGGATGAAATAAAGGAGAACTTCACACTTCCTGGAGGTGACTGCATTTTTTATGAGTGGATTAGCTGATACAAAACCCTTTGTAAATCACTCCGCATTGCCTGCGTCTGTACTACTTTGTCTCTGTACACGTGAAGAGGAGGAGGTCATGAAATGGCAAGGATTCGTGCTGAATCACTCAGGAGCCGGTTGGGTAACAAGACAAAAAGACCTGGAACAAAACTTTTCCATCGCTTTTAAAATAAATTATTAACAAATACATGTTTTCTACTGTTTGGCTGCTGCTGTAAGGCAGGTAAATGCTCTCTGCTGAGAGACACTCTCTGTTTCCCATCATGTTTACTGTGAGCTGTGTTTTAGATAGGGAGCTATGAGGGAAGACTCACACATTTTTACGCGCTGATACTCAAAGTCCACTTTAGGACTTTCAGTTCAAACATTATAGCAGTGCACATTCAGTGGTTGGGTCAAGACCATGGAAGTACTGACATCACTAGAAACTAGCTGTGAAACGGCATTAAGTGGGGAGGCAAGGCTGGAAGTTGCTTGTTATACCTCTCTGCAGCTGCAAAATGAGGGTGCATTTGTAGTGTATGTGAGAGAAAGGAAAGCTGCTGTGCCATCCACATGCAGCTCACTATCAGCCCTGTAATGCACTGCAGCAGTGCCCAGAGATGATCAGAACATGCACCCTCATGGGACAATTCCAATACCATGACATGGAGCAGAGAGTTCCAGTCTCCAAGTTCAGGCTCCAACATCATATTGCAACAGATAGGGCATGCCTTGGGATTCACAGCGTGTTCTTGCCCTTGCTGCAAGTCACATCAATGCTCTGGCATGTGTTTCCTTGCCTGCTAAAAGGAAATTATGGTGTTTCACCATGGGCTTTGAGAGGTCTGGAGGGAAAGTGTAATTCAAACCTAAGAGCTGAGGCTTGCAGTGACAGCACCTGATAGAAACAGAACCCAGACTGACTGGCTTTCAGGCTTGCAGGCTGCGAAGCTTGTGGGAAAGGTAATAACTTTGAATAGTGGCTCTGATGGAGCTGGAAATCATTTAACCTTTGTATACCTGAAGGTTTGTCTTAAAAAGTATTGCCTCTCCCTAATAACCTTTTCTGTTTAATATCCCAAGATCATCACAGCTGCAACATTGCTATGAGCATTCGCTATAAATGGCATCTTTGTCACTTAATGTCTATAGATGAAAGACCAAAAAGAAGACACCAGGGAGCTTCTCTTGGCCCTGCTATGGCTGCCCCATTTCTGCTCAGTGATGGCTTTGGGTACAGCTGGATGTATGGTGTGTACTGGTGTTTGAGCCAGTGCAGCACTGTCTTTTCCAGATGAGGAGAACAGCCTGGGTTGTGCACAGATACTCATAGAATCATAGAATGGTTCGGGTTGGAAAGGATCTTAAGATCATCCAGCTCCAACCCCCTGCCACGGGCAGGGCCACTTCTCCCATGTCACCCAAGACCCTGTCCAAGGCAGGGATTACTGCTTGGGTTGCTTGAGAGCCAACAGGGGAGTGGTTGACGAGCTACAGGAGCCACTTAAATGCAAGATCAGAATTATGGCTCTGTTTGCAAGTGGGAGGACCCCCTGAAACCCTGTTGTGACTCACTCCATGGCAACATCTGTCATCCTGCAGCTGGTCCTGGCCAGATCCAGTTTGGGATGATTTTGGATGAATTGGGATTCTGGTGTACCTGACCTTCAGCTTGGCTCACAGGCCATGTGTGTTTCCAGAGGCTCAGCAGCATGCCCAGTATGGGATGTGCTTTTCTTTCTTCTCAAAACTGGAACGTAGGCAGGATTCCATGCAAGCAAATCCCATGTTCATGCAGCTCTAAAGCAAAACACAACAGAGGTATGCCACAGCAACATTTTGGGATAGAAAGTGAAGAATATGGTATGCCATGAATCACTAACTAAGGAAGGAAGCTGAGAATTTGCCAAGACAGCAGGCCACAGGTTTAACCTCCTGTAAATGAAATTCCCTTTAAATAATCCCGAGGTGACAGGACCTGCGTGGCATCTCATATGAAGGGCATTTTAGCATCCTATTGCCTCTGGAACTGCTCCTCATTTGAGCAACTACCAACACTGTCTGAAGTGTCAAGTCCCTCAGCACCCTGCCTGGACACTTGTGCTGTGCCACTCAGTTATCTGAAGCAGTGGCATATAGTACCAGTTCATTCTGCCATTGCCATAAAAGCTGATGCTGGTGCTGTCCTCTCAATCCAGGTGAAACAGCATGGCACGTGTTCCCAGATAGGTCCTTGTAGTGAAATTGCTATATAATGAATATCCTGATTAATCCGAGAGCCTATCCTAATAAACCCAGTGCAAAGTCATCTGGAATCCCGAAGGCTCTCCATTCTGCTTCAATATGTACCACTTTAGTACTAGGGAAGGAAATATTTTGCTAGTGGAGGGAAGCATGAATAATGTATGGCTGTGGATAAGGGTAAATAGTCATTACATATTCCTCCTTTCCTTCAGATGTACCATGCATATGTTGAAGACAGTCGTTGTTCAGAGGAAAGGATTATTTGAAACAGGGAGATGATACACAGTGCCTTGCAAATTCCAGTTGGGAATGTGGCAGCTTGCACCGTGGTATCTGACAATTGCCTACAACATCAAATTAAATACTCAAGAAGGCCAAGTTTTGCTCTCTGCGTGTGTGTTTGTAAGATACAAACAAAACAGGGGAAGCCTGTTGGTATGTAAGAAATGTGGGAAAGATCTTTAGGAAAGGCCCCCAGTCCACTCTCTTTGAAAATGCTGAAGTACCTATTAAGGTAGGGAGCTTTGGGAACACGTCTGCTATCCGCAGGGAGCTGCAGAGATGATCCGCTCTCTATGGAGCTCCGCTTCACAGCAAACCATCCACTTAAAAGCCTGTAACTCCCACTGAGCCTAGCACTGGACTAAAATGGGATCAATGGGGGCACTGAAGGAGAATGCTGACAGAGTCATCTTGTGGAGCGCAAATACTCCTTGTGCTCAGCTATGACTGCCTGTGAGGTTAGTGTCTGCACTGGCACAACCACTCCCGAGTGAGAGCCAGAAGGAATTGATCCAAGTCCTATCACAGCAAGGTCACTGCAGTGCTGATATCACACATGCCTAGCTGGAGATTGCTCAACTCAAGTCTGAATAGCCTGAATGGAGGTTACTATGAGTTAGATGCTACGTTAGACTCTACTAGTTAGACTCTACCCCCTACTATGCGGATGTATGGGTAGAGTCCTGCACTGGCGTGCCAGTCAGGAATTGACTGGAAATCTATCCACAGCTGATGTAAGCTTAGCTGCTGGAACTTATCACTTACAACAAAATTTGTTCCCACTTCTTATTAATGCACAGTCAGAAATCTACTCCTGAAAGTCTCTGTGTGATTCAATTCCCCATCTGCAAACAGGGAAGTATTCCCTACATGTTTTCTCCTATCCAGAGTTAAAATTGGATCAAGGGTGTCCTCTCATTATAGCCATTTCTGCCCCATCCCTGGCAGTGTTCAAGGCCAGGTTGGATGGGGCTTTGAGCAACCTGCTCTAGTGAAAGATGTCCCTGCCCACTGCAGGGGGTTGGAACTGGATGATCTTAAGGTCCTTTCCAACCCAAACTATTCTATGATTGTTTATTAGGTGGGAAAGTTTGGGCTTGTCAAGGAACATCATTGAGATACAGATTCCACAGCAGTGCTGGGGAGCTGTGATCCTGCTGTTTCAGTCCTAGGCACTATCAGGCGATCTGCCTGAACTCTTGTGTGGTATCATCGAAATAGTGAATTATTCAGCTCCATGGGCCAAGGGTGAATCATAACCAGCATGCTGCTGTCACCCCAATAATATCTTACAAAGCCCAGTGTTTGTGGCATGGTTCATTGCCTTGTCACAGCCACACATGCCTTCCTCTGGGCTCACTCCTGGACCAACTAGGGCAGATCCCTGCAAAGAGCCATGATTCCTGGCTGGCTGAGAACACTTTGGCACTGGCGTGGGGGGACAAAGCAAGGTGTGGGACCTGTACCGATTCCATCAGGTCCACCTGTCCTGCTCTACACTTAGCTTAGATGCAGTCTTGGTTTGAGCCTGTCTGTGGAATATGCTTTGCAACAAACTGGGCAGCCCAGGGTTTGGCCAGAGGCTGTGTCAGCAGCTTAGTCCTTCTGTGTGCTCTTCACAGCTGAGTGAGAAGTCAGAGATCTTTGCCCTTCCCCACCTGGTCACTCTGTGTCTTTTGCCAGGCCAGCGCTTCTGATGTGACAGCTAGAATTGTTCGCCAGCCCAGTTCTATCACAGTGATCTGGATTAGCCTAAATCACTGCTAATAGTAGGGGTTTGTTTGTTGAATCTTTTAAACACAATTTGACAGAACCAGGTTAAACAGCAGCAATATGATCAGTTATACCAGCTGATGTCAGAGACTGGTAAGCGTTTAACTTACCTCAGCTGAACTCAGAACAGCCCACAGTATACTGTCTGTCTACCTCTCTGGTGGGAACTGGTCCTATTTCAAGCAAATGTGGCAAAGGTGCAGGTAGATGTGCTGATCCTAGCTGACACTATCCTGGAGGAAGGCTTCTATTGGTAAGACTGCTATTGATAAGACTGCTATGCTAGGGAGTTGTGTTTGAAGGGAGGGCTGGCTCCTGGGGGAGAAAGAACAATGTGGGAGAATTCAGACCTGCTTTGTGCTGAGGTTGGAGCTCGAACGTCATCACAACCTGCTTTGCAATGACTTGGCTCCGTGCAGGATATGTGTCCTCTGTTGGCTCTTTTGGGGCAGGCAGGATGCCTCTGGTCCTGTCCACACAGAGAGAATAATATGGTGAAAGGGCATCCTTATGGTGTGGAGATGAGCTGTGGCTTCAAAGCTGAAAGGAATCTCTGCATTTTCATGGAGGACATTAAAAGGCTGGGTTGAAGAGCCTTTGTTTCGCTGTGCTCTTCTGGTACTAGAAAAGTAGCCTGGCAGAAGAAGGGCAATCATAAGGAAGGGGCTGGGTGTAGGACAGAACATCCACTTGGAAGAGCTGAGTTCTTCCTGAAAGGTCAGTGGTGTTAGGTTTTTACCCATGACAAACACTGATGCATCAGGGGTGAAAGCCTGTGGCAGTGGGCCAGAGTGGGAACAGAAGGAAATCTGGCTATTTGTGGTGGGGAGTTCTGGCTCATTGAATGCTTGAGGAAACATCTGAGAAGAAAAACATCATCCTCCAGGATGTCTCTTATTGAGAAACTTGATATTCTGGGTACCCATACTCCAGAGTTATGATCAAAACCAAACTTCAGTTATTAAATTCCTTATTTTTAAAGTGCCTTCAGTTATTACATTCCCTGCCTCAGGCAATCTGGGCTGAATTTTTTGCAATAAGCTTTGTAGCTCTGAAGGACCTGGTTCAAGCAGTTTAAAGATGAGAACCAAAGGACAAGTTTTGTTGCTAAACAACCTTCCTCCCTGATTTCTAAGATGTATGTTCTTGAAGGGAACTTTGGAAGCAGGGACAGTGCTCAGCATGAATGTGCACTTAGAGTGGAGCTCAGGATAGTTATCTTTCTGGATGTCTGTCCCCAGGGCTGATAGACTATGGCTTTAACACTTCAGCTTTGGACATACCAAATGGCCCGGCTTCCCAGTCTCCAGCTCTTGGCCTGATCCAGCAAGACTACTAGAGATCTACATTAAAACTTTAGGGATTTAATGAACTTGTGAAGCTGCATTTCTGCCCTTTATTTTGTTACGTTTCTGAGTGTATTTTCTCTCCACTCACCCTTTGCTCAGGTAAGGCTGGATTTGGTGTTATGAGGAGCGTGGCAGGGCTGGGAAGGAGGAACACTCAATAACTAATGTCAACAAGATGTTTCTCCTCCCCTGGGGAACTGTTAATAACCCTTCCTCTATGAAGCTGTGCCAGGTTTGTTTGCCTCATCCAAACCCAAGCCAACGCCTTTGGCTTGTTTAATCACTTGCGTTGTCCAGCTGCATCTCCCAAAGTCTCTGGTGCAGTTTCCAGAGCACAAGGAGTGCAGGCAATCTAAAACAGCTAAAAAAGGAGAGGAAAAAGGGGCATGGTGGCAAAATGCAGAGCAACAAAGTAGAAATCTCTTTGCTGGCACAGTTCATCTGTATTTTTGAGATTACTTTGAAGCTGGTGAATCTGAGTATAGCTATAGGAGGCTGTGCTTCTAATCTGTAAGGAGATCATCCCAACCATGACCTCCCTCTATCCACTTGATACAACATTTACTTCAGTCAAAGAGGTGATTAAACTTCTGAGATGAGAAATCACCATGGTTCAAGTCCTGAATTTAGTGCAGCAAAAGTTCTTAAGTAATAATATGGCAGAACCTGCAGTTGCTGCTGGCACCAGCCAATGCCTAAGGCATAAATACAACAGGATAAGTTTTGTCAAGGATGTTCTGTTTGCCCTAAAGACCACCGCAGGAGCCCTTGCTGCCTGGGTATGACAATCAGGACTCTGCTAAAGGGAGGTGATGAATGGTAGGGAAAACATGATGGTGGACATAACAGTGAACCAAGGCACTGGGACTGCAGAGAGGTTTGCTTGGTACAGCTTTGTCCCATTCATTAGCTTAAATGCTGGTCCAAAATCAGAGCTGGCATAGCTACAGTTAATGACAGGGGGCAGAAGGAGAACTCTCAATAGCGTATTTCTTGCATTGCTGCCACTGTGTTGAAATAAAAGCTGTTCAGGAGAACACACAATAGCCATCGTGGTGGAGGAGAACTGTATTTTGTTTCATTCCAACCAACTGGGGGTGATACGATCTGTGTAGCGCATTTAGGTGCTGCGATGTGTGCATGACGGGGCAGCACCATCCCTATGAAATGGTTTGATGACTCCACATAGAAATGAACAAGCTGGTTTTTTTCTTCATTAGAAAATGCTGGTTTTCCCTTGGGTTTGAGGTGAAAGTAGGGTTTAAAAGACTGGTAAAATAGGAACTTGGTTCCTGATGAGTTCAAAGATGTAACTTGGGAGGGGGAAAGTCAAGGGCTCTCCATGGAGCCCAGAGAGCTTCATTAGAAGTCAAGACAAAATGAGGCTGCTCAGCACCTCTTGGCCATAAACCACTTCAGATCTTTAGAAGGGGCTGTCTGTGCCCATGCTGTAGAAGAAAAAAGGCAGCGACATAGGCACTGTGAAGCACCTTTCAGGCATCTGGAATGCTTGTGCTAATCTGCGGAGTGCTACTTGACACATACAGCACCTCCAGTGGGAAGCACAGCAGCATTTGCATTCCGATCTATGTAAGGACTTGAACTGAAGAGGAGAAAAAATACACATATTTCTTATATTATTCAGTCTTATTCTGTGAGGTTTCCAAGAAGAAAATCAGCTGCCATTAAGTGGGCAGCACTGCCCACGTCCAGCATCTCGAACATTAACTGTTCTTGCTTCCACCAATAAGCCCCATGATTTCTCATACCTGAGATTCCTGGTCAAGCTCTCATGAGCTCTCAGCTCATGAACTCCCATTTTGCTCTGGGTAAAGCAGATTACTTTTAAGTGTATCAGACCAACACATTCATCATTCCACTTGTTTTTTCCAGCCCACACAGGCAGGAATAAGCAGCTGGGTCATCAACCCCACATGGTTGCATTTGTGCTCTTGCAGTCAGGTTTGCAGCACCAGAAAATGTGGCTTCTTGTGTCTAGGGCTGCTGTGACTGTGAGACTCGTGTCAGAGACGTTCCATACCTTGGCTGATTCTGTTGTGCATGGCCATGGAATGGGAGAGCTGCTTTGCATGCCATGTGCTGAGCAGCTTTTGCCTTGAAGCAATAAAACTGGGTGCCCTGGGAATGATGCTCCTAACTCCTGTCACTGCACATGCTCTGCTTCTTTTCTGTAAAGGGCTGATCCTCTCCGAGGCTGCATAAATATGTTGGTTCTTCCCTTCTCTTTCACCCCAAGGGGAAGGATTTTACACTGCCTCTGGAGGTTGCCCAGGATTTCCTGGCTGCTGAATCAGGGTCATGGTTTAGATCACAGAGATCCAGTTTCTGTTGTGTCTGGTTAACAGCGCGTTTTTCTTTCCCCTGGCAAACATGCTCTTAAAGGGACAAGCTGAAAGTGTCTGAGCTCCTTTGTTGAATGAAATTGCCTTTGTATGGAAAGCTGCAGGCCATGCTCTGCCAGCAGGCTCCATAGGTTCAGGCCATGCTCTGCCAGCAGGCTCCATAGGTTCGGGCCATGCTCTGCCAGCAGGCTCCATAGGTTCGGGCCATGCTCTGCCAGCAGGCTCCATAGATTCAGGCTATGTTGTGCCAACAGGTTCCCTAGGTTCAGGCATTCAGTTTTGGCTTTTCCTCTTTAAACAGCAAGAAAGTGCACAAGGATTGATGACGACCAAAGGTATGAGGCCTAGAGAAGCATTAATGGTCCAGAGAATGTGTTTATAGCACACTTTGACCTCATCAAAGCACTCTGCCTGTTCATCCATCTCTTCTGGAACTGTTCCCCTTCCAAAACTACTCTGAAACTCCCAATAGGCACTTTTATTTCAGGGATCAATCTGCAGAAGAGTTTCCTTCCCTCATTTCTGCCTTCCCTATCCTGGCTCCATCCTGAGGCTCATGGCTGGGACAGAAGGCTCATCTCTCACTGATACAAAGGTGGTAACAGCTATTTAAGCTCACTGGAATGTGCCAATTACTGGCTTCCTAATGAGGTGCATAGGCATTTACTTCCTTTCCTGGAATGTCTTGAGCTATCCAGCTATAAAATCCTGCCATTGTTCTGACCAGCAAAGCAGCACTATGTCATTGGAAGTGGTTTTTATAGCTCCTTGCAAACCCAGTGGAGTTTTCTCGGTGATAATTCAGGCTCTTGGATTTATAGATGGCTGGAAATGGCAATCTCCAAAACAATCAGGACAATGTAATTTCAGAGAGCAAATAGCTTTTCAAATTGCCCTTTTTCTGGACCTGCAGCACCATGTGGAAGCAAGGCATGGGCAGCTCTGCCGCAACAGCAGCACATGGAGCTAGAAGAGTTAGTCTCTATTATGGGAGCTTTAAGGCCTGGCTCTGTTACAGCAACGTCTTTGGTCTCTGCCGGTGCCCAGGTGAGGAAGACAAGACACCTCTGCATGGTAGCTATGGGGGCAGCCTGTGTAATTCAGTTCCAGTTACTCCAGAGGGGGAATGCAGCCACCCCTCTGCTGTCACGCACAGAAAGCATGCATTCAGGTTCACATTCCTTGGCACGCCTGCCGAATAGATGTTGAGTATTGCCATTCCTTTCAGGAATTGTGAAAACTGTAGCAAGGTGCTGTCTGGAGGAGCAGGTAGACCTGGACAAGCCATATATCTTAAGGGGCAGATGGCTGTTTATGGAGCTCCCTTGTCCCAGACAGGGAAGAAGCATCTGAGCCTGAAGTTTTCCCTGGGAACCTGCATCCCACACTGGAACAGGCCAGAGCAGCAGTTACCAGGCACTTTGGAAGCAAGGCCTGAAAGCCTGGCTTCTCTACAGTCAGCAGGGCACTACGTACCTTTGCCCTGTTCCTGTTTCTACTGTATGCCAAAGAGCCGTTCCAATCCCTGTTTAGAGAAAAAGATGGAATACAAGGCCCAGAGCTTAGTTTTTCACTTCAGTCCTTCGAGACTGAAATTCCTTATTTTGGGAAAGAGCATGAGAGCCCTGGCCTCCAAAGTGCTGAATGCACTCCTTTAGCTGCACAAGAGGCTTTATTCTTGATAATGACCCACTTGGCTGTGATTCATAGACATTGCTTATGTATTGGAAGCTGCTCTCCAAGGGGGCTTTTGCAATAGATGAGGACTCCAGGGCTATTTAAAAGATGCAGCTTGCTTCCAGAAGCCACAAAGCAGTAAAGTTGTTCAAAGGACTCATCTAAAACCTCCAAATTATTCCTAAAACAGAGAAAGAACGAAGCCTGAAATAGGAATCAACGTGTCTGATGAGTTGGACATCTCCAAGGATGGCTTTGGTTATCTTTGATGCCTGCAGTGCCTGGTTTATGCACAGGACTAAGCCATCAGAGGAAAGTCCAGCAAGGATTTTTCCTTGGGAAGTAAACATTATGTTTCATCTATTTTCATGCAATTCCCTTTCTAATTCCAAGCTGAAACAACCAGCAATTCTAATCCTCCACAATGGGAGCACAAGGAATGGCTGCACTTAGAAGTGCAGGCAGCACCAAGCCCAGTAAAAAACTAAATGGGATTAATTTAACTGTATTATATCCTTGTATCAAATACTCAGGGCTCAGACTCATCATCACATTAACCCTGCTTGAAATGAATTGTGTGTCAGCTGAGCTGTGGTAGCTGTGAGCTGCTCTCACCTGCATCAGATATGAGGGCATACAGTGCAATTTCATCCCTTTTCATTGCAAATGAAGCTGAATTGCTCCTTCTTGCCTTCGCTGCGGCTTGAGAGGAGGCAGGACTGCAGGCACTGCGGAGCAGATGCAAGCTGTCTTGCTTAGCACCTTGGGCTTCCCTTGAGAACTGAAGTGGCCTTGATTTGCTTTACCTTTGTTTTAGATAAACTCAGTCACTTCGAAAAGCCCACTCAAAACAATCATCAAGGGTGTTTGGTTGAGGATGAGCCCACAGTGTATTAAATTAGCTTTTCTTTTTCCCTTACAATGATCAACAGAGAGAGCAGTCTCTGTGGATACAACCTTATTTCAAAGCTGCTTCTAATTTGTTTCTCCAGTTTGCATCCTGACAGCAGTTGGGCTTCAGTAGCTGTTTACATTTAGCTCCAATAACATAAGATAATGTACTATTAAGTGCTAAACTAATGATCCCAGAGCTAGCATTTTCCTCCGGACCTTGCCCTGACACTCCTCACTTCATTTTCTCTCTCATTAAAGTAATTAAAGTCAACGTTGTTGGAAAGGCCTTCAGGCAGTCAAACATGGAGCTGATACTAATAAGCAAAGCAAGAGCCACGTTTATGTTTCTTTTGATGCACAGTTTAATTGCTTGGAAGCCAGGCACACAGTCTGCTGGAGAGAGGCTCCTCCATATGTGCATTAAACCTGCTGGAAGGGAAGGGGACAGGCAGCTGGGACAGAGCTGGTCCCCTCCAGCCACTTTGCTTTGGGGAGCATTGCAGTGAAGATACTCTGGTATCCCATTTGCCCTCAGACCTTCCTGCTCCTGCCCTGCCTGGAGCTTCCGAGGGATTTTTCTCCATGGTCCTAAAGATTTTCATGGTGAAGAAGCAGACACATAAGAGGGAATGGAGATTCTAAGTGTGTATTTCTGCTGCTGAGGAGTTCGGTGAGCACATTTACACTGAGTGGTCAAGAGCTGTGCAATGGGTGGTGATGGATAAATCTTAGTCTCATTCTGAATTCTCCCGGGGTTCTCACCTGCCTTGCTCACATTTCCCCATTTCCATTGAAAGGCACTGATTTTACCCATGGTGCTGAAGTAATGCCCAGGACAAAGCCAGAGGAACCAGCAGCAGAAATACACTTGTAAATCACACACAGACCTCACAAGACTTTTTGCATAGCTTCTTAACTGGTATGGACAGGAATTTTGCAGCTTGGTGCTGTGTCTTTGGCTCAGACCTTGGAAAGTGTCCAACCATTGAGAGGAGTGTTTTATTCCCTTAGGCTGGAGAGGGAAAATTGGAATTAAAGATTAGGAAGAAGGAGGAACATATAACAAAATTTCTCAGGAGGGACAATTATGGAAATAGAGCAGCTTTATTGTGGAAAATCAGTATTGGTTGTGAAAGTTACCTAAGCAGAGCATGGGGCAGTTCATTATTCTGCTCTCTAAATCAGTGTTGTAGAAGGAGTTTGAAGAAGAGATCGTCTTATTGTTGCTGCTCTTCTAAAAACAACTGCTGCAGTGAAAGTCCTGTTCAAAGGCTGAGTTCTCACTGGCTGCTGCCAGCTTAACCTGGAAGAATCGAACTGACAGGTCTGCAGTTCCGTGACAAAGGTTTAATTCAGCTTTACACAGACTTGCTTTCAATTTACACAGAGGAATCCTGCTCCAGACAGTTGGTATTTCTTATCATGGGAGATTACACATTCGCTGAATAACTCTTTCTGAATCTTCCTCTGAGCCTGAAACGGGGGCTCAGAGATGAGCTGCTGCCTTCTATCAAACCAGGAGGGACTTTGTGGTGTTGATGATAAACATCTCCAGACAGCCTGAAAGCTCAGCTTGTTATCACTTGTGTGCAGTTGGCTTTTTCAGCAGTGAGGTGGAAAATAAACAGCCTCAGATCCTGCACACAGGGTGAAACAGAGAAACTGTGGCCCAGTTGGTTGCAGGAATTTGAGGAAGCAGGAAGGAAAAGCACTTTGGGATTGAAAGTTTGGTCTGATGTGAGCAACTCTCTGAACTCTGTTGGCTGCTGTGTTCTACTCGGCTATGAAAGCAGCACTTGAATACAGCACTTGGCTCCAGTGCTGTATCATCCTAGGGCAGATCCTTCTGGAAACAGAGCCTCTTGCTGGGGAATTTTCCTAGTAGCAGCTACTTTTAAACTCGCTTTCCTGGTTTGACTGCTCCACAGAAATCCCTTTCACATGTTAGGAACTTCCCAAGACCTGTGGAGGAGGAAGTTGGACTCAGTGTGTTTGTGGAGCACTGAGAATTGGGATTATTGTGCTCTCCCTCTGCCATATGGAATGGAAAAACTGCTGGAATGCTTCAGAGGGAGAGTTTGTGACTTTGGCAGTAGTTACCTATTGTAGATAGGACTGTTGGATACTTGAGGTACCTCATACTACATGAGGACACTTGATTTACACTTCTTGAGGTTCCAGTCCTCAGTCTGCCAAACACTGTGTTAAAGCTGTTTCCATCAGAGCTATTCTGAACAATTTCAATCCTCTCTGAGAATAAGACATGGAGAAAACCTATCATTAGGGAGCTGGAGAGGAAAGGGCAGCCACAATGACCTTGCTGTGAACATTTATCTATCTTCAGCATGCTGCTTTGGAATATTAATGGGTTTTTACTGTATTTTTAGTCTGGAATTATCCTCATACACTGAATGGTTTGCAGAACACATCAAAAATACTCTATGGCTTGATGCATACAGTGTAATAGTTAAGACAGTGAAGTGGGAAAACTTAGCCAAGTATCACTGAGTGGTGGTGTACTTTAGAGTTTTTCACAACCTACTGCTCTTATCCCTTGTGGGATCATATTTTTGGGGGAAGGATATTTTACTCTTTCTGCGATCCAGGAGAAAATGGTGAACAGCTCTTCTGGGACTGGAGACAGAAAGGAAAGTGGTGGCTTGCAGGTTGAAAAGGGAGTTGTGGGCGACTGCAAACGATTACTGACTGAGCAAAGGCTCAGTGTCTCCTTAGAGGAAGGATAAATCTTGTGCATTAGAACATAATCCTGTTGTTCCATCTAGGTGTTGGTGCATTAGTTCATACATCATGGCAGGGATTTCTGTCTAACCACAGGCATTCCCAGCAGCATCTGGCAGAGGAGGAGAAGAAAGAAGAGATGTAGATTGTGAGGGCAGAGAGCTGCCCAGCTTCTCATGGCTTGTGGGATGTTTAGCTAGAAGCAAACGTCTGTGGTGCCCAGGGTATTATGTTTTGATAAGCAGCCAGGGCAAACAGGACAATAGCAGAGACTGGCTATTTAGGATGTGCTGCTTCTTGGGGCCAGAACTTGGACAGTGTTGGGTTCAGTGTTTGGGTAAAAAGCAAAAGGCTGAGTTACGTTATACCAAACCCACAAGAGCTGCCGTGTTTCTATCTTCCTGGCCTTGAAGGGGTGGTGATAAGTCTTTGCAGGTCTCGTACTTCTTTCAGCCAGTTTCCGTCAGTGATTATAACAGTGCTGATCTCTCACCATGGATGCTGAGCTCAATTCATTTGTTAAGTGCTTTGCTCTTTGGATGAAAACTGAATTTTAAGTATTGCTCAGTTAAATTCCATCTTTCTTTGCCATCCGTGCTGAGGGTATCGAGATGCATTTCACACTGATAGATTCTCAGCAAGTTTCTTGCTGTGCCGTTCTGTATGGATTATTTTTATATCCTCTTAATTCCAGCACTCCATGTGCTTCTTAGAGTATCTGCAAAAGCTGTGGAGACTAAGAGAGGAAATTCCTTAGGTAAATGCTGCCCTTGATTAAAGTGCCAAAGCTTCATTTCATTTAGGAAGGAATTTGAAAGTAACAGATTATAGCAGTGGGAGAGGAAGCGCTCAAGTGACTGCAGTTCAGGAGCTGGGCTCAGGTCCTCCCTGCGCAATACTTCTTGGTCCAACAGGGAACAAGTCACTTCCTGAGCCTGTAATCCTCATTGCATCAAAGGGAATGTCCTACTGTTTGTTCAGGTGATGGAAAGTTGTAGAGACATGCTCTATATTTGTTATTAGCACTAAATTAGTTCTTTATTTCTTTCTGGCACTGCTCCACAAATAGGCTGAGCCTTACAGCCAACCTCAGAGTTTCACAGGACATAGAAGCTTGTGATGGTTGCAAGTAGCTGGGAGCATGAGTGTGCTGCTCCATGCTTTTTTGTCCAGTGATGGGTTTTTTGATACCCAGAGATGCCATAGCCAGCCCCCCTTTGCTTTCTGCATGTATTGTGTGGTGTATTTGCTTGGAGACCCAATACCCTGCTAAGATGGTGGATTTAGTTGGTTGGAAGCTGCCAACAATCTGTCATCCTCGTGCTAACATATGTTTCCATTCTTTTAAAAACCCCTAGGTAGACAACTGATTGTTCTTTTTCCTGCTGGGCCTCTGTTGGAACATTACAATCTCTGGGTACACTGTCCTGGATATATCTTTCAGCAAGTGGGGGCTTAGCCAGATGTTCCCCACAATATGGAAAGAATCTGAATACACTTATCTTTGAGCACAGTGACAGTGCTCAGCATCCTTGTACTCTGTTGCATCCATGCTTCTGCTGCATGACCTTAGCAGTTGGCTCTTCTCTAGAGACCTGAATCCTTCACATATCATCCCCTGGGGAGTATAGATGACCTATGGCTCTGTGTGCAGGGTGGGCTGTTCCCTCACATGAGAAGCCTCTAACAGCCAGCAAACCGCACTAAGGTTAGGCTGAGGAAACCAAATCTAGGTGGTACGGCTTTGTTTCATGTGTTCCGATTTACTTCAGGTCTTCACCTTCACTGGATAAAAACAGGAGAGAAATTTCCCCAAGTTTAGTTGTTGGAGGTGTCATCTGGGCATCTGCTTTTGTACAATCTCTTTATTGCTGTGGGGGGAATAGGTGAGTTTACAGCTGGTTCACATTCCTTGTGGCTGCATAAAATAGAGATCCTCCCCGCCCTAAGGGTAGCAAGCAATCATTGCTTGACATCTTGCATGTTCTCTCCCATCCCTAGCAGCAATTTATAACCATGGCTCTAATTCTGTTCACTACTGAGTGACTCCACTATATATCCTTAGAAAGGGTGTGTGGAAAATCTCATCCTTGGGGACTCTGGTTCTTTCTGCCTTTGAAGAGATGCAAACAATGGAAATAAAGAGTAATAGATGTAGAGACCAGAATTACAATGTAGTTGTTAAAGAGCAGAATCTTGCCAAGGATATGTTCTTTGTATAGAAATTAAGACGATCACAGGAACATCAAGTTAAATGGAATAGTTGTGAATGAAATCAAATGAAAGCTCACACAAGGAAGACATCTGTATTTCCACACCTCCACCGAGAAGTAAAGAATGATGACTGTAGATAATCCACTGTCCTCATTTTTGTATTGCTTCCTTCACCCCACCCCACTGTATTAACTGTGCTGTCTGCCCAGAGAAAACACAACCAATATTGTCTCTGAAGTTACAAACACTACCAAAACACCTATGGTATCTCAGGTAGGTTTCTGAGGTGCCCTGGGTGGCCAAGGGACAGGTTATTATTGTGCATGCTGCTCCCTTTGCAACTTTCAGCATTGTTGAGCATTGCTACTTCTGGCTTGTAAATGGGCTCAAAGGGCCCTTTGGTAATGATTGAAGTAATTGGCAATTTGCTTCGTAATTCTTATTCTTGGACAGCAGAGTTTGGTTTTCTCTCATGCTCCAGTCTGTCACCTGTCTTCGCCAGCTGCTGGCTCTCTTTGGCATCAGGCAGTTATAGTTAAGAATGATGATGTTTTGAGGACAGAGTTAGGAGCAGAGGGTGTGGAATTGCTGAAAGATGAGGTTTAAAACTGTGCTATTGAACGTGTGCTGGATGGGCTGACAGAGGTCTGCGCAGTTCAAGACCTGCTTCGTGACGCCCAAGGGTCTTTCTGTAGAGACTGGACTCCTCTTCATGCTGAATGCAGTGCAAACAGAAAGAGGAAAGAAAATCATGATCTTTGGTCATAAATTTAGCATACCCAGCTTCCTCTGAAGACTCTTAAATCTTAAGCAAGTTAGCTCCAGGACCATATGTTGGGAAACATAAGCGATCCTGGGAAGCTCATAAACTGGTTCATTTATAAACAGCAGGGAGCAAACCATCTGGAAACCTCACCCAGAAAAGTGCCTCTCCCATTCCCAATGCAAAGATGTGTGATACAGGTCCAACAGTTCAGTACTGGGGATGTGTATTATTTTGTGACATCCTCTTTTGCCTGATGAGGAAGTAGATGCTAGGTACCTGGGTCTGTTTGGTTCCTGGTAGCCCTGCAGTCTAGATGACCAGCTTCCTTCTACATGGACATACTTGCACTGCATCGCTGAAGTGATGCATTGCTTCATGTGTTGATTATATTTAAGTGGAATCATCAAAGAAAAGAAAAGTTCATATTGAGACTTGTGAAATATCTTCCTTTTAGTTCCAAGAGTTGCCATGAAATCTGTGGTTCCTGAAGACATCAGTGTGGACACCAGAGTAGACTTGAGGAAGCACTTGTGTGCTCTTCACGCGTTCTTTTTACATTGAACTATTTGGGGTTTGAACTGCTCAGCTGGTGCTAGAATTACCCCGAAAAAAAATGTTCAGCAAAAGCAGATGCCTTGTTCAGGAAGCTGCTTCTTCCTGAAGGACTGTTCCGCTCTTGCTGATGAGCAGGAACTTAAAGCCATGTTTTATGACCCCTTGAAATCAATTGGTGTCCATTCTTCCCTCCCTGGTATGGCAGGTTCACTCCCAGGTCAGTTCCTTTTTGCTCATGGTATGTTTGCTTCTGGTGGATGCCGAACAATTGATCTGGGTGTGCTATGAAAATTCAAACATGAGCAGAAAATACTTATTATTAAGTGCCAAAAATTCACTTGGCTGTAAGTGGAATAGAATGAAGGCAGTGCCTGAGCAGAATAGGTTACATGGGAATAAATGGAAGAGAGCACATTCTAGGAATTCCAACAAGAAGCTGGGTGGAGGAGATGGAATGCTTCATGCAAGGTGTTTAAGTTCATATTTATGCTGGAAGGGGAAATGAAAGGGTCTATCTCCTGTATTCATGTCTCTATATTCAAGCAAGAGCAGAACATGGTGGGGAAACCAACTCCATTGATAATGCCACTAAACAGATGGGCCATTAGTGATATGGGTGGATCTACCACCACCCATTTCAAACAGACCACAAACCCAGGCAATTCATTTCTCATTCTCTCTGCAGGGAGACAGATTCATGGAGCAGGTCAATAGGAGAAGGCAAGAATGGGAGACAAAGAATGGTTTCCATTGTCTGCAACTGGGATAAAATAGGTGTGGGGAGCTGCTCTGATACCACAACCAGCCTGGGGGGATGTTTCAAGGAAATGAAAAGTAGGTGGTTGGATGTTTCACTGGAGCTGACTGATGTCTCCGGTAGTCCGTTTGCTTCCTTTGAAAGGAAGACATTAGGATTGCTGCTTTGAATGCTGATGCTTGCAAAGTACACAGCACATGAAATCTTTGGGAACATATATTAAATTTGAAGACGAATAAACAGTCAGAGCGGATCTGTGGAGAAGAGACTCACCTGAAGAATGAAGTCCTGACACACAAGGAGGGTGTAAATGACTGATGGAGAATGTGCATTGGTTTATTTGGACTTTTTTGGCTGCTTCTGTGGGGCAGATGATGGGCTGGCAGTTTTGGTAGAGAGCTGTCCTGCATAGGTAAGTGTGTATTGTAAGGTGGGCTTCAGGAGCAACGGTCACACTTGCAGGGGATGGTCAGTGAAGCCTTTTGGAAGTTCATATATGATGAGGCTGATTTTGAATGAAAATCAGAGCCAGCTCTAGTCTTTAAGCTTTTTAATCCATGTCCTTGTTACTCGCCCTTTATCATTGTCATGTCAAGTAGTTCCTTTGACAGTATCATCTTCACATTAACTGTCTACACTTTGTCAGTGCTATCTGATATTCAAAGTGAATATACTATTTGGGGATAGTTGTCTCAGTAGATCAGACTATTTTAAGCTACAAATCTTCTATGAGAAGTAGAACTGAATATTTCAGCTCAAGTCTAAGTCAGACACTGTGTTCTTCTTGTAAATAGCTTCTCCTGCACGGTTGTATAGTAAGAAATTAAATCCTTTCATCTCTGCTTACTGATGGTTTACGCCTCCTCCTAAATCGGCCCTGGTTTATTGAGAGTACTGGGGAATGGTGCAACTATGAGCTTCATGTTTTTGGTTAAAAAGAAAAAAGGCAGAGATTGTGGATTGCAGTTGTTTTCTTGGGCAAGATGGGTAAAACTAAGTCCTTTATTCTGATTTCCATAACTGAGAATGACTTTTGAAGGTCAAAAGATTAGTAAATACTAGAGTTGAAAAGAGGTTTTTTTTAGTTTAAAGTATTTAAGTTATGGAACTGTAGCTCACTGAATACAAAACAGCAGAAGAGCAGGAGATAAGTGGGAAAAGAAAGTGATTGCTTTGGGTATTCTTTCTTTTTTCTGCAGGGAAATGGAGGCTGTTTCTGAAGTCTGGAGATAAGTTTCTATTTTTAACTCAGGTCAGACCAGAATATCCAAGAAATCCATCACTAGGCCATGAAGAGCAAGAGTGACGCTCCCAGCAGGGATCTGCCTGCGCACAGTGGCTCTGTGGGCAGGACACGGTGGAACCAGCCAAGCTGCTGAGGGCTGAAAACAGTGATGGAGCTGTGGGTTGGAGACCCAGGTCTGTCAGTGCGACAGAGCAGAGGGAGCTCCCATGACGTGAGATGTGTGGGGTTCTTTCCCCTTGGTTGGAGAGTGAAGCTCACAAAAGGCAATCATCTGGCAGGGCAGTAGTGTCCAGCAGCAGGTCCTGCAATTAAATCCTGGTCAGTAAATGTCTTGCAAGCATGTTCCCTAATTCCTGGAGCATGGGTTGCCAGAGAGGGTAGATGACAAGTGAGAGCAGGGGATACAGGGACAATGGAGGGAACTGGCTTTGGATAAGGTTTGCAATTTTATCTTCATTTTTCCTGGAACAAAAGTCTATTCCAGGCCCTCATTTTATCTGTAATTTGTTTCTTTTATTTTAGTTGCACCAGAAGCATTCTTGACAGATGCACTTTCTGGAGTCCCTTGGAAGGAAACCAGCCATTACCATTTTGTTCGTTGTATAGGTTGAATTCAAGGGGAAACAAAACCTTGCGGGGAAGCGAGATGTGGCTGCGCAGCAAATGGATCTCTATGAGCTCACTATTTTCAGTAGGATTCCTCTCTTTAGAGGAAGAATTATTGCACCGCTTTTCTATTTTTGCCTCTTGAGAGTTCCTTGGAAATTCCTCATAAAGCCTGGATGCTTCCCTGGGTCTGTCAGCCTCCTTTGGGAAGGGCAAAACCCCTTCAAAACCACCCTGGCATTAAACGTGAACAAAAACCAGAGGTCACTTGTTCTGCTGCTGGTACAGACAGGTCCAGAATCCTTGTAACAGAGGCTCATTGACACCTAAACGCTTTTGAACAGTCTAATCCAGACCTGGTGTTTGGGAGCACACTGCGAGCAGTATTGCCTGTGGATCCCTATCTTGTTCCTTGGCTGGTGGAGCAGCCTCATGCTAGGGTTGGCGGGAAGGAATATGCACCTGCACTCAACATGTTCAGTGCACAGCCCAGATTTTCACCTTCAGGGTGAATTGATTAGCAATTAAAATGTCAGACTTTGCACAGAATTAGCTGAGGCTCAGGAAGGGTGAAGTTGGACACATTAAGGCTCAGGAAAAAAGCTTTGCTGAGCTCTATCCTCTTGCTGTATCCTCTCCCTTTAAACTGATGCTGACAGCATGACGTGCATCAGGGACCTTCCTCTTCCAGGTGGGTACAATAGAAGAGCAGCTGAGTGGGGAAGGTGGCAGTGGGGAGACAGGAATGTAGTAAACTGTGGTTGGTGCCAGTTGCAACCACCTGTGCTGGGCTACTAAATGCAGGCAGATTGCCACCAAAACAACCACATTGAGGTAATACTTAAATCCTTTAATGAAAAGGGAGGGCTTCCCAGAGGGAATGGAGCTTTCTCAGGAAGTTCACTCTGCAGAACGTGGACCTTTCTTGTTCCTGCACATTTCTTCAGGTTCCTTCCATAAAAACAGATCCCGAAGAGTTTGTTCCTGGATGGCATCCTGAACATTTGCAATAGGTCAGTCCTGGTCTTTTCCTTTTGACTCTTTTTTTAGACTGTCACTTTTGCTAAAGGGAGGAAATCAAAGCTGGGTAGAAAATAAAGTAAAAAATGGAGAAAATGTAAATTCCGTACTTTGTGGGAATGGTAAAAGGAAGGAAAAAGCCACCAAAACTTTCTACTTCTGAACTGGAACTGCTTGTCAAAGGCTCTTCCAGCTGCTTTTAGACATGCCGGATTTCTGGCAGTGAGAATCCCCCCACAAAGACACATCCAAGAGGATAAAAAGGGCTGTGAAACCTCTTCTGCTGTTCTCAAGTGCTGAGTGGTGCATTGTTGCTGAGATGTCATTCACCATTTCATTTCTTCAGTGACTTTGGGCAGTCGCTCAGTGTGTGAACTGTACTTGTTGCCGAATACCTATGAGCAAGGTGCATCAGAATACCCAGTGGGATGTCCTGCACTTCCCCGGAGCTCCAGGGGACTGATCAGTCACATTTTACAGCTTATGTGCAGAACTAGAAAGGAATTGCCTGGGGAAGATGTCCCAGAACCAGCCTCTCCTCTGACCTGCATGTCCTGAGTGGGAAACACAGACCTGTCCTGCAGGGAAGCAGGTATAAGGAGCAGTGCTGCTGGAATTCTGCTCCCTTTCTTGGTTCCTAAGCTAAGCTTCATACAGAAGCATAACTTGGAGTAAAGTGACATACTTTTCCCCATTGTTTAAGGGGTAAATCTTTCCTCCCCTCTCCTAGATAAGAGCATTTTCCAGCACGCTGGAGGTATGTACCTCCCCGCCCAGCACATGAACTCCGTCCTCACAATCCCTCTTTCAGCCCCATCCTATTTTGCTCTCTCAGCGGATGAGAACAACTAGAGTAAGAATATATGGCCGCAAAATCTTCCTGTGCTTCATGGCCCCAGTACTCCTCTTACACACCCCATGTGTAAGCTTATGCAGAGCTACTTTGTGCTCTGGGCTTGCTGGGATCTGGGCATGGATCCATTTCTTCCTGATCACAGCAGTGGGAACCATGAGGAGCTACCAGGCTGTAGCATGCAGGGGAGTAAAGGGATGATTTCAGGCCACAGCCCTGCTTTTCCTCTGTGCTGTGAGTTCTGGCCCTGTGCCGTGTGACTTCCAGCTCTTCATCAGGAAATGTAGCAGAGCATGTACTGGTGGAACTGGATGGTATGTTGACACTGCGTAATTGAAAGTGCTTTTCCCTGGAGGCTAATCACAGTGCAAGCCATTAAATCACAGTTAGGATTGAGTATCCAACCCACTATGATTATCAGTTCTGCGGGTGAGCCGCTCCATGGTACAGATTGCTTGAAAGGGACCCTTTGAGGCTTCTGAGTCACAAACAGTGTGAAAAGCTGTGTCTACACCTTTGTTTGGCTGTTCTCCATCTAGTTAAACCTGAAACAAGGTTGGTTGATGGCCTTGAGTTTATTCTACACCAACATTACCCCATGCTTTATAAAGCAAATTTAAGAGACATAGAGTGATAAAAGGCTTTAAGGGTAATCCAAATAGGTTAACCTTGTATGGTACTAGCATGCTTTGGAAGGATCCTTTAGCAGCTCTGGATGTTGAAAATGAGGTGATGTGCTAAGGATGCCAATGGAATCTAGACTTTCCTACCCTACCATGAAATGAGGTTACCCAGGGCAAAGCAAAATCCTTTTCATATTCCTCTCTGTAGGCTTGCTTTATGCTTTGCTGAAAATGAGATCCTTATGGAAGCCAGAAATAGTTCTGATCTGGGATTATAAGGTCCCAGGTTCAATCCCTGCTGCTGGAAATGTGGCCACAGTCAGCATCTCTGCCATCGCTGTCAGTAAAAGCACCACAAATCCTCAGGGACTTCAGTTACTGCGCTCAGTGCAGGGATGTGGCTTTGTGTCCATCCTACAATCACGCACACACTTGAGCACACTGAGATACCCATGTGGTGCTTGGCCTCCTGCTTGGATCATTGCTGCTTCTGGGACTTCTCTTTGACAGGACCAGACAGCTTCAGGACAGTGACCTCCTTCCAGAGGGACAGCAGCTCTGTGTGCCTTCATCCCCATGGTGCACACAGGAACGAAGCATTACTGCTGCTTTGTGTTCTTATTGATCCCATGAATAAATGATAGGCTCCTTGTGATGATGAAGTGGTAGCTATAGTTTCCTTAAGGGTAGAAGTGCAAAGCTCAATATTTAAAGCCTGCATAAATAATTGATGGATCAGCCTTTCTTCAACAGAGGAGATTGGGGTTATAATTTCATTTCTCCCTGAAGGATCTCCTGCCTTCCTGGTGCAGAAACTCACCTGGGAACCACAAATTATTCAGAAGGTTGTGCTGCTGTGCTTGGTTTTGTACCAAAACCAGGTTTGTGTTACTTCTGCAAGTGTATCAGCAAAGAATGTTAGTATTTCTCTGACACACAATAGTTGTCACAATAATTGGTGGGTTGACTCGTAAACCTGGAAGCACCTTGCTAAGGTTCTAAATTAAATCCTTAATGCTCTTCCATTTGGGTTTTCTATTTCTTTATGGATCCCATGATGGATGGGGAATTTGTGGCCCTTAAGAATCTAATCTTGATGGCAGCAAAAGGTTTTTTCCTTAATTATTCTTTAATAAAGCTTGTCAAAATTCAAGAGAATATCAGGAAGGGAGATGACATTGCCACAGGGTGCAGGACGACCTGAGAAGATTTGAAAGTGAAGGCTGGGAAAGCACAGGAGGGAGGAAATATGCGGTAACAGAGCTCATCTATGAAGCTGCTCTCTTGGGTGAATGGGGCCTATGGCAATACACTGCTAATGGTCTGGAATTGCTTTCTGAATTGGCCTTTTTGGAGGGAGAATTGTATTTTAGGAGCTACTGAACTTCACTGCATGATCAAAGCTGAGCTCATAGATGCCCTTTCACGTTGGAACAAATCCAGAGGAGGGCCACGAGGACGATCAGGGGACTGGAGCACCTCCTGTATGAAGATAGGATGAGAAAGTTGGGGCTGTTCAGTCTGGAAAAGAGAAGGCTGCGTGGAGACCTCAGAGCAGCCTTCCAGTGTCTGAAGGGGCGCTTATAAGGATGCTGGGGAGGGACTCTTCATTAGGGACCACAGTGATAGGACAAGGGGTAACGGGTTAAAACTTCGACAAGGGAAGTTTAGATTGGATATGAGGTAGGGATTCTTTCCTGTAAGGGTGCTGAGGCACTGGAATGGGTTGCCCAGGGAAGTTGTGAATGCTCCATCCCTGGCAGTGTTCAAGGCCAGGTTGGACAGAGCCTTTGGTGACATGGTTTAGTGTGAATTGTCACTGCCCATGGCAGGGGGGTTGGAACTGGATGATCTTAAGGTCCTTTCCAACCCTGACTATTCTATGATTCTATGAAGTACACTTGTCATTCATTGAGTGCTGCTGCACCAGCCCTTCTGAACCAAGGCACTCTGCATTCAGTCCTCCACCACTGCCTTGTCAGCCACTCCTCCAGAGCTGGGAGGCTTCTTTTCTTAATCTCCACCTCTCCCACTTCGGGAAGGCTGGAGGATGTCACATCTCTTGTCGTATGGAGCTGTTGAACAGACAGACCCTGTTCTAAGGAAAACTCTGTTTCCTGACTTTGAACTCATCAGTAAAGCCTAAAGGGGAAGCCAAACAAATACCTTTCATATTATTCAAACTGTATTGATGCCATCAGAAACACACAAGACTCCAGCCTAGGAACACAACCTAGAAACCCATGGATAATGGATTTTGCTTATGGAAATTCTACATGCTTTGTCTGATTCAGAGAAACAAGACCCTTTCTCGTGTCTATCCTGGATCAAAGCCTAGAGCTTTGCTACTGATGGAGCCCTGCCCTGCCTGAAAGGCCCCCATTGAGCTCAGTGTAGTTCCAGGATGTACAGCTCCTTCAGACAGCATCATTCCTGGATTAGACTGAGCAGGTTTTAGTTTTTCCCATGACCTGGGGAAGAATCTGTTTCCCAAACACATGCACACTATTCCAAGCAGGAGTCATTAGGGGCTGTGCTCCTTTGGTTTTGATTGTCTGCTGTTATTTCTTTTATGTTGCTTTGATTTGATTATTCCGGCTGATGTGCAGCTGGATATTCTTTATTGCTCTGATTGTATGATGTTGTGTTTTCTCCTGCTTGCCAATTTGTTTTGCATGATTCATCTTGGCATGTCTTGAGGCCTCTTGTTTTTGATGAGAATTTCACAACTTATATATTCATAGTGGTCAGGATTTACGCATATTGAGCTTATCATGATCCTTAGGCATCAGCTCAGCAAGATACCGAAGCGTGCGTAGTTCCAGTGATTTCAAGGGATTTACTACACATATTTTTAAGGATAGACATAACCCTGTGTAATGTGCTGAACTGGGGCCTTTGTTCTTCACAGAACAGCTTCTGAAGTAGCGAATTGCAGCATTGGCATAATCTTGGGAGCAGGCTCATTATGTGTTGTTTGAGGTTTGCTAGACCTGGTCTCTCAGGAATCAGGAGTCTACATCCCTCTGCCACTCATGACCCGGGCTGAAAAAACTGGAGTATTTTTAGAGAGAAACTGTTGGAATCTTTGTTTCTGTTTGTACTTCTTTCCAAATTGTTCAGTAGAAAAATGAATCATTTATAATGAATGCAGAAGTCTTCACTGAATTCCTCAGCTCTAGGAGCTGGGGCATTAGGAATAGCAGAAGCTGTGATACCCAAGACAGGGAGTTTTGGCCAGTTTTGTCCCATCTCCTGAGAGGTGTAGGCCTTTTCAATGAAACCCTCGCTTGTCAAAACGTCAACTTCTCCCAGAACACACCCGTTTTGGTGAGAGATTCACAGTTCAGAGAAGTGGTTACCTTTACGTTAGGGAGAATGTTTGACTACAACTGAGCTATAGCTTAGATAAAGGTATTGAGACCACACTCAGCCTGTTGAACCTCAAAAATATGTTTGGGGCAGGGTTCAGTGGGCAAAGCAAGGAATGCATAAGGAAACTTGAAATATGGCCAAAGTACACGTAACTGTGTTTCTGCCTACACATGAATGTGTTTCCCAGCTTGGAGAGGGAGCCAGAGAGTTGACAAGTTGACTTGGAGTCACTGTAGGAGGGACCAAGTATCATCTTACGGGGGTAGAGATGTTGCGTGCAGTTTGTAGGTGGAGTGGCATGGTCTCAAATGCATCCAGGCTTCCCAGAACTGGTTGCGGCCATGACAGAAGGATTCAGTTCTGTCAGGGCTGTTACAAGATACTCAGTCTTGCTATAATCACACACCAGTGTCCCTTGGCCCTGTAACAGAGAGAAAAGAGCTTTCCCGTTCTGCAGGAATTTGGGGAGCTCAAAAGTTACCTTGTTCTATGGTGGGATGAACCTGAGTCTTTTAATTTCTTTTTCTCTTAATGGTGAAAGACACCACCAACCTACTCATGTCACTTATGAAGGCTGTTGGTATTATTTTTACTGTAGAGGAAGAAGAAAGGAAGAAAAACGTAAATTACAAACAAAAATGATTTATCCAATAGAGCTTTAAAGAACAAAGAAAAGAAAAGCTGGCCTGGTGTCAGCTGGCTGACACCAATTCGTTATCTTTTGTGTAAGAGAAACAGCCTTATCAGCGTTGTGGGTTTAATCCAAATCCCGTTGGCTTTGCCTTTCTAGGAATGGAGTATTTAGAACAACCACATGACAACAGCAGTAATGAAAACTCAATTAAGACACACACAGACACACCCCCGACTGCTCAAGGAACAGAGGGCTGGTGTCTCCGAGAATACTTGAGATGTTTCTCCTGATCACACACACAAATCATGGGCTATGGAAGTATTCACAATCTCATCGTGGTGCCACCACAGGCTGCTGGTGTGGGTCTGGCATCTGGGCACTGGCAGGGATCATCTCCATCAGCACAACCTGTGAGCTTCTATCCCCCTCCAGCCCATCCACACTAAAATGATGCCTCCTGGGGATGTACGTGCAGTGATCAAAGGCAGACTCCATAATGAGAGTTGTGTGTAGAGCTAATGAGACAGTAATAGTGGTTAGTTCCATATAGCTGATTACTGCCCCTGTGTGCTTACTGTAGGCAGTGGCAGCCTCGGAGACACTGCTTGGACCCGTGACTGGCCGAGAAGTGCAATTTCGGTTATTTATGTTATTCCATTTCATTGGATTTGATTTTGATTGAAGCTAATCAATACACGGTGCTTTTCCATGATGGTGCTCCTGGGATTCCCAGCAACACTGGAGTTTAGGAAGGCAAAGATCAATGGGAACTTCCCAACAGAATGGGCTCAAGTTCTCTGGCATTCCTGTGAAATTGAAATTCAGCTGTGGGAGCGCTGGGGAGCTGGGAAGTTCTGGTTGGTTATAGAGGTTGGGCATGACTTCCACCCAGTTTTCTCCTCTTTCCCCTGAAAGCCTTTCCTCAAACTCCTGCAAAGAGGAGTCCTGCATTACTTAGTGGAAGCTGATGGAAGAAATTGGTGCAAAGGATCCCAAGTCCCTTCCTGGGAAGCAGAGGAAATAGGGCGCTTGGCTCCTGTGCCACTTGTGCAGGGGATTCTCCAGCCTTTTCTAGTACTTTCATTTTGTTAAGCTACCAGACTCAACCAGCAGCACTCATGCCCAAGCCTATGGCCTCAGGTCCTTCTAGACTAATGTGTAGTCCTGGATTACATTTACCTGTCAGAGTCTGGGTCCACCTCAGGTGCTGCGCAGCCTGAGGACTTGCACAGCCCCAGCTCCAAGGTAAATTCACCTTCTTCCATCCAAGACACAGTTAAACACGAAATCTCCTCTCTTGAATGAAGCCTTTGCTGGTGTCTCTGCTAGTTTTCTGCCTCATTAAACACAGCCCATCGATTAAGCAACAGTGGCAGTAGGAAAAGGCAAAATGACTGAGAAGTAATTGGCCTCTTCTGAATCCTGGAGGAAGAAGCTGTAATTGTCAACAGCAGTGATGCATCTGCCTGTCTGTGCATTTCTGTATGCATGGAGACATCAAACTGCTCAAAAATAAAGGAGTTTTGCATTTTAGAATATGTTTGAGAACAGCTTCTGGTCTGAGGAAAAATGTTGCTAAGTTACAGAATGAGAATTTTGGAAGAATAAAGTCCATTTCGGGGAAAAGTGAGTCCTTGTTTCTCCAGGCAGAGCCAATTTTCCCAGGATGATCATGGGAAGAGCATTACACACATAGATGGGTTCTGGGCTATTTCCTCCCTGCTCCTCAGCTGTGCTGGATCTGAGCAGCACCGACCATTTTACAACGTTGTGGAACCACTTTTAAACCCATCTCCTACAATATCAGTGCATGGAGAAAATCCTGCTCTGAACTGTGTGTGCATCAGAGCACTTGCAGTTGGACTGATTAGAAAGGGGTGTTGTCTTAATGTGGAGGAAGGATGAGGTTGTAGAAGGTCTCTTGTGACACTGAAGACTTAATGCTGTAATGGGAAGGCTTTGGTCTCTTTTACTATGGACTGTGACAGCAGAGGAGGATGGTCTCACCCAGAGTTAACTTGTGAAAGCAAGTGAAGGTGTAAAAGATATGGCAGGATACAAGGAAGAATCAATCAAAGGCTGATAAGGCCAGATTAGGACCAGCAGAGCTGGCAAGTGGCCCGAAAGTGTCATGAGGAGAAAAGAGCACTTAGTGCCACCTCAGACATACAGAAATAAGGTAATGCAGTTAGCTAACACAATAAGCTTATTATACTCGTTTTAAGCAGCAAAGCAAATAAGCTCCCTCAGAAACCATCGGTGTTGGGTGAACATCAGTGGTCCAGACTGAAAGGGGGATCTTGGTCATGCTGTTAGTAGTTGCTGTTGCAAAAAGCCAAGAAATAAACAGCCCCAAAGCTGAGGACGTAACAACTGATAGATGATCGGCATCAGAGAGGAAAGGCAGGCAAGAACCAGAGCAGTGGTGTGGAGAGAATGTAAATAATATCCCAGTTGTTCACATTGACAGCAGAAATATAAATGCTGGTAGAGTAAGTAAAGAAGCTGCTTTGCAGAGGCGTGCAATCAATTCCTGCAGTAGGTGAGTGAGAAGGGCCAATTGAAACTCCTTCACTGAAATGGCTTTTTGACAGTCCGCTGGATTTGTGGCGGAGCAGATGCCTTTGAGAAACAGTGGCTGCTTTCCACAGCAAATCTTTCCTTTTTCCTATTGAAAAGTTGAACTTCTGAAAGCCAAACATTTCCCATCAGTCTTTTAACACTGTCAATTCTGCCAAGAAAACTCCCAAATACTCTTTGTGGCAACTCAAGGCAAAACATCTTCTGCTGGGGTTTAATCTTTTCTTTATTATCTTCTATGAGGATAATGACCAGTGCCAGCACTGACTCAGGAAGCAGCTCCATCGCTGCACAGATTGGCTTTGTTGTGCTAATGGACTGTTAGCGTTGAGCAGGGAAAGAAAAGGGTTATTTGTGGAACCCAAACTTCAGCCAAAACAAAGCCAGCTCAGATGTTCCTGTCAAACAGACAAACTCCATCTGGGATTCGAGGACTCTTAAGGACTCCTGTGAAGTCTGACAGGGTAGGGCTCTCCCTGAATCACTGGAAAGCAAACCCAGATCAAAACCCTGCGTTGGCTCATTCCATCTCCTGCGACTGTAGAAGCTGCGGAGTGCCACAAGGGGAAGGAAAGGTGGGAGGGCCACAGGAAACTATCTTGTCCTGCCCAGAGCAGTGAATTCAGGCAGGGTTGCTTAGGGCTGGCTCCTGAAAGCCTCCAGGCCAGCACAGTGCATATGCACAAGAGGATGCAGCCAAGTGCAGCACCAGAAAAAGAACAAGTGCTTTGACTTATGGGGGTCTTTTCAGGGGCTCTTGATATCTCCCTAGAAAACATCCCTCGGCAATTAGTCCCTAAAGCACAGCACTAAAAAGCAGCTATTAAAAAACGGACAAACCCTACCTATGGCTTAGCCCCATGAAGCACAATGGAGCCGGAAAAGCTTCCAACAAAGAAAAATGCCTGCCAAGGTTCACAAAAGCTTTTTCAGCTTTAGCTGCCAAAACTCAGTTTGTGGCAGGTGAAAGTAAATGAGTAGCAGCTATGTGAGGACTGCAAACTCCCGTCTGCCTACAAACAACCTTCTAGACCAGCAGCAAGCTTCTAGCCAACCCGTTGTCAGCAGCCCTGGTGTAGTCAATCAAGGGCTCAGCAGGCTGGGGTGGAGATAGGGGAACTATTTCCAATATTATCGTTTTATTGGCTTCAGCAAAGAGGTTTCAAAAGCTCTTTTGACTGGAGCTAACAAGTCTTTTCTGTTCATTTCCATCTGAAGTACAAGAATAGAAATGAGCTCCAGTTGATCTGTTCTGGTCCTTTGGGACTCTATAATCTTTTTGGGACCCCAAAATCTGATCAAATTAACTTCAAGCATTTTAGTACACAAGTGGGTTTGGCTCTCCTCGGTTTTATTTCCCATAAATTCAAGCACTGAATCATAATACAGCAGACTGGAACATCAAGAAAACAAGGAAAAAACATCTTTGGATTTACAATTAAGCCAGTGGTTGCCTGTGGGATTCACAGCTCCATTCTGGGCCTCAGAAGAACACTTTGGGTGCAGAAAAGGAAATCTAAAGAAAACCACCATCGCTATAGTGCATTGGGGTGTATAGACCTGCCTCTGAGCTCTGTGGGCAGGACATGGATAGAAGGTGACAGATGTGACACAGTGACACTGTGCTCAGACTGCCACTGGTCCTTCATGCAGCTCAGGGAGGTCAGAGCAGCCCATGGACTCTGTATTTGAGTTGCAGCCACTCCAGTTTTGATGATGCCACCGGGTTTTTCAGTTCTGTTTAATCTTTGGACAAAGGAACTGTGAGATTTTTGGGATGAGGGAATGGACACAAAGATCCTGTGTTCCTCCTTAGCCTGTTCATCACCTCTATCCTGCTTGGCAGGATGCTGCAGCCTGTCCTGGGAGACTACTCACTCACCGCAGCGGCTCATATTTGACACTGCAGCAGTGGTATCAATGCCTACTCATTGGGATGTCATTTACACTGTCACCAGCACGTTGGTGTGTCGCTATCAGCAGTATGGATCTGCACAGCAATCTGTCCTCTGCACAGGACCTTTGCAATTTTTCTGTACCAGGCTGTGTGATGCAAAAGATGAGAAGCAACAACTTGTCACTTCAGCCACCAGCTATCAAAGTGACCGACAGCAAAGCTGTGACTACACTCACTTATCCCTTGAGATACGTAGTTCTGCTCCAGGCACTTGTTTCAGGAGTTGGCACCTAGATTCAGACTCCAGAATGGGACTTTGGTAGGGAAAGGCTGGCAGGAGTGTGGAAAGGTGTCCCTGGATTTGCAGGGAGTTGGGGAGGGAGAAGCTGCGTACAGGCAGGCTTTATAGCTGCCTGCAGTCCTGGGAGCATCAGCACATGGGAGGATGCTTGCCAGCATGTCCCTCCTCTGAGCCTCTCTGCCATTCCCGGTCACATCAGTTCAATTTACATGGCAAAATGTTTCTAACCATCAGCAAGGAAAACTCATCCTGAGATCAGAAAAATAATAATAGTAACTCTTAGTCCTTATGCAGCACTTTGGAGTCTTCAGAGCACTGCACAGACGTTAGGTGATGCATCAAGCTGTGCTGCTTCCAGTGCCCCATCTACAGCAGTAAATGTTCCAAGAAGAGAAACTTGCTGACACGTTTGTGCTGAGAGTGCCTGGGGCAGAGGGTCCTGGGGCTCTAGAGCTGTGTTGCTCTGATGGTGCTGACAGGGGTAAAATTGGAACATCATGTCAGCAGATGTGATCGGGACATGTGCAGGATTTGTCCTTCCTAAACTAGAGGAAATGCAGATTAAATCTGCTGGAGGCTATGGGAATCCCATCCATAGGAAGCAGAAGCGCTGGATAAAGTGCCAGCCTGGCAGTCCCATGGCCAAACCCTGCTCTTTCAGTGGTTACTCAGATATTTCTAACAACCAGGAGCAGAATTTGGCCATTTTCTGTGTCATCCTTCTGGTTTTCAACGGGTTTGTGGCAGTGTCCCCATCACCATGGCAAGGCATTGCCATTAACTGCTTTCAGCAATGTCTGAAGATGTTCCTGCTCCTTTGGGATGCTCTAGGTGTACTACACCATCCCAAATGGAGTGTTCCGCCATTATTTGAGGGACTGTCTTGACTTAAAGACCTCTTCCCATCTTCTTCCCAAATTTTTCCTAAGAGGGACTAGACATTTGCAGTGTGAAATGGCAAGTACTATACCTCTTTATGTCTGTTGTTAGTCACAGTGATTTTGGGGGATAGGTTGCTGGTTTTAGAGCTTCCCCAAAACCAGAGGCTGAAATCTACTCTGAAAACCCAGGGCACAGCTCAGGGCAGAGGGTGAAGAGGCAGATCTGAATTGTAGATCTTCTTTGATCTCGTTAACTGTAGTGTTCTGTGGCTTGAAGGACTCCCTGTATTTACAGTGGGATTAAATGCTTGGATAAATAACAGCTATTAAATGGACACTATCGAGATGCTACTGAAATGATACATTGGGTGCCTTCCTCTCTTTCCTCTTCTTCACACGCTCCCCCCACAGTTGCTGGTATGTGTAACTAGCAGTGACAGTGCTATTCGCTGCATCTCTGACAGCTCTTTGCTGCTACTGGAAAGGATGAAGGAACGAAAGCCAGTGATGGCTTTCAGCCTCTCTTCAGGTCCTGTAGTTCCCCAGACTGCTGGACTCCACTGCAGACTTTACCTTTGTAAATAGAAACCACATCTGCAATGCAAGACTACTACCTGTGTGCTCATGCTGCCTGGTTTAAATGCTCCCACAATGCCTGTTAATATTAATGAATGATGTAAAGAAAGAAATACTGCTCAAGGTAATAATGCTAACGTGTTCCCAGGGTTTGAGCTGGGGCTTTGGAGCTGCATGGTCCTGGAATTTTTAATTACACAAGAAAAGAGGGTGGGCAAAGTGGATGGAATTGTGTTGTATTGGTGGGGACAGTTTCCTAGCTCTTGTGCTTTGAGACTAAGAACAAACCCTGTAACTTATAAAGAGGGAGGGTGTGAGAGCAGAGATACCTCCCACCTCTTTCCAGCTGCTCATCTGCTCCAAGCAAATCGGGTCTGGAGTGATGAGGTTGTGCACAGAGAGGACCATGGTCTAGTGGAAGCTGTCCCTGCCCATGGCAGGAGGCTGGAACTGGATGAGCTTTAAGGTCCCTTCCAGCACAAACCAGTCTGGGATTCTACGTGATCCTGCATGGAAACCCCCCCACCAACCCCCCTCGGGCCTCAGGTCCTGTCCAAAAAGTAGTCAGAGATATTTTAGTCGAGGTAAACTGTTGGATATAAGCCCATCAGTATAGTACACAGACATTGGATGGGTCCTTGCAGTCCTGCTCTGTGTGAAGGGGCCGGGGACCAAGCAGTTAACTTTGAAATGTCAGTTAAAAATGAGGCTGAGCAATTCTGCAACATGAGAATTTAGATATTCATGAACTGGTGTTTCTCATTATTTCAGTTCAAAAGAGCTTTTCGCTCTAGAAATTATTCCAGTTTAATTAGGAAATAATAGAGTAAAATAAACATTTTTAAGGGAATTCAGGTTTTGTTGAACCTGAAAAGAATGTCTTTTATATTTCTGTTCAGGTTGAGCAGAAAACCACCGCTTCCTTTTCCCTCCCAACCTTCTTCATATTTGATATGGCTCATGGACTGAAATTGCGATTGGTCACACACCTCCATTCTGATGTGCCCTCTCCATCTGGATGGAAGGGAAAGGCTTGAGATGCTCAGAGGCTGGACAAGCAGTCTTGAGTGAGAGCAGGAAGCACAAGGAGGCTGTTTTGCTTTGTTTGGCTGGTGAATCTCTCTCATGCACAGCGTTCATTTGCTCAGGAGCTAAGCAAGCTCTTGGTACTCAAAACCTTCACCTCCTGGTGAACAGCAGCAACCACCTCCTGGAGAGGAAAGCATGTTCCTTGCTCCATCCATTTAATTTTTCCCACAGACATAAGTGTTTATCTATATATAATATTCATAATACATAATCTAATATAGATATAATCTCTATATAATATATAATCTACATATAATCCCTTATGTAAGGAACAGCCTTTATTCAGTTGTGATGGAATCAGGGCCCATTGACACAGAGCCCATAGCCTCACACTGCTCAAGAACCAGCCCCTGCAGCAGGGGCTGGAAGCTGTGTTATTGTGTATGTGTTACGTTATATGCTATGTGGATAATGGTCCCTCCTTCCTGTGGTTGCAGTGAGAGAAAGGAGCCTGGTTTCCTGGAGAGATTGAACTCACGGAGCAACTATTCATTCCAGTGGCTTTGCTGCAAAACTTGCTTTGTCTCTGCTCAGGTCTCAGCTGAGAGAAACTTGAATAATTTAAAGCCAAGAGTTTTGGGGTTATTCGTATTTGATCTCTCATTTTTCTCTTCCCTTCTCTCATTGCAGTCATATATCTTTTAACTTAATTCCTCTTTTCTTTTGTTGGAATGATCTTGCTTTTACTGAGGGAACTATCTGCTACTTTGGGTGGAATTCATCTCTTTCAACTGTAGCTACCTGGAGGCAATGGGAGAGAGCAGTGCCTGCTTCCAAATGAATCCTGAATCTGCAGTCTCTGCTGAACTTTTGATGACAGCATCTGTGTTACTCTCTTTATAGATGCATAGATGAGGACCCTCTTGAACTGTAGACCTTGAGAAAATGCAGGAGGAAGATGCATGGTAAACTGTGTTACAGAAGAGCCTCAGCCTTGTTCCCATACTAGGCAATGCTAGGGGAAAGAGGAAGAAGGGGCAGCAGGTAGCCACTACCCTTTTTACCCAAAGGATGCAGTGAGATGAGGAGCAGCATGTTTCTGAGCTGCTTATTCACACTCTAGGAGCAGTTGTATCCTACTACTGCAGTATGTACTGTTCTGTGTGCATCTGCGGGTTGAAAAGCGCTGGATAAACTTAAGGCTTGTCCCTTCCTTACTGTAGTCTTGTCACTACATGAATGTAAGTTGCGCAGACAGTTCTATCAGATGTTTAGGTTTCAGCCCCAAGTTTTGAGTTTTTAATCAGACTCTGAGTACAGCTCTGCAGTGGCAAATGATTAAATTATTCCTGTTTATCAGCTGAACCAGAGGAAGTGACCCCATAGATTTCACTTTAGCTGCAGCCAAGCTGCATTAGCTTGTGGCAGTGATTAATTTGTCTTCTTGCTCCAAAGTTGGCATTTCAGTGCTTGTGTGATGGGTCACTTCAGCAGCCTCTGGCATCTGAGTCTGTTGCATATAAATGGGGGAGTGATAATGAAAGCTCTTTAATTTCAGTTTATTGATGTTTTATCTACCCCAAACCATTTGCATTCCTCCCACAAATACAGACCTACAAATGCCAAGCGCCTTCTCTGGAGGTCTGGCATTGCTGTTCTTTTGGGATATGACCATGCAGGTACATCCCAGCTTGTGCTTACCCCCATCCTAACCCAAAACTTGACTGTTGGCAGTTTGCTGGAGCACTGCAGCTCCCTTAGCACTTGGATCTTGTCCTTATGGAATATATTTCAGAGCAAGCCTTTGGTCAGGACATGAAGTTTTTACTTGCTGTAAGAACTGTAAACAGCTATCATACTTCTTAATGCTTTTCACACTCTACTGCGTTAATTTGACTGTTCCTATGTGTTTGCTTTCATTCTGAAAGCAAATGTTTCTGTGAAAAAATACACTGGGCTGTAGCCAGCAACTGGGATTTATTGGGAAATTTCCTCCCAAGACTTGGGATTTGAAACTTGGCACATACCTCTTAACCCAAGTGCTTGCTAGCAGTTGCAAGTAAAGCAATCTGTTACTCCGGCGGACCTCTGAGTACAACAGGTTTTGGAGTCTATTTGAGTACAAAATTAAGGGAAAAGGTCTCTTTTAGGAAAATTCAGGGGTATATTCTTCATTAAGGAGTCACAAAATAAGAACCAAACTCTGGATATAACCTATCTGCATCCTCTCGCACGTCCTCACCAAGAGCATCTCTCACCCCTCTCAAGGGTGGAAGTCTCACAGGAGCTCACTCAGCAGCACTTTACCTCTTCAGCAACATCTTTTACTGACTCATTAGAGCCTTCCTACTCCACTTAGACTTGGGGGTTATCTAAATGCTGCTGCACGCAAGTAGACATTGAAAGGGCTTCTGTAGGACAACATTCCTTCCTTCTCTACTACTCAAGGAAAACACATTGCACGGTTGCTTTGACCTCTCGTTGTCTGTGAGAACACACATTAAACAGTGCTCATTTGCCTGGAAACAACTCACATCAATACAAAAATATCCTTCAATATGGGTATTTCCCTCTTCAGATTTATCCTCCTGCTTAGGAAGTAAATTGAAAGAGCTTTATGGCTCCATCCTATGGCATGACAAATTTTATTGGCTTTAGAAGACCTTGCAAATCACAAACCGAACACATTTTATGACACAACAAGCTGTGTCCTGGTGTTTTGCAGAGTCTGGAAATGCAGATACGACTGACTTTGCGTGTTTTGATGAGAAGTTTTCAGGCCAGGGGGACTCAAGTTCTCTCAGCAAAATGAAAGCCCTTGATTTTATCATGGAATATGCTGACATTTGCCTATTTGGAGATGTTCATTCTGTGACACATCCAAACCTGGATTCTTGTTTTTTAATTGAAACTAAGTTATCCTAAAGGTCAGGATTTCCCAAGGAATGTAAATGAAATAATCAGATGGACTCAAGTCTTTCTGCTTCGTCTGAGAGTAAAGGAAATCTGTTAGGGAATATTTGACCCAAAATACTGAAAAGGCTGTCTTGGTAACAGTTAAAAAGTTGACATAAATGACACTTCAACAGCTCAGCAAGTGAGACATGATACATGTAAGCAGGTCAGTGTCTTCCTTACCATGCCAAAGAAATACAATAAGAGATTGAGCACCATATATTGCAGTCCTGACCTGGAGCTTGTTTGAAGCTCAGTCCCAGAACAGAGTTAGGGCTGGATAAGCTTTTAACTGATTTTGTGATGTAAGAGTTGAAAATGGGAATAAATCTGATGCCTGAGATGAAACAGCCCCATGAAGAGCTTCTTCCTGGGTAGTTCAATTTAAAGATTCGATTATAGATTGCATTGGTCCCTTAGAGAGCATTCTGCAATAGTGTATTTAAACTTGTGGCTGGGAGATAACAGGTATTGTACAGAGGACAATTTGTGAGCAGAACTGTTGCTGTGGGATGCACCCTCACCACTACCTGTCAGTCCCATAGGACATGCTCAGGAAGAAAAAGGCTTGGAAAGAGAGGAATCCACTTTGCAGCTGGAACACCTGATGTGACTGCTCACATGTAGAACAATCCCCCAGGTCTGCCCTGGCTGCTTCCCCCCTGTGGTCCAGGTCACCACAGTTGTACAGTGCACCAGAGCCCTTGGCAGCACGCACACTGGCACACTGTGTGCCACTGGGAAGGACCAACACTGTGTACTCTTCCCTTCCCTGCCCTGAATATCGGACCCTTCTGTCTGTTTCAGTTGTGTTCGTCTCATCTGATCAGCTGGGTTATGGCTTTCTTGTTGCTAGCGATATTACTCTTCTTTACAACTACAGAAGGAAAGGGCTGAATAGAAGATGGAAGCTGCGTTGCTTTGAAATATCTGGGTTAGTCTGAAGAATGAACGTGCTCTCACCATGACACATGGTCACGGGTGGCACTGGAGCAGCTTGAGCGCAGTAGCCATCTTCATCCTCAGTCCTCTGTGCGGCATTGCTCCGTTAAAGTCACTGCCTTGATTACTGCAGAGGTCATTCTTGCTCTCATTCCTTTTGATTCCCCCTCCTACTCTCCTTTACTCCTGATGGATTTGGGAGGATGGGTGAGGAGAATAGAAATGAGATTTCTATCTCATTTTGCAGGGACTGTCATGATAGGACAGGGGGTAATGGGTTAAAACTTAAACATGGGAGATTCAGCTTAGATACAAGGAAGCAGTTCTTTACTATGAGGCCATGGCACAGGTTGCCCAAGGAAGTTGTGAATGTTCCATCCCTGGCAGTGTTCAAGGCCAGGTTGGACACAGGAGCTTGGAGCAAGCTGCTCTAGTGGAAGGTGTCCCTGCTAGTGGCAGGGGGTTGGAACTGGATGAGCTTTAATTTCCCTTTCAACCCAAACCAGTCTGGGATTCTATGATTCTATGACTTTTGGCTACAAAAAAAGATAGGAAAGGAGAAGAGCAGAAGACTGATGCAAGAATAAGTTCCCAGAAATGCCCTGGGACCCAGAGAGGCAGAAGCTACTCAAGAGAAAGTTGGGTTCTCACCCATAGAAGAAAGAATTGGTGAAGGTGAAGATGGAGGACAGCTGGGGTGAGAGGAATCATGGTTCTTGTAAGGGGAAGAAGGAAGAACAATGGAATGATGGTAACTTTCAATGTGCTCAGGTGCAGGAGATGGGATCTCAAGGGAAGCAGACCCAAGGGGGAAGAAACTAAAGAGAGGGCTACAGAAGTTTCATTTGATAGCAGGGCTATGAACACAAATCATCTCCATTTAGGGGAAGAATACAAGGTTCAATAAAAGGCAGCTCGACGAAGTGTAACCTTTCCATTGATTTCATGCTTCTTTCCTGTGTTTGCAGAAAATGGAAAGTAGGTTAGAGGAGAAAAGCTGCACTTAAAGAATAGTCAGTGTGTGGAGGGATGCAGTTAGAACAGGCAGCACTAAATAAGGCACGGGAGGTGAGAGGAATCCCAGGTTAAATGAAATCATACAGTGAATACTATGAGAGGCCACAGAAAAACCTTTCCCAGGTGAGTCACACGGTGCTAAGGAGGCACTTGTTGAGCCACTGGCTGTGAGGAAGTGCTTGGTGGAAAGCATGGCAACAAAGCCCAGGCCAAGGAGAGATCAGAGGAGAAGCAATTGAGGTCAAACCAGGTGAGATTCCTCAAGGGATGAGGAGGAGAGAGTTAACTTCCACAGGATAAAAACATGCTGGGGAGCTCCAACGGACCCACACTGCCTGACATCGGTTTTCCTGCCTGGGCAAAGCCTGTATAAGAGCCCCCCCCGGGCCAGTTAGTACAAGTTAGCTGAACCCGGGCTGCCTTTTAAAAAGCTTTCCTTTTGAAAGAGGAGCCAAGGGCTTCAGCTTGACCTCGGTATCAGGAAAATACCGAACAAATAACCTTAAGTGTTTGTTGAGCATTTGAAAGACAGAAAGAAGACGAGTGGGAGCCAACCTGGATTCAAAAAGCATAAATCACGTCAGATAAATTGAATTTACTCCCAAAACAGAGACAAGCCTTTTGGTCAGGAGAAAAGCAGATGCCATGGGAGGCAATGTACTTAACTGCAAGAGATAGGGCATTTTCCTAAGCGTGTTAGAGAAATTGAGTCTAGCTAAAGCTGCAGGAGGCTGGGCCAGAGGAGGCTGGAAGAATTAATTCAGTCAGGTTCCATTAGGAATTGTCCTGTGTCCAGTTCTGCTCAGTACTTCCATTAGCTATCTGAACCATGGGATAGTGGCTCCATTTCTTACATTGTCAGAAGTCTGTGAGGAACACTGTGTATGATTGTGACAAATAGCATAAGGGGAACGGTTTCATTAGAATACAAATGCACAGCAAGTGCTGCTGAGCAGAACACGAGCGCTCCTGGGGTGCGCAAGTGTGTACTTGGGAATACAGATTTGAGATAGGAGGTGGGAGCAGCTGAGTTTACAGCAAATATTGGTGTAAAGAAAAACTCAAGAGAGATGCATGACAATCATCGAATTATAGAATCCCAGACCGGTTTGGGTTGAAGGGACCCTAAAGCTCACCCAGTTCCAACCCCTGCCTCAGGCAGGGACACCTTCCACTGGAGCAGCTTGCTCCAAATCCCTGTGTCCAACCTGGCCTTGAACACTGCCAGGGATGGGGCAGCCACAGCTCCTCTGGGCACCCTGTGCCAGCGCCTCAGCACCCTCATAGGGAAGAACTTCCGCCTCAGAGCTGATCTCAGTCTTCCATCTGGCAGGTTAAAGCCCCGACACTAAGAGAAACTGCATTGGACAAACAGCATCTCCAGGCAGAGCCTAATGCAATTTGACCTCTGATAACAGCTACACAAGTGCCAGTTTAGCAAGTTTAGCAAGATAGCAACTTCACCTCCAGGCCATGCATCGGTTTCACTGCCTCCTCACTACCTAATTGGGTATCCTGTAGTTGATGGAGGTCAAACTGTTCTGTGCCAATAGTTCAGTTCCTAACAGTTCCTTGCATAAATCACCTTTGTTATTCTGCATTCCTTACATGTAATTTGTGGTGTATGTCCTGGCCTAAGTAGTCTGAAAGCCTATTGGAGGCCTTATTGCTCTCTACAATTGCCTAACAGGTGGATGGAGACAGGAGGGGGCTGGTCTCTGCTACCAGGGAACAAGGGATGGGACAAGAGGAAACGGCCTCAAGCTGCACCAGGGCAGGTTTAGATGGAGATGAGGAACAATTCCTTCCCCAAAGGGTGCTCAGGCATTGGAACAGGTTGCCCCGGCCAGTGCTGGAGTCACCGTCCCTGCAAGTGTTCACATGCCATGTAGTCTGTGAACAAAAACAGTACTGGGGAATGGTTGGACTTGATGACCTTACAGGTCTTTTCCAACCTGGTTGATTCTCTGATTCTTGTGGTCTTCAATGGAAAAAATGTCTTCTCCATGCCCCTGCTACATAGCGCAACCTGTAGGAAAACAAAATTGCAGCAAGATCCAGCTTAGACACCAGTGGAATCTTTCTTCTGTTGTGAGTAGTATGCACTGAAATGGATTATGGGATGAGTTTCCTCATCATTAAAATGGCAAATCAGTTTTGCTCTTAATGCCCTTCTGCAGAGACAGGGGGCTGCCTCCCACTTGGGTTGATGCAGGCTGGCAGAAATCATAGCCACAGTTTGCTCTGGAGTCAGACATCTCTGCTGGACACCACTGCTGGTACTTGTTTCCATTCATTTCTGCAAAAGCCAGCCAGGCTGAGAGGGTCCATTGTTTGTGCAGGGGAGCAATCATGCTAATAATAATGTGGAGCTGAGCCTCCTTTTAGCATTAATTTTAGCGACTTGGACACAACAGCAATTTGAATGTAGGAACAACTAAGAAAAGCAAAATGTTTCTACAAGTACACAAAAGTAATGTGAGGCACTCCATTTCCCAAGTAGCTTAAAGTGGGGGTTTGAAAAGCATTTAAAATTATGTTTTTGAACCTGTATAAAATGTCATATCTCATCTTAGAAAAAGTGATTTTAGATAGCTCTTGTAACTACTTCTTTATTATTATTAAATCATTTACAATGGTGTATCATTGGATGCATTGAATGCTTTTGTATCAGGGAGCGTGCCCGCTATTAATGGGCTTGGGAATTAGTCATTGTGCGCTGGGGTTTTGCTAAGGCAGATCTGTTGGGGACGAAGGGCCCTGCTCTCTGTGGTGGCTGGTCATGGAATGACAAAATGGCTTGGGGTGGAATGTTCTTCTTTTGCTGCTTGTTAGTGCCTGTTGCCTTTGTTTAGGGTGGAACCTCTTGATCCTTGCCCATGCACACTCTTCTCTGCCATGAAATCCTGAGGCGAAGGGGCAGACTACGTATTTACATACACTTTATATTTTATGCATTATATAATTATATACTTTATATGTCCCATATAGTCTTTATTATATAATTTTTAGTCTTTTATACATTCTATGTGTTTTAATAAAACTTAATGCTGACATTTTCTAAGCCTTGCGTCAGATTCTTTCTCTGGCAGGTCTGAAGCAGGAGACGACAGGCCCACAGATTGCATTCAGAAAGGTGGTTGTTGACATTCACTTCAAACTTGAAAGAAGAGAGGCCTGCAAAAGGTCTCTCGAGGTCATTTAATCTCATTTATTTTGCTTTGAATTCACATTATCTCTACCCGGAGCATGTCCTACATTGTTAATCTCCAGTTCCATGATGACATGCAGCAAACGCATCCCCAAGGGAACCCAAACAAGGGGAGCTGGGGTTTGATTTCCCAGCTCTCTTTCCACTGGGAAGGGGAATGAATTTGTTGTGTTTTCATCTCTTTGTGTTCAGTAGTCAGAAAGTAACCACAGTAAACAGATGTTCCAGAGGGCTTTGGAGGACACACTGAGGAGAAGTGGAAAATCTGCTTGGATAGGTACTTTGACTTCTTATAATGCTCATGGTTTTATGTCTCTTTGCTATGCTTAGAGTGTGTTTCTGTTTATGTATTTATGAAAGAATTCCTACAGGCGGAACATAAACTCCTAATGAACAATACCTGTTAGAGCTTGAAGGTAGCTTAGACCTTGGCTAGCATGGGGATTTCCATCCCAGAGCACACAGCGAAGGAGCTGAGCTGTCCAGGTTGTTCCATATGGAGGGTCAGATCCTCAACTGCTGTTCCAACACCAGTATATCAACAACAGTTGTAGCAAGTGAAGCTGTACACCCCACACTGACAGAGGAAGGACAGGAGGCATGGGACAGGTAAGGCAGTCAAGCGATGGATGTACCAATTCATCTACTGACTGAACCTGGTTCAGGTTGTTCAGTGTGTTCCTGCCATCGCCTCTTCACACGTCCCGCCTGACTTGCAAAGAAACCTTTCTAATTCTAATAATCAGTGCTTCTCCTCGAGGCTTTCCAACTAAATTGCACCATCTAGGGTTAGCAAGAGAGCTGCAGAACTGTGTTCCTCCCCAGCTGATTTTGAGTGAGACAAAAGGAAAGCAGGTGCAAGAAACCTGCCTGGGTTAAAACAGATCCTGGAAACTAAATGTTTGGACCTACAGGCAGTCATTTACATCTGAGAGTCAAGGCCAAGTACCTATGAATGCTGGGCAAATGGGGAGCCAGTGTTGGGTTTAACGGATCACAGGGCTATGCCTGATCTCTGTAGTAACTAAACCAGCTATGTTACAGGCACAGCATTCCCTTACCTGCCTCTGCAGTTCCTCCTTGCCCTTTAGGCTTTCTAATCAATCCACAGCGATCCTCTTGAGGCACCCGCATCAGCCTCTAGTCCCAGGTGCTCTGCCAGGCACGTGATGGAAAAGTGAACATCTCTTACCAAACGCATGGTCACTTTTGGCTCTCATCCCTTATGTGTTCATTATTCCTCTTCTCCTTATACACTGCAGCAAGAGGCAGGGAAGGAACCTGCAGTGAGAGCACTGGGGTTTGTGTCTGAATGAGACTCCTGGTTTCATCAGCGGGATCTCCAGTGGGAGCATCTCCTGGCAGCTGCTCTGACCCGCAGGCAAGGTTGATGGGAGCTGAGCTAAGCTGAGCTGGCAGACAGCACCTCTCACTGAGACACATCCTGGCCTTCCCCACTTGGAGCCAGAGGGAAATGGGAGCCAAAGGCACCAAGTGCACTGAGATCACAGGGTTTAGCTGCAGTAGGAGAGGGTTCAGATACAAAGTGAAATGTGCTGCTTCAGCCTGCTTGCTGATTTGTCTTTCTTTTCTCCCTGCCAAGTCCTTTGTGTTGCTGTTTGTAGGCACTAAGAAGATGCACCTCCTAGATGTATGTTGCTGCCTCAGTCAGGGCTGCACCGGGTCCTTAGAGACAGGGTCCAGTGACTGTTTCCTGCAGGTTTCTGGGCACTGTGCTCTGCTCTGGTATTGATACCTGCTTCCCCACTCACACATGTATCTGATTAAACATCTTTTAAAGCAGGGCTTTAAATCTGCATCTCCTGTGGCGCATGAGCTGACCAGTAATGTATTGGATTCCCAACTGAGGAAACAGTTCAGCATCCCTGAAGCAATGGAGATCTCTGAGCTGAGAGGATGCTCTCCTGTGTGAATTCAGCTCTTCCTGCCTCAATGTCTGAACTACAAAAAAAGAACTTTCGGCCTTTACATGGCCAGCAGAGAGAAAAAGGCACTTCTATAGCAAGATTTGCTTCATAGCAGAATGTCTGAATTAAGCAATTTATCTGCCTGTCTCCCTTCATTGACTCTGAGATTAGACTTGGCTGACTCTAAATACCTGCACTGCTTGTACCTCTCTCAGACTGTGAGATGAATCAGTTCGCTCTCTTTTCACTTTCCTATGGCTTGTCACACTAAAATGTGTTAAACCTATCAAAATGGAACTGGGAGAGACCCAGTATAAGCATGAATGGAGCTGGGTGGGGTACAATATCTGCCCTCTGAATTTCCAGGCAAATCTATGCAGAGAGGCAAGTGGACCAAAAAGCACCTGAAATAAACCCCAAATGTGTGAAGCAGCTGGGAAAAGGGAGTAGAACCAACTAGAGAGGACAGGTTTGCCTTTGGCTGTGGAGGGGGATCATTGCTTTGAATCCATAGCTCACTTCTGTAGTTCCCTGTCCGAATGCACAGGAAAGCAAAGCAGTGGCCTGGTTCTTGCAGAGCTCTCAAAGTCAGTTTTAAAACATCCCCTGGGATGTGCTCAGCTTGAAGACGTCCCCAGGTTGGAGATGTCCCTTCAGTTGCCCTCCTGTACAAGAGCAGAGCTGCCAGGCTCCTGGCAAAGACTAAAATGGATGGTGGGATGGATGGATGGGATGGATGGATGGATGGATGGATGGATGGATGGAATGGATGGGTGGAAAAAGGGAGAGAAGTGGAAAACACGCTCAAGTGTCTTTGCTCTGGTCAGCTGCTGAACACACAGAAGCAGTAAAGAGTTAAGATAGCCTGACAGTTCTTTCAATGAATTGGGAACAGTCCAGGTCTTGATTCTTTCCCTTCAGCCTTGTGTAAATTGTTCACTATATTGGAAAGAAGACCTTCACATCCAAATGAATCAGCTGTGATCTAAGAGTTTAATAAGCTCAACAGCACAGACCTATCTCCCTCTCCCTCCTGCTGTGCGTAACTGCTGACAAGTGATGAGCAGCTGACATGCAGGCACTAAGCACAAGAGGGCTGCAGTGATTGAGCAAACCTGGAGCTGGGCTGGCAGCACAGTTAGAGACCCCAGAGCAGTCCAACAACAACCTCAGGGCTGGTCAGCAGCAGGATGGAGAGGAGCTGCCAGGGCTGTGGGTGAAGGATAATTGGTTTTCAGTTTTCCTTCTGCTGTCTCCTCTCTGCCAACTTTACAGCAAATTGACCAACTCCAGGTGAATATAGCTGCAGAATAGAGGTGTAAAGATGATGATGTTCCTGCAACTATAGACATCAGCGTGTGAGCAGGAGGCAGAGACCTGGTCTGTGCTGCAGAAGTGGGAAGAACTGCTCTGTGCTTGTTCCCTGTAAGAGAATGTAGAGTCTAACCCTTATGTGGGACAGGGGAGAGTGCCCTGATCACTTACCCAATAACCTCATCTTCTTCCTATTTGTTGGTGCCTACAAAGCAAAACAGCCTCAAAGAGAGGCCTGAAAATGGTTTGTCTGGGGTAGCTGTTAGGCAATAGCTGAACCTAGCTGTGGATGAGTTGACAGTGCATGGGTTTAATTTCCTGTTTTCCTGAATTAGGCTGTATTGGAGCAGGGTGGTCACTCTCAGGGCATGGTCTGTGCACTTGTGTTTGCAGAACTCCCATTCTCTGTTGCTTGATTGGTTTTGTTTTCTTTCACATGAAAATGTCTCCAAGCCTCTGGTTTGCTCTGATTTTGTGATTGAGGTTTTGGGGAGGATTTTGGTTTGATCTACAGCTTCCTTTTACTGGCATGAGAACTCTATTTCCTGCCCAGCTCTACTCACTGCTTCCTCCTTGCTGACAAGTGAGAAGAGACCTTTCAGTCCCACAAGCCTCTAGGCTGGACAACCGCTTTCTGACAGGCAAGAGTGATGGTCCCAGCATATGGCACTTAAACTCTTTGACTCAGCCCTCAGCTCATCCTACCCAGTGACCCAGCAACTCCTATTTCTGGCAGTATGGAATACCCAAGGTGAGAAATCCCAGTTTTCAGGTGCTGAGCTGGCCGATCCATACATCGCAGCTCTGAGACAGATTGCTCCCTTGCTGTCTCGCAGCCTTGCCTCCTCTGATGCTTCTCCAGCTCTCTCATTTGTTTTTGCACATTGAAACGCTGAGAATACAAATCCTGCCCTGCTCTGCTGAGCAAACTCAGCTGTGAGGACCAGAGCACCACCCAGGGGCCATTGGGCTCCTTCTTGCTCTGCCTGCTCACTGCCCACTCAGCGTTGTATTTACTGAAAATGGACTGAAAACGGACTGAAAATGGGAATTCCGTTTCTCTGCAGTCCCGTGTTTGCTCTGCCTTAGCAGAACAATCTGTGCCTAACACCTTCCCAGGTGTTTGCCATGATGCAGATGCCTTAAGTGGTACTCTCTGCTCGGAGAAATGGTTTATCTGATGCCCAGAGGCTCCTTTACCCAAATCTCTAGGCAGCTGTAGTAAGTGCCTACGCCAAGCATCTTTCATGACTCTATGTCACCTATATTATACTAATTATATATAACCTATATTATGCTAAATCTGGATAAATATTCTCCCTTCTCAACTGCTTTTTGGCACAAATAGAGATTTTTGTTAACTTTGTGGCTGTTGCCAGAGAATTTAAACCCCAAGTATTTTTCAGTTGGACATTGCACACCTTGAAACGGATAGGTGGACCACTGAGTTTATTAAGGTCACTGCATCGCCAAGTTTATGTAACCTCTTGCCTGTATCCCACACTCTTGCTGCTACCTCCTTAACCAGATTCATTTCCCATCACACACTGTAGCAGTGACAATACCGGAACCCAGATATTTCAGGAGGGAAACGGTCTGACCAGAAATGCAGCCTGGAACTGCTCATTAATTCTCTCGCTGTTTACTTCTGCCATAAATCCTTTTGGATCGAAGGAACTTGGCTGAAGAAAAGCTTCAGTTTTGATAAATTGAAATTGTCTTGAAAAAGACCCCCAGCAAAACCTCCTGTGCAGCCTATGGCGAAGGGCTCTAGGTAAAGTGCAGGTCCTGGGGCAGATGTCAGTACTCAAAGCTGACTGATCCACTGCTGTACTTTCAGTGTGAGAGAAACAGAGATGCTACCCAGACCTTTGAATATGTCACTAAGTCTCCAGTGGCAAGATTCCATTAACTCTGCCACAGACTGGGTCAGTGAGCAATAATGCAGATGATGTTAAGATTCAGGTTCCTGAGCTGTTACCCAAATAAGCAATTAGTCATTGAACTAAGATTAAAGTCAGGAAATTCAAAACAAAGCATAGAAGCGTGTATGTGAATGTTGGAAATTTGACTTAAACCTAGCTTTGGAATCCTATAGAGGGAAAAGGATACAAAAGGAGTAAAGTTGCAAAGGCAAACATGGCCTGGTTAGATAGAGGACTGTAAACTCAAGGGTGAAGCAGCAGATAACAAATCAGAAATTACAATGGGGATGGTCTGGTTTGATTTTGTTAAAGTGAAGGTTCTCTCAGAAGAAATTCCTTGCACGGTTTTGAAGCATCCATCCATGGCTAGAGATGGCTTTTTGGGAGCTGTTTTGTTTGTAATTCCCAAAGGACCTTTGCAGCATATGGCCGAAAGATTTCTTCAGTTCAAAGCTCTGGTTCCAAGTGAAGAGCAGCCCGCTTGGTTATTCTGTGACTGGCTTTGTTCTGTGGCATTGCCTGATTGCTAGTGAAGTTGAGCATGGTGTTACCAGCTGTTTACAGCAAGCCTGTATGCGTCTGCCTGATGTGCTGCGATAGAAGTGCTTATCCTTGGATCTGTAGATAAAGATAGGCACCTCTGTTTGTGCAACAAACTGGGCTTTCCCCAGTGACACTAAGTGCCCCAGTGCTCTGTGTTTTCTTGTGATGCATCATCCCCTGCATTTATTAAGTTGAAACCCATACTCTTCTCCTTGCCTGGAAATGCTGGAGGGTGGAATGCTGGTTCAGGATCTGTGTGCTTGTCGTACAGAAAGCTGTATTAAGATGCAGCCCCTGTGTTACACTTCTTAAGACACTGAATAAATCCCATTTGTTTCCAGGACACCATACATAAGCATCAGGATGAAAATGTTACATTGAACTGATTCCACAAACCAAAGCCTAAGGATATTCCCAGGAACCTTAAGGCCTCACGTCCTCATGTGTGGTTCTGAGCAGCTCCCCTGAGCATTGCTTTTACCTTCCACAGTGTTACAGAAATCCCTCGGGACAGAACATTCATAAATTACCAACTGCTGTTCCTCTAAAGAGACACTTCCATCCCCCAGCTTACACATCTACAGCCTTCCTGGAGCCATCTGCCCTACCTATTCCATCTCTCCTTGCTGTTTCTCCTTGCTTGGCCCTGGACATTCTAGCAAGTGCCATTGCAAGCATTTAGATGGCCAAATATAATCATAGAATCATAGAATAGTCAGGGTTGGAAAGGACCTTAAGATCCTTATGTTCCAACACCCCTGCCATGGGCAGAAACATCTCCCACTAAACCATGCCACCCAAGGCTCTGTCCAGCCTGCCCTTGAACACCTCCAGGGATGGAGCATTCAAAACTTCCCTGGGCAATCCATTCCAGTGCCTCAGCACACTCACAGGAAAGAGCTTCTTTCTTATCTCCAATCTAAACTTCCCCTGTTTCAGTTTGAACCCGTTACCCCATGTCCTATCACTACAGCCCCTCATGAAGAGTCCCTCCCCAGCATCCCTATAGGCCCCATTCAGATACTGGAAGGCTGCTCTGAGGTCTCCATGCAGCCTTCTCTTCTCCAGGCTGAACAGCCCCAACTTTCTCATCCTATCTCCATACGGGAGATGCTCCAGTCCCTGATCATCCTCGTGGCCTCCTCTGGACTTGTTCCAACAGTTCCATGTCCTTTTGATGTTGAGAACACCAGAACTGTACACAATACTCCAAGTGAGGTCTCTCAGTGGCCGAGTAATCCCTAAATGCTGTTGAAGCTGTTGGGAGCTGATTTTCCTTTTGGCTGGAGCTTTGTGCAGGAGGAGGTGCTGTCTTTGTGGAGGAACAAGGCGGCCTCTTCACATCTAGATCCCATTTGAACTCCCTCAAAGTGCCTAGGAAGGTTGCAGGAATATAGGTGGATTGGTCTATTCCCTTGCATCTGAAAGCACAGCATTGGTGGTCACTTCTCCCACACAGCTTTATTCTGGGAAAGGAAATTTCTTTAACATGAAATCATTTCATGCAAAGGGTGGCTGGGGGGTGACCATATTAATTGCACTGGGCAAACTGGGGTTCAAACACCCAAAATGGAGTATTTTCATTTGGGCTGATCTCAACTAAATGGATTTCAGTGAGTTTCTGAGGGTGTGATTTGACTGAAGAGCAGAACTACCTTGATTCTGCTGATGTTATCTTGTCATTGGCACAGATTGTAAGATTTCATCTGGGAAATTTGTGGTTCTGTATATATATGAATAAGGCCTCTCTAGACCTCAAATATCAGCCAACAAAATGCTCATTGCCTCTGGTTTGCTCCTCTTTCTGTGTTTACAGCTGCTTCCCATTAAGTTTGATTAGTCTCATCATATCTGATGGGAAGATGGCCACAGGACATCCTGCTGCAGTGAGGTGGGTAGAGTACATTCATGCATGAATTGGGTCAGGCAGGAACAGGCTGAAAGTTTTGAGTCTGGAGTAAAATGCCCAACAGTGACTTGGGAGTCTTAAGCTGCATTTTGAGGGTGAGTCGGACTCTTGAGGATATATGTGCATGTAATGGTGGGTCTGAGGGCCCTTTTGCTTCTGTCTATAGCCTTTGACCTATCTGGAACATGAAGTCTCAGTAGAGGTTAGGACCTGTACTGCAGGTGCCTGGGAGAGTGTTTGTTCTCTTCATAGCAGCTCATATGGAGCTGTATTTTGGATGTGTGCTAAAACCAGCACAGCACCCCTCACAGCACAAGGTGCAACTATGGGAGGTGCATTCCCTCTGATGCACCAACCTCTCCCTTGCCTTTTGGTTGGAATTACTTTAATCCATGGTGAAACTGTCACTAGCCATAGACTGAATTGTTCCTTTAAAGGCTTTTCTCCTGTACTTTCAGACAACAGTTTCCAGCATCATTTTCTTTAATCCAGTGTTCCAATTTAGTTCTCCAGCCCTGCTCAGAGAAGGAAGCTTGTCCCTGGACTAGCAGCTCCCTCACAATCTAGAATCAAAAGAGCTTTTCTCGAAGTAGGAATTCCATTATTCTGGCATTCATTTTCACCTGCTAACTGGATGCAAAGTCAAGATATCAACAGTCAGGAAAATGTTGGTTTGGAAACAGCAACCTCAAAATTGTCTGTTTTGAGCAAAATAAATACCTGCATTCATAGAAATGTCATTTTCAACAGACTGAAGTTTCAAAATGTTGATTCAGAAGCTTGAGTTGAGGCTTCTTATAGGAAATACCCATTTTGACAATAGCCTGTGCTTTGCCATGGACACTCGTCAGAAGATTCCCATCAGATCTCCTGTTTTCCCAGTGCTGCTCAGCTGTGCATGTGTCCGTGGAAAGCATCGTTCAAACCACCAGAACATGAGCTCACAAAAGGCTCTGGCTTCTCTGGCCCTCTTGGACAGAACCACAGTTATTGGATGTAACCATGATGATTCCAGGTTTGTTTGCTTTGCAAGCTATTCAAAGAGTGGGAAATAAAAGGAAAATGGAATTTGGTGGTGAAAGAAGCAGCTGGAATTTCCGCATTTTGGCCTTGGATTGATTTCTGCATGAATCGAAGCTTACTAGTTCTTTTTGTTTCTGCCTCAGCCTCTATCCCTGCCTCTAAATTCAGCACCGTTTTGTTCTCTGAAGATACAGGTCAGCTCTCCCAGTGGATTTATACAGTTTAAGCATCAAGATTCCAATCTGCACAAGGTGTAAAAATGAAGCTCAATCTTAGGGCTAAAACCCCCTTTGGGACCATGGCTTTCCACATGCTTCCCAGCTCAAATACATCCATTCCATTCCCAAAATCACTTTTCATTCTCATGTTCTGTTTCCAATCTTTATTTCATTTTTGCATTTCACACATTTCTGCTTTTCTTCCAGCACATTAAGGATAAACCCAGACATTCTGGGGTTCCCATCAGGTTCCATCTCCAGACCCATCTGTTTTTTATGACCTGAAGGCTGTTAAATTCCCCCCTTTATCACCATTGCATCAAATTAGAGGTGCACAAATGTTCCTCTCAAGTGATAGAGCGCCACCTGATATTTTCTAAGCGCTTCTCTTTCGCTGATGCGTTTTACCCAAATCCCCCACTAGATGGTATGAAGGGACTAGAAAGAAAATTCCTTCCAAAAATGGAAAGCAAATTCACTCTAAAAACCCCAGCAATCCCCTGAAATAGCTGAATAACCGAGAAAGAGCTCAGAATGGCAGAAATAAGACCATGTCTTGGCTAAGTGGAATTCAAGATACTTCTTGGTCCTGCAGCATTCGCTAAACCCGGTCTTTTTTGTAGTGTTTCCTGAGCTCAAGGAGTGCCCAGTCCAGAGAGTGACCTCAGTGCAGATGGGAGTTTTACAGCCTCAGTTTCAAGTCCCTTGGGAAATCAATCATCCGCTCTTTACACTGAATGCCTCCGGCTCAGTGAGGAGCCAGGACTCCTGTGCTGGCGCTATGGAGCATCTCGTGCTCACACTTCTGAGCTCCGCAAGGAAAAGCTCTTCAAAGCTCTTCATTCTGCTGTCATAGAATCATAGAATGGTTTGGGTTGGAAAGGACCTTAAGATCATCCAGTTCCAACCCCCTGCCATGGGCAGGGATACCTCACACTAAACCATGTCACCCAAGACTCCGTACAATCTGGCCTTGAACACTGCCAGCGATGGAGCATTCACAACTTCCCTGGGCAACCCATTCCAGTGCCTCACCAGAATCACAGTAAAGAATTCCTTCCTTATATCAAACCTAAACTTTCAGTTTAAATACATCAACCATTGTCCTATCACTACAGTCCCTCATGAAGAGTCCCTCCCCAGCATCCCTATAGGCCCCCTTCAGATACTGGAAGGCTGCTCTGAGGTCTCCACGCAGCCTTCTCTTCTCCAGGCTGCACATCGCCAACTTTCTCAGCCTGTTTCCACATGGGAGGTGCTCCAGCCCCTGATCATCCTCGTAGGCATCCTCTGGACTTGTTCCAACAGTTCCTCACAGAAAGAACAAGAAGAGCTCATTTTAATACCCCATGGGAGTGTGCGGCCATTCACAGCAGGACACCTTCCTCCTTCCCACAGATCACATCCACAGCAAACCAGGTCAGCTGAGGGGAGTGCAGAAAGGTGACTGCTTGGCAAAAGTGTCAGCATCTGCCACACCTCTGATGCAGCATCTGCAGAGAGAAGCTGCATCTCTGGGCCACGTTAGAAGGCAGCTGTTGAGTACCTAAGTGCACGGTTAGCTGGTTAAGAGCTTTGTGGAAGAAAGGCAGGGTTTGAGTTTCACTTGTAAGCCAGCAGGCAGGGATACACTGGGAACCCCTGGTACTTGGGCTGGTAATCATGTTTCTGCTGAGGGTGTGGGAAACTCTCGTTCAGGTCTTTGGAGAAGAGTGGGTGCTCATTTTTTGTGAGGTCTTTTCATCAGGCGGCAGAACTAAGAGAGCAGCTAGAAAACAGATGAGCTCCTTCCCCTTGAAGTCACCCTAAAGAGCTCCTCTTTCTCCGAAGCCCCAGATTTAGACTGGGACGTGTCATCTCTAACTCCACTACCTGGGCCTGGAGAGATCTGGTAGAACAACCTGAACCAAATCTTCAAAGACCAGCTGATCAACCAGGTTGGGTTGTTCTGGGGTTTCTTTCTGCAGAAGCTGTTCCCCCCTTCCCCAGTACAATGAGGTTTCCTTGAATGAAGCAGGGCAGGAGAAGAAAATGATTCGAGTTAATCTCACTGGGGACAGAACCAGAGAGAGGACAAGAGAACATGCGTGATTTGAAGAAGGAGAAAGGCTTCCTCTGACTCACAGTGCAAAGGGGTGGGACTGTTTCACTCATCCTTTTTCCCCTTAAGAAAAGAGGGGTAGAAGCAGGGGCAGGTCAAAGGAAAACAAATGAAGAAAGGAAAAAGAGAGAGACTTCAAAATGAAGTGTTTCATTGTCAAATACTGAGAGAGCAAAAGGAAATATGAGGTGAGAGAATTCCATTTGTTTCCATTGAAAACGTGCCCAGTGCTAGTCTCTGGAGTAAAGATAACATGCTGCTCCACATCTCCTGTGTCAGACACACAGTGCATTCCCGTGCTCCTGATGATGAGTGCAAATTACCTGTGAAGACAGTCATTTGTAACATCTACCACGGGCCTTGGCCATCTGGTGATGAAGCTGGTCTGTAGCCTCCAGCTCCTTCCGACTTCCTGGACAGACACCGGGCTGGCTGTTGTGCTGGAACATCCCACAGTATGCGCACCCTACTACCATGCAACAGCCAGGAGGCAGCCTGCGAGCAGAGCTGGGGCCTCTCCCAGCCCATGTTCCAATGAGCTAAGCTCGAGATTCCATGGTTAGAAAGCAATCTGAGAGACATCATAGTAATTAAGGAGGGTCTGTGATAGATGGCATGGCATGGCATGGAGGTAAATAGCTATGAAAGAAATCACTGCATGAGTGACAGCTGTAAAATGGACAGGCACATCAATGGTACACTTCAGCCTCTAAATGCACAAACATCTAGTATCAGTTTCTTCCTACTCTGTAAGAGAGAGCCAGCCTGTCTCTGTTCTGGAAGCAGACAGAAGGGCAAAGGAGCTGGTGAAGGGCCTGGAGCACAAGTGTGATGAGGAATGGCTGAGGTACCTTGGGAGGGGTTTAGATCTGTTTGGCTCTTGCTGGTGTGGCGTAGAGTCCTCCTGAGGTTTAACTGTGTCTCTTTTTTTCCCCATTCTGTGCACAAGGCACATCCAATACATTCTGTGTACGATATTACTGCATCTCAAAAAGTGTTTTGGCTCCTCTTGTCATCCAGGTGAAGGATGCTGTTAGGTTCAGTGGCATATTCCAAACACAAGAGGCCTGCTTGCCTGTGCTGTCCGCTCCTCTCTGCCTGAGCTCTTTATTCCAAGTGAAATAAAGTGAATGATGGTTTTACCCAGTCTTACCTCCAAAACCCAATGAAATACATCACGTTGTTGGTTTTGCTGCAAGAGGGAGCTCCTGTGCCCAGGGCTGCAGCAACACCAATCACCCAGAAGATGCTTAGTGGGAAGAAAATGTAATAGGAAGGATTTTTGTTCAGTGATTCAGAGCAGGACAGACCTGAATCAGCTCTCCTCTGTCTGATGGCTTTTCTGTCTATCTGTCTGGAGTGCTCTCTCTTTGATCCTTTGTGCAAGCTTATTATGAAACGAAAGCTGAGAAGAGCAAGCTGGTTTCTCTTGGTACTGAGCACAGGGAGGTCAGGGAGCCAGGATTAGATACATTCCCTGGAGAAGCAGGCGGAGCTTCAAGAAAGTTTCTTTATGGCCCTTGACTTTCCTTTGGCTCCAAGGCACGAATGTAGTTCTCTTGAAGAAAATAAGGAAAGAAAAGGGGATGGGAATGAAAAATCCATCTCTGCCTGAGACACTCAGTGCCTCTGCGTGTGTGGAAATGAGTTCCCATTGCTCTGGCTTAACCATGAAATAAAGTGCTACAGGGCAAGACTTGGGAGTGCTGACATCAAGTGACTAAAATCTCTCTCTCAGCAATTAATAACGTATCTACTTGAATCGGGATTTTGATTCCCCAACTTCCTCCCTTCTCTCCAGAATGAATGGAAATTTCTTCTTCATCCCCAGAATGAATGGAAATTTGGTTCTATTTCTTGTTGTTTCTGTACCTTCTCTTGAGGGTTGGTGTGATTTTCACGTCGGCACATTGTCCCCTGTGGTACTCACCTTGGTGTTGCTTAGGCTAAGGATAGGTGACGTTGTTAACAAGAATTCCCAAACCTGCCAGGGGCAACTTCAGCTTCCAAAGTGTCCTTGATTAGGGGAGAAAGAAACAGCCACAGTTTTCATATTTGTGTTCTGCAGATAAAGGTCTTGCTTACACTAAAACAGACTCCACTGAGGTGGAATTTCATGGAAGTTTAGGAGTTTGGATCAGCTCTTCCCAGTGGCCAGTTACAATTGTATTGTTGCTATCAATCTTACAGTACGGAACAGTTGGTTTGTTTGTTGAGCTGTTTGTTTTAAATTCCATATCTTTTGATATGCATTTCTACATGTTAGTGGAGGAAAGGTTGACAACACAACATAGGTACCCTACAAATGGCGAAGAGACCAGATTCCAAGGGAATGGCGCATCACAGGTATTATTAGAAACTGCCCTAAGCCCTCCTGATGTTCCAGGCAGTGTCCTGATGGCTGGACAGGGGCTGGGAACTGGTGTGTGATTCTGTGTGTTAATGTTCAACACTTCTGGTTCTTAGACAAACCGACCACAGCGACTCTTTCTAACATCACCTAATCTCTGTCTCTAGGTCCTTATCGCTTACTTACCTCTGAAATACTTGAGTGTGTATTTGCTCCTCAGGATCTGGCTACCAAGTGGAAATTGCCCTTTAGAGTCTGAAAAACATGTTTTCTAGCTATATCCTCCTCCAATTTTAAATCCCCAGCTGGGCAAGGAGCTGAAATCAATGCGAAACAATTTGTTGTTCCTGCAGTGAGTCTCTGACAAGTTGTATGTGTGGGCAGATGCCTGGTGCCAGCGCTGGGAAGTCTGTATTTGAAGCCTGCAGAAGAAATTGCATTGTCTGTCATTGTCAGCATTATCAAGAGCAGACACAAAACAAAACACATTTGAGGATGTTCGATAGATAATTCTTTGGAGCAGGGAAGCAGGTAGATAAAGCTGGATCCTAGAGCAGAACAGCCAACGATATACATCATTACTGACATTAACATTGCCTTATCATCACAGTGTTAGACCTACCAGAACACCATCAGCTCCAGGGTCCTAGGGACAAAATCTGAAGGACTGATTAGAATGGGGAAGGGAAAAAAAAGAAGAAAGAAAATTCTATCCACAGAGAACCTGCTGTGCAGCTTGAAGAATGGCCTCAGCAAAGGAGTGGAGTGCAACTGCTGTGCAGATAGGTTCGCGTCGTGTCTGCTGTAGAAACAGAGTTGTGAGCTCCAGGAAACCTTCATACACCAGAGCCTGGGGCTCCTGTAATAAGGTGAATTCACATGCAAAGCTCTGTAACACTTCTCCAGCCTGGGCTTCTCTTTGCACACTGGTGAATATAATCCCTTGGGATGCTCAAGGCATTCAGACCCACCTAAAACAGCTCAGGCAGGTTTTGGTGCTAACAAGCCAGGTAGGGTGGTGGGAGAAGGGGACACATGGTGTGTGATATAGGGACTATCAAGCAAAGAAGCTGGGAGACAAAGGTGTTGGGATCCATCTCACCACACTTCTGCTGCCTGCAGTGTGAGTGTCCATGCCGAAGTCTGGATTCCCTTCACAACCACAGGAGAGCAGAGATGAGCAGCCGCGGGTTGCTCAGCCACAAGCTGAATTCGGTGAGATGAGCCAGGCCTGCACGGTGATGCCTGCTCCATCTCAGTGACAGGAGGGTTTTAATCCATGGCAAGGAACCAGCAGTTCCTCACTGGTGGATATGGGATGGGAAGTGACACAAAGTCTACAAAAAGTGAATAAACCCAGACTCTGACAGGGAATGTCTAAAGGCGTCTGCACTGTGCTGTCCTGGCTCATGTCTGCCCTGCTGTTCCCCGTATCTAAGCCTGTAACTGATGGTCAGGATGTGTTATGGTGGTTGCAGTTCTGTGTGCTGGGTGAAGGGCAGAACTGGAAGGGGAATTAGACATTTCAGTAGCTATTTAACCTCTTGAAAAGTGAGATTCATCTGACAACAGTGTTTGTGGTGCAGATGTAGACCTGGAACCCTGCTGCGAGCTCTATGGAGCCCTGCGGGAGCACGCAGGGTCTCCTTGCAGCCTTCTGACTTCTGACTCCTGCAGTGGCAGATGATGGATGAATCCCTCCACTGTGGCCAGGAACAGTAAGACACAAGCAGAATTGCTGATTGAACATCTTTAATTAAGCTGCATCTTTAATTAAGACAGCAACTTCTATGTAAAACAGTAAGGGTGGTGGCTGATCTCTGCTCAGCCTCCACTCCTGCTACCCTTAATGTCAGTGGTGCTTGCAGGGTAGATGAACCTGTTACTAACAGTGATAAAACCCCAAATCCTTTTCTCTCAAAAGCATTGAGTGAATTTACTGAGCTGCATATTCCATCCCAGCATACTTTCTTCGAGAAAGATAGGCAAATGCTCATTAGAGCTGGTTGAACAGTAGAGTGATGTGGCTCAGAGGACTTGTGTGAATAACCAGGAGTGAGCTGGCTTCTTTATATTGTGCCTGGAGCCCTACGACCTGTAAAGATTTGCAACAGTCTCAAGAGAGGGGTGTCACTGGATCTGAGTGGAGATGTCTGTAGTGCAGGAGTTCAGTCTGCATCAATTGTCTGGACTCACTTGAAAGCTGAAATAGGCTCAACTTCTTCTCTTGGGATCAGTGTTGAAATGTGTGAGGTAAATCATGCTTTAGAGCTGCCTGTCTCTTCAAGAGACTACAAGTAATTAGTTCAGAAGGGAACATTTATGGTTTTGGAACACCACACCAAGGAATGAAGCATCCCACTTGAACTGGCTCTACGAAAATTCCCTAATCTTGTTTTTCTCCGAAGTGATTTGACATCCTTTTCCAAAGTTGCATGACTAAATACATACAACCTATCATACATTTTTAACACAGATGGGTTAATACCTTGTTGAAACCTGGATCTGTAATCAAATCAGCCCCAAAGCTCTTCCCTTTCAGCACAGATGGAGATGTGACAGCAGCTTGGCCAGGGGAGAGATCCATGCTCCCAGACTGCGGGAGGACTACTGCGAGCCAGTGCACCTCTCACCCATCTCCTTGCCAATAAGCCTCACAAAGAGTGTTCAACAACCTTGTTACTCCTCTCAATTCTGTTCTCTCCCTCATCACTCCTGGACCACTGAGAGGCTAAAATATTAACCAAGACATTGATGAATTTGAAGCTGAATTATTTTAATTCATTCTTGGCTGAGCTCCTACTTGCATCCAGAACTCCACTCTAGTTAATTGAGAGAATTTATGGCTTTAGCCCTGTCAGATGCTTTGAAAAGTCTCTGTTGGTTTTTCATTAATGGGATGCTTTTCCCCTTACTGGAGGGCCTAAGTGTGACTTTTTTTAATAGAGGAAAAAAGGTATAAGTAAAGCAAGAAGTAAGGGGTCTCATCCAGTCTTTTATCATCACCACCAGCAGCTTGGTCACAGAAACCTCCTGCAAAGACATGGCGACTAAGGCTGTGTGACACGCTCCTACCTGCAACAGAGCACGTGGCTGCACATCAGGCTGGCAAGGGACATTTTCAGTCCCCTTCACTCCTTCTGAGAGCTTCATTTGGTAATCTGAAAAAGCCTGGTTTCTTCTAACCTCAACCTCTACTCTGCTCCTTTGTCAGCGGATTTGACCATGCAGCTCCATGCTACATCCTCACTGCTTCATCTCTTCTCTGTTGGATGTGACTCTGCATCTTGGTTTATTTTATCACTTAACATATATATCTGTCTTTCTGTATATCTAGATCTATTTCTTTTGTTCTATCTATCTATCTATCTATCTATCTATCTATCTATCTACCTGCCTACCTACCTACCTACCTACCTACCTACTACCTATCATCTTATTTACCCTTTCACACATCAGTGATTTACCTGGGCTTCTGTTTTCACTGGCAGGGGAAACAGAGTTACCAGTTCAGAGTGCTTGGAGCCAGGAGGGCTGTTCTACCCCTGGTTTAAGGATGTGATAAATTCAGGCTGAAGGGCTGAGACAGGAGGGTGACTGTGGGCAATGTGGACACTCTTTTCATGCTTCTTGAACACATTCTTGCATTCAGATCATGTGGTTGCTTTTCTTCCTTTATGGTGGTTAAACTTCGATTGAATCCTGGAATGCTTGGATCGAGACATTAAAGCTCACCCAGTTCCAGCCCCTGCCACAGGCAGGGACACCTTCCACTGGAGCAGTTGCTCCAAGCCCCTGTGTCCAACCTGGCCTTGAACACTGCCAGGGATGGGGCAGCCACAGCTTCTCTGGGCACCCTGTGCCAGCGCCTCAGCACCCTCACAGGGAACAGCTTCTGCCTAAGAGCTCATCTCAGTCTCCCCTCTGGCAGTTAAAGCCATTCCCCTGTCCTGTCCCTCCATCCCTTGTCCAAAGCCCCTCTCCAGGTTTCCCGCAGCCCCTTCAGGACCTGGAGCTGCTCTGAGGTCTCCCCTTCAGGAGCCTTCTCTTCTCCAGGCTGCCCCAGCCCAGCTCTCAGCCTGGCTCCAGGGAAAAGCTGCTCCAGCCCTTGCGGTATATCCATGGCCTCCCCTGGACTCACTCCAGCAGCTCCATGACCCTTGTGTTTTGCTGCCCCGGAGGGGGATCAGGACTGCAAAACCTGAGTTTGATTTCATGTTAGTGGGGATGGATATTCCCTATGTCTTTTCCTCTCTAATATGCAACCTTTCAGAGTGTGTGCCCTTCCTTCCTGGCTGTTATGTGAAATGAGTAGCAGTGAAATGAGTAGCCTTTGAGTTCAGAGTTGCAAACCATGGCTGTACCCACCAGCCTGGGGATGGAGCCCAGGGTGGGCTCTTCCTCTGCCCAGCTCCTGTCAGCCTTCGAGTCTCTGCAGGGCTCGACTGACCTGCACCTGGGGTTGGACAGAAGACTTTATCTGCCACATTTCCCATGGAAAGCAGACAAATCTGCCCGGGTATTTGTTTTGCTTCAGTGAAGTTCCCCTCACATTTGGTAAATATTTCTGACCACTATAAATATATACAGGAGTGGGAGTGGGATTTCTTTCTGAGAAGCTGGAATTATTTTATTTTGCTGCTTTTGTGATGAATCATTTTGAATTCTTTTGTTGCAAGTGTTCTGTTTAGAAATTCAGCTTTCCAGAGTGATTTTAAGAGATTCTAAATAGCTGCAAATTAGATGTTTAATTTAACTCCAGCATTAGGAGGAAGGAGAAAGGAGCGAGGTTGAGCAGAAAAGAATGTCTCAGGAAATGTTACTTCAGGAAACGTAGCAGGCAAACAGAAATATTGAGGGTGTCTGCTGAGTTGTCATCACAGTTTTGCGTGGGCAGAAGTCCTTTCCTGGATGTTATAAGTTGCTCCAAGTCCAGCTCTCACCATTGTGCCTGGCTCTGATTCCCATCTCCTGCCACTTAGCCCAGTGCTATTCATCTACAGCATCCTCAAGAGAAGGAAGGAGGCTTCGCTCTTCTTGATCATTGTCCTAACACCATGTAGAGCACTGCGAAGGTACAACCCCCCTTCATCCCCAGAATCCCTTATTAGTGTTTTCCAGCCTCCTCCATGATAAGTCTCTTGACCCCATGTCTCCAAAGGAAATTGTCCTCTTATATCTGGCCTCAACTGGAGGCTGCTGCAGGAGTAAGACAAGGGGCGATGGATTCAAACTTAAACAGGTGAGATATAGATTCGATATAGGGAAGTTCTTCCCTGTGAGGGTGCTGAGGCGCTGGCACAGGGTGCCCAGAGAAGCTGTGGCTGCCCCATCCCTGGCAGTGCTCAAGGCCAGGTTGGACACAGGGGCTTGGAGCAACTGCTCCAGTGGAAGGTGTCCCTGCTCATGGCAGGGGTTGGAACTGGGTGAGCTTTAAGGTTCCTTCAACCCAAACCAATCTGGGATTCTATTATTCTATGATGCTGGCCACCACCACCAGTCAGTTACCGGTGCAATGTGCTTACTGGGCTTGTACAGACTGAGCTTAGCCAAAAATCTCTTACACCCATGGTCTGTTTTGAGCACTTGATGTCCTCAGCGGGAAGGTGCAGCACTGGGTGAGACAGCTCTGAGCAGTCACTCCAGGAGATGGAGAGCTGCACGAGGGAGTTCACTGTTAAACCTGATGGAGACAAAGGAAGCAGCAGAAAGGACAGAAGGACAAATAGAAATCAGCCTGTCCAACAGCCTCCCATGAGGGAAAGCTGCTTCCCACACAATGGTGAAGAGGGAGCTGGTTAGGAGTGTTCTGCCAGCAGGAGCTTCTTTAAAGGGATTTCACATTGTTCATGATTATTGATGGGGTCATCAAAATGAAACATTAAGTTTTGATTTCTGTTAAAACAGTTCTCTTTAGTTTGGCTTTATTTCTTTATTTATGCCTCTCCTTCCCTCCTCACTGGGCCACATAAAGATGTAAAAGGAGGACATGTGATCAAGTTTTAGTTCATTAAGAAGTTTGAAGTTCCTGAGTTTTGGAGGGGACAAAATTTCACCTCCTCCCTTGTGTGTTTTTGACTACTCAGCCTCTTCCTCCCAGCTGATCCTGACTCTGTAAGTTGGTGGGAGAGATCTTTTTGGTCTGTGCAGAAGAATGGCATTGGAGAAAGCAAAGCCCATGGCTTGAATCAGTGCTTCTGTCAAGGCAGAAATCACACAATACTGATGCACAGTGGGACACACTCCCTCCATCATTTCACAGTCAAAGCAACTGGTAATATCTCAGTGTATAGGGGTGTACTAGGGTTGGTCATACGTTGTGCTGCGCAATATGAGCTTCTAGTTCCTTTCTACATTTAATCACTCTCAGCATCTGTAAGAGGTAACCTGAACTGTGTGCCGAAGCCTGCAAGGGATATAGCTCTTGTGTATCATTATAACACAAGTTTAAGTGTGATCATTAAGCAGTAGGAGTTACTATTGGAAATCTAACCAGGCCATTCTGTTCCACCCCTGGTGAAATCCACCCCTCAGAAGAACAAGGCCAAAGCGTAATTTAAGCTTCACTGAACCCTTGGAAAATAACTTCACCAATTCTGAACACATCAATTTTGTTTATATGGAGCATAAAAACTTAACAGGGCTCTCATCAGAATCAATTCCCTCTCATATTAAAGCCTGTGTTGTGTGTCTCTGCTGATAACAGGCTCAACAAAGTACTGTGAACAGAACAAAAGTAGGAAAGTAAATAAAAGCTGAAGTATTAACATCAGAAGAACACTGAAGTCTTGGTTTCAGAGCTGACAGACACTTTGAAAGGAGACCAGCAGCCTTATCCCTGGTTTAGAGATTGGAAACAGAAAAGCATTGGGGCTGGAAAGCTTAAAGCAGGTCAGGAGTGGGGGCAGGCCTCTATCTAACTGATACCAGAGAATGGGATGGAGCAGAATCAGAAGCATTTCACCATTGTCTCCTTCTCTGCAGCCAGGGAGGTCTGCAGTGATTTAGGAGAGCATTTAACTGACTGCTCCCTCTTGTTTGAAAAGGGAAGCGTGGTCAGGGCTACGAGTGAATACAGAATTTATCAGAGTAATCTGGTTGCCTGGAGGAAGGGGCCAGAGGCATCTGTACATCTCTGAAAGCATTGTGACAGTCACACAGCCCAAATACCAGCTGGTACCCAACCAGTACAACCTGAGGTTGCCAAAGTGCCCCCATTTGGGCTGTGTAACTTTTTTCTCTGTATGGGAGCAGTCCAAGGGGCCGAATGGTCACGGAGCCATCTTTCACTCCTTTATTTCTTTCTTATTAGGTAATGTTCTGTTATAATTCCTATAAGCAGCAGTAATGCAACTTGTGGTTAGAAAGATCAGTCTTTAAAGACACAGAATCGAATTTGTTCCTCTCTCAGACTAATTTTAGGATCTGATTATGAGTAAGAAACCATTGTGAAAGAAAAATAGGAAGAAAAATTCACTCTAGGTATCTGGAGAAGATGGAGCACAAGCAGCAGCTGAAATGTTCTTGGTTTAATGGGGGGAAAAACAAGTTTATTTTGATTTGCCTCATGCTAGGACTCAGGACTAAGAATGAAAAATACTTACAGAAGCAGGAAACCTGATTTCTTCTTCAAGATCCAGTAATTCTGACAAGTACACTGCAAACAGCAGAGGAGCAGATCTTACTGTCCCCAGATGGAGAAAGAGTGAAGTTAGCAAATGGCGTATTACCACATTTCTGATGCTGTTCCAGCCTTCCTTCAGAAGGAAACGTTACAGGGAATTCATTAATTCATTAGAGGAGTTTCCAAGATCCCTCATTCTGACTTGGAGCTAATGACAATGAAGAGCCCGTGTGGCTGAGACCGAACCTCTTCAAAATCAGATGGAGACCTTCACCTTCTGCTTAGCCTGAGCTGGAGCTCCAGGTTGTTGTGTGCTTTCTTGAGGATCCCATTGTGTGAGAATATCTGCGCAGGCATTGGCTGAGAAGAAGGTTTTCACAGCCTGACCAAGTTACACATTCTACCCATAAGGGACTGTTAATGGCTGGTGCAAAATGCAGTAAGAACTAAGGCAGAGGCACCTGATCTGCTGATGACGCACCCCCGTGGAAAGGGGCACACAGACCTTGAACTTGCTGCTCATCAGCTTCAAGCCAGGAATCTACAAGTGCCAAGAGGCTTCTAAGCAAAGAGCAACTGAGGGTTGAGAGAGACCCAGGGCTGCTGGGAGCCGCGAAGCAGAAAGCTGAAAGCACACCAGAGGTGTTACCTGCACAACTGTTCCTGGAGAGCTGTATCCCAGCCCTTCCTACCAGCCCCAAGTGATCAGGAGAGTGTGAAGAGCAGGTTAACACACATCTGCAGGAACAATCTCATTCCTGGTGTGAACAGGCCAAACATTTAATCTTCTGATCAAGGCTGTGTCTTCTTTGAGTTGTAACCAAGAGATCCACGTACTCCTAGAGAAAGCCTGTGGAATTTTTAGTTTTGCCATAATGGCTTCTCTAATGGATCTATTTCAAAAGTGTATCAAGAGTATTTATGGAATTCTGATAGCTGCAGTGCTTAGCAAACCATGAACATAACAGAAGTAATAGCTGATGCCTGCTCCCATAGCTCTGAATTCCACAAGTAGTTGTGAGTAGCAGCTGACTTGAGGAAGTAGAGGAAGACGGATGTGGAATCAGTAAAAATGATCACTTCTCCAGAATGTTAAAAGGATATAAAACCTTAATAACCCAAGTTATCTGAAGAGCATCCTCCTCGAGCAGTACAGACAAACCTCACAGCAAAGGGCATTAAAACAGGGGTTCTGCTTTTGAAGGAAAGGGGATAGTCTCCGAAATAGATGTTCTTTTATCCTCCTTCTGGATTACTGTTGAAGTTTGGGAATTTAGACCAAACCAAAACTCCTGCTTCGCAGAAAACCAGGCTGAACACGTTGCTGGTGGAGAGCTGCTTGGAAGAGAGACAAGCTGGGCACACTGCCTTTGACCTGGATGAGAATAATGTACCTAAAGAGGCTCAGATGTAGCTTCGGGAGGCATCTGCTGCCATTCCAGATAAGGAAGACAGGCACTGCTAAAACAGTCACTGCTCCGCCCAGGTCATGATTTACCAGGGACTGCTCCCTGCTGTACCAAATAACATTTATTTTTCAGGCTTCCGCAGTGCTGAACCTCCAATCAGTGGCATACGGGATGTGTTATTCCATGTGCAGGGCTTGATGTGTCAGAGAAGATCACCTTTCTCTTCTGCAGCTTGCAGTGTGATGTTCTCATTAGCCCCTACTGAGAGGCAGCCAGAGTCCTGCGCGATGGAATCATGCATCTTTAAGTCAGGCTGATTATCCCGGTAGGAACATGCTCCCAAGGGAGAGACAGTGAGGGGTGCCCTCAAGTTTCCCAATTGGAACGTGCTGCACTGCGTCACAATTATCACTTTGCAGAGGAAAAGGTCCTTTGTCTCTATTGTGAGAGGGGAAAGTAAAAATAGCCACGGTGTTCTTCAAGTTCGGGTTTTCCATTCAAAAGTCCTTTTTCTTTGGCATTTATTCTTTTACTTATTTTGCTATGTAAATAGGCAAAAGTGAAATGAAGCTCTTAAAAATCATTGGTAGAAAATATTTACTTAATGTCTCAGTTGTATTAGTATATTTGGGAGAGATATTTTAGTTTCCCTTATTAATCTCTGGATTCTTCAGTTTTCCTTTCAGTTTTGAAGAAAGATTTCTTTTGGTTTTAATCTTGATATTCTTTTCTCCTCTGGAATTCAAAAGGCAACTTAATTTTAAGTGGCATCTCCCTCATTGTATGTAGTCTTGTGAATGAGGACTAGAAGAAATGCTTTCCTCTTTTGCTCCATATTATCATACTTGTACTCAGAGCCTGAGTGCAGCAGCTCCTGCTCCATGTTACAAGGCCGTTCAAAGCCCATAAAGGTATGAAAAATCAAGCAGAGCTGGAGTAAGGGAGCCAATAAGAGTTAATGTCTCCCATGGACTTTATATATTCATTTTAAATTCATTTTATCAGGTGCTCTGTGTAGTAAATTCACTGAATAATTCCCATTACTTATCTATTTCCTGCTAGAGCATAGGAACATGAAGGTCTCTCTGCCATGGCAGGCACACTGTGGGTGACAGCACCCATCAGTAATGGAGGGCTCCTGGTCCTCAGGGCTGTGCAGTCAATGCTGCTCCTCAGCTGCTGGGCCCAGATGTGTTGTACATTCACACTTTTGGTAGTGCCTCTTCCTGGGATGGGATGGGAAGACTCAGTCCTCCTTGTACAGGATTTCTCCCACTCTTTAGTAGAGATGTGCCAAGTCTGCCCAAAGCATTCCTGCTCTTCCCGCTGGGATGCCTGGTTGGTGCAGGAACTTGACCAAAGAAGAAAGGAGAGGCAGGTTTTGGTAACTGGTATCTTGTCTGGCTGAGACAGAGTTGAGTCCTTTAAGGACCCTCTTGGGTGATGGAGGAAAGGGGGAGAGAGATGGGAGAAAGCACTACTGGGCAGAAAGCCTAAGTCAGCATCACGCCAAGAAAGCCAAGCATCTGCTGGTTAATCATTCCCTCGGGAGGCTGAAAATCCGGGTTTAAAGGCATCCTTTGGGAATGCTCAGTCTTTGTACCCGCTCAGGACACCTGAATCAGGTATCCTGCATATACAGTTCCTCAAAAAACATAACAAGTTCTGGAATGTTCCTGAAATGTGCCTCTTAATAAATGATCTGGAGCTGCAGGTTTGGAAATGTTTGACTTGAACAGCTGATGTTTAACATCCTCTTTAATTATATTGAATTCAGCCTGTGCAATCAAATGCCGCTCAGGGCCATTGGAAAGTGAAGTGTTTCATTACCCTTGTAGGATATGAATACATCATCCAAACACAACTGAGCTGTTTATTGACTATCCCTGCTTGTTCCATGTTGGAAGGTTCATCTTCCATTCCTCTAGTACTGGAACTGATTCAGCCTGAAATGTTTAGGCTCAAGTCATTGTGCTCTCAGAAATGAAACAAATGTTTGCTTCTTGTGCCATGTACTTTCTTGCCTAAGAAAAAGATCAGGTTGGGAAAAACCAAGGATTTCCCTTGTGGACATCATTTATCATTTTGCTGAAAATCCCAAGCTTTTTTTCTTAGATGGAGGGTTGGAGTGATTAAAAAAAGAGATTAAGGCATTTTTATGGCAAAAAATTAATCAGCAAAACCACAGGCTGGAGGGTCAGAGGGGGTCTTCTGAGAAGCAAAGGGCTCCGTGTGCTCCACTGCAGTGCCTGTGGGGCTCCTGAAGGAAACCCTCCTGCAGTGGGTCTCTGGAAGCATGTGGCTGCTGGGGAAAGAAAGCGAAACACCCTCCAGTTCTTCTCTAAGTGTTTTCTGATGGAGAGGGAATGTCTAAAAGGAAACATTTAACCCAGCCTTCACAAGAAGTTTTCCCTTGTCAGTAGGCACGAAGGATACCCCTTCAAATACGACACTCCAAGAATCACTGCCACATTTTTCTTCTGGTGCTATTCTCACGCACTGAGCACATCTCACTCCTATCAGACTGATGGAGAAGAGCGAGGAGAGCTGCTGCTGAGGGCAGGCTTTGGTTGTTCACCGAGAGGTGAACGAGTGGGGCCCTCAGCTCCTGCTGGGGAAGTCATCCTCTCCCCTTTGCCTGCAAAACAAGAACTATTCCCACACTTGCGCATCTGATAATCACAAACTGCTTTGTAAGACCTCGTCTCCTCCGTTAACGGTCGATTTTTCCACTCAGTGCTCCAGCTTGGCCCCTGTCCTCTTCTTCAGTGCAGGAAAAGGAAAACCAAACCCTTCTGTAGTTGTTTATAAGTCTCTGACACTCATTTCACAAGAGCCCAGGAGCTGTCAGCTCAGATTGACTGTTTTTGCTGCAGTGGTAATTACACCTTTTTGTGCTGTGCTGAGCTCGTGTTTGTTGAAGTGTAAATGCGGACGTTCCATCCAAGTTGCATTTCTAAGACAACGAGCTGAACATGAACCAGCATCTGTCCTTGTAAAAGGCCAACAGCACCCTTGGGCTGCATTAGGAGGAGTGGTGTCAGCAGGTCACAGAGATGATCCTTTCCCTCCCCACATGGTGAAACACATCTGGATCCCTGCATCCAGCTCCCTGGCACAAGAAAGACCTGGGCACACTGGGAGGAGTCCACCAAAGGGCCATGAAAGCTACTTAAGGGGCTGGACACATGAGGAGGGGCTGAGCACTGCGATTGTTTAGTGTGAGATAGAGATGGCTCAGGGGATCTACTAAAGGGTATAAAGGCCTAGACAGATGGTTCTGTGGAGTGCCAGTGAAAGAAGAGACAGGAACTAAGCCACAAGAAATTCCATTCCATAAAAGCAGTGATCTGAAGTACTTGCCATTGCCACTGACTTTGGAAACACTTCCCTACCCATCCCTCAGGATCAGTGGATCCCATAAGGCAGCTGCTCCTCAGCCCCCTGCCCTATGTGGGGTCTTCTGCTGTGATGTGTTCAAGGGAATGGATGGAAGTGGCTGTGGGACCCTGAGGCTTAGTGCAAAGGATTTTCAAAGGAAAAGTAGGCATGTGGAAATCGCTGCTTTGCCCTGAAAAAGCTGAAGTTTTCCTAAACCCTGGAATGAAATCAGTTGACATAAAGGGATATTGCCAGAAGTTTCATGGTTATACAATGCCACCTCCTTGGATCCACCCCATAGCTTGCTCCCCACCTTATTCTCTGCCATGTGGTTAATGTGATGAGGTTATCCATCAAGCAAGGGCAGGCTGCAGATGCATTAAGAGAGGAAGAAAGTGATGGGAGACAGGTGAATGGAGATTTCTTTTACCAGCCTGCATCAGTTTGCACCTCTGCTGTAGTAGAGATCCTGTGCTCCGTGGGGAAGCTGCACCAGCCGCCAGCTCCTGGCAGTTGTGGACATTTTGAACATCAACCTCTCTTTTCTAAATGCTGCCTGATTATTAAATAGATTTTCACTTCATGTAATTGTTCCATTTAGGATGTTTTTTTAAAGCCTTTTTATAAGGGGAAGAGGAGTCCAGAAATAGATGCAATACTTGGCTAATAGCAGTGATTGCTCCAAACTACTAAATGAAGGAGGTAGCACAGAGATAAGAAGCTCTCCGTGTACCAGGACACCCCAATGCACTCTCTTCTCTGGGCACATTCCTCCTACCATCCTTACTGTTGTGGTTCAACCCCAGTGAGCAGCTAGCAACCTATCTCACCCATAGCTTAACTAACTCAACTTTCCTGATACCAACTTGGGAACATGGAGACTGCCCCTGTTGTCACCATCTCTCTGGGCCTGGCTGCACATCAGGTTCCATTCCATTCTCCTCCAGGCCCTTTAATGTGCACCATTACTCATATCCAGGGTAAGCCAGCAGCAGCTCTAGGCAAGGAACTAACTCAAGCACGAAGCCTCTCTGTACAGGGCTCCAACAACACTAAAAGAGGAGCTTGAAGGTATCTCACTGGCTTTATGGACTGTGCTCCCACAGGCTGGTGTAGCTCCAGTGACTCCAGCAGACTGCACTGGGTTTACATTGGGAGAACTCCAATGTATTCAGCCCATGCAAAAGTTGAGGGACTGATCAGCACCTGAGCCAAGGGCTTCCATCTCTGGTTTGTGCCCAGCTTATTCATTTCAGGAGCCCACCCGCTTGGTGGTGCAGTGCCCATTGCCATCATGGCCATGACCACAGAGCAAAGCCACCTTTATCAAGACACCTCCCTCCAGCAAAGGTTAATGCAGCACTGCTGTGGTTCACAAGCAGCCACCACTCTGAAAGTCCTTCACCAAATGACCCCAAGTGACCTCCATAGGCTGCAAGGTGCAGCTCTTGGCCCAGAGTGGGCATGTTTGAAAATGAACATTTACCCTAAGGCTCAGTAAAAGTGGGATGATGGGGCCCAGCACAGGGGCTGCAGCCCCTCATCCAGTCTCTGGTCTCATTAACACGTGAACACTGGCTGGAGATCTGTCATCCATTCCAGGAGATGGTGGTAGAAGGCACCTAATTAGGTAGAACAGACAAAACCGTTAACCAGGAGAAACAGGTTGATGCTAAAGCAGATGATAAGAGACAGCCATCTCCTGCTTGCAATCTCTGATCTCGCAGAATGGAGACATCATTGCACATCACTAGATTGGTCATTTCAGTAGAACAGGATTGAAGGAGAGCACCTCTGCCAATCTGCCAGCGCTGGAAGACCTCCATCAATTTGATCTCTGATGCTAGTACTCGCAACAACTTTGTGAAGCTGAACAGCACTGTCGGTCTCACATCAGAGCAGGCAGGCAGAGTGCCTGTGCACCTTCAGACACCTTTTGTCCTGTCGCAATACAAAGGAAGGATTGATGTGCCATGGCATAGAGCAGAGCCCAGGGCTGAAACAGGAGAGGTGGGAAAGTCACCTTTGTGATGGGCAGCTCGAAGCTAAGGAATCATATCACAGGGCAGAAGATGAAGTTGGATGTTCCTGACCTCTTAGCAAAGATGAGGTCTTTCAAAAGGTCAGATTGGGCACATAGGGAAGAGGAGAATTCTTTCAGGAGCCGGGAAAGCCATCTGTCCTCATGGGAACTGTAGAGATACGTGGGATTTTCCACTCCTTTCTCCTCCACATATGGCATTTCTAAACCAAGGGCAGGATACAGTTTTCCTTTGGACCCTGAAAGGCAGATGATCACCTGGCTTTCAGGTAGCTGCCTCGTTGCATCAGTTGAGTATTTGTCTTGTGGGTGTCACATAAATCCATCCCTGTGTGACATGTCTGCAGAGCGAGTAGCAGACATTTCTCTTTCAACCTCTCTGCATCAGTGTAGGTGTTGTGTACAAGCATATCCAAAAACCTCTTCTACCAGTTTAATGTTCCTTGTGAGATTTATGAGCTATTTAATTTCTGTACACATATGATATTGCCATAGCTAATGATTATTAATAACACCCTGAAATGAAGGCTAACAGGGTGTCTCTGGAGGGAGAGAAAGAGGGTTTTGTAGCTTTTGGTTCCAACCCCATTGCTATTTATGAACAAATGTGAGGCGTCTTGCTCAGCCCAAGCCATGTAAGCTTCCCCTTTCAACCTGCATAAAGCAGAGCGTGCCTGTTCAGGAATTTCACCACCCCCTTGTACGCCTACCCTTGGTCCTATTAGGGCATCAGACAATGCCCCAGTAAGCCTTCAGTGTTGAAAGCCTTTGCTTGTGATGCTGAAGTGGTGCCCAGTTTGCTCGGTCACTCCAACTGGGCACAAAAAACTCCTTCCACAATGAAGCTATTTGCTCTGGTCACACAAACAGTCTGGAGGGGTGATAGGGATCCTGTTCCCTGCGCACACTCTGACCAAGGGAATCTGTGCTCTTTGACTTCTTATGATCAATGCAAGAGAAGAACAAGGTGAATTTAGGAGTTGCAAGAAATAAGCATGATTCAGAGATAAAATATTGTAAAACACCTTGCCCAAGGCCGAAAACAGACATCTATTGTGGGTTTAGAGTGCTGAACAGATGTGGTCTGTTTAATTTCACCTCCAATCTATCCCATCCTCTCTCCTTCTCCCTGTCGAGCCACAACTGCGGCTTCCCTGGCTCAGTGCATCTCAGCCTGTCATGTCATACCAGGCCCATGATGTGACACAGGAGAATAGGAGGTGACAGGGCAGGAAGAGCCTGATGGGCTGCGAGGCTCGAAACAGAGGTGAAGTGAGTTATTTTGGGATGGGATGCCAGCAATTGACAGAGGATATAAACCAGAGCTGACAGATGAAAGGGCCAAGCTGCTGTTTTCAGCCTTGGCAAAGGAACTTGTTGACCTTTAAAGATGGTTGTGCACATCCCCACTTCTGAGTCACATCGGGCCAGCAGTGAAGGGGTTCATCTCCCCGCCCGTGGGTATGTTGGAGAACTAGCCCAAAACATGGTTGTTGCATTGCCCTGCAACAGGACAGGAGCAAGTTGCTTCAGGCCTGAGTCACCTTAGATGTAAATGCTGAGGAGATGACTGAGACAATAACTTCAGCTCCTCTCTGGTAAGGAGAGACAAGTGCAGCCCAGGGGTGGTTCAGCCTATTGAAGACAGACATCTGAGACACCTGGAGGTGACCTGAAGTCCCATCTCCATACAGGCTGAGAAGTGGGGGAGTGGAGGATGGGTGACTTGCACAAATGGGATAGATGGAGGCATTTAACAGTAGGTGCCTAATATTAAGTGGGGGAATCCCAGTCTTGGTGTCTCTGCATGGCATCTCCAAAAAGGAGTGAGCAAACTCATCTTAATTTACCATGAAAACTCTTCAAAACCTGCATGTCTTTGATAATGTTTGGTTGGGAGCATGGACTGAGCCATGGCTTTCAGAGGAGCTTTTTAATTCAAGGTGGAACTTTGAGGCTCTAAGGGTTTGAAGCAAATCCCCTCCATCTGACCTGTTCCTGTATCATCTTCCCCAGCACCAAGCACAGCATTTTGAGACACAGTGAACAAGCTCTTCTCCCACTTTAAGAAGGAGATCCTTCCTTGCAGTCAGTGGAAACCATAAGGGGTGAAGCAGGGATTACATTTAGCTCAAGAAATACACAGTGCCTCAGTAAAACCAGAGAAAACGTGAGTAAAGCAAAGACTTACACTGTGATTAAGGTTCTTTTCCAACACGAGCTACTGAGACTTAGAGAATCTATTTGCTTTCTGGCATGAAACAATTCCTCTGAATGTTAGTTGTATTTCCTCTGAAATTATAGCCAAAATGCAGCTTTTGCAGATGCTCTCAGGATGATGCATAACACTCTGCCCTAGGGTAAAAGGATTCCCCGTAGACTGCCAGAGAGTCTGTTCTTCCTGATATTATTCCTGCCATCCACAGCAAGGCTTGTAGGGACATGCTGCATTTCAGTTGCCAGGACAAAAAACCCCAAACCAAACCCCAACAACTTATCCATGAGGATTCCATCTTTGCCAGTGTCATGTTACCAGGGCAGATGGTGCCATCAAATCAGCTGTGAATACTGGATTCTTCCCCTCCTGCCAGAGTGGTAAGAAAAGATGAAAGAATCGGGAATGTTTTAAGGGATAACATTCTTTACCTATTTGGTCTGAATTCAGTCTTCTGAATTAAGTCACTGTAGGAAATTCAGGTGATTTTCAGAGTTTACTTCCCATTGTTCATCCAGAAAAGACATTTTATAATCCCAAAGTATTTCCCAAATGGAAAACTTTGCGCTTCGTCTTTGAGAGGGAAGCTCCATGCATCTTTCCTATCCCATTCCTGTCTCCCAGGGAGAGCTCTGCACACGTTCTGTATACTGCTGCTGCTTGTCAAATCCAGATCTGCAGCAGAACAATCCAGCACCTTCCCAGGAGAGTAATATCACTTTAACTTAGCAGCGTGCCAGGGGAAACTGTCAGCTGTGACAAGGCAGGATTTGGGTATTTTGTATATGCTGTGTAAAGGGAAGAGAGAGCATCTGCCTCCTGAAGGCTGCCTGGCATCCTGCTTGGAATAGATCTCAGGAGAGCTCATCCTCCTCTGGAAGTGCCACCTAGAACTCGTGCTCAGTAAATCTCCAGTGCATCCTTCCCAAGGGCACCTTCTGCACAGTCTCCTGTCTCCCATGATAGGATCTCATGAGCATGCTGCATGTTAAAGAGGGAGGAAGATCCCAGCTTAAAGACAAAGCCATGCAGTAGCTGTGTGCTGAGGGGCCCACACTGATGGGGAAGGGTGAGGTTCCACCACAGTGAAAAGCCACATTTCATCACTGCTCAGTGGTGGGGATGGCTTTCAGCTTCTGTTTGTAATTGTGCCCTCAGCCACATAAACTTGACAGCACTGGCTCCAAACTGGAGTGCTTTTGCAAGCCAAGGGCTACTGAGTTGTTACCTGTGGCATCTGATTTATAAAGGGTGGAGATGGTGCTTTTCTTCTCATGTTCTGAGCACTTCAGGTGAGAAAGTCTGCAGAGCATGAGATGGACAATGCAACCCTGCATGAAGAGGTTTGTAGGGGTATGTTAAAGCCTCCTGGCTCAGCTCTTGCAGCAGCCTGAGACAATCCACAGTCCTCTTCCTGCTAACCCATACTCAAACGTTATCCACAGCGTCCAAATGCAGTTTATTGGATATATATTGTGCTTGTCCTTCTGGTTTCACTAGGAGATACATTTTTCTCTTTGAACGTTGACTTAAAAACAGTTTTGTTGCTCTCTTGGGGTTCCACCTGGGATGTACCGAGGCTCACGTGTAGTTAATATGGTTTCTAAAACAACAAAGCTTCCCTTGGGCTTCAGCCCAAATAAGTTAGAGGAGGACTGGGAGTATATTAGCTATGTTATTGCCTTTTTATATTACTGCTGGAAGAGGCAAGTCTCTTCTTGTCACGTGTGAGAGGGAAGAGAAAATACTGGGATGATACCTCTTAGCCAAGCAAAAGCCCTTCTCTGGCCACTGTAGCGAGAGCCAGGGCCAGGGAGCACAGTGTGGCAGTGCTTACCCGCCCTGAGCTCTCTACTCAGGGTAATAGCAGTTGTAGTAGTGCTGCTACTTGTAGTACTGCAATAGTAGTGCTAGAGTAGGAGTAGCACTACTACTCCTGCTGTAGTGTACAACCACTGCAGCCTGTTGATGGCAGTGGGGGGGGGGGGACTCAGAGCTGGGATGAGTGGTACTACCAGGGCAGGAGGTGGGAATGCCAGGGCTTGGGATTCATGTGAAGATTCCAGTCCGGAATTCTATGAATCAGTGCATGTATAGACAGATATATAACAGGTTCTCTGCTGTCATCTTGAGCCATCAGCCTAGCTCTCAGCGTAGTTCTGACCTTCTCTCTGTGCCCCACTGACCAAAGGAAGATGCCTCCAGCATCACACAGAGTGCTGCCCTGGCAGAGGGGTTGTTCAGAATTCACTTGCTTATTTAGGTGAAAACAATGCTGGAAGCAATGGATTTTTAAGTCCTAATTTTGCTTCTTGATTAAACATTTAAAAGATTGCCTGGGTTCGATGGCAGACCAGGCCGCCTATTAGCTTGCAGTTGTATTGAATGTATTAAGGTAATTTAGCCCTGGCTGTCTGCCAGGAACAAGAACTTTAGAACAAACTAAAATCAGGTTTTTAAAATTAAGAATAATCCACTTTAATTGGCTTCTTTTTAAAAGAAAATTGAAGAAATTAATTGGTTTTAATTTATATCATGCTTAGCGAATGGGAAGCATGTATCATCTTTGATGCTCAAGTTCCAGTTCTCTGCCTCTGCCTGTGATTCTCACATGAGGAAATACTGTATGAAAAGGTTTCTCCTGAATCTCTATGGGAATTTGAGCAAATTGATGGGAAACCTGGGAAGAATTGGATGAAGAATTAGTTCAAAAGCCAGTGTCATGGTCGGGTGAAGTGAGAGGCTTCCCTGCCCAATGTGGGCTCTGCCCCGACTGTATATGCAGAGGAGCTCCACTCGGCTTATGCCTTGCTGGGTTTTGTAAGGTGGCTACAGAAGGATGGGCAGGAGTTGATCTGATGTGAAGCCTGATAACATAAAGCTTTCCTGGGAGCATTTGCACTCCTGAATATTCCGACTGAAATTTCCTGGTAGCTACATCATGCTCTGTGTTGATGCTGGAAGAATGGGTGGGAAATTATTATAGAGTCATGGAATGGGTTAAAGCCCATCCAGTCCCAATCCCTGCCATGGGCAGGGACTCCTTCCACTGGAGCAGTTGCTCCAAGCCCTGTCCAACCTGGCCTTGAACACTGCCAAGGATGGGGCAGCCACAGCTTCTCTGTAAATCTCTGAAAAGCCACCTGACAAATCCATGTTCATGCTTTACAGCAGCTTCGTGCTCTTGCCATGAGCATCAGACAGCGCTGTTAATATAAGTGATCTTAGTCCCTGCCCTAGGAGCTGACTCAGCAATTCAGCAGCACTTGAAATCCTGCTGAAAGGAGAAACTTGGGAGCAGCATGAAACTGCTGAGGGGGCTCGAAGTTGGTGCAGCGATGAGGTGTTTCACTGGAGGCTTCCATACATCCCCCAGTCCTGCTGGGCGCCCACAGTGGGAAACAAGCAGGGTGAGTCCTGCATGTTGCAGAAGGTGAGGAGATGAAAACTTCATTTTCCCAGTCCCAGCTCTAGTGATGTGACCTGTCACGGTGACCGCAGCTCCGAGGGATTCTGTATGTGGGCAGTGGGTAGGGAAGTCCTGTTGCTTGCTTTGCATTAATCTGCAGTGGAGAACAAGCCTTTAGGAAGGATCCTGCTTTTGTTCTCAGCTAACAAAATCCTGTGTCAAACCTCTCTGATGATATGAGGCTTCCAGAACTTGTGCTGTACTGTAAGAACAGAAAGACTCATACCCTGAGCTGGAGAAGCATCATAGTCTCCAGCTCCTCCTTTTTCCCTTTGAAGGTGACAATAACCTTTCAGCAGCAGAACTTCTTCCTCAGACATAATTCCAATTTAGCTTTCATGCAAGGAAGTACAAGTGAGAAGAGACTTCTCAGTCTGAGCCGCTCTCCCCACCCCGTTGCCCACTGGGTGCAGAATATCCCTGCTCTGGATGTGCACTGCTTGCGTGAGCTGCTGCATGAGCAAGAGGTCACTGCAGCTCTGCACACAGCATATTGATGCTGGGGGTTAAACCAAAGGCAGATTCTTCCTATAGGTGCACAACAAAACCCCTTCCCTTTTTGGGTGGGTTTTTCACTCTTCAAAGCCAGATGAATAGGAAAAGTGCATTACATTGGTTCCAGTTTGTAATGAGAGCCATTTTGATCGATCTAAAGGAAGGAGCAGTTGGGGTAATGATCACAGAAAGAGGGTGAAAATAGTTAATAAATTAAGTGTAACATCTCATCCTGCCTCAACTTCCATTAGGTTAGAGACCCTTTCAGACTAACTGCTCAGGCAGTAACGCTTACACTGCCTGCTCATAGGCAGTCCGGAGCACAGCATCTTCATGGTACAGGGACACCAGCATGAGCCTGACAGAGGATGTCCTGCTGTGAGCACTGTACCTATATAGAGTCTGCTCAGGACTTTTCTAGAAACATTATTCTGCTCACAGTGTGAAATATCCTGGCAATCCTGTTAACCCTTTGCTGTTGATGTTAGAAACTGCAAACAAATGTTCTGTCCAATGCATTCTGTGCATCCCATTGCACGGATGGAAATAGTTTGTGGCACAGAGCTGAATGCCTTAAAATGATGGCAGTTATGGGTTAGAAACTAGGACACCATGAATTCCCTGGGCGAGTCTTTCAGTGCTGTAGCATCTGCTCTGCCCAGCACTGAAGGGGAGGAAGGCTCTATTGGAGCCTACCTCCCTATTGGAGGGAGGTAATGGGTGTCTAAGACACATGCTGTCATGTTTGTGAATCACACAGTCCCAGACTGGTTTGGGTTGAAGGGACCTTAGAGCTCATCCAGTTCCAGCCCCCTGCCACGGGCAGGGACACCTTCCACTGGAGCAGTTGCTCCAAGCCCCTGTGTCCAACCTGGCCTTGAGCACTGCCAGGGATGGGGCAGCCACAGCTTCTCTGGGCACCCTGTGCCAGCGCCTCAGCACCCTCACAGGGAAGAGATTCTGCCTTATATCCAGCCACCTCCATGCTGCACATGCTTATTGCAGTTTAGCTGCCTGATGCAGCTCAGGGAGCAGCCCAAGATGTATCTACTGTGGGGTGGAGGTTGGCGTTGCACAAGGCAGCGCTGCTGGCTGCTGAACATTGGTGCTATGAAAGTGTCACCTCTAGGTCTCACCACAGTTTAGCTGCAAGGTGACACAACTAAGACCAAGAGATAAAGGCCCACAGCCCTTCCAGCGTCTGGCTTCTCTCTTAAGACCCTTAGCACAGAGGCAAGAGTGAGTCTCGCTGTTTCCAGCTGAGGAAAGCAGGATCAACTGCACAAATACATTGCTGGGCAGGCCCCTGAGGAACCCTGGACAGACTTTGCCCCAAGAAAGCAAATAGTCTAGAAAATGCTGTGGAGTCTCTGGAACAGGTACCCAACCAAAGCAGAAGAGATTAAGAAATATATCTATAATTTAAAAATGGATTTTGGTAGACCCATAAATTGGTGTTAATGGTTCCCAGGGTGCGCTCAACTAGAATGTCCTTTCCAGTCCTACATGAATCACTTTTTGTACTACTCCCCTGGGACAGATGGTCCCTATGACAGGTGGTTTACTTATTAGATTTTATTGTGCTAAAATAATGTCATAGTCTTGAAAACTGCAGGCTCTGAGCCAAGGAGAAGTCACAAAGAAGACGCATCCCACCCAATTTAATGCTTGCAACTGAAGCACCTAAGTGAGAAGCCTAGTAAAAACAAGGAGCAATGAATCCCTGTGTACACAGCTCTGGGACAGAGAGTGGCACCCTCTAGAGCCACTCTAGACCCAAGTCCCCCTGGAAGGACCTCAGTTTCTCCACTGTCTATTGACAGAGCTCAGACTGATCTAAACTGGGCTCCTAATGTAAATGCTTCAGTTGAGGTTCTGATACTCTGCACCAAAATATCCTTCATCCTTAGGGTGGGTGTCCATGTGATGGTTTCTCTGTGCCCTATTTCTTCCAGCCTTGTGGTCACAGGCTGGCTCTAAGCAGCTGAGATGTAGGGCACATCTAATTCGCTCTCTGCTGGCTGGGGTTTAAAGCTATTCTCACTCACCATATTAATGGCTTCAGAAGCTTTTCAAAGGTGAATGTGTTCAATCTGCTGCTGTAGCCTAATTTGCGTGCTTTGCATAGCAGAAGTATTCTGCTTTGGGTGTTTAAGCCCACCTCCTCATTACCAGAACTAGCTGTGAGTTGACTCTATCAAGCTTTTTACGCAGAGAAGCTTATCCAAGAAAAGGCCAGATTGGAAGCTGCCAACCCATGAAGAAGGCAGTTGTAGTGCACAAGGAGAAAGGGCAGCATGAGGCCTTGGGGAATTGTAAGTGCTCAAAGGTTCGCAGAGAACCCACACAGTCTATGTAGCAGGCAGGATTTAGTGTGCTGCATGTGTTTGCCTAGTTTATGCTTATGCCTGTGACGATGGACACTCCAACCATCTCCCCAGGCACTCTTCTCCAGTGCTTCCTGGTAGTGTTGGTTAATGCTTTCCTAATCTTTGACCCACTATTTCTAGCTGCAACTCTTCATCCTCTTCACTGGCCACACAGAACAGTTTGTTCCTGTCATCTATAGCAGCTTCGGGTGTATTTGCAGACTGTTATCTCTGCCCTTCTTGTTTGATTATGCTAAAAGATCTCATTCCATTTTATTATTAGCCTGGTTTGTAGAGTCCTGATAATTCATGGATCCAGGCAGTGCACAGCTTTACAGTTCCATACCCTGCACTCAGCTCCGACCCAGTTGGTGCTGGTGCTGCACAAGGACAGACAGATTTCCTGCTGGCACCTCCCAGGAAGGAATTTGCCTTCGGTACAAGAGCATCACTTTGCTCATTTATGTTTCCCCAAGGAGGCACTAAAGCCATTCAGATTCTTCTGTGCAGGACTTCCGCCTGACAAGTTTTATCTAGCACGTATTTATGCAGTAGATGTTCCAGTGTCAGCACAAGTAATACCCGAGAGCACTTCCTCTTGGATGTCGTCCTGATTTTTATGGTAATTTCTCCAGTTTTTCCAAAACATCCTTCTCGAGTGCCTGTATTGCCCTGGAAACAGCACAACTGCTCTTCTGCTTCAGGCTGAGGGTTGTTGTGGCCTCCTCCATCCGAGGAGATGTCTGTGAAACTTCTCATAGGTGCCTTCCCAATCTCTGGCTATTGAATACCTCCTGAGCCTGCTCTGATTTGTGTCTACCCCTTTGGCAAGGAGCTTCAGAGCTGTGCTACCTGTTGCATGAAGAACCATCTCCTTTTGTTCCTTAGATTTCTATCAGGTTCATTAGCCTCTGCTCTGTCCCCTGGTTATGTGACAAATACTATATGCATAGGGTGCCCAGCACAGCCCCATGTGGAAACACAGTCAAGGCATCCTTTCATTTTGATGTTTAGTCCTTGAAATCTGTATCTGAAGTACGATTATAATGATGCTTTCACCCCTCTACCTCTGTTAGTTCTATGCTATTTTCTTCGGGTGACAGCTGGAAATGCATTTCAGCAATTAGTTCTAGGAAAACTTTCTTGCACCAAAGACTTGCTGTGTGCCAGGGACATGATTCCAGTATTAGAGCAGAATGTCCATATGAGAGTATGGGCATTTTTCTTCAGTGCATTGCCTGGCCAAATCCACTGTGAGTGTAAAAGGTTTTGAAGTCAGTGGGGTTACATCAGCAGAGAATCTCCAAACAGAAGTGATAAATCATATTTCATGAGCAATTTCCAAAGTGTTTGGGCTAGAACTGATAAAGAAATCAAAATCAAAGTACCTTGGGATGCAGAAGCTGAAATGCTGCTGCTGCTTTTTTGCGTTTTTTCATGTACTGTGTTCCAAATAAGTTAATGTCCCATAAAAGAAAGCCACTAATGGAATCACAGAAGTTCCTGAAAGCTGAATTGAACAATCCTGCAGAAGTCCCTGGCAATAATGAGCTGGTTGCAACTCCAAATCGGTAGAGAATCTTGAGCTACTATGAAAAGGAGCTTAAGCCTATGGGCCTCCAGTGCCCTGAGATGGCATCAGCTCAAACTTTTCATTTGAGCACATGTATCAAGTGTCAAAAGGCAAAAACAAACCCCATCTTTCGTGGCATCAGAGTGTCACAGAGGTAAGCTTGGAGCCCCAGCTCTGCTCAGAGGAGGCTTCGCTGCCAACCACTGGTTCATCAAAGTCTTGGCCCTAAATGAGCTCAGCAGAACAAATGATGTAAAAATGGCAATATTGGCCCACTGATAGGGTACCCAGGATGCACAGCCACGTTTTGCTGCCAGAGAGCCCTCAACAGGGTAACATTTAGCTGATAGTGATTTTAATGGTGCTTCAGACTTTGACAGCTTCTTGCTCTAATTCCATGACTGACTGATCGTGCTAGGCTTGGGGCAGTCATGGGTCTGCCATGTGAATTGGCTTCCCTGGACCTCCCATGTCTATAAGGCCATGGTTGCACAGTCACAACATGCAGCAATGTGTTCCTGCTCTTTCTTCATCTGTCCCTCTACTTGCTTTGCCTCTCCCTGTGCTTTAGTGCACCAGATCTCCAATTGTATCTCTGACTGACAGGCCTGTTCCAGGCTTTCGTTGCAGCACAGCCCAACGCATTTGTCCTGGCGTAAATGAAAGCACATGGTGGTTGACACGTTATTTCCCTGTGCCCTCTTGTTGGGTCCTGGATGCAGCCATCTGGTGTGATTTTTGAGGAGTTGCCATAGTTTGGGTTATCTCGTCACTGATGTGAGAGAAACATACTTTACCTGGGGCTTCCCTGCATCTCTGAAGTGGCCCATAAACCACCCCTTCCCTAAAACCATGGCTTGGAGGAGGTCTGAGCTTTTCTGGTACTGCAGCTCTTGGAAGGTTGTCCAGTATCTACCACTGAGAGGTGGACCCCTAACCTTTTGGCCTTACCAATAAAATAAGACTGAAACAAATACTATTGGCTTGATCTAAGCATGGAAATGGACAAGTTTTCTTCTTGTCAGCCACCTTCTGCATGCTGAGGGCATCACCCTTTATTTGGGCACCCATCACAGGCTCTGGAAACCAGAATAATACGATTGGCATCCCCTGTGAGTGGCCTCAGCTCTCCCAGAAGATGAAGCAGGGGCGTGAGTTGCAACAACACTCACACTGTGGCAGCTCTGAGCTCATTCATGGTCACTTGCTGGGCCAAGGTAATACAATCCAGGAGTGAGACCTTCAGCTAAAAATACAGCTGAAGTGTCCCTGTTTCAGCTGAGACAGGAGCAGGGTGAGGGCCAGCAGGGAACTGAGGCATCATGGAAATGGAGAGACCAAATTGAAGGAATGTTTTTTTGAGCAGTGTTGAGCATAGGAAGGGAGAACAAAGAACACAGCAGAGGAGAAGCTGTGACAAGTTTCACCAGAAGCATTGAGTTAAATATAGCCCTTGAATTTTGTCATTATTAGAGGTGGGAGTTGAGCTAAAGACAATCAAATCTCATGCTTCGATGCAGATGCATAAGCTGCTGCAGGCATCTGGAGTGAACCCCTCTCCTCTTATGTGGCACCATGCAATTAATCAGAAACGTTAGTAAAAACAACTTCCAGTACTTAAATCTGGGAGATCTGGCTTCAGTTCCACTTCCATCACTGATCCTGTGGGGCCACAGGCACAGCTTTCCCCTGCTGCATGCCCAAATTTCCCGCTCTTAGAAAGGAGACGGTGGAACCCACTCATCTTGAACAAAAGCATAGAATCCCAGAGTGGTTTGTGTTGAAAAGGACCTTAAGCTCACCCAGTTCCAACCCCCTGCCATGGGCAGGGACACCTTCCACTAGAGCAGCTTGCTCAGGCCCCTGTCCATCAGGGATGGACGTCAGGGGTGTACTATCATCAGGAGATGAGGATTGGTGAGAACCAGTGTTTATTAGTTAGGGATTCTAAGGGGTCAGGATTTGCTTCCTGGGAAGCTGGTCAGACACTGCTGGGCCTTGGAGCAAAGGAGGGACCTGGCACAAAAATCTCTGAATCCCTGGAAAGCAACTGCTTGTTCCATGTCAGCTCCACACACCTCGGCAGTGCTTGGATGCGTTCCTGGCATCGCTCACTCTGCGCTCACCTGACTGCCTGTGAGCTCAGTGTGAAGAGTGCTCAATCCAGGGGATATTGCTGAGCCCCAGAGCTTCTGGAGTCCATGGGAATCCTTCATTAGTGAGCTGAGCACGAGGAAAGCCTGAAAACCCTTTAGTCCATACGCTTAACAGGAGTTTGGTTGCAGGGTTCCCAATTGCCCTCCTGCAGCAATGAATGAGCCAGCGCAGGAACGGGAAGGGAGAGGAATTCATGGGCTGGCAGAAAGGAACACGGAGGGAAATTGAGTTCTGTCGACTCTTTCTCAATAGGTGGGTGAATTCATTATAGCAAAGCTTCTGGGAGCAATTGTAAGTGGCTAATAGAGTTTGAATGAAACTGATAGCCCTGCTATGGAGTGTGTGGGAGTAACAATCTCATTATGTTTCGCAGGGCATCCCTTATATTCAAAGGGTGGTGTGCTGAGTACAGAGGGCTGGAGGAGTCACTGATTGAAGTGAGACAAGAAAGACTAACAGCAGAAACTTTGCAAAGCATAATTGCAAGGAAAATAACTTTGCTGGGAAAGCAATTACATTATGTGTTAGGCTAACAGAGAAAATGCAGGAAGTGTGTTGCTTCATGTTGGACTTGGAGCTCTGGACAAGAAGCCTTGTGAAACTACCTTGCAGCAGTTGGTGCAAGGACTGTCCTTGCACCAGTCCTACAGCAGAGAAAACCTCTTTGGCCAACAGCCTGGTGAGATGCAGCCCTGAGCAGAAGCACATTAATTGAGTTCATTTATAAAATGTATTCCATTGCTACATTGCCCAGCATGGAATCCATCACAGGAATTATGACAGGGTTGCCAGAGAGTCCTCTGTTTCCCTTTGCTGAGATCTCCCCCCAGGACTTTCCTGACGGTGATTATTTCCCCTATTGCTGTCTCTGTGATCAGTTTCCATTTTAGATCTGAACTCCTATGGGTAGTACTGCATTCTGCTGGTTCTGACCTGCTGACAAGGGGTTGTATGGCAGAGGCAGCTGTGGACTGATGCACAGAAGCCTTTGAATTAGCCATCTGATATATGGGCCCCTTGAATACACCTGTCAGCTTCAGCTTAGAGCAGTTGCTAAACAGCTTCACCCTGGCCAAGCAGCTCTGACCATGGGATGTGGCATTTCTCTGGGATTTACTGAGCCATGATGCAGCAGAATCTGGAGCATCATTGGACAGTGGGAATCAGCAGCGCCTCAGTGTATGTGCGCAGCCAAGAGCTTTGTCTAACCTGAGCTGATCTTTGGTCTCAGGTCCACTTAAGGTCTGATGACTTTGATAAAATCCCCTGGAGTCACAAAGCCCATTAGTGCCACTCCTTAGACTGCGGAGCATGAAATGTTGTTCCACTGTTTATGTCTTCAGTGGCCACACAGTTAATGTCCCATTGCCATATGGATTTTAATGGGCATGCTAACTAAAACCACAGGGGCAACAATAACACCTTTGATGAAGAGTTTGATTTTCCTACAGGGAGACCAGGCTTTTAGGTAAAAGTGTTGTCTTTTATTAGATCGAGTACAGCTGGAAAAAGCAGAGGAGCTTTCAGGCACACTTTCAGGTCTGGAATAGAAAGCATCAGATTTGAAAACTAAAAACAAGTTGAAGATGATCGCTCAGAGTTTTATTAGAGGTGTATCAGGTAGTTCATCTCTGAAAGAAAAGGTAGGTGGTAGGATGCAGTTGTAGGGAGAGATGTGATAGTGTGCTATCTCCTAGGAGAAGAATGGGGATGATTAGAGCCTGTGCTAGCACAGGGAAGATACTGGTGATGACTGGCTGGTTGCAAATCAGTATTCCCATTTGATACACGTTTAGTCAGATTCCCTGCTGCCGATAGGAGCTGGAAACTTGGTCCCCATTCTTCAAATGCCTTGGAGAAAGGGGAATGCCCATTTCTGCACTGTGCAGCACAATCTGGTGTCCTGTTCTATTTCATGGTGTTGCTTTGCAAGAAACAGTTTCACCGCTGTCTTCTTGCTGCCTTAAATACTGTTTTATCCATGCAGAGTTTCACAATTCGCCCCTTCGTTTAGCAGCCTGCCAGTGAAGACAATAACCTTCCCACTGCTTGGGGCTCAGCACTGCTTATTTTGGGAACATGTACCGCAGAAGTGAGCAGGGAATGATGGACTGCCTGGAGAAAGAGTGGCACGTCCTTGAATCCTCCGAAGCGTTTCATAAGAATTCCCAAATGTTCTGTTCAAACAACCACACAATGGCTGTTATTAATATTCCCCAGAAACTCCCCACCCTTATCCGTGTGTGCCATTTTATGACTTATGGAGGAAGTGTTTCTATAGGAAGAGGAAGTATTTTACACATAAGTCACCAAAAATACCGTTTTCAACTAAAAAAGGGAAAGACTCAGTCTGAACTCTTCCACAGAACTCCCAGGTTGGTGTTCCCACGTGCTGCTGCATTCATGACATTTGGGTGCTGTGATTCTCAAGCACTGCTTTGGATATGTTCCCAATCCCTTTCCTTCAAATTACCAGTCTTTATCCACTGACTCCCATAAGTAATAAGGAGGGAAGAGCCCCACATGTATTTGAAGCAAGCTCACATCTGAAAGAGTCTTTGTTTGAAGGAGGCCCAGCATTTCCTGGCCATTAGAGGCTCACTTCAGGTTTTCTTCCTTATTTCTTTGCACAAAGCTTCTGGATCTGCAGTAAAAAAATCAAAGACTTCTTAGGATGCATTTTTTAGCCCAATTTGGTATCTTTTGCTAAATTCAAAGTGACTCCCAGGTTCCCGACTCTCCTCCTGCCTGGCAGATAGTAACAGTAGCATGTGTTTTGCTAATGTTTTCTTGTCCATCATTTTATCCCTGCTTTTTAACAAGCTGCAGCATCTTTTATTCTCTGATTTCTCTGCCGTTGCCTCTTCAGCACATAATCTACCTCCTTGGGAGCTGAGCTTCCTGATGAAGCCTTATCTGCATTATCTCTTGATCTGCCCTGAACCCCAGTTCTGATTCTGGGGTTATCACTGGAAGACAAAGGCTGACCCCACTCCACCAGCGCTTCAGCAGAGCAGGGCCTGGGGAAAATGGTTCATTACTGGGTTTTAGATTCATTCTTTCATTATCTTCAGAGCACTTTCCCCCACCTGACATCCTTTAACATGTATTTTCAGCCTGTTGTTGGTATTTAACTTCATCTCTTACAATAAAGGCTTTTTTCTTTCTTCTATTTCATTTTACTTTTTCCTCCCAAACATGCACTAAGCTGTAGTTTGACTGGGGATCTCTGGGTCAGACACCATTGCTAAGACATGCACAAAGTCCCCACTTTGGGAGTTCTGAGGGAATGCCAATTGCCCACTACTGGGCTCATTTCCATCTCTTTGGCATTTCAATACTATCATATGGTTCTTACCCATCTGTCTGTGTTTCTTTGCTCTTGCCTCTCACTGTAACTGGTTCTGCTGCCTATTCTTGTGTTGTCCGTAGTTCTGCCATGTCATGAAATGCTGAAGTGTAATCAGGCAGCACTGGGTATCCTGATGTCTCCTCACTTGGGGAATATCAGCCATCACATGCTTATATCCGTGTCTGCTTAGAACAAAATAGATGCAGTCACTGGAGACTAAAGGTCTCCAGTGATGATAATTAGATTAGGTATATTTGTGTATATTTGCACATACAGGGTCATAAACGTTGTCGGAATATGGATTACCCATAGGAAACCAAGAGAAATTGCCTCAGTAATGACTGCATTGGCATTAAAAAGCCACACTAATTTGTGATTGTAGTCAGTCAAAATTGTCCCTATAAACAGGTGGACAAGAAACCAAAGGGTCCATATGCTTTTGATGCTCAAGAATAAACAGGATGAAGCCTGCATGAAGCCTATCAGTATTTCAGACAGACACATAAAAGTGCTGTGCACATGTAGGTTCCATAACACCAAATGCACCTGAGATTGAGCCTGAAAATTGCTGCTGCCCTCATGTCTCTGCCTGGAAGAGCTTTGGAGTTGAACAACTGCTCCAAGAGTTCTAATCGATCTGTTCCAGGTGCCTGCAGTGCAAAGGGGTAGGTGGGTTAGTGTTGGAAGAGTTTAACACCAGGAGGGTTCAGAAAAGATTAAGCAAAGAGGTCTGGATTCCAAACCTTATTGTGCTGAAGGTGATGAAGATGATGAAGGTGAAACCCTTCATCCAGAATTATCAATAATTTGGAAATCTAACAGAAATCAGACAAAAAGGAAGGCAAAGAACAAAGAGAAATGCATAGCTGGAGTAGTTTGTTTGGTAACAATTCTAGAATTGGAATGATTAAATGTATTTGTACGTTCATGTTAAATTCATTTGACTATTTCAGTGAAAAAGAAACTTTGAATGTTGAAACTTTCCATTTTCAGCCTTTTCTAAACAATGTTTTGAGTGAATGGTGTCAAAGGTCCTCTCATTCTTGCATGAGAAAACCAGAAACAAGTAATGAAGCTGCAATTTGAAACCCAAATTAAATAATTCATTGCAGACCATACAGAATATTTCATTTGACCTTAAAGAAATGTCATTGAAGAGATCCAGGAAAAACAGAGAGGGAAAAAAAAAAAACCTCAAGATTTAAACTTTTTCCCCCATTGTGGGGGTTGAAACACTTTGGAAACAGCAGTTATTTATGCAGCTCTAATCACAGAATTCCAGACAGGTGGTTGTCTCAATCACATTGATTTGCTCTTGTCCACAGGTGATGTTACTCCTTTGTAAGACGAAGCAATCCACTTAACAGCCAAATGTGTTGAGCAGATGTAGTTAAAATCTTGATGCCAAGTGGAAATAATGAGCACAGTCCTGAATGCATTAGCTGCTCCTCTCTCTGAAGTCAAAGGGATCATTTTGACTCTATTTGCTGTTTCATGTTATTGCCCAATTACTGTAATCTTAGCTCAGCTTTGAAAGTTCATCTCTGCCTTTCCTTTCTACTGGGAGGCCAGGCACTGAAGAGGGTTCGTCCTTAGGTAATCAAGCCAATGTAATGGCCTCTGATTAGAAACCATCTTGCTCTTTCCCCTTCAGGTGGGGCGTGCCCTGTGGAAAACACTACTCTCCCCTCAGCAGTGCCTCAGGGTGTACTTAACACAGAATAAAGGCATCAAGATCAGGATGTAATTGCGTCAATTCAGGAAGCAGAGCAGAATTGCCATTCCTGTTCCTTAATCCCATGCTAAGTGGCAGTCCATGTAGTTCAGTGCTGTGGCTGAAGGCTGGTGCAGTGTAAGGGGATAGTGGGCGCTGGTGGTCCTAAGAGCTGATGTGATTTGCTAATTGAGTCCATCCTTCTCTCATCCACCATCTGTGCATTGACTGTGTGGAGGATGAGATCCCTCCCTCACCCTTCAGAAGACCTGCTGTACTTGAGCTCTGTTTGGGAGGAACACTGAAGCAGTTCCTGTCTGCAGTAGCTTTCTGCTGCCTCAATGAGAATTAACAGAGAAACTGCAGTGAACTCTGTATAGAATGAAACACATGGCTCAGATTGAGTGAAAGAAGATGGGGGAAAATGGGGAGGAAAAGTCACCAACCTATGAAGCTGAAGAACCAGCCTTGTAATTTTAAGGGCTTGAGTTCCTCATAGGACGCCTGGGGTCATCCAACTTCACTTCTGGAGGTAGAACTGACCATGCTGACTAGATCTCCAGTGACTATGGGGTGCTTTTAACTGCTCCTTCCTATCATGGAAGAGTCCTACACAGCTTCAATGCTCTCCTAGTAGAAAAATTGATCTTCTCTTCTTCTTTTAGCCTTGTTCCCCAAGCATCCGTCATCTATAAGCTGTCTCCGCTTCTGTTGTATACTGCAATGGGAAGGGGGGGTGGCTTGGAAAAGCAGAGAGAAAGAGCTAAAGTTATTTTGTAGGCTCTGTGTCATGTACAGAAGTTGAACTGCCTTGTAAACGGAACCTGGGTAATAAGCCCAAGCCATGATTTATGACAGCTTCATCACTATGAGCTTGGGTTGAAAGACATTACACAATGCTGAAAGTTCCGCCTGTACAGAATGATTCAAATACAACGTTGCTGCGTGCACAGGTCTATGAATTTATCTTATAAAACACAAGCAAAGAATCATCATAACTCACAAAACTCACGGTTTTTAGCAATAGAAAGAAAGGTTCTGCAACAAGAAAGGGATACAGAAAATCACTCAGAAATCATAGAGATACACCTCTTTAAAGGAGTTGACAATTATATGGGTTTGATTATTTCGGATGGAGCTAACTGCCCTCTATAGCCAGGTTCCATTCAAAATGGATAATTTTCCATTTCAAAACATATTTTTCCCTGCAATGAATAGGAAATGAATCCAGATGACTTCGTATCCTTAAAAAATGTATTATCCAGATTATCTTATGGGAGATTTAAAGAAAGAACCCAATCTCTTTGCAGCAGTGACATTTCAAAGGCTGCTAATTTTCCTGTAATGCTTTAAAATAAAGAGACAGTTTAATTCTTCTGCTGTAGCAGTGTTGTCTGACCCTCGCTTCAGCTCAGGTGCTTCTGCAAGGCACTGGAAGATAATAATCATGTTCCCTTCTAGACACATAAATCAGCCTCTCTTCAGCAACATGATTTGAGATTACAAGCATCGAAGTTGAGGAGTTTAGCTGTTTGCAGGGAAGGTCTCCCTCAAGTGATGCCTCAGCCACCACCTTGTGCTTCTGGGCCTCCCTTTGGGTTCTAGTTCCATAAACTGGTCATTAAATTCTATGAGAAGGAGCATTTCTCAGCAGGGAAAATAAACAGAACTCTTTCTACTGTGGAATCCTTCAAGGTAGTTAAGAATAGCAAGAAGAGATCTGCAGGTTTATGTCCTCTGCTTACAAAACAGGTCATGTAAGGACAAGATGAGCTTCCTGCCTCTCGTCCAGCCTGAGTCGGTGCAGTGCTGCTGCTGAGATGAACAGGAGCTCAGCCTTCCAGCTCAGTCATTCTCTGACTCCCATGGAAAAGGCTGATCACCAGAGATAATCTTATTAAAACAAAATAGAAGGCAGGAAAATTGCAACTCTTCCCATGAAATGTGTCTTCCCTTCTGCTTCGTGAGTAACAAAATCCTGGTTTTGCATGCTTCATTTGTTATTTATATCAATGTATGTTAATATAGATTTACCTCTTCTATCCTCTCAAAGAAAATGAGATTTTCCTGGTCACTTCAGAATCAGTGGGAGCCTCTCGTGCTGATTCTATTGCTGTTCTAGGGACAGGAATATGGACACCTCGTTTACTTGAGGCATCTATCCATTACACAGAGAGGAGGGCACCATGCAGAACACAGTGAATGTCCTTTGTAGAGGAGAGATGCTCAGTTAGTTTGGAGCTTTTGGAATCTAGAGGATTATTGATTCCCACCACATCTCTCACACACAGGCCCAAGTAGCTGGCTAGTGGGGTGAATCCCATTTCCCCTCATTCTGTACATTTAACCTAATTCTGTGCAAATAGATGGCATTTGAAGAGCCTGGACAATTTGAAGAAGATAGGCTCCAGTGGAGATGCCTACATGTCTACAGTTTTCCATCTGCTTTATCACAGTTTTAATCAGAGCTCAGAGAATGTGAAAATCAGAGGTGATGGGGTCTGTCCTGGCCCAGTGGTCTCTCTCAGCAGCATAAGTACTTAAATGACCTGCTTGCCCATTGCAGGATCTGCCTGTCGTCTTTCACCTGCAATAACAGAGTTTAGGTCAAGTCTGTATTCTTCCCAGGCCAGAGCAGTGATTTGCTTTAAGGCTTTCATGTCCTAATTCCTGTACTTTATTCAAGGAGCTATTGGAAAAAAGCTTGAGGAAAAAATCACCGCATCTCCTAGGTGCTCTCTGCCCAGAGGTCCTCCTTCCCATTCTTCCAATTTCCAGCTCAGTCAATGTGCCTCCTCTTACATGCGCAATAATACCCTGCAGCCAGAGAGTCGCAGTTCAGATCCAATCGGAATTTTGCTCACAAGAAGAATTTAAGTAATCCCACATAATGAAAAAACTCAAGGAGAACATAGCTGAAGCCCAGCTCAAACACAAGCTGTAACAGAGCTTTAAGCTGGTGGGCTGTGTGAAGGGAAGAGAAAGCCCAACTTTGGGACTAATGCTTTAACTTGAGAGGGGATCTGCTGTAGATCTTCCCACTGTAGGACTGCACACACACAATGTCTTGCTACAAGTTGTAGCTTAAGGTCATTATTTAAATGTGTATGCCTTTGTTTCTGGTGTCACAAACATTTCATTAACTAAAGCTCAATGCTTCCCAGGCATGGAGAAAGTACTGAGCCCCAGTCTGGCTCTCATTTGATAGTTTGTCCCAGCACTGCCATTTAAGGGCTTTGTTTTCCAGAGAATGGAAGAATGGTTGCTCTGAAGCAATGCTCGATGCCTTATCCATGTTCAAATGTGTTGTCATTTGGGTGGAACAGGACCAATGCTTTCTCTATACCCTTGGCTGCAGGTTTCTCCTCCCTCATGCTGGCACATATCTCACTCCATTCAACTTCCTGGGTGTTCTTTGACCTCTCCCAGCCTCAGAGGCTTGGAGACAGGTTTGAATATGCATCCCACTGTGCACTGCCTTCAGGGCATTCCCCAGCTGAGCCCTAAGGGCTGTTCAGAGGAAGCGGCTCTTCCAGGGCTCCCCTGTCCCTCTCTGACACACCAGAACCAGGTTTGACCATGGAAGATGGATATGCTGCTTCTTTTCCTGAATGGGAAAAGTGGTGAGCTGGAAGAGCTCTGCCCAAACAATTCTTCATGCAGTTAGAGTTATCTTTGCTTTTCTGTCTTGATACTCTCCTCTGTCATTCTGCCTCCTGTCATGAATACATTTACTGCTGACCTTTCAAAGCTGCCTCAGCGGAGGCATTTTTCTTTCTAGTGCTGCTGCCTTCTAAATAGCTTCTTTTATGTTAAAAATCCCTGTAAGGGTAAAATCATTCTTTGAGATTTCAGCATCCTGGTTAACCACTCTGCCATTAGGACAATTTGCATCACCAGCATTGCTTACATAAAATAGCAGGTACTTTGTCTTAAAACCCATTATAGCATTGACTGCTACCCAGAGCTAGAGCAATTGAATTGCAATTCCTAGGAGCTCCAGCATAAGGCCTGGAACATCAGGACGGGCTAATGCATAAGAGTGTGATTCCATTGTGGCTTTGATTCTCTCCATCTGTCTGTCTGAACTTGGAAGGGCTGGGATTCATCTCAGGGACTGAGTATATCTCCACTCGAGTGAGTTGTCCTGAGTTCCCTGCTGATCACTGAATCCAAGCAGTGGACAACAGAGCACGATCCATCTGTCTGAAATTAGTGTCATGTTTAGAAGAGGTGAAATGCACCCTTCAGTGTGTGTGAATGTTGGACATTTATTCGGATAATCCCCATCATCACTAAACCTTCATGTATCTGTATTTCCTTCTAGAAACTTTTGGGGCACAATAGATGGGTTCAGGCCCCAGAGAGGACACCCAAGCATATGTTGACCACAAGTAAGAGTCAAAAGGCGTATCTGGTGCCTAAACTAACTCCACAGCCAAAGAAAGCCTTGAGTGCCCAAACAGAGCCATCTGAGATGGAGATGACTGCATGAGACTGTCAGTCGTGACCTAAGACCTAGGGGAGACCTATGCTGATGTTGGAAGTCAAGAGTGACACAGGCCATTTCCAAAGCCATGCTGCTCAGGTTCAGCAATTCAGCCAGACCTCTACCTCCCATTTGCATTTAATTGTTTAAATCTTGAACTACAACACCCCTTAAAAGCCCTTTGTATTTTGTGCTTCTTCAGGGCCTGATGCCACAGCGTTGCTCTCCATGGCAAGGACATGTAGGTGGTGCTGCAATACAAGCGATCAATAACAGCAAGCAGCCTGACACTTGGTTATCTGCTATTTATTAGTAATTTGCCTTCTGCATTGTGGCTCCTGGTTGGTGTCAGCTCAAGCCACATCAGCTTGCCTGGACAATTAGTTTCCATCATGCTCAGCAAAATTTACTTCAGACCATTTTGGCTTTGCATTCCAGAGGCAAAACCCATCAGACATAGCTCAGCCCAGCTTTGCTTACGATAGCAAGGAAGGAGGATGCAAAACAGTCCCTCTCATCAGGACATAACAATCAATGCAAGACTGCTGCTTCTGCTGCAGAACTCATCTGTGCTGGTGCACTGAGGAGGTGAGGATCTGGATCCTGGCCCTAGCCAAGGCAAGGGGAAGGCCATTTGTCTTGGCATCTACCTCCCACTGAAGAGAACGTGGTGGAAAGAGGGGGTATCCTAATGCAGGGGAACTGCAAGAGAAGCAGAGGTCATTATAGTCAAAGAAGGTGGGAGTGTGGAGGTGGTGGTGGGGTGGAGGCAGTATTCCTGCCCTTTTATCCACATTGATTTATATTGCTCCCTTCCTGTACATTAGTCCCTTGTGAGAGAAACTATCTAGAATTTGAGGATATTTGTGTGGGTTTGGGGAGTTTTTCCCCACCTGTTTCTTTCTCCATCACACCTTTGCTCTGACAGGGATTTGGAGGTTTTCTGTTTGCTTTGTGTGTGTGTGTGTGTTATCTTTTATCCACTGGAATTATTGATTCTTATCAAAAATTCAACAGCTTTTTTTGCCCCAAACCACCGTTTTCCAGCCAAGAAATGGTTTTTGCTCTCAGAAAATTCCTTTCCTTGGGTACAACTCACATTTTGTGAACACTTTTTATCATAAAAAGCCCCACTTGTACATAAAAAGATCATTTTGATGGACAATCTCTGACCAGTCTCATTGGGAACATCATGCTCATGGTGCCTAACCTCCTCCTTTGGCTGTTATTCTTTTCCTTTGGGTTCTTTGGAAAGTGCCATTTATTTTTCTTACAGCTTAAGTGAAAGCATGGTGGAAGCACAGTTGGAGCAGACAATCCTTTCTCCTGTTTATCAGACACTGGAATATAAATCTTCTTTGCCTCTTCAAAAGCTTTTAGAGCGCCATGTTTGGAGAAGCTGTTCATTCCTACCTCTCTTTCTCCACTTGTCTCTCTTACATTTCACTCTGTACAGTGAAATGTAACATTATTCCCATTTTATACATAAAGAATCTGAGAACTGGGGCAGATAAGTTAAAGGCAGTGGTAGACCCGAGTCACCTCCAGATCCCTGTGTGACACCACCATCCTCTAGGAAGCTGCCAGCTCTTGGTGGTGTACACGACTTTGTGATTAGGCCCGCATCAACTTAGAGGTTGTAGGGCAGAGAGAGGATGCTGCTTTAGGGGACTGAAGATTGTCTCGTTAATGTGCAGTCAGGAAAAGAGGAAGGAATTCAGCGGGCACGGGGTTTCACAGGAAGACCTTGGAAGTAAGGACAAACCATGGCTCTGCTCCTCTGCCCTGGCCCCTGCACCCAGGCAGGGTGCAATACCCTCCACAAACAGTTAAAATGCATCTTTTCAGCCTGCTGCTCCCAACCAGTACAACTCAGCTGAAAGAGCCTTTGAAGTGGGATTATGCAGTTTATCTTGGTTCCTCTTTTCTTCTGTGTTCAGGCATTTTTGCTCTTGCAGCCACACCAGCACGCAGGCAGCAGCGGAGGGGAAAGCTGTTCTGCTGGTTTGGAGTCTGGTTTGCATGAGGCTGCTTTACAGCAGCACAGCATCAGTCCCATTGTCCATGAAGGGCTGAAAAGGGGTTTCTTGGTCTGATAAAGGATATTAGCACTCCCCAGGAGCCTTCTTTGAAAAGAGAATTGCAAACCAACACAGTCTGAAGGTGAACTTCGACCTCTAGTCACTATTCCTTTCTCCTGACAACTCTTTCTCTGCCTGGAGCAACAAAGCGATAGCTTTAGGGCACTGAACATGTGTACACCTCTCCCTGATTGCCTGCTGTCATGCTTGAGTGAGCAACAAATAACAGGTTTGCCAAACAATCCCTCTGTTTCCACTAGGAAGCCTGTCCTGTGAGGCCCCAGTCCTGAGCATGGTGCTGGGTGCTAGGTCCAAAACTGTTCTCAGTCAATGTTTTACAAGGGCCTGTAGGGACAGGACAGGGGAATGGCTTTAACCTGCCAGAGGGGAGACTGAGATGAGCTCTTGGGCAGAAGCTCTTCCCTGTGAGGGTGCTGAGGCGCTGGCACAGGGTGCCCAGAGAAGCTGTGGCTGCCCCATCCCTGGCAGTGCTCAAGGCCAGGTTGGACACAGGGCTTGGAGCAACTGCTCCAGTGGAAGGTGTCCCTGCCCGTGGCAGGGGTTGGAACTGGATGAGCTTTAAGGTCCTTTCCAACCCAAACCAGTCTGTGATTCTGTGAACTTATTGCAGATGTTTCTTTCTGAGCTTCCCTTGGAACAAGCCCAGGCTGTCTGGCTGCCCAGGTCACAGCTGCAAGCTTGTGGCATGTGGGGCGTCCACCTACTCCCCATCAGCAAACGCTGCTGTTCAGGCTGAGGTTCAGCTTCCAGGCACTGCCAGGCTGCCCCCGAAGCTCTGCCAACACCAGGGGTGTCTGCCAGGCCCTGGGAGAGATGGAGATGGACCCATCACAGAACACACTGTGCTCAGGATCCCTCCTCATAAGCAATATCAATATACCCTTGGCCTCCAGCAGCTAAGGACCATGGTAAGCTCTACCATCTACTGTTCAACATACAAGCTATGCTGCTGTATATTGAGAAGAAAAATGCATCTTAACAAAAGGGCGTTTTCTGCCAGATACAGGAAAAATGCCATATGATGAATGCTAATCACATTGCTTAATACACTGCTGAGAGATGCTGGGATCCTGCAGTGATGAGAAAAGCATAGCGCCTTTGTTGAGCAGCTTGTGCTTCTTTTAGCCATGTGCTGAAAGGGGGGATTTTTTAGACCATCTTCCAGGATGAATCTCTTGCAGGGGTTATCCAGCTGGAGCTTCCAGTTGGAAGCTGCTAAGAATCAGGAGGTCTGGATCTAACACCCTGCTCTTCCATGGGTTTTACTGCATCTTGAAATGCACTTATAGCTTTCTCTAGTCTGGTAATAGAGAGTTCTCAAACCCATTCCCATGTTTCCAAGACTGTGATTTCTCCAGTCACTGCCTCCACCAGCTGCATCTTGCATGGAGCTCTGAAGAATGAGCTGACCTCCTGGTCATGCTGCTTCTTCATTTGTTTCCTGGCCTTGCCTTGCCCCAGAACAGCAGTGCCAGAAGGGATGCCAATTGCTGTGTTGATGGAGGAGGGATCCACTGCAGGGAGGAAGGCTGGAGCAGGGAACCAGACTTGAGAGGAGACTTTCAATTATCTCAGACTTCAAAGCAGGGTATGAACAAGGATGAGGCCTCCTTTGGAGTCAGTTTTAAAAGCTATTGCAAACCTGCTGCCAAGCACCACTGGGAGAGAATTACTCCTGCCCAGACCAAACTGGAAAACATGAATCAGGCCTTGAGAGAATAATGAGATATTTGGTTTTAATTATATTTGAGGGTTCCTTTTGTCTTTTGCTCCCAACTTTATGGAAGCTAATGGCTCGTTTAGGTTATATTTAAGAGCTTTCAGCTGGAGCTGCAAGAATTAGACTTCTTGTTTATTTAATGCTACTTTAAATTTCGCAGTGCTGAAGAACAGAAGCTTTAATATCATTGCATTCCTTATAAAATAGTAAGAACCTACAAAGCTGAGTTTTCTGCTGTAAAACATGCCAATATTTCTTGACTTCTTACCAATGTAGTCCTTCTCTTTTCTATTTCCATTAACACATTAACAAGCAGCCTCAGGCCTCTCTCTGCGCTCTTTGAGTGAATACACAGAGCTATAGATACACAAATAAAGGATCAAAGTCTCAGACTGATGTTTTGCAGCCACTGGTTTTGAATCCAGCCTGGAAGACAGAAGATAACACTAAGGAGAATTTGGCCTGATTTAGTAGAACATGTTATTTTATGCCTGCAGCCTTGGTAGGAGAGTTTTGGCTGGGCCATTAACAAGCCCCAGATTGTTTGCTTACCCTGACCGTACTGTGTAAAGGAAACAAACCAGCAGCAGATTGGCCCACAGGGGCACTGAGATTCTTCTAGTGATGTTCTTGCTTTTATTGTTTGTGATATGTGCTTAGAGGAAGGTTTAAAACCAACCAAGTGGGAAACGTTGGGTTCAGCAGCAAGACTGGATCCAACAGCATTGAATGCACGTGTCCATAGGATAAAATGGGATAATACTGAGCTAGAGCTAATAGGGAATAGGAGGGATGTAAGGAAGAGCTGGTTGGTTCCTTCTCCACTCCCTGGGGTGCTATGACTGTCTCTCCCAAGGAGGCACTAGACACTGACAGATCTATGAGGATGTGCATACTGTGCTGCTGCTGGTATTTAGAATCATGAAATGGTTTGGGTTGGAGGAAACCTTAAAGATCATCTGGTTCCAATCACCAACATTTGAACACCTCCTTGGCCACCTTCTCCCTGCTCCTCTCCAGGCAGCAGCCTCCTGGTGTGCCTGTTACCTCTGCTCAGCCTGGGTTCCTCACTATTCCATCCTGCTCCCTGCCCATCACACTGGTCCCCTCCTGATCTGGCTCCTCAGCTGCAATGTTGGTTGGTGTTTCCTGCCCCCGGCTACAGCTTTCTCCTATGTAATCCTCTGAAGACATCTCCTCTGAAATAGGAGCTTGCCACATCCTGGGCTCCATCCCTACTCCATCTTCCGGCTCTGTGATTTGTTTCCCAAGGCAGGTTCAGGTGGATATTCCTTTCAGGTTACCATGCCCCATTTTAAGCAGCAGATACGTTTCAATTTTGCTCCTGTGTTCAAGCTGGTATCACCACTAAATTGTTCAAGATATCAAACTGTGACATATTGGGTCTTTCCTCTGGCTTTCAAAAGAAGCAGAGATAGAGAAGAAGCATGAAACCAATTACCCTGTCTCTTCATAGAGTTTATTAACATTTTCTAGCTCTGTGATGGTCCAGAACCAGCATTTACCCAGTTATTTTCTGAGTGGGTTAGAGCTAGTGTAACTAATGTCAGTTGATGATTATCAGATGTCAGGAATAAAAGCAAAGCAAACAAAACTAAGATTTTCAATCAGGATGGGTCATTGGAAACCATGAGCAGTCAATCATCTCTGCTATGATGTCTGAAACGAACTAGAAACAAGTTCATTTTGGTTTGGACAGTACCATCATACAGGGTTGGTTTAATGTTAACGTAAGACCAACTGAGGGTTTTGTTTTGCTGATCTACAGTGAGTGCTATTATCCTTCTGTAAAGGAACTGAGTTTAATCACATCTGGCAGACCTGCTGGGTATAATGTGTCCCAATATCCCATTACATTTCCAATTTACATGTATTACCTTTCCCTGAGAATGTTCCTTGCACTTCCACCCATTGAATTAAATGGCTATTATGAAAACAGAACAGGACATTTTAGTGATCTGGATGTTTGATTTTGCCCTGGGAGGCAATTAATGCTAATAAGTCCTGTACCCAATGCCTGCTTCTGATCTGTCTCCAAAGTGCAGCATATCAAAGGCCTCAGGTGGAGCTGTGGGACCTAAGTTTCATAGGGCAATTCCCCTTCCACCATAGCCAATAATGGAAAACAGGAGAGTTGTATCTGTGTGAGATCAAAGCCAGATTTTGTGTCTTTTAGACTCTGTAACTTGCCGATGGTTACTTCCAAGGGAAGAAGTAGCATTCAAAATCAATGCTAGCTTAGTCTGCGTCTTGCAATGCAACAAACACCACCCAAAACATACTTGGGAGCTAATGATGCTACTGAAGTAAATAATTAAAGCAGAGGGAAAACGGCAGGCGTCTAAGGGCTCAACAGAAGTAGAGGAAGCACATTATAGATCAGATCTGAAAGGAGATGAAGACTTGATCCCCATAATCTATATTGATCACGGCATTTCCAATATGCTCATCACTAGCAGAGAAGGGAGACAAGAAGAGTGTCATTAATCACACTACGGCTCTGCCGAAGGGCTCAGTCAGTCATGTTCTGTACCACCTAGGCACAGTATTCAGATGCAGACATGCTACTTGCTAAAGGAATTACAGCCCAAGTATGTGGTTTACAGGCAGGATCACAAGCTCTTTGATTTTAGGCATTAGGATTGAAGAGCTGAGGCGTTCTGAGCCTGAAGCTCGGCTGATGATAGGTGCAGTAAAGCTGCAGGGACAGAGCTGTGCCAGGAGATGGGAGGGATGAAGTAGGAGGCTGGTGGGGAGCAGAGAGAGCAAAATGTAGGAGCTGGAGCTGGACCAGTTTCGTGGTGAGAGTCTCACGTCCAGCACGCGTCCGGACAGCATTCCTGAGGCTGCTCACCCAGGAATGGGGACCGGGCTCCGGAGAGGCTGACATGGAGCAGAGGGATCTGAAATCACAGGATCCATCTCCACCAGCTTAAAGTCAGCCAGGTTTTACCTCCATGAGAAACTACAGCTTCATGAGGCTTATGAGCTGTGTGAGCAGCTCACAGGAGAGGTTCTGCGTAGAAACAATACTGTCCATTGCACTATTTAACAGACAGAATCATAGGAGAGATGAAAATATTCCCACATTTTTAATTACTAAGGACATCTGTTCCAGTGGCTTATTCTTCACCTGCAGGTTTTGTAATCCTTGTAGCTTCTAAATGCAATAGCACGCCGGGGACATAAGCAATAAAGACCTTATTTTCATGCAAATATGGCTAGAAAGGAGAACAGCAATCAGGAGGAAGAAAAATAGATGGAATAGGTGAATATTTATCAGAGCAATATTGCCCAAAGCTCTCTGCAGGATCTTGATTGGTGTTTAGTGTTAGCGAAAGTAAAAAATGAAAGCTAGAAAGTGGATGTGTCTCTAGTTTTCTACCCAGTTACACAAGCGCGGGAGCTGGAGCACAGGCTGTGAACAGACAAGGGCGACTGACACAGCCAGATAGCAGAGGAGAAGGTCCTTATGGAGTACAATGAGTCAGGGCATTTCCTGGAGACTGTTTCTGAGGGCGTTTACTTGGTTTCGTAAAGATTCCCTTAGGAAGCCTGCCTTGAGATCAATTTTAAATGGCCTCTAAAATCCCCAAGACTGTGCTTTGGAAGTATCCTAAATGACATGGGCATTGCGCTTAACAGAGGGGAGGTTGCACTTGACATGGCAATAGGGCTGGGCTTCTCCACCTCCCATGGAGAGGAGCAGTGAATGCAGGCCAAGTAAAGTGGGCACATATGAATACCAGGAGGAATGGAGCCCCTTCTCCTTGCCTACAAGCTCTGCTTACTCTCCTAATCTCAGGAAAGGTTCCTGTCCTCTGTGAAGTCATTTCAGTGTTTTGCAAATTGCTGCAGAAAGCAATTTATAGATTCAGCTATTCTGATGTTGCAGATAAATATTAAAGGCAGCACAGATAGAATTACCATGTGACTTGATGCAAGTCACCCTCATCCTTTCCTTCAGGCAGAAGCTCTTCCCTGTGAGGGTGCTGAGGCGCTGGCACAGGGTGCCCAGAGAAGCTGTGGCTGCCCCATCCCTGGCAGTGTTCAAGGCCAGGTTGGACACAGGGGCTTGGAGCAACTGCTCCAGTGGAAGGTGTCCCTGCCCGTGGCAGGGGTTGGAACTGGATGAGCTTTAAGGTCCTTTCCAACACAAACCTTCCCACAGCCTGGCTCACCAGGGCCTGCAAGAGGAATGGGGACACAGGGAACACCCAAGTTTGGAGTCTTCTGGTGGTGCTAAAAAGACAGGAGAGAGGGAGGGATGGGGCCTTCAGACAAGACCATAGATGGATTCATCCCTTCTGACCTCAGTTATCACCACACCAGCTATCTGCATTCCAGTTCTGTGTAAACACTGACCTTAGGGCAGGAAGAATTCCACCCAAAATACTCCATTTTCTCTCATAAATACCCCTTTTCAATATATTAGAGCACTCTGCAAACTCTGTCTTGCCCCCGGGTAGCTCCTGGCACATGCTCGCAATCCCGCCGCCATGCAGCAAGTACTGCCAGGGTGGTTGGAAATGCAGAGATTTGCTCCCAGTGTCTCTACGATATCACTTATGCATGCCTAGAATTCATTTATTTATTGCCTTCTGTTCCATGTCTCAGCAAAGTGATTGCTTTGAAGCCTGGATAGATTTTCTCTTGAGCTCTGGTTTTCTCTGTACTGAACGTGAAGGCTTTGGGAGGGAGGCAGAGAGGGAGAGTTTTCTAAGGTTTTTAAAAAGAAAATGCCTGAGATATTTACATTGGAAGGAATTTGTACTGCAAGACAGATATCCCCATAGGTTTTGCAGCTCTAGCTGAATAAAACCAGCTACAAACAAAGGCAGCATAAGAAAGGCGGTTGGGAGAGTGTGTATAGACAGAAGATGGAGAGTCCTGCTCTCTTCTAGCCCTTTAGTTTCACTGCAGAGTTTCATCAAAACTGGTCTCTAGGTTTGTTCAGCCATTGCCTTCTGAAGAAGGTTGTCATGTCTTAACTGCCTTCTCCAAGTAGGCTTCCCCACAAGCTGCTTTTGGTGCTGGATGTGTATCCTGGAGCAGGAGCGGTTCAGGCAGAGTGTCCAAGCAGATCAAACTGGCTTTAAACCAGTGGCTGGTGCCTGTGATTGCTGTGCCATTGCAAACACACTGGAGAGCTGAGAACAATGCAAAGCTCAATGTAATCTGTGCTAGAAGCAAGAAGAAGCAATGTGCCCTGTTACAACTAAGGGTGGTCTCTCATATAATCATGAGACAAAGCTTGCCATGGATAATGCCTGTTCTGTCTTCGCTTTGCAGGGCTGGGCTGTCCTGGATGCCTTTCTCCCCATGTTTGCTCGTGTATGAGCTGGCTCCTCTGTGTCAACTATAAATTACTTGTCTCGGCTTTAAACGGCTGTGAGACCCGCTGGGAGATCTTTACCATGGTCTCTCATTTCCTTCAGACAACTTCAGTGCCCTCTGGAGACCTGTCCCCAACACCCCATCACCCATCTGTTAGGTTTTTGTGCGGCCTCCTATGCTGCTCCTTACAGGAGAGCAAATCAGAGCCTTCCCCAAACCCTCCTTTCCTGAACTCGTTTTCCTGCTGCCTGGGAACTAACTTGACAGCAGTTACTAATCAGCAAAGAACAATCTGCCATAGGCAGCTGCTGGCCTGGTGCGAAGTCTTTCTGCATCTTCATCCTTCTACGGCGCTTTGTGCTGCACGGGCACGCTTGGGTTGTAGACTCACAGGCCTTGATCATATGAATAACTAGTAGGTATAATCACTACAAGCTAAAGCTGGTTTTCCTGGCTCTCTGGAAGCACGGTATCGCTGCTTTGGGCCTTGTTCTTTGTGAGCATAGAGACTATCTGCAGTGTGCTGGTCTAGCACCCACTCAGGTATTGATCATAAGTCTCTTCTCTATTGAGTATCCCCCCAAGCAAATGAATGAATTAGATTCTCTATCAAAATAATGGAGCCCAGCAGCATGTAGAGTGTTTTTGGGCAAAGATCTGTCTCTGTTGTTTTGTAGCAAGCAAACAGAACTGTGAACCTTTTGTGCTTATTTCAAAACCAGGGTTCGGAAATAGCGGCTGATGTTTTCACCTTGCATTTGTATTCTTCTCATTGAGGCTGCTGAAATGTGGGGTTTATGAAGGGAAAGCTCCTCTCCAAGAGTGGCTGTTTTACTACACCAAAGGCTTGAGGTCACATTCGAACCACAAGTTCCCAGTCCCATACTGGTTTCATACTGTGGGCTCACTGTCAGACTGGCATCTGGAAGTTTCCCAAGTTGGGAAACTCAAGCATGGGAAGCTGGAGGGAGATGCCGTCCTCCTGCATAGGAATGAACGCTGCGCCCCATGTGTGGAAGGGGTTTTTTGCCCAGTCTTGGCCATTTTTGCTCCAGAACAGTGAAGCAGGCAATGACCAGACTGATGATCTGGAAGTGTCAATCCAAATGCTAGCGTAATGAAGGGCAGGAGATCCTGGGATCCCTCACCAACCTCATGCTGTAAAGCTCAGTCTGTGGCTCCTTTATACATGTCCGTGACTTGTCTTTCATCACACTGAATGCACCTTTCCAGAGGAGGCAGAATTCTCTGCGCAGCTGTTTTCTGGTGAAAATATTCCCACTGAAATCTGGGACAACAAAGATTTCCTTCCCCATGCAGGAAACGAGGAGATTTCAAACAGAAACCTCTGCAGTTTGAGCTTTCATCACACTTCTCCCATTGTCAGGTGTCAAAAAGTACTTTACTGTCTCCTGAAATGTCAAAGCCCCCTATTCCTACAAAACAAAAATCACATGAAATGACATTTCAAGACATGGGCTTTGGTTGTACCCCTGTGACTATTCCATGAGATCATTCTCAGGGAGTTTGGCACAAGGGAAAAAGGCTCTTCCTGCTGCAGCCTGGGAAAGCCTTTTGTTTTCCCAGGATGACAGATACAGCAAGATGCCAAGCCACAAAAGCATCTTCTTCTCTTCCAGGTATGGTGGAAGGAAGTTCCTCTGGGCTATTTATAGCTTAAGGTTGTGGGTAATAAAAGCCTCCTGCAGCTAAAACAAAGCAGTGCCTCTCCAGAACACAAAAGCACCTTTCAGGGACAGGCAGTCCTTGAGCTGCAGCGTGAGAGGCCAAGGTGCAGAGGTCCTATTGGGGCACCAAGAGCTAGTTGCTGCCTGTCCTACAAGGAGTGAAGGACCCAGCACCTCACTGAGCTCCGCAGCCTGTGCTGGAAGCAGCTTGGCAGGCCTCTGACAGAGAAGTGCTCTGTAAGTGATTAGGATGAATCCAAATGCAACTGTAGATCTGTGTCCTGACAGCTAATTATTGCAGAGCTTTGTAGCCAAGGCTTTGCTGTGATAGAGTCAGTGGTTAATGAAGCTCCATTTGTTTTCTTGTCGTTAATATTTAAAGTATCTTCTATTCTTTGAATGGCTTCTTGCCATCATAAAGGGGCTGTGCTCCCAGAGATCAGGCTGAATTCCCTCTCCTTGGAGGGGAGAAATAATAACCTCTGTGGCAGACCTGCAGAAGAGTAGGCTGATTGAAAGGGGATAAAGAAAACAAAGGATGCTGTTTAGGAAGACCACAGAGCATTAAGCAAATCACTTTGGTCACTGAAGGCTCCAGGTAAAATGGGCAAGAGACTAACGTCAGGTTGTGGCTTTGAGTCTTGTACTTACTAGTGTAGTAAATGGAGCAGAAAGCCTTGGGAAGACTGTCTTGGTAGGTTGTTTTTCTCCAGTCTTTCGGTTCCGGATATGTGTGTACGTGGGGTGCAGAGGCAGAAAGTGCAGTTTGTCATAGGGCCTGGGAGATGTCCCACTACACACCCAGAGACAAGCTTGCTCTGCAGGCAGTGCTGCTGGACATACTCCTCTGGAAAGGCCATGTCTCATAGCAATGCTCTTTGGAAGAAGCAAGCATGCTTTGTAAGATTGATGTCTCCCAGGCAATGCTCTTTGGAGGAGTAAAGTCCATGCCTTACTTGGAACAAAGTTGTTCAGAGCATGAGAAAGGAATGATGGTGCTCACCCTGGGCACTGAGAAAACATTACTGTGAGACTGACTCTTGGAGCAACCTGCTCTAGTGGAAGGTGTCCCTGCCCATGGCAGGGGCTTGGAACTGGATGAGCTTTAAGGTCCTTTCCAGCCCTAATTATTCCATGGATCTATGATTTTATTCACCAATCAGAACTGCCTCTCCTAAGGCTTGTGAAAAATATTGGGAAGGAAAATTCTGACCTGAAGATAGTAAAACAACATCATGCTTGTGTAAAACAGATCAGTACAATGCAGGACATGCATACATGCACTCAGTGAGATGAGGACTTGGAAGGAAGCAAAGTGCAATTCTCAGGGCATGTGCGCTCCCCAGAGATGCTGTTGTGTTGCTGTGCTTTTTCCCTGCTGACATTTCACCTCTTCTTCCATCAAACAGGCAAATGCCACTTCACACAGAAATGTATTCCCAGGGAAAAGGTTTCTAATTGCTGCTGCCCCCAAGGTCATATTTTAGGAGGTTCTTGTACTAATTCACATGGACCTCGTTGCTGAAGCTACTACTCTCCTTTGTGGACATGGACTCTGGGATCACACCATACAGGTGACCCACACAGTATGGGTCACCAGGGTGACACAGGCATGGACCACAGTTGTGTAGAGGATTTGTGTGGGCTCAGAGCTTCTGGCAGATTGGTTGAGAGAAACGTTGGCTTTGATTCTTTCCCTTCTTCAGTGGTACTGAAATTGCTGGGAAAAGTCTCTCTGCAGAGACACAAAGACTTTCGAATGAAGGATTTGGTCCTTTTGATGAAGCAGGTCTCTTGAAAGGAAGCCTGCAAGACCGTGTTTCTCAGGGGACCACCTCTGAATGATGGTCATCCTTTATTTGCGCTTTACTTTGCCCCAGGACAAAATTCAGGTGGAATTTGTGCTGCATGGGAACGGTATTTTCATCTTGAAAGACTTTAAATATTTTTTCCTGTTTAGAATTGGAAGAAAGAATAAAAGAAACCTCAATTTTTCTGTCACTAAGGAAGTGAAAACTTGAACCACTCAAAACATTGGGTCGTCAAGATGTTTATTTCCATTTGACCTTTGAAAAGCATTTGTTGTGTAAACTAAGTTACATTTCTAAGCTAGAAGTTATTCCGAACAAAAAAAATATTGGGTTTGTTGGAAATGACAAAATGGGCTTTCAACAGCTTTTCAACATTTATTTTCTTCCTCTGGCAGGAGATTCATCAAATTGACCCTTTCCCACAGATATTCTTGACTTCAACAAATTGGCACCGTCTGGGGAGCAGACATTTTGCCACTGAGGAAGCTGGAGCAGTAGCTTAAAGAATAGCCACGTGGAGCTGATTTGTTGGACACAATAACAGGAAGGGCAGGTGACCAAAGGGTACAGCTCTGCCTTGAATCCTCCATCCGTGTGAGCAGGAATCACAGAACCATAGAATGGTTTGGGTTGGAAGGGACCTTAAAGCTCCTCCAGCTCCAACCCCTGCCATGGACAGGGACACCTTCCACTGGAGCAGTTGCTCCAAGCCCCTGTGTCCAACCTGGCCTTGAACACTGCCAGGGATGGGGCAGCCACAGCTTCTCTGGGCACCCTGTGCCAGAGCCTCAGCACCCTCACAGGGAAGAGCTTCTGCCCAAGAGCTCATCTCAGTCTCCCCTCTGGCAGTTAAAGCCATTCCCCTGTCCTGTCCCTACATCCCTTGTCCAAAGCCCCTCTCCAGGTTTCCTGCAGCCCCTTTAGGCCCTGGAGCTGCTCTGAGGTCTCCCCTTCAGGAGCCTTCTCTTCTCCAGGCTGCCCCAGCCCAGCTCTCAGCCTGGCTCCAGAGCAGAGCTGCTCCAGCCCTCGCAGCATCTCCATGGCCTCATCTGGACTCGCTCCAAGAGTCCAGGATCTCTCCATGTGCGTCTGTGGTTTGGCACAGTAAAAGAAACGTGTTTTCTTTTTCTTCTACCGGTGTGTTTTAGGTCACCACCTTGGTTTTCTGACCACTCCCAGCCATTTGCATGAGATCGAGCTGCTGATCCAGGTCTGCAATAGGTCTCTGAGCAGAGCATGGGGTTCTGGTGCGCTGAGGTGGAGAGAAGGAGGCTGAGGCAAGGCAGTGATTTATTTGTGGGCTGCAATGAGGGAGCTTCAGATACAGGCCTGAAAACTCTGTCCCCAGCCTGACAAATGGGATGACAGCCCTTTCAGGCATTTGCTTTATTGCTGCTATTAGTTATTTTAGAAAAAGCATTGTAATCTGCCATTTCTCTCATGCATTATTCAATACGCTTGTTCATTTCCCATCCCATACACACGTATTCACAGCCCCAAACACTCTTCAGTGTATATACACACAGACACACCAATAAATGGACCTCTTGAATGATTTCAGGAGCAAGCTGAGAGCAGCAAGACCCCATGGTGTATCACAACGCTCTATTTCCACTGCACTTTGCCAGTGTTTAGTAATTTAGCAGGTCCATATTGCACAGAGGCTGAGGTGCAGAGATTTACTCTGGTGCTGTCACAGTTTTGAGCCGGAGGAAACCCCAGAGCAATAAGCTGGCTGATTTAAGTTGATGTCTCCAAGAGTGGGCAGCAACCTGCCAGTTTGGAGCAAGAGTTCTCAGCCTACAACTTAGAAACCACCCTCAGATCAGCAGAACATTGTGCCTGGCCTGGTAACCCTTCTCTCTCATCTTCTCTCTGATGCTGTTTAGCTCCATCCTTGCATCAGTCTCTGACTTGGAGCACAGTGTTCATAGGACAGAAAAAGCACACAGCTCCCATCAAGTGATGGGCACACCTCTGGAGTGGGGCAGGCACGCAGGTGGATGTCAGGACACATGGCAGGAATGGTTTGAGGGAGACATGGCCAGGAGAGGAGCACAAGGGGCTTCTGAACTGCAGAAGTTCTGGTCTATCCTTATCCTTAGGAGTGGGTGCTGCGGTGCTTGGGAGCCAGGCTGCATTTCATAGAATCATAGAACAGTTAAGGTTGGAAAGGACCTTAAGGTCATCCAGTTCCAACCCCCTGCCATGGGCAGGGACACTTCCCACTAAACCATGCCACCCAAGGCTCTGTCCATCCTGGCCTTGAGCACCACCAGTGATGGAGCATTCACAACTTCCCTGGGCAACCCATTCCAGTGCCTCACCACCCTCACAGGAAAGAATTCCTTCCTCAGTATCCAATCTAAACTTCCCCTGTTTCAGTTTGAACCAGTTACCCCTTGTCCTATCACTACAAGTCCCTAATGAAGAGTCCCTCCCCAGCACCCCTATAGTCCCCATTCAGATACTGGAAGGCTGCTCTGAGGTCTCCATGCAGCCTTCTCTTCTCCAGGCTGAACAGCCCCAACTTTCTCATCCTATCTCCATACGGGAGGTGCTCCAGTCCCTGATCATCCTCGTGGCCTCCTCTGGACTTGTTCCAACAGTTCCATGTCCTTTTGATGTTGAGGACACCAGAACTGCACACAATACTCCAAGTGAGGTCTCAGGAGAGCAGAGCAGAGGGGCAGGGTCACCCCCTTTGACCTGCTGGTCATGCTCCTTTCATCAATCCCTTCAGCAAAGACAAACAGCTTGGAAAGGAAATATGACCAAGGGCCCTCCTCTGTTCCTCAGTGACCAGGGTTCAATGCCAAATAACCACGAAAGGGGCCATTGGTAACAGCACAGCCCTCCCCTTCCCAGTGCCTGGCTGGCAGTGCTGGGGCTCCTGTCAGCGAGGATGGGCCTCTCAGGGGGAAATGGGCTCCTGTTCACTGTGTGATTCCAAAGTGTGTTTCTGCTATAAGCAAAAGCAAGTAGATTGGAGATGGGCTGTCAGCGATGACAGCTGAGCTGACGAACAGGAGCAAGAGTGAACCACTTCAGAAAAGGAAACAGCTAGGGAAATCATTGCAGCTGAGGATAAAAGCTTGGAAATCCCTTAGAGGCAAGGGGAGAGGAGCAAAGTCATATTCAGTGCTACAAAGCGGCGTCCTTCTGTCCTGACACAGCAGTGGGGCAGAAAGTCACCAGGGAGGGAGCATGTTCTATGAGCGCAGCCCCTCTTGGACTGGCTCTGAGAGGCCAGTGCTGGAGCCATGTACCTGTCCAGGCAAGGGAGAGGGCTACAGGGCACATCTTCATTAGCCAGACAGTGTCGCACCATGCACAGGCATCCAGCTGAGCAGCCATGGAGAGCTTTTTGAGCAAAGCTGGCCAGAACCAGGCACAGAACAAAGCCAAGCTCTTGAAAGCACTGCAGACGCCCAGAGACATCACCATATGGCTGAAGGGATGAATTGGACCTCAGAAAACACCATGAGGCTTCTGACAGTATTAAAGCTCCCCAGGTAAGTAGAAGACCACTGGCAGATGTTGAAACAGCTCCTCTTTCCCTCCCTATGAATACTGGATGCCAAAAAAAGAGGCAGCCTTGTTTCTGGCTCCAAAGCATTGAAGGGGCTCAGTAGTTCCCTGCTCAGTCAGGCAAAGAAAGTTGAACTACAAAGTTACGCTGAAGGGCTTTGATGGCTGCTGCACTCCACCAAAAGCGAGACATTTCAGAGACCCATACTGGAACAATTCTAGGCAGAGTTTGTTCTTTGCTCTCTGTCCTTGCCAACAGTTACAAGTTTCCCATTCAAACTAGAAATCATTAGCGCTGGTGATTTACAAGAGGCATTGTCTGCATGGTCCCTTCCAATGGCTGAAAAACGACTCAGGTAGCGTTTGGAGAAAGGGAGAAGAATCCATCAGAGGAACTTCATCTCATCATCCTTTTCATTCGCTTTCAGGAGTCAGGCTGTGCTTGGCAGAGAGACATGCACACAAGAGAATGGGGATGCAGAGTAAATGGCAGCTTCTCTGACTAATTGCCCTTGTCTGTAATTCAGTGGCTCCTGCCAGCTCCCTGTGAGATGAGAAGGAGCTGGGGCGATGGGAGTGCTGGTGAGCCAGCCCCAGACACATGGGTCCTGTTTGCAGCTCACCACGGGCTGTGGCAGCCTGGTTCTATACTAGCAAGTGACAGAGGCTTTGGGGAGAAGGCGACTGGTTTCCCAGATGACAGTGCCCACAAGTGCTAAACCACATTCACTTCCATCCACTGTTAGGCTTTTAGCCGTAGGCACCTGGTTGTGGGGCATCCCTTGGCCAAGACCTTTCACGGGGTTCTGCTAGGAGCAATGCTCACTTGCATCACTCCCAGAAGCATTTAGTCTTTAGATGTACTTGTCCTGTCCCTTCCTCTGGCAACTGAATTCCCATCAGTGGCCCTCCACAAGGAACTGAAGGATCAGATAATTGGCATAGACCCCATTATGGATCTTCACCTTCAGCTGGGGAGATATAAGTCAGGAGCTGAAACCACAGCTCTGCATAATGCTGAGCGAGTCAGGCTGTTGCTGAAGGATGAGGGGTGTTTTATAGCTGACAGGGGCTTCTTCTGTCTCCAAGGAAGTGAAGATGCATCTTGTACATGACAGGCTTTCAGCTGGTGAGCACGGAGACAGCGCAGTGCAGGCTTTTCCCTGTAGGGCCCTACCAGTTTCAAGGCTTCATCTGCACTGTTTCTCACTGCTCACCTCTCACCTCATCCTGGTCCTGTTGGTGAAATGATGGTCCCCAGCCCGAGACCTCTTGAACAGTGTTTGTCACCAGAGGAGCAAGGCAGCTCAGCAAGGGCTGCAGGAGTCGCTCCCAGTTTGATGCCCTCTCCTAGTCCCAAAGCTTTCCTCTTACTTGCCTTTTCTGGGTTTCTACAATGTTTTCCTTGATTAAATACCAATATGCAGATACTTCCAGTCCATTTCGATTCCCACTGGTGCTCTGGGGTATGTAAATCATCTGTCTGCAGGATTTCCCCTAAGTCTGAGGTTGAGATGTACATAAACTGAAGCATGACAGAGAGAATAAGGATTGTCACATATGAGTTAGAAAACATAATAGAGCCCCTCCAGCCTGAGCAGAGCTGGGAATACCCAACAGCATCACCTCTGGAAGGAAGAGGGAAAGAGATCCTTTGCTCCCTGACACCTCCTGGCACCAAAAATGCTTTCTCTTCCTGTCTAAGCCAAAAGGAGCCAACGACAGCCATTGCCTCTTCTGGCCAGAAGAGCTAGTTACTGATGTGCACAGAGGGGAGAAGGAACAGGAAGGGTTATCCAGCATGCCTGAGATTAGAAAGTGCCACCGGCCTGTTGCATGTCAAAAAGGAACAAGTACCATTAACTAGGAATCATTTCCTAAAAGGCTCTCCAAAGATCAGGAAGCTCTTCACCTCCAACCTGTTGCACCCTCCCGACAACAGTGCCTCTGTTTACCAGTTCATTCAGTGGGTAAGGAAAGCTGAATGCAGACAGGGCTATGGGGTTAAGTAGTTCCAGGAGGGATCTGAACATCAAATTCACTGCAGGAATTATTTATCCAAGTTAACATTTCCAGCCCAAAGAGACAAATGACCTGTACATACCTCGATGGCTCCTGAGCTGCAGTCTGCTTTGCTGCCTTCATTCACTTTGGCAGGAAACATTGGCAGCAGCTTTTTTCTGGTTGGTGCTTTTTGCAGGATGTGACCCTGAGAGAAGCTTTATTTAATCCCAGGATGAGATTTGTTTTAGCTGGAAATCGAAATCCTCATCCAAAATGAGAGTAAAATTGCAGTGGAGGAAAAGTTTGAATGTAAAATGCAACAACAGAGTCAAGAAATGTTTGTCTTATGTCTTATGAACATAAAGAACTCACGGTGCCCAGTTTAAGAGTTATACTTACATGGAAATATTTGTTGAGCAGCACTGGTTTTGAGAAAAAAAACTTAAAAACTGGGTTTTTCTGTCATGGATGCTTATTTCCAAGGAAAAAGGCTTAATATACTGGTTGTGATCTGTTCCCCTGGATTTATTTGTCATTAATTGGAATCATTGCAAAAATCTGTGCATTCAGTTGCAGATTGTGGCTTTATAGAGAAAGTAAGGAAAAAAACCTCCCAGCTAAAGCTGCGACAGAAGCTCAGAATGTGATATAAGATGCTGATAATAAGAGCAAAGTCTCTCTTCTGTGCCAAGAAGTGGCACAGCAGAGGCGTGGACAAGTATACAGCCTGTGCATATATTAAGACATTGAGCTTTCACCAAACAACGAGACCCAGACTTCTGCAGATGGCAGCTTGAACAGCAAGAGCTTTTTTGAACTCTTTTACCACTTTCAGGAAGTTTCTCCACTGGTGGAGTGTAGCTGGATTTTTGTGAGGGGGTCATTTTCTGATAGCCTGGTTTCCAGTGTTCAGTCCTAGAATCATAGAATCCCAGACTGGTTTGGGTTGGAAAGAGACCTCAAAGCTCATCCAGCACCAGCCCCTGCCATGGGCAGGGACTACCTTCCACTGGAGCAGCTTGCTCCAAGCCCCTGTGTCCAACCTGGCCTTGAACACTGCCAGGGATGGAGCAGCCACAGCTTCTCTGGGCACCCTGTGCCAGCACCTCAGCACCCTCACAGTAAAGAACTTCTTTATATCTAACCTGAACTTCCTCTGTTTCAGTTTGAACCCGTCACCCCTTGTCCTATCACTCCAGTTCCTGATGAAGAGTCCCTCTCCAGCATCCTTTTAGCCCCCTTCAGGCACTGGAAGCTGCTCTGAGGTCTCCAAGCATCTTCTCTAGGCTGAACAGCCCCAGATCCCTCAGCCAAAGACAAGCTAATTTCATTGCAGGTCAGTCCTTACCCACTTCTGACTGCATTGGCCAATTTCTGTAAAGTTGACCTGGTGGCTGAGGATTCAAAGCTGCGATGGTTTAGTGGAAATAACATTCAAGAGTATGAGCTGCTTTATGCAGTCGTGGAAGATAAAATATTCTTAGCTCACCTCCTATGTTCAGTTTTGGTCCCCGCTCTACAAAACAGATGTGGACAGGCTGGAAAGGGTCCAGAGAAGGGCCATAAAGATGTTGCAAGGACTGGGAAGTTGTGTAGGAAAGGCTGAGAGAGCTGGGTCTGTTCAGCCTGGAGAAGAGAAGGCCCAGGGGAGACCTTGTCACCATGATCCAGTATTTAAAGGGTGGCTACAACGAAGACGGAGATTCCCTTTGTACAAAGAGTCACACGGAAAAGACAAGGGGTGATGGGCACAAGTTACTCCTGGGGGGATTCCAACTGGACACAGGAAGAAAATTTTTCCCAATGAGAACCAGTCACTGGGATCATCTCCCCATGGAAGTGGTGAATTCCCGAATGTTGGACACCTTTAAGATTCAGCTGGACAGGGTGCTGGGCCATTTAGCCTAGGTCATGCCTTGTCTAGAAAGGTAGGATCAGATGATCCTGAGGTCCCTTCCAACCTGGTAATCCGTGACTCTAGAACCACAGACACCAAAGAGACTACACACGAAACAGCTTTGAAAACTAGGATTTAGCTGCTGTTCTAGGAACTATTTGCTTTCTAATCCAAAGCAAGTCCCACTTCCAAATCCGAATTGCAGTGCAAGGCTTGAAGAGTACAGCAACTTCCTAGAAACCACTGGCACAGCAAACCCAATTATCTGCTTATATTAGAGCGTTATATTTTAAGCTTACGAATTACCTGTTGTGCTCAGTAAGCATCCACTCCTGCAGTGTGTGATCTCAGGTATCCTTAGGACTAAAGCTGAGAAATAAAACCAACAGAAATCTTTCTTTTCTCCACCCAAAATACCTGTTGAAGGACTGGACAGTCATTGTCTCATGGAACTTAGGGAAGTGTCTGCTTGCCCCCAAAATCCTCAGTTTTTCTTCATGGAACCAAAGCCACAACATTTCTTTTTACTCAGGGAACTTCCAATTTTCCCCCTCTTTTTTTTTGGACTGAATTTCTAATATTGGATTTCAGCCAAAAGAAAAGTTGGTCTTCAATTACTGAGATTCAATTTATTCTCTTTCTGAGCACTTGGCTTAATCCAGCTCAGAAAGGTACATTAATGAACTCTCTTACAAATGAAAACAGGGAGCAATACTTTGCATTTCATTAGCTCTTAAAAGAAAGCTGAGCAAGTTAAGCAGGGGCCAGCAATATTTTAATTAGCCTTCCTGAGATTGTCTTCTGCAAAAATAGTCCTTTTTAATTACATTGGTTACAATACCCTGCTGCAGGTCAACTCCCTACTTAATGATCTCTGTACAGCATGGTTTCTGCCCTGTGAGTATGGAGATGAATTCGGTGTTTTCCCCAGTGTTGTGGCATCTGACTAAGTCCTAGCTCCCTTCTGTGGCTGAACATGCTTCTGGCACAAGGTAACACATAGGTGAGGGCTGCCCAAGCTCTTGAGAAGCAGCATTGGGTTTGTCTGTGGGATGGATTTTACACTTGACTGCATGGTCTTGTTATCAGGGAAATTGCTGCTGATTATGCTGGCAGCTTCCAAAGAACCACATGTTAATTTGAATGTGGGGGAAAAGCTGCTCCCGAGTGTGTATCAAAGGACCTTTATTTCCGGTTCTCACAATGTCCTCAACAGTGATAAACTTCTAACAAGCAGAGATTTTTCCCATTTTTGGTTCAGTTTTGAAGTTGGATTTGATGTTTTTTCTTGTTATTAATGGGGAAATAAGTTTCTTAGCTGTTCTGAGGTTCTGGGTGCTCAGTTTTCACAGATCCTGACTCCTTACATAGCAAGCCTCTGACTAGCATATGCTAGAACTGCAATATGCAGCTAAGGTCACTACTGCTCCCAAAGCAAGACTCCAGGCTAATCTGTGGTCCAGTTTGCTGTGTGACTGGATTCCAAGTCACAGTCCTGGCTTCCTTAGTGTTCCAATATGTAGTTAAAAATACTCCATCAGCTGACATCCCTTTGCAGCCTAGAAATGCCATCAACACTTCTCTTAGTTTGCAAAAAAAGACATGCCCAGTTTTATGGTTTAGGGGTTTTTTTGTGTGTGTGTGGCTAATGTTGAGTTTCCCCGTGTGCAGAAAAGCAGGAGAATCTTGAGTTTCCAAGGATGAGCAAACAAAGAGGTGCAGAAGGAAAACCATTGGCAAAACAGCAAAATACCACAAGACAAACCCTTTTTATACAAGTAAGAATGATCAGCATTCTATCTAGTGCCCTTGTGTGGGGATTAAAGCCTAATTTATAGTCAAAGGGGGGTAGAGTCTGGCTGGAAGTGGTTCTATGAGGGAAGAGGAATTGATTTCTGAAGCACCGATACATCTCCTCTATCCGCGGAGCAGCAGGGCTCCTGGAGGACGAGCGTCTCCCAGAGCTTCAGACAAGGGCATGGATCTTGCCTGGCTCGGGTCTCTTCTCTTCCTTTCAGTTGCAGACTCACAGCTGGAACCAAGGAGGCAGAGCTAAATTTGGACCTTTATTTCAAATCAAGCCTTTTACATATCTTTGTGCCTCCTTTTATTTTGTCTTGGAAGCTGGGCTGGACTAGGGAGTTCTACTCTGCATGTTTCTGAAACACTTGAATAAAACTCATGAACGTGTCCTTGAGGAAGGAGATCATTAAAAATCAACCCTTTTGGAATGCTGGATTTTTGTCTGGTTTTATTCCTTTTTTTGGAAACAATTATCTCTTGTTATCCAGAAACCTTCCCCAGAGTCACATCTCCTTGAAAACTCCTCAGAGAAATTGTCCACGGAAAATGTTGGCCAGCTAAAATGAGCCCTTGCCACTAGCAAAACCATCAATGGGAAATGCCTGCCCCATCCTGCACCATTGCCCTGGGTCTGGAAGGGTTATACTCCATGAGTAAACAGGTTTCTCCAGAACGAAGGATTCAGATATTTTGGGATGAATTTGGCCTTCTTTTATAATTTATAAAGAAAAAAGACCTCACCGTGGCCCTGTGGAAGGTGCAGTTTCCAAGGACAAGGACAGAGTAAGAGATGAGGAAATTTGCCCAAAGGGCTACAGCTCTTCGTAAGCAGTGAAGGTGCGAATGCAACCTCATTTTCACTCTTGTTCAACTACAGAGAGAAAAGCACCTTATCCTGCGTGCGCGTGCAGACAGCAGTTCTTACTGGTAGAACTGGACTTGTTCCCCTGAGCTGCTTTCGTTTCCCCCATGCAGTCGAGACCTCAGAAGCATTTCTCCATCTGGACATCTCCACCTTGCCAGGTCCTCTGCTCTCTAGTGTCCATCTTGTGTGGCCTTTGCTCCCCCACTGGAGCACTGGACTTCTGTCCTTTTCACCAAAGGTGTTGCAGAACCATGTGGGATAAGGGTCTGGCTTGTGATATTTGGGGTTCCTTGAGGGTGTTCTGTAGGTTTTGGCCTTACTAAAGGGAGGTTTGAGGTGCATAGAATGGTGTTTGAGAACGAACAGAACAGAGCAGAGCAAAGGAGAAGAAAGGGAGGGGAGGGGAGGGGAGGGGAGGGGAGGGGAGGGGAGGGGAGGGGAGGGGAGGGGAGGGGAGGGGAGGGAGGGGAGGGGAGGGAGGGAGGAGAGGAGAGGAGAGGAGAGGAGAGGAGAGGAGAGGAGAGGAGAGGAGAGGAGAGGAGAGGAGAGGAGAGGAGAGGAGAGGAGAGGAGAGGAGAGGAGAGGAGAGGAGAGGAGAGGAGAGGAGAGGAGAGAGGAGAGGAGAGGAGAGGAGAGGAGAGGAGAGGAGAGGAGAGGAGAGGAGAGGAGAGGAGAGGAGAGGAGAGGAGAGGAGGATGAATTCGGTCGGAAGGGACCTGAATGACCACATCAGGGCTGACCAAAATTCAAACATGTTGTTAAGGGCCTTGTAAAAATGCCTCTTAAACAGTACCAGGCCTGGGGCATCAACCACCTCTCTAGGAAGCCTGTTCCAGGATTTGACCACCCTCTTGGTAAAGAAATGCTTCCTCATGTCCAGTCTAAACCCTCCTCCATTGCAGCTTTGAACCATTCCCAAGGGTCCTGTCTCTGGATTCCAGGGAGAAGAGCTCCAAAACATGTTTCAGTAGAAAGCTCACTGTGTCTTCTCTCAGTTGCACAAGGCACTGCCTGATCAGAACTAAGAAGTCTCAATAGGAGCAGAGGTGCTCCAGGTTTGCACAATTCCCGGTAAGCTGTGTTACTCGTTCAGAAACCATACTCAAAAAGCCTTGTTTGAGCAGTGTTTGCAGATGAGGAGTGTAGCCTGCTTCCAGACCAAGCCCTGAGCCTCATAGGGTAGGAACTTCTCCATTAGATTATACCTTCTTAACTGCCACTGCTGTAGGACCCAGGAGGATACAGGGATATTCCCAGTAACACTGCTAATGAAGATGGAACGCATAAGCATCTCATGTATTTGTTGCCTGATTACTATAGAAATAAATGAATCAGGGCAGCACACTGAACAGTCAATTCTCCCTTATTCAGAAACCAGCACAATTTAATTACGTCTAAATAACACTTGTAATGGTGAATAGTGAATCAATTGATGGGCCCAGTACTTCAGAGAGTGCTTTATTGGCAGCTCTGTCTGACTCTCTGGATGCTCGCTCCAAAATGAAGTGATCCTTTCATAAACCTATTCCTCTCAAGCCTAGAGGCTGTTAGGTTCACTCCCAAAACAGATTCTCCTTTCAAGAGTTAATTGCTCTGTAATCTTTCCAGAGACACAAATATTTATTGAGTCTTGAGACAGAATCTGTTTTGGTTCACCAGGGTGTAAATCAGTAGTGACAGCATCTGAAGTCACTGAAACTACACAGGAAGGGGAATCAGGACCTCAGTGCCACAGGCCTGGGGATGATGCCCGTGGCTTACAGTGCATCATCATGTGAGGGTCTCAGCTTGATTGAGATAAAGACCCATGTACCCCTACAGCTGGGAGCAGGGGTTCAGTGGCCTGTCTCATCGAACAAGCTGTCTTCCAAAGTCCTCAACATAATATGTGTCATGCCCTAATAAAAACCCCAGTGGTGGTGACAGTGGTGAAGCTGGCACTGAAACGCAGGTTCTCCTCTCAGTTATGCCCACCTTGGTCTGGAATAACTTTGCTGGATCGGTTGTTATAAGGCTACCGAAGTTGTATAGACCCCATTTCCCAATGGGCTGTGTCTCAGCAGTCTGTGCAGTTAGTTACACGTGGAGCCACTGTGCTCTAAGCTGACCAAGCTGCTGATGCTGATGCTGATGCTCTCAGGTGTAGCTGCTCAATAGCAGCATTACCTGCTCTGCCTGCCATTTCACAACATCCCTTCTCCCCTCCTGGCATTTCCTGTAGCCATCACCCCAGGAAGGTACACGAAAGCCCAAGTGAACAGATTTCAGCAGAAATCCCAGAGTAAAGAAGTTATTTGCAAAGGATTATAGAGGAGAAGCGTTAAAACCTTCAAAGGAGCTCTAATAAGTGAGGAAGTGCCTGGTTCCAGGGCATCATCGAAGACCTGTGACAGTGCAGTGTCGCTCCCCTGAGCTACTGTCTGTGTTCTCTGGTGACCTGTCCTCATTTTGCCATTCTAGGGCTTGGTAGATGAGGTGGAACTGGACGTCATCATATCCTGTCACTGTGATTAAATCTAGTCCAGGCTCAAGAGGAGAAATAAATCCATTAAGTCCAAGCCCAGGTGCCTTTGGGCTACTGTGTTGTGTGTCTATGTTGGCTGGACATTGCTCAGCATCTGTTATGAGCTAAACTCTGTGTGTCTTTGAGGCTGCAGCATCCAACCTTCCCTGAGTCTATCCACATGGCACAGGAAATCTGTAGCCTCAAGGATATTCTGTCCCAGCTGAAGGCGTGCAGATGTCCATAGGTGAGATGCGCTCCCTTTAGAGTCAGTGGAGAGCAACCTTTGGGTGCCTAAACCATAGACCAGGCCCAAGTGTTTGAGCTAAGTTAGCATGTCAGTGCTGTGATTGAAGGTTTAGCTATGTTTTAGCATGGACCCAGACCCACATGGGGCTGTGACACCCCAAGAACAAACAGCTCTCGCTACATCATGCACATCCAGCTCTTTCTCACAAAGTTCTGCTGAACTTTTTGCATTCTCCATTGTATTTATCTGACAATAATTAGGTTTGGTTTTTTTTTTTCTGTTGGTCTCTTAATTTTGGCCACAGGAATAGTTCTCCATATTACCCAGGGCAATTAATTGAGAAGGAGCTCCTGAGATGATAGCAATTTCTTTTTTAATTAGAGCCTTCAATAGATCCCATTGGAGGGAAGTCCATTAATCAGGTTTTAATTTGTGTAGTGGAGAGTTACAGCGAACACAGGCATGGAACAGGGATGGTGGGTTCTGAAGGGCAGGCTTTTATGAGGTACAGAACAAGTGCGATGGTCGGAGACTGCACTGGTGCCTTTGGACTCTTATGGGAAGCCATAAAACACAGAGCAGTTCGAACTGGATCAGGTTTTTATTCTAAAACTTAAGCACAAGTGTTTCTAAGGCTTTCCCCCCCCCTTTATCTCTGGGGAAATTAAGTTTTGCGTTAGGCCTCTGGCTTACCCATACCAGAAAAAATGAATTGTTTGAAGTAACACTTTAGTCAATTCGTTTTTGAAATCCCAGCATCAGATCCTCTGACTCCTCAGGTGTAGAACTGTAACAGTACTGTGCTCTAATAAACAACTTCCTGCTTCCTCTCCAGAAATTATGCTCATCATGCACACAGCATTCCTTTCCTGTTCTCCATCCTTCAGCTACCACTTCTTTCTGAATCTCGATTGATTTTGCTCTCCATAACAAAGGAAGTGGATGTGTTGCAATCAGTCCTCCACACTGCTCCAAGCCGCAGTGCAACAACTGCAAGCTGGTTTTCATGGGATTTAGCAGAAGTCCTAATTATAAACCTGCTCTTGTAAGATTAGCATTAAGGGAATGTTAATCATAGAATCATAAAATAGTTTGGGTTAGAAGGGAGCTTAAAGCTCATCCAGTTCCAGCCCCTGTTGTGGCCAAGGACACCTTCCACTAGAGCAGGTTGCTCCAAGCCCAGTCCAACCTGGCCTTGAGCCAGCGATGCTCTTCTATGCTTAACATTGCGAATGGGGAAACTGAGTCATGGAGCACACACACCATCCAGATTCCTCCAGCAAGAGCTGAGTCATGGTCACAGAGATCTCTCTCTTCCATATCAAATATCCTGGGATCTCACATAATTCATGTGCTTCGTGCACAGCTTTTAAATGAGTGGCTCATACTAGCAATACATTTCAAACCATCGCATGAGCAGGCGTTTGTTCTAGTTCCAGCAAGGGAAAACACAGAGGGTCAGAAAGGATCATCTAAGCTGACCATTGATAAGCTTCTGGAGAAGCTTTTTAACTGCTTGGTGACCCATTTACTTGAGGGCAAAGCACAGATTAAGAACTTCTATTGTAATGAGAGTCAAAGTGGAAGGTGAAGTCGCATTGAGTGTTTGTTAGCTGCGACTCCAGTCAGCTGCCCAGGCTCTAAGGGAAGCAGCAGCCTTCCCCTACCAGAGATGTGGAGAAATAAGGTGTAACAGGGCATTTTTCCAAACTTCCTGGAGACTTCACTGGAGAACATGAGAACTGTCAAATTAGATTAGACCTCAGATGCATCTAGACCTCTCCAAGCGGCTATGGACAGGAAATAGTGTTTTCTTCTCTTTAATCCTTTATAACTGACATCTGATTTGAGATGTGGAGTAACTCTGACTTTTGATATCTTCTTTATCATTAATTATTACAATTGAGGTTATTCACACTCTTCATGTGAAGTCTATTCCCTCTCTGGCTTCCCACACCTTCCCAAGGCAATGCTGTCCAACACCAAATCCATGTTGTGTGCTCCCCAGGACACACACCACATGCAGGGAGTTGTGTGGAATGCTTCAATCCCCTCATTTTGGAATCCCCTCCTCCTTCCTATAGCTAAAGCCACAGCAGCACTTGCTAAAAGTCATTCCTTAGTCAGGGATAATAGATTCTCCCCAGCTCATAAATGATTTGCATTACATATTCTCCTGAAGTAATGTAGGAAATGCATCAAAAGGTTTAGAGTCGTTGGGAGTTTGGGGCTTATTCTTTTCAATAGGATTGCTTATTTTCCCTCCTGAAAGCTAAGCAAGGTTCCCAGAGCTGAGTGCAGCTCTGTGGAGCTGGAGAGAAAACACTGGAAGTGATAAATGCTGGGAATTACAAGTGATCTAATGTTGTGTCATGTTACAATGCAATTTTCAGGCCCCGTATCTCCTATCCTGCAAGATTTGGATGTAGATTACAAGCACCTATGGAAAGGGAGGACTCATCCCTGATCCCAGGCACATAAAGCACTGGCTCCACATGGGAAGTGTTCGCAAGATCCAATAATAAATAATACTAATAGGACCTTAAATATGTCGCTAAGCAGAGCTCAGTGATGCCTCTCATATTGCAGCCCAGTGCTAGTGGAGAGCTTCCTCCCAGGGTGAAGAAGGCAGGAGTTTTGGTGATGTATTAGAGGAAGAGTAGAGGAAAATCACCTGGAGGCTGCTGGGGGGGGCAGGACACCGGGAGTGATCCACTCATCCCATCATATCCCAAAACATCCGAGTGCAGGGGAGGGTGTAACGCAGCTCGAGCAGAGCTTTGTATTATTTCTATAGCAACGTATAGAGCATCTGGGATTAGGAAGCAGCTTGAGCTCTGGAAGAGGAGCCAAACTACAGGCTTTGACTATAGCATTAATCCCTACTTGATAGATTCACTATGCCCACCTCTTTCCCAGGCAAAGCCTAATAAAACAGGGCTCGGGCATGGAGAATTGGCTCCTGGCACTGCTCTCCCTGCTCACTCAGGCTAATGATCACTCTGCAGGGCATAATATTTTCTCAAGCAGATTTAAGAGGAAATTCAATTGATCATCACTTTCTGCCCAGACTCCTCCGTGCACACCCGTGGCTGCTTTGCATTCCAGCCAGGATCCTGCTGCACAGAGCAGGGAGATTAATTCAGTGCAGTTTTGAGAGTGCAGTAGGTTAAAGCTGACAAACCTTTCATCTGGTAGGACACGATGTGGGTGTCCTGCACATCACCCTGATGGGGGCAAAAAGGGGATGAGGCAATGAATGGCTGGCAAAATAAGGTGATTACTGACACGTTTCAGGTTTCTTCTAGATGTCATTAATGACGTCTTTTGGAGCTGTTGGTAAAGTGATAGGGAGAAATCCTGTTCACAGATGAAAGGATAGGGTTGGTCCTGCTGACAACTTGCTGAGGAGCTGCTGAAGCTCAGGAAGGTTCAGTCGGGCAGTAGCAGATGTGACAGGGGTGTCACACAGCAACCAATAATGATATGAGGTGTGCAAGGGCGGTGATGCCAACATGAGGAAGATGAAGGGGTTGGGAAGGGAGCAGCCCTCAGATGATGGCGGGAGGCACCAGTAAAAGCTTATTGCAAAGTGTTTTACCACCACCCTGCCCATTGCTTGCAGAAAGGCAACCTCTGCCTGGTGGCTGCCTTTATTCAACCAAAAATAGTCTTACAGTCCACCCCACCTCTCCTTCCTCCTCTCCTATCTCTTCCCTATGGTCCCTGCTTCAGGCCACGTCCTTGTAAATGGTCCATTGCTCCCACCTCTGCTCAGCTTGTTCATTAGTTACATCCCTGGGCTCTTCCAGACTCCTCATCTACAGCAATGATGAAGTGACCCTTCCAGAGACCTGTAGACGAAATGAATGCTCCCAGGTACTACAGACTCAACCCTAATGTCTTTATTCAAGTAAAACTTCCCTGTGAAGCCTGAATCTTGACTCTGAGTGGAAGGGACTTGCCTGAGACTGAATGGGTGAAGTAGAGAATCCTCTGTTAACCTGCCCTGGCAAGGCAGGAATACAAACGTGATCCTGTCACGGAACTGGGGCCAGTCCCAAGGTGGATGCGAGCACTTGGAATTGCATTGGGGAGCAGCTTGAGAGCCAGAGAAGGACTGAATGTACTGAAGGATTGCAAAAGGCTGGAATTGTTGTTGCTTCTGTGCAGAACACGCTCCAAATCACTTCCCCATGCTCTCCTTCGGAATATTTTCTTGGACATCTGCAGCTGAAGTTTTGTTGGAGACTTTTCCAGAAGCAACTAAAACCAGCATCCAGCCCAGGTGTGTGCTGGGCTGAAAGTGAATGGGGTTTATGTATGAGCTGTGGGGGCAGAAAAGTCAGTTTTCCAACAGAAGGAAGCTCCCACTGGTCCGGAGGAACATTAACAGAGACTGACACACTCTAATGGAATTTACTTGCTTTTTTCTTTCATTCCATCCCAAAACTAAAAGCCAAAAAGCTCTCCCTTGTGTCACATTAAAACATGTTTCTTATTAAAGTGGCAGCTGAACTCTGCAGGCTTGAGGAGCGAGGTAGAGGGGGATTGCCAAAGTGACAAGGAGGGACAGGAGCAGTGTGTGCCCCAGGGATGGAGGGATGCAGCTCTTTGCCTCTGCACTGCTGCTCCACAGGCTTCCAGGGGTCTGTGTTCCTCAGCTGAACCATTACAACCCTTCCTTGCTGGGAAGGTGACAGAAACAGGAAGGGAAAACCAAATGCTCTGAATACATAAGGAAAACACTGGCTGGGTCCTCCCTTCCCAGCCTACACAGAGCACTCAGGGCTCTGTCGTGCTGTCAGCCCAAGGATGGGGCATAACTCACCACCATAATCTCTCTGGGAGCTGAAATTTGCTCTGGCCTGCAATTTTTTCCAGTTCATTCTTTCCTTGTGTTTGAATCCTGTTTGCAGTCTGCAGTGTTCAGACACTGAGCACTGCTGCTGAGCTGTGATTGCTCTGATAAGCCCGAGGTATCATTTCTGATCCATAGCTGGGATTGCACATTATCCATTTCCAGCCAGTGAGTATTTGCCTGCAAAGATTTGCAATGCAGTGTTCACACATGCTGCTTCCCAGCAGAACCAGCTCCTTCAGCTGAAAATTCCCACCCCCAACCAAAGCAAGAGCAGCTCCATTTGGGAAAAGCCTTTCCAGGATGCTCTTTTAGTGTCATTCCTTCCTGGTCCCCGGGGTCTGAAGGGCTGGCCTAGGGGCAATGAAAAGTCGCCGTGCCTTGCTTTACAGATGGGGAAACTGAGGCACGGAGTGATGTGCTGGAAATCCAGTGGATTTATGGATCACCAGCATCACCCTGATGTGCTGTGGTGAGACTGCCCTGCTCCTCGCTTGGGTCCCATGGACACTTGCTTGTGAGTCCCTAGCAGCAGAAGGCTCTCGTGGTCCTGCCTCCCATTGACCAGCAGCCTTTCCAGCTGGGAAGCTGAGGCCCTGAAGGCCTTTGCTCTGCTTTGAATCACCACCAAAATTACAAGAGGAGTCTCTGTGAAGGATGTTCCCCCCCCACACCCATAAAAAATAGATATCCTTATAAAAAGAGATTTTTTAATTAAAAATAAAAGATTATTATTATTAAAAAGATTTTTCTTTATAGATTTTCCTTATAAAAACAGCTTTTCTTTATAAAAATAGCTTTCCATGAAAGAAGGCAGCCTCTCCTTGCCTCCCATGAAGAGACATATCCTTAGGTAATGGCAGAGCCAGTGCTGGGCATGGGAGGGGAGATGCGAGATCTGCCCACTATGCCCCATTAGAACCCTGAAAGCTTTCATTTGTCACAACAGAGATTCCAGCCCGGATCCCGCAGTGACAAATCATTGTCACTGGGATAATCAAGCTGCAGAGACAGGGTCATTTATCTTGGCTCTTTGCTAAACAAAGCGTTTCGCTCCCTCCCTCCCGCCCGGCTCTTTGCAGAGCTAAGGGGGCCTACACTGCCTGGACCACACCATCAGAGGTCCTCCATGTCCCGCTGCTGTCAATTAAAGCCTGAATGAACCAGGGTACATGGAGCTGCAGCATCCTCCCAGGCACCCTTTGCCAAAGCCAGCCAGCATAAGGCAGTTGGTGCTCTTTGCCTCTCCTGAGTGCTGAATCAGGCTTGCAGCACTCACCAGACATATGTTTGTGAGCTGAGTAGCTCATCTTTATAGCTCTTTCATGGTTCAAATAGAATATATTTCATTGGAAACAGCATTTAATGCATTTAATAAGGCCAACCTGGTAGGCAGTAGCTCAAGAGGGGTTTGAGAGACTGATGATCCCCCCAGTGCTCAATCTGCTGCATGATTTAAACAATCCAAATGCTCAGGGCTGAGTTTGGTGCCTAAATCTCAAAAGACTCAATTGCAGAAGAGGCAGAATAATGGACTGGGAGTCACAACAACTTGCTAACCCAGTGGAAGCCACCAGCCTGCATCCCTTCAGGCTGACTGATGGGTTTGCCTGTGTTCCAGTGAAGCCATTCAGTGTGAGTGCCTTCAGCTGGAGGTGGTAACTCCTGAAGACCCAATAACTGCTCACAACCTTCTATGTGCTGCAGCAGGAGCTCTGGGTTATGAGTCTGAGTTTGTGCCCAGCTCTTGGGGAGGCTTGGGTGCAGTCAGAGGTGGTGGTGGGTGTTGGATGCAGAGGCTGCTCGGTTGTGAGTGAGGGTCTTTGTTAGCAGGCAACCAGAATGAGCTATGCTCGGGCTGGCCAGGCTGCATCTCCCTGCTGAGCAGGAGGCTGAAGGCACAGTGATGCTTTAAGTTGTTTTCTCTCTTTAGCAGTGAGATGAGCTCTCTGAAGCAAAACACTTACTGAGTCCTTTCGGCTGCTTTGATCGTGGCAGATGACTTCTCCTTTTCACTTGGTGCTCATGAGCTGCTGTTATCTTGAACTGTGGCTGGTGGGGATGTACTTCAGGCTCACAACTTCTTTCCTGGGGCTTCCACTTCTCCCTGTTCATCCTCTCCTCTTCTCACAGTGTACTTGAGCGCTTAAGTTGATTTCTCCCTGTTGACTGGTGTGCTCCTATGCAAATTACAGAGGCTGCGAAGCTGAATAGGTAGCTACTGAGCTGGGGAAAAAATAATGCTTTTGATTTGAGTCATGATTTCCTCTATTTAAGTCATTTTAAAACATAAGGAAGATGTGTAGGTACAAGCCGCCTGTTCTTTATTTTCAGGTCTTTAGTTGAAAATTGCTACTGTTGAATCCTAAATCCTAGAAAGGATTGAGAAGGCAGCTAAAGAAACAGGGATGTTTCCTGCTCTGAGACCCTGGCTACCTTCATGCTGATAGTTTACAGGTGAAGTGCTGCTCACAGCAGTGAAGTTACCAGCTGCTGCTTGGACTTGTGAACATAACCTTGTTCTGAGTTCAGTTCCCCCTCTCAAAGCTGAGGGTGCCATCTCCAGCCATGGTGTGCATCTCCATGGGAAGAGAAAAGAGAGCTGCTTAGAAACATTCAGCCCCATTCCCAAGTAGAAGTTGAATGGGGAGAGCTTGGAAATCAGATAAGGTTGAGCCCATTCCTTTAAGTTCTACATGATTCATTCAGCTGTGGTTGCACCCTGAGCCTTGAAGATGCTCAATTTGCCCTATTTCTGGGATGCAGCATCAATCCCAAAGATGTTCTCCCTTCTGAGGGTCTCACCCCAGGGCCCCACTTAGTGCCAAGAGCTGGAGAGAGGGTTTCCTTTGCAGAGAGCCCTGCTTCAGAGCCAGCCCAGCCTTTCTGAGCTCCTGCCATCATTCAAAGTAGGAAGGTGAATTATCTTCTGACAAACGATGTGGGCAGACAGGACTTTCAAGGCTTCATTAGTGCAGGCACTGGCAGGGGGGAAGTCTCGGCTTAGTGGCCTGAGCATGTGCTGGGGTGAAGACTCCGCTGTGTAGAATTAACAAGCACTGAATGATGTGACAGAGCAGCCGCACAGTTCAGTGTGTGCTCCACCAGGGGAGGTGATTGGCACTGCGGTGGTACTGCCCTGCTAAGGAACTGCCCAAAAGAGATGTCAGCAGTGCATGAGCCAGAGGTGATGGGGGGACCTGGGGAAGCAGGATGTACCCCCCCCCCCCCCCCCGGGCATAGATGGGGCTAACACACATGCCCCTTCCTGGGGTTACATTGCATGAGGGTGGCAGAGGGCTGGGAGCACTGGATTGTGTGCTCGCAGTCATAGAATCCCAGATTGGTTTGTGTTGGAAAGGGCCTTAAAGCTCCTCCAGCTCCAACCCCTGCCACAGGCAGAGACACCTTCCACTAGAGCAGATTGCTCCAAGCCCCTGTGTCCAACCTGGCCTTGACCACTGCCAGGGATGGGGCAGTCACAGCTTCTCTGGGCACCCTGTGCCAGCGCCTCAGCACCCTCACAGTAAAGAACTTCTTCCTTATATCCAACCTGATCTTCCCCTGTTTCAGTTTGAACCCATCACCCCTTGTCCTATCACTCCAGTTCCTGCTGAAGAGTCCCTCTCCAGCATTCTTGTAGCCCCCTTCAGACACTGGAAGCTGCTCTGAGGTCTCCAAGCGTCTTCTCTTCTCCAGGCTGAGCAGCAGAGGGGCAGGATCACCTCCATGACCTGCTGCTCACACTTCTTCTGGTGCAGCCCAGCACATGGGTGGTTTCTAGGCTGTGAATAGTCCCTATGGAGTCTACAATGAGCAACTGGCCGTGACCCCCTGTAAGTTAGGATACACCTCGGATGCATCCCGTGCCTCAGTTTACCCCTTTACCAAATGATGACCTGAGCAGTGGCTGGGTACCACCCTTGTGCTGCACCCTCCAGACTGAGCTCACCACGCGCATACAAAATACAGGGCTGGTTTCTTGTCTGCTGGAGCCTTGCAGTCTGAGTGCACTGGGAATGGTTTACCCAGCCCACAGTGATTTAACTTCTGCCCCATTCCTCCTCTCCTTTCTCTGGGTCATCACCAATTTTCCCATTTGATGGCAAGCAGCAGTTTTCCAGCAGGGCAGAGCCATCCTGTGTGTGCACAGATTTCCTTTGATCCAAGCAGGAAAAAGGGTTTCTTGATACACAGGCTCTGGAGAAATCCTGTCCTTGCATCCTGTTTTTGAGGCAGTCTCATTATCCAGTAACAAAACTGGCTGGAAATCTGCCTTTCAATGTTCTCTTTCCCCTTCAAAAATCTTTGGACAAGATGGACATTTCCTGGGAAATGTTTTTTGTAGGACTTTATTGCAAACTCAATGGGAGCAATGAGGAGGAGAGGTTAACCACCCCAGTTCTGTCCTTCCTCCCTCCTTGTTGCCCTGTTTCACTCATTTCTTTCAGCATATATCTGGGAGTGATCCACAGCTTCATATTTAACAGAGCAGAGACAGCCAGCCACAGCACCAAGTCCCCCTGTACCTTCCACCAGTTCTCAGCGGTTCTCCTGCCCCATCCCTATGGATCTAATGCCACAAGCCAGGTAACAGAAATGACGGCTCTTCAGTTCCTTTTTCACATGAAACGCTGGCTCCTAATTACAGCAGGTTCCATTCCTACCTTGTTCCCTTTCCCCATTGATCCATGGAAGCCCTATGGTCGGCACAGATCAAATTGTCCCTTAAACAGAGGCAAGATAACTTTATATTCTGCTTGGGTTTGAACTTCATCTTGGGTCATTTCAAAACAAACCCTGGAGAGTTTCGTTACTGAAACAGCAGAAAGAATTCCCCTTTCCGGTTTCTTGTTCTTCAACTGAACTCCCAGCCAGCGCTGGTCCAGACTGCTCAGGCCCACAGTGGTGAGGGGCAAAGGCAGAACTCACCAAGGGATGCAGTGAAACAGAAATAAAGAAGACATTACCTAGTTCTGCCTTCTGTTTTCCCCAGAGCCATTCATTTTCAGCCCAACCATCTTTCCCTGAGCTGGTTTGACTTCAAACCATATTCCCTTTTCCTGCTGTATCAGGGTTTCTGTGGTCCATCTCCCAGCAGCTGTGGGCAGGCTGGTGAAGGAACAGAGATGAAGAATCGGTCAAATGAACAGCACGAGCCCCTCCAGGGCTGTGAGGAAGTGTCTGGGTCTGCTCTGGGAGGAATCACAAAGCTCACATGTCCAGGAGAGACATGAGCTAACGCTGTCTCCATGGCAGAGGAGAGGGATAGCAGCGTGATGGGACATGAGCCCTTCATGTCTTCCAGACATCACCTTCAACAGCAAATGTAGTGAAAACGAACATTAGCTTCATAACGTGAGACCAGTTCTTGATTCACATGCTCTTAAGTAACGTATCAGAGAATGTGCTATTGCAATGTTTCCTCTGCAATGCTTGGATGTGTTCTGATCTATCAAATCCCTCCTTGATGAACCTCTGAAGTGAGGTGGTCTACTTGTCCTACTTGCCACCTTTTCCCAGCCCCACCATAAGCTTTCATGTCGCCTATGTCTGGCATGGAAACAACCGCACTGTACAGTGATGGCAAGGTCACCTTTGTAGCTGATGGCCTGTGGGGTTGGAGGTGGGACTCACCAGATCAAGCATGGTGAGCAAGCTCATGGTGAGGTTTCCAGACCTTCACTAACCTTCACTAACCAGCTCCTGACTCTCACTCTGGGGATCAGGCAGCAAACCCCTCAGAGATGAAAGCCTCACCCTGGATCATCCAACTGATCCCTGTCTCACTGATAAAAGCCAGACCCATCTCTTCTTGCTACCAACAACTGCTTCCTTCAGCATGAAAATACTGATGGGCCTTCTCCTTGCCTTGTGCTTAATGCATCACTCTGGGAGACCTGAAGGTTTCTTGGCAGCTGTGGGAGGAGAGGTTGGTCACAGCCATTGTTCCCATAGACATGGGAACTTCAAAACACTCTGGAATATTCAATGTAACAGCCATCAGTGAGTCACTAACTCTCCTGAACATGCCACAGGCCTGCAGTTGTGCTTTTTTGGAAGGTTGATGCTGGGGCTTTGCTAGTGAGGAAGGGCTATTAATGATCCCAGCGTGACGTCCAGGGATGTGTGTCCCTTCTCATCACTTCCCCACAGGGTGACAGCAGTGCTGATCTCTCTGATTTCAATGCAGTGATGAAAATCTATAGCCAGAAGTGCCTGGGGTGACTATGGCTGGGTGGTGATAATTGTGCTCAGGGGCAGTGAGCAATGAAGACACTGAAATGCAGGGTCATCTAGGAAATTACAACCCTGGGGTGGTTTGGAATGCTCCTCTCTGATGGGGAAGAGAAGGCTGTCATCTCATAAAACACATGAGGTTTCTCAGTGAAATAACTTCTTTGCTCCTCTGCGGATATTAGTAACTTGCAAATGAGAAAGGAAAAGTAAGTGATTGCTGACAGCCCTGCTTGAGGAATGGCTTGGGATGCAGCAGTGCTGCAGAACTTGAGGGTTATTGTCTGTGTTCCATGATGAACTCACAGTGTTGACCTTTAGCAAGAGACTTGTGTTGATCCCTGACTTGCAAATTGTGGGTAGAAAAGGATGGAGATGGGGTCCATGAGGGAACGTCGATGCTTTTGGCTTAGCTAACCAAACTACATTGCAAATGTCCCCAAGTCCTGCACTGTCTGATTGGCAAAGCATTTCCACTGACTCCCTGCTGCCTGTGCAGTCCTCAAGAGGTGCCCCTGTCACTTTGGAAAGTGATGCACAAAGGCTATGGAAAGACAGAACGGACACTTTTATTCCTCATTTACCTCCAGAAACCCATCTCCTGCTCTTGCTGGAGGAGTTATCCCGGAGGACACACTCTGTGCTACACAATCCAGGGCTGGTAGTCACAGGCACATATTGTTTCCCAGTTCTACATCAATTTTCCACTTCAGGGATGGAAGATGAGGTTTAAAGGCTGAGTTTGTTTTCACACCTCATCCTGGTGATGTGCCCTGCTCTACCATGAGAGCTCCAGGCTGATCACCATTCTATCCCATCATGGTCCAGGACAACTCTTCCCTGCTCCTTGATCAAGTCAGTGCCTGCTGCAGCTTAGTGAGCATCCCAAGAAAGCTCATTCCCTGCCAGACCATCCTGGCAAAGACTTTCTAAGCAATCCGTCTTGGAGCTTACTGGCAACTTTTCAGCCAACCTTTTCTTCTTAATCAGAATAAATGGTGCTTTGATGAGTGAGACCATTTCTTAAAACACTGAAATAAGTCTCTTTCAGTGAAGCTTTTGGGATTTGGATTGAACTTGTGGGTAGGTAGCTAGGGACCGCCTGTGCAATGGTCAGGACAGCAGCCGCCAGGGGTATTTGTTTCAGGTTTGGGTGGGAAGGGACCTCAAAGCTCATGCAGTTCCAGTCCCCCTACCATGGACAGGGACACCTTCCACTAGAGCAGATTGCTCCAAGCCCCATCCAGCCTGGCCTTGAACACTGCCAGGATGGGGCATTCCCGAAGACATGCTGCTGCAGGCAGGGTATGTACCTGAACTGAGACTCTTCCATCTGAAGAGTCTGACCATTCTTCTGACCACTGGGCTCTCCTCCAGCAATGAGCAGCTTCTTTCTTTGGAGTTTTTGGTCAAAGTGTTGAAGGGTCCTGGTTTCACATCAGAGGGGAGTGAAAACAAAGTGTAAATCCTCCCAATACCTTGCAAAAGGCAATTCTTGTTGGCAGCCATTCCCTGTTGTGGTGCATCAGAGGCTCTCCCTGCTGTGCTGTGTGTGCTGGGGGTACCTCTGCAGCACAGTGAAGGGCTCTCCTGGGATCACGACAGGGAGTGGTTCACAGCCAGAGCAGGCTTGCAGCTTGTGAAGGAAAAGGGAATGGGGGGAATCCAATGGAAAATGTTGGTGTGAGGTGGGTGGGATACCTAACAATGAGAGAGTGGTTCAAGTGATTGCCTTGAGTAAGATGGGGAGGGTCCTCCCACCACCCTGAGCAGAGAATCCAAGCGAGTGTGCCTCTAATCAAGGGAGCAGCTCTTCATGGAAACAAAAGCTCTGCCAAGGCTCTGGCTGAAGAACAAAGTTACTTCCAAAAACAAGGACAATTATCTTGAATTGCTTCTTATTTACCACTAAGAATCCGTCCTTCTCCTGGTAAGGGAAAGTTTGAGACATCAAATTGAGATGTGGAGACAGTGCCACAAGAGCTGGATGAGAAATGCTGGCGAAAATTAATGATCAGTAACCAGATGAATGGCACCTCCGTGTTCACATCTCTTGGTTAACAAGTGTGAGTAATGAGCAAACTTGTAAAAACCAAACCGCGGGTTGTTTGGGACACAATAAGTTAAAAAAAGAAGAGTCAAGCAGTTGGTTCATTTAAATGCAATGAGTAAATGGATCAGTTCTATTTTCTTCAGGGGTATAAAAGCAAACAAGAGCAAAGATGATGTATGTGTGCACTGAGCATTGTTTCCAAACCTCAGCTGTTGCAACGCGGAATATATTTGCAAGAGGGAGAATGGTTTGAGAAATGAAATTGCAGTGGGAGGGGGAATCTGCACTACTGCCATTTTCCTGGTATTAGCAAAGTCCATTGGCATTCTGTCTGAACAGGAAGGGAATGGGAATGCCACGGAAGGACAGCACCTGGAGAAAGAATTATCGATTCATCATCTCTTACAGTGTTTCTAAAGTACCCACTGCAAGAATGGAATACAAGCTACAGAATCAACTGTTACAACCAGGGGGATGCAATAATATATCTGTGTCCAATAGGAGTTAAACATTGGAGTGATTTGTTGGAAAAGATGATAGAATCCCAGAATGGTTTGGGTTGAAGGGAACTTAAAGCTCATTCAGCTCCAACCTCTGCCACAGGCAGGGGCACCTTCTACTGGTGCAGATTGCTCCAGGCCCCATCCAACCTGGCCTTGAGCACTGCCAGGGATGGGGCAGCCACAGGTTGTTTTCTTTGCTGCAGCACATGCACCTGCAGCCATCTCTGTAGTTATCAGTGTGGCAAATAAATACACTGAACACTTCTAACAGCACAGAAACCCTCACCTCTGTTTGTGCCTCTGTATTGCCTGTGCCCCACATTCCCAGCCTTGCCTCTTGGGAAGGGGCAGCAAGAAGGAGCTGTGGGTATGGAAGAGGCAAGAGTCAGAGGAGGGGCCGAGGGCCCAGCACAGGAGCAGATGCCCCAGGCATGTGCAACCAAAAGCTAATTAAAATGGATGAGAATTGGTTTTATCTCTTCAAACAATTGTGCAGTCACATTTCAATTAAAATAATTCTAAACCATGTCTTTTTTATGTAGTTTTGCTAATGTACATACTCATGCACTCATCAAAAATAGACAGAGCGAGTGGAAAGACTTTTCTTCTTCCTAAAAGGCTTTTAATGTCAGGAAATTAAGATATATGTATGTATGTAAGGATTATAGGCATAAAGACAGCGCCGAGTTATAGAAAGCTCTGTCTGGGTGAGATCTTTCTCTTTCTTTCTTCTTGCCATTTAACTAGTTTTTGATGTTGTAAAGACATTTTTGTGTATAAAGCTCTTTGCAGCTCAGAGAAACCTTTATTGAAAAATAATTGGAAGCCTTGATTCACTGAGGGAGAGCGATGGGTTCCCCACATGCTCTTTGCACATATCCTGACTCTTTTTAAGAGTTTCTGTGTTTAGTATGGAGTCTCAATTACTGCTGTGACTCCTTCTCTGTTCTTTGGGGAGGTACCTGCAGGGGATGTGGAGTTTGGGGTGGAAGGAGTAGTTCAGGAAGGGTGACTGGAGTGGAGAGAGAAAGGAAAGGGGTGTAAAAATGTGTAGAGGAAGACAGATTTCCAGATGGCAATGGATAAAAGATCAAGGAGATGCCTTTATCTGTTCAGCCATGGAGAGGTCTACAACCCAGGGAAGTTTGTCCTGTGCCAGCAACCACTGCTGTGCTGTCTGACGCATTTTCAGCTCTCCTTTGGGTGCTGGAAGGGACCTTAAAGCTCATCCAGTTCCAGCCCCTGCCACTGGCAAGGACACCTTCCACTAGAGCAGTTTGCTCCAAGCTCCGTCCAACCTGGCCTTGAACACTGCCAGGGATGGGGCAGCCACAGCTTCTCTGGACACTTGTCATGACAGGTCCAAGCTGAATAGTGCGAACATGCGTGTGCCCATGCTGATGCCTGGTGATGCTTTTAAAGAACTCCAGAACTCTTTGGAAATGTCATCTGACACATGTGTAGCTTATCACACGCCTCATTTGGCACAATTATTGTGCTCATTACACATTCAATTAGATTGGCTTGAAATTATGTTACTTAAATAAAGAAGCACTACCGGAGAGAGTGGGATGGAGCTGCCTGGCTGAGCCTGAGCCCGAGCCCATTTAGACATCCACAGTCATTGTGCTGCAAAGGAACTGGAAGTTGAAGTCAGTGCAGAGTCCCGAAATACCCAATTAAAAGGGGTTGAAGCAGAGAATTCCAACACTCTGGATTCTTGGGAAGGTTGGAATGAATCTTCATGAGTGACCCTCATGATTGACTTATTCATTTAGTTATTTGGTGGTTGGTGTTGCTAAAAAATAGAAACATTTCCTTTTGTTTCCCCCTATCCTGAGCTTGAAATAAGATAATTTCTGTAGGTAAAGCTGTAGGACTTGAGCCAGTAACACACATGGCATCACGGATTCATATCAAACAGAGTGATACTTGCAATGGTGCCTCTCTCCAGGAAGGAAAACCACTAATGTTTCTTCCAGCAGCTGGTATTATCCTGACTTTCTGCTGACTGAGCTATGCCAGGATGGAACAGAAACATTTGTCTCCATTGTGACACATTTCACTGAGTGTCCCTATGTAATCTCCAGAGCCACATGTGTAATAAAAAGATGGGAACAAAGCAGAAACAATAAGCAGAGGTGATAAATGACACAAGAGGAAGAACTTCTTTATGTGCGGCTGGTCTCAAACCAAAGTAGACGGTATCAGAAGGGTTTGGAGCTGGTGTCTCCACCGTATCAGTGACTTTCCTGGAATTCCTGGGCTAGACCAGCAAAAGGTCTGTTGTTTCCCTCACAAATCCCACCACCCAGATGGAGTGTTACACCTGAGAGCATCAGCAGAGAGAGGCAGGGAGAGAGGAAGGTGTAGGGGTGTGAATTATGGAGTATTGTGAGATTGCTGGTACTTGTATCGCTTCTAAGGTTCTGGCCGCTGGGGCTTTGATTACTGAGATTAAAGGGGAATAATCCCATAGCCACTCATCAAAGGACACATGAAATAAGCAGACCGACTTGTGCTATCCGAGGAGGCTGCCCCAGCAAACATGAACAGGGAATACTCAAGTCAGGATCCCTCCTGATGAGGAAGAGCGTGGTAACAACTCGAGCTTCAGCAGTCAATAGAAAGCAAAGAGAGGGGATAGTCAAGCCCAAGGTGAGGAGATCCATGATCCAAGCTCAGGCTAATTGTACCACCCAGTTCCTCCTCCTGCAGCCAGTTTGACAGCTGGAGCATGGAGAAAAAGCTGCAAGAAGAGTCAGGGAGAGCCGTGGGACAGAGGATGCGCATTTACCTGACAGGAGTCCCTCCCTCAGCCTTCCATCAAGAACTAGAGCTGTTAATGAAGTGCCCATTTACTTCCATCTGCACAGAGTGCTTGCTTCCTTCGCTGCTGCCCAGACCTTGGGCACATCTCGTACTGCAGACAGGAGCCAGTTTCTCCTATTCCAAGAAGAAAGAGAGGACAAAGAAGGAACGAATTTGTCAAAACCCTCTTAATGAGCTGTTGTGGTTGCTCAGCCAAGGCACTGATGACCTCCCAGGTTAATTACCTGCAGCAGAACCTGATGGCTTCTCTCCATCCTCCCTCACTATTCTTTCTCACAGCCAGGATCTCCTTTAGTCTGGGTGCCAAGCTGCTCACTGGGTGACATCTTCAGGTGCTTTCATGCCTTCTTCATCCTCTGCCAGCAGATCTGGCACTGGACAGGAGTGCCAGGAGCCAGCATTACTCCCTGATAGCTTCATGCTTCATGTTCCATTGCAATGTGATTTCATCTGGCAGAAGCTCTTTGCCTCCCAGCCTGCTGCTGTCCTGAACTGCAGAGCTGCCACAAGGATGCCTTCAGGTCCAGCTCACAGGGCAGTGTCATGCGGGATGGTGTCAGAAAGGAACACACAGACCCCCAAGACAGGAAAGCTGATGCCAGTGACAAGGAGCGGTGGTCACAAATGCCTGGAATGGCCTTAATGCTTTGGCGGCATTTCAGATCCCTGTGGAAAGCAGAGCAGGGCTCAGACACTGAACCTGCTGGCGGATTATCCCAGTTATGGACAGATTGAGGTCCCTTTTGTCGTAACTCTAAGAAAGCAGGAATGGTGACAAGAGAATAGAGCCATGGAGCTGAGCAAGGATGGGAGACCTTGTGACAGTCTGTCAATACCTAAAGGGGCTCCAGGAAACCTGGAGAGGGGCTTTGGCCGAGGGCCTGGAGAGACAGGACAGGGGAATGGCTTTAACTGCCAGAGGGGAGACTGAGATGAGCTCTTAGGCACAAGTTCTTTCCTGTGAGGGTGCTGAGGCACTGGCACAGGGTCCCTCCCAAGCAAACCCATTTCATGTTTCCCAAGGGACCTCTGGGGGCAGGCAGTGGGGTTTCAGCCTCTCTAGTGGATCCTCTAATTCAGATAGACTCCTTGGGAGAGCTCATCATTTCCAAACACACCCAGAGGGCTTTTCCCACAGGAAGAGGCTGCATTATCTGAGGGAATCTAGCACCCAGGGGTGACGCCTCTTTGCCTGGGACTTTGCTATTTTTAAGGTGCAAGTGTGAATGGAAATGGGGAAGAATATGTACTGCATTGAGGAGCAGAGTTGCACCAAGTATTCGCCGTTGACAATTTATCTAGCAGCTTCCTCCTCCATCTCTTCTGTTACATTGACTGAAGGGCTTCCAGAGCCCAGGAATTTGTTTCTCCTTCATGCCTAGTTGATGTACTCCAGTCTTATATTTGCACAGGTAGACCATGCATAATCAGCTCCCTTTTTTTCCCCAGTGGGGTAGAAAGAACAAGTTAAATGACCAGAAACAAGCTGGATTAATTGTTCAGTGCAGGCGCCACATCCTTTTGTCTCCAATGACAGTCACATTCACAGGTCTTTCAGTAAAAGGACATGGCCAGGTAGGAAAAGAACAGCCCTGTTTCTGGAATAGGAATGAGATTGTGGTATTGCAGTGCTGGAGCAGGTCCAGGGAAGGACAACGGAGCTGGTACAGGGCCTGGAGCACAGTGTGATGGGGAAGGGCTGAGGGACCTGAGGGGTTCAGTCTGGAGAAGAGAAGGCTCAGGGGGGACCTGATTGCTGCCTACAACTGCCTGAGTAGGAGGATGGAGCCAGGAGGGCGCTGGGCTCTGCTCCCAAGGAACAGGGATGGGACAAGAGGGAAACGGCCTCAGCTGCACCAGGGCAGGGTTAGATGGAGCTGAGGAACAATTCCTTCCCCAAAGGTGCTCAGGCATTGGAACTGCCCAGGGCAAGGCTGCAGTCACCGTCCCTGCGAGTGTTCACACACCATGGAGACGAGGCCTTCAGTGCCATGGGTCAGTGGTGGGTTTGGAAATGGTTAGACTTCTTGTGCTTAAAGGTCTTTTCCAACCGAGTTGATTGTATGATGCCTGTGATTCTATGAATCGAAGCTCAGTCTCATCCTCCCATCCAGCAGCTGCCAGGACATGATCATTCCCATGCAGCCCCCCAAAGGGCTGCTCTGGGTCAGAGCTAATGGAGCAGCAGGTTCAGGCCATCCTCTTCAGATAATGGCAGAGAAGGATCCTTCCCCAGCCATGCCTGTGCCCCTGCCTTCCTCATGCCCTGCATCATGCACGAGCTTCTCTCAGAGCTGCATTTTCCAGCCTCCCTCACTGCAGCAATCAGTCAAAGAAGATTTTCTTTGAATAGAAAAGGTTTTGTTAAACCTGACCAGTTTCACCAAATCACATCGAGCACCATATTTTGCTTCCCATTTGGAACAAACGGATTTTTCAGCAGACTAGGAGACCAACTGGTGATGTTTGCCCATCTCAGAAATCCAGAACTCAGTGCTGAAAGTGGAAATTGTATTTTGTTTTTAGCTTAAAACAAGCAAAATTCCTAATAGAGATCCTGAGTCATGCTGAAAAATGAATGGTCCTGACATTCTTCACATGATGATAACATCAGTGGAAATGAGAGCCATTAACAACCCTATTGCACTGCACATGTATTTGTCATTAGCTATAACAATCAGATATTAATATTATTGCTATTTTATTTAGATAAAGGGCTGAACATCTGCAGTTTTTCATGATTAAAGATTATTCATTACATTATAATTATTGTCATTATTCTTTATAAAGCAGGGACAAGTCTGACAGGGCCTTGGGCAACCTGGTCTAGTGGGGAGTATTCCTGTCCATAGCAAGGGGTTGGAACTGGGTGATATTAAGGTCCTTTCCAAGCCAAACCACTCTGGGATTCTGTGATTCTAAATATTGTGGGGTTTAGAGTGGGGTTTTTGCACCCAAAACGTGTGCATCTGTAGTTGCCTTGATTAATCAGCTCTGGAGGTTGGGGTACATCTCCTCGTGCACCCCTGAGCAATCTCCCCACCATCTCCTCTGCACAGAGACACAGTGTGACCTCTTGGGGAGGTTTGCAAAGCTGAAAACCGTCCTTTGGGCCATGAGATGCCCTTGTGTAATCAGCCTTGCTCTTTGCACTGCACTTTATGTCAGTCTCACTGCGCGTCTGTCACTATGTAAATGAGAGAAAACAAAGAAAAATTACTTCACCCATTTAGGAGGTTCTTTTTTTTCCTTCTCTTTCTCCTCTGAAGCCGCAGCACACACAGACCTGTCCAAGGACTCTCATTCTGCAAGCTTCACTTCACAGGGAAATTGTTTTATTTGTGTTTGGGCTTTGAATCGCAGCCTAATGATGTGCAGGGCTGTGGCTTTTCCATTCCATTTTATTTGATTAACCAAGTACTGAGCATTGCTCATCTCTGCTCAGGACAAAGCACTCTCCTGTCTCAAGAGAGAGGAGTTCTGGCTTATCTCTTTGTCCTCTACAAGCTGCAGAACCAGGATCTGCTCATGTCACGGCAACGCGCAGATGCTTCTCACTGCCCTTGAACGTACTCCTATGTTCAGGTGCAGAGTCTGACGTGTTGGGAGCATGGGAAGGAGAACCTCCAGGCTAGGTGCAAACCCAAAGCCCAGCAAACCTCCCTGAGTATCCCACAGCAGGGATAAACATCATGGACTGTGGTTTGTGAGGGCTAATGCAGGGCATGCTTCCAAGCGAGGTGTTCAAAGCTTGCATTTGTGTGGTACTGAGAAACTGGATCCTCCCTTCTCCAAGCTGCTGTTAGGTAGCTGGAAGAGCTGTTTCCTCCAGCAAGCCCCCGCCTTCTGATGTGTTACAGATCCAGAACTGGACCTGCAATCTTCCTCGGTGTCCTTCTCATGCTCTTCTGAGGTGTTCGTCTCCATTCTTCAGTGGGGAGCAGAGCACCACCAGGGAGGGTAGGAAGGCATGCCCAAGCTGAAGAAAACAATGGTGTAATTACACTGGTTTTCGGTATTAAGTCCAAATACCCAGAAGTTATCTCTGCCTACATCGTACAACTGTTTCCTGGGAGCATTACCTGGATTCCTGGAAGCACTTTGCTCCTGTGCTGGCCTCTGCTCTAGGAAAAGAGCCTGAGACCACTCACCCGAGAGCCACCACCAAGGCTGGCAGCCTCCAGCACTCCAGCAGTCACTTTCTAGAAGATGTGGAGGTTGTTTTCTGAAACATATGCCTTTTTAAATGGAAAAATTGCCAGATTCTCATTTTTTAACTGATTTTGTGAGCTTTTGAAGCTGGAGGGGAAGTGTTATTTTTAAGTTTATCTGCAGTTACTGCACTGAAAGCTGAATCTCAGCACATGCCTTTGAGACCCGAAACTTTAACAAAACCACAGCTATTCCACAACTCCCAGTAAAACTTGGGGAGGTGATCTCTGATAATGTGAATCACCTCAGGAAGCCTTCTCTTAAATTCTTCAATGCTATATTTTCTGCCAGCTTTAAGTTTCTCTGGATACCAGGGATGATCCTATTAAATAAGAGTGTGATTTCTGTTTTGTTTGTGGGTCATTTAATCCACTCCTTTTACAAGGAAATGTAAAGGATACAAGGAATATGAGGACTGTATACTCTTGGAAAGCTGTCATTCTCCAGCTACAGAGAGTGACGTCCTGATATAAGGTGGAAAGAGGTGGGAAAAGATGAGGGCAGTCACAGGGCTTAAAACATTCTTTGCTGGAGTATAAAGTAGATTACAAAGGAAGATGGTATCATTGCCATTTTACTGCAGGGAAACGTAACTTCTCATGTTTTTCCATGGCCCTCCTCTCTTTTTCATGGACACAGACACCCCAGAGAGCTCAGACCCTGTATGAAATCCTTGAGCACAAGTCAGAAAGCAGGTTGAGCTCCAGCGTTGGTTGCCAGAGCATGTCTTGTCCCATTTGTGTGCTTGGTGCTCACTGTCATGGAATCATAGGAGTGGTTTGGGTTGGAAGGGACCTTAAAGCTCATCCAGTTCCAACTGGATACACGGACACCTTCCACTAGCGCAGGTTGCTCCAAGCCCCATCCAACCTGGCCTTGAACACTGCAGGGATGGGGCAGCCACAGCTTTAGTACTCTAAGCACTCTGCCAAAATAATGTTTTGCTCCTTTCATCTGAGGATTTCATAGCACTTTGCAGACACTAAATACACCTTAGCAGCCCTCTCTGCTCTTGGTGAATACAGGACTGCTCAAGAGGACCATCTCAATGAAGCAGAGATAAGCTTTTGTTTTCACCCCTAGTTGAGACAAAGGGCTGACTTGACCTACATCCCATGGCATCTGCAGGATCTTCTGGTGGGGAGAGGTCCATTAGGATCCCTGCCTTGCCTCTCAGAGTTTATAACTGGGCCTTGCCCATGGTTTTTGCTATCCTTAATAATCTGAGCCCTTTATCAGACTGGAGGAGCCAGTGCGCTGGGTGAAGCGTAAAGGGAGCCATGGTTGTCATCTTAGGTATCTTCTGAGCTAGACCCAGACTAAACTAGCCCTGCTCATGGCCTGATGTGGCCTTTTCAGCTCAGGCCTGGGTGGCCACGTGTCATCTCCATTCCCCTGGGACATATCACAACCAGGCTGTTCCTCTTTCTTCTGAAACTCAGAGGAAAGGAGAACAAGGAAATACTAAGAAAAGACAGAGAGAAAGAAGATGAAAGATGGCATTTCTCTCTTGAGGCAATGCAGGAAATAAACCAGAATCCTCCTCCTTTCTCCTCCCCCTCCCCCTTTTTTTTTCTGAATTAACATATTTGTTTCCTTTCTTGGCCTAGAAGATGGTTTTGTGCCCAGAAACATATAATCTACTCCTTCATTTCTGGCTGACAACTTCTGAAGTGTGCTGGGGAGCTCTTCCTTTCAGCTCCAGCTCTTTGGTAGCAGATGCCTGACTGGCACTGAAGCGCAGGCTTAGGCAAGGCTCCTGCACTGTGGTCCCAGGCACTTCCCCAGGCTGCTTCAGGCAGTTTAACTCAAGAATGAGGCTGTGACAAAGGCAGTGGGAGCTTAAAGTGGTGGGTATTGGGGAGGACTAGATTTATCCAGCTCTTAAAACAACATATGGGGACTTATTGCTTCAAAATGAATGGTGCACTGTCTGATTTTCACAACACCTGAAGAAGAATGGTGACAAAGGGTCTGTCTTGGCTGGCTGCCCTCTTGGGACAGCCCCAACAGGCACAGCCTCCAGGCCAGCTTTGAGGATGACAAGGTCTGTTCCTCCTGCTGAAGCTCTCCACCCCAGCATCATCTCAACCGTGTCAGTACTTCACAACTGATGCTCTGAGAAGTGATTTAGTAAATTAGGAATGGGAGATCTTGGAGAGAAACTGGTCTAAAGATAGAAGCTGTTGGAGCTGGTGCAGCTACTGAAGTGCCTAGTTAATTCTAATCTTGACCACAAATTTAGCAGGTTAAATTTTAGAGCCTCCATTTCCTTTGTAGACTGGAAATAAAGCAGGAGCTCTTTTACGGCCATTTCTTTGAGATACTGGAGCAAAGATATCCAGATATTGTCCCAAAGCTGAAAGTTGGGAAGAAGCCAGCATCATGACTGTTACATTTCTTTCATGGACTATAGACCTAATGACAAGCAAGACTACACTGAAACCTTTAAAATGCCCATCCATTTCCAGAAACACTCTTCTCAGGGTTGAGCAAAGTGGTTAAATCCATATCCACTGGCAGCAAAGTCAGAAGTATGGGACTAAATATATCTCAGCCCTGCAGCCTCTTTCCAGAGAGGGGAAGAAGGAAATAAACAAGAAGATGGAATAAATGAAGGGCCTGAGCATTCCCAAAAGTCATTGCTTCTCCCGTTATAAAATATAGACGACATTTATGAGTCTAATACCAATATTGATGCTTGCAGAGACATTTGTTCAGTGCTTGGAGTAAATACCTTCTCGATCGATGTGAATAAATGCAGCTGGGTTTTCGTTGTGTGTAGGTTTTATATTCTGAGAAGAATTGGAAATGCCTTATTTATTTCTTGCCTCCTTAACAAGTTTCAGGTATTGAATCCTGACCAGACTATGAAAGGGGCAGATGACGGGTTAGACAAAGCAGGAACCAGCATTTGCAAGGATTTTAGTGGACATCCTGTGTTGGTTTTTTCCTGCAGCACCCCACAGATTATTTCCATAGTGTAGCTTCCAGTATCTGAAGGGGGCCTATAAGGATGCTGGGGAGGGACTCTTCATTAGGGACTGTAGTGATAGGACAAGGGGTAATGGGTTAAAACTTAAACAGAGGGAGTTTAGATTGGATATGATGAAGAAGTTCTTTATTGTAAGGGTGGTGAGGCACTGGAATGTGTTGCCCAGGAAAGTGGTGAATGCTCCATCGCTGGCAGTGTTCAAGGCCAGGTTGGACAGAGCCTTGGGTGCATGGTTTAGTGTGAGGTGTCCCTGTCCATGGCAGGGGGGTTGGAACTGGATGAGCATCAAGGTCCTTTCGAACCCTGACTATTCTATGATTCTTGGATTCTATAGCTAAATTCATAACAGGAAAATAGGATTTGAGTATTATTTGACTAGCTCCAGTGTAGAAAAATGGAAAAGTGAGATTCCTAGCCTCAAAAAGTCTACCTTTTTTTGCGGCACAGAGAGGTGGCCCCCTCCCTACACTTTATTCCTTGAGTATTCCTTGACTCAGCTCACTTAACTGGAAGAAAAATCATCCAGTAATGAAAATGCAACAGGAAGTAGAGGGCAGGTGGGAATAGTTCTGTCTTATTTGGAGGCAGACAGATGTTCTGGCTTAACCTTGAAGTGGAGCCTTGCTTTAATGGTGTGACCACCACTGGTGCTGCCAGTTCCAGAGCTGAAGACTTGCACAAACCTACCTCCAATCTGTGGGGTTTGGGTGAAAGTTTAGGGTGATTGCTTAAAAAATTGAAGACCTTTGTGTTAATACTCAGTGTTTTATGGGCTCAAATAGGAGGATCCTGACTCTGAAGTTCTGCAAAGCTCCAGTGCTGAACCTTTGGGCAGAATTACAGTCCTTGTGGATATTGCTCGGGGGACTTTGGACAGAACAGGGGAAATAAACCTCTGCTTGCTCACATAAAGTGGAGCTTTCCCGGGGTGCTGACACAGTGGACAGGGCCTCTCTATTTAAAGTCTGCACTGGTAAAGCCCTTAAAATAAACCTGGGCTTTCCTGCTTAATCTGCAACAAAGCTGAGCCTGTTTCTGCTGATGTTGAGAGCAGTTATCCGAGAGGTGTGATTCATGTTTAGATTGCTAAGATCTTTTCTTCAGTTTATATTTAAGCTGGAATTGAACTTGTCCTAATAGGGAAGGACTAAATGTGACAGCACTGTTTCAGTGCAACTCGGCTTCATGTGAGTCAGTTCATTTATCATCGGTAGCTGTCATGCAGGAAGACTTCAGTGCTGAGGAGTCTTGGAATGAGAAATTGGATCCAGGGTTATTTTATATGCAGTTCTTGTTTGCCAGAAAGCTGCTTTTACATGATCAGCATATTTGTATTAAAGATAATAAAAGGTCACCAACAACCCAGGAGTCTCATGCTTGTTCTGAGCTCGGTCGTTTGGTACAGACAGCACCTAAAGCAGCACTACCAAGAGGAGGGATTTCGAAGCAATCACACAGGGAGCCTGAGAGCATGAGAAAGCCTCACTGTTTGCAGAGCCTATTTTATTTTCTTATAATTGAAATTTAATGCACTGGAAAAAATCTATAGAGAACCCAGAGTAGTCAGGGTTTTCCAGGCAGGGAGAAGCAGCATATCCTACCCTGTAGGCTGATAAGGTAGAGACTAATCAAATGCATAATCCCCACTGTTTCCTTTGGATCACAGTTTTAATGTCTTCATGTTGTTAGTTTTATAAAAGGGCTTGACTTTGTGATGGCAGAAGAAAGAGGCTGGAAAGGGACCTTTGATCATCAAAGTCTCCAAGCAGTGCGTGATTGTGCTGCAACTCCTAGCAGGGGATCCTCAGCATTTCCTTTGCTTCTGTAAAGAGAACCATTTTTCATGTCCACTGTGATGGTACTCGAGTGACATTTAGTGACAGGCTGCAGGAGAAGAAAGGCTTCCCTAGGAGCAGCCAGCACCTCTGCTTCATCCCCATCCTCAGCACAGTCCCCTCCCTCCTCCTCCCCGGTGGCTGCAGCCGAATCAAAGCTCCTCGGCTTTCAGCAGCGAGAGCAGCTCAGGTATTACTTTCTCCAAGGAGACCTGTGGAGCCAGTGCTGCTGGGGAAAGTCTGACCTACGAGGCAGGCGGGGTTGCACATGGAGCTGCTTGCTTCAGCCTTATGCCTCTGGGCAGTTTGCTCAGATCTGCCCTGCAGACCTCCTGCTACAACAGATGAGTTGATTTAGAAGCAAGCAAGAATCGCAGTGATTGTCTTGTAGGTTTTCTATCGGGGCAATCGAATCTTTCTCTCTATGATGTACTTCTAACATCCTTGTAGCCATAGAAACTGGGGAAATTTATAAGCACCACACAGCTTCTTTGGCTAAAATCTGTCTGTAAATAGCAGCATGCCAGGGAATGCTTTTGGGTACCAAAACGTGCTCGCCTTTACAGTGATGTTGTGAGTGTGGTCCCTGGCACAACACCCTCCCCATGTCCTGGGCACTGCTCATGAGTGCTGGCAAGGGGCAGTTTGCACAAGGGAGTTTAGCATCATTGGCTGAGTCACGGGCTCTGGAGTGAGAAGAAGACTTGGTCTATCTCTGGCTGGTGCAGAGGATGCACCATGCTGGCATCCCATAGGACTGTCACAGCATGGCACTCTTTCTCTGTTAGTTTGTCACCATCACTAGTGGGACAAGAGCACCTACTCCTCAGTAGATGGTCATCCTCTTAGAAAGTCTACTGGATTTTGGGTCTGTTTGTCCATTTGTACAATGTACCACATACAAAGGTCTAGTTCTGGGTATATCCATATGTAAACGGACAGCCTAAGCGGGGAGGCTTTGATTCAATTTGTTAGAAATCATTTACAGCTTAAGACTCTAAAATTACACTTCTCTAAAGTGAGTTTGCATTCGAATCCAAGACTCATCAAAAAACTCACCTGAACCTGAAACTTTTGACATGGAAAATCAGGTTTTGGATTTTCCTGTGTATTTCCAGAAAAAGCACCTGCTTCTCTTCCAGTTCTTCAGTATTCATCACAAAACCCTGATGTCAAAACCCAAATAACTCTTAACAAAAGGCAAAATTCTGCCGTGAAAGAAGGGGTGGGAGGGAACATGTTACAAGCAGCTCTATTCAAAACAGGGGGGTTTAGCTGCTTCATCACAAAAAGGCTGTGAAAAAAGCTAAGGGCTGTAGATCCTTTTTATGATCACATAACTCAAGAAGAGCTGATTAAGTTCTGCTGAAATGTGGAAAACATCTGAGAAATGTCAAACCAATAAAGGTATTTCTGGTGTGACTGTTTCAAGCAACTGACAACAAAGGTTCAGTGCAGAAACACTGTCTCAGTGGTGCGATGTAGCGCCACATTGGGGGTAATACTGAAAGACAGTTGCTAGCTAGATGGTTTTGACATGACTGGCGGTTGTTTTGTGTGTTTCCTTACCTGAGATGCTGGCAAAAGAAGCAATTGAACTGCCTAGAATCAGGGGGTCTTTAATTTGGGAAGCAGGAGAAAAAACTGACATCATCCAGTGGAGGAGAAAGCAGATTCCTCAGAGAACCCCACCTGGTTTCCGTTGGAAGGGACATTAAAGCTGATACAGTTCCAACCCCTGCAATGGGCAAGGACACCTTCCACTGGAGCAGCTTGCTCCAAGCCCCCGTGTCCAACCTGGCCTTGAACACTGCCAGGGATGGGGCAGCCACAGCTCCTCTGGGCACCCTGTGCCAGCGCCTCAGCACCCCCACAGAAATCTAAATCTCTCCTTTTTCAGTTTTAACCCATTACCCCATGTCCTACCACTCCAGCCCTTGATGAAGGTCCCTCTCCAGAATCCTTGTACCTCTCTTCAGACGCTGGAAGCTTCTCCGAGGTCTCCACAGAGCTTCTCTTCTCCAGGCTGAACAGCCCCAGTGTTCTCAGACCATCTCCATACAGGAGCTGCTCCAGCCCCTGATCATCCTCCAGGCCTCCTCTGGAATGTTCATGGGTATGCAAGTAATCCAACCCAAGCCAGCAAGAGCTCTTCTTTGTACAAGAGCTGTGCTCAGCGAGCACCAATAATGCTCAAGGCTCGGCCAGAGAGAGCAGACACATCCTCAGCAGACACATCTTGAAAAGATTGCTCTTGAAAGCTTGGCTTCAGCTCCAAAACACTGTCCTGCAATTGCCCCACGAGAAGGGGACACCTTGCTGGAAGCTACATCTCAGCTTGCTGTCCAGAGAGCACCCCTGGGAGCAGCCAAGGAGCTGGCACTTCTGGATCTAACAGGAAAGCAACACTAGTGTGGTGGTAGAGGCTTTGTTTTCCTCTGGGCACATGCAGGCTCTGCCTAGGTTGGTATCTTTGATGAGTGCCAGTGGCCACAGGCCTAGAGCCTGCCAAGGACCATTCAGATGGTTTGGCAAAGTCTGAACTCTGCTAACACACATGTGCAGTTAGGAGCTAAGGAAAAACAGAGACTGAATGTGCCCTTCTTGCAGTGCACGTATCCCTAAGCAGCTATTTCCCAGTCAGGTGTAGAGGGAGGGGATGCTCCTTCAGCTTATCATTGTTTCCTACCTTTATTTGAATTTGAAAAAGCATCTTTAAAGTTGTGGTCGCATCATATCTCCAGCTGATTTCTGCTATGACTTTTTGTCCTTGATCCACTGCTGTCCCTTAGTTTATCAACATGATTGACAGAAACAAGAGGCAAGAGTCATCTCATCCTAAATGAGTTTGTTATCCTTGGTTAGGTTACTTTGGAAGTGACTTTATGGGCTTCTCGATAAAGTGCTTCTCATGTCCTCAAAGCCCAGACTACTCACACTACAGCGCTGTGATGGAGAGGGATCCATATGTTAATATATACAGGATCAGAGGCCTTTTGAATCAGCGCAGAGCTGGGTACATCCTTCCTAAGGGAATTGCTTTTTCCTCTTGGATCAAGTTCTGTTTAACTGCACCTTCTGGTTTTCCAGATCAGCCTCTCAAAGTGTTTAGTGCTTCGCTTCCTGCACAGAGAGAGGAGGCTGAGGTTAAACTCAGAGACAGCTTCAAGCTTTGGAATAACACCCCCCCAGCATTTGCTGTTGTGAGGATAGCAGAGATGAGGTTTGAGAGCTCAGTCACTGGAGGCCACTTTGCAACGTTTTGCATCCCAGGGCTGCAATATGGATTTTGTCTCCTGAATTTCAATGACAGCCTCTCGGGAGCAGAAGAGCAGCTTTGCCAGAGCTGGTTTTGCCACCTGCTTATGGCTCTGAACAATACTGCAAACAGCCAAGCCTGTGTGGGATGTGCAGCCCCTGCGGATGTCTGCAGGACACAGAGCATTACCTCAAAGTGTGACCAGTTGTGTTCATACACAGGATCCCTGCATGTTCTTTCTATGCTCTTTCACACAGACGTTGGCACAGGAACTGTTCTCTTCTGTACTATTTAAAAAGCAAGGTCAGTCTCCTCAAATGGCCATCTGCACGGTTCCTATTCCCTGGGGATTATCTGTACTCGCTTGCCATTAGGTGGATGCTGAATCCAGATGTTCAGCAAGTTGTGCAAATTCATCGGCCCATTAACTGTAATAAATTTTAACCAGGTAATTTCTTCTACAACCCTATTTCTCTGCCCCGAGATCAGAAAGAAGCATCTGAAAGCCCCCATAGTTCTGATTGCAGTGCTGGAGGATGAATGCCTGCAGGTAATGGAGCATCCCTGTACAGGAACGCAGATGAGAGGTGCCAAAACTAATTGTTTTAGCACAAATGTGGAGCTGTGTGTTGTGCTGCCAGGTAGCTCTGCCTTTAACCATGAACCTCCAGTGCGGAGGGCCAGGCACTGCGGCTGGGATTTCTCTCCTGTGTGTTCTGGAGACTGGGCATATGAAAGCGGGACATGGGAACAAACCAAGATTTGCTTAATAAGTTGCACAGAGAGAGCAAAAATGTGCGGTTTGTAGTGTATTTCTCCATGGGGAAGCCCACAGAGAAGGCAGGAGGCAGCTCTGTTAAGCCTGGCTCAGCCAGGCCGTTTTCCTGATGTTGGGAAGTCAGGGGCAGGACGAAGGGCATGAACACCGGGTGACCATAACAGTCATTAAAATCACAGGAAATCCTGGCTGGGAGGGAGCTCAGGCGGTCTTTGCTTTGCTAGAGAAAGGAGCATCCAGGTTGCTCCAACTATACCAGGCAATTGATTCCAGGATTTAATTGGCCTCATCACAAAAAAGTTTTCCCTGATGGCAAACCAAAATGTCCCTTGTTAGAAATTAAGCCAAATGCTCCTTGTCTGACCTCAGGTCTCCCTCATGCCACATAGGCTGCATAAGGCATTGCTTCATCATGACAAACCCATGAGGAGGAGACTTGGTGCAATACCTTTTCCTACGTCTCTGTGCTTGTACAGTACTGAACACAACAGGGACTTAATCCAGGTTGATCCGTAGGCATTCTTGTAATAAGCATGATTGATAACAAGACAACACATTTCTTTTGTTGCTTTCCTCTGGCAAACATAAGTCAAAGCACAAGAATGAAAAGATTTTGCAGATCTAAGTGTATCAGGGTACAGATTGTGGCTAGTTGCAGGCAGGCAGGCAGCAGCCACGAGCTGACAATATGCAGCAGCACATTTGGGGGCTCAGAAATGATGAAATGCCCCTTTTTCCATCAAGAGAAAACATAGAAAATATCCTCAAGGAGGGGCCTGAGGAGGATTGGTTTCTGCTTTCTGCACTTTTCTTAGGAATATGAAAAGCTGAAATCCCCAAATCATGGTTGACTTCTTATTCTCCCTTTCTTCATGTTTCTCGTTTGCTTGCCAAGGTTTGGAATACAAAGGGAAACCCATTAATATAAAACTCTCCAAACTCCCATAAAACATCCAGCAAATAGATAACCACGACGGAGCTCTCTTCCAGCACAACTGGAATCTGTATTAGCTCCTAAATCTGGCTTTGCTGTTCCCATTCTCCAAACACTGCGCATCTATTTGCTGTTCCATTGTAGTCGTCCTGTATCTTCTCCCACGAGCACTAATGCGTTTTGTTACTTCGGAAAAGAAGGAAACCAAATATTTGCCTGATGTAAATCAGGATAAAGGGCTGATTTACAAAACGTGTTTCCTTCTGGAAATCATGAGCTGGGTATTGCAGTTCCTGCCAGCAGATGGGTGATTTCAGCCCTGGAAATCACCTGTAATCCAGATAACCCATCTATTCAGGAGGGATTGTAAAGCATCTAAGGGCACCCTCTGTTACAGCCCAGATGCCTCCACCGTGGGACCCCAGGACATGGGTAATTCCTGTTAATTGTTCTTCTTCCCGCATAAATAAATCCAGTTTGGCTGGGTTTGAGGGAATCATTTGAGGCCATGGGTGGAGAGTATCTTGACCTCCCTGGCCGTTGTGGTGCCTTCAGAGCATGCACCCAGGAGCTGTTCTTCATACTAATAACAATGGTGAAGATTGAGGTGTGTGACGGATGTGTCACACTGGGAACAAAAGGTTGGTCCTTGCGCAGTCAGAAGCAGGAGGTTCGCTGTGATTTTAACCTCCATGAACTTCTCAGAGTGTCAGCAACTCCAGAGTGAGCAGCCACCCCCCCACCCCAGTTTCTACCCTGAGCCTGACATTCTGTGGTTTGACATATCCCTATGGCCAGTTCAGAGCACTCTCCTCTCTGCTCCCTCCCATTTTCTAGTGCCCCTCCTCACTGCAGAGCGCGAGAGACTGAGAAGTCCTTGGTTAAGATCAGCACTACTGAGTGACAACTAGAACAGCCGTGCGTTATCAACATCGTTCTTATCCTAAATTGAAACCACAGCACTGTATCAGCGTCCTAGGAAGCAAATTAACTTACCCCAGCCCAAACCAGCTATTGAGGGGCGGGACTGCCCTTCCTCCATGCAGCTGTGGCACAAACCATCTCCAAACCCAGAACTCACAGCACTCTGATAAGGCGAGACCAAACCTGGCCGCGTGCAGCCAAGGCGAGAAGCAAAGAGGAGCGCATGGAGGGGGTTTCTCCCGGCACAGGTGTGCTTTGGGAGGGGAGGATGCGCTGCTCTGCTCAGGGAGGGGGGAGCCTGGTCCCCGGCAGAGGGTGGCAGAGCTCCGTGCTCAGGAGCCAGAGGTTGCAGCCGCAGGAGCAGGAGCGCTGCGGGCTGGAGGCTGACTGCAGGCGGGGCTGAGCCGCGCTGTCATGGCCCCAAACGCTGCCGAGTTCCTGGGCTTTGAGCCTGGAAATCTGTGACAATTAAATAGCGTCACCCATGGCTTAGCCCTCCAAAGGTGTTCTTGGAGTCCTGACCATCCAGAGAACAGCCTTTGGAAAAGGGCAGTGGTACAAGATGAGAGACAAACCTCAGCTCCTGCTTTGGGGACGTCCAAGGTTGGGAAATTCACTTTCACTTCGGAAGGAAAGGGGAAATTTAGAAACATTTCACCGAGTGGATATTCCGTTTTGGGAATGTCGGGACCACTTCTGGAAATGCTTCACTCTGGAATATTGAAGCAGGATGGTTTGAAAAAGCAAATGTAATACATAAATAGGAAACACCTATCAAATCTTTACAACATTCCATATTATTTAAACTCTTATTACACCTCCCTGTGTTACGTTAAAACAGCAGTGTTAAACCAGAACTCAGTCAAACAAGAAGCTGGAGGCGAAGGGCCCGCTTTTGACTGCAGGTTATTTCCATTCCCAAGGGTGACTTGTTCTCCTTGGATCTTCCCGTTTTGGAAAAGAAGAGGTTTTTCTTGAAATGCTGTTTCATTACACATCCCTCCCTGGTTGTAGCACTACAGTACAGTCCTTACTGTACCTTAAGAGTCCTTACAGTGCTCTCAGCAAGAGACCTCGCCTTGGATGGGAGGTTTGTGTTTGTGGTTTTAGATACAGGGTGATCAAGGAAAGGAGGAGAAGAGAAGAGAGGCTTTACTCCCTCCTAACTTCAATAAATAGCCTTTCGGACTTCCCTCCATGGAGGCTCCATCATTTCTTTCTTGAGGAGACCTTCCCCCCAAAAAAAGACCCAGAAGACCATCAAATCCCAGACTGGTTTGGGTTGGAAGGGACCTTAAAGCTCCTTTACTCCACAGGCAGGGACATCTCCACTAGGCTGCTGTTTAAATGGATGCACAAAAGCACAATAAAGGGGTAAATTATGCAAACTCTGCCCTGTAAAGGTCACAGCCTGAGGGGTTCAAAGGTGCTGGATGAGAAGGTTGCTCAGTTTAGAAAGGCAATCCTGGGGTTGGTCATCTCCATGCCTGCAGAAACCTTTTAGCTGGGTGGATTAATCCAAGCCGGACCCACATGCAGGCAGGACAGCCAGGAGTTACTCAAAGCCCATAAACATGCAGCCAGGGATTAAATGGCTTCTTTCCATCCATGCACAAAGTCTGTAACAGAAAACAAACCTGGTTTTCCTGAGTTAGCTGCCAGGTCTCACATTATCACTGCCCAAGGTCTGCGTCGCCCTTTCCAGATTCCTCGGGAAGCTGGGCTGAATCAAGTTTAAAGCCTAAAATGGTATTTAAGTTTCTAGATCAGTCACGCTGCTTCTGCTCCACCCGAGAAAGGCACTTGCATTCTTTAAAAACAAGTGGTTTGATTGTGGTTTACGTAGGGTACACATCACCAATTGAAACGGAATAGCTTCTGTGTTACTGAGCTCATTTCGGCATTGCTGTGGCTTATGTCTTTATGTCTTTGGGACATTAAATCATCCCTAGGGTCTCGTGTTTTCTTACATCCTCCAGCACTGTTTCTGTTATGGTAGACTAAGCCCCGGTATGGGAGATAAAGTTTTACAGTGTGATGCCTTGATCCAGTTTTTTGTTACCACTGATTCTCCTGTAGAATTCCACTTGCACGTGGGAGAAACCTCCGCTCTGGGAAGTGCTGACGTTGCTCCAGGCCACCATGCCCCAGCCTCAACCTTTCCAAGTAGGAGTTTAAGCTACAAGTGGCCAAAGTTGTCCAGCAGCACCTTGGCATGAAGCAGGACACTGGGAGGAAAAGGGAAGGTATGGCAGTGTTTGGGACTCTTTTCTAGTCTCTGTTCAGCATTTCTTTGATCATTTAAACGCCAGGGCTTTGACATCGGCACTGCAACGCACTTCCTGTGTGACTGAGATAAATTCAACAGGCACAGGCTGGAAATGAGGGTTGTGGCCACCAGGAATTTTCCACATGAGTTTTCCTTTGCTGTTTTTGTCAATACTGAAAAATTGCAGTTTGTGACACCCAGGAGTGTCCCTGGGACAAAGCTCAGCCTCTCCTGTGGCTCAAGGGGACAGTACTGCCCTTCCCCAGGCACCGCAGTAATGGGGCCAGTCAAGCAAGACAGATTATTGTGACCTCCTATGACTCTTGCTGTCATGTGCAGATGTAGGGGACACCACTGCGCTCCTCTACAGCAAGGCTTGTTGATCCATTCTCTTTTTATGTCTCCTTGCCTCATTGCCTTTAGCTTTGTAACTGCCCTGCCAACGAGCTCCTCATTATACAAGTCCCCAAACACATCCCTGAGGAAACAAGACCAAAGAGGAAAATATATTTAGCTCTAATGATGCACACACTCTCTTTGCTTTGGGATCCACTGCAGTTTAATGAGTGAAGGAGTTGCAGCCCTGTTGGGAGGATGAGCAGGGCTTTTCTCCAGCACACCTTATCTAAAGAGAGGTGGCTCAGACAAGGTACAAGTGACCTGAAGGAAGCACACTGCCAGGGTGAACATCAAGTTTGACTTTCAACTAGGAAATGTCAGTTATTATGGACAAGTGGGATGCGGTAGAGCCTTAAGGTGGGTCTGGAAAAGACATACGGCGACCAGGTTTCCTGCGGCAGTCTGCAGCCAATGGGTAAATTATCAGCTGAATCACAGGCTGGTTTGGGCTGGAAAGGACCTTGAGGACTATTTAGCTCCAGCCGGGCAGGGACAGCCTTTCATTAGACCAGGCTGCTCCAAGTCCCATCCAACCTGGCCTTGAATTATACTGTTGCAGAATGCTTGCAACAGTGGGAACTTCAAGCCCAAGTATTCCTGCAGGTGTAAACCAGAACAGTTAATGGAACTCTTCGTGAACCTTCAATTTCGAAGCCAAAAGGAAGAGCTGTGGGGGTGACAATCCTTTTTCTGGCACTCACCCCAGCCCAGCGCAGGAAGGTGGATGGATGCTGCTCCACCTCCCAAGAGGCATCGAGATGAAGAGGTGCTGCCTGGAGATGGTGTCTGTTCCTTCAGAGCTATTTATTAGGTGACCCTCTGCCCCCCTATTTCTAGATGCCCTTCCTCTTCCTGGGTACCTTCAGGATCTGGAGCATCCACCAAATCAATCTTCCCTTCTATGTATTCCCAGCTTCCAAACGCAGAGATTTCTCTCTTCTCACCTTTCAAACTACTTGCTGCTTGGTGGTGCTACAGGTATTCCACTCTTTGAATCTTCCCTCCTAACTCAGTCTGCTGATGCTTGATATTGAATAATGCTTGAATTATTCTCTTCCTTGCCATTTTTTCTCATCTCACTCCAACCTTTGAGCTGCTTGTGGAAGCCCAGCTCAGTCTCATCCCAGCTCATGTTAGAGCCAGTCGAAAACTCCAGCGAAACCAGGCATCCTCAGGGAAAACCCCGTTTCCTGCAGCACCAGTGATATCATTGAGCACTTCAGAGCTCCACACTTGTCTGACCAAGCCCAGGGCCGGATTCTAAATTGTTCCCAGTTAGCCCAAGGGCCAGGAGTGCAGGGAGCTCTGGGCTGACACCCACAGGCCAGGAAGGTCTGCGGCAGGGCTGGAGGGTTTAGGAGTGTATGGGATCTTCTCCCTCATCATTTCAGTGCCATTCACAGCCTTTCCCATTTTATCCTCAGGGAAGCTGTTGGGAATGGTGGCTTCACGGGAGCAGCTGCAAAACCGTGGGAGTTTCTACTCTGTGATATATTTAAAAAAAAAAATAGTGTTGGTTTCAGTTCAATTTGGACCAAAATCAAGCAAAAAGATAAGAAAAAAAGGAATTTCTTACAAATTTTCTTTTTGGCCATCTCCAGCTCATGTCTCTGCGCTCAAGGACGTGATGGGTTTGTGAAAGCTGCTTTTGACTTGCTGCTACAGCGCACTGCCTGAAGCCAAGAAAGAGGTCTGCGTTGGAAGTATCTAAACCAATCCATCTTTCGCAGATAAAGCGAAGCAGGGAGAACTTGCATGGCTCAATGTGAGAGCCCAAGTGGCAACCTGCGACCTGCTTGAATTAGAGTAGATGTGAATGTTGGTGGTTTTCAGGTATAGACTAATCTGGGAGACGTATGGGAGGTTTGCTGCTTTCCCGTTCATCAGGGATGCTGCAGGGGTACTCTTCATCAGGGACTGGAGTGATAGGAAAAGGGGTGATGGATTCAAACTGAGATGGGTTAGATATAAGGAAGAAGGTCTTCCCTGTGAGGGTGCTGAGGCGCTGGCACAGGGTGCCCAGAGAAGCTGTGGCTGCCCCATCCCTGGCAGTGTTCAAGGCCAGGTTGGACACAGGGGCTTGGAGCAACTGCTCCAGTGGAAGGTGTCCCTGCCCGTGGCAGGGGTTGGAACTGAATGAGCTCTAAGGTCCCATCCAGCACAAACCAGCCTGTGATTCTCTCATTCAAGTTAATACAGCGCAGTCTATTACACATCCTCACTAACATACTGCAGTTACATTTGTAACCTCTCTGCTTTCTTCAGATCCCAGCTGCCTCTGCGCTCACTTTTACACCCTTAAATCTGTTCTGTATTTTGAGGAAGAGGTTTGAACCTGTCCATCCAGCCCACAGACAGCTCTGATGTAGGCTCTGTTGATCATCAGCTCCCCTCTGGTTTCACATCTCCCCTGCCGAGTTCATCCAGCAGCTTGCTTTGAAGTGAACTCAGCATCACAAACACATTGCGAGCAAACAGCTTGGCATGGTCCTTTCAATTGCATGCTTCAAACTCAATGAACTCACTGGAGCGTTTCAGCAGATTTTTTGGGGACCCGGGTCTGATTAACTCCTCTCCTAATCTCTCAAACCATTCTGTTCAATGAGAAGTGTAAACAGATTGGAACTCAAGCAAACAGAAAAATGTCAGCGCATTAAATTCTTGGCTGCAGCCTAGCGAAGAAAAATAGATTGTGAAGGGAAAAAAGGAAACAGGGAGAGGGAGGAAGGAGCTTGTCCATCACAAGCCTGTGGCAAGCATTCCTGCTAGCGGCATGGGAGTATGGCAAGCAAGCCAGACACACTCCAAGCGTTTAGGACAAGGGAAGGATTCTCCTGCCAGCACACATCCTGCTTCCCAGGCTGCAGGAACTCGTGCGTGTCCTAGGACACCAAACCCTGAATTGAAACAGTTAATTTCACTAATCTGAGCATGCTTAGTGTGGTGCTGTGTGGTACAGGAGGTGGGTTTGGGTTTTTCCTTATTTCTATTCATAGAACCATAGAATCCCAGACTGGTTTGGGTTGGAAGGGACCTTAAAGCTGATTCAGTTCCAGCCCCTGCCACGGGCAGGGGACACCTTCCACTGGAGCAGTTGCTCCAAGCCCCTGTGTCCAACCTGGCCTTGAACACTGTCAGGGATGGGGCAGCCACAGCTTCTCCGGGCACCCTGTGCCAGCAGCTCACCACCAGCACAGGTTATGTCTCTTTGGGCGTAAGAGACCCAGGGCCATGCTGTTTGTGGGCAACAAAGCAGCTTTGCTGTCCTCAAGAGCTTTTAGGGCCAAGAAGGTATCCTCAAGGCGCATCTCAGCTGCTCTGGAAGCTCCAAGTCATAGGATCTATAGGATTACTAATCTCATAGGGTTAGTATCATGGGTTAGTGGTGGCCTTGGCAGCGCTGGGATAAAGGATGGACTTGATGATCTTAAAGGTCTTTTCCAACCTGGCTGATTCTCTGATTCTATGATCTCCCATCCCATGGACAGGGTGAGGAGTCCCCAGAAGATGGGACAACCACAGTGCATGGAGATGCTGGCTGTCCCAAGGAAGCAGAGGGAGACCTGGTCCCTCTGCAGCTGCGGCACAGTGAAGGGTGGAAAAGAGAAACCCATCAGACAGCAGAGAAGTGCGTTAATTTCAAGCTCTATTAAGAATAGTGTGGGAAAGGAAGGAGAGGATTGATTTCTGACAGAGAAATAAAATCCAGCAGGAGAGACATCTTATTTCAAACCTGCTCACAGCGCTCTGGAAGGAGATATCCAACGTGTTTAAAATTGACTGAGAGGCTCTCAGTGCTGCTGACGTGAGCCAAGTGGCAGGAGGCAATTTGGAGCAATGGGATTTTCTACAGTAAAAATGAGGATGTGGAGTAGGCATGAAGTGAGAGTGAACCAGCTGTGGGATCAGGCCGTGGTCTGGGAGGGGTTCAGTGGAGCCAGTGAAGTCAGACTCCAGAGAGATGGGGAGGCTGGTTGTTGAAGGATGCTTTCATGGGAAAAGGGGAGATTCAGTGCAGGCAGCAGGCTCTGCACATGTTGCTGGCTCAAGCTCGGAGTTCTCAGCCTTGGGAAGGTTTTCCTTCCCTACCTGAATGAAAATGAATGACAGCAACCAAAAATGAGTGTTTGGTTTAGGAAGCATTACACTTCCCAAGAAATTCATCAACATCAATACATGCTTTGTGAAGCACGTTGACATTTTATTTACATACCATTTTCCAGCAGAATATAATGATTATGAAAATTACCCAGAAGGTTAATTCCTTAGGGAGAGAGGAGGAAAGCTGAAGGCAAGCATTCACCTCTGTAGCTTGCAGGCTTCAGTCCATGTCACAGATGACTGATGCAACTCAGGCCATGAAGGTCACTGCATCAACCTATGGATGTTTCACACACCACAAAGTCAGATATGCAATAAAATGGAGTGGACATAAGAAACAACGAAGGTCATCTCTGCGGCCATGCTGTGCAGATCTTTTTCTCACAGCTTTTGATCCCGACTCAGAAATGTCTTTTTTATCTACTGAATTGAAAAATGAATTGCTTTCTACTCATCTCTGAAAAACAAAACCTGCCAGATAGAAGAAAACCACACAGGCCATTAATTTCAACAGGACTTGAGCTGCTTTCCCCATCTATTAGGCAGAGAAAGTGAGTTATTGAGTAGCAGGAGCAAGCAGGGGACAACACTGCAGTTGCTCAGAAATACCTCCTCCATTTCAAACATGCCTTTATTATTCCTTTTTCACATGTTTCTTCATTTTTTTTTCTAATGCAAGAGAATCCTTCAGGCAACAGCCTCTCCCTGCCCAGGGAAGGTTCATCTCCTGCACTGAGCCAGAGGACCTGCAGAAAAAACAGCGCCTGATGATACATTTAATACTGGCTTCAGGAATAGGTACAGAGGGCCACGGATGAAGTCACAGGGCCCAATGGCACTTCACGTGCTCCTTTGCTTCTCTGAGCCTGTGTTGTTTAATAAGGCATTTTGTGGTGGGTGGAAATACAGATGCTCTCTGCTTCCTTACCCTCCCAGGCAGGGCTGCTTAGCTGAGGAGGAGAAGACTGAAAGGACTTCCTAACAGTCCTTACCTCTTAAAAAGGCAAAGAGCAAAAGAACAATCTCATCTCCCTAGCTGTAGTGGCTAGCACAGGGATTTCAAGGGCTTTGGACTGAAGCTCAGCACTAGCAATAACGCTGGGTTTATCAAGTAACTGGCAATTAAGCAATTTGGGGCATCTACCTAGAAATACCTTCAGAAAGTCTATTGATAAGGTGATGAATCCTGAGAGCTTTCTAAATAGAAGAGCTCATTCCATCCTTCTTGAGTCAGAATCAGAGGGAGCAGAGGAATCCAAAATCAGTTCGTTCAGCGGAGAAAACGTCCATCGTGCTTTAAGTGACCCTGGAAGGAAGCTGCGGTGTGACTGCTGATGGGAGAAGAAAAATGCAATTTAGAGCTGATGCTGCTGCGTTTTCATCTCTTGTAAAGCTACCTGCAGGCTACAATTTTCTGGTGCCAGTCTCTACAAAGAGTTTTGCAAATGTTCCGGGTTAAGCAATGCACTTTTAATGCTCCAAATGAGACAGCTTGAGACAGCTTGATCCTCTCACTGTCTCGTTCAGCATTTTGGGGGATTCTCCTGAAGACTTTTCACTCCTGGCTGTGAAAGCTCCCCAGGTTAAGAGTGGCTGATCCCCTTCCATGTCCTCACTTTCAAATCTGGCACCAAGAGCCAAATCAGCAGACAAGCAGATAAGCTTTGTGAATAGAGGATTAACTTGCACTGTGTAACTCTGGTACTTTCAACAAGTTTTAGGGAATCTCCCATGATTCAGCTGGTCTCTTCCCTCCATCATCACAACCCTGTGTGCCTTATCCCTTGGCCTGGCACCTCAGTTACTTCTACCCTGCAGATGCTGCCTTTTCCATTTCAATATCTTGGGTTTCCAGGATGTCTCATTTTTTTTTCCCTAATTCAAATGATCCCTTAGGATTGGTTCACCTTGAAGTCCTTGACATGGGCTCTTATTCAACTTCCAGTTTCACAGAGCACTTTGTTGAGGCAGTAAAATAGGAGCAGCCTGCTCCTGTCATCAGCTGCGAGCAGTGGTTGATCGAGCAGGCGTACACTTCATCAGCCACCTGCGTCAGAGTTAAAATGCAGCCAGAGTGGGAGAGTGAAGACTGCTCTGATTCCATCCCAGTGCTGTGGCAGAAGCAGCCCAGGTTTCTAAGGGGTGTTGGGGGCTGTAGCAGAGCTTAATGGTTTTAAACTAAAAGAGGGACATTCAGGCTGGATGTAAGGGAAAGATCCTTTACCATGAGGGCGGTAAAGTCCTGGCACAGGCAGTGGATGCACCAGAAGGCGGTTCTTACTCAGCAGGCCATCAGTCTTGTTGAGATTTGGGCAGCCAAGGGCCAGCATCTCCAGAAAGCACGTCCATCACTTTACCAGTACTTGTCTTTCTGAGGGCTGCTGCCTGCTTTTCCAACATGTCTCCTCCCTCAAACTCCAGCAAGGGCTGAATAAAGAATTAACTTATTCCACTCTGCTGTCAACAAATGCTGCCCACAAAACCAGATGAGTTAATTTGTACATCTGTACATCAAGCCAGCTAAGACAGAACCTCTGTTTATTTTCTACCTCTGAAGAAGCACTGCGATTAATTCCATAACCTTCCTTCAAGAGAACTGTAATTGCAGCTGTGGCAACATAACAAGAGATGCTGTTTCCCACCCGATGCTTCATTAATTTGACCCTAATTGGCCAAGTAACCGAAACCGAATTGCTGCTCAATCCTGACTTTGGCTGCATCTCTTAAAGGCATCTGGAGAAGACAGGCAGAGAAGGACTCAGTTCTTAAGACAGAGCTTGCACAACAAGCAATTCAGGTCAAAAATAATCCTGCATTTACTAAGAATAATCAGCCCTCTGCTTTCATGTCGTGACCAGAAACATTAAGTAAACAGTTGCTTAATTATTCCCCCCCTTCTATTAACGGTGATTGGGAGTGAATTAAAGGGCTTGGCTGCTCATTTTTCATCCTTCGTCTTCTCAGATATCTCTGAGAATAGAGCAGCAGACAGAGGGAATGTGGTGTGTAACACATTCGAGCTGCTGAGAGCTCCAGTGTACTGAGCATCCTCAAAAGCCTGGCAAAGAGTGGAAGCAACAGCATTGTCTTGAATTCAGGGTTAAACTAAAGTGCTGTGGCTTCTGGCCAAGCCCAAAGAATGTTTTGCCAACGGCTGGTTGCATGATCACTGGCACAGCCCCTTCATCCATAGTTGGTCCACAGAAGATTACAGAGGAAAAGGGAACAGCAAACTAAAGTGGTCATTGTTTCTCTACTGAACATAAGGTTTAATTCCCCCTTGGTCCCCCAAAAGGCTCAGATTCATTTCACAGCAAAGCCCAAGGCAATCTCAGGTAGTCGCCCTCGGGTGGCTCGATAGACAGTAAAGTATCTGGCCAGCCAAAGGCATCTACTTCAAGCTGAGATGAAGCACATCTCTCCTCTGAAACCCTCCCAGTTCCATCCAAAACATCCATACCTCATAGATTGGCCACTTTTGGGGGACAAAATGCCTGATAAATTAATTATCCCAGTTTGGATGTTGTGTCCTGTTGTAACTGCTGGCTGAATGTGTGGGGCATCCTGACTTGCGGGGTTTCTGCTTGCAGCCAGCCTGCATCTCCTGGGGAGGGAGTAACTAATAACAGCTTCTGTCCCTTGGGTTCCCCTCATTCTTTTTCTCCTAAAATGCCCCAAGGCAAGGACAAAAAGTCCCATTGACTTCAGCAGGGCCAGGATCTTGCCCTTTGAGTCCATAAAAGCTTTCCTGACAGCAGCTGATGCTTGCTGGGCATGGGTTAAAGTTGCGTTCAGCTTTGGAGACAGGAAATGAAATGTTTACATCTTGGCTCATTAGCTTTTTTCTGGCCTAAGTGCATAGCATGACATTCAGGGGCAATATTTAGCAGAGGACGAAACAGGGATTGTAGAGGCTGAATTTGTCTCTTGCACATTAAACCTCAACCAGGTCCCAACTTCCAGAAGTCCCCAGTGAGCCCCATCCTGCACAGATAAGTCACTGCCAAATGCTGCAGAGCTGTTAAGATCCATCAAATCTGCTCTGGCACTTGAGTCTTCGTCTGTAACTGTCATTGGTTTTCCTTAATGCAATTTTGGTTTCCAACATGACTTTAAATGAGCAGCAGCAGTAAAGCCAATAGAGTACCACTGAGGAGAACAAGGCTGCTGTCCTGCATGCCCCAGTGACCCAGCACTGGATTCCTGCTGCTTCTTCTGCTCCATCTTACTCTGGTCCCATTATGTTAAAATCTTTCCTGCACAAAGGCAGGACTTTAAGCAAACAGAAGGTGGGGAAACATCCTCTGTATTTCTGGTAGGAAATGCAGCATGAATTTCACTGGAGAGGAGGTGATCTTGGATTTGGTTCTGCAGGTGTTCATAGCAGTAGAGCACCCTGGAAAAGAAGATAACTGTCCCTCCAGCTTTGTTTTCCTGTCTGTATCAAGAAGGGGCTGAAATGAGCCCAAAACTAGGACTGCGAGCACAGAAACACAACTTCAGATGCCCAGGGAGCATCATGGTCCAGCACATTGAGGACTAAACTGAACACCTGGCATTTTGTAATTGCAATTTTGCATTTGGGGATCTACATTTCACTGAGCTCCTCCCTGGGCACCTCCACTCTTCAGTAATTCTCACTCTAAATGGTCTGTGCATCTGTGCCAGAGTGTCAGGAATGACTCCCGTGGGATTCAGGGGTGCTGGATCAGACCCTGCCTGCAAGACCACTCCATAGAGGAAGTGCATGATGATTTGGAGAAATATGATGCATTATGAGCATCATTTATTCTTTTAGAGCTTGGCCACGGAAGCAGGGCTGCACTGGCCAGGCTTCCTCGCCACAGTAAACTGCTTAAATCCCCCTGCACTGTCAACACCGTCTGTGGCTCCCCATCAATTATCCATAAAAAGCTGTTCTGGAGTGGCGATGAAAGCTCTCCATTTCCGCAGCACTAATACCAGGTCTGGCTTTAATGGCCCAGAGCTGCTAAAACCATGATAGATGGTTTGCTCTGAGGCATCTGCAAGCAGAGGGAAGGTGCAATGGGCGGAGGAGGAATGGAAGGGGGGAGGCAATGGACGGAGGTTTCATGATGCCCTCATTGCTGGGGAACTTCACAGGGAGAGTAAACACTCGGTGCCTTGGTGCCGGGGGTTGGAAGTGGATGATCTTCAGGTCTTTTCCAACTCAAACCATTCTGTGTTTCTATGGAACAGTTTGGGAAGTGCTGCAGGAAAAGGACTGTGTGTGCCTTCATTTTTCCAACTACAGCAAGAGGAAAAGGACAAGAAAATATCTGGGAGTTTATTTAAAAGTGTTTTGAAAACCTCTGGTACCCCTCAGGCATCTGTGTTAGGTCACTGGGATCTAAAATGAATTCCTGATTGCTATTTCATTCTCCCTTTGCATGAAGAAAAGGTGAAAAATATTTAGGATGACCTTGGTGGAGCTCTATTGAGTCAACAGATTCAGAGCATATAAATTCACGTGAAAGAGACCAGTTATTGGAGCAAACACTAAAGCCCAGAGATAAGAAATGTTAAAAAAACCCCAAACCCAACCAGCAAAACAACCTCCCCCCCCAGCACAAACCAACCAACCAACAACAACTCCCCCAGCTCATCCCATTGAATAACCAAAACCCCAAACAGCAGAGAACAGATAGCCAGGCATCAAACAGCAGCTGCCCAGGCCAGGCATCATCCTGAGAACCAACCTTGTTGGCTCCTGGGAGCCACTAGCTGGGAAATGCAGTGTAATTATTAGTAGATACCAACTCATCTGCATCTCTCATTTCTATCCTTGCCAATGGCCTCTGGGGAAGGGTTTTCATCTGGTTTTGATGGAAGCAAAATTAAAGTAATCACAACAAAAACGTAGCTGACTGCATCCCAAAGAGGAGGAGGGAGTGGAGCAGAGCCCCGTGCTGGTGCTTGCAGAGCTGTGCTGGCCACGTGGCTGTCAGGCACGCAGGGTGGTGTGTGCTGACAGAAAATAGGGGATAGGAGGCAGAAATACAGATACTCTTTTTCCATGATAAAAACCAGAACCGCTTTTGCAGTTGTATCCTAACACTGAAGTGTAATCAGTGAAAAAGCAGAGCTTCTCCTGGGTTTTGCTGGCCTGAGCCATAGGAGAGTCAGGTCTGCAGGTTCATGGAGCTGGAGTCTCCTCTCCCAGGCTGCCTTGCTGTTCTTGCGTCTGACAAGAAGTCTTGTGCTTTCTCCCATCTCTGCTACTCTGCAACTTCTGCTTTAACCCCAGAATAGCTTTGCATTACCCGTGGTGTCTGGAGACCCATTCAAGGTTCAAGAAGCATGGAACTGTGTTCTCAGGTAAATCCTCTGCCATGTCTCTCTCTGGGCTGCGAAAGACACGTCTCACCCTCTCTTCCTCCTTGTCTCTTGGTTGCTGCTCTGTATCTGCATTTCTGCCTCATATCTTCTATTTTCTGGGCACTGCAGACCAGGGCAGAGGTGAGGTATGGCACTGATGGGTTTAAGTACAGCAAACAAGCTGTTCCCTGTAGGTGTAGCTGTGCAGACACGTACCCTTTGAGTTGTTTAGGCAGTGTTAGCTGAGCCATCACCCTACCAACTTTGAATGCATCCAGAACACCTCTTTGCTGCACATACCAGGGAAAAACAGCTGATATGTGTAAGCAAGAGAACTGAGTTGAGTTTCTCCAACTCAAGACTGATCGTCATTATATACCGTATAGGGCAATTACTTTCTCCTGCAGCCTTACTGCTCCAGGAGGCACCAGCAGAGCCGGAAGAGGTGAAGTTCTTGATCATCTTGATATGCAGAACTAGCCTTTGAAGATTCATCTTGTTGAATACTGCTTACGTAGAGCCCCCCAGCATGGAGCAGCTCCTTTTCATTTGTTCATCTTCACTGAGTTCCAGCCATTGTAGTGGGAGTCAGAGGAGCTCAGCTGTAACAGGCAATGGGGAGGAATATTACTGCAGCTGGGAAGGGAATGATTTAGTTGCTCTTCCGTAGATGCCTGCCCACCAGCAGCCCCATGTGCAAATGCCACACAGCAGTTGCTTTCTCCTGCCAGGAAAGAAATGTTCCTTTGGAAACTCACGCTGCTCTTTTGCATGAGCAGAGGTTTAATTTCAAGCCATTAGTCCGCGTGATCTGCACTGAGACTGCAGGCAGTGTGTTCAAGCTGGATAAAAATCCTCTTTCATGTGTCAAAGCTGGGCTGGGGGCATGCTGCCAGCACTACCAGCTCCATAACCATCCCTTGACATCCCGCTCCTCCCCTTCCACCCCTGCGCCCGGACCAGCCCTGCCTCCTTCCACACTTCTGCTTTGGGAAACAACGCTTCATTCGCTCAGAAGAGCACAGCAAACACAAGGTGATGTTTTTACATCCCCCACAGAAAGAACATATTTTCCTCTCTTGCCTCCAGTAGCCCCTGACTGAAGGCTTTGGGCCAAGATCTTCAAAGTCATTCTGGAGCCAAAACATCTTTGAAAGTCTAAGAAGGGAGATGTACCCCCCAGAAAGAATGCAAAGTCAAAAAGAAGACCCCTAAGAGGCACCAGGAAAAGGGTAAATCGCACTCCTTTCATGTTTATTCCAGCTGAAGTGGTTGTGCATCATCAAGCTTGGGCAGAAGCGTGGAAGTGAATCCACTTTCCAGCTTCTGCCTCCTGCTTATGCTCAGCCCTGCAGCCTGGTACCCGGCCCCTGCTGCCTGTGGGCCCCAATTCAGCTGCAGTTATCCTCTCCTGCCAGGAGAGAAATATGCTCCAAGAAACATAAAACTGCTGGACACCAGCAGAGATTTCATTTCAAGCCTTTCCACAGGCTCTGCATGTTCCTAGGTCCCAAAATCCACTGTGAGCAGCCCCGTATGGGGCAATGCTGGACTCTGCGCTGAAGAAATCATTGTCTGAACGGTTACTGGTGTGGTTCAGCTGGGTTGGGGGATTTCTTTGCATCTGGGGGCTTGGAGAGAAAAGGGAGATGATGTAGAGAAACATTTCTGCAGGCTTTTGAAGGGATCTGCGGGAATAGTTTACTTTTGCAACTGCAAGACCCAAACCACCGCTTCCTCTGACACTGGATGTGAAGTGATGCCCTCTCCAGAGATGTAAAGTCCTGCCCCAGTGCCACCCTGGAGCTGGAACTCAGGTGCTTTGTATCTGCCTCCTCCCCTGTGTGTCAGGACCAGCATGTGAACCACCTTTCCTATGATTGCCCTATTGCAGTCCCTCCCTATTTAATGGCATGTGAAGGACTGTGGGGGTGGCTGTTGGCAGGGTATGGTGTTTTCAAGCTCCTGGGTTTTCTTCCAAGACTTGGCCTGCAAGTCTGTTCTCTCTTTAAAGCAGGTAAATTGCTCTTTTCTTCTTTCATTTGCATAATGGTGGCACTAGGGTCTATTGTGTTTGTAAGGGAGCAGTAGACTTAGCCTGCGTTTTCCTTAGTGATAACTCCAAAGTGGTTGTTTGAATTGCAGTAACAGAAAAAGACTGGACTTAAAAGTTTGCTAGTTCCTGTGTAAAAACCTCTACAGTACATTTTAATAAGGCTGAATGACCTAATAAAAGGAAATAAGGCTGCAGAAAAGCATTTCTCACCTTGAGATACTTGCAGTACCCTTCTTAGGTCTGCCAGCTATGGAAGTTTAGTGGAGGTTTGGCTGGGCCAGTCCATGGCCGTCTCCATGCTGATGAGGATTTGTATCTCACGTCAAGATTTATCCCTAAATCAGACTCTGGAAGGTGACAGTTTGAGCAAGGACTTGTGCAGTGCATCTGTTATCTATCCCAGCTGCATTCCTGGGAGTCTCTGATCCAGGGGAAACCCCTGGATAACAATCATAGCTTTTGACTGCATCCAGTGTTGCTGTGGAACCAGCCTTCCCCTCCCAGTATAAGCTGTGGGACAGCAGGCAGGACAGCTGCCCTCACAGATGCGGCTGCAGAGATGATCTATAGCCACCATCACGAGAGGTGAGCACCATGTGGGGCTGTGGGATGCCTCCTGGAAGCTTCTATTAAAGCTGTGCTCCTAAACACCCACAGGAGTTACTTCCTGGGTTCACTGCTGCTGTTGAGACCTGAACCACATTGATCACCTGTCAATGTAAAAGAGCCAACAGCTCCACCAGCAATTGGTGTCAATCCCTTTGCCTGTGCTGTAGGAAGAATAACAAGTCTCTTCAGGCAGAAGCCTTGAGTTAATAGGATGGATTTCTGCCTTGTTCCAGCTACACAAGCAGCTGTTGGAGCCCCCCAAATCAGCTGTGTCTGGCTCTTGGCTGTGGATGTGAGCATGGCAGCTCACTGAGCATGTTTATGCCTGTGGCTCCTCTGATGCCCGGAAAGATGGGACTTATTTAAGCTGACCACTCTTTGCAGAGGAATCTTTTCCTGCTGCTTGGAGTCTCCTAATATCAGTTTACAGCTGGTGCTGGGAAGCAGAAGGGACCAGCGTCACCTGAAGGGTTTTTGCAGGAAACATTGACCTTTCTTTGTTTCTAATTTCTCTTGCCCATTGAGGCAGTCTTGGTATTCACAGTTTAAAATGAAACACTTTCATTGATGGTTCTTGGCCCTGAGTTACCAATGACATTAGGCTCCAAGACTGGCATGTTATCAATTCCTTTGTGAGCTTGAATACAAACTGGAGTGGGATAACCACTGTGTAGCTGTCTGGCAGGAACAGTGTTGAGAGAAGCTGGAGACAGAGTGAGGTTAAACCAAAGGACACCCATCCATTTACTTGCAAGGAAGTTGTCACTTGGCAGAAGGGACTCCTGAATACTTAGGTTTGATGTAGCAGGGCAGCCCTCATCTTGTAAGAATGGGCAGTAGACTCTGGCCTGAGCTGCCCTTGGCCCCCCTACAGTGGTCCCTGCAGGGGCATCCTTTGGAGCCTGGATAGAGATCCACTTAGCTGACCTCCCTGGCAGGAGGATGCTGTGCAGTGGTCCTGGACAAAGCAGACCTCCAGGGTCTAAACACAAAAGCAAGTTTTTCTATATTTGCAGCCACTGTTTGGATCACTCTCTGCTGCAGTTAATGACAAAGCTGAATGATGGTTATTGTGTGCTTTATGATCATTGATAATTCCCCTTTTATGCCATAGAAACCATAGAGCATGATGGATCATGAAATAACTTTTAATGTGCTTTGTACTCTAAAGAAAGCCTTTCAAAACTAGCTTAATGACAGCTGTTCAGATTAATTTTCCTTTGGCCATTAGAGATTATTAGCTGATTAGGATGTCATTCTCATGCAGCACAGCTTCCTTTTTTCATTCCAGAGGTCTGGGGCCAAACATGTGATATTGTGCATGGTCTTTACCTCCTTTAGTGCAGCAGCATCAGGACTTGAGTCAGTTGGATCAGGGATTTCTGAGCAGGCTTCCTCCATGTGCACTGCACAGTCCCTTGGGAATAAGGCAATCCAGCATCTCCCATGGGCTCGAGGCTGTAGGAGTTATTTTCTCCAACAAGCTGGACAAAACTCATCTTCTCTGTCCTGTTGAAGTACAGAAATTTTAGGATAAGCTGTCAGAATCCCACAAAAGGGAAACATTGAAGATTCTTCTTTGAAGAAGAATCTGATGTCCTGCTGTGATTGAAGTAAATGTAGCCTATGCCCGAGCCCATGAGCTCAAATTCAGCTCTGATCACTTCTGACGCCCAGCTGGCTGGAAACCACCCCGAAAACCCCTATGAAATAACACAGTACAAGGTTAAAGTGGGACTATGTAAGCTACTATAGCGTAGTGTGGAGAGGTGCCTGCAGGTCATGTTCCTCCTCATGAGCTATGGTCCACAGGCTGCACAGGATTGTCCCTCATGGGATTGGAATCTTATCCCCGGATCTATTCTAGTTCTAGAATGTATGAGTCAAAATGCCCCAGTGAGATGGTGTTAGGCAGTGCCCAGACAGCTTCTGAGGCATCTGGAGTGGGTCCACCTGGGTTTATGGCCTTTTCAGGCATCATCTATGCAGCAGGTAGCATTCCTGGTGCAGGCAGTTTTGTATTGAGATGATGAATAATACAGCCATGGCCACAGCATCAAAGGCACCAGATTCCTTTTCATATTCTCCCCTGAGAGGCTGCGACCATCAGAAATGTGGAGAATACAGCAGAAAAATTCTATCATCTCTAACAAACTTGAAACACCCACAGCATGATTTCTGATGCCCATGGGGATGTGTAAGTGACACAGGCATGGAAGAGAAACATGTGCCAGGCACTAGGAAGGGCAGCACCTCTGTTTTGCCAGGAGCTGACACCACTGTAGTCTTGGCATGGCTGTGAGGCTGTCCTGGAAGGGCACAACAGCAGAGCAGCTTATGTGAAGACTTCCAGCAGAAATATGATGGCAATAACTCACTGGCTTTTGTCAGAACTGGATTTTGGGGTGGGCTTGAATTTGTGCAGTGCCGTGGGATGTTTGTGCTGGGGAAGGGAGGAAGACACTGCATTGTCATCACTTTTATGGGTGAGATATGTATAATTATTAATATAATTTATATATATTATATATAATTATATATATCACCCATAATATATATTATGTATTTATTGCTTCTGCACAGGCAAAATTTAGTTTCTTTACTCCAAGAAATAAGCAGTAGGACCAGCTTTTCAAACTCAAAACCCTCCCTCCTGCAGTGGCCATGAGCAGGATCATCTCCTTTTCCCAGTGATCCCCTCCCACCTCCAAGCAATCAGTGGCTCTCAGAGCTCTGAACCAGCAGATGCTACAATCCATCTTCCCAAAAGCTCTGGAGCTGCTGAAATTGCTGAAGGCTTCAAACCCAAATTCACGAACAGTTTTAACAGACTCCAATGTATATTTGTTCAAGGCAAGTGTACTCTAAAGCAAATTTGCCCAACACTGAACTGGCGTTAGCAAAGCTGTCAGCAAGGCTGTTATCAATCACAGCTCCAGCAGCTGAGAAGAATCCTTAAGCGCAAATCCACATGTGGGGGAAAACAAAAAGTATATATTTAACATTTATATCTTTGCTTTATTACAGCAAATGTATTTTATGTCCAATAGATGAAATATATAGCACCAGTCAAATTTCTTGCTTTGAGTAATATCCATTATGAACTCGGCTCCATTTTTGTTTAGTAAATCATTTGCAAGGCAATCGCAGTGGCATTGTATATGATTCATAAATCTCAGCCAAATAGCTTCTTTCCAGATAGTCAGCTTTTGCATGAAACTTTGTATTTACAGATTGGTAGACTCCATAGAGGAAAATACTCTCCAACATGGATTACATGGGAGGTTGGACTGAAGATCAGTCTTGCCTCTGTGCCTGGCAAAATCTTGGAGCACATTTTGCTGGAAAGCATGCTAAGGCACGTGAAAAACAACAAGGTGCTTGGTGACAGCCAGCATGGCTTCACTAAGGGGAAATCCTGCCTGGCCAGTATGGTGGCCTTCTATGATGGAGCTACGGAACTGATGGATGGGGTAGAGCAGTTGATGTCATCTACCTGGACTTGTGCAAAGCGTTTGACACTATCCCACATGACATCCTTGTCTCTAAGTAGGAGAGACATCAATTTGATAGGTGGATCACTCGGTGGATAAAGAACTGGCTGGATGGCCACATGCAAAGAGCTGTGCTTAATGGCTCAATGTCCAGCTGGAGACCAGTAACGAGTGGTGTCCCTCAGGGATCTGTGTTGGGACCGCTCTTGTTCAGCATCTTTTTTGGTGACATGGACAGTGAGATTGAGTGCGCCCTCAGCAAGTTTGCTGATGACACCAAGCTGTGTGTTTCGGTTGATACACTGGAGGGAAGGAATGCCATCCAGAGGGACCTTGACACGCTTGTGAGGTGGGCTGATGCCAACCTGATGAAGTTTAACCATGCCAAGTGCAAGGTCCTACAGCTGGGTGGGAGCAATCCCAGGCACAGCTCCAGGCTGGGCAGAGAAGAGATACAGAGCAGCCCTGCAGAGAAGGACTTGGGGGTGTTGGTTGAAGGACTTGGGGGTGTTGGTTGATGAGCAAATGAAAATGAGCCAACTGCAGTGTGCGCTCACAGCCCAGAAACCAACCATATCCTGGGCTGCATCAAGAGGAGTGTGAGCAGCAGGTCGAGGGAGGTGATCCTGCCCCTCTGCTCTGCTCTCCTGAGACCTCATTTGGAGTATTGTGTGCAGTTCTGGTATCCTCCACATCAAAAGGACATGGAACTGTTGGAACAAGTCCAGAGGAGGCCACGAGGATGATCAGGGACTGGAGCACCTCCCGTATGAAGATAGGCTGAGAAAGTTGGGGCTGTTCAGCCTGGAGAAGAGAAGGCTGTGTGGAGACCTCAGAGCAGCCTTCCAGTATCTGAAGGGGGCCTATAGGGATGCTGGGGAGGAACTGTAGTGATAGGACAGGAGGTAAAGGGTTCAAACTGAAACAGGGGAAGTTTAGATTGGATATGAGGAGGAAATTCTTTCCTGTAAGGGTGGTGAGGCATTGGAATGGGTTGCCCAGGGAAGCTGTGAATGCTCCATCGCTGGCAGTGATTGGGGCCAGGTTGGACATAGCCTTGGGTGGCATGGTTTATTGGGAGGTGTCCCTGTCCATGGCAGGGGGGCTGGAACTGGAGGATCTTAAGGTCCTTTCCAACCCTAACTATTCTATAGTTCTAAGATCCAGTGGTAGCTGTGTTAGCTTTCCAATATGGGAACCCACAAACATGCAGCCCACAGCAGGGGTTAATCCTCTATAGGATATTAAGGAAGTAGTCTTTAACTTTTGGTTAAAGACAGTGTAATGAGTGAGTACTTTTCACTTGTACACCTGTCAAAAGTGAATTGCAAGACAAGGTGAAGGTGTAAGTGGTAGCAAAATGCCTTTAAGCTGGCTCTGGAGTGTTTTGGTGGGTGTTCACGAAGATGTCAGAATTCATTGTGTATTGGTGGATTCTTCCATGCATAAAAGACACCAGAATGGTGTGGTGGGTTGGTTTATATTCAGTATGGCCAACACAGGGCTTCATGAGACTAAGGTGAAAATTGCTGGGAAGCACAGACTTCACCAATTTCAGTCCAAATGAAATTGGTCTGGATGGAAAAGTTAACTTCCATAACTTCTGCAAAAGCTGGAAGGTTTGGAAGCCTTAGTTTGATTCCATGCCAGAGTGTTGGGAATAGTGACAGCATTTATAGAAGAGGCTGGGAAAAGTTGTCTTTCATTTTTTTGAGGCCTTTTGAGCTGAGTGTTGCTCTCAGCAAAAGAACTGGAAAAGAGGGACACATCAAAGGGTGGAATATCTTAGTGGGGTTTCTTATGTCTCACATGAGGGAGAGGGATCAGCCATCAGCTCGCGTAGTTTGGAGATGGGCAAAAGACCCAGCATCCAGGAATGTTTCGGTGAATCTTGTCCCGCTATGGGGAAGGAGCAGTCCAGAGTCAGAGTCATCCCAGAGGAGTGCAGATCAGCTCTGACCTCCTTCCTCAACCCTAAGCCAAGGGAGAGGAAACATCAGATAAATAACTGCAAGAAGGGTCGGAGCTGTGGCAGAGACTGAATGTGAAGTGGCTCTTGTGATGTGATCAGAGCATGAATTGACTGTGCAGACTAAGTCCATGGGAAGGGGACCTGGAATGTGTTTTTGTCAGATGAAATTATTAATGGATCATCTAGCTTAGGATATGGGGAACAAGTAGAGGTGAGGGAACAACCAATTTTTTGGTTCACTGACTCTTCTGGATGGGAAAAGAAAAGGTGTTTCAGGTTGAATGAAGTGTTGTGTTTCTCCTGAAATGAAACATTTCCTTTGAGTGGCCAAGGGGTATTTTGTGTTTTGAAAGGAATCAAACAGAAGGAGATTTTGAGAACAAATGTCTTTTCTTCTTTTTACCACATTCTGAAGTTGAAAAGGGACTTGATCTTATTGAGCATCACCAGGAGGCTCCTGGATGTGTGGCAGTCCCTCACAAAGGGTATTCCTGACCCTAGGTCCTAACTGTCCAACCTCACCAACAGCCTGGTGACCACACACTTATTAGGCATAAGGGAGCGGCCCTGGGATCAAGGAACCTGCTGTAACCGATGGGACATAATGCAAATATTCCCCAGCATAACAACTCGCATAAACCTCTGGAACAGTTCACATACCCAGCACTGAAGCTTCAAAGACACCACCTCACATTAAAACCTTTAAATGTACTCCTATGCGGTTAAACCTGGGATGTTAATTTACATTGAGCAGGTGTTATGGAATAGAATGTGGTTTCCAGGTCTTCTTTGCTTCAGCTTCCCCTAACAGTGGTTCAGGCTGACTTTTAGCTACTGCAGAGGTCATCAAAGGAATAGGGACCTTTCATCACTTTGCAACAGCATGCAGCAGAGGTAGCCAAAAACCTCTGCATTAAGAGATGTTGTGATCAGTTTACTGAGCTTTCGATTAAGCTGTCATGTTGAAATAGAGCTGCCTCTTGGGAGGTGAACGCACATTTTATGAGCATCTCTTTTTTTTTTTTTGCTTAGGATTTTAAAATCTACTTCAAACTTCAAATTATTAAGATTCAGGAAATTTTGCCCATTTGTGGCAATTAAAAGGCATAAATCATCAATTTTTATGAGGGTGAAGAGAAAATTGCAAAGTTGGATTTTTCTGTAGAACTTGGGTTTGCTTTCATACATTTTTTGGTGCAAACACACTAGGGTTGGAGTTGACGGTCACTCATGGGAGCAGGCATGTGCATGGGCACACGGAGCGTCTTGGCACCTGAGATGAGAACAGGATTGTTCAAAGGCAAATTCTAGCTCTGTTGGAGCAGCCTCAGTCAGGACACGTTGGAAACAGCATCAATAAGGACTAAACCCATGAAAACCAGACTCGCCATGAAGAATTAATTTGCAAGGGACAGCAAAACTCTTCTTCACTTGCCTGATTCCTTACCTTCCCTCTTTGCACTGGTCTGACCTCTCTTTCTATCTTCCTTCTCCTCTCTGGAATACGTAAGAAGCCAAGAACAGGCTGGAAGCTGCCCAGCAGATGAGGTAAGATCAGATACACAAAGCAGATGCTCCAGGACTCTGATCTCTGCCATAGCCACTGTAAGTCATGAGCATCTGGAGAACATCTCAGCATGACATCGGCACAGGAAGTGGCTATGATGTTCTGGCTGCTGCCATTGTTACTCTCTGAATGTCTTTAGTGCCCTCCCCACTCCCAACACGCTTCTGGCAGGTAAAAAGGTTCAGGCTGTGAATTACCTGTAAGCATCAGAGCTGAGACAGCCACCACAAGGGCTCTGACAAGTAATAGGTCCCTCCACAGGGATAATTCTGGCATAAAAAAGGTTGAACTCTAGACAAGCTGTCATAGAGAAAGCTTATGTCTGAGGTACACTGAAAAGTTACAAGGTGTGCTCGTGGAGGAGAACAGCAGGATTGTTTCCTTACACACATTCCATGGTCATCTCGCAATGACCTGGTCTTTAAGCTCTGGGTTGCCAATCCGTATTCCTAGTGAACCCTCTTTCACACTACTAAAAAGTAAAGTACTTTAATACCTTTCTTGTAGGAAGGTGTTGAGATTTGCTCAGCAAATGACTGAAATGAGCTGTGAGAGCTTTTGGTGGCAAACACATTAGAAAATGCAAGCAAAGCTATTGATATTTTCCACCAAGTGTCCTATTACTAATAGCGCTGTAAGATCATCTTGCGTTTCCCTCATCTCAGACATCATTGTTGTCAGTGTGATTCTTTCCTAGATAACATGAGTGAGATTCAGATGCTCCTGAACATTAAAAGAGTTATCAGCCCCCCAGAGTTATTTTATCAGATAATCAGAAGTCTGCAAATCCAACCCCTCCACTACTCTAGAATGATCTTCTTCGTCTATTAGCATGGAGCGTCCAGCTCACAAGTAGAGAGCATACTCTCAAGGGCATGAAGTTTCCAGGGAAGATATATTGCTGTGATTGTTTTATATTGGGCATCACATGGGCTATCCAATGATCCCAAGACCAGACCACTCGCAGCATGGTGTAGTTGGAGAAGGAGCTTGGGTGAGGGTCGATCTGTGAGCAGAGTGATGGCAGACTTTGCAGTTGCAACTGAAAAAGGCATTGCCTCATTTCCTGTAGTTTTCTATCTTAGATGCTTTGATGAACAGAAAACAGAGAGGAGGAAGCTGCTTTAGGGGTAGCCAGTGCCTTAGAAGCTCCTGGAGGCCTCCTCTGTGAGGCACAATGTGTCAGAAATCCTGCTCTAGTACCTAGAGCTCTTCCACTTGGCCTGACCTAAAGCATCCCCAGGGCAGCTCCTGCCAGTAGCTCTTTAGTGCCTGCCTCTGCCTGGGAGAGCTCAGCTGCCCATCTCCCTTCCCACAGCTCAGGGCATCATGGGCATCCCTGCACAGGGGAAAGGTGACGTTTCTGTTTCTAGCACCCACAGGGGCTTGCACACCCTGATGCTCACAGCATCCTCCAGGAAGCAGCCTCTCTTTCCCAAGGAAGTTAAATTCCCATCAGTTAAATTCTACAAGCCATAGTGGCTGCAAATGGGAAGATGTCTTCTCATCAGCTTCAGAAGGGACAAAATATTTCAGCTGATAAGTAACATTTGACATTTCCAAAGTGAAATAATACTGATATTCTGTTCCACAAAGGAAAATAGAACATTACAATTTCAATTCCCCTTCCCACCATTTGGGACAAAATCCAGTACTGAAATGTCTCAATTCATCCCTAGGTGGAAATCCACAAGCGCTTAGCTTTCATATTAAGGAAGTTTTTGGTTTTGTATTTCCATCCATCAAGTGGAGACTGGAGCATGGTCTATGAGTGACTGCCTCTGCTGCAGAGGGACAAACCAGCAATTCTTGTGACAAGCACAAAATTAAATCTCTGAGAATAGCAGCATGTGAGAAGTACAAGTATCTAAAATACTCACTCCAGTGATTCTGCTGCAGTAAGAAGTGCCCTCAATGTCTCCATGCAGGCTAGTGATCTCTGCTCATCAAAATGTTACTTGCATTTTAGATACCCTTTAATCAAGAGCTAGTGATGAGATCATTTCAGAAATCAGGACCCTGTGACAGGGGGTAAAAACAAGGCACAGCACAAATCAGCCGTGTAACCAGCTCCTCTGGACTATGAAAGCAGGAAAGATCCAGGGGGGATGGATAGAATCATAGAACCCCAGACTGGTTTGGGTTAGAAAGGACCTTAAAGCTCATCCAGTTACAACCCCTGTCACAGGCAGGGACACCTTTCACCAGAGCAGGTTGCTCCAAGCCTCATCTAACCTGGCTTTGAACACTGCCAGGGATAGAGTATTCACAGCTTCCTTGGGTAAAGGAAGGAACTTGGCATGAGAAGGGACTGTCACGTATGTTCTCCATGCAGCCACAATTGCTTCCCTAAAGGAGCTGTGTCCTGGGCACTGGCTGGGTCAGTAGTAAGTAATGCAGGGCAGCTGCTCTCCTGGTGTCATGCAGATCACTTCCGATTTGTGGGTCTTGGAGGTACATCTTCTGTATCTCGTGAGCTGAATGGTCCCACTGTTAAGAGAGGTGAGCTTTGTGTGTAGCCACTGATGTGATGCATTGATGGAAGGGTTGTGTTAGCACAAAGCAGCTTGAGGTGTTTTACAGACAGGTATCTCAATGTGCCCAGGAGGCTGGTGTCTTGGAATGCATAGATGAATGAGTAGCTTGAGCAGGAATGGGAATGGGCAGCAGCTCTTTGACCTGGCATCATTCTCAGCCCCCAATATACCCCAAAGCTGCAGTTTCTCCTTAACTTCACACTGTTGAGATTGGTGTGTCCAAAGTTACATTCCTGGCTGGATCTCTGCATTCAGAAGGAACACAGCACAGTCCTGTGGCTAAACTGGCCCGGCTGGTCATTCACATGGAGGTGATAAACACTGCTATAAAAGACTGGTGCTGGCTTAGAGCTGCTCTTCTGCATATCCATGGCTGGCTCTAGTGAGCATGACCCCAGCCATGGCCTCATAAGTGGGGAATGGGAGGGCCAGAAGGATGAGCAAATTACTTGGGCATTCACAGCAACCAGTGCAAGTGTTCATTCTCATTGCCTTCTACAAAGCCAATATTAAGACAATTACAGCTCATTTCCAGCTGCTGGCCAACAGTTACGAATTCTGCAGAGACTTTGTATTGCCAGGGCTTGGATGGGCAGTTGGTGACAAATGAAGAGGATGATGAGTCCTGGTGGGATTCTGATTTAGCTATTGGAAGGCAAAGAGACAACACAAAGCACAGGTGGATAGGGAGGCAAGAGGCAATGCCCTCACTACTGCACCCGTGCTGTGCGAGCAGCCAAACGGCTCACGAGGAACCTGTGGAAATGGTGGATTGGAAACCTGGGAGAGGGGAGGATGGAGTGTGTTGAGACAGCAGGACAAGGCCAAGACAGTTTTGTTTAATGGGTATAACATGCAGGGAAAGCTCCCATAAAAATATCTAAATGCAGAGAATGTGCAAAACAAAAATAATAGAAAATGCCTGTTTTAAAGACATTTTAGTAGCAGGATTGACATGAACAGTTCATTTTTATATAACCTAAAAATTTCCTGCTGATGTTGGTATTTACTGTTAATCATACCCTTTACTGGTGTGTATATGTAAAATGGCAGAGCAAAATACGGGTATTTCAAAAGGAGAAACTGAAATGTTCCTTTGTGATATTTGTCATAATGTTTCGACACCCTCAAAGGGCTTTGCCTTCAGTTTTAAAGAAACCCAACAAATATTAGGGAATGATACCTTCCCCCAAAGCATTTCAGTGAGACACGATTTGCCACATATCGACGTGGAGGATTCTTAACCTAATTCCAGTGCTGAGGTAGCTCTGGGATGGATGGTGACATCGGAGGTGGCATTGCCACCCTAGTATCATCAGACGCAGGTTGACTTTGTGAGGTCAAAGGGTATCAGCTGCACAACCTCACTTTCCAGAGCATAACTGTGTCCAGCCTGGGCACACAGAGATGGTCTTGGCTCTATTGATTGAAGGATACAAGTGTCCAAGGGGCATGAAAGTGTTTCTAGAATCAAAAAAACCAACTTTTTGCATTAAAGTTATTGTTTTCAGAGCTTTTGAGCATCCAGTGACTTCAGCAACAGAATTTGCATTCAGTCAGCTTGGAACATCCCAGGTGTGATCTGATAGTGCTGCACCAAACTGGGAGCCCTCCAGCACCCAGGCTGCAGAGGCATCTCCCAGAGGGCTGAGTAGGAGCCTAGGGGCTTGAAAAGGGTTAAAATCAGGTAGAGAATAGAACTTGCTAACGTATGGGGAGGTAAACACCGGTCTTTCAGGCCTTTTCCACCTTTAACATTCAGGTTCTCATCATCTGGCAAAACCCTGCACACAAGTTTGTCCACACTGGAAGGTTGTGGGGGAGCTGGAGCCCTGAGCTGATGATCGTTGCTGCCAGACGTGTCCAGAAATCTCTTCTGCTTCCGCTCAGTGGGATGCTTTTGAGTCCTTTCCTGCTGGTTACAACTGAAAGGTGGCATCAGGGTGACAGAAGATGTCATGGGAAAGACCTTGAGGGGACCTGGCTCCAGAATAGATGAGTATCATGTTAAGTTTCCTGTCCCTAATCTGATAGATGGGCAGAGGTTCAAAGTAAAAGAGTCTGGTGCTGGAGGGCTTTGAATAAGTGGAATTGGCAGAGGGAGAAGGGAAATGGTAAAACATATGTAGGAACACAAGTAAAGACTTCAGTGTAGGCATAGTGGAAAGTCAGTTTCAGTACACCATGATGAAGTGTCTTTCACAAGTAGTCTGCTCTGGCAAAGCTTAAATCAAGCAGTTCTGAAGTTCATGTTGAGAGACCCTGAGCTTCATTTGTCAGGAAACTTAACGCTTCCAAGGGCATTTGACTTGAAAAATGGGAGCACTTATTGTGATTCAAGCCTGGTGTGACACCATGGCTGCGTTTTTCTTTCCTGTGTGTCTGAGACTTTTCATGCTTTGGATAAAGGAGAACTTCTACTGTAGATGTCCCTGTTCCCACAAGTCAGGGTACATCGTGGTGCAGATGAAGTGATTCCTTACCTGAGAGTTTTCCAAAAAGTGGGACATGATTTCCTTTTCTAACGTGGTTGCAGGTGAAAGAAAACAATCATTGATTTCTGTCTGTGTTACCCTGAAGAGCATTGCCAGCTTCTTTTTCAGTCTGCAGATGAACGAGGCCACGAGTTAATCTTTAGCTAAGCCATTAACACAAGGAATGGTGCCATTAAATAGGAATTAAGAATGTGCTCCCTACCTTTGGGGAGTCTGTGATAGATTTCCTCTTTTTATCATCTCATTCAGTGCAATGTTCTCTCTTCAGTCCTTTTCCCTTCATTTCAATTGAGATTTTGATGACTCATAAAATTAATCCTCTCTTAGCAGCAAATCTCTTCCAAGTTTTAATGTGTTTGCTGATGCCACGTTGTCTTGGTTTTAGCTGTGAGAGTTAATTTCAATTCCTAGGAGCTAGTACAGTGCTGTGGCTTGGATTCAAATTGGGAATCGTGTTGATAACACAGGGATGTTGTAGCTGTTGCTGACCAGGGCTGACTGTAACTAAGGAGTTCTCAGTCTCTCATGCTCTGCAGTGAGGAGGGACACAAGAAGCTGGGAGGGAGCAGAGAGAGGACAGTGCCCTGAACTGGCCATAGGGATGTTCCAAACCACAGAATGTCAGGCTCAGGATAGAAACTGGGAGGGACTGATTGCTGCTTGGGCCAGGCATCGGTCAGGGGGTGGTGAGCAACTGTGTTGTGCGTCACTCGTGTTTCTGGGGTTTATTTCTCACTCTCTTTTGTTATCTCCATTTCATTACTATTATTGTTATTATCATTATTATTTACTTCATTTCAATTATTAAAGTGTCATAAAAGTCATCAAAATGAACAGAAATGGAGACAAACAGGGACCTCTTTGTGGGTGCTTCTTTTTCCAAAGAATATTTCCCTGCAGGAAAATAAAGTCTTTTCCTAAAGAAACGCCCGAACAGGCTCTTTAAACCCCCCTGAATGTGAGATTAAGCACGAGGCATCTGCAGCTAAAAATCCCCACATCTTTAAGAAGGACTGCAAAGCCCTTGGAAAGGGTTTAACTCCCTCAGCCACAGCAGAGGACAGAGGACAGGCAGCCGCGGGTCCTGCACAAGGGATGTGCTGACACCCTTTGTGCTGCAGGAGGATTTGGCTCCAAATCCAAATTTGCTATTAAAAAAGGTGGAAAACCAGTTAATTTTAATAATTCTTCTCTGTGAAACTCAATGACAGCTAACAATCCTTCAGGAGTAACTCCAAGAACGCTGCTTCCAAGTCCCATGGATCTCTCTGAAGTGATTTCTAAGGAGGCTATTTTGGCACGCTTTAAGGCAGCACCAGCTTCTCTGGGCTGAAGCAGCCTGAACATGAAAGTGTCTTCCTGACCTTTTGCAAACAAGCGGGAGAGGAGGGAGAGCTGCGTTCTCATTAAAAATAATAGATCATGTTTGAAAGTGGTAATTAGACAAGTTACCAGCAGCAGCTCCTGTTGATCACTCAGACAAGTGCTTTGTCACTGGCTGGGAATGATCATTGTCATGTGCTGGGGCTGGATTTGCTTGGCAGGTTTTGTTGTTTGCTTTAAATCAGTCCCTAATTTCCACAGGCTCTTTTCAAGTGTTGTGCTAGCAAAGGCTTTTAGAACATTATTCATTATACAGATAACTGTATAACAAAGAGTTTTGGTTTAGATACAGGCACATCCACAGAAGCGATTTAACTAGGATTTAATTAGGATTTACTTTGGCAAAGTTCTGCAGCCAACTAACATCCTGCATTTATTTTTAAACTTGTTTTCTTCCTGTAATTAATTGCCTTCCATTCTTCAATAAAACAATCCATGATTGGATTGAGAATATCTGTTCCAGAGAGTCCCTGGAGACTGGCTACCTTTTTATCACCACTTCAGTACCTGAGTCATTTCATTTCCTTGCATGGTGTTACCTCTGATCTAGTAAGCCAAGCGATCCAAGATAGGAATTAGGCTCTTCCACCGCAAGAAACTGCGTATGGGAAGCAGAGATTCCTGACAGCGGAGGGATGATCGTGGAGATGAAGAACAGGCTGCCTGGGCAGCACAGCAATTGCTTCTAGAAGGACACACGTCTTAAGCAAGGTCAGAAATACCCTTGTACTTCCACATTTAACAAACAGAAGTCTTCCAAACCTTCCCATCCTGACCTGCCCCACTGCTGCTCCTCCATGATCCTGACACCTTCCACTGGAGCAGTGCTCCAAGCCCCTGTGTCCAGCCTGGCCTTGAACACTGCCAGGGATGGGGCAGCCACAGCTTCTCTGGGCACCCTGTGCCAGCGCCTCAGCACCCTCCAGCCTCAGAAACCTTTCCTTGCTGTGACCCTTTGTGATGGACATTCACCCCATCTGATACAAGACATCTCTTTCTTTAATCCTGAACTGTTTGAGAAAACCCCCTCTAATTAGCACCCTGCTCATGAGTAAACCACTTGCTTAAAAATCAGTATAACTCTCTCTTTTCCATAGTGGGAGTTGATATTATCTGACCTTTGGTCTCCAGTAAAGGTTTCAAGTTTGTTACAAAGCACCAGGAAGCGTTTGTGGCTTGGGCTTCCCAGGCTCAGTCTCTGTTGCATCCACACCTGAAATAATAGAAGAAATTAGACCTGGGAATGCTGCTTGTCCCTTCCAATGCCCTATTCCTGTGTGGATCTAATACTGAAAAAATGTGACTACCGTCTATTCTCCCACTGAATCCCATTAGCTCCTATTTCCTAATGCTCCTGAAATACCTACATTTACTGTAGGTAACAACAATACAGTAGCCAAAGTCTAGAGGCAGTAATGTTTCATCAGCTAACCCAAAATAGCAAAGCATATGCAGGGAGAAGAAGCTCAAAATAAACAAATCCACAATCTGCTCTTATAAAAATATATTTGAATAGTATGTGCATAACAGACTGGGTTCCCCTCAGGGCATTTCCAACATTGCTGAGGGTTCGAACGGGTAACAGCTCTGAAATGTGACATATTTTCAGTCCTAAAAAGCTCAGAGTCATAGTAATCACTAACTCTTTCCTTTAAGTAGGAATATATTGGCATTGGGTTATATTTTATATTATTTTTAAATGACAGTAGACACAATGACAGTTTCTACTGTGTATTTTTGGAAGAGAGGACGATTTAAAGGAGGTTATAGGAGAAGTGATGCTGGCGCTCACGGTACCAGGGCTGCGATGGGTGAAAGGTAACTTCATCTCTGCATAAAACCAAACCAGCCAGGTAATCTTTTGTCTTTCAGGTTTCCACAATATCAAACCAGGGCAACAAGAATCATTAGAGTCATCCAAAAGATCCCTTCACTAATACAGTTTGCAGCATCAGTGGGGTTCCACCAGTGTTTGCGGGCCTAGAAACCACAATAAGTGTTTATTCATTGAAAAGAACCAATAGGGAAGTGGAGTCTGGTGCTTAAAAGACCTGTTCAGTTACAACTAAATTACAATGCTGATTTTTTAATAAGCATGCAAAGTATAAGTACTGCAAGGAGGGGAAGGAAAGTTAATTCAAGGAGTTCTAGCTGAGAATAATGCAATAATGCTGAGGTAGGGAGCGTCTACCCCAAACCAGGGAGAGTTGCTTGACAGCGAACTCTATTTCCAGACCTTTGCCATTCTTTCTCTTTTCAGCTGGGAATACATTGGTTTTGCTAAAAGATCCTCGAGTCCTACGTGCTATTTGGAGAGAAAATCCCCAATCAGTTTTGCCTGTGGTTAGGGCTTGTGCTGGGAATACCACGGTTCAGCCCACCATGCGGTCACATTTGGAGTAACCCTCTAAATTCAGTGTTTGCAGATAACAGTCTTAAAAATGTTCCTTTTCCCTGTTAAACCAAAGCCACGACATCAGGGTGTTATGGATGGTATGGAAGTTTGCCCTTATCCTTTTCTTTTGATGAAGCTCTTTCAGCTTTTGGCTGTTTAAAGCTGCTGATGGAAGAGACTCATGGGAATATGCTGATGGGTACCATCTGAGTAACGATATTCCTAATATAGCAGAGTGTGTACTGTACTGGGAATTGTATCCTTTTGGAACACGATGATTAATGCAATCAGAGCCTCCTCCTATTAGGATCTCTTAAACAAGTGTTCCCGTTTGCTGAGCAACCCTTGGCTGCTGATGGGAACCAGGGTGCGAATCCTGCAGAGCTATGGCATTGGCTCAGCCTCATCATTGCATGTCTGTGGTCCATGGACCTCTTGCACCTCTCAGCCTTTGCTCTGCTGCAAAGAGATGGTGTGACACAGACATGATGTTTGCAGAATTACAGGCAGCGGTTTGCAGGAGGATGAGGACAAGAGCTGGCTCTGAGGCAGGAATGAGACACTGCAACAGCCCCAGGCTCTGCCAGGTTGTGACTTTGGCTGGAGGCACTGTGTCGTGCTGTGGTGTGGTTATGCCCTAGAGCTGTGTGACTGCTCTTGGCATCACAAAATGGTATGCAAACAGCATGAAAAGGAAAATAGAATACCTTCCAGCACAAAGTTCCAGTTAAATGTTTGATGTGGTTGAAAACATCTGTATTTCCAAACCTTTTCTTCACTTGATGTACTCTGACTATTGAAAGGAGCTGTTGCTTTTTTCCAAAGGGACCACTAATGGTCAGTGACTTTCAGCATCCACCCTTCAGATGGGGGTCAGGATCTCACAGTGTGGGAAGCATTAGCCAAGGTACCATCAGCCAGATGTGCCCAGCCTCTGTCAGCGAATGGATCTGTTCCTCAGGCAGGGAAATAATAAGGATGGGCTCCAGATGCCCATCAAAGCTGTTTCTTTCTCGAGTGTCCTCCACAGCTATATTAAACAAAGGAGAGAGGTGAGTTTTATAAGCAAGGAGGAGAAACAAAAGGGTGTCTGCAAGAACCCCTGAGCTCTCTCCCCAGGCCTTTTTTGCCTCCCCAGGGATTTTTAGCTCCAGGCCTTTCTCTCAGAGGGAGAAGAGATGGACTACATTAAAACAGTGCATTCAAGAAGGCACCTATTTCCATACCTTCTGATTTTGTGAGCTGAAGCTCCTGTCAAGGTAAAGAGCGAGTGAATATAAAGAAATCATTTTTACATGGCAGAGATTTGACTCCTTTTCCTATTCCCCTGCAGAAAGCTGCTTTGGGCACTAGCATGCTTTGAGCACTCCTTGAAGCCTGGGTGAGGACAGGGGTGGCAGAGGGAACATCAGTAATGCCTGGTGGAAAGCACAAGCATTTTAGTTTGATTTTTTCCTCCTGAAGATTATTGCAAGGTGCTGAGGAGGTGTGGGGGGGGTAATCCATGGCTGAGTTTCCACAAGCATGCGCCAGGCTCTGCCTTTGGAGCTCAGAGACCTCCCAGGGCCAGCAGGAGCCAGCAGGATGCTGTCCTGCGCTTTGCTGAGACCTCTTCAGAGGACACCAGGAACAGCTAAATCCTGACTGTGCAAGGGCACATCAGCACCTCCTGCATGGCCATCTTGCTGAGGCTGGCTATGGATTGAGCCTCACATGAGAAAACAAATAAATCCATCTATTCTTGCCTCCTATGTCCTTCCTAATGCCTTGCAAAACAGCAAGGAAGCAATTGGATGTGCAGGGAAGGTATGTCCAGTTTGATCCCAGCTCAAGTGACACAAATGCCAGCAGAAAAGGAGCAAAACCAGAGCAGAGCCTAGGGAAGGATCTGTTGCTGGAGGAAACCTGGCTGAAGGCGATGCCAAGAGGGTGGCAGGTGAAGTTGGATGGGTTTGCAGGAAAGGCACAGGAAGGACAGATGGTGCCAAGCTGAGAGCAGGAAATGTGGAGGAGGGAAAGCACCATATGGGAAAAGTGGGTGAGTAGGGAAAAGGAGTGACATTGTTTTCAGTTCTTTTAGCTGTCCAGAAGCTATAAAATACACACTGCATTACCCGTGATTTCATTGTTTCTTGGCATTGGATGTTTTCTTCCACTTGAAATCCCCATTTCCTGGGGTCATGCGAATATGTGGCCAAGGCAGGACATCAAATTCAGCAGGTTGCCAGTGACCTGCTGCACATTCAGCATGTCTCTTGTTTACTGGAGAGCTGGGCCAGCTCCAGCTAAAGGTTTTCTGGCCAGGAGTTATTGGTTTGTAGGAACTATGAGCTGAGTTTCTGAATCTCTGGAAATAAAGCTTCTTGAGAGGAAGTCTCCTAAGCATCCTACTGCGCGTTTCTGGAGGAAGGGGCGGTTTTTCACCTGAGACATTTCTCTTTGCAAGAACTGCTTTCTGAAAGGGCAATGCAAATGTCAACTTTTCATACTGGCAGAGCAGCCATGCCCCAGGCTGGACCTGGGTGAGATTTGAACTGCTTTGATCCCTGATGATGAGGATAAATGTCCGTCACTGATGTAAGGCTGTGCTCAGTGCTAGGTCACCAAGCTACCTGCTGCCCCAGGGACATGTGCATTACATAGCTCAGGCTTTTCAGCTCGTGATGCTGTGTTTTACTACAAGATCTGCTTCAAGCATTGATCTATCCTGCTATTTGCAGTCATCTCAGATTTACACTGGTTTTCCAACATCCAGACCAAGTGTCCTCATGTAATGAATGGCTTTGGATGAAGCTGAAGGACAGCATCCCCCATAGCAGCCATCCCTGGGCAGCTTGGGCTCCATCCCAGGCAGATCACACACCCTGAGCTGCATGCAGGGACAGGGCATCTTTGAACTGCATTTTGCTTCCAGTCTCCACTGACTGATTAGTCAATATGTGAATTAGTAAGATTACCCTGGCCTGTCTCCTCTGATCTGAGGACTTACGAACTCAATGGAAAGAAAGGAACCCTGAGCTCCCCAGAGTCATTTAAAGGAGTGCTTGATCACTTAGCCCTGAAAAACAGCTTCATTCAAGCATGGATTAATTACAGGACCTCATCTTTCTTGTAGCTGAGGTTGTCTTTTGCTTGGCACTTACATAGTTGAGGGTGTTGGTCAATGAAAAAGTGAACACGAGCCCGCAGTGTTCAGCCGTATCCTGGGCTGCATCAACAGGAGTGTGACCAGCAGGTCGAGGGAGGTGATCCTGCCCCTCTGCTCTGCTCTCCTGAGACCTCACTTGGAGTATTGCGTACAGTTCTGGGGTCCTCAACATATAAAAGGACATGGAACTGTTGGAACAAGTCCAGAGGAGGCCATGAGGATGGTCAGGGACTGGAGCACCTCCTGTATGGAGATAGGCTGAGAAAGTTGGGGCTGTTCAGCCTGGAGAAGAGAAGGCTGTGTGGAGACCTCAGAGCAGCCTTCCAGTATCTGAAGGGGGACTGTAGGGATGCTGGGGAGGGACTCTTCATTAGGGACTGTGGTGATAGGACAAGGGGTAATGGGCTCAAACTGAAATGGGAATTTTAGATTGGATATGAGAAGGAATTCTTTCCTGTAAGGGTGGTGAGGCACTGGAATGGGTTGCCCAGGGAAGATGTGAATGTTCCATCGCTGGTGGTGTTCAAGGCCAGGTTGGACATAGCCTTGGGTGGCATGGTTTAGTGGGAGGTGTCCCTGTCCATGGCAGGGGGGTTGGAACTGGATGATCTTAAGGTCCTTTCCAACCCTGACTATTCTATGATTCTATGTTAGCCCATAACAGCTATAAAAATGCCATCACCTATGGCTACTAAAAAGGAGACTAATTGTGTTGGAAGCAACACTCCCGACTTCAGCAACTCCTGATAAACATCCTTCTCTTGCAAGGAAAACCTTGCAGCACGTTTTCTGCCAAGCAGGCTGTAAAGAGCCATAGAAATGTCATTTTCTTTCAATTCACTAAGTCCGCAACAACTTTTCATGCAACTCCAGACATGGGACTTGGCACTAAGCAATCCCATGCGCTCCTCCGGGGTGCTCTATGGCAATTATACATCCACAAAGCAAAGCCTAAATCATAATTGAATCACGTACCACCAATCTGTCTCTGCTTAAGGGGAACAGACCATTAGATACATGCTGACACACTGATTGCAAAATTATTAGTATTATTATTAATGAAAGTGTTTGTTTTCCTCATTGACTGTACTTATTACAAGTATGTGACTATTGTCTGCCCACACGGGGTTTTGTCTCCAAAACTTTGTTCTACATTCCTTGCCTTGGCTTCTGGTAGTCAACAAGGTGGGGTGTGTGCACCTCCCCATAAGAAGGACAGCTCTACCCTGGGGCTGTGAGTGCTGGGATTTGTGCATGGAGAGAAAATGTGACTAAGAGCTAGTAAGCAGCAAACCAGGGGTGTTCCAACTTCTACAGGAAGATTCAGGAATTCCCTTTTACAGGAAGGATGCTGGGGAAGGACTCTTCATCAAGGTGTGTAAGGACAGGCCGAGGGGAATGGCTTTAACTGCCAGAGGGGAGACTGAGATGAGCTCTTAGGCAGAAGCTCTTCCCTGTGAGGGTGCTGAGGCGCTGGCACAGGGTGCCCAGAGAAGCTGTGGCTGCCCCATCCCTGGCAGTGTTCAAGGCCAGGTTGGACACAGGGGCTTGGAGCTGCTCCAGTGGAAGGTGTCTCTGCCTGTGGCAAGGGGGTTGGGACTGTGTATGATCTTAAGGTCCCTTCCAACCCAAGACAGTCTGGGATTCTATGATTCACCCATGAGCTTGTTTAAAGATTATCCTGAGAATCCCCAAATGCCCAATCCTACATTCCAACTCTTGTTAGAAAGTCATTTGTGTAGTCAATTACCTACTCAGATATGTTTCACTGCAAAAGGTACTAGTAGTAGGCACAGCACTACACACTCTTGTATTTTCAAGGCATCTCATTGTAAACCATGGACAAAAAGTACTGCAATCCAATTTAGGGAAAACCTCCTACGCTGGCAAACTGGCTTAGGCTGGGACCCAAAGGATAACGTGGTGCAGAAGGCCGAGTTTCAGGAATGCCTGAGGAGCATTTGAAAACGCGATAAAGACATTTCTGAGAAGCAACTCCACTTTTCTGAGTGCTGCACATAATGGGGAGAACCTTGCAATGAAAGAAAGCATAGTGCTGAGCAAGAGGATAAAAATACATGTGTAAGAGCCCAGTCTCACGTGGGAGCTGGATTCAGGAATCTCATCCTGCTGCTGCAGAGACAGGTTTTCCCACTCATAGGCTTATGCTGGCATAAAAGGGACTTGCCACTGCATGGGTTATTGCTGGGAGCTTCAGGAGTGCCTGATGTATTTGTCAAGGCACTTTCGGATGAGCTCAGCTTGGCTCAAGCAAGATTAAAATAGAGCAGTAATGAGGTACATGGGAAGTGACCTGCTGGAGAGCAGCTTCTCCTTCCCAGGGAAGAGATGGGAACTTTTAATTGCTGTATTCCACCTTCCACAGCCCTTGAACAGCCTGGCCAAAACTCTTCATCCCTTATTTACATGCAGTAAATACACCAGAGTGAGAAAGTGGCTGCCTCCTGCACCATCTATGATGGCAGCTACAGGTAATTTGACTACAGTCTTAACACCACTTCTCTGAAGAGTATAAATTGGCGTTTGAGCCTCTCCATTCACAGAAGATGAGAATACGACCCCAGTTGATGGACTCGATCCTCTCTCCTCCCCCAAGCAGATGAGATTTACACCTCTGACTACATCAGATGATACCTGGGTGGAGCTAAGCTTAATGAATTACCAATTGGTTTTTCCGTATGAGCTCAATTAATCATTGGCTAGCTTTGGATTTTATTACTGATGCAGTAAGTGGTTTTATCGATGGCAATTCTGATGCTTCAATAGCCTGCTCTATTCACGAGTCTGCCTTTGTGAAAGTTCTTATTGAATGGGAGCAAATGTGTCAAATTGATTCTAATCAGGAATTAAGCCTGGCCTAACTCAGCCCCTCTGATCTCTGAGGGCTGGCTGGAATCCCTGGCAGTGTTCAGGGCCAGGTTGGATGCGGCTTGGAGCAACCCGCTCTAGTGGAACGTGTCCCTGTATCCAGTTGGAACCGGATGAGCTTTAAGGTCCCTTCCAACCCAGGCCTGTCTGGGATTCTGTAACACAAAGGGTGTTATTTTCTGCCAAATTTCTATACTCAACACAACGCACAGCAGAGGGACAGGCTGCTGTCAGCATTGTCAGGGCTGCATCACGAGCTTCAGTACTCCAGGACTGTAGTGTTGTACCCAAAATTCAGCTTCAGGTGAGGACTAACCTGAACCAAAGAGCTTCTCAGGCCACGCTGTGGTTGATTTCATGTCACTCACTGCCTCTGGCTGCCTTGCTAGCTCTTTGCACCATTTCTTTTCCCTCTTTCTGTGGTGGCTGTGTCCAGGGAACCCACACAGGAATGCCAGAAGCCCCACGGAGAACCCAGGTTCTGTGCTAGTGTGGGGAGATGTAGGGCAGGGTGTCACATTTGAGTTGATCATGCCCAAAGGAGCACCTGTTTGGAATTGTCGATGAAGCAGAGCAAAGTCCCCACAAGACCCATTCGAGGCTCTGTCACAAGTCAGTGATGAAACTTGGTTCAGGGCTTGCCACCGCTGTTGTATTACATTGCCAAAGCCCCTTTGTGTCCAAGGGGCAACTATCACTTCAGTGGGACAGTCACACTGTGCCTGCTCTTGCAGAAATAGGTGCTTCATTCTTTCACCTGGCAGCTGTTCTCCTTCAACCGCCACAAAGGATGCTCGGGCTTACAAGGTAAACCATGACATTAAAAGTAGGAAAACCCAGGACTTACTCTTGGCAAATTGTTGCAGAAAGGGAATTTCATGGATTAGAGGCAAAACAACCAAAGCTGAAATGTTGTAGATGGGTAAAAAATTCCTTCAAAAAGCCCTGGGGAGAGCTGGGCTCCGAGCAGCTTGTGCTCCCATTGGGATGTCAGCTACATCAGTCCTTTCTGCTTGGCTACATCCTTCTGCAGTGCCCTGACTCAGTTTCCCCAACCTGCTGCTATTAAACCAGCATTATTCTATTATTCTGAGGTTTGTAGGCTTAAATGCTCTCTACAGGGTAAATGTGTTCTTTGCGAGCAAGACTTTATAAAGACCTGCTTGAGGAAGGATGACTTTAACCTCAATAGCTATTCTCACAAAGCAAACAAAATACAGATTTTCAGCTGACTCAAATCCAAAGGTGTTTGAATTTGGTCTCAAGCTACACAAAGCCAAACAGGCTGCCCATGGGATCTGAGTGCCAAGCTGTGTCTGTGAGGGATAAATGAGAGGTTTTATTGTTCCTAATCCTGTTGGAGCTTTCTTAGGAGGAGGGGAAATCCTGCTTCAGGACAGAGCGAGGGGCAGACGGCTGCAGAAGTACAAAAACCACCTGCAGAGCTGTGTTTGGATTCCTGCCTGCCAAACTCCTCTGCAAAGGCTGAGCAATCTGACCCCAACTGCAAACCAGAGTCTTCCTTTAAATCCAGAGCGCTGTGTAAATCCATCAGCAGCATCCACCCCATCTCCAGAGGAAGGGACAAGCCCCTGCAGGGTGCAGAAAGGAGTAGTTTGCAATATATAGGTAGCAGTAAGTCCCTTGAGGTGTTTGGTCACCTCAGGCTCTGAGTTACCTGAGTAGCTTTTCCTTTCTTCCACGTCACTGGCTCCTGCTCAATGGGGCGACATTCATCTTAGTTAAGCTGAGCTGTAAAACCTAAGAGAGTTCTCAGAGCACCCATAATGGACATGCACAAAGCATGCATCCAAATATGTGTGTATATATATATTTATTTAATATATATAGAAGCATATATGTATGTGCATATATATAAATATAGAGAGAGAAAGCAAGACAGACCCCAGCTGGGAAAGAGGGTAAACTGATTTAAGTTTCTTTCTCTTTGCTGCCATACAATCTGTCTTCATTCCTCAGGGCAGAGGAGGAATATGGCTCCTGTACCATGAGAAGAAAGAAAAATGCTTGTGTCTAATCAAGTCGTTCTCTTTTTCTCATGCAAAAATGCTCCTCACATACTGGGCGTGAGATTATTTGCCATCATTGATTTGTCAAGGAAAGGAAAGGACAAAGACCCCATATAACGCAGAGCCGCTTATTACTGAACCCAAAACAAACCCTGAACATTGGAAATGGGATTTTTCTTTGCAGTGCTTGTGAGAGTTCTTATTTAACCTCTGAAGCAGCACAGTCTGCTGTGTGTGCTGCTGATGGTGAGTGTGTGCTTGTGGCATATGCTGTGCGGGCAACATTTAACATTAATGAGAAACAAAGAATTCCTGCAATCCCCACTAGCACAAGCAAGCTCAAATTAGATATCTGCCTGGCCGCAGGAAACAGATTCTGTTTGCTTTCTATTGCATAGAAACAAGAGCCTTTGTCCCATGTACGCACGTGGATGTGGAAGGCAATCTGCTTCCCAGCCAGGAAGAATCAGACTATAATACACCATTACCCGTGAACGTCACTCTTCAACCTTAAGGTTATCGATAATAAAATCCACCTTTCTCTACTATTTGCCCTTGTATTCAAACCTCATTCTTGTCATTTTTATGATTGTTGTTAGGAGCATGTTATGAAAGGTCCATTTGTTATTGTGCTGGCAGGTGTCCCTTTGTATCTCACAGAAAAGATGCATCCTCAAAGACTCTCAGTCTTTTCCAAAAGGAGGCAGAATGGGGCAGTTTGTACCTCTCACTTCCTTGTCAGACAAGTCAGGGACATGGGGTGGTGTGGCACAAGGAAGCTCATGGAATCGCAGAATAGTTTGGGATGGAAGAGACCTTCAAAGGTCCAACCCCCTGCAATGAGCAGGGACACCTTCAAGTAGATCAGGTTGCCCAGAACCACATCCAGCCTGGCCTTGAAGTTGTTCTGGTTTTAAAGAAGGTGCGTTCTCCCAGGTGAGGCTGAATGGATGGAGACACAGGAGCTCGGGGCAATGGGGCGATGAGGCTTATCCTGCTGTTAGCAGAGAGCTTGCTGAGAAGCAGATTTCAGGAGAGTTCAGGCTGAGCTTTATTGAAGATAGAGGAAGGCAGAGAAATGTGGGGTTAAAGGCGAGAAGCCATCGTAGGAACAGGATGAAACCCCGGTGCACTGAAGAGGAGCTGCACAGCAAGGACCTGGAGTGGACCTGCAAGGCCATCTGCAGTTGCAGTGTCTGTAAAAAGATTGGTGATTTGTTTCTTTTGAAAGCAGGGAGTCCTTCACGTTACAGCCTGGACAACAGGGTAGGGAACAAACCTGAGCTCTTTCTTTATGAGATAAAATGACTGCCCTGTATTGACAAGACAGACCAAGAGGAAAACAGCAATCCATCAGTCAGAGCAGCAGCCAGTGGAGAGGAGCAGCCAAAATACTCAGTTCTGGAATGAGGAAAAGGCCTGTGATATTGAAGGACAAGAGAGAGAAATGTGCCCTGCAGCCAGCTGGGCTGAGGTCTGGGGGAGCAAAGGGACAGGGATGGCTCGGCTTTGCTTGACATCCCATGGAGGAAATGCAGGTACCACAGTGATCCTCAGGGAAAGATTTCATGCTTCTTTCTCCCAGAGACTTTCTAGTGCATGAGGAAGGAATAAGTGCAGTGATACAGAGAGATAAGTGGCTCTGCCAGCCATGGGAGGGAAGCTGGGGTCTCGAGGTGGATCCCAGTGCACAGACTGCTTTGCAGAAGGGCTTGTAGGGTCCAGGGTTTGTAACATGCTGTCTGGTTTAGGGAGATGGAGAAGGTGGGCAGTGTTCTCAATAAACGACTGTTAATGCATTAAAATGCAGTAATCTTGACATATTACTCTTGAGAATAAAGGGCTTTTCCTGCCTTGAAAGGTCAGGTTTTCGTCTAGGGAAGATACTACTGTCATCCTGCCGATTTTACCAAGGCATTGTTTGTTACTGAAAGCAAATAAAACCAAAGTGGGTTTGTTTTTTGGAGAAAAAAAAAAAGGAGGTTCAAAGTGAAATGCTTATTTTACCGTACTCAGAAAATTAATAATTTATGTCTTCTGTTATTCCCACTAAACTGGGCCGGGGCAGGAGGAGGAGGAGGTGAGAGGTGCCACATCCTCTTCGTCTTTCTCTCAGTTTCTCTTTCCCACACTATCACATATGAGAAAAGGATCAATGAGATGTAGAACCCCTCAGCTCTTTCCCCATCCTTCACTCCTTCCCCTGCCAAGCAGCACTTCACCAATCCCCCTGCACACTCAGCCATCCTCTCTGAATCATAGAATCCCAGGCTCGTTTGGGTTCGAAAGGACCTTAAAGTTCATCCAGTTCCAACCCCCTGTCACAGGCAGGGACACCTTCCACTAGAGCGGGTTGCTCCAAGCCCCATCCAAACATGGACTAGCAGGACACAGCATAATCACTAAACCTCTAGTGAACCTCATGGGACCAAGGGACAAGGAAGGAGCTCTTCCAGCTTGGAGAATAGGACTTACTGCCTTTAAATAAGCAAGAGAGCATGGACCCATCCTACAGACAGCTGGCAAGCCACAATTACAGCGCGCTTATAGCTGTGTGCTCTTACTCGAAGGTAATTCAAAACAATACTAAGAGTCTTTTTGCCACACAGGATTGAACCATAATACGCATGTCCAAGAAGAGAACTTGCTGGAGCAGAAACAACTGCTCTGTAAGAACCAGCAAAGAGCCACTTCTGGAATGAAACACTTGTAATTACTGCATGCAAATGAGCGCAACTGCCGGTTGCCCTGGGTGCATGAGCATCGCCTGCTTCATTTGGAAGCAGTTCAGTAGTCAGAAGCAAACTATAAGGTTCTCATTATGCAATTAGGGCTTTAGTGAAAGACTCATTAATCTGAAATGCAATTAGTCGGGCTGCTGCCTCACTGAGTTCAAAAGTGATTTTGCTGGGTGATGACTGTGCTGTTCAGGTAGCGTTGGGTGAGTTATCTCCCAGTACTTTGATAGGATCTTCTCATTTCAGGCTTCCAGAGCCTCTGTTTGGAATGACACAAACAGGAAAAGAATGAGGATTTAGTTCAGTTTAAACTGTCAGCTGCTCTCTTACATCTGAATTTCCCATTTCTACTAATCTCTGCTATTTGTTCCTGTGGGGAAGATTTGTATCTAGTGCTTAGAAGCAAGGGCTGATGGAATGGCACTCGGATATCACAGTAAACATTATTTCTAAGGTATCATGCAACCAGTTGGGTCTCTTGGGTTCAGTTATCAACTCCATGAGTGGCTCTTTGCATGACCTTCAACAAGACCAGACCACCTAGGTTATTTGCATCGTAAGATTGGGGAATGAGTGGAATGCTCAGCACGATGACTGCATAAGACTTTCTACCCCAAAAACTGGGTTACAGAGATGATAGAGGCCAGCTAGATCATAACGATTTAGGAATTATCTTCTGGTTTATAGCGTTGTGGAAGTAAATCATTCAGCGCAGGTCCTTCAGGAGTCCTTTTTGTGAAGCTGAAACTGCACAAAATCTCCCTATTGCACTCTAAGGCTTTTCTGCAAGAGGAAAATGAGGCCTCCCATTACTTCTGTCCTGGCTTTTCCACAAATAGCTGCTGTGCTGGCTCGCTGCCCAGGGTAGCTTTCACCTACTTTGCACACAGGTAAACCAGACATTTTAATACATCCCAAGTCTGCTGGGTAAAAGGTGATTTGAGAACATAAGAGACAAGGTTCTTAAAGAGCTACAGCTTCACCTGCAAGAAGTATTTTGCCTCAAAAAGATTCGCGATTCAGCAGCAGCAAAGTGTTCCCTGGATGAATTTCAGCCGTGAAGAATTGCCCGTGACACACACAAACAAAGCGTCATAAAGTGTAGGAATGTTACAAATAAAAGCACTCCTTGGTGAGAAACCTCCTGAAGTTATATTTACGCTGTGGATAAAGAAAATACTTGGCTTCAAACGGAACATTTTATGTTAGAACAAACAAAATGTTCCACTTACCCCAAAGTTTATTTTTTCCAACTTCTCGATCGACAAAAAAAAAAGTGCTGCAGATTTGAATTCCAAGTTGAATTTCAAGCAAATTTTCATTGGTTTATTTGTTTGGTTGAAATTGCCAACAAAGGAAATAATCGATTCTTTACACTCTTTTAGCTGGGATGTGCTTACCTCAAGTGTGCGATGAACACTTTGCTTACCAGACCCTTCTGCAGAGGGTATATGATATGAATCTCAGTGGTGGGGCTAAAGAAGCCAGAAGCTGCAGCTAGTCAGGATGAGACCTCATCTGGAAGTCATCATCCCCTACTTGTTCTCCTGAAACTGCCCTCAGTTTTCCATTCAAATACAAATATTTCCATTCTAATAATAATTCATATTCAGCCAGAACTATAATAATCTTCGTGTATCAAACCCTTCACTCCCATCTCTGATAATGGCTTGTAGAGGATGCTTGAGGGATGTGTGTACATAGAGGTTAGGTGTATAGAAATGCTAATATCTCCCTCCCTTGGCATCTGCAGCTCAAAGGCTTCCTGAGCTGGAAGATGTGGAGGTCACAGGGGTCAGTGCAAAACAAGGTAGAGCAGGTTTGATCACCTCCAGCAGAGGTTTAATGCATCTGCTTGATTCTGCACTGAAGTATGAGGAAAATGCACACGTCTTTGTCAGCAATGCTTGTGGTTTCCCATAACTGAGAGTAGTAAAAAGCAACCTAGGACAGTCATTTTTTCTCTCTTTTCAGTTCAGAACACAAATATATATGCTCTTATCCTCTCTTAGATATCTACACAAGTACTTAAGCCATTGACCAGCAAAAAAGATCCCACTTGGGTAGGGCATCTTGGATGGAGGGATCTCCCCCAGCTGTGGAGCTGGGATTCAACTGAGGAACCATCAGCCAGTGCTGGTCTGGAGCAGATCTCCGCTTACTACAAAAGGAGTCCACAACTGGGAGGTTTCATGCGCTGTAACAACCAACCAAAGATGTTTCTCTCAAATGAGCACCAGCCACAAGCAATGAGGAGCATGCAGTAAGGAGACCTGTAGCCTCAAAGCCCAGTAAATCCTCTTTCCTCTATTAATCTGCTTTTATGTTTGGTTAGCTCCTTGATTATGAATGCTTTAGGGGTTTTCAGCATGTTGAATATAAGTAGGAAAGGAAGAAACTCAGGATTCTAGGCAAAAAGAAACACTTTTTGTTAAAACAGAGAGCCCAAGGTCTCTGCGGTCTCCCAACTGGCACAAGCTTTGCTTTAAAACACCATGTCCCCAGGGTGGTTTTGACTGCTCTCAGGCATACAGTTTTCCTATCTGTGACTTCCCCTTTGCAAACAGAGCTTGGAAATGTGGGTTTGTCCAATGCCAGCCACATCTGCAGCTGGAATGCTGTATGCTCAGACGGGATGGCACATCCCTCTCCAGAACTTCAGTCACCGGAAATACCAGTTCGTGATGGAAGCTAAGCAGCTAAGATGAGGAATTAGCCCTCTTCTCCTTCCCATGTGGCAGCTTTGGGATGGGTTGAGTGACTGCTTGGAGGTGCTGGGCTGTGCAGAAGGAGCTTGCTGAACTCCAATCAGTGGCTGAACCCCAACCATGGGCTCTGGCTGTGCCACAGAACACCCCAAATAGCTTCAGTGCTTTGCCCAGACCTCACTTTGAGTAGAGCTTTCTCAGGACACATCTGTCCTTCCCTGGCCTTGCCTGAGGCCAGAGCTGTCCTGGGTTGTCTCCTCCAATGCTGGGCTCACATTCTGGCCCTGCTCAGTGAGCAGACAGCACATGCCACCAGCTGCAGCATCCTGCATCCATCCCACATCTCTGCTGTCTGCAGGCTCTGCCCAAGGGGACAAACTAGTCACAGTTGGACTTAACAAGCTCTCCCCTAAGATCCTGGGCCATCCCTTGGAGCAATCTCTCTTCCATATTTCCATTATCAAGCAGCTGCAGCTGGGCCTTGAGGAGATGTTATTTCATGTCGTATTATTTCAATAACACCTTGAAGCTACAAGAAGATTGAAATCGCCTTTGTGTTTTCTCCCCAAGTGTCAGGCACCTCAGTGCATACCCATGGTGTGGCTGTGACCTCCCAGCTCAGTGCTTTCCAGGGAAAGCAGATATGATTTAAAGCTCAGCACAGAGTACAATTGCCAAGTAGAGTCCACAATGTGAAAGCTGTTCCTGCAGAGGGATGAGAATCGATTACCGGCCTCCTAAAGCTGCCTGGTACATCAGCATCGTCTCCTGGAAGATAGGGGGCTTTGTCATAGTATGAAGCTGCAAATTAAAGGGTCAGTAGTGGAAAGGCCAAGACATTCCTCTTCTGAGATACGTCCTAGACTGATGGTGAGCACAAAGACAGAGGCAGGGTTACAGCATCTTCTGGAGCAATCAGTACCATGTGTTCAAGAGGGGTCACCCACTGCCCTCACTGCCCTCATACACTGCCCATAGGCTTTCTGCAGGGAGGGAATGATGAGCTGCTGCTCCAGGAACTGCAGCAATATGGACGTCAGCTTTGATAATACCCATGCCATGAAATAGAAACAGCCCCAGCTGGCTGCAAAGAGCAAGGACTGAGTAGGCAAGGGGTGAAGTCATCCCCCAAGATCTCCAGGACTCCCTACTCAACCATCTCCATGTCATTGTGCCTCTTGCAGAGACACATCCCTGCCTGCTGGAGCCACGTGGTGGGAGAGGACCTCTCACTTTATCTTCTGTACTAAGCTTCTGACCCTCTGTATTGTGCAAATGGGATCTGCAAACATCCTCCAAGGTTCAGAAGCCAAATGAGAAAGAAATTAATGTTTGCATATATATGAGCACATCTGATGATAGCGTTGTAATGTTTGGCCAGTAGCACTACCCAGGGGGAAAGAGAGATGACTTATGATCTTCTGAGTCTTGTGTTTGGCTTTACCATGTCTGGATCTTCTGCAGTTGCTTATGGGAGGTGTTTTTTAGCATGAGCTAATTGTGCATTCATTGCCTCATTGTTAAACAATCTTCTCATTTTGTTCTCCTTCTGATCTCTCCACCCATGGATAATGTTCTCCAGTTTTCCCTAGAGACACTTTGCCTTTTGTAAATGGCAGGTTTGCTCTTGCTCTTTAAAATCGATGTCATTTTTGCTTCGCAAATGTCCTTTCTTGCTTTTATTGCTTTCCACCTTCCAGCCCAGGAACTTTGCTCATGCTATATCCAGTGGAGAGGCTACGTGTAGCACTGACGGGGGCAATGACGATTCAGGGTTTCTTCCTTGCTGAGGACAATACAGAATTGCCTATTTCCACCTCTTGATAGGAATGAAGAACAGCAAGTGACTCTTGTCCCCTCGGAAAAGACAAGGGTGTGATTTGGAGAAAGCCCATGAATGGGATTCCCTATTTCCCTCCACCTCCAGGGATGGCAGCATGACAGCAATGAGATCCAGCAGTGCATTCCAAGGCATTGCTGTCCATGGGTGCAGAGAAGTCCGGAACTTTGGTGTCTGAAGTTCTCCACAGAGCCGTGATGTTGGACTCCATGAACTTCAAGGTCTTTTCCAACCTGAATGATTCTATGGTTCAATGTACCACTGGCATTCACCATCATGTGCCTACTGCATGCTGAAAGCCCCCAGTCCTCTTTTTAGGGGCTTCCTCAGCACCTCAAGACTTGAAGTAGTGCTGAGGGACCAGAGAACAAGGTGAATGTTTAGTTGCAGTTATCAGCCAAAATATATTCACCTTTCTGTTAAAGCTGCCAAAGCACTGAACTAAACCTTCCCCATAAACATCCCCCATGGGTATCTGTGAATGAATATAATATGGATGAGAGAGGAAAGAAATTGCTGTGTGTGCATGCAGACGCCTGGTTGTATACCTGTGCGAGCAAGGGGTGAGTCAATGGAGAGGGAAATTCCTTCCTTGTAGTACTCACTGTGTGGCCACTCCTGCGGCTAAGGGTGAAGAAATAAAGGGAGCACAGGGAAGGTCTTTGGCTCTGCCAATGAAGTGCTACTTTCTGTTTTCCGCCCTCAGGGAATGGCACATGATAATAGACAGTAACTCCCAAGGAAATACTCCTTTTACCTCTTTTTCTTGCTTTAAGCATGAAAAGTTTTACTACAGACATCTGGGTTGTGTCTCCAGCTGCATCTTGGGGTTTCTAGCAGGAAATCCAAGGGGGATCTCTGCTTGTGTGCAGAGTCAGGGCTTGCTCTGACTGCAGCATCATTACCAGTAGCCAAACCCTCCCCAGCTTTGTATCTCTACCAGCTTAAAGCTGGAGCTTCTGTGCCTGGTGCTTCATAAGCCCTGAGGATGCAGCTGTTCCTGAGCTTGGGAATTTCATCAATTTCAAAGATTTCCATGGTTTTGCAGGGCTTTAAAATGGCAAAGTGTCAGACTTGAGGAAAAAAGTGGGGGGAAACACGTCTTTGAAAATCACATTCCCCCACTCTGAGTCAGATCAGTCAAAGGTTATTGGTAAGGACTTGTATTGAATATGATTGTAGGAACATGTGTGTGTTCCCCCTGCATCAGAGGCCCAGTTCCCTCTTTCTCAATATATATTTTGATTTCTCTCCATTCTGGGTCTGAGTCTTTGCAGGTTCTTTAATTCTCAAAGTTAGCATACATGACTGACTCCTTTCCTCCTTCCCCCCCTCCCTCCAGGAGCAGTACCACAACCCTCTCTATCAGCTTTGCTCTTCATGGGTGCTTTGGTAGTTGCATTTCCGTATGGATGAGAGAAAACTTCAAGGAAAAGTAGCAATTCCAGTGGAGATTTCCTTCTCCTGTATCATTCTTGGGAGGTTCTCGTGCTCCTCAGTCAGATAGGCAGGACTCAGTAGCCCTCACATAGGTGTTTGATGCCACTGTGTTGTCCAGGTTCTGTTTCAGACCCCTCCTGGCCTCCAGCATCCGCAGGTCCTGCGTGTGATCGGCATTCACGTGCCTGGGAGTGTGCTGAACATCACTAAGTACCACATTTGGCAGGTGAAACCCACCATGTCCATCTACAAACCTCACAGATCCATGCACACAGCCCCACTCCTGCTTAAGCAAGAGCTCAGCCAAGCTGCAGGAAGAACAGCAATTGTTATTTCTTTTCTGATGATTCCCAGCCCTTGTCAGGGTGTGAAAACACCCATACAAAATGACAGAATATCAATTCTTATTGCTGGGGGGGGACAGAAAAGAACAAGAAAAGGACAAATCCTCTGAGGATGAAGCCATCTCTGGGCAATGTCAATTACAAGATCTACTAAGCACTTACAGCATCCTTCTGACCTGCTGCTGGTCGTCTCAGCAGTGACTCCAATAATTCCTCGTGGTGGTTTTTGGAGGCTGCCTCTCTACTCTGAGCTGAAGCATCTCTAACTCCAGTTCCCCTGTGTTTCCTGGCAGGTATCAGCCAGCCTCTGAATGTAGTAGAAAGGATGAGGGAGATTTTCCAACAGTTGTGCTGGAAAGGATGGCACAAGATGCTCATTATGCATGTTTAATTGGAATGAGCAGCTCCAGCATTGCCCACCAAAGGACTTTGCTCACTGTGGTGAAGTTCATTAGGAGCAGACAGGGAGATAATATCTGTTCCTTCCACAAGCAGCGAGAAATGTCACTTTGATGAAGACGTGTTACCATGGGCACAGCGGGACAGGATCAGCGTCTCTGCTTGTGCTTTTGGAGGTGTAGCTCTTCAATGGATCTCACCTTTCACACTGGCTTCAGCTGAGTCCTAAACCCACCCAGAGAAATTGATAATGAGTAGCAATAGAGCCCGGGAAGCCAAACAGAAAGCACCAGCAAAGTCATAGAGGTAGGTGGGAAAAAAAGCATCCCCTGTCCCTGCCTTCAGCCACTGCATCCCAGTTCTGCATGCAACCGTTCCAGCTTGGAACATCATCGAACCAATGCATCCACCAGGCACACTGCCCCCGGCCGGTACAGCAAGGACAGGGCATGAAAATGGAGCCAAGTCCTGAGGTTCAGTGTAATATTTACTAGAAGTCTCACTATTCCTGGACTTCTCCCAAGTCAGCTGGGGGTTCAAACTGGATGGTCTTATAGTCCTTTCCAACTCTAACTGTTCTATGATTCTATGATTCAATACTCGTCATTTCCAGACTCATTTCTGCTGTGATCTTGTCACTAGGTACCAGGCTGCCCTGTGAATGAGCTGGCTTCAGGTCTGCAGGGTTTGGGCAGGCAGTGAGGAGGATGGATCACTTCCTGGAGTGAAGACTCCAGACATTCTGGATCTGGAGTCTTCACTTTTTCCTACTCCCCAGTTTGAGTGACCCTGACTTTGCAGGTCTGTATTGTCTGTGTGATAGCACACACTTGCCAATAGTGCTACTCTTCCCTGCTGGCTTGAGCATCCACATTTATGACCACTTGTTTATGGAAAGTCCTTAGTCCTTTCTCTTGGTCAGGGCATGATTCACCTCAAACCTCATCACTTGCTTCCTGGCAGAGCTCCCCAAGGAACATCTCAAAGAGAAACACGGAGTAAAGAGGGCACAAAGACATTTTTGCTGCTGATAAATTGCCAGCCTTCCTCTTGCAAAGAAGTTTATGATAAATACTACAAGGAAATGAAAGTCCCATTAAAGATCTGACATATATTGAACAAATCAAATACATTCTGCTTCTCTGCATGTCTAATAGAAGGAGGACTGACTTTCTCCTAACTCCTTCCTTGCTGATATGCTGCATGCTTATTAGGTGTTTAAATATTGTATTTATAAGGAGATACATCTGCCTGTGGTACCTCTGCTTGTGCCTTGAATTCTGTTTTTGATTACAATGGCTATTTTTAGCCCAGGCTCATGGTCTGGTGAGTTCCCATTATAGACATGAGATGCGGAAGGCCCTCGACTCAGGCTGTCTTGAAACGAGGACATCCAAGATGCTGTCAACCACTCCCTCTAATTACACCAGCACAGCGTGGTGTAAACTCATTTATCATTGCTTGCTTTAGAATAGCATCCAGAGGCACTGCCTGAGTCAAATACACCCCCCTCACACCGCAGCACAACACAGAGAAGGGCACAAACAGATGCAGAGTGCATTCAGTGGCTAAAAAATAGACACAGGTAAGAGTGGGAATCAAGAGAAAGTCCTAAAATGGGAAGGCTGCTCTTTTCCCGTGTGCTGCATGGCTGTAGCATCCTGATGGACTTAAAGAAAAGTGTTCCTCCAGGCCTGAGCATGTCTTTTACATAACATACTGAAAAGGCCAAAAGGCTTCATCATGGAAATGTGGACAGGTCACTTGGGGTACACAGTTGCATGTGGGCAAGTCACCATGGTCTCCTGGAGCAGGTACACAGACAAAGCTGTACGCACTGCGGAGGCAGGATATGTGCCCTACCATCGCATCCATGGATCCATGGATGTCTGGTTGGGAGACAAGGGCAGGTCACCTGGAGCCACCCACTCTGATGATGACTCAAGGAAAGTGCCTTGACTCAGGGGAGGATATTTTGTCTTTGGAGCAAAACTGACTGACATGAATTCACCTTTGTGTCACCAAGTCACCATCTTTACCAAAGAAAGTCTCAACCAAACCTTTTTACCCAGCTGAGATACAATAGGTGCAATAATCCAGCTTTAAACCTTCAGTGTTATCAAAAAGAGGCATTCCTATAAATCCTGCTTCCAGAAACACTGACCCCCTAACAGCTAACCAGGAATTGAAATGCTTCTCACTGGAGGTTGGTAAATACTTTGCCCCCTGGGGTGTAGATCCATTACAGGAGAGATTTTTCTCCCATTAGCCCCCCAAGACCAGAGATTGATGAGTCCCCTGAAGTTCCTACACTCTTAATATGATGCTTAAGTGAGATGGAGGTTTGCAAGGGAACATCTGGCAGGTGGGAGCCTGACTTCTGTGGGATGTAGTCCTTACCTCCTGAGGCCGGTCATCCAAAAAGGCTTGTGTCAAAACACTTAGAACACCTGAAAATTAAAGCCATTAACGTGGTCTCTGCATGGGCCAGATGGGAAAGCAGCTCTTTTTCCATGTCAAATTAAGCCTCTTTAGTCCCAAATCCATAAACCAGTACACCCTTGGGTTGCAGTCGAGTTTTCTTCAACATCACTTCTCAGGACAGAGCTGCTTTTCCAATGCGACTGTTTCTAACACATCAGCAACAAGCCTAAAAACATGTGATTAAAAGAAAAACCCACAACCCTGGTGTTAAATTAGTATGGACTACCTTATCATTAATTTGAGATTAATGGGAACAACTGAGTTAAGATTCTGTAACAATAATTAGCAAGCAAATTACAATAAAAGAGAAGGGAGCAACTAAAAGTAATTATAGTGTACATACATTAAGATCCTGCACCGCCTAGCAAAATAACACGTGTAGTGAGATAACTACACTGCCTTCAACCTGCATGGAACAGCACAAGCAGCAGGGTAGGGACAACCTGGAGGCTCCTCCAGCATCAGTGCAGGGTGTGCATCTGATCTTGGATACTACTTGTGCTGTTAAATAGAAACCTGAGTATGGTATATATAGGACAGAGCTGCGAACCAGGAAAGATAAGAATTTCATTAAAGCTCCAAAGTGAAATGCTTCAGATACAGGGAATAGAAGGTACACTTTATACTCCTCATTCATCACTTCCACTCTTCACCTCTCATGTGAGTTATGATACTGTCTTTATTTTTCCCACTGCTTTCAGGAAGACTTCTGCCTGCACCAGGCAAGCACAGAGCTCGCTTAAAGAGAGCACTTTTCCTACCACATCTCTGTCTTTATGCTCTGTGATGGTCCTCAGGCCTTACATGCTATTAGGCAGGGGAAAGACAGTTATTGTTATCTCCTGAGGTTTTTCTACAGTTCTCACTGTGGTTGTGTCGAGCATTTCACAAACACAAGGGAATTTTCTGCAAGGAGAGGACATGCTTACCCGTGTAATGGATAATGGGAGATGAGAGAGGACAGGGAGCAGTTCAGAGCGATCTCAGATTCTTAGCTCTTGATTTTGGGACAGTTTTATGTCACGTTGCAGGATGGATATTCACTCATCCCTGCATTTGTCACAGCCATCTGACTTCTGCAGTCCCTGTTTCGATCCTTGCACTGTCACAACTCTTGTCTGCTTTGATGTATAGGCAGCACCCACCACCGAGAGGTTCGTGTCCTCCAGTGAGATCTTGAGCTGCTTCTACCACACAAACAAAACAGTAACTTGCAGAGATTGAGTAATTCATGAAGTTCCAAACCAGCTTGGAGGGTAAGGGAGGGTTGGAGTGGTCAAGTGGCTCAGCCACTGGCTGGGGATGAGGAAAGCCTGGTGCTGCTCCAGGCTCTGCATTTAGTTGGACCCACACTGGGATCTTGAACAAGCTTCTTCATCTCTTTTGGCTCTTTCCAGTCATGGAACAACCCTCTTGGTGCTTTCCTTTTCTTGTCAAATCTCAACAGAGCCCCACAGCCTGGGGAAGGGGTGGCCTGGCCCCATACTGACTGTGGGGCACTGGAGAGGGCAGCACAGCTCCCACCACGCGCTTGGTATGAGCGGCGCTGAGTCTCCTTCTCCCCTCCCACAGTGTCACAAGATGACAAAGCATCAAATTGGATTCAGATTTGCAAATTACAACTTTGGGTGCAGCTGAGCAGAGCCACAAAGCTTTGACAAATGAGTAAGTGGCTGATGCTGGAGCACAGGTCATTTGTCAGGAAGGAAGCTTCCCCCCCCCCCCCCCCCCATGGGCTTTTTATATATGTGTTTTTTGTTTTAGCATTTCAGAGCTCTGATTCATCCACTCAGACCACTTGAGGTACAGACAACAGTGAGAGCTGCATTTTAACTAGGCAAACAGAGCTGGTTTAGGAGTGGCCTCTTTGGAGAGGTTAATATTATAAATGCATCTTAAATGTCTAATACATAATCAAATGCCATAAAAATGGAAATGTTATGAGTATTGAAGCCTAAAGAACAAAAATCATTGCTCATTGCTCTTGCCACCAAAGAATTCAGCTGTGAATACAAGTTGCAGACTTGCCTGGAGTTAGATTCCTGGAAATATCATGATGGAGTGAAAAGAAAGGAAAAAAGAGCAGGCCATGCCTACTTTTATCCGGGTTTTAGAACTGCTGTTAAGAGCAGAGTGAAGCCTCCACTCAATCACAGACCCCACAGGCTTTTATTATCAATGGTTACAAGGGTTGCTGAGTTTCTCCTAGGTCCAGCTTCTCTCCGGCTACTTGGAAGCAGCTCCACCAGCTGCTTCCCTGTCCATAGGATGCCCTTCCATGTGGCAAAAGGGTTTGCATCCACCAGGAGTAATGCCAGTCCCACCAAGGGGAAGGATATCTCTTTAGTGTATGCATAAGTAATGACCTGTCTAGAAAGTGCATGACAGAGGGTGATAACCATTAGGTGCATGAATGATATAGAATCATAGAATCATTTAGGTTGGAAAAGACCTTCAAGATCATCAAGTCCCAGCCATTAACCCAGAACTGACAAGCCCACCACTAAACCATATCACTACGTCTTTTAAGTACCTCCATGGTTGGTGACTGCACCACTGCCCTGGTCAGCCGGTTCCAGTGCTTGAAAACCCTTTTGGTGAATATAAGGATGAGGAGCTGATACACCTGTTGAGAGGAAAGCTGCAGCTTGGATAATTGAGTTTCAAGCCGATGGACAAGAGTTTTCCTTGCCTGCTGAGCTGTTGCCTCCTGATCAATGGCTCGGGTATGCTTGCTGCTTGCTCTCCTGCCCTAATAAAGAACCATGAGTGATGGACTGAACATTGACAGGGCCCTGCAGCACTGCTGGCAGGGACAAGCCTTCGGATGGCACATCTTCTGCCATCTGAGCCTGTTCCAGAGGAGCTGTGTGGTACCTGAAATGTCCACACACCACCCACCACACATCTCCTGTGACTATTAACCATAGAACATTGGTCAGTCCCCAGAAGCCCCACAGGACACCCACACTTTAAAGGCAATGGCTTATTCAGGCATTGGCCCTTGTAAAAACATTTCTGGAAAGCCGGATTTTCCATAGTAAGTGGGATTCAGCAATGCAACCCCAAGACCTGCCAACTGGAGGCATTTGGATTAAGTTCCAAATGTCATTCATCAAACTAAAGCGGCTTGTAGGAACGGGCTGGGGCTGACAGCTCTCCCAGCCCAAAGGCAGCTGGAGCAGGGAGGAGAGGCAGCAGTGGAGCTCACAGTTATTTCAGTGCCCCTTTGCCGTTTTCAGAGGAGAAAGCTGCAGTCTGAAGTGCTTATTTCAATTTATTTTATTTAAATGAACCCAGTGACTATTTGGGAAGGAAAAAAGGCTGAATTTCAAAATTCAAACCAAACACATTGGTCAAAGAATCCCAGATTGGTTTGGGTTGGAAAAGACCTTAAAGCTCATCCAGTTCCAACCCCTGCCATGAGCAGGGACACCTTCTACTGGAGCAGTTGCTCCAAGCCCCTGTGTCCAACCTGGCCTTGAGCACTGCCAGGGATGGGGCAGCCACCGCTTCTCTGGGCACCCTGTGCCAGCGCCTCAGCACCCTCACAGGGAAGAGCTTTATATCCAACCTGAACTTCCCCTGTTTCAGTTTGAACCCATCACCCCGTGTCCTATCGCTCCAGTCCCTGATGCAGAGTCCCTCTCCAGCATCCTTGCAGCCCCCTTCCTGACCCACAGCTTCATCCATCCAGAAGCAGAAAGCCTCATAACCCTCCCTATTGCACCAGAGCTGCTCCAGTGCCGTTCTCCCCACCACCATTCCTCTGTCTGCCTCCAGCAGACATCTCCCTTGGGCAAAGGCATTAGCAAAGGTGATTTATGGGCTCCATCTTCACAAGTTCGCTGCTGCCAAAGCCTGCAGAGCAGTGCTCCCACCCAGCAGCACTCTTCAGCTCTCCTCTCATGCATGCAGCAAGCTTTGAGAGAATAACAACCAGGAGACAGCCTGAAGTGCTAAAGGAGACGAGTCAATCCTGACTTATTGTTATTATCTCCTAATAGTTTACACTGTGTTATTCTATAATTACTCAGTGAATCACGCTGACAGTTTGCATGTTTGCTGTTCCTCTGAGTTACTCCCATGCCTGGCTTTGAAGGCGTCATTACTCTTGCTTGCAGAGGTGCTGCCCTGATGGGCTGTGGCATGCAGCCATCCCGCTGCCAGGCCACTCCAGGAGAGCACAAGGACGCTGTTTGCTTGGGTTTAGTAACAGTTTCTCATCTCTGTAAATAATTCCTTGCTAATTATGCTCCGACTGGCTGGTACTTGTTGTACAGCCCCATGAATAATAGAGCGGGGAGTAAATCCTTGCTTTAATAAGGCCAAGAAATATTTAATTCAACCACCGTGCATTAAATTAAACAGGACTTTACCAAAGTGGCTGAGGGAGCTGAGCTCTGTCTCCTGCAGAGATTGCTTTGTCACTGTCTTTCTTCAGGCCACCGATGTTTGCATTGTGCCAATGCTGGTGCCACCTCCACAGCTTTGCTCTGGGAGTCCACCAAGTCCTGCAGTGATGGTGGCTGAAATAAAGGGCTGTTTCTCTGAGCTAGTCTAAAAGCCCCACGCGCGGTGATAAAACGGGGTTCGCAGAGCAGCTCCTCTTTCTGAGCCTCCCCCTCCCACATTTCAGTAGCTGAATATCACCCATACTCAGCAACTGGCTCACATCCCAGCCAAGCTGGGGTTTGCCATGGAGGGCAGAGGGCAGCTATGGGCACAGCGCTGCAGGGCACACTTAGCTTTGTGTTCAGGTTCATGTATTAGGCAGAAGCTCTTCCCTGTGAGGGTGCTGAGGCGCTGGCACAGGGTGCCCAGAGAAGCGGTGGCTGCCCCATCCCTGGCAGTGTTCAAGGCCAGGTTGGACACAGGGGCTTGGAGCAACTGCTCCAGTGGAAGGTGTCCCTGCCCATGGCAGAGGTTGGAACTGGATGAGCTTGAAGCTCCCTTCCAACCCAAACCAGCCTGGGATACTGTGTTTGGTTGCAACTCCTGGTTTTCCTGCTAAGAGTTCCCTAGCTCTTACCTTACCAAGTCCTAAGAGATGCTACATGACTTCCCTCATCCAGACCCCACCTGCTCCAGCCCTGAAGTCGTGTGATGGACACATATTCTGCCTGCATCCCCTGGCTCCTGCTCTGCGCAGATGCCTGGAGAGGCTGATAACAAACATGTCTGGGGGACATGGGTGCAAAGCCCTGGTTTTGCCCATCCATGCTGTGATGTCGCCCATTGCATCAGCACTACTCAGTTTTCCTCATCAGCATTTCTTGGCTCGTTGTGACTTTCCCTATGTGCCAGGTGAACATCCCTTTTTCACTGGCCTTAACCTCCTTGCCTCGACAGAGAGCTTTGCTGTGGTTATTAAACAGCTCAATTAGAATGACCCAGCAGCACCCTGCTAATTGCATGGCCTTCTCTTGGCTAGTTGTGTCTGCCCTGAGGCAGCACCAAGCTCCTGCTGCAGAGGAAGGCAGCACATTCGGCCTCAGCATCCCCAAGCTTCTCTCCCCTCTGCAGCTGGGTTAACAGCTCCCTGCCTTTTCCAAAGGCATCAGTGGCCAAAGCTCTGGCCTGGCCGGTTCCCATGGTCACAGCAGCACCCAGTCAAGCCAGCCCAGCTTCCCAGCAAAGCCGCAAGCTGGTCCTGCTCAGGCCATGCCCAAAGCCACAGCCACCTCTCACTATTGGCTTTTGTTCAGTGTCCCAGCCTCCAAAACCTGACCTTGATGGATGCAAACGTTGGTGCCCCCAACAGCACACAGACTTCCTTATGGTAAGGAGGCAGGTTAAAAATCCTCATAGCAAGAGGAGACGAATGATGCTGTCTATGGACGTGACTCAGCAACTCAAATCTCGCAGGAAACTCCACCAGCTGGCATGCCTCTAAAAGCAGGGCATTGCTGGGGGTGTTTCAGTCTAGATCAGTAGAGCTGGCTGTTAACATCACCACCAGCCCCCAGTTGGACTCTTAAAACTGACTGCTAGGTTTACCCTCTGTGGCTCATCCCCCTTTTCCATGGAGCTCTGGCATCCCACTGATCATTTCAGAGCGGTCTGATCTCAACACCATCCTCCCCATTCGATCCCACTACCAAAACCAGTTCATATTTCTTTGACAGCACCACCTTGTCTAATGCTCTGCAACTCTGTGAGCCTGCGGCCGGTTTTATTAGCTGAAAAATCAGTGCATGGTGTAAAGGGGCTCACTTTCAATATTCTGGTATTTGATCTTGGTGGTTTATTTCCCGGTGACAGAGCAGTCTCTCACTCCAGTGTGGATCAGGAATACCGATCCAGCCCATACCAGCCCTGCTCCTCAGCAGGGGTTTCACATTGAAAGCAGCACGCACACAAATGTATTCCAGTTGCATGAAAGTTTGCGTTTCAGGAGGCTTACATCTGTTTATTTAATATGTTTAAACTAGAAAGTGCTTGTGAAGTTAATGTTTATTTATGACCACGTGTCGCACGTTCTTCAAGTACTGAGGGGCTCTAACCAAACACCAGCAAACAGGAGAATGGCATAGAGTCTGAACATAAAGGAAATCTTTGATTTCGATCTGTCTTATTTCCAGCCTCCTGGGGCTAAGCAGCAAACTGAGAGCCACTGCACTGACAGCACACGTGTGTCAGTGGGAGAAGAAGTGGCTCCAGGAGATGTCCCTCTCCCGGGAGCCCTGCCAAAGGATTCATCCTGAATGCCAGCCCTGTATAGAATCACAGCATCATAGAATCAACTCAAGTGGAAAAGGCCTTTAAGCTCATCAAGTCCAACCATTCCCCAGCACTGCCAAGGCCACCCCTGACCCATGGCACTGAGGCCTCGTCTCCACGGTGTGTGAACACTCGCAGGGGCAGTGACTGCAGCCCTGCCCTGGGCAGTTCCAATGCCTGAGCACCTTTGGGGAAGGAATTGTTCCTCATCTCCATCTAACCCTGCCCTGGTGCAGCTGAGGCCGTTTCCTCTTGTCCCATCCCTGTTCCTTGGGAGCAGGGCCCAGTGCCCTCCTGGCTCCATCCTCCTCTCAGGCAGTTGCAGGCAGTGATCAGGTCCCCCCTGAGCCTTCTCCACACTGAACCCCCCAGGTCCCTCAGCCCTTCCCCATCACACTGTGCTCCAGGCCCTGCACAGCTCCATTGCCCTCCTCTGGCCCTGCTCCAGCACCTCAATGTCTCTCTTGCAGTGAGGGGCCCAGAGCTGAGCACAGGGTTCGAGGTGCAGCCTCACCAGTGCTGAGTGCAGGGGCACAACCACTGTCCTGGCCCTGCTGCCGCACTGGTGCTGATACAGGCCAGGATGCTGGTGGAATTCCTGGCTGCCTGCGCACAAGCTGCTCATGTTCAGCCATCAATCAGCACCTCCAGCTTTCCAAGCCACTCATCCCCAAGCCACCTCCCTTCCTGGGGCTGTTTGGTGGGCCGGAAAAAAGCCATGGGTTTCCTCACCTTTCAGTGTAAGGTGTAATTAAGAGCTGCTCTCTTGGGCAATCAAGAAATCAGGGATGGAGAGCGATGGGCTTAAGCAGTGCCTGCACTGACAGGGGCTTGGTGTTGCAGTGGGTCTGCATTGCAGAGGGTCACACATGGCAGGAGCAGGGGTGGGTGCAGGTTGGAGAAGCAGCAGCAATTATAACCTGGGTTATCGTGGCACAGGGACACACAGATGTGATCACCTGAAGTGCTCAGATCCCCCAGACCTGGGCTCCACAAAAGAAAGAATCAGTGCAGTGTCCATCCACAGGGGCAAGCACACACGCTTATCCCAGAGTGGAAGTAGGTGCTATGCTCACAGCACAGGATGTGATTTCCCACCCAGCCCTGCCTGCTTGCCTCCATCCCTGGCAATGCCAGTTTACGTGTAACTCCCCATTTCCAAAAGGCTGAGCTGCCAAATTCCTTGCTAAAGCCAAATGGTCTTGGGGTGCTTGGGGCTGTGCTGAGCTGTGCTTTAGTGTCTGCCTTTTAATAGGGTGATCCCTGGTGCTGGGAAAGCAGAAGGGAGTTTCACCATTGACTCAGCAAGGGCCGGTGTAATCCCTAGCAGCCCAAAGGCAGGATCAGGGCAATCCTCAAGCCCTGTGCACCTCCAAAGAGGGTTAATTTTCACTTACTTAAACACCTGCCCTGTGGTTCACTGGGGTCATCCCTGGGTGTTTCAGGGCTTTGGTTCTCCAGGTTGTACCCACTGCAGGTGAGGAAATCTCCATCTCAGCCCATCTGCGTGCATTGAGGCTTTTGCAACTGCCAGAGCAGCGAATGCACCCACAAACACAGCACGGATTTACCCAGCCCTCCAGTGCAGTGCAATGGGAAGCAGTTAGAGGATCTCCAGGAATCACATCTCATTTTTGAAAGGTTCATCCCTAGAAAATGCTGAAAACTAAATGTCCACTGGGCAACCCATCTCCATGCATGAAGCGTGTGCACAGCCCTCCCGAACTCAGCTCACTCCCCTGGTTTAGCAATAGGGAGATCCCATCTCTTAATCAGGGCTGTGTTGTTTTCTTACCAAACAAGGGAATTTGCTCAGATTATCACCCTTAAAGCGACTCCTGTTTGTAAGACAACCCAGAGATTACAGCTCTAAAAGCAAGCACAGAGTGTGTACACAAACCTCCCTGGCAGGAAGCGTGGATGGAACTGGGGCGGCTATGCCGCTGCCTGGATATAGAAGCCCAGAGTTATTCTGGTAGCTGATTCAGTCCCTTTTAAGATGCATGAAGTTGTTACTCATGATAGTAGCTCCGGGCCATGTGCTTGTCTGAATTTCACCACCAAGCTCTTGTGGGTGCATTAGGTTTACACCAGCAAGAAAGAATCTGGTCCATGTTTAGAGAAACCTATTGGAGATGGGACAATCCTGAGTTGCACTGAGGCCAATTCACTTAGCTGTAGGCATGTATTATCTTGAAAGTCTCTTTTATGAAGTCTAAAGGGACCTGTGTGAAGAGATCCAGCTCTATTAGACAAGGCAGAGGATAGCATCATGCTTCATTTCTGAGCTGCTGCATCCTGCTGCATGGATGCCAGCCCTCGGGGAGTCCAAGGACAGACTGGCAGTGCTCTGGCCACAATCTTGACTGCTCCCAGCATGGATCCTGCTGGGAAGTTTGGGCAACAGTGGCTTTTGCTCAGGACAGCAGTTTCTGCTGTCCAAACCCCAAATCATTATGTGTGTATGTTCATATGGATCCATAGAATCCCAGGTTGGAAGGGACTCAAGGATGATCTGGTCCAACCTTTCTAGGCAAAGCATGACCTAGACTAGATGGCCCAGCAACCTGTCCAGACAAATCTTAAAGGAGTCCAGTGTTGGGGAATCCACCGCTTCCCTGGGGAGATTATTCCAACGGCTGACTTTTCTCATTGGGAAAAGTCCTTGCTTTTCCTCTTGTGTCCAGTCGGAATCTCCCCAGGAGAAATTTGTGCCCATCAACTGCTCCTCTTCTCCATGTGACTCCTTGTAAAAAGGGAGTCTTTGAATTCTTTGTGGCCACCTTTTGAATATTTCTATAAATACATATATCATAGAAATATTTTATATGATATCAATTGAAAGTACACAATCTTCAGAATGCTTAGAGAGTGTGAGTGATACTGGGTTACTCATAAACCCTCTGATCATGCCTGTGTCCACGAATCCCAATCTGTGGGCAATGCAGGACAGTTGCTGCCCCAAGTGATGCTGGAAGCTTGTCGGGAGCTGTGATTGCACCCTGCTCCTTCCCAAGACATGACTGAACAATGCAGGTGCCTGGGTGCTCTGCTGCGGGCTAAACTTCAGCCTTTGGGAAGCACCAAGCCTGGGTCTCAGCTTCAGAGTTTCAGAGAAGGTCCTTGCACATGTAGTCTGCAGTGCAGAGAAACGATGGTTGGGTCTGGTTTTATTGAGGTGTCTGGTTTACTGAGCCGAAATCCATTTGTTTTCCAGCAGCGTAATGGGAAGCTGCTGGATTCAGGCATGTCCCACTCTGCAGTCTGGAGACTGTCAGGAATGTAATGTAGGTCTATAACAGTAGCTGTATTAAATCAGATTGAGTTTGTCTTCTCCAATATCTTGTCTCTGATAAAAATGTACACCTAGAGAGGAGGATAAGAATAAGGACAGAGTGTTACACTGCTCCCCAAAACACTCTGCTAACCTTTACCAGCTTGTAGTTGCTCTCTCGAAGCCAAAGGTGCATTAATAGCCCTCAACTGATTTTTCACCCTGCATAATGTGGAGCAGTTCATTATTCTGAGAGCTGGGCTGGTTCATCCTGGAGAAGAGAAGGCTCCTGAAGGGGAGACCATAGAGCAGCTCCAGTGCCTGAAGAGGCTACAGGAAACCTGGAGAGGGCTTTGGAGTAGGGCCTGTAGGGACAGGCCCAGGGGGATGGCTTTAACTGCCAGAGGGGAGACTGAGATGAGCTCTTGGGCAGAAGCCCTTCCCTGTGAGGGTGCTGAGGCGCTGGCACAGGGTGCCCAGAGAAGCTGTGGCTGCCCCATCCCTGGCAGTGCTCAAGGCCAGGTTGGACACAGGGGCTTGGAGCAACTGCTCCAGTGGAAGGTGTCCCTGCAGGTGGCAGGGGGCTGAGACTGAGTGAGCTTTAAGGTGGCTTCCAACACAAAGCATTCTCTGTTTCTGTGGTTGTGTGATTGCTGGGTGCACCCCAGGCTCTAGGTGTTCTCAGAAGGGATACGAGTTTGTATCCACCAGAGAGGATACGGGTGCAAGAGGATACTTAGCAAACCAGCCCTTTGCTAAGCACTAAAGAGCAATAACACAATATCACAGTAAACTTCCCTGGAGAAGCAAAGGAGGGATTAGCTGGGCAGGACCACCAGGGAGGTTTGTAATCCCAGACCTGCAGCTGAGGTGGTGGCCAGTCTATGCCAACACCTCTCCAAAGAATGGATTGCACCCCCGCACTGATTTGCTGCCCAAAAGCTGAGTCTTTGCACAAGAGCTTGTGGAGAACAATGTCCCAGGCCAAGCTTCCCAAGCACAACAAGCAGTTTTCCCTTGAAGTTGCCTTTAAGAGCAATATTTTGAATCATTCCTTCTTTTTCTAAGGCCAGCATCAGTTATTTCCAATTAGCACCAAGAAGTGCCACGTTACTTCATCTGGAAGGGCAGGAGAAAATAAATTGGAAATGCTGATTATTTGTCTTGTGCAATTATTCTGGGAACAGTTCCCTGGGGCCTTACTGCATAATGTGATGTCAGTGAAAGAAACCCTATTGTCATGAAAAACACCCACCAAGAGGAACACGGTCAAGGTATTTTAGTATCCACATGGAAATGTCTCCTCTCAGTCCCTTTCTGTCCACCTCAGAGACCTGATGAACCGAATGTGTCACTATTTCCAGGAGCAAAATGGGGACCACAGGGAGGATGCTGCAAATATTTAGGAGCAGCCAGAAGGAAAATACAGCCCTGCTTTTCCCCTATTTCATGGAAGGTTTGAGGAGGAGCATGATAGGCAAACCAGCAGATTCCCAGCTGCTGATTCCCACTTACTTGAAGACTCCTGACTGCCATCACCTTTCATGACACCAAGGGGTTGCTCCTGGCAAAGCAGGGAAAGAAGATGGGGACATGTTCAGTGCCCAGGTTTTAAAGCCTGGTGCATTGGCACGAAAGCAATTGCTTCCTTGAAGCATCTTGTTTACAAGATTAATGGCAAAATCAAACCCAAACTCGTGATGCTGTTAACTCAGGTTCTTGCGGATAAGAAGCAGAAAGCAGAGGGGACTGCTCAGAAGGAGGGCACAGAGGAGAGCAGAAGGTGTTTGGCAGCTGCATTTCCAATCACTCTTTCTCAGTTCCCCATGGAGGTTTTATACCTTCGGATGTCTTGTTTTAAAATACCAACTCAGGGACAAACAAATGCCTTGACAAGAAGCAAATGTTGATGTGCCCACTTGGAGAATGCTCCAGTCCCTGAGAAGCATCCAGGGAGGCAGCAAAGCACCATGTGCACCCTGCCTCACACTCACCCAGCCACATCCAATGGCTTTTAAGAGTCAGAGAGAGGAACTGTGAATAGGAATGTATGGGATTGCTAGAGAGGAAAATGAAAGCCCTGGAAACTTCACCTTTGTGCCTTATTATATACCTGGAGCAAACCCAGCTCTCTTGGAGGGGGTATGAGAATCAATTCAAACCTTCCCAAAGAGCACTGGGGATGTTTCTTCAGGGAAGCTAATTCTGACATCTCGCTTTGTGTCAAGGCAGCATCAGTCCATATGGCCCTCTTGGAGGAATCTTCTTTTTGCTTCAGCTCCATCTCTTTAGAGCTTTTTCCACCTAAGAGCTCCCTTCCCTTCAGCTTCCCATGGGACTATGTTAAAGAAGAAAGCTGGCATTTTTAATAATCATTAAAAAAAGGCATCAGCAATCAGAGGAGCCAAATGGAGCCTACAGGGAAGTGTCAATAAAAACACCCCAGCTGGCTCAGATGGGAGAGGGGACACGTTGCCAGGGGCTGGCTTCTGACCAGTAGAGAGGCCAGGCTTGATCTGAGCCAGGTCCTGTTGTCCTTTGCGCTGTAGCAGCCTGTGCCTGAAACCTGCTGGTCTATACATGAGAGCTGGGCAGGGACACTGAGGCGCAGAGCAAGGTGTCCAGCTTCACAGCTCCAAGCAGTCCTTTCTCTGTGCTCTGGGAGCAGCTTGCAGCCCAGCAAAGGTTTGCAGAAGAGCCAGGTGAGCCTAGCAGGGTTTTGGGGGGTTCTTCTGGCTTTTCCCCAGCCTGGAGGAACCAGGGATGGGGGCCTCATGCTCTGCTTTGCTATCCTTCACGTGCGTTGTTCATCCTTCATCGTTGGATGCTGCTCCTTCACGTGCTCTCATCCTTGCTTTTAACCTCTGCCACCATCTCCCCTTTATAACAAGCCCCGAGGCCAGCTCCAGTGGGGTGAGTGGGATCCAGGCACCCACCAGAGCTCTTCAGGTGCTGCACTGGTGGCTTTGCAAGAGGCACCTGCAAGGGGCCAGGACAGTGTCCACAAGTGATGCGCAAAATCCTCCTGCATTCCCGAGTGCCCTGGTGCCGGTCGGCATAGTAACAACATGCGCAGGGAATACTGCCTGGATGCAAACCACAGGCACTTCCCTGGGGATGACAGCTCAGCTCATTTTCTCTTCCCTGTACAGCACCAGGGGCACTTGGACGCTGCAAAAGGCCCAACAAATCCAGCTTCTCATTCCCCTTACAAGGGAAAATGTGCTGCAAGTTCACAGGGAGGGACCAAACTTTCCCTGCTGGCAGCAGAATCCAGCCCAAAGTGTTCCAAGTTTCCCAGCATTGGGGGAGGGTTTTTGCCTCTTTTTTCCTCTTTAAATCAACGTCATTTTAAAATTATGTAACTGTAAAAAAGCATCTGAAAAACTTGGGGCTGGTGCTTCTATTTTATCAAACCTTTTCCCCATTAGTCTTCCCACACAACTGCTGTCACCCATTAGCCTGCCAAAGCAGCGTTAGATGGATCCTATCTGTTTGGCAGCTCAGCAGGTAGCGCTTACCTGCCCCACCAGCCAGCCCCTGCTCCTGTCCTGCCCAGCATCCCTGTGGATACGCTTTACCAATGCTAAGAACAGAGGGAATATTAAAGGGGGCAGGCCTTTAGCACCAACCCAGTGCTCTCTGGTTGTGGCCAAATCACATAAAGAAGGTAAAAGCCCCCAAGCTCTCCTTCTGCAGCTGCTGTTGGTGTCAGGAGTGTTTGCAGTGACCTGGGATTTCCATGGATGGGAATGGCCTAAAAGAGCCCACACTGAAATACCTGGCAATATATTCAAATAGTGAATTTGAAAGGAACTGGAGAAACATCGGGGCTGTCAAATCTTTTCCTTTGAAATGGCTTTTGATGGGAATTCAGGGTTTTTTTTTGACAGAGAGGGGGAGTCTTTTCCTTGTGCAGAAAAAGGTTGCTTCCCTTGGGAAACATCCCTAAAACCCCCCAGTACTGGGGAGTCTCCACATGCCTTTGCTCTGCAGGGTGAACACAGCAGAAGCAGAGTTAGGACAAAGCTGGATGCGCTGGGGGTTTGCCTTCTCCGTGCTTCCAGCCGCATCCCTCAGGTCCACCGGGATGGTTTATTAGCACTGCTTTTATTGATTTCTTCCAAGGTGACCGCTGCGCTCAGCAGACACATGGGTGTAAACAAGCATGAAGTGTGCATCGTATGTGAGACACGCAGCCTCCCGAGCACTGGCTCCGGTCCTTGAGGCACCTATCTGCAGGACACCCTGTGCTGTGGGCATCGATGCCTGCTCTCCATGCAGAGCAAATTGCTCACAGAGGAAGAATAAAGCCCCTGAACTAGAATGTGTGCAGCAGCAAACTGGCGTGCGATCCTCTGTGCCACAAATCACTCCCAGGAGCAAACGGATTTGGGGATGGGGAGGTTTCAGGGGCAGCTTTAGGGTCAGATCCTGTCTGTGGCATTATTCCAAGGCTGCTTAACCCTTAAAACTCCAGTCAAAGCCTCTGTGGGGAGTCCCAGAACTGGTCCAGTGAGGGAAATAATTGCTTTCCGGCACATGATCCTCAGGCAGCAAATAAAGCAGCCCCCAAACATGGCCCTGGTGCTGTGGGATGGCAGTCTGATGGTGCTCCACGCAAGAGGTGACCATCCCCTTTCATCCCAGCCAAGCTGTGCTCGTGTTTCAGTATCTGAAGCATGAGTTTTCCTGCTTCTCTCCCTGCTGCTATAAAGAACAGGGCTGTGGCAGCCTCTCTGCCTTCGCTTGTGTTTGAAATAATAGCAACAGGCTTAAGAGGAGAAAGGGCTATCTCCCAACTGGCTCCCAGAAGAGTCTTCAAGTACCTAGGAAAGACAAAGAATAAATATTAACTTAAGAAATTGCTCCCTTTACTTGATTTAGAAGCAAAACTCCCTGGGAGAGATATAATTTTCAGTCCCCTTCAGCATGTAGACACTTCCTCCCTATTTGCTAAGTCCGGTAAATGTAACCTGAGGGAAAAGGGCTCAACATGGGCAGGAAGGGTGGAATTGGGGCATAAGAGGCATTTTCTCTCCAAAGGGGACGACATGGAATATTCAGCAGGACTTCCAGAGTGACTGCAGGGGCTGGTGCCACATCCAGCCACAGGGAACAGCTTCCAGCTGCTTCTCCTCTTTGGACTATGAGTTTTGAGGTCAGGTGAAGTCCAGAAGAACCTCCAGATGCACTTTCACATGCCATGTAGCATTCAAATTATCCCCTGTGCCAGGGGAACTGGGATCTCCCACCCATGCTTCCCATTATCACATCCCACTGCCACGAATCAAGCTGTAGCTGATGTCTGATCCCCATCTCGATCAGCCCAGGACCAGAGCACTGAATCACTCAGGTCTGAGTGGTAAAGGGAGCTTAGAGGGGTTTTTTGCTTTCCCTAGGTTCATTCTTACTTAAGCCAGGACATCTCCTGCGGCAGCGTGCACAAAGCACTAAAAGGCTTTGGAGCGCGATTGAACACCAAGCGAAGCAGCAGCAGCATCGCCCCTGCCCCTGCACTGCACAGCCCATCAGAAACAAAGATGTGAGCTAAACCAGCAGGAGCTCAGGCAGCAAAATGCCGGGAGACCCAAGCAAACTTCAGCCCTTCAGAGACAGGATTGAAGAAAAGGAGGAAAAATAAATGACAAGAAGCTGGTTGCAGCATCGCTCTGCACAGAGCTGCCCCAAGGCTCTGAAGTTCAGAGATGCTCTCATTGCAAACAGGAGATAATATCCTATTTTCTTCTTTGTCCTCCTGAAGACGGAATAATTTCTCCAGCTTCTGGCCATGTCTCGTACATCCCCCCAGCTCCCATCCCACTTCCCACGTGCTGGGCTTCTTTTTAAAGGTGTTTGTGGTGGTTGAACCCCAGATGGCAACCAAGTACCACACAGCTGCTTGTTCACCCACATCCACTGTGGGATGGGGAGGAGGTAAAAGCCCTGGGTTGAGATACAAGAAATCTGAAGATGGACTTTCGACAAGGGCCTGTAGGGGCAGGAGAAGGGGAATGGCTTCAACCTGCCAGAGGGGAGATTGAGATGAGCTCTTAGGCACAAGTTCTTCCCTGTGAGGGTGCTGAGGTGCTGGCACAGGGCGCCCAGAGAAGCTGTGGCTGCCCCATCCCGGGGGGCTGGAACTGGATGAGCTTTAGGGTCCCTTCAACCCAAACCAGGCTGTGACTCAGTGATGCTGTGATTAGCCTTTGCTTTCTGCATCGGCATCTCCAGTGGCTCTGGGGGATGCTTCTGTGCAGGGAGAGGGGGTCCCTTTCCTCACCAACAGTGGCTTGAGCCTCCTGCCTGGGTTCAAAGGGCCTTACAGCGTGTCAGCCCTGCTCCTGAGAGCTACAATCGAGCCCTTCATTTTTTCAGGGGCTTTGCCAGCACAAAACCCGACGCTGCCAGGTGGAGATCAGAGTCCTGCACCCTTTGATCCCATCCCTGTGATCTTATCTCCTGCTTTTAGGGACTAAACCTGCTATAAACCAGATGATAGCGCAGCGTTTGTGAAGCTCTCCACATCCTGCAACTACCAACCCATAACTCCCTGTGGCACCGAGCCAGGGATAAACCTCCTGCACACGCACTCACCAGGAACTGCTCTGCGGAACTGAGTAATGGGATGGATCCCATAAATCCCCTGGGATGCCCCAATTCCCATTCACGGGGCTGAAGGGAAGCTGCAGCCCCATGAGCCAAACCCTGAAACCTCAGACACTTCTTTTGCCAAAATTACAGTTATTGAGCTTTTAACTCAGGGTCTCGCTCTCCCCAGGGCTTGAAATGGGGCTTGTGGGGTTTTCAGCTTGCCAGTCCCACTGTGAGTCTGGAGGGGAAAGCACTGGGGGTTGAGCTTTCCCTCCTTTTGCTTCCTGATGGGATGAATAATAACTAAAGGATGCAGCCAGAACAAAGTGCTGTGATTTACTTTCTGGGGGTTGTAAAGCTTTTATTTAATCCTTTTTGTCTTAACCTGAGTCAATGTTTGAAGTGGAAATGAGGTTTCGAAAGAAGGTGATGCTTTTGGTTTAGAATGTTTGTCTTTTCCATACCTGCCAGGGGCACACAGGTTACATCTTGGAGAGGAGAGAAGGGGTAGGATTCACCCAAAATTCTTCCCTGAATTTCTCCCACAGAGTTTTCTTCCCATCCCAGTTCATTCTCCAACAGAAGCAGCAAACTCACTCATCCCAAGGCATAATGCTAAAAGGGACTTGTTGATTAACCAGCAATATTTATTGATTCCAGCTCTATTATTCCATCCATGCATTAAGCCGAATAAGCTTTTAAGCTGCTCTGGCCGCGAGAAGAATTAGCCATGACTCTGACGAAGCGAGTGCCCAGGAATGGGAACTGAACACATGGAATGGGAGCTGCTTTCCCAAATAACGCCCAAAATGGGGATGGTTTCCAAGGAGCGGGGGGCCAGGCAGGGTGAAGCATCACAAAAGCCATGCAGGGGTTGAGTGTTACAGGTCATGAGATTTTATGAGGTTTTCTCTGGTTTGTTCAGAACCTTTTCATGGGGAAGCTCTTGAATTGCAGCACAGGGTGAAGTCAGCCTTGGCCACCCTACCCCTATTTACCGTCAGTCAAACAAGAGAGGTTTGAGCAGATAATTCAGAGTGGGTGCATTTAAGGGGGAAAAGCAGCTTTCCACGCAAACCTGCTATTCTTTCCTTTACAATCCCTTTTTGCTGAGCTACCCGCACCTGAAAGAAACCCAACACGATGATAAAAACCCTTTAGAGAAGGAGGAGAGGTTGAAAACAAGCAAGTGGACAGAGTCCAGGCGCTGCCAGAGAGCCTGCCTTTGCTGCAGGGTAGCAATGAGGTTTGTGGGAGGGAGTACTTGAGGCTGTTTATAGTCAGGCACCCTTTATTTCCTCGGGTTTGTGTCAATATATCACGGGTGCAACAAACTCAGACGGCCCCATGGCAAAGCAGTTTGGATGTTTATTATCCTGCGAGTGAGCCAAGGGGAAAAACTCCCACTGATTTCCACAGGCGCCAGGAAAAAAGCCGAGCTCAGCTTCGAAACCAGGCTGGGAGGTGCAATGGGAGCTGCTAGCCACAGCGTTCGGATGAGCATGGGGACTTCTGCCCTTTTCCCAGTCGGTTTAAGAAAGGTCACAGCCGTCTTCCTGAGTTTGAAAAGGATTTGACCCCACATTGGGGTTTGCAGCTTTGCCATAGCCAAAGAGAAACTCTCCCAAAGGGAGGCTGGAGCCAAGCAGGCTGTAATGACTCCATCTATTGGGTGAAAATATATAACGGATCAAAATGCACATGGAAAATGAATTCAGAGAGAAAAAACACCCAACATCAGAGGGGATTCAAAGCAGTTATCACCACTTACAGCTTAATTGGACACAATTAGAGGGATGCTTCTTGGTACTATTCAAAATCAAAATGAAGGCAACAGCAAGCTGCTTTTCAGAGATTAGAGCTAAGCAAACCCGCTGAGATACCAACGCGTAGCACAAGTTACTGGTGCCTCGTCGAGGTCCTGGGGGAAAGGGGCTTTTTGCGTGTCCAGTGCAAAATGAGACCTCGGTCCCCAAAGGGCTTCGTTGTGACACAGGCAAATGGATAGCACGGGTTGGGTCAGGGGTGATGCTTCCATGAGTCCGCTTCTTCACACTCCCACCAGAAGCAGAGAACCATAGAGCATCTTTGCTATGGAAAGGAAAAAGCATCATCCCCCCCCCCCCCCCCCGAAATAATAACCCGCTTTCCCCCCGAGAACAACCGCTACGAGCAGCCTATTCAGACCTACACACACACACACACACACCGGGTGTTGGGGCTTCGTTTGTGGCTGCGCGACCGTATTTTCCCCCGGGGATGCTGAAAAGCAGAAAAACTCCAGCGGGAGGAGGGAGGCGGCTCCCCCGAACCCAGCCGGTGCCGCCGGCGGGTCCGGGAGCTGCGAGCAGAAACCGCCCCCCCCCCCCCCCCTCCAGTCCTGCCCGGCGATAAGGGGGGGCTGCTCCACTGAAGCAGCGGCGCGATCGGGGCCGAGCCTCCCTCCTTCCCTCCGCCTCCCGAGCGGGGCTGGCGCCGAGTGGCGGGGCTCGCAGCGGCAGCCGGGACTGGCACCTCGGGCGAGCCGCGCTCCTCTCTTCCTCCTCCTCCTCCTCCTCCTCCTCATCGCCGCGCAGGGCTCTCCCAGGGGGCAGGCGGCGGGCAGCGGCAGCCCGGCCGGGGCAGCATGAGGACCGCCGGGGGCCGGAGGGGGTAGGCGGCCGGCCTGGGGAGGGTGTAGGGGGGTCCCGCCGCGCTCACCCCGCGGGGAGGCGGTCGGTGCCGGGGAGCTCCAGCGGACCCGGAGCGGGGGAGCCCGGTACCGGGCTCGCGGTCGGGAAGGGGAGGGTGTGTGTGTGTGTGGGGGGGGGCCGCAGCATGTGAGCGGCGCGGCCCGGCGGGAGGCTCGTCCGGCGGCGGGGCGGCCCCGCTGCCCCCCGTAGTGCGCGGGGAGGCGGCGGCAGCGGGGCCCGGCATGCCGCGCTGCCGGAACTGCTGCCCGGCGGAGCGCTCGGTGCCGGTGCGGCGGGCGGCCCGCGCCCGCTCCCCCCGCCGCTCGGGGCCGCTGCCGGCCGCGGCGCGGGGCTCGGCGGGGCTCGGCATGGCGCGGCGCTGCTCGCACTGATCCCGGGGCGGCGGCGGCGGCGGCGGCGGCGGGGAGCGCCCATGGCGCGGGGGTGCCGGGCCCCGCCGCTGCGCACCCGGCTGCACGGGCTGCGGCACATGTGCTCGCGGCGGGCGGCGCTGCCGCGGCGGGCGCTGTGGGTGCTGGCGTTCTGCACCGCGCTGGGCTTGCTGCTGTCCTGGTCCTCCAACCGCCTGCTGCACTGGCTCTCGTTCCCCTCGCACACCCAAGTGCGTACCGAGTGGAGCCGGCAGCTGCCGTTCCCCGCCGTCACCCTCTGCAACAACAACCCGCTCCGCTTCCCCCGGCTTTCCAAAGGGGATCTTTACTACGCGGGTCACTGGCTGGGGTTGCTGCTGCCCAACCGCACCGCCCGCCCGCTGCTCACCGAGCTGCTGCGAGGCGACGAGGCGCGGCTCCGCTGGTTCTCCAAACTGGCCGATTTTCGCCTCTTTTTGCCGCCCCGGCACTACGAAGGCATCAGCGCCGAGTTCATGGACCGCCTGGGCCACCAGCTGGAGGACATGCTGCTCTCCTGCAAGTACCGCGGCGAGCTCTGCGGGCCCCACAACTTCTCCGCGGTGAGTTCCCCCCCCCCCCCAGGTTCCCATACTCTCTGATCCTCGTTGCATCCCCAAGCGATCCCTGCCCGTGATCCTGAGCGCTTATTTCTCCTCCCGACTGCAGCTGATGCTCTCAGGGTAATTGTGGCCATCGGCAGCGGGGGTGGGTGTTAAAGGCTGGCTGCCCTCTTAGTTTTGGATTAAAAAGGTAATTGTGCAGCCGTCGCAGCTGCTTCTGTCACACTTTCCCTGTTGCTTCTCTGCTGCACTTTCTCCAGGTAGGAGGCGAAGTTTCTTCGGGATGGGCTCCCGAGGTGCGAGTTTGGTGCCCGATCCCAGTGCATTCCCGCTGGGATTGCAGAGCTTCACCCCGCGCAGCTGTGTGGGGCTATGCAGCCTGATTTGGTTTGCAAATGATGAGCTCTGGTAATTGGAGACGGCGCCTTCACCTCCTAGGAGGCCACTGGTCCCCTTTGTCTGAGCGCAGATGCTCCGGGCAGGAGTTTGCCCTGAACTCAGGGCTTGCATTCCAAACCACCAAGAGTATCTCTGCTTGAAAACATTCTCATGGGACTGTTTGCAAGCTACAGGTTCTAAGAGGAGATATGGAATGGCAATAGCTCTAAACGAGGGATGCAACCAGGCTCTCTTGAATGATGCTTTCATACTCCATTGATAGCAGCAGGATGTTTATTGTGCTGGAATATTCTGCTCTTTTAATCTCTGCAGTTACCTAGGAGGGAGAGGTGTACGCTGTGATTAAACACTGCTGCTGCTGGGAGTGGTGCTGATGTCTGTAGAGGGAGATAACTATAGTTTGAGCTGTTGCTGCTCCACATGCAGGAGAGGAGTTGAATTCCCAGTTCTGTGAGTGCTGCCTGAGATGCATGCCTAAAATCAGAGGAAATTGTCTCTTTGGACTTGTCACATCAGCCGAGCTGGCTGCTACATTGCTTAAGGGGAGGAGAGAGAAAATCCCTGTGGGTTGAAGCCTAGGACTGTGGAGTTACCGTACGCTGCTGCAGAGGTGAGCAGAACTGGCCCACTTTAAATAACATAAGTAAAATAGCACGTTGAGGTGGACCCTTTCTAGCAGGACAAGTCTGCAAACCCATACAGTGGCATAAGGCAACTTGGGAATAACAGGCAGAACCTCTGGGCCGCGAGAACCGGCCTCCCTCTTCCAGTTCCCCTGCTCACCGGCGTGATGAGGTTTGCCAGCCCTCAGCAGGGCCTGCCTGCAGGACTTGATGATCTCTTGTTCATGCTGCGGTGAGTGAGGCGACACGATCCATGCAATCCCAAGAAACATCAAGCCTGGTGCGTGGTTTTGTCTTGGTGCTGGCAAAGGATGCTGTGGGGAGAGATGCAGGAGTTGAGGGCAGGCTCTTTGATGTAACTGATTACTCAGGGCTCTGCAGCAGCTCGTTGTAGCACCAAGGTGGGCTGATGGCTGTGGTCTTCTCCAACCACCCTTCACAGATGTGAAGTGCTGCCTCTCGAGGGTGGCAGGGGAGGAGATGGGTGAGTGTCAGTCCCAAGAGTCTTGCTGGGGGCTCTAGCACACCAGGACCTGGCCTGGGCACAGGGGAGCACTTCCAGTCTCTCATCAGATGCGTGCTGTCACTTGAAATCACTCAGCTGAGGAAACAGGGAAAATACAGTTGAATTCTTTCCCCTTTTCCCATTCCAAAGGGTGTGTGGCCCCGGGGGGACACCGGGATGGAGGGAGATGGGAGCCCTTGTGTGCCATGGGGGGCGACTAGACCTGCCTCTCCTGTGCCAAGCTGCTGCAAGGAGCTGGGTGAGGGGCGTTAGTGCCAACTCCTCCGTCACAGCTCGTTCATCCTCCTCTCAATTCTAAAGCAAAAGAGAGTGACCTCTATGTTGTCCTTGAGTAAAGAATGGGGAGCTTTCCCACCTGTGAGTGGGAATGGGAGATGCTGGGCACAACTCATCTGTGCCCAGAGAGCTCGCTGCTGAACCTCACTCCTGGGGCACATAGGCTTGGATCGAGGTTCCAAATCCCGGCTCGGTGGCTGCTGTGAGGGCTGAGAGTTGGGCAGCCCAGATCCTTCCTTTTGGTCTGGGTTAGCTGAAGCTTCTGCTTTTCCTCCTGAATTGAGAGGGGATAACGCCAATGAGGGGCAAGAGAATTGTGTGGTTTGAGCTGGGCACAGATACGAAGCAAAGAGGGTTAGAAAGATCAAATGCAGACTGATGAAATGATAGCGTAAAGAGTGTTTTGCAGGTTTTATACCTACTTGGATGCTCAAAAAGCGTTTTCTGGCTCAAAAGATAAGAGTGAGGTAATGCTTGCAGGGTTATAGCTTTCACTGGGTAAAATTAAAACAAACAAAAAAGACCAAATCAGACTTGGTTTTGAGCAAACAAGTCCTTCCTTAGATCTGAAGCAGAAGGAAAGGCTCTGGATGAGAGAGAGCTGGTCTCCTTTTATACTCATAGTGCATCTCATACAAGAGATTACCTCTCCTTTCAACCTCACTTTGTTTATGCTATTAGGGTACAGTGGGAATTGCACAAAGGGCTACTTGAGAGTAGGCACAGCAAAGGCAACATGTGTAGGTACCATTGCTTTTTGATTCCCCAGTACATGTGAATAGAAGGGGGTTGCACTGATTTGTGGAGCTCAGCGCTGCAGGACCAGCAGGGTTTGGTTGGGCTTGGTCTATTTTATTCACGGGTGCTCAGGTTTGAGTTATTCTCTGGCTTGGGCAGGGACTGTTGGCTGTGGACAGTGTTCTCCAGCTGCGTGAGGATGGTTGTGCCCCCCAGTCAGTGTATGTGGCTTTACTTATGTCCACAGACTGGACCTAAAATCTTGTCCCTTTCCGTATGGGGTGGTTCTGTGCATGTTAAACTGTCCCCTTGACTCAAAGGGGAGCAACTGTTGAGCAATTGACTGTTCAGCAATTGTGTCCTTCAGAAACCTCTTCCAATTTCTGATCTGAAGCTGTCAGAATTGGGCAATTTAATGCTCCAAGATGGTATTTGCTTTCCCTCGCAGGAACAGCCCCATCTATCTGTAGCTGAGTTTCAGGATTAAGTGGATGATTGCTTTGCCTTGCATCGTTCGAGTTTGGGGGTTGATTTATTCCACTGAGCTCCCTTTGTTTCCAAGTTATTTAATATTAGTCTTGGTTGTCCTGTGCTTATTGATTTCATTTTGTATTTAATTTGTTTTTTCTTCTTTCTGAGCAAGTTATTAAAGCATCCCCCGGTTGGGATTTATGGGCTAATCCCCTCCTCCTGATGTCAGAACTTCCCGGACGACACTTGTCATCCATGGTTCTGCCTGGGACACTGTGGTTCATGACCTGCCCAGTGCACAGGGATGGGATGGGCCTTGCAGGGAGGGACAGGCTCATTCCTGGTCCCACCTCAGTGAAACAAGCCCTGGTGAAGGCTCTGATTTACGGGGCTGCCTCAAGGCTCTGCAGTCACTACCTGTTAGTGCATTTATTTGCTCACCATTTAGCTTTTAAAACATTTTAATTTAGTTTTTATTATTTATGTTTATATACACGGAATTTGTCACAAATGTTTAGATTTTATTTATTTTACTTCTTCCCAGAACAGGGACTCTATGGGATAGCAGTCGGATAGAGACCCGGGTGCTGCTTTGCTGCAGGAAAGGGCGTTTTTAAAAGGATCCCTTAATGCTGGGGCTGGGGGGGTTTATTTTGCTGTGTTCCCATCAGATAATCAGCTGTCCCCAGGGTGATCCTGACACTCATCAAACTAATTGAATGAGACATTCCAGCACTGGGTTGCGCTGGGATTTGTGGTGGCTGCAGGCGGGAAGCTCTGTGCCATGAGCTGCGATGGGTCGAGCCTGGGAGTAACTGCAAGCACCAGATTTAGCACCGCCATCACTGATGGCACAGTAATTCCACTGTCTGTGTGTGGTTTTGTTTGTTTGGAGATTTTGCTCAACGCAAACCAACTGTTTTACCAAATTCCTTTTTATTTCCCTATTCTTTTTTTTAGTGCCAGTTCCAACCGTAACTTCAATCTGGCTTGCTGTTACTATTGCTGTTGGAAGGGAAGTGTTTAATTCTGCTGATGTGGGGCTGGAGCTTTAAGTGTGCTCCTGATTTGTACAACTGCCATTGAAGGGAACTGCGAGTGAAGCCAGTTGGATTCGGTCTGGCTCATTCAAGCACCGGTGCCAAGTCGGTGCTCTCCTCACCAGACTGCAGCAGCTCGAAGTGATGCTGCTCATTTTGTGTTAGTGTCAAAGAATCCAAGGAGAAATTGGGACCAAACTGTACAAAGTGCTGCGTAAAATGATGCTCGCTGTGAAAGATGGGCTGGTCTAATGAGGGGTTTGGGGTAATTTCAGGTATGTTTGGGTCAATTTGCCCCTGTACTGTAGTTAGATACTCTTGTTTTCCTGCAGAATAGGTAGTTGAGGTGATTCTAAGCTGTGTAGAATAAAAATTGAGATGAGCTGGCTTGGAGCTTGGTACCTGAGTGCTGGATCCTGGCTGAGCTTGAGATGGGCATCAGGCTGATGAAGAAGATGGAGAGAGACCATGGAGCATCCCTTTGCTGGTGCTGCACTAGCCCTTCCAAAACAGGTTTCCTCTGGAGAGTTTAAGAGATCCCAGCTAAATCCCCAGAGTCAGAAAAGCTGGGCAATGTGCATGATCTGGGATCACGGGCTTCTTCTCACCTTATTTAGTTTGGAGCCTAACTGCTTGTGGAGCCAACTCCTTCAGCAGCAGCTCTGCAAGGCTTTTTATTGTCACATCTTCTTGATTTAGGAGTCTGAAATGGGATGCAGCTGGAATGTGGGTACCTAAGTCCTTTTTACTGTTGTTTGTCTTGCTTTTGGGATTGATGGGCCACATCAGTACCAGCGAACAAATGAGGAGGTTGGGGTGGAGCAGAGAAATATGGACCGAGAGGTTTCAAGGGTGATAGAAACTTGCCTAATTGGTCTTCTATTGGAGACAGGCTGTTGAGAACAGGCTGTGGGAACAATCCTTTCCTGTCTCGTGAGTGGTCATTTTGGTCCTGCAAAGCTGCTCTGTCTCTTGCCTCTTCTTTGGTCTTTTAATTTGAAAAATGAGGCTGGGTTTTAAGGGCTGGCATCAAACTGATGTGAGGAACGTGCCTGGCTGCTGGGTCAGCGCTTACGTCTCGAGCTCCATCAATACACCACGGCAGCAGGGCCACAGGGACATCTTTCAAGCTGATGTGGAGATGTGCTGCCCAGGCTCTTCCTTCAGGCAGGGTAGGGGGAGGGTGTTGAGGGAGACCTGCTCTCCTTGCTAGTTAATATGGAAGGTTCTTCATATGTTATGGCTTTACAGCCCCTTGGTCTTTATTTCTGGGTAGTGCTGTGCCTCAAGTGCGTGGTGTGGAGGGTATCCTTAAAGACTAAATGTCTTTCTGGTGTGGGAGGCTGCACTTGGGTCCCTTTTCCTCTAGGTTTGGCCAGAAACTGGTCTGCAGCAGGAAGAGACCTTTGCATTAGGGCTCCTTGCTGGGCTGGTGGAGAATAGGTGTGCTATGGATTGTGTGGCTCTAAAGGGAGGTGGGTTGCAGCTTTTTAACCTGCTGGATTTGGGAAGAGCATGGCTGGGTTCTGCTGGTGCTGATACGTGCTCCTGAGTCCTTTGCATCCTGTTCTTTGCAACCTGGGTCCAGATGCAAACAACTGTTTAAACTTTGCATGATTGTAGCGTTTAACAAAATCTGGGCAAGTAGTTGGGGTGGGAACGATGAGGACCGTTATTTCAGGCAGGAAAGAAGAGAAATGTGCTCTGCGGGGAAACAACTCGGGTTTTGCCACTGCCACCATGAAACTTCTGAGCTTCTCTCAGTGCCTTGTCTTGTTTTCTCCCTGGGTTGGAGCGCAGGATGAAACCCCATTGCTTGCCCCATCCCTGGCAGTGTTCAAGGCCAGGTTGGACACAGGGGCTTGGAGCAAGCTGCTCCAGTGGAAGGTGTCCCTGCCCATGGCAGGGGTTGGAACTGGGTGAGCTTTAAGGTCCCTTCCAATCCAGACCATTCCATGATTCTATGACATTTTTGCTATGGGCTTCTTTTTCCTTTCCTCCTTTATACCAAAGCCAGCAGGCAGGAAGTGAAATCCTGGTTAGCTGCATGCTAAACGTGTAATCATCAACATAGGTTTGTTTTAGCTATATAATAGATTCCAAATAATTACTTGCCTCCCTACAGCAGAATTAATATAATTATGGCCATAATTACAGTTACCAACCACTCAGGGATGCTGCTGAGGCTTAATTAATATTTGCAAATTGCTTCAGGATCTGCCGACCATCTCCTAATACATAATGAACATGAAGAATAATAACTCTCAGATTGTTATGTAGGTACCAAAGGAAACCGGTGTCAGGAGGTTAAACAAACACAGCAGAAATCCAGGTCTTCTGCGGGGTGGGACTAAGTCAGAGCTGGGCTCCCTGCTGTCCCCACACACTTGGGAGATGCTGCCAGGATCTGTTTAATGGAAATGGCTGTGGGGAACCTCTTATCCCCAAGAGGCTCTGGGGTTTGCTCTTTCCTCTGGGTGTCGTTCAGGGTACTGTCATTTATCCTCAAATCCCCAGGCTGCCCCAGTGTTAGTTGTATGGTACCATAAGGGCTTTGCAGCTCTCTGGCTCCAGAAGCAGTTGCTTTTCCCAGCAGGATGGCTGCAACTGCAGTTGGGATGAGCTTTATCTTTTGGGTTTGCTTTTTCCATCCTGGCTGCGGGCTCCTCACCTCCTGAGCTGGGATGAAGTAGAACTGCTCCAACCGGAGGGCGGGATGTCACTGCAAATGCATTATCCCTGCTTCGGGCTAAGCCTGCAGGGCTGTTGCTTGTCCACCAGTTCTGCACCTTGCTGTCATTCAGGGATCACGTTTTCCATTCCCTGTCCCTGCTAGCAGAGGCCAGCCTGGAGTGGGACCATTCCCTGTGGCTGCAGGGCAGGGATGGTGCCTTGCATGCCCTTATTTCCTCCTGTAGGGACAGCAGCCACTGTGTGCACATGGGGCCTGAAACTGGCTGGGGAAATCCTGCCTGGAATGGATTGCCTGTGCTTTATCAGATACGAGTCAAACTCAAATGACAACGTGCTGGCCCATCAGCAGGCTCAGCCAGGGGTTAGCAGCAGGGCTGTTTTATTTCTTCCTTTGCTTCCCTCCGCCCTTTTGCTTGCTTGCAGCCCCCTTTTTCCCTCCCCTGCCCTCCTGCTCTGTCTCACCTTCATCGGCCTTTTCACCCTTCCCTGATTTCCTTTCCGTTTTCCATTCCCCTCTCTCTGCTGCTCTGTCACCCAGCCAGAAGTCACCCGTGAGCCTTGCTGTGTTGTGGAGTGTGGTCTGTGCTACCCTGTTCAGGGTACCCTGTTCAGGGTTAAGGGGAACCCTGTTGTTGCCAACCTGGGTGATAATGCCGCTGATTCATTTTGCTCTCAGTGCTGGGAGTTCTTCCTCTTGGCTCTCTTTCCTCCCTCACCCTGAGCACTGTAATTTCATGCAGTGGGAGCAGGTATTTGTAATCTGTTTTCAATTGTTCTACTCCCCTCCCTCCTAATTTACTTCTGGAATAAAACAAACTCCAGCAAAACATCTTCTTCAACACCCTTGAGCTTTCCATCTCTCAATAATAAAGTGTGAACATAAATTAAGAGCTGAAGCTGTTACTAATCTTACGACCACACTCTCTCACAGACCCATTTTCATATGGTATATTAAATCAAGAAGACTGGCCTATTATAATACAATTAGCTGTGAATCACAAGTAGGAATTACTGTCGCCAGTGTGGGGGAAAAGTTGCATAATATGGTTGGAAGAGACTGAAACTTTGGGGGTTTGGGGGTTTTTCCTTTCCTTTTTGCCTTTTAAAAACACTTGGAACCAGGGAAAACCTGTGAAAGGGAATTCACTCCGTATTCTGTAGTAAATTTATGTCATGATTGAAAGTGTCTCCATCACGGGCGTGTAAATCTTTACAGGCTCCCAGCAGATGTTACTGATAAAAGAAATAATCTCATCCTGTAGCTTTATTAGACTTTATGCATCAGCGCATCCCAGCCCACTCATGTGGAAGGACATCAGTCTGAGCAGTGGGCAGGAGCAAAGGCATTCACAGCCTGACCTTAGAGCTGTGTTCCTTTAGCTCCAAAGCTCAAGTACTTCCATATGAGGGTGCTGAGGCGCTGGCACAGGGTGCCCAGAGAAGCTGTGGCTGCCCCATCGCTGGCAGTGTTCAAGGCCAGGTTGGACGCAGGGGCTTGGAGCTGCTCCAGTGGAAGGTGTCCCTGCCCGTGGCAGGGGTTGGTGCTGGATGGGCTTTGCGGTCCTTTCCAACCCAAACCAGGCTGGGATTCTGTGATTCTACCTCCCTCTGGTTTGAGGGTTTGCTGGAACACCTCCGTGTGCAGTGCTGTGGGTCTGCTCAGGTTTGCATTTCATTTCTGTGGTCTCTTAGAGGATTTGCTTCTTGGAGCTGCGGACCCCAAACTGTGCTTTTTATGGGAGGATGCTTTGGGGTTCATCCAAAACCATATGGAGTTGGTGCCTGAAGGCCCTTGGGCTCTGTCTGACTTAGGTTTGTTCTCCTTGAGGCTTTGTCATTCCAGTGAGGAGTCTTTGGCTTTTCTCCATCCAGGTGGCAATCAGTAAGAGCTACTCCATGTAGCTCCTAGGTGTTTTGTCGCTCGTTTTTAGGATGGGATGTTTGATAACTTCCTTCTGCATGTGGGAGAGAAAAACCACTCTCTTGCCTCGCTGTCTTTAACCAGGCAGTGGGAAGAGACCTGATTATCTCCTGCTGTGCCTGAGGGCAAACACAGTGACCAAAATATCCAGGAAAATGGGTCTGGAAATCACTTGCGAAACTACAACTGAAATTTAAGTCGATTTGTGTCGCCAGCCCTTTCTCAAGGCGCTGGGATCTGCTTCCATTTACTTATGCAGAGATTTAATGAGCTGTGTTAGAGAGATGGACAGCGAGAAGGTCTAATGGTCCTTTCCCATTGCAGTCTAGAAAGCAATGTGCCTGTCTTGGTCTGCTTCTTCTCTTGGGAATTGTCCCCCATCACCTTCAAGAGCTCAGGGAGAGGGTTTCCCCTTTCTGCAGGTAGGGAGGTGAGGAGATGCTGAGGGGGGTGCTAGGTCCCAAGGCCAGCTGCAGATGTGATCATGCACTTCCCGGCTCCATGCGGAATGGAAACAAGGCCTTGAGGCTGCTTTTCTCTGCACAACCGCATGGGAGAGCGCAGGGACACCCATTACCACGTCACCAGACTGTTCCCCTAAGGCTTGTGTTGTGCAGCTTCATCTCCCAGACCTTATTCCTTGCTAAATTTAGGAGAAACTCCCAAATGCCTCCAAAAGCAGTGGAAAGCAGGCAAGTTTTCTGCTGTACTTCAGAAGGAAAGCAGCCTGAATGGTTCCCTAAAACACACCGGTATGTGTCATATGGTTCCCTAAAGCACACCAGTATGTGTCATATGGTTCCCTAAAACACACCAATATATGTCATATGGTTCCCTAAAACACACCAATGTGTCATATGGTTCCCCCAGGTTCATATGACTATAATAAATATTTTACAATAGCAATGGATTCTGTAAGGTCTTTACCCTCTATTTTCTTTCCCCTACCACCTACCTGGCATAATGCATGGAAGTGCACGGAAATGCACGTGCTGCTTACAGTGGGATGGGGAGCATTGAGGTTGGAATACCTCTTCAGAGCTGGAGCAGCATCTTGCTGTGCACTAGTCAAGATAACCAGCTAATTCCCTGCACTGGGTGATAATGAAGCATCTTCTGGTCTGTAGACTTGTTTATGCTCAGCTGAACGCAGATATACCTTCCTTCCAGGGTGTATTTTCAATGTAAGGTATCAGCCTGCCTTGAGTGAAACAATCCTTAAAATATTTACTGCACAAGGTGACAAATCCAGACACTGCGTGCACATAATCCCAGCTACCTACATCATCATCAAATCAACACGCTCCATAATATCAAACACATCAATCACTCTGTTTCTAATAGCGTCTGCATCCACATACTGTCTGTGTCGAAACCTCCTACAGGTCTGGGATGACTTACTGCACCCGGGGCTGCGGCTGGCTTCTGCACGCTGTGCTTTAGTAGTGGTTGATGACACTGGCTCTCGTGCATCCACCAGCGTATTTCAACTGAGCACCAGCCAGTTCTGCACATAAAACTGGCTGATGGTTTTCTTTCGAAAAGGCTTTGCTTTCTGTCTTTACCCACTTCACCTCCCTTCTCTGCCCCTGTGTTGAACGTAGCTCTGACTTCCCCCATCCTTCTCCTTCCATTCAGGTTTATCAGTCTCCAGTTGTTTGGAAGCATTAATCCTCCATCCTTCCTGCCCTCTCTGCTCTCAGCCCACCCCTTTCCCCCTCCACGCTGGGGTTGGGGACACAGAAATCCCTAACCTTTTGATGAGATAATGGCCCCTTGCTGGGCAGGGGGGGGGTTGTGGTTGTAAGAGGCTATTTCAGCGTTGTGGTTTCTGCTTGCTGCTCTCTCATTAAATAATTCAGATGCAGTTTCCAGGCATCAAAAGTATGATCTTCCTGACTCCACAGTCACCTGTTTTCATGACCCTGGAGGGCAGAGGCTTTGCCGTGGCTTTTCTGCCAGGCACATGGAGTAAGGAGATAGACAGGACAGATGGATGCTCCTGCCTTGGCTGGTTTTCCTTCCTCCCGCTTGCAAGCTCCCAGCTACCCCCTACTGTTGGCACACACAGGAAGAAGGCTCCTTGGTGCTCTGCATCACTCTTGAGTGACATTCCCTGGTCTTCCCTCTCCTTTCCATCATCTCCGTGTTGTTCTTGTCATGTTTGCCGTTGTCCTGTTCCCATTTCCAGCCCAAGTTTTTGGCTGTGGTCAGTTTTTGAGCATCCGGCTGTGCTGCTGCTTGGTGGCCTGAGTCCACCCCCTGTTGCCGTGATGGCTGAGCAATGTTGTACATGGAAATATCACATTTTCCATGTAATATTGAACACAAACCTTTGTGTGTTTTAAGCATCCTTCTTAAATGGTAGAGCCCAGAAGTGTGCGCCCCAGTGCCTTACCTTGAGCCCTGTGTGCTCCCTACAGCTCCCAAAGGAGGGGACATGGAGAGGGAGGTGCTGAGCTCTTCTTGAGACCCAGGGACAGGACCCCGGGAATGGTTCAAAGCTGCATCAGGGGAGGTTCAGACTGAACATGAGGAAGCTATTTCTAACCAAGAGAAGAGGTTGTAGAGATTATACTGAGAGTGACTCCTGGACTCAGGATCTGTCACCTCTTGGGAAGGATAATCCACAGATGAGGAGGAGATACATCAACATGAATTGCAGGTTTTGTAGCTTTACACAGGCTGGTACCCTGTGTGCGAGGGTTACACTTGAAGATGCAAGACTGAATCCTGATAGTTAATAAAAATACCTGTCTGAAGATGGTTAAGGGTTTTCTTAGGTGTTCGTGTTTTGCTTTCTGGCTCGGGCATTGCTAGAGGTGAAATGTCCCAGCTTTCCTTTATGGTTGTAAGGATTAAGCACTTAGATTAAAAAGCCCATGCACCCCATGGTGAATTCACATTCATGGATGTCCTTAGTGCTGGCCTTTAAACATCGAGTACTGTGTGTTCATCACAGTCCAGGGGTTTGGCTGGGTGGGATGAAAGCCCAGGGTGATTTGTGATGTCTGTGCATGTGAACGATGTGGTCACCTCGAAGAGATTACCAGCTTTAGGCCTGGAGATGAGAAACATGAGAGTTAGTAGGAAATACTCTGGGTATTTTACCACCCCAATAGGACCTGCCAAGGGGGTTTCTTTTATCCTTTGCTTCAGGCGAGGAGAAGCAGTGTGGATTTGATAAGACGCTCTGATCTGTTTTAACAGCTCTGCTTGTGCTGATGGAAACATCTGCAGAGGTTTGCACACGGTCAGCCAAGAGAGGCAGAAAGATGCCAAGTGCTGGGGAAGAGCCTTGAGTTTGTGGTAGGTGGGTGGTGGGATTTGTGCTATCCAAACAGCAAAAATAGCACATGATGCTCTCCTCACTGCATTTTATAGCCTGGCTGAGTCATCCATCTACCTTTTTATTAGCACTATGGGCGCTGCTGTGTTGAGGATCTTCCTTGTTGGCTTGTCATCCTGTCTTGGGTGGTGATTGCTTCTCGGGGAGGATGCTGGTGGGATTTGCCTGAGTTCTCGCATTGCTGATTGAGCTCCCAGGGCCAGTGGTGGAGAGAAGACTTGGAAAAGGAGGAAGATTTTCTTGTACAGCACCCTACACAATCATAATATCTATGTAAGAGAAATGGAAAACATTAAACTTTGTGTTTAACTTTGTGGGGTATTTTTAAGGGAAAAGAGCAGAGAAGGGTCTCTACAGAAGGTCTTTCATCCTATTCTAGTGTGCTAGGATGAGGGGAGCTGGGGGTCCTTTCTAGCCTCTGAAAGGGACCTGGGCTCCTTGTTGCCTGCATCTCTGCAAGGGCAATTACATTTTGTCTGAGATCTCAAGGGCCCCCTCCTTGCCCAATCTCTGCTCGACTCTTTTTCCCTTCTCCTCCTTGTTTCAGCTCATTCCTTTAAAACCACGGATTGGCAGGGGTGGTTCCTGCTGCAATCCATGGAATACGTGGTGCAGGGAGGCAGGTGTTTGTATGGGCTCCTGGAACTGGTGTGGAGCCACTGGTTGCGTAGGGTTAATGGAAATGTTTGGTCCACTGATTATCCTGCGTTGCAAAGGAGAAGGTCAGAAATCAGGGCATCACTGGCTGCTTAGAGGTGTTAGAAGAGAATAGTTCAGTTGGAAGGGACCTACAATCCGCTCCATGTTCACCTCCTGCAGGTGGTGGAGACCTCAACCCCAAGGCTGAGTTCCCCAGGGTGATGTGAGAAGAGGATGGATTTGGGGAAAGGAGTATAAAAGGCGAAGAAGGAGAGAAATAAAGCATGAGAGCAGCTTTGAAACATGCAGGGACTCTGGGCAGCTTGTGCAAGGGGAGAAGAAAGATGCCCGTGAGAGTTTTCATCTGTGTGGTCATCATAATGCTCTGAGGTTTTTGTGGACTACTAACCCCAAATGTTTAAGTGCCTCATTTCTAAGAGGAGAGTTTTAAGAAGGTGAAATAAAAGTGCTATAAAAGCTCTTGTTCATTTTAAATACTGTTCTTAGCAGCAAGCCTGGCTGCAGTGCTACTATGAGGGATGCTCCACAGCGAGGGGTGCATGGGGATGCTCTCCAGGAGTGTTGCTGGAGGTACTAAGATAGGTTGAATGAATAAATGGGAAAATTGGATAGACAGGCATCCTCACTGTGGCTCTGGAGGAAACAACCTTCTCAAGCAGCACCAAGCTGGTGTGATCTCCTTCTGTACTGCCAGGCACACAAACCTGAGCAACTTCCCATGGAACATAGAATCATAGAGTAGTCAGGGTTGGAAAGGACCTTAACATCATCCAGTTCCAACCCCCCTGCCATGGGCAGGGACACCTCCCACTAAACCATGCCACCCAAGGCTCTGTCCAACCCGGCCTTGAACACTGCCAGCGATGGAGCATTCACCACTTCCCTGGGCAACCCATTCCAGTGCCTCACCACCCTCACAGTAAAGAATTCCTTCCTCATATCCAATCTAAACTTCCCCTGTTTCAGTTTGAACCCGTTCCCCCTTGTCCTATCACTACAGTCCCTCATGAAGAGTCCCTCCCCAGCATCCCTATAGGCCCCTTTCAGATACAGGAAGGCTGCTCTGAGGTCTCCACGCAGCCTTCTCTTCTCCAGCCTGAACAGCCCCAACTTTCTCAGCCTATCTTCATATGGGAACATACTCCATTGCGGTTTGGTTCCCCTCCACCGTTTTGAAGTGGTTTTGTTTCTTTGGTGTCTGTTTCCTGCCTGTCTTATTAAAGATGATCTCCAGTGGAGATGAAGGGAAGACCAAGCCATTGGTGCCAACCGTGTGAGCCCTTCTGCTGTGTTGAGACAGGTTATTAATGGGACTGCTGACTGCTTGGTCTTAAAAAGCCCAGTGCCGAGAGGGGCTGCAGCACCGTGGTTGGGTCTTCACCTCTCATTTTCCCATCCAAAGGATCACAGTCTCCTCTCACCTCCCTGCTGGCGTTGGATGGACTCACTCCAGGAGTTTTGACTTCTGTCGAGGAACAGGGAATAAGTGCAAAAGGGTCTGAGATGCCTCAAAAGAGGCGGTTTCCCAGCAACTAAAGAAGAGCAGGAAGAAACCCAGACAAAATACTTGATATCTGGCAACCTGTTTGTTTTAGAAGCTGCTCCTGAGACATCAGTGCTTGTTAGCATTAATCTGACACTTCCTTGGTTTTCATCTTGCTCTCCTCCAGGTGGGGAAAAGCAGTGCTTTTTCTGATGTTAGACATCAAGAAAACAGGCTCCTGTCTGCTGATTTGGGGATCCCAGCTGGAGCGGGGGGATGCAGCCTGCCTGCAGCACGCTGATTGCATTATGCACAGAACTCGTATTTCTAATTCATACTTCCTTATCCTTTAAACTTAAAAAGCACTCACAACTAAGTAATGGGGGGAAGAAAAGCTGGCGCATAGTAAGGCTAAAGCTGATTGTGATGAAGACATGCTGCTGCTGTGGAAGAAGATCAGCATCAGGCTGGATATGCTGTGAGTTAGTTCATGCTCTGCCTCTTGAAAAAGGTTTTTGAAAGGAGGAATTAGTGCACATTTATTGCTTTATTAATGGCTTTATTTAGTGTTGTATCAACACTGGTGTGAAAAGCCTTGAAGGGAGATGCCACTCTTGTATGGATGGGCAAGGGCGTTGAGGTGCTGATGGTTGGGAGGACTCGGTTCAAAAGCCGAGCAAAACCCAGTGCAAACCATGCAGTGAGTGAAATCCTGGTTAAACAAATGCTGTAAAACCTGGGCCCTTGAGGGAAGACTCATAAACTTTGCAATACAAATTGTTCCTGGTGCGATAAAGCAGGAGAATATTTAGCTGCTGGTGAGCTTTGATGGATCAGAAAAAGCTTTGGAGTCTCTCTGGTGATGGAGGAGGTGGTGGGATTGAAGGTGTCAGTGCCAGGGCTTCAGCCCTGGCTTGGAGTAATTGGGTGTAGATTTGCTTGTGGTTTTATTTCATTAACTCTGCACTGATTCTCTGTTATGCCTTGAGGTGGAGGAGATGGTCTTGGGCTCCACATCACTCCATGTTCATCCTGCATGTGAGCATGGCCTCTAACTCTCCTGAGCCCATGTTGTAGCAGAGTGATGAGCTGCAGGGAAGGTGGGTGCAAAACTGCTCTGAAGTCCTTACCCTGCACTCAGGGACGTGCTTCCCCCAAACACAGATAGACTGAGCTGTGCTTAGGATGGGTGCTACCTCATGTCCCCAGACTGAGCTGTGCTTGGATGGATGCTACCTCATGTCCCTCCTGCTTCTCGGCTGTTGTCCATGGCAGAGGGTGTAGGTAGGACCCTCGATGTCCAGCATGGCACAGAGCAAAGCAAAGAGACTTTGCAAAAAGACAGATTTATGCATCAACCACCAGATCACACCATGCAGTTCCTCAGTTCTCTGCTGTAGCTGGGACACCGCAGCTCCAAAGCAGCAGCCCTGCACTAACTCCCCATGACTCCTTGTTCTTCCAGCAAGGTCACCTCGCCAACATCTGCTTTGCCTCCTCCCATTATTGGTTTTTACCTCCTAGCACCCAGCTGGGCTCAGCTCATGAATCTCCAGTCTCCCTGTGAGTGCGAGGGTTGGAACTGCCTCTGAGTTGACAAAGTTCAGGTGAACTTTGAGAAGGGAACAGTTATGTTGGTGCGAAAAGGGTTTTTTTGCCATTGCTGTAGGTATTTTTGTTGCTGTTAATGAGATCGGTGCTCTAGGTTTGGGGCCAGCTGTTCGCTTTGCAGACAGGCAGAACTGCCAGCATCGCACTCCCGCTGCTTTCATCGTGTAATGAGCTTGTTAGCAATTAGTTGCTATTGGAACCGGCTGCTGTGGTGCGGAGCAGCAAGGCAAGGAGCTCGGTGTTGGGAAAGTGGGGTTTTAATGGAAATGGGTGGAGAGGGGCTGGAATACAAATGGTTTCAAGACTGATGGGCAGGACATGTCAGCGCGAGTGGCTCGCGCTTGTGGTAGTTCCCTTGGCCTTTTGTGGATATTTTGGGATTATAATACACAGATGTAGTTTGGGGCTTCATATATACATATAAATTGGGGATATGAAGACAGGCTGAGAAAGTTGGGGCTGTTCATCCTGGAGAGAGAAGCTGCATGGGGACCTCAGAGCAGCTGCCAGTGTCTGGAAGGGACTACCACAAGGATGATGGAGAGGGACTCTTCATTAGGGACTGTAGCGATAGGACAAGGGGTGATGGGTTACAAACTGCAACCGGGAAGTTCAGATTAGATCTAAGGAAGAAGTTCTTTACTGTGAGGGTGCTGAGGTACTGGTACAGGGTGCCCAGAGAAGTGGTAAATGCTCCATCCCTGGCAGTGTTCAAGGCCAGGTTCCACCGAGCCTTGGGCGATACAGTCTAGTGTGAGGTGCCCCTGCCCATGGCAGGGGGTTGGAACTGGGTGATCTTGAGGTCCTTTCCAACCCAAACCAATCTGGGATTCTATGATTCCATATATTTTTCTGTTTAAAACATTTCCAGTCTGGGAATTTTTCCATCTCTCCTAATTGGTGTGCTGGGGAGCTCATTGGAGAACTTCATTCTCTCTGAAGTCTTTTTCCAGCCCAGCCTACCCGTCTCTGCAAGCAGATGTGGATGGCACAGCGCATCTTGGGGAGAACAGGATGTGCTTCAGGCGCTTCCAGGGATGCTTTCTGGGGGAACAAAGGTCTTACAGCATGGGGCTTGTCCTGGTCATTGATCCGGAGCCAGGATCTTTGCCAGCCTCACTGGGTGGAAATGAACTGTGGGTAACTTCTACCTAACTGCAGGCATGTTGGAGGGCTGACCTAGGACTCTGACTGTGCTAAGCTTTTCCTTGCAGTTGGGTGCTGCCCCCAGGGGCCATCCCAGAGCTCTGGGTTTCTGCCCTGTCTTTTCTTGCTGGATTAATAAACCTGAGCTGTGTGATCAGGGCTTGGGCAAACCTTGGAGGATATCTTGAAGGATATCCGTCTGTTAGGCTTGGTTATGAACAGATGCTGTTGTGGGAGTTGCTCATAGTCCCATTAGCCATTCCTGATGGGATTTGCTCCCCTGGGCAGGACTGGCCCATTATTAGGCACAAATACTGTCATTGTCAGGACCTGGCAGGGGAAGACAAGCCCATGGGGAGCAGCTCTGATGGCTACAAGCCTCATGTGTGCTGTTTGGGGTGCTGGTTGGTAGGAACAGAGGGGAAAATCACTGCACCTGAGTCCACAAGCTCAGGGCTGCTTTAGGGCTCATCTCACTTAAGCTGTTTCCAAGGCTCATGCAGGACACAGGACACAGCTGAGCCTGGCAGGGCTCTGGGCTGTGGGCTCTGCTGTGGACTGCTTTGAGGTTTAAACCCTCCTGGTTTGCTAAAAGCAGACTCAATTTCTTCCCAAGCAAAGTTGGGCATCTGGGTTTAAGCAACCTCTTGCTGGTCCAGACTGCGTACTTCAAAGCTGGGCTGCTCCCAGGAGCCTTTCTAAAAAGGATCCTTGTATTAGAAAAGAAAAGTGGAGACGGGATTGTTGCTTTTGCACAGTTTCTGTTGCTCTCCCCCTGTTCTGTTCCATTCATCTTCCTTTCCAAAAACCACCAAACCGTAATGGCTCAAATACTCCAAGCAAATTAATCCTTGGAAAGGTTCACGAGTGGAGGTGGGGGAAGGGAAATAATAAATGTGGCTTTTGGGAATGTCCTAAGGAAAGAGCAAATCAAGAAAGAAAGGAAGCTCATTTTTGCAAGCTGCTTTAATTTAACCCTAACGGCAGTGGCCCCCCGGCTTTGCAGATGCCACACACGTGTGTGTCCAGCTTCCTGGCCATCATGGCCACGTGCAGCAAGGAATTGGTTTCCCTTCCTGGCTCACATGGCTATGGGATGTAGGAGGTTAATAATGAAATGAAGCTGGAGGCTTGTATTGACAGCGAAGTTTGCATGCAAAGGGGGGCTTGCTCTTATTTAGCAATAAATAAGGGAACCCACTGAGATTTGCTCATGACACACAACCAGGGTTGTGTATTTGGACCAGAGGAGTGTTTTCCCAAGGGCTCTACTCTCTCTGAGCTGCAGCCAGGGGTTAATGAGGGTTAAAGTTAGCCTGCAGCCACCGATGCTCTGTGTGTGTGTGTTCACATGCGCGGTACGCGTGAGGATGTAGATGAGTGGCTGATGAAAACTTCTGATCTTCTAGCCAAAAACCTGCTTGTTAAGGAAAGGCAGGGTCGCTGGCTTCTTTATTTACAGTCACAGAGGTGCTCTTAGTATAGGAATGCATGTGCTTACTCCAAACAAGATGTGAGTGATTCCTCTGGGCTGCTGCAATGAAAGCGAAGGCTCGCAGCAGAAAAACCAGTTGTTGGCTGCTGCCTCTTCTGTACCCGATGACTAACAGGAGCAAAAAATACCATCCTTGGGAAAACAGCTCCAGGTTCTTCCAGCTAAATGTGTCATTTGGTCTGCTTTACACATCCACTTCCTTCAATCCCATATACTCTCTGTCTGGTTTGCATATTCACTCCTCTGCTCTGTGGGGATGGTGTTACAACCAGGCCTGGCAGCCGTCTCATCCAAATGCCTTGTACCAAGGTGATGTGGGACTTAGGCTGGAAGCAATCAAACCACTGCACCTTTTCTGCCTGTTCCCCAGCTCTGCAAGGTTGGTTGTGATTTCCCTGTTAACACAAACCTGACACGACTTCTTGTGTTTCAACACAAACTCCTACACGTGTCATCTCGCACATCGGTGATTAGTGATGCCAAGGGCCCAAGCTCCTCATTAGCTCCTCAACTTTCCTCTTGCCTGGCTTTAGGTGAACCCTTTTACATGGTCAAACGGAGGGTGGAAGCGGCAGGGATGCTATGGGAGCTGTGGTGTGCTATGGAGTTTGACACTACCTGGCTTGGGAGTGAGGGGAAGGTGGTGGCAGCCCTGCTGTGGTGCTGCTGCTGTTCAGAGGGTGCGCAGGTACTTCCACTGAGCTGGGTGAGGATCACTCCCAGTTTTGGGTCTAGCATCTGCTGCAAGTGAAGAGGGGCACTCAGCACAAGGGGGACATGGACCTGCTTGAACAAGTCCAGAGAAGGGCCACAAAGATGCTGCGAGGGCTGGAGCAGCTCTGCTCTGGAGCCAGGCTGAGAGCTGGGCTGGGGCAGCCTGGAGAAGAGAAGGCTCCTGAAGGGGAAACCTTAGAGCAGCTCCAGTGCCTAAAGGGGCTGCAGGAAACCTGGAGAGGGGCTTTGGACAAGGGCCTGTAGGGACAGGACAGGGGAATGGCTTTAACTGCCAGAGGGGAGACTGAGATGAGCTCTTAGGCAGAAGCTCTTCCCTGTGAGGGTGCTGAGGCGCTGGCACAGGGTGCCCAGAGAAGCTGTGGCTGCCCCATCCCTGGCAGTGTTCAGGGCCAGGTTGGACACAGGGACTCGGAGCAACTGCTCCGGTGGAAGGTGTCCCTGCCCGTGGCAGGGGGTTGGAATTGGATGAGCTTTAAGGTCCCTTCAGCCCACACCAGGCTGGGATTCTATGACTCGTGGCATAAGGACATGAAGACCTTGTGGAGACTTGGCAGCGAGTGCCCCTGTCGAGTTAGCGATGTGTAAATCACTGCTCTGACACCAGTACAGTGGCTGTGACTGATGCTGAGGATGGTGGCTCCATCTCATGCCCAGGGGGCTGCTGTGCTGCCGAGGAACCCCAAGCTGTGGGCTTTGCAGGAGGCTGCTCACTTGGGAGATGTTGCAGTGTTACTTCATTATCCGCAATGATGCAGCGATGGTGCAGCTGCAAGAAGTCTAATAGAAAAACGAATCTTGCCATGTTTAATGCATCAATTCCCCCCTCACCTGTATTCAAGGGGAAATAAGAAAATAACCAGGCAGTTTCCTAGCAAGGAAGAGTGACATTTCTATTTTTAATAGGCCGTTTATAAATAGTGGCATTATTTCAGTCTTTGGCAGGGTACTGAGTGCAACGGATCGACCTACAACGGATCACGCTTTGCTGCAGCCCGTCCAACTTCCACTCTCTGTTTATGCTGTGCAGGCACGTTTCGTCTTGACCTATTTTCTTTGGCATGTGTTTGTGATAAGCCCCAGATGTAATGGTTCTTTTTGTATGAGTTACCGGAGTCATGGTTTTGGAAGGCAGGTTTTGACGCGTTGGCTGATTGCTTACCCGCACCACTGTTTTATGCCTTGGTGGGTTCGCTCTGTGGTGTGTGCACGAGGAGGAGGAAGGATGGGGAGTTGTACCTATTTTATGTAACATGGTGAGTGGAAATGCTGCTTCATGTCTCCTAACACAGACCCCTTCCTTGCCCTTGCTGGTGGGTGGAGGTACCTGGCTTTCATGCACCTCCATGTGAATTGATGGCAATGACAAGCTGCTCTGCAGGCTGCTCTCCTGGGTTTGCCCAGCAGGGAGATGGAAGCTGCAGCTCTGGACTGATGGGCAGAAAGGGGCTGGTTGAATGAGGATGCAGGGAAGGGACAAATAAAGCATCTTCCTGCCGACCTCTCTAGACACCCACAGTGGAATTTCACATTTCTTCCTGCCATGTGCTTTAAAGTCTCTCTGCAATTTGTTTGGCTGATGAAAAAGCACAACAGCAAGTGCATTTCTACGTCATAGAAATACCAACTTGACCAGCTGCTTTATACCAGGCTCTAATGCCAGCTCTGCCTGGGCAGCCCTTTGTCCATGCTGCCAGCTTCAATCCCCTGCTAAGTAGGCAAGGAAATGCAGCATCAGGGCATAGGCGCTCATGGCTCTCCCCTGCTGCCAGGAAGGCTGAGATCATTGATTCCATGATCATTGCTTCCTCAATGAGAGTGGGAAAGATCCACACATAGATCTAACCTGGATTTCTCCTAGGTGGAGATAATGCTGTCAGTCCTCCCTGTCTGATGCCTCCAACCCGCAGGGCTGTCAGTGCCCTGTCAGCATATGTATGTCTAAGATAAGATGTGGCTGCTGCCTGTGTATGGCAGCAGGCACTGGGTTTAAAGCAGGTTATTTCACCAAGAGCAGCTCTGTGTGAGTCCTGAGGCTGTAATTAATAATCTCACTGCCTGTGAAAGCTTGTTTCTTCTCATTGATGCTATGAGCTGGTCAGTACGAGCTCTGCTGCAATATGAAGCCATTGGGACCCTTCTCCCTGCCTTGGTTAAGCCTGGCTGATACTGATGGGATTTGCAGGCGGTTCCTGGTGATGGGTTCCCTGAAGGTCACTTAAAGCAGCTTTTTAGATGCAGCTGAGATTGGGGATTGTTTAGTTCTTAATCTCCAGCGTGTGGCTGAGCGCTTTCACACTCAGTGCAAGAGGGGGGTGGTGAGGACTGAGGGTCCAAAGGCAGTGGCGACAAGATCCAAACTTTACTCTTTATTGTGTGACAAAACAGAGAACTATTCCAGAGAGGAGATAATCCAGAGAGAAAGGAACAAACATGGATGAGGAAAGCCTGTGGCTGGGTCTGGACTCTGCTGATACCTATTGATAGCACTGATGTGCCACGAGCTTTGGTTTGTGAGGAGCTTCAGATGAAGCATCCACGGAGAGAAGGACGTCCCTGACACCCCAGCTCTTGAAAGGGCTTTGCACCCTGGCCTTCCGTTATTTTGGCCACTCTTTAAGTAAAATCAGTAATAATAATCCTCCAATCATTATCAGTCCCCTTAGGAACATTAAAATATCCATTAAGTTGTGGCTGTGCCATAGGAAAGCATGGCCCGAACCTGCTGTTACATGTGGAGCCGCAGTGGTGGAGGAAGGAATTCCCTTTGCTATTTGGTGGTTTTCCTGTTCTTTGGGCTTTGGTTCAGAAGGTCTTAGCTGCCTTTTGGAAAAGTTGGATGGGTTTTGTTGCCTGTTTAGTGAGGTAAATCAGACCCCCCGGGTGGGTGCCTGAGGAGGCTCTAAATCACCATCACCAGGTAAAATAAAAAGCATGCTGAAAGATTAGAAGCAAATTAATTCCTGTCATTTCTGGCTCTTTGGGGAAATCACTTCCATTTTGGGGTATTGTAGGGGTGCTGAGATGCTCTCAGTGCTTGGAATAAGAGTGATGGAGTGCTCAGCTTTTGGGTGGTGCATTCAACCCAGGAAAGGAGGGGTGTAAATCCCCCAGTGTGAGCACAGAGGGGATTTTGCCTTTGTGCAAGAGAAAATAATAGGGGAAAAGAGGGAAGCAGAGAAAGATTGTGTAAGCACAGGCAGGGTGTTTAATTGTAGGCTGGTAAAGGCATCAGTGGGGCATGGAGATGGGAAGTTTGGGGCTCTTGAGGAGGCCTGGGCATGGCAAGGATTGTGCTGCAGGGATTAACATCATGTTGGGTTCCCAGGAGCAGAGGGGACCATAGGAGCCTTTTTATTTCCATAGCAGAGCCGAGGTGCTGCTGGGGATGTAGCCACATGGACATCATGGGCTTGTCCTCACAAGGCTCGGAAGCTGGATGGTAAAACCACGTGCGCTGAGCAGCGCTTGCTTCGAGGGTGTAATTTCCTACTTAATCATGTTGAACAACATTAAAAAAGCAGCTCCGCGGTTTGTGTTTAAGGACCTTGGTCGCAGCAGACAGGCTGTGCTGCAGCACATCTTTTCCCCGAGTGTTTGTGTGGGTTAGGATATACTTATTAATTTTCATTTCCTTGTGTATCGTATAATCAGGAGCACTTAGAAGAGAAAAAGAAAGCACGGATGTGGCTAAGTGATTCAATTAATCATGGCTTTCCCGTCCAGCCTCTGGAGCTGTGGTTTACCAATAAGGTTTATTAGTGTTAAATAATACATGTATTAGAGGCAATTTTCACATGGAGACTTTTGGAAAAGATGATTGGGCTGGATTGCATAATAACTATGTTGATATGACTTGTTAGCCTTCATAACATCATCTTTGTATTGCTACCAGTGATAGTTACAGTTAAAGATGCTGCGTGGTCAGAAGATGCAGCACTAAAGCTATCCCCAAAGACAAATAACAGTGGTGAAATTGCGTTTTCAGCAATGGAGATCCCAACCAGACCTTCATTAACCATCCCAGCACCAACCTTTGTTCTGTCTCATGTGCATCGTTTAGCATGATTGTGCTTTTACTAGCCAGTTACTTCGCCATAGACTGGTTTGGGTTGGAAAGGACCTTAAAGCTCATCCAGTTCCAACCCCTGCCATGGGCAGGGACACCTTCCACTGGAGCAGCTTGCTCCAAGCCCCTGTGTCCAACCTGGCCTTGAGCACTTTTTTCCTACAAATCTGCTGGGGTTTTTTAGCATTTTTGGGTTTTCATCCCAAATTCACGTTTTGAATGGTGCAGGGATGTCTCCAGGCTGAGCTCCCAAAGCATTTCTGTACCACAGGACGTGTCGCCTCTCCACAGCCATGTACTTTAATTTGAGCTGATTCCAGTGGCTGATCTCAAATGGAAGGGCTTGATCTTTTACACTTTGTTGAATGCTGGACTTTGACTTCCAGGATGATTTTCTGTCCTTTGGGAAGCTGTGATTCGCCTCTTTTCTGCACATGGGCCACTGCTAAAATACCCAACCTGAAACCGCTCCTACTGTGCGATGAGTTTCTTGAGCCTGACAATTTTGGGAGCAGAGAACCAGGAGATCAGCATCCCAGTTATGTCTTTTAAAAAGAGAAAGAGAAGGAGAAAAATCCCAGCCTTCCCTCCAAAATCCCTCATGGGACTTAATCATTTTGGGTTTATTCTCCAAGCTGAAGAGAAGGAGCTTCCCCTCGCTGCCAGGTTTTAATATGTTATTTTGCTATCTGATGGGGAGATCAATTAGATTAAATACCCAGCATCCACATAGCCTTGCATGGACCAGAGGTGAAATTGAGAATATTAAGCATTTTGCCGAAAGCCATCAGCATTTTAGAGCGGTTGTGCTGTAATAGCATATAAAACCTTGAGAGCTACAATCAGCGTTGCCAGCTCTGAGGATGTTTTAATTAAAGATCCTGCCATTAGAGACAAGTGATGTGCAAATTCCTGTTTTCTTCCCTGTTTTTCTAGAGAAGAAATACACATTGCCCAGGCAAATGCAGGCTCTGATACACCCCAAAGACTGCATGAGTGTTTCACACTGGTGCTTGGGCTCTCACCCAAACTTCCTTATGCCGTTTAATTAACTAACCTTGATACCGTGTTCGTATATGTCTGTGTGTCTGGACTGGTTTTAAGTGTGTACAGCAGCGAGTTTGGGGAAGGTGAGTGCAGTCCCTGCTCCATTGCTCTTTCTTCTTATCCTGCAGCCCCCTTTTTTCCCCTCATTTTTGAGAAAAAAAAAGGGTTTGTTGCAGAAAATGTGACTCTGCTTCAAAGTATGGGAGACCCATCAGAAATAGAGTTGTTATTACAAGGAAAAAGTGGGGATTTGAGCTGTTTGGGCAGAGGTGTTGCTTGTGCCTGCATGAGTTATATGAGGGTTTGCTGCAGAAATTACCATAATGCTCCACAGTAAGGAGATGCTGGCCTGGATGGCTCAGGGGCAGAGCCGGCTCGCCCCATAACAACACCAGTGCTTAAAGCCAGCACATGTGAAGGCATCTGCCTGTCTGGAATGGCTTTCAGATATGTCATGGGTCTGTAAAACAAATCCCCTGGGGCATTGGCAGCACCAGGGATTCGAAGGGGCTCTATGTTGGCACCTATTCAGCCCAAGACAATAAATACAAGGCTTTATGGAGCTGCAGGAAAGCTTTATCTCTGTCTGCCTTTTGTTGAGTGGCCTGAAAATCTTGCAGGTATATGGTTATCTGCCTGGTTTGCTGCCTGTGGTTGCTCCATGATGTGTATGATGCCTTCTTGTGAGTAGGGATGGCCCCCAAAGCCCGAAGTGTTAGTGCTATGAAGGCGAACCCTTTGTAACGCAAAACCCAAGGGCATCCACGCTTAACTCCGCACTGATGGCAGCAGCAGAATAAATCCATAACATTGAATTGATTGGGCAGTCTGCTTACTTCCCAAAATGAGATCTACCCTTCTTATTCCTGGGGGATAATTGGAAGTGTGCATCTGTGCCAGGCTCCCTCACCTCATTAGGTGCTAAGGTGATTAATGGTGATGCTCTACTCTCATCACGCTGGGGATGTTCTCCTCTGTAAGGAGCAAAACATTCCCCAGGACTGGAGCCCAGAAATAGCAGCGATGCTTCATCAGATGGTTGGTTTGTTTGCCCACAAACCCCATCAAAGTGTGTTATTTACCTTTAGCTGTACCAGGATTTCTAGCTTAGCTTGGAAGGCAGAGAAGAGCATCGGTCTCAAGAGTTTTACTGTGCTGTGGCCATACAGGAGCTGTAGTTTATCCATAAATGTGACTGGCAGGATATATGTATTTTGAATGTATAAGGCAGATACCATCCCTGAAATGAGAAAGACTGTTGCAGAGCCATGCGACCAGCCTGCCAGCACAAGGCACCCGCATGTATTCATGAAAGGAGACTGAATAAGCTGTTTCAGATATAAGGTTATACTGCCAGGAAGCTCCAGGGGGGACATGTGTCCTGCCACTCTTGGTTTGTGTGTCCCAGCAGCTCCTTAAACATGGTAATGACAACAAGATGTTCATATTTAAACCTCATCATCTGAGATGCTGCTGGGTACCGGGGGTTTCCATGAGGAAGGCAGAGAAAGCCTTGGGTTGGTGGGTGCCTCTGTGCTGGGTGCCTGTGCTAAGGCAAGGTGCAAGTCCTGTTGGGCTTCAACCTTAATTTCAGATGTGATGTGTAAGTTTGCTGTTTCTTTAACCTCAAATTTCGTAGTCCTCAGACCCTCCTACAGCCCTAAAACACCCCCAGGTAGTTTAGTACTGCCTCTGGAGCACATTGGCCCAGGGGACATCTGGGTTTACATGTGCACAGCATCCACTTCATCTCATTGTGAATCTAAATAACTCATGATGGGTGGCCACTCTGCTCGTGGAGCTCCTGGCTTCCAGCCTCTTATCCTCCACGGGCTGCTCCACCTTGTTCTTTGCCTCAGCAGAAGGAAGGTTCCCCTGTTGTGGCATCCAGCTGGTGCGTGAGGCTTACCCGAGCTTGCCACGTTTTTGCCTCATCCACCACCGTTGCCCAGGGGGATTTGTGCTTTCATGGAGTGTTACCATGAAAAAACGCCCGCTCCCGAGTGCTTCTTGAGTCCTCACCTCTTTGAATTTTGTACAAACGATTGGAAAAAAGTGTGGGAATTGAGAAAACTCCTATTTGGAGACTGGAATTTCAAATCAAGGATTCGTAGGACTCTCCCCAGGTTGCCGTATGATGCTGGGGAGCTGGAGATGCTGTTCTGCCGAGGAAGACTGAGCCATCTGGCAGGGCTTGTGAAGTTGCTTTCCTTTCAGGGCCCCCTGATCTTTGCTTCTGGGTAGGACTGGCTTGTCCCTGGCTTCCACTTTCTTTAGTGCTTCTATTCAAAGGAACTGGAAGTAGGCTGTCTCTAAATTAACAATTTTAGGTGTCTCCTTGCTTCTTTCAAACTGAGCTTCCCCAAAGTAGGTTAAATTGCAAAAGAGCTAGGAAAGGGAGTCCAAGGTATGGGGATCACGCGCAGCACATGCCTGTTGTGGTGACCGTCAGGACACATCAGTGACAGGAAGGGGACAGCCACCACCCTACTCTGCAAACAGCAGTGGCAGATGATAGATGCATTGTGGTTATGGGTAGCAGGGACCACTTCGAAGGTCCCTTCCTGTTCCTCTCCTCAAAAGAGAGCAAACCTCCATGGAGAATCACTGATGTTCAGTGCTGCTTCTCAGCCTCATCACCAGGGACAGCTCTGAAACGGGGACCTGGGCAACCTCCCTGCCCTGTAAGGGCTGTAGGGTGCAGGTTTCTTTGTACAGTGAGAAGGGAGGAGGAAAACGAGTCCCTTTCTTTAGCCAGCCCTGCTGTGTGTCTCGTATCCCAGCTTGCTGGGATAGCTGCATGCCTGAGGAGGAAAATCACTTATCCCCAGGTGCTCCCTGTCCTCTCTCCTCCCCTCACTACCCGCTTGTGGGGGAGGCTGTTCCTTGCTTGCTGTGTTTTGGTGGTGTTTTTATTCCTCCCTCCCAAATGCATCTTTCTTGACTTACTCATGCAAAAATCTGTTGCCTTTGTGTCTTTTCCCCACGCCTGCTCGCCGTGTGGCTTTCAGCCATCCCAGAGACAATCTGTGCCACTGCTGGTATTAATACTTCCACTCGACAGACTTAGCCTGGTCATTAGTAAGCAATGCCAACAGCTAACAGGGCCTCGCTGACCCACGTCTGCTCGAGGTGACCTCCCACCTCCATCCCTGTAGCCAATTTGTTACCCAATTTATAGCACACGTCCTTGGTTTGAGGTGACTAAAAGCCAAGCGCGTGTGCCTGTCACACCATTGTCCTCCTTGTTAATACATCTCCTTCCTGCTCCGGTTCCAGGCTTTCCTGCCGCGAGCAGGTAATGAAAAGCCTGCTGCCCCCTGGTAAACAGCCCTCTGCCTGCAATTAGTGGGAGCTCTTTCTGAGCAGTGTTTAATTGGGATCACATTTGGCCGGATTTACCTGGGGTCAGCTTGCGACGTGACTGTTCAGACAGGGCGTGAAGAAGGATGTGTAGGAAGCCTCATAGTGAAACCTGTGGAGTAGTTGGGCTTGTTTAAACATTATATCTGCTTCTATAGCTCTGCATGCTCAGCCAGCTTGTTTTCCTGCTGGAAAAGCTTTCAGAGCATCCAATTTCCCCAGCAGTGGTTTTCCCATCCATCTCCCAAGCAGAGCGGAGCAGCTCTCCAGTGAGGCTGAGGGATGCTGGCCCAGGATGTTTCTCCTCACTACCCTCACGGATTCACATCTCTTGGCTCAGTAACTACATTTCTCTGTGCTTTCCCTGGTGCTGTTTTAAACTGGAGATCACAGAGATGTCGCAGAGCCTGTGCATTGCACTGACCCGGATAGAGGAGGAGACCTGGGATGCATGCCCATAGCCGGGCGCCTGCATCGGGTATTTTCCAGGAACTGTTGACAGCTCAAGATAATAATAATAAGCTTCATTTTTTTTGCACCCTATTCTCTTCCCATCTACAGGCTAATTTCAAGCTTTATTATGATTTCAATGTTTTAGTTTATGCTGCGAGTGGAAAATTATATTAGGATTCAGAGAAGCTCATTAGAGCACATTAAAGCTCTTTGTGAGATGGTTCTTCAGAATTAGAGGCTTTAACCTTGTTTAGTTAAAATTCAAAGCTAAGTCTGGCCATGGCAGGACGGGAAGGGACAGTTCGCTCCGAGGTTAATGCTCTTTATCAATCACTTTAAATCTCCTCTGCCGTTTCACTGCCTGCTGCATGTGCTCATCCAGACAAGCCTTGCTGAGTCCCGGGATAAAGCAAGCGCTCCGCTTCTGAGAGCCACCATGGGCCAGGGTGGTCAGTGCAGCTTTTGGTAGGTCCTGGGAAAGAGTCAAGCATAAAAGGTGGTTTTGTCCCAGATTTAATGCTGTGCCTGGCTGCTGACCCTGGGATGGGATTAAAAGTTGGCTTTAGGGAGTTTAGCCATGCTGTACCTGAGTCCATCCTACAGCCACTTGAAAGCCGAACTCCCCCTTTCCCAGGTAAATTCATGATCTCTGTCACTTCTCATTTTCCAGTGATTTCCAGCTCAGTGTTGGGTTTAGGGAGGTAGAGCTTTCCTTAGTGCTCATGTAGCACTTAGCCAACCCCAGTATTGAGTCAAGAGCCTGTTTCCTTTTAGATACCTACCTAAGGACCATGCTGGATTGCAGCCACGAGTCCTGCACCCTTCCAAGCTGCCTTTGGTCCACCCAGGTTTTTTCCACCCACTGCCACTCAGACGCCTTCCTTCATGGAGGAGAGGAATGGATTTATTATCTGCAAAGCTTGCCTGGCTGTGGTAGGGTGACACCTCCCCAGCTTCTGGTAGGGCTAAATAGCAGTGGTTCTTCAGGGAGCATCACTCACACCACCACAAACATAACTGATGTGTCGAAGCAGATTTGGTCAGTGCTTGTATTTGATTTATTTATAGCTACATTGAAAAGGGATTTGGGATTAGAGCTCTGTTCTGCAGATGCCAGGCAATAGCAGCTATGAATAGGATATAGTGAGTTACAACAGGAGAGCAGCATGGGGGTTCACTGGTGTGGTGGAAGCCACGTAAGACAATTGACATGACCAAGGTCACATGCAGAGTCTGTGGCAGAGGATGGAGATGGATGGCAGTTTCATTGCCTAAAGGCTCATGCTCAGATATATCAGGGTGGCATAAAGGGTCTTTGTGTCAGTTGGGTTCAGCTTCCAAGGTTTCTTTCCATGGGCTGAATTTCCTTTCTCTGGAATTTGGCAAGGGAAATATCCCTAAGAAGACCTCTGAAGAGCTGCCTTCAGAGGTTTGGACTGCAAAGCCCTTGCAAAGCGCCTGCTTGTGTAGAGACAGGGGGGTCAGTGAAGAGGCTGTCCTGAGTTTAAGACTTCATTTTGGAAGAGCTTTACATCAAGCAGATGTGGAATGTGGACAGGGCATGGAGCAGAGCAGCGGTGATGTGGGACAAGGCATGGAGCAGCCCCACTAGCAGTTTGGGTTAGGGAAGAGGAGGGCTACAGTACAGAAGTGATTGCTAGTTAAGATATTGCTTCATCTATCTTTTTTATGAGCTATAATAGCAGTAATATATACTACAGAGCTATCATATGTGGTGTGTTAGGGTGCAAGCAAGGCTTTTCCACAACTCAGATGTCTGCTTTAAGAGCACATTTGCATCCCAATTGTGACATGTCCTTGCACAGAGGATAAATTAGTTCCCCTGAACTCTGAAGCCAAAACGTCCTGGCCATTTTTCCCATGCTTCAGTATTGCTGCTGTGATCCTTGCATGGGAGGGTGCTGAGGCGCTGGCACAGGGTGCCCAGAGAAGCTGTGGCTGCCCCATCCCTGGCAGTGCTCAAGGCCAGGTTGGACACAGGGGCTTGGAGCAACTGCTCCAGTGGAAGGTGTCCCTGCCTGTGGCAGGGGTTGGAGCTGGAGGAGCTTTAAGGTCCCTTCAACCCAAACCAGGCTGGGATTCCATGATTTGCAAAACCCTCTTCCTAAGTAAGATCAATGCATCTTGGAGACTGGGGAGCTGGGGACATTATTGTTCTGAATTAACTTGCTTGTGCTTAATGCAGGGGCAGTGAGTGGCTGGGGTTAGCACAGGAGTTGGAATCTGAGCCACAAGTTGGGAAGCAGGTGGCTCATTCCCAGCACTCACCAAAACGGACTGCTTGAGAAAAGATGGGCAGAGAGAGGTCTTCCTCCATTGTATCCACCACAGTACAGCACTGGGGAGTTCGTCTGGCACCGGGCAGTGGGAAGTGGTGTGGAGCATCACTGTGCACCAAAGGCATCGTCACAGCAGGAGCCCACGTGTCTGCTGCTTCCTCAGGGAATATTTTAACAACTGCAAGGGGGGATTGATATTTCTTTTAAATAAAACCTGAAAATCCGTTGAAAGCCAAGTGATGCTCCTGGGGTGTTGGTCATGTGCAGAGAGACAGGAACTGAGCCACCGGTTTTCCTTGTGGTTAGCAAAGAGAGGTAGACCCACACGAGTGTAATTCAGTTTATCCTAAGGTGCTCATGGAAAGGAAGGGGTGCTCTGTGCCCTTGCAGCATTTATTGTTGTACCTGGCATGTTGCTGATAGATAACATTAAGTGGGATTAATTGTGTTCTTGCTGTCTAGCCTCCATCACTCTTCAAGATGCATAAAGCACCTAGAAACCTTAACCAGGGAGGTTAACCATGTTCTAATCTGGATAAAAAGAGTTGTTTCATGGCCACTCTATGCAGGGGAAAGCGGTGGCCGTGGAGGACCCACATGCCATGGGGCCATGTGGAGACACAGAGGGAGGGACCCCAAAGGCAGCTGGTTGTGGTGCATGGTCATAGCAAAATGAACTACTTCATCTAGTCATGCGTATCCACTACATGTATATGAAGAGTATTGAAAGAGTTTTTAGACCTGAAGGTCCTCAAACATCAATCTGCTTTCCTCAAAATCCATTGACCTGGGTAAGATAGACCAGGTAGCTGTTAACACTGATGAGATGATAGGATTCATCTGAGCTCATAAATGTCACGAAATGATGGGTAATGTAATAGGGATGTAAAAGAGCAGCACAGCAAAGGCATCTGAGTCATAAAACCTGAGACCTCTCCACGGCCTTCAGTTTTTTTCTTCTCTGGATTCCCACCATAGTGCACCCATCTCCTGAGGTACCCAAACTTCTTTTCTTGCCTGAATTCTGCAGAGAAACCCAACAGCATCCCACCATACCACAACCTGCCACATCAGGACCACCTCTAGGCTCAGCCTTAACATCTCTTTGGGCAGAGGAACCTCAACAAAAACCATCTCCACGCTGCCAGGTCCTGCAGGTTGTCAGATAATAGTGGGGTAACACCAACACGGAGCCTTCAACTTCAGGAGGGAAATCCATGCTTCACTTCCCTGCTTCCATTGCAGCTTGGGCCCTTTGTGGATTTGGCCACAGTTCATCCCAGCGCATGTCAGAAGGAGAAGGCTGGAGGGATTTTCGTTCAGCTTGATTTCCAGCTCAGGTTTGCTTGCATGGGGTCAGCCTGTTGCCTCTGCAGTTGTAATTTGCTTCTACACCAGGTCTGCTCTTCTGTTAAGAACAATCAACTTTCAAGCTGTCAGCCCCTGCTTTGCTGAGGATAAAATGCATTGGGAACAATAGAGCTCTGTAGGGCAGCCAAGTAGCCTGGGAGCATGAGAAATAACCCAAGTGGATGACTACAAAATTATAAGGTGTGGAGGGAATAATGACCCGAGTTGTTACTTTGCTTTACAGAAGCTTTTAGCGTTTTGGACAGCTACAGTTGTTCTAACCTGATGCTGCTTTGCTTTTAATTGACTACTAATTGCTGGTCCATGAAGACAGCTCTTGGTAGGGACACAGAGCATTTCCTCGCTGGTTGAATAGTCAGGGGAGGTCCCAGTTTGGATGCATCTCTGATAATCCATCTCCACTGAATTGCTATTGGCTCGTATTGCTGTAGATGAAGGAAACACTTGTTCTCCTGTCCCTGGAGCTGGTCCTTTCCCTCTTCAGTGTTATTTTAGACCACCTTGGTCCCGTAACTGTGTTGTGTTTGAGGTGTGTATTTGTACACCTATAATGTGTATGGAGCAGCTTATCTCCTAGAGGCACCTGACTGGTGTAGGAGCTAAGCCCCTTCTCAGAACGTGTAAGACAGGCTGGTCAAGACCCGCTGAGCTGCTGAGATCCAGGAAAACCAAGGGGAGTGGGGAGCGTGTATTCCCCCGAGGTGCTTGGCTGTTTGTGATGGGGGTCTTTGGTGACATGGTTTAGCGGAGGCCTTGGCAGTCCACTTTACCCTTTACCTTGGGGTAAAGGTTGGACTGGATGTTCTTAAAGGTCTTTTCCAATCTAGCTGATTCTGTGATACCAGGCTGCATGGCAGCATAGAGGATGCTTGGTACACCAAGTGCAAGGGCCTACCTCTGGGTCAGAGCAGTCCCAGGCACAGCTCCAGGTTGGGCAGAGAGGAGATTCAGAGCAGCCCTGCGCAGAAGGACTTGGGGGTGTTGGTCAATGAGAAAATGAACATGAGGAGGCTGCAGTGTGCCCTTGCAGACCAGAAACCAACCGTATCCTGGGCTGCATCGACAGGAGCGTGAGCAGCAGGTCGAGGGAGGTGATCCTGCCCCTCTGCTCTGCTCTCCTGAGACCTCACTTGGAGCACTGTACACAGTTCTGGTGTCCTCAACATCAAAAGGACATAGAACTGTTGGAACAAGTCCAGAGGAGGCCACGAGGATGATCAGGGACTGGAGCACCTCCTGTATGGAGATAGGATGAGAAAGTTGGGGCTGTTCAGCCTGGAGAAGAGAAGGCTGCGTGGAGACCTCAGAGCAGCCTTCCAGTATCTGAAGGGGGCCTATAGGGATGCTGGGGAGGGACTCTTCATGAAGGTCTGTAGTGATAGGACATGGGGTAACGGGTTCAAACTGAAACAGGGGAAGTTTAGATTGGATATGAGGAAGAAATCCTTTACTGTGAGGGTGCTGAGGCACTGGAATGGGTTGCCCAGGGAAGCTGTGAATGCTCCATCACTGGCAGTGTTCAAGGCCAGGTTGGACAGAGCCTTGGGTGGCATGGTTTAGAGTGAGGTGTCCGTGCCCATGGCAGGGGGGTTGGAACTGGATGATCTTAAGGTCCTTTCCAACCCTGACTATTCTATGCTTCTGTGATTCTATGTTCCCTCTTGTTGAAACCCAAAGGGCTGGGAAATGGGGTTTATCCATGATGGACAACACTGCAGTGGCCAGGACTGGGGCCACAGGATTTAATTATGTTGCTTTGTGAAACTATGGCTCCAATCCCAGCCCTGGAACACAGTGCTGGAGCAGGTGGTGTATGGGGATGGTCACTGCCGCAGGAGTTTGCAGCCAGCTCATATAGGAGCATCAGTCTCATAGCAGGGTCAGTTTGAGCCTTTGTTTCTTACTGATGTGGGTCTAAGCATGGAGGGAGGGATTTCTTTCACTCTGTAAGGCTGAAGGCAGAAGCAGAACAAGTGACCATAGGGAAAACATCACAAAAGGGTCTTTCAGGATGAGCCAGTGTTTCGCCTTCTGGCAGCCAAAGCTGAAGAAGGAAAGCCTTTCCCACTGAAGCAGGTCCATCTCCACACCACTAACCCCTCCCTGCTATTCCCTATTAGCTGGGCTTTTCCCCCCACTGTCTCAGTTTCGTACTTTCTGTATTGCTTTGTCATCTCAGACAGGTCAGCTGTGAAAGCTGCTGTGATCCAAGATGCGCCAGCTCAGTCTAGGTTAGTTCAGATAAGTAATATCTACAAGGCTGACTTGGAGTAGCTGACTTGATTGGGAACAAGTAGCTGCAAAAGCCTTCAACAGAGCAGATGAGGCTTTCCAGGATCTGGCAATGCTTTTAAGAAGCCACCAGGGAGACGTGAAAGTGCAGAGAGCTTCCCGAAATTCTTCTGTATTTCTTATGTCATTGCAAAGGATGGAGGCGGTGAGACGGTGTGTGCTCACCCACAGCCAAGGGAATGCTCAGGGCAGCAAATCCAGGGGGGGAAAAGGAAAACTGACTGTATGGAAAATGCAGAGCCCTGATGACACTCTCACAGATTCCCTTGGTGAGGCTGAGACTTCCATGGGAAGCCTTCCAATGTCTGAAGGGGGCTACAAGGATGCTGGAGGGGAACTCTTCATCAAGGGCTGTAGTGATAGGACAAAGGGTGATGGGTTCAAACTGAAACAGGGGAAGTTCAGGTTGGATATAAGGAAGAAGCTCTTCCCTGTGAGGGTGCTGAGGCGCTGGCACAGGGTGCCCAGAGAAGCTGTGGCTGCCCCATCCCTGGCAGTGTTCAAGGCCAGGTTGCACAGAGCCTTGGGTAACTTGGTCCGGTGTGAGGTGTCCCTGCCCACGGCAGGGGGTTGGAACTGGATGATCTTAAGGTCCTTTCCAGCCCAAACCATTCTATGACTCTGTAAGAAGTCTCTGCAGATAATGATGCATATCTGGAGTTACAACAGAAATGGTTTTGGAAAGAAGAAATAAATGTGATGGAAGGAGCAAGAAGTGCTCCTTTGCACCCAGGGGAAGGTTTTGGGCTAGGACTCTTGGGTTTAGCTGCTTTGGTGATGCCCATTTTTATTTCCTGGGCATTTGGGGCAGGCTGCACACCCCAGAGGCCTGTGGATCTGCTTTGCCAGTGGCAGGATGATCATGGAATATTTTCACTTGGAGTTACATTTGAAGAGTTGATCCCATTGAAGAGTTTCTCCATCGACGTAGTTTAATCAATCAGCCTGATATTTGGGTCATGCAATGCCTCTTAACTTCCAAGTGCAGCACCCCTGTTTCAAACAGAGCTCAGTTTTGGCTGTAAAAAGAGTTTTGACTGCAGCCGAGCATTGCTCCCTGTTTGCATCCTTCCACAGGCAGGTCCCTTGCTGTGACAGCTTTGTGTCCTCAGCATCCAGCCCCTGCAATCCCTGCGGCATCCTGACTCTCAGCAACATCTACACAAGGCAGGGCCTTGAGCTCCCAGCCCTTCACCTGCCTGCAGAATGCTGCCTCCTTCCCCAGCTGCCTGCCATGTGCCACCTCTTGGTTTTCCTGCATAGGCATTGCATGGCTTAACCTCAGATCCCCTTTTTCTAGGTAGGTTTGATGTCAGAATGCCTCTGAAGTCCACTTGAAGGGATTTATGAAATAGGCTTTCTTATTGGTGCTGCAAAGCAAGTGGAGCTGCATGTATTTGTGTGCTGGATGTGCAGGATATTGTCGGGAGCAGAAATCGCATCAAATCATTTCCTTGAAATGGAGAGAAGGACAATCTGTGTTCGGTGAGCTCCTCAAGCAGGTGCTAAAGAACTGGGACTTTTAGTCAAATTAATTACAAAATAAAGCCCTTACATTTCTCAGCAGCTGGTTCTAACATCTTTAGAGTTGAATTTTGCTCGTGATTATGGTAGGCTTACTCCTGTGAAGCGAGCCATAAAATGAGACCAAGGGAAAGCTGTTAAAGGAGTCATGATATCTGTAATTTCAGGGTCTGAGTGGTGTGCACGTGCTGAGGGTTCAGGGATTTTGGTCCTGGGTATTTTCCTAGTGTATATATTCTCCTTTAGGCAGCTTTTCTAGGGCTTTGATTAGTTAGGAGGGCAGGAACCGATGCGTGCTGCTTGCATCAAGGCTAAAATGAAAGGCAGAAAGAGGGCAGGTGTAAAGACACTTTATGAAGTACTTTTGGAAGCCTTTGTGCTGTGCCTTTAGGGTCATTCACGTTTGGATCAGAGGATGCTCCCACCGCTGTGGTGTCTGCCCTTCTTCAGAGCAGCTTTGGTTGCTGTACTGTGAACTTTCACTGCAGTGAATGGGAGCGAAGGCGAAGCAGAGCTGTCGAGCAGCATCCCAGGGAGTGCTTGAAAGGAAACATGTTTGGTTTTTGGAGTGCAGCTTCTCAACGTTTTGCATTATTGCAATTCCTGCCTCTTCCCATGGCTTCACAGCACGGTGGTGGGGTTTGTCCAACAAATGCTCTTCCTTCCCGGCATGGCCTTGGCTAGAGGCAAAGTGCCTCTGCCTTTATATTAAGCAGAAACATCTCTATAGGTGCTTGGCTACCAAACTGTGTAGTTTGGACAGGGGTTGGGTAATTGGGCTGAAGATTTAGTGCTTGGTACCAACAGGGTCTTTGTGGTGTGGGTAAACCCTCGTCTCGGCATTGTGAAGCTGGAACAGGAAGCACGTTCTAGGGCTGACAAGTGCTATATATCGCACACAGATATATCTGTGTGTGTATATATATATATATACACTTGGCAAGCTGATTAAAAGGATATTTTTCTACTTGAAAACCGTGCTGTGTGCACTGAACAAACTCATTTCCTTGCCTGGGTTATGGATATCTTCTGAGGTTATTATGAGCTAGAAACAACTAAAAGCACTGAATCAAGCCACATTGGCTTTGTTTCTACGTGTACTCAGCCGCAAGTTCCAGATCCTTGGCTTGAGGATGCTCCAGAGAGCAGAGGGGTGGTGTGGATCAAGCACAAGTTTAATTGCACATTTTCTTGCTTCTCTCACAGCTTGGGGTCTGTCTCTAGTTCAGGCTGTCATGTCTGTGTCTCATGTGCCCCAAGTAGCATAGTTGGAATATATCTGTATCTCTATGTTTCTTAAAGAAAAACAAAATCTGGAATGCTCTGGGAAACTGTGTTTGCCCATAAAGACCTTTGAGACCTCCTTGAGTGTGACATGCAGTAAAACTGTGAAGAAGGAGCCAGCAGATGACTAAGCTCTTTGGTAACAAGTAAATAGACTTTAGGCTGTACTAGACCGTAATAGGTGGAGGTGCCACCAAAAATGTGTGAGTGTTGGATATAAGAAGGGATGTAGATGAGCTGCCCAGATCCCTTGTGTCCTGTCACACTTGTATTTGCTCTGATGAAGGGATCTCCCTTTCCTCCTCTTGCCTTGCTGCATTTCACACCTGCATTTCCAAAGCAAATGGTCCCCATCTCAGGGTTTGGGGACATCCTTGAGCAAAGTCAGTAACAAATGTAATGAGAATTAACCTGCAATTCCACATGTATCAGGATCTTTTGGGCCCTTTTTGACTTGAATGAAGAATTAAGGGATAAAATAATCTTGCCTTTGGACTAATTGAGCTTTCATCCATCATCACTGATGGAACAAGATTGCCCCAGTCCTGGAGGAGGGATGCAGGAGGAAGATGCTCCTGTCTGGACAGTGCTTCATGTCTTGTGCTGAATACCTCTGTTGCTGCTGCTCAGCTGAAGGATGTGTACACGAATACACCCAGCTCATGGCGAGAGCTGAGGTTTCGCTCTGTGCCTGGTCCTGGGGCTTACATTGAGTGTTGCTGAGGTAGTTCCTACTGTCCCCATGTAGCTGGAAGCACCAGCTCTGCGCTGTGGGGTTCTGTGTGCCACCACCTTCCTGGAGCAGCAAGGGGCTGCTTGGAGCTGCACAAATTGTAAACTGTGGCTATAAATACTCTTGCTGAATCAGCTCCTTGAGCGGTGATTTAAATGAAAGGGCTCACTGAGGTTGATCCTTTAGCCAAAGGATGCTAAAAGGGTGTTTGCACTGCTCTGGCTGCGGGAGCATGACGCCATCCCCTGGCCACGTGGTCATGGTCCTTCGCACTGGCCGTGGTGGTGCTGAGCATCACCCCAAGCCCTGTGCTTGGTGGGGACAGGCTTTGCTTTTCCTTGTGCTCCAAATATTTCACTCCAGGCAGGAGCCGTGGGCAGTAAAAGCCTCCCAGGGTTTTAAGCTTTGCTGGCTACAGAGAAATGCTGTTTTCAGTACAACATTTAGTGCTTCTCTGTGTAAGGATATGGGAGCAGTTGCTGCTTTTCTTTCGCAGAAGGCATGAGACGAAGTTGTCCCGTTGGGAGTATTTGGATCAGTTTGTCCTTTTCCACGAGCTGACGCCTCCGTCCTATGCAGCTCTGCAGAAAGACAGGGAATGGCCTAAAAAGCTCCAGACATGAGAGCAATTCTGTAGCAAGGAGCAAAACGCTTCTCCCGCTGTCTGGGGAGGAGCCTGTGCTCTCAGTATCTCAGGAGGGTTGTGGAGGAGCTGAAGGCCATGGCTAAGGAATCTTCAGCCAGTCTTACCCTCGATGCTCACGAGCATTTCTCCATCTCTCCTTTGGCTTTGCAGTGCTACTTAATGGCTTTAAGGTGCATGGGAGGCCTGAAGATGCTTGTTCAGCATTTTCTAGAGAACTCATTTGGTACGTGATACCCTTCCTTAGCTGGAGGAGTTTGGATCTGACACTGACATTTCAAGTCCAGATGTTTTATCCACCCTCTATGAGAAGGCTCCATAGCACCTGCATAAGTATCTTCACAAGGCTGAGGGCTGGGGAGATCCGTGGGCTCCTGTTGGATGCTCTCAAGGTGTTTTTGGCAGGGCCATGCAGCAGTATTGCCATTGGCAGTCCCAGAGCTGCTGATGAGCTGGAGACAGGGCTGTGCTGCTGCTCAGTAGGGAGTTCAGCAAAGGGTAATGAAGAACAATTCATTAACTGAATCAGTGGGGAGAGGTAAGGAAGACAGATTGTAATTATTATCAGAATGAATCCTGGCCTTCGAGCCGTATGCTGGCACCTGGTAAAAGGCTCCAGGGCTCCTGCTGCTGGGATGCACAGAGCTTGTCCACGCTTTGCTGCTGGTGGAGGGACAGCCTTGGTGGTCACGAAGGAGGAACACAGTGCACCATCACCTGCCATGCTCCTCTTCCCACACCATCTGCTGCTTCCTGAGGGCATCGTCCAGGTTATTGCCTTGTCTGACCTCGTTCAACCTGAGCCTGGTGATACCACAGTCCCAGCCTGACGTGTCTCAGGCGGTTGCCCTTGTCTCACCTGCATAAGATGCATATTCACATACCCCCCTCATGCTTGTGCTGGGGCACTGATTTTCATAACATGAGAAATTCTTGTTCAGAAATCCTCACCTTCTCCTCCCCAACCATTCCAAACCAGTAAAAAGCAGAGGACTCTGTTCCGCGTCAGGGTATGGAAGGACCAGTGGATGGTGTTCTGCAAATCAAGTCTTGGGAAGCAGGAAATGTTCATGGGTTAATTTGTGTTCACATGGGAGATGAACTTTTGTGGGAGCATGCTGTTTCCTGCAATTAATACCTTATGGTCTGATAGAACAGAACTCCTGCCGCAGGGTTCTGCATCACTTTGTTATATGTGGAAGTAATCAGGGCTTGATGGGGATCAGAGAAGAGGTAGCAGTTTTCTTAGTTTATGGACCATCATAATTCTCAAATATTTGGAGCTTCACCATTATAGTTTATTCATTTGCTGTCAGAATATTAGTGCTATATTTCTTTTTAAATACCCACTCAACCCACGCTAAATTGCAGCGAGGGCTGTGGAGGTGATTTATGCCAGCTCTAAGGACCCTCCATAAGCACTCGCCATTCCAACAAATGCTTGCCCCAATGTGCCATTACAGGGAGGGGCTGATTGCACAAATAAGAAGAAAATGGCAATATCTCTGAGTGAATTAAATGTGCAATGTGTGGTGCCTCTGCATTAGTGCTGCTCGAGTTTAACTGTTCTTCAAGGGTGGAATGCCGGAGGATGAATTGTGGTCCACTGAGCGATGCTTAATGCCATCCTTTAATAAATTAAAAAGTGTGCTGGTCTTCTCCAGTGGCAAAAAGTGGGTTTGAAGGTGGAGATGGATGTGTTAGGAGTGTTATGCATTGTACAGCAGCTTGGCACAGTGGTAGACTGTTACATTCGGTCCATGTTAGTTTGTGAAAGCAAGTCTTGTGCTGGCACTAATGTTCTGTCTTAGCCTCAGGTGGTACCTAGGGTGACTTCTTATTCAAAACAGCAGATACGTATAAAAGCAGAGCTGACATCCCTGCTGTTCCCGCGCAGTCATGGAGCAGCGGTGCCCAGCAGGGTGTGGGCAGACATTGGACTGATTTCAAGGAAACATCTCCCTGCTTGACAAGCCCACTGGGATATCTCCGTCTTGGAGGCTGAAAGGAAAACCCTCTCTTTATAAACACATCTCTGACAACTTCTGTGCCTCTGCTTTCCAGAGCTCCATCCCCATTACTTTTCTCTGTTGTGAGATTAAACCTGACACCATGAAGGATGGATCATATTTTGCTTGTCTGACATGCTTCTATGCCACATTTCCAGCAATATACCAACATGGATTTAAAGAGAAATCCATGGCTAAATCTCCTTTGAGAGGGAGAAGATAGCAAAGTATATCATCTGTATGTGTTTCCCCGTGTGGTTTATGTTAATGTTTGAAAGAGCTGTGCCTTGCCTTGCAGTCTCTTGAGTCTGACTGACCAAATCGCCTTCTGAATGCATGGGTCTCTGAGGTTTTTGTATTCACCCAGTGTTTTTGTAGGACTGGGATACATAATCCCTGCCAACAGAGGATGCCCTAAAGGCTGGTTAGTCTTGGGCCCCCTCTGTACAAGATAGGGACTTAATTCCTTCTTTTCTTCTGCACTTGGAAGGGAGATGAAGTCCTTTTTTCCTATTAGTATGAGTTCCCTCTTTACCAAGCTGTAATTGGAGGCTTGTTCTCCCTTTGAAAGAGATCCCCTTGGGATTTGATGCTTCAGAAACCTGTTTATTGTAGGCATCCATTGCAATTTGCTCTTCACAACCATCATTTCATTTCAAATAATGTACAGCAACCTCCTGCCAGGGTGTGAACAAATGGACCATCATGATGTGCTTGCGTGGAGCCAACCAGATTGTGCTGCTCCTCACACCTCGAGTGAAATGACATGGCTCGATGCCACTGCCAGCATAGCTGGTGCCATGGGAGACCTGGTAGTGATGGGGATATAGCACTCTGCCAAGCCCTCAGAAATAAGGGCTTCTTCCTCCTAAACAGGATCATTTCCCCATCATTTCATGTGTGTTCCTGCCCAAACCCATTTCCATTCCCTCCAGCCCTTTCAGCTTCATGTTCACTTTCTCTTGGACCTATCTGGAAAGCCCCTTGGTTTTCCTTTTTGCTATGTTGTCCATGATGCTGTTGACGTGGCTTGATAGTGTATATGTCTCTGAACCATGTGTACTGCAATTGCAGAGAAGATGGTAGTGAAGGATGCTAATTTACTCTCTTCAATGGTTGGAACCTTTATCTGACAACTAATGTCTTGCCTTGCCAGTGAGCTCTAGCCTTTGTCTTTGTCTGGATTTAGAAAAGTAATTTACGGGCTCCAAATTACTTGCTTTTACCATCATTTTGCTCCATATTGAAAGGATAATTCATCAGCAGACATGCTTGTCCTGTGTCTGCTGGTTATAAACCGTGAAATACCTTTTTCTCTATTACTTTGGTCAGGCTTGCTTGCTTTTTGAATATCAGTCTTTTTTGGACTATTGGTTTGACACACAGCAGGGTGTACATTGATGTCTCGGAGCTCTTGATGCTTGTATCTTCTGTACTGTACATGGCGCAGACCCATGGTCTGCTTTTTAATTTCACAGGACACGCGTTTTTCGCTTTACACACTAAAAAGGGCTCATTGTGTCAATCAAATACTATTTCACAGACTTTGAGCATGTTTACCCTCATACTTCAATGGGGATTTTCAGAGGAGCTGTCAGAAGTAGCGGGTGATCCATCAGTATAAAGAAACACTGGTATTTTATAGTCTGTTCTCAAGGTTCATGTTTGTATTTTCGTTTCTGGCTTGTGCTGGGCCTTTGTTTTATTGCAAGTTAAAGCATTAGGAACAGCAAGGAGCGCCGTGTTCCCCGAAGAATAATAAACTGAGGTTAAATCATTCTGCTTTGCCTCGTGTCTACTGTCTCAGGTGTATCGTGGCAGTTAGTATAAACTGGATGGAGCCCTTTCTGACCAGCTCTGTACTTTTATCCTGATGATCTGACAATGCTTTGAATCCTTCCCTCCTGAATCAGGGAGCCCAAAAGAGCCTGAAACCAAGAAGATCCAATGGAACAAGAAGTTGTATCTTCCCAACAGTTCCTCCCCAGCCTTTTTGCTCTGTAGATCTTCTCCTTGTCCATGCTGTTTGCTGATGTATCCCCATGTTGGTGTCCTCTTGAGCACTAGTTCTTTGCTTAGCTACTAAGCCTGGAGGTAGCCCTGCCCCAAGGTTTTCATGCTGCATGCTAGCTCTGGGTAATTCATCGAAGATGCCTCATTAGGACAAGCATTCAAGTTCTCTGTCGTATCACAGTCATGGCTCTGGTATGGTATTTGGCTGTACAAAGTATAAGTAACTGCCTGATTTGCAGGGATGAAATGATGGATAAATGCCAGGAGCTTTAGTGAGGATCGGTGCTTGCTGGTGGCCCTATCAAGGAGCTGGATGAGGAGACTGAGTCTACCCTCTGAAGTTTGCAGGTGACACCAAGTTGGGCAGGATCATTGATCTGCTGGAGGGGAGGAGGTTCTACAGAGGGATCTGGACAGGTTGGATCAATGGGCTGATGCCAATTGCATGGGTGGTTTAGCTTGGAGAAAAGGAGGCTCGGGGGGGACCTTCTTGCTCTCTGCAGCTACCTGGAAGGAGGTTGTAGGGAGGTGGGGTCGATCTCTTCTCCCAAGTAACAAGCAATAGGACAAGAGGAAAAAGACTCAAGCTGCACCAGGGGAGCTTTAGGTTGGATATTAGGGAAAAGTCATCCACTGAAAGGGCTGTCAAGCACTGGAACAAGCTGCTTAGGGCACTGGTGTAGTCACCATCCCTGAGGGTATTTAAAGGATGTGTAGATGTGGCACTTAAGGGCATGATTTAGCGGTGGGCTTGGCAGTGCTGGAGTATCAGCTAGGCTTGATGTTTGTAAAGGTTTTTCCAGTCTCAATGATTCTGTTCTGAAGAGCAGCAGAAAATCATGAGGCTTCCTTGGAAATGAGTCCCAGGAGTGATGCCACCTGATGCCAGCAGCACCTGGATTTAAGCTGTGTGTCAGATGGTCCCTGGGGTCTGCTGCTGCTGAGGAGCAGATGTTGGGAAGCAGGGGGAAGCAGTTGCATTCCTTCCAGACATGTGTCAACACATCCCAGGTTGTGTGTGCTGGACAGGTTTCACATCTCCTACTGTGCAAGAGAATCACCTGCTGAGGTTGTGACAGATGAGCTTTCATGGACCTTGATGGTCGCTTGCTGAGTGTGGACTGGAGGGGATGGAGGAATATCCCTTTTCCAAGTCACAATTGGTTTCCTTTTGCTGGGATTGCATCCCAGACATGCAGCCTTGGGCCCTGTCACTTTACATCTTGTTTGCTGGATAATCGTGCCCTAACTGGAGGTTTTACACTTCAATTTTTACAGCTGCAAAGGGCCATATAAAAAGCCCCATAAAATTGCCTGCATGTATTTGGCTGAAGCCTACACTGCCTACAGCAGCATCTAAATCCTTAATCAGCATTTACATTGTGTGGTTGCTCTCAAGATAAACTTGTTTCCCCGTCATTCTCGCTAATGCAGGTTTTGTCTTGCTGTATTTTTAACTATCCTAATTGACTTCTGCCTTCAAAGCTTATCTGAGCAAATGCATCTACGGGGCACTGGCTGCTGACACTGGCTTGCTGTTGTGCACCTTATCTTTCCAGCTTGAGTGGTTTAATAGGTCAAGTATTAAAATGAGATTTTCACTTGGGTATAAATTATTTTTAAAGGGCATATTCCCCCCCCTCCAAACGTTTTATGTTCTCTGCAGCCTTTTTTGCTCTGATTGGAGGTTTTAAACTTGAATGTGATTTCCAGCTTCTCTGATCCCACCTGCTTCCCTCATGCCATAATTATAAGGCATGTGTCAATATTTGAGGGGAATAAATTGCTGATGACTCCAGCTTCTGTTTAGTCTTACGAGTCATCGTGGGGTCATGTGAGCTCAGCAACTGTGTTAGTGACTTGTGATTCCTGGTGGGAGCACAGCCAGCACCAGCGTGTGCTGTTGGTGGTGGGGTCCCTTCCCCCTGAATATTGATTTCTGGTGTTTGCTGCTTGCTTCCCAATCGCAGAGCCCAGACTCTCTGGCTCTGAGCCATTTTATCCTCTTTTAGTACTGTAGGAAGTTCTGCACATCTACGTGTCCCCTGGTCTGTCAGTGCAAGCCATAGGAGGGACTTGTTGTGTTTGATCTTTGGTTTTCCATATATTTTTCCACTTTGCGGGAAGGCTGACCAAGACCATCAGTAAGACCATCAGTGCCACCGCCATCAAAGGCGTCCCATCTCTGCTAGCCCACCAAGATTCACCGTGTCCCCCCTATTGGAAGTCCATGTCCATCCCACCTGGAAACCTGTGGCAGCCCTGCTTTACAGAGCTGGTGGTGGCCAGGGAGCCCCAGCTGGGCTTTGCCCAGAGTTTCTTTCAAGAGACAGGCCAAAACAGGTCTAAAGAGGAGCAGAAGTGGTGGAGGAAATCTTTCCTCATTTGTCCAAGTGCTTTTAACTCTTGCTTAGTGGCCAAGTCGTGGCAGAGTGAGAGGTTAATGGGATATTGTAATTTTGTGTGTCGGAAGAGCACAAGTATCATTCACATTGCTCCCTTTGGGTGGAAAGCAGTGAGGGAGAGGGACTTTTGACAAGGGCCTATAGGATGGCTTTAACTGCCAGAGGGGAGACTGAGATGAGCTCTTGGGCAGAAGCTCTTCCCTGTGAGGGTGCTGAGGCGCTGGCACAGGGTGCCCAGAGAAGCTGTGGCTGCCCCATCCCTGGCAGTGCTCAAGGCCAGGTTGGACACAGGGGCTCGGAGCAACTGCTCCAGTGGAAGGTGTCCCTGCCCGTGGCAGGGGTTGGAGCTGGATGGGCTTTAAGGCTCCCTCCAACCCAAACCAGTCTGGGATTCTGTGGTTCTATGAATTGCATTACTTTTTAGTACAAACTCCAACACAGCGTGTACATGTGCTTTTGGAGACTCAACATGATATGACTCTGGTGAGCCCCTGAAGACATTTGTTCACTGCTCTAAACCACCTTTCCCTTCCTCTCTTCCATCTTTTCTCTCAGGAGAACACCATATGCTAAATAATCAAACCAGGTTAGGTTTATCTGCAGACATTTCCCTTGGAGCTGTGGTGTGTGGCTCTTTCTCATCCCTCTGCCCTTGTTCATGTGGGAAAGAAGTTAATTATATGGAACATATTATATTATTTCTCTTTTGTCTCCTCGCAGGTGTTTACAAAATATGGGAAATGCTACATGTTTAACTCAGGAGAAGAAGGACGACCTCTTCTTACCACAGTTAAGGGTGGGACAGGCAATGGGCTGGAAATCATGCTAGACATACAGCAGGATGAATATTTGCCCATATGGGGAGAAACAGGTAAGACCTTCTTTTTCCTCCTGCAAGCATGCATGTATTGGTGATTTTTGCTGAAAGACCATCCCATAGCATCCCATCCCATCGCATCCCATCCCGTCCCATCCCATCCCATCCCATCCCATCCCATCCCATCCCATCCCATCCCATCCCATCCCATCCTTCCCAGCCAATGCCTAAACCAGCTCTTGAAAGCAAGAGGAGCTCAGTCTGTACAGAAATCAGTTGCTTTTCAGTGTCTGTAGCTGCCACTTGGGACCAGCATTTCTATAGCTCAGCTCATCAGTGAATGCTGGACTTGGGTGTCTCGGCATCAAAGTCTGGGAGTGTCATCACCTCTCCTGGGGCCAGGGTGGCTGCTTGTGTGTGACAGGAGGTGTAGTGTCTCTTTCAGATGCTCCAGCATCTCCCTCTTCCCTAGAAAGGGATTTTTTGGGGGCCTCGATCAAGGTCGACCTGTTTGTGTTTTCCTCCTCCTTGGAATCTGGGGACATTTGTTGCCCTGACTGTTGTCTTTGTGTGGGTTGCTGCCTGGGTGGACCAAGGACTTGGCTCATTGCCCTTGGAGCATGTGGGATGGATGGCACCTTCCACCTTCCTTTAATGAACCCAGCTAGGCTAAGCATCTTCTGAAGGGCCAGTGTGCTGTATTGCAGCCCTCTCTAGTCCTGGCACAGAGAAGGGCAGAAGGTGCTGATCAGAAAGGCTGGGGCTGTCCTGCAGGTCCCGTGGATTGGGATGGCAGCACTTGGAGTGAACACAGAAACGCTGCCTCCTGCAAGGGCAGCTCAGCAGCTCCCATCATCTGAACCGTGAATGATGGTGGAAGCTGCTGGCACTGCTGGTACCAGCTCCTTTAATGAATCCTGCTGCCAAAACAGAGGCTGGGCTCTAAAAAGGGGGCAGCATGGGCAGGGGACAGCATGGAGAGGGACACGTGCCACCAAAGCCACCCATTTAGAGCAAGCCACATCAGTTCTACAGCAGCAGCTGCAGTTTTCATGGAGCCATGTTGGCATTTGAAGCAAAACATCCCAAAAAGGGTTGGAAAACTTGCCAGCTGCTCCATTCCTCTGGCAGTTGCAGGCAGAACATTGTGGTAGGAGGTTGCTTGTTTATTATGGGGTGTCAGAAAAGGGAGAGGAGCAATTACCCCTTAAGGTCTTATGTCACCATTGCACTGTCGTCATGTGCAAACAAGTCCCTTCAAGCACCTTCTTCTCAACAGTGAAGAGGAGGGTTGGTTGCATTCATTCAGAACTTACAATGTATTTATGTGGTGGTTGATTCTGGCAATTGAAACAGATTCCCATGGTCCCATCAATCATTTAAAATTGCACAGGCTTTTATAGCAAGGGCTTTGCCTTCCAGTGCTTAGCTCGTGCTCAGAGTCAGCCTGATGTGGCCCAGGTGAGGGGGAGGTGACAGTGATTTGGAGTAATCATTTCTGACTCGTAGCATTTGTTTGAAGTCTTGTCCTTTTAAAGGCAAACCAGGTTCTCAGTACAGAGTGGGAAGATGAAGTGCATTTTCAACCTCTGATGCTCTATCGCTTACAGGCTGCCTTGGGGAAGCTCATGGGGACAGGAAAACCACCACATTGATGGCTTGGGGATGCAGCTGGCTTAGACAGCCACACTATGAGCTCTCTGTGTTCAACCTTGTCGGGTTTTGGACCCCCTGAGGTTCCCCATGGAGACACAGACCTTGTGGCACACTGTTCTCACTTTAGGCTTGCTTTTTGGAGCTCTCTTGTGGAATTCTTCACTGTGAGTGTGGTAAAGGGCTGCCCCATCCCTGGCAGTGTTCAAGGCCAGGTTGGACACAGGGACTTGGAGCAAGCTGCTCTAGTAGAAGGTGTCCCTGCCCATGGCAGGGGGTTGGAACTGAGTGAGCTCTAAGGTCCCTTCCAACACAAACCAGTCTGTGATGATTCAGTGAAGCTTTGAGAGGAACCTATCCAGGAATGTACTGCCTTTGAGAGCTGTGCTTTTCTATCGCTGCCATTCTGTGATGGTCTCAGCTGCGTGAACCAGCTGCTCATCATACAGGAAGCAAAAAAGAAAAGGTATTAAAGAAGCAAATGGAGAACTAAAGTGCAAGGTTAAAAGGTGAAGGAGGAGGATCAGCCAGGTCTTGTTCTTCCCGTCTGGCAGGAGAGCCTGTAGCAATGGGGAGGTGGTTTCCGGTCTGGTACCTCTGCTTCTGTGAGCATCACTGTCATCCAGAGGTTAGGTGGGATGGCAGCTTCTGCTCTGGTCACATTCATCAGACAGCTTTCAAGCCCTGCATGTGGCAAACGTGCTTGAAACCTGGCCATGGCTGAGGATGTGAAACCTGAGGGGGGAGGAAACAACCCCGAGTGCATTTATTTTTCCAAAATCTCGTGGCTTTTAGAGTCTTTTAAGCTCCAACTTGATTTTTGACCGCACGTGGAAGGGAGAAATGTACCCCTTTGGTCTTCAAGATGCTCCTAGTGGTGTCCTTCCCCCCTGTGGCCTCACCACTGCTAATCTCATGCGTACTTAAGTTAAATTTATACTCGGGTAAAGATTGAGGCATAGAGAGGGATTCTCATATTATGGGGCTAGTTGTTAAGGTCTATCTGACTGTGAAATGCTGTAAGATTCAAGGTGGAACTATGTAAATAGGACTCTTGATTTGGTTAAATGGTGTAGGACAGACTCCTGGCCTCGTTGCCAGCAAACTTGGCCATGTTCTTACAGATCTAGGTAGAACTGGTACTTGATCGTGAAGTTCATAAAACATTAATCTTTGCCTTTCAACAAGGGACTCTTTCATCCTCCACGTTCGTAGAGCACGTTGTGCAAGCTGTCTTCAATCTTCGTTGAGCTGTCTGGACAGTACCAGAATGAAAACATTAACTATAGTGGTTAATAGTTGCTGTTCCCATGGAAACACTTAATTCAGCTTTGTAGGTAAGTGAGGGCGTTGATTATTTCCAAATATTTGCATAAGAATGTGAATGTGTTTGGAATTAAATCTCCTCAGCTGCTTCCACTGGGACTGCGCCGTTTTGGCTCTCCAGTGAAAAGCTTTAGCAAGGACACACAGCTCTTAACAGTGAACTTCAGCCCTGGAGAGGGATGAGGCGGGCATGGGGTGAGATCTTCACGGTGCAGTACACATGTAGGCATGGGGAGGTCAGCCATGGGGATGGCTCCAGGATGGAAGGAGTTGAGTTTTTTCTTCCCAGTGAGTTAGTATCTCCATTATAACCTGAACTATTCCATCCATTCCTTATCTTTAACTCTAGATATTTCTACAGCCCAGTTTTGATGCTCCTTTTTCCCGCTTGCTGTACCCAGCAACTGCTCTTTTAGTGGCCTCTTAGGCAATGTTTTTTGTGTGGTTGAATTACTTGACCTTCTTTTCTCCAGTTTCCAACTTCCGCAGCATCCCTCAGATGTGGATACTCAAAACCATTTCTTTTCCAAGCTGGTTGTCCCATGTTAGTCCAAGTTCTCCCAGAACTATCTGGTGCTGCCCCCACTGAGCTGCTGTCTCAGATATGGTGTTTGTACCCCCTTAGGGCTTCACAAATGCTGACTCCATCTCCAGAGGGAGGTCTTCACATGGAAAAATACACATTTCTCTGGCTCATTATGGTGGCCTTGGCTCATGCTTCCTGCAACAGTCTGTCTCATAGAAAACAGCCACCCAAAGAACCATCCAGGTTCTAGTTCACTGCCTCTTCATCCCAGCCATGGCCACAACATCTCAATGGGACCTTTCCTCCTGCACCCCAGCATGCTCAGGCCCCCAGAGCAGTTGTGGTTCTGTTGGATGCAGGACTGATTCTTACCAATGCCAGGCCCAAACGGTGGCATCCTACTCTGTGCTTAGTCCCATAGCTGCTTTGCTTTTTGCTCCAGATTTGGAGCTGCCATAAAACCACGTTCTCCTTCAGAGCCCCAAAACCTCCTCATTTGCTGCCTCAGGGTCTTGTCTTTCTTTATAAAACTGTCCTTTGCAATTCAAATAAAAAGCCAAGAAGGAAAAAATATTGGTTCATAGCTTGGGATAGGGCTGCTCAGGAGCTGCTGCCACCATGTCACATTGGCATATGCTTTGTAATCTAAAAAGTGATTTAATTGTTACTGGCTCAGCAAACAAAATAAAGTTCAATGTAATTTTGAAAAGGCCTTTCCCGAGTATCCATTAATATCTTCGGAAGATGAAATATCTTCTCTAACACGTTGCTTGTAATAGAAAAATATACCTCTAGCTTGACTGTCTGCATATGCAAGCCCATTATTTGAACATGTTAAATTTATGTGCAGTCTAATTTTGGAATAGCGAGTGTACACAGACTGCTTCAGTCTTTATTTTCAAGTGCAAAGAACAGGGTATTTTGACTGTATCTGGATGGCACGGCATCAGGCAGCTTTGCCATCGTTGGGGGTGCAAAAATATTGTGTCAGGACTGTCAAAATCCTGGGAAAAATATGATGGTACAAAGAAAAAGAGATGGAAATCTGTCTTTTGAGTTTTGCACTGCTGGGATTTAGATTTTCTGGGGTTGTGCTTTAGCTGTGAGCGCACTACAATGAAAAGAGTTGAGGAAATAAGTTGTGGGTGAAGTCTTCACATCACCTTTGAGCTTTAATGAAAGCCTTAAATGTTCCAGTTGGGGAGAGGACTGGAGCACCTCCCATAAGGAGATAGGCTGAGAAAGTTGGGGCTGTTCAGCCTGGAGAAGAGAAGGCTGCGTGGAGACCTCAGAGCAGCTTCCAGTATCTGAAGGGGGCTATAGGGATGCTGGGGAGGGACTCTTCATGAGGGACTGTAGTGTGTCATGGGTTCAGCAGTAGCAGTCATTTTTCTCCTTGGTAGCTGTGCAGCGCTGTGTGTTTGATTTTGGGCCTGGGAGCAGCGCTGATAACACCAGTGTTTTCAGTTACTGCTCGGTAATGTTTTGGTCTGGCCAAGGACTTTCTGAGCCTCATGCTCTGCCAGGGAGGAGGGGAGCCGGGAGGAAGCAGAGACAGGACACCTGACCCAAACTGACCAAAGAGGTTATTCCATACCGCAGCACGTCATGTCCAGGATGTGAAGATGGAGAGCAGAGACTCGGAAGGGTGTGGTGGTGGACTGGGGGTGCACGGCATGGTCAGGTTTTTGGTACTGGGGGGTTCGCTGCTGGGGGTGCACTGGCTGGGTCGGGCTTGGTGAGCAGTTGTGTTCTCTTTTTTTTGTGTTTCTCTTGTATTATTACTGATGGTAGCAGCAGTGATCTGTGTTATACCTTAGTTACTAAGCTGTTCTTATCTCAGCCTGTGGGAGTTGCATTCTTTTGATTCTCCTCCCCATTCCCCCGGGACTGGGGGAAGAAAGGGGGGGAGTGAGTGAGTGACTAAAACTGTGTGAGTTATTAGCCTGGGTGAGGCTTAAACCACAACATAGTGATAGGACAAGGGGTAACGGGTTCAAACTGAAACAGGGGAAGTTTAGATTGGATATGAGGAAGAAATTCTTTACTATGAGGGTGCTGAGGCACTGGAATGGGTTGCCCAGGGAAGTTCTGAGTGCTCCATCGCTGGCGGTGTTCAAGGCGGGGTTGGACAGAGCCTTGGGTGACATGGTTTATTGGGAGGTGTCCCTGCCCATGGCAGGGCGTTTGGAACTGGATGTTCTTAAGGTCCTTTCCAACCCTGACTGTTCTATGATTCTATGATCATGATTCCAGCCCCCAAAACATAGCAATCCTGCAGGAAGTTCAATTGAAGGTGGAAAAAATTGATTGCAGGGAAAACTCCTTTCAGGAACCGAGAGGGAAAAGGCAAACCACAGACTCAGAGCAGCGTAGGTGGGAGCCATACATATGGCTCGGAGTCTCCCAAATTCCATGGTTACACATCTTTGTCTCGCAGGATGAGGCACCAGCGTGTGGCAGGGCTGTGGAGGGGGTTTGTTTTACTGCACTTGATAGGGAAAGTGGCAGGAATGCCATCAAATAGAGAAAAGAAACTCTAATTTATAGCGGCAGCTATTTGATTGCAAAGGGAATCCACTTGGGGTTAATCTTTCTGGAGTGGTCCACAGTGTTATATAGTGACCTCATACAGCAGCACAGTAAATTGAAAGTCACTCAGGCTACAGGGCTGTAAATAAGAAATACCGTCAGGGAGTTCTGCATATGAGTTTCAGGAATTGTTGGCTAAAGATGAACATTTCATGCCAATTAACCAAGTAACACGCGGAATAAAAAGAAAGGGGATGAGAAACGCGCTATAAAACTGCACTAAGAAGAAGCATGAAATCTATAAAGCTTGAGGCTTCAATCCACTTAGGAGACTATCACACAGTATTATGGGCTGCTATTACTTAGCCTGGTGAAAAACATGGGCTACAAGGAAGACTTCTGATCTAGGTCATGCAGGGGAAGATCTCAAGCCTGTTTCCTTCACACCCAACCCATTTGGACTGGAATCGATTCTTTGCTTCCCTGCAGGACCTTTTCATGCTGTTAGAAGTGGTACGTTGCAACCCCTGTGATCAAATTATGGATGCAAGGGAAAACCATCTGTTGGTGGCTGCAAGAAGCCCTTCTCCAGGGAGCTGTGGTTTGGGAAAAGGAAAAGCTGATGGTGTATGGTGAGAGATGGAGATGAGCTCTGCTATGCCCAAGGTGCTGGATGTTCCCCTCCCTCTGGGCGTCGCTGAGGCCTGTCTGTAGGATTAATCCAAATTAGCTAGAGATACAGGTGGTTTTGGTAGCATTGAATTTCCATGTTGCTGATTTTATTTCTCATTAAAGCTGCCTTAATTCTGCTGATCTCTTTCCATTTCCCAATTGAATTTAGGGAAATAGAATCAGCACAGATTTATTTTTTAACCGGGGCCTTCACACAAGCCCTTATGCTGGAGAAGTTAGCTTGGATGTGTTTGTGGCTGCTGGCTCGTCCGGAAAGGGCCATTTGGGCCCTTCTTGAGTTTCTAAAGGGGAGAAGAGTGACAGTGGTGCCGTCCATGCTGTAGTAAGCAGCATGCCTCAGCCAGCCCTGACCTTCCTCCTGTATCTCCCTGGGGACCAGCTGGCAATGAGATGCCTACAAAGCAGAGACATGCCCTGGGACATCATAGAATCAAAGCCTGGTTTGTGTTGGAAGGGACCTTAAAGCTCCTCCAGCTCCAACCCCTGCCACGCGCAGGGACACCTTCCACTGGAGCAGTTGCTCCAAGCCCCTGTGTCCAACCTGGCCTTGAACACTGCCAGGGATGGGGCAGCCACAGCTTCTCTGGGCACCCTGTGCCAGCGCCTCAGCACCCTCACAGGGAAGAGCTTCTGCCTAAGAGCTCATCTCAGTCTCCCCTCTGGCAGTTAAAGCCATTCCCCTCTCCTGTCCCTCCATCCCTTGTCCAAAGCCGCTCTCCAGGTTCCCTGCAGCCCCTTTAGGCCCTGCAGCTGCTCTGAGGTCTCCCCTTCAGGAGCCTTCTCTTCTCCAGGCTGCCCCAGCCCAGCTCTCAGCCTGGCTCCAGGGCAGAGCTGCTCCAGCCCTCGCAGCAGCTCCGTGGCCTCCTCTGGACTCCCTCCAGCAGCTCCACGTCCCTCCTGTGCTGTTGCCCCAGAGCCGGAGGCAGGAGTGCAGCAGGGTCATCATGCCAACACGGGCACAAGTCTCGCTGCCTGGCTTTGTGCACAGCTTGGGGTAGGTCATATTTTACAGAAGGTGTTTCTGGTAAAGAATAGGTAACCAGGGCTGTGTTGATGGATCTACTGCCTGCTTTGAGTCTGGGGATCTGTAGTGGAAGACCTCCAGGACCGGCCCAAAGTTTGGGATGCTCCAAGCATCAGTTCAAAGGGATTTGCTGCACAAATCATCCACATTCACTCCTTGCAACCAGCACCAAAGTGATGCTTTCAGCGGGAGGCAGGGTTGTTCCTGCCATTGCTCACAAAAGCCCAGGTAACTCTTGGGATCTTGCAGCCAAGGCACCATGGAGGGGACGTGGAGAAGGCCAAGATGGCTCCAGGCAGACATGGGGTGGCTGGAGGCCAGCACTGCTAACCCTGGAAATCCATCTTGGGAACATTTCCTGGTGTGGGCACAAATTGAGAGCGTTTCCATGGTTTCTTTGATTTTTATTTCTTTATTTTCCACCCGCTGCCCTCTGGGATTTTGTGCCAGGCAAAACAGATTTAAACAGCATCTCCGTGCTGCTGAGATGGGTCAGCGGGGTTCCTGCTCTACTACAGCATCTTCGTTGCAAGGGCTTTGACAGTGAGGAAGGGCAGTTGGTTTGCGGAGGGGTCAGATGTGCCCCTTTCCCCAAAGCCCCTCCTGCCCCAGCACTTGGTCTCCAGCTGTGCAGCTTCTGTGCATAATAAGCCCAAGCCCTGGAGCATTTGCTTTGCCAGCTGTGGAGATGCACAAAGCCCTCGCTGTCATTTACTTCTGCATATTAAGATGATTAGTGGCGGTTCTTCATAAACCCACGCCTCCTTTTCCTTACCAAAGATGTGAATGCAAGGGGTGGAAGAGGCGGCCTAGGCTCTCCCAGACCATTGCTGCAAATGCACTGGGTTCCTGGCATGGTCCAAGGGGCTGTTTTGGATTTAGACCCTGGGGTCTGCAGGCTTTGAGCCACCAGCGTTAACCACAGAGTTTGGGAATAGGGAATCTGTGCATCTGCTTCACTCACAGTTTGTGGAGTTCTAAGTGGAATAATCCTAATTAATATAAAACTCATCTGTAAATATAAAGTAAGTAGGAAACGACCAGGGAATGGAGAAGCGAAGGGCAGCAGGAGGTACGCATCGTGGTCGGTGGTGTGGTACAGCAGTGGGTTGCAGGTGGATACCTCATACCTATGTGCACGGAAAACCATGAGCACGTTTTAAAACAGGAATGCACGTCCTTAAAAGTCTGTGGGGTCAGTGCTGACTCCAGGGCTTCTCGGAGCCTTGGCAATTTCTTTTCCATTATGGGATGTTGCCTTCCGCATGCAGCTGTGGCTGCCTCAGGGCAGTTCTTTGCAGACGAAAATTGTTTGCCTTGGAAGGGTCGGTTCTCAGTTTCATTTATCAATTAAAATAACAAAGGAGATTAAAAACAGAAGAAGAAAGGCCAAGGTGTGTGTATGAGTAACTTGCTTTCTCCAGCACTTTTCAGCTCAGAGCATTTTCACCAGCTGATCAACATGTGTAACAGCGCAGGCAAATGAACCCTGTTCCCTCTGGAAAGAGGAAACACCAAAACAGGCTTTTATTATTCACAATAAGAATGCAGAATGGTTTCAGATGGAGAAAATGACACTGAATTTATCTGCAAACTGCAGCTGGGACCTGGGGAGATGGAGGGGGACAGCTTTAACTGGGGCGTTTGGATTGATGCAATGGGTTTGGTGATGCCATGTGGTGGCAGCAGTGGTGGACATCCCTCCCTGGCTCCTCTCCCGCCCCGTCTCCCAGCAAGCCAGAGCAGAGGAATGAATCTTGGATAGTGTTGGATTTCAATTTTTGCTGGAGCAGAGAGTCCCAGAGAGGCACAAAATCCAAGTCAAGACAGCCACAAAGCCATAAACCGGGTATCCCCCACCACCAAGGGCGAGCTGCAAGTATTGGCTGCTTATGAAAGCATGGGGCTGGAGTGATCAGTGTGTTCAGAGCCCTGCACAGACACCTCTGTGCCAGAAATACTGTAGATTACAATCTGCAATGAGAGCCCATAAAAGCAATGAGGAAGATTGAACTAGGACAGTAATTGGTTGAGTGACATCAAGCTCATCCTTGGAGAGTCAAATTATCCTTTGCTGCTTTATCCTCGAGTCAAATTATCCTTGATGCCCCTTTCTGCAAAATGAAGAAGAGCTTCCCCTGCATAAATCTCCTCTTGCTTTAATATAAGCTATTAAATGCTGCCTCAAAATGACTTCTGCTGCACCACAGGCAGTGCTGCAAAGGCAGAACACTGCTTTATTTGAAATGATGTGAAAGTTTGGCATTACCAGGCAGCCATAATTAGCCAATGCGACAGAAAACCACCCCAAATCCCAATGCCACAGGGTTGATTCATCCTTCTGAAGACTTAAACATCCAAAGAGATAAATGGTACCTGTAAAGCAGCAGTGGCCTTCAGCAGAAATAACACCGAGGGGTTTGGGCTAGAAGAACTCAATGCCTTTTTGCAATAGGAAACTCTGATCTCTGATGAACTCATCAAAGACAGTTTGACCTTTAGGATGCTGGTTGGTGTCACCTAAAGGGAGGCATAAAACGTGCTGCATCTTGGACCTTTTCCTAATGAGAGCAAGAATTCATTCAATTAGCCAGGTTTCCCAGGGAGAAAAGGTCAATGCTATTTCCACCTTCCACCAGCCCCTGACAATCAGAGCATCCACAGAATGAGGCTGCTGCTGAAATTAATTGTTTGCCTGAACACGCTCATCAATAGCTCCAGAGTGAAGAGAGGCAGCTCAAAGGTTACTCAGGGTTTTGTGCCTGGGCTATGTCATTAAGGTTGTCACATAACCGATAGACTCCTGTTTGTGGTGAATTGCTCTCCAGGGCCTCGCGATGTTATCATGGAGTTGGAAAAAGCCAATGCATGGTTGGAAAAAGCTGGGTTTCCTCTTTCGTGGTGGAGCAGGTACCCAGGAAATTGTCAGGGGCTGATCCAGGCTGGGGTGCCCTAAGGGTTGATGTTGTTGGCCATCCAACACAGCTTATGGAATGAAAGGACTTCCTTGTGAGGGTGCTGAGGCGCTGGCACAGGGTGCCCAGAGAAGCTGTGGCTGCCCCATCCCTGGCAGTGCTCAAGGCCAGGTTGGACACTGGGGCTTGGAGCAACTGCTCCAGTGGAAGGTGTCCCTGCTTCCTGGCAGGGGCTGGAGCTGGAGGAGCTTTAAGTTCCAACACAAACCAGTCTATGATTCTGTGACCTGGGGAGAAGGGGAGCAGAGGGGGAAAGATTTCAACTTGGTTTTAAAATCAAATGCTTGTGTGTTTTCAGAAACAGGAGGACATTTTCATGTGTAGCCAGTCTAAGCTTTTGGGTTTCTGAGCCCAAAACAGACGCTTTTCATAGCCGTTGTGGAGAACATCTCAACAGCTTCAACAGCTTATAAGTGAACATGAGCCTGTGGGCTTTTTGCAAGGGATTTCCTCACCAAGAAGTGCAGGCAAGTCAGTGGCATCTCTGTGTCTTGTCCAGCAACCCTTCTGATCCCCAGGATGAGCTCAATGCTGAGGTCCTGGCCCACAAACTCATCTGGGGAGTGCGTTTCAGCCCACCCTAGTGCAATCAGCACATCACACAATGTCCTCTAGGTCCAATTTGGCAGTTAAACACCATGAACTGAAAGAAGAATAAGCTGAAATCACAGTGCTTGTTGCTGCAGGTATCTCATCTCTTCCTTTCCCAGCACCCAGTCCCCTATCCAGACACGTATGTGCAGAGCTGGTAAGATGCGGCTGGGAAAGCTGCTCCTATTCCTGTGCTCCTGCTTGAGGAGGTGTGTGACAACAGGGCTTTATCCACCACAGGACTGGTGTAGCAAGCACAGGCAGATGTCCCCAGTCACATAATGTTGATGAACTGAAGGCTGTAAATACATGTCAGTGACTTAATGGGAAAATCCATTAAGGGATGAGGATGCTTCAAAAGCTTTTCTTTAAGGAAGAAAAAAGCCCCAAAGTCAGGAAATGTTCATTTAAGACAAAATTAAAGGAATAAAAGCTAGAAACTGGCTTTGGAAATGTGGTAAAGTAGAGAAAAGGCTCCTCAAGTCAAGACACGTGACAAAGCAAGGCCATGCAGCATTAGAATTAAACACGCGTTTCATGCTGCGGCTTTCATTCAAGTCTTTGTGGCTGGTGGGTGAAGTTAAGTGTCTGTAGCCAAAATAGCGGAGCTCCGAATAGAATTCATGAGGTAAAAGGAGACGTGAGAAGAAGCCTGGCACAGCCAATGCTGTGGCTACCAGCCAGTGTGCAGGGGGCTCACCCCAACGTGGCAAGGTTCGGGGGCTGCAGCCTCAGCCTTTGCTGTCCCAGGAGCTGCAAAGGCACCTGCGAGCATCTGAGTTCTATTGCTGTTTATTCTGAGCAGGGAGTGAGGTATTGGTGTCTCTGGTGGGGTTTTGGGATGCTCTCCACATGCACCAGTTGTGTGTGAGGATCATCCAGGTCGTTATCCCCCATGTCTGGTCTCCCTCTTGGGAGATGAAAAACTCAGCACTTGCTAATCCATCTCACAGAGGTACCAGGAGTGTCTGCAGCTAGAAAGCGCTTTGCAGATCAAAGTCTTTTGCAAGGACTAATTGAATTTAATTGTGTTCATTTCTCTGGTGCAGGGATCACTGTTTTGCTCTGTCTTTGTCCAGCCTGGAGCGACACAGGCTCCGGTTGATGTTTGAGACCTCCCAGATGCTTCCTAAGGCAAATTGCTGTAGTCCCTGGGTGGTGTAAAGTTGTTCTGAGGATGATGGCAGGGGGCTGGAACTCGATGATCTTAAGGTCCTTTCCAATCCTAACTATTCTATGATTTTATGATGGAAAGGCTTTCCACTCCTGTAGATGCTCTGGAAGCATTTCACTTGTGCTAAGCAACATGAGAAGAGCCTGGTGGTCTCCTTTTAAAAGCATCATTGCTTCAGCCAGCTCTGGAGGAGCCGATGATCTGTGTTTCCTGAGATATGGAGCGAATAAACTATGTATTTCCTGCAATAATGCAGGACTTCATGAAAGCAATGGAGGAGCCCCAGTGGCCATACACCATTCGGATGCGCTCCCTGAGGGTTTCCTGCAGCTCTTGATGGCTGCTCCTTCTCTCATCTCATTTCATCCTCAGGCAGCATCACCTAATTCTCATTGTCCTTTCAGTTATGGCTCTCTCCTGTCTTGTTTACAAGACAAAATAGGCAACAGTCTATGTTGAGCATCTCTGTTGAAGAGCACAGCTGCCTCTGGTTGTTCTGTGGCTCATTGCTGTAATACAAAGTGCTCAAAGCAATCACAGATGGCAAAGAGCATCTAAAGCATGCTTCTGGGTGGCTGGAGAGCAGGTAAAGACTCAGCAGAACAGAAGAGCAGGGAGGAAAGAAGGAAAAACAGAGATGTGATTAATCATTCAGCTTTTATGGAGGTTAAAAGGAGGGCAGGGAAGAGTCAAAGCTGCTCTCATCAGCCTGGGAGCAGTGCACTCCTGCTGCTGCATGTAAGAGCTGTGATGGTCGGACGTATGGAGGAAAGATGAAAAGGGAGAAAAAGACCTTGAGTGCTAAAGGTCTTTCTCATCTCTGCTGAGTCTGTGCTGGAGCTCCAGCCATTGCAATGACGTGGTGGTGGGACCTGCTACCGTGTGAGGTCTTCTGCTGCGCAGTGTTACCTGCAGCAGCACCAGGGTTCACTTGAGGTGGTTGAAATGTGGGAGGAGTTGACACTGTGATTTGGAGAAGATGAAGGGGAAACCCTGACAAGTCTTCAGGTATGGGAGATGCTGAGCTGGTAGAAAGAGAGGGACAAGCATGGTGGGAAAGGATGAATCGACTGAAGTGTTAGGGCATAAAACCCTGAAAAGGTGCCTTCTCCTCCTGTTGTCCCTCGTACCCATAATGGGTTGAGGCAAAATGTCTTCACTGGAGTCTTAGGTACAGGTTTGGTGATGGTCCCTCAGAGGAGGCTGGGATGGCTGTGACACAGCCCACATCACATCACGTTTGGGTGATGTTACTGGTGACCCGTGCTGCTGGTGTCTTGGCATCTTTGCTTCTTCAGGACGTGTTTCTAACACATGCTCATTTCTGTTTGGCAAGGTGAGATGTCCCATGCCGTGGCTGTTGATGGGGCTGGATGACTTCTGTGCTCAGGGATAGCAGAGTGAGACTACAAAACCACATAGCAATAACAACTGAGCTGTTTTAATGCTGCAGCATACACAAAGGTTGGGAAGAAGCCCAAGCATTCCAGGGCTATCTGGGGTTGGATTTGGCTTGCTGCCACCACTGATGTAACCTGTGCTTCCAAACACACTGTTGAAGCTTTAGGGAAGAGGAGTGTGCCTGTGTTTTGTTGATCAGTTTTAATATTTTTGTTGTGGCTCTTCCTTCCACTGCTCCTATTTAAGGAGAAGCTTAGAAAGATGAAGGGAGGGAAATGCCATCTGCAGAGTTTGGCCAAGTGACAAATTCTAGTACGCAATGTCGTTACTCAAATATTTTGGAGAGTGGGAACAGCAGAGCAGGGAAGTGGTTGCCATTGCCTTCTCAAGTATATACATGCAGAAGGAAAAGGCTCCTTTCTTCCCATGGAAGGTCAGTGTAAGGAAAGGAAAACAGGTGTCTTTGGAGGCGGGGATGTGGAAGAGGTTTCTGCTGTTAAACAGCCTTGTAGATATCTGAAGGGAGCTACAAGAATGCTGGAGAGGGACTCTTCATTAGGGGCTGTTGGGATAGGACAAGGGGTGATGGGTTCAAACTGAAACAGAGGATGTTCAGGTTGGATCTAAGAAAGAAGCTCTTTACTGTGAGGGTGCTGAGGCGCTGGCACAGGATGCCCAGAGAAGCTGTGGCTGCCCCATCCCTGGCAGTGCTCAAGGCCAGGTTGGACGCAGGGGCTTGGAGCTGCTCCAGTGGAAGGTGTCCCTGCCTGTGGCAGGGGGTGGGAAGTGGATGAGCTTTAAGGTCCTTTCCAACCCCAACCAGTTGGTGATTCTGTGTCCCAAAATGTGCCAGGCAGTCTCAGTTTCAGGCAAGAAACCCATTTTCTACCAGTTCTGAGTGCCACAGCACTGCTGTTTTAACCATCCAGCATCCTTCCCACACCAGTTTACCTTGCAACACTTCTTCAATTGCCAAAACGTCTGAATTTGTCCAGGCTGCTGATCACAGTGGGGGAGCAGAAGGTCCCCCCAGTTTGCTCCTCCATGATCCAGGCTGTTTCAGTGGTGGCCTCTCTCCATCACTTCACCAGTCTCCTCCTCCAAGATACGCAGGTCATGGAGATTTGTCTCCCATCTAATTCCAGGCTAGGGCTGAAGCTGCTCCGGTGTAGCCACATCTCAAGGGATGTCAGAGCCAATTCCAGAGGGACAAATGGCAAAGAGTCCTGTTTATTTCAGTGGTGTCCCAGTTGAGACAGATTTCTTATGCTCCAAACTCTTACCCGAGTGTGTTCCCAAGGGAAAAAGTGACACATTTTAACATTACACAGCAGTTTGTTATTCTCCATCCCAGGAGCTTTTTATCTTCAGTGTCTCGTTGTAATGCCCTTCAATGCAGATATTTATTTCTCTAACAGTAGCCTCCCAGGGTTTCTTGTATCGTGGCGCTTGGGCTTCCATAAATATCTCAATAAGCAAAGCAAGAATTAAGCATTAGTGCTGCAATACAAGTTAGTATTGAACTTGTGGCTGCTGGCTCCCTCCCACACTGCTGCGGCCAAGGGAGCAGGCTGGGCTTTGGACTGGAGTGGACCAAGGCTTTAGGGGCTTGATTTGGGCATTTTGATGCCCCCGGGGTGGGATGTTGGCATGGAGGAACCTGTGTGAGCCCATGGCTGTTGCCATAAAAATGTTGACTGGGCCCCATGAGCACAGGAACCCTTGCAGTGTGCCAGGTTGAAAATTGAGGTGTCCGGAGGCAAAAGCTTTCCCTGGGGTTGGAGTTGGGGTCCATAAAACATAACGATGCAGATCGTTGGGGCTGGGTAAGAGTGAGGAGGTGCAGGAGGCAGCTTTTTCATCTTCATCACCCTGATGGTCTGTTCCCCTGCTCGGTTCCTTGGTGGTTTCACTTTCTGGGTGCAAAAGCGGGTGCAGAGCGTGCGTGGTGCCCACCAGGATGGAGAAGGACCTCATCCTTTCACCATGAACTGTACAGCCCTGAAGCGGGGCTGTCCGTGAGCCTTTGCAGCCAAAATCCTTTTGGGCTTTAAAAGGGCAATGCTTCTTCTCAAAGAGCAGATGATTGCAGTGTGGTATTTAAGCTGCCCGTGCTTCCAATACACTTCCTCCGCAGCTCTGTATTGTTGGCTCGAGACCTTTTCCAGGTTAAATTGACTCACCATTAGCTTACCCTAGCTTGGATTTATGGTTTATTACAAATATTTTCCTATCAGAAATGCTCTGCTCCTGTCTGGTGTTTGCTTTTGGTGTATTTATAGAGAGGATTCATAGCCTTCATCTCGCCAGACGACGCGCAACCCAAGCTGTGTTGGACTTGTCCCAAATGCCAGGTTTCCTGCTTCTCTTACCATCCCAGCAGCTTTGGTGTGCTCCTTTCCCTGTATGCATCCATCAGGCTCCAGTGACCAGAGCCAATGACCGTATTTCAGATGTGGTTCCCTTACTGAGACTCTCATAGAGAATAGAATCATAGAATAGTTTCGGTTGGAAGGGACCTTCAAAGCTCATCCAGTCCAACCCCCTGCAATGAGTAGGGGCATCTTCAGCTAGATCAGGTTGACTCTTGGAGTCCCCTGGCTCGCAGGCATCGTTCCTTTCTGTGTGTTGGCACCTCAGAAGGTGCATTTGAGTGATGAACATGGTGACTGAGCTCTGACAGCTCGAGTGGAAGCATCCCACCCTCTGTTGCCCATTGAAAAGAGGTTTCTTATCTGAATAAGTCGAAGGATGGGGTGGTTAATCACCCATCCCACTGCATGGACCCTGGTGATCTCCTGGGACTTGATGGACAAAACTCGAGGAGCCGAACATTTCCCTCACCTTGTCTCTTGCAAAATCCCCCTCATCTCCCCGGAACCTCAGCAAGGAAAAGCCCTGCCTTGTGTTCTGTGCTGTTGCTGTATTCCACCTCCTGCCCGCTCTGTTGTGCTGCTGTTTTCTCCTTGCAACAGCTCAGAAGCAAGCTCCAATATCAGCAACTCCATTTTCAGCTTTAATCTCCAGGAGAGCACTGATTGATTCTTCTTCTTCCCCCCAGCTCCAGCAGAATCCATTGCAGCGCCGCGGGCTGCACTAGATGTGATGTTCACAGGTTATTTATATCAGAGGAAAATACTAGACTGCCTGCTGCCATGGCATGGCTGTGCCCCACCGGCCTTCCCGTGGGCAGCACCCACAGCACAGCACCAAGAGTTTTATATATAGCATCCTCCATATGTTGTATTGGGGGATGGAAGGAGGAGAGAGGACTGGGGGGGATCACAGGAGGCTTTGGGGGGACAAAGGGAGGTGGAGGTGCTGTGAGGATGCAGTGATGCTTTGGGCTGCAGGTGAAATGGGGAATAAGAGAGGGGAGATCCTTTCCTGGAGCAAAAAGGGTTTGGTTTTGGTGAGCAAATGGTGGAAGAGGTGAAGGAATCATAAAGGGTCTGCTGAGGCTGGAGGAGCAGAAGAGACCATCACCTCCTGTGGCCATCCGCTCTTCCCACTTTCATAACTCTCATCCTGAAAAATTGCTATAAAATAGGATATCAAAATAAGCTAACAAATAGGAAATTCTCTGCTCCCCAGGCCCATGGACTTTTAGTTTGAGTTCTGTTGACGTCTAAAATCCATTTGGCTCCTGGGGTAAAAATGCCTCGGTTGGGAGTTGTCTAAGGAGGAGCTGAAACTTCTTTGGAAATGTGTGGAAAAAGCTCAGTCTCTCTGAGATGTCCTGCATCCCATTGCTGAAACATTGCTTTGGATGCAAAACCAAGACTTACACTCCTGTATCCTGAGTTAGAGCAGGAGTTTCATAGAATCCCAGACTGGTTTGGGTGGGAAGGGGCCTTAAAGCTCATCCAGTTCCAACTGGATGCAGGAGAAGCATTTCCCTCACTGATGTACCTTAACTACTTGGGTTTTTTCCCCTGCTCTTTGCTGGCATTTTGTAATCAGAGCCCCCATCTGAGGCACATCCTTTTCCATTAAAATAAATGTTTACTTAGTTGCCGAGTTCACCAAAGTGCTTTGAAATCGCATCAGTCGAAGCACTGACATTTATAGGTGATGCCAATTAAAAGGACGTTGCATCCTTTGTCAGAGCAGCTCCAGCAGGGCACGGAGTCAGGGTTTCTTGCAGTGGTAAAAACCTCTCTGCCCATTGCCTGTCTTCAAATGTCCTTGTACCAGCAGTGAGTCTATTTAATCGTGCAATGGCTTCAAAGCTTTCCCATCCAGCCAGGTTTGCGGTAGGAGAGGAATCGCTTTTCTCCTAAAGCATACAAAAGCAAATGGGATCAGCTCCGGAGCTGAATCCCGCCTGCAGGGCCTGCTGTGCTTTAGCCTGGAGAGGGACCAGGAGGAAATAGAGCAAGGTTATTACTCATTGGAGTGGCTGCAAAATGGGAAGAGTGAGCAGGTGAGGGGGAGGCATGAGCTTGGCTGCAGAGGGAAGTCTGGTCCTTGCAGGAGCAAATCCTGGTTATCTCCTGGTGGTTCTGGACCGCTGTGAGCTACACAGCATCCTCCAAGCTGGAAAGCTAAGCACAGATCCTGCGGAGGAGCTGGACATGGCGCAGGTGGGTCTGATAACCTGCACGGACCTTACAGTCCTATGGAGGCTCTCAGCACAGGTCAGGGTGGTGATAGCGATGGGATCACCACTTGGGATGGTGACTGCTTGGGGTGGTCACCCACCCCAGTCATCTTCTTTAGTCCCGCTTTGGGGCTGTTGTGCCTTCCCATGGGATCCACATTCCTGGAGAGGTGTCAGGATTCAGAGGGGCTTTTTGGGCGCCAGCAATGCTCAGAGGTGGATCTCCCTGGCACCTCTTCAAACATCCAGTTTGAGAACCCACATCCTCCTGACTACCAGTACGCAGAGATGCCATCTCCCTTTAACCAATGCCAAAAGCTGGCTGGACCCCTGGGCCCAGCTCCAAGGTATCCCAGTCCCCTCCATCCATCTGCCCCAACAGGAGCAGCAGCAGAGCCCAGCCCCAGCGCTGGGAAATCTGCTTCCATCTGGCTCTGCTACCAGCCAAAATTAGCAGCAGCTCCTTCACTGTTTAATATTTCAAGATGTTCTGGGGGAAGCAGCGAGGCTCCTGAAGGGGAGGGATGCGAGGGCTGCTCCTGTGCCTTTAAAGCCTCGCCTTCCTAAGGCTTTTTCCTTTTTTCCTTCTTTTTTGGGGTTTTATTTTGTCTTTTTGGATCATCCCTGTCCCTGCGGTGGCAGCAGCTTGCTGAAGCAAAAGCCGGCAGATGGGTGGCCCAGGAGGCTGGCACCCCCGGCTCTGGATGCGGGGAATATTGCTTCCTTCCAGAGGGAATTTCTCCCTTCCTCCCTCAGTATTCCTGGCAGCAGCTTCCAGGGATGGAGGAGATACCTGTTTTTTTGGCCGTCCTCCTTCCCATGGTCACCCTTCCCAAAGGATGCTGAGGTGGGAAGGGCATTTCTTCTCCTTCCCCACTAAGAAGCAATCATATAAGCAGCATAACGTGGCAGGAACAGCCCTCCCTGCCCTGGTGTGACCGCGTCAGAGAAGCAGGTTATGAGCCACTTTATTATTCTATCGAAGCTTGAGCTTAACAGGAGAGAAGCAGGGGACTGAAATATTCATTTGCTGGCTCCTTGTGTCCAGCAGAAGCAGTTTAACAGCCCTGGGCTCGGTTTGCTGCCCGTTCCTCCTGCCCCCTATATTATGTAAGGAGCTTTTTAATAATATACGTTGAGACATATGGCCTCTCAGATTTAGTATGCAAATGCAATATGCTCAGCTAAAAATAGCAGATATGCTTAATGTAGTTTTGTTATAACACCTTCTGGTACTTGGTGAGTAATGAATCGCAACTGCGCTTTATAGAGAGCTTGGAGCGGAGCGAGCAGGGAAGAACCTCTGCTGCGGGCTTAGGTTTTGTGGTGAAGGAGCTCGGTTGTGTTCCATCTCCTGCCTCTTCCAGCACGGTGACCACATAATCAAGTAGAAGATGCTCAAATAAATCCTTAGTGGGAGATGAAGTCATGAATTGCGGTGGGAAAGCTTTGGCTCCCAGCTAGGTGTAGTTGTTGCCTTGTATAGCGAAGCATTCACTTGCAGTTTGGGGTTTATAACCTCTGTATATTATCAGAGTTCACACTGTAGCTGTGCAGTGGTTAAATCCCAGCAGTAAAGGATGAAAACATCAGCTCAGTGCCTTTATCCCTTGGGATTAGATGCAGAGGCCTCGCTGCTGCTTTTCCAGCATTTGGGCCATGGGCACAGGGAGGACAGCTCCTGCCCTTCCCAAATCTCCCTTTCAGTCTCCCTCTCACAGGCTCTGCGGGCACGAGGCTTTTTTTCCTTCCCTCTCCTCTTCTCTCCATGTGCAAGTCCCTTCTCACTGAAGCAAAGAGAAATAACACACCAGAGGGGTGATTTCATGGTGACAGCCGTGCTCCTGTCCCCTCTGCCATGCAGTCGAGGTGGGGAAGCCGCCCTCCTGCTCCTTCTCTGCCCCTTTCAGATACAAGGAGGTGAGGTTTTCAAGGTGTTCTTTCAATAAAATACAAGAAAAAAGGGGAGAAAACCCCCTCTGAAATACTCTGTATCCAAAGAGAAAAGAGGAAGGATTGATTTACCTCTGTGACGAATACCGCTACCTTGCTTGGCTTTAACGCAGCCTTTCATGCTGGTAGTTCTTTCAGATGCGGCTCTTTTGGGTTTGTTTTCCCAGAACAGATCTTTAACCTCACACATGAAGTACCTGATGACTTGCTGTAGTGGAGCTTGTCACATGGTGCTTCTTTGCTGTTCCATCATTATCAAAGCCTCCAGTACTCTCGAGGTCATCACTGCTGTGCTGGAGCCACGTCTGCCTGGGTTTTCCAGCTCCTGGGCAATGTTTGGGGGTCTCAGATCACTTCCCACCGCCACGAGAATCCACCAGGATACGATCCTTTTCTCCCCATCATCCCAACATTATTCAAGAGGACCAGGGGAACATGAAGCTCCTGCTGCAGGTTGTCAGCAGCACCTTGAAGCAGCAAGGTTTGATTTCGTAGCTACGGGGAAGGGTTTGTAGAGAGATAAGCTGGTTACCTCTGTCAATTCCTAAGCTCTGGAAAGGGAACGCCTGGATTTCCCGTTGGGACTCGCTTCTGCTTATCCAACCCTATCGTAGTTGTTTATGGAGATTAAGGAGCTGCCTTGGCTCAGTGGAGGGAAGTTGCAATGTGACTCATCGTGCCGTAGACACCTCCCTGAGATGGGATGAATCGCTGTGGAGCTACCTGCCTTGCTCCTTCAATGACAGGAGAAGCCTGAAAATAGATGTAAGTGTCCAGAGCTGGGCACAGGGCTCGCCCAGAGCTTGTGTTGGTGCCGTCAGCAGCAGTGAGTCCTCCAGCAGCAGTGGGGACCCTGGGGATGTCACTGCAGCATCCACAGGACCCAGCGTGGACCATGGCAAGAAGATCACATTGGAGAGAAAAGGCAGTGTTCCTGTGTGCTCAAAAGACTGTGAAGGGAAGAGCCTTGGAGGTGGTGTCCTGCTTTTTGGACTCCCAGCAGAAAGAGGATGAGGTTGAGACCTGTCCTTAAAGGACTGGGTTGGCCTGTATCCATCCTCTATATAGGGCTGTATCCATCCTCTATACAGGGCTGTATCTGTCCTCTATATAGGACTATAACCTGTAAATTATAGGACTTCCCATCCTATCACCCACAGCCTAAATGCAATAAACACCTCCTGGAAAGCTGTTAGTGAGGTTTTCACCTCTTCTACAACAGGGGCTCTTCTGCAGCTGCTTTGGGGACATCTTAGTCTCCTCCAACATCAACTTGTTCCCATTCCCTTGGTCCAGCGCTGACCCTATGATGCGCTGAGCAGCAGCCAGACCTCTCTGAAGCTTGGCCAGATGGATGAGACCATGGTGGGCTCCCCACTGCTATCGCACCGGGGTTTCTGTACCTCTTCAATGCAGGTGAGCAGCCAGGCTGAGCTCACACGCACTCAGCGCAGCCCCACTGGGACCCTCCTTTCTGCTGCAGCTGAGCGGGACACGAGGGATTTTTCCCAGACATCTCATTTTCATCCATGGGGAAGTCTGTAGTCCCTGATTGATCCCAAACCAGCAGCCAAAGCTCAGCCCACGGCAGCAAAATACACAGGACCAATTTCAAGCTGCTGCTTTTGAGTGGGGAAAGCGGCGACAACTCAGTCGCCTGTCGAACGAATGCTCCCAAACCTCCCTAAACCCTGTTGTGAAGACTCTTATTTCAGCTTCACTTAATCCTGTTACCAAGCAACTTCAAGTGAAGCAAAACATGACGCTTCCACAGAAATGGGAGCACGCACAGGGGAGCGGGACTGGTTTTGCTGGCGCTAAACTGGTTTCCTTATAATTCCCCATTTTCCATGGTAGGCTTGTGGGTCCTGCTTTCTTGAAGGTTTCCATGGTGATTTCTTGGGGTTTTTTTTTTCCATCTATAAATTTTTGTCTGGGAGAAATGTAAATGTTGGGCATTGTTGGAGATTTCTGCATGGAGACAGCCTGGGTGAAGCAGCAAGTTGGCTTCTCCAAGGTAAGGACCACAAGGCACATCCTCTGGGTCAATGTGGGTCCTGGCTGCCCCACTGGTGTGATGAGCACAAGGTGCTCAGGAGGTGCTGTGCTGCAGGCACAGACACTGGTGGGTAATCTGAGGACACAGACAAGCCCCATGTGCTGCTGAGTTACATTGGAGGCGTGCAGGAGGGATTTAAGGGTTTGGTGGGAATGGGGGTGTTGCCATGGTATTTTGTGCACCCAGAGCATCTCAGGGTGCTCAGCTTGGTGCTCGAGGTGCCGGTGTAGCCCAGGGTGATGGGATGGTGGTGGAGGAACACTCGCTCTGATGCCCATCATTTCCATGGTGATAATGAGCAAAGGATGCTGTAAAAATTAGAGGTGAACCTCAGCATCTCACAGCATCTTCTGGCCATGTCCGTGCTGCAGCAGCAACCCCTCTGCTCCCGGGGAGCCTCCCTCTCTAAGGGAGACAAGAGACTACAGTCTCAACATACCCTTCATGGGCGCAGTGCAGCTGGCACAGGGTGGACCTCTGTGAACCTTCCAGATGTTGTGCTTAGTGCTGCCCCTGCCACATGTGGACACGGTCCCGTGAGGTCGTCCCTGTCTTTGCTCCTCAGTAACACTGGGATGTGAATTGAGCTTTGAAGAGCATGGAGGAGGCACCGGTGACTCTTCCAGCCCAGTGAATGAAGTAGGAACATGGTTTAGTGGTGGACTTGGCAGTCCTGGGGTAACAGTTGGATTTGATGATCTCAAAGATCTTTTCCAACTTAGATGATTCTGTGATTGCTTTCCTTTTATAGACGGGGAAACTGAGGCACGGGACAATGAGAGTCTAAGGAGAACCCAAACCTCCCAGCTCTGTGCTTACTTCTGCACAGCACATAAGGTTTATTACTCAAAATAAACCTTCAGGCCACTGAAGTGCAGTCAATGTGAACCAGCTGAGAAAACCCTATCTGCTTTCCTCAGGTCGAGCTGTGTAGGATCTGCTTTGTTCTCCAAGTAGGAGCATCTTCCGTGCTGGCAGGTGACAGCTTCAGCTCGACAGGACACGGCACAAGGCTGGATTTCAATTCTCAATCAATTAGTGCCATGCACAGCTTCAGATGTTAATTGCCAGCAAGAAGTGGATCAGTTTGGACATAATCAGGCAGGAGAAGAGGGGAGCTGCGTGCCTTTGGCAGCATTTCTTCTTCTAATTGCAGCTTCTTGCATGTTCACAGGGATGAACTTTGCAGCCCGCACCCAAAGCGTACTGGAGCTTTATTAAGCTCTTCCGAGCAATGCTGTGAGCAGAAAGCCCAGACGAAGTCATGGAAAGCCAAGCCCAGAAATAGAACGCTGTGCAGTCTGCAACATGTAATGCTCTGCAGCCAGCTTGATGCTGAATTAATCCCCAATTTAATTAACGCTACTCTAATCCTTCCATGAAAAGAGCAGCTCGGGATTTGTTTGGAAACACAGTGCTGTGTACAGTAATATATATGAATGTATTTTAAAATGCAGTCCTCAAGGAGTGTTTGCTCTGTTCTCAACCTGGATGCACTGAGGAATTTACAGGCACTGGTCCTCTGAAAAGCGGGATTGGAGATGGAGTGAAGGGCTGCGGTTGGGCTTCCCAACCTCACAAAATCAGTTTAGAAATGGTAAGGTATGACCCAAACCCTGAGGCACTGCAATTTAGTTTTAGTTTCTCTGCCATCTGAGGCAGTCATAGAATCAGAGAATGGTTCGGGTTGGAAAGGGCCTAAGGTCATCCAGTTCCAACCCCCTGCCATGGGCAGGGACGCCTCATGCTAGACCGTGTCACCCGAGGCTGTGTCCAACCTGGCCTTGAGCACCGCCAGGGATGGAGCATTTACCACTTCCTTGGGCACCCTGTGCCAGTGCCTCAGCACCCTCACAGTAAAGAACTTCTTCCTTATCTAACCTGAACTTCCCCTGTTTCAGCTTGAACGCATCACCCCTTGCCCTATCACTACAGTCCCTGATGAAGAGTCCCTCTCCAGCATCCTTGCAGCCCCCTTCAGATACTGTCAAAGGGTTTTCAGGGTTATTTTTCACCCTATTGATGGGTGATTACAAGAAACAGGCTCAATGAAGCAGCAGGACCAATGTTCAGCCCTGTGCCTGCAGGAGGTGCTACTGAAAGAAGCCATTCAAAATGATGCTAAAACAGCAAGACCTGGTAAAACCATGGCTGGGACACGTCTCTGTGGGTGTTCACAGCCCTGGATGCACCCCTCCACAACCAGGGTGATGGCCGGGGTTTGCTACAGAACCTTTTGGGCTGTGCTTTGCTTCAGGGATGTTCATTTTAGCTGAATGCACCTACAGCCAGACAAGTCTTGTGCTTCTGGGTCCTGTGAGACCTTCCTCTTCCCTAACGCTTGCAGCAAGTGTTTAACCCACATTAATGCTTCTCAGCCCCAGCACGGAGCTTGGAAACACTTAAGATAGAGCTAATGAGGACTGGTCCAGGCATATTTCATCAAAGGGTTTCATAGTTGGGCTTTTAATTTCTCTCATAGTGGCAAACAGCGAGTTGGTAGAAAATGATTTCTTAGAAGTTTTTCAAAGCCAGTTTCATGTTTCTGGCTTCGTCCTCACATGTTTCTTGCAGGAAAAATGTGGAATGCTGCTGGGGGTTTGGCAGCCTCTCTACAGAAACGCTGTTTATGCTGCTTTTCATCACTGAGGAAACTTAATAACTGTGTGTTTTAAAAGCAGAGCTTCTTCTACGGCATAAAAACTGCTGTCCCCTCCCCAGCCGTGATTACAGCTGCCTACATGCCATGGTTTTCTGTTTAAAAATGCAAATCCTGCTGCTTTTAAGTCTCTATGGATAGTTGCTGGCTATAGGCAGTCCTGGGGGAAAGGTTGGACTTGATGATCTTAAAGGTCTTTTTCAATCTGGTTGATTCTATGATTCTATGATTAGGTCTTTTTTGTTTGATACGGATTTGATATGAATGCACAGGTGCTTATCCACAGATAGACTCAAGGCAGCGCCTAGGCATGGGAAATACATGGAATTGAGTCAGAGCAGAGCAGATCCTGGTGTAAAAAAGGGCAGAATAATTTGGGATGGAAAATGTTTCGACAAAACAGTTCCCGTTGCTCAACAAGTGAGACTAAATAGAAGCGTTCTCCTCCAGCTTGGCAGGTAATTGCTGAAGAGAGCATATGGTATCTCCTCTGAAGTGTTGGAAGGGGATCAACACCAGGCAAAGCGATGGAGCAGGTGGGATCAGTAGGAGTGGGCGTCATGTGGGAATAACAGGATTGGGATTGACAGTGGAGGAGTTGTAGGAGCTCGGGAAAGGGTTTGAACCCATTCTGGTGTGCGTTCACCCATGGGGCTTGGGCATCTGGGTGCTGAACCCTCTGCAGAGCTCAGGGCTGCTGTGGTGCTGTTGAGCAGTGATGAGGTTGGATGGGGACACTCTGCGTTGACAAAGGTTCTGGGGAAAGGTGGCTTAACCCTCAGCACTGGGGAGGTGTTGGCAGGAAGGAGACCCTCAAAAGGGGTTGGGAATGCAAAGCTTGAGCTGACAGGGAGCTTGGACATGTCAACATCCATCTGATGTCTCTTGAAGCAAGGGGAGCCCAATTACAGCTGAGCAAAGGCAAGGCAGGGTTTTGTTGCAGTGGGTCCCAGTAGTAGGGTTGTGTTGCCTCCATCATGGGGAGGTGGTAGGGAATGATTTGGGTTGTGGTTGTTGGATCTTGCACATAAGTACAGGCCAAGAGCAAGGATGGTCTAATGCCAGTCTTGCTCTGGGAGGCTTCAGTGTAAGGAAAAGCCAAAATTAACTCATACTTTCTGTGCCAGCATCCCACCAGCATGGGATTCAGAGGAGATGCACTCAAGCTCCACACCCACCACATGCCACCCCATGCAGTAAGCAACACTCTGTGCCCTAAGTCATGACAATATTTAGTTACCAAGAGCACTTTTGTCACGAGGAGGCAGAAATAAATGATTGGTTTGCATGGAGCGTTGCAGAGCTCATGCACAGGCAGGTAGATAAGTGTGAGCACCAGAGGCATCAGTCGATGACAGCGTGTGTTTATGAGTGAGCCTTGCAGGCCAATACATCTCTGGTTGAAAGTCCAGCTCCAACTGCTTGGAGCTGAGCCCTGACAAAGTGCATGGAGAGCTCACTGCCATCCCAGGCATCTGCAGGTGTATTCAAGACCTGGGGGGGGAACTTTGAGTAAATCTCCTTTGTCTTCAATTTGTGCCTTAGGTAGAAAATCTGGGGTTTGAAAGTTTCATAGCTCCAGCTGCAAAGGTTGCCGAGGTCAAATGCTTGAGATGTGGAGATGCTGCTGGATGAGATGTGGCTGTGGGTGCAGAGCATCCGGTTTTGTGTAGCCAACATGTAAAAGCAGCCTTGCTGTCACAAGGGGGCTTTAAAAATGTTGTTTGCTCCCAAAAGCTGAATGAAATTCTCAGCCTGGAGAAGAGAAGGCTCCTGAAGGGGAGACCTCAGAGCAGCTCCAGTGCCCAAAGGGGCTGCAGGAAACCTGGAGAGGGGCTTTGGCCAAGGGCCTGTAGGGACAGGACAGGGGAATGGCTTTAACTGCCAGAGGGGAGACTGAGATGAGCTCTTAGACAGAAGCTCTTCCCTGTGAGGGTGCTGAGGCGCTGGCACAGGGTGCCCAGAGAAGCTGTGGCTGCCCCATCCCTGGCAGTGTTCAAGGCCAGGTTGGACACAGGGGCTTGGAGCACTGCTCCAGTGGAAGGTGTCCCTGCCCGTGGCAGGGGTTGGAGCTGGAGGAGCTTTAAGGTCCCTTTAACCCAAACCAAATTTGCTCAGTGGGAGTGAAGGTAACAGCAGCACATCTTCCTGGGGTCTCCAGTGGTCTCTGGTCAGCCTTCTTGGGCCATCACTTGATAAGCACCTTGAGTGCTCATGTTTAGCATGACAAATCCATGCGTAAGCCCATTCCCATCCTTGCAGTCTCTGGCTTCATTTGCCTTGGGAGCTACCAGGTGAGCAGGGTCCAAGAAAGTCCTCTTGGGAGAGGAAGGCTGATGTGTTTGCTGCCCAATTGAGTCAGCAGTTACATCTTCTTAAGCAGTGGAGCGCCAATATCTGATCTGTAAACCTCATGTCATCCAGTACTCAACCCTTGCCCTTCTCCTCTGACCATATCATCACCTGGTCTAGTGTCTTCTGTTGTTGTCTCCTGCTGCCTTCGTGCAGTCCCTGGTGTAGCAGCTCCGTGGCTGTGACTCCTTGGTGCTGAGTTTCCATCAGTGCTTCAGATTGAACACAGTGCTGGTCAAAACCGAGATACATAACAAAATAGTAGAAAAATACCACGAAATAGTAAGAAAATAAAGAATGATTCATCTTTAAACAGAAGCTGTTCAGATGTGGAGGTGGTATTGCTGGCCACAGACATGGATTCGTATTAGTGGGTAACATGGTTTTTAAGCCAAATTATGCAGTTAACAACTTCCTTTGCAAATCAGCCCCTCACCCCTTAGGCCCATATGCTCCCTCCAGTTGGCTGAGGTGTGAGACCGTAGCAGCAATACTAAAGAGAGTAAGGTTGAATGCCCCAGCTGCATGAAGATACCTGTGTGATGAGAGGAGCCCAGAGTGTTCCTGTGTCACACTCGGGACTGATTTGCATTCCATTAATTCTGCTTCAGAAAGTCTCTTTTGGGTTGGTTTTAGCTTCTAGTGGAAGAGGGGGATGGACCTCGAGTTACTTCGTCTTCAGCATAGCTTTGGGATGTGGGAACTTCACGCCACCCTTACTCAGTGATGTGTCAGCGCCTGGGCTGCAGATGCCTTTGTCCACCTTGGAGCAACTTCAGCTGCCAAAAACATGAGCTCCTTTGAATTTAACCCACTTTTTGGTTATTTAATTCCCTACGTTGTCTCCCAAGTGGCCTCAGGCTGCATCAGAGCCTTTCAGCATTAGAGACCCTATGGGCAGCAGAAACCTCTGTTTGGAGGAAAGAGTTTATTTGTTTTAGTAATAAGGGAATGAGTTCTGTAACTAAATAGCAGCTAGAAAGTAGATGTCACCTCCTGTTTTCTCTAGCTTGGAAGTACAGTCCAAGCTGGAGAAATCATGAATCTGTTACAGAGAGGGTGAGCCCTTGGGATAAGCAGCAATGTAAGGACCAGGAGCCTGGGGATGCTCCTGGTCCCGATGGGCAGCAGTGGTGGTGTGGGCTGAGTTCGGGCTGTCCTCTGCTCGTGCTGCTGCTGCTGGGTTTTCTTCCTCCGTGCCCGGAAGTGTCATCGTGCAGGTGGAGCACTCCCAGCTGCTTATCTCCTTCTTCTGAGCAGCACAGCTTTGCCAGTTACCATATTCCATGGAGCGGCGAACAGACCCGTGCAGGCGGACGCCGTCCAACCCACCACAGCCTGCTAACCTCCTCCCTTCTTCTTCCAGAGGAGACGACGTTTGAGGCTGGAGTCAAAGTCCAGATCCACAGCCAGTCTGAGCCACCCTTTGTCCAGGAGCTGGGATTCGGGGTGGCCCCTGGATTCCAGACCTTTGTGGCCACCCAGGAGCAAAGGGTAAGTCCTACATTTCATTTACACACCAAGATCCTTCCAGTGGGTCTGTAGGAGAGCTTGCTTCTATGTACCGGTGCCCCTGAGAGTCATCCTCATCATTAACAGTAGTTTTTGTACCTTGCTTCAATTTGGTTGGGATGAGGGCCGGTTTTTCGGTGTTGCTTCCCAAGCATTGCCCATGATCCTTTTAATTTTGGCCACAGAAGGGGCTTCATCCCTGGTAATTTCCCTGCCTTGTTGCCAACACGGACATTGGGATTGAGCACCCTCGGCAAGCCTGCCAACGGCACCGAGCTGTAAGGTGTGGTTGATGCACTGTAGGATAGAGATGGGGTCCAGAGGGACCTGAACAGCCTGGAGAGGTGGGACCGTGTGAACCTCATGGAGTTCGACAAGGCCAAGTGCAAGGTCCTGCACATGGATCGGGGCAATCCCAGCACAAGCACAGGCTGGGGGAGACCGGACAGAGCAGCCTGAGGAGGAGGACTTGGGGGTGTTGGGTGAGGAGCACCCAGCAGCAGCTGCGGCAGCAGCACAAGAGGGACGTGGAGCTGTTGGAGAGAGTCCAGAGGAGGCCATGGAGCTGCTGCAAGGGCTGGAGCAGCTCTGCTCTGGAGCCAGGCTGAGAGCTGGGCTGGGGCAGCCTGGAGAAGAGAAGGCTCCTGAAGGGGAGACCTGAGAGCAGCTCCAGTGCCTAAAGGGGCTGCAGGGAACCTGGAGAGGGGCTTTGGACAAGGGATGGAGGGACAGGACAGGGGAATGGCTTTAACTGCCAGAGGGGAGACTGAGATGAACTCTTGGGCAGAAGCTCTTCCCTGTGAGGGTGCTGAGGCGCTGGCACAGGGCCCAGAGAAGCTGTGGCTGCCCCATCCCTGGCAGTGTTCAAGGCCAGGTTGGACACAGGGGCTTGGAGCACTCTGCTCTATGGAAGGTGTCCCTGCCCGTGGCAGGGGTTGGAACTGAATGAGCTTTAAGGTCCCTTCCAACTCAACACATGCTGTGATTCTGTGGTTCAGCTCTGGCAGTTGCTCTGTGTGTTGGGAACCTTCCAACCCACCATTTTTTTTTGCCAAAAAGCTTTCACACTCCAGGGACATAAAAAGAGACGGAGAGGAGAGTGTTTCATTATGTAGAACAGCATGAATCCTTTCAGGTAGCACAGAAATAGTCACATTATTTATTATAAACTGTGGTGAGGATGCTCGTGGCTCAGGATCACCCTCCCTGAGTCCTGGCGGTGACACTCCGTCGTGGTGTGGATGGATGTGATGTGACGTGGTGTCATTACACCCAAATCCTGATCAGACATACAGGAAGCAGTCCAGCAGAATGGTTTTTCCCCCCAATCCTGGCCCTGGTGCTTTCATTCCAGCCCTCCTGCCTCATTGCTTCTCTCATTTTCTTCCCTGCTCTTGCATCCACCCTCAAATGAGACATAAATCAAGTTGAGGAAAGCAAGCACAAGCTGTTGAAGGGTTTGCTTTGATTAAACCTCCGTGGAGATCAGAGCTGCAATTGTCACACTTTAGCTCAGAGCAATATGAGGAATTCATCCCCAAATACATCACCAGGTACCAAAATACACCTGAAGATGCTGCGTTTCAGCGAGCCCGGATGCAGCTCTTCTCTCCTTCATTACGGTGGGCTTGTGTGTAATCACCCAGGAGATGATGAACGTTGTGGGATCCCAGTGGGCGAGCTCGGTTAAAGCAGAGAAACGTTTCAGTGCTGTCGGTTTGTAGCTTGCGGGAAGTCTGGTGGGCAGGAGAAAATGAGCAGCTTTATTAGCACACAGGGCGTTCGGTGGGAGTGTAACAGCCAAGGCAAAGAGCTTTTCAGGTCTGAGGCAGCGGCTGCTGCTGTCCAAAGCAGAAAGAGGCTTGAAAACCCACTGTGGGCATTTTTCACACCCATTCCCTTGACACAAGCCCTTCCACTCATCCCCAAGGTCCTCACCTCCCTCTGCAACTGCTTTCTGCTGCCCACGGGACGCGGCGTTGCTTCCTTGGGGCATTCTGCAAGGTAAAGAGGCTGGAGGGCTGGAAAACTGGTTAATAAGCACTAGAGCTGTTGACAGCAATTGCCAGGCATTGAATGCCTTATCCATTGCCTCTTGGGCATCTCAGGGAGCACTCTGGGTGAGCCCCATGCCTGTGGCTGCTGTGGGCATACACACTGCAGAATGGTGTGGTCTGGATACCAGGATTAGGATTACCAGCTCCGGGGTTAGGGCCAGATATTCCCTATAACGGCTCCGGATGGGAAATGGCAGCTCCTGGTGGAAAGCTTGAACATGTTGAGTTGCCCCAGGGAGCAACTTGCCAAAGGGGACAGAGGAGGTCGGTGCTGGAGAGGAGCATCCCGTGTCTTGGCTTCACCATCCATTTACATGGTACTTTGCATGCCCCATAAGCAAGCTGGGGATGTGTTGTGCGTGATGCTGAAGGGGCTTGGCAGCACCTCTTCGAATCAAACTCACTTGGCAGCGCAAATGGTAATGGGAACGATTTGTCTTCCTTAAACATCCCGGCTTCAGCAAGATGTGGGAGCGTGGCTGGGAGCTGGAGCCTGCAGCGAGGATCTCAGGGACTTGCTTTTAAGATAGAAATAGCATAAGTGCTGGAGACTTTTCAGGCAGCTGCTGTAAATCTTCCCCATCCCATTGCCAGCATTAACTACTGCATTATTTCTATTAAAAAAATCAGATTTCCTATCGAGAAGACAGCCTTCTTGAGGGAAGATAGAGAAGATGACAAGAAAAATACATCTGGGGTTGCTTTTTGCTCAAGCAGGTCCCCTCTTCTGCAGGTTTTCCCAGTGTTTTGGTGCTGGGAGAGGGAAAGACATGTTTCTGGTTGGGGTCAGGGCTTCTGTAACTGGTTTAAAGTCATACCATGGACTGCAAAGGCTTTATCTGGAGATCCAGAGGTTCTTCAAGATGCCTGCCTGGAGCAGCTTCAGCTCTATGGGCAATGCTGCCTACCCCAGTCCCTCCTCTCCATAAAGTCATTTTTGTACCTAATTACAACCATTTCAGCGCACATATGCTTCTGCCTCCTCTAAAGTACCCCATAGGGGCTGGCTGGGCATCACCCACCTTCTCAAGCTCTGAATGCACATCTTTTGTTCACATCTGGGGCAGGTACGTGCTGCTCCTTCACTAAGGCAGGGCAAAAGGAGGGAAAGCCCATGAGCAGCACCAGAGGGCTGAGTCCAGCCGGTTACTGGGGTCCTAAACCATGAAACGTAAATGAAACGGTCCTCCAGCTATTCCAGAGGAATAGAAGTAAAAATAGAGACATCTCCCAGCTCAGAGCATCCTCTGTGTTAGTTAAAGGCACTATTCTCAGGCGTGGAATTGAGCAGACTCGCCTTGGTGTGATGGTAGAAGATGTGCATTGTCTTTGAGACGGGCTTTGGCGCGTAGGGGGTTGATTCGTGGCTGGCTTAGAGGCTCTTGGCGTTATTTCTCGCTCTGTTGCTATTCCCTTTGCCGTGCTCCAGTGGAACCCTTCATCCCCCATCCCAGTCTTGGAAATAAGAGTATTTACTGGGCTTTACTTCCTGATTTCCTGCTTTTCCAGGTATGCAGCGGCTTAGTGCACATGCGGGCTTTCATCTCGGTGCCAGAGGGATAAATCCTGGATCTTTATACCCAGAGCTTTCCAAAAGCCCCTTGTCAAAAGCAAGCTCCGGCTCCGTGATGGTGCATGATCTCCCTTTAAAATTAGCTGTCAGGCTAAAAAGAGGAACAAAATCAGCTTTTCCCCTCCTCCTGCAGGGGCTGAACCCTCCGATTCCTGCAGACTGACACTTTTAAGCTGTATTTACTGGTTCTGGAACTGCATCATTAATGCAGTAACGATGTCATGCGGGTTTGCACTTGTAACATCTTAAGAGGGACTTTGCATGCACGTTGGTTGTGCGTGCTGAGTCAGCAAAAGCAGTCCTGCAAAGGCAATGCCAGTGGAAGGTTTCCTCCATCAAACAGGGTCGTTGGATTGTATAGGCCAAGCTGTTCCTGTGCTGTGGACTCGTGGCTGAAGGGAGGTGCTTTCTGTCTGAAATCTCAGACCAAAGCCATGCCCTGAAGTTTAAGGGGAGCCAGGACAGAGCTCCCTGAAGTGATTTGGGAGGTAGCACAGCAGAAGGAAATGCATAATGGACAGTTGCGATTAAAACAAGAGTGTCTTGATGGAGAAGGGTGGAAAGCATCTCTGGGTTACTTGCTGCAGCAGTGACTGTGTCTGAATGCAGTGTGGAAGGACCCAGAGTGGTTTACATGGATGTGCCAGGCCATAGCTGCTGTTCTGGGGGGGTTTCACACCATTTCAAATGGGGAGGGCCCCATACAGGGAGAGATGTTCTGAGAGATGTTCCGGCCATGCCGGGGAGTGTTTCCATGGCAATTCCTGAGCCTAATGAATAAGGTTTGTTTTCTCATGAATGGGCAAAGCCCTGAGCTGTGTCGGAGCTGGCTTGGGGCACACTGTGCTGGCAGCCCCTTGATGGGTCCCAAGGGAGGGCAGGACAACCCTGAGCAGGGCAGTGCCTTCAGCTCCTGCTACTTTGTCTTCAGAGGGATCCACCTCAATTCTTCCCTCTTCCTGGCTCTTTTGGATGAGCCTGGTGCTTTAGCAAGCCTCTGGTGCACAGCCCTGGGGAGGCTGCAGTGTCCCCCGGGCATCAGACCATGGCACCAAGGCTGGGTGGACACACTGGGCATTCCATGTCAGGGGGCTGATCCCCTGGGAAAAGATAGATCCCTCCTGGCTTTTGCTCCCCTTTTCCCTGCTGGGTTTGCCTCATTTTGTCAGCAACCACCCGAGCGTCTCCCATAATCGATGGGATCAGACGATGGTACTTCCCCAGCTCAGCTGCTCCCCATAGTCACGGCACGTTGGAGAAGATGAAAAGCCCACTAAAAGCGGCAATTTCTGCCAACTTGGCAATAAAAATTTAAGAGGCTTCAATTAAGCAACAGGTTCGAAGATGGAGCAATATTGTTTAATAGGGCTCTAGTGTGCCTTGGAGACTCATCCCCTCGTAACGCTTGCATGGGACAGAGAGCGTCAGCTACCAACAGCTGCAGTACCACAAGTGTAATTATAGAGGCAGGAAAAAGGGGCTCGGGGTCTGGCAGTGATCACTCTGAAATCTGCATTTCCCAACAGGGTGTAGGCAATGGCGTTGGAAGATGAGGAGCAATTAAATAGCATTTCCCATGTTCCCTAACCCTCGCTCAGAGCATCTTCTCCTACCTACAGTCTTACACCTCCTCCTAGAAAAGCATTCACTCTCTGATTTCTTTGCCTCAATCCCACACACTCTCCCAGTTGATTTCCTCCAATGTATGGGCAGACTCTGAATTAATTCAACCACAAGAAGCAGAACTGGCAGGCAGCAGTGGCCAGCCGCAGAGAAAACATCATTGCGCAAGGGGTGGTTCAGAGCAGGAGATGGAAGGAAACGATTGCACGGCTGGTTTTGTAGGGCATCAGAGAGGTTTTGCTTCAAAAACAACGGTAGGAGTGATTCAGCCTGTTGGCAAAAGGATACGAAAGAAAATGGGTTTAGAGGTAACTGATGGAAATGAGTCAGGGCCAGGAACGGTGCATCTGAGCAGGCAGGGGTTGGAAAGGGCTCGCTTAGGAAGGTCAGGAAGAGAAAGCATCAGGGTTGTCGATGGCGTAATGGTCTGGGTGCTCCTGCCAGCCGTATTATATGGGTAGGATGGAAAGCTGCTCACTGAGGACAGGAGAGCTTCAGAGGGTCCAACTCCACCACAGAAGCCCCAAATAAGGCACCTCTATAAGACTGAGCCTGACAAATCCAGCCAAAAGTGTCCAGCAGGATGAGGGGGACACTTTTGGTGCTTATAGATGTGCCAAGGAGGGGACCAGGAGGGAGAGTGCACAGTGTATTGCAATTCAAGACTGAGTTTGCACAGGAGTGAAGGATACCACTCATTGAGAGCAGCGCTAGATGCGAGTTTGTAGATGGTCAGTGCAGCACATGCCAGGAGCATCCATCCAGCGGGTCCTGGGAGCGAACCTGGGATGAGGCTGCCCTTGACTTTTTGGGGAGCCACAGGAAGTTTCGATATTGCTATTTGATTGGCAAAATGATTTCTAAGGAAATGGGGACCCAAAATTATGTTCTTCTGGTGCTGGAAGGGTTAAGCTGTTATCCTCAAAGACAACAGCTTCTTTCGTGCTTTTGTGAAGGGAGCAAATGGGAAGGAACAGCACCCAGCAAAGGGAGACAGCAAATAGACAACTTCCAGCACCATTAACTGGGAGATGGTGCCAACCAGCTGTGTCTGGGCTGAGTTTCTTAAGCATTTTACAAGTGCTGAAGCTGCCTGGGATTGAAATTCTATTAACTTGATGTTATTTGATGTCTCATTAAAGAATGGAGGTTTCTGCTTATTGAAGCAAACACAAACACACCCCGTACAGGTTTTGCCACGTTCAGGGAGAGGTTTGCATTTCTCCTCCCTGATTGCTGCCTCAGTTTGGTGGCATCAGGTGGGACCCACATGTGGAGGAGGCGGGAGAAGGGCTGAGCTGTAGCAGGATGCAGGATACATCTGCAAAGCCGGATTCATCGCAGAGCCCAGCTGAAAAATGAGCTGAAACTGTCCCAACCTCATGCTGGAAGCATCTCTGCTGTGTTTCCACATCGTCCCTATTGCATCAAATTACACATGCAGAAAAAATCAGAGATGCTACTTAAAATAAATGGGGAAAAAAAGACCTCTCTGGCTGCAGACAGATGTTGGCGGTTATTGGGAGGCTCAGTGCCAGGAGCAGTGTGTGAAGGGCAGCAGCGTGGCCAGGGAAGAGGGCTGTGACAAGGGCAGGGCTGTGCTGAACGGCCCCCACCACCCTGACCCACTTCCCCCCTGTTTGCCAAAAGCAGCTCTTCCTTTCTTTGTGTTTCAAGCAAGCAAGATCCATCCTGAGCTTAAGGAGAAGAGTCAATCTGTTCCTTTCCTTTTTGGCGCTCGCCAGTTCGTAACAGATCATGGTAATTCCTAATAGCTGGGATGAAGAGGACTTAAAAAGCATTTCATTAATTAATGAAGTATTAATGATTGTGAAAGTGCGAGGACGTGAGTTTGTCAACCCCAATTAGAGGCTGAAGCTGAATCTCTATCAGCATGAGACAGCGCAGTACCGGGGAGGGATGTATGCCCTTGGGAAGCTGCAGAGCAAAGCTAGAGCTCAGCACTACTTTCCTGCAGGAACCCAGGGCAGGAACTGCCTTTACGCCTCCTTTTCTTATTGCTTTTATGCTTCTTTTCCCTCTCTGGCTTCAAAGAAAAGCAGCTTTGGTGGTAGCAGAGCAGATGAGAGAGGAGCAGCTCAGCATCCTTGGACAGGCTCCACTGGTCCAGCGCCTGAACCGTCCTGCCAACCCCAAACCAGCGTCATCTAGAGGAAGGGAAAACATTTCTCTCAAGAGGACGAGATGTCTGTGTGGCTGCAAGGGAGAGGACTCAATCCCAACTAATGTCTGTCCCATTCACGTTGCTTATGTGGCCATGGAGTAATGGTTTAAACTTAAACGGGGGATTTCAGGTTAGACATAAGGAAGAAACTCTGCCCTGTGAGGGTGCTGAGGCGCTGGCACAGGGTGCCAAGAGAAGCTGTGGCTGCCCCATCCCTGGCAGTGCTCAAGGCCAGGCTGGACACAGGGACTTGAAGCAACTGCTCCAGTGGAAGGTGTCCCTGCCCTTGGCAGGGGTTGGAACTGGAGGAGCTTTAAGGTCCCTTCAACCCAAACCATTCCATGATTCTATGATCATGTGTGTTCCTGTTCCTGGGTCGGCTCCCCAGTGGGCTCTTCTGGCGGCCCTGTTAGCATAACAGGCAGGAAATTCAAATGCCAAATGGATAAAATGAGTCTCTCGGGTAGCTCTATGGGGCCAAGTGCTTTGGATGTCAATGCTTTGCTCAAGATTGCAGCCCCATTTTGGTGAGGAGGGGGTTAAGGAGGGATGCTGTTACGGATGGAGCATTAACCCCAGCGCTTGCAGGTCACTAGGACTCCTGTGCCAAAGCAGGAAAGGGAACAGGAGTAAGGATGGGGCTAGTCTGCAGGGGAGTAGCCTGTGATCCTGCTCCATTGCTTTTCAGGACAGGAAGCTCTGCAGAAGAGTTTGGCCGCTTGGTTTGAGTCTTTCATTGCAAGGTGCAGTATTTGATGGGTAAAACCATGCCCGGCTCTGGATCTATATAATGGCTTCTTTGAAGGATGATGCTGAGCATTTCAGAGGGTGCAGCACAGCAATCCTGGCACTCACCTTTTAGCTGCGAGCGATGCTGCTGTGGCTCCGAGCACAGACAGTTACCGAACAGCTGCCTTCAGAGATAATTGGAAATAAAAGGTCAGGACAAGAGTTGTCTGCATCAGAGACTTGGTGCGTTGGGGCCTGCTCACCAAAACCACCTGGGAAATGCAAAGGGAGCTCTCCTGGGACCAAATTATCTTAGGATGCTGAGGCAGAGTCTGGGGAATGTGCCCCCCCATTCACTGTAGAGCCCTGTCCCTAATGATGTGCTTCTCTCTGTGAGAGTTTGCTTCTGATTGCAAATTACAGAGCAGGAGGGAAGCGATGAGCCTTTCAAGCTGTCATTACCATGGAGGATCCGGGTAATGACCCTTGATGAGTCTCTTGGAGAGAGATGAGTTCACTGACTTGCTCAAGGGAGGGAGCGTCTGACCCTGCCAGCCCAGGAAGCGTTCTCTCTAAGCTCTTGCTCATAAGGAAGAAGCATGGATTTGCCTGTCACACTTCAAATGAGCCTTTGCTGCTTCACCAAGCTGATGATGGAAGGGGAAGCACATGGATTCCCAGTGCTGGTCCCCCGGCTGTGGGAGATGCTTTGGTTACCTGCTTGGAGGCATGGCCAGCAGCAAGAAATCCTGCCTTGCGATACAGAGATGGAAGAGGTAGGGATTAATATAGAACAAGGCAGCAGCGAGGTGCCTCTGTCACACCTGATGGGGATCTGCTGCATGGCCAGGAGTTCCACTGGGAAAATTCCCTTCTAAAAGGAGAAATTGGAGCTTCTCTGGAGTCACTTTTCCATCCCAGATGTGACGAGCTTTTCCCCGAAACAGGGAAAGTTTTTATACTGCAGAGCAAAACAAAACCCAAACTTCACCAGTGTTAAATGTGCCAAGAAGCTTTTTCTGCTCTTGAGTATCAGCAATGCAGAAAGCAGTGGGAGAGCAAAAGTCTTGGCCTGTGGCAGGGGAGATGTGCTGTGCCTATTCCTGCCTGTTCAGGAAGCCAAAGAACAGTGAATTACGCTTTTACACTTGCACACTTGTGTGTGTGTATGGGGGTGTGTGTGTGGCGAGGCAGCCTGGTCCAGTTTAAACCCATCACCCCTTGTCCTGTCGCTACAGTCCCTAATGAAGAGCCCCTCTCCAGCATCCTTGTAGCCCCCTTCAGACCCTGGAAGCTGCTCTGAGGTTTCCACGCTTTTGGGGAGATGCAAACCAGCTTTGCTTTGTAGGATGGGGTAGTTGGTGCTTGTGGTCCTGGCTGCAAACCAGGCCACAACTCTGTTAATGAAGTTGCATTGATTAGAGTTTTAATTAATCATTCAGCCCATGCACCTCGTGTGGACACGGTGCCAGCTCACAAGCACCGTGGCTCCAACCCAGCGCTGGCTGAGCAAAGAAGTGGGTAAGATAAAATATCTGATCATGAATCCATCATTTTCAGATCCCATCACCTTCATTCAGGCTAAAATTTAAAGGGCTTATAAGATTTGTGTGTAGCTGTGCTTGAAGGAAAGCTGATACCATCTGAGACCACAATTATTTATTCTCCTTTATCATACAACAGGGAACATATGGGCTCCTTTCTCCACCGTGGATGACTAAGTGATGGCATCTGGTACTCTATTATATTGCAAGTGTAAAGCAAATGAGAAAAAATCCCCTTCAAACAGCACTTTGCTATTGTCAGGAAGGCACTCTTGAGATTTTCATTCCAAGGTGCTGCTTTGCTGGCTTTCAAACCCATCCCATTCAGAGCCTGTTTCTGGATGCTGAGATGGCTGGCAACCGGGTTTTCTTCCCTCAATGCTTTGTCTGGTCCCCGCAGATGGGATCCCTCCATCACCTGCTGCTTCTTCACACCCCATGTAGATACATCTGCTCTTCTGACTGGAGCTGCTGAGCACAGAGGTTGGTGCATGTCACCCTGAGCAGCTGAATAGCTCCAGCCACTGCTGGTTTTCAAAGCAGCTTGAGCAGCAGTGTGGGTTGAGGCAGGTTTGGGGAGTGCCAAAGCTCATGTCCCTCAGGGAGCAGCCTGGGCAACCTTCGGTGATGTTGGCTCCTGCATGTATAGCATCCTAGTTCTTTGCCATGCAGAAAAGTTCTTAGAGGAGGGATTACTTGTCCAGCCCCACAGGCCAGGGTCACACTCTGAAGCCTCGGATCTTCCCCAAACTCTCCTTTAGCTTCATGGTTTCACGCCCCTCCAAGGCAGGCTGTTCCCACCATGAGCCATGTTCATTCCAACATCTCATCTTTCTCTTCCTGGCTGCAATTTAAGCCAGTTATGGGGTTTTAGTGACTGAATGGTTCATAAGAGACAGCCTCACACTAGACCGTGTTGCCCAAGGCTCTGTCCAACCTGGCCTTGAACACTGACAGGGATGGAGCATTTACCACTTCTTTTGGCACCCTGTGCCAGTACCTCAGCACCCTCACAGTAAAGAACTTTCTCCTTATATCCAACCTGAATCTTCCCCTGTTTCAGTTTGAACCCATCACCCCATTGTCCTATCACTCCAGTCCCTGATGAAGAGTCCCTCTCCACCGTCCTTGTAGCCCCCTTCAGACACTGGAAGCTGCTCTGAGGTCTCCACGCAGCTTCTCTTCTCCAGGCTGAGCAGCCCCAATGTTCTCAGCCTGGCTCCATACGGGAGCTGCTCCAGCCCCTGCTCATCCTCATGGCCTCCTCTGGCCTCACTCCAACAGCTCCATGTCCTTCTTATGTTGAGGACCCCAGAACTGCACACAGTGCTGCAAGTGGGGTCTCATCGAGAGCAGAGCAGAAGGGCAGGGTCACCTCATTCCTCTCTGCTGCTGATGCTGCTTTTGACGCAGCCCAGCACACCGTTGGCTTTCAGGGCATCATTCAAACTGTGCTCCGGGGGCTCCTCCCTGCCAAGAGGAAGGAGATGCAGTGCCCCATCCTCGCTGCCGATCCCCAGTGTCCCCTGACACGCCGCTCCTCCCTCTCTTGCAGCTGACGTACCTGCCTCCGCCGTGGGGTGAATGCCGCTCGTCGGATATGGGCTTAGACTTCTTTCCCGTTTACAGCATCACGGCCTGCAGGATCGACTGCGAGACCCGCTACATTGTGGAAAACTGCAACTGCAGAATGGTTCACATGCCAGGTCAGTGTGCGGGGGCAAGGGATGGAGGAGCAGGGAGCAATCCCTTCACCCAGCCCATGTCACTCAGTGTTAACAAGCTGGAAGGGGACCATGGGTTAAAGGATGATTCCCTATGGAAAGAAAGATGCTAACAGCCATTGCAGAGTGCCTTGAAATAGGGGCAAGATGTGGCAGGGGGTCATCTGATCTGCCCTATTTAGCCCCACTTAACATCCGTGGGTGTGATTTCCAAGCAGCCTCCTCCTCTGCAAGAAAAGGTCCCTGCAGCAGGCAGATAGACTCATAGACTGGGTTTGGGTTGGAAAGGACCTGAAGATCATCCAGTTCCAGCCCCTGCCACAGGCAAGGACACCTTCCACTGGAGCAGCTGCTCCAAGCCCCGGTATCCAACCTGACCTTGAACACTGCCAGGGATGGGGCAGCCACAGCTTCTCTGGGCACCCTGTGCCAGCGCCTCAGCACCCTCACAGGGAAGAGCTTCTTCCTTGTGTCCAACCTGAGCTTCCCTACTTTAAGTTACCTCTGCCGCCCATCTCCAACCTGGGTTCCCTTTGCTAAAGTAAGGTCCCTGTGGTCTCCAAGGAGAGCCCAGTGGTCCCCAGCTCTCTTGCAGCAGCGGTGGCTGATGCCCACTGATGGATGTGCCCTTCCTATGCAGGGGATGCTCCCTTCTGTACTCCGGAGCAGTACAAGGAATGCGCAGAGCCTGCGCTCGGTGAGTACCAAGAGATCTCCCTGGGTACCAGGGGTGTTCCAACCTGGGGGCACTTCTAGCAGCCCGTGTCCTCCTGGGTGGCAGGACTGGGGTGATCTAGAGCAGCTGGTGGGTTTGGATGAGACTCATCTTTTTGGGAAGGGCTGGGTGCACCTGGGGATAAAGTTTCTTCTGGTTGTACATGGGCATGGGCTCTGTCAGTGCAGAAACCCTTGGAGTAGTGGGCACCCCAGGATATGTCGGAGGGGAGCATCTCCAGGTCTGAGTTTGAGTCTGGGTTTGGGATGGATGGACCCCCTCTAGGTCTGGGTTGAGGAGACTCAATCACCACGTGTTCCCTGAGCACGTGCTGGTGACAAGAGTGTAGCCTCCAGCAAAAGTCATCTCTCTGAGACGGTGGGGATGGCCATGCAATGAAGTGGGAGAGAACTGGCCAGGAATGGGTTTCCTGCAGCTCCTTGGGCCCTCTCTGGGGGGCACAACCTCTGTTCCCACAGCTGCTGTATGTCCCTGACTCCATGAGATGTAACTCTGTGACCTTCTCCAGGTTTGCTTGCTGAAAAGGATAGCAATTACTGCATCTGCAGGACACCCTGCAACCTGACCAGATACAACAAAGAGCTCTCCATGGTCAAGATCCCCAGCAAGACCTCGGCCAAGTACCTGGAGAAGAAGTTCAACAAGTCAGAAAAATACATCTCGTGAGTGTCTGAGAACACAGATCTCCTGTGCTTGATGTGGGACAGTGTCTGTAAAGGCCCTTTGGTTGTTTAAACCAGCCTGTGCTAAGTTATGTCCTCCAGGGAGTGTTAGGGCAAAACCCTCGAGGACATGATGTGTAAGTTGCTTTCTTCTCAGTTGATGTGTTTCCAGACAACTGAATGCTCCTTCCCTGGCTTTGTCTTCTTGAGCTGATTTGGCCCTTTCCCAGCCCTGGCCACAGTGTTGTGGAGGCAGTAAGAGTATTCCATATGAAGCATCCCTTAGATTCTCACTGTTATCAAATTGAGATCCAGAGCTCAGATTCTGAGGAATCATTTTCCATCTTCTGCTAAGGCTGCCAGAGTCCTAATGGTGCCCTATGGTCTTGGTCTCCAAGAGGATGGAGTGTCTGTGGGTTGCTGAGGACCCCAGGAAAAGAACAGTCAGGACAGAGAGGGGAATAAAGACCCAAATTCCTGTTTCTTACCCCAAAGCACAGGAGGCCGCTGGTGTCTGATGGGCTGATGCTGTTCTCCTCTTTCTACAGAGAGAATATTCTTGTGCTGGACATATTTTTTGAAGCACTCAACTATGAGACAATTGAGCAGAAGAAAGCCTATGAAGTGGCAGCCTTACTTGGTAAGAGGAGATCGGGGGTACAATGTGGAGGCTGTGTGAGCCTTTGTTGGAGTCCAGTGTGTGGCTAAGGGATGGACAGAGTGTGCACTGGTGCAGGTGCATTGCCTTGCCAATCCCAGCAAGGTCCAGATAACTTCCTGGCCAGTTTTCCACCCCATCTCTTCTTTTCCTACCAACCCCAAGCCATCCCAGGAATGGCCCAGGGTCTACAGCGAGTCCGTGTGTCACCTGTGAAAGGTTAACCTGAGCTTGCTCCATCTCTGCTTGCTACCAGGGCCCTATCGTTTGGGGCTGAGCAGGTGATGGATGCTCGCTGTGGTGCCCCCATGCTGGAAGTGCAATGTGTGGAGGAGGACAGCTCTTCTATCATTTACCCATCACCTCTTAGATGCTTCAAATCCATCCTCCTTTTCAGCCCTTCTGCACATGCCATGGGTTCCCCAGGAGTGCTACAGTGAGGAAGAGGAGGCTGGTAATGATGCCTCTTTAACACAAAGCTCCCTATTTGCCTAACTTTGCATGAGCCTTGTTCCCAGGGCACTGCAGGTTTTGGGCAGTCTCATCTCCCTCCAGTTCTCAGCCCCTTTTGAAGCAGCACTTTGCCCCCAAGCACCTTCTTGGGTGCTTGAGTCCTCTTTCTTCTGCCTCTGTCTTGTGGATACCCACAGCAAAGGCCCCATCGCTCCTCCGCCCATTGGTGCCTTTGCTCTGGGGAGCATCACAGTCGAACAGTGGGTGTTCTGCAGCAGAATGCATGAGATTTGTCTTCCCTAAGCAGCAGCACAGCATCTCATGTCAGCAGTTCCCCTCCCAGCAGATTCCTGGAAGCCTCCTCTCCCCACGGTGCCTCCTTCACAGCCCTTCCCCAGCCCTGGGGCACTGCAGCAGAGGCAGCTTTGAGATGCTCCCCTACAAAGCAGCGCATCTCCCTTAACTCTCTTTGGCAGGTTTGGCTTTTTTCTCAGCTCCCAGGGACGTTACCTAATTCTGCTCCAGCATCCTTTTCCTTCCCCCACCCAGTTTGGGAATTGGGCTTTGGGATGCCTGGGATGGAGCCTGCTGTCTCGCTTTCACAGATGGCTTCCTCAGGTGCCAATGTGCGGCATCACATCCCCATTAGGCTTCCAGCTGATGGCCTCATTAGCAGGAAAACTGCTTTGGTGGCAGGCAACATCCTTCCCGGGATGCTTGGAAGTGTTTCTGGGGTCATTTCCTCGCTCTTTGGGGATGGCAGCGCCCAGGGCAGCTGCACTGTGGTTGCATGGGTGCCTTGAAGAGCTTCCACCCCAGCAGTAAAAGCCATCCACGTGTTGTTCTCTCTCCTAGGTGACATTGGAGGCCAGATGGGGCTCTTTATCGGTGCTAGCATCCTCACTATACTAGAGCTCTTTGATTATATATATGAGGTAAGACCTTCCTTATTCCTCTGGCAGGGTGTGCGTTTGCCAGCCTTGACGCCAGGCTGGGGTGGTCATGGACCAGGACTCTCCATGCCCAATGTGCAATTGTTAAGTTTAATTCATGACACTGTATAATTAATGCTCTACAATAGTGCTGTATAGTCAGTCATGACTATGTAATGTGATGGGGAGATCCCTGCCTCAGGAGGGGCTCTCCATGGAGGGGCTGACATGCAGCCATGGTTCATGTGGACCCTGCCTCTGCTAATGAGATTTGCTTCTTGCTTGGGCTAATGAAGCATTACCTTCATGTGGTTGTGCTGCTCCCCCCTCCTGAAGCTTGTACTGCCTGGGATGCTGGCTGGGACCTGCTGCTGCCCCCTCTTGTGCTTATCCTATTCCCAGTGGGACTTCTCCCAGCAGTATGTTATCATCTCCTTAAAACACCTTTAATCAGTGCTCGAGTCCCAGTCCAGCCATAAGGCAGGAGGAGCAGCAAGTACAGACCTTGTACCACTGTCAGGGGGTGAGGAAGCCCAGTCCCTAATATCTGCTGTCTGCACCTCTGGAGCAAAGAGCTTTCTAGGGAGCACCAAGAGAAGCTCAAGCATGGCCATGTGGCTCAATAGTGGCTGAGAGCATCTGCTCCAGAGGAAAGTGCAACCCTCCAGTTCCCATTAATGGGAATTAATGCAATAAGCATTCCAGAGGGGATGATGCTTTCCAGCATACTGCCCCCCAGCAGCAGAGTTATGACCCTTGTATATTTTGAATGTCTTTTTGCCTAAGCAGGTCACCCAGCACAGCTTAGCATCTCCCAGGGGATTTTGGCTATGCCACAGGTACCAACCCAGGCCTTGGTGGTGCCATACTGTCACAGCCTCCCTGTGGGCATCACCCCTCCAGCATCCTCTGCCACTGCCCCTGCAAGCGCAGACGCTGATTCCAGCTGCTCTCTGCACCCTCCTGCCATTTGGACCCATTTTTGCACCTAAATGAGCCCCAGTCCAAAATAACCCTTTCTGGAGCATCCTCCCCACTGATTTCCCTTCCCAGTCTTCACTGCAGAAGGCTTCGTGTTGGGGGTCAGGCTCATGATTCTGTTTATGAAAGGGGAAGCTGAGGCAGGGAGAAGGCCTGCAGCTGGGTGTGAGCTGCTGAGGAGCATCTGGTTTGCACTGAGGTGACCCCAGGGACCCAAACACAGATGCGTGTGTCCTGTTTTGTAGCAGAAAGAAAGAGTTTATGGCTTGGAATAGTTTCAAAGAGGATGCAAACACCTATGGAGACGGGTGATTCCCAGCAAATTTGGCCCAGCCCAGCCCAAGGCCTTTTCCCTTCTCCTTCTGCTGATTCAGCCCCTCTGCTCATTGCCTAGTAAGTTCAGTGCAGTGGCTTTGCACCCCTGCACCCAAATATGCAACATCTCAGACCTACATAGCCCTTTCTCAGCCCCATATTGCAGTGGGACCAGGATCCCACGGAATGTTGCAGTCTGGGGTCCTTGGCAGCTGTTGCATCCAGGCCAGAGGGGTGCACAGGGATGTCGGGCACTCACAGTCTCTGCTCCAAGCTTCTTGTTATTAAAGTTGGGATGCTGGCTTTTCGTTTTAAGCCCATCACAGTTGAAGTCCCCCATCACAGCCCCCCTCCGGGCAGCTCTTAGCACTTGGTGGCATTATTCTGCAATAAAATATATTGGAAATTACAAGCATAAAGCTCATAATGGCTTCGGAGTGCAAACAAAACCTGCGCCTGGGTTTAGATGTCAGCCTGAATGCACACAGTATTTCATTAAAGTCACCTATTGCTGCCTTTCTCGGGGTTCTTTCATAAGAAGATAATAAGACAGCTCACAAAACTCGGATTTTTCTTCCCTGTTTTACTCCTTTGTTTGACATCTGCTTATAAAAGTTGGCAAATAGTTTCCTGTTGGTGTTTTTCTTCTCTTCCTTTGAGGCTAAAATGGCTTAGGAGAGGAGCCTGTCCCCTTGGAGAGGCTCCCTGTGCACACCTAAGGATACACCAGCATGTTCATCCAGCTATGTCCTATGCGGGGCATCTTCATGGTTGCGCATATTTAACCCACTGCAGACAGGGCTAAAATGTCTTAAATGATACATAATCCACATGGTTGAGCTAATCTGCTCAGGGTTACATCAAGGCAAGGTTCAGTGCACCTAAAACTCATTGAGTTTTCAATCAGAGCCTCTGTAAACCCTGAGACGATCAGCAAAGGGGCGCAACCATCCTTTTCATGTGGCTTAGCCAAAAGCAGATGAAATACTGACCTCTGAGTTGTTGTTTTGCATTGTTCACTCACCTCAGTCCTCCTCTTGGTCCTGCCCCAGGGCAGAGTCGTGCTTCTCGGCTTATTGGGGTCCCAGATCCCCACCACAGGTCTCTGCGTCTCATGCACCCAGCATCCACCTCACTTCCCTGGGAGCTGACCCCGTTTTTCACAGTTTTAGCCTTCTTCTTTCTTTTTTCTTTCCCTCCAGTGGCAGTTTTTCAGGAAAACACTTTTCAGCCTTTCTGGGATTTCCCTTGGAAATACATTCTTCAGCAGCAGTTGCCAGGGAAATAACGTGGCTCTGAAGGGAAACAGCACTCCCAGAGCTGACATTTCTCAATAGACTCCTAAATACATTTAAAAAACTAGAGGTCTGGGTTGGTTTTTTACCGTGTGAAGAATTCCAGTTTGACCCATGGGGTGGTTTTCTTGGAAAGATTGTCTTCTTCTCCATGCCCTTGGGAGGGTTCAGAGGGTTACAATCAGCGGAGTAGTTGGAGGCCTGTAGACAGCGGCATTCCCCAGGGATCAATACTGGGTCCAGTCTTATTCAACTTGTTTATCAGCTACCTGGATGAAGGGCTGGAGAGGTCCCACAGTAAGTTTGTGATGATACAAAGCTGGGGGCAGTGGCTGGTACGGGTCTGTGAGGATGCTGGAAAGGGACTCTGCATCAGGGACTGTAGTGATAGGACAAGGAGCGATGGGTTCAAACTGAAACAGGGGAAGTTCAGGTTGGATCTAAGGAAGTTCTTTACTGTGAGGGTGCTGAGGCACTGGCACAGGGTGCCCAGAGAAGTGGTAAATGCTCCATCCCTGGTGGCTTTCAAGGCCAGGCTGGACAGAGCCGTGGGCAACATAGTCTCGTGTGAGGCGTCCCTGCCCATGGCAGGGGGTTGGAACTGGATGATCTTTGGTCCTTTCCAACCCAAACCATTGTGTGATTCTATGATACACCTCAAGGCTGTGCTGCCATTCAGTGGATCATTGATAGTCTGGAGAACAGGGCAAGGGGAAACCTGATGAGGTTCAACAAGGACAAGTGTAGGGTCCTGCCCCTGGGGAGGAGCAACGCCAAGTACAAGCACAGGTTGAGGGTGACCTACTAGAGAGCAGTTCAGCTGAGAAGGACTGGGGAGTGTTGGTGGATGGTGAGTTGATAGAAGGGACAAGAGTACCCTGGGGAGTGTGGCAGCAGCTCAAGGGAGGTGATTCCTTCCCCTGTACTAGACCCTGGTGAGGCCACATCTGGAGTCCTGTGTCCAGTCCTGAGCTCCTCAGGACAGCTAAAACAAGAGAGAGGGTCCAGCTGGAGAGGGTCCAGTGGAGGCCGCAAGGATGCTCAGGGATCTGGAGCATCTAATGTGGAGAGATTACGGGAATTGGGCCTATTTTAGCATAAAGAAGAGCAGACTGAGTGGGGATCCCTTCAGTGCAGATCAACAGCTCAAAGGAGGTACCAGGAGGATGGTGCCAGACTCTTGCCAGTGGTGCCCAGCGACAGGAGGAGGAGCAATGGCCATAAACTAAGCCACAACAAGTTCCACCTCAACATGAGGAAGAACTTCTTTCCACTGAGGGTGGCAGAGCCCTGGCACAGGCTGCCCGGGGGGGGTGTGGAGCCTCCCTCTCTGGAGACATTGGAACCCACCATGGACACGTTCCGGTGCGCCCTGCTCCGGGTGGCCCTGCCTTGGCAGGGGTTGCACTGGGTGATCTCCAGAGGTCCCTTCAACCCTAATGGTCCTGTGAAACCCAGTACATCCCCTGGGCCCTTTGGTGAGGCTGATGGATGCCCATGCGGGCGGTCTTTGGATGTCTCGCCTGTTCCTCCCCACCTTAACCCAAGCTCCCTCTTTTGCAGCTGATCAAGGAGAAATTATTAGACCTACTTGGAAAAGAGGAAGAGGAAGGGAGCCATGATGAAAACGTGGTAAGGAGCTCCATTGGGAGACAAGAGGCAGAAGGCACTCGATACGGATGCAGTGTTCGGCCACTGATTGAGTTATTCCCAAAGGACTGATGCCATGGCTCGGCTACAGAAAGGAGAGAGCGGTTGGGGAGGGACAGGGAGCATGCGGAGGCTCTGGGATAACCCTGTCCCCCGCTCTCCATCCGCAGAGCACTTGTGACCCCATGCCAAACCATTCGGAATCCATCAGCCACACTGTGACCGTGCCGCTGCAGGCCACCCTGGGAACGCTGGAGGAGATTGCCTGCTGACACCACCCGACCGCTCCACAGTGCCAACACCTAAGGAAGGGAAACTGCACAGGGAAGCAGGGACCGAGCTCAGGTTTGCCAAGGGGGAACAAAACTAAAAACATAATGACAAAAATAGAGTAAAAAAATTTAAAAAAGGAAGAAAATCGCTATGCATTAAACCAATAAATATATATATTATATATATACACAAAAAACCAAGCGAGAGGCGCCTTGGACTTGACTTGTGTTGTCCTTTCCTGTGGGGGGGTTGTCTTCAAGATGTGAAGGCAGCAGCTCGTTTTCGAACTGTACAAAAAGAGAGCACCACCAACCCCAGCCCTGCCATGTCACAAACTGCCACCTGTATAAAGCACTTGCATGCCAGTTCTTTTTACGGCACTATATTCCTATCTGTCTTTATAAGCTCTGTTCCTCTTTACAGTCTCTGATTTTCACTACAAGAAGGAACTCGCGGGCCCAGCCATCCCCTGAAATCACCATTACTAACGTCGTAGGCTGAATTAGAATAAAGAAACAAAAAGTCGCAGCTCTTGGATTCTTCTTACGTTCTTGTCCTTCGTGTCAGTCTGTGATGAATCTTAAGCTAAGCCGGGTCCCCCCGAGGCCGGGCCACCTCAACGCTACCAGTCACCCCAAGGTGAGCATCCCTGGAGAGGGGACGGACCGGGTGGCTCTTGGTGGATCGTCCCCCCCAGCTGCTGGGTCGTGCTCCTCCATCTGCAGTGCTTGGATAGTCCGTGCGCGGCGGGTGGGCATGGGGGGGGGGGGGGGGGTTCTTTCTTTCTTTTTCTTTCTTTTCTTTCTTTCTTTTTGATATTTTATTTTTTTAAGATTTTTTTTTTCAATTTTTATGTTGGATTTTGTGCTTTCTCCTCGTTCTCATGACTGATATTAAAGCTGGTCTTGTGGAAATGGCCGGGCTGTGTCATTTCTGCCTTGCCCCCCCACAATCCCCTGCCTTGCCACCCCCCCAACCTCCCCCAAGCTGGAGTCCTCAGTGCAGCCACAGCACAGGGTAAGGGGCAGACACCAGGACAAGACACCCTTCACCTCCTTTATCCCTTCCACCACGTCTTCACACATATCCCAACTGGTGTGGGCATGATGCTGTGCTCACCTGCATCCCTATCTGCTCTGTGATGAGGATCCCACTCTGATGTTGTGCACTGAGGTCATCTCTTGGAGCCTCATTTATTAGCAACCAGGAGTTTAAATAGACCTGGGTCAAAATGATGCTGCTTTACCCCAGTAAGGAGAGAAGGCAAGTTTCCTGCACCTCCAAACCCTGATGGTCCTGTAGATCCTGTAGGAATGGGAGGAGGATGTGATGGGAGGCGGTGTTTGTATCCGTGGTAGTTCTGAATAGCAAACGACCTCCACCAGTGTGGTGTCCACAGCAGGGAGAAACACAGCCGGACTCCAAAAACCTGTTCTGGGAGAGCTGACGGAGTTCAGGCTTTGGGAAGGGCATTAAACCCAAATCATGCTCCCCCCATCACATGCCACCAAACCTATGCCCAACAACAGGGCCTTGGAGCAATACTCCCACATCTGCCACTGCGGCTGCCCAAAATGACCTGTGTGAAGCAGCTCATTGGCAGGGCAGTCACAGCAATGGGCTCTTTCCGTGTGTCCTTCCCTGGCTGGAGCTGGAGTCCATCCCAAGCTCAGGCTCCCAAGCAGTGCTCATGGTTTTCCCAAGCCCACAGGACATGATTCTTGGCTTTTCCTCCAGAAGCTCTGTTGGGGTCTTCTCTGGCTGCTGCAGAGCTGGTCCCTGTAAGGAACAGTAAGGCTTGGGATTGAGCACACCCCGGAAACCTTCACCAAGCAGGGGAGGCAGGGAGAGTCCTTTAAGACCTCCAGGAGCAGCAGACAGGTTCCAATACAAGCTGGTAGAGAAGTGCTCAGAGGATGTGTGTGCTCAGATGTGTGCCTTCTGAAGGGTTAAGAGTGACAGTGACTCCAAGTAGTCATTTCCATGCATATCTATTTCTCCACTTGGTAGTTTATTAAATCCCCATTAGAAGATTTTGGTAGAGTCATTAGGAATCTGCTGAAAGTGGACTGAGGTTGGACACCACAGGGATGCCCAGAGGTACTGTGAAGAGCTTTGCTAATACCACCTATGGAGGAAAGGTAGGGCTTGGCATGAGGATGGCATCGCTGATTGCTCCTCAAAAGCACATACTCCAAATGCCTTGCTGAAGAGCTCATTTTGTGTTGTCAGGTTGGATTATCCTCTGCGACCTGGATGCTGGCCATGTATTCATTATCCATGGGATGCCCAGGATCTCATCGGCAGCCTGGCTGCAGAGCTATGGAGCTGCCAAGCTCTGATTCCCCTTGCCAAACCCCTGGTCCCTGTAATCCCTTTTGGACCAGTGGAGGGAATCGGTTCCAGGCCTGGCTCAAGGTGATGCACTGCAACATCTGCAGGCTCTTGGCCATGCCCATGACACTGGTTGAACCAACCAGCTCCTCATGCAGACTGGTCCTTCTATCCCTTACACTCATTAGTGGCTGGAAGGGAGCTGGCCTTTTAGTCATGGTGGACTTCTTTTGTAGTGTATTTGTGCTTGAAGGAGCAGGAGTGTCTCCACCTTTGGGTTGGAGTCTGAGGTGAACTTGGGACTTTATGAGATCCAGCCCCCAAACACAAAAGCAACTCAATGACAGAGTGTGGGCACCGAGAGAGGATGGGGTATGGGCAGTGAGGTGCTGCTGACAGTGCCCATCCCTAGCAGATTATCTGGTACCGTTTGACAGCTAACAGTGGAGGAGATACCACCAAACTGGGCAGATTTAGAAAGCTCAGATCCTGGGCTACTTTGCTAATCTCCTGGGACAGATCTTTACTAAAAGAGGTATTTGAATACTGAGCCTGTGTATCAACCCAGAACAGCCCCATAGGCACCTTTGGGATCACCACCAAACTGTGTCACATCAACACGCTGGCACAGCAGCAGTGGAAGGGGTAGGTTGAGGGACAGACTCTGCCCCACACTGAGCGCAACCTACCCAGAAACCAGCCTCTCTGAGGCTTGCAGAGCTCTTGGCTGCCTTATGTCCTTTTGCCCTGTGAATCCAACATACCACAACCCCCATGATGGAGATGCCGCCCCGCATCCAGAGCTGGGGCTGCCCTGCTTTCGGGAGGCTGCTGTAACTGCAAACACACAGCTCTGGTTCGGTGCTGACGCAGTGCTCTGCAGCACCGGCTGCTTGAGCAGGAGGCCAGCAGAAGGTGGAATAACGACCTTCAGCCATGATGTCTTCCATCCCTCTGTGTAAGGTGGGTCACACTGGGACACTCGCAGTGGGTTTGGCAGCTTCAACACTGGTGGATTTATGCTTGCCCAGAAGGTCTCCCCCATTCAGCCTGGAGCAGAGGAGCTGCGTGGAGACCTCAGAATAGCTTCCAGTGTCTGAAGGGGGCTACAAGGATGCTGGAGAGGGACTCTTAAGCAGGAACTGGAGTGATAGGACAAGGGGTGATGGGTTCAAACTGAAACAGGGAGATTCATATTGGATATAAAGAAGTTCTTTACTGTGAGGGTGCTGAGGCGCTGGCACAGGGTGCCCAGAGAAGCTGTGGCTGCCCCATCCCTGGCAGTATTCAAGGCCAGGTTGGACACAGGGGCTTGGAGCAACTGCTCCAGTGGAAGGTGTCCCTGCCTGTGGCAGGGGTTGGAACTGGATGGGTTTTAAGGTCCCTTCCAACACAAACCAGTCTGGGATTCTGTAATTCCCAACTCCTACCATGGGATATGCCCCTGCGCTGGGGTTTCTCCGGCAGTGATGCAGATGGACCACACTGCCCAATTTGTGTAAGCCCACAGCTTGAAGGCCCCTGATATTGAGCCCATGGAATAGCACTGATAGGAAACACCTCAGCTCTCAGCCAGCCTCTCAGCATAGGACGTGATTTAAGAACCATCTTCTCTTTGGCTGCCTGCCTTCCCCTGCCTGAAGAGCCTGTATATGGGGAACAGAGGGTGGTGGGAGAAAGGGGGCTGGAGGAATCCAAACACATGGTCAGTATAATATTCCCCAAATGTAAAAGCCTCACGGTGTACTAAAGCAGGACATTATCTCTGTGGGCCACAGTTACCGCACTGCCACCCTTCCTCCCATGCAATGGGAAGCCTGGTTCTGGAAGCAGCTCTGGGGAGGGATGCTGGTGCCTCACAAAGGCTTCATCCGAGAGCTGCAAGGGCGGATGTGGGGCTTGGCGAGCTGCCTGCAGCAAGATGAAGTTCTATTAATTCGGTTTAACAAAGGGAAGGTGAAGAGGTGACTCCATCAGTCCATAAATTTCTCAGCAGAGAGATTTCTAACAAAGGGTTCTTCAATCTGGCAGACAAATGGGGAGGACAGGGGGGAGCTAAATGCATCCAAATGAAAGAGCCTGTCTGGGACCATGGAGGATCCCTCAGCTCCTGAAGTCTTTAAATCAAGATACCCAAGAGATGTGCACCCAGAGCAGATCCCCATCTCTGCAGCACTCTCTGGGATGGCTTATGGGGAAGACCTTGCCGATGGTAATAAAGGTCTTAGAAGTGAAGACCTCAAAACTTTCCTTTTCTGTCTGTTGGTGTCTGAGTTCAGCCAAACCCTCAGCAAGCTGACTTGTACCTAATTCTCCCACTGTTAGACATCCGCAAGCCTTTGTCTTCCCAAGGAATTCACAAGAGCTTGGACAGGGGAGACTGAGATGGGCTCTTAGGCCGAAGCTCTTCCCTGGGAGGGTGCTGAGGCGCTGGCACAGGGTGCCCAGAGAAGCTGTGGCTGCCCCATCCCTGGCAGTGTTCAAGGCCAGGCTGGGACAGGGGCTTGGAGCAACTGCTCTAGTGGAAGGTGTCCCTGCCCGTGGAGCTGGATGAGCTCTAAGGTCCCTTCAACCCAAACCAGTCTGGGACTCTATGATACGAGAGGTCTTTGCACCAGAGTCATTCCTCCACTGCTGGTTGTTTATTGGTTTGATGTCTTTGACAGCCTCGGAGCTGTGGTTTAAAGCAAAGGCCGTATTTCAATCACTCATCACACTGTGTGACCTCCAAGACCCGCAGGGAACAACCACCACTGGGTACAAAGTGTTGTTCTGCTGAGGATGGAGCAAGTCAGTTGATGAGAGGCAAGCACGTTGTGCTGACTCTGGCTGTCTTATCCATCAGCTGCAAAGCCAAATTCATACTGGAATAAAGGGGACAGTAAACCACATCCTGGGGTCCACCAAGGACATGCCTGCCAGCTCTCTGCGCTAGCACAAGCTCTAATAAAGAGCTCAGCTTTATGGGGCTGCTGTGTTCAATGGCATCTCAATGGCAGCAGGCAGGAGGGCGTCGCGAGGTGATGCTGGGCTGAGCCTGAAGGCAGCTGCTGCTGCAGCAGCCCACGTGGAATGGGATAAGCAGTCAATGCACATCAACCAACAGCTCTTGTCTTGGCTGTAGAACACGGTTCGAAGCTGCTCTCCCCATCCTCCTCCTCTCTTACAGATCAGTTTTTCCCATTTTTACCTGCTCTTCTCCTGCTGGAATGCCCGGTCCACCATGCACCCACGGTGCCGGGAAGTGAAGGAGCTGGTTCATTCCCCTGGGTTCTCCTTAGCAGACAGCAGAGATTCACATCCTGCTGCTTCCCTGCTTGTGACCCTGGGTGACAAAACTTCTACAGCCTCTCCTGGTGCCGCCACACTCATAGGAGCTGCAGAGCCCAGATCTAAGAGAAAAGTCCCATCCTTGGGCTTAAAGAGCTCTTTGCAACCCTCTGCTGTCATCCATGTGCCTATAGATGTCTTACAGCCATCCACAGCCACAAAATCCCCTTGTACAGATGTCAAAATCCCCTTCAAGATGACAAAAATGTGAGGCTTAACTTCCCAGGCTGTGAAATGTGTTTTGTTTCACAGTCACTGGGAAAAAAACCCAAACCCAAACCCAAACCAAACCAAACCCCTTCATTTCACCTCCTGATCCTCTCACCAGTCTCCTGATGTTCTCACCCACCTCCCAATGCTCTCACCTTCACCTTGATGCTTTCCCACCTGCATCCTGATCCTCCCACCTGCCTCCTGCTGCTCTTCTTGACCTCCCGATGCTCCCACACACCCTTTCCTGGCATCCCAGTGATGAAGTATTCACATCTTGGAGCTGTGAATCAAGTGAGGTGGGAGAAACTTCATAGATTCATAGAATCATGGGTTGGGTTGGAAGGGACCTTAAGCTCATCCCTTTCCAACCCGCTACCATGGGCAGGGATGCCAGACCATGTCTCCCAAGGCTCTGTCCAACCTGAACACTGCCAGGGATGGGGCAGCCACAGCTTCTCTGGGCACCCTGCGCCAGTGCCTCAGCACCCTCACAGTAAAGAACTTGTTCCTTAGATCCAACCTGAACTTCCCCTGTTTCAGTTTGAACCCACCACCCCTTGTCCTACCACTACAGAATCTTCATGAGAGGGTGCATCATCCCATGAGGGCTTAGACCCTTTGGTGCTGTGATCCCCGAGCAGGAACTCTTCAACCCTTCCTGGAAGCTATTCAACAGTTGGGCATTTTTTCCATGCTCACCTTTGCTCTGCATCCCCAGAGCAACACCCAGCAACAAACCCCCCCACCACCACGAGGTTGCCTTTAACAACCACGAGCATCCTCTTTAAAAGGAAGGAGAAGATCCAAATGCGGTGCTGTTTTCTCTTCCTGATCCTCCCACCGCCAGAGTGAGCAAGGTGACATCCACTTCACAGTTTCCAACGCTCAGGAGGAAGCCTGGGAACATGCAAAGAAAACTGCGATTCTCACACAAATCCTCTGCTCCCTCCCACAAGGAGCTGGTGACACTCAGGGTGCACTCACAGGGCCTGGCAACGCGGTCCCATCAGCTTAAAGCCCATGGCATGGCATGCTGGAGGATGTTCTTCTACCCAGTAACCAGCCTCCTCCTGGCTCTTGTCCTCATGCCCACCAAGCTCTGCCAGAAGATGCGCTGTGCCTGCATGGAGTGCTGAAGAAGCCAGGCATTGTAGCTGTGCTATTTCATGAAGGCGTGCAATAGAAAATCATGACTTTGACCCCATCTCCAGAGGAAACGCCTTATGACAGCTTCTTGTTCAACCCCTTTCTCTGCTCATTCATCACCCCTGGCAGCTTCCAAAGGCACGAGCTGGTTCCAAGAAGATTTGGCAGTCACTTCTTAGACGTGATTCAGGTTCTGCATGAGTACCCCTGGTTGAGTACAAGTGGGGAAACCGAGTTGGTGGCTCTGCTGGGATGACGATAAGCTCAGTCCAAGCAGCAATGGGGCTGGTGAACCATGCTCATGGCTCCGAGCTGTCCCCAGCACTTGCTGCCTTCTCCTGGAGCATTGTCCTAGGAGGCGGGGGATGAACACACACAGCTGGAGGCAAAGGGGACTGGAGACGGATAATGGGCACAAAGCCATAAGAAATCAGGTATCATGCATGCCACTGCTCAAGGAGCAATCACTTTCTGCCACGCCACAGATCTCAGCAGCTCTGTGACACTGCAGAGCTGGGGCTGGAGGGCTACAGCGTCACAACCCTGGCAGCTGATTACACCTTTTCCCTTACAAACCAACTGGAACCAGCTCCAAAGAGTCACAAGAAAATAAAGACATTCAAGTGCATCCACTCAAGCCCCCTCCTTCAACAAGTGTGTTGGCATTGGCTTCATTCCTGGGTTCAGAGACCAAGCGGTAGCTCTGCCTCTTCCTCAGCAGTGGGAGAGACCTTAAGTTTTTCATGGAATTCTCTTTTTCTTCATATTTTCATTACTGAAAGCAGCCCTGAGGAGGAGGACGTGGGGGGGTTGGGTGAGGAGAAGCTCCACATGACCCAGCTTCAGTGTGCGCTTGAGCCCAGAACCCCCCTGTGTGTGCGGGGCTGCACCCCCAGAGCATGAGCAGGAGCTCAGGGAGGGGATCCTCCACCTCTACTGCGCTCTGGGGAACCCCCCCCCTGCAGTCCTGCTCCAGCTCTGGGGCAGCAGCACAGAGGGACGTGGAGCTGTTGGAGCGAGGCCAGAGGAGAACATGGAGCTGCTGCGAGGGCTGGAGCAGCTCTGCTCTGGAGCCAGGCTGAGAGCTGGGCTGGGGCAGCCTGGAGAAGAGAAGGCTCCTGAAGAGGAGACCTCAGAGCAGCTCCAGGGCCTAAAGGGGCTGCAGGGAACCTGGAGAGGGGCTTTGGACAAGGGATGGAGGGACAGGACAGGGGAATGGCTTTAACTGCCAGAGGGGAGACTGAGATGAGCTCTTAGGCAGAAGCTCTTCCCTGTGAGGGTGCTGAGGCGCTGGCACAGGGTGCCCAGAGAAGCTGTGGCTGCCCCATCCCTGGCAGTGTTCAAGGCCAGGTTGGACACAGGGGCTTGGAGCAACTGCTCCAGTGGAAGGTGTCCCTGCCCGTGGCAGGGGGGTGGAACATCACCCCCCAGCTTGCTAAGCAAGCCCAGAGAAGAGCCACTTTCAAGGATCTGCCAAGCAGAAAGGACAGCTCTACGCACTTGACAGATGATTTGCTGCAAATTAGCCCGTGCTGGCTTGGAGTCCAATAAAAGGCAAAGGGAACATGAAAGAGACGGCACAGTGCATCCCCACCCCTCTAGGACTGCCCATTTACTGTTGTGCTACATCCGCACTGTGCGAGACACTTCGCATTCAGTCTGCAGAGCTGTCTGAAGAAGGGCACCGGGGCTGTACTGCAGAGGCTGGATTGTCCTGCCTGGTGAAGGTCCTTCACATCTGTGCTGCCCCTGTTCAGTGCTTCTGCAGATTCCTATCTCAGATGCTGCATCTTCTCTGGCAATCACAGCTTTTCCCCGAAAAACAACATTCCTGATTATTTATTAATAGTTGCTTCAGCTGGGAATGGCCGTGGGCACCAGCCTCCTGCTGCCTGGGCTCAGGAAAACTGCTCCTGCATCAGTTTTGGTTCTAAGAGCATGGGGATTTAGACAGGGTTTCTGGTTCCGCTTCTTCCTGAGCTGATTCCACCAGCCCTGTTGTTATTGAAGCATCTTATCTGTTGGATGCTTCATGGAAGAGCAGAGACTGTAGCCAGCTGAAGGCCCCCATCCAACATCACTCCTTTCCCATTAGAATCAGGAGAAATAACTGCAAGTCTCCACATGTTCCATGCTCCTATCTGAGACTGCACCCCATGATGCTGGGTCCTGTCTCTGAAGCCTGCAGCACCTTGTGAGATGGTGTTCCTGCTGTCAGGATGCTGCTGCAGCTCACAGTGGCTCTGGGAGGAGCAGGAATAACAGACAAATAAACACTGGAAAAGCACCTGATCCTCTTGGGATGTAGCACCTGATGGAGATGAGGGGTTCAGCAGACGCAATGGGTATAAAAGCAAAGCAGGTCACTGCGGATGGCTTGATAAGAGAACATGACAAAGCTGTTACATTTCCAAACCTTCCCCTTCAAGCTGACATGTCTTGGAAAATTAAAAAGCACATGCACACGTGTGTGTCTGTCACATCCTTCCCTCTGGCATTTGTGTGCAAGCAAGAGCTCAAAATAGCAAAGTGATGACACTGGACCATTTTGTAGGATGCCCAAGTGCCAGCTCTGAGTGCCAGCACTGCTGTCACACCACGTCTGGCTCAAAACACACACGAGAATGGTGAGACAACACTGGTGGCGTGCTCAGGCTCCTGATTCCTCATGGATTCTCCCTTCTCTTATTCACAGCAGCACCAGAAGCATTTTTTGTGTGCATCCGAGCAAAATGGGTTCAGGTTTGGAGTCTCCTTTCCAAAGCCATCCTATTTGTAGTGGTTGTCATTCTGCAGTGGAGGAGAAGGAGCCTCAATCACAGCTTTTCCCTCCTGCTTTCTTCCATTCCGAGGAATTGAGTTCAAACTAAAGCACTATGTTTGATTTCATCTTGGTTTATGCACCCAGTAATACAAACCTTAGCTCCACGTAAAATGCCTCTTGGAGGTGAACCATTTCCCTTGCAGTGGGGCAAGTCCAACCATTGCAACTGCCCCCTTATTGACTTTGCAGTTTCAATCCAGCCCTTCTCGAGAGGAACCCCTTCAAACTGTGCTTTTTCTTTTCATCACAGAAGCTTTGTCCTGCGGCTACAACAGAAACTCGGAGATGCTTTTATCCAGCTCCTGCCACCAGATCCAGCTTTCTGCATCTCCAATTTCTTCCCTCTGTCAGCACTGCTTTTCAAACACTGTTCGAGATTGTTCAGGAGACACAAACTCTCTCTGCCCATCCTACAGCCAGCTTGTCTGCAGGAAGCTGATTATTTCCTCCTCCTGTTCATTTTCATTCCTCAAACTTTCTTCTCATGTGGTTTTCCTTGTAAAAAATCTGAATTCATTTTGATCCCGATCGTACCCATCAAGTCAAATTCAGCTCCTCTCTCATCTTTTTAATCTCTTCCTCTGTTGCTTTCTCTCCTGCTCCAGTAACATCAAAGAGTCTTTTCCTTGTCACTGCCACGCTCACACTTCCTCTTGGCATGTCACTTGTATTAATTTCTGCTTTCAAAGGTGTCCTCGTCTTGGTGTAGGGAAGTATTAACTCCAGACATCAGAAACAAGCTGCTCAGCTTGGGGCTGACAGGCGGCTGCAGTCTCCTTGGGATGCTCAATGCGCATCCCAGGTTTTCCCTGGTGAGGGTTTTCCAAGCAGTGTATTTGCTTCCAGAGGGACCAGGCACTCTGGAATGTTCCTGCCTGTGTATTAGAGAGCCAAAGAGACCAGTGGGAGAGCTGAGCAAAGGAGAGGAGCTGGTCCAAGTGCTCGCAGCATCCAAAACCTAAGGTCCAACTGAGTGAAGATCCAGCTGGTTTTCCAGCATGGGGAAGGGCTCGTGGATAAAGACGTGGGAAAAGGGGACTGTTGGGTGAAACACTGGCACGGGTTGCTCAGAGAGGTGGTAGGTGCCCCATCCCTGGCAGTGCTCAAGGCCAGGTTGGACACAGGGGCTTGGAGCACTGCTCCAGTGGAAGGTGTCCCTGCCCATGGCAGGGGTTGGAACTGGATGGACTTTAAGGCCCCTTCCAAACCAAATCATTCCATGACTCTATGCATGCCTGCACTCGTGGTTGTGCACACACCAGCTGTGAGCAGAGCCAGCACACACAGCTCCGGTCCATGCCCAAGCATCCTGCTCAGCAAATACATGTTTCCTGCTGCAGATCCTAGAATTCCAGCTGGGAGGACCCCACGTCAATGACATTTGGTGGTGAAGTCACACCAGCAAAGCTGGGGTGGGCAGCGCTTGGGCTCAGAGCAGCGTGTGGTGGTCGGTGCTTGCCCAGATGGCAGGTTGCAGGCACGAGGGTGGCACATGCTCACATCCACCCAGGTCATCGCATCTACGTTCAGACAACGGTCTGCCCGGTCTTGACACTTTGCTGGCACAAGTGTGGCTGCACGTGAGCTTACAGCCACCAAGCTCCCTCCAGGCTCACTTTCCTAATGACACAAAGCCATGTTCCTACTATAAAAGTGCTGTTATTTGCATGTTAATGTCACAGGCAGCAGCTCCAGTACACGCAATACCCCATAACCATGGTGTTTACTCATCCATTAGTGAAATAAATGGATACTGGGAATTAGAAATGGCCACCCGTCCTATCAAAGCCTATCAATTTCCATGTCATTCCTCCCTAAGGACAGTCTCTAATTACTTTCTGAATGATCCCAGTTCTCCTCTTCACAACTTTGCCTCCCAGGCCCATGGAGGTGAAAAATGCATCCCTGTGCTCGCTCAGATTGTTTAACCTGTGTTCAGATCCCAGTGAATTCCTAGGCTGTCTTCAGCCTGGTGGTGGTTGCAGATGGCTGAAGGTGATGCTTTTCACCCAGGGTCTCAGCACGCTGAGTGGAGATCGGACCTTCATTGCACCTAACTCCTGTTGTCTGGAAGTGCAGCCTCCAGGCTGAGAGTCACTGAGGCATTTCCCACCAGTGGAAGTAAGGACACCTCTAAAAGAAAGTTCATCCTCTGCCCTGTCTGCAGCAGGAAGTGCTTCAGCATAGAAGGTTTTAATCTTTTTCCAAGATTTAGAAATATCTCTGTGATGATTAAGTCTTTGCTGGGCTCAAATTGGCCCATTCCTTGGCCACATGCATGGGGAGGTTGCTAACAACAACCAAGACACCAGCTGAGGGCACTGAACCTTTCAGAGGGAGTCCGAGGAAGCATGTTACACAAGAAGAGGTTAAAGACACATCTACAGCCACTAAAGATGGAACGGGATCAAGCTGTCGGCAGAACCAAAGCGGAGAGGTGCCATGAAACCCATAGAAGAGCTGAGTGTGAGCGCATCACCCCAATGTCTACAAGTGCTAAGTGTTTCAGATGAGCTTCTTCAATGAACCATTGCAACCTCACCCCAGCTGAGCTTGTAAAGGGGCCTGCCCCAGGGCTGTCACTGTCCTTAACAAATTACGCACACTCTATGCTTTTCCAACGGGGAGCTGCTTCCCCCATTCCCACTCAAAGAGGAGCTTTTGGAAGGTGACAGGTTTTCCTCTTAATCTCAGTGCTAAGTGTGCATCTGCAGCTATTTTTTGACCCAAGGCTACATCTGAGACACCTTGAGGACCGCAAAAGTGCGAGGCTCTTCGCTGCCCAGAGTCATCGTAGGGATGAAACGGGATGAGCAGTTTCCTTAAGGACCAGAAAAATATCCAGCAAATATATTCATGGAGCTATCCACCGGAATATCTTCCATCACACATCAGTAGTGCAAGGCCAACATCCCCACTGGAAGAAGGGTCGCTGTCATCTCCATCTCATTGCTACTTGCTCAAGGTCACCAAACTACACAGATCAGGGTGGAGAGAAACCCATCTCTTCCCTACACCAGCTCCATTTCTAGCATGCACCAAGCTCCCTCTCTCCCATCGGATGCTCTGAGGACCAGCGATATCACTGGTCCTCAGAGCGTGGCTATCACTCCCAATAATCACAAACTGTGAAGTACATTTCCACGGTCCATTCAACATGCGCTTCCCTCCAGAGACTGCCAGCAAGGAGGTCAATTAGAAACAATTAGACTCGTGGGTTTAGTAGAAAGAATGTCCTTGTTATGTGTTATTTTGGACAGAAAGAGCCGAAGCCTAATGCCACCCCATGGGAGTCGCTTGTTACAATGCTTCTCGCACAGCTTGGTGGTTTCTGAAGGTTTTGTTGCCTTTTCCACCCCACGGCTGTTGTTGGCAGTTCAAGAGCTCAGAGCGTTTCTGGAGAGCTGCAGTCATTGTCAGTTTCTTGGCTATGTCTAAAAGCATGAATATTTATGTGCTCCATGTTTGACTTGAGGGTTACACTATCAGAAGCTGCTATTTTTCCTGCCCTCCTCTGTGTGTTTCTCTGACTCCACATTGTTTTTCCAGATACAGAAATATTCCTCGGTTTCCTTAAAAATGTAATATTGACACTGCAGGGTTCCTGCTCTTCCCCAAGCCCAAAAGCAGTGAGTTGCCACCAGCACTCTCAGAACACACACATTGCATTGGCCATGGACCAGAATGAGCCAACATCACAGCTTGTAAACTGGGAAACACTGCAGAGGGGTTTTGGAGTAGGGAAGATCAGGCTGATCCCACCTGCAGCCGCTAAAGGACCATAGCATTGATGCTCTCAGCCATGTCTCCAAGTGTCTAAATCCATGTTTCAACTCCCCTGGTGGAGGTCTGAGGTGAGAGGTGATGGTGAGTCCTATGGTCAGTGGTGTGGGGCAGGACCTCTCTCAGGACATTGGTTTGAGAACTTCATAGAATCCCAGCCTGGTATGGGTTGAAGGGACCTCAAAGCTCATCCAGTTCCAACCTCTGCCATGGGCAGGGACACCTTCCACTGGAGCAGTGCTCCAAGCCCCTGTGTCCAACCTGGCCTTCAACACTGCCAGGGATAGGGCAGCCACAGCTTCTCTGGGCACCCTGTGCCAGTGCCTCAGCACCCTCACAGGGAAGAGCTTCTGCCTAAGAGCTCATCTCAGTCTCCCCTCTGGCAGTTAAAGCCATTCCCCTTGGCCTGCCCCTACAGGCCCTTGGCCAAAGCCCCTCTCCAGGTTCCTTGTAGTTCCTTTAGGCAATGGAGCTGCTCTAAGGTCTCCCTGGAGCCTTCCTGCATTTTTGCCTTCTCTAGCCCTCCAAGCTCGAGGTTGCCCCGTAGGCTTCCACAGCTTTCCATACAAGGTGAATGGAGCAAAGGCATAAGGAACCCTGGGGTCCTGGACAGCACTGGGGCTATTAATGAATACAGGTCTGAGAGACACTGTAGTCCATTCAGCTTATGGCTCTGCCTCCCACAATGTTCACTGCTGGCTACTTCACAAAATGTTGCACTAAATCAGAACTGAAATGATCTGTATAGGATGTTTCTTGTTAATCCTACTCGGTTACAGCTGATCTGTGATCTCCATGACAGCATCTTCTGTCGGTGTACAGCTCAGACCAGGGCTGTCATGCTCTCAAGAGTCCCTGGGCAAGAACACAGACTAGGAAGAGGTGCCCAGTTGCCCCCATGGACCACCTGCTTTATTGCATCACTCTGCTCTTAGCCTCTTCTCTAAACTGCACACTTACAGTTGTTACCCTCCCTAAAATCACTGCATTCCTCAGGACCAGCCCCTGAGCCCTCCTGGGGCAGTGGGACATCAAAGCTGGATGTCCCCAGCTAAACACATTATTGAACAGGAAGCTACTTGGGAAGCTACTTTCAATCCAGACCCTGCTAGGCCTCTAAAAGCAACTAAAAGTGTCCATTCCAACACACATTGCTTTCGCTTGACAAGCATGAATTTCATTTCCCATCACCGTTCCCATCCGCCTGCCTTGGCAAAGTGCTTCCCAAGCTCCCTGGAGCCTTTTCTGGTCATGACTCACTTAAATAACTGACAGGAGCTCCCAGGTTTGCCACCTTCCTACTCACCCACCTCCTGCTCGTTAATACATGAGGCTTTATGCTGTTAGGACCAAAGGTGATCACTGACCTTGGTGAGCAACAAGAGTGACAAGGTCTCATTTGCAGACAGATGGGAGGAGCACTGGAGCCCATTTCCATGGTAAAGCAGCAGAGAGCAGACAGGGCAGCAGCCGGATGCTGTGTGCCAGGGGTTGCCTTGGTTTCAAACTCAGCCACAAGCTGGGTCTATTCTGGGTGCAGCCAGTGCTCATCTGCAGAAACAAAAGCACAAGAGCAGCCCCAGTTGGAGGCAGAAACCAGGAGGGATGGGAGCAGGACCTTGGGAGAAGGGCAGAGCACGGGGGACACCTCCATCCATCTCCAACAGGGACTTCTCCAGATGCAGGCATGGAAAGGTCTCCACCAAAGGGAACCCCATCACAATCCATCACGAGCTCTGAGGGGAAGAGGAGCTGCTGCAGGCACTGGAAGGATGCAGGGGAAAGCATCCTTGTAAACTATGTGTTTGTTTGCTGAGTACAGGATCCAGTGTTTCAATTATGGATGACAAAATAAGGCATAATAGTTGTATTTACAAGCAGCAGTTTGTCATATGGGCTTGCAGATGAAATATTTACAAGCAAAGTAAATGCCTTGTTGCCTAGATAGGATTCCTGGCCTTCTTCCTCACACACAGGTTTGCAAATGCTGTGCCAGGACCTAGGAAAAATATTCAAACCCCGGAATGGGTTCCCAGTTTGTACCTAAACCATACACAAAATGTTAGTTCCCATTTTTATGTAATGGCTTGTGGTAGAGGATTCCCATGTGGGACTGCAAAAGAGATTTAAGGGCTGGTGGTGCTCGGGAGGGAGAAGTGTTTGCAGGGACCCGGAGTGGAAGGGGAGGAGGACGAGGCCCAGAGCCCACAAGCAGCTCTGCCAAACAGATCCTCAAAGGCTGGAGAGGCAGTGAGCTACAGAAGGCAAGGATTAGGAATTGGGGAGGGAGAAGGGATCCTATCCCCAGTGCTACCAATGCCCCTATCTTAGGGTTTCATGCACTGGAAATTGAGTGGCGCAGTCAGAGCATCCCAGGCTTCTCATCCCTCCCAGCAGGAAGGTGCTTTGCATGTGGAGCTTTAAGACGCATAAGCAAGAATAAACAGCGCATTAGAGAAGACAAATCTTGTCCAGGCTGATACGATCCATCTCCCAGAGCGTGCTCCATGTGAAATTTCATTAGCTTCCAGAGGGGAGTTGCTCTGCTTGTAATAATTGATAATTATCCCAAGTGATGCATGGCATGGTGGTGGTGAACGATTGCTTCCCTCCGTGCCAGTGACTTCATCATTTTGCCTGGTTGAAGACTCTCTTTTAAGCTCATATCTTTTTTAAAGGAGGCTTTGGGGAGAGTAATTCACACTTTTAAGTCCTCCTACAGCAGCGCTCCACCCGTCACCACTGAGATCTGCTCTTTAGGTTTCCCTAATGATCCCACAAAGACCTGGGGAGTCCACAGAGGGGTGGAAGTCATCGGTCTACTGCAGAAGTCATATGTCACCTTTCATTTGCCCCAAGCCCAGAAGCCTTCCCTGATGTCCACAGGGGAGAGGAACATAGCAAAGGCTCATTAGGTTGTGAATCCCTCCGTGCATTGAATTCCCAATGAAAGAGCAGTCTCAATCCTTGTGTCTTATCCTGACCCATCTAGAGGGACACAATGCAAGGCAGAGCTGACGAAAACAAGATGAGTCAGCTGGGAAATCAGGTCCACGAAGAAGAGGAGACCAGATCTGTAGGCCAGATGTGGAAATCTGCTGCAGGAGTCATCGAGCTCTTCATGAGGTGGCCAACACGATTCATGCCTGCCCCAGATGGCATCCTGGGATCAGCGACTTGAGATCATTTGAAAAAACAGGGAAATCGGGATATTGCATTGTTGGGATCACTGGAGGGAGCTTCTCAGCTTCAGTTTGTCTGCTGTTGTGATGGTCCTGCCAAGGCAAAGTTAAACGCACGCATTAAATCCAGCTCAGTCCCTCTTCTCCCAGGCCCCAGTGCAAACAGAATAAATCAGTTTCATTTAGAAGATCAAACCAGGCATCACTCACAGGTTTAAAAATAAACCCCTTCAGTGCATGCTTTAAAGAAACAACAAGCAATTTATCTTCCCCATCACTGTTTGTTCATTGTGAGCTGGGCTGCTGGTTATAAAGAGCTCCGAGGTTCCCTGGGACCTTGGCCATGCAGAACCCCTTCCACCTTGGTGGCCCAGCTTTGGGAATGGGCAGCCACGTGCCCCTGTTAAGCAGATCTATTCCTAGGGAGGCGCTGGGGTTTATTTTGGTGTCATGTGCGCTTGTATAACCTGAGAAAAGCCCAAGCCTGATGTAGAGGCAGATGAAGCTCACACAGTTGATGCCCAGCAGAGGAAATGGCCAGCTCTGCTCCCCCATGGGGCTGGACCCAGGGAAAGGGCTGGGAATGGGGTATTGACAGCAGGAAAAGGAGTGCACAGTGCAGGGTGCTCTGCTTGTGTGGGAAAGAGCCTGGAGGTGAAGACGTGGCGTGTTCCAAACTTGACATCCTTCATCCCTACCCTCAGCCCCTTTAGTACTGAAGTCACCACAATTTCCCCATAAACGTGAGTGAGTGGTGCCTCACCAGCTCCCAAGGTCAGCCCTGTGACTGCTCCTTGTGGAAAGGGAGGAATGAGACCGAAGGCAAGAGCCCGGATCCCCAAAACTGTGGGAGCTCAGCTCCTCTGCTAGCAGGAGAAGGATGGAGCCTCCAAAGGGAGTAAGTGACTTCTCCAAATCATGAGCTACCTCCTGACCCCATGTCCAGGCTGGAAGAGTCCCCTCTGTGGGTGGAAGAATCCCCCTATGGCAGCAAGGACTGAATTAGAGACACGAATGTGGGCAAAACCCCATAAACCTACCGGGGAGCAGCTGCAGGACAACACCAGGATGTGCCCATCCATGGCCCTGTCCCCATGCCTTGGCCACCACATTGGTGGCAGGCGGAGTGCTCTGCAGAGGTCAACTCTCTGCCAAGCAGGGGCTTCTGATTAGTTCTTAATGGCGTTGTTTACTGCTAGCAAAACCTCCCGGAGCCAAAACTTGTCTTTTCTACTAATAAACAAGCAAATAACAATGACAGGGAGAAGGAAGCACATTTTTAAGCCATCAGTGTTTGATTTGATTGATCCTGGTAATAAACCCCAGGAAAATGGAGTTGTTAAGCTGGAACGGTTGTAGATCTCCATCAATAATTTAAGTAGGGAGACAGGAATGAGAGCACTCCTTTGAGCATGCAAAAGCCCCACCAGACTCAATGCCAAGACAAGGTTGAGAAATGCAGAAAGGGCAAAGTGAAGGTTTCCTTGGTGCTGCGGAGGGGAAGATTCCACAGCATCCCAGTCCCAATTAAGAGGATGGGGCAGGCTCAGAGGCCAAAAGCTGCTTCTACACAGGAGGCTTCAGATGCTGAAACCATCCTGGCAGCATCTGGTCATCCTGCTCTGCCATCCTTTCCTATCTGGCTTTCTCCACTTCCTTCCAGAGCCAGGAACCAGACCCATTCTTTACCTGTCCATCACCCAGCACATGCACTGAAAAGCAAACCCAGATGCAAGATAAAGCTCTTCCCTGTGAGGATGCTGAGGCGCTGGCACAGGGTGCCCAGAGAAGCTGTGGCTGCTCCATCCCTGGGAGCGCTCAAGACCAGGTTGGACACAGGGGCTTGGAGCACTGAGAAGGAAAAGGGGACATTGGGAGGGAGGAAGCATGGCCTTGTTCTCCACATTCACCTTTCTGCAGGGGGTCCTTCATGCAAACAGCACTTAGTAAACAGGGGCTGCGGGAGGCAGAGCTGCTCTTTACAAACTGCAGGGAAAGAGGCAAGATGAGAGCTTAATCCTTTAAAGGCTGGCTGGGTAATGGGGAAGCCAATAGACTGTGCTGGGAACACTCCATCAGGCTGGTTCTTATTTAAAATAGCAAATGGAAGACACTTCTGCTTCTGTCGGATTTAAAAGCAATAAGGCGTGACTAATACCCCCTTGCTGAGCTGGAGCAACAGCACTTCACCAGCCATGCAGATTGGAGATGCTCTAAGTGGTTCTCTAATTCCCAGCCCCCTTCCCATGTTTCATGCACTTAGAGAAGAGATGCTCCCAGCCTTGCATTGCTGGTGATCTCTCCTCCACCTCCAAGCTCCCACACCCATGCAAGCAGCTCACCGCATCCAGAGCTTTCCAGCTTGTGTTGTCCCATCTCCATTTCCCTCTGGAAGCACAAGTCTGCTCAAGAGCAGTGCAGAGCACATGTGAACTTGCTGTGGGACGTTCTCCACAGAGTCCTTAGTAGGAGAGCCTGGGGCTGGTGCAGACCATCCTCATGTGGCCACCTTAGAGCACATTGTAGCACCCGTGATGCAGGTTTTGGCAGGGAAGGGCCATGGGACGATGGAGAACAAGGCCATCTGGGGCTACCTGCTCAAGTGAGCTGCTCATAAAAGCAGAAAGACACCCACAACCTGGCTCTCCATCAGAGAGATGGTCCAGGCTGCGCACATGCACATGGGTCCCTGCACAGCCAAGGACATGCTGGGTGCAACTGGGCTGCCCAAGCTCTTCCTCTCACCTCCCTGCTGCTCAGCCATGGGTCCCTGGCTCCTCCTACTGCTGCAGGGCTAACCCCTATGCAAAAAGGTTGTTTATAAACTGCTTTAAACCACCCACTATCCTCTGACATTCAGTGAGAGTCCATCCTTGCTGAGGGAGAGACAGCAGCAATGTGTGCACGAGTCAGAAAGGAAGACGAGAGGAGATGGAGAAACATCCTGCATTGACTGCTGCCTCCAGCAAAGCACCACGGGCCTTGAGCAAGCATCTTTGGTCGTGGGAGCATGCAGCCCATGTGTCTGCCTGAAGCAGTAAGGACATACACACTGTTAGACACCCTCAGCACACAGACAGCCCTGTGCTTGCCTTTACCTGCTCCTGCAGCACTGATGCTCAGGTGCTCACAAGCACTTCTCTGCAGACATCCCCTGTGCCAAGATCCCCAGGAGAGGTTTCCAAAGGCCAAGCTGACACCCAGGGCTGAGTTCAGGGGTGCAGGACCAGAGGATGTTTTACTGAAAGGGACTTTGAAGTCTGGGACATTTGCTGGCTACTCAACTACCTGGAGCAGCCTCCTTAGATTGCACTTTGAAGATAAGGACCAGAAATCTCCTCTCCATCTACCAGGGGCAGGAAGGAAGCTGGTAGTATCCTGTCTGGCCAGGTAAGCAGAGACTGGCTTGGACCCATCCACCAGACCCCATCCTGCCTGCCCTGTCAATGACACATCACCCTGAGCGATTTCCCACCCCAAATGATCAAACTTCGCCTACCAGTTGTAAAAGCCCCAAACCCTGTGCAACGTCCCCAGTGTGAAGAGCTTCAGTCTCTCCTCTTCCTCCTCAAGTGCCCTGACCACTTGTGACAAGTGGCTCAGGGCTTTCTCCATCCCTCCAAATGGTTAGCGATGCAGATTGTGGGAACATCTGCTCCCTGCTTCTATCACAGTAGGGGCCAGGGTGGACGCGGGGGAGAAGATAAAGGAGTCTGCAGCCACCCTCCCAGGATTCTGGCATTGCCAGCAGGAGCAGCGTGGGCTGCTGGAGAAGCAGACCTTGTCCTCAACCACGGCTCTTCGGCCTCATATGGCTGCAGGCTGGATGCCTCCAGGGACATCCTGCAAGAGCTCCTCATTTCATTGCGTTACCAATCGCTGGACTTGGGGACAGGCACACAGTGCCCAAACTCCCCTTCCTGCCCAGCACACACAGCTTGAACCTTGTGCAAAGCCCTGGGAAGGGGAAACGATGGTACACGGTGACATCCCTGTCACTGCTCCAGCCCACAGGCATCTGAAATTCAGAGCCACGCAGCTTTCCAGGAACAGCTGTGCCTCTGTCACCAGCACAAATTACGGCTAATGATAAGTTATGCTTATTAAGTATGTCAATAATTTACCCTTTCACAGGCAGGAAGGACGTGTTTTATCTCTGCCCCAGAGGCTGCTGCATGTCCAATCATTCAGAGCCAAAAGCAGCACAATCCCTGAGTTGGACTGCAGAGCAAAACGTCCCCGTGGTACCAAGAGAGCTGCCCTGGACACACATAGAGCAGGCAAACCCCTCTATGCCCCTGCCCCAGACCCCCATCCCCATGGGGACCCCCAGGCCCTGTGTGATGCTGTTCCCTGGGGAAAAAAGGGAAGGCCCAGAGGCACCCATCCTCAGCACCTGAAAGACACAACGCGCCGCTATACAAATACATGTTCTGGATGGTTACGCACTGGCTGCCCACATCCTAAGGACGGATCGCACGAGCCTCGCCAAGGCAGCATGGCCCTGCAGGGCTGCTGGAGGGATGGGAAACAGCACCAACAAGGCCTTGAGGGACCACAACCACAAACCCAGGGTGCCCAGAGGAGGGGATGTGCCCAGGGTGCAAACACACCCCAAAGGCCACCTTGGGGAGGCCCAGGTTAAGGAGCCTGACGCAAGGCGCAGCATATCCTATGCTTTCTTCCACCCACTTCCCTTGTTGACAAGCTTTTCTCTTTCTTTGGTTGCAGGGGGCTGGCTGGAAATTTGCCACCGCCAATTGTTTCAATCAAAACCCAGAGGGTTTGATTTCATGCAAATGTCTGCCCGAAACATCTGCTTTTCTCTGACGTGTTGGTTCACTCTGAGAATAACATCCCCATCTCCCCTTCTGTCGCTCTGGGTAGAAAATGTCCTTCCCTTTCACTGAAGGATGCAGTCTCAAACGGCAGATCCAGCCTTGCTCACATCTCCCTCTGGCCCTTCGAGGTCCATAGAATCATAGGACCGCAGAGCTCTTTGTGTTGGAAGGGACCTTAAAGTGGATTTCTGTCCGCATTTTGTTTCAGCTTCTCTCAAACCTAAGGAAGAGCAGGGCTGCTGTCTCCCCACCACCCAAGGGTGCAAGACAAAGCACACAGAGGGAAGGGGAGCAGCGGCTGTGGAATTATCAATGGATACACAGTGATGTGAATGTCCAAAAGGGTGATTTAGCTCTAAACTAATTTTCTTATTGAACAGAGGTGACAATGGTTATTACCTGCACCACATCATAGCAGAAGAGCAATCATGAAGCTTGAAACAGATGAAATCCCAAGTCATTATATTAGCAAATTATCTGTTGGGGTCTGTTTCCTATTGACAGTATTAAGCCTATTCTCATTAATACTTCACTCTTCAGGGAAATTAAACTTTAATGAAAGTGTGGTACTTACAATGCCAGCCTGATGCTTTGCAAGGGAAAAAAACAGCGAGGCCACAGCTGCCTGAATTATCCCTTGCAAATAAGTCATCTCGGAAGTACAGTTCTTACTTACCTGAATAAGGACCAGACCCAGTGTATGGGAAGGAACAGGTTATCTATGAGCATTTACTGCACCAGGATAGCAGAAGGTGTCCCTGCCCTTGGCAGGCGATTGGAACTGGGTGAGCTCTAAGGCCCCTTCAACCCAAGCCATGCTGTGGTTCTATGATTCTATGTGATGGCCTCAGATAAGACAACCCAGGGGCTGTGGTCCCCTCAGGGTCCTCTCCCACCAGGGCACTGGTTGTTCTGGGTCCGTTTTGCTTCAGCTCTGCCTTTTGCATCCTTCTCCTGCCAGGTTTCCTACTCAAAACACAGCAAGGGTGGGTGGCAGACACCCGTGACACCCTATCCCTGTGCCTGGCAGCACATGCTGGGATGAAAGTGGTCCAGGAGCAAACAAGTGAGCTGAGCCCAATCTACAGCAGCCTGTGTGACAGTGATGTATGGGGCAACACATCGCGTATCAAGCCACATTTGGAGTCCGAATTAATCTTGTGCGGTCCCAGCTTTCCCCGTTCCCTCCAGAGTTCAGCACTTTGAAAACCCGGCTACTGCTCAGCATTAAGGGAAGATTTTTCTTTGTCGCCACTTGACATTTCATTTTTGCCAAGACAAAGTAACTACAGCTGGAACTTGGGGGGTGCTGCTGCTGCTGCACAATGGCAACGCTCTCCTCTCTGCTCCAGACTCTGCTGCTGCTGTGGCTGCTGATGAGGGAAAATTAATTAACTTCTTGGAACGCTTCCTGGGCACCCAACAGCACCACCGAGAGAAACCTTCTTGTACAGAGAGATGCGGCCAGCCCAGCCCTGCCCCTTACCTCTCCTCCAGCATCCACTCATCCAGCAGCGATGACTTCCAAGCAATTGAACCCACTGCTTGGCTCTTCAAGGTATTAGTCCCCTCTGCCATCACCCCTTGCAGCTCCAGGTCTCTGGGTGCCTGGCTTTGCCAGAAGGAGCCCAGCACTAAGCCTTTGCTATGCTAAAATGGAGCATCACAACTGCTCGAACACGGTGTCGCTGGCAGCACCAAGAGGTCTCCACTTCCATTGCCTGGAGCTGCAGCTATCCCAAAGCCCAAATGCTCACATCCATCAGCAAACCCACATGCTGCTTCACTGCTCAGCCAGAATCTGCTCCAGCCATCAGCAAGCACAACACAGTTCCTACAGGCACCCAAACTCACTCTTGGGAAATACATTCTGCATCCCTCCATCCACCCACTTAAGGGGTCCTGTAGCAGCTCAGCTCCTCAGTTAAACAGCATCATTATGTGCCTTCATTTAATACAGCTTTAATCTGCTCCCCTGCAGTTGAAAACAGACAAGTATATTAATCCATCTCTACCATGCTAAGTCCAGCTATGGACTCTATGGACTCCCTGGCATCCTGTTGTGCCTCTCTGGGGAGGGAAAAAGAGCATCTGTGGACTCCCATGGGTGCTCCTCAGGGCACAAAGAGCCAAGGTCCATCTCCAAGCCTGGAGAAGAGGACCTGCATGGAGACCTCAGAGCAGCTTCCAGTGTCTCAAGGGGGCTACAAGAATGCTGGAGAGGGACTCTTTGTCAGGGTCTGCAGCGATAGGACAAGGGGTGATGGGTTCAAACTGAAACAGGGGAAGTTCAGGTCAGATATAAGGCAGAAGCTCTTCCCTGTGAGGGTGCTGAGGCGCTGGCACAGGGTGCCCAGAGAAGCTGTGGCTGCCCCATCCCTGGCAGTGTTCAAGGCCAGGTTGGACACAGGGGCTTGGAGCAACTGCTCCAGTGGAAGGTGTCCCTGCCCGTGGCAGGGGTTGGAGCTGGATGATCCTTTCCAATCCAAACCATTCCATGATTCCAGCACAGGGCATTAGTTTTATTATTGCACACAGTGGAGTCTCAACTCTGCCTACCCTACTCACCATGAGCAAAGCAGTTCTGGAGCCCTCTACTAGAGACAAGCCATTTAGGAACCAGGACCCAGGATGGGGCCCTCCAACCTTGAGCAGCTTTGCTAATTCCTGGCTCCTTAAAACAATATTCCACCTGGAGAAGCCAAAGAAACCCTCACCAGGGAAGCAAATCCCTTTTCAGCAGTTAGATGACGACCTTACGGAACATCATCCACCATCTCTTGTCACACACAGTGCAGCCAATGAGTTACGTTTTGTGGGAAAGAACAGGGCAGTATTTTAGTTTCCTATGGCCAGCTTGACACCAGCAAGACAACTTTACAGCTCTGACAAGATTTCCATCTGCCTCGGGAGGAATTTGCTGCCAGGGAAGAGCTCTCCATTCGCCATCTGCAGCAGGGGAGGAGGAAAAGGCTTTCATCCATTAAATATGAGGGCGGGCGGGAAAGAGCTGCAAAGGAAAACTAATACTGGTGCCAACTGCAAGCATCAGGGAGGAGAGAGCAGCCCCATGCAGACAATCAGCCTCCATCACTTGGTGGAGTTGATTTGTGGGACCATTTTTGGGACCATGGACCAAGCTTTCCTTAGGAGCCCATGAGCCCCACAGCACATGCACAGTTGGGGGACAATGTGATCATCCTCTGGCAGATCCTTTTGGGTTCTCAGCCCTGCTCCTGTGGCCAGGGAGGCTGCCCTGTGCTGAATGCATGCATCCAACATCTGCAGTGGGGTATGAAAAGGTCCCTCTGCAAACACCTAATACCAAAGAGCATCTCAGCCCACATCCAGACATCATCAGTGGCATGGGCACAGCTCTGCCAAGCCAGGCACCAGTGGCCTCAGTTCCTTCCTCCAACCCCACATCAAGGTCTTACCCACCCCACCACAGCATCTTGTCTTTACCAGACCCCTACTACATAACCCAGCAATGAAATCAACTTCACCCCTCTAACCCCAAGGTAGCATCACAGCATCTGCAACCCCCATGTTAAACCAGTAACTTGTGTTAACGTTACCACTCCCATTGGAGGTTTGTTACAGACCATAAGCACCCCAAAGCAGTGCCACACAGGCTTGAATAATTCATGTTGTAACATCATTTATGAAGGTCTAATGGGCTAGGAAGTTTAAATATGAATAAGTTGTTATCTGTGACGATTGCTGGCCATAAAAATGTTTATGCCGCTTCATATCATATCAGTGGCTACACAGTAATTTGCTACAAGTAAAAGAATATCAACATTTGGAAGTGCCATTCGAATGGCAGATCTAACACTGAGGGGATTGGGGCTGTCACAAACAGCAGCTCAGTGGAAGATCTCTCCTAAAGGGCACCCCAAAAGCAGTTGTGATGCCAAGGAGGGCAAGAGTGAGTCCAGGGAGGAAGGAAAAATAGAAGCAGAAAGAACAGCAAGAGACCCAAATCTGGGGTTTATTGCAGTAGGTGATGCTCGGGAGCGCACTGTGCTGCTTGCCCCTCATAACGCAGACTGGGGCTAGCCTGCAGCACGATGCAAAAGCACCTAAACCCCCTGAATTTGACCCACTAAGACCCAAATGTGCCCCAGGCATGGCCACGACAGGGTGCTGAGCATGCCCACTTGGACCCACAGGCGCTGGTCCCCAAATCCCAGGGTACCAGACCAGGTTGAGCGCACAGGGGCTGCTCTGGTTCACACACAAGCTCAGCCCAATGCAGGGCACTGCTCTCCCAGTGGATCATTCCATTGGGAGCCTGCAAGGGGCTGCCACGCTGGGGGCAAACACATCCCAAGGACACAGCAGACCAGATTTCGGGTAAGCCAAAATTTCAGGGAGCTTTGAGAAATGAGAAACTGCTAAAACCCCCCCAAACCCCCTTTGTCCAGGCAGCACAGATGCACCGACTTTTCCTGCTGCTTCAGCAAAGTTCCACATCTCCTCCTCCCCCAGAACTAATGACCCAGCCCAATTAAAACCAGAAAGAGCCATCTCTTCCCTCCAAAGGACTGCAGCAGGTCTGAAACGGTGGATAGGCTGGGATGTTTTTCTCCCATAACATAACTAATTATCTAGAATTATTAGTGAACCCGTGTTGGGTGTTTTGCGTGTTCCCCTCCAAGCAATCAGTTCTTACAATGACCTCACATTTATGTGCTGTGTCACAGCCAAGCGGCTCCAACAGCACATTACAGATTTGCTCTCCATCCCACGTTCAACCCTCAGCCCAGCACTGAAATGCAGCCAAAGGAATAAGTAAGGGGGGGGAACCCGAACACGCACATCTCAAACAATGGATAAAGACACCACTTGCTTCTGTTATCATCTGATTAAGCACAGAATGCTTTGCTTCCCACCCAAAAAGATCTGAATCTCCTGTCTGCAAATAGTCCAACGACACAAGCTGCAAAATGACCCCGTGTTCAAAGAGGCTGACGCAGAACAAGCCAGAAATGGGCAAACTTCATCACCTTGGATGATGACAGGTCGCATTAGCACACAGCAGCACTTGCTCACCATGACCCACATGTGATGGAGGGAGCTCAAAGCAGCTCGGGAGCTAATGGATTAGCAGCACTGTGTCAGCAGCAGTGTTGCACATCACACTTGAATTGATACGCAGTTTTCCTCCATTAACAGCAATTGAGGGGGAGAGGTGTTTGCCCCCGGCCCCATCACTTCCCTAAGCAGGGTCCGCTCGTGTCACACTGACTCCATGCGTTGCGCTGGGTTCACAAAGCACTGGCCCCACAGGGATGGGAATGTTTAGGAATAGCATTAGCTCAATATTTAATGATGTTCTCTCTGCTGCTCTGGGAACGCTTTGCTGTGGGATCCCAGGCAGAAGAGATGATGCTGCAATGAGCACCAAAAGGTTTCCCTATGCCCGGAAAGGAAAAGGAGACAATTCCCAGGGCTAAAATCCACTAAAATTCCACCAGGTTCCCCTGAGGTCCCAAAACCCTGCGGGTTCCCCAATTCTGCCTGATTCACTGGCAGCACAATGTACAGGGAAAGCAGTAAATGAAATCAGATGATCTGCAGAGTTTATTCGCTACTGCTTTTCCCATAAACCACAGCTTAAGTTCCATTTCACCTGTATTCTCGCTTAAATAAAGCCTCATCTTCAGCTCCAATCTGCCTAACAACCCTTTCCCACTTATGTTTCACTACCTTGAACATTTCTCTCACATTCACTTACGTGATGCCAGTAAAAATGCTGGAGAAGCACCTTCAGGGAAAACTTCGCCACGGAAACAGGTTGCTATGAGTAAGGCAGAAGCCCCAGGAGCTCAGCTGCACCCATCTCTGCTGCAGTCTCATCAGGGGTAAGGCTGAACCAAAACCTCGCTCAAAACCCACTCCAGTCTGATGAACAAACCCTCCCCTCTGGAGCCAGGCTGAGAGAGCGGGGCTGGTTCAGCCTGGACAAGGGAAGGCTCCTGAAGGGGAGAACTTAGAGCAGCTCCAGTGCCTAAAGGGGCTGCAGGGAACCTGGAGAGGGGCTTTGGACAAGGGATGTAGGGACAGGACAGGGGAATGGCTTTAACTGCCAGAGGGGAGACTGAGATGAGACATTAGGCAGAAGCTCTTCCCTGGGAGGGTGCTGAGGCGCTGGCACAGGGTGCCCAGAGAAGCTGTGGCTGCCCCATCCCTGGCAGTGTTCAAGGCCAGGTTGGACACAGGGGCTTGGAGTAAGCTGCTCCAGTGAAAGGTGTCCCTGTCCATGGCAGGGGATGGAACTGGGTGAGCTTTAAGGTCCTTTCCAATCCAACCCAGGCTGTGATTCCATGATGAGGTCTCAAACACGTGGGCAGTCAGTCGGCTGGAGTGAATTGCACCAGCAGAGGATGGGGAGGAGGCAAAGCCGATGTCCCAGGAGCTACAGCTCCAGCATTTTCTTGCTGGAAACACACAGGTGAAATGGGATTTTGCTCCCCATGGCCATGACCTGGTTCCAAGGTTGCAATATGCACGATGCAAATACACTTCTGCCACACCAGACCCCAAAACCCATCACTTGGGCCCATTCTTTGCCTTTATGGCCATTGACACCACTATAGGTTGGTCCAGCCTCATCCTTCTGGTAGGACCATCTTCCTCACACTACATCTCATGCTGGTGATCTTATAGAGGTACTGCTGTCTGCAGAGAGCCATTAACTAACTACTGCACAGATGCTACCTGGGGCTAGCTGCAGAAAATGAAGTGCCAGCAGCAGCCAAAGCACTTGGGAAAAGGGATCTTTGCCAAGGAAAGGGAGAAGAGAAAGAAAACAGAATTATTGCTGCAGAGGAACAGCTCTCTGGGTGTTTGGTAGCTCAAGCCTGGGACCACCTTCCTCTGCTTGCATACATGACAGAAGCATCCACCCCATCCCTGCTCCCGCTGCTAAATCCCTTCCCCACTAGGAATTCCACCCCTCCCCAAGTCCCTGCCCAAAGTCCCCATGGGACCTTGGTCCATTCATTCAGGCCACCACCATTTCCCCACGACTGCCACCAACTCATCACCCCTTCCCTACACATCCACCCCCCCTTAACGCCCCACTTTGCTCCAAGCCTCACCTGCGCCATGAGTGGATTTATTGCACTTTTCACCTCCTGCTCACAAACTTCAGCCCAAACTTTAAGCCCATCCAAGCAAAACCCTTCAGGCAGCAGTGCTGTGCCTCTTGTTATTGTTATCTGCAGTGATTCTTTGCTTTATAGCATCACAAATAAAGCCTCTTATCTCCTTTGCAGCTACACTGGTACTGCGATGCGGAGCCAACGCTGCCTGGAGCACACACCCCCTGCCTTGGATTAATCTTCATCTGTTTACTGACAAATACACATATTTCATTTGTGCTGTGTAACTCTCCCATCTGTTGTTTGGTGGGAAGTGCTTGGAGCTCCGTACTTGCAGGTGCAAACAGATGCACCTCCATGCACGCAAGGAGCAGGAGGACATTGCAGGCACACTGAGGTCCGTGTGTTTCACAGCAGCTCTCAGAAACCCTTAGAGGGCTGCTTTGGGAGAGCACAGTGACTGTGGTTCCCTGCCCTCCAGGTCAGCAGTAAGTATTCCCTTGGAGCCTTCCTAAGGGTTTGGAGCAGCAGCTAAACCCCTTGGGAGATGCGTCCTCCTGGGGAAGCCCACCAGCCTCAGGCTGTTCACTCCTTGGATGTTGTCCCATTCTTGCACCTTTTTATTCCCTTTTAAGAAAACCAGAAAAGCTCCTGCAGGTTTTGGGGTTGGTTTTTCTGCTTCTTCAGTGTTGCTTTTCCAACACACACTTTCATACAGCCCAAAATAATCGAGATCTTCTGCAGAAAACCAGATTTTACATGAAAAAGATCACCAGGAGCTCCACACAGCCCTGACACAGAGCTCTCTTTGTTGGTTTTCTCTACTACAGGTGCCAAATAAACCCAGTCTGCCTGAGACAGATGAGATGCTGGATATCATCTTGTCTAACCTGTTGTTGCCATCAGCAATAACTGATAACTGCATCAAGCAGCAACCTTTTCCAGAAAGGTCTCCCCATCCCCTTGCACGAGAAGAAAACTGACGGGTTTGGTCCATCTTTCATGATCTACTGCACAAATAACCAGTATTGGATTTTCATACAGTCAGAATCCCACAACAGACGGGTGTCCTGAAGTCCAAGGTTTTATCCTCAAAGACTTAGGACCAAAATGAGCTGGAAACACCCACAGGATTCAGAAAGCCTTGGAAAGAAGTTTCCAAGATGCTACAGCTGAATCTACAACAAGGGGGAATTAACTGCCACTCAACCTCAACATAGAGGGAAGGACCTGGATTTACACTCCCAGTTATGACAAACCACCTGAGGAACCTGCTTCCGATGGGTTAGTAGTCCAGGACTTCGCAGTTTTCCAGGAAAACATCAAAACATATCCTTTCTAGGGGAAAACTCCCCAATATTTAATGGAAAAGCAGAGCTTTGGATTAGATGTCATTTCATTAGGGGTTGTTTCTACCATTAGGCAAAAGCACTGTAAACACCTGAGGGTTTCTTGTCTCCAGGAGCTCAGAAAAGCCTCTTCTCATCATAATTCTATCCCTTTATTTTCTTCCTTCTCACTTGCATGGTAGGATAACTCCACAGCTGAGTTGTGTTATTTGTTATTCCCAAACATGATTACCCACATTCAGCCTGCGCATTTGTCTCACTGCTTTTGCAGTCTAACCCCAACAGCTACAAATCCCGCCAGCAGCCTGCCCTGGGCTCAGCCACAAAAAAAACCAAGACCAAAGGAGCATTAACATGACAAAAGCAGGTTGGTTGGGGGTTTCGAAGCCAGGGGTTCATCAAGAAGCGCAGAGATTGGAGCAATGCCCACCGAGTCGCCAACCCCAAAGCCTCACACAGAACAGGGGTTTTAATCAATCTGCTTCATTTGGTCTTCTTTTTTAATGAGAAAGAAAAAAGCTTCTGCTTCGTTCAAAGATCCTCCAAGTCAGGGCAGCAACATTTGCACCTGCACTGCAAGCCCCATGCCCAGACGACTTCAAGAGCCAAAGTCATGCCACCATCACATGATACAAAGCAGATTACTCCAGGATTAGTCACCTGCTCCCTATTTACTCCTCAGTGCATGCTCTGCTTGATGCCACCACGTGTTTTCAATGCAGAGGAATAAGAGAAAGGAGCAAAGGGCAGTCTGTGTTCATGGGATGCAGCTGAACCTTCAGGGATGTTTTGCCTTACTTTTACCACCAGCTCAGCTTCCAATAACAGGCTTCTCTGGCAATCAATCTTCAGTATCTTCAATATGAACTACTGAATTCTGTTTTGGGTTTGGGGTGGGTTTTGCATCTTCCGGGTTGTTTTTCTAACACACACTTTTTTTATAGCCCAAAATAATGAAGATCTTCTGCATTGAATTCTATTCAGTGCTTGACAGAATTGCTGAAGGCAGGAGTGCAGAGCACTGGAGAACTTATTGAGAGCCATAACATCAAATGGCTATGGGAGAACCAGTGAAGCTGCAGATAAATCCCTCAGCAGCCTGGAAGAAGGGTTTTGCATGACAGCCCATGATGGACGTGCCTCAGGGGCACAGGACATGGCAGTGATTGCTCTGCTCTTTGCAGGGGCAAATGCAATGGGCATATGCAAAGCTTCTGGGGGTAGGGGAAGAAAGATCTGGAGGAAGGATGGAAGTATTTAAATGCATTTATGCAAACCCAAGGCCAGGTTGGATGGGGCTTGGAGCAAGCTGCTCTAGTGGAAGGTGTCCATGCCTGTGGCAGGGGGGTGGAACTGGATGAGCTTTAAGGAGCCTTCCAACCCAAACCAGTCTGGGATTCTATTTGAGGATGTTTCCCTAAGTTTTACTTGTGATGGAGGACAACAGAGCAAGGGAGAAACAGAAAAGGACTTTGTAAAAGACTTAAAAGAGACCCAGACCTGTGAACACAGGTTTTACAAGGCTCTAATAAAGACCAGAATGCCTTGAGAGGTAGCAGTAAAGAAAAAATCCCCACAACCTTCAAGTAGTTCCTTGAGGAGATGATTACGGAGCCAGGAAAAACAACGTGTGTATGCCTAGAGCTGAAAATCCCAGAAAGACAAATAAAGCCTCAGAAAAAAGGCTCAGAAAGAGTTTATGTGCTGAAGAGAAGCAGAGAGCTCTGGTTCATCCATACCCATCTGTGAATACAGACACTGGGCACTCGCAGTTGCCCTTGCCCTGAGGAGGAACCCCCGGGCAGAGTTTGAGGCACCCCTGAACACACCCCCACATCACAGCTTGCTTCTTCATCCAGCACTGACCTCTAGCATTGGCATAGGACCTCTTCTTCCACCAGGCAGGGGTCCAGTCAGTGGGGCCCTTCTCTGGAGAGGGTATTTCAGGAGTGGCAGGAGTCCTTAGAATGGTTCGGGTTGGAAGGGACCTCAAACCTCATCCATCTCCAGCCTCTGCCACGGGCAGGGACACCTTCCACTGGAGCAGCTCCAAGGCCCTGTGTCCAACCTGGCCTTGAGCACTGCCAGGGATGGGGCAGCCACAGCTTCTCTGGGCACCCTGTGCCAGCGCCTCAGCACCCTCACAGGGAAGAGCTTCTGCCCAAGAGCTCATCTCGGTCTCCCCTCTGGCAGCTTAAAGCCATTCCCCTGTCCTGTCCCCACAGGCCCTTGTCCAAAGCCTGTTTCCAGATTCTTGTACTCATGGGGACAGAAATGTCCGTCCCTGAAGGATGTGCATGGCACTGTAAGAAGGCAGAGCTGTGATCCCATTCCTGTGACCCCATCTCTGCTGTCACCGATCCACCATGTCTCTGTGCACATGAAAGCCTTGTCCACAGGCTGCATGTCTCATTTCTTTGGCTTAACTTCCTCCAGATTTCCAGCAAAGTTGCAGCAATCATGATGAATATCAGGGAAATTCAGTAAAGAAACACTTCATAAATCAAGACAATTTAAACACCATTAGCATTCAGAGCATATCTAACCCTGATTTCATATCACGCTACATTTGCTCGGCTGGTTGTTTGCATGCACCCTGAAGAAAACAGCTATGTACCAAAGAAAGACATCCATTTGTGTTGTAAAGCGCCAAGTAGTGAATCAATTTTACCTGGGTTACAAAATAGGTGCAGCAAAGCAAAATCTAACCGCTGCATGAGCAGGGGTTAGCCCTCTGCCATCACATCGCAAAGCCCCTCACCATAACTGTTTTCCTCCCCTCAAAGGTGCAGGTATCTCATGTTCTGCTTTATACCCATTTATTCTGCAAGCAGCTGCTCTCATCTGTTTAGAGCCTTAAACCTCTCATTTGCAAAGAGTTTTTCTCTCTTGGACATAGCACCAGAGCAAGTCCGGCCATGGGAGGTGAGAATGATTCTTCCAGGACAGCACAAGAAGTGTCAGCTGCTGTGGATGGAGGACGTTGAGCTGGGAAGAGCCTTTTGCTTCTGCTTGACTTGTCCCATAGCCCAGAATTCAACCCTGTGAACAGCAGAAGCAGTTTAGGGCTAACAAATCCAAACTAAACCAATTCATGTATCCTAAGATATAAAAGGCAAGAGCAGAGGCGAGTTAAAGATGGTCCAGCATTACATTTAGGAGACCTTAGAGCAGCCTTCCAATACCCAAAGGGGGTCTAGAAGAAATCTGGAGAAGCTGTGGCTGCCCCATCCCTGGCAGTGTTCAAGGCCAGGTTAGACACAGGGGCTTGGAGAAAGCTGCTCCAGTGGAAGGTGCCCCTGTCCATGGCAGGGGCTGGAACTGGATGAGCTTTAAGGTCCCTTCATCCCAAACCATTCCATGAATCTACGATTCTATGACCATGTTTGAGGATGGACAAAATCATCATAACGGCAAACAAACCCTAGATATTCTGGAGAAGGAAGGGAGGAAAATACCTGTATGAGGTTGCACTAAAAGCCTGTGATTTTTCCCTGTTTCCAAGGCACCCACTACTTTCTTGGGATCCTGGTGATAATGGGATATCATTCCCAGGCACCAGCATTATTCCCCTCTCTCAGTAGAGGAGGGAAAAAGAAGAACAATCAATGGCTGCATTTTCATTCTTGGGAATTAAACCTTCTTCCCAGGCTCTCAGCTCCTGACCTCTGTAATACAACATAAACATGTAAATCCCAGGCAAAGCCTCCCCACGCAGCAGGCAGAGCTTTCCTTCCCTCTCAAACCCAGCTGTCTGCTTAAGGAACAGGAGAAGTTCAGGTTGGACATAAGGAAGAAGCTCTTCCCTGTGAGGGTGCTGAGGCGCTGGCACAGGGTGCCCAGAGAAGCTGTGGCTGCCCCATCCCTGGCAGTGCTCAAGGCCAGGTTGGACACAGGGGCTTGGAGCAACTGCTCCAGTGGAAGGTGTCCCTGCCCGTGGCAGGGGTTGGAGCTGGAGGAGCTTTGAGGTCCCTTCCAACCCAAACCAGGCTGTGATTCTGTGATTCTCCCCCTCTACTGCATGGAGTGACCCCCCCTGCAGTTCCGCATACAGGGGAGCTGATGCTCGCTCTTGCAGAAGGGAGTGCTGGCCAAGTGGGACTGCTGGGCATTGCTCATTTGCTTCTGCTTGTCTATTAGTATTGTTTATTAATTAGCTAATACATGCAAGTTTATATGAATCTCGTTTCTAATGCCAGCAAATGTGCTGGGCAAATATTAATAGCTCTAAACACCAAGAGGATAGCGGAACCGTGCGCAGGTTTACTAAGAACAAATCATGCTAGACAATCTTAATTACATTTCTGATAGAATTGCTAAATCGGGATGAAGCAAAGGCAGTCGAGATTCATCTGTATCCTGATTCTTTGTTCTACTTGGCCAAGTGTGAATCACTAGAAAATGTCATGTAAACTGGCAGGGACTTGGCTGTTGTCAAGGAAGAAGTGGAATGATCGTTGGGACCACACTGATGAAAAGGGATGGGAACACTGCAGCCCACAGGAGCTGCCTGTTTGTCCTGGTGCTGGGATGCCCCGGTGAGCTGAGTTGTCCCGTGAGGGGGTCACAAGCACCAAAACATGCAGCTGTGGGAGCAGGGCTGGTGGTGTGGATGAGGGGTGCTGGGCATGGTGATACCTCAGAGCAGCTTCCAGCGTCTGAAGGGAGCTATGATCAGGAGGATGCTGGAGAGGGACGTTCATCAGGGACTGCAGCGATAGGACAAGGATTGATTGAGATGAGCTCTTAGGCACAGGTTCTTCCCTGTGAGGGTGCTGAGGCGCTGGCACAGGGTGCCCAGAGAAGCTGTGGCTGCCCCATCCCTGGCAGTCTTCAAAGCCAGGTTGGATGGGGCTTGGAGCAACTGCTCCAGTGGAAGGGATCCGTGGCAGGGGGGTGGAACTGGATGAACTTTAAGGTCTCTTCAACACAAACCACTCTGTGGTTCTATGATTCTGTTATCCCCAGGGAATGGGAGCTACAGGGCTGCTGTTGGGCATCAGCCACAGCAGCGAAGGTGGGGACCAGGACCTGACCCAGGGAGGCCACAGGGGGGAAATGAGGAGCAGAGGGGCACCATGGGGGTTGGCTTTAGTGATGGCCTTGGCAGTGCTGCGGAATGGTTGGACTTGATGCCTGAAAGGTCTTTTCCACCTTGGTTGAGTCTATGAGTCTATGCTGGAGTGGGGCAGAGCTGGGGGAAGGCAGAGCCATCCCAGCAACTCCTTCATCTGCCACCTTCATTTCCCCAACAACTGCAGAGCCTGAACATGGGTCCTGTCCTTAAGAGAGCTACCAACTGGCTGAAAATGCAAGGGCTTTACTGCAGCTTGATGGAGTTTAGCATCCATGGGTGCAATGCCTTGGCAGCTCCAGGACCTGCTGCCTCTCTCTGGAGCTCTTCCTCAAACACCTATCAGCAGCAAGCCACCAAGGTGGAGATCCTGGAGGTTATTAGTAAGGATGCAGTATTAGTTGGCAGCAAGCTGGCTTTTCTCCTCACCCCGTGCATGTGCATCTTGCTGCGCTCAGCGGTCAGCACGTGGTTGAGCCCTGCATCAGAAATGCAGATTTCCACTTAATACAGCCACTGGGACTGCTAACGCTGCTATGGGGATAATGCTGTAATGCAAATATCAGCGTAACTCTGTAAGAGCTCCATCATCAGCACGACTGCCACAAAGAGCGTAAGAGATAACCACAATAAGCACTCACCCTTATTAAGACCCTAATCCCAGCTCTGGGGTTTTTTTCTTTCTCCCCAGTTCAGATGGTGACAGAATAAATCATCAGCTTTATATATCAAATTTCCATTGCTATAAGCTCATCTCAGGTCACTTTTACTGGAGGGAAGCAGAAAACAGGACTCTGGGAGAGCTCGTGGCCACAGGGGTACATAGGCAAATTAGGCTGGTACCGAATGGGGTCTTTCTCAATTAGAATAATAGAATCCCAGCCTGGTTTGGATTGGAAGGGACCTCAAAGCTCACCCAGTTCCAACCCCCTGCCATAGGCAGGGACACCTTCCACTGGAGCAGGGTGCTCCAAGGCCCTGTGTCCAACCTGGCCTTCAACACTGCCAGGGATGGGACAGCCACAGCTTCTCTGGGCACCCTGTGCCAGCGCCTCAGCACCCTCCCAGGGAAGAGCTTCTGCCTTGTATCTGACCTGAACTTCCCATTTCAGTTTGAACCCATCACCCCTTGTCCTATCGCTCAGTCCCTGATAACGAGAATTCTTTTCCAGACACCCTCCATGTCTGATGCTAGAGGTTCCAGCCATGGGGATGGGGAAGGGGATGCAGAGATGAAGCCTAGAGGCAGTGGGTGACTGGTTGCAGCTGAGCGCAGAGCCAAGCTTCAAGGACAAGATGCAGATGCAGGATTACTTCTCTGCACCAAAACACCCAAGAGCATCCCTCCCTGTGAGCTGCTCCATGGACACAGCAAAACTCACACATTCTGATGATCATCCCTCAAACCCCCATAGAGCTGGTCCACAGCCCCTTTCCCATCCCCTGGAGCTGGTGACAGAGCACTCTGCTCCCTACTTTCCTCCTGGCAGCCACTTTGTGCCATTCCCCACTCTGATGCATTTAAAGGTGCATTTATAGCCTAAAGTAGATGTTTACAATTTATAATGGCGTTCCAATTACAGGCTGGGAAAGCGCCTGGAATTGAGCCTGTCTCCATTATTTATGGGCAGTGTAATCCTAACCCAATAGATACCTCTCACCAAGAAAGCTAACATTTTTCACTGGAGCACTGAAAGCAATACTTCATGCTAATAGATTCTGTTATCAGAGGGAAAGAAGCCTGAGAGCCCCAGAGAAGAGCATCTCCGAGCACAGGGATCCAGAGATCTTGATCAAAAAGCAACAGGCAGCTAAAACTGGAACTCCCCTTATGGGATCGACCCAAAAGACGGGACTGGGAGGAGGAGGAGGGATGTCCACCTCCCACTGAGTGCAGCAATAGAGATGGAGGAAAATGGGGCAACAGATCTCTCCTTCCCATCCTAACAGCATCCGTTCTCTTCCCTCGTGCCCCATGGAAGCATCTGCATTTGAAGATTGTTTCACACCTCTGTGACACCACATCCAGAGCTTCTCCAGAGGAGTTAGACCTCACGCAGCAGGGACAAGGGATGCTCAAACCAGCTGAGTTAGGACACAGTGCCAGCGGGTTCCTGGGACGCTTAGGACACCCCAAATGCAAGACACAAGCTGGTTGCCTTTCTCTTGCCTATAAGGGAGGACTTACCTGCTGGATGGTGACACCTCTTGCAAACTGGCAGGAGGGGAGCTCTAAGCAGGTCTCAGCCACGTTTTGGAGGTAGCAAACCTTGTCTTGGTGTGTGTCTGCACACGATGGGTTCCCCTAAGCATCCTTGTCCAGGGTGCAGAGGCTGAAGGGCTTCTAGCACGGAGAATATTGTATCTTTGAAATACAGTTTGGGCTTATTAAGGGCCAGTGGGAGCTTGATCATTGAACAAATCCTCTCCACTCTCCTCCAATATCTCCCCCCACTGTTCCTCAAGGATACCTGCTGTGCTGTGAGAAGAGCTGAGGTAGTAGGCCGTCATCTTCCTCTCAATCTTGATGACCTTGATTTTGCATGACAAGCTGCATACTCCATTAATTAAAGGAAAAAAAAAACCTCCATTCCTTCTAAAAGGCCATTATTTTAATTTTGACAGGTAATTACAGCAGAAGAAATGATAAATTTTCCTGAACACTGTTTGTCTTCAGCAGAGGCATTAATTATGGATGTTTTAAAGCTGAGCCTGGATGTAGCTGAAGATATGTCAATGGATGAAGAAGTGCTTGAGACCACCTTGAGCATGACTTCCTGATGAGCAGCCCCATCACTGCACTTCTTCCCACAGCATAGGAGGGATCGTGCTCTTCTGCAGCTTCACAGCAGGAGTGAGGGATTAAAGCAGCTAAATAAGATTCACTAGAGAAACTCATAACAGCATGACACACTTGGCCTCTGGAACTCATTGCCATCATACATCATCTGGCAGTGTTTAAAAAGGGATCACCGTTTAATGCAGATAAGAAGAAAATCCGGAGTTATATCAAGGGGAGGGGAGAGAGAACCAAGATATTCTGTGAAACAAGAAACCTGGAGAGGGGCTTTGGCCAAGGGCCTGTAGGGACAGGACAGGGGAATGGCTTTAACCTGCCAGAGGGGAGACTGAGATGAGCTCTTAGGCAGAAGCTCTTCCCTGTGAGGGTGCTGAGGCACTGGCACAGGGTGCCCAGAGAAGCTGTGGCTGCCCCATCCCTGGCAGTGTTCAAGGCCAGGTTGGACACAGGGGTTTGGAGCAAGCTGGTTAAGTGCACTCAGACCCTGCATAGCAATAGCAGCTTCGATGAGCCCAGGTTGGCCTTGCTCCTGGTCATGAGCTAAACCAGCTGCTAACACCCAGGGAATGGCATCAGCCTCTTCTGAGGCATGAAACCATTTGCAACCCCAGCCCAGGAGCTCCACATTCAGCCACTGGTTGCTGCTGGGCAGGACGTGGTGCAGGGCACCGGCTGCTGTGATGAGGATGGGAGAGGATGCAAAGGGTCTTGGTTCCACCAGAAGCATCCCCCTGTACCACTGACCATTCCTGCCAAATCCTGCATCAGCAGAGATCTAATTTCTTCTCCTTGGTTTCCATTTCAGCTCTGCAATACTCACACCACAGAAAACAGGCTCATCCCCTCCATATGCTGAACCATTGCGCATCCCTGCACTAGGACTCCCTAGGAGGAAATCCCACACTCTGCTCCCACTCCATGGGAAGAGCCCGTCCTGCATCCAGGACAGGATGGAGCACCTGCTGGTAGGATTCTGCATAAGTGGCCCAGACAAGCAGTCACCAAGAAGATGATGCTGTCCCATCCCACTCTCACTTCTGGCCTTTTGGCTTTAAATGATTTCCTCCCTGGCTATAGGGATAAGCAAAGGCATTTGGTACATCTCCAAGTGTTGTTAGCAGGGGAAGTTGCACCCACTAGAGTTGTAAGCATCATTAAGAGGGTGATTTGCTATATTAGCCAATTAGAGTTGATGTGATATCAAACACAGTACCTGCCCGCAGAGGGGAGCTGACAGGACCCCAGGATGGTGGCTGCCTCCTGCTTTTCCCAATCCTCCCACAAAGCCCAGGATTTAGGTGGTACCCAGCTACTCAAGCTTCCAACTGCGCAGCTATTCAGTCAGTGCTAGACTAAAGCATGTGGTGGGGCCCCGAGTGTGCCAGGGGAGTGTTGGCACAGGGATAAAGGACCCAGCAGCATCCCACTGGCATTGATTTACTGAGACAGGCTTGGCTGAGGGGATCTGGTGGACCATGCATGGACAGGAGCCCATGCCAGTGGTGGGTGATCCTCCTCCAGGCAGAATGTCCCAGAACCAGACCACTGGGACCAAAAACCAGAGCACACCTACACCAGCGCCAGGCCCCAGCTGCTCTTTAGGAGAGGATTTATCTCATTCTGGATAAAGCTGGATTCAGCTGACGGAGAATCCAGATTCTGCTGCTGGATTCCAATGGAAGGTGCTCACACCCCTTGGAGACCCTTCCCTGAGCTCTGATCTCAGTCCCTCTGCAGACTCATGCAGCTGCCTTTGTATCCCAACCTCCATGGAGGGTTTTCCCCCTGGTTGTGCTTGCTGGATTCTTATTTTGGCTGGAAAACTGAGCTCCCCATTGCCCCAGAGGAGATGCTGCCGCCCCCCAGCCTCCCTGTCCCTCCATGTGCTCCGTGGCAGTGCAGGCTTCCACACTTTCCTTGCCAAAGGGCAGACACAGCATTAAGCATTAAGACATTACAGGAGGCCTCAGAAGGCTGGGCTGGAGCCAGGCTCCTTCATTAAACACAAACCCTATCAATGAATAACCAATGAGGTATGAAAGCCTCCATCACTCGGCTGCCAGGCACATGAATCTCTTTTGCATTTGACTTAAGCCAAAGGAAAATCCCAAATCCACTGCACACCATTTTACACATGCCCAAGATGAGCCCATACCGGTTACCTGAAGATGTTCCTCTGGGGAGATGTCCTGCTCTTGCAGGTATCATCACCCCCATGGATGAGCTGCCAGGGCAAGGCATCTCTGGATGCTTTTACTAAGCCATAATCACACTGGAGTCACTTGATTGTCCTTTGAACAGCCTCAGACAGAAGCAAAGAATAAATCCAAGTTATTAAACCCTTTAATCACTTCTTGTCCCCAAGCACAGAGAGAAGGGAGGAAGTTGTAAGCACCAACAGCAATGGAGCCAGAAAAGAAACCCTGCCATGGGGCTGAGCAAGGGTGAAGATGAGCAACCAGCGATGGTTGCTCATGAAGATGAGCAACCAACCTCTGCCCTGTGCCATCGGGATGACCACTTCTTTTGAGCTTTTCATCCTGGTGCCTCCCTCCACCGTGATGAGTATCACAGAGACAAGAATTGCTCCCCTCCTGTGCAGGGATGTTACAAGGATAAGTGGCTGTGAGATGGAGACACAGTACTATGGTAACAGGAGTACCACAAACCTGAGACAGACCTGGAGGAGAAGGCCTTGGTAAAAAGAGCAGAGAGGTGCAGAAGAGCAGGAGACTCATTCTAACACCCAGGCTAATGAGTGAGAACACAGAAGAGATAAAGCAGATGAGATGGGAGACAGGGATCAGCTCTGCTGGGAGCCTCCTCCCTGCTCAGGAGGGACAGATGGACATGGGATCACCTGCAGCACCCCACTGTGACCTCCCTGGGTGGGAAACCAACAGCAAAAGCCACCAAGTTGGGCATTACTTGAGGAGATGATGTCCCCAAGCTCATCTACTGCAGAGCGCATGAGAGCATCGTTAATGCAGAGCACATTAAACTACCCTGGGCACCATGTGCAGGACAGGGAAGATGTGGTGAGGGAAGGATGCTTTGAGACCCATGGGTACCCTGGAGAGTCTGAGGAAGCTAAGGCTTGTTGTCCCTGCCATGGGGACAGCTTTGAAGTCGATTTCCCACCTTACTCCTCATTCCTCCTGCTGCAGATTCACAAGCACATTGGATGTTCAGTCATTGAGACCAACCTTCTCAGCATCGCAGGCCACTTCATCACCCTTACTTCCCCAATGACTCCTGTGGGAATGAAGTACAAAGCATCCAGTCTCTGCAGGAAACCCCACCTTTCCCTTAAGAGGTTTCCTCACACGGATAATCACTGCTGGAAGCGCGAGCCTCATTTCTCATCCAGTTCCCTCCCAGCCGCCACTTCCCTCTTGTACCTTATTCCACTGGGCATTTTCCATCTCCAGAGCTGCTCACACTGGAATAAACCCCCCTCACAGTCTTCTTTTCGAGGAGCAGAACAGCACAAACTCTTTTTCTCCCTATCAGACAGTTCTCTCCCGTTCACCATCCAAAAACAAGATGTAGAAGGATCCATCCTGCATCCCTCCCAAAGGGTGATGCTTGATAACCTGAGTTTCTGATCCTCACCTGCACAAAAACTGTTCACACAGGACTTGCAAAAGGGATGTTTTTATCGGTTAGTCATTGAAGGATTTCAAACCCCTTCATTAAATGCAATTTATGGTGGTTTGAAGAAGCCAAATGGCATCAGCAACTTCTGTAACAAGCGACACAAAAACATCTTCTCAGTGCCTCTTTTATGTGGTTTTGCCCATCATCATGGCAGAGAGATAAAGTTCTCTAATTCATTTCCACTAATAGACTCAGGCAGCAACTGATGTTTTTTATGAGGGTGAATATGTCTGTGGGATGTACGAATGTTTATAGGCTGGTAAATTTGATGTATATGGAATGAGGCACCATTGCTATTGGGAAAGGCCGGGTGTTTCTAGGAGAGCGAACACCATTTGCATTGACGAGGTTAATGCACATTAAGCACTCCAGGTCTGCAGAGGTTTCTCTCTACTCCAAGCCCAGCTCTTGGCTTTGCTGCAGCTTCTCTGACCCCATCAAGCACAAACCTTAAGGGATGTGGTTGCTTTTGCGTGTCCCAGCCCCAGAAGTAACAGGTCTGCTCATGCAGGAGGAGGTGGTTGCTCTGCTCAGCTCCCATCATTTAAGATAATGGAATTCAATGGGAAGGGCGCAGCATGGACATGCAGGGCGGGAGCATCCCCTGGATGTGTCTGTTCCTTCCTGCACGTGCAGTGACCCTGTAGAAGGTGCAGATGGGACTTTACGGCTCCAGCAGCTCTGCCTGCAGCTCAGAAGCAGCCCGATCGTGGCGGTGTTTCAATGCCCTCTTGTGCTCAAGCACAGAGGGTTTGTGGAGGAGCTGAGCCTGGAGAGATGCTGATGCAAAGGTCTCCTCGGTGGTTTGGGGCAGAAGAGAAAAGGCTTTCCCATTGGGATCAACCCCCTTAGTATGATCTTAACCTGAAACCCATGAAGAGATAAAACCACATCAAAATTAGGCTTAATGCTTTTAAATGGGAGGAGCCTTGGATGGCGAGGGGGGTTGCCCATAACTGGGAAGGCAGAGGGGACTTGGGTTTCCCACTGCAACGGGGGTGGGAAACTGGGGAGAAGGGAAAAGAAGCCCCAATCCTCACCTTCTTCTCTGGAATGCCCATCACTTCTGCAAGGGCCCTGCACATGGCAGCAGGATGCCTTGTGCCTACAGCATGTTGCAGGGCACACCCAGGCAGAGGAATCTGTTCTTGTGCTGGCATTTCTTTACCTTAAACCCTTCGGTTATCTACCTTATTCCCAGAAGGTTTGGGGGGTTCAGGAGCATCTCTTACATTTCGGCAAAGAAAAGGAGGATTCTTTGGGTTAGATTAATAGGAAAAGCAGCTCTGCACCCTGGAGAATGGCTTTCCTACAGGAAACCAGTGCCCAGCACAGCCCACTCTGAAACAAAGCAGTGATTGCACAGATGAACCACAGAGCCATGAAGATAAACACCTATCATTGCTGCCATCCCATGGAGCTGAGAAGCCACCAGGAATGACACTGGGACGAAGTTCTACTGAGGACTGAAACCTTGCAAGAGCGAAAAGGCTGAAAGGAGCCTTTTCTGACCCATTAATATGTAGGAAATCGCTCAGGGGAAGGTCTTCAGCAACAACCATGACACAAAAAGCCTTCACCATCACCTTCAGATGGGTTTTGCCTGTGCCCAGCAGAGAGGAAGGACATTACCACTTTGACTGCCCACCCTTCATGAAGGGTGATCAGCAGCTCTGTAATCACCATCAGAGCAGGGCTTTGTGTTCCACTTCATGAGGGCTCAGTGCTCCTGAAGGGAAGAGCCGTGTTTTCATGATATCTGTGGTAGAAGGACTGCAGGTAGGGCAGCAGCAGCTGCCCCCAAACTTCATTGCATCCCCATTTCATCCATCACTGGCCCCGTGTCAAACAGCTGCTTGCAGGAGATGTAATTCCACAGGAAAACTTCCTTTCTGGGTGCTTTGCTCCATCTAGTGCCCATGGAGTGAGGCTCAAAGGGGATAAGGGCTGGCGGCACCTTCAGCAGCTGCCTTTGGGGAGCCCCACACCACATCCCTGCACCAAGGAAACCCTTCCCCTAGCCCTGCTTGTTGGATTTGATGTCCATGAATGCAGCCACCACACACACCAAGGGGCTGGGTGCTTTTAGGCCACCCCATGATCACTCAGCACCACAGTGGAGCTGGGAGCTGCAGGGAGACCCTGTCCCCCTTGGGGTGCCCATTTTCACTTGTGATTTCTGCTGAAGATCAGCAAAACTTCCACTTTCTTACTTCTAAATGAATGCCGGAAAATAAGAAGTCTCCATCGGTAAAGCTGTGGTGGGACCCCACCACAGCACATCCTCCATTGCTTCTTAACCCCAAAATGTGGATTCAACACAGCAAGACACAGGGATGCTCCATGGTCCAGCACCCCAAGGCACCCCACCTCTTCTGCGAGCAACTCACTGGGAGAAGGCAGCAGAGCTCTGCTCTCGCCCTGGCTCCCGTGTTGGCAAACAGAGTGGTTGAATTGGGTAGAGGCAGGACACAGGCCTGAGCACTTGTGTCCTGCCTGGGCAAAGCAGCAGTGATGAAGCACGGAATCAGACTCTGCAACTCAAGGAGAGTTATAAAGCAGGTACGTTTATTACGGCGCCGGGTGCAAGGGGGGTCATTCCTCCTAACTTGCGCACCTAGGGGTTAAGCAAGCAGATATTTATTACACGCAAACATACATATTCATTAGGTTCCCAAGAGAGCTGTGGGGATATTACACCTGCCCGCAGATGGCCGTGGGCAGGGGTCTTCAAGATGAAGTAAGCAGTCTTCCTCAGGGTGCACTTTTCACCTTTGGCACAGTCGGATGCCCCAGTAATCACAATTACCTGAACCCAGCCGGTATCTGCAAGTTCCTGAGAGCTGGCAAAGACCGAGAGCAGTATGATCTTCGTCCAAAATGTATCGCAAGCAGGACAGGATGGGCAGACAAGGAGTATCCCAAGCTAGCAGATGTTTGGGAGTCACTGCCTCCAAACTAACTGATAAATTAGAAGGACGCTAAGAAAGAATTCACTCATTAGAAGGATGAAAAGAAATAATTCACTCTTTTTAGTAAGACTACTAAATTCTGTTATCACACCACAGACTTACAGCACAAACCTTATTCTCTTCGGCAGTGTTTTAACCCTATGTTTAAAACATAGGTTTAAACACGTGGTTAAAATTATGGTTAAACACTTAAGAGTGTTTTAACCCTATATTTTCCTGGCACTTGTTTTCCTTATATCAGCGGCAAAGAGGGAAGGGGAGAGCCCGCTCGGTCAGTGCCCGCAGGGAAACTGTTCTGAGGGTGGAAATGGAGCAGCAAGAGGGGAAACGAGAAAGGATACAAAGAGCACGAAACGGGACCCGGCCGGCAGCAGCCGCGGGTGCCGGAGCCAGAGCTGGGGGCGGAGGAGAAGAGAGGGGTTGAGCCTCTGCCCATAGGGCAGCACGGAACCAGGCTCGCCGCCAGCTCCCGCCCCGCACACAGCCCCACGATGGGGCCCCAGCGCCACACGGGGCTCCGCCCGCAGCCGGGCCCGGCCCTGCGGCGACCCCTGGCGGCCAGCGCAGAGCTCCCAAGGGTCCCCGCCGCCGTCCCGCACGCGCGCACCCCCCACCCCACGTGCACGCACCCGCGTGCGAAGCACCCGCGCCCTCGCACCCGCGCGCCTTTGCGGGCGCGCACACGGGAGGGGTGGGGGCGGAGCCTCAAAGAGCGCGGGGCCTCGGCGCGGTGGGGTCTGGGGCGGAGACTTAGAGAGGGGGGCGTGGCCCCTCGCGAGGGGGCGTGGCCTCGGCGCGGGGGCGTGGCCAGCGGGAGGCGCGCGCTGACTCGGCCCGCGGTCGCCGCCGCTCCCGTGTGCCCCGCGCGGCCGGGGCCGCCCCCCCCCCTCCCGCCATGGCCGGCCGCGGCTCCTTCCCGCTCAGCCCGCTGCCCCCCGCCGCCGCCCCGCCGCCCCCGGGGCCCGGCCCCGCCATCATGCGCGGCCCCAGCCCGGTTCCTGCCGCCGCCGCTGCCGCCGCCCCGGGATACCGCCCCATGGGCCCGGCCTCCGCGCAGTACCAGGTGAGGCGATGGGCGGGGGGGGGGTGCGGAGGTCCCTGAGGGCCCGGGCGGGGTGTGGAGGGCTCTGGGCCGGCCGTTGGGGCCTTCCCCGCGGCTGCCGGCACAGGCCCGGCCGCCGCTCCGCAGCCATTTCCCGTAGCGCGGCCCTGCACGGAACCTGTTTATCCGCCTCTTCAGCCAAGGCGGGGGAGCCGCTCGGTGCTGCGGGTGCGTGTCCTCGAGGAGGAGCTGAGGAAATGGGGAAGCGCTGGCTGAGGAGAGAGAAGGCGCCTGCAGGCGAGGGGGAAAGTAAACTGAGCGAGAGTAAAGTGAAAAGAAGCCCCTCGTTTTCCAGCCCCATCGCAGAATCCTGGAGTCAGCCAGGTTGGAGAAGACCTTTAGGATCATTAAGTCCACCCATTCCCCAGCACTGCCAAGGCTACCACTGACCCATGGCACTGAGGCCTCGTCTCCACGGTGTGTGAACACTCGCAGGGACGGTGACTGCAGCCCTGCCCTGGGCAGTTCCAATGCCTGAGCACTCTCTGGGGCAGGAATTGTTCCTCAGCTCCATCTAACCCTGCCCTGGTGCAGCTGAGGCCGTTTCCTCTTGTCCCATCCCTGTTCCTTGGGAGCAGAGCCCAGCACCCTCCTGGCTCCATCCTCCTCTCAGGCAGTTGTAGGCAGCGATAAAGTCCCCATCTCCTATTAGACCATCCCCTATTAGAAGTGTATTCTGACCTACACTCAAGTTTTGTCTCCCTCTCGTGCTTATGGGTTCACTCCTGGGCACACAATGGGTATTTTGGGTGTTAGGTTTGTGGTGTACAGCAGGTTTTGAATGGAGGAGCTCCTCCGGAGCTCCTGCCTCATTCCCGTGAGTTAGAACTTAAGGAATAAATCCGGCTGAGGGAATTTCCAGCTTGTAAAGCTTGGTTAACATGGGACAAGGAAACAACTTCCCCCTGTAGCCTTAAAACCAGCAAAAAGCCTGGTGCTGGAGACCAGAGGTGGCACAGCCAAGGCTGGTCTGAGCTTGACTTGACAGCGTTCCAGTTGTCCTGACCTTCCATGTGTTGCAAAATCTAGCTGGGAAAACAGTGCCTGACAGAGCAGCCTGGAGCTGCTCGCTGCTGTGAGTGAACAGGAGAACATATGCTTGCCTTTTCCCCCTCCCTGTTGCTGGCCATAACACCGAGCTGGCAGCACATGTTGGGAGCACACGGCCAACATAGAGTGATGTGGACAGCCCCGTGGTGTCTGGCACTGCTAAACCAGCGCAGTGGGGATGGTCAGTGAGCACCATGCGAAGGGATCCAGAGGGTCTGTCCTTTGTTTTGCAATTCCCAGGCTGGGGAAAGCAGCCGCTCCCAGCCCAGCGGCTGTCCCTGCTGTTCCCGGAGGACTTCGTGCTCTGTTACACCCTGGCTCAGTGAAGAAACTTCATTATTTGGGCACTAGGAGACACAAGAGGCTTCACGCGCGCCAGCGAGTGCTTCGGGGCTCTTTAAGCGCTGGGTTTTCCAACATATGCTCGTCCTTCTGACATCCGTGCGTGCCTGCTGCTGATTTCCTGGCAGCTCCAGCAGCGAATTCATGAGGATGACTCTCTTTGGGAGTTCCTTCTGGGAGCTGATGTTTCCAGAGCTTCCAGGTGCTGGTACCATGCCTGCAATGGGAAGGAGAGGGGGTTTGTCCAGAAGAGTGGTCAGCTGAGCTGTTGGGCTGCTTGGTGCTGGGTCTCTGGGCAGAACCCCCATCCTGGTCCCTGTTGCTGGCTTCACAGTTACCCCGTGCTGGTGCTTCAGTGATGCGCAGAGGTGGCAGAAGGGTTTCATTGGCACTTGCTGGTGGGAAGGAGCCTGGTTTCCATGGGAAAGGAGCGCTGTTGTCCCAGCCCTCAGAGATCCCATTCCTGGGCAGGCAGCGCTGCGAAGGGGAGTTGTGCTTTGTTTATAGTGGAGCTGGAGAAGTTGCTGGTGTGGAGCCAGCTGAAAGATGGGGTGGCCTGGACGTGCTGGAGAGGGCGTAGTGATCCCGATCCACCCCGTCTGCTTGGGAGCAGGGAAAAACTGTTCCTGCTCATTGGGTGATGGGGCTTGGCTTGGAGAGGACCTGGGGAAAACAGCCAGTGTTGGAGCTGTACCAGAGTGATGCTGCTTGGGCCAGGTGACCCCACCCTTCCCAAGGGAGAGGGTTTCCAAGGCAGGTTTCATCACAGACTGAGCCTCCAGTTAATTGAGTGATGGTACAAAGCAGATGAACACTGTCCTCTCGGAGCAAGAGGGAGGAAGGCAGTAACAGAGCATTGTGGCCTCTGAAACGCTCTCAGTTTCTCCTGGGGGAACATGATAACATCTCCCGAAGTTGCTGTTGAAGGCCCTCACTTCATCTTCCGCCTTCTCAAGAGCTGTGGGGGCCGTTCCCTGGGCAGTTGAGCACTGCAGCAGCACAAAGGCAGTGGTTTGTGCCAGGCCCTTCTCTCTGCTCTTCCCTCCAAGCTGCCAGTTTCTCTTTCAAGCAGGAACCCAGCACCTTTGTTCCTTGTTCCTGCATGCGTTCGTGCCCGTGTTAGGACCCGAATCCCCGTGACCTTTCCTTTCCCTGGCCTGGCACATCTGCAGCTCCAGACGTGAGGCTGCAGCCGGGCGGGTTTGGCTGGACCCAACATCTCCTCCGGTGCCTGAAACGCTGCCAGCACGTGGTCTAAACCTGCTCCGTGTCCCTGCCTGTTGCTTTGTCCTTCTCCCTTTGATTTACTACTTCCTCATCGACTGGCTCCTGCAGCTCCTTCTGGCTCAAAAGACAGCAGCTCTTCGGAGCGTGATGAACTGTGCTGGGGCAGTTTGCGGGCTTGCTGGGAGCAAGATGCTGCCTGCAACAGCATCTTGAGAACAACCACCTCCCGGATGAAGATCTCCACCAGCACAAACCCAGGCTGCTCCTGGCGTTCTCCCAAGAGGGATCTGCTCACAGATTACAAAGAGGGGGAAAGCACCCTTTTGGGGTGTGCTGGAGGGGCTCACTTGGTCCCAATCCATGCGAAGCCCTGGGTCGAGTGGTGGCTCCTTGAGGCCAGCCTGGCAATAGAGCTCAAATCCCGTTTGAGCAGGGCTTTTTTTCTCCATCTCTCCTAATGGGATGTGCTGCTGCGTGGGGAGGGACTTGCAGGAAGAGCTGTTGTTGCCTGGCATCTCTCCAGGGCTCTGCTCCCAAAGCCCCGGGCCAAGATGCACGTGAGCTCTCGCTGTTAGTGTGTACAAAGTTGGATTGTGCCTTTCTGGCCAGAGCACAACGGGATGTGCATTGGGAAGAGCCTTTTCCCCTTGCTGGGGAGATGCAGGGAAGAGCTGCAGCCTTGGAAGGGAGATAGGAGCTGTGGTCTGAGTTGCTGCTTCTCTTCAAGCTCGCTCTCCAGCTTCTTGCAGATCCGTTCTGTGATTTATTGCTCCCCTCGTTTTTCCTTTCTGCTACCAGCCTTCAATTCGTGCGCTGCCCTTCCTCAAGAAGGGGCCTTTGGCAGGCGGGAAGGCTTCTGTCATGCCAGCAAACATCCATCGGGAAGCCTTCCAGCCTCCCATTGGATTCAGCTAAAGCTGACTCTGTGCGAAGCTCCCCAAACACAAATGGCCTGTGCATTGACCTGGGATGAACCGCTAAACCGCAGCCAGCCCCATCCGCTCCTTTGGCTCTGGCAGGGAGCAGAAACAAGCTGTTTTCTGTCCCATTTCCAAAGGGCTCTCCGCAGGGAAGGCTGGATGAGGTCCAGCTTGTTCCTCAGAGCTGAGCTTGCTGGGTTTGCCCTTCATCCACCCCACTGGCAGGGGCGGTGGGGGAGGACGAGGACCCGGAGGAATGGGGCAGCAGCACAGCCCTGGGTGAAGAGGGGTGGACAGAGGGACAAAGAGTGTTAGACAGGAATGAGCTAAGGAAGGGCTCCTCGGCTTGAGCTGGTTGGATAAAATATGCTGAATTTAAGCCCGCTTGCATCCTGCTCCTTTCCAGGGCTTCCCAAAGGTGATGGAGGCAGGTTTCCCCCACCAGGGCTGTAATGCTGCTGTAAGGCGGCCCTGTGCCTGGGTGAGTTGTGTCTTAGGAGGGGCTGAGGCTCTCCGGGCTGTTGAACACAAGGCAGAGGCTGGTCCTGGTTTGCTGAGAGCTTTCTCCATTCCCCTCAGTTTGCAAATCTTGAGGGGAAACTGCATCCATCTGTGTGGAGGGTTCTGCATTCCCGTTTTCCTCATCCAAGCAGTTCAACACCAATCCCTGCTAGGCTGAACTCACCCCCTCCAGTAGCTCAGCTGTGGCTGATGGTTCTCAGATGTGTGTGGAGTTGATGTTAAAGACTGAAGTGTGACAGATCCATTCGTCCTTGCACTGCCTCTCTCACTGCTGACAGAGTTGTCTTCTCTTCTTGCAGCCCCTTGTCCCTCCAAAGAGCAGATGGACACACAGGACACCTTGCACAAGGTGCTGTCGCTGATGTGGAGCTGGCAAAGCAATCCAGCCAGCCTTCAAATTGGGATAGATGAGAAATACGACCTGTGGAGTGGCAGAGGGAGGCAGGAGAGGCCTCAGGGCATGGTGGCGATGATGAGAGCTGCCCTGGCTGAAGGACAGGAGCTGGCCATGGCCATGTCAGCTTAGTCCAAGCAAGCTGCTGACAGTGTTCCCTTGTCAGTGCGTGTGGGGAAGGGGTTGTGTTGTCCATTGTCATGTAGGGAACCTCTCTGAGCTTCATCAGGTTCTCTGTGGCACTGATCACTGTCTCTTCTATGGGCTTGAGGAGCACCCAGGGGCAGGGGTTTGCCCAGAAGCCGTCTGCCTTCTTCATGCTCCTGGTGGCTCTGGGCTGTTGCAGGTGACCTCTTGCACTGTGCAGCTTTCCTTGGGGCTCCTGGATGTCTGCTTAGAAGTTCCACAGCTTCTCATGGCTTATCTGTTCCCCAGAAGCTCTGGTAGGTGAGTCAGCAGGGTTATGGAGCACACTGCTCCTGTAACCACGCTGCAAACAGTATTTACATGATACCTCTCTGGTTTAATGCTGCCAAGGGTGTGGATCTTGGTTCCTCTCCTCCCAGCTCCACCATGGAGCTCTTGATAAACCCGGAGAAACTGGGTTCTGGCCTTGTGGGTTTTGGCATAAGAGGAGGTGCTGCTGGCTGCGGGCGGCTCCTGGCAGTGCTGGAGCAGTCCTGCTTGTCACGAGGAGCTGTGCAAATGTGGCTGATCCAAAGGAGAGGAACATCTGTGAGGAGCAACAAACACGCTCCTGCCTTGCAGCCAGGGCAGGTTTGTGAGCCCAGCCTCCAGAGCTGCTGCTTCAGAGGAAAGGAGAGCCAGTGTCTGGTTGTGTAATGGGCTCAGCGCCTTGTGTGCGGGGTTTCGAGCTGCCACGTGCAGCACTCGCCCTGTGACCCGCTGCTGTTCGACTTCCAGGCCGCAGCACTTGGTGTGTTTTGGGGTTCTCCAGCTTTCAGAGACACCAGTGGCCTCCAGAGCAACTCGAGCTCTTGGGTTTGCACTTAGCGGCTTTGCAGGGAGAAGGTGAGTGTGGTTTGGCCCCAGCTGCCATCAAACGAACCCTGCTGCCACACATCTGAGCCTAAGATCTGCCTAAGATCTCATCTCAGTCTCCCTTCTGTCAGGTTAAAGCCATTTCCCTTTGTTCAAAGCCCTTCTCCAGCCTTCCTGTTGGCCTCCTTTAGGTATCGTAGGGCTACCTTAAGATGCTGTCATGAGGTGGCTTTTAGCAGGGAAGTGTGGTGGGAGGGGAGCCGTGGGGGATGTCCTGGCACGTTGCGGAGCCTGCGGCAGAGCAGAAATGTTGCTCTGCTGGCTCAGTGGCTCTCCCAGCCTCGTGTCTTGGCAGCAGGGAGCCGAGGATCAAAGGATCCCGGGAAGCTGTTGGCTCAGGCCACCAGTGCAGCAGGCTGGAGCGCGTAGGGGCAGCCAGTGGGTCGTGGGGTGCTGTCACTGATTGCTGAGGGTCCCAGGGGGTGTAGCCCTGGTGGCACTCATGAGGCAGCAGTGTGGGTGCTCTGTTGCCAAGCTGCTCTGTGCCAGGGGATGCACATGGGCTGTGAGTGCTGCCCTGGCTCAGGACCCTTTGCAGGGGTGGTCAGATGTTGTGTTGTGGCTCCTAAATGCCCTTTCCAGGTCCCTGGAGGGAGAAGGACAGGAGCTGGGGTGCTGGCAGGGGGTGAGCTCTCACCTCCATCCCTGCACCCAGGGGCTCAGCTTCCTTCCTCATTCTCAGAGCTGTTAGGAATTGGGATTGCTCCGCTTCCCTCCCAGGCATCACTTGCAGCAGTGCCTGCTACCTGGAGGGGAAGCCTCTGCACAGCACCTGATGTCCTCTGGCTTTGCAGGCAGTAGTGACCCTCGTGATGCTCCAGGTCCCATGTCTCCTGCTGTGGTGGTGGCGCAGGGCCATGCATGGTTTCAGCTCTGTGCTGGCTGCCAGGCTGGGCTTCCCCTATGCTCAGTGCCTTCTGCTCATCCTGGTTCTGCTTTCCCATCACTCTTCCTGCAGTGGGAAGGCTGCAGCTCCAGATGTTCTTCCATGTTCCTTTCCCTGACTCATACCTTGGAGCAGGGTACGGCTGCAGGAATCTCATTGGGAAAGAAGCAAGAGGGCCAATGGCCTCAGCTGGTCCCTTGCAAAGCTCCGCTCCCCCTTGCAGGGCAGTGTTTAACACATTCCTCTCTTCTCTTCCCCACTAGCGCCCTGGGATGCCGCCCGGCAGCAGGATGCCCATGGCAGGCCTGCAGGTGGGACCACCAGGAGCCCCCCCATACGGAGCAGCCTCCCCAATGAGACCCGGCCTGCCACAGTCCATGATGGATCCCTTCAGGAAGCGCCTGCTGACCCCCCAGGCACAGCCCCCACTGGCCACCCAGAGGAGAGGGTAAGGGGATGGCACCGGGAGCTCGGGTGTTCTATGGGGATGGGGGCAGAGAACACTCAGTTTGCTGCGTTCCTGCACTCTGGTCTCTGTGCCAGTAACCCAGCAGCCTCACTACAAGCAGCTGTGCTTGCCAGAAGCCCCGGCACCAGCTCCTTGGGGTCTTTCCCTCTCTGTTCTTGTGAGACCCCACTTGCAGCACTGTGTGCAGTTCTGGTGTCCCCAGCATTAGAAAGACATGGAGCTGTTGGAGCGAGGCCAGAGGAGGCCACGAGGATGAGCAGGGGCTGGAGCAGCTCCCGTATGGAGACAGGCTGAGAACACTGGGGCTGTTCAGCCTGGGGCAGAGAAGCTGCGTGGAGACATCAGAGCAGCTTCCAGTGTCTGAAGGGGGCTACAAGGATGCTGGGGGGGGACTCTGCATCAGAGACTGGAGTGATAGGACAAGGACTGATTGAGAGGAGCTCTTAGGCACAAGTTCTTTACTGTGAGGGTGCTGAGGCGCTGGCAGAGGGTGCCCAGAGAAGCTGTGGCTGCCCCATCCCTGGCAGTGCTCAAGGCCAGGTTGCACACAGGGACTTGGAGCAAGCTGCTCCAGTGGAAGGTGTCCCTGCCTGTGGCAGGGGTTGGAGCTGGATGAGCTTTAAGGTCCTTTCCAATCCAAAGATTGGAGATCTTTGATTTCTATGATTCTCGGGCAGGGTCCCTTGGTCCTAATGGATACTCAAGTCCTGCTCCTTGTCCTGAGCTCAGTTGGCTCCATGATCCCTCCACAGGCTACTGCAGCCTCTGCACAGCGGCTGCGCATCCCGAGCAAGCTGGGGATTAAGGACAAGCGGCAGCTCACCATGGAGCAGACGTCAGCAGCCAGATAAGGCTGCGGCTCATTCCCAAGGGCTGGCTGCATGGATCAGCTGTGCTCAGCTGAGCTAGCATCCTTGCTCCCAGATGGCTGTGGATCAAGGGATTAGGAATTGCTTGCTGCTGATGGGGTGGCCAAATCCTGCAGGGCACAGGAAGCATTTATAATGCATCAGGAGGAGCTCAAAGAAGTGCCCTGGCCCCCTCTTTAGCTGGAGCTGCCCTCCCAGTGTGTCCATAGGGTACCTTGTACATCACCACTGCTGCTTCCCTGCTGCCAAAGGAAAGGGACATCCCTCTTCCTGCTGGACTCTGCCCCATGCACCCTAATGCATGCAGCAGAATGAGGGGAGAGTGTTTCCCTCTGTATCCAGGCATTGAGCAGGAACTGAGTGTGGAATGAGGGTGGGCTCAGGCTCACGGGGTGCTGCAGAGCATGGAGTGGGAAGAGAGGACGGGGCTCTGTGGTCGTACAGGAGAGAGCTAAACTGGCTCTGAGCAGGGCTGCAGCTGTTCTGTGGCCACTGTTTCCTTTTTACCCATGAAGACTGCAGCCCACCATGGGAAGGTTGGTTTGGTTTTAGCTGGGTTTAAGTGAGTTCCTGGAAATGGGCTTTGGTTTGTACCAAATGTGATGGCCATTTCCAGAGAAGGAATACAGGAACAAACAGGAGCATGCTGCAGCCACAGCTTTGCCTTATACCACGTTCTCCTTGCTCCTGCCTAGCAGCACCTTTAGCAAGAGGTAGCAGCAAAGCAGACTGACCCCAGGGACTGGATTTCCTTCCCTGTGAAAGGCTGGAGATGCCCAACATCTTCCCCCGGCGTCATCTTGGCTGGACTGCAGGGAACTCCCTGGGGCAGCAGCACAAGAGGGACGCGGAGCTGCTGGAGTGGGTCCAGAGGAGGCCATGGGGATGCTGCAAGGGCTGGAGCAGCTCTGCTCTGGAGCCAGGCTGAGAGCTGGGCTGGGGCAGCCTGGAGAAGAGAAGGCTCCTGAAGGGGAGACCTCAGAGCAGCTCCAGGGCCTAAAGGGGCTGCAGGAAACCTGGAGAGGGGCTTTGGACAAGGGATGGAGGGACAGGACAGGGGAATGGCTTTAACTGCCAGAGGGGAGATTGAGATGAGCTCTGAGGCAGAAGCTCTTCCCTGTGAGGGTGCTGAGGCGCTGGCACAGGGTGCCCAGAGAAGCTGTGGCTGCCCCATCCCTGGCAGTGCTCAAGGCCAGGTTGGACACAGGGGCTTGGAGCACTGCTCCAGTGGAAGGTGTCCCTGCGCGTGGCAGGGGTTGGAACTGGATGGACTTTAAGGTCCCTTCCAACACAAACCAGGTTGTGATTCTATGATGATTCTGATACTTTCTCTTACTCATTTGCTTTCTGGCACTAAGCTGAGGTCTCATGGGCTGGATGCTCTTACGCATCTGTTTGCCGTCCTCTGCAAGTCCAAAGTCCCTGTCACATAGAGCAGCCCCAAAAGGAGACCTATTCCCCAGAGCTGTTCACTGCTGCCAGACAGAGCCATCCACGTGGCACGGAGCTGGCACTGCCACTGTGACTCCCCTCTCTGGAGCCTGGCCCTGTTAGTGGCCTGGATGGGGCCAAAGCGCTACCAGGCTTCCAGCGTACAAGCAGGGCTCAGCAGTGTCCCCAGCACCCGCCAGGCAGGCAGCAGGGTGTCCTGTGAGATGTTTTGTGCCTGTCTCTGTGCTCTTTGCAGGGTGAAGAGGAGGAAGATGGCTGACAAGGTGCTGCCACAGAGGGTGAGCGCTGCCTCGGTGCCTGGGGAAGGCACTGAGCTGCTGCAGGGACCTGTGCTGCCTTCCCAGTGGAACCACGGTGATGAGGTTCCCATAAGGAGGAGGATCTCACTGAGCTGCCTTCTGCCCACTGGGCATTGCAGCTCAGTCCGAAACCTACCCAGGAGATGTCTTATCTCTTCCTCTGGGCTGGCAGGAGAAGGTTTGGGGTGTGCATAAGTTGGCCAAGCAGGACTTTGAGCAAGCCAGGAGCAGCAGTGGCTTGGGGTAGGGACCCCAGGAGCACCCTGAGCCTCTCCTGGGGGTCCCTCTTGACAATCCAGGGTTACCTTACCTGCCTGTGACACTGGGCACAGGGACAGGCTCCAAAGCAAGGTCTGCAGCACAGCTCTGGGGTTTGGAGAGAGCTTTGCAGGCCGTAGTCTTGCATTTCAGATGAGAAATCAATGCTGTCGTGCTGGTCTCATCACTTGGTGACTCCTTGGTGGGTCAGCACAGCACCATAGCTGTGGGCGGTGCGGGGGATGCAGCCCCATCCCAGCACACGAGGAATTGACCATTCCTGTTTGGCAGATCCGGGAACTGGTCCCAGAATCCCAGGCCTACATGGACCTCCTCGCCTTCGAGCGCAAGCTGGACCAAACCATCGCTCGGAAGAGGATGGAGATTCAGGAGGCCATTAAGAAGCCGCTGACGGTGCGTGGCCACACTGTCTGGATGGGATGGGGGGGTATGAGGTGGGTGCTGCTCTGGGTGCTGGCAGCCCCCCTCTCACTCCAAGCATCCCCCCTCTCTGTTTTTCACAGCAAAAGCGGAAGCTGAGGATTTACATCTCCAACACTTTCACCCCGGCCAAAGAAGAAGGGGAGGGGGGGGAGCGTGTGGCCTCCTGGGAGCTGCGTGTGGAGGGCAAACTGCTGGAGGATGTAAGGATTCAGGCAGGGATGGACTGGTTCAGGGAGGAGCACTGGTGCCCTGGGCTGGGCTGGGGTGGTATCCTGGGCCACGTCCAAAGGAGCGTGAGCAGCAGGTCGAGGGAGGTGATCCTGCCCCTCTGCTCTGCTCTCCTGAGACCTCACTTGGATATTGTGTGCAGTTCTGGGGTCCTCACCACAAAAAGGACATGGAACTGTTGGAACAAGTCCAGAGGAGGGCACGAGGATGGTCAGGGGCTGGAGCACCTCCCGTATGGAGATAGGCTGAGAAAGTTGGGGCTGTTCAGCCTGGAGAAGAGAAGGCTGCGTGGAGACCTCAGAGCAGCCTTCCAGTATCTGAAGGGGGCCTATAGGGATGCTGGGGAGGGACTCTTCATGAGGGACTGTAGTGATAGGACAAGGGGTGACGGGTTCAAACTGAAACAGGGGAAGTTTAGATTGGATGTGAGGAAGAAGCTCTTTACTGTGAGGGTGCTGAGGCACTGGAATGGGTTGCCCAGGGAAGTTGTGAATGCTCCATCCCTGGCTGGTGTTCAAGGCCAGGTTGGACAGAGCCTTGGGTGGCATGGTTTAGTGGGAGATGTTTCTGCCCATGGCAAGGGGGTTGGAACAGAAGGATCTTAAGGTCCTTTCCAACCCTGACTATTCTATGATTCTGTGATGGAGGTGGGTTTTGGGTTGAAGCCCTCCATGGCAGCGTCAGGCCAAGTCTCTGCTCTCTTCTGCAGCCGAGCAAGCAGAAGAGGAAGTTCTCCTCCTTTTTCAAGAGCCTCGTCATAGAGCTGGACAAAGAGCTGTATGGGCCAGACAACCATCTGGTGGAGGTGAGGTGAAGGGCTTGTGGTGCCTGGGGGTGTTGAGCAAGAAGCTTTTGGGTGCTGGGGATGGTGCTGAGCCCTCCATGGGGGACCAGGCTCAAGTGTTCTTCCATGCTACTGGCTGGTGGCTGGTGTGATGGGTCCTGGCAGCAAGTGCTGCCCTTCAGCTCCTAACCCACTCCTGCCTGCGAGAAGGACAACGGAGCTGTGCAGGGCCTTGGAGCACAATGTGATGGGGAAGGGCTGAGGGACCTGGGGGGTTCAGTGTGGAGAAGAGAAGGCTCAGGGCGGACGTGATCGCTGCCTACAACTGCCTGAGAGGAGGATGGAGCCAGGAGGGTGCTGGGCCCTGCTCCCAAGGAACAGGGATGGGACAAGAGGGAACAGCCTCAGCTGCACCAGGACAGGGTTAGATGGAGCTGAGGAACAATTCCTGCCCCAGAGGGTGCTCAGGCATTGGAACTGCCCAGGGCAGTGCTGCAGTCACCGTCCCTGTAAGTGTTCACACACTGTGGAGATGAGGCCTCAGTGCCATGGGTCAGTGGTGGCCTTGGCAGTGCTGGGAAGGGTTGGAGTGGATGATCCTAAAGGTCTTTTCCAACCCGGATGATTCCATGATTCCAAGTATGCAGCCAGAGCTGAGGTGTGGGGCTGCAGTGAGGCGGTGGCTCTGGAGGCAGCTTGGGCAGCCCTGGGTCCCTCAGGTTTGCACAGGTGAGGCGCAGCACAAGAGCTGATGCTGCAGGAAAGCACATTGTGCATCCCAGAGCCGGGGGGAAGAGGGATCTGCCCTGTTACCTCTCAGCCTGCTGCTGAGGTGGGAGGTGAAGCCTGCCCGTGGCTGGGAGCAGCCCTTTGCTGGGTGCTCCTGCCTGGAACAGGTTTTCCCTGTACCCAGCTCCTGTTCTTTACCCCAGGAAATGCTCGTTTCTTGGTGGTTTGCGAACAGCTCTGAGGAGCGTCCCCTGCAGTGCCGGAGGCAGGATTGGTCCTGTGTGGATTCCAGGAGCAGTTTGAGTCCCTGCCATCAGGTGCTCAGGGCTGTAACTCCACAGCCCACCCAAGCTCCCATCCACGTCTGTGCTGGAGCGCATTAAGCTGTATCCTTTGGACTGGGTGGGCTCTTGGCTGCAGCCCCCTGGGGTCGGCCTGCCAGGGGTGGGCTCCAGGCTGCCTGCCTCTGCTGGAGCCCTGCACGGAGCCCAAGCCCTGGCTCTCTGCAGACAGGAGGCCTGGGCGCAGGTGCCCTGTCACGCTCCTGGGGTTAACCAGTGTCCCCTTGCGCTCTCGTAGTGGCACCGGCTGCCCACAACCCAGGAGACCGATGGCTTCCAAGTGAAGCGTCCCGGCGATGTCAATGTGAAATGCACTCTGCTGCTCATGCTGGATCACCAGGTAGGGCCCTGGGGACACGCAGGTGCTGCTGCCTGTCCTCCTGCGCGGCTCAGCTGTGTGGGGCAGCCTGAGGCGGGGGCAAGTGGGGCCTGGGCTGGGGCAGCACCTGGTATGAGGCTGTTGTGGGGCTGTGAGGGTAGAAAGGAGCACAGAGAGTTCCAGGCATGGACCACACAGCCGATGGTGCGCGAGGGCTGTGCAGGCACCGCACTTGGGAGAGGGTCACTCCCAAGCACCAGACAGAGCCCTGCAGCCTGTATTGGTCAGTGAGAAACTGAACATGATCTGACTGTGTGTGCTTGAGCCCAGAGCCCCCCCTGTCCTGGGCTGCATCCCCAGCGCATGAGTTGCAAGTCAAAGGAGGTGATCCTGCCCCTCTGCTCTGCTCTCGTGAGACCCCACTTGCAGCACTGTGTGCAGTTCTGGTGTCCCCAGCATTAGAAGGACATGGAGCTGTTGGAGCGAGGCCAGAGGAGGCCACGAGGATGAGCAGGGGCTGGAGCAGCTCCCGTATGGAGACAGGCTGAGAACACTGGGGCTGTTCAGCCTGGGGCAGAGAAGCTGCGTGGAGACCTCGGAGCAGCTTCCAGTGTCTGAAGTGGGGCTGCAAGGATGGTGGAGAGGGACTCTGCATCAGGGACTGTAGGTCACCATCGCAAGGGGTGATGGGTTCAAACTGAAACGGGAAGTTCGGGTTGGATATAAGGAAGAAGCTCTTCCCTGTGAGGGTGCTGAGGCGCTGGCACAGGGTGCCCAGAGAAGCTGTGGCTGCCCCATCCCTGGCAGTGTTCAAGGCCAGGTTGGACACAGGGGCTTGGAGCAACCGCTCCAGTGGAAAGTGTCCCTGCCCGTGGCAGGGGTTGGAGCCGGAGGAGCTTTAAGGTCCCTTCCAACCCCAACCAGTCTGTGATTCCATGCTCCTGTGTTTCCATGCAGCCTCCGCAGTACAAACTGGACCCTCGCCTGGCTCGCCTGCTCGGGGTGCACACCCAGACCCGCGCCAGCATCATGCAGGCGCTGTGGCTCTACATCAAGCACAACAAGCTGCAGGACAGCCACGAGAAGGAGTACATCAACTGCAACCGCTACTTCCGCCAGGTCAGCCCTCACCCTGCGGCCCCAGCACGCTCTGCTGGGAGAACCCCCTTCCCATCCCCACTAAGGCCTCAAACAGCAGCTGCTTTGGCTGCAGCAAGCTCCGGTCTCACTTTATACCTCATCCATCAGCTTGCCATGCACAAAGCAGGGCTGGGTGAGCCTCTCCTCTTGCCTGGCCCTCTTGAAGGTGGAGGGGGGCTCTGCCAACGCAGACTCTGCTTTGTCCCTCCAGATCTTCAACTGCATCCGCATGCGCTTCTCTGAGATCCCCATGAAGCTGGCGGGGCTCCTGCAGCACCCAGATCCCATCATCATCAACCACACCATCAGGTAGGGGTGGAGAGTGTGACGAGCAGTGCTCCCCAAGGCTGGGGAGCTCTGCAGCCCAAAGCAGAAGTCACTGGGAAGAAGAATGATCCAAACCCACGTGGGGTTTGTTGGGGCAATCGCTGGGGTCCTGGGGTTGCGTTGGGGGAATCAGCCCAGCCCTGCAGCGGGGGGGGGGGTGACAAAGCATCCCCCAACACCCCTTTTCCTGCCAGCGTGGACCCCAATGACCAGAAGAAGACCGCGTGCTACGACATTGATGTGGAGGTGGACGATCCCCTGAAGGCTCAGATGAGCAACTTCCTGGCTTCCACCACCAACCAGCAGGAGATCGCCTCGCTGGATGCCAAGGTGCCGGGGCTCTGGGCTGGCGCTTGGAGGCCACACTGCAGTGCTGGGGGGAGCTTGGTGGCAGCAATGTCCTGTCTGGGGGGGGGACACAGCTGCCTCTCACCCCCTGTCTTCTCCCTAGATCCATGAGACCATCGAATCCATCAACCAGCTGAAGACGCAGCGCGATTTCATGCTGAGCTTCAGCAACAACCCCCAGGATTTCATCCAGGAATGGATCAAATCCCAGAGGAGGGACCTCAAGGTAAAACTCTGCGGCTGGGCAGAGCGAAGGGCTGAGGGGGGTGATCCTGGGGTTCACTCCGTGTGCCCCCATCCCGTGTTTTGCTCAGATCATAACGGATGTGATCGGGAACCCCGAGGAGGAGCGGCGAGCCGAGTTCTACCAGCAGCCCTGGGCGCAGGAGGCTGTGGGCAGGCACATCTTCGCTAAGGTGGGCTCTGTGCTGCGCCAGAGGGGAGCCGCAGGGTTGGGATGCTGGGAAGGGAGCGTGGGGCAGCCGCTGGCCCTGCCTGACCCCCATCCATCTCCTGCAGGTCCAGCAGCGTCGGCAGGAACTGGAACAAGTGCTCGGGATCCGCCTCACCTAAAGGGGCCGGCGGGGGCTCGGGAGCTCCTCTCGCTGCTGCCTGAGCCTGATGGTACTTACTGGAATCAAACAGCACTTGCACACACCCGACGTGCCTGGAGGGACTCGGAGCCCCCCCTGGGCTCCCCTCGAGAAGCTCTGGCCCCAGGCAGAGCACAGCAGAGGCTCCCCCGGTTCCCCCCCTCCAAGTCCCGCTGCAGCCCTTGCGCTGCGCTAAGGCCTCCCCGCTTCTCCGCATCCCTCCTGCGCTCCTCCCTCCCCTCCTCCAGCCGAGATCCCTCCGGGAGCTGCTGCCCAGCAGGGCCGAGCTGCCCGTGTGCAACAGGAGGTGCCTCCTGCTCTCCCTGAGCCCAGCTGCCAGCAGGGCAGGCCCGGCCCTGCCCCTCTGCAACCAAAGTTGTGTCATTCCAAACGCCAGCCCCCCCTCTCCTGACGTTTTGCACTATTTTTGTGAGCAGGTTTTATAAAACAATAGATAAAAAAGCGTTTTGTACAGTGGGTTTGTATTTGATTAATATATTGAGTTCCTCTTCCTGCACCCATGGCCTCAATCTATGCAGTGGGGGGGGGAGCTCAGGGCTGGCTCGGCCCAAACCGCTCTTTTTTAGACGGAACCAAGAGGTTTTTAGGGCAAGTTTTTGACAATCAGTTGATTTATAGCATGAGTGACTCGGCCCGGCTGATCCCGCACCGCAGGGGGGGCAGAGGGGGTGGCTCTGCCCCCAGCAGCCGGTGGGACCACCAGGGCTATGGAGGGAACTGGAGATGCTGGGGAGCGAGGGGACCAAGTGGGATGGAGGGGACAGTGCCACCGAAGTGCCTTAACTCCCCCCCCAGCCCAGGCTGGAGCGGCTCTGCCTCCTGCGGGGGGTGCAGGCAGAGGGGAGGTGGGTTTACTCGGCTCAGGGGTGCCTGCTCTGCCTCTTGTGTAACCAGTTTTTGTCTATTTTGGATGTTTTCTAATAAAAGCAGTTAGCAGCAACTCGTGTGGGTGTGTGCTGAGTCCCAACACCCCCCCCCAAACCCCACAGCAGGGCACAGGCCTGGCTGTAGCAGCACTTTATTAGAGGTGGTGCAGCCAGAGGAGCAGCCCTGGCCTGGCTGTTACTTCCACAGCTTCTTGATGGACATGTTCTTCTCGCTGTCCTTCTGCATCACCTGGGCACAAAGGAGACAACTGTTGGGTCCTCCCCAGCATGCAGCCCCCAATTGGCTGCTAATAACCCCCAAACCCAGTGCCAGCCCCGCATAGGCGCTGTCAGCTCCCTGCATTCCTCCCATGTCACTCACATGGGGACAAGCCCCTTAAATTTTAGACTGTTTCTGGTTGGGCCTTAAAGCTCATCCAGTTCCAACCCCTGCCACAGGCAGGGGACACCTTCCACCAGAGCAGTTGCTCCAAGCCCCTGTGTCCAACCTGGCCTTGAGCACTGCCAGGGATGGGGCAGCCACAGCTTCTCTGGGCACCCTGTGCCAGCGCCTCAGCACCCTCACAGGGAAGAGCTTCTGCCCAAGAGTCCCTCTCAGTCTCCCCTCTGGCAGTTAAAGCCATTCCCCTGTCCTGTCCCTACATCCCTTGTCCAAAGCCCCTCTCCAGGTTTCCTGCAGCCCCTTTAGGCACTGGAGCTGCTCTGAGGTCTCCCCTTCAGGAGCCTTCTCTTCTCCAGGCTGCCCCAGCCCAGCTCCAGAGCAGAGCTGCTCCAGCCCTCGCAGCATCCCCATGGCCTCCTCTGGACTCATCCCAACACCTCCATGTCCTTCTTGTGCTGTTGCCCCAGAGCTGGATCAGGACTGCAGGGCAGGGGTTTTAACACTGCTGTCTGACCCCAATCAAGTTTCTCACTTCCCAGCTCCTGGCAGACACCTTCCAGGCCCATTTATGCCTCCCCAACAAGGAGCTGTTGCTGCAGGAACCCCCCCGCACCTCTTTCACCTCCCCCACAGCACTTACCTTGGCAACAGCCATTTCAAAGTCCTCTTGCGTGACGTGCACCCGCCTCTCCCTCAGCGCGTACATGCCAGCCTCCGTGCACACCCCCTGCGAGGGACAGGGACGTCACCACCCGCCACTGCCCCCTCTGCCAGCCCCAGGGCCACCGCAGGGCCCCGGCTCACCTTCACCTCCGCACCCGATGCCCCCGGCATCAGCTCCGCGATCTTCCGCAGGTTGATGCCTCGCGTCAGGTTCATCTTCCGGGAGTGGATCTTGAGGATGTCCAGGCGGGCCTGGGGGAGAGCGGCAGCAGAGCGAGGGCTGGAGCAACAGGAACGGCTTCCAGACAGGTTGGGAATGGGACCGGGGCCGCAGGGACCCCACCTACCTCCTCGTTGGGAGGAGGGAACTCGATCTTCCTGTCGATGCGGCCGGGGCGCAGCAGAGCCGAGTCCAGGATGTCGATGCGGTTTGTGGCCATGATCACCTGCACGGGACAGCAACCATCACCACTGCGGCCATCCCATGACCAGCAGGACACGGCCCCGGCCCCAGGCAGGGATGGTAGCCTGTCACCTTGATGTTCTTGGTGGCCTCGAAGCCATCGAGCTGGTTGAGGAGCTCCAGCATCGTGCGCTGCACCTCACTGTCCCCACCAGAGCCACCTTCCAAACGGGACGAGCCAATGGAGTCAATCTCATCCATGAAGATGATGGAGGGAGCGTGTTCCCGGGCCATCACAAACAGCTCCCGCACCATGCGGGCACCTGCAGAGAGCAGAGAGGGTTGAGCCCGGGCACACTGAGCTCCATCTGCCCCAGATCCTGTGCGAGAAGCTGGTCCCAAGGCCACCCAGCACCATGAGAGCCACCTCCCCCTGCTCCCTGTTACCTTCCCCAATGAATTTCTGCACCAGCTCTGAGCCCGAGACACGGATGAAGGTGCAGTCGGTGTGGTGGGCAACAGCCCTGGCCAGCAAGGTCTTGCCTGTGCCGGGGGGTCCATAGAGCAGCACACCCTGCAATGACCACACAGATACCTCAGCACCCCATCCATACTGCACAGGCAGCAGGAGAGACCCCCAGAGGTGACACAGTGGCACCAAAGACCCCCCAAATGCTGGCCCCCACCACAGACCCCCAGCACTTACCTTAGGCTGGGCAATCCCCAGAGCCTCAAAGAGTTCAGGGTGCTTGACTGGCAGCTCAATCACCTCCTTGATCTCCTTAATCTGCTTGTCCAAGCCCCCTATCATCTCGTAAGTAGAATCTGGAACCTTCTCCACCATCATGAGGGACACGAGAGGGTCCACTTTGTTGGGCAGGATCTTGTGCAGCGTGTAGCTGTCGTTGCGCAGGGCCACGCGGCAGTTCGGGGTCACCTGCAGGGAGCAGAGGGGAACTCAGCACCCCTGGGCAGGCCTAGGACAGGGAGCTGCGGGCTTCCCATGTCCCCTCCCACATTCCCAGAACACTCACATCGTTGATGTCGATGTTCTTGTCCACATCCACGACGAACTTCCCTTCTGGGTGCACCTGGAAAGTCACAGTTGCCACCAGGAGTTACCTCCCTGTTGCGCTCCCAATAGCCACAACGGGTGCTTGGAGCAGCAGGAAGGAGCCAAAGAGCTCAGCCACCACCAAAACCCCTGCAGCCCCTCCTGCCCTCAGAAGGCCTATGCCAGCTGCCTCCCACCAGCAGTGTGGCCCAGCAGAGCGGCCACAGCGTGCTCCCTTGGAGCAAAAAGGCCTCATTTCACATCTTTTAGTTGTTACCTCCCCTCAGAGCTCATGGCCGCACTCACTTCAAGCCCTGGGGGATCACAGGGAGGGTCTGTCAGACCTCACCCCGCTCTGCCCCAGGCCCAGTCACCCTCAGCCTCATACCTTGACAAGCACTTTCTTTTTGTCCATGGCTCTCACGACTTCTCCCACGTATGAACCCTGCTCCTGCAGGAGCTGCAGCTCCTCCCGCAACAGGCGCACTGCAGAGAGGGAGACGTCAGCACCGGTCACAACCAACTGTGCCCATCCCTGCCCATGATGGAGGGGCAGCGCCTGCCACCATGGCTGGCAACTGGGCCAGGAGCCAGCAGCCCCAGAACCTCAGTGAGGAAGATGAGGGGAGCTGAGCCATACCTTTAGCATTCAACTCGTTCCTCTGTGCTTGCAGGCGCCGCAGGTTCTGGCTCTTCTCATTCACAATGAGCTGTTGGGAGAACAGCTTTGCTGTGCCCTCAATATCCCATGCAGTGCTCACAGCAACCCAGCACGGGCACCAACACAACGGCCTTTACTTGGGACATGGGCTTGAGGGAGACAGCCCTTCCCAGCAGGGCACAGCTACACCCCACTGCCAAGAGGTGGGACTCATCTCATACTCCCCCACCACCCAAAGGTTGCTGAGAGCACCCTGGGGCAGCATTTCCTCCTCACACCCCAGTGCAGGACACCCATAGCACAGTGTTGGCTGTGGGCGCTCCCAATGCAAGCGTAGGGATGTGGCCACACAGCCCTGGCCGGGCACTTCGTGTACATCCAGGCCTGGCTCACCTGCAACTCCTCGATCTTGGACAGGTAGTACTGCCGGAGCCCTGTGCCACCCTTCCCGTCATCCATCTCCATCTGCGGGACAGCAGAGCTCAGCACCACAGGCCTCGGCCCCAGGGCCTGGCCATTCCACCCACCACAGCAGTGCTCCAAGCCCCTGTGTCCAACCTGGCCTTGAACACTGCCAGCGATGGGGCAGCCACAGTTTCTCCGGGCACCCTGTGCCAGCGCCTCAGCACCCTCACGGGGCAGAGCTTCCACCTTGTATCCAATCTGAGTTTCCCGTTAGTTTAAACCCCTCACCCCTGTCCTCTCACTACATCCCCACATGAGAAGCCGCTCGCAGCACCCGGAGCCCCACCACCCCCACCCGCAACTCCCCCTTCCCCTGTAGCCTCCTCCCGCACCGCCCCTGCGGCCCCAAAGGCCCCTCTCACCCCCCGTCCCCTCAGGGAGGCTGAGGCGAGACCCGCCGAGTCACGGCCCCCGCCAGGCCCCGACCACACGCGGTGGCAGCAGAGCCCCGCGGCCCTCCGCGCTCCGTTCCGCTCCGTTCTACCCCATCCCACCCCGGCCCGGCCGCACCTGCTCGGGGCCGTCCACCGCCATCTTCTCCGCCGGCATCGGGACCCGGCGCGGCCCCTGCCGACAACAAAGATGGCCGCCGCCCCCTTCCTCTTCGCACGCCAGGCGCCATAGCGTCACTTCCTCTCCCCGCGGAGCGGCGCCGGCGGCGGAAGCGCGCTCCGGTTGTGGCGTTGCCGCCATTTTGGTGCGGTCAAAGCTGATTTCCCCGCACCGCGGAGCACCGAGGGGACAGGAACGGGCCTTGGCCTCCGCGCCCGCGGCGGAGAACGGAGCCTCCGACGGTAGCGGTCGCCGCTCCGCCTTCTCCCGCCCAAGGAGCCCGCCCGGCCGCGGCGGGGAGGGCGCGCCACGCTCAACATGGTGGCCAGGGAGAGGAGAGCGGAAGGCGGGCGGCTGGCGCGGGGCACGACGGGAGGGTTGTGAGGGCACGCGGCGGCGGCGGGACCGGGACCGGAATTGGAGTTGGAATTGGAGTTGGGACCGGGATCGGGACCAGAACCGGGTATGTGTCGCGGGGTGGCTGCGGTCCAGGCTGTGGAAGGGGCCTCCGGGGTGAGGGCACCCCGGAACAGGCCTCGGAGGGTCCCGGGGAGGCAGCGAGAGGACGCTGGGGTTCGGCCGCGGAGGGCCCGGGGTCACCGGGACGGGCCTAGCTCACCCCGTCCGATCCCTTCAGGTCCCAGCCGGCAGCTGACGGAGGGTCCGGGCCCCGCGGAGGGCCCTGTGCCGGGCCACCATGGGCAAGAAGAGCAAGTTGGGCAAGAGCCGGCGGGACAAGTTCTACCACCTGGCCAAGGAGACGGGTGAGGGGTGCGGGACCGGGCTGGGGGGTCTGCGGTAACCCCGAGCCCTGCTAACCCGTGAGCCCCGCTTCTCCATCCGCAGGCTTTCGGTCCCGCTCCTCCTTCAAGCTTCTCCAGCTCAATAGGAAGTTCCAGTTCCTGCAGAAGGCCCGGGTGCTGCTGGACCTGTGCGCGGCCCCCGGCGGGTGGTGAGTGGTGTCCCCAGTCACAGCTCAGTGCTGCCCCGGGGCATTGTAACAAAGCAGCTGGTGTGTTTTCTGTTGTTGTGGCTTTGCCCTTGGTACCAAAGCTTGATCCCAACCCCCCCGGCAGAACAGCTCAATGCCGGGGGCACTCCTACCATTCTACTGTAGCTTTGCTCCTCTCTGTTCTTTCCAGGCTGCAGGTGGCTTCCAAGTTCATGCCAGTTTCCAGCTTGATCATTGGTGAGTGTTGGGACCCAGCGGGAGCAGACTGGGGCAGGAGCCTCCACCACAGCACTGGGATGTAGCCAAAGAAGGGATGCTGGATTTGGGATCCTAGTGGAAAGAGAGGATGGGTGGGGAAGCCAGGCTCAGGTTTGAGAGGTTGCAGTCAGTGTTCGCGTCTTTTCCCAGGGGTGGACTTGGTCCCCATCAAGCCCATTCCCAACGTGGTGACGCTGCAGGAGGACATCACCACTGAGAAGTGCCGCCAGGTATGAACCTGTCTCCCCTGCCCCGAGCTTCACGTGCCAGTCTGGGTCCCACAGGACTGACTGCAATGGGAGTGGGCATCACCCTGCCTGCTCAGCTGGGGCTCCCTGGGGATCGGACAGAGGCAGGGGGCTGAGCTGACATGGACAGGGGGTGCTGCGTTGCAGGGGAGTTAGTGGGACAAACGCATGTCTGTGTTCTTCAGGCCCTGCGCAAGGAGCTGCAGACATGGAAGGTGGATGTGGTGCTGAACGATGGAGCACCCAACGTGGGAGCCAGCTGGGTGCATGATGCCTATTCCCAAGGTGGGGTCTGCCTGGGCCTGGTAGGGTCTGGGGGGTACAAGTGTGAGCACATCCCACAGCAGGGCAGGGTGTGTAGTGGGACAGGGAGCTGGGTGGTGGGGACAGTGATGACCACTGACTGCTCTTCTCCCCTGCTCCAGCCAACCTGACCCTCATGGCCCTGCGGCTGGCCTGTGATTTCCTCTGCAAGGGTGGCTGGTTCATCACCAAGGTTTTCCGTTCCCGGGACTACCAGCCCCTCCTCTGGATCTTCCAGCAGTTCTTCAGCAAGGTCCAAGCCACCAAGCCCCAAGCATCCCGCAATGAGTCTGCTGAGATCTTCGTGGTGTGCCAGGGTGAGTGACCAGAGGGGACCTGCAGCTGCTGGAATGGGGCTGGGAAAAGCCTACTGCTAGCTCTGATTTCTCTATCCCAGGTTATCAGGCTCCAGACAAAATCGACAGCAAGTTCTTTGACCCAAAATATGCTTTCAAGGAGGTGGAGGTTCAGACTAAGTCCGTTAGTGAGTTGGTCAGCAAGAAGAAGCCAAAGGTATGAGTAAGGCCAAAGACACAAATGGGGTTGGGGATTGGGGCCAAAGACATTGTAGTAAGTAGTCCTGCAGGAAAATGAGAGCTCTGGGGATCCAAAGTGATGGAAGAGCCAGTTTTGGGGAGGTTTGCAGCCCTAGAAGGTGGTGCAGTGGTGGGGAAATGGTAATACAAGTTATGAAGCTGGGAATGGGCTAGTAAAACCCTCCCTGCAACAGTTGGCCACTGGGTTTGTGTCTGTGTGGTGTCTTTAGGACATAGGACTGCAAAGACTCTGCCAAGTGGCCTCAGCTGGGCATAGATCTGACACAGACCTCTATCACCTCTCACTCTGAGGTGGGACTGGGAGACACTGTGGAGCTGGCAGCTTGGGGCTGGTGACTTGCCTCGTCCCTTGGTCATGCGGGCATGTTTAGGTGGACACTTGCAGCGAGACATGAGTTGCCTGCCATCGTTCAGCCTTTAGAGGTGGTTGAAGCTGCACTCATAGCTCATACCACTCTCTCCCCCTGTAGGCAGAAGGCTACGCAGATGGTGACATGACCCTCTACCACCGCGTCACCCTGATGGACTTCCTCAAGGCTCCCAACCCCGTGGACTTCCTCTCCAAGGCCAACGAGGTGAGGACCCGAAGTGAGGGGACCTTGGTGGCTCCTGAGGCCTCCCCAGGAGCTCAGAGCCATGTAAAGAAGGAGCCAAGTGCCCCAGCTATGGCTCTGTCTGTAGCAGCAGGGGCTGAAGCTCAGGGGGAACAGCTCTTTCCCTCTGCTCTGCCCAGATCACTCTGGGGGATGGTGAGCTGGAGAATCACAGTTCCACCACGGAGGAGCTGCGGCAGTGCTGCAAGGACATTCGTGTGCTGGGAAGGAAAGAGCTCAGGTACTGGGGGTGTCTGGGACAGGCTGGCTGCTGGGCCTGGTGGCTGTCTCTGACTCTCTGCCTCCCCACACAGAGCCCTGCTGAACTGGAGGACAAAGTTGCGGCGGTTTTTGGCCAAAAAGCTGAAGGAGCAGGCGAAGGAGCTGGATATCAAGTAGGGACAGCAAGGTTGCCCCAGAGCTCCAGCGTGGTGGGATGGGTCTGCCACCAGGAGAGGTGGTCTGAGCTCCTTCCTTTTGGCAGCCTGAGCTCTGGGGAAGAGGAGGAAGGCAAAGAGGAGGAGAGGAAGGAGAAGAAGACATCGCCAGGAGCTGCAGCTGATGAAGTGGTGAAAGAGGAAGAGGAGGAGGTAGAGCTGGCATTGGCAGAGATGAAGGCCAAGGAGCTGGCAGAGTTAAAGAGGTAAAAGGATCTCACATGAGGAGAGGTGGGGGAGTACAGGAGGCTCCAGCCGTGGGCACAGAGAGTGGTAGTGTCAGACCCTGACCCTCTGCTGACAGCAGGTGGGGTTTGTGGGGCTGGGGTACTCAGGATCATCAGCTCCTCCAAGCAGATGAAGCAGTTGTTCCAAGCTGGAACAGGCCCCCTTTGTCCCCACTGGGGAGACCTCACAGGGAGATCCCAGTGTTGTGAGGGAGACCTGTCGCTGATGTGGCAGTGGATGATCCACTGGGATGTGGAAGGGGGTGGAGGGGGTAGGCAGAGTGTAGTCTCGTTCCTTTGCTTCTTCCAGAAAGAAGAAGAAGATCCTGAAGGAACAGCGGAAGCAGCGTGAGCGTGTGGAGCTGAAGATGGACCTCCCTGGTGTCTCCATTGCTGATGATGGTGACACCAGCATGTTCTCCCTGCCGGACTATCCACAAGACCCCGGTGTGTGGGGCAGGGGGAGGCCAGGCTCCCAGAGCTATTGGGGCTGGGACAGTGGTGGGCACATGCCTGTAACTTACGACTTGTTTTACTTGTGTTGCAGCTGCTGAACGAGGTGACCCGGGGGGACATGGCATCAGCAGATGCCCTCCTGGAGATAGGACCTGGGGACGATGACATTTATGTCTCGGATCAAGAAGGAGAGGACGATGTGTCCCTGGCCAGCGACCTGGACCCAGAGGAGCTGGTTGAGATAGAGGCCCAGCAGCGCCAGCTGGAGCGGGAGAGGCGAGAGCAGGGTGCAAAGAGGTGAGAGCAGGAGAGACCTCCCTGGGCAGAGAATCCAGCAGTGAGCACACCCCGTCCTGGCTGGGGGTCTGATTCTGGTGCTGCTTGGAACAGGGTGAAGTTTAGGCAGAAGGAAGATGAGGAAGAAGGGGAGGAAGAGGAGAATCCCCTGCTGGTACCCCTGGAGGAGAAGTCGGTGCTGGAGGAGCGGCAGACCAGCCTGTGGTTTGGGAAGGTGAGTCCTGCTGGGCCCACAAGAGCAGCCTCAGCCCAGCAGCTTCCCTGTGTGCGCTGACCTGCTGCTCCCCATCCCCAGGATGCCTTTGCTGGCATTGAAGATGATGCAGATGAGGAGCTGGAGCTGGAGCAGTCGCAGATGTTGGCTGAGAAACAGCGCGAGTCTCAGAAAGGTTAGTGAGGTCTGCAGGGGGCACAGAGCGACAGTCCCAAGGCACTGGATCACACCATGGTGGAGATACGGCTCTGAGCCTGCCTGGAGATCTCCAGAGGTTGTTTCCAGCCTGTGTCATTACACAGTTAGAGAGCTGGGTGTCTCGAGGAATGATCTGCAGCGGGGTTTGTCTCAACCCTTTCTCACCCAGTGCTTCCTGTTCCCCAGACAAAGCAACAAGGAAGGAGCAGAAGAAGAAGGTCCCCCAGGAGGAAGTTCCAGCTGAGCCTCCGCCTGCCGCAGGCACAGGGCCTGACACTGGTAAAGTGCAGGATGAGCAGAGCAGTGATGATGACAGCAGCAGCAGTGATGAGGAGAGGTGAGGCCTGGGACAGGGATGGTCTGGATGTTCTCCCACAGCTGCACAGTCCTGGAGAGCTGGGAGGTGAGGTGAGCACCCCGGCCCTGACCGCTCTCCTCTCTGCAGGCCAGCACCAGTGGGGAGGAAACGGGGCCGAGTTGAGCCATGTGGCTTTGAGGTGGTGCCCATCGAGAACCCATGTGAGTGCTGGGGGCTTCTGGACCCATGCGTGCCCAGTGATACTGTGTGAGTCCCTCTTTAGGGACTGGACGCAGGATCACACCAGGCTTTCCCAGGGCTGCTTCTAGGTAGGCCAAGCTTTAACCTGTTTATATGTTGCAGTGAAAAGAGCCCGTGTCCTGGATGCAGAGGGCTTGGCCCTTGGCTCTGTCATCGCCACCTCCAAGAAGGCCAAGCGGGACTTGATTGATGATTCCTTCAACAGGTACTCGCTCTACCAACAGGGGACAGGCAGATGGATTGGTGAGGAGACCCCACATCCTGCTTACACTCACCTGAGTCCCCCCCAGGTATTCCTTCAACGAGGATGAGGGTGAGCTGCCGACATGGTTCACGGAGGAGGAGAAGCAGCACCGGCGCCGGCAGATCCCGGTGGACCGGCAGACGGTCGAGGCCTATCGGCAGCGCTGGCGCGAGATCAACGCCCGCCCCATCAAGAAGGTGGCAGAGGCCAAAGCCCGCAAGAAGCGGCGGGTGAGTGGGGCTGTGGACGTGTGTGTGGCTCCGTTCCCCCCTCCCAGGTGCTCCGTCCCTCCTCAAATCCCCCTTGTCCCTATCTCTCGCTGTCCCCACAGATGCTGAAGAAGATGGAGCAGATGAAGAAGAAAGCAGAGGCTGTGGTGAGCACAGTGGATATCTCAGAGCGGGAGAAGGTGGCCCAGCTGCGGCGGTGAGTGGTGAAGCTGAGGTCCAGATCCTGCCTGTTGTGCTGGGCTGGTTCATGATGCTTTGTCCCTGCAGCCACCACACAGGGACAGCTCCTGTGTGTAACCCAGCAGGGTTGGCAGAGGCTGGGCTGGATCTGGGTGCATGCTGAGGGGTGATAGAGGAAGCAAAGGAGCCCTATCTTGGGGCCAAGCTGGTGGAGTTGGGCCTGGGTCTCGGTCTCACCTCTTGCCGTTCTCTCCCAGCATCTACAAGAAGGCTGGGCTGGCCAAGGAGAAGCGGCAGGTCACCTTACCTGGTGGCTAAGAAAGGTGTGGGACCCCGCGTGCGCCGTCCGCCTGGGGTCAAGGGCCAGTTCAAGGTTGTTGACAGCCGCCTGAAGAAGGACGTGAGGGCTCAGAAGCGCAAAGAGCAGAGGAAGAAACGCCGTAAATGACGTGGGACCAGCTCCATCCACAGGGAGGGACTCAGCTTGGGAGCAGCCGGCTCATCCTGCTGCTCTGCCCCGTCCTGGGGACAGGACTGTGACAGCCACACATTGCTATTAGCTGGTGCCTTGATGTGACATTGCCTCCTGTCCTCTGGTGGGGCAGGGAGGGTTTATTGGGCCTCAGCGCTGTAGCATTGCCCCCCTTCCAGCTCTGTCACCATTGCTGACTCTGTGGGGCTGGCACCAGCATCCACACCAGCCGTCACTGTCCCCGGGGAGGTTGTGGCTCAAGGGACAGCTCCCTGGGCCACACTTGTCACCAGGCCCCAGGGCAGGTGCATAACAGGAGTATGCACAGAGCAGCTCTTTGGTTACAGCAGAATTAAACCCTGGTCTGAGGTTGCACCAGGATGTGTCCTGCTTCCCTTCATCACGTTTGAGTGGCAGAGGACTGCAGCCAGCAGCGTGGCCAGACCTGCACCCACCCTGCCCCAGCCAATGCAGTCCAAAGCAGCCCCCCCATTGCTGCCCCTCCCCATGTGGGACCCTACAAGTTTAGGAAAGAGAGACCAAGAGGAAAGTCGTGCTTAGGCCACTGTGTTCGTTTAGAGCCAGGCCAGGGGACTGTGGCTTCTCCCTGTCAGCAGTGCCTGAATCCAGTTGCAGAGGTGGTCCCTACAGCCCTCATGGTGGCAGTGGTACCGTGTTAGTGCCAGGGATGGGAAGCACTGGGTCCTGGTGGGGTGGGAGCTGCTAAAGGGAGAGGTGACCATCTCAAGCTGTGCTCTGCCCTCCTGGAGGGTCAGGGTGAGAGCAGAGGCCATCGCCTGTCCTGGTTCTCAGTGGCTGAGGGAGTTGGGGTGAGCAGAGGGTTCCAGCTGACGGGCTTCAGGCTGTGCTAGAAGCTTCCCTGCTGCTGACCATCAGCGTCTTCAACATGAGATACGAGTGTGCTGAGAGAGCCCCTGTCCCTCCAGCTGAGCCCCATCCCTTGGAGCTCAGTGTCTCATCCACCGTATGAGCCAAAATCCACGGATGGGGAGCTCCATAAGGAGCACAGGAGGACTGGGGGGAGGGTATGAGCCCCCTCAAAGAGGCTCAGCTCCTCTCTGCACCTCACAACCTGGGTCCTCCATGACCTCAAGGTCTGCCCAGCAGGACCCCATCCATTAATCCAGGGCTCCAGGCCCTCTCATCCTCCATCCCGACTCATGGCCCATCTTTCCCTGGCTCAGGGGCTCAGCACAGCCCAGGTTGGCCCTTCAGGGTCTGTCGGGTCCCCATCAGGGTTCCGGTGGTGGGGTGACCCCTCTGCCCTGTCAGGCTCAGCCCAACCTGAGCTGCAGCGTGCGCTATAGGCAGCATCCCTGCGATCACCTGCAATGGGAAGGATGAGCTCAGGGTGAGCTGCTCCTGTTGATGAGCCAAAGCTCATTAATGGGAACTGTAAGCTCAGCCAGGCCCCCTCCAGGCCACCGTGGTGGCCACCAAGGCCACATCCCCAGCAGGGCTCACCCATCTCATCAGCAGTCACACAGCATCTCGGTGGCTGGCTTGGATGTTCCTCACCGGGAAGCCCTGCATGGTGGTGAAGGTGAAGGTGTCCTCCTCCTTTGTCAGCTGTGGAGACATCCCAAGGATGAGGTGCAACCATCCATGATGGGGAAGCATCCCCACACCCCAGCACGTGGGGTCCTGCTCCTTTCCCCATGCATGGGAGGACACAACCACCTAACTCCTGGCAAGATGAAGTGGTGACGTGAGAGGCTGTGGGCATGAGCTATACCACGGACCTGACCCCACAGAGGCCTTGAAGAGGTCCTGGCTGCACAGAGACCTGTGCTGGGGTGCAGGGCCAGCATCCCTGCTCCCCTTCTGGGCTCCTCTGGACTTCACAGCGCAGCAAAGCAAAGGCTCTGCTCACACATCAGCTGCACGTGAGGCAGCACCTACAGTAAACCACCCCAGAGCCACCAGCCGTGGGCAGGGACAGCCCACCAGCCTGGCCAACAACCACGTCCATGGGATGAGCTCCCACCGCATGCTGACAGGGAGCTACACACCAGCCATGGACAGACAGACCCAGAGAGGGCTCACAGAGCTGCAGACACCCCAGGTGCTAAGATGCAGGATGAAGGACAGGCAGGGACCTCAGGTCTCCACATGCAAGAGGACATTGGGGATGGCCGCAGCCTCCTCCAGGTGCTGGAATGCTGTAGACCTGCCTCTGCCCTGCTGCTGGCTCTGCAGCGAGATCTTTGCCCTCCATCCAGTGAGCAAACAAGGGCTGGCAGAGGGACCTGCAGACACAGCCAGGGAGGTGTTTGCCACCCGCCCACAGCCTCCTGGGTTCAAGGCTCTGATGGACTTTGGTGATGTGAGGAAGGGTTCCCATAGGCTGGAGAGGTTCAAAACCAGGGGGCAGGACCCCCACACACTGCTTTGGTGGGAAACCACAGCGGGAGGGAGCAGGAATGAATCCCCACACCGAAAGCAGGCAGCACATCACAGTGTGAGCTGGTGTCCCAGGAGGGCTTGTTCCAGGGACTTCAGATTTAGCCACAGAGCAGCCGTCTGGGCTGGGTGCAGGTCTCAGGCTGTCTTTTTGCCCAGTTTCCTCCAATTGCATCAGCTCAGTTACTGGCACAGGTACAGAATGATGCTGGGCTGGGAGCTGGACACCGGCCTGGGCACAGGCTCCTTATGTCCTAGTGGGGATTTAGGGAAGTTGAGACGGCTCCACGACTGCCATACAGTGCTCTGAGTGCAGTCCCCTTCCCTGTGGGGTATGGGGGGGGCAGAGGCAGTGCTGCGGGAAGCTATGGATGGGGTGGACCTCTTTCCCATGGGCTCTCACACTGTCCCCATGGATACAGCCCTGACCTCACATCCCCGCCCTTTAGGAGCAGCCCCGCACAGTCTCAGTGTCCAGAGGATACTGGTCCCTGCCTCCCCCATGGAGACAAGGAGGGAGCACGGCCCTGAGCCCATTCTGCTGCCCCAGGATGTGGATATGGATCAGTGCCCCACAGGCATCCCAGGGATGGTTCAGTGTGAAGAGGAGCTCAGGGCCACCAGCGCAGGATGCAGCGGGGGCTGTGAGCAGTGAGGCCAAAGGGAGATCAATGTCATCGAGTGACTGAAGCAGGAGCCAGTGTCCCCCCGCCCCTCCTGACGGGGCACCGCCGACCCCGTGCTGCGCTGCTGCTTTCTCTGTTGCCACTGCAACGAACGCTCCCTTTGGTTTGGTCTCAGCTCTTTATTCAGCAAAGCAAAGTGAAGGTGCAGCCGCACTGACACATCGCGGAGGTGGACGGGAGCGTTGTGCTCCTGACACAAAGTGTGCCTTGGGGTTGGCTTCGAGCGGGGACGGTGGGAAAGAGCCTGGAGAAAGGGAGCTTCCTTGCAAGGCCAACATTTTGCTGCTCATCTTCTGCTTCGCTTATTCCCAGTTGCATTTTTCCTCATCGTTTCAGCCCGGCTGAGCAGGGACAGGGTCAGGGCAGCCCTGAGCATCCTCTCCATGCCCAGCCATCGGGCTTGCACTGCTCTCCCAAGGTGTTTTGCCAGCCCTAGATCAGCTCAACTGCCCCGATCCCCTCTCCAAGGGATTGCTGGAGGGAAACCACAACTTCAGGGTGGGCATCAGGGCTGGGTTTTGGAGTCCTCATCTCAACCATGCTGCTTCAGGCTCCTGCTGGGTCTGGCGAAAGCGGTGAAGGGATGGGAGAAGGCTGCCAGCCCTCGAGACCATGGCTGCCGGGTGGGGTATGATGGGGACACGAGCATGGGGAGAGCCACGCAGCTGCAGTTTTCCTTCACATCAGTCTTGGCTCTAAAACCAGGAATACGGCATGCATGGACTGGGGTCAGTCAGCCCTTCTGTGTCCCACAGATGCCTTTCTACCTCCAATAAATACCCTGCCTGGAACCCGACCAGCAGCTCTGATGGCCTCTGAGAGCTTAGGGCCACCCGGGCTGTCCTTGGAGCAGCCCCATGCACGGTGTGATGAGAACATCGCACACCCAGCAGCCTCAAATGTACCAGTCTCACCCCAACATGGAAGGGAAGGCACCACCCCGCTGATGGTGGGTGATGGTCCCACTGTGTGCGGATGCAATTGGTGCACCCTGCAGCACCCACAGGCTCCATGCACCCTGGCTGAGGGATGGGGAGATGCTCTGCTCTGCTCCATGGGCGACTGCTTTGGGTGCAGCTCTGCTCCTGGCAAGAGGGTGGCACAAGCACCTCTCTGCTCACCTGCACCATAAGGAGCTTCGTTTCGGTGTCCATGCGCCCATGGGCTGGCACCACGGGCACCTCGGTGCCGCAGAGCTCCTCAGATTGCAGGGCCCTGGCGATGACGGTGACATTCACCTCCCCTGTGGAGGGAGATGGGGACATTACAGTGATACTGCCTTAGGGGCTGGCTGCAGCTCAGAGCCACCCTGGGGACATGGGGAAGGAGGAGGGTGCAACGGATGCAATGGGACCTGGAAATAGAGGGAATAGGTTGGAGAGCGGAGAAGGGAAAGGTGAAAGAGGGGAGAGGAAGCTGGGAGGGGGAGGAAAGGATCAGAAAAGCAGTGACAAAGAGGAGGGTTTCAAGTAGTGTTTGGGCTCTCCTACCCCATCCCCATCCCTTTGCATACCCATGCTGGTGGCTCGCACGTCCCACTGGAAGGTCCTTGTTTCGTCTGCACACACGCAACCACCCTTCACCTCATCCGAGCCCCCCGGCACCTCCAGCTCCACCGACTCCAGCAGCATCACCTGGACCTGCCGGACCACGGACACAGCTCCCTCAGCCACCACCGGGCCCCCAGCCCAGAGCCCCCTGCCCGGCCGCGCTCACCCTTAGGCAGTGCTGCAGGTGGTTGAAGACGGTGGCCACGAGGGTGAAGGCTTCGTGCTGGACCACGCCATAGGGCAGCGTCAGCTCCACAAAGAAGGGCTTGAAGGTTGTGATGGTGGTGGCAGGGGCCAGCCCCAAGCCCAGAGGGGTTGTGCAGAGCATCCCCGCTTCCCACTCGGTGATGATATCGGGCACCGTCACTGTCATCTCAGCAGAGCCATTGTCCCTTGAGGGAGGTAGGAGATGCTCAGGTTTTACACTGCTGGGTCTGACGGGCAGAGCCAGCAGAAGGAATCATAGAATCATGGAATAGTCAGGGTTGGAAAGGACCCTAAGATCATCCAGTTCCAACCCCCCTGCCATGGGCAGGGGCACCTCCCACTAAACCATGCCACCCAAGGCTCTGTCCACCCTGGCCTTGAACACCGCCAGGGATGGAGCATTCACAACTTCCCTGGGCAACCCATTCCAGTGCCTCACCACCCTCACAGTAAATAACTTCTTCCTCATATCCAATCTAAACTTCCCCTGTTTCAGTTTGAACCCGTCACCCCTTGTCCTATCACTACAGTCCCTAATGAAGAGTCCCTCCCCAGCACCCCTATAGGTCCCCTTCAGACACTGGAAGCTGCTCTGAGGTCTCCACGCAGCCTTCTCTTCTCCAGGCTGAACAGCCCCAACTTTCTCATTCTATCTCCATACGGGAGGTGCTCCAGTCCCCTGATCATCCTCGCCGCCTCCTCTGGACTTGTTCCAACAGTTCCATGTCCTTTTTGTGGTGAGGACACCAGAACTGCACACAATACGCATGCCAACCCCTTCCTCTGGGTCTTGGGGAGCACTGGTGGCCATCACACATGCAGAGATGGGCAGAGGCACCATCAGTGTCTTAGGGCATCCCCTGCCTACAGGACAGACTGCCCAATCCCTCCTAGGCTCAGTGCTGAGGTCCAAGGGAAGGGGTTGATCACGTCTCGGTGTCACTCCTGATATGTGGACACTGAACCAGAGGTCTGGGCACTGCACCGAGCGCTGAAGCTGGTGCAGTTACCTGAGGTCTGCCTGGGCTCCTTACTCACCCCACAGGCACCAGCTCCCACAGCCACGTTTCCAAGAGCCCCATCTGCATCCCTGGGTCATTCAGGACATCTGCCTCCATCTCCGGTCCTGCAAACAGGCATCACTTGAACATGCTGCCAGGAAGGAGGGAAAGAGGTGGGATGTCTCCAGCCATTCTCCTGCAGCCAGCACTGAGGCTGTTGCAGATTCTCTCCGCTCACCTTGGAAGTACAGACGGGTGCTCGATGGACAGCCCAGCTTTGCATTGGTGGCAGCTTTCAAACCTGCATCCTGAGATGGAGCACATGGGAGAGAACAGCAACCGCGCCAGAGCCCAGAGAACCCCAAATGCCTTTTCCATCCCTCTCTGAAGCCAGGAACCGAAGCCCCATGCCAGAGCAGAGCTCCTGCAGATCAGGACCCCCCGCCATGCTGTAATGGGAGTGCAGGAGAGGAATATTTGTGCCAGGAGAAGCTGCTGCACCAAGGAGAGTTGGGAAGGATGCGGTGAATCTGCTCTGCCTGCTCCAATCCCAAACAGCGCCGGCCCCTGGGTTTGCTGCCAGTGGGAGACACGCACCCCACAGAAAGCAGGGGAATGCCAGGACAATCTTTTCTGTTCCCTCCAAGCACAGATTTGTGATGGGAAGAGCAGAGTTTAGCCCCTTCCCTATGGAATGCTGCAGGGCCTGAGCTGGCAGATGCTTTTCCTGTGTGTGTCCTGAGCTGGTCTGTGAGCACACACATTGGCTGGGCAAAGGACCGGCTGTTCCCAGCACCCTAAGGAGGAAGAGGAGTGTGAGGAAGGGCTGGAGGGCTCATACCTTAAATAGGCTGGAGGAGCCTGGCTGGGCAGCGGGCGGTAGGACCTGCCAGCTCCTCTGTCTGCGGCAGCATCTCTTCCTGCTCCCTGGCACATCAAAACGGTTAATGGATGGAAGGGTGAAAATTGCTTTCTCAAACTCATCCATCGAGCTCTGACATGAAACGGGTTCTTCGGGTTCAAAAGAGTACGTGGGTCCACCAAACACTGGAAGTAAGTTATAGACCTAAACCAAACACATGAGCTTTGGGTGAGAAATACATGAAATGCTCCTGGCCCAGTTCCAACTCTTTTGCTCCTGTCACTGCCCCATAGTTTCTGCACCTCCCTGGGCATCATAGTGATGCCACCATCCCCAGGCCTTCTGCTGGGACCTGTCACTTCCCCATCTCTCCTCTCTCCAAGAGCAGCGATGTTTCCCGAAGTCCCTATTTGTCCTCCCCTAAAATCATAGAATCATAGAAGCTTTGGGTGGGAAAGGACAAAAGATCATCCAGTTCCAACCCCCTGCCACGGACAGGGATGCCTCACACTAGATCGTGTTGCCCAGGGCTCTGTCCAACCTGGCCGTGAACACTGCCAGCAATGGTTCTATGGACAGCCTGTTCCAGCGCCTCAGCACCCTCACAGAGAAGAACCTCTTCCCTATACCTAAGCTGAACTTCCCCTGTTGAAGTTTGAACCTATCACCCCTTGTCCTATCACTACAGTCCCCACGCCGCAGCAGCAAGCTCAGGACCAGCCTAGCACCGAGATTACTCCAGCCTCACCACGTCAGGGTTGAGCTTGTCCTTGCCCTTGCTACTGGAGGACTGTGCACGTTGATCCACGGTGTAGATAGCACACAGTGACCCCGGGGCAGCCTGCACCTTCACGTGGAGCTGGGAGCCCACCACAGCCCTCCGCTCCGAGAAGGACAGATTCACCTGGAGAGAAGGGAAGCCATTGGGTCAGGAGAGGGGGAGCCGGTCCCAGGTAGTAGGTAGCTGGTCACCATCCCAGAGGACTGAGATCAAAGCCAGGAGATGCTTTGCAGCAGCAACAGGAACAGGAGAGGAAGGAAAACCCTGAGAGGAGAGCCTGGGCCCGGTCAGTTGCAGGGGATGAGGAAGGGCTCAGTGCCCACATCTCCCCGCAGAGCCCACCAGGCTCCGCTCACCTCACTGGGGAAGCACTTGGCCACCTTGAGCTCGGTGCTGTCGGCCACCACCTCGCTGCTGGGCAGCACCACGTAGCCCAGCACCTTGGCTGCGGGTGCCAGCTCGGGGCCGATGGGCAGCTCCAGGGAGAAGGAGCCGCTGAGCCCTGGGCGATGGGAAGGGAGGGGAATGAGGAGCAGGCACGGAGCAGAGCCCTGCACAGCCCCACGTGCCCCAGGACCTACCAGCATCTGCAGGCAGCTCCTTCCTGAGCACCGTGGCAATGGTCCCCTTGGCCAGGACCTGCAGGGGAGGAGGCGGAAACAACAAAACCTATGCTGAGTGGGGAAGGAGCACAAGGAGATGAGGGGAGGCTGTGGAGGATGCTCAGGGGCAGACTATTAGAGCAACATGGGATGGAAATGATGCCGCAAGACCGGAGAGCTCTGGAGTCCATCCCTAAGTCCAGGAGTACCTGCTCAGGGCTGGCTGGAAATGAATTCTGCTGGAGGGGAAGATCCCCCTCCCCTGAGCTCTGCCTTTCATGCAGCTTCTCATCTCTCCCCGGGTTGAAGGCTCACCAGTAAGACCACATCCAGGCTCTGCTGCTTGCTCCCCATGGCCTTCTCTTCCAACAAGTAATCCACGCTGAGCTGCAGGGGCCGGCCGCAGGGCAGCTGCGTTATCACCCTGTGTATCTTCAGGAAACTTGTGCTGCCCACAGAGAAGGGATACACGCGGCGAGGAGCACTTTTGTAGGTGGGATACCCCAGGTTTCCATTCTCAGAGGATGGAGGTTTGACCTCACCCTGAGGGGTGGAAATTGAGGCCATCAATGGCAAAGATCAGCTCAGCAGCAGAGCTCAGTAGGGGTTGAAAGCCACCCTGTGATTGCCACACTCTTTGCTGCGATATCCCTGCAGGAGCGTGTAAAGAAACACAATCCAGGTGTGCACAGCACCCAAAAGCATAGAGCTGCGCGCCATCATGGAGCTTGTCCAAAGGACGCTCAAAGGGGTAGCCAGTGGACAGCAAGAGGAGGCAGGTATATATATGCTGATAAAGCATCTCAGAACTATCTGATCTTGTGCCCAGGTGGTGAAGGTGGAAAGGATCCTGAATCTGGCAGTGAAGAATGAGAACAGTGAGGCAGAGAGAAGGAATTAGAGGAAGAACTTTGCAGAATGCACCAAGAGTGGGAGTTGAGCCTTTTCCCAGCGCAGGAGGCAGGAAGGGTGCTGAGATCTGTAGGGTTTGACTGGCATCGAGGCATTAAACAGGGCTAATACACACACGGAGCTCTTCACCATGGGATGCTCTGGGTGCACAAAGACCAAATGTGGTCGTGGGGGGCTGGAAGATTTGGTGTAAAAAGCTCTGTGATCTTTACCAAAATCCGGGTGTCTGAGGGGAAATGGGTCACTTACGTGCACGGAGACCCTCTTCTTCCACCCAGAGGTGTCCAACTCAAAGGAGGCTCTCCCCGACCCATCCGTGAGCAGGGCTTTTCTTTGGATGTCTGCAGTCTTCACCACCACCAGGAGCTCCTTCTCTGTTAGAGCGGAGCCGTTAATTCCCCTCAGCAGCATCTGCGCCAGGAGGGAAGGGGAGGTGCTGGGTTGGAGGTCTGAGAGAGTGGGATTGGGTGCAGCAGGAGCCCTGTAGGGTGCAGGGACACCACCCCCACCCCCCCATTACCGTCCCAGTGTAGGGGACCCCAGGTTTGTAGAATTTATCACTGCTTTCAAATGTGATGATGATCTCTTCACCCACAATCATACAGCTTTTGTTCGCTGCACGCTGCATCCCTGCGGAGAGAAGAGGCACTCAGCAACGTGTCCTTGTGATTCCCACCAGGAAAGATGCGTCAGAGAGTCTCAAGCATGCATCGTCTCACATTCTGCTGTCTCTGCAAGTGGCTGTATGAAACAAAGCTCTCCTCTTGCAGGCAGTGGCTAAGGGGCAAGTTTGCACAGTGCAGAACCACACAGCTGGGGCAACAAATGCAAAAACAGAGTCACAGAATCATTGAACAGTTTGGGTTGGAAAGGGCCTTAGGATCATCCAGTTCCAGCCCCCTGCCATGGGCAGGGACGCCTCACACTAGACTATGTCACCCAAGGCTCTGTCCAACCTGGCCTTTGTACACTACCAGGGATGAAGCATTCACCACCTCTCCGGGCACCCTGTGCCAGCGCCTCAGCACCTTCACAGTAAAGAACTTCTTCCTTACCTAACCTGAACTTCCCCTGTTGCAGCTTGAACCCATCACCCCTTGTCCTGTCACTACAGTCCCTGATGAAGAGTCCCTCTCCAGCACCCTTGTAGGTCCTCAGGTGAGACAGGATCTACAGCATGAGCAGGACCATGCTCTGTGTGCTACCCAAATACCAAGATTTACCCCAAAGTGCCCTCTTCATGGCTGCAAGCAAATAGAAGAGGCCACTCGCAGCTGCATTGTGCTGCCATTAGGCTTCTTATTTGACTCCAAGGATGTGTCTAACAAACCCTAACACACAAACAAAGCGACCGTTTGTAACTAGATTCAAAGCCAGAAAGACCTCCTAAGACAAATAGGAGCTGATAGCTTTCCAGGCACTACTCAAGCCCATCAGCTAGTCTTCAGGGAGGCAAAGGAAGGTGAGGTGGATGATGGAGGGATATGTGGGGGGGAGGATGCTGGAAGGGGAAGAAACTCCTTAGAAACTTCAGGACTTCGGGTACTGCTCCAGCAGTCAGGAATAAAGGGAAAAATGACACCAAAGCAAGCATGGGCACAGAGGGGCTGATGGCAATGGATTGGAAGGACAGGGACCCTGGGGACACCCGAGCAGAGCAGTTGTGCCACGTCCTCCAGGTGCCATCATCCCAGGACATCAGCGGGTGGCTGTCAGCATCACTGTGCTCACCAGTGCCCTCCTCCAGCAGCGACACAAAAGCGTGGAGTTGATTCTCATGGTCCAGGCTGGTCAGGTTGAAGAAAGTGGTTGGCACCTCTGTGGAGAAGCAGCCATTCCTCCCGGTCTGAATGGGAGAGTAACCCATGTTGGAATCACAGAGCCACAGCATGGTTGGGGTTGGAAGGGACCCCAAAGCTCACCCAGCTCCAACCCCTGCCATGGGCAGGGACACCTTCCACTGGAGCAGTTGCTCCAAGCCCCTGTGTCCAACCTGGTCTTGAACACTGCCAGGGATGGGGCAGCCACAGCTTCTCTGGGCACCCTGTGCCAGCACCTCAGCACCCTCACAAGGAAGAACTTGTGCGCAAGAGTTCATCTCAGTCTCCAGTGTCATCAGTGTCTGCTGTCATCCTTTGGCTCCATTCTGTCCTGCAGCACTTGGATTCTGAAAACTTGCCCCCAGGTCTTGTACTGCACTCTGCCATGCAGCTGCCTGTCCTATCCCTGACCACCCTGGCCTGAGGACCATCCCAAGTGCCCCTGCTTGGCTCCTTTGCCTGCTTTGGGATGAGTGCAAGGGCCTACACCTGGGTTGGGGCAATCCCAGGCACAGCTCCAGGTTGGGCAGAGAAGAGATTCAGCGCAGCCCTGCAGAGAAGGACTTGGGGGTGTTGGTCCATGAGAAAATTAACATGAACTGGGTTTAGCATGCACTCGCAGCCCAGAAACCAACCGTATCCTGGTCGGCATCAAAAGCAGCGTGAGCAGCAGGTCAAAGGATGTGATCCTGCTCCTCTGCTCTGCTCTCCTGAGACCTCACTTGGAGTACTGTGTGCAGTTCTGGTGTCCTCACCATAAAAAGGACATGGAGCTGTTGGAACAAGTCCAGAGGAGGCCATGAGGATGATCAGGGGAATGGAGCACCTCCCGTGTGAAGAACATTGTGGCTGCTCAGCCTGGAGAAGAGAAGGCTGCGTGGAGACCTCAGAGCAGCCTTCCAGTATCTGAAGGGGGCCTATAGGGATGCTGGGGAGGGACTCTTCATTAGGGACTGTAGTGATAGGATAAGGAGTGATGGGTTCAAACTGAAACAGGGGAAGTTCAGGTTAGACACAAGGCAGAAGCTCTTCCCTGTGAGGGTGCTGAGGCGCTGGCACAGGGTGCCCAGAGAAGCTGTGGTTGCCCCATCCCTGGTAGTGTTCAAGGCCAGGTTGGACAGAGTCGTGGGTGACATGGTCTAGTGTGTGGCGTCCCTGCCCATGACAAGGGGCTGGAACTAGAAGATCTTAAGGTCCTTTCCAACCCAAACTGTTCTATGATTCTCTGACTCTGGGTTTGCGGCAGTTTCACAGGAGAGCTGGATGACCTCGTGATGCTCAAACGATGCACCCAGCCACCGTCAGCCCAAGCACCCCAAGATGGAGAAAGACAGTGAGGACCACCACCCATCTGCCTTCTCCCTCTCCTGCTTTCCTCACCTGGCCCCTAAGCTCAGCACAGGTCATTGTTGATGCGTTCAGGATATCAACAAAGCTGTAGAATTGGCACAGCCTGGCCTCAGCTCTGCCTCGGAAGGTTTTCCCGGATGGGTACCTGTTGGGAGGGAGCAGGAAGGGGAGCAGATGGAGAAGATGCAAAGGGAGCATCCCCCCAGGAGCAGGCAGCCTTGCTGCTGTCCAACTCACAGCCCGCAGACATCCATTGGGATCTTCTCCTCTTTTTTTGCCACAGAGTGGGGCAGCCGGATCAGCACTTCAAAGTTGGCCCACCCTGGGGGGAGAACGGGATTGTTCCCATTTTTTCCTTCATCAGTTTCTTGCCATTCCACGAGATGGCTCCCAAACACCCCGTGTGGAGCCCAGCCTTCATCCGCACGCACCAGAGTCCTTCACACTGAATTGGTGAAAGCTCCCCTCCATGATGATGGTGTAGGTGCCCAGGGCCGGCTCTGCACCCAGAGAGAAGGAGAGGTCCACGATGCCCTGCTGCAGGCTCACCTCCGGCCACTCCGCCACAGGGTTCTCGTTGGGATCCTGCACATGGGGACATGTGGCATCAGCTCATGGAGATGAAGACAGAGCATGTGGTGGTGCAGGTGGGTTGACAAGCTCAGGGACTCAGGTGACCCTGGGTATCCTCGCAAGAAGCAGAGGTTTTGCCCTGATGTCACACTCAGAGCATCCCTGGGGACATCACTTCTCCAAAAGGAAAATTCCCCGCCCTGGGTGCTGTGTTATCTGAGCTCCAGCCTGGTCACAGCAGCCGGAGCTGGCAGGGGGGTGCTCCAGCCCAGACTGGTTGCTCAGGGGGTTCTCCAGTTGGGGTCAAAGTCTCTGTAGCAATAGCCACTGCCATCTTCATTTGTGCAACCTCCCAGAGGACACCCTGTCTCTAAGGCAGACAGAAACCTGACTCTTAGTGAGCTGGAAATCACAGAATCACAGCATGGTTTGGGTTGGAAAGACCCTAAAGCTCCTCCAGCTCCAACCCCTGCCACGGGCAGGGACACCTTCCATAGAGCAGTTGCTCCAAGCCCCTGTGTCCAACCTGGCCTTGAGCACTGCCAGGGATGGGGCAGCCACAGCTTCTCTGGGGACCCTGTGCCAGCGCCTCAGCACCCTCACGGGGAAGAGCTTCTGCCTAAGATCTACCCAAGCCCTTGTGCCGCTCTCTGTAACTTCTCTCAACACCCACAGCAAGGATGTTCCTGGCTCCTTGTCCCAAGCATCACACACATGCTGGGGGCCCATTGCTCCTCCCAGGGGAGCCGACAGGCTGCCACCGGCTGACAACTCACCTGCACAACCACCAAGGGAATCTGCAAAGGAAGAGAGAAGCATTTGGCATGGTCAAACCACAGAGAGTTGAGATCGTGGCTAAACCGGGGACTGAGCCCCTCTCCAGGTTCCCTGCAGCCCCTTTAGGCACTGGAGCTGCTCTGAGGTCTCCCCTTCAGGAGCCTTCTCTTCTCCAGGCTGCCCCAGCCCAGCTCTCAGCCTGGCTCCAGAGCAGAGCTGCTCCAGCCCTCAGAGAAGCTGTGGTGTCCATAGAGATGCTCCATGTGTAGTGATACCCGGGGGGGGGGGGGCTCCCCAGAGCAGAGCAGAGGGGGGAATCCCCTCCTTTGACCATATCCCACATCCCTTCAGTGTTTTGGGGATTCCATCCCTGCATCAATCTCCTCCATACTCACGGAGACACTCAAGGTTTCTCCACTTCTGCCAAGACCGATGGTCTCAGGCACATGGGGACCTTACTGTCTCCACACACCCCCATGCCCCAAGCCCGTCTCACCTCTCTGTTGATGGCAATGAGGTTTTGATCCAAACGGACAATTCGAATCTTCACTGGAGAGAGCAAAGGCAGGAGCAGGAGTGAGCACTACATCCTGGGACCCAAACCTGGGGATCCCATCCCAAGAGCCTGGGAGCTCTTCCGGCTCCTCCTACCCCTCACCAGTTTGTCCAGGCTCGTAGACATCCTTGTCTGTCTGCACCAAGGCCGTCAACTCCAGAGCTTTCACCACAACAGTCCTTTGCTCAGAGACCTGCAGGGAACTTCCCTGGATGGAGATGTGAAGATGCGCAACCTCGTACATCCCGGCAGGAGGAGCAGAACTCTGCCCACAGAGAAACACCAGAAATGGTTTCAAAGCCTAAATTTTGGATGCCAGTTTGACACCATACCCATCCCTCACCATCACCACCCCACTGACCCCTGAAGGCACCAGGGACCTGCTATGCATGGGGAGATGATGCTCACATGGTCTCCATATATTCTCCATGTCCCTCCACTCTTCAGTTCACTTTTGGCCACCCAGATGGACCCCATTCCCCTCCCCGTTCCCCAGCTCGGCTGTGGCAGAGGGGCTGTGACTCACGTTGGGGAAGTGGGGCCAGTTCAGCTGGAGGATCTCATTGCCCTGCTCCTCCAGGGTGACGTTGGGGACTCCGAGCTGGCTTTCCAGGTGCAGGGTCACCCGCACGGGCTCATCCAGGTCCATGAGGTGGATGTGCACTTTGCCCGGGTATGGGTAGTAGAGCGTGGAAGGGAAGAGCACCAGGTAGTGCCTGGAGAGGGGACACCTTGGCGGTGGGGGAGGCCAGGGACCTCCCACCAAATGCCAGTGCTCCCCTTGCTCCAGACTCTCAAGGCAAAGGATGCTGAGGGTTTTCTAGGCCTGGATGCTCTCTGCAGGGCTACGCCACCCATGCACCCAGGGAGGCTGGCCAGAGCATGGACCAGAGCAGAGCCCACCTTGGGAAAGAGCTGCAGGGTTGATCTGCAGGAGGAGGAAAGGCTCTGCTCATCCTCCAGCTGGTGTGGGAGGTGGCATCTGCACCAGCGCGGCCCAGAGACACCAACCCCAGGGACAAAGTCTTCTCATGGGGACAACCACCACCCTGAACATTTCCACCCCAACCACCCTCCACAGTCATGGCAAGGACTGTCCCACCACCGAGACCACCCACCATCCCACAGGCATGGACAGGCAGACACGGAGAGGGCTTACGGCTTTGCAGATGCTCCAGCAGTGAGATACAGGGTGCAAAGCAGCAGGCAGGACAGGGCGGCTGCAGACCCCATGCTTGGAGGAACAAGGTGGTCCCAGAGGCCCAGTGCTGGGTTTTCTTCCTCTCCTCAAGCTTTCATCTCCCCGCTGACAGCAAACAAAAGCCAAGCGAGGTCTGTGTCTAGGACCCAGCCACCCAGCCAGGACAATGTTTAACCACCAGACCCAAGCTCTGATGGGTTCAAGGCTTTGGCCACCCAAACCCCACCCATAGCGGTGGGACTGCTGAGTCAGCTCGGAGCTGATGGACTGACTGCACACAGGGAGCCCTGGCAGGAGCGAAGGGAACAGAAGGTCTTTCTGGGAAGTGAGATCTTCACATGTACAGTGCCCTTGACCACGTCCATGGGACAGTTTTTGATCCAGTGAGTTGCTGGTCATGGGAAGCCTCTATTGTGCTGCTCGTGGTGCCTGTCTGGGTGGATGATGCCACGGCTTTGCAGAGGCTCCTCCATAATGAGCCAGGCATTCCGAGAGCAGGAATGGTGCCAGACTGGAGAGCTGTGCCCTTGTTTGCTCATGGCTTGCACATCTTATTTGAAGATGGGAGGTGGAGGCTGCCCACCCTGCAACCAGCACTGGGGACCACCATGTGCTGCCTTTCCCCCTGCCCTACTGTCACCATGGGGTGGCTGGGACAGGAGCTGCTCTGTCGGAAAGGAGCCAGTAGATACCCAGAACCATCCTTGGCTGCAGGGAACAGGACAGGGGAGGTGGCAGCTGATGGATGGGTCTGGCTGTGCCATGGTCTGGAGGCCGTGGGGTGATCCCTCCTGTTCATCCAGTTCCACCCCCTGCCACGGGCAGGGACACCTTCCACTGGAGCAGTTGCTCCGAGCCCCTGTGTCCAACCTGGCCTTGAGCACTGCCAGGGATGGGGCAGCCACAGCTTCTCCGGGCACCCTGTGCCAGCGCCTCAGCAGCCTCACAGGGAAGAGCTTCTGCCTCAGAGCTCATCTCAGTCTCCCCTCTGGCAGTTAAAGCCATTCCCCTGTCCTGTCCCTACATCCCTTGGCCAAAGCCCCTCTCCAGGTTTCCTGGAGCCCCTTTAGGCACTGGAGCTGCTCTAAGTTCTCCCCTTCAGGAGCCTTCTCTTCCCCAGGCTGCCCCAGCCCAGCTCTCAGCCTGGCTCCAGAGCAGAGCTGCTCCAACCCTCAGAGAAGCTGTGGTGTCCATAGAGATGCTCCATGTGTAGTGATACAGACACCTCACATGGCCATAAGGAGATGGATCCCCCTCCCCACACTCCCCTCAGCACCCGAGGCGCAGGCAGGATGCGGTGCACACACAGCACCAGGTATGGACTGTTTAATCTCACACCCTTGTCTCATAGTTCAGCATCATGACAACATCCCCTGCACCTCCTGCTCCTCCCCAGGCCACACACTGTGCTCCGGACCCCTCCTCAGAGCATGCTGCATCGGAGCAGCATCTCCATCTTGCAGTAGCCTCTGGAAGGAGCAACCCAGCGAGTCCATGGGGGAGCCCCAATGAGAGTCACACCATCAGGGGTGGAAAACAGTGCAGTGAAGCCCCAGCCCTGCCTGACGCATCTCTGCCCCCTTCCTAGTGTGTGGGCAGGAGCCATACAGGCAGACAGGGCTTGTTACCCAGGACCAGACACAGCACCAAGCTGGAGGGAGGCAGGCAATGCCCTGGGGAGGGGATGCACAATCATAGCAAGGGGTTTTAGGGGCACCTTGCACTGGTTTTGGGGTGCTGCCCTGTGCCCATGCTGCAGTGCTCTGCTTCCCCTTGCTCCAGGCTGCTGGGGCAGTGGCAGGTCTGGTGGACACATCCACGGGGGACAAGGGGACAGCGTGGCCCAGCCTGTGGCTGTGCCACCTCCCTTGTGGCCCCAAGGAAGTTGATCCATGTGCCTAATTGCTGGTCCTAGTTGTGTTCTCCTCGCACCAGGGGCTGCCGGTCCCCCTGCCAGCCCCAGCCACAGCACAGTGGGGGTGCTGAGGATGCTCAGCACTCTGGTCCCCACAGCAACTTGCAGACATCTCAGCAAAAGCATCAGCCATGGCCTGGCGGACAGTCTCGGTCAGTCTGGGGACATCCGTGGAGCTCAGGCCCTGGGTTTCCACCTTGGGGAGGATTTGGATGGTGCACGTCCCTGCACAGAGAAGGGGAAGACCAGGGATGCTGTTAGATGAACCTACCGGGAAGCAAGTCTCTCCACCAGCCTCAATGTTCCACAGAGACCTCCAAGCCGCACATGCCTCATGCCTACAACCGGCCCTGACCACCTTCCAGCAACGGGGATTCTTGTCCATCACTTACCAGAGGTGAATTTCTTTTCCTTGGAGTTGAAGAAGTCCCAGTACGGGGAGAATACGATGGGGAAAATGGGGACCTGCAGGACACGGAGTATTAGGGGTGTCCATCACACAGACCCCCTCCAGCTCCTGACATGGCCCAGGCTTCAGCAGCTCCCTGTGCCCTCACAGGGTGCCTGTCCCTGGGGACTGCAGAACCCAGAAGACCCCGATGTCCCCCCTCCCGCTGCCCCAGGGTGCACGTTCCCCCACTCCATCGAGGGCAAGTGGGGGGCAAGGTTGGCCTTACCTGAGCCTGCACAGCCAAGTGGAAAGCCCCACGCTTGAAGGGCAGCATGGATTTGTCCTGGTTCCTGGTGCCTTCAGGGAAAATCCACACTCGGAGCTGCATAGGACAGGGGGGGGACGTGAGCATGGACCCAACGCAGTCACCCTGGAAGCCCCCTTGCCCCATTGGTGCTTGCTCCCCAGCTCCCCCCTTGCTCCCTCACGTTTTCACGCCGCATGGTCCTGGCTGTCTGGGAGATGATGTTGATGGCATCTTCTCTCTTGTAGCGGTCGAGGAAGATGATGCCACTGAGCCAGCAGGCCCACCCCACCGTGCCCATGTATAGGAGTTCCTTCTTGGCAATGGGCACGCAGCGGTCAGGGATGACCTCCACCATGCCTGGAGGATGGATGGGAGAGGAAAGGATCAGTCCATGCCCATTGGCACCCAGCACCAACCAGCCCTGTGGCTGTAGTGACCTGGTATCATCCTCCATTGGCCCAACCCTCCCTCTGTAGCACATCCATAGCCCTGAGCTCCTGTCCCACCACCTCTTCTGGCTTATGCCTACCACACTGCCCTGTACGAAACCCTGGTCCTGGCCTCTCTGGGACCCCAGCAGGTGAGCCTGGTCCACTCCTGCAACACCCCAAAAGCTGCCTATGCAAGTGCTGAGGCCCCCATCTCCTTGGCACATACCCATGAGGTCAAGGGAAGCTTGGTGGTTGCAAACTATCACGTATGGCTCCTCAGTGTTCAGGTGCTCTGAGCCCCACACCTGCATCTTGATGCCATACAAGTGTTTGAGGGGCAGGATCGCGGCGCGCAGGAGCCTAGGGCAGAGGAACACACATTGGGAGCAGATCACACAGAGTGGGGCTGTGACGCTTTCCCACTCAGGGAGCAAAGCACAAGATGAGCCAGGCTAGATGTGGTCTGAATGAGCACAGACTGTGTCAGTCTGTATTCAGTCTTCGCTTTTCTAAGCACATTTATAGCCTGCACAGCTCAGAGCTAACCTTGTAACCACCCCCAAGGTGAGGCCAGCTGCTGTCAGCAGAAGAAAGTCTTCATTGGAGCTGCTGATAAGGAAGAGCAGCCAACACAAGGGAGAAACAGACTTTCTGATGCCTCAGGGATGATAGGAAAGCAAAAAGAGAAGGGATGGGATTTCTGCCTGCAGCCAAGGTGCAAACCATCACATCCCAGTGAGGGACCACAGTCTTTGGCCAGGTAAGCTTCACCCTGAGACGTGCAGCCGGAAACCTAGACACCAGCACTGCAGACACATAGAGCCAGAGGAGGTGGATAGCAGCCGAGGGGGGTTGAGCTATAGGTGGATGAGCTCTGGATAGGACAAGAGGAAACGGCCTTAAGCTGCACCAGGGCAGGGTTAGATGGAGATGAGGAACAATTCCTTCCCCAGAGGTGCTCAGGCATTGGAACTGCCCAGGGCAGTACTGCAGTCACCGTCCCTGCGAGTGTTCACACACCATGGAGACGAGGCCTCAGTGCCATGGGTCAGTGGTGGCCCTGGCAGTCCTGGGAACGGTTGGACTGGATGAGCTGAAAGGTCTTTTCCAACCGAGTTGATCCTATGACTGTATGAAGGTGGACATGCAGAGGAAGTCTAGATGGTTTTACAGGGATGTGGATGTCTCCATGGATTGTCCCAGCAGAGCAGCCAAAGGGCAGCACCGTGGGCACCAAGCTTTGTGCTGCAGGTGGAGGGGGAAGAAAGCAGGGAAGGGGAAACCAACTCTGCTTCATTCTGCAGAAGAAATCACAAAGAACAGCTTCACTGGACCTGCAGCATCAGGAAGAGATGGACCTTTCATCTGTGCTGATGAAAGGAGGAACAAGGAAGAGCGGTGTCACCATCCAGAGAGGGCTGGACCAGATGGCAGAGCTGACGAGGGGTGACACTCAGTATGAGAGTAACAAAAGGAATGGAAGGAGGATGAAGCAACGGGGATTGCGGCACCCACAGTGGAGATATAGAGCTGGCATGCTTTTGGCATTGAAATGGGGCACTCTCCAACCCATGGCATGAAGATCATCCAAGCCAGGACCCACACATCTGGCAACGAGCGGTCCCAAGGAGCCCAAAGGGCAGGGCACAGGGCTGTCAGCAGGAACTCAGCACCAGGGAGAGATGAGAAGAAGCTTGGGAGGGGAGAGTAGAGGTAGGCACAAAGGATGAAGGAGACATGATGTTTAGAGGGTCATTGTATCAGCAGAACACCTATCCTTTGGGAGATGTAGGCTCAGAGATCCCTGTGTCTGTGGAGAAGCAAAACACTTGTGGCAATGCCCCAAAGCCAGGAGTAATGACAGGAGTGTGCTCCAAGCCGGAGGCTTTGGGATTCGGAGCCTGAGGAGGAGACAAAGCTGGGCGTGATGCTCCCATGGAGGATGGCTGTAAGGTGTTGGTGGGACAAGATAAGGCAGCGTGAGTCACACTGAGTCACCCAGGGATTTCCACTGAGCCGGAAGCATTTGCACCAGAGCTCGGAGCACCTCTGGATGCATCCATGTGTGCACAGCATTTCTGCATCAAACTTCTGCCGAGGGCCCAGGATCCATTGGCACCAACACATGATGGCTCGAGCCCAGCGATGCCACAAGCTTGGGCATCTTTCACCCTGACATAATGGCATCCCTTCTGGTACGCTTATCATGCCCAGGAATCCAGTGTCAAGATTGCAACACCCTTGAAAGCAATTGGACCTTCCCCTTGTGTTGCACAGCGATGTTATCTGGGCTGCCACCACCCTGGAGCAGAGCTGAGAGATTGTACAGGACTGTGCCATGCCCCACAGCTGATGACACTCAGATATCCCCAAATCTCTCTGCCAAAGCACAGTTCCTGGGGCTCCTGCTGGGCAGGGATATGGTGATGGGGGTGCATTTCCATCCTGCTGATGATGGTACCTCTAACCTTGGCAACCCCTCCCCCCCATAATCCACTCAACTGATGATCCCAATATAGTGATGCCCAAGAACAATCTCTTTTATGCTATGCCATCCTCCAGGTACCATTAATCCTGACCCAGCTGGCCACCTCCATCATGATGTATCCCTCCCTTGGGATGGCCAGCAACTCTTCACCACACCAGAAGATGCAGATGCACACTTCATTGCCACGTGGACATGACCACAGCCCTTGATGTGGCCTCAGGACTCAATCAGTATGGCTGGGGCAGGAGACAGCATGTGTCCACAAACCCGCATGAGCTCCTCCACCCAGCCATCTCCACAGCAGACACACATCCCCATGCCATACTCACTTCATGTTCTCCACAGAGCGTCCCCGAAGAGCTGCGAAGGGGGACAGCAGGGTGGCCATGGCCGTGATCCAGCAGTTGAAGAAGGTCACCTTGCAAAAGTAGTGGAAGGTGGCATTGTACCGGTAGAGCAGCAGGGCTGCCAAGGGTAGGAGGAGCAGCAGCCCATGGAGCAGGACCACCTCTATCATGCTGCCCCAGCAGGAGGATGCTGAGGAGCTCAGCCCGGGAGAAGGGCGAATGGCGCAGGGGATGCCGAGGAGCATGAATGGTGGATGAATCAGGTCTATCAGCAGAGCAGCATGTGGGCGTTTGGGGCTGGTCCAGGGCAAGGTGCTGCGTGTATCTCACCCTGTGCAGAGGCTTGAGGATGGACTGAATTAGATGGGAGGCAGGCAACCCCACCAAGGGTGGAGAGTGGTGGTGAGTCAATGCTGGGGACCCTGGGTCACCCGAGGAGTCACTGCTGGGAAATGCCTTCCTGGGCTGTTAAAAGCCATTGCAGAGGTTCTGGAGCAGGTCCAGAGAAGGGCAATGGAGCTGGTGCAGGGCCTGGCGCACAGTGTGATGGGGAAGGGCTGAGGGACCTGGGGGGTTCAGTCTGGAAAAGAGAAGGCTCAGGGGGGACCTGATCGCTCCCTACAACTGCCTGAGAGGAGGATGGAGCCAGGAGGGCACTGGGCTCTGCTCCCAAGGAACAGGGATGGGACAAGAGGAAACGGCCTCAAGCTGCACCAGGGCAGGGTTAGATGGAGCTGAGAAACAATTCCTTCCCCAGAGGTGCTCAGACATTGGAACTGCCCAGGGCAGTACTGCAGTCACCGTCCCTGTGAGTGTTCACACATCATGGAGATGAGGCCTCAGTGCCATGGGTCAGTGGTGGCCTTGGCAGTGCTGGGAAGGGTTGGACCGGATGAGCTGAAAGGTCTTTTCCAACTGAGTTGATTCTACGATTCGCTGACTTGATGCAATCAGATCTGTTGCCCACAGATATGTCCATGCTTTGGGCACCTCTCCTAGCCACAGAGACCCCAACCCTGAGAAAGGAGGATTGCAGCTCATATGGACAGCAGGAGCCGGTTCTGGTCCATGCCCATCACCCCAAGGCTTGTCACAGGATCCCTGTTGGTGTCATGGCTAATCCCCAGTCATTGGATTACTGGAAGACATCCCCCTGCTGCTCCCTGCCTGGGTCTGCAGCAGGCACATGGTGCCAGCACTCTCCATCTCTCTGCTCCCCAAAAGCTGGGCTGCAGGAGCCCCTTACTGTTCCCCTCCCAGGGCCCAGCGTGTGTCACCAAGATCTAAGCAATGCCACAGGGGTCTGAGCCCTGTCACCCCCTGCTCCTAACCTGAGCTGAAGGAGACACCAGAGGCTGCCCCAGTTGGCAGCCAGGGGTTGCATTGCGTTAGGTGTTTGCAGAGGTGTAATTAGCCTGAGCAGGCTGTAATCAGCCTCTCCTCTGCTCTGCTGCTCTCGCGCTGGGCATGCAGGATCCAGGCCAAGGTTGGGTTGAGCTGCAGAAACTCTGGTCTTGCTTTTGTGATTGCAGAGCTAACTCTGGCCTGCTCTCAGCCGCCAGCAGCATCTCCCAGCCCACCTCTTCCATGTCCCAGCCCTGCCAGGATGTGCTTATGCTGTTGTCCCAGCCCACCAGTTTGCCTCTGAGCAGGAACCTGTGAGCAGAGTCCTCCATTCGTGCCTTCCCATCACAACTGCACCACAGCTCTGGGGCAAACAGTCCCATTATACCTCACTGGAGAGAAGCATCACTTCCCTCGGGTCAAACCCAGCAGCCCTGCCCTCATCTGACACAACCTACCTTCAGCAAAACCACTGTGCATCACTCCTGCTCCATTCCACTCCATGCTTGTGGCTGCCTTTTCCGTCCTCACCCTCTCCCTGTCCCTGCTGATGAGGGTACAAGGAGGTGCCTTTGTGCTCCTGGCTGTGTGATGCTCCCCCCTGCTGCCTGCTGAGGGGTGCCCCGGCTCATCCAGCATGACCCAGAGAAGGTTCCAGGGGTTACTTCCACCATGGGTGTTGCAATTCCTATTGCTTCATCCTCCCATTCCTCTCATTATTCTCATGTTCAAGCGAAGATTGGGCCATATCTTCAGCCTACCCTTCCTGTCCACCCCATTCCCAGATGACTCCTCTCCTCCTCCATACCTTTCTGTCCGCATGGCTGTGGAAACCTCTGTGCACCTCCTTTCCCATCCAACTCAGCTTTGCTCTAGGATGGCCTCCTTCCTTTCTGCTCTTGCTGCTCTGCCAGGGCAGTCTCACAGCCTGCAGATGTGCCCTCATGCTGTAGCCCAACACTGACTTGTTTGCTCCATGGAGCTTCTTCTCCAGCTTCAGCAGGAGCCAGGCTGGGTTTTGCTACAGGGGGAAGATCTGCCTGTGCCAGGGCACAGCTTAGTCCTGGGCTGAGGGAGGATGAACCCTCCTTTCCACTGGGACACCAGGAGAGAGACAGGAAAGCCCTGACACGGCATGAGGACAGAAGGGAGGGATTTAAGCTTAGGCACCAGCTTTCTGCATGCTCAGAGCTCCATGTGACAACCAGCCCTGAAGTCCCCTCCTAGGAGCAATCCTGTTAAGGCAAAGCCCACTGGCAACTGGCCCAGAAGCCCACTGGGGTCAGGCCCCCTAAATCAGGTTGGGGAAATGGCAGAGGCAGGGGACAGCTTCCAGCACCCAAACTGCATCTATCCCCACTTCCCCCTTCTTCCTGGTGTGCAGCAGAGACACTGAATGCCTGGGGACCCCCAGGATCACCCCTTTTCAGGCTGCTGCCCCTACGCGAAGGGAAGTTACAGCTGCAGGTGTAAGGTCCTGGGGCCGTGCAGCCCGGGGAGAAGCCGCTCCCGAGAGCCACAGCCGGGGTCAAACAGGAAGAGAAGGAAGGAAGGAAGAGGAGAGAGGCGCCCTCGGGACCGCGCCGACGGCTGCAGGGATGAGCGGGCGGGCCATAGGACCTGGGGCTGCCTCGGTTGCGTGTTAGGGGGCGGGGCGAAACTGGCGGCTTACAGCTATAAAAGGAGGGGAGGGCGATATGTCTATAAAAGGAGTGGGCGGGACCGTTGGAGCGGGGCGATGTCCATATAAGGGGCTCCTCTCCTGAGGCGGCAGAGCTGCCGCCCGAGCCGGTGCCGGGCCCCTTCGGGGCCGCTTTGGGGCCGCAGCGGGCGCTGCGGCTCCATAGAGCCGGGCCTCGGAGCGGGGACCGGCCCCGGTCGGTGCTGCGGTACCGGGACGACCCCCGCGTTCCCGGATGTGGCTGCCTGGGTGGCGCCGCTCCCCGGGAAGACCGAGCCCTGCGGGGCTGGACACCGGCTCCGGGGACCGTGGGGCTCTGGGAGACGCGGCCGAGTCCTGCAAGTGGAGCCCGAGGTCTGAGGCCTGGCCTGGAGCTGAGCTCGGAGCTGAGCAATGAAGTCTGAGCCTTGGGGTCTGGAAACCGGCTCCTGCGGTCGATCCGGGTTCAGAAGCAGAGACTGAGTCCTGAGGTTGCGGGGCTCGAAACTGGGGTCGCTAAAGCCAGATTTGGGGCTCATAAATGGAGACCAAGCCCCACATGTTGGAGTCTGGAACTCGGCTCGTGTGGTCAGTTGCGCTGCTCGAAAGCTGGGATCAGAGCTGAGAAAGGAAGTCCCATGTGTGAAAGTCCTGATGTGAGGTGACTTCCTGCGGTGATGCTGGCTCAGAAACATGGACCAAGTTCTGCCTTTGGCTCCTCAGCACCAGGAACCAAGTCCTGCACTTTGGGGGCTCAAAACCACACTCTCTTGGCCAGTTCTGGAGCTCATAGAGAAGAAGCCCTGAGTTTGGGGGGCTTGACACTAGACTCGTTGGCTGGCTTTAGGGCTAACACAAAACACTCTGTTTGGGGGCTCAAAACAAGGCTCCTATGGCCAGATTTTGGTCTCAGAAATAGAGATGAACTCCTGTGATTTGTGAGCCGCTTTTGGGGCTCAGAAGCAGAGACTGATTGCTGCTTGGAGTGTGAATCCGGGGTCACTCAGCCAGTTTTAGGGCACACAAAAAAATCAGGCTCATTTGGCCAGATTTTGGGCTCAGAAATGATGATGAGGTCCTGCATTTTGGGGCACAGAATGAGACTAAATGCTGTGTTTTGGGGGAGCTGAGAAGTGGGCTCATGGGGCTGCTGTTAGAGCTGAGAAAGAGAGACTGAGTGCTGTGTTTTGGAGCCTGGGAACAGGCTGATGTGACCCATCAAAGGGCTCAGAAACTGAAACCAAGTGCTGCATTTCAGGTGCTTGGCACCAGGGTTCCTCAGCCAGTTTTGGGGCTCCCCAGAAGAGCCCAGTGCTGCATTGGAGGGGCTTGGAACAGAGACCAAGCACCCTGTGTGTGTGCTGGGAGCCAGGCTCACGCAGCCAGCACTGAAGCTAAGAGGCCAAAGGCTGCGGTTCAGTGCCCAGAGCAGGGTCTGGGTCCTGCGGGGTGGAGCCTGATCCAGAGACCGGCCCTGTGCTCCGGGGCTCACACCCGCATCATGTGGGAGGCCGAGGCCGACAGTGCCGGCCGGAGCACCCGGAGCCCTCGCCCGCTGCCGCCTCTTGGCTCGGGCTCTGCTCGAAGCCGCCGCCCTCGTTCCGCGGCCGCAGCCCCCGCGGGACCGCGCACGGAGCCTCGGTGGGGGCAGCCCCGGCCCGGTGCAGGCAGCGGCTACGGGCGGGAGCGCGCAGCGCGGGACTTGGGTCCCGCTCCCCGTTGCGGGCCCGGCCACGGCAGTAGCTCCTGCTGCGGGGCCCGCACAGAGCCCGGGAAGCGGCCGATACCGGCAGGGACCCGATCCCGGCCGCCGCTCACTGACGCGGGCCCTGTGCATCCCCAGCCCCGACATAGCCCCGGAAGCCCAGGACCGGCGGAAGAGACTGCGTTTGACCATATCTGCAGATGTGGAAGATTCCCCCAATGGGGAATTGGCTGGTTACTAAGTGCTGCTTGGAGGCTGAGGCCATCCTGAGCACCCGTGCTAGAAAGGAAGTCTGCAGTGATGAGTCTTCTTGAGGTAGGAATCTCCTTCTCATGGACCACATCCCACTTCTGCCTGATGGTGTTTTACTAGGTTGAGCTATCCACTAATGGAGAATCTCCTCTCTCCAGGACAGGGCCACACTCACTGTAGGCTAAACAGGACTATTTTAACTTGGTCCCTCTGCAGGGTTCAAAGGGCTGAAAGAAATTGGTAAAGGTCCCTCCAGTCCTGGGTCAAAAGCTTTTTGATCTCTGAGAGGATTTTTTCCTACAACACATAAAGAAGGATTTCTTCCCAGATAGAGCACGTATGCAGAGTAAAAGGGATCCTGGCATGCAGCCTCTGTGGGAAATGGTCACCCAACCCTCAAGACACAGAGTATTTCATGTCATGGGAAAGACTGCAAGATGCAGAGACCAAGTTATCCTGGTGCATTAAAGAAACACAATGGTGCTCTCTGTACACTTTCCTCTCCCTTGGCATCTTGGCAGAGCATCTGCAGCAGAAAGGATAACACAGAGTTATGGCCTGGGATGTAGCAGAACTTTAATGAGTCAAATGAGGAAAACAGGACAGTCCCAATGGAAGCACCCGTGCAAGAAGCACAATGGGCAGAAATGAGTCTATGCCCCATGGCTATGGCGGATCTCACCAGCTGTCCATCTGCTCCCCACAGAGGGAGCAGGGCCTGCAGGTCCTTCCTAGGAAGGCTCTGTGGAGCTCCCAGCCCAGGTGAGCACAAGAGAACAAAGACTTGGGAGGGAAAGGAGAGAGTGGCAGAGGTGAAAAAGCAGCAAGGACCATGCAAGGGGTGCTGGGGTTCCTCAGCTGTTCTGGAAACAACAACACAAGGCCCCGTCCCAAGAGCGGTGCCATCTTCTGGGTGCCTGGGCCCTTCCCCGGAGCCATCGCCAGCAGCTTTAGCAGGGGGGGCACCTCCTGCCGCAGAAGCGGCCGCCCAAGCCGGAGAGGCCCAAACCGGAGAGGCCAAAGCCCCCGGAGTTGATGGGCACTCCCTCGGAGCTGAGGATGCTGCCAACGGCAGCGGAGGTGGAGGAGCCCACGGCGGTGTTCTGCGGGAAGGAGGTGAGGATGGGGCCGGGCAGGGTCACCACCACAGGGGAGGGCTGGATGAAGACGTTGGAGTCCTGGCACTGCCTGACACAGGGCTCATTGCAGCTGTTGGCCAGCGGGGTCGGGCCGCAGGGCTGGCAGGGCACGCACGGGCTGTAGCAGGACATGGCTGGATGCTGGAGCTTCACCTGGAGACAGGGCAGGGGCAAGCAGAGCAGGGACATGGGTCAGGAGCAGCCTCTCGCTCCATGAGCGAGGACAAAAGGCATGCTCCGTAGAAAAGAGCTGGAGGCTGTGCAGAGAGGCACTTGGGGTTCTTTCCCTCAGAAGATCTCTGCCAAGAGCAACCAAGCGCAGGAAGATCCCCACCAGCCCCAGAGCTCAGGGGACACCCAATCTAATCCAAGCCCCACGCTCTGTCCATGTCATAGACAAGTCCATGTGCAGTTCTCACCTTCTGCCTCCTTTCCTCCACCACAGCAAGAAGTTCCAAGGCCCAGCACAAGATACAGGGGCAGTTATGTCCTCAGAAATCTCAGTGGAGGAGAAAGAGGAGAAAGAGCTTCACACTCACCTTGCTCTCAAGGAGATGGAGGCCAGAGCAGTGGATGAGAGAGTGAGGAGAAGGTCCTGCTTTTATACTGCTCCTGCACTGCTCCAGGCCCACAGTCACTGCACACGGGCAGTAATTTTCCAGCAGACTCACCTCCAAAGCAAAACACCCGCCTGATGGCACAGGCTGGGGCTTGGTTTCCATCAACAGTACACGTCCTCATTTCTGACACACCCACCAGGCCATGGAAGATTCTTTCAAGTACCAGGATGAGAAGCCCAAGAATCTCCTGCGCAGGAGCACATCAGTATGGGCAGAAGACAATTCCGAAGTGGATCCCCATGCATTTGGGTTCTTGCTCATTACCTGTGGGGTTTGTGGGGCTCAGGACAAGGTCTTGTCTTCCCACTCTGCTCACACCACCCAGCAGATTGGCTGGGGCTTTGCACCCTGCCCAGCCAGAGACACAGCGGCCTGGCCAAGATTCCAAACCTGCTGCAGCCCCTGAGCTATGGGAGCAGCAGCAGGAAAGTCCTGCTGAGGGCAATGGCCATGGGGTCATCCTGGAGCCATGGACTCGGGAGGTGCCCTCTGCTCAGAGCTCATTTTCACAGGGCAAGGATGGAGCTGCCCTGGCCGCAGGCGAATTGAGCCCTGCGTGGACACGGGCTGCACTCCTGGCATGTCCTCACAGCAAAGGCTGACACACACCAGGCCAGAATTAGAGTGTGGCTCGCCACGAGGAGGGAGAGTCTATCCCAGGAAGCTTGCCTACGAAATGGAATGCATTCCCCTGCCCTCCTGGGATGCGTCCCTTGTGCCGCCACGGCTGCAGGGCAGGGAAGTCCATGGCTCCTTGATGTGCTTTGAGAGCTGCTTTTGTACTCAGAGGTGCTCTAGCACTTGTCCTCCTTGAGCATCCCCAGACACTTAGCACTGCAGAGTCCTGCCAGCTCTCACTGCTTGGACAGTTGGAAGAGATTTTCTCGCCTTCCCCATGGTGCTGGGTTGTGTTCCACACTGAGGATGCCTGTGGGGCATGGGATGCGAGGAGTGATGGTGCCCAAATAGCCAGAGAAGACGTCTCACCCCAGATCAAGGGATCAGTCCCAGACACAGGGGAGATGGTTTCTGCCACCCTTTCTTTCCCTCCATGTCATGTCCTGGAGAGGAAGTGGTACGTTGTCAGGAAGAGAAGCCTTTCGGTATTCTGCTGACATGTGCAGTGCGGGGAAGAGCTGGGTTTCTTCCTACAAAGGGAGTTACCAACAGTCGCTCTTCACTGCCCCAGGCCAACATCACACGTGCCAGTTTGGGACTCCTCGAGGACTTGGGGTTCCTCTTCTGCCCCACTGACATGATTCTACCTGGGATAGCCTTGGGCTTCTCATCCCAGGACATGAAAGGAGCTGCATGGCAGGTTCAGCACATCAGGAATGACGAATTGAAATGGCAGCATTGATGGAAACCAAACCCCAGCCTGTGCCATCAGGTGGGTGTTTTGCTTTGGAGGTGAGTCTGCTGGAAAATTACTGCCTGTGTGCAGTGACTGTGGGCCTGGGGCAGTGCAGGAGCAGTATAAAAGCAGGACCTTCTCCTCACTCTCTTGTCCACTGCTCTGGCCTCCTTCTCCTGGAGAGCAAGGTGAGTCTGAAGCCCTTTCTCTATCCCCTTCTTCTCTTCCTCCTCCTCCTCCTCCTCCACCTTTGAGATTTCTCAGCACATAACAGCCCCTTTGACAAATGGAGGGGCTTGGACCATCTTTTCATGGGAGAGGGAATGGGGAGGAAGATTTCCCATGGCTGGATCTCAGCTGAGGAGACTCCTGAGCTCTGGGGTTGGTGGGGATCTTCCTGCGCTTGGTTGCTCTTGGCAGAGATCTTCTGAGGGAAAACAGAAGCCCAAGTGCCTCCCTGCAGAGCTTCAGGCTCTTGTTTACAGAGCACATCATTTGTCCTTGCTGGTGGGGTTCGTGGGTGCTCCTGACCCATGTCCCTGCTTTGCTTGCCCCTGCCCTGTCTCCAGGTGAAGCTCCAGCATCCAGCCATGTCCTGCTACAGCCCGTGCGTGCCCTGCCAGCCCTGCGGCCCGACCCCGCTGGCCAACAGCTGCAATGAGCCCTGTGTCAGGCAGTGCCAGGACTCCAACGTCTTCATCCAGCCCTCCCCTGTGGTGGTGACCCTGCCCGGCCCCATCCTCACCTCCTTCCCGCAGAACACCGCCGTGGGCTCCTCCACCTCCGCTGCCGTTGGCAGCATCCTCAGCTCCGAGGGAGTGCCCATCAACTCCGGGGGCTTTGGCCTCTCCGGTTTGGGCCTCTCCGGCTTGGGCGGCCGCTTCTGTGGCAGGAGGTGCCCCCCCTGCTAAAGCTGCTGGCGATGGCCCTGGGGAAGGGCCCAGGGAGGCAGAAGATGGCACCGCTCTGGGGATGCCATCTCCTTTCTTCCCCTGACGCTCCCCGCACTGTGACCTCTACTCTGATTGACCTCCATCCCCATTTTTGCCTCATTAAATCTCTGTAGCAGTCCAGTTCATGCCTTTGTCTTGTCCTTTCCCCTGCAGATGCTCTCCCAAGGTGCCCAGGGAGACAGATGTTGCTCAAAGGGTTCTGGGATGGGGTGCTGGGTATTATTGTGCAGTTACTGTCCGCATGGGTTTGCACTGAGTCTACTCAGTCAGGAAGTCTGTGACTCTCTTGTTTCTAAACTTCTCTGCCTATGTGGGATATAGCAGGATTGAATGACTAAATGACACAGTCACTACCATTAGATTGGTGCATACGCCTCTTCCTTTTCCTCGGGAAGCTCAACCCTCTGAAGAAGGCTGTCAGGAGGAGAAAGGATGAATGCGTTATTGACCAGGCAGCATCAACACCTTCCCAGGAAAGCATAGGAGAACCTGCTCTTTTGCAGCATTGCGATTTTGAGTTGCAGCGTGAGGAGAACACCAGGAAGCAAATCAAAGCCTAACAACAGTAAAGGAACATACTGCCACCGTGTCCTTGGAGACCATTGTCTCCACAGCTGGGCTCCACAGCTCTTGTGCTCTCTGATCTGGTGCAGCAAAGCTTGTAGCAATCTACTGTTTCCTTCCACAGACTATTCAGGAGAGTTCCTGCACACTGCCTTTCTCCTTGGCCAGGAGCTGAGTCCCTCCTCCTCATTGCCAGCCCTATCCCCGCTGGTGGGCAGAGGCACAAAGGTCGTCCTGGCACCATGGGATCACAGCATACTCCAGCTAGAAAGTACCTCCAGAGGTCGTAGGGCCCAACCCCTTGCTCCAACATCAATCAGCCATGAGCATCCAAGGCCTGTTAGTGCACTACCTCCCCGGGCAACCTTTTCCACCGCTTGACTCTCTTCCTGGTGAATGAAAACCATTTTCCACCCATCCACTCCAAACCTTTTGATGCAGCCCAGGGCACGCTTGGCTTTCTGAGCTGCCAGCACACACTGCTGGCTTCTGTCTTGTTTATCAGCCTCCAGTGCCCCCTAGTCCTCAAGGTTTCACCTTCCAGTCTATATTAACATTGCCCAAGTGCAGGTGCGGGGCCTTGCCCTTGCTCTCTTGTCAAATATCCCGTGTTTCACATGGGGCCATTCCTCAAGCTTGTCAGGGTTCCTCTGGACACTATCCCTCCCTTCTGTGTGTCAGTTGCCCCTCAGCTTGCTCTCATGGTGCATCAATTGTGGGGGTGCACTCAACCCCACTGACTTTGTCACTGATGAAGAGATGAAATAGTATTGCTCTCAGTACAGATCCCTGAAGGAAACCTCGTTTCCCCTTGGAACTTGAGCTGTTCGCTATAACTCTTTGCAGCCAAAGTGCCCTCAGAGCAATTTCCCTTGCAGCAGGCAGCCATTCTCAGACAGACTCCCATCCAAAGATAAACACCTTACCTAATGCCAGAGGTTGTGTTTGGATCATTTTAGTGCTGAGCTTCAAAGGTGTGGCTAAAGCATTGCCGATAACAAGCCTAAGCTTTGGCTATTGGCGCCTGGTGGGTGGAAGTGGTGTGCAAGTAGCTGGATGGGGCACTGCCAGGAGACCTGACGTGAACTGACCCAAGGACTATGCCATGCTGTAGAACAGCATGCTCAGCAATAAAATTACAGGCAGTCTTTCCAAAGAGGCCATTCTTTGGAGCATGGCTGGGCATCCTCTGCTGGTGCAAGGGGCTGGGTGTTGCCTTTGTACCACTTGAGTTCTCTCTTTTTTCCCCTTCCGCTCATAGACTGTCACCCAGGCCCACAGGCAGAGAACACCCTCCTTACCCTGCTCCTTCCCCGTTGTGCCCAGGGTTTCCTGGCAAAGTACCTGGAGAGCAGGAGCCAGGAGGAGACTGAGGGCAGGAAGAGAGGTAGCAAGTAGCCAGGAAGGTGGGGAGCTTGGTGCACCTGGCTGGCCAGCATAGGCTGAGGGTACAGATTTTGCTGAGCATGGAGAAGAGAATGCTGTAGAGGGAGACCAAAAGTCATTACTGTAGGAGCAATGTTCGCTGAACAGCATCTGGTCATTCGGCCCAGACTAAGATACGTAGAGAAGTTGAGAAAGCAGAGGGTCACCCAGTGTGTAACTGAAAAATATCAGAAGCAAGCCTGTGTTACCTGGCAGAGCACAGGTATCTCCAAAACCCCATCCGCGAACCACCCCAGAGACACTTGGCATTTGGGGGAGTATCTCCAGAGAAAAAGACGAGGCAAAGGCATTGGCTGGGATGCAGAAAAATTTTAATGAGTCAAAAGAGAAAAATGGGAATGGTGGCCCCACTACAGAGAATAGCAGGGGCACGAATGGGCAGAGCTGTGCGAGAGGCCAGGGCGGCCCGGTCCTTGTTCAAGAGGTGCTGAAGTTGCTCATCTGCTCTAGAACCAAAAACCAAAAGCTCCTTCCCCAGAGCGGTGCCATCTTCTGTGTCCCTGGGCCCTTCCCCGGAGCCATCGCCAGCAGCTTTAGCAGGGGGGGCACCTCCTGCCGCAGAAGCGGCCGCCCAAGCCGGAGAGGCCCAAACCGGAGAGGCCAAAGCCCCCGGAGTTGATGGGCACTCCCTCGGAGCTGAGGATGCTGCCAACGGCAGCGGAGGTGGAGGAGCCCACGGCGGTGTTCTGCGGGAAGGAGGTGAGGATGGGGCCGGGCAGGGTCACCACCACAGGGGAGGGCTGGATGAAGACGTTGGAGTCCTGGCACTGCCTGACACAGGGCTCATTGCAGCTGTTGGCCAGCGGGGTCGGGCCGCAGGGCTGGCAGGGCACGCACGGGCTGTAGCAGGACATGGCTGGATGCTGGAGCTTCACCTGGAGACAGGGCAGGGGCAAGCAGAGCAGGGACATGGGTCAGAAGCAGCCTCTCACCCTTACAGAAGCCAAGGCTGAGACAAGAGCTGGAGGTGTTGTATGGAGATCCATGGATCTCAGCTTCCCCTCAGTGCCAAAAAATGCTCCTTCAAGAACAGGGAAGAACTGGCAGCTCACAGTGTAGCCATCTCTCGCTTAAGGCAGCTCCATCCTGTCTGCATGATGCACCTTCTGCCCCCTTCCCTCTCTCATTATTAGTAGGCCCTTGACACAGCATAGGACAAAAGGCAAGCGTCTGCTGAGAAAAGGTGAAGAGTAAAAGGAGGCAGAAGGAGAGGAGAAATGGCTTCACACTCACCTTGTTCTCAAGGAGATGGAGGCGAGAGCAGTGGATGAGAGAGTGAGGAGAAGGTCCTGCTTTTATACTGCTCCTGCACCGCCCCAGGCCCACAGTCGCTGCACACAGGCAGTAATTTTCCAGCAGACTCACCTCCAAAGCAAAACACCCACCTGATGGCACAGGTTGGGCTTTGGTTTCCGTCAACGCAGCCATTTCGCTTCCTCATTTCTGAAATGTCCATTATGTCACAGAGGATCCTTTCAAGTATCAAGATGAGAGGCCCAAATATTTGCTGTCAGGAACACATCAATACTAGCAGAAGACATACTGCAAGCACTGGAGGTGTGTGTGCAGGCAAGAGGCATGGCTCTGGAGAGAACTGGGGAGGTTGTTTTCAACCCTCTGGACAGGAACGTGCTGTCTCACCAACGCAGTCCTTCCCTGCCTGTGTCCATCTGTTTGGCCAAGCTATCCCCTCTTGTGATAACCTCTGGGGTCCCAACCAAGGCCATCTACAGGCACACCAGCAGCACCTGCATGGCAGAGCAACACATCAGAAATGAGGAAATGAAATGGCAGCCTTGATGGAAACCAAGCCCCAACCTGTGCCATCAGGTGCGTGTTTTGCTTTGGAGGTGAGTCTGCTGGAAAATTACCGCCCGTGTGCAGTGGCTGTGGGCCTGGGGCGGTGCAGGAGCAGTATAAAAGCAGGACCTTCTCCTCACTCTCTCATCCACTGCTTTCGCCTCCATCTCCTTGAGAACAAGGTGAGTATGAAATTCTTTCTCATCCTCCTTTTCATCCTGTTTCTCCTCGTCCTCCTTTGGGATTTCTCAGCCTATACCTGCTCCTTCGTCCTACACTGGGAGATGAAGCAGCTTGTCACAGGACAGGGAAAATGGTAGAAGTTGAGGCATGGAGTTAGGCTGTGTCTTGGCTGAGCAATGGTCTGGGTGGTGACCTTGCTGGGTTTGGTTGCTCTTGGCAGGGCTCTTTTGCACTGAGGGGAAGCTGAAGGCAGTGGAACTCCTTATGCAGGCACTAGCTCATGGCTCCATCTTGTTGCTTGGCTGACCTGTGGTGGGCTTCAGGCTTCTCCTGACCCATGTCTCTGCTCTGCTTGCCCCTGCCCTGTCTCCAGGTGAAGCTCCAGCATCCAGCCATGTCCTGCTACAGCCCGTGCGTGCCCTGCCAGCCCTGCGGCCCGACCCCGCTGGCCAACAGCTGCAATGAGCCCTGTGTCAGGCAGTGCCAGGACTCCATCGTCGCCATCCAGCCCCCCGCCGTGGTGGTGACCCTGCCCGGCCCCATCCTCAGCTCCTTCCCGCAGAACACCGCCGTGGGCTCCTCCACCTCCGCTGCCGTTGGCAGCATCCTCAGCTCCGAGGGAGTGCCCATCAACTCCGGGGGCTTTGGCCTCTCCGGTTTGGGCCTCTCCGGCTTGGGCGGCCGCTTCTGCGGCAGGAGGTGCCCCCCCTGCTAAAGCTGCTGGCGATGGCCCTGGGGAAGGGCCCAGGGAGGCAGAAGATGGCACCGCTCTGGGGATGACGACTCCTTTCTGCCTTTGGTGCTCCCTGCACCAGGATCTCCACTCACAGTGTCTTTGTTTCCCTGTTTTGACTCATTAAAGTTCTGCTGCATCCCAACCCATGCCTCTCTCTCATCCTTTCCCCTGCAGATGCTCCCCCAAGATGCCCAAGGGCAGAGTTATTTCTCTGTGTGATTCTGGGATGGAGTTTTGAGGATGAAGCTATAGTGGTTGTTAACACAGTGGTTGCGACCTGCAAGACTCAGGGCGGTCTTTCCAAAGTGGCCGTTCTTTGGAGCATGGCAGGGCATCCTCTGCTGGTGTGAGCTGTGGGGTGTTGCCTTTACACCACTTGGGATATCCTTTTTTGCTTCTTCCCCTCATAGACTGTCACCCAGGCCCACAGACGGACAACATCCTCCCTGCCCTGCTGCTTCCCTGCCTGTGCCCAGGGTTTCTTGGGAATGTGCCTGGAGAGCGGGAGCAGGGCAGGAAGAGGCAGCGTGCGCAGGCTGAGTGTCTAAAGGGTCTGTCCAGGAGCTCTCCACAGCAATGTGGTGACCAGAGGCAAAGGCTGCAGAGGCTTGTGGCACACAAAGGGGAGCAGCTGAACTGCTGCAAGAGAGAAGTGGGTAAGATCACACTTGTCCAGCCAGATCCCTGTATGGCAGCTGCCTTGGCTTCCACCCTGAAAAGCAGCAGCCTAAGGCAGGGCCAGTTTTTTCAGTAACGCCATCAGAACTGTTTCTGGACAAAAAGGACTGTCAACGGCATCATGGGCAATACCAATAGGACTCATGCCACTCTGCTCAGCACTCACCAGCTGGGCTCTAGAACACTGCTGTAACACAAGAAAGATCTAACGTGAGAAAGACCTTGACCAAATGGAGGGAGTTCAGCAGAGGGTGTCCAGGATGGTAGGGAACTGCAGCACGTGTTTAGGGGGGAGTGGCTGAGCGCATGGGCCTTGCTGATTGTGGAGAGAAGGCTTTGGTGGGAGACCTAAGAGCAGCTTAGGAGTAGCCGTGGTGAGGTCCCACAGAGGACAGATCCGGGCTCAAGAGTGCTCCCTGTGGCAGTGTGTTTGGAGAACTGGAGACATTGGGCTCACCCTGAGAGATGAGAGGTTTGGAGTGGATGGGTGGAAAATGGTTTTCATTCACCAGGAAGAGAGTCAAGCGGTGGAAAAGGTTGCCCGGGGAGGTAGTGCACTAACAGGCCTTGGATGCTCATGGCTGATTGATGTTGGAGCAAGGGGTTGGGCCCTACGACCTCTGGAGGTACTTTCTAGCTGGAGTATGCTGTGATCCCATGGTGCCAGGACGACCTTTGTGCCTCTGCCCACCAGCGGGGATAGGGCTGGCAATGAGGAGGAGGGACTCAGCTCCTGGCCAAGGAGAAAGGCAGTGTGCAGGAACTCTCCTGAATAGTCTGTGGAAGGAAACAGTAGATTGCTACAAGCTTTGCTGCACCAGATCAGAGAGCACAAGAGCTGTGGAGCCCAGCTGTGGAGACAATGGTCTCCAAGGACACGGTGGCAGTATGTTCCTTTACTGTTGTTAGGCTTTGATTTGCTTCCTGGTGTTCTCCTCACGCTGCAACTCAAAATCGCAATGCTGCAAAAGAGCAGGTTCTCCTATGCTTTCCTGGGAAGGTGTTGATGCTGCCTGGTCAATAACGCATTCATCCTTTCTCCTCCTGACAGCCTTCTTCAGAGGGTTGAGCTTCCCGAGGAAAAGGAAGAGGCGTATGCACCAATCTAATGGTAGTGACTGTGTCATTTAGTCATTCAATCCTGCTATATCCCACATAGGCAGAGAAGTTTAGAAACAAGAGAGTCACAGACTTCCTGACTGAGTAGACTCAGTGCAAACCCATGCGGACAGTAACTGCACAATAATACCCAGCACCCCATCCCAGAACCCTTTGAGCAACATCTGTCTCCCTGGGCACCTTGGGAGAGCATCTGCAGGGGAAAGGACAAGACAAAGGCATGAACTGGACTGCTACAGAGATTTAATGAGGCAAAAATGGGGATGGAGGTCAATCAGAGTAGAGGTCACAGTGCGGGGAGCGTCAGGGGAAGAAAGGAGATGGCATCCCCAGAGCGGTGCCATCTTCTGCCTCCCTGGGCCCTTCCCCAGGGCCATCGCCAGCAGCTTTAGCAGGGGGGGCACCTCCTGCCACAGAAGCGGCCGCCCAAGCCGGAGAGGCCCAAACCGGAGAGGCCAAAGCCCCCGGAGTTGATGGGCACTCCCTCGGAGCTGAGGATGCTGCCAACGGCAGCGGAGGTGGAGGAGCCCACGGCGGTGTTCTGCGGGAAGGAGGTGAGGATGGGGCCGGGCAGGGTCACCACCACAGGGGAGGGCTGGATGAAGACGTTGGAGTCCTGGCACTGCCTGACACAGGGCTCATTGCAGCTGTTGGCCAGCGGGGTCGGGCCGCAGGGCTGGCAGGGCACGCACGGGCTGTAGCAGGACATGGCTGGATGCTGGAGCTTCACCTGGAGACAGGGCAGGGGCAAGCAGAGCAGGGACATGGGTCAGGAGCAGCCTCTCGTCCAACAACATGACAGATCCTTTGCCATGGCCCAAAAGGTGTCCACCAAGAGCATGCAAGCTCAGGGAGATCCCCACTCCCACAGCCCAGGAGACACCTCACCCAAGGTCTAACATCTGTTCGTGCTGCCCATTCTTTGCCCTTCCCTTTCCCATGGAAGGCAGACTCAAGATGCCATAAGAGAAGAAGGCAGGTATGTGCTGAGATAACCCAGATGGGAAAGAGAGGGAGGAAGTCAGTAAGAGGTCAAGAGCTTCACACTCACCTTGTTCTCAAGGAGATGGAGGCGAGAGCAGTGGATGAGAGAGTGAGGAGAAGGTCCTGCTTTTATACTGCTCCTGCACTGCCCCAGGCCCACAGTCACTGCACACAGGCAGTAATTTTCCAGCAGACTCGCTTCCAAAGCAAAACACCCACCTGATGGCACAGGTCGGGGTTTGGTTTCTGCCATTTAATTTCCTCATTTCTGACATGACCACCAGGCCACGGAGGATCCTTTCAAGTGCCATAATGAGAGGCCAAAGCATTTCCCAGACAGCAGCATGTCAGCAGAGGCAGAAGATATGCCCCCAAGTGCTGGTGGGTTCTATGCAGAGGGAGAACGTGGATGTGGGGAAGTCTGATGAGGCTGTGTGCAACCTCCTCTCCAGGGAGCTGATGTTCCCACCAAGAGCCATGGCCACCCAAACCTCCTGATTCCTCACCAAATGGCGTGGAGTTGGCTCCCTTCTCACTACAGTAGACGTGTGTTTGTGCCTGGTACAGTGTCTCATTCCTCCCACCTCCCTCACCCCACCACGGACTTTGGCTGCTCTCTTGGGACCCTGTCTAGCAGGAGACACTTTACAAGAAGATGCTGATGTCCTGTGAGTCCCCCAACCTGTGGCAAGGTCATGCTGAGGGCAATGGCCACTGGGAACTGTATTTCCTGGGTTATGGATGGAGCTGCCCTGGCTGCAGGGGAATTGAGCCCTGCGTGGACACGGGCTGCGCTCCTGGCATGTCCTCACAGCAAAGGCTGACACACGCCAGGCCAGAATTAGAGTGTGACTCCCCATGGGGAGGAATTGTCTATCCCAGGAAGCTTGCCTATGAAATGGAATGCATTCCCCTGCCCTCCTGGGATGCGTCCCTTGTGCCGCCACGGCTGCAGGGCAGGGAAGTTCATGGCTCCTTGATGTGCTTTGAGAGCTGCTTTTGTACTCAGAGGTGCTCTAGCACTTGTCCTCCTTGAGCATCCCCAGACACTTAGCACTGCAGAGTCCTGCCAGCTCTCACTGCTTGGACAGTTGGAAGAGACTTTCTTGCCTTTCCCATGGTGCTGGGCTGTGTTCCACACCGAGGGGGCCTTTGGGGCATGGGATGGGAGAAGGGATGGAGCCCTAATGGCCAGAGAAGACGTGTCGCCCCAGATTAAGGGTTGAGTCCCAGGCATGGGGGAGGTGTTTTCTGCCACCCTTTCTTTTCCTCTGTGGAGTAGGCAGGACTTTGCATTAAGGGCTTAAACACTATTGGCCCCGGGCTGGGCCCCTGCAGTGCACCTGGAGTCAGTGGCAACCAAGGGGCCTTTGTGTCACTCATCTAAACCTCTGAAGAGCAGCAGATGTGCCAGATTTCAATCCCATGTCCTGCCCTCTTCCCCAGCCTGCATCGCATCGGTTGGTCTGCAATGACTGTTACAGCATCAAAACCCTTGGTTAGATTCGATTAACAGCATTTGCTTATCCCTTGACAGTAATTTTGTCCACTAAAGACCAAGGACAAGGACCCTCGGAGTACTTTCAGCTTTCTTGTATCCCCTGTCCCCAATGGATCTGCTCCGTTCAGCCTTTTCCCAAGCTCCCTTTTGCTATTGAGCTACCTGAAGGAAGACCTCCTTGCTGGTTCAATGCCAGGTGGGTTTTGGGTTCCTAAACCTCACACTCAGGTTTCCTAAACCTGCACATTCAGACAACCTGGCAGATGCTCTCCCCAAAGCAAAGGGCACCGAGAGGAAGTCAGTTGAACCTTCTTCCTTCGAAGGCAGTAGGAAACTCCATGTCACGGTCCCGAGACAGCATCCCCTTCCTGCCCGCAACCTCCACACTCCACCACTTGAGGGCACTTCACCCTACAAAACGCGGCGTTCCCTGCGATATCCTTTGGAATGTCATGGCAGCACATGAAAGCAGAGCGCATTGCAAAGGAGGTATGTGAGAAATGAGGAAATGAAATGGCAGCCTTGATGGAAACCAAACCCCAACCTGTGCCATCAGGTGGGTGTTTTGCTTTGAAGGTGAGTCTGCTGGAAAATTACTGCCCGTGTGCAATGACTGTGGGCCTGGGGCAGTGCAGGAGCAGTATAAAAGGGGGAACTTCTCCTCACTCTCTCATCCACTGCTCTCGCCTTCATCTCCTTGAGAACAAGGTATGAAACCATTTCTGCTTCTCCTTCTTGTATTCCTCCAGGGTATCTCAGCTCATACCTGCCTCTATGTCCCCCATTTGGTCTTGGAACTGCTTGACATGGGAAAGGAAATGGGGCAGCAAGTGTGTCATGCAGATAGGCTGGGGCTTGGTTATCTGTTTCCTGAGCTATGGGCTTAGAAGGACTCTCTGGGCTTGGTTGCTCTTGTCAGAGTCTTTTGGCCTGAGGGGAAGGAGAAATCCATGGGTCTCCGTACACCAACTCCAGGTCTCGTGCCTGGCTTGTGGCTTGTTTCTGTCATGGTGGTATGAGAGGCTGCTCCTGACCCATGTCCCTGCTCTGCTTGCCCCTGCCCTGTCTCCAGGTGAAGCTCCAGCATCCAGCCATGTCCTGCTGCAACCCGTGCGTGCCCTGCCAGCCCTGCGGCCCGACCCCGCTGGCCAACAGCTGCAATGAGCCCTGTGTCAGGCAGTGCCAGGACTCCATCGTCGCCATCCAGCCCTCTCCCGTGGTGGTGACCCTGCCCGGCCCCATCCTCAGCTCCTTCCCACAGAACACCGCCGTGGGCTCCTCCACCTCCGCTGCCGTTGGCAGCATCCTCAGCTCCGAGGGAGTGCCCATCAACTCCGGGGGCTTTGGCCTCTCCGGTTTGGGCCTCTCCGGCTTGGGCGGCCGCTTCTGCGGCAGGAGGTGCCCCCCCTGCTAAAGCTGCTGGCGATGGCCCTGGGGAAGGGCCCAGGGACACAGAAGATGGCACCGCTCTGGGGATGACGACTCCTTTCTGCCTTTGGTACTCCCTGCACCAGGATCTCCACTCACAGTGTCTTTGTTTCCCTGTTTTGACTCATTAAAGTTCTGCTGCATCCCAGCCCATGACTTTGTGTCATCCTTTTTCAGGCAGATACCAAGATCCCAAGAAATGCATTTCTTTTGCAGTTTTGACCTTGCTTGATTTCATGGCAAATACACATTGCAGAAGAATCAGAATTGTTCTTTGGTCTTTCTCAACCACTTCTTTTGTTTTGCCCCACATGATGGGGTAACCAAACTGCAACTACACTGAGAGGAGGGAGAGGCATTGTCTTCAGAATTTCAGACAGGAAGATGCTCTCTTCACCACTGATGTATCCAAATCCATGCAGTACCTTGCTGACAAGCAGTTAGAATACAACACAGGTTCATTCTGGGCCACCTTTTTCACATGGCCCTTGTACACAGAGCATTCTTAGTCCTTAGGAGACCTCCTTTTCATCAGATGACTTCCATCCCCGCCAATCCTCTCAGGTACCTTATGCCTCTCTAAGCCTTGGTTCACCTTCCTTACTAAATCACAAGATCTTGAACAGGCATCTTGCCCTCACACTTGACAGGACACACCTCCAGAGACTGCAATTCACAGCTGCTTTTCCAAGTCCACTGTCAATTCCTTGGTCCCTAGTGAGGGATCCCAGCTGTTCGGCTTCCTTACCTTCCAGTTCCTGACTGTTGGCTCCGCTCTCCAAACATTGGAGTTGCCATGCAGTAACCTGCTCACCAGGCTGGTGGCTGTAACGTTTCCGCATGTCTTGAAGTTCCCTTGAGGTCAAGGACTGGGTGCAACCAAGTCCAGGTTGGATGGGACTTGGAGCAACCTGGTTTAGTGGAAGGTGTCCCTGCCTGTGGCAGGGATTTGGAACTGGACGAGCTTCTTCCCCAAACCTTTTTACTATTTGATTCTGTACTTTCTGTCTCTTCAGTTACTTGTCTCACTTCATCCTCGCATCCCTTTGCTGCAGGGCTGCCTTCCTGATCACACACTTCCCTCCTCACTTCTTTACTAGTTAATGAGAAGGACCCATCCACTTCATTGTCCACTCTTTCTTTTTCATGACCAGAACACTTAACTGCAGGTAGTGTTTGGGTGCCTGTCCCAGGCATGGTGTCCTCACCTGTCGTTTGGGTCTCTTCCTCAGCTACCGTGTTCTTAGATGTAGTTGGGATCCCCGACGAAATCGTGACATCTCCAGAGGTCCTTTGGGTCCCTGTTTTAATCATGGCCCTCTGATGCTAAGGAGCTGTGCCTCAATAGACACAGGTCAAGACCAATACAGTGCTAAGAGCAGCTGGTTTTCCAGCCAGGGACTGGCCACCTCAGGGCACATTTCACTGTCACCACACCCAGAAATTGTCACCCCTTAAGCCAGCATGACAACAGTTTCCACAAACCCACACCAAGCCAACAGGTTAATTAGCATTTGTAAAAACCTCCCCAAAGAGTGGACCAGGACCTCGGGAACCTGCACAATGGAATGAGCCACATCAGTCTTGGATGGGGAGAGGGAGGTGTATTCCCTCATGTTCTCCACTAGACAGCTCCCCCAGCACAGTTGGGGCATCAATGCCAGGGCAATTACTGCTTGTTTCAGAAGACAAAATCCTTAATAAGGAACTGATTCACAAGCAGGAGATACAGAGGAAGTGGGAAGCAGGGAGAGTCCACTTTGGATGTAGTCTGAGTATGCAGAAATGTGATAGGGAAAGCCAAGGCCCATTTGGAATTCTACCTAGCTGCGGATATTTAGAACAAAAGGAAGGGCTCCTTCAAATAGGTCAAAAATCAGAGGAAAATGTGGGCCCACTACTGACTGGAGCAGAGACACCGGTGAAAGAGGACACAAAGGGCAGTGCCCAGCAAAACCCAAAACATTTATGTGTTATCAGCATCATTCCAGGTACAACTACAAAGAACCAATACAAGGGCTAATACGGGGCCAACTCCATACAGGCAGATCCTGCACAACGCTATTACAGATCACTACACAATTATACCCTCCCAAGACCACTCCTGAGCAACAGCTCCCTCCATGGGCATTTTGAGAGAGTATCTGCAGGGGAAAGTATGACAGAGAGGCATGGGTTGGGATGCAGAAGAACTTTAATGAGTCAAAACAGGGAAACAAAGACACTGTGAATGGAGATCCTGGTGCAGGGAGTACCAAAGGCAGAAGGGAGTCAGGATCCCCAGAGCGGTGCCATCTTCTGTGTCCCTGGGCCCTTCCCCAGGGCCATCGCCAGCAGCTTTAGCAGGGGAGGCACCTCCTGCCGCAGAAGCGGCCGCCCAAGCCGGAGAGGCCCAAACCGGAGAGGCCAAAGCCCCCGGAGTTGATGGGCACTCCCTCGGAGCTGAGGATGCTGCCAACGGCAGCGGAGGTGGAGGAGCCCACAGCGGTGTTCTGCGGGAAGGAGCTGAGGATGGGGCCGGGCAGGGTCACCACCACGGAGGAGGGCTGGATGGCGACGATGGAGTCCTGGCACTGCCTGACACAGGGCTCATTGCAGCTGTTGGCCAGCGGGGTCGGGCCGCAGGGCTGGCAGGGCACGCACGGGCTGTAGCAGGACATGTCTGGATGCTGGAGCTTCACCTGGAGACAGGGCAGGGGCAAGCAGAGCAGGGACATGGGTCAGAAGCAGCCTCTCACCCTTACAGAAGCCAAGGCTGAGACAAGAGCTGGAGGTCTCGTAGGGAGATCCGTGGATCTCAGCTTCCCCTCAGTGCCAAAAAATGCTCCTTCAAGAACAGGGAAGAACTGGCAGCTCACAGTGTAGCCATCTCTCGCTTAAGGCAGCTCCATCCTGTCTGCATGATGCACCTTCTGCCCCCTTCCCTCTCTCATTATTAGTAGGCCCTTGACACAGCATAGGACAAAAGGCAAGTGTCTGCTGAGAAAAGGTGAAGAGTAAAAGGAGGCAGAAGGAGAGGAGAAATGGCTTCACACTCACCTTGTTCTCAAGGAGATGGAGGCCAGAGCAGTGGATGAGAGAGTGAGGAGAAGGTCCTGCTTTTATACTGCTCCTGCACCGCCCCAGGCCCACAGTCGCTGCACACAGGCAGTAATTTTCCAGCAGACTCACCTCCAAAGCAAAACACCCACCTGATGGCACAGGTTGGGCTTTGGTTTCCGTCAACGCAGCCATTTCGCTTCCTCATTTCTGAAATGTCCATTATGTCACAGAGGATCCTTTCAAGTATCAAGATGAGAGGCCCAAATATTTGCTGTCAGGAACACATCAATACTAGCAGAAGACATACTGCAAGCACTGGAGGTGTGTGTGCAGGCAAGAGGCATGGCTCTGGAGAGAACTGGGGAGGTTGTTTTCAACCCTCTGGACAGGAACGTGCTGTCTCACCAATGCAGTCCTTCCCTGCCTGTGTCCATCTGTTTGGCCAAGCTATCCCCTCTTGTGATAACCTCTGCGGTCCCAACCAAGGCCATCTACAGGCACACCAGCAGCACCTGCATGGCAGAGCAACACATCAGAAATGAAGAAATGAAATGGCAGCCTTGATGGAAACCAAGCCCCAACCTGTGCCATCAGGTGCGTGTTTTGCTTTGGAGGTGAGTCTGCTGGAAAATTACCACCCGTGTGCAGTGGCTGTGGGCCTGGGGCGGTGCAGGAGCAGTATAAAAGCAGGACCTTCTCCTCACTCTCTCATCCACTGCTCTCGCCTCCATCTCCTTGAGAACAAGGTGAGTATGAAATTCTTTCTCATCCTCCTTTTCATCCTGTTTCTCCTCGTCCTCCTTTGGGATTTCTCAGCCTATACCTGCTCCTTCGTCCTACACTGGGAGATGAAGCAGCTTGTCACAGGACAGGTAAAATGGTAGAAGTTGAGGCATGGAGTTAGGCTGTGTCTTGGCTGAGCAGTGGTCTGGGTGGTGACCTTGCTGGGTTTGGTTGCTCTTGGCAGGGCTCTTTTGCACTGAGGGGAAGCCGAAGGCAGTGGAACTCCTTATGCAGGCACTAGCTCATGGCTCCATCTTGTTGCTTGGCTGACCTGCGGTGGGCTTCAGGCTTCTCCTGACCCATGTCCCTGCTCTGCTTGCCCCTGCCCTGTCTCCAGGTGAAGCTCCAGCATCCAGCCATGTCCTGCTACAGCCCGTGCGTGCCCTGCCAGCCCTGCGGCCCGACCCCGCTGGCCAACAGCTGCAATGAGCCCTGTGTCAGGCAGTGCCAGGACTCCATCGTCGCCATCCAGCCCCCCGCCGTGGTGGTGACCCTGCCCGGCCCCATCCTCAGCTCCTTCCCGCAGAACACCGCCGTGGGCTCCTCCACCTCCGCTGCCGTTGGCAGCATCCTCAGCTCCGAGGGAGTGCCCATCAACTCCGGGGGCTTTGGCCTCTCCGGTTTGGGCCTCTCCGGCTTGGGCGGCCGCTTCTGTGGCACGAGGTGCCTCCCCTGCTAAAGCTGCTGCCTGCGCTGATTGCTCCACTCAGGTCAACCTCTATTTCCTCTTTGACTCATTAAAGTTCTGCTGCATCCCAGCTTGCGCTTTTGTCTCATCCTCTGCCCTTGAGATGCTCTCCCAAGATGGCCAAGGAAGAGATGTTGCTCAGGGCTGGTTCTGGGAGGGTGCTGTTGAGGGTGGTTTTGCAGTGACTGTCAGAACAGGCTGGCAGTGAGTATGTTCAGTCATCCATCAAGCGACCCTCTACTTTCTAAAATATGTCTGCCTTTTTGGGCTGGGATACATTTACCCCCCATTGGTCAGCACCTTCAATCCGCTCGGCTGTGCACACTTTTCCTGTTCCTCAGGAACTGCAGCATTTTCATGTAAGCATTCTGGTGGGAATGTGGTACTGACAGGACACAGCGCTTGCTTCCCAGGCGAGCCTGGGAGAAACTCATCTTTACCACGGCTTTCTCAAAGGGAGAGAAAGATTTCAGTGGGGGACCTAATTGTAGATCCATATAATTATAGAACCATGGAATGATTTTGGTTGGAAGAGACCTTTAAAGATCATCGACATCAAACTCCCTACCGTGGGCAGGGACATCTGTCACTGCACCATGTTACTCTAAGTTCTGTCAAACCTGATGTTCAACACTTCATTGATGGAGCATCCCATCTTTCCCCAGACAACCTTTTCCTAGTGTCTCACCATCCCTCATCAGGATAAATTTCGTCCTTACGTCCAACCTACACAACCCCTCTTTCAGTTTAAGAGTGTCACTCCTTGTCCTGTCAGGGCAGTCCAAGCTCTACTCTGGCCTTCTTTCTAAGTTCCCCCCATACATTGAAAGGCTGCAATAGCATCTCCACATGGACTTCTCCACAATGAAAACACCCAACTCCCTGCAGCCTTTCCTCACCTGAAGGTGTTGCAGGCATCTGCTAAGTTTTGTGGCCCTTCTCTGGACCTACTCTAGCAGGTCTATGTCTTGTTCCTACTGGGGACAGCAACTGGCCTCAGTGTTACCCTAACGAGTGAGGACTAGAAGCAGAGAATCACCCCCCAACGTGCTGGCCTCACTTCTTTTGATGCAGCCCAGGGCACGCTTGGCTTTCTGAGCTGCCAGCACACACTGCTGGCTTCTGTCTTGTTTATCAGCCTCCAGTGCCCCCTAGTCCTCAAGGTTTCACCTTCCAGTCTATATTAACATTGCCCAAGTGCAGGTGCGGGGCCTTGCCCTTGCTCTCTTGTCAAATATCCTGTGTTTCACATGGGGCCATTCCTCAAGCTTGTCAGGGTTCCTCTGGACACCATCCCTCCCTTCTGTGTGTCAGTTACCCCTCAGCTTGCTCTCATGGTGCAGCACCTGTGGGGGTGCACTCAACCCCACTGCCTTTGTCACTGATGAAGAGATGAAATAGTATTGCTCTCAGTGCAGACCCCTGAAGGAAACCTCGTTTCCCCTTGGAACTTGAGCTGTTCGCTATAACTCTTTGCAGCCAAAGTGCCCTCAGAGCAATTTCCCTTGCAGCAGGCAGCCATTCTCAGACAGACTCCCATCCAAAGGTAAACACCTTACCTAATGCCAGAGGTTGTGTTTGGATCATTTTAGTGCTGAGCTTCAAAGGTGTGGCTAAAGCATTGCCGATAACAAGCCTAAGCTTTGGCTATTGGCGCCTGGTGGGTGGAAGTGGTGTGCAAGTAGCTGGATGGGGCACTGCCAGGAGACCTGACGTGAACTGACCCAAGGACTATGCCATGCTGTAGAACAGCATGCTCAGCAATAAAATTACAGGCAGTCTTTCCAAAGAGGCCATTCTTTGGAGCATGGCTGGTCATCCTCTGCTGGTGCAAGGGGCTGGGTGTTGCCTTTGTACCACTTGAGTTCTCTCTTTTTTCCCCTTCCGCTCATAGACTGTCACCCAGGCCCACAGGCAGAGAACACCCTCCTTACCCTGCTCCTTCCCCGTTGTGCCCAGGGTTTCCTGGCAAAGTACCTGGAGAGCAGGAGCCAGGAGGAGACTGAGGGCAGGAGGAGAGGTAGCAAGTAGCCAGGAAGGTGGGGAGCTTGGTGCACCTGGCTGGCCAGCATAGGCTGAGGGTACAGATTTTGCTGAGCATGGAGAAGAGAATGCTGTAGAGGGAGACCAAAAGTCATTACTGTAGGAGCAATGTTCGCTGAACAGCATCTGGTCATTCGGCCCAGACTAAGATACGTAGAGAAGATGAGAAAGCAGAGGGTCACCCAGTGTGTAACTGAAAAATATCAGAAGCAAGCCTGTGTTACCTGGCAGAGCACAGGTATCTCCAAAACCCCATCCGCGAACCACCCCAGAGACACTTGGCATTTGGGGGAGTATCTCCAGAGAAAAAGACGAGGCAAAGGCATTGGCTGGGATGCAGAAAAATTTTAATGAGTCAAAAGAGAAAAATGGGAATGGTGGCCCCACTACAGAGAATAGCAGGGGCACGAATGGGCAGAGCTGTGCGAGAGGCCAGGGCGGCCCGGTCCTTGTTCGAGAGGTGCTGAAGTTGCTCATCTGCTCTGGAACCAAAAACCAAAAGCTCCTTCCCCAGAGCGGTGCCATCTTCTGCGTCCCTGGGCCCTTCCCCGGAGCCATCGTCAGCAGCTTTAGCAGGGGGGGCACCTCCTGCCGCAGAAGCGGCCGCCCAAGCCGGAGAGGCCCAAACCGGAGAGGCCAAAGCCCCCGGAGTTGATGGGCACTCCCTCGGAGCTGAGGATGCTGCCAACGGCAGCGGAGGTGGAGGAGCCCACGGCGGTGTTCTGCGGGAAGGAGGTGAGGATGGGGCCGGGCAGGGTCACCACCACGGGAGAGGGCTGGATGAAGACGTTGGAGTCCTGGCACTGCCTGACACAGGGCTCATTGCAGCTGTTGGCCAGCGGGGTCGGGCCGCAGGGCTGGCAGGGCACGCACGGGCTGTAGCAGGACATGGCTGGATGCTGGAGCTTCACCTGGAGACAGGGCAGGGGCAAGCAGAGCAGGGACATGGGTCAGGAGCAGCCTCTCGCTCCATGAGCGAGGACAAAAGGCATGCTCCATAGAAAAGAGCTGGAGGCTGTGCAGAGAGGCACTTGGGGTTCTTTCCCTCAGATGTTCTCTGCCAAGAGCAACCAAGCGCAGGAAGATCCCCACCACGCCTAGAGCTCAGGAGTCTCCTCAGCCAAGATCCAGCCATGGCAAATCTTCCTCCCCATTCCCTCTTCCATGAAAAGATGGTCCAAGCCCCTCCATGTGTCAAAGGGGCTGTTATGTGCTGAGAAATCTCAAAGGTGGAGGAGGAGGAGGAGGAGAAGAAGAAGGGGATAGAGAAAGGGCTTCACACTCACCTTGCTCTCCCGGAGAAGGAGCGAGAGCAGTGGACGAGAGAGTGAGGAGAAGGTCCTGCTTTTATACTGCTCCTGCACAGCCCCAGGCCCACAGTCGCTGCACACAGGCAGTAATTTTCCAGCAGACTCACCTCCAAAGCAAAGTACCCACCTGATGGCACGGGTTGGGCTTTGGTTTCCATCAATGCTGCCAGTTAATTTCCTCATTCCTGATGTGCTGAACCTGCCATGCAGCTTCTTTCTTGTCCCGGGATGAGAAGCCCAAGGCTATCCCAGGTAGAATCATGTCGGTTTGGTAGAAGAGGAGCCATAAATATTTGAGGTGTCCCAAACAGGCACGTGCAATGTTGGCTTGGGGCAGTGAAGTGGGACTGCTGACAACTCTCTTTGAGCAAAGAAGCCAAACTCTTCCCCACACTGCACGTCAGCTGTATATCTAAAGTCTTCCCTTCCTTTCTCATCATTGCTCACCAGAACATGATATGGAGGGAAAGAAAGGGTTGCAGAAAAAATCTCCCCTGTGTCTGCAACTGATCCCTCAATCTGGGGTGGGACGTCTTCTCTGGCCATCACTCCTCCCATCCCATGCCCCACAGGCATCCTCAGTGTGGAACACAACCCAGCACCATGGGGAAGGCAAGAAAATCTCTTCCAACTGTCCAAGCAGTGAGAGCTGGCAGGACTCTGCAGTGCTAAGTGTCTGGGGATGCTCAAGGAGGACAAGTGCTAGAGCACCTCTGAGTACAAAAGCAGCTCTCAAAGCACATCAAGGAGCCATGAACTTCCCTGCCCTGCAGCCGTGGCGGCACAAGGGACGCATCCCAGGAGGGCAGGGGAATGCATTCCATTTCGTAGGCAAGCTTCCTGGGATAGACAATTCCTCCCCATGGGGAGTCACACTCTAATTCTGGCCTGGTGTGTGTCAGCCTTTGCTGTGAGGACATGCCAGGAGTGCAGCCCGTGTCCACGCAGGGCTCAATTCGCCTGCGGCCAGGGCAGCTCCATCCTTGCCCTGTGAAAATGAGCTCTGAGCAGAGGGCACCTCCCGAGTCCATGGCTCCAGGATGACCCCATGGCCATTGCCCTCAGCAGGACTTTCCTGCTGCTGCTCCCATAGCTCAGGGGCTGCAGCAGGTTTGGAATCTTGGCCAGGCCGCTGTGTCTCTGGCTGGGCAGGGTGCAAAGCCCCAGCCAATCTGCTGGGTGGTGTGAGCAGAGTGGGAAGACAAGAGCTTGTCCTGAGCCCCACAAACCCCACAGGTAATGAGCAAGAACCCAAATGCATGGGGATCCACTTCGGAATTGTCTTCTGCCCATACTGATGTGCTCCTGCGCAGGAGATTCTTGGGCTTCTCATCCTGGTACTTGAAAGAATCTTCCATGGCCTGGTGGGTGTGCCAGAAATGAGGACGTGTACTGTTGATGGAAACCAAGCCCCAGCCTGTGCCATCAGGCGGGTGTTTTGCTTTGGAGGTGAGTCTGCTGGAAAATTACTGCCCGTGTGCAGTGACTGTGGGCCTGGGGCAGTGCAGGAGCAGTATAAAAGCAGGACCTTCTCCTCACTCTCTCATCCACTGCTCTGGCCTCCATCTCCTTGAGAGCAAGGTGAGTGTGAAGCTCTTTCTCCTCTTTCTCCTCCACTGAGATTTCTGAGGACATAACTGCCCCTGTATCTTGTGCTGGGCCTTGGAACTTCTTGCTGTGGTGGAGGAAAGGAGGCAGAAGGTGAGAACTGCACATGGACTTGTCTATGACATGGACAGAGCGTGGGGCTTGGATTAGATTGGGTGTCCCCTGAGCTCTGGGGCTGGTGGGGATCTTCCTGCGCTTGGTTGCTCTTGGCAGAGATCTTCTGAGGGAAAGAACCCCAAGTGCCTCTCTGCACAGTCTCCAGCTCTTTTCTACGGAGCATGCCGTTTGTCCTCGCTCATGGAGCGAGAGGCTGCTCCTGACCCATGTCCCTGCTCTGCTTGCCCCTGCCCTGTCTCCAGGTGAAGCTCCAGCATCCAGCCATGTCCTGCTACAGCCCGTGCGTGCCCTGCCAGCCCTGCGGCCCGACCCCGCTGGCCAACAGCTGCAATGAGCCCTGTGTCAGGCAGTGCCAGGACTCCATCGTCGCCATCCAGCCCTCCTCCGTGGTGGTGACCCTGCCCGGCCCCATCCTCAGCTCCTTCCCGCAGAACACCGCTGTGGGCTCCTCCACCTCCGCTGCCGTTGGCAGCATCCTCAGCTCCGAGGGAGTGCCCATCAACTCCGGGGGCTTTGGCCTCTCCGGTTTGGGCCTCTCCGGCTTGGGCGGCCGCTTCTGCGGCAGGAGGTGCCTCCCCTGCTAAAGCTGCTGGCGATGGCCCTGGGGAAGGGCCCAGGGACACAGAAGATGGTACCGCTCTGGGGATCCTGACTCCTTTCTGCCTTTGGTACTCCCTGCACCAGGATCTCCATTCACAGTGTCTTTGTTTCCCTGTTTTGACTCATTAAAGTTCTTCTGCATCCCAACCCATGCCTCTCTGTCATACTTTCCCCTGCAGATACTCTCTCAAAAGGCCCATGGAGGCAGCTGTTGCTCAGGAGTGGGCTTGGGAGGGTATAATTGTGTAGTGATCTGTAATAGCGTTGTGCAGGATCTGCCTGTATGGAGTTGGCCCCGTATTAGCCCTTGTATTGGTTCTTTGTAGTTGTACCTGGAATGATGCTGATAACATATAAATGTTTTGGGTTTTGCTGGGCACTGCCCTTTGTGTCCTCTTTCACCAGTGTCTCTGCTCCAGTCAGTAGTGGGCCCACATTTTCCTCTGATTTTTGACCTATTTGAAGGAGCCCTTCCTTTTGTTCTAAATATCCGCAGCTAGGTAGAATTCCAAATGGGCCTTGGCTTTCCCTATCACATTTCTGCATACTCAGACTACATCCAAAGTGGACTCTCCCTGCTTCCCACTTCCTCTGTATCTCCTGCTTGTGAATCAGTTCCTTATTAAGGATTTTGTCTTCTGAAGCAAGCAGTAATTGCCCTGGCATTGATGCCCCAACTGTGCTGGGGGAGCTGTCTAGTGGAGAACATGAGGGAATACACCTCCCTCTCCCCATCCAAGACTGATGTGGCTCATTCCATTGTGCAGGTTCCCGAGGTCCTGGTCCACTCTTTGGGGAGGTTTTTACAAATGCTAATTAACTGTTGGCTTGGTGTGGGTTTGTGGAAACTGTTGTCATGCTGGCTTAAGGGGTGACAATTTCTGGGTGTGGTGACAGTGAAATGTGCCCTGAGGTGGCCAGTCCCTGGCTGGAAAACCAGCTGCTCTTAGCACTGTATTGGTCTTGACCTGTGTCTATTGAGGCACAGCTCCTTAGCATCAGAGGGCCATGATTAAAACAGGGACCCAAAGGACCTCTGGAGATGTCACGATTTCGTCGGGGATCCCAACTACATCTAAGAACACGGTAGCTGAGGAAGAGACCCAAACGACAGGTGAGGACACCATGCCTGGGACAGGCACCCAAACACTACCTGCAGTTAAGTGTTCTGGTCATGAAAAAGAAAGAGTGGACAATGAAGTGGATGGGTCCTTCTCATTAACTAGTAAAGAAGTGAGGAGGGAAGTGTGCGATCAGGAAGGCAGCCCTGCAGCAAAGGGATGCGAGGATGAAGTGAGACAAGTAACTGAAGAGACAGAAAGTACAGAATCAAATAGTAAAAAGGTTTGGGGAAGAAGCTCGTCCAGTTCCAAATCCCTGCCACAGGCAGGGACACCTTCCACTAAACCAGGTTGCTCCAAGCCCCATCCAACCTGGACTTGGTTGCACCCAGTCCTTGACCTCAAGGGAACTTCAAGACATGCGGAAACATTACAGCCACCAGCCTGGTGAGCAGGTTACTGCATGGCAACTCCAATGTTTGGAGAGTGGAGCCAACAGTCAGGAACTGGAAGGTAAGGAAGCCGAACAGCTGGGATCCCTCACTAGGGACCAAGGAATTGACAGTGGACTTGGAAAAGCAGCTGGGAATTGCAGTCTCTGGAGGTGTGTCCTGTCAAGTGTGAGGGCAAGATGCCTGTTCAAGATCTTGTGATTTAGTAAGGAAGGTGAACCAAGGCTTAGAGAGGCATAAGGTACCTGAGAGGATTGGCGGGGATGGAAGTCATCTGATGAAAAGGAGGTCTCCTAAGGACTAAGAATGCTCTGTGTACAAGGGCCATGTGAAAAAGGTGGCCCAGAATGAACCTGTGTTGTATTCTAACTGCTTGTCAGCAAGGTACTGCATGGATTTGGATACATCAGTGGTGAAGAGAGCATCTTCCTGTCTGAAATTCTGAAGACAATGCCTCTCCCTCCTCTCAGTGTAGTTGCAGTTTGGTTACCCCATCATGTGGGGCAAAACAAAAGAAGTGGTTGAGAAAGACCAAAGAACAATTCTGATTCTTCTGCAATGTGTATTTGCCATGAAATCAAGCAACGTCAAAACTGCAAAAGAAATGCATTTCTTGGGATCTTGGTATCTGCCTGAAAAAGGATGACACAAAGTCATGGGCTGGGATGCAGCAGAACTTTAATGAGTCAAAACAGGGAAACAAAGACACTGTGAGTGGAGATCCTGGTGCAGGGAGCACCAAAGGCAGAAAGGAGTCGTCATCCCCAGAGCGGTGCCATCTTCTGTGTCCCTGGGCCCTTCCCCAGGGCCGTCGCCAGCAGCTTTAGCAGGGGGGGCACCTCCTGCCGCAGAAGCGGCCGCCCAAGCCGGAGAGGCCCAAACCGGAGAGGCCAAAGCCCCCGGAGTTGATGGGCACTCCCTCGGAACTGAGGATGCTGCCAACGGCAGCGGAGGTGGAGGAGCCCACGGCGGTGTTCTGCGGGAAGGAGCTGAGGATGGGGCCGGGCAGGGTCACCACCACGGAGGAGGGCTGGATGGCGACGATGGAGTCCTGGCACTGCCTGACACAGGGCTCATTGCAGCTGTTGGCCAGCGGGGTCGGGCCGCAGGGCTGGCAGGGCACGCACGGGTTGCAGCAGGACATGGCTGGATGCTGGAGCTTCACCTGGAGACAGGGCAGGGGCAAGCAGAGCAGGGACATGGGTCAGGAGCAGCCTCTCATACCACCACGACAGAAACAAGCCACAAGCCAGGCACGAGACCTGGAGTTGGTGTACGGAGACCCATGGATTTCTCCTTCCCCTCAGGCCAAAAGACTCTGACAAGAGCAACCAAGCCCAGAGAGTCCTTCTAAGCCCATAGCTCAGGAAACAGATAACCAAGCCCCAGCCTATCTGCATGACACACTTGCTGCCCCATTTCCTTTCCCATGTCAAGCAGTTCCAAGACCAAATGGGGGACATAGGGGCAGGTATGAGCTGAGATACCCTGGAGGAATACAAGAAGGAGAAGCAGAAATGGTTTCATACCTTGTTCTCAAGGAGATGAAGGCGAGAGCAGTGGATGAGAGAGTGAGGAGAAGTTCCCCCTTTTATACTGCTCCTGCACTGCCCCAGGCCCACAGTCATTGCACACGGGCAGTAATTTTCCAGCAGACTCACCTTCAAAGCAAAACACCCACCTGATGGCACAGGTTGGGGTTTGGTTTCCATCAAGGCTGCCATTTCATTTCCTCATTTCTCACATACCTCCTTTGCAATGCGCTCTGCTTTCATGTGCTGCCATGACATTCCAAAGGATATCGCAGGGAACGCCGCGTTTTGTAGGGTGAAGTGCCCTCAAGTGGTGGAGTGTGGAGGTTGCGGGCAGGAAGGGGATGCTGTCTCGGGACCGTGACATGGAGTTCCCTACTGCCTTCGAAGGAAGAAGGTTCAACTGACTTCCTCTCGGTGCCCTTTGCTTTGGGGAGAGCATCTGCCAGGTTGTCTGAATGTGCAGGTTTAGGAAACCTGAGTGTGAGGTTTAGGAACCCAAAACCCACCTGGCATTGAACCAGCAAGGAGGTCTTCCTTCAGGTAGCTCAATAGCAAAAGGGAGCTTGGGAAAAGGCTGAACGGAGCAGATCCATTGGGGACAGGGGATACAAGAAAGCTGAAAGTACTCCGAGGGTCCTTGTCCTTGGTCTTTAGTGGACAAAATTACTGTCAAGGGATAAGCAAATGCTGTTAATCGAATCTAACCAAGGGTTTTGATGCTGTAACAGTCATTGCAGACCAACCGATGCGATGCAGGCTGGGGAAGAGGGCAGGACATGGGATTGAAATCTGGCACATCTGCTGCTCTTCAGAGGTTTAGATGAGTGACACAAAGGCCCCTTGGTTGCCACTGACTCCAGGTGCACTGCAGGGGCCCAGCCTGGGGCCAATAGTGTTTAAGCCCTTAATGCAAAGTCCTGCCTACTCCACAGAGGAAAAGAAAGGGTGGCAGAAAACACCTCCCCCATGCCTGGGACTCAACCCTTAATCTGGGGCGACACGTCTTCTCTGGCCATTAGGGCTCCATCCCTTCTCCCATCCCATGCCCCAAAGGCCCCCTCGGTGTGGAGCACAGCCCAGCACCATGGGAAAGGCAAGAAAGTCTCTTCCAACTGTCCAAGCAGTGAGAGCTGGCAGGACTCTGCAGTGCTAAGTGTCTGGGGATGCTCAAGGAGGACAAGTGCTAGAGCACCTCTGAGTACAAAAGCAGCTCTCAAAGCACATCAAGGAGCCATGAACTTCCCTGCCCTGCAGCCGTGGCGGCACAAGGGACGCATCCCAGGAGGGCAGGGGAATGCATTCCATTTCATAGGCAAGCTTCCTGGGATAGACAATTCCTCCCCATGGGGAGTCACACTCTAATTCTGGCCTGGCGTGTGTCAGCCTTTGCTGTGAGGACATGCCAGGAGTGCAGCCCGTGTCCACGCAGGGCTCAATTCCCCTGCAGCCAGGGCAGCTCCATCCATAACCCAGGAAATACAGTTCCCAGTGGCCATTGCCCTCAGCATGACCTTGCCACAGGTTGGGGGACTCACAGGACATCAGCATCTTTTTGTAAAGTGTCTCCTGCTAGACAGGGTCCCAAGAGAGCAGCCAAAGTCCGTGGTGGGGTGAGGGAGGTGGGAGGAATGAGACACTGTACCAGGCACAAACACACGTCTACAGTAGTGAGAAGGGAGCCAACTCCACGCCATTTGGTGAGGAATCAGGAGGTTTGGGTGGCCATGGCTCTTGGTGGGAACATCAGCTCCCTGGAGAGGAGGTTGCACACAGCCTCATCAGACTTCCCCACATCCACGTTCTCCCTCTGCATAGAACCCACCAGCACTTGGGGGCATATCTTCTGCCTCTGCTGACATGCTGCTGTCTGGGAAATGCTTTGGCCTCTCATTATGGCACTTGAAAGGATCCTCCGTGGCCTGGTGGTCATGTCAGAAATGAGGAAATTAAATGGCAGAAACCAAACCCCGACCTGTGCCATCAGGTGGGTGTTTTGCTTTGGAAGCGAGTCTGCTGGAAAATTACTGCCTGTGTGCAGTGACTGTGGGCCTGGGGCAGTGCAGGAGCAGTATAAAAGCAGGACCTTCTCCTCACTCTCTCATCCACTGCTCTCGCCTCCATCTCCTTGAGAACAAGGTGAGTGTGAAGCTCTTGACCTCTTACTGACTTCCTCCCTCTCTTTCCCATCTGGGTTATCTCAGCACATACCTGCCTTCTTCTCTTATGGCATCTTGAGTCTGCTTTCCATGGGAAAGGGAAGGGCAAAGAATGGGCAGCACGAACAGATGTTAGACCTTGGGTGAGGTGTCTACTGGGCTGTGGGAGTGGGGATCTCCCTGAGCTTGCATGCTCTTGGTGGACACCTTTTGGGCCATGGCAAAGGATCTGTCATGTTGTTGGACGAGAGGCTGCTCCTGACCCATGTCCCTGCTCTGCTTGCCCCTGCCCTGTCTCCAGGTGAAGCTCCAGCATCCAGCCATGTCCTGCTACAGCCCGTGCGTGCCCTGCCAGCCCTGCGGCCCGACCCCGCTGGCCAACAGCTGCAATGAGCCCTGTGTCAGGCAGTGCCAGGACTCCATCGTCGCCATCCAGCCCCCCGCCGTGGTGGTGACCCTGCCCGGCCCCATCCTCAGCTCCTTCCCGCAGAACACCGCCGTGGGCTCCTCCACCTCCGCTGCCGTTGGCAGCATCCTCAGCTCCGAGGGAGTGCCCATCAACTCCGGGGGCTTTGGCCTCTCCGGTTTGGGCCTCTCCGGCTTGGGCGGCCGCTTCTGTGGCAGGAGGTGCCCCCCCTGCTAAAGCTGCTGGCGATGGCCCTGGGGAAGGGCCCAGGGAGGCAGAAGATGGCACCGCTCTGGGGATGCCATCTCCTTTCTTCCCCTGACGCTCCCCGCACTGTGACCTCTACTCTGATTGACCTCCATCCCCATTTTTGCCTCATTAAATCTCTGTAGCAGTCCAGTTCATGCCTTTGTCTTGTCCTTTCCCCTGCAGATGCTCTCCCAAGGTGCCCAGGGAGACAGATGTTGCTCAAAGGGTTCTGGGATGGGGTGCTGGGTATTATTGTGCAGTTACTGTCCGCATGGGTTTGCACTGAGTCAACTCAGTCTGGAAGTCTGTGACTCTCTTGTTTCTAAACTTCTCTGCCTATGTGGGATATAGCAGGATTGAATGACTAAATGACACAGTCACTACCATTAGATTGGTGCATACGCCTCTTCCTTTTCCTCGGGAAGCTCAACCCTCTGAAGAAGGCTGTCAGGAGGAGAAAGGATGAATGCGTTATTGACCAGGCAGCATCAACACCTTCCCAGGAAAGCATAGGAGAACCTGCTCTTTTGCAGCATTGCGATTTTGAGTTGCAGCGTGAGGAGAACACCAGGAAGCAAATCAAAGCCTAACAACAGTAAAGGAACATACTGCCACCGTGTCCTTGGAGACCATTGTCTCCACAGCTGGGCTCCACAGCTCTTGTGCTCTCTGATCTGGTGCAGCAAAGCTTGTAGCAATCTACTGTTTCCTTCCACAGACTATTCAGGAGAGTTCCTGCACACTGCCTTTCTCCTTGGCCAGGAGCTGAGGCCCTCCTCCTCATTGCCAGCCCTATCCCCGCTGGTGGGCAGAGGCACAAAGGTCGTCCTGGCACCATGGGATCACAGCATACTCCAGCTAGAAAGTACCTCCAGAGGTCGTAGGGCCCAACCCCTTGCTCCAACATCAATCAGCCATGAGCATCCAAGGCCTGTTAGTGCCCTACCTCCCCGGGCAACCTTTTCCACCGCTTGACTCTCTTCCTGGTGAATGAAAACCATTTTCCACCCATCCACTCCAAACCTCTCATCTCTCAGGGTGAGCCCAATGTCTCCAGTTCTCCAAACACACTGCCACAGGGAGCACTCTTGAGCCCGGATCTGTCCTCTGTGGGACCTCACCACGGCTGCTCTTAGGTCTCCCACCAAAGCCTTCTCTCCACAATCAGCAAGGCCCATGCGCTCAGCCACTCCCCCCTAAACACGTGCTGCAGTTCCCTACCATCCTGGACACCCTCTGCTGAACTCCCTCCATTTGGTCAAGGTCTTTCTCACGTTAGATCTTTCTTGTGTTACAGCAGTGTTCTAGAGCCCAGCTGGTGAGTGCTGAGCAGAGTGGCATGAGTCCTATTGGTATTGCCCATGATGCCGTTGACAGTCCTTTTTGTCCAGAAACAGTTCTGACGGCGTTACTGAAACAACTGGCCCTGCCTTAGGCTGCTGCTTTTCAGGGTGGAAGCCAAGGCAGCTGCCATACAGGGATCTGGCTGGACATGTGTGATCTTACCCACTTCTCTCTTGCAGCAGTTCAGCTGCTCCCCTTTGTGAGCCACAAGCCTCTGCAGCCTTTGCCTCTGGTCACCACATTGCTGTGGAGAGCTCCTGGACAGACCCTTTGGACACTCAGCCTGCGCACGCTGCCTCTTCCTGCCCTGCTCCCGCTCTCCAGGCACATTCCCAAGAAACCCTGGGCACAGGCAGGGAAGCAGCAGGGCAGGGAGGATGTTGTCCGTCTGTGGGCCTGGGTGACAGTCTATGAGGGGAAGAAGCAAAAAAGGATATCCCAAGTGGTGTAAAGGCAACACCCCACAGCTCACACCAGCAGAGGATGCCCTGCCATGCTCCAAAGAACGGCCACTTTGGAAAGACCGCCCTGAGTCTTGCAGGTCGCAACCACTGTGTTAACAACCACTACAGCTTCATCCTCAAAACTCCATCCCAGAATCACACAGAGAAATAACTCTGCCCTTGGGCATCTTGGGGGAGCATCTGCAGGGGAAAGGATGAGAGAGAGGCATGGGTTGGGATGCAGCAGAACTTTAATGAGTCAAAACAGGGAAACAAAGACACTGTGAGCGGAGATCCTGGTGCAGGGAGCCCCAAAGGCAGAAAGCAGTCGTCATCCCCAGAGCGGTGCCATCTTCTGCCTCCCTGGGCCCTTCCCCAGGGCCATCGCCAGCAGCTTTAGCAGGGGGGGCACCTCCTGCCGCAGAAGCGGCCGCCCAAGCCGGAGAGGCCCAAACCGGAGAGGCCAAAGCCCCCGGAGTTGATGGGCACTCCCTCGGAGCTGAGGATGCTGCCAACGGCAGCGGAGGTGGAGGAGCCCACAGCGGTGTTCTGCGGGAAGGAGCTGAGGATGGGGCCGGGCAGGGTCACCACCACAGGGGAGGGCTGGATGAAGACGTTGGAGTCCTGGCACTGCCTGACACAGGGCTCATTGCAGCTGTTGGCCAGCGGGGTCGGGCCGCAGGGCTGGCAGGGCACGCACGGGCTGTAGCAGGACATGGCTGGATGCTGGAGCTTCACCTGGAGACAGGGCAGGGGCAAGCAGAGCAGGGACATGGGTCAGGAGCAGCCTCTCGCTCCATGAGCGAGGACAAACGGCATGCTCCGTAGAAAAGAGCTGGAGGCTGTGCAGAGAGGCACTTGGGGTTCTTTCCCTCAGAAGATCTCTGCCAAGAGCAACCAAGCGCAGGAAGATCCCCACCAGCCCCAGAGCTCAGGGGACACCCAATCTAATCCAAGCCCCACGCTCTGTCCATGTCATAGACAAGTCCATGTGCAGTTCTCACCTTCTGCCTCCTTTCCTCCACCACAGCAAGAAGTTCCAAGGCCCAGCACAAGATACAGGGGCAGTTATGTCCTCAGAAATCTCAGTGGAGGAGAAAGAGGAGAAAGAGCTTCACACTCACCTTGCTCTCAAGGAGATGGAGGCCAGAGCAGTGGATGAGAGAGTGAGGAGAAGGTCCTGCTTTTATACTGCTCCTGCACTGCCCCAGGCCCACAGTCACTGCACACGGGCAGTAATTTTCCAGCAGACTCACCTCCAAAGCAAAACACCCACCTGATGGCACAGGCTGGGGCTTGGTTTCCATCAACAGTACACGTCCTCATTTCTGACACACCCACCAGGCCATGGAAGATTCTTTCAAGTACCAGGATGAGAAGCCCAAGAATCTCCTGCGCAGGAGCACATCAGTATGGGCAGAAGACAATTCCGAAGTGGATCCCCATGCATTTGGGTTCTTGCTCATTACCTGTGGGGTTTGTGGGGCTCAGGACAAGCTCTTGTCTTCCCACTCTGCTCACACCACCCAGCAGATTGGCTGGGGCTTTGCACCCTGCCCAGCCAGAGACACAGCGGCCTGGCCAAGATTCCAAACCTGCTGCAGCCCCTGAGCTATGGGAGCAGCAGCAGGAAAGTCCTGCTGAGGGCAATGGCCATGAGGTCATCCTGGAGCCATGGACTCGGGAGATGCCCTGTGCTCAGAGCTCATTTTCACAGGGCAAGGATGGAGCTGCCCTGGCCGCAGGGGAATTGAGCCCTGCGTGGACACGGGCTGCACTCCTGGCATGTCCTCACAGCAAAGGCTGACACACGCCAGGCCAGAATTAGCGTGTGGCTCGCCACGGGGAGGGAGAGTCTATCCCAGGAAGCTTGCCTACGAAATGGAATGCATTCCCCTGCCCTCCTGGGATGCGTCCCTTGTGCCGCCACGGCTGCAGGGCAGGGAAGTTCATGGCTCCTTGATGTGCTTTGAGAGCTGCTTTTGTACTCAGAGGTGCTCTAGCACTTGTCCTCCTTGAGCATCCCCAGACACTTAGCACTGCAGAGTCCTGCCAGCTCTCACTGCTTGGACAGTTGGAAGAGATTTTCTCGCCTTCCCCATGGTGCTGGGTTGTGTTCCACACTGAGGATGCCTGTGGGGCATGGGATGCGAGGAGTGATGGTGCCCAAATAGCCAGAGAAGACGTCTCACCCCAGATCAAGGGATCAGTTGCAGACACAGGGGAGATGGTTTCTGCCACCCTTTCTTTCCCTCCATGTCATGTCCTGGAGAGGAAGTGGTACATTGTCAGGAAGAGAAGCCTTTCGGTATTCTGCTGACATGTGCAGTGCGGGGAAGAGCTGGGTTTCTTCCTACAAAGGGAGTTACCAACAGTCGCTCTTCACTGCCCCAGGCCAACATCACACGTGCCAGTTTGGGACTCCTCGAGGACTTGGGGTTCCTCTTCTGCCCCACTGACATGATTCTACCTGGGATAGCCTTGGGCTTCTCATCCCAGGACATGAAAGGAGCTGCATGGCAGGTTCAGCACATCAGGAATGACGAATTGAAATGGCAGCATTGATGGAAACCAAACCCCAGCCTGTGCCATCAGGTGGGTGTTTTGCTTTGGAGGTGAGTCTGCTGGAAAATTACTGCCTGTGTGCAGTGACTGTGGGCCTGGGGCTGTGCAGGAGCAGTATAAAAGCAGGACCTTCTCTTCACTCTCTCGTCCACTGCTCTGGCCTCCTTCTCCTTGAGAACAAGGTGAGTCTGAAGCCCTTTCTCTATCCTCTTCTTCTCCTCCTCCTCCTCCTCCTCCTTTGAGATTTCTCAGCACATAACTGCTCCTTTGACAAATGGAGGGGCTTGGACCATCTTTTCATGGGAGAGGGAATGAGGAGGAAGATTTCCCATGGCTGGATCTCAGCTGAGGAGACTCCTGAGGTCTGGGGTTGGTGGGGATCTTCCTGCGCTTGGTTGCTCTTGGCAGAGATCTCCTGAGGGAAAACAGAAGCCCAAGTGCCTCCCTACAGAGCTTCAGGCTCTTGTCTACAGAGCACATCATTTGTCCTTGCTGGTGGGGTTCGTGGTTGCTCCTGACCCATGTCCCTGCTCTGCTTGCCCCTGCCCTGTCTCCAGGTGAAGCTCCAGCATCCAGCCATGTCCTGCTACAGCCCGTGCGTGCCCTGCCAGCCCTGCGGCCCGACCCCGCTGGCCAACAGCTGCAATGAGCCCTGTGTCAGGCAGTGCCAGGACTCCAACGTCTTCATCCAGCCCTCCCCTGTGGTGGTGACCCTGCCCGGCCCCATCCTCACCTCCTTCCCGCAGAACACCGCCGTGGGCTCCTCCACCTCCGCTGCCGTTGGCAGCATCCTCAGCTCCGAGGGAGTGCCCATCAACTCCGGGGGCTTTGGCCTCTCCGGTTTGGGCCTCTCCGGCTTGGGCGGCCGCTTCTGCGGCAGGAGGTGCCCCCCCTGCTAAAGCTGCTGGCGATGGCCCTGGGGAAGGGCCCAGGGAGGCAGAAGATGGCACCGCTCTGGGGATGCCATCTCCTTTCTTCCCCTGACGCTCCCCGCACTGTGACCTCTACTCTGATTGACCTCCATCCCCATTTTTGCCTCATTAAATCTCTGTAGCAGTCCAGTTCATGCCTTTGTCTTGTCCTTTCCCCTGCAGATGCTCTCCCAAGGTGCCCAGGGAGACAGATGTTGCTCAAAGGGTTCTGGGATGGGGTGCTGGGTATTATTGTGCAGTTACTGTCTGCATGGGTTTGCACTGAGTCTACTCAGTCAGGAAGTCTGTGACTCTCTTGTTTCTAAACTTCTCTGCCTATGTGGGATATAGCAGGATTGAATGACTAAATGACACAGTCACTACCATTAGATTGGTGCATACGCCTCTTCCTTTTCCTCGGGAAGCTCAACCCTCTGAAGAAGGCTGTCAGGAGGAGAAAGGATGAATGCGTTATTGACCAGGCAGCATCAACACCTTCCCAGGAAAGCATAGGAGAACCTGCTCTTTTGCAGCATTGCGATTTTGAGTTGCAGCGTGAGGAGAACACCAGGAAGCAAATCAAAGCCTAACAACAGTAAAGGAACATACTGCCACCGTGTCCTTGGAGACCATTGTCTCCACAGCTGGGCTCCACAGCTCTTGTGCTCTCTGATCTGGTGCAGCAAAGCTTGTAGCAATCTACTGTTTCCTTCCACAGACTATTCAGGAGAGTTCCTGCACACTGCCTTTCTCCTTGGCCAGGAGCTGAGGCCCTCCTCCTCATTGCCAGCCCTATCCCCGCTGGTGGGCAGAGGCACAAAGGTCGTCCTGGCACCATGGGATCACAGCATACTCCAGCTAGAAAGTACCTCCAGAGGTCGTAGGGCCCAACCCCTTGCTCCAACATCAATCAGCCATGAGCATCCAAGGCCTGTTAGTGCCCTACCTCCCCGGGCAACCTTTTCCACCGCTTGACTCTCTTCCTGGTGAATGAAAACCATTTTCCACCCATCCACTCCAAACCTCTCATCTCTCAGGGTGAGCCCAATGTCTCCAGTTCTCCAAACACACTGCCACAGGGAGCACTCTTGAGCCCGGATCTGTCCTCTGTGGGACCTCACCACGGCTACTCCTGAGCTGCTCTTAGGTCTCCCACCAAAGCCTTCTCTCCACAATCAGCAAGGCCCATGCGCTCAGCCACTCCCCTCTAAACACGTGCTGCAGTTCCCTACCATCCTGGACACCCTCTGCTGAACTCCCTCCATTTGGTCAAGGTCTTTCTCACGTTAGATCTTTCTTGTGTTACAGCAGTGTTCTAGAGCCCAGCTGGTGAGTGCTGAGCAGAGTGGCATGAGTCCTATTGGTATTGCCCATGATGCCGTTGACAGTCCTTTTTGTCCAGAAACAGTTCTGACGGCGTTACTGAAAAAACTGGCCCTGCCTTAGGCTGCTGCTTTTCAGGGTGGAAGCCACGGCAGCTGCCATACAGGGATCTGGCTGGACATGTGTGATCTTACCCACTTCTCTCTTGCAGCAGTTCAGCTGCTCCCCTTTGTGTGCCACAAGCCTCTGCAGCCTTTGCCTCTGGTCACCACATTGCTGTGGAGAGCTCCTGGACAGACCCTTTAGACACTCAGCCTGCGCACGCTGCCTCTTCCTGCCCTGCTCCCGCTCTCCAGGCACATTCCCAAGAAACCCTGGGCACAGGCAGGGAAGCAGCAGGGCAGGGAGGATGTTGTCCGTCTGTGGGCCTGGGTGACAGTCTATGAGGGGAAGAAGCAAAAAAGGATATCCCAAGTGGTGTAAAGGCAACACCCCACAGCTCACACCAGCAGAGGATGCCCTGCCATGCTCCAAAGAACGGCCACTTTGGAAAGACCGCCCTGAGTCTTGCAGGTCGCAACCACTGTGTTAACAACCACTATAGCTTCATCCTCAAAACTCCATCCCAGCATCACACAGAGAAATAACTCTGCCCTTGGGCATCTTGAGGGAGCATCTGCAGGGGAAAGGATGAGAGAGAGGCATGGGTTGGGATGCAGCAGAACTTTAATGAGTCAAAACAGGGAAACAAAGACACTGTGAATGGAGATCCTGGTGCAGGGAGCCCCAAAGGCAGAAAGGAGTCGTCATCCCCAGAGCGGTGCCATCTTCTGCCTCCCTGGGCCCTTCCCCAGGGCCATCGCCAGCAGCTTTAGCAGGGGGGGCACCTCCTGCCGCAGAAGCGGCCGCCCAAGCCGGAGAGGCCCAAACCGGAGAGGCCAAAGCCCCCGGAGTTGATGGGCACTCCCTCGGAGCTGAGGATGCTGCCAACGGCAGCGGAGGTGGAGGAGCCCACGGCGGTGTTCTGCGGGAAGGAGCTGAGGATGGGGCCGGGCAGGGTCACCACCACGGCGGGGGGCTGGATGGCGACGATGGAGTCCTGGCACTGCCTGACACAGGGCTCATTGCAGCTGTTGGCCAGCGGGGTCGGGCCGCAGGGCTGGCAGGGCACGCACGGGCTGTAGCAGGACATGGCTGGATGCTGGAGCTTCACCTGGAGACAGGGCAGGGGCAAGCAGAGCAGGGACATGGGTCAGGAGAAGCCTGAAGCCCACCACAGGTCAGCCAAGCAACAAGATGGAGCCATGAGCTAGTGCCTGCATAAGGAGTTCCACTGCCTTCAGCTTCCCCTCAGTGCAAAAGAGCCCTGCCAAGAGCAACCAAACCCAGCAAGGTCACCACCCAGACCATTGCTCAGCCAAGACCCAGCCTAACTCCATGCCTCAACTTCTACCATTTTCCCTGTCCTGTGACAAGCTGCTTCATCTCCCAGTGTAGGACGAAGGAGCAGGTATAGGCTGAGAAATCCCAAAGGAGGACGAGGAGAAACAGGATGAAAAGGAGGATGAGAAAGAATTTCATACTCACCTTGTTCTCAAGGAGATGGAGGCGAAAGCAGTGGATGAGAGAGTGAGGAGAAGGTCCTGCTTTTATACTGCTCCTGCACCGCCCCAGGCCCACAGTCGCTGCACACGGGCGATAATTTTCCAGCAGACTCACCTCCAAAGCAAAACACGCACCTGATGGCACAGGCTGGGGCTTGGTTTCCATCAAGGCTGCCATTTCATTTCCTCATTTCTGATGTGTTGCTCTGCCATGCAGGTGCTGCTGGTGTGCCTGTAGATGGCCTTGGTTGGGACCCCAGAGGTTATCACAAGAGGGGATAGCTTGGCCAAACAGATGGACACAGGCAGGGAAGGACTGCATTGGTGAGACAGCACGTTCCTGTCCAGAGGGTTGAAAACAACCTCCCCAGTTCTCTCCAGAGCCATGCCTCTTGCCTGCACACACACCTCCAGTGCTTGCAGTATGTCTTCTGCTAGTATTGATGGGTTCCTGACAGCAAATATTTGGGCCTCTCATCTTGATACTTGAAAGGATCCTCTGTGACATAATGGACATTTCAGAAATGAGGAAGCGAAATGGCTGCGTTGACGGAAACCAAAGCCCAACCTGTGCCATCAGGTGGGTGTTTTGCTTTGGAGGTGAGTCTGCTGGAAAATTACTGCCTGTGTGCAGCGACTGTGGGCCTGGGGCGGTGCAGGAGCAGTATAAAAGCAGGACCTTCTCCTCACTCTCTCATCCACTGCTCTCGCCTCCATCTCCTTGAGAACAAGGTGAGTGTGAAGCCATTTCTCCTCTCCTTCTGCCTCCTTTTACTCTTCACCTTTTCTCAGCAGACGCTTGCCTTTTGTCCTATGCTGTGTCAAGGGCCTACTAATAATGAGAGAGGGAAGGGGGCAGAAGGTGCATCATGCAGACAGGATGGAGCTGCCTTAAGCGAGAGATGGCTACACTGTGAGCTGCCAGTTCTTCCCTGTTCTTGAAGGAGCATTTTTTGGCACTGAGGGGAAGCTGAGATCCATGGATCTCCCTACGAGACCTCCAGCTCTTGTCTCAGCCTTGGCTTCTGTAAGGGTGAGAGGCTGCTTCTGACCCATGTCCCTGCTCTGCTTGCCCCTGCCCTGTCTCCAGGTGAAGCTCCAGCATCCAGCCATGTCCTGCTACAGCCCGTGCGTGCCCTGCCAGCCCTGCGGCCCGACCCCGCTGGCCAACAGCTGCAATGAGCCCTGTGTCAGGCAGTGCCAGGACTCCAACGTCTTCATCCAGCCCTCCCCTGTGGTGGTGACCCTGCCTGGCCCCATCCTCAGCTCCTTCCCGCAGAACACCGCCGTGGGCTCCTCCACCTCCGCTGCCGTTGGCAGCATCCTCAGCTCCGAGGGAGTGCCCATCAACTCCGGGGGCTTTGGCCTCTCCGGTTTGGGCCTCTCCGGCTTGGGCGGCCGCTTCTGCGGCAGGAGGTGCCCCCCCTGCTAAAGCTGCTGGCGATGGCTCCGGGGAAGGGCCCAGGGACACAGAAGATGGCACCGCTCTGGGGAAGGAGCTTTTGGTTTTTGGTTCCAGAGCAGATGAGCAACTCCAGCACCTCTCGAACAAGGACCGGGCCGCCCTGGCCTCTCGCACAGCTCTGCCCATTCGTGCCCCTGCTATTCTCTGTAGTGGGGCCACCATTCCCATTTTTCTCTTTTGACTCATTAAAATTTTTCTGCATCCCAGCCAATGCCTTTGCCTCGTCTTTTTCTCTGGAGATACTCCCCCAAATGCCAAGTGTCTCTGGGGTGGTTCGCGGATGGGGTTTTGGAGATACCTGTGCGCTGCCAGGTAACACAGGCTTGCTTCTGATATTTTTCAGTTACACACCGGGTGACCCTCTGCTTTCTCAACTTCTCTACGTATCTTAGTCTGGGCCGAATGACCAGATGCTGTTCAGCGAACATTGCTCCTACAGTAATGACTTTTGGTCTCCCTCTACAGCATTCTCTTCTCCATGCTCAGCAAAATCTGTACCCTCAGCCTATGCTGGCCAGCCAGGTGCACCAAGCTCCCCACCTTCCTGGCTACTTGCTACCTCTCTTCCTGCCCTCAGTCTCCTCCTGGCTCCTGCTCTCCAGGTACTTTGCCAGGAAACCCTGGGCACGACGGGGAAGGAGCAGGGTAAGGAGGGTGTTCTCTGCCTGTGGGCCTGGGTGACAGTCTATGAGCGGAAGGGGAAAAAAGAGAGAACTCAAGTGGTACAAAGGCAACACCCAGCCCCTTGCACCAGCAGAGGATGCCCAGCCATGCTCCAAAGAATGGCCTCTTTGGAAAGACTGCCTGTAATTTTATTGCTGAGCATGCTGTTCTACAGCATGGCATAGTCCTTGGGTCAGTTCACGTCAGGTCTCCTGGCAGTGCCCCATCCAGCTACTTGCACACCACTTCCACCCACCAGGCGCCAATAGCCAAAGCTTAGGCTTGTTATCGGCAATGCTTTAGCCACACCTTTGAAGCTCAGCACTAAAATGATCCAAACACAACCTCTGGCATTAGGTAAGGTGTTTACCTTTGGATGGGAGTCTGTCTGAGAATGGCTGCCTGCTGCAAGGGAAATTGCTCTGAGGGCACTTTGGCTGCAAAGAGTTATAGCGAACAGCTCAAGTTCCAAGGGGAAACGAGGTTTCCTTCAGGGGTCTGCACTGAGAGCAATACTATTTCATCTCTTCATCAGTGACAAAGGCAGTGTGGTTGAGTGCACTCCCACAGGTGCTGCACCATGAGAGCAAGCTGAGGGGCAACTGACACACAGAAGGGAGGGATGGTGTCCAGAGGAACCCTGACAAGCTTGAGGAATGGCCCCATGTGAAACACAGGATATTTGACAAGAGAGCAAGGGCAAGGCCCCGCACCTGCACTTGGGCAATGTTAATATAGACTGGAAGGTGAAACCTTGAGGACTAGGGGGCACTGGAGGCTGATAAACAAGACAGAAGCCAGCAGTGTGTGCTGGCAGCTCAGAAAGCCAAGCGTGCCCTGGGCTGCATCAAAAGGTTTGGAGTGGATGGGTGGAAAATGGTTTTCATTCACCAGGAAGAGAGTCTAGCGGTGGAAAAGGTTGCCCGGGGAGGTAGGGCACTAACAGGCCTTGGATGCTCATGGCTGATTGATGTTGGAGCAAGGGGTTGGGCCCTACGACCTCTGGAGGTACTTTCTAGCTGGAGTATGCTGTGATCCCATGGTGCCAGGACGACCTTTGTGCCTCTGCCCACCAGCGGGGATAGGGCTGGCAATGAGGAGGAGGGCCTCAGCTCCTGGCCAAGGAGAAAGGCAGTGTGCAGGAACTCTCCTGAATAGTCTGTGGAAGGAAACAGTAGATTGCTACAAGCTTTGCTGCACCAGATCAGAGAGCACAAGAGCTGTGGAGCCCAGCTGTGGAGACAATGGTCTCCAAGGACACGGTGGCAGTATGTTCCTTTACTGTTGTTAGGCTTTGATTTGCTTCCTGGTGTTCTCCTCACGCTGCAACTCAAAATCGCAATGCTGCAAAAGAGCAGGTTCTCCTATGCTTTCCTGGGAAGGTGTTGATGCTGCCTGGTCAATAACGCATTCATCCTTTCTCCTCCTGACAGCCTTCTTCAGAGGGTTGAGCTTCCCGAGGAAAAGGAAGAGGCGTATGCACCAATCTAATGGTAGTGACTGTGTCATTTAGTCATTCAATCCTGCTATATCCCACATAGGCAGAGAAGTTTAGAAACAAGAGAGTCACAGACTTCCTGACTGAGTAGACTCAGTGCAAACCCATGCAGACAGTAACTGCACAATAATACCCAGCACCCCATCCCAGAACCCTTTGAGCAACATCTGTCTCCCTGGGCACCTTGGGAGAGCATCTGCAGGGGAAAGGACAAGACAAAGGCATGAACTGGACTGCTACAGAGATTTAATGAGGCAAAAATGGGGATGGAGGTCAATCAGAGTAGAGGTCACAGTGCGGGGAGCGTCAGGGGAAGAAAGGAGATGGCATCCCCAGAGCGGTGCCATCTTCTGCCTCCCTGGGCCCTTCCCCAGGGCCATCGCCAGCAGCTTTAGCAGGGGGGGCACCTCCTGCCGCAGAAGCGGCCGCCCAAGCTGGAGAGGCCCAAACCAGAGAGGCCAAAGCCCCCGGAGTTGATGGGCACTCCCTCGGAGCTGAGGATGCTGCCAACGGCAGCGGAGGTGGAGGAGCCCACGGCGGTGTTCTGCGGGAAGGAGCTGAGGATGGGGCCGGGCAGGGTCACCACCACAGGGGAGGGCTGGATGAAGACGTTGGAGTCCTGGCACTGCCTGACACAGGGCTCATTGCAGCTGTTGGCCAGCGGGGTCGGGCCGCAGGGCTGGCAGGGCACGCACGGGCTGTAGCAGGACATGGCTGGATGCTGGAGCTTCACCTGGAGACAGGGCAGGGGCAAGCAGAGCAGGGACATGGGTCAGGAGCAGCCTCTCGCTCCATGAGCGAGGACAAAAGGCATGCTCCGTAGAAAAGAGCTGGAGGCTGTGCAGAGAGGCACTTGGGATTCTTTCCCTCAGAAGATCTCTGCCAAGAGCAACCAAGCGCAGGAAGATCCCCACCAGCCCCAGAGCTCAGGGGACACCCAATCTAATCCAAGCCCCACGCTCTGTCCATGTCATAGACAAGTCCATGTGCAGTTCTCACCTTCTGCCTCCTTTCCTCCACCACAGCAAGAAGTTCCAAGGCCCAGCACAAGATACAGGGGCAGTTATGTCCTCAGAAATCTCAGTGGAGGAGAAAGAGGAGAAAGAGCTTCACACTCACCTTGCTCTCAAGGAGATGGAGGCCAGAGCAGTGGATGAGAGAGTGAGGAGAAGGTCCTTCTTTTATACTGCTCCTGCACCGCCCCAGGCCCACAGTCACTGCACACGGGCAGTAATTTTCCAGCAGACTCACCTCCAAAGCAAAACACCCACCTGATGGCACAGGCTGGGGCTTGGTTTCCATCAACAGTACACGTCCTCATTTCTGACACACCCACCAGGCCATGGAAGATTCTTTCAAGTACCAGGATGAGAAGCCCAAGAATCTCCTGCGCAGGAGCACATCAGTATGGGCAGAAGACAATTCCGAAATGGATCCCCATGCATTTGGGTTCTTGCTCATTACCTGTGGGGTTTGTGGGGCTCAGGACAAGGTCTTGTCTTCCCACTCTGCTCACACCACCCAGCAGATTGGCTGGGGCTTTGCACCCTGCCCAGCCAGAGACACAGCGTCCTGGCCAAGATTCCAAACCTGCTGCAGCCCCTGAGCTATGGGAGCAGCAGCAGGAAAGTCCTGCTGAGGGCAATGGCCATGAGGTCATCCTGGAGCCATGGACTCGGGTGATGCCCTCTGCTCAGAGCTCATTTTCACAGGGCAAGGATGGAGCTGCCCTGGCCGCAGGGGAATTGAGCCCTGCGTGGACACGGGCTGCACTCCTGGCATGTCCTCACAGCAAAGGCTGACACACGCCAGGCCAGAATTAGAGTGTGGCTCGCCACGGGGAGGGAGAGTCTATCCCAGGAAGCTTGCCTACGAAATGGAATGCATTCCCCTGCCCTCCTGGGATGCGTCCCTTGTGCCGCCACGGCTGCAGGGCAGGGAAGTTCATGGCTCCTTGATGTGCTTTGAGAGCTGCTTTTGTACTCAGAGGTGCTCTAGCACTTGTCCTCCTTGAGCATCCCCAGACACTTAGCACTGCAGAGTCCTGCCAGCTCTCACTGCTTGGACAGTTGGAAGAGATTTTCTCGCCTTCCCCATGGTGCTGGGTTGTGTTCCACACTGAGGATGCCTGTGGGGCATGGGATGCGAGGAGTGATGGTGCCCTAATGGCCAGAGAAGACGTCTCACCCCAGATTGAGGGATCAGTCCCAGACACAGTGGAGATGGTTTCTGCCACCCTTTCTTTCCCTCCATGTCATGTCCTGGAGAGGAAGTGGTACATTGTCAGGAAGAGAAGCCTTTCGGTATTCTGCTGACATGTGCAGTGCGGGGAAGAGCTGGGTTTCTTCCTACAAAGGGAGTTACCAACAGTCACTCTTCACTGCCCCAGGCCAACATCACACGTGCCAGTTTGGGACTCCTCGAGTACTTGGGGTTCCTCTTCTGCCCCACTGACATGATTCTACCTGGGATAGCCTTGGGCTTCTCATCCCAGGACATGAAAGGAGCTGCATGGCAGGTTCAGCACATCAGGAATGACGAATTGAAATGGCAGCATTGATGGAAACCAAACCCCAGCCTGTGCCATCAGGTGGGTGTTTTGCTTTGGAGGTGAGTCTGCTGGAAAATTACTGCCTGTGTGCAGTGACTGTGGGCCTGGGGCAGTGCAGGAGCAGTATAAAAGCAGGACCTTCTCCTCACTCTCTCGTCCACTGCTCTGGCCTCCTTCTCCTTGAGAGCAAGGTGAGTCTGAAGCCCTTTCTCTATCCCCTTCTTCTCCTCCTCCTCCTCCACTTTTGAGATTTCTCAGCACATAACAGCCCCTTTGACAAATGGAGGGGCTTGGACCATCTTTTCATGGGAGAGGGAATGGGGAGGAAGATTTCCCATGGCTGGATCTCAGCTGAGGAGACTCCTGAGCTCTGGGGTTGGTGGGGATCTTCCTGCGCTTGGTTGCTCTTGGCAGAGATCTCCTGTGGGAAAACAGAAGTCCAAGTGCCTCCCTGCAGAGCTTCAGGCTCTTGTCTACAGAGCACATCATTTGTCCTTGCTGGTGGGGTTCGTGGGTGCTCCTGACCCATGTCCCTGCTCTGCTTGCCCCTGCCCTGTCTCCAGGTGAAGCTCCAGCATCCAGCCATGTCCTGCTACAGCCCGTGCGTGCCCTGCCAGCCCTGCGGCCCGACCCCGCTGGCCAACAGCTGCAATGAGCCCTGTGTCAGGCAGTGCCAGGACTCCAACGTCTTCATCCAGCCCTCCCCTGTGGTGGTGACCCTGCCCGGCCCCATCCTCACCTCCTTCCCGCAGAACACCGCCGTGGGCTCCTCCACCTCCGCTGCCGTTGGCAGCATCCTCAGCTCCGAGGGAGTGCCCATCAACTCCGGGGGCTTTGGCCTCTCCGGTTTGGGCCTCTCCGGCTTGGGCGGCCGCTTCTGCGGCAGGAGGTGCCCCCCCTGCTAAAGCTGCTGGCGATGGCTCCGGGGAAGGGCCCAGGGACGCAGAAGATGGCACCACTCTGGGGAAGGAGCTTTTGGTTTTTGGTTCCAGAGCAGATGAGCAACTCCAGCACCTCTCGAACAAGGACCGGGCCACCCTGGCCTCTCGCACAGCTCTGCCCATTCGTGCCCCTGCTATTCTCTGTAGTGGGGCCACCATTCCCATTTTTCTCTTTTGACTCATTAAAATTTTTCTGCATCCCAGCCAATGCCTTTGCCTCGTCTTTTTCTCTGGAGATACTCCCCCAAATGCCAAGTGTCTCTGGGGTGGTTCGCGGATGGGGTTTTGGAGATACCTGTGCTCTGCCAGGTAACACAGGCTTGCTTCTGATATTTTTCAGTTACACACCGGGTGACCCTCTGCTTTCTCAACTTCTCTACGTATCTTAGTCTGGGCCGAATGACCAGATGCTGTTCAGCGAACATTGCTCCTACAGTAATGACTTTTGGTCTCCCTCTACAGCATTCTCTTCTCCATGCTCAGCAAAATCTGTACCCTCAGCCTATGCTGGCCAGCCAGGTGCACCAAGCTCCCCACCTTCCTGGCTACTTGCTACCTCTCTTCCTGCCCTCAGTCTCCTCCTGGCTCCTGCTCTCCAGGTACTTTGCCAGGAAACCCTGGGCACGACAGGGAAGGAGCAGGGTAAGGAGGGTGTTCTCTGCCTGTGGGCCTGGGTGACAGTCTATGAGCGGAAGGGGAAAAAAGAGAGAACTCAAGTGGTACAAAGGCAACACCCAGCCCCTTGCACCAGCAGAGGATGCCCAGCCATGCTCCAAAGAATGGCCTCTTTGGAAAGACTGCCTGTAATTTTATTGCTGAGCATGCTGTTCTACAGCATGGCATAGTCCTTGGGTCAGTTCACGTCAGGTCTCCTGGCAGTGCCCCATCCAGCTACTTGCACACCACTTCCACCCACCAGGCGCCAATAGCCAAAGCTTAGGCTTGTTATCGGCAATGCTTTAGCCACACCTTTGAAGCTCAGCACTAAAATGATCCAAACACAACCTCTGGCATTAGGTAAGGTGTTTACCTTTGGATGGGAGTCTGTCTGAGAATGGCTGCCTGCTGCAAGGGAAATTGCTCTGAGGGCACTTTGGCTGCAAAGAGTTATAGCGAACAGCTCAAGTTCCAAGGGGAAACGAGGTTTCCTTCAGGGGTCTGCACTGAGAGCAATACTATTTCATCTCTTCATCAGTGACAAAGGCAGTGTGGTTGAGTGCACTCCCACAGGTGCTGCACCATGAGAGCAAGCTGAGGGGCAACTGACACACAGAAGGGAGGGATGGTGTCCAGAGGAACCCTGACAAGCTTGAGGAATGGCCCCATGTGAAACACAGGATATTTGACAAGAGAGCAAGGGCAAGGCCCCGCACCTGCACTTGGGCAATGTTAATATAGACTGGAAGGTGAAACCTTGAGGACTAGGGGGCACTGGAGGCTGATAAACAAGACAGAAGCCAGCAGTGTGTGCTGGCAGCTCAGAAAGCCAAGCGTGCCCTGGGCTGCATCAAAAGGTTTGGAGTGGATGGGTGGAAAATGGTTTTCATTCACCAGGAAGAGAGTCAAGCGGTGGAAAAGGTTGCCCAGGGAGGTAGGGCACTAACAGGCCTTGGATGCTCATGGCTGATTGATGTTGGAGCAAGGGGTTGGTCCCTACGACCTCTGGAGGTACTTTCTAGCTGGAGTATGCTGTGATCCCATGGTGCCAGGACGACCTTTGTGCCTCTGCCCACCAGCGGGGATAGGGCTGGCAATGAGGAGGAGGGACTCAGCTCCTGGCCAAGGAGAAAGGCAGTGTGCAGGAACTCTCCTGAATAGTCTGTGGAAGGAAACAGTAGATTGCTACAAGCTTTGCTGCACCAGATCAGAGAGCACAAGAGCTGTGGAGCCCAGCTGTGGAGACAATGGTCTCCAAGGACACGGTGGCAGTATGTTCCTTTACTGTTGTTAGGCTTTGATTTGCTTCCTGGTGTTCTCCTCACGCTGCAACTCAAAATCGCAATGCTGCAAAAGAGCAGGTTCTCCTATGCTTTCCTGGGAAGGTGTTGATGCTGCCTGGTCAATAACGCATTCATCCTTTCTCCTCCTGACAGCCTTCTTCAGAGGGTTGAGCTTCCCGAGGAAAAGGAAGAGGCGTATGCACCAATCTAATGGTAGTGACTGTGTCATTTAGTCATTCAATCCTGCTATATCCCACATAGGCAGAGAAGTTTAGAAACAAGAGAGTCACAGACTTCCTGACTGAGTAGACTCAGTGCAAACCCATGCGGACAGTAACTGCACAATAATACCCAGCACCCCATCCCAGAACCCTTTGAGCAACATCTGTCTCCCTGGGCACCTTGGGAGAGCATCTGCAGGGGAAAGGACAAGACAAAGGCATGAACTGGACTGCTACAGAGATTTAATGAGGCAAAAATGGGGATGGAGGTCAATCAGAGTAGAGGTCACAGTGCGGGGAGCGTCAGGGGAAGAAAGGAGATGGCAGTCCCCAGAGCGGTGCCATCTTCTGCCTCCCTGGGCCCTTCCCCAGGGCCATCGCCAGCAGCTTTAGCAGGGGGGGCACCTCCTGCCGCAGAAGCGGCCGCCCAAGCCGGAGAGGCCCAAACCGGAGAGGCCAAAGCCCCCGGAGTTGATGGGCACTCCCTCGGAGCTGAGGATGCTGCCAACGGCAGCGGAGGTGGAGGAGCCCACGGCGGTGTTCTGCGGGAAGGAGGCTGAGGATGGGGCCGGGCAGGGTCACCACCACAGGGGAGGGCTGGATGAAGACGTTGGAGTCCTGGCACTGCCTGACACAGGGCTCATTGCAGCTGTTGGCCAGCGGGGTCGGGCCGCAGGGCTGGCAGGGCACGCACGGGCTGTAGCAGGACATGGCTGGATGCTGGAGCTTCACCTGGAGACAGGGCAGGGGCAAGCAGAGCAGGGACATGGGTCAGGAGCAGCCTCTCGCTCCATGAGCGAGGACAAAAGGCATGCTCCGTAGAAAAGAGCTGGAGGCTGTGCAGAGAGGCACTTGGGATTCTTTCCCTCAGAAGATCTCTGCCAAGAGCAACCAAGCGCAGGAAGATCCCCACCAGCCCCAGAGCTCAGGGGACACCCAATCTAATCCAAGCCCCACGCTCTGTCCATGTCATAGACAAGTCCATGTGCAGTTCTCACCTTCTGCCTCCTTTCCTCCACCACAGCAAGAAGTTCCAAGGCCCAGCACAAGATACAGGGGCAGTTATGTCCTCAGAAATCTCAGTGGAGGAGAAAGAGGAGAAAGAGCTTCACACTCACCTTGCTCTCAAGGAGATGGAGGCCAGAGCAGTGGATGAGAGAGTGAGGAGAAGGTCCTGCTTTTATACTACTCCTGCACTGCCCCAGGCCCACAGTCACTGCACACGGGCAGTAATTTTCCAGCAGACTCACCTCCAAAGCAAAACACCCACCTGATGGCACAGGCTGGGGCTTGGTTTCCATCAACAGTACACGTCCTCATTTCTGACACACCCACCAGGCCATGGAAGATTCTTTCAAGTACCAGGATGAGAAGCCCAAGAATCTCCTGCGCAGGAGCACATCAGTATGGGCAGAAGACAATTCCGAAGTGGATCCCCATGCATTTGGGTTCTTGCTCATTACCTGTGGGGTTTGTGGGGCTCAGGACAAGCTCTTGTCTTCCCACTCTGCTCACACCACCCAGCAGATTGGCTGGGGCTTTGCACCCTGCCCAGCCAGAGACACAGCGTCCTGGCCAAGATTCCAAACCTGCTGCGGCCCCTGAGCTATGGGAGCAGCAGCAGGAAAGTCCTGCTGAGGGCAATGGCCATGGGGTCATCCTGGAGCCATGGACTCAGGTGATGCCCTGTGCTCAGAGCTCATTTTCACAGGGCAAGGATGGAGCTGCCCTGGCCGCAGGGGAATTGAGCCCTGCGTGGACACGGGCTGCACTCCTGGCATGTCCTCACAGCAAAGGCTGACACACGCCAGGCCAGAATTAGAGTGTGGCTCGCCACGGGGAGGGAGAGTCTATCCCAGGAAGCTTGCCTACGAAATGGAATGCATTCCCCTGCCCTCCTGGGATGCGTCCCTTGTGCCGCCACGGCTGCAGGGCAGGGAAGTTCATGGCTCCTTGATGTGCTTTGAGAGCTGCTTTTGTACTCAGAGGTGCTCTAGCACTTGTCCTCCTTGAGCATCCCCAGACACTTAGCACTGCAGAGTCCTGCCAGCTCTCACTGCTTGGACAGTTGGAAGAGATTTTCTCACCTTCCCCATGGTGCTGGGTTGTGTTCCACACTGAGGATGCCCGTGGGGCATGGGATGGGAGGAGTGATGGTGCCCTAATGGCCAGAGAAGACGTCTCACCCCAGATTGAGGGATCAGTCCCAGACACAATGGAGATGGTTTCTGCCACCCTTTCTTTCCCTCCATGTCATGTCCTGGAGAGGAAGTGGTACATTGTCAGGAAGAGAAGCCTTTCGGTATTCTGCTGACATGTGCAGTGAGGGGAAGAGCTGGGTTTCTTCCTACAAAGGGAGTTACCAACAGTCGCTCTTCACTGCCCCAGGCCAACATCACACGTGCCAGTTAGGGACTCCTCGAGTACTTGGGGTTCCTCTTCTGCCCCACTGACATGATTCTACCTGGGATAGCCTTGGGCTTCTCATCCCAGGACATGAAAGGAGCTGCATGGCAGGTTCAGCACATCAGGAATGACGAATTGAAATGGCAGCATTGATGGAAACCAAACCCCAGCCTGTGCCATCAGGTGGGTGTTTTGCTTTGGAGGTGAGTCTGCTGGAAAATTACTGCCTGTGTGCAGTGACTGTGGGCCTGGGGCAGTGCAGGAGCAGTATAAAAGAAGGACCTTCTCCTCACTCTCTCGTCCACTGCTCTGGCCTCCTTCTCCTTGAGAACAAGGTGAGTCTGAAGCCCTTTCTCTATCCCCTTCTTCTCCTCCTCCTCCTCCTCCTCCTTTGAGATTTCTCAGCACATAACTGCTCCTTTGACAAATGGAGGGGCTTGGACCATCTTTTCATGGGAGAGGGAATGGGGAGGAAGATTTCCCATGGCTGGATCTCAGCTGAGGAGACTCCTGAGCTCTGGGGTTGGTGGGGATCTTCCTGCGCTTGGTTGCTCTTGGCAGAGATCTCCTGAGGGAAAACAGAAGCCCAAGTGCCTCCCTACAGAGCTTCAGGCTCTTGTTTACAGAGCACATCATTTGTCCTTGCTGGTGGGGTTCGTGGGTGCTCCTGACCCATGTCCCTGCTCTGCTTGCCCCTGCCCTGTCTCCAGGTGAAGCTCCAGCATCCAGCCATGTCCTGCTACAGCCCGTGCGTGCCCTGCCAGCCCTGCGGCCCGACCCCGCTGGCCAACAGCTGCAATGAGCCCTGTGTCAGGCAGTGCCAGGACTCCAACGTCTTCATCCAGCCCTCCCCTGTGGTGGTGACCCTGCCCGGCCCCATCCTCAGCTCCTTCCCACAGAACACCGCCGTGGGCTCCTCCACCTCCGCTGCCGTTGGCAGCATCCTCAGCTCCGAGGGAGTGCCCATCAACTCCGGGGGCTTTGGCCTCTCCGGTTTGGGCCTCTCCGGCTTGGGCGGCCGCTTCTGCGGCAGGAGGTGCCCCCCCTGCTAAAGCTGCTGGCGATGGCCCTGGGGAAGGGCCCAGGGAGGCAGAAGATGGCACCGCTCTGGGGATGCCATCTCCTTTCTTCCCCTGACGCTCCCCGCACTGTGACCTCTACTCTGATTGACCTCCATCCCCATTTTTGCCTCATTAAATCTCTGTAGCAGTCCAGTTCACGCCTTTGTCTTGTCCTTTCCCCTGCAGATGCTCTCCCAAGGTGCCCAGGGAGACAGATGTTGCTCAAAGGGTTCTGGGATGGGGTGCTGGGTATTATTGTGCAGTTACTGTCCACATGGGTTTGCACTGAGTCTACTCAGTCAGGAAGTCTGTGACTCTCTTGTTTCTAAACTTCTCTGCCTATGTGGGATATAGCAGGATTGAATGACTAAATGACACAGTCACTACCATCAGATTGGTGCATACGCCTCTTCCTTTTCCCCGGGAAGCTCAACCCTCTGAAGAAGGCTGTCAGGAGGAGAAAGGATGAATGCGTTATTGACCAGGCAGCATCAACACCTTCCCAGGAAAGCATAGGAGAACCTGCTCTTTTGCAGCATTGCGATTTTGAGTTGCAGCGTGAGGAGAACACCAGGAAGCAAATCAAAGCCTAACAACAGTAAAGGAACATACTGCCACCGTGTCCTTGGAGACCGTTGTCTCCACAGCTGGGCTCCACAGCTCTTGTGCTCTCTGATCTGGTGCAGCAAAGCTTGTAGCAATCTACTGTTTCCTTCCACAGACTATTCAGGAGAGTTCCTGCACACTGCCTTTCTCCTTGGCCAGGAGCTGAGTCCCTCCTCCTCATTGCCAGCCCTATCCCCGCTGGTGGGCAGAGGCACAAAGGTCGTCCTGGCACCATGGGATCACAGCATACTCCAGCTAGAAAGTACCTCCAGAGGTCGTAGGGCCCAACCCCTTGCTCCAACATCAATCAGCCATGAGCATCCAAGGCCTGTTAGTGCACTACCTCCCCGGGCAACCTTTTCCACCGCTTGACTCTCTTCCTGGTGAATGAAAACCATTTTCCACCCATCCACTCCAAACCTCTCATCTCTCAGGGTGAGCCCAATGTCTCCAGTTCTCCAAACACACTGCCACAGGGAGCACTCTTGAGCCCGGATCTGTCCTCTGTGGGACCTCACCACGGCTACTCCTGAGCTGCTCTTAGGTCTCCCACCAAAGCCTTCTCTCCACAATCAGCAAGGCCCATGCGCTCAGCCACTCCCCCCTAAACACGTGCTGCAGTTCCCTACCATCCTGGACACCCTCTGCTGAACTCCCTCCATTTGGTCAAGGTCTTTGTCACGTTAGATCTTTCTTGTGTTACAGCAGTGTTCTAGAGCCCAGCTGGTGAGTGCTGAGCAGAGTGGGATGAGTCCTATTGGTATTGCCCATGATGCCGTTGACAGTCCTTTTTGTCCAGAAACAGTTCTGACGGCGTTACTGAAACAACTGGCCCTGCCTTAGGCTGCTGCTTTTCAGGGTGGAAGCCAAGGCAGCTGCCATACAGGGATCTGGCTGGACATGTGTGATCTTACCCACTTCTCTCTTGCAGCAGTTCAGCTGCTCCCCTTTGTGAGCCACAAGCCTCTGCAGCCTTTGCCTCTGGTCACCACATTGCTGTGGAGAGCTCCTGGACAGACCCTTTAGACACTCAGCCTGCGCACGCTGCCTCTTCCTGCCCTGCTCCCGCTCTCCAGGCACATTCCCAAGAAACCCTGGGCACAGGCAGGGAAGCAGCAGGGCAGGGAGGATGTTGTCCTGTCTGTGGGCCTGGGTGACAGTCTATGAGGGGAAGAAGCAAAAAAGGATATCCCAAGTGGTGTAAAGGCAACACCCCACAGCTCACACCAGCAGAGGATGCCCTGCCATGCTCCAAAGAACGGCCACTTTGGAAAGACCGCCCTGAGTCTTGCAGGTCGCAACCACTGTGTTAACAACCACTATAGCTTCATCCTCAAAACTCCATCCCAGAATCACACAGAGAAATAACTCTGCCCTTGGGCATCTTGAGGGAGCATCTGCAGGGGAAAGGATGAGAGAGAGGCATGGGTTGGGATGCAGCAGAACTTTAATGAGTCAAAACAGGGAAACAAAGACACTGTGAATGGAGATCCTGGTGCAGGGAGCCCCAAAGGCAGAAAGGAGTCGTCATCCCCAGAGCGGTGCCATCTTCTGTGTCCCTGGGCCCTTCCCCAGGGCCATCGCCAGCAGCTTTAGCAGGGGGGGCACCTCCTGCCGCAGAAGCGGCCGCCCAAGCCGGAGAGGCCCAAACCGGAGAGGCCAAAGCCCCCGGAGTTGATGGGCACTCCCTCGGAGCTGAGGATGCTGCCAACGGCAGCGGAGGTGGAGGAGCCCACGGCGGTGTTCTGCGGGAAGGAGCTGAGGATGGGGCCAGGCAGGGTCACCACCACGGCGGGGGGCTGGATGGCGACGATGGAGTCCTGGCACTGCCTGACACAGGGCTCATTGCAGCTGTTGGCCAGCGGGGTCGGGCCGCAGGGCTGGCAGGGCACGCACGGGCTGTAGCAGGACATGGCTGGATGCTGGAGCTTCACCTGGAGACAGGGCAGGGGCAAGCAGAGCAGAGGACATGGGTCAGGAGAAGCCTGAAGCCCACCACAGGTCAGCCAAGCAACAAGATGGAGCCATGAGCTAGTGCCTGCATAAGGAGTTCCACTGCCTTCGGCTTCCCCTCAGTGCAAAAGAGCCCTGCCAAGAGCAACCAAACCCAGCAAGGTCACCACCCAGACCATTGCTCAGCCAAGACACAGCCTAACTCCATGCCTCAACTTCTACCATTTTCCCTGTCCTGTGACAAGCTGCTTCATCTCCCAGTGTAGGACGAAGGAGCAGGTATAGGCTGAGAAATCCCAAAGGAGGACGAGGAGAAACAGGATGAAAAGGAGGATGAGAAATAATTTCATACTCACCTTGTTCTCAAGGAGATGGAGGCGAAAGCAGTGGATGAGAGAGTGAGGAGAAGGTCCTGCTTTTATACTGCTCCTGCACCGCCCCAGGCCCACAGCCACTGCACACGGGCGGTAATTTTCCAGCAGACTCACCTCCAAAGCAAAACACGCACCTGATGGCACAGGTTGGGGCTTGGTTTCCATCAAGGCTGCCATTTCATTTCCTCATTTCTGATGTGTTGCTCTGCCATGCAGGTGCTGCTGGTGTGCCTGTAGATGGCCTTGGTTGGGACCCCAGAGGTTATCACAAGAGGGGATAGCTTGGCCAAACAGATGGACACAGGCAGGGAAGGACTGCGTTGGTGAGACAGCACGTTCCTGTCCAGAGGGTTGAAAACAACCTCCCCAGTTCTCTCCAGAGCCATGCCTCTTGCCTGCACACACACCTCCAGTGCTTGCAGTATGTCTTCTGCTAGTATTGATGGGTTCCTGACAGCAAATATTTGGGCCTCTCATCTTGATACTTGAAAGGATCCTCTGTGACATAATGGACATTTCAGAAATGAGGAAGTGAAATGGCTGCGTTGACGGAAACCAAAGCCCAACCTGTGCCATCAGGTGGGTGTTTTGCTTTGGAGGTGAGTCTGCTGGAAAATTACTGCCTGTGTGCAGCGACTGTGGGCCTGGGGCGGTGCAGGAGCAGTATAAAAGCAGGACCTTCTCCTCACTCTCTCATCCACTGCTCTCGCCTCCATCTCCTTGAGAGCAAGGTGAGTGTGAAGCCATTTCTCCTCTCCTTCTGCCTCCTTTTACTCTTCACCTTTTCTCAGCAGACACTTGCCTTTTGTCCTATGCTGTGTCAAGGGCCTACTAATAATGAGAGAGGGAAGGGGGCAGAAGGTGCATCATGCAGACAGGATGGAGCTGCCTTAAGCGAGAGATGGCTACACTGTGAGCTGCCAGTTCTTCCCTGTTCTTGAAGGAGCATTTTTTGGCACTGAGGGGAAGCTGAGATCCATGGATCTCCCTACGAGACCTCCAGCTCTTGTCTCAGCCTTGGCTTCTGTAAGGGTGAGAGGCTGCTTCTGACCCATGTCCCTGCTCTGCTTGCCCCTGCCCTGTCTCCAGGTGAAGCTCCAGCATCCAGCCATGTCCTGCTACAGCCCGTGCGTGCCCTGCCAGCCCTGCGGCCCGACCCCGCTGGCCAACAGCTGCAATGAGCCCTGTGTCAGGCAGTGCCAGGACTCCAACGTCTTCATCCAGCCCTCCCCTGTGGTGGTGACCCTGCCCGGCCCCATCCTCACCTCCTTCCCGCAGAACACCGCCGTGGGCTCCTCCACCTCCGCTGCCGTTGGCAGCATCCTCAGCTCCGAGGGAGTGCCCATCAACTCCGGGGGCTTTGGCCTCTCCGGTTTGGGCCTCTCTGGCTTGGGCGGCCGCTTCTGCGGCAGGAGGTGCCCCCCCTGCTAAAGCTGCTGGCGATGGCCCTGGGGAAGGGCCCAGGGAGGCAGAAGATGGCACCGCTCTGGGGAAGGAGCTTTTGGTTTTTGGTTCCAGAGCAGATGAGCAACTTCAGCACCTCTCGAACAAGGACCGGGCCGCCCTGGCCTCTCGCACAGCTCTGCCCATTCGTGCCCCTGCTATTCTCTGTAGTGGGGCCACCATTCCCATTTTTCTCTTTTGACTCATTAAAATTTTTCTGCATCCCAGCCAATGCCTTTGCCTCGTCTTTTTCTCTGGAGATACTCCCCCAAATGCCAAGTGTCTCTGGGGTGGTTCGCGGATGGGGTTTTGGAGATACCTGTGCTCTGTCAGGTAACACAGGCTTGCTTCTGATATTTTTCAGTTACACACTGGGTGACCCTCTGCTTTCTCAACTTCTCTACGTATCTTAGTCTGGGCCGAATGACCAGATGCTGTTCAGCGAACATTGCTCCTACAGTAATGACTTTTGGTCTCCCTCTACAGCATTCTCTTCTCCATGCTCAGCAAAATCTGTACCCTCAGCCTATGCTGGTCAGCCAGGTGCACCAAGCTCCCCACCTTCCTGGCTACTTGCTACCTCTCTTCCTGCCCTCAGTCTCCTCCTGGCTCCTGCTCTCCAGGTACTTTGCCAGGAAACCCTGGGCACGACAGGGAAGGAGCAGGGTAAGGAGGGTGTTCTCTGCCTGTGGGCCTGGGTGACAGTCTATGAGCGGAAGGGGAAAAAAGAGAGAACTCAATCGGTACAAAGGCAACACCCAGCCCCTTGCACCAGCAGAGGATGCCCAGCCATGCTCCAAAGAATGGCCTCTTTGGAAAGACTGCCTGTAATTTTATTGCTGAGCATGCTGTTCTACAGCATGGCATAGTCCTTGGGTCAGTTCACGTCAGGTCTCCTGGCAGTGCCCCATCCAGCTACTTGCACACCACTTCCACCCACCAGGCGCCAATAGCCAAAGCTTAGGCTTGTTATCGGCAATGCTTTAGCCACACCTTTGAAGCTCAGCACTAAAATGATCCAAACACAACCTCTGGCATTAGGTAAGGTGTTTACCTTTGGATGGGAGTCTGTCTGAGAATGGCTGCCTGCTGCAAGGGAAATTGCTCTGAGGGCACTTTGGCTGCAAAGAGTTATAGCGAACAGCTCAAGTTCCAAGGGGAAACGAGGTTTCCTTCAGGGGTCTGTACTGAGAGCAATACTATTTCATCTCTTCATCAGTGACAAAGGCAGTGGGGTTGAGTGCACCCCCACAGGTGCTGCACCATGAGAGCAAGCTGAGGGGTAACTGACACACAGAAGGGAGGGATGGTGTCCAGAGGAACCCTGACAAGCTTGAGGAATGGCCCCATGTGAAACACAGGATATTTGACAAGAGAGCAAGGGCAAGGCCCCGCACCTGCACTTGGGCAATGTTAATATAGACTGGAAGGTGAAACCTTGAGGACTAGGGGGCACTGGAGGCTGATAAACAAGACAGAAGCCAGCAGTGTGTGCTGGCAGCTCAGAAAGCCAAGCGTGCCCTGGGCTGCATCAAAAGAAGCGAGGCCAGCACGTTGGGGGGGTGATTCTCTGCTTCTAGTCCTCACTCGTTAGGGTAACACTGAGGCCAGTTGCTGTCCCCAGTAGGAACAAGACATAGACCTGCTAGAGTAGGTCCAGAGAAGGGCCACAAACTTAGCAGATGCCTGCAACACCTTCAGGTGAGGAAAGGCTCAGGGAGTTGGGCGTTTTCATTGTGGAGAAGTCCATGTGGAGATGCTATTGCAGCCTTTCAACGTATGGAGGGAACTTAGAAAGAAGGCCAGAGTAGAGCTTGGACTGCCCTGACAGGACAAGGAGCGACACTCTTAAACTGAAAGAGGGGTTGTGTAGGTTGGACGTAAGGACGAAATTTATCCTGATGGGGATGGTGAGACACTAGAAAAGGTTGTCTGGGGAAAGATGGGATGCTCCATCAATGAAGTGTTGAACATCAGGTTTGACAGAACTTAGAGTAACATGGTGCAGTGACAGATGTCCCTGCCCACGGTACGGAGTTTGATGTCGATGATCTTTAAAGGTCTCTTCCAACCAAAATCATTCCATGGTTCTATAATTATATGGATCTACAATTAGGTCCCCCACTGAAATCTTTCTCTCCCTTTGAGAAAGCTGTGGTAAAGATGAGTTTCTCCCAGGCTCGCCTGGGAAGCAAGCGCTGTGTCCTGTCAGTACCACATTCCCACCAGAATGCTTACATGAAAATGCTGCAGTTCCTGAGGAACAGGAAAAGTGTGCACAGCCGAGCGGATTGAAGGTGCTGACCAATGGGGGGTAAATGTATCCCAGCCCAAAAAGGCAGACATATTTTAGAAAGTAGAGGGTCGCTTGATGGATGACTGAACATACTCACTGCCAGCCTGTTCTGACAGTCACTGCAAAACCACCCTCAACAGCACCCTCCCAGAACCAGCCCTGAGCAACATCTCTTCCTTGGCCATCTTGGGAGAGCATCTCAAGGGCAGAGGATGAGACAAAAGTGCAAGCTGGGATGCAGCAGAAATTTAATGAGTCAAAAGAGGGAATAGAGGTTGACCTGAGTGGAGCAACCAGCGCAGGCAGCAGCTTTAGCAGGGGAGGCACCTCGTGCCACAGAAGCGGCCGCCCAAGCCGGAGAGGCCCAAACCGGAGAGGCCAAAGCCCCCGGAGTTGATGGGCACTCCCTCGGAGCTGAGGATGCTGCCAACGGCAGCGGAGGTGGAGGAGCCCACGGCGGTGTTCTGCGGGAAGGAGCTGAGGATGGGGCCGGGCAGGGTCACCACCACGGCGGGGGGCTGGATGGCGACGATGGAGTCCTGGCACTGCCTGACACAGGGCTCATTGCAGCTGTTGGCCAGCGGGGTCGGGCCGCAGGGCTGGCAGGGCACGCACGGGCTGTAGCAGGACATGGCTGGATGCTGGAGCTTCACCTGGAGACAGGGCAGGGGCAAGCAGAGCATGGACATGGGTCAGGAGCAGCCTCTCATACCACTCTGAGGGATCCCAGGCATGATGCTGGGTTACAGCATTTATCATGCTCATAGGAGGAGGGAAAGAAAGATAAAGAGCTTCGGACTCACCTGATCCTTCAGGATAGAGAGGTGAGAGAAGTGGATGTAAGGCTGGGTATCTGCGCTTGCTTTTATAGTGCTCCAGCATCTCGTCAAGCATGTAGTCATGCTCTATATAGGCAGTAATTTTCCAGCAGTCTCTAATTGAAGGCATCCAAGTCTAGTATCATCCAAGCCCAGGATCTTTTGCTATCCAGAGTTCAGTGCTTTCATAGTGTGATTTATTCCATGGCCATTTGCCTTTGGGTGTTCTTTCAAGTTATGAGATGAGAAACCTATGGATTTCCAGGTCAGGAACATATCATTATGGGCTGAAGACCTGATCCATTTTCTGGATATAGATACAGTGGAGTTGTTCCTCACCCTGTTCAAAATAAGGGGTCTGGCATTTCTCAATGATCACTGGTGAGTGGGCTCCACTGCTCATTTTGAACTTCCTCCTCCTGATGATCTTGCTTTTGGGACAAATCTGACATCTGTTTTGCCATTTCCACTCTCTAATCAATTTCTTGATGTCTCCAGTCAATGCCTTCAGCATATTAGGGTTATTTCTCTGTCCAATCCATGTACAAACAACATCTGTGTAGCTTCACTTATATATATGCACACTTGTATGTCTTCTCACTTGTCTGTATTCATTTTTGTATCAAAAGAATTGGTTTTCCCTAAAATATGTGTATATATGCATGTTTAAGTGTGCACAAGCACACAGGTGTGCATGAGCACATGCCTGTGTCTCCCTGCGTACATGTTTTCTTCATAAGGAAATGTCCTTGTCCTGCTAGGAGCACTCTCCATTCTTCTGTACAAGCACACCACAGAGCAGTAGGTTCCACAGGCCCAAAGGAGGCAAGTGGCAGCTGAAGAGCAATGGCATGGACCTGGTGGAGACCTGGACTGGGTGCTAGTATTGAAACCCTGCCTCCTGAGCACTCTTTTTCATGCTCCTTCAAAACTCTCACTCTGCTACTGCAGATTTCAGAACCTCACAAGGACAGTTTCACACCAATTTGGAAACACAATTTAAGTAAGTGTACCAGCATTCAAAGTGTCTTAGCATGACTGTCAGTCACCACTCCCTGCCTCTCCAGGTCAGGATACATCTTCTCCTCCCAGTGTTAAGGAGTTCAAAGCAACAGGGTTAGCTTTCTGTAGAGGGAGAAAAGCTAGAAAATCCTGCCCACCTCATGAAGGGCACTCCTGAGTGAACCTGCTTCTGTTGCAGTATTAACAGTGTTTGGGAAGGGACACAGGCTCCTCATGTTAAAGTCAAAGCCATGGCCACTGCTGCAGCTAATTGACCTGACATTTGTTGGGCAGAGACCTTGAGTCACTACCAAACATAAGGACAGATGATCTGGTGTCCCTGTGCTTTAGAGGAAGGTCAGTTGGTCTAGGCTGCAAAGGGAGAGCCGAACAGCAGACAACTCATTTGGTCTTTAATCACACAGAGCTTCTGCGTCCAACACTGAGGTCCTATTTTGCCAGGAGCTGCCTGGAAGGGAAGGATTGTCTGATTCATGACCACTCTCTTCAAACGCTGCTTCTACCCCTATGAGGAGTGTCAGGACAAGAACTTTTTCCCTCAGAGACTTGTCAGCGAAAGAAAAGGCACTGCAGAAGAGGAGAAAAGTTCTCTCTATTGAAAACTGCTTCTGCAAGAAACTTCCTTGCATTTCACTTTGCGTTGCTCCTCTCTAACTTGCTTCCTCTCTTCCAGCCAGGCTTTTCCACCTCTCTAATCACTGCACAGTGGTGCTTCCTAATAGGAATGGAGTGTGCAAAAGCAAAGACAAATTCTCTGCCTGTGACTGCATCCTCTCTTACCCTATTCCTTCATGGCCCCTCAACACCCCTGGCCATATTTCTGCACACACCTTGACACAGCTAAGAAGAATTGGCTCTGGGATGCTGAGAGGATCCAAGTGACAGGTTCTCCCTCTGCTGATTCCATTCCCAAGACATTTTAGCCAGTCGCTGAGTTATGGAAGTGGGAATTCTGTGACTTCTGGGTGCTACAGCCACTTAGATGTGCCAGGCTGGGTTGCCCACCTGCAGGAGAAAAGGTCAAGAAAGGGGGAAAATTTCTCCTCAAACTAAGCAATATAAGGTGAAAGAGGGCTGAAACCAGAAGCATGGCCCACCAGGCTGAGGAATGAGCTGTCAGTGGGAACTGACAGAGTGAGCTGGGGTAGAGAGAGAGAGAAGGACAGAGCAAGTCCTTCTGCATGGGAACCTGTGTGTACACAACTGGGGGCTGCAACACTTGGAGTACCTGTGACCCTTCCTGAAAAAAGAATTACAAGACAGCCCACCAAGGAACCCCAAGCTGGGGTCCCCTGGCTGCATGGGATGTCTTCAGCACTTGAGTGCTGTCCCTAGCACTGCTGCATTCCTGCCCTGGAAGTGCTTGACCCTCCCATTCCAGCATTTGGTAGGAGCGTCTCTAGCACAAAGGGCATGTCATAAATGAGGAAAGGAAGAATCAAAGAAGGAAACCAAATTACAAGCTGTGTGATTAGGAAGAGTACTTTCCATTAAAGATGAGACTGTTGGAAAATTACTGCCTGCACAGAGGCAGCCTCAGGGCCAGGGGCGGTGCAAGAGCAATATAAAAGTAACCCCAAAGCCTTGTTCTCTCATCCACTTCTCTGGCCCTGCTCTCTTTGGGACACAGGTGAGTCTACAGCCCTTTCTGCTTCTCATCCTTCCCCAGGCAGAGATCTCAGACCAACAGATACGTCAGCAGATGCCTGCTCCATCATGCCACAACAGGACTTGGAGGTCCTTGCCGTAGAAGAAGGGAGGAAGAAGAAGGTCTAGCACAGAGAAGGCTGAGTCTTGGCTGATGTGCCTTCTGAGCTATGGGCTAGGTGGAACCCCTCTGGGGTTAGCCACTCTTGATGGGGCGCTTTTGGGCTGAGGGGAAGTTGAAGTCTATGGGTCTCCCTACAACACCTCCAGCTCTTGTCCCAACATTAGCTTGCCTTGAATTCCTTGTGGTGGTGTGAGAGGCTGCTCCTGACCCATGTCTCTGCTCTGCTTGCCCCTGCCCTGTCTCCAGGTGAAGCTCCAGCATCCAGCCATGTCCTGCTACAGCCCGTGCGTGCCCTGCCAGCCCTGCGGCCCGACCCCGCTGGCCAACAGCTGCAATGAGCCCTGTGTCAGGCAGTGCCAGGACTCCAACGTCTTCATCCAGCCCTCCCCTGTGGTGGTGACCCTGCCCGGCCCCATCCTCACCTCCTTCCCGCAGAACACCGCCGTGGGCTCCTCCACCTCCGCTGCCATTGGCAGCATCCTCAGCTCCGAGGGAGTGCCCATCAACTCCGGGGGCTTTGGCCTCTCTGGTTTGGGCCTCTCCGGCTTGGGCGGCCGCTTCTGTGGCACAAGGTGCCTCCCCTGCTAAAGCTGCTGGCAATGGCTCCGGGGAAGGTCCCAGGGAGGCAGAAGATGGCACCGCTCTGGGGACAGGGCCTTGGGTTGTTGCTTCCAGAGCAGCTGAGCAACCCCAGCACCACTTGCACAAGGACGGGGCCAGCCTTGTGCTCTCACACAGCATGGCCCATGCTGCTTTTTCCCTCTGCCACTCTTTCTCCCCAGAGTCACAGGGCACAGACTCCTCTCTGCCCCTGATGCTCCCTGCACCAGGATCTCCACTCACAGTGTCCTTGTTTCCCATTTTTGCCTCATTAAAGACCTGCTGCATCCCAACCCATGCCTCTCTCTCATCCTTTGCCCTACAAACCATCTCCCAAGATGCCCAGTGAGATACATTTCTCAGGGCTGGTTCTGGGAGGGAGTTTTTGGGGATGGTTTGCAGTAGTTGTTAATAGAATGATTGTTACCTGCCACTGCATGGTCCTTCCCTCTGTTGACACTCCAGACACCTACAGTCAGGAGGGTCGGTGTTTCTCCAGGGTTATTTGCTGGCGGGGGGGGGGGGCACATGGAGAGCCTTCATCCTCCCCAAAGGAGGAGATGGCTGGACACTGTGTAGTGGAGCCTCTTCAGGCACCGTCACTTGCAGGTGAGGAAGGCATCCATGACTCCTCCAGAGTTCCTGGTAGTCAGGCCTAGCTTTGTTGAGCCTTTGCCCAAAAATAGCCTCTTGGGCTTGGTGCACATGCTGCAGAAGGGGTGTGTGGCAACTCCCTAGCTTGGTTGAGCAGCCTGGGCAGTAGCCCAATAGGGACTTGAGGAGTGGATGTTGCTTTACTGGATGGGGAGCAAAGGCTCAGGTAGAAAAGGCTCCCAGAGAACAGCAGGAGTAAGAATGAGGTGATTTGGCTCACAATGCACGTCAATATCTTACTGCCATCTCTGCTGCGGGTTTCCTGCGGAAAGTCTCTGGAGAGACACTGAGGGCAAGGAGAGAGGCTGGCAGATGTGGGCAATCGTTCTTCAAGAGGAGTCAGGAAGATCTCTAAAGCAGCGCTGTCACTATCAGGAAAAACTGCACAGAAGGTTGCAGCTGAGGAAGGAGGGCGGCTGAACTGCTTCAGGACATTCCCGAACAAGATGCAGGAACCTCCCAGAGCCCTAATCAGTAGCAGAGACACTGGCAGCTTTCTCTACACACATCATCAAGTGCCTTGCTAGCAAAAGCTCAAATGCAAGCCAGGAAAATAAGTTCTGCTGGAGATATACAACAATATAAAGATGTCCACCACTGAGGAGATCTTCCCGCTGGAAGATGAGTTTGCCGTTGAGCAGGTGCTAATCAGTCTAAAGAGCGAACAGACACACATGGCTCAGCCTCCTTGCCAAAGAAGATGGCCATGGTCATGACGTCTTTTGAATTCACGACACGTATCCCTGAATTTGGCCGAGTCTTTTCTCTATCACCATGGTTGGAGAGCAGTACAGTACACAGTATTCGGCACTTCAAGGGACAGACTGTTAGCAAGTGAGGAGCTGCTTTCCTTCTGCTTGCCTTTCCTTCAAGAAAAACGAGGTGAAGATCATATGTGGAAACAAGAAAGCAGAAGGCAAGGCAAGACGCACTGCTGCTCAGGGTGAGTTCTGCAGAAGTCATGTGTGCTCTGTCACCACCGCCCACCCTTGTATCAGCAATGTCCACTTTAGATCCTGCAGCCCAACAGACAGCTCAGGACAGGCATCCAAGACACATGTCAATCACTCCCTGACTGGGGAACACTGGAAATGGGGATAAAAAGGGTCATTTGTGTGTATAAACGCTTGGGCTTACATAAATGGTCAGAGTTGGGTTATGATCTGCATTAGTGCAGATGAGAAATATTCCACTACAAGATCACGTATGCAGGGAGACATCTCAGTCCTTTGACAGATTAAGCCCATCTCAGGCTCCTGGAAACAGTTTAAGCTTTTACACAGTTTTGCATACAAAAGGACATGAAGAGGCAAGCCTCTGTCTGTGGTTGAGGATGTCTGTCATTAACATCTCCGTTCAAGAGAAGCCTACACTGTTCCCCTGCTGTCCTATTATGACTCTATAAACATACTACCTCTTGTATCTGAAGATTATTCTGCTGTTGTTACTCCCAGAGAACATAGGTATGTCTTCAGTTACCACCTGAAATGAAATTAGGCAGGGCAGGGTCTCCTGCCAGCAAAACATGCACTGCCAGCCTGCAGTGGAGACCTCAGAGCAGCTTCCAGTATCTGAAGGGGGGTACAAGGATGCTGGAGAGGGACTTTTCATCAGGGACTGGAGTGACAGAACAAGGGCGGATGGATTCAAACTGAAACAGGGGAGACTGAAATGAGCTCTGAGGCAGAAGCTCTTCCCTGTGAGGGTGCTGAGGCGCTGGCACAGGGTGCCCAGAGAAGCTGTGGCTGCCCCATCCCTGGTAGTGCTCAAGGCCAGGTTGGACACAGGGGCTTGGAGCACTGCTCCAGTGGAAGGTGTCTCTGCCTGTTGCAACAGTTGGAGCTGGATGAGCTTTAAGGTCCCTTCCAACCCAAACCATTCCATGATATGATTCTAAACTGAAGGGATGTGGGTGGTGGTTTCCAGATCCAGATCCCTGCATCAAAGCACCTTCTGCTTCAAAACAAAAGCATCCATTTCTACATCCACTGAACATTTATTTTTTGGCTGCAAAATGAGGCAATCATGAGGCAAAAGCGAGTGGTTTTGAACCCGGCAGTGTGGGGAGGGGAAGCAGCAGGGATCTCTGCTTTCATTTGACAGAAAAACATCTGGTTTTTTACCTCCTGCACCGCACGTGCCTGTGAGTAGGGCATAAAAGCGTGGCCTTTGTTTAAAGCTGTCTCTTTGCTCAGAGCCTTTGAGGCAGGAGACCTGCGGGGCAGAAAACCATTGCTCCAAAGCAACAGAGCTCAGCAGGGCTGCAGGAGGCACGGCTCCACCCTGCCCTCGGCCACCTTCCCGCTCACCCTCAGCGGCAGGGACACGCTCCCCTTATCCTGGGAAAGAGTTCCGAGTTTTCAGTCCCCATCTGGGGCTCCGGCGGCGCGGTTGGGTCGAGAAGACCCCCCCTCCCCTCACGGCCCCGCCTGGCTAAGATGCCGCCGGCCACGCAGCCGAGCCACGGCGTCGCGATGGCAACCGCTGCATGGCGGGAGGGGCCCGGCGCGGTTGCTAGGAAACAGGCGCGCAGGCGCAAAGGCAGCGAAAGGTGCGAGGCTGCGGTGCCTGAGGGGCAGCCCCGGCCTGGTCCCTTGTGTTCCGCGTTCCCTGCATTCCTTCGCCATGGAGCTGGAGGATGACTTCGGTGAGGCTCGGGAATGCGATCTTGCAGGAGGAAAGGGAAGGGGAAAGAAGGGAAAGGCGGCTGCCATCCACTGTGTGCAGACCCCAGCCCAACCCGGCTCTGTGCAAGTAGCTCTGGGTTTGTCTCTGAGCTTTGTGTGGAGCCAAGTAGGCTCCAGTGGGTTGTTGATTTTGTTAACTAGGCCAGTCTTATATGTGGTTACCACTCTGGTAACCATATAATATTGGTAATCTGTGCTTCAGGTGTGGGCTTTAGGAAGTATCTGGATAAAGTGACTTAATTTGGTTAAAGCGTTGCTGCCGCCTGTACTGTGGTCTCAGCTAACTCCAGACACGTTTTTAGGATTGTTGTGGATTTGGGTGTGCAGGCAGTATGGTAAGGAACAGGTATCTGCTTTGAGCATGGCATTGCTGTGGTCCTGGAGTGGCTGTGCTCATTACAGCCATGTGTTAATTGCATCTCTTTACCTGATTAGGCCAGCCCCTGTGATTGTTTTTGTGTTTGTTGTTTTACATAATATGGTGAGAGCTTTCCTTTTCCTCTGGTAGTTGTCTCCATCTCCTTCCTTTTAATGGTAGTGCACTTGGTCTGATTTGCATTGAGCTGCTTCAAGACAGAAACCTCTTCTGATTGCTCTTCCAGGGACAGTGGAATCAGTACAAAGCTTGTCAGGCTTTCTGAATGATGAAGTCTTTAGTTTGTAGCTGTTCTCAATGACCTAAACTGGCTAATAGAGATGAGAGGTGCTCACAGGTAGCAGAACTGACTGCAGCAGCCCTGCACAGCTGTGATAGAAAGAAGGGTTAGGTCTGGCCTGCCTTCCTACTGGCTCAGGCTCACAACTTTATCTTGTGGCTCACAAAAGAAAGTCTGCTCATTGTGAGTGGTGGAACAGCATCTTCCCTGCCCATTCTCCCATGGGAGAAGGGTTGGAACTAGTTGATCTTTAAGATCTCTTCCAACACAAACCATTCTGTGATCTTAACCAGTTGTCTGTCAGCCTGTGGGCTGATGCAGCTGCCTGACCTGGCTGTTGAGACAACTGTTGAGACAACAAAAGAGGCTAAACAGCAGCAGGCCATGCTTAGGTCTATTTAAGATACCAGGTAAGCAAATCCTAAGCATGCTGAAAGCCTGTGCAAAACGAGTGGCAGAGTAGAAATGACAGAAGCAGCCAGGTCTGTTTCCGTGGTGTGTACCCCACAGGCAGCACAGGGCACCTGTGTTTCCTTCTGGTTGCCCCTCTTCCTCACTAAGACCATGGAAATGTGTTCTTTCCATAGATATAGTAATATATTTTAACATAAGTATTCAAGGCCAGGTTGGATAGGGCTTGGAGCAACCTGGTCTAGTGAAAGATGCCCCTGCCCATGACAGGAATGAACTTTATGAACTGGGTGAACTTTAAGGTCTCAAATCATTCTAGGGTTCTGTGAGTATATTTTATCTAGAGATAGATAAAAATCTGTGTCATGCATGCCTGCACTCATGCTGCTTCAGTGTTCAGTGTCTATGTTCTTAGGTATTTTAGCTGCTTTAGTAGCATTTCAGCTCCTAAATAATTGCATGACTTCTGAAAAAATTCCTTTACAAGTCCCATGCACCACATTAGGCACACTGCTTCCTTGGAAATGAAACAGAATTTCTGGGCGTTCTTCATCCAGCAAAACTAGCTGCTCATCCAGAAATATTTGTTTCAGGCTGACAATGCTGGAGGCACTGGTGGGCATGTCATCATCCTACTGATTCTCCTAAGATAGCTGGAAGAGTAGTGCTGTTTTTAGTCACTTTGAGTAAGTGTGGCTACCTGCCTAATATGGTAACTTAAAGAGCTGTTATATTTTGTGCTCAGTGACAGACTGTTCTGTGTCCGTTTTGACTAACATCCCAGTCACAGAAACTTCAAAACGAATTTGGTTATGCAAAACAGTTGCCTACCTTAATGAATGATTTCAAACTAAGAACAACCGGTTTGACTCCTTAAGATCACAGCCCTGAGGTGATGGTGTGTTTTTTCCCCACTTTGCTGTGTTGGTGACCCTAAATCTTTTCTTCCTAACCAGTTGGTTTTTTTTTCCTCTTCCATTCTACTAGATGTTTTGGATCCAGAGAGATTAATACAATGCCCATATAATAAACATCATCGAATCAGGGCCTGTCGGTTTCCCTATCACCTTGTAAAGTGTAAGAAGGTAAGCTGGACTGCCAGACCTGTAATTCTGTGCCTGTAAATATGACGTGCATGTTCTCATTCTTATTGCATTTTCTTGCTGGCTGCTGTAAGTTCCTGACAAATAGCCTTGTTCAGCTTTTATTTCATAACTTTGTTATTTGATTAGTAATAGCTTCAAGCACATGTTAATTCACCCATGACCAGTGTGGCTCTGTTGAAAGGAGGTAGAGATTCTTTATGGTCAGGTCAAGGAGGAAACTCTAGTCTCTTCCAGCAGCTCACATGGAGGTCAGATACATTTTTCCTCTTTAAGTTGAAGAGAGAACTCAGTCTGACTTATGTGACCTGCTTCTGGCTCCTCAGAGTGGAAGTGTTGTGATGTTGAAATTCACTCTTGAAGTGCTGGAAATGCAGCTGCAAACAGGGTTAGGATTTTTTTGTCTTGCTAGTAACTATTTAGGTGCATCTGTCAGAAACTGTATTTCCTGAGCTTAGCACATATGGGAGAGGGCTTTTTCCCCTCCCCTATCTTTTATCCAGAATTTAAATACAAATCATTTCATAGGAAGCATTCCTTCCTCTCTTCTCCTGTTGTCCTCCTGGTTTATTTACTTTAAACCTGCAAGTGCTGGTATCTGACTGAGCATGAGGTTTTGCTGATACCTTTTAAAACCCAATTGTTCCTCTTTAAGTTTACCAGTGTAAACTTGACAATGTGTTTTTAAAGTAGTATAACAGTGCTGTGTCTTCCAGTTAAGGTGTAGTTGTTGGGGAGGTGTCCTGGTGTCAGTACTTATAAACAATTCATCTTTGTGAAACTAGAGCCTTAAAAAATATTAAGTAACAAGTGAAAGCGGGGGACTGAACTAAGTGGCAAGTACCTCCATCATTCCAACATTACAGGGGGCTGAAATTTTTCTTGTTGACCCCCTGAAGATTTTGGCAGGAATGTGCATGTGAGTTAGGTGAACATTGTTGGCAAAGGAACTTTGAACCATGTTAGGTTTGTCCTTGTGTTGCATAACTGCTGAGCAGACAGTTTTAGCAAGCTTTCCTATTTAGGAGGATGAGGTGAGATAGTGGTCACCAGTCAGACACAGTTGGTGTCTAAGTAATTAGCAGAAGAAGGGCTCAGGGATTATCATCTGATCCATCTGAAGATGCTACTGTTTTCTTTGTAGTGGCAAGCGTCTGGGTGGAGATTGGCCTTCTTACTTGGTAGTTTGCTGAATTTCCTTTGCATGCTCTATGCATAAAATCTAATTAGATGCTTCCAATTGCCTCAGCTTCCCATTGCTTGTGCAGAATGTAGCCCTGCCACACAAATGGGGACACTCCAAGCAGAGCAAGTTGAATCCTTTCAGCTTGAACAGTATTAGCATTGAAAAGCTTCTGCTACGTGGCAAGAATAGCTTGCTCAAGCTAATTGAAGCAAATGATGGACACATGAAGACACAGCAACCCTAACTGTATAGGCTGGGTAATGACAAACACCTTGGATGTGCCTGCAGCTTCTGCTGCAGTCATGTATCGGTGGTAGTGAGGAGACAGTGCCTGGAACAGCATCAGTACAAGGCATTTCTGCCCCTTCATCTGCCTCAGGTGAGAGCCTGTTCCCTGATCAGCAGAGCGTCTATTCCCTACTGTTATTAAAATAGTTTCATCTGTGCTTTAAACCATGCAGACATATTGCCAGCATTGCAGCAAATTGTAGGAAGCTTAGCTGGGGGTATATTTCATTTCAGTCACCTCCGTGGTGGCTCAGTTTCTCAGTGAAATGTGTTTTAAAGAACAGTCATGTTAGTTCCCCCTTCTTTGTTTAGCCTTTATTTTATTTTTTTTTTTAAAGCAACATCACTAATGTCCTTGAGGGTTTTTTCTATGGATTAGCAAGAGATAAATGAACTTGAGAGATATGGCACATGATTTTGGTTTTCCTTTGTCTAGAGCTACCCTAAAGTTGCAAAGGAATTGGCCACGTGCCCCTTCAACGCTCGCCATCTAGTTCCTCGAGCTGACCTCAGCGATCATATAACGAAGTGCAGTGACAAAGGGTTCATTGAGCAAGATGTAGGTAAGAGAACCACTCGTGCTTAGAGAAGTTTGGTCATCCTGGGGGAATAAAAGTCTCTTGTTTGTAAGGACAGCTCATAGAATGACCAAAAAGGGTAAGTCAAATTATTGTCTATAGTTTTGTGTGGCACAGTAGCTTTGGGAAAACTTGAGTCTAAAGCCAAGAGATGTTTTACAACTTGATCCAAAGCATTTAATGCCTCTAAAGCAGGCCTGACTGCTAGTCACTGAGTTTTCTCTCTTCCTGAAGTGAATCAGTCATCTGGCTTCCAGAGAGATCAGATGAATGCTGTGAGCACGTGGCAGGCACCTCCATGTGATGAAGACTGGGAAGCAGGTGAGGAACTTCCCCATCTGCCACACTTCTGCCTTCTCCTTGGTCCTGTCCTTCAACTCTGCTTGTGACACTGTGAAACCAGAGATGCTGTTCACTTAGGTCTCACTTGTAGGACACCTTGTTTATGCTCATTCCTAAAAGTATGCATCTCTTCACCCAGCAGGCTTTTCTTGGTGTAGAGAGCTATTCAACATGCCTGCCATAACTGGCATGGAGATATATTTCCAAACCTCTGTTCCTTCCCACATAAGCTTTTGTACCTTATGTGCAGTGCTGTAATGGAAACATGATAACTTTTATGTTCCTCAGTTAAATGACAGTGAAGTAGATGCATTCATCATTAAATTAACCTTTACTCCCTCTTGAACATGTAGAAATGTGACAGATATTCCTGATCTGATGGTGGTTGCTGGAGTTTTAGTTCTGAGCCATGACATCTGTTCCCTTTTGCAGAGTTGCTGGAGCAGTCAGATTCTCCTTTTATCTGGGGCATGAGCAACTCTGGCATAAACAGGTAGGGAATATCAGTTTGATTCCTTACAATAATGTTTCCTATAGAGGGATATTGCAGGCTGCTCCCAGTCCAGCTTCGATGATGTGACATGGGCTGACTTTGCTTAGTGCTTGTCTAAGCCACTGTGCAGCAACAGTCCTGCACTTGACAGCTCTGCAGGTCTGTACAAACTCAACCATGGTGTATCTCTCCTTCCATAAAGGGTGACAACAGTTCTATCTGATTTCACTTGTTACACTTCTTGGAAAACTTCCTAGTGTTCAGAGCATAGAGATACATATATTATATTAATATAAGCATATATTCTTCTAAGTACCATCCCCTTATGTCCCTCCTCTCCTCCGTGCTGTTGTAAAATGCATAAATTTGATAATGTCAGGAGAAGTAACTAGTGTTTCAGTTCCAGTACCACCTTCGAGCAAAAGAATTGCTTGCCTTCAAGAGTACGTGCCCCTGAGTCCTTCCCATACACTGTATCATGGAAAGGCTGTAAGTATTATCCATGTTTTGGCATTGTGAATTCTGTAGATGGTGACTGTTGCTGTAACCTCTGGCTGCAGTTGTGCTCTGTGGCCACTGCTGCTTGGGCAGGAGGTATAGTATGTAAGAGCAGATTCTGAAGGAATCTGGTGTGTCGTGGTTTAAGCCCAGCCAGTAACTCAGAGCGGGGTAAAACTAAGACTGCTTAAACTGCTGAGGGGGAGGGTGTGGGAACAAATTGCATCTGGAAGTGGGAAAGAGCTTCCCCCGTTTCAGTGTCTGATGCTGAAGTCACAGACCATTATTTGCTATTAACTACAAAGCAAAAACTTGAAGATGCTTTGGGGAATGACTGTCTTGTTTCCTACTTGGAGCAGTTAACTAAACCTGGTACGTGGGGGGCTTTGCAGGCATGGCTTCTGCACAAGTCAGTGACTCCAATTGCCATAGTGTCAGGCTGAATCTGCCAAACCAAACTGGAATGTCACTTGTAGACAACTGTCCTTGGTTGCCAGATCTTCCTCCAAGCATTTGTTTCATAAGTTACCCTCATCTTCATTTGGTGACTGTTTTTAGACTCATAGAATCATAGAATAGTCAGGGTTGGAAAGGACCTTAAGATCATCCAGTTCCAACCCCCTGCCATGCGCAGGGACACCTCACACTAAACCATGCCACCCAAGGCTCTGTCCAACCCGGCCTTGAACACCGCCAGCAATGGAGCATTCACAATTTCCCTGGGCAACCCATTCCAGTGCCTCACCACCCTTACAATAAAGAATTTCTTCCTCATATCCAATCTAAACTTCCCCTGTTTCAGTTTGAACCCATTACCTTGTCCTATCACTACAGTCCCTAATGAAGAGTCCCTCCCCAGCATCCCTATAGGCCCCCTTCAGATACTGGGAGGCTTCTCTGGGGTCTCCACACAGCCTTCTCTTCTCCAGGCTGAACAGCCCCAACTTTCTCAGCCTATCTCCATACGGGAGGTGCTCCAGTCCCTGATCATCCTCGTGGCCTCCTCTGGACTTGTTCCAACAGTTCCATGTCCTTTTATGTTGAGGACACCAGAACTGCACACAGTGCTCCAAGTGAGGTCTCACAAGAGCAGAGCAGAGGGGCAGGATCACCTCTGTTGACCTTCTGGTCACGCTCCTGTCGATGCAGCCCAGGATACGGTTGGTTTCTGGGCTGTGAGCGCACACTGAAGCAGCTCATGTTCATTTTCTCATGAACCAACACCCCCAAGTCCTTCTCCGCAGAGCTGCTCTGAATCTGTTCTTTGCCCAACCTGGAGCTGTCCCTGGGATTGCTCCGACCCAGGTGTAGGACCTTGCACTTGGCATGGTTAAACTTCATCAGGTTGGCATCAGCCAACTCCAGTTGAGTAAATGGACTGGTAAATTTACCCATCACCAGCTCAGAACCCTTCCCTCCTCTGACTGCAGTGAGTAAACGGTAGTTAACTGTGAAGTTGTTCCAGTGATTTGGAAAATGCAGAACTTTTGTGAAGTGGTGATGGATTTCAAGGGGTGGGAGTTTAAGTAGAGGAGATAGGGTCTGATTAAGTTCCTAATCAAAGAATTGGCAGTGGGAAACAGAACAGTACAGAGGGGTTGCGCGTATCCCTAAAATCTTGCTCCTTAGCTTGATGCTTTAAAACAAGTGTGTGTTTGAAAAGAGGCCCTTTCAGAGTTGTTTTGTGCTAGTTGTAGAAGAGAGGCTGTAGTTCTGCTGGGCAAAAGGGGAGAGAGGAAGTGCCCTGCAAAAGTGGCAGGTATGTGTGAATTCAGGCCTTGGCATGGCAGGGACTCTTATAGTCCTATTTTAGAGGAAGTCATGAACCACACAGAGTGATTTCCAGGAATTTCTACCCTGCACCATAAGCACATCTTGCATCTGCAAAGTAGCACTCCCTGCTGCTGTTCTCAGGAGTGTATGGTGCCCAGTGTGGGTTCTTTGGGACTTCTGCTGGACATTCCTGAGAACATTTGGTTGTTTGCTGGGGAGGTGCAGAAGGCTTTCTCTGCAGGAGGCTTTCTGATGTCATGACGTCTGTAGTCATTTGAGGGCCTGTTACAGCCTGGAGAGCATACAGTTCTGAGAGTTTTTTCAGCCTGTAAGGAGGCTGAGACTTCCTACTGTGTAATGTTGAATTAAAATCATCTGGATCCGCCAAAGCTGGGAGAGTTTTTCTCTCTGCATGCACTTTTTGCTTGTTATTTTGTCAGCATCTGAGTTGGTCCACGTAGGGTATGGGAAGGGGGTAGTTTGGGTTTTAAACTACATTGTCTTTTACAGAGACTTCTTCCTCTGTTGAAAACATCCTGATCGTGCCTTTGAAGCTTCAAGCCTTGACTTTCCCACGTGAGCGCATGGTGCTTCATGTCATACGTTAATGGGGAATCCTCTGTGAATTCTTTACAATATGAGTAATACCAAGCAGGGGAAGTTTAAAGAGTACACTTAATTACTTGTCTAGTTTCCATTAGAGTTTTTAAGTTTTTTAACACATGAAACATGTTTGAGGTTCTAACATAACCGGTCTCTGTTGGGGAGGGTGGAGGCAGGAATAGTTCTAAGTCACTCGGAATGCGTATTTGGGTCTGTGTAAATGCTTGGCTTAAGCAGTGTATTTCTAAAAACAGACGCAAAGTTAAGAACGTGAACTGAATATACAAAGAATTAAGAAACCACATCCGGTATTTGTTGAGAAAGAAAGAAATGCTTTTCACATTTTGAAAAGTGTGTTCCTCAAAGTACTGGATTTTCCCTGTTTGTATTCCTACCAGCGTAAAACAAAACATTGAATAGAATGTACAAAATCAGGCTTACTTCAGGTTCAGGTCTGTTAAGGTTCTCGTTGGTAATTTAGAATAAAAAGGTTATGAATACTCTTGGACTCATTTTGTATTTCTAAAATTCATCTGCAGTGATATGTTAGACTCTTGTTCTGTTGAATAAGGAGATGCCTCCACAGTAAACCCTCTACTCAGCCTTTATTTGATTTTCCTTTTGTCACTTCAAATGAAAGTGGTGACAAATGTCAGCTTCTGGATTGGCTGCAGTAGCTTATTTGCAGGATTTGTGGGCCAGAGGATTGTAATTTTAGATAAATGCCATAATTGGACTCCATTATCCTAATCGCATTTAATTGCCAGTTGGTGAAAGGCTTAGTGCAGTAACTACCTGCTTTTCATTGGGTCTGCACTGCAGAGGTGCAGAGGAGGGCTTGGGAGGTCATGGTTCTGACTGCAGAACATCCCCTGGCCATAGTAATTGGGGGGTAGGCACCACAAGAAGTGGGTTTGTCTTGTAAGGTGGGTGCGGCCAACACGTGATAGAGCTCCGAGATCTGAAATCCCATATCCTCAATATCCTCAAGCATGTCCTGCATATGCTGCTGCCTTTGAAGAGCAGGAAACCTATCATTTTACTGTTCCCTGCAGTTATTTGGGAGGATTGGGGAAAGTGATTAACAGGCTGCAAGAGTGTAAAACACAAAGATGACCCTCCTCCAACATTATGACTATGTAAAACCTCAATATTGTCTGTCACGGGGCTGTCAGCTCCTTCCGATTGTTTTTTATTTACCACAAGGCAAGGAATATTTTCAGCAGTATGCCAAACAGCAGCTACTCCAAGGTGGCAGAGTGAGGATGTTCATATGACTATCACTATGGTCACGGCCACAGTATTCCTGTGCTAAACTCCCAGTCTCTAGTGACGGGTAGGCTGGGCAGTGCTGGAGCCTTTACCCCCTTCCCTAGAGGCTGGATGCGGCCCTTGCCAGGAGTTGATGGGATGTAGGGAAGTATCAGCCCTTCTGGTCTGCCAGGGAGGGGTTTGGAGCATGTACTTCAACCTCAGTTTCTTGGAAGCTCAGCAGTGCCTGTGCTCGCTCTGAGCACTCCAGTGCGTGCATCCTGCCTGCTGGGCCTGCCTTGTCTGAGCTACCAGCGCTGTGGCAATAGGACTGGTCTGACTAGAAATGCCTGTGGATATCTGGGATAGAAATGATTGTCTGCAGTTGTCACTTGTGATTCAGAGAAGAGGCATTTTTTTTCCTTTAGGCACAGATTCCTAGACACACTGGAATTCCTTGTTGTTGCTCCTGGTGCCCTCTTAGGTCTGTTCAAACTACTGTGTAACCAAATCCTAAATGTGCTAAAAGCCAGTGCAGAAAGAGGAGAAGAGCAGAAAGGATGAAAGAAGCCAGGTCTGACTCCATGTGTATCCCACAGGCAGCACAGGGCACTTCACTTGGCTGCTTCTCTGAGAATATGGAAATGTGGGCTTTCCATAGAGATAGAAATATTACTATTTTAATATAAATAATATATGCATTATATATAATATTATATAAAATACATTTTAATATAAATAATATTTTAATGTAAATGTTGAAGGTCAGGTTGGACGGGCTTTGGAGCAACCTGGTCTAGTGGAAGGTATCCCTGCCTGTGGCAGAGGGTTGGAACTGGATGAGCTTTGACATTCCTTCCAATACAAGCCATTCAGTGATTCCGTGATAAAATTCTTACACAGTATTACTCTGAAGACATGACACTATCACCTTTGCATTATATTACAGCTCAGAAAGAGGTGTTTTTCTTCTACTGTTGAGACATTTGATATTGTTACTACAGTCACAGGCAGTGTTGTTATTGGTTTTGTCTCATGCTACAGGAGATGTTGCTTTTAGCATTCCTTGCTGGATATTTTGTCATTTAATAAGTGGTTTATAGCTGTGGGGAACTTGAATGACTGCAACTCAAAACATACATCGCAAGAGAAACTACCCCTTCCGTACTAAAAGATGCAAACTGGGCTACTCCACATGAACCCTTTCCCTGCTGGTGCCTTCCCCTCTGCAGAGCCCCCTCTTCTCTCCATCCATTCTCAGGGAACTGGGAAGAAAATTCACCCTGCGTTTCCCATCTCCATTCTCCTCATTGCACACTTCCTCCGTATGCAGGACATTCCCAGTTTATGCCTCCCTGCATGTTTCCATCTGGCTCCACGCTCCCCCTCCTCACGGTAGCTGAAACAGCCACCTCTCCCCTTGGTGGAGACTTCAGTTCCCTCAGGTGGTGTCTGCCACTGCACACCTTCCTGGGCAGGCAAACAGTAGGGGAAATCGCAGGAGGAAAGGCTTGGGTCACTCAGCTGCCTCCTCTAGCATCCCCTTTGGGTGGAGGCTTCTATTCCTTTTGCTGCCAATGCATTTATACAAGCCCTTCTTATCCCTCACTAGTTTCAGTGCCAGCTGAGCTTTGTCCTTGATTATCCATTCCTACAAGGGGAGCTGAGCCCCGCTTCCACTTCCTGTAAAACTTCCTCTTCACATCTGAGCTCAGGCAGGGGTTCCCCATTTGGCCAAGCCAGCTTGTGCTTACTTGCCTCAATACTGAGAATACTGGAGTGTGTCCAGCTTGTTGAAGTACCTGAGCACGTTCCATGTTAGCCAAGGTAAAAACCTTCATTTGGTTGAAAAAAACCCATCTTTATTTCCATCACATGAATCACATCATGTCCCACCTTTGCCCCTTCATGTATAAAATACTGGTAAAAAGGGTTTTTTTTCCAGGGGCAAGTTAATTTCCACAGGGTCTTTCATGAGGAGAGTTCATCCAGTAGCTGGTATACTTGCCATGCCACACGAGTTCAGAAACAAAACAACTCTGTTGAGGGAAGTGTAGTCTTTAGGAAGAACGAAAACTACAGAGCTGCAGCAGCAACATCTGTAAAGAGATGTTCATGTTAGCAGGAATCCTGAGCCTACCCTGTGCTCCTGCTGTACTGACAGAAGCTGTGAGGGTTTTACATGTCTGACACAGCACAGATGCTCTTGTACATCGTTTTGGACTTAACATGTAGTACAGATCTGTTGAAGTCATCGAATCCAGTTACCCAAGTAGTTCCTTCAAGCCCCACAATGCACCTCTAGACAGTGAATAGCAAGGACACTGCTTACAAAGGGGAAATCAGCCTACAAGAGAACATGGAGACTCTAAAAGTGCAAAATAAACAGAGAAATGTATTAAAATGCCAACATAGTTTCAGAACCAGGAAACAAAAAATCCAGTTCCAATTATTTTATCCTACCACAAGCCAAAAATAGGAAGCAAATTGGCTGAAGTCCCACCTTGGAAGAAGACAAATCCTGCTATGCCAGGTCACAACTACATGAACTTGAAACACCATCTTTGAAAGCCAACCCATGAAGTTGTAAAATCAAGGTGGAATTGGAGCGGTTTATCAGAACAAAAGGATTTGCCAGGGATCCCTTAAGAGGTTCCCAACGGATCTCAGAGAATAGGATCTCTCAAGTGCACAGTATCTGAATCTGTAAGATTTCAGATATAAAGTAAATGTAAGGTTAATTTAGATACAGGATTTAGATTAAAGATACCGCAAGACAAGTGATTTATCACTGCAGACTTCCTCTCCTCTTAATTCCCTCGTCCCTCAAATAACTGTACTTGATCTGCTGACGTGTTTCCTTGGGAAGGCCTGGTGGACTGAGGAACACAGAGCGCAGAACACTTCAGAAGCACCAAGCACAGAGAAGCAGAAAATGGACAAGCAGAAGGTGCGCTGCGCGCTGGATCTGTAACAAGCATCAAGGCTTTCTTCTGCTGAACCATGAGAGGATTATCTAGGCACTGACAGCAGCCTGGCCTTCACTTCTGCATCTGCAGGAGCCAGCCAGGGCTCTGAGCCTTGGCTCTTCTCCTGCCCTGTGTTCCAAGTATGAAGCTGACTGGTCTGTAACAGCAGATCAAACTGGGTTCTCTCATCTGGGCATGAAGCTATACACATAGGTCAGTCAGTACTTCAGTAATGCAGCTGTAAAAAAGCTGCATAAACAACTGCTAAACCCTGCTGCACTTGCCCATATTAACCCAAATTCACTTTGTACAGCTATTAATACCATTTCTCCAGACTGTATAATAAAAGCAAAGCTCATTGCAGCAAAGATGGAATGCAGAACTTGTAATCTGTTACTAAGTAAGAGACTCACAACCATTCCAGGAAGAAAGAAACCAAGGAACTGTCATCATTATGCCACATCATGTGAATATGACCCTTCTGTGCCACTGCTGGACATCTGGAAATGCTCCAAACTTGTATACACATTGGGATGGGAATGCATCTTAAGGCTGACTGAAATGGATGATGCCCAAAACCTGAGGAAGGCCGGTCCAATGGAGCCCCCCAGTCCACAGGGAAAGTGTCATATTTAAACAATGAGACATTTCATAACTGTAACTGTTTAAATGTCCGAGGAGATATATCTAAGCTGGCCGTCCTCACCTCTGTGAGATGATGTGTATGGGAATCTTTCAGAGTAATTCTGCCGGTACAAAGGGTAACACAAACACCCTTCCCAAGTGTGAGGGACGTTTTTAGCATCCCAAGGCACATAACTTCAGGAAACTCTTTTGACACAACTCATTTTGAGTGAACGGTCTGTTGCCCTGATCCCACTGTTATTCTGAACAGCACAGAGAGCCCATTCCAGCTCTATGAACATAAAAATCAGAAACCTCAATCTGAGCATAGTGAGGACTTGCCTGCTTCATAGACTCAAAAAATACCAGCCACAGAGCACAAAACCCCAACCAACCACCTCAGAGAGTGAATACAACTCGCCAAAACGTGATGTGCACTAGCATTAAAAATATCTTAAGAGGCTATATTTGGTACTAGGCACAGTAGGATGACACAGGCTTGATCTGCACCTAGCTGAAAGCAGGCAGTACAGCATTCAGCTTCCACTGGGAAGCTGCAGGGCATAAGAAGGTACCAAAACATACCTCAGATGAGGAGTATTTCAGCCTAAAACAGCAATACTTGTCCTGGTTAATACTGTATGTGTAAACAAAAAAAGTTAGCTGAGGTTATAATCGTGCTTTTAAAACCCTTCCCCACAAATCCATCTCCTTCCAAGAAAAACAGTGAGTTTCCAGATGGGAATCCTTTACTTCCCACCTTTCTGCACACTGGCTTCCCAGGAGTGTGCTACAAATGATGCAAATTCTCCTCAGAGGCATTCTTTCATGGCAAAATACAGTGATCAGGGTCACTTCTAGCTAGCACAGGAAAGGCTCATTACATCTTACGCTCTGCCTTTGAATCCTCTTATCCCTACCTATCCCTATCCAAAAGGACACTCCTACCTTGCAATACAACTGGGTAAAATTTTCACTGCTGCTTCCTACTTAACAGATTCTTAAACTTGCAGACAATGAGGTGAGAGCAGGAAGGGCTGGGGTTATTTTTTATAGGGCCATTCTCAACTACAGCGTCCCCAGAGAAATTTGTTTCCCTACGTGCTTCCCACATGAATGTGATTTGTGAACACTGGAGTTCACAGGAGGGGCTTATCCAAAGCAGCTCTCAAAGGAAAGTACACTTTGGAGGACAGTCCATCTTGCTCCAAAAGACCATCTCCTCTCATAATATAGTTCAGTAGCTCATGTCAGATACTGCACGACGAGAAGCATAATGACACAAGTCAGAATCATTCCCCCAATCATGAAGTATTTATCTTGAAAGGCTCGTTTCTCGATCAGCCGCATCACTGTGTTGGATAAGCCCAACATGTTGGCCACATCCAGGATCTTCTTATGAGTACCCTAAGAATAAACAGACAGCAAAGAGAAACAATTAACCTCATGGTCCCACACTTCTTATTCCACACAGTCCAAGAATATTCCATCATGGGTGGCAAGTGATGAATTCTGATCAGGGGAACTTGCTTTTAGCCAAGAGTTCCTACAGTCTAAGACCCGGACCCTGGAAATAGCTGAATGATGAGACAAATTAATTCACACACATGAACAGGAATGTGGTTAAAGATACAGAACACTCTGTCCAGATGGAGACGTCATGAAGAGTGTCTCAGAGAACATGCACTCCCTACAGAGGCATTAAGAGTTTTCCTGGTTCTTTTCCAGACACAGTCCAATAAGGGCTTGAAGTTTCTTCATCAGACAACCTTTCTTGTACAACTTCCCTCCTGCTCAAGTGCAGTTCATACCAACAAGAGATTGAAAAGCAGGTCTAGAAACTTATAAGGCTATTGGTAGAGTTCAATGAAAAGGCATATAAAAGTGTAGTTAATGTGATTTCAGATGTGATCTTTCCAGAGAAAAGCACTGAACAAAGGGTGCAGACAGGCCCACACCTCAGTTCTGTTTCACTGCTGAAGCAGTTGGTATTACTCAGAATGGGGATGCCACCAGTTTCCACATCATGAGCAGTAAGCACGTGACAGGTAAACACAGTGACCTGCAGGACAGGAGGCAGCAAACACCCTTGTCACACCATGGTGATGATAATGGACCTAGTGTCTCAAAATGCCTTCTGGGACCAAGTCTTTAACAGCACACCCTGCTTCAGAAAGCCTTAAGACTTTGTTATTACTTCTCTAAGCATGGGCAATAGCACAGATTCCCATCACAGTGCTCTACTACCTTCAAATAAAACCTCTAACTTCTGTTCTCCCAGTCCACTGAATCTGTGCTTGCAGAAGACCGAAAAGGTGAAATTTGGCAATGGCTTTGAATATAAACCTGACTTAAGATCAGAAAAGCTTTTTGAGGACAGAATCTGTATCAACTATATTGGACATACATGCACAGACAGTTTCTCAATCCATAAAATACCCAGAATTGCAGTACCATGTTAGATAACCAGTCTCTTCTGCGGAAGGCCCTTTGCTGAAATCAAGTTATGTCTTTGCTTGTTACACACAATCACATTTTTCACCTCATTTCATACCCCTCACATCAAACCCTGGATACTCTGCTTTCAAGTTGAGCACTTCTGTCTCTGCAGCAATGTTTCCATGCTAGTCCACAACAAAAGAAAAACTTGCTTGGAGAAGAGAAACCAAATAGGAAGCTTTAAAACCAAAGCAAACAATAGGGAAGTGAAGACTCTTCAAGTCTTGCAGTTGGTGGAACAGTGCAATTGTACAGCTAGAACAGTTAAAGCCTTGCAATAATTTGGGATACTTGGTTCATACACATTTATATCCAATACCCAAGAAGTTACATGGACTAACAAGCTTCCAAATTAACCCACTGATCTTTGTGAGCTGTCTCCAGGCTAGCTGCTTCTGCCAGATTTGTAAATGGGCAACAAAGTCTTTGGTATGTAAAAAAAGCTAAGCTAAAAGGGGAAAAGGAATATGAACAGCTATTTCCTTATCTGTGAGTGAGAAGATAAATCCCCCTGAAAACATAAGGACCTGATGCTTCCAAAAGAACAGAATTCACAGCTTCCCATTCTTGAACACAAACAAAACAAAACACAAGGGAACAGAACATAACGTTAATCACTCCAGATACTAAGTACCATGCAGGTGAAGATTGCTAGGCCATCCAGCCATCAAAAGAGCTCAAAGATGTTCCTAATAGGATTATAAAATGTAAAGATTTCAGGTTTAGTTTAAATGGAGTTTGGGCCTTCAAGCATTCTCAGCTTGAAGCAGTGTAGTGGAAGAAACTCATGTATTTATTTTACTTAAGTCATCATAAACACAGAAAAATGTGGGGTCTTTTTGGTAAAACGTGATGCCCCCACCTTTAATGTCACTCTCTGGTCCCTCAGGCCCTGAAGGATGTTGGTCCCACTGCCAATAAGATCATCCATGCCACGATGGGCATTCTGGAGGGATTCATTAAACTGTAATGTTTCGTCGATCGGTATGGTGGTGTCAGAGTCCTGTGGGGGAAATGCAGGGTCTTGGTTACCTTGCCTGCTCACTCACACAGTCCACACACAGTTAGATCCACAAAAAGAACATGCAGAAACAAACGTGGCAAGAAAACCTTGACAGGACTTGAAGGATTATGTTTTAAACATGTTTGCATACAGATATTAAATACATTAAAATTTCAGTGAAAAAAAGTAAGAGAAGCCCATGGGAAGCAAGCCAAAAGGCAAAGCTGATCAGGTGTGTTCAACTGCAGTTAGATCTCAAGGGCTAAAAAGTCAAAAGTGGAGAACTCCTTATGAACTGATCTATGTAGGAAAGGGTATTACAAGAGAGAACATCAGAAGTAGCAGAAGGTGCTTAACAAGGAGTCATGCGATCACCGCGAGTGAGAGACTCTGATTTAGTATCACATTTCTAAGTGACAAAAGGCCTGCAAAACACTCTGTAAGTTTACAGCGTGGTGCATATTTCTGATGAGGGCAAAAAGACATTGACCTTGTTCCTGAAGGTCTGACTCTCCCAACACCCAAGGCCTAGTCTTAAAAAAACCCTGGAACCATTAAAAAATAACACTTTTTTCCAGAAAAGATGCATTAGCTCAAATATGCATCTTGAAATGGAAATAACTGGATAGAACTCTGTAACCTGGACTGCACAAGAGACTGGAGGATGCGATCACTTTTGTTTAATCTTCTCTGGAAACCTTTCCATCCAGAGAGTCAAGATAACAGCTCATCACTCCCACCCTGGTTTATGAACAGGAATCATGATACTGGTAAGAGGTAAGCATGGAATCGCTGGCCTACCCGCTCCCATGTACTCAGTACAAGGGCTACCAACATACAGAATTCATATTTAGGCAAAAGATGGTTTATACCCTACATCTGACTGCTGGCTGTAGGTTACACACACATAACATCATCAAACTTGCTCAGAGGAGACTCTGGTGATTATTATAGAAGTTGATATGGGAATGACATGTGTGATCCAGTGTTAGATGTTGTACAGCCTTCAAGGGGTGTGCTGCTTACTGCAGAAGAATGAATAAAGGACAAGAGTTGTTAGCAGCTGCTGGGTCAAAGTCAGTGGGTGAAGAACCTGCGTCAGCACACACATCTCTGATCAAACATCAGTGAAGCACTAAGGTTGAAACAAGTGTCTTGTCTTACATGAACCTGAAGAGCAGGAGCACTTGGATTTGCAGCTGAACAGCTGTCATTTCAGGTTATGTATAAGACTTCAAATCAGCAAGGATTTGATTTCCTAAACGAGGAGCTTGTGGGGTTTTATTGTACGCCCCAAGGCAGCAAGAAAACTACCAAAGATTTGACCCTCCTCACAGGGAGACTCGATGGCATCATCTCTTTCATTTGCTGTTAGAGGTTTTCTCCAGAATGATACAAGGGAAGGCCCTAAACATAAAAACCATATTTCTCTTTGAATTAAGCAAATTGTTCAGAACACTGCTACAGCTTTCAAAAGCTGTTCTGTATGTTACTGTGACTTATTCAGGATGCTTACACGCTCAGCTGTCATTTCTATTTAATAGGGTAGTGTATAAATAGAAACGTGTGAACTCCTAACCACAACACATAGGCCAATAGCTGACAAATCAATCATCATTTTCCTATTAAAGGGTCATTCTACTTTAGAAGTCACAATTTTATTATCAGTTGAAAGAAATAGAAAATAATAATGGTTTGGGGTTTTTTCCCTTTCCTCTTGAGGCACCTTTCAACATCTAAAGGAGAAAAAAAAACCCAATTTGCCATTTATTTTGTATTTGCAGAGCTACTGCTCTTCAAAACTGTTCCATGTACATGTGTTTTATTTCTGGACAAGTCTTCCTATAGGAAAATGTCTCCATATTTGCAGAGAAACACCCCAGGGGTTTAAAAACACATCAGGTTTCAGTGTTCCTTTCAAATCTTGTTTATAATTTCAAAATAGCCAACCTAAAGCTCAGGGTCATCTTTATGTCAGGCTTTTGAGAAGTGCACTGAACTTCCCAAATCTCAAGAACATAAGACTGCTCGCGCTCATTCTTCCTTGCCCTAACAACACAGATAAGGAATGATAGGATAATGACAACACAGATAAGGAATGTTGGGTTATATGCAATTAACAAGAAAGAAAAAAGAAAGAAAAAAAGAAAAGCACAAGAACCAAACCAAAGACTAGCTTTTGAGTCACAGCAAAATGAAAGCTGAAAGCAAACCTACATTATTTAAGCAAAACTCCTCTAGGAATTTGTACTGGGGAACCTCCCAGTGGAGGAACTAAGAATGAACAAGAACAGGTGGAAACACATCCCTGTTATTAAAAGCTTTTAAACCATTTGTAGATAAAAACCAAGGGTTTGGTTTTTTTCCAGCTGTGTGATTCATACTTGGACAAATTAAAGCTTGCTGACATCTACTGAGAGCAGGGTGAATAACTCAAGACAGTTTACAGATGTCAAGATTTGACAAAGACATTGGACACAAATCTAAGTCAAATGTGGAAGTACATTTGGTACCTTTGCAACCACCAGATAAAGTCAGGCACTGGACAGAACAGGAGCAGCAGCTTCTGGAGCCTTTTACTACTGCCTCTTAATAGCTCAAGCGTCCCTCGTGAGAGCTGCACTTTTTCAGCACGTATTGTTACTCTTTTCTATCTTTATTCCATTTACATCTCACAGCAGCATAGTAATAGTCATGCCTATGTCTTGCCTGAAAGTCTCTGAAAGCCTAGAGCTTCTAGAACCCAGACTGCTAAAGCAAGGAATACTTACATTAGTAGTGAATGTACGTGCAAGCAGCTCCTCTCGCTGTCGCTCCTGCTGCTCCCGGATGTAACGGCGATGTTGGAAGTTCCTCAGAGCTGTCTGCAGGTGCTGAACATCATACTTGAGCTGGTCAACTCGGCTAGAAAGGATCAACAGCAGCAAGACATTTCCAGGGATAAAAATACCATTCTTTTCCAGTGTTTTTAATAGGGACAATGGAGCATTATAAATTAACAGTGACAACTAATAATGGGTTCTAATTGCCTATAGATAAAAGTCATTCGAGCTTAGGCCTGTATTCCAGGCTTAGATCTTCCATGCCTCATTTTTCTACTGAACAGGTGATTATTTAACTGAAGGCTAAAGGACAGACTTGGACATCCTATCCCATGACTAGTCTCTTCAGGAGTTATAGATATATTCCTCATTTAACACAGCTCTGGAAAGACAGTAGGATTTGCAGGGTTTCTATTTCACGACCCCCTTTCCATGAAAGATGAAGCATTCAGGTTTCATTAATTAGCTTAAAAGACAGCAGGCAATACAAGAGACCTCTCCATTAGGCTAAAACAAATGACATCCAGAACTCTCTGGTCTCTACTTCAATTTTTTATTACCATAAAGAAAGCCTAAATGACTATTTCAGATACTGACCTCTATAATACAGCTGACGTGAAATCCTCCCCTAGTATCAACAAAGACATTTTAGGACCAAACGTTAATAGTAGTCACAGAATAAAGTAGAACTGAAAGTCCTGAGGTCTTTGGTTCACCCTTCTGCTCAGACCAGTGCTCGCTTTAGAAACTTCCCTATTTTAGTCACCAACAGGTAGGAAAATGGTCCAGAGAAAACTATACCAAGTGCAGGAATTCTACTCCTTACCTCCACAAATGCCAGTAAAAGCCAATGCCATGTAAAGAAGAAATTTAAGCATCCAAGTGATATGTTCTGATTATCTCAGAACAGAGCCATGAATCCAGCTCCATCACCAGTTTATGGTTAAATGCAGGAAAGCAATTTTGCCCTCTGTGCCTGAACTTTGCAAGCATAGAGCACAGAAATAAGTTACACAAAGTATAAAGTTTTCACTCAAATCAAAATGTAAAGGTCTTCAATAAATGTAGTTAAAATAATACCAAAGACTACACTATCATAGCAAAGAAGGTGAACTTACAGTTTAGCATTCTGTCGCTTACTGGGAGGTTCTTTGCTGGACAGGATTTCCAGACGTTCCAAGTTGCTGAATATATTGTCTATTCTTGCCTGAATTTCATTCTCTACCACTGCAAGGGAATAAAAAAAAGCACTCAAACCAGGGTTCAAAACCTGACAGGTGCAAATCCTTACCGGACAGGAAAAAAGTAATCAGTAACCAAGAACTCCAGATACCATGAGGAGCCACTTCTTTACCTCAATAATTTGAGACTCTTGCCTTTCCCTCCACCTTCTCTGAGGAAGGAGCTAGGAAACCCCCTGCTCTTTCAAGATATCTGAGCCTCTTTCCCTATCAGCTCCATGTATTAGGATTTAAAGATCCCGCATTCATGCCTTCATCCTCTCCCTGTTCCCTTGGCTTGATTTGCTCACAGGAGCCAATAGCCAAAATGATTCTCACAACAATGGCAGTTTAATGGCAAGCTGCTAACAGAGAGTTAATACACATCATCCATACCTATAGCAGGGGAGACTGACAGAGCATGGGAAGGATTCAGGAACTGGCAGACTAGACAAATAGCTCAGGAAGACCTGGCCAAAGCCCTTTCAAGGGAGAGAACAAGGCCACCGTAATTGCCTCTGTAATCATCTACATTGCAATTGCTTTTGTTCACCTGTGTAGAAATAGCAAAGGGACAATAGTACACAGTGCAAACTCACGTACTTTAATGAGGTGGGAAATGAGTACAACTGGGGCAAGAGTCATATGCTTTCAGTTACACTGTACAGCAAAACTCAGTACAAGCCATAACACCCTTCCTCATTTGACAACTGCTTTTAACCATGTCACAATCCAGCATTTCACAACTCGAGAGAATTGCACGGAAGGGCAAAAGACAGCAGTACTATTAATCACCCGACAGGTGGTTCTGAAGGTGAGTTGTAGGGCTGCAGGTACACACCCTCCAGAGCATGTCCAGACTATCAAGAGAACAGCGGCACTGTCACGCCTGTGCAGCCACAAGGACAGTCCTGCAGGCTCAGACCTGCTGTACATCACCACCAAATCCTACAGACACCATTTGTTCCTGTTTTGCATTTAGACCCAAGAGGTACACAGAAAAGCATCATTAACTAACTGCCAGCTACCCCACAGTATCTCAGGACTTCACAGAGAATCCCATTCAGCAGAACCCAGAAAAGCAAACAGCACCTACAACCCCTTTTCTTTGCCCTTTGATCTCACACAAACAGTAAGTAACTTACATATACAGCCACAAATCAATCAAAGTGTCCTAATTCATCTCTCCATCATTTAGTACAGCTAAAGTTAACAGGAAAGCAACCAGGAGAGCAGACAGACTACGTTAGCTTTTGCTAGTCCAAACACTTGTATTATTATCTTGGTCATCTCATGCTTTTCTGAGCAAGAAGGGATTATTCGCCCACAGTTGGAAAAGGAAAGCTGCAAGAGTTTCATTTCCTGGCTTCTACTCCTGCTCTCTGGCCAAAAGATAATCCTTTTTCCTATAAATTCCGAAATGCCAATATCTAGAGCACATACCTGTCCTTAAACATATATCTAGAGAAACAGCATGTTCATTTACTGTCTGTAAAATGGTACACAATCCTAGCATTGCCTTCCCCTTCAGAACTTCCTGATGAGGCCCATTAGTGATTCCTCACACAGAAACTGAAGTTTCAAACACAGGTCCAAAATACACTTGGCAAAAGTCCTGCCAGAAAATATCACAGCATTTTATTACAGTCATTTCATTAGCACAGGCTTATAGTCCAAATTCACTGAAGCAATTTCAGACCTACTTGTTCTACGTACTTCTCATCCTCAGATGGAATTACAGGTTCTGATTCTGATGGAAAAAGGACCATCCTGCTTAAATGTCCTGCACTCCACATCATGGCATTTTCCCCAGAAACTGGACCAAGCATCTTTTGGGAAAGACTGCCAATTAGGGCATGCTTCAGGAATAGTAAAATGACAAAGCAGATACACAATCACATTTCTCAGCATTCTGAGCCTCTACCAAACTAGCCTGGTGATGTTCTGAATTTGCAGCTCTGTCCACATTCAGTGTGTTCAATATACCTCCATGAGTGCATCACTGCAGGGTTTTATAACCTGTTTATGTTGCAGGCCTCCACAGCAGATGCTGACAAGGAGTTCCAACATCTAACAGCACCAAAAAGTATCTGGCATTCCCATCTCAAGGCACTGCAGAAGCAGCCACAGTAAGCATTATCTGTCAATGAAGGACTTAAAATAGGAAGATGATTTGAAGTAAATTCTTGTTGTCTTCTCTGCTCTGCCCTTCATATAAAACATCACCTTCTTGAAGTGAAATAGCAAAGTCATTCCAATGTATTTCCAGTTGGTGATGTGTCTCACCAGCTGATCACGACTGGAAAGCCCAATTTGTACATCCTATGATAAAGCACACAGGTTAATGATGCAAGCTAAACCAACTCAGTGCTGGAATGGGACCTGTCTCACCAATTGACTACTTACAGTGCACTGACTCTTTGTCTGAAGTCTCCAGGCGCCCCATGTAAGACTGGACCTCATGGACTTGCCTTTCAGAAGACAAGGAGTAAATGAACAGAAGTCAGTTGACAGCTATGAAATCAAATCATTTTTCAAAGCCTCAATATTCAGCTTCTTTCACTTAAAAGTACTTTTTCAAACAGAAAAGGAACGAGCTACATTCAGTGCGTCCTGAACATAAAAACCCCAACACAATTCTTCAGTATGGAGGAAGCTGTGTTCTCAATGTGCACCTACAAAATAAGCTTAAAATGCAAAACTGAGCTGAAAACACTTCACATTCCCAACCCATCTGTAGCTCCTTTTTTGTATTTATAACCTGAAGGGGGGCTCCCACAGCTGGCACTGCTAAAAGCCATCAATTCAATCTAATCCACAACATCCACGAAGCCAAGGCTTCAGGTTCACCGCAGGACCTGGTGAGTGCTGAGCACAGCAGAGGGAAGACTCAGTACCGCTTCTCCCTCACCAGATCAGCTCCATCTGTGAAACAGAGCGATTTTACCTGCAAGGGTCACACGTTTCCTAAAGTGGTTTAATTTGTGTCCATCAGACATCTCAAACCCCTGCTGCCACAAAAACCCCACTGAATCGGCATGCCTTAACACACGTATAGCTACTAACACAGAAACGCTTGTTTCCAGGTAATCACAGTGGTTTGTGTTGGAAGGGACCTCAAAGCTCCTCCAGCTCCAACCCTGCCACGGGCAGGGACACCTTCCACTGGAGCAGTTGCTCCAAGCCCCTGTGTCCAACGTGGCCTTGAGCACTGCCAGGGATGGGGCAGCCACAGCTTCTCTGGGCACCCTGTGCCAGCGCCTCAGCACCCTCACAGGGAACAGCTTCTGCCCAAGAGCTCCACAGGAGGCGCAGTGAGCGCAGGGGACCGCAGGCCCCGCGCCCGCCCCGCGCCCCGTCCCTGCCCGCGCTGCCCGCGGGCTCACGCACTTGTTGGTGTGTTGGTACAGTCCCTCCATGCCACCACCGCCCCGCGCCCCGTCCCTGCCCGTCCCTGCCCGCGGGCTCACGCACTTGTTGGTGTGTTGGTACAGTCCCTCCATGCCACCACCGCCCCGTCCCTGCCTGTCCCTGCCCGTCCCTGCCCGCGGGCTCACGCACTTGTTGGTGTGTTGGTACAGTCCCTCCATGCCACCACCGCCCCGCGCCCCGTCCCTGCCCGTCCCTGCGCGGGCTCACGCACTTGTTGGTGTGTTGGTACAGTCCCTCCATGCCACCACCGCCCCGCGCCCCGTCCCTGCGCGGGCTCACGCACTTGTTGGTGTGTTGGTACAGTCCCTCCATGCCACCACCGCCCCCGGCACCGCCGCTGCCCACGTCGCCACCGCCCGCTTCCGCCCCCACCGCCCCTTCCGCTTCCGCCGCCCGCCTCTTCCTCCTTCCCTCCTCCCTGCAGGGCGCCCGCGCCGCCGCCCGGGGGCGCCGCAGCACCGCGGTGGAGCGCGTTTGGGGGCGCCCGGGGCTGCGCGCGGCGCCGCCCGGGCTCGGTCCCTCCTCTGCCGTCGGCGTGGAACCGGCGGGGACCGCGGGCGGAGCGGGCGGGGGTCCCCTGCGCGCGTCTCCCGCACCCGTGTCCTCCCCCGCCTGCGCATCCCCGCCTCGCGCCAGGGTCGGGGTGAGGGGGATCTGAGTGTGGGTGTCTGAGGCGCGCCCAAACCGCTCAAGGACCGTAAGCGAAGCCGTGGCTGCCCCATCGCTGGCGGTGCTCAAGGCCAGGTTGGACACAGGGGCTTGGAGCAACTGCTCTATGGAAGGTGTCCCTGCCCGTGGCAGGGGTTGGAGCTGGAGGAGCTTTAAGGTCCCTTCCACCCCAACCCAGCCTGGGATGCTATGAGAAAGGACTTTGAGATGTGGGGAAGCTTGAGGCAGACAGCTGGTGTCACACTGGTCATCATCTGACACCTTGAGACGGGAACAGTCTCCAAAGTGTTGATTTCTTCTGCTGCTGCTCCTTCATCGTTAAGGGTGTGTACCTGAAGGATGCAGGCTAGCCACGTAAGAGCAAGTCCCTGAGCATCACACAGATGTAAACGAGTGAAATAAGTACATATCTTTAATCAGTGAGAGATCCTTGTTCTCATGTACCCATCCTTTGATGGATTACACTTTATCTGCCCTGCCGTGCCATGCAGCAAGCCGGGTCTGCGGCAGAGGATCACCCTCCGATGTCTAATAACTCAAGCCACAGAAATCACATCAGGCTGAGAATAAACAGCGTATCAGTAAGAAGCATTGCTGCAGTTAGCAGCAGGAACGAATCCGTTCACTCCTTGCTCTCTGCTCTCCCTTATCTGAGTCATTACACCCCATTTTCAGGCGCTTTCTGGAAATAGAGATGTTGAATGAAAAGAGATGCCAGGATTTCCCTGCTGGCCAAGGCTTTAGGAAGTATCAGAATAAGTCTGATGAAGTGGCAAGCACTGAGGTACAAGGATGGATTCTGTCCCTTTCTAAAGAAATTGGGTTTTGCCAGAAACAAGAGGCTGCAATGGAGCAGCTGCTCCTGTTGGACTTCAAGGTCCTTCCAGGAGGAGTCCTTCAGCAAATTGGCTCATTTAGACACAACAGCCAGGAGCACGGAGGGGGAAAAAAGGGTTTTGTTCAAGGAAAGCCTCTGTATTGTAAACAGGATAAAAGGGGATGGAGAGAGTCACTTATCAATGTCTGATGTGTCCCCAGGTCATTCCTGTGTAGCACCTACTGGAGAAAAGGGATTTCACATTCACCGCTCTCTCAGAAACCCTAAGCCAACTGTGGGGATTTTCTCTATCAAACAATCTACAGACATCGTGTGCATCCAAACCCCCGTGGGTGCATTCCCCATTGCTCTCCTCTGGCTTGTAGTTTAAAGCCTTGCAGCACCAAAGGGAAACTGGGTCCTTGTAGGGTCTCCTTTGTTCTGCCTACACCTCCCTGCTTTCCCTCACAGCCATGGGACTTTGTTCTCCCTCTTTAAAACCAGACCCTGATGCTCTATTTAAAACCAGACCCTAATAATGTGTCTCTCCCTATTTCTGTAAGCATGATCCCAACAGGTATAGAAACTCCTTCCCCCTCCTCTCTCCCTCCTTCCCTCCCTCCCTCCTTTATCATCGCACACAAAGTATTCCCCAGCTCTTTGCATGCTTTCTTGATTCTAATAACTCTGGCTTTAAAAACAAAGGAGTGCCGAACCTGAGGGCATGCCGCGGAGGCAAGACATTTAGATGGATGCTTGATGGAGACTCCTCACTTAGTCCAGCTGCAGGCCATGGGGCTGCATGTCCCAGCTCTGACAGACTCCCTTTACACAAGCCAGACCTCACAGCACGCCTCTCAGCATTTCGAGGCTGTGGAAGTGGAGGCAAAGGGAAGGGGAGACATGACAAGAATGCTGAAGACTCATCTATCATGTATTTTGGACTGCTGGGTGAGGTGCTGGACCAGGTCTTCCTGCAGTAAGCTTTTAAAGACACATTGCCCCTTCCTTCTCACCTTCTCCTATGTAGAACACTTCTGCACTACTGCCTTGGTTTGGTCAGGTTTGAGACTGATCTCTGGTCAGAAGAGTCACAGATGCTTGGGGCATCATTCCCTTCTTAATAAATGTGCCAGGTAAAGGGATACAGCAAGGGCAGGGAAGGTCAGGCCAATGGGAAAAGAAGTCTGGCAACACTTCTCTTACCCCCCGCCCTCCTAGGAAAATGATAGGAATAGGAATAGAAAGGAAACAGAAATCACCCAGTGAGGAGATGCACTGCAGCATCCCCCAGCCTTAGGGAACTTTGGGGCACAAATGGCTGGAGGTTTGGAGCGTATCCTGGGCATATTTGCATCATGCTTTTATTATTCCCTGGGTGACAGCCACAGATGACTGCTGGAGATGAGATACTGACCTCAGTGGGCTTTTGGTACATGCACTACATTGGGTGTGTTTGGTACCTCCACACCGCCACTGCAGTATAATGTGTTATATTATCATAATAATGATGAAATCTGACTCAGTTCTCCATGCAGGATGGAGTTCCTGATGCCTTTGCCCTGCAAGTCATGACTCAGTGTGACCTTATCAATGACATTCAGAAATCAGGAACAGAAGAGCCTCCTCCAACAAAGCCAAGGAGGCAGAAGGGGCAAGAAACGATGTTGCCTTCCCCAGGCCATGAACAGATGAAATTACAATATCCCTGAAGGAAATGTAGTGCCTTGCTTCCATTTACCCAGCATCAGGGCAACTTGTTAGGAGTCTTCTACCGAGATGGCGTCCCCCCTTCATCCCAAATCTCATTTCAATCTCCGCCTTAAAAGCTCTCGCTTTGAAAACCCGAATTTATCTACTTGGCATGCCCTCTGATATGTGAATGTATCAGTAAATAAATTCAGATTTATTTAGCCGTAAAGTGTATGCATAATTTAACACTTACATAGGCAAATCTTAAAATATGTGGGCAAACCCGTGTGCTATTATCCTGATTTTCCCAGGGTCAGTTCCCTGACAGTCTCTCTGAAAGGTGTCAGGTTCAGAATTCCATCAGCATTAGACAAAATCATCATCTGCTTTGGGAAACTGGAGGCGTAGCTCTTTTACGTGCTCCTCATTTCCACTGAGCAAACACCCATCCGCTAGGTTGGATTTTGGCAAACCAGTGCAGATGAGGACTTCAGGACTTTCATAGGTCAATCCTGAGATGCTTTTCCAAGTCAAATCCAGATGTCAACCTGCCTCACGCTCACATTTTGTCAATATGGGGGATCTTAAAATTAAAACACAACAAAAAAAAAACCCCACCAGAAGCCAAAAACCAGGTTAAAATCATTGTAATCCATGTTTCGTCAACTGATTAATCCAGGCACAAAGAGATGGACGTGCTGGGCTTCTCACACGCTGGACTGCCTGCTCCAGGGGCTGTGCTATGCTTGTTGTTAAAACAGCCTGACACAAAGAGGCCTCAGGAGCTGCATGCATCCACAGGATAGATGTCTTCTTCTGTCAATCCAGCTGGAGTCCCCAAGAGGGAAAACTGGATTTGTCCGTATGGGTGAGGGGAGGAATGTGATAGAGGAATGTTTCTAAAACCTTCTCCAGTAACCTGAGCAAAACCTTGCCAAGTCTTTTGCCATTAGCGGGCTGGGAGAAAGCCTGAGGACTGAACACAGGCAGAAGAGGTGCAATTTGCCATTCAGTCCAGCCTGGTGCCAGAAAGCCAGAGCAGACAGCTTGCTTGGGCATTGCTCAAAATGAGTGTAATCACAACAGTGTGGTGCTTTTCAGGCCATTTTCCATTGCCCATTTCCACTTTTCTGGGGAGCAATTGCCCATTGCCGTTTCCATCAGCACCAGGCACTGATGCAGGCAACTGGGGCTGCAGATGTGCCCTTGGAAGTCAGGTCATCCCACTGGTATGGTGGTATTTATCCACTTGCCAGGATGTCTGCAGGGAGACTGGAAGGTGCCCCAGCAGGAGCTGTTAGACTGCTTGTCACATCACTGTGTTGGAGATCTTATCTCCAGTGATTAGCTTGGTCCTGCTGTACTGCTCTGTTCACTATCCTGAGCTTGCTGTCAATTTGCTGCTTCTATTTCACATTCAAAGAAGGGCTTGTTTTCCCTAAAGCTTATCTGCTTCTTTGGACCAGGCTGGATGGTCTCATTGCAAACAATCGACCTCCAGCAGCCAGCCTTGCACCTCTGTGTTACAATTCAGTCTTCCAGGTTCAGCTGCGTTTGCCCATTGGTGCACTGGCAGCAGGGTTTTGTTTGGCCCACTACAAAATTACATCTGCCAGTCCTCCCTCTTTTAATGCAATGGGTTCACTTTATTGCTCCTTCAAGCATTCCAGCACTGTTCTGGTGACCAAAGCATCATCAGGTGCAGCAGCTGGGGCTATGAGGGGTGGCACAAGAGCTCCAGGACTTGTTGCACTCAAGTGATTTTGGATTGCCCACATTGGGAGGAATCCATAATCACTTTAGTGCCTGCTAAACCAATGTCTCATGTGCCTAGCCAGGGTGCTCACCTCCCTGGCCATGCTGCCCAGTAGCTTATTATCCTTGTGGATCTGAATTTCCAAAGATGCAGTTTTAACTGGATGAATCATAAAATTATCTAATATTATAAAATTATGTACTAGTAATTATAGACTATCATAAATTTGTGTTTATAACAGGAACTCACAGCTTTTCTCTACCTGTCCAGCCACCGATCTTTCTGCATCAACTCCCTGCAGACTCCAAACCAGGTGAGTTCTTTGTTCATGGCAAGTGATGTAAAATCAGCCCATACTGATGGCAAAAGACTTTCCATCTGCCAAGACTCTTCTCCTCAGTGTCCATACCACAAGCTGCTTGGGAGAATCACTTTTTCTTCCCCAAACCTGCTTCACTTTTCTGCTATAGCTGTTGTAAAACAGCCTACATCACCTTGGAGCCCCACACTGCCCATTGACAAGGCTCACTGAGGGTCAGCAGGACACCACCATGGCAACACAACTGACTTGGCATCAGGAGGTCACATTTGCCTGCAGAACTACTACATACGTCTTCCCTCAAGATGGTCATGAATGTAGCCAATGACACCATGACTTCTCGCCATCACCCTCTTGGGAAGTGGGGATGCTCTTCTTGCCATGCTGCCCCAGAGTGGGAAGATGCTTGCTGGATCTAGAACGTGGTCAGCAGCATCCTTACCTGGGTGACACAGTCACCTTCTCCTGCCACTCAGCAGGGTCTCAGCCCTGTGGTGCTATTGTATATAAGAGTTGGAGGGAGAAACAGAGCAAGCACAAGCGTGAGAGAAATCCTTTGAGAGGGGAAGCCAGGACCATGGGCTCTGCAAGCAGCTGGAGACCAGTGGTGGACTTAGAGGGGCTCAGTGCAGGCCTCCAGCTCTTCTTCAGCTGCTGGCAGCTCCTTCATGTCCCCAGTGGAAGATGGGATGGGCTTAGGTTTGGACCACTGGTTGAGATCTGTCTATGTTGGGTGGGAATAACTCAGCAAAAGGAGGGAGACGGTAACTGCACAAGTTGGCCACAACATGGGAACGCAGAGCACATTTCTGCAGCATGGGAGCCTGTTCCCGGCTGTGGTTTTGCTGCCAGTGTCCATGTATGGTCCTGTATAGGAACACTTCATCCGCTTTTATCATTATACTACCCGCAGATATCGAAGTGCTATCAGTTTCTTTGTGTGAGAATTTGAGCAAGAAGGAGACCCAGGTTGTCTAATGGTAGACTTCAGGAAAGACTAGAGCATGGCTGCTTTTCCCTGCACCTCTGACCACTGGTCCCCACTGCTATCATCTCTCTCAGAGGACCTGCAGCCCTGAACTGGGTTGTTTTGCCCATCTGGGGAGAAGCAGCGCTGCAGCTCCTCCCAAAGACCTCAAGGAGCGGCAGTGCCTCAGGGCACTCAGTAAATGAATAGAAACACGGAGTCAGAACTGATTAGGGAGCTCAGGTTTTGGCTCGGACTCTCCAGAGCCTCCAAGGCATTGCAGAGGCTCAGAACCTCATTACTTCTATAAAGTGAATTCAGTAATTAGCTCAGGTCAAAAGTTTACAGCTTGGAGTCTGCAGTGGGGGAAATGGTTCCTCCTGGGCGTTAGAAACCAAATTGCAGCAAGCAGCAGAAGTCGGCATCGAGAAAACACTCAAAGATCCTTTTGATGGGACTGCCTTGCTGCGTAGCCTTACTGGGCAGGGAGTATTGCAATGATGCCCCCTCAGAAGGAAACACATCGCACTGAGGAAGTAGAGAAGACATTGCCATAAACACCTGTGAAGGGAGGAATTGCCTCACTGGTGGGTCCTGGTCTTGAGAAGCCAAAATCCTGCCATGACCAGAGCAAGGGTTTTCAAATGGGGGTACAAGTGTCTGCTCCAGGCTCTATCCCTCCCCTGTTGCCTCCAAACAGTCTGGCTGAAAAGCAGCGAGACCTAAAGCAGTAATTCATTCCAGGGGATGGTGTTGCCATCCGTTTAAATAGCTGACCTCTACTTAAACGTTTCTATGCTCCTCATTTCAAAGATAACCCAAAGCAGCAATTTTACGTCCTCGATTCACCCTAATTCAGTAGCTGAAATGATTTTATTTTCCAGTTGCATGTAATATCCCCCAGTAATATGGTATGAGACAGGAAAGCGCAGGATCGTTTGCTCTTTCATCATTTTAGCTGCGGTTTTAACTATTTACTTGACTCACAGGCAATTAATTTACCTTATAATGATGAGACCTCTGGGTCTCATCCCACTCTGAGAGACCTCTGCAATTCTGCTGCACCCCATGGGGTGCAAAGTACTGCTGAGCTCTGATGTGGCCCTGAAAGATTATCCATCCAAGCCTTTACCTGGGATTATTGACCCTCACATCCTGCCCATTTCAAGAGCACAGTGCAGAGACTGTGCTACGCTGCCCAGCATTACACCCTGCCTCTTTTCCCATTGCCTGACTATGCCAGAGAGAAAGTGGGACATGAAGGAGGGGAGGGAGGGGCTGAAGGATTAAACAAGACAGACCAGAAAGCCTTGAATTTTTCCCCTAATACTCAGCCATTTAATGACTAGTTTGATGATAAGCATGAAATTAAATAGACAAAGAAAATTCTCTCCTGTTTAAGTCCTCAGTGGATAATTAGGCTTTGATGGGATATTCTGAGGTACTTTCTACTTGTTTGGTGAGTGGGATTTAATGCTGTGGCTGTCTTGGTTGTCCCTGCAGTTGAACTCTGCTGTTCTCTCCTGGCCGGACCTTGGATAGATGCTAGCGCTGGCTGATGCCTCCTTATTCAAGGTGCAAGTCCTTTGGAAGAACCTTCCTCCATAGGGAGAAGCTTTCTGTTCTTCTCAGTTTCCATTGCCTGTGTTTGTCCTCTTTTAAACTCTTATACTTCACTTCATCTGGTGTGATATTAGCATAAAACTGAAGAATTTGGTGTGCAAGTCTTCTCCCCTTATAATGGTAAAACCAGTAGCAGCATTGTGAGGAGCACTTCAGCAGCTTTGAAACTCAAATGCATTGTTCCTGTACCCATTTATTGATGTAAGTTCTTTATTTTAAGTCAAAAAGTTTATGAAAGCCAGGAAAAAATTCACTCAGACCTCAACCCATTCCTCAAGGGTCTGCGGAATATCTAGATAAGAAAATCACTGCATGCCAGATGGAGTGTTTATTCATGGCATCCTGGTCCCTCCCAAGGTAGACATAATTTGAGCACTGGGAAATGCTGGCAAAAAATCTCCCTTTTCTCCCATGTAAGCACTCCTAAAGATGTATTACACCTTATTTTCAGGCAAATGCCAGCTCATTATGCCAACACTTAAAGCCAGAATCACCAAATGCAAGCTAGCTGCGAGGTAGAAGCCATGAAATCCCAGGTGATGCGAGTCTGCTGCAAAGTAAGGCACATGAATGATGCCATGAGCATCTCTAAAACCTTGAGGTAGGAAAGAGATGATTAAATGGGGAAGAGCTAGGAAACAGGAAAGGGAAAGACTTAAAAAATCGTCTTTGTGAAGCAGAAGTAGATGCAGATTTAAACCAATGCAAAGCTGAGTGCAGAGCGCATGAATGGGGAGAGAGGAATCTGCGGCTGCTGGCTTTTCCACAGTAAACTTTGGACTTGGAGAAAGGGCTCTGCCTGGCTCTGGCACACAGCATCGATAGCCAAGTGCCATCTGAGGGCCTGGAAGCTTTGTTAAAGTCACTGTCCCTAAACCAGCCTGTAGAGAGGTTGGGAAACGAAGTTCTCATAATTCCATTTAAAATGGCCCCAAAATGAGAATCCTGATTAACCCCACTGAAAAATGAGGCTGTCAGCTTGCCCCGAGACTCCAGCTTTCCCTTTGATCACAATACACGATGGGAAAAATTCCAAATCCTTGAAAATGCCCTGGGAAGGAAAGAAACCCATTTCCTCCTAAGCTCTGATCCCAAAGCGGTTTTGCTGTTTATTTTCGGAGGGAGAAGACCAGCAAACTTGACAGTGCCCATAAGGAATGTCCAGCTGCCAGCAGGCTGTTCACAGCTTTCAGCCTCCTGGAGGAGTGATGGGAGGTGGGGAAGGAGAATCCACTTCAGGAATGCTGCTGGGGTGTTTCGGAAGGCTGAGCCATGTTTGACAGTGTAATAGACCCCCGGAGAAGCACCAAGTCTTATGCATAGCCCGCAGCTATTGAAGAACTCAAAGCTCAAACATCCACACTGAAAGGTTAGCTTTTAATGGATGGTAAATGTTTGGGAAGACCTTTGACCAGCCTTAATACGGCAGCTGACCGGTCAGAAAGTCCCTAATGAATGACCCCGCATTAGGCTCTGCTGCTCACTTTAGTGAACAGTCACTGTCAAACCTCACTGCTTAACCCCCAGCGAGCCCTGCTGCCTGTCAAGTGGTAACTGAGCAGGTAGCGAGGGGGTTAGACCTGGATTTGGATCGCGCTTGTTCTGTAAAACTATCAAAGCCGTCCGGAGCACCACAGTTGAGCTCGAAAAGATGCAAAAATACCTTTGGATGCCTCCAAAAAGTGGAGGGGTTTCCTGATTTTTCAAAGGACTCAGATCTGTTTCAGCCCTGGGAATTGTCAGTAGCTTTATCCGCTCTGGCAAGGGTAAGATAGCCATGAAGTGTCTAGGACTTGGATCCTGTCTTGGTCTTCCTGAGGAAGCCATGAATGGAGACATTTTGCTTTCCATGTTCTTAGCATATCCCACTGGGCTCAAATTCCTCCAGGAATCTCACACTTGAGGATGTTCAGCATAGACACATGTGCAGATTTCCTGAAAACATTCACAGTATTCCCTGCAGAAATTTGCAGAAAGATTTATTGGGGTTTGGGTTTGGTTTTCTCTCAAACTTCTGGAGCCCCCAAGTAAAATATTACTCCGAGTAGCTGTATTTCAGTGCTTTCTTCACTGCTCTTCCATTTCAGACATTTCAGTTCTTCCCTCTTTAAAGATTTAAGAGACTTCCAGCTTACCAAAAATCATTCCAATAACCTGAGGCAAAGCCATTGCTAGAAAATGAGTGTTCATTCTTACTGCCACACACTGTCCAGACGGAGCAATGATGTCTCCATTTATTATGCTCATGGCTGGTCTGACTTAAGGACTGAGAGGACAGCGGTGTCCGTGGCTTTCTGTCCACTATCTTCTACTAGGAATTTCAGGAAAAGGTATTCTACAGAAAGGGATGTGTTCAAGGCTCATGAGGGATAAGTGAGTAGGAAAGAATACATCATATTCCATAATGATGTAGCACAGAGATGCTGAATGTCCAAGGTGGAAAGAAACACTTAAGGCCCTAAGCTCCATATGGAGGGTGTGTGATGCATGGAGACAACTAACTTGGGTTGGAAGAGAGTAAGAAGGGACCGATGAAAAGGCCTACAGACAAGCTGAGAGGGGTCCAACAAAACACCACTTCTGTTTGCGTACTGACGGTGTATCTGACATGAAACATGCTGGCACAGAGTTAACCAATCAGCCCTATTGGAACAAATCTAAGCTGGCACAAAAAGTTTATTCCAGATCAACACATTGAGTCATGAGGCTGTCGTGCGGCAAAGATGGAGCACTCAAAGCCCTCAAGGTAGATTTAGCATATCACTGAACTGCAGCTTTAAATCACAACTTCCCCATGTACAACACGCAAAAGAAGCATCAAAGGACCCTCTTAGGAGCTTCCCCTCCTATTCTTTCCATCTCATTTTTCAATTTGAAGACGTACATTGTAGGCTAATTTTACCTCCCTTCTCTCAGTTTCTTCCATTTGGCTGATGCCCTCAGATACTCTTCCAGTGTCATTGAATATGCAAATACCATTTTGTTTTCTTGCCTTTGGACAGCCTTGGGACAACGAAGTCTTTGAAATGTAGATGTGGGATCTTCAATTCGTCTTGCTGTCTAAGAACCTACTTTCTCTTTAACTCTTAATTTTTGATTCAATTCAGTAGGGCTTCTCTGTCTTTCACTTTCATTGCCAATTTGCTATTCACTCTTACTTGGAGAAAGTGGAATATATTTCATCTGATCCCTGCTTTTGTTTGCTGAACTACATCACAGATTCTCTATTTTTAAAATCCATTCTCATTCAATGCTCAGCAGCAAGACAGCTATTCCATAGAATCGTAGAAACATAGACTGGTTTGGGTTAAAGGGACCTGGAAACCTCATCCAGTTCCAAACCCCTGCCACAGGCAGGGACACCTTCCACTGGAGCAGTTGCTTCAAGCCCCTGTGTCCAACCTGGCCTTGAACACTGCCAGGGATGGGGCAGCCACAGCTGCTCTGGGCACCCTGTGCCAGCGCCTCAGCACCCTCACAGGGAAGAGCTTCTGCCCAAGAGCTCATCTCAATCTCCCCTCTGACAGGTTAAAGCCGTTCCCCTTGTCCTGTCCTACAGGCCCTTGTCAGGCTTGTTGCCTGATTAGCTACCCCATGCTATCCTGCTTTATAGGTAATCCAGTCCTCACTAATTCTGTACTCCAGGTTGTGCATGATCAGATACCTGGAATTGTGCATTGCACAGTTTGGTTGCCACTGCTTGAATCCCTCTCATGAGTCTTACCAGAAGTTTACAAAAGGACCCAGGAGAAGATTTCCAGCACAGTCCAGGTCTGAGGAAACAAAGGCTACAACAGGAAGCAAAAAACAAAATCTCACATGTGGAAAGTGCTTAAAATTAAATACAATAACATTATTTTCTATGACCATTTTAGAGAATGTTCTTTCACGGCCCTGTTAGTTTGTTATCCTTTAATTTCATGATAGGTTTGTTGATTGTTGTTCAAAGTTCTCCAGAATTTAGGAATTCTTGGAACAGTTTTCTTAAAAGAGAAGGAAACTCTCTCTATTCACAGTGAAATTACAAAACCTCTTAAATATACTTCCAAGAATAGAAACAGCCTTGTTAAAAGAATGAACTGCCAGGGCAGTGGAGGGTGAAATGCAATAGGAAACTGACTTGATAAAAGGGTAATTCCAGTAAATGAATAACAATTCCCTTGTATCACACAAAATACATAATGTTCAGTTTATAAGAATAGTGACTGCAACCCATGTTCTTCCGGCAATGGCAAACCTGGGTGGGAGCCTGTGGAGAGGAAGCTTTACAACCAGTCTAGCTGAAGAACATGAAGCCCCGTGGTCAAAAGCAAGCCTAGACAATCAGCGCAACTGAAAAATGCTTTGATTGATGGCATTAATGCCATTGAAAACATTAGCCACAAGCAGCAAGAGGAGCATGGAGGTGCGTGTCCAGGGCCTGAGACTGCACGGCATGGGATTCATCTCCATCCTGGAGCTGGACAGTGAGACGTCAAGTGCAAACCAGGCACCTCAGGCTCTGCTCATTCCTAGTGAAGAAAAAATGCTCAGTGCAATTCATCTGGCCCTTCTTAGCATCCATCCTTTAAGGGCTTGATTCTTCTGCTGGTCATAAAGGGAGCACAGAGTAACTAGTTGAGGTTGGGGCATTGAATTAGTAGAGGAAGCTCTGACAGCCCTCACCATGTCAAGACACTTTAGGAAGGATTGTTGAATAAATGGCAAGTGTTGAAAATTACTATCCTTGAGAAGCGGACAGCTTTGATGCTTGCCAGGAGGAATGGGGAGTCCTACCTTTGCCTCATGGCTCTAACTCTGGCTTAGCACATTACTCTGCACTAATAAGAGCCCTCTGCTTATCTCTGGTGAATTACACAATGATGGCTGTGAATTTGAGGGGCTGCAGGATGACACAGGTCCAGACAGCATCGCTAAGTGCCACGCATACCATTTTCCTGCTTCCTGAGATTTATAGTCATCCTCAAAAGTCACAGCTACTGAGGACATCTCATAGCATCCCAAGCAGATATGAATGCAGTCCCATGACCTCAGGAGCTAGAAAAGACATGTTAACACTAGATACTAACACACAACATGCTGATTAGCCCTGCAAGGGAGGAAGGTGTGTTAATTGCCTGCCTAAGTCATCTCCAAGGCTGACACTGATAAGTTCAGAGCTATGGGATGATCCCCCGTGCCACTAAGCATGCCTCAAATGGAGGGTGCTTTCCTAATCCCGTGAAAATATTCTTATTTCAGTAGGGATGGGAGTTGCAGTGTACTGATTTTAGATGTTGGAGGCATTAGGAATGGCAAGGCAAGGCAATCATTTGGTCTTCCCACCTTAGAGAGACGTCAAGGTCTTCCAGTATCTTCCAGTATCTGAAGGGGGCCTATAGGGATGCTGAGGAGGGACTCTTCATTAGGGACTGTAGCGATAGGACAAGGGGGAACGGGTTCAAACTGGAACAGGGGAAGTTTAGATTGGGTATGAGGAAGAAATTCTTTACTGTAAGGGTGGTGAGGCACTGGAATGGGTTGCCCAGGGAAGCTGTGAATGCTCATCCTGGTGATGTTCAAGGCGGGGTTGGACAGAGCCTTGGGTGACCCTGAGGTGTCCCTGCCCGTGGCAGGGGGGTTGGAACTGGATGATCTTAAGGTCCTTTCCAACCCTGACTATTCTATGATTCTATGATTCCAGTAAATCTACATGGCATGATGCTGTCAGCTGACAGACACTCATCTGAGAGCAGCCAACACTCAGGCCACCCTGTGGTTGCACTTATACTGAGAGGAGTGAGTGAGGAAGAGGATGGCTCTGTCCTGCAGGCTCTCTGAAGACGTGAGGTTCTCTTTCAGCTTGGCCAACCTCTTTGAAACTCTTCTTCTAGCTGCTATGTTGGTGGCAGAAACAGCTGGAGCTCTTCTGAGGTCAGATAGTGGAATTTTAGCTTGAGGCATTTTTTTGTCTCAAGAGAGATGCCGCTGGTTTGTTCGGCTGAAAGATCTAAAGTAGGGGCCGCTGCAGCAAAACTCCACTTGCTTGGGCCAACTACTGCCCACCCACCCTGGAATTACTCCAACACACTCACTAGACCCCCCACCTCTTGTTTAATCTTTAATGCACCTCCAGTTGCCCTAGGCTGGACACCGCAGCAGAGCAGGTGAGATAGGAGTGATGATTAGCTCCCTGACCCTGCGCGCTATGTTGGGCATTGGGAAATGTGTGTCTAACGGCTGACCCTCTATCGATCCCGACCATGTCCTCCAGGCAGAAGGAATCATTAGCAGCAGCTTGCGATGGAGGGGCATGCAATGCCTGGTTCTGCTGGGTGTAGGCACATGAAAAAGCCACAGGCACAGCAGACCTGTCCTACCTGTTCTTGCTCCCCTGACTCTCAGTTTGGCTATTCTTAGAGCACAGAATCGTAGAATAGTCAGGGTTGGAAAGGACCTTAAGATCCTCCAGTTCCAACCCCCCTGCCATGGGCAGGGACACCTCCCACTAAACCATGGCACCCAAGGCTCTGTCCAACCCCGCCTTGAACACCGCCAGCGATGGAGCATTCACGACTTCCCTGGGCAACCCATTCCAGTGCCTCAGCGCCCTTACAGTAAAGAACTTCCTCCTTATATCCAATCTAAACTTCCCTTGCTTAAGTTTGAACCCGTTACCTCTTGTCCTATCACTACAGTCCACCCTAAGATACCTAATGTAATAACAAATGTGGGAGGGACGAGCAAGTGCACCCTGTTCATAGCTCCTTTGGTGCTTGCCTTGGTCTTTTTCTTCCTGTGATACCCATCCTGTGCCATGAAAAAACAGCTCTTGCACTAAAAGGACAACCCTCCTATCTACAACCTCTCTGCAACCCCTGATGTCTTTCCAGGCACTAACACAAAACCCCAGAAATTCCAGTTGCAAATCTGGAGACAGCTGCGTTTCACTGCTTGCCCAACTATAATATCTATGCTCAATTTTGATGAAAGACACTGCTAGAATGGAAATGCACACAGGGAGAGAAAAGGATCAGGAGATCTGGTCCCTACCATAGAGGAACTTCTCCAAAGCTGGAGCAACCCAAGATCTATGGTCAAGCATCCTCATATATGACAAAAGGTGGCATTGCTGACAACAGTGATGGAATTCAGACCAGAAAAGGCAATAAGAAATACCAAAAGAAAGAGATTTTATGGTCAACACATGAAATAAGGGAACTTCTCTCTGAGTAATGAATAAAAGGAGCATCTCGGAACAATGAAAGAAGTGATTGTAAACCTAACTGTGGAAGAAGAAAGCAGAAAGAAAATCAAGATAAGGGAGCTTAGAAGGTGGATAGCTTCTAGAAGAAGCTCTTCTAGCTCCTAGAAGAGCTGGATAGCTCCTCCTGTATCTGTCTGTCTCTTCCAAACATGAATTCAATAAGTCCTAAGGAATCCTTTAAAAACTTCTGCAGGAATATGTAGCAGCACATTCCTTTTCCATCATCGTCTGCACTTCAAGCAAAGCTCTTCTCTTGTGTATCTCTTCTGACAGAATACGAAACCACAAGTATTTTAAGCTGAGACAAAGAAAGTAGAGGGCTGTAATCCAAACTGACAGCAACATTAATAATCAGTGAAGAAGAGGCTGTGCAGAGCAGACTGTTCAGAGATCTAAGAGATGGCATTGTGTTGGAAGGGGGCTCCCAGGTAGTTCTGGGCACTGTGGATGGGTTGCAGAGCCTCTGGCCTAGGGGAAAACACATCAGTCCCCACATTGCACCAGTCACTAGGAAGAAAATTAACTCTATCCCAGCCCAAACCAGGGCATTTCCCAATGGAAATCTCTTCAGTCACTCTGGAAGCCTGGAGGCCTAGTATCAGCCTGGGCATCTTTGTAATGTGCTGCCCAAATAGACTAGTTGAGGGCATGGGGGAGCTGCCTACAGTCACAGACACATCAACAACAAAGCTAGGAAGATGATGCCGGAGTCATGCATCAGAAGATGGCCATGCTGCTCTCTTCCCCCCAGAACCTTTCTTGGATGCTGGGGGCTGAGGGCTGAGGAAGCCTAATATGATACCCGCTGTCTGTCTTGCAGAAATCTCATTTGACCTTGGGCTATGAGCCCCAGACTAAGCCTCCTGTTCAAACCTGACCCAGCTCTTTCTACAGCCCAAGCTGGAGGAAACATGAGACGGAATGCTGGCAGCTCTGGTTCCTGAAGTGTCACACTCCCCCTTCAGCGATTCCCCCATCCTTTCCAAAGCCAGGGTAGGAGAAGAGCCCTCCATCCTCCACAGCACCTGCATGGCTGTGGCTCTCAGTGCCTCTGGGCACATAGGGTAAGCCAGAGAGCAGCTCAACAGAGAGGGGAAAACATGTTTAAGGAGATTTTAGGTTTTTGATATAAGTAGCTGGCTTCAGGTGACCTCGGGGGGGTTGGATAGCAGGGAGGGGATCATTTTTCCCCCCTTCCAATCAGCAACACAACAATCACAACCTGGATCAGTGCAAGATCTCTGTCTTACATGATGCTGGGCTTGTTAGGCAAACAGGCAAGCATCTGCTGGCAAACATGGTTGAGAAAGGGTTTCCCACCTCATCTGCGCTTGTCTCCTGGCTTCTGCCCTCCCTGTGGGTCACTTGTGCTCAAGCTAGGTGATGCTGCAGGTTTTAGTCATGTTCTTAGAATCCCAGACTGGTTGGGGTTGAAAGGACCTCAAAGCTCACCCAGTTCCAACCCCTGCCACGGGCAGGGACACCTTCCACTGGAGCAGTGCTCCAAGCCCCTGTGTCCAACCTGGCCTTGAACACTGCCAGGGATGGGGCAGCCACAGCTTCTCCGGGCACCCTGTGCCAGCGCCTCAGCACCCTCACAGGGAAGAGCTTGTTGCTGCTCTTTTTTCCTTTCCTCCATTACTAGACCTGCAGAAGTCAGGAAGGGGTAAAATGATGAAACACCAGAAGAAATTGCCCCAAAATTGAAAGAGATGAAAATCAAAACAACCCCTGATTTTGGGCTGTAACTGAGGTACGCTCAAGGGGACAAGGACCTGCTGGCATCTCCCAGTTCTTACAGACCAGGTGACTTTCTGATGGGAATTGGAGTGATTGTATGAGAACTCCCACTCACACCCTGTTGACAGCTCTTGTCAGGACAAATGCTAGTCCCCAAAGCTGGGACTATGCCCTACGGGTGGGTATAAACCACAGCTGTAGACAGACAGGGAGCTGGAGGATCAACAACTGTGCTCCCTTTCCACATATAATGTATTTTACCAGCATGATTGAGCAGCCTCTTTACAGGTATGGCTGGATTTGGCCCTGCTAACCCCAGCCATGCCCCCATGCTCCCAAGGTATTTTTGCATTGAAGCTTGCCTGGGGCAGTGCAATGCCATGAATAACTTTCCTCCTAAAAGCAAGCGGGGATGGAGAAATGGAAGAGCCAGGTAGGGTCTTTGGCAAGAGCAGCACAGAGGGAAGGATAAAGAATCTGGGTTGAACCAGGGATGGGGGAGTGAAAAGAAACTGAATCAAAAGCAAAGTCGAGGTAAGGGACATTGGAGGAAAGCCAGCACATCGGGTCAGGCAGCAGTCAAGAAGAAGGTGGTATCGAAGCAAGTAGAAGGCATGGATTTGTATCTACAACAGGATCAGGCAAGCTTAGATTCACAGCAGAGCCATTCCAAGGTCCCGCAGGTGACTCAGAAGATCACTGATTTAATAAGTAGGACCTGAATCCAAGAAGACCTCCTTCTGGGGACGTTTCAGCAGCACAAAGTCTAATCTTGGTCAGCTTCTTCATCCTGTCCATACACGGAGTTGTGTCATCAGCCTTATCAGTGTCAGACAGGAGACCTGCAGAACTCCCAGGAGCAAACACCTGGAGCAGTGTGTGTAGCTGGGATCTGGGGAGGTGTTCTGGGGAGTCGAGGGGGGAGGATGCAACAAAGCTGTTGAGCGGAGTTTTGCACAGACATCTACAATTTCTCTACATAAGCAGGGGTCTATTAAGGTGCAAAGCAGTTGAAATGTGAGAACACATGTGCCTCTACAGATGATACTGCACCTGGCACTAAAGCAAATGTCTTACAGTTCAACACATGATCTGACATCTAAATATCAATTCCCAGCTGCCTGTAACGATATAGGAAAGCGGTTGGCAGCAGATAGAGCAAAGGTGACAAAATCTAAGCACCCTGTTGTCCATTCTGTTAAAAGCATCCCTGTAGGTAGTATATCTTGGTTCTGCAAGGCTGCTAAAACAGGGCTAGCAGCCGAGCAGTTTTAACATACCTTTTTTAAGGGACCTATCCCCTGTAGTCTTGGGACTTATTTCTGTACCCAAAATGTTTTCCCAACAGATATTGACAATATCATCAATATCTGATAGATCCAAGGCATCAATGTTGGCAGACCTCATGTTCCACTAACCAAGACAAAAAGGAGAAGAACATTGGTGACACTGGGTTAAACAGCAGCAGAGAAATGTAAGTTCAGGGGGAAAATATGCACCTTGATTGGAAATGAGGAGTATCAGTAAGTACAGAAAACTATGGGATACCTCAATCCACAAACAAAAGGGATACAAAAGTTTCCAAAATCTCTATTTTGATGGGCAGTTTCTGTCTGCTTTGGTTGCCAAAATATCTTATCTTTAGACATTAATATTTAAAACGTATTGTTTCACATAGGATGCCAATAGGAATGGGTAGTTTTGCTTGAAGCTGACAGAGATGATACCAACCAACACTGCAAACTCAGGTTCCTAATCAAAGCTTTGGGACAATGTGCTGGAAGTAAGAGTCATGCAGGTCTTGCTCAACATCTTTGTCGGTGACATGGACAGTGGGATTGATGCACCCTTAGCAAGTTTGCCGCTGACACCAAGCTGTGTGGCTCAGTTGATACGCTGGAGGGAAGGAATGCCATCCAGAGGGACCTTGACACGCTTGTGAGGTGGGCTGATGCCAACCTGATGAAGTTTAACCATGCCAAGTGCAAGGTCCTACATCTTGGTCGGGTCAATTCCAGACACAGCCACAGCTCGGATGTCCCTGCCCATGGCAGGGGGTTGGACCTGGATGATCTTAAGGTTCTTTCCAACCCTGACTATTCTATGATTCAATGAGATTTGCCCCACTTAGTGTCACATCACCTTTACACAGACATACCTGAGCTCAACCCTTACTGTTGGGTGGGCAGAAATGGACATTTCTTGTTGTCTTCTGGAGAGGGTGCAGGCAAGGGAGAACTAGAGGAATAATGTCAATGTTGCAATACAGAAGTGGAGTTATTCAAAGCTATTTCCAGAGGATATTCCCTGAAAGGCAAAAATTACATTCTTAGAAAACAACTTTTTATGTATTTATTGACCGACAAGAACACCAGCAGTGCAGACAGTAGTGCAATACTGGACAACGCAGCCAGCTACACAGATACACGTTATAATCAAAAGGATTATATAAAAATGAGGACAACACAGAAGCAGGACTGTAATGCATCTTAAACCCCATAGCACCATTTTCTTTCTAGAGGATATATAAAAAATAGATAAATAACATCCATATTTCTTGTCACAAAAGTTGTACATCTTGAGGTAGACAAATGTTGTGTTTCCCTTAAAGCCCAGCCTTTTTTTGTTTTCAAGTGACATATTCTGTTGTCACAAATTGTCTTTCCAGTCTTACACAAGGTGCAGAAATGAGGTTTGTTACTCTGCTCATTAGTGTTTCTTGGCTTCCATGGTCGTATCTGTTGATCTAGTAAAACACTCCTGACCCCAGCATTGCACTGCCCTTCCACCACAGCAAGTAAGTGCTGCTTGGATCCCTGGTTACACCACAAGGAATCACCATTTCACCCAGCAGCCTCCAGATATGTGATTTCTTCCCAAGCAGGTTCAGCTCCTTATTTGGTGGAGTCCCTCCACACCAGAACTTTATACACTTCTGTAAAACGTTTCTGGTGGGTTGCTATTTCCCTCTTGCAATAAGCACCCTGGATCCACTGCTACCAATCCCAGCACCACCACACACCAGAAGAGGCAATAAAAAGTAGTCTAGGAAGTACACAGAGGGGCAGGGACTATCCTGTGTCTGCAGAGTAGCCTTGGTGTGGATCACTGAGGATCCCAGCCAGTTACTATTAGAGTATTAGACCTATCACCATTCTCAGCTTACTTGGATCTTAGGTACATCATAGGAATGGATTCATCCTGAATCAGAAAACTATACAGGAAATCACACGCAGCTCAGATTTTTACCCTTGTTAAGTACGTTGAGATACACTCACACTTGGAAAAGAATGCTTTTATAGCCAGAGCAGAAGCTTCCACCTTTGCTGCTGAAAAGATTCCCATGTTAAGGCTTAAGTGGGATCCCCTTCTATCTCCAGGCTTTCATTCCAGTAACTTCTTTGTACCAAGAGGCAGCGTATCTACTGGATTTGTAAGTACGCTGCTCACACGCAGACCAACCGGAGGTCCAGGTCCTCACATCCTGTATTTCCAGGAGGTGGCAGAAGAGCTTTGCTCAAGATGACGCTTGGTCTTGATTCCTCAAGGAAATGTTAACTAGAGGTGATCCCTTCACATTTCACAGACACCAGTGGTAAAGGACGTGGGGACACTGCCTCAAAGCCCATATGACAAGGGCTACGCACACGGAATAGCCCGAGATCATTTTCAAGTGCTGCAAAGCGGTATCTAATCCTGCTTTAAATGTGCCTTCTTTGCCTGAAAGAGTGCCAAAGGACCAGTTTAGTCCAAATTATCCATGCTGAAGGGGCTCCAATGAGCTGCCTAAATAAAGATGTCTGGTCCCCTTGCCACAAACCTGTCCTTCAGTTCTCACTGACATTACTGTTTCAGCTGCAAAAGATACAAATAACCGAAGCTCCAAGTTCCACGAGTGTGACCATATTCCTCACTGCCTAAATAATCATCTCACCATCCTTCTGGTCTTGGGTTTGAGTCTATTGTGCAAAACACCTCATATGCCTCTGAAATGCATTTACCTACTGTTCTAAGCATTGCAGCATTTGGAGCCAGATAAAAGGTATATTAAAATAACACTTCTTGCCATGTGGATGGGAGAACTAGCCTACAGATTCAAAATGCTCTTCACAGGAAAACGAAATCTGTTAGCAACATAGCTTTCCTTCCATGTTCATTGAAGGACCAGATCACTGGAGAAGACTGAAAGACTTCCCTAGCGTGCCTGTTCTTGTGTGCTTTTCTCCTCTGTTTTTTACAGGAATAGGACAGAAGAGTGAGTCTGAGCAAGCCAAAAAGCTTCGCTTTGAAATGTGAGACCATTAAGAAAAGTTTCCACCATCTAGGAGCATTCATTCTAGTTGCGCTCAGATTATAACATCTGGGTGTGGAGAATGGATTGTGCATGCTCAGGAATTACTAGCCAGTGGACAACTGACAAGTGCAGCTTTGAGAAAAGCAAGAGGACAGAGAGGTATCTCCTCCACTTGCTTCCCAAAGAATGGGATCCAGCTGTGCTTCCCCCCTCCTTCCGCTGAGTCCCAGTCCCTGCTTAAATGAGAATGCCTTATGCAATGTCATGAGACCCCCAAATATCCCTCCCTTGATGTGGTGTTTCCATCCTCTCTGATACTGGACAAGCCATTAGGCCATATGGCTTGGGATCAAAAGTGTAGAGCAGAGCTACTTCCTTTGTAACTTCACCAATGATGCCAATTTTAACTTACTTGGATGCTTTTTCATTGAGCGCTCAACATTGAGACTCATGGAAAGATTTCAACTCTGACAGGATTAAAGCCAACATGTAAATAATGGTCTGTTCAATAGTAAGTTCTTAGGTATTTCGGAGGTAGAACAAAAATCAAGCCAATTAGCTGTATTTGCAGTACTATGCCTGTCATGAGCACTTTAATTCAGTTCAAGTTAACTTGAGCCAGAAACGGGATAAAAAGGAATAAGCCCATTAAAAGACATGTAGGTAGCCAAAGGGAAGGTCATAGTGGGCTCTAAAGAGCCAGTTAATAGCTAGATCTGCTCTGAGACAGTTCTCCTCCATCCTTTTATGAAGCAGAAATCAAAAACAGTTGTAAAAAAAAACAACCCAAAAGGGCAACAAGGTGAAGACAAAGAGAGTGTAAATTCACACTCCTCGTTGCAATGTGATTGCCCAAAGGACAGTAAATGAATGAAGATCCACACTCAAGAGCTGGAGAATATAGGTGAGAGCTGACCTCTCATGAGGAGAACTTGATCACCCTGAAAACCTGTCCAGGTCAGCCTCTGGAGGAGTCCATCTAGGCAACCCAAACCAGCATCTTCATCCATTACACTGCCAATGAATTTTGATCTGAGTTCAAGGACCGAAGTATTCTTTTCAGCACGAGCCCATCTCCCATCTCCACAGGCATCCTGCTCGCTGGTTCATAGCCATTACCAACACTGAGTAAATACAGCAGCTTTTCTATCTCAGAGACACTCCAGAGCTGTTCACAGTAAAAACACTCTAACTGCTGCTGTAGGATTAAGCAGGACAAGCAAAAAGGAGCAGGCAAATACATTGCCAAGCACTGTAACAGAGTTCAACACCCAGTTTGTGCTACACGTACCTGTACCTGGTGGCTGGGCAGGGAATGCCATTCCCAAAACACAGCCAAAAGAAACAAAACAGGTTGCTTATGTTGTGTTCAAAGTGAACTCGATAAATACAACTCAAAGTCAGGGCATCACAACCGTGTAATGGACTGTGCTCTTTTCCCCCAAGTCACCTTCTCTCCTGCCAGATGACTGCATTATCTGGATATATCTAACACCCCTGTGCAGAGATTGTCCCTCATGACTTGTGATTTTTAAGATGTCCCAGCTCCTGTGGTTCCTTATTCCCTTTCAGAAATGTTCCCTGTTATTAGCACAGGGCAGAACTGTGGGATGGGATGCACCTTGGGCACCAGGGCAGAGTGGTACACGAGACAAAAAGGTGATGAGACAAAAAAGTTTGGCTGGGACAAGCCAAGGGGGGAGGGGGAAAGATGCATAACTGGCACCATCACCCTGAATCCACCACCATAAATAGCTCCCTCCAAGGCAGCATGCTACAGAGGGGTCACTTCCCAGACCTAGGCTGAGTTCCTACAGTCCACACACTGTGGCAGAGGCAATTCCAGCTGTCTTGTATACAGCAAGATTAAAACATGGTTAACATGCACTTGGAGTCTCACATCCAAACTTTGACGTGGGAGATGATGGACATGAGCTCCATTTGTTTGTAAACTGGTATTTCTGAGGCATAATTCTTGCATCGAGATGAGATTACTCAGAGTTCAAAGCAGAAAGGGTTCAATCAGCACCCACAGAATAGCACTGAAAATCACTGCTGCCAGAGTCATTTTGCCTTGGTGCAGGAGCACAGCTGTCTCTGCGACATCAGGATCCAGTCTCTGGTTAGTTCCTTCCCTGGTCCCCTAATTCAAGCCCTCAGAATTTCAGTTTCGCCACCCCGATGCGTTTACATAAGTGCAAGTTGGGGATGGAGGAGGGGATGTTCCACCAGACGAGAGTACAAGTTTTAGCTCAAGAGAGATATTTTTGACTGCTTCAGTGTTTCTGCTGTCCCCACGTTACCCCCACTCTCTGAGCCTCCTTCCTGATCTGATACCTGACAAAACCTCTGGTTTTCACCCCTCATATAGGAGTCCTCCCCAGACTGGGGGATCTCAACACTGAGATAATAAGAGCACTGGACATTTCTGGTGCTTGCCTTTGCCCTCACCCCACAGCAGAGAATCACATCTCTCCCTCCCTACTGCTTCCTTGTACTCTAAGACTTGTCTTGACCCTCTAGCATTGTCTTTACTGCTTGCAGCTGTAGACAGTCTCTTCCTGCATGCACTGTTGGCATTCAACATAGCAACACCACTGTACTTGACAATGGCAAGAGAAGGTAACCAGCCGGCTCTGGGTGTTATAGCCTCGTCCACAGCACATGCTGTCACAGTTGCCTTCCCGAGAGCAGGTCCTCCCAGCAGTTCCCAGGGAGTATTTGCTGGGACGACAGAAACTAGGAGAATCTTCCACATACACCAGGTCAGTAGAGCGGGGTGAAGCAGGGTGCTTGGGAGAATGGCTGTGTCTCTGTGGGCCAGCCAGCTCCGAGTGTCCCACAGCATCATTGGTGGTGCTGAAGACCTTGACAGCATCATCGTAGCGCAGCTTCAGCATTCGTCCAATCTCATGGAAAGGAGAAAGCTGCTTCCAGCATGTCCGGACAGCACACGAGCCAGAGACACCGTGGCACTTGCATGTGGTTTTGAGACCATTTTTCACAGCCTGATGAGGAACAGAAAGGGTAGTCATTATCTGCCAGGACCATAAGCCTTGTTCTGGGTAGAAGCAACACCTCAGATCGCAGACAGACAGGAAGTACCTCAGTTTTATTGGTATTATTCTGTATTTATTGTTATTCCTATTTTATGGAGGAAAAACTAACCTCAGAACTGATCTCAGGAGTGTCAACTTCACCATCTCTGAAGCTTTTGTTGTTCCCAAAACTCCCTATGTCCATGAATCAATTCAGCCACTGAGTTTTACAGCTGTTACCATGCTGTGCACTGCTGTCACTCGGCCCCTGATGCCACTAGAGGATACAGGATGCTACACTACCACTCAACATGCAACTCCTCACCCCAGAGTAAAGGAGTCTTTGCAGGGAGCTCTCAGTGCTATAAGGTCCATGACACAGACGTAAGCATGTCTGGTTTGTGAATAAGGGCTGTGAACAGCCCTCTCACAAACAGCCTTGGCTGATGATGGCTTAGAAGACTTGCACCGAGTTCATTCTAGCCCTGCTAGTGCAGCTTCTCACCTTGATGCCAACGTTGGTGTTGTGGATGTCCACCTTGGCCCGCAGGTCTTTGCCAATCCTCTTCTGCCCCAAGAACTTTTTCAGGAACTTGGTGCTGTATTTGAGGTTGTCTCCACAGACTCCCCATTGCCAGGCCTTGCGGTTCTCCAGGTCTGGGGAGTCATCGCAGGTGCAGCGCTCCATGCGCCCAGCGCTGCACGCTCTGGCCAAGGAGTGGGTGAGAGCAGCAGAGGATACAGCGTAGAGGAAGGCAGTCTCCTTAAAACCTGCACAGGAGAAGGATTAGGAGAAGGTAGGAGCAGAAAAGGCAGAATAAGGTGTTCATCCACCCCACCGGCTCTCCTTAATCCATGAACTATGCTTAGAAATACAAAGAGACAAAACTCTTCCATTAACTGCACGTTATTCCTAGCAGAGAAACCGATTATCGTGTTTGAAGTAACTGATGTAGTAACACCCCAGCCTCACCTGGTGGCTGTGACTGATTCAATATGGTGACAGGAGACCACTCATGAATCAAGGGATGGGTGGCAACAGCCACGTAGTCTTGGCAGAATATTCAACTGCAAAAAGCAAGAGTCACGGAACTCCAGTTGTCCTCGTGCTCAACACAGAGCTGACTCTTCATTAGGGATTGTAGTGATAGGACAAGGGGTAACGGGTTCAAGCTTAAACAAGGGATGTTTAGATTGGATACAATGAAGGAATTCTTTACTGTAAGGGTGGTGAGGCATTGGAATGGGTTGCCCAGGGAAGTTGTGAAGGCTCCATCACTGGCGGTGTTCCAGGCCGGGTTGGACAGAGCGTTGGTGACATGGTTTAGTGGGAGGTGTCCGTGCCCATGGCACAGGTGTTGGAACTGGATGATCTTAAGGTCTTTTCCATCCCTAACTATTCTGTGATTCTATGATAGGTGTGAATACGGACATTGAAACCATGTTGGGGCTTAAATTCAGGAAATATTTAGAAGAGACTGAAAAATATATTAAAAATCTGACCTGTTATTTAAAATATTTTTAATTGAGACTGCATTAGCACAGCAACATTTCATATGGAAAAATCACTTGTAGTTTGACTGGAAAGGTTCCATGTTGAAGGACATCATGAGCAAGGACAACTCTCCTGCATGTATGTTGCATGGAAGAAAACACATTGAAGCAAAAGAACATTCCACATTGGAAAATTCCACATCAGAAACCACAGAGATCTGATCTAGTCTTGCAGTTAGCCCTCTGAGCAGAGGTTGGAAGGCACTTCTAGAATTCATTCAGTCCGATGTTAAATCTTTCCATCATTCTGTTCCCTCAAAGAATTCCCATCCAGCTGTAATAATAGATGAGACCACTGACTGCTGAGATCTGAGTGAGGTCACCATAAATCTGAGCAGAGAATAGGACAAAGAGTTCTGATAGCTATCAGTAAGAAGAATGGCAAATGACTGATCATGAACATAACGGAGAGGCTGCATCAGCAACTTCGAAATAGACTTCACAGGAGCTCTTTGGAATTGCAGAGTTTTAGAGGAAAGATCTAGCAACAGTATGGATGTGGATGAGAGTCAAGAAAGGGTGGCGGTCAAGGAGATCAATAAAACTGCTTCCTGCCTCACTGTTGTAGTTGCTGTATCACTGGGATAACTAAGTTGCAACTGAGCTCTCTGGTTGATGATTCTCTATAAAATCTCTCCGGGTACTGGAGGAATAATGAAAAAATGTCATTAAATCATACCAAGAGAGAGGAGAGCATTTTGGAAACACTTTCCCATACCATATAAAGCTAGCAGTACCAGTCAGCTCCACATACCCTGCTAAATCTGACTTTGTGGAATACCACACTGCTTCTGCTATTTCTGAGCAGTGATGGTTTGGTTTCTTCTGTGGCACTCCATGTAATTGCTGGTCAGGTTTCAACCCACTTGAAATCAGAGATCACTGCTTGTGGTCAGGCCACTGCAGACAGCAGTAACTGAAGATAACAAGCATACTTCCAAATCGTCTCCTTCTTCTCCTCCTACCAAACCTCCTTTTATGGCAAAGGGTGAATGTCACCAGGCTGCCAAATGCTTGTCTGAAAAGTCTAAGATGATTCCTTCTACTTTGTCATAAGGGATTGATCACCATTTAATTGTTTAATTCACAAATCACATGAATAGAGAAAACACTGAATGGTCCTTGTGGGATAACAGTGACCAGCAGAGCAGCTATTGAAGCTGGATTTTTAGTGGGACCTAGCACAAATGAGCAGCAATCAGCTCCAACAAGCATGGTTTGAGAGGATCTAAATAGAGGTTTCTCCATGAGTCCTGTGTATCTATCTACCCACTACGTCAATGGAGATCTTGTCACCACAGCCAGTGGAGCCTGGAGTGGATTCCCAGGCTCTCAGGGTCTGTTTTAGGGATGAGTCACTCTCCTGACCCCATTGACTCTGTTGATAGTGACTAAATGAAATCTTAAACACTCAGAGCAAGGGGAGAATGTCCAAATGCAGATGACTTCCCTGGGCATTTCGGTCGCAAACATCCATCAGTTGAATTTCAAGATGTTGAAGCAAACTAGCTCCCTCTGGTAGGACCTTGCACATGTTCCAGTCCTCCCCTGAGCTCTCTGGAATTATTTCTTAGCTCAGCTGCCTATAAATACAGAAAGACGTTTGCTGCAACGGCAAGACACTGTTCTGTGGTGTGGTGTGATCTAGACCACAGGGAAAACTAGAATAGAAGGAGTTCAGCCATATGGTGATTCTGCCAAAGGAAAGATGCTCAAGGGCAAAGATTTTACAATGCTACACTGAAGACTGTGTGAGCAGTTCAGACCAAGTGGAAGAGACATCTCTGAGGCAGGAAATAAAGAAGAAAAAAAAAAAAAGAGAAATTGGAACAAAAATCCAGACCCAACCAACCAAAAAAGGGGAGCCCTGAGGCCTCCTCAAGGTCTTTAGTACAACCTCCTGCTCAAAGCAGGGCCAAAGTTGCTCAGGGCTTTGTCCAGTTGAGTTCTCAAAACCTCCAAGAATGGAAATTCTACATCTCTGTGTCAGTGGCCCTGTGTTGTACCACTCCTAGATTCTTCATCACATTAAAGAAATCACTGCTTGAAGGTCAAAGAATCTAACCAGCATGAAGGAAAGAAATGGATTAATGGATGGAAGGATTACTCATCTCTCCAGAAGGACTTTTTCTGATTGGCTGGATTTGAGCTGTCTTTATTATAGGTATTTATTTCCCCCAAATATCCATGTTGTTTGAGATGAAATACTTCTTACCTGACCCTAGCAACAATCAGCTGCCTTTCTGACACACCTTGGAAACCAAGACTTGATCATTGCTTTTTATAAAGACACCAACTGCCACTGTGCAACAAGATGGCTTGAAATGTCTCTCCAGAATGCGTTTAAATCTAGCTATTTCCATGGATTTTTGAAGAAGCGGAGAAGGAACACAGGACAATTTTGCATGGATCAGTGAAGAGTAATATCCTTCTGTCACAGAAGGATTGGAGGTTATGCAAAAGGAGTTTCCAATTGTATCTAGAGGAGTGTCAGGATAAAACAAGAAATGGTGCCGACTACAAAAATAATAAATCTGGCATTTCAAAACCCAGAAAGGTTGGCTTTTTTTTTTACTATAAGTATTTAAATTAGAGAAAAAAAGATGGTGGCATCTCTAGAAGCAGGAAAAGCATTTGTGATCCAAATCAGATATCCCAGTGTTTCAGTCGTGACTGCAAGTTTTCGCCTACTACAAAAATGAACCATCTTACTGAGCACAATCTTTCTTCCTCACTTGCACTCATAAAACCATGAAAGACACCTAAGTAGTGTGGGGTTTTCCTTACAGTTTCTCCAACACCATGCCCATATTGCATGATTTAATCATTTTTAAAACTCCTCATCGCTATTTGTGTGAAAGGAGCATACTCCATTGTCCGACCAACAATTTCCAAGGCAGCAGCAAGACGGCAGTAGGAATATGTGAGGAACAGATAAAAAGTGTTAGCTGAAAGCATTCATGCTCTTTGTAAAACTAGCCTGTTTGCAAGATAATGGAAAATGAGAGCTAATAATTGCTTCCAGCCAACTGCCCTCTCATATAGGAAATGCACGCAGCATACTTTTCTGTATTAAATCATCATTTGATCCTTAAGATTGTGTAATAAAAGTTTTCAAACACTTCTCCTCATCTGCCAAAACAGGTTTTAAATTACAGGTGATATTTTATTTTGTCAGTCAGGAGTCCATGGAAATGTTAAGGCATGCCACCAGGAGATAATGAAATGTTTTCCAGCTATTTGAAGATGAGGATTATTCAATTGTCATTTTCAAGTTCTTTGAGGTTGATGAAGGTACAGATGTCAGAAAGACACTCAACATGATCACAAGCCACTTCTTCCACAGTGCACTAAAAAAACCACAACAGAGCCTTGCAATGAAGTAAATTTGATGTTGTATGTGCTGGTTTACTGAATATAAATGTAGTATTTAAGAAGATCTGATAATTTTAAGTGGAAGTGTTAAAAAGTTACAATCCCAATGCTAATTAAAATTCACGTTTTCATTTCATCAAAGTTAACATTGGCTTATTCAGCCCCTTTTTGAAAAAACTAGGCTACTAAACCTCATCAAAGGTCTGAAACTCCATTAATACTGAAGGCTGTAACAGTAAATGCTTCTAAACATTAATGAAGAGCAGAAATGGTAATAGGCAGCCAGGCATTGTTTCGATGTAGACAGGTTTAGCAAAGTGCTCTGGGAGCTTGTGTTAAGAAGTTATTTCAGGGTCTGTCTTCATGCCATTTTTCACAAGTTCTTGCAATTTGAAGGATTTATTATGCTCCTTCCTACCTCAAATAGAGAATTTATAAGACATCTTCTTCCTCTAAAGCATTTGGTGAAAGAGAAGCCAGTGGATTTTCTGCCCAGCCTGGCTGAACTTCTGCAGAACCTCCAAATCAATGTGAGAGAGTCCTAGGAAATATTTGTCAACATGCACTGAAATGCCTCAATGCTGATAAATAGCTTTTTCTAACAAAAAGAATAGGATTAAATTCTGTATCTGAGAACAGCAAAGATTTACATACAATGATATCCTAAGAGCAAAAAAGCATCTTCTCTTAAAATGACCCTTGACATAAAGCATGAACCCTTATTTTTTCACTGTTTCATCTGCATTTGACAACCAAGGAAGATGGCAAGTCTAGGAAACTCTGGTCTTGGACCAAAATCCACAAGCCAGGGCTGTGAATTTCCTTCTACTTTTCAACCTGTGATAAACCGTGCAGGAAAGATGAGGATAAGACATATTTTGTTACCGAAGTGCCCAAACTGTACAGCTGCCATTCTTAGGAAAAACAGATGATCTGCACTCCCTGTTTTCTGCCCCACTTGGCTTAATTTGAGATCATAAAATCCCAGCCTGGTTTGGGTTGAAGGAACCTCAAAGCTCATTCAGCTCCAACCCCTGCCACGGGCAGGGACACCTTCCACTGGAGCAGCTCCAAGCCCCTGTGTCCAACCTGGCCTTGAACACTGCCAGGGATGGGGCAGCCACAGCTTCTCTGGGCACCCTGTGCCAGCACCTCAGCACCCTCACAGGGAAGAGCTTCTGCCTAAGAGCTCATCTCAGTCTCCCCTCTGGCAGTTAAAGCCATTCCCCTGTCCTGTCCCTACATCCCTTGTCCAAAGCCCCTCTCCAGGTTTCCTGTAGCCCCTTTAGGCACTGGAGCTGCTCTAAGGTCTCCCCTTTAGGAGCCTTCTCTTCTCCAGGCTCAACAATATGTATATTCCAGGAGCTACAGCACCAAGTGGGATTTTATACTGCAAACAAAAGACTACCTTGTACCTCGCTTCAGCAGGCTGGTCCGTCCCTCCAGGCTGCAGTTCCAGCGCTCGCTGCGGAACTGGTACTGGCACTCCATTACCCCAAGCCGGATGGCATCCCGCAGCGTCTCTGCCAAGCCAGGCTCCCTCCGGCACAGCCTCTTCTGCTTGCGGGACAACTTCAGCAAGTCACACTGCTTCATGTGGACCTTCCCCTGGGCAGCATTCGTGGAGGGTCCCAGGGAGGGGAAGTGGGTCAGAGCTTCTTTCCCAGTCAAGCTGAAAGGAAGCAGAAAAGGCAGTGAGTGATGGAGAACTGCAGTCCTAGAAAGAAAAGGGTGATCAGTGGGAAGCATATTCAAAAAGCTGATGTTCAGGGTTCTGTACCAGCTCAGAAGATTAACCAATACAGATTGATTAGATCTAGTATCCCATCTCCACCACACACCAAGCCAAAGATTAACACTGTGGGGAGAAAGGAAAAATACGCTTGTGTTGTCGCCAGCAACCTCAGGCAGGAAGGTTTCTCGACTCCATGAAGAGGACATGTTTTCACCCTGCACTTTTGTTCCCTTCTCAGTACATTCACTGTCTCGTGCAGAGATTTGGTTTATTCACTAATGCTACACCTCTGTGCTAGCTCCTTAAAGCACTAACCACATCCTTCCAGGGTTTGGTGGGCACTGGTACCATGCTACTAGGCAGAGCTACAGAAGACAACAAAGAGACATTACCTATGACCACCTTTCTAGGGCAAGCACAACTTTTGCTGGAAAATGTTTTTGTGCTGAAAAAAAATAAAGGAAAGCTCAACCAAAAATATGTGTCCAAATGCCACAGCAATGCACTTATATGTGTTTATACGTAATTCAGCTGAAAAATGTCACAAACTTGAGACAATTGGTTTCACTCTTCATGGCAAGAGAATATTTTTCTTGCACAATGTATCTCCCTTAACATCTTTGGGCTGCTTGGAAACACAGGGAAATTAATTTACTTTGATGCAAACAACCTGGGAACAGTCCTGCAGTTTGCACAACACTGATCAGGAGTGCCTCTCCTTGTTACCAAACAGGTAAGAATTGGAGATTGCCTTAACCCCCACCCAGAAAATACCAAAACTAAATAGAGAAATGGAAACATCCTAAAACCTCTACTTTTGGACACATCTCAGCCCCCATATGAACATTTTCAGACTACGCCTTCCCTCCTCCAAGCACTGCTGTTTTCTTTGCAAGTCCACAAGCACTTCAACATGGGCAAACAGATGAGCCAGTCCCTTCTTGTTCCTCTCTCCCAGTCAGGAAAACTGGGCTATGCCGCTCCTCAAAGTGACTGTGGGAGTCAGACCAGGAAGGGTGGATAAGGAGGGATGCAAACAGGAGCAATCTCTGAAGCACATCTATAAAGACTACCTGGCTGTGGCATCCCCACCAGTGGTGCAGTGATTCCCCATCACCTTCAGTGCTTGAGCAAACCAAGCCAGGTGGAGATGGACATGAGGTAGTAAGCTGGTGCAATGCCAAGCAAGCAGCTCCCCACAGGAGCGTAGGAAGTGAGATTCTTCACCTCTGCACCATCATCGGGTTCCTTGTAAAAGCATGGCTCTTTCACGGTGCGAGCACTGCAGCTACAATTTTAGTCCTCCACATACTTTATACTTTCAACATCTATTTCTGAGTTAGATGCCTAGATCTCTCTGTAATCAATCCACTCTACCCAGGCATGGGGATTATAGCACAAGTCAGCTGGCCTAACCTCACAACACTTCTGCATTCACTCTCACAGTAGCCTACAACCTCCAGATGCACTCAGACGTCCATAATTAGGAACAAGTTCCTACAGAGATCAGGATTCATTCCATCAGCTCAGCGCACAGACACAACTCTCAAAACCAGTGGCTCACGTAACTTTCAATTTCGGTCAGGAGGCAGAGAAATAAAAGGAGTTGCCCAAGGTCCAGTGGCAAAGCTGGGAGCAGAAGCCACTCTCAAAGTCACAACAGGCACAGCTAAGATTACCCATAAGAGAAAATCCTTGCAAACTCTGACTGTAACTGTGCTTCATTATGGTAAAACTACCATAGGATCAGATCGAGATCACAGTGTGAGAACATTCTTACAAGATTAAATAGAAAATATGCAGATTTTTGCAGTTAGGCAAAGTGCACATTGATTTTAGATGATTTAGAGTTTATTATCTACAGATCATATGGCAAAAAAAGAAAATAAACTCTTTGAATTAATGCACACCTGCTAGCAATCTGAAAGAACAATAAGGATCTCCAACTTTCATTTCTCCCTCCTTTTCTGTCTAAGCACTTTGCTAAATTCATCTATTTCCTTTAATCTCCTTCCAGCCACATTCCAGCTGCTTAAGAAACTTTTAATGAGAGCCTGTTCCTGTGCAATGCCCAGTGTCCTCTGGATCTGAAAGATCTTAAAAATCCCTAAAAATATGCCTTTTCTACCTCTCCCAAGTATGGAGAAAAATCAAAGGGAGCCACAACAGTCCTCCATATCTGATTTCATGGGCCTTTCACTGTTCCACAGAAATATCTACACCCCACAGATAACTGCAACAAGCATTCAGGAGAGGTGAAAGAGAATATGGGACAATGACAGATCAAATCAAGGCCATTGCAGTGCACAATAGGTCCTCGGCTCTCCGCTCTCCCTGGCAACTCAGTGGAATAGAGTTTAAATCCTTTCAGAAGCAACATTATTTCATCCTCAATACCCATCCCTGGACAAATGGATGGCCAGCAGCAGTGCTGTAGTGTCTTGACTGAAGGGAATGACACTCCATGCTTTGTACGACCCGCTGTCCACAGAGAAGGTGACAGAAATCCCCAAAGAAGCATCTTGGGATAAACTATTGATCTCAAAGGTTTTACCTTTCTCCATCAGAGTTGTCATTTCAGACCCTCTTTATACCTGCAACCCTCCAAGTTTTCTGTCAAGCTTTCTGCTTCTCACAAAGAAAAATAGCTTGAATTAAAACCTCAGGGGAGGTTTACGTGAGGTTATGAGTTGGAGTCCTTTGCAATGAGCTTTTCTACTTGCTGCAAACCCTTTTTGGGAACAGCAGCAGATGATGCATCCACATATAGCCTCAGTTAAAAAAAACAATTCTCCTGAAGCTCCACAGGGAACAGCATATAAACTTCTTACCTTGGCAGAGATGGCTGCTTTGGGACAAGAGGTATGGTATGAGGATTTAGCTGGGAACTACTGCAATCAGTGCCTATGCACCAGTTCACTCTAACTGCAGCTGGGTTCTTCATCCTTATCTGCTCCGTACTCCCACAGACTGGACATACTTGGTTTATATCCTTCCCCATCTTGGCTCAGCCACTGAAACATCTCCATGTAGCTCCTGATTTCAGGGCAGTGCATTCCCTGCTGCTGAACAGCCAGAGCAGGACAGCAGTTCTGGTTGATCATCACATGGGAGATCAGATTTTCAGCCTAACTCTGGGCTGGCCATGCTCCTTACATGAAACACTCAACATTCAGTGGGACGATTTTATAGGAAGTCTGATACTCTGAGGTAGTGACTAAAGAGAATCTGGGAATGGAAGAGAAGCAAAAAGCATCTGTGAAAAGCCTTTACCTACTCAATGCATCTGTAGCCACACATCGTCTCCGCTGTGACAACCACGACAGACTGCATCTTTTCAAGTCTCATTTGAAAGCTGCCTTCCTTCTCCATTTCTGCCCTCTTTCTGCTAATACACTCTTCAAATATCCCAGTATTCTGTGTGTCTGAGAATGCAAAGGAGGATGCTGTAACAAACCCTCCTGATATACCATGCTTTGAGGAAGGATTATTCAGCTTGGAAGTAATAGAAGCATTTGTTTTGTCAGCTCGACAGGAAAAGAAACATATTCAGAAACCTTTCCAGGGTCAGAACTGGACAGCAGAGTCCCTGTCAGTAGTAGGTTCATCAGGGAAATGTTTCGATAATAGTTACCAAAGAAAACATAGGAATTTAGGTATCTGGGCTAACTGGACGAAACCCAAAGCTTACTCAACATCTCTAGAAGGATGCAGGGGTACCCTTCTATCTTGTATTCCAGGGGTATACAGGTGAGGACAGCATTTTTGAAGGTACCCTTATTTACATTAAGACATCATTTGACACATTAAGCTCTTTTCAGAGCTATACAAACCTAAGCTTCAATAGACCTGCAAGTCATGCAGTTGGTTTTACTCTAATGGCCCCTTCCATCATGAAATGAGCAACAGTTGTGTCACTGACTTTAATGGGAGCAGAACTAGCTCCAGAGGACACAGGTAGGCTGAATTAAGAGAAGATGTGAAGGCAGACAGCACATGGTGGGAAGTTCCAGGAAGCCTGGCACCTCTGTACCTGCCACAGGTATTCAAGGATTAGTTATAAAGTCTCCAGTAGACCTGGCTTCCCACATTGCACAGGCCAAACTGGTCTGTGAACGAGACATGCTGCAGCCTGCTCCATGGAGGTTTCTCCAGGAGAAGGCTTTAAACAAGTCGGTGGCTCCCACCTATCCAACAACATCCTACCTGAGGTGGGTCTCTGCTAAATTCCTGCCCTGACCTAACTCTAGGAAGAGATCGTCTTGCACTCTTTGAGGAGCTCTTTGCCCTCCAGCACAGCCTGAACTACTTTCCACTTTGTGAAACCCAGCCCCTAAGAAGGCAACAGGAGGCTGAGAGCTTTTAGTGAGGTGTAGAGATTCCCACCCAAGGAGTTGCACATCCTGAAAGCAAAAGAACAGCCAGGATGAGGATGGAATACCTTAGAGGGGCTGCAGCATGGGGGAGATTGAAGCAAAGGTGGAAACAAAATAAGCATGAAGAAAGTCAAGGGGTGTACACTGTCTGTGTACCAGGGAGACAGCTCCTCCTGGGTTCCTGCATCTAATGAGCCAGGCAAGCCCAACATCATCTGAACAAGAGCCGGACCACATTTCATGCAAAGCTTATTTTCTCCCCCTCTCCTGTAGGCTCCAATGTACCCCTTTGTGGAGCCAGCATTGGCAGTTCAAGATCTGTTCAAGTGCACTGACATCAGATAGCCAACAACCCCAGGTGATGGGAATGTGGTCTTCCAAAGTCTGCCCACAGCTGCCACTATTTCTCCAGTGTAAGGCTGTGTTAAGTATGGCAAGGCTTAATTTTGTATATTTATCTTCATCTTTGCTGGGCCCTTGGACCATTTCTGCTGGACTACCCTGTACACTTCTTGCCTTACCTTGGTCCTGATGGAATCAAACTTGGCATTTTTCACTGCTTTCAAACAGCAGTATTTCACCTTTGCCAAAGCCACTGTGCACAACAGAAAGGGCTCAGGTCCTCTCTTTGCAGATTGGCACCCAGAAGCCTCCTGCATCTTTTATTACATCTTCGGAAGTTTCCTCAATTAGGTGTTTGGAAAGCAAAGATCTGGCTCCTGTGCATAAGCCTCTCCTGTTTGGTGAAACTTAGAGGTGGATTGCTTGAGGTCCCCTCTAATTCAGTAGTAATTTGGATGTGAGATACTTCCAAACTAAGCTGTATCAGGTATTCACATCAGGACTTCTAGATACTGGAGTTCCTCTATGTCTATGAGCTCAAAATAAGCACCCACAGATCACATTATTAATCACCACCAAGCACCCAATGAGACTTTGGTTTTCTTCTTGTGATTTTTAAATGGAGGGGTGAGAATATGTTGGGCAGCCCTGTGACAAACCCCTCAAGGAAAAAACCTTTCAGAAATGAAACTGCAGCCTCAGATCCTGAGCTGTGCTCATCAAGAGGCTGCACACCCAGATTTCATGCCCAGAAAGCAGCTTGTATCCAACAGATCATTGACATAAGATGAAGAATCAGAGAGGTTGCTTTAAGAGCTTGAGCAATAGTGACCACTTTGTGTTAGTTATCTGAAAGGAGGGCACAAAGACGTTCACTTCCACTAAGTACAATCCCATGCACGTGTCCCTGTAGCTGGGAGGCCAAACACTCACCACAACCCAGCTCCTTTGTAGAGCATGTGTACATACACACCATGAATGACCAAGAAAGGCAGAGTCCTCCCCTGGCAGCAGGTGCGTAGGTATGAGTTAGGCTAAACAATACAATTAACTAACTTAAAATCCATCTGTTTTAAGGAAGCTTTGCAGCAGAAATGAAATACCAATCATTGCCCTATGTAAGCAGTGCCAAGCTTGCAGATACCTGCCAGCAAGTGTAAAAAGTGTCTGGCACCTGATGGGAGGATCAGTAGAGAGGGACCAAGACCCTCTGGATTTGTATTGAGTGCTACCATCACTCACAGCAGTATTTGAGCGCATTGGTATTTGTGGCTCTTCTACGCTCACTGGGATATGAGCCCTAACAGCTCTGGTTAGCACAGGAGAGTCTGAAAAACCTCCCTGAGAAGCAGCTTGCTGAGAAACCAAACCAAAACTCATCTTCAAGGGAAATTCTGCATTGACCCAACCTGTTAAAACGCCACCTTTGCCTTTAACCCAAACAAACTGAAAAGTGAGGGGAAGACACACACCCAGGGGCAGTCGTGCCCAGGTTTATCCTGCGCCGTACCCAGGCTGAAGCATCAGTTCTGCCTCCCTGCGCCCCAGCGCACCCTCTGTCCCTGGGCTGGCTTTGAGCTCCGCAGCACCCACATGTCACCCAGACTTCTCTGCTGAGGCCGGCTCCCTCCTCCCACCTTCCTCCCTCCCGGGAAGCAGCCAGGAGCGGGGTGCCACAGCCTGCAACCAGCCGGGGCTAATTCGCATCCTGAACGGAAACGGCGCGTGGTTCAAGCAATCAGTTTTGATCCCGGTTGCTCCCAGCTCACAGCATCTTCCAGCCCGTCCCGCTGTCCACGCGTTGATCTCCCCTCCCCCGTTTCTCCGCGGGGCTCGCACACAGCACCCTCACCCCTTTCGAGCTCCACAACTCCCCCGCCGGACACCGCTCACCGGGACCCGCGCAAGGGCGCAGCAGCCCGCGGAGCCTCCGAGCCTTTCCCCAGCACAGCATCCGCCGACCCTCCGCGCTTCCCCCCCACCCACTGCTGTCCCGCGGACCCTCCGCGCTCCCTCCCCGGGTCCCTGAGCGGAGGCGGCGCCAGGGGCCGATCCCCGCGGGCGGTGCTGACCCGAAGTAGGCGGCGGCGGGCGGCGGCGGCGGTAGGAGGAGGAGGACGGGGAGGAGGATGATGAGGATGCGGTAGAAGGCGCAGGGCATGGTGCCGGGCGGTGCCGTTCCGCAGCTCACTGCGCGGCCGCCCGGCGCAGCGGCTCTTTAAGCGGGAGGCGGGGCGGCCCCCTCCTCCCGTCCCGTCCCGTCCGTCCCGTCCCGTCCCGTCCCACAGCCGCCGGGCACCCCCGGGACTCCCTGAGGACCCGCTGGCCCCCAGAGCCCTCAGGGTCTCCGTGCTGCGTCGCGTCCCACCAGGTCCCTCCATCCTTGCTGGGCCGGGGGACAAGCATTGGCAATCCCCATAGCAGCTTCGGGATGCTCGATGGTGCCGTATGGAATAATACATAGGGAATATCCTGCTGCCAAAGCTTACTGCTGCCTTTGACAGCCGCGAGCACCTGGTTATGCAGCTAAACGGGTGGGTTGAGGAAAAACTAAAGAGGCACCTGCAGTGCCTGGACACCCAGCACGCACCCAACCCACTTCAGCTTCTGCCTGGGCTCACTGCCAATGGATCTAATGTTCATGGACATACCAGGGAGACCCCCTGCAGGGAGCATGCTCTCACAGACACATAGTCAAGCATGCATTGCACAAGCAGATATCTCATAGAAATGTTGGTGGGAGGGACCCTTTGAAAGTCTCTAGACCATCCTCCTGTCCCAAGGCAGGTTGCTGTCAAACCCAGGTAAGGTTGGTTGTGTCTTTGTCCAGTCAAGTCCTCCAGACCTCCAAGGATGCACATGCCCACACCTTTCTGGGCACTTGTCCTATGGACACACAACGCTGCAGGGGAGGCGCTGTTTAATGCCCAGCCTGACCCTCTCAAGTGCAATTACACACACTTTCACAGAGGAACTCAGCAACAAATTACCAGAACCCAGTGTCCATTGAGACAAATGTTAGGAAGGTTTAATCCCCACGTTCTGAAAACACTCCCATAAAATCACAGGGCTATGGAGACACATACATGGTAGGGATCCAGACAATGAAGCCACTCCACCTAAGCAGTAAGTGAGAATGGCAGCTTTGCTGAGCTGGTGGTGCACTGCTGCCGTTCACACAGTGTAGAGGTGTGTGCAAGGTTGTGAAACGCAGCACTTCCCGGCCACACTTAGGGAGCTCCAACTGAACCTCTAAGTGCTCCCATCCCTGCAGCTGTGTCCTCAAACGTCTCATGATGGAGGGGGTACACTGAGACCTGTTCTCTGTTACTGACACCAGCGTTGTTCTCCAGGGTGTGCTTGGGCTGCTGCTTCTTGTTTTCCTACACATGGCACTTTCCCAGGGTACAGCATCTCTAACCTGCCTGGATGACAGAGTTGAGCTGTCCCACCTCCTGCCTGCACAACCCTGCTGCAAGGGCATTAAGTCTTCAGCAGGGGGGACAACATGAGCGGTTGTCTTATCCCCAGACCTCTCTTCCTTCTTGGCTTATTGGGGAGCCACTGTAGCAGGGCCTTTTCCCTGGTGTCTGAAGCAGAGAAGAAGGTGTCAGGAGAGATTCTGGTCAAGACAAGTTGGTTGGGGAGGTGGGCATGAAACAAGCCATGAAGCAGGGATATGGGTGCCTTAGCACATGGGTCAAGTAATGCTTTGTGCTGACAGCAGGAATGGGAAATGCTTTGCCAGAGGCAGGGCTGAGGCTCAGATGTGTTGAGGACTTTGGAGGAGCAGGGCTTAATACTTCAGTGGAGGGGAAAGTAGTTGAAAGCAGCAGCAAGGGCACCTGAGACCTGTATAACAGAAGACTGTTTAACAGCTCTGCTTGCTCCACTGCACAGTGCAAGGCCCAGGATTAGGCTTTGTCATGGAGTTCATAAGCAATAAAACCCATAAAAACTGGAAAAGGAAGAGTTGTTTTCTGCCCATGTTACTTATCCCAGTTCCCGGTAGGGATGCTTCAGGAGCTGACATTGTAGCTCTCACTCCAGTTACATTCATTTATTTCAGAGCTGATTTGATCTGTGCTGTTTTGAAAGCACTTTTAGGGACATTAGCCACAATGGCCATATTTCTGATAAACCACATAGTTTTCTGGGTCAACTGCTTTTTGCTCTGTTCACTCTCCTATAGCCATTTGGGCAAGTATCTACATTATTACATACCCACAGTTTACATAGTATTTTTATCTATAGCATTTCAAGGAACTTTCACTGAATTTCAATTGCCATCCAACTTTATTTAATTCCCGAGAAAAAGCCATCTCCTCTCTCACAGCAGTGCCAGTAGGCTTACTTGAACCACACCAAACATCCTAAGTCCAGCCTATGGCACATGTTGAGTGTGCCTGGACTGCTCAAGTAGCGGGTGATCCCTGCCTGTGGTTAGGGCAGTAAGAATTGCATTATCCTTTTGACAGACCCCAGAACTTCTAGCTGAAGAGTCGTAGTCCTCCTTTAGTAATCCCATCATTCACCACCTTTGGTTATCTTCATCACATTTCCCTGCTCTGATTCTCCTTCGTTGTCAATGAGGAGAGCAGAATGGCATGTATACCAGGTATGTTTCCTGTCTTGATCTCTTGCAGTGATTCCTGAGGTCCCGTTCTCCACCGTGACCATCCAGGAGACTTGAGATGATATTTTAATAGAAGGCTGTACTTAATTAAATGTTTAGTATCTATTGGAAACTCATTGTCCATAAAGAGAAAGTGGTAAATTAGCTCAGATGTAGACACTCACATTGTAGACGTCCTCCTATCATGAGACAGACCTCTCCTCCCATGCCCCACTGTGTTGCAATATCCTGGGATATTAGCTTTAGGCTAAGGAGTAAATAAATCCTCAGCTCACCACAGGTAATATTCTGGAGCACTGACTGCTTCTGATCTCGACCCAAGCATTGCTTTGTTGCTTCACTAACACTCAACTGATCACTTATGGAAGATTTATGTTCTTCCTTAGCTTATGCCAGCAGGAATGGCAAGAAAGAGCAACTGTTGTCTATAAGCAGCAGGATTTCATGGAACTTCAAGATGAGACCCAGTCCTCCTCCCGTCTCAGGTAGTAGTACAATAGAACTAGGAAAGGGTTGGAGAATTACAGCAATACTGATCAAAGACAGAGAAGGGCATCTGTAGAAGGAGCTACTAAGTAAGCTGGGATACTTCACTTTGGAAGAGACAACTGATGGGGATACAATAGGGATCTTCCAGACCAAGTGGAGATAGAGGGTGGACAAGAACTTACAGTTATTGGGGCATTAAATTAAGCCAGCCGGCGGCTTGAAAAATAACAAAACCAACTCCAAAATGCACTGGATGCCGCTCTTCACACAGCCAAGACACTCACCAGGAGCTGTGGTACTGCAGGCTACACCATGCCGCAGGAGCCAGATGTTTGCATGCAATATAAGGAGAAACCAAGCAGATTTATGGAAGAAAACCCCCTCAGTGTTACTGAACCCATCAACACCACCTTGGGCTGGGGAAGTCCCTAAGCTGCAAATTCTTGGTGTCTGGGGCATTTTTCAGGAGAAGAGCCTCTACGTGCACATTCTGTTCTTGTACTTTGCCCAAGGAATCTGCTTTTGCACAGTGTCGCTGCTGGGCATGAGCCAAACTGGAAAATCTAAACAGAAAATTGGGAAAATTGGGAAATGGATCAAAAGAAAACTCAAATTACAAAGATGGCAGAAATGAAAGCAAGGGACATATCAAAGAACCAGAAATATGCAAAACTGGGAAGAAAAAAGCCAGAAAGGAACCTGATGAAACTTCTTTGGAAATGCTTACTGCTCCTTCATGGGATCCAAGTACCTGGTGATGGCTTCCTAGCACAGTCTTACCTGGACAGACAATAGGATCAATGTCTAGTAGCTGGGTCCACAATCACCTATAGTGGTAGGTAGTAGCTATATCTACCCACTTGCACAATGGACAGAAGCTTGGCCAGAGCAGGGCAACACTGATAGGGAATTCAGTGACCTTCAGATGGAGGTGAAAGTGAGAAGCATCAGCAGGAGTCTCTAGAGGACCTGAAGGACATCTGGCAGTCTTGAAGTACAAGACACCGGGGTCTCCCTCTCAGCACTAAAAGCAGCTTTGTGAGGATTGCTTTGAACTGCAGTGTGAGCACACCCACCTTCACCATGCTATGGTGGATTTTCCAACCTAGACCCCAGTCTGGACCTGATATAAACTGAAATCCGGGATTTCCACTTCCTTTGCTAAGTGAAAGGCCCCAGCACTCTATGTCTGTGCAGCAATCCAAGAAAAGGAGATGGAATGATCAGACGTTCTTCAGACCCAGTTTGAAGTGAGACGTCTTGGTGTTACTCATCCAGATAAAATGGTGTGTTGGGCCACCCAGGAAGGCTGGTGAGACTGAAGATCAATGGTGAAGCATTCAGAGTCAAAATGAAGGGCCAGCACAGCCTGCACAGCAGGAGAACAATAGGTGAGGGCTTTAAACTTAAGAGGGGAGATTCAGACTAGGTATAAGGAAGACACCTTTACAACGAGAGTGGTGGAACACTGGCACAGGTTGTCCATAGAGATGGTAGGTGCTCCACCCCTGCAAGGTCAGGTTGGATGTGGATCTGAGCAGTCTGATCCAGTTGAAGATGGCCCTGCTCATTGCAGGAGGAGTGGACTACATTTGAAGGGAACCTTTAAAGTTCCCTTCCAACCCAAACTCTTCTATGATTCTGTGATTGTTCAAGGTAAGAGACAAGAGCAGGGTCAAAGTAGTTCTTGTACCCTGGAGGACCCAGGATTGTAGAGTGGAGCTCACCCATCCCTGGTCATGCCAAAACAGTCAGTCTTGCTAAGGTCCAGAAAAAGGCCAACAGCTCAGAGGGGCCTCCAAAGAGGTGTCTTGGATGGATGGAAAGAATATGATCATAATTCATATTCAAGCAGTCTACAAAGAGTTACTGGGCTCTAAGAAGGGAATCTGAGAATGCCAATGAATGACAAACTGAACCAGTCTAACAGCTTGGTGCTGCCTGAAGATGAATCACTCTCCCCTCCTTTCTTCTCCCCTCTCTGCTCCCAGCAGCAGACCTGACCACCCTTTTACACAAGCTCTTTTTTGCCATATTCTGCGTAATCAATGAGCTGAATCAGTCCATGGAGAGCTCTGTGGGCACCAAGCTGGTTCCAGATTGTCTCAGACCCACATGTGGCCTGGTAGCCAAACCCTTCAGCCACAGCATGAGCTAGGTGTTATACCCCTGCTTGAACTGAGTCCTGCACTGTCAGCATCTCAGCTTGGGTGAGCTGAACCTTACCCAAAGTGCCTTGAGTTCAACTCCATAATCTCCAGTTTGGTCCTTTCCCAGTTACCCTGGTGTGTCTGCAGCTCCTGGTGCTGCAATGGGACAGGCTGATCATCCTGCAGGTATGAAAAAACAGTTATTTCCAAAGACCTTAACACACATCCCATCAGTCAGGTGCATTCTGATAGATGAGTCAGGTTTAGGACAACCGAATTCTTCTCCTTACCCATCCTCAACCAGTGGGACCACATTCCAAGAATGGGATCAAGTCCTAGATCATATTTGAACCCATGTAGCTTAACAGATGCTTTCAGGAGTTGTGTTTTGAATCCTCTGGGTTTGCTTTAAACCACAGTTTCCTGGCCAGATTGTGTGGGATAGGAGCTAAGTGCACAGAGCTTCCTTTTTGCCACACAGTCCAGAAACTGCTCAGTGAAACAGCCAAGGAAGACAAAGAGCAATGCACAGGAGGAAGAAAATCATGAAGAGGGAAGAAAGAACAAATGTGGCTGCTGGACCTGAGGGTTCTGAGAGCAGGAATGAATTATTGGCAGCCTCAAATCAATCATCTGCTGTTTCTTAGGCACATAAATTAAAGTGGGGTAGAGCCTGGGAGACTTTGAGGCTAAACACTGTGCTGAGATGAATAGGGAAAACAGAACAAAGATAAGTTCACCCTGGAGAAGAGAAGACTGCGTGGAGACCTCACAGCAGCCTTCCAGTATCTGAAGGGGGCCTATAGGGACGCTGGGGAGGGACTCTGCATTAGGGACTGCAGTGATAGGACAAGGGGGAACGGGTTCAAACTGAAACAGGGGAAGTTTAGATTGGATATGAGGAAGAAGTTCTTTCCTGTGAGGGTGTTGAGGCACTGGAATGGGTTGCCCAGGGAAGTCGTGAATGCTCCATCGCTGGCGGTGTTCAAGGCTGGGTTGGACAGAGCCTTGGGTGCCATGGTTTAGTGGGAGGTGTTCCTGCCCGTGGCAGGCGGTTGGAACTGGAGGATCTTAAGGTCCTTTCCAATCCTGACTATTCTATGATTCTAAGTTTGGGCAGGAAGTGTTGAGGTAATGCACAGCCCAGGGAAGAAGAGGGAAGGGGTTGAAAACATTACCAGTTAAGCTACAGCTTAATAAGAAAACGAACCTTTACCCAGATTTGGTAAACTGGGCTCTGCTTTGGGATTTGCATTGCCTTCCCTTTGCAGGTGGAAAAACTTGGCAGCATGAATATGAGTGACTCTGGCTGTCCGAGGGGGGATCTCTCCCTCGCAAGGATGAAGAGGTTAGATTTTCAACCGAAGTATTTAAAACTGGACTCAATGAAGAGCAAACGTGAGTCCTGCTCTAATTCTAGAGAAGAGCAAACTGCCAGGGCTGGTTTTCCTCCGGGTCCCATCCCTCGCTATGCTGCCGCCTCATTGCCAGCAGGTGGTACTGTGCCCCCAAGGATCACACAAGGAGCAAGGCCTCCTTTGGAGGGGCTTTTCCAGGAGAAATCTTGTTCCAAACAATTGGGAAAGGTGTTCGCTGTTTTTCTCTGCTGCCCTAGGCTCCTCTTGTATCCTCCTTCTGCCCGAAACACTTGCCCTGTGCTCCTGAGATGAGGCACGAGGAGCACATGGGGATCTGCTTGCAGGGGATGCTCCTATCACTCCTCAGTGGCATTAACAACACGAGTGAGTGTTCAGTTGGATTTTGCTCCCCCTCCATCCCCTGGACCACTTCCATCCCCGAGAGTTGGGGGAGATGAGATGCAATGAGCTAGTCCTGATGTATGATTCTGTATCCTCTTAGCTGGGACACCCGAGTGATGAACACTGCCAGGTACTCAAGGCCTTGGGAAAGACGTTTTCAGGGGTATAATATTCTACCTGGGCTTTGCTGAACAGCTCAGGTTTGTCTGAAGTGGGACTGGGAAAGCATCATATACAGCTCAATGCCTCAAACTACATCACCGAAGGACGTTACCTCCTACTGCTGCATGGTCAGCCGCGGCAGGTCCACTGGATGGCACTGTGTACCACACTCCCAAGCTCTCCTGGCAAGTGACCCCCATCCTTATCATGCCTACTCCCGGGATCACAGAGCACAGGCGTGATGCAGTCGGTCTGTGGTCATCAGCACCTGCATTGCATTTTAGAACGGTCTTCCTCTAAAGTAAAGATGGTGTTTGAGAAACTCTAGTAATTGGGAGATACCTACTGGTTGCAAAAGCAGGAGCAGGACACACTTGTGCTGGACATTCTGGTTTTGATCCACAAAAATACAGTCTCATGAGCACAGAAACAGGAATCCTGTTCCAACACACAGAAAATCTACACATTCCTGTATGCATCTTCCATAAAAAATGGGATAACAAAACAAAAGGAAAACTGTATGAAGGTGGCTCTGATGTAAATAAAGATTATTCCCCCCTCAAGTGATAACCATTTTTTTACAGCAGCTCAGCTGTGGTTCACCACTTAGCCCCACAAACAGGCTACCTGGATAACTGAGGGGTAATCCCAGGAGAGGAACATGTGGCTGTGGCGACACTGCAACAGAGAAGTTTAAGCCAGAGGAGCCTTCATCACTTTATCTGCAGAAGGAGCACTCTGGGGTGGGTACAGAGAGGACCACACCAGATGGGGGATGCTCCGTATGGCCTTTTTGCCTTGCTGTGGAACAGAAGTGGATGTACAGGGATCAGAAGTGAAGCTCCAGTAACTTCTTAGCTCCAGGAAGCTCCAGCTTCCCCCAGCAATAAGATCTCCAAGGCTGGCCCACTTGCCAAGCTGCTTGACAGGAAAGATGCTGCTCGCACACTCTGAGGGGTGCAGTTCCTTTTGTTTTCACCTGAATACAGGAGGCAGAAGTGTCCTCAGATGCTGCAGAAGTCCTAAGCACAGAGCCTGGAAATTACTGGCTGCTCTGCAAAGCAGGCCCATGGTAGGAGCTGAGAATTAAAGGCCCATTTGTGTGTTAGGAGGATGAGGTTCATGGGTTTGTGTTCAGGGAGCAGCAGTGGGAATGGAAGACAGAGCTGCCCAGAACACTGAAATTTGGCAAAGGCGTATCTACAAACACTTGTCCAAGCAATTCTCAATGGCTGGAGCTGGCCTTCACTTAATGATAATCAACATCCCTTCAGCAAAGGTAGGCTCCTCCTGAGCAGAGAGGTTCATCACTGGGAATGAGGTAAGTGACCAGATTCAGCTTCTGGTGAGCAGGCAGGGTCCACGTCTGAATGATCCACTGTGATCCCAGGACTGAGCCCACTTTCAGGACAGCTTCCAGGGGACATAATTCTGCTTGCACTGTGCATAGTGCTTAGCTGGCCAGCTACATGCTTTGCCTGCTGCATGGATCTTGGCTTTGTAACCCATCATTTGGATGGCTCCTGCGAAGGTGTTCTGGACTACTTAAGTGTTTTATGTTATTCTCATGCACAAACCCAAGACTATATACTTAATTAACTTGTAAAGCAATACAAGTTATCATCAACCCATAGAAGTACTGGTGGGAAGGAACCTCTGGAGGTCTCTAATCCAACCTCCTGCGGAAAGCAAGACTAATGCCTTAAGGTTTCCTATGGTTTTGTCTTCCTGAATCTCCAAAACCTCCAAGGACGGATATCCCACAGCCTCTCCAGGTAGTAAGAACCCTTCAAACACAGCTCTGGGTTTAAAAAGAAACCCAAGGAGCTGATGGAAACAAACTGAAGTCTGCACCACAGCCCAGCGCAAGAAAGGAAATGGGCTCTGGAGTGATGTTCTGAGGGTTGGGAGGGAGAGCAGATCCCAGCCTTGGTCACTACCCCATGTCCCCAGCCATACCTGCTCTTTCATAGCTCACCATGACACCCTCAGCACCAAAGGTCCAGGAAGACCTGAATACCCCTGAAAAAGAGAATTGGGCTCTGTTAACCCAGCTGACCAGGAGGCGTGAGCTGCAAGCTGAGATAAACATTCCCATGGGATATTTAACGTCCCTTCCAGTCCAAACCGTTGTATGATTCTAAGGTATGCTTTGCTCCCAGTGCTGTTCTATGCCTGTAGAAGACTCATTTCTTTTGCTGGCACCTCTGCCTTTCACTTCACCATTTTGTCCCTTGTGTATAACATCAAATAGGCTTGAGGAGGACTTTTTTGCAGCACATCACGCTGGAAGTGTCACGTACCCAGCTCTAAGCCCACAAGGAGGAGAACCCAGGGCAAAACCTGAGCACTACAACACAGCTTTGGGCCTTGAATTACGCAAGTGTCACTGGAGAAATCAGGGTAAGACAACACAGAGCTGTATTCCCCCCTTTCACTTCAATTCCTGTCATTTGCTCAGCCAGATCCCTCCCAAAAACCCAGGAGCTGTGACAAGGAGGAAAACTGTCTCCAGCTCCATTGGGAAAGATCTTCAGCCCCTCTTCCTGGTGGGGGCTGTTTCAGTGCAGGCGCTGATGTGATGACAGCCGGCGTGAGCTGTTTGTCAGCTCTGAACACGCAAGAATTCCAGAAGTACGGAGGAAACGGGGTGGCGCATCGCGGGAGGAATAATGGGCTGAAAGAGGCAGGGGTCTGCCCCGCAGGGACGGGTCCCCAGAGCAAAGGGTGCACAACTTGTCCTAGATTTCTTTTCCCTGAGCTGCGAATGTATAATTGCAGGAGGGGACAAGGGAGAAAATGAGCCGAAGACTCGTAACTGCAGAGGCCGGTCCCTGCGAGCAAAGGGCCACATGTCTCCTTTTATCGCCAGCCATAATTCCCTCCTTGGCTCAAAGGCGGCTGTGAAAAGAGCAGGACTGGTTCAAACTTCCTTGGGGTCTCCGTGGCAACCAGCCCCGCAGGAGCCTTTTCTTCCTTTCCCCCCTTTCCTCTTTTGTTGTTGTTGTTGTTGTGGCATTAAAACTTCCCGGATTGAATCCGCACCAGGCACCGCTCCAGAGCTCCTGCCTGCCTCCAACCAGCTGCCCTTGCCTTTTCCCATCGCTGGGCCAGCAAAGCCCAGTCCAAACTCAGCTCCAGCCCAGCCAGAGCTCAACAGAGCCCAGCCCAGCTTCCCATCGGGATATTTGTCCCACTTCCTTCTCCCCCCACTCCTTCCCCTTCATCCCTTCCCAGTATTTTATCCTCTTACACTTCATGTAAGCCCCATGTTTTCCAACTACAACATAATGGAAAGTCACAGCCTGCAGCAAGAAAATAGCTGGTTTCAGTTTTACCGCGTATTCTCCAGCCTCCAGGATATTGCTGGGCTGGAGTCCTGAGGAAGGAAGGGAAGGAGAGGAATGACTCTGCTCCCTTCCCCCCATCCCTGGGATGCATTCCTCCAGATGTCGAGGTAGACAGAGCTGTCTTCAAACAAGCCCAGGACCTGGGGCACAGTTTCTTCATCTGCTCAGCTTGGGCAATTAGTCAGATTTACTGCAGCTGTGAAAGGCAGCTCAGCCTCTCCCATAGAACCGGGCTGCCCTCAGACACACAAGGTGTAAAACTGCCCTTCTCTATACTCTTCAGAAACAACACGCACTTGCCTTACAGGGCCTTTTATATGGATGTGGTCCCCAGAAAGCTCTGGGACTTGCTTTGAGGCTGCTTCCCAGAAGCAAGGCTTTATGTGCCTATAACCACTGATCTACACACGCTTACCCACTCTTAGCCATCTATGCTTGCTCACATTAACCTATGAGAAGACCATATACCTACACTTTGGCAATCAGAGCTCTACACATACTCAACCATCCTGGTAGCCTTTCTTCTGTATCCTGAGCTACTGCTTCACACTGATGAAAGAAATCACATCATTGTGCAAGAAATCTTTTGTGCCGGGCATGGGCCTGCCAAACATGGCTCAGGTGAAGACTGAGCAGAACCCTTAATGTTACCTGGAAATAATTTTCCCACTAACAACCGATAGCTGATGGGACAGGTATCCTACTCTATCAGACTCAGATCTACTTCACTTGGAGTAGGGATGACTTGGCTAGATCAGAAGGCTTTAAAGCATCATTACACATACTGCCCCTTTCTAAACCCATTGCTGAAGCAGTGTCTCCACATGATGCAATGTGGGACAACACAATTTCAGGCACGACTGTGCCAATCAAAGATGGTATTTATGTCCTTGTATTTACTGAAGTTTGAGATGGGCTTCATTGCCAGCCCTCCTTGCCCCAAGTTGTCATAGTCACTAAAAGCTCATGTGCCTTAGGGCTTAATTAGGTCACCTTTTGACTGAACTTCTCAATGGCACAATAGAGGAAAGATCTGAAAATCTAACCAGAGCTGTGATACTGCAGCAAAAGTTTGGTTCAAAATCATTTCTACCATCACTGGAAGACAAATAAGTACAAGATTTCTATACCATGAACTTAGAATAGGTTGGAAAAGAGTGAAGTGAGGTAAGGCTGTTTGTAAGCCGTAAGGTTATTCCTAAAACACTAAAAACATTGGTTACAGGGTTTCGCTAAACTCTGAGCTTTCTATTACAATCATCTCAACAGCTAAATCCCAACTTTCCTCTGCTTCACACCTGTGTCTTCAGCAAAGGGAAGATTCCAAAAAACTATCGAGTAGAAACAACATCACGGTGCTCATCTGAGCACGTGAACATCCATTTTCCTATAACAGCAGATGTATTTTCTCTTCGGCTAACTCACCTGTAAGCACCTCCCAGCTTTGTACACCAACTGCAGGCAGTGCTTCACTGGACATAACAGGCAGGCAAACATGAAAGGCAGCCCTGCAACCCCGCATAAGCTATGGGATTACTTGGGGGTACCATTAATGCTTTCCTGGAGTGAACACGGAGATGAGGCACCTAACAGGAGTGAGGGATGTGCTAGGTCAGCCAATGCAATAGCAACAGGCTGGAGTGCACCCCTCAGGTCACTGGCAGCAGAGCACATCCAGAAGATGCATGGAAATATCAAAGATGTTCCTGTCCAAAGATCAGAAGTGATGTAATAACCATTGAGGCCCTTCTTTAAATCACTCTGGTCAGGTGTTAATACAGGATTGCTGTTTCCAGGTAACGACTCCCTTGGGGTGCCCAGCTAACATGAACTGAGATATGAAGAATAAGAAACAGCAGGGGACTGTCTCTTAGAGCCAGAGGGAACATAGGATCTAGGAGAGAGCAGGTTTGGCCAAGCAAACTGAGGAACAGGTAAGTATAGAGATGTTTAGTGACCAATCACAGGCTAGCAGCAAACAGCGCTCAGAACACACAGAATTCCAGTAGTTTAGGATGGAAGGGACTCAGCTCATTCATGCTTTGAATGCATTTCTTCAGCTCCTTACAGACTTTTTAATAATTATTTACTTTAGGAGTGATGGCGAGAGCCATCAAAGAAGTAATTGGCTATGTTAACTCCACTTTGCATACCAAGACCAGAATCAAGGTCTTCAAAACAACTCATTTGCTTCTAAGACTCGAAACCCCTTAAATGATCATGGTCCTGTGGGACTCACCTTCTCAGCTTCTGTTTCTGGCTATGCCAAGGAGTGCGCAGATGTGCAATTCAACATACAACACCCAGCTAAGCCACCCTCCATCGCTGACCTAGAGCTGGCCGACAAATCAAGCATGCTGATGCCATCGCTTAGTGCTGCACCATGGATCACAGGTCTTGTAACGTTCCTTGCCTTCTGCAACACATCAAATCAGGCATCTAAACCCCCTCTGTCAGGTCATCCCAGGTCATCCATCTCTTGCCCTTCACTGTGCATTTTGAGTCATCCTCTTCCTCTCACACTGACCATGGGATAATTCCACCTAGGGCGGATGAACTGCACCAGAAATGGTTGAGTTCCTGGTGTCTCACTCTCACAGCGTCTTGGTGTGCTGAAACACATGCTGAGAACAAACCCAGGAGACTCCATGGTCCTGTCGCCTTCCCCAGGCACTTGGTTTCTTCTTGCTGGTAGATTCTGTTAGAGAAAGGAAGAAAAGCTAAAAGAAGGAGAAGCTGCAAAATCAGAGCACTGAGGGGAAGGAGAGGCATGTTTTGCCATGTGATTGCAATGCTTCTTTCCTGGAATGCTGCTAGAATAAATACAAGGATCCCTTCAGATGTCTTGGCACCTACAGTGGTTGGGTTTGCAGTACCCCGATGTTACCACAATACAGAAGGACCTCTATATTGACATTGTAAAGGCAACAGGGCATTCCTTGAGCAGCCAAGCCTCCAGATTCTTCCACTTTTTCATTTCTGGACACACTGAAACTGGTGTCCAAGTGTCATTATTGCCAAACCAGACAGGCTGATAGAATTGCAAGGACTCTCAGTCAATAAAACTGTCAGTCAGCAGCACAAGGAGGTATCTATAAGTGAATTTTTGAAATTGTACTCTTTTGGATAAATCTCATTTGCTTTTAGAAATTACATTTAAAATTAATGTTTGCTGTAGAACTTATAAATATTTGTTCAGGGCAGCATGAAATATCCCCAGGATAATTTCAGTGTGTAAGCATCAGATTTTCATTTCACAGCAGAGAAGATTGAGAGTGAGTCTGTTCATTTCACAGACAACATAGTCTTCATCCCTGTGAGACAGGTCATACTCCCTGGTGAGGCATGGCTGCCATTTCAAGGGCTTGGGGATCCAGGCTGATACAACCAAAGACACTACTGAAACCTGCCATTGCTCTATTAGTCATTTCAGTGGGAGAAACTTGGAGCCAGGAATCACTACGAGCCACATGTGAACAGGGTTAGGGGCAGTAAGGACCTTCTACTCGCATGATCTCACAGGATCTCCGAGCCAAAGCAACTGCAGGCATTCTTGAAACACAGTCTGTTCCCAAAAGGGGAACATGAATTCCTCATGAGGCTGGGACAGCCCATGATCAGAGCAGACAAAGGCTCTTTGGATGGATGGAACAAATTGTGGATGGAACAAATTAAGAGGTTTGAGAGGACAAGTGACCCAAAAAACTTCATCAGAAATCCGTCAGAGTCTGTAGAGAGCTCTCCCTTGATTTCAGTGTGCTCGGGATCAAATCTTTAATAACATCTTTCAAAACCTGTCCGTGGCCTCACCAACATGGTGTTAGGGTGTGGATGGGTGCTTTAGCATCTCCACTGCTTTTGCAATGCAGCCTTTCCCAGCACAAAACTGAGATCTCTGCCCAACACACAACATGCAAAGTCTCTGGGATTTGGGTCTTAGGGCACTTTTCCCCACTTGGTTTTCAGCAGAAGCAGCATTTTGTTGCTAGTTATTGGCTTGATTTATCAATCCTAGAATCAAGCAGCACAATACAAGAGCACCTGGTACTGTTCCCCAATGTCTGATGGACAGGAACATCTCAGCCACCAAGACCTTGGTGATGATCTCCAACCAATCATTCAATTCAGATTCCTAAAGCTGTCCCCAGTTGCATTTCTGCAGTGATCAGGATTTTTAAGCCCCTTCCATGGGATGTCAGTCACCTGAGATATCTCACTTCAGTCTCTCCTTTTGCTTCCCCTTTAACAGTTTGACATTTTAATGACAGAATCTTGCTCAGTACTTTAAATCCTTCTTAAATTCGTGGGGCTCCAAAACATCCCCCAATAGAGGTACAAACCTGCATAAGAATTTCAGGTCTGCTTTTGCTACTTAGACTTACAGGCTATTTAGTGGTAATTCTAAAGGTACTCCATGGCTTACTTTAACAAGGAAGTCAGAAGTGCCTGTGACCATTCCCTGGCACTGGAACCAGACAGACAGGAACACAGGACCACCTTAATGCATCCTGGTTAACTCATTTAAGCTCCAGAAGAGATAAGTCACATCTTAAGGGTCTGTTTGGAATAGTTCCTGTTCCACACTAATCCCAAATTTGCCTCAAGTCCCATGCCAGGCTCCATGCTTCATGGCTAAAAACATGGACAATAAAGCTCAGGATCTGGGGAAGATTCCCAGGCAGTGTTTAATTTAGTGGATCCTATTAAATCCATGTATCTCCAATTCTCATTTGAAAATCATTGCATTCTTAAACCTAAGCGATTGCATTCAATAAAACATAGCCGGATGCTAGGTGAGAGATTTGCCAGGATAGACAACACCCAATATACCCTTTGGGATCTGAGGTCAAAGGGAGGAACAAGACATATTTAACATCTATTATGGGTCATAAGCAGTTGGAAAACCCATCAGATTAAGCCTGGAGAAGCTTGGCCTCATAGTCCTTGCAGCAGATGCAGGGTCTGATGAAGAGGTAAGGTGCAGAGCGAACATCTGGTGGATGCCCTCTCTTGGATGCATGATGGTCAGGAAACAAATTACCACTTACGAGAACAGCTCTCCACTAATTCAGTGTGCAAATACACTAAAATCCATAAGAACTTGGGAATCGAGAAAGACTGAGGCATGAGGCAGGTGTATCCTGGTGATTAAATAGCATCAAGGAGTGTATTTATACCCAGAGCCTTAACAAAAGGAGCTATATTGGGCTGCCCAAGATAGGACCTTGGACTTCTGTTATAGCCATTCCTCTGCAATATATTGATTTGTTGACTACTCCTAAAGCTCCTAATATCCATCTTTTAAACTGGGCAGCTCCACTGCAGGCAATGCAGCTGTGATTGCTGAGGATGCTTTAGGAGCAAAAGCAACTTCTTTGACTTCTCCCATTTCTTTGTCCCATTCTGTTGAGTCATCCCCTTGATCTACTATTCTGACATATCAGCTCCTGTAAAAACAGCGTCTCTATGCCATAGCAAGGATTTTCAAGGAGAATCTTTGTTGGGTCTATTTGCAACACACAACCTCTTTAGAAAGGTGATACTGATTGTGATTTCCTTTTTAATTACATGGGTGGGGTTTGGACCATGTTTTCATCTTTCTGCATCCAGAGATGTACTTCACAAGAAATTCATCAATGGGGCATCTTCCCATTTGCCTGCTCCGCTCTTGCCATGCATTGGCACTTCTTACTGATAGAAACCCAGGCTGTCACTGCTTCCCCCTCCATCCATCCCACCCGCACACTTAGACAAACCTGAGTGGTGCACATTTCATTTAAATCAACAATCAGCTTTGCCCACATCAACGCTTTCAGGGGGTTATTCTGCCCCTTCGGTGCCCCCATTAGCTCTGCCTTCTGCAAGGGTTAACATTCACCTCCCTTTCCATCCAAAGAACAAGTTGTCTATCTCACCCCCACCGTGAGATTAAGTGCAATCACAGTCACCCTTCGTTCTTACCTTGCAAAGTCTTGGCACGCCAAGCCAGAAGCAAAGTCAGTGCATCCTGGGTTTCTAAGTGAAATTAAAAGCAAAAAATTGGGTTTCAAAGTGAAATTAAAGCCAGAAATCTTTTTAAAAAAGAAAGAAATTAAAAAACAACAACAAAAAACCCCCAAAACAACCCCCATTCCAACACCCAAAATCTCAGTGCCCCAGAAAAGTCTCTTGCAAAGAGGGTTTGTCTGTGGAAGCGAGGAACAAAGTTGTGGGGTGGAGGGGGAGGAGAGCGTGATTGACAGCCCTGAGCTGAGACTCATCCCTTACCTTGGGCCATGCGGTCTGATTGGCTGCCTGCTGACATCCCCAAGCCCTGCACTTTTTAATAGACGCTTTTGGATGATCTACAGGGAAAAGGCTTGGAGAGGTGTGTTTCTGACAAGGCAGAAAGTCACCCGCACTACCGGGGACTTGCTTTAACTCTTGTGTTTTGAATCGATTCTACTGTTTTTTCCTGGGAGGAGGGGGATTCTTCATTTTCACACTTCATGTTTTTCTGAAAACTTCGCTGAGATTCACCCCTTGCACCAGCCAGGACTAATGGATTACCACCTGCTTGGACTAATTTTGTCTTTTCTCTTCAATGGCACAAAGGTCTTAGCCGGTTACCCAATTTGGTGGTAAGATTTCTTCCCCCCCCCCCTTCCCTCTTTGATTAATGAATTAATGAATTATTAGCTATGGGATCTGCGTGGATGCGTGTTCCTTCCTTCCCACCCTTTGCCCTGCCTGAGCTGGCCACAACTGCATGTTTGATTCTAAGCTTAATTTCCTCCGATTTGACTGGTAAAGAATGAAAAGTTTGGGGGGTGTTTTGAAGGGGCAAGGTTTAGCTTTCCCTTTGCACAAATGGAGTCTTCCCCACCACTCTTTAATTTCTCCATTTTCGTCCCTGTAGCAATAGACATTTGTTTCGGATGTAAAAGGATGCGGTTTTATTTTCTCGTGCAATAGGAATTTTGGCTGTCGTATGACTGCGTAGCAGGGATTTTCTTAATTCCCTTAAATTGTGATCAACCCTCTAAGAAAAATCCCATTAATTCTATATTCTTTTTGGCTGCTACAGTTTTTGGACTTCTTTTTCTTCTTTTGTTGCATTCTGTCATGTGAATTTAGTCCGGCAAATAAGCTGAGAACGCAAATGGCACCTGAAGAAAATATTCCTTAGTAAAATTCCTCCAAGATGGATTTTGTTCTTTTGAATGATGGAATTGTCACTTCGCTCCTTGCACCAACAATAAAAATCATGTTTAAAAGAATTGGCTCTATCACATAATGGGCTTGATAAGTAACCCGAGTTAGTTATTTTGCAAATAAAGACAACACTCGATGCATAAATATATGAACAAAATGGAATCGGAATTTTGGTTTTTAGAACAAAAAATCCAGAATCAAATCTTTCAGGTCCTTGAAACACAGCAGACAGCGAGTTGCATAACAGAAGATTTCAGTTAATTTCTCTCTTTCTCATGGAGGATTTCTCATTGGAATATATCTCATTAAGTTTCTGTATGTGCCAGGTAGGGGCTGTAGCCTAATGATCTATTATGGCAAAGAGGGAGATGCTGGAATTTGGGAACTAATATTCTTGGGTTATTTTCACCTTTCCAGAAAAGTCTTTTTTATTATCATTGAATTATCACTGAATTAGATCCTTTCAGTGCCAACATGGAGATGGCAAGAAGTAGGTGGGAGTGAACTTGGGAATGGACTGCCATGTCTGGGAATATTTGGAAAGCAAAAGGGAAAAGCTGAATTTTTTTCTTAATAATCTACTTATTACCATGGATTTTGAGAATGAAAATGTGCAGTTCCGGTAGAGAAAGACTGGGAATACAATGAGAAGTCCATGCTCAGGAAGCATTTAAAAGCTACGCAGGTTCATGAAATGGCTAAATCACAGCAGGTTTTCCTGAAGAATTAAATGATTTCCTCACCCTGAGTGCGGCTGTCGAACTTCAGGACCTAAGCCTAGGGCAGGGGAGCCTACTGAAATAGGGGCAGCATCACTTTGATTCCTTCCATTCCTTTTCTGCTTCGTGTGGGGACCGGCATGTCTGAACGGGGGTGCACGGCGGGTTGTAGAACAGGTCAAAATTGCATGTCTGGATCCAAAGGCAAGAATCTGCATGGGGCAATGATACCTTGCCGTGACATCAGCTCTCCCAGGGTCTCACCAGCTCCTGCCCTGCCTCAGGCTTTGATATAAAACAGGATTTAACGCCTGAATCAAGGAGGGGTTTGACTCATAGAGCGAGGAACCGAAATCTTCTTGACAAAAAGATTTGGGTTTTCCCCATGATGCGAAAATATCCCCATGAACAAAATGTCTCTCCCTGTTTTCAGGAGAAGAGGCTGCAGGCAGGTGTCTGCCCCATGTCCTGGCCTTCTCCAAAATCCCTCCAAGTTCACCCCAAATGAACAATACAGGGGACATGTAAGACAGAAACACCGGGGGCATGGCAAGCAGTATCCATGGGAAAGGAGGGAGTTGAACAAGCTATCTGCACAATTCCATTCAATAGATCTGCATCATGCATATTTTTTGGAGATTCTGGCAATATCGAAGTGCCAGGGAGTCTCTGCTGCACTGAAAAGATGGGATGAGACGCCCCACATGGGGTTGAGGGTCTTTCATAGGGTTTTAGAGGGTTTTTGAAGGCTGAGGGAGCTGAAGAGCAGAAATATCTGGGCCAGGGCTCCCCGACTGCTCAGGCAGAGACAATGCTTCCCATAGCACACAGAATTAAATATCTCCTTCAGCCCCACTGAAGGCTTTGAATACCTGCTCTGTGAAGCTGGGGTCTTACTGCGCAGTGTGCTCTAGCATGATAAATACTCTTTCAGAAAGCATCCTTTTCCGGTTGTCTTGCTGATCCTCTGATCTATAGGCAGGCATAGAGCTGACTTTGGCAGATGAATCCCACTTGCAGGGTTCAATATGCCCCAAAACAGGAGGAGGGAAGCAAAGACAAGGTAGAGCATCAGCCTAGTCCCCTGTGCTGGGTTCCTGCACCCCTCCAGGCCAGACTGGACTAGAGATCATCAGTGCTTCCTTATCCTCAGCTAAACCCATCTCTGCTGAATACAAGACCTTCAGGAAGACACTTCATCTTGCAGGACCCAAGACTGCTGACAGATAGTGCTTGGTCCTGCTGATGCAACCTTCCTGGGTATTTTTCTACTGTGTAGGAAATATTTTGGCAGCAAAATCAAAACAGCTCATTCCTGCTTTGGGACAACTGGGGAAAACTGTAGAGATGAGGACGCGTCTGAATGTGCACAAGAAAAAGAAATGCAGTGAGAATGGAGCCTCATCACCTTGAAAATGGGTTTAGGGGTGGCTGAAATAATCCAGCTGCTCCAGAGTGCAGTCAGACAATGCCAGGAAGCATGACATCAATGACAGTATGGTGGAAGGGATATGAAGCACAAAGATGGTGTTGCTGAGGGTTTGCACTGAGTTGTATTTTTATTGAGGAGCCATGGAAGGATGCCGGACATCTGGTTGTATTATCTACAGCGAGCACAACCCAACAGCAGCCCTCCAGCTTGGCACTGTCATCAGGCCATTGGCCTCAGTGGTGAAATGTTATGTGCAAGGCAGTGAGGCTTTTGGCACAGGGAGGAGCAGGATGGATGGCATCCTGATGATGGTGGAAAAGGGAAGAACTTTGTGGTGCAAATACAGATCTGTAGTGTCCAGGCTGGTGACAGCAGGAAGGTGGAGCTACTGGGCTGCAAAGCCCATCGGTCCATCCTGATGGATTGCTAACAACTCCCTGCCGTCCTGTCCCCAGCCAACTGGCATTTCCCCAGTCAACACCTGAGTGAGGTCCAGGGATATCATGGAGTGTAGATGTAACCTTCAGTGAGCAGGGGTAGTATTTTGCTATAGGTCCAACCCTTCTTCATGTGCTTTCATCCTATTACAGCAGTGAAAAGGAACAAATGGGGCACAGATGGGAAAAGGTCACCTAAATGCTGCCTGCGAGAGTGCTGACAAGAGGAGCTGAAGCCAACAAAAGCTTTCTCAGATATGTGTCCAACACACGTGGTCTGGGTTGCTGCTGCTAAAAGAGAGGCAAGGAAAGAGGAGATGAAGAGATGTAGTGAGGCTGTGGAGACCGGAACTGCTGCTCTTCCTGATCCTTCAGGAGCGGCATGGATGGAACCAAAGTGGGCAGCGGGGCCATGGCTGGTATCACAGCACCGCAGGCAGCAACCATGGGTCATGTCAACAGGCTTGCTAGATGCCAGCAGAAGGGATGGTAGCGACACTAATCACACCTGCAGTCAGTGTTTTTAATCCCAAGTACTCTAATGACAGCATGGATAACAGAACACGTCTGAGCCATAGGGGGTCCAGCATTTAGGTAGACTGATGGATGGACCCAGAGCTTTCTGCTAATGTCCTGAGAGAATTCAGATGAAAATATAGCCCATGGCCAGACCTGTGTCAGTGCAGGCTAACAGAGACACTATGGCCCAAGAAACAACTAGAAACCACTCCCAGGATGCCAATACATGGGCAGGGGCAGAAAAAGACACTCAGGGAGAAAACTCTATCCACGGACTGAGAAGAAACACCAAATGCTTCCCTCTTCCATGAGCATCATTGACCAAGGAGTCTTGAAACCCTCCAGTGTGTCACTCGCCTGGAGAAAGGAGCCAGATTTGGAGTCATTGGTGTAAACAGGGAGTAAAACAATCAGCCCTACTCCTCTCATGGTTCCTCAAGACATAGAAGTAATAGGTCACTGCCTGTAACTGCGACTCTCATCGAGTGCATCTTCCCATCCAGCATTCAGTAGCCTCTAAGCAGATGACTTGAAAGAATGGATGGCTTTGTCTGTCATGTTATTAAATCTTATTTCTATCCCTCAGAAATCCTTCCAGGGGAAGCTAAAGGCTTTGGCAGCTGGCTGAGGATCCCAGTGGCCTTGGGCCCCTAGGAAGAGGCAGATAGAAACTTAAAAACATGTTCTCACTGGCCCCATAGCTGCTTCCTCATTAAGAAAAACCTGTAAGTGAAAACCATTTGCATGTAGATGTAGTCTGAGGTGACATGTAACTTGTCTACTTTAGCTTTCAGCGTCTCACCTTGCTGGAATGAATAGGAGCCTTCATCCTCTTGGCAGTCTTGGAGGTTTTTCATTCTCTGAAGGTTCAAAGCATATATATCCTGGAGCCTGTGTTTTGTTATAGGCATGTGGCTCTTAAAGCTTTATTCAAAAGGAACAAAATAGCATCAGAATATGAGAGTGGGTTTCCTGATGCAACTTCAGCTGCTGTAGCACTACAAAGGAAGAAAAAGACCCCTTGTATGAATTTCCTACAGCTGAAAATGCAGCCTAGTCTAGGGAAAAATGACTTAGACAGAGGTGGGGGTTGTCAGGGACAGAGATGACAGCGCTTGCCACGCAAGCCCAGAGGTGCTGCTCTGGCTCCTGGTCCGGCGAACGGAGCCAAAGCACCTCCACCAGCAGCCTGTCCCGGCATCCGAACCTCTGAACTGGAAAGGCTGACACACGACCCACGCGTCATCTTCTGCTGACGCTGCCGAGGGGTGTTCACACCCGCCAGTGGCTGTAGTCTGCTGCCCCTGGATGTGCCAAAGCTTGTCTGAAGCTACCTGGGAATTGCGGTGAGGGCAGCGGTGATGAGGAGAGGTGCGGGGGTGACATGTGGCTCCTGAACAGAGCTGCCAGTAAATAACGGCCACCAGCATTCCTGTGGGTTTAAAGGTTCAGGTTGGATCTAAGGAAGAAGCTCTTCCCTGGGAGGGTGCTGAGGCGCTGGCACAGGGTGCCCAGAGAAGCTGTGGCTGCCCCATCCCTGGCAGTGCTCAAGGCCAGGTTGGACACAGGGGCTTGGAGCAACTGCTCCAGTGGAAGGTGTCCCTGCCTGTGGCAGGGGTTGGAGCTGGAGGAGCTTTAAAGTCCCTTCATCCCGAACCAGGCTGGGATTCTATGACTTTTCCATAGTTAGGGCATGGCCAGTGCGAATCCATGGTTAGTCCATGCCATGAAAGAAAGAATATTACAAGCTGGAATTCAGATTCATGCTGCATGTCCTGCACAGCAGGCACATATGGGCAGCCCCAATCATTGCCAGAGGAGAGCTTCTGAAGACATACAGCCTTGTGAACCTCAACACTGTGAGCCGTCGCCTCTCCTTGTGAACCCAGGTCTTGGCAGATGTTAGCGTGCTCAGGCAGCATCTCTCGGTTTTCACTCTCCCCTACCTGGCAGAGTGCAGTGTGGTGGAGTCCTGAGCTCAGTAACAGCTTCGAAATGATCCTAGAAAAGAACAGCGCAGAGCAATAAGAAACGTGTGCACTCCCCTAAGTACCAGGGAACTTCATTCTCTCCAAACCTAACCACTCGCTCCCAGGAGTGCCCCAGCCCCAGGGATCCACAGGGATGAACACAGGGAGAAGGCCTCTGACTCACAGAAAGACTTAAAAGTGTTTCTGCCCTTAAGCCAGAAATCATAGAACCCCAGCCTGGTTTGGGATGGAAGGGACCTTAAAGCTCATCCAGTTCTAAACCCCCTCCCACAGGCAGAGACACCTTCCACTAGAGCAGTTACCATTCTTGTAACTAAATTCAGAAGTAAATGCAAGTGGTCCCAAAGAGCTTTTAAGCGTCAGTTTAATTGTGAACTGGTTGCTCTTCATTTGAACCTTTCATTAAAAGCAACGCTCGACGAAGTGAAGCACCTGCCTAAGGCACCCCATGTAAGAGCATTGGGAATTCAGGGGGCAGTTCTGGCCATCTCTTACTCTTGGCTGTGGGGTGTTGGGGATGCTGGAGGCTGCCAACCAGTGGATTCACCTGACTTGTTTCCCAGCTATACAGCAACACTTACCTTGATGTGGTCAGGTAGAAACTTCACACCCCACTGATACAGTCCTGTATGTGCCCAGCAGAGAACTGGTGATGGTGGTTACCCGCAGGAACATGAACTCGCAGTTGTGCTCATCTCAGACCCATTGAGCTGCGTGCTGGGCTACACTGGGAGGAGGAGTGTGGGCAGCAGATTGAGGGGAGCTGTCATTGCCTGCTTGGCATCTGGGGCATCGTAATACTGTGTTGAGAAGTGTCCTGTGCTAGCTTGAGAGGAATGTAGAGAAACTGGAGAGAGGCCAGTGGGTGCTTCCAAGATGGAAAAGGGATTTGGGGTACATGGCTCACCAGGAAAGGTGGTGGGACCTGGGCTTATTTAATCTGGCCAAGAGGATGCTGAGGGCAGTTCAACAGCAGCCTGTGGCTTCTCGAAAGGCTCTTACAGATATGATAGAGCCAATCTTTGTTCTGTAGTGCCAAATGATATAAAAAGGGACAGTTGCCACAAGTTGAGACTTCAAAGGTTCATGATTGATTGCACCCTCCTTGCTCAGGGTGGTGTGTCCTAAGCCAGGTTCTCATGGAGGTGAGGAGCTGCTGTCCTTGGACCTTTACAGACCTCCACTGCACAAAGACCTAGCAATCAAGCAGCTCTCATCCATGTGACAGCCCAAGGCTTACAATGGCAACATACAGCCCAACACACATGCCAAGGAGAAACCTGATGGTCACTCATCACCCCTGCTATATCTACATGCCTTCTGTGCCCAGAAATGAGCCATTGCCACTCCAGCTAGGTCATGACAGGTCTTTAGCTAATGCTTTCTTGCTGCTTCGGGTCTGTTGGTCTCCAGGTCCTGTAGTGCAGACACTGCTCTACTGAGTGTGCGAGCCAAGGAGAGGTGTAAGAATGCCTCCAGCCTTTCTTCCATCCCTGCAGGCACAGCACAGACCGGGGCAGTCTGAGCCCTTGGACGCTCTAAGATCACTAAATCACTTCTAACCTTTAAATTACACTTTCACCATGTTGGTGACACTCTGTGGGACAGAAACCCCCATGTGAGCAGTACCCTCCTGCAGCATGAGAACCAAGCTGCTTCCATCAGTGTATGCTCAACGTACAGAAATCATAGTCGGTTGGGTTAGCGATGGTGTTCATTTAGGTAAGTCTCACTGTTAACACTTTCAGCATTGTAGAACTGAGTTGCATGACTTGGGTAGAGCCAAAGTGGTATCCATGGCAATTTGGCTCAACTGGAGCCTGTTTGGGAAGTTTTGCCAGGCCAGAGTGAAACATCCGGGGCAGGTCTAGTAGGAGCCTTAGCAGCTACGAGTTGCCGCCTTCCACTGACCCATGTTTGGCTGGGTTTAATTTGTGACAGCATATCCAATATGGAACGTTCCTGAGCATTAAAATAGAAACAATTCTGGATTCAGAATCCAGCCATTCAGCCATGCGGACATATCCAAAGTCCTTGGTGAAAGTCAAGGCCTTTGTCCGTTCAAGAAATGCTTCTGAGCAGCTATTACCACTTTTTCAACATTATAAAGCTCATACCAAAGGCTTTTTGAAGGCGGATTTGCGTTCAGCATGGGTATGGAATCTTGTGGACATCATGTCTTGGGAGATACATTCAGGCCTGGAAATGAAAACCCAGGAGGCTGGCATTATTCTTTCTCTATTTGGGCAGACTCGTACTCTCAGTTTCCTAAAGGCAATGACTCTGTATGAGGCTTGCAATGGAAACCGTGCTCAACCTAAAAGCATAGCTTTAAAATGTTATAAGCTATTACTAAAAATCCTGATTTATAGCAAGACAATTGCAATGGGAATTCTATCCCAGAAAGGCATATATCCTACTATATGCAAATCACCAAAGCATGGTCTGCTGCTACCTGTCTGTAAGGCATGACCTCCAGAAAGTCTATTGTAGCTCTGATTCACCCAGTTTCCTCCCCCTGTGGGTAGACAGAGCCACCTCACGACTGCAGACAAGACACCTGTTTTCCACTGGCTGTTGCTGGAATGAGACAAATTTGATGTTCACCATCTCTTGCTTACATCCATAATCTCACTCTTCAGTTCCCAATACCTCTCAGGGGATCAATGATTTTCCTAAAGGCTCTGCAATGGGAAGGAGTCATCAGGACCTTGGCTGTATAATTCACATATGCCATGGATAAACAGTTACAGCTCATGTTCCTTAAATTACTCCAAGTTTAATTTTAATTCTGGTGGCAGATGCAATCTTCTTTTCGCTGACTTGATCTGAAGTTTATTTTGTCTCTACAAACTGAAGTGATTTAATATTACTCCAGTTTGCAGGAAATATTACAGCAATACTGGATGTAATGGAAAGCTTCTGATACCAGGCTGTATTATTTAAGGATGTTCAGTTGAAGTTTTCAGGATAAAGGCCATATCTGATGGGGCATAGGCTGAGAAACACTGTGTTGGAATTTAAAGCTTTTTTCACTCTATCTGTGCATTGACTGCATATGATTTACAACTTTTCCTATGATAATACCTGAAAAGAAAGCTTAAGACTAGGAGCATCTTCAGAGTCCCCACCTCTTCCAGCCCAGGAACCCTCAGTTTATCATTTACTCTGACTAGGAGTACAGCCAGGACTCCTTAAAATTGCCAAACCAACCCCAAAACAGAAGGTATTCGCAAACCACTGGGTCGGGCAATGATACACACGTATCCATTTCCCTTGTCTAACACATTACCCTACGTGTTTCCAGATCACGCACCCAGCACATGAAGTAGAGAGACGGGCTAGTGCTGATGTAGGTTAGTGAAGAAAACACCCACTGGCACCCAGGAAAGAAACTGTGAGTGACCCTTGGCTGAAAGGGCTTCTGTTGCACGAGCTTGAGAAGTGGAATATTTACCCTGGCACAACAGAAATGTGAGCACCATGACTGTCAGCGTCGCTGCTTTCCCACCTCCGAGAGCATGAAAGAAGCAAGTTTTGATAAGCAAATCTGCTCTGATGAAAGAGCTTTCGAACTCCTTTGCTAAAGATGGGTTTCCTGATTTGCTAATTTGTCTTTTCACCATCCTCTGAACCCGGCGGGTTTTAATTAACCTGACAAATCTAATCAGGTTCAACTGGCACCTTTCCCAGGACTTGCATCTTGCAGTTTTGAATGAGAAACTCTTTTCCCAAGCCCCGCTAGCACTGCACTGTCTCAGACACCAGAGATCCTCCTCCACCTTTTCAACAAATAGATCCTCCAAGTTTGAAACGGAAGGGGTTAGCGTTACGTGTCAAAAATCTCAGTTTGCTTCTTTATTCTAACCCCGTTTCTACGTCTCACACTCATCCGGTTTTCCTGCAGTGACTTTCCAGAAATAGTGAAGAATTGTAAGATCCTTGGAAAATGTCACTGGGGCTTTTCACAGCTCCAGGGGAGTCCTAACAAGTGCTACTCAAATCCTTACTCCTTATTCCTCTCCACCCACTGGATCGATGCAGTGCAGGTGGCTTCATCTTAGCTAGTGCCTTACATTAGCAGATTGGGTTTTACATGCAGAGCTCCATGTGGCAGAGCAGGACAATGGTCCCAGCTGAAATGTCTGCAGTCCATCAGATGACCCCCATCAGCTGCATGTACAATACAGACAGGTCCTGGCTTACCTGCAAGCCTCACAAAATGATTTCTTGTCTTGCAGGACTTACCACTTCAGCCTCCAGCCCCGATTCCAGCCAATAGCACAGATACCCCATGCCTCAGCTGTGCGATTCCCTCATCACTGATTTGGTTTTCACTTGATTTACTAATACCTGCTTCTCGTAACTGCTGAGGCTCCCAAAACAGTGCTTGGTTTGGGTTTCTCATCGGTGCAAAAGGATTTTCAATTGCCTTTTGAAAACAACTATTGCATTGTATGTGCTCTGTCCTCATTATCTTAAACTCACCTTTAATGAGTTTTTATGAATTCCACCCAGTTTCTGTTTCATGTGGTCATGCCAAGTTATGTGTACCTGTGCATTTTCACTGCTCTTTTCAGTTCACTCCTTTTTTTCCTGTAAATCTCCTGAAAATAAGACCTCAACAAATGAAAATCTCTTTTGTGGCTTCTGTGGGGCATGGCCTGTTGCTTCTGTTTGGTTAAGTGAGAAAGCTGAAAGAGCCCGGGAGCTGACGTAAGACCTTACAAAGAGGGAGCCTTTGCCTCGAACTAAGGCAACCGTGGTACAATGGTCAGGATCATAGTTTTAGGGAATTAAGCTCTACCAAACTCCCCGAAGGAGTCTTAACCCATGTCTGCTGGGGCCTTGTCTGTAGTCTTCACAGCCTTACTATGAATAGCGGTCTTGTACCTTGGGGGCAACCTTTACTCAACCTTTGATCAGATAAATGAGTTTGCACAAAGGCACTACAAGGAGAATTAGGAACAGCCAGACAATAGGGAGACAGTGGTGATAGCGCTCTCATCTACACAGGACTAAATAGTGTAGTTCTTGAAAATCAGCTTTTTATCCCCAGAGGTCACAGATGAGGCTTCCCAGATGTTCAGGAATGGTGGCATTCCATTTAGCACAGCTGTTTCCACAGCGGAGGCAGACACGCATTGCCATTGGTATCTCCCCACCATTGGAGTACCAATGCTACTCCACCTACCCACACTGTAACAACTAACTTGCTTAGCCCAGTCCAGGAGGCCTGGCTTACTGCTAGAACCTGCGTATACTGGGCAAAGCCACCTTTTATCCTTGCCTTATTTCTCATGGTGTTTCCCTTGGTACTTAGTTGCTGGCTGGGTTTCCACCATGACGTCTACACAACCGAGACTACTTGTGAAGGAGGTAGAACAGTGGCCACATTGACCTTTGGAGCAGACCCAGTGCATTAGCCAGTTCAACGTTATCTCCAATGTTCATGGTGGTTTGTCCCTCACGTCTTTCTAGAGCCCAGCACCCCACCACTCTGAATGTTGCTCCATGGAAAAGGGATAGCAGAGGTGCAATTCTTCACCACAATGAATCGTCAGAACTAATTCTAGATCTGGTTTACAGAAGATTCAACTCAGCTTTTCCATGTTGTATCTGACAGAAAGCACTTTAAGATCCAGTTCATTCAGCTGCAGCAGAACTGGTGCCTTAGTCTCAGCTACACAACCCAGAGTGGCCAGAGCCATGCTCCACACAAGACCATGGCACCCACTGTCTCCTCTTGGGCAAAACACGTCCTTTTTGGGGTAACCTCAAGCTGTTTATAGCAGCAGAATCACCCCTGTTACCTTCGAGCCCGATCTCAGGGCACAATGAAGGGCTCTCCAAAGACAGGCAGCCCATCGTAGATCACACCCCAGATTATGGGGCAATTGGGTGGATGTAGCAATCCTCATCCAAGGTGTTCAACTGGATGCTGCCATAGTACCTGAGAACTAAACAGGTACTTTTCAATGCCAAAGCTGGTGGCTCACAGTGGGTGATTTCCAGACAGCTGACACTAACCACTACTGAGGTTAGCTACCACCGAAGCCTCTCAAGGCAACACCCCAAACTGAAGGCCCATGGACTGCCCAACAGGGGATGACCAGTATCCCTGCTGGCCTGAGTGGAAAGGTGTCTTTTCCTTCCCTTGATGTCTGGATGGAGTGTCCCATCACTCCCATTCCCTCCCTAGTAGGAAATGCCCCTCCATCAGTGCCAGCACTGGGGAAGGAGGCAGGAAAGGAAGGTGAATCCAAGTGGTGGGCTACTGCTTGGCTGGGAATGCCTCGCAGGCAGGACTGGCAGTGGCATGGGGCAGCAGCACCAACAAACGTGGAGGCCGTGGTCACACACTGTGCACATGCAGATCCACAGCCCTGCCAGGACTTGCTGATTTGGAGTGAGCAAGTCTCCAAGCAGATTTCAGTGGCTCTCTTTGGAGGAAAGGGTTTGCAGTGCTGAAAATCTTGCTGTGTTTATTGCAGTCACAGCCTGGACGCTTTCATTTGCATATGCAAATCATATGCATGTATGTAAATTCGGGGGAGAATATTATCACAGTCCCTGCAGAACAGATTCTCTCCCATGGCAAATCACTTGATTGTGTTTTCTAAACTGAGAGTGACATTGCTTTGACCAGGCATTACTGAACATAACATTTATATCTGATGCACAAGACAATAAAGCAGCCCAGTTGCTGGACACAGACCCCTGTCACCAACTTCATTCAGGCTGCATTCATTAGGAAGAGAAGCAGATTCCAGCTCCCAAGCCCTGCCCACCCCCATTCCCATCCTTCCAGCATTTGCTGTCAAATAAGTCAGAGCCAAACCGTGTGAGATGCCAAGACAAAGGGGGGGAAGCAGATGCCAAATCACTTTCAGGCCCATGACAGAGCCCTGAGTCACCCAAACTGGAGCAGCTCTCCCAGAATGGGCTCATCTCACAAAAGTGCTGTTGCTGCAGCAACACTAATCCATACGCCAGTGGGCAGAGGGATAATGGAAGGGATGCAACAGCAGATTCGTTTGCTCATGCTCAGACAAGGGGAAATTGGAGTCATCTAGCGGGATCTGCTTGCTCTGGTATGAAGCCCTTTGTGGTTGTGAGGACTACTCAGGAAAAGGGCTTCTGACATTAGAGGGAACCAGCCTCAGTGCAGGTGAATGGCTCAGGTCTGACCCCTGCTCTCTGACCTGCGGTTGGGCAGTCCCACAGATGAACCAAGAGGGACCTGACCAAGCTCCCTTCGCTGTCTGGGCTGGGAGAGAGACTTCTCCACAGGGCTGGACCGTGCATCACACCACATCTGATCTGAGGAGCACCCAGGTCCTGGATCCCTCCATAGCAATCGCTTGCGTCACCAGCAGGTTCAACCCTAAAGGTGACATGGAGACTGAAAAGAGCGTTGATACTGGCAAAGGACACGGGGCCAGGCTGTCCCTTCAAGGGTGTGGGCAGGACATCTGAGGATGAAGCACATCAAAAAACTCAGGAGAGAAACCCAGACCCAAGCTGGGAACAAGAGGTTGTATGTCATGCTTTGCCTGTCCTAGGGAGCCCAGAGCACTATTTTACCTTAATCCTTTCCCAGTCATGATGCCTACTGCTCTCCATTCTCTTGTGAGAAATGAATGTTTGCTTCTCCGACAGGGGATCCAAAAATAGCATGGCTCTTCCTCAGATCTCCACCAACATCAGTGATGGGCTGTTATTCAAACACATACAGATGCCCAGACTGCTCACAAGAGAGCCAAGGCAACTCATAGCCATGGACTTCTGGCTCCATGGCTCCACCATGGTCCACATGAGCTAAGAGGAGGCAGCCAAAGTCCTGACCTAAAAGACATCAATCTCCATCCCAAAGAGCTTTTGCTGTGCAGATCAGGTGTGCAGGGCACACGCTGGTAGCAAACATACAGTTTTGGAAGTGCCTGACAAGGGTGCTATCTTCAGGGTACATTATCTCTGGTAAGGATGGGGGACAGAGAGAAGCAAAGGGTATGCAGGAAGCCTCTGCTAGATCATGAAACTGCTTGAGGCTTGGTCCAGGAACACTACACTTAGTGCTGCTGAAGGAGCCACTGGCCCAGCTTGACGTGCTGGACTGCTCTGGGTAGCAGAATTGGTGTCTGCTCTTGAATCACAAGGACTCAAAACCCAGCTGAGGCCATGAGAGAGGTGCTCAGAAGACAGACACTGCAGGGCATGGGAGGGAACTCACCGGTTGCTTGGGGGAGTGGGAGCAGCTCCCAGGTTTCCATTGGCATTTGCGGACCATGGATGCTTCTGCAAAATGAGTTGCAGGCAGAGCACTTGAAAACTATTTGAAGCTGATCTCTTCACAAAGCTTGTTTGGATCACAAAGGAGCAGAGCAGATCCAGAGCCAGAAACAATCTACAGGGAACAGAGGAACTTCCTGTAGTGCTCTTTATGGGCATTAATTCAGCATCACATGCTACTGCGCTGGGAGGGTGTCCAGCACAGCCATTTGGGGAACCCAGTATCCTTCCTCCATCGCCTGCACTAGGGACCTGGATTCATTTGTGGGCTGCAATATCATGATGCTATTTCAAATTACTGAGTTGGCTTAAACTTGTTCCATACAGTACCCCCACATCCTTCCATGTGTATCACCTGATACGGAAACCTGATGGAGGAGTTAACCTTTGTTTAGAAGGGAAATAAGGAATAATATAGATTTCCCAGCAGCCGCCCTCACACTACAGCTGGACCCAAGCTCCTCCAGTGCTGCCCAAGCATATCCACCTCCTTTTGCTGCCTCTGTCAGTGCAGCCACTATCAATACGTGCAGAGGACTATTATGGCAGAAATCACAGCAGGACACAGGCCACATGGGCTCTCCCTCTTCAAAAACCAGAGGACAGGGGAAAAATGAATTGTCCTTGCAAAGCCAGGCAGGGCTGTGCACTGTGATCACTGGGTTTGATCCTTTTACCCCAAGGGTGAGGAATTCATTTGTATTGGCTCAAACAGTTCTTTCAGACAAGCACAGGCTGCATTTGAAGACAGTGTCAGAGAATCTGCAGCAAGTGTTGGACGTTTGTCTTTGTCTTTGAAACTTGTGCCTTTGCATTTTGCCGGTCTGAATTCCCACTCCCCAGCCATTGTCCTGCCCTCTTCTGCTGGACACAAAGTCTTAATCTTCCCCTTCTTCTCACTGTAACTAAATAATCTCTCAGAAGTCTTTCCAATAGACTAATCAAACTGTCAACATAAGCCACTGCCTCAGCTCACTGCTATTGCTCTTTTGTCCCCTTTCCGTGTTTAACATCCTATTTACAACAAGGAGGAGGGTTAAACCACTCCAGTGTCTGCAGTAATGGCTTGCAGCATCATGTGCTCTTGACTGGACAAGAGAGCACACACTTGGCCGGAAATCAATGAAGGCAACAGGAGGACAAAACTATCCTTAATGTGTCCAGGAGGGAAGGTGTAGGCAACCCTTGGAGCCTGGGAGCTGGGTAATCCAATTTCATAAACAGGACTCTGTCCTCTTTCCCCTTGGATGTCTTATTTAACTTTGCTGAATGTCAAAGGAGATGGTTGCATTCTCATGGAGATACCATTGTAGATGGCTACGACTCACAGCTATGCAAGCTTCATTAAAGCACTGTGTGGCTGCTGTTAGAGATGCCACATTTGTGATCAGGCTTTCACAGGCCCCAGCAGCACCTGTACACTGCAGGCTTGAGGAGATGCTCTTGTACCATCAGATATATCAGAAAGGGTGTCCTTTGGTGAATGGTGCAGGCCAGGCACCAGCAGTACCAGCAGAGCTGCTGCCTGTGGGTTTGCTCAGTGACACGGAGTCATGGTGACGCTTTAGAGGCTGTTTCTGGCTCGTGACTCGTCTTGGAGCTGGACACTTCCTATTTCAGTTCATCCCACCTCCTCCCTTCGCACTAAGGCAAAAAGGAGGTATTGTCAGAGCAAGGGGAAAGTGCCACAGAGAGCTGTGACTGCCCAGGGGAGCACCAATATGGTCATTCTCGACGAACTTTATCCTTTGGCATCCTCTGCTTTCGTTTTCCTTTTCAATAGGCATTCCTGTGCTTCCCATGTTCCAAACTACAACTGCAGTACCTAAGAGACAAATGCTTCAGGTCGGATTAGGTGTCCTCGAGGGGATTTACATTTCTTCAACCAAACTCAGCTCTTTTCCACCCAGGCAAAAGGCACTTGATAAAGCAAAATCAATGCAACAGTTCGCCCCTCTCAGAAGAGAACAGACCAACCACTCCATCTCTCTTCCCTTTGCCAGCACCGTATCCTCCCTGCCAAGCATTCCCATGCACACACATTCACCCGTGTCTGGTCGGGCATCTCTTTTGATCAAAGCCAAATCCAATTGGACTTGCTGAATTGTCAGAACCCCAACTCAGCAAAACCCAAACTAGAGTCAGTGCCAGGGGAGCACTGGTGTAGGGCAGCTGAGGCATTCGATTTCATTTCATCACAGCCCAGCTGCAATCTGCACTATATAAACAGTGCAAACTAGTGGCCGAGTGGATGTGGGGACGCGGGTGATGGGTGCAGGTCCATACACAGGTGCAGCTCATATCAGGCCTACAGGAACAAAGGAGATAAGGAAAAAAGGGTGGAATAAACCAACAAGATTGAGTTCAATTCATGTGGCAAAAGTCTCACCATAAACCTTCTGCCCTTGCTCGCATCCTGGAGGTGCTCTGCCCCTCTCTGCAGATGGCCTTCACCCAGTAAAGCCCCTGTGCATGGCATTGTCTGGGACTCGAGGGCAGGTTCAACTTGAGAAGTCCTCCTCTAATTCTCTGTGGAGTTCACTGGAGCTTTTCTGGAGTGCGATTCCGCTCCTTTACAGTGACTCTAAATTGACTCAAGGTGTACAGGGAATGGGAGAATCCACATCCCACTGACAAGAGTGACTTTTGGTTTTAGAGTGGAGGAAGAATATGAGAGACAAACAGCCTGGTCCTTTGTAGGAGGGATGCTCTGCTTTGGCAATCTTTTGAATGGTTGAAATTACAGAATGAGAAATACATAATGTGATGGTTCATACTCCCCAGTGTAAACACCCACAGAGCCCACCCTGAGCAGGACAACCTCCTCCCCAGCTACCTCCTTCCAACACTTACCTAACATGCTTCCTTGAGCCTCATCCTGGCTTTTTCCTTCTTTGGCTTTCCCTTTTTGCTGTATCACTGCATCCTTCCCATTCATGTCTCCCTGGGATTAAATGCTCAGAGCTTAGCATAATCCATCCTCTGCCAGTCTGTCTACAGGGCAAGCTTCTTCTTGCCTTCTCTGCCATCCATCTACTCACTGGCACTTTCTTCTCCTGCTGCGGTGTCTCTGCCAGGCTCACTATACTCCTTCAATGCCCAGATAGCAATGATGTGGGACACAGCTTGTTAAGCCCTTGGGAAACTGCCTGCGGTCCCATCTCCGGGACCTCAGAAGAAATTGACCTCTGCTCCCAAAAGCTGGCCCTGCCAGCGCCCTCACAGGGAAGAGCTTCTGCCTAAGAGCTCATCTCTGTCTCCCCTCTGGCAGTTAAAGCCATTCCCCTGTCCTATCCCTACAGACCCTTGTCCAAAGCCCCTCTCCAGCTTTCCTGCAGCCCCTTTAGGCACTGGAGCTGCTTTAGGGTCTCCCCAGAGCCTTCTCTTCACCAGGCTGAACAACCTCAAGATATGGGGCTTTTCGTTTGACTTAATGTAGATGTAGCCTGGGATGTGTTTCAGTACCTACTTCAACATCAGTGTGGATTGGAGGCTAAACAGAACAACACCAGCACCTCCCCGACATTCCTCAGACCCTAAGCAGCTCCTCAGCACCCCTTTGTAGCATTCATTTTCTAGCTATACCTGAGAAATCATCGCCCTGATCTCTCAAACTAAAAGCACATGCAATAAAAGCACCTCTCCCTTCATCTGGGATTACAGGCAGGGTACACACTGTCCAACCCTTGGAACACTCATCAAAGGATCATTTCATTAAGTGCTTTCTCTTTCTTTCCTTCTGGAAATAACCAACATTTCTCCACAATTGGAGCAGGGTGCCAAATTCCCAACCAGCTGGAGCTGCGTGCTCCAGAACAACACGGGTTGACCACCCTTGGTCTTCCCAAGATCCTCTCATGGGGCACTGCCCATCCCTGGGAACGTCCGCCTGTCCTGTAGTGCTTGGAGGAGGGATTAAGCCCTCCTAGAAGAGGATGCTGGAAGAGGGTTCTGCAGCTGTAGGTAGGACACAACTCATGGATGGGGGCAGCACTGTGTTGCATGAATCATAGAATCAACTGGGTTGGAAAACTAAGCTCATCCAGTCAACCGTTCCCCAGCACTGCCAAGGCCACCACTAACCCATGGCACTGAGGGTCTCGTCTACATGTGGACAATAAATAGGTCACCCAGGACCTAGGGGTACTGAAGTACCCTGAGCTGTCCCTCTGGGAGAGCTCTCAGAAGGGTGCTTCACGTATATCAAAGCAGCCACAAGTTTGGGAGTGATTCTCAGATAAACTTTGGCCTTTGTGAAGGTTTTAGAAAGCTTTCTAGCCCTCAAGTGTGGCTAAATGGAGGGAGAATCCTAAGTGGGGAGAACCTGGCCCTGTGGGCTGCTGAGTTTTGGGCAGATCAGGGCACTTATACACACATAAGGAGGTGATTTTCAAACACACCAGCTGGAAAAGGAAAAACAGCCTCCTCTGTCCAAGAGGTCACATCACACCAGGGTGTAAAGTCTACAGAGACTTTTGAGGGCAGCAACAGAGAAATACATCCCTACATCCAGGCTTATGCCCATGGGACTCACCCGTGTCCAAGGGATGGGCCTCTGGGGCTTTGGCGCTTTAATCTGTTTTTATAAAAAGAACGAATTTCCTACCTGCTTTTGTAGGATTGCAAAGTCTGGTGGAGAGTTTACGGCAATGGTGGCATCTCACACTGGGGACACAAGTGCCCACTCTACAGAGAAGCTCGAATCTCAAGACATATTCAATAGAGATTCAACAGTGGGTGATTTATGAGCAAAGATTTGGGATTCATTAAAGCTCTCCAGTTCCCGACTCAACTGCAATGTTCCTTATTTGAATTCTGTCATCCCTTTTGTTCTCCATATCCAAGACCTGGCATTTCTCAAGCTCGTATGTGCATATATACTGCATGCTTTGACTTGCAACGATTTCCCTCTTGCTTCTCTTGATCTTCAGGCAAACCCAAGAATTTGTGTCTTACCCTGCTCACAAAGGGCTGCTGTCAGCAAATTATAAGAACTAAAAGACATGAATATTATACCAGCTATAACACCTCCTTCAAAGGTCAGACAGCAGAAGGTTGGAGTTAGCAACTGCAGGTACTTCTTTGTGTCAAAGTTGGGATGAGATTCGTGATCTCTGAGCTTAAAATGAACGTCTGCCACTTGGTAAAGACCCCTTGAGCATTGCATCAGCTGAGGTAGACAGCTCCAATGCCCCAAACCAAAACCAACAGGGTCTGGCTCTCCTGGAAGGTTTGTATTGACCCCACACCTCTGCTTGCGCTGATTTTGCACAACCCTTTAGTTACCTGTAATGTAAGCGTGTGAGGAGGCCTCTGATAGGAAAGGGAAAGGGCAAAATGGGTGAGGGCTGGGAAGGGCTTGTACAGCACTAAATGAAGAGAAGGAGCCAGCAGGAAAACTCCTGGACCCCAATGTGCATTTCAGTGCATCACACTATGGCCGCTCAGCACTGCAAACCAGGGGGGTGCCAGCCTATACAATCGTCCCTTTAAAACAGAACATGGCCCAGAACCGGAAAATGCCAAATATGTCTAAAGATAGCACAAAGAGAAACCTCCGGGCAGAGGAAGGTTTTCTCCAGCACAGCGGGTGGCAAACGAGAGCTCAGCCGGGACCTGGTTTTCTCCCGCTGATCCTGAGTTTTCCCAGTGTGTTATGAGAATTGCAGGGATCGATACGGGGCATTGACAAGGCATTAGAGGGCACAGGCAGGAAGGATGTTTGCCTTGTAACCTGATGAAGCAGTGACCTGAGACGCAGGGGGAAATGCTGTGTTTTAAGAGTCTCATTTCTACCAGGTCCTTGGAGCCCTCAAGGAGCGCTGCTGGCCGTGGCTCTCGAGGTGGTGGGAAGAGGAGCTGTATTTAGTTGATGCTGAGACAAAGGGAGAAGATGACAGTGTTGAGGCTCCCCGGCACTCACAAAGAATAACGGAATCAGGGAATGGTTTGGGTTGGAAAGGACCTTAAGATCATCCAGTCCCAACCCCCTGCCACGGGCAGGGACACCTCACACTAGACCATGTTGCCCAAGACTCAGAGCCAAAGGAAGCTTGGTACTTCCAAACCTACATGTCCCATAGGCAGAGGGGAAAGAAGAAATGTCCCAGCACCTTTTGCTCTCACTGGTGGGAAACCTTCTTTAGTTCATCCTAAAAACTCCTGTCCATATATCTTGGACACATATCTATCCATGTATCTCCTTTCCACATATCTAATCTGGCCAAACTCTGCCACTTTCAAATACTACTAGGTCCGATTTCTCTGGATACCATGCGTCTTTCCAACCAGTGGCCCAAATAGAAGATGGCTCCGTGGGCCACCTCTGTAGGAAGGATGAAATTGAGAGGGTGTGCACTGTGCCTCCCATGCTGAGGCAATGAGGAGGCTTTACAACCTCCTCAAGGATGCGAGGATGTGCCCACCAGAAACTGCAGTAAGAGGATCTGCACAAGACCATTTATTCCCACAGTTTAGCTCATCCCAGACCAAGGGGAATCATAGAGAGTCACCTTGAAACCGCTCGCTCCACAGCTTTTCTATGTCTAGCACTATCAGATGGGGAGAAAAGGAGCCGCTGGCCTGGCAGTGACAGCACTCCTGGCGGATTTAAGGGATTAAGCAAAGAGATTCCCCCTGCGCTTGCCAAAGGCACTCATGCTCCTCGTGCTGTGCGATGCACTCACACACACACAAACCCCCTCCTTTATGTGCACATCTGTCTGCTCACGCTTGTACACACAGTGATGAAAGGGAGCCTCCCAGCCCAGCGGAGCTGTGGAGCTTTCGTGGTCCTGCCCTTGAGTGTGAACGTCTGGGTTGCGAGTTGATGCTGGGAAAACGCGTCTGTCCCCTTCTGTGGGTAAAGCTGCGGGCAGCAGAGCAGTGCCGGCTGCTTTCCCCACCCGACGCTGTCCTCTGTCCCTGCAGGTCCCTTGCACTAGGTCAGCAGTACAGCTCTCTGGGGTCCCAGCCCATCCTCTGCGGCTCCATCCCCGGCCTCGTCCCCAAGCAGCTCCGCTTCTGCCGCAACTACATTGAGATCATGCCCAGTGTGGCCGAGGGGGTGAAGTTGGGCATCCAGGAATGCCAGCACCAGTTCCGGGGCCGGCGCTGGAACTGCACCACCATCGATGACAGCCTGGCCATCTTCGGGCCAGTCCTGGACAAAGGTAACCAGCAGAGTCGGGGGGTTGTGGACAAAGGTTTGGTGGGGGGAAAGAGCTGTCACATCTCCCCTTGGCTTTTGGACACCCAAGGATGCCCTACTGGGAGCACGTTCTAGGAAGAGTCATCCCAGCTTTCATCTCTCCAGTTTCTTCCCCAGTTCTCTTTCGGAGTCTTACATCAAAAGGGGTCATGAGGGAAGGGCCCATTCCCCTCCCAGGAGCTCTCAGCAGATAAAGTACAGGAAGGGGAAGGCCTTGCCCCAAACATGCTCACATTTCAGGATCACGGACTCCATCCTCCCTGCCCAGGGCATGCAGCACTTCCAAACAACACGGAAAAAGCCAAGGAAGAGGGTTGGGGTCAAGCTCCTGGGGGTCAAGGCAGGCCCTTTGAAGCATCATCTACCCCAGGCCAGTGAGAAACCATGGTTGAAATCCAAGGTTCTGATATGGCTTAGCTGGGATTTCAACATAGCTTTTCACAGATGAGCCCAAAACGATCAGGGCTGCAAACAAGAGGGAGAGTAAATGTATTTTCCCTCTCCTGTCTCCAAACACATGTGCTTGCTCCCCTTCATCACTTCCTCCTGAAGGACCACCTTTCTAGACCCACTGCTATGGATCTGGCACATTGGAAGCTCATTGATAAGGCACAATGAAGTCTGGATTCCCAATGAGGTCACAACCTGGGCATTACAGTGGGAAACATGAGATGTTGGTCCCCAAGACAGCTGGGGACCTGCACCTCTGCGCTGCAGCCAAATCCGGCCTCATAGGAGGGGGCTGGAGGACTTTGGTGACAGATCCATGTCCAGTTATCCCATGTCCAGTTAGCAATCCAAGACCTTAGGGCAAAAAGCATTCCCATGAAACTGAACCAAATGGTGGATAAAAACCTCCCCTTCTCTCCAACCCATCCCATGGGTTTTGTTGACTCCATGCTGTGTTCAGACATGTCTTGGTTTCACAGCCTCATGTATGTAACTAAAACCATTCCCAAAGCTTCACTGATATCATAGAATCCCAGACCGGTTTGGGTTGGAAAGGACCTTAAGATCATCCACTTCCAACCCCCCTGCTATGGGGTCTCCACTAGGGGATGGTATCAACATGCACCAAGCCTTTGTGGTCCAAGGAAGGTTATTTATGGGAAGTGAATTAGTCTTTGGAAATGGGAATCTTCTGCTGTGGCCTTTAGGAAATTGGAGAAACCTGGGTTGAAACCAGGACAGGAGACGATTTCCCAACAGTCCCCGGAGCGTGCAAATCTCCTGGGGAATCTTCCTTAGGAAGCTCCAACATTCCGCACATAAACACTTGTGCATTTTTCGTCAAGCTGCAGCCTTGGCACAGCTTCCCAAAACCCAGCAGCTTGTGTCAGAGAAAGGCACTCATTTGGGTTAAAGTGGGATTCTTTGCTAAGAGGAGCCATGAGGTTCAATCCCCCCCTGTTTTGCCAGGATGTATTTCGGGGCAGCTGCTGTATCTCCTATCAAGTAACTTGTCATCAAGGCTTGCCACACTACAGCTTGCTGCCTGATAAAAGCATGGCCTCAACTTCAGCTCTTACAAGATCAGAAAGTTTGAATGTTCTTAAAAACTGTCATGAAAAACCCACCATAAACACTTTAAACACATCAGAAAAGAGCTGTTACAGCATTCAGGCACTGAAAATCTCTCACCACCGTTGCTGTCAGCAGGAAAGCACTTTAAAATTGGGTTTGACCCATCCTCCTCATAATAAGCAAACTGAACTTTGAATTCATGGAGAATATGTAAGGATTCTTTGGGCTGCAGGGACTAGAGCAGAACCTCATGTGTGGACATGCCTCAAAACCCCCATGCACTCCAAGCTGACACAGTAAAATATCACCCCTAGCTCTGAAACTCTTCTGACAGATGGGGAAGAATTATTGAGCACATTTGTTATGCAGCTCGCCCCAGTCCAACCTTGACGCATCGCTATCTCCTAGAGCGCACGGCCAGGCACTGAGCTTCAAATCTGTGGTTATCCCGGTGTCCCGCTAACCTGTAAGGAGAACAGTTAAAAATAAACAGCATCATCTGCAAATAACGATGTATCAAAGTCCAACCTGCTTGATCGGGGTTATTATTGACATCTTTAACTGTGCTGATGTCTTCTCACTGCTGCCTTGAAAACGCATGGGAGGAGAGGGGATGGGGCTCATTTCATCCATGCAGTGACGTTTGCAATGTGAGTAGTCACACTATTGACCTGTAGGGACAGGCCAAGAGGAACGGCTTTAACTGCCCAAGGGGAGACGCAGATGAGCTCTTCGGCCGAAGCTCTTCCCTGTGAGGGTGCTGAGGCGCTGGCACAGGGTGCCCAGAGAAGCTGTGGCTGCCCCATTGCCTGGCAGTGCTTGAAGGCCAGGTTGGACACAGGGGCTTGGAGCAGCTGCTCCAGTGGAAGGTGTCCCTGCCCGTGGCAGCGGTTGGAGCTGGAGGAGCTTTGAGGTCCCTTCCAACACAAACCAGGCTGGGATCCTATGATTCTACAAAAATACAGCCTTTGCAGCCACTGCCTTCTCAGCTGAAGGAAGAGATAATGTTGGCAATAAAAAGGCTTTTGTCCTGCCCTGATAGATCTCGTTAGCAGTCATGAACCTGGGAACCAACACTGCTCATCACTGCCAGGGCCGCTGTGGAAAGCTTGAGGACACATCCACTGCCACCATAGCATCACCTTCTCCCAGGCTCTTGTCCTACTTCCCTTAGATGCAGCACCAACAGAAACCAAGAGTTTTGAGCCCATAACCTGGAACTGAGATCTGCAGCTGTTGCCAGCTGGGTTTTGTGTCTGGCCAAGAGCATCTGTGACTGCTATTGCTGTGCTCCCTTCCTGTTGACTTCCAGGACCACAGAGGGGTGTAACCCCATAAACTGAGGCTCAAACTAGACAACAATCACTACTGCAGCTTGGGCTGTGCATTAGGCCAACAGGCATTAAATACTAAGCCCAAAATAGCCATCATTTAAGCTATGATAACTACCTAGATGAAATCACCTCTAAGTATCAAAGAGCAGTATTTAGGTTAATCTCACCTACTACTCCCTTAAGTAGATTGAAGCTATTATGGAAAAAACTTCAAAGGTGCATTTCTCATTACAATAGCATAGAAAATCATTTCTAATACAGCCTAAAAAAGAAATTGAGGATAATTTCAGTTTAAAGGAGCTGCAAAAATGTGAACCAGGGCTGGGTCAATTCCCGGAGAGCTTAGTCTGAGGAGCAAGGCAGCATGGGGAAAGCTTGCAGCGGCTGGGCTGTGCGGACCCACCGTAGCCCACATGCTCAAGCCATTCTTGGTTGCTCCTTCTGGGCTCATCGTCCAGGCTTTGAGTGCTGGTGTCAGTGTGGACGCATAGGACATCCCTCCCTGAAATGGCCCAACAGGCTCTGGCCACCAGCTCATCCCCCAGCCTCCCAACCCATCTCCATCTTGCTTCGCCATCTCCCCCTTCGCAGCCGGTTGGTTTTCCAGGGCCACGCTGATCACCTCCCCGCAAGTTTCCTTCTCCTTTCTTTGCACGTTGTTTTTTCTACCCTGGGACTCTGTTAAAAGAAACCCAACCACCAAAACCAAACCCGACCCCAGAACGTGGGGTAAGATCATGTTTTTACAAGCAAATTCCCCGAGATGATTTATACTGCAGGTGCGCAGTCTGGGACAAGGAGGGAAGAAAAACCTGCTTTTCCCTCCCCTCTCTTCTCCCTCCCTTTTCTACTTCAAATAAGGTCAGTTCTTATGGCAAGACAAGGTCTCTTCCAGGCAGGCCCTGCCCCAAAGCCAGGTGTCTTGCTGCTGCTCTGGGAGGGCGAGCAGTGAGCAAGTGATCAAGTCCATGACTTTGGATAAAGCACCGTGCCTGGGATGAGCTGGTCGTGAGCGCACGAGGCAGGAAGGCCCCAGAGGCATCTGGAGAGCAACTCCTGGGATGGAGGAGAGGTCTCTGAGCCGCAGGCAGGACTGGATCTGCAGGAGGGAGTTTGGCAGGAGCAAGCTCCTGCATCACCCCCCGCAACGGGGGAATGGCTCTTCCGCTGCCTCCTCGCACCGCAGCTGCCCTTTGTGTGCTCTCCTTGTCCAGGAAGATGCCACTGGTTCTCCAGAAGGGTCCTCTCCTCCTCAACCATGGTGGGGCTCAATCCTCTCGCCTTTGGCACCGGCCAGGGCAGCGTCTCGTGGTGCGAGGAGCCAGGTGCAGAGAAGGCAGCTGGGCCTGGGCTGCCTTTGGGGGTCCTTGTGCGCTCATCTAAGCCCCTGCCACGAGCTGTGAAAAGCCAGCCCCGCGCTGAGATAACCCATGGCTTTTCTCAGCCATGACACTTGCAGTCATTTGCATCTAAACAAGGGGTGTGTGGGATCAGGGGCCGTCTTGATATAAACTCAGCAGCTTAAAGGGAAAGGGGGGAGGGAAAAGGAGAAGACGGAGAGAGAAAAATAAGCTTATACCGATGAGAAAGAGCTAAGCTTCCTCCCCTACTGTGAGGCAGGGCGAGCGATACCATCCCAGCGCTGCAGTCGTTTCAAATCACTGCAGCATTCACACGCCCTTTAGCCATTCTGATCCGGTGGCGGGGGGCTGGGGAGCGCCATCAATAGGGATTTCCCAGCCGGGCTGGCGGGATTGGAGGGTGACGGCAGGACAGGGGAACATTGCCCCGTTGCTACGAGGTGCTCCTGGGGAATGCCAGTGCTCTGTGCCGTGGGTACGCTGGCCGGCGGAAACATTCTGCATTATGCTGGTAATACAGTGTGACACCGCGGGAACAATGGCAAATTGAGGGTCCCAGCAGGTAACGGGCCTGGCTGGGAGACAGTCGCAGTAGTGCACTGTCAAGGCGGCTCTAATCCTCCCTCGCCAGCCCCTCCCCTGGTTCTGGGAACGCTGCTCCCGCATTTCATCTCTGGGAAATTCTCCCAGCTCCTCGCTTAGACCCAGGGCTGAATTGCGAGGCAAAGCGTTCGTGTTTGCAGCTCGTTCCTGCCCACCCCGGCACCACGCGTGGGGTGCTGGGGGGCAGCTTGAGGGTGGTTTGCATCCCACCTCCGCCTGGCCATGGCAGCACCGGCCCCAGCTCGGCTCCCATCCCAGCATCCATGCTCCGCACAGACACGCAGTGATTCTCCATCCCGTTCGCATCCCTTTTTCATCCCCCTCCCCAGGGTGGAAAGCAAAGGCACATGAGCAGGGAGGGCGGCTCGTGTTCTCCCCCTCTGCCCCCGAGCTGTCCTGGTCCGAGGCCAGAAGGGCTCGCTAGCTCCTCTAATCTCATCTGCTGTAGATCACAGGCCACCCAAATAGCCTTTGTCAGGCTGAACCACTCCAGTTGAAGCAGTGATCTTCAACTCCGAGGCCCCAGTGGTCCCAGTAGAAGCAGTTGGTGAAAGGTGTGCAAGGAAAACTTCGGCAGGTAGAGGACTGGATCTCTGCTGGTGTATCGGAGGTGGGAAGGGCAAGGAAGGGAAGAGTCTGGATTAAAGAAAGCGAAACCCACAGCATGGTCCCACTGGATTGAGCAGCCCTGGTTTAGGATCACGTTTGGCACCTGGATCCGAGTTCTCTGCACTACAGCAGAGATGTGCATTTCCACAGCCGGCATATACCCACGAGCTGCCCTTCCGACTGCCTGCGCAGGGTGAAATTAGCCAAGTCTGAGGTGCCTGACTGTTGGAAGCTCTATCCCACCTCTGCGGAGAAGCCTGCGGCCCAGGAGCAAGACCTGGTGCAGCAAAGACCTCCCCAGGGCACGAGGCAGGAGCAGCTGAGGGATGCATGGGGCAGCTGAGAGATGGTTCCTGGCTCCTGCTCTGGAAGGAGGGGAGGGTCTCCAAGGTCATCACTGGTCTGAGCCAGCAGAAAATCCTGACTTCATCCCACATCCACTGAGGACTGGCTTGATCATTTGGTCAAGCTACACCCATGAGGCAGCTGGAAACATCTCCTGCATCCAGGGGAACCATTGGGCACCATCCACCAGCAATGCACCCCAGACACCTGCCTTCAGCATCTTCCTGGTCTCCTGCACATTGGGGATGAGGCTGGATTGACTCTGACATCTACTCTGAATGTAAAGACCTCAAGTCTCCATCTTTATAAGGTGGTACAAAGGGTCAAAGCACTCCAGTGTCGTTCACAAGGGTGCTGCACTTACGCAGCCTGTGGCAAACCGGACAGATGTCAACCAAAAGATGTCCTCAAGGAGAAAGTCGAGACTGAGATACCACTTTAGCTGTGCTTGGGAAAGCCTGTATTTAGTACAGCCTTCTGGAAGTCAGTGGTTGAGCTCTGGTTGATTTCAAACTGAGGAGAAATAGCACAACACTGCAAAACACCCCAAGAAGCTTCAAACACCCAAGCAGAGCTCTGCAGCTGAAGAGCCAGGTCAGTGCCGCAGACCTGGAGTCACCCTTCTACCTACAGGTGCCTGTGCGCTTCACGCGTTGCCAGCGGCACCTGACCGTCATTTAAAGAGTAATAAAATAGCTCTTCCCTTTTTAGTGATATTTAGATGAGATTTAGGTAAGGCCCTGGCCCAGGGTGCCCAGAGCAGCTGCAGCTGCCCCATCCCTGGCAGCGTTCAAGGCCAGGCTGGACACAGGAGCTTGGAGCAAGCTGCTCCAGTGGAAGGTGTCACTGCCGTGGGTTGGAGCTGGATGAGCTCTGAGGTCCCTTCCAACCCAAACCAATCTGGGATTCTGTGACTCTATGATGCTGAAGGAGGTTAGGAAGGAAAACACAAGTGTGACATTGATAATCCCATGGGCTCTATTTATTCCCAGCTACGCGAGAGTCGGCCTTCGTCCACGCCATCGCATCGGCAGGGGTGGCCTTCGCTGTAACCCGCTCCTGTGCTGAGGGCACATCCACCATCTGCGGCTGTGACTCCCATCACAAAGGACCTCCAGGAGATGGCTGGAAGTGGGGGGGATGCAGCGAGGATGCCGACTTCGGCGTGCTGGTGTCCCGGGAATTCGCTGATGCCAGAGAGAACCGGCCGGACGCACGCTCAGCCATGAACAGGCACAACAACGAGGCCGGCAGGACGGTGAGTGCTCAGCGGGTCCAGAGCTCTCATCATGCTTCATGTGTGAGTCCCCTTGGTGTAATGGGACCACAACCACGCCTGGGCCAGAGCTCTCCAGGGTTATTTTCCACGGCACAGCATTTCCACTCTCCCCAAACAGGCAGCCGGGGGTTAAGAAGAGCTAAAATGAGGGTGCTGAGGCGCTGGCACAGGGTGCCCAGAGAAGCTGTGGCTGCCCCATCCCTGACAGTGTTCAAGGCCAGGTTGGATGGGGCTTGGAGCAACTGCTCTGGTGGAAGGTGTCCCTGCCCATGGCAGGGTTGGAGCTGGATGAGCTTTAAGGTCCTTTCAACCCAAACCAGGCTGGGATTCTATGATTGGATCTTGGGATTAGATTGGGTTGGACAGATGATCAGAGCAGCTGCCCACCTCAGCTGTGCTTTTCCAGTGGGATGTTTCTGCCACCCACCAGAGCCCACACACATTTACAACCAGCCTACGCTTTCCAGACCAGGCTCAGATCAGACATTTAAACCCAGGTAGCACAGGCAGCTGATCACGCCTTGGGCATCATAACCCACTGCTGACCACCTTGTTTTCTCTCCCCTGGACAGACCATCCTGGACCACATGCACCTCAAGTGCAAGTGCCACGGTCTCTCTGGAAGCTGCGAGGTCAAGACCTGCTGGTGGGCCCAGCCCGATTTCCGGGCTATTGGGGACTACCTGAAGGACAAATATGACAGTGCCTCTGAGATGGTGGTTGAAAAGCACCGCGAATCTCGGGGATGGGTAGAAACTCTGAGGGCCAAGTATGCTCTTTTCAAGCCGCCAACAGAGCGGGATCTGGTCTACTATGAGAACTCCCCCAATTTCTGTGAGCCCAACCCAGAGACAGGCTCCTTTGGGACAAGGGACAGAACATGCAACGTCACCTCCCATGGGATCGACGGCTGTGACCTGCTGTGCTGCGGTCGCGGCCACAACACCAGGACTGAGAAACGCAAGGAGAAGTGTCACTGCATCTTCCACTGGTGCTGCTACGTGAGCTGCCAGGAGTGCATACGTGTCTATGATGTCCACACCTGCAAGTAAACATAGGTAGGTCCCCAGCTGATGGGAGGCTGCTCCACAGCAGGGCCATGGGGTCCATCAACCCTGTGATCAGCCCCCACGTGGTGGCCTCACACTTCAGAGGATGGCATTAAAAACCCCTAATGCCCTTGGCCAGGGCAGACACCGTCCCACAGCCAGCACCAGCGCTGCAGAGGGGGCTCTCAGCATCTCACCCACACAAGGCAGCCCAAAGTAAGACCTGGTGCTGCAGACGAGTTCCATCACTGATCCGCTGCCTCCTCATGGGCTGCTTGGCATGATGGACTAACTGGGGAGAAGCAGGGACAGCAAAAGCTGAAGCGAGGAACAGCCACACCAGCCAGTGTGCTGCTAACACAGCAAGCAGAGCTTCCAGCTCTGTCCTCCTCCGGAGGTCTGCCCCACATAGATGCTAATACAAGGATTTCAGGTGGAAAAGAGTTTTACACAGTGAAAGCTGAACAACTCAAGACTCCCCTGCCTGCTGGCATGGCCATCCTGGTATCAGCAGATGTGGCAAGGAGGAGGAAAGGAGCTGATTCCCCGCAGCAGGCAGGCTCCTTCCTTCCTGCGCCAAGATGATGTTGGAGAAGCAAACCTGCCTGAGCCTTGCAGCCAGCCTCTCCTTTCACCTCCCTTTTGCCCTTACTATTTCCCACAGTCCCAGGTCATCTCCTATAATCCCCCTGAGGAAGACAGCAGGAAAGCAGAGCCCAGAGCTGATCCTCCGGCACATGGGCAGGGTAAGAGCAGAGTGCACATGGAAGGCATCATTACTCCAGCAGCCTCCTTGCCATGCAGCTGCCCAAGGGAGATTGTGAAGGAGCTAGGCAGATCCACCCAGATGATGCACCCATTTACTAAGCGTTCCCTAATATGACTTTATATCCCAGAGCAAGCTCAGAGCATCTCTCCAGGCAGAGGGTATCTGCTGGTGAGCTGCTACATCAGCTCTGAACATCAGTAATGATGGGGAGACAGAAGCTATGGCAAGAAGGAAGTTCTGTCCAAGCCTTTTCCTCAGCCTTCCCCCACCAGGCAGACCTGTTCAAACCACTTCAACCAACAAAGAGAGGTAAGGGCAGATGGAAAAGTAGACATTTACTCAACAGCACAATCCCAGGCAGACCCTTTCCTTCCCATAGCAGTTTGAGAGTTATCAGCAAATCATTCATGAGGGGTCCTCACCAAGCCCAGATGCTATACTACCATTAGCAGGGATTTGGGCTCCAAGCGTGGCCACACACATCCCATGACCCATCTCAGTGCAGAAGAATCAGTGTTTGTCCCTCCACCTGCTCCCCAGGCCCTATCCCCCCTTGTTGACCACATGCCCTTCATTTTGGGCTTGTTCTCTTATTCTCATGGTATATCGACCCTAGAAATTAAAAAAATATACATTATCTGTGTCCTGGTGGGCTCCTCTGCAGCTGATGAGGACCAATAACTGTGTTCCAACACCATTTCTCAAGCATCAGTGATTTAACATAGAGATACGTCCCAACCTTTAAAGCTGTGTTTTCTACTCCACTCTCTTCTTCATCCACGGGGAACAGCAGTATGCAGTACTGTGCAGAGCAATAAAATGGGTGGAAGACCCCTCTCACCTGGAGTGCCAAGACCCCTCCATGGCCTTGGCACTCAAACCTGTGGGGGGAGAGAATGAGAGCACAATTCTCCGTCCACCCTCTGTAGAGCACGATGAGGAGCTCTTGGATTCACCCAGCCTGAAAAGCATCAGCTTTCTAAACTTACAGATCCCAGGAGAGCTCTAAGGAACCTCCCCAGCTCAGAAATAAGCCCTCTTCTGACAAAGGTATATATTCAATCCTGTGTCTGGAAAGACTCCAAGTACCTGACTTTAAAGAAAATCCCTTGTTTGGTTTTTTTTTTAATCAAGAAAAGGTATTTAATATTAAATAGAACATTTATTGCCTTGTAATGATTTTACTGTAGCCAGGTATTCTAGCACTGAATGGAAGACCTTTTTTCCATCAATTTGCTGTATCCAAAGTTTTGTATAAAGTTGTAGAGGTCGATTTTTTTTATTTTATATTCAGAAAATGTCTCTTTTTATAAGCATTATTTATTATACAATGTATATACTTGAGTTAACTAAGATTATATATTATATAAATATATATATTTGGAGAAAAATCTATTTCAACTTGCTTTTTTTTTGTGCTACATCATTAAAGAGAAGGTAAAAAACCAAAAACATGCACTTGCCAGCTTGTGTGGTTTGCCTCTGAAGGTCCTGTAAGTCCTGCTGAAGAACAGCTATGGGAATGGTGGTGGTTCATCTAGCCTCTTATGCACAGTCACATGAATGCAAGACAATGATGGTAAAGTATAGCAAATATTACAGCTGAACACTAAGTGTGCCTAAAACATGAGACGACTGGATTAAAACAGACTTTAGACTTCATATTCACCCCAATGTTCTTTCAGGCTGTCATTGAATCACCTTTTGATGGTTTGGACCATCAAAGATCCAAGTTTTCTCCTATAAAGGCAACTCCTGCTCATGACTAATTCTGCGGGGGTTTCTGCAACATCTCCCATGCATTAATGATGCCTTTAAGTGCACACAATTTCACACAGACCTGGCCTCATCCAAAGGATACAAAAATAACAAGATTGTTCTATTTTCATACACTGATCCCAAATTTATACACAATTACATCTGCCTTCTGGCAGAGTGCTGCCTGAAACATGGTGTTGCTTTGTGCGTGAATGATGCCCAGCTCTGTTTGACTGCGCCACGTCACAGGCAGCATGGAAACATAGACTGGTTTGGGTTGGAAGGGACCTTAAAGCTCATCCAGTTCCAACCCCTGCCACGGGCAGGGACACCTTCCACTGGAGCAGTTGCTCCAAGCCCCTGTGTCCAACCTGGCCTTGAACACTGCCAGGGATGGGACAGCCACATGGCTTCTGCCTGGGCCATCTCCTGCAGGGTGGCAGCAGCAATGCCTTCACAGCTACATGAACACCAACGCCATGTCCTCCACAAACCAGACAACCAAGAAGTTCAGCCTCATGGAGTGTTTTGAGCTCAACAGCATTGCGAGTGCAAGCTATCTGTATGTCTGCCCAGCATCCCAAGCTATTCTCTACCACACTGCCCCCCAAACCCGATCCCAACACTTTGAAATACATTCGTCTTTGGTTAACAGTTCTAATGCGGAGGCAGTTACATTTCTGGAAAGTTCATGAAAAAGCAGTAACAGGGGAAAAAAAAGGGGGGGGATGAAGAATTTGGCCATTACTGTTTAAAGCAATACAGTTCTCACCATAAACCCACTCTTGCCCAGGTAGTAGAGACAGTGTGGTGGAAAAATGCTGCCAGCAGACATTCTCTTCTGCCACCTGCAAGAAACACCTTGGATGGAGATCTCAGAATAGGTTGGAATAGGTGGAATGCTACACGCAGCATTTTGCTCTGTTTTTTCAACACAGCCTTCTTCAAGTGTGATACCCCTGCACAGACATGCATAAATCTCTGGGGCTTCCTCAGCACTGCAAGGTCCAGAAAACAATAGGATGGGTTGGATCAGAGGTCTTCTCAGCCAATTCCTTTAAGACAACCTGTGCTCAAGCTGTCCAGGCTGGGAATATATATTCAATCCACCCATGCTTAGGTACAAACTGAGCATCAACCTGGCTATCAGCAGCCTGAGAACAGCTTTGCTGTCTTCACGCCATACATCAGCATTCCATACATACCCCTTTGTTTAACCAGCACCAAAGACACACATGTCTCCTAGATCATCACAAGTTGTTGTGCTTTTTATTGAATCCACTGAATGTGCAATTAAACCAGGTATTTATTCATCAATATAGTTCTGGACAAAGACACAGTAAGGTTTACATCATTTGCTCTGAAATATAAGTTAATGTGTGCTGCTGTCACTAGGACTAGCAGAAGAAAGAAAGGAACAAATAAATCCACAAGATCATACACAAAATGAGAGGGAATAATAACCACTGGGACTCACCATGTCATCACAATACAACAGCACTGCCAAAGGAAAAGAAAGCAGAGTGGAGTGACTAAAATACTCCAGCTGCTGTAAGTGTGCACTAAGGACTACAGTACCTTCACCTTTGGGGCTGAAAGAACATGAAGCACCCTCTTTCCCTGGGAACACCACTTTGGGTACAAGCTGCTAACCCTTAGTAGCGTGTCTGGTCAAGTTTAGGAAGCTACAATGACTAAGATCCCATAAATGGCTTTGATTTCATGCCCCACCAAATTGAGGTATGTTCCATAAACCTTATTAAACGTGTGGAGCCAAAGAACCAGAGGGGAGTAGCCTCATACAGTCATCATTGACAGCATCCCATTGACGTGAGATGACTACTGGGGAAGGACCACATAGCAAAGTTTGATACATTCCTTAATTTCAGTGCAAAATCATGGCAATACATTATCTCGTGCATCTGCAGGGCTTGGCTTCCTCTCTGTCTCTAAGGAGGAACTGCAACTTTGGTAACATGGCCAGAAAACGAGATATAATGAGGCTGGCTAATACCAAAGCTGCCATCTACACTACAATCATGAAGGGCTGTCAGGCTAGAATCAGCATCTCTAAAGCTGTTAAATTAATAACAAGCTTTGAGATGCCTTCAACACTGGATCTGGAAGTTTCTTCTACTTCCCTGCCTTCTTCCAGTCCCTAATGCCACTAGCCAGCCTCTCTCATAGGGCCACAAAATACTGGATATAAAAGAAAGCAGGTATCAGCATTTAGGCAATTCTGGAATTGAATTACTATGGGCACTGTCTTTAGGTAATCAGCCTGGCCCAATGTTCAATGAGGCATAGGATGACATAGCATCAGATCAGGATAGAGTCTTCACCACAGACTGTCAGGTTTTACTAGAGGTCAGGAGTTTTTTCCTGTAGGAGCAACTGGATGCTGGACACAAGTGAGCATTAGCTTCAAAACTTACAGGGCATTCCCCTCATGCTCAAACCAAATGAGAATGCAGCCTTGCCTGCACAGAGAACAGAAGCACAGTGTTCTAGGAGACACTTCCACATGATATGAAGATATTAAAGACAAAGAATAAAGATACTGTATTGCACTAAACATGCAGATTCCACATTGGGTTCTTGGAAACAGGGAAGCATTTCACTTTGTCCAGTATGTGCAACACAGAAGAGTAAAGAGCCCAGTGTGTATTCTCCAGGTTGGTCACTTTTCCAGCTGTTGATCTTGCACTTGGTCCACCTTCAGTCTAGGGAAGGAACTCTTGCAAAAGAAGCCAAACCCGTCAAGAAAGCATGCACATGTATGAAAGCATCAAGCACACACTGGAACCCACTCACATGGAGCCAGGATAGATACTGGTGTGTTTCCCCAGCACAGGTACTGCCCTACAGGAATTAGTCATTTTCTAGGAGATGCCACTGTCAAGACTGGGCTCAACTATTCCCTGTGATACCTACAGGGGAAAGAGTACGACATCCTTCTCTCAGACAGGAGAAACACAAAAAATCAAAGTTCCAGATTTTAGACAAACAGCTGGATTTTAACTCTAGCAGAGCCTCCTCTGGTTTACTTTAGTTCAAGAATGCTAAATCATGGTCCAACATCTCATTTAAAGGCACAGGTAAATTAAGAAAAGCAGAGAACTCAGGCATGCAGGTCCTCAAAGAGTTGTCAGGACCTCCCCCCTCCCAAATCAACTGGCTTATAGTTGCAAGGAGAACTGAGCTGGTATAGAGTCCTAGAAACAGAGGAGAGGCCACTACTGAGATCAGCTACACTGCACTGCAGCTTCCCCTCAAGCAGATGCTTGTTTCCAAGCAGAGAAGAGGATTTTAGCAATGCTTCAAAATAAAAGTACTTACGTTCCTTCTTCTCTCAGAAGAGCCAAGAACTTTTTCACCCGGTACTCAGGATCCATCTAAACATCAAACAAAACAGATCTCCATTAAAGTGCTGCAATCTTACAGTAGGAAAATTAAGCCACAAAGACAGCTGGAGATGTGTGTTTGCTTTGCCCATACATTGGCCTAGCCAGAGATCAGCCTGACTAAGTATGTTCTCATACATCCTCTGTCTTCTTTACCTCCCGTACAGCTCCAGTAGCACAGGAGAGGAGCTGCATGTGGTGCATTAGCGCATAAGGGAAAGCTGAATCCCAGCACAAGGCTTCCAGAACCAGCAGTACCAATGTGTGGTTTTGCTCCATCCACCAGGAACATCCCCTAAAGATCAGTCCTGCCTCTCCCCAGTGTTCTGTTTAAAAAACCCCAACAAAGCAATACACAAGTTTACCTGTCTGCACAGTTTAGGGCAGCATGTAGAGCCTCTGTTTACAGCATCATAGGTGTGCAGCCACGGGGCAATGCTGTGAACAAGGCTGGGGTGAGCATTTCTATCCACCTCCAGATTCAGAACTGCCCATGACTTACATAACCTTCGCCTTCAGGTTTGAAAAGAACCAACACTTAAGGTCAAAGCAGAAAAAGAAAACGTCCTGTGTCAGAAGAAGGAATCCATTGTCAAGACTGAGTGAAATGGACTGCAACAGAGCCAGGCAGTCCCTGAAGGCCTGCACCCTTTAAATACATTTAATACATGTGAGCAATGACTTACTGACTTGCCTGTAGGTATGGAATTAAAAGCCAAGGAAGAAGAGGAAAAAGTAATCTAGATAAATGACTTTATTCCCTGAGGTGACATCCAGTCAGAGCATATCCTTAGTGCTGTGCAAGTTTTAACAGAATTGTGAATAGTGAATGGAGGGATACATGACTTATATGCTGCTAAACTACATGCCTCTTAGCTTATGCTCAGCCTCTCCTAGGAAGATCTAAGGACAGTTCACTCAGCTGCACTAAATCCATTTGATGTGAAAAGCGAGTGTGTGTGAGGGGGAGAAGGACTCCAAAGGGCGCTGGGATGTCAGTGTGGAGGATTAGGGCTGCACGTTACACCCTCTCATTTTTAGCATGCATACACTGTCGAGCACAAGCTTGATGGCTGCTCGCAGGCATGGATGATGGCTGCGGGGGAGGGTTAAGAGCTACATATTTCTACCCTCTGCAATTATTTTCTTTAAAGTGCTGAAAGTGGAAAATCAAGAGAAGAGCAGCTGAACAGCTTGACAGATTTATCTTCTTCAGGGAAAGAGCACATACACCTGCACAGGCACCTTCGTCTTGAAAAGAAAAATAGAAGGATCCTAAGTGATTGCTATCTGCAATCTTAACATGCTGGGTGTAGAGAAGAAATTCCATGAAAGGTAAGTTAATCCAATCCCGCCAGTTGCCAGATGCTCTTCTCTGAAGTGCAGCTCTAAACAGCCTATAGGCAACTGTGGGTTTAAAGACCTCTCCATGGACCAAGACCTGGGGATTTCTTTGTTCAGAACATTTCTTCTCACTGCAGCTCTTTTCGCAAGCCAATTCAAAGGCTCCCACCACACAGGAGTCAGCAGAGAAGTGGGAACCTCTAAGACTGCTCCATTTACCCCAGTCCTTTCTGGACCAGAAACATTCTTACTTGTAATGACATTTCTATCAGCATCAGCAGCTTCTTGATACCAATCCAAACAGGCTTTCCTTTGACATTCTGTGCAATAGTGCTGCGTTCCTTATCTTTGAAGTTACCCAGGAGCTGGGAGGGGGGAATAAAACACAATAAAACAAATAATCAACAAGAGGAGATTGTCAGTAGGAATAATGCATCCTACCTAGCTCAGGAAAAAGAGAATGAGAAGCTAGAAAGCATTTTCTATCTTGGAAGGAAAATTTGTTGCAATGTATCTAGACAAAGCAAAACACATTTTATTTGATACTAGTTCTTCTCATAACATCTCTAATCAAACAGTCAGTCTCTTTCATGATGCATTCCAGTTTTTCTCCAGATTAGACTGCAGCAGGAACACAGTGGCTCAAGCCAAAGTGAGTTTTCAAAACAGCTGCTAGAGCACCTGTGTCTTTCAGGCTTTGGTGCTATTATCTGAAGGGGGCCTACAAGGATGCTGGAGATCATCAGGGACTGTAGCGATAGGACAAGGGGTGATGGGTTCAAACTGAAACAGGGAAGTTCAGGTTAGATACAAGGAAGAGGCACTCCCCTGTGAGGGTGCTGAAGTGCTGGCACAGGTCGCCTGAAGAAGTAAATGCTCCATCCCTGGCAGTGTTCCAGGCCAGGTAGGACAGAGCCTTGGGCAACATGGTTTAGTATGGGACGTTCCTGCCCATGGCAGGGGGGTTGGAACTGGATGATCTTAAGGTCCTTTCCATCCCAAACCATTCTCTGATTCTATTATCATTGTGACAATTCTGCAAGTTCCATGAAAGATCTGCCTGCAAGTTATTTTAACAGCTTTCAATATTCACTACCATTTCCACTACAACATAGAATAAGAAGACACTAAGTGCATGAATTTATAAAGAACCTATAATCTCTTCAGCACCAAACACCTTCACCCAATGCTGTTCCAGGAGTTTGGCACCCCCAAGGAACATCAATTTTAAGTGTCCCAGTTATATTCATTACCCACTTCCATGCCCTTGGAATCTTTCAATCCACACCACAAACTTTTTCTCTAAATCTACTATTCTCTCATTCTCCCTTAATTTAGCGTATGAAAAAGTAATTCAGAGAAACCTTAGAATTGTTAGATTATGACATAATGTTAAGTGGAACAGTGTTCCCAAACAGAGATCTGCTGCAAAATTACTCATTTCCAACACATTTTGAGCTTGTTTGTCATCATTCAACCTTTTCTTACCTCCAAAGCCTCCATGAGCTGCTCGCCTGTTGCAATGTTGGGCACGTGAATTGTAGTGCTGAAAGCATTCAGCATTTCCATTTCCTGCAGGACATCTTTGCGACTGGTGGTTCCAATGATGAGAAGCTTGCGACCCTGTCCACACAATGGAGTAAATGTCAAGAAAGAAAAAACAAGAGAGGGACCACATTTGGGAAGTTACAGCTACCTACATATGAAAAATGGGCATGTAAAAACACCACTTAAAATAGGACTAATAGGATTAAATCTGTCAGTAACTGAAGTCATCTAGAGAATTCTCTGCCACTGTGCAGACAGTTGCAATGGTTTTACAGGTCACATTTGAAGAGCAGAGGTTGCTGTAAGTCTCTAAGAGTTCCCATTGTCAGTGTGCTTGTGTACAAGGACAGTACCAGGTCTGGCAGTCTCTGAGTTCAAACCCACAGTGTACACACCAATTCCAAGTTGACCTGAGCTGTAACAGGGTTTGTAAATGATACAGCAATGAATGGAAAACATCAACTGCCAGTAACAACCAACTTGCTTGTGAGGTGGGCTGATGCCAACCTGATGAAGTTTAACCATGCCAAGTGCAAGGTCCTACACCTGGGTCGGAGCAACCCCAGGCACAGCTCCAGGTTGGGCAGAGAAGAGATTCAGAGCAGCCCTGTGGAGAAGGACTTGGGGGTGTTGGTGAATGAAAAAATGAACATGAGCTGCTTCAGTGTGCGCTCACAGCCCAGAAACCAACCGCATCCTGGGCTGCATCCAAAGGAGCATGAGCAGCAGGTCGAGGGAGGTGATCCTGCCCCTCTGCTCTGCTCTCCTGAGACCTCACTTGGAGTACTGTGTGCAGTTCTGGTGTCTTCAACATCAAAAGGACATGGAACTGTTGGAACAAGTCCAGAGGAGGCCATGAGGATGATCAGGGACTGGAGCACCTCCCGTATGGAGATAGGCTGAGAAAGTTGGGGCTGTTCAGCCTGGAGAAGAGAAGGCTGCGTGGAGACCTCACAGCAGCCTTCCAGTATCTGAAAGGGGGCCTATAGGGATGCTGGGGAGGGACTCTTCATTAGGGACTGTAGTGACAGGACAAGGGGGAATGGGTTCAAACTGAAACAGGGGAAGTTTAGATTGGATATGAGGAAGAAATTCTTTCCTGTGAGGGTGCTGAGGCACTGGAATGGGTTGCCCAGGGAAGTTGTGAATGCTCCATCGCTGGCGGCGTTCAAGGCCGGGTTGGACAGAGCCATGGGTGGCCATGGTTTAGTGTGAGGTGTCCCTGCCCATGGCAGGGGGGTTGAAACTGGAGGATCTTAAGGTCCTTTCCAACCCTGACTATTCTATGATTCTAACTTTTAGTTCATGTTGCAAATGCTATTTCAGTGCTAGCTGTACGTCACTGGTGCATTGTTCAGACACTTATCAATGCTGGCTGGTGGCTCCATCAAAGGAGCTCTTGGGATTACCAGCTGCGATCAGTCCCTTTTCCAGTGCAAGGGACAAGGAGCCCATGGGTTGACCAGAAGCCTGGTTTCTGTATCCTCCTCATTTGCTGTACAGAAGCAATGTACATACAATACAAAAAACCTCATTTGAGCTGATGCTCAAAGACAAAGAGTAAAGTTCTAAACTTCAGCTTTCTGAAACTCAACTTGGTTTGTTTTTTTTAATAATGATGACCAAATGAACTAAGATCTGTCCCCAGAGCAGCCAGAATTCATTGAAGTGCTTTGCATTCCTTTGACAAAGGATGAAAGCCTATTTAAACTTAGTAAGTCTTTAATGAAGATGCTGCACCTTCACAGTACTTGTTTCTATTTCCCAAATGCCATAGTATTCCTCAACAGCTTGTGTTTGAACAGATCCTGCTCCCGCTTTGGGTGATGGACAATGAACAAGCACCAGAACTGGTAACAGACTCAAGTGCTCACTTCAGGTTTGTTTTTCACCTAAAATACCACAAGGAGGTGATGCCTAGCAGGTTGGAACCAGAACATGGCCCAGGTTCGTGAGTTTCACCCAAAGGCTCTGTCAGGGCAACACTGTGCTGACCCTCCTGTGTATTCATCACTGCCTGCACCTCAGGAGGGACCACACACAACACCTCAGTCACCTCTTTAGAGAGGAGAAACCTGGTAGGCAATTTAATGGGAAAGCAGCCAATTCCCAAACTGATGTCAGAAATGCCAGGTTTAGCACTGCAGTGGGAGAGGGAATGCTTTATTCCTAGACAAAACTCACCTACTGGCAGCCCACAGCAAGCCAAAAAAGGTCAGAGCGTCTAAAAATGTCTTTAACAGCCCTGAGAAGAGCATGCACTGTCCACCTAAATACAACCATTCTGTAGGCTGCTGCTTCCACTGTGTTCTGCATGCCCACTGCACAGTACTTGTTTCCTTTCTGATCATCAGATCATTGTGTAGCAAGGCCAGAAGAGTATCTTCTCATTTACAAGTCTGAGCTAAATCTGAACAATTCAGTTAAGATCCTGCAGGTAAAGAGAAAAAAGCAATGCACTCGGAGTAAGGGAAGAGCATTTGATCCTTACGCCTACAAGGAATTCAGAAAGCTCCCTCAGGGGATCATTTTCAGCTAAAGCACTTCATAGACCAAGAAAACCAAATGATGCTCAGCAACAGAAAAGCTTTTTTCCTGCATAAAGACAAAATTTCCATGGTCTTCATCTTTGGGAGGGGGTGGTAAAACAGACTTCAACGCAGGCCTGGAAGCTGTGTGAAATATGTTCCCCAAGAACACTTGACCCATCACCTGCTCGTGAGCCACTGAAGTCTGGTACGAATACCTCTGCTCTGAAGTTACCACCCAAGGACAAGGTTAAAAGGTGCCTTCAAGTTGCCAAGATAAAACTAGGATAACAGCACACGTGAGAGCAGAGCGGATGCATGCTCGAAGTCTTCAGAAGGCAGAGACAGGGATTATCAGCAGAGCTGATTGAGAAGATTTCATCTTGATTCTGACTCACTTCACTTTCATAGCTGCTATTTCCTCAACACATTGTCCTCCTTGGCCTTTTGTTGAATTCAATACTGATGCACCTGATGTTATATATGCTCTAATTCAGTGAAAGTATCAGCCCTGTAAGAATTTCTGCTGCCTTATTCACAACATTTTAACAAGTTGGGTACATGCTGTTAGGCCGCTTCAAAGAGTTTTCTCGTTATACAGGTAAGATGCTAGGGTACAAAGGAAGCCAAAGACTCTTGAACAGAACTGAGCCCTCCAAACCAACCCTCCTGCAAGCACAAATCCATGCCATGCCACACCACCAAGCTGGATCTGCTTCACAAGCTATAGCAATTCTTTTAAACTGTTCATTGTTACTGGACGTAACACTCAAAATCCGGAGCAGCTTGAGTAAAGGGTTGGGATAATGAAGTTTCCCCACGAACTATGAGCATTTTAGGGGGAAAAAAAATGCACTCGAGTGCAGCCAATAAGGCAAAATGTGTTCCCAAAATACACCTGACAGCATGTATACAGTGTTTGTCCCAGCAGCTAAGACATCAATCAAGGGAATAACAACCTGCAGCCTTGAAGGATGCCACCTGAGCAACTTCCACATGGATGAAGTCCATGCCTGACTGTAATAAAAACGCACTCTAGTTTGGGATTTCACCCGAGACTGAAAGGTCTCACCAGATAGGGATGCAAGCAGCACAGAAATGGCATGAGTGAGGTGAGTTCTACCTCCTGCAACTTCACATGTCCACGTATGATCTCATCCCCTGCATTTCCTCCTTTGCTAATGCAGCCCAGATGACACGAACCTCCTCCCAGAAGAGCTGCCTCCACTCCGGACTCAGCCAGCAAACTATTTTCTAACCACCTAGTTCAGCTGTAGAAAACCAAACCACTGACAGCCACATTTAGTCAGATGAATCCCAAACTTGCTGTAAATCAGGCCAGCGGACAATTACTGTACACACAAAAATGACTCTCAGTGACTTCTTGCCATTTAGGAAAGCCACTGGAATGGGTCATTGTGGCTAGTTCTGTGAAAACACAAGCTCAATGCTAAACCTCACCCCAAATGCAAACACTCATTTTTAGAGTGGGAAAAGAGTAAAACAAGAGTCATTATTCTGAAGGATGAACCCAGGGTGCTCTCAGTAGGCAATCCCAGCCATTTCAAACACCATCTCAAATCCAGCACAGTTGGAGAAATCAGAGGAAAGCACTGGGGATGGTCAGATATATGAAATTACTTCCCAAAATAGATTCATGGTCTGTTGGGGGTAGGGACACATGAATCCATTCCAAAATAGATTCATGGTCTATCAGTAGAGGAGATGAGGGGCAAAGCTGTTTCTCAAAAGAAATGCTAGAGAGCACGACATGAAATGATCAGTATCGGTTTTAAATGAACAAAAGGGTGTTTGCTTTCACCACAGAGCTCAGCTGAACTCAAGCAAGCACCACACTAAGACTGGCAAAAGCTTAACAAGGCTCAAAGCAATAGGAAAAGTTAATAGAGGTCAGATCCATCAGCAGCTTTAGATATCTCTGGTAGGACCCATGGTCAGGACCCTGAAGGGTTGAAACCTCCTAAGAACAGATGGCTATACTGCAAAACACTGTTTAAAACGTTTTCACAGCTCCCCCTTAAAACATTCCGATTCTTTTCCTGCTTTCGTCAAAAGAAGCTATGTGCCTAAGCTTGCTCCCTTTAAACTTGACCCACTGGAAAACCCGCTTCCTTAAAACAAGCATCATCTCTGCTGTATCAGTTACTAAAAGAAAATGAACTGTCAGGAGTCCCTTGTACTCTTCAAAGTTTCAGGCAACTTGCTCAGCAAACAAGGGCAAAACCTCCAGAGTCAGAAATGTTTTGCCCCAGGCTTTATCACAAAAGCATGAAAAGCCATCAAGCCGAACTGGAAAAGCTGCTCTCACCCAACTACTCTGCAGTGACACCCACCACAGGACATCGCTGCGGTTATTCTTGCTACTGGGAAATGTACTGCTCACGTCCCTCGTTTTGAGAAAAACTCACATTTTTGATCCTTAATTTCCACAGCAGCCCCTGCAAAGGCAACGTGCCACATATTGAGCCCACAGGAGAGTGGGGTTCAAGCTGAACTTCCAAAAATCAGGCATAACAAGTAAGCACCAAGTAAGGAGGAACTTGGCTTTTCAATAGCTTAAGATCATTTGGTGTCAGACTCATTACCAGGGCCATTCCAGATGCAGTTCTTCCATCAAAAGGGATGAGATGCAGGCACGTCACTGAAGTCTGGACTCACCTTGCCCATTTTTAAGCAATAACAGTGCCCCAGTTGGAGCCCAAGGTCCCTCTATGCTGATGGGAGGATACCCAACAGAGATGCGTGTCATGCCCCAGTGCCTTCTAGAAGTGGGATAATCCCAGACTTCACCTTCCTGTGAGATTTCACCTGAATAAAGGATATCATCATGCAGAGAGCGTTGGGAACCAAAGATCAAATGAGAAGTAGTTCTAAGCAATCATATTTTCAAGCATTATGAGATTGATTTTTCTACCCCATTATTCACTTCCTAATGGGCACTGTATTATTGCATGGACTATGCAAGACAAACTAGAACATAAAAGAATCACATGGACTCTGCTACAAGCAATGGAGCCTCATCACGTCAGGGGAGTCTCAAACGTCAGCAAATCTAGCGAGCCCTAGGCAAGGGGAGTTGAAGGGAACTCAAGCTATGCTATAACGAAGTACTGGTGGATACTGAAGTGCCTCTGTCGGTTCACCCACCAGCTCTTCACTCAACTTTGGACCCTATATCTGGTTTTGGGAAATCAACAGTTCTTCACCTATAATGGCACAAAACATAATTCCCCAGGTTTAGAAGTACAGAAGTAACCTCACTGTTGACTGGAGCTCCAATTCACACCAAGTGCCATGGAATCAGGAATGCATCTGGGATTATATCAAACAAGGAGATTATTCCCCCTTTTCTTCCCGTCCAGTGTCCTGGAGAGGAAAGGGGTTTGGGGCCTCTGGGAGCAGTGGAAGGGCATCCACAAGAGTGGTGGAGAGCATCTTGCTAAGCCAGCCATTTCCTAACACTGCACAGATTGTACGTCCAGCTTAGCGCAGGGATGCTGCAATGGTCTTTCACCCTTTGAGCCAATTGTTAGCTTTTCACAGGAACCAGCGGGGAAGCACATGTGAAACCTCTGTGGGGCTGGTGAGTCTCTCCATGCCTTGTGTGACTCTGCATGTAGATGAAGCAGCTCCGGCTTTCGGAGCTGCTGCTGCTTAGTTCTCAGAGAAGTCCTTTTCTCCCGCTTGGCTCCCTGCTGCGACAGCCCTTTTCAGGCTTTCTATCCCCCCACCCCGTGCCCCTCCCCAGTCGCTTCCCCTGCACAACGCAGGGAAACCTGATTGAAATAAAGACCCAAGAGAACATGGTTCATTTTCCTCTCTTCAATCCATTTTAGAAAAGAGTTTAAATTGGTTAAAAGAAAAGATGCTAAATGAAATGCCATGGGTTTGAGTCTTGAACTGGTGGAAATAGATACCACTATTTAAGCATTGCTGAGTGGAACAAGCAAGCATGGGCTGCGAGCAGGAAATTTAAAGCAAACTCACAGATGTTTCTAGTTTCTTTAAAGTCTAACGTGTTTGCTCTCAAAACTTCTGCAAAGGACAAAAGGAGCCAGGAAGCCCAGAAAATGAGAAGCTTGAAGGATTTGGCCTCCCCACCCCATGTTAAAATAACGCAGCCTCAATAGGAAGAGGGGAGTCTGGGAGGCAGCTTTCATAAGCCAGTTCAACAGAGACATACACCTCAATGTATAATTAATAAGATTTCATCCCAGAAATGCTCCTCTTGCACACATAGCCTACAGTAATTGTAGGAAGCTGCTTGCACATTAAGTATACTCCCTGCAAGTGATGTGACAACACTGTGTGAATACATAATCTGGGCCACAGAGATGGGAGCAGCAGAGCTGTGCTGCTGAAATGTGCTTCCCACTCCTTCCTTGCCTGCAGTTTCAACTGCTTCAATGTTCCTGGTTGGAAGCTTTTCAAATCAGCTCTGTATTTCAGGCCCCTCTGACTCAATAAAGAGCCCATCTGATAGCAGTAACAGATATTGCCACCCCAGCATCTTGTCAACGATTTCTCTCAGCACAAGTATATGCCTGGCGTGTCCCAGAACACTCCACTTTTACAAGGAATGAACCTAAACCCATGATCCTAATCCCACTGACATTCATTTTGGTTTGACCTCATGGAGCAGGTTAGTACCACTGATGCTACTCAGGAACATTTAAAGCATGTATCTGCATCTCAAATTACAACAACCCCCTGAAACCAGCCATTAGTTCCAAATAAATTGCTCCCCAAGGGAACTAGTCATCTCAGGGGGAAATTGGAAGGGTGTGGATTAACTGGTGGTATTATCTCCCTTGTGGGTTTCTCACTTGAGCTGAAAAACTCAAGAGTCTCCAAGCCCAAATTCAATCTTTTCACAGTAAACACAGCAGAAAAGGCCTCTTCCTGCATGACACAACCTCTCATACACTGTTTTGCCTTTTTTAATGACAAAAATCCCCACATGTCATGGCTATCACAGGAACTCACAAGAAAAAAAAACACTCTGAAGAACCATATCATCAGAACAGCCAAAGTAGGTCACAGCCCAAAGGGTCCATCTAACCCAATGTCCTGATTTCCGCAGGAGCCAATAGTGGACACTTAGAAAACAAAAAACCACACACACATCATCAATCAAATGGTGACATTTCCTCAGAAAACACTCTCTCTACCCTCCAACAATTTATGGCTTAAGTCACCATAATATTGGCTGTCAACCCAAAGTCTTCCAGCCTCAAGGGCATTTCAAACATTGCAAAGTACAAATCTCCAGTAACATGCATAAACTTGGCAAATATCTGAGAGCCCTGCATCGTGTTTTCTGGGAGACTCAGATACCAACAGAAGTGCATCTAACACAGCAAAACACGTTCAGAGGATGCAATGATAAACTGCAGAATTCAGTATTTTGAGTTCCTTTGACAACTGAACCAAATCACGGTCTATTTTGCCCTACTGATTTATGGGAACAAACATGTCTTGGTACTGTGGAAATACCCAGCCAATGATTACATGAGAATATGATGATCAAAACTGGTTGTACTGATGCAGTCTTTCTGACCCAATGGATGTCATAACAGAGTCCCAGTTTTGCATTAGTGACTTCACGTGTCCTAGAAAGCTCACTGGGAAAAATCTTTGTTCTCCCAGGTTGACAGTCACGAGAGGAACTTCAGGGCCTGTGGCAACTGACTTTAGTTCAAAGTTCTGTATTTGAAGGGTCTTTTCACCAAACTCTCTAATGAAAACAATACTCACGCATACATCACTGTTTCCAGCATCTTAAAAATGACAAAAAATTAAGTTCATCCAGGCTGTGCTTCTCAGCCTCTTCCTGACACCAACTTTCAAGGTTTTCCTGTTAGTATGTTATTTATTCATGCAGATACTTTCACACACAGAGCAGAATTCCCGCGAACGACAGCAAAAATGGCAAACAAGAAAAGAGAAGGGTCCCTGCCTGCCTTTTTCAGCGCAAGCTTCAGAAGCGTTATCACCTGTGATGTTCTTCAATCGCATCAAGCCAGAAAGTGCAAACAGACAGGATCAGCATGAGATGTAAGATCTTAAGCTCTCCTTACCCATTGTAATTAACACCTGATAATTTCAAGCTAAGAACAAATTAAAATCCTGACATCCACAATCATACATTACTTAGAAATTGATTTCTAAATAAGAAGGGAGCACATGGTTAAGCCAGAGATTGATTTGGACTGAGCAGTTCCTCAGTTAATCAGCAAGCAGACAGCTTGCATGTTTAAGTTTTACATGGTAAAGGTTAAACTTGTTTCCTTAGTCAGTATTTCTGGGGCTAACTGCAGAAGATTCAGCCTTAAGTAATTAGATAATTGAAGCTGAATCCTTTGAGGTTATCCTAGAAATGTCTCGCTGAATGAGCAGCAGCAGGCTAGGATTAACTTGACTGAATCAAGAGACAATAGCACTAATACCACTGGCAGCACAGCAGCTATCAGCAAGACACAAACCTCTCCACTGTCAAAATTATTCCAGGAATAGGGCATCTCGCCCCTCAATTACTTTCTTACCTGAGGGGGGGGCTTCTTTAGCAGCACAAGAAGGGCTTGCAACACCAGATTAGAGAACCGTGGTCCAATTGGGACATAATCTGAAAGGAAAAATGCATTTTAATGCTCACTAAGCAGATGCACGTTTAAGCCACGTCAATGTGCAAGCCAGTTCAATGCTCTCAAAGGAAATGGCTCCTGATCATTCCCAGCTTGCCATATTTCAGCGTTTCTGTTATTCTAACTCACCCAGCAGTCTCTCAATGTCATCCACAACAACGCAGCTGAGTTGGGACTTGTACGCATCATCAAAGATCTAAAAACCAGTAAAATGACCCATTGTTACACCTCAGTACCAAAATGACAACAGTCATGACAGGAGCCGATGACCTGTTTGTAGCCAAACACAATGCTATGTGCACATTTTCTCTGTTTTATGGAGCTGGAACAATACTGATCATACAAAACTATACAAATCCCCCACAACTGCAGTGTAATTATGAAGATTCCTACCTAGGCTGGATATTGGTTACTTTTCCTAAGAGCATACTGCAGGGAGAACAGACCAGGTCACGTACGGATTAAGCCTCCACATCACCCTTTAGAGCAGCAAACTAGTGTCCTGCAAAGCTTTGGATTTAAACACTAAGTAGCAGTAAGGACACCAGTGGTGCTGCAGGCCTGCCTCCAGCATCCACTGATTCAAGTGAAGTCCCAAAAGCTCATTTTGAATCTCAATTACAAACTGGGCTTCCAGCTATAAGCACATTGCTTCTCTTAGAAACTATCCAATCCTGCAGCAAACTGACCTTAGAGCAGCGTTTCACTTACATGCTTCATTCAGTATCATTCAGCTAGAAGAGTTAACCGCTGGCTTGCTTCAGCAAACGAAATCTTCCTTCCTTCCACCCAGCTACTTGAAATGATTTAAGCTGTACAACTTGTTCGCATTCCCCCAGCTCCCCAAGTTGTTGAAACTCTTAATGCTGCCACCTCCAAACTGCTCTTAGTCTCATTCAGTCAGAATCTGTTCTCACTGCAACCCTAAGCCCTTCCTGCCCTGATCTTTGCAGGCAGAGCTCTAGCTCACTACAGATCAGGTGTTTTGTTCCACTGTCAGTCGTGACTACATATCAGACCCAATTTGGACAGAATCCTGAAATTCTCCAAGTCGCTTAGTCTCAGTACCATGAAAACATTCACTGAACTTCATAAATAAACACATGCACAGGAATTTAGGATCTGCAGAGAGTAGAAAACACAATCATAAGGATAATTCGTTTTTCTATCCACCAGAGAACATAGAATTGGACTGTAATCAAGCAAAGGAGTAGGGCACATGAGTACCTTCTTCATAGCTTGGCACTTGGCAGTTTCAGAAAATCCAATCATCTTATCAGGAGAACAGATCTTGATAAAGGGAAAGCTGGATTCTTCTGCTATTTTTGCTGCTAAAGCAGTCTTCCCACTGTGGGGGGGACCTGAAACACAAGACAAACGCCATGAAAAAACAAGGGAGAAAACAGCCTTGGTAAGGCTCAGCATGGATCTCTTCAGTGTGTTTAGACTGTCATTCAGAGGTACCTGCATTCCCAAATGCCCTTGTCTTCTACCTGCAGAAGGAACACGTTAACTCCTAGCACAGTGTAGTACCCCAGATGAAGGAAATGGATGCAGCTGTTTGAGAACATGCAGACTGATTTGCCACAAAACCAGCACAAAAGAGGGTGTTACACATTTTGTAGGACTGGCACCAAAACCACCATGTGCTTGCATTTTGGAGACACTTCTTGAAATACATGTATGGCTCTTCTACACACAATTTCTGCAGGTACTGCGGCAAACTGCATGTCAATAGCACAAATGCCAAGTAAATACTGACAAAGACAGCTTGTTATTTGCCTGAACTCACAACTGACCAATTCAGAGACCAAAGACACATCTTAGTCTATACATCCAATACCATTCAGTTTTGGAGAGGCAGAAGGGATTGCATACACATGGCCACACAATTCTTTTTCTCCACTGTTTACAGTTCTATTTTTCCTCTCCTGTGTTTCTTTTCTGTCCGGTTGCAGGATGTAACAGACGACCACTTGGGCAACTGATGGGAATAGTTTGCAGAATTCACTTGAGGGGTTTGGGGTTGTTTTGGGCTTTTTTCCTTAAATTTACCTTCCAGAAGAACGCTGACCAAAGGAGTGCGGTCACTGTTCTTAGTCTGTTGAACAAGCAGCTCCCCATCATCCAATACCCTCGTTACTGGATCACCCCACTTAATAATACCATTCATGATGTAGCTTGCATAGTCTTCCTGGTTGGTTCCAAACGCCTGTATTAAAGAAGGAACATTTCTCTACTGAGCAATTTTGCATCACATCAGAAAAACAAGAAACAATTACACATCACCAAAGTGACCCGAACCAAGGCTCTGGAAGATGCTTAAGTGAGACAGTTGGTACTGGAAGACCCACTGGTGACACACAACATTCCAGTTCAATGGACTGAACACTGGTGGAGACCACACACACGTAGAAACATACTTTAGTGCACCCTCAAAACAAACTCTAATCAGTGCAAGTTGTCGGTGGGCTCTGAATCCACACTCTTCTAAAGGCAATTCTCAAAAATGAGGCTTAAACCTCCAACTACAGACCACAGTGAAGCTGGCATTCATTGACTGAAGCAGCCAAAAGTGGAGAGCATACATACAGCAAGAAGAAATTCCAAGCTGCTCTCTTTACTTGTTCTATTCCTTTTTATGACTCTTGCATGCAACAAATGGTACAAAACAGTCTTAGCAGAAAGAAGCTCCCTAATTTCATTCTGACAACACAGGACACAGTATGTCAGCCCACGGTGCATCACTGTCTGTCTGATCCTAGAAGGAAGCTGTTACCTCACGTCATTAACTGCACTGGGTGACTATTATGGGAGTTACTCATTGCCTACTTACTGGTTTGATGTCATTCTCCAAGGATGCAAAGAAGTCTCCTCTTGTCACACGCAAGCTCTCTGCCTTCTCCATATCCACCTCCACTTTGTTGCTGGCCTAATAAAGGCAATAAAAGACACAGAAGTACAGCAGTACCACACACAAGCCCTCATCAACTTCCATCCATGGATCCAACCCTGTAGTTGGTCTATGTCAATAAGAAAAATGCTTCTTAACAGGACATTTGTTGGACATATGCTGAACACTAGTGGAGCCATCATCATCTTCACACAGCCACATCTTACTCTCAGCCTCACAAAGTCATTATGTAGTAGCTGTTCCACTCTACTGGGTGAAAAGCTGAAGTGAAGAGTATGGCCATGATCCTGGAGAGTAGGGAACTAACCACTCCATTTAGAAGTTGTAGAGAAAACTCTTCATGATGCTTCCTGGGTGCTGGATTGGAAGGCGATGAAGCCTCCTCCACTGTGTGATTTTTCTCAGAAAGACACAGTTTGGCTTAACCCAAGTCTCAATCTACCCACCCATCTTTGGCAACTAAGCCAAAAATAAGAATTCTTCACACACATCTATTTCCGGAGGTTCCTGTTCTCTATTCAAGCCATGTACTTTCCTTTCCACACAAGAAAGTTTTTAAGGGGATTGGTAAATATTAGATTTCTTTCTGCTTTGTCTTTATTTGCTTCAGTTCGACCAAAGCCATGAATCTTCCAAGGTAGTGCTATCAGTACTACTTGGAATAAATAGGCTGTAGTTAACTCAGCTCACACTGCACTCCTTTTTAAATGAAAACCATCACCTTTTTCCCCTTCTGCCATTCCCAAACCACCCAGCAACATTTAAAAGCTAAAGACTGGAAGCAAACACACGGAGTAGACACAGCACTACCATGACCTTCTCTTGTCAACCATTTCTCAACTAGAGGTACCACTATGAGGTGACCCAAAGCTGCTCATGCTGGAGCCAGAAGAGGTTTTTAATTCTCGAAAACAACTTGAGAGCAGCCTTTAAAGCTGAAAACTTTATTCTGATGTCTGCAGCCTTTCAAGCCAGTTGAAGATGTGGTACTGGGTACCACAGCAAGTGTTCCACCATAACTAACTGCTCCAGATTCCAAAACAAGTATAATTTTCATTGAAAGTTACATGAGACCGTAGAACACCACCTGCTTCTACCCAAGAATGCAACGGCCTTACATGATCTGATAGCTCAGGAAGTAGAAACTGGGGATTTCAGGGGGTTCTTGGAAGCAACCTTTGCCTAAGACCAAGGTGATGGATAAGTAAAATAACTTTAACCCTTACAGATGTGTCTCAGAGACATCCTCTAAATGTTCCATCCCTGGTAGTGTTCAAGGTCAGGCTGGACAGAATCTTGGGCAACATGGTCTAGTGTGAGGCATCCCTGCCCATGGCAAAGGGTTGGAACTGGATGATCTTAAGGCCCTTTCCAACCCTGACTATTCTATGATTCTGTGATCTGCAAGAACAGGGAATGCACTTGAGCATGGGAAGGAAAAAAAAGGAATAAAAATAATCACATTATGCTCGTCTTGTAGAGTAGCAAATGCAGCCTCTAGACAGGAACCTCAGGAACCCAGACCGGCCAGTAACACAGTGCCAAAGAAATAACTGTAACCAGAGGCTGGCTGAAATGGGAGTCCCTTCTCTCAAAAGCACCCACCAAGCAGCAATACAGGATGCCAAACATACCAACCGCGTGGATCTTTAGTACAGGTTGATCACTATTACTTTACAGATGGAAGTGAAGGTACTTGAAACACTATTAATACATTCCTGAAGTTGTTTGTACACTTAAAAACCAGGGGGTTGGGGATGGGGGTGTTTGGTGTCTTTCTTTCCTAGCCTTAAATGAGTTAGACACACACACATACTTTGAGAGACTATCAGAAGAGTTTAAATGATTTAGAACAATAATATCCCTTGATTTTCAGTTCATGCTCTTGCTTCTGAAAACTAGGTCAGGCCTATGATGGATATCTGAAATTTTGCAGTACTTGCAGGAGAGAATAAAACCCTTTGGTGTATTTCTGGCTTTTTAGTGGATCATCTGCCTGAAGACAGCTTCAGAACAAACAATCAGATTATCCAAAAATACTACATCCGAGTGTCTGAAAAGAAAACCAAAGCATGGCCACTTCCCATTTGGAATATACCCACATACATAAAGATGTCGATCACGTACCAACCTAAAGGAGGCGACTGCACCTTTACATTTATGCGTTGCCATTTCCTCTGCTTCCACTGTCACATTCTGGTACAACAGGGAATATATCAGAACACTTATGGTCCCCAAAGCCACACAAAACTCAAGCACTTGAAAAACCAGCAGCTGTAAGTCAAATTCATTCTTTCAGGACAATGTTTTGCCTGAGAAGGGCTGACTTTAATTCAGAACACAAGAAAATGAGAAACTGCTGGTGTTTGTGGGGCTTTGCTACAGAAAACGGTAACTTTTCAAGTGTTATGGCTATATAAGAAAAATGAGAAGCCACTTTTCCTTTAGAAAATGCTCCCAAGAGACAGAAATATCTAAGACACCAAATGATTTCTCTCACTTGAATAAAAGCATGATGTGCTTTCCTCACAGTCGATTTTGGACAGACTTTTTAGTTAAAAATCCTAGACCAGTTCTGCGGAATTGCTGTCAAAGGCTTTTCTCTGCAGTAACCCAAGTTTTTGGCCACTAGAGCAAAGGGGCTGTGCTCTTCAGCCGCCTTCTTCACAAACTAATCATCTCATATTTCAACACCATCAAATACTGTGGTTTGCATCTGGATTAATATAACCTGACATTTCATGGTCCTTAACTGCTTTCTAGTTAAAGACACACTGACCTCAGATAATCAGCAAGCAGGGGGAAGCAAGGCAATGTTCCCCTGGAATGGAAGGAGCTGTGAATATTATAAGTCTCTTATGGATGATCATCAAGTGAATACCCATTTGAAATGGAAGACAGGCTCCAGCAGAGATCGTTCCTATACGACTGGCTGCTCTCACTTCCACCTCTTGACTCCTGGGTCCAATCCATATCACTGAACTCAAGACTCCACTTCCAGTTTTTATCAAATTACATTGACAATCACCTTCCATCCCCACTGAGCTATGCAAGAGCTTCTTGGAGGTCAAGTGGCTCAATGCAAGGGGCTTAGATGAAGGAGGTAATTCAGAACCATGTAGAAGCACAATGTTAGCGTCTGTACGAATTCCCTCTCCTAAGCTAGGCTGAGATACCATTTGGAAGTAAACACTCCAGAAAAGATTCCAACCATAATTATTTTCCCCCCTTTCTGCCCCAGCGAGAGACGACAGGACTGACCTTAATGTGTCTGTTCATAGCAGTAGACTGAGCAGCTCGAACTAACCCTTCTAATTCAGCACCGCTGAAGTTTTTAGTCTCCACTGCCAGTTCTGCTATGTCCACATCTTCAGCCAGCAGCTGGTGCTCCCGCATCCGAACCGTGTGGATATGAAGAATCTGAAATCGACCCTTCTCATCCGGCAAGCCTGAGATTTCAAACACAACACATGTCAATCAGCACCTCAGCACAGCAACTGTAGCAAAGCCCTTCCTGCTCCTCAACAGTCGGGCTTCCAAAGGCTCTTTCTCACCATGAGCGATTCACTCTTACAAGCAGAATATCTGACAGTGCTTTTTTGTTTGAGAACATTCAATTACACTAATTGCAGATCACCTCCCTCGACCTGCTGGCCACACTGATTTGGATAAAGCCCTGAATACAATTGGCTTTCTGAACTGCAAGTGCACAGCTCTGCTTCATGCTCAATTTTTCAACCCAAGTATCCCAAAACCCTTCTCCACAGGGCTGCCATCAATCCATCCATCTATCCTCCAGGCTGTCCTGATGTTGGGAATTGCCCTGCCACTGAGCCATCGACTACAACTCTCTGGACATGGCATCCAGCTGATTCCTCACCTAATGCTTCATCCACCAAACTCCAATTTCTCCCATTCAGGGGCAATAATGCTGTAGGAGATCTTATCAAAGGCCCTACAGATGTCAAGGTAAATTACATCTGTAGCTCATCATTTATCCACCAACGCAGTTACTCCGCTATAGAAGGCCACTAGACTAGTCAGGCACAATCTTCCCCTTGTAAAGCCATGTCTGCAGTCTCTAATCACCTCCCTGTCCTCCAGATGCTTCAGCGTATCTTCCAGGAGGATGTTTTATGATCTTACTGGGCCCTGAGGGGAGGCTAACTGGTCAGGAGTTCCTAGGAGGCACCTTACTCGTTTATCAAGTAGGTGCAACATTCCCTTTTCTCCAGTCTGTGTCTGCCTTCCTGCTATGACTTTTCAAATACAGCGGAGAGCAGCTCAGTGACTACATCACCCTGGGATGCACCTTGTTGGGTCCAGTGGTCTGATAATTTGCACTGATCACTATTTGTGCTGAGGGTATATGAAAAGACATTTTAAAATGCCCACAGTCCCCAGCAGTGGTCAGTCCTTATCATCTCAGCATTTATTCTGATGCCTTGCTGAGTTTTGCCAACTGAAGATGCAGGTACTAAACATGTAATGCTATGGAGGGAGCTGCGTGAACTTCAGCACCTCTGCCATCCTGGTTAACTGTTCACATTATGGTAAACATTTGCTTTATTATCAAGTACATGTGAGCTTACGCATTGCACTATGCCAACTTGCTTACCAATCTCCATTTTCACCTCCAGCCTCCCTGGTCTCAGCAGAGCCTCATCAATCAGGTCAGGTCTGTTGGTCATTCCTAAATTCAAAGTTAAAAACCAAAATAAGCATTATTTGAGCTCACTAAGTGGGTCTCCAACTCCTGAATACAGGCCACAGAGCTAAGGAGATACCCCAAAGAATACCAAGTAAACAGGCAAAACATCCCCATCTTCAGAAATATAGGAAAAGTCATGCCCTGAAGTAGAGTCAGTAAGAATCAAGCCTGTACTTGTGACTGTACCTGCAAGGCTGCTGGCACCAGGTCAACTAGACAACACAGCTAGAGAAGCCCCAGTCCTTCATATGCCAATACATATCATTCCATGCAAGTTTTCTTAGATTATAGATTATGAATCACTTGTTATCAAAAGCAAAAGAAGGAAGGTTTTGAAAGCAGCAATATCAGCCAATGTGAGTGCTATCTCCCTTTAAATCAGCTCCTGATGCTTGGCAAATAGCAAACATTCAGTTTGGATTAGTCCAAACAGATCTAATACCACTAAGGATAACTTAGTTGACCTGCCATGAGGAAAGTATCAGCAGTTTTCAAACAGAACACCATAACATAGAAAAGTAAGCACCATCATACCAATCACTAGGATGTTATTGAGCTGCTCTACGCCATCAATTTTAGACAGCAACTGGTTTACAACAGTATCATGAACTCCAGTGCTCCCCGCCATGCTTCCTCTCTGCTTGCAGATTGCATCAATCTCATCAAAAATTATGATATGCACACCACTGTTTGCTCCAAGCTAGTGGAGAGAAAAACATGTCAGGAATGCCACATGTCATCACTGAAAGCCATCCAAACAAAACAGTAACCTCTCAACAAGCTCAGCCCCACAGGCATAGAACATTGATACCTCTGAGGGCTTTTAGTATCACGTTATGTGTGACCCCTTCCCAGAATAACATCTTGACATCCTCCAAAATGGGATGGTTGGTGGGCTTTGCCCAAACATACGGCTTCACAGCTGACATCCAAGGAAGAGGATTAGACTGAATGGGAAATGCACAAGCCCAGAGCTGGAACACGCAGCTCAGACACAGCGTCACAGTACTGAGTGTCTGGGAAAGCCATCCAAAAGGGAGATGGAGAGTGAAACACACCCGTGGAAGCAATGCACCCAGGGTGGGAAACATTCCCAGTTGCACTAAAGTCAGTAAATATAGGGTTTGCCAGAGTAGCTTTGTTTCAAACATTTTTAAGGAGCCCATTTGTTCGGTGCCAATCAGGAACAGAACTGCTTATTTCCAGGTTCACTCAAAGGTGAAGCAGTTGCAGCTGGTAAGAGAACAGGATACTTTTTGTGACTGTATTATGAAGCTTCTTCCCTTCAAATTCCATCTCTCAAACATCTTTTGTGGCCAGTGGAGACCATATTAACACTGGGTAAATGTGCTGTCCCTGGCAACCTGCCCCAGACACAAGTCATTACAATACCAACCTTTTCAAGACCTTTTTAATATTGAAACTTGTCATCAAGACCATTCCCTCTAGCCATTATAAAGCCTATTTTAACAGGTGTGTTATTGCAAAGGAAAAGCAGCTCACAGCTTTCAGTGAGACTGCAATAAGTAGAGAGAAGGAGACTGTTTCCATTGGGATGGGTTATCATGCAAAGCTGACTTACTGATTAATAAACCTTCTGCAGAAGAAAATGAAGTTATTTCAAGCCACTGTCAAAACCTGCAGCCTTCTTAGGTGCAAATAAAATTAAGGGATACAATGTCCTTTGCTAATGCCTTCTGAAAAGCCCTCCCTGCATTTAACTGTGACTTGCCTGACATTGTATTTTCTTTATCAGAAAGATCTACCAGCACAAAGTGACCCACAGCAGAAAAATTACTATAGCATACACGAAATAAGTATTTACACCCTTAAACTAAAGATGGAGCTTTCGATAGCTAATTAAAGTAATGGATAAGAAAAAAAAAAACTTGGGAAAACCAGAATCTTTATCTCCACTTCCAATTTAAAAGATCCGTCCTCTCTGTTTTTGAGACACTATCCCATCCATTAGCGTCCTGCCGAGGAAAAATAACGACGTATCGGATACAGCACTTTAAGGCTTATAACACACCTGGTAAGGCTGTAACCCAAAAACTTGAACCGTGAAAGCTTATCTGAAATTCATCCTATGATATGTGCCACCTGAATTTAGTAGCAAAAATCCAACTAGATTATGTCTCCCCCACCAAAAAAAAAATAAGAGAAAAGAAAAAAGAGAGCAGAATTTGTGCAATCCCAATTTTCAGCATTCTTTGAGCAGGTGACACTCCATAATACAAAGTACAGCATGATGGGCCCTACTGTATTACTTGAAAATAACCCTGCATGGAACTGAAACTAACTGCCGATCCTCAGCATAGCTGGCTCGAAAACCAGCTACCTTGTCAGGTTCTGAGATTGTTTTTCCAATGGCCAGCGCATCCATCTGCAGAACACTAATATTCCCTGACTTGCAGGGAATAACTATAATCACAAGCTAAAGAGTGACTCAGGCTTTTAATGCAAGCAGTAATTTTCTGATTATAAACCTCTTTTCCGGCCATTCTTTAGGCACATTCATCCTGACCATGCTATTTATCTATGTTTGCATTACCCTTCTTTGTTCTTCTTCTGCATCAGCAAACAGCTTGCGGATGTTGGCCTCGGACTCGCCCACATATTTATTGAGGATTTCTGGACCATTGACCACCTTTGGTTCTCTGGCATTCAGCATCTTGCCAATCTGTCTCGCCATAAGTGTTTTACCACAGCCTGGAGGTCCATACAAGAGGATGCCTTTCACATGCTTGCAGCCTAGAACAAGAGAGAACATGTTTAGAAAGCAGGCGTATGATGGAAAGAGCAGCATAAGGAAGAGGGAATTGCTGCTTACAGTAGTGCTATTACAGGGATCAGGCTGCAACATACATTAGTCCTAGCTCTACTCAGTGCCTTTATCAGTGAAATTCAAACACAGAATTGCCAAGCTGGGTCAGAATCATTCCAATGATGTGGCAAGGGCCAGGAAAAGTAACCCGTAGAAGAGCACAAATGCTCTTGCATGCATTAGGTACACAAAGTTAACAGCTAAGGACTGAAAGCCTGAATTATAACTTCTGGTTTGGAATCCAAAGCAATAGAGACCACTTAGTAAACATGTGAATAACTTTTCAGTTATTCAAAACCCAACCCTAGGGATGCTGAGAGGCTGCAGACACTTCTTTTATATCACCATATGCCCTGAGCACCAAGCCAAGATGTACTAGCAATTTAGGAAAGGCATGTATGGCACCTGGTTGGTTTCTCTCTTCCAAAGGAAGAAGTGCCTACAGAGGAAGCCCTTCTTCACACAAGAGTTCTGAGTTTAATTTTTATGTATGTAAGGAAAACAAAGCATGAGACCCTCAAAGTTACTCAACAGACTGAGCTCCCAGCGTAGACATGTATTAAACACATTAATCTGATTCACGAAAGAGAAAACAAGAAGTATCATCTAATAATGGCCTTTTTACCCCTGTATTGGGCTTTAATGAGTTCCCTACAATACACCTAGTTATAATTGCAAGTTCATAGGAGAAATACTGAGAAAACAAAAAGGCTTCTAAGAACCACTAGAACATTAAGCCCCGAAAGCTTGACCTGTATCCAGGAAGACCCGAAACATTCATTCAAATAACAGGACTTTGAACACTGTGCAGGAGCACTGGCATTTAAATTCTCTCCTCTAAGGAAACAGAGGAACCCATCTAAAGATAAAACCCCACCTATTTTGTTTCAAGAAAATTTACCTGAATCTTAGAAATCTCGAGGTATTAACTGTCTGAGGTAAAAAGCAAGACTTTAATCAGTAGAAACTGTTTTACGCTGTAGATGACATTCACAATGCATCCATTTTACACCATATTCCTGCAGTCTGACTTTCTTAAGGATGCAAACCATCCAAAGTCCTGCAGCGCTTAAGACACACATTAAAAGCAAAGCTGAATAAAGTAGCAGACTGACTGCACAGAACTCAGCCTTAGAGGAACTGAGTTCAGCTTCTACCATCATCAAAAGTTCAGCGACCTTGGGCACAAGGAGTTATTTGTCACCCACACAGAATGACTTCCCTTCTGGTTTCTGGCTTGTCTCAGCTATGCAGTAAGTTCACCCCACACGAGTCTTCACAACTACACAGACCTCACAGCAACCTTCTGCCTTTAAAATAACAAGTACTTTAATCCTTTATTAACTTACCCATACTCAACTGTGATTTATAGAATCATAGAACAGTTAGGGTTGGAAAGGACCTTAAGATCATCCAGTTCCAACCCCCCTGCCATGGGCAGGGACACCTCACACTAAACCATGGCACCCAAGGCTATGTCCAACCCAGCCCTGAACACCGCCAGCAATGGAGCATTCACCACTTCCCTGGGCAACCCATTCCAATGCCTCAGCACCCTCACAGGAAAGAATTTCTTCCTCATATCCAATCTAAACTTTCCCTGTTTCAGTTTGAACCCGTCACCCCATGTCCTATCACTACAGTCCCTCATGAAGAGTCCCTCCCCAGCATCCCTATAGGCCCCCTTCAGATACTGGAAGGCTGCTCTGAGGTCTCCACGCAGCCTTCTCTTCTCCAGGCTGAACAGCCCCAACTTTCTCATCCTATCTCCATACAGGAGGTGCTCCAGTCCCTGATCATCCTCGTGGCCTCCTCTGGACTTGTTCCAACAGCTCCATGTCCTTTTATGTTGAACACACCAGAACTGCACACAAGACTCCAAGTGCGGTATCATGAGAGCAGAGCAGAGGGGCAGGATCACCTCCCTCGACCTGCTGGTCACGCTCCTTTGGATGCAGCCCAGGATACGGTTGGCTCTGGGCTGCAAGCACACACTGCTGGCTCATGCTCAGTTTCTCATCATTTCATTTACTCCTGAATATTATAGCAATAAAGAATTAACTTCAATCTAAATAACTGTTCAACACAAAACAATTTCTATTACCCGCATGCACTGCTCACTTCCTCTTTCAGGTTGTCCATACACTGGCACGAAGATTCAGTAGAACATTGCTATGAGGACAGTTTGATCCCTACCGAAGTCCCACAGAGCACCAGTGCTGCATTGAATAAGCACAGGAGTAAAGCTGAAGGGTTTTCCTGGGCTTCTCTGCAGATAAAAAATTTACTACACAAAGTAAAATTCAAGAGCTTCAGCTAAGAAGAATTCCTTAGTCAACATTCAGGCATCTACGAGTCAAGTACATAAACACCATAGACTGTCAGTAAAGATGAATTTTGCACAGGAACGACTGAGGCGTAGATAAATTAAAAGCTCTTCCTGTCAAATCAATGTCACGAAAGGTATTGTTAACATGTTTCGTGAAGGAACATGATCACCTCTGTAGCCAAACAGCACAAAGCAGGATTTCAATGATGAGTGATGCTTTGAAGGGAAATCCCAAGCAAACTGATGCTCAGACAGCTCTGCTGCGCTCAACCAGAGAGGCTATCAAAAGGCTACTGGCAAGTCAGGGCACATGTATGCAAACAGGCCTGGGAGCATCCAGAGAGAGGCAAGGAAATTGCGCTGTGGAGGATCATTTTTCTCTAGTATGCTTTCAAAGAAGAAACACAAAGAACAGTCTGGTCCTACTTTTTTTTTTCCTAACTCTCCTGCAATCCACAGTCTCTCTTCCTAGAAGGAAGTACAACCTAGTTACAGCCACTAAAAGCTTCTCTTCCACAGCCCCAAAAACCTGAGCTTCTTGAAAAGCTCCAATATTTCCTTCCTCTACCTTGAGCTGACATAGCTTTAGCAAAGGGCTACAGCTGTCTCGTGTCCCACATTGGGAGCATATAGAAAGCAAAAGGCAAAGCAGCAGCTCCAGCAGGAGCACCTTGGCCTTTGGATAAACTTGCTTAGAAAGCCTCTGGGGATTTTCACCCTTTTCCTATTCAAATCTGCTTATCATGAGAAAGCATCATCTCTTACCTAATAAAGGACAGAAGCTGTTGGAGGAAGAAAAAGAAAGAAGGCTGGTCAAAGGCTGGCTACTGCTTCAGCTGCCTGCTCAAGCCCTCATCTATACTCTAATGCCATTTGCTACTCACCCCTCCAGAGCACAAATACCAACTCTGGGGCACAGAAGGTACCCAGAGACAACTGAACAGCTACCAAGCCATACCCAGGCAAGCTCAGCCAATGCTGGGTATTTCACACTCAGGCTTTAGTTCCCCCACATCTGAACATCAAGAACATTACTGACCATCTGCTTCATGACTTGGTTGCCACTGAATGAGCAACACTGAGAGCTGGGTCTTAGGTCGGGTGGAAGAACATTCCTGAAACTACGGCAATTAGCTCCTCTCCCAGTAAAACTGCCACTAGCCACCACAGTAGAGACTTCCCGGCAGAGCTACGTTCACCTGCCTAAATAAGTTCTAAATGCAAGCAGGACTCTATTAAAATAGGCAGGTGATGACAAACTACAAATGTGATGTCTCAGATCACAGTGGGATCCTGGGCACCACAAAGGAATTCTGATTAAGTTTATCTCCCCTTTGCTGTTTTCACCAATGCAGCCCAAATGTCAGTACTATTATGAGAATCTTCTAAACCCAAATGATTAGCAGTGCAGACATCTCTAACTCCTTCAGCTTACCTTTTTGCCTCCAAATCAAAGGTCATTCCTGCAACACGACACTTAATGATGAAATTTAATGACATACCGTTAGAGGCTGAATAAATGTGCTAACAAGGAACTAAAATATACCAACATGGGAAACATCCTGCACAAAACATTAGGGAAAAATCATAAAATCTGGTAAGAATGGGGAAGTTACTTGTGTTACCAAGAGAAGTCAAATGCTATTTTGAACCATAACATCACTTACCCAAAGACAAGACCAAGTGTATTTGTTCAGCTCTCACTAGTCACTTCTTTTGACAGATCAGAAGAACATTTTAGTATAACAGGGATTTTCTCCTTGGGAGTGTAATTCCCCTTTTAATTAAAATCAAAGCATTCTGGTGTGATTGTATCATTGAGATGAACCTATTGGGGAAACTGCAGGGATGTGAAGTACCGATCCTGCACACATCAGGGAGAGATGCTTATCTCTACACCTTCATCTTCAAGCAGGTTTGAGTCAGATCAGGGTTCCCAGACTTCACCTGCCACACAGGCAAAATTTCCCCAAAACCAGAGCTGATTGGGATTTTCCCCTCCTCTCATCCTGTAAACCCCGAACTACTCCGGCCTCCAGTTAATCTTCCTGTTGGATTTATGTGCTACCAACAAGTAGCAAGACTCAAGTAACTTGTTTGGGCTTTTAATTCAAAGCTGAGACAGGGCAAAGGCTACACCTAAACCAGAAGGGTTTATTTTAAATGGACTCTCAGTAGCCAGTTTCTTGATCTATCAAATTGTTTGTCACTGCAAAGAGAAGACGACCAAGTCAGTAAGGTCTTCCTATAGCTTTCTCAGCATACTTGGTTTGGCTGTAAGAAGTTTAATGCACACATATATAAGGAAATAATAACTAGATTTATGACAATGGCAGGACATTTATCAATTTCTGATGGAATTTGATAAAAATGAAAATAAATCAGCTTTAGAGGAACTCCCAACGGAATGCCTTCGGCTACACAAACAAAATCAGGACTCGCAGAAAAGGGGATTCTGATAAGAGCATCTACCAAAGAAACCCATCTTTAAAAGAAGCCATCACTGTAGCAGAAGAGTAAATGCCTCTGCCTCTTAATAGAGAAGCTACAAGAATGCAGCTACTGTAAGACGAAGATTATGCAGAGCTGTTGGATGGACTGCTGAACACAGCAGCTGATGTTTACAGGCATTTCCCACCTGGATGTTAATAGTCATAAATCTCACCAGCATTTTTTCCTTTTCGGAATAAAGCTGGATCACTTCTAGTCTATTTAGAAAGTCAACATGGTGTAATTTGTAAATGCCTTCTGGAACACTTACCCACATAGCATTACAGCATAGACAAGTATCAACAAGGTGACTGGGATGTCTCAAGGCCTGGTTTTCCAGCTGGACTAAAACTGTGGTTGCCAAGTAGTGATGCTGCCTGCTAACTAACACCACAACTGCAGCCGGATGAAGTAAGAGCAAAAGTCTTCTCAGTACCTGACTATGGCCATCAACACAGAAATTCCTTGCAGCATACTTGGTGTCAAACCCCTCCCTTCCTCCCAAGCCTGCCATCCGAGATCTCCACATTTCCACCTTCCTGTGTCGAAAGAGCAAACATTGCTCTTTCCTGGCCATGCAGAGTTTTGAAGTCCTCTCTCCCATATCTCTCCCACTGGTCTCCTTCCAAGGCTGAAGATCTTCAAGCCAATTCACAGCTTTTCTGGTCCAACCATCATGATGACTTCCTTCAAAGTGCTTCCACTTATACTGCATCCTTTCTGACACAAAGGCCAAGACTGCATTCAGCAATTCAATATGTGAACAGATTACGGATTTACGCAGCGGGCCTAGCAGTCCTCTACAAAGAAAGTGCACCCAGAGGTCTTTAGATATGTGGAGGAAGAGTCAAGTGACCAGATTCAGCCTCACTGGCCACAGGGAACCATGTGCTTCAGCCTGAGTAGAGCACTTCATTTTATCACCACATCAGGAGGAAGCACTGATAAACTTCGCAATTAAGAAAAGCTAACAGAAGAAAATACTAAGTTCAAACTACTAAATGCTTCTTTACACGAATGAAGACTTCATGTGTTATGTGGCAGTTGGTATGAGAATCACTGACAAATGGGCAGGAATAGGAAATAGGAGTAGGAAAAGAACAAGAGGCAGCCCTCAAGCATACTAGATATTTGCAGATTACCTGGACATGAACTTCACCCAAGAGCACTCAAAGCAGGTGAAATCATCTCAGTCACTGAGACTTGGACAGGGTGGGGGAGACACTGAGGGGAAGAAAGTGAATGTCATCTGTAATGTTACAAAGGGCAAAGGAAGGGAGGCAAGGGCTTGGACTAAATCTTGAGAGATCCCTTTCAATCTCAACTATTTATTGGTCGTGTGATCTGGTCTTATCACTAACTTATTACTGGAAAATTCTGGCACAATATCTCTTCAAGCAGGTAGAAAAAAAAAAAACAAGGGTACAAGAAACAGCCAAAAGGAATTTATTAGATCAGCCTGAGACAACTTCCCTCTAGGAGAGGGTAGGATGTCACACACAGAGGGGTTGAGAACTAGATGATCTTCAGGTCCTTTCCAACCCTAACCATTCTATGATTCTATGAGGAAACAAATAAAGCAATAGAGGGAGATCTAGACTTTCATAAAGATACAAATAGGTCTTATAAATCTTCATAAGCAGGTAGGAAAAACACAAAGTTAATGGCAAAACCCCTATAAACTTTAAAGCACAACGAGAAAGGATCCAGCCTGAATTTACTGGTATGCAGTGCTTTTATTAATAGCCTGGAAGATGGAAGAGAATACATCTATGACATGCACATTACAAAACCAAGATCTACAAATAAACTGATGGGCAGGATTAAATTCACTTAAAACCAATATAACTTGATGCACAAGTTTCTCAATTGGGGAAGGAATAATTACATGCATGTTGCAAAATTGAAAAATCACCCGTCCTGAGGATTATAAAGAGGTATATACACTGAGGCACAGGCAAAAGCCACCAACTGAGCTGGAATTGATGAGCACTTCAACTACTGTGCCCTGTTTGGGTCATCATGCTTCTAAGCAGTGAAGAAACGACCAAGGGAACAGAAGCAACAACGACTGGTGATCCAGAGGTTATGAGAATGGTTTAAGAATCTGAGATCTCTGCCTTGAGAATACTGAAGAGAAACACAGACAAGCACATAAAAGCCTCGTCCAAAACCATTAACAGAAATAAGCAATGTATGATGAACTGCTACAAGCCTGAGAACAGACACTTGAAAACTGCTGATGGTGAAGATGGTGGAAGCAGCGCAATAGGCCTCCTTGGGATGCTCTACCATTTCTGTCACCTCAGTTACAGGTTAGACATGTCTGACACCCATTCTTTCATTAAAATGATCCTATTTTAAGAACAGACTGCATGAGATCCTTTCCATTATTATTCCTCTCTTTTAATATCCAAGTACTTCAAGAACATTAAAGTATCCATTTTTAAGGCAGCTTAAAAGACAAGCCTCCACCTCACAGGCAGAATCCAAGGAAGAAAATAATACCTGACTATCTACTAATGTGAATGTTCATCTTGTGTTTCGTTAATACTTCATTTTTATCCAGTGATCTGTACCCAAAAATACAGAGCTCTGAAACCAGCTGATCCCAAGAGGTCAGAGGACATGTTAAGAGGGCTACGAAGGAAAGAGAAATCACCTTAGAAAAGTCTGACTTAGCCTACTTAGCAACGGTAACAGGAGAAGGTGGGGAATTTGGGTTCTTTGAGGTTCTATTTCACTCTTGTAAAAGAGCTGTATCACCAAAGACTGATATACCTGTTAATTAACTGTAACAATATGTACATCCAGAATCTGCTTTTTCAGTGGCCTTTACAACAATTAATGCGCCACAAGTCAGAAAAAACACTTCCCAGCTGAAAGTGCCCTGCAAGTGTAAAGTTCCTTCCTTTAAAGCATCCTTGCTAGGGAGGCCTCAGAGGGCACTTACAAAGAAAAGTCCTTTCTGTTTCAAGACACCTTCCTCAATCCTCATCCAGATTTATTCATTTCCATTTCTGCTGGGAAAAGCGTGGGTATGGAAAAGTAAATTGCCCCTTAGGCAGCAGGGAGCTATGGCAAGGTTTAATGACCAGCTGAAGCTGAGCTAAGGCTTCTTTTCTTGGATAAACCAAAGACTGTAGCATCAGAGTAGCATTTACACCCTTGGATGATACAGTTAACTACTGTTGATTTATATGCTCCAAACCCAGCACATTCCTTGAAAGTTAGATACACCACACACAAATTGTAAGTAATGTCTGAAGGTTCTATAGAGCCTCTATGTAGTTACGGGACAGAAATATTTATTGCATTTGGCATGGAAGTTGCAGTCTGTGAGCACTGGGCAAAACCCAGATCTGGGTGAGCACTAGAGCACCAGATAGCAAGCAAATTCCTTCTTTTCCTTTCCCAATAAATTACATATAAAGGTGAACAGCTGTCACACTGACATTTCAGATCTGAAATATAGTTAAGAGCAAGTCATAACTAAGGCAAGCAAATGAATGTCAGAAAGCTTTGTTTTTTCACATTTCAGATAAGCTCTTTAGCCCTGGGGTTCATCACAGAGCTGAGAGCTCTGCTGGGAGCCTACCTTCTCACCAGAAAAATGCTGCTTTGTGGAGTATGTGTGTAAACATGCACATGTAAGGGTCTGTGTATTTACATAAATACTATGGCACACCTTTAATTCATTGCCCAGGGTAATCAAAATACAAGTGGTCCTTCAGAGAATCTTTTTCTTCCTGTATTAAGCAACACCAATTAAGAGGAGGAACCATCTGAGCAGCACAGCCTGCAAAGCAGCTCCACAACCTCCTCCTGCAGTCAGCAAGGATTCCACCCTTCTCCAGAGGTACCTGGCGGAGATGTAGGTCCTCCATGGCAGAGGCAGCTGCTGCACATCACTCCCAAGGAGTGCCCAGCTGACTGGCTAATTCAGCTAATGATAATACCAAGGGAATGCAATCGTAGCCTGACACATGACTGCTTATTGTACTGCCAGATTGCACACAGCCAGGGAAACTGAACAGAAGCTATCACCAAATCAGAGAATCACAGAATGGTTTGGGTTGGAAGTGACCTTAAAGATCACCTAATTCCAACCCTGCCACCGAAAATGAAAACAAGCTCTAATTATCTCTAATCTACTAACATTTTCTCATCACAGCCCAGTGACACTGATGAGAATTCCCAAAATGTACATAGAATCATAGAATAGTCAGGGTTGGAAAGGACCTTAAGATCCTCCAGTTCCAACCCCCTGCCATGGGCAAGGACACCTCACACTAACCCATGGCACCCAAGGCTATGTCCAACCTGGCCTTGAACACCGCCAGCGACGGAGCATTCACCAGCTTCCCTGGGCAACCCATTCCAGTGCCTCACCACCCTCACAGTAAGAATTCCTTCTCATATCCAATCTAAACTTCCCCTGTTTCAGTTTGAACCCGTCACCCCTTGTCCTATCACTACAGTCCCTAATGAAGAGTCCCTCCCCAGCATCCCCATAGGCCCCCTTCAGATACTGGAAGGCTGCTCTGAGGTCTCCACGCAGCCTTCTCTTCTCCAGGATGAACAGCCCCAGCCTTAACATATAGTCACACCTAAGGACTCTGTACTGCAGCCATGAATATGTATGATAACTGCTTCAAAAGTAAGGATATTTCAAGTCAGGGATGCTGGTCTTTCCAAAGGCCAGATGTCAGCAGCGTTTCTGAACTGGGCACAACAGAGCCTCTAGGTAAAAGCTTTTCTTTCCACAGCCAACACCAGTTTCTCTCATTTCCTCTCTCTGCATAAATATTTAACAAATTTAAGTATTTGCTACTGTCAAGCAGAAACAGAGAAGTTTTCACTTGCTCACAGCTGCAAAAACCCAGCGACCCAAGATCAGACCCCAGAAAGCCCTGGCTATCAGATGGATGTGAAGTGAAAAGGCAGGAGAGAATTGTGCACTAGTTGGACTTGGCCTGCAGGGTTTCTCCAGCGTTTCTCCCTAAGCATTCAAATCACTAAGAAAAGACCTAACTCACTTCACAGGGAAGTTTTGCATCAATTCCACAAGCACTGCAAACAGCCACACACAAACAGGACACATCTGATGAAAATCAGCTCTGTAATCAAAAGCTCGATTAATTTGTTTGTGGGGAGAGGGAAGGTGGATCAAGAGATATAAACATACACAGGAATGAAATAGCTACAGGTTCCAAGCTTAAATATGAACCCACAGAGATTATATTCCGAGAACAAGGACCAGCTATAACATCCCCAGCCACCTTATGGGACAAAATAAGACACCTGCAGCTGTATACTGCTTCCTACAAATCAAAACCAGCACCACCTGCCAGCACATGTTTACAAAGTCATGGGACTGCCTTTCCTTCCCCCAGCCCTCCCCCCCAAAAAGTTATATTTAGAACCTGAGCTTTTATTTCACAAACCCCAAGGTGTGCCATGGCATGTGCATCCTCTCCAGCACTTCAATTCTGACCAAGCACAGGTCACACAGGATGTTCTATTTCCCAGGTGAGAAGGGCATAGGTTTACAATGCAACTGGACATACAATCACAGGACAACAGATATTTAATATATAGAGCAGGATCACTAAGACAGAATTTCCTTTGAACTATGTTGACAGCTCAGTAAGTGAGGAATAGGAGCATTAATAGGAGCATTCGGTCTCGCTGCTACAAATAAATGCAGTATACAGAAGAATTTCAATTCCAACAGAAAAGTGTTCACTTAAACCTATGTACCTCATTCATTCAGTGTTGAGTATTCATGTTGTTTCTTTGACCCCTTCTCTAGCCAAGCAACAAGAATAGAAGCACATTCAGCAGCAAAAGGGGAAGAACAGGCTTTGTTAGTCTATTAGATCACTAAGAAACTGTTATGTCATAGCATCATAAGGCTGTTAGTTGATATCCAGTCTTTACAAATCAGAAGCAGGCTGTATCCTACAACCCAGCCATACCTCTCTGGATTATACTCACCCATTTGCTCCACAATTTCAGGTGGAAAAACTCGAGAAGCAAAAGCTCGCCGGAAAATATCAGAGAATTCTTTGTCCAGGCCCCCAATGCCCATTTTCTCGAAGTTCCAGTCTGGGTTGATGATAGACTGGCGGTTCTCCTTGGTCTTTGATTTACCTGCAAAACCAAGAAATCATTCCAAACACAGAGCACAGCAGAATACAGCAAACAGAAGAACAAACAGCAAAAGAGTTCTACCAGGTCAGACCCACATCCAGCTAACTTGAAGCTTGGTCCTAGCAGATGTTAGCCAGGAGGATGCACTATTACAAGGATGCAAAGGCAATATATCAGAGACTCCTGCTTAGTCAGTCAACTATTTTCCCTGCCTTCCAATTTACTTCAGAGATTTCACAAGCCAGGTGCTGCCTCCTATGTATTTAAGGATCCATGGTAGGTTTCTCTGTCACAAATTCCCCTAGGTGCCCTTGGAACCATGTAAACTTGGAACCCAGAGTGCCCTACAGCATCTCACCACGCCTGCCACTGGCTACACAACCAAACACTTCCTTTCATGCTTCTGAACCAGCCCCTACCAGCTTCATTTCATGGTTCCCAAGTCCTGTATCTGAAAAGGCAGTAACTAATTCTAGAATGATTTGGACTGGAAGGGCCCTTAAAGCTCATCCAGTTCCAACCCCTGTCATGGGCAGGGACACCTTCCACTAGAGCAGCTTGCTCCAAGCCCCATCCAACCTGGCCTTGAACACTGCCAGGGATGGGACAGCCACAGCTTCTCTGGGCAACCACAATTTCTCTAAGCAATATCAGCCTCCACTGTCTTTTCAGGCTACCTGGGATGATACCAGCTTTGTCCTGTGTCCTCCTCTGTCATGCCTTTTGCAGGCAGAGCAGTCCCCACTTGTTCTTCCTTCCCTGTGCAGCAGCTGCTCCACACTTGAACGCCCTTGTTCTCCTTTCAGACTCCTCTATTTCTACTACATCCTTTGACAGACAGGAACTGCATGCACTGTGCTTTGCTTGTATCTTAAATATAGGTGCAAAACTATATTCTGCTTTGTCCATGGCCTTTTATTAATCATGAGTAATAATTCTTAACAACAGGGCTCACGCTGCTACTGAGCATGGGTCCAGCATCTCCTTAAAACTATCAGACCTGGGATCTTGGCCCAAAACAGCAATTATTTCTGACTGAGGTTACGGGTGTTTTTCCTCCCACACATCCTCTTCTATTTATTTATATTGAATTTCCTCTGCCATCTGATTTCTTAGTCACCAAGATCCATAAGAGCAAGCTTTGTCATCTCATTACTCACTCTCTTTTCCAGTTTATTCAATAATTACAAGGAAAAGCAAAGGCCCCAGCAGAGATTCATGCTGAACTCCACTGGCCCTGGCTATTTACTTCTACCCTTTCATCACTCATCTCCTCATGCCAGGACCTTCTCTCTTACAGATCGCTGTTCAGATTCTTTTTAAAGAAACTCTGATACAGAATTGTGCTGGAAGAGCCTTGCAAAACAAGCAGCCTGTGTCAGCCCTTACGCCTGGGCTTTCTGATTACCATAATGAGCTCTGGTAAGATCATGAGGTAGGGCTGACCATTCCCAGTGTAGCACCTTTAGAGAGGTATTCACAAGTTAAATTCTTTATTACAGTTTCTACTGATTCCTTCAGTGCAGATTTCAGGCTCAAAGATCTGCAGCTCTCTGACCACCACGTTGAAAATGGACATTATCTCCCCTAAAAAGCCAGTGGGGGCAAACTACAACTGTGCATTTTGCTGATTTGTTCCATAATCTCGTCTACAGATACTTCAGGTTGAGCCAGATCATGATTTAGCACAAGTTAGTCCAGTAAGTACACTAAACCAAAGTTCTGGTTTAGCTGAATTACACTGCTATTAATCTCGGACTGAACACACCTGAAATCAGTATTTCAATTCCAAGTGCAGCAAATCAAACAAGAACATGCCTTTTACTAACAGCTTAGGGACAATTTTGTAGTATATATAACATACAGCACCTATACACAGCACTGTGCAGGACAGCAGTGAGCACTTAATTCACTGATTACTGTGTATTTATTACCTCATTGCTCCACTACAGCTTTACATCAGGCCACTGGGCCAGGGATGCTCCTCTTCCCATGGAGCTTAGCTTACACTCCCCCCTTCTGGCTGCATCTGATCACAATGAAGTTCTTGCAGATTGAATTCAAACATCAGCCACTGGTTTTAGAATGCATCATTTCATGCTAAGTAGGAGAAATAGAACTGGCTTCCTTTTAATTATTACAATTCTTTTCTATTGAAAAAAAAAAAAAAAAAAAAAAAGAAAAGCCCTTTATTGAAGGCAGTGCTCCACCACAACATTTGACTTTTATCTCCTCTCTCAGAATTTAATTATTCAGAGCTTTACAATCCTCTAGAGACTAACAAAGCACATTAAGTACCTCTGCCTCAGATCAATGAGAAGATTAAATAAAGTACCAAACTGAAAGAAGTAAATTGAGGCATAAGAAACTCTTGTCTTGTCTGCAGACACTGAAATTGAATCACCAAGAAGGATTCCTATTACCAACCATTCAGCTCTCCCACAGGACCACTCGTCACACCTATAGGAGGAACATCACAGGTCATTACGTGACTTTGAATATCAACCAAGTAAAATATGTGGAGCTGTTGGAGCAAGTCCAGAGGAGGTCATGGAGACGCTGCGAGGGATGGAGCAGCTCTGCTCTGAAGCCAGGCTGAGAGCTGGGCTGGGGCAGCCTGGGGAAGAGAAGGCTCCTGAAGGGGAGACCTTAGAGCAGCTCCAGTGCCTAATGGGGCTCCTGGAAACCTGGAGAGGGGCTTTGGACAAGGGGAATGGCTTTAACCTGCCAGAGGGGAGATTGAGATGAGCTCTTGGGCAGAAGCTCTTCCCTGGGAGGGTGCTGAGGTGCTGGCACAGGGTGCCCAGAGAAGCTGTGGCTGCCCCATCCCTGGCAGTGTTCAAGGCCAGGTTGGACACAGGGGCTTGGAGCAAGCTGCTCTGGTGGAAGGTGTCCCTGCCAGTTAATATGCTTAATTACAGTCATCTACACTGTAACCTATGATCTTCAGAGCAGCATCAAAACTCAGCCTCTGCCACAAGCTCCTGCAACGCTGGATGAGTTGAATTCTACTTTCCTCAATGACTGATACCCTCATATGTTTAAATTTCTAGTAACAAAGCATAATCAAGCAGAGCTGTGTTTTGAAGCCCACTACAAAAATAATCAGCACTGAAACTCAACTGAGTGCTCACTTGAGCTGGCCAGGTTCCCTGAACCCCCACTCTCAGCAACCTTCACCTACCACTTCTTATCTGTGGAAGAGCAGCAGCAAAAGAAGTTTCTTAGCTCATGAATTACAGGAAGAGGGAACAAAACAGGAAATGAAAATGAGCAAAATAAACAAGAAAAAGAAATCCTAGAGCCATATTACCAGCAAGGGAGGTATTTGCCATTGTAGACTTGGTTACTATCCTCCTTTTCAACACTGATAAGGAACAGGCAGACTAATAGAGCATTTAGTCTGGCTGGGCAGCCACCAGTCCTTCAGGACAGCCACCAGGCACACACAAAGCCAACTGCAGGGAAGGGGCCCCCACTGCTCACTCTGTGGCCTGGCCCTCATCACTGAAGCTGGTGGCCCTCTGGGAACAAACCAGATTCCTCCCTAGCTCTACACCAGCTTCTAATTGAATGTGTGGAGGACTCAGCAATTATTCCACCATTTCCTTGCTAGTGAAGTCTGAAATTGTACATGGCTTACTTTGTTGAGGGTTCAGAAACTGTCTCTTCAGAAAAAGTTCAGGTTTGTTCATAATCTTGCTGCACAGACAGTTAAACACCCCATGAACCCACTGCACTGTGTTTTGCAGCTGCCACCAGCTTCTGAAGAGCAGCACTTTCAGAAGTGAAGAAAAGCCAAGTGCCCTTCAGAAGCTGCCCCTTCCCTTGAAGAGATCTCACTAGAGATAGCAATTGCAGAAGTTTTGCACTCACTCTGAAATTTGGGATACACATCCAAACAAGTCTTCATTTCCTATTTCCCTGGTGGTTTAATTAACTGTAATGAGAGCAGTGCTGGCTTGTTGGTGTTCCTGAGAAAGAGCGTTCTCAGATGTTTAAAGAATTAAACTATTTCAACTAGCTGCTGTCTTTTGCTGAATCTACTGGTCCATCGTGCCCTTCTAATCTAGTCCTAGAAGGGCAGGTCAACTTCTCTACACACCCAACTCAATTTGGTACAGTCAGGACCTCTTAAAGTCACACTCATCATTTCTTCCCCTATCTCTGTCTCTATTTTAGATACCCCATGGTGATACGTGTAGAACTGCTCCAGTATGTCGGTCACTTGTGGAGCTTCATTCTAGGAGGACAGTGACATTTATCAGGCCCCTGTTTAGAAGCATCAGAGTCTGCTGCAGGGGTGGCATCTCCTCAGTGCAGTGGCTTTCAAGAGAAACCTGAACACCTACAAAGTGCTTTCTAAAAGTGCGACAGGTTCCTACGGGATCAAATCCAGTCATCTTCCTAACCACTTCTGATTTATGATCTGCTAGTTTAAGCAGATACCTGGGAGGCATTTTGAGATGCAGTTTTCAATGGATTTGGTCCACTGATATAACCAGAAAAACAAACTTTGAGACCTTCAATTCTCTGAGGCCTGAAAAGCAGCAATTTTCAAGCAAAATTTACAAGCAATGCTTACAGTGGCACTTACCAATCAGATTGAGAGAGGAGTTCTCAGCTTTTTCAAAGGCAACTTGACTGTTCCCAAGAACCAAACCAACCTCAATCTGCAAAAGGGAGGGAAACAAATGATTACATTAAATTCTTAGCCTCAATTTCTGATTGCTCCTTAGATATCCCCAAGCACATCTCAGAAGGCAAGAAACAGCAGCAAAAGCTCCACTACAAGTCACTGGAAAGAATGTGAAATACCAACACCACCTTCTCTAAAATAACACCACTGAGAGCAGAAGCTCCTTGTCTTCTCAGAGGCAAATGGCCAGTCAGATGAAACGGATGTGCAACTTCTCCAAGTGCAAGCAACCTAAATTCCTCCTGGTAGCAAGATCTGATCAGTATCTGGATCTCTGCAGTCCCTAGGGAATAAACATGAATTCCTGTAAGCCTACCTTTTGCTTTTTGCTTGCTCCAGACTCTCCTTTGAGAATGCTGGGGTCCATAGCTTCCATGTCCTTTACCACCATGCCAAACAGTTTGTCGTTAAAGCTGAACACAAGCTGTGGAAAGACAAAACAGAAGGGGACTTTCATTCCTTCAAAAGCTAAAAAGGATTTCGACAAGAGAAAAAAAAAATAAAGGATTTTTGAAGAGAAACAAGCCTGAAGACTAAGTGTACCACTCAACCAATTCCATGTAGATTTTACCCCGTAAAGCTCTGGTGTACTGAACATGTGCTATTCATGTCCTATACTTAAGAGTAACAGACCAAAAGTAGCAGAAGATCAAGTCAATAGGAAAAACCCAAACAAAAATTCTCTTTCCCTCCCTTTTCCCCCAGCTAAATGCTATCATCTCTTGACATTTCCCTCTTTAGATATTGGGGCCAGGCAAGGAGAACAAATTAGCTCAAGCCTTTTGACCTTTCACATTTCAGTTTGACAAGGATCAAACTCAAAATCAGTGCTTAGAGATTATAAGACAGAATGAATACTATGAGAAGCAGGCTCTGCACAATTCCTTCCTCCAAGATTACACTTCCAAATGACTTAAGGCCCTGTGAGTTGCGAACAACTGTGAGAAGCAGACCTCAACCCACCCTGAGAATACTGGCAAACCAGAGGCTATCACAGATGTTTGCAGTGGCAGAAGCCCATCTGCTGCAGAGCTGAGAAGGCTCAACTACAGGAACATCAGCTTTCAGAAGTACCCAGAATCCGCATCTTACTACTGGAGTCCTTAGAGTAGCAATAAATGTCATAATAAAATACACTGCACTTGAAAGGTGCTACTGATACTTAAAACTGGTGTTCGTTTTGCTCTTACACAGAAGAGAGACAACAGTTACTTCTCGGAAGATTGCAGGAGCTGCCAAGATTATATCTAACCAGGCCACACCAGAGAGAATCCAGCTGGCTCAAGCCATGAGAATCTTCCTCACAAAGACAGATTTCCTTAGATGAGGAAAGGGCAGGTTTTAAACTACTCTGCTCATGCTCTCAGTGAAAGCCATGCTGGTTCAACTTCCCACAAAGAAACCAATCCCACAACAGACCATCTCTGCCTATGAGCCGTCCTCTGCAGCACAGAGATGGTACCCAGGCACTCTTCAGTATCTTCCATCACTGCGGCACAAAAGCATGTGCATGTTACTGAAGACCATGTTAGACTTCAAAAGCAAAGGCAACCCCTACCTGCTGGCCTACAGAGAAGGCTTGGCTGTTGAACTGCTGGATGAACTCAGCAGCCATCTTGTCTGTGTCGTAGGGGTTGGAGTCAATGCTCTTCTTCTGCAGGAAATCGATCTCAATGGTCATTGTGCCAATACACTGCTTAGTCTTGTCAAAAGTGTATAAGGAAACTGTTAAAGAAAGAAGAAACAGCACATTTCAGAACAGGACAGGTCCTCCCACAATATATTAAATATTCTCTAAGTTGGGCAGTACACATTCTTCCACTCAGAATGAGTACTTAATAAAACTGAATATATTATTTCTGACCCTTATTCCTCTGATATTCATGTTATATTATTCGATCAAAAATACAGCAACATATCTCCATTGAAAATCCCTGCATTTCGTTATAAACTCCACAGTCTCCTTTAAAACAGCTCAAACACTACACAAGCTTTGGGGGTGAGGACAACGAAAGCCAATTCACACATGCTACTAGTACCACAGTATCTACAGTATCCACATCTAAGCTGTATGTACATGTCATTCAGAAAGCTTAAAAGCAAGTGTTACGAGTAGTCTTGTCAAAAAAAAATCAATGACAAGAGGTCATAACTGGCTTTCTGTAGCAACACGCTGACCAGCTCTTCTCCAGATGTAATACAATCTATCAGGCTTCTACAGCCCAGAACAATGCATCAGTTACCCCTCATCTCTGACACAGAGGAAACAGCCCCTAGCCCAGAGGTGCACTTGGGCCTATCCTAACATGCCCCAGGTTTCCTCCAGTAATGCAGAATCAACTGAACAGTCCTTGAAAGGGGACAGAAAGCGAAGTGGCCTGGAAGACATTGCCAACTGCACTTAATCCACGTAAGTGACCAGTTACATTCAGTCAAAAACAATAGACCACTTAGGGCTGTTGCTGCAGCAAAGGACAGACAGGGATGCTTCTCCAGAAGGTTAAGGCACATTATAGGAGATCTGCTTTGAATCTGAAGTCTCATCTGATGCAGAAGTCACATCTAAGCGTAAGCAGTAAGAAGTGAATAAGGGAAATGAGTATTTCCTATCAAGCCTCTTGGCAGTAAAATGGTTTCAGAATAAACCTACAGATGCCTGGGAAGATGTGATGTCAAAACAAGCATCCACCATGCTATGATACATGTTTCACTCCCAGTAAGAGAACAGGGAGAGCCTGCCTCTTAACTTAAATCTGGTCACATCACAGAACTGAGGTATCAATTGAATACGATTAGACCTGACATCAAGGGCTGAACGCTGGGGGTGTCTGGTACAGAGGAGAGAAGTAATGCACCCCTGGGGATGCAGAACAGAAAGCAACAGACAGCACTAGCCCCAAAAACCTGTAACATCCTAGAAACAGAAAAGCATGCTGACGAGGTGCCAGTGACCTCCCAGTGTGAAGAATGCAGCTGAAGCAGTCAGGACTCTGCTCCAGATGTGCATCTCTAACTGCAACACGGGACCTGATGAAGCTGAACCACCCCCAGGACAAGACAACAACATCCACCCCAGGCACTCAACCTTTCCACGAACGGCAAACTAACAATATCCACTCACCTGGGAAACCTTTACCATATTATTAGAGGCTCAAGGGGACTCAGCTTCACTGTGCCACTAAGCACTGGACTCCATTTAAAACTGACATTTAAAACATAGTTTTCACATTATTAAGGGAATGAGACAAAATAGAGAGCCCTGGTAAATCACTGCTTTTATGAATACTTCTCCCTACCTGTAGAATAGCTTTACAAATCCTTTACACTCAGCAGGGAGTCATATGACATTTAGTCACTGCATAAAATTACTGCATTATTTTTCTGAATACACGTTCCCACATAGTTGGTAAGTTTATAGCAAGGTCTGGTACGAGTACAAGCACTAAAATGCTCTTAGTATTCAACTAATGGTGCTGAATACTAGTGTTTCCTTCCCCAAATAACTTCAGTACTAGACAACACTTATCCCTAAGGCAGCTGGCACATTACTGACCAGTAAACAAACAAGGGTGAGAAACAAATAAATGTATGGGTCTCTCCCCTTCATTGTAAGTTATTCCTCAGTATAAAAAACAAAGGTAAATCAGCTAGCAAAAAGAATTGGCTTCCAAGAAAGATCTGTGAGGCATCTACTTGTGTAGAGGGGCAAACAGAGCCACTCTGGACAAAGACATCAGACTTAACATTCAAGATCCATGCCCATGGGCTTGCTAAACCCAAAGGAGCTGGGAAAACAGCCAAGGAGTGAGATTTCCCTACTAGCAAATGTCTGACAAAACCAGTTAAAATAGCCCTCCGGGTCTGGAAAACATGGAGAGGCAGAAAACCTGCAGACACAAGAGCAACTCCCTTTCACTAACGAAGGCCTCATATTACCTGAAGGCTGAAGGTCCAATGTTTCCAATTCCGTTTCGCTTCAGTATGGAAACAGAGAATTTAGCTTCTATAAAGGTAGGTCACCATCATGCTGCTGACTGACTTACCATCTATCTCTTGCCCGATGGCGAGTCCAGCCCATTTTCTCTGTCAAAACAAGACAACAACTTCACAAATCCTGACATTTGGTAGAACAAACACCCCCTCAGAGACAGCATCCTTACTCAGAAAAGCAGCTCCTCCATGAGAACCTTAAGAAGCAGCAAAAAAGGGCAGAATGGGATCTTAAAAATTACCCCCAATTTAAGAGAAAAGTCAAAATCATTTCTATTAAAAACTCCATTTTCTGACCTTAGGAATTTACCCAGTTCAACCCTCTTCTACATTATTGGTTACCCCTTGTCTCAAAGGCAGAAGATAGGGCTTTTGTCATTCTGCTCATTTCTTACCAAAGCTCAGGTGCCGATCACACAATAAGTAGCGCAAGAGGCAAGAAAGGCTGTTACATGCTCCATGATAATTTTAAAAGCTTACTTGCATATATTAATTGCAGGAAATGGTTTTAATGTGCTTTAAGGAACAAAATTACCTAAACAACATTTGTTCAGAGAACTCATAAGAATGAAACTGTTCCAATCCTTTAGGTCCCTTCAAATTCCTTGTAAAAGATTTGTGCAGCACAGAACTGCATGTCCAGTGGGAAACAGTTCAATAATTATGTGATACAACAACCTACAAGCTTAACTGTGCCAACAGTTCTGGCTTGTTAATTGCAAAATATGCAGCTCTTCATCTTTTGGGCTCTGCAGTACACAAACTTTTTCACAGCTTTGGTTTTTAACGCTAGGAATTAACATTATTATAGAGTAAAGGTGGTCAAGAACTTCACGTGCATAATGAATGCACAACAAACAGACTTTTGGAGACCTCAGAGACTGTGTATAGTATATGACCACCCATGAATACATAAAGTAAGCACACATTTTGTGTAACACTGGTTCCAAGGCTTCAGGAAATGCTGGAAATTAAAGCCCAGTATCAAGAATACTCAAATAAAACACTCATCTACCAGTAGCTGTAACACAACCATAGTCACTTTTTAGAGGTAACCAACCCACCCCATTCCTTAGCAGAGGAACTCTTCTGGTTCTACAACAACGCCTGGAATCTATAAAAATCTACCCTGGACCATGAGTGCATCTACTTTAACCCTGTGATATAAATATCTTCTACTGATATCTGCTTTTCAGTTTGGGCATCACAAATCATAGCTAGACATATGGTCAACATAACATCCTCTTCACCCACTCATCCGGATCAATCCGAGTTTGAACAACCTGTCAAAAAACAGAAAGTCCTTTTGGGGCATATGCCAAGACATATGTTGAGGAAAGAAGCCTTGTGTCTGCAGCATGGACTCAGCTTCTAGACCAGTTACTAGCAGTAACTGCTAAGAAGGCACTAAATCAGTGACCATCATTGTACTTTTGTGTTATGTGACTCACTGCGTGAGCCAGTTACAAGCTACTAGAATTCATTTTTCTATTTAGAAGTGGACAGTATTGATCATTTACTCTAACCATCATTTAACATGTGATAACCTTGACTTAATTAAGAAAGGAGACAAGTTAAATCTATTTTATGCATTTCATTGCACTTTTCATCTGAAAACACTAACAGTGACTGAATATAGCCAAAAAACTTCCAGCAGATCTTTAAAAAAGCAACACCACAAAAGAAATCCCTTAAAGTCAGGGGAAACCAGAACAATAAAAGTTCACAAGGAACAGCAGCTATTGCTTAGGCTTTTCTTTTGGAAACAGTTTGTTTCTGGTGGGTTTTTAAAAGGTTAAATGACACCTTCTCCAGTATCTTTAGCCCACCATGCGCTAAAAGTAGATCAATGTAATACAAGCAAGTTTTCTTCAGTTATAGTAAAAGTCTTCTTGAACTTCTGCTGTCAGAAATCAAATTTGCAGCACGCATTTAGGCAGACATCTCCCTCCAATTACAAGTTATCTTCAATCCTAATCTTGAAAGAGATCTACTCTATAGCAAAGTAGTAAGTCAAACTATACAGTACCTGGGGCAAGCTGAACGCGATGCTGCCAGGAACAACCGAGGGGTGGGTTCTCAGTGTGAAAATGTATTTGTGGTTGGGAGAAGTCTTCACAACAACATGTCTAGAAGAGATAACAGTATTTTACTCCACTATATTGGAAATATACTATATATACACCATATGGTCCCTTCCTAACCCAAACTATTCTATGGTTCTATACAGCCAGGAAGACTTCGCATTCATTGAGATCTTTTGAGAACTCAAAAGAAGCCAGTCAGCTTATTTCTGGTCCAATAAAGGAGAAAACAAAAGCTTTAGACCTATACCATGATGCAGGTCTACACAGCAGTCTTTCACAGGAGTGCATCACCTTCAGTGATGTAACATGATCTCTAAGCCCAACTGCAAGACACGGTACTAATAACTACTATTTATATTCTCCCCCCCCCAAGTAACCCTTTACTTCAGGAACTGTCCCATACAAATGCGAGAGAATCAAGCTATAACCACAAAGACTACTGTATCTACAAATCAACACTGGTTTCACATCTCAAGCATCTAACACCAAAGTATCACTATCAGATCACTCAGTAGTCTGGAATTAAACACCTATGTGTTAAATTGACAGATGTCCATGCAGAGGGGAAGGAGGCAGCCAGGGATTTCATGGTGCCTTGCCAGAGCAGTGATTTGGGGATACACTGCCTTGGAAAGGTGAGAAATACACTCTTGCAGGCCAAACTCTTCCAGAAATAACAGCAGTAAAACAGTATCATGAACACTTGCATTAGTGTTGCTTTCTGGACTAATTACAAGTAAAATGGTTTTGTGGCTGCCCCATCCCTGGTAGTGCTCAAGGCCAGGGTGAATGGGGCGTGGAGCAACCTGCTCTAGTGGAAGGTATCCCTGCCCGTGGCAGGGGTTGGAGCCGGATGAGTTTTAAGGTCCCTTCCAATCCAAACCATTCTAGGATTCTATGAACATTTTACTCCGGTACAAGCAGTACCCCCCAGCTGTGATTTCAACGATAAACAGAAAAAGATTCAAGGATCTTCACATACTGTTTAGAAATTTGACTGCAGAAAAAATGGAAGGACTTTCTGTACAAAAAGTAAGATCATATGGCTGCTGAGACTTGTTCCTCCTGTTTGATAGCAACCAACAGACCTTACACTGAGACAGCATTTGAAGACCAGGAATGCTGTTATAAAAACAGAACAATACAAACAGCAGCAGACAGAGCAGCAGCCATTGCATGTGTCTGTCTCTCACTCTCAGAATCTAAGCTGTCAGGAAAAAAAGATACTCAAAAGCTGCTTATAGTTATCCTCAGAGTATGCCCGATAGCTCTTATCATCTGATAGGCAGACTTCTTTTTGGCATAAGAAAGCTAACCAAAGGAAGATGAGATTTGTGTGCACTGGCAGCAAGGTTGATGGTTGAATCAGGTTTCACCTCATCTTCACATCTGCCTACAGTTTGACTACCCATAGGATATGTGAAGCCACCAACTCATGTGGTGCTCCCCTCTTATCCATAGTCAGAAAGTAAAGGCCAGACGAACTATGCCAACAGGCAAGGCCCACGCTCCTGACCATCCCCCCTCATTGGCAGTGAATACATTACATGCACATATGCTCCATACATTCTCATTTGCATATGCACAGCAAACCCAGCCCCATCCAAAAGCAGATCACTGGCTACATCGTGTGTGCATAACAGCTTCAGCCACATGGTGGGAAGGAACATACGGCTCTTTGAGACTAGAGGAAATGCGTGGCCTGGATAGCTAAAACCACTAGACAACACCAGCTTTAGCCCAAACAGGCAGGGAAGCTTGCAAACCTTGCCAGGAACTGCTACCTCTTAATGGCACAGCAGGATAAGAAAGCATTTTAAACACATCAGAGCGATATATACATCCTCTAGCAGGTGGATTGGTGATTCTTCACTGGTTCTGGCCCTAAATCACCCGTCAGATGCCTAAAACCCGAGCTGCAGGGATGGGCACCCTTCCTTCTCCATCTCCTCCTGCCCTAGGCATAAATCCAGAAACCTGCTATAAATAGTATGGTTCCCTGTAAATCTTACAGAGGCAGAGCGAGACCTTTACTGGTGCTTTGTGGTGAACAGGGAAGTACTGGGGACTGGGAGCAAGCAAGTGTCGCTCCTATCTTCAAGGAGGATGCAAGCCTAGGAAAATTGTGGAACTACTCCTGTAAGCCAAACATATTAAAGAACAAGGAAGTGACTGGGAGTAGCCAGCATGGATTTACGAAGGGAAAAGAGGCCTAACCAGTGTGATAGCTTTCAAGGATGAAACGGTGAGCTTTAAGCATGAAGGGAGAGCCGTGGGTATTGTTTATCTCAGTGTTTGCAGTGCTTCTTACAATCCCTACAGACAAGCTGATGAAATACACCTGGGTAAGTGGGCAGTGTGGTGGTTTCAAAACCACCTGAACCACTGCTCTCAGAGGGCTGTAATCAGTGCACCAAACTCAGCTACAGGCATCCATAGGAGCCACAGCTACTTAAACTCCCCATTAATGACCAGGATGGTGGGACAGAGTACAGATGACAAACCTGCTGATTGTGCTTCCATGCAGAGGGACTTTGATAAGGTGTAGACATAGGCTGACACAAATCCCATTCAAGTTCAACACTGGAAAATGCAAAGTCCTCCATCTGGGGAGCAGTAATCCTGTGCACCAGTACAGGCTAGTGGGCACCTGGCTGGGAAGTGGCTTTGCAGGCAAAGACTTGGGATTCTGGAGGACAAGTTGAACATGGGCCAGCAACACACCCCTGCAGCAAAGATGGTCAACATAATCCTCTGGCTGCATTAAGAAGAGCACTGCCACCAGGGCAGGGAAGATGATCCTTTTGCAGCTGAATGCTGCTCCAAGGACTGTTTCATTTTCAATTGAGTAGTAGATGAAATGGAGAAGCTGTCCAGGAAGCCAGGACTGGAATCAGGAGATTTTCAGCACAGAGTGTATAAGCCTGATCAACACACAGGCACCTGGAAAGCAATGTATTACACTGCAGAGTATTGGTAAGCATGTCTGTAGGCAAAATACAAGTTCCAGCTACGCTACTGGAACACCTTACCAAGAAATAACACCTGGTGACAACATCCTATTAGAAGCAGCTCATCAGACAGTATAAATGACCCAGGATTAAAGCTTCTTACGACTGGGATGGATCCTGAGCAGTGCACTGAGTTTGGCTCAAAACACAACAGTGAGTTTAATGTGTACAGATTCAGCATCTCTGCAAGAAGAAACAAACTCCACCACTGTTGGGTTCACCACTTGGTAAAAATACTGCTGGGTGGGGTAGCCACAAAGATTTGATATAAATTAATCTAACTGTACTGGAGCATCCTATTCAATGAAACCATTTCCAGCGAAGCAGAAAGACAGCAGAGTCTGACAGCAGGCAAAGAGATGCCAGGAAAGAAAAAATGAGAAGAAATAAAACAAAAATAAACCCACTTTCTGAAAAAATCCTGCAGCCAAGTGAGAAGATCTGGTCAAATCCTGACAGGTCCTTTGGAGAAAACTCTGCAAAAGGCACAGGAACAACCAGGGCTCTTCTCCAAGCAGCAGGAGCATTTTCCAATAGGCTGTAAGCAACCTAAGTATTAAGAATGTTCAAAATAAGGCAGCAGTAGGAAAAAGTGAATGCATTTTCCTACACTGATGTTCACCAGGAAGGAGCATGGAGAGCCCGGGAAGCAGGGAAATTTCAACCTCAGGAATTGCCTCTGCTTCAAAAGGAACAGTGAGTCACCAGGGCCAGGTATCTCCCAATAGCTTGAAGAGATGAAACTGCTGCTCTAATTCATGTGTAAAGCCTTGCCTGAAATTATTAGAACCAAACCATGGTTGTGATGCCAGTTCTTAAGGAGCACTCCAGACCAGACCCAGGAAACTGCTGGTAAGTTTGCTGAGCAAAGCAACAGAAACTGAAATAGATAAAATGACCCTGTGCGTCCATTAGGTTTTGTATTAGTAAAGAAAGAGCACAGCTTCTGTAAGGGAGAGGACAACTTACATATCTATGCAAAGATGCCAGGAAGCAGTTGAACAATATGGGCTGATATTTCTCTCGTACATGTTTGGAAACCCATGTTAATTACTCAGCAAGGCTCCTCTTGGCTCTTCAGGTAACTAAACTGGCATGAAATAAGACGGGTGGTCTTCGATGTAAAAGGCAGGAATAACAGGTAAGAATAATTAGTCAGTTCTCAACATTCAAAATACTGTCATTGAGATAACATGCCCTTGCCTTCCTTCACTGCCTGGGTGTTTTCAGCACTTGCTTCTCTCTCCAAAATACACTGGGAGTCCTCAAGAAAGTATGTCACAGCAACTTCAGATGGTGCAAGTTATCAAACAGCACTACACTGATGCATTGCATCCCGTGAACTCATGCGTCACAAAGCGGTGACTCACACTTGTCCAACTTTGAGGATGGAGAAAATGAAGCATGAAAAGATCTACAGTACCATCTTGGGGATAAAGGACCCCAGTCATCCAAGGTCAAACTCCCAGGTCTGCACTGTGAGCCCCAAATGGAAGCGTTACCAAAAAACATTCTGTGCAGCCAGTCATGGTTAGGATGCTACAAACCAGATCTGCTGACTGTGTGCACTTTACTGCAGCAGATCCTAGGGATGGTCCTGCTCAGTGTATCTGCAATGCAGCAGAATGACTACATCCCTCAGTAGTAGCTGAATATCGTGATGTTTCTCTGTACTCCAGGCTTATGCTTTACAAAGCAATTTATAGCATCTGCTCAAAACCAAACATATGCTGCTTTCTTTATGAGCCCCAATTTCTAGAAACAAGCAGCTCTTTCAGGGAGAATCAGCACAGACAGAACCACGGTCAGCCTGCTCACCAGGCAAGCCTTGGGATGCTGCTTCCTGCTTGCTTCCATGAACATGAATGAGAGTTCTCCAAGCAAAAGGAATGCAGGCAGGTGCTGCAGCTCTGGCAGCTCCAGGATGTTCAGAGTTGAGGAAATTAACATTTGCATAATGCATGAGGTACAATGCTCAGTGCAGGTATTCTTGTCAGCCAATTACTTTGGGAAAAAATCTACCTAGTGTCATCACTTAAAGAGACCAGGACATTACCTGCTCAGGCCCATCCTTTTGCCTGCTACTGACTCTACAAGTGGTGCTCATTTGGATCTTTTAAGGGAGGTGGATTTGTTTTCGTTTGGCATTTTATACTCAAATTGGGCTTGTGAATCGACAGTGAATCACTAAAAGCCTGGGACAGCTCTCCAGCGTAGCAGCACAGCACACTGGTAGCACAAAAAGAGGCAAGCCTTTAAGCACATCTCTCCCTCCGTCCCCGCAGTTCAGAGCCACTACATTCCCTGGCCTTAGCAGAATTCACATGGGCCAGGTATTTCATGCTAAGGAACTAAGTGTATCATTCAGTACATTTTTGAACTTGTTCTCTGCATTTTGCAAACCCTCCTGCAATTAGTTCATTCTGTCTACAACCCACATATTGAAACCTTTCAGAGAGCCACTGTAGAGCTGTAGAAAGCAAGGAAACTGATTTGAATTGGCTTCTTTTAATACAAAGAGCTTCTGTGTGGGTTGAGCTGAAAAAATGAGGTGTTTTCTACTTTTCTCACAGGAGTAAAACCCAGAGTCAGCGTCTATCAGTCACCCCAAAACTGTAATTAAAGAATCCAAACTGTTGTGCCCACACTCTGGCTGCCTTCCCCTTTTGTTCTTGTGCATGAAAACTCTAAAACACAAGAGAGAGTTTCTACTAACTGTTCAGCACTCCAGCATGATCTGAAAGTGAGAAGATGCCCCTAGTAACACAATCAAATGATAAAAGCCTACTTGAAATACTTCAAATATTCCAGCTGTGTAACAGGAACAGCAGCAAAACTAAGACCAAACCAAAAAAAAAGATCAAGGCCTGAAGTCCTTCATTAAAATACTGATTATAATTAGTTGAGCAGATCCAGATCCCAAGGAAGAAAAGCTTCAGAGGCAAATTTACCACTTCACTATCTTCAGTTCTGAGAAACAGGCACATTTAAAGCTCTGGTCTCCAAAGACACAGAGGTTTTGTTAATTAACCTCCTGTAGTCACCTTCCCAAAGCTGACATCTCATTCCACCCCCACCCAAAGTCTGAAAACAATTCCTTTTTGGCTCAAAGCTGAAAGAGCAACAGTGCACACTTACTGCCCAGACTGGAAGTCCTTCTCATTCACCACCACACAGTTGGTTAATGACAGCTCATCAGTGGGACACCTTGCTGCTTGCATAGACTACGAGAAAGAAAGAGAGGAAAAAGCTGTCAAATACAATTCTGGGTTTCCTTTAATAAGCCAAGCCTCAAAATGTCTGTAAATCAACAAAACACGTCTCATGAGTGCTGACATGCTCCTGAGAGCACAGTCCACTGGCACTGACAAGCTCCTCTTCAAGGCTTCTCCAAATGTTTCTATGTGTTATGGATATTTGTACCTAAAGGCTCTGCTTTTTGCGAGGATACTGTACCTTGTATTTCCTAGCACACCTATGGAAAATACTTTCACACTACCTAGGAAAAAGAGGGTGGAATAAAGATGTTGCCTTTCTTCTTCCCTGATATTACTCAGAAAAGTCAAATTTGAGCACATCCATTCTGGATATTCATACTTCAAACAGCACAGTACAAGGGCAGCATTGAGAGTCCACAGGAAGGTTTAATTCTCCCCAAGCAGCTATCCAGCCCCACAGAATCTCTAGAAACCTCCTCAGAAGAAGTATCATGATGAAAATAGTATCTCCTACTCTATAGGAAACATCACAGATCATTAACAAACAGGAGAAAACTCAGTTCAATAGTCAGTTCCAGCCTATCACTATTCAAATTACTACAAACTTTATGGGGTGTTCTCCACCTGGAAGCCCAAAGAGCAATCCTATTGCAAGAGTATCTGCTCACTTTTTTCCCCTCCACTAGTACTCAGGAATCAGCCACTAAAATAATCAAACACTACTACTCTTAGCCCAAGCTACCGCATCCCCATGCTGAGGGAGCACAGAGCATTATAGAAAGAACAAGGCAAAGGAACCTCAGCCCATCCTATACCCTGAACCCCATTTGCTTCTACAGAAATATTCCACAAAACAAGAATTTGGGGCTCAGAATGCCTCTAGAAGTGGAGAAAAGGACTGAAAAGGAAAGATGCTGTCATTGTTAGCTATAGACTGAAAGGCTGAATTTGGAGACAAGATACATTCGACCCCCAGGTGTTATTTTCAGAATCAAAACACAACTACTTTCTTTCTCAGACACAAATCTGCAGACAGTGCAACAAACTATTTGTCAGTGTTAACCTACTGCTAAAAGCAATTCAGAATGGATTTTCTCTTACGAGACCTTTAAATCCTAGCAAGAAGAGAAAGAAACACACTGATCCCAACCCGCACATCCAGATTACTTCCCAGGAGTTAACATCCTGCTCAACCTTCCTCTGGGCCAGGACAGCAAATTCATCTCCATGTGGCCCGAGTCCAGCCTGCCCTCCAGCCCAAAATCAACATTTTATGTGGGGATGGAATTCCTCTAGAGTACTTGCTCTTTAGAAAAGGACTAATTCATTATTTTGACTGAATAATGCTCAATTGGCCTTGACATATGTGACAATAGAAATGGATTCCGTTTTCAACCTTGAACAGATTTATCTGTCTGAATCTGAAGTGTAATAAGAGACTCAAATATTCTTGTAATAAAAAAATACATGTCTGTCAGTGGGCTTCTGAAACCTACCTCTTCACGCTCACTATCTTTGGCCACTTCACACAAAAAAAAGCATTCACTATTTTACCATTTCTCCTTCCATTTGCAAGGGGATCATTTTGGGCAGGGCATGCCCTGATAAAGCGCATTAGGCAGGATATTTCTGGAGAAAACTGAACACGGAGCTCCAGGATTAAACCTTTTTACAGCACCAGTCCTCAACTGCATTTTTAATCCTTCCTGACAAAGTGTTTCCTGCACGTAAACAGCAAGCGCCTGGTAAAACTGCCATTCTCCCTTGTTACTGCTGTCCCCATTTGGGAATGTACAAGCTTTGCTTTATGGAAATGCATAAATATAAAGGAATGCATTTCAAATCCAGCACCAAGAGCTTCTTTTGCAAGCTCCACAAGATGACAGACGCATAATAAAACCACCTTGGGTATCAGACAAGTGAAATAATGGTATCAGCACAGACTGCACTAACCATCCCACGGCCTGGCTCATTCTCCTCCTGGGGGGCTTGGCAGAAGCCCATTTCCCCCTTGCCATGAGCAACCATTCAGAGCGCATCTATAACCTGTGCTGTGCTCCCAGCTCTCCAGTACATTACAGGCCCTCCTCAGGTGCCAACGTTTTACAGGACTTCGATACATTATCAATATACAGAAGTGTTTTTAACAGCTCATGGAAGAAAAGGACTCGATGGACACAGGTTTTCATGAGCACCAGTTTGAGGAAATCTGGATGCAAGAGATGATCCTTAAACTAAAGCAGCAGACAGGAAGGAGGCACACACTGCTTTGGTGAATTGCAGGCGCTTCCTCTTACCTCTCCTCACCCCAACGGTCACATCCCCTGCTCACAGGGATTCTTGTCTGTGGAGCAACTGAGCTGTGGCAGGAAAGACACAGGCACCAGCTGCTCCAGAGTAAGGTTTTCTGGCATAAATGCAGTAGTCTAGAACTGTAGCACGAGCCACCAGAGCCTAGAGGAGTGTTGTGTGCCACAGGTAGTACTGTCAAGGAATAATGTAAGCTCTTGCATTTTAGGTTTCAGCTTCCCTGCATCCTGTCCCCTCTCTGTCATTGTCATGGGTTCAGCAGCAGCAGTCATTTTTTCCTCCTTCTTGGTAGCTGGTGCAGTGCTGTGTTTTTGATTTTGGGCCTGGGAACAGCGCTGATAACACCAGTGTTTTCAGTTACTGCTTGGTAATGTTTTGGTTTGACCAAGGACTTGCTGAGACTCATGCTATGCCGGGGAGGAGGGGAAGCTGGGCGGAAGGAGAGACAGGACACCTGACCCAAACTGACCAAAGAGGTTTTTCCATACCACAGCACGTCATGTCCAGGATGTGAAAACGGAGAGCAGAGACCCGGAAGGGTGTGGTGGTGCAGTGGGGGGTTTGCTGCTGGGGGGTGCACTGGCTGGGTCAGGCTTGGTGAGCAGCTGTGTTCTCTTTTTTTGTATTTCTCTTGTATTATTATTGATGGTAGCAGTAGTGATCTGTGTTATACCTTAGTTACTAAACTGTTCTTATCTCAGCCTGTGGAAGTTGAATTCTTTTGATTCTCCTCCCCATTCCCCCGGGACTGGGGGAAGAAAGAGGCGGAGTGAGTGAGTGACTTCGTGAGTTTTAGAGGCTTAAACCACGACAGCCATCCAGCACTCTTCCTGCATGCAATTGCACACCACACCTCAGGAAATACAGGAAGCAAATCCTTAAGAGTATTTCTAAGAAACCTCCAAGTATATTTACACAAGCTAATTTTAAGCTAACTAGTAGGTTACTGCTAGCAACTAGGCAAGGCAACAAAAAGCTCTGCTGTAACAAAGCAGATCTTGCAGCTGAGAGCAAATGCCATCTGCTGCAGTTACATTGCTGTCAGTTACTAGCTTGAAGGTGACCCACATACATCTTCACAGGTTGCAGTTATATCCAGGTCCACAACATTGGGCTTAAAGTAGTAAAAGAAGTCTTCCCTCTCCCCAGTTATTGTCCTGGTTTATGCAAGGACAGCACAGTTCCTGGGAGGTGACCTCACATCTGAGACAGTGCTTTTGTTCTAAAGCATCCTCAGCTAGAGGCATCCATCACTGGTCCTGTGGCATCCTCTATTAAATCCATGTCTAAGCAGAGCTCTTCTCCGATATTCCTGCTGTTTAATCAAGAGCAAAATGAGACCACATGATGCACTGATAAACCTCATGCAGAAAGACAAATGTGAAGGACCTCACTTTGGATTTATGTCAAAGCAGTAATGCTGCCTCTACTACCTCTGCTACTGAGCAGGAGCAAATCCAGCGCCAGGAGGCTCAGTGATCATAGAACCACAGGAATGGCTTGGGTTGGAAGGGACCTTAAGATCATTCAGTTCCAATCCCCTGCCACAGGCAGGGACACCTTCCACTAGAGCAGCTTGCTCCAAGCCCCATCCAACCCGGCCTTGAACACCTGCCAGGGATGGGGCAGCCACAGCTTCTCTGTGCACCCTGTGCCAGTGCCTCAGCAACCCTCACAGGGAAGAACTTCTCCCCTTAGATCTATCCTGAACTTCCCTTGGTTTAAGCACATTACCGCTGATGTACTTTATCTTTACACAGTAGAAGTTGCTCAAAAAAACAAACAGCTTCAAAAACCATACAGCTTCATAACAGGAACAATCTCCATAATGTCTGATCTTTCAGAGACTTGCAGTCTCTGAGTCCAGTTTTCCTCTACAAGAACAGGAAACCCAGTTTTGGCACATCAGGGAAGCTCAGCCCACAAAGCAATGCCAAGTTATTTGAATACATTTATACAAGCTTTTTATAAACCACACTTTTTCTCCTTCTGAATTTCAAAACAAGCATCCGAAGCAAAAGCAAGGCAGTGTTGGTTTAAAATATGCCTGAGGAAAAGAATGCTCATGTTCATTCTATTCATTCTCACTATATTGCTGCATGGTGAGCACATGCTACAAAAATACAGTTAATATTTGTGACTTGTTAAGGTTGAGGATAGAAGAAGCTAAAGAAAAACATGCTTCCCGTTACTCAGACCCCACAGGATGTAAGTTGGTGGTAGATAACAGAACTGCGCTGCTACCTGTCAGCTGTTACTGAACAGAAGAGCTAAACCATTAAATGCTAAGGGAGAGATGCTCTTCATTGGAAAGAGCTGAACTCATTTCATGTATTAATACTACCAGAGAGATTATAAAACAGCCCTAACACTAAGGCAGGTCTGTTCTGGACACTGTTCCTACAGGGTTTGTGTAAGACAGATACAGTCAAAGTGTTACATGTTTAAGATTTTCTTTAGTGTAGAAGATATAGACATACACACGCATATATTATATGCAGAGGTACATATACATAATTTCCATCACGCAGACGTTGGTAGACAAGCATTAGGAACGTGACAAGCCCAGGTACTAGATGTTTGTTTTCTCTGCAGAGCCCAATGCCAGCTGTGTAGAAATGGGGATTTCCACTCCAAAAAGCACCCAAGCTTTGCTGTAACAGCTGCTGGGCAATGAAGAACTTGAGCAGGAGTTTTCTTGGGAAGAAAGTTTAATCCCTGTTTACTAGGGAGCGAGCAGATGTGTGGCTGTGGCTGACTTACAGGTGCTCCAAGTCAAACACTCATTCACCACTAAAAGTCTGCAAGTAAAATGAAGTTGGAACACAGAAAGAAAGAATTGTGATATTGAAGGAGATCTGAAGACAAACAGGGAAATGAGGTGATGATCTGCAGACCACACGTTATCCAGGAGCATGCTCCTGATGGAAGCATTGCCTGATACAGCCTGTATCTAAAGATCCAGTGGACCAAGCAACAGAATCCCTGATGAACACAAAAACATCAGGAGCCTGCTGCACACAGATGACAAACAGCAGCACCAGCATGCAGAAAGATGAGCTGCAGCAGAGCTGGGTCAGCAGTAGCCTCAGAGGAGACAACAAATCAATCTCTCCTAGCATAGGAAAGCCGGAGGATTATGATGACTTTCTACACACACACGCACCATGGAACTGAATAACAGAGAGGAAAAACAAGCCTATACTAAAGAACAGTAGAAACTGATGTAAAACCACACGAAGGCTAACACAGCTACTGACTAGCAGTTAAGAATGCGTTCCTAACCTGTAACAGCCTACAATAAAGACAAAATCCTAACTCCTTTAGAGGCAGCATTCAGTAATAGTTATGAAAGGACTGACAACGTGATGCCCATACCAGGGACCAGACTCAGCAACCTGAGATGGCCTAAATGCTGTGCTTCTAAAATCAAGTAAGTTACCAGTTCACTGAAGGTTTTTCTGGACATCTCAGAAAAATATTTAAATAAAGCTTCCAGAGCTCTGCAGCCACAAGAAGAGATCAAACACCTACAATAACAGTAGGCTTGGGCAGACAGGCCTCCTTTCCAGATGCACAGCCACTCAGAGTACCCTGCTGCACCCACTGAGCCCTGGGACAACCAGCCCTGGGGAGCTGCTCAGAACCAGCCTTTCCACCAGCTCCATTTGACCTCTAGCTTACTTTGCTGGAACCTTTTATTCTCATCAGAAAGGAGGATTCTCTCTCAATAACAAGCTCCTAAATACCAACTTTCCCCTCCTCCTCCTGAAAGAGGGGCATATTGGGAAAGCTAAAAATCTCAGGGTTCACATTCAGATTTTTGTAAAAGCTTTTAAGCAAGCCAACACCGAGACAGCCTCAACACAGAGCCCAGACAAGAAGGATGGATGAGATGCCGCCCTCCTGCCCACGCCCTCCACATGATGCTCCCACTGGGATGAATCACCTCCCTGTGCTCGCTCAGCAGGCTGAGGTGGCCTCACGTGAACACACCTGCACCAGAATCGCACTGGCTGCCAGTGACACAGCAGCCAAAACCACCTGAAAATTCCCGGGAAGCTGTGGCTGCCCAGTCCCTGGCAGCGTTCAAGGCTGGGCTTGGACTGGGCTTGGAGCAACCTGCGCTAGTGGAAGGTGTCCTGCCCGTGGCAGGGGGTTGGCACTGGATGAGCTTTAAGGTCCCTTCCAACACAAACCAGTCTGGGATTTTATTATCTTAGCAACTACAGGATATTGGTTTTTAGGATGGTGACTGCTGCTTACCCTTTGGCTGTAACCCAAGTTTACAGCCAAATCAATTCAGCTCTTCCAACAGCAGCTTTGTAACTCCAACACTGTTTTACCCAGTGCAGTTAGGACGACGCACACAGCATTGGGAATTTGGCTGTATTACTGCCAGTATTCTGCAATGTTAGCAGAACCACAATTTAATTTACAGTTCCAAGACTGAAGGGTTTGAGTGATCCAAAAGAGCAGAAGAAACGAGTGTTGCAGAACTTCTACAAGCTATGGGCATCATACAGCATCTATAATCTAAATAGGTTGTTCTCCCCAAAGACATCATCCTCCACACAAGTTCTTTATAATAGGATCAAGTAAAGTAATTTCAGAAGATATATCTGTATCTGTACTGTACAACCAGGAAGCTGTTTCCTGACTGTTTAGCAAGAATATCAACTCCACCTTCCAATTAAGCATTAATGACCCAGAATATGTGTGTTTGTAATGAACACATCCAGTTTTGGAGTGTCTGTTGCCTCACATTTCTGCCATGAGCCAAGATGATCCATCCATTTAATTACAGGGAATTGCTATTTGTTGTGTTTCATCTAAACCTCTTTCTAAAATGCTGAAAAGGAATGTAACATCACACAGCCACATCCAAGGTGTTAGCCTAGGATGGAAGTTGCAGGATTTTGACACATTTAGTATGACAACACCTAATAGATGCAAATTTTTTTCCATTTATTTAGAAAACTGCCCACTAGCAACAGGAACAAGGTTAAAAATATCCCCTTAGACTTGAAATTTGCTTTGTGAAAGCCTGAGATGCTGCTTTCCCTGCAGATTTGCAGCTCAACCCCACTACTGCTGGGCTGCATCTGGCACCAAACCGCTCCAGGACACTGACCAATGTACCAAACAGTATCCGGCTGTAAGCAGTTTGTGTTTAAGACACGATACCTTGCAAGTATTTCTGTATTTTCTCCAGAAAAAAGCATGTGACTTGACACAACTCCAGGGCATAAATTACTCCAGATTTTTTGATAGAAGGTCATTGCTTTATTGCACCCCAGGAGACCAGAGAAATGTGTTAAATCTTTTTTATGCTGCAAACATCTGACCTTCCTGAACTGAGTATCTGATACAAATACACAAGAAAGAGCAGACTAGGCAGGCAGTGGGGCAAGAGTGCCTCAAGAACTATATATTCAGCCTTGATTTAACAAGCAGCAGTATTATTAGTTGACTCAAATGCAGTATAATGGGATACCATGTTGAAAGATTTCTGTTAACTGCAGCAGCTGTGCTCCTTGCTTGACTTTTAATGCTCACAGATCTTCTCCAATTCCCGGAGGTCAAGAACCCTCCTGAAGACAGCCAATTGGGAAATTCAGTCATAAAATCTACTCTTTGCCACAGAGCTTCCCAAATTTGAGCCAGCATCCTGACAGGTTTGTGAATGACTACATCATGTAGAGACACACTCTGAAGCCCATCCTTCCAAATAATATTGCAGTGACCAAGAAGGATACAAGTCTGTTTGTGATGATTTCACAAGACACGTATGCATTTGCAGAAGTGATCTCAGGAACAGAGATTTGGATTTAGTTTTCTCTCATTTCCCTAAAACATTGCTGAACACCTATTTCTTCATATTACATATTAGGAAACAAAAAAAAGATAAGTGATGATTGAAGAGCTAAGCTGATTCACACACGTTTCTTTGGTTGCCTGATGACGCCTGTGTCTACAAAGGCCAATTCCGTATGTCAGCAGAATCAGACTTAACCCACTAACCATAAAATCCAATCCTTATTATTCCAAGTTTGTACCAAACCAACCTAAAACTGTCCTGAGATTGACTGCAAGGAGTACAACAGAGTACATCCAGTACAAGTAGTCCAGTGCAGGGAGTACAAGAGAGATGTCCAGCGATGCCTTAAGCACCATGGGCACACTGAGCGGTACAGTCTGTCCTCCACTACCCTTCCCATTACTGCTACACTCTCAATTTTTACAGTTGATTTCAACAGATGTCACAGTACATCTTCTGCTCAAGTCATGGGCTCTTCTGGAGGAGATGAAGCTCAGTTCCCCAAGGTAAACAACATAAGTACCTGAGTGAAACCAGTATCACTTCCAACTCAACACAGATGTGAATCTCTTCTGAGAAGTAAACAGCAAGTGTCTCCTATCACTGGGCTAATGGCAACACCACCTCACCAGTCCCAAACAGCAAATAAAGAAAAATCCAGACCTTAAACCATTTGTACCATACAAAACAGCCATTATTTCTAATCACCATGAACTGTTGTACGAGTTGCAGCTATTACAAACCCTTAATTTTCCTTAAAGAAAAACACCTCAGTCTTTCTGATAGGGAATCATCACCAACATCCAACATACAGCACACAAGAGCTCCTCTGAAGTAAGTCAGACCTCCTGCAGCTTGCAAGACTAAAGTTGCAGCCACACAGACCTGCTCTATTTACTACACCATTTCTCTGTGTAGGTCTTCAATTTGATACAAGCAGAGACACAGCTTGTTCTGGATCAAGAGCTTGACACTGCTGGAACAAGGCACAGAAATCATCTGGCCTTTGCACATCCCTTTGAGAACTAATTCCTAATGAGGTTCAACTCAATTAGCTACAGACAGCACCAGTTAACTTCCAGAGGGCCAGTCTTGGTCCAAGGGATCTGGACACAGCCAGACAGCTTCCGGAGCAGATGCTGGCTGATGTCTGAGCAAGACTTAGTGCTCTGTATGCCTAATGATTCCTATGCAGAGAGAGATACAGAATAAATTATTACAGAAACAGCCATTCTATCTAATCATCATAAACTGCTTTTCCTGTAAGCTTGAATCACTGTTACCCACTGGCTCTTCCTTGCGACTGAGCAAACTCAGTGTAATTAAGGGAGCAGAGGAATCCACCTGAAACATCAGCAAGCAATTGGTGAGAGCTGGACTGTGAATTGTCTACATTATTTAAAATGCTACTAAAAGATTAAAGATTCTGCCTCTCTCCTACCTCAGGAAAGCCATTCATTTCTCTGTAAAAGCACGCATACACAAATGCAGTCACATGAGTCTAATAAAAGAGATTAAGCTCCAAATTGCACTGCAGGAGATTGTTTCAGGCTAGAAGTAGTCACAGGAGCTTCCTCTCCCCATTCTCAGGTTCAAGCACCTTTTAAAAATGCTGACAACAGAACAGCATCAGTGTCCCACTATGAGACTCACTTGTTACACCTAGAGATATCACACACCTCCACTCTCCTACCTACTAGTCCTTGTTTATACAGACAAGGATCACAATAGCTCCAATGTCACATGCAAAGCAGATGCTGCTGCCTGCTCACCCTTGTGAGAGCTGTTGCTATCCCACACGCAAGCTGGAGGGAACAGGCAGTTCAGTCGTTAATTCACATTAACAGCATTCCAAACCAAAGCTATTAAAACCCCACAGATTTCTCTTGGGTTAACTGCAGAGGGCAAGATGAAAAGGTGCAAGGAAGAAAGCGAGACCACACACCTGAAGCAGGGACAGAAGTAAAGGGCCAGACCTCAAAACATGTGGGGTTTCTCCTCAATTAATCAGCATTTTCGAGGCAACTCTCTAGCAGATCTGCTCATCTGTGACATCAAATTTCTCAGCACTGCTCTGCACCACACCACTGCACCGTTTGTCCTTGCGCCCACCAGGCAAACCATAACAGAAAAAAACCCAATGAGAAAACCTATTCCCCAAGATCTCAATCACTGAACTGTCTGGCCAAGAGAGAAGGCATCAGCCTGAAGCAGACATTAATCAAATCTGTGACTTGCCCAAGCTGATAGCAATAAAGTGTTCCTGAGCACATTGCAACGAGAACAATCTTAACCGCAGCGTGTAGCACTTGCAGATGGACACCTGAAAACAGAGGGGATATACAGAGCACTTCAAGGAGTAATTTGGCAGACAAAACCGTTCCTTCCCATTTTAAGGCCTTTTTGGCCACTTGCTGCTGTTATCTAAGCAATCACCAATGTGGGATTTTTCTATTTTTTAAATAAATATGGAATAAAACATTGCACAAGGCAAGTTGGACCCACATCACAACATGGTGCTTGGCTAGTGCCCACAGGGCAAAGGAGGCCCCACAAGCCTTCTCCATATCCCACAGCACCAAGGGGTCACCAGGGCCTCAAAGCATCCTTAGGGGACTTCAAAATCCTGCCGCAACCCCCATGGAGACAGGGGGCACCTCAGCCTCATGGAGGCCCCCCATGGAATGCCACAGTCCTGCCCCACAACCCACAGCACCAAGGGGTCACCCCACACTCACCTCCAGAGGGCTGTCTACATGATATCCTTACAGGATCCTGCCACATAACTCACAGAGTGAAGGGCAACCGCAGCCTCACAGCACCCCTCTGGCACCTTAAAATCCTGCCCTGCTCCCCACAGGGTCTCAAGGACACAGCAGCCTCAGGGAACCCTATTTCCTGACAGTAAAAGATCACTAGGGCTTCACAGCACTCTTAGGGGACCCCATGATCCAGCCCCATACCCCATAGAGAAAGGGGTCACCCCAGCCTCATGATGCTCCTGAGGGAGCCCTAGAAGCTCATCCCACAGCACTGAGAGGTTACAACAGCCTCACAGCACCCCTGGGATACCCTAAATCCTGCCCTGCATCCCACAGAGCCACTGTAACCTCACAGTAACCTTACAGAACACTAAATCCCGACTCACATCCCCAGGGTAGCGCTCACCTTGGCCTCACAGTGCTCCTGAGGGAACCCTACAGCTCTGTCCCAGGTGCCACATCACCAAGAAGCCACCTCAAACCTCGCAGCACCACTGATAGCCCCTAGAGAGACCCGGCCCCACAGCACCCTCAGGGCTTCCCCACACCACTGGGGGGGTCACCACAGCCTCACAGCACCCTCAGGGGACCCCACACACCCCCCAGGGCCGAACGACCACCCCGGCAGGGCAGCAGCCAGAAGCCACCGAACCACCCCGGCGCCCAGGGAGTAGCAGAAGCGGAGGAGGGGGAATAGCGGAGGGGCCAGGCAGGGCGGGACGAGAAGGATCCGTCCCTGCTCCCCCCCACTTACCCGCCCCGCCATCTTGCCGCTGCGCCCGGCCCGCAGCGCCGCCTGACAGCCGCGCCGCAGCGACGGTCCCGCCCCGCGGCCGCCAGGGGGCGGTGCAGCGCAGGCGCAGCCACGCAGCTGGGCGGGTCCCTGAGGGCCGCCGGCTCGATACAGCCCTCTCATTGGCCTAGCGGCCGAAGGCCAGCTGGTAGCGGTGCTGGGATTGGTCGGTTGGGCCGTGCGCGGCGCGGGGTGGGAGGAGTCGCGGTTCTCCTCAGGGCGGGCGGGCTCTGAGGGGTGGCTTGGGGCGGCCGTGGCGCGGCCCGGCTGCGGGGAGCCGGCCTCAGGCGAGCCGGGGGGGGGCACCGGGTGTTACCCCGGCCTGGGAGCGGGATGGACCAGGCGTTAGCCCGGAGGGAAGGGGCGTGCAGCGGGCTGAGCCCTGCGCTGAGGGTTGAGTGGGAACAGGCTTCCAGGCAGAGCGCGGCCAGCAGCGGCAGTGCTGTATGACAGTATGGAGTGCCCTCATGTCTCTGGGCCCTTGCGGGGAGTCCTAAACAGTGCTGCATGAGCAGGCTTGCAGTGCTGTGTGGAGAAAAGGCTCCAGACGGAAGGGCATCAGCAGAGCAGCTATTTCAGATGGGGTGCTCTGGCCTCTGCCAGTAGTTCGTCCAATGGCTTGCCTTGTTTTCTGTTGGTTTCCATTCAACAGCATCTGGCTTCTACCAATGGCATGGGTTTATGCTTTGAGCTACAAATTACAGGTACGTGAGAGCCTGAAAGACACATAATGAGACCTTGCACCTGCCAGTCTGGTCTCAGCACATTTCAGAGGCTGGAGTTAACCTAATACTTTGGTAAAGAAGGCTTGGGGCTTATAAGCCTGTTGCTAAGCCTTCACCATGACGTGGGTGTCTTCTGCTCATTGCAGCTCTCGCTTCTACATGGAACCAGTAAAGCCTGGTCCAGTTCGAGCGCTTACAGCAGCCAGACTCTGGATATTGATCCTTATGGGGGCCCACTCCTGTTACTTCGTTGCAACACTGCTTCACTCTTAAGAGCATCAGATCATATTGGATAAACTTGTCTGATGCTCAGAGTTCTCAGAGCCGTGTTCCCCTGTGTAATGTTCTGCAGGAAAATGAAATTCCAATTACGGTCTTTGGTCCTGACTGAGGGAAGAAGGCAGCAAAGACTTGGACTCCAAAGCAGGGTTTGATACTGGCTCCAAAGCTGACCTCAACAGTCTGGAAATCAATTGAGAGAGCAAGCTTTAATGCATTAGCAACCTGTCACATCGGCTTCTGCACAGGGCTTCGGCAACATAATAAAATATTAATACTGACTTTAATTGCTGGTTTGCTGCCTTGAGCAGGTAGCAATGTCAGCTGGAACCGAGGGGACTGCCAAGTTCAAGGAAAACTAGGGAGGCATTTTAACACAGAGGCAAGAGAGGTCAATAGCTCAGTGCATGAGTACAGGACCTGGTAGATAAAGAAATCTGGTAGATAGCTGAACGGGCAGATGTGAAAGGTGCACAAGTTTGGTTTCACACAGTGAGACTCTGTTCTTCCTGCTTGCTCAGCAGCTGAGCAGTTTCTCCATCTGCATCCCCTCCTGGACAGACATCACTGCAAAGGGAAAACATCTCTGAAAAGCCATTGTTTAATATCCAAATAACCCCTTGCCTTTGGGCAGGAAAGTGCCAGGTGGTTCTTGCTCAGGGGGCATTTGCTTCCCAACCTCGTATGTGTGAAACTGGCTGTGAGAGCCACAGGTGAAAACCTGCACCTGCTGAAACAGTGTTTTCATCATAGAATCCCAGCCTGGTTTGGGTTGGAAGGGACCTTAAAGCCCATTCAGTTCCATCTCCTGCCACGCACAGGGACACCTTCCACCAGAGCAGCTTGCTCCAAGCCCCTGTGTCCAACCTGGCCTTCAACACTGCCAGGGATGGGGCAGCCACAGCTTCTCTGGGCACCCTGTGCCAGTGCCTCAGCACCCTCACAGGGAAGAACTGCCTAAGAGCTCATCTCAATCTCCTCTCTGGCAGGTTAAAGCCATTCCCCTTGTCCTGTCCCTTCAGGCCCTTGTCAAAGCCCCTCTCCAGAGTTCTTCTTAGCTGCTTTAGGCACTGGAAGCTGCTCTAAGATCCAGAAGAACTTCCCCAGAAGTTAAGAACTTCTATTTCCAGGCTGTAGAACAGGTTTTCTCTGAGCAGATAAAGGTGTTGGGCATGAAGGAGTCAGCTGCTACTGCACCTCCACCAGTAGGCTCAGGCTGAATGACACCATGTTGGTGATTCTCACTGCTCTGAACTTGGCAAATCCCTCTGCTCTGTGGCCTTGAAGGAGTCTCCTGCAGAAACAAATACCGGAAATAGGACCTCTGAATTTGCAGGGAAGTGGTTGAGCAGACTAGGGGGGGGGGGGAATGGTCGCACTCCCCCACATTTTACCAGTTCAAAGGGGCAGACAAAATAATGCAAAGTCCTCCCAAACCAGTTGCAAGGGTGCCCTGGTTCCTCTTTGGATCTGGAACCAAGAGGGATCCCAGCCCACCCCACTCAGACCTGAACTCCAGCCACCACTTGTTCTCCTGGTGACAGGGCTGCATCTCAAAGAGCTTTGGGCACCTACAGCCAGCCCCAGAGCTCACCCCTGCATCCAGTCCTTGCCTGGGACTAGGCATGAGGGATGAGACTGGGGAAGGAGTTCACTACCGAGCCCACCTGTGGTCTGGAGTGAAGCCTCTCTCTCCCAGCAGACACAACATACCCTGCAGGCCAGGTCCCGCACCACGGGTGGGTTTGGGAAGACAGGTGGGCAGGATCCACACCTCCACTCTCTCCACTAACCCCTTGTGAACCCCCTGGGTGGCAGCTGCTGAAAGGAGCAGGGAGGCTGGAGGATAAGTGGGAGATGGATCACAATTCCTAACAAACTGAATGCCTCACTCATGAAGTTACCTGGGTCCACCCAAACAGAGGTAGCCGCCAAAATTAAGTCTGTACATTCCATAAGCAGCTTGGGAAGCATCAAGTAGAGCATCTCAAGAAGTGAAACCAGCGGCTGGGTTTCCAGGTTTTCCTTAGTCCTTTTTTCAGCGCAAATAGCGGTATCCATATAACGAGCATCCAAACCAGCAGCAACGGTGAAAGCACAAAGCAGGGCCCGCACGGGCGGGCCTGCTCCCTCTGCCGTCCGCTTCCCCGCGGCTCCCCCTTCAGCCCGGCAGCCCCGAGCTCCGGGGCTCCCCCCGCTGCTGACCCGCAGCAGGGCCCCGGGCGGGCCTGTCCAGGGCTGGCAGCAGCTGAGGGCGGCCCCGGGACTCCTCCGGCTCAGCCCCGCGGCCGGTCCGGGGGTACCGGGGTGGAGGAGCCGCTCGCGGCCCCCGGCTTCGGGCCCGGGGATGTGCCAACGGGCGGGGTACGGGGAGGCGCTGTCTCCGGGCGACCGAGGCCCCCGCGGCCCCTCATTGGCTGGAGGGACGAGCGAGTTGATTTTTTATTGGCTAGGTGTTATGGGAGCAGGGCCAATAGCAATAAAGCTCCGGGCTCTCCGCGTAGCAACCGCGTGAAGAAGGCAGAGGGTCACGCGGCGCTGGGAGGTGTGAGGGAGCGAGGCGGCTCCTGATTGGTTAAGCAGCTCGGAGGTTAGCCAATCCGCTTGGAGGGCGCGGGGCGGGGCGGCGGTTGGCCCCGCGCGAGGCTAACGGCCGCCCGTCGCCTCAGGCGGCCCGCCATGGCCGCGAGCTGCCCGTAGCCGCCGCGGCCGCTGTCCCGGGGGGTCGCCCATGGAGGTGAGGGGCTGGGGAGAGGCTGCGCTGCGCTGTGCTGCGCTGTGCGGCTCTTCCTGTCGGGAACCCAGCGGGCACAGGCGGAGCTGTGCCGGGGGTCGGGCCCCGCGGGGCGTCGGTGACCCGCCGGGGCTGAGGGAGGCTTTGCTCGCTGCTCCGCTGCCGAGTGCCTGCTGCTGTGACCGGGCTCAGTGCCCTCCTCTGTGGGGCGGCCCGGGCCCGCCTGTGGTGAAGGGTGCTATGAAATAGCTCGAAGTGTCGGGAGTGCAGTTCCCAGTGGCCTGAAATACTTCCGTGTGAGGAAAAAAGGAGGGTGAACGGTTTGTTGGGTTTGGGGTGTCACAAATCCAGACCAGCTTACTATGCCTGTGTGTTCCCTCATTCCTTGAGATTGCAAATCATGTAGGTGCCAGGTGTCCTTACTGAACAAGGAGAAATGTGGCACAGGTAGCATAGTTCTGACTTTGCGTGTTCACGTATGTGTAAAACGTGGCTGAAAACAGCTCTGTGAGTACTCTTGAGTGACTGTGGCGTAGACAAGAAGGAAGAACATTGCTGTAGAGCTGCATTAGATGTAAAGCGTGTTTTCATCCTCAGCTGTGGAAGAACATCTTTTTAGGGACAAGTGCTTATTCAGAATACTTTCAGAACACTGGTCCCGTGGAACTTGAACCTTTTCTGGCTTTATTAAGCATTTTCAATGAGCTGCGATGGTAATATTTGAAATATACAAATAACTTCACTTTTTAATTTGGGAGCTAAAGGATTTTTTAGCAAGTCAGTTTTATTTTAGCTTTAAATTTTCTTCATGCACCTCACCTTGTGAAGAAGGGAAGAAAAGACACCTAGCTTCTGTTCTGTGTTCATTCCTTGCTCGCACTGGCCAGTTGTTTCTGAACTCTTGCAGGTTGGTGATGGGGAGAGGAGTAGTAATTAGGTGGAAGTTGTTTCTCCCGTAGTTGTAGAACAGGACAGATCTCCACTGCAGCTCGTGGTATGCGTGGTACAGCACAACTCTAGCTCCTGAAGTCTGAAAATGCACATCCAGGATGGAATAGGCACAGCGATGAAAGGACAAGAGGTGTCTAGCAATGCAGAGAATGGCTCCTCTGCCGTTGCTGGTGAAAGGATGGTAGTTCTGATTCTCTGAGGTGGTTCAGGAGCCTCCCAGCACCTGACCGGTGTGAACAGCTCAGGTGTAAACAGAGGGCAGGTTTCCTTCTAACCTGCACCTTCTGTCTTCAAACACCAGGTGAATTTTTGTGGTTTGCTGGGTTATTTTAAGGGTAAATATGAAAATGTTCCAGTGCCGAAACGTAGAATAATTCCTTGAAAACTCAGATGGAGCAGAATCCACAGGTAAATGAAAATGTTAAAGAAGTTCCTGTTGGTATAAAATCTGCAGCTCTCGGGTCTGTGCATAATTATGTCCTTCTACCACTTTTTTTCTTGTTTTCTATAGCCTAAAGTTGCGTTCAGAGGTGGCAGTCGCTGCTGGAATAGTGCTGAAGCTGGCGGGAGGCTGACTGATGTGTTCAGTAGTGTAATGACAGGCTCTGCCTCGCTGTATGGTTGCTACAAATCACAGGTTCCATTGCTTACAAATGAATCCTTTTATATCTGTGTAAGAGTTTGTGTTGCTTGTAAACAAAACGGTCAAAAAACCATTTCTAATGCAGTTGCTCCACAGAGTAGTATATTTTGTATCTTTAACATTTAACCCTGTAAAAACACCATGGTTTTTTTCACTTAAGAGCTGAGGAGGCATGTTGTGTTTAAACCAAACAGGCTTCTGTTCACTTAAACTGGGCGGAAAACCTTTCCTCTAGAAAAGTTATTGGCTTTCTGTAATGACTGGGAGGAGGGGGAAGTCTTCTGATTCCTGTCAGTGATCATTTGCTAGAAACTGCTGCGGGCTTTTCAGGCAGGGAATTCTCACTCCTGTGTGTATATGTGTTGAGCAGCAGGCAACAGCAGGAGTTACTTGCAGCCTTGTGTCACATTATGTGGCTTGCTTGCTCCTTGTGCTGTGGTTACTCTGAGAATGAACTCTGCATATAATGATGAAATGATAATTTTCTGTGTTTAATATTAATATTAAAATCTACACTTTTATGGTATATAAAATGCAGAATGAAGAAAATGTAGAGCTACCTCAGACCTACAGTTCTTCCCTTTCCACGTCAGAGTACTCTGCGCCTGTGGACTCTTCTCTTTTATATGTACCGTGGTCTTCATATGGAGATGATGCTAAGCAGCCTGCTGCTGCTCAGAGTAATGTGAAGTCCAGGTAGTCATCTTTGAGCCAGTGAGAATGTGTGTGTTGATGGAATAGCTGGATTGTTTGGGGGTTTTTTGTTCACTTTAACTTATGAAATATTTGCAATGAAGTCATGGTTTTAATACAATATTTTTTCAGGATTCAGCCTGAAAAGAATGATTATGGCAGTGAAGCAGATTTATATGGCCTTGTGTCTAACATCTTGGATGAACAAGAGAAATCGCAGCCATATTGTGGTGAGGGGTGAGTGTGTTGCCACGCAGTGCTGTTGGCATTCATCTCCCTAAAAGCTACCCTCACTGATCTCAGTCTGTGTTCTCTTAGTCATCTTTGCATCTGCTCTTGGCAAGTCCTCATACTCATCAAGGTTTCCCTTCTTTGCTCCTAATCTTCCAATATTTCTCTTGGGATACTTGAAAGCTTTTCTGTTGGTACTCAAATTACATGGTAACTTCTGGATTTCTGGTATTTACAGAACTTTTAAATTGACATTTTTTAAGTGCTTCGTAAGCATCGTGGAAATGCTGTATTCAAATAAATCTCCTGAAATATCTGCCTTGGCCTACTTATTTTAAAATTTTTTTAGATCAAGATTGAATTCAGATTTTAGGTTTCTTTCTTAATTCATTTCAATTCACAGAAGGAATACACAAAACACAAAATCATATGCTTTGATGCTTCCCTGAACTGGCAGGAGAGAATAATTCCATGCGTGCAAAATGAATGTTTCTTGCTGTTAGTGCTACCTAAGCAATATTTGCATATCTAAATATCAGGATTATTATGCCTGCATTCTAAGACCAGAAGAAACTATTAGATAGTTACAATTACTTGTCACAGAAGGATTCAGCTCCAGCATCCCTGAGATACTTGGGGGGCTCACTCTCTTCCTTGAATCTGAGTGTTCTAGGTGTAAGAGGTAAGAAAGGGAACACAGTTCTTAAGATTTAAGTTCCCAAGCCAGACACCACTCTTCCTTTCTGTCCTCCCAGACAATTCTAATGGTTTCTGTACATGTGCTGAGTTCTGTAGCTGGAGTGAGGGAAAACAGAGTCAGTCTTGCTCAAGAGCTTTACAAATCACTTTGCTTCAGTTAGGGCTGGATTTCTGTTTCCAGTACTGCCGGGTTTGGCAGTGACTGCAATGACTTCCAGGCACAACTGCATTTTTTCCTTAGGCTGCTTACAGTTTTCCTAGACAGTGATTGATTGTCCTGTGTTAATGATGGTAATTAGGGGAAGGAAAGGAAATGTGCTTATCCTTAATGTACCTGCAGGAAGCAGTGTAAGGCAGCGTAAGCCACAGGCAAGTCTGGAGCAATAAGATGATACAGAGAAGCATTTTATCTGGGCTGCTAGGACACAGCTTTGAGAGCTTATGGGTAGTTTGGGAAATACAATTATCTTGTTGCTTAACCAGGAGTATTTTGGTGGTGACAGATAATAAATCTCTTGACAGGATTTGCTGTAATTTAGTGTGTATACATCACTTGCAGCTCAAAGGTGTCACACATAGCTCCCAAGTTATACGGATGGGTTTAGACAAGGCAGAATCCTTTTTCTCATCTAGTTAAGAGTAACTCTGAAGATGACAGTAGTGGATAGAAGCTGAAGTAAGACATCTTTGAATCAATCTAGAGAAAGTATTTAAGAGAGAATTGGATTCTTAACCAGTTGGAAATGGAAGAGGAGCACCACGGATAAGACTAACAATGTGTTTCTTGTTTCCAAGGAGTTGCCCTTCCAACTTGAAGTCAGTATGGCCCATGAACGTAACCAGAATCGTGGACCACCATGACTTCTTGCCAGAAACTAAAAGACCAGTTGTTGGAGCTGCCTCACAACAGGGTTTTTATAGTAGCGAATCCGTATCCGCTGCTGAAAAACAGTACTTGCAAAGTGGTACCCTTGTGTCGCAGCAGAAAGCAGATGAATGTTACCGTGGGTTTCCCAGCCTGGACCCTGAGGAGCAGAGTCTGTACCCTCCTAGGAGCGATCATGCCAACTGTTGCAACATGCAGACTAATGAGAACATGAAGACAGCACCCTTATATCAGAGCTATCCATACATAAAAAATACCTTTATGGCCCCAGCTGGGTTTTCAGAAGTAATCAAAGACTCAGGAGCTGATGCTTATCCTTACGGAAAAGAGAAGGCGTGTCCCAAAGGAGCAGACATGCTGTTGCACCAAAAGCGGGCAGAAACGTTTCTTCCGCAGTTTCACAGCTATAATGAAAACACAGATTACAGTAGGTACCCTGAATATTCTCATGCTAGTAAAGCAAAGCCTAACAAGAGCACCAATTGTAGCTTCCAAGAAAATAAAAAGTTAGTAAATGCAACCACTGAGGCACCACCTCTGGACACAGAACCCTATACTAAGTTATTTCAAGTTAAATCAGGAACTCAGAAAAAAATAGAAGATACCATTTTAGATCAGCAAAACTTTACATTTCCCAAGGCTGTAGGACTTCTACCAGAAAAGCAATTTGCAAATGAAGCTTCATTCTGCACTGATTCAGGACAAAAATTTGAATATGGACTAAAATCTTTCCCAGCTTGTCCAGGGAATAGTGACTGTGCAAATGGTGTGGAAAAGCAGCAGTTTTCCAAGTCTGATCTTCAGAATTCTGAATACTGTAAATCACTTCCATTGTTACCAAACATAGCAAACCCTTCAGCAGGGACCACTGTAAGGCCACCTTGGATGAATATTCCTACAAAAACAGCTGCTTCTGCCCCATTTCAGAATCCTTTGCTGAAACTGAATAATCATTTACCTGCTTTTCCAAAAAGTTCCACTCATTCTAATGATTTTTTACAGTTGCCATCTTCAAATTTCCCTTTAAATAGTAATTTATTTCACAAGTACTTTCAAGATAATCCTTCATTTTTTTCAAGTCTTGATTTTGGTTACAACACTGCAGAACGAGCTCGTTCTGCTGCATGCATGGAAGCACTGGTTAGGAGTGGAGAAGAGAATCTCGTTGAGTATTTAAGTGAAAAGAAATTCAAGCAGCCAAATGGATTCTGTGACACTTACGCAGCTCAGCAGTTTGGGATCATTGAAAACATGAACAAACACTGTTTCCAGTTGAAGCCACCGGGTGAGTGTTACGATCTGGAAGGACAGAAATGTGCAGATGGGCTGTTGCAGAACATGTACCAGGATTTCATGGAGTCTCAGGCACAGTTTCATCTCAGGCAGGGGAGTGGAGACAGTAAGGCCATAAATCCCCTGGCGTGCCTGCAGGCTCCAGGCTTTTCCAGCAATTGCATGATGGGTGACTTTAGACGGAATCAGCAGCTGGGCTCAGGTGCCTTCCCCTTGAGATCAGGTCGCCTCTTCAGGCCATTCCATTGTCCCTCTGATGGAGTCTCCTGACCTGTTCTCCCGTGATGATTTAAAACGTTTCTACCCCTATTTTAACGATAAGGTGTATGGTGAGAGTCCTTTTTCTGGGTTTGTGCCAGCGTTTGGATTTCAGAAGCAAATTAAAAGCCGTAGTGGGCCTGCCAGCGAGCTTCATGTTAGACTGGAAGAATGTTATGAGCAGTGGAGAGCTTTGGAGAAAGAAAGAAAGAAGGTAAGAAATAAGAATTAATATGCCATATTGCATGTTTGATGTTGATCTCATCCAGCTCAGTCCAGTTAGAGATCACGGGTAATTCTCACCACTATGAGTTGAAATGTTTAATGGGATTTCAGAGTTTAAAGCCTTTGTTTCCCTGTCTGTTTGGGACTGAAAAGAAAAGTTTTGAAGGTCTGTAGCCTGCTTGGGAGCATAACTAACATTGTATTGAATGTTGCGCTGAAAGCAGGAATTCAGAGACTTTCTCAGTCTCAGAGTTGGGGTGTGTGTGACTAACAAAGCCATGTTACACCTTGGTTGTAACACAATAAGTACAGTGCATCTGGAAACTTTGAAAGCAAATCCAGTAGTTATATTTTGAATTGGAATAAACTTTAATCCTTTAAAGTTTCTTAGACCCTTGCCTTTTAGTTCTTTATATGAGTTCTCACCTCCTGTTTCCCTGTAGTTTTAAACCTAAGATATGTTTGAAGGGGCTCTTTTTCTCCCCAGAAACTGAGGCTGAAGAAAGGGTAATACTAAAACACTTGTATATGAAGCCCTACTTAGAGCAATTGCCCTTCTTGGTCATCAGGGGAAGTGCTTCAGATTACCCTTGTTGCATGTAAAAGCTGACTTAATGTCCCCAGTTCAGCTCAGTTTGAATTTCAATGTCAGCTGGAGCTGTGAGGGAAGCGGGAGCAAAGGCACCTGCAAATAGTGGGGCCAGGTATTTGGCTGAGGACTGCTCTGAGGAAGCTCTGTTGTGCTGGTCCACCAAAAAAAACCCATAATTGTGAGGGGCTGTAACACAAGAGGGGAGTTGTCACTGTTTCCTGACAAAGGCTAGCTGTTAAATATAGGAGTCAGGGAGAGTCTGACTTCAGGAGGAGAGCCTGGGGTCTAGGCTTGGGTGGAAAAGTGCAAAATAGAAAGAGTTGCCACGTGTGGCAGGGGGACATCGTGGGGATGATCAGGCAGCAGCTTTATGTGGACCACCACAAAACAGTCTAAGAAATGCAGTTTTAAGCTCGATTCAGCTAGCTGTGTATTGTTCCAGGTATTCCAGAGCCACAAAGCAATGTGGTGAGGGAGACTGACATCTGAAATCTGGCAGTCAGGATTCAAAGTCATTTTCTGATGGCTAAATTAAATATGATTTCATTTTAACAATTTAACAAGGAACAAGCTTTCCATAGCTTGACTAATCTACCAAAATTAGGTTAATTGCTGACTTAAACAATTTGCTTTTAATTTTGTGGGTGAGGTCCACATCTGTATGCTCCATCTTTTTTTGCCTTGTAATTCTGACTTGCCTCCATTTTATTTAGTACAAGCTGTACAGAGTGTGAGAAGACATAGCACTTCTGAAACACCTTCTGTGGGCATCATTACTTTAGTTGAACTGCTTTCAGTAAAGCAGTTGTTCACTTAAAACAAGCTATTGTCTTACCAAATGGTTAAATCCAGATGCCTGAATCCTATGTAGCTACCTAAAATGAACAAAAATTCCAGCCCCTAAGGGAAGAAATTGTCTATCTGATATTTTTTTCTTGGTTCTGTAAAAAAGCACAATTACAGCTTACATTCTTAGGGAGTTATTCTTTTGTTTTCCTGCAGACTGAATCAGCTCTTGCTAAGAATTTCCAAGGGAAAAAGGTTTCCAGTGCTAACAACACTCCAGTTCCAAGGCTGACATCAAACCCATCAAGAGTTGATCGCTTAATTGTGGATCAGCTTCGTGAACGAGCCAGAGTGAGTTGTAGGATTCAAACTAAAAACATCTATTGAACTGATCAGACAGAACTTAAAGTACAGTATAAGATATGTGAGATGATCAGCTTTTCCCAAAATAGCTTTCTTCTTACATGCTGTGCAGGGAATATTTCAGCAGTCCCTGCAGCTCCAGGTTCACTGCTGCTGTTACCAGGGAACCCGTGGAGTGGCTGCAGCTCATGTTTACAGCTCTACATGCCAGGAGGATGCAGCTTCTAGTACAGGAGCATGCATGAGAGGCCACAGTCCAGTCGACTAACCAAACTGCTTGCACAGCTCCATGCTGTGCATTTTCAGCTCTTCTGTTTTGAGCAGCTCAGCGGAGAAATGGTCAATTTGTAGACACTGTATTACACTAGGTATCTGTGATGTAAAAAGCAAGTTCAGTTAATGTTTATAGACTTTGATATATATATTTGCTTGAGAGTCTTGTATTTTTTTTAATGCTGAATGGTTATTTGATGCAACTTCAGCCTGAATTTCTACATTAGTAGTTTGCTGCTCAAGCCAAACAGCCATAACCTGTAGGGCAAACATGGCCAATGTATCTGCAGCTATCTGTGGCTCTGTGGCCAAATGCAAGTGCCAGTGCGCAGCATCATGCTGCTTTGTGAGGCAGCAGCCTGCACAGAATTCTGCAAGGGAGGTTGATGGGAGGAAGCAAGCAGGAGCTGAGCTGCCAGCAAAACAGCAAGGGTCTGATCTGCCTCTTCTGAGGCTGAGAAGCCAGAGCCAGAATGCTTGTGCTGCAGGAAGAGACACGTGGGCTGAAAGCGCAGTGCTGGAGCCTGCCCTGTGAGGGGATGTAGGATTCAAGGCATCAGCTGTTGTTCTGAGGAATGCTGGTTCTTGGAGGAACCAGTACTGCTGAGCTCTCCCGAGCAGCACTCGTAAGGGCCATCTTCCCTACCAGTCTCACAGAGGTGAACTACACTGGGGAGCCATGCCTGCTTGCTGCCTGCTGAAATCTCTTCTGTGCAATTGCCTGGCTTTGGTCATATGGCTGAGTAGAGAGTACGGTGAAAGACTTGCTGATAGGTTTAGTGTACACTCTTTAAACTACTGCTTCACAAACCCCAAAAGACCAGTGCTATGAAGTTTCCACTTTTCGGAAGGCTTGCCTGTCTTTGTCCTGGTACTTTAAAACTGCATCTAAAAAACAACTTAATCGTATCTAGCCAGTTGAGGAACCAAACTTCAGGGCATAGGACCTGAAACTATTGTTAGGTAGCAAGTGAAAAGTAGTGTTAAGAATGCTCAAAAGCACGGAGAGGCAGTTGAACATGGATTCTAACAGCAAAACACTTAGTGACAGCCAAAGAGAAACTGCTACAGAGGTTCAAGTGGAAGTTGAGCTGGCTGAATCTTTGTAGTGTGGAGCATCTAATTAAACCCTCTTGGTGGCCACACACTTACTTTGATTTTCTCATTTGAGACTTCCACTTGCAGTTGCTTTCACTTCCAGAACAAAGCCTAGCTGATGGAGAGGTGACAGTAGCTTCCTTCACTATGTCATCAGTAGCTATTACAACCACTTAATAGTCAAAGAACAAGCTTTAAACCAGGATCTCCTCTCTATAGACTGTATCTCATCTCTCTTGTGCCTGGGGAGATGTAAATCCAAGCTCCATTGTAATTGGAGAATGTCCCACACTGATGTATACTGAGGCTGGACATTCATCTTGTCTTGTCAAAGCTCTTTTATTCTCAACTAGCAAATGGCTTTTACCAGAGAGAGGAAATCAGAGCTTATTTCTAGTAGTGAGAGTATGTATGGGCTGGGGAGCACACTATATAGTTCCTGCTTCAAATCCAGTTTTGTGAAAACAGTCATCAGAGTTGGTCCTGAAATGTCAGTCCTTACCCCATGGTGCGTGCTCACTTCCAGACTGCAGGGACCGTGGCTGGGAGCCTCCAGCAGTCAGCCTCAGCATCACTGGTGGCTTGATGCTTTTCCCAATGAAGGATCTGAAGTACTTTGCAAGCCCTGTGGCAGCCAAAAGGGATGGATCAGTTGTGCTTTTTAAGAGGAGGGCAGGTTTAGTTAATTCCTCTGAGTTGTGAGTGGAAAGAAGGGTCTCTTTGGAGTGCAGAATGAACTTCTGGAAAACCTGAGAGGATGGGAAAGCAAGCATTTGAGCTTTGCTGACTGCTGTAGATTTTTCTTCTAGCTGCCTGTCACTTCTCCCAGGCTTAGTATAAAGAATGTAGGCATTTAACTGTCATGTGTGGATCCCACTGGATGAGGTTGAGGTACCTGAAAGCCTGGTCTTCAGAACCTAAGTCCTTTTGTGGCTGTAGATGTGCTAGTAAGCAAGGCTGGAAAATCACGTCAGGTTCATATTTCTTTGCTTCACTTTCTTGTGCAATCCAACTGTGCTACTTCTTAAAATCTGGCTTTTCCTTCAGGGACAAATCTAGGGATTTTGAACAATCTTAACCAGCTTTAGCTTCCTATCCAAGTGACTGATTCCTCAGCTGTTTGTGTGAAGTTCTCTCTGTGCTTTTTTAAACTCTCAGTTTCCTTACAAATGTGAAATGTCACTTTTTGATTGTACTGGTTGTTGCTCATAGTAACTTGTGCATTTTATTCCTGCCTGTGTTTCCCTACCCCACTGGCTTTTGCCAGATCTCAGGTTGATCAGGACAGGTCTGGCAGTGGGAGCTTGCTCATCCTGGAGCACTCTAGAGCACTCAGCAAAGAGCAGCTGCTCTGTTCTGCGGTTGTGGATGCTGTTACCATAGTAACTGTCTTGGCCAACAGCCTGCTCTGAGGATACTTGGGGCACATTGAGCAAATTGTCCTGCTTCAAACACCTTTCTAGCCACCCTTTCTTAGGTGTCCAAACCCCTGTGCCAGTTATTTTTCTAGAGAAGCCTACTGTTGTTCTCCTGCAAGAAAACATCAAGAACTTGGCTTTGCACTGTGCTCTCAGACCCTGTGTTTCTTCTTTTTAACCTGTGGATGACCATTGCCCAAGGAAAATGACAACTTGGAATTTTTAGTTTCATCTCTTTCTGCAGACCAGGAACCAGGTTCCTCAGTGCTCTGTGAATCATCATTTAGGAATGGCTTATCAATGGGAAATACATAATAATGTTACTGTTGTAAGATAAACAAGACAAAAACAATGCAGACTTTGAATTGATTAAACAAAACTGAAGATTTCTGAATGCTGGTGCTCGATATTCTCTAAAAGAGCTCCTTCAGTGTTGGACATCCATTCTGAAAGTCAGCCAGCACATGTGGTTCCACAGCAGCTTTAGCAAATCCAAACCAAGACTGGAACAGCATAAGGAGATCGTCTGGGCAAACACTGGCTGCCCTTTGTGCGATTGGTTTTCACCCAGATAACTGCAGCAGTACTGAAAGAAGGGAAGATCACAGTGGTCTTGAATCAGAGGAGTGCACATTGTCAACAAACCACTTTCTGTCATGTGTTTGCCTCAAAGTTGTTTATTATTAACTAGTAAGCTGCATGTCCTAATATTTGGCTATTTTAGCTTTGCTGTTGTGCTGTGCGCACCCAGGTATTCTACAGCTTCAGGTTTGGAGAAGAAACTCCAGGTAAGAATTTAAAACCACTTCAGCTATAACTTTATGAACTGTTCTCAAAAGAAAATAATGGTTATCATTAATCTGTTCTTTCTAATCCTGGATAATTTTCTTGCAAGTCGAGATGAGTATAGTTTGAACTCCTGTAACATGTAAAAATGTTCATTAGGTTGTGACCTTGCTGGGAAAAATGGAGCGCCTTCGCAGTTCTCCCCTTCATGCTAACATTTCCACTGCTCTTGATAAACATCTGGAGGTAATTCATGTAGTGCAGTCACGTAGGAAAGATGAAATTGTAAATGCTTCCAATCGACAGAGGCAAGGAGCTCCCAGATGCCAGGATGACAGAGGTATAACTATGCTTACATGCTTTTATGAGGTAGCTGAAAAGTTCTACACATATTGCAAGTGTATAAAAAATTAAGAATGAGGGTTATTTGATAAACTTGCAATTTATTTTTCAGTGTCAAGAGCTTGATGGGGTTTAGATGATGATTTTGAGAGGATGCTAAAACTGGGGTGTAGTAATAAGTGAGTTAAATCAATTTGGAGTGCATTTATTCAACTAATAAATCAGAAGAGATGAGAAGGTAGTGGGGTTTTCTTTGTAATGCAGTTCGGGATTGGAGATGAGCATAGAATTATAGAATCACAGAATGGTTTGGGTTGGGAAGGACCTTAAAGCTCATCCAATTCCAAACCCCTTCCACAGCAGGGACACCTTCCGCTAGGCCAGGATGCTCAAAGCTGTTATGATATTAAGCTGTTGCCCCTTTCTTCTCCGTGTCCCTCACGTACCTGTTTGTACTCCTCTCACCCTGTCTTTATATATGTGTAGAACTTTCTTGGTAGCTGCATCCTGAATCAGCGCAGTGAGACCAAGCTGGCTTTGCATTACAGATGCACGTCCTCTTCAAGCATGTTCTGTCGTAGATGGGCATAAAATACAAATTGTACTTTCAGGGGATACACAAAAATATAATCATCAGAATGTTTTTATACAATATATAGCAGGGGTTTTTTTTTGCCTATTCACTATCATTCTTAATTCTCTTTATCTCAGCTGAAGATGATTTGACTTGTTTAGTAAACAGATTTAGTTTTCAGGATGTTTTAGGAGGATACAGATGTTTCATGTAATTTTCTGTGGGAAGAAAAGACCCTTTGAATGTCTCTAACTCTCAGGCATTGTATTCAGCCAAAGACTTTAAACAACTCTATTACTGTGGGATTTTTCCTTCTTCCCTGGTAATGACCTGAATGCCAACCACATCTCACAGCTTTAACAGGCACATTTATGTGAGGATCACTTGGTTCTTAGCTTTCTCTAGGCACGCCAGGTGACACCATTCCTGTGGTCAATTCCTCATTCCACAAAGCCTGGCATGGAAATTGGAATTTTGAAAATACAGGACCTGATAATCTCATCTTCCCAGTCTGTATTCTGTCCTTTATTTCTCTGGAGTTACCCTTCTAAACGCTACCTTCTGAAATGCTTTGGATGGCTGACACTTGTGTTGGAGAAGGGGCTTTTCATGGTGATTCTTCAATTACCTGAATTAGTTTTCTATACCACTCCTTCCAGCTGCTTTAGCAGTGTTCACTGTAGAGGAATGAGTGGTCACTCTGTGGAGATGAAAGGAGGGTGTCTCAGAATGGGTTTTGCAGAAGCCAGCCCAGGGAGTAAGAGCAGGATGAGCTGCTGAGGAGGGATGGTGAGGAAATAAGGGTAGGCCTGTAAATTCTGCCCTTTTCTGGGGAGAACCCCCAGGAGGGCCATGCTTTCACTTGGAACGGTGAATCCAAGAACATGGGTTTAAGGTAAGTGCCAGGTTTTTGCAATAAAATGAAACTGCAGTCGTGCTTGCTGAGCACAAGCATTTGGAAGAGCAGACTTTGACTTAAAGTCTCCCACTGCTTCCAAATCCCGTGGAACTGTTTGACCATGGGGTCAAGGGCACATGTGCTTTCTGTGCAGCGCAACACCACCCAGTGTGACCCAGCTGATAGGAGTGAGTGTGCCCCTACCCATGCAAACTCTGGCTGAAAACTCCAGTGCCTAGAAGAGGGCATTGGACTTGTTTCTTCACAGAGTCTGCAATTAAAATCAAAGCATTATCTATGCATGAAGCCATTGCTGTTGAATAAATGGACCACCACTTTAATCTTTGCTTTAAAGTGGTAGGGGTTGGCACACATTTGCAGAACATGATCTGTAGGCATTAGTAAAATGCTGTAAAAGGGGTCTTCCTTCACATGCCTAAATAATTTCTTGGGTAAGATGGGCAAAGGATCCACTGTGTGGGTGTGGAGTGGTTGCTGTGAAGGTTCACAATGAGCTTAGGCAGGAAGGGGTGGGCAGTGCCTTTAGTGCAAGTGTACATGGAACACTTTCAGAGGCGGAACTGACCCTGAGGCTTCAGGTGCTACTGAAGAGTAGGCAACAGCGTACCTAAATTCTGTAGACCTCCTTGTATGAGGGCACAAAAATCACTGCTTTCTCAAGATTCAACTTTTACAACCTTATAAAGAGACAGACAAAACTAGACACTAAAAAGGGCCTGAAAGTTTTACTCTCTTTAGCAGTGCCAGGGTGAATCAAACCCAAACAGTGCTTGCTGCTGACCTGTGTAAGAAAGATTAAACTGCCATTTCCTCCTTGCAGATGTGTTTGCTCTGGCTTTGGCAATTAAAGAAATGAGCGTAGCAACACGTAAAGCCCGTACGACTCTGTGGTGTGCGCTCCAGATGACCTTACCCAAATCTGCAGCTGCAAAACCGGACCTGGAGAAAGCGCTTCAGGAGCTGGAGCAGCCTGAAGAGAAAGCCTGTGAAAACCCGGATGGCGGCAGCATCCCAAGTCAGAGGGCTGACGTGAGCAAGCACTAAGGAATACCCCACCCAGAAATACACTCCACAGGGTGTACGTGTGAGATGCTACACTCATTCTTTTTAATTATTTGTAAAGTTTTGAACTAATATTCCTATTTAAAGCTGTATCTTGACAAGAAGTTGAATTTGCTTTAAGGGCTCTCAGGTTCTACTTCAAACTGTTCACATGACAGCGTCAGAATATTGTAAAGCCAAACTGGTGAATGTTAACTTAAAAACTAATCAGATTTCTTAATTAACAGCCAGGGTATTATTTAACTTCTGTAGGTGACCCCTGGTGTACAACACTTCTGATAACTTCTTTTAGTTTTGCTTTAAGAAATAGGTTTTAAAATAATGCTTCTTAAAGACTGTAGTCTAACAGGGTGTCTGGTCAGTGTCAGATGAGATTGTGATGTAAAAATGGTTTCCTTATCGAACTAAAATCTGGAAACAGGAGGACAAAAATGCAAAGAATACCCAATATTCATGTAAAATTAAATATTTAAAATTGAAATATTTATGAATTTGAGATTTTAGATCTAAGTTGGTGAAAGGAGATGGACCGGGTTCTACTAAATTACTGGTATGACAAAATTGCTGTTGTGAAACCATGCAATTTAGTAAACGTGTTCAAAATCATTTGGGCATGCTCTCGGGGAATAAACAATAGAAACCTCTGTTTTAAAGTATTTAAACCTAATCAAAAGACAACATGCACACAGGATTATCCTTTTAAAAGCTGTGCAGCAGCTGAAATAATGAGCACTGGTTTTAATACCTTCACTTGAAAATCGGAAGAGGCATCACAACATTCTGAGATGTAGGTTTTCTCAAAGTTACTCTTTTCACTAGTTTGGTTTGAAATTTGGTTGTCATATTTTAGACTTATCTGACCTCTGTGTTTTTGACAGCTCCGAGTACTTGTTTGTCTGCATATCTTAACCTGTACAGAGCACAAGTAACTTATTCACCACTACAAAATGCTGGTATTGTGTGGCTCAGGAGATACATGGGGTTTTAACACTTGTAGCATCGCACTTATAATGTGTGGATTAAATTTATTCAGCTGTCCTTGCCTAGACGCCCTGATATTTTACATGTCTCTGTTCTTACTTCTGGAAATCCTGATATGCAAAAAGGTGTGATTGCACCACATAAATTGCCACAGGATGATAGGAGAAAGAAACCAATTGGGGATGCAGCAGGAATCAGTCACTTTTGATCACTGGATGACCAAAAGCACTGCCAGAGCAAGCAGCTTATCGGGGCTGGAGAGCAAAGCCCACCTTCCTGCCACACATCATTGCATGAAGCTTGGTTTGGTTCACTCTAGGATATGTTGATGTTAAAAGCAGCACTGCACTGACTTCAGTCTGTCTGGTAAGAAATAAATTAGCTTTGGTTGAAGAGCATTTGTTCTGTGATTGCCTTCACAGCCTCAGCTCCTAGAACTTGAGCCATTAATAGGGACTGTCATTTGAAGTTAATTACTGAAGTGCGTCAGGAGGTATAAAGCAATAGTGATACTGAAATTAATCTAGGGTAGAGAGAAGTGACTGTAACATAAGACAAACCAGGGGAGAATTTTATCAGTGCAGGGAAGCCAAACTGGTGGATTTTCCCTGCAAGTATCTCACTAGTTACAAGCTCTGTATTGCCAGGGGAATCTGACGCAATGATTCCAGTGTCTGCACTAGAAAGCCAAGGAGCCCGTCTGGGGCATTCCTGCTTTACGCATTTCTTGGCGTCGATGCCAGTACGCACTCCTGAATGTCCTGAGCATCAGTCAAGCATCAGCCTTTAGCTGTCTTGAGGCACTGAGTCAGCAGTGAAAACCATGGGCTCCAGCAGCTCCATGGCAGAGCAGCTGCCTGCTCTGTGCTGCCGGGTGCAGCTGAGACCCTTCAGGTGCAGCCAGTTCACGTGCTTTGGTGTTTCCATAAGACTGGAGCTCACTCCTGGGTTTCCAGCAGCAGAAGCTTGTGGAGCTTTGTGGTGGGTGCTGCTACATGGTTGTGGTGCTCCTGCTCTGCCCAAGGCCGTGGGCTGGGCACTGTGGGGCTAGGCCTTCCCTTGTTGCTCTTTCCTGTCCTTAGAAGGGCTTTTCTGACCAGTGGCATGCAATCTCAGGATGCCAGGCACAAGAAACCACTGCTAACCTGCACTCCTCTGTGGGTGCAGGGTGGGAGCGGGACCAGAGGGGATCTGCCTGTTTGCAAGAGCTGCCACAGTGCGCTTGTGACTGCACCCTTCCTGAATCTGTACAGACCTTATCACTTGTACACCTTTTGATACACAGGACACAGCTGTTTGCTCTTGCTTGGCTTCTGAGCTCTGCAGTGGGTAGAGGGGGGCAGTTCTTGTTATGAGGGGGTGAAGGCAGCTCTTTCTTCTGGACATTTACAACTGGAGGGCTCCAGCAGCCTTAGGAAATGGTGTGACTCCAGGAGAAGCAGCACTGGGGCAGCCCTCAGAAACACTGCTGCTGCGTAACGGACAGTAAGGACACAGGCCAGGCCAGATGGGAGCCCCAAACCACATAACCACCAACCATGACTCTCATTCAGACAGAAGAACCCAGTTCTTGGCCAACCAGTTTTATTGTTCAAGTCCAAAGATAAAGCAGTTAGATACACTTGCAGCAGCGAGTTAAACAGGAGGCACGGCCATTGAGGCAGACTGGTGCTGAAAGCAGGCAATGAGGACAGGGACTGCCAGGAGCACACAGCATCCAGACAAGGAAGCTCTGGGCACGCCAGTTCCTCCCACACCCCAAGAACACTGCAGCTTTTTCAAGCTGTTACGGCAATTAGTGTTCTCCTCTCCAGAGGCAGGTGACACCAGCACAGGAAAGGCTGGAAACAGCAGGTACCAAGCCCTTTAGGGGCAAGAGCAGTGTTCAGCCCTGGCGGTAACTGCCTGGCAAAAGCCACCAGCCTGTAAACCCAGTGCATCCAACTCACAGCCGCTCAGCACTGCGCCATGCTCAACCACTCACCCTGGCAATGGCCGTAGCAGCAGCAGTGCCAAGAAGCACTATTTTCCAACTACTGGCATCAAGTCTTAAAGTAGCACAAGGAACTGACCTATTTGCTACCATTGCACCAAAGCCTTTACCTGATCCAAGAACCTGTGGGTGATGCTGTCCCATAGCCACAACTCGCCTGGATTTCATCTCATTCCCTTTCTTTCTCTGCAGAACAGCACTTGCCCTCACCAAGGTGAGCTCCAACCCTGCTCTCAGCACAGGCACAGTGTGACCTAGCACTGTTCTTGGCAGCAGAAATACATGTATTTGCAAATACATTTTTCAAGGCTGCTGTAAATAAACTCACATTCACCCTGTAGCAGCAGATCCTTGATTACACATCAGAAAGGGGCTCTGCTCTGTTCTCATATCCTAACTCTTGCTGCAAACCAAGGCTGGCAGGAGGACGCAGTTTGGAAGCCCTCTCCTACATTGTGTTTTGCTTTGCTAGAAGTGGTAAGAAGGACGAATCAATTTAAAACCACAGACATAATCACTTCCACCGTTCTTTGGTACAGACACTGGCCACAAGAACTGACTGGGACACTGACACCACAGGCACATGGCACACTTCGAGTTTAAGAGGTGCTTAAAATTTCTCTTCTGCTAACTAAAACAAAGAAACCCCAAACGCTTCCAAAGAGCCACTCGCCAGCCACGTGTCCACAATTTCTGCTGCTTTTTAAACACACGCCATATTCATAAGTATTCTTATCCCCTCGAGAGTCCAACTGGAGAACCGCAGCTACCGCTTCCGCTCGCCTTTCTGTGTCCTTTTCTTCTCCTTTTCCTTCCGCTCCTGCTTGGCCAGCTTATCCTTCTCTCGCTGGACTTTATCTTGCTCTTTTTTCTTCTGGAACTCATCCCGCAGCAGCTCCCGTTCCAGCTTCCTGGCATTCACCACATCCTCCACGTTGGTGTTTCGGAACAGCGCTGGGGGCATGTTAAGGGCAGACGAGGCTCTGGCTGAAGCCATGCAGCTTCCACTCTGCCGCCCTATTTTAGGGCTCTGAACTAGACAAAGCTTTAGCACATGAGGTGGTTTATTCTACCTCCCCCCTCACCTTCTGGTTCCCACTTCTGCTTCCTCACCAAGCAGGCGAGGAATTTCAGAATGAGGAATAGAGAAGGAAAAAGGAATCTGCTTGTTTTTCATAGAATCCCAGACTGGTTTGGGTTGGAAGGGACCTTAAAGCTCATCCAGCTCCAACCCCCTGCCCCAGGCACGGACACCTTCCACTAGAGCAGCTTGCTCCATGCCCCATCCAACCTGTTCTTCTTTTTCCAAATAGGAAAGCCATGCACAGTCAATGCCTAGGAAAGGATTTATTCCTAGAAAAATCAAGTCACTACAGGTTCTTAAGAGCAATATGTAAAAACGTTTGTAAAACCTCTACAAACCTAAGAGGAGGGAAAGTAACATGGAGTACAGCTTCCTGCCAGGGGTTCACTACAGCTGTGTCCGTGACACGTGTGGTTCTACATGTCCATACGTATGCAGATGCATCTGCAGGCACTGGTTACAGCAGATGGGACAGCAGCAGGGAGCCATCAGGGACAAGGCCTCCCAACAGCTCCCCACTGGGATGGGAGCATCTGGGGTAGCTCTGCCCATCCTACAGGCCACAGGAACGGCTGCAGATGTGGGAACGGGGCAGCTCACACGAAGGATCACCACAGCCTCATGTCCTCCCCGCACAGCAAGGAGTGGCAAATGCTTTGGGAAGAACATTAGAAAGAGCAAGTGGGGCCTCCTCCGCTGTCTCTTCCTCCTAACCCCAGGTCATGGAGGGCCAAGAATTATTTAGATTTTCCTTTTTAATGATGTGATAAAACCTGCTTCTACCCTAAAGCTGCCAGCTGGTGAGCGCAAGGAACATCCCAAATTACTGTGCTGAGGAAAACACAGGATACTTGATTTTTGTTCACCACAGACTTAATAGTTTTACAGTAGTTTTGTTTCTGTTGCACTTTTAATAATTCCCAATGTGATTTCCCTCTCTGGACACCAGCTACCGTTAAGCTCATGTTTATGGAAGAATTATTCTTACTCATAAGCATCTTCTATGAAGCTTCAAAGAGGGCAGAAGAGGGAAGGCAGGAACAGAGGAGAGAAAGAGACTGACAGGATCAGTCTCGGCTGTGCAGAGGGCACATGTGAAACTCTAACCCTCATTATGAGCAAGGTCAGGCTACAGGAGGAGAAAAATAATCACCAGACTTAGAAGATGGCCCTAAAGCAATGGGGAGTATCAACAGGGATAAGGAAAGATGGGAAATGGGAACTCACCATGCAAGCTGCCTTCCTTCCATAAAGCCTGGGTCACCCAGAATTCAAAGGATACATTTTTCTGACCCCGTATTTACTGCTGTCGCAGTCGATCCATCCTGTTCATCCTCACCAGTGAGACGATTAAGGAAATATGGACATCAGTAATGACCTTGTGCCTCTGGACAGTCACACTTGACTCCAAACATGCCAAAGAACCATTCTGTCAAGCCACAAGGAAGCGGCTGAACACTCACAGGCAGACACAGACCCCACATGTTCAGCTCCCTCCTGCTGCTAAGCACCAGGTACCATTCCTATTCAACTTTGCTCTTCAAGGAAGAACTCCTCCTTCAGCATTACAAGGAGTGAACTTTAAGCTCTCCCACTTTATACCACTCTAAAAAGGATTTTTCCAGCAGATTTCTCGTTACAAAGCAATAGATTAATTCAATTCATTAACTGCCATGTACAGAGTTACCAGGAGGCGATTCCCCCCTCTTTTGCAACATACCTGGACTGGAGGAACCTCAGCCAGACAAGCATCCTCAAAGGAGCATCTGCTCATGGCACTTCACACACAAACAGCTTCCACGCTTTTCTCCATGGAAGTTATTTTATCGTGGAGAAACAAGACTGAAAAGTTTCCCCAATTTTCCCAAATAAAGACACTGTTTTCCTTTAGGACATCTCTAATAACCATTATCCTTCAAAGCACCGAGTCTCAACTGGGTCAGGAAAAGGATATTCCTCCTCATCTGTCACGTTGGCATACTGGGCCAGGAGAGCAGCTTTCCTTTGCTTCTCCTCCTGGGAGACCTCTTTGGGCTTCACCACAATCTTGGCCTGCTTCTCCATCATACTGGCGATGGCTTGGATCTCATCTGGCAAGGAGGGGAGTCAGAGCATCAGACATGGCAGGATGTGCCACGTGCACACACAGCTACCTTCTAGCACTGAAGTGTTTAGCTTGTTAATAACTTCTCCTCAGGATTCTAAGTAGATATTGACTCCATTGGGGATTTATGGACCCACACAGTGAAATAATTAAATCCTTGCACTTCTAACAAGCTAGACACACACTGCTACCTTCTTCCTGTGACAAGTGGAAAACCAGCCCTGTGGGTAACCGATAGTATAAGCAGGAGTCCAGCAGCAGCTCCAGCAATTCCAATCACTTGTCCCCAAAAGAGGGATCTATTGAATGCACAGAACAGTGCAAGTTGTCCCTGTCCCCAGGCAAAGGCAAGGTCAGGCTAAGGACAGACTGCTGCGTGTGTGGTTCAGCTGCCTTGTCTACACAGAGGAGTTGAGCGAGACTGGTGAAACGCTGGGGTTTAGACAAGAGAAGTGCTATAGAAACACAGGCCTCATGAACCTGGTGAAGGATCTGGAGTGTGATGGAGAACAGGCTGAGGAACCTCGGGCGGTTCAGTCTGGAAAAGAGAAGGCTTAGGGGGGACCTGATCGCTCCCTACAACTGCCTGAGAGGAGGACAGAGCCAGGAGGGCACTGGGCTCTGCTCCCAAGGAACAAGGGATGGGACAAGAGGAAACGGCCTCAGCTGCTCCAGGGCAGGGTTAGATGGAGATGAGGAACAATTCCTTCCCCGAAGGGTGCTCAGGCATTGGAACTGCCCAGGGCAGGGCTGCAGTCACCATCCCTGTGAGTGTTCACACACCGTGGAGACGAGGCCTCAGTGCCATGGGTCAGTGGTGGCCTTGGCAGTGCTGAGGAATGGTTGGACTTGATAAGCTTAAAGATCTTTTCCAACCTGATTAAGTCTGTGATTCCATGATAAGGGCTCGCTGGGAGAACTCTTCTAGAAGGACATCAGTCAGTGACAATATTCTGTTTGCAACCAGAACCAACCAAAAAATGCAAAGCAAACAAAAAGCAGGATTTAGCCAGAAGGGATGTGACATGGTCACGGGCTACGGGCAGTTGGAAGATTACTAACTGATCCATGCAGTGTGCTTAAACCAGCTAAATCTTGACAGCATATGACTTTATGGTGCTCCGGAGCTCTGCCCACTGACCAGAACAAGCCTCCCATGATGAACTTCCTTCCATCCTGAGCTGACAGCTGAAGCCAAGAGATGAATTTGGAGAGGGCACAAAGAAACAGTGGGCTACAGATGTGACCGGGAAAGAAGCAGCATTAGTACAGCAACAGCAGCCTCACAGAGCATCCCCCACAAGCATTTATGGGGGAAAAAAAGGACAGTTTTAGAAGATTGTGAAAGAGGAGAATAAGGGTGTTATCCTTATGTGTACTGTGAGCAGTAGCAGAGGGGACAGCCCGGCTCTCCATTGGTGCACGTGAATAAAGCCACTGGCTCTCCAAACTGCCACAGACTGAAGTAGCCCAGGCTTTAGACACCACCACAACTGCACCTCCTAGCAGAGTGCTGCCATGGCTGCAGTGAGCACTGACCGGAGGGAAAGCCCTGGCTGTTTTGTGAAGGGAAATGGAAAAATCCTACAGGAACTAAAAAGAACAACCAAGGAGCTTTTCATGTGCAGGATTCTGAACTCAGAGAGCAGCAGAATGCCAGGGACAGCCACAAGTGAAACTACTCATTTCCTAGTTCAAGTCAAAACAGTAAATAGGCAGCAATGACAACGAGAAGCAAAGCACATGTAGTAGCAGCATTGGTTTTAACTCCTGGCAGGATGAGCACACGGTTCTCATCTTGGCAAGGCCCTGCAAAGCACTCACACCACGCGGAAGGGCACGCTAAATGCAGACACTACCTGCTTTTTTCTCTGTGGCGTCAACAATCTGAGATTCAGACCACTTCTCCACTACTTCCCTGCAAACGTCGTGTAAGAGATCTTCTTCCTAGTGAGGGAAAAGAGACTTCTCAGTCTTGGAACAAAGCTTTAAACAAGCAGGAACCAGGTAAGAAAAGTACCAGCTGCAAAGAACCTGAACGCCCAGCAGTAAGCTCAAGTCACACAGCTTTTCACACACCATCTCCTTGTCAAATGCAGACACAGGGCTTGGCTTAACCTGGGACAACACAAGTAATGCCGTGCACTTACTTACCTTAAACAGCTCAGGACTAGAGAGCACCTTGACACGTTACACACACCCAGTGACTTCCTTGTCCCACGATACAGCTCTAACAACACCCGCTGGTTTCCTGGCACTGGCTCTCAAGGTGCAACAGCCTCCCAGACACCAAGGAAAGGCCATCAGGGTGTCTCCACTCTAGAAATGTACTGCCCAGCATTGTCCCTCTCCTGAGCAAGGCTGCAGAGAAGCCACTCAAAGGCCACTCCAAACCAATCTCACCAAAGCAAATAAACTGGACTGGATAAAACAGGGGTCAAGGCCAGTACGGAGCTGAAGCTGCTCTGGTTGTACTGACAGACCATCTCCTCCACCAGCAGCGACATCCTCGGGCCTGCCTGGAGCATGTTCTGGAGGGGGCAGTGGATGCCTTCACATGGTTGTTCACCACTGAGGAAGAACTGAAAACCTGGGCACCTAGAGAAAACAGCTTCAGGTTCCAGCACAAACCATCACTGAAGACGTTGCCCATTGAGCAGAGCAAAGCTCACCTGCATGGGGGGCAGCAAGAACTGAGTTCTCCACAGCTGTGGGACAGACAAGGAGATAAAAGCGTACACAAAGGTCTCCGCCTTTTGCTCCAATATGAATAAGGCCCCAAGCCTACAGCAGTTAAATACAGTTCAGGGCTGAACACACACCAGGAGAAAGTGCTCAGGAGATGCTACAAGGACCAATGTGGGGTATCTGAGGCTGTGATCTGCAAACAGAAACAGCAGCAGGACCAAGGGCTCGTGATTCCAACCTCAGAATCTACCTGAAGAAGTCGGCAAGCGCAGGTCCCGGATGATGCCGTACCTGCTCGGATCACGTACAAACACCTTGAGATAAAGACACCGCAGGAACCTCACAGCTCCCGAAGGAGGACAGACCCCAGCGCCGCAGGGGCGATGCCCGCGTGCCCCCGGCACCGGATCGCCCCCCGCAAGCCGAGGCCGCGGCTGCCCCTCAGCTCCTCGAGGATGAACCGGCCCTTCGCTCTGAGGCGCGAGGCACCTCCCGCCCGGTCCCGCCGCTCACCAGGCAGGCGGCCAGGACCCCGCGCAGCGCCTCCAGCCGCTCCTCGTCGCTCTCCTCCTCCCGGAGCAGCCCCTGGATGTAGGCTCCGTACACGGCGCGGTCGAGCCCCAGCGCCTCCAGCCGCGCCGCCAGCCAGGCCGCGAACCGCCCCGCCGCCTCCTCCCTGCAGGGCGCAGCCATCTTGGGCCAGCACCCACCGCCACCGCCGCGCATGCGGGACGGCGGCCGCGCGGGACAAACCTATGGCGTCGCGGTTCACCCCTGCGCGGCCGCCGTCGGGAACGTGGGCGGGCCCGAGTTTAAACGGCGGCGCCTCCCGGCCCGGCCGCCATGGCGCGGCCCGGGGCGCCGCGGCCCCTCCGCGGGAAGTCCTTCTACCTGGACCTGCCGAGCGGGCGCGGGGCGCGGGAGCTGGCGGCCGCCATCCGGCGCCTCGGCGGGGTGAGGCTGCGGCGGACCCGGCCCTGCGGCTGCGGCCTCGCCTTTCACCGGTTCATCCTGTGCTTGGCTGCTCCCGCTGTGGGGTTGGGGTTGGAACGCGGGCTCCCGGCTCCGGTGCGGGCCCGGCCCTCTCTGCACCCCGCTGGTTCCTCCGGGGCCCGGCTCCCGCCTCCCCCGGGTGCTCTGGTCCTGAGGGGCGGGGGAGCTGCCTGGGGCACGGTCCAGGCGCGGGTCACCGAGTGCCTGACCGAGGTAGCACCTTCTGGTGAATGCCAACCGGGTGCCTGGCCATGGGGCACCAGCCAGGCAGTGGTAACCGGTTGTGTGGCGATGGGAGCGCCTTCCAGGCAGTGCTAACCGGTTGTGTGGCGATGGGAGCGCTTTCCAGGCAGTGCTAACCGGTTGTGTGGCGGTGGGAGCGCCTTCCAGGCAGTGCTAACCGGTTGTGTGGCGGTGGGAGCGTCTTCCAGGCAGTGCTAACTGGTTGTGTGGCGATGGGAGCGCCTTCCAGGCAGTGCTAACCGGTTGTGTGGCGGTGGGAGCGTCTTCCAGGCAGTGCTAACAGCCTGCCTGGCTGAAGGACAGGAGCTGGGAGCTGGTTGTGCCATGCTGGAGCATCTCCCAATAGGTGTTAACCAGGGACCTGCAGCATGGGGCTGCAGTGGGGTCAGTGCATTGTGAGCATCCCAAACCGTGCATTTCCACCTCTTCCTCCAGCTTCTGGCTCCTGTGCAAAGGTTTCTCTGTGTGTTTCAGCTTCCTCATTCCCTATCTCCTGTTCTACATGGAGCTGCTTGTCCTGGCTCTTCCCTCCCTACCGTGTTCTGCTCTCCTAAGAACAGAATGGCTATTGACAGTGGATGTGCTCCTGAGAACAGAGCTCTCCCTGTTCATGTGTGATGTCAAGGACTTTTCCTCTGAAACCATTGCTTGAGGAGTAGATAGTGGGGGATAGGCTCAATCTGAAGGTTCTGCTGATGATTTGCACATGTGCTCTTTGAGAATCTCCTCTCCTGGGAGATGGCATCAAAGAGTGGGAAAAGGAGCTCCTTGTAGCGATGAGTACTTTCAGCAGCCCCCGAACTGTGTGTGTGGGGTTAAACTAAAGGTGGCAGCCCTTGTTTAGCAGGTCTCTTTCAGCTCAGAGTTGGACAGCCTCAGAGCTGCTCTGTTCTGTCTCTTGCTGCAGGTGACCGAAAGCTTCCTTAGCAAAGAAGTCAGCTGTGTGGTTTCCAGCAACAAAGAAGCCAAACGAGACAAAGCCAGCACTCAGCCTGAGAAGCACAGCAATGGAGCTACAGAAGATGCGAAAGCCATGAGCCCAATGCCTTCTACCTCCAAAGGGAACCATCCCAGACCTCACCAGAAGCCCTCAGACACTGTAAGACCTATAAAGGTTTAGGCTACCAAAGTTTAGCCCAAGAGATCGAAGAGGTAGGACCTGAGACCAGTGTTGGAAGATAAAGTTGTTCCTGCTCTGAGCAGCCATGTTGGGTGTTTAGTTTGGGTTGGGGTTTTTTTCTCCCACTGGTCTGGTGATTCATGTTCACACTCATGTTCCTTGTATCTGCACATCATTGTCAGCTCAAATGTACACATCACAGCTTTGAGCTAGAAACAAGGATATCTGCTCAAATGGCAGAGGAAATAGAGGGCTTGGCTGCCTCCCCAACAGCATATGCAATCATCCTGATGCAAAGGTGTGTCTGGAAAAGACAGGGACATGTAGACAAGGTAAAACTGTCGCTGGGTCTGGTGTGTGCTCACAGCACAGGTAGGATAAGGCTGTTGCAACCTGGGAGGAGATCTACAAGGGCAGTTTGCAACAGGGGATTTCTCCTGGGTCCTGTCCTGGGCTTTCTGGTCATTAGTGCTTGTGGCCAAAGCTCCAATGTCCTGTGTTGAACACTGGTGTCTGCTGGAAGCTGTGACTGCGAGGAGAGCCTCCTACCCCAGTCTAGGTCATGGGCATCTGCCAGCTGGACCTGGACCACGTGCAGGTGGGAAGCCTGAGCTGATGTTGGCTTTCACTGCCTCACGGTGCTTGTTCCCTTGTCCTTGTTCACAGCACTACCCGCGTGTCTTACAAAGAACTTAACCAACATGCTGAAATCATTGGCTTGTAAATAAGACTCAGTTCCCAGGAAGGGCTAGCAAGGCTGTTCCTAAGCCCTGCCAGCATACTGGGATGCGGCAGGCATTCCAGGCTATGTTGCTGTTTCCTCTTGGCTGGCTCTGGAGTACTCACTGCTGTTTAGTAAGAGCCTTGGCTGAACAGCTTCTTAATGTAGACCTAATGAGTGCTTCTGCTGTTTCCTCTCCCTGGAAATGCTGAGTGGTGCTGCCTTTGAGGTAAAGTCTTGGCCAGACTCTTCTCCACAGCAGAGAGCAGGTATCACTAGAAATCATTCCTGCTGGACAGCCGCGCTGCCCTCTGCTTGCTGTTGCCTGGTAGCTCTTTGCTTTAATATAGTACTTGGCTTCTTTCCTATAGGTCCTGATCAGCAGGGGAAAGGAGCTGCTGCAGAAGGCCATGAAGAATCAGGTGAGCTGTGTGTGGATGGGCTGAGCTGAGTGGGTTTAAAGTGCTGCTGAGCAGTGCAGAACCAGTGCCAACCACTTCTCCAGAGCCCCTGCCCTGTTGAAGGGAGCAGATTCTGGGGCTGGTAAAGGCACAAAGCAGTTCTTTGTGGCCTGCAGAATATTGTGCAGTGCTCCTGGTTGCTGTTCCTCACAGAGCCATGCCTTCCATCCATGTTAGTACTTCTAAAGCCTGTCCCAGTGGTCTGGGTGCTCCATACATGAGAATTATTAATACAAGACCCATTATTTGATGACTCTTTAGCCTAGAAAGAGCTAAAGCCATATAGCTGGGGCAAAAGGCTCCCTGAGATCCTGTCACTGAAATCACAAGTGGCCAAAAGAATCTTGGTGCTCACTTGGAAGCTCATGTTATAGCAGGGATTAAAAATTTGACTTAGATGCTACTATTAATTTGGGATAGATAAAACATGAGTTTGAACCTTTTCTGCTGATTTTAATAACAGCCACACAGTGGTCTGTCAATTGGGCAACAGGAAAATCTCTCTAAAGTAGATCTAGAGCTGCTTGTGCTCACACAGGCATCTCTGCTTTGAACTGTACCTTGCCAAACCTCTCTGTACAGGACACCTGCAGTGGCAGCAGTATCCTCGCCAGCGCTCGCCTGTGGGGAGTCCAGATCTTGCACGTGGATGGTATCCTTCTCTGCAGGCTGAAATTAGCTGTTGGTAATGAGTGATTTTGGAGGCAGGTGGAGCAGAAGTGATGTAGGAAGTGTAGTACAGAAGGAAGAAATTGCAAGCAGTATCTGGTACGTGACTGGTGCCATCCTGACCATGGCTGCCCAGGTCTGCCCTCCAAAAACCAAATGAACTTACCTGTATAGAGCGTGCTCATGGCCTCGTGGAAGGTGTCCCAGCCCGCGGCAGTGGGTTGATCTTTCCCACCCAAACCGTTCTATGATTCATTCTATGCTACCATCACATTTACAATAGCCAATGCTGTAATATACTGCAGCTGTAGTATTAGAAAATGTTAATGGCTTGGTCAGTGCATTAATTTGTTCCAAAAAGACCACTGTTACTAATTGACCTGGAAGTACAGATCATGCTAATGGCAGGATTTGGTCGTTTTTAATTAGGAAGTGCTGATGTTCCTGGTTCTGTGCTAGAAGGCACTTCCCATCTCGGTGATAAATGGGGAGGGGGTGATGGGAAAGACGGATGGTAAAACTCTGATTCTAATAATAGGCCTAGAGTAAAAGGTTCCTGAGTGTCTAATGACAGTGACATACTGCTGTGGCTGAGCCTGTCTGGGTGTGTGATGGAGGCAGCCACTGCTAGTATATTCCTGAGCAGCCAGCTCTGCTGAACCGCAGTGGTGCTGCAAATGCCAGGCTCTGGCCTGTGTGCCGCGCAACTCCTAACGGTGCCTCATGTCCACAGAGGCTTAAAGGCAGCCTCCAGCCCTGCTAAAGAGCAAACCAGGATGCCATCCCTCAGAGCCCTCCTCTTTGCCTGCTTCTTGGGCAGATGAACCACGTGGTGGTGTCGCTGCCAGGTGATGGCTGGTTCAGGCACTGTGTGCTTTTGCCTGGTGTGGATCAGGAGTTAAACTTGGGCTGCAGTCAGAAGGGGAGCAAGCTTCTCTTGTTGAGCTATGGTTCTTTGACATCCCACCTGCACAGATATGTTGTCATACGCTCAACAGCTGCTGCGTGCTGTCTTAGAAGCAAGGAAGCAGTGCCAGGAGACAGAGGTAACTGACTTAACACTAGCCAGTTTGAGGTGCTCGGGATCCCTTGCTAGCTCTAAGCAATTCTGCTAGCTCCTCTAGTGCTAACAGGCTAGAAAGCAGGGTCATCTCCTGGTTTTTCATCCAACGCTAGGCAATCCAATGCTTCTGTTTATTGATGGAGATTGCAAAAGTGGGGGTGAAACCAGGTAAGAATGAGGCAGCTGTTAGATATCAACATCATCTGTAGCACAGCAAATGCTCATTTTGACTTATAAGGGGCTAAGGGTAAAACAAAGCTCATATGTGGCTGGTACACTGGCTTTCTGGAGCTTTCTGAACTACTTTTTAATGCATTGGAGAGGTCAAGGAGAAGGTAGAGCATTAAGATCAGAGTGGCAGCCTGTATATCGTATCTAAACTATATCTGGGTAACTTGGGAGGCAAAATATCAGGGGAAGGTGATACAGTCTCTGATGCAGGGCTCCTGAAGTGGTGGGTGAGACTCCTGTAACCTCACTTTGCTGCTCTGGGGTCAGTGGCTGCAGTTTTGCCTGTGCTGGCTCCCATACTAGATATGTCACTCTTTCCTTCAGGTGAAATGCCTTGCCACTGGATTGAAAACGTGCAAAGGTAGGCATGGAAGTTGAGCTCCAGTTTACACTCAAATGCAGAGCTGCTTGAAGAAGCCTCACTTGGAATTGGAAAATCCATCTGAAGCTTCAGTAATCCAAAAGATACCGAACTGTTAAGGCAGTTTCTCTTGAATGAGTTTTGTAATTCCTTCTCTGAGTCTAGCTGCAGCATCCTTGTAGAGCTGAGGATGTATAAGGGTGTATAAGCCTTTTATTTCAGGGAGTGTTTTTAAAATGCCATAACCATTTGCTCTCAGAATCCCAAGGCACTGAGAGCTCTGCTGCTGGCACTGCATATTGAACCCACTGGCTCAAATGATGTTTCAAAGAATAATGCATCCTACAGAGGAGAGCATGTTCCTCGCATCCCACTCACTTCTGTTAGGCTGAAATGTACTGCTGAGACACCAGTCTAGGGATAACACTTCCAAAGGAGGAGGGAAGTGGGGGAAAACAGGTTCTCATCTGCAATTAGACAAGAGAGCCAGTTGTGGTTCTGAGATTGGCACCAGTAACAGAAGTTACTTGGTGGCTTGTTTGACTTCACTTGTCAGAGAGTGAATGGTCAGCCGTATCACGGGGCAGGCTCCAACCTGGATTGTGTTTGTGACACTTGGAAGATTATTTTCCAGGTTGGGAAGGGGAAAGGTGGTGAAAAAAGGCCTGAAAAGCTGTTGGATGAAGGCAGATTGTGGCGCACTCGGAACCCCACATGGGGACTTGTGATGACAGCTGAGCTGTTTGTCACCGTTCAGCACTCTGCTATGAGCTCAGGACCCTCGCAGCACTCTTGAGTTGTATCTAGGGCCCTAAATGGGGCCTTGCTCTCCGAAGTGCTAAGCGTTTGGCAGCATTTACATGGAAAAATTGATCCTGTACTTAAATAGCTACTTTAGTGACATAACAGCGCATTTGATGCAAGCTCAGGTGGAGGCTCAAGCTGAGTGGTGAGGGCAGGTGGACTCAGCCTTTCTGGAGGATGAGCTTCACATTTCTGTGGAGAAAATAGCCCTGAGTGCCAGGATCACAGGAAAACAAGACACCTCGCCCTTCGGAGGCATAAGGCAGGCACAAGAGGCTTGGTTTCAGGGTCAGGCAGATGCCCTGTGGGAATACCTTGGGGTGTGCTTGTTTCTTAACCGGACCTGTACTCAGATTTCCAGGCTGAGTGTCATGTTATCACTTGCAAGTTGAACATAACCTCTGAGAGAGACCTGGTGGCTTCTTCCCCCAGCCTGACCCTGAAAGCCTTTCCCCTGAATGCACTGCTGAGGCTTTCTTCTGCTCCCTTAATATATCTTATGCCTCTCTAGGAAGCATAGCTGCTGTTCGCCCTCCTCAGGGACCAAACAGAGGCCAGATATTGCCCTTTAGCAGGGTTCTCATGCCAGGCTTGGCTACGCAGCATGTTGGTTTCTCTCCAGCAGCTCTTACTGCTTTGACTTAACTGCCCTGGCCTGAGCTGTTCTGAACTCCAGGCTGTTGTGCAAAGGTAAATGGAGAAGGGTTGATGCAGAGCAACTGCGGCTGCCATATGGTTCTTATAAACTTGTGCAACATGTTTGGTGACATGTTTTTCATTGAGGATGCATGGCAGGTTTTAGAATTAGAGGCTTGGGGTGAGGCCACTGGCTGATAAGACTGGGGAGACATGAAAGATGCAAGGAACTTAGCAGGATGTTCTTTCAAAGGTGGAAACAGCCCACAGTTGGGCCTCTGGGGTTTGGTCACCCTACTGGCTACCCTAGAGGTGAGGGCTGCTGTGGATTACCTAAAGACCTGTTTTGACTGTGTTTTAGCCATCACTTGGCATTCACAATGGCAGAAGTACTGGTGAGCTTGGCACTGCAGACCAGTTTTGTTGGGGAATGAATGAGTAGGGAATTTGGCCAGAGCAACTTCTAACCAGCTTGTTTTCTAGCAGGAAAATTGAAGCCCCCTTTTCTGAAGGTTGAAGACCAGAGCAGGTAAATGAGGTCTTTCTAAATATCACACCTTAAAACCCCAGGGGCTCCAGGGAGGGAATCCTTTACTGGTTATATTTGTAGTGAATATTCTGTCCATTGGCTTCTTTGAAGACCCTGTTGCACACTGGGAAGTTGACCCTCTCCTAGAGGGAGACAAATAGTTTAGAGAAACAATCTGGGTGGCTCATATGTCGGGGGGGAAGGTGTTAAACGAGACTTGACAACAGAGTTTACTTCCTTGCTCAGATTCCATTTGTGATCCTCAGCAGGTCACTTAATCTGCTTGAGCTCTCTGAGATGAGGAAAGAGTTTGAAACATGAGGTCAGGGCCCGTAACTTGATTACAGCATTCAGCACAAGGGGATCTGATCTATGTGGTGTTTGCAACAACTCTGTAACTCTAACAGTATCCTGACTGCCAATGAATTATTCTGAAGGCACCATGTAAGGCAGCTGCAGTGTCAATACTGGGTTTTACGTGCCGCATGCAACAAAGGGTGACGAGGGAGATGTGGTCTGAGAACCAAAACCTTCCCATGCTGCTGTGTAGCTGGAAGCACTGCACTGCCTGCTGCTGCTGTGCCTTGGAGGTAAAGGTGGGTTTGTAGGTGAGCAGGCAAACCTGCCCCCTGTCCAAAACATGCCCCCGTCAGTGCTGTTACTGAGGATCAGATTTAGTACTTCCAGTGAGAAATGGGAAATCTCTGGAACAGCCAAGTACAGCAATGGGCAATGTGTCACTGTGCATGAGGCAGCACCTTGAGCCCCTTTGAGGGAGGGACAGCTCTAACCAGGCTAGCACTGCCAGGAGTCTGATGTCCTGATCTGCTGGTTTTAGGCAGTTCCGGCCCTTCCATCACCAGTTCAAAAGCTTTCCTGACCTGAACTTCCTGGCACCCAAAAGCTCCAGCCCATTTGAGCCTCTGAAAAGCCTCTCCAATTCTTGCAGAGCCAGGTATGTTGTAGCTCCTTTTGTGCTAGTTTTTAACCCAACTCTCCTGGTAACTGCTGCCCTGCTGGTTCCTGGGATCTAGAGACCCACTCTAAGGAGTGCACAAAAGGAGCCCTGTTCCTGGTGGCTGGAAGCTGTGGCTCGAGCTGTAGCTCAGAGGCAGTACTGGATGCCTGCTGATGCTGTCAGGGAGGGCAGGGAAGATCTTTGCTGTTATCTTGCAGGGCTGTGGAAGGCTGTCCAATAGGCAGCAAGGGGGAGAAGAGCCCCCAGTCCACACCAGTCACTGTGCCAAAGAAAAAGAGGGGATTCTGTGAGTGCTGCCAAGAGACCTTTGAGGAGCTACAGAAGGTAAAGGTTCCCCTGGGACCTGGTTCCCTGACAAAGTTAAGGGGCCCACTCAGCAGCTTCATGAATCATGTCATGCCCATTATCACCACGATCCCTTTTGGAAGGAAGACAGGCTGCTCTATGTACAGCCCTTATGGCTGATATAGAAGGATCAGCCTTATAGATGGAAGCCATAGTATATCTGTGCTCTGACCTCCTGCTCTGGGCAAACAGTGGGAGTATTGGAGCACACATGGAGAGGAGAGCCTCAAGGATCATCCCGTTGCCTCATCTCTTAAGGTGGGAACCCTATTCCGTGGCAGTCAGGGGGCATGGGCTGATTGAAAATGCGGGAAGAGGGCTTTTTTATCTCCTGGAAGATGCCAATGTGGCTTTCAGAGCCCAGCCTTTGGTGGTAGACAGTACATACTTGGAGTCTGCATTTGCACTAGCTGCTGGGGAAAGCTGTAGGCTGCTGTTAGATATAGACACAACCTCCTCATCACCAGGTGTCTATGGGAGGAACAAAATATTCCCTGTAAGCAACCAGGGGTAATAGCATTGCCAGGGTTTCCCAAATTTGCTTCCAAATGGCTCTATCTGGTGGAGAGGCTGCAGGAAGTGGCTGTTCCAGCACTTTTCCCTCCTGGGAATGGCTAAGTGTTGTTAAAAGGGTCTCTTCTACCTTCCAGCATCTCCAGAGCCCCCAGCACAAGCGCTTTGCCCTGAATGACACACAGTACGCCCCTGTGGACCGTGTCATCGCGCAGCTCAGCAGCAGCTTTGTGGAGCATTCGGCCAAGTAAGTCCTTGTGAATCTGGGAACTCTGGAGCTGAAAAGCAGCGTGGTGCAGCTTAGCACACTCACAGGAATGGGGCCTGAGCCTCCATGCTGCTGTGGAACTGGTCCCTAACTCATGTCCTGTGCCAGGGAATCAGCCACCAGGGAATGCTGCTGCTAACTGCAGGGACCAACCTGGCACCTGCCAGGCAAAGTTTGGATGAGCCATGGGAGATACCCTGTGGCTTCGGGGAGCTCCTGTGGCCTTCTAATGCCTTTTAAACTAGCAAGGGCAGCTGAGCCCATTTCTTCCGTCCCTGTGTCAGACGCAAACCCCGCTGCTCTGTAGCACTCCTGTGCCCAGGCCCTGGGGTGGTGAGAAGGCTGAGAGCCCCCTTGTGCTGCCCATCTCTGCCAGCAGCAGTGTCACTGCTGAGCCTCTCCAGGCTATAATTTCTTAGTGCCTCCTGAGCAAGGCATGCTGCAATGCAGAAAACGCCTCATCTCCCCGGGGAGGGTGTTCTAGGCCTAGGGAGACTGAGCATTAACTGATGGTTCTTCTCAGGGTGCTTCGGTCCTGCCTGACAGATGAACGCTTAGTGCCTCAAGCGCAAGTCACTGGAGAAATTGAGATGCTGACAGCAGAGCTGGGGAAGGAAAGGGAGCAGCCTGAGCAGGAGCTGTTCATTGATATGAAGCATGATCACAGCCTGAAGACCAAGGGAGGTTCCTCTTGTCTGCCCCGGGACAGGCTCAGTAATCCCAGCGAAGGAGGGGAGTTAAAGACCTGCTCTGTCGGAACAGGGCTCACCAGAAGGGTCTGTCCTACTCATGGCACCCTGGGGGCGTTTGTGATGGGGGATACAGAATTGGGCTTGGCTCCTGACCTGGGCTGGGGGGGTTGCATAGAGGACACTCATGTCAGAGAGACAGTAGCTTCCCCGTCTGAACCTCATGCACAGCAAGTGCTTGGGTCTACCAGCCACCTTGCACAAGCACTGCCTGCCTCCAGGAAACGCCAGCTCTCCAGACAGAGCGCCCAGGTTCCAAAGAAGCCCAGGCTGGAGCTGGGGGGTGGTGGTGGTCTCTCTCCATGTCAGCAGACAAACCCAGTGGGTGGTGGGATGGGTGGGCAGGGTGCAGGACAGACGTCTGAGACAGGCTTGCCTGGTGTGGTGGAGGCTGGCAGCTTGCCCCTAAGCACAAAGCTCTCCAGCACACCTTGTAGCTCCATTGGTTTGGACCTGTGCCTGTCCAGGGACCCTGCATCACACCTTGAAGCTGTGGCTGGGGGTTTTGGTCCTGCGGAGGCTGCAGCAGCCAGCAGTGTTGGCGAGCGTGGCTGGAGCAGAGTGAATGTGAGTTCCAAAGGGGAGCAGCTCCAAGGGGAGAGCGAAATCACACACAGGAATGTGCTTAGCCCTGATGTGGAGAGCGCAAGGAGCCAGAGCAGCTGCCCCTTGCCTTCTCCAAAACTGCCTGTGGCTGAAGCTGGATGTTGCTGCTCTCTCTGTGTCAAAGAAGCAGGGAAAAGAGCACTGGACCTCCCTGGCCATGGCAAAGAGCATGGTCCATGCCCTGGCCTCCTTCAGCCTCCTCCGCATACCACTCAGGCTGAGCATGACTTCAGCAGCAGTTCTTCCGAGTCAGAGCGGGATGTCTCCCTGCTCTCCACACTAACAGGCGTCCAGGATGGCAGGATTCAGCCTGCGGGCCAGGATTTGCTCCAGAGGACACATGTCAGCGTGAGGGACAGTGAGTATGAGTCTCCGCTCTGCTCAGTCCTGAAGCAGAAGTCAGAGCTTGCCTGGGCAGGCAAAGAGGACAAGAACTGCCAGAACTGCTGCACTGAGACCAAAGGAGCCTCTTTCCCCATATCTGAGACCTGTTTTGGCAGCTGGACCAGCTAAAACCACCTCCTGGCTGTTCTCTGGGCCCTTGGTGGGAGCTGGAAAGGGATTTAACAAGGCCCAGGAGGTACAGCCGAGAGCTGGAGTGAGGACCATCAGAGTGAGGTGGTCTCCAGCCACCACAGACAGGTGGGAACTGATGAGTGATGTGGTGGTTTCAATGTCCTTGGTTGTGATGGGGGCTGGGACCTTCCCTGCTCTCTGCTGGCAATGCTCAGAGCAAGCAGCTTCCTTTAACTCCTCACTGGACAGCTTCAAGATGGTCTTCTCTGAAAGTATCTCTTCTTCAGGCGCATGCTCTTTGCCTTTCCAGATTGAGAGCAGGGTCTGTTCTTCCTCTTGTCTGGTCCTTGGAGGTGCAAGCACAGGACAAGAGGGCCGTAGGGGTGCGATGAGTTCTTGATGTGCTTTGGGGTTTTGATGGATGTCTGTAACTGGTACTGAATGTTTGGGGGGGGGGGTTCTAGCAGACTTTTAACCTTTGAAATAAAACAGCAGCTGAGCTCCTGCTCTGCTCCATTGGGTCAAATGTGCCTGGTGGCCCAAGCACCGCTACTTGGAAGTGCCCAGCAGCAGAGCCTGGGTCGTGCTGGAAAGGACATGTGGGTGATGGTGAGCATCAGGCCTGGGCCAGCCCAGGCTCTGGTCATGTAACATCCCCCCTATCCGTGGTTTGCCCTGGGCATGTGCTCAGCAGGCTCTGGGAAGCTCTTGTACCTGGCACAGGGGTGTCCATGTGTGGAATGGCCCCCAGTAAAGAGCAGTGTGGAGAAACTGGAGAGCAGCTGGGAGGAGGCTCTCGACCTCAGAGCCGGGCTGGCTGCTCTTGCCAAGAGGAGGGTTTGGACTGCCTAAAAGCAGCTGGGACTCACGCTTTGTCTGTTGTGGGGATCTGGAGTCTGCGGCTGCTGGTGGCTTTGGTCACCAGTGGGGCTGAGCATCACCCTTCCATGCTGCTGTACCCTCCCCTCAGTAAACAGGAGTTTTTGGGGGCTTCTCTTGCCCCCAGATTGTTCTGTTGTCCCCAGGTGTGGAACGTGGCCTTGCAGCATCCCCCCAAAATGAGGACAGCCCAAGAGGAGGGGTCCTTATTTTGGTATTTCCTGAGGGTTATGGCTGGTGGGGACCACACAGCACTCCCTGGTGATGGTGCAGCATTGACCCATTCCTTGGGTGCCAGCACCCCTAGTTCAGCATCCTGCCCCCGGACCCCTGGCTCCATCCAGGGCAGGGGTGCCCCAGCCAACACTGGCACCAGCTGGGGACCCAGGGCCACACCAGCTGGGGAGGGCTCTATCCTGGTTGGGGGCTTCAGTCCGGGGGGGGCTCTGAGAATGGCTGGGGGTCCTGGTGCTGGCTGGGGACTCAGTACCAACTGGGGGCCTGGTACCAGTTGGAAGCTCCAGTTGCCTGGAGGGGGACCCTGAACCTGGGTAGGGGCTCCAGTGCGAGGGACCAGTTACAGAGACGAACCAGCTGGGGGCTCAGTACAGGCCTGGGGGGGCCCAGTTCCAGCTGGGGGCTCAGTACAGGTTTGGGGGGAGGTACAAGGTCCTGTGCTGGTTGGAGGGGCTTATGCTGGTGCATGATGTCTTGTACTGGGGGGGCTCCAGCATTGACTGGGGGTCCCCGTGCTCCCGTACTGAACTGCGGGTGTCAGGTACCGGCTGCTGCAGTCCCGGCTGGGGGATGGATGCTGGGGCACACACGCGGTACTGGTGGGGCTCCGGTACCGGCGAGGGGCGAGGGGAAGGTGACACCGCCGGGCTCCGGTGCTGCAAAGCCGCGGGGGTGCCCGGGGCGCTGCGGCAGCCGGGGCTGGGGGGGGGGGGGGGAAGGACGGTACCGGGCGGGGCGGGGCGGGCCCGGGGCGGGCGCTGCCGGTGCCGCTGCCGGCGGCCGGTGCCGGTGGCGGGCCCGGTGCCGTGTGCGCGTGCAGGGAGGGAGGTGGGGGGGGGGGGGGGCAGGGGCGGCGCTCCCGGGCCCGGTGGCCGCTCCCTGCCCGGCCCGGGGCGGGGGGGACGGGCGGGACGGTCCCCGGCTCCGCGGGCCCGGTGCGGCCGCGCTCGGATTATGAAGGAGCCATGAGCCCGCTGCGGGGCTGGCTGCTCGCCCTGCTCCTCTGGGCCGCCCCGCGGGCAGGTAGGTCCCGGGCCCGGCCCCGGCATCCTCCCTCCGGCCCCGGCATCCTCCCTCCGGCCTCGGCATCGCTCCGGTCCCAGCCCCGGTCCCGGCCCCGCCGCCGCCGCTGCGGCTTTTTCGCTGCATCGACACATTTTTCCGCAGCGCCGCCCCGCAGCGCCCCGGGAGGGGCCGGGCCCGAGCCCCCCCCCCCCCCCGACCCCCCCCACCCCGCTCCCTTCCCGCAGCCCCCTGCCCCCGCTGCCGGTCCCCGGTGCGCGTCGCCCCGGAACGTGTCCCCGAGCCGGCCCCGCGTCCCCTTCGGAGCTGTCCCCATCGCGGCCCTCACCACGGCCCCCGGGTGTCCCCGCTGGAGGTGTCCCCAGAGCGGCCCCCGTGTCCCCACTGGGATGGGTCCCCAGAGCGGCTCCCTGTCCCCTGGGTGTCCGCCCCTCAGGAGACGTCCCCATAGCGGCTCTCGGTGTCCCCTTGGGACGTGTCCCCATAGCAGCTCTCCGGTGTCCCCTCCGGAGGTCTCCCTGCATCAGCCCTCCTGTCCCCTCAGTGTCCCCTCTGCAGGGTGTCTGCATCGAGGCCCTCCACAGCCCCTCAGGAGGTGTCCCCCCACAAGCCCCACATTTCCCCTGCACGAGGTGTCCCCACAGCAGCCCTCCGTCTCCCACTGGGATGTGTCCCTATACTGGGCCACCGTATCCCCTGGACGCCTTCAGAGGTGTCCCCATCCTGGCCCTCCCTTTCCCCTGGACGTCCCCTCCAGGATGTGCTGCTGTGCCCTGACCCCCGCTTCCTCCGGGTGCAATGGTGTCCCTGGGTCCCCCCCCATCCCTGCGTGCCCTGTGTCACTTCACCAGCCACCCGTGTCCCCTGGGTGTCCCCTCCAGGACATCTGAGGCCCCCTGAGCTTCCCCTCCCAGATGTGCCCCATAATTGGTGCCCCGCTCCCCTGGGCACCCCCCCAGCCCATCCTTCTGGGATGCGCCCATACCTGGGTGTCCCCACACACGTCCTCCAGCCGCCCACCCTGGGACATGTCCCCACACCCCCCTCCACGTCCCCTGAGCATCCAGTCTGGGACACGGACATCCCTTTTGGGATGCAACGCCAGACGTGGGTCACCCCCTGACCCCATCCCAGCCCTCCCTGTCCCCAGCCCCCAGCGGTGCATCCCAACGTGTTCCCGGCCGCAGGTCCCGCCGCGCAGGCCGGCTCGCTGCAGCGGAGGCTCCCCCGGGCCGCATGGCAGGACGGGAGGGTCGATTCCCAAATCACCCACCCCAGCAGGCTGGTGGGGCACAGCTCGGGAGGAGAGGTCCAGAGGCATCAGCTGGACACCAGGGTCAGGAATGAGCCTGGAGGAGGAGGAGGAGGCCCTGTAAGTGAACCGCAACCGCCCTCCATCCGCTCCCTCTGGGCTCCCTGGGCGGGTGGGCAGCTCCCCAGGGAGCTGCTGTCACCAACCCGGCTGCACCCCAGCATGTGCATGGCCACCAGCGTCCCAAACCGGAGCCTTCATCCCCTTGGACTCCGTACCACTGCTTTCCCCTACCCCCGCACGGATGTGTGCCATGAAATCCCATTAAACCTGGATACCGGCGCGTGCGGGCGCTGGGAGAGATGAAATGGGAGCGGGCAGGAATCCTGCGGTGTGCATGGGCTCATGGCTCCGGGAAGGGCGAGCGAGGCCGTGTGGGAGCAGCGCCGCGGGTCCCGCCGGGTGCTGACCCCCAACCGCAGCCTTTCCCCCCCTCCCCGGGGCTCGTTGCGGCCGGTGACACCCCCCCCCCCCCCCGCTCCGGGGCTGTCGGTGCCGGCACCCGCGTCCCACCGGCACGGGGAGGGTTCGGTGCTTTCAAAGCAGCGGCGGCGGCCGCATCGATCCCCGCATCCCCACCGGATAAAGGGGGAGCACATGAGGAGCCGCCGCCGCAGACGTGGTTTAAACGCGGAGTTAAGGGAAGCCACCGGACGCCGGGAGGACGCCTACCGGCGCCGGCGGGACCGGAGGAGGTGTTAAAGGGGGGTGCGCGGAGCCCCGGGGCTGGTTCCGTGGGGAGCCTCTGCCGTCCTCCTGCCTGACCGCATGGGCACGGTCTTGGCTTGGGACATCCGCCCCTGCGGTGCTGTGCGGCGGCAAATGTGCCCTTGTCCCCGTGTCACCGCCCTGAGCGGCACCGAGGCTCTCCGCGAGGGGATGGGGCGCCCCGGGAGAGGTTTGGGTTCTCCTCGGCCGCCATTTCCCCTCGGTACCGGGGCTCCCAAGGGATGCGCTGCCGGCGGCGGACCCTCACCCGTGCAGAGTTTGCCAGGGCTCGGGAAGGCGCCGCAGAGCGCAGCTCTGCTGCTGCCGGCAGGAATTAGGTCAGGAATGACGGGACCGCAGGGCGGGCGAAGCGCCGGCTCGGCACTGCCGGGGTGCGGGGGGGATGCTCCAGGATGCACCGAGGAGGTGGCGATAGGGCGCGGGTGCCCTCCCGGCGCTGCAGGAGGGATGATTTTGGGGCAAAACTGCAACGTTTTCCTTTGGGGGGGGAGGGTGTTAAAAGTGCCCCTTTACAGGCTACGGGTTTGGGGGTTAATGATTGTTTTAATTGTTGGGGGGTGACGGCTCCATCTCCCTCGCAGGGGCTGCATCTGGCGCGAGTGAGCTTCGTGGTGCGTGCCTTCGGCTCGGCCTTCACCCTCGACCTCCAGTTGAACCAGTGAGCAACCCCTCGGGTCCCAGTGGGGTGGGGGGCACCTGGGTGCTGAGCAGTGGGGGGGTCCCACGCGTATGGGGGGTGGGTGCACAATGAGGGCGCTGCAGGCAGGGCCGTGCTGCTGCTGTCTCTGTCTCCTCATCCTCTTCCTCCTCTTCCTCCCCACTGCCTTGGCCTCTCACCCCCTTCCTGCTCCCGGCAGCCACCTCCTCGCCTCCCACTACAAGGAGCGGCACATTGGGGCGGGCAGCAACGGCAGCCACAGCACGGTAAGCTGCGTGCCGTGCCGTGTGACACTGTGCCATGCTCCATCATCACCCTGTGCCCCCGTGCCATGCTGTGCCATGCTCCATCATACCTTGCCACGTTCCATCACGCTGTGCCATGCTCTATCATCACCCCGTGCCATGCTCCATCATCACCCCATGCCACGCTCCATCATATTGTGTCATGCTGTGCCATGCTCTATCACACCGTGCCATGCTCCATCATCACCCCGTGCCATGCTCCATCATATTGTGTCATGCTGTGCCATGCTCTATCACACCGTGCCATGCTCCATCATAACCCCGTGCCATGCTCCATCATCCCGTGTCATGCTGTGCCATGCTCCATCACACCGTGCCATGCTCCATCATATTGTGTCATGCTGTGCCATGCTTTGTCACTCCGTGCCATGCTCCATCATCACACCGTGCCATGCTGTACCATGTTACACTGTGCCATGCCATGCTGTGCAGTGCTCTATCGCACTGTGCCATGCTGTGCCATGTTACACTGTGCCATTCCATGCTGTGCCATGCTCCATCACACCATGCCATGCTGTGCCATGCTCTGTCACACTGTGCCATGCTGTGCCATGCTCTACCACACTGTGCCATGCTCCATCACACCATGCCAGACCCTGCTGTGCCAGTTCTGAGGTCATGGTGGCAGGTTCATAAACCCATCAGAAGCCCACCAGCAGCTCAGCATCTCCACGCGGGTGGCCTTAGGAAGCCCCCCCCCCCCCTTGCCCCTGGGGTGCCCCATGCATTGCGGTGCTGCTCCAGTGGGTGACAGGAAGATGCACCTCACGTGGGTGCTGGTGATGGGGGATGCCCAGGGCACCATGCACACCCCAGGGGTGACAGGCAGTGAACCCGTGAGCCACCAGCCGGGGGTGCTGGCTCCCAGGGTGCCGCTGAAGGGGTCAGCACCTCGCACAGCACCGGCAGGATGGGACCAGGGCAGGGTCCGTCCGGCTCAGCCCCTCTCTGCTCGGGCAGGGCGCGGGGGAGCACTGCTACTACCAGGGCCGGCTCCGGGGGCAGCCCCACTCCTTTGCAGCTCTCTCCAGCTGCCAGGGCCTGAGGTGAGTGTCCCCCCCCAGCCCTGGGTGTGCGGGGCAGGGGGTGCTGCACCCTCTGCACCCCGTTACCCCCAATGCTCTTTGCAGTGGGGTCTTCTCGGACGGCAGAGCCACCTTCCTGATCGAGCCCCAGGCGGGCGTCGAGCACGGGCAGGTGAGTGCCCCGGGACCCACCATGGGCCTGCTCCAGTCCCCACACTGCAGCATCACGGCTGCAGCCTGGGGGCACAGGGACGTGGCGGTGCCACATCCATGGGTGGCCGTGGCACTCATCTCCCCATGGCAGGGCCTTCGACCGCACGTGGTCCAGCGCATCCCCAACTGCTCCCAACCGGGTGAGCCTTCATCTGGAGCTGGTGCTTGTCCCCAGGGACCGGTGCTGGTGGCCCCGTGCCTTGTGTCCCACCAGCTCTGTCCCTTCCCTCCAGGCTGCCTCTTCCCTGTGTGGAACCAGCACGTTGCAGGCGGCTTACCAAAGCTACGGCGGCGGCGGCAGGTTGGGGGGACAACGGGGACATGGGGCTGGGGACAAGGATGCTCAGTCCTTGGTCTCTGGGTGCTGGCTTGGCCTCAGCACGGCTCTGCCATGGGTGCAGCCGGGCTGGTCTGTGGGTGCTGGGGATGCGTTGGCAGGATGCTGCTGCAGGCTCAGGGATGCCCTGGGGACCCTGCCAATACCAGGGGGCACCCAGGTGGCTTCCCTTTTGTGGCTGCCCATGAGGGATGCTTGGGATGCACGGAGTGGGGATCCGGCAGCCCCATTGCCGGGGCTGGGCGGGCGGATCCGCCGGATCTCAGCCACGGGCTCCCATCGGCAGGTCCGCCGGGCCCAGCACACGGTTCACAGCGAGACCAAGTACATCGAGCTGGCGGTGGTGAACGACCACCAGCTGGTGAGTGCTGGTGGGGCTGGTGGGGTCGGGGCGCCCCCCTCCCACAGCCCAACCTCTCCCCTGCTCCCCCCTTTAGTTCCTGCAGCTCCGCAAGTCCGTGGTTCTCACCAGCAACTTCGCCAAGTCCGTGGTGAACCTGGCTGACATGGTGAGAGCCCCTTTGGCCGGGGGGGGCCATGGCACATGGGGGGGGGGGTTGTGTCCTGGTGGGGGTGTCCCCATCACCTGGTGGGTTTGATCCCAAGGAGCTCGTCCCCATGGGGCTCATCCCCGGTGTCCGATGGGTTTGTGCCTGATGGGGACAGCCCATGGTGGGATTGCCCCCAGCGGGTTGGTCCCTGGCCCATGATGGGTTTGTCCCAGGGAAGGGCTTCACCCCCAGCACCGTCCCCTCATCCCCGCAGATCTACAAGGAGCAGCTCAACACCCGCATCGTGCTGGTGGCCATGGAGACGTGGGCCTCGGAGGACCGCATCCGCATGGGGGAAGACTCCTTGGAGACGCTGACGGAGTTCGTGAAGTACCGACGCGAGGGACCGGCGGAGCACAGCGACACCGTCCACCTCTTCTCGTGAGCAGCGCGGCCGCGCCACCTCCCCGGGGCCGGGAGCCTCCGGTCCCCGTCCCCACCATCCTCTTCCTCCCCAGGGGTCGGACGTTCCAGAGCAGCCGCAGCGGCACCGCTTTTGTGGGGGGCATCTGCTCGCCCGCCCGTGCCGGAGGTGTCAATGAGGTGGGTGCAGTGAGACCCCCACGGAAGCAGGGTGGGAATGAGGGGAGGGGGGGGTCACCCCGGTGGCACCCCTGTCCCTCCCGTGTGCAGTACGGCAACGTGGCGGCCATGGCGGTGACGCTGGCGCAGACGCTGGGGCAGAACGTGGGCATGATGTGGAACAAGCACCGCACGGCCGCAGGTACCCCGCACCCCGCGGCAGCTCGGGGGGGACCACGGGGGGGACCCCCAAGCGCCACCGAGGCGGTGCAGGGCAGCAGCACCCCCCAGCCCCTCTCCTCTCCTCCAGGGGACTGCCGGTGTCCGGACTCGTGGCTGGGCTGCATCATGGAGGACACAGGGTGGGTGCCCATTGCCGAAGCTGCTGCGCTGCTGTGGGGGGCCAGGCTGGTGCTGCCCCCCCCCCTGGCTGGCACTGGGGGGTGACGGTGCCCCCGGCCCCACAGGTACTACCTCCCCCGGAAGTTCTCCCGCTGCAGCATCGATGAGTACAACCAGTTCCTGCAGGACGGCGGTGGGAGCTGCCTCTTCAACAAGCCCCTGAAGGTAACGCCCCCCCCGGCCCCCTGAGCCTGGGGGAATCCATGCGCTGGGGACAGCCCTGGGGGTCCCCTCGGGGCTCCTGCTGTGCCCAAGGTAACAGCATCAGCATCGAGCCCCGCGTCCCCAGTGGGGGATGTTTGGGGGGGGTGTCCTGCTATTCCCTGGGGACAATGCCCTTTTCGGGGGGCTTGGGGGCACCCCCAGCATCTCCTGTGTGTGTTGTGTCCCCCAACTCGGCCCTGGCAGCTCCTGGACCCCCCAGAGTGTGGCAATGGCTTTGTGGAGGCGGGCGAGGAGTGCGACTGCGGCTCGCTGGCGGTGAGCAGGACCGGGGCTGCCGGCACTACCTGGTGACGTGATGTGGCATGATGGGATGTGCCGTGACATGTCATGACGTGATGTGACGTGCCATGATGTGATTGTGACACGCCGTGGCGTGCCGTGATGTCATGTGATGTGCCATGACGTGATGTGCCATGTCGTGACGTGCCATGGCATGATGTGACGCGCCGTGGCGTGCCATGACGTGATGTGACGCACCGGTGGCTGTCCCGGCAGGAGTGTGCCAAGAGCGGGGGGAACTGCTGCAAGAAGTGCACGCTGACCCACGATGCCATGTGCAGCGATGGGCTCTGCTGCAAGGGCTGCAAGGTGAGGGGCCGGGGGGATGATCCCGGATCCCGCACGGACGGAGCCGGTGGGCTCCTGATGTGGTGGCTTCATCCCCGGGCGCAGTATGAGCCGCGTGGAGTGTCCTGCCGGGAGGCTGTGAATGAGTGCGACATCCCCGAGACCTGCACCGGGGACTCCAGCCAGGTGAGCTGGCCCAGGAGACGCGGTGGGACACGCGGGGCCATGTGGCATCACCCGTCCTCTTCTGTGTCCCCCAACAGTGTCCCCCCAACCTCCATAAGCTGGACGGCTACTTCTGTGAGAACGAGCAGGTGAGGCTGGCGGGACACGGCCGTGGGGCTCAGGAGCAGGGACGTCCCCATGGGGCTCGGGAATGTCCCCGTGGGCTCCAGCGTCCCGGTGCCGCTGCATGTTGGTGATGGCGGTCACCCATACACGTGGTTTGGGTACCAGGGTCCCCAGGGGGTGTGAACCCTCAGCGCGTGGCCGTGGATCCCAAATCCCAGCGGTATTCCCAGCAGCCTCCATGCATGCACACCCACAGCGATGGGATGAGCAAACGCTCCCTGTGGGTCCCTGTACCTCACACACTGTCCCCTGCACACATGTGGGGCACCAGGGGGGCACTGGGGGGGGGGGGTCCCGTCCTCGCACCACCTCCATGGCCGCACACGCGCGCGGAGCAGCCCCTCTCCAGCCCCGTGCCCCCGCTCCCCAGGGACGATGCTACGGTGGGCGCTGCAAGACCAGAGACCGGCAATGCAACGCGCTGTGGGGCCGCGGTAAGCGCCACCCCCGGGGGGGCTTTGCCACGGTGGGAACGGGGGGGGGGGGACACAGCGGGTGATGCCTCACTGCCCCCCAGGCTCAGCCGAGCGCTTCTGCTATGAGAAGCTCAACGTGGAGGGGACCGAGAGGGGCAACTGCGGGCGCGAGGGCCTGGGCTGGCTGCAGTGCAACAAGCAGTGAGTGACCCCCCCCCCCCCCGGCCCCGTGTCCCCTCCCGGGTGCCACCCCCCCCCCCCCGGCCGCTGACACCACGGGGGCCTTGCAGGGACGTCCTCTGCGGCTTCCTCCTCTGCGCCAACATCTCGGGTGCCCCCCGGCTCGGGGAGCTCAGCGGGGAGGTCGCCACCACCACCTTCTTCCACCAAAACCGCTACGTGGACTGCAGGTGGGGGCCACGGCCGCGGGGTGCCCCCATGGCCCGGGGGGGGGGGGTGTATGGGGGGTGTCCCCCCCCGTGGTCCCCCCCGCTCTCACCGTGCTGGCGCAGGGGAGGCCACGTGCAGCTGGTGGACGGCTCGGACCTGAGCTACGTGGAGGACGGGACCCCGTGCGGGCCCGGGATGCTGTGTCTCGACCGCAAATGCCTTCCAGCCACAGCCTTTAACTTCAGCTCCTGCCCCGGCAGCTGGGACGGGAAGATCTGCTACGACCACGGGGTGAGGGGCACGGGGCTGGGGGGGGGACACACACGAAGGGGACCCCCGGGGGTGTCACACGGCGGTGGGGGGGGTGACGCCGTCCCCCTCGCAGGTCTGCAGCAATGAGGGAAAGTGCATCTGCCGGGCGGAGTGGACGGGGAAGGACTGCAGCGTCTACGACCCCATCCCCGAGCCGAAGCCGACGGGGGAGACGGAGCGTTACAAGGGTCCGTGCGCCCCATGGTGGGCTCCCCATGGCCCTGGGGTGCCCCGCTCCGTCCCCAGACAGCCCAAGGGGGGGCCCCCTCACCCTGGTGCTGCAGCTCAGCTGGGCACAGCCGGGTCCTGCCCCATCCCGGACCCCCCATCACTGTGTCCCAGTGTCCTCTCGCCGCTGATGTGTGTCCCTGTCCCCTCCTCCCTGTCACAGGTCCCAGCGGCACCAATATCATTATCGGCTCCATCGCGGGGGCCGTGCTGGTGGCTGCCATCGTCCTAGGGGGGACAGGCTGGGGATTTAAGTAAGCCGCCGACGCATGCCTCATCCCCTCCGCTGCTGTCACCGACCACATCCCTCCTGTGCGCTGTCCCCGTGTCCTGGGGACACCCCTGGGCAGTGACCACCCCCCTGTGGGTCCCTGGGGATCCCTCCTCTCCTCGTCCCTGCCTGCATGTGGCACTGGGGGGGGGGGGGCGGTGTCACTGTCACCCACGGTCCAGACCACGCCTGTCCCCAAGCATGGGGTGCGGTGTTGGTGCCCCCATGCCTGCCCTGCCTGGACACGTCTGCTGCCTGCGGGACCAGGGACACGGGGGGGACACACAGGGGTGGCACTGACGCTCCTCTCCTCTCCCCCCTGCCGCCCCCCAAGGAACATCCGCCGAGGAAGGTACGATCCGGCGCAGCAGGGAGTGTAACCGTGCCCCCCCCCGTCTCCGTCACTGTCACCGTCACCTGACGGCGTGGGAGCCCCCCCGGCCGGGCCCGTCTGTCCGTGTCGCTGTGTGTCCGGCCGTGCTGTCTCCATCTCTGTGCCCCCTGCAGCTGAAAAGAGACAGGGGTTGAAGGGGGGGGGGGACACTGGCAGCAGCCACCCCCCCACGCACACACCAGTTGCTGGCTCTTTTCAGCTCAGTGTCCCCCCCCATGTGTCCCCCCCCATGTCACAGCCCCACACTAAACGCACCCCCACTTCTGTGTTGCAGGTCCGGGGGGGCCTGAGCAGAACGGCTCTGCCCCGCTCCCCCCCCCCACTGCCTCATTAACAGCAATTAAACGGGGAGCCCGTGGAGGAGAGCGGGGGGGGGACACACCCGGGACCACCCCCCCGACCCCCACTGCACCACCACGAATGTACCGCCCCCCCCGGGCTGGTGGCACCGGGATGAATGTACCTGCAGGGGCGACCGGGGACCCCCCCACCCCACATTCCCTCCTCTGCCCCCCATCAGCAGCATCCTGGGGCCCGGGTCCCAAAGGACAGGCCCAGTGCCCCCCAGTACCGATGTATCCAGGCCTGGAAGTTGTGTCCCCCCCACCCCAGATGCCAGGTCTGGGTCTATGGGGGCCAGGACTGCACCCCCAGATGTGTGTGTGTGTCCCCATGTGGGGATTTGTCCCCCCCAGTGTCATGGCTGCACCCATCCAGCCACTGAAATCCCCATGTCCCCAGAGGAGGGGACAAGCACCCATGGGCGCAAGGGTCTCCCTCTATGGCAGGGACCCCCCACCACGTCCCCAGTTCAGGCAGATGAACCCCAGACTGGTGGCACTGGGGCTGGAGGGAGGGTGGGTGACAGCAGAGGGGGGGGGCCTGGATTATAGGGTGAGCCCAGGCTGGCGGCACATAGGGGTCCTTGGTGGGTGGCACGTGTCCCCCCAGCCCCATGGCAGGCGGTAGCACAGCACCTCTGGGTGCCCCTGCCCCCCTGGGAGGTGGGTGGGATGTCACCTCCCCATGGCACATCACCCTGCATGGGGTGGCTCTGCAGGGCACCCAACCCACAGCACCACAGAGCACCGGGGGCCCGCACTGGTCCCTTCCAGCACTGGTGACACTCAGCACTGGGGGGTGACACCGCTGGCGACAACGAGCGTGGGTGTATGCTGGGGACACACCTGGTGACACTCAGCAGGGGTAACGGGACATCAGCAGTCGGGGTGTCCCCCCCATGTCCTCCCTTGGCCAGTGCCCCTGCAGGCCACCGGGCCCCTTGCCACGAAGGCAGAGGGTGACCAAGGATGTCCCCAAGCCCAGCCATGGCCGACACACACGGTGGTCCCCGTGTTGTGTGACAGCCCCGCTCAGCACCCATGGGTGCCCTGGCTGTGGTGGCACAAGACAGGGGACAGGGCACTGCCATGCCAGGGTGTTGGGAGGTGACAGTGGGACAATGGCTGGATGTGCCCAGGCTCGGCTTCCGTGGTAGCTCCTCGTGTGATGGGCCTTGGGGATGCAGGGACGCAGGCACAGGGAGGGGGGAACCGAAGCAACCCCCATCTCCATCACTGTCACCGCAGTGACAGTCACGGCCACAGTGCCAGGGTGGGCCCTGTGGCGAGGGGACGCCTCTATTTCAGTCGTCACTGGGTTTGGGGACATTAATATACATATATATATATCAACATGGGGGGGCTCTTAGTGACTTTAACGCTGTGAGGTCGAGCGGTGCCAGCGCGGAGGTGCCAGCGGCTTGGACAAGGGGGTCACCGGGTGCTTCCAGAGCCAAGAGAGCAAACACCCCCCCCCAAGCCCCCCATTCCCGACAGGGGCCACGCACAGCGGGGTGGTGACAACCCCCACCCCAGCACCCACATCCCGTCCCGAGCTCCTGCTTTGCACGTGCTGTGGAGCCGGAGCCGCCGCGTGTTCCCGGCGCGGTGCCCGGCTCCGGCTCCTGCGATGCCACAACTTATTTACAATAAAGGTTTGGAAAAGGATGGGGTTGTGCTTGGCACCGGCACTGCGGGCGGGAGGGATGGGGCGGGGGGGGGCCTGAGCCCCACCACATCGCATCAGGAGGATGCTCCGGGACGTGGTCCCCTCCACTTCATCCCACCAATACCCCACACTCCCCCCTGGCCCATCCCCAAGGGATGGCACCATCCCAACCATTACATCAGAGTCAGGGTCCCATCTTACGGCCCCAACGGCACATGGCGAGTGCCACCAAGCTCCCTCCCTCCAGCTCTCGCCCGGCTGCGGACCCTTCCCCACAGCAGGGACACGTGGCTGGTCCCCATCCCACCACAGAGATGCGCAGTCCTATGTCAGGCCCAGCACGAGGACGCTGCTCCATCCCTGTCCCACCACGCGCACCACTCGCTGTCCCAGCACGGGACTGGTCCCCTGCGCACCTCCGGGACACAAAACCTGCTCCCCATCCCATTGCAGGGCCACGGGGACAGCTCCGGGCCCCCTCCCGGGCCGCCCTCAGGCTGACTTTGCAGTGGGGTGAGCGACCACCGGCAGATGGGGACTCGGGGGTGGGTCCCAGCGCCCAGAAGCCCCCGTGAGGATGAAGCATCATCCCAGGGAGCAGCCCGGGGAGGCTGAGCCGGGGCCGGGCGGGCAGAGCCCGCACAGTGGGGCTGCTCAGCGCATCCACCACGAGAGGGCTCCCGCGGCACAGTGCACGCGCGGCCCGATCAGGAGCTGCTCCCGCATCCCGGAGATGCTCCAAGGCCACTGTGTCCCCGAGGCCCCCAGCTCCCAGCTGGGAGGATGAGCCTGAGGACAAAGGCACAGAGTGGGGGGCTGCAGCACGTCCCCCCTCACTGGGCTCCTCTGATAGCAAAAAGGGTGGCAGGTGGGGGGGCACCACATGAGCGTTGCTCCCAGCACACCCATGCCCACGGAGGGTGACTCCCCTGGGGAATCCTTTCTCTGCCAGCCAGGGACATGGGGTGGGATGTAGGACAACACACGCTGTCACCAAGCCCCTGACCAGGGGGGGCCCTGCAGAGCCCGCAGAGGACCCACTCTGGTGTCCCCTACACTTGTTCAGCACCTTATCATCGAACCATGGAATGGTTTGGGTTGAAGGGACCTTAAAGCTCACCCAGTTTCAACAGGCAGGGACACCTTCCACCGGAGCAGTTGCTCTAAGCCCCGTCCAACCTGGCCTTGAGCACTGCCAGGGATGGGGCATCATTCCTTTTTGGAAGACCCTGAGCACGGGGGCCCATGCACATGACGCAGGGTGCTGGGGCCGGGGCTGAGGACACTCGCTGCTGGCTCTGCCCCACTTGGGTGCCCGGGAGCACCCTGGGGTGCTGCCTCCCTCAGGGGCAGCCCCAACCCCAGCCAGGAGCCTATCTACCGGTCCATAAAGGTCAAGCCCATCCTATTAAAGCAATCACTGCCATCTGCTCGCTCTGCCCCCCCCCACACTGCAGCCTCACTGGAAGTGCTGCGAGAAGGGCAAGGCACTGGAGGAGCCCCTGGCTGTGGCAGGGAGCTGAGCTGGGGGGCTGCACCAGGAGCACCCCCCTGCCCCTCAGCCGCAGTGCCCCCTCCTGCCAGGGCCAGGCTTGGAGCCAGCAGCGCCTTCTCTCCCTGCAGCACCATGAGCCCCTCAAGGGTTTTAGCACAGATCTGCACCAGGCACAACTGAGCTGCAGCTATTCTGGGCTCGTGTCTGGATACCAGCGCGGTGAGTGAGCCAGAAATGTTCCAGATGCACAGAGTGGGTCTGAATCTGAAGTTATTCAGGGCCTTCAGGGTCAGGACGGCAAACCCCATGACTTGCAGTCAGCCCGGCTCCGGTCTGCGCCCCGCAGCACCCACACTGGCTCAGCGCAGGGTCCTGCTCACCACCACTGCTCACCAGGACACCACGGCCGGGTTGGACATGCCCGGCCCAAAGGAGATGAGATCCCAGGACCATAAAACCTACAGAAGGCAGCAGGGTGCAGGGCCCAGAGGTGCTCAACGCCCCATACAGATGCCTCCAGCTCCATCCCATCACCCAGCTCCTGTGCCTTGAGCCGCCCCCAAACCAGAGAGCACAGGCTGGCCGGATGCTGCAGCGTTCCTGCCTGTCCTCAAGCAGTTCTATATCAGCCGCCAGTCCTTGGGCCCAGCTCTGATCTGCACTCCTCGCGTGCGCTGAAGGTGAACCACATCACCCAAGGGAGCAGCCACAGCCTCCCGTTTCCGTGTTGCTGTTAAGATGCTCCAACAACGATGCTGTGAGGTTGGCATCAGCTTCGTGGTTCCTCCAAGGTCACTTGCAGAGCTCTCCCCCTAATCCCAGTGGGATACAACCCTATATAACACAGCAGACCTGAAAGGAGCTGCAGGAGCAACAGCGTGGGCAGGTCTGGGGGTGCATCTGTCTGTCACTAAACAAGGACCAATTCCAAGACCCTTATTTGCCCCTCTTTTTGCTGCAACCAGTGGATCCGCCACCCTCAACCCCCAGCAATGAAAATCAATCCCTCATTATCAGCAAACCCGAAGAAATAAGAAAGCAGCCCTTGCACTGCCGCCGCGCTGGCTGTGCACTGCACAACAGGAAGCCCTTGAACTGAAGCATCTCCATTCCTTTGGCTGTCGAAGCTGATGATGGACCATCTGGCTGTGATTTTCCAACTGGAATTGAAGGAGGCTCTTTGCTGGGGGGGGGGGGCACAAGAAGAAGCTCCTCAAGGCCCCCCCCAGGGAACATGGTGGTGGCAGAGGCTGCAGCATGGGGGCTGCCACGTGAGGGGCAGCCTGGGTGAGCGGAGGGAGGCTCTGAGTTCCCATCTTGCCCATAGGCACTGCACAAGGGGAGCTCGCAGTGGGAGAGACGCCCATGGGCTGGAGGCGCATGAAGAACCTTTCTGCAAAGGGAAGGACTTTTGCTGGCCCAGGAGACAGCCGCTGGCCTGAAAATGTGACTCAAGGCTTTGGGGTACCTTAACCTCAGCTTTGCCACCGCCAGCTCCAACGGGAACAGCGCAAAATGTCCTGGGGAATAGGAGGGAAACCCAAGCCCTTGAGTCTGTTATGACTACGATGGACAAATCAATTCCCAAACGCCCTTTAAGAAACCCCCTGCGCCAGGACGCTGCCTGCATTGCCTCACGCTGCCTGCATTGCCTCCATTGCCTCGTAGGTCTTTTCCAGCCCAAAGCCTCTGTCATTCCTGGCTGCTGCTTTTTACCCCTGAACGCCTCAGTTCCCATCTCTGCCGCCAGCAGCCTTAACCCCCAAGCAGCTGAGGCAGAGGCAAACCCGAGGGCTGCTCACCCCCGGGACTGCCCGTGCAGGATTGGTGCAGGCTGTGTCACAGCTCAGCAGTTCAAATCCAGGTCAGCAGAGCTGAACCGAGCAGCCCCAGTGGGCCCATTTCACCTCTGTCAGAGCAGTCAGAGCCCAGGCAGCCGCTGAAGCTCCTGATCCATCACTGCAGCACACGGGGGACTCCGCTGCTCCTGCTGGGACTGCAAGCACGAGGTGAGGCCCTCCTGAGCTTCTGCTACGCTACAGGAGCTGGGATCAGGGCCGGCTGAGTGAAACCGGCATCTGACAAAGAAAAGGCTCTGTTTTCCTGGTTTTCCTAAGCTTTTCCTCCTAGTTCGTCTGAAGAGTTCAGATTCAAAGCCATGAAACAGCAATTTATCAAATCAGCTTTGAAGTCTCTCAAGATCTCAGCTCTCCTCTCCAGGGGATCTGCAGTACCATGGCACTCCAGGTCAGAGCACTTTATGTAACTACCTCCTTACCCCTACACCAGCTACTATTGCTTTTATCTCCTTTTCAAACAGCTCTCTTCTCTTTCCTTACCGAACATCACAATATGCATGCAAACAGGAAATGCGTAAAGGCCTAACACTGAAAGGAATCAGGACTTAGAATCATAGAATCATAGAATAGTCAGGGTTGGAAAGGACCTTAAGATCATCCAGTTCCAGCCCCCTGCCATGGGCAGGGACACCTCCCACTAACCCATGTCACCCATGGGCTCTGTCCAACCTGGCCTTGAACACCACCAGCGATGGAGCATTCACAGCTTCCCTGGGCAACCCATTCCAGTGCCTCAGCACCCTTACAGGAAAGAATTCCTTCTCATATCCAATCTAAACTTCCCCTGTTGCAGTTTGAACCCGTCACCCCTTGTCCTATCACTACAGTCCCTAATGAAGAGTCCCTCCCCAGCATCCCTATAGCCCCCTTCAGATACTGGAAGGCTGCTCTGAGGTCTCCACGCAGCCTTCTCTTCTCCAGGCTGAACAGCCCCAACTTTCTCATCCTATCTCCATACAGGAGGTGCTCCAGTCCCTGATCATCCTCATGGCCTCCTCTGGACTTGTTCCAACAGTTCCATGTCCTTTTGATGTTGAGGACACCAGAACTGCACACAATGCTCCACTCCAAGTGAGGTCTCACAAGAGCAGAGCAGAGGGGCAGGATCACCTCCCTTGACCTTCTGGTCACACTCCTTTGGATGCAGCCCAGGGTACGGTTGGTTTCTGGGCTGTGAGCGCACACTGAAGCAGCTCATGTTCATTTTCTCATCCACCAACACCCCCAAGTCCTTCTCCACAGGGCTGCTCTGAATCTCTTCTCTGCCCAACCTGGAGCTGTGCCTGGGATTGCTCTGACCCAGGTGTAGGACCTTGCACTTGGCATGGTTAAACTTCATCAGGTTGGCATCAGCCCACCTCACAAGCGTGTCAAGGTCCCTCTGGATGGCATTCCTTCCCTCCAACGTACCAACCGAACTGCACAGCTTGGTGTCATCGGCAAACTTGCTGAGGGCGCACTCAATCCCACTGTCCATGTCACCGACAAAGATGTTGAACAAAACTTACTTCGTCATTATCTAACAGGCACTGCTGCAACCAGCCAGTCAGCAAGGCAATAGGTGATAAGGAACCAGATTTTGGAGCCACCAGGTACACCAGTTTCACTTCAAAGCCTGGTGGCATCTTCCTGAGCTCATTCCATTCGGTGGCAGCCCAGTAATGAACTGTCCTCCTTTCCCCAGGGCACGGGGCAGAAATCTTGAGGGACAGAGGGACCTAACAGATGTGCTGACAAAGGAAACTTCAGGGCAGCTTGAGTCTTTGTGGAAATACCATGTTCTGGGTGACCAAGGTGCAAAGCTTTCCCACTTCTGTCTCCCTACATAACTCTAACATCAAGCTATTTTTCTACCCACAGAGCACTGGCTGCCAGCCTACCCTGAAGCATCTCAGGGCTATCATAACACATGTAGCAGCAAAGTCTTCCCTCAGATGGGACTGCCAGAGGGCCACGGAGCTGCTGCAAGGGTTGGAGCAGCTCTGCTCTGGAGCCAGGCTGAGAGCTGGGCTGGGGCAGCCTGGAGAAGAGAAGGCTCCTGAAGGGGAGACCTCAGAGCAGCTCCAGGGCCTAAAGGGGCTGCAGGGAACCTGGAGAGGGGCTTTGGACAAGGGATGGAGGGACAGGACAGGGGAATGGCTTTAACTGCCAGAGGGGAGACTGAGATGAGCTCTTGGGCAGAAGCTCTTCCCTGGGAGGGTGCTGAGGCGCTGGCACAGGGCCCAGAGAAGCTGTGGCTGCCCCATCCCTGGCAGTGTTGAAGGCCAGGTTGGACACAGGGGCTTGGAGCAGCTGCTCTGGCGGAAGGTGAACTGAAAAGCAGTTCTGCTCTCGGAGGGGGAATACTGCACACCAGGTCATGCCCGGCCCTTAGCATTGAGAACAGCAGTTCCGGACTCCAAACCTCACCGGCTTGACAGAACACCTCTCACTTCCAGGCTCCTGCACATTCCATCAGAGCCTTCGGTATTTGAGCGGTGAAAAAATAGATAAAAACATTAAAATATCAAAAATGGAAACCAAGTTCTTTTGACCTCTTGGTCTGAAGAGCAGGCTCACCCTGGCAATGCCCTGCTCTTCCTCTGGCGCTCCCACAATCCCAGCACTGCTCTCGTGTGCTTCACCTGGCTTGTGAGAATAACCCATCTTACCTGGCAAGTTCGTTACGTGGCACCGTAACAAGGCAGTGACTGATGTCCACAACACTTACATTCAGCACTCCTCTCTGAATCATGCATCTCATCACAAAATGGACCAGATGGATCCAGCCCTGATTTTCAGAGACCCTCAAGGCACATTCCCACAGCGGCATGTATTGGTATGAGCAAAGTTAGCTCTTTTCTCATGGAGAGTATGGAAAATACACTCCCAGTGGCACCTCCATGTTAATCCCTCACACCAAGGGCACTCCAGCAATAAGCCCTCAAATGCAGCACGCAGCTGATGTGATCAAAGTGACTTCTCATAGACCTTTTCAAACGTTCACAAGTTTCTTACTGAATACGGCTGACAAATCAGCCACATTTTGTGCCCCATGCTTTGCATGCCACGTAAAGGGTTCGGGCCGGGCTAGAGGGTCAGCCACCCTCAGCTCAGTGGAAACCAGCTCCTTCCAGAGGGCTGCACCTCTTATGGAGGCTACAGAGCTTATAGAACATCCAACATACCCACAAAGAGGCACCGGGCTCCGAACAAGCCACAGACTTCCCTTTGTTTTTCACAGTGGTTTTCACCACAGTGGGTTCTGGTGTAATTCCAGTTAATACAAACACTCCCAAGGATCCCTACGATGCATTAAGTCTCAATTTTCTGTATATGACATGAGAATACTCACTGACTATGGGAACACCATCCACTCAATACTGTGATACCAACTTCAAGAGAAATATTGCTATCAGCAGTACAAAGTGAGAGCGAAATTTTGTTTCAGAGCTTAGAGCCATCACACGTGAAGTCAGGTATTGTGAACTGTGGAACGTGAAGATAAAAGAATCCCCTTCTTCCCTGCACAAGAAATCAGGGCCATAAGAGCCAGGTAGCTCCAGAACCGCGGATTCACACCCGCATCCTGACATCTGCTACTATCAACGTGTCACCAAAACCATTTTCCACACAGAACAGGCTTTAAACAAGCTTTCTGACAGTGGATTTTCAGATGGTTTCAAGTTTACGGAAAAAAGATATAAAATCCCTGGCAAACAACTTGTAAATGGGAATATTGATTTTCTAAGGATAAGCAGCACTCAAGGGAAAAAGGAAAAGTAACCCCCTCAAGTCACAGCATGTCCTTGAGTAAGGGCAAGATGAAAGCAGAGAAGTTGGCACGATGCTTTCCAATCCTCACAGCAAAGCTGAAATACACCACTGCTTTCTTCCCGACACCAGAAATTCCATTCAACACGAGACTGGGATCTCACCATCCAACTGAACACCCAGACTAACCTGGCAGGTCTGCATCACTCCAGGCTTGGCCATCCCTGAAGGCAAGTGGGTTTGCAGCTCCTGCTGCTCAGCCAGACTTGCGTCCACACAGAGGAAACCCAGGCCAGGAGGCAGCAGAAGTCGCAATCTCTGCCCCAGACACCTCTGTTCTGCTCATGGGCAAGCAGCAGGCTCAGGTCCACAATCTAGAGACAGGTCCCTTGCCACAGAGTAACCACAGCATCCTGTTCCATAGAAAAAGAAAAGGGAGGAGGACAGCAAAATCTGAACTGTATAGAAACCTCTCCACAACACCAAAGAGCTTGGATCAGACGTTTGAAACCCCCCTTGTAAGGCATTCTTCCTCAGCCATCATCATGGAATTTACACAACAATAATGTCACGCTGCACAAAACAAAATGTCATTTTCCAAGCAATGATGAAGTGATATTTGAAGTCTCCTCCGATACAGAGAAAATGAATGGCAAGGCCTGAAGGAGCAGAAAGAAGCCCCTGAGCTCCTTTCCACGCTGCTGTCAATAGGTGGGTTTGTAACAGCAAATCCTGATTTACATCATGCAATTAGATCCATCTTTCAGGAACTGTTTCATGGTTAAGTGCACAAGGTGCAGAGCACAGTACATCCCATTCACAGGAATTAGGCATGCCACAAACACCCCAGGAGCAACCAGGCAATAAACAGATCCTTTGGAAAGTAACCTCGGAGGTGGGAAGTTATGTGCCCAGTATCAAGAACTCATCAGCAAGAGTGTAGTTGAGACAAGACTGCAGCTAACTACAGGAAGGAAAATGAAACGCTAACAATATTAAACACCTAATCTATGCTTCCAACAGGAAAATGACTCTGCAGAGAGGATCCAATTTATACTTTCAACTCCAGGTTGCATTATCCTCGCTTTATAGCTGAGTAAAAGGTGGATCTGTCAGCTGGCCTGCCCAGCAACACAGAGGATCAGTTGGGCTCAGGTCAAGGCTCATAGTGCTGCTGGAAAGGGCCTCAAACACCCAGTGCAGCCACACGGGGCTGGCAGATGTGGCACGAGACCCCTGGGAGACAGGCAGCAGCTGGAGGCCATGCACAAGACCCAGGGGGTTCTCAGATACATCTGCACAGAGCAAGTGAAGCAGGCTTGGAGTGACTGCACACAATCCCAGCTTTGACCTCTGCGTGCCTGTCTCTCAGCACAAGATCAAATCCAGCCATCACATGATGGTTCTATTAGACGATTCCCCAAGAAACATACTGCAAGCAAAGAGCTGCAACAGCACCCTTCCTTTTTGAGTTATAGCTAAATGCCTGAAGCATTTCAGAATTTCTTGCTGCAAATTCACTGTTAAATGAAGGCTTCTGCACTTTAAAACACTTAAGCACATGCTTAGCTGGCTGCCTGTAGCTGCCTGCATTGACTCATGCAGAGATAATCACATGCTTCAAGATAAGGCAAGGTTGTTAAGTGTCCTTCTGGAGCAGCAGAGGCATACAGAGCACGACCCCAGGTCCCACTACACCTCCTCGGTTACCCGCGCACTTGAACCCGTGCTGGATGGCTCACGCTGGCATTACCCTGCCTGGGCAGGGAGCTGGTGACTGTGTCTCAGCTGCTCCCTGCTCCATGAGTGTTTCCCAGGTTGTGGAAACTGCAGGATGCTCAGGTAACCTGACAGTGACAAAACACAGAGTTATTAGCGCAGGGTCCCCCCCTTGGCTGCCACCACTGGTTTCTACCCTTACAGACCTGGACACAAGGAGCTCTGTGATAGGGGCAGCGCTGTCCTCCTCTACACGGCTGCTTTTAACTGTGAACAAACAGCTTTTCACTCCAAGCCCCCCACCCCCACCAAATCCACCTCTCTTCAGCCTTCTCGCAGCTGAAACCATGTAATGCCTCTCTTCGACACACTCCCACTTCTGAGGGCGATGTGCAGCCAGGGGAAGGCATGGGACACTGACAAAAGCCCTCTTCTGTGTCGGCAACACAGCCGGGCATTCAGCTGCCAGTTCGGAATGGAGCAGGGCAGCCAGCTCCGTATGTTCTTTGGCAAACTGCAGCTAAATTAGGGCAGCTAATGCTACACAGTTCACTGGACAGGATCAGCATGCTCAGCCATATGCATAAGCCCAGATTTCCATGTTTTCTAAGACCTTTTCAAGGTCTGACTTCCAGAGTTTACAGATTCATCTCTTTCTGCATGCGGCTGCCGCTGTCACTGAAGAGCAGCTCACATGCAGCATGGTTCAGTTATGTTCTGACTCCATTATGCTAAACAAGGTCAAATACAGAAAAACTCCAAGTTGTGGCTCTAAGAGAAATCATTAAAACAACCCTCTCCCTCCTTCACATATTCAGAACGTATTTTAGGGCTGGAAAAAAGAGGCCATCTCACTCAGACTGGAGGAATCCACTGGATTTAATAGATAGTTTTTTCCAAACTGCATCCAAAACCAGAGAATGACAACACAAACCCAAGTTATGTTCAGGATTTCTTCTCCCAAAGTCTCTTCTGAACGTTTCTTTCGGAATGGCCTACATTAAGCCAAAGCAAAAGAGCATTTTAAAGTAATGCAGGAATCGTTTCTTCAAAAGGAAAAATCAAACCTGATACTTTGAAACTGAATACAGTCACGGACATGAACGTTTAGAGCTGGAACAGACATCCTCTACTAAGAGCAAACACTCAGTTTCAAAGAAAATGTGCACTTTATACACAATTCAAATGAAAACAAGAAACCGGTAATAGAAACAGCTCCATTACTTTGCATTTTCGGAATTAATTCAGTGCTGGGGCTGGAATATTCTACCCACTTTGCTCACTAAAGGGAGTATTTACTGGTGGGGACAGAAGCTCACAGGACTGACCCAAGGTGGCAGCTTGAAGCAGTGTATAGTTTGGATCATGAATTGGGGAAGAAGCTGTCACAAACCCGTTTTATCAGAAGCCTCCACTAAGAAACGGCTGCAGTTTGTGTAGGGAGCAGCAAGGGGAAAAGATTTTCACTTCTTGCCACTGAACTGGTGAAAGGCTGTTCTGAAACCATCACACGCAATGTCCCGCTCTTGGGAAGCTGAAAAGAATCACCCCAGTGTCTGGGATAATGAGCGGATTGTAGCCACTATCCCTGTTTATCTCCAGGCTCCTAATGTCTTTCCCTAGTGCTTTCATACAACATGTTTTCCAGCCAGCTTCTCCATCACACTCAGAGCTTTCTGCTGGCAAAGCCTCTCTGCCCATCTTCAGGCTGTGTGCTTCTCTTCTGACTCCTCATTAACCAGAGGAGCACTGGTAACAAACCCCACGCTGCTGGTCCCTGTTCACAAGCCCACTTCTGCTGTTCAAAACTGCTGTGTACTTCCTGAGTTACCTACTTCTATTTACAGACATCACCCTGGAACTTCACTGCATAAAACTTGGAGGTTGCTCCTTTCCTGGAGCAGCAGCCAGGAGTTCAAGCCAAACAAAAAGGCAGGCAGGAAGCTCACTTCCCAGCATCTCTGCTGGAGATGAACTGGGGAGGCTCCCACTGACCCACACTCATCTCTCCCTAAAGCAGAGCTGGGCTCTACACCTGGGCTGTCTGGTGTCCCAGAGTGAAACCAGCAAAATCAAGTCAGCAAAACACCTACTGTCAGCAAGTGCTTGTGTAGAGGACAACTGCAAGCATGTGCTCATATCCCCTCAGCTTGAATTTACCATGAAGCCTATGCTTAGATGTTCTATGGGACAGGAATGGAATGTGGATCCACCCGTGTCCACAGAGCCTTACTTGTCAATCCTGTCCCTGGCCAGGCTGTAACAAGGGCACTAAGGACTGAGAGAGCCTTGAAACAGAACAGTCCTGCCTGAGACAGCCCCCAAAATGTATTCAAACGCATGAAAACCTAACAAAAAGCCCAGCGTGAAGTGAGATCCTGAATACATTATAAATAGTAGCAAAAAGCATACACATTTATCAGCATCTCCCAACCATTAATGCGTGTCCTTGCCAAAAAGACAGCCCTGAAGGCAGCATATTCTGCATTCTCCTTTGCTAATTCTAAATTCAAGATTAATGCCAAAACCTCCAAATGCCAAATCCAACTGATCTCTCAAGCAGAAATCTGAATTCTACAGATTGCTCTGTCTGAACTGAATTCCTCGGACATAATGGAAGGAAGAGGGGTCTGGAATAAGGCAGTATCATTGATATTCGGAAAGGGCTTCGTAAAAAACTCTTCCAGACAGCTCATGTGGCCTGGCTGCGGGGAAGGAAGGTTGTTCCTCCAGGGAATGCACAGAGAGACAAACTCACCCTGACTCCATCTAAGCAGATTACTTCGGAAAAGACAGAAATCTTATCCAAAAGGTATGGTAACAACTTCATGCCCTTGGGGAGCGGATGGCTGTAACAACAGACCTCAAACCCATCTCTATCCATAGATATCACAGAACTACATGGAATTACTGAATCCAGTAATTTCTATGTACTTTCGGGGGGATGTTTTGCAGGAGTTGGAAGTCTCTCTTTCCTCCTGGTGCAGGAAGCTCGCAGGGAGGTTTGAGCCCTCTCTGCGTGAGGGTTGGCACAGGTACTTGGAATGCAAGGACTCATGCACCCATCTTTTCCTGGGAAACCAAGTCTGGAGCACACAGTAGCTGTAAGAATGACATTTCCGTTTCCTAAGTAGCACATCATTTGGGTAAAAGACAAGAGTCAAGAGCACCATTCACAGATGTTTTCCCAATCCCCCTGCTGCACCCATGGGCTGCCTGGCTAAGTGGAGACTCTGCTGGACTGTCTGCATGTTCAAGGCACTTCTGGAACGCAGCATAGTTAAGTTTTAGGTTTAAAACAAGGAAGAACAACGACGAAAACTGTGGACCACAGTAATAAAACTAGCAAAATGCTACCAGCTACCCATTGCTGACTCCTTGGCAATATAAAAAAGTGTAACATCAGAGATCCAGTGTACAAATACAAAAAAATTGTGCATAATAAATGTACTATAATACTGTACATACAGCAAAAACCGTTCACTGAGAATGATTTAAATAGAAGTATTTGCCTCCTGACTTGGAAGACAGAAGAATAAAGTTCTATAATCCTAGAATATGCATTTAACCCCTTTGTGAGAGGTTGAATCACGAGCCAACGGCATCCCTGAAATTAAACACAGTCAAATAGTTACCTAATGGAAGCCATTATTCAAGGGGTTGCTGGTTATGATAAACTAGGAGAAAAACCACAGTATCTAAACTCAGCCAACATTAAATCCAGACAGAGCTCTTCCCATCTCCTGACTTGCTACTGGCACTGCTTTTGTTTGAGCCCGCTTTGGATTTCTTTTCTCTGGAACTGCTGGGGTTGTTTTGGTTGTTATAAGCCTGGATCGCGAGGTCCAGGCGCTCCTGAGCCACTTTGATTTCCCTCTGCAGGTTTTCCAGGTCAGCAGGGATGTTTTCTTCATTGCTTCCATACTGCTGTTCCTGAGCTATATTGGCTTTGTTCTGTTTGTAGGCCATTTTGGCATTGGTCAGTTCAGTGTATTGCATTTGCTCTGGCTTGACTGCAATGTTATAGCCAGGAGGAGCAGACGGTGTATTCCAAGTAAAAGGGTAGTTATAGGTACCAGAGTCTTCCAGCTCTTTCCTCTTGTTGTTCAATGTGTCCCGGATTGTGCCCAATCCCAAATGGAGCATCTCCCAGACATTCAAAAGTAAACACATGCAGCTCACCCCGTACATTATAAGCAGGAAAATGGTCTTTTCGGTTGGCCTGGAAATGAAGCAATCGATCTTGTGCGGGCATGGCGTCCTGCTGCACACAAACACGGGGCTCACCTCGAAGCCATACAAGAAATACTGACCCACCAGGAAGCCGATTTCAAACGTGGTCCTCGCCAGGAGCTGCAGGACATAAATCCTCATGAGCCCATCCTCACGGATGCGCCGCCTGCCATCGTGCTTGGCTTTGCCCGGCGCCTGCTGCTCTTTATTCTCCCGTTCACTTTCCAGCTCGATTTCTGGGTACATCATGGGGTCTTCCTCATGGTCCTCCTCAGTTTCCTCTAAGCCACGATGTTGTTTCCAGCGCATAGAAAAGCTTTTGCTTCTCATTCTTCTGTCGGCTTCGCCGTGTTCTACCATCCGGGCGATCTTATGGATTGCGTAGCCCAAGTACATGACAGATGGAGTGGCAATGAGGATGATTTGGAAGACCCAAAACCTCACGTGTGAAAGAGGAGCAAAAGCATCATAACAAACAGTTCTCACAGCCAGGCTGCTCCGTGTTGCACACAAACTTGCTCTGTTCATCGTAATAAATGGATTCTCCTCCCACAGCAGTCAGGACAATCCGAAACACGATGAGCACCGACAGCCAGAGTTTGCCAACAAAGGTTGAGTGATTGTGGATCTCCTCTAACAGACGAGTCAGAAAACTCCAACTCATGGTGGTCAAGTAACTTTACCTAAAAAACAAATAACCCCCCCCAATATTTAGAAGTTTATCAGCTTAAGCCTAAACAGTGCAAGCATTCAACCAAGAGAGGCAGAACCCCTGGAGCTGTACAAACACCGCGTCTGCAGCATCACCTGTTATCGGGAACCTCCAGCTGCCAGAATCTGCTTCAAGATCCTACGCCTCCTCCGCAGGCTCTTGAGAAGTCTGCTACAGAAAAAAGGAGCAGTTAACTGCCACTTCACAAACCAAATGGGCTCCCAAAGCTAATCCCCAGCTGAAGAGAAAGTCAACTGCTAATAAAAACATTTACACTTCAGGTTGAAGTCTCCAAAACACAGCGATGGGAAGTTAAGCTCTGAAACTCTCTGGGCCCCGTTGGCTCTGTCCCACCGCCAACAGAAGGATTTATTCTAACTGCAGGAAGGTGTCCAAGCCTTGTCAGAGCCTGGGCTAATAATCTCAGTCTCAAGCACAGCCCACGGAGAGAAACTGTCCTCTCCACGGGGCAATGCCAAGCTGTCTGGAGACAGAAATGGATGGCCCAGCCCAAACCGGAGACATGCGACTGCTGCTCTCTTTCCTTTAAGGCAAGACAACCTGAATGACCCAAGCACTGCTACCCTGCAGGCCTTGCCTACACAAGGGCCCAACCTAAGGAACATCACCTGCTCTAGTGGAAGGTGTCCCTGTCCACAACAGGGGGTTCGGAACCAGATGAGCTTTAAGAACCCTTCCAAGCCAAGCCACTTCCTGATTCTATGATCTAACTTCTAACCTGCTGCTGGAACTGCTCCATGGATTTGGGTTCAGCCCTGTAGGAAGGCTGCAAATCACCCTCCCAGGGCTAGAAAAGACTTTTGTACGTATTTTCTTGTGGCTTTTGGGAGAGTAGAAGGAAAACCTAGCTAAAAAAATGATCTGTCAAAACTTTCTGAACAGACTGCTAGACAGAAATCAATAGAAATCTGCAATCCTGACAGGAAAAAAAACGATCAGTGGAAACTCAGGGCTGGCAACGCTGCCATGTAACAATGAACAAAACCGAGCAATGTTAGAGGCCCGAAACTGGTGAAATACTGAGTACAGGAAGAACTGTTTGACCTTCCAGCATAGGACATAAGACATCTTTCAGTCACAGACTGGTTCAGGCTGGAAAAGACCTTAAAGCTCATCCAGTTCCAACCCCTGCCACGGGCAGGGACACCTTCCACTGGAGCAGCTCCAAGCCCCTGTGTCCAACCTGGCCTTGAACACTGCCAGCGATGGGGCAGCCACAGCTTCTCTGGGCACCCTGGGCCAGGGCCCAGAAAAGAATATTTGCAACTCTTCAACTTCTTACATATAACTACAGAGTTGTTCAGAGGGGAAAGAATGAAAGTTGAGGGGACACAATCAATGCAGAAGTAAAGGATCTGAATGTGGTCCCCCTTCTGGTGAAATTCAACGTTTTGCTGAAAAGGCAAGAGCACAGACATCATGAGGATGGGCTCTGTGGGACATGGGGTTTATTACTGCATAACAGTGCGAGAAAAAGATAGCACCAGAGAGTATTAAAAAAGACCGTATTAAGCGTATCAAAAGTAGCAAAGGTCTTGACAAACGATTCCCACATTAGAACCCAGACCAACTGCACACACCTGCACCAAGTTCTGGCAAAGGCCAGGAACTAGGCCTGGCAAATCAGCTGCGGCTTCCCCAGCCTGCACCAGGACATGGCTGCTGCCCGAAGCTGCAGATGGCAAGTGTGCAGGACTGACAGACAGAGGTGAGTTACCAGTGATGCAGGAAAACACAGGGAGCTCTAGAGGCTGAGTCCACTGAAACAAAACTGTGGCTTTGAGCAAGCTCAATGCAGGCATGCAGCTAAGGAAAAGAACAGCAGTCTTTTCTTTAAAGGACAGAGCAGTTCCTTGCGCCACCAGTTAATAGGGAAGGGAGTGAGGGTCCTCACAGATGAGCATCTCAGCGAGAGCTGGTGATGCAGCAGAGATGATGAATGCAACCCTTGGCTGGGTCATGTGCAAACAACAGCAAGGAGGGTGATCTTACCTCCTGGTTAGCAAGACAGCACTCAATGCCTGCGTCTGCATCCTTCAGAAGCTGCTTAAACATCAGAGAGTGAGTATTCCAGCCTCAAAACCAGCTGCAGAACAGGGAAGATGCCTAGAAGTGAGAGATTTAGAGTTTAATTTATTTAGCTGGCAAACACGGGAAGAAAGTGATGACCAGTGAATCAATTTATCTGGCGGCTGTCAGTAGGGCATGCATCAATCCAGGTTTACAGTCATAGCTCTTCTCTCTACACAACCATTATGCCATAGACAGAACTGGATGAAATAACACCTTTTTAACAGGAGAAAAGACCAGAGGCTTCCACACAGAGGCTGCACAGAAGGTCCTCTGCAGCACCTTACTGCATGCTCTGAACCCCATTTCAGATAGACCCCAAGGGCAGCTCTGCAGGCCTGAGTTCTGCACTCGTGGGACGAAAGACTGTGCTTCACTCACACATTTCCCAGCACACACTTAGATTAGGAGCCAAAATGGGGGTAGAGTCAGGGGTACTCTATGTGGCCGAAGAGTCTTCAATCCACTGAACAGAAAATGCAAGAGAGCTCCACATCTGCAACTGGGCATTACAGAGCTCAGAGCCACAACGCTCCCGTTCGCACCAAGAGGCAGTGCCACAGTTTCAACACCAGAAGGACACTGAATCTTTACTTTTAGATAAGCTTCTACCTCAGTATCTCATAAATTCTCTTGAGGTCTTTATCAGCTCTTCACCGTGTCTTTTCTACCTGCAGAGCACATCTGTGGCTGGCTCCTGCTGTTCACCAGCTATAAAGAGGGAGACTGTGGTCACAGCTCGGCTCCCTCGGCTGTGGCACCCACTGGAGAGCCCTGCTTCGGGAGAAAGACAGGGATCCATGTCCCGGATTCCACCCGTTATATAAACGAGCAGCATGACAAACCTGCACATGACACTGACCCCACAACACTTGTACATCTGGGTTAACCACAGCCTTCGGATGCAGACGGCGGCGTTATCAGATGCGTGTTTAATAACCAAGACATCTGCTGATTCCAGAGCGGTGGCTGCGGCGATGGGGAGTCAAAGAGCTCGCATTCTCTTCAACAAGAAAGTGTCACTTACTCTAAATTTAGCTTCAGACCAGAGCAGAGCTGCTGCCACAACCATGGGAGAATCCACCAGCAGCAAAGAACCTCCTTGTCTTTAAGGAAACAGTTTAGCTCAAGCAAAATGACCCCTCATTAAACCCTTCTCTCACTGGAAATGTTTAAGTCATCTAAACTGAATGGAATGCAAAAGCAAGAATTTTCTTATGGCATTTGAAATGGTGGTACCCTTCATTCATGACATCACCCAACGTTGGAGGCTGCATGTTTCTGCTTTCACAGCACAAGAACTGCAGGACCCGGCTACACTGCAGTAACCTTCACCTAACGTACACTCGGTGTCTCCCTGGATTTGCTGCTCTGGCAACACTGAACTCAATACTTTTCCATTTTGTGAAATCAGTCTATGGACACTGACACGTATGTGAAAAAGGCAAAATGTCAGCAATTTCAGCTAATTTAAGTCATGCCAGAAAGCGCACTTGAGAGAGACTTTCATTCCTTGTCTTTGTCAGTAGCTCATTCCTGCCCTTCCAGCGGCGGAGGCTCCATGGAGCCGGCAGGACACACCATGCCAAGAACATGACACTCCTCTGACAGCAAGCTGGCTCCAGCAGGGGACAAAGTTCTGCACGCTGAGATCCAGAAAGAGGAAAGAGGAATTTGGAGCAGGTACATGGAAAAAAAGAAGGAAAAAGGCCTCAGGTTTACCAAGATTCACTGTGGGAAATCACTGGAGTTATAACAACACAGCTATTGCTCACACACAGGCAGCAATCTGCCTCTCGTGTTTGCAGCTTCCCCTCTCCAGCCCACGGCTGGCTTTGAAAAGCGATTGAAACATGGGATTAATTTCCTCTCCTTTCAGCTTTCTCACCTAACTGAGATGTTCTCATCTGTGATGGCCTCCCACCAGTCAGAGAGGACAGCAGGGAGTCAGCCTCTGTGATCCTTACAGGTCCCTTCCAACTCAAGATCTTCCATGGTGCCATGATGCTTCTGTGATATCAGGACTCATTTCATGTCATTCCATCACCAACAGTGGCGGGATTGAGTGCACCCTCAGCAACTCTGTGGATGACACCAAGCTGAGCGGCCACCGATACACCGAAGGGAAGAGATGCTGTCCAGAGGGATCTTGACAGGCTGAAGGAGCGGGCCCATGTGAAACTGCTGAAGTTCAACAAGTTCAAGCGCAAGGGTCTGCATCTGGGCTGGTCAATCCCAAACATCAACACAGACTGGGGGTGGGGGGCGGGTGGATGGAGAGCAGCCCTGCAGAGGAGGACTGGGGTGTACTGAAGGCTGAAGAACTGGCAGTGTGCACTCCCAGCACAGAGAGCCGATCGTGGCACCATGAGGGTGCTGAGGCGCTGGCACAGGGTGCCCAGAGAAGCTGTGGCTGCCCCATCCCTGGCAGTGCTCAAGGCCAGGTTGGACACAGGGGCTCGGAGCAACTGCTCCAGTGGAAGGTGTCCCTGCCCGTGGCAGCGGTTGGAGCTGGAGGAGCTTTGAGGTCCCTTCCCACCCAAACCATCCTGACCCTGGCTGAAGGACTCTGCACCTGACCTCTCCACCATGGCTGACTGACAGCACGGCCCCAGCCCAGCACACCATCCCCTCTGAGCTGGAGACACCCACCCCGGCTGAGCCCACACCAGGGTACCGGCTTCAGCTCACAAGCACGTGTTCCCTGCGGTGGAGGCAAGGCACAGAGCAGGAGCATGAGACACAGCTCCTGGGCAACCAGGGAGCTGCAGCTCCTGGGCCTCTCTTTCACCAGCCCCTCTGCAGACAAGGTTTTTCTTAAACAGCTTATTGTGTAGCCAAAGGCAGTGGTTGAGGGGAATGTATTTGCAGGAAGACATGTTTCCCTTAAAAACATGCCTTCCCATGTCATGCTAATGAAATTTGATTAACTGATTAATATCTGCTTTGTTCTGAAGCCATTTACAAAGACAGAGAAAAAAAAAGCAAGAATAAATGCATGGCAATTCTGTCGCTAGTCAAAAGAGGTTTCATGATACATGAAAGTAAAATTGGTCCCTCAGGCTAATTACAACAGGAGCTGCATGAGGATGAATGACTAACTTGCGTTACTCACTCACATCTCATCTACACTGAACCCTAAGAAAGGGCGGGATTTCCCAGATTTCTGAGGAACCATGGGAATTACACAGTGTGAGAGGTGCCAATGCCAACCTCATGGAGCTCAACACAGCCAAGTGCAAGGTCCTGTCCCTGAGTCAGGACAATCCCAGGCACAGCTACGGATTGGGCAGAGAAGAGATTCAGAGCAGCCTGAGCAGGACTTGGGAGTGTTGGTCGATGAGAAACTGAACATAAGCTGCTGCAGGGTGTGCTTGAGCCCAGAACCCCCCCGTGTGCTGGGCTATATCAAAAGGAGCATAACCAGCAGGTCGAGGGAGGTGATCCTGACCCTCTGCTCTCGTGAGACCCCACTTGCAGCACTGCGTGCAGTGTTGGTGTCCTCAACATAAGAAGGACATGGAACTGTTGGAACAAGTCCAGAGGAGGCCACGAGGATGATCAGGGACTGGAGCAGCTCCTGTATGGAGATAGGCTGAGAACATTGGGGCTGCTCAGCCTGGAGAAGAGAAGCTGCGTGGAGACCTCAGAGCAGCTTCCTGTGTCTGAAGGGGGCTACAAGGATGCTGGAGAGGGACTTTTCATTAGGGACTGGAGTGACAGGACAAGGGGTGATGGGTTCAAACTGCAACAGGGGAAGTTCAGGTCAGATATAAGGAAGAAGCTCTTCCCTGTGAGGGTGCTGAGGTGCTGGCACAGAGAAGCTGTGGCTGCCCCATCGCTGGCAGTGTTCAACGGCCAGGTTGGACACAGGGGCTTGGAGCAAGCTGCTCCAGTGGAAGGTGTCCCTGCCCATTATTAACCTGCAAAACAAGTGAGACTTTGCTGTGCCGGAAAGGAGAAAGTCATGGCCAGACTCAGTACTAGCGAGGTAGCAGCACACCACAAATCCCACTGAATACAGTGCCAATGTCACCTGCCTTCCCAACTGGAGCAGCAGTTCCAGCACCCATCCTCCTAACGGACATGACAGGAAGGATGTGGCCATCTTCCTGGGATAACTCATTGCTATCACCCTTCCATCATTAGTGAGGGAAGTGGGTTCAGTCACCACCTTTATTCATAGAACCACAGAATCATACAACAGTTTGGGTTGGAAAGGAGCTGAAGATCATCCACTTCCAACCCCCTGCCATGGGACAGGGACACCTCCCACTAAACCATGGCACCCAAGGCTCTGTCCAACCCGGCCTTGAACACCTGCCAGCGATGGAGCATTCACGACTTCCTGGGCAACCCATTCCAGTGCCTCAGCACCCTCACAGTAAAGAACTTCTTCCTTACATCCAGCCTGAACTTCCCTGTTTAAGTTTGAACCCCTTACCCCTTGTCCTATCACTACAGTCCCTAATAGGTTTACAGCACTATACAGATGAAAAAGAATAAAACCACTGTATTCAATTTCAGTTTTAACCTATATTATAGAATATTTGGGAGTGAAGAGGCTGCTTTTTCACGTAACCACCCCCATCTGGCAAGCCTCTCGTGGCAATGAGCAGAGAATGGCTTTGAAACAGCCACAAAGCATCAGTGTCAATTTAGAAACCATTTCTGAACAATGCCTTCAAATCCCAGGCACCCTGACAAGGTTGTGCTGATCACACTAAAACACCCCTCTCTGAATGATGGGACCACAGATCCTATGCAGGATATAAACAGAACACTAAAATATGGGTAAGAGGTAGAGATATAATAAGATTCTTGTGCTGTCAAAACCATAAAGACGTCAACTACAGATCCGTTGGAAAATCAACATCCATCCACCCACCCAAGCATTCAGCTTAGAGATCAACTGGAATGTGCAGATAAGACATGAACCTCCAGAAGCCCCAGCATGCCCTCTAGGTAATGCCAACATGAAGCCAAGCGACACTTTCAGCAACACTCCCCCGGCAGTGACACGATTCAAACAGAATCACAACGTGGTTTGTGCTTCCCAAACCCAGCTTTTACTTCACCTGCAGCAATCACACTCCTCCAGGAAGCATCATCTCCGGGGCACGCACCCCAGAGCGCGTGAGATGCGGCTCTGGAGGAGCAGCGTCCATCGGGCAGTCTGTGCTGCAGCACAAGGACGTGACGAGCTGCAAGCTTGACTGGAGCCCATGTGAGAGCAGAACCTGCACTGCCACCAGTCTTCAGCATAACAGAGGCTGGGCTGTAGAGTCCCTGCTACCTCTTTTGAAGACCCATTTTGGGGTCTGTGTCAGCCTGAACCCCTTTATCCATGCCCAGCATTCAGTATCCCTTCTGAACAATGGGAACGAGGTGTACCAGCTCAGCAACTGGTATGGTGAGCTCCCCAGTTTGGTGTTTCTGTAGTGATTCAGGCCAGAGCTGTCAGATGCTCAGCAAACCTGAGCAGGCTGCTCTTCAGATCTGTCCTACAGACTTGAGGTATCGAGAAGCTGGAGCAAGCCCCAGATGATGCTTGTGCTTGGGTGATGTGAAACGTACTAATGGAGAAAAGAAAGCGGTGAGGAGAACACAGGGCGAGCCACAGTGTGTGACAGTCCTGGCCACAAAACACTCCATCCTCAGGGCAACAAGCTACAGCTAGACTGACACGGCATCCTGCCAAACCTTGCTCATACCAGCACAGCGCTGGGACTGAACCTTGGAGTGCAGGCAACCCCTCTCCCTTCACAACACAGCTGCTGGCTCAGGAATAACCCAACAAGTGAAGAGCTGCCACACTGGAGCTCAGAACAACCCTGCTGCAGCTCTCCAGAGCACACCCACTCTCCTCTCAGCTCTTAAGCTGGGAGGCTTTTGAGCAGCTCCTGTGTGAACTGGCCTCTTGCAGCGCTGGCAACCCAGGCCCTGCCCTGCTCCTGGCCTCAGTGTCACTGTGCTTGCTCCTCACTAAGTAGAAGCCAGTCACATACAGCAAAGCTCTTTCACCTGGGCTCTCAGAAGCTGTTTTTAGCAAATACGGGCAATGGAAGGATAAAGATGATAAAAATGCAGTGGGGATGATGACAAAGGGCCTGTACAAAGTGATCAATAGCAATGGATGTGCGATGGACAGAGGGGCTAGGCCTACTGCACACACCTGCCAATGAACCCCACACATCCACCAGCGAATGCCACGCATCCACCAGCGAATGCCACGCATCCAGCTCGTGTAGTGCGCTCTCACCAGTGTGTGGAGGGAAAGGAACTGCAGGACAGGGTCCTGTTTCAGCCACCCACAGACCTGCCGGGGAAGAGCAGAGCCCAGACAGAGCAACAGGACTCGTGCTCTCAGAGGAAAGGGAGCACCATGCCCTGCCTGAGAGTTCAGCCCTAGGGATGGACACTCTCACCCCGAGACCCAGAGCACTGCAGCAAGGGAAGAAGGGGAAAAGAATGTTTTTCAGAGCCAAAAGGTGTCTGGTCCAAATCGAAGAACACACAAATACTGTTGTGTGTTCCATCCACAGGGAAGCCACATCCACATGCTGATGGAGAGCAACAGCCTTTGCATGGGACTTAGAGCATCCGAGCCCTTACCTGGGTGCCCTCCTCCCTCGTGCAGCCAGCTCTGTGTATCTTGACTCGCATACTGCTTCAGTCAGGCATCAGAGACATCTCCCTGTCTTGATGTGATTAGTGATTCAAACAACCACAACACCCCTGTAACTACTCCTGATTCCAGTGCAGCCAACAGCACCACAGCAGCTCCCCATTGGGCTCCTCCTATCTGCTCAGAGGGATGAGTGTCAAAAGAAAATGACACACTGGAGGCAACTGACCCAAATATCACTCTGCAGCCATTTCGGGAAAGCAGAGAGAAGCCAAAGAGAGCAATTCTGTCAGCTCCTGTACGTCAAAAGGCTCTCAGCTGAGCTCTCAACTGAATGGGATGAACACCTCATTCACCCACCACCATCTTATGACAGCCAAAAGAAACTGAGACAGTGTTTGCTTCAGAGATAAACCTCACAAAGCAGCAGCTTGTAAATACACCAGCACATACCATGATGCAATGGCCCCAGTTACCCCTTCTGCAACATGGCAGCTGTTTCACTGTGACTCAGATTCAAAACCAGACTATCACTGCCCAGCTCTGTCACCTGCTCTGGTAGAAGACACCACCTCACCCTATAATTACACCAAATCCATGCGACGTTTCCCTCAGCAGCAGCTTTCTAGAGAAGCACATTCAAAAGGCAGATGAGGGCACTACAAACCCTCACCCCCAACCACATTAGAATTACACGATTCCAGACTGGTTTGGGTTGGAAGGGACCTCAAAGCTCCTCCAGCTCCAACCCCTGCCACGGGCAGGGACACCTTCCACTGGAGCAGCTGCTCCAAGCCCCTGTGTCCAACCTGGCCTTGAGCACTGCCAGGGATGGGGCAGCCACAGCTTCTCTGGGCACCCTGGGCCAGCGCCTCAGCACCCTCATAGTAAATCTCCCCTCTGTCAGCTTAAAGCCATTCCCCCTTATCCTGTCACTACATGCTCTTGTAAAAACCCCTCTTCCAGCACTCGGAACAGTTCTGCTAAACCTGCTCAGGACTTTCTGCTTGCTGAGACATAGAGGACGAGGACCAGAAAGGTCTGCAGACCTCTGTGTCTTCCCACAGCTGTCCTTCTCCTTAGGTGGAGAGCACTGAGCTCACGAGGATGGCAGGCAGCCACCACAAGGCCACCTTCTCACTGCTGGCTTACCTGTACAATCTATGAGGACGGTGCTGGGAACATCTACAGCCAAGGACAGAATGACACATCCCACCGGACCGCCAAAACCATTCTACAGCACAGATGCTCCTTCCAGAACACCATGGAGAGAGCAAGGGGCCCATGACAACAAGAGAGCAGCAATCACACAAAGCTGGCCAGCCAAGCTCACGAGTCCAGCCAAGTGCTGTCCCGCTTTGTCCATGGCTCCCAACTGCTCTTAAACTGCAGGAATAACTGAAGAGTTTCATTCCAGGAAACTGGGTTTAAGTACAGTTTGTTTTGAGAAGAGGAGCGTAGCAAATCACCAGACTGCAGCACTGGCATTCAACTGTTCCTCCAGCCCGAGTTCAACAGGAGCCTCAACAGCTTTATTTTGCCAGAGATAAAATCCAGGCTGTAACTACACACATAAATCCACGCAGTGAATTATTTGCTGAAAAAAAGTATTTCCCAGAGTGAAATAAGAAACCCCAAAATTGTCATTTTCTGAAAGACTTTAACACTCCTCTAGACTCTTCTGGGAAGAGACCTGAGGCATTCGCTGACTGAAGTCCCTGAGCTCCATCATACCAGCTGGGCAACACACATACCAACTGCTTCTGTTCCATCTGAGCATAGCCACAAATAACTTGCGTCCTATGAGAGGAAGCCAGAAGCCCTTTTCCCACCATGCCCCAAGCACGGGGGGGGACATTTCTGGCCACCCGACTGCTTTCCGCAGCCGCAGATTTGATCAGATTTAGTAGTAGCAAAAGCTTATGAAAATTAGCAGCAAATTTAAGGCAGCTTAAACCAGGACACTGAGCTTCCTAAATGCATGGCAACTGCTTAAGCAAACGGCTCCCCAGGGGGCTGTGGGAAGAACACCTCCAGGAATCAGCTAAAAGAGAGGTACCAGAGGAAGCCGAAAAACAAACCCCCACTGGTACCTCAGGTTATTGATCACGGATAAACTGCAGCCGATTGGGATTCAGTGTGTGCTCCTCCGGCAAATCTCACGCAACGGGCACACCTGAAGGGCAGCAGTGATTCATTTCTGCCAATACCTTCCCAGCACAATCCTCCAGGGAACTGGATTCTGCAGACACCCGGGCTGATGAGGGCCTGCCACAGACTGCAGGAGCAGGCTGAGGAATACAGATCGAGCTGGGCAATGCCACAGAGGTGGATGCTGCAAGTAAACGCCAAAGGAGCAAAGGCTTTACTTGCACCAAGGAATAAAGATCATTTCCATACGTTGGTTGGATGGAAGATCACTGTGTAATTCCTCCCAAACACTTCCATTTTATTTTTTAATATCCCAGGAGTCACAGTTTCCACTATGAAAATTCTTCTCCTTTTAAAAACTACCTATTTGAATGTCAGCCCAGCAACTCTTGTCAATCAGAGCCTGCTGCAATTAAAATCCAGTTGCTTCTCAACTATTTCAGTATGTTTTCCATGAAAATCAGGAGGTTTGCAGGAGGAGCTGCGGCATGACAGGCACCCACCCTTTGAGACACACATTACAAGCCTTACTGATTTTATGCCATTTGAAAGCATACTAACACCAGGGCCAGCCCATGTGCACAACCTACACCAGCCCCGTGCCTGCCTGCAGATGTTTCTCTAACCTCAGGCCCCTGGATTATGCAGCATTACTTGTCAGCTGTGCCCCTGAATCCATAACACAGCAAGACCTGCAGGAGTTAACACGGAGTCACAAACTCACCCTCAAGGTGGCACGGAAACACACCAGAAATCCAATCTCCCTTCCAGGCTCTCTCCTATTTTAGGCACAAGAGAGATACAGAACTTTACAGAGAATGACTTGTTAGACCAGAGTCTGGCACAGCCGCAGCACTCACAAGGGGCTGATGCCAGGATGTCACCAGGAGCAGCAGTCAATATCCTGATGCCAGGAGCATCAGCACTCATCCTGAGGACATACACCCCCAGGCACCACAGCCAGAGCCATGTTTAGACCCAGAAATCATTCTTCCACATTCCTTCATCAGTTTAGCTCAGTCTGGAAAGCAAAGTAGAAACAAACAGCTCCAACGGGCTGCGAAAGGCAAATCCTACAACTCTGGGAAAGGACAGGGGATTAAGGGCAACACCACAATGGGTCTTCAAAGGGAAATAATGAACTACAACTGTCAGCCACCTCTCCAGCACCACCCAATGCAACAGCAGTACTCAAAAGAACTGTAGGCACAGTCTGCTGCTCATCCATATGTATGTCTTCTCTTTGCACTTCCAGTATCTTAACCGAGGTCAAGCACTGCACTCCGAATTGTTTTCTGACAAATCCCTAACTAAAAAGGTGGAACTAATGTCTCTGAGAGCCCAGAGCTGGCATCATGTACTTATTTAGGCAAGAGAGCTGCCTGACTCCAAGGGGTTTCAGCTAAGCAAGGTAATAGGGAGAGATTTTTCACTCCCGGGTGAAAATGTAAATCCCGGCTCAGCCAGTGACTTAAGCATGGGCCTGGTGGAAAGCCGGGAAGAAACACTGCTACTAAGCAGGCTGCTTGCTTACAGCCAGACACAAGTACCTGGATGACCTGGAAATATCCCATAGCCCCCGGAAAAGAGACTAACCCAGGCTGGTCTGTGAATTAATCACGGTGCTATGCACACAACTGCTAAGATTAAACGAGGGAGGATTGTACATGTGTGCATGAGTGTGTGTGTTGAAGCATCTGTTCAAGTTTAGGCATAGAAAACATTTTTCAGCCCAATGACTCCATAGGGAAATGCCTCATACATCAGCTCATCTGACTCAATTTTTCCATCACATTTCCTTTAATACACTTTTGCCCATAAATACACTACTCCTTTTCTTCCAAATATAGCTTTTTATTTATGGAGTTTATTGTAACTCGTGTTATTACTTAAAGCCATAGGTTCTGCTTTTGAGATTTAATCCTTACGGAACTGTTAACTGATACTGAGGGATGAAACTCAGTTATTTGGGTTTGCAGAAGGAAAAGGGATTTCCTTCTGCTACAACATTAACCGTTTGCAGTATTTCCTTTACCCCAAAATACCGAGTAACCTCCTAACTGCCCAGCCACACGCTGCCTGGAGCACAGCCAGGAACTGCACCTGAAATCTTTTGGTTTATAGGAAAAGAAGCCAAGTGTTCACAAATCCCAACCAGATCTTGCAGACAAGTAACGGCCTCAGTTACTCAGTGTTCTCCAGGCTGGGGAGAACCGTGAGTCACCTCCCAAGCACTGATAACAACTCCTATTTATGGTACCAGAGGGTCAAGAAAGGAAAGCCACCGTTGCCTTTTTCCCCTCCAAGGGGCATTCTGAAGATCCATTCTTTTTGCGTGTGGCTTTGAGAGGAAAGCAAACAGCCCACCAGAACCATGATGGACAATGGCCAGGGAGCAGGTAATTCAGACAGTTAAGAGTACAGAGGCAGCATTCAGACACTGAGCAATACTGAACCCATCAAGTGAGATGGGATTTAATAGAAGTCGACCATTACTAACCAAGCTACATGCTACTACACAGCACAAGCACTGGACTGCTGGAACTCCCCTCCTGCTGCTGCTGCTCAGGGGAGGTGCAAAGACCAGCTGGAAACACTGATAATGGTGTGGGAGCCTGCAAGAAAACTTCCCTTCCAAGGCAATTGGGATGCCATTCCCACACGGAGACTGGTGTAGTCAGGGACCAGTTTTCAGAGGTGCATGTGTAATTCAGGGAGTCTTCCTAAGTGCATGTGAGGAAGGAATGTGCTTCCCTATACAGTCACAGGGTTATCGTAAAGCAAGCAGAGAAAGTAGGGACTATTAATGCATCTTTTTCTCACAGGAAATAATTTGCTTCCTATTAACCAGAAGAAAAATACATAAATCTGGAGCACAACCTCCACAAAGCACTTAGTTGGGTCACAGCACCAAAACCAACAGCTGGAACTAGGGTGGGAAAAAGGATCACCTTCCCCCTAAAGAGCCAGCAGCCTCAGGAACAGCAGCCAGCCCACAAAGGGGCCCATTATCAGCCAGCTTTTTACTCCAACTGCTCAGGGATCGTGACCACAGTCTGAGTTGGGGCAGCGATTCAGAGAATCCCATCCCAGCAACAGGGCTAAGGTGGAAATGAGGTACCTGCCACAACTCACTTGGCATTCCCAGCCCTTAAAAGGGAGACAATGAAAACCTGAAGTGGCATTAGGAAAGAGCCAGGTCCAAATGACTGCGAGGGGAATACTGGCAGGTCACCAAGACTGGAACAAGCCTCCACTCGCCAGCACCAGGTCACCAAGACTGGAACAAGCCCTCACTCGCCAGCACCAGGTCACCAAGACTGGAACAAGCCCTCACTCGCCAGCACCAGGTCACCAAGACTGGAACAAGCCCTCACTCGCCAGCATCACAGCTTGCTCAGAAAAGCAGCATCAGCCACACTGTGAGCGCCTGCCTGACACAAGAGTCTGAGGAACCCCATCCACAACGGACCCATGCAGATGTTTTCAGGATTAAATTACTCCCAGCACCATGTTTCTAAGCTGCTCTGTTGGTCCTGAGTGGCTGAGTTACATCTGCTCACAACTGCAGGCACTGCAAGAAGTGCACTGGAGCTCACTTCTGCTTGGCAAAAAGGGATGGTTTAGGAGAGCCTGGTTGCTTGGACTCACAGAAGTTGCTGGCAGTCAGGAGATCACCAAGTCAATAAACCTGTGCATTAAAATTCAGCACAAACTCTCCATCGTAGGTTGTAAGAACTGCTCTGGAATCTCACCCATTAGCTATAAACCCATACAAAGCCAAGAAAAGACCTTTTAAGAGAGTTCCAGCTAAGCAGCCCGATTCGGAATTGCCCCTGGAATACCATAAACCCTTCAGCAAACCTGTGTTGACAATTAAAACTCTTTAGCAAGCACTAAAATCTTTGCAAAACTCTTACATTGGGTCTGAACCTGTCCAGCAGCTGACCACTGCCCTGCTACAGCCCCCTCCTCACAAACATCATGGACTGGTAAGGAGCTGGAACGTTCTCTCTGCTGAGACGCAGATGGGCTGCTGGAAGTCCTCACTGTCAGCACAGTTCTCAACCCTTCTGGACTCTTCCCGAACTCATTCCAAGCCACCCGCTGTCCTCTCAGCCTGTGACCCCAATTTGGTCAGTTCTTTACTGGTGTTTGCATCACTTGCAAGTTATCTGCGATGCCTTAGACGTTTGCTATGAAGCAACAGGCAAAAGCAATCACTAATGAAGGGCCAAGGATGGGCAGCAGTGGAACCCAGCTGGAAAACAGACACCTCCTGCCGGCTCCTCATTTACAACCACACATTCAGACCTGTGAGCTTGCTTTGCTTTAAAAACCCCCAAACTTGGCGCTGTTGCAGCAATTAAGAAAACACTTTGTTTTGTAAGTTCAAATGTCCACTGCAGCAGCCATAATGCAAACTTGCAACTCCAGCCTTAGCACTAAAAGCCTCTTTGGAAACGGTACAGCCAGTCTTCAGTTTTTAACAGCTTTTCACAGTTTCAACTGATGATATGAAACTCAACAATGCCCGTTTCAAAAGCCACTGCAAGGACAGAAGCTGGGTGACGAATCCAAACAGCACAACAAAGAGCAGCCGAACGCGTATTCAACACAGTTAAAGAACCATCCAAAACACAAGCTTTCCAACACAGAAATGGCACTCAAGTTACTGTTTCCCAAGAAATAAGCCACAAAGGGATCATCCTCTTACAAGGAGCCACAGGAGCACTGCCAGGGCAGACTCCCGCTGCCACCACGGACCAGAGCACACAACTCTCCACACATCACCAGCCCCGGCAGTAGCTGGGCTTTCACTCCAAGCCCCCCACCTCTTACCTCGCCACCGCCATGGTCAGAAGCCCCTGGCCATAAAGGATCCCGCGGCACCATTGCATGGGCCACCCTCGTGCTCAAACTACTTCAGCTTTAACCTGCAGGACCATCTGTCCCTTGGGAGGTTTTGCTGCTGCCGAGAGGAGGATGAGCAGAGCAGCCTGAGCAGAGCAGCCTGAGCATTCGTCAGGCACAGAAAGTATGGAACTGCTGAGCCCACCCACCGCCAAGCCCTCGGATCCTCCAGTCATCAGCGCCACCGAGAGCGGAAACAAACATCGTCCCCTCCTGCCTCTGAGAACAGCGGCAACACTGCAGTTAATGTTGGCATTGCTGGAAATCCAGGACTTCCAGCTGCTTGCAATCCTACGGGGAGAATAAGGAACAGTTCAATAAGGCTCAAATTACCTCTGGGGCTGTGTATTGGTTTTCTGTTTCAAACTCTTCAATACCCCACTTCACAGAGCGGAGCTCACTTGTTCCCCCAGGAAAACACAAGCCTAACTTCGGAATATACTTGGAAAAGTCATAAATGCAGAGAAGGGCACTTGCCACTTTCCCAACCGCAAGTCTTAACATGCACAACAGCTTTCCCTTTTCTAGGGCCTGAGGAAAGGTGGGGTTTGGTCCTTTTTGCTTTCCTAATCACAGGTCTGGACATACACAACAGCTTTCCCCTTTTAAATCACTTGAAGAGAGAGGGGGTTTGGGCACTGCACTGACAGCTGCTTTGCTGAACATCACCCGCACAGAGATTTCGAACAGAAAGGGTCAGAGTATTTCTTTCTACTAATTCTCTTTGACTTCCACTGGGCAGAAGACATGGAAACAATGACAGGAATGACCAATGGTCTGGCAAACGCAAGGTGGTTGTTCTTCCTCTTAGTTCTAAACCCGAACTAAACACCCAGCGAAAAGGCTGAGCCCCGTGCTACCAACTGTTGCTCGAGAATCCATACTGCACATCCATGCCCTAATTAAATCTCTGGGCACTGTCTCCTATTGGAATCAATTGGAGGGTGGAACAAAACCAGCACTTCCCTGGGAAGCAAGGTCGCAATGAGCACAGCCACCACTAACCCCTGCCAGCCGAAAAGAGAACTCGCTAAAAACCCCAGGGAAAACAACCGTACAAACACGGCTTTTGTGAAGTGGCCATGGGTGGAGATCAGACCAAACACTCCCCTGACCTGATACAAGCGCTGGGTTCTCCTCGTGCTCCGCGTTCGGATGAAGCGCACAGAAAGGTCAAACCGCACAAGCCCCAGCTGGCTCCAGACGGGGGTAACTCAGGGTGCGAAACGTTCATCCGGGCAAGAAGAGCGAGGAGCGGCTCAGTTCTCAGCTTGTGCCGGCGGAGTGGACACCGAGGGTCTGCCGCGCACTGCCCCGCCAGCCCGAGCAGCCGCGACGGCCCTGCCGGAAGCGCACCGCCGACGGGACCCGGCACTCGGAGCTGCTCCGCACGGCGGCACAAAGACAGCTCTGCCAGGAGCGGACACCTGCAGGCTGCGGACTGCCCGCTCCGGGCCCGGAAGCCGGGACGGGGCTTTGCGGTTCTTCCCTCCGGGATAAACGCGCTGGAAACGCCCGGCCCCGAACGCTGCCTCCGGGCAGCCCAAAGGGACGCGAGGGCCCCGCCGGGCTCCGAGGGCGCGGCCGCTACCTCGCGACAGCGGCGGCTCCTCCGGGCCCCTCAGCACCGCTCACAGCCCGCGGCTCCCTCCCCTCAGCTCCCGCCTCCCGCAGAGCCCGCGGCTCACCTCAGAGCCGCGCTCCCCTCACAGCGCGCGGCTCCGTCCCCTCAGGCTCCGCTCCCCCCTCAGCCACCACAGCTCCGTCCCCCTCAGAGCCAGCGGGTTCCGCTCCCCTCAGCCCGCCGGGGCTCGGTCCCCTCCAGCTCCCGCCTCCCCTCCGCCCCTCGAGGCTTGGTGCCCCCCAGGCCCGGTGCCCCCCAGGCCCGGTGCCCCTCAGCCCCGGTGCCCCCCAGGCCCGGTGCCCCCCAGACCCGGTGCCCGCCCCTGCCCCACTCACGCAGCCCCTCTCCCGCTCTCAGCCTCCGCCGCGCCGGAGCCGCCGTAGCCCGGGCGGGGGGCACTCGGCGCATGCGCGAAACACCCCCCCCCCCCCCCGGCCGCGAGCCCACCCGCCACGTGCCGCCCGGCGCGCGCGCCCCCCCGCCAGGGAGGGGGGGGGGATTGTGCGCGAGGGGCCCCGCGCGCAGGAAACCCGGGAAAGGGGGGGGGGAGGGTGGGGATGGAGGGACCGAGAGCAGGACAGGGATAAGGACACGGGAGCGGGACAAATACAGGGGCAGTGGGAGCGGGATAGGGGCAGGGTGGGGATGGGGGCATCAGGAGCAGGACGGGGACACCCGGAGCGGGGCTGCAGGCAGGTCACCAGGAGCAGGATGGGGACACCCGGAGCAGGATGGGGACACCCGGAGCAGGATGGGGACAGGGACACGAAGAGCGGGGCTGCACGCAGGTCACCAGGAGCAGGATGGGGACAGGGACACAAGGCAGAGGACAGACACGCGGACACTGGGAGCTGGTTGCTCAGGGAAGCGCACCAAGTCACAGGGGGGGTGGGAGTCAAACGGGAATGACTGAGGGGGCGTGCAGCGTCGCTCACTGCAGAGGGGTCATTCACCTCCTTGGTGCGTCCCAGTGCTGAGCCCCGATGAACTCGTGCCAAGGATGCACCCGCAGCCCCAGGGAGCAGCTCTGCTGGCTCCATGCCTCAGTTTACCTGCTCCAAGCCCCGTTCCCCAGGGCACCCTGCACAGCTCCTTTAGGGGGTGGTGGGAGAAGGGTAGGGAGTGCTATTCCAGCTGGAAAGGGGGTAAGGGTCAGGGTCTGGCCATGCACAGCCCCTATTCCCAGGGAAGAACCATTTCCATGGAAAAATCCCATCCCGTGCACATGGAGCCAGCTTTTCAGCCACAGAGCTCGTGCGGCCGCTCGGGCCCCACTGCGGGTCAGTGTTTTCCAGAGGCTGGGAACAGCCAGCGTGAGAACCGGCTCCTTCCCACGCCAGCCCGGGCCGTATCCTGCCACCCTTCCTGGGATGATGCTCAAATCCGCAGGGACCCATCGGACATCGCAGCCCCATGGTTCTGTTCATCAGAGGGCAGGGATGACCAGCACCAATGCCCATCAGCATACAGGTGCCTCCACAGGAACTTCCAGCCCTATTATCCGGCTCTGGAGAGCCCACGCTTAGGACCAGAGCCATCCCGGGGAGGAATGACAGATGTCTCCCTCCTGGGACAAACCCCTCGCTGCAATGGGATGGAGCAGCCGAGTGCTTGGCTCCAGAGCCAGGGTCACATCCCTGGAGCCCTGGGACGTGCTGTGCAGCACTGAACAAGCTGCTGGCCCCATAGGCACCCATCCTGCTGCAGCCTGGGGCTGTAGCCAGGGACCCAATTTACAGCCCAGCACCACTGAGAGGTGAAAAGTATCCCCAGTGAGGCCTGGGGGGGGGGTGGCAAGGTTGCATGGCAGGTCTGGGCTGCACAAAGCAGGGCTTGAATCCTGGTTTCCCCAAGACAGAGGGGGAACGTGCCACCGGTGAGCCCATGGCACTGGTGTGGATGCAGGAGGTGATGGGGATACTCCCGGCAGGAAAGGCTGAGCCCAGAGATAGAGCTGGAGCCCCCCCAACACTCACCCTCCTGTCGGGCAGATGGGATGGGGCAGCTCACGGGCAATGCTGTTATCTGCTGGCAGCAGCAGGAAGTCCTTCCCCATCCTGGATTCCAGGATCTGCTGGAAACATCTACCTCCCCCCTGCATCCAGTTTCCACAGAGACCCAGCACATGGTGGGACACACATTCCCGGGGCTCCTTCCTTCCCCTGTGCCTACGTCAGCCCAGTGCCTCCCAGTTTCCACCAGCAACCGGGAGGTGTGGGGTGGCAGGGGGGGTCCTCAGCTTCATCTTCTGCTCCCAGGCTGCTGCATATCCCCATGAGCCACCTCAAGCCCCTCTGAGCACACGGATGCTCTGGAGCAGGTTCCTGGGGGGGAGTCCTGAGCTGGACCAGGCTGCCATGGGCAAATCCAGCACAACACCAGCAAGGGGGGAGGGGCCCCAGCAGAGGCACGGCAGAGAGAGCCCATAAATCCCCCAGGAGATGGAATCCAGCCCTGGTTTCCCAGCATGTGGTCTGGAGCAGACCCAGGGCAGAGTCTGGAGCAGACCCAGGGCAGAGGGAGCACTAAAACCCCTTTGGAGCACAAGCAGCTGCTGAGATAACCTGAAAGCACAGCAGGAGCAATCAGACCGAGCAAGAAAGGAAGAAAACCTTAGTGTGGGACAGGACTATCCAGGGCTGGTCCGTCAGCTGCATGCAGGAGAGGCATGGCTGGGGGACAGGGGACCTCGAGGACAGCCTGTGCTCTAAGCACCAGTGAAGGCAGAGCTCCTCCCCGCGCTCTCGGCGCAAACAGACTATGCCCCACCTGGAAATTTGTATTAAACGTTTACAAGGGTTCAAAAACGGTACAAAAAGGTAAAAGCCACACTTGCTGCTTCTCCTGGCCAGGCCTGGTAAAGCCCTCCCACCACCAGCATCTCCCACCTCCTTAGCCGCCCAAAGACATGCCTTGCACAAGGGAAAACTCCCCCCTGGCAGCCAGGAGAGGGTTAAGAGAAAGCTCCATCGCCTGACTCATGTTTACACTCCTCAGGAATCTTGACATCACATTCTTGCTGCTTTGCTGCAGCCAGGGATAACCCTTGTGCCTGGAGAGAGCCCACCCAAAGGGAAAATCTCACTGGAAGCCACAATGGCTAAAGACTATGACACTAAAAGCATCAGCGCTCTGGGCTGCTCCCTGTATGGAGCAGGCACAGTCCAGGAATGCCCAAGGAAACTTCTACAGCCATGAAAGAGTGACCTGAGGAGATGTTCTCTGTGTGCTCGCAGCATCCAGGAGCCAGGACGGGACAAGCAGGGATGGGAAGGAGCCTGTCAGGACTCAGCTCAGCCCTCATGCAGCAGCAGAACATTCACATGGGGTAGTTGAGAACAACGTCTTGCTTGGCCAGCTCCAGCAACATGGGGTCGTCGAAGAACTTGCTGATGCTCACGTCCTCACTCAAGCCCTGCAGGGGAACCACAAAGCCAGAGGTGAGATCCCCCTGCAACCCTGATCCAGCCCTGGGGCAGCAGCATGAGAGGGATGTGGAGCTGTTGGAGTGAGTCCAGAGGAGGCCACAGAGATGCTGCGAGGGTTGGAGCAGCTCTGCTCTGGAGCCAGGCTGCGAGCTGGGCTGGGGCAGCCTGGAGAAGAGAAGGCTCCTGAAGGGGAGACCTCAGAGCAGCTCCAGTGCCTAAAGGGGCTGCAGGGAACCTGGAGAGGGGCTTTGGACAAGGGCCTGTAGGGACAGGCCAAGGGGAATGGCTTTAAGCTGCCAGAGGGGAGACTGAGATGAGCTCAATGGAAGTGGAAGGTGTCCCTGCCCATGGCAGGGGGCTGGAACTGGGTGAGGTTTAAGGTCCCTTCCAACCCAAACCCTTCTATGATTCCTCTGGCAGCCAGCACTCAGCCAATCATCACGGCAGATTCCTGTTGTCCCACAGTAAGATAAATTGTCAGGCTCCAGAGAAAGCAGGAGATGTGCAAGGCACGAGGCACTTCTCAGCAGCTTGGAGACATCCCATAGCCTCTCAGGAAGCTGCACACGTGTGGTTGCTGCTGAGCACATCCACCAGTTCACTGCTCTCCCAAATGGGAGCTTGATTCCCCCCACTCTGCGGTCCCAGGAGCTCCTCCAGCTCCCAGTCCAGGTCACTGAATCAGCACAGAAACTGGCTGCTGCTTTCCCTGCAGGACAAACGGGCTAAACGAGGCCATGGAGGGATCAGAGGAGGGAGCAGGGCTCAGTGATGCTGCAGGACCCCACTTCGCCTGCAGCTGCTGCCAGGTGAGTGGTTTACGGGACCACCAGAGGCACCAACAGGCAGCACTGGGGATCAAGAGGGAGGAAATGGACACAAATGGCATCGGTCTGCTCTGGGAACACAGAGGAGGCCCCAGGGACAAAACTGCAACACTTCAGCTGCTGGGGTGGATGGACAGAGGGACACCACAGGCATTTCTCCCAGACCTTACCTTCCTACGCCTGGTCTTGATCATGAACTCTCTGGCCAGATGTGGGGCTGGCTGGGGCTCCAGGGGTCGGATGACGATGCTCTTGTCCAAGGGATCACCAGGCACAATCTGTAACAGGGCCAGGACATGAGAGTGATGCCAGGGGATGGTTCAACCTCCTGGGGAACCTGAACTGCAACTGGAAACAGCCAAGGGCTCTGTGGACACCCCAGGCCTTAGCACAACAGCCCCAACACCCCATCTGTTCTCCTGGCACAGAAAAGCTGTCACATCACTCCCGGGGAGCAGGCCCTGAACAGTGTTGAAAGACCTCTGAGGTCCTGCTCACCAGAACCCCCGCGGGTCCCAGTCAGCACATCCCTCTCTACAAAGGGTCACGTTGATTCCTCTCAGAGCTAAGCCTTGGGCTTTTATATCTTGACCTTTAAGCCAGCTCTTGGGGCTCAGATGGCTGCTGCTGCTCTCACCTGGCTGTACCACAAGTAGCTCTGCACTTCACAGCGGCAGCTCCCACACGACCTCATCTGCCCCAAACAGAGTGGTCAGAGGACACTATTTTGTCCCAAACCCTGTTTTGCAGAGTTTTAAAAACCTTTCTCTGAGAGGCAAAGTGAAGTGTGGCAACCCATGGCTTGCAGAGCACTCAATGCACCCAAACAGCTTCCCTTCTCCCAGCTGAAGACATCTCTCCAGTCACTACAGGACCTTCACACCCAGCAAGCAGCAGCATTCAGCACTTCCTTGCTAGGGCAAAGAGTGATGTGACATGGAACAAAGCCATTGGTTTCTGGTAGACACTTGACAGCTGGTGTACAAAGCACCCCCAACTTGAGACCGTCTGAGGATGTTTAGCAGAGTTCTCCTGCCTGCATGAGCTGTGGTACTGAGCTCTACTGAGAGCACCTACCTGGCTCCTGGTCCTACCATGTCCCACTTCCCCACCTCACCTGGATATGGACTCACCTGCCAGTGGTGGAAGACAGAGAGTGAGAAGGCTTGTCCCTGCGTGTGGGTCCTCAAGTCTGTCTCGAACCCAAATGAATCAATGGCTGGGATGAAGGCTTTGATGGTGTAGAGAGGAGAGCCCGGGATGGGAGCATCTTGCGTCACGTGGCCTCTGCCAACACATCACAAAGATCAGTCTTCCTACATGTCAGACAATCCCAGCCTGGTTTGGGTTGGAAGGGACCTCAAAGCTCCTCCAGCTCCAACCCCTGCCACGGGCAGGGACACCTTCCACCGGAGCAGCTTGCCCCAAGCCCCTGTGTCCAACCTGGCCTTGAGCACTGCCAGGGATGGGGCAGCCACAGCTTCTCTGGGCACCCTGTGCCAGCGCCTCAGCACCCTCCCAGGGAACAGCTTCTGCCTCAGAGCTCATCTCAGTGTCCCCTCTGGCAGTTAAAGCCATTCCCCTGTCCTGTCCCTACAGGCCCTTGTCCAAAGCCCCTCTCCAGGTTCCCTGCAGCCCCTTCAGGCACTGGAGCTGCTCTGAGGTCTCCCCTTCAGGAGCCTTCTCTTCTCCAGGCTGCCCCAGCCCAGCTCTCAGCCTGGCTCCAGAGCAGAGCTGCTCCAGCCCTCGCAGCATCTCTGTGGCCTCCTCTAGACCTTCTCAAGCAGGTCCACATTATTCTTACACTGGGGGTTTCAGAGCTGAACACAGCACTCCTGGTAGGGCCTAATGTCCCTTTATGCATTTTCTTCTCTGACACTCAGGAAGAACGAGGCACAAACTAAAGGCCGGATGTGATCCTGGACATTCCCTGGCCACACAGCACAGGGGCTGGGATCAGTCAAGGAAGCTCTCAGCTGTCACGTTGTACAGATTTCACCCCTTCCTTGTGCTTTGCAAGCAGTGCTAGGACTGTGATCATCTCTAGCAAGCCAAATCCCAAGCAAGCAGTCGCTGCTGTGCAATGCAAGGTGATGGTGGGTGGTCAGAGCAGCTCACCTCCGCCGGGCCAGGACCGTGTACACTGCAGACACGCAGTCAGCAGGAGCCTGCACCTCCACAAAGTAGTAGGGCTCCATTAAGCGAGGGGTAGCCTGTGAGGAGAAAGGGACACAAGGCACTGAGCCTCCAGTAGCACCAACACAACTTGGTTCCAAGAGTCAAGGACTGGCACGCTTTGGTGAAATGCAGCGCCTGACCGGGACAGAAGGGTTCCTGCTGCCCCATGGCTACCCAAGCCAACGTCACGCCAACACTGAAAGGAGCTTTTCTCCTGGCCATGACTCATATGCTTCCCTCTCCCTCACGCCCACCCTTCCCAGCAAGCCAAACCGTAGCAAAAAGGGCAGACAGAGCAGATGCACACAAGTTTCCAGCCAGACTGGAACGTGATCACTTGTAAAACCCCTCTGGCAGCCCACAGGGGAGCTGGAAACGTTAAGGGATGAATGAGTCAGCCTACAGTGACATCCTTGGGGCAGACCATGCAGCACACATGCAGCCCCTCTTGGTGCTGGCACAGAGCAAGGGTCACTCTTTGTCCTCCCAGAGCAGTGCTCACCATCAGGAAAGCAGAATACACCACTCTGCGGGCCGTGGGGATGATCTGTCCTCCCCCGCGGTGCAGCGGCTCCTGAGCAATCACCGCATCCAGGATCTTGAACTTCACATTGCGGATCACTGAGGAAGCGCAGAAAATACAGCAAGTGAGCCCAGGGGAATGTTCTCTGCACAGAACACACGGCCCCAGAGACCCTCAGCACACAGCCAACACCCAAACACCTACAGCCACTGGAAGAAGTTCTCCTACATTCAATTCCAGCAGGGAATGCATGACCATGCCCTACCCCTGCACATGGAACACAAACAGCTCAGCAGCAGATCCTGCAGGCTGCTCAGGGGTCTGCACCTCAACTCCATCAGCAGAGCCAAGCTCTGGGGAAGCCAGCTTGCCAGCTGGTTGCAGGCAGGCAGCAAGATGCCTGGCTGGCATCTGCAGCCAGGAAAAAGGGAGAAGTCCTCTCACCTCCCTTCTCAAGCACCCCCAGCTGTGGTGGGAGAAGGGAACTGGCCACTGAGGGACTGCCCCAGCAAACTCACTGGAATGCTTACATATGGAAGCATTTAATCAATCTGATTAGCTCCACTTCTCCACAGAAGTCTTACTTACATTCATCACAGAGAGGTCCTTCCCTTGTCCCCCATTGAAATCCCTGCACAATGCTGTCCTTCACAGAGCCCAGCAGCGACTTATCCACCTACAGACAGACAGACCACTTCAGAGACCAAGCCCGCATCACAAGACACTAACACACACGCTGCACTGTTTAAAAGCCAGTTCCTAGAAAAGCAGCCAGTTGTTCCTAGAAGAGCAGCAATGTCTCCATATACCCCCAATGTCCATCTCTGCCTCCCACAGCTCAGGAGCACCACCTTCAGAGTTTGGCGTCTAGAGCTCTAAATTAAGGATCCCTATTTTGGTCATGCTGGAACACAGACCAATTACTTGCCAATTTTGAGGACACTCTCCCAGACAGTAACACCAGAATAGTAACAGGTGATTTCCTAGCCAGGGTAGGAGTATGGTGGAGAAAGTACAGCAGATGTGACAAAGCAATCAGCATTCCAACTGCATTAGGACCTTGTTCAGGAAGGAGCAGTCACCTCCTGGCATCACAGAACAAATGTCTCACTGAAATTTACCCCCCCCGCCTGCGTTTCTCACCTCTGAGGGCAGCGTATCATCTACTAGGATGTTTGGGCCAGTTGCGTCTGGCCCAAAGGCCCAGATGGAACGGGCAGCCAGCAGATCCCAGTCATATTTGGTCTGGAAGAATTCACCCAGTTTCTTCCTGATGGAAGAAGAAAGGAAGAAACTTTAGGAAGGAAGTACCTGACCTGCACTCACATTACCACCCTGCTCCCTTCACCCATAGAACAGTCTCAGCTTTTCACCTGCAGCAACTCATTGGCTGGGGCAGGGATGCTCACCACTAGCTGGCAGCAGTATTGAACACAGGACCCCTGCCTATAGGCTGGGGATTGACACTGTGCACCCTGCAAATCCCAGCATTCCCTTTCCCCCACCCAGTGATCTGGATTCCTGCTCTCCCTGGATCAATCATACCTGTTCCATGTTATCTGGACCACTTCGTTTTCAATGTCCTCTGCGAGTCCCTTCTCCAGAGGCTCAGCAATCATTGTGATCTTGTTCCTGAGGAGACAGACAATTGCAATTAGGCTGCAGACTGATGGAAATGGGACTAACTGGCAGGACCTCAGGGGCTGTGCACTGCCCTGAACACAGCTAGGGAGATGAAGCCATCCGCGTCCTTCTGCCTTGCTTGTAAAGGCAGCCCATACGCTTAACAACTCTTCGAAGTCTGTTCAACTCCAGAAGCAGACTGCTAAGGGACAGTGCGGCTCCATCCCTCCTGCCAGATGTCCAAGCGGCAGAGGGAAGCCCATGGCCAGGCAATAAGCCTCTAGGAAAGCCAGCATTCGCTGGGTTTGACACATGGGATGTTGCCTTGGAGAAACCCATCAACATCAGGAACCTGCTCCCAGAGCAGGTCATTCCACATGCCCAACAGTTCAAACACTGACCAAAGGTTGGAACTTTTCCGTTCCCAGAAATAAGGTTGCCAACTATAGAGAGTGCATGGGAACAAAAGAGGGCAAGAACCAGGAGCCATGGGCGAACACAGGAAAGCCATCTTCAGCACAGGACAGACCACAATTTCCCTGAGAATTCAGGTATTACAATGTGCCCCCAGATCTCCACCTGCTTACTCAGCCCCTGTGTTCCCTCCCAAGGCCTCCCTCCTTCAATCATGTGAACCATATCATGCATTGCTGGAGGAGGAAGATGAGACCGGGCTGCAAAGTTCCAGTGCATCACTGGAAAGGAACGCATCCGTTTCAAGATTAAGTATGAGAGAAGACAAAACTTTGGTCACGGAAGTTTGGGGAGCTCCTGAGGGCTGCACTGGGCGCTTTGGCACCTCCTCTAGGATCCTCCTGGTCCTCAAAACAACACAAAACAGCTGAGAACGTGTGAAATGTAGGTAAAAGAAAGGAGGATGTGGATCTGTCTCTGTTACCTCCATTAGGAGAGCTCCTACTAAGCACAGAAACATCCCTTGGATACAAGTGTGTTACTGCGCTCAGCAGAGCTGCTGCAACAGAATGCTGCCAACTCAGGCACATGCCACTTGCCTGGACAACAGCCACCAAGAACAGACCCCGTGGAGGGGATGCAGCCTGTCTCCAGTGAACCCCTCCTGCCTTTCTCCCAGGCCCAGCTCACCCACAGGCTCTTACTTCTTGTTGGGTGTCTCAGCAAAGCACTTGAGGGAGGACGTTTCCACCACTGTCTCACAGAATGTCACAACCGGATCAGGCGACCTGGGATAACAGCAACAGCTTTGACAGGTGTTCAAGTACTTCTGTTCGAAACCTCTGAACACCTACAGGAAAAAGCTGATTCCTCTGCCAAGTGTTTTGCTCAGTGCTGTGCATGAACCACTCAGGCCTGCACAGGCAGCTTTACTAATTCCTTCATTCAAACCAGACAGGAACACTTAAGCCTAGTTCCAGGTATAAAATCATGGAATGGTTTGGGTTGGAAGGGACCTCAAAGCTCCTCTAGCTCCAACCCCTGCCACGGGCAGGGACACCTTCCACTGGAGCAGTTGCTCCAAGCCCCTGTGTCCAACCTGGCCTTGAACACATGCCAGCGATGGGGCAGCCACAGCTTCTCTGGGCACCCTGTGCCAGCGCCTCAGTACCCTCACAGGGAAGAGCTTCTGCCTCAGAGCTCATCTCAGTCTCCCCTCTGGCAGGTTAAAGCCATTCCCCTTGGCCTGTCCCTACAGGCCCTTGCCCAAAGCCCCTCTCCAGGTTTCTTGTAGGCCCCCTCAAGGTATGAAGGTATTTCCTCACCTTGATGTCAATCTCTGAATACATCTTCCGTAGATCGTGCATCACACAATCCAGGTAGAGCTCCCCTGTCCCCAGGATCACGTGCTCTCCGGACTCTTCCACCTGAAAGAGAAGAGAGGCGTTCAACTGACAGCTCTACTGCTCCCAGGCCCTTCCCTTCCCAGCTCCTACACAAGCTTGAGGAAGCATCAGCCTTAAACAAACTGGTTAGGAACAGAGCAAGCCAAGGAAAGCTCCCACAGCCTTTTCTAACTCCCACTGCTGATGTGCTCTGCAGGAGGACGCTTCCTGGCACAGCAAGGTGTGTTTTCCTGCTGGATTTACAGTTCGCTGCTATCTCCACCTGATTTATGAAATCAACTGCAACAGCAGGAAAAAAACCCACACTTTAAACAACCAACAGTGGAAAGTGATTAAAGATCAGCCCACGGGGCAGCCCACAGCAGGAGCTGCAAACAGCCACACATACACCAGAAGTACCTTCGTAGTCAGCGAGGGGTAGCTCTTGTTGACTTTGCGGAGACCATCTAACATTTTGGGGAGCTCTGAGGGGTTGACTGGCTCGACAGCTATTTTGATAACAGACGTGGTGTTAAACTTCAAAGGGCGGAAGATTTGAGCCTGAAATCAGATGAGGACAAAGAGCTGAAGCTGCACCATTAGATGGTCACTGGAGTTAGAGCACCTCTGCAGCTGTTGCCGTTCCCTTAGTGGTTCTTGAACCTTGGCACCTCAGCAGACGTTGCTCTAACCTCACCCCTTGAGGTTTTGGGATACATTTCATCCCCTTGACTCCCTGTAAGGCTCGGTGATACCAGCTATGCACAGTTACCTCCTCATTGCCCCGAGGCTCCGTGACAGTTGCAGTCTTCACTATGGGCTGATCCACTCCTTCTATCAGCACCCAGTTGCCAGCAGGAACCCGGTTTACCTCAATGTGATACCTAAGAGGCAGGAGAATGTAATAGAATGGTTTGGGTTGGAAGGGAGCTTAAAGCCCATCCAGTTCTAACCCCTGCCATGGGCAGGGACACCTTCCACTGGAGCAGTTGCTCCAAGCCCCTGTGTCCAACCTGGCCTTGAACACTGCCAGGGATGGGGCAGCCACAGCTTCTCTGGGCACCCTGTGCCAGCGCCTCAGCACCCTCACAGGGAAGAGCTTCTGCCTCAGAGCTCATCTCAGTCTCCCCTCTGGCACGTTAAAGCCATTCCCCTGTCCTGTCCCTACATCCCTTGTCCAAAGCCCCTCTCCAGGTTTCCTTTACGCACTGGAGCTGCTCTAAGGTCTCCTCTTCAGGAGCCTTCTCTTCTCCAGGCTGAACCAGCCCAACTCGCTCAGCCTGGATACACAGCAGAGCTGCTCCAGCATCACTCCAGCTTCAGGCCCCTTCCAGCACTGTCTCCCTCACTGTCCCTGGCAGCAATCTCTCCAGGTGACTTCTCTCCCAGGCAAGGACACTCTCATAGCTTTCCATACCTTGCCACTGAGATCCAGAGGCGTCCGACGGTGCAGATCTGGGAATCCTCCTCGTCTTCCAGGGTATAGTTTTCCCCAAGGACCTTCACAGGCTGCCCAGCGTGGATGGTACCACTGAGTACTCTACCAAAGGCGTGGAACTGAACACCATCATCTGTGCTGTACATTTTCGTTGTGTGACACATCAGTGGACCCTTTCCATGAGAGAGAGGAAGACAGAAATAAGCCTCTTTCAAAATGCAGTCAAGAAACAGACACAGACCTGGCCGGACTCATGGGTATAAAGGGATTAATGGGCTGGAATTTAGGAATTTGACTTGCCAGGTCCTCCACTTCCTTCCACTGGAAGTCCTACATCTCCTTGTCCTGTGTGGAGACCCCTAAAACAACTTCAATGGCTTTTTCTGGAGCTTTCCCTCCCCTTGTGAAGCGGTGAATAGTGGTTAGGAGAAGGCCATGAGAAGAAATGGCATCTCCTGGCCTGCAGACCAGGGCAGAGCACCTGAGCCTCCACATGGCGCAGCGTTCAGCCCCTCCAGCCCTGCTGCTCTGGTTGACAATCACCACAGTGCAATGTTATCACAACTCCTTAAAATAAGAGATCTCTTTTCTCTCGAGACACCAGAGCAAAAGTGCCGGGCAAACTCCACACTAAGCTGCTGCCTGGCGTTGGTGGCTCTAGACAACTCTGAATGACAGCTCAGTACAAGCTGTGTGAGGAGGAAGGCTTCTGCAAGCTCCGATAGGAAAGGTGCTGACTAACTAATTCAGGGTTATTTTTATCAGGGTAATTCAGATCAGCGTTCTCAGAGTTTGGAGACAGCCTCAAACTTCAAGGAAAAGGGACAAAAAGGCAACAAAAGGACACAAAATCACCCTGCAGCTCCCACATGCGCTGACGTCCTGACCTAGCCCTGCTCTCCTCTGGGCACTCTCAAACAATTCTCCCTCCCCAGGGCGGCCCTGGCAGGCGGCCGAAGGTTCTCAGAGCAAAGAGCTTTGCTTCAGTAGCGGATGAGAGGTTTCAGAACGCTGACAGTCAAATGTGTGCAGATGGCTGCCCAGGAGGCAGCGGCCCTGTTGAGGCATGGACAGCACACTTGCCACATTGCTTTTGGAGCCTCAGAGCAAAGCAGAAGAGTTTCCTTACGTCAGGGTCGCATTCACTCATGGCCTCCCCTAGATCCGAGTCCACGCCACCGGTGTAGGTGTGCTCGATTTTGGTCTTGGCTCCCACCTTTGGGGAGGGGATGTGCTGCACGCACATGTCCACAAAGCCTGGAAAAGTAATACTTCATGAGGACAGGACTGAGCAGGGGAGAGAGAAAAAACAGCCTCCAATCGACCCAAGGCAAAGCCATTCTGACTGCAGCGCACCCACAGCCATGGGGAAGATGTGAACAGCGTCTCAAGCTGTTCTGCGGGCAAAGGGTTTTACTGGTTTACATCTGGACAGCCAAGAAGGGATCTGTGCAAGTGAGCACTCCCTGGCTGTATGCCAGCCCTTAGCTCTGCTGCTGTGAGCCCGGAGTGCTGGGAGGACTGTGGAGGGCATTTACCTGTGAATTCCCCAAAGAACTTCTTGCAGACGAGCCGCAGGAGGGGCCGAATGTTCAGTTTCAATTCCTCCTTGGTCAGGTGGATGCCAAGTTCATCCAGAGTCCTGGGCAGGGTCGTGTCCACATCCCCCACCACCTGCAAGACAACAAGCACCAATCGCAGCTTTGCTGCAGGCTCCAAGCCACCGGCTCTCAGGCGCAACTTCACACACCAGAAAACACCCTTCGGGCTGTTCACCCGCTCTGGTTTGGAGCTCGCACACAACTCACTGGCTGATATTAGAGCGTGCTAGAGAGAGCAAAGGCACTTTGATTAACACTGCAAATGTAGGGCTATCTTTGCGAGGAGCAACTGTTAAGGAGATGCTCTGCACCCCCAAACCGAATCTGTGAAGATCCCACTGCAGGCACACCAGCACCCGGCCCTTGGCTGCTCCCGTCTGGGACTGGGGGAAGCAGAAAGAGCCACCACATACCTGAGCCAAGATCTTGTACAGGGGCTCCAGAATGAACTCCACAAAACTGCGCTGGGAACTGCTCGTTGGGGCCTTTTTAGTGAACTTCCGGCTGTTGGGAGACCAAAGGAGAGACCTGAGGAGCCTGCAAGCACCCCTACTGCAAGCACAACCTCTGCTCTTCCCAGAGTATCTCCCCCCTCCCAATCCTGCTGGGAAGCTGTCTGGGCACAGGAGTCACACTTACTCCAAATGAAGGCCACAGGAAGCTCTCTCCTCCCGCTTATGGGATTCAGTGGCACCACGCAGACCCACACTAAGTCAGGTTGAGGCCTGACTCAACCCTTCCCAGACACTTCTCTAGCACAGAACCATAGGTTGGAAGGGAGCTTGGGTGCTCACACCCACATTTGACGTGGAAAGGAAGGAAAAACCCAGCCACAAACTAAGAGATGTTTAAACGGGCTTCTTACGTCTTCGGGTTGAAGTAGATGTCACCCCAAAGCCGCTTTGCAAACTCCTGATAGTTGATATCTCCTAAAGGAAAAAAGACAAAAGTCCCTCAGATGTCGCTGCATTTCTCTCACCTTCAATATCTTTGTTTCTCGGCTTCCAGAAAAACCCTGCGGATCTGATTTCATGGACCAGTACTGAGGAGTGAACGCTTGGTCCCAGCTCTGAATATATGATTAAGCCCTGACCTGCGGAGACCAAGCAGACAGCAGTCCCCTGAGGATGGCACCAGCAGCCCAGCTACACCGTGGCATCACAGACTTGCCTCTCAGGAAGATTGCCACTCAGTTACACACAAGGTGTGTGTGCAGGAGCGAAGCACATCTGCTTCCTTTCCCAAACATTAATGCTGCACCCTGATCATGGAGTGCCAAGGTGCTGGGGTGGCTTACAGCCCATCTGCCCCACAGGCTTATCACAAGCACTTTCTGCCTTGCTGAGCATCTCCAGGTTCTTTTCTCTTGTTCAGCTGAAGCACTAAGCACATAGGCAAGCGCTGAAGGAATGCTGCAGTGCTTGGCTGTCATTGTGAATTTACAAATAATAAGACAGCGGTGACAATTTACAGCACTTCCCAAACAAGCTTTTGCTGTGGGCAGATGTGCAGCAGAAGGAATTCCATGGTGGCTGCAGAGTCGACAGTTAAACTGCTCTAACTCATGTTAGTTGAAGTGCGGTGGCTGCACATAAAACCCCTGGTGCCCACAGCTGCATACTACTGACTTTAAGTACCCATTCAGCTTGTGTCTGCCCCACATGGATGACATCTCCTAGTGACTGTGCCTGCACCCTGCATCTTTATCAGTTCCCCAAAGGGGTACCATCCTAGCAGGCATTGGGTTAATACTGCGATGCCCAGGGAGCTCATTTACTTCTCCAAGCTCATGAGGACACGTGATAACCCTGACACATCAGTCCCTGACCCCTACAACTCCATCCTCCCTCAGGCTAACTTCTTTGCAAGAGCTGGGCCAGCTGCTTCACAACATCCTTCTTCCCCTGCTCATGGGGATCCTACAGATCACCCCAAACTCCCCAGTGTCAGGCTTCAACAACCTCAGCTCTACAGCTGGCTAATGCAAGCAAAAGGCCTGCTTTTACAAGGGGCAGATTGCCTTCAGCGGGCACCTGGGGAACAGCAAATTAAATCAAAGCCAGAAGAAGACAGCTTCTTAAAAAAGAAAGAGGGCAAGAGGGCAAAACCTTGTGGGCCAAGCGTGCGCCCGGCTGCAGCTGAGTCCCACACTCTGCAGACTTGTGTGAGAAGCCAGGCAGAACTTAACTGCTTCACTTCGGAGCTGTTGGGAGAAGGAGGCAAAAGCACAACACATCCGCTTGCCTCCAACTGCCACGGCAGGACTTGTTTTTTCTGCCTATGTAAAAAACAGTGGCTTCTGAGTCAAGAAACACTCCTCAGGAGAAACTCCCCAGCGAAAAACCAACCTGGAACTGTAGTTATGCCTTCTACCACCCCAGCTTCAGACCTGCAGCAGTTCTCAACTCCTACAAAGCTCAGAACACATATCCTGGCCTTACACGTGCAGTGAAAGCTGAAGCTAAAGAGCTCCGAAAGCCTCAACAGAAAGGTCGAGAAATGAGATGTTAAAGTGTGCAAGGTTTCTGGATAATCCTCACCATATGTGTCTGCATAAATCTTTGCAAAAGATCCCAGCGTGAAGCAGATGCTGTACTGTGAACTGGAGAAACACACGTTCCCCAGAAGGGGAGACAGAACGAGGTTCTCATCCGTGGAATACATGCTGAGAGGAGACAGGTTTTAGAGACAAGGGGGAAAGAAAAGAAACAAATCAATGTTATGAACCAGAGAAGACACTTAAATCCCCTTCCCACACCAAACAGCAGTACGCGACAGGCAAGGAAGGGTTCTACGTTGCCAAACCAGCATCTTAAAAGGGGCTGCGGCATGCTTGCCATCCAAATGTCAGAGTCAGGATCATTTTATGACTCTAAACTTCACAAGATTCATGTGCAAAGAAATCTTGGGGTGCAAAGAAACAGTTAAAGACCCAGAACTCCAAAGTTAGCAGCCCAAGTGCGTGGTACCTTCTGTCAAGCAGTTTTTCTTCCCCTAAAAGAAGGCAGCGAAGTTGGTCAACCAAGCAAGGGAAATGATAATGCAAGGCAATTAATGTAGGGAGAGAATTGATTCAGAACAGTTTGAACGAGTTCACAGGAGTGCTAGACAGGATAAATCACCCTGCCCCGAGCTGCTTGATGCCAGCAGCAACTGAACAGAGAGACATGCAAGTGAGCTCGTCTGGAAATCACACACTTGAAGGGGACAATGCTGCTGAGGAAACCACCTGGATGCAGAAGAACTCACACGAGTGATGCATTGCTGCTGTGAAAGCCAGAGATGTGCCTCCCTCCTCTGAGCAGGGCCTTGCAAGGTTTGACCATAGCAATACCAGTCTCTGCTTAGGGGCTGGGACAGCAAGCTCCTACTAGTTTTGTAACAAATGTGTAGGAGTTTTAAGACATCTCAACCTACAGTTTGGGATACAGCCTGGACAACTTCAGTGTATTTGAGACATTTGGGAGCACAGAAGATCCCTGCTCTGGTCATATGTCTGCTTTCCTGCTTTTTAATGAGGAAAAAAAGAGCTGATCCCAAGGAGTTTGTCAAGAAGAGCCAATCCTAATTCAATATATTGGTTGAGATGAGTTTCCAATACTCCCTCCTGCCCCGTTTTCTACAATTCAACGTATTGAGAGACAAACTCAGTAGTTTTTAGGCACACAAAGGGCTCACAGAGCGAAGCACCTGCAACACAACGGAGACAGCAAGCACCAACAATGCATCATCCCAAACACCCCTACCTGATCAGACCATTAACCTCATCTACAATATGTCTGAGTTTGTAATAAGCATCTGTAGGGGGCAATTTCAGCTCCAAGATCAGTCGGTCTATCTTGTTGATGCACACAGTCACTGCCAGCCTTTCCTGCACCGCATGCTTGATCAGCCTCTCTGTGTTCAGCATCACCTGCAGGGAATAAGAGCACAAACACCCCTGGTGAAAGCCCTCCACAAAGTGCTATCTAGGGCATGAGAGACAAAGCAGCAACCCTTACACACGGGGCTGTGAGCCTAGGAAAGGCTAAGCTCAGCCACCAGCAATCAGCTCTTCACCCTGAAATTTAAAAGTAGGTGCTAACCCAACCAAATTCCTTCAATCCTACCCCCTGGACTTCTCTGATATAAATAACCCGCTCCATTTTAGGTATCATAGGGACAGAGCTGCAAACAAGTTAGATAATCGGCCTACAGGTCACACACACCACATTAGCCCTGCACACCAAAGCCAGAGGCTTGACTGCCTGTTCTGGCTAGAAAACACTCTCGCTTCCCAAAGTGGCCTCCAAAACCCCTTGAGCCCAGAAAGCTGCACCCGTCCCAGGCCTTCATCCTAAGGCACGAACAAAGAGCCCAGAGGAGCTGATTCTGCAGCTCACCCCTAGGAAAACCTGGCACTCACCCCCTCAGCCGCATCAATGAAAAGCACGACGCCATCCGAAATACGAAGGCCAGCGGTCACCTCATCAGAGAAATTGACATGACCTTCAAGAACACAAAAGAGTGGTGAGAAGCACAGTAAGCCCTGCCACCAGCAGCACAGAGAGGGGGAAAGCCATCCTTCTGCTCTCCAGCTTGCTCAGGTCACTGGTATCCAGCAAGGCAGAAGACAGACGGCTTCCTCCTCAGACAGGGACCCGAGAGCGGCTGCCGAAGCTCTGTGTGGGGATCGGCTTCAGCTTTAATGCTATTTTTTGAGAGTAACCACAACAACTTGTTTTAGCAGGCACTTTTCCGCACATTTGCTCCTGTTTTTCTCACAACTCCGTGCAAGTACTTCAGGAAAAGGAGGAAGATTGCTTCTCACCAAAGAACAACAGATGCCTCTCCCTCCACTCTCCTCCTGCGCTCTAACCTCCCTCATCTTGAGCTGTAACTCAACAGATGTGTCCCAAGACCCTCTTTCCTAAAGTTTGGCCTTGCTTTCTTACCACAAACTGATCTGCAATTATGTCCCCCCAACAGGAGCTTGTTAAAGGCCTGCGGGAACTTGACGAGAGTCTCACTCTAGGGAAACAGCATCCCAGAAAAGCACAGCCCCCACTGTGCATGGTGGTACCTGGAAAATCCAATTCTGTGTGTGCTTCTTGTATACCTGAGTGAAACACATTTCCAGCCTCATTAGCCCTCACTTAGGCCAGCTACTCAGGAACACAAGCCAGACTCAAAATCAAGCGCACTGTCCTTACTGCTGGATGCCATTTCAGAACAGACTCAAATAAAGGCTCAGGACTAGGCTGGAATCATCTATAAAACACAAACCAAAACATGGGTTTCCATGTTTCCATGGCATTCCATGAATCAATGAGGATCAATGAGGTTTCAGGGTATAGATTCTTTCCTTGTTTTTCTGAAAGCCAATGCTACACAATCCAAGACAAAAGCTCTATGAAGACCTTCATTAACCATCACTGTACACGTTTTTACTGCTCTGCTCCTGTGAACAGCCCTACCCAGAGGGCCAGAGAGGATTATCCATGACAAATCTTGGTTCACATGGTCATGTATCTGCTGCCTCCAGCTAAGCGCATCCCAAACCCAGGATTTTCAGGACTACACAATCACCTGGAGTGTCAATGATGTTGAAGAGAAAAGACTTTCCTTTGGTGTCTGGCAGAACTATCGTCACTGGGGTGCTCTTGATCCCTACTCCTCTCTGAAAGACAGGAAACGGATATTATCCATTCATAGAAAACAAAGTGACCATGTAAAGATGTAAAAGATGACCAAAGGAAAATCAGAAAGAATGGAAAGAAGTAAACATCCACCCAGGACACCCTGAGCACTGCAACTCACTCATCCATACTGGCTCAGACTGGTGAGCTACCCCTGCCCAATCCTCCCCTGGGGTCAGCTGAAGAACTACAATATGCAACACCAGAGACAGAATATGCATGCTCTTCTATGCTTTCATCCTGCTGCTGCTTCCAAGTTACTCCTCATGGAGTAAGATCTGATCACACAGGGTACGAAGCACAACATGAAGATGAAGAGAAAATAAATGTTTCATAGGGCTGCTCTGGTCACAGCAATATTTAGCAAGTAGGACAAAATAAGATTCCCATTCACGCCCCACCACATGGAGTCAGAGCACCCAGCCAGGAGCTCCCAGCAAAAGAAACCAAGGAGAAACATGCCTATTTGAAATCATTGTTTTCCTCCTCATCCACCACTGCTGTAACCCCCTTCCACCTCTTCCTCTGCAAGAACAGAGTTACCCAAATGGGATAATTCTCCCATAGATTTTCAACACTACACAGGTCATGACCTCAGATAAATCAATCATACATGATGAGGGTTGCAGGAAATGGAAGAAAGTTGGACCAAGGAATCTTACTGAGGCAAACATCAACAAAGAAAATAATCAGACTGCGAATGCACAAAAAGAGGTTAAAATGGAAGATGGAACTGCCTTCAGCGAGTAACTGTGAGCTCAGCACGAGAGAACGGGATAAAAATCACTGCCTGTTCTGCAAGACTCACTCACCTCTTGCTCTGTGAACAATATATCAGTGTAGCAAAGCTGCAAAGACAAAAGTCAGAATATCACAAAGTGGTACCAAATACTAAGTTTGAAGCAGGACATAACAACTCTTTACACACAGTTAAGATGGAAAGTGACAGACAGAATCGGGACTGAGCTCTGCCTGTCCAATCCTACGCTCTAATCAGCAAACCACATGCTACCCACATACAGTCATGCTCCCACTGAATGTAAAAGCCAACCCACGTTCCTCAGGGCAGGAATACACCAAAAGCGCACTTACATCCTGGTCGTAGCGCTTCCGGATTTCGGGGTGTGTCTGTTCTATCAGGCAGTCAACAAAACAAGTCTGGAAAATATCAGACAGCAAGAGAAAGGAGGTGACTATGTTCAGGCAGAGAAACACAAACACAATCCCATCCCTGCAGGACACAGAAAGCTGAGTATGGTGTCAGTTCCACAGGGTCTTCTTTCGTGAAAACCTTGGAGAAGGGCCATGGAGATGCTGTGAGGGTTGGAGCAGCTCTGCTCTGGAGCCAGGCTGAGAGAGCTGGGCTGGAGCAGCCTGGAGAAGAGAAGGCTCCTGAAGGGGAGACCTTAGAACAGCTCCAGGGCCTAAAGGGGCTGCAGGAAACCTGGAGAGGGGCTTTGGGCAAGGGACGTAGGGACAGGACAGGGGAATGGCTTTAAGCTGCCAGAGGGGAGACCGAGATGAGCTCTTAGGCAGAAGCTCTTCCCTGTGAGGGTGCTGAGGCGCTGGCACAGGGTGCCCAGAGAAGCTGTGGCTGCCCCATCCCTGGCAGCGTTCAAGGCCAGGTTGGACACAGGGGCTTGGAGCAACTGCTCCAGTGGAAGGTGTCCCTGCGCGTGGCAGGGGGTGGAACTGGAGGAGCTTTAAGCTCCCTTCTAAACCAAACCATTCCATGATTCTATTAAAACCTAGCAATAACTGCATTCCCAAGGGGAGCAGACAGAGTCTGCTGCTGTGGGGAGCGAGGGGTCCGGAGCAGTAGTTAAAGGAAGCAACACAGGGATCATTGCTATCACTCAACATCGGCTGCATGTCCACACTACCTTGCCGTGGTGAAGGTGCCCACACAGAGTCACATTTCGAATTAGCTCCGAGTTGTCCATCAGATCTGCCAGGAAACTGGAGGAATGAAACACAAAAGACTGTTAGAAGCGCCTGCTGCATCTAAGAAAAGCAGGTGCCGTTTCAGCTACACTTGTGATCCAAGGTCCCCCCTGAATCCTCTCCAAACTTTCCTTCTGCCAGTGCCCTGCGGAGGAAGAATCCCACATTCCAGACGGGGAGGACAAGAAAGTTGGAGTCCTAGACAGATGGCAGTGGGTGGGAGGATATAGAGCTGGTAAAACTGCCAGCAATGGAATATTATTGAGTATTTTTCTCCTCTTCTCGTCAGTACTGGAGCAAAAGTCACATCCATGTACTCGGATGATGAAATCCTTCCACTCAAGTAGTGGCAGGCTGTCAAGTAAATCACAGAGCCGGCTAACAAGCACCCAGGGAGTTTTGAAAGGTAACCATGGGGCTCCATAGACTCTTAGTTCTGATTTTCAGGCCTCAAACCAGTGATGTTCTCAGGGACTCTAGGAAACAGTAATGGGATTTAAATCTCTTTACAATCAGTAACAATGGGCCAGTCGCTTGTTTGGATCCCAGCTAACGTATCGAGATCCCAAATTCACAACTCCCCTAAAAAATAACGGGAAGCTACAAAACATGGATCCAGTGCTATCGGTCTGCAGGAAATGAAGCGCTGTCAAATAACCTTATTTTACACAGATTTAATTTTCACTCATGTGGTTCACTTTTTAACGTGCAAAATTTGGATTAAGAGCTAAAACCCACAAAAATCAATAATAATACAGACTAAAATCCTGCTCATTGGTCTGAAAATAAGGCTAAATGGGAAATCAATACCAAGCTTGCACGTTTCTGGCTAAGTCCCACAAGGAATTTCTCTTGGCACCATCCTAACCATTTATATCAACAGACAGGAGGAAGAGGAATTCGTTACAGACGGAATGAACAGAGGACACAGGGATCAGGAAAAGGGCAGCTGATGAAGAGTACAGGACATTGACCAAGAGCAAAATGAACTGCTGAAGGAAATAAGACCCAGCAGGCTCTTCAGCTCCTATCTGGCTATATCAAAGGTCTCTTGGATAAAGAGAGGAGAATCAGAGCAGCCCTGCGGAGAAGGACTTGGGGGTGTTGGTGAATGAGAAAATGAACATGAGCTGCTTCAGTGTGCGCTCACAGCCCAGAAACCAACCGTATCCTGGGCTGCATCCAAAGCAGCGTGACCAGCAGGTCGAGGGAGGTGATCCTGCCCCTCTGCTCTGCTCTCCTGAGACCTCACTTGGAGTACTGTGTGCAGTTCTGGTGTCCTCAATATCAAAAGGGCATGAAACTGTTGGAACAAGTCTAGAGGAGGCCACGAGGATGATCAGGGGACTGGAGCACCTCCTGTATGGAGATAGGATGAGAAAGTTGGGGCTGTTCAGCCTGGAGAAGAGAAGGCTGCATGGAGACCTCAGAGCAGCCTTCCAGTATCTGAAGGGGACCTATAGGGATGCTGGGGAGGGACTCTTCATTAGGGACTGTAGTGACAGGACATGGGGTAACGGGTTCAAACTGAAACAGGGGAAGTTTAGATTGGATATGAGGAAGAAACTCTTTCCTGTAAGGGTGCTGAGGCACTGGAATGGGTTGCCCAGGGAAGTTGCGAATGCTCCATCGCTGGTGGTGTTCAAGGCCGGGTTGGACAGAGCCATGGGTGACATGGGTTAGTGGGAGGTGTCCCTGTCCATGGCAGGGGGCTGGAACTGGGTGATCTTAAGGTCCTTTCCAACCCTGACTATTCTATCATTCTATGATGCTAAATGAGCCCAGCCACACTGACAGTATCAGGGGACAGCCCCAAGAAGCAGCCGTTCCATAAAGATCCCAGACAGCCAAGTACCCAACCCAGTGAATACAAACTCCAGTGAAATTCTGTTGCTGGAAAATAAAGGATCCTCACCGGGAGACAGAGGGACAGCTCCCACTGGGGTCTGGCACACAGGGCGCTGCCGCTCACCCTGCATCCAGCTCTGGGATCTCCACTTGAGTATGACAACTGAAATCTGGAACAGGCTCTGACTAGCCACAAAGGGACATGTGGAAAGAGGAGCCTATGAGACACTCACGCAGCTCAATCTGTTCATCCTCAAATAGAAGACAACGTATAGAAACACTATGTGAGGATACAGAGCCCCTCCACCCAGCGACAACAGACGTTGATGCTGAGCTTATATTTTGAATACAGGAAGTAAACAACAGGTTTTGGTCCTTAACAAAGTTGTGTGAGATATTCTATCCAGCAAAACAGAAATTCACAGTATCCCAGACTGGGTTGTGCTGGAAGGGGCCTTAAAGCTCACCCAGTTCCAACCCCCTGCCATGGGCAGGGACACCTTCCACTAGAGCAGGTTTCCCCCCCGAAACTCCTCCAGGATACATAGGAATTCATTTGAGACAGCAGGAGGCCAATGGGCACAGGGATCAACCTAAAATGCCCTCATTTCAGGTGTGCCGCATACTGATAGTATAAATATTTCTTGAGCCAGGGAAGGAAACCTGCCTTCAGCAGAAGTGCCCCACAAAGGTTTCCCAAGCTTTAGATCAGTTGCCAAGGTTCAGTTACATTCCACTTTAGAAAGCTCTGCACTGTGCTGCATACTGTGGAGGGAAAATAACTGTCAAATGGTTCATATGCTACTGCCTTCCACTTGCGTTTGGTTCAAAACCTTGCAAATGGCTGCCCTCAGTTCTGCTGTGCTAACAGTAAGAAACAAACCCAATGTCCCCTGAAATGTGCCCCTGTCCTGGGTTCAGGGGCAGCAGTCATTTTTCTCCTTCTTGGTAGCTGGTGCAGTGCTGTGTTTTTGATTTTGGGCCTGGGAACAGCACTGATAACACCAGTGTTTTCAGTTACCGCTTGGTAATGTTCTGGTCTGACCAAGGACTTGCTGAGACTCATGCTATGCCGGGGAGGAGAAGCTGGGAGGAAACAGGGACAGGACACCTGACCCAAACTGGCCAAAGAGGTTTTTCCATACCACAACACATCATGTCCAGGATGTGAAAACGGACAGCAGAGACCCGGAAGGGTGTGGTGGTGCACTGGGGGGTTCGCTGCTGGGGGGTGCACCGGCTGGGTAGGGCTTGGTGAGCAGTTGTATCCTCCCCCCTTGTATTTTTATTATTTATTATTTTATATATTATTTATTTATATATTATTATTATTTATTATTATAAATTATTTTTATATAAATAAATATAATTATTATTATTTATATATTATTACTGCTGGTAGCAGTAGTGATCTGTGTTATACCTTAGTTACTAAACTGTTCTTATCTCAACCTGTGCGAGTTGAATTCTTTCGATTCTCCTTCCCATTTCCCCGGGACTGGGGGAAGAAAGAGAGAGGGTTGAGTGAGTGAGAAAACTGCGTGGGGGGTTAGAGGCTTAAACCACGACAGCCCCCTCCACACAGCACACACCACTCTGCCTCTGCCTGCAAGCAACAAAGAGTGACGGAATCACAGCCACCGGCCACCCTTCAACCCCTCCCTGTTACTTACTCCATCTCATAGACAGTGACCGGTAACGTCTGCTCCATCAGAGAGAACTTTTTGGTTTTCACAGGTTTAATAATAGGTTCTGGAAACAAGAGGAAGAACAATCAATCAGTGCCCAGAGCCTCTGAACCCAGCTGGCTCAGGAACAGCCGGAGGGAACAGGGACCTTTACAGGCACAGTTTTCAAGCTGACAGATGCTCTTAGCTTTCATAAATAAAAGCAGTTGTACCAGATCACCGCAGGACCCTGCTATGTGAACTATTCTATTATAGAAGGAACAAATGAGAAGACTTAAACACATTTTCGTTTCCTCTTAAAGAACTTTCCAGTATCTGTTCTTCAAAACATTGCTTGGCATTTGTAATAATCCCAAGCGCCAAAACCTGCACACCGCTGGACAAGCAAGAGTCTATGTGCTCCTAGGGCTAAAGGGCATTTGAAAGGGGCATTAAAACCAATGGGAAGAAGGGAAGGGAATACTGTTTCCTCTTTCCCAAGGATCCATCAAGACTCCTCTCCTCCCTCCACACCCAACTTGCTGCTTCCTCACAACATACCAGTGAGAGGCTGTGTGTCTTCCTCTTGTACAATTGTCTCCACTTCGGGCCCATAGACCTCTTCGGCGGTGGGATAATACTTCTTATCCTCATGCAGCACCACGTCCATCCCAGGGTGGTCCTCGTCATGGTCCCCCATATCATCATCATCGTCATCATCCTCCAGCTGCAACCAATGCTCACACTGAGCTGCTGCCAGCACCAAAGCGCTTTACAAACACCAATCAGCGCAGAAGGTACAGGCCTGGTGTCGTACAGTGAAAGAGAGCCACAACCCAGCCAGGGAAGCTCTGCTGCCCTCCCTGCCCCTGTCGCTCTCTTCTGGTGCCTCTGCAGTCTGCTCTGCCTTCAGCACTGCGGAACTGAGGTCCTCGCAATGCTGCTGCGGCACTGGCACATACAGTAAGCCTTTAGTAAGGCCTCGAGACCTCACTGAACCTCCAAAACCAAACCCAGCTGGAGCTGCAGAAGCTCCGGGTTCTGTGACTCAAACAGGAACTTTGTCGCTCCCGTGACCACAGGAACAGGAGGGCAGCTTTTCCTGAATCCTTTGAAAACCAAATCCACTCTCAGCATCATGGAATAGTTTGGATTGGAACGCACCTTCAAAGCTCACCTACTCCAGTCCCCCTGTGATCCGCAGGGAGCTCTTTAACTGGATCACTCTGGATCCTCAGCAGCCAAACTCCACCACTGACCAAAGCCTCACTGCAGGACCGGGGCCCAGCACGCAAAACCACCACTATCAGCTTAGGAAGGCCGTGGTGCTCAGCCCTGCGTTCCTGGGCCGCTGCCCCGCGCCCACCGCTCACCTCATCCAGGTCCTTGGCCTCTCTGCCCATCTCATCGTCCTCATCGTCCGAGTCCAGCTCGGGCCCGATGTAGTTCCCGAACTCGTCGTACAGGTCGGTGTCCATGCTGGGGGCACACGGGCTCTGCCCGCACACACAGCGCTCCCTGACCGGGCCCTCCGCAGCACCCGCACTGCCCGCACCGCACCGCACCGCACCGCACCGCACCGCACCGCACCGCACCGCGCCCGCCGCCTTCCCCGCGCACTGCGCCGCGCGGCCCTCCGCTCCGGCACCGCCGACACCGCCGCGGAAGGCCCCAGGGCTGCCCGTGCCGCCGGTCACGGAGGAGCGCTCCGTGGCCTCCGCCAGCGACGCGCCCGTGGGGCACGGGACGGGACGGAGCCGGGTCCGGTCTCGGAGGGGTCTCGGAGGGGTCCCGGTGGCCGCGGGCCGGGGCGGGGGGGCCGGTTCCGTCAGGCGCGGGACACGACAGCCCTGCGGGGGCCTCGTGCGCGCTGCCCTGTCGCTATGGCAACGGAAGCGGAGCCCGCGCGCGCGCGCGGCCGGAGGGCGGCTGAGGGCGGTGCGGCTGTCGCGATAGAGCGAGGGGTGCCGGTGGTGCACGTGGTCTGACGGGGCTGTCGCGATAGAGAAAGGGGGTGCCGGTGGTGCACGTGGTCTGACGGGGCTGTCGCGATAGAGCGAGGGGTGCCGGTGGTGCACGTGGTCTGACGGGGCTGTCGCGATAGAGCGAGGGGGTGCCGGTGGTGCACGTGGTCTGACGGGGGTGTCGCGATAGAGCGAGGGGTGCCGGTGGTGCACGTGGTCTGACGGGGCTGTCGCGATAGAGCGAGGGGGTGCCGGTGGTGCACGTGGTCTGACGGGGCTGTCGCCATAGAGCGCCGGCTCCCGGTGCCACTATTGCAATAGAGCCTCTGGGACTGGAGGTGCGTCAGGGCCTAGCAGGGCTATCGCAATAGGAGCGGCATCCCCAGGGCGGGGCTATCGCCATAGGAGTGGGGTTGTCACGACAGCAGCGCCCCCGGCGGTGTCCCCGTCCCCCTCAGGTCGCTGAGCTCCATCCGGGATGGATGCGGACGGCGCCGTGGACCCGCGGGCGCTGGAGCGGGAGCTGCGGGCGGCGGTGGCGGAGGACGAGCGCCGAGAGAGGGAGAACGAGGCCAAGCTGCGCGCCGTGCGCCAGCGCGTCCCCTCCTATGAGCAGTTCAGGTCCGATGGGGACCCGCGGGGCAGGGAGGGGGTGCGGGCGGTCCCCACCCCAAACAGTGGGTGCTCCATCAGCGCCGGGCGCTCCTGCCACGGGGCCGACCCAACCCGCAGGGGTGAGGTCTGCAGCTCCGAGCCCTCGAGAGAGGAGGTCACTGTGATGGGTGTGCGGAGCGCCCCACGCCCGGTGCGGGGATGGGCGCTTGGCCTTGGGCAACCACAGAGTCATGGAATCAGCCGGGTTGGAAAACCCTTTCAGCTCATCCGGTCCAACCGCTCCCAGCACTGCCGAGGCCGATGCGAACCCATGGCACTGAGGGCCTGGGCTACACGGGGTGTGAGCACTTGCAGGGACGGTGACTCCAGCACTGCCCTGGGCAGCATATTCCATTGCCTGAGCCCCCTTCCTGCAGTCTGTGTTCTCAAGGGCCCACTCCTCTCACCCGTCCAGGTCGCTCTGGACCATACACATGGTTCAAACCGAGAAATTGCCTCAGAGAATAAGCTTGAAGCCTGCGAGTATTTGCTCATGCTAAGCATCCCTTGCCCTTCTTGTTGCCTGCAGGGACATGGTGCTGGCATCACACCTCAAGCCCCTAGAGAAAAAGGACAAGATGGGTCAGAGGAGGAACGTGCTGTGGAATCCCTGTGCAGCCCATGCCAAGGGCCCGCAAGTCACTGATGTGGAGATACCCCAGGTGAGAGAGATGCTCTCCAGGACTTCATCCACATCTAAACATTACTCCAAAATAATTTGGGGTATTCTCTTAAAACACAACTTATTCAGCATCATCTCTGCCCGTGAGCAAGCCCTCGAAGTCCCTGGGAGCATTGGTGCTTAGATAACCGCAGGGTTCAGCCTTGGCCCCTACTTTGTGCCTGAGAAGAGCTTGCACCAGCTGCTTCAAGAACCTGCTTCAACCCTGTGGGAATGCAGGGCCGGCTGCAGAGCTCCCAGTGCCCTGCCTCTGGTGATGGCCAGGAACAGATTCCTGGGGAAGAGAGCCCTCCCTTGACTGCACTTTTCCAGCTGGCTGCGGGTTAGAGACCAGGAGCCAGGGTTGTGCATCTGGAGCATCAAGTTTAATAGCTACAGCCCGTGAGCGTAGCCAGCTCTTCCTCATCCCGGGGTTTAATGATGGGAAAAGCGTTCTTTTGTTCCAGACCTGCTGCCTGAGGAGTTCACTGGATGCTCCTTAGTCCTTCAGCTGTGTGAAAGTATGTCTAAACGTTTTCTGTCTGGGGCATTTGTGATTGGAGTGACATCTATCCTGCCCTCTCCGTTGGGCTCTGCCCACACTGGAACGTCCTGGTCACTGGATGTGTAGACAGGGATGATTCCGATGGATGTTTCACATGGAGACAGGCTGAGAAAGTTGGGGCTGTTCAGTTTGAAAGAGACGGCTGTGTGGTGAGCTCCAAGCAGCCTTCCAGTATCTGATGGGGGCCTACAGGGATGCTGGGGGGGGACTCTTCATTAGGGGCTGCAGTGATAGGACGAGGGCTGATGGGTTCAAACTGGAAGAGGGGAAGTTCAGGTTGGAGATAAGGCAGAAGCTCTTCCCTGTGAGGGTGCTGAGGTGCTGGCCCAGGGTGCCCAGAGAAGCTGTGGCTGCCCCATCCCTGGCAGTGTTCAAGGCCAGGCTGGACACTGGTCCAAGCTGCTCCAGTGGAAGGTGTCCCTGCCCGTGGCAGTGGTTGGAACTGGATGATCCTGAGCTCCTTTCCAACCCAAACCATTCTATGATTTTTTTGGCACTGCACCTAATTTGCCTGTTTATTATCAGACGGTTTTGCCACTCCTCTAAGCAGCTTTGTGTTTTCTTCGCCTGAGCAATGATCTCCCCAGAGCAAATTCTGTTCCTAATCCCGTTAGCGCCTGGGCTCTGATCTCCAGGGCTTCTCCAGTTTGTGTTTCGACACCGCCTGACGTTGCTGGGCCTTGTTCTTGCTCTCTGGATGAAAGCCTAAACATTTTAATCCTCCTTCAGTCTGTATGTCAGTTACAGAAGTCGGCGACGATGAGTTCAGCAGTTCAATTCCATGTTGTATAAAACAGGATTTCCTTTTATCTGGGAATGCCACATTGAGCTTGGCTCTCTTGTAGCGCGAGCTCTCTGCCAGAGACCCCTATGAATGCAGGATGTTGCAAGATGGTGGGTGAGAGCTATCTGCATATTTTCTGGGGTCTGCATCTCATCTCTTTCATCTCTGCTCCTCTGATTTGCCTCACAGTGCTCGAGGTGGAGCAGAGGTTTCTACCGAGCTACCCTGAGCTACTTCCTGAGCAGCAGTGGTGGATCCACGCCGGGCAGCATGGCTGGTTCTGGTTAGGATTGGGGTTCCTCCACTCCTGGCCTATTTATGCACACCACGTTTCACGTCTCATCCGTTCTTCCTTTATTTTCCCTGAAGTCCTCTGGTTTCTATGGGGCTTGAGGACCCCCATAGAAACCAGAAACTGTAGTCCCTCGTCTTTGTGTTTTGCCACCCCACGAGCTTTATGCAGCCCGTTGTGCTATAAGCGTGTGTTAAAAACACCTCCGCCATGCCCAGGTTGATGGGGGCCAGGGGGGAGGATGCAAATCATCAGTGGGAGCAGAAGAGAAGGAGCTATGTTTTCTTTCAGGAGCTGGATGGACTGCCTGGAACCTCGGCTGAGTTCTACCGAGATTGGCGCAGGTGCTTACGCAGCAGAAAACTAAAATACCAGGTTTTGCTGGAGCTGGGAGGGGAGGCCTTGGGCAGAATCTTTCAGGCTGACGTGGGCTATGGCCTCCTGGGTGAATTTCTGGTGGTGCTGGCAGAGAATGTCTGTCAGGAAGACAGAGATGCGGTCCTGCAGATCTTAGAGAGCCTTTCGGGCACCAAGCGCTTCGGGTTAAACCTGGATCTTCTGAGCGAGCCGGAGAAGGAGAGCAGCAGGGATTTGTTTAGGAAGCTGTGGAGCAGGAGCAGGGAGTACTGCGCCGCTGGGCATCCCGGCAGCACAGCCGGCTGCAAAGCAGAGGGGGGAGCCCACCTCGTGGATGCCAGCTTGCAAAAGGAAACCGAGGAGGAGAGGAGGGTGCTGGAGTTGATGAGGTGTTACCAGATCAACTGAAGGAGCAGAAGCACCAGGGTCATGCGGAACTGGAGCACAAACAGGGGCTCAAAGCTTGACTTCGGCGTTGCTGTGTGAGAGGGATAAATCAGATACTTCTGGAGCGCTGCTGTGCCTTTCTCTGTACCTGGGAGCCACCCAGAGCCATAGTTCTGCACAAATAAAGGTTGGTTACTGAGAGGACTGCGTTGTGATCTTTGGGGCAGGGTGTCCTCATGCAACAGCTCTGTGAGAGTCCCTTACATTGGGGGGTGGGGGGGGAGTCTCAAACATGACCTGTGTGGAGGGGCTTCGGCACACAAACCCTTGGAAAGCCATCAGGGAAGATGTAAAAGTCTAAATACCATGTCTGAAAGCTCTTCTGGCTATGGAGGTCATCTGCCATCAAAGGAGGGTCTTCTCTGGGCTCATTGTGCTTAGAGGGTTCAGAGCAGTCATTACCATTCACTGCAACCGAGACTTTCAAGGAAGATGGTGGCAATTCCCTTGTTGCCACCACGCTTCCCATGGCTGCACCTCTCCTCCATGGCTGTGCTGCACGAAGGACCTGCCAGCTCATAGTACACAACACCCCAGAGAGGTGGGAAGGAGGGTTCTAGAGCCCGTGTCCCAGGGAACAGCCTGCCCCAGGGCTGGTCAGAGGGCTTCCCAGCAGGCACTTGGCTGGAATGGGACGTCTGAGCTGCTGTTTGATCCCTGCTATCAGCCACCTGCACTGGAGGCAGGGGGTCATTTGCAAACCCCGTCTTGGGCCGGTGAGCTGCTGTGTGCATCGTCCCTGCCTGGCACTGACACTGACACTGCTGCCCCTGTGGCTTTCTGCCGTCCCTGCTGAGGACGGGGTGGCTGCCGCAGTTGGGACTGCAGGAGCGGTGCGGTGCGATGGAGACACGGCTGCCAGGGAGCTGCTGTTCTCCTCTGCCTGGTAGATGTGCTCCATGCTTTTGCGATTGAAGAGAAGGGAGATGTGTTCAAGAGAAGGGCTTGTCCTGCTTTCCTGATGTTCGACAACGCCGCTTACCTGGCTGACATGACCTTCGAGCTCCCTTGCAACTGCAAGCCTGAAGAAGTCTCTGCTGTCACCTGGTATTTCCAGGAGCACATGGGCAGCCATAAAACCACAGTCCTGACGGACTTTGCTGGCAACGTGATTGTTGACTCAGGCCACATCCGCGCTGGCAGTGACATGCTGAAGCGTTTCAGTATCCGCATGTTCAGCCTCATCGTCTTCCGAAGCCCAGGTGACAGACTCAGGTCACTACCTGTGTGGCACTAAGGAAGGGGACTTCTTCTACTGGCTATGACGTGGACGTGCAGCCCACCAAGTCCATCACGGTGGCTTTTGAGGACAAAGGCCAGCACGTCCAGGATGACCGCACGGGGCAGCTCATCAGCCTCTTCACCACCTTCTGGGACTGGACCAGATGCGACCGCTGCGGGGTGAGAGGTGAGCAGCGGCGGATCGGGCTCTGCTACGTGCAGACTGCCCAACTGCACCCCCGGTACCGTGCTGCTGTGCCCAACTGTCACGTCCTGTGGCTCCAAGGCTGTCCCTGCCCATTTCCAGAGCCTGAGCCACCTGCGAAGCCCCGAGGTGGCCATCCGAAGCTGCATGACCCCTTGCCGGGCGGACGAGGTGCCCGAGGAAGGTGTGCAAACCATCTCCAATATCATTTCCAAGCTGGGCAAGAAGCCCTGGCTGCCCCGTGTCCCCACACAGTTTCACAAGCAGCCCGTTGGAACTGACCTCATCATCGCATGCCCAGGAGCCCGGCCTGAGCACGCCGTGGCCTGGGACAAGGACTCTGTCCGGCTCTACCGCTCCCGCTACCTCATCCATGTCAACAAGACCATGCGGGTCTTCATTGACCACGGCAACCACCTGCACATCCGGCGGGTGCGGGGCAGGGATAGGGGCACCTATTTCTGCTGGCGGGAGGGCGAGATGGTGGCTGCCTTCCGGCTCAGCGTGTTCCATCAGGCCCGGCGCCGGCGCTCGCTCCGAGACCCCGAGACCATCTATGCCGTGCGCATCATCGGCGTCAGCTACGTCGTCATCAGCATCCTCTTCGTCGTCATCCACGTGTGCCAGTGCTGCTGGTGGGCGCTCAGGGGCCCTGCCTGAACCCAGCATCTCCAGCACGGCCCCGACGCGCCGCTCTTACACCTCCCACCATTCTCCCATTGGGAATTCCCGGTGTTCCGACCATTAGAAACCAAAACGCTGCCGGCAGCTGCTCAGCCTCCCTGCTGGCTCCAGAGCGTGATGGAGAGGCCCAATGTGGAAACCTCCTCGTGCTGCGGATGGGCTTAGCAGGGACAGGAGGGGATTGCACAGAGGCACCATTTGTTCCTGGCTCTGCTGCTGGCTTCTGGGGGGGTTGAAGCTCAATATAATCCCTTTCAAAGGAATTCCTGGAGTTGGTGCAGGATCTTCCGGCCAAGCTCTACAGAGCTCTCGAAACACATCAGGGATTTATTAGAGCTGGTTTGCTAAAAGGCTGCTAAACCCAACCATCAACCTATTTAAATCCAATTAATCCTGGCTTTTCTTCCCCTTTCTGTTTGCTGCTTCGCATTGCCGAGGACTCGGAGTGCCAACACTCAGACTGTTCAATGCTCCTCTGAGCTCCCCAGCTGGAGCGAGCCCTTTCTGCAGCGTTCGGTTCAATGGGGTTCAGTTCCGTTTTTGAAGAGTCATTTCTTTTGATTTCTTTTTTCCTTTGAATTTTTCAACTCGATCTGGTGATCCTCGTCGGAAATGTCTCTGGGTTTTGGTTGCTTTTAACTCAGCGGCCTCGGCCCCAGCTTGGGAGTCGATAGTCACACCTGACACAAGTGTCATGCGCGGCCTCCAAGGAGGAGGGCATCTCTGCAGGGTTGAGGTGGCCGCTTGCTTGCTCTGAGGCACGGAGCAGGACTTCCGCACAGGGCTCATCGCCCGTGTGTGAGGATGTGTAGGGGGATTTCAGCTTTCCCAAGAGAAATCCCACTGCTCAGGAGGGCAGCGTCGAGAGTCCCTCACAGGTGTTGGCCCATGGAGCATTGGCCATGCCTTGGGGTACAGCACTGAGGTTGTGCTCCCCGATGACTTTGGGCTCCCCAAGGGTCTTTCCACCCCGACTAATCCCATCTAAGGCACAGCCCTGGCTGTGGAGAGGCGGTTGCAGGCAGAACGTGGAAGCAGAGCACTTGTTTTAGCTTTATTTCTCATCTCAAGCTGCTGCGGGCGGTAGTGCATTCATTCAGCAGCAACGTGGGCTGCAAAGCTCCAGCCGGAGGCTGCTCACAGGGGACTGAGCCCCCTGGGCCACCACCGTCCCACCCCGGATGCCACACGCGGCAGCACCATCTCCTGAGGCATCACATGGCACATGCACTTGGTGGCGCTGGGGCATGTCCCTGTTCCAAAGGGACCCCAAAGGCGCTGAGGACGTCCCGGCTCCCATGGCAGGGCTGTGGCCTCAGCCACACGTCCTGGGGACACATCCCTGCTCCCGTGGCAGGAAGGGATAGCACATGCAGGGATGTGCCCCGGTGCATGTGGTGCTGGGACATGTCCCTGCTGTCACGGGTGGAAGGAACGGTGCGCATGGCTGATGGCGCGTGTCATGGGAGCGTGTCCCTGTGCCCTTGAGGTGATGGGACAGGGGATGTGGGACACGTCCCTGATGGCAGCTGCTCTGCGGGTGGGAGGGACGGTGTCTTGGGATGTCCCAGGGGACACATCCCTGCTCCTGTGGGGTGGTGCGTGTGGGTGATGCCACTGTGAACACAGCTCCTTAGGGACCGTGCCTACATGAATAACCACAGGGGACGCACCCCTGCTCCCCACAGGGATGAAACCAGGATGTGAGGCATGAGCAGGGACAGCGAGGACCCAAAGCTCATGTACCGTAGAGTCATAGAGTGGTTTGGGTTGGAAGGGACCTCACAGCTCCTCCAGCTCCAACCCCTGCCACGGGCAGGGACACCTTCCACTGGAGCCGCTTGCCTGCGAGCCCCTGTGTCCAACCTGGCCTTGAGCCCTGAGCACCGCCTCCACCAAGATCAACCCCAGCCCCGAGAAGGGCACAGTCCCGGCCACCCAGTCCATTGGGTGCTTGGCTCTTACTGCGCCTTGGACTGGTACCACTCCTCGGTCTCCTGCACGATGCTGGGGGCCACGGCCTCGTACTGGCTGCGGGTGTCGCGCAGGGCACCCGCGAGGTCGGGCTTGCTCGTGTCCACCGCGACGTGCACCCGCTGCCGGGCCAACTGCTCCTGCAGCTCCCGCAGCTCCTGGGGGGACAGCGGTGCTCAGCGGGACCCCCCCAGCCCCGGTCCCCCCCCCCGGCTCCCCCAGCAGCGTTACCTCCGCGTGCACCTTGCGCAGGAAGGAGATCTCCTCCTGCAGGGTCCCCGCTCGCAGCTCCAGGTCCAGGCGAGCCAAGGCAGCGGCGTCCATGTCCTGGCACCACGGGGAGACAGAGGGGCTGTCCCCAGGGGTCTGCTCCCTCCTGAGCTGCCTGCCCACCCCTGCCCATCCCTACTCCATCCCTACCCATCCCTGCCCCATCTGTCCATCCTCATTTCTACCCAATCTGTCCATCCCCATCCCTGCTCCATCCCTACCTATCCCTTCTCCATCCCCATCCCTGCTCCATCCCCATCCCTGCCCATCCCTATCCCTGCTCCATCCCCATCCTTACACATCCCTGCCCATCCCTGCTCCATCCCCATCCCTACCCAATCTGTCCATCCCCATCCCTGCTCCATCCCCATCCCTTCTCCATCCCCATCCTGGCTCCATCCCTACCTATCCCTTCTCCATCCCCATCCCTGCTCCATCCCCATCCCTTCTCCATCCCCATCCTGGCTCCATCCCCATCCCGCTCCATCCCTACCCGTGGGGCAGCCGGTGGGGTTCACCGGGCGCAATGCCATGGGGACACTGTGAGTGCTGGGTCTGAGGTGTCACACGGTGCCCATTGCAGTGCCTGGGCTGTATCTGCACCCGGGGATCCATCCAGCAGCGTCTGGAGGTGCTCAGGGTAGGGAGAGCCCCTGGGCAGGCTCGGGGGGTGACTGTGCCCCCCCCCGTCATGCATGCACACGCGTGCATCCACGTGCACAGCCATGCATGCTGCTGGAATGGATCCATGCTCGCACAGCTCCCATGCCCCCCATCCAGAGGGAGGCAGAAACATACATGCACTGCGCACCTCTAACACAACCATGCTCATCCACGTGTACCCATGCACCTAGGGAAGCACACGCATGCACTTCCATCCCTCCACATCCACGTGCAACACACGTGCTGACCCTTGCACGCAGTGTACAACGGGCAGATACCCACACGTGCCGCTTTCCCTGAACACGCGTGCGCACCGTAGCGCTGCACGCGCTCCTCCACCCCTCCATGGATGCCCCGGGCGCATCCACCGCCACCCTGCGATGCACACGCATGCACCCACGTGCAGTGCACCCATGGCCGTGCTCCCCTGTCACAGCCCCCGGACAAGCCCCAGCACGAGCAGCTCAGCACCAACCGCCACAGCCCCGGGGCTCCTTGCAGGAGGCTGTTCCTGAGGCAGCCGGAGCCCCCCCCGGGCCCTTCCACTGTAAACCAGAGCCCAGCAGGGGCTCAGGACCCGGGAGGGAGCCCAATCCTGCCCCAGCTCCAGCTCCGTGCGCGTGGCCATGCCCCGCTCACGCGCGCACTGAGTTTGGGGTCTTTTGCCCCGCAGTGACCCACGGGGGTGGACCAAGGGCCAGAGCCCTCCCCGGGCAGGGGCTCCGCGCCAGGGGCTCTCCCTGGGGGGTTGAAAGGGGCTTTGTGCGCAGGGCTGGAGCCGGCACTGCCCCGCACAGGCACAGGCACAGGCGGGGAGAGCCTTTGTGCCCGGCCCCGCGCTGCGGGAGCACAGGAACGGAGCCAGGGGCAGTGATGGGGACGCTGCAGCCCGTGTCCCCTCCAGCAATGGGGCATGGCCGGGCCCTGGGGACAGCCAGGGCAGGGAGAAAGTGGGGTTTGGGGACACAGGGTTGTGAAGGGGCGTGCGGCAGCATCAGTACGGCCCAAGAGGCAGCTGGCATGAAGCTGGGGGCAGGGGGGTCACTGCGGGGATGCTGAGGACAGGGATGGGGACAAGGCGGCAGCTTGGGGGCATCTGAGGGCTGGGAAAGGCCCCCGGACCTCTGCAGCTCCGGGGCAGCAGCCGGGCCCCGCTGGACCACGGCACCAGCGCTGGCGCACCGAAAGCACCCGGACAGGGACGGCTGTAGCGACAGTCACAGGCGCAACCTGCGGGCACCCAGAGCCACCGGTTGGGGTGGGTCATAGCGGCGGGACTGGGGCAGCCCTCAGGGCCAAGCTCTTGCTGCCGCATCCCCATTTAATGCAAGCAGTTCCTTGTCCCCCTCCAGCCCTGTGTCCCCACAAGCTGTCCTGGGCCAGAGGCACCAGCAAAAGGCGGGAGCGGTACCCACAGGAGTCTCGCACTTCCCTCCACCGGAGGTGATGCTCGGCATCCCCAGCCTGCTGCAGCAGTGACCCCTGGGGACAGCCCATGGGGCCAGCGGTGCCCTGGGTGCAGAGCCCACGCGGGGCAGGGGACACAGCACAGGGGCTCCCGGGTCCTGCAGCAGCCCCCACGCTACTCCCTGGAGATTGATTCTCTCCCAGCTCCTACGCAGCCGGGATCAAAGCATGGAAAACCGTCACTCCCGGCGGGAGGCAGCGCTGGGCTCTCCCCCCTCCCCACGGCCCCCTCTTAATGAGACAATGAACCAGGAGCAGGCTGGAAGTTCTAATTAGAAGACAAAGGCGAATGTGCCGCTGCCAGGCAGGAAAGTAGGGCAGGAGGAGCCGGTGCCCCGCTCCCCACAGGGCTGCAGCACACCCAGAGCCACGGCCCCCATCCGTGCTGCTCCCGCCACACTTGGCCATCGAGGAGGGTTCCAATACATCCAATATGCCAATAGATCCAATACATCTTGCCCACAGTTTAGCAGATAGGGAACAGGAAGCCTAATACAAAGGAAAGTATCAGTACATAAGGTACAGTTTCACATTTCTACTGTTCTATCCCTCTTGCAAGCGATGCAGTTACGATGCTACCATTAGACCAAGGTGTCTCTACTGACCATGTACGAGATGGCTGCGCTGCTAACTCCGCTGCATTACAGAGTTGTTTGACTCGGTGTTCTAGCTACGTTCACCCATGTGTTGGAGCTGTTCCAGGGCGTCAGTCGCATTGTCGACATCCATGCGTTGCTGATTACCCCTGGATTCTGTGTCCGTAACCGCAGGATGGTCCAATCCAGGCCGCAGCAGCCGTGCAGGTACCCCCCGAGGACCGTGATCTGTGGAGACACAGCATACCCTCGCCCCCGCGTTATCAGTGGATGCGGCCCTTCCCAGCGAGGCGTTTGTGGGGATTTTACCCCAACCTTTGGTTGATGCGTCCCTATGGGATTAGGCAAAGTTTGGCTGTGCGCCAGGATATGTCTGCTAACTGGCTGCCGTCTCCTTTCCAGCTCCAACCCTCAAGACGTTTACTACATCTACTGCTGTCTATAGTCGTGCCTGTGGCTGATTCTGTGTTTTTCTAACACCATTTTTAGTGTTTGGGGACCTCGCTCAACAATGGCTTGTCCTTGGGTGAGTGTGGGATCCCTGCCTTGTGTTTCATCCCCCAGGTTTAGAAATGGTGGAATTCCCTTACTGCTGTAGGCAGGGCCATGGTCGGTTTCATTTGGTCTGGAACACCTGGAGCGGCGAAGGCACCACGCCAACGACGAATAACATCACGGCCTTTCCACCCGATCCCGCTGTGGCCCGGACCACCTATGAAAATGGATCGATGGAAACATGGACATACCTTTGTCTCCCAAACTCAGGGGTGTGAGGGACATCACTGCCATAGCTGTAAGGCACCGGTGCCACGAGGGTTTACTCCAGTATGGGGGTGTGTTGCAGACGGTCGACAGTCAGAACACGTTTGTACTATTGTCCGTGCCTCTGACCAGCAGAGAGAAAACTGTTTCCTGAGTGCTCTCGCTGATTGGCGGTAAAAGGCATGTGATAATCCAGCCTGCTCTAACTGCTCTGGGAGAGCAGTCGCTACTGCAGGAGCCGTTCACCCATCAGCTCTTCGATTTCCCTCTATGACAAATCCAGGCAAATCTGCGTGGCTACGAAGATGCAGAACACAAGAAGGTGCCATGCGCTCATCCGAGAGCATTTTTAACAGTTTTCCATAACAGAATAACGTAGGATGGGCAACTTCCTTCAGCTGTGGGTTTCCGATTCCAGTAACAACTGCAGCAACAGCATTTGAATCCGTGACGAGGTTCACTGCTCGGTGGCAGTGTTGGAATGCAAACACTACTGCGGCCAATTCTGCAATCTGTGCTGATCCCTGCACCTTTTGCTCTTCATGGCGCCGTTCGTTCTTCTCCAGCCAAACTGGGATTGCTCTGCCTGGTCTACCTGAGCCGGCTGTAAAATCAGTCGGACCTTCGACAGGGCTCTGTTGGCATTCTGAGACTGATTCTACCTCGATTTCTGGGGTCAGGAGAAGAGCGGAGCTGATGGGTGTGTGGGGTAACTTGTCCAGCACAATGTGTCCTGGCTGCTTGCAGGTCCGTGTTATTCTGAACAGCCCATTGAAAATACATCTCGGTTAAGGGGAGAGAGACAGTGTCTGGCTCGTGTCCTGTTAATTCTGTCGCTCTCTGACAGCCACGGCATGCTCTATGTGCTCTCTGCTCACAAATGGGAACCGTGGTTTCAGAGAATTGGTATGGTAAAAAGATCCATTCCAGGCCACGCAGTGGATCCTTTTCCCTTGCGTCCCATTGACCCTATTACTCTCTTGAGGGACCGAGGCCCTCGGGTAGCACACAGAGTAACCGGGAGCTGGTAATCTATCCTCGCAGCTTGTCGATTGGTGAAACTCTGTTAACTCGTTCAAGTAGCGCACTCAGCCGCCGGAGTTAACTGTCGGGGCGAGTTGAGGGCAGGCTTCTCCCTTCAGCAGCTCAAACAAGAGGTCGAAGGGTATCACTGTCTATACCTAAAAGGGTTCGTACCCAATTCACAGTGCCAGTTAATTTCCGTCCATCGTTCAGGGTGTTAACTTTGGCATCGATCTTTAGCAGTCGAGGCACCACAGTCTGCTGGAGGGTTTTCCAGCCCAGATACTTCCATGGGGGTTGCTGCTGTACCTTTGCAGGAGCAATAACTCACCCGCGCTTTTCAAGGCACGGTTTAGTGCTGGAGGCAATTGCTAAACGTTTCCGTGGCTCCTGACAGGCCAACAGGATGTCATCCATAGAGTGATAGCAAAGAGCCGTTGGGTCTTTCTTACCTCTGGCAACGCCTTCGCCACATATAACTGACATAATGTCGGACTGTTCTTCATCCCCTGGGGCAATACAGTCCAACGATAACGCTCTGCTCTTCCCTGATGGTTAACAGAGGGAAGGGAAAAAGCAAACCTTGGAGCATCTGCAGGGCGTAGGGGAACAGGGAAGAAACAGTCCTTGAGGTCCACAATGACAATGTTCCAACTATTTGGTATCGCAGTTGGGGAAGGCAAACCCGGCTGCGTGGCTGCCACATCCTCCATGACATTATTAATGGCGCGGAGGCCATGGAAAAGACGCCATTTCCCTCATTTTTCCTCAATTACAAACACCGCCGTGTTCCAGGGACGTGCGGTCGGAACCGTGTCCCAACCTCAATCGTTCTGTTACCAACCCTGTTAAGGTGTGGGTTCTGTCCAAACTTAGGGGCCATTGACCAACCCACAGTGGTTTTCTGTCAGCCACTTCAGCCTCATTGGAACATTCTCATCAATGCCCCCGGTTAAAGAGGCGGTGTCACTATTGAGGCTCCCCACATGCTTCAGACCTCCCTTCACTAAGGGTTAAAGGGACAGTTCACTACGTACAGGCGGAGGTTCGCAGTACGCCCCTCAGGATCTATTATCCGGATAAGCGATGCACTTCGACGTGATGTTGACATTCCTCCTGTTCCTGTCAGATCCGTTGCCGATGAAACTCTCTCCCAATCTGATGGCCAAGAGGAGGCGCCGATGACTGTAGCATCTGCGCCGGTCTCCAGCAGGCCTCGAAGTTTGACAGCGCTGGGTTTGTGCTGGGGGTTCGCGCTTCACCATCGATGGTTGGGCGCTGTTTTGTGAATGACTGCGTCCGACAAACGCGTGGCTCACCAGTAGAGCCAAAGCCACCCGTTCCTCTGAGCGTGTGTTCCTACGAGGGGGCACTTCCTGTGTGTGCATGGAATAGCACAAGGTGGCATACACGTTCTCCCCGCGGGGACTGTTACGGTGGGGATGGGGTCCAGACCATTGCCGGTAATTGCCCTTCCAAGTCGGCACCAATGACCGCGGGCAAAACAAAGAGACCACGAGAGAGGACACCAGAGCGGCCCAGGGACAAAGCACTGAGTCCATGACCCAACGCACCCTTTGCCGCCCTCAGCTCCGCCGCGCGGGGACACCCACTCCGCACTCTGGGGGTGGTGGAGCGGAGCCGCGCCACAGCCGTCCGGTGGCGAACTGGGGATCGGGGGGCAGAACAGGGTCCCCGTTGACATCACACTTTGAGGGCGGTGCTTAAAACGGTGATGCCCCTTTCAGCAACGTGGTCGAGGGTTCGGGTCGCCATCTTGGCTCCCCCGGGGGCAGCCGCGCTCAAAGTGGCGCGGTTTGGCACGCCTGAAGCCCAGCACGGTGTGGTTTGCAGCGCCGCGGCTGAATGCGCGCTGGATTGGCGTTACCGTGGTCTATTGTGCCAATACGGGTGCACGCTTCCATCGTGGCGACCGAAGGAGGAGTTTCCAGCATTGGCAACACCTTCTGGCAGCCCGGGTTTGCATTCTGCGTTGCTGGTGTCGATAATGAGGCAGCTTTGGCAGCACCGTTCTCCACTTGCTTATCGACAGCCGTCCCCAAACCGTCCATAAACTGCATCTATGGCTCCTCTTTTGCCTGCCTGATGCCTGTGAACGCCCTTAACGCATTTCCCGACATTCGGCACTTTAAGCATTGCCTTAAGCGCCGCTTCTGCCGACGGGCGCCGAATCTCTGGGGCAAAGGGAGCCTGCAGCTGCGGCATGGTAACAGGAGGAGCCCCGTTCCCTGCGGGATTCCAGCCCGCGAGAGAGGGTCCCCCGGATTCCGGACGAGATCATCAATCGCTGCTCCATCGCATCGCCCCCTCCAATAGGACAGAAATATCGCTTTCGGGGGGGGGTGAGCAGCATTTCGGCACCGGCTGTGGTATCACACGGAGTCATAAGCTCACCCTGTACCGCAGTCTGTAAAAGGCTCCTGGGATATGGCGGGGCTGGCCCCTGCTGCAGTACATCTTTCTCAGCTCTTTCATCAGTTCCCATCGCATCGGTTCCCTACTCCTGAGGTCGATTATTCCGTATTATCCCAGGAAATGCCATCTCAAAATGCTCCCATCCGCTGCAGCGTCACGGGGCAGTTTTTGCCAGCGTTTACGAGGGTCTCAACCTTCTCCACCCTAAACGGCCACGGGGAGTACCAAATGGGGAGGGTGCGGTGGGGGGGGGGGGTTGCCGGCGGGGGGGGTCGTGGTGGGGAGGGTCGCAGTGGGGGGGTCAGCGCCATGTCCGCAGACGGCACCACGGGCGCCGCAGGGGCAGCGGCAGTCGCTTTGTTCAGTGGTCGGTGACTGCGCCCCGCGATGCGCTCTGCAGTTGCTGAGAGCCGCGGAGAGTGAGCGCCGTGGTGGTAACAGCGGAGAAACGATGTCCTCCACGATGTCCTCCCCCGGGACGCAGCCTCCCACAGAGGCTCTTTGGCCGAGTCCCACTGCTCCGCTGGCTGGGAAGGGACAGCAAATCCCCCCCTTGAGCCATGCAAGCAGGGCAGGAATGGCCTTTGCATCCTACGCGCTGCCCCGCTGCTTTAAAACGCACATTAGCGAAGAACCAACGGTCCCTTCTTCCGCAGCCGTCTGCGATCCCATCTTCTGAGCGCTCTCCTTTCTCCAAGGGGCGTATTCCCCCGGGAGCACAGCGCTCTGGGCTCTGTCTGAACTCGCTGGGTCAGCTGCTCCCCCGGGGCTCTCATCCGCCTCTCAAGTCCCTGTTCGGGCGCCATTTGTGTGGAATAAGGCACGGACCCGTTTCTGGTTAGGAAACGAAATGGTTTATTACCCCAAGGCCCGGGGTTGACATAGGCTCTACCAAGTACCCGCGGCTGCTTTCTTCCTCCTTCTCTTACCTTTCCCTGCAGTACTCCCAACGCTTTCCCAGCACATCCCTCTGCTGTCTCAACGCTCTCCCAGCAGCCAGTCTAGCTCAGAAATCCATCACATCATGGTCCTCTCCACCCACAGGCAGAACAGCACAGAAGCACACAACACAGCAGGAGCTGGGCCTGCGCTCCAGGGCATGGCACCAGCTGGACCCCCACAGCACAGCACAGCAAAGGGGGCAGAAGGCACCCACAGGAACCCCAGGATGATGGGGGAAGCCACGAGAGAGCTCAGCCCCCAAGCAAGGGCCCTTCCCAGGCCCCAGGCCCGGCTCCCCCCCAGCACAGGACACAAGAAGCAGCAGCCAATGTCTCTCCTCAGCCCTCTGCTTTAAACAATCTATTAAAAGCACATGTTATTTCACAGCATCACCCATCGTTGGCCCTGGGATAAGAGAGGGGCTGGGGGGGAACAATAAGAAACCATCAGCTGCAAAAAACATCCAGCGCTGGGCTGGGAATGGGGGGCATGGGATGGGGGGCAGAGCAGGGACCTGGGGGGGACTATGAGAAGAAGAAAGGCTTCAGGGGAACGTTGTGGGGCTGCAGGAAGGATGTAGAGGAAGGAAGAAATTTGGTACTTGGGTTTGGGACATGGGGAGGGATCATGGAGCCGTCAGCGTAACAGCTTCATTGGCTTTGGGGCGGGGACACGGGGGATGCGGGTGGGTTCTTTGGGGGTCCTCTTGCTGCCCCTCTGGGTGCTGTTCCGCCAACGACACGCTGAGGAGACAAGAGGAGAGAAGCAGATGAAGCAGCTCCTGCGGAACAGCAGCAAACCCAGAGCCCCTCCTGATGAGGATCCAAGCCTCCTCCTTCCTACCCCTCTCCAAGTACCCAGCACCCTTCCCAGGGCTGTGGCTACAGCCGGGAAGCAGCAAAGCCCAAAGAGCATCTTCCAGCAGCGCCAAACATCCCATTCCCAGGTGTCTGCCCCCCCGGACTAGAATGGGGCAGGCGCAGCAGCAGCTTGCTGCCTGCCTGAGGCAGGGATCGCTCCGACAGCCCATCGCGCTGCAGGGAAGGGGTTCCCTGGGTGCCCGGCTGGGGGTGGAGGGGCACAGGGCTCACCTGGGATGCGGGAGGGCTGCACACCGCTCTTGCTGCTGCGCTGAAGTGGGGCAGTGCAGCTCTGGAGCCCATCCAGGGAGGGGAAATCGACGCTGTGAAAGAGAAAGGGACCGTTTCAAACCCCCAAAGCTCAGGGCAGAGGCCCCCATCATCTCCAGCTGTCACAGGTGAGGTGGCACAGACACATGCAAGGACGGGGGCTGGAGCCCCAGGGGGAGCAGAGGCAGGAGCTGCCGCCATGGAGCACTGCGGGGCACAGGGTGCTGGTGGCTGTCTCACCTCTCCACTCGCCTCCGCTTCAGCACAGACGCGTTGGGGACAAAGGAGCTCTTCATGGCCAACGCTGGGATGGGGCCTCTGTAGCCAAGGAAAAGAGGGTTAGTGCCAGGGGATGGATCCTGACCACCCGCTCTCAGAAGGCTCAGAGGCAACCAGGCAATGCCATCCCCCGGCAGGGAACAGCAGTCATGGGAAACCGGCCCAGTTTCAAAGGGGAAGTGGTTGGAAGGAGATGGAAGCGGGCACCCCGTGCCAGCGCCTCAGCACCCTCACAGGGAAGAGCTTCTTCCTTACATCCAACCTGAACTTCCCATCTCAGTTTAGAGCCATTACCCCCTGTCCTGGCACTACAGTTCTCTGATGAAGATCCATGCAGGAGGTGACAGCCACTTGGGAACTGCTGCTCCCAAAGGTGGTTGGGCCATTCCCCTGTGCCTCAGTTTCCCCAGTTACTCTTTAGAGGAATCATTTCCTGGAGCTATAGGAGGAGACAGGGAGACCTAAGGGTGTCCCTGCATTATCAGGGGTGGTCTGATCTCTGCTTTTGGATGGTCAGATTCACACAGCAATAAGAACCACAATGACAACCCCAGCACTGTGCAGTCCCCCTCTCAGGGACCTGCTTCCCAACCAGGACGGGGGGCTCCAGGAGCCACCCGCAGGATGCTCCTCCATGTCCAAAGAGAAAAGGAGAAGCAGAACTGGATTTTCTGTCTTTGCCATTGATTCACACATGAGCCCATCCCCAGACTGAGTGCCTCCTGCCCAGGGCCCCTCGTAGCAGAGCTGCAGTGATCCACAAAGGATTCCCCCAGACAGCAGGGCCGCAGAGGGGAGATGCCCAAACATGCCCTTAACCCAGGCAGGGCAGCACTCACTCAGGCATGAAGAGGCTGTCCTGCTCTTTCTGGTGGCAGTGGCTGCTCTCCCCATCAGAGAGCTCCGACAGGTTGAGGGCAACGGGCACGATGGCGCTGGGGGATCTATCGTCCTCGCAGACCTCAAAGGTCCCATTGAGGTCGTGGGCCGGCAGGGAGCAGCGGTTCTGGGCAGCTGACACTGCCAGGGGCACACGGCCTTTGGTGACTGTTGCCGGGCAGATTCTGGGCATGGGACACGGTGGCACCGCGGAGCCAGGGGATGCCGGAGCTTCCGCTTCGAGCCAGGGAGTGCCCGGGCTCTGTGGCCTGGGAATCTCCGCTGCCTTCCCGCATCCCCGCTGGCGCTTCGTCGGCCTTCGGACGCTGCGGCGAGGTCCTGGTGGGGAAGCACTGCCCTGCTCAGACTCCCTCCTCTCAATGGGGCTCGAAGCCATGGGCACGCAGCTGGAGAACGGAGCAGGCTGCTGCAGGCACTGCAGGTCGGCACTCAGCACAGGGGCACCGCACACGATGACAGATGCCTCATCTAAAGGAGCAAGAAAGAAGCAGTCACCTCTCTGCCTGCAGCTCCTGGGAATCCCCAGACCGCAGCGCATTCCCCTTCTCCTCCATCACAGCTCAGTGGACATCTGCCCACCAAGCCCCATGGCACTCATTTCCCATCCATCAAACCACATTAAACCCAGAGGAAAAGAGCCAGCACAAGTAATCCTGCCCCCCGTCAGCCTAAAGGCACCAGGCCGGTCCCAGAGCCACTGCCTGTGGCAATGCCTCAGCTCTCCCAGGAAAACGGGGTCTGCAGAGCCCACAGCTTTGCTACTGCGTTCACGGGTTAGCAATGAGGATGAGGAGGAAGAGCTCAGCCCCGGTCACGCATCGGCCGAGGACACAGCCAGGCTGAATTGGGCAAACAAACCATGGAGACAAAGGAGAGGGGCCAGCAGCAACTGTCCCAGATCCAAATCCTCACCATCAGAGCTCCACTTCATCCTCTTGGCTGGGGCGGCCTCGCTGACCTCTGCAGGCGTGTTCAGAGGCACAGCTTGCTCAGGGCTTCCACCGGGGTCCTGAGGGACCAGGCGCTTCAGCTCCTCAAGCACATGGACCAAGTCCAGAGTGAGGAGGTTGGCAGCCTTCAGGACGGAATACAGCTTCTGGATGCCACCCAGGACAGAGGACACAGGCCTGGGGACAGAGAGATGAACCAGTCAGCAGGTGACCTGGAGCCAGGATCACCAGTAAGAGGCACTCAGCACCACCAGCACGACCTCTGAGACACCACCATAGGTGGGGCAGAGCCCATTATCCGAGTTCTGGGGGAAGAGAAGCAAATATGAAGCTGGGAGGTGCCCGAATGACAATCTCTTCCTGGGGAATATCGAGGTGTGCGTTCACCTGCTGGTTACAAGGGACCAAACAGCCCCGACAGACTTTGTGCTGGGCTTCAGACACTTGTGGGCTCGGCTGGAGACAGAGCCAGGCCCACGTCAGGGCCAACCTTCCCCAGGAGACCTTTCTGAAGAGGTTCATTCTGCCAAGATGCTCAGGGCAGACACACGAGCAGATGGTGCTGTGGGAGCCCTGCCAGGGCAGGACCTGGGGGAGCCAAGGCAGGAGGAAAGACTTCAGCGGTAGGTTCAGAACTAACACCACACACTTCAGGCTCAAACAGTTGCTGTGCCTGGAAACCTTCATAGCTGGCATTTCCAGGAGAGATTATTCCATGGGATTAGATCCCAGGAGCCAGACCCCTTGTTTTACAGGGCAGGCAGTCATCTGAAGGCAAAGATGTGGGCCCGTGTTCATCTAGACCAGCCCCAGGATGGCTACAGGCAAGAGCAGGGCGGACAACCCACCTTCCACAGGCACCCAAGAGGACATGGGGAGGGCAGGAGGACACTCACTTCTCTGTGTGGCGGCCGGACAGCCCCTGCAGAAGGCTGTTTCCTCCAAGCCCCGGTTCCTTCAGCTCCAGCTGCAGGTCTGCCCGATGGGATGCTCGAGGGCTGCTGGGAGGCATTTCCTCTGGAGCCTGGAGCAATCACCCAAAATTCCTTACCCATCTAGCCCAGGGTTAGCCCACGCTTGAGCTGAGTTTGCTCCCCAGAATGCTTGTTACCTGGGAAGTTAAGGGGTTTCGCTAGCAAACCACGGCCCAGCACATGCTGAGCCACGACACACGGACCCACTGAGCTCCTGCCATCTTCCAGCAGGCCCTGGGTACCCCATGAGACCCCCAGCTTCTTCTGGGCCCTGCTCATCATGCCAAGCCCTGCTGTGCTGCCCATCCCTTCTCTCACCTCATCCTCCAATTCCAGCTGCATCTCAACAGGCAAGCCAGCCTGCAGCTCCAGCTGCTCTCCAGCAGTCTCCCTCTCATCATCAAGGGCCAAGTATGTCAAGTTTGCTTCCTCCAACCTACAGAAGCCAGAGAAGCAGGCACTGAGCCAGAGAAGATCCTATGGTGAAGCACCATTTTGCACCAGAAGTTTTGGGATGGATCAAACAGAAGATTGGGCCTTTGCAGCCCAGCTTCCCTTGGTGCTCGTGTGCTCTGCTCCATCAGGTTCAGAACCAAACCCAACCGCAGTCGAGATGATGGTGCACACCAGCAGCTCCTCTGCTTTCTGACAGGCACGAGGCTCTTGTCAGCACTAAAACCCAGCAGGCTCCTCGACACAGGGGACACCAGGAGGTCACACACAAAAGCTCTGTCGCTTCTTTGCCCCCCAGCCTCACCTGGGCAGCTCCACTGGGCTCAGGCTGGAGGGAGCCTGTGGCACTGGTGCCCGGTTCTCTGCCTCTCGGGCAGCATCCTCGTAAGCACGAAGCTTTGCCCGCAGATCTGCCACCTGCAAGGAAGGATCTTCTGTTTGCTCTGATGGTTTTATGACCCCCGGAGCTCAGGGGTTTGCATCCCAAACGAGCCATAGCTAAAGACAGAGCCCTGCCCTCCCCACCAACATCTCACCTCCCCTTTCAGCTGCTCACAGATCTCGACATATTCACACACATGGAAGTCAGAGCTGCGCGTGTTGCTCTTCAGCTGCGGAGACGGGGACAAGGCAGAGGTTAAAGAAGCACTGGGGCAGCACATACCCTCTCCTGACACTGGAGCAGGGCAGCCCCTCAGCCTCCTCCAGGATTCAGGGGCCCCATGGAGCCCCGGGGAGGCTGCAGCAGACACAGTCTGCACTCAGACACAACACTGCACAGTCACAAGCCTTTTTAGGCTCTGGGCCGAGAAGCTTTGGCAGAAGCCTGGGCACACACTGTCTGCAGCTCCATCAGCTGCTTTCTGCCGAGAGCAGCACCCGCAGGGCTGGGAAACTCATGCTGGATAAGGGAAGCTCCCACTAATCTACCCCACCATGCAGCCGGCTCCCTCCCATCCATCAGCAGCTGCCAAGCACGCAACACATCACCACTGCAACACGAGCTCCTCACCGACAGCTTGATCTCCTTGGCCCTGCTGGCGTACTTGAGCGTGTTGTAGGTGTCCTCATAGGCCAGCACAGAGGGACTCACCGCCGCCACCATGACAGTGCAGCAGTTGCCACCAATGGAGTCCTTCAGCAGGCGTGTCAGCTTGCTGTCCCGGTATGGGATGTGGCTTTTCTTGCTCTGTACCAAGAGACCAAGGATCTGCTCAGCTTTTGGCCCTCGGGCCCTCAGCTCCTAACCCTGAGTCACAAGGAGGTGGCTGCACTCACCCCACAGCACCAGCAGGACTGAAACCTGCGGACACCACTCACATTCAGGGAGCCCGAGCCCAGCAGGGCCATGTGGGGAACAGCGGTACCTTTGCATCAGCCAAGGCATTGATGACGTTGATAAGGGCCAGCAGCGAGCGGTTGATGTTGGCACCCTCCCGGAGCCGCTCTCCCCTGGTGTTGGCGACCGATGCTCGCTCTGAGCCTGCCAGGTCAACCAGGCTCATCTTGGCCACCTTCAGACCCCGACTGAGGCTGCCAATGCAGTCCTGCTGCTTCACATGGATCTGTGAGGACAGAGATGGGCGAGGCTGCAGCTCAACAAGGCACCTGGGGTTATTGACTGGAGGCAGCTCAACAGCAGGGCAAGAGCTTGATGCTTAGAATAGGATGGCCAAGTGGATCGTGTGGGCTATGAGGCAGAGAGGAGCCTGGCACACCAAGAAGACAAGCCAAAAACTCAGTGATGACATGAGCGGCAAAAACATGGAAAGGATCCTGCCGGAAGTGACAGAGCTATGGAAAATAATCAGCATCTCCTATGCTTGGTGCACAAGCAGGGCAGAGCTGGTTGGGTCCCCAAAGGGCAAAACACCACCCAGAGCCCCAGCCCCAGTGGATTGTGTCAAACTCAAGACACCAGTGGGGGTCTACAAGCTCCCGGAAGACAGTGGCTCTCTGTGCCCCCTTGCAGGCATCAGCCAGGGCTTGCAGTGCTGAGCCAAGATCCAAGCCGGTGTGAGCAAGGAGGATCACGGCCACCAGGACTCATCCGGCAGCATCAATCCATAACTTCCCCTTCTGCATCCCTAAAGGCCTCTCTGGAGAATGCAAACGCTTTCCCCACAGCCTTCAAACACAGCCCCCAAGGAGCAACTCCTGCATGGACTGGAGGTGCCACGGAAGCGCTGGAGCCCAGTAACAGGCTCTGCATCCTCACCAGACTGTGGCTTGCCTGCCAGGAGGCGAAGCTAGCAGCAGAAAGGGCAGATTTCCAGCACAGCTCATGGATTCACAGCAGGCAGCAGTCCAGCACCCACCAACAAACCCAGCTGGGATGCCGGCTGGAAAAGCATCCAGACACCTGGACTTCCCCCTGCAAGCAGCCATGGGTGAGACACCAGCTTCAGACTGAAATGGCAGTCAGAGCCCTCCGTCTCCCCACACAGCCGGGACCGCCCTGCTAATGCAGGGGAGGGCCAGGCTGGAATGGAAATCAACTGGCAGGTTTGCATAGGACCAAGAACTGGGGAGCCCATTTACAGAGCCCCTAGGGGAATGGAATTCCCAGCTCAGTGCCCACAAGACACGATGGAGCAGACAGCCTGCTCAAGGCACAAGCACGAACCACCCCTTTGCTCTGGCTCAGGTTTTAGGTACAGCTCCCATATGTGAAGTCAACAGGAGTCAAAAGCATAGGGTGAAGTCTCAGCCCCAAGGGACAGAACACCAACCTGAGAGCAGGGAGCTGGCTGGGAGGTGTGACCACCAGCACCACCAGTACATGCTGTCCTGCGGCAGTGTGGCCAGGGCTCTGTCCAGCCCCATGCCTCTCTTTTCAGGGCTACAACCACTCCACTTTTCCCCATGGCACATGGGGAGCAGCGGCAGGAACCCCAGTCCTGGCATGGGCTCGCTTCCTAGTCTCTTTTTAAGCACCAATCCCCAGTGACACTGCATCCACCAGCCCTCACCTGGAAGATGGCATGCGAGCGGGAGGAGGCAGCGTTGGCATCCGTGGGATGCTGTGTCCGGTTTTTGTTGCCATTGGCCAACATCTCCAGGAGCTGCTCTGCTGATGCAGGCTGGGAGAGAACAGGGAGAGGGATGATACCAGAGTGCCCCATCTGCAGCCACAGACACAGCCCACCACAGAGCACCCACAACTCCGGCATCCTGCAGCACTGTGGGCCTCCTCTCAGCTCAGGGGCATGCTCGCTGCCAGGCAGGAGCTGTGCAGATGGCACCCCCCTATCTTCATGCACTCCCTATCTCCAGCACACGTCTGCTTTCAGAACCGGGGTAGCTGCAGCACTGCCCATTTTTATCCCTGTTGTGCCCAGTTGAGTACCTACCTGGTGGAAGGAGAGGCCCTGAACCACAGCTCCTCTCTCAGGATCCTCCCGGATCGCTAGAGGTCCCTTGGGCTCCAGCAGGTCAAAAATCTGTTCGTTGTACACCTGAAGCAGGGAACTCAATGTAAGGCTGAGGTTTGGCTCCCCGGTGCCGGGCAGAGAGAGGAGCTTCGTACCCCAGGGTCACACACAACCTTGTGTCCCACTCCCAACACCACCTCCAGGAGGTCACTACACCGAGAGCAGCTGATGGTGCTCTAGGGGACAGCTCAGGAGGGCTTTAAAAGCAGCTCACTTTGCCACAGCTCCTCTAAAGCCTTTCCAGCCAGGAACCCCTTATTGCTACATAACCATCGCATGGGAAGAGAAAATGCCACGACTCCATACAGGAGAAACCAGCAACACCAGTTCATTGAACTGGGAGGGTGAGCCTGCTTCCAGTTGGGCTCTAGGGCTGCCCTGGGGACACCGGGTACCTGAGCGTGGCAGTACAGGGTCTGGATCAACCCCAAATCTTAGTGGCAGCGACCCAGAGGCGGCAGCCGCAATGTACCTCCTGGTAGGAGACTAGGACCTCACAGCTCTTCTCCTGCTTTCTGGCCTCAATCCTCTTGTACAGCTCCACCATGGTGAAGTACATGACACCAGGGCTGTGCTCTGAGCCCAGCATGGTGTAGGTTTTCCCTGCTCCGGTCGCGCCATAGGCAAACACTGAGAGGAGAAAGGGTGGATGGTTGAAAGAATGGATGGGAGCAGTACAAAGTCCGCTCCTCGCTGGAGAGATGTGGAGACCTTCCCGCAGCAGCCCCTGCAGCAGGGCTCGCACACAGGCTCCAGAGACGAGGCAAAGCTCATTACCCACTGCGCTACCTGCAGTGGCCTTCAGTGCAGGTTATTGCCTCCTTTCAGCCTCTCCAATCGAGGAGAAGCAGAATGAGTCCCCAAACCATCACTGCTTGCACGCTCAAGTCACCTCCAAACTCTCCCCTTTAACAAACCAAGCAGCCCCATTCCCCCATCTCTCACCAGAATGCATTTCTTCATCCCGCCCTCATAATTCATCTCATTATTCCCCCCCAGTCTTTCAACACCCTCTTTAAAACATCCCCATCAGACCAGGACACACTGATCCAGAGAGCCTCAGCCCTTCTCCCCATTAGCAGCACTCAGTGCCGCGCGACTCTCTCATTTGAGGATGCTGGAGTTCTTTTCTGCAGATAGAGACACGAGACGTGCCCACCTGGCAGGCACAGTGACAGAGGCAGCCTTCAGCGCCTCACAGAGCACATGGGGAGCCAGGAATAGCATCCTGCAGCGCCAGTGCCCGGCCCGGCACATGATGAGACAGGAGCACGGTGTCTCCCGCTCGGTGCCTGCCTCGCACAAGTGATGTGCTCATTAAGGCACCGTCTGCTGACAGCCTGCAAACGGCACAGGGGCTGCAGCATCACGAGAGGAGCTGTCAGGCCCAGCTTCATGGAGCTGCCAGCCTGGGAGATGCTCATGAGGGGCACAGTAACCCCCAGAGTACCCCACGATGTGGCTGCTTCACCCCAGATCCCACTCTGAAACTCAGCATCCCCCGTGGATGCAGCCCCAGATCCAACCTACCTTCACTGCTGCCACAGTGCTCCGCTGACTCCCGTTCAGGTCAGTGCCTACCAGAACCCACAGGTCCCTCCCAGGCGCACAGATCCCAGCCTGTACCCAGCTCCTGGATTAGCCCATCACAAGCACAAGGCTTCCCACTCATCTGTGTTAATCTACACATCGTCCTTGTTCACCTTGCCCAGCCCAGCCAGGTCTCTCCCACAAACCCTCTCCACCACAGAGCACCGTGGGTCCTCAGCACAACACAGACATGGATCTGCTTGAGTGGGTCCAGAGGAGGGACAATGAAACGGCCCGAGGCTGGAGCAGCTCTGCTCTGGAGTCAGGCTGAGAGAGCTGGGCTGGTTCAGCCTGGAGAAGAGAAGGCTCTTAAGGGGAGACCTTACGGTGGTCTTCCAATTTATAGAAATGGGGCTTATAAGAAAGCCGGAGAAAGATTTTTTCACCAGGATTTGTGCATCAGGAAACAAGCAACGGTTTTTAATTGACAAAGGACAGTTTTGGATTGGATATAAGGAAGAAATGTTTGACGTGAGACACTGGCACAGGGTGCCCAGAGAACCTGTGTCGGCCCCATGGGGCTTGGAGCAACCTGCTCCAGTGACAGGTGACCCTGCCCATGGCAGAGGCCAGCCTCGATGAACTTTAAGGTCCCTTCCAATCCAAACAAGTCCGTGATTCTACAGGACCACTTCATGTTTTGCCTCCCCTCGTTTACCTGCCGAGATTAGACATTCCCATGTCTAAGCCCTACCCTGATCACACCTGCCATCACCCCAGCTTGGTGCCCCCAACAAGTTTAAGGCTGCAGGTTTTGCATTGCTGTTGTGCACAACCCCCCCCCCAAATTTTTCCAAACTAAATCCACAGCTCCACCAAGCCCTTGGAGCAGGAGCTCCTAAAAGACCAAAGACATTCCCAGGTCTTACCAGAGCAGTTGTAGCCATCGAGGACTCTGTCCAGCAGCTCGGAGGTGGTGTGCTGGAACACCTCCTCCTGCGTGGCCTGCTCCCCAAAGACCCGGTCAAAGACAAACTTCAGCTCCTTGCCCTGCTGCCTGGGCCCCCGCAGGGGCAGCGCGCTGCTGGGGGCACCGCCGGGCTCCTCGGGGTTGAGGACGATGAGGTGCGGGTCAGCGATGCGCAGGGCCGAGGCCGCGGCCCGCTCACTGCGGGCCAGGGGCCGCACGCGCACCATGACGGCCACGGTGCCCTCCTCGGGGGGCGGGCACGGCACCATGGTTGCAGCAGGGACGGGCACCGGGCTGCTGGGACGGCTCAGCTCCGAGCTCCAATGTCTCACAACGGACCTCGCACGCTGGGGGAGACCAACGGCTCAGCGCGAGAGAAGCGGTTGAGGGGGGGGGCTTGAAGCTGAGCAGGGCCTGGCACACCCACCCCTGGCCTAACCCCAGAGCCGCCGGTACAGCCCCAACTGCCGCACCAACGGCTCCGCACCCCCTCCGCCACGGCACCGACCACACCCCCCCCGGGCCCCCACAGTCTCTCACCCCTCTGAGCCCCCACAGCCGCTCACCCCCCCCCGGGCCCCCACAGCCGCTCACCCCCCCCCGGGCCCCCACAGCCGCTCACCCCCCCCCGGGCCCCCACAGCCGCTCACCTCCCCCGAGCCCCCACAATCTCTCACTCCTCTGAGCCCCCACAGACGCTCACCCCCCCCCGGGCCCCCACAGCCGCTCACCCCCCCCCGGGCCCCCACAATCTCTCACTCCTCTGAGCCCCCACAGCCGCTCACCCCCTCCACGGGCCGCTGTCCCACAGCCCTTCCGAACGCCTCGGACCCCTCACACCGCCTCCCCTCGAGAACCACATCACCCCCCAACCCCTACAGAAGCCTCTATAGAGACCCCGCCCCCTTTTTTTTTGCTCTTTTTTGCTCTTTTTGCCCCTTTTTGCCCCCCCGCACCGCTCCCACCTCCACCGCTTCCACCGCTTCCGCCGCTCCGTATTCAAACGGATCCTCAATACCGGCCCTCTCTCCTGATTGGTCGCCTTGCCACGCCTCCCCTCCCCATTGGCTGCCAGCGCCACGCGCCGCGCGAGGTGCCCCCTGGGAGTTGTAGTCCCGCGTGCCCCCCCCCCGCCGCCATCTTCCCCCCCCCGTGCTCCGCTCCCTTCCCCGCCGGGGCCGCCGGGGCCGCCGGGCCCTGAGGCGGCAGCGCGGGGCGGTGCGAGCGGGCAGGGACCGGACGGGGCCCCGCGGCGTGCGGAGGGGCCTGGGGTCGGCCCCCGGTGCCGGGGCTGCGGTGGCTGCAGCCACCCCCGGCGGTGCCCTCCTCAGGGGGCAGCCCCGGCGCTAATGAGCCCCCGGTTAATTAACGCTGAGGAGGGAGCGCTGCTGGGGCCGGGCGCTGGCACCCATCCCGGTGCCCATCCCGGTGCCCAGGGCCGCCCGCACGTCCCCGGTGGCTCCGTCCTCGAACCCAGCGCAGGAGGAGGCCGCTGGCCCCGGGCAGCCGCTGTCACCTCGAATTGGGCCACATCCTGCGTGTGCCGAGGCCGCGGTGACGGGTGAGTGAGCCCCAGGGTCCCCATGGCTCCGCGGAGCCCGACCGCGTCCCCGCTCCGTGCACGGGGACGCGGTGTGCCCGAGGGAGCCCCACCGCGGGGCTCTGGGCACAGGGATGGGGTGGTGGTGGCGGCACCCGCAGTGTCCCCATGGGGGTGGCACAGGGGAGCCCATCCCGAGGGGGAGGTTGTGGGGGGCTGGACAAGGACACTGCCCCTGGAGGGGGGGCCGTTGGCTCTGCCCCACGTGGGGACACAGACAGCAGACGGGGTGAGGTCACAGCTCTGCTTTACCATGGAGTCCCCCGCGCCCCAGTGCAGCCCCCCCCAGGGCACAGGGCTGGGGACAGGGGGGGCACACCGTGTGCTGTACATATATACAGCAGGACCCGGCCCCGGCATCGCCCCGGGTGTGGGGAGGCAGTGAGGAGCCATGGGGCCAAGCGGGGCACGCAGCCAGGGAACGGGAGTGCAGTGGGGCAGCACGGGGGTCCCCAGCTTCTTGCTGGCCCCCAAACTCCTATGGCCCCCCAGGCCTGAATTAGCAGCCATGGGGTCAGCTAATGGGAAAGAGGGGCTGTGGGGCACTGCAGGTGGCCTGGACCACTGTGGGGGGATGCTGGAACCATGGCAGAGGGAAGCTGTGGGGCTGCTCAGTAGTAAGGAGAGGCTATAGGGCTGGACAGCAGTGGGGATAAACCATGGGGCTGGAGAGCAGCAAGGGGATGCTGTGGGGCTGGGTGGTCAGTGGAGGTTACCATGGGGGGATTCTGTTGGGCCAAACCCCAGCAAAGGGATGCCATGGGGCAGGACAGTCACTGGGGGATGCCGGGGGGCGATGCCGTGGGTCCAGGCTCAGTCCGAGTAGATGATGAAGCCGGAGAAGGTGCTGTACTTGTTGTTGTTGCCGCCGTGGGCTTTGCCCCCATCCAGCTTGATGAAGACCTCATCGCCCGCGTCCAGGTGCAGGATGACGCTGTTGCTGGCGTAGTCGTAGTTCTGGTCGGCGTCCTGGGCGATGGCGCTGGCCCGGACCTGCGCGGGGGACACCGCATTACGTGGCTCAGGGCCTTGGATCCCATGGGATACCCATATCCCAGCTCGCTCCCAGCCAAGGAGAGCGCCTGCCAGCTCCGGGGTGGTGTGGGGAGCTCTGGGTGCCCACCCGTGGGTGGATGGGTCCTGGATGGAGGTGGCTGCTCCGAGCATCACCCAGAGCCTCACCTTGAGCTGGCAGGTCTGGGTTTGGATGGGGGGCAATGGCACGGACATAGGACCATGGCTCTGGATTTGGATGCAGGACCACAGCTCAGACATGGAACCCCACCTCTGGGTTCAGATGCATGATGACAACTCAGACACGGACCCTGACTCCAGGTTTGGATGCAGGACTATGGCTCAGACACGGGACCACGGCTCCGGGTGCAGACATAGGACCACAGCTCACACACAGAACCCCATCTCCAGATCGAGATGTGGCACCACAGCTCTGACGTGAAACTCTGACTCCAGGTCTGGATGGCTCAGACATAGCTCCAGGTTCAGATGTGGGACCACGTCCCGGACACAGGACCCCATCTCCCAGCGCGGCCCCAAACCAACTGGATGAACCCAGTGCATCCCCACACATGTCCTCACAAGCTTCAGGGGGACCGTGAACGTGTGGTGAGGGCTGAGCTCAAACCCCTCAAACCAAGCCTTGAGCTCAGGCAGCTGCCGCCCCGCTGAGGAGCACGATGCTGGAGGACAAGGCCAGGAGGTGCCGGCAGAGCTGGAGGTGCCTGGAAGAGAAGCTGTGTGGCTGGAGCCTGCTGCTGCTGCAGCATCATTTGGGTAATCAAATCTAGCCGGCGCCTTGCAGGGACATGGTGTGGCGCTGGGTGACAGTGACAAGCTGGCAGGTAAAACCCCAAGTGAAATGCAGAAGTGATGCTCCTAATTACAACCAACGAGAATGGGCTTTTAATTGGATCACGCCAGGCGGGGAGGCACCGACGAGAGGCTGCGGGGTGCCAGATGTGGGGTGGGAAGGAGGGGGGTCCCCGCGGATCCCCGTCATTTGCCCCTAGGACAGCATCCCAGGGGTGCGCTTCTCCCTGGGATTGCGGCCGCCCCTCCCCACGCTCACAGGAAGCCTGCGATGGTGTGGGTTAACTGTTAACTCTGGAACCTCCTGGTAGCCCAGGGGGTGGTCCCACAGGGCTTGCTCTCATGCAGCCATATCCTTCGTGCCATCACTATCACCCTGAGCCTACCCCAGCACCACGAGGGTCCCTGTCCCCAAGGCTCACAGGGGGTCACAGTGCCCCAGTCTCCAGGGAATGCTGCCTCTCCGGGGGTTGTGTGAGGAAGAGAAGCAGAGGGGGAAGGAAAACGGGGAAGAGCCTTGCTGCCGGGCTCTGCTGCCATTGTCCTCCCTGCAGCCAGAGCCATTCCCTGCCATCCGTCTTCCCTCAGCCGTGTGCCCTGGTGCTCACCAGGGAAGATAAACGGCAGGGCCAGGCCGAGCCACTGCCGGCACCGCGGTGGCAGAGGAGGTGGGGGCTGCCACCAGGGCCCCCCGCCATGGTCTCGTGCCCCTCATCCTGCTCCGTGCCTCAGTTTCCCCATGCCACAGCCAGAGGTGGAAACCATGGGGGCACGCACGGCCCCTGGAGCTGGCTCTGCCGCAGCCGGTCACTGACCCCAGTGATGCCACTGGGGGTGTCACCATCCCTGGGGACCCCGCGGGATGGTCCCCAATGTCGCTGCGGCACCCAAGGGCCCCCGGCTGTTGCAGTACAGGGCGCTCCTGTGTCTGTGCTGAGCCGCTCGCTGTGACACTCGGTGCCTGGGGGACACCATGTGCCACAGCCACCATGGCCCAGGACACCCAGTGTGTGTCAGCGGGCCCCCCCAGAACCCACAAGTGTGATGGTGGGTGCTCCCCCGCAGCCCACCCTGGCCAGGGCAGTGGGTGCCCTTCAGGACTCCCGGCAGTGCCCCCACAGGCAGGGTCCCCTGGGGACTGTCTCCAGGCTCCCTCCCATGGGGACCCCAAAACCACCCGGATCTAACCCAGCACCTCCCATCCCGCTGCCCCTCTGGCTTCATCCACGGGCTAAGGCAAATAAGAGCCATTGCCGCTAACGAAGCACCAGGAGCAGCTTCCCGAGCGCGAACTCCCCAGGCTCTCATTAGCTCCAGCCCCGACACGGGGGTGATGGGCTGTGCCCGAAACCGGCAGCGCCCAGAGGAGAAAGGGGGCTCAGAGAGGGGGGGGGGCCAAGCTCTAATTCCCCTGGAGAATACCGGGATTGACCCTAATCCATTGGGAAGCCCCTTGGGACCTCCCAGCCTTGCCAGGGGCGGGGTGGTTTAGCAACAACCCCCCAGTTAACGCCGGGTTTAATGATTTGGGGCATTTTGGGGGTACCTTTCTCAAGCCCGCGCCGAAGCGCTCCCCGGCCCTCCGCGCGGCTGCTTCAGCACCACCGGAGCCGTACAGCTCCTCAGTCATTAACGACCCCGTTAATTGAGCTGCATCCCCCGGCCGGGGGCTCCGGATCCATCCGCTGCCAGCGGCCCCACACGGGCGGGAGCGCGCCGAGGGAGGGGAGGAGGTTGGGAAGGGATGGGGGGGGGGTCCCCAACACTATTCCAGGGGAGGATAAAGGGGGTGAGGGGGGATCTGGGGGGATGCTCAGTCCGGGGCTTGGGGGAAAGACCCAGGGGTCACTGAGAACCCCCCGAAATTTGGGGCTGGAGTTGGGGGAGACAAAAGAAATGAACCAAATGAAAGGAAATGTGAAGTGTTTGGATGCAGGGAAACGCTACGGGGCTCCTGCTCCCGCTCCGGGGGGGCCGTGTAGGGCTCCCGCTCCCCCCCCCCCCCAGCCCCGGCTGCTGTTTGGGTTGATAACTCAGTGGTGGGTTGATTCCGCGCTGTACATCCTCAGGACAGGGATGCAGCGCGGGGCTTGGTGCCGGGAGAAAACGATGGGAAGCGGGAGCAGGGCGGGATGGATCCCGCCGGTGGCACCCAAGAGGATGGGGCTCAGGGGTCTTGTGCCCCGGGTTGTGACTGGGGGGGACACGGGGTGGGGAAGGGGCAGCGGTTTGGGCATCACCCGACTGCCGCGGGGATGGGGAGGCTGTGTCTGGGCATCGGGAGGGTTTCCAGACGGATTGGGCTGGGGGGAATGCTGGAGCCCGGGGGGGGAGGGCAACAATGGAGCCAGCCTCGAGGTGCTCCCCCCATGTTGTCCCCCCGTAATATCCCCACACAGCCCGGCCAGGGATGGGGACATCTCTCCTGACACAGCAGCAGCAGCAGCAGCAGCAGAGCCGGCTCCGGGCTGGGGTGCAGCACCCCAGAAGCAGGGCAGGCGCTGCCCCCCTCCAGGCCACCACAGACACCTCTGTGGAGGAGCCCTGTGTCCCCCCCCGGGGAATGCAGAGGGGACAATGGCGTGGCCAGGGAGGGAAGAACACTGTGGGGACACCCCAAGGCACCCCAGAGGCACAGCCGGGATAGGACTGAGGGGACCCTTAGGGACTCAGCAGGGCAGTGTGGATATGGAGCACTCAGGGGAACATCTCCAGGGATGAGGCACCCTGGGGATGCACCCAGAGCCCACCATCGCTACTGGGAGAAGGATGGAGCATCCTGGGGGACCTTGTCCAGGGCTGGGAGAAGGATGTGGCACACCAGGAATGCGCTCAGAGCCCATCATGTCACTAGGAGAAGGACAGGACACCCCAGGGGTGCATCGAGATGGCCAGGAGAAGGATGTGGCACCCTGGGGAAGCACCCAGAGCTCATCACTGCCACCGGCAGAGGGACAGAACACCCTGGGGGTACATCTCTGCGGATGGGAAAAGGATGGGGCACCCTGGAGGTGCACGCGGAGCCCATCATCACCTCTGGGAGAAAGATGGAGCACCCCAGCGATGCATTCCTGGGGCCAGGAGAAGGACAGGGTGCACCCAGAGCCCACCACTGCTACCGGGCGAAGAATGTGGCATCCTCTGGATGCATCCCTAGGATAGGAAAAGCACGGAGCACCTCAAGGGTGCACCCAGAGCCCACCACTGCTACCGGGCGAAGAATGTGGCATCCTCTGGATGCATCCCTAGGATAGGAAAAGCACGGAGCACCTCAAGGGTGCACCCAGAGCCCACCACTGCCACTGGGAGAAGAGATGTGGCGCCCTTAGGAAGCCCCCGGAGCCCTTCTCCAGTGTTTGGGGGCAGCAGCAGGTCCCGTCCCCGCGGTGGGGCTGGCAGCCGGGCTGCCCAGCCCTTACCTGCCCGTTCTTGCAGAGGTCGGCCCACATGCTGGTGCCATCGCCGCCGCGCATCAGGACGTGGTAGGTGAAGAAGTAGGTGCCGGGGATGGCGCAGGTGAACTTGCCCGAGGCGGCGTCGTAGCTGTTGCCCAGGTTGGTGACCACGTCGTCGAACTTGAGCACCTCGTAGCCCTCGTGGGGGTTCTTGAGGCCGGCGTAGAAGGCGACGCGCGGCACCGTGCTGTAGGTGGCGGCGCTCACCGCGCCCGTAGCCCCCGGTCCCGGCAATCCCGGCGGTCCCGGTCGTCCCGCTTCACCCCGTGCCCCCGCGGGTCCCGGCGGTCCCGGTTCTCCCGGCGGTCCCGGCGGTCCCGGTTTCCCCGGTCGCCCCGGTTTGCCTTGAGGACCTTGCACCAGGGTGGAAGGCGGCGGGAGGGGGCCTCTTTCCGCCGGTTGCGGGGGGGCGGCGGGGCCGTAGGGCTCGCAGACCATGCGGCAGGTCCCCAGCATCTCGTAGCGGCCGTCGGTCCCGGCGGAGCTCACCAGCACCGGGATGAGCACCACCAGCACCAGCACCATCACCACCCCCGCCGCGGCCGCCAGCAAAGTTTTCCGGCCCAGGCTGAGGCGCCGCCCGGCCGGGGCGCGCTGGCGCCCGGGGGTGGGAATGGTGCCGGTGGGGGGGAGCAGGGCGGCGGCGGCGGCGGCGGCGGGGGGGGGGGGGTTCGGCGGCGGCGGCTCCGCTCCGCTGCGCTCCGCTGGCTCCGGTGCGCCCCGCGCCCGCACAGGCCACGCCCACTCCCGACACGCCCCGCCCACAGGACACGCCCCCCCTCCCGTGCCACCCCCCCCCGTTCTCCATGGGACCCCCCCCCGGTTCCTCTACGCGGTGGTCTCGGGGACCCCCCCCCGGGCCCCTCCAGCGGTGTCCCCACGTGGGGGGGGGGGCGGTCCACAGAGCCCCCCCCCCCCCCCCCCCCGCTCTCTGCCTCAGTTTCCCCTCCCTGTGACGGCGGCACTCGAGTGGGCGCGCACCCACCCGCGCTGTCCCGGGTGGACAACGGAGCACCCGCGAGGCGGCGGCCGCACCACGGGGCTGTCCCCGCGGGGGGCGCGGGGCGCCGGGGGGCCCCCGTGGCACGGGGACGCGCGGCTGCGCCCGCTCCATCGCCCGCCATCGCCGTCAGAGGGACGCGATGGGAAGTGACGGCCGCCGCCAGCGCCGGGGGTGAGCGAAGGACGCGGGGCCGGGGGGGACACAGCGATGGGGACGGAGCGGCGGGGACGCGCACACAGAGAGAGCGGAGCGCGGCCCCGGGGCTGCTCCCAGCGCCGCCGCCACAGGTGACAGCGCCGAGGTGGCACCAACGCCGGTGGGGTCCATGGGGTCATCGTCTCCCCCCCAAAAACCCACCCTGGGGGTGCGTGCCCCAAGGGGCACACGGGGGACGAGGCGACACCTGACAGCCCATCGATCGTCCCCGCGCCCCCCCCAGCTCCCGCAGAGGCTTTACTTTGATGAGCGAAAATCAATTAGTCAGCTTTAAGGAGGTGATTTATTCCCGGGGCTTAACAAGGCTGGGAGTGTTTGGGGGGGCTGCCAGCCCCGTGTCCCCCCTCAAGCTGTCACCACCGTGTCACTGGCTCCTTCCCTGGTTCTTTCCTCCATTCTGCCCCTCTCCCCCCCCTTCTCCCCATTATCTTTCTGTTTGAATAAGAACCTAAAATCACACCCGGTTGAGGCCACCGGACCTGAGTGCGGTGGCCCCCGTGGGCAGGGGCTTTGCGTGGGGATGGGGTGGCCATGGGGTTGCCATGGGGATCACAGGCCATCAGAGCACTGAAGGATTCGGGGGACATGGCCACTGGGTCCTTGCAGTGGGGACAGCAGCCCAAGTCATTTGCCGCAGGCCATTGTGTCCCCATGGCATGGGCACCACCTCAGTGCAACGCGTCCATAGGCCATGTCCCTATAGCCGAGCCGGGATGGCTTCACCACTGCCCTGGGATGGGGCCAACACCGCCGCTGGCCCTGGCGGGGTACCCCAAGGTGCTCCCTTGCCCCGTTCCCAAGCCCTGCATGAGGAGGTGGCGCAGTGCAGCCCCCCCCAGGCTGCCTCCATCCACCTGGGGCTGGAGAACTGATCCCAAACCTCCGAAGGGCCACGGCTGAGGAGAAAGGACAAAGCCGGGAGGTGACAGCGGTGGCAGCGGTGGCTGCGGCAGTGGCTGCGGCGCTGGCTCTGCTCGACGCCAGCCGCTGCCGCTCCTCTGCAAAGGTTAAGCAAACAGCAGCTCCGGCACAATCGATGCGCGGCCGAGCCCGGCGCTGTTTGCTCTGCAGCATCACGCGGGGAGCGGGGTGGGTGATAGCGAGGGGACGCTGCAGGCGGGGTGTACCCCTCCATGGCCTGCTGGGGAGCTCAATAAGGGGGATTTGGGTCAGGGAAGGGGCTTTTGTGGGGGTCAGTGCTGGTCCCTGCCTCAGTTTCCCCTCTGCGGGGCACAGGGACACTGCACTGCTGCTGCTCTGGCAGCACTGATGGCTCAGCAGTAACTTAGCACTCGGAGCTGGAAACAACCAACAACCTCGATGCCAGCCCACGGTGCTGAGCTTGGGAAGGGCGCTGGTGCTCGCAAACTGCCCCTGATGGTTTTACATGCTGGCCCCCAAAATCATGCTGTGTGCCCAGGATGGGGCCCAGAGGGGGCTGTGGGAGCACATCCATCCATCCATCCCTCCATCCCTCCATCCATCCATCCATCCATCCATCCATCCCTCCATCCATCCACCCATCCCTCCATCCATCCACCCATCCCTTCCTCCATCCATCCATCCATCCATCCATCCATCCATCCATCCATCCATCCATCCCTCCCTCCATCCTCCATCCATCCCTCCCTCCATCCCTCCATGCATCCATCCCTTCCTCCATCCATGCATCCATGCATCCATGCATCCATGCATCCATCCCTTCCTCCATCCATCCATCCCTTCCTCCATCCATCCATCCACCAATCCCTCCCTCCATCCATCCATCCATCCATCCATCCATCCATCCATCCATCCATCCATCCCTCCCTCCCTCCCTCCCTCCATCCATCCATCCCTCCCTCCCTCCATGCATCCATCCATGCATCCATCCATCCATCCATCCATCCATCCATCCATCCATCCATCCCACATCTCCTTGCATCCACACATCCTTCCATCCATGAATTCATCCACGCATGTATCCATGCATCCATTTGCCCATCATCCACTCATCCATCCTGTGTCCCTGCATCCAGTCATGCATCTGTTCATGCATTCTTCCATCTGTGCATTCATCCACATATGTATCCATGCACCTGTATATCCACCTGGATGGTTGCACACTTGGACAGGGAGTTGGCCGGATGGCCAAGGGCTGGTTAGCTTGAAGGCCACTGAGCTTGCTGGCCCTTGCCCCTTAACCAGTTGGCCCCAGGTCTTGCTGGCCAGTGGCAGGCCCATTGCCCAGCTCCGGCCCTGGGGACAGGGACGTGCCAGCGCGCCCCAGCCCAACGCTGGGCACTGCCGCCTGCCCGTGGGGGTGCCCAGCTGCAGGTTGGGGGGCAGCAGGTCCCGCCTGTCCCCATCCCAGTTCCTGTCTCCATCCCGATCCTGCTGCCTCTCATTGCGGACACGGCGGGATTTGTCTCCCCCCCACCGTGCTGCAATTAAGGGCTGTGCTGCTCCTGAGAGCCTGGCTGGTGAGCGATGGGAAGCGGCCTTTCGCCTGGCACCGGATCCGGGATGGGCTCAAGGGGACACGGGGTTGGAGATGCTGGGACCTGCTGTGCTGTCCCCAGGGTACCCATGGCCGGGGTGCGCAGTGGCGCTGGGGAGTATCCTGCGCAGTGACAGCGCGCGACACCCCAGGCCATGCAGTGATGGTGACAGTGGATGACACCCCGTGGGCCATGCAGTGACAGCGACACTGGATGATACACTGCGGGAACAGCAGTGACGGTGACGCGGGGTGACAGGCCGTGGGCCATGCAGTGACATGGCACTAGGTGACACCCCATGCGCCAGGCACTGACGGTGACTCTCTGTGACAACCCACGGGAGCTGCGGTGGCTCTGCGTGGCACCCGGCGGCCCCGCAGTGACAGTGACACCGTGTGACACCCCACAGCGTGCAGTGGTGACGCTGCGATACCGTGGGGCTGTGCAGCAGCGCTGGGTGACACGAGTGGGGCTGAGCAGCCACGGTGACACTGTGACACCGCAGCGGCTGTGCAGTGACAGTGACGCTGCTACACCCCAGGGACCATGCAGGGATGGTGACATCGATGACACCGGGGGCCACGCAGTGACACAGGTGGCAGCAGTGCCATGTGGTGACACCACACCCGGGCCCTGCAGCCTGGCTCCCCCCACCGGGGCTCCCCACCAAGCCCACACTTGGGGACAGGCCCTGATGGGGGATGTCACCCTGTCCCTACAGCCCGGGGGGGAACCTGCAGGCTCCAGGACATCTGCACTTCCCATTCCCAGTGGACACCCTGGGATGGTGCTCTGCAGGGAGAGTGCTCTGGCAGAGATACTCTGAGACAGGATGCTCCAGGTAAGGGGTGCTCCAGGAGTGGGATGCACTGGGGAAGGGGTACATCAGGGACGGGGTGCAGCAGGATGGGGGTGCAGTGGGATAGGGGTGCAGCAGGATGGGGTACCCCAGGATGTGTACTGGGAGGGGGTGCAGTGGGATGGGATACCCCAGGATGTATACCGGGAGGGGGTGCAGCGGGATGGGGGGGTCCATCCATCACAAGCCCTTAGCAGCAGCAGAACGGATCCACCGCAATTGCCAGCAGTGAAACGTGGCCCCGGCGCTGCTCCAAGCGCTCCCGACCCATGGCGGGAGGAGTGATGAGCTGGGGCAGTCTCAGCGCACAGCGCCAGTGCTGGGGATAACGGCTCAGGATGTGTCCCCCCCCCCCAGCTGGGTACGCGCTGCCCTTCAGGCCCCCACCAGCGCCATCAATCGCGCTGTCGATGCCACCCAGCAGAGCCATCAGTCACCCGCGAGCCGCGCTGCCGCTTGTCCCCGAGGGGGGGGGGCCGGGGGCTGCGCTCTGTGGCCAAGCCCCAGCTCCGGAACCCTTCCCTGGGGGGGCCCAGTGCGGGTTGAGCGCACATGGGGGGGGGGGGCGGCTCCACCCGGGCCACCCCAAAACCACCCCCCGGCGCCCCCCCCCGCCCCGCGCGCTGCCCGGGCCCCACTAACGCTGTTAGCGGCTGGCGCGCGTCAGCAGGGCCGCAGCGGAGCCGCAAACCCGATTACGGTCCGGTCTCGGCTCTCCTCCTCCCGCAGCCCCATCCACCGCGGCGGCGGCGGGCGGAGAGCGCCGCTCCCCCCGCACCGCTCCGGCTCCGGTTCATGGCACAGCTGCGAGGGACTCCCGGCACCGCCATTAACACAGAGCGCAAAGAGGGGAGGGACGGGCGGAGGGGTCGTGCACCCCCAGCACTGCCTGCAAAGGGGGGTACCGAGGGCTGGGGCTGCGCAGGGAGCACCGCAGGGGGGTGGGACACAGGAGCCCTGGGGCAGAGCTGGGCTCAGGGGACGGCCATGGGGTGGGAAGGGTGCTCGGCCCCACAAAGGGGCTGTGACGCCGGGGAAGGTCCCTTCGCTGGCACAAGGGACAGTGAGGATGCTGCCTGGCTCTGCTGCATCCCTGCCTGCTGGGGAAGCACCGGGCACAGGCAGGAGGTGGGCAGAGGCTGCAACAGCAGCATTTCCCTAGTGCCAGGGCAGGGAGACGGGGTGGCAGCGGGACAGGGGGGTGGCAGAGGGACAGGGGGGTGGCAGCGGGATGGGGTGGCTGCAGGACAGGGCTGTCCCAAGGTGAAAGCACCGACACAGAAGCCCCCAGCCAGCCCCAAGATCGCACCCCGGGAAGCCAGACCCAGCCCATGGAGTGCCTGGAGCCAACACAAAGCCATGTCCCCCCCATCGGAAGCTCACGCAGGGGCTGATGCTCCCCAGAGCTCCCCAGGAGCTGTGTACTCAGCGCACGTCAGCTCTGCTCGTGTGTGCTGAACTTTACCGAGCGCGGCGTGCCCCGGCATAGGAACAACCTGGGAATGGGCCAGGAAAGAGCAGCGCCCGCAGCTCCCGGGCTCTGGAGCTGCAGGGAGCCGGCGGTCGGTTGGCGCTTTATTAAAGCAAATGTGAGGAGCCCGGGCTGGAGCTCCCTGCGGGAGCGCTGCCGCTGCCGGAGAGCTCCGACAGCATTACATGAGCTCTAACGAGGCGGGGCTCAGGGCTCAGCCTGCTCCGAGCATGAATCAGATCCTCAGCCGCCGCCGAGGGTGACCCACAAGTGATGAACGCAGAAACAGAGGGCAGGAAGGAGGGTGAGCAGGCGGCTGAACACCTGAGCTGTGTGTAATGGGGTGCTGGCTGCCCCCCCGGGACTGAGCACGCTCCCATTAAATCAGTGTGAAAGAAGGGGGAGTTCCACGTCTGAATACAGCCCAGGTGGGGCTGGGAGCCAGGAAGGGAGCAACGTGGGGACACCCAATAGCAGAAACAGGACCTGAGAAGCCACCAGCTCACCCAGTGAAGAGACTCACAGAATCCCAGCCTGGTTTGGGTTGAAGGGACCTCAAAGCTCCTCCAGCTCCAACCCCTGCCACAGGCAGGGACACCTTCCACTGGAGCAGCTCCAAGCCCCTGTGTCCAACCTGGCCTTGAGCACTGCCAGGGATGGGGCAGCCACAGCTTCTCTGGGCACCCTGTGCCAGCGCCTCAGCACCCTCCCAGGGAAGAGCTTCTGCCCAAGAGCTCATCTCAGTCTCCCCTTGGGCAGGGTAAAGCCATTCCCCTTGGCCTGTCCCTGCATTCCCCTGTAAAAAAATCTCTCCAGATTCCTTGTAGGTATTGGAAGGCTGCTAAAGATTGTCCTGGGGGACATTAAAGTGCTGGAATCCACTGAAGTCCCATCACAGACCCAGGAGCGGGAAAACAAGGGACTTGTTCCCTCCACCGGCCACAGCCATGCAAGGGGAGCAGTCCCATCCCACCGGCACAGCCGGTAGGTAGGAACTCAAGCAAGGAGTAAGGAGAGGGGTGAAACCCCGCTACCTTCCCCTTGGGCAGGCTGCAAGGAGGCGCCTCATCCCACTGCCTGCATTCGGCAAAGCTCATTAAAGGAGGTGGCCTTTCAGTGCCCTTTTCAAACCTGGAAATTCAGGCCTCCCGCACGACAGCAGGAGGTGGTGAATTAAGAGATGAAATGCCGGAGGAGGAGGTACAGGAGCCCTCCCAGCCCGGCCACAACCGTGCCCGCTGCCAGGCGTGCCCAGAGGAAAGCCAGGGAATCCTCGAGGTGGGAATGGAGCCTCAGGACCTGCCGGCGGGTGCTCTCCCGCCCCCCGGAGTTGTCGATGATGTGAGTTGCAAACCGGCGCTTCTCATCCAGCGGGAGCTGGGAGCGGATGCGAGCTTCTGCCTCCGCCTGGGCCAGCCCATTCCTCTGCATCAGGCGGGAGAGCTGCGCCTGGGGGCTGCTGCCGGGATGGGAGGATGGGGTGAGGTGGGCTGAGGGAGGAAGAGGGATGCTGCAGCGCTGCCAGGCGCACCCTGCTGATGGTTTTGGCATTCCCATGGGCCCATAACACCCCAAACCCTGCCCCAGCCAACAGGGCGCAGGTTGTGGAAGGCCTAAAGACAGCGACTTCCCCTGTCACAACGGTGCCAGGTTTCAGGAAAACCGCAGGAAGAAGCCCCTTGCACACCAGGATACAGGAAGGTGTCACTTCTCATACCGCCAGAAAAGAGGTGGCGGTGCTGACAGGCTTTGCACCAGGGCTGTGGCTAAATCCTCACCAGAGCAGGAGGGCCATGATGGTCCCCTCCAGCCTCTAAGAGAGGTGGCAGCATCCCAGCCTCACGGCTCACGCTGCACTTACCAATAAACCAGGACCGTGTATTTCATCAGCTTGGTCAGTCTGTTGGTCTCAAAGAGCAGAGGGATGTCGAGGATCACGTAGCGGTAGCCTGCAGGAACATCCCCCCCCAAGAAGGGAACAGCATTACTTGGATTCCCAAATCCCTCATGCTGCACACACGCTGCAGCCACAGCTGCTCCAGCAGCAGAGCTCCACAGCTCCACATGACAGCCGAGAGGAGAGCAGAGCCTTCCTGCCCTCCTCCCTCTCGGAGGCAGGATGTGGTTTCATTCCAAGTTTCCGGAGGGGGAGAAAAAGCAAAGGCAACAAACCCTAACCTGGCTGATCTCAGAGCAAAGGTGAAGCTGCACAGATATAATGAGGAGCTGAAAGAAGCTCAAATGAAAGTGCCTGTTCCTGCCTGGCGAGAGCCGCAGCCGCACGGCTGTTGCTGGGCTCTCCAGGGGAGCAGCGCTCGCAGCAGAATCTGCTCTCCTCTCTTTCACTTGTCCAAGGCTCCACCAGACTGCAGCCACTTGAGCTGATGTTTCCCAGCTCAATTTTCTTCCCTTTATGGAAGGCTTCAGTTAAACAGTTCCACTTTTCCAAAGGGACCAAGGAAATCTTGCAGACTTTTTGCAGCTGTGACACTGGCACAGCCCCTGGGGCTGAACCCCCCCAAAACTGGGCCAGTTTGGTTTCAAACCCCCAGCACCACACAGCAGCTGGCAGAGGAGAGCTCATAGCCACCAGCCACCATCCTCCCAGGCCCTGCAGCCCACCCCAGGCTCTCCATGTCTCCCACAGACAGCAACATTTGGGGATGGGGGCACATCCTGCTGCACGTGGGGAGGTGAGGGCAGGGAGCTGAGCTGGCCGCGGCAATAAAAGCCTTGACAAAGACATCCTCATCCACCATGCGACCATTTTACCAGCATCTCCGCCCAGAGAGACTTCTTGCTGCCCTCCAGTTTGATCGATACAAGCTTTCCTTGCACAGCCTCCTTAGAGACAACATCCAGCTATCCCAAATCATTAAAACCTGACTAATGAGGACAAAGCAGCCTGCAGAAGACACTCGGTGCTCTTGCTGAGGGGCAGGACAGCATCCGCCTCCCGAGCCTGCAGCCCTGGGTACAAGACTCCGTCTCTGGCTCCCGGCTTTCCTGCCTGTTGCTTCCTTTGTGCTTCCTCCTCCTCCTCACCCTGCAGCAGAGTGACACTCACACTGCAGGGCACCCCTGCAGTGCCCTGGCACAGGCCTATTCAGCTGTCACAGGGCTCAGCTTTGATAAGCTCTATGAAACCAGACTGACTCTATTAAGACATCCTTCTGTCCACACAGAGACCTCCAAACCAGCTGGTGATGTTATCTGGCATTTGATTAGACCAACTTTGACAGCTGTATTTGTTACATTTACCAGGGGAAAAAGCAGGACTTTGGAAGACACAGCTGTCAGCCCAGTTCTCACCTTATCAAGACTAAAAGGGCTCTGCAGCTTCCATTGCAGGCCGGGAAGGGTGCGGGCACGGAAGAATATTTGCCCGGTTGGAAGGTATGACATTATTCATCAAGTAATCTCAGAAGAGGCCTCACAATGCTTTTGCTCAGGCCCCACAGATGTACTTTAAACCATAGAAGAAGGTGGTGAAGGGCAGCAGTGAAAGGCAGGAATGAATCCTCCAAACACCAACGCTAAAGGCCACTGGTGGCAAAGCACAAAGGCCATCACTCAACGTCGGTTCCTTTTCTTCTTCCCTGTCCCTCTCCCCACTTTAAAACCAAAGGCAGAGTGAGCAGGTAGAGCTCCTGCCTGAGCAGGAGTCCCGCTGTGCTGGGACACAGCCTCTTACCTAACACAAAGTACTTCAAGATCTGCTTCAGCATCTCCTTCTGGATCTCCGGGTGGGTGATGGAGTTCAGCAGCTGCCGCTTCTCCGGCTGGGAGAAGATAATGCTTCCCAGAGCCTCCCGATTTATCTCCCCGTTCTCCAGGAGGATCCCGGTGCCAAAGTGATGCACTATCTGCTGATAGGCCTTGAGGTGGGGCTGCACCACTGAGAACATCAAAGAGCTGGAGGTTAGAGCCAGTTCTACAGCACAGTTGGTGCCTGCATCAGCGATCGGCCTCAGCTGAGTTTGGTTCATTAAAGAACCGAGCTTATTCTCTGGGCTGGGCAGCACATCTGCGTGCAGCACACACTGCACTGGGACCAGCACGGCTCAGCACCGCAGCCCAGCACACACCTGCATCGGTGCTGCAGCAGGAGAGGGGCTGCAAAACCTCCTCTCAGCCCAAGGTCCCTTTGAGCGTTGACACCCGAGCGATCGAAGCACCCTGCACATATTAATTCAGCGCCACAACCCTCCCTGTGCTGCTGCTGCTCGGGGTTAGGAGGCACGGGGGGTGGGAGGATTTGCTGACAGCCAAGGCACAGGCAGGAACAGGGCTGAATGACTCCCAAGGCACAGGCAGGAATGGGGCTGAATGATTCCCAAGGCATGGGCAGGAATGGGGCTGAATGATTCCCAAGGCACGGGCAGAAATAGGGCTGAGTGATTCCCAAGGCACAGGCAGGAATGGGGCTGAGCAATTCCCATCACCTGCAGGGTGAGGAGTGGAGCAGGGAGATCCTAAAGGGACCAGGACCAGCGTCAGGGTTCTTTCAGCGGCAAACTTCAGCACTGGCTGAATACAGCCCCACTGCTACAAGCTGGCTCTGGCTGCTGCTAATGTGCTTTATCCTTTTTTACTGTCTTTCACCTCAGACACCCAATTCTTCAGGGGAATGAGCAGAGAAACCTTCTTAGAGATTGATTCCCAATAGGTATTTGCAGGGACTCTGACATTACAGGAGTGCATGATTTTAAAGCCACCAAAACCCATCCAACGCAAAGGATGCAGTAATAAAAGTATCGTGAAGATCAAGCCGAGGCTAACCACAGAGAATCACAGACTGTATATCATTTCCTCTCCAAAAGCCAGGAATGTTGCCACAGGTTGGAACCTCAGCCCAACCTAATAAAAATCTTTAAGGCCAATTTCTTTCTCCCATGGAATTTCACATGGAGGCAGTTTGAGGATGGGGGAAGTTCACATAGTAAATAAACCCAGACAAAAAAGGAATTGGGGGAAAAGGAAGTGATTGGTAGAAACCCAACGCTGAGCAGCTGTGGTGTTTTCCTACTGTCTCCGAGGGCTTTTAGCACCTCCAGCAAATCTCCCACACCTTGAGGAGAATTACAGTGCAATAAAATGTTCAGAGCATCACAGCCTTGGGAAGCTCTTCCCCAAACAGAAAAGCACAGGCACTTCAAAGCAACACCTCCTGCCCCACACTCAGCCCTGAGCCCTTCTGCATCCAGAAGCAGCCGCTCTTCCCGCTGCTCCCCATGATATCCCTGTGGCACAGAGGGATGGACACCTCACCCTGCTCTGTGCAGGCAAGCAGGAGAGCAGGGGCTGCTCCAGCTCTGCTGGGGGACCGCAGCTGTATTTCTGGAAGCAGGGCAGCAGGCTTTGGGAGCAGCAGGAGGGAGACATGCTGTGCCACAGCCCAGATTCCCACTGACCCGGGATACTGGGAGCCTCTTTGGTGTATTGGTTTTGAGGCACAAGGAATTTTGTGGACCAGACCCTCAGTATTACCAAGCAGCATCCAGCACGGAGGGAAATTCTCTTTCAGCCTTGTCAGTAATGCCACCCAACATACCCGAGTTACAGGATGGGTGTCCTGGGGCTTAGGGGGACATCAGATTAGCCAAGGGAAGCTGCTTTACAGAGAACCACGTTTATCTTTGGCTTTCTCAGCTCAGAAGCACTGCACTCCAGGAGAGGAAAACCCAGGGCACGATCTCTCCACAGTGCTCATTAGGTCATGATCTTGTTTTTCGCTTTGTTAAATATACATCCTCGATCCAATCCTCCCCAGCCGAGGCTCCATACAGCCCGGGAACAGGAGGAAAAGCCTCATCCACCGCACCCAGAGCACCCTCTGGTGTCTGCGCTTCCCCACAGCAACCCCGGTTGTCAGGAGAACCTCGGAGCGAGCTCAGCTACGCAGCACTCACCCTGCCGGGCAATAACATCGGCATCAATCACAGCACAGCCCAGCTCCCGCAGCACAGCCACCACCGTGCTCTTCCCCGACGCGATGCCCCCCGAGAGGCCGACCAGGAACATCGTGTTCTGAAACGGAGAGAAAAAGACCGTGGAAAGATGTCAGAATGGGACCGTTCGGCTCACGCTCTGCACCATGGGCTCTTTCCCCTTCCAAGAGGCAGGCAAACAGATGGGGTTAACTCGAGTAACAACAAGGGGCAACTCAAAGGGAATCAGAAAGGGCACTCATGATAAGCAGCAGCGGCTGATGGAAAGCCCAAGCTCTGATGCCAAGCGAGCATCCGGCCCCTTTCCTGGTGGTACAGAGCCTTTCCTGGTGTTATGCTGCGCTTGGTGTGACAGAGCAATCGTGTCTATTTATCACAGCAGGTTAAAATCTTGCCCTCTGCAGCACGATCCTCTGTGCCCTCTGCACCAGCCTGCAAGGGGTAACGCTGCAGGACGGGAATCAGGCCTGTGGCATGCTCAGGATGGAGGCTCCACTTGTGTGAGAGCCACATGAAAACCTCTCCTGCCCATGCAACCACAAGGCTTTAGCTGCAGTAGCCCCGATGCTCTGGCCTCCAGCCACAGCTGGGGCTCGCTCCCAGCAACCTCGGCTGTTTCTGTCACACCTCTGCAGAAGAGCTCTCTCTCTGCTGTGACAATTACTGCAGGGGTAAAAGAGCACCTGGAAGGGATAATGTAGAAACCACGGCCAAACGGGGCTTGAAAACACATGTGCTGCCCAAGGGCCTGCCCAGATCCATGCCATGAAGGATAAATATTTGATAAGCCTGGGTTTGAACTGCACACAAAGGCACCGAAGCTCCTGCAGATGTCACGGGCAGGAGCCAGAACCACTTTTCCCCTAAATATGCTTTTGTGTGTGCGTATTTGGCCAGCACCAACTAAACCAGATGTGGGGAAAGCTGAAAGCCACCGAGGCACCTGGAAAACGTGGTGAGATATTCCTGCTGCGAGGAACAGGCCCTGGGAGATGCAACCCAAAGCAGCTTTTGAACAGCGGTGTCCACGCTTCCCCCTGTCCCCATACCCTCGGTTTCCAGCACAAGCTGTCCGCCCCAGGCCTCACCGGAGCACCCGGAGGCCGAGGGCAGAGCTGAAACGCGTCCTCCCGCCCATCCTACCCCGGCCCTGCTCCCGCTCCCGCCGGCTCCGAGGCGCTCAGCCCCAGTGCGTGCCTTGAGGAGGCTGCAGGTAAAGGGCACCCACACAACGCCGCGTTACCTCGGCGGGGGGAAAGCCGCCGCCGGCACAGCCGTGACCCACCCCGGGGCTCTCGGCGGGTGCCCAACCAAGCCCCGTGCGCTGCCTGACTGCACCGGGCAGGCCCCTGGCTGCCAACCGGCGCCTTGCGGCGGGCCCGAGCCGTGACCGCGGCCGCGGCCGCCTCAGCCCCGGTTGGGGCCGGGTCGGGCACCTTCACCCACTCACCCTCTGCCCGGCTTCAGGCGCGGCGCAGCATCCCCCGCGCCTATTGGCTGGTGGGAAAGGGGACTGTCTGCCAGCCAATTAGCACCTCCCTCATTGGTATTCGGCCTGCTCCCTCAGGCGGGAAGCGAGTGAGGGCGAGGGCCCCGCTGCCTCAGAGGGGACAGCGGGCACCGGAGCCGGGCAGGGGGTACAGGAGCCGGACACCGGAGCCGCGCAGGGAGCACAGGAGCCGGGCGGCGGGCACCGGAGCCGAGAAGGCACCGGAACGGGGCAGCGGTCCCCGCACGGCTGCGCCCGGGTGTGCGAGCCCGCCCCGGGACGTCCCCAAAGGCCGACGGGAGCCGTAGTCCCGGCGCAGCGCGGTCTCCGCATGCGGGCACAGACTACCGGTCCCGGCATGCCCCGCGGCCCATCTCCCGTCGCGGGGCGGCGGGCGGCGGTGAGGCAGCAGCGGGGCGGTCACCGCCGAGGTCTCCGCAGCCTCCGGCGGGGAATGACCACGAGCGCTGCAGCGGCTGCGGGAAGGAGGCGGAGCGCGGCTCCAACCGGCGGTGAGCAGCGGCCGCGGCGGAGCCCGGGCCCGTGGAGGAGGGCGGTGGCCAGGAAGCGAGAGGCGCCCCGCCCTGAGCGCGCGCTGATTGGCTGCGAGGCAGCGCCCTGCTCTGCGATTGGTCGAGCTGCCCGTCAGTCTGGCGGAGGGGGCGGGGCCTGCTGGCTCCCGGTGCCGGCGGCGGTGGGAGCGTGCCTGGATCGGGAACGGGCAGCGCCGTGCCCGGGGCACCCGGAGCGGGCCCGCGAGTGCCTCTTGCTGTGGCAGCAATGAGCCTCATCCGCAGCTCTTGTCCTTGCGTTACGCTGTGTCTCGCATTCCCAATGGCCCCCACTGCAAGCCCCGTTATCCTCCCGGCCTCTCCTGCACCGCAGTGGTAGCCAGGGTGCGTTATCCCGCTCGACTGCCCTGGGAGAAGCCGAGGCTCCTGCACACCCGTTCTGGCCCCATCCTGGAAACAGCCCAGGGTTTTGGAAAGCTCGTCTTGTGGTTTGAGGAGAGGGGTATGAAATGATGAGTTAGCAGCAGTTAGGCTGGGAGCGAGTGGACGTGGCAAGGAAGGGCCTTATCTAGGTATGAAAGATCTAAAATCCCCAACAATCCCCCCATTACTCACTGCTTTATTTGATAAGGCACAGCGCTGCCTTGCCGTGCCTGTTGGTTTCCTCCTTGCTCCTGCTGGCTTTATATGCAGCAGGGCATGCCCATGTGTGGCTCGGACCACATCGTGTGCTTCCAGAGGTTTTGCACTTCATGCTTCGTGCCCTTTCCTTTCACCCCGTGCCCCAGCAGCTCTGCGATGCGGAGCCCATCGCCTTGAAGAGCTCTTCTCCCTCCATCGGCAGCTTTCCAGAGACAATCCCGCCTGCCCAGTAACCAAAGTGAATAAAAGGTCACTCAAGAAATATCGCAGAGGATCTTGTTATGACAGCACAGATGCCTGCTTATGGTGTGTTTGCCTCCCGGGTGTGGCGCTGTGTCTCAGGCTAATAGGTTTAGCTGGGCTTGGGGAGATTTTTATTCTCTTTCCCTCTGACATGATTAGGTTTGTGGAAAGCAGAGCCAAGCAGAGAGGAGACACAGTGCTTAATCACTGTTGTTTCCCAGCCCAGCCCTTCAGCCTGCCCTTTGCCAGGAAAAGGTGTGCTCTTGAGCCCTCTTCGCATCATAGGATCGGTATTGCACCTCTTGCAACCTCCAGGAGTTAAAATACAGTTTCCTGACTGGACTAGGGTAAGCGTGGAAGTGCAAGACTTAACTGGGCAGCCTGGGAAATGCCCAGTAACAAAAAGAGAGTTTGAATCACTCAGGAACTAACGTTGGAAGCGTGGCTGACAGGCACAGTGATCACAGGCGAGGCTTTGGAGCGCTCTGGCAAAGCTCCTGTTTCCCCAGAACCTAATGGGGGGGGATCCACTTAGAAAAGACCGAGCAGTAGGAAAGGTGGGGGGTTTCTTTCTCAATGGTTCTGTTGTTTCCATACCGTTGTGTTACGCTGCACTGGGGGAGTGTTTTCTGTCACTGTTCCCAAAAACAGGGCAGGGGAAGTGCCTTGAGCTGCTGGGGGGTTGCAGAGCAGCACTCCAAGTCCTGCCTCTGCCCTGCTCATGGTGAGAGTCGCTGGATCTTGCCTCTGAGATTTAAAACATACCAATATTACATAGCGAAAGCAACACTTCCTTTCCATTTAAGGCCAGGAAAGAGGAATTGGGCTTCCTCTGCTGTGGTTCTGTGTAAGCACAGGGAAGTGGCTTCCCTGCTCTCTGCTGCAGTGTCCACGTTGATTTTCTCCCCTCCAAAGTACAGACAAATCCCACTTTTGTCATCCTTTGTGCTCCTGTCGTGTCCAGGTCTGTGGAGGGTTTATTCCCATTGTAGATAAATGACACTGGAAGGGCTGAGACCAGCATGGGCTCTGCTCCCCGGAGCTGGTGCCACCCCGTGGGGTTTGTCAGGTCACAGGCAGCGAGTGGCAGTGATGAGACCAAGGGTTCGAGTGTCCCAACCCTGTGAAATGTGGCTGTTGTTGGCAAAACCACCCAGGGAAGGTGGGAAGTGTTCAGGGAGGGTCCTGGGGCATGAACTGGGGTGTTACTGGATGGAGCCTGGGGGGGAAAGGGGCTTTTCTCTGAGGGGCAGCTGCCAGGCTTGGCAATCCCTGCGGGCACTTGCACTGAGAGGGGATGTTCTGGGACAACCACCGTGCTCTACCATGCAGGATTTAGATTTAGGTGTTGTAAGGAGCACTGTAATGGCACACTCTGCTTTGGGACCTGTGCTCTGCCATCAAAGCAGCTCAGGCTGGAAAGGAGATAGGGGAGCAAGGCTGTGGGCTGTGGGCCAGGAGCTGGCCTGGCAGTTAACCCTTCTAGGAGGGAAACCAGCTTCAGCCCCTGTGTCTTTGTGGGTCGCATCAGCTGCAGTAGCTGGGATTTTGGATGGGGTAGATCATCCCAGGACACCGGTGGGACATTTCTATCAATTTGAGGAGAGTCCGAGGGGCTGCAGCTACACTGGAGCATAAAGAAGATGATGTTTGCTTTCCTAAATGGACTTGGAAATAGAAAATGCCTACGATGGCTGCTTCCCAAGGTGCAGCAAGTGGGTCCTTCAGGTTTTCCAGCGTGCTGGCGAGTCCTCTGCTGGGTTGGTTTTCATCTCCCAGCTGGAGCGGGGCCCTTCCCCACACCACAGCACCTGGGAATGCAGAACCTCATCCTGCCTTATTCCAGCCTGATTTCTTCCAGGTCACGATGGCTTTGCTCATAAATCACGGAGGATTTTTCTCAGTGCCTTTATCCTGCGAGCCTGGCGTGGGGTGAAGTGGTGCTGGTTGGGCTGAACTCATTAGCAGCAAGCTGGGAGTTGGCAGCTCTGATTTATGAAGCAAAGTGACACGGACTGAATACTCAGGGTCTGGGAGGATTTTGTTTGTCTCCTGACACCTGCAGCATCCCAATGTGGAGGTGACCTGGGAAAACGTGTCCTTCCCCTTTGGAAGGGGGGGCTTCCAGCGTCTGCCTTCAGATGTGCTCACAAACCTGCCTCGAGCCATCACTTTGTGGTGTTACGATTGGTCAGAAATCATAGAATCCCAGCCTGGGTTGGGTTGAAGGGACCTTAAAGCTCCTCCAGTTCCAACCCCTGCCACGGGCAGGGACACCTTCCGCTGGAGCAGTTGCTCCAAGCCCCTGTGTCCAACCTGGCCTTGAACACTGCCAGGGATGGGGCAGCCACAGCTTCTCTGGGCACCCTGTGCCAGCGCCTCAGCACCCTCCCAGGGAAGAGCTTCTGCCTAAGACTTTGTCTCAATCTCCCCTCTGGCAGTTAAAGCCATTCCCCTGTCCTGTCCCTCCATCCCTTGTCCAAAGCCCCTCTCCAGGTTTCCTGCAGCCCCTTCAGGCACTGGAGCTGCTCTGAGGTGTCCCCTTCAGGAGCCTTCTCTTCCCCAGGCTGCCCCAGCCCAGCTCTCAGCCTGGCTCCAGAGCAGAGCTGCTCCAACCCTCACAGCATCCCCATGGCCTCCTCTGAACTCACTCAAGGAGATCCATGTCCCTCCTGTGTTTATTGCAGCTCCGCGGTGCATGGTTTGCCTCACCCCAGTACCTCGGTGTGGCCGTCCTGCCTGCTCCGGGGTCAGATCTGCCCAACCAGGTCTCACCCATGCTCCTCTGCAGGGAGTTTAAAAACATAACCCCTGGTGCATTTGTCACCAGGATCAATAGTGCTGTCAGCACCGCTTTGCTGTAATCACTTGTGCCGTCCTGTCAGAGCTCAGCAGCTCCGTGGCTGCTCTTCTCTCTGCTCTGCTGCTTAATATGCTTCTGGAGAAGAGCTGGGGCTTCTCATCACGGCTCAGCTCATGGAGCAGCTCACCCTGTGCCGCTGCCTGTTCCCCATGCTGCTGAGCCATTGCTGGCCGTTTCCTGCTGTTTCACTTGGGGATAGGTGGGAATCTTTCTTCCCAGCAAATGCCATTTGTGGCAGGTTCAGGTTTTGTCCAGAGGAAAGCCTGCACCAGCTCAACTGCTCCGTGTGCTGCACGTCTCTGCTCCACAGGCTGACAGCTCCCCATCACATCAGGTTTCTGCCCTGTGTCTGTGGCCTCACCATCTGCAGGCGTCTCCGTGCCCAGCTTCATCCCTCAAAACCACATTTCTCTCTCCACCTGGATTCAGAATTCACTGCTCAGCCCGGGGATGTTTTTAAACCTTATTCCCCTCCCGGTTCTCTCCTTTTCCTGGCCTTGCTGAGATAAAGAGTTGGATGCTGCTCCAGCGCATTTTCCAGCATGTTTCTTCTTTCCTTTCCCCGCTCCACCCTCTTCACCACTATCTTGTGCTTGGTAAAGGCATTAATCTGGTCCAGGAGCAAGTGGTACTCAGTGGGGGTTTCCAGGCTGGCTGGTGCCTCTGGGTAGATCAGAGCTGCGTGGTTGGCCCTGCTGGGAGGGCGGCACTCGTTTTGGGGATGCAAGGAAGGGGATGCCTCTATGCCATAGAACAAATATACTGGTTTGGATCCCTGAGCTGAGATTTGAGGAAAGAAGAGCACAAGGTCCCCGGGTACAGGAGACCCCAGCCATGGCCCACATCGTGCCCTGGGCAGACCCAGCCCTGCAGAGCTCCTCCTGGTTTCCAGCCAGATCCACACTGGGGTGAGTGACAGTGCCCACCAGTGGTGGTCCTTGCTGCTGTAGTTGCTGCGGATGTGCCGCTGGATGCGCAGAGCAGCTCCCACCCAGGGTTTTCCATGGCTTTCCTCACTCTGGCCTCTCCCCATCGAGGCAGACACGGGTTATTGTCCTCAGGGAAAAGAGAAGAGGAGATTTGCTGCGGTTTGACTGCAGCACTGACAGGGGCAGGACAGAGCTGAGCGAAGCTGCTGCTGTGCACAGGCCTCTCGTGCGTGCGTGTTGGCAGCTGGGAAAGCACCCCTGGCCCCATGTCCTTCCCGCTTCCCCTCATCCCTCTGCTCCGTCCCGCTCTGGCCACCCCGGCGGTGAATTTCCACCTCGGCTGTGGCCATCTCAGAGGCTGTAACCTTGTTCTGGGGACCAGTGACAGGGAGGCCCCTGGCTGGAGGTGTCCCAGCCCTGCAGCAGTAGCGCCTGGGTGAGGCCACATCCTCCATGCTGGGAGCAGGCACCTTTCCTGTGTGCTGGCATCAGGTCCGGGCTGGATTTGCCCGGTAGGGCTGAGTTCAGGGGGAGGTTTCATGCTTTAGGATGGCCACATTGGCTATGGGGCTGCCATGTGCCTGGAAGGATGGGCAATGCCCTGGCACTGGCTCCCAGAGAGATTTGCTGCTCAGTCTCAGTTTGCCAGCTCCAGCGTAACAGGATAATGATTGCCCACTATAGCAGCCACTGTCTCCCGAGCTCATCACCTCTGCACGGCGGTGACAGTGCCCTTGACCACCTAAAACTCCATCTGCGCACTGCTTCCTTGGTGCCTGCTCTTGGCTCACAGAATGTGAACACCCGTTCCCTGCTCCCACAGCCGTGGAGCCGGGACAGCAAGCTGGCGCTGGGCATTCCCCAACCCCTGAGCTTGATGGTGGGGATGATGGAGAGTAAGTAGCCAGGACCTGGACTGGGCAGGGGAGGGAAATGCCACTCGCTCTGCCATTGCCCAGAGCAGCGCAGTGGGCTATGAGTGATGCTGGGCTCAGGGAGCAGAGATGCTTCCCTGCTTCCCGGCTCGCTGGAAGCTGCAAGCAAGTTCCCGTTGGAAATTCCTCCACGTGAACATGCGTTCACGCCACGTCCCCAGCACTCGCTGAGTAACCGTGGCCTCACCAGCACCTCGCGGGGAGAGGCTCCTCAGCGGGGCTGTCCCAGCATGGGTCAGCTGCTTTGCTGGTGAATCCACATCTAACTGTCATGAATCCCTGACCCTGAGGGGGTGGCAGGGCTGGGACGGCTTCATCTCCGCTCCTTCCACGTGTGTGCTCTCTTTGACTCATGGCAAAGGGGGAAGCGGTGCTTGGGTTGCTGGGCACCACCTCAGGGTGCCTCAGCTTGAGCCCGCTCCCTGCGCCATCCCCAGGGCTGGGCGCTGCCTCCAACCCCCCCTTGGCATTAGCAGGGTTCACTCTGTGTTCTGGGGGTGATGCCCGGGATGAGGCAGCACAGGGAGGCTCCGGTGCGGTACCCGGGCTTTGGGTCAATGCTGCAGGCAACATGCAGCTGGATGGGGAGTCGGGCCCTGCCTGACCGCGGGATGAGCTCAGGTCCTGGCTGCTCCCGGGCTTTGCTGCAGGGACAGACCCTGATGCAGGCAGTGGAGGAGCCGTGCGGGGCCGGACTTGGGTTGAGTCCTGCATGGAGCTGGCACCCCTGCCTGGGGCTGGTCTTTACCGTCAGCTCGGAGCAAAGGGCAGGACCTGGCCCTCGGCCTTCCCAGCTCTGTCAATATTTGCCGGCAGCAGCCCCATGCTTGGCACTGGCTCCTGCTCTTCAGCTTCCAGGAAGGGGCTGGAGCGGGAGAAGGGGTTTCCTGTAAGCGCTGATAAGCCGGGGCAGGAAGGAGCTGTGGCTCTCACTGGTTGCTCTCCTGAGAGCCACCACAGCAGCGTGTGCACCAGACCAGCGTGGGCAGGATGGTGGCAGCGGGCTGGCATGGGAGAGTTCTCCCAGGGCTGGGAGAACTGGGGGAGGGCAGGAACAGGCACCCACTGGGGCCAGGCTGAGTGTGGTGTGGGGATGCCAGCGGTCATGGGACGTGAGCATGGGACTGGTGGGAGGAAACCGGGTTGGTGCAAGGCTGGGAGCCCGGGGACAGCCCAGGGGGGATGCCCAGGTTTCCTTGGCTTGGCTTGGCTTTGCTTTTCATCCTCTTTGCGTTTCTCGGTTCTGGAAGTCCCATCCCATTGCGCCAACTCCAGGAGGGCTCCAGGCACATCCCTGGGCAGCTCTGGGACGGATTCCCTTCGTGGCAGCAGCAAAAGAGGGACCGCAGGGTCCCCGCTGCCACCAACCGCCGGGCACGGAGCCCTGAGTGCCCCGGCACCCTCCCGGCACAGCGCGGGGATGCTCCGCGCTGCCGGCGGGTCCCGGTGCGGTGCCGGTGCCCCGCTCGGTGCTGCCGCCGCTCAGCTCCGGTGCTTTCTAGGAACGGGCTCTTGCCCAAGTGCGGGTGCCAGAGGAAGCCGCCACCCCCGCGGCAGCCGCATCCGATCTCCCCACCGCGGGGTCCCGGCTCGGGGCGCTTGTGCCGCGCTGGAAGCGCCGGGGCTGGGCAATGCCGGCAGCCACAGACCGGTCCCAAAGGATGCTGTTCCCTTGTGCCCCGTGTCTCTGTCCCCGTGTCCCCGCGGCCCGGCCGCACATCACCCCCACCCCCCGCAGGCAGCACAGGCAGAGAGCCGGGCTCTGGAGCAAAAATAGTTTATTTCCATTTATATTGCGTATAAAACCGAGCAGGGATGTGTCTGTGGGGCTCAGGCAGCAATAAATACAGTACAAAACACACCGGGATGGGCTGGGAAACATCCAATACAGCTCCGGAAACCGTGAGGCTGGGAAATGGGTGAGAATAACTTAAACTGCAATAAATACCCCGAGTTTAGCAGGGAATGGGGATGGGCGGTGGAAAAACCTCATCCTGGGAAGCTGCTGCATCCCTACGGCACCTCCCTACTCCCCTCCCTCTTCCCTAATGCCTAATAAATATGAATGTCACTATGCCAATGAGAAATGACACCGGTCAGGTCTGTCCCTGCAGCCCAGGCAGGGAAATGTTGCTCCAAAGCTCCTTCATCCATGGATGAAGACGGTTTCCCTGTGGGATGCAGCCCGCTGAGCCCTCGGGGAAGCCCATGGGGGCTCAGCCCAGCAACTCGTAGCAGAGATACACTTTAGTTTAAATATTAAACAAGGGCGATGCTGCGCACGGGTCCGTGTGCGGTGGCACCGCGGGGCCGGTGCCGGGCAGCATTCCCGTCCGGAGAGAGATTAAATAGCCATAAATATTAAATAGGCGGGAAAGCCGGGAGCTCCCGGGAAGGGCGCCAAGGCTGGGACATAAATAAATAGGGAGAGGGGGTGCAGGGCCGGGGTCAGAGGTGCGCGAGGTGCCGCAGCGCCCGGTACGCCGTCTCCAGGAACCGCTGGAAGTCGGCCAGGATGAAGAAACTGCCGACCTGGTGGTGGAAATGGGAGGAGAAGGCGGGGAGGGGACCCCGGGCCTCCGTGGGGTACGTCACAGTGGCCAGGCCCAGGTCTTCCATCTGTAACTGGGCAAAAGCAGAGGCATCAGCTCCGGGCTCTGGGAGCGCGGCAGCAGAGCCCCATGTCATGGAGGCACAGAGTGGGTTGTGTTGGAAGGGATCTCAAAGCCCCTCCAGCTCCAACCCCTGCCACGGGCAGGGACACCTTCCACTGGAGCAGTGCTCCAAGCCCCTGTGTCCAACCTGGCCTTGAACACTGCCAGGGATGGGGCAGCCACAGCTTCTCTGGGCACCCTGTGCCAGCGCCTCAGCACCCTCACAGGGAAGAGCTTCTGCCCAAGAGCTCATCTCAGTCTCCCCTCTGGCAGTTAAAGCCATTCCCCTGTCCTGTCCCTCCATCCCTTGTCCAAAGCCCCTCTCCAGGTTTCCTGCAGCCCCTTCAGGCCCTGGAGCTGCTCTGAGGTGTCCCCTTCAGGAGCCTTCTCTTCTCCAGGCTGCCCCAGCCCAGCTCTCAGCCTGGCTCCAGAGCAGAGCTGCTCCAACCCTCACAGCATCCCCATGGCCTCCTCTGGTCTCGCTCCAACAGCTCCACGTCCCTCTGTGCTGCTGCCCCAGAGCTGGAGCAGGACTGCAGGGGGGGTCTCCCCAGAGCGCAGCAGAGGTTCAGGATCCCCTCCCTGAGCTGCTGCTCACGCTCTGGGGGTGCAGCCCCGGCTGTGGTGTCCTGGCTGTGCCCATCCTGTCCGCAGCTCCCCTCACCTGATGCTGGATGTTGGAGGACAGGTTGGCAGCATCCAGCTGCAGGCTCTCCACCAGCGCAGCGTGCCCGGGCAGCAGCTCCAGGACGGCATCGAGGGAGCTTTGGTAGGTGCGGAGCCCCTCTCGGATCTGGCTGAAGCAGGCTTCCTGCGGGGGGCATGGCGCGGTCATTCCGGCACGGCCACCGCGGTGCCGAGCTCATGGCACGGGTGGGCTGTGGCACTCACCGCCTGGAAGCCGCGGCCGCGGCACCGCTCCATGGGTGCCTGCGCGACGCTCAGGTCCTGCCGCAGCAGCAGCAGCTCTTCCTCCTTGCACAGCTGGAAGGTGTCGCACTGCGGCCAAGGGGGGACTTGGTCGGGAAGGGGGGGGCTGGAGGACCCCGTCCCCCCCAGCTCCCATCCCTGAGGCGTGGGCTGGGGTAGACCTGGTGCCCAGGGTGATGGGGATGGGGCTGCCCGGCCTGTTTGTGCCCTCAGAGATCCCCAGGGGAGCAGCAGCACCGTGCATGGGCGCAGCCCCTGCGGGTGCCCTGAGTGAGGGGCGCGGGGTCAGTAAGGACGGGGATGGGACGGTCCCCGCTGCCCCCCCAGCGCGGCGCCCGGCACTCACCACCAGGTGCTGCAGCGCGGCCACGTCCCGCTTGATCTTGCGGGTGAATTCCAGGTTGTTGCTGAGGAAGAGGTGGAATCTCTGATCCCCCGAGAGCTCGGCCAGCGGCGCCCCGAGCAGCGCCTGCCACGGCGCCCACAGCAGCAGTGCCAGCACCCCTGCGGGAGCAGCGGCTCAGCACCCACCGTGGCACAGCCCCGGCCCCGCCACCGGGGACGGCGGCACCAACGCAGCCCTGGGATGGGGCAGAGACCCCGGGGAACGGGGGAGATGGAGCGGGCGCTGCCTGTGCGCCCCCAGCCCCGTGGTGCTGCGGCCATGGGCTGCAGGCTTTGGGGGTGTGGGCGCGGCGGGTGCTATAGGGAGAATGGGTTTAGGGGGTGCTCTGGGAGCAGTGGGAAAAGTGGGTGCAGTGGGAGCGATGGGTGCGTTGGGAATGATGGGTGCAGTGGGAGCAGTTTTAGCAGTGCGAGCACTGGGAGCAGTGGGAACAGTTATAGCAATGGGTGCAGTGGGAGCACTGGAAGCAACGGGAGCAGTGGGTGCAGCGGGAGCAGTTATAGCAATTGGGAGCAGTTTTAGCAGTGGGTGCAGTGGGTGTAGTGTGAGCACAGGAAGCAATGAGAGCAGTGGGAGCAGTTTTAGCAGTGGGTGCAGTGGGAGCAGTTCTAGCAATGGGAGCAGAGGGAGCAGTTACAGCAGTGGGAGCAGTTTTAGCAGTGGGTGCAGTGGGAGCACAGGAAGCAATGAGAGCAGTGGGAGCAGTTTTAGCAGTGGGTGCAGTGGGAGCAGTTCTAGCAATGGGAGCAGAGGGAGCAGTTTTAGCAGTGTGAGCACTGGGAGCAGAGAGAGCAGTTTTAGCAGTGGGTGCAGTGGCTGCAGCATGAGCACAGGAAGCAATGGGAGCAGTGGATGCAGTGGGAGCCCAGGAAGCGATGGGAGCAGTGGATGCAGTGGGAGCCCAGGAAGCGATGGGAGCAGTGGATGCAGTGGGAGCACAGGAAGCGATGGGAGCAGTGGATGCAGTGGGAGCCCAGGAAGCGATGGGAGCAGTGGATGCAGTGGGAGCACAGGAAGCGATGGGAGCAGTGGATGCAGTGGGAGCCCAGGAAGCGATGGGAGCAGTGGATGCAGTGGGAGCCCAGGAAGCGATGGGAGCAGTGGATGCAGTGGGAGCACAGGAAGCGATGGGAGCGCAGGCTGCAGGGCTGCGGTACTCACGGGTGACAGTGCACATGATGCCCAGCTCGGTGTCTCCTCCTGTGTGCGAGCGTGGCCCGGCCGATGCAGCTCCTGCCCCGGCATTGATCAGGGCATTTATAGCGGCCCCGGGGATTCACACTGATGTGGCAACAGCCCCGGTTGCTTCATTGCCTTAATCACCAACATGCAAATCCGCTCGCCGCTGCCCACCCCTCCTGTCCTGGGGCTTTCCCGGTGGGCAGCGGGTGCCCCTCAGCACAGCGGCGGTGGGCGCCCGGCGGAGCCCTGGCAGCGCGGTGGGTGCCCGGTGCGGGGCCGGTGGCTCGGTGACACATTAACCCGGCTCTCGCCCGGTCGCCCAGTGCCCAGCGCCGCGGGGTCACTCGCAGGTGACCGCGCGAGGGGACGGTGGCTTTTCACAGCCGGCATTCCTCTGGGATCATCGCCATTCCCAACCCATGTGGACACCTCCCCTGCCCGAGCCCCTCACCCCGGCGTCAGGGCAGGCAACAGCAGTGTGACCTTCACGGTGGTGGGAGCAGTCGGAGGTGGCCAAGGTGAGATCCCATCCAGGCACTTGCCCAGGGCCGCGGTGCCGGATTCTGCCTCGCTGGGTGCTGCAGGGCTGGGCTGTGCTCAGCATCCCCATACGTGAGCGCAAGGGGCCTGACCCCCCCGGCTGGGGCCTTCCCGACCAGCACCTTCGGGGAAGCGTTGGCCAGGGCAGCCCCAGCGCGGGGCCGGCTGCTCCCGCCCCACTGCATCCCCATGGCGCTGACCGGGAGTGGGGGGGGTTTGGTTCATGCTGCTTCCCGCAAGTGCTTCCAGGATGATTTGCTGGGTCGGTGCCAGCTGGGACGGCTCCTGCCCGGCACGGGCCAGGGTGTGGGATGCAGGGATCCAGGCAGGGTGACCCCGGTGCAGCGCTGAGCTCTGCACCCAGCCTGGGTCCCATCGCTGCCCTCATGCAGGCCCTGGGGATGGGGACAGGGACGACGGGGATGGGCCCCAGGGCTGGTGCCAGGCTCCGGGAGCTGCTCCCACCTCCAGCTGGGGAAAGGAGCCCCCCATTGGTGGGTGCAGTCAGTCTGTGAGCATCACCCAGGGCCTGGCATGAGGCAGGGATTAACTCTGAAACCTAATGAGGACTTCCCTTCCTAGACCTGGCAGTCGATGTTCTGCCCTCAGGCTGTGTGAAAGGACCTTGGTGGTGGAGCCTCTTTAGAGGGAGGACACCCCCAGCCCTGCATGTGCCCTCCCCAGAGCCACTGGAAACCATGGCCCTCCTGGAGCCGGTGCCCATGGAGGGGGTTTGGCGCATTGTGCCCATGGGTGACCCTGGAGCGGAGCTGACATCTCAGCAGATTGGTGCTTTCAGGAATCGGGGGGGGGACACACATGAATCAGTGCTTGGTGGGGCCCAAAGTTCCTCTCAGCTTTCCAGGGAAGGAAGGAAGTGGTGACCCGACCCGAAACCCTGTGGGTGGGTGCTGGGCCACGAGGGCAGTCAAAACCCCCTGGGGCCGGAGCTGTCCAGCCCTGGGGACTGTCCCCAGCATCCACCCAACTGCGGTTCCGCCTCGTGCTCACCCTTCCTGTGTGGGCTCTCAGCCGGGCACCATCAGCCCCTGAATGCTTTCAGGGCGTCCCCATGTTCCCAGCGCTGGATGCAGCTCTCACCTTCCCTGCTCTGCCCCAGGGGTGGCCTTAGAGCAGGGACAGGCTGTACCCTGGGCAGCCCCACGCTTAACCCTCGGCCCATGGCCAGGCATGGACACACTGGGAGACTCATGGATGGCCCTGGAGAATGAGCCCTGATGGTGGTGGGACCCACCTGGCGCAGCTGCAGGTCCCATTGCTCCCCAGCACTGGTGTCTGTGAGGCACAACGATCCAGCCTGACCCCCCTGTGTCCTTCCAAGCAGGATGGGGGGGGGGGCTCAGCCCTCTGCGCAAATGGTGTTTTTCCAACTTTTATTTTAAAAGTCATAATTGATGCTTAACAAAGTCTGAGCCCATCATCGCTGTGAGAGCAGGGGGCACCCGCGGTGCCGCGCTCCCGGCACCCCCCCAGCACTGCGGCCCCCCCAGGCCCCGGGTCAGGGGCTCCTCTGTGCAACCACCGTGACCACAAGAGACCTTAAAAGAGTGCTGGGTTATTGGGGAAGGGGGATCCCGCTGCGGGAAGCAGGGGGCTGGGAAGAGGCTGTGTGCCCAGGGATATCCCCCCCCCAGTGTCCCCCTCCCACCAAACAGACATGCAGGTATCTATAAAAGAAAGAGGCCGGGGCCGCGCTGGGGAAACACCGCTCAGGCAGCATCTGCCTTAGGGACACCTAAAAAAGCAGAGCCAGGCCAGAGGGTCATGGGAAGCCATCATCATCGTCCTCTGCCATCTCCTTTGCGAACTCCAGGTCCTGCTGCTCGCGCTCCCGGCGCTCCTGGAAGGCAAAGGCCAAAGGAAAAGGTTGGGGGGGGGGGGGGGGGCTGGGGCCAGGAGCTGTGTCCATGCCGCAGCCTCGGTGGTTGCAGAGGAACACCCCAAAGAGACCTCACCTCCGCAGATTCCAAGTCTTTGTTGTAGGATTTGGGTGGGAACCTCATGGCCTGGGGAAAAAAACGGACTTCATCAGGGACTGCAGCGATAGGAGAAGGGGTGAAGGGTTCCAACTGAAACGGGAAGTTCAGCTTGGGGATAAGGAAGAAGCTCTTCCCTGGGAGGGTGCTGAGGCACAGGGTGCCCAGAGAAGCTGTGGCTGCCCCATCCCTGGCAGTGCTCAAGGCCAGGTTGGACACAGGGGCTTGGAGCACTGCTCCAGTGGAAGGTGTCCCTGCCCGTGGTAGGCATTGGAACTGGAGGAGCTTTAAGGTCCCTTGCAACCCAAACTGCTCTATGATTCCAAGAGGAGAAGCTCCTCGCGTGGCCCTGCTGTGCCCTCAGCCAGGCCCCGCAGCCCCTCGCACCTTGACGGACATGTTGTGGATGTCGAGGCAGAAACTGATGCGCTGGTGAAAAGCCAACTGGGGCTCCCGCGTGGAGTAGATGTCGATCATCTCCTTGGACTGGACGTAGCCCTTCTCGTGGTTAATGCTGGCCTCGATGACGCCGTCCCGGATGGCCTGCAAGCCGGAGCGCGGGTCAGGGCACCCGCTGGCTCCCGGGGCTGAGCTTTAGGGTGAAGGGAGGAGCTGGCTGCTGTGACAGGAGCAGGGAGCTCAGGACGCGGTGCACAGGGAGAGGATGTGGTGCCCTGAGTGTCCCCAGCGTCCCTTTGGAGGGGCCTCAACCTAAAACCAGTGACTGCCCCGGGAGGGAGCCCGCTGCCAGAACTGGGGGCTGTGGGCAGCCCAGGGTGCAGAAGGACAGGACTTGATGCAGGTACCTTGGCAACAATGAACTCTGCGTCCTCTGGGCTGTCCAGCTGCAGCTTCTGGGCAATGTCGGCCAGGGAGATGCGAGAGTAGGACAAGCTGATCATCCGGACACCTGCGAGGAGGGACAGGAGTGCAGCCCCCGGGGCCAGGCAGCCCAAGGGTCCCCAAGCACCATGGCTGCAGCCTCCTACCCGTCTTGATGACGTTGTGCCTCAGACGAATGATCAGGGTGTAGGTGCCATCGGCCTGGAACTTGTCCCCAAACTGATCGAGGACTTGGTTGAACTTGGCCAGGTTCCCAGTCCTGACGGCTGGAGGAGAGGGGTTTGTCAGGGAAGGAGACGGGGAAAGCAAGGAGGGCAGCTCCTGTCCTCCGAGAGCTGCCTCCTCCCCCTCCCCAAGGGGAGCCTGCAGCTGAGTCCCCTTGAGGGGAGAAGGAAGAAGTCCCCACTGCCCCCCCTCCCAAGGCTTCCCGCTCCCCCGAAGCCTGGGACATGGCTCAAGGAGCTGTCTGTTGTACCCTGAGTCAGGAGGAAGTAGGGCATGAGCGAGCGCTTGAGAGAGGGTTGTCTGAACTGGAGCCTGTCCGGGATCTCCCCCAGCAGCAGCTCCACCACGATGAGCAGCTTGTGCACCTGGAGCAGAAAGAGACCATGTGAGCAGCAGCTTCCCAGAGGATCCAGGAGGATCCGAACCCCTCGGGCTTCCCATCCCTGCTCACCGTCTGCTTGAAGCCGACGGCCGTGTGCTGCGGGGCCTTCCGCAGGGCGTTTGTCATGGTCCTCCGCGCCTCCGAGTACTCCAGCTGGATGGCCTTGATGCGCCCTGCGTTGAGACAGGCCACAAGGGGCTTGGAAAAGCGAATCCAACTGGATCCACTCGATCAAATCCTGCCTGGAAACCCCATCTCCAGCTGTTCCAGTGGGTTCTGTGCAGATGGAGAGCCCATGATCTCGGGTACAGCCCAAGCATGGGACTCTGTCTCACCTGTGTAATAAAGGTACCGAGCCCACTCATTGTTGTTGGCCTGCTCGGGAAACACAGACTTGGAGACGAGCTTCTCGGCCTGGTCATAGAGGTTGTAGTGGAGATAGTTCCTCAGCAGTAGGTTCAGGAGGGTGGCCTGGCCATCAGCATCGTGCCGCAGCGTGGCCGTCCGGAGCCGGGCGTGCAGGAAGCTGCAGGGAAGGGAGGGAACGTGGCAGGGAGGAGGAAAGCAGCAGCCCTGGCTCTTCGGGATGCAGGCCCCAGCCTACCTCCTGACCACGTCGAGTTTGTTCAGGAACTCATAGATGCGGGAGTGGTAGTAGTAACATTTTGCCACCACCAGGTCAAGGGCCCGGCGGTTCTGGGAGCTGATCTTCTGCATCAGGTCATCAGACACCTTCTGAGCCTGTAGGAGGGGAACAGAGCTCAAGGTGGAAGAAGTGCTGCTTTGAAGAGCAGGGAGGCTGCCAGGGCTGTGGGACTGAGCCCAGGGCTGCCTCCAGATGCAGCTGGAACAAAGGGGGAAGCGTGGGGACACAGACATGCGGGTCCTTGGGGCTCTCCAGGCCCTGCCTGGGGCGGCAGCAGCAGCACACAGAGAGCACAGCTCCCGAGCTGGCAGCTCAGGGGATCTCACCTCTGGGTACCGCTTGCTGTTCATCAGGTAGATGACCAGCAGCAGCTGCAGGTAAGTCTCCACTTCTGGCAAGAGCGGGGCTGAGGCCGCCTTCCCCGTGCGCGGCCGAAACTGCAGCTCAGCTTCCGTGTCCATGGACTGCGGGGAGAGACACTGCTGGATGCCTGCTCCCCCCCGTGCCACCTCTGCCTGCAGCGAGGCCCATCCCCAGCCGGTGCCAAGAGCCAGCCCAGGCTGCTGGCACCACAGCCCCAGCAGCCCTGAGCTCCGCCGGTGCCCTCCCACCCCCCCCCAGCAGCACTCCAGAGGTTCCTCAGGGCTGGAAAAGGCATTCTCTGCGCCTGTACCTCCTCCAGGAAGCCGAGGAGGAAATCCCGCACGGTGCTGTTGGAGGTGAAGAACCCGTGGATGGCTTTGTGGAGCACATTGGAGTTGAGGCGGCGGGAGGTGGAGGGCAGGGCCCGCAGAGCCCGCAGGACATAGCGCGGCTCCTTCCCCAGCACAGCCTTTTCCAGCTGCTTCACGTGCTCCTTGATATCTGCGGGAGCACCGGGAACAGCCTCAACCGGAGCAAAGGCAGTGCCGGGTCCCTCTGTCTGCTCACGGCACCAGGACAGTGCGGTCCCCACTGTTCCCCCCCCCTTCTCCATCCTCCCTCTGCAGCCCCTTCTGCAGCTCCCCCCACCCCATCCTCCTAAGGGTGCCCCCCTCAAACACGGCTTCCCAATTCCCTTTCCCTCTCAAGGCCCTCACAGCTCCCTCTCCCCAATGACGCCCCTTCCAGTGCCCCCTTTTCCTCACCTCTAACCCTGCTCCTCAAACACCCCCCACTACCCTTCCTCCTCAAGACCCCTCCCAGCCTCCCTACAGCCCCCCCATCCCCTCCCATCTCCCCCCCAGCCTCCCTACAGCCCCACCATCTCCCCCCTCCCCGCATCCCCCCATCCCCTTCTCTCCCCCCCACCCCCCCATCTCCCCCCCTCCCTGCAGTCCCCCCTCCCCTCCTCTCCCATCTCCCCCCCACCTCCTCCTCGCCCATTTCCCCCCCCCCGCACCCCCCCCACTGAGGCTCCCCACAGGGCCCCTTCTCCCTTCCCTCCCCCAGCCCCGCACCGCACGGCCCCGGCGGTGCCCCGCTCACCCTCCAAGGTGACTGCATCGAGCTCCCGCTGCCGCTCCCCGGCCGTGCCGGCGGCCGCCGCCTCCTCGGGCATCTCCACGTCGGGGGGCGCGGGCGGGGGCCCCTCGGGGGCGGCCTTGGCCTTATCGCGGCGGCGGGACGGGGCCTCCTGCTTCATGACACTGCACCGGCCGCGCGGCACGCCGGGAGCCGCGCCGCCCCGCGCAGCCGAGCGCCGAGCGACGGAGCTGCTCGGCTCCTTCCGGCAACGCTCTCGGCCGTCTCCGGACGGCGCTCGGGTGTTTCCGCGCAGCCGAGCGCCGAGCAACGGAGCTGTTCGGCTCCTTCCGGCAACGCTCTCGGCCGTCTCCGGACGGCGCTCGGGTGTTCCCGCGCCGTCTGTGCTCGCTGAGGTGAGGTGCGAGGGAGCGGTGCGGCCGCCGCCGCTTCCCTCTGCGAGGGCTCGGGGCACCGGGACTCGGGTTTCCCCCGCACCATGGGCAGCCCCCTCCGTGCTGCTGGTGCCCCTGGAGCCGCCCATCGGTGTCCCTCGGTGGGGGACCCCCGAGCTGAGGGGAGCCGGGCAGGCAGCGCCTCGGCGTTACCTCAGGGTAGAAAATGCCCTTCGAAAGCACGGCTGTTCAGTAAGGAACTTTATTTGTAAAGCAGGCATCAAAGCGTTTGTGAAGCTCGCTTGCTCCTCCCTGCTGCAGCGTTAGGGGTTTACCGGTGGGTGTCATTGAGCTGCTCTGAGATCCCACTTAGCAGCTCATTGAGCTGTGGTGTTACTGGAAAGGGATCGCTGGTGTGCTCCTGGGTGGTTGGCATGAGCAGCTGTGGTTGTGGTTTGGGTTGTTGAGGAAACCCAAGGTCATGTAAAGCTCAGCTGAGGGGGATGTGGTGATTTGAGCTAGTTGGCATTCTGTGTTCATGTGGGAGGAAAGGAAAAGCAGGTTTGGGATCTGGCTTCTGTAAGGAGTTTTCTTGCCTTAAGTTTGCTTTTAGAGTCATTGAGTGTTTTGAGTTGGAAAGGACCTTAAAGCTCCTCCAGCTCCAACCCGTGCCACGGGCAGGAACACCTTCCACGAGAGCAGCTTGCTCCAAGCCCCATCCAGCCTGGCCTTGAACATTGCAGGGATGGGGCAGCCACAGCTTTTTTCCTTTGCCACTCATTTCAAAGCAGTGCGAGAGCCTCAAATATGCAGGGATGAAACTTGGAGAAAGAAGCTGGCTTCTGGTAAGAGACTATCAAATGCATTGTTAAGTGACTATCTTCAAATCGTCCCTCATAGGAGGGCTGTGTAACCTAACGGGGCTTGCTCAGAAGATTGAGGATGTATAGAGACACGTACAGGGCTGCTGTGGCTGGGAAGGCTTCTTTTGTGCAAGCAGCAGATCCGTCCTCATGGAGCTTCACCCCACTCATCTCCATCATTGCAATGGTTACTTGGTGTTCTTTCTCTCGGGAGAAGGAGAGCAAGCTGGGGTCTGGGCTGAACCCCTTCCCATATTCTCTCTGTTTCAAGATGCTCTCAACCTTCATAGCAAGGACCAAAAGAAAAGGCAAAATCAGTATTTCAATATCCCATCTGTGGAAGTTGTTGAGTAAATGATCTCTTGGCTTTGTGAAGTGCTGCTCACGTGGGACTTTTCAACCTGAAAGATTATTGTGCTTGTGTATTCAGTTCCTGGCTTCTTGGGAATTAGTTATGGCCAAGAAATTAAAATTGTGGAATGGTGGGGTTTATGCTGTTTTCTTATTTAAATCAGGAGCCAAAGAAGCCAGGGATCTCTGACCACCATTTCCAGCCAAGTGGTGGTACCTGGGCCCGACTGAATGCTGATTATCAGCAAAACAGTTGGTAGAAATCTCTGGCCTTCATGTCTTGGGGTGATTTTCCTTAAAGTATTCTGATCCCTGTCAACTTTGAAGCAATTATTCCTTCCCTTTCCCAGTGTTACCCTAAATTGGGATACTGCTACTTGTGTCATCGTGGAAAAGTGCTTTGCTTGAAATAACACACACACGCATCCCCCATCCCTTCATTTTAGCCCAATGAGATGTACATTCTCTCACCAGCTTAAGCTGTTGGGGGACAATCTTGTTTTCCAAGGACTCGAGCAGCAGCAGGAGCTGATCGTCACTGAGCTCTGCAGAATTAAAACAGGTTGTGCCAAAACCCCACCACAACTGGAGCCAACTGGGCAGAAGTGAAGGGTGAGGAATGCTTTTCATGTATTCTGGTGCTACTGATTTCTCTGTTAAACTGGCCAGCAAGCCTTACCTTCTAAAGCATCAAGGGTGTAGGTGATGGCTGCTGCCACACGGAGGAGAATGTGTGCTGAGGATTGCTGCAAGTGGCTCAGCAGGCCTTCTAAGGCTGGGCTTTCTGTTTTCAGCTCATTGCTGTCACCTCCATCAAGAACTGCTTCCATCTAGGGGAGATAGGAGGAAACAGCAGGGTTTAAGAGGCTTGTGAGTCCATGAGCTTGTGAACAGGCATGTAATATGTGTCTTCTCCTCCCTAAGCTATTTGTGAGGCTGTAATTGGGGCTTTAGCATTCACACTGGCTCCAGTTAAAGACAGAATAGGGCATTTAAATGGTTTGATACCTTCAAGTGAATCTGCAAGGCTCTACAGAAGACACATTTCTGCAGTTGACTCTGTCCTGAGCACCTTCTTTGACTGTATGTTGATGGAGACCAGACATGCACTGAGTGAAGGCTTTTTGGGTCGGTAGCTGTGGTACAGGAGAGGTGGCTTCTGGGGCAAGAGGTGGATGTCTCCATCTATAAATCCTGGTAGTAAGAAGAGCTTTGCTTACCTTCTGGCTCAGTTCTTGGAAGAGGTTCCTATCTCCCATCACAGCTTTGATGGCTTTTAATAAGATGATGGACAGCTGAGAAGACAACGTGGAGAGAATGTGACAATTCCTTCTAACTTCTGCCTCCAGTGCTCCTAGTGTTCCTTGCAAGACATCTGAAAAGCAGAAAGAGCCCAAATGTCACTTCCAAACCAAGCAAGTTCACTGACACCTTACATTTAGAATTTGAAACTCTTCCGTGAGTATTTTCTTTTAAAGCAATGTACAACTTTGAGTTGTCATGTCTTTAAACTACGGCAAAGACACTGATTCTGGTAGCTTGTGTTTGGAGAAATTCAATCTTGCCCAGAGGGGGGAGAAATAGTGCGAGGGAAAGGAGTAAAATACATTTCTTACCATCACATACAAGGCTGCATGTAAATTTTTGTGACAAATAATGAAGATCTGCAAAAGGAAAAAAAGGACATTGCTGAAAGGCTTCAAGCTGGGGGATATATTTTACCAGGGTGGTTGATTTTTAAGCCTGAAGATGTTGGTGTCCCAGGTCTGAGATATCACATGCTGGTTGTAGGTCAGGTTGTGCTCTTCTCTAGTGCATCTGTTCATTTAAGACTCATTATTCCTGAATCTCAATCCTTACTGTCCTGTGCCTTTCATCAGGCAGTGAGTGTGTTAAAACACAAGGAAATTAATATGACAGCTTATACTTCACCAGATCCATGCAGGTGTGGGGAGCAGAGGGGCAGAAAGCCAGATGTGCTCTCTCAAATCTTGCAGGATTTATGGAGTTCAGTCCTTTCTTTCTCTGCCCATCCCAGTGAAGGGGCAGTTACCCTCTTTGCTCCCTGACCTTCTGAGGAGGAAAAGAAACCAAAACCAGCGCTACTCTGTGTCATGTCTCAGCAGGAGCTCTGCAGTTCCTGGAATTTGGAGCTGGGGCTCTCAGTATCCCTCTCTCATTCCTTATCACCCCCTTGAAGCTGCATCTCTTTCCCAGATAGTTCTTTTAACTTGCATACTATGTACAGCTATTTTCCCAGGGGGTTTCTGTCACTCACGTTGTGTTCATGCCCTGAAATCAGCTGAAGGCAGCTATGAGGCTGAATAAGGCTTCAGAAAACATCTTTCCTCTTCTGTGGGGTTTCCCAAATGGAGGAGTTGGCAGGTTTTGGAAGTTACTTACCCCACGATGCATCTGAAATGGCCAGCTGGAATGCCCTGAAGGCCAGGGTGCAGCCTTTGGGTATGGTTATGCTTTGTGTGTTCTCGCTGGTGCCCTGGTTTGTGAAACATAAATGTGTTATCAGGCTTGAAGATGTGCAGAGGGTGGGGAAGGGCTGAACCTTGAGCCTGAAACCAAACCTTGGCACAGAACTTGATGTAAAACTGGGCCATGAAGTTCCCGTCTGCCTCAGAGACTTCCTGACAGCTGGTCTCCTCCAGGGTTTCTATGGTCTCATGAACCACGTACAAATTCTGGCCTGTTTTCTGTAGCTGTTGAATGAAGGCGTGATTTGTGTTAATTTTCCTAAAAGAGAAAAAAGGTCCTGGTTTAGTTGGGACAAAAGTCCTGTGGGACTGTATGCTTGTGTTACATGAAAATATCACTGTGATTGTGGCTTCTGGGGGGAAGAAAGGTGGCAGAAAATAGGCTTGGAATTCTTGCTGTCCTCAATGCATTCCTCTTCTCTGAGGGGCAGAGAGGTGGTGGCCTGGCAGGTCAGATGAGTGATGTGTTCTGATCTAAGTGCTCCTTTCCAGGTGCAAATAATGAGAGAAGAGGACTTGACTCCATCTCGAGGTGTTCCTGCTTTCTGAATGGCAGAGAGATCTATCTATAAGCATTACAAAGCTTGGTAAGGAGTTTTCATCACCGCTCTTTCCTGGCCTTTGGAAATCTGCCTGCTCAGGGAGAATGCGTGCTCCCTGGTCTTGGGGTTTGGCTGTTGGAAAAACCATTGTGTGACCTGGCATGGGACAGAGGAGGATGACCCTTTGTGCCTGCCTTACCTTTCTGTTTTCAGTGCCTCAAGTTTTGGTGGTGGTATGTGGTTCTTCTGCAGCCTGATGGACCACTCCTTGGACGAGGAGGCAGCTCCTTTCAGCTCCACTCTTGCGGGGTCAGCAGAAAGGATGAGATTCCCATCAATTCTGTCAGTGCCACTCTTTTTGATTAGAAATTGCCTTGAATCTTGTTCACCTCCATTGGGAATGAGAGACTCTGAAATCATTCCATGCATTTGCTTAAGCATGATTACACAGACTCAGTATTACAACTATTTGTGCACGAGAAAGATGGAACATGGTGGAGTTCAGCCCCAAATGTTTTCTATGTGGAAATTGTGAGCTTAAGATTGATAAATGTGGCCTTTACCTGAGCTTTTACCATCCTGTCCAGGCAGCAGCACATCCTCCAGTCTGTACCATGTCTGTTTGTAGCAGGGAGATGGGTGGAATATGGTTTTTCTTTTTCTTCTCACTAGGCACAGGGGTCTGAAATGTTCGTGGTCCAATATGCTGCGAACTGGGACCAGCTCTCCATCTGGATCCATTTGTTTCACTATGGATTGGGTGACTTTTTTAAACATCCTGTTGCAGCTGGATGAATTTTTGATCCAATGCAGACTTGTGCCTTAGGAAGAGGCAAGACACGTTAAGCCAAATTACTTGAAATACAAGGAGAAGGATGTAACAAAACATGTTGGTTTAATTAGGAAGAACTTTTCCAAATGGATAAGCACCCCAAAACACCCATGTTAGTCCAAGACAGAACTTGAAATGGATGGTTTATAGGGAAGCATTTGGAAAGGTAAGAGCATGAAGCTCATTTCGACTCACCATATCCTTTGCTGATGAGCAAAGGTCATTTGGGGGCACTGATCTTCAGCACTGGAGTCTCTTACTGCTCTTTCAATTAAGCTATTTTGCTGCATGTACCAGTACATACCATTAGCATTTTCATTACTGGACACTGCACCTTAACCTAGGACCTGGTGTGGTCCTAAATGTTTGAATCAGTTTCATTTGGTGCCCTGATGCAAGTTTAAAAGGAAAAAGCTTGAGCAGTTTCTTGCTGGTTTTTGCTGTTTCCCCTGTGCATTTCATTGCTTGGCAGGAAAGGGCAGAGCTTCAAAATAAGAGCAGCAGAAAAAGCTTGTGTTTGGGTCTTACTGGAGAACTGAAAGTGCTGAGAGGTGAACAGTGTGTTACAAGTAAGAGAAGTATAAATGAACTCAGAAGTGTTGTGAGTAAGGAAGTAGGAGACCTCGTTCAATGCAAATCTCCCCCAAAATACGAAGAAACCCTCCCAGCACAGCTCCTTGGATGTGCCCTGGTGCTCTGCCTGTGTCGTTGTCCCCCAGGAGAACTGGCTGTTTGAAAGGCAGAAGGAAAATCACTGTTGGTCCTAACAGCAATTTTAATCCAGAGTTTGAGTTTGCTTCAGTTGGTGTATAGAAGGGGTGATGAAAAACTTTTTATTGTATCTGATGGAGCTAGGGATGGGAAATCATCTCGTGCTGAATGTGGGGTCATTTAGGTAGCTCTGACAGGACTCATTCCCTTGGGGGACATCAAACAGAGATAAAAATGAAACCAGAACACTTCACCGATTGCTCTACCCCTCATCAAGACCAAAAGCACTTAAAAATATACTTGCCTCTTTGTGGGGTGAGTGGCTTCTCCTCCACAGGGGGTCAACGTGCGGAGCAGTCCACGGAGCTTCCAAAATGGAGCAGCCTCTCAAGCAGCAGGCTGGGACCTGCTCTCTCCCTGCCTTTCTCGTCAGTGCTTGAGAAACTTCTGCTGAATGAGGCAGAAACTCTTGTTGCTTGTGTAATTCCTCCTGTAAAAGTTAAGTCACTGATCTGGGTCAAGCTGTTTGATTGGTTACAGTGGCTTTGGGTAACTTCCTCTACAGATAAGACATTCCTCTAGGACTGGATTTCTGTGGCATATCAAAGACTGGACTCCAGTATTGGTGAAATCTGAAGACCTTTTCTTTTGCATCTCCCATCCCTTTTATAGTCTACTTAGTGCTAAGGAGTAACTTTCTTACTTTGTTATCATCCAATTCAGGGAAACTACTAAGGGTTACACCTGTTCACATTGCTTGGTCTGTCTTCCAGATGCACATCCTGCTTTATCTTGCAAACTGTCTGCTTTGTTTTGCTAACCGATCTTCACCCTTCATTGTTGGCTTTACACTTCCCAAGGCTTAGCCTGGCCCAGGCCGTTAACACCTGGTGTTCTCTTCCTGGTTCCCAAGGCTTAAGCCAGACCAGGGCAATAGCACCTAGTGTTTTCTTCACTGTTCTCAAGGCTTAAGCAGGACCAGGGGGATAACACCGGAATCCATTTCGTTAACTATTTCTATCCCATCACCCACAGATTTCCAGCGTGGGTCTGGTTTTCATTCATACTCTGCCTGTTGGGATGAGGAGCAGAATGTCCTGAGTTTAGGAGGATTTCACTTTTGCCTGGGGCAGTGGTAGCTCATCAGGTGTGGTGCTGACAAGGGGACAATATGATGTTGCTGTAAGCACTTTTGTGAACTTCTGTTGACTTAGAGATGATATTGTAACCTACGTGTGCACACATGCTGCCATGCATTAGGGCCTGTTGGTAGCAGAGGGTGGCACACGGGTGCGGTTTCCTGCTGAGGGATCCATTGTTGCTCATTCCAGCACGTGTTGGAATTGCCATGGAATTGCCCCTCTATTCTGCTCTTGTGAGACCTCACTTGGAGCACTGTGTGCAGTTCTGGTGTCCTCAACATCAAAAGGACATGGACCTGTTGGAACAAGTCCAGAGGAGGCCACAGGGATGATCAGGGACTGGAGCGCCTCCCGTATGAAGATAGGCTGAGAAAGTTGGGGCTGTTCAGCCTGGAGAAGAGAAGGGTGCATGGAGGCCTCAGAGCAGCCTTCCAGTATCTGAAGGGGACCTATAGGGATGCTGGGGAGGGACTTTTCATTAGGGACTGTAGTGACAGGACAAGGGGTGACGGGTTCAAACTTAAACAGGGGAAGTTTAGATTGGATATGAGAAGGAATTCTTTCCTGTAAGGGTGGAGAGACACTGGAATGGGTTGCCCAGGGAAGCTGTGAATGCTCCATCGCTGGCAGTGTTCAAGGCCAGGTTGGACAAAGCCTTGGGTGCCATGGGTTAGTGGGAGGTGTCCCTGCCCATGGCAGGGGTGTTGGAACTGGATGATCTTAGGGTCTTTTCCAACCCTAACTATTCTATGATTCTATGAAGTATTTATTTGCTCTGCTGGTTTAAAAGCAAAACCTCTCCGTGTAACAATGCAAGAACCCAAACCCAGGTTTTTACAGGAATACTTTATTAGTTTTTCTTAGAATACTGTACAAAGGAGTAATAAAAATATTCACACTTTATTTTAGAAAGTTCTCTACATGAGACTTGTGTATCCACAGCAAAAAGAGGAAAAAACCCCTACAACTTTGTACAGTGTCCGAATGTTCCATTAAAACCCCAACTACTTCAACTCCAACTGTTCCAGGGAGGCTACAGACACACAAACACTTGCATGCTGAAAAGAGATTATAGGCAATGATAAAGCAATGTCAGTCACAAGAAGCAATGTTAATGTGTTGACAGTAGTAAGCAGCTGCTGACCCTTTAGCAAGGGCCAGAACCTCGTGTCTATTAAAACAAAAATGAAATCATGATTAAAAAGAAGTACTTGGGAATTCAGTAGCCCCAGATCTCAGCTGTGCTTTTCTCTTTCTTGTTTTTGAAAGGCTTTTTCCAGGAAAGGGCTGGGCTGTTGGCCATCCCATGGGCTGTGTTAAAGGCGTTGCAGGACAGAAGCATCAGGCTGTGAGTACTCGATTGTTTTCTGACTTCCCTGGTGCAGTAACTGCCATTCTGTGTAAATACCTGTGTGGCTTTGACTGTGGCTTAGAAGAGGCTTTGCCCAGGACAAGATGGGGCAGGGAGACCTCTTCTGCCAGTGCCTGTGAATGGTTCAAGTGGGGCTTTCCAGAGGCTTTTCTCCTCTGGCACTTGTCGTAGAATGAAAAAGAAAAGCATCTGGAGTACCTGCTTACCCAGTAACTGCTTCTCAGGCACAGGATGGAGCCCGCCATCAACTCTCTGACTGAAGTTTGCCCTGGTCCCACTGCAGGAAGCCAGTACAAGTTTGAGAGGAAAATCTGTCGTGATCAAAATCCCATTTAAAACCAGTAACAATCAATTGTCTCCTTCACACAGGTACTTGGAGAAAGCTCTACAGTCTGTATGAACAGACAGTCCTTGTGCTCACCTTCTGGTTCTCCACGCAGAAGGTGGGCTTCACCCTGGGATCACTGCTCTGGTGGCTGCAGGTATGGAAATCCCTCCTCCTGCCCACACTGTCCTGATCTCCTTTTCTCAGGAATCACTTATCCCTTGAGAGTTTTAGTATTTTGACTCCACTCTTGTGCATGTGCAAGAGCAACCTTTGGGTGCTGAATGTGCTTCTACATGAATTTAACACACACAGAGAAACTAGAAACGGTTTCAGTTCCAGGAGACCCAGAACTGTGTCCAGTACCTCCAGGCCACTACAGTGGTGGTTTCCAAGTGGAAGCTGAAATCAGGCACCACTTGTTCCTGTGATAAGACAGGAAAGAGCCTTGCAAGTGGCACAGGGGGTGCTCAGCCAGCACCACCCAAAACTCTTTCACTCCAGGTACCCCTAACAAGTAGCAATTGTGGCTGTGGTTTTAATTACAATTCACTTATGGTTTCTTTTCTAGTCTTGATTAATTCTCATACTTACCCTTAAGATGGAATCTTAAGGAAGATACTATCAGATGTATAACTACTCAATTATTAATCTTGTGTAGATACTTAACACACCCCACTATTACCATAAAATCTTCTGGTCTCACTTTCCCTGTTTATCCAGTTTTCATTTACGTTCCCTTGATTGGATTAACTGTATGAGTCTGAGTTAATTTCAGCTATCCCATGGCATCTGTTGTAACGGATGTCATTTGCCATGGAACGCATCTGTGCTATTTTAATCCTTTGTGTGAACAAGGTAAATCAGAAAAACTCACTATTAGAATCAAGGCTTTGCCTAATAAGAAGTTTTAAACTTCAGGCTTTAAAAACTGCATTTTGGAGAAGTTTCTAATCCCACCCTGGTTTAGGATCAGATGTCCCTAGTGTCAGTTAACAGCAAAAGGGGCATGTTCAGACCCTCAGCTGCTGTAATGCCAAGGCTTTCAAGGAAACTACATGAAGTGCTGAACTCCGCTGTGAGAAGCTGAGCCCTGCCTTCGATTCACTTAAGCTAAAAATACCAAAACTCCTTTGACTTTGGGTACTGTGCATGTACTTAGAAATAATCAGCATATATCTATACAGGAGTAATGGTTTTAAGGATACAGGGACTGTTTCTGTTGCAAAAGAAGGTTGGTTTCTCCTTGTTTTCTACCAAAATATATAAGTAGTTTTGTTTCCTCTGGAGATTTACCAGCCTGAGCTGTGGGCAGACATTGAAATCTGTTAAAACAACATGCAGCCTGTGTTACAGACATAGCTGTAGCTGAGGACAAGTCCCCCTACCTCTGAGGACATCGATGCTGTTGATCTCTCAGGCATTTCAAAGGTACTTGGCTGATTGAAGTGTCTCTATTTTGAAAACAGTATTTTTTTCCCAAAAGTCATTGTCTAGTAGGTTAAAGAGTATTGGCTTTAGAGTATGTAATACCTTAACTACAGCAGCAGGCCTTGCATCATGGTGGTTAAAGGCTTCAACCTCCCTATCCAGTAAATCGCACATGTCAAACTGGAGAACAGCGCTCGGGTATCCAGCCAGATTCTTTTGTCTTCCCACCTTCTTGAAAACTTCTTTTCACCTCAGATATTTCCACTTAGCAAACATTAGGCCATGATTCTTTCTGCATTCCTCTGTGAGGTACATGAAATGTTTTTCCTTTCTCTGCAGCAGTAAGTCTGAGATAGAAGTAGAGCAGCTTGCCTAAAATTCTACCTGGAGTAGCACTAGATCTTAGATGCAAACCTAAGTTCCCATATCCTATGCTCAGACCATCAAACAACCCAACAATGTCCTCTCCGACCTCTAAAGCTAATGCAGGAACAAAAATGACATATTTCAAATGTTTATACCATTGTCCAAAGTGTGAGATAAGCACTAAGACAACAAAATAGAGGCTCTTCCAGGGGAAGCATGAGGGTTCACACACTTCATCAACACAACCCCAAATTAAAAACAATGACTTTGAACAGCAGAAAGCTCTCTCAGCCAGGAAATCTACACCTGCAAACCTGCATCCTTTAGGTGGGGATTTAATGGGAGAAAGGCTTGATTTTTGTTCCTGTACTAAATAATTATTACCAGTGACCCACTGTGTCCTTCTGTTGGCCAGGTCAGGCTGGTGCTGGTCGGTATTGCTCTCCTACAGTTTCCTCACCAGTGACTACATGAGGACTCGTGTGGAGCCGAGTGACAGATTTCCAGGTAAGGTGGAACTGGAACACTCACTTGCCTCGAGTCAGGAGCTGAGTCAAGTCCATGGCTAAGTGGAGAACTGGCAGATCCCAGTAACATGGACATGGACTTAAGCAACCCAGAGCTGCACTGAGGAGAACACAATCCAAATTGCAGTCACTGATTACAGCAAGCAGGCATCATCCATCCATCTTGCTTGGCCTGTACCTGTCAGTCTGCAGCTTCTCCCACACTGGTGCAGTCACCGTGTGTGAGCTGCTCAGTGGCATTTGCTGTCAGTCATCACTGCCCTGCACCCAGCCCTTGGTCTGAGTGCTGCACTGCCCGAGCACTCAGAGTGCCCTTAAAAATCAGCAGTTTGGGCTGGGGAGGTGTTAATCAGCTTCTGGTACAAGCTGAAAATAACAAATCTGATGTAGGTTCTGTTGAGGTCTTCCCTGAAGCACAAGAATGGCTCCACAGAAAAGGGGAAGTTGCCCAAGTTGCAGGTCACTCCTTCCTCTACTGGTTTTACTAAAGAGCTTCCTTTCTCAGTGGCGTAAAAGATTGCAAAATAAGAATTTGCCATTCTCTTCCCACTCCCCTGCCCCAAAATGGAACTCGAAACCCAAAACAATCAGGTATTGGGAAAGCTTGGCTGTATCCCTTTGAATTTCCCCCACATACCGCTTAAAGCACTTAGCTTCAGAAAGGGAAATATATTAAAGTGCATTTACCACAGCAATAGTACCAGCACTAAAAGCTTTTCCCCTCATCCCTCTTCATTCAATGTCTGGGATAGATTAAAATCCCCCCCCGAATTCATCCTCGTTGTACCTTGAAGTCTGCATCTAGTTATGACACTGGAATGTAAGAAATCCAGTGCCATGCATCCTGCTTCCACTAAACTCTACTCTGGAGCTGGTTTAGGTTTATTGGGCGTGAGGATCCAGCATGCGGTGTATGTCTATCGGATACTGCAGTTAAACAGCTGCTGTGAAATTGCATCCCAGTCTGCGTGGGGAAGAAGAAACGGAACTAGAGAGAAGGAACATCCCCCTCTCTCCCTGCTCCTCTTGCATTTGCTCCAGCCACGCAGCTCAATACTTGTTGATCCCAAAGATGCGGACTCCATGGAACTGCGGCAGTTTGGGGATCAGGACGCTCATGAGGGAGATGGTGTTGATGATGAAGTGGATCCGGTCGTACTTTGTGTAAAAGCTGGTTAGAAAATACCTGGAAAGGAGGAGAACAGAGAGGGGGAGAGCTGAGTCATAGCACTTCATGGTTTTGTTTCCCAGGCCAGCCCATGAGGTACTCACAGGACGATGGGCATGATGGTGAGGAACTTGCGCGACGCCGTGAACTGCACTCCATAGTCCATCTGCTCCCAGTGCGTGAGCAGCCGAGCCTTACCCTGGTCCGGAGTCTCAAAAGGAGTTCCTTTCACGGTATGTAGAAAGATGTACATGCTCTGTGTAGCAAATACAAACGCAGTGTGAAGCACGCCGGGGACCTCCACACCACCAGAAACGCTCAGCTTCATGAACGGGGGAGCTTGCACCAGCGCGCTGTGCCACTAGAGGGATGCATCGTCCCCGCTGGAAAACGCAGCTAAGCAAGCGGGCAGAGCGGGGAAGGAAGGCAGCCGGGGTTAGCTCGGGGTTGGCTGTCACACGTGTTCAGCTCCTGGCCATAAACCAAGGTGGCTGCAAGATCGCAGCGCTCTGGGATCAGGAGATTAGTGTGGAATCGCTCTGCCGTGCACCAGCAATGCCAAAGGCTGTCTGAAAGAAGTGCCGCTGGAGCTGTTGGCAGTGAGGGTCTGTTCCTGCTCTGATTACGAGTGAACCTCTTGGAGTGGAACCCAGGGCACAGATAAACAGCAAGTGTCTGGCTGCATCACGTGGCTTTGAAGAGTAGCCACTGCTGGCCTTTAAACTCCTTTCTGTTCCCATGACCTCATTGTTTAAGCTGCCAGAGAAGGGGAAGGAGCTAGATGTAAAGCAGGTAGCTTGTGAGCTGAGCTCCAAGCAGCTCTAGTAAGTGGTTTTGTGGGTTCCTCCTCTCCTAGATGTGAAAAACAACAGCGGAGGACCCCAGGTAAGGGGGTCCTTTTTGTCTCTGGAATATTCTCAGGCTGAGGTATTATTTAAAATAAAGGATACAAAATCAGTTGCTGCATCTCTGAGGTTTTTTGTCCCCAGTGTCTGAGGCTGAAGGGCTGTTCCTCAGCTGCAGGACATGCAGAGACTTATGCAGTGGAGGCACTAAAGCAGCTCCTGGCCGGCACCCTGGAATGTGCCACTGTGCCCCCAGCATAGCACTGACATTCATCTGGGTACTTGGTCCTTAGAAGGGGTGAACCTGGACTAATCTTTAAGCAGAACAAAGTTTGGGTGTTAATTTTGTTTTCTTGACTCTGCTAAGGCCAATTCAGGCTGTAGCCACCAAAGCAAAGGCTGTCCTGCCAGCTTCTGTGGCCTGTCAGCTAAAGGACTTACCCTGCAGGCAAATTAATTCAGTGTCCCCTCTGGACAGCCTCACCAGATCTTTGCTGTCTCATCAGTACCCAGGCTGGATTTAAATCTATGACCTGGAGGCAAAGGTGCAGTCTGAGGGGTGGAGGTTGAGTAACTTACACTGCATCTTTGGAAATAGGAATTGTTTGAACAGGAATCTCCCTAGATAGCTCTCGGAAGAAGAGCTGGTGCTGAGATGATGTCTCCCTGCCCCGGGAAGTCAAGCCAGCCACACCATTCCCTTACCATATTGTGAATGATGTTGGTAAGAGTCCAAACCACGGGGACACTGAAGAAGGGGATGCTCAGGAGCACGACGTGCAGCAGCCCAATTCCAAGGATGTAGGACAACCAGATGCCCCGGCTGTTCATGACCCGGGTGTTGGGATTCACCTCGCTGTGCGCCGTTCCCACGTTCATGTTGCCTCTTGTGTCCAACAGGCACCCCTGAAACTAAAGCAGAGCTGGTCAGTACTCGGGTGGTGGGAACCCTCCGTTTATGCTGAGCACCCTCTTGCTCTCCATCAAACCTCGAACCTGTTGTTTGCTCTAAAAATCACAAGTTCACTTCTCTGCACCTTGTTACTTTCATTCGTAGAGCTGCCATTTCTGAGGGGAAGCCAAATCTGGGAGCAATTTTGGGAATAGCGTGTGGGAAGCCTGTCCACGACAGAAGCTACTTGTGATCTGCTGAAAGGTTTTCCTGGAACCAAAATGGGAAGGTTCAATCCTGCGATTGCCTGAAGAGACAAAGGAATACTTGAAGCTCTTCTGAAGTCACCATCGCGGTGTTAATCATGGAAGCACTCGGCACATGGAGTTTGTCACACGTTTATGGATTCAGCACATCTTAAACTTGGAAAGAGCACGTTTGCAAAGGAAAGGCATGACAGCTCTAGAGCAACACATCTCCCCATCAGTTCAACTCAGTTACCAGGGTTCTGGGGAAGTAACTTCATTCCCCCACGGAGAAGGAACGAGATTCTTCTCGAGGATCATAAAAAGTTAGGGATAATGAGGAAAAATGCATTGGGAAGATATTCCAGGAGCAAGAGCTGCAGAGCAGATGGCCCTTCCCCTACCTGGGAAGAGCTGCCACGTAGGAGGAACACAGATGTTTTTCTGAATCACAGCCTGGTTGGAAGGGACCTTAAAGCTGATCCAGTTCCAACCCCTGCCACGGGCAGGGACACCTACCATTAGAGCAGACTGCTCCAACTGTCCAACCTGGCCATGAACACTGCCAGCGATGGGGCAGCCACAGTGCCAGGAAGGTGAGGAAGCAGGACAGTGTCATCCTGCTGGAGACAGTGCAGGTATCGGTGGGTTTTGGGTTGCCGCACTCGTAGCACAGCAGGTATCAGTCAGCTTTTCGGCTTTCTGAGATGAGAGCTCTGGTTTGCAGAGATGACAAGCAGCAGCACAAATCAGAACATCTGTAAAACTGAGTATCTTTGAGATCAGGGACGTTCTTGTGTAAAATCATCTTTGTCTCCTGGGGAAATGCAGTTTAATCCGGTTCATCCCTCGCCAGCCCCCAAGGTGAGGCTGTTTCCTGATGGCTGGCCTTGTGGGTGTGCTGCTTTGGTTCTCCCAGCCGGGAGATGGTGTTGCTGTTCTCCAGCTCTCAAGAGTCTGCGTCTCAGGGGGCAAGTCTGAGCCAGCTCTGACATTACACCATGGCCAACTGTTTGCTCCCTATGGAGCACTGGGCCTCGCGTGTGTCAGGAGCTGGCTCTCTCCCCTGGCCCTGCCCAGGGCTGGGACACGAGGCGAGTGCTTGGCTCCACAGCTCCTGGGATGCTGGCTGGAACTTCCAAACCTCTTTCAACCACACAAGGCGGCTGTTGCTTGGTGCTGCAGGCTGCAAGGTGAGCCGAGGAGATGCTCACCTACCTCTGCTACCCAGGTGTCAACCAGGGCGCTTATGTCTGCAGGTTTCTAGTACAAGAAAAGAGGCTGCAGGTCTGGGGAGTGCTTGTAAATCATCACCCATCCCCTAGGGCAAAGGATAGCCTCGATATTCCAGAGAAAAGCCTGAAGCTTACTCTGGAAGCTGGACTTAAGAGCTGGACTTGAGTCCTAGCAGGCGGAGCAGCTCCATCCCTAATCTGGTGCAATTCCAGGGGGCTTTCAGAAGGAAATCTAGGGGTTGCAGTGAAGCATGACATGAGTCTTGTTGTTGCAACAAATCCCAAACAGACAAAGATCCCTGTGGAATGCATCCCCAGCAGTGCTGTTTGCCATTCTCCTCCATACTGGTAAGGGCCCAGCTCTAGAAAACCGTCCAGTTCTGGGGAGAGCAGTGGGAATGAGCAGAGGGGTGGGAAAACCAGGACCTGCAAGGACATGGAAGGAAACGGGACTGTTCAGTCTAGAGCCTGCTGAGGAGAGGTGTGAGGAGTCCTCAAACACACCACGAAGACGTGGAGTCAACTGCCCTGACTGAGCACGGGGAAGGGGATGGTGACCTCGCTGCAGGCTTCCAAATCCAACTTCAGCAGCAGCCGAACCCTTCAGCTCCCTCCCTGGGCTGGGCAGCGGGCGGGTGGCAGAGGGTCGGATGGAGCAGCCACCGGGGAATCGGTTCTGCTCCTGGTGCCTCCGTTTCCTTGCTTGTAACAAGGAGTAAAGCGTTAGAGCACACAAGAAGTTAATTTGGGCTCGCAAGAGAGATCCAACGGTGTCGAGCGTTCCGTCCTGCGGTGGGGATGATTCCACGTGCTGCTCCAAGTCCTTCCCCTCCTTAAAACCACTTCATCTCTCAGTCTTTTCCCTCCTGAGTGGCATCTACAGCCTTTGGCCGAGCTCTTTGCTCCCTTTGGATTGCACAGGCTGCTTGTGCAGTGTTGCACAAGCCTGGCTGGGGGAGCTGCGCTCCCGACCCCCATCCCACAGCCCATGGTGTCTGCTTTGACACCCGGCATTTGTTCCCCTGCAGCCAAACGGAGGCAGCCCACGGTGGCGGGGGGCAGCGGGTGGCTGCGGAGCTCTGCTTTCCCACATGTGCCGCGGGCATCTGGGGACAGAAAAGCTTTAATGTTTCACCAGGCAGAGTGTGAAGGTCGGGGCTGCGCTGACGTTGGACGGTGTCTGTCCAAGGAGGGGAAAAGTCAGCTGTGGTTATGGCGTGATAGCAGAGCTGAGCCCTTCCTCTGCCTGAGCCTTCCCGACTTCCCACTCCCTGCCTATGGATCTGTAGGGAAAGCCTCATTCCGGCCCGGGGTGAACCTCAGGGCTGCCGGCTCCGTGTCCGGCGTGCCACCATCTCCTCGCTTCGAAGGAAAGGGGGAACAAAGCGACATCGGCAGCTTCCTGCTCACTTTGTCACCCAGCAGCTGCTGGTGAGTGACAAACCCGAGTGCAGCCGGCACCCCACAGCACGGCTCCTGCCCCCGAGGAGGAGCGTGACCACATCTGCTCCTGCCCCTGTCTGCTCAGCAGCATCGCTCTTCCCCAGAGCCTGGCACCCCCTTCTGCATCAGCCCATCACAGGAACTTCATCCGGGACAGCAGCCAGAGGAGAGGCAGGGCTCAGGTGCTTATCTCAGGTCTCCCCGAAGTGTTCCCACGACCCAAGCGATTCGGATCCCATGGAGCTGCTGAGAAGCCAAGATCCCCAAGGGCCAGCACCCGCGAGCACCGTCTCCCAAGTGGATAAATACTCAAACCCCTCCTTTGCAAGGTGGCATCAGCGTCTGACCCAGAGCATCAGGTACATGGAAGATGCCCACAAACACAGCTGGGCTTGGAGGGAGAGGTCAGGCCAAGGCAGCACCGCTTTGTGTCCTGCTTCGGCCTGGAGCCGGGAGTGGAATTCCATATATTGGAGCCCTGGGAAAGCCGAGGGGGCCTGGAGCCGGTGGGGCTGGCGGGGAAGCAGCGAGCACCGAGCAGGAGCTGCGGGGCTTTGGCTGCCGGACAACGGGGACGATGGGGGGGGAGCGTCTCGGCCGGGGGCTGCTGCACCCCGCGCACCCCACACCGAGCCCGGGGGCGTGGGGCAGGGCCCGCTCTGACCCCTCGTCCCCATCGCAGCAGCCGCTTGGTTCTCTATGGAGCGCTTTCCTCTTGGGACGGGCCCCGCTCCCACCGCCCCCTCAACCCCGGGCCTGGGGAAGGGGACGAGGCTCCGGCCGTGCCCCGCACCGGCCCCATTCCCCGGGGGGGGGGGGGGGGGGTGGCCGGGGAAGCGCCGCCGCTCCCGGCCCGCACTCACCGCTGCTCGGCCCGGCCCGGCCCGGCTCGGCGGGGCCGGGACTGTCTCCGTCGCGCACCCGCGGCCCCGGCTGCGCTCCCGGCGGGCTCCTCGCCGCCGCCCGGCCCTCCCCGCCCCGCCGCCGCGGCACGCCGGGAGCTGTAGTCCCGAGCACCGGAGCCCGCCCCCGGGGCCGAGCTTACGGAGCGGGGCCGCTGTAGGAGCGGGGGTGACCCCGGGGAGGGTCCTTCGCAGCCCCGGTACCGTCCAACCCCAGCCCCGGGCTGCGGGCGGAGCCCCAGGAGAGCCCCCCCCCCCCCCCCAACAGCCCCGGGCGGGGAGCGCGGGGGCACCGTGCGGCCCCGCTTATGTTTGCACGGGAGCAGCGCTGGGAGCGCGGGGCTTTGTGCCACCGCCGCACCCCCCCCCGTGCGGGTGTGCGGGGCCCCGGTGCGCGGCACAGGGGCAGCTCCACCGCTGCCGCTCGCAGCCACCCGGCAAAGCCTTTGGTCCGGGGGGGTGCGCAGTTTAAGCCCGGGTGGCTTCATGGTGCTCCCCGGGGTGGGGGTCCCTGCACGGGGGTCCCGGGCTGCGCTGCACACCCGCACCCTGCATCGGCGCCGCGCTGCCCCCGCTCCCCGTCCCCGGTGCGGTGATGCGTGCGAGCGGAGCGGGAATCCCGCCGGAGCGGGCCCTGCTCTGCAGGAGAGCCACGCACGCAGCGAGCTCTATTTTTATCCCTCTCCTGCCTGGCGGAGCGGCTCCCTCCGCGCGGTGCCATCTGATTTAGCAGCTTCCCCGCACCCCGCTGGCTCCGCACGTGAGGGGGAAGCACAATGCGGAGGCTATTTTTAAACGCCCATCAATCTGAATTCCTGCCGGGATGCAGCATCCCGCTGCCGGTGCGGGCACGGGGAGGGGGGGGTGATCCTGCTCCCTGCGCTCCCCACAGCCGCACCGGGGCTGGGGGGTTCCCGGAGGGGGTTTCAGCCCCATCCATTGTCTGGCAGCAGCCTGGAGCAGCGTTTCCCCACGCTCAGCGGGTTCAGGGGCTGTTCCCATAGGAATTCCTAGGCCTCGCTCGCTCCGGCCTCCCCCGTGCCGGGAGCCGCGCTCACCTCCGGCTCTCCCGGGCTGTCGGTCCCGCTGCCCGGTCGATACTGACTGCATTTAGCCCCGGTGCAGCCGTATTTAGCCGCCTCTACGGCGGCTGCAGCAGGGGAGGGCCCGCGTGGGACCGTGCTGCACTGCAGGTGTTGGGATTTCGGGTTGCTCGGTGCCGTGTCCGGGAATATGGGACCACGGCGGAGCGGTCCCGGTGCTGCTCCTGCTCCCGGGGTCTCTGTGGTGAGCCAGCAGCGAGCCGGGACTCAGCGGAAGCTCGAGCACCCCCTGAGCCTGTCGCCTTATCCCCATGGATGCGGCACATCCCAGCTCCATGCGCCGCTCCCGGCGGCACCGGGGCTGGTGCGGGGCAGCGCGGGGGCCGCTCCGCTGCGCGACCCAGCAGGGAAGTGCCAACAAAGGCGCACAGGAGCATTGTCCCGGGCTCCCCGAGTGCCACCGCCGTGTCCCAGGCTCCCGCTCTGCCCACTGGGTTGGGGTCTGGGGGGTCCCCGGTTGCACGCGGGTCCCGGGAGCCGCGGCCCTGCCCGGCTCTGGTCCCCATCAGGCTTTGTTCTCCGAACTGAGCCGAGATCCAGGGCAGGCGCCTCGGAACCGGCGGTCCTCCGCAGGCAGCGGAGGAGGTCGATGCGCTGGGCTGGGCTCTCCCCCCACGAGGAGGATGCAGCGGGCGGGGGGGGCTCTGCCGGGTCAGCGGGACCCCCCCCCCCCCGCCGCTCGGCGGGCCCGGTAACGGCGGCCGCTCTCCATGGTGCTGAGCGGCCCCCGCCGGTGTCCCGGGGCGGCAGAACCCGGGTTAGCGCCGAGCCCCGGCCCCGGAAGCTCGGGGATGGGCCCCCCCCCCCCGCCGGGCTCTGCCCTCGCCGCCGCTCGGGTTTCCCCGAGTAAGCGATGCCGATGCCCGCGGGAGGCTGCGGGCGGGGGGGGAGGAAGGTCCCGTCCTCCCCGACGGACTGCGGGGAGCCCCGGGGGCAGAGCCGGGGGGGGCTCCCGTGAGGGTTGGGGGGTGGCCACGGCGGTGGTCCCCGCGCTCGGGATCCCCGCAGCTCCTTCGCAGGGTCTCCCCGGTCCCACTCCACCCCCACCCCCCCCGCTCCTGGCGGGGGCCCCGGGGCAGAGCCTCTCCCGGGTGCGGGGGGTGCGGGCACGGGACCGGGGGCGCTCAGCGCTGCGCGGTTCCCCCCGCGGCGGGGCGGGCCGGGGGCGGGGAGCCCCGGGGAGGCCCGGGCGGAGGATCCCGCCCACCGGCCCCGCCGCCGGCTCCGGTCCCGCCGCGCTGCGCGGGGCGCGGCCGCTCCGGCCCGGGGCGCGGGGCCGCGCACGTCAGGTGAGTCCTCACCGGGGACCCCCCCGGGCCGCGGAGGGAGGCGGGGGGGGGGGGTCCGGCAGCGCGGAGCGGAGCGGAGCTCCCCCGGGGAAGCACCGGGGCTTCCCTCGCCCGCGACGCCCCCGGTGCGGAGCGGAGCCGGGGGGAACCCCGGGGCATCCCCGGCTGCACCCAGCGCACGGCGAGTCCCGCACCCGCACGGGCAGCCCCGTTCTGCCCCAGGCGCTGGCGGAGACCCCCGGGGTCGGGATGGGGACCCCGCAGTGGCCGGGGGATGCTTTGTGCCCGTGTCCTCGCTGCGGTGCCGGGTCCGGAGCACCGGGGCTGGGGACCCCCCGAGCCCAGCGCGGGGCCCCGGGAGCCGCATCCCACCCGCAGGGTCCCCCGGGATGGAGCAGTCCCTGCCCGGGTCATCGGCTCCCGGCTGAGCCCGGTGGGATCCTGGCGCCTGCGTGGGGATGGTTCCCGGTGCCCTTTGTCCACTGCGAGCCCTGGTCCCTGCTCGGGGACCTCGAGGAACCCCGGGGGGGGCCGATGGCGCAGGGAGCTGAGGCTGCAGCGGTGTGACCTTGGGGTGCTTTGGCGTGGTTGGGCCGTGTCACACTGCACAGTGGTCAGGGTGGGCACCGGGGCCACCCTTGGGTGAGCCCCTCAGCCCCTTGGCACTGAGTTTGCCGGCGGATGGGTGCTCCGGGAGCCCTCCTGCAGCACAGAGCTTTGCTGATGGGTGCCACGGGCCCCCTTTTACACCTCTTCAACCACGGAGGGCGTCTGCATCCTGCCTGGGTGGCTCCACCGCCACGGTCAGGCTGGGGATGGGATGGGGACGTGGGGGGGAGCCTCGGCTGGGGAAGCCGGGCTGAGCCGTGGCCTTATCTGGGAGCCACCCTGGGACCTCGGCGCACGCTCAGCTCCAGGGAATTTCCTTTTTCTGTTTTCGTTTCTTTCCTGCTGACGCTTTTCCCCTCCGGAACCAAGGGTTGGATGGGGACCATGGTTACGGGGTGGTGTGGGCAGCCCGACCCCGCGGTGGCACCGGGCAGGGGACCGCGGCGCTCTGGCACCCTCGACAGGGGAAGACCCAGCGTGTGCCGTGGGCGCTGCCGGAGCCGGGACACGGGAACCTGCTCTGCCTCTGCCCTCCCGTGCTTCCCGCCGCGCTCCCCGGGGGCTGCCGGCAGCGGCTGCTCGCCCGGAGCCGGATCTGTGCCGGGATGCAGCGGCCGCGAGCGCGGGAGCCATCAAACGCCGCGGGCTCGGCGGGGCCGGCGCTCACCTCCGCCGGTACAGCCCAGCTGCAGGAGACGTCTTCGCTCGGCCCCTCGAGGCCTGATCCTGCCGGATCCGGAGCCCTGAGCGATGGCAGGGGGGTGCGCGGGCCGCGCTGGCTGCCGCTGTCCCTTCCCACCCCTGTCCCACGGCCGTGCTCGCAGCCGGAGCTGTTCTGCCCCTTGGTCTGACTCTGTCCCTTTGCTGTCTCCATCCCAGATGCGCCGAGCGCAGCTGAAGCCACCGCGGGTGAGAGCTGCGGGGCCGGCGGCCCTGTGACAGCAGCAGCAGTGCGGGACCATGCCTGCGGCAGTGCAGATCCCCGCTCCGCGCCGTGACCGTGTGGCTGCTCCTGCACAGCCTCCTCCCGGCCTCCCATCGCCGCTCAGCCACAGCATTCCCCAAGGGCTGCTACCCCTCCGAAGAGGAGGGGCTGAAGACGTTCCGCTGCAGCAACGCTCGGCTGACCGAGGTCCCCAGGGACATCCCCAACGACACCAACAAGCTCTACCTGGACTCCAACCGAATCCCATCCCTGCCCCGCGACGCCTTCCGGGACCTGCCCGTCCTGCTGGAGCTGGATCTGTCCCACAACGCCATCGCCAGCGTCGAGAGCGGAGCTTTCCGGGGCCTGGCAGAGCACCTCCGCTCTCTGGACCTGTCCTCCAACAAGCTGGTGTCCGTCAGCAAAGACGCCTTTACCAACCTGAAGGCCAAGGTGAACCTCTCTGACAACCCCTGGCTCTGCGACTGTCGGCTGCAGGAGCTCCTCCGCGCGGTGGAGCTGGCGGCCGGCTCCTCCGGCGGCATCGTCTGCGAGTCCTCGGCGCAGGAGGAGCACGTGGGCAAAGCCTTCCTGCAGGTGATCGCCGACACGGACTTGTGCAACGTGTACAAGAAGACCACGGACGTGGCCATGCTGGTCACCATGTTCGGCTGGTTCGCCATGGTCATCTCCTACCTGGTCTACTACGTGCGGCAGAACCAGGAGGACGCCCGGCGGCACCTCGAGTATCTCAAGTCCCTGCCCAGCAAGCAGCGGAGGTCGGAGGAGTCGTCCACCATCAGCACCGTGGTGTGAGGCACCGGCGCGACGCGGCTCAAGGAGCTGCCGCAGCCCCGGTGCCATCGCGCAGGAACAGCAGTGGGTTCGCATGGTTCTCCTCGGGGAAGCAGCATCCGGCAGCGGGAGCCACGGCCTGCGCTGGTGCAGCGAGAGGTGAAGCAGGGACGGTGATGGTGATAGGCGTGGGCACCAGGCACTGAGCATCCACCCGCACCAGAGGGACCCTGGATGCCCTGGGGGGTTCAGACTTCATTTCAACCCATGGTATTCCCTTTGCAGGGATCCCTTGGGCCATTGGTGACGTTCATGATTTTAATCCCTCCCCAGCTGCCCAAGGGATGGTCCCGGCAGCATGGGGCAGCCGGTGCTGGGCTCCATACCCGGAGCAGTATGGCCATGGGGCCGGAGCCACCGGACCAAAGGGCGGTAACAAGAAGTGGGGACACAGTCTGTTGGGAAAGGCCAGGGGCAGGTCCTGGGTACCCCGCTCCAGCTCTGGAGCTGGATGGTGCTGCCCCATCTCCCACCCAGCCCCTGCTGCTCCCCCCTCCTTTCCCAGCACCCCTGGTCCAGGCGGAGCAAGGCACATGGGGGGTCCCACTTGGAGATGGGCGGCTCATGGGCAGACCCGGCACCTTCCGCCGCAGAGCACAATGTTCTTATAAGAAGCAAAGGGGGAATGAAGCTCCCCCGGGGATGAGCTCCTTGGGGCTGCCGAGGGATGCAGGAGCTGCTGCAGGGGAACTGAGGGGTCCAGGCAGCGGGTGCGGCCCTGCTGGGATGCTGGGGGGAGCAGGATTCCCCCCAGCGCTCCCTTGGGACCGTGCAGGTCGCCCCCATCCGCCTGCTCCCGCCTCCCTCTCGAGGGCTCACAAGCTGCCGACCGGTCACTGTGAGGGGAGCGGGGATGGAGGAGCCGCCGCCGCTCCTCCGCCCTCTCCCCACTCCCGCAGGAGCCCGAATCTGCCCTAAAATGCCCCAAAGTCCCTTCTTGACGCTTCCAGCGCCGGGCTGCAGGTTCCTGGTGTCGGCAGGCGGTGGCCAGCGGGGCTCAGGGTTGGTGCCCACCTTTGGGTGCGCAGGATCCGAGCGGCGACTCAGAAGCAAAGCCAAGAGCAGCCCCGGACTCCTCCGGCTGTGTCTGAGAGCTGCGTTTGATGGGTTTGCCCTTGTTTAAAACCAGCTGAAGCTTAAACTGCCTTAACTCACCCGGAGCACCGACCAAAGCTGCTTGAGCATCCCCTGTACCGGCTCAGGCTGCTGCCCGCGCTCCAGTGGGAGCCGTGGTTCGGAGCCGGACGGGAGCAGCCCCTGCGCCCTTCCACAAGTGCCTCCATCCCCAGCACAACCCAGGGGCTCTGCCGTGCTCCAGCACCTCAGCCCCAGCTCCAAACCAGGACACCCCCGGGGCCCACAGCCCCACGGCAGCTCCCCACATAGAACCAGGGGTTGTGGGGCCCCAGCCCGAGGCACTGCCCTGCACAGCACCGCTGTGCTGCCCGTCTGACCCAATGTCTGTCTTCTTTAAGGGACCTTTTACGCTCTTACTTTATACAACAATAAAGTCGGCTTTTACTTTGGAGCCCGTGCCCGTGTGTGTGTCCCCGGGGGCATCCCCCGGTCCCTGGCGCCGTCCTGGCTGTAAAGGAGGGGTGAGCGCTGCCTGCGCCAGCCGGGGCCATCCCAGCCTGCGTGCCCCGGTGCCGGGGCTGGAACGCGATACGTGGCGCTGCCGGTAACAATGCCCCCGCCTGCGGTAAGCGAATGCTGCCCGGCTCCAGAGCGCGGCTCAGGTCACAGCGCCCGAGCCACGTTGTGCCGGGGCCCTGCTCTGCCCTCCGGTCCCTGGGTGCCACATGGGGCGGGACACCCCCGCGGTTGGGGGGCACAGCTCATCCCCATGCCCACGGTCCCGTCGGTCCCTCTCGGGGCACCGGGTTCGCCGGCCCCGCTCCCTGCTCGGCGCATGCAGATGCGCGGTGGGAGGGGGCAGCCGGGTCCTAACGCGTTGTGACAGCTCCTGCTTGGGGACATCAACCTCGTTTGTCACTCGCTGTCTCCAGACGCGGGCCCGGGCTCCCAGCAGATGGCTGCGGTCCCCACTCCGGGTGGCTCCGGGGGGACCCTCCTCGGGAGCAGCTGGGGAGGGCCGGGGGATGCTGCTGCCACCCGGTCCGTGCGGGCTGTGGCTCCTCCAGGGTCTCCCCATGGGTTGGGTAATGCTGAGCCCCCGGGGCCAGCCCTGCCCTGGGGCGCGGGGGGTGATTAGGGGGGAAAGCGCTGCGTTCATTGTAAGCTCCATCAGCATGGGGAAGGGAGGTGGATTCTGGTGGCAGCAATGGGTTGGTTGTGGAACCCATATGGGGGTGTCAAGTATGTAAGAAACCTCATAAAACCCTGCAATGAGCTTTGGGAAGAGAACCTGGATTGGGATGGCCTCAGCTTTGTGCTGTTGGTAATGTCTGGTATTTAATCGGGTGTTAAAAGGGAACGGGGAAGAGCAGAAAACTGGGATTGCGGGGTACTCCCAGGAGGTGCCTGTGGCCAAGCTGGGGTGTTGGAGGGCTCTCAGGATGTGGCACAGCACAGGAGGAGTTTGGGGCCGGCAGCCTGCAAGGCTCCTCCCCGGCTCCATCCCAAAGAGGGGTTTTCCTCATCCCACTCTTCCAGCACTTGCTGCTGTGGGCGAGCTCCTGCCTCGGCACTGGTGGGTACGAGGGGCTCGGCGTCAAAGTCAATGCGTTCCCTTATGTGCAGCGATAGAATCATCCATTTTAATGCTGCGTTCCCGGGTAATTCCTTTCCTGATTTATCTGCTGGGATCAGCAACGGCAGCACCAGCAGCGTGACCTCGTTCTGCAGCGCCCCACACGCGGGTGGATGTTATTGACTTCCCAGGTGCTCTGCCCATCGCACCGGGCACACAAGGAACTGGCGTGTTCTGCCTCTCCGGGATGGAGGAAGACGCGTCCCTGGAGCAAGATGGGTCCTCACTGGTTGGGACGCCTCTTCTGCTGCCTGGTCCTGGCTCCCTCCACGAGCCAAATGATGCTCTTGGTTACCAGGGGCTGTGTATCCATGGGGTATCTGCTGATGGATCCATCCTCCAGCAGTGCTGATGGAGGCTGCGCGCCTTGGGATGCGCATTTGTTTTTGCTGTGGGGCTTAGAAGCAAGATAAAGCAAGGCTCTTGTCAGCCGCCGACAGAAGCGTGTTCAGCAGCCGTGGCCCCAGTCTGCATCCTCAACTTTGAACTGATTAGATTTGGAAGAGGGAAGGAAGGATGTCTAATTGTTTAATTTCCACCATTATCAGAACCTTTATAAGTAATTAGGACTGATGGCGGCAATTACACTGTGATTAAGGCTGGTCCACACTTCATCAGCGGCCCTTCAGCTCTGCAGCCTGACTTATTTATCTCCACCACAAACAAATCCATTTCCAGTGGTGCTGCTGCCAACAACGAATCACAGTTATTCACTGCCTGCAAAGGACTCATTAATCCCGTGATGCTGCCTGTGGCAGGAATGGGGCTGCACAGAGTGCGGTCGCTGGGCTTCAGCGGGAGGAAATGTGATTTCAGTGGAGAGGAAACCAAAGCAGAGCTAAAAGTCCCCTCTCTTCCCGTGCCTGTGGTGCAGAGCTCAGTGCTTCAGGTGGCCACACGCACCCCTCCTGCCCGTTTTGCCTCGTGCAAGCTGAGCGCTGCTGAGCCCCGGCATCAGCTCTGGGGCTGATGCTCTTTAAGATGAGGTTTTGCCTGTTGATAAAAGAGGGGGACCTGCAGAGCTGCCCCGCTCGGAGGGAAGCCTCTTCTTGCCAAGCGCTCTGCCTGAACAGATTCGGTTTTCCTTCACACGCGATCTCCCGGCCCTCTTCCCGCCTCACACGTGGGATTCCATCTCCTAACATTCATCCCCACTGAGGCCTGGAGCTGCATCCCAGGTTGTCGCCATGGCACCCGGTCCACTGCACCTGCAGCGTCAGCTGGAGGTCCTGGGGGACACAAATGACACCCTCAACTCTTGGCTTTGTTTTCAAACCACAGCAGCTCTTGGGCTGTGTCCAGGGGGGTATTCCCAGGGGATGGATTAGCTGGGGCTGCACCCAGCACTTCCTTGGCTCGGGTCCTTTTGTCTCAGCTGTGATGAGTCCCTGGGATGAGCTGATCACAGGGCACCTGAGCCAGCTCCTCCGCCTTTCCCTTTATAATCTGCTGAGGACAGGGCTGTGTTGTGGTGGTGGGATGAGCTGCAGGGTGTCATGCTGGTGTCCTGGGCAGTGCTGAGCCTGGGTCACCTCCTGCTGCCTTCCATTTAGAACAGCATCCTGCTCGTGGGGTCAGAGAGATGCTGTGGGGAGCTCTGAGCCAACCATCCCATCAGAGCAGAGGTGTCACGGCCGGCGCAGGGGCTCTGCAGTGAGTGCTTTAACATGTGTTCGTGAAGTGTTTCTCAAGGGCTCTGTTCCAGGCTGGGGAAAGGCAGAGGCGATGGGAGAACAATGGGCTGCAGGTTCCAAGTTGGCAGGATGCTCTTGTCATTTCTGGGTGTTCCAAAGGGCTCGTGCGCTGTTGGGATGCGGGACGTGGGAAGGGCCGAGTTCCCGGAGGCCTGTGTGGGCAAGGGGACAGGAAGCTTTTAGTTCCAAATGAGCTGTTTGGGAGAATTCGTCACTGCTCTTGGGGTGTTGTAATCGTCCTTTGCAGAGAGGGAGATCAGAGCTGCCTGCTTGGGGCTGGGTAAAGTGGGGCTTTGCAGGGCTGAACCTCACAGGAGCGCCTGTGGCTCCCCCCCTTGCGCTGAGAGCATCGGCCCCAGCCCATGTTTCCAGAAGGAAGGTGTGTACAACCAGAGCAGAGGAAGCAAAAGAGGGTTTGAAGTGGTGGGGAAGGCTCCTGCAGTTCCCCAGAAGCTGTTATTGCAGCTGAGGGAGGTAGAGAGGGATTGTAAGAAGTGAAGGTGAGGCGAAGGCAGTGATTTGTAGAGCCTCAAGTGCGAAGACAGCGAGCTGTGAGGGATGGCATGTCACCAGCACAGGGCTCAGCGGCGTTCAGGGCTGTCGCAGGCAGCCAAGGCTGGATGGAGAGAACTTTCCTTCGGGAAAGGTCAGAGTGACACTGTTTCACATCCCATTTTCACAGGATTCTCCATGGAATCTATGACACAAACTCCTCCGCCATGCAGAACTGCAATATTTGACCTGTTCTTCTACTTTCAAGGCCCCCTGAAGAAATGGGGGCTCTGTAAGAGCTTCCCGTACCTCCCGTTTTCAGGAGGAGGGAGGGAGTGTTCGTGACTCGTTGCCATTGCACTGAGTAACTCCTCACTGCTTTTTTCACCCCCATAATTTATGTATGTGGCATTCCTCTGTTGTGAAACAGGCTGAGGGATGCAGGCAGCAATCGAGCCCGTCTGCTTAATCTGTATAAGCCCGAGCTGTGCACACAGCGTCCAGTTGGCAGTGAAGATAATCAGCCTACAGGCAGTTTAAAGGCTCGTTAGAGTACATTTTATTCATCAGTATTTAATAAGTAATGATTCTGAAAAGCTCTGAGCGTGGTCTGTGCCCGCTCCATCTCCTGCTGTGTTCCTGTCAAAGTGGATAAGTTAAACCGGCTTGAATCTGGTCGATTTTTGGATGAATACCCACCAAGGCATTTGTAGATGCCACAAGAAGTTGCAGTTATTGAGTAGGAGGTGCTCTTTTGCTTCATTTAGTCCTACATACTGCAAAAAAAAAGGGAAAGGAATGGCTCTGTGCTGGGAAGCTGGGCCTGGTTTTCCATGGCTGCGTGCAGGCGTTGGGGTGGTGCCCCCTCCGCTTGGACTGTGGGGGGCTATGCCACTCTCACACAAGTGCCTTCAAAAGGGACCATGTTGGGGGGCTGTGCTTCACAAGGGGGAGTTTTCTGATGTCGCTGGACAAAGTGAGTCTGGAAGGGAGCAGCTCCTGGCAGGGAATGGCTTACAGAGGTTAAAATCAAGTTCTAAAAGGCCATGCTCTGGTAGCTCCACTTCAGAAGCCTCACACAGCCCATGCTCCAACCATAGCAGTCAGGGTTAGTGGTGAAGCTCCTGATAGTAGCAAAGTACTCTTTACTAACTGTGCTTTATGAGCTAGATGATGAATTGCTGCAGATCCAGCAGTTAGCCTTCAAAATGAGATCAGAGTCAGGCTTTTCTGGGAAGGAAACTTTCCCATTATCTCAGTGCTTTGGCAAATCCTATCATCCGGTGAACTCGCTGGAATTTCCAGCTGGCGTAAGAGGATCATCTGCTCATACGGCACCTGGGGCCAGCAGAGCTCTGCCGGGAGGATTTGGTGCAGCTGAAGGGGAAGATGGAGCAGCAAACACAGCAAGCAGCACGAGGCAGCTCTGCAGCCTCCCTGCAGGACTGACCTGCAGCAAGGCAAGAGGCGAACCATGAAAGCTGGGTCCTTCATTCTCCTGTCTGCTGAGCTGTGGAATGCATTTACCCTCTGCCTCGTCCTGAAGCCCCGATTTTGCTTTCACTGCTGCTGGGGCCTGCATCCCAGCAGAGCTCCCACTGGTGGAGCAGCAGGGAAAGCCCTGAGCCAGACTCTTCACTGGTGCACTGCACAGTTTTGCACAGAACACTTCAGATACAGCAAGAAACAGTGAAAAACAAAGGGAAGGGAATTTAATGTTTCTAAATCACAAAGATTAAATACTTCTTCCTGTATCTGCTAGAAATTGCTCGTAGAGCTTCTGCTGGGTGTCAGCATGGCACAGAATTCCGCTACAACTCTCTGCCACCTATCCCCGAGTTGTTTCCAGCTCCTTTACGTTCTCTGAGCAGACTGCAGCACAAAGCTGCAGCGTGTCTGGTGTCACCACCAAGAAACAGGCTCTTTGCACTAACAGCCACGTGACAAACTTCCCTTTTGTTTTCATTGAATTCCTTTACTGTGCATGAACGCTTCAGTTCCTGCCTCACTTTTACCGTTCAGGTGGTCCCTGAACACTGAAAATCGAGAGGTGGATGAATGAAGTTTTGCAACTGTTCATAAAGGAATGTAGGATTCCAGAACTGGCAGTGAAAAATGAACAGGACATCCGAAAACAAGTTTTCCACAGCTGCTCTTCGGTTTCCCAGTTTCTGCTGTCAGTTCATCAGCAAAATCTTGCTCCGTACATCCTGACCTGAGGATCTGTACAAACCTGGCAGGTCACTTCGTTGTTGGGACTGTAAGTTCCAGGCTCACACACCACTGTGAAGAGAACACAGGCAGCACGTCAGGCAGCTCTGCCTCGGCTGGGGCTGCGACCATCAGACACCACCATGTGCTTCCCAGTGCTCCAAAGGGAACTTCATCTTTCCCAAGCTCTCTGAGCCTGCCTCTCACTAAACCCCCCAACCTCCAGAACTAGCGGTGGGTGCTGCTGGCAAAAGATCTTAAAACAGCTGGGTGTTCTCTAGCAGCTCTGCCTTTAAGGTCATTGTTCATTTGCTTTGTACCCTGAGCATAGTCACTCACCAGTGACCTGGAATTAAAACCCCACCTCACTGCTTCCACTTTACTTGGAAATACAGTTCCACACCTGCAAACATGCTAACAAATGCTTTTCTGTTCTTCTCTTTCTCAAACCTGCAAAGGCAAAGTCCCTCCAAAAGATGAATGGAAACAGTGCTTTCCACACTGATATTTACCAACCACTCTTCAGAGAAACCAGTGACCTGAGCTAATAAAGCCATACATGACATTGCTGTACTTCATATTTACCACAGCAGCTTGCACAGCCCTGGTGGGTGACATCGTTCTTCCCAAAGCCTGGTCGGCAGCTGTCAATGTGAGTAACCGAGAAGCTGTTCTCCACGTAGTGTATTGTAGGGACAGTTTGGAACTCGTGCCTCAAAGCATAGGTCTGCTTCCTGAAAAACTCCCCAATTCGATCTCTTGCCTAAAATCCAGAAACATTGGAGGAATAAAAGATGAGCCAGTTATTTGTTATGGATTTAATAACATCAGTTAATACTTTATCATCCTGATTCCCACATGCACTGACCCATTATGATAACTGGGAATCTTCCTCTGGTTTCAGGGGGCCTGGGATCAGACCCAATGGTGTGGTTTAACATTAAAAAGCCAGAGAACAGGTTTTAGAAGTCAGCTACATTGGACTTACTTTAAATTGCATTCTGTTTCTCAAATCATAAATCACAGATTTAGTTTAGAAACTGGAAGTTCAGTATACTAATAGAAATACTAATTCTTATAATTCTTCATTCTTAGGGGTAAATATAAAGGACATAATGAGCCTGACTTCTTATTTTTAAACTGTTTGGGTCAATTTGCTTTTTAAAACCTATTTTTCATCCTGGAATGAATTATTTGAAATCTGCTGAATTGCCATTTACGATGATATTAATCCCATAAAATGTGGCCGAAGCTGGATAACCACCAGTGAAATCGGTCAAACACGCACAGGCACAAGGGGGGCTGCCACAAACCTCTTGAACTCTCATGTTTGTCACATCCTCGCAGTCGTAAGGAACCTGTTTGCAAACTTCCTCCCATCCTTGGGCAAAAGGATTGACTATGGGTAAGGCAAAAAAGACACAGTTAAATGTGTTGAAGAACACGTTGCAAGGAACTCTAGTACCTCAAGCAGGTATCTTTAGGTTCATGACCATTTTCCTTTTACAAGGAAAAAATCGTGGCATTTTCTCAGCTACCTTCTTTCAAGAAGCCTTTCCAAGTGTGCACCTTGAAAAGAACATTTCTTGTTTAGGTTGTAAAGATGGTGCTACAGATTCAATGTATAAACTGCATTTTAGCCCCATCTGTGGGCTAGTAGGAAAAAATACAGGGACTCTGAAAGCAAACAGGGAAACAGCTCTCAAAGACTTGCTTGATTTTAATGCATTTCAGGTGTTGTTTATTGCACTCTCAGGTTTATAAAAAGAAACGATCCCTCCCAAACACCGAAATCTGTTACCTTGAAAACTAACAAACAGTTCGTGCAGGAGGCCTCCGTTGGGTGTCCTGACAGAATGGCATTTGTAGGAGGACTCGGTGATGTGACACGTCAGATCCTGAGATGACGTTAGTTAAGATCTTCAAGAGCTCCTCAAAGAACTGGCTGTTGGCTCGCAGCTCACACTCCCTGGTAGTAAAGCGAACGAAGACCTGGTACGCGTGGTCAGCTTCCCTGTATGCTGTAAGCAGAGAGTTTGTGTGTGATCACAGGCTGAGGCTTCAGTAGAACCTTATCGTCTGTATCGGTGTATTTTGAAACATGGGCTCGTAGTCAAAAGCAAACAAATAAATAAACCTTACTCATTAACCACAACAGAACAAACTTGGCCTTGCCAGAGCTGACTGGGAGTAAGAGACATCTTAGTTTGAAATGTACAGGAATTTCTGTGCTTATGTTATGAGGCTCTGCTCCCAAATACGAAAACGAGAAAGTGGGCAAATAGTGAAATAGCACAGACCAAACTGTGTCTGCGAAGCGTAGAGCTGCAATGGGTCGGGATTGCGCACAAGCATCCTCTGCAACTCTGCCAGAGGAGGGAATGCTTTGTAAAATGATTTTAAAAGTGTTTCTCAGACAGTTTTGGATGTTATTTTGTGGTGGGGAGGTGATATTGTGAACAGCGGTTACAAGTGGGGGAGTGGCCTATGTTTGGTTTGGCAGTCTCTAGGGTGGGAGACTGCACCGGGACATGAGCTTCCTTTTCAGAGCTTGGATCTGGCTGGAGCTGCTGTAGTTCACTTGGTTCTTATCAAGGGGAGAGATTACTTTATGCTTGGTAGCAGTTATTTAAAACATTTCCAAAAGCTGTGTGTGTATAAATACAAAAAATAGAGATTTTTCTATTCTGAGATAAACCATCAGCTGATTATTTTGTTATATCAAGTTTTGCCATAAATATGCACTTCACAAACCCACCAAACCACAAAGGCCACGTGCATTAGTTGGCTAAGGAGCTAGGCAGCTTACCATACACCATGAACTTGTATGTCTCAAATATTTCTCTTTCTTCCTGCGTTGTAGTTTCTATGATTTTGTGAGAAAGAGTGCAAGTGTAGGCTCCAGACATGTACTCCTTAAACCCCAGCAACATCAGCTTTCCTGTTTCTGTAAGATTCACATGCAATTGCCCTAGAAAAGAAACAGGAAACAGTTGATTCCTGGAAACGTTTGGTTTCTGATGCTCGGCTCATTTAGGACATTTGAAGATGAAACCTTGCCCTTGTACACAGTAACACTGATTCACATTAGCCTGAAGCAATCTAAAATTGATGACCTTTGGGACTTACTGCAAGTTTCCCCTTATCTCAAGCATTTGGAAATTTTAGAGGGAGAAAAGAAACACAATCTAATGTCAGAGCTTATGGAAAGAATTGACAAAGGACCGAGTGACTCTTCGGAGCCACCATCCTACTGCCGGATGGTAGAAACAAAGAAAATGGGTGATTCCATGCACAGTAATCTCCTTAGCTATCTGTGGCTGACTTTTTTCCCTTGTAAATAGAAACCAGAAGCTATTTTTCGATCTCAGCATATCTTCCTGATTGTCTTCCCACCCCCCAAGGCAGTCTCGACGTGTGTGAAGTTTCTGTAAAAGGCTTATTTTATTAGTGAGTGGGGGGAAATGGCTAAGGCAGGCTGAGGGGAAACCCTTCGTACTCTGAACAAGGTGGCTGACCTTCCAAACTTCTTCCATCTGGACCAATCCACAAATAGCTGGGATCTATTAGTTCTTCTTGAGAACGAGCCAAATTCGTACATAGAAGAAATGGGCTGTTGGTAAACACCTTAACGTAGACACTAACTGCAATACAAGAGTAAGGTAAATGATATGAAATGCTTCTGTTGAATGAAATCCCAAAAATACTCATTTCAAATACATATTTGACGTAACGCAAGGTTTATTTTCCACGTTTGGGCTTGGAAAGTGTCAGGTTAACCTTTCATCTCCATTTATTCCCATTAATACCATGGAACTGTCCATTGTGTGGTTGGTGCTGACTGTGCGCAGGAGACGCTCGAATCCCACCCAAATCATATTGGTGAGGCAAAAAAGGCACCCAATTTTGGGCCTGTTGCTGAGTGGGACCCTCATTGAGGCACTAGATTTTCATAAGAGCTTATAGTACAAACTTATAGCTTATATAAACAGGCTTATAGGACAAAAGTATTCCTGAACCCATAGGTATTGTGCTCAGGAGTCTCCAGCACTGTGTTTAGCGTCACCTCTCTGAGTAGCTGCGTCTGCATAATGGTCACTGTACTTCAAACTCCATTTTCAAAAGTCCAATAAGACCTAAATATATATTTTAATATATATATAACCTAAATATATATATATAGAGAGATACAAAAAGACAAGTTTACCTTCATGTTTGGGGTTGCCATACACATAATTCTTTTCAACTAAATCAACAGAATGTCGCACTTCCTCCGCTCTCACTGTAAGGAAAAGGACTTCAAATGTTAAGACAGGAATCTAAATGTGTGATAGCTGAGCATTTATTTTGTCCTAGGGAGTTTATTGCCTTTTGCCTTCTCCCCATGCCCTTTCCTTAAAAACAAGGGCTCCCACTTGTCGGTTTTCACTGCTTTAGTGCCCGGGTTGCAAATCTATCTGGATATTATCAGGTTCCAAACCTTTCTCCTTACCAACAGCCAAGGCAATGGTTATAAATCTAACTGGAAAGCCACTGTGGAGAACCAGAACATGGGGTCTATGGGAGTCCTCAAGCACCTGTGAGCCTTTTCCCCTTGGGAACAGCCTGGGTTTGAGGGTTTGTGTTGGAACCCCTCAAATGATGTGAAATTCATTACAATGTGTTATTTCCAGGCGGTGGTGGTAGATGGGGACAGCCCTAGCTCAGATCAAGGACAAGCAGGATGCTGCTGGCATCATGAAACAGTAATCCCAGGCTGGTCGTTGAAGGGACCGCAAAGCTCCTCCAGCTCCAACCCCTGCACGGGCAGGGACACCTTCCACTGGAGCAGTGCTCCAAGCCCCTGGGTCCAACCTGGCCTTGAACACTGCCAGGGATGGGGCAGCCACAGCTTCTCTGCGCTCTCCCTCCACCGCCCCGAGCCCCGCAGCCGCTCATGAGGCCCGGGTTGGGGTTATCCGTGGGGGGGGGGGGGGTGGTTTGGGGCCGCCCCCGGTACCTCCATGCAGCGCCCCGAGCCCCGTCGCCATCGCCGCCGCCACCACCATGCGCAGGAGCCCGCCCGGGGCGGAGCGCGGGCTCCCGCCGCCCGCGGCCATAGCGAGGCGGTGCCGCCCCCGCGCCCAACGGCCGCAACCGCCCGCCCTGGGGCGCAACGGCCCCGCGAGCGCCCCCGCCGCTTCCCGCCCTTTTCCTCCTCCCCTCAGCGAGGGCGGGAAGGGGGGGGGGGTGCCTCGGCCGCTTCGCTTTATTCCTCCTCACGCGCACTTTTTACTTTAAAAAAAAAAAAAAAAAATATCTTTTTTTTTGGTCGTTTTTTTGCCCGCGGGGGAAGGAGATGCTCCGCACTCCGGTTCTGAGCCACCTCCTCCCGGGTTCCTGCGCTGCTCCGCCTCAGCCCCACGCCTGGGAAGCGGCGATGGTGAAGGAGGTGGTGGTTTGCTCTTGAGGTGTTGGTTCCGGCGGTGCAGGGAGGACGAGGCTCAAAGGGCCGGGGTGCGGTGTCTGTGCCGCGGGCATGGCTGGGCCCGCGTTCCCCGGGCCACGCTCGGAGGTGGCTGCAGCTCCGGGGCGTTCTGCAGCTGAGGGCTTCTGGAGTAAGTTGTTATGGGGCACGTTCTTTGGGCTTGAAAGCAACGCACTAAACCCCACTGCTGCCCCGTGCTGTGAGGAAGGTTGAAAGGGAGAGCTGAGCGTATCCTGTTGGCTTGGAAAGAAACCTGAGTGCCACGTTGTTTGAGGGAAGGGGTTCTGCAGGGAGACCCCCCCTGCAGCCCTGATCCAGCCCTGGGGCAGCAGCACCAGAGGGATGCGGAGCTGTTGGATGAGGCCATGGAGCTGCTGCGAGGGTTGGAGCAGCTCTGCTCTGGAGCCAGGCTGAGAGCTGGGCTGGGGCAGCCTGGAGAAGAGAAGGCTCCTGAAGGGGAGACCTTAGAGCAGCTCCAGTGCCTGAAGGGGCTGCCGGAAACCTGGAGAGGGGCTTTGGACAAGGGATGGAGGGACAGGACAGGGGAATGGCTTTAACTGCCAGAGGGGAGACTGAGATGAGCTCTTGGGCAGAAGCCCTTCCCTGTGAGGGTGCTGAGGCGCTGGCACAGGGTGCCCAGAGGAGCTGTGGCTGCCCCATCCCTGGCAGTGTTCAAGGCCAGGTTGGACACAGGGGCTTGGAGCTGCTCCAGTGGAAGGTGTCCCTGCGCATGGCAGGGGTTGGAACTGGAGGAGCCTTGAGGTCCCTTCCACCCAAGCCAGGCTGGGATTGTTATTTGAAGTGGTTTTTAAGTCAGTCGCATGTTTTTAAGACTCGCTAATGGCTTTGAAAGTCTTTAAAGTAGAAATATTTTGTTTCTAGAGCAAGTGTTATAAAAATACTCGTGAAAACAGGTGAGCAGGGAAAGGAGGGTTCTTGGGTTTGACCACACTGTGCATCGTTAGACTCAAGCTCAGGATCCGTGGCCTCTGGGAATTACCTAAATCATATTTTACCGGGCAGCCCCAGACCAGGACAGTGTCCAAAATGATGTAATAGTATTTGCATAACAAATACGGAACCAGCCGGCACAGGAATGAGAGTTATTTTTGTCGACAGCTGTAAAAGTTTTAGTTCAATGCTTCCATGCAAAAAAGCACCGAAGTTATGAGTTCTGTTTAATAAAGTGTGCAAAAAATGTGTGAAAAGAAGGTATCTGCTGACAGAAAAGACTTTCACTTGAGCCTGGTGGTGTTTTAAAGTCGTGTCCCTCCCATTTTAATGTCTTGCGAAACTCCTTGTCCTACTAAACGTGTGTGCTACCTCATTATTTCACTTCTCTCTCTCTGCAGGAAGCAGCTACGACTTTCTTCTTTCTTCAGCCAAGGTAGTTACTCTCAAGGGGTCGGTTAAGGTAGAAGAGCTGCGTCAGGGTTTTCATTTTTAATTTCCTTGAGCTGCTCAACAGCTCAGAATTAGGACCCCCTCAAAAGATGCAGCGTTCCCACGTATTGAATGTTTTCAGTTTTACTCAAGGTTAACATTTCACACTCACACTGTTTAGGCAAAATGGTTCAGTTGGTAAGCTGTCTGCTACAAACGAGTCACGGGTCAGGCTGACCGTCCCCCTTCCTAAGGATGCTTTTAGCCTGTTGTCATGTAAACAGCCCTACACGGCCCATCAGTCCCCAGCTTGTTAGTTATTATAAAGCTTTGTCTGCAGTTTTAGATGTATATAAGCCTGTAATGTAGGCTTCTGGTCTGTGTGTTTTGTCAAATGACTCCTTGCTTTTCAAGTCTCTTAAGATTTCGAACTGAGAAGTTGTCATTACAGATTTGTAATCTCAGGGGAGGGGAAAAAACTGGTTTTCTTTAAGCACAGGGTAATGGTGTGGGGGGGGGATTTAACAGGGCAAGATGTGAAGTCGTGTAATTCTGAATTACATTATTAGCTATTTCTGCTAGCAGCTAGAAGCTGAAGTAGGAAATAATAGAAGAGAAAAAAATATATATTGTGCACTTGATCATGGGGTGAGTAGATATTAAAAAGGCAAATATGTCTTATCCTAGGAAATACATGGAGAGATTTCCAGGAGCACAGGGGCACGTGAATGACCTGTGCAAGGCTCTGGAGAGATGTTACCGGGGATGCAGAGTGCAAGTTTTGTCTCTGATCTTTAAGGTCGGTGATCTAAAGAGAAGGAGAGCCCTGATGAACGCTGCAGAGGTTTTTACAGACTGGCAAGCCCAGGATCTTTTGATTTCATCCCTTGAAATAAAAGCAGAGAGAAGACATTATTGATTTTCTGATGGTAAATATGAGGGAATGTAAAGGTTTAAATTGGAGAACAAACCTGGCAGTAGGAAAAAATGGCCCTAATTAATCCTGGGATGTGAAACAAAGCTTTCTGATCATCACGTAGTAGTTTCCAGGGCTCCCTTGAAGTTTATGGGAGCAAGAAACCTTCCAAATTATTAAATGGTTCTGGAATGGTGATACAGAAATTTTCTGTAATAGCAGAGAATTGGGATTGATTATCCCAGAGGTCTTTGGGTTTTAAACATTGTATTTCCAGAATTGTTTTCCAAGTGACGGAAAAGCCTCGATTGAAGAAGCAGTCATTGACATTCCACAGAAAAGAGGAGAATCCTGGCTCCATGTCCTGTTCTCACACACCTGAGCTATGGCAATTCGCACTCACTGTCTTTGGGTTTACATCCAAGTGATCAGGTCAGATCACAGTTTCATTTGCCACCCTGTGAACTTACAGACGATCAGGTTGTGGCAGTGTTACCAGTAAAAGAACAAAAGAATGCATTAAGCCTCTATCCACCTTCTTATCAGACATGGATTTCTCAGTGTTAAAGCACAGCTGAGTTCAGGGCTGATCTGAGACCAGAGCTAGCTTTTATCTTTTTAGGCCTTTCCTTGGAGAGTAGCTCTGGGTGTTGGGTGAAGCAAAACGCCATGATGACAAGTGCTCAGCTTGCACATGAAGTCAAGACTGTGCTGGCCTGGCTTTAATTTGGTTTAACTCATTAAACAACTTTGTAACTTGATTTTCTTCTAAATAGCAATGTGACTTGGCCAACAGAAGCAGCTAACTTAAGTTTTATTTTACTTATCTCAGGCATTTAATGTACAATCCATGGAGTGTGATCCCTGAATGAGTAATGCCATGAAAGCAGCACTTGTTGAACAGCTAAGGCTGCCTTGCCATGTTTACGGGATGTGTAGACAGCGCCAGGACAGATTGAGCACAAAGGAAAATGGAGTTTGTAGAACAGAAGTTACTCTTTCACGTGCGTGGGCACCACAGTGCACAATCGCTGCACCAGTTCTAATCCAGGCTCAGCCTCTGCCAACGCAAAATAGCTCTGTGTCACCCTGCTACGCTCTCCATATGAATAGCTGGTGGCCCTTGAGTGACCTAACCCAAGCCATCACAAGATTTCCAGTGCTATTTTGGGGTGTTGGAGCCTGCTGCAGGCTTTAAAGAAGAAAGGCTCCCTAAAATAAGTATTTTGGGTTCGCTGTCCATGATGGGCTGTGGATCTGTGCACGCAACCTGGCAGCACTGCAGGAAACAGGGCGGCTTCTTGTCAGATACACTTCCGAGTGGAGCTGTGGGTTGAAGGAGACCCGGACCTAGCTGGGTGTCATAGGAGCATGTGTAAGCCCTCGGGGTGGGGTTACTCCTGTCTTGTCGGTTTATTTCCCATAACTGCTCCCCTCAATCCCATCCCTGCCTGTATCCCCGCCCGGAGACTGGCCATGGCGTTCTCACTGATGGAGCCACCTCTGATGGTGGGGACAGAGCTTATCTCCAGTGATGCTGAGGGAGGTTTCCTCTAAAGCACGGGGCTTCCAGGGTTTTCTTTTGGCCCTTGGTGTGTTGTATGGGAGCAGGGTTGCTCCCGGGGTTCACCCTCTGCCGGTCCCATCTTCCAGCCTCTGGGGGATGGCCAGGTGGAGGCTGGAGGTGATGCTGCTGTGGGGAGCCCGGCGCTTGCACGGCTGTTGGCCTCCCGTTTCGGAGGTGCTCCCTCAGACCCCTGTAGCCCGCTTCTCGCCTTCCCTAGGGGCTGCTTCTGCCTGTGTCACCGCCGAGCACCAGCAGCGGGCTTCAAGGGAGGGCAAAGCCCCCGGGGCCGGGTCGCCTCCTCCGGCCGCCGCCCGGCGCCGCTCTCCGCCCGCCCAGCGCCGCCGCCGGGCCGGATGTCGCGGTGCCCGCGGGAGGCGAGGCCGCTGCGCTGTGACAGTCCCGAGCCCAGGCGGGCAGGTGGAGCCAGGACCGCGGCCGGAGCATGGCAGGTGAGAAACGATCCCGGTCGTTCCCGGGGCCCGAGGCGGGGGAAGCACCGCCGCTCGGGGGCTCGTCCCGGGCTCCACCTCCCGGTGCTCGCGGCGGCTCCTTCTGCAGCGATGAAAAGCCTCATCGCGTGGTGCAATTAAACAGGAAACGAACGGGGCTTTTCTCCCCCTCTCTGTTTAATTTCAGCACCATCACAACCTGTAGGATAAAGTTGGGCTTTAGAGCCCACTTTATTTGCTGTTCGTATTGTAGGTTTTAACGAATTAAAGGGGGTGTTGGTTTCTTTTTGCTTGTAAAACGTGCAGGTGACTTTCAGAGCCAGCAAAACCCAAGTTGTGAGTTCATCTTGGCCTGCAGTGTAATTTGATTTGGGAGAAAAGGGGCGATTGAAGCAGAGTTTGTAACAGGCCTGGCAAAGCATCACTTGAGTTGTTGTGTCAGAGCTTGAATGGTTTTATTTCAACTCATCATTTGAAGGACTTGAGTTTAGGTTCTTGTCTGTTCCAGTGCACTTGAGGTCTTTGGTTATTGTCAGTTAGGTGCAGTTGCCTGTTTAAAAAATGTATTTGCCTTTGGTAAAAGCTTTAAAAGCATTTGTATTTAAAGAATTCGTCTCATGGAATCTAACTGAATTGGGAGACATAACTGATGTTGTGAAAGAATGGGTCTGGTGGCAGCTGGGCACTTCAAAATGCAGCTTCATTTTCTTGGTCCAGCTGGGTCCACTGTGTGTCTATGGGAGAAGGATGCTCTTTAGGTGTATCAGGGGAGTCTGGTTAGAAAGGGAGCATGTTTCTGCCATTCCAGCTGAGGTTATTGAAGCCTCTTTTCTGTGTTCCTATTTCTTGTATGCTGAAAGTTAATATGCAAATAATCCTTCAGGTTTTGGTTCTGTCCATGGGGATTATGAGGATCAGAGGATCAGTTAATGTGCCTGAGCTTGTTACATTAACTACATCCAGAAGGTGAAAGTGCTGTTCTGCCTATCTCTGGCTACAGTATCTGAGCAGTGTCTCTGTTTCCGTGGGTCTTGAGGAAACCTGAATTCCACTGGATGAAGGAATTTTCTGTGGAGGAAAAAAGAACAACACTTCTGTCCTGGATTGTCAGTGTGAGGAGGCCCCATATGGTCACTGCCCAGGACACAGGCACCAGCAGGAGAAGTTATTTGAGACCTGGAGCCTGGGAAGCCAAAACCCTGTGATCAGCTTGGTTGTGTCGAGGGATTTGCTGCACTGGGATGAACGTGTTGATCTGAATGTCAAAGTTACTCTGCTGGGTTTAGAAAGTCTCATTTTATGATGTGAAAAAAACCCGTTATCTTTAGTTACTGCTGGTCAGGATTTCTTCCCCAAATGACATGTGCACTTAAAATGCCCTTGTCATTGCAAGCATTGCATGGTGCTTAAGAGCAGCGAAGTATTAGAGACCGTGTAAAGAGTTTCTTTGGTCCAGGTGCCTTCTTCAGAAAGCCATTCAGAGTGGAAATGCCGGAGAAGGCCATTCAGTGGGGAAATTTGGTTTTCCCTCTGTGTGGCTTGAAGGTGAAAACCACATCGGGTGAGAGCAGTTGAGTGCTGCACAATCATAGAGGTGCTGGCTCTGCTGTGAGCATTTAGGGGTAAGGCTGGAGGGGGTCTCCCTGTAGGCCAGGGTTGGTGTGTGTTTTATTTTGCCTTGCTTCTGCCTCTGAAGATGGCACAAACAAGGAAGCGAGTTGTGTTTGTTCCACGTGCTGTGCTAGAAGAACTGAGAGCATACAGGATTTGAAAAGAAGTCCCCTTCGTGATGCTGTTGGGTTGAAACCTGCAGCTGGCATTAAAAAGGCGACATTCTGGGTTTCACTTTGGAGGCAAACAGGTAAGGTTAGAATAATTCAAGGCATCCCTCCCATTTTTATGGCTGCGCTGGTGATGGAGGGGTATCAGTGTTATCCTTTATTTGAAAAACATCCAGTTTAGGGGGGTTAAAATACAGGTAGGTTTTGTTGCTTCTCTTAACTGGTCAAATACCAGGATAAAGTGTGAGTCCAGTTCCGTGTTAAAATGCCCCAGTGCTTTTTTAGCGAGCGATTTGAATATCTTTGCTCACTTTGGCTGCTGGGGGGACACAGGATGCCTGGGGATTGCTCTCAAAAGCACACGGATTTTACTTCTGCTTTGTAAATGCACATCGAGCGCCCGCTGCAGCACACACAGACACGTGTCTCCTTCCCGTGCAGCCGGGTCAGTGCATCCCTTTGGAGCTCAAGAAGACTTAATGTGTTCTGTAAGTGATCTCCTGCGTCGTTCTCCTCCGAACGCTGGGTAGGAACATTGTCTTATTTGTACAGCAGCAGGGCTGGAAGCTTCCTAGACCTCCTTCCAGCATGCTTATGTGACATAGCGAAGGATCTGGCTTAAAATACTTTATTCAGGAAAGAGACCTGAGCTTGAATACTAAAAGACCACTGAGGCTTTAAGAAGCTGCTTGGGACTAATATAAAGAAACCAGATTCTGATGGGTGGATGCTGGAGGCTTGAAAGTGATGGAAAGACTGGTTTGTTTCTCAACAGAAAAGAGAGATGTCGCAGGGTTGTTCTTATCTCATCAAAAGGAGGTTTATATTGGATATTGGGAAGAAATTATTCACTGAAAGAGTTGTTAAGTGTTGGAACAGGCTGCCCAGGGCAGTGAGAGGGTCACCATCCCTAAAGGGATTTGAAAGGTGTGTAGACGTGGCAGCTGCAGGACATGGTCTAGTGGTGGACTGGGCAGTGCTGGGTTAATGGTTGGACTCGGATGTGCTCAAAGGCCTTTTCCAGCCTAAACGATTGTGTGTGCTGCCCAACAGCCCATCATGGGCAGGAGCCTGTTACACTCAATAAGGTGTGAATAAACCCAGAGAGCATCCCACTAGGAAGCAGATGAGGAGCCGAGGACTGAGCAGGTCCAGCTCAGCGGTTGCATGGGTCAGGCAGTGCTGACCTCTAGCAGGTTGTCCTGCAGCTGCAGATCAGAGTTGCTCAGAGCAGGATGGTGGTTGGACTGTTTAGGGCACAGAGAAGCTTTTGTGATGTGATTTAGCAATGCAGCCTCCTTGGTGGAGTGCCTGTGATGTCCTGGGGAATACCATGGTTTCTAAACCAATAGTTGCCCAGGAGCATGTGCAGAACTATCCACTCTGAATCACTGTATAGCGGCTCTCATTCTGCCTTTCAGGACCTCCTGCAGCTGAGGGCAAGGCAGAATTGCTGTGTGTTCCCACCCACACCTCCCCCTGCCCTGGCTGGCACCTTTTTGGCTTAATTTTGGCTTTGGCCAGTTCAGGATTTTCTCAGCCAACAGCCCAGGATTTCAGAATGCAACTAAACCCCAACTCAAGCATTCCAGAGAAATGGGGAATTGTCTTGGCCAAAGCTTAATTGTTTGCACAATTCCAAGAGTTTGTGCAATTGAAATGTCCAGATTCTTACAATGTAAAGATAAAATCAATGCTAGGGAGAATTTTGTTTGTGTTATGTACTGATGTTTCCCCATCGGTATTCGCAGTATAAGTTGGTCTGTTTGCTGCTTTGAACCTCACTTCTACTGGTGTGATGATAAATGAAACAAGGACAAAGCTAAGAGCTCTAACCATGGACCTCCTTCATCCAATGTGTTGATTTTAAAAATACAAATTTAGTAAATATTTGAGCTTTTTGTCATTCAGTTCCATTCTGTCTTTAGGCCACAAAGCAATGCTCTTAGCTCTAATGAAAGCCACTTGATGGCAAGCTCCCACTCCTGCGGTATTTAGTGGAAGGAGAGGAGCTCTGGTTTCATTTTAGGATACATTTCATAAGTGTTAATGGCTTAAACCACTTGTCTCCAGTCAGGAGTTCCACCCTGAAGAGCTCTGGCCAGCTCTAGTCATTAGTAGTGTTTGGTTTTCCTTGCTGTTCTTTGGTAGCAGCCAGTTAAGAGTAATGGGAGCTGCTGCATAATGTAACCCTGAGGCCCATTTACTGAGAGATGGGAGCTGAGTGCTTTCAGTTAGGAAACAATGAACCAAAGAAGGAAAAAAACCCTTTGGAGAGTTCTGTTGTCTTGGAGTTTGCTTTTATTTTGTTGGGGGCATCAGCCCCTCCTCTGCTGGTGCAGGGTTTTGGAAAGCCTCCTCTGCTACCAGGCTGCTTTGCTGTAGTTAACAGAGCTTTGTATTTTGACGTTGCAGAGACCACAGAAATGTTCCATAGGCAGCGGCGGTAAAGAGAGGTAGTTCTGGGTAAATGTCAGTGGTGGTTAACACCTCACAGCCACTGCAAGTGCGTTGCAGTTATGTAAGTATCAGAAAGGAATTCTGCCAAGCTGGGAGCTACTACTTGATATGTTCAAAGATGAGAAAAGATTTTATGGTATATAAAAACAGAGGAGAGAAGGGAGGAAGGAAGCAGGTAGCTGTGACACTGTGAAGAAAATCAACCCTTACATCAATGACACGTCAAGACATCACGGTGCTGAGTAAAGGCTTCACTGGGCAGGTCAGAGCTGCCTCCAGTTCACCTCACCACCCTGAATTCAGGCACTGCAGTGGGAGATCGAAGAAGCTGCAGCTTGTCTTCAGACATTCTTCTGAGTGCTCAGAGCTTTTGGAAACCACACATGCAGCCCTCTAAATGCCTTCAAAAATCCCTATCAGAATCTCTAACTGGGAATTAGATATCATGGGAAGTAGGTGTCATGAAGATAGGTTTTTCCTCTGTGTTGGAAAAAGAATGTAAACCCACCTTTGTGCTTTATAGAAATTCACTTCCTACAGAGTTGCTGCCGCTCACTGTACTTGCAGGATGGTACACTGCAAGGGTAAGTTACTCTGTTCTGCAATAGTTTGAAGTTAGAAAATAGCATTTAATCCCTTTTCTGGGCGCATGCCAGCGCTCAAAGTTGTCCAGCGAAACAGAACAATGAGTCGGTATTTATTTCTAGGAAAGTTTTGCTTTTTCACTTTTGCTTTCAATCAAGAAAATGGGAATTTATAGGATTAGAAGAACTGTGTCACAAATGATTTGAATATTAAACAAATCCGGTGGCTTTTCTGTCTTTTGCAGGTACACAGGCAGGTATGGACCTAAGTAATCCTCAGGAACAGCCATTGGCTGCAGGTACAGTGCTTCAAGTTATGTTCTTTCACCCTCTCTTGAAGGGGGGCCGGGAGAAGACTGTAGAGTGGGGAAGGAAATGTTTGGAAGTTAGGAATAATGTGATCCTGCATGAGAGTTTGTCCATGACTTTGAGAAGCAAATCCATGCTAATGCCTCTGCAGGCAGAACACTGTGGCCATGAAGAGCAGCACCAGGAATTTGCAGATGCTTTGAGGGAATCACTTGGAAATGCTCTTGGAGCATAAATAATTAATTGTTGTGTTGGGTGTTTTTCAGAAGGACAGGAGGTTTTGACAGACTGTAATCTGAGCAAATCCCAGGAAATGGAAAGGATGGATAACGCAGAAGATATGAAGGAACACAATCAGTCTAATGAAGAAGTAGAAGGTAAAGTGGAGACTGAATTCTGACAAATAATAGTTATATTTTGTCTTTTGAATCATCTGATCATGCTGTGAGAATGGTTAGGAAGTTTACTCTGGATCATGGCTCTGGTTTTCCTCTATGGCTGTAAAAGGATGTACAATGGAATTAATTAATTCAACATGCTCTAGAGGAGGAGTACCTGTGTCCCACCAGGGAACCGCACGTGCATTTCCTAAAGGTCACTTTTACAGAAGCAAAATGAAACCCTGTGCATAGGGTGAGCTCTTCAAGACGTGTTGCAGCATGCAAGTTCTTAAAAGGAGTTTGCATATGACAAATGCACTTTTTATCAATGTCGCTGAGCTCCTCCTAATATCTGAAAAGTAACCTGCTTTTTGTTTTAAAGAAAGGATAAATTACCTCATTCATAGGACAACCCAGCTATTTAACATTTCGAACTGTGGCAGTAATCCTGTGCTTTAAACTGTGGGTGGACAGATGGTTGGCTAGTTTGCCATGTTGTTTAATTTGAACAGTATATACAGCTTCCTCTACAGCTCTGAAAGAAGACACAGGTATGAACAAAATATTAAACCAATAGGTACTACTTCTTATTGAAGAGATCCTACGTAAGTGTATATTTATGCATAGCTTTAAAAACTAGTAGCCCATCTTCATTTAACAGCTAAAAGGTAAAAGAAGCAGCTCCTGGATATAGCAGTCTTGCAGCCCCTCAGGGTTCAGGAGCTGTGGAGATGACAGATGTAGAGCAAGAGACTTTGAATCCCTTCCTTGAGATAGAATCTGCTAAAATGAAATCACAGCATGAATAAACCTTCCTGCCAGTTAGCTGAGTGTGTTCATTTATGCCAGTTCTCAACCACAACCAGTGAAAGATGCTGCCTGGTGGAGGATGTGGTGTCCATATCCTGGGGATGGCATGGCCATGGCACTGTGGCACTGTCAGGACAAATGATGGCCGTGGCTTTGGTTGGTTCTGAGGTAGCATTTATGTATCACTAAGGAATTGTCTCTGTCTTGGATGCCCAAGTAGCTTTGAGTTGTGTCCTGCAATGAAAATGGGATTATTTTAGACTAACGTGAAATGTTCAGGGTTAAACTTTTGCATTATTAAAGATGAAACTTTTCTATTTATTAGCAAAGTAGAACACATGAAACCCTCGAGGGAAGTGCTGCACTAGCAAGAGCCCGTCAGGAGGGAGAAGTTATCTCCCTTGGGTATCTACAACTCTGGTGTCTAGGTGAACTGCACCGGTGTCTGGCCTTGCTTGGCAGTTGGTGCAGTGAGAGCTCACAGCTTCCTCACCAAATCTGGCTGTGTGACAGGGTGAAATGCCTCCTGTCCCCAGAGCAGCTGCTTCTCGGCAGGACTCTGTTTATAGTCAGTGGAGAGTAGCTTAGTGTATATGTCTGCAATGTGGGATCTAGCTTGGGCAGGTGAGTTTGGCTCTGCTTACCCCAAAAAGAGAAGTTTAATGTTTTTATCCACAGAATGTGGATGGGTTTGAGCCTTTTCTACATCCAAGGCAGCTGATCTCTCTTTTGGATCCCACAGCACATAAAATCCTTGCAGCCGTGTTCCAACTATTTATCCATCCCTTGCACCGTTCCCACTCACACTCACTTCCACCACTACTTCCCCTGTGTCCTTGCCCTTCCCTGTCCTCTTTCTTTATCCCTAAACTGTGCATGGAGGAAGTGAGGGAAGGGTTTCTTTCACAACCCCCTCTAAGAGGAGCTGAGAATATTGACCATCCAAGAGGAATTGCTTTAGCTGCACCCCACCTCCCCATTCCAGGAGCCCTGTCTATTCTGCCCGCACACACAGCATCATGGCATCAAGCAAGTCTCTTTTTCCATTCCTTGACTGTCCTATGACTCCTTCAGCACCTTTCCTCAGGCTCTTTTCCACACACATATGTCAGGTACAACTTTGACACTTGTGAGAGAATGTCGATGGTGAAGCTGCTCTCGTACACCATTCATTGTTTTACATCACTGCTGATCTCTTGCACTCTCTTTGCAATTTGTTCTGGAATGCAGGTACTGAGAATTCACAACTCAAATTTAACACTGTAAATATCAATAAAACCTCATTTCCCTCTGATTGTCTCCCTTACCATGAGAGCATTCCTTCATTCTGAAGTGAGTATGAACCTAGTACTGTGGTGCTCAATTCTTTGATTCTCACTGTAGGAATAAAGTTGCAACTGCTGGGAGAAAGCTGTTGGAAATGCACAGAAAAGCTGCAGTATCTCAGTGTGAAATGGCACAAACTAAAATCCATGTAGTGTTTACTCCATTGCTTCACATACAGCCCTCCACAGTCATTCTGATACCGGAAGCACAATAAATCTGATATCTTTATGTGTGCTGAAGTCCTTGAGGCTGTGTGAGCAGCAGTAGCTGTGTCTGAATTCCCGACAAAGCCAGGATACTAAAATTCCCAAATAATCTTAGTTTACATGTCATGCCTACTCAAGTGCAGGAGCAGCTCCGTTAGGAGCAGTGCTTGTGGCTCAGTAACTATCTGTTTTGCTTCTGGATAAGTGGAGCCACGCTCTGGTGGTGCTGCCCAGGTGGGAGTGTGATCTTTCAGGGTCACTGACCCTGCTACAAATGAGTATGGAGTATTCTGCAGAATCACAGGATGGAAATCTCAGGATGGGTGATTGCTCTTGGGAAACTGATCATGTCCGGTGTGCACCTGAAAAGTCTGTCTCTCGAAAAACCTAAAAGCTCTACTTGTCCCTTTCTGCAGGTGTGATCACTAATACCCTCCTTGCATGTCAAACTTACAGAGAAATCTTGCAAAGATGTTGGTATGGTTCTCATAAATGTTAATCCCAGTATCCGTGATCCATCCGTTTTGTGAGTAAGCAATTCCACTTCAGCATCCTTGCAATTCATTGCAGATGACAGCCTGCAACACTGCAAACTCTTTAATCCCAAATCCCTGCATGACCTGTGCCCACAGGGTTTGTTCCATTTGCTGAAGGTGAGACCACTAAGAGAGAGATCAAGTATTTGATAACCTGGTTTCCGCTGCCTTCGTATGTCTGTAACGTGTTTTTCTTCAGCACAATGATGTGTTTTTTCCATGTTTTGCCAGCCATTCAGTAGTGATCTGCCATTCCTTGGACTATATGCTTTTTGTGAAGCTTCCATTATTAATGGCTGATGCTCTAAATACACTGTGAGCTTTACAGAATCATAGAATGGTTTGGGTTGGAAGGGACCTTAAAGATTGTCTAGTTCCAACCCCTGAGACTTTAAGCAGAAGTTGGAGCCTGGTCTAATCTAGATGTTGTCTGACTGGTGGGGTTTTATGCTGAAGCTGCAGAAAGTGATACTCTGATCCTTTCGAAAGGCTACAGAAATTTCATAAAGGCACTCAATAATGTAGAGGCTTCAACCTGTCCTGCTTTTGAAAGGACTTCAGCCATGCTGAGTGCTAAGTACAGGGCAAACAATTAGGCAGAAGGCTGGATAATATGTTAATTAAAAGCCTGCTGGAGAACAAGGAGGAAAAAAAGAAAGAACCCCCCTCTTTTTGCCTCAGGGGAATGAAGCTGCATGCTGTGGTGCACATGGTGCACGCTTGCCTGCAACCATAAAAATACACTGTTCCCATGGTGCTTCCTGTGTCTGGGCTGAGAAGAGGCAAACCCTGAGCCAGAGAGGGGAGGAAGCGCTGAATTTCTCTGGTCTCTTTATGTGCCCCCAGTACTGTTACCTTTGGTGGCCATAGATGAAGCATCTTTCATTTAAAAATGAAAGAAAAAGGCCATGTTCTTCTCTATGGGAGTCAGAGTCAAGTTTAATTACATCTGAATTCCCTCGTCTGTTGAGGCTGCTGATTTTTGGAGTGTTCTGAATGTTAGTGAGCTTTCCTGGTTGTGAACTAAAAAGCTATAGAAGCCACATGCGTGGTTTCTGGATGCCGACTGCTGCTGCATTTAGGTGTGTGAACGGGGGGGGTAAAAGGCTGAAGGGAGCCAGGAGGGGATGAAAAGCCCTCGCCTCGGTGCACTGAGGTTCCAGTGGTGCTGCTCACGCACACGCACTTATCTGCTCGAAAAGGAAGTGCTGTTTTTTATCAGCTATTACATCTCCCAAGCCCAGATCGAGCCCGGCTGCTCGTGGGACTCAGGGGTTATCTCACAACATCAGCAGTACCGTGCTGCAGAAGTTCACTTAACAGGGGATTTCTGTAAGTGTTAAAACCAGGCAAGGAGTCTGTGCTGCTCCACTGGGTCAGGCCTCTGCTTTGGTAGCTACACATGAACCCAGAGTTGTGTCTGAGTCTTATCACCAGAAGATCCTCTTGACTTTGTTTTAGCTCTCTGTACTGTACCAGCAGCCACAGGAATGCACCCAAGAACATTCAGTGACATCAACAGTGGGTTGTCTCACCGCAGCCTTAAGTGACTGACATCAGCTTGGCCTGTCCTGCACGATGGGAAGCCCAGAGCTGATCCAGGAACTCGGATATTCTGATGTCCCTGAAACAATCAGAAAAATTCAACTATTTCTTATTCCAATTAATCCATCATTGTCATCAAAAAGTTGAGTTTGCCGGGGAGATATAGTGGAATCCCAGACTAGTTTGGGTTGGAAGGGACCTTAAAGCTCATCTAGTTCCAAGCCTTCTCCTCTGCTCTGAGTTTGGGTTTGGTGGTCAGGCCTGGACATTACTAAAGGAACGCTGAGTGGACACATGTGCACCTGGAGAAGAGCAGCCTAAGAGTGAATCACAAGTATTTAATTATGAAACCCTAAATTTGGAGAGAATGTCCTTGTAATCTCAAATTCAAGTATTGAAATCTATTTACTACAAATAGTTTATAGTTGAATCAAATCAATGCACTTAGTTTTGTGAAGTTTATGTTGTTTGAGGAATTTGAACAAGATCTTAACCAAGCTCTTGTCTTCAGTTAAAACTCCACTGAGATTGATCACAGATTTCCTGTTCTTCATATTATTAGACTATATTTTCTTTTCATATGATACTTTTTTAGTATCAAACACAAGAGGATGGTGGATTATAAGAAAAGGCTGAATGAAACTCTTCAACTTCTCAGCTTTGAAGTTCATCTGCAGAAGCAGTTGACCAGAGAGGCCCGTGCCTGAATGGCTGCATTAGTAATAGGTCCCCTGATATAACTAATGAAGATGATTATCTGCATTTAACATGTGGCCTTTCTCAGTCTGACTGTTGGGTCCAGATGTGCCCTGACTAAGTGTCTAATTGCGGCCTGATTTAACGGTTGTGGTTGTATGTGGCTTTCTGGACTTCAGGAATTGTCATTTTAGAAGTGTTTTCTGTGAGTGCGGTTCTCTTACCTGGGATGGAAGGGAAGAACTCGTTCGGTTTCGTATTGTTATGTGTGGCTTTTTTAAGAGGGAGACTTTCAAGCTCTTGATATTTGAAAGGACGATGTTAACAGGTGTCAGAAATGAGCCAAGATTCATCTGGCCTTTGGAAAAAGTGGGTGCTGGAAGCCTGGGGATGTGGGGTGGCATTTCTCCGATGCCCTGTGCTCCAGTAGAGACAGTTGAGGACAACCAGCAAGCTGTAGGTACCTTATTTAAGTAAAAAAAAAAACCAGAATAATATCCTGTGGGAGTTTCAGCATAGCCCTGACCACATCCAGCCCCTGGTCATGTTGTCTCAGCTGATGGCATTCTGCCTCCCCAGATTTTGTGGCATCGGTTAAATGCCCTGAGCCATGGCCTGGGGCTGTGGGTTGTCCTGCTCAGCTCCAGCTTTGGTAGTGCTCCCCTTGGAGAACATGTTTCATTTCTCCCTATTTCTGTTAGTAGAATTTTAATTACTGTAGCAACATTTTGAAAGAAAGTAAAATAATTCCCACTGGATGATTATTAGGCAGAAACTGGGAAGAGATAGGAAATACTGGGTGTGAAATGATGGATTTATAGAGGAATATACGTCATCGCAAGAAAAACCTTTGTCTCTCAATACGATGCTTTAAGAGCCAGTTACGCAATTCAAGTTTCCAGGCTCACTTGAGCTTGGAGATGATGTGCGTTGTTTGGGTATGTTTTATTGAGTTTGGCTTGTAATGAACTGTACAACTAGAGAAATTATTCCGTGTTTTAACGCTAGAGAGACCCTGGTATTAATGAAGTAGAAAATATACATCCGACCACTTGGAAAATGATGCCTGGGTCAGGTTCTCTTTTTTCCTTTCCAATTCTCAGTGCTGCATTTCAATTTTTGTTTCTATTTTTGTTTCAAGTCACAATAAACTCAAAGAAACACATTACCACAGAGTATTTTTGGAGTGAAATTTCCACCAGGTGTGTACCACACGGGTTCATTTGGGAATTACCACCCAAAGGTGCTTCACACAGTATCTAAGCAACATAGTGCTTGGGTGTTTTACAAAATGGAGACTGAACAACAGTACTGGAAGGCACAAAGATAAAATAAAGCAAATATAGAATCCCAGACTGGTTTGTGTTGGAAGGGACCTTAAAGCTCACCCAGTTCCAACCCCTTGCCATGGGCAGGGACGCCTTCCACTGGAGCAGCTTGCTCCAAACCCCTGTGTCCAGCCTGGCCTTGAGCACTGCCAGGAATGGGGCAGCCACAGCTTCTCTGGGCACCCTGTGCCAGCGCCTCAGCACCCTCACAGGGAAGAGCTTCTGCCTACTTTGTCCAAGTAACAATTTGAGTAAGTGAAGGCAGTGAAATCTGTGGATTTCCAGTGATTTCCTCAGTAGAACAGAGGCGCTGGATGCCACACTTGGGATTTTTGGTGCTGAAGACCCAAGCAGGCCAGGCCTGGTGCTGTACTCACCATGTGTGGGAGCACATGGTTATTGCCACTATGTCTTTGCCGCTGTTGTGGCCACTGCTGTCTAACTGGAAGCTGATAGTGCTCCTGGGTGATCACTCCCTCCTTTGGTGGCAAACAAGGATTCATAAAAGCTTCAATCTCATAAAAGCATTGTTGTGGTTGTAAAAAGGGAGCTTATCACTGGAGTCAGTGTGAGAAACAAGGCCAGGTTGGGCCAAAGAACCTGGAACTCCTTTTGCTTCCCTAGAATTGAACTCTGCAGTGGAGTGGGAGAGACAAGGAGAAAAGTTCCCTTATCTCTGTGTTGCCTCTATTAAAACCCCAACAATCTCACATTGCTCATGTCACTTCACATGTTATAATTCCTCATTATAGTCTCCAGACGTTCAATATACGTATGCATGTGTGTGTCCTTGTTCTCTTATTATTTAAGGAAAAATCCATAGATGCAGCATTGCTGATTATTTTGATGTTTGTCATTCCAATGCAAACCACAGACCTCTCTATATTCATTGAGGAATAGGATTGGGTTTAATTCATGGCAAATCTTCCCCCCAGTGTGTTAATTCCATGGTAGAGGTGTTTATTCTGACTCGACTCTGGAAACTCTGCTGCGTTTTTCAGTTTCTACACGTAGGGCTGTTGTGTTTCAAGCTGCCTTAGGTGCAGGAATCTCACATCCTGGGAGGAGAGCAGCTCTAGCAGGACTACACTGGCTTTGGGCTTTATACTGCTGTTTGTGGGGATGATTTGTGGAGGGAACAATGCTGAATCCAGCAGTTAATACCTGTCAAATCCAGGTAGGCACCAGAATCCTTCAATATGTGCCTGTATTGACTCCCTTCTTGTTCTTTGGCATCTGACTCCTATTAACAGCTGTCAAAACCTGGTAAACTATTTATATGCTTTCACAATTTGTTTAATTGCATAGTTAGGAAATGGCATACAAGAAAAGCTTTCCCTTTTTCTTTTTCCCCTTTAGTCTGCCTGAACATCTGTAGCGTTAGGGGCTCATTATCTCGGAATTGGCACAGCAAATCAGCAGCAGCATTAAAGTGCCACATTAAGATGATGAAGTTTCTTTGTTACCCAGCTGACTTTTTGCATGTGCTGAGGATTTCACGATTATGACCCCGCTCCTTGTAAAACACTTGAGTAACATCACCCTTTTGTGCTGTTGTCTTTAATAGCTTCTGCTTTATATTCTTTGTGCTTTTCAGAGCACTGCTGGTAAACTTTGCTTAACAACGGGACCAAACTGATGTTCTTTCCTCTAGGTTTGATGCCAAGGTATTGGATTAAATATAGGAATTGGGGGGGTTTCCTTCCGGGGCCTCCTCCTGGGGGGAATAGCCAAGATAATGCTCTGGCCTATCCTGTTTGCTGCTGGTGCCTCCTTTCTTTAGTCATGCATTTTCTAACATACACAAGCACTGTTCGTGTGGTGACTCAGTCTGCAGTTGCCACCACAGCTTTATTTTGGATTTTTTCCAGAACCCATTGTTTTTACAATGTTTCAGGTGAAACAAAAATATTACTCTGGAGTAATGCCTTTCATCTTGTAATCATCTCCCCAGGAAATGAAACCATGTGCATCAGCCTTAACACATCACACTGGTGCTTTGTTGTGTCAAATCCACAACAGGGCTTTGCTGTACTGTTATTACCTTCCTGAGCTGCCTCAAGAAAAATAGTTACCTGGGCTTGGACACCGTGAATGTTTTTTTCCTCTTGCAAGCTCTTTACTTTCCTAAGCAGGGGAGAGATGATAGCACTTCTTTTGTCCAACTGGGGGAGCTTTGTGTGTGGTGTTGGGGGTAAAGGTGGTCAAATTTCCCTGTTCTACTTGAAGTTACAGCCACTTTCCTCTTGCTGAAGGTGGACCCTGATCTCTTTGAAATATGAGTTTGTATGAGTTTTGAATGACAGATACAAACCCTTGCACACAGCTGCTGGTCTCCTGACCTCACAGGATTCCCTGTGCTGCCAGTACACAGAGCAAAAGTCAGGGCTGCAAAAGGCATTTGGTTGCTTCAGACCTCTGCAGCTACTTGGTTCTCAGAGCTGTACTGAGTTGTCCTTTCTTCTGAGTGCTTTGTATCAAAGCTTCCTTTAGTCATGCTCTCGGGAAGGCAGACTCTAAACAATAACAGGAGTGTTAGGAAAGAAAATTCCCAACCCTTCTAACACCTATTTATTTGGTTAAACCCCCACCTCTTCCCTCGTTCTTTCTGTTGTTCTCAGTCAACAGAAGGTGAGATTTTTCTATTGAGGTCCTCCAAATGCCTACATGGAAACAGAAAAGCAGTGGAGCTTTGGTGGGACGGCACTGCCAGCTGAAGTGGGGGTGAGGGTTGTTGGGGGAGGCAGTGGTGGGAAAGCCTTGCTCAGAACTGGGGTGCATACTTCTCTGTAGCTGTCAGAACACCCAAGTATTGTGAGCAGTCAGCAATGTGGAAAATGCAGAGGTACTCATTTTCCATGGTGGAACTGTAGGATGGTTTGCCCAGTTTGTGCCAGTCAGTAAGTGCTTGCCATGAGGAACTCAAACTGGTAATCGTGCTGTGCTACAGGAACACTGGCAGGACTGTAAAAGAGTGAAAACCTGTGAGCTTGTGGTGAGAAAGAGCAGCAAACGGTAGAGAAGTCTCCTCTGGTCCTCCAGCACTAAGCAACTGTGTTTGATGCAGACCAAAGGTGAGACGTTAAATAGAAAGTGGGAATTGAAATTGCTTCTGAAAGTACCCCCAAGGTGCAGCTGCAACGTACACTTCCTTTCACCATGCTCTGCAGGATGTAGCAAATTAATTTGGAGCTGCCTCCTTTTGAAAGGGAAAAAAGACAACCAACAAACCTTGGGTTTGGGGGGGAAAAAGATTCTGCTGAAAGCTGCTTTCAGGAATTGGTAGGAATTTTTCCTTAGAGTAATGGAAATGGATGTATAAACTAATTTTGAAGGAGTCTTCAAAGCAGGATCGCTCTCGCACCCTTGGACATAAAGTTGGCAGCAAAGGCACCTGCGGAGAAAGCCCTGTTTCAGTGGAAGCAGGAATCGTAGAATCATGGAATGGTTTGGGTTGGAAGGGACCTTAAAGATCAGTCCTGAAGCCAAACTCTGAAAACCATCTGACACAGGGGGATAAAACTACACAGAATGGGTGGAAAAGCTGCCCTGATGTGGGTATCATCATCTAGGGAGAGCACTGAGAGGAATCTTGGAGTTTTCCACACTACTGTGGATTCTCACATAGGCTGAAGAAATTACCAGCCGCCTGTTTCTTCTGCCTCATTTCAACCCAAAGTAAGAGACTGGCTGGGCTTAGTGCAAACATCTGGGCTCAAGGAGGGAATTCACCACTAAAATATAGTTGAAAATGTTGATTTCATAAAGCGTGGCTTGCCAGATCTTTATTTTTCAGGGCTGCTTTCATGTTGCCACCTCATTTTCGCTGTCACCCATTGTTTGTTCTCTGCATTTGATGTGGTTTATTACTCAGAACCAGAGTTAATACATATTCAGCAGTCCATGATCTGTACTTTGGAGAAAGGACAAGTGGTTCAGTGCCGGATTTAACTGTCTAACCCTCAGTCTGAGCGAGGAGCAGGTGGCCAGAAGAACAGTACTTTCAAACAGGAAGCTTTGTATTTGATCTTTTGGTGCTTTTCTTCAATTGGTAGCTTGAGGCATAACCTTCAGCTCTTGTTTGGATGGAAAAGTCAGCCTTAAGCAGAAAGAAAAGCTATCCAGTCTTTTAGTAAGGATTTGCATGCAAGTGCTGGTGATGCTGGAGTTAATGGTGGAAAGGAAATTCAACAGCAAAACTTGGGAATCATCAGGTGTTTATATAGTGGGACCGAGATGGAGCATTATTGTTAGTAAATTACTGGCTGCATGTTGCGTTTGCCTCCTTGTCATGAAATTATAGTCATTTAAGGCAATGGCTTTGTCTTCTCTGGACATGGCTCCAGAACCAGGAACCTGTCTGAAGGCCATGGATCTTCATGAGTCCTTGGGTTCTTTACCATGTACTTGCAATGTGACTTTGGGCAAATCTTTTCCTGTTTCTGGGATGCATTTATTTATCAGAAAATCACCTTTCAGGCACCAGAGGTTCCATGGGAAGATAAAAATATCCTTTTAAATTTGTGTCTTTCTAGATTTCCAATTCACAGGATACTGCCTTGTCATTGCAGGAGTTTATATTGTGATATACTTTATGTAGTAGAAGGAAATTATCCATCAAAGGTAAATAACAGGCAGGTCAATGTTTTTAAAGGTTCTCTCACTGTGAGTATCACGGGAGTGTACATGACCCATGAAGATTCACGTCACAACTGCATTTCTTCATCTATGTGTGTTTAAATAAAACTTTTAGGAAGATTGATAATGTAGTTTGCTGTAATACTTGGATTCTTTTCCTAAGATACTTCCTTGTGCCTAAGATGAGCATTTTTCACTTTTGTGCTTTGTTTTACCTGCAGATGATGTGGTTAAACTGAAAGGTGAATACAGTGAAAGAGAGGAGAGTGCTTTACATTCAGAGCCAATGGAAACCCCTGAAGAATCTGAACTGCCTTACACCTATCCCAGAGAATATAATGAATATGAAAGCATTAAACTGGAAAGACATTCGGGTTCATATGACAACATCAGGCCAGCTAGTGGAAAAATGACTTGTGATATCTGTGGATTAGCATGTATTAGCCTCAATGTCTTGATGGTTCATAAGCGTAGCCACACCGGTAAATATCTCTCTATTATTCTTGTAAGAGCTGAATACTGAATTATTTGTAATCTAGACTGTTTATTTTTATCAAAGGATACTAAAATCAGGACTTCCTTCTCCTGTCCTTGATGCCACATGTGATCTGTAGCAAGTTAGTCACTTTTCTGTGCCGCACTTTATCCCCTTTTCCTCTTATCAGGATCAAATGTCAGTCAAAGTGTGTTTGTGGGGCATTTTAAGGATTTTGGATGAAAGGCACTACATAATTGAAGTAATTTAGGCACAGAACACGAGTTAGATTGGTTTTGTGCTGCCGTTTCTAGTCTGTATGTGTATTTCTCTTTGTGTTATACTTTGGCAAGAAACCAGTGAGCATCTTGGGTTTCAACCTGCAGTACGATAAGCCCTTTTTTTTCTGAAAGTTGCTAGCTTGTTGGAATCAGCCTCCTCCAGAACACTTATTTCCATTTAAAAACTGTACAGTGTTTTCCATAGTCTACATATGTTATGAGAAGCTCTGACACTCCCACTGAAGTCAACGGAAGGGCTCTGTGTGTTTCTATAGAAAGAAATCGATCCAGTATCTCATTCTTTCCCCTTCCAAAAAGGAAAGGGTGTGAGGATAAACATGATACCCACATAACCATTAAATGTCCTTTTTTGTATGTCATTTTAAGGTGAACGGCCATTCCAGTGTAATCAGTGCGGAGCTTCCTTTACTCAGAAGGGAAACCTCCTCCGCCACATTAAACTACACACAGGGGAAAAACCTTTTAAATGTCATCTTTGCAGTTATGCCTGCCAAAGGAGGGATGCGCTAACAGGTCACTTAAGGACACATTCTGGTAAGTGACTTCAAAGGCACTTCATGTGTTTTAGATGTGTGTCACTAGGACACGAGGCATGGAAAATCAAGAGTTCGTCAGCAAAGTCGGCTCAGCCGGTCTGGTTTTGAGGAGTCAGCAAATAGCAGTGACCACTTACTGCCTGCTGTGCTGATGGAACCATCTCAGGACACAGCTCCACTCTTGATGCAGAAGGAGGGCACAGGGAAACATGCTGTGTGCTGTGACAAACCAGACCTCCTCGCACAAAATAACTCCTTGGTGTTTCCAGAGTAGAGCCAGCTATGCCAGCAAGGTCCGTATTTGAGGATTGCTTTGCTGGGACTTCCTTCTGTTCATATCCTGAGCTGGTAGCAGAGTTCTAGGAGCATCGCCCAGGACAACATGATCTTATTGGCAGTTAACACCTTGCTGTTGTGTAGTGCCTTTCATCTGAATGTCTTAACATGCTCAACAAATGCCAGGGGTTTTTCCCAAGACTGGTAGTGTGTTCTGTCCATTTTCCAGATGGGAGGAACAGAGGCACAGAGTTGAGGTGACTTGAATAACAAGCCAGGTATAAATTGATTAATGTTAGTTCCTCCAGAGCCAGGCTGTGCTTCCTCTTTGATTTGTGTATATCCTGTGTTATACAGGGATCTAGACATAAAACAGTTACTCTAAATGATAGACATTATCTCTGCACTGCACTTTACAGGCAAAAAAGTTCAACCTCACAAAGAATCAAAGTAAGTTAAAAATGAGATTATCTAACAGGAATAAATGAGGTTCTGGTTTAATGAAGCCCCAGCACAGCGGTGGTCACTGGTCCACACCAGCACAACACTAAAACCATCATGCTTCAAACACATCATGTGGTTATCGAGGCTGAAGTCTGCAAGAGCTGGCTTACCAAATGGGAGAAAGAAAATCTCTCCAAGTGTATCACATCAATAAGTGAGCAATTGCATTAGCAGCAGGGAGCACAGTATCCAGGGTGAGGCTGGTTGTATTTGTGCTGTACAGGGCTGATATTTTGCTTGAGTGTGTTAGAGGATGTCTGTTCACAAAACAGTAATGAGACAGTTTAGAAAGTGCTGCCAGTCCTTGTCTATGAGGCCCTGGGAAAGACTGTGTGGGTATCTTGAGTTTCAAACAGGTTTGCTTTAGCTTAAACGAATTGGGAGCATCATTCACTTTACAATATGTGCCTTTGGAAATTAAATGAACCTCACATATAGTTTTGGGTTGGTTTAAGTTCTTCAGTTTCATGAAATCCTTGAAAAAGTCTGTACAGACAGGAGCTAGGTGAGGCAATTGGGACAGCAGCAGCCCTGGTTTACAGCAGGACAGTTGCTCTTCCCTAAGGAAGTTAGGCCAAGAAAAGCCATCAGCTAGAGTAAAGCTCCAGGAACCTGAGCTCCTAGGAACAGGCTCTAATCCTAAATCCTCTTCTTTCCTGATGCCCTTAGGGGATGAAGAGGAGCTCTGTGCCTGGTGGGTTGCACCCTTGTGTAACCCTCATTTTGTGATGATCGCAATGCTCATAAACTTAACAGAAGCTTAAAACATTTTCCAAGAGCTGACTGCATGCTATTAGTAATGATACACTTGAATGCCAGTGTTTCAGGAGTCTTTGGTGGTTATTTATGCTGCACTCTTCCTTTTCTAGTGGAGAAGCCATACAAGTGTGAGTTCTGCGGGAGGAGCTACAAGCAGAGGAGCTCTTTGGAGGAGCACCGGGAGCGGTGCCGTACATACCTGCAGAATGCTGGCATGTGTGAGCCTGGTGAGTGTGTCACACTGCGGTGGCTCTGGGGGGTGGCACATCACAGTGCTTTAGAAAAGGGCATCTGGTAAGCTGCTAATGGACAGCCTGAGAACGGTTTTTACTCCAGTCATTTTCAGGAACCTAAAGGGCTATAACATCTCTGGAAGGGGTCTGGTTTAATGCATCCCTCAGGCAACTAGTTAAAGAATGCTTTTGTTGTAATCACTTTCATTTCACAGTTACTTTGAATAAAACATCTGAAACACCTTACACACAGCATTTCCGTAGGTGACGCTGACAGTAAGTTAAAGTATTCCTACATTACTGCTATGTCCTGGCTTATTTTGTTGGCTAAGTTGGTGCCTATGGCTGTTGACAATAGTTGTTCACATGTCTGAGTCCATGGTCTGCCTGGAGCCTTCTTTTCCCCAGACTGAACAAGCCCAGCTCTCTCAGCCTGGCTCCAGAGCAGAGCTGCTCCAGTCTTTGGAGCATCCATAACTTGAAGGACTCGAGCTTCCTAGTTTTGAGTTTGAGTTTTCTTTCCAAGGAAAAGGTTAAGCTGAGCTTTCAGAGAAGAGAACTAAAATGTAAAAATATATTTAGAGAGATGACAACATTTACTAAGGCCCTTGAATAACGACAATAACTAAAAAACTGTATTTAGTGAGATGATTACCAAGCAAGAATTGTGCAGGCCTAAAAACCAATGTGAAGACCTGTTGATACACAACGATAACCATGTGGGTACAAGAGTCCTTACCCTGTGCAGAGCGAGGAGGTTGGTGTGTCAGGCTTGGGTCACATGCACGCACACAAGCCTCCGTAAAGAAACAATGATTTAAAGAAGTTTGAGTTTTATAGTTTTCCATGGACTGTTTTCTTTTCAGCAAATGACATGTTTTTGTAGTAAAATTAAATGATGATCAGAGCATCAGCAAGTTTTGGGTTTCATGAGAACCTATACACACAGTAACCGTGGTTTGATGGTGCAGCACATACTCCCATGATGGCAATCACTCAGAGATGTCCATACCACATGAAAATGGAAAACATGATACCTACTACAGATTTATGCTTTGAAATATTCTTCATGGTTGATATTCATTTCAGAATAGCAACATTTCACTTATCCAGAATAAGCTCTGTACTTGCTGCAGTGACACAGAGGAAACGTGAATTTCCAGTACGACATAGTGCACACTTGTGCCTTTGAGACTTTGCATCTTAAAAGTACAGCCCTGTTTTTAGTGGAGCAGTGAGGTTTCTGACAAACAGGAACCCCAGTCTTGCTGAGGCATTTCCATTCCATTCTCTGCTATCAGCGCTCTGTTAGATGACAGAGCCTGAGCGTGGGAAGGCGGGAAAGGGCCTCAGGAGCTCATTTAGTGCTTTTGATTTGATTTTTTCCCCTAAATGTAGCATTTTTGTGCTTGTGTTTAGTGAGCATTTGTTTTACTTTCTGGCCATTCCTCTACTTATCCACATCACTTTGAACTGGGGAACTTCCCTGAAGTCCTTGCAGCCTTCTCATGTGGATCCATCTTAAAGCTCAAGCACACTCTCCACACCATCATCCAATAATTCGTTGCAATAAAAGCACCAGTAGTAGCCATTCTAGTTACTTTGTGGTGCAAGGTTTGCATGTTCCAGATGCAGAAATATCTCTGAACAAAGAGTTTTATGTAACAATGTTGTCAGAGCGTTGCTCAGTCCCTGATAGCAATCTCTGGTCTCATCGTTCTCATTGCACAAGAACCCACCTCTCCATTCCACTCTCCAGTATTGAGTGACCACATAGAAATGCTACAGGAAGCAATGCCTCTAATTTGAGCTCGGCTTTGTGCTGTAGGGGTTTGTTAGCAGTGCCCACATGTTCTAAAAATGACACTCACATTTCTGGGGTGACAGAAACCACACCATGGAAACAGTTCAGTAGAAGTTAAATCATTGTGTGTGTTCGTGCCCTGGGCTGGAAGGAGAGTATCCGCTCTGTACGTCTGCAGAGTGACATGGTGGTGAGGTGACAGCACTGTTTGAGAGAGGTGGCTTGTCCCCCCCCCAGTCATTACAAGGAAACATAAGTAGTCATTCATGTAGATTTAGGTTAGGTGATATCTAATTATATTATTATTATTATTAGATTATTGGAAGGGAGATTGAGATGAGCTCTTAGGCAGAAGTTCTTCCCTGTGAGGGTGCTGAGACGCTGGCACAGGGTGCCCAGAGAAGCTGTGGCTGCCCCACCCCTGGCAGTATTCAAGGCCAGGTTGGACACGGGCTTGGAGCAGCTGCTCTAGTGGAAGGTGTCCCTGCCTGTGGCAGGGGGTTGGAACTGGATGAGCTTTAAGGTCCCTTCCGACCCAAACCAGGCTGGGATTCTGTGATTCATGTTGAATCACATCTGCACAGAAATTTTCTTCTGGAAATGCTTTATAAAGAGAAGCTCACAACTGCAGTTTTCACAGCACTGAGGTAGGCAGCAGTGCACTGAAGCACCACAGACCCCTCTCTGGTGGTGGTGAGGGGAGGCTGTAATCAGTGTTAGCCGGGTAGGAGGCAGTGCCCCAGGTTTAAAAGCAGTCAGGACATTGGAACTAAACCCCATCCTACTACTGTAAGAAATACTGTGGTGTTAGTGGGTCAGGTAATTGAAGAGGGAAACAGGGCCTGATTATTTCTCTCTGAGAAGTCTTTAGAGAATTTTGAGTGATTAAAACCAATGTTTCCTAAATACTAAATATTATTCTTGGACTGTTTCATAAATGGTCCAGAAGAAAGAGGTGGGGGAGATAATTTAAGTTCACTTTTGGGTAGAGAGCAGTGTTGTGGGAGAGAATCAGTGTAACCACCCATGTGTCAGTGGGAGCAGAGACTGTTTCCCTGAGGGTGCTGTATGAAGACATCAGAGACCTTTTGTGGCCCGTAAATGGAGGTGACTTTTTTTTCTCTTGAGGAAAAAACCTGGCTGTTAGCAAGGAGTAGGAAATCTTAATGTGACAGAAAAGACTCTCAGCCTTTAAGTAAAATGGCAGAGAGACATCAAGCTGGGAGACTGATAATTACAGATGTCCCAGAACATCTTATGTAGGTCAGTAGTTACTGTCTCCTCAGCAATCTCCTCTGAGTAAAGACTCTTGTTACCTCTGCAGGAAGCTGCTTGCCTGCCCTCTTGACACTAATTTAATGTCATTCCCTTGATGCCACTTAAATACCATTGACAAGAGAAGCAGTCACTGACACACTACATCCAGACTGCGGCCTGTGTCTGGCTGGCTGAGAGGGCTCCAGAAGCTTCACTCTCAAGAGAAAAAGTCTGAAAATGTGAAATTAAAGCTGGAGTAGAACATAAGTGCAACTGGTGAAGTTAAAGGCTGAGAAAAAGAGGAACTAGAAGAACAAAATAAGAACCATGAAGGAATGGTAGGGACCAAGGTGCTGCTTTCTGACACAGATGAATTGTGTTTCCTTTATGTATTTTTGAATATACAGCACTCTTTGTATTATCTTGTTCAGGGCAGTTGTGGGTTGCTGGGGGGGCTTAAATTCAAATTACTACTGATTTGTGCAGTGATCTGACAAGTTGACAGCTTTCTGCCTTGGGGATAGTTCTAACCTCAAGCTGCAGTTGTCTGCAGACAATATAAGGAGCTCAGGAAGCATAGTCCGTTTTTCTGGAGTAAGAGCGTTAAACAGAAGCTCTGAAATCACAAATCCCATCACAGTATCCTCAAGAATTAACTAGAGCTTCTGGCCAAAATCCAAAGGGATGATCATGTTCTGCTACCTCACTTTCCTTTACGGTTTCAACTTAATCTGATGTTTTGCTTCACTTTATGTCAACTATTACGTAGTGTCTTGGTATTTCATGCTGGCAGCAGATGCCTTTTAGCAGCTAATGAATATATTCATTCTAAGTATCATAGGAGTTATATGTATTATAAGTCTTTAAACATCCTAGAGTAATTTAGAATCAAAGTCAGCCTAGGAAAGCAGGATGTTATTACCTTTAAGGCCCTGAGCATTCCCTTTGTGGGTCTGGTTATCATGTACATCATGGGGTTACAGCCTATGAAACAGGGCTAAAGTGAACCCTGTTCTCCATCTGCCCTGAGTCATACTCAGAGCCAGTGTTTGTGGCATCAAGTGCTTCTGATGTACTTTACATGTTTAAAATGCTGAACAAACATTAACAAATGCTTCTGGCTGAGGTTGGTGCTGACTGCAGCTCATATGATATCAATAGCAGCACTAATAAACAGGAGTGACTTTGGCATTTCCAGGGAGATGCTTCATTTTTATCACTTCTTCTACTGGGCAAGCAATTTAAGTCCAATACTTAATAAAAGTGCATTTACCAGGACTGCAGTGATACCAAAGCACTTGGATCACTTTCCTCTGGCATTACTTCCATCTGACACAGATGATGCTTCATATATTTAGGTGCCAAAGTACAATCACACGCAACCAGAATTCTTTCACAGTGAGAGCTGACCTTTAGTATTACCTTGGGAAAGCAAATTACCCTGCCTTGCCTTTGCTTTCCCCTGCTGAGATACCAGCTCTTAAAGGCATGGGCAAGCTCTTGCAATGCGTCCAGTTTCACCGCATTTGCTCCCTGACACTGAAACTCTTTGTGCTACTTGTTAATACAAAAACGCCACAACTGCTGCTTGTTCTGCAGGCGAGCGGGAGCTTTCGGGGGTGGGGGGGGGAAAGCCACAGCAGTTACGCTCAGTATTAGTCTGGTAGTAGTGATATGAGGTGGCTGATCCACCTCAAAAGCCTGTGCAGCCTCCCTGAGGTGAGAGCAAGCAGTAATTTCCGTGAAATAGTGAGCACTGGTGAGCTCTGGTGAGCACGGCTCAAGGAGACTCTGGAAAATGGTAAGAGCCTTAAAGCTGTCAGTGGCCCTGTGTCAAGGGAGTGATCATAGGGCATATTGTCCTAAAACTGGAAATTATGGAGGTTGTGATGAGCTTTAGAGCACCTCATGCTTAGGAGCGTGCCAGGGAGCAACATTCTGAGGGTGTTTAGGGCAAAAAAAAAGAGGTAATAAAGACACCTGGGGAAAAATGAGCTGGAAACAATTATTGAAAGGTTTTATTATTTTAATTTTAATCATTTTTGCTGTATTTCATGCCAGTTTCTTAGCGATTAGTGAAGACCTCCGTGTGTGAGTGATACCTAAAGCAGTGTGGCAAGAAGACTGAATGTCTTCGGCTGCAGTGCTGGAGCCTGGTGGCAGCCTGCAGGTGTCCTGGTCTTACTCAGAATAGGAAAGACAGGCTAGCAGAGGTTGTATCTCCGGCTACACTTTGTAACCAAGCCTTCCAGCCAGTTGATTTTGCACTTCCTCTTGCTAATGAAGATACTGGGTCTTATGGTTTCTGCTCCCTTTGCATGAGCTCAGGACTGCAAGATCAGTGTCTGCTGCTGCACTTGGTTCCACTGACCGCAACTGGTGCCCAAGACGCAAAGAGCAAGAGCAGCAGAAGCAGCAAAACAAGCTGAAATCAGATCTCCAAACTGTTTCCTCCCAGTTAGTGTGGCAAATTCCGGAGATTAAACCATTCATCTCTTCCTTTATTATTTTAATTTCTGTCTTTTTTTGGTTTTCCTTTTCACCTACTTGTTGTGTTCTTGTTTTTTCTTGTCTTCTTTGTCACGTTTCGGAAGTAGCGAGCGTGGAGGGAAGGCACATCAAGGCAGAGATGGGGAGTGAAAGAGCCCTTGTGCTGGACAGGCTAGCGAGCAACGTGGCAAAGAGAAAAAGCTCAATGCCTCAGAAATTTATTGGTAAGAACAAAAAACCTTTTCATGTGCAACAGTTTAATGTGTGCGAGCTGGTAACTTCTAGTACAATGCCTCTGCTTCTTTTCAACTGCCTGCTCGAGTTTATAACCTAAGCTAATACAAAAGAATATAAATAAGGTAACTTGGCTGGTTCTGATGTGGTTTTAGTGATTTGTTGTAGGGGGTTGATTAAAATACAAAGAATATGTTCTGTTAGATACTTGAACTGGATGGAAGCTACTGCTGTGCTGTGTATCTGTCTGTGTAGGCAATTTATAACTCTGATGAGCTTCCATGTGCTGTTTCCTGTACCTATGCATTTGAAATGTTCTCTGCTAGGTTCTTCCCAGAAGGAAAAGAGGAAAGCTCCATGCTGTTAAGAGCAGAGCGCTCTGTCTGGTCAGCAGGAGCTGAAGGTACTCTTAGGATGCCTGTACGGAATAAGGCCTAGAGACAGAAAAGTACTGGATTCCTGTTAGTCATCCTGCTGCTGAATTTGAATGCGATTCAAAAAATATCAAATCCTTTCTTGTGGTAATTTAAGCAACAAGATGTTTCCATAGTATTTTCTTTGCATTTAATTTCCTATGATCAGAGTTTTGCATGCTGGGGATCTCAAATACTAGTTTGGCAGGTTCTGTGCTCCAGTGAACGCCTGATCCTCTCAGCTAGTCTGCTTTCATTAACTCGCCTTTTAAGAAAGTAAAATGCAACTCTTGTGTCCTGAGTAAAGACCTAACTTAGTCAGCACTTACATGAGACTAGTACTAGCAATGCCTTGTTTATGTTCTGTTTGGGTATATAAGGTACTGGGTGATGCTTTTTCTTGCTATGAACTTTACGGTTGGTGCAGGGGACTGAGCAGTGGCTCGTGATCACACACATGACCGGGGAGGGAAGAAGCATGGGGCTGAGCACACAGGCAGGGATCAGACCCACTTGGCAGGGGATGTGCTGAGGACCTGGCCTGAAGGCCTGGGGCTAAGGTCCAAGCCTAGGTACAGGAATGCTGCTGAATCCATAGAGACATAAACCCAGTGTGGTTTCCGAAGGTGACATAGCTCTGGGTGGATTTGGTTGGTAGCACTGGACCTTCATCTATGAAAACTACTTGCTTTTATTCAGATATCTTTGTATGGCTTTAAAAAGGTCACCTCTTCACACAGGAGTGAAGTAACACTCCATGTGAGTGCCTTTGGGTACTTCATACTGAAACTGTTGACTGTGTGACTTAGGCCTTACAGGTCCTGCTGTGATTCAAAAAGCAATGCTAATGCAAATGGGTTTGAAAATCTTTTAGCTTCCTTTTTCTTAGCTCAGAGATCAGCTTCACCCTATCTTCATCTACAACTGCTACCGTTTCAATCTCAGTGTACTTTATTAACCATACACTCAGCATACTTCAAGTGAAGTGTGTTTCTTGTTTGTTTTACCAGTTTAGCAGTTACCGTATGGAACAGATCCTTTTCTGATTTGTGATGGAGCTCAGTAATGCACTGGGGTGATGGCATGTGCTCACGCTGCATCATGGGGAGGGGGTTTGTGGAGAAGTTGGAGGACCCAGGAACAAAACAGCTGATTTCCAGAACTTAAAAGTGATTTTCCTGAACCTGTGGGGTTCTTGTTAAGTTACATGGGGAAAAACTACTCAGTCCCTTTTATCCTGGGGAAGTGGATTTGCAAGAGGGGTCTGTCCGACCTCAGCGTGACTCCTGCGACTGCCTGAACTGCTCGTGTGGGAGTGCAGATCTAACAGGACAGCTTTGGGATTTCTTGGGAAACAGCGTTGTTGGAATGGCTGCTGATTTTTCATGTTGTCAGGAAGGAGGGGTAGGGATGTGTACTAACAAGGCATCTTTGTTAGGCTCAGTTCTGTGAATGAAGCCCATTGATCAGGAAATAAAACTCAACTGTATTATTATTTGAAGGCTCTGCAGAGGCTCATACAAGCACCAGGAGTTTTGCCCACTTCATTTTTCACATTTTCACCTGCTGGATCTACCTCATGTGCATAATAGGTCTCCAGTAAGGACACAGATCAGCAAACCATCTGCTTGACTCTTCACCTCTGCACTACGCCCCTCTTCAAAGCCTTCTCCCACAAAGATTTTGTGCTCAGTTTTTCCCTTAGTTCTGAGGGAACAAGGATTTAAATGGAAGTTTATGGCTTTGTGTTTCCTGTTTTGCTGTGGATATCTGTTTTGCATGTGTATGGAGCAAAGTACAAGCCTTGGCTTTTTGTACTTCCTGGTTTGATTAATAAACAGGTACTTATAAAGAAAACAGCCCATCAGAACAGCTCGATACCTGCTGGTGGTTTCACTGCTCTCTAGAACACGCATAGGGCTCTATCTTCAATTGGTGCAAGTCAAAGTAACTGCTGCAGTCAAGGCATTTCTGTAGCGTACACCAGCTGAGGGTCTCAGCCTACAGACTTCTATTTCTTCCTTTTAAAAACAAGTTCTCCCAGAGACCAAGAGTAAAAACCTATTTCTGATAGCGCTAGAAGTGTTAGGGCAGCTCCGACACAGTTCCACACACCGCTGTCCCCTGGTGTGTGAAGTCTCATGAGAAGTGGCTGCTTTGGTTAGCAGGGTGGCAGGAAGCAGGTTCACTCCCTGCTCCCAGTGTCCACACCTCACCAGGCTGCAAAGTCAAAGTGGTTTAGAGTAAGCGAAGAGCCGCTGAGCAACCAGCACACGAGAACATGTCCCACGCCATGGCTCGTGTGGATGTTGAAGGGGAAAGCTTTAGCATTGCTTACTGAGACAAGCAAAAAAGAGGAAAGATGTTTTGCTAGCTAATGGCTGCTTGGCCAGTGAACACTGGAGAACCGAGTCTGCATCTGGTGTGTTGTTGCCTTTTGAAGGTGTGCAGCACCACAACACGTTAATGTTATTGTGTCAGAAGAGCTTATGAGTGTTTGCATTTCATTTGATACAACCTTGAATCGAAGGGAGATGGAATGGGATGTTGTGAGAGCTTTAAAATGCCACCAGGATAGTGAGATAACAACACGTGAGAGCCTCAGGGATCATATGTTGTGTTTTTTGTCTCTTAGCTTGAGACAGCGAGCCCCAAATTCACAGGGAGTCCCAAATATCTATTTTCACTTTTGTTGCCTTTTTGTTCACATTTTTCGCTCTCTTGGAGCTGGGTTTGACTCATACAAACATGCTCTATGGTCTGGTTTCCTTCTGTGTGAAGTCCTGGTGAGGGCTGGAAGCAGTTACACACTTGTGGTTCACTCACCTTTTTGAGTGTTTTATAAGGGAAACGTGAGCTCCTGGGTTTCTGCCTCTGCAGTGAAACCTCATGAGTTTCATATCCATTGAGTCATGGTGTTGACAGGTGACTGATAAACATCTGCACTATCTGAGTTACCGTAACTCAAAGATTGGTGGATCTGATGTTTCCAACCCAGTAACCATCCTCACCTCCTCCTCTATGAGATTTATTTTGCTTCCAAGCCTGAGCTTTAAAAAATGAGCAAAACCCAACCCTCGCCCCCAAAAGCTACTTGGGTGTGTGAAGAGCCTCTTTCAGCAGGGAACATTTCATACGTCTTTACTTTCCAGGGACTGCTGCCATTTAAAACAGACCTCATAGAGTCTAAATGCTTCTTTACCCACCCAGGTGACTTCATGCCTCTCCTCTCTTGCAGGTGAGAAACGCCACAGTTTTGATGTTAATTATAATTCAAGTTTCATGTATGAAAAGGAAAGTGATGTGATGCAAGGACGTATGATGGACCAGGCCATAAACAATGCCATCACCTACCTGGGGGCTGAAGCCTTGCGCCCTCTTGTGCAGACACCACCAGCTCCCACCTCCGAGATGGTCCCCGTCATCAGCAGCCTGTACCCCATTGCGCTGACCCGCACTGAGGTGCCCAACGGCACCTCGCAGGATGCTGACAAGAGCCACCCCCACCTGAGGGACAAAAGCCTGTCTTCAGACAGAGGCCTCTCCCCCAACAACAGTGGCCAAGACTCCACAGACACTGACAGCAACCACGAGGAGCGGCAGAATCCCACTTTCCACCCAAGCCAGATGCTCCCCGCTCAGGCCCGCAATGGCCTCCAGCCCTTGAAGGACTTCCCAAGGCCATACGACATCATCAAGCCGCCTGCCATATGCCCACGAGATGCCTTCAAGGTCATCAACAAGGAAGGGGAAGCCATCGGGGTGTACCGGTGTGACCACTGCCACGTCCTCTTTTTGGATTACGTGATGTTCACCATCCACATGGGCTGCCACGGCTTCCGCGACCCCTTCGAGTGCAACGTCTGCGGGTACCGGAGCCACGACCGCTATGAGTTCTCGTCCCACATAGCACGAGGAGAGCACCGGGTAGTGCTCAAGTAAAAGGACCCGTTTCACAAGGTCAGAGGGGAGGTGGGTTTTCGTTAGCAGAAAGAAATCTTTTGAGTATATTTTTCTATGCCAGTTTTAAAATGAGTGTCATGGGGCAGGTGACACCTTTTTACACGTTCCTTTGCAAACCACTCAGTGTTCTGTAGCATCTCTGCCTCGCTGCTGTGCTGGGTGGGACTGAGGAAACCCCAGGAGCAGAGACCAGGTTTTAGATGAAGTTTATTTTTGTGCAAATTAAGAGCCATTTAAGATGGTTTTATTTTTTTAACGTGCATTTGTGTTTCCTAATTTGTGCTTTAACTCAGCTCAAAAGGGTTTTATGCCCTGCTGGTGCTGGTCCGATGTGTGAGCGCAGGAATATAGGAGGAGCTTTGTTTTAGCTGTTACAATCCTGATGGGCTTCAAATCACTAAAACAAGGAAAAGACACTGGGAGGGATTATTAATTCCTCTTCAAAGGTTTTCCCCTAAGTTTTAAAGAGCATGTGGCCCCATCACACTTTCATTTTTCTTCCCCTTCTGTTCACCTGCTTTAAAGTCACTCCCACACACGTCTTAGTAAGAGCAAAGTAAGAGATGAGACCTGGGTTGGGGGTTTTTAATAGCACGCCTTTTTGGGATACCCAGTGAGGTCACTGCTTGGCTCATCCATGCAGTCTGGGGGAAATCCTGACTTTTAGTGACGGAAAGCCCTCCTTTCCAATGGGTGCCAAGAACAAGGAGGACACTGTGTTTGGGGGGACATCCTGAAGTTTTCTTTCCCAATGGGTGCCAAGAAGAAGGAGGCAGCGTTGAGCTCATGGTGGAGTCACCAGCGCTGTGAGAACCTGCACAGGGGTGTGTGGGAGCTGCCAGCTCCGTCTGCTCTTACGTGGGGATGTCCCTCTGTGTGAAATGTGCTGTTTTGCTAAATGACTATTTACCATGACTTTGAAGCTGGGGTTTAAAATAGCTCTTTTAATCTAATCACTGCTCTGCAGCTGTATTATTACTCACTGTGCTGGAGATAGGAATTTGATAACAGTTTTGCTGAGTGAATGTTTGTTCTCTGCAAAGTACTTTTGTATAACATGGAGCCAGGTGTGTTCTGGTGGACTTTCTGCATTGTATGGTTTGATAGCTACAGCGCTTCTGTACTTCTTCAGTGTTGCTGTGCCAATATCCCTGGTGATCCGTGAGGGAAGGTCTGGTGCAGAGACCTGGGTGGAATGCTGAGGGTCGAGAACTGCTGAATTTCCTTCCTCCCTCTGACCTGGGCTCACTCTTTGGGCTCAAATACTTTCTCCCTCCCTGAATTTGAAGGTCCAAAGTGCTGTGGAAGAGCTGGATTCTAGATCCAGCTTGTTGCAGGGGGTGAGGAGAACCGCTTTGTACCTTGTGTGCTGTTACATGTGGAGTTATAAAATAGGTTTAGGATCTTTTCCCAATGACCAGTTTTCCATTGTGAGGCACAGTGAGCGGGTGGATCTTGGCTCTTCCCAGGGTCGCGGCATGACGTAGATCCTTCTATGAGCGAGACTGCAGTTCCACCACAGTCATCCGAGAAAAGACATCAGGCAGCAGCCTGGATCTGGGAAGCATTTGGCCAGTTCCCTGCTTCACCTGGTGTAAATCCTTCCACAACTCCACCCCTCCTGCTGTGTTCCTGGGGAAAGCTGAGCTACGCACACACCGTGGCTGATGACAGCACTCCTCATGGTTTGAGAGATGAATAAGGTCACCCACCATGAAGAATCACTTGTCCTTTGCACAGGAAGCTCCTCACAGCACCGAATGTGTCTCACAGCTCCGCGGGTGATTCCTCACACCGCTGCCCAATCCTTGAAATCCCTTCAGATGAACTTTGCCACTTCCCTTGCGGTCAGACAGAGCGTAGGCCACCTCTCCTTCCTCCCCAGCTAAGGTGAGCCGTCAACATCCACCATGGTGCCACCAGCAGCTCTGAGCGCTGCTGCCAGGTTGGGAGAGGAAGGAGGGAGGTTTCCACAGCGTCTGGTCCGTGCGGCGCCATTTCCCCACCACTGCTCCGGCACAGCTGTGATTTCCAGATGGGCTGAACCAAAAGCCATTCCTGGCTCTGCCCGGAGCCTCATTCCAGCTCTGCTGTTGAGCAATCCTGGTGTGGAATTTCAACCCAGCCATTTATTAAAATCTATCGCTGTGTTTTTATGAGTTTAGCTGCTGTGTGGTGCCTGAGCCATGTCCCCAGAGCAGGATTCACCGGCGCCGTGCGGGGCTCAGCCCTCTCCATGTGCTTCCCTCCGCCCTGGGGACACCACCAGCATGGCAAACCCCATCCTACCACACTGCCTCACAAGCTGAGCACCCTCCCTCATGGCCAAGCCCTGATGAAGGGCATAGGGAAGCCCATTGAGCCGTACCCATCCATCAAAGAGCTCTGCTCCATCCTGGGCAGGAATCTGAGCTCCGAGGAGCTTCGCAATTCACCTCATCTGGGAAAACAGAGGGATAAAAAGCACCGGTGTTTGTTGTGAGCCTGGTTTGTGCTGCTCCTGCCTTGGTTATTTTGGGATGGTTCTCTTTGACCACTGCTTGGTCTTGTCTCACTTGGTTTCTTCATTTACTGATGAATTAGAGCCCAACAGCGGGAGCACAGAGGCAGCTCAGGAAAATGGCTTTTAGCACAAAGAAAGCAGCCTCTGGGGCTTCAGAGTTGATTGAAGTTCTTTAAAACTTCAGTAAACTCTCATATAGGTCATAGTTAAGGCACTAAAGGCAGCTTGGATGGGACTTGGAGCAACCTGGTCTGGTGGAAGGTGGCCCTGCACATGGCAGGGGGTTGGAACTGGATGAGTTTAAGGTCCCTTCCAACCCAAACCATTGTGTGATTCTATGAAAGCAGAAGTGATGGCAGTGCTCAGAGCTGGAAAATTAATGGAAAATGCTGGCACATGAGGAGGGAAACCTCTTCCCCTTCTCTGATCAGGGGCTGCTGCTGCCTTCCCTTGTCTCCCCAGCCAGCCCAGACAAGCATTTGAGGGAGGGGAATGGCCCAAATTTGCCCTGGCAGAGCAGAAGTTCTACATCCAGCTCTGGGGCAACAGCACAGGAGGGATGTGGAGCTGTTGGAGTGAGGCCAGAGGAGGCCACAGAGATGCTGCAAGGGCTGGAGCAGCTCTGCTCTGGAGCCAGGCTGAGAGCTGGGCTGGAGCAGCCTGGAGAAGAGAAGGCTCCTGAAGAGGAGACCTCAGAGCAGCTCCAGAGCCTAAAGAGGCTGCAGGAAGCTATTCCCGTGGGATGCCCTGACCGCCTGCCCTGCTCCCAACCTCAGGATACGCTTCTTGTGCCATGATGTGTCACCAAGCTCCATCCTGCACGCCTGGGTCTCACAGTCCCCTGTGACCTACCCAGGGGCAGGTCTGTGGGGTGAAGGCAGCTCCCAGCCCCACGTACCTGGACCCACTGCAGAGGGGGCTCAGCTTTGCCTTAAGGTGAGGCTGAAGCCAGACGGAAACATCCTGGCTCCCACCAACCCTCCCACAGCCCTTTCTTAGCACCTCTTGTAGCAGGGTGACATTGTTCACGCTTACTGCAGCTCTCTTTACACCTACCCCGAGAAGCTGGACGGGCCTGAGAAACAAAAGGGAGAACGCAGCAAGTCAGAGGATCCTTTCTGCCTTTTGCCTTCACATCCTTCCTTGCCTGGGTGAAACACAAGAACCAAGAGGTATTTTCCCTGCGTTGTGCTGCTGCCCCAGCCTGGCTTTTTGCTAAAGAAGAGCTGGTTTGATGCCACACACGCCTCACCCTCCCCCAGCCTCTTCTGGAATCAAACGCTTTTAAAGCCCCGGCTTTATGAAAACGTTGGTGTTCTGACAGGGAGATCCTTATCTGCTGATATGCTGTAATGAAGATAGAGCAGAGAGGAACCCGTTTCCACTGTCGTGTCGAAACACGCTTTGTGCCACACACCAAACTCCTGTCAAACACTGCCAGGTGCTGAGCTGCATCCCTGGAGCATCCCATCCGGCTCCTGCTGCCGCCTCAGGAGCGGTCCAGAGCCCGAAGACTGGCAGCGCCAGGAGGGGAAAGCAGGAGAGGGAGGATTTGAGTCACCACCAACACCTCCTCCTCCTCCGTGTCTCGACGCTCCAGCCTGAGTCACACTCCCCTGCGCCGGCCCGGCGAGGAGCCGCCACTGTTCTGCACCCTCGGCATGGGCTGGGATCCTCTGATCCCAAACCGGGATACGGGAACACCCCTGCGCTTCCCCTGGGGGCTGCGTGACAACGGGAGGGGGAGGAATAGAAGGGGCTGGGATGGGAGAGCATCTGATGGGATAAGAAAGGATAGGAGGGGATAGGGATGGGATTGGAAGTGATGGGAGCGGGTGGAATGGGAGCCTCACACATGCCCCCATGCAGAGCCAGGTGCCCAACACTGACACCACCAAGGAGGGGATTCACAGCCCCAGGGTGCCCTGTGGGGACATGGGCGTGCAGCAGGGCCAGGGCTGGGCTGTCACCGTGCCACAGCACCGGGGGCAGCAGGTTCATGTCACGCCTGGTGCCCCCCCCTCGCTGAGCCCCTGGGGAGCCGCGTGCTCCGGCGCCATTCCCTCCGTGGGCTATATCTGGCGCTGCATTTGCATCGCAGCGAAGCGGCACATCTGGGCAGTGACACGGGTGTCACCGCGGCCTCGCCGGGGACGGGAAAGTCCCAGCACATGATTGTTTGTAGAACAGCTTCAGCCCCTTGGACAGAGCCTTCACCCCAGCAGGGCTGCACCCCCAGTGGGATGGGGTCATGGAATGGTTTGAACTGGAAGGGACCCTAAAGCTCCTCCAGCTCTGACCCCTGCCCCAGGCAGGGACACCTTCCACCAGAGCAGCTTGCTCCAAGCCCTGTCCAGCCTGGCCTGGGTGGTGCTCCATGAGCAGGGAGGATGCTCCCAGCCTGGAGCCGATGCTCCTCAGCCGTAGGCAAAGCCCTGGTGCCTCCCACCAATGAAGGAGCCCCTTGCCCGGTTCCCTTTTCCCCTCTCGCTTTTCCCACCGCAGGCTGTGAAGCAGAGCCGAAGCCATCACAGGAATGTTGGGAATGATCCTGCTCCCTCCCAGCCACAGCCCCGTTGCTGCTTCCCTGCTCACTGGGGGGACACTATGGGGCTGGGGGTACATGGGGGGGGGGGGGTCCTGCCCTCCTTTAGCGCCATTTCCCATGGCTGTGGCTCTGTGTTGGGGGGGGCTGAGCAGCACTTGGGGCCCCCCCATCCTGTTGCTGCCGGGGGCTGGGTGCAGCCCCCCCCCAGAGCGGAGAAAGTCAAATCTGCAGCAACCCCAGCGGGGGGGGGGGGGGGGGGGAAGGTTGTGGTTCTGCCACTGCTTTGGTGTCACCCAGCACATCCCACAGGTGCTGCACCATTGCCACAGCCCCCGGCACCGTGGCCCCACCGCCGCTGTGCCAGGAGCTCGTGCGAGAAGGGGGGGCCATGCAGAACCGGGTCCTCTTTCGCCTCCTCCACCCATCCTGTCCCCGGATGAGCCACGTGCAGGGCACGGACCGGTGCACGGCACCATCCAGCCCATGGCACGTGGGGGTTTAGGGGCTGTACCCACGTCACACGTGCGGCCGCTCTCCGTCCTGGAGCACTGGGAAGCGCGGTGGGAGCTGGGGTGGGTTCTGAGAAGCAGGGGTGAACCGTGCGGTTTCCCCTTGCTCTCACCTCCTGGGTGCAGTCACAGCAGCACCCACACAGCAGCACCCGGCAGGGGACCCCCCCCAGGCAGCGCTGGGGCACCATGACACGTCTGCTCCTGGTGCTGCACCCACCGTGCACCCAGCACCGTGCAACCCGCACCCACTGTGCTGCACGTGGGGACGGGGCTTTGCCCTTCCTGTGCACATCGTCCCCCCATCCCATTCCCATCCTCATCCCCTTTCCACTCTATCTGCAACCCAGCTCCAGCTCCATCACTGTTCCCATTCCATCTCCTTTTCATTTCCAGCCTATCCCCAGCTTCTTCCCATCCCTATGCCCATCCCATCTCATCCTCATCCCCTTTCCACTCTATCTGCAACCCAGCTCCAGCTCCATCCCTGTTCCCATTCCATCTCCTTTTCATTTCCACCCTATCCCCAGCTTCTTCCCATCCCTATGCCCATCCCATCTCATCCTCATCCCTGTTCCATCCTGTCCGCACATACCCCATCCCGCTCTCCACTTCCATCCTGCATCCCTTGGCACTCACCATGCACCCTCCATGCACCTTGAACACACCACACCCCCTCTGCACCCTTCTCCTGCCTCTGCACCCATTTCCCTGCAGCCCCAGTGCTGTAGGGCTCCGTGCTGATTGGGGGGGGGGGGGTGTGACACCAGAGCCCCCCACCAGCGCATTGCCAATCCCACAGCAGTGCCCACGGGGAGAGAGGATGCAGCCATTGGTGGTGTCCTGGGGTGGGGACCAACCGAAGGGCCTCGGGGTGCCATGTACCCATGGATGTGGGGTGCTGGGTGCCCTGGGGAGCAGCGGGGGGGGGGGGGGCCCTTCCCAGCCCCGTCACTGCCGCTCCTCTCTGCTGTTCACCGGCGCTGCTTAAAAACACCACTCCCGGCTTTAATGCGGCGCGATTCGGGCCGGGAGCAGGAAGCGGAACCCCGCACGGGTCCCGGCCCCCCCCGAGCCGCCCCCCGGCGCCCTGCGTGCCCGGGGCTACCCGAGGCCCAGGAGCCGGGCGCCCTCCTTCACCTTGCGGATGTTCCAGCGGAGCAGGCGGATGGCGCGGAGGCCGAGGCGCAGCACCGCGCTGTGCTCGAACACCAATTGGTAGAAGGCGCCGGTGAGGACGGTGCCGCCGGGGTCGGCGCGTTTCAGCGCGGCCATCGGCGTGAACGCCGCGTTGGTCCGGTGCCGGAAGGGCGGCCGCGGCGCCGCCAGCACCCGCAGCGTGTGCTGGGCGTGGGGACGGGGCTGTGCTCGGCGTGGCCCCAGCGCCGTCCCCATCCCATTGCCGTCCCGTCGGCCCCCCACCTCCGTCCCCATTCCCATTCCACCTCCTTCCCGTTCCCATCCGGTCCCCGTCTCCAGCTTCTTCCCATCCTATCCCCATGTCCGTCGCATCTCATCCCACCCCATCCCCATTCTCAGCCCATTCTCGTCCTCATCCCCTTTCCCTCCTGCCTGCGCTGCATCCCAGTCTGCCTCCATCCCCAGCCCTATTCTGATCCCATTCTATCCCCATTCCCCTTTCCCTTCCCATTTCATTCCCATCCCCATCTCCTCTCCATCCTATCTGCACCACATCTCCATCCCCAATCCCATTCTGATCCTATTCCATCCCTGTTCCCATTCCCATTTCCATTCCCCTTCCCATTCCCATCCCATTCCCATCCCCATCCCCTCTAGATCCTATCTGCACCACATCCCTATCCCCAATCCCATTCTGATCCCATCCCATCCCTGTTCCCATTCCCACTCCCATTTCCATTCACCTTCCCATTCCCATTCCATCCCCATCCCCTCTAGATCCTGTCTGCACCACATCCCCATCCCCAATCCCATTCTGATCCCATCCTATCCCCATCCCTATTTCCATTCCCATTGCCATTTCCATTCCCATTCCCATTCCATCCCCATCCCCTCTAGATCCTGTCTGCACGACATCCCCATCCCCAATCCCAGTCTGATCCCATCCTATACCCATCCCTATTTCCATTCCCATTATCATACCACCTCCTTCCAATTCCCATCCTATCCCCATGCACAACCACTTCCAGTTCTATCCCTATCTCCATCCCAACCCCATCCCCCTCCCCATTCCCTCCCCATCCCATCCCAGCTGGGCTCAGCCCTGTCAGGATGGAGCTCAGGAGGAAGTAGCTCGCAGGGTGGGACCCCAGCACCGCTGCTCCTCATTAGGACCAATTGAGGCCCCTCTACACAGCCCAGCGTGGGCAGGGGCTGCCGGGCCGGGGTGGGAAGGGGCAGCCCTTGGTCCTCGGTCACCTCCGCGATGTCCTCGGGGGTCTGCCCCAGGCTGGCGAAGACGTCCCTGGAGTTCCTCAGGTAGAGCCGGGTGAAGATCTCGGCCGTCTCGGGGTCGGTCTGGGAGTAGTCGGCGCGTTCGGCTTCCTCGTACAGCTTCGTCTCGAACTCGGTCGTCACCGGCCCCGGCTCCACGAGGCTGATCCTGCGAGGGACGGGGCACTGGGGACCCCGCTACCCCCCAACCCTCCCCTGCCCCGGGGGGGGGGGTGCCGGGGCTGCCGGCCCCCTGCACTCACGCCACGTTGAAGCGCCGCGCCTGCACCACCAGGCTCTCGCAGAAACCCTCCACCGCGAACTTGGAGGCTGCGTAGATGTCATTGAAGACGATGCCTGCATGGGGTGGAGGGTCCCGGTCAGGGGCTGGGGGGGGGTTTAATCCCATTGGGGTGCCCTGTTCCCCCCTCCGCTTTACCCTGCAGGCCCATGATGCTGCTGATGACCACGATGTGGCCCCCGCGGCGCCGCTTCATGTCGGGCAGCACCTCCTTGACGAGGCGGACGAGGCCGAAGAAGTTGGTGTCCATGAGGCTCTGCATGGCCGCCAGGCTCTGGCACTCCAGGGGACCCACCATGCCCACCCCGGCATTGCTGACTGGGGGCACAGGGACGTCACTGGGGCATCCCCTGTGCAGGGGGGTCCTCTGCCTTGTGCTTGGAGGGTCCCCAGTGCCCAGAGGGTGCCCAGAATGGGGTGCCCTGGGTTTGGGGGGTCCCTGGCACGCAGGGTGTCCACAGCACAGAAGGTCCCCAGTGCAATGGGGGTCCCTGGTGCAAGATGTGTCTGGCATTGGGGGTCTCTGGTTGGAGCATCCCCACCGCTGCATGGGACATGCTTGGCATGGACAGTCCCGGGGCACTTGGGGGCCCTAGTATGGGGTGTCCCCTATGTGCAGAGGGTCCCTGGTGCAGGATGTCCCCAGAACGGGGGTCCCTGGTGCAGGATGTCCCCAGAACGGGGGTCCCTGGTGCAGGATGTCCCCAGAACAGGGGTCCCTGGTACATGGGGTCAGGGTTTTGCTGGTGCAGGATGTCCCTGGCATGGGCCTTGCATGGCACGGACAGTCCCTAGGGCATGGGGTGCACAGGGCAGGGGTGTCCGGGGCTCACCCAGGACATCGATGTGCCTCCCGGGAATGCTGTCGACGCAGGCACGGATGGAGCCTTCATCACACACATCCAACTGCTTGATGTGCAGCGTGGTACCCAGCGCCGGCCCCGCAGGCGGCCACCAGCGCCGCGCTCCTGCCCGTGTCCCGCATGGTGGCAATGACTGCGGCACAGGCGGCTCAGCCCCACGTGGGATCCCCCCCTTTGCGATGGGGGGTCCCCGCTTGCACCCCGCTCACCTCGGAAGCGGCGCTGCTTGTCCCGCGCCAGCCGCACCGCCAGCGCCAGCCCGATGCCGGAGGAGCAGCCGGTGATCAGCACCGTCTTGGGAGCCATGGTGGGGTCACAGCCCTGCTCCCGGCCCCCCCAACCTTTAATAGCAGCTTGTCCAGCCCCGACCCCCCCAGATCCAGGCTCTTAATCCTCTCCCGTTAATCCCCATCCTGGGATTTGCCGGCGGCCGCGTGGCTGAGCCACACGTGGTGCACAGAGGGGTCTTTGTGTAGGATCTGGGGCACTGTGAGGACATGGGGACCCCCCCCCCAGCACCCCCGGTTTGAGACGGGACCTCTGCAAAAATAACCTTTATTCTCAATGGTATAAAACACATCACAGTTGAACTGGCCTTGGGACGGGGGGGGCACCGGGGGCTGGGTGCCCCCCTCACCCCCTTCCCCTGGGACCCCGGTCCAGGGACCCCCAAACCCACCTGGCCTGGGAGTGAGGAGCGCCAGGACCCCCCCGGGGACACTCGGGGATGGTGCTGTGGGGATGGGGGGTGGACAAAGTGCTTGAGTTGGGGGGACCCGGTGGCGTTGGCACCCCAGGACCCCGGGGAGTGGGAGGAGGGGGCGCCGGTGGTGGAGGCGCCATTGTGTTCCCTGCACCGAGCTGACCCCATCCTGCTGCCCCGCACCCGAACCGTGCCAGTGGTGCCGGGCTGTGCCATGGTGGTGCTGTGCCGGTGCCGGGCTCAGAGGGCCACGCAGGCGCGGTGGTGCCGGGCTGTGCCATGGTGGTGCTGTGCCGGTGCCGGGCTCAGAGCGCCACGCAGGTGCAGTAGTGCCGCAGCTTGCAGGGCAGGATGCCGCGGTTGATCTGGTGGAACTCCACGAGCTGGATGAGGTCGGCGAAGCGCGTCTGCCCATCGTCCATGGTGAAGTAAAGGCGCCCCTCCTCCTCGCTCTGCGGGGGGGTGCAGGTCAGGACCCGACCCCCCCCCCTCCGGTACCCCCGGCCCCCCCCCCGGCCCTGCTGCGGCACTCACGGGCAGGATGAGATAGTGCTTGACCCTCTGCAGGTGGCACAGGGACAGGACGAAGCCCTTGGGGTTGCGCTGGCTCTCCCGCACCAGGAACACGCTGTGAGCACCGGGGGAGGGGGTCACTGCTGGCTCTGGGCCCCCTCTGCCACCCCTGGGGTCCCAGGTAACCCCCCCCCGAAACCCTGGGGTCCTCACCCCCAGCACCTCCCCCCCCAGGATCCCCCCCCAAATCCCATTTCCCAAGCCCCCAGGGGCTGCAGATCCCATGTATCCCCCTGGGATCCCATGGCTCCCCACATCCCTGCAGTGTCCAGGGCTACAGTTCCCCATAACCCCTGGCATCATGTCCCCCCCCCATGGTCCCGTACCCATCCACCAAGCCCTGCCGGCCGATGAGCTGCTGCGTGTCCTCCCGGGAGATGCGCCCATGGAACCAGGGCTGGGTGCGGTGAATGGCTGCGGGGACACCGGCGTCAGCCTCGGGGCAGGGGGACCCCAACCCAGGCAGGGACCCCCCCCCCACCCCATGGCACACGGTGCTGCTCACCGGCGCTGAGCGGGGAGCTGTGGCACGCTGCCGGCAGGCTGTACCGGTGCGTCGTCTTCTTCTGGCCGTGCAATGCAAGGAGCAAAGCGTTAGGGAAGGGTGGGGGGGGTACGCCCCCCATCCTGCACCCCACAACTCACCCTCCAGGCCTGCGCCTCCTCCAGGGCCGCGCTCAGCACCTCGCTGGGGTTCTCGATCACCCGGCCCGTGCAGCCTGAGAAGTCCATGGCCACCAGCGCGTTGTCCGAGACGCTTCGCTGCGAGGGACCAGGGGGTGATGGAGGGGTCCCCCATGGGATGGGGGCTGCAGGGGGAGGGGGCATCGCTGACACTCACCAGGGGCGTGGGGCCGATCCAGGGGGGCTGGCTCAGCCGCGCCTGTGCTTGCTGGTAGTTGCGGTAGAGCTGCATGCCGTACTGGGGGGCAGCCCCGTGAGGGGGAATGTCCCACAGCGGGGGGGGGGACACGGGACCTCCACATCCACCCCGTGTGAGGATGGGGACACCCATCCTGCATCTCTTGTAGCACAGGGGTGGGAACATCCCCCCAGCATCCCCCCAGTATTCCCTCAGCATCCCATTGGTATCTCCCCAGCATCCTCCCAGCATCCCTCCAGTATTCCCCCAGCATCCCATTGGTATCTCCCCAGCATCCCACCAGCATCTCCCCAGCATCCCACCAGCATCCCCCCAGCATCCCTCCAGTATTCCCCCAGCATCCCATTGGTATCTCCCCAGCATACCCCCAGCATCTCCCCAGCATCCCATTGGTATCCCCCCAGCATCCCTCCAGCATCCCTCCAGCATCACCCCAGCATCCCTCCAGCATCACCCCAGCATCCCTCCAGCATCCCCCCAGCATCCCACCAGCATCCCCCCAGCATCCCCCCAGCATCCCTCCAGCATCCCCCAGCATCCCCCCAGCATCCCATTGGTATCCCCCCAGCATCCCCCCAGCATCCCTCCAGCATCACCCCAGCATCCCTCCAGAATCCCCCCAGCATCCCACCAGCATCCCTCCAGCATAACCCCAGCATCCCCCCAGCATCCCCCCAGCATCCCTCCAGCATCCCTCCAGCATCCCCCCAGCATCCCTCCAGCATCCCCCCAGCATCCCATTGGTATCCCCCCAGCATCCCCCCAGCATCCCCCCAGCATCCCTCCAGCATCCCTCCAGCATCCCCCCAGCATCCCTCCAGCATCCCCCCAGCATCCCATTGGTATCCCCCCAGCATCCCTCCAGCATCCCCCCAGCATCCCTCCAGCATCCCCCCAGCATCCCTCCAGTATTCCCTCAGCATCCCATTGGTATCACCCCAGCATCCCTCCAGCATCCCTCCAGCATCCCATCCCCCCAGCATCCTCCCAGCATCCCATTGCTCTCCCTCTCAGCATGGGACCAGTAACACATCGTTGTGGCCGGGGCTCACCTTGAAGAGGCGGAAAGCCGCCATCCAGCAGCTCCGGCTCTGCTCATCCTCACTGCAGAGCAGCTTCAGGCCCTTCACACCACTCCGCACCTTGTAGGGCTGCGGAGAGAGGCTGAAGCTGTCATAGAGCAGCCCTGGACGGCTCTTGGTGGGGAGCAGAGACCCCCTTGGCAAGGAAGGGGACAGAGAAGGATCAGACCCCCCAACCAGGAGGGACATCCCCACCTTGATGCAGAAGCCAAACTCAGTGGGTGTCCCGTAGTGCTTCTTGCCCTGCATCACGTAGTAGATGTTGGACTCAGAGAGGTCAGCGAAGTACTGGAGGTGCCGGGGGTCCTGGGATGGGGACAGGGGTCAGGGCCGGCCCCACTGCACCCCCCCCCCCCCGTGGTGCTTCCCCCGCCGCGTCCTCACCTTGGAGGTGCCTTTGGTGGAGTAATAGAGCCCCGAGCGGCGCAGGGAGAAGTGGAAACGCTTCCAGACCTTGCGGCCCGGCTCCCGCAGCTGCAGGAAGCCCTGGACCTCGGGGCAGCTCCCGGAGTTGAGGAAGTTCTGGGGGGAGATGAGGGCTGTGGGGCACGGTGGGGGCCCCGTGGCATGGTGGGGGGCCTCCACGCAGCGGTGGGACGCAGCACATCCGGGCACCGTGGCTCCATACCTGGATGAGCTCGGAGTGTGCCATGCTCTTGTTCGCCTCCAGGCAGCTGGACACCATCACCTCGGGGAATAGGGACTGCTGAGGGGGCAAAGGGGGCCAGGGTTGAGCCGGGAGGTGCTGGGGGTCCTCGTGGGGCGCTCGGGTCCCCCTGGGCGCAGCCACGTACCGCGGGGCTCTTGAAGAGCTCGTACTTGGCGAAGTTCTTGCGGAAGACGAAGCGGGTGTCAGCGCCGGGGGGCCAAGAGCTCTGCACCTCCACCACCAACTCGTGGTCCTCCAGGCACCGCTCTGCGGGGGGACGAGGCTCAGTGGGGCGGCCGGGGGGATCCCAGCCCCACACAGGGCCATAGAACTGTAGGATCCCAGCCTGGTTTGGGTTGAAAGGGACCTCAAAGCCCCTCCAGCTCCAACCCCTGCCATGCGCAGGGACACCTCCCACTGGAGCAGCTCCAAGCCCCTGTGTCCAACCTGGCCTTGAGCACTGCCAGGGATGGGGCAGCCACAGCTTCTCTGGGCACCCTGTGCCAGCGCCTCAGCACCCTCACAGGGAAGAGCTTCTGCCTAAGAGCTCATCTCAATCTCCCCTCTGGCAGTTAAAGCCATTCCCCTGTCCTGTCCCTACATCCCTTGTCCAAAGCCCCTCTCCAGGTTCCCTGCAGCCCCTTCAGGCTCTGGAGCTGCTCTGAGGTCTCCCCTTCAGGAGCCTTCTCCTCTCCAGGCTGCCCCAGCCCAGCTCTCAGCCTGGCTCCATGGCAGAGCTGCTCCATCCCTCGCAGCATCCCCATGGCCTCCTCTGGCCTCATCCAGCAGCTCCGCATCCTCACCCCGAGGACCCCAGCGCCGCCCTCAGCACCCCCCCGTGCCGCGGCGGCCGCTCACCCAGGCCCAGGTGCTGGTGCAGCTCCACCAGAGCCCAGCTGTGGTCCTGCAGCGCCCGCGTCCTCCGCACCAGCGTCTCGCAGAGCTGCCGCGCCGTGGTCCCCGCCGCCGCCTCCAGCGAGCGGCAGGCGCCGTCCTCCCCGAACACCTTCACCACCTGCGCGGCCGCAGCCTCAGGACCCCATCCCGGGGTCGGGAGCCGCCGTCCCCATCCCCTGCCCTCTCCGTGCCACACAACTCACGTGCGAGGCTCCTTCGCGGGGGGGTCCCTGCCCCAGGGCCGGGCTGCTGAGGATGGGTGAGTTGGAGGGGCTGCAGAGCTCGGGGAAGGGGTTGGGAATGCTGGGGAGCGATGAGGCGCGCGGCTCCTCCTCCAGAGGCTGCCGGCTGCGGGCAGAGAGGGGCTGATGCGCTCGTCCCATCTCAACGCACCGAGCCCCCCGACATGCCACAGGGGACCCCCCCAACCTACCTGCTGCCATGGATGAAGAGGGGCTGGGAGCGCTTGAGCTCGGGTGGCCCCTCGCCCCCATCCCGCTCATCCTGCTCCGCGCTTCCCGGCCCGGGGGGCTCCCGGAGGCTGCTCTGCTGAGCCCCCCCATCCATGGCATTATCTGGAGGGGATGGAGAGAGCGGATCTCGCACCACACCAGACTCTGGGTCCTCGTCCCTGTGGCCACATATGGGCGGCCCCCCATGGGACAACACCCAGGGCCACACCTGGGCACGGGCCGGGGGGGGGGGGGTGTGTGCCCCCCCTCCCCCCCCGGGTTGTGTTTTGCCGGCGCCCAGACACGCCATGACTCAGCCTGCGGTGACGTGAACCAGCTCCGGCCAAGCCCCGAGGGGTGCCCAGGGCTGGGGTGTCCCCATCCTTCCAGCCCCATCCCAAGGCAGGAGCCAGGGGGGGGCGTGGGGAACAGGAGCGTGAGGCCGGCTCTGAGCACACCCCCTATGAGACAACCGAGAGTCACCCCCGGGTCACCACGGAGACACTTGGTGACACCAGAGCCGCCAACCGCGGGTGATGGAGAGGGGTTGGGTTGAGCCGAACGGGGCCGAAATGGCCCCGGATGAGCAGCGCGGGGCTGCGCCGCGGGGCTGCCGGGGCAGGAAGCGGGGACCCAGCCCAGGCACCTCCTCGGGTCCGGCCAAACCAGTTCTGGAGGCCGCTCCCAGCCCCACCTCACCGCGCTGGCATCCGGGCCGGGCACGGGGCGCCGGCGCCGCCGTGGGAACTGCCCCGAGCTCCGGCCCCGGCTCCCCCCGTCCCATCCCGCCCGGTGCCGGGGCCCACGCGGTGCTCGGGGCGGGGGGGGGGACACAAACATCGGTTCCGGCCCCACAGCGATGTCCCCTGCGCTGGGGGGATCCCCACGGGCGGCGGGGCCATGGGCACGTGGCACACGTAACGCACGCGCGGCGCCCGTGACCGTAACCCAGCACCAAGCTGGGGCGATGGGGTGGGGGACCGGGGCCACCAAACCCAAGGATGGGGTCCCGGGGCCGCCAGCGGCGGGAACACGGACCCCAGGTACCATCGTTCCCAGGATGACGCGCGGGCCCAGGTTAAACATTCACCCGCTGCCCGTCCCCATCCCTGCGCCTGTCCCCGTGCCCGTCCCCTGCTCCTTGGCCTTGCTCAGGGTCCAAGTCCGTGACCGGGCAGGACCGATGCCATCACGCGTTTGCCACCACCATCCCCATCCCTGTCCCTGCCACGTCCCCATCCCTGCCCTGGCCGTTCCCACCAGGCACAGACCTTCAGCCCTGGCTGTGCTGGAGGGGCCGGGCTGGGGTGTCCCTGCCTGGCCAGGCCCCAGGGTGAGCACAGGGACATAGGGAACAGATCGGGGGCGTGTGGGGTGATGCTGCCTGAGGCGGGATGTGGTAGAAGGCCACGCGGGGGACCCTGGAGGGATTGATGGGGATGTGACAGAAGCCCACAGGGTGCTGGGTCAGTGGCACAGCCCTGCCACCAACCTGACAGCCCATCACCGTGGCCTCAGGTCACCCCGATGCCAGCCCTTGTCCTGGTGGCCGTGATACAGGGCTCTGAGGGGATGGTGATGATGATGGGGGAACAAAGGCTGTCCACAGGGTCTGGGACAAACAGAGGGGGACCAGGAGCTGTGGGGCAGGGGGACCAGGGCCACCAGGGTTATGGAGCAGGGAGAACCAGGGCCACCAAGTTTAGGGGACAGGGTCCCAGGGCCACCAAAACTAAGGGATGGGCTCCCAGGAGCAGCAGAACTGTGGGGCAGGGGGACTGGAGGATGTTCAGGCTAAGGGATGGGGTCCCAGAGCCACCAGGGCTATAGGGCAGGGGGCTTGGGGCCACCACGGCTCCGGGATGAGGTGCCAGGGCCCCCAGCTGTGGTCAGGGGTGCGGTGGGTGCCGAGGCTGTGGGGCAGGGCTGCAGGGTTGGGGCTGCGGAGGCTATGGGGCAGCAGCAGCAGCAGTGGGGCCCTGCCGGGGCGGCAGAGGAGGAGGAAGAGCCGGGAGGAAGGTGGGAGGGAAGAGGTTGAGGCTCGGGGGGGGGGGTGGGGGGGGCGCTGGGGTCATGCCGGTGGGATGGGGCCGATATCCCGGGATGTCCCCGCAGCCCCACGGTGCGGGGGGGCCCTCAGCCCGGCCCCGTTCCTACCTGCAGGCGCCCGCCGTGTCCCGGCACCCTCCCGCCGGACCGGGGATTCCTGTTCTCCACGGCTTTATCTACCTGCGCCAGCTCCCGCCCCTGCCTGACATCATGCCGCCCCAGGCCGCCCGCCAGCACCCAGCGGTGCCCCCCCAGCCCCTTCCCGGGCTTGGGATGGGGTATCCAGCATTGCCTTGTGCCAGCCCCGGGGGGGAGAGCCCCCCAAGCTCCATCTCACCACCCCATGGTGGTGATGGGGAGTTTCCCACCATGCACTGGGGTGACCCCCCCCATGAGTAATCAAACTAGGGGGGGACACACACAGGGCCCTATCTGTTTGGGGGGTGTGGGTCTGGCTCACCCCCACCTGTCCTCCCCCTGGAGGTCACCGGTGTCCCCCCCCCAGGCTGTGGGATTTGGGTCCGAGATCCCCTGGGACCCCCCATATGTTCCTATAGGAGGTTGGTGTCTCCATGGGGTGCTTGGAGTCCCCATGGGGCCAAAGCCCCCCCTTCAGGGGTGTCCCCATGGCTGGTTCAGGAGATGCCTGTGGGGGATGCTGAGGGCCTCATGTGGATCCTATGGGTCTGTGGGTCTGTCCCTGCAGTCTGTGGGGCTCCCAAGGCGCTATGGGACTCCCACAGGGATGCTGGGGGGGGGTCAATGGGGGCCCTATGGGTCCGTGTGTGATGCCCGTGGTGCTATAGAGCCCCTGCGGGGGTCGTGAGGGTTCCCCGGGGTCTAAGCGCGATCCACGGAGCCGCCGCCGCGGGTCCCGGCGCTGTGCGGTCCTCCCGCCAGCAGGAGGCGCGGTGCGGCGCGGCGGGCAGCGCTGCGCCCTACAGCAGCGCCCGGAAGCGGCGGGACCGGCGGCGATGGGCGACGGGGCCGATACCGGGTCCGGGTGCGAGCGGCGCGTCCGCATCGTGGTGGAGTATTGGTGAGCACCGCGGGGGGGTGAAGGGTAACGGGGTACAGGGGATGAGGGAGGTGGGGAAGGGATGGGGGGTGTGGGGCACGAGGGGTGCAGGGGGGGATATGGGGTTGGGGGGTGAAGGGGCGGTGGGGTAACGGGGTACAGGGGATGAGGGAGGTGGGGAAGGGATGGGGGGTGTGGGGCACGAGGGGTGAAGGGGGGGATATGGGGTTGGGGGGTGAAGGGGCCGTAGGGCAATGGGATGCGGTGGGGTGGGGGTGCAGGGGGTGCCGTGGGTCAGGGTCTGGGGGTGCCCCCCCCGTTTCCCCCCCCCAGCGAGCCCTGCGGCTTCGAGCCCACGTACCAGGAGCTGGCGAGCGCCGTGCGGGAGGAGTACCCGGACATCGAGATCGAGTCCCGGCTGGGGGGCACCGGTGAGGGCTCGGGGGGGGGGGGGGGAGGCGCTGATGCCCGGGGGGGGTGGGGGGAGCGCGGGGCAGTGCTCACAGCTCAGCCCCATCTACCCCCAAGGTGCCTTCGAGATCGAGATCAACGGGCAGCTCATCTTCTCCAAGCTGGAGAACGGCGGCTTCCCCTATGAGAAGGATGTGAGTACCCGGCCCCGCGCCGTGGGCTGTGCGCTGTGCGCTGTGCACTGTGCGCTGGGGTCCCGCGGCTCCGGAGGCAGCGCCCTGCTCTGGGGCTCGAGCAGGGAGAGCCCAGGAGGGGTCTGGGGCTCCCGTGGCCCCGTTCCGAGCCCGCGCTGCGTCCGAGTGCTTCCAACCTCTGTATCCCCCTCCAAGGGCTTCTTCCCCTCGCAGCGAGGCCGTCCCAGAGCCTGAGCCTCCTTTGTCTCCTCAGCTCATCGAAGCCATTCGCAGGGCGAGGAATGGGGAACCGCTGGAGAAAATCACCAACAGCCGCCCCCCCTGCACCATCCTTTAGCCCCACATCCAGCTGGGACCTCCCAGCGGCCTCAGTGCCCCCCTGCTTCGCACCTCGCCGCCTTCCTTAGCTCCCTGCGCAACTGGGAATGACATCGGGAGCATGCGAGAGCTTAAGGAGCCTCCCTGGGAATGCCACCGGGGCAGCGGGGGTGAGAGCTGCGGTACTGTGGGGCTGCTCTGGCCTGTCCCTGTGGGTCACATCCCTGCTGTGGGGCGCAGCGTGGTTCCTCTGCCTTCCCCTACAGCACCCGGCAGTGCGGGGGGGGGGATCTGGGGGTCAGGGGGAGCCAGGCTGGGTGCTGGAGGCAGCTGCAGACCTCGCAGCAAGCTCATGCGGAGGGACCGGCGCTGGCTTGGGGGGATTTGTTAATGATTAAAGCCTCTCCTGGCACTGTTTAAACCAGTGCGAGGGCATGGGAACCCCGGCCCCACGGCCAAGAGGTTTATTTAATGCCCCCCCCCCCGCCCGTTCTCAGGCTCTTGGCTCTCCCTTTCTGCCTGTAATGACTCTGCCCTTTGCCACGGGGCGGCTGAGCCGGCCAAGGGGCCCCTATTTGTTCTACACCGGGTATAAAGCCAGCGGCCCGGCGCTGAATAAAGGAGAGAGGAGAACGTGGCCCCTCTCGTGTCCCTGAGCGGGCTGGGACAGGGGCACCAAGGCACCGGAGCAGGGTTGGAGCAGCTCCTGTCCCCTGCCTTGGTGTGGGGAGAGGGGAGATCGGGGCTTGTACCCTGCAGCTGAGTGGCTCCTGCCCTGCGCTGCCCTGCAGGGGTGCTGGCAGCCGGGAGGGATGGGACACGCCTGGGAGCTGGGCCAGGAACCAGAGAGACCAAGGGAGTAGAAAAACCCAATGTACAGTTATCAAATATACATCTCGGCTTCCAAAGAACCCGGGGGGAGCCGGGACACGCGCCCGGCGTCCGCCTCAGTGCATGTCCGTGTGTCCCGGTGCTGCTGCGCACCGGGGAAGGAGGGCAGCGGGGGTGGGTCACAGGATGAGCCCTGGCGGCAGAGGAGCCATTGGGGTGACGGTGTCAGCGTGTCCTGCTCCAGGCCGAGCTGCTCCCGGTTGCAGTCCCAGCACCATCCAGCTGTGGGTCACCCCACACCAATGCTCGGCTCGGGGCGGGGGGGGGCCGACCCCTCTTTGTCCCCACGCTTGCTGTGCCACAGCGTCTGTGCCCAGTGTCACCCCGCAGCGCTGGGGACAGCCACCAGCCCCACGTCCGTGTCTCGCCTCATGCTGGCCCTCCCCAAGCTGCCTCTGCGAAGTGATGGGGTCTCCATGGCCCTATGCTGCTGCACCGTCGGGGCCGGCCAGGCCGAGGTACTCGGGGTTCTCGGCGGTGGGTGTCGTGCCAGGGCCACCCTCGGGGCCACCGGCCTTGGGGGGGTCCTGGTTCCAGTAGTAGGGGTTGTCGAAGGCCTGGCTGAAGGGGGCACCGGGGGGTGCCAGGTACTCGGGGTTCTCCACAGCGTGCCCGAAGGGGTGCTTGGCTTCCTTGATGAGCCCGTTCTTCAACCCCTGGTGCCCCTTGGGCTTGTCTGGGGGGGACGGGGGCGCACGGGGGTGCCGCGCTGGCAACCGCCGCTCCTCGGCCTGATTGACGTACTCTGCATGGACAAGGGCTGTGTTAGGGGCTATGGAAGGTGGTGATGGGGCAGCAGCTCCTGCAGGGCCCCATCATCCCCCTCCCTACCTGGCATGGTGCTGCGAGGCGCCGGGGTGAAGCCCTCGGGCTCCTCGCTGTCCTCGGCCGCCAGCGCAGTGGGGTCCTCGCTGTACCGCGGCGGCACGGTGATGGGCTCCCGCCCCGCCAGTGGGCTCTGCAGGGCCGCCTTCACCCCGGCATCCCCCTCCGGTGCCTCCAGCACGGGGCCCTCCGGCCCCTCCGCCAGGCCCGGCGGTGGGAAGGGGAAGGGGGCCAAGCCCTCGTCCTCCTCTGCGTCCACCGGGGTCTCTGCTGTGCTCTGGGGGAGGAGAGGACACGGTTGGGTGCTTGCAGCCCGGACCGAGGGCACTGTCCTGGTGCCCACAGGGTGGGTACCGCACCGAGGGCACTGTCCTGATGCCCACAGGGTGGGTACCAGCCCGACGTGGCGCTGGGTCACCCCAAACCCTCTTACCCGCATGGAGGAGATGCAGCTGCGGTAGGTGGTGGAGGTCTCGGCGCTGAAGAAGCCGTGGTGAGGGACCAGGTACTCCTCAGCATCCACCAGGTCCTCCATGTCCTCCTCCTCCAGCAGGGCCCGGTAGAAGGTGCTGTCGATGGAGCCGGGCAGCCCGGCCATGTCGTTCTGGGTGGGGAGCAGAGCGGTCAGTGCCCACACTGGGGTGCTGAGTGGGGGACAGGACCCCAGGGGACCCATGTACCTGGATGACCACGAAGCGCTGCGGGTCCCTGGCCATGCGGGAGAACTCGGTGACCAGCTCCCGAAACTTGGGCCGGCTCTCGGAGTCGATCATCCAGCCTGCGGGCAGAGCTGAGCACCATCAGGACCCGGAGCGAGGCACCACCGCGGCGCTCTGTCCCCATCCCGTGTCCCTGTCCCCTCCCCGTACATTTCACCATGATCATGTAGACGTCGATGGTGCAGATGGGCGGCTGCGGCAGCCTCTCGCCCTTCTCCAGCAGGTCCGGGATCTCCCGGGCAGGGATCCCCTCATAGGGCTTCGCCCCAAAGGTCATCAGCTCCCATACGGTGACGCCTGTAGGGATGGGGACATGGGTCAGCGATGCCCCTGAACACCCCCCCCCCCAGCACCAATCTGGGGCCACCCCAATGTACCATAGCTCCAGACATCGCTCTGGTGCGTGAAGCGCCGGCGGAGAATGGACTCCAACGCCATCCACTTGATGGGGACCTGGCACAGGGAGGATGGAGAGGTGAGCAGGACGTGGAGAGGGGCACTGTGGTCGCCATCACCGTGTCCCCAGGTCCCACCTTGCCGCCGTCGGCGTGGTACTCGGTCTCATCGATGTCGAGCAGCCGCGCCAGCCCGAAGTCAGTGATCTTGACGTGGTTGGGGCTCTTGACAAGGACGTTGCGAGCGGCCAGGTCCCGGTGCACCAACCGCACCTCCTCCAGGTAACTCATCCCCTGGGGGGCACCACTGGGTCAGGCTGGCCCCGGTTACTCCCCCTCCATGAACCCCCCCCCCCGGACTCCCTTGCATCTCACCTTGGCGATCTGCACACACCAGTTGAGCAGGTCCTGGGAGCCGATGTGGTCCTTGTTCTCACGCACGTAGTCCAGGAGGCAGCCGTAGGGCATCAGTTGTGTCACCAGCTGCACCGTGGACGTCAGGCAGATGCCCAGCAGCCGGGACACGTAGGGGCTGCCCACCCCTGCCATCACATAGGCCTCCTGCGGGCAGCGAGGAGGGGGTCAGGATGGGCAGGGGCCACCGCCGGCACCCCTCGCCTGCCGGCGCCACGGCCGCACTCACGTCCAGGATCTCCTTGTTGGCTTTGGGCGATGTGTTCTCCCGCAAGACCTTGATGGCCACCGGGATCTTCACGCTCTCCCCATCAGGGATCCAGATGCCCTGCGAGGGGGCACACACGGGTGAGGGGTGCGGAGCCGGGAGGGTTGCAGCCCACCAGCGGCACCCACCACCCCTCACCTTGTAGACGGTGCCAAAAGCACCGGAGCCCAAGACCTTGACTTTCTTGAGCTCCGTCTCCTTGAGGATCCGCATCTGGGCCTGGTTGGGGAGGGCCCCGCTGGGCGTCAGCGGCTCCACCAGCTGCGGGGTACACACAGGTGAGGGGGGCCCATGATCCTGGCACCCCTGGGTGCTGCGGGGTCCGTCCCCGTGTGGGTCCCAGCATCCCCACCTCGGTCTCCTGCAGCAGGCGCCGCATGGTGTGCTTCCGCTCCTGCTGCCGCCGGCGCTTGACGCAGACAACGGTGATGAGCAGCAGGACGACGACCAACAGAGCCCCAACCACGCCAGCGATGATGGACGTGACCTGGCTGCAGGGCAGGACCAGTGTGGGGGAGATAGGGATGGGGATGGGGGGGATCCAGGCTGGAGGAGCCGCCCAGCACCCACAGTGATGGGGGTCAGGGTGGCACAGGGCACCCACGCTCGTACCTTGGTTTCTGGTCCACGGGACAGCCGTCTTCATCCCGGATCGTGCACCTAGGGACACAGCGTGCAGCATTCCCGCCATCAGCAGCCCCCCACAGCCCCCTGTCTGCGTTGGGACCCCCCCTAACTCACGAGTGGGTGCAGTTGGTGGGGCAGAGCTGGCAAACGCCATCTTCATCCGGATACTTCCAAACGGGAACGAAGGAGGCGTCCGCCTTCACCCCGCTGGGGCACCGGCGCACGCACTGCCGCACGTCCTTGTAGTGGGCACAGGCCACGCACTGGTCCGCTTCCTGCGGGAATGGGGCGGTTGGAGGGACCTGGGAATTCGGGGACACCCCGTTTGTGTGCGTCCCGGCCCTCACCGATCCGAAGCAGGTCTCGGTGCCGTTCTGGGGCTGGCACTCGGGGTGGCAGGGCAGGCACCGCGTCCCATTGGCGTGCTCCCGGATGGCTCTGCAGGGAGAAGGGACCATGGGATGGGGGTCCCGGACCCCCAAAGCGCTGTCCCCCGGGCTCAGTCCTCACCCATCCAGGAGGTTGCAGGAGGCGACGCACTCCTGGCCCCGCAGGAACCGCTCGCAGGCCACGCACTGGGTAGGGCCGGGGCCCCAGCAGTGCCCGTGGGCACAGAGGTGGAAGCAGACCAGCCCCTCGCTCTCTGCAGGAGAACACGGTGAGCACCGGGGGGGCTCCTCCAGCTCCCCCCTCCCCGCCACCCATGGGTGCCACTGACCGCACTGCTCCGGGGGCTTGTTGTGGGTCTGGAAGAGGCGCTGCCGGGGGTTGCGGAAGATGCTGCCCCACGGCACCTTCTGGAGGAAGCAGAGCTGGGGGTTGTGGTGGACAAGCACCATCCCGCTGCTGATCTCCTGCAGGGCCCGCAGCCCCAGCGCCCGCACCGACAGGTCCCGCAGCGTCAGCGAGTAGGCACCGCTGCGGGGACAGCGGCGGTGAGCACGGGTGTGGAGCATGTGTGTGTCCCCGCATCCTCCCTCTTGTGTCCCCACATCCCACCTTGCTCCTCACATCCCCCCGGGTCCCCACATCCCTCCGGTCCCCACATCCCCCCAGTCCCCACATCTCCCTGGTCCCCACATCCCCCTGGGTCCCCACATCCCCCTGGTCCCCATATCCCCCCCCTGGTCCCCACATTCCTTCCTGGTTCCCATATCCCCCTGGTCCCCACATCCCCCCCTGGTCCCCACATTCCTCCCCTGTCCCCGCATCCCCCCCTGGTCCCCACATCCCCCCCCGGTCCCCACATCCCCCCAGTCCCCACATCCCCCCCATGTCCCCGCACCCCCCCCCGGTCCCCACATCCCCCTGGTCCCCATATTCCCCCCTGGTCCCCACATTCCTTCCTGGTTCCCATATCCCCCTGGTCCCCACATCCCCCCCTGGTCCCCACATTCCTCCCCAGTCCCCACATCCCCCCCATGTCCCTGCATCCCCCGTGTCCCCATCCCTGCTCACTTGTGCAGCACCCGGCCCCGGATGATGCGCAGGTTTTGGAAGACCCCCAGGTCCTGCCAGCCGGGCGGCCAGGCAGCGATGTAGAGGTAGCCTGTGGGGAGCCGAGTGTCACCACAGCCATGTCCCCCCCACCACAGGCAAAGCCCCCAGCGCCCGGTTCTCACCCGTCAGCTCCTCCAGGCTCTCAAAGATGCGCAGCAGTTTGGGGTCCAGGGGCGCTGTGTTGGTGCTGGGGTCCCTGCCAGGACAGGAGGGAGGGAGGTTGGGAAGGGGTCCCCAACATCCACCCATGAGCTCGAGGGTGGGGGGGACACGGCGTTACCCAGCGAAGGTCTCGGGGAGGAAGGCCAAGCTGCCGAAGATCTTGGTGCACCCGGTGAAGTGCTGGATGTTGGATGCGTTCACAGCACGGACGCCCTTGAGGAAATCCACTCCCAGCCCATAGCACACTGCGGGGGGGGGGGGGGGGCAAGGCAGGGCTGGGGTGCTCCATTGGGACCCCCAAACCCCTGCTCCTCCTGCCCCACAGCCGGCACCCCCCACGCCCCCCCCGGCTCCCCCTGCCCGCGGCTCTCGGGCGCTGCTCACCCTCGGGGCAGGGCTTGCTGCACTTCTCGCACTTCTGCACGTTGTTGACCGTCACCTCCTGGCTGTTGTGGGGGCACACGAGGGTGCAGGACCCCACCTCCGTGGCGAGGTAATTGTCTGAGGGGTGCAGAGCGGGGGTCAGGGCCACGGTGAGCACCGGACCCCCCCCCCATCCCCGTTGTCACGGTGCTCACAGGGACATTGGCTCACGCAGCTGGCTCCGAACGTGTACCGTCCATCGCGGTTGGGCACCGACTCGAAGGTGTCCGAGTTGTAGATGACGAGGGGGGGGCAGTGCAGCTCACAGATCCCGCTCCGGTTGAAGTTCAGGCACGCCTGGTGGGGGGGGGGGACTGCGCACAATGGCTGAGGTGAGATCCCGGCATCCCGTCCCATTCCCGGTGCGCCCGCCCCATCCCGGTGCGCACCAGGCAGTCCGAGTGCTTGGGGCCGGTGCAGCCGGCGGCGCATTGCTCGTGGCAGCAGTCGGTCGGCTTCGTGCCCTTGCAGCGCGGGCACCCGTGGCAGATGCTGTTGGTCACTGGGGAGGGGAAAAAGGAGCTGATGGGGACCCCAACAAGGGGATGTGGGGGTGCCCTGGGTGAGGAGGTGGGTTCCCAGGGCGGGGATCAGGGGGTGCTGGTGGTGGGGCAGGGATTGAGGGGACAAGTGGGGATGCCCAAGCAGGGGTTTGGGTGTCAAGCAGGGGTCAGTGGGACAGGGACAACCAAGCAGGAAGTCCAGGGAGTCTCCAGGAGCACTGATCCAATGGGATCAATGAGGGAAAGGCTTCCCGTGGGATTTGGGGGTCCCGTGGGGGCTGCAGGCTCCGTACTCACGTGTCTGGCAGTGCCCCGGCCCCTCGCCCCAGCAGTGCCCCTCGGCACACAGCGCCCGGCAGTCAGGACCTGCGCCGGGAATGCCGTGAGCGGGTGATGCCATGGGGTGGGATGGCAGCCCCTGCACCCCCTCCCTGGGTACCACCCCCCCCCGGGGGCTCACAGGTTCGGCTGCGGGTGCTCTCCACACGGATCTCTCCCTGGAGCTCGTTGTGCCGGTGGAAGATGTCGGACCACAGGATGGTCTCCTGGAAGCAGAGCTGCGGGTTCCTTCTCGATGCGCACGCCTCCCTTCAGGATCTCTATGCAAGGGACACGCAGCGATGGCAGCGTCAACATGGGGACAGCCCCGTCAACCCCATGGGGAGCATCCAACCCCAGGGAAGGGCCCCTGACCTGTGAGGTGCCGCATGCCGAGCTGGCGCAGCCCCTGCCTGCCGCCAGGGCCGGCGTTGCCCACCACGGTCAAGGCAAAGCGCTCCTGGAAGAGCTGCGTGCCCCGGATGATGCGCAGGTTCTGCAGCTCCAACCCCGACACTTGGTTCTCGGCGATGAGCACATAGCCCTGCACCTCCTTGATGTCCTAAGGATGCGGGGACAGCGTGAGGAACCGGACGGACCCCGCCGCGTGCCCCCATGGGGTGTTCTCCCCCCAGCACACCTTGAGGAAGGCGGTGTCGGCGTCGGCGGGCAGGTAGGTGAGCTCCAGGTTGCCCTGGACCACTTGGCAGCCCTGGTACAGGTGCCGCAGGGTCTCGTAGTGGCTCTCGGGGCTGGAAGGACGCAGCAGCTTCATGTCGGTCCCCGTGCACACTGTGGGCATGGAGCAGGAGCTCAGTGGGTTCCCCTCGCCCTGTCCCATCCTCATCCCTGTGGGAAGCCGGCCCCGGCCTCCGCAGGAAATGCCACGGCTCTGCCGGCGGCCGTTTATCTCCGAGGCTGCTCCCAACAGCTTCCGATGGGCTTCCTGGACCGCTGCTCCCACCCCGGCACGCGGCGAGGCTGCTCCCGCTTTGGCAACCGGCCCCATGCCAGGGACAACCGGGGGCCAACATCACCCCGGTGCCCACGCTGGGTTACGGGGAAGGGACCCATAACCTCGGCCATGCGGAGCGGGGGCCGTGGGGCAGGAATTGCTCTTCCCACGCTGGTTGGAGGGAGGGAGGAGGGGGGGGGGCTGGAATAGACAAGCCCTGATTGTTGTGGAGCGGCGATGGCCGCCGGAGCGCGACCATCCCCGTGGCGTCGGGGCCGGCGCTGGAGGTGGGGGGGGGGGGGGGTGTGCTGGCGCCCGCCCCGGGCCCGGTGAGTCACGGCCGCGGGTGGCACCGGGCCCCGGCCGCCCGCTCCCGGCAGGAAACCGCCTTTTCAGGTCGGGCGTGTTTGGGGAGCAGCGGTGACGCAGGGCACGGCACACCCGCGGCCCCCGGCACCGCGGGGAGCCCACACAGCAGCCCCGGTGCGGACCCCCACCGCTCCCTGTGCGCCGCCACCGTCCCCTCCGCGGAGCACCGTGCCCGGTGTGCCCTCGATGCCGCCGAGGGTCCGGGGTCCCCCCCTCGGGGGCTGGCGGCTGCGCCACGGCTGAGTGACAGCCCCCGGTGCGGGCAGCTGCTCATGGAGCCGCCTCCAGGGCCGCCGAGCCAAGGAAAACACCCCCTTGGCACGGCCAGGAAGGGGGAGCCCCTCGGATGTGGGGTTCAGCCCTCGCCCCATGGCACTGGGGGGGCTCTGAGGGTCGGAGCCAGCAGCCAAAGCTCGAGGTCTGCGCTGCACCGGCCCCACAGCGCGGGTAGAAGATGCCACCGGCTTCCCCAGGGCGAAGGGCAGGGCCAGATCCTGGTGGGATCCCGGCTCCATCCCATGGGCTTCGGGCCTGGCTGCTCCTCCGCTGAGGATCATTGACCCAGGCAGGCCAGCGGTTCACCCTGCCTGCACCCGGACCTCCACGGATGACCCTGCCTGCTCAAGGACAACCACCAAAGCATCCAGGAAAGCCCATCGGCCACATGCCCATGGGGCTGCTCTGGTGCTCCCCGAACTGGTGCTGCCGCTCATTCCCAACACATGGATCCAGCCCCAAGGATGGGGTTGGGACTGTGGGAGCACCCTGGTGTGTTCCCAACCCGGAGCTGGGAGCTCCCCCAGCACAGACCCTCAGAGCGGGCCGATGACCCATGACCCAATGACCCCCCACATCCCAACCCCCCCAGTGCGGGACCTGCCCCCAACACGGGGCTGCGGCCTCAAACCCCGACGGTCGCTTTTGGGGGGGGGGGGTGGGTGTTTAATGCCCGTTCTGGGGCCCCCCGCTCCTGCCCCGGCTCCACCGCTCCCTCGCGGCCGCTCCGCCGGGCAGGGCAGGGTGCGGCACGTCGAGAATGTGGATGGGAGCGACGGGGACGCGCCCACCCGCGCTCCGTGGGGCACCGCGCCCGCCCCGAACCCCCCCCCCCCGGGGCTCCGGGAACCCCAAGAAGTTGGGGTCCCCCCGGAACCCGCTTCCCCCGGTGCCACCGAGAGCGCGGCTGCACCCGGGGGGGGGGGGGTCCCGCTCTGGGCGGCACCGGGACTCCCAAACTCCGCCCGGGGGAGCGGACCGGGACTCGTCCCGTTCGGCGGGGGGGGGGGGGGGGGGGGGGGCAGCGCTTCCCAGCGCAGTCCGGCCCCGGTCCCTGCAGTGCGGGACGCGCTGCCCGAGGCGGGGAGAACCGGGGGCGGGGGGGAGGACGACGACACACGACCGAGGGCGCACCGGGGAGGGGGCGCTCCGGTCACGCGCAACCGAGAGACCCTCGGGAACACCGGACCCGGTCCCCCCCCCCCCCGATCCCCCCATTCGCTCCCGTGCAAAACTTTGCTCAAAGTCCTCCCCGCGTCCTCCCGTTCCCCCCCCCGATTCCCCGTTCCGTCGCGGTCCCGCTCGGTCCGGACCCACCTTCGGCGGCGGCGGAGGGGCAGAGCGCGGCGAGGAGCAGCAGCGCGGCGCGGAGGCAGCCCCCGGCGGGGATCATGGTGCTCAGCGCGGGCCGCGGCCCATGGCCCCCGCCGGCCGCTCCGGGAAAGTTTGCGGTGCGGAGCCGCCGCCTCCCGCCGCTCCCGGCTCCGCCTCACGGGGCCGCGCCGCGCTCCCGGCCCCGGGCGAGGGCGCGTCCCGGTCCCGTCACCCCCTCCCAGCTCCTCCGTGCGCGCTCCCGCAGCACCGGACACCCCCCCCCCCTCCGTGCTCGTCCCCGTAACCCCCGGGGGGCTGCGCCGGCTGCAGGGACCGGGGTGCGGGGGCTTGCGGGACACACAAGAGCTCTGTCCCTGTCCTCTCAAGTGGCCCGTTTGGGGGGGACAGTGACCGGGGCAGGGGACGGTGATGCTGCTCCCGGGAGTGGGAATGGGGGGGACAGTGCCTGGGTACAGGGACAGTCCTGGGCATGGGAACACTCCTAAGGGACAGGGACATGGGGACACTCCTAAGGGACAGGGACATGGGGACACTCCTAAGGGACAGGGACATGGGGACACCACTGGGGTACAGGCACAATCCTCAGGGATCAGGACAAGGCCAGTTCTAGGGGACAGGGTCATGGGGACCCTCCAGCATCACCCCCTGAGTCCCCAGTGAGGAGGCCGGAGCCGGTGCTTGTCCCCCACCATGGGCACGAGGCATTGGTGCACCCTCAACCGCTGCTCCCGGTGCACGGGGGGGTAAGGACGTGGGGTCCCACGGGAGCAACACAGCCCACAATGGGGACCCCACATGTGCCCAGCCCCATCCAGCTCCCCCAGCCAAGCAGAGCAGGGTGCACATAGGGATGGTTCTCCCACCATGTCCCCATTGGCCACCTCATCCCCATGGACCCCCCGCAGCCCCCAGGGGGGAGCCGGAGCCAAGGGGGTGGCACAGCGGGGCCGGGGACCCTGACTCTGGAATCCGAGCGGCCACCTCGGGATCCTCATCCCATGGCCCCGGCCGGGCCCCAAGACCCCATGGGCCATAGGGGACCCCGCAGCCCCCATGGGCCATAGAGGACCCCATAGGGGACCCCGCTGCCCCCATGGAGCCATAGGGGACCCCGCTGCCCCCATGGGCCATAGAGGACCCCGCAGCCCCCATGGAGCCATAGGGGACCCCGCAGCCTCCATCAGCCATAGGGGACCCCGCAGCCCCCATGGAGCCATAGGGGACCCCGCAGCCCCCATTGAGCCATAGGGGACCCCGCAGCCCCCATGGGCCATAGGGAACCCCGCAGCCCCCATGGAGCCATAGGGGACCCCGCAGCCTCCATCAGCCATAGGGGATCCCGCTGCCCCCATGGGCCATAGGGGACCCCGCAGCCCCCATGGGCCATAGAGGACCCCATAAGGGACCCCGCACACATCGATCCTTTGGGGGGGGGGGGGGGGGGAGCACATCCCATGATGCCCTGCGGAACGTGCCGGGAGGGGACACCCATCCCACGGTCCTCCCGCCCGTTGGAGGACTGTATCCCAGCATGCCCCGCGCCGCCCCCGTTTCCGGAGCGGGGCGGAGCGATGGCGGCCTGCGGGGCGGCGCGGGCCGCGCTGCTGCTGCTGCTGGGGGCGGCGGCGGCGCCGGCCCCGGCGCGGGGCTCGCAGGGGGACCGGGAGCCGCTGTACCGGGAGTGCCTCGGCCGCTGCGACCGCAACAACTGCTCCGGGGCCGCGCTGCGCGCGTTCCGCGCCCGGCAGCCGCTCTACATGGGGCTGACAGGTACCGCCCCCCGCGCCCATTGGCTGCCGCCCCCCGCCGCCGCGTGACACGCCCACAGGGGGCGGGGCTTACGGAGGCCACGCCTCCACGTCCCTCCCCGGCGGGTGACTGGGAGGCGCTGGCGTGGATGGTGATGGATTGGGAAGAGCGGGATTGGATGGGGAAGAGCGGGGATTGGATTGGGAAGAACTGGGATTAGATTGGGAAGAGCGGGATTGGATGGGGAAGAACTGGGATTAGATTGGGAAGAGTGGGATTGGATGGGGAAGAGCGGGGATTGGATTGGGAAGAACTGGGATTAGATTGGGAAAAGCGGGATTGGATGGGGAAGAACTGGGATTAGATTGGGAAGAGCGGGATTGGATGGGGAAGAACTGGGATTAGATTGGGAAGAGCGGGATTGGATGGGGAAGAGCGGGGATTGGATTGGGAAGAACTGGGATTAGATTGGGAAAAGCGGGATTGGATGGGGAAGAGCGGGGTTTGGATTGGGAAGAGCGGGATTATATTGGGAAGAACTGGGATGGATGGGGAAGAGCTGGGATGGACAGGGAAACACTGGGATGTATTGGGATGGAATGGGAAGAGCTGGGATGGATTGGGAAACACTGGGATGGATGGTGAAGAGCTGGGATGGACTAGGAAGAGCAGGATTGGATTGGGAAGGGCTGGAATGGTTTGGGAAGAGCTGGGATGTATTGGGAAGAGCTGGAATGGATTGGGAAGAGCCAGGAAGCGCTAGGAAGCACTGGGATGGATTGGGAAGCACTGAGAAGCATTGGGAAGCACTGAGATGGATTGGGAGGCACTGGGATGGATGGGGAAGAGGTGGGATGGATTGGGAAGAGCTGGAATGGATTAGGAAACACTGGAATGCATTGGGAAGAGCCAGGAGGCGCTAGGAAGCACTGGGATGGATTGGGAAGAGCTGGAATGGATTAGGAAACACTGGAATGGATTGGGAAGAGCCAGGAGGCGCTAGGGAGCACTGGGATGGATTGGGAAGCACTGAGATGGATTGGGAAGCACTGGGCTGTCCTGAGGCCTCACTGGGAGGGTGCTGGGCTGAAATGGGAGACACTGGGCCATACTGGGGTTCACTGGGCCATACCGGTTCTGTACTGGGAAGTGCTTCAGCTATGCTGGGGGGCCCTGGTCCATACTGGAGGCTGCTGGGCCATGCTGGGAGGCATGGGCATATTCTGGTTCACTGCTGGGGGTCACTGGGCTATGCTGGGGGGCATTAGACCATGTTGGGGGTCACTCAGGCTATATTGGTAGGCACTGGGCCATACTGGTGCCTACGTGGCTCTTCTGGAGTCATGCTGGGATGTGCTGGGGCTCACTGGGCCATACTGGGAGGGAGACACTGACCCATACTGGGAGCCTCTGTTGGACCATTCAGGAAGCCACTGGGCCATACTGGGAGGGAGACACTGACCCATACTGGGAGCCTCTGTTGGACCATTCAGGGAGCTACTGGGCCATACTGGGAGGGAGACGCTGACCCATACTGGGAGCCTCTGTTGGACCATTCAGGGAGCTACTGGGCCATACTGGGAGGGAGACGCTGACCCATACTGGGAGCCTCTGTTGGACCATTCAGGGAGCTACTGGGCCATACTGGGAGGGAGACGCTGACCCATACTGGGAGCCTCTGTTGGACCATTCAGGGAGCTACTGGGCCATACTGGGAGGGAGACGCTGACCCATACTGGGAGCCTCTGTTGGACCATTCAGGGAGCTACTGGGCCATACTGGGAGGGAGACGCTGACCCATACTGGGAGCCTCTGTTGGACCATTCAGGAAGCCACGGGGCCATACTGGGAGCTGCTGGCACCCACTTGAGTGCCCAGCACCTCATAGGGCTAAATCCCCCCCTGGCTCCTCTGAGCTGGGTCCCATGGCCCATACTGGGAGGAACTGGGGAGGACCCAGTGCCAGCCCCCCCCCATGCCCATAGGCTGGACCTGCCGCGATGACTGCAAGTACGAGTGCATGTGGCTGACGGTGCGGCTCTACATGCAGCGGGGCCACCGGGTACCACAGTTCCATGGCAAGGTGAGCCGGGGGGGGGGATGGATGGGGGGGGTCCCTCCTTCTTCCCCCTGACCCCCCCCTTTGTTCTCCATTGCAGTGGCCCTTCTCGAGGTTCCTGTTCTTCCAGGAGCCAGCCTCTGCCTTCGCCTCCTTCCTCAATGGCCTGGCCAGCTTCATCATGCTGCTGCGCTACAAGGCCGCCGTCCCCCCTGCCTCCCCCATGTACCCCACCTGCGTCGCCTTCGCCTGGGTGAGCCGGGCCCCCCCCATCCCCAATGCACATCAGCGCTGGGGGGGGGTTGGGGTGAGGGGGTTCTGGGGGCTCCCTCTGGAAATGGGGGGTTATGGGGACTCCCTCTGGAAATGGGGGGTTATGGGGGCTCCCCCTTGAAATGGGGGTTCTGGGGGGCTCCCTCTGGAAATGGGGGTGCTGGGGGGGCTCTCTTTTAAACCCTAAACTGAAGGGGTTTAGGGCTCTTCTGGCTGAAGGCGGGGGGGGCACAGCCTGTGCTGGTGCAGCAGCACCGGGGCTGCTGGGGGGGGGTTGGAAGCAGCTCTGGGGTCCCGCTCTCACCCCCCCCCCTTCCCAGGTCTCCTTAAACGCCTGGTTCTGGTCCACGGTTTTCCACACCAGGGACACGGCAGTGACGGAGGTGAGCGCCCCCCCCCGGCGGGATTGTCCCCTCCTGTCCCCAAACCCGGGCTGGGGTCCTGCTGGGCAGCGCGGCGCAGGGCAGGGGCTGTGCGCTGCGGTCCTCCTGGCCCTGCCAGCGCTGCTCATCCCGTCCCATCCCATCCCGTCCCATCCCATCCCGTCCCGTCCCATCCCATCCCATAGAAACTGGATTATTTCTGTGCTTCGGCCGTTGTCCTGCACTCCGTGTACCTGTGCTGTGTCAGGTGAGTGCTGCGCAGTGCGGGGGGCTGCATCTTAATATGGCGGTGCTGGGGGCTCCTTCATATGGGGATGCTGGGGGCTCCTTCATATGGGGGTGCTGGGGGCTCCTTCTTCATATGGGGATGCTGGGGGCTCCTTCTTCATATGGGGATGCTGGGGGCTCCTTCTTCATATGGGGATGCTGGGGGCTCCTTCTTCATATGGGGGTGCTGGGGGCTCCTTCTTCATATGGGGATGCTGGGGGCTCCTTCTTCATATGGGGATGCTGGGGGCTCCTTCTTCATATGGGGATGCTGGGGGCTTCTTCTTCATATGGGGATGCTGGGGGCTCCTTCTTCATATGGGGATGCTGGGGGCTCCTTCTTCATATGGGGATGCTGGGGGCTCCTTCATATGGGGATGCTGGGGGCTCCTTCTTCATATGGGGATGCTGGGGGCTTCTTCTTCATATGGGGATGCTGGGGGCTCCTTCTTCATATGGGGATGCTGGGGGCTCCTTCTTCATATGGGGGTGCTGGGGGCTCCTTCTTCATATGGGGATGCTGGGGGCTCCTTCATATGGGGGTGCTGGGGGCTCCTTCATATGGGGGTGCTGGGGGCTCCTTCTTCATATGGGGATGCTGGGGGCTCCTTCTTCATATGGGGATGCTGGGGGCTCCTTCTTCATATGGGGATGCTGGGGGCTCCTTCTTCATATGGGGGTGCTGGGGGCTCCTTCTTCATATGGGGATGCTGGGGGCTCCTTCATATGGGGGTGCTGGGGGCTCCTTCATATGGGGGTGCTGGGGGCTCCTTCTTCATATGGGGATGCTGGGGGCTCCTTCTTCATATGGGGATGCTGGGGGCTCCTTCTTCATATGGGGATGCTGGGGGCTCCTTCTTCATATGGGGGTGCTGGGGGCTCCTTCTTCATATGGGGATGCTGGGGGCTCCTTCATATGGGGGTGCTGGGGGCTCCTTCATATGGGGGTGCTGGGGGCTCCTTCTTCATATGGGGATGCTGGGGGCTCCTTCTTCATATGGGGATGCTGGGGGCTCCTTCTTCATATGGGGATGCTGGGGGCTCCTTCATATGGGGGTGCTGGGGGCTCCTTCATATGGGGGTGCTGGGGGCTCCTTCTTCATATGGGGGTGCTGGGGGCTCCTTCATATGGGGATGCTGGGGGCTCCTTCTTCATATGGGGATGCTGGGGGCTCCTTCATATGGGGGTGCTGGGGGCTCCTTCATATGGGGGTGCTGGGGGCTCCTTCATATGGGGATGCTGGGGGCTCCTTCTTCATATGGGGGTGCTGGGGGATCCTTCTTCATATGGGGATGCTGAGGGCGCCTTCATATGGGGGTGCTGGGGGCTCCTTCATAGGGGGGTGCTGGGGGATCCTTCTTCATATGGGGGTGCTGGGGGGGCTCCCTTTTAAACTATGGGTGCTGGGGGCTTCCTCTGACGATGGAAGTGACCCCTTCCTCCTCATCCTCCCCCCAGGACCCTGGGGCTGCAGCGCCCAGCCTTAATCAGCATCTTCAGGGCCTTCCTCCTGCTCTTCCTCGCCTGCCACATCTCCTACCTGACCCTCGTCCGCTTCGACTACGGCTACAACATGGCAGCGAACGCGGCCATCGGTGAGGCCGGGGGGTGAATTTTGGGGGGGGGGGGCGGTCCCCATAGTGCGTTGGGGGGGGGGGATGCTCCCCCCATTCCCTGTGCGCTGTGACCCCGCAGGGCTCCTGAACGTGGCGTGGTGGCTGCGGTGGTGCCTACGGAACCGCCCGCGCCTGCCCCACGTCTGGAAGTGCGCGGCCGTGGTGCTGCTGCTGCAGGCGCTGGCGCTGCTGGAGCTGCTCGACTTCCCCCCCCTGCTCTGGGTGCTGGATGCGCACGCGCTCTGGCACATCGGCACCATCCCGCTCAATGTGCTCTTCTACAGGTGAGGGGGGGGCCCTTCGGATGGGGGCTTCTCTTCGTACAGGGGTGCTGAGGGCTCTCCCTTCTCTTTCTCATTGGGGTGCTGAGGGCCCCCCCCTCTCTTTGGTCCATGGGGTGCTCAGTGCGCCCCTCTTGATATCAGGGTGCTGGGGGCCCCCTTCTTGCCCATGGGTGCTGGTGGGAGCCCCCACTGTTCCCTCTCCACAGTTTCCTGATGGATGACAGCCTCTACCTCCTCAAGGCCAACTCTGACCTCCTCAAAGCGGATTAGAGCTGCGGGGGGGGGCACATGTGGCCCTTTGTGCCCCCACCCTGGGGCCCTGCCCTGTGCCAAGCACCCCCCTGCCCCCCCCCCCCCCCCCGGGGATGTGCTCCTTCCCCCCAGTTGCCTTCTGAGGTTTGTTCTTCTCTCCACACCCCCCCCCCCGTGCCCCACATCTCCCGGGGGGGGGGGGCTGTGTGTGCATGGGGGGGCCCTGGTGGCTGCTGGCCGGCTTCTGCGGGGGGACTGTGTGTAATGTGTGGGGCTGGAGCGGTGCCTTGGGGCTGGGGGAGCCCCCCCCTTGCCAAAGGGTCTGTGCCCCCCCCCAAAACCTGAGTATTTTGTGGGATGTGAATAAAGATGAGTTCAAGTTCAACCTGGGCTGGGCCGGGCTCTTGTTCCCCCTGTGCCCCCCCCCCCCATTGCACCCCATGTCTGTGCTGTCACCCCATGGTGCACCCCATAACCACATCCTGCACCCCATTTCTCTTGCCCTGTGCTCCCCTGTGTGCCTCATATCCCCCCAGCCGCGCACCCCATATCCCCCCCACTGTACACTGTACACCCCATATCCCCCCACTGTACACCCCATACCCCCCCACTGTGCACCCCATACCCCCCCACTGTGCACCCCATCCTTACTCCCTCCTAGCCCCCACTGCAGCCTCCCTGACCCCTCCAGGCCCTATGGGTACCCCCGCAGCCCCCCAGCAGCACCAGCCTGTGCCATGCACCTTAGGCTGTATTTGGGGGCAGGGGGGGGTCCCAGGTGCCCCCCACATCAGTGTTATGGGGTGCTGGGGTGTGTGGGGACCCTCATTCTTCCAATGGCTTCTGCACATGGTCAAACGATGCCACCGATGTCTTCTGCCCCCCATTTCTTCCACCCTGTATCCCCCCTGTGCACGCCATATCCCTCCTCCATGCACCCCATATCCCCCCCCATACCCTCGTCATCCTCACTCTCTCCTAACCCCCATTGCAACCTCCCACATCCCTGACCACCCCCCCCCAAAGCCCCCCAACAACCGCCGCTTGTGCCATGCACCTCAGGCCTTTATTGGGGGGCTCAGGGACCCCACATCGGTGCTGGGGGGCGCGCGGGACCCCTCATTCCTCCAGCGGTTTCTGTGCATGGGCGAAGAAGACGCCCTCGACGTCGTCCACCCCGGTCCGCAGCGCCGGGGGCATCGCGTAGGAGCGGAGCTGCCGCAGCACGAAGCCCGCCCCGTCCAGGGCCCGGCGCACATCGCCCTCGTCCAGCGGCACCACCGGCAGCCGCGCGGCCCCCGCCAGGTAAAAGGACTCCCCGAGGGCCCCCAGCAGCACCGCGTGGCCCCCGGGCCGCAGCAGCGAGGATACGTTCGTGAGCGCCCGGGCGAAGGCGGCGCGGTCCGCGCTCACCGCCTCCAGGCAGAAGGCGGAGAGCAGCGCGTCCGCCCGCGGCCGCAGCGGGGCCCCGAGCGGCTCCGAGCGGTGCACGTCGATGGGGAGGATGCGCCGCAGCCGGGCCCGCAGCCGCCGCTCCTTGTCCTGCCACGGCTCCCTGCGGGCATTGGGGGGGTTAACGGGGAGCAGGCGGGTACCTGCGGGGTGTGGGGATGGGAGCTCATGGGATGGGGATGGGATCCTGCAGGGAGCAGCCTGGAACCTGCGGGGATGTGGGGATGGGAGCTCATGGGATGGGGATGGGATCCTGCAGGGAGCAGCCTGGAACCTGCGGGGATGTGGGGATGGGAGCTCATGGGATGGGGATGGGATCCTGCAGGGAGCAGCCTGGAACCTGCGGGGTGTGGGGATGGGAGCTCATGGGATGGGGATGGGATCCTGCAGGGAGCAGCCTGGAACCTGCGGGGTGTGGGGATGGGAGCTCATGGGATGGGGACGGGATCCTACAGGGAGCAGGCGGGTACCTGCGGGGTGTGGGGATGGGAGCTCATGGGATGGGGACGGGATCCTACAGGGAGCAGCCTGGAACCTGCGGGGTGTGGGGATGGGAGCTCATGGGATGGGGATGGGATCCTGCAGGGAGCAGCAGGTTACATGCAGGTATGTGGGGATGGGAGCCCATGGATTGGGGATAGGATCCTGCAGGGAGCAGCCTTCTCCTGCCAATGCTCCCTGTGGTGATCAGGCACTGTGGCGAGCACCCTGGCACCTGCAGGGATGTTGGGATGGGAGCCCATGGGGTTGGAGACAGGATCCTGCAGGGAGCAGCTTCGCACCCACAGGGATGTGGGGATGGGAGCCCATACGATTTGGGGTCAGGATCCTGCAGTGATCAGCTGCCAGGATGTGGGGGCTGTGATCCCCTGGGATTTGGAGACGCAATGGTGCAGGAGATCAGCCCAGTGTCCAAAGGGATGTGGATCTGTGATCTCATGGGATTTAGGGACACATTCCCACAGGAACCACCCCAGCATCTTCAGGACCCTGGGGCTGTGATCCCATGGGATTTGGGGACGCACTCCCACAGGGACCATCCCACCACCCCCCAGGATCCCACCCACCCCTACCCGCGCCCCTCGATCTTGCAGACGTGCTGGATGAAGGGGCTCCAGTCGAAGGTGCCGGGGTCCCCCCGCGCCCAACGCCGCAGCTCCTCCCGGTTCACCGCCAGGTAATCGGTGGCCACGATCTCCTCGAAGTGGTCGCAGGCACTGAGCAGCTGATAAATGGTGGGACCCGAGCCCACGTCGATGAGCGTCCGCCCATGGATCTCACCTGGGGAAGGAGCCGGAGACAGTGGGATCCCATCCCAACATCCCAAGATCCCATCCCAACATCCCAACATCCCATCCCACCCCAACATCCCATCCCACTGGGCACCATAGAATGATTGGGAAGAACCTCATCGAGTTCCAAGCGCCCCAAGGGACGGGGAAGGTGCTGCGGGGATGGGGTGAAGCCATGGGGATGCTCTCGCACCCCGTGCCTCAGTTCCCCCCCTCCTCCCATAGCGGGGTTCCCCATCGCCCCTCACCGGTGGCGAAGGTCTCTGCGAGGCACCGCAGCTTCCAGGGCACCACGAACTCCTCGGAGGAGAAGTCTGCGCGGGGGGGGCCGTAGTTGTTGCGCAGGTACGCGCGGGGGTCGAAGCGCTCGTAGCCCTCCCGCAGCGCGGAGAGGCCGCTCATGGCCGCGGCACCGCCGCTCCCCGGCCCCGCAGCCGCCTTTTATCCCCCGGTGCGAGCCGGGGCCGGGGCCCATCCATCCCCGTAACCAGGTTAGAGCCGGCGCCGCGGGGCGCGGGATGTGGCCCGGCGCCAGCGCGCCCGGATGCGGCCCCAAGGAGAGATAACGCGCTTCTATTGGGGGGGGGGGGGTGTGCAGCATCCAGGAATCCGGCTCCATCCCTGCGGCTGGAAGCTGCTGCGTGACCGCTGATGCGGCTGCCCGAGGGGTGACACCCCCCGTGTGGTGCCCCGGCAGTGGGGACGGTCATGAGTGTCCCATGGGATGGGGCTGGGAATGGGATAGGGATGGAGGTGGGAAGGGATTGGAATAGGGGAGAAGATGGGGCTGAGGATGGAATAGGGATAGAGGTGGGAAGGAAGTGGAATGGGGAGAAGATGGGGCTGGGGATGGAATAGGGATAGGAAGGCAGTGGAACAGGGGAGAAGATGGGGCTGAGGATGAGATAGGGATAGAGGTGGGAAGGGAGTTGAACAGGGGAAAAGATGGGGCTGAGGATGGAACAGGGATAGGAAAGCAGTGGAACAGGGGAGATGGGGCTGAGGATGGGATAGGGATAGAGGTGGGAAGGGAGTGGAATGGGGGAGAAGATGGGGCTGGGGATGGAATAGGGATGGAGATGGGAAGGGGCTGGAACGGGGGAGGGCTTCGGGATTGGGCTGGGATTGTGTTGGGACCTGGGGTGACAACGGGATGGGCACGGGAATGAAGCTGGGACTGGGGCCCATGGGAGCTCCCCCAGCGTCTCCATCACCAATGAGCTGAGCACCCCCGTGCACCAGCACCCGGGGGCGAAGGGGCCGGATGGGACCCGCGCAGGGGCTGGGGATGGGTTGAGGACCCCAAACCCTGCCCGTGCCGGGGCGGGAGGCGGCGGGGCCGGGGCCTGGCGGCGGCCCAGGGACAGCTCCAGGGAACAGCTAATCCGGGCGCTGGCACAGCCCGGGCTGCCGGGGGGGCGCTTATGTAAGGGACGCCCCCCCCCCCCCCAACCCCCCCCCCAACCCCCCCCCCAACCCGGGACCCTGCAGCGCTCTCGGGCCCCTCCGTCTGCCTCAGTTTCCCCCCTTCCCACACTGCCCCATGGGGAACCCCCCCCATAACCGACACCACCGGGCCAGGCCGGGCACTTTATTGCCATACAGAGCCCATCATTGCCACAACCCCGCCGCAGCCCCCCCCAACCCCTCCACAGCCCCCCCCCCCAGAGCCCCGGTTGGCACCGGGGAGGGTTCATTCAGCGCTCCCCATCCTCGCCCCCCCTTTCCTTTGCCAGGGAATACGAGAGTCGCTCCCGGTGCTTCCGGGCTCCTCCCCTATCCCCACCGGCCCCCTCGATGCCCGCTATGGGGTGGGGGGTCCCAAGTGAATGGGAGCCCACCCCCCACATCCCCCCCCCACCGTCCTGCGCTGCCTCTTTGGGGTGGCTGAGCAGAGCCCCCCCTCCATCACCACCATCCTCATCCCCCCCACCCCAGACCCCGTCTGTCCCCATCGTCACCCTCAGCCCCTCTGGGCCTCCTGGGACAGGGAGCGGGATAGGGTGCGGGGGACCCCGCTCTTGGCTCCGCGGAGGTCCGGGGGGGCGAAGAGGGGCAGGGGCAGGGTGCGGGCGTAGGGCAGAAGGTGCTGGGTCAGGGGCTGCCCCAAGCAGCCGACCCGCAGCACCCCCCATGGCGAGCGCTGCTCCAGCACCCGCACCTCTCCCGCGATGCTCCACCGTCTCCCGGCGCTCCTCGTCCACCTCCCGACGGCACCACCTGGGAATGGGGCCGGGAATGGGGGCTCAGCACCGCCCCCCCCGTGTCCCACAGCACCCCTCGGGGGTTCCTGTGTCCCCACCAACCCTATGGGGACCTTTGAAGACACACACACCATACCCCCCCCAGCACCTGCTCAGCCCCAAAGGGACCCCAACATCCCTCATGGCCACATGTGCGTGCCCAGCTCCATGGAGACCCCCACCTCCCTGGAGCTCCACTGACTCCACAGGGACCCTTGGAGCCCCCCACATCCCCTTGGACACCCTTGAGACCCCCATATTCCCTATGGCCCCACTGGAACCCTTGAAGCACCTCACAGCCCCTTGGGGACACCTCAGACCCCCACACCCCCTATGACCCCACGGGGACCCTTGGAACCCCCTTCATAGCCCTTTGGGGACCCCTGCAACCCCAAGGCTCCATTTGGACCCTGGAGACCCCCGTATCCCCCATAAGCCCCATTAGGAACCTTGGAGACCCCCACAGCCCCAACTGCCCCCCCCTCGGACCACCCCATAACCCCACATGGCCGAAACCCCACAACCCTTGAGGACCCCCAAGCACCCCCATGGGTGGCCGCAGAGCCCCTCACCCCTCCTCAGGCCGGGTGCTGAGCTCCAGGTCGAACCATTCGGCGCTGAAGCTCTCGTGCCGCCCCGTGTCCTCCTCCCGCAGCCGACAGCCCAGGCGGGCCCCCGAGAGCAGCCCCCCGCTGCGCACCACGGCCGTGGGGCCCAGCATCCTGCCCCCAATGCGCTGCTGCTGCCCCCAATGCTCTGCTGCTGCCCCCAATGCGCTGCTGCTGCCCCCAATGCTCTGCTGCTGCCCCCAATGCGCTGCAGCACTTATATAGCCCCACAGAGGCTATTTTGGGACGTGGCGCTGGCACCGCGGGGGACAGGATGGTGCCAAGCAGGGGGTGGAACCGGGGACACGTGTGTGGCCCCGTGTGTGTCTGTGTCCGGCCATGCCCAGCCCCATTGCGGCTGCGGTGACACCCCCAGAGCCGTGTCCCCTCCGTGGGGACGTGGGGAGGGCACTGCCAGGACCCCCCCTTGGATCCAGCCCAGGGCACGTTTGGCCTTTCCCTGCCTGGCACTGATGGGCACTGAGGTGGGGATGGCTTTGGTGGCCTCTGCCACCCATCCCAGTGCACTGGGGGCCCTGCCATTGCCCTACAGAGCCATTAAGCAGGGATAGGCTGTGCTGGGGGGAGGGGGGGAGGCTGACTGAAAGGTGCCCCCCCCCACTGGGCTATTTACAACTCAGTTCTGCTCACAGGGTGCCAGCGGCCACGGGCATCCCGCTCCACTGGGAGCAACGAGGATGCTCCATGAACTGCCAGTGACACCACTGGGATGGGGAGAAGGGACATCCACAGCCAAAAGGATGTTGGAGGCCCCATCCTTTGGTGTCCTTCATCCCCTCGGGGTACCAGGGCTTTGTGGAAGACAACAACCAAACAGTGCAAGGCTTTTAATGCTGACACGTCCCCCCCAGGGACAACAGGGGGGCACCAGACCCCCAGGATGGGGGGGGGGGCAGAGAGCACGGTTGGGGGGGGGGGCCCGGCCCCCTCCCTGCAGCGTGGGCCCCGTGTGCAGGCGGCTCCACTGCTTCTCTTTATAGCTCAGCACCCGGCCCCGGCGCTCACAGGTAGGGAGCAGCCGCAGTCACCCCCGCAGCAGCCCCCCCGCACCCCCCAGGGAGCAAAGCCTCTGCTTAAGGCTCTGCCTCCCCCAGCCCTGAGAGGCAGCAAAGCACCAGGGAACAGCCCAGGGCCCCCCCATGGGTGCTGCAGTGGGGCAGAGCTGGGGCTTCACCCCAATACGAGGGGATGGAGCCGTGTCCTCACCCTCGTGCATCCTCCTCCTCCTCCTCCTCCTCCTCGGAGCCTGGGGTCACCCTGCATGGGGCTGGGCCCCACGGAGGGCTGGGGTTTGGCACGCACCAGTGTGGGGTTAGGCCCCCAGGAAGCAGGGACAGCGCTGGAAGGAGCCGAGCGCTGCCCGCGCTCATCCCAGCGCTGCAGCATCCTCCCGGGGTCCCTTCCCAAAGGAATGTCCGAGCGGCTCAGGGCCGGGCGCTGGCGCAGAGCTCGCCGACAGCGCTGCCGGAGGTGGAAGGCGAACTCGAACATGGTGGCAGCCAGGCTCTGGTGGATCAGGTAGCGGGGCAGGCGGCCCTGCGGGATGGGATGGAGCCGTGAAGGGGGGATAACGGGGCTGCAGGGCTGGGGCTGCTGCCGCAGCGGGGAGCTGCCGCTCGCAGGCAGCGCGCTCCGGGGGAGGAACTGCTTTTGATTCCTCTAAAAAAGCCCTGCACGACTCAACCCAACCGCCTCGGCCCCGGCTCTATTGTGTGAGATGCGTTTAAAAGTACATCTAATCCGCGCCTCCGCGGGGGAAGGCAGCTGAGGGAGGGCTGGGAGCAGCGCAGGGGGGTCCTGAGCGCAGGCACCAGCCTTGGGGGTGCTCAGGTAGGCACAGAAGGCACCATCCCCTTGGATTGCGGCATTCCAGCGAGGCAGAGGCTAGTCCCTACGGAGCAGGTTTCCATTGCAACACAAGGGGCAGGCGATGATGAGGCTGTTGGTCCAGGGGCCATTTCAGCAAAGAAGCTCTGGGGGCAAAGCTCCAGCACGGACCGAAACGCACCCAGAGCTGTGTCATTCTCACCCTTGGGTGAGGAAGGGATGAGCCATGGGCTATAAATACCTCTTCAGGGCCAAAGGAAATAACAAGGCAGCCCAGGAGAGGGGCCTGGGCACCGGCGGAGCCCTGCAGGAAGGTGGTGGAAGCAGCAGACAGGGGGTTATTAATAGCCCAGCGACTCTGGAATTCCTCCCAGCAGCAGAGGCTGTGGGTGAGGGCTCTCCGGGCCGGGAAGCACAAGGAACATCATCCCTTTCCCAGCTCCATCTTGCACAACCAAGTGGGTTCATTACCCTCCAAACTGCCCACCGCAGCGGAGCCAGAGCTGGGAAGGGAAATACATCCCCAGCACAAAGGGGCACGAGGCCGAGCTCTGCTCTGCCCCAGCGAGGATCCTTCCCAAAGCGTTCCACAAGGCAGGCAGGAGCTGGTGCACTCTGTGGGGAGGGAGGGGGGGCCGTGGGAGGGGAGGGGGCAGCGCAGCTTTGCAGCAGAGCGCTGATGAATGGAGCCTTTGTGCTCTGCTGCTGCAGCGCCGTTACCACGTCAACCTCCAGCGAAGGAGGGAGGAAAGGGGCCAGCTCGACCCCGGCTCCCTTTTGTCTGGGCCACCAGCACGGGCTGGGACCCGCAGCTCCACAAATAGCTCCGGAGCTGGCTCCTCTCCTGGGGCCAAAGAGCCTCTCCCTGGGGGCAGGCTCGGCCCCACACCGTGTTGTGGGGGCTCCTGGGAGCAGCAAGCAGCCCAGTCCTGCACCCAGAGGTATGGAATCCCAAGGGCAAAGCTTCCCCACCTCTCACAGGGACAACTTCGGGGAGGAAAGAGGGTGATTTTGAGGTAGAGTTTAACCTCCACCTGCAGAACTCAGGCCCCCTTAGAGCAGCCTTTGATAATGAGTTGCTTTGTGGGAGCACGGCACAGGTCCTGAGCGTGCAGCGGGTGATGCTGGAGCTGCTAGGAACTCTGCTGGGGACAGGATGCGGCCGCAGCGCGGGTGCATCAGCACAGAACTGCCTTTACCTTCAGGTCCGTGTTGAGAATCCAGATGAAGGTGCAGACCCTGGGGTTGCTGGGACACTTCAGCACGATGAACCCTCCGGGTCCGTTCTCACCCCTGCGGGGAAGCAAGAACACGCAGTCAGAGCCAGGGCTGCTCTGTAACGCCCTGGGGTGCACTGCTCTGCAGCAGCAGCAGCCCCCCCCCCCCCCCGACCTGGCAGCAAGAACTGGAGCCCAGCAGGGTAAGAGCAGATGCAGAGTGCCCGGGAAGGGATCTGCTTTGGCTGCAGCACACGAGCAGGCACAGAGAGGCAGGTTTCCCACAGGTGCCTTGGCAGCGGTGCTGCCAGGGCTGTGGCTGAGAAGCAGCCTCTGCCTCCAGGCTGTGCCAGCCCGGCCCCAGCTCTTCATCCCAGGGAGGTTCCCGAGGTGTAACCCTGTGGAAGCGGGTGCAAGGAAGAGGTCCCAGGGAAGCCCTGCACGGGCAGGGATAGGCTCGGCACAGGGAGCTTTGGCACCACAGCCCCCAGATCCTTCCTCGCACCATCTGATCCGTCTCCGAGACAAGAGCTGCGCTCAACACACGGAGCCCAAATACAGATTTCCCTTCCCAGTTCAGGAACACGCTATTTTCTGCTGCATACATTTGTAAAGAAGATCTTTCTAGGCCCTGAAGTCCCCAGCTCTTCACTAGACTGAGGCAGCTCCACCGGCTCCCAGTTAAAATGTCAATTACTTTAACCACATTATTAGGAAAAACAAAGTCCGTGCGTGAAGTGGCACAGCTGGGCCCCGAGCACCAGGAGCAGCATGACAAGGAGCCCTTGTTTGATGAGACTAAGCCCACTGAGATCCATCCCCAGCCAGGCAAAGCTGTGCCTTTGGAAGGGGATAGGCCCAGGACCTGCCCCGCTTCGGGAGCCAGCCCATCCTGACGCAGCTCGGTTCACCCACTGGGACCATCACTGAATGTCCACAGCCTTTAAAGTCAGTAAGTGCCTGGCTTACGGGAAGCAAAAGGCATCCGAGAGGCTCAAGCAGCCACTGTCAGCTGTTTACTGCCCCTCAGGAACGGCAGCTGTCCCTGTTTGGGAATTAACTGTTACATAAACAGGATGCAGAGCGGGATGGGGTTTGTGCTGTTCGTGGTCAACACCTCCACTCCCCTGAGCTGAGAGCAGGGGAACGCCCGAGCAGCGCTCCACAGCACAGAGAGTCTCTTTTAACAAAGGCAGAAGAACAAGGGAAGCAAGGTTCAGCTCCACAAATAGACTTTGCTTCCTGCACGCGCTGCCAGGAAGACAGCAGGGGTTTCATTTCAGTGGCTCTTTGCCCCCAGCTTAAGCAAAGGGTGTGTGTCAGGAACCAGCTAAAGGAAGAACAGAACCTGCCTCTTACCTGACATACTTGGAGAGCGGAGGCTTCAGGCTGTGCGTGGTCGACATCCCTGAGGACATGTACCTGTCTCTTCTCCTCTCGATCCGCCGCACGTTCACAAAGTCCCTGAGCAAAGGAAGGAATGCTGCCAAAGGTGCACGGGGGCTTGGGAGGAGCGGGTCCCGCTCTCCAGGCTGCTGGGAAAGGCTGTGGCAGGGGTATGTCAACACCCGGACAGAGCCCAGTGCAGTGCTGTCATCAGGGAGCCCGACTGACTGCGACAGATTCTGAGCTCTGAGGCTCCCGCCAGAAATGTCTGCAGGGAATTTGAGGGGTTTCCTTTTGCCGTTGGGAACATCACCCAGCGCCTCGCCAGCACCAGCAGCTCCCAGCCAGCACAGAGCACCAGAGCCTGGGCTGAACACGCTCACTCCAGTCAGACGCTTCTGTCTGTGTTTCAGGAGGGTGTTTAGGGGCTCACTATAAAGCAGAGAGTGGAATAAACTGACCTGGGGGAAACAACCCCGCCTGCAGCCCCAGCTGCCACGTCGTACGAGATGATCGTGTTGTCCTCAACCCGCTGCAGGATCTGGGGAGGAGGGTGAGAAAGAGACAAGAAAAGGTCTGCACATGCCAACAGCCACACAGACCCTCCCCTACCCCAGCACCAGCATTCAAGGCAGTGTGTGAGCTGTGGGGGATGAGCTCTTTGGCAGCGCGTGCCTCCTCCTCCAGGACTCATCCCGCTCCTCTGGGGTGGCCTCTGGATCCCCACCACCCCAACAGCACAGACCCCAGCAAGCAGAGGCAGGCCTGGCTCAGGCGTTGGCCCATCTCCCTGCCCACCTCATGGGCTCTTGGCTGGGCACCCGCGTGCAGCTGGCTGCCGCAGCGCATTCGGCTCGTACGGATGAGCGGCGGAGATTTAACGCCTCGGTGACTCGGATCCAGCTACAGCTCCAGTAAGGGGCTGGCCACAGCCTGTGTTGGACTGGGATGCTCCAACTCTCCGCTCCAAGGAGCTCCTGTGATTAAGCCATCTTTGTCCGGCACGCTCACCTGGCAAGCTGCCACTGTTCTGTTCCACAGGATCATCTTCTCAGGCTGGAGAATAACCTCCTGGTAAACCACTTCAGCAGAGCACTGCAGGAAAGCCTGAGGACAGAGCCAGAGCAGTCAGCCAGCCGCTTGGGTAAGGTTATCCTTAAGGAACACAGGACAGATCACAAAGAACTGGGATAACACAGGAGGGAAGAGGCGAGGCCGGTCCAGCTCGAGAGCACGCAAAGCCAAGGCTGTCAACAGGGACCCGGAGGGCACACGTGGAGCTGGAGAGGGCAAGTGTCTGTCTGCAACATGGCAAGGCACACAGACCTCGGGGCTGGCTCCTCTCCCACCCTCACCGCTCTTCAGCAGCAGCTCCACTGTGTGCCCAACTGCTTGGGGAAGTTGCTAAGAAGCTATTCTGAGCTCCAGCACAGTCACTGATGTCTCCAAGTCCCTGTGGGCCAGGAGATCTTTGGAGGTAAACGGTTAATGCAGTAAAGTGGGACCATCCAGCTTTCTCTCTACGAGCTGCTCCATTGGCAGCTCCTGCCAGCGAGGCAGCATATGCACTGGAACAAAGAAAAGCTACCGCAGCACCGATGCTTCATTAAAGCGTGGGTCCCAGCCAAGGCACTCCAGCAAGAGGGCACAGAGCACGGCACTTCCGAGCAGCTCTCCTCCATGCCAGGCGGCAGCAGACGCACGCTCAGCCCTGGTCTTGCTGGCAATTAGTTCCAATTAGCCTCCTTGGTCAGATTAGTCCTAGATGCTGGGGTTGGAAGCGAGTCTTGCAGTCACCTGCTCCCACTTCTACCAGCAGAGCTTGGGGCCCAGCGTGTTTGCTGGGGAGTTTGTCCGCTAGCCAAGGGGTTTCCTGGAGAGATTCCCTAGAGCGTGCACTGCAGTTCATCTGTCTCAAGCAAAGAGTGTGCTTTGCAGCCTGACCTGGTCTGCCAGGGCCAGGAGCTGGGACTCCGTGCCTCTGCACCACACAGACTTAAGGAAGTGATCCGGGAAGGTTCTTACCTTTAAAATAAAGGTCTTGCCATGGAAAGGGATTTCAAAAGTGTAAACAACGTCACCAAAGTCCTGCGCAAGCAAGAAGAAAGTTTGCGTTTATGTTAGCAGAAGCAAGCACTTGTGTATAAACCACCTCACGCGTCACTGCAGGACCCTCTCCAGCCCTCACCCGCCCCTGGCTCCCCATAGCAACCCCAGAAGGGAGCTGCACTGAGCCCGTTTCAGATGCACATGCACAGATTTCCATAAACAAACCGATATCCAGAGAGGCAGCAGGGATGAGACAGAAAAAGAATCCGCCCCATGCCAGCCTGCAAACTCCTCACCAAGGTCAAATTCTCTTTGTAGCAAGCTACCAACACCAGGGTAAGAGAAAGGGGTGAGTTTGCCAACACTGCTGTTGTTACCTACATCTGAGAGAGCCTCCCTGGGGGGTTAGGGATGGACAGATGATAACCTTTCATCATTAGCCCCGTGTTAAACTCTGATTAGTCTATTTAAATCCATCCCCCTTTGGATAAAGAAAACAATCTGCCCAGCTAGTTTGGCATCAGACAATGGATCACTTGACAGGGGAATTCTGAACACCAGATGAGACAGCACTTTGCAGGACTCTCACCCCATAAGCAGAAAGCAAGGTCGGGTTTAGGGGACAGAGGCACTGCCCTTTTCTCTCCATCCTTTGGGGATGAAAGAGCTCTAGGTACCCCAGAAAACTGCCTGTAGCTCAAGGAATGGTGTGGAAACAGGCAGGGCAGGTCCTGCTTTTGCTTTGTGCGCTGTGGCAAGAGGTGCCACAGTGGGAAGACCTGAGGCAGAGACGAGTCCCCCATTTACACTCCAGCACCCTCAAGGTCCCTGTCCTAGGGAAAGGGGAACACAAACAGCTTTGGAGGTGGGAGGAGAGGTCTGTGCCCCACATCCTCCTGCTCCCATGTGGGCCAGAGCTGCTTGAAGTGGTGTCCCCAGCACACCCAAAGGTGTGGAGCAAGGGCAGAACCGCGGGGCTGCTGTGCCTCCACAGCTCTGCACCCCAACGCCAACCAAAGGTGAGCCCTTCCCCGCCTGCCATCTACAGGGAGGAGCGATGGGCTCTCTCCTGTCAAACAGGAAGGCAATTAAACGTCTAATTAAATAAGAGGGGATTTTACATTGAACTGAACTGGAAGAGGTTCCTAATTCAATCAGGTAATTGTAACGCTTGTTAATTTTTCATGTCGCGAGGAGGTTTCAAAAGCCTCATTTGTCCTCCCGTTTTCACTAAGCCATCCGTGCTCCCCGCCAGCAGCACGTGGGGCAGGGGGACACTTGCATTGTTCTTCTCGAACTTCCAGTTCTCCTCCTGGGCGAGGATTTGGTCCACAACCTCCATTGCATCTTTGCCTTGTCGGACGTACTCTTTCTCCTAGGAGAGAGGAGAGCATTTCATTAGCTGGGCTTGCAGGCAGCCTGTGCAAGGTTGGCACAGGGAAAGGGGATCTCTCCCATCACCACACCGCAGAAATCTCTTAATTTGGGTGACAGAGGCCTCATTTTGGAGCTCAGAGTCACGCTCCCTGCCCTGGCTGGCATCCACACACCAGCTGCGTCTACCAGCGAGCCTCCCGCCTTCATGTGTGTGTTTCCAGCAGGCAAAGGGCTGGGAGATGAGCAGAGCTTCCTCCCGTAGAAGTGCCAGAACCAGGGCTGAACCGCTTGGAAAGGAGCAGAAAGCAGCTTGTGCCCAGCCAGGCTTCGGGGAGGTGAAGGACTGCCCTGTGAGCCATGGATCAGCAGGGACAGCCGAGGCGATGCCCTTCTTGGTACGTGACCAAGGAAAAGGAGAGGGGGATGCAGGCAGAGCCAGAATCACATCCCTGTGGAATGCTGCAAGGAAGAGCATGCAGCCCTGGGGATGTATGTGGGTGAAGGTTGGGTGGCCGAGAACCCCCTCCTGTGGTGGCCATGATGCCACAGGGCACACAGGGACCAGCCTAGGGTGCTCTGAGATACAGCACCCTGATGGGGCCACAGGGGTGTCAGAGACTCCCATAGCCCTGGAGGAGCCTGAAGCTGAGGGACAGGGAATGCCGAGGGACAGGGAATGCCGAGGGACAGGGAATGCCGAGGGACAGGGAATGCCGAGGGACAGGGAATGCCGAGGGACAGGGAATGCCGAGGGACAGGGAACGCCACCTCAAGCCACACTGCCTCTGTTTACCTGAGCCGTCAGCACCTTCCTCCCTGCACCTTCCTCATCCGATTCATTGTCCGACCCTGGGGGGGGAAGCACAAAATGAACACACAGCTGATGAAGCCCCCACTCGTACAACCTCCCTCTGACCTTCTCCTGGGGGTCACTGTCTGATCCCACACCCTATGCGATGGGAAGGGCTGTCGGTGGGGATGGCCCTGCTGCTGAACATGGGCACTGCTCTGATCACCACCTGCTTGCGGCAACTCGCCCCATGCCCTCATCCCAAGGGCAGCATTGTTCAAACCGCTGCTAAGAGCTTTTAATCCCAAGACCACAAAAGGCTCCAGTTTCCCACAGAGCTGAAGCCAGGCACGGGGGCTGAGCATGACTCTGCTCTGCAATGGCCCAAGGACAGTATGGCCGTGCCCCCCCACCCCCCGGGCGCAGGGCAAGGACAGGGGAGCCTGCTCTGCAGAGTCAGGTCTTGGAGGCCCTGCTACCCGCCACTGCCAAGGGCCCAGGGAGGAGGCTCAGGAGCAACGCTGCGATGCGAACAGCGAGGCAGAGGAGGAGGAAGAGCGCGTCCTACCTGCAAAGGACTCTGGTGGGGAGTAGAACTGCCCCTCGGAAAGGGCTCCGGGGTAGAGCAGGGGCCCACGAGAGGCTGCAGCCTGGGCTGCCAGGTACCCTGCGAGGCAAAGCACAGGGTTTTACACACCAGCATCCAGTGCTTCCACACCGAGGGGTGCTGGACCTCCCAAGCACATCCAACCCCTCCTCAAGCACCCTCCCAGCCACTTTCCTCCAGATCCAGCTGGTCTTTCTGCATTACCACCAGCCAGCCCACCAGCTTTTCAGCTCCTATTGCCTCATCTTTTGTTTGAGACATTTTATCTGCATGGAGATCAATGGGCTCTTCTGCCTGTCAAATCCAAAGGCGATTAAGCATCTAATTAAATAAGAGCTTCCCCTGGAAGCAATTTGGAACCTGAGCCTAATCCAATAGAGGCATTAAACACTTGATCATTTTTCATCTTAAAGCCTCCTTGCAAGACCCAAACATCCTCTGGTGTTTTCCAGTCAGTGCATTTCTGATTGAGCCCTGCTTGACAAATACTCCTTGCTTTAGGTGCCGTTCCCCCAGTCCCTGTCATCAGTGAAGCCTGGGAGAGTGACAGCCTCCTTTTGCTGTGCTAGGAATGGGCAGCTGTGCCAGTCCGGTGCCACTTGCTCCCTAGAAGGACCCTTACAAGTTACAGGTGCCCAGCACTGGAGGGTGATTTGTAACCTTGGTGCCCAGAGGCTGGCACATTTCACAGGCCATAAGTCACGTCCTGCCCCTAACACGTGGCTATGACTGAAGCAACCTTCCCTGAAAGGTCTCCAGCCCGGCTCCAAAGGCAGATATAGAACAGTCAGGGTTGGAAAGGACCTGAAGATCCTCCAGTTCCAACCCCCCTGCCATGGGCAGGGACACCTCACACTAAACCATGCCACCCACGGCTCTGTCCAACCCAGCCTTGAACACCACCAGGGATGGAGCATTCACCACTTCCCTGGGCAACCCATTCCAGTGCCTCACCACCCTTACAGTAAAGGATTTCTTCCTCATATCCAATCTAAACTTCCCTTGTTTCAGTTTGAACCCAACACAGAGCCCAAGAGCCCTCCTGGCATTTGTCTCACTGCTTCAAAACACCTTCTCCAAGGCGGAGGTGAGCTCCGTTTCCAACCCTTCTGGCTCCTGGATCCAGACACTGGGGAGTTTGGCACACTTCTCCACTCAATTAAAAGATGCTTTTTATAAGCTGGAATTTTCTTCCCCTGCAGGGACTTATATACCATAACAGAACGGAGTCGGGCACTTACTGTCACAGCCAGCCTGGAGATCACTTCTCCATAAATGTCATAGCTGCCAAGGTGCTGCCAAAGCAGCAGCAACCCCAGGCCTGGGAGTCTCATCTGCCAAATCCTACCAGAGAGGAGCAAAATACTCACATCGCTCCTCTTCTGCTTCCTGAGTTAGGACTTTAAAATCCAGGAACCAAGTCTCCAGCCAAGCAATGACAAACGAGACGATAGGAAGTAAATAGCCAAAAGCCCCTTTGGCCAGAAGCTGTGTGGAAGAAAGGAGAAACCATAGGGAGTTCACAGCAACAGGAAAACAGTGGCAGCAATTCCCTGTGAGCCCAAGGAGACCAACCTCGGAGAGGATGACCTTCACAATCAAGAAGGCACTGGATACCAACGTAGTGACCTGAAAAACAAACGTGCACACTTCAGATCCCTGCGAACTCCGGGTGGAGAGAGAAAGCTCCAAACAGGAAAGCAAAAGCTGCCTCCTTACCGCTATGACCCACCAGTGGCGCAGCTTTACGATGGCGTAGGCCAGCAGCAACACAAAGAAACGAAAGAAAGCCAAGACCTTTAAAACAAGAAGCCATGGACACTCGTCACTGCTCTTGTCCCTCTGCCAGGTGCCTGGGAGGACAGACACGAGCCAGGCTCCTGTGGACCTCACTCCTACACAGAGCAGGCCAAGGCTGCAGCAGGATGGGCTGAGCCAAGGGGACCCCAGGATGCAGATATCCCCCCCCCCCCCAAAGCTGCTTCCTCACCTGCAGCAGTCTGAGATACTCACAAATATATCAAAGAAAGAGGTTTTAAAGCTGTAATTGATGATTTCACTCTCCAAGTTCTTCTGAATGCCATCCTTGGTCTGAAGGGGAGACAGGAAACCAGAAAGCCATTGAGTGCACTGATAAGAAACTAATGGCAGAAAGAACCCAGCCAAGCGGTGACCGGAGGTTGCAGCCAGGTCAGGTTATGCATCAGGCATACAAATGCTGCCTCATCTGCCAGGGCAGCACCACGGGAGGATACAACAGCCCATTTCACCCTCGGTTTCACACCGAGGAGCACGAGGCGAGTAGCCAGAGCTGGAGCAGCAACGTCAAACGCTTCTCCATGGGCTCCTCGTAGCCGCTCCTGTGGCTCAGCCGCCAGGTCACAACTCTCACAGCCAGAAGCCCTTGGCTGAACACCTCCCACTCGTGCCCATCACTTCCACGGGTGGCTTTAGGGGACAGACTTCAGCTGTACTGGAGGAGACGTGGAAAACATGGGAAAGTCACAGGAAACTGCTTCTCCAGCACCTTCGTGCTGAATAAAGCATCCCCCGGCTGGATAATCCAAACACCTCCCCTGGGAGGGCTCTTCTCAGGGGTCACTCAGCAGCCTGGTGGGATTTCAGCTGGGATCATCCTTGTGCAAAGCACTGAGGGGTCCCCTCTCCTGTTTTCCAGGCCAGCTGGCTTCCCACGGCTCCCAGCGGTGCTGAGCTGCCCTCCAGGCAAGCTGATGGAGGAAGTCAACCGACAGGTTCAAATGTACGGGCAAAGGGGACGAGGGAGGAGAGGAGGATGAGGGACACGCGCACACACGCAGACCACGAGGAAAGCCAAAAGAGGCCAAAATGCTTCCTGGGATATAGTATGGGAGCGTGGAAAAAGCTCATGGAAGAGCTGTCTTGCCTCACCCCCAGACAATCCGGGGCCAGGCAGCCGCGCTCCTTTTGACACCATAAATCCTGCTCTGGGGAGCCTGGGATGGCTGTTTGTGAGGAAGCGGATGGCTCAGGTAACTGGAACAAATGCTTCACCTTTAGGCTATTGGTTTGAATGCAGCCCAGCTGGCCTGGAAGCTGGTAGAGGCTGGCAGCTGTTTGATGAGCTGTGAGAAACAAGTTGGTGGATCTCAGGCCAGTTCTTGGCAGCCGGGTGTCCTGGCACCCTCTGCTCTTCCAAGGACAGAAGAGGCAGCCATCGGGAAACGGGCCCTCTAGGTCAGGACTGGTGCTTGATATCCAGGGCAAGGGGGGCAAAGCAGTTCTGCGCTGGTGCTTTACCCAAGCTGGGGCTACAGGGCTCGTGCCAGGCAGCTTTGCCCCACACCACTTCACCATGAGATGCTGCAGAATGAGACACAGGGAAGGCTCTGGATTAGGAGCTCTGGGAGGTGTTTTCAGTTTGAACTGAAGAAGAGCTGAAGCATCTTCTGTCCCCGAGAGCAGCGAGTTACAGTTTGCAGGCAACAGACATTTAACAAGGGCCAATTTGCTCAGCTTATCTTGCACTGAAGGAAACCGTTTGATAAAAAAAGGCATTAGTCATGATATGAAGTCGTTGCTCTTCATAAGGAGGCAAATAAGCTGTCCTAATAGCTTTAAATATGCAGCATCTCGGCTCAGGGCCTAAATATCAGCAGTTAGTCACTCATTAATGGCTACCTGCAAGCCCTACGCTCACAGTCACCCTGGTGACCGCGCTGGCACATTATCCCCCTGGGGCTGGAGAGACAGCACCTCTCCAGAGAGCCCAGAGAACAGGGACAAGAGCAGGAGGCCGGGGTCCAAGCCAGGACACCGCTGGCATCGCTGGAATGCTGGCTGGGAGGTGTTTTTTCCAAGGCAGGGGTCTCTTCAGGCCTTCAGTGCTGCAGCGGGCAGGGGAGGGAGCTGCTGGCCCAGACAATCTGTTAAGTGCAGACACCCAGGAGATAAAGAGGGCAGAGATAAGAGCTGTTAAGTGAAGGCAGGATCCAGTGCTGATAAATAAAAGCCAGACGCAGGCAGGGCTGCACACAGAAGCACTGGGGTCTATCTGTTCATCTGCTCTGGGGCTGTTCCACGGGAGGAAGGACATGGCGTACCTGAAACACGCCGCCACCAAGGCTGAAACCAGCCAGGGCCAGTTCAGGAGAAATCCAAACAAAACAAACAGCAGGGAATTGCTTCAATCTGATGGGAATGAGGGAAATAAACTGGATTTCCCGGCTCCTTGCAACAGGTGACTCGCTGAGCAAACACGGCAGCCTGCCAGGCGTGCCGGACCAAAGCCCTCGCGTTCCCCTTCGCGAGTCCCCCGTGCAGCAGAGCAGCATCTCCAGCTCTCAGAAGCTGAGATTACAAAGCTCAAAGCCTCTTTTGTCTGTGCCCAACAGCTGGGTGGGTGTGAGGAGGGTCTGCACATCCTCTGATGCTCGCGGAACAAGACGCTGCAGCAGAGCTGGCAGCTGCCTGGCAAGCACAGCCAGCAGCTTCACTTAAAGAAAGGCGAGCAGGAGAGAAATGGGGCCAAGTGCTCAACCTGGCGATTCCAGGAGCCCCAGATCTTGTTTTGCTCCGACACAGAGCCCGGTGTTAACACCCCTGGATAGCCACAACAGAGCCCGGGTGCAGGAAATGAGCTGGACTTTCGTTTACACTGAGTGCAGCGGCTTCTCAGCCAGCTCCAATCAGCAGAGCGCTGGGAAGAGCAAACAAAGACTTGGCCCCAGCCTTCTGAACCACAGCAATTAGCACCGAGGGAGCTGCATTGCAAAAGCACAACTCAATAGGACAAAGGCTCCTTGGATTTGCTTCCCCCCAACTTACATTCAACTCGATTATCCACAACAAAGAAATGAAGAGCAGGTCGAAGGTGACGAAGAGGCAGAAGGTCCTCCTCACATCCGAGATGGCTTTCCTCTTCTCCAGAGAGAAGTAGCAGTACGGGGAGAAGCCCTGGCTCTGGGAAAACGAGGTGCTGATGGAGGCTATGGCTGGGAGGCTTCGTTCCAGGTTGTGCTGCAGGTCTGTGGGCTTGCTCATCCTCGGCCCAAGCCACTTGGGTCCTACATCAGTCAGGGCAGCATCGGCCAAGTCAGTGCATCACCTGTGAGGAGACACGCAGGGCACCCTCAGGTCTCTGCATATCCCTCCTCTCCCCCTCTAAGGGCAAATATTCCACTTTCCAAATCAGGTCCTGCCGGGTTTGTACAGGGAAAAGGCTAATGCTGGCTTCTGGGCTGCCAAAGAGCCTCCCATTCCGAAGCAAAGACATCCAGGGCTGCCCCGTCTCACCCTGGCACCCCTCGTTGGCACAGGCAGAGACCGCCCTCCCTTCCTGCCCACTGCAGGGAAGGAGGAATTGGCTGGGAAAGGCTCAGAGGTGCCAGGGGTCCACGGAGCCACCAGGAAGTGTCCCTGGGACCTGGAGCAGGCACCCAGCTCACGCCACAGCCGGAGCAGCAGATGGCAAACCCTGTGGAGATGCTGCTGTGGCAGCAGGAAAAAGGCCTCGGGGTGTTTCTACAGCTCCAAGAAAGGAGCAGTTTCCCAGGATCCCGGAGCCAATGCGAGCTTCCCTGTGCTGCAGCAGCCTCCTCTGCAGGGACAGAGCTCCCAGGGGCACAAGGCAAACTGCGAAGCCTCAGGAGTTGGTTATCCATCAGCCAGAGCCCATCCTGCAGAGCCAAGAGAGGACCCGGCTCACTCTGGGAGCAGGACGTTGGGTTTCACACCCGGCTCAGCCAAGCGGAGCAGCAGGAAGGGGCAGGAGCTGCTCCTGGCCCTGCTGCAGTGGCAGTGCCGGGTGGTGCTGCAGCCTCCAGGCTGTTTCCATGCCAAGAGCATTGTATGAAAATCCTTCCTCTCCATCAGCAGGGCATGAGGAGGCCACGGTGTTAATGGACCATGCGACAGAGCACACGCTGCAGACACGCAGGGAAAAGGGGGAAGCCAAAACATTCCAGGGGTTTGCCAGTCCCTGGAGTCACCCATGGCAAAAGCAATGAGCTCTGCGGAAGGCTCCTGCTCAAGCACACAAACCCCAGCTTCTTCCCTGCATTAGCTCCTGCCACAGTGCCTCTGCATCCTCCAGGATCCAAATGTGGTTTGTCAACAGCAGATCACACTCAGAATGACCAGGAGGCCGCAGCTACGCCATGTCTAAGGGGAAAAAACCAGCCCAAGACCTGTGGGAAGGGGCAATCCACGGGGTAGGTGAAGCCGACGAGTCCCATTGGACACCTGAGCAACAGCAGGAGCTTGAGTTGGGACAGGTTTGGGGCTGGAAGGGAACAAAGCCGCGCTCCTGTCAAGTCCCTGTGAGTCTCTCGGAAGGAGCTGCAGGACTTGTCACTTCGGATCAGCCACAGCGGCCGCTCTGAGCCACGGGCCCCGGCTCGAACTGGGGAAAGTTAGAAGACATCTGTGAGAGCTGAATAATGCATCACCTCCGGCAGGGGCTGCCTCCTCCTGCACCGCCTCCGACACCTGCTTTGCACTTAGGCAGCTCCCCCCAAGCCTCACAACGCTTTAAAATCACCCTGTGAGCCCCTCCAGCCCCACTGCCCCCCCCCCCCACCCCGGCCTCTGCAGTGCCAGGAACACGGCGGAGCACAGGGGAATGGCTTTACCCTGCCAGAGGGGAGACTGAGATGAGCTCTTAGGCACAATTCTTCCCTGTGAGGGTGCTGAGGCGCTGGCACAGGGTGCCCAGAGAAGCGGTGGCTGCCCCATCCCTGGCAGTGTTCAAGGCCAGGTTGGACACAGGGGCTTGGAGCAAGCTGCTCTGGTGGAAGGTGTCTCTGCCCGTGGCAGGGGTTGGAATTGTGTGAGCTTCAAGGTCCCTTCATCCCAAACCATTCCATGATATGGCAGAGCCCAGCTCTGCCAGCCCAAACCATGAAACCCCAGCTTCCCCCAGCAATAACTCACTCCTGGGGGAAGAACCAGCAAAAAGGACTTCACCTTCAGAGCACTGTGGGGCAGAGCAGAAACATTTGAGGCCCGGATGAAGCCCCTCGACTGGGGCTGCATCTTCAGGCAGGAGAAAGCTGAGAGCAGCAGGAGCAGGGATGGCAGTGTGCAGAAATGTGCCTTTTTCTGGGTGACAGATAAATTATTGAGAGCCCTGGTGCTGTATTATGCATTCAGCATCCTCCGCAGCCTGCGAGGGGCTTGGAGCAGCTCTCACAGCCAACACCAGCCCCGAGTGAGTGCCAGGAGCGGCAGAGGCTGCCTGAGGGCCACCCGGGTGTCAGGAGCACAGCACCCACACCAGGGACCCCTCGGGGCTTTTCTGGGTGCTCCTGAGGCTCTAAGGGCAGATTTGGGCTCTTCTTGGTGGCGCGAGCTCCTGCTCGCAGGGAGAAGCGGCAAAGGCTCAGGAGTTGGTTATCCATCAGCCAGAGCCCATCCCACAGGGCCAAGAGGGGACCCGGCTCACTCTGGGAGCAGGATTTTGGGTTTCACACCCGACTCAGCCAAGCGCGGAGCAGCTTCCAGGGAGAAGCAGGAGGGGAGAGGCGATGCCCCCATCAGCAGTGAACCCCAATGGGAAGCAAACAGGAAGGGGACAGTGAGACCTTGAGGCAGCAACGACACCCAGAAAGGTCCCCGCAGCACCACTCTGCAGCCCCTGGTGCTGAGGCTCATCCCATCCCTGGGAAAGGCCGGAGCAGCCCCTGCCAAGCCCCAGTGCCACCACCTCTGGAGTGCCACCCCCTCCCCAGCAGCAGCCCTTTCAGATTCTAATCACAAGCCTCCCATTAGCACCCGTTTGCATGTTAATGACACGTCTTCCAGGGAGAAGCTTTTCCATCTTGTGACACCCCTTCTCCTTTCCTCCCGCGCCCCCACTTCCTATTAATGTGTCTTCTCAGCTCACATGACAGCTTCAACAGCTAATTCTCGTGTCACCTCTGCTGAGAGCGAGCAGCCTCTGCACCAGCACTGCACCAGGGGAAGAAAAGCCTCTGGTGCACAGCAAGACGGATGAGACCCTGCAGAGGCACCGACCACAGAGGCTGACACGTGCCTGAGCTTCAAAGAGGCCTTTAAAACACAAAGGGTGAAGGTCAGACACTAAACCTCCCTCTAAAATAGCCCCAAACCAGAAAGAGCCTGGAACTGGTCAGCACAAAGACAGGACCAAAACAAGGGATCAACAGCCCTGGTCCACACAGGGGTTTGTCTGTATTCCACGAGGAAAGGCTCTGGGGAGACCTTAGAGCAGCTCCAGTGCCTGAAGGGGCTCCAGGAAACCTGGAGAGGGCTTTGGCCAAGGGCCTGGAGGGACAGGACAGGGGAATGGCTTTAACCTGCCCGAGGGGAGACTGAGATGAGCTCTTAGGCAAAAGCTCTTCCCTGGGAGGGTGCTGAGCCCGCAGCAAAGCACTGCTCAGGCCCCATTGCTCACGGCTGGGACGTGGTTTTCCAGCACTGTGCTCCCGCAGGAAGGGCCGGGAGCAGCGGCCTTCCCCCACAGCCTAAAGCACCTCCCAGGGCTGCTCCCAGCCCATGCCTACACCGGGACATGTCACGTTACATTGACGTGACACAAGGTGACACTGCACAGCAGTGCAGAGCCACCAAGGGACCGGGGCTGCGGATCCAGTGGGATCTGAGGATGGAGAGGCACGAGGTGCAGGCAGAGAGCCCAGGATCCCACCTCCCGCCCAGCATCTCCGGCAGGAACAAGGACACGGGGATTGCCTCACGGGCAGCACATTCCCTGCATGGTCCCACCTGCAACCCCTCACCACAGCCCCAAGGAAAAGGGGTCCCACTGCGCCCCAGGGCCTGGGGCTGCCTCTGCTGCAGGCAAAGGGGCTGCAGCCCCTCAATCCCCCCCCCCCCCCCGTGCCCTTGGTAGTGCTTTGCACCACCCAGGGACCAGCCAGACAGCAGCGGCCACCAGCCCCGTGTCAGCGGCCACCAGCCTCGCGTCAATGGACACGAGCACCATGTCAGTGTCAATGGCCACTAGCCCCGTGTCAATGGCCACCAGCCTCGTGTCAATGGCCACCAGCCCCCTGTCAATGGCCACTAGCACCATGTCAGTGTCAATGGCCACTAGCCCCGTGTCAATGGCCACCAGCCCCCTGTCAATGGCCACTAGCACCATGTCAGCGTCAATGGCCACTAGCCCCGTGTCAATGGCCACCAGCCGTGTCAGTGGCCACCAGACTCATGTCAATAGCCACCAGCCCCGTGTCAGTGGACATGAGCACAGTGTCAGTGTCAATGGCCAACAGCCCCGTATCAGTGGCCACCGGCCCCCTATCAAAGGCCACCAGACTCATGTCAATAGCCACCAGCCCCGTGTCAGTGGACACGAGCACCGTGTCAGTGTCAATGGCCACCAGCCCCGTGTCAGTGGCCACCGGCCCCCTATCAAAGGCCACCCGACTCATGTCAATAGCCACCAGCCCCGTGTCAGTGGGGACGAGGCTCAGCGGCTCTCTCCCCCGCAGCAGCGCTGACGGGGCCATGCCAAGCACCAGGGGACACCGGAGCCCCGGGTCCGGCCCCGCGGCTGCCCGGGCACGGCCCCGCTCGGAGCGGCCGCTGTAGCCCCCCCCGACGGCCGCGCTCCGGGGCCCGCGGACGGCTCCCAGGCCCCAGCACCCGGCCCAGGAACCCTCGGTCCCGCCGGCAACGGCCCCATTCCCGGTCCCGGCCCCATTCCCATTCCCGTTCCCGTTCCCGGTACCTGCGGCCGCCCGGCACCGGCCCCGCCGGAAGCTGACCCCAGTACACGCAGCTTCCGGCACCGCCGCCTCTGACCCCAGAAGGGAAGCGCCAGAGCGAGGCTGAGCCGGCGCAAACCATCGACGGCCCGGCGGGGGGGGTGGTGCGGATGGGCCCGAAAGGGCCGAGGGAGAAACCATCTCATACGCGGGGGGGGGATCAGTGGGGCTGGGAGGGACCATTTCCCACGGGGGGGGATCGGTGGGGCTGGGAGGGACCATTCCCCACTCAGGGGGGATCAATGGGATGGAAGGGCCCATTCCTCACAGGATGAGGGCATCAGTGGGGCTGGGAGAGACCATTCCCTACCGGGGGCGGATCGGTGGGGCTGGGAGGGACCATTCACCTCCAGAGGGGGGGATCAGTGGGGCTGGGAGGGACCATTCCTGCGGGAGAGGGAGGGTGTCTATGGGGCACCCGTGTCTGCCCCACAGCCCTGGCCCACGGCTCCTTGCTCTCGCCCCACCGATGCTCGGACCACCCAAAACCCGGGGGTCGGACACCCCCCCACGGCCACCACCACCACTCCCGCCCCCCAGACCAGGCTCCATCCTCTCTGTACAGCCGTTTATTGCGGGCAGGGGGCTCAGCTCGATGTGGGGCCGGGGGGTCCCCAACAGCCCCCCGGGGGGGTCCCGGCCCCTCGCGTGGGACCCCCAGTGCGAAGCAGGGCGGCCGTGGCCATGTGTGGGGCGGCACACGAAGCGCAGGCAGGGCAGCAGTGGGGCGATGGGGGGCAGTGGGGAGAGGGGGGGCACCGGCGAAGCTGCTGCAGCCGGGGGGTGCCGGGTCCCGGTGCCGGTTAACTGGTGCCCAGGGGGTAGGTGGGCGAATGGCGCTCGGTGCCGATGGGGCGAGACGGAACCTCGGCGAAGCCGACGTGTCGCCGCTCTGGGGATGGATGGAGGGATAATGGTGGATGGGTACATGGAGCGAAGCAGGGATGAAAGGGGGAATGGAGGGAAGGATGGATGGATGATGGAGGGGTGGAAGGATGGAGAGCGTGAGAGAAGAAGGAATGGATGGATGGATGGATGGATGGATGGATGGATGGATGGATGGATGGATGGATGGAGGGATGGATGGATGGATGGATGCATGGGTGGATGCATGGGTGGATGGATGGATGGATGGATGGATGGATGGATGGATGGATGCATGGGTGGATGGATGGATGGATGGATGGATGGATGGATGGATGGATGGATGGATGCATGGATGCATGGGTGGATGGATGGATGGATGGAGCGATGGAGGGATTGAGGGATGGATGGAGGGAAGGATGGAAGGATGGAGGGATGGAGGGATTGAGTGATAGATGATGGAGGAATGGATGGATGCATGGGTGGATGGATGCATGGATGAATGAATGGATGGATGGATGGAGGGTGGGATTGAGGGATGGATGGAGGAAAGGATGGAAGGATGGATGGATGGAGGGATGGATTTATGGATGGAGGGAGGGGGGGAGGGATGGATGGATGGATTGATGGAGGGATGGACAGGCAGAGGGTCAGGCGCCATCAGCACCAGAGGGAGACACCGGGGACAGGGGGGGCTGACACCCCACGTACCCCCGGTGCCGCCATCCTCCTCTTCCTCTTCCTCCAGTCCTTCGGGATCCTCCGGGATCTCGGACACCGTCAACGACTTCAGGTCCTGGCCGCGCTCCTCGATGCCGCCGGCGAAGGACACCTTCTGCCCGCCTGCGGGACCCGGCTCCGGGGTGACCCGGCTGCGGGGGCCCCCAGCGCCTCCCCCCGGCCCATCCCTTTACCTTTCCGCTTGTGAGCCTTGGGGCCGCCGAAGTAGCTCCGCTCGGCTCGGGCCTGGCTCCCCGGCGCTGCTCGGGCGGGCGCGGGTGAGCAGAGGGCAGAGGGAGGCGCGAACGGCACCGCCGCAGCCCCGCGGGGCACGGACGCGCGCCCCCCCCCCCCCCTCGGGTAGGGGACGCGGGGCACAGCAGCCACAGCCGCTGCGCTCCCCCCGCGCACCCGCCCTCACCCCAAGGGCTGCAGGGGATGGTGGCGCCCGTGTCCGCAGCGCTGGGCTCGGGGTGCCCCATCCCCGTGTCCCCCAGGATCCGACATCCCCGTCCCCATGTCCCGCAGGGTTCCAACGTGTTCATCCCCGTGTCCCCCAGGATCCGACATCCCCGTCCCCATGTCCCGCAGGGTTCCAACGTGTTCATCCCCGTGTCCCCCAGGATCCGACATCCCCATTCCCTGGACATATCTGCTGCGCTCCTGCGCCTCTGTCCCCCAGGCTCCAATATCCCTGCCCCATGTCCCCTGGGCTCCAGAAATCCCAACACCATGTCCCCCAGGATCCAACATTCCTGTGTCCATGTCCCCCAGGATCCAATATCCTCATTCCCATGTCCCCCATGATCCAATATCCTCATTCCCATGTCCCCCAGGATCCAATATCCTCATTCCCATGTCCCCCAGGATCCAATATCCTCATTCCCATGTCCCCCAGGATCCAACACCCTCATTCCCATGTCCCCCAGCATCCGACATCCCGTCCCCACATCCCAAGGCTTCAGCACCCCGTCCCCATGTCCCCCAGACTCCCACATCCCCGTCTCACTCACCAGGCTCAAGGGCACTGTCAGGGTCACAGGCACGGGCCAGCTCATGCTCCCCATCATCGGCCTCCCCATCAGAGCTGTCCCCCCCGGCCAGGCCACCCTCCAGGTGGGACTGGACGATGCGCTGCACCGCTGGGGAGGCAGCAGCGTCAGCACTGGGAGCACTGGTATCTCCCCATGGAGCACCCAGAGGGGTGTGGGGAGCCCCGGGTGCCCTCAGCCCACCCCGCACAGCTCCGTGCCTCAGTTTCCCCATTCAGACGGCTCATGCAGTACCTTTGAGCGAGGGTGGGGTGTAGGCACACGGGTTGGTCCTCTTTGGTTTCAGCAGGCAGCTCTCACGCTGCGAGAGGGAATGGCTTCAGGAATGGGGTCCTGGTGCATCCTCCCCCCCCAATGTCAGGGGTCACCATGGACCGAGGGGAGCCAGGTACCCCACGGGGAGGTGGGTGCTGTAATGGGGGTCCCGCCATGGAGATGCCCGGATAGAGATGCTGTGATGGGGATACCTCAATGGGCACCCCGGGATGGAGATGCTGCAATGGGGGTCCTGCAATGGGGACCCAGGACTGACACACCCCCCCCCAGGAATGAGGACCCTGCAAGTGGGGATCCAGTGTCAATGAGGACCCTGCAATGGAGATCCTTCATTGGGGTCCCCATGATAGAGATCCCACCACTCTGTGGTGTCCCTGTGATGGTCACGGGGCTGTTTGACCGCAGCCAAACCCCAGAGCATGGCTGGGCTCCGTGTCCCCGTCCCCTCAGTGCCGGCGCCGGGTGCCGGTGCCGGGCATGGAACTGATAAGCGTGGGGCCAGACTGGGCCCTGATAACCCCCCGGTGCCCTGGGATGGGGAGCGGGGCTGCCCCAGGTGTCCCGGTGCCACTCACCTGGTAGGGCAGGGACTCGTCCTCTGGGTCGGTGGCAGCAATGGAGAGAGAAGAATGAATGGGACATGGGGCTGACAGCACCCGGCAGAGCCAGGCAGGTACCTGGCATCCCCAGACCCCTGCTCCAGGGGTTACCTTCCCGCCAGGGACCTGCCACTGCATCCCATCCCTGCCACTGCATTCCTTATGTGACACCCCATCCCCTCCCTGCCACCATGTCCCATCCCTGATGTCCCAATCCATAGGTGACATCCGCAACCCGTCCCACCGCTGCGTTCCCTCCCCACTACCATGTCCCATCCTGGATATCTCATACCGTGCATGACACCACACCCCGTCCTTATCACCACATCCCATCCCTGCCACTACATCCTATCAGTGACACCAGATGTCCCCTGACACCGCGTCCATCCCTGTCCCATGTCCCATTCCCGGCCGCTGCACTGCTCACCTGGGGATGAGTGCTCAGAGAGCTGGAAGAGCATGGCCGGCGTGGGCCTCCGCCGCCGGATCTGGGGCACAGCGGGGTGTCACCGGCTGGGGACCCGCAGCGTCCCCGTCCCCTGCACCCCGGGGCCAAGGGCCCATGCACATGCCTGCACATGTGTGATGCGTGTCTATGTATGTGTATGCGTGTGAGCGCGGGTGCGGGCAGGGACCGTGTGGGGCCGTGGCCCCATCCCTGGGTCCCCACGATGTCCCCAGTCCCCTCCAGCCCCTGCCCGGTCCCTCCGTGGGGGCTCCGGATCCGGCGTGTGCCTGGGACGTCCCCTTGGGCTGGGTACAACAGTGGCTGCACCGTCCCCCAGCGTGTCCTGTCCCTTCAGTCCCATCCCTGTCCCTGTCCTGTCCCTTCAGTCCCATCCCTTCCCTTCCTCCCAGTCCTTGTCCCCGTTCTGTCCCCTCTGTCCCATCCCCGTCCCCCTGCACAACTCTCCCTCTGCGGGACCGCAGCTCACACCTCGGAGGTACCTCGGAGCTCCCCAGTCCCGTCCCCGTCTCTCCCTTGTCCCGTGCTGTCCCCCCCATCCAGCCTTGTCCCCTCTGTCCCTCCCGTTCCATGTCCTGTCCCCTCTATCCCCTCCGATCCCACTTACCCCGCTCACTCAATTCCATTCCGTCCTTTCTGTCCCCTTTAATCCCCCTTGTCCGGCTCTCCCGGTCCCTTCCCCTCCCTCCTGTCCCCTCTGTCCCCTCCATCCCTGTCCTGTCCCTTTCGATCCCCCTAGTCCCGCTTTCCCGGTCCCTTCCTTCCCTCCTGTCCCCTCCGATCCCCCAGTTCCATCCCTCCTGTCCCACTCTGCCCCCATCCCTCCTCCAAGACCCGGCACCTCGGAGCTTTCCCGTTCCCCCCATCCCTCCCGGTCACACCGGGGGTCCCTCGTCACCGCGGCGACCTCGGGGATGCCGAGGGACCCCCGGGGTGCCCCCATACCCCGATGTGTCCCCTCACCATCTCCACAGCGCGGGGGTCCAGCTGGCTGGGGGGGGCCGGCACCGAGAACTGGATCTTCTTGCGGTCCTTGGGGTCCATGGTCACCGCCGTTGCCGGTGAGGGGGGGTCTCAGCCACCGGTACAGAGCGGGGAGTTCGGTAGCACCCGGGGCTCCGGTACGGCGAGGACTGAGAGTGGCGGGAGGTGGGGAAAGCAGAGCCGGTGAGGAGGAGGAGGAGGAGGAGGAAGGAGAGGGAGGGAGGACACATCTCCTACCAAGCACTGAATTATTCATCCCCCCCTCCCGGGGCAGGGGGGCTGAGGCCGAGGTAATGAGCCCTTGGGGAGCCCCTCAGGGGGTTCAGACAAGCTGAGGGGGGGCTTTAACCCCTTCCCTGCCAAGGGGGTGTCCCCCGATGGGACAGCGATGGGAATGGGATGGGAAGAGGCGCCTCCATGTGAGTCCCCATTCCTTGTGCCTCGGTTTCCCCACTAAGCTGCAACCGGGGGGCAGGGGCACGGCCATTTACACCCTTGGATGGGCAGCAGGAAAATCCCCACACCCCACCTGCTCTGATCCACACGGGCCAGGGACACAGCTCAGGCAGCGATGGGATCTCCCAGGGGATATGGCCAGGGGATATCCATGCGGACTTGGGACACCCAGAATGTCCCATTGTACTTCCACCAGCCACAGCCCCGGGACACGGGGTGTGCCAGAGGCAGAGGACTCTGCCCTCACCCGCGCCGTGCCCCGCTCTTCCCGGTTTTCCTGGTGGAAAATTCCACCAAACCCAAAGTTTCCCCCTGGGAAGCGGAGGTCTCCTTCCCCACCACCCCCCCCACCCCACCCCCCGCCTTGGGCACAGGTTCCAGCCCGGCCACCGCTCGGCACCGGGGTCCGATGCGGCGCTGCCGGCAGGGACCCGGGCATCGAGGGCACCTTCGGGCTTAACGCAGGGGAACAGCGGAGGCGGGGGGGGGTGGTTCCTGCCCCATCACGGGGTGTCCTGGCCGGGGGACAAGGCCGGGGCGGTGGCGCTGAGGAAGCTGCCTCCAAGGAGGAACGAGGAAGAGGGAGCCGGGAGCTGGCTCCGGCCCCCGGATCTCCCGGTGCTCCAAAGGCTGCGGGTGGCCGCGGGCCAGCAGCCGCCGCTCCAGCAAAATATTTACCCGAGTGGCACCGTGCCACGGAGCAGCCTCCTCCCACCGCCCGGCACAGCGCGGCACAGCGCGGCTCTGCGTGGCAAAGCGTGGCAAAGCACGGCAAAGTGTGGCAAAGCTGGACCCTGGGTGGCCAAACCTGGCCCTGCGCATGGCGCTGCCAACCTCAGGGCACCGGCCCTACGGAGGGGACAGCAGCGGGACAGGGTGTGGGGTCCCTCGGTCACCCCGTGCCCAGGCTGAGCCCATGCGAGGCTCAGAGCATCGTCCCCATCCTCATCCCCATCCCGCCATCCCATCGCGGGACCCGGGTCGTTATGGCAACAGGTTCCCAGGCTCCATCCCGCTGCCGTTCCCGCTCCTGCCGCCTACGAAGACACGGAGCGAGGGGGTGGTCGGGCCCCCTCCCCTCCCTGCGCTGCGGCAGCGGCAGCACCCGCAGCCCCCCGGGATCGGCACACGCCGCCCGCGCCCGCACCCACACAGCCGCGCACCCTCCGTGGCACGTGGGGAGCCGCAGCGGGCCCGGCACCGGCGCCCTCCCCGCCACGCAGCGCCGGCCGCGTGTGCCGCACACGGTCACTCCTTACCCACCGGCTCAGCCCCATCCATCCCATGGGCACCCGGGCAGGGGCACACCGGGGGTTGCGCCGTGCCCGTGCCCATCCCCGTGCGTCGTGGCGGGGGCTGCGGCAGCGCATCCTCCTGCAGAGACAGTAAAAATAGCAGCAGCAGGTTCAGGACGTGGAGTTCGCTCCCCACCGGCGACAGGAGCCGGAGGCTGCGCCCACCGGTGCAGCAACGGCACCGCCGGACTTGTGGGGCTGCGGTGTCGGAGGGGCGGCAGTGGGGCTGCGGCGGCGTGGTGTGGTGTAGGGATGGGGTGGCATGAGGATGGGATGGCATAAAGATGAGGTGATATAGGGATGGGGTGGCAATGGGATGGGGTGGCATGGGGATGGGCTGACAGGGATGAGGTGCTGCGAGGATGGGATGGCATAAAGATGAGGTGATATAGGGATGGGGTGGGATGGGGTGGCATAAGGATGAGGTGATACAGAGATGGGGTGGCACAGGGATGGGGTGATATGGCGATGGGCTGACAGGGATGAGGTGCTGTGGGGATGGGGTGGCATAAGGATGAGGTGATATAGGGGTGGGGTGGCATAGGATGGGTGGCATAAGGATGAGGTGATATAGGGATGGGGTGGCAGGGATGAGGTGTTGTGGGAATGGGGTGGCATAAGGATGAGGTGATATAGGGATGGGGTGGCATAGGAATGGGGTGGCATAAGAATGAGGTGATATAGGGATGGGGTGTCATAGGGATGGGGTGGCATGGGGATGGGGTGACAGGGATGAGGTGGCCCGGGGGTTGGACCATGGTGGGGACAGGGTATACAGGGGTGGAGCATCATGGTGATGGGGCACCCCAGGGATGGGGCACTGAGACACAAACACACACCCCCTGGGGATGGAGCACTGTGGGAACAAGGCACCGGGGGGGGACAGGGGGGGAACACGGGGGGACACGGGGGCACACGGGGCACCGCGGGGCCGGAGCATCGTGGAGACATCGATCGTTGGGTCTGAAAGGTGAGCGTCGGGGGGCGGGGCCTGTGCGCAGGAGGGGGCGGGGCTAATGGGCTGGGAGGGGCTTTGGAAGGGGGAGTCTGTGAGTGCCGGGTCCGCACTCCAGGGCCCATCACTCCGGGTGTCCCCCCCGACCCTCCGTCGCACCCCAGGACCCCGGTGGGTCGCAGCCCCCCCGGGTTGCAGAGGACGTGCCGGGAGTGGGAACACGTGTGGGAACACGCTGGATCCCGGGGGGGGGGGCCGCGGGGACTTTAACTCCTTCCTTGCTTCTACCCCCCAGCCACAGGCTTAGGGTGCTCCAGAGGACGTGGGGGACGCCCCCCATCAAAGAGGGCTTCCATTGGGGTGGCTGGGGACATGGCCACCCCTATGGTGGCATTGGGGGGGGGGTCTAGCATCCCCTTTACGCCGCAGGGCTGGGGGCTGCACCCCACTGCAATGGGGACCCTGGTGCAAGGAGGGGGACGTGTCCCTGTGGCATCTGGCACCATGAGGATGGGTCCTGTCCCTCCCGCTCTGGGCCTGGTCCCGGTGCCCATCGGCTCAGTGGCATGCCACCGGCAGATGCCATCCCCGGTGCTGGCAGGGTCACCGCGGCGCTGGCACAGCCACACGGTGAGCACAGGGCTGGGCACGGGCTCAAGGGCTTTGGCACAGGGTGACCATGGCAGGAGCCATCCCGCTTGGCAGCCACCAGCCCGTGTCGAGCCTCGCACCCTGAGGTGCTGCCATGGGGGCAATGGGGGGTCCTGGGACATTACCTCGGGATGCGCACCCCCTCAGATAGGACCATGCATCTGTTTGGGGGAGTCCTGTGCCCTGCTCTGCCCAACCTGGGAGGTTTGAATAGGCCAAACCGGGGGGTGGGGACAACCCTGAGGCCCCAAACAAGGAGAGGACGTGGCCACCCGGGGGTCTCCTTTTGCTGGGGCCATGCCTCAGTTTACCCACCTGTAGAACCCCGGCTCCATCCCCGTCTTCCCCCTCCCTAATGACCTGCGAGCTCAGGGGACCCCCAAAGCCCGCCCCAGTGCCCCCACAGCAGGGTGGGCTGCATGGGAGAGGGGTCCCATCCCTGCTGCCCCCCATCCCCATCACTGGCACCCTCCCGGCGGGGGCCCGGCCGCCAGCACAGAGCAGTTTTGCTGCCTCCATTCCCAGAAGAAAGACTAAAGTTAAAACATCTGTTAATTTATAAACCAATTTAACCATGACTGGTTAATAAATAGGAACCAGCTGCCACCCCCCCACCCCCCCCCCGCCTGGGCCAGGGGACGCGCAGCCGGCCGGGCACCCCCCCTCCCCACAGCCCCCCAGGGTCAATGTCACTTGTCCCGGTTGGGGTATCACGAGGGTCCCCGCTAAGGGATGGTGGGGAGAGCACATGGGGAGGGTGGCACGGCTGGGATGGGCGCAGGGGGTGTCGTGATTCATGGAGGGGTCCTGGGTGGGTGGTGTGCGTGTGGGCATGCACAGGAGTGTGTGCATACATGTATGTACTAGATATGTGCATGTGTGTGCATCCACATGTGTGCGCAGGAGTGTGTGCAGTGCTTACATGTATGTGCCAGGGATGCGAGTGCGTGAGCATCCACACACATGTGTCTAAGTACACAGGAGTGTGTGTGTGTGCTTGCATGTATGTGCCAGGGATGTTCATTCTGTGCATCCATATGCACATGCATGTGTATGTGCCAGGGAGGTGCATGTGTGCACAGGAGGGGGCATGTATGTGCGTGTGTGTGTGTGCTGCAAAGGAGCACGCAGGATGCATATGTGTGCGTGCACAGCCCCTGTGTATGTCCCCCAGTGGGTCTGGGTGCCAAGCCTGGACCTAGAGGGCTGCTGCCCCCATGGGGCTGGGGGCTGGGGATGAGGACTCCCATGGAGCATCCCCACTGCACAGGGATCCAGGATGGATGTGGATGGAGACAGGCCCAGTCCAGGCACTGTGCCCAGGGATGACCGCAGCGATGGGGCTGGGTTGTGGGGTCCCCACTCCTACCCCCCAACACCCCCCCATGCCATCACCCCATCCCCACTCCCCCCTCGGCCGCGCGCCCCAACACGTGTCGCAATAGTAATGTAATTTGTACGTTAACAATGGGCAGCTTGAGGTTTATATTTAATTACACCGTTTGCACCAACCTGAACTCACCCTTATTCATCAATAATGCATGGGCTTGTGTTTAGCGCTGCTTAATTAATCTGTGCTTACGACAATTAAAGGCTTGCAAAATCCCCAAAGGTGGCAGCGGGGAGCGGCTGCGCCGTGCGCTGTGCTCGTGGTGATGGTGATGGTGATGGTGATGGTGTGCTCGTGGTGATGGTGTGCTCGTGGTGATGGTGATGGTGTGCTTGTGGTGATGGTGTGCTCGTGATGATGGTGATGGTGTGGTCATGGTGGCAGCTTGGTGATGGTGGCCAGCAGGACAGTGATCCTCATGAGTGACCTCAATACCCACATCCTCGAGGGTAGTCCATACCATGAGTGGCCCCACACCTCCTGTCCAACCGCTGTACCCCTGAGCGCTGCGGTGAGGACCCTTGCCTCAGTTTCCCCATGAGGACACAACAACCACCAGCAGCGACCCCCCTGTGCCTCCAACCTCCCTCCTCCAATTTGCCTTTTGCGTCATTTTCCCTTTTCCCTGCCTATTGTCCATGCCCTCTCCCGCTGCGGCGCACCAAAGCCGGTGCCCCCGGTGCCCCCGGTGCCCCCGGTGCCAGGCCGTGCCACACCGGCTCTGTGCCTTTAAGCGCGGCACCGCGGCTGTCCCGGATCAGCCCAAGCGCCTATTAAAATTTTATGCGAAGTGTAAATGGGCCAAGTCTCCAGCTTCCCGCTCCCTCCGAATGATTTATTACTCGCAAATACCACAGAACTAATTAGTATAGTAATTAATTAATACGAATTTGCATATTTGCATGTGCAATTAGTGCAGTGGAGTGATTACTCTGAAAATGAGAAGTTGGGCTTGTCAGATGGTAGTGTGAACTGGAGTGGAAAAGCCTCGTGCAAATGAACCTGGGTGGCGATGGTGGCGATGGTGGTGATGGTGGTGACGGTGGGCACGCGGCAGCACGCGGTGGTTGCGGCCCTGGGAGGGTGCGAGGACCCACACATGGGGGGCACAGCCCTAGGGACCCCCATCAGCCCCGGCCTGGCCCTGGTCCCCACCATAGGGACCAGATCCATCCCTCGGCCATCTCCATGGCGACTCGCTGTGCCAGGCACATCGCCATGGCAACGGACTGGGCCACGCATCCTCGCCATGGCGACTGTCGTCATTGGCGCCCTGTCACCATGGAGACTCCCCCCTCCTGCTCCCCAAATCCACTCCATGCCCCTCTTTCCACAGGGTGCTGATGAGCCCCAAAGTCACCCGGGATGCAGGATGGGGGTCCACAATATCCCCAGGGATGGGAAGCCTCAGAGCACCCTGGGATGGGGGCAAGGACCCCAGGGTGCTGGGTGAGAGGGTTGCCCATTGCCATGGGGGTGGCAGGAAGAGCTGATCCCCACACCGAGCCCCATGATGGCAGCACCAGGCTGGATCAGGTCCCCAGGACCAGTGGCCTGAGGCTTCCCCAGGATGGGGGTCCAGTACCTCCAGCCCCACAATCCAAATCCTGCCCTTTGCCTTTGTCCCTGGTGCCACCCAGCAGCCCCTTGCCCATGGCCTCGTGCCCACCTGCCCTGCTGAGGCCCGATGCCACTCAATGCATCCCTGAGAGGGTCTGGGGACACCAGCGCAGAGGGGTCGGGGGGGGGGGCGATGGAGGCAGCCCCCATCGCTGATCCCACCACATCCCCCCCACCACCACTCCCCCCGCAATGTGCCATCTGCCGCAGGGGGGACGGTGCCAGTCGTGCTCCTTCAGTCACACTGCGCCCACGCTGGTGGTACCATGGGACTGTAAACCCACCCCCGTTCCCCCATTGACCCGGCCTGGGCAGGCACTGGGGGGGAATGCTGTGGCTCACAGGGGGTCTCCCGGGGCCTTGTGATGTCAGAGGGCAGCAGTTGTGATGTCATAGCCCACTGTGACCTCATCATGGTGGCCTTGTTACCTCACCAGCAGCCAGCTCTGATGGTGGCACAATGGTGACCTCTTCAGCCCTGGATCCCGGGCTGGGGTCCCCCCATTCCAGCCTCTTGTCCCCAAGGAGCATCTGCCCCTGTCAGGGTGACCCCCGGGTGATGAAGGAGCAGGCGGGAGACGCACAAGTCCCCTGGGGTCATCCATGTGCCCTCACCAGCACCCTCCATCCCCAGCCCCAAACTGGGGTCCAGTGGGCAATGGCTCCCGCAGTTTCCCGCTGAACAATTCCCAGTGCAATTCGTCTAATGAACAGCATGTGCCTCAAAGCCCGCCTGGCCAGGCCCCGGCCCTATGGGCAGGGGGTGAGCAGGGCTCTGCCCCTTCCCTCCCTCCAGTGCCTCAGTTTCCCTCCACCATCAGCCTTCCTCCTCCCAGCCTCCCCATCCCAACCATGACCCCGCGGTCCCTGTTGAAGAGCCCTTTAGGGACAAGCAAGGCACCCACAACCCCATCCCCATCCCACAGAGCCCCCCAACCTCAGCTGGGCCCCAGCTCACCCGGTGACCGGGGATGAGTCCCACGAGGGAGTTGATGCTCCATGGACAGGGACGGGGACGGCCTCAGCTCCCGCTCCCGCCGCTCTCCTCCCCTCGGCTGCCATTCCCGGCGGTGGCTCCGCCGCACGTTCTCGCATCCATCTCTCCCCAGCTTTCACCTCCCAGAAATATTGCAGCGCGGAGCCGGCTCCATCTGGCACCGCGGCCCCCGCCTCCCCCCGCCACCGCTCGCACCGCACTCGGGCCCTGCACGGCTCAGACCCGCCGCGGGGGAACGGGGACCGACGGGGCGGGGGGACCCGGGGCGGGTGCCCCCCGTCCCACGGCCGCGCTGCCGGGCTCCGATGTGGCAGCCGGAGGAGCTCGCCCCGTGCGGGGCCCCTGGGAGCCAGCCTGGACCCATCTGGTGCCCAGCGGGGTGCCAGCACCCTGCTCCGCACTATGTCCGTCCGGATGCCACGTGTCCCCCCGGCACCCACCTCCTGGATGGAGCTGCCACTGCTGTTCCAGGCAGGATCCCCATCCCCATCCATCCATCGCCTTCCTGCTGGAGGGAGGGGAAGGAACACAGAGGATGAGTTTTGGAGGAGGAAAGAGCTTCCTGCACCAGCCAAACGCCGGGCAGCGAGACCCAGGGGACCTGAGGCGACAGTGCCGGGAAATCCGGCCCCTGGACATGAGAATCAGCAGCAGGATGGGGATCGGAGCCCCAGGGTCACCCAGCCCCGACCCCCTGGAGCAAGAGAAACCCCCCCACCCCTCCCCTGCACCCAAAGCGCCAGCCCCCAGCCCTGCTGCCCTCACCCTGGGTTCACCCCAACCTCGCTGCCCAGGGCAGCCCCATCTCCCCGGGGGCTGGATCCTGCTCGTGCTGTGACACCGGGAGCCCGTTCCTCACCCGGGGTGACCCCGCCTCCCAAAAGCACCCAGACACCAGGATGCGGCTGGTGCCATCATCAGCCATGGCAGAGGGGATGGCACAGGGATGGCACCGAGCCCCCTGGTCCTGCCCACACCGCGGGCTGTGTCCCGGCACAACGCTCTGGTTTGGGTTTTCATCCCCCCCCCCCCCCCTTTCATCTCCTCTCCCCGTTTCATGTCTCCACTTTCTTCTCCCTCCAAGCGCTGTGAATGCTGATGAGCCTCACGCCGGCGCCCACCCTCACCGCTCCCCGGCTGCTAATTAGGCTGGAAGGGATGCACTGGGCCAGGGGCTTGTGGCTTCCCCCTGTCCCCATCCCTGTCCCCATCCCTGTCCCCGCACAGGCCAGCGCAGGCATCTCCTCAGCCTGGGGCAGCCCCATGGTACCAGGAACCATGGCACCATCAGCTTTGCTGCCCTGACACCGGGGTGCAGCCATGCCAGGGGGAGCCAAGGGCAGCGTGGTGGGGACTTACCCATCACTGGTGGGCACTGGGTGGGCTCCTGGGGCACGGTGATGCCCACCTGGACCCCAGGCAGCCAAATGAAGATGGCAACAACAGCGGGAGGTGGTCAGGGCTGCGATGTGCAGGGAGGGTGCCCAGGTTTTGGTGCCTCGGCATGGCACCGGCACCGGCGCCGGCATGGCTGGGGTGGGCTCTGCCTCCCCATGGGCCGGCTCCAGCTCCGGTGCCATCTGCTCGGCCACAGCCGTGAGTGACAGTCGGAGGGTTCGGGGGGAACGCCGGTGGAGGCCCCTCTGTCACGTGCCAGCGCCGGCACCTGCACTGGAGGAGTGGGTGATGCCGATGCCGCTGGCACAGACCCGGCACCGGCAGCCCTTTGTCTGCGTGTGGGCACAGCCCTGGACACCACGGACACCACGGACACCATGGACACTGTGACCACGCCACGGCTGTGCCACCCTCACCTGCGGTGCATGGCCAGCACATGGCTTGGGGCACCCACTGCCCTGGGTCCTCCTTCCCGTGGGGGGACAGAGGGATCCAGGACACAGAGACATTCCACAGCCAGGAGCAGGGTGCCAGGTGATGGGCTCCAGCTCTCAGGGACACAGCACCCCCATAAGGGGTTCCTTGGCCCCAGTGCTGCCCACCGAAACGGCAGCGGTGATTTCTGGTTGCACATACACCGTGGTGGGAGACAGATTGGGAGGCCAAGGGGTGACGGGGCACTGCCAGGCTGGTGAGGAGGCAGCCAGCAGACAAAGGCCTCGCTGGTTGCACTGTGGCAGGGCCAGGCCTCCACCATGGCCACCATGAGACCTGTGTCAATGGGGGGCATGGACACCGTGTGCACTGGGGAGGCCGTGCTTGTGCGTGTGTGTGCACGTGTGCACGTGTTTGTGTGTGCACGGAGGAGCGTGATGAAGGTCTGTGCATGCCAGGCTGTGCCGTGGGGCTGCAGGGAGAGGTTGGCACCACCATGCTGCCGAGGGGATGTGGGGCAGCAGGCAGAGGCCATGTGCCACCCGCATGGTGACCCACCAGCGCTGCCCACACCCGCACCCACTGCCCCCTTCCTGCATGGCACCGGGCACCACCACCCCACGTCCCCATCCACAACCCCCTGCCCGCACCAGGCCCTCGCCACCGCAGCCATCCCCGGCTCGGCTGGTGGCTGAGGGTGGGGATGGAGCCGGGCGAGCCGCAGATGCCAGCTCCTACCGAGGGTCCCCACGGTGGCTTCCCCCTCGCCCCGGTGCCCGCCGGCTGCCCCCGACACGCTCGGGATGGCCGGTTTCCCCACCGCCGTGGTGCTGGCTCCATTGTTCCTGCCGGCCCCGCCATCGCCTGCATCTCGCCCGGGTCCCATTTTGCGGCGTGTAGGCAGAGCTGTGGATTTGGAAAAGGGTTTTTTTCCCTTTTCCCTGGGTTTTTTTTTTGGAGTACAGAGTGACAGATGGCGAGTCCTCCTTCCCCAGAGAGACAAATCTCCCTGAATGCAAGCGCATGTCAATCATTAGCTCTCATGTGATAGCTCTCGCGCATGACGTGCCAACCATATGGCACTGGCAGCAGAGCTGGTACCCCCTTTGCTGGGTAGAGATGCCACTCTCGCCTCCTTTTGGATAGAGGACTGCAGGAGGCTGGAGCACCTCAAGGAGCCGCGTCCCGGTCCCAGAAGATGCTGGAACAATGAAATAAGAATTCCTGCGGTCCGCCCGAAGGTGAGTTATGTAAAGAAGTGGAGGGCTGGGAGGGCAGCGGAGGAAACTTGAATGGAGAAAAGGCAACTTCCATGTTGATTTGGTTTCTCCGCCACGTCTCGCCCTTTTTTCACCCGGCTTTCGTTCTCCCCCGGCCCTCGCTTCTCCCGTTCCCCACCGATGGGGTTTTCCCCCTCCCCCCGGAGCGCCCCCCACCTCAGGAAGGGGTTGTTGGGGTTCGGGGTTCGCCCCCCCCACCCCGTTTTCACCCCCCCACCCGCTGCTGGGTGCGCCCGGGGCGGCGCGGTCCCGGCGGGACGGAGCGGGCAGCGGCGGCCGAGCGGCATCAACGAAATCAGCGCGGAGCCGCCGCGCCGCCGCCCCCGGGGGCCCCGACCCGGCCGAGCCGCCCCCCCCGCTCCCCCGCGGAGCCCCCGGCCCCCGCCCCGGGCGGTGCCCCCCCCGCCCCGGAACCGCCGCCCCGGCCGGCACCGGGGGTGGCCCCGGTAGCGCCGCCGCCCGGGACCCACGCGCTGCCCCCGGGAGGAAGGGGGGGGACTCGGCCGCCGCCGCCCCCGCCGCCCCCCGCCGCGCCGCCGGTTGATGCCGCCGCATTTCACGGGCCGCGCTCCGGCGGCCGGGGGAGCCCCGGGGCGGCGGGGCCCCGGGCGGGGCTGACGGGGCTGGAGGGGGGGGGCATTGAGGGGCGAGGGGTGGGGGGCAACGGCCGCGCCTCGACCCCCCGGGCCCGGGACGTCGGTGTCGGAGCCGCGGCCGGGGCCGCTCCGCTCCCGCGGCGGGGAAAAGTTGGAGGCGTCAAAGAAGGGCCCCGGTGGCATCGGGCCCGGCCCGCGGGGCACCGGGGCGAGGTGTAGGGGGGGGGCACAGACCGGGTCGAGGCCGGGTGGGGACCGCCGCTGCGGGCGCGGGAGCGGGGGAACGGGCGGCGGCCGAGTGGAGCCCGGAGGAGGGTGGAAGCGGTGCCGGGGGGGGCAGCATCGCCGCGCCCCGAGGGAGCCCCGGTGCCCCCGGTGCGGGTCGGTCGGTGCAGGAGGCGGCGGCGGGCGGCCCCGCGCTTCATTCGTTATCGGCGGCCGGGGAGCGGCGGGGATGGGGATGGGGGGGGCGGGTGGGGGGCCGGGTGGGGGGCGGCGGGCAGCCGGTAACGCCTGGCTCTTTGCCCCCCGTTGCAGCCACGATGTTGACGCGACTTTTCAGCGAGCCCAGCCTGGTCCCCGAGGTCCCGAAATTCGGCGGCTGGGCCGAGGAGTGCGAGGACGATGCCCGCAGCGAGAAGGAGGAGCGGGCGGGGAAGGGCTGCGCCCTCCCCGAGGAGCCGCCCGAGGGGGAGAGCAAGGAGGAAGGGGAGCTAGGCGGGGACGAGGAGGAGGAGGAGGAGGAGGAGGAAGGTTTGGAGGAGGCGGAGGGCGAGCGGCCCAAGAAGCGCGGCCCCAAGAAGCGCAAGATGACCAAGGCGCGTCTGGAACGCTCCAAGCTGCGGCGGCAGAAGGCGAACGCTCGGGAGCGGAACCGAATGCACGACCTGAACGCGGCCCTGGACAACCTGCGGAAGGTTGTGCCCTGCTACTCCAAAACCCAAAAGCTCTCCAAAATCGAGACCCTCCGCTTAGCCAAGAACTACATCTGGGCTCTGTCTGAGATCCTTCGCTCGGGCAAACGGCCCGACCTGGTCTCCTACGTGCAGACTCTGTGCAAGGGGCTCTCGCAACCCACCACCAACCTGGTGGCCGGGTGCCTGCAGCTCAATTCCCGCAACTTCTTAACGGAGCAGGGCCCCGAGGGCGGCCGGTTCCACGGCCCCAGCGCCTCCTTCGCCGTGCACCCTTACCCCTACCCCTGCTCGCGGCTGGCCGCGGCGCAGTGCCCGCCCGCCGCCGGTCCCGGTGCCCACGGGCTGCGGACACACGGCTACTGCGCCTCCGCCTACGAGAGCCTCTACGGGAACGCGTCCCCCGACTACAACAGCTCGGAGTACGACGGCGGGCTCAGCCCCCCGCTCTGCATCAACGGCAACTTCTCCCTCAAGCAGGACTCTTCCTCCCCCGACCACGAGAAAAGCTACCACTACTCTATGCACTACTCGGCGCTGCCCGGCTCCCGGCCCGCCGGCCACAACCTGGTCTTCGGCTCGACGGGGGTGCGCGGGGGGGTCCACTCCGAGAACATCTTCCCCTACGACATGCACCTCCCGCACGAGCGGGGCCCCATGTACGAGGAGCTCAACGCCTTCTTCCACAACTGACCCCCCGCTGATGGGGGGGAACCCACCCCCCGCCCCTCCGGAATGATTTGGGGGGGGGGGGAGGCAGAAGGCACCGGCGGCGACCCCCGCGGAGCGGCCCCCGGGGCTCCGCCGTGGGCTTTGGTGCAATACGGGGACCGGGACCCCGCGCCCCGCGGGGACGAAGTGCTTTTTTGGGAGGATTTCCCCTTTTCCTGAAATTCTTACTCTTATTTACCCGTTAGTTACATGATCAGTGTTATTTATTTAGGCAAACTGTCACTAGCCAGTCAGTTCAGTAATGATTTAGTTAGTGAGCGACTTCTTTATTCAGGTAAATCCGGTTTTATTTCAAGAATTCAGTTAAATTATTATTTATTACGCTAAATTCTTGCTGATGAGGTTAATGAATTAATAAGTTCAATTATTATTTCTTAAGTTAAGTTATTATTTCTTAACTTGAAGAATGATTTCTTTGCTTAAATTGCTATTTACTTGGTCATATTATTATTTACTTAATTTATTATTTACGTAGTTAATTATTATTATTATTATTATTATTATTATTATTATTATTATTATTATTATTATTATTATTATTATTATTATTATTATTATTACATTTCCCCGGGGGGAGGCGCCCAGCGTGGCCCCGGCCTCCCCCATTCACCCTCCGGAGCCTCCCCGGGCTCCCCCCCTCTGCCCTTTGGCTCGAGCCGCGTCGTTTCCTTATTAATTCGTTTTCATTTCATTTTAGCTCTATATTTTTCCTCCCTTTTCCCCCTCATTTTGGGCCGTTTTCCGCCCCCCCCCCCACTGCCGCCACCCCCCCTAAATCACAACACCCCCCCCCCCCGGTATTGGACACCCGCGGGAGCGAGAGGAGCCGCGCTGCGGCGCGGAGCTCAACTTTCCGAAGCAATAAAGAGGCGAAGGGAGGAACCCACATTTCTATCTATGCAAGCGGGCCCGGCCCGGCGGACGCTCAGAGATGCACTTTGCTTTGGGGGGGCCCCGGCCCCGCTCCCCACCCCGGGAGCTCCTCTCGCAGCGCGTGTGTCAGGACGTTTTCTACCTGTTTTCAAAAACTTGAAACGGAAAAAGACACAGAAAAAAAAAGGAAAAAAGAAAAAAAAAAAGACAAAAAAAGGGGAAAAGACAAAAAAATGAAAAGAAAAAAAGAGGAAAAATAATAATAATAATCATGAAAAAAAATAACGAAGCGACCCCCCCCCAGCCCCGCGGAGCGCCCCGGTTCTATGCAAGCGGGGCTCCGGGAGGGGAGGGGGGGAAGCGGGGCTGAGCCCTCTCCCCCCTCCCCGCGGCACCCGCCCCGGCCCCGTGTTTCGCTCCGCTCCGGTTTGCCGCATTCCTCCGGTCGGAGCCACCGGAAGGCCGAGAAACGGCTTTGATTTTCTTTGGTTCTTTTTGTCTTCTTTTCTCGATCTTGGTTATTTTGAGGTTTGGTTTTCTTATTGGACGCTGCCCGCACCCCCTTCGAGAAACCAGCATTTAATAGAGCCCAGGGAGGAGGAGGAGGAGGAGGATTTCGGAGAAAACGTTTTCGAAACGAAAGGGAAAAAAAAAAAAAGAAAAAAAAAAAAAGAGAAAAAATCGAAAAACAAAAATCCCAAAAAAGTTTTGCAAAAAAAAAAAGAAAAAAAAAAGAAAAAAAAGGAAAAAAAAAAAAAAGAAACAAAAAAGAAAAGCAAAACGAACCCACCACAAACCGTGTAGCAAAGGGGACCCGCCTGCCCGACACCAGAAGTGCTTTCGTGTTTCTGTTCCGTTTCATTTCGATTAATAAATATTTATGGCCAACGATATGCAAGACACCCCCCAACCCCCGCGCCGGGAGCCGCGGACACTGCCGGGGACCGGGACCGGGCTGGGGGGGGCCCGGCCGTTCTGCATGCACCGGCCCCCGCCGCAGCCCGGTCCCCGCCGGGGCGGCCCCGCCAGGACTCTCCGGCCGTGACGAGCCGCCGCCGCCGGGGCGATTCGCGGCGAACCCTGTAATTACCGAGCGTCCTTCGACGGCGATTAATAAATATTCAATGTTGACTCCGCCGCCTTCGCCGCTTTCCTTCCGCACCGGGCACCGGGGGCATCGGCCCGACCCCCGCCGCGGTGCCCCCGGTGCCTCCGCCGCTCCCATCGCCCCGAGTGCGCGACCGTCGGTGGGGCGGTGCTGATATAACGCGGCGCTGCCCCATGGGTGTCCCCCCCCGGGACCGGGGAGGCGGTGTCGCGTCCCCCCCCACCTCCTCACCAATTACAGCACCGGGATCTGGAGCGGCGGCCCGGTTCGGTCCCGGTCCGCAGCCCGCGGCCGTGACACGGCTCCGGTCCCACGGGAGCTGTAGGTTGGAGAGTGAAGCCCAGAGCTGGCCCCGGGCCGCGGTGCTGGTGGCTTCGGCGAGGGTGCGCGGCGGCGGCGGCCAAGGCCGGGTTCTCTTGTGGCTGCCCCGGTACCTGGTCGGCTCCCGGTGCCGGGGCCCGATGGAGCCCCGGGGAGCCCCTCTGTGGTGCCAGGTCCCGATGCGGGAGCCTGGTGCCGGTGCCCGGTTCGGAGCTGTCCGCTGCGGCGGTGCTGAACGAGTGCCTGGACCCTGCCGCCTCCGCAGCTCCGTTTACCGTCCGCGCCACCGGGGCTCATCACGCCCCGACGGCCCCGCTTTCCTCCCGGTCCCACAGGCCCGCAGGTTTTGGGGAAACCCGGGCAGATTTGGGATGGGGCCGGGACTCGCCTCGAGCCCGGCCAGGCCCGGGGCCGGCACCGCTGGGGCTGGAGACGGGGAGCGGCTCCAGCGCGGCCCCGACGTGCCGGGGAAGGGAGAGGCGAGGCACCGGGCCCAGGCAGGGGAGCGGATCCAACCGACCCCCGCCGAGCCGCTGCCCCCGGGGCTCCCCGAGCCCCGCGGGACGGTCGCCGGTGGTCGCCGCTCACCGCGGAGGAGCGGAGCCTCTTCCAACGGCACCGGGAAGGGCCTCGCTTCTCCGGGGGACAACTCCCAAGGCGGTGGAGGGGACGACGGGCGGGGAGAGCGCGGCCTTTCTCCCGTCACCCGCTGCCGGCGGCACCGGGGCCGGGGCCCGGAGATGCGGTGGCGAAGGGCGGCTGCCCCGGGGGAGGGGAGAGGATCGAGCGAGGGGCTGCGGGAACCCGCCCGGTGCTCCGGTATGGCCCCGCAATGCGGCCCCGCACGCGGTGCACAGCCCCTGTGCAAAGCTCCGGTGGACGGTTTCGGCGCACGGCCCTGTTCAAATCTCCGGTACAAGGCTTCGGTGCCCGGTTCCGGTGCTGAGCGGCGGCCGCCAGCGGCTCCCGAGGAGGGAGGTCGGGAGCTGCCGCCGCAACCCACCGGGCTCTGTAAGGGGTTAGAGTGATGGTGGGATCAAAGTCCCGTCGGGGCTGGGGGGGTGGTGGTGTTACGGGGGACCCCGCGCTGCTCGACCGGGGGAAACGGGAGATGGGCCAGCAGCGGGGGGGGAACCCCGCAGTGGCGGATCTCGGGGCTCAGCCCCGTTATTCCAAGGCAGGATGAGATGGGGGGGGATTCCCCCCCCGTTACCCCCAGTGCTCCCGGTGCCCCCGGTGCCCGCGTCCCTTTCCCTCTCCCGGCGCGGCGGAGCGCGGCAGGGGCGCGGGGCCAGCGCCAGCTCCGGGTCGCCGCTGCCACCGGCGAGTGCCAGCCGGAGGGGGGGGGAGGAGGAGTCATTGCTTCAGTTTAAATTTCATGGCATCTGTTCATTATTATACAGTGCGGATTTTTATATGGACAGCTAAATTAAAGACAGATTTCTGCCAAAATTGCAGCTACCATAAAAAACCGGAGGCTCCCGGCGCTGGGCGATCGCCGCGCTGCGGAGGAGGCTCCTTTTCGGGGGCCGGGGGCTGCCCGGGGGTCGGGGGTAAGGGGTCGGGATGGGGATGGGGAAGGGGATGCCCTCCCTTGGTCTGTGCCGTGGGGATAGCGGGATCCCGGCCATCGGAGGGTCCCCGGAGCCGCGGCCGGGGCTGGCAGCGGTCCCCGCCGCGCCGGGGGCTGCCGAGCCGCCCCCTCCCCCGCCCGGCCTGCCAGGCTCCATCGCAGAGGAGTTAAAACAAGGACATCTGTGCCTGGAATCGTTGCGAGGCTCCAAACCTGCCAACGCCTGCTGGCACTGGCCGCCGGCAAAGCCGGTTCTCCGGAATGCGGCGCCGCCGGCACCGCGGCCCCGGCCCGCTCACCCCCAGCCTCGCAGCTCTGGGCCCGGCTGGGCTGGGGGGAGGGATGCTCAGCCCCCCATGGGGGGATGTGCAACCCCCCAGGGCAGTGTCCCCACCGTGTCCCTGCGCTCCACGGCGTGGTCGTACTTCGGTTGCGTCCCCTCCTGCTCCACCTTTACCCCCTGCGCCACAGAGGGCTCTGTTCCTATCCCCACGGGCGGGCAGTGGCCATGAGAGATGCCCTGGGGGTCCTCTAGGACCTAGGATGTGCTGGGAGGGGGCGAGTGGTACCCAAGGGAAGGTACCAAGGGCTGGGGGCATCCGGGCACCCAGGGCTCTGCTGTGCAGTCCAGGATTCCACAGCCCAGAGCCCTTTGGAAAGGAAGGAACCTCTCCCCCCCATCCTCCCCCAGGCCTGCCCAGGGATAAAAGGGGCAAAACCCACACAGGGGCAGTGGGAAAGGCTGGTTCCGGTGAGAGATGTGGGGCCAGTCCTGGACAGGAACAACAGAGAGCAGGTGGTGCCCACCTGAGCATCCTGAGACAAACCCTTCCCTTCCTTTCCCTTCCCTTTTCCTCTCCCTGTGACCCCCATCCTAGGCTCCAGCCCCATCCCTGCAGCCCCCTCCAGCCCTGGGCAGGGGGTACCCCTTTGTGCTCCCCCAGCTCTGTGCCCCCAGGCCCGGGCCCTGCCTGGGCTCCTTCTCCCCCCGCTCGGTGCCAGGCAGTGGCTCAGTTCATATGGGAAATGTCCATTTTGTTGCTACTTAAAAGCTGATTTACGGCGGCTGCATCCCAGCCCTGCCTTGGCCTGTGTTCATCCCATAATCTGCCCATTTCTCTTGGCAGCTCCGGCTCAACTGGGCTCGCCAGAGGTCTGTGCCGGGCAGCAGGAGCACCCGGCCCCCTCCTGTGGCCCCATCCCCTGGATCTCATCTGCTTTGGGTGGATCCTGACAGCTCCAAGCACCGGCGGTGCCTCCGGTGTGCAGTGGTGGGATGGAGAGGACCCAACTCCTCCAGAACACCTGCCTGGGGCAGTGGGGCTGGAGGGGACGTAGGCAGGGGATGGGGACCTGGTTTTGGCACAGACAGGACCTCCATTCCATCCATCTCTGCCCTGGGATGGGAGTGATGGGATCCATCCGTCCATCCATCCACCCATCCATCCACCCATCCGTCTGCTGTCCCCAGGCAGAGCAATCAGAGCTGGGGCACAGTGGTAGGTCCCAGCCCTGTGTCCAGCAGTGGCTTGGAGCATCATCCTGCCTGCCCCATCCCTCCTCTGCCTGCTCCTAATGGAACTGTACCCGAGTGAAGATGTTAAATGCAATTGAAAGCCAAACCTTTGGAATCACCACACTGACCCAGCATCCGCTTCCCTGGAGTCATTGCAGCCTCTTCCAGGTTAGTGCCGGGCTGGACTGGGCCATAATCCCAGCAAAGCAAACAAGTTCAGAGCAAAACTAATTACATTTAGAGCAGCTGTGATAATAATCCTAATTCCACCCCATTTGGTGCCTAAAATCCGGTGATCCAGCAGTGAATGGGGGTGCCTGTGACCAGCACCCAGCCTGTCCTCTGCCCCGGGCCACCTCAGAGCTTTGGGGGGGTTCCTTTGGCACTGTGGTCTCACCGGGGGTCGCTGCCATTGCCCTCCACATGGCCCTTGCCCGACCCCATCACCTCTCGCCGGGTGCTGCTGCGGCTTTGCCCCGGTGCCCGGGTGGTGGCACCTGTGCCCGCCCCCCCCCCCTCCACGGCTTCCTTGGGGACACGGGGAGGGGGGATCAGGCGGGCGCAGCTGGCGCCCGTCACCGTAATGGCCACGGCTGGGCTGGCACGGCGGCCCCGCGCCTGCGGGCACCGGGCAGGAGCAGCTTGTGCCTGGTTTGTCCTTGACTAAACCCCCACAAAGCCCCCCCACAGCCGAGGCCTTGCAGCTCCTCACACGTGTGACACCGGTGATTGGAGCTCAGCGCCGGAGGTGACCATAAACCCCAATGTGCCATCGGCCGGGCAGGACACCCCACTGCTTCCCTTAGGAGAAGGATTAAAATCCACCATTGGCATCTCCTCTTGATGCTGGTGGGTACCGGTTGGCACAGTCGCTGGCAGCAGCGCGGCCGCGGGAGGGTATTTGCATCCTCACTGTTACCTTGGGGAGCGTTTGCCACAAACGTACATCGGGGCTTTTTGATTCCCTTTTATTTCTTTTATTTAAAGTTGCCAAAAATTTGTGTTAGCTAATGGCTTCTTAATTCTGCCGAAAATGAGGGAAGGAAAATGATGCCATTCATCTTGTATTGGTTTGAAATCGCGGCTGACAACTAATCGATCATACTGTGGGACATTAACTCCTTTGGATGGGGGCCCAAAGCCGCTCTCGCAGCTCCCAGCTCCCGCCCTGGATTCATTTAACTACTTTACTGCTGGTATTTTGGCACGTGCTGCGCCGGGCTGGTTCCTCTCCGGCTACAGCTGGCACCGTGACTGCAGCATCCCCCCTGTGTGCCACTGCCGGTGCCCTTCACCCGACCTTCACCCCGTGGCCTAGCACCCGCCCTCCTCCGCGGGTCTCGTTAGGGACACGGTTGGGATGGGCGAGCACCCAGGGACATCGGTGGGGACAAAGCAGGGATGGGGATGATGCTGGGGGGGGGTCTTTGCTGCCCCAGGGGCCCCTGCCTCAATTTCCCCACGTGGAAGGGCTCAGGTTTTGCCCCCGCAGTGCGGTCAATGGGACAGGCAGGTCCCCAGGGTGAGCTGAGGGGCTGCGGGCACCTCAAAGCCATGGGTGAAGGCAAGGAGGCCCCAGCCCCCATGTCCCCTCTGACACCGCCATGCTCCAGGAGGGGGCTCCACGTTGATTCCTGGTGCCAGGGGTGGGGGCCTTGGGCTGTGTTCCCCCCGCCCGGGGGGGCAGCAGAGGGTGCTGCGGGCACCCCACGGCCCCGCAGGGTCGGATCCTGCCCTCTCCATCCGCGGACACGGAGCGGGGACACCGGAGATGAGACCGAAGAACCGCGGGGAGCGGCGGGGGGGGGTTTATATAGCCATGGTGGGCGGGGCCAGAGGAAAAAGGAATCTGCCATTGGTCAGCAGCATCAGCCCTGGCAGGCGATTGGCTGGAGGCGTGCTTCCCTGCCGGCGATTGGCTGAGGGCTGGGAGCAGGGAGGTCTCCGGGAGCCCCGGGTGGGCCCCGGTGGTGCCCGGGTCGCGGCCCACGGCGGGACCGCGGCAGAGGGGCGCTGAGGGCGGCAGCGTCCGATGGTGCTCGGACGGAGGCCAAAGGGACAGACCCCCCCCCCCCCCCCCCCGGCAGGGGACCGCTGGCGGCTCCGGCGCAGGGCAGCAGTGCTGCCCCTGTGTCCGTCTGTCCAACCGTGGGTGTCTGTCCGAGCACCTGCCCCACCGCCCGCCTGCTGCCACCCTCCTGCACAGCGCCTCCGTCCACCCATGCGTCTGCCCATGTGTCTGCGCCTGCATCCACACATCTGCCTCTCCATCCAACCACTCGCCTCCTTCTCTGTGTCTCTGTCCATCTGTCCATCCATCCCTCCCTCCCTCCCTCCCTCCCTCCCTCCCTCCCTCCCTCCCTCCCTCCCTCCCTCCATCCATCCATCCCTCCATCCATTCATCCATCCATCCATCCATCCATCCATCCATCCCTCCCTCCCTCCCTCCCTCCCTCCCTCCCTCCATCCCTCCCTCCCTCCCTCCCTCCCTCCCTCCATCCATCCATCCCTCCATCCATTCATCCATCCATCCATCCATCCATCCATCCATCCATCCATCCATCCCTCCCTCCCTCCCTCCCTCCCTCCATCCCTCCCTCCCTCCCTCCCTCCCTCCATTCCTCCAACCATCCATCCATCCATTCATCCATCCATCCATCCATCCATCTATGCATCCATCCATCCATCCATCCATCCATCCATCCATCCATCCATCCATCCATCCATCCCTCCCTCTCTCCCTCCCTCCCTCCCTCCCTCCCTCCCTCCATCCATTCCTCCAACCATCCATCCATCCCTCCATCCATCCCTGCATCCCTGCATCTGTCCATTCTTCCATGCATCCATCCCAGTCCATGCTGTGTGCACACATGTGTCTGCCATGTGCTCACATGGGGCTGACCCTCCCGGTGTGGGTGTGGTGTGATGGGCAGGGCCAAACAGTGTGTGGCAGGGGTGGGGGGTGTGCATCGGCCTCTCCAGGAGGTGCTGGGTCCACTCGATGCCCCATCATCCTCATCACACCTTCATCCCCATCCTCATCGTCCCCATCATCCTCATCACCGCCATTGTCTTCATGATCCTCATCAGCCCACTTCAGTCCCTTCAGCCCCTTCACACCCATCACACCCATCATCCCCTTGATCACCATCACCCCCATCACTGTCATCACCTCTATCACACCTATCATCTCCACCATCCACTTCTCTCCCATCATCCTCGTCACTCCCATCGCCCTCATCACTCCATCACCCCCATCATCCTCACCTCTATCAGCTCATCACCTCTATCATCATCATCACCTCTATCACTCCTATCGTCCCCACCATCTCCTTCACCCCCATCATCCTCATCACCCCCATCGCCCTCATTGCCCCTACCACCCCCATCATCTCATCACCCCATTGTCTTCATCATCCTCACCATCCCATTCACCCTTTCACTTCCTTCACCCCCTTCATCCCCATCACCCCCATTGCCCCATTCACCCCATTCACCCCCTTCATCCCCATCACCCCACGTCCCCCCCGCGGCGCGCGGGCGATGAAGACGCAGACCCTGAGCGTATGTCAGGAATCAGCGCCTGTCGCAGGCACATAATCTGTTTTTCTAAGCCGCCCACGAGCCGAATTAGGCCGACAGCTGCTCCGGGTCCTCTCCCCCTCCGCGCCCGCGCCGCAGATGCTGAGGCCAGGGAGCGATGCCGGTGCCGGTGCCGGTGCCGCCGGGGCCGGTGGTACCCACGGCTCCCGGCGTCGCACCTCCCGCCACTCGGCACCGGGACACGCGGCGGGAGCCGGGCACACGCGTGTGCACCCGGCCCTCTCCTCCCTTTTGCTTTTGGGGAGAGCAGTAGAATGCAATATGCAAATGAGATGGTTATTACCGCAATGTTCGTCAAGCTGAGCTGAGAAGACATTAATAGCCTGATGAATATGCATGTGAATTTGTTAATTAAGTTAATTATTCTGCTGAAAATGCATTCGTCTTCCAAGGACATTTTCCCAATGATTTTTACATGCTTCAGTCATTAGTCATGCTGTATTTTATCAGGGAAATGAGTTTGCTTAAGTTGCAGGGGAGAAAAAAGGAAGGGAAAAAGCAAGAAAGGAAAAGGGGAAAGAAAGGAAGAAAAAGGAAAATGGGGGGGGGGGAAGGGGGAAGAAAGAAACAAAAAGGAAAACGGGTGGAAAAGAAGGGAAAGGGGGGGAAAAAGGGCCAACGAAGCAGCTTCAGGGGGAACTTTGGGGGCTGCAGGTGGGCGCAGGTGGGCGCAGCGCCCCCCGTTTGCCCCTTTTTTTCCCTCTGATGACAAACTTTCTTCTTCCTTTTCTCCCTCCCAGTGCCAAATTTCCAACACATTAATTAATTGTTGTAGCCAATTAAGTGCAGTTGTGCAAATGAGTTTAGCACTAATTGCCATGCAGCGCCTGGAAGCACATAAAAACTTGCGGTGGGGTGGAGGGAGATGGGGGGGGCAGCGAGGCTGGGCTGGGGCCATGCGAGGGCAGGGGGGGACAACTGGGTGGCTCCTGCGCTGGGATGGGCCATGCCATGATGTGCCATGCCATGATGTGCCATGCTAGGATGTGACATGCCAATGCCATGATGTGCCATGCCATGATGTGCCATGCTAGGATGTGACATGCCAATGCCATGATGTGCCATGCCATGATTTGCCATGCCACGCAGTGCTGTTCAATACTTTGCCCATGCCATGATGTGCTGAGCTGAGCCGTGCCAAGCTCTGCCAGGCTGTGCCATGCTGCTCTATGGTGTGCTGAGCTGTGCCGTGCTGTGCCATGGCAGAAGGGGGACACATGGCACCAAGTGGATGCCCCCATCCCACCTGGAGACCCCATTTTCCCCCGCTGTGGCACCTCTGCCCACCTCATCCCACCCCAGCGCAAGGTGGGACCCTCCTGACCCCCTGGTTCTGTCTGAGTTGTGCCACTGCTGAGCCCCCAGGGCCCCTCCTGGCACAGGGCCTGGGGGAGGATTCACTGTGCCATGGATACGGCCTGCACAGGGATCTGTGCTGCCCACCTGGGGCTCTGGTGGCATGGCACAGTGTCACAGGTGCATCATGGCATGGCATATTATGGCATGGCATGGCAGTGTCACAAGCACATCAGAGTATGACACAGTGCCACAAGCACATCACATCATGGCATGGCACAGTGTCACAAGCACATCATGGTACATCACGGCGCATCATGGCGCATCATAGGTACATCACGGCACATCACGGCACATCATGGTACATCACGGCACATCACATCACATCATGGCACATCATAGGCACATGATGGTACATCATGGCACATCATGGTACACCATGGCACATCACGGCATATCACGGCATATCACGGCACATCACATCACATCATGGCACATCGTGGCACATCGTGGTACACCATGGCACATCATGGTACACCATGGCACATCATGGCACCGCATCATACACCAGGCACCACGCGACGTGGCCCATCTCAAGACGCCACCGCCCGTGCCCGCTCCACCACCGAGCCCACCCCATACCGAGCCCCGGGGGGGGGAGCGGTCCCGGGCAGCAGAGGGTTAACGGCCCCGCCGCTGTCAGCGCAGCGCGGGGGGAGCTGGGCGGGAGCCAGGGGCTGTCTCCGGGTAACAATAAACACCCGGGCGGCAGCAGCTGCTGCTCCGACCGCTCCGCATCACAATGCCGGGACCCGAGAGCGCCCATGAACCCGCTCGGCACCACCGGGCCCGGCAGTGGCCGTGGTCCATCCCCGGGCTCAGCACCACCCCGGGCCCAAGGGACGTTGGCGCATCCCAGAGCCGCTCCCGGCGCGGCATCCCGGGATGCCGCAACAAAAGGTTCCGGCGCCCCCGTACCCGGCACCGCGCGGCAAAGGGCCGTGCTCCGGGGCCACCGCCTGCGATGGGTCCCCAGCGCCCCTCCGCAGAGGCTGCACCGCATCCGAGCACCGGGGAACGGGCCCGGGGCCATGGAGCCCGGCTGGGACCTCCCCCCGCACCTTCCCCCCCCCCCAACACGTGGCTTTAAGGGCCCGCGGTTTGGCCACCACCGCGTTCCACACCTCCCTCCGTTGGGGGGACTACGGCGTCCATACGGGTCCATAGGGGGCCATGGGTGGTCCTTGGGGGGTCACAGCAGCAGCAGCATCCCCGAGGCTGCCGTTCACATTCCAGCACAGGAGGCAGCTGAGCCCCCCCCCCGGCACGGCCCCCCCAGCACCACCGGGTATTGATGCTGCCCCACGGCATCTGCAACTCCCCCCCGCCCCCCAGTGCCGGGACAGAAGGTGTTGGGCGGGGGGGGGCACGTGTGCCCGAACCATCTGTGCCCCCCCATCCATTGGAAGGAGCAAGGTTAAATTGTGGGTGGCGGGACACCCCTCAAAGCCCCCACCCAAACCCAGGGGTCCCCGCAAGAGCAATCGGGAGCGGGGTTCACCCCCCCATCCCCATTGCTGCTGAGGATGTGCCGCTCATCACAGAAGTGGCCTTGAGCCCCAGCCAAGAGTGCGGAGCCCAAAGCAGGGGGTGATTGATGGCACTGGCGGGTAAGAGCACCCCGCGGCCCAATCCTGCCGCCGGCCCCAAGTCCTCCCCTGCCCCTATTCAGGGCTCGTGTTTGTCTCATGTGGGTCCCAGAGGCACCATTAATTAAAAATACATCCAATTAAATGGCAGGTGAAAGCCCCCCCCCCCGCCTTGGCTCAGCTGTGCCGGTGGCAGCGGGGACGGCGACGGTGTCCCCACTGCCACTCGGTGCCTACTGTGGTCCTTGGGGTGCAGTGGGGCCCCCTGCCCATGCCCTGTTCCTGCAGCGCATGGGGCATGGCAGGAGGTGGTGATGGGGCACAATGGTGGTGATGGGGCATGACGGTGGTGATGGGGCACAGTGGTGGTGATGGGCACAGTGGTGGTCATGGGGCACGATGGTGGTGATGGGGTACGATGGTGGTGATGGGCACCGTGGCCAGGAGGTGATGCCCCGACATTGACTTGGCACAGAGTGGGGACACCCTGGTGGGGTGGTGGCAGTGCAAGGAGGTGGCAGAGGGGGTGCAGGGGGACGGGGACCCCCCCGGGCTGCGGTGGCTTTCGCATTCCCGCTAATTGGAGATGTTAATCCCGGGCGCTGGGTGCTGCGGGAGGCACCAGCTGCGCCGCGGCACTGCTTTAATCAAGCTGCCAGCGCCGGGGGGGCCGTGGTGGCACAGGGACCGTGACACCCACTGCTGCCCCCCCCCGGCCCCAGTGAGCCCCCCACACCCCATCCATCCCCCAATGCACGCAGGGGGCACAACACCAGCGCCCTCAAAACACGTCCCCAGCGCGGCATCCTATTCCCGTGGGATGGAAAGCACTGGATCCCATGGGATGGACAGCGCCCATCCTTCACCCCCCAAAACCAAACCCCAACACCACCTCCATCCCAAACCTTCCCCATGTTCTCTATGATGGTTTTATCCCGCCTGGATCCTTTCAAATCCTTTTATTCCCTCTCCCCTGCCCCCATTCCCAAATGCCAAGGAAAGGCATGAAGGGATTTTTGGAAGGGAATGTCTGAATTGCAGGAAAACCCTTTAATGCCACCAGGGAGCAGCTGGAAGAGCAAATACAGCGCGAGGAGGATGGGGAGAGCGATACCCAGTGACTGGCACACATGAACACGCGTGTTCATGCATGTGTGCACCCGCACGTGTATGGGATGAGCAGATGCCTTGGATCAAGCGCCTGATGATCCGAGCTGGGTTGGGATGCTCTCATCCATAGAGTATCCAGGTGGAGAATCCAGTGGGAAAGTGCCCATGGGGTGATCAGAACTTCCATGGGAAGGCTCCCGCTCCTCCTCTTCCTCTCCATCATCCCACATGGAGGAGCACAGAACTTGTGCTGGGATGTCCTGGGAGCTGCTTCCCACATGGAGCCCAATCACGCCGCCACCACCGTTCCCAGCACTGGGATGAGCGGGAGAGCCCTCGCCTGCATGAGGACTGTGGGGATGCGGGAGGGAGAAGGGTTTGTGCTGCATCCCAATGGCACCACCAAGAGCCGGGAATGGTGGGATCGAGCAGCTGGAGATTTACAGCTCCGGCTCGGCCCGCGGCCATTTGGCAGCACAGCTGCTGCCAGGGAGGCTCGATGCCAAAGGAATGGGATGGAAGGGAATGGGGCTGGTCACCTCGGAATGCCGCGGGAGCCACGTGCTGATGGCCTTTGTCTGCCCGCGGCGGGAAGGTCGGGATGCGGTGTTGCGGGTGCTGGGGATGGAACAGGAGGTGAAGCTGAGCCGGATGCGCCGGAGCTGAGCGGGGAAGGTGGCAGGAGGCTGATTCCCGGCTCCTGGAGGCTGATTCCCAGCTCCCAGCTGCCCGCTCATAAATCAGGGGCTGCGGAGGCTGCTCCGGGCTCGCTCCGGCCCCCCCCGCCATCTGCACAGGGTGTGAGCCGTGGGGATGCTAAAGCAGGAGAAGGAAGAGCAACGGGAGCCAGGGTGGAGAGGGAGACGATGCCGGGCGGGAGGCATGGACCAGCACCAGGGCAGGGGCACTGCGAGGGGCAAGCGAGGCTCTGACGGAGCCTTGGCTGAGTAGGAAGGCGATGATGCTTGGAAGCAAATGGAGCCCCTGGAGCAGGAGCAGCGCCCTCCGTGTCTGCTGCTATCCTGGGTCCTGCCCCTTCTGCTTCCTGTGCTCCAGGGCTGAGGGAAAGCCACCTGGAGACAGTGGGGAGAGACACCGAGGGAGATAATGGATGAATGGATGGATGGAAGCATAGATGGACGGATGGAGGGAGGGATGGAAGGATAGATAGATGGATGGAGGGATAGATGGATGGAGGAACGGATGGATGGATGGGTAGATGGATGGACGGATGGATGGATGGGTAGATGGATGGACGGATGGATGGAGGGATAGATGGATGGAGGGATAGATGGATGGAGGAACGGATGGATGGATGGGTAGATGGATGGATGGATGGGTAGATGGATGGAGGGAGGGATGGATGGACAGATGGATGGATGGACGGAGGGATGGACGGAGGGATGGATGAGACATACTCTGTGCCACAGCTCCCTCCCTGCACCCTCACACCTCAGGGCTGGAGCACAACCTCTCCCCAGGGCACCTCAAGGTCCTCTCCAGCGCCCAAGGAGCCACCAGGAGCTGCGCACAGAGGTGGAGCCAACCACAACCTCGCTGCTTCCCTTCCCACCCCCACAGCTCCGCGTTTCCTCCTTCCTGCTCCCACCATCCCCAGAGCAACCCCGGGCTCCGGCTTGGACCCCACCAGACCCCAACCCTCACTGAGCATCCAACTACAGCAGCAGGGAGAGCCAAGGGCGACGGGCGCAGGCAGCGACGCAGCGACAGGAGGCAAATACAGCAACAGGAAATCTTTAATTTTCCAATCTCCACTTTTCCATTATTATAAACTGAAAAGGAAAAAAAAAAAACCCAAATCCCGAAAGAAAAGCCCATATATTACAAAATATCTGTACAGAGACAAAGGTGAAACCCAGCAAAGGCGCCCTCGGGCTCGAGGGGGACTCAGGCTTTGAACCCTGAACTGGTGTGCGGGGAGGCGGATTAGAGGAGGGCAAGGGGCACCTCGGGGCTTGTGTGGACCCTGCACCACATACCAAAGCCTTTTAACACCCCCCCCCCCCCAATACTTTTGTTTGCTTTGTACAGAGACCCTTCAAAAGGGGAAAATACACAAGAGAAAGGGGAAAAGGCAGCAGGGGAGAGCAGCCCCCCCAGCCCTGCACAGTCACCCCCCACTCAAAGAGTCCTGCTGGGACCAGTTAAGCCATTGGAGATGGAGGGAGAGCCCCCTGTTTGGCTCCAATCTCAGTGGGCTCCCAAAGGCACCTCCGGCCCCAGATGTCAGCGGCCACCCCACAGCAAGGGAGGGATGCATGGAGTGCCCATCCTTTGCCTGGGGTGGGACAGGGGGGTAGGAGCTCACCCATGGGGTCACCGCTACCCCTGAGGGCATCTGGACAGCAGCAGCGGGAAGGAGCCCCCCTAAACTGCACCCCCAAGTGGGGGGCGCAGGAGGGTCCGTGCGCTCATGAGAAGACAAACAGGCATCGGCTTCCCAAGAGGATTCAGTGCTTGGAACACGACTTTTCCTTCCAAACTGGATGGGTTTGGGAAGGGAAAAGCCAGAACAACGACAACAAAAGCTCCACCACAGCCCGGAGCTGGCAGCGCACGGAGAGAGCGGAGAGGAACCAAAAGCCTGGTTGGTTCAGCGCGCTCTGCCTCCAACCCAACTCCTCTGCTCTTGCTCCTGCGCATCAGGAATGAACATGGAAAGCAAAAGAGATCCAAAATAAACCAAAACCCAACTCATTGACCCTCGGAATTCTGCAGCCCCGGGGCTGGCTCGATGCTACGGAGCTCCTGCTCCCTGCTCATGCAGGAGCTTCACCACCACATAGAACAGAGCTTTCTCTCCCCTCCCTCCTGCGGCAGGGCTGCATAAGGCAGGCGTCCCCCCGCTTCAAACAGCCCCCATTCAGGTGCCTTTCGTCTGCCCTTTCCCTCCATACACAGAAAGGAACTCAAACCCCATGAAGAAGAAGGTCTCACCCCCCAAGACCCACCACCAACACCCCCAAGTTTTACCAGCTCAGAAGCCCGTTGGCTCTCAACTGAGAAGGACGTTTTCCATAGGAAAGGCCTAATCAGGGACAAAAAAGCAGCTCATCAACATGTACCTTTGTTTTATTCATCTCTTTTAAGTGTCATTGAAAGGGACAACAGCGCAGGGCTCTGCGGGAGGAGGAATTCCATCGTCGAGACTTCCTTGAACACAACAAAAATATATATATATATGCTTCTAGAAATGATACAGGGATGCCTGGAAAAGCCTCCAAGGACTGAGCTGCTGCTCAGGGAGCCCGGCCAACCAGCTCCGAGAGCTGCTCCCAGGTGGTGATAATTCCCCACCAGAAGCTGGGGTTGGTTTTCTTTTCCTGTCGAGGGGTTTGGAAGTTACAAAGGAGAAACGGGAATTGGGGAGCGAGGGGCTCGCTTCGGCTCTGGAAAACAGGAAAAGGAAGCAACAAAAAAAAAAAAACCCAGGACAATTCCCACTAGGAAGTTGCAGTAGGAAAGGTACAAACCCCAAAAGCCCATTTATTAAGGCTACAGTCAATTGAGATGGACCCTGGACCTGGAGCTCACAGCAACACTGGATCAATTGAGGCCAAGCCAGTGCCCCATCCCGGCTCTCCAGAGCTGGGATAACCGCTTCCCAGCAATAGATTCCCCTTTTTTTATTGTTTTCCTCTTTTGTTTTTAAAGGGAATTGGGAAGAAAAACCAAAATCCTCACTTTGGGACCCCCATGTCCCCCTATCCCTATACCTGAACCCTGCCCTGCGCTCCCCCCGCCCCAGGAAGCACTAGTGAGAGACTTAGTGATTTCCTATTCCCCTGTGCTCGGGTTCTGTTTCATTCCTCCTATTTGCAATGGATCCCCCACACGAGGGCAGGAAGCTCACCCCCGCCTTGGGGGTTTAGTTTTGTCACTAAGCAAGCACAAAGGCACCCAAGTGGGGACCCCTCCAGCAAGTCCCGGGGTGCCCGGTGGCAGCCTAGCCAGGAATAACAACAGGGAGCGTTGCAGCAGCTGAAATGCAGAGGAGACCTTGCTCTGGGCCAGAAACTGAAGTCGTGGTGCTAAAGGTGGAGGTGAAGGAGGGGAGGACGGGGGCAGCTCAGTAGGGAACCCCCCTGCCCCGTCCTCCCCGCGGAGGCACTCTGCCAGCCCCACGGAACGGCTTCCCATAGGAAGAGGTCGCTTGGGTTGGGGCACCCCAGCTGTGACCTGTTCCTGCCCCGCTGGAAGCGGCCGTCCCCGGGCCCAGCTCGCTATAGTTGTGGATTTTGGCCTCGGGATGGACCAGCGTGTTATTGCTCCCCTCGGATTTGGTGAAGGATTGCCCCACCGTGTGCACGGCGACGGGGCCGCGGGCGAAGCGGAGGTCCTGGTCCCCTGGAAACTGGACAGATCCCGTGCCCTGGTAGTTGCTCGTCTCCCCGAGGTGGCTCACGGAGCCCAAGAAGGTCCTGCTCTTCCCCAGCGGCTGGGCAGAAGGTTCGAGTAGCGTCTGGCCTGAATTCAGCTCCTCGGCTCCAAAGCCGCCCTCGGAGCTCTCGGTGCTGTAAGTCCTGGTGGGACGGGACCTGCCGTAGTCCGCGGCTCTGGAAGTTCGATGCTCCTGGGGCGTGCGGCTGAGCGACTCCGTCTCTTGCTGGGAAAAGAGCTGCAGGAGAGCAGCGGTCACGGCCGGGTTCAGCTCCTGGGCTGCACTGGAGAGGTCCTCTTCGGAGAGAGGCGGCGGTGGTCCGGGGGGCTCGGGGGGTCTCTTCTCTGGTGGGACAACGCGAGGAGGACATGCTGTGGAAGGGTTACTGCTTTTAAACACCGTCTTACAACATCACCAAGCAGACAGCAATAGATTTACCAACATAACACCCCCCCACCCCACCCCTCCAAACCAGCTTATGGAGAGTCGGGATGCGCTGGGAGAGATGGAGATCTGGCATTTGGGGGGGGAGACCAACGCACACAAAACATCCATTAGTTTTCTCCATGCATCCAAACAGTGAGCAACAGCTCTCCTAACCCATAGGCACCTATGGAAGGCATTCCTGCTCTTGGATCAAAAGGCTAAGGCCAAGCAGGAGATGGATGGAGCATCCCTGCAGAGGGATGCCGCGGCCTTACTGGTTCGGTCCAAGGCTCACCGGTGCCTTCATACTGACGGACTGGTTTAGGAAAGCCACAAAACCAAAAGCCAACCCCAAGCCCACACTGAAGGAGTGGGTAAACACCCTCCTGTGGCCACTTTATGTCTCCCCAAAGCACACCAGCCCTTCTCCTGGGTTTTGACATTTTCCAGCACAGAATCCAAACCAATCTCAATCCACAAATCTTTGCGTGCATCACACAAACTGTCCTGGAACATGAGAAAACCCTTTTGTCCCCATCCCCACCCTCTTCTCCCCAAATCAGACCTGAAGTCACCAAGATCCCTGTTTCAAGAGGACTTGTTCTCTCCTAGCAAGAACAAGAGCATCCTTCACACCCCGTCACCACGTTCTCACTGCTTTGTGCTACTGCTTTTGAGGCAGCAGAACAACAAAGCAGCCTGGTTAGGTGGTGGGTAAGACCAAAGACAGCTCTGGCTCTCCCCTTGCTAAGTGCAAGCATCACGGGGACAACACGGGACACGACCTGCTCCCAGCAACCCATCCTGACTCCTGCAGAGCAACACAACTGAACTGCCTCGACCTCCCGTCCAGTGACCAGGCTCAGCTACCCCATGATTAAAGTTATTACTGGCGATGACACAAGAGGCCACAAACACCTTTGTTTGAATCAGATCCTCAAATCATTTGCAAAACTGGTTATTAAAAAGGTCAAACTTTATTGTGAAAACCAGTAGTCTTCCAGGACCACCCCTCCACCCATCAGTCCGCTTTAAAACTAGATTGTATTGAAATCCAGAAAACAATCTTCAGGTCATTTGGGAAGCCAAGCCGATTGGGGGACAGCATCTCCTTTAAAATCGTTATAAACAGAGAACAAGGTTATTGAATTGAAGCTGCTCTACAAGAACCTAGTTATCTTCCAGGACTAGGGCATAAAGAGAAAAGAACCAGGAAAGAAAAGCACGGTCACAACTGGCTCGTGGTGGGCGGGTGGGTTGAAGGCACGAGAACACAGCACGTTCAGCTACATTGCAGAGGAGTTGTGTATCTGGCCAAAAGAGGCTCCCTTGGAGAGTCTGAGACATACTCGGGAGGTGCTTCTAGAATTTGGTGAGGTCGTCACGGGAGGTCGCTAATAAAGCCAAAAAATCAACAGAAACAAGAGACATGGAGACATTTACACTCACCTTCGGCAAGGAAACCCAAGTGCTCACTGATACAAACAGCTCTCTCCAACATGCCTCCTACCTGCTCTGCAAGAACCAGTGGAGCTCAGCTTTGGATGCCAGGACTCAACCAAGCCCACTCAAAGCTGGACACACAAGTCCCTGTTGAACAGAACTGCCACTGTCCCCCTCCCTTCCAGCACTCGCCACTATTTCTGTTCTCATGTTCTTCAAAATCAACTCTGCACATTTATCTTTATTTCCTTCATTTTTTTTTTGCAGGTCGGGAAGGGAATGGTGGAAGAAGAGTTGGGATAAAGAGCAAGATGGGAAAACTGCAGGGATTCAATATCCTGCGTGAAAAACCTACGTGAATGTGTAAACTGATTGCTAGGGGTGTTGGAGGAAGAGCTGAACCTCTGAGCTTCCCTTTCATTTCTGGGCAAACCCCAAAACCTTTCATCTACTGCATTTGATATGCTTTGGGGATGCGAAGCACAGGAGGAAGTTTTGGCTTGCTGCAGTTGTTAAAACCTCCTGAGCACTTACTGCAGGGAGTAGGTCAGTCTTGAAATCTTGCCCCCATTCTGACACCCAGCACCTCTCCTCTTCCCACCCACAGCCCCTGCTCCCTCTGTCACCACCTCTCAGCTCCTCCTGGCTGCAGATGAACTAGAGGCCCTCACGTGGAGCATTTGAACTGTTCAAACAAGAGTGTGGCATCCCAGATGCACAAGCAACGGGCACATTATTTACCTGTACTCTCCTCTGGCTGCACTGTTGGGGTTTTCCTTGGCCCCCGTTGCTCACTGCTCTTCTCCCCGTTGCTCTCCTCCAGGGTCAGAACTGGCTCCTGGCTCTTCATCAGCTGACTCAGCAGAACAGCCAGCACATTCTGCATGTCTCCCTGAGCACTGGCTGCTTCTGGAGTCGCCTGCTCCTCTGGTAGCTGCGCCTCCGCGGGTGGCTCCTCTATGGCTTCCTCTGCTGCTGCTGCTGCTGCCTGAGACTCATGCTGCTGAGTGGTGGCTTCTGTCAGAGCGTTGATGGACTGGTTGAGAGCTTCCAGCTGCTGCTGCATCTCTGGGTTTGAGTGAACATTCAACAGCTGGGCCATCTGTGGGACACTCAGATCAGTCTGGCTCTGCAGCAAGTTCAGTAAAACAGCCAGTTCGCTCTGATTCAGCTGCTGGGTGATCTCCCCAAGGCCTGCTGGAAACACAAGCAGCATCACAGGAAGGTTACACAGAGCTACATCACATCAGCCTGTACTCTTCACCCTGCACATACCAATGCACACCCCTCCTCTGTGACCCCGCGCTGGGGGAAGACGCGGAGGCTCTGGCAGGAAGATTCCAGGATGGAACGCTCCGCTTGCCCCCCTCCAGCCTGCCATCAGCTCCGACAGCACTGCAGCAGCACCCCGTGGTACTGTGCACACACTGCACTCACCCGAGGTTCAGCTGGCTGCTCTGGGAAGCTTCCTCACAGCCCCCTCAGAGCCATCAGCATAGCTGCACACGTGGCTGCTGCTTAAAATGAGCTCAGTTGAGCCAAACCTCCCTGTCTGAGCATCCCAGGGAGCAGACTGGTGACCAAGGACAGCACCAGTTACAATAGTGAGTCTGAGGATGCGTGATGACCATGGGCACGTCTGAGAGCAGCTCAGTCTCTCCTGCAGCATTCAGTGGATGAACAGCACTCCCTATACACTGGGAAGCAGGTTTCCCGGGATGAAGCTGAGCTGCTCTTTGGGATGGAGAAAGGGTGTGTTCCCCTGACGCAGCAAAAGAAATTGGGTCGAGCAGAAGGCAATTCCTTGCTGAAAACTGGCCTGGGATCACAGGAGACTGTCCTGACCTGCAAGTATCCAGGTTAGTCTGAAACACAACCCTCAAGTGGCATCACCTCCCTCTGCACCATGCTGGAGCAGAGCCTCCTGAGTGACAAGTGCCAATGCTGCCCCTTCACACTGACACTGCCTTTGTAAGGCAAGCTTTTGGGGCAGAAAGCTGCAAAGGTTTGGGTTTAGAAGCTTAAAATGAAGCTCCTCTTGCTGGTAGGCAACTAAGAACATGACACTCACTTTTCTTAGCTGTTTGTTAATCCAACCACCACCTTTTGTCCATCTGCCATGTTTCATTGAACACATGGATTGTGCATTCCCTGGAGCAAGAACTGTCTTCCTCATTACTTGTCAGCACAACATTTGAGGCAAAGAAAGCTTCAGCCCATATCTGGGTTTTTATAAGGATTCTATAGAACAATCAGCATGGTCTGGGTAGCTTTGCATAGCTCTGCATTCCCAGGATTCAACTACTTCCTAGGCACAGGAAGGCTGGTCACACTTTAAGAAACCTGGTCCTGCAAGTCTCTATGACCAAGGGATCCTGCCTGCACCCAGCAGAGTGCAATAGTATACACTTTCACCCATCAGCCAGTAGCCTGAGAGATCCCATGCCTCAGCTTTATATAATTTGATCAATAAAATCAAACTTCAGCTCATTTGCACACCCTTTACATGGCGGCACCTTCCAGCCTAAGATCTGTTACTTCACTTAAGTGACTCAGTAAGTCCTTTCATTCATCTCTGTGGAAGCACGTTTCAGAACCAACAGAACTCATAGAACAAATTCACAGTCAGCTCATCAGGAAGAGATTTCTGAAGAAATCACGATAGGGAAACCCTGGAATTTTCCTTTCTGTAGAAACAGAAGTGAAAGAATGAGCCTGGCTTCAAACCAGACACCAGCCTCCACACCCAGGCCAGAGAGAGCACGGAGGTAATGTGATCAGGAGCCTTTTACAGACCAGGCTGGGCACTGACCTACTGCGTCTGCAGCACCAGGCTCTGCTTTGAGCTGGGCGGGCTGGGGGGGCACAGGACTGCTGTTGTTTTTGACAGTGTCTGTGCTTGGAACAGAGGTAGTTTCTTTCCGAGAAACTTTAGACAGCGGCGGCTCCTCCACCGCGATCCCGCTCTGCCGCTGCCGCCGCCGCTTCTTGCTCCACAGCTCGTGGCAGTCCTGCCAGTGCGGGAGGCTGGAAGAGAACAACACTTGGCAGTTAGGACATGCCCCAGTGTAACCCTCAAAGAGCACAGGAAGTCATTAGTGCTGTAGGAAAAGCATGGATATTCCAAGAAGGGGCAAGGTAGCAGAACTGGATGGGAATCGTTTCACTTGCACCCGGATCTCCCTCGTGGCTGGACTGGGCTAGCCACAGTGCACACAAGCTTGTCAAGCTGAATCTGGTAGCTTTAAGGAATTAGTTGCCTTTACTAACTCTAAAGGGAAGCTCAAAAGCTACTTGCAGCCAGTAAGAACAGAGTTTTATACCTTGATTAATGGAGTAGGAGAAAAGAGCTGCATGTGACACTGCTCAACAGCCCCTCTCTGAGTCAATTAACAAGTGGTGCAAACAAGGCCTGGCCAGTCCCCTGGCACACAGGACAAGGAGATGCTACATGCTACTCCTGTATCTTCCAATAGTTTTAGAGCACCTTACAAGCATTCAACCCAGCCTGATACCAGGCAGAAAACCAAGAGCACAGGAAGAGCTATTTGCTCAGCCATGCAACAGAACACAAGAAAAGAATCCAGAAATCATAACTCTGACCGACCTCCCCCCCGCCAAGGGCAAGCCAGTGGGGCTCCTTCCCAAAGCTTGTTAGCAGGGAACCCACTGGAACTTACTCTGGAGGGGCCATCTTGCTGAGGTCAACATCCTTGAGGAAGTCGCTCTGCAGTGCCTGTTCTGCTGTGCAGCGCTTGCCAGGGTCTAGTGTCAGCATGTGGTCCAGCAGGTCAAGAGCAGACGAAGGAATGCTGGGGAGAGATGGAAATACAGTGAGCTCAGGGCTTGTTCTGAACAGGCACTCTCAGAGAGGCACCTCAGGCCTAAGAGAAACCCTTGCAGTCAAAGTCGGTTACTACGTGATGCAACAGCTCCAAGACATCACCAGCACAGGCACCAGATACAGGGTATTTTCAGTGGAATTTATGCAATTTAGGAAGAGCAGTTCAGGTAGAAATCCCACAGGATTATCACACAATCATACTCTCCCCTCAGGGAGCATGTCTCTGAGGTCAGCCAGTTCCAGCACTGTGCGAACACAACACTGACAAGATGCTTTCCAGTGCAGTACCCTGGCTGGAAGCATCATGAGCCCTCCAGAAGGCACCTGTGGCAGATGAGGTATTTAGAAGAGGGACAGCAGCCCCATTCCAGCCTTACCCAGAAGGGAGAAACCCTCCTGGAGAGGGCAAGAAAGGGAAGCACTGCTTCACCCTGCCAGGTAGACTAGAGCTGAAGGACAGCAGATGAGTTGCACATAACCCCCATGCAGCTACTCATCTTCTCCTCTAGCAGGACTCACAAGGAGAACTCCTCACGCAGGCGCCTCCGGTATTGCTTCTTCGGCTTCATAGTGTTGAAGTAGGGCAGCTTGATGACATCTGGCCACACTGCTGGACAGGGGCTCCCACAGAGCCGGCTGACAACCAGAAGAGCAGAGTATGGTCAATGGGTGGAAGGCAGCCAGGAGGAGAAGAGTCCCCAACCCCAACTGCTCTGGCTTCAGCTGGAACAGTTACTTCTCTTCCTTAGCAGCTTATGGCACCAATAGCCTGGTTCTGGTTAATCACTTCAGTTATGGGCAGATAACCCTCAGAGGTTACAAAAACAGGTATCAGAAGAGGGAAAATGACTACCTTTAGTTTATAATCCATTCAACGCATTTTCAGTGCGAGATGCGATTTAGGTTCATCACACACTCAACTAACAGCAGCAAAGTTTCCAGACAGTGCCTACATTAGCAGCCACACACCCCTAAATGCCCACCTATTCACATCTGCAATTACAATCATTTGCTGCTCCTATTTTGCAGGCAGGTTAGAGAAAGAGGGCTCTTCTAACACAGAGCCTGTGTGCATGAGCAGTTGCTGCAGTACCTCTTCTCATAGGCATGCATGTGCAATGCTTTACCTGATTAATTCAAGCTGAGCCAGTTCCAGATTGGCTTGAAAAATAGGCTTCTTTGTAAACAGTTCCCCGAGGATACAGCTGGAAAGAGGAAAAGCAAGAGGTCACGACAGCAAACCCTTGGGATGGTCGTTTGAACACTGCAGCATTTCTGTTCAGGAGCAGGTTTGCTTGAGGAGAGTTATTTGCATCAGGGCTTGTAGTTGAGGACTGACAAACTAACCTATGTGTACAGAGTCACTGATTCCACGCAGCTGGGAAATAAGATTCACTACCAGGCTGGTTAACACTGGCTTCATGCTTTAACTCTTTGCAGGGAAAGGAGGACGTGGCAACAAGGAATCCAGCCAGGCATCTCATTTGCCTTCAGATCCAGCCCATTTCTCTTTGCAGCTTTACTGGATGGGGGTATCTGCCTGCCCAAATCATCCTCAGCTGCCTGGAGCTTACTGTTTGTCATTGCCAAGCACAGGACACAGCCTTGTGCACACAAGGTTTGTACACACATCATTTTGTACAGCTGAAAGGGAAAGAAGAAAAGGAGGGAGGGGACAATTCTGACTCAGTCTTTAACATCTACTCTAAAGCCTTCTGACAGCAATGACAATCGGTGCCAAATTCTTCCCTGTGAGGGTGCTGAGGCGCTGGCACAGGGTGCCCAGAGAAGCTGTGGCTGCCCCATCCCTGGCAGTGTTCAAGGCCAGGTTGGACAGGGCCATTACAGCCATACACTGAAGCTATAACCAGCACAGAGTAAGCCTGTCGTCCCTCCTTAGTGGTGCATCATTACCAAAGGTTGGCTGGTTTGGTTTTTTAAATAGCAAGAAGAGACACTTTTTATGCTCTCACATGTCAACACCAAGCAGGAGTTTTTACTAAGTGGTGTAGTTTTAGTCAGGTGACATACACCTATCTCCTCAAAGCACACAAGCTCAGAAGTATCCCTGTACTATCACACCACTCTGCCTTGCTGGAACAAGGACAGCTTGAGAGATCAGCACAAAGCAAAGACCAGCTTCCATGTGCTGATGGTCACAGCCCCAACAGGACAAAAGACACAAAGCAGGCACTTACCCACAGCTCCACACATCTATGGCGGGTGTGTAACGCTCCTCACCTAGCAGCAACTCCGGAGGTCGATACCATAACGTAATGACTTTGTTGGTGTATGGACGGCTGGAAGGCAAGACACAAACACAGACTGATGCCAGGAGCCACAAAATCCTAACAAACTCTAATTCTGACTTCCAAACTGCAGAGTTTGGCACATAAGTAGAAGCAGTGGGCTTTCAAGTGCCAACCTTCCACAGCATCTGCCTGAGTTACATAGAGCTGGGGAGCTATCAAGGATTTCAGGTCTGCCTATATGCAGATAGCAAGCTGTAGGCACCCAAGACTGAAAATCCTGACCTGCAAAAAGCAGCAGGAAGCTGCTGTGAATGAACAGCAACTGATCTCAAAGCCAAACATGGGCCAGGGCAAGCCAAGAAGATGTTTCTGCTCCTTATCAGCTGGTTTCTCTAATGGAAAGCTATGAATAGCAGCCAGGAGTATATTTTTCCAACAGCTGGAGCTACATTATGCCACTTAACATTGGAAGTCATTCCTCAGGTAATAACGCCAGGACTTCCAAGTGAAGTGACTATGTAGGCATTAAGAAGAAAGGAGCCCACGCCACCTAGGGAAGGCCTTTCCCCCTTCCTCCCATGCCTCACCTCTCCTCTGAGCTGTAGAGTCGGGCGAGTCCAAAATCTGCAAGTTTGATTTGCCCACTGAAAGACAAAAGACAGTCACTGGTTTGAACCAGACAGGCTCACACACTGCAACAGGAAAAGGAAAGGAAAGCCCCCATGTAGTAGAAAGGCCCCATCAAAGTAATGGGAGCAGTAATTACTTTTGAATATACCAGTGTTAATTTTCCAGATCCTATTTAATGCTTCAAAGAAACAAAAAGAAAAGGCAATAATTCAGTCTCATCTGTACCATAAACCTTTCCCAATAGGCCAATGTCCCAGGGACCTTTTTTAGATGGATATCCAGACATGTGGATGTGATTACGTGTAGCATTATTCTCACAGGCTCAAAGTTTTCTTATGGGTATCCAGATAAAGACTTGAGAATTAACAGCAAATGAGTAATTGTGATGTATTCTGTGATGAGCCATTAGTGCCAAACACTATCTAGAGAGGAGACAGCATTCAGAGAGCTGCTCCTTCCTACCTTAACCCTCAGTGGTTTCCCTGCATACAAGTGCTTCCAATAAACAGGATTTTTGCCAAAATACCATGGAGACCAAGTGTAGAGCCCCATTTATTTCAAGTCAACATGACAATTAACTGTAAAGAGCTGCAAAACAGCAGGGAGAGTGCCACCAGCAGCAAGTTCAGGTGAAGGTTGGTGGGGCTGTTCACCAGCAGCAGCACCCAGGAAAGCCACTGCTTAATCGTAACCACCTACCACACCATGTGGAAACACGCAGGGCTGGATTCCCCAGAGGGTTGACACCTCCTGTTCCCAACCATACTCAAGGTGAACCCAGGGAGAGGCCGGGGAAGAGCTTGGGTTGAAGTGTTTCTATTCCCAGGTTACCTGTTGTTCAATAAGATGTTGGAGCACTTGATATCTCGATGAAGGAAATTCTTCTTGTGGCAATAATCCAGCCCCTCCATTAACTGTTTCATGAAAGACTTGATATGGTCCTCTGAGAAATGTACCAAGCCAGATTCTAGCAGCCCCATTAGGTCATGGTCCATGTACTCAAACACAAGGTAAAAGGCACCTGGTATAATAAGGAGAGAAATCAGACAAGAGGAGAGACAAAGAGGAGGAGAAGCAGATTCAATTGCTGAAATAGTCTTGTTGGTGTTTTGTTGGCACTTTCTACAACACACCCATGTGATACTTTAAGGCTTCCTGGACATCTTAAAAGACTTCTTTTTGTTCCTCCAAAACAACCCAGCAGCCCCCAAGATCAATTCCTTTGAAATCCAGGGCACATTTCCCTGGCTGGTTTGGGTTTGTTTCTTTCAAGCTAGTTTGTTGAAGAGATTACTTCCACTCACAGCCTGACCTGATGTCTGTGGTGTTCTCTGCTCTCTCACGGAAGAGAAGGCCCCAAACAACAGCTAGTGAAATGCTGGAACATCTCCCTCTTCCACAGTGACAGAGGACAAAACTCATCTCACTATTAGTAAGGCTTTTGCCACTAATCAGTGTTAAAAGTGATCCTGTAAAGGCTTTATTTGGGACTCTCCAGGAATGCAATGCATCCTTTTAAACCTGTGCCTACCTTGGCTCTGCAGTGTGACACTTCACTTTAACTGGAACCTATGCTTTGATGTGAAGCCAAATCCAGATACCAAACTCTGAGCTACGTATCAAGGAAAGAAAGAACACCTAGACCAGGGTTTGGACTTCTGGTTTTACACCAAGAACAAACACTAATGGATTGCATCAGCTCTTTGGCTGATGAAACCCACAGCCTGCAGCAAATGCTACCTTTGTCCTTCTTGAAATCCAGTGCATCTTGTTTGTCCGTGACAATCTCCTTCATGTTCACCACGCTGCGGTGGATGAGCTGCCGCAGGATCTTGATCTCGCGGATGGCTGTGATGGGGAAACCTTCCTTCTCGTTGTCCAGCCGCACCTTCTTGAGAGCCACCAGCTCCCCTGCAAGGACAAGGCAGTGTCAAAGCCTCCACACACACCCCTGCCACCAGCTTGGTGGGATTCCAAAGGGAAGTTGAAAGCAACATTCCCCCAAGGTAAAATCACTGTCAGAAGTTATCACACCAACAACTCAAGACAGGAACACCACTGCCCCCCTCATCTACTTCAGTGGAAGGTCACACATAAATTTCCCCTGAAAACCACTCCACAAGCTCTGCTACCATAGCGTGGCCAGAAGGCTGAGGGAGGGGATTCTTCCCCTCTGCTGTAGGGAACCCCCCCTGCAGTCCTGGTCCAGCTCTGGGGTAACAGCACAAGAGGGATGTGGAGCTGTTGGAAGGAATTCACAGGAGGCCATGGAGCTGCTGCAAGGGCTGGTGCAGCTCTGCTCTGGAGCCAGGCTAAGAGAGCTGGGCTGGGGCAGCCTGGAGAAGAGAAGGCTCCTGAAGGGGAGACCTTAGAACAGCTCCAGGGTCTAAAGGGGCTACAGGAAACCTGGAAGAGGCTTTGGACAAGGGCCTGTAGGGACAGGACAAGGGGAATGGCTTTAACCTGCCAGAGGGGAGACTGAGATGAGCTCTTGGGCAGAAGCTCTTCCCTGGGAGGGTGCTGAGGCGCTGGCACAGGGTGCCCAGAGAAGCTGTGGCTGCCCCATCCCTGGCAGTGTTCAAGGCCAGGTTGAACACAGGGGCTTGGAGCAACTGCTCTGGTGGAAGGTGTCCCTGCGCATGGCAGGGGTTGGAGCTGGAGGAGCTTTAAGGTCCCTTCCAGCCCAAACCAGGCTGGGATTCTATCACCTGACCATACATCAAACTGTACTCATAGCAGTGATTTCACAAGCAAGGAAAGTAGAGGGGCAGTAACAGGATTTCAAAGCTTCTATTCTTTTGCCCCTTTTGCAAGCACCTGATGTAAATACCTACTCAAGGCTGGAGCCATTTCTAGTTCTACAGGTATTCATTTCTAACAGGTAACACCATTAACGCTGGAACAGGTTTGAAGCACACCCACAGGAACGAGACCTTCAAGTGGAAGCAACCTGAAGCCACATAGCATCCTTACCTGTGTCCTTGTCCTTGGCTTTGTACACCTGCCCATATGTTCCTTCTCCAATAATCCCAATGATGTCAAACTTGTCCACGCAACGCTTCCCCCAGTCGCTTTCCGTCTGTCTCCTTTCCCCATACCGAGGACAACAGATTCTGGAAGAGAGAAGGCAGCAAAACCAGGTGATTTTGGATTTGCTTTGTATTACAAAGAAGGGGTAGCCAGCACTCAGTGTACAAAACACACTGGCTTTGTTGTCAGGGAAGCTCTATATGACGTGCAACACAATCGTGCCCGAAGAAAAGGTGTACACCTCTTGTTTGGAATAGCAAACTTCTGGTAGCACCAAGAGCTTTCTGTAGGGATACTCATCAGGAGGTTTCTTTGCCCTGCAGGCACTGCTAAATTAAAGGATGTGGGCACCTTCAGGGTAAATGTGGCTGGAGATTGGATATGAAACACTCCAGCAATTTCTACCACTGGAAGGGTCAAGGGGAAGACAACAGAATCCATCACAGCTTCAGCAGAGAGCCTGAACCAGGCCTCCATTTGGCTCACAACTTCCACAACCTCCTCTTCTTCCCAAAGTGCTGTTAATTCTCACAGAGATGAGGCAAGCGGCCTTCAGCTGTGAGTGGTCCAAGTGAAAACCAACCCCCAGGAAACAGCTCATACCCCATTAGAAAACAACAGAAATATGAACTTGCTCTCTCCACGTTTCACTTCCCTCAATCAAGAGCACTCAAACAAGTCCGGGGACAAAGAATGGATGTAAGTGAATTAAGTCTGACTCAAGATCTATAAGTAAGTGCCCATTAAGTGTTCTCCCCATCCAATCAATGGTGGGGAGGCTGCTGAGAGCTGGCAAAGCAGCTGCAGGTTCCATTTCAAACCAAAGAGCTCAGTCAGCTCTTCAAGGAGCTCTGCAGTTACACTTGAGACCTAAACCTTCGGAAACCTAGACCAAGATCTGTGCGAAGAGACATTAAAGCCAACAGCTCCAAAAAGGCAGCAGAAGAGAGAGAAAGGCTCTTACTTTGGTCTCTTTTTGAAGGGTTGCTGAGGTGGTGTGGCTGCCTTTGGTTCCGGGGAGTCAGGAGGAGATGGATCCCCTCCAGGAAGCTCTGGGGGGAGCGGGAGGTCCGTGAGTAAGTGTCGTGGTCTCTGCTCTCTATCTTTCTTCACAGGTTTTGGAGGAAGAATCTCTTTTGGACTAAACTCCGGAAAGTTAATACAACACAAAAGTCAGACTTAACAGCCAGTGAGCAAACAAAGCCAGCCTGCTGTAGGACAGGGCGAGAACACGGTTATGAGCCCAAGTTACAGTGCCAGAATGAGCATAGCCAAATAGAAACCTTCAAGTTTACAATGATAACACATCAGGAGAGGAAAGCCTTAGGTCTGAATGCATCATCTTTAACTAAACACCCGGCTCTGCAGCTAGAACCTGCACAAATAAGGGCTTATTGTGAGTTTCCTGTAAGTTCAGGTCACCCCCAGCCCCCACTTTCCCCCCTTACTTCCTCTATTCAGTCCCTTTATCATATTGAAATTAAATGCATGACTTGTTAAGGAGCACTAAAAATACAAACCCAGAATGACATCTCTCTACATCAGTGATCTTTAACTTCTTAGCCAGGACCCAAACGTAACTCTGACTTGTGAGCATTGCTGAGACACCCAAAGGGGACTTTAAACAATCAAGTTACCAACAGCGTCCAAAGCTTGGCTTTGACTGGGAGAACCTAATGTCTCTCTCCTGCCTGCAGCAGGGGGAATTCCAAGGTCGGAATAGTCAGGAATTCTTCTCCATGCAAATCTCCAGCAGGAAAAGATGAGGAGATCCAAATACCCTCCCAGGGGCTGTTTTTAGGGCAGGCAGCAGCAGGTTTGCTCTTTGCCAGCACTGTCAGGTCTAACCCCTCAGCATGGAAAACTCCCGTGCTCCTCCGATGGAAATAGGTCATTTTCCCAGGTTTTTTATTAGGCACTGTCTAATCCCAACAACCTCTTGTGAAATAGAGTCAAGAAAGAAGGACAGAGAAGGCCACAACTGTGGCACTGAGCTTGGATATCTCCTGTAAAAGATGGGGGAGCAGCCTTCTCCCACTGCTAAGAAGTCACCACGCAGCTGCAGAACTGATGGCACATCATGAGGGAAAGCACTCACCAGATCCCAGAAACACCAGGAATGGGAGAGCCGCATGGGCTGAGCTCCCCCTCCATTAACCACACATGTGCAGAATAACCCCCAGCCAAGGCAGAATCCTGGTTGAACCACAGAAGGGGTTCTTCAAAGCAGGACCCAAAGAGACTGTCCCAAATAGGTTTTGCTTGCTTTATGGCTTTCATGTGTACCTGAAGCACTGATCTGATCACAGACCAGTTTGGGCTAAAGGGACCTGTGGCAGGGGGTTGGAACTGGATGAGCTTTAAGGTCCCTTCAACCCAAAGCGGTCTGAGGCTCTTTATTTTGAAGTGAGAAAGCCCAACAAATCCTCCAGAGCTGCCCAAGCAAAGTGTGGAAGCCAAGTGCCTAACAACCAGGACTAGAAGCTCCTTCCCTTCTTCCCCTCTCCTAAAGAACTCCAGCAGCCAGGACTGGGTTTTAGCTATGTCAGTGCTGTGACCAGTCCATCACGTGTTCCCAGACACAATGGAGTGCAACCTCAAATACAGAGTTTGTACTGTTGGTGTCTACACAGCCTTTCCTCTCCTCCCACTACACCTCCTGCGAGGTGAAGGGACCCACATTGCACCCTGACCGCTGCACGTTCTAAAAGCATTCCAGAGGTGATAGCAAGCACCAGGAAAGGATGGAGAGTCTCCAACTGAATGAGGCGTATCTGGTACTTGGACACATCTAAGCACGTTTCCATATCCTGCACTTCCCACAGGCTCAGGGCTGGAGTCTCAGCATGGAAAATTAAAGTCTAGCCACAAAAGTTGTGTTCCTATATATGAAAGCAGCTGAATAAGAGCGAGCTGCTGCTCAATCAGTGCCATATGCAACTGCCACCAGACTCAGCAAAACGAAGCAGGATTTCCCATCCTTTCATTGGGAAAGGCGGTGTAAATCCAGTTACTAAGCATAGCAACCAGCTGTAGGATCACCCACATGCCTCAGCTCATAGTGATGGCAGAGATAAAGCACACTTGGACAAAACTGAGCCACACCTGGGTGTTCTAAAAGCTAAACCCCATGATTTGCAGGGCAATCCCTGGTTTGGGAATGAGGGAACACAGCAGCAGAATCCTGCTTACCCTGGCATTTGAGGGGGGAAACCCAGAGGCTGGGAAAAGCTGCTGCTCATCACAGATACAGTTGAACAAGCGTCTGGTGAACATTACATGGCTTTGGAGGGGCAGAGACATGCACGAGCCTAACTTCCACATTGACTGAAGTGACATCACCCTCATTTACAAGGATAGCAGGTAAAACACTTCAGTGAATGAGAAACTGCAACATAACCACGTTCACTTCACCCACAGGGTAATTAGACCAAGTCATAGCTGTTGCATTAAGCACTAGTCGTTAAAACCCATGCTTTACTAACCAACAAGATACCCAGGCCATCACAAGTGACGGCTGGAAAGACACACAAGCCAAGCAGAGAAAAAGATGTATCAATGCTGACGTTAAGAGTACCGCAACACATTAACAGCCACAAAAAGGGAAACAGTTTTTCTCCCTCTCCACCTCCCCTTTGGCTCTTCTGCTCCTTTCCCCTTCACCAAGAGCCACCCCCCAGGAAGGTTTTGCAGCTCGGTTCACGTTAAAGCCCAGAGCAGCAGCAGCCAAGGCAGGAGCTGCTCTTACAGGCCAGAACTGAGTTTTGGTTCGAAATAACAGGAAGCAGAAAGATGACGTAGGTGCAGCCTCACCCTTCCATTTTTACATGAACACCTACTTCATAAGCAGAAAGGATTGTATTAATGACTCAATAGTGCAGTTAAACCAATGGCAGTTTTATGCCCAGCCTGCATGACCGATGCATTTGGAACTGCCATCACTCTGGTTTGTGTTCTGGTATAGAACTTGTGGAGACGTTCCCTGTTATTTAAGCACAGGTTTTGGAGGCATTAAAAAAGCTATTTCAAGATAAGCCTGTGCAAAGGGCTGCACCAAAGGGGAGCATCATGCTACATTACTGTCATAAATATGAACAAAGAGTGATGTGAAACCTTTACTAACCATCATTAAATCAGCAGCCAAACCTCTTTTTCTCACTAGGATAAGACATAACTACCTGCATGGGACCATAAAACTCTCCACATAAACCTGACAAGGCCAAAATGAGGACTGGGGCCATGTAATAATGCAGTACTCTTGAGTGTACTCTGCAGGATGAGGATAAGCTGCCCAACTACCCCAAAGAAGCGGTTTATCTCAACATTCTGCTTTTAAATGCAAGCAGGAGACTGTGGTGTGACCTTACCTATCCAAGTCATCTTCCCCAACTAAAATAGGGGGCAGCGGAAGCGGAGGCAACGTTGAAGTTTTCAGGTGTGGGATAGCAGCCGTCACAGACACTTGTGTTTTTGTAGCGACTTGGACAGAGGGCTGAGAGTTCACCTGAGAGGATAAAGTAGACGTCCTTGGGTGGGAAGAAGATGGCAAAGGTGTTGGGGCTGAAGTAGGGACCTGAACGGGAGGCAGTTGGGATGGTGGCAAAGGTGGAGCTGCAGGTGATGGAGGCAAAGGTGGCAGCGGCGGGGTTGGAGGTGGTGGTGTGGTTGTTGGCAGAGGAGGAGGAGGTGATTTTATTGAGGGTAGTGGGGGTGGAAGCTCCTTCTCTGCTGTGTCTGTCTCTTTTGGAGATAGGAGGTCCTCTACCACTGCTACAGGCTTCAAGTCTTTTGCTCCCGCCTGTTTGGAGTCTCTGACTGGAACAGGAGGTTTCCTCTCCGAGTTCTCCTCTGCCTTGCCTTTCGCTGTCTCTGCAGCGGCTTTAGTCTCTGCATTCGAGTGCAGTAAATTCACTGACTCCGTGTCTGAAGACTTGTCAGATTTAACACTTTTGAGGCCCTTTTTCGGCTCTGCGGGAGGCTCCCTCAGCTCAGCCAGGCTGTTCTCCTTCCTCGCCAGGAACACGGGAGAGCCCTTCACCTCCTTCCCATCCACCCTGGCTGCAGCCGCCGCCGCAGCTGCTCGCTCCTTCTTCTTCCTGCTGAGCTCTGCCCCGAGGCTGGAGTTCAGTGGGAGCCTCGTGGGGGAGATGCTGGAATGGCGACTGCGGGACCCAGACCTCTGCTTCTTGCTGTGAGATGAAGAGTGCCTTGAATAGGCAGGGCTTCGGCTTCGGGACTTCACAGACTTCCTGTGGAGGGGACAGGGAGAAGATGAATGAAACGAAGCATCTCTCACCCCCTGAGCTACTCACCAACACCAAGAGCTCACTGGGGAAAGAGCTCCCATCAATTGAGGTCAGAGAGTCCAGACTACCTGTGAGGAAAAGGAGTTTACAGGCTAAAGCAGAGCAAGTTTCAGGTCGTCATCCAGCTTTCCAGGCCTAGCCTCACTGTCACACTGTTCAAGGCAGAAAGGAAGGATGAAGGTGGGCCAAGCCTCCAGGGGAAAGGAAATCACAGATGCAGGTACTAAAGAAAAGAGTTTATGAAGTTTTCCCAGTTATTATGTACAATTTTAAAGCAGATAAAATATGACTGCCCTCATGGAATGCTGCCTCAGGAAGCACCTCACTTCAAGCCAATCCCCACTCCCTGGTTCTTTTACGATCATCAGAACTCAGATTTGCACGTTGTGATTCAAGAGAAGAAAAAAAACCCAATCTACCAGGAATTTCCCTTCTGCTGGAGGTATATCCAGAGGGTCTCTGTTAAAATAAGCAGGCTCTACATTAGGTGTACTGTATGCAGAAATAAAGCCAAGTGAAACCTGTGAAACACAAGGCAGGAAACACCTTGCACCATGAGGGTATGCACCAGAGCACAGGGGGAACCCAGCAGTAAAGCTGGTGTGGAAACAAGCTCAGGAACAAAATGGAACTGGAAACGGGTACTTCCAGCGTCCATGTCACAATTCCTGACAAGACACAACTGCTTCCAGCGAGGATTTTGCAGGTTATGCGCAGCACACTTTAGCTGTGCATGTGACAGGCTCTAAGGGGTTTAGAAGCCATGTGAGCCAACAGGAAAACAAGGAATTTTGAGATCAGACTCTATGGATATTAGAAACCGCTCAAGGCTTATTTCGATTGCATGAGTTATTCCTCAGGAGCTACGTAGTTGTGAAAATGGGGACTTGTCTCAAAGCAGAGTTCCACAGTAGTTATAAACCCCATCTAACAGCGAGCAGGCTTGAACACAGGACACGCTGGCTCCCCTGGAACCATGCTCAATGTGATTTAATATGTCTAGTAGACATTAGTACCACCCTGAGACAGCAAATGGCTGGAAAATAAACTGGAAAACTGAGAGTAAAGCAGAATTCCTTTGTAGACACCACCAGCACCTGCAGGGATGTGAGTGCAGGGTCTGGCTGCACAGAAACCTCTTCTCTTGCTACACCAAGCATCCTACCTTCTCACTAGTACATACAACCCCCAACCTCGAGCTAACAGTGGTCAAAGAGCACAAGTGTAGGTAGGCCTTACCTTTAGCCTTACAGAATAAATATACAACCAGAAGGAAGAAAACAAAAGTGTCATCTGAAGTCACTCAACTATTTTCCTCTTCCTATGACATGTGGTTCTGTAATGGGAATGTGCCTCAGGATCAGCTCTTTTCCCAAGGTTTCTGCTTCATGAGTTAACGGTCTCAGATGCACCTTACCCCTCAGGTAGCAGCTCACCTGCCACATCCCAGGGCTGAAAACACAGTTCTGGTTTTGCTCAAAGACCCTTGCAGGTTAAGGGCAGCATCCCTACTGGATCCTGTAGGATGTAGCTTGCTACAACCACACATAGTTTCGGGGTTAGCATTCCCTATTACAATTCTTTCAGGTTAAGATTAAGATGCTGCAATACTTGATTTCATCCTGTCTTCCATCCTCCCCATGATTACTCCCGAAGAGTTACTCCAACTCAACTGGTTGCAGAGCAACATTCCCAACAAGATCACTCAGCAGATCTGATATAAACTTCCCCAGAAGTCCAGGTCTACCTTGCTCCACCAGGACCGAAGCCATATATTCCTGCTCCACAGGCATCACCAGGGCTTTCCCTCTTCAGTTGTCCAATGATAACCCACAGTTATCTACAAAAGCTCCTTTTTCTTAAGCCCATTTTCCAGCTCCTTTGTCAGAGCTGAGAAAGCCCCACAGCCAGCAGCTCCCCTGCTTTCCCAACAGTTACAATCAGCACCACATCACTCCAGACCTTATCTCATATCATGAGAACACAACAGCCCCATCAGCACCACAGCTGATGATCTTCCACAGCTACACTTGCTTTTTATCACTGCTGGAGCTCTCAGGAAGGATGCTGCAAGACAGAAGATGCATAGGCTTTTTGAAGATCCTCCTTCCATCCTCTGCAAGGCTCTTCTCCTGGCTTTACCTGAAGCCAGTTAGCACTTCTGCCCCTTCATGTGTGCTAAGACAACTCTCTATAGCTCTCTTACCCTGCTAAGATCATCGGGGATGGGAGATTCAGTCTCACTGCAGTTTTTCCTGTGGTTAAAAATGCTCTGGGGCTAAACCCCACCTTGGTGTATCTCTAGCACTGGAAAGGAGAAGTGCAAGATCCATACTGTGCATTAACCCAAAGCAGAACTTACGGCTCATCTGGAAATCCAAATGAAAAAGCATTATTAGATTAATTTCACTGATACAATCAGAAGATTAGAATGGAGTTTGGAAGAGGGATTGCTGGAACCCTCCAGCCCTCCTCATACTAAAACCAACCACAGCTCATAGCCCTGGGCTATCAGACCCTGAATCAGCTGGCAGAACAAAGCCCCACATCTCCTCACTTCCACATTAACCATTACACAAGCTCCCAGGAACATCTACAGACATTAAAACATTTCACCTGCTCCAAGCCACAACAGAAGTCAAGAGTAACATGGAAATTAGTGCTTGGGAAGCCTAACGCTCATGCCCCATGCTCAGGAAACAGGCTCAACCAGGAGGCAAATGCTTCTGATTTATGATCACCCAACGACCTTTTGCTGTGGCAAGGGTCTGTATACCAGTGGCCACTACTACAGCACGTGCACGCACTTACACTTAGCTGCTATACTTAGAGCACAACCCACCTCCAGCAAGCTGAAGGACTCTGGAATTTCTTCTTCTAGTTTTAGCTGCAATGCCAACAGTTGCTACAGGGAATGGGAAGGCACATCTGTTATTTTCCCTTCTGACCCAATCAGGCTCATTTGCTCCTCAATGGGAAGCAAGTTGTTTTGCACAGCCATTTGAAATGCAAACATTCTGTATTTTCCTCCCATCAGCACTGCAAGCACACTGGATTCAGTTTCCTACCACTGGGGTTTGGTAGTGGAAATGAAAGAAAACACAGAATGCACTGAAAACAAACCCCCCAACCACCACATTGTCACTCAGCAGCCCAGAAAAGCCTGTGTTACCTCCCCTGAAGGATCTCAGACACAGTCAGGTGTTCACTGCCTGAGTGTGCCAGTTAAAGCTGTTTCCTTTCCCAGACTGTCCCTGTCACTCTGCAGGAGCCAACAGAAGAGATCACAGTCACTCCCCAGCTGCTTGGGTGCATGCTCAGCTGCCCCCATTCCACACTCACCTGCAGCACATCCACCAAAGCTGGTCCTGGTGGAGCTGCTGAGGAAAGCGCAGCTGATCCACCCCTGAGGTGAGCTCCTGCACAGCCCTCAGCAGAGGGACAGCCCCACCTCCGGCTTCTGGAGAAGGCACCTGACCATGAGCTTGCACCAACTGCCTCAGCACTGAGCTGCAAGCTCAGCAAAGCAAAGCTAACACCTGAATTACAACTTACAGTTTGCCTAACATATGGAAAATGCATTAACCCCCTTCTTTCCTTTACTACAATCCCTTCAGGCAGATGTCTTCTCAAGGCATAATCCATGTTTTCCATTCTGCTTTACAAGCATGTACCACAAAGTTATCTGCCCAGGGAAAAAAGAGGAGTAGGTTACCAAATGATCTAAAGAATTCAGTACAAGCTGAGAGTAAACAGTTAGTAACCTTTGGAATCTATTTTGCTTTGGGGTCTAGCATTTTGCCAGGGAGTCAAAGATGCCCTTAACATGTTTCTTATGAGGGTATGGAAGTTCAGGGAAGCAGCACAAAGTTGCTCCCATAACACCTACAACAAGAGTAAGCTTCAGATTCCCCTAGGAAGTGGAGTAACCTGGGGGGGCAAAAACCTCACGTCTTAGTATATGACCTCAGTTTCTGCATGGTTTCTCTCTGCTTAGGGCTGAACATGGACATTTAGCAGGTGCTGTAACACATGATTATAGCATGAAGTGCACACCCATTTCCTACTGCTGTATTCTTACTCTTCCCAATGTATTGGCAAATAGCCTGTCAGAGCAGCGCCACCAGGGCTAAAAGGACTGAGGGGAGGGAGAAGAAAACTATCAAGGACTATCCCTCAGGTGTACATGGAGAAAACATGGCAGAGGAGGAACAGCCCAAAGGGAATTCTCCCTCTGTAAAACCACACCAGAATGAGTAGTTTTTACGTAACAGCATCTGGGGTGCTAAAACCAGCACAGCTCTGCCAGCAAGGACAAAGGCACCATTTCAAGCCCACTATGGGAGATGGTATTCCTGAAGTTAGGAGCTCTAGTAACTAAGGCCAGATTCCAAAAGCCCTGTGTTCTTTGGGAAGTGCTGATCACAAACACACTCTGGGGGAGGCCTCTTCTCTTGCAGCTCCTGTTTGGATCAGAGGATGCAGCTACCACAGCGTGGAGCACTTCTACAGCCATTACATTCCAGGTCACATCTTAACTGCCATGGAGCTACCACCAAAGCTCTGCAGTACCCATGGTGACAAGTGGAAACTCAACATAAGCTGAAGCTAGGAAAGAAGAATCATTAGAGTATGTGTTTGTGCATGTAACAGGGTGACTGATGAACATCTGAAACAGAACACACAGAGCTACCTTCAAATAACAGCTTCTTTCCATAGGAAAGTTACTGATTCAAGAAAAAAAGGAGAGAAATCTATAGATAAGCCAAAATCTTTAAGGTCCCTTCCAACTCAAACCATTCTATAAGTTAAGCCAAAACACAGCCGGTTCCTACTGGCCCTGGGAATGCCCCAATTTCAGGATGGAAGCAAGAAACTCCAGCACTGAGAAAGGGAAGTTTAGGCCAGAAAGATGGAGTTCACATGTGTTCACCTTCGAGCGAAGGGAAAAAGACTGCTCAGAAAGAGCAAACTGCAGCTCCTAAACAGTGCTATCAAGTTCCCACACGCACTGAACGGCTCAAGGCTTCCTGAAATAGGTGAAAACGTTCTCCCTGGCTGAACTCCTCATAGGATAGAGCCTCAGGAGCTGAGCACAGCCCTCCCCTCGTGCCACGGCCACCTCAAGAGGTGGGTGTAACTTAATCCCAGGAGCTCAGTCAGCCTTGGGCCTCTCTCCTGGGAGCCAACATGGATGCTTCCTCCCACCACTCGGGAAGGTGTTTCCCAAAGTGTGAACCACCATTTCCAAAGGAATTGCCACGACCCCAACCAAAGCAATTCCAGGCAGCCAGCAACCTTGGGGCCCACAGAGATGAGGAAGGGGGTTAAAGCTCCCCATGCCCACAGCCACCCCAATGCGCTTCCCCCTTCCCTGGGGCGAGGAAGACCACGCTGAGAGCATGTACCTGGCAATGGGGCTCCGGCTCACGGAGCGCTTGGTGCCGAAGGGGCTGCTCGAGCGCCGGCGGCTGTAGGGGCTCGGGGACCTCCCGCTGTAGGAGCCGCTGCCTCTCTCGTAGCTGGATGAGCGCCTCCTGTTATAGGGGCTGATGGACCTCTGCCGCCGGCAGTAGGGGCTGGGGGAGCGGGTGTTGGACTGGTAGGCCACAGGCTCCTTGTAGGGCTGGGCTGATGGACTGGCGGCGTGAGGAGCCGCCAGGGCTCTTCCTGTAGGAATCGTAGTTACTGGATGTGTGAGAGCGGGGAGGGCTAAGGTCGTACTCCTGGATGTAGGAGGCTCCTGAGGGGCTGTCATCCAGTTTAGGGCTGTCAGACCATTTCCTGTGTGGACTCCTGGATTTCCGCTTGGGACTGTCAATGGTTTTGTAACTTTTGGGAGCATCCCTTTTCCGATGGCTTTTACTGCGCTCTTTGTGGCTGGATTTGAGCTCTCGATCCTTCCTGGATTTCTCCTTGTGCGCTTTGGCTGACCGGGATTCCTTGTTGCTGCTCTTTGAGGACAATGACTTGGGATGCTCCTCACCCTCTAGGAGCCTCTTGGAAGATCCCGATATTCTCTCCTTGGTGGACCCAGACCTACTGGATGCATCCAGGCTCTTTTCCAACTTCCTCTCTTTCTCTGACTGTTTGCTCTTCATCAGCTCACGGACGCGCTTGTGCTGATGGTGCCGGTGCTTCTGGGCCCTCTCGCTCCTGTCCGCTCTCCTCTCCTCATTCTCCCTCCTATCCAGCTTGAGGGCCACATCATCCGAGAAGGTATCCGAATCAGAACTGATGTCATCGTATTCCACCAGCGGCTTCATGGTCGAGCCCAAGGATGCTGCTGCCTCCTGGGCCACCAGCGGTGACTCCCTGGAGTGCCTGGACTTGTGCCGCCGGTGCCGGGAGGCCGGCCGGTGCCTCTCCTTGCTGTTGGAACTCCCGCTGCCGGGTGCTTGCTGCGAGGACCCCCCGCCACCCCCGTCCTTCTTGCCCCCATGTCTCTCCGGGTTTGGCATTCCTCCTCCTCCACTGTGCTCCGGAGAGCGGAGGGGGAAGAAGCCTCCAAAACCCCCAAACTTCCTCACACGCCCGCCCCTCGCACCATTCACCCCGGCCTCGGCCCTCCCCGCCGCTCCTACATGGGGGAGCGCGGCCCCGCGGCTACCGGAGGCCCCGGAGGAGGCGGAAGGACGAGGGAAGGGGGGGGGCGCGGCACGCACCGGGAGGGGAAGGGGACGCGGCGCGGCCTCACCGCCTCATCCGAGGGGCCCAGGCCCAGAGGGCAGCGCCGCGGCGGGGGCGCCCCGGGAAGGCGGGGCCTGGGCCCGCGATCGCTCTTCCCTCCCCCCCCTCAGCACCGGGAGCCCGCGGACGACGGCGCCGCCGGAAGGAGCGCGGGGCCCCCCCGCCGGTGCCGCTGCCCCCGGCCCCGTTGCCCCCGGCCCCGCCGCTGCCGCCCCGCGCCGCCCCCCGCTCACTTCCCAAAGCGAAACGGCTCCGCGTCCAAGGGGGGCACCCGCAGGCAACGTCTCGCGAGACCCGGCCGCCTCTCGCGAGAACGGCGACGGCGGCGGCGCCTCCGCCCCTCGCCCGGCAGAGAGCAGGATCTCGCGAGAACAACGCGGGGAGGGGGAGGGGGGGGATGAAGGCCGCCGTGAGGGGGGAGTTCTCGCGAGAGCTGCGCCTCTCCCACTGAAAGCTTATTGGACAGATGGAGGGGGCGGAGCTCGCAACGCACACGCGCCCCCTCTCCCCTCCCCTCCCCTCCGCGCGCGCGCACGCTGCTCTCGCGAGAGGGAGCGAGGCTCTCCCCGCCCCCCCCCCTCCCCGCGCGCGCTCCCGCAGCTATGGCGGCCTCCGCAGTGTGAGGCCGGAGGGGCCCGGCCGCGGCTCCCCCCTCCCCTCCAGCCCCGTCCCGTTCCCCTTCCCCGCCGCGGCCCCGCACAGCCCCGGCCGCAACATGAAGGCGGCGCCGGGCGGCGCTGAGGGTGAGTGAAGCGAGGGGGCGCGGCGGGCGCTGGGGGTTCTGTGAGGAGACGGCGAGGGGGGGGGGGGTCGCGTCTCTGAGGCACCGGGAACGGGCTGTGGCTGAGGGGCCCACACGGGGGGGCAGTGCGCTTTGTCCGACTTCCCCCCCCCCCCCCCCGTGTGGCTTCGTGCGGTGTTCGTGAGGCTCCAGCTTTAATGGGAGCTTCCCTGTGAGGGTGCTGAGGCGCTGGCACAGGGTGCCCAGAGAAGCTGTGGCTGCCCCATCCCTGACAGTGTTCAAGGCCAGGTTGGACACAGGGGCTTGGAGCAGGCTGCTCTGGTGGGAGATGTTCCTGCCCGTGGCAGGGGTTGGAACTGGATGAGCTTTGAGGTCCCTTCAACCCAAACCAGGCTGAGGTTCTGTGATCTGGCCGTTCTCTCCCTGTCCCTGAGCTTAACAGGATCTTATCAATACATAAATACCTTGAGGAGAGCCTAAAGCAGGAGGAGCAGAGCTCCCTTCAGGCGGGAGCTGTAGGCCATGGGTGCAAGCTGAAAGGTTCCACCTGAGCACCAGGAAGCACTTTATCGCCAGCACAGGGTGCCCAGAGAGGTGATGGAAGCTCCATCCTGAAGCCACCTGGACCATGGGGCTGGGCAGCCTGTTGTCAGTGGCCAGGAGTTCTCAGCTGTGTTAGCTGAACTGGCCAGTGCTTGGTAGTTGATCAGTCACTGACCCTCTATCCCTCCTTTTCTCTCATCAGGGAGATATTATTCCTAACAATGGAACTTTCTCTAATAGCCTATAGATGCACGGGTTGCAAATGGGAGTCTATGGGATGTGAGAGGTGTTTTGTAAGCTTGAGTTGGTTTGAGGTTGGTGGAGATCTGTGCCCCCTCCAGTTGCCTGCTGCTGCTTTCAGAACCTGTGCCCTGGCTCTAGAGCAGCACTGAGGAGCCTCCAGGCCTGTGTTTCACACCAGTGTGAGGCAGGAGTGTGTCTGCTCACAGAATCCATCATGACTGGCAGTTGGATCAATGTGGTTGAGGTGAGGGAAGGGTCTGTGAGGACCTTCAACGTAAACAAGTTGGAGGACTGCACGTGAGAATAGTGAAGGGGAATACCGGAAACAAAGCTTAACCTCACTTCTATAACAGTGTTTTGTGCACTCTCCTGTCCCAGGGAAGCTTCTGTCTCAGACTGTGTGTCTTCACTGTAGGGTCCTTGAGGTTTTGACGGCTTGTGGTAGAACCTACAAGTTGAGATCATGGGGAAAAATCAGCGGGGAATAAGTTTTATGAAATCACGTTTAGCTTAAAGGTGGAAAGTCTTTTCGTTCCAACTGCCCAACTGTTTTATTTGTAGCACTTCAAGTGTTGTCTTGTTCTATGTTCTCAAGAGTCCCCTGTCTTACAGAGACCGATAAGCTGAACAAGATGAGCACTCTCTTGGAAAGGCTCCATGCAAAGTACAACCAGAACAGGCCTTGGACAGAAACCATGAAGTTAGTGCGTCAAGTCACGGTAAGAGGTGTTGGGATCTGAGCAGGAGCTTTCTGGAGTTCCTGGAGTGGCAATGGGGGTGTTTTTTTTGTTAGATCTCTTCAAAGGGCTGCCCCTTGCTCTCTGGGGATTTTGGGTTTTGTAAAGCCATTTGCTCCCAGTCAGTGATATTCCAAACTCAGCATTGGCTTTGTCAAATGAGGGTTTGAAGTAGTGATCTCTGGGTGGGGGGAAGGAGGAGCCGGAGGAAGGAGGGAGCTACAACAACTGCTTCTGCATGCACTGAGCTGTTAGAAGTGTGCCTAACTCCTTGTTTCTGTGTTGTCTCTCGTGTAACTCTTAGCTTATGCCTATTTAAAAGTTGCTTCAAGTCTGTTCTTCCAGATGAGCAAGTTGCTTAAAAGCAAATAAATCAATTGTAGACCTGCCTTTATTCCCTTCTTCCAAAGCAGATAGTGTTCTCCTGCAGGAATCAAAATGCAGCTGTAATTTGGGGAGGAAATTAATCAGCTTTTCATTACCTCAACAAACCTCCCTTGAGTGGACCACAGTGGCAATAACTCCTGTTACTGGGTGAGGCACAAAAGGCTGTTTCTCTTCTCTCAAAGGAAAAGCGCGTTGTAATGAACTCGGGGGGGCACCAGCACCTGGTGAGCTGCTTGGAGACACTGCAGAAGGCCTTGAAAGGTTGGTGCATCCTGTACTCAGCAGTGGGAGGCCTCTGAACCAGGAGAGCAGTGAAGTGACTGCTGGCACATCTCGCTGCCTTCCTGTGTGTGTGCTCATGTTTGGGTACCTCCTTTCGGTGCCTGTGGAGATTGTCTGTGATGCTTCTGTTGTGAAAGTAGAAAACTTGTGAGTGGGAAGTACTAAAACATGGAATGGTGAAAGGAATGGCTTTAATTCCCTTTTTTGTACCTGTATGAGAGTTTGAGCTGGCTCTTTACATTGGCCTGGCCACTCTTCTGAAAACAGACCTGAATTCCACTGGGAGAATAAAATCCCTTCTCTCCTTGCAGTTCTGGGAACGCTTGGTTCTCTCTGTTCAAGTTGCTCTGCCTGTGTTTTGAGTGCAGCTCGTGTTGCACATGTGAAGGTGTGAGCAGACATGGGAGGGAGGAACTGGTTGAGGTTGGGTTTAGTGCTGATGCCTCATTCCTGGGGAGGTGTTGAATCATTTCACTAAGCCTTGTTTTCTGCTCTCCCCATCTAGTATCTTCTCTGCCTGCCATGACAGATCGCCTGGAGTCTATAGCTAGACAAAATGGGTAGGTCTTCTCCTTTAGTTGACAGCAAAGGCTTTGCCTGTTTCTCTGTACCCATCATACTCTCACTGCTGCTTTGATTGTTTTTTGTGTGCATCTCATGGCAATTTCTGTTTTGTTTTGTATGGAAGCCTGGGATCTCACCTTAGTGCCAATGGCACTGAATGTTACATCACTTCAGACATGTTCTATGTGGAAGTCCAGCTAGATCCTACAGGGCTGCTGTGTGATGTCAAGGTGGCTCACCATGGAGAAAACCCTGTGGTATGTATCACTGACCAAGGTGAGGGTGATATCTTCGTGGTTTTGACTCCCTTTGCTTTGAGCACAGGAAAGGGATTATATTTAGTGTTTCCCTACACCTACCTTACACCTTTGCTGCTTGTTCTAGTGGAAAGGGAAATCCTCCATGGAGTAATTCCTGTGGGTTAGTCTGGTTGATATATGTGTGCAGGACCAGTTTACTGCTGGTCTCTCTTTCCCTGAGTGGTTTTACTGCTGCCAAAATCAGCTGTGGATGTTTTCAGTGTGTTTCTGGAGGCAGGATAAGGAAACTAATCTTAGGAAACTTAGATCTGCAAATGGGAAGTACTAAAATGTGGAATGCTGAAAGAGAATTATTTCCCTCCTGTCCATGGAGGAGAGTTTGAGCTTGATGCTTACGTTGGCCACTCTTCTGAGAGCAGAGCAGTTTTTAGTACCTCGGTAGAAGATTGCAGTTTTCAACTGAAAGCTTAATGATTTCAAAAGTTAGTTTCAAATGAATTGTTCAAGTAGAAAGAGAAGTGCTTAAATCTGTCCCAGAGGGGGCTGAGGGACAGAACCGGACCTGGAGCAGTGTGAAGTTGTGAGCACTGTGTTGCTGCTCAGGAAAAGATGCTGCTCAGGAATGTTTCTGTGCTGCTGTTTCACAGTTGTTGTGCTGCACAGGGACTGAAATCACTGTGCTGACACGGATCTCATTCTATGCTCTTTCCTTTTTAGAGTTGTCCAGAACTGGTGCAACATCTGAGGTGAGCATCAAGAGTTTGTTGCGGTTTTGGCAGCCTCTCTTTGCAGTGGTGATCCCGTGCTGGTTTAGGTCTGGAAACGCAACATGTTTCAGAACTATTCCTTCCCCACAAAGTCTCTCCATGTCCTCAAGGGGGTTTTCTGGCTTTGGTTCAGCTCCTTCTGACCCCGAGTGCCGTGCCCTGTATCTTCAAAGCCGCAGAGCAACATTCCCCAGAATCATTAAAGCTGGACCATGCTGAGAACATGTTTTGTAGCTTCCATGTAGCAAAAGTCTTCTCTGGAGCCACTTAATGTCTGTATTAAAGTAACCTTTGAAAACAAGCCCTTGTATGTTACAAGTTTGAATACATCTTAACTTTGCCTTTCAGGGAGAAGAACTTCGACGAGTTTTCTAAGCATCTGCGGGGACTGGTGAACCTGTATAAGCTGCCAGGAGACAAGTAAGTCTAGAATGTGTTTATTTAATGCCACATGTATAAAATAAACATGCAAGTTTTACTTCTGTGCTTAAATATTCATCGTGTGTGAGCCTCCTGAACTCCTCACCACGGCTTGCCCGTGCACAGTGGATAGGGAGGGTTTCATGCGAGGTGGAGCTGCAGATTGACAAGTTATCAAGTCTAAAGGCTCATGCTGAATGCCAGGCCTGCAGCTTCTCAGCCTGCACTTCTTTGCACAGTTCCTTTCCTTTGTTCTTATATTGTTTTGTTGTTTTTCTTCTCCCCAGCAAACTGAAAACTAAAATGTATTTGGCTCTGCAGTCCTTAGAGCTGGATCTCTCAAAAATGGCAGGGATGTACTGGTAAGGACATCTGTGTGGTTTGGAGTCTGTTGTTGGTTTGGTTTTTCGTTTTTCTTACTAACACTGTATCACGTTGGCTGATTTTGATTGTACCACATCCTGCTTATGTGGGAAGTGTCCTGTCAGTGCCTGTCTAGTCTATCGTTGCTGCTAAGAAGATGCTGAGCTATAGAGGGCCTGTGGTAGCAAGGGAATGAGAAAGAGAGAAAGTGCTCCGAGCTTTCTAGCAATTCCTTCTTAACTACAGAACTCAATTGGGAGAAAGTCTAAAAGGCAAAAAATGAAGTTTGTAACTGGATGGATTAGTGGTAACGTGGTTTACAGTAAGAAATTGAGAACCATTTGACCTTTTTTCACTGCTGTAGCGTCTGGGCAAACAGCTGTGCTGTGAAGTTTAGGATCAGTGGGACAAGATTTTGGCTTTAGGTGTGACTCTGGCTTGTTACAGACTTGTGGCCGTCTTTCTTGCAGGCAAGCCACCAATGCCAATCCCTTGGACAAGATTCTCCATGGCAGTGTTGGCTATCTCACCCCCAGGAGTGGAGGTACCCTTGATTAGTGCTTAAAAAAGGAAAGAATCAAACTTACTTTGTTCAGAGTCCCTTCTATGGATGTTGGTTTCATCTGAACTGCTGGAAATTAATAGGGAAATGCCAAGCAAAGAGGGACAAGGTTGGGTGTGTGTGAGTCCCACGTGATGCAGAGATCCAGGTTTGCTTTACAAAGCCATGCAGATGGACACATCTGTGTCTGACAGCAGAGCACAGCTCTTCAAGGTGACAGCTCTGCTTGGTGTGTGCTGTGGTTCAGTGTGAATGCTGTGTGGCTGTGGGGCTTAATAGTGCTTGGGGTGACTTGTACCCTCAAATTCAGCAGCTTCTCTCCCACAGGTCTCCTGATGAACCTCAAATACTACGTCTCACCCTATGATTTATTTGAAGATGGCTCTGGAGCCCCTGTTATTTTGCATGAGAACAATGGTAGGTCAGCTTCAGTGAGGGCTGCTGCTGCTTGGAGGAGGAAAGACAACTCTAGCAGTCTCACTGCCCTCTGCTGTCACCCTGTCATACAGGACAGTCATGGATTGACATGCAGAGGACACGGGTTCTATACGCCCATGTGGAAATGCTGTTGACCATCTTCTTGTGGCTGTTCTGGAGTTCAAACCAGACTGCTACCAAAGGGTAGTGCACACAGAGGGAGGTGCACACAGAGCCTTTTTCCTTAGGGTGAACTTCATCCTTAACATGGGTTCTGTTTTGTTGTGTCTCTGCCATCTTACTAGAAGGATGGAGTTTTATGCATATACATGGATACCTGTGTCTCGCTAAAATGACAAAACCAAGCAGCTATTCAAGCTGAGGCTGCTCTTGGGAGAGGAGAGGGTGAAAGTGTCCAAAATCATGATTTGTTTTGCTTTGTAAAGAGCATACTACAAACTTACAAATGTATTTGGAGTCTCTTTTAAGAATGATGCAATTGGTTCACCTTGCAAGAGAAAAACAGAACATTAGGGAGTAAAAGTAGTTTGGCTGTAGGTCAGTTGAGTGATAAAGTGAATGCTGGAAACTGCCTTGTGGAGGAAGTAAGGTATTTCAAGGGAGGAATGGCCTTAACCTGCCAGAGGAAAGATTGAGATGAGCTCTTAGGCAGAAGCTCTTCCCTGTGAGGGTGCTGAGGCTCTGGCACAGGGTGCCCAGAGAAGCTGTGGCTGCCCCATCCCTGGTAGTGCTCAAGGCCAGGTTGGACACAGGGGCTTGGAGCAAGCTGCTCTAGTGGAAGGTGTCCCTGCGCATGGCAGGGGTTGGAACTGGACGAGCTTTCAGGTCCCTTCCAACCCAAACCAGTCTGTGCCTCCATGATTTCCACACAGTGATGTTTCTCTCATAAAGCTGCTCTGGGTTTATTGTTGTGTTTGTTTCTTGCTCCCTCTCACAGTCCCTCGCTCGCTGGGGATGAACGTGTCAGTCACCATTGAGGGCACCTTGGGCATGTACAAGCTTCCAATCGCCCCACTCATCATGGGCTCCCATCCAGTTGACAGCAAAGGGTAAGCAAAGGACACGGTGCTCAGCACCCTGGTTTAGGTGCACATTCAACATTCAGGCCTCCGTTGGAGTCAGAGTGCGCAGATGGCTGCATGATGTCATGGCATTATATATGCACTGCCTTCAGCCAAGAAATCCCTATTTAGGCATGTGACATGCTTTTGAGGAGTACCTTAATTGTTAAGAAGGTCTAACAGCCTGCTTGGGTTGGAGCAAACAGGAAATGGGCTGTGTGGTTTGGACAGCAGAAGCCAAAGCCGTGCCCTGTGTCTGATAAGATCCTGTGTTAACCTGCTGTTTCAGAACTCCGTCGTTCTCATCCATCACTAGTGCCAACAGCGTGGATCTACCGGCTTGTTTCTTCCTGAAATTCCCACGTCCCATCCCGGTGTCTCGAGCTTTCATTCAGAAGCTTCAGGGCTGCACAGGTGGGTGGCAGATCTGTCTCATAGCTGCTCCCCAGGTTCTTATTCATAAACTGCTGCTTGTTTTGAACGTGTGACAGAAAAATTGCTCGAGGTTTTGTGCTGTTGTCAGGAAAACCTGGGTAGGTTTCCTCTGTGATAACACCTTCTGTGGCTCACCTCCTTCTGGCTCCCTGGTGCTATCATTCTGTGCCATCTTGTGCCCTCAGGTATTCCTTTGTTCGACACACCACCAACATTTGTACCCTTGTATGAGCTGATCACGCAGTTTGAGTTATCCAAGGAGGCGGATCCGGTACCTTTAAACCACAATATGCACTTCTATGCTGTAAGTATCTTGTTACAACCAAGCATTGGAATTCAGATACAGACGTGGCCGCAGTAATTTGAGTCACAGAATCCCAGGCAGCCTGGTTTGGGTTGAAGGGACCTCAAAGCTCCTCCAGCTCCAGCCCCTGCCATGCGCAGGGACACCTTCCACTGGAGCAGTTGCTCCAAGCCCCTGTGTCCAATGTGGCCTTGAAAACTGCCAGCGATGGGGCAGCCACAGCTTCTCTGGGCACCCTGTGCCAGCGCCTCAGCACCCTCACAGGGAAGAACTTGTGCCTAAGAGCTCATCTCAGTCTCCCCTCTGAAGCAGGAGAAATCCTGGTTCTTACGTTTGTCAATGATGGATCTCTTGTTAACTTCAGAGGGTTTCTCTCTTCCTCTGAAGGGCTGCCACACTGTATGAAAGTGGTTTAGTGGGGACAGTGAGTACTGTTCAGTTCTGGTACTTCTGAGGAGCCGAAAATCATGTTTTGCTTGTTCAGATTGCAAGGCTGTGTCTTCCTTGTTAGTCATTTCATCCAGAAAGGTGGCTTTGGTGTCCCTTGCATCTGGGTTTGCTTTTCCTCCTGGAGGTCTGTTACTGCCTTGTACCCAGCAGGAGTTGGAATAAAGCAGGAATTGTTTGTCAGGCTCTTCCAGGACAGCAGCACTGTTACTTTCTGAACAAAGATGCTCCTCTCCCAGATGGAAGAAGCCTCCAAGGAACTCTGATCAGTAAAATCGCCTTCCAGCACCCAGGCCGGGTCCCACTCATCCTCAGCCTCATCCGGCACCAGGTGGCCTATAACACCCTCATTGGCAGCTGTGTCAAGAGGACGGTGCTGAAGGAAGGTGGGTGCAGCACATGGGGATGAGGAACCCTGAGTGATGGGCCCAGGTGTAGGAATAGGAAATGAGGCCTATGCTTTCCTTTTCCCTCTGCTTTTCCCTTTCTTTCCACATGGGAGTATTGAGCTGGTGACTCTGGTTCATGCCCTGTGTTCCCTAGTTGAACAGCTTCCATGTCTCCATGTCTTTCAGATTCCCCTGGGATCCTGCAGTTTGAAGTTTGCCCGCTCTCTGACTCCTGTTTCAGTGTCTCCTTTCAGCATCCCGTGAATGACTCCCTGGTCTGTGGTAAGTGGAATCAGGAAGAGCATGAGTGTGTTTATGGGAAGGGTGGCAAAGTTTCCTTCCACTGTAACCAGGATTTTGATCTCTTCCAACCTTCTCCTCTCTTGTAGTGGTCATGGATGTGCAGGACTCCACTCATGTGAACTGTAAGCTCTACAAGGGGCTGTCTGATGCTCTGATCTGTACAGATGATTTCATTGCCAAGGTTGTGCAAAGGTAAGCTGGGGTTTTCTGTGCCACCAGGAACTCCAGCTCATACAGATGCACTCTGTGTGTATCTCACGTTTACCCTGGTGGGTTTGGAGCTGTCCTGTGTGAGGATGAGTGCTGGGAGTCCTTGTTTGGATGAGAGGAAAGCTGGAGCCCTATTGAAAACCCCATTCCAGGCATTGAACTGTAGCTTATATTTAAATGCATATCCGGGTGCCTTCTCATGGGGGTGGCTGCTTTCTGAGTCTTAGAAGACATGGAATAGCTCCCAGCAGTTTGTCTTTACACAGACCTTTCACCAAGGTTCCTCCACTGTTTGAAACACAGCAGAATGGGAGCAGGGCACTGCACAGGCCTTTGCATGAGAATAGCCACTTCTGCATGCAGAACATTAGAGGCTCAGCTCCCTCAGCCTGGCTCCAGAGCAGAGCTGCTCCAGCCCTCGCAGCATCTCTGTGGTCTCCTCTGGACTCACTCCAGCAGCTCCACGTCCCTCTTGTGCTGCTGCCCCAGAGCTGGATCAGGACTGGAGGGGGATCTCCCCAGAGCAGAGCAGAATAGAGGGGGAGAATCAAGTTGTGGAAAGGTCGTGTAGAACATTGCCACAGGGCAGCAGGACGCACACTAATCCCTTTGTGTTGTGGCTTGCAGGTGTATGTCCATCCCTGTCACCATGAGAGCAATCCGGAGGAAAGCAGAAACGATTCAAGCTGACACCCCAGCCTTATCCCTCATTGCAGAGACAGTAGAAGACATGGTGAAGAAAAACCTTCCCCCAGCCAGCAGCCCAGGGTATGGCATGACCACAGGCACCAACCCCCTGAGTGGTACCACGACCCCAACCAACACTTTTCCTGGGGGGCCCATCACTACTTTGTTTAACATGAGCATAAGCATGAAGGAGAGGCATGACTCGGTGGGGAGCCATGGGGAGGACTTCAGCAAAGTGTCTCAGAACCCAATTCTCACTAGTTTATTGCAGATCACAGGCAATGTGGGCTCAGCCATTGGCTCAAGCCCAACCCCTCCCCACCACACACCACCCCCAGTATCCTCCCCGGCAGGCAACACCAAGAACCACCCCATGCTCATGAACCTTCTTAAAGACAATCCCCCTCAGGATTTCTCCAGCCTGTATGGGAGCAGCCCTCTGGAAAGGCAAAACTCTTCCTCTGGCTCCCCCCGGATGGAAATTCCTGGGGGGAATAAGCAGAAGAAAAAAAAGTCCCGCGCAGCAGCCGATAAACCCAAGCACCAGACTGAGGATGACTTCCAGAGGGAGCTCTTCTCAATGGATGTTGACTCCCAGAACCCCATTTTTGATGTCAACATGACTGCAGATACCCTGGACACCCCCCACATTACTCCAGCCCCCAGCCAGTGCAGCACTCCTCCTGCTACGTACCCCCAGCCCATCCCTCACACGCAGCCCAGCATTCAGAGGATGGTTCGGCTCTCCAGCTCGGACAGCATCGGAGCCGATGTCACCGACATCCTCTCGGATATAGCGGAGGAGGCTTCCAAGCTCCCCACCACGACTGAGGACTGTCCACCCATTGGTACTCCAGTGAGGGACTCTTCCAGTTCAGGCCATTCACAAAGTGCCCTCTTTGACCCAGATGTGTTTCAGAGCAACACCAGTGAGAACCCGTACACGGACCCTGCGGACCTGATCGCGGATGCTGCCGTCAGCCCCAACAGTGATTCCTCAAACCATTTCTTTCCCGATGGTGTAGATTTCAACCCTGACTTGCTCAACAGTCAGAGTCAAAGCGGCTTTGGGGAGGAATACTTTGATGAGAGCAGCCAGAGTGGAGACACGGATGATTTCAAGGGTTATGCATCCCAGGCTCTTACCACTTTGGGGGTGCAAGTCTTGGGGGGTGATGGGGGGGACAAGTAAATTCAAGGGGAGCACTCAGTCCGACACGGTAGATTTTAGCATTATTGCAGCTGCAAGCAAAGCACTGGGGTCCTCCGACATCATGGAGCACCACAGCGGAGGGCAGAGCCCTCTGCTGAACACAGGGGATTTAGGGAAAGAGAAGTCTCAGAAACGGGTAAAGGAAGGCAATGGCTCTGGAAGTAACATGGCAGGAGCTGGGATAGATGGGAAGCCCGGGAAGCGCAGCCGGACGCCATCCAGTGATGGCAAAAGTAAAGAGAAACTTCCCAAGCGGAAGAAGCAGGAGACAGATGGGAAATCCCCATCTCACAGTTCATCCAACAGGCCTTTCACACCACCAGCAAGCACAGGTGGGTCCAAATCTCCTGGGAGTTCGGGCAGATCTCAGACTCCTCCTGGTGTGGCTACTCCTCCTATCCCCAAAATCACCATTCAGATCCCAAAAGGAACAGTGACTGTTGGCAAACCATCTTCACATGGCCAGTACACAAGTAGTGGCTCCGTCTCCTCCTCCAGCAGCAAAAGCCATCACAGCCATTCCTCCTCCTCCTCCTCTTCTTCCTCCTCTTCAACCTCAGGCAAGATGAAAAGCAGCAAATCGGAAGGGTCTTCAGGCTCTAAGATGAGCAGCAGCCTCTACTCAGGCCAAGGCAGCTCGAGTTCAGGCCAGTCCAAAAGCTCAGCCCAGTCAGTGGGAAAACCGGGATCCTCCCCCATCACCAAACACGGCCTCAGCAGTGGCTCTGGAAGCACCAAGATGAAACCTCAAGGAAAGCCATCGTCGCTTATGAACCCGTCCATGAGTAAACCAAACATCTCCCCATCTCATTCGAGACCCTCGGGAGGTTCCTGAGAAGCTCGCTTCTCCCATGAAGCCTGTCCCAGGTACTCCGCCATCATCTAAAGCAAAGTCACCTATCAGTTCAGGTTCTGGAGGCTCCCACATGTCCGGGACCGGCTCAAGCTCAAGCATGAAGTCGTCTTCAGGAATGGGATCCTCTGGGTCGATGTCGCAGAAACCACCTCCTTCATCAAATTCCTCGACGGCGTCCTCGTCTTCCTTTTCATCCAGTGGGTCTTCCATGTCTTCATCTCAAAACCAGCATGGAAGCTCCAAAGGCAAGTCTCCAAGCAGAAACAAGAAGCCATCTCTGACTGCAGTCATAGACAAGCTTAAACACGGGGTTGTCACTAGCGGGCCTGGTGGAGATGACCCAATGGATGGACAAATGGGGCCAAGTTCCAATTCCTCAAGCCATACGATGTCCTCCAAACACAACATGTCTGGAGGGGAATTCCAGGGCAAACGTGAGAAGAGTGACAAAGAGAAATCTAAAGTCTCTGTTTCTGGAGGATCTGTTGACTCTTCCAAGAAGACTTCGGATTCCAAAAGCGTTGGAAGCACCGGAGTGGCCAAAATTATCATCAGCAAACACGATGGTGGTTCCCCCAGCATTAAAGCCAAAGTAACTTTGCAGAAACCTGGGGAAGGAGGTGGGGACAGCCTCAGGCCTCAGATGGCTTCTTCCAAAAGCTATGGGTCCCCTCTCATCAGCGGCTCGACCCCAAAGCACGAGCGCTGCTCTCCCAGCCACAGCAAGTCCCCTGCATACACTCCCCAGAACATCGACAGCGAGAGCGAGTCGGGCTCCTCCATAGCAGAGAAATCCTACCAGAACAGCCCCAGCTCCGATGATGGCATCCGGCCCTTGCCCGAGTACAGCGCCGAGAAACACAAGAAGCATAAAAAAGAGAAGAAGAAAGTGAAAGACAAAGACCGGGACAGGGAGCGGGAGAAGGACAGGGACAAGAAGAAGTCACACAGCCTGAAGCCAGAGAGCTGGTCCAAGTCGCCCATCTCGGCTGAGCAGCCTCTGGCCATGGGCAGCAGCTCCATCCTTGCGGCCGAGCGCCCGCCCCGTGCCAGCCCCGAGTTCCTCATTGGGGAGGAGGACGATGATCTCATGGATGTGGCTCTGATTGGTAACTAATATCCCTGATGTCTGGAAGAGATGAGCTTTCACAGGCCCTGCAGGTTCCGGATCCCCCTGCAAACCTGCCAGGCTGCTTAACGGGCTGTGTGTGAAAAGGGGGGAACAAAAAGTATTCCCAAGGATCTCCAAAGACAAAGGAAAGCGCCAGCACCAGCAGCTCCCTCAGGATCCAGGTCCTGACTGTGGCCTTCCCCCTGCTGGCGCTTACACTTGGTTTTAATAAGTATTAATAACCCCATTAGAGTTAATGGGTGTGAAGCAAAGCGTGTGTAAGCATGGGAGCAGACCCCAGAGTGGTGCAAGCTGAATCCTAGGCTGTTCTGGAGAGTCTGAGTCCCTCTTCCCCTCATCCCACTTGGAATCAAGTTGCTTTTATATCAAGGAAGTTTGATTTTAGGGCTGAATTTTTAAAGGATGATTGGAAGGAAAACAATCAGGTCTGATATGATTCTTGTGGCATTTCTTCATTCAAGTGCCCAAGCCAGTGTGGGGCTGAGCGACTTCAGCTTCCCCTGATGCGAATCCCGCTCCGTGCTCTGATGGATAGCAGGATTCAATTCCCAGCCTGGTGATGAAGGATTGCTCTCTATGTTGGACTTCCCTTCTGGTTTAGCTATTTATTCAGGTGCCAGAATGCCTCAGCTCTACTGATGTGATGCAGAGCCCAGAGAGCCTCAGGAACTTGGGAATTGCTCTGCCCTGGACAGCTGGTGTAGTTGTGGCATGTGTTAGAGCAAATCTGAATGGAAAAGGGACTCTGGCTTCAGCCTGGGCCTTCCCCCATTACATCCCTGGAGCTGTGAGTGCATCCTGGTCCTGCCCACAGTGCTTCCCCACTATGGATACTCCCAGTGATGGCAATAGGATGCCTTGTGCATGGTTGTGGCCACAGATGGAGCTTGTCCTGGTTCCTGAACCCTCCAGGGTTTCATGTGGGGGTTTGCTTTGTTTTCCCTTTGTTTCTCATGATTCTGGTACCACTCACAAGTGCTGCTGCCTCATATCCCTGCTGGAAAACCACCCCTGGCTGAGTGTCCTGGGAATAGAGCTCTGGCAGAGCAGGGATTTCCCTCAAAAATGGCAATTTTCCCTCTTTTGGCTGGAATTAGGAGCATGATTCAGGCATCCTTTATGGTCTTATCTTGTGGGCCCTGAAAGGCAAAGAGACTCAGGAGAGGTTTTTATTTTTCCCAAGCAGTTCAGTGTGAGGAACGCAGGAAATGAGAGTTCTGGGAGCGCATCTTCTGAATCATGTACCTGCTCCCAGGGGATTTTGCTATTGATTCTCAGAAGCCAGGGTGTTCCCAGTGGGAATGGGATGAAACTTCATGTTTTGGGGAAGATGCCACAGAGATTCCTAGTCTGCTCCGGACAAGCTGCTGCTTTAAAGCTTATTCAAAGCTTTAATTGTAGGAATTTTCGGCCTCTTCCTCCTGCCTTCAGTGGAATTCCAGTGGAATTCAGGATCCTGAATTTCCTCAAGCCCCTGCATTGCTTTCCCTTGTATTTCCCACCATTTTGTCTTCCTGGTTTGCAGCCTATAGCTTCCCCTTTCACATCTCCCACACACCAAGAAGATGGGAATGTGGTAAATTGAAGGAAGTCACAGTCAACCTGGAGCAAAGGTGTTGGAGCTGTGGGATTGCAGAGGATGGAAGGAAGAAACTCCAGGGTTGGATCTCCGGACCCTGCTGCTGCAGCGGGAAGTGGCTCTGGCTCCCCCTCGTTGTGTGCTGGTTTGGGGGGGGAGTTGTTTTCCAAAGCCCTTTGAGCTGCTCTGGGATGGATGAAAGCTTAAAAGCAGTGTTCAGTCAGCATTGGGGATTTCAGGGGGGTTCTTTGGACTTGGCCTTTTCCTGCTCTGAAACACGCTGGAAATTCAAGGGAACGCCGCTCAGTGTCAGAATAACCACACAGATGGGTTGGAAAGGAGTGATCTCACCCAACCAAAGCTCAGTATCCTGAATTTCCCCTTTTGGAAACCACAGTCTCCTCTCAGTGAGCACCATGGCAGCAGTTTAATGCTTTTCACCCCATTTTGGTGGCCTGTTTTCTTGCATCCCCTTGACATAAATCATGTGACTGAGAGCAGAGCCGTGCTTAGGGACGAGCTCCATGACCCTGTGGCTGTTCCGAGGTGTCTGGGCTTGGTCTGTGACAAAAAAGTTTATTTTTAATGGATTCCGTGGCTTCTATGGGACGATTATTTTACATCTTTCAGTATTGGAAAGAGAAAACCCTGCAAAAAGTGTGAAGAAGACGGAAGCCAAATGGACCCCGGGTGTCGGAGGGGGTCTGGGGGCTGTAGGACAATGTGTTGATGGTGTAAATACGCGGCTGGGTTTGTAACCGCGCCTTTTCGGGGGCAATATCGAGGAGAAACGCGTTTCTTTACGCGCCAATAAACCCCTTTGGTACACGGCGGTGTCTGCTCGCTGGGGGCTGCGCCACGCTTGATTTTCCCGCGGGGATGACATCACCGTGACGCCACGCCAGCCTCGCCCTCTGATTGGCCAAACTCCGCGGCCTCCCGGAAGGGAGCGGCGGGACAGGGAGGGGGGGGGTACCCCCATTCCCACCCTCCCCGCACCGGGACCCCCCCATTCTCGCCGCGCCCGGGCGCGGGGGGGTGGGGGGCGATAGGACCCGGGAAGGTTTGGGGGGGGGCGGTGGCTTATGGGGTAGGTGGGGGCTCGTTGTTGCCGGCGCTGGCCAATGAGCGGGCGCGTTGCTGGCAGGTGCAGAGTGTTTTTGTTTTGGGTTGAAGTTGAGGCCGGAGCAGGCGCGGGCGGGCGGAGGCCGCGGAGCACCGGGACCCCCCCCCAGCGCCCCCCCCCCCCGGCCCCCAGCAGCCCCCCCCTTCCCCCCCCCGCCATGCGGAGGGACATGAACGGCGTCACCAAGAGCCGCTTTGAGGTGAGGCCGGGCCCATGGGGGGGGGGGGCACCCACGGCAGGGCCGCAGCGTGTGGTGAGGACACCCCCCCCCACACACACCGGTTGTTGTAACGCGGGGGGGGACATTGTGTGAATGGGGCTGGGGGGCTTAAACAGGCGCCGTGCACGCGTGGTTATGGGGGGGGGGGGGTAAGGCGGGCTGTATGCGTATATATGGGGGGGTGTAAACTGCGTTCACCCACCGGGACAAGCGGTGGTTGAGGCGCTGTGGTAACACGGGGGGACGGCATTGTGTGAATGGGGCTGGGGTGGCTTAAACAGGCCCCGTCTATGCGTGGTTGGGGGGGGGACCCACGACTCCGGTTGTGACTCGTGGTGCGGGTGTATGTGTATATATCGGGGGGTATGAACTGGTTTTGGGCCCCCCCAGCCTGATGTAACCCTCCCCCGAGGGGGGGGGGGGCAACGTGTTGCTGGCAGAGAGTTGGTGGAGATGTGGGAAAACGGCTGGAAACCTGGGGGGGGGGGGGGGGGTCGGGAATGGGAATTGGGAATGAGGGAGGGCAGCGCGTTGTTATATGGGCAGTAGCCGGGAAAAGCCACTGGTGCGGGGAGGGGGGAGGACGGAAGGAGCGGAGGGGGGAACAATAAGATCCATTGAAAGGCGGTGGCACAAAGCGGGTACGAGCCGGGGCTGCTCCCCGCTCCGCATTGTTGTCACCGCCGGCTCCGCGGGTGCGGAGCGGCGCCGGGGTTGCTCCTCGTCGCTGTGAGCGGCTGTTGTGGAGGATGGAGGTACCCCCCCGGTCCCTCCCTGCGCTGCCCGGCTCGGGGATGAGCGCAGCACGGGAGGAAAACGGCCCGGAACGGTAAAGATGCGGCCGCGTTCCCCCCCGTCCTAGGGAGAGGGCTGGAAACCCCGGGTTAATGGTAAACTGCAGTGGCCGGTTCCGCCCGGTTCAGCGCTGGAAGCTGGTCCTGGAGCCGAGCAAGGTGCAGCAAATACGAGTTGTCATTTCCCACAGGGAACGGTCCTGTTCCCCTATGGAATCCGCGGATCAGTGGCAGTGTGGTGGCTCGGGGTGATTTGGGGTTAAACAATGGTAAATCTGTGTTTCTGCAGCATCCGGATGATAAAAGCAGTGACCTGAACCTGGGAGCTCCCGAAGCGGTGGCTGCGTGCGGAGCATCTCATCCAGGGTTATTGTTCCTGTTCTAGGCTGTTCGTGGCTGCACGGGAGTTTTATGCCTTGTCTCGTGCTGCAGAGGGGCTGTTGCAGGGCAGGGGCAGGATAAAACCACACAGGGAGCAGTGTGCCCAGGGCTTAGTCCTTCTCTGGAAACACCAGAGTTCATCCCGTATTGGGTCTGTAGCAAAACGAGATTCCTTGGGGAAGAGGAGAGGGAAAAGCTTCATAATAGGGTTTGCTTTTGGCTTGGGCTTTTCTTTGGAATTGTGTGTTACGTTCATCCCATAGCTCAAAAATGGACACGTGAAATGCTCTGAGAGTGTTTGAGATCTAAATGAATCCTTTCTTACCCTAATTGCTGCAGGGAGAGGTGGTGTGTTCTAGAAAGGATCACTCTGAGCTACCAGAAGTGCCTTTAACCACCCTGTTCTGTGGCTATGTTTTGCATAGTAAATCAAGGGCATGGTTTCATTAGCCCTGGCATTGATTATCCCTGACCCACTCACCCATATATCCCAGGAGGGATGAGTTTAGAGCTCTTCTGCTTTAAATACAGGCTTTCCTAGTGAGGGTGTTTTGGTTTGGAAAGCTTCTGTGTAGCCACACTTAGAAATAGCTTTGTTTTTCCAAAGGGAAGTGTGGGGAGTAATTTTCCAGCTTTCTGGAAACCTGTTTGTAATGTCTCTGCTTTAAAAGTTACATTTGCTGTTGAGAATATCACACCAAAAAGCACAGTTTGTATTTAATGTGGTGTAAGGAAGCTGCTGCTCAAAGTATGGTCAATGTTGTAAGATCAATGGACACAGCCCAGGAGTGTGGGTGATGAGTTCTCCTCCAGAGCCCTTTGCTTCCCACTGTGATGGGAAGCAGGGCCTTGGAGTCTGGAGTCTTATCTTGGGGTAAAAGCAGCTTAAATTGGGGTTGTGAGCAACGTAGATTGTGTCTGTTCCAGGCTTTAACAAGTGAATGGTTGAGGGGGAGTTTGCTTCAGGTTCCCTGGGTTAATTTATTGCCTTTTGTTAAGTCACGTAAACAGATTCCTGAGCTGTTGTTGGGTAATTCCCAAATCCAATCTAGGTGGGATTTAATAATCATTGCTTCTTACTCCAGTAATAAAATATGGAGCTGGTCTATGGACTAAGCTGCTTAAATCCCACTTGTGCATCCTTCCTGGTGTGGATGCGCAGGCAGCGCCGGTCCAGGCGGGATGGAACTCTCTGCAATGAAAGCTTGCCCAGCCAAAGGAGCATGTTCTAAATAAGTCCCTTTACAGGAGGTGTGGCCGCCACAGAGAAAATAATCCCTGACTGCAGCAAAGCAAACAAAAAGGGAAAACATCGCCCAGATTGACTCCTAATGCTCTGTGGTGTCGGTTTAGTGTGGAACGTGCCCTGCCGGAGCAGTCCTGGCTTGTATGTGGGGTTTCTGTGTTTCCTGTGGTACCTAATACATGATGCCTGATGAGCTACAACTAAATAATAGCAAAGAAGGGGGGAATCTCATCACCTCCTGATGATTTTGAGTGGCTGGTGCTCTGCTTTTGGAGGGCTTGGTTACCTTCCGAAGCTCTCATTGCTTCTGTAACCTGGTTCATCCATCATCGGATGGGATGTCGTCTGGAGACCAAGTGTCTTCAGCTTGCTTCCACTAAGTCACTGCTCTCACCCACTCCTCATCAAAGAGCAAATGAAGCCTTGTGGGGCAGAGCACTCCACTGAGCCTCCTGGATTTCCAAGTGGGATGGATGACGTTGGGCAGCGCTGCTTGGAGCTGGTGAGCACTTGCACAGAACTGAAAGGGATGATCTGGCACAAAACTGCCTGCCTGTGGTGAGGAGCAGTGTTTTACATGGAACAGGAGCTTCTCTGGTGCCAGACCAACCATGGGGCAAGTTGCGGGCATCTCCGTGGGTTTTGAGCTTTCTCTGTGCTCCGCGGTGTGTTCCGTTGAGCCACGTTGTCAGGACTCAAATAATTATAGTTGCTTTTCTTACCCAGACTGTGAGCAATACGTGGAGTCTGTGGCAAACTCTCATTTCAGCAGGAAATACAAGCAGAAATGCCAGAAAACCTGGATTTCTTCCCCATCCCGTTCAGTGAAGAGGTGAAGCCTGGTCGCTGCTTTGGCTGTGTATGGTGCTGGGGAGGGCTCTGCTTGCAGGTTAGCACTGAGGTGCCCCGGCAGGGGTTCCCCAGGGTGGTTTGCATTGCAGGTGACAGCCCAGGGAGCACGTGTGCTCTGGGGAGAGGTGCTGGGCTCCTTGGGCTGTGTCCATCCTGCAGCTTGTGGAACAGGACGCACGGGGATGGCTCAGCTCAGGTACCATTACTAACTGGGGCCTGGGGAGAGCAGGTATTTGCTGTTGGCACTGAGGGATTACCCTGCTGTGCATCTCAGTTGACTCATACCAGCGTGAAAGTCAAGCCCCTGAGTGCTGCGGCCTTATTGATCTGGTGTGAACCACAGTCTGTGTGTGTGCTGGTGGCTCTGTGCGCCTGCCCGATCCATCAGGTTTGCTTGCAGATCCTTTTGTGTGGTGAGCTCCCCCCGTGCCTTCACACCTCATCCCAGGTACTGGTTTTTGGGATGCCATCGTTTGATTTTTATTTCCAAGGATGATGCCAATAACAACATCATCATAGAATCACCATGGAATGGTTTGGGTTGGAAGAGACCTTAATGCTCATCCGGTTCCAACCCTTCCACTAGACCAGGTCTAGATCATGTCTGGATATAAACCCAGCAGGGAAAACCCCTTACTACCAGTAATGGAGAGCTGCAGGCTTCGGAGAGGGACAGAACTAGAAGACATTTCTTTATCAAAGAAGCTTATTTGACTTGTGGCGAGCCTTGGTGCGTACTTGGAAAGCTGGAGGAGGCTCAGGTTTGGCCTGAAACTACTGAAATGTGTCTCTGTTTTGGGGTTTTTGCTGTTTAATCCAGTCAAAGGGTATTTGTAGTAAACCACTACCCTGCTAAACTGAGCTTAAAAAAGAACTAATCATATGGACACGTGGCCATAGGCTTTGTCCCTATGAAGTCGGGAAGCTTTTGTCTTATTTATATCTCCTCCTTTGTTGGGCTTAGGAGATGTTTTTGTGGGCAACAGTGCGTATTTAAACCTTTGCAGGGGGTGTGTGAGAAGGTAGCAGTGTATTAAATCCAGTACCTGCAATGGGTCACAGAGCACCAGCTCCTGGGATGCTGAGGTTTTCATGCAGTTGATGCCCAAACCCATCTTTGGTGAAGCATCTGTGCTTTGCTCCTCGCTGCTCACCCTTCCTTTGTTTAATACTATTTACTGCTGACACCAGCTTGCTTTGAGCTCTGCAGCTCCTGGATGTGCTCTTCTCAGAGTGGGGTTTTCATTCAGCACCAGATACAACTTCTAGGAAAGCCAAAGCTGATGAACCACGAGCTCCTGCCTCCCCAGTGCGTTGCTTCGGGTTCTGACCACGCGGTGCAGCCACTCTGAGGTGTATCTCCTGTGCATGAGGATGCTGATGCTGGCGGTAAATTGCACTTTCAGTACGAGCACAGTGAGCTTTCAGGTGGTGGTGTGGGATGCTCTGTCTGTAGAACACTGTCTGGCAGCCAGGAGCGGGAGAGGAGAACAAAACAGTTGAACCAAAAGCCTTAGGGACGTGAGAGTGGTTCCCAGGGGATAAACTATAGGATCTAGCGCAGGGTGGAGTGATCATTCATAAATCACAAGTAGCCTTCTCGTATCCCACCTGCACGTCTGGCTTGGGAGTTTTACTTTCTCAATGCAACATCACGACCCCGTGTGTTCGCACATGAATCCCCAATGGATTTCCTCCCTGCGGCAGTTCCAGCTACATCAGAGGTGCGTGCAGCAGGCAGCTCTTGTGATTTCTGCAGGGCTTTGTGAATCAAGTCTTTATCTTGGGTTTGATTTCTGTAGGGTTTTACTGATCCTTTGTTCAGCCTCATGCTCTTAGCATTGCTGATTCAAAAGCTAACTCCATACAGGGCTCTGGGGAGACCTTAGAGCAGCTCCAGTGCCTAAAGGGGCTCCAGGAAAGCTGGAGAGGGGCTTTGGAGAAGGGATGGAGGGACAGGCCAAGGGAATGGCTTTAACCTGCCAGAGGGGAGACTGGGATGAGCTCTTAGGCAGAAGCAACGTGATCACCATTCTGTTGGTGAATGCAGAGCGGGGTCAGGCTCCAGGGAGAGGTGGCTCAGCCTGACCCCAGCTGTGTGTTGCCAGCAGGAATTCAAACTTTTCCATAGCACCCACAAGCAGATGAGGAAGTGACGATGGTGTGTGCCAGGCAAAGTCCCAAAGATGGGAGTTTGGTTGTGTGGAGCTCTGCTTGGGAGCCAGGCTGGTACCACAGTGCATGGCTGGAGGGTGGCTGGTGGCTTCACCTTCCCTCCTTCCACTGAGCATCACGATGGAGCTTGTTGCAGTAGCTCAATTCAACTGCAGCCATTTCCCTTGGAGACTCCACATAGATTGAACTGGATGGGTTTTCTAAAGCAGAAATCATTCCCTGTGTGACTGAAGGCCGGAAGGAAAATTCCATCAGTCTGAACCGTGTGTGGATGTAAACAGCTCCATGCTTTGTATCGTGTTCTCCAAAGAGCTTTGCCTGGTGTGTGACTTATCTCTGCAGCATCACTTTGCCTCCAGGAAGGCAGTTCTGCTGCTGAACTCCTGCTTCAACTCCTGCTTCCCTTCAGCCCTGTACCAGGAGGCAGCACTTGGGAGGCAGTACTCAATGCATGTTGGCTTTGTTTCAGTTCTTTGAGCCCTGTAACAGGGATAGAGTATTTTCATTCCCCAAAGTGAACAAAACTGAGGTGCTGCTGTATATTGACAGTATTTGTAAGGAGACGCTTCAAAGCTTCACTGAGCTCTTCCAAAGGAAATCCGGAATGAATTCCATGTTTTTCTTGCTGTGATTTATGCTCAGCTGCTTGTACCAGAGCAGAGCTGTGTGCTGCGAGCTCCCTTTGCTGTGTGGCTTGCCCCATATCAGTGACTCTGTACTGGGCTTGTTGATCTCCTCCATATGGAGCAGAGCAGATAACAGTGATCTAAACACTCGGGTTTTGGGATGTGAGCCAGCAGCTGGAGCTGCAGAACACCTCACAGGGATCTGCCTCACCAGGATTCAAACTCTTGGGATGAATCTGCACAAAGGTTTCACTTGAGGACAGCAACAACTCTTCCATAGCTCCGAAGGTGAATCCCTAAGGTGTGTGGATGATACAGACTGGGTGGGGATATAACCTGACCCAATATGCTGGCTGTAAAGTTAATCCTTCATTTCTGATGGCCACCGTCGCTTCCCCACCTCTCCTGGCTCGAAAGCAGTTTCCAGAATGCATTATTGCCTCTAATGACTGCAGCCTGGTTTCTGTCCTGGGTTTAATTGCTTCATTTCCTGTGGTTGAAGCAGCTTGGGGGGGGGGGGGGGGTCTGCTCAGCCTTTGCTTGTGGACCAGGAACAGGGAGCTTTAGGTCTGAACAACCTCCAACACGTCATCCTCAGCACGGGGCTTCCTCTTCCTTTTGTGTTTGTAAGGCTGCTGTAAGGAGTTTGTCTTATGCCATTCCTGTTACACCGGTAAACAAGAGCGGTGTTTTAAAATGAGAGCAGTTGATAGCTTTTCAAGAGGCTGTGCTTTAAAAGGCTGTATTTATTTTGCACGGATTTGCTTAATGCAGAGGCACATGAATTGCTCCATTGGTGCTGTTTTCCTTTCAGAACTGTTTTTAGGTTTCCTTTCCTGCTGCCCACCTGCATGGATGTCTCCATTGTTTGTCTGCTTGGGGGTTGTGCTGCAAAGGGATATCCATCGTCTCCTTTCTTCCCCTGTCTGCATCAACCTGGTTGTGTCTTCATGGTGTTGGTGCTCCTTGAGGAGCTCCAGCCTCTCAGCCTGCGCTCTCAAGGGGCAAGGTGGTGGTGTTCACGTTAAGGTGGAGAACCGAGTCTGTTCCAAGCGGTTGAAGTGCCTTTCCCAGCCTCGCAGCCACGAATTCCATAAGGCTCCAAATGCTCCTCACCCCTTTTTCCCCCACTGAGCTTTGGGTTTTGCACAAGTGTTTGAGTTCAAAGTCCACAGCGGGGCTGTGCCGGGAGCCCCGTTGTTGCCTTTGGCTCTGGTGCTTCTAAACTTAAGCTTCATGTGATTTTCATATATTTTTAAGCCCAACCACCCCCCTCTGGTGCTGGTGCCAGATGCTGTTTGTCAGCAGCGTGGAACTGCTTCCCCCCCCCAGCTGATGTGAGCAGCGGCTGCATCGTGCTGCTGGGATGCAGCTTCCAAGTACAGCCATGGGCCATGACTTGATGTCCTGTTGATGGCAGCTTCTTGGCCGACTCTCCTATTAACCTGAGTTCTTCAGTGCTTTCCAGGACAAGACAGGTCTTAAATACTCCTGCCTCTGTGTGTGACTGTGATAGTGTGCGGGTAAAAGAGCATGGAGAGGGGTGATGCTTCTGAGAAACCATATGTTCTTATGCAGAAACAAGCTCTGCAAACTGTCACATTGACAGTAAATGGGTAGTTGGGATCAGCCTTGAGCTTTAGCATAGGATCCCAGCCTGGTTTGGGTTGAAGGGACCTCAAAGCTCCTCCAGCTCCAACCCCTGCCACGCGCAGGGACACCTTCCACTGGAGCAGTTGCTCCAAGCCCCTGTGTCCAACCTGGCCTTGAACACTGCCAGGGATGGGGCAGCCACAGCTTCTCTGGGCACCCTGTGCCAGCACCTCAGCACCCTCACAGGGAAGAGCTTCTGCCCAAGAGCTCATCTCAGTCTCCGCTGTTTCAGTTTATCCCTGTAAGTCCCCTCATGTGTGTTGGCAAAGCAGGGGGTTGGTGGCACTGGGTCATAGCACTCTGGTGGTGGTTGGTTCGGGTTCTGAAGCCCCATCACTGGCGCTGATTGGAGTATGTGAGTGCCTGGACGTCTTGGAGATGTACCTTCAGTGTAGACCACCCGTTACACTGCGCATGGACTCTGGGCTCTTCCTGCTCCTTGTCTTTACAGCAGGCAGAATCCTGGGGAGCAGGATGTTGGGAGGATTGATGGTGGATTTCAGTGTCTGCTCCCTACAGGCACTTGGCTGTGTCTTTATGTCTGAATGGCACTTTATTGACCCAAGTCCCTGCTGCTCTCCTACCAGAAAGCCTTCTTGGTAGATCAGATGGGTAAAGCGGTTTCAGAGCTGCTCTACAGGATCCGTGTGATCACTTAGGGTAATGTCAAATAAATGTGCTTTGTGTTGTGGACATCGTGTTCCTAATGGCTGCCAGCAAAGTGTAAATGTTGGAATAGCGCAGAGACTTCTCCAGTGTCTTTTTCCAAAGACAAACAAGGGAAAACCAACCCTTTGTGTTCCCCATAGGAACACCCCTGCAGCCCTTCCCCAACAATGTGTTCAAACCAGTGCCAGATGTGACATTTACAGGAAGGCCTCATCCCTCCCTCTGCCAGCCTGTGCTGCACTGGAGCCTGATCGGAGCCAGGGCCGGGAGAGGCTCATCGGGAGCTTTTCCAGCTCTCTATAAGCTGGGAAAGACAACTTTGTGTGTGGAGGCTTCCTGGGGGATGGGGGCAGGAGGAGGGTGGTGGTTCTGGAAGCAAAGGTTTCAGCTATGCAGGAACTGTTGAATAAATCCGCCTCTCACTGGAAAAGCTTTTGCTGGTTGGGCAGTAAATCATCAACTGATACCAAAACCTCTGTGTTACGTGATCAGCACAGCCTGGTTGGGGTTGAAGGGATCCAAAGCTCCTCCAGCTCCAACCCCTGCCACGCGCAGGGACACCTCCCACTGGAGCAGTGCTCCAAGCCCCTGTGTCCAACCTGGCCTTGAACACTGCCAGGGATGGGGCAGCCACAGCTTCTCTGGGCACCCTGTGCCAGCGCCTCAGCACCCTCCCAGGGAAGAGCTTCTGCGCAAGAGCTCATCTCAGTCTCCCCTCTGGCAGTTAAAGCCATTCCCCTCTCCTGTCCCTACATCCCTTGTCCAAAGCCCCTCTCCAGGTTTCCTGCAGCCCCTTTAGGCTCTGGAGCTGCTCTGAGGTCTCCCCTTCAGGAGCCTTCTCTTCTCCAGGCTGCCCCAGCCCAGCTCTCAGCCTGGCTCCAGAGCAGAGCTGCTCCAACCCTCACAGCAGCTCCATGGCCTCCTCTGGAAACTTCTACAGTACAGAGAAATGCACTTTGAGTGTGGATTTCCTGAGCAGAGCTGTGTTGGTGATGGCTGTACCCGAGCAGAGCTGTGTTGGTGATGGCTGTACCTCATTTGCCAATGACACACGGTTGTGTCATGTAATGGGCAGAAGCTGAATCAACCCAGCATTGGGACACTTCATTTCCATGTTAAGTATCACCTCATGCATTCACTCGGGGCAGGATGGAGAGCACAGCCCCAGACCTGGGGAAGGGAGCCAGGTGAGGCTCCTGTTTGCATGGCTTTTGAAGCCCGGTCCTCCTCAATGCAGGACTTGCTCAAAGGCTGAATGAGTAGCTGCAATAATGACACAATGCTCTCTATTTTAACTCAACACATGCCTGCTGGGAGTTGCTTCACTCTCTGAGCTTGCATCAGTTGTTGTTCACTCCCCTCTTTGCATGTATGATGAGTACAGTCCGTATGTAGGTGTTTTCTTGTGCAGGGACACTCATAATTACACACTGTCACCCACAGTGTGCTCAGCTCCAAGGTGCTGCTGTCTGGATCCTGCGTGGATGTCATGCAGATGACCCCGTTTGGGTGCTGTGCCCTGTAATGAGTGCCTGATGTGACCAGGGCCTGACTCGCAGCTCTGTCCTCTGCACTGCTGCAGTGTTCCCAGCAGATAAACCTCTTCATTACCCACACTGGGGCCACCAACAGGGATTTACTGTGAGGGTGGTGGGAAGCTGTGGCTGCCCCATCCCTGGCAGTGTTCAAGGCCAGGTTGGACACAGGGGCCTGGAGCAACTGCTCCAGTGGAAGGTGTCCCTGCGCGTGGCAGGGGTTGGAGCTGGAGGAGCTTTAAGGTCCCTTCCAACCCAAAGCAGGCTGGGATTATGTATGGTTTTCTGTATCCTGCTGAGAATCACAGCTGGTAGTAAAGGATGTTAAGGGACATGTTAGGAAAAGCAAACTTAGATCAGTCAGTTTGTATCCCTAGGAGTAATTCAAAAGCCTGGAAGTCTCAAATAGCCTCTGCCATTGTTTTCAGGCTGGTTTTGTTCTCGTGTGGCCCTGCCAAGCAGTCCCAGTGTCCATGGGTGTATTTACCTATCCACCCTGCCATGACTTACCAATACACCCCAGTGCAGAAGCTGCCCGTGGTGGGCACATGCTGTGCTGGGGCCTCCCTGGTGCTCAGTCTCCGTTAACAACAGGCAGTGACTGCTGTCTGCATTCACACAGGCACATCTGAATTCAGACAAAGCCTTGTTGCCAATACAGATGAGACAGAAAAGGCTGGCTGCTTCTGGAATCTCTATTTTAATCCTTCCTGCCCCTTGCCTGGTCTCTTCCAGGCTGGTTCCTTTTCGGAAGTCTCCTGCTGCTGTCTGATTTGCTCCTTGAGTTTTTCTTCTCCTTTTTTGTGAAGGGGTGGAGGGTGCTGGGTCAAATGTGAGATTCTGGCCTGGACAGTAATGGGAAAGAGCAGGGATCTGCCTGTTTCCTATTGTTCTGGTGACTGGGGGAATTAAAGTCATCCTCTCATTTTCCCATGAGTAATTCCTCTGCATTTCTCCTTCATTAGAGCTCTCTCCGGAATTTCCTTCATTTCCCAGCTGATCAACTGAGCCACCTAATGAGATAGAACAGGAGCCCTGCATCCAGCCCTGGGGCAGCAGCATGAGCGGGAGCTGCTGGAGCCAGGCCAGAGGAGGCCATGGAGCTGCTGCGAGGGCTGGAGCCAGGCTGAGAGCTGGGCTGGGGCAGCCTGGAGAAGGCTCCTTAAAGGGAGACCTCAGAGCAGCTCCAGTGCCTAAAGGGGCTCCAGGAAAGCTGGAGAGGGGCTTTGGGCAAGGGCCTGCAGGGACAGCCCTCCTGTTGGCTCCTCTTGCAGCCGCTGCGATCTCTCCTGACCCACTGTGGCTCTCAGCACTTGGTAGCGTTTGTCACTGGGTCTGAACTGGGTCCTGGGCTCGAGGTGCTGCTCTTGTGCCCGAGTCCGGATGGAACAGACTTCCCGGAGTCTGTGTGATGGGAGCAATGGCAAAACCTCCATTTCGTCATCTGCAAACTGGGCTGAGGTGGCGCCTGTCGGTGAACCCATTCGGACTCGCTGACTCTCTACTGTCTGGTGGGAGGTGAGAGCAGCATCTGGGGTGGGGGGGAAACAACACTCGTTCTGAGTGACGTTTGAGGGAAGAGTGCTGGAGAGCTCGTGTCCCACTTCAGCGCGGTGCCTTGAGACGCTTCAAAACCAGCTTTGAAGTTTGATGCCTCCAAAAGCATCGGTTTGAGCATCCTCTTGGCATGATGGTGTTACCCCGTTAGTTGGTATCAGTGATATTCAAAAGCATGTCGGTATTTCCCGCTGGCTTTCCGCACTGAAGGTGGTGCCTTTGGTAGGTGAGGGGCTGGGTTGGTGCTCAGGCGCAGGGTGTTTGCTCTTGCGGGAGCTGTTGTCTCGCTGAGATCTGGCGAACAGCGCCGTAACAGCGCCGTAAGCCAGGTCTTACTTTCCTTTTTTTAACTCTTAATCTGATCCTGTGCCACGGGAGTGACCTGCCTGATGCTGGCTGTATTCGCTCTGCATGCATACACCTCCATTCATTCAGAGCACTTCAGCAAGCCATTAGAATCAGCTTTTCCAGGCTGGGATTTCAGCAGTTTTTAGCTCAGGAAGATCAGCTTTAAGGTAAAGGGTAAAGAGAAACTTTATTAATGAAATTAAAGCTCCTTCTCATCATTCCCTGCTTGGCTTTTGGCAGCCTTAAAGGCTTCTGACAGAACGAGGCATCACTGCTCAGCGGTCTTGGTTCACAGACCACACTCAGCATTCCTCCCACAGGCACAAGCGTGTGGAGGTTGGTGGTTTGTTTGGTTTTTCACCATGGCAAGACAATACCAAGTAGTTTAAATCCATGTGGGTGCTTGTCAAGGAACACACGGGGCACCACTGTCTGTTCTTCATTGGGCTCCTTGGAACAGAGAAGCTTCCCGTTCCTTCAGCTGCACTGAGGTGATTTCAGAGGGTTCAAAGTCCATTGCAGGTTTGCCGCTTGTTGGCCATTGCAGTGATTGCGCTCTGGGGAGCACCCCCCTGCAGTCCTGATCCTGCTCTGGGGAACACCACAAGAAGGACGTGGAGCTGTTGGATGAGTCCAGGGGAGGCCATGGAGCTGCTGCGAGGGTTGGAGCAGCTCTGCTCTGGAGCCAGGCTGAGAGCTGGGCTGGGGCAGCCTGCACAAGAGAAGGCTCCTGAAGGGGAGACCTCAGAGCAGCTCCAGGGCCTAGAATCACTGTTTATATTTCATCTCTCAACCCACAGAGAGTTTTGGACCATCTATAACCCATATTGGATGTAATATTCTACCCAACTATCATCTAATCCAGGAGGTTGAAAGCTTGAGCACAAAGTTTCTCTTTTGAGAGTTGATGGGGCCAGGTGTCTCTCTCGGAATGGCTTTGTTAAGCAGCAGCTTCTTCCCTCAGGTAGATTTTCTTTCCTTCATGAGCATCCATGGCTCAGTGGTTTGAATTGTGTTTTCTTTACAGATGTTCTCAAACAACGACGAAGCTGTGATCAACAAGAAGCTTCCAAAAGAGCTGCTGCTCCGGTGAGTCCTTTCCCTTCCCAAGCCTGGAGCCTGGGGGCTGGTACTTCGCTGATGATGCTCATAAATCAGGAGCTTGGATCAGGTCACTTTAGAAGAGCCATAGACAAACAGAAGCAGCTCAGAGGTCTGCAGCAGCAGCAGTTTATGCTAAACATGATTAGGGTTTGGGTTTTCAAATTGCTGTTTTGTAGATGGAAGAGCCCTAGGACTAAAATCCTTAGTGAAAATACATGGTAAGTGCCTGCTGATGTGTAGAGCAGGATTCTGCCTCTCTCAAAGAGTTCAATTCTAGTAAAAAGTGAATTCCTGCCCTGCAGTTCGGCTCGAGCAGACTTTGTCCTCATCCTCATCCATAGGAGATGTGTTCAGCACAGGGCAGGATGCTCCTGGTGGCAGAGCTCAAGGACCAGGCTTTGAGGGTCTCGGAGGAGAGCTCTGCGCTCTCCCTCTGCTGCCCTTGCACGCACATCTGCACCTTTCCTGTTTGCCTTCCCTGGTGCAGGAGCAGTGATGAGGTGTGTGTGGTTGTACCTCAGTCATCACTGTTTGGCATCTTGAAGTAAAGTTGTGTCCATCAGTGCTTGAAGCTGGGAGCCGAACCAAATAGGATCATTGAAATAGTGAAGCATCATCAATGGGGAAGGCAATTACAGGTGGCAGCTTGAATTATTGACAAGAAACTGTGATAATGTCAGCACCAAGTGGTGATAAAAAGTGTGGGGAGAGGAGCTCTGCCCTGCGGAAATGCTTTTGTCTCCTGTGTCTTGCTATCACGAATCATCCCAACCTGCTGTGGAGCGGGGCAAGTGCTGAGGAGCACAGGAGAGAGCAGGAGGGTGGGTTTATAAATGTTTAAAGTTCATAAGTGATGGTTTGTGAGTTGGAATTCACTGTTAGCATACTGTGAAAATTAATTAGTGAGGATTGACAGTGCAGCCTTTGAAAGAGCAGCTTGGATGCAGTTATCTGCAGGAATCTCCTGTAAATGAGTGTCACTGTCTACAAGACAAAGCCTTGTGTGTTTAAGCAGTGCTGCTGTGTAATGTCTTGTTCTTTGGTTTGTTCATTCTGCAGATGGCATTGATGTCTCATGTAATGTGGTTGCAGAGTGGAAAGCTGTATTTGAGCAAAATGAAGAGTGGGAGGATAGCAGAGGGGTGAACAGCAGCCTTTGTCTCAGCCCCGAGACACAAATGTGTGACTCCAGTGGTGCTTTTGTCTGGGAGGCTGGGATGGAGGTGGCAAACACTCTGCAGGGTGTCCTTGCAAAGCTCCTGCCAGGTTCTGCCCTGGTGCTGGTAACGGTGGCGTTTGTCCTGTGTTCCCCAAGAGCAGGACTCTGAACAGAGCAGTGTGTGGCTGGAGATCAGCTGATGGCTCCCAAATCCTTGTCCTCCTTCTGCTGCGCCTGCTTCAGCTTTGTCTGCTGCCAGCTGTGTCTGTAGGAGCTTACACCTTCATCCATCAGTACCCCTTTTACACTGAGGAAGGAGCCCGCCCTTCACTGCTGCCCCTGCCTCCGTGACTCTCAGCAGTGAATTCCTGGTCCATGGCAGCTCTGCCTGTGGGCGTTTCCCCCATCCCATCCCTGTTTCCCTGCGCTGGCAGTGATAATCCTCTGGGAAAGGTGCGTTCATTCTTTTGAGGGCTGCCTGCCAGGTGCCTGTTCTGTCTGGAAGCCAAACCCCAACCTCGGATGTGGATGTTCCGTGGCAGGGGGATCTCTGCTGCTTCCTGAAGCAGGTTTCCTCCTGCTCAACCGCTTCCCTTGGCAGCAGGAGCTTGCCTTTTCCATGGTGGTTCATGGGCAGGTCAAGCAGCTCTCAGTTCTCTCCTGGCATAAGCAGCTTTTCCTCTGTGCTGCTGCCTGCCCATCTCCAGCACAGCCATTGGCATTGCCTTTGCCATCTGACCTTCGAGTTCATTTATTTCTCAGGAGCTCGAGTTCTGCTCAGGACCAGGCGGAGCTCCCTGGGAGCAATGAGTTGACAGCAAAGCTGTAGTTTCTGCCCATTGGTATAAATGGGTACAGAGCAAAATCCACCAGGACTGGTGGGTCACCGGATAATTATAGCAGGCTGAAGGTCTAAGCTAGCTCCCCTCCAAGGCTGCAGCAGCCAGGGACAGCATTAGAGTCTTGACCCTAATCCAATTAAGATGGCAGTGGGAAAGTGAGGAGTCCTGGAAAACCCTGAGTAGATTAAGAGGCTGAAGCCTGCAGAATGCAGCGTGGTTCGGGGCTGAACTGCTCAGGCAGGGGGGTCACTTCGTGGTGAAACAATTGGATGTGCTGCAGTTCCACGCTTGGGTTTAATTCCTGTTTGGAATGCAATGCTCAGTCTGCCTTCACCTGTGATCCCTGGTTGGTGGTAGTTATTGGTATGGATTATTGCTGTCAGCTCGGAAGAGCAAAAAGACAGCGTAAGGGAGCAGCTGTGAGCTGGGAACAAAGCACACCCCTTGTGCTGGGTGTACGAATCCACATCCCAGCTCTGGGCAGGTTGATGTGTTCAGGCAGGATTGGGAAAACCATTATTCATGGAATCCCAGCCTGGTTTGGGTTGAAGGGACCTTAAAGCTCCTCCAGCTCCAACCCCTGCCACAGGCAGGGACACCTTCCACTGGAGCAGCTCCAAGCCCCTGTGTCCAACCTGGCCTTGAACACTGCCAGGGATGGGGCAGCCACAGCTTCTCTGGGCACCCTGTGCCAGCGCCTCAGCACCCTCCCAGGGAAGAGCTTCTGCCCAAGAGCTCATCTCAGTCTCCCCCCGGCAGGTTAAAGCCATTCCCCTTGGCCTGTCCCTATAGGGACAGCTCCTTAGAGAAGGAAAAGCTGGTTCAGGGTGGCGTTAGAAATCCTTGCTGGTGCCATTGTGCCTGCAGGATTTAACTGCGCTCCTGCTGCTCTCCCCTGTTCACCAAAGGGCTGTAGTTGGAGCCAACTCTGCAGTGACCAAACCTTGGAGCAGAGCAGCGACGGCTGCTGAAGGAGTCATTTCTGCAGGCTCATTCTGCTGAATCATGGGCTCCTCTTCCTGGATGAGGGCTGGAGCACTTCAGAAAGCACTGAGGAATGCTCTTAAGCTCTGCAGAGCCGAGACTCCAAGTTAGGCCAAGGGAGCTCCTGGCAGAGCTGAGCACCAGCAGCCTCGGAGGGGAGAAGGGCAAGTGTTCTGCTATGTTGACATCCCTTTTGCTGCAGGGGCAGCCGGGAAAGGGAGGAGCAGGAAGTAGGAAAGCATTTGGCCAAGACCTCATCACCCCTATGGAGGGATGAGAGGGTTATTAATAGCCTGGGATTTCCATGGAGAAAGCAAGTTAAGGGCTGTATCAACAGCTTGCGTGGTTCCTGACCTGAGTGCTGTTCCTGTGAAGCGGTGGTTGCTGCCGCAGTGGGAATCTAGGGGGAAAGTAAGGATTTTCCCGAGCTTCTCCCATTTCCCCAGGCTTTCCCTGTATTGTTGTACATGGACTTTGTGCTGAACAAATCCTCAGTGCTCCCAGACATGCAGGAGTACATGACACTTAATGGGAGGGGAAGACTTGGCTGTCAGCAGGGAGTGCGAAACTGCTGCTCACATGCAGAAGTGGGTTCCCAGAGCGGTGTTACAGTGAAGTGTGTGTAGCTCTTTTCAGACTTTTGAAGTGCAAATATCTCATGATGAGATGCGTAAGGAACAGATGAGAAGTATCTTGAACCAAACTCCTTGAATCTGTACGTTGGGGCGGTGTAGAAACACAGGAGAGCGCATGGCTGTTGATTCTGCCATATCCTGGCTGAAGGTTTGACTGCTAAAGCTACATGCTACCTGGAAGCATCCATGCTTTGATAAAGAATCTGCATTCATCCTCGAGCAGGAGCATCCTTTTCCATCAACATTGATGTTGCTGAAGTGCTTTGTATGTACCTGCTGGTCAAGAAAGATTGATTGTGCAATCACTGTATCGTGATATAGAATGGTCAAAGAATCCCAGCCTGGGTTGTGTTGGAAGGGAGCTCAAAGCTCCTCCAGTTCCAACCCCTGCCACGCGCAGGGACACCTTCCACTGGAGCAGCTCCAAGCCCCTGTGTCCAACCTGGCCTTGAGCACTGCCAGGGATGGGGCAGCCACAGCTTCTCTGGGCACCCTGTGCCAGCGCCTCAGCACCCTCCCAGGGAAGAGCTTCTGCCCAAGAGCTCATCTCAGTCTCCCCTCTGGCAGGTTAAAGCCATTCCCCTGTCTTGTGCCTCCATCCCTTGTCCAAAGCCCCTCTCCAGGTTCCCTGCAGCCCCTTCAGGCCCTGGAGCTGCTCTGAGGTCTCCCCTTCAGGAGCCTTCTCTTCCCCAGGCTGCCCCAGCCCAGCTCTCAGCCTGGCTCCAGAGCAGAGCTGCTCCAACCCTCGCAGCATCCCCATGGGCTCCCTCCCGGGACAGCCTCACTTCGGTGCATGGATTATCCCTTGTTCTCCGCACAGCTGTTCCAAACACGAAGTGTTGTTAACACAGGGAGAGGAGGAGGATTCTGTTCTGCACCGCTGCAGCTCGCAGCCGGGAGATGTGTGTCAGTTCGGTGCCTTGGAGACGCGTTCAGCGTTAAGGCGATGTGGTCACTGCTCTGTGGTATGTCATTCCCCTGCCAGGGCACACCCAAGGGCTGAGGCCAACACCCTGGTGTTGCTGTCCTATTTACTGGGATGAAGGAATTCGACAGCCGCACTTTGCAATGCTACGCTGGGCTCTGACATCCCTGCTTTTCTCTTGGGCACATACACCCCTACCTGTGCGTGCAGGATGTGCTGAGCCCATGGAAAGCTCCCAGATGTGTACCAGGAGGAGATCAATCTGGTTACGTACGGTTCATGGTTGTTCAGACAACCTCTCTCTGTGTCAAACAGGAGCCAAGCACCCCAGTGTGAATGTTGTGCCTTATCCTGACCTAACTGAACCCTTAAGCTACACCATACCTGTGAGCATCTCTTGATAACCGATAATTCAGTTTGTTGCCAGCAACCACTGCAAGGTGGGGGATGAATAGTTCACAGTGCCTCAGTATCTGTGCTCTGCTGTGTTCCTGTGTTAACTGCTAACCCTGCACTTCTTTTCGCAGTTCAGCTTTCAACTGAATCACAACGTTTTGCTGTCTCCAGGGCTTTGGTTTCCCCTTTGTTCACCCTGGTTTAATGTGCTTTAAATGTCCATAACCCAGAAGGGTTCTTTTCTTTCTGTTGCAGGATTTTCTCCTTCCTGGATGTGGTCACTCTGTGTCGCTGCGCTCAAGTTTCCAGGGTAAGAACCTTCCTCCCTGCTGCTGGGTTGGAACAGTTGGGTTGGATTTGGGTGGCTCCAGCCTCCCCTCGCATGTCAGACCACGAGGATTTAGCTGAGGGAGCTTTGTGTCACTCAGCTATTGTTAACACAGGGCACTAAATACCACCACAATACCAGAAGCTTCTGATATCAGCAATGAAGAGGGACTCAGAGCTTCAGATCCCTTTGCCAGTGTCCCCTGGGTGGTTGCTATGGGGACCTGGCTCACTTTCTGCCCAGGACCCCTCCAGTCAGCCCAGGTTTGTTTGGGCTGATGAAAACACCATCCTTGAGGAGTCTAAAATGGCATCTTGTGGGGTTTGGTGGAGGTAAATGTCTATGAAGGTTACTTTACTATAGTTGAAGTAAGGCTGGAAGTTGAACTGAGTGTGTTTTCCTCAGGGTTGTTCTTTCCTTGAGCAGCTCCCAGTTTCCAGGGCCTCAGCTCCTGAAGTCCAGCTTGGACCCCAAAATCCTGACCCCTACGGGTCCAGTTACAGGCACCACATCTGTTTGGGTCCTTCATCTTGCCAGCGCCTACTAAGATGCACAGAGGGGGCATCCCTGCAGCGGGAGTGGGAAGTGGGCTGCACGGGGAGGGTGTTTGCAGTGGTGTGGCAGTGCCCTGGCAGTGCTGAGTGACACCTACAGAGCTGAGCAATCTGGGTTCAAGCTTGAGCTCCATTATTCAGAGTGCATAAGAGTGAATAAAGCCCATGCTTACACATTTCTAATTGCATTAACCCCCCCATGTGATGTCCGGGCATCGCAGTGACCACCCCGTGTTCTCTGAATAGCACCAGTCTTGCAGTGAAAGATCTGCCAGCTGAAATCCCCTGCTCCAGCAGAACAATGCTGATCAGATGGGCTGTCCGAGAGGCTTGCCAATGTCAGGCTGTACTCATGTCTGTCACTGGCTCCCGTTCGTGCTCCTGCTCACACAATCCCCAGGGCATCGGAGAAGGATGTAGTCATTATGTGACACAGCAGGTATTGTAAAGGACTAAAGTACCTGTGCCAAGCTCCAAAAGGCTGTAGGTAAAGTTCCCTCCATTACACATTAAAATCTGTTGGGTTATAACCTACAACCACTGATGCGTTTATTCTCTGCTGGAGCTCTTAACTTTTCTCGTGGTGATAACCAGATCTTAAACCAGATCAGCAGTGAGATTTAAAATGCAGAGATTTAATGAATACTTACAGTTCTGCATGTACATGGCTTGCCCAACAGCTCCTACGTGGTGATGGAGATGCAGCTTAGTGCATGTAATAGATGTAGTATAAACCATGCGTATACACATGCTGTCTGTCATAATGATGGTCAGGATGAGATCTAGTTGTTCACCTTGATTGTGTCATGCATAGTTCAAGTTCTGTGTTGACAACCTATTTGATTTATTAAGGGCAGAATTAGTAACTTTCAGTTCCTGGGTCTCATTTGTAGCATGAACCATGTGAGACTTTGGGTGGTTGTTTAAATGAACCAAAGCAACCCCGTAAAGCAGAGGTTGGAAGTCCTGGGTGCAGGGTTCTGGGGTCAGAGCTGGCTGCTTTAGCTGGACAGGTTACGAAGCTCTGAATTCCCCACCTGTGGAATGTGGCACCTCGAGTCCCAAGCTATGGAACTGCTTTGAACACCTCTTTCTGCTGGAGGCAGGAGAGGTGGGAGAGGAGACGACAGCTTCACCCACCACTATGGGACCTGGTCACCACGTCCCCCATCCCAGCACCACCTCTGCACCCTCAGCCTGGCTTCACTTCTCTTGGCAGTGTAGGTACCCGGTGTAGGGTCTCCTCATGTGCTGGTATCCTTCATGTTCACACTGGCCCCACTAGCATCCCCTAAAGGCTTTGGTTTAGAGAGGGTTAGATTCCAGCCAGGACTATGGAGATGCTCCAGCACTGCCTCCTTCCCTGGCTCAGCATCTTCACCTTGTGTGGGAGCACCAGTGGCTGGGGCACCATGGGCTTGGAAGAGTGTGCCCCATAGTGAGGGGACTGTTGTCTGAGCAAGAGCTGCTCTGATCATTTGTTGCTTCTACATCTGAGCCACAGTGTTGGCTCTGAAAGGAACAAACTGTGACTGCGTCCCCACTGGCATCTTTTTTCCCTATTAACAACACATTTACCTTTCTTTTCCCCCAATAAAGGCATGGAATGTTCTGGCCCTGGATGGCAGCAACTGGCAGCGAATTGACCTGTTTGATTTCCAGAGGGATATTGAGGTATAATTAAGTGACATGCAAACCTGTTTTTCTTGTTTAAAATGTAATTACAGCCTAGGATGGATTAATACTCCCGACGTAGCCCTTGTTACCTTCCCTGGAGAGGGAAATCATTCATTTCAGTTCTTCTTAGCTTCAGGGAGGCTTTAAAGTCTTGGCAAACCATTCAGCTTTTGAAAATGGACAGGGTTCTGTATCTGCATCACGACTTAAAGGTAGTAATAGAAGGGAAGTGGTTCTGTGTGTGCTCTGAGACCAGAAATGAGGAGAGCAGTTCCCTTCCTGTGGAGAGCTGCTCCTGTAGAGCAGAATGGAGGCTGCTTTTCACTTGGATGTTAACAGAGGCCTGACTTAGGCCCTTAAGACTGAATATCTCTTGAACCGTGGCCTGAACATGTCTGTCCTTTCCTGGCTTAGCTTTAATATCAGAAATGGATATGAAGGTGTTTGGGGGGGATAAGGCCAAAATAGTTCCTAAGAGGTGCAGCTTTGAAAGGCTTTGTTGTAGCTGTTCTGAGTCTTAAGATGGGAGTTGCTCAGCAGTGAGAGGAATGGATGCTGCTGTGCTGGTCTTCCAGTGGAACTTGCATTGGAAAAGGGAATGTTCTATCCTCTTTCGAACATATTGGAGCAGGGAAATAAGGAGCAGATCATTTTAACTTGTAATAGAGGCATGACCCAGATGAGGGCTGAAGATTCTCACCCATGGGAACCGGTGAGAAATACACATGCTATTTGAGGAGGAAATGGTTAAATTTATCTCCTGCTGCTGTATCTGAGCATCTCAAACCCCCTGCTAAAGGAGGAGGTCTGTGGTACTGCTGTACCTTCTTCGTGCTTATGGGGTCGAGTGGCCTGAGGCTTCTTGGAGGAAGTAAATGGTGTGATTTGCTTGACAATGAACCCTTGGAAGTTCTGGCTTTCCTTCTGTGGAGCTAGAGCAGAGTTATGGGTGGAGCCTGGTTCAGGGGTGGAAGGAGCACCGCGAACACGAAGGATGCTCTTCTCCTTCACCAGCACTTTTCACATGGGTTCCGTGTCTCTTTGTTCTGTCACCTCCCCATACATCAGCCAAAGGTTCCTGCAGAAGCACAGGCTGCCCCTTTGAAAACACAACACTTGGATAGGTTGTACCTAACCTAAAAGCACCTCCAAGACTGCCTGGTGTCTGCATGTCCTTTGCTTTCAAGGAAGGTCAGTCTGCCCATTGAGGTGACCTCCCTCCAGAAACGTGTCTGAATCCTCTAATCCAAGCCTGTGAACTCCAAAGCTTGCTGGAGGAGCTGCAGAACCACCCAGACTGGGTCAGGTTTTCCAACCCCTCCACATGGGGCTGCAGGCTGAGCCTCAGCCCTCAGCCAGGGCAGCGCTTCCACAGTGCACTACGGCCAGTTGTCACCAGAACCTCATCCAGAGATCTCATTGAGCTCATTCCCCTTTTTGATCATGGGGTTAGGATGCTTGATCAGTTTTTGGACTGGAGGATGACTATAGAAGACTCTTGTCACTGGTATGAGGCCTTAAATGCCAACTGATGCTTGAAGAACCAAGCGATGTTCCTGTTCTGTGATGAACAGCCATGTAGACAAGGGGAGGAGGTGTCTGAACCTCTGCACACTGATACCAGTATTCTCTCAATGGGTTTTGGGGCTTGCAGCAAGCTGCTCTAGTGGAAGGTGTCCCTGCTCATGGCAGGAGTTGGAACTGGATGAGCTTTAAGGTCCCTTCCAACCCAAACCAGTGTGTGGTTGTGTGTGTGATTCATTCACAGTGAGCAGTAGCTGGGTGAATGCCAGCTTGTCTCCAGAGATGCTCAATGGTGTCTTTGGAGGCTCCCAATGATACAGATCTCTTGAACACAGATGCTTGAATCCCTTTTCCTCTGAGAAGAAAACTCCTGCACTGGTTGTGCCTCATGTCTCTCCTGAATAGAGAGTTCATTAGAGCCAGTTATAGTGCATGGGCTGTGCTCATTTGTAAGTCTGACTGCCCTGTTGTAGCCCGGGCACTGCTGCTTTCATCTGTCAATGTCCAGGAGCTCGGAACTGGAGGGAGCTCCTCAGTCATCAGCCTGAGGGGCTGTAGGCGGTTACTCCTTATCTCTCCATCTTCAGAAGCTGAATAATTCTCCCTCTCCCTGCCCTACATCCTTAGCCTGCCATTTGTGTGTGTGAGCGCGGCTTTCTCTAGGGCAACAACCTCGTTAATCTGCAGCATTGGGAATTCAGTCTGGGGCTGACCGGGGTTCTCATGTGCTGCTTTCTGTCTCCAACAGGGCCGGGTGGTTGAGAACATCTCCAAGAGATGCGGGGGTTTCCTGCGGAAGCTCAGCCTGCGCGGCTGCCTGGGAGTGGGAGACAACGCATTGAGGTAGTGGGGTGGCTTCTTCCTGCTCTTGAAGGTGATGGGAAGAGGGATCCCATCTCTGCAAGCTCAGAGGACTGGAATAATTCAGGAACACTTTGGACCTGAGCCCTTTAGCCTGTGTGTGTAACATCAGCCATTGAGAGCAGTAATACAGAAGCCTTTTGAATTTATCATCTAACATAGAAGCCTTTTTAATGCTCATTTCTCATTAAAGCCTTTTTAATTTATCGTGGGTTAGCTTCACACAGTAACCATTTTTCTCAGTGCTCATTAAAACCTTGCCAGCTGCTGCTGCAGGAATTGGCACTGAGTTATCAGCCTTTGCCTGAAGGCTGGGAGATCCCAAGGCAAGATGCGGGGCAGCATCGATTCTTTCTGTTGCATATTCACTTATGTTGAGACAAGTTTGTAAACTGTATCTGTGTTCCCATTAAAGCAAAGGCTGTAAACCCCCTGGAATTGTGTTGCCTGAAATCCAGTGTTCTCCCTTTTCCTTTCCTCAAGAACATTTGCACAGAACTGCAGAAACATCGAAGTACTGAACCTGAACGGCTGCACCAAGATCACCGACGCGTGAGTAGAACTCCTTCCTCTCTTTGCATCCCCTTTCCCATGGGCACCACATTGGATTCTCCATCCCTGTTTCAAGGGAAGGCCTGTGGTAGGTGATACAGTGCCGTGTCCTGGGATACGTGTGTGACTTTGTGGCCTGAGCGTGTCCGGTCTGTTCTCTTGCAGGACGTGTACCAGCCTCAGCAAGTTCTGCTCTAAACTCAGGCACCTTGACTTGGCTTCCTGCACTTCCATAACCAACCTGTCCCTGAAAGCACTCAGGTAGGGCTCAACAACGTTGGCATTTGCTGGTGGATTGCAGAGCCACCATTGCCTGTGTCTTGTGAGCCTTGGAGGAGATTGACAGAGGCTGAGGTGTAGCTGTGATTTAGAGTTCAGGTATTCACCAGCAGAGCTCGGTGTTCACGTTGTGCCTCCTGCTTTGCTGAGACAGAGGAGGAGGACTCCGTAAACCTGCCCTCAGCCTTGTTTGTATCCATCCTGATGGCTGTGAGCAGTAGGAGGGCTGCGCTCTATTAAAATCTTTGGGGCCTCTTTGAGTCCTTTCTGAAATGCTCATTCTTCAGCTTCTTCACTCCGAGTGTGCCATTGCTGCTTAGCAGTTGTTTAGAGAGCTGAAGGGTGAGCACCAGCATGTGGCTGTCTTGTTGAACTGCTTAGGAGACACAGAACTGCTTAAACTGCTCAGTGGAATTGCCAAGTAACGTAGAAAAGGGAGGGACAGACAGACATTGGTGGGAAGATATTGGGATGGGAAAAGAGGCCGGAAAACCCCACTGAAGGTAACAATAGAGGCCAAGCTATTAAAAAATAAGGCGTATAAATGTAATATAATCTAAGATAACATACTACAGTAAGATTTATTAATAAGAGAATAAAAGAAAATACAAGCAAGCTGTATCACAGGAGAAAACCACTGGAAAGTGAATGCAGGCACCAGAAGAAAGCAGATTTGGAAGAACAAGTGAATGATTCCGTTCTTTTCGAGCCTGTTTTTTCCTTCCCTTGAGGGTCTTCCTCCTCATCCCTAATTTCCCAAGGTCGCGTTTGTGCTGCAGCTCTCTCAGATGGATGGTGGCATGTTCCTGATTACGAATTCAGTGTTACTCCTCCTGGCGGCTATTTGCAAGTGCAGAGTTACACCTGGGCAGAAATCAGCTCTCGTTTGGGTTTGGTTGAGGGTGCTTTGGTTGTATTTAGATCCAGAAAGCCTTCGGTGTGTGTCCTTGTGTAGGAGCTGGGGGGGTGTCCAAAATGGGATCACGCAGCAGGATTTCTTTCCAAACCAAACCCAAGTTTTTCCTTTCCCTCCCAAAGCGAGGGTTGCCCACTGCTGGAACAGCTGAACATCTCCTGGTGTGACCAAGTGACCAAGGATGGCATCCAGGCACTGGTGAGAGGCTGCGGAGGACTCAAAGCCCTGTTCCTGAAGGGCTGCACACAGGTACTGAGGGCTCAGGGTGAAGAACAATTCCCTTCTGCGCTCCCTGGAAGTGAGGGGATGAAGTAGTGGGGGTTTTCCCATTTGCTGAAATGACTCTGTTGGAGCTTAACTGCTTTTATTGAGATTCTTTAATAGCTTTGAGCTCCGTGTGAATAATGGGACAGGGAACAAATTGCTGTGGAATCATTCTTCTTTCTTCCCCACTGGGGACACACTGAGAAAACTCTGCTTCCAGAGGAGATAGCTTCATTATTCATGGCTGCACCCATCCCTTGCTGAGGGCTCAGATGTTAGAAAGCATGACAGAACTTTGCTCTGTGCCGGTGATGGGATCTCCTCTATGTGGCCTTTGGATCTTGTACTTAGTCCAAGAGAATCACTGTGTGTATGCCTCCTTGCAAAGACATCTCTGCAGCAGTTAGGAACATGCTGCTCCTTCAAGTACATCGTAGAGCTCTTGAGCTATAACTGTGTTTTGGAGAGGCTGCAGAGACTGTGATAGTTGTACTTTGGGATATGTAAATGGTGCAGACTCTTACAGCTGAAAGGGGATTTTGCCCCCTTGTTGGACTTGCTGTTACTTAGACTGATTTCCTTTAATCTTGCTTTGCTGTCTTAGCTCAGTGTGTTTAATACTTCCCTGTATTGCAGCTTTACTAAGGAGTTATGAGGAGGAGCATGAAGATGCTCTGAGCCTGGAGCAGCTCTGCCCTGGAGCCAGGCTGAGAGAGCTGGGCTGGTTCAGCCTGGAGAAGAGAAAGCTCCTTAAGGGGGGACCTTAGAGCAGCTCCAGTGCCTAAAGGGGCTCCAGGAAAGCTGGAGAGGGGCTTTGGCCAAGGGCCTGCAGGGACAGGACAAGGAGGAGTGGGCTGGGGTCTTTTCAGTGCAGGCTGATGAGCAAGAAAGGAGCAAACACATGTCTCAGAATCTTGTCCTTGGAAAACGAGAGTAAATCTGAGCCTGCAGGACTTGAAACTGTGACCCAGCAGCTCCCAAGGGCTTAAGAGCCTCAAGGCAGACCTGGAAAATGATTTCTGATCTGTCAGCTCCTTCGGCCTGCCCACTGGCTTGGATCTGGGGTTAGGGCTTCCTTAAGCCCCAGTCAGTAAGTGCCCTTTTCCTCTGCTGCGTGTAGATAACCAGCTCTAGGTTCTGATGTGGCAAAAAGCATATTTTCCCCTGTTTCTGGCCACCAGAAATGCTGCAAGCTGCTGCTAAGCAAAGCAAAACCACACTGCTGATGTGCACAAAGCACTAATACCCAAGGCAGCCCAGCTGGAAGGGCTGGAGTCAGTGGTTCTTCCAAATGGATGCTGCTGTTGGGGTTTTAATACATGAGATGGGTTTACATTACATTATAATCTATCTATATAATACGTTACATGGCTGTAAAAATGACTTGATTAAAGGTACAGCAATCTCAGGCTCTCCTAAGGATTCAGGTCACAGGAACAGCTTGAGTTTCTAGTATTTACGGAGTCGTGAGTAATATTGATGGCAATACATCCTTGTTATCAATTACTTGCCATCTGCTCTTCGGGATTTCGGAATAGCAGCTTTTTTTATCAGCAGGAAGCAACCTGGACATGTTTGTGCTCCTCACATCAAAACAAGGCTCTCTCTGAGTCCCACTACTGCAGTATGAAGGTGGTGGCACTTCCAGGCCCTCACTAGGGAAGCATTTCCTTCATCCCTGCTTTCACTGCTTGCATGGTTAGATCTGTGTTTGATCAGCTCAACCTCTCTTTAAATCAGGAGCTTAGCATTGGGGGTCTTTGATCTCTGCTCCTGAGGTGCTTGAAAACCAAAAGCCACGGGGTGTGTGTGGTGACAGCAGTGCACTGCCCTTCTCCCCCATGGGTCTCCAACCCACAGATGCTTTATTATCCCCCCAGCTTTATTGTGTAGCTGGCTTTGAGTATGAACACATTGCTTCAGTCTCTGATTCTTTCCTTTCCAGCTCGAGGACGAAGCTCTGAAATACATTGGTGCACATTGTCCTGAACTGGTCACTTTAAACCTTCAAACGTGCTTAGTAAGTAAAGCTTCCTGTGATGTCCGCACGCAGCCCCAGCATTGTACTGGTGGAGGCCATCTCTAAGCAGAACCCTGCAGAATGTGCTCCATCCCAGGAGCATCAGCACCAGGGCAGGCAGGGAAATGGGGAATTGACGAGGCTTTGAAAACCAATGGATGCAACCCAGCTTTTTGGGAGCATTCAGTAACATTGAATAAGCCCCTAGAACAGTGCCACAGCTCTGGGCCGTGTCAGGGGTGTTTTGTCTCTTTGCCCTGCCTCATTTGCAGGAGGAGCTGGAAAAATTCCTTCCATTGGCCTGCAGTGCTTGGATGCCGCTCTGGGCCTGTGGCTCCTCGGACCTCTTCATAAAGCACAACCAAGAAGTACACTTTCCCTGCCCAAAAGGGCTCTCGAGCCCTTACTCTGCAGTGCCAAAAATGTCTATTTCTGCCCAAAATGTCTATTTCTGCCAAAAAACAAACTGGAATGGGCTCATTGCACACACGAACTGCAGCCAGGGTGGTGCAGTCGGTCACTGGGCAGCCTCTGCCTTTTCCATGCAAGTGAGCAGAGCCTGTGGGGATGCAGGGCTGTTCTTTCCCAGTCCTGGTGAAGGAATAGCTTCAGCAGTTAGGAGACTGGTGCCCATCCATGCGGTTGGCAAAAGGGGAGCTGAGCTGGTAGCAAGTTCCAGACTTGTGTCTGGGGTCTTGGGAAGAGGCAAATGGGAAGAAAGAAGGAGAAAACTGATAAGGTTCTTCATCTCCTTACCTGAAAACACCAAGTTCTGCCCACTTTCTACTTCCTCTCACTCCAGAGCTTGGGTTTACCAGCCCCTAGACTTGCTGTTCCTTTCAAAGTCCCCAAAGTTGATGTTTTCCTGTGGGAATTGTGTCTGGCTGCCTCTGAAAGTCCAGTGAGGTTTAACCTGGTCCTCAGCATGCACAGCCTCTGCCCCCCGTTATCCCTTTTCCCTTATCCCGCTGCCTGTGTCGCTTTCCTGCCACACAGACTCCCAGCCCCACACAAGGAAGGGCGCATCTGGAGCAGATCTGTGCCCTGTTGCCATCCCATCACATGGGGCTGGATGGACGCTGTGGGTCTGGGGATGCAGCAGGTCGATGGAGCTGTGCCACAGTGCAGTTGAATGGGATTTTGGCTGTAAGCCTGTCTCTTCCAGCTCAGGTTTTGGTCCCAAACCACTGAAGTCTATTTTTACAAGGCTGTGAAACCAACCTGTAGCTTATTTTGGGGGTAACTCTGCCTGTTGGGTGAGTCTGGCCCCGCTGTTAACCTTGCCTCCCCTTCCGCCCGGAAACACTTCCATGCATGTGGAATCACTTCCCCAGTGTTCACGAGGCACTTCAGCGTGGCTTACCCTGTGGCAGCTGCTCCAGTGAAATAGCTGCATGCGTTTTGGGGTTAAAAGCAGCATAACTTGGCCTCGGTGGCGTGCCTGGTTGGAAGCCTGAGCAGGAGCACAAGCAGTGCCTTTGCACCTCCACCTACGTTGTTATGGCTTGTGATGGTGTTATTGTTTTTCTTGTAGCAAATAACAGATGATGGTCTCATTACAATATGCAGAGGATGCCACAAGTTGCAATCCTTGTGTGCTTCAGGCTGCTCTAACATTACAGATGCCATCCTGAACGCCCTGGGACAGAACTGCCCAAGGCTTAGGTAAGTTGGCAGCACAGTTACCCCAGCTCCAGCCACCTTGGTGATGTGCTCCTGTTGTGTTTGAGCCTGCTTAGACACTGAAATCCCTTTCTAAAAGGGCTCTTTCCATCACTGAGCTTTCTCCAGGCGTTTGCTAGGGGAGGATCGTGGATGTACCCAAACTTCTGGTTTCTAAACTCCTATGGGTAAAGCAGTGGTAAGAGAGCTCCATGCCATGGTGACGTGTGCTGCCAATGGCAGCAGTCTCCTTTTGCACCATGGTGCTTTTGTTCGCTGATGACAACCAGTTGAGGTTAGGTGGCTGTTGTACTGAAAACACACTTAAACTGCACTGTTTCCTCCCGCCATGTGATACGAACAGGTTTTTCATGATGGTTTGGATGGTTTCAGGTGGAATCTGTGCAAACTCGCTCTGCTCGACAGAGTGGGGCTCCCAGCAACAGCTCTGCAGGTGCTTGCTTCCTTCTGTGTTATCTTTTGAGGCTCTCTTTCTATTAGGACCAGTTTCTGCAGGAAGACTTCACTCTAATGCAGCAAATACCCAGGTGCAGAAAGAAGAGAGAGGTTTATTCTCTGACATCCCTAAGAGCTGAGTGGCTGCATTAAATGGCACAAAATAGGTGTCTTCCAGCCCGACTGTGTTGTGTGCTAGCCCATTTAAAGCATTACGGGTACAAATGTATGGAAACCAGTTTTCGAAAGAGGAAGGTAAAACATCATTTCAGTTCCAAAGGGTTTCTGTGTTCCTATTCAGCCGCAGCTTTACAGTGTTAAGCTCCACAGAGTAAAATCCATAGTGCACTTTAGGAAAGTTGGCTTCTTTTCCTGTAAAGGTGGGTAAATGCGGTAACACTGTGAAGGAAACCTCTGTAGAGCAGCAGGAAGTGCCCGCCAGCAAGTTCATCTCGTCACAGCAGCAAACAGTTCGCCTCTTAAGGCTTCCAACTCCTCTATGGGGGCATTAAGTATTTATTCCCCAGCGCTCATCTCTCAGGTGGTTGTGTTTTACAACACCTTTTGTTGTGGTTTACACCCTTTTCATGGTGAGATTCCCCCTTTGGGAATGGCTTTAACCTGCCAGAGATGAGCTCTTGGGCAGAAGCTCTTCCCTGTGAGGGTGCTGAGGTGCTGGCACAGGGTGCCCAGAGAAGCTGTGGCTGCCCCATCCCTGGCAGTGCTCAAGGCCAGGTTGGACACAGGGGCTTGGAGCAACTGCTCTATGGAAGGTGTCCCTGCCCGTGGCAGGGGCTGGAGCTGGATGAGGTCCCTTCATCCCAACCCACCCTGGGGCTCTGTGATCTGCTGGGTCAGCCCTCCCTGCCTGGCAGCTCCCTTGTAGCCTGACTCCTGGTTGTCTCTCCCCGTGACCTGCACTCAGGTGCAGAGGGTGGCTGCTCTGTGCACGTTTATCCCCTCAAGGAGCAGAGGCTGAAGGGGGTCAGAGCTGTTCTGGGGTGCTGGGAGCTTGTAATGAAACGCTCTGAAAAGCAAAATGACTGCGCCGTGGTGATTCTGAACTCTTTCTGTGCAGAATATTAGAAGTGGCAAGGTGTTCGCAGCTAACAGATGTGGGCTTTACCACTCTAGCTAGGGTAAGTGCTCCTTCCCCGGTGTCTTTCCTTGCTTTTCATGGTGGATGCGAACAGTCGGTGGCTTTCTCTTGAACGTGTCCCAAAACTGAGGCTGTTTGTAATCGTTGCCGTTGTCCTGAGCCACACATCCCATAGGCAACGGGAAACGCTTGCAGTTCAAAACATCGCTGTTCGATTTGCTGTAGTCACCTGGGTTGTGACCCTAAATGTAACTACCCTTCTTTGCTCGGACTAGAACACCTCTGTGCCTTTACGTGGTCCTTCACTGGCCTTGGTGCTGGTCCTAAAGAAGCAGCGCCGTGGTGTTCCTGGAGAGAGCCTTGCAGTTTGAATCAGAACGGTCTTACTGTCGTGGTGTTAACACCTCCTGCCTGATCTCTGCACTTAGTTTGTGTGTTTGATCTCCTCTTTGTTCCTAGAACTGCCATGAGCTTGAAAAGATGGACCTGGAAGAGTGCGTCCAGGTAGGAGGTGCCACCTCTGGCTCTTTCTCTTTTAGCCCAGTCACAGCAGCGTGGCACGAGGGGGACGAAGTGGGGGATTGGCTCCAAAAGAGGGCTGGATTTCAGATCCTGAGCAGGAAAACTGGGTGTATTTAGGATAAGGCAGTGTTCCTTTGGGAGATTGAGCCTTTGTTCATCTCTCAGAGCAATGGCTGCTGCTGGAAGTGATATCAAATAATAACTAAAATAGCACTTTAATAGTGATAGAGGTAAAAGGTGTGAAGTGGGAGCCTTGCCACAAGATGAAGCGCCAGCGTAAGGCAAGAACAGGTTTGTGCTCCATGTATTGCTGGGAATAATGGAAGTTACCTCTGTGTGGAAAGGACACATTGAACAGTGAGGGTGTTACAAAGAACATGGCAACAGCTTGGAATGGAACTGGAGTGCCCGTGCTACCAAGGCAGTGGGATGACATGGGATGACATCCCTGTCCCTGGCTCCTGTGCTGCAGGGGTCTTCAGAGGTCTCTCATAGTGGCTGGAGGGCACATGTGTGTCCTGTAGGGCACGTGCCATAAGCTGGTAACTGCTTCAGGGAGCATTAACAGGGAACAGAGCTGGATTTCCTCAAGGTCCCATTCAAAGTCTCTAACCCTAAGGATGGTTTTGAAATGGGTTCTATGATGCAGACAGTGGGGTTTGCTTCCTGCCCCAAGAACAGCACGAGCCCAGGATCCTGGCCTTCCCCATGCGTTACGGGGCAGAAACGGAGGAGATCCCAAGAGGAAGTGGCGCTGGGCCAGGCAGGAACCGCTCTGAAGTGAACCCAGAAAAGGAAGAAGAACCGGGCTGTGTCCTTGGGCTCTGAACAAAGGCATCCCAGGCAGTTCCCCTCTGAGGGCTCAGATTAGGGAGCCATTGTGTTGAGCCTCTTCATTCCTAAGGGATAAAGAGGAACAATGGGGCAGGCCACCAGAGCTGCTGGAATGGGATTCGAGCACCTCTTGATGTGGTGTTAAGGAGCTCTGCTCAGTGGCTTCCCCTGGGCTTATTCCAGGAGCGCTGCTGAAGGAAGATCAGGAAAAACGGAGTTGATTCTTGTAAGGGAGTGGAAGAACCTGGAATTGGGGCTCTGCCTTGGGTTAGGCCAACTTTGCAGTGCTCCTCTCCTTGGAGGGCGGGCGGCCTTGAGCAGAGCTCCAGCGTGAAAAGGGCTTTTTCCTCTTTTCCAGATAACAGACAGCACACTAATCCAGCTTTCCATACACTGTCCACGGCTTCAGGTCCTGGTGAGTGTTCCGAGTGAGACTTCCAGCATTTTCTGTGCTACAAAGAGGGGGATTTGAAGGGCATCCTGTGGGGCTTTGTCTCTTTGCCTTCATAGATGTGCTGTGAAGGCTTTGGAAGAGTTCAGCTAGAATCTTGACCCAAAGAACCTGTTGTCCCTCCTGTGCATCCATAGGAGAGGAGACTGCAGCTCTTCCCATCTGTATTATGGAGCTGGGGAGCTGAGGCCCGGCTCTGGAAAGCGATATTCCTCTTGGTTGGATAATGTGGGAATTCAGGCTCGGTTTCCCCTATGTGATGCTGCGAGGGCTGGAGCAGCTCTGCCATGGAGCCAGGCTGAGAGCTGGGCTGGGGCAGCCTGGAGAAGAGAAGGCTCCTGAAGGGGAGACCTCAGAGCAGCTGCAGGGCCTAAAGGGGCTGCAGGGAACCTGGAGAGGGGCTTTGGCCAAGGGATGGAGGGACAGGCCAAGGCTTTACCCTGCAGAGGGCAGGTGTGGCTCACCCTGGCTGTGTTTGATGCAGAGCTTGTCCCACTGCGAGCTCATCACGGACGATGGCATCCGGCACTTGGGCAACGGCGCCTGCGCCCACGACCGCTTGGAAGTGATCGAGCTGGACAACTGCCCCTTGATCACGGACGCCTCCCTGGAGCACCTGAAGAGCTGCCACAGCTTGGAGAGGATAGAGCTGTACGACTGCCAGCAGATCACCCGCGCGGGGATCAAGAGACTCAGGGTAAAGAGCGGGCGCTGCGCACCCCCTGAGGCTCTGACTTGAGCGCTCCCTGCGGTAGGAGGAGGGAGGGTTGAGGACCATCGAGTCAGTGGCTGTTGAGCGCTCGCAGGGTTGGGTTGGCTGAGAGGGAAGAGGTGGTTGCTGCGTCCGCTGAGGAGTAGTGGTGGTTTACAAGGGATGCTGCCCTTCTGAACAGGGGCATCAGACCTGTGGCACCTCCTCGCCACCGCCTCCTATGCTCCATGCAGATTGTGGTGCGCTTTATTGGCCCTTCCTGTGTAAGTAACAGGGATAATCCTGTACAAGAGGCAGTCTGCTGCAGGGGGGCCCCAGGGGCTCAAGTGGGACGGAGCCAGGGTGCTCTGTCATGAGCTGTCGGTCACCTAAAGCACCCAGTGTCCTGCTGCTCCCCTCCTCGGTCTGTATCTCGAGCTGAGGGTGCTGAGGCGCTGGCACAGGGTGCCCAGAGGGGCTGCGGCTGCCCCATCCCTGGCAGTGTTCAAGGCCAGGTTGGACACAGGGGCTTGGAGCACTGCTCTATGGAAGGTGTCCCTGCCCGTGGCAGGGGTTGGAGCTGGAGGAGCTTTGAGGTCCCTTCAACCCAAACCATTCCATGACTCCGTGATCCATGTAAGAGGAGTAACGATAGGAGTTCATGAGCATGTTATCCTCTTAGAGGACGTGGCTCTGTCCAGTGAGGAGTTGTTCTGCTCCCCACAGCTACCCCGGAGTGATGGGGGAGGAAAGGGCATCACCTCCATCTGTTCCCTGTAGTTCTCTTTTCTGGTAACAGAATGAGCTCGCATTGGTCCCCTGCAGGAGCGGGACTCCAGTTCCTGCGTCAGCCTGAGGACAAGCAAAGCCAGGCCCGTTGGAGCTGCTCTGTGTCACTTTCCCCCTTGTGTTTGTCTTCCAGACCCATTTACCCAACATTAGAGTCCACGCCTACTTCGCCCCTGTGACTCCGCCTCCCTCGGTGGGAGGCAGCAGACAACGCTTCTGCAGATGCTGCATCATCCTATGACAGCGGCCGTGCTCCTCCAGCACACGGAGTCTTTAACCCCCTTGTAGAAGCCCAGGGGACCCCAGGATCTCCAAGGAAAGCGATACCAGTGTCATTTGCAAGGGGCAGTGAGCAGGGCTGTGGTGCCCCTGTAGCCACCCATCCGCATCCATATAGACCCCCCCACCCCGCGCTCCAGCGAGCCGGTGAACTCTGCGGTGTGCGAGCTGGAGCTCTCTTGGCTTTCTCTCTAGGTGGATTGGGCTCATTCCGACCCATTCCTGCTGGGCATGCTCAGATGGAATCCCTGCGGGAAGGAGGGGAAGCTTGCAGTGAACCCACGGCTGTCGCTGCTGCTGAGGTTGGAAGAGTAACTGAAAGCCTTGGACGTGGGGAAGGGGCAGAGGAAGGACCATGCTTTAACCCCGCGGCTGTTGTCCGGAGGGGAAACAAAGAAAACAAACCTGAAACCCCCAAGTGCTTGTGTCCATTTTTCAGTGAGGGCTTGAGCCGCGCTCCCCTGCTGAGCACCCTGAGCATGCTCACGGCCAACGGTCATCTCTTCTGTGTTGTGTAGCGTCCCGGCTCCGAGGCTTCCTTAGGTCATTGTGATGCAGCTCAAAACCTGGCACGTCAGGCTCGGGGTTGAGGGGGGGGTTCCCCTCCCTGCATCCTGCTTGGGGTTCCAATCCAGTCACCAACCGCGAGGTTAGGAATGAGGCGTTCCAATGCGTGCTTCCCACCACGAGAGGCCTGAGCCTGGAGTGACCGGGGAGGAGGATGGATGCTCAAGGACAAGCGAAGGGGCACTGCAGGAGGCTCCTCAGCCTCTTCCCATCAGCGGCTGCGTGTCCAAATCTCTTCTGCGTTTCAGGTGTTCTCCCAGTGACGAGGATCTAACTCTTGCTGTAGGGGAACAAGTTATAACCCCTGTTGCAGTGACCGTAATCCTTCCTCCTGCTTCCCCCCCAAAGGAAAAGCAAAGCAGAGTCTTTCTGCTCGTTGCCCTGGTCAAGAAATCCCAACCATGGGAGGAGCAGCCTGAAAACACACCTCGAGTCATCACCCTCTGTGTGAGCGCTGGGGGGGGACTCGCTGCTTGTGCCCCTTCCACAGGTAAGTGTGGTGGATGGAAGGAGGGTTTGCTCCGTGCCAGCGCTTCCCAGCTCCCAAGGGGATGTGTTTGCAGCAGGATGAGCCCAGTTGCTCGCAGGATGGAACACGAACAGGCAGGGGGCTGATGCTCTGTCACAGGTTTGGGGATGTGCTCCTCCTGCCATGGCCGCCCCGGCTGGAAGGGACACGTGCTTATGGATGTCTCTGAGGCTCAGGGTTTGCTTTGTGTTGCTTCCCACCCTTTTCCCACCGTTCCAAGCAATTCGGGCGGGCAGAAGGGTCGCTTATTCCCACCTTCATCTCCAGCTTCCCCTTTCCTCACCCCATCAGTGGTCACTTCCCAGTGTGTGCTGACAGGACCCCCGTTGTGCCGCCTCAAGGATGCTGTCAGTCCTTCCCCTGTAGCTGGCTTTTAATCCATTCTATTTATTCAGATCCCTTGAGCCCTGTGGATCCCCCCCCCTCCTCCACGAGCATTCCTCATCCTCCCTTTTGCCCACCTCCCTTCTCCTGAGTTTTCAGGGTGGCCGAGGACAAAGAGCGCTTCCCATGGGACGGGGGCAGCATCAGCACTCAGTGTCTGCAGAGCTCGGGGCAGGGCAGAGCTGCCGTGGATTTCCAAACCAGATTTGATGGATTTTCCTTGTGGCAGAGCTGTTGTCAAGGGGGAAACTCCCAAGACTCTGGAACCCAAAGCGTTTTTCAGTTGTCGTTTTCCGAACAGGGTGACAGCATTAAGGTAGCTCAAAACCTACTTGACAGTGTCCTTGAAAGTCACTTAATCCGTCTCCAAATGGACTCTTCCTTTATGTTTGTATTTATAAATACCAATAAACACCATTTTCCAAGCTCGGTTTTTACCACAGGAGGAACTTGGACAGCAAAACCCAACCCCGGTCCATGGGACAGCGTTCCCGGCTGGAGCTTGGGGAGGGAGCTTTGGCTTCGTGTGCCCTGGGCTTGGTTTGGTGGCCACAGAGGGCATCGAGCACCGAGGTTTGGGGCTGAGCTGTGGTTGAGGTGGGGTGAGGAGCTTCTGGTCCAGGACGGGACCCCAGTGCAGGGCTCTTCCCTGCTCCTCCCCAGCCACCCATGGACAGAGCCCTGGGAAGCAGCTGGAGCAGATGCAGTAGGGACCTCGCCAGGGCAGCAACAGAGCCCTTCTGGGCTGGGGAGCCCCAATTCAACCCCAGTGAGGCTTTTCTGGTGGTTCAAGACCCACAGCAGCTGAGCCCATTCCTGTGGCTGCTGCCACAGGGCTCGGTTAAACCAGAAACCTGAACAGATCCCTCTTCTCGGAGAACCCCTGGAGTTTTCTTTCCCTATGGATGTGGCATCATGGCGGTTTGGGGTTGGATTTTGCTGTTTTGGGGGAATGGAGGTTCAGGATGATGGACCCCAACCATGAGGTTTAAAACCTCTTCTGAAGGTGAATTCTGTGCTTGAGGGGGTGGAAGGATGGGGAGGGAGGGTGAGAACAGGAGGGGCTGAGGTGGTGATGGGGCTGTGGGGCTGAACCAGCTCGGGGGGGGGGGGGGGGTTGGCCCCGGCAGCACCCACAGGGGTGAGGAGGTGCTTGGGTGAGTGTTGGGGGTCCCCTGCTCCCTCCCGTCCTTCCCCTCTGTGGCTGCAGCGCACCCCCGGGCTGTCCCTGACAAGCACCAACATGGGGAGCAGCTCTCCCCATTCCACACACCCTGGAGAGAAAGAGGGAGAGTCCGCGGGAGCAGTCGGGGCTCTGGAGCTTTATTGGATGCTCGTGGATGGATCCTCTCTGCACGAGACAAGCAGCGGTCACTTCTTGGTCTCCTCCTCCTTGGAGAGGGTCTTAATGATCTCCTCCTTCTTGGCCTGTAGCCGCTCCTCGCGCCGCTTCCGAGCCTCCTTGGTCTTGGACCTACGAGCTTCAGCCTGGTCACTGCAAGAGGGGAAGAGCTGCTTAATGTGGGGATCACCTCGGAGCTTCCACCCAGGGCTCCTGCTCCCCCAGACCTGAAGCAAGCGCTGCTCCAGTGCCAGCTGGATCAGATCATGGAAGCAGGGGATGGTTTGTGCTGGAAGGGACCTCAAAGCTCCTCCAGCTCCAACCCCTGCCACGGGCAAGGACACCTTCCATAGAGCAGCTCCAAGCCCCTGTGTCCAACCTGGCCTTGAGCACTGCCAGGGATGGGGCAGCCACAGCTTCTCTGGGCACCCTGGGCCAGCGCCTCAGCACCCTCACAGGGAACAGCTTCTGCGCAAGAGCTCATCTTTGGGTCAGCCCTGCCCAATTCCGGGTCCGTTCCTCACCAGGGCTCCAGAAGGAGCCACCTGCAGCAGAAACCACCCGGAATCACCCCAGTTGTGGACGCAGCACTTACGCCAGGAGCTTCTTGCGAGCTTTATCCGCCTTGAGCTTGTGAATGTGCTCCATGAGGATCCGCTTGTTCTTGAACACGTTGCCCTTGACCTTCAGGTACAGGCTGTGATACCTGATGGAGCAGAACGGAAGGGGCTCAGTGAGGCAGCCCCAGACCCCCTCACCCCTCCGGCTGGGATCATCCCTGGTGCCAGTGCTCCATGGGGAGGGCTCCGGCACCACCCGGGCCCGGCTCACATGTGCCGGTCGATCTTCTTGGACTCCCTGTATCTGCGGAGGAGGCGCCTCAGGATCCGCATCCGCCGCATCCAGGTCACCTTCTCGGGCATGCGAGCGTTGGCTGTGCCCTTCCTCTTACCTGGAGAGGGAAAAACGGATGGGAATGGAGCCGGATTGGGGGCGATTGGTTTAACCCTTCTCTTTGCTCCAAGAGGAAAACCACGAACACACAAAGCGCCGGTTCAGGCTCTGCCACGAGGCTCTGGGAGGCCGCTGCTCCCCAGGAGCCACGGGGATGCACTCACCGATGCCCATGTGCCGGCCCTTCCGCCGGGCCAGGGTGTTCTTCCTGCATCGGGCTCGGGAGTGCACGGTCACGGGCTTGCGGATGATGAGCCCATCCTTGATGAGCTTCCTGATCTGCTGCCCTGGGGAGAGAAACCTCCATCTCCAACGCATCCCACGCAACAGCAGGGAAGCGCAGGCACCAATCCTGCGTTCCCAAAGCCTCCTCGTGCTGCTGGAGCTGCTTTTCCCCCTCCGATTTCTCCATCAATGGAGACCCCCACATTCTAAACCCACCACCATGGGATGGGTAACGGGGCTCCCTCTCCCTGAGGGTCCTGGATTCCCCTCCCCGCCTGTCCCCAGCGCATCCCCGGCCCCGGCACCGCGGGCACTCACGGGAGTTGGCGTTGGCGATCTCATTGGTCTCGTTGGGATCCAGCCACACTTTCTTCTTGCCGCAGCGCAGGACGCTGGAGGCCAACCTCTTCTGGAGCCGGAGCATGCTGCAAACAGCGCCCGCCTCAGCGCCCCGGCCCACCGCCAACCCATGGCCTCATCCACACCGGCCGAGCACCCCCGACGGTGACTGCGGCACTGCCCTCAGCACCCTTTGGCCAGGGTGCCTCAGCTCCATCTAAACCTGCCCTGGTGCAGCTGGAGGCCGTTTCCTCCCGTCCCATCCCCTGGGAGCAGCGCTCAGCCCCCCCCGGCTCCGTGCTCCCCTCAGGCAGTTGTAGGGAGCCATCAGGTCCCCCCATGCCCTCCTCCATCTGAACCCCGCATCCCCTCAGCCGCTCCCCGTCAGCGGCTCCGTTCCCTCCTCCGGCCCCGCTCCGGCCCCTCAATGCCCCTCAGTGCCCAGCGCCAGAGCCCGATCCCGGCGCCGCTCCTCCCTCCCTCAGCTTCCCCCCGGCCGCCATTTCCCCCCTCCCCTCACCGCGGCCGCCATTTTCCCCCCGCGGAGGCCGCAGCCGCCCCCGGTGCCGTGGGCACCCCCCGTTACCGAAGCCCTCCCCCCCCAGCTATCGGGACCCCCGACCCCGCTTCCCTGCGGATCCCCCCCCGCGGCCGCCGCTCCCGCCCCGGGCCCCGCGGGCCGCTGCCCCTCACCTCATGGCGGCGGTCGGGCGCAGAGAAAGAGGCGTGGGGCCGGTGCCGCCCTGCGCCCGCGCCGCGGGGAGCGGAACGCACCACTCGGCTCGCACCCAGCCCCGTGCCCCGCAGCGCCGAGGCGGTGCGGAACGCAGTGAGGGGAGAGCCGCGGTGGGGCTGAGGGGGCTGAGGGCGAGCGGGAGCGGAGCGGCTCCGGAGGTGGAAGGAAAGAGGCGATTGCCCTCTTCACACACCCCTCTGTCTCGGTGCGTGGTGGTACAGCCCGAGCAGAACCTACGCATGCGCGGTGGGGTTGGGGGGGCAGTGGGATGGGATTGGGGCGATGGGATTGGGGCGATGGGGTGGGATTGGGACCATGGGGTGGGATTGTGGCAATGGGATTGGGGGTGATGGGGTGGGATTGTGGCAATGGGATTGAGGGCGATGGGGCGGGAGCGGGTCCCGTTGCTGGACCGCAGGGAGCCGGGACGTGGCTGTTCCCTGTCCCCTGCCTGGGAGCTGCAGCACGGGATGGGCTCAGTGTCAGCCGGGCTCTGGTTCCTGCAGTTGCCCCGGAGCTCTCCCCCCTGCGGTGTGGATGTGCAGGGGTTGGAGCTGGGATCTCGGGTCCCGCTTTGTTCCCACCGTTGGGAAAACAGGGATGGGCTGAGGGATGTCCCAGGCCCTCCTGGCGCAGGAAAACCAAGAGCGAGGCCTGAAACCGGTGTCCATAATGTGCGAGGAGCACCCGGAGGTGCTGGAGCCAACCCAGGAGCAGCAGTGAAGAGTTCCTGGGAGATGGGAATGATGCGAAGTGATAACGCATGGATTGCCCCTAACTCAGGGACCAAATTCCCCCTTTAAAGCATACCCACCCAGTGAAAACCTCACCTTTTAACCGCCCTGGTGTCAAATAGCGCTCAAATGCATCGTTTGGCAGCCGTTTTCCTGCATCTTTCTACCTTCGGAGCGGTTGGAGGGTGCAACAGCCCCAAAGTCACCTCCCGAAGCACCAGAGAAGGGATGCAAGCGGCTCCTTTGGGATCTGGCGGCCGCAGGCGCGCTCAGCATATGGTGTGAGAAAAGGAGCCGATGGCAACAGATTTCCTGGTTCACTCGGAGAGAAAAACAGGGATAAACACAGGCGTGCGCTGTGGGAATGGGGCTCCGGATGTGCCTACAACAAACAGAGCGATCCGGAGCATCCTGGGGCAGGGCAGAGCCTGGAGCTTGGTTACCAGGGATCTGCGCTGGGATCCGTGTTGGGTCCGGCCCTGGGGCAGCAGCACCAGAGGGACATTGGAGCTGTTGGATGAGGCCATGGAAATGCTGCTGGAGCAGCTCTGCCATGGAGCCAGGCTGAGAGCTGGGCTGGGGCAGCCTGGAGAAGAGAAGGCTCCTGAAGGGGAGACCTCAGAGCAGCTCCAGGGCCTAAAGGGGCTGCAGGAAACCTGGAGAGGGGCTTTGGCCAAGGGATGGAGGGACAGGAGAGGGGAATGGCTTTAACTGCCAGAGGGGAGGCTGAGATGAGCTCAATGGAAGTGGAAGGTGTCCCTGTCCATGGCAGGGGTTGGAGCTGGAGGAGCTTTGAGGTCCCTTCAACCCAAACCAGGCTGGGATCCTATGGTCCTCTGCCGGCTCCATTGTGTCCTGCTCTGGATGGGGACATCTGTGCCCTCTGAGCTCACTCCTGCCTGGACAGGACAGGGGCAGCACAGGGAACACTGTGGGTGCAGGAGCACTGCGGGTGCAGGTTGGTGCAGGAGCACTGATGCTGTGGGTGCAGGAGCGCTGTGGGTGCAGGAGCACTGCGGGTGCAGGTTGGTGCAGGAGCACTGATGCTGTGGGTGCAGGAGCGCTGTGGGTGCAGGAGCACTATGGGTGCAGGTTGGTGCAGGAGCACTGATGCTGTGGGTGCAGGAGCGCTGTGGGTGCAGGAGCACTATGGGTGCAGGTTGGTGCAGGAGCACTGATGCTGTGGGTGCAGGAGTGCTGTGGGTGCAGGTTGGTGCAGGAGCAGAGCAGAGCCCATCAGAGCCGCGCTGGCAGTGGGAAGCTGATGCTGTCACTGCATCCCGCTCCCACACATCTGCCTGCAGCAGCTCTGCCTCCCCAAACCCATCCCCAGCACCCCCTGCTCCACACCAGCACCCTCGGGTGCTGCTCCTCCTGCCTCGGCCGCAGCACCCCAGGAGAGGGGCAGGGTTGGTGCTGGGGGGCAGTGAAGCCCCAACACCCGGAGCTTGGTCAAGCACAAGGGGCTGGTGGTGGCCCCATCCTGCACCCCTGGTGGGAGCTCATCCCTTCCCCACTGTGATGGATGGGGCTGATCATGGAAAACATGGCGTCAGCTGTCCCGCTTCCCGGGAACACGCTTCTGACCCCATGGAACCGGAATCTCAGGCGTTCCGACAGCCGGTGCCATTGAGATGGGGCTGGGGGGGGCTCAGCCCATCCTGTTGGGGGCAGGATCTGCCCCCTGCCCCATGAGCAGGATGGGGCTGGGGGCCTTGGGGGGTCACAAGAGCCGGGCTGGGGGCCAGTGGGGGGCATCAGCCCCGGGGTGTCCCCCCCACATTGCTGGGGGATCCCTGGGGTGCCCTTTCCCACACGGCTCCCTGCCTGGTGTGGGTATCCCTGGGGTTAGGAGCCGGAGGTTTGGGGGTAGCCATGTCCTGGGGGAGCCCCAGAGCATCCCAAGGTGCTCCGGACGGCTGCCCCCACATGTGTGTGCCTGCGAGCCCCACACACCAGCCCGGGGGGCCGGTGCTCCCCCATCTCCTTTCGGGGTGCCCCCCCTCAGTGAGCAGCCCATTGAGGAGGGGGCTCTGCGTCACCTTCCCGTGCTTTCCCCAAGGGAAAGGATCTGTTTTGGGGGTGCCCTCCATGGGAAGGAGGGGAATTTGGGGTCCCCTCCATGGTAACCACGGGTCCGCACCCCCCATCCCTGCCGGAACGCGATGGGAGCGGCCAAGGCGGAGGCAGCCGCAGCCATCCCTTGTGCACCCCCCCCCCCCCCCCCCCCCCCCGCCGCCACCGTCCCCACTCCCCTCCCTCCTCCTCCTCCTCTTCCTCCTCCTCCTCCTCCCCTCGCCGCACGCCGGGGCCGCCGTCACCGCGGACGCCAGGCCCGGGCTCCATCGTCCCCATCCCCATCCTCCTCCTCCTCCTGCCCCCCCTCCCGCCCCCCCCGTGCGTGCGCCCCCCCCGCCGGCCCCGGAGCTCCATGGTGCGGGAAGGCGGCATGGCCCGGACCCCCCCCAGCTCCACGCAGGACATCCAGATGGACGTCTTGGACAACGCCGCCCTCCAGGTGACACCCCCGGCTGCAACGAGGGGGGGGGGGACACCCCATTGATTCCCCTCCATCCCCTACACCCCATAACTGGGGTGACCCCCCCCTCCCAACGTGCAAAACAGGGTGCCCCCCCCCCATAATGGAGCTACCCCTAATGCAGTCCCCATCGCAGGTTTGGGGGTGCATGGGGGGGGCTGTGCTTGCTGTGTCACTGTGTTTGTATTCCCCCCCCCCCCCCGGGGGTCCCAGGATGCTGCTGCATGGGGAAACTTTTAGGGATTGGGAAAACTCTGTTGGGGTGGTTTCTGTGCTCCCCCCCCCCCCCCCCCATTTATCCCCTTTGGCTTGGGGACAACAGATGTGCCCCCCATGGGGCACCCCATCTCCATGGGGTGTCTGGGTGCTGCCGCCCTATAGGGACATACCCCCCCTATGGGACATTCAACCACTTGGGGTGACAATGGGGGGGACACACATAGAAGGTCCCCCGCATCACCGTGGTTGGGGGGTCTCTCGGTGGCTGTGGTGAACCCCCCCCATGGGGACCCCACACTGAGCCCCATGGCCTTACCCAGGGGTGGGTGGATGGGGGGGGGGAAAGGACCTAAAAATACCCAGAGCTGCCCATTATGGGACCCCCCCCCCGTGCTGGTGGCAGCTGGGCCCAGCTGTCCCTGCAACACCAGAGGGGGGGCACTGGGGTATCCCCATTGCCCCCCATCCATCCCAATAGGAGTATGTGGGTGTCCCCCCATAGTAGACACCTCCCTGTGTTCTGGTTTGGTGGGGGGGGGTCTATGGGGTGTGTGTGTGGGTTGAGGCCACAGTCGGGTCTGCCCCACATCCCATCAGCTGCACTTTTCCATTGGGATCACAGAGCCAGTCCCTATGGATGAGGCGATGCTGAGCCCTGGGGAGGGGGCTGCATGGCCCCCAAGCATTGGGAACAACCCCAGCCCCTTCCTTGCCTCAGTTTCCCTTCTCTCATCCCATAGGAGCCTGTGGGGCAGGGGAGGATGGAGCAATGCTTTGGGCGGGGGGGGTTGGGGCTTCGGGGGGGGGGATCAGAGCTGCCCCCCCCAAGTCCTGGGGCTCCCCCATTGCTCTCCATAGGGCAAGTACAGCAAGCGCAAGAGCCGCTTCAAGCGCTCGGATGGCAGCACCTCGTCCGACACCACCTCCAACAGCTTCGTCAGGCAGGTGAGCGGGGGGGGGCACAGCCGTGCGGGGGGGTCCCCGGGGCTCTGCCTGCATGGGGAGGGTGCCTCATCCCACCGGGAATCACACTGGGAGCCAGATTTGGGAGCGCAGGGATTGCAGTGGCTGAGACCAACCTGACTGTGCCCCCCCCCATCATCAATCTCAGCCCTGCAGTCACCCCCTATACTGGGACCATTTGGGATCCTGCACCCCCATTCCTAGGGTGTCCCCCCCATATTGGGGTCCTGCACCCCCCTCCCAGCGTGTCCCCCCCCCCATATCGGGCCCATTTGTCCTCTCCCCCCCCTTGGCCCCCACCCCGGCCCAGCTCTGGGCTAAATATACCCGGGGCTGAAACCTGAGCGGGTGCCCCGAGCCCAGCGCCCGCCCCAGCGCTCGCCCCGGCCCCGCAGCCATGGAGGTACCCGGCAAAGAGCCCCCCGCTGCCCCGGTGAGCCTCTGCCCCCCCCCCGGCACCCCTCGGTCCCCATCCGCTCCCTTGGAGCTGTGGGACCCATAGCGGGTGTGGGGTGAGGGGTTCCTCTCTGCCCCCCCCCCCCTTTAAATCCTCCCCATAGGGCTCAGGGCAGACCCCTCGGTCTCTCTGCCCCATGGTTTTGGGGTGGGGGTGTCCCCAATGCTGACCCATGGCTGGGGCTGGGGTGAAGAGGAGCACTCCCCCCCCCAACACCTCCATGGGGCAAATTGGGTATCCCACAACCCCGGGGGTGGGGGGGCTCTGGTGGGACACCCCCCCAGGGTGCTTGGTGCCTTCGCCCTCCCCTGCAGCACCCATTGCCATGGGGATGCGGCCCCCGCCTCGCTCTGACCCAGGGGCTGTGGGTTATGGGGGACACTGCCCCCCCCCCCCCGCGCCTTGTCCTGGGCTGACCCCATTGCCATGGTGGAGGGGGGGGAAGCGCTGTCCATGGGTGGGTGGGGGGGCAGTGGGGATGTGCAGTGGGGGATCCCCAATTCCCCCCCTTTCTGAGGGGGGGGCCCGGCCGGGAGCCGGCGCCGGCCCCGCGCCACGTTCCCTGCGGGAGCGCTGGGAACAGCTGCGGCTCCCATCCCCCCGGGGGCAGCGCTCGGGGCCGGGGTCGTGTCCCATAGACACGGGGATGGGCGCTGGGTGCGGGGGGGGGGGGGGGCACTGACCCCGTCCCCCCGCCCCAGGGCTCGGCCGAGTCCTACACGAGCCGCCCCTCGGACTCGGATGTGTCGCTGGAGGAGGACCGCGAGGCGCTGCGCAAGGAGGCGGAGCGCCAGGCGATGGCCCAGCTCGAGAAGGCCAAGGTGGGAGCCCCCGCGGCCCGGGGGATGGGGGGGGTCCGGGCTCGGTCCTGCCGCTGCCCCGCAGCATCACCTGCGCTGGAGCCCCGGCACTGGGAGTGGGGGCACTGAGGGGCACTGGGGAGCAGTGGGTGCACTGGGGAGCGCTGGGAGGCACTGGGAGTGGGTGCACTGGGAGGCACTGGGTAGCACTGGGTGCACTGGGAGGCACTGGGTGCACTGGGAGTGGGTGCACTGGGAGGCACTGGGTGCACTGGGAGTCACCAGGGAGCAGTGGGTGCACTGGGGAGCACTGGGTAGCACTGGGAGTGGGTGTACTGGGAGGCACTGGGTAGCACTGGGTGCACTGGGAGGCACTGGGTGCACTGGGAGGCACTGGGTGCACTGGCAGTCACCAGGGAGCAGTGGGTGCACTGGGAGGCACTGGGTAGCACTGGCAGTCAGCAGGGAGCAGTGGGTGCACTGGGAGGCACTGGGTGCACTGGCAGTCACCAGGGAGCAGTGGGTGCACTGGGGAGCACTGGGTAGCACTGGGAGTGGGTGCACTGGGAGGCACTGGGTAGCACTGGGAGGCACTGGGTGCACTGGCAGTCACCAGGGAGCAGTGGGTGCACTGGGGAGCACTGGGTAGCACTGGGAGTGGGTGCACTGGGAGGCACTGGGTGCACTGGCAGTCACCAGGGAGCAGTGGGTGCATTGGGAGGCACTGGGTGCACTGGCAGTCACCAGGGAGCAGTGGGCGCACTGGGTGGCACTGGGAGCCCGGGTTCTCCCCTTGCTCCACGCCATGAGCCCCTCTTTACCTCCCCATTGGTGTACCAGTGAGGGGCTGTGCCATGGTGCCCATGGCCGGCAGCACCAGCACCATCACGGCACCGGCTCCTGCCTGTCCCGGGCGCTCTGTGGGTGCTGGGGGGGGTGTGGAAGGTGCTGATCCCTCTCCCGTTGCCAGACGAAGCCGGTGGCCTTCGCCGTGCGCACCAACGTCGGGTACAACCCATCCGCCGGCGACGACGTCCCGGTGCAGGGCATGGCCATCTGCTTCGAGCCCAAGGACTTCCTGCACATCAAGGAGGTGGGCACGGGGTTGGTGATGGGGGGGGGGGAGCGCTGGGGTGGGAATTGGGGCTCTCAGGGGCTTCAGTCCCCGCTCCCCAAGCAGAAGTACAACAACGACTGGTGGATCGGGCGCCTGGTGAAGGAGGGCTGCGAGGTCGGCTTCATCCCCAGCCCCGTCAAGCTGGAGAACATGCGGCTGCTGCAGGAGCAGAAGATGCGGCAGAACCGCCTGAGCTCCAGGTGCGGCTCAGCCACGGGGGCACCGATGGCTCCAGCTCCTGTCCCAGCCTGGGTCTGTGCCTCTGGAAGGTCCATCCCCATCCCATCCTCACCCCCGTGCTTCTCCCATCCAGCAAATCAGGCGACAACTCCAGCTCCAGCCTGGGTGATGTGGTGACGGGGACGCGCCGGCCGACCCCCCCCGCCAGCGGTAAGAGTGTCGGGGGTCCCCGGGGCAGGACCCCCCTCCTTGTCCATAGCTTCGGTGCAGGCAGGCGGGTGCACCCCCCCCCCCATCCCCTGGGGACCCCCTATCTCCTCTCCCATCCCCTCCTGCTCTTCCCACCATCCCCACACCTCCATGTTCCCCTTCTTCCATCGCCATCATCGCTCTTCTTCTCTCCCCCCCCCCCAACCCTGGCTCCGGCTGCCCCCGTCCCCATCCCCAGGTGCCCTGGACATGCCTAGCTTTGCCTTTGACCCCGATGAGTTAGAGGAGGAGGAGGCGGCCATGGAGACCCACCGCTCCCCTAAGAGTAGCGTGAGCAGTGTCACCACCCCCCCAGCCCACAACAAGCGCATCCCCTTCTTTAGGAAGGTAACGGCACCCGCCGGGCTCCGTGCTCGCCTGCTGTACCCTGCCTGCCCTAACACTGCCTCCCCCCGGCCATGGGGTGGGTGAGTCCGTGGCTGCCTCCCCCCATGATCATGGGATGGATCAGTCCGTGGTCCATGGGATGGATCAGTCTGTGGCTGCTTCCCCCCATGATTACGGGATGAATCAGTCCGTGGTCCATGGGATGGATTTGTCTGTGGCTGCCTCCCCCCCATGATCATGGGATGGATCAGTCCGTGGTCCATTGGATGGATCATTCCGTGGTCCATGGGATGGATCAGTCTGTGGTCCATGGGATGGACTTTTCCGTGGCTGCCTCCCCCCATGATCATGGGATAGATCAGTCCGTGGCTGCCTCCCACTATGGTCCATGGGATGGGTCAGTTCATGGACCATGGGATGGATCAGTCTGTGGTCCATGGAATGGATGAGTCCGTGGCTGCCTCCCCCCAAGGCCCATGGAATGGGTCAGCCTGTGGTACATGGGATGGATCAGTCTGCAGCTGCTTCCCCCTGTGGACCATGGGATGGATCAGTTCGTGGTCCAGGGATGGATGAATCTGTGGCTGCCCCCCTCCATGGTCCATGGATGGATGAATCTGTGGCTGCCCCCCTCCATGGTCCATGGATGGATGAATCTGTGGCTGCCTCCCCCTATGGTCCATGGATGGATGAATCTGTGGCTGCCTCCCCCATAGGCCATGGATGGATCAGTCCATGCCCCCCATTGCCTGGGGTCCCCATGTGTGCGCATGGTGTGTGCCAGCACGGCCGGTGTGTCACCCCCTTCACCCCCCTGCGAATGAGAATGGACCATTCCTCCCCCTAAGCTGGGCAGGAGCTGGGGGGGCTTTGGGTACACCCACAGCCCCTCCACGGAGGGGGAGCGGGTCTGCAAAGGCTTAACTGGGGGCAAGCGCCCCGCTCCGAGCCCCCGCTTGCACCCCAAAACCTAACGCAGAGCAGGGCGATGCTTCGTGTGTCCCATGGCTGGTAACACGCATGCCTTGTTTGTCTCCTCTCGCCCCCGGCCCCCCCGGCCCCTCGGCGCGTAGCGAAGCAGAAGCAGAAGTCGGTGAGTACCGACAGGACCCCTGGGAGGGCCCCCCGGGAGGGGTTTGGGGGTCCCCCCGCTTGCAGCCCCCCCCCCCCCCACTTTGGAGCTGCCCCCCGCCCCGCAGGGGTGAAGCTGAGCATCCCCCCTTCCCGCCTCCATCCGTGTGCTCACCCCATTGACCCCCAGCTCTGCCCCACAGACCGAGCACGTGCCCCCCTATGACGTGGTGCCCTCCATGCGCCCCATCATCCTGGTGGGGCCGTCGCTGAAGGGGTATGAGGTGAGGAGTGGGGGGCATGGGGGGGAATGGGACACATGGGGGAGACCCCGGTGCCATGGACCCCTCTGCGCATCCCTGCCCAGGTTACGGACATGATGCAGAAAGCACTCTTTGACTTCTTGAAGCATCGCTTTGATGGCAGGTGAGACACGGGGGGGGGCACTGACACCATGGGGGGACCCATCACCCCATGAGGGACACTCAACACTACAGGGAGACTCCTCACCCCGGGGGGGTGATCCCCGGAAGGGTCCCCTAATCCCATGGTGGAAACCCCTAACACTATGTGGGGACCTCTTCCTCCATAAAGGGACCCCTAATCCCACAAGGGGACCCCTAACCCTACGGAGGACCCCTAATCCCATGGGGGAAACCCCCTAACCCCATGAGGGGACCCCTAACACCAAAGAGGAACCCCTAATGCCACGAGGGGATGGACCCCTAACACCACGGGAGGGAACCCTAACATCGTGGGGGCCCCTTAATCCCATGGGGGAACCGCCTAACCCCATGGGAGGGCCCTTAACACCACAAGGGGACCCCTAATCCCATGGGGGGACCCCTAATGCATTGCCCCATGGTTCTTGCTGTTGGGGGAGGGGATCTCTTCTCCGAGGAGCTCCAGCTCTAACATAGGAGGGGGAGGAAAGGGGGGGGGGGGGGTCAGGAGGGTCCCATGGTCCCACTGGGGGTGGGTTTTGCACCCGCTTTGTGCCCTGCTCCATCCCCAGGATCTCCATCACGAGGGTGACGGCCGACATCTCTCTGGCCAAGCGCTCGGTGCTCAACAACCCCAGCAAGCACACCATCATCGAGCGCTCCAGCACGCGCTCCAGCCTGGGTGAGGCTCAGCACCCCCCTTGGGACCCCCCCCAGTGCTGAACACCCCCCAGTGATCCCCCTGACACTGACAACCCCCCCCCCCCCCAAGCCTCCATCTGTATCAGCCTCCTGTCCCCGTGCTGGGGTGACCAATAAGGGGGGACCCTGGCCCTTGTGCTTCCCCCAACCCGTTTGATTCAGCCTCTCCTCCTCCTCCTCCTCTTTTATCTTCTCTCTGTTGTGTTTCTCTTTCCTTTTCTCCTTTCCTTTGGGTTCCTTCCCCTCCGCGCTGCTCCTTCCTCCCCTGCTCCTGATACAGATGTCTTGGGTATGTAGCTTGGACACCCCTGGTGTGGGGGACAATGGGGGTCACATCAGATCCCCATCCTCTGCCTGGCTGTGACCTGGCTCTGGGACACAGAGCCCCAGAGGGGGGGGGGATTTGCCCCTTCCTGTCCCTGGGGATCCCCACATCCCACCCTGAGCCCCCCCTTTTGGTGCTGCTCCCCCCCGCTGCTCCCTGACCCCGACGTCCCCATCCCGCAGCCGAGGTGCAGAGTGAGACCGAGCGCATCTTCGAGCTGGCGCGGACGCTGCAGCTCGTGGCGCTGGACGCCGACACCATCAACCACCCCGCGCAGCTCGCCAAGACCTCCCTGGCGCCCATCGTCGTCTACATCAAGATCGCCTCCCCGAAGGTGGGAGCGGGAGGGGGGGCACGGGGGGGGTCCGGTGATGGGTGCGGGGCTCAGCAGCATCCCTGTGCCCCCCCCCAGGTCCTGCAGCGCTTGGTCAAGTCCCGCGGGAAGTCGCAGGCCAAGCACCTCAACGTGCAGATGGTGGCCTCGGACAAGCTGGCGCAGTGCCCCCCCGTACGTGCCCCCAGGACCCGCCCACCGCCTCGTTCTGGCGCAGGCTCCACCCATTTGTGGCGGTGAAGCCACGCCCCCAGACCACGCCCATCCACCCCCGGCACCGCCCTTTATTCATGAGCCACGCCCCCTTCGCGTGGACCCCGCCCATAGATCGTAAGCCACGCCCCGTTCCAGTGGGGCCCCCCCCCCATCCCAGAGGCTCACCCCGCGTTTGAAAGCCCCTCCCTGTCCCATAGGATCCATCCATATTTCAGGAGCCCCATAGCCCTGCCCTATAGCTCTGCTCCATAGCCCCCACCCTGCCCCATAGCCCTGCCCTATAGTCCTCACCCTGCCCCATAGCCCAGCCCCATAGCCCCCACCCTGTCCCATAGCCTCCACCCTGCCCCATCTCCCTGCCCTATAGCCCTCTCCCGTAGCCCCCACCCTGTCCCATAGCCCTGCCCCATCTCCCTGCCCTATAGCCCCTGTCCCATAGCCCTGCCCCATAGCCCCCACCCGGCCCTGTAGCCCCCCGTGCTGCCCCACATCCTCCTTTCCCCCCCCCCCCCCAACCATAGGAGATGTTTGACATCGTGCTGGACGAGAACCAGCTGGAGGAGGCCTGCGAGCACTTGGCCGAGTACCTGGAGGCCTATTGGAAGGCGACGCACCCCCCCAGCAGCAACCCCCCCAACCCGCTGCTCAACCGCACCATGGCCACGGCGGCGCTGGCCGCCAGCCCCGCGCCCGTCTCCAACCTCCAGGTACAGGTGCTCACCTCCCTGCGCCGGAACCTGGGCCTCTGGGGCCGCGGGGGCACCGACGCCGGCCCCCCCGGCGCCCTGGAGGAGCACGCGCTGTGAGACATGCACAGACACCCCCCCGCCCCCCCCCAGCATCACCCCCAGGCACCGGGGACCATCCTTGGGGTGGCCTCTATGGGGAGTGCTGGATGGGGACCCCCCTACCTGAGCTGTGGGGTGCCCCTGGGATGGGGGGGGGCACGGCGGGAAGCTGAAGCCCCCTCCAGGTTTGGGGCCATCCCTGGGATGGGGTCACACTGAGAAGCTGCGGTCCCCTGGGATGGGGCCGTCCCTGGGATTTCCTCTGGGATCGTGTCCCCTCCTTGGCCCCCCCAAGCGATCTGCCCCCTCCAGCACCCCCTTGGGATCATGGGGTGCCCCGATGTGGGGTGCCAGACCCCGATCCCAGGGGATCCGCAGGGAGGGCAAGGACCGGCTGGGAGGGGGGGGGCAGAGCCCTGCCCCACCGTGAGCCTCACTGGAGGGAATGGGGGGAGTCGTGTCCTGTGTTGTCTGTGGCTGCTGGGGCACAACCCCCACCCATTACCCCTCTGGGCCCCCCCCAGGCTGAGACCTGACGCAAGTCATGTCCTGAGTGAGCAGCGTGTGCAGGCCAGGCTGGGCTTGAGTGCATGTGCCCCCCCCCCCCCCCAACTAACCCCCCCCCTTGTCCATCCCTCCTTGCACGGTGTGGTTGCTTCTCCTAACCAGGGTCCGTACCTAGTGCCGGGGCAGCGCGGCCGCCCCCCCCGGCAGGCCCCCCCCCGCCTGTCCCGCCAGGACACCATGGACATGGAGCCCGCGGGCAGCGCGGATGCGGCCGGCACCGAGCCCGGCGATTCCTGCTGCACGGACATCGAGATGGAGCCGGGCGACGAGGAGCCCGCGGGGCCCCCCCCGGCTGCCCCCCCACCCCATCCCACCGGGCCATGGGGTGAGGGTGAGCCCCGGGGCCGGGCTATGGGGCAGAGCCCATCGGAGCAGAGCGATGGGGAGCGCTGGGGCCACGACGTTTACACCCCCCGTTAGGGTGAGGGGGTGCGGGCAGGGATGGACCCCCCCATCCCAGGGGGATGGGACCCCACCGGCTGCCTTTGTGCCCCCCCCCCCCTTGTGCCATGGGGAGCCCCTGTTTTGCACTGGGACCCCCACTCCTTACTTGGGGGGTGTCCCCCCATTACACCGCAGCCCCCCAACATCTCGCGGTGCCTCAGACCCTCCCTGCTGGGGGGGGGGGGGCGACAAGTGACCAAATGGGACCCCAGTCCGTCCCCTGCCCCATGGTGAGGGCTGTGTGTGTCCCCCCCCCCCCGGGTGCCCCCTGCTTCTCCATGGTGCTCTTTGCCACCCGGCTGCAGGGGGGTCCCCTGCACTCGTCCCCCCCAGCAGTGCCTACAGCCTGGCACTGCCCCACTGCAGGGCTGTAACCCACAGCGCCCCCCAACGCCCGGGGGGGGGCAGTGCATGCGCGTGCAGTGTGTGCAGGGTGTTGGGGTGCTGCGTGCCCTTGGGGGGGGTCGTTTGCATGTGTTTGCCTTGGAGGGGCTCTGCTTGAGTTTGGGGGGGGTGTGTGTGTAAATCTGAGCCAGTTTGGGGGGGTCTAACACGTGCTAACAGCCGCCCAGCCCTGGCCTGCCCTATGGGGGGGCCCTCGCCCTGGGATTGGGGTGCACAGGGCAGAGCCCCCCCTCTCCTTGTGCCCCCCCCCCGCTGTGCCTGTCTGCTCTCGCCCCCTCCCGCTGTGTCCGTCTGTCTGTCTGTGAACCTGTCTGTGTGTCCCCCCCCCAGGGCACTGCCTTCTCCTGTGCCCGCCCCGGGGTGCCCTTTGTCCCCCCCCCCCTGCAACCCACACCAAGGTGGGGGTGTCCCCACCCCACATTCAGCCCTCACCGTGGGGCCGGGCTTGCCCCGTTTATGGGGGTCGCTGCCTTACCCAGAGCCCCCAGCACTGGAGGGGTCGTGGGGGGGGGGGACGGGACACCCCACTCTGCCGCCTCTGCCCGTGTGTGCCTCAGTTTCCCCTTTTGGGGGGGGGTCACACAGTGTCCAAGTGCTTTGAGACCTTCCTGCCCTGGTGCTCGCCAGGCAGCGGGGTCCCCCCAGGCCCCCCCATGGGCAGTGGACTCCCCCTATTTATGTCACTCCACAACCGTTATTTAAAAGACCCAAAAAAGTGTATTTTATTTATTTATTCTGTTGGGGTTTTTGTTTGGGGGGGGGGGGTCTCGCCCCGCTCGCTTGGTTCTTTGTAATAAACAGTTCATTGAGACCTGCCCCGTGGCTGTGCCTGGTGCGGGGGGGGGACGACACACACGGACACCACACACCCGCAGGGCTGAGACCGGGCACAACTCAGCTCTGCAGTGCCCAGCGAAGGGAGAACTGCTGCGGATGGAGCCGGGACCCGCCCGGCTCCACGCTGGGGACGGGTGGATGGAAGGGATGTGAGGGTCCGGCGCGGCTCCTGCCGCGGGGATGGGCGATGCTCGGCCGGCTCCGGGCGCGCTATTTACAGGCAATAAATAGGGGTCCGGCGGCTCAGGGCTGCCGGCAGCGCCATTCGCTCTTCTCCGGGCGGTACTCGAACGCCTTCCTGCGGAGATGGAGCGCAGAGCGGTAGCGCCGGGTCCCGGCCCCGCTCCCGCGGCCCCGCTCGCCCCGCACTCACTCTCTGGCGGGCGCGCTCGCCCTGCAGACGAGCCCGCGCTGGCAGGGGCAGAGCTGGTTGATGCTGAAGGCGAGCCCGCCGGGGGGGACGTGGCAGCTCCGGCCCCGCTCCAGCCGCCGCTGGCAGACGCTCTCGCCGTGCACCCGCGCGCAGCACCCGCCGGCGCCGCACTCCTCGTCCCGCACGCACCGCGCTCCTGCGGGTGCGGGGGGAATACAGCGTCACCGGGGCGGAGAACCCGCGCTGGGGATAAGGATGGAGCTGGTCCAAGGGGTGCCCCCCCCTCCCCATCAGCTCCCAGGGGTGATGCTGCGGTGTTCCCCCCCCCCCCCACGTCCAAGGCCGGACCCCGCTCACCCTCCTGCCCGTCGGGCACGGGCCGCTGGCACTTCCCGAACATGCAGAGGAGGCCGCGGGCGCAGTGCGCGTCGCGGCGGCAGTACTGCCCCTCGGGCCGCTCGGGCAGGCACAGCCCGAAGTGTTCGTCGCAGAAGTGTCCGGGGGTGCAGGGGGCGGCGGGGCCGCAGGTTGTTGTCTATGGGGGGGGGACACATACACAGCGCATCCTCATCCCTGCCTCCGGGGCAGCCCAGAAACAGCAGCGAGGGGCAAAAACTGCTCGGACATGGCGGGGATGGAGACGAGAGGGGGTGATGGGGGCAGCGGGGAGCTGCCGGGGGCGCTAAAAGTGCTGCTCCAGGTGAGGCTCGAACTCACAACCTCGGCATTGCTCCGCGTACTGCCCTATAAGTACCGCGCGCTGACCGATTGCGCCACTGGAGCGCCCGGCGCCGCCCGCCGCACCCGCGCCCCCTGCCGGCCCCGCCGCTGCCCGCGCTCCCTGCCGCCCCGCAGTGCCCCCTGCCGGCCCCGGTTGGAAACGCGGCTCGCCCCCCCTCCGCTGCAATCCCGGCTCCTGCTCCCGTGCCCAGCTCCCATCCCAGGGGCAAACCGCGCTCTCACCCTGCCTATGGACCCAGATCTTGCACCCACCCCTGCTGCAGACCCCGCTCCCACCCTCATCCCACCCTGATACAAACCCAGCTCTCCTGTACCCACCTCTGCTCCCACCCCAGGGGCAGACCCACCTCCTGCTCCTGTACCCACCTCTGCTCCCACCCTGGCTCCAAACCCAGCTCCCACCCTGCCGCAGCCGTACCCCCGTTCCTCCTGTCCCCCAGGACCCCCTCACCGCGCGGGCACCCATCCCTCACCTCCTCCGCCTTGTCCCCGGGGCTGGCGCTTCTCCCCAGCGCTGCTTCCTCGGGGGGCTGATGGGGCAGCGAATACATCCAGGCCCAGAGGTACCCGGAGGCCGCGGGCAGGAGCGAGGCGATGAGGATGAGGATGGCCGGGAGCATCTGCATGGTGCTGGCGCTGGCGCTGGGTGCCCGGGCCGGGGGCACGCGGGGTATTTGTAGCCCAGAGCCTATCATGAACCCTGCTGCTAAAACTGTTTGCCCACCTAATGGGGAAGGAGGAGGCAATCAGGGGTTAAGGGATTAACATAATTGCAGCCTTCCCCTCGCTGCGGGCAACAGCCCCAAAGCAAACAACCCCCTCGGTGCAGTCTGGCCCCGGCGCCGGGTGGGTGCCCCTCGGGGTGCCCCTGCGTGTGTGTCCCCCCCATGGTTTGGGGTGCCGGCACCGAGCAGCTCCAGGCCACAGCAGCGTTTGGGTTTGCCCCCCCCATTTCATAGGGGGCAGTGAGGGGGGGGGGGGGAAGCAGGGGGCAAACGCGGGAAGGGCAGCGCTGGGCACGCAGTTGGCATCTGAACGGTGTTTGCTTTGTGCGCCCCCCCCACCCCATGCATGTCCCGTGTGCCCCCTCCCCGTGCACACACAACTGCCGGGGGGGGGGCGGGTTTTGCACCTTCCCTAATGGGTTCACTAACGAGGTGTTTGCATGGCCAGGCCCTTATCACCCGGCTGAGCTGCGCCGGCGCTGGGCAAACCCGCTAATGGCCCCCCCCCCCGAGCATCCCCCCAGACAGTGTGGTCCCAAACAGGCGGGGGGGCGCTGCCAGGGACACCCCCCGACGTTGCCAATACACTTTGAAACGGGGACAGGCAGCCGGGGGCCGGCTCCTGCAGCGATGCCAGCGGCATTCCTGCCCTGGTTTGCTGCCCTGGGGGGGTCCCCTCCTCGGCGCCCCATGGACGTGGGGATGGAGATCACCCCCCTTGGGCCCTGCCCTGGGTGATTCGTGCCTCCGTTTCCCCATGTGAAGAGGAGGGCGATGGGACACGGGGCCGGGGGGGGGGGAACCACCGCGGCCGCTCGCATTGGGGCGTCCCCAAACCTCCTTCTTTCCCCCGGATCCCGGATCGTGCCCCGGGCGCTGCCGCCGCTCGCTCCGTGTTTGCTCAGCGGCTCCGGGAGCAAATATTGACCCCGCTCCTTGGGGACAATCGCTCCCCTCATCCGGCCCCCGCTGGGTGCTCCCCCCACGCTGCTGTCTCCGGCTCTAATCCCCCCCCAGCCCCACGGAAGCCCCGCACGGTGCCTATGCCACCCCCCCCAACCCGCGGGGGTCCCGCAGCACCCCCCCAGTCCCTGCAGTGCACGCACAGCCCGGGCCTGCGCTGGCTCCATCCTGCTCTGTGCGGATGGGTTTGGGGGGTGCTGATGCTACGTCCCCCCCCCTCTCCGAACCTCTGAATGTGGGGGTGAGTCTGGGGGCTGCATCCTCCAACCCCTGCTGTGCAAGTGGGGGGGGGGGCGGGCAGGTGAGACTGGGGGTGTGCATGGGGGAGTCTGTGGGTGATGGGTGCTCAATGGGGCGCACAAAGGGGTGTCCATAGGCCGGGGGGGGACACAATGAATGTCATTGGATGCAGTGTTGCTGTACCAGAAGCCACCGCACTCCGGCAGCGGCGGGGGTATAGCTCAGTGGTAGAGCATTTGACTGCAGATCAAGAGGTCCCCGGTTCAAATCCGGGTGCCCCCTCTTTTCCTATTTCCGGAGGGGGGGGCGCTCCTTTTTCCCACCCCGTTTATTTGCTCCCCGCACCCGCCGCAATGAGCAATGGGGGGGGTTCGCATCCTGCTCCCCGCCGCTCCCCCCGCCGGGGGCACCGCTTCCTCCTGCAGAAGGAAGGAGCCAACTCCGGCAGCGACCCCCAAAGCGCCGTCCCTCCCCCCAGGAATCCCACCCCCCCCCCCGGACCGCCACCCGGGGACCCCTCCACGCTGGGACCCCCACTTGAGGACCCCCCACCCCGGGGCACGGCGGCACCGGCCGGGTCCGCCCGCAGTGGGGACGGGGCTGCGGGACCCCCGACTGCGCTGGTGCCCCCCACGCCAGGAAGTGGATGGAGACCGGGCCGGGGGCGGCCGCAGCGGGGGTCCCGCTCCGCATCCCCGCTGCTTGGATCCCATCCCCGCTCCGGGGCTCCTCAACCCCTGGGCCCCCCCCCAATACCCCGGGATCCCCCCCTCTCAGCCCCGCCCCAGCCCCACCCCCGGCCCCACCCCCGGCTCCCGCCCCGCTCCGCTCCCTCTCCGCTCCCGCCCGGAGGGTGCGCGGCTCCCGGGGGTCCCGGTGGATGGCGGGGCTCTGACGCCCCCCCCCCAGCAGCGCAGGGCCCGAGGGGGGCCCCGCAGCCCCCCAGCACCATGCGCTGGGGGGGCCTCATCCTGCTCTGCCTGCTCCGCGCGGCGCTGGGCGCAGGTAGGGTGCTGCGGAGGGGGCGAGGGATCCAAAGGGGGGGTGCAGAGATGGGGATGGAGGGGGGGGCTGTGGCCCCATTGCTGGGGAGCCCCCACTCGGAGCCCCCCACCGGTGGCTGTGGGTGCGGATTTGGGGGGGGGGACGACACCGGAGCCTCTGTGGGGTCCCAGTGAACCTCCAGCATCGGTGAGGGCTGAGTCCTCTTCAGTGCCCCCATGGGGACCCCCAAGCACTGAGCCCCTTTCCCACCCGGGGACATCCCGGGGGCTGCCGTCTCCCCCCTGCCTCAGTTTCCCCTCCCAGAGGAGCTGGGAATAGAACCCAGTCCCATGGGATGGCTCCCAGCTCCTCAGGCAGCAACGAGCTTCCCTATGGGGAGAAGGGGGGGACCCTGTCCCAGGGGTGAGGGAGCAGCCCCCATGGGTGTCTTTGCTGTCCCAGTCGCTGGGGATGGGTGTCCTGGCTCCGCTGGGAGCCGCAGGGAAGTGCCATGGATCTCTGCAGGTTTGGTCCCAAACGGTTTGTTCAAACCCCACCCCCCCATCAATTCCGTGTTTGCCATCTCTGCTCCCTCCCTGGGGCTGGAGCCGGGCAGGGGGGCACAAGGGATGTGTTTCTTACGGAGATGGATGCTCCGAGACCAGAGACCCCATTCCAGCCCGGATTTGGGGATGGATGGCTGTGGACCACGGCCACTGGTGCTGGTGGTTGAAGCTGCATCTTCCCCATCCCCGGCACGTCGTGCAGGTGTGAATGAGCTGTGGGGTGTCCTTACACCCCCCACGGCAGCTCTCCTCCCTTGGCCATGGGTGTCCATCACCCATCCCTGCACCCATCCCTCTCAGCCCTTCCCTTTGCCTCCATCATGGGGGGCTGAGAACCCCAAACTCGTGCCACCCAAGCAGAAGCTGCCTTGCTGAGGGGGTTGATCCCACTTGTGGGACCCTGATAACTCATCCGTGCCCCCCCCCCCCCCCGCCCTCCAGGACACCCCCCTGGGAGCCCAGTGATGGGTGAAGGCCCAGGGAGCGAGGGGACCCATATCAGCCAGGACCTGGTGGGGGGCAGCTTGGCCATCGACACGCTGCCGGCCAACGAGACACGGATCGTGGTGAGTGGGGACCCCCCCAGCAGGATCCACCCTTGGGAAGGGGGAATCTGATCCCCACCAAGGCAGGATCCAGCCGGCGCCTGACCACTGGGAGCTATTTCCAGGCTGGGCAGGGAGCCGTGGGCTTTGATTTAATGTATGGGGCTGGATCCAGGAGGGTAATTACAGCCCAGTGAGGAGGTGCCCTGGGCATCACCCTGAGCCCTGTGGTCACCTACTTCCCACCCTGAGGAGCTGGAGAAGCTCCACTTGCCACGCGTGCAGGGGGATGCTGCCGGGGCTATGGGGCTCGAGGGGGGTTGGAAGCTGATGGGTTTGGGATGCAGCATAGCAGTGGCCCCTCCTGGGATATCAGCCCTGGCTCCCCCATCCCACCCCTGCCTAATTACCTGCCCTCAATTAGCTCCTGGTTATTTGTGTCCCTTGAAACCGAGGGGGTTTGCCTGCCACTGATCCCTATGGGATGGGCTCATGGGATCGCGGGATCACAGGGTACGTGGCTCTGGATGAGTGGCCGAGGCTGGTTCCTCATGGAGGATGTGGTGACTTGTCCTGGTGGTTTTGCCAGTCATGGATTCAATGGGATTGGTGCCCCCGTGGTGGCTGGGGCTGGTTCTGCCTGGCTGGAGCCCCAGCTCAGGGAGCACCAGGGATGGAGAGGAGCCAGAAACCAGCAAAGCCCCTGATGTGGCAGCGTTTAAAAGCAAAACCCAACCAACCCAAACCCAGCAATGGCCACTGCAGCATCTGGAGCCGCAGGGGGGGAGCGATGGTACTTGTGCTTCCCGGAGGAAAAGGCAGCAATTCCCTTTTGGAGCACTCAGAGCCTCTGCATGGGGGCCATGGGCCAGGTCAGGGACATCTCACTGTGTCTGGCCCATGGAGGGAGGGTGCCAGCCCAGAGACGTTTCCCACAGTATTCCAGGTTTGGAATGTTGGGATGATGAAGGATGAAGGGGGGTGTGCTACTGAGCATCCCCAAGTCCTGCCCAAAGCACTGCCCCACTTACTGGTGTGTCCAAACCCCCTCCTCTCTTAATTCTGGCTGTATCCCAAGCTAGGTGATGGATGTGGACACCCAAATGAGTCAGCTCCTCCGCAATCCTGGCCCTGCTTATATCCCCCCTTGACTCTTCAGAATATATTGGGAAGGCCTGGGAGCAGGAAGGGGCTATAATCGCTGTCTTGGGAGAAACACAGGGCTTTACTGCCTCGTTTTTACCCACTGAATCCTGGGCTGATGGCTCATTCCCCGCCTCTGGCATGCGTTCGCATGAGGAACAGGTCCCGAGGGAGAGACGCTGCGGTCTGGCTGGGATGTGCATCCTCCAGCAGGTCTCTGGCTGGTTGGAGATGGCTCCTGCTGCGTGCTCCATGCTCTGCTCTACTTGGGAAGGGGGTCTGGGAGCCTGGGAATAGCAAAGAGGGGTCTGACCACTCACATGGAGCCCGTGTCCCATCCCATGCCCCAGGGATGCAGCCCTCGCTCCCACCCTGCTGCTCTCCCTGCGCTGCCCGTTCCAAGGGTAATCATTTCCTCTGGGTTTCCCCATCCTCACTTGTTGGCTTCACTTCCCATGTGTAATTCCCAGCCCTGGCTCGGGAGCAGGGATGTTTTCTTCTCGGGAAGGTTGCATCTGCTCCGCTGAGGTCTCTCTGAGTCACGGCTCCCTCTTGCCAACCGGCCTCTGCTCTCGGTTGTCTCATGGTGTTCTCTGCACCTTCTCTACTGCTCAGAGCCCTTTGCTGGCTTCACACTGGGCTTTGGGTGCTGGTTTAAGGCTGCTTTGTGCTGAGGTGGGGTCCGTGAGCCCTGCGTGGGGGTCTCCATGGAGCCAGCCGGGTACCACCATCCCTTGTCACCTGCAGGAGGACAACCACAGCTACTACGTGTCGCGGGTGTATGGACCGGGTGATGCCCGTCTGAGGGGGCTGTGGGTCGACCTGGCCATGGCCAACAGGAGCCAAGTGAAGATCCATGGGATCCTCTCCAACACGCACCGACAGGCATCGGTGAGCCCTGACCCATCCCACTGCCTCCCAGCCCATGTCCTGCGGGATGGGCTCTCACCCCATCTCCTTCCCATAGAGAATCATCCTCTCCTTCGACTTCCCCTTCTATGGCCACCTCCTGCGGCAGGTCACGATAGCAACGGGTGGTGAGTTGGGATGGGATAGGGGTCAATGGGATAGGGTGGGATGCAGTGGGGTGTCCATGCTCCGTTGTCATTCCCATAGTGGGAGGACGTGGCTCTGGGGCTGGCTCCAACCTTACACGATCAGTAGGGTCGGAAGGGACCTCTGGAGACCATCCAGCCCAACCCTGAGCCCCCGAGAGCCCTTTGAGCTCTCTCCCTGCACCCCAAGTGTAACCCCAGCCCCGCTGCTGGTGCCAGCAGCTGTGGGGATGCAGAGGTCACACAGGCGCTGCTGGGGAGATGCTGGGGGAGGCAAGGCAGGGAGGTGGGAGTCAGAGGAGGGAAGGAAGGAGGGAACAGACACTCTTCACCCTCCTCTGCCTGCTCAGGCTTCATCTTCATGGGGGACGTCATCCACCGGATGCTCACGGCCACGCAGTACGTGGCTCCGCTCATGGCCAACTTCAACCCCAGCTTCTCCCGCAATTCCACTGTCCAGTACATGGATAATGGTGAGCCCTGCTCCGGTCACCCCCGCGTGCACCAGAGCGGCTGCTGAAGCATCCCGGCTTCCCGCTCCTTCCTCATGGAACCGGAGCAAACTGAGGCGAGGTGGTTGATGTGCTCCGGTCTCTCCTGCAGGGACGGCGTTTGTGGTGCAGTGGGACAAGGTGTATCTTCAGGGGAAGGAGGATATGGGCAGCTTCACCTTCCAGGCAGCGCTGCACAGCACCGGCAGGATCGTCTTTGGGTACAAGGAGGTGAGAGATGTTTCTACTGGGGAAGGCAAAGCAGGAGGAGCCCTGTTATAACCATCCACACACTGGATCCGGGCATTCCTGGTGCCACCAAAGCACTGGAGACATCTGCAGAAGCACTAGGAGCAGGGTCCATCACCTTCATCACCTCCATCACCTCATCACCTCCATCACCTCCATCACATCCATCACCTTCATCACTTCCATCACCTCCATCACATCCATCACCTTCATCACTTCCATCACCTCCATCACATCCATCACCTTCATCACCTCCATCACCTCCATCACCTCCATCACCTCCGTCATGTCCTCTCTCCCTGGCTGCAGATCCCTGTGCCGGTCCTGCAGATCAGTGCCACCCAGCATCCTGTGAAAGCCGGCCTCTCTGATGCCTTCATGGTCCTCAACCCATCTCCTGACGTGCCTGGTGGGTTGCTGTGCTGGGGGAACTGGGGGAGGTTGGGGCAAGGAAGCAGCGGATCCCACAGGGATGTCCACAGCTCCCCTGGGATGACAGCTGGGGAAGGAGAAATGGGATGTCCTCACCTTGGGGCACTTCAGGAGGATGCACTGCTTGGATTCATGATGGGGAGCAAGGAGTGTGAGGAGATGTGTGGCGCTTGGCTGCATGGACACCCCTCATGTCCCACATCCCTGGGTGCATTGCTCTTTAGAGTTCATCTCTCTTTGGGTCCATTTCTCTTTGGGTCCATCTCTCTTTGGGTCCATCTCTCTATGGCAGAGACCACTGTGGCCCATGAGCACTGCTGAGCTTTGGCAAGGTGCTGCATGCAAGAGGGCTTCATGCACATGCTTATTCCACACGTGAGCTGCAGGCATGGGCTGAGCTCCCCAAAAAGGCTCTTCCAGCCTCTCTCCTCCCTGCTCATCATGAGGAGCCCAACCTCCTGCTGCTGTTGCTTTTCCCTGTTATTTATGGAGCTCCATGTGCTCCATTTATCCTCATTTATCACCCCCTTATAACAGTGAACCTCGGCCGGGATGGATGTGCCTCCATCCCCATGGCCTGTGGTACCTTCTGCCTGCCCTAAGGGGTGAGGGGAGAAGAAGGGCAAGACCTGGGGTCAAAATCAGCTCATGAGGTGAAGAAATGGGACTTGAAGGGGAGGAGAGGAGGGGCGAATGCTCTGTCCTGCTCATCCCTGGGGCTCTTTTCATTCCCCTCCCATGGAAGTGTGATGCCAGAGAAGCATCTTGGCTGGTGTCACCATGTGAATCCACAGCGGATGCTGCGAAGAAGATCAGGGAGAAGCCAAATGTGGGAGACCCTTCCAGGCGCGGGATGGTGAGGAAAGGGAAGGAAATAGGGAAGGAGGAGGCCGTGGGGAAGCGGCTGCAGCCGCGCTGCACAGGGGGAGGTTCACAGCCCCATGAGTCACTGATGAGAAATGTGTTTGTTTAGAGCAATGCTGGGCTGGACCACGTCCACCTCTGCTCAGGGACAGGGGCACAGGGAGCTCCAAGTGCCTCCCAGCAAACAGAGATAAGGAGATCCGTGTCCCGACATCCCTCTGCCCCCAGCGCATCCCGCATTGCTTCCTGGTTGGAAACGTCCCTGCTCATTGCAGAGGGGGTGGATGAGATGACTCTGAAGGTCGCTTCCAACCCAAACTACTCTATGATTCCCTGCAGCCTCCACACACTCTCCTCTCCCACAGGAACAACCCCAAGACCTGGGGCCACCTTTGCCTTCCACCTGGGAGTCAGCGGCAGCAGGGTACCCCCCTTTGCAGGATGGAGAAGGGGGCTGAGGGTGGGTTCGTGCCTGCTCTATAGCCAAGGCTCCGTGTTTCAGAGTCCCGCCGCCGGACCATCTATGAGTACCATCGCGTGGAGCTCGACACCAGCAAGATCACCAACCTGTCAGCCGTGGAGTTCACCCCCCTGCCCAGTGAGTCAGACACACTTGGGGACCACAGTGATGGGACAACAGGGCCCTGGGAACACTTGGGGACCACAGTGATGGGACAACGGGGCCCTGGGGACACTTGGGGACCACAGTGATGGGACAACGGGGCCCTGGGGACACTTGGGGACCACAGAGATGGGACGATGCGGCTGGTGTGGTGTCCTGAAGGGTGTTTTCCTGCCATGGTTTCACCCAGCAGCGACAGCAGCCTCCTATGTAGAGCCAAGGGCTGGAGGAGGCAGGTTCAGTGGGTACTGGGGGTGTGTGGCTGTCACCCACATGGGAGGAGCCACGGAGGGAGGGTGAGCATAAACCATGGTCCCCACTTATCCTGAAGGTCTCTGTATGGCTGTCACTGAACATAGAATCATGGAACGGTTTGGGTTGGAAAGGTCCTTAAGATCATCCACTTCCAACCCCCTGCCATCTCGTGCCTACAGCTCTGCTCGAGTTGATCAGCCCAGACTCAACCTCAGCCAAACCCCATGTGTGCACCAGGCTGGCTGCTCTGGAGCCAGGATGGGAGCCTGGGATGCAGCAAAGCCCAGCCGGCATGGGAAAAGCTGGGAAAGGAGGGGTCTGCAGGCAGTTTTCCTTCCCTACTGCTCAGCACTCCCCAGCTAAGTGATGAGAGCCATGGTGCCAAGCACCACATCCCAAGCCAAGCTCCGTGCCACTCCCAGCACCATTCCTCACGTTGGTTGATGGCTCTTGGTGCTCACCAACGGATCCCCTTTCACCCTAGGCCTTAAATTCCTTCTTCCCTGCTCTTCCCACCTGCCCATCCAGCAGAACTCCTTCTCTTTGCTCCACAAGCTGCAGCTCAGCTCGCTGGACACCGGTTCACTTCAGGTCTGCCTATGAGCTGTTTTGGACGCCTCCACACTCAGATGGAATATCTCGGGATTCTGCTAAGCAGCCCCATTTTTAGTGCTGGGATCCATGGACACATGCGAGTCGTCACGAAGCCCATGGATACAGAGCAGGGAGGGAATGTGTCCCGGAGATACCGGGCTTATGCATGGAAATGGCCCCCGCAGGGCATTGGGTGGACAGTGTCAGTGGCAGCAGGGCCACCACAGAGCACATCAGAAATAAGCATCCAGCAATAACTCTATTTCCTCTCCTTAAACCCTGCTCTTTGTCTTCCCCAAAGGCAGGGGTGCTGAGAGCAGCACCTCTAGAGCAGCCACGGGGCTGGGGAGAGATGGAGGCTGCTCCTTCTACTGGGGGCTTCATGTTTAGGCTCATTCAGGTCAGGAGGAGATGGGCTGGGTTAGCTCTGCCTCCTCCAAGAGCTGCCTCCGCATGGCTGCTGCTCAGGATGGGAGCATGGAGATCAGGCTGGAGGGCGCTGGAGCAGTGTGGGCAGTGCAGGTCTGGGGTATGGAAGCCTCCAGTTCCTGTGCTTTTCCTGGCAGGGCACGTTTTCCAGCCAGGGTTGGGCTCTCCAAGCAGCTCAGCCTCTCCAGAATGGAGGTATTCTTGCAGAGCTACTTACTATGGACACAGCAACAGAGGGTTAAACTGTTTGCATTGCTCCTTTCTGCTCAACACCCTCTGTGCAATAGAAGTGCTGTAAGTCTCGGATGGGTTTTACCTCCCAGTTAAACAGGATGGGAAGAGGTTTACAGATGGACTGGGAGTCCATCTTGCTAGAGAGGTGTCTGCAGCCCCATAGCAGAGAGGCTGGGTTAGAGACTCACCTGCTGATGCTCTGGTTCTGCCCACACCGCCAGCACACAGCAGATGCTCCTGGTGCCTGTGCAGATGCTGGTGTGACATGGATGGTGCCCATGCAGATGCTGCTGTGTCACTGTGTCTCCTCTCTTACAGCTTGCCTCCAGCATCAGAGCTGTGAAATGTGCGTGAGCTCGGAGCTGACTTTCAACTGCAGCTGGTGCCACGTCCTGCAGAGGTACCAGGGATGGGCTTCCTTCCCACCTCTTCTCGTGCCCACATTCCTACAGCTGGGAGTGCAAGCACAGCCCCAGTTTGGTGCCTGTATCAGTGCTGATGGGTGTTTATTACTGTTTTCCTTTCTCCGTTGCTTTCTGCTGCTGCAGTCTTACAGCCCTGGTGATGCTATGAGCTGGTCTCCAGTTACAAGCCATTGAAAGGAGACATTCCCTAACCCTGGGGCTTTCGGTCCTGATGCTTCAGTGCAGCAGCTGGAACAAGTTGGGACCAGAAGCAAGATTCACATTTCTTATGTGAATCAGCAAGCTTAAATGGGGGGAAACTTGTCCTGCTTTAGGCTGTGATTTGAGCCTGAAGTGCAGGGTAGGGAGGTTGGGATGGGCTCCAGCCTCAGGTAGGTCACAGAGAGGGGGATGCTTATCATGTTCCTCTTGTTGGGGATGAGGTATAGCAAAGGGGGGGCTATTGCTGCTGGTTTAGGGGTGCACAGAGGATGCGGGGGGTGAGGCTGGCCCTGCTATGCAGCATCCCTGCTCCGTGCTCTCCTTCAGCGTGATGGGGAGCAGGAGTTTAATGAGATTCTGCTGAAATCTGTATTTAGAGCTCGTGGCAGGGGAGGGGACCCAGTAACACAGATCCTCGCATGCGGCACAGCTCGGATCTCCCAGGGAGGCTCAGTGGCTGGTCCCCTTCCCCAACCGCCTCCTGCAAGGGCAGCGTGGTTCAGTGTGGTTTCCCCTTGCTGTAGCCCTTCAGGTCAGAGAATGGGATGTTCTTGCAGCTGAGAGGTGCGTGAAACCAGATGTGCTTTTGTAGCAAAAGCAAACCCGGGTTTGGTGAGTGGCTCAGTCTGGGTCTTGGTTGGGCTGAAACCTCAGGGTTCAAGAGCTTTGCTATCCTGCTTAATCCAAACTCACAGCGTTTGCAAACCCCAGCTTCCAAAACCAAAGTCACTGTTGCTCATGTTTCATAGAATCCCAGAACGGTTTGGGATGGAAAAGGCCTCAAAGCTCCTCCAGCTCCAACCCCTGCCATGAGCAGGGACACCTCCCACTGGAGCAGCTCCAAGCCCCTGTGTCCCACCTGGTGCCAGGGATGGGGCAGCCACAGCTTCTCTGGGCACCCTGTGCCAGCAGCTCAGCACCCTCAGGGAAGAGCTTCTGCCTAAGAGCTCAGCTCAGTCTCCCCTCTGGCAGTTAAAGCCATTCCCCCTGTCCTGTCCCTACAGGCCCTTGGCCAAAGCCCCTCTCCAGATGCTTGCACGTGTTGGCTGAAGGCCACGCTTCCCACAGCCGTAACTGCGTGTTGGCAGCTCCGTCCTGAAGAGCTGAGGTTACACATGGACAGGACGCATGGCAAGCCGCAGCAAGCCTTCTGCTATCTTGCTGGCTTTCAAGCAGGTTGGCTTTGCAAAGCCAATGTGATCTTTCCCAAGGAAATTGGTCGGATGGCTTCCAGGGACTGAATTCAGTGATTTAACCCCAGAGTTAACCTCTTAGCTCACCTATGGACAGTGGGATTTGTGCCTTTGCTTTTGCTGAGCCCATAATTGTCACAGGAACAGCACCTTAAGCAAAGATCCCAGCGGCTCAGCAGGACCTGGAGTGGTTTTTTCTGGTTTCTCCTCTTTTTCCTGCTTGGTAGTTGGGTAAATCAGTGCTTGCATGAGCTGAACCCCTGACTCATGGGTTGGTGTCCCCAAGACTTCCCAAAGCTCAGAGTGCTCCTCCGTTCCCTCTCTTTCTGTAGGGGTTTCTCGAGCTGGTGTTTCCCTGAGCTCGTTTATAATTTCTTTAATGTGTTTTTCCTGTGCAGATGTTGCTGGAAAAACCCCACAAAACCCTCGCGGAGACCATGGCAGGGTCCAGGGAATGGAAAGTCAAAGTCAATCCATATATTTTTCCTATTTCTCTGCTTCTCCGTTTCCCTTGGAGAAGCGGCATTGACCCTTTTTCCTCCTCTGTGAAGAGGAACATGTGGGTCCTTCCAGCACAGCTGTATTAGGACATCTAACATTCCCATGTCAACTTGTATGTCCTCTTTCCAGCCCTCGGCTACCTGTCCAAACACCCATTGGAGCAGCATTTGGGACTCTTGGGCAGCTTGGGAATCCCTACCAATGCCACCGCAGCAGGCAGAGGAGTTTAGCATTGCTGTGTCCCTCAAATTCCTCTGGCACAGCTTAATTCTGCTCTTCTCCACAGGTGTTCCAGTGGCTTTGACCGCTACCGTGAGGAGTGGCTGTCCTATGGCTGCGGGCAGAAGGTGAGGCTGGGACAAGAGTCACCTTTAGTTCCCCTGCTAAGGATGATGCTGATCTGCAGCAAAACCAACGCCGCATACCCTAAAAGTCACACACAGCTCCACTTAACCCACTCCTGGAATAGACTGAGTATCCCTTTAGATAGCCCTTTCCCGTTACAGCAGGCCCACCAATCCACTTGGATGTCTGTATGGGAATGGTTAAAAGCTGGTCCATCTAACGCAGGGTTTGCTTTGCTGCTGTCTTGTTTCCCTGGTGCTGGACATTCAGCAGAGGCGCAGAGCCCTCCTTAAGTTACCAAGCGGTGCAGTTGGAGTGCTCTGGGATGTGTTTTTCTTCACCTTCTGAAGCATGACTCTTACTCACTCTCAAGCATGAAGGAATTAATCCTTGTGACTTTCTTTGCTCTCCAATTATCTCTGTGCTGGACGAACTAGTTTCTTTGTCTTGGAAAGATCAGCTCGAAGGAAACATCTGGTTCTGCTTTGGGTTGGTTTTCTTTCTTTTTCCTCCCTCTGAAAACTCAGCTTTGTTCCCTCTTAACCGAGAGGGTTGAGTGAGGGGAAAGGGGGTCACAGGACCTATGGAAGGTCACCCAGTGATGCAAGAAGGTCAGACCTCATCCCGCTTAAGTGGTTCCCAACCTTTTCTTCCTCTTCTCTAACCCCTAGGTCAGCCCCCTCCATACTTCTGGACCACATCCCCTGCTCCCACTCCAGTGTTTGAAGCCCTCAGGCTGGGTAGCCCCAAGCCTGGGAAGCAGAGCCCGGTCCCCACTGGCTCCCTGGTGCTCCTGTTGGAGGAGAGCAAGGGAAAAGTGGCTCTTGTCTGTTTTCTTCCCAGGCAGATGAGAAGAGCTGTGAGGATTTAGCAGCCGCTGAGCACTACTCTGCACCTCCTGACAGCTCTTCCTCCCCTGTTGGATGAGGATATCATCACCTCCACGTCCTCACTCTTCATTGACAGCCTCACTACAGAAGGTAGGGGCCAGCGCATGGATATCCCCTCTCTGATGCTTATCCCTGGAGATGGTCTTTCACTCCGAAGCCAATTCATATCCACAAATCCAGGAACAAGCAGTTTTTGAAGCACAAGGGCCAGGGAGGGTCCAGGAGGCAACGGGGAGGAGAAGGTGAGAGGGGTGATGGGGTAAAGGAGGAGAGGAAACCCATCAGTGGGGAGAGTTTTACAGCTGCATTGCAGCCGGTTTAGGTGTTTGAGAAGGTCCACAAGCAGCTGGTACCTGGTGGGGAGAATCCCAGCATCATAAAGGAAGTTAATACAGTATATAGGGCTCATGCTTTTAATGTGCTCGGCCTTAGCTGGTGGCTCAGGGCTGCCAGGACTCTCAGAGTGGCAGTAACACAGCACAGGCTTGTGATTGACCTCTGCTCGGGAATGGTGTTGGTGCCGGTGCAGGAAAGCTCCACATGAGGCCCTGAGTTTCCCTCGAGACACCCATGTTCTAAAGCTTGATAATCCTATTAACACAGGGCTGGCTCCTCGGATCCTAGCGGCAGGTATCGCTTCCATTTGCCTGCTTAATAGTCCCTAAAGCAAACTGCTAATTAGAATAAATAGAAAGGAACACTCCTAATTGTCCTTCAGCAATGGGAAGGAGCCGGGCGGATGAACGGAGCTCGTGCTGACAGAGCTGACTTTGAAAGGAGCAATTAAAGGGAAGGGGGGAGCATGACACCAGCGCTGAGATGATTTTCCAACTCATCGCCGGTTCTTGGAAGAAGAACAAGAGGCTTTTCTGTGACAGAGCCAGGCATGGAGTTCATTTGTGATCTTGGAAGCAAACACTCATCCAGCTGCATCAGGCAGCGAACTTCATCTGGGGACGCACAGTGAAAGAACAAGAGAAGCAGAGGATGGACCCACCCCCCGCATCCTCCTCCCCAGCTCCCTGGAGCCGCTCATGGGGATGTTTGTGGATGGGTCTGCCCCGCTGGTCATGTGTCAGTGTGGAAGCCAAGCAGTGAGATTCCAGCTGGACACGTGAGGGTGCTGATGTGGAGACCATCAAGATGTGAAGCCTTGTGCAAAATATCCCAGTTCTTCCAGAATGAGATTGAAAATAGAATTGGATTATGGGCCTCATGGAAGACATCTATAGCGTAACAACATCCCATTGATTTATTAGGGATGTATTGGCACCATGACTGAGAACCTGCTCTAAAGAAGCCTTAATTCCCCTGTGAGGGTGCTGAGGCGCTGGCACAGAGTGCCCAGAGAAGCTGTGGCTGCCCCATCCCTGGCAGTGCTCAAGGCCAGGTTGGACACAGGGGCTTGGAGCACCCTGCTCCAGTGGAAGGTGTCCCTGCCCTTGGCAGAGGTTAGAACTGGATGGTCTTAAGGTCCTTTCCAACCCAAACCAGGCTGGGATTCTGTATTAGCAACTCATTGCTGCAAATGCCATAGTGGGAGCGGGTGGGAAGCTGCAGAACATCCTCAGTGCCTCCTAACTTTACTCACCTCTGTTTTGTTCATTCAGATGACACGAAGCTCACTCAGTACGCAGGCAGTGAAGGTAAGCCCTTCATCCTCTCCCTGCCTGCTCACAGGCATTCCAAGTGAAATCAGATGCACCAGCAGCTGCAGGGTGGAAAGGGTGGGCAGCCAGAACAGAAAGGATGGAATCAAGATAAGGCTCCTCCTGTCCTTACCCTGATTAATACCATTTCAGAGAGTGGAAAGTGAGAGTCAGGCCAAATCTCTTTTACCCTGATGCTGTTTGTCTGCTTCTCCCACTTAGTCCTGCTGTGCAAACGAAGGTGATGAGTTTTCTCTTTCCATGTAATTCCGTTTCTTTGCAGTTTTTGCACAAAGTCCTTTTTCCTTTCGAATTCCCTCAGCTGTGCCAAAGAGCAGTGTAAAATCCAAATATGAAGTGTCCTTAAGCCCAGCTCTGCCTTTTTCATCCCTGTTCCAATGAATCCTTCCCCAGTCAAAGTCTGTTCATCGGCCCCAAGGGCAGGGAACCAAACTGTTGCCATAAGGCTCTGACTAATTGCAGAGTATGGGAAGGATCTGAGCCCTCTCTGCCCGATGTCAGGTTTGCAAGCACTGTGGTCGATGCAAACCACGAGCCCACTCCGCTCACCTGGAAGCAGCTCAGGGAAGTTAAACCGGGCACAGGATCATCTCCTTTGCAAGCACAAGGCCTTTGGAATGCTTCATCTTCCCAGTTCCAGCCAAACTGCTCCCCAAATGGTGGTAATGCCACCTCCACCCTCTGTAGCTCTTTTGCATATTCATAGCTGAGGACTGAGGGCAAGGGAGGTACACGGCGGCCCCAGCTCACCATATGGCTAATGGCTTTCCACCAGAGTGAGCAGCCACTATATGAAGACTATGGATTGGAGATGGGGTTCTGCATGGTGCTGGTTTAAATCTGCTTTCAAACCAGCTCCTCATATCATCTGGAGGGGATGCTGGAGCCCGGACAGCCCTCTGGTGCCTCCTCCCCTATCATTGAGCCAGGCAGTAGCCGGTTGAGGTGCTCAGTCTTACGTGCAGAGCTCTGAAAGCTCTTCCCTTGCTTTTCCCTTCCTTTTCCCGAGGTCCAGGCACAGTTCCAGACTGAAGTGAACCCTTTCTTGCAGGGCTGGGAAGCAGCCTTCCTTCCAAGAAAGCCAGCACCCCGATTCACACCGGCACCATCGTGGGGATCGTCCTGGCCGTGCTGCTCATTCGCAGTCATCATCCTCGCTGGAATTTACATCAACAGCCACCCCATGTCCACCTGCTGCCCTGTTCTTCATTGAGGTGAGTGGAGAACCTGATCCCTTGCCTGGTTTCCTCTGCTATCACCCCACATACCAACCTTCTACAGGAGAGCAAAAAGGAACGTTGATAGAGTCCAGATTGAGTTTCTTTTCATGGTCCTACAGTCACAGCTAATCTCCCAACCTCCAGTTGATGATGTTTTAAACTTAGGCTCTCCCCTCCCACACGGTGTTATTTTGCTCCCTTTCACATGCTCTCTTTCACACATTGCCTTTTCTTTTCCCCCATGCGACGTTCCACTCTTCCACCTGCTTGCAGGAGCCATCGACACGCAGTTGGAGGGCTCGGTTGGAGTCATGATATACTTGAGATTGCTGCCTTTTGAGTTACCCAGCTGGATTCTGTGGACTAAAATTGTCAGGTTTTACTGCTAGATGTCACGCCATCAGCTACTGTGCAAGTGGTGGTGTGAAGGCTCTAAATGGAAGGTTTTAATTCACAGAATGCTGGGGGTCCAATCATCTCCATCTGCTGTTAAAAGCCAGAAGACCGCTTGCTGTGGGATCCCAAGGCAGGCAGAAGTGGGCTGAATCCTGGCGTAGGAGCTGTTGCGGAGGGAGTGAGCAACACTGAGCCCTCAGCCTTTCCTTATCACTCCCTGGCTTTTTCCTTGAGCACTTGGCTTTGCTCCACCTGTCCCGCTTGCAGGGGCAGGCCACAGGGAATTGAGCTTTGTGGCCTCTACCAGTCTAGCAGCACTTGGCAGTGCTGGATGCATTCACCTACACCCGTCTGGGACGGGGCAATGCAGTTGTCCCTGTTCTGCTGATTGACAGAGGACACACAAAGCTGACTTGTGTGTGGTGGCCATCCTCGGCTGCCACCCCAGGCACAGACCATCCTTGTTCTGAGGCTGATGTGAGGTTTCACTTTAAGCTTCCATTTCCTCCCCCGTTTTAACCTTAGCAGTGGGTCAGCTCGGCGAGCTGGATGTGTTGGAATGAACTGGGTCAAGCATGAAGGTATTTTTTAGCATTTATTACTTCCACAAAGGCAGCACTGTTCTTCTTTCAGGACCAAGATTCCAACTTCTCTGCAGGCTTGGCGTGAAGGGCTCTGCCATAGCTTCTGATGGCTCTTTGTTTCTGTCCCCAGCGAAGGCCACATCACTGGCCTGCCATGAAGTTCCGAAATCACAGCAACCATGCAACGTACTCTGAGGTGGAACCAGCCAGCCAGGAGAAGGAGGGCTTTGTGGAAGCAGAACAGTGCTGAGCGCTTCTCCCCCTGCGCCTCAAACCTCCCATGTCTCAAATGTTGGAGTCTTCCGTTATCCTATTGCAAAGTCTTTCCCCTCTTGGAAAAGAAAGAGTGAGTAGAGGCAAAAAGACCCAATGGAGTATTCGAAGAGTGAGTTGGGTGATGTGGGGCTGGATTTGCCTGGATTCCTCATGGGATAGCAGAGCCTGCGGTGGTGGCCAGTTGGTTGGACATTGGACTGGCTGTAGGCTGGCACTGAAGCCCTGGATGTGGGGATAGAAAGAAGTGCAGTCAGTTCTTCAGCTCACAGTGGGGTTTATGGTTTGTGGTTGGGTTTTGCCCTCCGCACTGTGTTGGCTGACCTCTTCCCTCCTCCACCAGGAGCCTTACAGGGGCAGCAAAGTGAGGAGAAATCTTGTTATGGGCAAAATATGGGGTTGCCTCAAGCAGGAAGCTCTTGGAGACAGCAAAACCGATGCCTTTTGCTGCCTGCACTCAGCAAAGCTGGGCTGATTTCCTTTGTCTCCATGGAGAGGCTGGGGAGGTGCTGGTGGTAGGCCCAGGAGAGGTTAAGGCTGGCTCCCAGGGCTCACCAACCCTCTCCCAACCCCTCTGTCCCATCTCCATCCCTTTCTCTTCTCTCTCATCTCCATCTCTTTCTCTTCTCACCATCTCCATCCCTTTCTCTTCTCTCCATCTCCATCCCTTTCTCTTCTCTCTCATCTCCATCTCTTTCTCTTCTCTCCCATCTCCATCTCTTTCTCTTCACTCCCATCTCCATCCCTTTCTCTTCTCTCCCATCTCCATCCCTTTCTCTTCTCTCCCCTTCTTTTGTGGCAGGCAACATTCAGCTTTGTCTTTGCAGCTGAGAAGCCTGCAGCCTTCAATTCCCTGCCCTCTGCTCCTTTCAAAGCAACAGCTTGTACCCCTTGCCTGGGAGAAAGGGAAACCTGCTCTATCTTAATGGCAAAACCCTGCAGACGATTCCCCTTCAGGATGGTTGTGAGCCAATGGCTTTGAAGCACTTTTTGGCATCTCATTAGTTTGCTAAATCACTAATGATAACCCTGGCCCTAAAGCAGACAGTGTGAAAAAGAAGCTTGGGTTCCTTCAAAACACATCCTGGTGATGTGGCCACTAATCCGGCAGGAACAGAGTGGGATCTGGTGGAGGAGGATGGGGACAGCGCGCTAGTGAAAGAGTGTCCTCCCACAGGCTCAATCCTGCAGTAAATCCAAACTCCTCCGTGGGCATGGCACATAAATCGGGAGTGAAGGCACACGCTGATGGCTTCACACCATCGAATACCCTGGGTTTAGAGCCTTCTGGAGTCAGTGGATTGCTTCTACTGGTTTATTTTGCCTGTGATAGGTCCCTGGTCTGGATTTGTGCATAGAATAATGATTCCACCCTCTGATCCTAGCAAAGGGCTTCGACATGAGACCTCTCAGGGTTTCCTATTCCTTCTGTGCCATTGAATTCCACACTAACGCAGAAATACTCCCCCCTTCTTCTACAGCCAGAGCTTGGGCTCTAAACTGGGGAAAGCTCCTGTTAAAAACCAGGGAGACCAAAGTCCAGTGGAAGGTAAAATTTCCTCCCCCCAGGAAAGGTGTTGGGTGTATGGGGCTTTTTTCCCTTTTTTAATTCATTTTCTCTTGATCCTCAGTTATTTATTCCGATAATCATGAGTTTGGTGCATATGTTATCCCCTGCCTGGTTCAGCTGCCACTGGTGGGAGATGCTGCCAAAGGCAGGGGCCATCTAATTCATGTTTTCCTTCTCATCTGCTGACTCCTATAGCCATTCGAGATAAATATGGCTGCTTTGTGGCATTTACACCCAGATTCTACTATCTCCTACATAGCCATTAGGGAGACTTTTGCTGTATCTTATGGCATTAAGGCACCAAAGCGCTCCATCTGGCTAAGTCAGAATTGTGCCGAGCTGCTCCAGCCCAAAGTCTCTCTTTAGACATAGTTTGAAGAGAAACTTTATACCCAAATAATGCTTTCAGCTGGAAGGTTGCTTCTCCCCCTGTATCCTTGAAGTAGAAAGAATTCAAAGGGATGCTTTCATCCAGTTTGTGCCCAGGATCTGATCTCCTTTGAAATGGTTATGAGCTGGTAAGGAATTTTCTCTGGATTTAACTCTTTTCAAATAATGGCCTTGGTTTGCCTCTCTTTCTGACCCTGCATACGTAGGAACAGGAAGATTTTGGGTACTCCTCCTCATTTATAAGTCCTAGAAATGCTGGGTAACATCCGAGAGCTCTGAAATGCTGTGAATTTAAAAGAAAGCAGACTTTAAATAATGCATAAAGCTGTATAAACCACTGGGGCATTACTGCAGCCAGGGTCTTGGAAGGATTCAGAAGAGGATCAGGTGCTCAGGTGGAGAATAACAACATCCAAGTGCCTTGCACAGCAACTGTTGAGATACGGAAAGCACCTACACTGAGGGGAGAGGCCAAGTTCTGAGTGTCTGGAGGAAAAAAGTCTGTTTAAAATGGTTGTTTTTCCTTTAAGGAAAGAAGAAAACCAAACCAAGTTGTTCTGTAGCCATGCACCAGATGTTTGCTCTCTCTTCCACTGAGGAATATGGTTTGGGGTATTGTCAGGTAGAGCATTAACAGCTCCAATTCATCATCTCTAAGGTGGAGTAGGAGACGTTTCTGCCCATAGTCATGCTCTGAGCTGAAGGTTTGGATGCAAGCAACATCTCTCCATGCCCAGCCTGGAGAAGCAAAGTGCTTACATGCTGCGTCTCCACGAGGGTAAAATACTGTCCTACCTTTTGATGTGAGGTCCAGCTCTGGGCACTTGAAGTTTATATCTGGAAGAGTGGAAGAGGTTATCTACTCAATTCAGGAAAACCCAATGGTAACATTGCCAATGCTTAGAAGAAAGAGAAAAATGCCTTTGCCATCAAGAAGTGCTCCTCTGATGTTGAGGAGAAGAGGCTGGGTGCGAAGTGCAATGTTGGCTGCACCAAGTCAAAAGCATCAGGATCAATATCCCTGTCCTGTCTGTCAAACTCTGACTTCAAGATGTCGATTAACCTTGCCAGTTTGGAGTGCTGGAGCAAGAACATGATGATGGGGACTATGACATAAAAAGAGTTGGATTTCGCTTTGAATCTTGGGGCTTCTCTAGCCACATCCTGGGGTTTCCCTCTGGATTGGGTTTGGGCTTGCTTTCAGCCTGCATAACATACATGCGTATATTGACCTGTGTAAGTTAGAGCTCTAGTATGGGCTGTTGGCTGTGCTCAGCCCAGGTGCTCAGCTGGTTGAAGATGCAAACCACAACCAAGTGCTGTGGCTCCTCGTTTGTCTTTCCAAGCATCGTGCAACTGCTGAGTGTGTCATTGGACATAAGGCAGCTGCCTGTCAGCAGGCAGAAAATGCCATCAAGAAGCTGTTCCTTGGCCACTCAGCAAGCGGGCAAACACAGCACAGGGTTTGTCAGAGACCAGCGTGAGGTGGGGTCCTGCTCCTATGGAATGGAGGCTAACCCCCCCATTTTTGACATCAGTGGGAGCAGGACCCTGATCAACACATATTCTCTTAATAACTAAAGGCCTATTTTCCACATACTTGAATTTACAGAACAGCTGGACTATTTCGAGGGACTAAAGGCACTTTAACTGTCTTTTAATGCAACATATTTACTATGGAGTAGCTGCATGGAATACAGTCTTCATATTAAACAAGAGAAATCTTCCTTTTGGACTGCTTTGTTTTCAAAATAAAACGTGAAAAGATTACTGCTCCTGTTATGTGGACTTAGGAGTTATTTTCCTCTTGTATTCTCTTAATGGATGCTCTAAGAATACAAGGGTTTTTGAAGACATCCTTTGCTGCCTTAGCAATAAGACATCGTTATCAGGGGGTGTTCCCAGGACACAGCTGGGATAAAAACGAATGTAATTGGAGTTTGAATCAAGACTATAATTTGCTTGGCCTGGTTTTGACAGTAGTTACAAACCTGAATCACTTTAAGGGTCATTACCTGGGAGCACCTCTGTGTTTGGGCTTCCTTTGCTACTGTACATGAGAAGTGTGAACAAATTGGCATGGTGCAGTGATGAAATGAGATGATGAACTGTAGGGAAAGGCCCATCCTGCGCCACCAACAGATTGATTTCTGTGGGAGCTTTGACAGCACTGCTCCTGTGTGTGTTACACCCAGAGTAGCTCCTAAGGGCACACAGAACAAGGACTTACCCATATTCCATGCTCTTCCCTTGCAAAATGCTGTGTCATGTAGAAATAGCCAAGCTGGCACCAAAGTTGGAGCAATTGGGCTCTGCTTCACACCCCCTACAAGAGAAAAGATCATCAGAGACATACTGAGACAGGATGATGTGCATGGAGGACAGAGCCGTCATAAAAGCAGCTCCTGGTATCCCAGCTGCTTGTCTGTGATGTGTGAACAGGAACACACCATGTTCTGCCTGTGGCTGTTTCAACTCCCCACCCTGGGGCTGTTTCATAGCATCTATAGCTCCTGTTCTTGGCCTTGACTCTGCTTGAGGAACTAAATCCTTCCTTTTCAAAGCAGAACTTTGTCCCTGCTGGCTACAACTGTGTTGCAGTATTGGAAAAAGAGGCAATACATCTGCTGCTTCTCATTTCTCCATTCACCTTCCCAAGCCCTGCCCATCCCCTCCTCCCAGACGTCTTTTCCAGGTTGGAAACAACCACAATGCAGACAGCTAAGAGTTAATTCCAACCTAAGAACAGAATTCGACTGTCACAATGCCTTGTTCTATTTTTTCCAGCAGAGAAGTAGCAGATACATAATTAGAACTTATATATATTCCATTTATATATATACACACATACATATATAAGCAAATACCCTATAATATATAAATAAGCAAAACTATAAATAGTCAGCTCTCAACAAATAGGTTTCATCCTAAATGGTTTTCATACAGTCTTCCCAAAGCAGGGAGAAGGGGGAAATACCTGATCCATTACACAAACAAACACGGGTTTGTGCCCTGGCGAGGCAACCTCAGCTCCAACAGGATGCAGCCCCAGAATGAATAGCACAGCAAAACCAAGCAGGGAGCAGATTGCTCTACAAAAGGGCCTGTGGGTGGTGGAATAAAACCTCAAATAGATGCACAGCTTTGAAGCTGCATTTTACAAGCGCTGGGGAATGAAGCTTTGGTTACGATTGGGAGCAGGGAATTAGGGCTCCTCAAGTCCTCGCTTGGTTGTATATTAAATGTCTTCATGTTGTTTCACTTGGGAAGGAAGGATGGGAATGTTTTCCTTTCTCATAAACAAATTATAACTGGGCTGGGATTTGTAAGATACTTACAGGGGCTTTGCTGGGAAAGGGGTGCTCGGTGCAGGGTGGGATCACTTGCTAAGGTGACTGCAAGTATCAGGCACATCCATCTCAGGAACTGGTTGCGTCCATCTCTTACACACACTAAAATAACTCAGAAATCTCAGGCAGAAGCTCTTCCCCGTGAGGGTGCTGAGGCGCTGGCACAGGGTGCCCAGAGAAGCTGTGGCTGCCCCATCCCTGGCAGTGTTCAAGGCCAGGTTGGACACAGGGGCTTGGAGCAACTGCTCTAGTGGAAGGTGTCCCTGCCCGTGGCAGAGGATTAGAACTGAATGACCTTCAGGTCCCTTCAACCCAAAGCACTCTGTGAGCCTATGGTTTAATGACATGCTCACACACTGCGCATTTACAGCTCCCTCCGAGCCTCCTATGGGTTTTAGGTGCCTGAGAGGCTCGTGCTCACTGTTTCTGCCACCAGCAGTAGCAGAGCACCAGGCACAGAGCTGGTATTTTTACCAGTTACATCATGGTGCTCACACGTTCCGTGTAGGCAGGGCAAAGATAAATTAGGTACACAAGGCAAAGCCCCTCCTGCATAGAATAAGCCGTTAGCACTCCAGCAGAACCATCACCCGAGTTTATAACAACTCAATTGTATATTTTCCTTATTAGCTTTCATCCTGTCAGCTCAAACCGGTTTACAAACAGCCACGAGATAAGAGCCTCAAGTGGGAAAAAACCCAACTGTGACTCATTCAACCAATTTAAACCAAACATGAGATAATACTTTTACCCCAGAATGCAATTAAACTGCAGAAGGCAGTGGCGCTGCTGTGGTCCTTCATTATGCCCATCACTATGGAGTTAAACGTATTTATGTAGGTCCATCGCTGTACATTAAACATGTTTGGATGTGGGTTTGGACACAGGAAACCCTTAAACCGCTGTCAGGCTCCAGAAAGCTGTAGCAGGATATTCCATATGTGCCCTGTTTTATTATATTCTTTCCCCTGGCAGTAGGGGAACCACTCCAAACATTGGTCTAGGCATAGATGAACGTCTGAAATCCTTTATCCCGACGTTCCTGGAATGCAACTCTCTTGCGATGGAACAGAGGCACAGACCAGGAAACAGGGATGGGGATGAGGTGAAGGAGCAAAGGGTTAACAGAAGCACAATCCAGCTGCGGGAAGGGGTACTCGGCAGGGATACTGCTGGCTGTCTCCAGATGGAAAAGAAACAGGGATACTGCAAGGCTTTAGGCGGTAGGTAGCTGGTGTTGCCCCGCTCTCTGCTCAGGCTGTGATGATGCCTTGGAGGCACGTTGTCTAGTTCACCTTCTCAGCAAAAATCCTGCAATCATGGTTCCATCGTCATAATTCCCACTCTCAATGCCGTTCATTTAAGCAGCGCTATCGTTTCTCACAGTATCAAATAGTGCCGCACCATTCATCATTCCGTCTGGGGTGACCTTTGCTTCGTTTCTATTCCAGTTTCGCTAAGGAAAGCTCTTCCTTCAATAAAGTTCCGGAGAACAAACAAACCAACCAACCCAAACAGTCTGGGGGGAGAAAACCCCGCAGGGAACAGTCCTTTAAACGAGCTGCAGCCCTTTGCTGCCATCGTATGGGAGCTGCCTTTGGAGCAGCAGGAAAACCTCTCCCGAGGGTTTCACTCGCTTATCCCCAACAGAAGCAGTTATTTATAGGCAGCTGCTTCGGAGGCAGCGTTTGTAAAAGGAAATCGTTATTTTAAACAAGCTTTTTAGTGAATACCAACTGTTTGCTGCCCTAACAAAACACGGCAGCTTGCCACGGTGCTCCCATTGCAGCACCATGGAACATCGCTGCCTCACAGCATGAGCATCTCCCCGCTGCACAGAGATTCCTGACTACTTGTTGCAGCACTGCCTCTGCTAATTGATGCTGTGCCCTGGGTTTGATTCATAACACTGCAGCTTTGCTCCAAAACATAAGTTATGGGAGACCTCAGAGCAGCTCCAGGGCCTAAAGGGGCTACAGGAAACCTGGAGAGGGGCTTTGGACAAAGGCCTGTAGGGACAGGACAGGGGAATGGCTTTAAGCTGCCAGAGGGGAGACTGAGATGAGCTCTTGGGCAGAAGCTCTTCCCTGGGAGGGTGCTGAGGTGCTGGCACAGGGTGCCCAGAGAAGCTGTGGCTGCCGCATCCCTGGCAGTGCTCAAGGCCAGGTTGGACACAGGGGCTTGGAGCAACTGCTCTATGGAAGGTGTCCCTGCGCGTAGCAGGGGTTGGAGCTGGATGAGCTTTAAGGTCCCTTCCAACCCAAACCAGGCTGGGATTCCTTCTATGACTCCATAGGTGTCCTAACAGCCCATAACCCAGCAGAGATGCTCCTCGTGGTACCCCACAGCAGGACGTGCACACGCACAAACCCCACTGCACTTCACAGCCCCTCACCAACCACTCACCCCGCTGGGACTCCGAACCGCCGCAGGGAGCCCGTTCGCCCCACAGAAGCCGGGTACCAGCCCCGAACCCGGACCCGCACACTGACAAAACAGTTAATTATTCATGAGGGGGCGTGGCCACGCCGCGTCCTCCGCCTGCGGATTGGTGGGAACGTCATTAATTATTCATTAGAAGGGCGAGGCGCTCCCTGCCAGCCCACACCCCCCCCCATTGAAAGGAGCAGCGGGCGAAAAGGCGGGAAAACCATCATTACAAACTAATTAGCATTCAATTAAATCATTACGGGATTAATCAAGCACGGTAATGGCGCAGCCCTGCAGTAACACCCCTCGGCTGCCGCCGGTCACCACTGCCCCGCAGCCCCATTGACAACCTGCGCCTTGAAGCTGAGCTGTGCTGGGTTATGTCAGTAACGCAGACCCACACACAGACCCCCTTCAGCCCCTGGGGGAGCGATGGTTGGCTGAAATCATGCTTTAAATAATTAATTGTAAATAATAATAATATAATAATAACAATATCAATCTTTTCCTTTCCCCCCCCCGGTCTCCTCACCCCTCACCGCTGTGGCTCCCCTCAGACGCAGGACGCCCCGGCTGGGGGCTGTTGCAGACATGGCACATCCCTGAGGTAAAACACGGCTCCTAACGCTGCTCTCTGTGAGCAGGCATCAACTTGGGACCTTCCTCACTGCCTGCGGTAGGTTCAGGGGGTGCAGGTCCTCTGTTTTGGGGGCTGAGGGGATGCGGGGGGTGGAGGAGAGTGCGGCCTAGCTGGTTGTTCGGCCTAAAGGTGTGTCATAGCCTGGCCCGAAGGATAAATATAACATACTCCATCAAATAATGCAGTCTAAGAGCAAACCCTGCGTGAGGGGGGAAGCAAGCAGGGGTCAGTGCTCCCCCTCCATCAGGGACTGGGTCCTCTCTCACCCCAGCCACCATTGAGCAGGGGCAGGGTTCCCTCAGCTCTGCTTTCCGCTCATGTCTATCACCCACTGAGGTGCCTTTAGTCTGCACTAGCGACGTGATGTAAGTAATTTAAGTACGTATTAAAGTATTTCAGATGTAATTACGCCTTTAGCGTAAGCAAAAAGATGGGGGTTGTACATTGTGTGTGGGCCTGGGGGGTTACAAGTACAAACAGGGCCGGGCCGGGCCCTCGAGGTTTGTCATCCCTCACTTGAACCCGTGCGGTTTTAACTTGCACTGACAAGGAAAAACCTAAAGAAATAAGGGGGAAAATCCCCTTTGGAGCTAATATTTGAAGCAAACTCCATGCTCTTTGTGAGGAAATGTTCCAAACCCATCTCCAAAGTAAACAATAAATGTTTGTCAAACCCTAACATGGGGCTCAGAGAAACACCAGGGCAACAGCGCGTCCATTAGCAGGAGTTTAGCCACTGCTTCAGGACAAGAAACATTGAGAGTTGCTGCTTTCTGCTTTGTAAACAAATTAGCTTATAGCAACAAATAAGATGGCCCTTCTTGGCTAATATTATGGGTTTAGTTTGTTAAATATTTAACGTTTACCTTTCAATTTCCAGCCTGGATTAAGTAGTTCTCTAAACAAGTGATATCCCAGCAGCAGATGGGGATGCACAGACCATTACCCTGCTCTGGCTGAACTCCCTAAGAAAGAAAACCCACGTTAAGTCGAAGAGGAAGCATATGGGAGCTTTCAGTAAAAGTCTCTAAGCTTTTGGCTTTGAAACTCACTGCTTTGTAGTCAGTTTTATTTACATTCTTTTTATCTGGTTTGAATAGTGGGAGTGAATTCAACTTCAATCAGATTGAACAGGAACAGACTGGAATTGGCTGAATTCTTCTGAAAACCTCCCTTGTGGCAAAGTGGTTTTATCCTTCCATATAAAACAATTGTGGACCCAAGGTAAGATGCCATAAATCCTTCCAGTACAGTCCTGCTGAGGACAGGAAGGGGAGTGGGGAGGAAAAGAAAGTAGCGTGGGGCTGCAACTTTATGTCTAAAGTATGAATCTGAAATATGTATCAGATTTAGCCCGTCTTGAACATATTTCAGTGGTTGTAAACAGGAGTGGAGCTGCTTTGTGCATTGTGCACAAGGAATTCAAGCTGCCTTCAATCCACACTTGCGAGTATACGTTTCCAGCTGACTTCAGCCTTTGCTTTTAGAAGGTAAACGTTTATCCACATACACCTATGTTTATCTAGAAGTGGTTTCTTGATTGTTCCTAAAGGTGTTACAGCACTTTTCTGTCTCAGGCAGTGCAAAAGCTTAATGAAACACTAATTTTAGGAGCAGTTACATTGGCTCATGAGCCTTGTGAAAGTTTAAGCTTGAAGCTTAGAAGCTAGAATTAAACCATACCTAAATGAAAAATGCTTCCAGTGAAGTATAACCTCCTTAAATGCACAATGCAAACTCTATCCAGCACACAGGCCCAAGTCAGCCAAACCCATTTGTAACACTTCTAATGAAATGGCCTGTATTCTTGCAGTTGTCAGTACAAACAGTGCTTCCATTGTGGATGTGGCAATTTTGCTCAGTGGCACATTAGAGAGGTCTGGCTCTGCAGGCTTTCGTAAGAAATATGAAGGATGTTTGGAACTTGTTTGCTGTAATTTTTGTCAATTTTTAATCTTCCAAACAATGAGGCCTATTCTCCGAGTGTGTTTCCCACTAATGGTAACTGGGATGTTGCACTGCAGCTTGGATGGGGTCCAGCCCTGTTGCTACCAGCGCTGCCAGCTCTTGTAATTACACTGCAGCACTCATTCTCCGTGGCAATTTCCCTGGAGCCTCAGCTGCTGGAATCAAGAAACAGTGTGAAAAATCTCTGTTAAAAAGAATAAGACTCGAGGTAGCGAGGCACTAACTCTCACTGGTGCCTGACAAGGTGAGGTGGGCCTGTTCTAGAGACTCAGAAACCAGAAAGCAAATCAAAAGGACTTAGGTACTGATCTTTTAAGGCTCATTCCTTTCAGGCCCTCAGGATTTTGGGAGAGCCTGGCTCACTGGTTTTCTTTTTCCACATTTGTATATCACACATATATTATATGAAATATATGTCATTATATGAAATTAAGCCACGTGCCGACTTAAATGCTGCAGCAAAAATGGTTTGAAGCATCACTTTGTTACTTTTGATCCCTTTTTCTGTCATATGAAAGCATCTGTATATGTAGTATAACTGTGTATAAGTAGCTATCACAAGAGGAACCAAGTAACATGACAATCCTTTCAATAACATCCCTAGAACTTAATCTTATTCTGTTGAATAGTTGGTGTGCCAAGGTAAGGGAACTTGGTTAACCAGTGCAGCTTGTACCATCACATCTACTTCTAGAGTTTCCTTTTAGAACTACCTCCTATCTTCCTGATGTGGCACTCAAAGGATGACCCCCATGCTTTTATCTTTTCCTCTTTTAAAATCAGCTGAATACTCCGTTCTTTTTGGCATGGAATTAGAATGTCATTCAGTAAATTAAATGGCATTACACTAAACTAAACCAAATCCTTATCCTATGCATATGACCAGATTTTCACACTCCATCACCATGTCTACAATACAGCCATTTCCTCCTAGGTTTGGGATAGTATTTTCCTCCTCTGGTAACAGGACTTCCATGTTTTCTCTCCAGGTTCTATTGATGGGTCTGACAGGACAATGACATCCACCACAGGGACCAGCTACACCTCGATTCCTAATCAGAAATACAGGCGCAGCACCCGTCGCTGCAGACAGCGCTGCAGCCCCTTGGACACAGATTCCCAATCTCAGCCAACTCTTGGATATTTTCAAACACTTCCACTAGAGATCTTCCAAATGATACTGAATTATCTTTCAGGTGAGAGTCTGATAAGAAAAGTCTCACTTCCAGTGTCTGAAGATTACCGCAGACATTTCCCATTTACAAAAAGCCATTCTTATTGAAAGTGGTTTAGCTTTTGCCTGGTTGAAGCCATTTGATGTGAGTTATTCTCTGAATTTTCAGCTTCTATGTATGCAGAACCAAATGACCAAAACTAATGAAAAATTATTTGAAGTGGGTTTTGCCTATTATGTGTGAAAAGTATTCCATAGATCTATACATTTCTAATGACTACGGTTTGTTGGCAAAAGAGATAAACTAATTAAATTAGGTATATACGAAATAAATCTTGTATCTTGGCCTATTTCTGAGGAAGATGACGTTATTGACTAACCTTTTGCTTGCTGTGAAGAATTACAAGTATACTGGGTTTTGCCTTTTCAGTGAAGGATATCAGCATGCTGAGCATGGTGTCGAAAACTATCAGCAATCACCTTATGAATTACATCTCAACCTCAGCAGGAAACCGAAGGCTTTTACTGCGAGACTTCCATAGCCTTGAGCTACCTGGCAAGGGAGAAGGATCCTATATTTTAGAGCACTACAAATCTCTAGGTGATCCTTTAATGCAAATGGTAACAGTTAGAGAACTGAGCTCAGTTAAAAGGTTTCTTCTGTTCCTGCATTGATCAGTAAAATGGTGAAGATATGACCCAAATCATTTGTGCAGCTCCCTCTGAAAGTGAAGTTCCTCTCAGTGCCAAATAGCCTGCTCCATTAACTGGACAGGGGAGGTAGGAGGAATTACCTGAAGTGATTCCAAAGCCTTTTAGTTATGGAAAAAATAATGTATATTCTGTCTCCTCTATGTTGGGCTTTCCCCCCCCATTAAATGGCAAGCAGGGGTTGGGCAGAGGATCAGCTCTCAGTAGTAGGTGTTTCCAAATATAGATTGTTTGGCCACCAACTCTGGAAACTGCAGCAGGAACCCAGGCTCCCAGGCCCCACACTGCCTGAAGGAAGGAATGTGGCTGCTCAGGCTGCCTTCCCGGAGCACTCTGGAGTGGCTCACATTCCTCAGTGTGGGAAATGCAGCCGCAGCACTTAAACACAGCCTAACTCTAAAGTGACCAAGGACAGTTGCCATTGGGAAGGCTGCTTGACAGTCTCCTTGAGATGGATTGCAGAGCACATTCCACTTCTTAGGAAAGAAGTATGCTCATCACAAAAATGTTCTCTCAGTTGTCAGTGATTACAATTCTCCTTGGCAGCTCTGGCTCAGAGTTCAGAGGCAAATAGGCATGGAGAACACATTTTCCTCTCACTCTTAGCTTAAGGGCAATGTGAAAATGCCTGTGCTTTTGCTGTCATGGTGTCCCGTGTGCTAATCAAGCTTTTTCTGGGTGAAAAGATTCACATGTTCTTTGTTCCAGCTGCTCAGACCTCTTGTGACATGGCTAATAGAAACCTAGATCACAATAACCTGGGTTCTGTGGTAAAGAGGAGCATTATGCAGCCTCAAATCCAGACCCATTTGCTTTTGAACTTTTCTGCTAATGTTTAAAACACACTGATTCTAATTCATATTAAGGCATTCTATCAGAGAAGCAAATGAAATTAAAGCATGATTTGACCCACAGCTATTTACTGTTACCTCTCTGATGGTTTATTTAACAGCAGAATAAAATGATGCCATGGTTAGATGTGGAATTATAAGTACAGTTTGAACTTAAGACATTAAATAAAGGCACACTGTTAAAGTCATTTAGACCAAAGACCTCCTATTGTCAGAAATCCTTGTAGGTTTTGAGGTATCTTAAATCAATCTTAGAGGTTTATTTTTAAAACGAAGCCTGAAAACCTCCAATTCTTTAAAAAATCACTAAAAATAAATGTCAAAATTAGTTTGACATGCACAAAATGGCAACTTGTTATTTGAATGTAGGTGTGAACGTTATAGGAGGCCTAGTAGTAAACCAATATCATACTCAAAACATTAAGATCATTGGCAATATCTGTGTCATCAGTGGAAGGCTCAAGAGAATGCTTTTGTTCAGAGGTCAGTTGCAAAATCAATATTCACTTTACAGCAGGAAAGACCGGATACAATGGGAAAAACTCATTGCCATTCAGAGAGCCTGAGCAGGAGCTGTACATAAATGTCACTTAATCTCACAGGGGTCTGGCCCCACTCAAGTGCACAGCAAAATCTTCCAGTGCTTATAATGGGGTCAGAATCCCAGCCATGGTTTAGAATGGACTTGAGTTCTAAATGATCGGGGCCCTGTCCTTCTGTGCAGGGGGGATTCTGCTGAGCAAACCCAGGAGCAGCACCTTCTGCTCAACCCTTTCACTCACCAGAATTCCCCCTGCTGGCGCCTGTCAGGGACATCTCTCTAAAGCCTATCATAGTCCATAGCAAATTGACTTGATTGAGCTTTGGACGATGTCATGGGCTGATGAATAAATGATGTCTGTCACACAGGAATGCTCACACCCTGCTAAGAAAGAGTCACTTTAGAACCACAGTGAATGCAGGAAGTTCTTTTTGACATTGGAGAAGTGTGTTATTGGGGAGACTGACAATTCAGACAAAAAAGGCTTCCTCTTTTTTTGCTCCCCCAGAAAAGTACAAAGTACATGCTTTTCTGTGGATTTCTTGATTAATTAACTGTATATATACATATATATAATTCTGGTAAAAGGTTTTGAAGAGCAAGCTGTTAACCCCTTTTCTATCAGTAGCATAGAAAAAGCTGCTTCACAAACAGCTGTTCCACACTATAATGAACTCCAGACTTGGACATCCTAAACACAGACCATTTCAGCCCTGTAGAGGAAAAAGAATTCTACCTCTTAGCTATGTTTTACATTAACACAGTTTAGAATCTTTTCCCTTTAGAGCATGTGGCTATCTTGAAAACAATTTGGGAAGCTCATCTTTCCGCAATAGAAAGGGAAAACAGCGTTCCCCAGGGAACTGCTAGAAGAGGTGCGACGAGTAACATCTATTTCCAGTATTTTTAACTGCTGTAATTCTAAACCCAATAGAGTCATTTCTGTAGGGCTCCAACTGTGGCTAACGGGGATTTTACAACAGCACAATAAACAAGTTATGGCCTAGGAAGCCCTGACAACATTTCTCTAGTAAAAGATGTCTCTGCTACAAGAGTGTGCGCCTCTTCTCCAAAGCACAAATTACTCTTTGTGTTGCTCTTGTTGCCTCACAGCAGTTTTTCTTGGTGGTGTGTGGCTGTGTGTGATGGGAGCACTTTTGCTCATTCAGGAATACCTCTGCTGTGTGGCTGTACTGACAACATGTACGTGTTTGTTCTGCTCGCAGGACTGCTGCTTAAAAGATGCACACTTCTCCTGCCTACAAAGAGAGGCTGAAGTACATACACAAGGTTCTCTCAGGAGTAAGTTCATGTTCCTTTCACTACTGTTTCTAATTGCCCCTTGCACTTAAAACACCATTTCTATAAAGCACTTACAAGTTGAATTATGCCTTTGACTGTCCCTTTGCTGGAGTTTATTACTACTGTGTAATGAATTTATTGATTTGAAATCAGTCTCTCTTTAACGAGAGAAAAGCCTAAGCCAGCCTAGACCAAGGCTTTTCTGCAGAGATTTCATATTCCAAGAGCAGTGGGTTTCAGCTTCTCTTCACTTTGTGGACTACTAGAAATGCTGCAGTGGAAGAGCACAGCTCTTCCAGGAATGTTGCTCTCCAGGAGACAGGGTTGCTCATCTTAGAGACCATTTGCACACCCTTTTGACCACAGTTTTGGACTTAATGCCAAGCCTTGACGTAGGGACTCTAATTTGTTTCCCTATACAATAAGGGAGTCCTCTGAGTCTTTTGAATCAGCATTGATGTCCATAGGTAGCACAGAGAATTTTCAGTCACAGGAGTTAGCTTCTAGCCAGATAAATTGCAAATGTTTTGCACTTCCAGGTTTCCTGTTTCAAACTTAATGGTTGTCCAAGTCCTCTGCATTGCTTAGGATTACAGTGCTATGGGGTATTTTTACAGGTACAGTATCTTTATGGAGACAAGGCAAGTATCCCAAATAGAAGAGAAAATTAAGGTAGTTTTCTAAATTTGTGTTTTTGGAAGCTATTTAGAAATTTAAGATGGTTTTGAGCCTTGGGATGTAGGGGGAAGCTATTTATCCACACAGTTCCCTGAATTTCCTTTCTGGTTGTTAAAAGTTGCTGATTTGACCTGAGAATTCCTTGGTCTGGATTTCACTACCAACCAGTCTGGATCTTGATCAGCCATTTATTATCTAAGATGACATGGGAGAAGGGGAGCATTTGATTACACAGCTTCATATTCACAGCTCAAGAGGCTTATTTACTGCAATGACTAGCTGTGATTGCAAAGATGCAGTAAAACACTCAGGTTGGACTTTTTAACACTACTTGGGATGTTTGGCAGTGAAGTGCTGGAATTGCCATAGTGGAAGCTTTACTGGAGAGTAACTGTTAAACAAAATACAGGAAGAAGTTCTCTCTTAGAAGAACAGGAACCCTGAGCCCATTTAAAAAGCATTTAAGTCTTAGAAACTTGTGGTTACAGGTGTTCTATACATATGCAGCATGAAAGGATTTGATAATATCAAAACCTGTATTATCTTTCTGTGGTTAAGAGCTACAGATAATTATTTGTGCTGGGACATCTGTCTTTGCAGCAAATCCCTTTCTGTACTTTTCCACGTAAGGTTCCAAACTATGATCTTGGCCCCGAATGTGGAACACCACTGGCAGCTTTTGATTCTGGGCTGCACTAAGCTTAAGCACAACCTCTGCCATAACGCACAGCCCCTCTATAGCAGACAATGGTTTCACTTTGCTCATAAGGAAGGCGCTGTGCTGGCACCCCACTCCAGGTATGACACCTTCCCTCCCTGTTCTTCTGAGAAACTGCAGGACAGATTGTATTGATCTAATAGGAGAAATGGCATTGTGATCGACATCTAGGGCTCAACCTCTTCATTTTTACCCCCTCTCTTTTGTAACCTTCAGATCCTAACAGCAGGCTGGGATGAACTGGAGTGTCACCGGGTTTTTAACTTCCTCTGGGAACTGAGCAATTTAGCCCGTAAAGTACAGACAGTTGTGAGCAGCAAACCAGGTAATCATCAAAGCAGACAAAAGTCCTACCAAATTGAAACATACTATCAAGATCAAGGCAGAAAATGAAGCTCCATTACTGCAAACAAAATGTGTCTGGAATTGAGACTGCTTTAACTCTGCTAAGCCTTGTAGCACCAATCTTTTCCAGACTCATGTACATTCTATCAGCTCCAATGTCAGGCAGAAAACGGGCATTTGAAGGCAAACACTTGGCCTTCACATAGATGGATAGAGCTGGTTTTTGCTCACCAACAGCAAAGATAAATGCTTTTGTCTTTCACACCTATTCTAAAGTGAAGAGAGATGTCCTGAGAGGCATTTGGGCGTTTTGAAGCATTCCATTTTCAAACCCATGCAAAAGTTAAGTATATATGTGAACAGTAACATGGACTTCAACCTTTCTGGCTGTACACCAGTGCCATTGAAATCAACAGGAAAGGAACCAACACAGAAATAGAGGGAATCAGTAAAAAGTCAGGTTTAATGTTTCTAAAACAGCAGTGATGTGGCACACACCTCTCAAGAAATTCTTGTGTTACCCAGCACAAGGGTATTTCTCTGGGACACTATGCACAGCCACTGTACACACCTTCCTCCTACTTTCCACTTCCTGATGCCAAACCCCAGAAACCAAAAACCAGCCGAGAGCCCTCAAACCATACATGAGTTGCTGCAGAAAGGTGACACAGGCTGCATCAACAGATTCTATGGCCTGAATTAATGCAACGTACCTAAAAGAGCCAGAATTTCGTTCAATCCCCCTAGATGCTCTGCAGCAGCTTTAAGAAAATCCTTCTTTCTCTTCCCATTAAGGAAGTGATCATCTGTATCACAAGAGGCTTACTGGATTGATAATATCCACCTTCTTTTGCCCCAGGAAGTGCTCAGAAGCTGGAGCTGAGGATCAGGTTGTACTGTCGCAGCGTCTTGTTGAACCACTGGATTCATCGCAGCGACTCCGCATTCTGGCTGACCCGGATTTTGAAGCCATGGCCCATGGTTAACCAAGCTCGCTTGTTGTACATCATCTTCGGGCCAGTGTCCTCTTTTGATGGTGAGTAGTCTGGGGGGGGTTCATTTACAGAGTTTGTTTAATTACTTGGTCGCTTACCAGCAGCTGTGGTTCGTATATTGCTCAGGACACGTCGTTTGGCAGAAAATGACACAAGGACCAACAGATGAGGCCAGCCTGAAGGGTCTAGCAGAGGCCATTAAACTGCTGTATGATGCAGAAGCTAGAGAATGGACAGCAGACGATGTCATCAGTCTTGTGGATGAGCTGTCAGGTGTGGCTTTGCCTTTATCATTAATCCATAGGATTATACACTCATGGCCTAAAATCTGGCAGTAAGCATGTTTCCAGCATATGGGTGCCTTGGGAAGCTGATTGTGATATTCCTTACAGTAGCAGTAGCATAACTGGAAAAGTCATTACACATGGAAGCCAGGCAGTAGCTGGGGAGGAGAGAAACCCAGCACTGCTGACAAATGCAGGCTGTCTTTCCCCATTGTGAAGTGTTTTAGGAACCCATGCAGACCTTTTAAAATTCAAGTCTTGTCTAGCCATTAGTGAGGAAACATTGTCCAAGCTGTGTAAGCTGAAAACATACTGGTTGTTCAGCCAAACTCTACTGAACAATGTTAACAGCTCCACTGAAAGTTAGTTTGGGGTGAGGCTGTATCATGGAAGCTACTGTGAAGAGCTCTAACTGCACTGCTGGTAGGAATTGCTTCTGTGACTTCACTGCTGGAATCACATTCCAGAGGGTATCCCCTCCAAGTCCCAGTTAACTATCAAAGCCAATGATTCATAGATTCACGTCATCCAGAGCAGCTCTTGTGGCACTCCTTTCTTTTGTTCAAAGCTGGCCGTAACTCTCTCTGCTTCCTGCAGTGGTTCCCAGGGAGTGGCTCATGGAGAACAATGCTCGGCTGCTCATTCTGAGTGGAAACAACATTTGTTTCACATTCATGGCCAGTAAAGCCGTGAACGGGAGAGTGGCTGAATTAGCCAGGCTCATGGTGTTCCTGGCCTTGGTGAGTGCCCCTGAACAGAGCATGCTCAGGCTTTTTGTCTCTTTGCCCCCACATTTGCTTTCCTAGACTTGGAAACTGTTGCCCGGTCTATTCCTATGTACCAGGAGTAAGTCCTGGCAGAGGCTTAGGAACTCTTTCACCCTCTGGTCCCTGTGCAGCCGCTGCAAAGCCTGGCCTTGAGCAGAAGTACCACTAGCAAAAAGTGGAGCAGTTCCCCCACTAGCACGCTGGCCACAACAATCTCTATGTCCTGATAACAACCCCACATTTTCCAGGCCATGGCTACAGCCATGCATTAGGATCAACACAATTCTAAGGTTTAATCTTGCCTTCTGTGGTTTTGTTCCCACCATAAAAGGTGTGTTTCTAACATTCCCCATGTCCATCAGGTCTGTGAGAAGGACCTGTACTGCATGGACTGGGCAGTAAAAATGATGCAGAAGGTCTGCAAAGTTTTCAGCACTCCAGGGGAGAGAAACAACTTTCTGCAGTGTCTGGAGAACGCCTTTGCTCATCTGATCATGGACATGCTCCAGGCAGTGCTGTCTGGTAAGCACTGACCAGGGCAGGGAGCACCATGGTCAGGATGGCACCACATCCTGGCCTCCTTCCTCCCTCACCACCAGAGCAATACGGGAGTGCCTCAAGTGCTTTGATATAATGAAATCAATGTCATAATCAATCCTAAGTGTGAATACCTAGACAGGCTGACAAGAAACCTGAAGAGGGGCTTTGGACAAGGGATGTAGGGGCAGGCCAAGGGGAATGGCTTTAACTGCCAGAGAGGAGATTGAGATGAGCTCTTAGGCAGAAGCTCTTCCCTGTGAGGGTGCTGAGGCTCTGGCACAGGGCCCAGAGAAGCTGTGGCTGCCCCATCCCTGGCAGTGTTCAAGGCCAGGTTGGATGGGGCTTGGAGCAAGCTGCTCTGGTGGAAGGTGTCCCTGCCCAGTGGCAGGGGTTGGAGCTAGAGGAGCTTTGAGCTCCCTTCCAACACCAACCAGTCTGGGATTCTATGGTAACTGGGAGAGACATTTATTTTGGCCAGTCTCTCTTGCCTAAGCGATTCCCAGTGCCATGGACAGCGGAAGCAACACTCTTCTAAAACAGGTCCCACCAAGTGTTGGGCCCAAGATCCTTCTGGGCTGAGCCTAAACCCAGGCTCTGAGCAGTTGCTCCCTGTACCGCAGCTTGTCAGCCTCCATAAAGCCTCCAGACTGCTGATAGTAGCAAGCTGGAGAGATGAACACTCTGCTCCTGTGTCTTAATGCACAATTGCCCTTGTCTGTCTTTGGACAAGCTGGTGAGGGAAATATGAGTCTCTAGTGTGCTTCCTCAGCTGTGCTGCCCTCAAGTGCAGTAGCTGATGCCTCGTACATCTAAGCAGAGGCTGCTGAAAACACACAGGGAGTAGGACTTAGCTTCGAAGAAGTAGTTTTCGTTTCACTGATCATTCCTAACTGCTTTGCTTTGCTCTGGCAGGGGATCATGACGAGGAGGACAGCAGCTTCTTGAACTTGTTTCACCTTGTAAACGCACAAGCAAACTTCCATAAGGAAATCCTGTACCTGAGCATGGTCAGCACCAGCAGCAGCACTGCCTGACGCTCCGGATGTGACGGACTCTGCTCAAATCCTGCTGGGGTTTTCCATAGCATTTTTTTTTCCTAAGCATTTTTCAAAGCAGCGTCCAATTATTTCTTTAACTTCCATTCCAGTAGGAGCTGGAGTGGCAGCGGGAGGAGCCAGGGACAGATCAGCCCAGTGGAATGAGCTCATGGAGCTGCTGGGACCTCGCAGTGGACTTCTGGGCCTTCGGCTGCTCTGTGGCAGCGCTGCGGAAGCCAGTGGGAGCCTCTCCTTTGGGAATAGTCTGCATTCTTTTCCCACTGTGGCTGTTTGCATACACAATAAAAATGACACGGTTTCCACATTTGAGAGGCACACACAAATTGAAGAATGTTATCTTAGTTCAGAACCAAAAATATTTGGATCTTTTCGTTTTGCTTTCCTTTGGGAATCGGAGGAGAAAGAGGCAGATGTAAGTAGAGAAGCACAGCTACACTGAAGAGGTCTCTCTCACTAGTTCTTAACCCCGGGACAGAAGCACTCTGTATATTCCATATCCCACTTTAGCAGAAAGAGGTGATTCCCGAAAGCCATTTCACTGCTTTGATCAAGCAAGGCGATTCCCCCTCAAACCACAGGCACCTTCTAACCGTAAACCAAGCCACTTCAGATCCCTCTCCCTGCCTTGTGTGAGAACCGAGCTGTTGGTGGGTTATTGTAGGACTTAGCTGAGTTGACGATACACGTTAAACCCATGTAGGCTAAGATCACTGTTTCATTAAAGTACATAAATGTTTGCTCCTTAGGAAAGGTTTTGGGTCTCTCCTATATTGCCTTCAAAGATGCACAATAAAGAGCACTTACTTTGTGTTGTTTACAACCTGGCTGTTGTTCTTCAGATAATTAAAGAGCCTCTTCTCCACCCAAACGTTTCTGTGTTCCTCCAGGACCAGATTTTAGCTGCAGGGACCCACGTTTAGCTCGGAAGTGCTTCAGCTGCAGGCGACAGCCGACTGATGGCAGCTGCCCCCGCTTGATTTCATCAGTGACGAGCTGACAACAGCCTGCACGTTAAAGATCCTTCAACGTGTTGAATATACTATTACAGACAGGATCTGACTCCATTAAGGAATGAGGATGGCAGAAGTATTTGCTGAGGATCCTTGCAGCGTGCCGGTAGATGGCAGAGGTGAAACCTTCCCTGAGAGGAGTGTCTGCAGAATCGCTTCCAACATCCCTTTTTCCTTGCTCTTGGAAGGTTATTAAGAGCACGCTGCATTCCTACAACTGCGCTGCAACTACGTGTAACTGGTTCTGAAGTAAGCCAAAAGCAAGGCTCTTTGCCGAGACTTTGTCAGTGGGCTGAGTGCCTCCAAACTGATCCCGAAGGAACTCAAACTACCAGGAGCAAACTCTTGTGGCACATACAGAGGCAGGAAGATACAGCAGAGGAGTCGCTGTGTTGGAATGCTACAGCCTGGATTATTCACTGTCCCCCTGCTCTAGATACAGGGATCACCATTAGTAAATCATCTTGGTTGATGGAATCAGAATAATGGATTAATAATGGTGTCCTGCAGCACCCACTGCACCTTCCTGCTCCACTGGGTTTCCAGTGCGTCACTGCTCTGAGACAAAGCACCCCCAGGCTGGAGGAGCTCCCCCACCAGCACCTGATTCCTCTCCTGGGACAAGGACACAGTGGCATGTCCCAGAGGATGCCCTTGTGCCAGCGCAGCAGCCCAAGAGGAGTTCTTTGATTCACTGGCAGCAGCCCCAGGGTGAAGGCCCAGTTGTGCTAAAGCTGCCAATTGTGAGTTATTGATGGTGTTATTATTAACCTTGCACACAGCCCAGCTCAGCGTTGGCTTCGGCAGCGTTCCTATGTACACCAGCGTTGCCACCAGATGAGGACCAAAGCTCAGCCCCACCCCAGTGGGACTCCCCAAACCACTTGTGTTTGAACTGGGAATGTAGCAGACTTGAAGCCAGTATCACCAGCATCGCCCTCTGATCTGCTCTGGTGACTGAACATCTCTGGGCTAACAGAACCCCTGGATCCAGAGGAGCTTAGAGAAGGAAAAGCTGCCAAATCTGAACTTCTGCCATGAGGAGTTGAATCCCTCCCAGGAGGAGAAGCAAAATTCCCTCTGTGCCAGTGTGGAGCCCCGGATCCCATCCGCTGCAGCCACTTCTCCTGCCTGGTGGTCTCCATCCTTCTGCACTTCACTCTCCAGCATGGAGCTGGCTGGCTCGGGACAGGGAGGAAGGGATCATTCCACCCTGCTGGTGGGTGTGGAAGGCCCGTGCAGGGGAGAGGAGAGCTTGGAGTAAGAGCAAATGACTCTTCCTGGTCTCACACTCAGCTGAGTTTCCATTCCATGCATTCCTCCTTACTCACTCTCTCTTAATCACTGCAGATGTTGACATCAGACACAGGCTCACGGCGGGGAGGTTGGTGAGAACATGACTTATGCCTGAAGAAATTCCTCCCAGAATACTTCCAGCTTCTCATTTTCAACTATATTTGGTGGTGGAGCGAGGGGAAGCTTTTCCCCATCTCCAGGGCTCGGCTCTCTGCACACCAAGGACACGCCTGGGATCAGAGTCACCAATTTGGGGTTCCTCCCCGGAGCTTTACTAACAGGAAATTGCCGTGTCAAGCACTCAGCTGGCAGCACTGACCACATCCAGCATTCCCAGGCTCTGGAATCCCTCTGCTTCCTGCAAACAGCATCTTCTGAAGGTCCTATTGACCACTTTGGTGCCTGCACACCCCTGTTCTATGTGGATCCTGCTTGCTTGCACCCCTGGCTCAGTGGTTAACTAAGGGTTAACCATGAGCAGCTTTTCCCATCATGGACATTTCAGGTGTTTATGGCTTAACAACAAAATAATCCCAGGGGAGCCCAGGGATTATTTTGTCTTTGAGGTGGATGAGACTTCCAGTCTGAGAACAGGATAGCGTGGGACTGCCTACAGGAGCAGTGGATGTGGGGGCTTGTAAAAGGACAGGAAAAAGCTCATAAAAGGACAGGAAAATTCCTCCTGCTGCCCCAAAACACCTTCCCCGACCTCCCCTCGAGGGGGAACTGAAGCTCTGAAATGTTCTTTCCGTCCCACAGGAATTTCCATCCTATTAAAAATGTTCCGGTTTGCTATGGTGAGATTATCTAAGAGAGGAGCTGAGGGGGGGACGGGCAGTGCCCGGCTCAGGGGCGCTCCAATCCATGCAGGAGGACACGTTTGGCATCGGCTGCATTCTCTCCCTCGTCCCATTCCTCTTTATTTCATTCCCTTCAACATTTTACATTTCTCGTTTGAAAATAGGAAGGGATTTTCTAAAACTAAACCCTCGGAAGCGCTCATCCCAAGGGAAGCCACGCAGGGAGGGGGGCAGGACCCTCCACAGTCCCCTGGGATGCTGTGTCCATCACCGGGAACATCCCGTGTCTCAGCAGCAGGACGTCCCCTTGCTCCCACCACCCCATTCCCCTCCTTCAGCTCTCTGTTTGCTTGCAGAGTGGTTATGCTATTCCAGAAGCTTCTGTGGGAGATGGAGCGGGCAGCGGTGGTGGCTGTGGAAGAGAAAGGAGATGCTGGTCAGAGCCAGGCCCAACAGCTGCAGCGGCCCCACAGGATAGGGGGAATGGCAGCGGCTGCAGCCCCCCATTGCCAGCAGAGCTGCAGAACCCCCCTTTGCCTCCTTTAGAATGAGGCACCAGGATCCCTTCTTGCTTCTCTCTGAAGCTGTTTCATTTCTCTCCCTCTTGGGAACAAAAGCCACCAGCTCCTGCTGCAGCTCTCTTAAAGCAGCTTTTCCAACCGGGAAGGGGCTTCTGGAGCTGGTGGGGGGGGGGGAGCCAGCAGCCGCAGGCAGCTGGGGTGAGGTGGCCTGAGCTCTGAAACAAAGCCTGGTGCCCTCCTTCCAGCCCTGAGCAGGAACAGCTCAGCTGCCTTGAACAGCATTAGCCCCAAACACCCCTTCTCCTGCCTCCCGGGATGTGTTCCATCCCCAAAATCCAAGCTTGATGGGACAAGGAGCAACCACTCACCTGGCAGAGCCGCATCATCCCCAGCGCTGCTCTACAGCATGTAAATGATGTAGGAGAGAATCACCAGGCCGATGATGGCAAAAAACATCAGGATGAAGATATCCAGCATGGTGCTGAGGAGCCGGGGGGGCTCCCCACTGCGGGGACAAGGGATGCTGCTGCGGGGACAAGGGATGCTGCTGCGGGGACAAGGGATGCTCGGCAGGCACAAGGGATGCTCGGCAGAGCCGCTGCTCCGCCAGCCCTGCGTCCTCCCCTCCTCGCTCCGCTCAGGATGCAGAGATGATGCCGGAGCTGACGGAGCCGCTTTGCAGCGGGCAGGCAGGAAATAAAGGGATAAAGGATGGGGTCAGACGGGGCTCCAGCCCGGCACGGGCAGGGCAATGCTGGGGGCTCCTGAGGGGCTTTGTCCCCACTCCCCCCACTGCTGTCCGGTTTAGGGGAGTGCTCATGGGGACATGACACCCCCCCCCCCCAAGCATAACCAATTTGCCATCACAGAGCCCTGCGGGTAGGGCAGGACCGCGCCAAACTCCCACTGTTCCATATGGTATTCCCAGGGTACAGCAGCATCCTTCGTTGCCACTGTCACCCACCCACCGCAGTGCAGTGTAAAGCCACGCGGTTTGAAGTGAGCAGCACCACCAGGGAGCCTTTCGGTTATCATGGTTTTGCCTGTTGATGCAACCAACATCCCCCTCAACACTGGAGTTACTCGAGGTCCACAGCAGCATTCCCGAGAGCCGAGATCCCCCCCCATGTCCAAGGGGAGCAGGAAAAGTGATCCCGAACACAACCAGCACCAGCATCAGGTAAAAATTAGACTTTTATTGTTCATTGAAGTAAACGGGGCAGAGAGTCGTTGGGTTTGTTCCATTCCAAGGTTCAGTTAAAAAGGCCAAAGGATGGATCTTAGCCCTGTCGGGAAGGGGAACACACGGACAAACCCCGATCAAGCGACGGATCCGGAAGAAAACACGTTCTAAGCTCAGCACCAAGACGCAACCAGGGCAGCTGGGATGGACGAGGGCTATTTTACACGGGATAAGGAACAATTCAGCTTTTCAGGGTTGGATTTTTCTTACTCTTTTCTGTCTTTATTTACTTTAAATACAGGTTTAGGTGCTTTTCAGCTACGAAGAAAGGCAAAAAAGTGCATAAGTTGAGAGAAAAGGCAGAAATCAAGCAGTCAGAGGTTCATTTCCCACGGCGGGGGACAGGAGGGGACAGGGAGGACAATGGTTCCAAGGTAGCATTAAAAAGGTCCCTATTCCAAAACGGGTGCTGTGGCATTTGGTCCATTCCAAAATGGGTTCACATTGACACTGCCCCGCTCCCAGGCAAGAACGTGATTCAGAAGGGGATGAGTGGGAGATGCGACTTCCCCCTTCCCCTGCTCTTGTGCTCGCTTGGTTTAGCACCAACCGGGATTCCCATCCCGGGAAGCCCATCCCGGCCTCCTCTGGGGTCCCACTGTCACCCCGAGGGGACAACTGGTGCCCCATTCCCTTCCAGCCCCAAGAAAAGCCAAGGAATGTCCCAACTCAGCTGCTTTGGTCCCTAGATTCCCCTCTTTTCCTTTGGGAATAGCAAAGGTGGCAGCTTCCCCCTGGAAGCATCCCAGCCCCTGCAGCACAGCTTGGGGATGGTGCCCTCTGGCTGCCTGGTCCCCAGTGTCCGAGCTGGGAATGGGGCATCATCACAGCCCTGGTATTCAGCTTCTGGAACCCAGAAGAGCATCTGGCTCCTGCCCTCCCTGCACAGGCTTCCAGTTATACCTGTCCCTGTCCCGGGACCTTCGGAGCCCGGAAGAGAAGAGGATGGGGACGTGCTTTGAGGTTTTGGTCCACGACGTGACCCCAAGTCAGTGGTGGCCCCAAAAGCCATCACAGCTGGGGACCAGCGCGAGGTGGCAGAGGGGGAGGATCTCCCACACAGAGGCACAGGGACCCCGAATCCCCCCCCCCCCCCCCCAGCACATGGAGGGCTCAGGAGGGGCCCAGGAGCCCAGCAGCAGCAAGAGAGAAGCGGGAAGATTGGGGGTAGATTTGGGAGCACTGCAGAGAGGAAGAGGCTGCCCCAGCACCAGGGGGGTCCAGGGGACCCCCAGACCCCAGCCCAGAGAGAGAACCCCAGAGCTGCAGGGGGGGACGTGAGGTCTCGGTGTCACAGTGCTCCAGGAGGGATGCGGGAGGTGGGATGAGGCAGCTTCCAGGATGTCCAGAGCAGCCGCTCTGAATTCCAAGATTGTGGTTAGGATCTTAACTGGGAATGTTCTTCCTGTTTTAAGGACTGAAGGAAGCAAGGACTGAATGGAAACACAGCACAGAGGAGCTGGGAGAAGCAACGGGATAAGCCAGAGCAGCGCAGGGTGGAAGCAGCCACCCCCTCCCTTGGGATGAGCATCCCTCACCTCACCCATGCGGACATCGCTGCCCCCTGCCCAAACCCACCACAACCAGGGAATTTGGTCCTAATGGATGGCCTCCTCCTCCCTTTGCCAGGTCCCAGCTGCTTCCCCCGCCAGGAAACACCGGGATGGCGAGAGAGGAGGGAGCCTGAAGAAGGAAAACTGTGGCATTTGGTCTCTCAAGCCCCCAACATCCCTTTGCAGATGGTCCCTCGGTCCCAACAGAGCCAGAACAAAGCTGAATGGGCGAGAGAGAAACACGGAGTAACCGGGATGTCAGGATGCGGCTCCGGTGAGCAACACCCGAGCACATGGATAAGGGATGCTGGGGCTGAGAGACGCACACACACACACGGAGAGGCCGGTGGGGCTGGGGGCTCGGCTGTGGGGATCAGCCCCGCGCCCCGTCCCCTCCCATGGCTCAAATGGCCTCCACGTAGTTGGCGGGGAGCATCCCCGTGTCCCCCGTGCGCTCCACCGTGCCGTACATCCACCCGTCGTCGATCTGCTGCACGTTGATGATGGTGTCACCGTCCTGGAAGGAGACCTCATCCTCATCGGCTGCGTTGTAGTCATAGACAGCGCGGAAACGCTTCTGTGGGGAGAGAGGGGTCAGTGGGCACAGAGCCCCCCATGCGCACCCCAGGCATGGCGGGTGAGGAGCCCCATAACCACGCACCCTCCAACCCCATCACCACGGCTCCTCTGCATGGGGAGCAAGCAGAGCAAAGCCTGCCCCTCCGGGCCTGCGCTCAGGGCTGTACTCACCCACCCTCCAGCAGGAGCATTGCGCTGGGTGGAAGCTGGTGCAGCGGGCTCCTTGTAGCCATAGGACTGAGACATCGGCTGCTGGTAGACTGGGGGGGGGGGAAAGATGGGTCTGATGTGGGGCTGTAGCCAAGCCCCTCACAAGGAGGTGGCTGCTTCTGCAGCAAACCCAGGGCCGTGCACCCGCAGCCCCTCCATACCTGAGTTGCTGGGCTGGATGTGATGAACAGGCTGCTGCTGCTGCTGCTGCTCCGTGGGTCTCTGGTAATTGGTGCTCTCCTGGGAATTCCGGTGCTCCGGCTCCGCACCCTCACCAGGGCTCAGCCTCATCCGGCTCTTCTCGAACTCCTCGTGGTATTTGATCTACAGGGACAGGAAGGGAAGCAGAGGGCAGGGTCAGCAGCTGCAGTACCAGCAGCAGCCGTCAGCTCCTCTCTTGGTGTCCCCGACAGTACCAAGGGGGTTCTTCCCCCACATCTCCCCAGGCCATGGGGAAATCTGCTCAGACCCATTTGTGGCATAGGAGGGAGGAGGTTTGAGTGTCCCATGGGTGGGATGGGCCACGTGGGTGAGATGCGAGATGGGGCTCCCAGTCTGCACTGGGGAGGAACCACTCCAACATCTGCACTGCAGGGATGGGGCAGCCACAGCTTCTCTGGGCACCCTGTGCCAGCGCCTCAGCACCCTCCCAGGGAAGAGCTTCTGCCTCAGAGCTCATCTCAGTCTCCCCTCTGGCAGTTAGAGCCATTCCCCTCGTCCTGTCCCTCCATCCCTTGTCCAAAGCCCCTCTCCAGGTTTCCTGCAGCCCCTTTAGGCCCTGGAGCTGCTCTGAGGTCTCCCCTTCCGAAGCCTTCTCTTCTCCAGGCTGCCCCAGCCCAGCTCTCAGCCTGGCTCCATGGCAGAGCTGCCTCAGCCCCCGCAGCATCCCCATGGCCTCCTCTGGACCGTCTCAAAGGAGGGGTCTCCAACCACACCGACTGCATCAGAATAAGGCTTCCCCCAGCGAGCACAGAGCGCAGGGCTCACCCTCCTGCCTGCGTGTGCGAACCAACAGCCGCTGTATTGATGACCAGGGAAACCCCTGCAGCTCCTTTGCTGCTTAAATCCCCGTGCGGGGCCGGGTTCCTGCCCCACTGAGCCCCTTTGCAGCCCCTGTGGACAGCGAAACCCCGCAGGCTGAGCCGGGCTTTGCGCAGGGAGCGGGTTCGTGCCTGTGTCTGCACTAAGTGGGTCACTGAACCCAGGCTGGAAGGCAGATGCCCACAGGGAAGCTGCTGAAAGCTGGGGGAGGAGGGGGGGGGGCTGGTGTCAGCTCTGCTGTGTGCTTTAGTGCCCCCAAACCTCCACGGCACCTCTGTAACCAAAGCAGAGCCCTGCTCCTCGCTGCACCCATCTCATGATGGCTCAGACCCCACGAGAACCTGCCCCCAGGGAACAGCTTGCAGCCAGGGCTGTTTCCCAAGGGGAAAACCTTCTCCAGCCCTCGGTGCACAGGAAACACTCTGCAGCTCCCCAGGGAGAGAGCAGGACCTGCCAGAGGCCAGGATGGGATCAGAAGAGGAGGGAATCAACAAGGGCATCCCCCCCGTGTGTGAGCTCCTGGAGGGGTTCAAGCTTCCACTTGCACCATCCTCCCTGTCCCTGCACGCCTGGGCACAGCAGAGAGCAGCTCCCACCCCACACAGGGATGCTGAGGGATGGAAAAGCGGGAGCAGCTCAGGGCACTGAGGAATTCCATGTGGGATTGCAGCTCACAGCAGGGGTTTCTGTGCTGAGCTGTGCTCCAGGGCTGCGTTTACTGGTCAGGGAGACCCCAGCCTTCAGCCAGGGTTTTGCACCAGCTCCCGGTGTTTGATGAGGAGCACACACGACTTCCATTAGGCAAAGGTTAATTAACTCCCTGTGTTCCTGCTGCAGGAGCACGGGGTCCAGTTTGGGCAGGGGATGGATAAAGCCCATGTGCACCGTAGCTCTATGTGCGAGTGAGCATCCTCCTGATCACCATGGCAACACACAGACATCCCTGTCTGCCCCGCACAGCGCCTGGGTACCAACAGGCAGAGGCTGCTGGGTGAAGCTGCCACTCCATGGGCATGGGTTTAACCTCGTGTTCACAAACGGAAGAGCTGGGTCTCCTGCAGACACAGGACAGAGCCTCCCTCCCAAAGGACAAGGCAGGATGGAGAGCATCCATGGGATGCTCCTGGATGCTCCAATGGGAGCAGCCTCCAGGATCACCTCCATGCCAGCAGAGGTAAGGAGGGACACTGAGGAGCTCCCTGCAAGGCTCCTCAGGTGCGGCACCACTGCAAGATGTGGGCTGCAGGTAAGGAAGGGGGTGACAGTCCCTGTGCTTCCCCTTGGGGCTGCTGGGAGCAGATGGAGGACCCTGGAGACAAACCAACAGCAGCAGCAGCAGCTCCTGATGGCTGAAAGGGCTCTGCTGGAGCCAGGAGGGGTCCAGGCAAGCGGAGCCTGGCAGGGAGCAGTCACTGCTGCACGGGAACAGGAGGAGGAGGTGCCTTTGGCTGGGGATGCCACACACAGACACAAGGGAGCAGAGAGGGGTTGGAGTCCCTCCGGGGGACTCCCCCGTGAGCCTGGGCCATGCAGGTGCTGCCCCTGCTCTGCTCCAGTCACATACCCCTCTGCTGCTCCCCTTCTCGCTTCTCACGGCAATGGGACCTTGAGCATCTCAGAGGAGGACCTGGATGCGCCTCTGGATCCATCGGCCAGCACAGAGGGGGCCGGGATTGGTGCAGGAGGGGCAGGAATGCCCCAACCCTTCTGGATGCTGCAGCCTCAGGTGTTCATCTGCATCCATCAGTGTGGGTCTGCCCCCGGCTGAGCAGCAGAGCCCCCATGGGTAACATCACCTGCAGGGATGGGAAGCTACTCACGTCGCTGATCTGATCCTGGATCTTTTTGATCCTCTGCAGCTCCGGGGTGTCGGCCACCACGCTGAAGCCTTTCCCCTTGTTCTTCTCGAACTCCTCCTTGTAGCGGATCTGGGTGCAAGCACGAAAACACACGTTGAAACGTAGGGCAACGCTGCTGAGCACTGCAGCAGCTTCTAACCCAGCCCCTGCCTCGCTGAGGAGACCCCCGCCGTGTATCCAGCACGGGTGAAGTAGGGGATTGCCAAGAGCTGGGGCACACCGACAGCTCCCTCTGCATCGGCTGAGCTGGTTTCTCCCTCAGCAGGGCTTGGGGTAACTCGCATTTACTTTCAGCTTCCTGTGGGCTACCAACACAGCCAGGTCACGTCCCAGGGAGCGGCTGACCCACGGCAAGCTGCCTGCCCCGCAGCCCTGGGGTTTATGAGCCAGACAAAAGCATTTCCACATCAGGGGACCTTTAGCCACGCCGGGAAGGAATACGCTCAGATGACCGTAGGGAAACCAGAGTGTGCAGGCTGGCAACACACAAGCATCCCTATTGCTCTTTGCCGGACACCGACGTCAGCATCGCTTCCCATCACACCCAGGAGCTGAAGAGGCCCCGTTCTCTGTGCCTTTAGCAATATACATCCATACAGCTTAAGGACTGGAGCTCCCAGCCCCGGTCCCGGTCCTGGCTCCGGTCCCAGGCAGCCCCGCTCTGCACAGGAGCGCTGCTCACACCCAGGTCACTCAGCAGAGGCTGGAACCCAACAGCTGCAGCAGGAAAGGAGCCAGCGCCCCGCTATCCAGCTCCCCCCTTCCATGGCGGGGGGAAGCAGATGTGCACAGGGACCCCCTGACCTCCTCCATCCTCTGCAGGGATCCGGCCCTGCGCCGGGACCAGGACCTGCCTCTGCCCATGCGGGCTGGAAAGAGCCTTAAGGGGCTCTGTGCAGAGGCAGCCTCCACATGTGCAGGCAAAGCTGCCCTGGAGCTCGCCCTGGGCGCTGCGCACACCCTGGCGTGTGATGGACACCAGCGGCAGCCCTACTGCAAACCCATTTCCTCTTTCGAACCTGCAAGGCAGGGGAAATCCGAGCTTTGGAAGGACATCGGAGCCCCCCCATCCGGTACCACAGAAACCCTCAGGCAGATGCTACCATCTCGGGGTCACATCAGATGCAGATATTAGAAAGCAAAGGGTTAAGGAACCAGACTGCAGCATCCGCCCTGGGAGGGTGTCAATACAACCCACTTCTGCCCCTCATTGCTTCAAGCACAAGGAGAACTGGTTCCAGTCGGGGTGAAGCCCATGAGCAGCACTGGTGAGGAGGGAGCAGCCTGGAGGAGCCAAAGGTTATGGAGCTGGGACATGAAACCTCTGCCCCAGCCCCAGGGGTTGCTCTGCAGGGACAGAAGGGCAGAGGGCCTGTGCTTGTCCTTCCTCTGCTCTGCTTCCAGCCAGGCCGGTTTCCTGCAGAGCCTCAGGGTGTGGGATGCTGCTCAGGAGAGGCTTTATCCCACAGGCTGCTGCTCGTTGAGCCCCATCCTGCTGCAAACAGCAGTGGAGAAGCTGTAGGAAACCCAGGCTAGAAAGGGAAAGAGGCCCCAGGCTTCTGCTCATCACAAGGCTGAGCAGTTCCTTTGAGAGCTGCTGTAGTTTTACCCTCCCAAATCCCATCTTCCCTGGTTTTTCTACCCCTCTAACCTCCAGGATGCAGGAACTCAGCCCTGAAACCTGCCTGACTGCAGCAGGGACCTGAGCTCTGAGCCATGGGTGAAGACGCCGGTCCTTGGGCCAGGTCTAACCCAAACCACACATCCAAGCCTGGTGCTCCCAGCACGAGCATCGGGGCAATGCTGGGAGGAAGCAAGGGCAGTGTCCCTGTGCTCAGCACTGGGGAACTGCAGTCCAACAGGATCCATGGGCTCGTTGTGCTGTGCTTCCATGGGATACATGAGCACTGCTGGGCACTGGGCAAGGGGCTGCAGAGCCATCGCTCCTGCCAACCCATCACTGCCTCCATCAACAAGCTGTGTTAGAGCAGAGCGATGCAGGCGGTATCCACACCTCATCCCAGAGTAGGAATAACAGGATCCACAATTCATTTCCCCAGGAGCTGTTCCCTCCATCATATGAAGGAGAATAAAACACGTTCATCCAAAGGGAGCCGGAGAATGGTTCTTCACGCGTTACAACCCCCTCACATGTTATAATTCACATGTTAGAACTCCTTTGCATGTTATAATTCATGTTATAACCCCTTCACTGTTCTAATTCACATGTTATAACCCCTTCACTGTTCTAATTCACGTTATAACCCCTTCACTGTTCTAATTCACATGTTATAACCCCTTCACTGTTCTAATTCACATGTTATAACCCCTTCACTGTTCTAATTCACATGTTATAACCCCTTCACTGTTCTAATTCACATGTTATAACCCCTTCACTGTTATAATTCACATGTTATAACCCCTTCACTGTTATAATTCACATGTTATAACCCTTCACTGTTCTAATTCACATGTTATAACCCCTTCACTGTTATAATTCACATGTTATAACCCCTTCACTGTTATAATTCACATGTTATAACCCCTTCACTGTTATAATTCACATGTTATAACCCCTTCACTGTTATAATTCACATGTTATAACCCCTTCACTGTTATAATTCACATGTTATAACCCCTTCACTGTTATAATTCACATGTTATAACCCCTTCACTGTTATAATTCACATGTTATAACTCTTCCACTGTTATAATTCACGTTATAACCCCTTCACTGTTATAATTCACATGTTATAACCCCTTCACTGTTATAATTCACATGTTATAACTCTTCCACTGTTATAATTCATGTTATAACCCCTTCACTGTTACAATTCACATGTTATAACCCCTTCACTGTTCTAATTCATGTTATAACCCCTTCACTGTTACAATTCACGTTATAACCCCTTCACTGTTCTAATTCACGTTATAACCCCTTCACTGTTACAATTCACGTTATAACCCCTTCACTGTTGTAATTCACATGTTATAACCCCTTCACTGTTATAATTCACGTTATAACCCCTTCACTGTTCTAATTCACGTTATAACCCCTCGCAGGTCTCAGCTCGAGAACACTGAACCCTCCTCGTGCCCACATCCTCGGTGTCACCACCCGCAGGTCCCTGAGGTGACCCACAGGGGGGCCAGGGCAGGAAGGGCTGCACCCAAACCTCCCCGTTTGGAGCTCCAAAGAGGACCCAGGGATCCAGAACCTGCAATCTTCTCACCACGCGTGGGCTGCGGGAGGAGCCGCAGGTGCCAAAGCCGTCCCTGGGCAGACCTCGTCAGCGACACAAGCACGGTTATTACAGTGACCGGAACGGGAGACGCCTCCTCAGCAGACACAAATAGCAGCAGCATCGCGAGGGACGTGAGGCCTCAGTCACAGCAGTGTGCTGGGGCTGGGGGGGCTGAGGTGGGGGGAGGCAGAGGATGAGCCTCCTCAGGGTCATCCATAGCCACCCAGAGGAATGGGAGCATCGCTCACTGCCGCTGATCATTCCTGCACCAGTTGGAAACCCCTTGCGGAAGGCACAGACCGAGCGAGCTGCCTTTCTCCTTAGGAAGAGACTCATGGAAGCCTCACACCAAGGACCCCACTGCCCGCTCTGGAAGGGTCCAAGTGCCCCATTCCTGTCCCCAGGGACGTGCTCAGCTCCTGCAATTAGTGAAGAAGGGATTGGCAATAAAGCAGAGCTGCTGCTGGTGCTTCAAGAAACACAAATGCAGGCGCTTGGAAAGCAGGAGCCTCCCCTTGTTAGGCACAACAAAGGCAGAGAGGAATTAAGATCTTATCTGGAGCGTTTAGGATCCATCCTCCCCAGGGCTCTTGGCAGGTTCGGCTTTGCCACCTCCTCCGCTGCTCCTCATCCCTCCCCAGCCCCTTGCGCAGCACCCAAAGCACCAGCACCCCTCAGCAGCCTCTATTCCCTCCCACTCCAACAAGTCCGTCCTGGTGTGAAAGCAGCACGGCACAGGTGGGTGCTGGAGGGTGCTGCCTGCACCCAGCCCCTCTCCTGACACATACCCCAGTCTGCAGAAGGCCCTTTGCTATCCCAGCTCCAGCCCCAAAGTCCAGGAGACCCCCAGGAGCTGCTCCTCTCCCAGGGACACCCATCCTGGCTGGGGCTTGAGGCGCTAGGGCCCAGCTTCTGGAGGTGCAAGGCTTTGCCTCCGGCCACCTCCACACACCGCAAGGAGCTGGAAGCCCTTGGGAGCAGGGCACATCCCTGCCTCCCTCCCCAGGGTCTGCTTTAATAACCACCAACTACCAAAGAGCCCGGATTCATTGTAAAAGCAGCGCTGGAGACTCCGAGCAGCATCCCCACTGTTACCATGGAAAAGCAGCCGTGTCCCCTTCATCAGCGCATCAGGCACAAAGGCAGCCCCAGGCTGAGCTCCGGCTCTGAGCTGGAGCCAAGCTGCCCTTGTGCAAGGCAGGGAGCTGTTGGGCAACTTGCTGGGAGGAAGAGGCCTTACAAAACCAGAGGTTTCAAAACTCAGCACCAGCAGCTCCTATCAGGTGAGGTGCTGAGGTTCGCCCTCCTCCTCCTCCATTGGGATGCATCCCCAGCCTTTCAGCTCCTGACACTCTCAGGCTAATGGGAAAGAAGGAAGGAAGGTCACCGCATCCTTCACAGCGCAGCAGGGAGAGGAGTGCACTGATCCATGAAAACCCCCCAGCAAACCCTGTGCTGCCCCACTGCTCCCGCACTGAGCTGAGCCAGCGTCCCCTCCGGACAAGCCTCCGGGCAGTCTGTTTATTGAATAGATGCCCACAACGACTGTGACATCCTGTGCTCTGCTCAGAGCCTGACCCAAGCCAAAAGTGCCGCTGGATGCGGCTGCTTCCAGCACAGCATCCTCTGAGCCCACGTCTGCAGGTGTGAGACACGGCAGCACACAGGGGCTCAGGGCATCATCTCAGATGCTTCAGCACAGCCCCTCAGCAGAGCCAAGTGCCATGAGGAAGGGTCACCCCCCCCAAAGGTGCCCATTCCAGGGCCAACCCGGCCCTTCCAAGGGTTCCTCTGCAAAGTTGATCCTCATCTTTCCCTTCCCAGCATCTTGCAGTAAGAACAGGAAACCCGGGATCGCCCCGCGGCCCACCCAAGGGACCAGTTCCCACTGCCCCATCAGGAGTTATCGCCCATGCATCAAGGCTGAGCCAGGGACACCTTCAGGGTCTGAAACAGGACACGTCTGGACAACACCCTTCTCAAACAGGCTCTGGAGAAAGAAATCCTTTCTCTGTGCCAGTCTTATCCCGGTTATCTGTTTATTTCTGCTCGCCAGAGCTTTCGAGCCCTACGAGGTTTGGGTTGACCTGAAATACTCGCCTAGAGAGTCAACGCCTGTCCACATGAAGCCATCTGATTGTGGCAGGGGGTTGGAACTGGCTGAGCTTTAAGGCCCTTTTCCACCCAAAACGTTCTCTGGCTCTATTCTATGGCTGCCTGCTGGACCCTTCCCACCCGCAGCAGCTCCACGTGGCCATGGATAAAGGGAACAGCAAATGCAGTTGTGATGGGTGAGATGCAAGAGAAAGGACTCAGAGCCCAGATCTGCCTTTTCCTATGCAAGGGCATAGGGAGAACGTGGGGTGATGGGGCACGGGGGGGGGCCCAGGCACTCACCGGGCTCTGCAGCTCAGTCTGGTACTTTAGGCGCAGGTTCTCAGGGGTGTCTGCCACCATGGTGAAGGACTGCTTCGGGTAGTGTCTGCGGGGAGAACGGACGGCGTCAGTCACAGCGGGCCCACGGCCATGCCCACTGCCCCATCCCAACCACCCCACGGCCAGCAGCCCCCGGGAGACCCAAAGTGTCCCAGCCCCATGGCAAGCAGCAGCACATCCATGCTGTTGGGATCCATCATGCACATCCATGGGCTGTTGGGATTTCTCCCTGTGCCCGACGCCTTCCCCTGCTGCTGCACTGACTCTCTCCCACCCTCCACATATGAACTTTGGGTTTATCAAAGAACGGGAAGGGGCAGTTTTCTTCCCGAGGGATGGAGCCATTCCAGGCTTGTGCCTCTCTGATTTCTGGAGAGACCTTAAACACATCTTCCGTCTTTCATTAAGCACTCCTCAGGGTGACATCAGCCTGAGTAAGCGCTGCCGCCGCTCTGCCTTACGATGACTGTGCCAGCTCCACTGTTCCAGCCGCGAAGGGGCAGCGGGCAGCAGGGGGGCTTCATTTACTTGTTGCACTAGAAGTTTCATCACACAAGCCTCACGTGATGGGGATGCTCTTGCCTGCGGCCGGATCATAGAATCACGGAGTGGTTTGTGATGGAACGGATCTTAAACTCATCCATAACCCCCCCCCTGCTATGGGCAGGGACACCTTCCACTGGAGCAGCTTGCTCTGCAGCTGCCATGGATGCAAAGCCCCCCCCGGCCCCACCGAGGAAAAGCCCAGAGAGGACATCTGACACTGACCAGATGGCGGCTGCTCTCATGGGACAGCAAAGACACCAAAGACATCCCCCGGCAGAGCTTCAGGTTTATAATGCAGAGAGCAGGGAGGGGGAAGCCGCCCTTTGAAAGGGTCAGAGGTTCTCTGTCACGAGTTAAAGCGGGACTCCAAGTGGGTGGCAGGAAGGGAGCGCAGCGTTTAGGCAGGTTACTGGTGCGGGAGAGGGGTGGGAGGCACAGGGACAGCCCCAGCCCCAGCCCCGGCCCTGCATCACACGCATGGACCAGGGCAGCGCATCGCGCTGCAGCTCCGGTTCACTCTCATACATAGAATTAACCAGGTTGGAAAAGACTTTTCCAGCATCAGATCGTCAAATCCAACCTTGGCCCCAAGAACTTGGATAAATCCTCTTTTATCCAAGGCAATGCACCTGGTTTGGAAGAGCTGAACAGGGGCTCAGCAACCCACTGAAAACAGCAGCTCCTTGCGGAGGATAACGGGGAGGCCCCATTCACTCCTGAGGATCTCAAGGCTTTGCTTCCAGGCAGGCTGAAACTCAGCCTGCGCAGCCTCCACGTCTCCATCCATGCAACCCAACTGGTGCTGATAGCTCTCACCTGAGGGCTATGCAGCGCGCTAGGGGAATGCTGCAGCCCCCGTCCCCTCCCAGACCACATGAAATGGGTCTTAATAAGACGCTGGGCTCTGCTTTGGGAGCCTGTGTGCTCCGAGCAGTAGCAATTACCTATTCATAACCAGCAGCATTAGCACCTCTGCCCGAGGCCAAAGAAAGTGTGGGCAGATGAGGGTAAACAAGCAGAAAGCCAGCTGCATGAGGAGGAGCCTGGCTGAGAGCTGCCCCATTGAGACAGACAAGGCAACCGCAGACCTGCAAGAGCAGCGCAGAGCTGGGGAGAGCAGCAGCGCAGGAAGCTCAGGAGTAAAAACAGCTGCCCCAGCCTCACTGGAGGAATAAAGAGACCCCCCCCCCCACAGAGAAACCCAATGGGGCTGATGCGGTTCGCAGAAAGAGGAAAAGAACGCAGCAAGCGGCAGGGGAACCCATCCTCCAGGCAGCTTCCCCCCAGGACACACCACCCTGCTCCAGCCCTTGTCCTGCTGCCACCTCCCGTCGTCCCCATCCCTGCTGCCTGAGGGTTAAACTAAGCCCAAGTCAAGCCCCAAACCAAGCAGGGGCGAGACTGGAAAGGACAAGAATCAGTTTTACACAAACAACAGCTCAGCGGCTGCTTGGAGGATGGAGTTTAATCCCTGTTTAGATTAACCTGATTAGAGGGGATATAATACCACGTTCACCGGGACACCACATCAAGGCAGAGCTCAAGGCAGAGATTCCTGCGTTAACGCTCCAATAGGGATAAACTCTGCTTCTCCACAAGGGTCCTGCAGGAGCCACAGGCACAGGCTGGGTGCCATTGGCTGGGCACAGAACAGGGCACAGGCTCTGCCATTTACCTGCTCTCGACATCCCGGCCACAGCTCCTGCTCTCCCAGCGCTGCAGTGGGGATGCCTGGGTGGGTGCTACCGCCAGAGCCTTGGGCAAAGGCTTAGCAACAGGGAGGGACGTTATAGATGCAGCAAAACAGCGTCAGACATCTTAGAACCAAATCCACCCCGGCTGCAGTCTGCCGGAGCAGAGATGAACAGCTTGGAGGGGTGCAAAGGAGAAATGGCACTGGCCCAGTTTGGCCTCTGGTTAGCACAGTTTGCTCTGTAGAGGCTGCTGGAGCTGCAGCGGGTGCTGGGTTAATGCATTCCTACCTTGAAGAGACAGCACAGAGGGAAGTGTGCCCTTTTGTCACTGTGGGGGTGACAAAAACCCCTCTAAGAGTGAAGCTGCAGTGACCAAGGCAGCGCATGTCAAAGGAGTTTGCACTGCACAGCCCTTGCTCAAGGGGTTCTGCGCCTCAGCTGCGCTCAGGATGACTCCTCCATTAGGGCTATGGGGATGCTGGTACCCACTGGGCAAACACCAGCAGCATCAGCTTTAGTTCCAAACGCAGGTGCCGTTAAGCAGCTGCTGGGGGAGTCGGGGCTTCATTCACAGTGCTGCTAATCCAATAACTGCACTAACCCAGCTTACAGGGGCAGGGCAGGACAGTCCTGGGACTTGTCTATTGTTTCAGCCCAGTTACCACTCGCATCCTGCAGCTCTTTCCTGAGGTTCTTGGAAGTCACCGTCCTGACTCTTACCCAGGCCAAAGAAAACAAAGCCCAAACCCACAATTCCCTAATCCTAGACTCCCTCATTCTCCATTTGCAGATGAGCTCTGGAAGGCAACAGCCCAGGCACACCAGCCCCAGATGCGCCATGGGCACAGGGACGGAGCTTCATCCCGGTCCTATGGGGAGAGCCAAGTGGCATCCCCACTGCAAAGAGAGGATTTTTACAGGGATGCCCAGTTCTAACAGCCCCATCCCCTGATGCTCAAGGGCTGCGCACAGAAGAGCCACAGACACACACAAGTGCTCCGTGAAGGGCAAAGGCAATGTGTAAGCTGTGTGCACCACCAGCCAGAGCTGCATTTACAGCTCAGCCATGGCCCAGGAGCTCCTGTGCTATCTGCTGATGCTGCCAGCAGAAATCATCCCATTGCCATGGCAACCGCATCCCATGCCCTGGGCATGCTAATAATGCTTGGGAGAAGCCGAGTCCCCAGCGGATGCAAGGAGGAGGGAAGCCCCAGTCACTGCGAGGGCTGGAAAAGGAGAAATTCATCCCTGTGAAGCTCAGAGACTGAGAAGTTGTGGTAGGAGGGGGTGTGGAAATAGGAATAACCCGAAAGAGCATCCCTGCTTCTTACATTAGGGATCCACAGCCCTGCTGCGGCCACAGCCTGGTGAGGGGCAGGACAAGACAGAGACCACACAGATTGAGCTACCATTGGTTTCTGCTTCTGTTACATACTGAGGAAACCTCCCAAGGATTTGAGGCAGCTTTTTAGACACCCTCGAGCCCCTGCAGCCTGTGGTTAGCAGGCAGGAGTAATCTGTCCATCTGCAGTAGGTGTAGGATGAGACACAAGAGCCGAGCATCTTCCCCTAAGAGGAGGCATCTCTTTTCTCCCCAGCTCCTGAGGTCTGCCCCATAAAGAAAAGGCGTTTCAGTCCCCGGGGAGCTTGAGGCTGTTCCTTAAATTAGGAACCTTAAATTAGGGAATTGAAGGGTTCCTGCTGGCAGGCGTGGAGACAGCCCCACACCGCCCAGCCGGGGCGAACACAGGCACCTGCATCCCCGCCACACACAGCAGAGAGGGGAAACCCATCTCCCGTGCATGGGAATCAGCCGCAGCAACAGTCAGCAATGAATTAAACCCCCACGAGCAGGCAGGGAGTGAAGTGCTTTGGGTTGGGAGCACGCGGGGGAGCCGCAGCGAAGGGGCTCATCCCTCCTCGCATGGGGTGGTCTCCTGGGGGAGCAGACCCGGTTCTCCCTCTTCTCGCGGCCAAACCCAAGGCAGGAGCAGCGCTGCGTAACGCCAGCACCGTAACCAGGGCTTGGCTGGGGAAGCAGGGACGGGGGAGGGTGTTTGTTGCTCAACCAGCTTTGCCCTGTCCAGAAGCAGCGCGAGCAACGCACCCCGGTTCCACCCCGTGCGGTTATCCGCCGTCCTCAGGCAGCAGGGAGTGGAGACGGAGGCTCCCACAACTGGAACCAGCAGGAGTTTCGGTGTCCTCCACAGCAGCTTCCATGCGCTCAGCTGAAATCAGTGGAGGAAGAGGTCTTCTGCCAGCAGCGGCAGAAGGGATCACGCTGCAAGGGCTCCTCTGCCAGCAGCACTCAGTTACACCCCCCTCGCACGTGCGTATCTGCCCTGATGCCCTTCACTCCCTCCCTCTGCTGCAGGAACGCTCGTTTCCTACGTGAGCGCAACAGATAGAGAACCACGCAGGGAACAGGAGCCAAACGGGGATGATGGAGCCCTGGAGCATCCTTAAATCCCTCCCGGCTCCTCAGGCTTCAGGCAGAAGCTGCCCGAGAAGACAAAGAGGGGGAAGCCGCTTCCAACCATCCCTCTCCTGACAAACTGCGAGGAAACGATCGGTCCCACGCAGCCTCCGATGCGACGCTTGGGTAAAGTCTGCTGCTAAGAGCTGCTCAGGCAAAAGCAGCCACCTCTTGAGAGCAAACAGGAGCCAGGGCAAAACACACCCGTGCGAGCTGCTTGTAGGGGTGCTGTGGGTGCTGCTCCTGGCTGGCAGACAACAGGATCCAAACCCTTGGCTCCTGTTTTGGCAGGAGCATCCCAGTGTCTTCCCTGCCTCAGGGATGCAGGAGGGTGGAGGAGGAAGGGTTCAGTGGGTCTTGGGGACCTTCTGGTGCTCTGCAGCGCAGTGGCTGTGAAGGAGGAGGGGTGCAGAGCGCAGGCAGGATGAGTGCAGGGTGAGCCCTCAGCACCCCCATGGCTGCTCCATCAGATGTGGATTACTTTAACAGCTGATGGAGAGGAGGCTGCTGGTCTCGGGGCCAGAGACACCAGATTGGCCTTGCCCTTGGGGGGCTCTCCTCGCATCCCTCCTCTGCCCGATTAGAGTGGAACAAATGGGACACGTGGGATCCCTCCCCCAGCCCGACCCCTGCTGCTGTCAGATTAAGTGAAGCAGCACAGGAATATGTGGGGCAGAGGGCCACGTGATGGAGCAAAGGCTGGAAAACACCCCCTTTAATCTGCAGCTCCACAGAGCCATTACGCCCATCAGGAGGGATGTGAGGAAAAGCCACCCCAGGTTCCGCATGCACCCGAGGAGCAGAGCGATGGCAGGAAGAGCTCACTGCTTCATCCGAGGAGCCACGAGCAATAGCTGCACAACCAAAGCTCCTTTCAGCAGGGACATCAGAAAGCAAACACAGCCCTTTCCTCCCCGTACACCAAGCAGAAAGCCCCATTCCAGCACCTTGGTCCCAGTTTCCTTGTGCCCCATATGTCAACGACACCTAGGCAGTATTTTCACACTGAGAAACAGTGTAAAGATCTCACTTCCAGAGCAGTGGGAGTCTCCAAGCACTCGCAATCCATCACATCCCAGTCCTGCCCCGAAAGCAGCATTCGCACCCAGGAGCCGCCTGCCCAAGAATGGCAGCCCTTGAACTTCTGCCTTTGGAGCTTCCCACAAGCTGGAAATGGAGTTAAGCTTCTCCAATGAGATTGGTGGGCACAGCTGTATAAACCCCACTGAAGCGCAGCACAGCAGCTCTGTTAGCAACAGGACTCTGCCTCTCCAGCATGACTCAAACCTCCAGCAATGCTGGTTTACACCACGTACGAGATGACTGAGTGTTTAGAAGAGCCTCTTCTAGCTCGAAGCGCTGCCTGTATTCAATGCAAGCTGCTTTAAAGCAAGCGTTTCTGGCAGGCTTGCCCAGCAAGTAACAGCATCCTAAAGGGATGGAAAACCACCCCCCACAAACCTGCAGCTCCAGGAGGGGGACGGTCACCTTTGGGCTGTTGTAGCAGGGTTTTGGGAAAGCAGAGGTACCAAAGGAAGCCATAAGGGCTGCTCTGCCAGGAGGCTCCGAGCTCACATCCTGCCTTCCGAAGAGCGCTGATTCTTGGGGATGAGCTTAAAGAACTGAACTGGCCTTTTGTTAGCTGTAAAGGCAGCAGCCGGCTCGCAAACATCCTTCGGGAACAGAGCAGGCTGCAGGGAAAGGCTTCGGTTCCTCCCAGGGCTTCCAAGAAGAAGCTGCCAAAATGGCTGGTCCAGCCCTCCACGTGTCCAGCTGCTGCTCCCATCGTCTGCTCCCAGCCCACAACAGGATTGGCTTTGTATGACATAACCCAGAGCACAGCTTCATACAACACTGATTCATGGAATGGGTTGGGTTGGAAGGGACCTTAAAGCTCCTCCAGTTCAACCCCTACCACAGGCAGGGACACCATCCACTGGAGCAGTGCTCCAAGCCCCTGTGTCCAACCTGGCCCTGAACACTGCCAGGGATGGGGCAGCCACAGCTTCTCTGAGCACCCTGTGCCAGCGCCTCAGCACCCTCACAGGGAAGAGCTTCTGCCTTTGGGGGTGTCTCAAAGAGCCTCCCATGGTACCAGGCTAGCACAGGGCTGGAGGAGGCAGGAGAAGGCAAACCCATCACCACCGGCATGGCTCCAGTGCAGGGATGGCAGCAGGGGTTTGCTGTCTGTGAGGACAGGCAGCATCCATCTCGCCTCCATCCCCAAAGGCTCTGCCAGCAGTTGCTGAGGGTGTTGCAGAGCAGCCTAAGGAAAAACCAGCCTGTTTCCATAAACCTGCTTTAATCCATAATGGAAAGATTCCAGGTGAATGCAGAAGAGGGGCTGCCAAGCTGTGAGCAAGAAGTCGCTTCTGGAACGGGGTCTGCTCATCACACTGCTCCCCTCTCCCATCCCTGAGCCCCCAAAACAGAGCAGTGCCTGTCCCAACCTCCCCCAGGGCTGTTTATGGGAGCAGGGTGGGCATCCCTACAGAGCTGGGTTTTTCCACAGGCTCTTCCGGCCCCAGGCATGGATAAGTTTAGCAAAGTCAACATCCATCTGCAGCCTGCCCCCTGCATCGAGGTCAATGCTGGGCAGCCCCTGCTGCGGGCTCAGCCCAGACCTGGCTCCGAGGATGCTCCGTGGCTGCTGCCAGGGACTCCTTCCCCAAGCACAGCAGAGGGGAAGCAGCAGGACCCTTATCCCCCCTCCACGGCAGCATACGGGCAGACCAGCTTTCATTTACACAAACAGCAGAGCCTGCTCGGAGCTCCACGGCACGCAGAGTGTGCCCACCGAGACAGAGAGCAGCTCTTCTCATCCAGAAACTCGGCACAACTAAAGCATGGGATAAACACCTGGACTCCAGCCCAGCAACACAGTTGTTCCTCTTTCCCTTCCTGCCTCCCCCCACACTTGGAAGATCACTTTATTAATGGAGTAGGCTGCTACCAGATGGAGCGCAGAGGAATGCCAAGAACAGATCCCTGGCTCCTTGTGAAGCTTGGAGGCACTCACTAACTTTTTCCAAGGAAAGAGCTAGCCCAGAGGTACCGGGCTGCTCGCTCTGCATGGAGAGGCAAGGATCTGAGTGGGGAGACATGTGCCAGGGAGGTTCTTTGGGTCACCACCATGAATTGGAGGGTTTACAGCTCGCACTCACCGTGCCCAACTAACACTGGTTTAGGTAAGCAGGACAGGGCTGAGCTGCTTGCCCTGACTCAGCAAAGAGGAATGTCAGCCCTGAGATGAGAATCCCCCGGGATATCTCAGTGTGGTTTCTATGCGAGGCAAATCAGCTCCTTATAGAACACTGCAGTCACCCCAGCGTGGCAGATGGAGCAACCCTGCCAACACACCTACACAGGATATTCCTTGTATAGGAATTGTATCTCTTCCATAGGCAGCCTTGCTTTGCCTTGAGCCCCTTTCAGAGGGGTTTGATCAAGGGGGATGTGGAGAGGCAGCAGCATCACTATTGCCTTGTGCACTGTGCTGGTGGGACTACAGCAAAGGTCCCTGCTGGCAGCAGCATCTTCCCTTGGAGGCTCAAACAAAGGATGCTGCAGCCGGGCCAGGCTGCCTCTCAGTGCTGGGGGAGGAGGGACTGTCAGCAAGTAGACCATTAACTTCCTGCCAGCTTGTCTGCAGCAGTAAGGAAGTCAAACTGCAGCCCTGTGGGGTGTGCAGCAGCAGGGACAGCCCCTCTGAGCAGCAGGATGCCAGCACAGGGGACAGTGCATGCAGCCAGAGCAGAGCTTTCCAACCAGATGCATCCAACAGGGCAATCGCTCGTTCATCAGCAGGAATTTGGGCAAGCCTACGGCTCACAGGTGAAGCCTTGGGTCTCATCCTTGCTCCTCAAAGGAGAGGAGCAGAACCTCCTTATAGCCAAGATGGGCAGAGAAGGAGCCTCTTGCCTGGGATGCTGCTCCTTCTCCCCTCTCCACAGGGCTCCACACTCAGGCATAAGCAAGCTCCTCTTTGCACCTAAAGCATCATGGGGCAGTGCTTCCACATCTGAAGATCCAGACCAAATAGACAGCTCTGGACTCCCAAACAGGACCATCAAAGCCCCAGGTTCATGCTGCACACAGCATCTTGGTTTCTGCTGGGAGAGAGTCATTTCTGAGCCACCACTGAGGCACAGAGCTCTGTTATCCCTACAGCACAAGACATTAAAGCCTCTATATAATGCAGTATTTGGGAGCAGCTGGTGCCCTTGAACACACAGTCCTGCCCCAGTCCTTGCAGCCAGGCTTTCCCCCACCCTTCATTAGCAGAAGCCTCAGACCTCACCAGGATATTGCCCTCCATCCACTTCTACCTCTTTTAGTTCAAAGTGCTCATGTAAAGAGATGAGCCCAGCCTTGACTGCTGCCTCCAGTGAACAACCAGTCACCCCGGTACCCAGCTGAAGCCAAAAGAGGAATGGTGAGGAGGGTGGAGAACATCACATCTGCCACCAAGCCAGTTTCCAAAGCTGCTGGTGCGGGGAGGGCAGAGTTAAGCAGCCACCTTCTTCAAAGGCTGCGCTCAGATTTAGTGCTGGGGCAATGTCACAGATAGGGAGGAAGCCCAGCCCTCTTCCTCCTGCTCTCTTGAAGAAAGAAACTCAGGAATTTGGCAGAAGGCCACGGCTCAAACAGAGGAGACCCTGTGCTAAGGCATGTTCAGAAAAGCAGCCTCTTCCCTGCCAGGATAAACGTTGCTTTTCCACCCCCTTCTCGAGGGAGAAAAGACATCGCTCCTCAAGTCCAACGTGAGCAAAAGCCACTTGGAATGGGTGGGCTCCTCCTGCACTGTCACTCACCTTCCCTGGGCACTGCTCCTAGCCCAGGATGCTCCAGGGGCAGCAGCTAACGAAGGAACCAAACCCATGTCCTCTGGCTGGAGGTTCCCTTCATGCCACATCTGGGCATGGATGGGCCCCCTGCAGCCTCCACCCCAGCAAGCAAAGGGCAGAGCCGCATGTGCCAGCAGTTTTCAGCTGCTCTCACTTCCCTTTAAAGCAAGATCAGGCAAAGAAGGAAGAGCAAAGCATTTAATGCGGGTCTCTGTGCACAGCTTTGAACATCCCTGGGCTAGAGGCAAGACATGTCTATCCAGCCTCTTCTTCTGGGAGGCTGCAAAGGGTTAAGACAGCAAGCCAGCATCAAAGGCAGCTCTCAAGCAGAGGGGGTTGAGAAACTGAGATGGGTTGCGCAGACTCCTTGGAATCTCAGGAATTTCCCATTATTATCCCACTTCCCTTCCAGCAGCCTGGAGGGAGAAAGCACAAGAACAGGACCTCAGGCTCATCCCTACGGCCAGAAGCACCAGGGATGAGCATGCCCTGGCACATGGGAAAAGGCAAAGCTGGGACGTGGGTGCCCACCATCCAGCAAAGGAAGCTTTGGGTCAGGACACTAAAAAGAGCTCAGGGGTCTGATCTCCTGCACCTCTCCACAGATCCAAGGTCTCAACCTCACAGATCCCATGCTGCCTGGACCACCATGGCAGGCTGAGACACATGCACAGCCCAAGAACAAATACCCCTCTAAACCAACAGCTCACCCTATACTATCCCACTGCTCCAGGAAGTTCCCAGTTTCTCCTCATGAGCTGGAGCTTTACTAGTGTTACAAGCCTCATCCCTATTAAACAGGAGGTTTGGGCTTTGGGCAGGTCATAACCACCATCGACACCTTCAATCAGCAATACTCAACCTAAAAGAGCTACATAAGAGGGAGGGTTTTGCTAAGGCACCATATGGCTGAAGGTCTTCCAGCTTCTTTCTGCTTATCTTACACATTAATACCCATCTTACGAGGATGCTGTCAGGATTAATGTTTTTCAAGTAGGCTGTGAATGGACCGAGCTATACACATGCCAAGCAGCATTACATTATCTACTTTTCTTTCTAAGAACACTAATGTATAAGCAGCAGCTAAAATATCTTACTGCAAAGCTGCTTCATAGATATCAAGAAACATGTCAGGTACCGAGAGCTTCACTTTGGGCTGAGCAGGGACCAGTGTCCATCATTCAGCAGAGCCCAGAAAGCTGGGCACAAGTAAGGGTCCTTCTTGATAGGAAAAGCCATGGGGGCCAGTGAACATGCAGCACTCAGCAGCAGCCTGAGAGAGGCAGGAAAGTGAATTGAGGTGTGATGCTGGAGATGCTCTGCCTCCATCTCCCCCATGCTGTTCACAAGAGAAGGATTCTGCGTTTAAGCTCCATTTACCTTCAGATGCATTCACCTTCCCAACATCAAGGGCAAGTGCCAGCAGCTGAGGGTGAATGCACTTGGCCGTCAGCAGAGCCCAGGCTGCAGTGCCACCCATGCCCCTCACTGCTTCGCACACCCTTTCCCCCTGTACTAAAGGGCAGTTTTGACTCTCCCCAAACACTTGCATTGAGCTAAGGTGGAAGAAACACCCTTTTATTTCCCCTTCTTTAAGGGGATACAGCTCAAAGTCAACTCCATATAAACGCCTGCCTGTATTTTGGATTGCATTCACCTTTTGTCTGCCCGAGCTGGAACCGGAGAGCAGCCATAGACAGCATTTAAGCCTGGAAACCCTTGTTGTAATTCCAGCATTAACTGGCCTGGGTGACCCCTTCCAGCCAGGGCTTCACATGCACTCCCTGAACCAAAGCAGAGCGGCAGGGGAAGAGTTTCTGCAGGCGCGGGGGCCCTGCAGCCCTCATTTCCCAGCCCTGTCACTGACAGCAGACACTTACGCATTGCAATACGGCTTCTTCTCGTAGCCCTTGTAGTTTTTCATGTTTAGGGTCATCTTGCAGGTCTCGCAGTGGAAACATGCTTTGTGCCAGAACTGCAAACAGAGACAAGAGACTCGTTAGCACCAGTGGCTGGCAAAACAGGGCCACGTCCCACTGGAGTCACACAACTCCAACTCAGCAGCTCCGCCAGCCCAGCGATGCCAGCATGGCCCCTGCAGAACCCACAGCACAACGTTCTCACTGGTTTAGGACAAAAGTAAACCCCCACCCCCGGACCCTCCCAACACATCTTATCCCAACAGGGCACGACACTGGAGTTGCATTATAGCAGCATCTTGCTTCCTTATCTCCAGAGCAGGAATTCACAGGACAGGCAAAGCCTCCTACTCGGAAAGAAGCACAACGCAAAGCCCTGTGAGCAGGGAGCTGTCAGCAGTTACCCGCTGTGGTTTGCAGGCTTCAAAGTTGCTGCTTTAGGGGTTTTTTTGCTGATGTTAGCCAAGAGATAGCCAGAAGAGCAGGTCAGGTAAGGCTGCACACAGACACCGAGCCACGGCAGCCAAGGCAGAGACAAAAAGGTTCTCATGAGAAGCAGACGGCGCGACGCAGGCAGCCCAAAGGTCCTCACCACAGATGCCACCCTTCTGCCTGCGTTTTAGGGGCCTGATCCCAAGCTCTGCATCCCAGAGGATGCAGGCTCACCCCGGGAGCTCCTCATCCCCCTCTCCTCACAGTGGGGCTGTCCAGACCCATGTCTGCCCTTGCCAGGGCTGAAGGAGGCAACAACAGGGAAGAGGAGCTGCTGGCCTGACATTCGGGTGTAGCTCTGGCATCCTCTCACCCACAGCTCGCAGCAGCGGTCTCAGGTTGACCCCAGATGAGGTCTGTTGCCTGACCACAGCTCTCCTTTAAGCAGCAAGGCACACTCAGACTCAAGGCTGCAGACACAGCCCCTGAAACTCAAGCCATGACCCTGCACCGGGGCTGCAACACCTGATGAGGTCTATAAAGATGTGGGTTAGGTTCTTAGGGCTACTCTCAATGAAATGATTTCCACCCGGCCTTTAACTGGCCTGAGCAGCTGGATGGAGCCCAATGAGAACAGCTGAGAGCTGCTACCAAGCAATTCTGCTCGAGCCCATGTAAACCAAGGCCGATACCAGTCCCAAGGTGACTTGGTGCTTCCTCTGGCAGTGTTTGCGGGGTTTGGTGTGACATCCCATGGACCAGACCAGGCACAGGAGAAAGGAGCAGAGCTGGAGCAGTGCCTTTGCTCCCCCAAAGCAAGTCAGCCCTGCCGCAGGGTTGCCCTCCATCAGAGCACACAAGCCACCCAGCATCACCCCGCAGGAGCGGGGAAAGAACCAGCCCAAAGCCACGCCAGCAGCCCATCGCACCCAAGCAGATTACAGTCAACAAGCCTGCAGTGTGGCACTCGGGCCCGGGAGCCAGCACACACTGCACACGCAGCAAGCAAAGGCCCGGAGAGCAGCTGCAGGTTGTTGCTGTGATTTTCTTCCACCCTTAAGCCTTTAAGAAGTCATTTCCACCCCTGCAGCTCCGGCTGCGTTCCTGCGAGGAGGTGGGGAGAGCCGAGCCCTTGTGCCACCTACCCACAGGTACCACACCCCAGCGCACAAACACTGGGAGGCGATGACTCAGCCCAGGAGGACAATTTGCCTCCTTTCAGTTGCTCAGGGCAACGTATTTGTTCCTTTCCTCCAGTTATACAAGTTCCTCCGGAGCCAGCCTGCTGCGAACAGCGAGAGGAGGCTTCTCTCCGCTCCCTACCGACACCCTCGTCCACATCCAGCCTGCACGGGATGCCTTCCCCTCCATCCCAGCTTTCAGCCTCTAGGACAGGCTGAGTCCCAACTTCTTCAGGCATCGTGAAAGTCACAGCCTTCTGGGCGAGCTCCTGCCACAATAGAGGTAGTTAACAGATCCCCCTGGACCCATCCGTGCTGCAATAGCTGTGGACAAGCACCGGAGATGCCACCGTAAATAACTGTGGAGATGAACTGGCTGCCAACACTACTTCAGAGCCTCTTCCTCCAAGGAATACCCAGGCTCCCAAGAGCCAAGGCAAGGCCAGCACTGCCCTTGCCCAAGGTAGGCTCCACAATAAGCACAGCAGCAGTGATGTAGCCAGCCCTTACCCCCAGATAGAGAGGAATTAACCCATCTTCATGCACCAGGCATCTCTCAGCAGAGGTGTTTCTGTCCTGTACCTCTTACAGAGGACTCTCTATAGCCTGAGGAGAACTACACAAAGAGCACTACCCCTTGTCTCCAAGTCTCGCCACCACTAAGCTTTATCCTACCACTGCCAGTATTAATGCTGGCTCCAGGAATCTAAACCAAGCACTAAAGGGAGGGCTGCAAAAACGGACACAGGGGAACAGCAATTACATAGGCTTCCAGTAACGCTACTGCTGAGCCTCCAGCAGAGAAAGAGGACAAGTTCCAAATAGGTTTTCAGAGGAACATTAGCGCCTGTGCTTCCTGATCCCAAGTTTGAAGTGCTCCGAACATCTGGAGGTGATCCCAGGTACAGCTGCACAGCGCAGCCCCATGTCCCAGCAGGCTGGACTCAATGAGCAGCACACTGGCTGTGGTCCAGGCATGCCGCTCCTGGAGAGATGGAGCCCTTTGGCCAACCTTGTCATGGTAACAGATTAGACCTGGGGGCTCACAGCCACAGTACATGGTGGGGTGTGTCCATTTACAGCTCATGCTACAGCCACACAGCATCCCTCCATGAAGCAAAACACAGAATCCCAGAGTGGTTTGGGTTGGAAGGGACCTTAAAGCTCCTCCAGTTCCAACCCTTCCCACGAGCAGGGACACCTTCCACAGAGCAGTGCTCCAAGCCCTTGTGTCCAACCTGGCCTTGAGCACTGCCAGGGATGGGGCAGCCACAGCTTCTCTGGGCACCCTGTGCCAGTGCCTCAGCACCCTCACAGGGAAGAACTTCTCCCCAAGATCTCATCTCAGTGTCCCCTCTGGCAGTTAAAGCCATTCCCTTTGTCCTGTCCCTACAGGCCCTTGTCCAAAGCCCCTCTCCAGCTTTCCTGGAGCCCCTTTAGGCACTGGAGCTGCTCTGAGGTCTCTCCTTCAGGAGCCTTCTCTTCTCCAGGCTGAATCCCCCCCAGCTTTCTCAGCCTGGCTCTGCTCCACACCTGGGAGCATCACTTGAGACTCAAGGGTTAAAGGACATAAAGGAGACTCCTTGGGCTGGAGGCAAAGCCTTGAGCAGGTTTAATGCAGTGTGACAGCGGATTCTAACTTCTACTCATCTCAGGAAAGTCATCTGCCATCAGCTCTACGTGGGTTCAGCCACTGTAACCACCAAACCCTGTGACAAGATGTCACTTCCACAAACAGAAGCTGGGTACAGCACCTTATATGGAGAGCAGCGGGGAGGCAACGACACCCATTTCCCTGAACCCCATTTGCCTTTCACAAGGTGCTGATGTGCAGAGTCAAGAGGCAGAACTCGCAGGCAGCACTGCACCATGGTCTCACTTCCCCGGCGGCCGCACCACGCTGATGGAGCCCCACCAAGCCGCGCGTTTTCCTCCTTTGCCGTAAATCACAGCAGGGAAATGGACTTCCCTGATTTCATCCCCAGGAGAACCAAGCCCATCTGCTTGTCAGCACACCAGAGCTGAAAGCTTAAACACAGCTACGTGTACACTTCCCTTCCCGGAGCCCTTCCTTATTGCTGCCCAGGGTTCAACTTCAGTGCTTGTGCAAACAACACCGGAGGTGCCCTTTCGACTTTGCTCCGGGTAGAAGGAAAACAAGGGGAGCAGCCTCTCCAATAACACTGTGCTTTCATGGGAAGGCTCTTCCAGCCAGAAACACGAGGAGAAATGAAAGCAAGGGGAGTTGGTGGGGTGTAGCTCTTTGATTAGGGGTGTGCTGCATGGCAAGGCCGACCACGGAATGATTTTTAGGTTAACAAGGCCCCTACAAATACAAGATGGTGACTGCAGCCTCCTGCCTGCTTCCCAACAGCCAGAATATGTGGTGGTGGGATGCACACCAGCCATGTCCTCATGGCAGTCCACAACTGCCAGCTCAGAAGGAGCCAAAACCCAGGCAGTGGCTGTGCAGGAGGAAGGGATGGGTCATTCCCTGCCTTCCTTTCCAGTTATCCACAACTCAGATGCCCCACAGCTACTCGAAACCAGCACAGGCTCCTTAAGACAGAGCCACTTCCCCGCTCCCAACAGGCGGGGAACACAGGGCCGATAGTTCAGCTTAGAGCCATTCCCAGCTTAAGGAAGAAACATCATCTGTTAAAAATGCGAGCAACAGGGTCTGCCGGAGCTCAGGAATGCCGCTGGAGAGCTGCGCATTCTTCAAGTTACTTTTTTTAGTCCTTAAACTGGTCGTCCCAGAAGCCTGGAAGAGAAGGGGGAGGAGGAGGGCGGCTCGGCTCTCCAGGAGGGGTGAGTTCACAGGCGAATCCCATGGGAGCCGTGCGGCGGAGGGGATGGAGACACCGCCATCGCCCTCCTCACCGGACCTCGGAACCAGCAAAGACGGGTTTTGACGGGAAAGCACTCAGAAAGAGACACTCAGAGCACTCCCCCCGCCGTGCTATGGCAGGCAGAACGGGCTATAAAGATGGAATTCTGGAACACAGAAGTATCAATTGGGATGGAAGGAAAAGAAAGGGGGGGAAAAAAAAAAAAGAGAAGCTTGGCTAATGCAAACCAGATGAGGCTCCCGGCTCGGGGGGAGCGTTAACTGTTGCTTTCCATCAGCCTCTCCTGCTTTTTGATTATACATAAGGAAAAAGCTCCAGCCACTGCTGCTGACCCCCAGGCAAAGGGCTACTGCCCGTGTCCTCTGGGGGGAGGTATGAGAAGATGCCACCTCCGGTACCCCGGGGCTGGGAGAAGTGTGGGTCCCACAGTGTGCGGACCCCCAGAAGGTTTATACAGGGATGGGCACTTTGGGGACAGCCCATGGAGAAAACGGGATACCCCACAGTAAGTGGAAAAGACATAAATACCCTACAGGGGGACATGAGACATATCCTACATGGGATGGGGGGAAGGAACCAGCCCCACAGAAGACGTCACAACCCCCTGTATCCACCACCCTCCACCCCCCCGGGCCCCCCCCCCCAGACGCCGCACTCACCTTATCCAAGCAGTTCACCTTCTCCGTGGGGTACACGATCTTGCCGCAGCGGGCGCAGTTGGGGTTCATGGCTACAAGGACCCGGGACTCCAACCACTCCCTCCGCTGCCGCCGCCGCTTCTGGGGCCGCCGCCCGCGCTGCCGCGACCCTAAATAGTGATGGGGGGGGTTAAGGGGGGAGAGTGGGAGGAGCACGGGGGGGGCGGGCGCGCACCCACGCTTGCACGCACACGTACACCCGCCCCCTTCCTCTTAACACTCCCTCCCCCCCCAATCATACGCGTGTGCGTTCCATGGAGCGCTGCTCACACCCGTTGGGATGCTCCAACACAGCGCTGGCGTGGCCGCAACGGCAGTCGGGGGTATAGCTCAGTGGTAGAGCATTTGACTGCAGATCAAGAGGTCCCTGGTTCAAATCCGGGTGCCCCCTTGGATTGGAGCTTTTGAGTGTTCTTTCTACGTGCGTTTTTCTTATTTTTTCTCTTTTTGTGTTTTATTTTCACCCTCACGCATGATTCCTCCTTACAAGTACATGAGGAGAAGCTCCCCTGACCTCTGTAAGGCCGGCAGAGCCGTGTAGGTTCTTCCTGCACAGGCAATGTGATAGGCAGCACTGACCCAGTTTGGGTTCTTTTGTTCCAAACCCCCCTGTAAGAACGTTAACTAGATCTCTGTCGGGGATATCAACACCTTAATTCCCCTTTCCAGGAACCCAATGCAAAAAAAAGACCCTCTGCATTTGCTACTTGCAGGTAGGCTTTAAAGAAGCTCACCCACACTAAATAAGGCTGCGCTCAACTCTTTTCCTCCTTTCTTATTTCAGGATGCAGCTTTAAATTGGTTTCCTTCAGTTTAAAAGCAGCTTCTCTGATCCTCTCACACAGCCCACTCCTTCCCTCGCTGATCACCTCACCCAGCGCTTCCCAGCCCTCCCTGAAACAGCCTCCCACCTTTTCCCGGCCCATCTCAGCTTAAAATAAAACGAGCTTTTCAGTTTGCAATCTGGGATGCTGTGGGTGGATTTTCCTCTCTTGGCTGAGGAGATGCTGATGAGTGAGCGAGGCTCTTCATCACACAGATGTTTTGGGTGCAAAACGACTGCGGGGCTGTGGTTTTTCTTTCCCTTATTCCCTTCACCACCTGCATCGTGCCGAGTTGGCCAGGTTGGACACAGGGGCTTGGAGCAAGGCGCTCTAGTGGAAGGCGCCCCTGCCCATGGCAGGGGGCTGGAACTGGATGAGCTTTAAAGTCCCTTCCAACCCAAACCATTCCATGATTGTATGACTATTTGCTTTCAAGCTCTACACAGAGGACCAGGTTGATGAAGTAGCATCACTTGTGTTTTCCTCCTGAAATCAGATTCAAGCTTTCCCTGGGGAAACACAAAATCAGTTATTGCCAACAGGCAAAAGTCTTTCACTTTGTAGTTAAATTACACCGGGATTTACAGCACCGTGAGGGCTGACAAATTCACACGGAGGCAGAACCCGGACACGGGTGGTTCTGGTAACGCAGACACATCCCCTCCTCGGCGTGGGGAGAGCAGCGCGGCGCTGCCGTACTCCAAGCGGTGCCTGGGAAACACCGAACTGCCGCTGTTTCGCCTCCCTTCCTGTGCTCGCTTCTTGGTCCCCGGGGCTCCGCCGGTCCTGGAGGTGCGCACCGGGAGGAGCCACCGGCGTACCCCCTCCAGGCTCGGCGCCCGGTGGCGGCGGTGGAAGGCGGCGCGGAGAACAACTGCGGGCGCGGGGGGTATAGCTCAGTGGTAGAGCATTTGACTGCAGATCAAGAGGTCCCCGGTTCAAATCCGGGTGCCCCCTCTTTTTCCGCTTCCCACCTCTTTTATTCCCCTCCTTCCAAGGTTCTTTTATCCCGAATCATTCCCAATAGGGACCGGTCCGAACCCCGGGGTCCGGTGCGAGCCACACGCGGGGAGCGGACCGCGCCGGTGTCGGTGCCGGTGCTCCCGGTGCCTCTAGAGGGCGCCGCTGTGACGGGAAGGAGGCGGGGCGAACCTACATCCCGGCGTGCCCCGCGCCTCGCTCCCTCTTCCGGCGCCAAGATGTCGAAGCGAGGTGAGGCGGACTCCGGGCGGGGGGTGTCGGTATCCGGCTCCATCCGCGCTCCCCTCCGGGCCCCCAGCGCCGCTCCGGCCGCGGATGGCGAGGGCCGGGTCTGGGGAGCTCAGAGCCCGCGGATGGCGCCGGGAATCGCCCTCCTCGGGAGGCGCTGGGCCGGCTCCTCGTCGTGCGCCATGGCCGGGGTCTTAGCGCGCTTCTCGCCCTGCAGGACGCGGTGGATCCTCGGGGGCCAAGTTCCGCATCTCCCTCGGTCTCCCGGTGGGAGCTGTGATCAACTGCGCCGATAACACAGGTGAGCGCGGCCGCCGCCGTGCCCCGGCCTCCGTCAGGCTCCGAATCCCCCCTTTTTCTGCCTCAGAAGTTCTGGATTCGTGGAATGGTTTGGGTTGGGAAGGATCCTCCAGTTCCAACCCCTTGCCATGGGCAGGGACATGTCGCACTGAACCATGCCACCCAAGGCTCTGTCCAACCCGGCCTTGAACACCGCCAGGGATGGAGCATTCACAGCTTCCTTGGGCAACCCATTCCAGTGCCTCAGCACCCTCGCAGTAAAGGGCTTCCTTATAGCCCACCTAAACCTCCCCTGTTCAAGTTGCTGGGTCTGTGCTCGTGGCAAGGAGGCAGCAACAGCAGCGCTTTGGTGAAGAGGCAGCTTGTGCTGTTGGCTTCACTCAGTGATTTGGCATGGGAAGCGTTGTCCTGGCCAGCCCCGTTGACAGAGGTCTCTCCATAGGTGCCAAGAACCTGTACATCATCTCCGTGAAGGGCATCAAGGGCCGCCTGAACAGACTGCCAGCGGCCGGTGTGGGTGACATGGTGATGGCCACAGTCAAGAAGGGCAAACCAGAGCTGCGGAAGAAGGGTGAGTGTGGAATGGCTGTGCTGGTGGGGAGGTCTCCTCTTTAAAGGGATTGAAGCTGGGAATGGTTCTGCCCCCAAAGTGGTGCTGAAGTTGGGCCCTGGATCTCTGGAGCGTCGCCTCCACCCTTCGAAAAGCACTTGCTGGGTCTGTGGCAGTGGCTCGGTGAGTTGTCGTGGAAGGGCAGAGCAAAGGCACTGCTTTTGGGTGAAGTGGCAGCTTGTGCTGTTCGTTTCAATCAGTGGTGGGACACTGTGCCATGGTGCTGTGGTTTGGTGCTGCGCAGGCTGGGGAGGGACAAGTTCCTCCTGAATCTTACCTATGGATTGAGGGTTGATTTAGAAGTGAGGGTGGGAAGACATCAAGTTGTCCAGGTGGAGACATAGCTATGAGCATCACACCATCAGTTTAAGTCTCCTGTTGCCTATAAAATGGAATTTCACATAGCAAAGCCCTGCAGATGAGATGCTGGCTGTGACACTGAACTGCTCCTGTCTCTCTGCAGTCCACCCAGCGGTGGTAATTCGGCAGCGGAAGTCCTATAGGAGAAAAGATGGAGTATTCCTCTATTTTGAAGACAACGCAGGAGTGATAGTAAATAATAAAGGAGAAATGAAAGGTATGGATGGGAACCCTGGGTGAAGGGGGAGCACAGAGGTTGGTGTTGCTGCTTAGAGGGTGGAAGGAGCCTGATTCTCATAGAGGAGCAAAGTGCTGCCCTGACTCCTCTCCATAGCCATGCTGAGCTCTAAGGCACCGTTGTCCTCCTCTCCTTTTTCCCAGGCTCTGCCATCACGGGCCCTGTGGCGAAGGAGTGCGCGGATCTGTGGCCCAGGATAGCCTCCAACGCGGGAAGCATCGCGTAGCCGTGGCATTCCATACACACAATAAAAGTCCTTGTACCAAACAAGTGGTGTCTTTCTTGCCAAAGTGCACTTCTCTGCGGAGCAGGACCATATCCTCACAAGGGAGGTAGTTCTGGGAAGCCAATTTATAGAGCTCCTTGTCTGCATGGAGCAGGGGTGGAGGGTTTGGAGGTTTAATACCCGGTGATCAGTCTCTTTTTTTAGGCAGAGTTTACCTCTGGAAAATTCCTGGAAGGGGTTTGCGCTGGAATGGTTTTAGCAGGATCGACTTGACCAGTGGATGTCTGCGTGAATAGAAGTGGGGAACGTTTGTGGAAGCTCTGCTGCGAGCTGCCTGCACACAGAGGCTGGAGGGATTGTAGGTCTGGAATCTTTTAGAATAGGCAGTTGAAGTGCTTAGGAACCCTGGTCTGATGGTGCAGGAGGGTGGGAAGCACTACCTGGAAGTGAGCTCTACCGTGAGCTGCTGAGCTCACCATGCACAGCAGCTCAGGAACGTTTCCTGGTCCTTGCTGAAGCTGTGTAAGGACAGAGTTTCATGACTGTTGCTGGAGGTCCTTGTACCTCTTCAGCCCCGAGGTCAGCGATGGGCAGATGTGAGTGGAAGGTCTGAGCTGACCTCTCCAGCTGAGCTGAAAGGCTTCACGAGCGGAGCTGGAGGTACATCTGCACCAAAGCTTGGGCTGCGTGAAGTGGTTTTCCTGATGTTCCTCTCAGGTGGAAGCACAGAAAGGGTTTGGATGCGAACCAGAGGTCAACTGTTTTATTGGCTCTCCTGAGCGAGGTAAAATAGGGATGACATTGTCCTGGATGTTGTGGTCCTGTAGTGCCCGGCTTGGCCCCGGTACACATCATGTTGTGATCCACAGGAGCTGCAACTCTTCCTTGGACATCCCACGATGCGAAAGATTCCTGATCTTTTCCTGCTATTCCTGATGCTTTCAGTGCAGAGAGGTTACAGTGGAGGAAGTGGTTACAAGGAACAAAACCTCAAAGGCTGTGTTGGAAAAAGATAAGAAATGATGGACAAAAGCAGTGCTTTGTAAACCCTTGTTTTGACACTGCTGTTTGACCAAAAGACCAAGAATGCACAAAATAATGTGGCCTAAAAAGCCGTACTCGGACATTCCCATTGAACAACTGGGACCTGGGGAGGGAAACTTGGGAAAGGACTTACCCAGACTGAGGGCTGCTCTCTATTCTGCAGGTCATTCCATGGAGCTGGCAAAAGGTGGTGGCTTCTTCAGGAGAGCTGGAGTGCTGGGAGGGCACAAGGGGTGCTCTGGCTGTCACCGCACTGCTCCAACCCGTGGCTCAAGTCAGTCTTTGAGCGGTGCCATCCTTCCGATGCGCTGGTGATGGAGGAGCTGTTCCTCAGCCCTCGGGAGAGACACAGAGATCTGCTGCTGAGTAAGGAACCATTACTGAAATAAAAGCGTTCTCCCTGGATGGTTGTTAACAGCTTGTGCTGCATTTCTGATGTCTGAAGGCTTTCTGAGGCTGAAATGCTTTGGGTGACCGGCCCTGGATGTAATGCTTCGGGTGGGTGATTGTCCCTGCTCCTGGGCAGCGGTCTGGGGAGGACAGAGGCTGTGGGCAGCATGGGAGGTGGTGTGGCTGGTCACTCCTCTCTGAGGCTGAGCAGTGACCCACCCCAAGACCAAGCAGAGGTGCAGTTGTGTGGCTTCAGCCATAGTTCGAAGCTGGTGTTTGGAAGTGCTCTTTGGGTTTGTTTTCTCTATGATGAGGTGTTCTAGAGAAAGTTAATAGGGAATTCATTAGGTTGTGTGCCAGGAGCCTGGGTGGAAGCCTGCTGAGAGGCCTGGGGTGGGGTTTAGGGTAATATGAAGGGTAATATGAAGGGTAATGAGGGCTGCAGTGTAGAAGAGGCAGCACTGCAGGTGCAGGGAGTGAGGCAGTGGAATGCCACAGAGCTGCCTTATCCCTGCACACAAGGAACTATTCCTGCCTTTCTTGCACCGTGGGGGTATAGCTCAGGGGTAGAGCATTTGACTGCAGATCAAGAGGTCCCCGGTTCAAATCCGGGTGCCCCCTCCCCTTTTGCTGCTTTTTATCCAGAAAAAGTTGGGTTGGGGCTCTTCATTGCAATGTGTTTCCCCTTAACTGTCTGCAGGCTCCATCCTGGGTTTGACAGGGTGCTGGCCACAGGTGATAGTTGATTCCTGAAGATGAGTATCAGTTTGTCAGGGAAGAGATGAGCATTTCTTGAGAAGCTGCTTTTTGGCCTGGGGTTAATTTGTAGGGCCTTTGTTGGGCTGGTAATTTATGGGGAGATTTGTGGGGAGCAGTTGTGTATGGGGGTATAGCTCAGTGGTAGAGCATTTGACTGCAGATCAAGAGGTCCCTGGTTCAACTCCAGGTGCCCCCTCAGGAGTCACTTTTTCCTTAGGATTTTGAGGTGTTTGTTCACTGGAAGCCTGCTACCATCAGCTCAGCTTCCTCTCCTGTGTGTTCTTTTGCACGTTACAGCTGGAGCTGAACAGTGTGGGGAAACTGTGCCCAGTCCTGTCCAAGGCTCTAAGGCCATGTCATGGTCGAGTCTACTCAAGGAGAGCAGACTGAGCTGGGAGAGGAACTGGGTCAGTGCTGTTTGGGGACTGGAGGAGTGTCAGTCTCCTGTGCTGGAATGTGGTGACTCGATGTCTCGTGCTGCTGTTGTGCTTCAGCCTCGCAATTTCTGCCTCAGGATTTGCTTCCTATGGAGCAGACGGGTCAGAAACTAGGCAAAGAACATCCTCGAAATGCTGTTCTGTTGCTGGGGTGGCCCATGTCTACAGTGGGGGTATAGCTCAGTGGTAGAGCATTTGACTGCAGATCAAGAGGTCCCTGGTTCAACTCCAGGTGCCCCCTCCTTTTTCTCCTCCTTCAGCCTTCCTTTTGCCAAAGCTGGTCCCAGAAAAAAGGTGGAGAGCTCTCCCTGGGCCTTGTGAGGGTGTGCTGGGCACTGGGTGTTGGTTTCTGAGCTCCAGTGCTCAAGGAATTGAGGCCCTGACTCTTCGGAACTGGAGGGATTGTGCACTACGTAACTATTCCCTGTCTTTTGTACTTCCCTCTGTTCTTGATCCTCTGTTGTAATTCTCTGTGCAGCCTTTTGGGAGGAACATTAAGAGGCACAGTGGCTGTCAGGTAGAAGAGTAACCTGTGAACAGAAAAGGTTGGCTGTCTGCAGAGATGCTTTTAAAACCTCTCTGTGAAGGTGTGTTGCCAGGGGGGTATAGCTCAGTGGTAGAGCATTTGACTGCAGATCAAGAGGTCCCTGGTTCAACTCCAGGTGCCCCCTCTTTTCCTTCTCCTTTAGCCACCTTTTTGCCAAAATTGGTCACAGAAAGAAGAGCAGGAGCTTTCCTTGGACCTTATGAGGATCTGCTTTGTGCTGAACAGTGGTTTCTGAGCTCCGTTGTTCAAGGAGCTAAAGCCCCGGCTAGGGAAACTGCAGGGGTTGTGCGCTGAGTGAGGAGCTGCTCCCTGTCTCTGTGTGTACTTTTGTCCTTAACTCTCTGCAGTAATGACACTTATGACAATGCATTATATCTGCCTGCCTGCAGAGCTGCTGTAAGGCACATGAAGAGGCAGAGAGGGCTGTCAAGTAAAGGAATCCCCTAAAGCAGACAGAGAAACTTGTCTCTATATGCATGTTTCAGATCTCTCTTTTGGAAGGTGCATTGCCACGGGGGTATAGCTCAGTGGTAGAGCATTTGACTGCAGATCAAGAGGTCCCTGGTTCAACTCCAGGTGCCCCCTTTGAGTTGTCTTTTTTTTCCAGGGAGAACTGAGCATTCCTCCCCTTCAGCTCTGCTTTGTCCTGGCCATGAAGGCATCTCCAAAGGCCAAGATTGAAGATGCTGAGCTGAGCAGTTGGCTGAACTCTTCCTATGGGAATGGTGTCAGTGACGAAGCAAAGGCATAAAGGTTGTTTTGATGGAAGAGGAACCTGCTGGGGATCCAGTCCGTGTGTGTAATTAGGCCCTGTCCGTGTGTGTTTGTCTCCAGATTGTGCAGAGAGAATGTGACAGAGACAGCTTTGCCTGTACATTAGCATGCAGGCAAGGGCGCTGTCCTAGCGGAATGTGTCCCTGCCAGTGGCAGGGGGTTGGAAGTGGATGTTTTTAAGGTCCTTTCCAACCCAAACCATTCTGTAACTCTATAGCATGATCTAACCAGTGGACACAGAACTCTAGATGAAGTGTTGTACTGTTCCTTGTAGGAACCATCACACAGGGGGTATAGCTCAGTGGTAGAGCATTTGACTGCAGATCAAGAGGTCCCTGGTTCAACTCCAGGTGCCCCCTCCTTTTTCTCTTCCTTCAGCCTTCTTGCCAGAACTGATCCCAAAGAAGATGGAGAGCTCCCTTGGGTCCTGTGACTCGTGCTCTTCGCTGGTTTCCGAGCTCCATCGTTCAAGGCTCTGACTCTAAGAAAAGTGCTGTGCACTGTGTGAGTAACTACTCCCTGTCCAAATACTTCTATTTTTGATTCTCAGTGGTACTCTCAGTAGCATCCTCTCTATGGCCCTCGGTAGGCACATCAGGAGGCACCGGGGGCACTGGGTCAGAGCCTAACCATGGACAGAAAAGCTTGGCTCTCTGTAAAACCCTGTTTATGTGTGTTGTCAGGGGGGTATAGCTCAGTGGTAGAGCATTTGACTGCAGATCAAGAGGTCCCCGGTTCAACTCCAGGTGCCCCCTCTTTTTGTCCTCCTTCAGCCTGCCTTCTGTCAAAATATCATCCAGAAAGAAGACTGAGAGCTTTCCCCGGGCCTTGTGAGGATGCGCTGTGGCCTGGACGTGGGTTTCTGAGCTCCTGTGCTCAAGGAGCTGAGGCCCTGACTCTTAGGAAACTGGAGCGCGCTGTGTAACTGCTCCCTGTCTCTGTGTGTACTTTTGTCCTTAACTCTCTGCAGTAATGACATTTATGACAATGCATCATATCTGCCTGCCTGCAGAGCCTCTGTGAGGCACATGAAGAGGCAGAGGGGGTTGTCAAGTAAAGGAATCCCCTAAGTAGACAGAAAACTTGACTTTCTATATAAGCATTGTTTAAGTCTCCCCATGAAGGTGCATTGCCACGGGGGTATAGCTCAGTGGTAGAGCATTTGACTGCAGATCAAGAGGTCCCTGGTTCAACTCCAGGTGCCCCCTCTTTAGCTGCCTTTTCACCCTCTTCTCTTCCAGAATCTGCTCACAGACAGCAGAGACTTTCTTACCCTTCTGTGCTCTTGGAAATCACTTGGTCCTTTTGCTGAGCTGAAATCAGAGTTTGCCACGTTTCAACGTCTCCTGAACTCTGCACGCACACGCTAACAGAGGTGCTACTGCTCCAGCTCTTCCCGTTCGAGTAATTGCCATTAATTTAACCACTAACCACCGCGTTTAACCCTTTTCTAGAAGCGAGATCTCTGCTGAAGGGGCCCCGGGGCAGTGCTGTGCGGCTCAGCGGGTTATTGGCCGCCGAACAGACACGGGAATCACCCCCTGCGCCCCTCGCGGGACTCGAACTCGGGTCCTTCAGCTCCGCAGCCCGGCGCCCTGCCCCTGCGCCGCGCCCCCGCCGCAGGGCTCGCGGGGCGGGGGGGCTCAGCCGGGGTGAGGTGGCTCAGGGGGGGACGCGTCGGGCCGGGAAGCGGGAGGTCGCCGGTTCTAACCCACCCGGGGCCGCTGCCGCAAGGAACGGCACCCCGTAACCCGCCTGTGCACAGTGCGGAGAGCTCCGGGTCGGGGGCAGCCGGATTTGAGCTCCTTTACCCGGGGAGCTTTCAGCACCGTCCGGTGTTTCTATTGCAGGTCGTTTCGCTGCGGTTTAGGGTGCTCGCTCCCGACTGAACGGCACCGGGAGGCTCCGGGGCCCCGCCGCCTCCTCCTCCTCCTCCTCCTCCTCCACCGCCGTCTCCCCGCCCCTCTCAGAGCCGCGGCCGGAACTGACGGCTTCGAGCCTGCGCTCCGTACGGCGATCGCTGGTGACGCACATCCCGGCCCGGTATCGGCGGAGCGGGGAGCGCCCGAGCGGCCGCCGCGATGGGGGGAGGCGATCTGGTGAGTGGGGGGACGGGGAACGGGGGGCCCCGGCTTGGGCCTGGGCTGCGGGGCCTTATCCGCGGCCGAGCCGTGAGGGCTCGTAGTTAACGTGCCGGTGCGGTGCCTCTCCTCCCGCAGAACCTGAAGAAGAGCTGGCACCCGCAGACCCTGCGCAATGTGGAGAAGGTGTGGAAAGCCGAGCAGAAGCATGAGGCCGAGAGGAAGAAGATCGAGGAGCTGCAGCGGGAGCTGCAGGAGGAGCGGGCGCGGGAGGAGATGCAGCGATACGCTGAGGACATGGGCACCGTGAGGTGAGGGGCTGCCGGTAACGCGCCCTGCAGCCAGTGCTGTCTGATGAGGGGCTGCGTGTGCCCCTGTAAATGCGTTTGATGTCTCTGATGGTGTCTGGCGGTTGGAACCGCATCTTACGGCCCTTTCCAACCCCAACCAGTCTATGCTTAGAGAGTTCTTTAGGTTGAAAAGACGTTTCCACTCTCCTTCGGAAGCTACTGCCTTAAAACGTGGCTTCAGAAGCTTGAGAAGGGAAATAAGACGGTCTTGTTTGCAACAGAAAGAAAGAAGAGAAGTTGGAGTGGATGTACCAGGGCCCTGGCGGCATGGTGAACAGAGAGGAGTACCTCATGGGTCGCCCTGTGGACAAATACATCTTTGAGAAGATAGAAGACAAGGATGCCGGCTGTTCCAACGAGACGGGACTTCTCCCAGGCTCCATTTTTGCCAAGTCAGGTGCCAATTCTGTCCTGGATATGGCAAACAAGATCCGGGAGGATCCGCTTTTCATGATAAGGTACTAAATGAACCCTTGAAAGCAGCAGTAGATGAGGCAAAGCACCAGGAGTAGCAACCCCCTAAGAAATGGCTTGTCTGGGTAAAGGCTGCTGTTGTGTGTGTGTCTCTCAAAGCTACAGCTGCCCGTTTGTGAGCTGTAGGCTGGAGGTGGCCGTCCTGGCTGGGAAGAGGTCACAGCCCCCCTTATGACTCGTAGGGTTTTGGTTGTTGTGTGTTCCAGACACAGCAACACGACATCAAATAACGCATTTGAGTCCGTTTGCTGCTTGGGGGTAGCTTTGCTGACTCGGTTTCAGATCCAAGTCTTTGGGACCTGAGCGAGCCGATGATCGTCCAGCTGTAAGTTGGTGAATGCAGAGAAAGACAAAGATTCTGTAATCTCTTTCCATCTGCTCTTTTAAAATCCACTTTTTTCTCAGTGTAAAGGGGTAGAGACTGTTCATGGTATCAGAAGTGGCTGTATTTGTTAGTAAGTGTTTATAGCCCTGGATCCATCATTCTTCACTTCATTGGTCACCAATTTCCTTTTAAATAATATTAAAGTTTCTTACCAATACTCAGTTTTTTACTTCGGATGTATAGGAAGAGGCTGCTTATGGCTGAGTGCGCAAGAGGTTGAGGCTTAATTTCACTCTTCTAAAATAACTAATTCTTATATATGTAAATGGAAAATATTTTCATCATACTCAGTAATCCTTCACATTTGTTCTTATTTTGGTAAAGCAGTCAGGTCCTAAGTTACAGGTATCCTCTTTATTTCACCAGACAGCTTTCTCTACCTACTTGTGCTTCTGTTGTACTGTCTCTGTTGAGATCCAGAGGGATGGATGAGTTGAAATTGGTATGACTATTAAAAATTCAAGAGGTGGTATAGGAAACATTCGTTGTAGTCATTAGCAGTGATCTTTTAGAACTATTTCCAAGACAACAGGTTTTGTAATAAGTCTTATATAAAGAAGAAAAAGAAAAAAGAATTTATAGATGATAGTTTAGTGGGAGGTGTCCCTGCCCATGGCAGGGGGGTTGGAACTGGATGATCTTAAGGCCCTTTCCAACCCTAACTGTTCTATGATTATTACTCCACATTGATGCCCCTCTCCCAGCTTAGCTCACCCTTGTGTGTGTATGAATAGATCTGCTCTGCTGTGATTGTTAGGCTTTTCTTAGTGTTGTGGGCACGTTGATGGTAACAGAACAGCTTTGTGTTTTCCCTACTGGTTGCACTCTTAACTGGCGGAGGAAAGGGCCGACACCTCCTTAGCTGGATCTGCTTTGAATGTACACAACTTTCCTGCTTCATATGTTTGTAGAGCTTGCACTTGATTGGTATCCGTTATGAGAAGCTGATATTTTCAGTTGTTGGAAAATCCGGGTTATTTTTGTTCTGCTTTAGGAAGAAGGAGGAGGAAAAGAAGAGAGAAGTGTTAAATAATCCTGTGAAAATGAAGAAAATCAAGGCACTGGTAGGTGTATCTCTGTGCCCGCTTACAGACTCAAAGCACTGTACCAAGGGCAAAATCAGTCTCCTTTTAGGATAAGGAGCTGAGTTTTGTTTCCCAACTCTTCCCAAAAAACAGAATAAATTCAGCCTTCTGTAATCCTCATAGCATAGAGGAAGGGTCTAAATCTTCTGTCTGCAGGCATCAATTTCTCCTTTCAAGTTCAGTTTTATTTTACTCTTCTGATGTGCTTTGGGTTTTGTTTGCTAGTGATTAATGCTTTAATGCTACAGGGTGATTACAGGCATAGGATGTGACAAGCACTAATACCAAACTGTCACTAGGGAAGACTCCCTTAAGCTCCTTAGTGCTGAGAGAGGACCTTGTTTAATGGTTTAGGTTTTGTCTCAGGAGCCTTCCCAAAGACGGCTCTGTTCCTTGCCTTGTTATACTAAGTGGTATAACTACAGTGGCCTGTAGTTCTGACTGAGGGACTGGTGCCTTGCTTTGTAGCTGCAAAACAGCTTAGATAAAAAGGAGAAAAAGAAGAAGAAAGAGAAGAAGAAGAAGCACAAGAAACATCGGCATCGCAGCTCCAGCAGTGGAAGTGACAGCAGCTGAGGAGGAGCGAAGCAAAACCAAGTATGTTTGGAGGCTTGATACTGAAAGTGCCTTGTTTCCTAGTTACCTGTTTTTCATGCCTTTCAAGTCCTCTCTTTGAGTCTTATCTTTCTAGTGAATGCTCTTTATTTGCCTCAATGTTTCTGTATTGTTACTTTGTTGGATTAGTAATGTTAAATTATTCTTATGACATTTTAATGTGGAAAAATAAAGGATGGTATTCTTGAAATCCTCTGCTTCAGAAGCACTGTTCTGTTTTCCCTTTAGGTCTCAGAAGAGGATGAACAGTTCTTCCTGGAAACCTGCTCCTCCCAGAGTCCCAGGATATGGTTTACAAGTAAGTACATGTGTTTTGCACAGCTCTTTCAATAGCAGCAGCCTTGAGTTAGGGAAGAAAAGGAGTTCTGGCAGTTTATTGTGAGACTCCTTCACCAACTGCAAGAGGATTATGAGGGAGACATGGTATAATAAAGTTTAGATCTATTTTGGAGCCGTTGAGACCTTGAAGCTAAAGTTGGTCAGATGCTGGCAGGACTTCTGTCTGCGCTGAATTTGAGTTAAGTTTTATTTAGTTTCTCATCACTACCCATCTGTTCAAATCCTCTGCTCGACTGTCTTGGCAGAGGTCTCCTCTGTGGCCTTACATTATTGTGCACTTATAGGGCATCTCTCCTGAACACACTTTTCATTTCCAGGTTAGAGACTCTGACCAGAGCCACAGGTCTCGAAGCTCTCCAGTTGCCACCCAGGAGAGGGGGTCCCACAGGCACCGGGATCGCTCCAGGTCCAGGAGCCGGTCCCGCTCGAAGCAAGAAGAATTCAGAGCAGTCTGGGTACAAGAGCTCAAGATCTCCTCTTAGACACAAACAGTGAGTGTGGCTGACCTGGGTGGTGTAAGCCACAGGCTGCTTGTGGGGCTCCAGAGTCAAAATCCCTTTTACTCGGTGTCCTACCACTTTCTATCCATGTTATTGCTGGGTTCAGGGTGTAAAGGCCAGAGCTGCGCTGCTGTTGAAGGCAGCAGAAGCACACAGGCAGCCCCCAGTGAGGACATGCTCTCTTTGCACTCTTCATTTGGGACACCCTCTGTGAAGGAACACGCTTTAGGTATTGCGTGTGGCTGTGCTGCATTTGGGCTACTGATTCCCTTTCAAAGGTATTTAGAATTGTGGAATTATCTTGACTAAACGCTGATGAAATCAGGTATTTATTGTTTGCTGAAGTAATTAAAACTGAGTAAAAATAGATGGGAATTCACAGTATACTCATAGTCACTAGAATTTGGTTTGAGAGTGGACAGGTAACAGTCCTGCAGTTGTGAGAGAGATGTTGCCTTCCAAATGTATAGAAACAATCCAGGGCAAGTTTAGAGGTGTGATCATGTGTGTTTGTCTGCCCTCCTAAGGGTATTTGTGGGTTACAGGCACAGCAATCGGGAGGAGAAAGGGAGAGCCAGAAGCCCTTCCCCTAAAAAGAGCTACCGACGACAGCAGACTCAGGGTTACACAAGGTGAGATCTGGTCCTTGTGCTTGTGGATGGAAGTTGCCCTGGTGATTGCAGGTGTAATCTGTGAACCAAGTTTTCCTCTGTTAAAGAGATTGGGTTGAATGTCCAGAAAGCCAGCCAGGGAGTCCTGAAGTGCCCTGTTTTGTGCTCGGGAGCTTGGCTCTTAGTTGCCATCTTGACCAGCTTCCTGAACCAATGCATATGGTTGTTGGTTCTCCATGTGTCTCTTATCACTTATGCAAGGCAGTGACATGAAGTCAGTCTTTGTCCTATGGACTGTAAATTAGAAAGGTTCTGTTTCACTGCCAGCAGGAAAATAGGAGCCTTGACAGTATCATCTTAAAACTAAGAAGGCTGAAAAGAGGGAGAAACCAGACTGGTGTTGGTTTAGGGGTGTGGTAAAGCAGAACACTTAGACCTGTACTGACAGACTGACTACCAAAGGAAAAACCATGTTAAGCACCTTGGGTTTGGGGGTTGTAAATCATCAAGAATAGAAAACAACGCGGGGGGGGGTGCCCAGCATGCTATTGATTCACAGCAGTGATGTCTTCAACACAACAGAAAGATCTCTCCGGAGGAGCTGGAGCGTAAACGCCAAGAAATGATGGAAAATGCCAAGTGGCGGGAAGAGGAGAGGGCATCCAACCTGAGGAAGCACCAAAAGGAGGAGGAGCAGGAGCGGGAGCTGGAGAAGCTGGACTCCAGAGATGGGAAGTTCTTCAAGTGAGTGTCTTTTGTGATCTGCTTTTCCACTCAAGGGAAATGCAGGCTGTAGCATCTGAGGAGAGAGCCATGGCCTCAGCGTTTGAGATGCTTCAGGTCATGGTGTAAGATCCATCTCGACTGTGTTTTACAGTAGTTGTTGTATCAACAACAAATCAGCTGTTGCCAAACTCTCTTCTGAACCCAAAAGATATCTGTGATGGCTTTGGCAGTCAGACTTGGAAACCAGTGATCAGTTATTGTTTTGCCAACCCCTGAAATACCTGGTACTGCTTTACATATTTAATACATAGATATTAAGAAGTCCTCTGGTTTTAGGAGTTTTCAGCAGTTTTTGGCCTGCAAACCTGCTGTGTGCCAAGAGCTTGAGTACAGCTTTCAGACCCACAAGAAATAAGACCATTTCTTAACATGGGTGGTAACTTACGGTCCTTTGTGCACATGGCAAGCAAAGGAAATTGCCTTCCAGAGCAGGCAGTGGTGTGTAACAAAGGTCCCAGGGCAGTGTTAGATAGTTCGGAGTAGTGTTTTTCAGGCTCTATGAATTAATCAGAGGAGAACTCTGATTTCCAGAGCTGAGATCACATAAGGGTGGCTTAATCACAACTGTCATGGAGAGGAACTTTTTACCAGGGCCTGTAGAGACAGGACAAGGGAATGGCTTTAACCTGCCAGGGGGAAGACTGAGATGAGCTCTTAGGCAGAAGCTCTTCCCTGTGAGGGTGCTGAGGCGCTGGCACAGGGTGCCCAGAGAAGCTGTGGCTGCCCCATCCCTGGCAGTGCTCAAGGCCAGGTTGGACACAGGGGCTTGGAGCTGCTCCAGGTGGAAGGTGTCCCTGCCCGTGGCAGGGACTGGCACTGGAGGAGCTTTAAGGTCCTTTCTCACCCAAACCAGTCTGGGATTCTATGGTTTTTGTGTGGTTCCTTGTGCAGCAGCAAAGGGCTGAGCTGACAAACGTGGTGTTTACTGCACATTAAGAGAGACGGGCAGGAAGGGGTCGTTCAGCAAAGCACAGCACTGGGATCTGAAGTAGGAAAGTCAAGTGAGTGGTCGCAAGGATCCCTCCTCTCTCCTGTCACTAACATAGTCATGGGCAGCACAAGCTCTGGTCCCTGGGGAACGCTGCCCTCCCTTCAGGAACACGTTGCTTTTCCCTCGCTTGCCTCACAGAAAGCAACCGGGTCCCCAGTGCCAGACGTGCTTGTAATTAAATGGAGGAGGCCAGAGAGCTACTGCAGATGTATTTCTGACCTTAATTCAGGCCTTGGAGCTGTTGCAAGCCAGACTAAAAGGCATCCAGTTTAGTGCAGGCTTTAATAGGAAATAATTTGCCGGTTTCACTGTTAGATTGAGGTAGATGACTCGGGATGAAGAGTCCTGCTGGAAATCGTGTCATGTTTCAAAGAGATTACTCTCTCTTGGCTCAATCCTGATTTCTCTCTTTTGGCTCAATTCCCTGCAGTCGCTTAAAACTGGAGAGTGCCTCTACTTCCAGCCTGGAAGATCGGGTGAAGCGCAATATCCACTCCCTCCAGAGGACTCCTGCTGCCTTGGAAAGAAGCTTTATGCAGAGATGAAGCAGCTCCCTCTGCACTGTGCAGAATTGAAACGGACACTTGCTCCCAAAGGTGGGAGGCCTCCAGCACAGATCCCTGCTACCCTACAGGAACGCTTCCCATCTCCCCGAGAGGTGCTGGATTGCTGCGTGCTCAGGACATTGTGAACGTGTTTGTCATGATGCGACCTTGCGGGAAAACCTCTGCCGGAGAACTCGTGAGCTTTTGTATCCCGTTTTTAACCTATGGCCACATCTTTTCCTTTTCTCCCCACCTTGACTGGGATCACTTTTGTATATTGTTATTACCCCATCCTGCCGGGTGGTGACTGCTTGGGGCGGATTGTCCAAGCTCTCCACCTGACAGAGCAAAGCCCTATTTTTGTTAGTCCTTAAACCCCAAACTGGTACCAATTCCCGTGTGAGTTAATTTGATGGAATTTGATGAAGCTGTGTGAGTAATGGACAAAATCCCATTCAGTCCTGTGGCTGTGTGGGGTGCGGGTTTGGAACGTGACATCTCCAGAAGCCCTGTAGCCATTATTAGGTTGCTCACAGATTTGAATGATGTTTGACCCAAACGGAGCCTGCTCCGGAGGGCAAGGCAAGGAGCAGAGCTGGCACACAACCGGTTCTCTGGGATTTTGTAAGTAGTGTGTATATGTACAGCGCTGTACATCTGCCTTCTCCCTTCTGGAAAGATAAACTTCCCTCTCGTATTAAATGCTCTTTGTAGTGTCTGGGGGTGGAAGGGGCGGGGAAGCCGTTGTGGGGGCCCAGGAGGGCAATAACCGGCAGCGGTGGCCCCTTCTCGGCTTCATCCGAGGCTCCGGCCCCGGTGCTACGGGATCCCGCGCAGCGCCGGTCCCCGTCCTCACCCTGGGAACGGCGGCCCGTGACGTGTGCAGTAGCCCATTCATAATTCCAGGCGCCTCGCTGCCTATTGGTCCGTGCATAGCGGGGCGTGGCCTGGGCGGGGTCGTTACGCCAACTGGGCGAGACCATCGCCGGGAAGAGGAGGAGGGAAGGGCGTTTTCTTTCCCCTTTCCCTCTCCCAACGTCCAACCCTTTTCCGTTGCTCTCTGTCCCGGCCCAAGCCGTTCTCCCCGTTTCTACCGCAGCTCGAGTCGGAGCGAACCAGCGGCCAACGCCGCGCTCCCGCTCCGCAGCATCCCGGGCTCCCCCTCCGCGGCGAGGACATGGTGCCTGCCGCTCCCCACCTCCTCAGCCCGCCGCCATCTTGGCGCCTCCTCAGCGCGGGGCCGGAGCGGGCTCGGGCGGCCTCAGCGGTGGAGCGAACCACGGCGGGGGCGGGGGGGGGGAACAGGGGGAGGCGGGGACGGAACCACTGCGGGGACGCCCGTGGGGGGGAAGCTAACGGGCCGGGTCGGACCAACGGGCAGGGGCTGACAGGAGCGGGCGGTACCACCGGGGTAGGGGCGGGGGGCGTGTGCCGGCCCGGGCGGAACCATGCGGAGGCGCTGGTAGGGGGGAGCCCGGGGGAGGGGGCTCGGTCCGGTTCCCGGTGCCACTGCCATGGCCTCGAACTGCGCGGGGGGCTCTGCGGCGGGGGGCGGCGGGGCGGCGCTGGGCGCGGTGCTCAGCGCCAGCAAAACCAAGACCAAGAAGAAGCACTTCGTGTGCCAGAAGGTGAAGCTGTTCCGGGCCTCGGAGCCGCTGCTCAGCGTCCTCATGTGGGGGGCCAACCACACGGTGAGAGCGCGGGGCCCCTCGGCCGTCCTCGCCCCTCATCCCGGGACCCCCAGGCCCAAGGGATGGAGCCTTCATCCCCCTCATCCCGCCCCTCGCCCCCTCCCTCGGGCAGGGCCTTTTCCTGCTCAGCCCAGGCCCCTCGCGCACCCCCCCCCCCCGGACCCACTTATCCCTACATCGCAGCCTTCCCACCCCCTGGCAGCAGATCCCTCATCCTGATCCCTCCCTGGATCCCTGCTCTTAGGGTGCTCCCGGGTCAGGACCGCTCCCCCCTTCCCCGGCCTGCTGGGTGCCCGCCCCAGGGAGCCCTGTGAGGGCTCCGCTGCTTCCCGCCTCTGTTCGCCTTTCTTCTGGCGCTGGGGCTCCTTTCCCTGTGTCCAGGCGATTTGGGAACCCCTATGGATCACGGTGGGGTTTCCCCCCCCCCATCAGGGTGTGTTCCCTCTCCCTATGGATCAGGGTGTCCCTCTGTTCCTGACGGCGCTGCTGCCAGACACGTCTCTGTGCCGGAGCACGCAGCCCCCGCACACCCACCCGTCTGCCTGTGTCCTCTTCCCAACACCTTTCCCATCACCTCTTCCCCAACCCTCTTGTGTCTTTATCTCGGGATTGGGAGTGGGGGGGAGCGATGCCCTTTTGGTTAATGCCCCTTTGTGCGGGCCGCTGGTGCCCTGCTCTGCGCTGGGGGCCCTGAGCACCCGCTGTCCCCTGTCACATCCCTATGGCCCTGTTACAGTGCGGGGTCTCCACGTGCACAGTGGCAATCCCATTCCTCGCAGCGATGTCTCTCATCTCCATCCCAAAATACGAAAGGGTCTTTTGGCTCCGTCTGCCCAACGTTGTGTCCCTTTGACTTAAGGCTTTCGCTGCCAGGACTCTTGGTTTCTCTGGGTGGTGCTTGGTCCGGGTCTCACTGAGGAGGGAGCCGGGAGAGGGAGTCCCTTGGGAATGTCTGTGATGGCTCAGTGCTTTCATCCATCTCCTTTGGAGCTTCCCAAGCCCAGCTTTATGTTTTGTCTCTGGAAACTTCTCCCTCATCTCTGATGGCAGGCACAGATCTCGTGCTGGGAAGGAGGACTGATTTACCACTGCTCCCTCTTGGATGTGGGTAATGGATGCTGTGCTAGGAGAACATTCAGGTGCTCAAAGAACCCAGAAACCTCATCCCTTCCTAAATTAATATGCTCCTAGGGCTCAGAGATACCTATTCCTTTAGTGGATTAGTGGCTGTTTCCTAGAGAGTGAAAGGGATTTAGGCTTCATTTTTGTGGGTACAAGTAACACACACACAATGAGAATTGCATTTCCAGCCTGCCTGACGCTGGAGTGAAGCTTCCAAATGTAGTTCAACGCAGCTGCCTTTCTGAGTCAAAGGATGTTCCAGTGCTTGCTGTGCTCAGAGCCTTCCCAGGAAGCAGGGTAATGAGTTTAATGAGGCTTTGATCAGTGGAGCCCTGAAGAAATGGAAATTGGTGGGATTCTTCAGAGCTTCATCTGTGGCCCCTTAGGGACAGTTGTTGCTTGGTGGCAATTACCCTTTCTGGGGTGATCTTTTTGTAGCAGGAGGGATCTGGCAGCTTTTTTAGGCGCTGGATCAGAGCAATGGGATTTCTGGAGCACTTGGCTATGAAATACTTAGGGAAAGGGAGGAAGCTGCAGTGGTGGTGAGCACAGAGCTGGTAGTGAGGCTGTATCCAATGTGTGTTCTGAAGAAGCCGCTGCCAGAAGGGAGGACCGGCCCCTGAGGGGCTGGGAAGGGGGTGAGAACATTTCAGCTGTGAGCTCCTCACCCTCAGAAATCCAGCATTCCCCAACAAATTCCTGCTGGTTTTCCCCCGTCTCTCTGCTGCCGATCTTGGTCTGGGTTTGGGTAAGTCCTGTGAGTGCCCGAGCACTGTTGAGGTGGCTTTGACTCCATGTGAGCTGCTGCTCATCCCGTTGTGCGGCTGGGAGATGATGCGGGTGCTTTATGGGAAGTGGAACTGCTGCTGTGCTTCCAGCAGATGGGCCTGGGCAGGACCTGTTCTCGGGAATACCATTGAACTTCATTAGAAACCTCTTTTCTGGGGGGTTCTATTTGGCTCCTGGGCCACAGCTTTACTGAGAGAGGTGAATCTCTTGGCTGTGTCTGTGGAGCCCTCCCTTGGGGTCTCTATAGCAGGAGGAGGTGCGTGGCTATTGGCACAACCACGAGGCTGTGCCAGGGAGATCCTGTCCAAAATAGTTGCATTTGGGATGAAGCTTTTCATGGACAAATCAAACAGAACACCCATTTTCTGCAATCCACCATTTCTGTTGACTGAAGGCATTCCCTTGGGTCCATTAACTGAGTCTGGCAACAGCTCGGCCCTGCCTTGTGTTTAAACAAGCCTGTGAGCAGCTGGTGAGAATGCAGACAGTGCTGGCTCTGGAGAGGATCAGGAGCAGGGATGCTGGCGCACCAGGAGCAGGGATGCTGGTGCACCAAGAGCAGGAACTGGTTTCTGGAGCACCAGTTTGGAGCCTTTCCGGGTCTTGGCTGTTGTGGTGGTCCCCAGCCAGCGTTTAAACTGACTGGATTGGGATTGGGGTGGGACTGGGGTTGGTTTAAGCAAAGCCAAATGTGGGTGGGATTAGTCCAAGAGCTCAGTTTTGGGCTGGAAAACCAGAGAAGAGAGAACTTGTGCAGATAGGAGGGAAAAGTGGAGTCCCGGAGGCTCACTCTTGATGTCAGATGCTGTGGAATCCAGCAGCCGTGGTGATGGTTCCTGGGGAAGCTCTGCTGTTGTCATGTCATTGCCAAGAGGAGATGCAGCTCCTCGGGGTGGGCTCCATGCGTGTTCTCCATGCCCTGGCTGGATGTGCGCGGGGGGAACGTTGGGATGGTTCTGGAAGGGAGAAGCCATCTCGCAAGAAGAGCAGGATGAACACAGCAGCGTTGTGTGATGCTCTGGAAACCATAGAAACAGTTGTAAGGTGCTGATTCTCCCCGGCACTGGGATCCCAGGGACTCATTGGAGAGGTGACTCTTGGATCTGTTTGGTAACAGCCCCCAGAGCAGTGTGGGTGTTGGTAGGGAAAGGTGGGTATAAACAGACCCCATGTTTGTGGAAATGGGTAGATCTCTTCCCGTTGCTCTATGGATCTTGCCCAGGGCAGGCTCCTGCTTTCCCTGGATCACTGGCTGAGGCACCAGCACGTCTGGGACCCTTCAGAGTGGTGCCGGTGCAGAAGCTATTGGGTGTTCCAGTGGAAGAACTGGGATTTGCAGCACGCTTCTCTCTTCTCTGCAGCACTGGGTTTGGTGTTGCCAGAGCAGCATCTGCCACATAGCAAGTGTTTAAGTCCCATCAGTTGGTGCTGGCACGGGGTAAAGCGTGTGGATTTGTCCTTTCCAGCATTTGCTGTCTGCTGTGGCTCTGAGTGACTTCTGGAGAGTACAGCATATGGTGATGGATGATCAAGGCCCTTGCTCTTAACCTTCTTATCCAGGGACCTCCTGTTAAAAGAGAGATTCCAGGAGCCTTTTTCCTTCTTGGAGCGTGGAGAGGAAAGGTTTTGCTGGGTAGTTCAATAGGGAAAGTGGGACTCAGTTGCTTGCTCTGCCCCTGACTCGTGTCTGGGAGTGATGGAAGCGCTAGCTCTGCCTGCCTGTGCATGGATGGGGAGGATGGATGCTCTCCAGTGGTCCTGAGGCCCTGCTGAGGTGCTGGAGCACAGCCTGCCCCACATCAGCAGGGCAGCCCTGACCAATTCAGCCTGTGCTGCAGCTCCATCGGGATACAGGAATCCTTTGCAGCAGGCTTCAAAGTACTTTGTTGGGGCAGAAGTGGGTTTGCTGTCAGTGGGCAATGCTTCTTTTCCCTCTTAAAGCCTAAGGTGTCCCCAGAGCACTGATAGAAATCAAGATTCATGCTTCCATTGCATTGCACGGGGGGGTTGTGAGCTTGGATACTGCTTAATCATGCTTTAATTCATGGAAAACTACTTTTTCCTCAGCCCGCTGCGCAGAGAGCCAAGCAGAGGCAAAGTTTTGCTGCAGATGTGAGTTTGTCTCCATGCTAAAGTGATTTTTCTATGTGTCTTTTGCCTACTTCCCCGGAGTATTCTGAAGTTTAACTAATCCTCACGAAGCACTTGGAATGTCTGAGTGAAAGACTTTGAGAGGAGCAAAGTATTTTTCCTTCCCTGAGCAAATTCCTGGTGTAAAGAATCCTGGAGAGGAGACTCACACACTCCATCATCTGGCTCTTGTTAGTAAACAACTCGCATTTTCCCATCAATTTACTAATGGTAATTGCTACTCTGAGGCTACAGTCAGGTTTTGAAACCAAATCCTGCCTGGCCCATTTGTCCCTGAATGACACACACGATTGATGTGTCTCGTAGTGAAAAAGGACTTGGCTTTGGTGGGGAAGGACAAATTATCAGCTATAGATAAACCCAGCATCCTGCTGACTGCTCTTGCTCTGCAATTCCAGTGACCAGGGAATAAAAGCTGAGCAGACAGAAGGGAGAGGGCATTTTTCCAGCTCACTGTTGCCCCAAGCCCTGGTCCCTGCTGCAGTGGCCTCTGGCTGCCTTTCCCTCTCCAGTGGCTGTTTGACACGGCAGGCAATGGGCTGCCTCACGTCTCTCCTGGCTGGGCTGACCTCGGGATGCAGCGGACTCTTTGCCTTGCTTGGGAAGCGGCTCCTTTGTTCTCACAATAGGGGGAAACCAGGAGAGAAATGTGAAGCATCTTTTTCTTCCCTCCCCTGCTGGTGCCTTGGGAAGATGTCAATTGGTTTGGCTAAAATGTGCCTTGGTTTTAAAGCCTCTGAGCTCCGCCGAGAGCCTGGCGCTGTCTGAGCCTATTGTGAGGGGCATGTGCCATTCACGCTGTCCCTCCTGGGGAAGGGCAGCAGTGGCAAGATGCTCTTCTTCATGGTGCTTTCAGCCTGGGCTGGTCCCTGTCAGGTTGCGTGTGTGTTTTCTACACAGGGGGAGAATAGAAAACTGCTGTAAGAGGACGGTGCAAAACCAGGGGCTTATTTTCCAGAGGATTCAAAGGTAGATGATCAGGTCTGAAAAGCTGGATGTGTTACAGAAAACCTGCAGGGGCTGGAGACAGGGCTCAGGCTGAAGAGCTCCTGCTCTACATCAGCTGGTCTTAATTATGGTACCTTGGGGACCTCTAAGGCATTGGATGGGGAAGTGTGGAAACCCCCCAGGCACAGACTGCGGTGCAGCAGGACCTGCTCCTTGCAGCCACTGTGCTTCCTGCAACGACCCATGTGGTGAAGGACTGAGGTGTGTGATGTGGTGCTGTCTTTGCTGTCTGGCTGCTGCACCTCTGCTGTCGGCTGCTGCCTCTTCCAGACAAAGACCCAAGTCCAAGACCTCGCTGTGCAGCTTGTACCCAGAGCTCTCCCAGGTCCTGCAGGGGCAGGCTTCCTGCAATGGGTGATGGATCATCTCTTTGTGGGCACCAGGTGGGTCAGACCCATGGGCAGGGCTCCCCAGGAGCCAGGGGCTTGCTGGGCACCTCATCACTATGCACCTTGCTGTGACCTTGCCTTCTGTAGCAGAAATACTCCGAGACACAGACTCTGCTATATATAATCCGTGCTCCACGCCTCTCCCTGGGGAGAAGGCGAGAGAGCAAACATGTGCCAGGCGTTAGTCACGTTGCGCTCGGAGGCTGCTCACATTCCAGCATGATGTGATGATGAGCCACAGGAGAGGATCCCTGTCCTGTCTGATGCTGCTCTCCTAGGGTTTCACTTGGCACCGTGCTGCAGGACCTGGCCTCATAAGCCTCAGGAAGGAGATCTGGATGCTGAGCCTTGTACTAGTGAGGAGGGAGGGGTTGGGATATCCCTTTTCCAAGGCAGTGTAGGGGCTTCTCATTCCAATCCCTTTGGTGTCCTGAGGAGAGCATCAAGCACAGGGGTTACTGTGCGAGCGCACAGTGCATGTCCTTTTGCTGAGACAAAACCATCCCCAACCATTCATGTCTGCTTTCAGACTGGTGTCAGGAGCAAAGGTGCAGTGCCCAGGAGCTGCCTTGTGTGGTGGAGAACAGGCCAGTCAGTGACCAGTCAGTGATGCTGGTCCTGGCACAAACCCCTTCTTCCTCCTCCCTCTCTGCTCCAGGAATCCCAAAGCATCCAGAAAGCTCTGCTGAATGCAGCTGAAAGGGGGGGAAAGGCTTCCTCAGGGGGGGATTTTTTCACTGTTGTCAGGCTGTTTTATCTTGGGAAGAGCGGGGGCATCTTCAAAATGAGCCGAGGAATCCTGGCGCACCATTTCTGCCAGTCAGGAGGGTTGCAACAGGTACAACATTTGCTTTGAGGTTTGTGCTCTGGCAGAAATGAGGACATCCAGAGACGTCTTGACATCTCACTTTGCTAACGTTTCTGTCTCAATTCCTGGCAGGGAGGAGACAATCTCCAAATGGCTGTTCCCTCTCAGCTCCCTTCCTCCGCTCAGGAACAAGCTGCTAATAGCCGGGAAGAGGCTGAGAACAGGCGTGTGGAAGGAGCTTCCCCTCCTGTTAGACAGCAAGAAATAGTGGCTGGAGGCAGCACCTCTTTCTTGCTATCGAATGAGCTGGTTCCCTGAGGGGAAATCAGTGCATGGGGCTGCCTGATGCAGCTCCCTGCAGGAGCTGGGAGCTGGCCATCAGCATCTGGGACATCCCTTTTGCCTTCCCTTTCTCCTACCTGCGGCTCAAGGAGCAGCCCTGAGCAGGATTGAGCCTTTGGCTTAAGTCAGGGGGTATTTTCCTCCCTGCTCCATTGTGATTACAAATGATGGGAAGCCTGTGGCATTATTCATTCATTTGTGCAGCATTCTCCATGCATCCCAAAGCACTTTATGGGAGTGCTTAGTGCTCCTCGGTGCTGCTGTAAAGTAAATCCAAGGCAGAGCTTTAATGAGCACCATCTCTGCTCATCACAGAGCCGTTCCCGGTTTACTTCCCGCTTATCTGTTGTGTGGGATGGCAGGTTCCGAAAATAGTCATCTTTTCTCATTGCAGCGTGTGTGTGTCGTTCTCTCCAGTCTGACATTTGTTAAATCTGCTCTGGTTTTATCATTGGTAGTGATGGAGAAAGGATGGGACGAGTCCATACCCTGTCAAAGGCTCGTAGCATCATGAGAGCTCATCGCACATCTCCAAAGCTGGGGCCTCCCTTGGCCTCCTTAGGTTCAGATAAGAAGCAGCTCTTCCCTGTGAGGGTGCTGAGGTGCTGGCACAGGGTGCCCAGAGAAGCTGTGGCTGCCCCATCCCTGGCAGTGCTCAAGGCCAGGTTGGGCACAGGGGCTTGGAGCAACTGCTCCAGTGGAAGGTGTCCCTGCCTGTGGCAGGGGTTGGAGCTGGAGGAGCTTTAAGGTCCCTTCAACCCAAACTGTGTGATTCTGTATTGCTGCAGACCAGCTCCCTTGCTCCTCCTTTTGTTTCTGCCTCCAGAAGTGATGTGGCAGCAGCTATTTGGACGGTATTGTGTGTAATGTTGCATGCAGGGAATCCCCATGTCCTTAGGCTGATGGCTTGGACGCTGTTCCCAGGCAGCAGGGAAGTGCTGGTGATTTCCAGGCCTGTTGGAAATCACTTGACCTGCCCAAGATGCTGGTGTTGGGAACAGACTCCAGGCCTGACTCCTGTCCAAACCCGGCTGTTGCCAGTCTTGGCTGCTCCTCTCCAGCATTACCTGCTTGGCACAAGAATGATGGGGATGGAGCTGGAATGAAATGACTTCCTCAATCCAGCGGGTGAATATCAGTTCAGAGAGATGGAACTCGTGTGATTTCTGTGAAGTCCATGTGAATGGATGGCACTGGGGCTGTCCTCAGACAGGGCAGCTCAGTAATGTGCCGCCTCTTGACCTGCTCTTGAATCTGGCACAGCCTTGTCAGTGCCTGGGCTTGGCTGGAGCAGGGTGGCCACATCCAGCCCAGAGGTGGATTCTGTTCTTATGCATCAGGTTTTCACTAGTGCTGTTTCGCTGCTGGGTGCTGTAGCGTGAGCCTGGCTGTACAATAGTAGCTGCAGGTTCATTCTTTTGCTTCCCTCTATTCCTGTGCTTGCCACACACATGACTAAGGAGCAAAAACAATCTAGTGGAGTGACTCATCCCTTTCAAGAAGGTGGGTTAAGAGCAGCAAGAGACAGCAAAAGCGTGGAAATAGCAGCCACAGGGGAGCTGTGCTGTGTTGCTTCCCCCAGTCTGCTCTGGCCACGTTGAAGGCTTGGGTCATCCATGATTTGTGCTGGTGAGAACTGGTTACGAGGTTGGCTGATGCGACATTCCCTACGTAAAAGCAGAGGGGATTTATTTGAAACAGAAGATCTGCTGTTTCTGTGGGTTTGTCTCAGTTTAAGCTGTGTCTTGGATGATCAGTGGAAGGTGAAGAGATGAAAGAGCCGAGGCTGGCTCAAGAGTACTCACTGCATGACTGAATGAGATGCTTCTACACCTTGTAGCCACAGTGTTCTCCAGGTTACTTCAGCACAGCAAGTTGCTCTAAAAGTCTAATGGGTTTTATTGCTTCCAAACCAGCTTCTGGGGTGTTTGGCATCCCTGAAGTCCATTGACAGTAACTACAGAGCAGTGGAACTTGGGGTTTGAGTCTCTGTTTCCTTTCTCTTTTAGATCAATGAGCTCAGCAATGTTCCTGTCCCTGTCATGTTAATGCCAGATGACTTTAAAGCCTACAGTAAGATTAAGGTGGACAATCATCTATTCAACAAGTAAGTAGGTGCTTCCCAAGTTGTCTCTTTGCTGTGGCACAGTGAAGGCCTTTTGGTTTGTTCCCTGTTGCAATGGCAAGAGGATGTGGCATGGCTGGACCCAGGCCCCCAGTCTGTGCCCTGCCCAGACCCCTCAAGAGGACATGGTGGGGGTCAGTCTGTCACTGAGATGCTGTCTCATGGCTTGGTTTATAGCCTGTGAGGGATAAGAAGTCTGGTAAGGCCAGGCTCAGAAGTGGCACCACTACAAAGCAAGTTACGTGGACTGGGCAGTTCGGAGTTCCCAAAGTATACCTTGTGCAGCAAAGTCCAGCCCTAGGGCCTTGGACTCTTGGTTATGCGCAAAACTGACGGAGAACAGTGACTCTTGCAGTGTCCTGTCTGGGTGTTCCCCAAATGCCATGGACCATGGAGCAGAGGGCAGGATTCTCTCTGTGGCCTCCTGAGTTCTTTGTCTCTTTAAGACTGTTCACCGGAGACAGCTGTGAGGCTGTGTTGTAGCTCTGGCCCAGGGGTTTGTATGGATTTACCCCCTTCTCCTTTTCCTAGAGATGAAGGTTTGGAAGCCCTGGGGAAGCCGTGGTTGTGACTGGTGCTGAGCACCGTGTTTTCCACCCTGGCTCTGTGTGTGTGTTGTGCTCCCTGATTAATGCTTCAGTTTCACTCAATTTTAGAGGGATCAGCGTTTAAGAGTGGGAGTGTGATTCAAAAGTTTGTCTTCTCTGGCACTTACAATTTGCAGTATCTGCTCTTCCCTCTTCTCCTACAGAGAGTTTAGTTTCCCACATACTAATGCAAAGGATTCTCATTGAGAATGAGCTGACAACATCTCCCACCGTGTCCAAGCAGGACCATCCTCTCTGCTTCTTCCCACTGGGCAGAAGAAGAGCTCTGCTAAGGAGGATACGCGGCATCCCTCAGCCATGGGGAATGCTGTGTGGTGTCCACTCTTCTCTGGGGAGGCCTGGCAGCAGAGCTGGCTCTGGAATGCTGGGGTCTGGAACGTGCCTGGCTGGAGCTGATCCCTGTCCTCTCCTTTGGGTTCTGGGTCAGATGGTTTGTCGCGTGTTGACCTACAAGTGATCTGATCTGATCTGAAATCAGAGCTCCCTCCTTCCTTTCCTGCAGCTTTTCATCTTGAACAGTAGCAGTGTGTTGCAGGGGGCAGCTGTGTTACTGAAGGGAACAAAGCAACAAAGGAAGGGGAAAGAGAGAAATGGTTCTGTCAGATCTGTGCTTGTGACAGGGGAGATTGTTCTGTTCAGACAGACATCCTCATGCAAGAAGCCCTTTAGGCCTGCAAATGTTTCTGGGAAGAGATGACTCTTGTGGGCATCCAAAGAAACAAGCTATCCTCATGAGGGCAAATATGTGCAGAATAGGGCCCTCCTAGGTAGAAGGGGACTTGGATATCCCAGGGGGTTAGCAGTGAGGTGGGAGAAGAATTGAGTGTGATTTCCCAAGCTGATCATTGCACAAGAATCTCTTTTCTGCTTTGCCCTAGGGAAAACCTGCCAAGTCGCTTTAAATTTAAGGAATATTGTCCACTGGTGTTCCGAAACCTCCGGGAGAGATTTGGGATTGATGATCAAGACTACCAGGTACAGTCTCTTCTTTCCCTACCCTCCAAACACCTTTCCCTGGGATACAAGAACCAAACTGGCAGAGAAACTGTGATACAGCATTCTTGTGGGGCCAGTTTTTAGGGGTTTGTTATCACAGTTGGAATGGGTTTCCCATAAGCCCTAAGGGCTCACAGCAGTGGAGTACATCTTGCTGTGCCAAGCACTGGGCAATTGCAGGATGAAGAGATGGTCCCTGCTGCAGAGAGCATGTAGTCTAGGCAGAAAAGAAGAGGCAGCAGATGGTTGCAGACAGGCAGGAGCTGGAGGATAACAATGATGTAGTGCAGAACATCTGCAAGGAAAATGAGTCTGTCGTGGCTTCACAGGTTCAGGTGCTGCTTTCACCAAGGGTGTGCCAAGGACTGGTGCTGTTGGATTGGGTTTATCAAGGTGGCTGCTGCTTTGGGATGTGACGCTAAAGGCCAAAGGCTCAGGCTTGCCTTGATGGGGAGAGAGATTTTCTTGTATAATAGCACTGAGCTTATCCAGTGAAAGAGATGGCACAGCTCTTGCTGGTGCAGCAGGGCTGTCCTTCCACACACAGCAGGAGCTGTGTAGTAGCAGACTGCTTGGAGACCTCTTAACTGGGGGAAAAGCCAGTGCAGAAGAGGGTGGCTTTGATAGCTGCATGGCCTTTAGCAGGCTGGGGTTAGGTAATTAAACCCGGTGTCTTTAGCATGGCTGCAGTTGATAAGGTCTGGCAGAGCTCCAGCACTCTGCTTGAGGGCTTCAACTCAAATCCTCCCTGGAATCCACCAGCCCAGAGAGGCACCACAGCACTGGAGCAGTGGGTGAGTGGCACAAGCTGCTTGCTCTCTCCCTTCTTTGCTTCACTGCTGCCTGTGTTGTGAGGAGAGGAGATAGGAGCAGGGCTGTTCCTGCTGATCCCACCACACTGCTTCCTTCTGGGAGTGTGTGTGTGCCTGCCCCCATGTCCACATACATCTCCATATGCTCTCCCCAAGCATGTCAGAATTCTCCCAGATTGTATCTAGATTATGCCTGATCTCACTCTGTTTCGAGGTTAATATCGTTAAGAGATCTGTTTTCTTAGCCCATGGCTTGCTGCATTGGGAAGATGCTGCATCAGGAAGATGCTGCATCAGGAAGATGCTGCGTTTACTCAATGAAGTCTCATGGATGGGGCAAAGAGCAGCTGTGTAGCACCTGCATCCCATCCTCTGCCTCCTAGTCCAGACCAAGAGGGGAGCACACCAATCTCTGTGAGAAGGGGTGACCTCTGAGGATACAGGCTCGATGTTGGGGCTTTTTACTGCCTCCTTTTACTGTCTCAACTGCCTCTCTCCTGCCTGCCAGGGCTCATCCCACTCTGCTGCCTGTTCTCAGGCAGTGCTGGGCACTCGGAGGCTGTTTGCTCAAACTGAGACGTATTTTTCAAGCAGCACTGACAGTCATCTTTGCTTTTCTTCTGCAAGGGGCCAGCCATCCCCAGGAGGAATGGTAAATGCTGCCTGCTGCAGCTCTGGGCTGGGTGAGTGCTCATGGGCTGACAGAGACAAAGCTGAGCCCAGGTTCTTTGTGCCTGTCCTTACCTGCGAGCTGTGCGCACGGATCTCTCCTGCTTGTGCTGGAAGAGCTCTTCTATTTTCAGGACAGGGCTGCTCAGCCCATGCTTTTCCTGAGCACATGCCTATGAGATTATTGGTTTCATTTATTCCCTCCTCCCCTCAGGCTTGTTCTCTGGGTGCCAGAGAGAAGCAGTACCAGCACCTTCTGGGCTGTTGGCAGTGGCTCATGCCAGGCTGCGTGTGGCTCTTGAGGGGGCTGCTTGGCCAGCAGCACCCTGCCCCTCGGGTTGTTGTTGGTTCTCACTACCTGGTTCCTCATTGCCACTTTAGCTGTTGGTCTGAAGGATTACTTCTCCCATCTTTGGCTCTTTAGAAGCCAGCAGCTAGAATAGAAAGCAGAAGACATTTATTGAGCTAAATGCAGGTGGGTAAAATGTGATGGCTTCAGTGGGAATCGAGCCAGACTGCTAAATATAACACCCCAACTGGGGAAGAGGTGGGAGTGACAGGAAAGGAACGAAGTAAACCGAAGGGCTGTAAATTTGGTCATGTCCATATGTGGTCATGGTTTCTGCTTCCCATCTCTTCTAGAAGAAAAGCTCTGCGGTTTTGAGGTGAGGGGTGATTAAATTGTGGAGCACGGACTCATTTGCAAATGTCAGTAAGAAGAGAAGGGTTTTAAGGGTTTGTTTTTTTTGTTTGCCTTTCTTTTCCTGATGGTTTCTAAAGCCATTGGCAGGAGCAGAGTTTTTCCCCTGCTTCATTAAAGTTTTAAAGCTTTAAATGCTTCATTGTGAAAGGAAACCTCTGAGCTCACTTGCAGCGTGACATGGTAAATCCCTCTTTCATAGCAGGCTCGCCTCGCCTGTGTCTGCAGAAGAGCAGGCTCCCTCTGCTGCCTGCTCCTCAGGAAGCTGAGAGGAAAAGAGAGCAGTGTAACCAGCAGCTAAAATACACATGGTGAAATGCATTGTACAGCCCTGAGATCCTAAAAGACACCGAAGACCACTACTCAGTGTCACTGCTTCGGAGCACAACTCAACTCTCCCCATCTGCCTGCACCACTGGCAAGGAAATACCAGTGAGAGCCATCACTGGCTGACAGAATGGCTTCTAAACCAGCACTGGTGACTGGGCTGGTGGAGTCGGAAGGCAGCTGCTGGGGAGTGACACAGGAAACAAGCAGGAGGCTGGGGACCTGTTTGACTTGGTCTGGAAGGTGTGAAGAGCAGTGGCTCCAGCAGTGGGATGAGGCTCCTTACCTGGGGAGAGGCTTCAGAACACATTGGGGCTCAGGGAATGTTGTGGGGATGCTCTGCAGTTTGCCTGGGATTTTCCAGTCGTGCTGCAAGTAGGAAAAGAAGCTGCAATGGTTCGTTGCTAAGGGTGGAGACAGGGATGTAAAGACAGATGCTGCTGGTTGTCGGAAGAACAACCAAGCTATTTATACTCCCAGTCTTTTTCATCCCATTGTAGGAAGAGCAGAAGCTGAGGGTGGCTTTTGCTTTCAGGGGGACCTGTAAAGGATGCCCAAACAGTGAGGTTTTAGCCAGTTTAGGCTGCTTGACGGAAAAGAAGTCAGGCCATTTCCTTCATTGTGTTCTGGTTTTCTTTAAGCCTTTAGAAATATCCTGACTGTTCTTAAGCTTCCAGGAGGAAAAGGAGTCTTGGCCTGTGTATAAAAAGCTCTTAGTAAAAAACCTCATCAAAAATACATGCCAGGTGATGGAGTGAACCAGGTAAATCAATAGTTGGGTTAACCTGGGTACTCTGAGCACTCAAGGATGCTTCCAATGGTCACGATTGAAACGTTCTCTGAAGCTTGGCCACCGTCACGCTTACAGAGGTGGACCACAACTGTCCCTGGGTTGTCTGTTCCAGAGCCAGGTTGTGGAGCTGGCTCAGGTCACAGAATCATAGAATAGTTAGGGTTGGAAAGGACCCTAAGATCATCCAGTTCCAACCCCCCTGCCATGGGCAGGGACACCTCCCTCTAAACCATGCCACCCAAGGCTCTGTCCAACCTGGACTTGAACACTGCCAGCGATGGAGCATTCACATCTTCCCTGGGCAACCCATTCCAGTGCCTCAGCACCCTCACAGTAAAGGATTTCTTCCTCATATCCAATCTAAACTTCCCCTGTTTCAGTTTGAACCCCTTACCCCATGTCCTATCACTACAGTCCCTAATGAAGAGTCCCTCCCCAGCATCCCTATAGCCCCCCTTCAGATACTGGAAGGCTGCTATGAGGTCTCCACACAGCCTTCTCTTCTCCAGGCTGAACAGCCCCAACTTTCTCAGCCTATCTTCATACAGGAGGTGCTCCATTCCCTGGTCATCCTCGTAAAAGATCTCATCTGCTTTTGTTTCTTCTCCAGGGAGGTGGCAGCTTCTGCTTCTCCTCCCCACTTTGCTCTGTTCTGGTTCCCTCAGAACTCGGTGACGCGCAGCGCGCCAGTGAACAGTGACAGCCAGGGCCGGTGCGGGGCCCGCTTCCTCACCACCTACGACAGGAGGTTCGTCATCAAGGCAGTGTCGAGTGAGGATGTAGCAGAGATGCACAACATCTTAAAGAAGTACCATCAGGTACGGTGAGTCTGGAAGCCTGGCGGGGAGGTGGCAAACACCTTGGGGAGCAGGCGGTGATGGGGAACTGGAGCTTGGATCTGCGGTGTGCAACCTGACAGAGCTTGCAAAGAGCTTATGCGGGAGACAATGGTGTCCCTTAGCGTTGGAGAGCCAGTTATGGCACAGTTGCCTGCTTCTTCACTATGCTGAGCCCCTTCCCAGCTCACCCTGTTCCTTGTATCAATGAATGGTGGATCGCTGGTACCTGAGATCCGTAAACATGCTCCTAATTCCATCCTTTGAATTAGACTTTCCAGAGGCACCAGGGAGTAGACAGTTACATGCAGCAGGGAAGGGAGGGCAAACTGGGACAGCTGAGAATGTTCTACCCTTGTCCACGTTATCTGCCAGTGGACCTTCTCTACACCTTCAGATACACTCACACAACCACAAGAAGTGAAGTTTAGCCAGTGCCAACAACACACTCGCCCTGCTGAGGCTGAGTGAGGGTCATGCACACCTAGCCTGCCACAGCAGACATGCACGCACAGTGGGATGCTCTGTCTGCTCAGGGCTGGAAGGTTCTTACAATGCTCTAACTTGCTCTTCTTGAGATCCTCAGAGCCATTTGCAAGCCTCTTTCCTTTCCCATCGGTGTCAGATGGCTGAAACTGGAGGCTTCGCTATCAGCGTCTTGCTGAGCTGTCAGAGATGGGTTTGTGTGACAGTACTGTCTTCCTCTGCCCTTTCCTTCCCCACCCTCCTCCAGTTCATAGTGGAGTGTCACGGGAACACCCTCCTGCCTCAGTTCCTTGGCATGTACCGGCTCACCGTGGATGGAGTGGAAACCTACATGGTGGTCACCAGAAACGTGTTTAGTCACAGGCTGACTGTGCACAGGAAATATGACCTGAAGGTGAGGGTTTGGAGGGCAGTCATGGAGCTGAGCTCCTTTTCCAGAGGGGTGGGAGTTGGTCTTTGTGACACCCATTTGACCAGGTCCTGGGCTTTGGATTTTGGTCAGGGGATCAGGTTTTGGGGGCTGTGGATGGAGCTCCACCTGGAGTTCAAATGTTGTTCCATTCCCCCACCACAAATGGCCTTTGCTACACCAGGGAGGCCTATAAGTCTACCTTGGGCATGAAAAAGGGGCTGAGAACTGATGTTAAAGCTATTTCTGTTATTTTTCTGCATGGAGGAATTAAATGGTGTTGAGGAATTCTTTGGGAATATGACACATAGTGGAGCAATGCTCTCTTCTTTATTCTTTTATCAGGGCTCAACAGTATCCAGGGAAGCAAGCGATAAAGAGAAGGTATGGACCATCCCTGGCCAGCCTTTCCTTCTTCCAGGTGGTTGGAAGCAGATGGATCCAACTGACTTCCCTTTTCCAAAGGGGTATTGAGCGTGGGATATTAAATGGGCCTTGAGTGATAAGCTGTTTCTGTCCCACCTTTCAGGCTGTGCCCAGTAACTGCTCAAGAAGAGGTGGTGCAGATTCTGGTGCCCTGCTCTGTTGACACTATCAGGAGTGGGGGGAACTTGTTGAGGGACAATCCCCCGTGTACCAAAGCCCACATTAGTGCAATGGTGTCTTTATGGAAGCATTTCTTCATAGCACTCCCTGAGTACCAAACTGCATCAGGTCAGCAGTTAGCTTTTGCAACAGATGCCTTATAAACCAAAGCAGCTCCTCTCAGGTTCTTGGCATATCTCTGTGTGTTTTTCACTTTGATTTCTGGTGCCATCAGGGGAACTTGTGACTAAGAATCTGCCTCTGCAGAACTTTGCCTGTGATGCTGCTGTGAAAAGTCCTGTTGAAATCACAGTAGTAACTCGTGGTACTACATGTTTTGCACATGGGATTTTCAGGTTTGGGACTGCAGAGTAAATCTACTCCAGCCTGGCCTAAAATTCGATCTGTGGTGTGAGCCAAGGAACTCCCATTTACACTGAATGCTCTGGTGTCAAGGCCCAGCCACATCGTGCACAAGTGACCCAGCTTGCTGGCTGTTTGCTCCCCAGCCTTTGCTGCTTCTGCACTTTGTCTCAGACCATTCATACTAGATCTGTATAAAGCCATCAGACGCTCGTATGTCATTCTCAGAACAAAATCATTGAATTCCCAATTGTACGAAGGGGTTTCGTGCTCTTCCGTAGCCCTGAGAAGTGCTCGGGGCCTGCTGCAAGCACATTCCTCACAGAGCAGTGGGTTTAAGCCTTTCCTGAAGTCTTCTGGAAGAGAAGCGTGTTTTTCCCAAGCCTTCCTCCAGCCAGAAGCCAGCAAAATGAATTTCTTTTCTATTCTGGGAGCTCCTCTATTCTTGGGCATCTCTGGCTGGAGCCCAGCTTTGGAGCTTTCAACCTGCAGCAGTCTTTGAAGTTGGGTTGTTCTCTATGTCTCCCTTCAGTTTCCCCTTAGATCCAGCTCAGCACATGGATTCACTGACAAATACTGTGCTCTGCCTAATGCCATTTTCATACTTAGTGGACAGGATGAGCCACTTCACCTTATAAGCAGCCAAAACACCCTGATGCAAGCCCACACTTGATCAGAGTCTCTGTGCACTCCATGTAGCAGCCCTCCCCCAGGAAGCAGGGCTTTGGAGAGTCTGACACAGGCTTCTTGTTGCAGGCCAAGGATCTACCAACGTTCAAGGACAATGACTTCTTGAATGAGGGCCAGAAGCTGCACGTTGGAGAAGAGAGTAAAAAGAACTTCCTTGAGAAGCTGAAGAGGGATGTGGAGGTAGAGTTTCCTGGGGGGTGGCTTGTAACTGTCTCCCATAACTGGGTCCTCACTGTGGCCCCAGTAGTAGCTGCAAAGGATGCCATTCCTGGATCAGTCAAGCAAGTACAGTCAAGGATATGCTGATGCCAGAGAATCTGATTAGAATCTCTGGAGTCTAATAAGGGTTTAGCTCTTGCTGCAGCCCATCCTTAGGGAGATACTGGCAGGGCAGGACTGATAATCTCTCATCCCACATAGACGCTGCTGTTCTCACTCATCTCTTTCTCCCAGTTTTTAGCTCAGCTGAAGATTATGGACTACAGCTTGCTGGTTGGGATCCACGATGTTGACAGAGCAGAGCAGGAAGAGATGGAAGTGGAGGATCGGGCAGAGGACGAGGAGTGTGAGAACGATGGGCTGGGAGGCAACCCCATCTCCTCCTATGGCACCCCCCCTGACAGCCCTGGCAACCTCCTCAACTACCCACGTTTCTTTGGGCCTGGGGAGTTCGATCCCTCTGTCGACGTCTACGCCATGAAAAGCCACGAAAGTGAGTATCCTGGGATACTGAGAAGCTCTGGAGGGCAGAGGGGGTGTCCTGTGGTCTGGTTGGGCTAAATGGAACAGGAGGACTGCGCACACAGAGAGGGGGATTCTGCCAAGTGTCTCTCCTTTGCTGTGCTGGTTGTGGATGGTGTGAGTTGGAATAGGTAGAAGTGATGCTTGGAGAATAGTGGCATGGTCAGAGAGTATGTGGGCCTCTGGTGTGCTGTTTCCAGTCATTCTTCTCTACCCCTTTACAGCCTCCAGCTCCTTGCTTTCTCTGCTAGACGCAGCAAACCAGCCATGTATTTCTAGAGGAGGGGGGCTTTGCTCACAGCTCAGGGCGTGCTAGCGACTCTCTTGCCTTGCTAGGTGCCCCCAAGAAGGAAGTGTACTTCATGGCCATTATAGACATTCTTACGCCATATGATGCGAAGAAGAAAGCTGCACATGCTGCCAAAACAGTGAAACATGGGGTAAGCAGCCAGCCACTGCAGGGAGGATGGGCTTTGGGGCTTCTGCTTTGCCCGCGTGCGCATGGGTGATGCCTCCTAACTCTGATTTTTCTATCAGTATGGAAGTTCTCCAGTGATTCCATGGCCAAAAACAGCTCTTCCCTCATTTAGCATCTTCCCAGACTGTCTTGCAGAGGCTTTCCCAGTTTGGGAGGTGCTTGATTTCCCTGGTGTGGCACCAAATTGCCTCACCGAGCACAAAAAACTGGCTGCAGGGAGGCGTGATACCCTGTTTCCCCCCTCCTGGGGCCAGTCCTGCTCCCTAGTAACAATCCCAAGCTTCCCCAGAAGGGCTTGGAAAGAGCCTGGGTCAGGAGGACATGGAGTTTTTCATGCTCCTTCCAAATCCCTTGTAAACCATATGAGAACAAATCCAGCGCTTTGGCTCTGCGGTCTGCAGAAGGTCCAACTGGACCTAAACTCAGTTCCTTGGGGATGTCTCTTGACCTCTTGATGGGTTTTTTCCCCCTTAGAACTTGCACTTTGTTATGGGGCTGTCCCAGGCTCTGCTGACATGATCCTTCCCTGCTGCCCTCCCTCCTCTCCCCTTGGCAGTGCTGCAGGAGCTGCCCTTGGAGGAGGGTGTTGTGACTCCTGTCTCCTCTCTGCCTTGCAGGCTGGGGCAGAGATCTCCACCGTGAATCCAGAGCAGTACTCTAAGCGCTTCAATGAATTTATCTCCAATATCCTGACATAGTCGTCTTCAGCCTTCAGCGAGACATGAAGAGGAAGAGGGGGCTACTTCCAAACAGAGAACGCAGCCTGTGACACTAAAACAGACACTGTAGCAGCATGTGGGGTGTGCGTGTGTGTGCGTGTGTGAGTGTGCAAGAGCGAGTGTGTGGCACTGTGTGACTTAAGAGAAAACTAATTCTAGGTGCACCCTCCAATAGTCCACTTGACCCAGGTGGAAAAGTGGGGTTTTATGTTACAGAAGTGCCCAGACACAGATTTGAGGGCTTTTTAAAACAAGAAAAGTGCATTGTTTCAGCACTGTTCTTTCTAATGACATTTTCTCCTCTCTGATCAAGAGAATCCCAGAGGGGTATGATATGTGGCACTGTCTAGAAGTGGTCGCTCTAGGTCATGTTCAGTGGGAGTGAAGCAGTGCCTGATTCCACAAACTACTATTTTGGGTGTTTTTTTTATTATTGGACTGTCTTTACCAGAAGGACACACAAACCCTTTTATTTCCCTCTTGGTAGGAATTGGAAGGAAACTAGCTCACCATTTCAAGGACAGAAAATACTACTCTGATAAGGAGGAGTCGCTGAACTTTAGGTAAATTCAGACTGGGACGCTTCATGGTTTTGGGTTAATTTAAGTAAGACAAACTTTTGTAACTGCACTTGATTTCCAAGAAAGATGAGGGAAATGAACATCTACCAAAGATGATCACTTAAAGAGGTGTAACTCCTAGAACGTAAAGAAACAGGTATGAGAAGTAGTGGAGGCATTGAATGACCTCAGATAATAATGTGCTCGGACCCATTGTGCTTTAAATTGGCCAGCTATGAAGATTTCATAAAAGGAAAAAGACAAAAAAGGCATTTTGTACCTGTAGATATGGGATATATTTGACTATCCGGAGCGTTTTCCCTGTCGCACCTCAGTCAGGAATTACCGTGTCTCTTAGGTGACAGCTTAACGTCACACTTCTGCCAGTGTTAATCTAGCTAACGTTCAGTCTTCCTTACCAGCCCCATCTGCAACAGGTACTTGAATTTGTTTCCTGACGGAGGTTCTTTGCTTAGGTGGTTTATTTTTCACATGGCAATGTGACTTGCACACGAAGGAATTGGACTTCGCTACCAGTGGGGAGTGCTGGGAGCTGGGACTGTGGAGCGAGTCTCCCAGCTCCAAAGGACTCGGGACTTGAGCTGTGGTTGGTTTTACTCTTCTCTGCTCCATACCCCTCTCTAGAGCGACAGTCAAGGAGTGGAAATGTTTGAACGCTTGCGCCAGAATATTCCCTCTCCCCCCCTTAAGGAATTGGAACTGATTGGAGTGACTGAATAACGTCCTGGTTTGTCTCCAGAATGCTTGTACTATTTTTCACAGCCAAGCTTGTCAGCCTTGCTTTGGGTTTCGTTAGCTCTGCTGCACAACACTTACAGATCTCTTGGTTCCTTTTTTAATGTTCTTTCTCTTTTTGAAGCAGGATTTAGTGTTTTGAACAAACCTCTTGCAGTTGAAACATGTTGCTTCTCTGCCTTGAAACTGTTTTCACATATGCCTTTGTTTCGGGAATAAGCTGTTTCGAATGTCTGTCCTGTGCTGTAACACGTGCTACAGTTTGCTGTGTGGAATTTGGTCCTTTTGAGAGATAACTGGTGCTCATCACATCCTGGTAATTTCCCTAGACTAACCTAGCTCTGGTCTGGATTCTGAATGTGGGCTTGGGGTTCTCTTAGATGTTCACACCCACATTTGTGATGTGAATCCCACAGGTCTCAACTTCGAAGGGGACAAAAAAGGGCTGAAGTCTCAGCCCATGAGAGCGCACTGTAAATAGAGTCTTTAAGAAAACAAAAATACCCATTAGGGGTCATAACTGGGATATGAATCTTTTCCTTCATTCGTGGGTCATTCCCTTTGACACGGGACAAATCTTCACTGGAGTCCCGTCCCTGTTCTGGGTGATGTGGGGTTAACACACCGTTGTCTGGGAGGCCTGAGAGCCTCATGTCTTAAGGTGTGGTAGCTGGAAAAGCCACAAAACAAGTGCAGCCAAGAGAATACTTCGGAAAAGGGAGGACTTGGAGGGTATCAGCAGCTTGGTTTTGCGGGCATTATATTGGTTGCTTTTCTCTTAAACAATAAGCACTTAAGTTTACTATCGGAAATTAAATACCAATCACTTTTTATTCTTGACAGTTGTAAAAATCTGCATTGAATCTGCAACTTTGGCCTGGTAAGTTTATGTTCTCCTTTGGGGAAACTAGCTGGGACCTTTGAAAGGCTTGAAATCATGCATTTAAAAAGGACAAAAAAGAAGAGAGCAATGGGGGGAGGAAGAGAGAAGGGAATGAGTGAACTGCAGACATCCTACAAAGCAAACAACCCAAAGAGAGTCAGCAGATGAAGCTTGCATAGCTCGGAGCAAGAGTCTCATTCATCACCAGGGCTGAAATGAAAATGCAGTCAGTTCCTGCAGCAATCGTTCTGGAAGGCTGATGCTGAAGGGCATAAGAGCAGTTAATTGTGTTTTCTTCTTCCACTCCAACCAACCTCCTTTGAGGATCCAATTGGCTGTCGCTGGCTCGAGTGACACCAAAAGCCCCATGAACTCGATTCACTTTAGCACTTCCCCAGTTCTGCCACTTCTGTCAAGTTGCCATGTTTGTGTATTCAAGTCACGACGTGCGATTTCCTCACTTCCTGATGTATCACCCAGGTATGGGACTTTGCTGAACAGAAGCATTTTGTATATTGTTTACATTTTGAGAGGTAGCATTGCATTGAAAAAAATGCTCATTTTTGGTTCTAGACAGTATTTTTCTTACCAGAATAAGAAGTGAAGCTGCGAATATTTGATTTCTTTTTAAAAGGGACTTTTTCTTTTCTTTTTCTTTCGTTCTTTTGTTGTTTTGTTTTGGTTTTTTTTAAAAATCTTCTTTTAGGTCACTTTTTTAACTCAAAGTATTTAAAAGCAAAACCCTTTCAATTCTCAGTTTTACCAACTGCTTGTGCTAGTTCGTTGTCTGTTTCTGGTGTGAATTTAGTTCTAGGTTGCTGAATGTAGATATTCCTGTCTGTAGCATGTACCCTGCGGAACACTTTACACTGAAGTGCATTTGACTGCAAACCACCCCTGGCTGAAGGAGTCGCAGTGGGTAGCAGATCCCTCAGAGCCTGCTCAGAGGGAAGGATGCTGCCAGGAGTTAAGGTGCAATTCCTTGGGCAGCTGGAGGTTCAGAAAGAACCCCCCCTCCCTCAAAACTTAAGTGTGTCTCTCCATGCCTGAAGGCAGGGGGAGCTTTGTGTGGGGAGCTGCCAGGTCCACAGTCCTGCCTGTACTGAGGGTCTTGTTCTGAACAGGGATCTGTCAAATCCGAAGTTCTGTTTCCTTCTCTGGGAGGAACCTCCTGCTCTCCCTTCGGGAGCACCACCACAGTCACCTTCAGTAGCCTCTTAGCCCAGGAAAGGCACAGAGCAGGGTTGTGTTGCGGTTATGGGCTGTGTTTGGTGTAGGCGTTGGGTGCTGTCCCAGCCCAGTGACTACTGCACAGTCTTTACAGCCACCTCCCTCCCAGCTGCAGAGCTCCAAGCGTTGAACCTTGAGGTGGTCCAAACCTTTCTGAAGTCAGTGTGTGTGTCCTCAACTTGGTTTGCGATGCTGAGGAACCGATCCGAGACAGATCGGGGTTCCAATAGCTCCAAAACGAAGCACCTCTCCTCTCCCCATGTGTCCTAATGCCTGTTGGCTTCCCCTCCTCCTGCAGAGCCATTCTCCAGTATCCAGATTAGCCACTACTGATTTTCCTTGCTCTTTGGTGTGAGTATCGTGTAACAGTGCTGGCAAAGCTCAGAGCCAGCCACTGGGCATCCATCGGGTTTAGTGGTTTGGGTTTTCCCCTACTTGGACATTGTACTGGTCTTTGTTCAGCTGCACCCCAGCGTGTTACACACAGGTTGTAAGGGTGGGCAGGGCTGATCAGTGCCACTGAAAACAATGTGAATAAATGAAGTTAAATCTAGAAGTCAAGAAAACAACAACAAAAGCATTCTAGGGTTTTTCACTGCTGTTTTTTTAACTAGGAAGTTGAAGTCCTCTGTGCTTGTCTGTTTGCTAGGAGCAGTTTGAGACACTGTTACTGTTTTGAAATGCATGCATGTTACAAGATGAGTCTCCAACCAGAGAAAAATAAAAGTAAAACTTTGTGTACATCGGCTCCTTCCTGCTCTCCTCTTTCAAGTGTGGTCACCGTGCCTCCACCAGGTATGTGGTTGCTTTCAGTCCTACGTGAACTGGAAGAGTCATTTGATATGTGGCTGTAAAAAAAGGGGGATTAAGAACTCGTTTAACCAAGTCCTGCACAGGAGAACAAATGAATTTGATAGGAAAAGCCAACGCTGCTGTGCTGTCTCAAGGAGATGGGGTTTACTCTGGGGTGCACCGAGGGAGATGATGGGTGGCTCAGAGGTAAAGCTGCTGCTGTGTAAAACCAAGCTCCTTCTGACAGCTTTAGAGAACTTAACCCCAGTGTTGAGACTCAAGGAAAGGAAAGTCACTATGATGGAGGGTTTTATTTAGAAAAGTTCCAAGCAGAGTGGGCAGTGAAACACAGGAGAGGCGCTGGGTTAGTCCATGCGAGCCTTCAGGGTCCTGGTGGTGATCTTGTCTTTTTCACTAGGGGGGAAAAGAGAAAACACTTATTAGTAAACCCACATTTAATGCCTACGTATTGTCCCCTGTGCAGTGTGCACAGGTTTGCTGGTGCAAGCACGATCATCTGGGCTTGAAGGTGCCTGTTTCAGCCAAGTAAAGCTCATCCTCGTGCTGCTTTGCCCCCCCCGTGAGCTCCAGCAAGAGCAAGGCCAGGGATGCTCCAGAGAATGAGCACCATCAGCCAAATGAACTGCTTCAGAAGTCTGACTGCAGACTTGGGGAGGTAACACTGCATCTGTTGGGCAAAGAGCGGCCCTCTGGGCAGTGCGAACTGTCTGTGAGGAGCTGCACTCCTAAACACCACCAGGAATGGAGCCAGGGAATCCCTGTGTCTAGAATTGACTTCCCATGTGGCTCCTGCAGTTGGAGCCACAGCCACGAGATGCAGCAGAGAAATAAAACAGCAGAATGGAGAGAATGTTGTTAATGATACTGCTGGAAGGAGCAGAATAGGGATACCCTGGAACCAAATTCCTTTAACACACAGCTTGTTGAATTCTACCTCTGTTCTGCAGGGGAAGGAAAGCAGCACTTACATGATGTGCACCACCACTCCCATTCCAGAAATGGCATCTCTGTCCACTGCATTCAGCATGGCCTGTGAGATTGTTTCGAAGAGGTGGTCGGGCTCCTGAGGAACAGAAGGTCTTTTAGTCAGTGTAAAAGTGGAATCACAGAATGATGTGGGCTGGAAGGGACCTTAAAGCTCATCCAGTTCCAACCCCCTGCCATGGGCAGGGACGTCTCCCACTAGACCAGGTTGCTCCAAGCCCTGTCCAACAAGGTTGGGGCATTGGATTTCGTTCAAACCCCGAAGTATCATCCAAGATGCTGTAAGATTTTTCCTGCAGTTATAAGCTCCAGCCTCTTTGTTCTCCCATGCTCCTTGGGAAGCATCAACAGACTGAGCTTTTCATCCAATGCATGAATCCCCAGTTCTCTAGTTAACAGCAGGAGAGGAGCCCCACTCACCATGTTGGGCTCCCAAAGGGACTCGCACATGCCATACATCTGCTCCGAGCAGGTCCCGCTGACCACGAAGTCATCGGTGATCATGGGGCAACCGATGAGGTCCAGGGAGCAGATGAAGGGTTCATGTGTCACAGGGTCCAGCCCCGCAATGACAGGTTCTGTGTAGTACGGCCCAAACCTGCGAAGGACAAACAGAGCAGTGAAACCACCTGGATGCAGCTCCAGCTCCGCATCCCATGTGAATATCCAGGCAAGGAAAATATCCCACAGGTGCTTTTGGTGAGGGGAACCTTCAGGTCAACCCAGAAGCACCTGTACCACAGCTTCAGCACAGCAAACAGAACAAACTCGTACTGCTATAGGGTGTTATCTTGAAAGGAAATTGAAGATGACATTGTCACTAGATTGCAGTCTCCTTTTGCTGTACCATGAGCAGTCACTGCAGGAGCGCTCCTCAGCCTCCTGCCTCTCCAGAATCACATCCGCTCCAGCCACCACGGCCTTCACTGACACGTAAACAGCGACTGTTGTTTGACACTTACCGTCTCTCATAGAGCAGATTGGAAACCATGCTCATAAAAGTCTGAGGTTTGATCTGCCTGCCCTCCTTCAGCTCGTAGAGATTCAGCCTGAACTTCAGCCTCTGGGCACTGCGAGAGATGAGAATCAGCATTACAGCAGGAGCAGATTCCTTTTGCCTTCACCCAGGCATGAGCTGTTCTGCTGCACACGGATGGATGCCAGCTCCTGACACCTGCCTGGGACCAGTACGTATTTCATAGTGGTTTGGGTCAAAGGGACCTTAAAGCTCCTCCAGTTCCAACCCCTGCCACGAGCAGGGACACCTTCCACAGAGCAGCTGCTCCAAGCCCCTGTGTCCAACCTGGCCTTGAGCACTGCCAGGGATGGGGCAGCCACAGCTTCTCTGGGCACCCTGTGCCAGCGCCTCAGCACCCTCACAGGGAACAGCTTCTGCCCAAGAGCTCATCTCAGTCTCCCCTCTGGCAGTTAAAGCCATTCCCCTGTCCTGTCCCTACAGGCCCTGGTCCAAAGCCCCTCTCCTGATTTCCTGTAGCCCCTTTACTGATTATGTCTTTGTAGGGATGGGATCTTCAATCACACACAGCAACCCCACTGAAGGGAGACCACGCAGCGCAGAGCTTCCCCCACCTACAGTACCTCCACCACGAATAACCAAAGCCATTTACGCTCAGCATAAGCTGCCACTTGGTTCTTATTGTCAACAGGCCCCTGGGGGGCTCGGGATGAGAACACGCGGCAGCCTCACTTACACCGTCTGCACGTCCGTGGCCAGCCCTGCCAATCCAATGTACAGCCTGTCTCCCATAGGGAAAATCTTCTGGAAGTCCGTGGTCACCATCTGCGCCTGGATCCCGAACCGCCGGTCCGCGGCGATGGCCACGCAGCTCTTCCCCTTCATGGCCATGACGGCCCCGCCGTTATAGGACATAATAGACTGGAAGAGAGCGGGGCGGCGGGTAGGGCCGGGGCCATGGCGGGGCCTCGGGGGCACCGCTCTCTTTAAGCCCGCACCGGGCCCGAGGGGCCCCCGGCGGGGACGGCCCCACCGCACGCGGCTCCCCCCGGGCCCCCGCGCCCCGTCCCGCAGCCCCCGGCCCCGCCGCTCACCATGGTGCCGCCTGTGGAGACCCCGCGCCGCTGCTCCCGCCTCTCGCTCCTTCCCATTGGCAGCCGCCGCGGCTTCCCGGCAAAACGCCCCTCGCTATTGGTGGTTCGTCCGGCAGCGGGGCGCGGCTGATTGGTTGGTTGAGGCGGCGGTGAGGGAGGGGGAGAAAAATGAGGAGTCATGGTGAGCGGGGCATGCCGGGACGGTGGAGGACTGGGCGGGCGGGGCGTGGTGGAGGGGGGGCGAGCGCGGCTGGAGCCGCAGCTGGGTGGGCGTGAAGGGGCAACAGCTGGATGTGCATATAGGGGCAACAGCTGGATGTGCATATGGGGACAACAGCTGGATGTGTATATAGGGGCAACAGCTGGATGTGCAATATAGGGGCAACAGCTGGATGTGCATATGGGGGCAACAGCTGGATGTGCATATAGGGGCAACAGCTGGATGTGCATATGGGGACAACAGCTGGATGTGCATATGGGGGCAACAGCTGGATGTGCATATAGGGGCAACAGCTGGATGTGCATATGGAGACAACAGCTGGATGTGCATATGGGGGCAACAGCTGGATGTGCATATGGGGGCAACAGCTGGATGTGCATATAGGGGCAACAGCTGGGTGTGCATATGGGGGCAACAGCTGGGTGTGCAATATAGGGGCAACAGCTGGATGTGCAATATAGGGGCAACAGCTGGATGTGCAATATAGGGGCAACAGCTGGATGTGCATATGGGGGCAACAGCTGGATGTGCATATGGGGGCAACAGCTGGATGTGCATATGGGGGCAACAGCTGGATGTGTCTATAGGGGCAACAGCTGGATGTGCAGATGGGGCAACAGCTGGATGTGCAGATAGGGTGGGCATGCAGGGGCAACAGCTGGATGTGCACACAGGGGTCGTGCAGGTGCTGGATGTGCATATTGGGGCATGGCACAGCTGGATGTGCGTAAAAGTGCAGGGGCAACAGCTGGATGGGAGTTCAAGGGTCATGCAACAGCTGGATGTACATCCAAGGGCAACAGTTGCATGCACGTGCAGGGGCATGCAGCAGCTGGATGTGCATTTAAGGTTGTGGCACAGCTAGACGCGCAGGCGCAAGGATCCATGCACAGCTGGAGGGACATGCGGGGTATGACACAGCTGGATGTGCCCAAGGGGGCATGGCACAGCTGGATGAGCACTGTAAAGGTGGCCTGTGTTTGCGACCAGCCCATCACGGGGTGGTGCTGGGGGGTTCCCGAGGCTAGAGCACCCACGTGCCTGTTCTCCTATGCCTGTGGCAAGGCCGGGATCGCTGCGGGGTGTCCTGGTGGCATCTCCCACCAGCTCAGCCCTACACAGCCCTGACACCTTCTGCTGGGCACTGGGAAAAGTTGGCCAAAGGCAGCTGAATTGAGCCAGGAACTTGAGGAAACCCATCCTGCACCGCTCCACCACACTGAGCCCTGGTGTGTGTCCAGCCCGGCACACCCACTTCTGCACCTCGAGCACTCCCCTGAGCTCTCCCTGTGCAGCCAGGGACAGTGGGGCTCCTCTGAAGGAGCAAAACCCCCTTTGGAAAGTGCTGGCACTGTGAAGTGACCCTGGAGCAGGGAGTCCTGGCACATCCCGGAGCCTGGCAAGTGGCTGCGGGGGGATTTTTGACTCCAAGATCAATTGAAAGGGGGATTTGCGCTCTGTGGAGTATTGGATTTCCTCCCCCATCCCCACTCGGCAGCTCTCCCCTCTCCTGGAGGAAGATCGGATTAAACGTTTAATTTCTGGGAGTGATGTTGTGCCAAAGGGAAAGAGATCCATGTGTTTGGAAACGCTCCCAAATGCACAACAGAGGAGGCTGCCTGGTTCCAATGAACATCCCAGTCTGTGCAGGGGCTGTTTATCCACGCCGGGACCGAGCCCGGAGGCACAACCCGTCCCACGGCCCTTGTATTCTTAAAGAGTTTTCCATTGTCAAAGGTTTCCAGCAGGGATGAAGCCAGAGGCCTCGTTCGTGCTGTGAGGAGAAGGAGCAGCAGATCCTGATGGGGACCCAGTGCCTGGTTCCCTCCGCAGCCCTGACAGTGGGGATGTGATCCCCTCCTCTTCCCTTCCCCAGCGGGCTCATGCTCTTGGATCGGGAAGGCAGCAGCAATCCCTGGCTTGGAAAGGCCCAGTGCTGCCTCGGCTGCAGGAGCAATTTAGAACAACAGGGATCTTGCTGGCAGTGCTTTATTCCCTGGATTAAACCACTAACTTCCATCATTTCTGGTATGAAAATAAAATCAGGGCAAGCAGGGAACATAAATAAATGTTACGAGGCTTTGGAAGAGAGGGGGAGTTCAGCAGTGCAGCTTTTGGACCCCTTTCAGCTTATTTTTAAGGCAAAACCAGTGGGTTGAAACAGGCTTCCAAATCTGCCCCAGTTTTGATGTCCCAACATCTCCTTTTGCTGATGGGCGAAGCTGTGATTGATGCAGAGGGGACCTTGGGATGAGCAGCAATGGCTTTGCTCACACCAGCGGCTGGTTTCCTTGCACCTTGAAGGAGGCCATGAGCCCACCGGCAGCACCGGGGCCACATTCTGCCGGTGGCCGCCACCGGGCACCTCCGCTATTCCGTGTCCATTCTTGGACCGGCCCGGGAAAAAAGGGAGTGGAGAAGAAAGGCAAAAAGCAGTGGCCTCGTCCCTGGGTGGGCTCGAACCACCAACCTTTCGGTTAACAGCCGAACGCGCTAACCGATTGCGCCACAGAGACCGCGCTGCGCAACCACACCGCGATCGCCGTACTCAGCCGCAGCAGCGCCGGGCTGCGGTCACTGGCACCGGGATACGGGCATCGAGAACCGGCCGCCGGTACCGGCACCAGGGAAGGGGGGGAATTGATCCCGATCGCAACTGTGTGGAGCGGGGGAGACAGCCGTGGGCGCTGGGCCGCGCAGAGCAGCGGTACACCGGGTGTACGGAAGCGCCCTCGGTCGCATGGAGCGCGGGCAAGACCCCGCGGGAGCTGCGGACACTGTGGCGCTCTGCGCCGCGCTCCTCCATCCTTTCCTTTCCGTTTTCCTTTCTTTTTTTAATCCCCTCTTATCCCCCCCCCTTCCCCTTTTCCCCTCTTTTCCCATTCCCCCTTTTCCTTCTCGCATTTCCCTCTATTTTTCCTTCCATCCCTTTTCCCCCTTCCCTTTGCTTCCCCGTCTGCCACGGGCCCTACCGAGCACCGGCACGCACAGGCCTCGCCCGTGGGATGGTCCCGCGGGACAAAACCGACCCGGGAGGGGGTGTTGGGTGCTGGGGCGACAGCGAACGCGGGGACCGGAGCTGGGGACCTTGGGCCCGTTCCAGCGGCTTTTAGGGCGCAAGGATTTGGGGGGGGGGGGGGGCGCGGCAGGGGCCCGGGGCGGTGAAGGGATGGGGGGGAGGCGGAGCGGGGTTGGGGGGGGGGCGAGGGGGGAGCCCCAATCTCGGCCCCTCACTCGCTTCCTCCGCAACACCCCGAAGGAATGAGGTCACGTGGGGCGGGGCGGGGCCTGGCGGCGGCCGGAGGAGGGAAAAAAGAAAAAAAAAAAAAAGAGGAAAAAAATAAAAAAAAAAAAAAAAAAGAGGAGGGGAAAAAAAAAAAAAAAAAGGGAAAAAAAAAAAAAAACGAAGGAAAAAAGAAAAAAAAAAAAAAAAAAAAAAAAGGGCCCCGTCCGCAGCGCGGAGCCGAACCGAGCCGGGAGCGGGGGGGCGGCCGCGGGGCCGCCGCTGCCGCCGCCACCAGGTAGGGACACGGCCCCGGTCCCCCCCCGCCGCCGCCGCCGGGTTTCCCCCCCCCACCCCCCCCGTGTCCTTTTCTCTCCGCGTTCAAGATGGCCGATGGCCGCCGCCGCCCCCCGCTTTGTGCCGCGGCCCCGCCGCTGCCCCTGGGGGGGGGCACCGGGACCCCCCCCCACCCAGCGGCGGGCACCGGCGCGGGGCTGCCGGGACCTGACAGCCCCGGTTCCCGCCGCTGCCTCCCCCCCCCCCCCCCAACCCCAGGGCCCGGTGCGGTGTGTGCGGTCCGGCGGGCCGGGAAGGGGGGGGGGGGCAGCGGCGGGACCCCCCCCGGGGCGGGCGGAGGGGCCGGGCCGTGTCCCGGGGCGGGCTGTCAGGCGGCCCCGGGGTACAAAGGGCTGCGGGGCACCGGGAACGCCCCGGGTTCGGCGGGGCCGCCCCACCCCCGGTCCCAAATCGCGGTGTCTCTGTGTGTGTGTGTGTCCCCCCACGATAAAGCGGAGCCGCGGCACCGGGCCGGGCCGGACGGCAACCGGGGACCCCCGCGGCCACGCGTGTCCGCGCCGGGCGGGTGTCACGCACCGACCCCGTCCCGCCGTCGGGCCCGGGTTTGGGGGGGGCGGGGAGGGTGTCCTTGCGCGTACACGGGTGCGCGGACACGCGTGTCCCTGCGCTCCTCGCGGGGCTCCCTCCTCATCCCGTTCCGCTGTTCCGCTCCTCGGCAGCGGCCGGTGCCCCGGGGGGGGGGGGGGTGTCCCGGTGGGGCGCGGGAGCTGTCGGGGGGCTCCGGTTCACGCTCCGGCGCCTTTCCGTCGCGATCTCGGTGCGGGCAGCGCCGGGTGGGACGGTCCCGGTTCATTTCCCGTGTTCGCCGCCGCCGGTGGGTCCCGCGGGGAGGGGGCGGCCGGAGGGGTCCAAGTTACCGATGACTTTGAAACGTCCTTCCCCACCCGTGCCTGGGGGGGGGGCTTTGAGGAAGGGGGGGGACGGGGCCGAGCCACCGCCCACGGAGACAAAAGACCCCGAAAGCCGGGACCGAGGGGCACCCGCTCCGGTGCCGGGACGGGGCAGAGGGCGCTGCCGACGGGACGGGGCGGCCCCGAGGGCTCCGGTGCTGCGGCCGGTGCCGGTGCCTGGAGGGGGGGGGGGGGAACTGGGGCTTTGTTCACCCCCGGGGCAGGGAATCGCGGTTGTTATCGTCCGGTTCGTTAGAACCGGTTTGCGCCGGTGGCTCGGGCTCCCCCCTCCCGCCCAAACCCGGGCGGCCATTGCGAGTACCGAGAACGGCAAAACCCACCCAAAAGGCAGCCGGTGGGTCCGGTGCCCGGTCCCCTGTTGGGGGTCACCGCGGCCCCCCCAGCATTGGGCTGCCTGAAGGGAGTTGAGCCTGGGGGGCTGGAGCTTCCCAGACACCCTGCGGGTCGTGGGCCCCTCTCTGCAAGAGGAACATGGGGCTCAGGTGTTCCCTGTCCCTCAGCACAGGGGACCCTGTGGGTCCCATCCCTGCAGTATCTCCATCCCGGTCCCTATGGCATCCCATCCCTGCAGCATCTCCATTCCGGTCCCCCTGTCATCCCATCCCTGCAGCATCTCCATTCCGGTCCCCCTGTCATCCCATCCCTGCAGCACCTCCATCCCAATCCCCCTGTCATCCCATCCCTGCAGCATCTCCATCCCGATCCCCCTGTCATCCCATCCCTGCAGCATCTCCATCCCGATCCCCCTGTCATCCCATCCCTGCAGCACCTCCATCCCGATCCCCCTGTCATCCCATCCCTGCAGCACCTCCATCCCGATCCCCCTGTCATCCCATCCCTGCAGCACCTCCATCCCAATCCCCCTGTCATCCCATCCCTGCAGCATCTCCATCCCGATCCCCCTGTCATCCCATCCCTGCAGCATCTCCATCCCGATCCCCCTGTCATCCCATCCCTGCAGCACCTCCATCCCAATCCCCCTGTCATCCCATCCCTGCAGCACCTCCATCCCGATCCCCCTGTCATCCCATCCCTGCAGCACCTCCATCCCAATCCCCCTGTCATCCCATCCCTGCAGCATCTCCATCCCGATCCCCCTGTCATCCCATCCCTGCAGCATCCTCATCCCTGTAGCATCTCCATCCTGGACCCTGTGGCTTTTCCATCCCAATCACCATGGTGTCCCCATCCCTGCAGCATCCCCATCCCAGCAGCATCCCCATCCCAGATGCTGTGGCATCCCCATCCCTGCAGCATCCCCATCCTAGTCCCTATGGTATCTCCAGCCTTGTCGCTGGGGTCCCCATCCCTGCCCACCTGCCTCTGGGCACTCCACAGTGGCCAAATGAGATGAGAGACCCAGACCGGAGCCCTGGAGAAGCACCAGGAGCACGGGGCAGCACTTGGGGGCACGGGAGAACTTCCTCAGCCTGGCATGGACCTGTACACACCACTCCATGCACAGCCACACACCCCCAAACCTTGCACACCCCTGCACACCCTTACACACACATACATGTGCACCCTGCTGGCTCCCTGCGTGCGGGGGTCACCCCATCCCTCGCCTGTTCATGGTGCCCTCGGTGCTTGTCTTGGCTGTTGTTTGATTGTTGGCTGTTGGGTGTCAAGCAGTCGATGACCCTGCTTCGTAGCAGACCCTGTGCGAGCGCCTGTGTGCGGGTGTACATGTTCACCTCTGCGTGTGGGAGGTGTGTGTGTGTACATACAGCACGTGTGTACACACACCACACATGTGCGTGTGTCTGTCTCGCTGTGGGTGCGGGTGTGGGTGCGTGGGGTGTTGCTGTCAGCTCACCCTGGCTCTGCCATCGCACCCATACACAAACCTGGGGGGTTCTTTTCCCCTCTCCCCCTCGCCTCGCATGGTTGTAATAATGCTCTGGCCCCTCTCCAAGTATCAGGGTTGCCATGGAAACAATAAAACTGCAGTGATTTGGGGCTCTGGCTCCACTCTCCATTGTAAACATGGAAGTGCTGGGGCACGCAGGCAGCAAAACAGAAATACACTGTGTGTATGCGTGTGCACGTGTGTGCGTGCACGTGCGTGTGTGCACGTGTGTGTGTGTGCACGTGTGTGTGTGCACAGGCAAGGGGCTGGCTAATGGGTGACTTGTCCCCACTCAGAGGTGCCTTAGCAAGAGGGGCACCCACCTGGGGACCCCCAGGGAGATGGAGGCATGAGGCAGAGGGAGCTGGGCTGCATGGGGAGCAGGTGACGTGGGTCCCCCTGATCCCATCCTGAGCATTAAGGGGGTCCCCGGATGTTTCCCTGCAGGGAGGATCCGTCACGGAGCTGCTCCAAAATGCACAGGACCACCAGGATAAAGATCACCGAGCTCAACCCACACCTGATGTGTGCCTTGTGCGGCGGCTACTTCATAGACGCCACCACCATCGTGGAGTGTCTGCACTCCTGTGAGTGTCCTGGGCCCTGGCTGGGGCTGCACTGCACCCGGGGGTGCCCCAAGCCCCAGGAAGGGTCATTGTGCTGCACCGAGACGGTGCCCAAACCCATCCTGCATCAGGCACTGCTGCTGCATGGAGCTGCGGGGTCATGGATAGGGCTGGAGCGGGGCAGGGCTGCTGGGGGGGGTGCCTGTAGGGGGGCATAGGGTCTCTGTTTGTCCATCTGCTCACATTGAGTCTCTCCCCGCAGTCTGCAAAACCTGCATCGTTCGCTACCTGGAGACAAACAAGTACTGCCCCATGTGTGATGTCCAAGTGCACAAAACCAGACCCCTCCTCAGCATCAGGTGAGTTCTGGGGCTCTGCAGCCAACCTGGGGGCACGGTGGTGCAGCCAAGCAGGGACCAGTTGCATCTCTCATAGTGTGAAACCTCTCTGCTCCTGGCCGCGTGCCCTGCAGCGGTGGGGATTCAGGGTGGGCTCCAGGTGGAAGGGGAATGGGGACAGTGGGAAATGGCACCATGGAGGGGATAGGACTCAGGGACAGCTCTGTGGTAGCAGACAGATGGCTGCCCTGTGCCCATGCCTGCACATCCCAGGCTCCATCCATCCCTCCTTCCATCCATCCATCCATCCATCCATTCCTCCCTCCATCCATCCATCCGTACATCCATTCCTCCCTCCATCCCTCCATCCATCCCTCCATCCCTCCATCCATCCATCCATTCCTCCCTCCATCCATCCATCCCTCCTTCCATCCATCCATCCATCCATCCATCCCTCCATCCATCCATCCATCCATCCATTCCTCCATCCATCCCTCCATCCATGCATCCATCCATGCATCCATCCTTTCCTCCCTCCATCCATGCATCCATCCATCCCTCCATCCATGCATCCGTCTATCCATCCATCCATCCATCCATCCACCCTCCATCCGTCCATCCATCCATCCATCCCTCCATCCATCCGTCTATCCCTCCGTCCATCTATCCATCCATCCATCTGTCCATCCGTCCATCCATCCATCCATCCATCTATCCATCCATCATCCATCCATCCATCCATCCATCCATCCTCCATCCACCCATCCATCCATCATCCATCCATCCATCCATCCATCCATCCATCATCCCTCCGTCCATCCATCCATCCATTCATCCATCCATCATCCATCCATCCATCCTCCATCCACCCATCCATCATCCATCCATCCATCCATCCATCCATCCTCCATCCACCCATCCGTCCATCCATCCATCCCTCCCTCCATCCATCCATCCTCCATCCACCCATCCATCCATCCATCATCCATCCATCCATCCATCCATCCATCCTCCATCCACCCATCCATCCATCATCCATCCATCCATCATCCATCCATCCATCCATCATCCCTCCGTCCATCCATCCATCCATTCATCCATCCATCATCCATCCATCCATCCTCCATCCACCCATCCATCATCCATCCATCCATCCATCCATCCATCCATCCTCCATCTACCCATCCCTCCATCCATGCATCCGTCTATCCATCCGTCCATCCATCCATCCTCCATCCACCCATCCGTCCATCCATCCATCCCTCCCTCCATCCATCCATCCTCCATCCACCCATCCATCCATCCATCCATCCTCCATCTACCCATCCCTCCATCCATGCATCCGTCTATCCATCCGTCCATCCATCCATCCTCCATCCACCCATCCGTCCATCCATCCATCCATCCATCCATCCATCCATCCATCCTCCACCCACCCATCCATCCGTCCATCCATCCCTCCATCCATCCGTCCATCTCTCCATCCATCCATCCATCCATCCGTCCATCCATCCATCCTGCAGTCCCACCATGCATAGTTTAACCTGGGACCTGTGCTTTCTAACTCCCTGCTCCTTCCCCTGTGGGTGCCATGTCCCTCAGGGGGTACTGGGGTGGCAGTGCAGCCATGCAGGCACTCAGCCATGGTGGCTTCACACCAGTCTGCCCTGGCTGGGAAAAGCCAGGCACATCATGCCTCACTTGTGGAATTGGCTCTGCAGGTGGTTGGCATAGAAACCACGAAAGGCTGCAATACATCACTGGGGTGGTTTTTTTAGCCTCTGTTTTTTTAGCCTTTTCCATGTAAATCCGTTTCTGTAGTAACACTTTTTCTGCCTTTTCCTTTCTATTTTTTCCTGCTTCACTATGAAATATTTACACTCTGACTCCCACTGCTCCCTCACGGGAACATCCCCGTCTGCAGGCAGAGATGGATCCCACCCTGGCAGTGTGGGGCACATGTGGGCCTGATCCAGATGTGATGCCATAGAAAAGCCTCTGTGCCCATCCGGGCCTTGCTTTCCCCTTCACTTCCCAAACCGGTGCTGGGGATGCTGTGCCCCGTTTCCCCCGTGTCCTCCAGCCCCACACTGCTGCGGAGTGGGTTTGACTCCCCCACGGGCAGGCACTGGCCGGCGATTCAGCTGCCGGTCAAGCAGCCGAGCCTGCTTGTCCGTGACCTCGCTGTAAGTCATAACGTGAATCCTCTGGGTATCTGCTGGAACTCAAACCGCAGCGGGGCCTCGTGCACCGTCACCCAGCAATGAGGGATGGAGGACGTGGCTGGGCTAAAAATACCACAGGGTCTGGTCCTTTGGTTTTGTTTAACGGCCTGACTATTCAAATGGGAGGCATTGCAGATGCCATTTACCTTCCACCGTCCCCACTGCTCCCGCTTGGGTTGGAAGGTGATTTTCCTTTCTGATTTGGCTGAGCTGCTGTGGTTCAATTGTGCCGCATCCTCCTCCCGCAGCAGCCTGAGCCCAAGCCTTGAGTAAAACCCCGCTCCCATCTCCGTGCCTTGAGACGGTTGCGGTTTAGAGTCCGCTTTGCTCTCCCTGCCTTTGGATGCTGCCCTGCATCATCCTTGCAACAGAGGGAAACCAAAGCCTGAGCCTGAACCGCAGCCGCCTCTAGGAGTAAAATGAGATGCAAATTGGAAGGTGCAGGAACATTTGCTGATCTCAGAGATGTAATTCCTGTTAAGTTCTCCGTGTGTTGTTGTAATTGTTTTGACTGCTGAAACGGATCCTGGCCCCCGAATCCCGTGCTCCTAATTCCCAGCAATTACAAGGATTTGTGAGCTGGTTTTCTCTCTTTTCCCCGAGTTAACCCTTGGCCGTGAGCATGAGGCTGGATGGGTTTGCTCCGGGATCACCATGGGCTGGGGAGTTGAGGCTTTGTGCTGGGAGATGGGGGGAAATGGCATCCAGGCTGGCCAGGGGCAGCCCTGGAAGCAAACTGCTCCCTGTTCCAGCTGATTTCCCCCTCTTTTGCTGTTTCTTTGCCCACCCCAGGTCGGACAAAACCCTTCAGGACATCGTGTACAAACTGGTCCCGGGGCTTTTCAAAGGTACCGCCGTGCGCAGTTATCACTGCGTGGGTTTGGGGTTGGTTGTTCCTCACTCCCACCCAACAGTGCGACTGCTCCCCACACCCCACTCCCCCCCCATCTTTGTGGCTGGGACAGGAGGAAAACGCTTGGTGTGAACAGACAGGGATGGCTCCATCCGGATAGCGCCCATCCGGATGGCTGGGGGGAGCCACACGAAGTAACGCTGGGAACCACTGCCCTCCTATGGGTCCTATGGGCACCTTGTGCTGGGGCTGCTGGTCAGGAGCAGGCACTCAGCACCCCAGGGCTCCCCTCCTCACATCCATCTCCCCTTGGCGTGGTGGTTTCCTCCTCCCCTTCCTCCTCCCTTCTCCCGCAGATGAGATGAAGAGGAGGCGCGACTTCTATGCAGCCTACCCCGTGGCAGAGGGTGAGTGTCAGCCCCAGGGACCCCCATCACCGCGGCTCTTCCCCCCCATGGCTCAGCCTCTCCCTCCCTCTGCTCCTGCAGTTCCCAATGGGTCCAACGAGGATCGCGGGGAAGTCTCGGAGCAGGACAAAGGGAACCTGACAGATGATGAGATCGTCAGCCTGTCCATAGAGTTCTATGAAGGGTCAAGGTACCATTTTCTGGTCACTCCCAAGATGCTGCCTTGGGTTTGGGGCTGTGAATAAGCTCTCACCTCTTCTTCCTGCTCCGGAGATGGAGCTGAGATCATAGAATCACTGAACGGTTTGGTTGCTGCAAGCCCCGTCCAGCCTGGCCTTGAACTTGGGATGGGGCAGCCACAGCTTCTCCGGGCACCTCTGAGATGTGAGCTGGTGGCTGCTGACACGGCCCTGCTTGGGGCTCAGCGCATCCCGGGATGCTTGAATGGCCAGAGGAGCACCCAAACCCCATCGGCCCTGGTCTCCCATCCTGCATCCTCTGTGGGTGCTTGTTATGGCAGCGGGATCCCTGTGTCCGCAGGCAGAGCCCAAGGGCTGCCGCATCCGCAGTTCCAGCCGTGGCCCCCAAGGATGTCAGCAGCATCCAGGGCAGTGGTTCAGAGGGATTCAGGGAATGTGGGTGCCTGGGCAGTGGTTGCAGCACACGGGGTTGGAAATGCAGCAACTGCATGGGGGAAACCAGAACTTGGCTGAAGGTCACTGAGTGTTTCCCCTTCATGGACAGCCCTTCTGATGGGTTATTTTCTCTCCCTGCCTTTTAATTCCTCCATCAACTTCATCCCGCGTTTTCTTTCCTTCCCTCAGAGAAGAGAAGAAAGGGAGCATTGAGAACGGGGACCTGGAGAAGGAGAAGGTGAGTGCAGTGGGACTGCGGCATGGAGAGCTCCATGTCCGGCTGCCTCCTGGGCTTTTGGGGTGGGGAGGAAACAGGGGGGCCCCCAAACCCACTGCAGGAGGTGGGAGCTGCCCATTTACTTGCACATGGACTCAGCAACGCCTCTCGGTCCCCAGAAGAACGGGCTGCGGTTCCTGCGCTGCCCGGCTGCCATGACTGTCATGCACTTGGCCAAGTTCCTCCGCAACAAGATGGATGTTCCCAGCAAGTACAAGGTGAGCTTGGGCTTGGGATGCGCTCCGGTGGGCTCAGAGGAGGGCGATGCCATTCGGCTGCGTCCTCTGCTGCACGTTCACCGTGCTTTGCTTGCTCTGCTTTGTGCAGCCCAGGCTTTGCATCCCTACATCCCAGATGGATGCAGCCTTTATGGCGTGTTGCGTCTCAACGGGAAAGGTGCTCCGGCAAAAGCAGTGCTGGAGCTCCAGCAGCACCCTTGGGGATGGCAAATCTCAATGAGCTGCTCGGGGGGGGGGAGCTGGTGGTGCCTCTGTCCCCGTGCCGAAGGACTGACCCTGTCCCCTGCACCAGGTTGAAGTCCTCTATGAAGATGAGCCCCTGAAAGAGTATTACACCCTGATGGACATTGCCTACATCTATCCCTGGAGGAGGGTAAGCGGAGTTGCCTCTTTCCCTGCTATGGGTATGGGCGCTGGGGCTTGTCTGGGAGAGAAGCTTGGAGAAGCAGTCCATCCTTTAGGGGAAGGCTGAGGGCATCGGGAGGCGTCAAAATTGAAGAAGTTAGAAATTGAAGAACTTCAGAATTGAACAGCTTTAAAATTGAAGAACTTAGGGGTTGAAAAGCTTAAAAATCAGCTTAAAAATTGGGGCATTTCCACAGATAAACCCCACAAACTCTTCCTTGCGAAGGTGTTTGTTCCTGATGGGGTTTTTAGGAGGCAGAAGGGGTGCTGCTCGTGCTCCTCTGCCTGTATCCCCAGGGCAGGCTTGAGGGCTGGTGGCCATCCCCAGTGCCGCAGGGTGCCGGGTACCACATCTCTCCCCTCTCCCCCCTGCAGAACGGCCCCTTGCCCCTGAAGTACCGCGTCCAACCCGCCTGCAAGCGGCTCAAGCTCTCCCACCCCATCACCCCCGAGTGCACCAACACCAGCGGCGCCTCTGAGTGCGAGTCGGTCAGCGACAAAGCGCACAGCCCCGCCACGCTGCCGGCCACCTCCTCCTCCCTGCCCAGCCCGGCCACCCCATCCCATGGCTCCCCCAGCTCCACCGGCACCGGCACCGCGCTCAATGGCTCCTCGAACTGCCACCCGCTGCCCGCCGCCCGGTGCCGCAAAGCGACTGTCAACGGCAGCGCGGCCTCAGCCTTGACCTAAGCGGCGAGCGGACAGGGGACTCCCGGCTGGCTTTTCTAGATCTCTATATATTATATATATACATCTATAAATATATATGTGTACATAGGGAGAAAAAAGAACGAAAGCAAAACAAGACAAATTATACATACTTATTTTCTATCGATCGACCAGATTAATTTAAAGTGCAAATAAGATGCATAAAGGTGGTTGAATATTTTTAAATGATTTTTCCACACCCCCCCCCCCCGTCTTTTCCTTCGTTTTCATTTGGGTTTAACTTCCGTAGCTGCATGCCAGAGCTGGGAGCCGCTGCTGCCTTCCTTGCTCAGTTTCTCCACCACTTTTCTCTCTCCTCCCCATCCCTCTCCCCTCAATGGGGCAGGGGGGGACTCGCAGCTGCACAGGTAAGGGTGAAGCACAGGTAAAGGCCAAGCACAGAAGCCAAAAACTGCCCCTCCAGCCCCCCCCCCCCCCCCCGGTGCCCTGTGGTTTATTGCTATGTTTGTGTATGTTTCTGTTTTTAGCCCCAGGTTTGATATCGGGGTACCCAGGGTCCGTTGGTTGGCATCGAGCATCACTTGCCAGCGTTGCCCCCCCCCGGCTTTGCCTTGCTCAGCACCTCCCTGTTCCTTTATCTGCTCTTCCCATGTGGTCTCCGGATGGCGTTTGAGGCTCTGCCCTCGTGAAGCCTCATGCAGATGCTTCCCTTCATGCACAGTAAGTGGGTCGGGTGGTGAAGGGCCAACCGTGCCGGGGGCAGGAGCACAAGGCCCACTAGATACTGCTGTCTCCTCCTTGGGACGGCACTTGGTGCCAGCAGTGATTTTGATCTAAACCACTGGGGACTGTTTTGGCAGCGCTGGATGAGTCTTTGTGGGACCCAGGGGCTTCAAAGCACCCCACAACTGGCTCCCCACAGCCTCAACACTGCATTGCAATGCTTTTCTTTGCGTTCTCCCCTCGTCCTTCCCACCCTCTCCTCCTGCCCCCACGTTGGGTTTTTAAATAGAGAAACTATAGAGTACAGTGCCTTTAGCCAGGAGGCTTCGGTGAGGGGCGATGGTGGGAAGGTGCTGCCGCGCAGTTGGGTGGCAGCCGAGCGGCACCAGGGAATGGACCACCGTTCTACATGGATCATGTAAAGCACACGAGCCCCAGGAGCACAGAGCCCGGGGGGGGGGGGGGGGCGTTATTCCTGCCCTTGCTGGGGAGGGGGACAGAAACCAAGCAAGTGCCTGCAGCACCCAGCCAGCACCCCCACAGCGGCACAGTGAGGACCAAAGGCAGAGCGGCACGGGGATTGTCTGAACAGCCCGACTCCAAAGGTCAGGAAACGTGGGATGTCGTCAGTGTGTTTCTTAATTACTGCTATCTTTTAATTCGTTTGTTGGAAGCACTGCACCCCCAGCACGGATGGGACAGCAGCACCATTGCTGCAGCCCAACCCCGGGTTCCGGGCGCTGGGAATGGGCTTGGGAAGGGTCCCCAGTGGGGCCTCTTCTGTTCCTCTCCTCCATCCCCAAGCTGGGGCTGGGTGAGGGGCTCGAAGCGTGTTGGGGGGCTCTGTTTGTCTCGACTTTGACACCCCTTTTCTCCTTGTAAATAGGTCAGAAGGGACCGAGGGAGGCAGCTGAGGTGCCTCGGTCAGGGTTTGTGGGGGGCTCGGGGCGGGGGGTGTTTTGTTTTCTGTTCTTTCCTATATGGTACAAACCAAACTGCTCTGTATGTCTGCATCCTGTACGACGTTTTAATGTCTTGTAATATATTCGGATATTCATATATGTTATTGGTTAAACATTTGTATAACTATACAGCTTTGTAAATGTAATAAATGCTGCAGAACGGTCGTTCCCTCCATCTGCCTGCACAGCTGCAGCCACCCGGTTCTCTGTCCCGCATCCTGCAACCCCAGGGCTCGGTGTTGGGGCCAGGCTTCTTTAATGAGGAGGGGATCAAGCGCACACTCAGTTGGGTGGGAGCGTTGATGCGCTGGAGGGGAGGAAGACTGTGCAGGGATCTGGATCAATGGGACTGATTGTATGAGGTTCAGTAAGGCTCAGTGCTGGGCAATGGCTGGATGCGATGATTTTAAAGATCTTTTCCGACCTGGTTGAGTCTATGAAAGCCACTTCCAGGAAGCGCCGTTATCCACTGGGTTATTCCTCAGTGGGGCTGAAGGCAAAACTGCTGCCCCCGGGCGGGGAGCGAGGCGGTTTCCCGCAGCTCTCAGCGCTTGCTCGGATCTCAGCATCTCTCCCGTTTATCCACAGCGAGAGCGGGGCTGAGCATCCCCGCGGCCCCGAGCCGAGCGCGGCGCGGCGGGTCAGGGCCGGGCGAGCAGCGGGGCCCCCTGCACCGCCTCCCCCTTGTGGGTGCCGTCGCAGTACGGGGGGGTCCGGGTGCGTTTGCACCCGCAGAGCCAGACCCGCGCGTCCTCCTGCGGGGTGAAGCGCAGCGGGGACAGCCCCGGCGCCGCCGTCTTGTGGGCGCCGTCGCAGAAAGGCTGCAAAGCGAAGCGGGGTGGGGGGAGCGTCAGAGCGGGGGCTTTGGCTGCACCGGGACCGGGACCGACACTTCCCCCCCCCCCCCCCCAACCCCACCTCCCTGGGTCTCCATCCCGGACCTGGCGCTTGCTGTGCCCGCAGGAGCACCACGCGTACGTCCTGCCCGCCTTCAGCTCCACCGGGAACGGCTCCTTAGCGGCCATCACCGCCTGCGGCGAGGCCGAGCTCCGCCGCACCGCGGGGATGCGAGATCCATCCGGGGGCTCCCGGCACCGGCGGACGCCCCCCCCCGCCGCCGCTCTCACCACCGTCACCAGCGCGGCCGCGCTCGGAAGCCGCATCGCCCCGGTCACCTCCACCGGCAGCGGCTCCTCCTCCCGGCGCTGCCGGAAGAGCCGGGGCGGGCGCAGCGGAAGGTTCCCCCTGGTCCCGGTGGATCCCACAGCTCCGGGTTCCCCCTCGGGGCGCACGGTCCCGGCCCGTTGGTATCCCCCCGTTCCCCCCCTATCCCCTTCCGCGGGTGTGGGGGTTCGCCCCGGCCCCCGCCGCGGTGTTGGAGGGGTGGGGGCGCTGCTTCCCTGGAAGTTCATTTTTCCAGTACCAAAGGTTTGGGGTCCCCCCACCCCTATTTTAGACATTGAAGTATTGGGAAATGCAGCGTATTTGACAGCGGGAATGAGTTTGGGGGGTGGCACCCCAGGGGCAGCCGACCCCAAGGCAGGGTCCCACACTATGTAGTATGTACGTCCCACTATGTACGGGTGCCATAGTGCCGGCTCCCAGCATTCCGGTGCAGTGGGAATGCTCCCAGCATCCCTCAGGGACATCCAAAGCCCTGCTTTAACCAAGGAGGTTGTAAATCCTCTGTTCAGCATCACTCCCTTCCCTCAACCTATCAGCACCTCGGAGCTGCTGCTTGGAGCCCTGAAACACAAACAAGAAGGTGACTGTTTCCACAGGTACCGTGGTTTGTTCCTGGCACAATTCTCCTCTTTCCACTGCTTGGCTCTTGGAGACGTTTCTGTTCCTGCTTTGCATGGATGGGGAATGGAGAGACATGAGAGGAAGGTGCTGGTTTTGTGTCTGAGGAGCATCCCCTTGGACCAGGATAACGGGAGAAACATCCATAGCAGGTACAGGAAACGGGGCTGTTGGAGCAATCCTGTGCAGAGCCTTTCCCAGGCCTCAGATCCTGCATGTCCTGCTCCAGGTCTCTCCCAGCTGATCACCAGTGTCCCCTGCATGAGTGGGGGCTCTCTCAGCCCTGGATGGACTCTGCATCCAGTTCTCTGCTTCCCCACGTGCTTTGGCCATGGGGTGGTGGCCCTGGTGGGACTGGGCTGGTTCAGACTCTGGCACCACACATGCGGATGGCTTGAGCCCCTTGGCTCTGCACCAAAGACAGTGTGGACATAGATGAGGTCTCCTGTGCTCAGGAGCAGACTCCAGGGGAGACATAGGATCATAGAACAGTTACTGAGCAGATATAGCTACTGATATAGATATCGATAGATATATAGATACCAATATAGATATAGATACCAATATATATATACCGATATAGATATTGATATAGATACCAATATAGATATACCGATACATAGATATCTATATAGATACCAATATAGATACCAATGTAGATATACCAATATAGATACTGATATAGATATCGGTATAGATACCAATATAGATATACCGATATAGATACCGAGCAGATGGTGTCATTCTCCTTGGGGTGCAGTGTTCAGGCTGGTGATGGACACAGCTGGATGCAGCCGCAGCCCCTTGGGAGCTCGGAACAGGCAGCAGTTGTTGGCTGTGACCAGCGGATTTGCACAGGGATGTGGAAGCTTTCCTGCTGCTGTGGAGAGCTGGGGAAGGGGACGTGCCCGGGGGCTGCTCCGGTCAGTGCAAGTCCATCCCTTGGGCTGCAGCGTCCTGCCTGTCCCCAGGCCCTCTCTGGAGTGGAGCACAGCCATGGCCAGCAGCAGGGCCACTCGCTCCGGAAACCTTTCCAGATCGTCACAGAATCCCAGCTTGGTTTGGGTTGGAAGGGACCTTAAAGCTCCTCCAGCTCCAACCCCTGCCATGGGCAAGGACACATTCCACTGGAGAAGGTTGCTCCAAGCCCCTGTGTCCAACGTGGCCTTGAACACTGCCAGGGATGGGGCAGCCACAGCTTCTCTGTGCCAGTGTTTGGTGCATCTCAACTGAGGAGCACAAGGAGCTGGTATTGGGGGGACGGACTTTTTGCTAATGAACAACCACCTTGTTCGGGTCTCCATCCCCTCCGCAGGGGCAAATCCATGCAGGAGCCAGGCAGCTTCCCTGAGCATCGCATCACTGCAGGCAGCAGGACCTCAGCCCTGCCACAGGACCTCAAACCACACAGACCCCATTGCATTTCCGTTTTGAAAGCTCAGCTGGATTAAAGAAGTCTTTGGCATTCATATTAATATTATTTATTATAATAAAGAACAGTCAAGCAGCGTGAAAAAAATATATCTTAGCTACATTACCTTAAATTGCCAAAAATATACACATTTTTTCTCTTTTATTCAATAAAAAAAACCCAAATCAAAACAAAAAGGACACATGCAACATACTAAATGAGACATTAGCATCAAAACGGGTAAAGAAACATACCCCAGTGCAACTGAAACACAGATAATCTTTAGCTTTTAGTTTCTCTTTCCCCTGCTCGCCCTCTTTTTCACAGAGATAAGGTTGATGTTGACCTCCTCCTCCCTCTGTCTGCCAAAGGGATTGGGGCACGTTGAGGCGCTGAGATGAGGAGGATGTGCCAAAGGGACCGGGCGCCTTTGGAAGCTGTCAGGGAATAAGTGCTCTGTGTCTGGATGTCTCTCCCCTGGCTCGTCCTCTCCATCCTCATCCCTCCCTGCTCCAAGAGCAGCTTCCTCCTCAAACTCCTGCTGCCACCAGCACATCCCTGGCACAGGGAGCACAAAGCAGGGATGCGGGACGTGAGGCGGCTCAGCCCTCCCTGCCTTTAACAGCGCTCCTGCCTACAGTGAAATTCCTGGAATTCAGCCTTTGATTCCCAACCTCCTCCACTATTTTCCCTGTGCAGTGAGTTTCCTGACTCCAAACTCACTGTTAAGTACCTACCACTGAGTTTTCTCTTGTCCCCCAAGGATTTGGGCACCAAAGCACTGATCTGAACATGGGTTTTGCTCATCCTGGGAGGCAACACACGTTGTACCATGACTCGCTCCACAAGGGATGGATGTTCCTCAGCCTTCCCGCCTTCCCATCCCCTCTCTTCCTGGTACCGATTCCAGGGTGAGGAATCCATCACCTTTCTGACCCAGATCAGCATTAAGGAATGTCTGTTCCCAAATCCCAAGGACCTGTTGCTTGCCAAAGGTTGGCTGGTGCAGCCTTCACATGGATGCAGTCCTCCCACACACAGCCAGGGATGCTCTGAGTGTTGCTTTCAAGCCCAAGACTCCTCACATGGAGGGGGCAGCATGGAAAGAGCCCCAAGGTGGGAGAGATCCCACATGGAGCAGAGGGTCCCTGTGCTGGGGGGGGGGTCCAGGGGCACCTTTCTTGCAGAGGGGATGGGGAACAACACAGTGAGGGGAGAAAAAGAGAGAATATAAGTGCAAGGACACAGTTGTGCCGGAGCAATTCCAGGGACAAGGAGCCAAAGAGCTAAACCATTTGCAACTGAAAGATGGTGGTTTCTCAGTGCTGGGCCTTTCCACTTTTAGCTGCCATCTCCATCTTTCCAATAGCTTCTTAACCTTGTTAAAACATTAGCTTTTCTTTATAGATATAAAAAAAGGATATATATATAATATATATATATTTCTGAGCAGACAGCAGTGTTCTGCCCAGTTCACAGAACTGGAGGCTGAGATCAGAAAGGGATTTGCTCTCCTCTAAGCCTCATCCAACCATCGCGGTGACAATCTTCCAAGGAAACACAAAGGAAGAAGTAGAAGAAAGCTATTCAGCAGATGGGTTTTTGCCTATAACGAGCTTTTCCCGTCCTATCAGCACAGCCCCACTGCTGACAAGTGTGAATAGTGCAAACTAGTGAAGAGGCAGTGGGAATGTGCTGAGAAATATCCATTAAGGTCTGACAACTTCTTGTTAAGACCCTCGCAGTTCCTATGAGCTGGAATCTTCCTGCCTCCCCCCCGGAGCTCTGGATGGAACCAGGGGATGAGGAGGAGAAGGGGCACTCGTACGTTTGACGCCGATGGTCCCCTTCCTCCAGAGCTGCCCCACTTGTCCTTCCATGAATCCATCGCATCCAAGCTCCCAAGGAGCCCATTTCTTTGCTGAGGTTCCAGGCTGCAAGATGGAGTTAAGGTCAAAAGGTGGAGAGCAACGAAGGCTCTGCTGGCCTAGCGCAGGAGACTGGGAACAGTCCCATTGCTTGGAGATCCCTCAAGTGCCCAGGACCAGTGGAAGAACGTGGTTTTGCCAGCCTGGAATGATTTGTGGTGGGCAAGAAAGAGCAGGGACCGGATTGGGGGTTCTCTCTTCTCCACACACGTTTCTATCTCCCAGCTGCAGCCTGGGAAACAACCGCCGGGTTCAAATGCACCATCCGAAGTTGGCTATGAGAGGGGTAACAGTGGCTACAACCCCCTTTGCCAGCTGGAGTTTTAGCCTTTGGAAATCCTGGGAGAGCCAGAGCCAACACAAGGAGCAGGAGTGTGCTTTTCACATGTTGTGGAACAGCACGGAACCCAGAGCAGCTGGCAGAGCAGATGTGGCAACGTCCTTTAAGGAAGTAGGTGGCTTTCACCTCCCCAAGCAGTGGTCCTCACCCATCGCTCCACCACTCATGTCTTTGCAGGCTGGGTTGGGATCCAGCTGAGGTGCTGGGGCTTCGCATGATGGCTACAGAGAGAAGAGCATCTTCAGAGCCCAGCAGATGAAAAGCAGGTGAGAAATCTCAGCTAGAGGATTTCTTAACATCCCCATCGGGGTGAAGCAGAGCACGTGGGCACTGCCCCCATGTCCCCAGCGGTGTCACCTCCAGGTGCTGCTTCCGAGGGCATTGCAGAAAGAAGCCTCCTTCCACCAAGGTCTTGGCCAAGGATGCTCAATGGTCTCTAGTGCCTTTGGCCTGGGGGGGTCTACCCATGTGAACACACGCTTGTGCTCAGCAGGGAGCTGGCGTTAATTCCCTCCTCCACTCTGCATGGGGACACAGCTTCACTTTGAGCATGTGTGGCACGGGCCAGGGCAGCGGGCAGCCCCCACCTTCCCTCCTCGTGACACCAGGGCTTGGTCAGAGACGTTCTGTCTTCCAAAGCACCTCTTGGCATTGCCCAGCGGCAGGAAATGCTTCTTGGAAGCCTTGTGCTCATTGCTCTAACAGTATCAAGGTTGACTGTGGAAAGCCACATTCCCCTGGCTGAGAGGAGTTGGCTGCTGGTTTGTTCGGGGTGAGGGGGGAGCTTAGCCCTTGTCCTGGGTCAGAGGAGCTCCCTTTTCATTCATGCTCTTTAAAAACAAACAGAAAAGAGACGCAGAGGAGACAGGTATCAGTACCGGAGGGGCAGCAACCCTGGCCCTGGCCCTGCTCACCGCGACCTCTCGGACTCCTCTGACACCAACGGAGACATTGGGGGGGCCCCAGGTTCCCCCTCTGCCCGGTTCAGACCAAACCGGCCCCTTAACCCTGGCCTTTGGCTCCTAAACGTCTCCAACCAGGGCTGGACCTTCTGGGTATAGGCAGAGGCCAGGGGAGGGATGGAGATGACAGCATCACACCATCAGTCCCTAGGCACTGGTGTTCCAGTACAAGGCTGCTTTACAGAGAGGCTGTAAACCTCTTCACCACCTCTCCTCTTGGGTGCAAGATTCCTCCTAAGCCCTGGGTTTCAACATGCAGCCACCTTCGCATTTCCTCACGAGGCTCCAATAGGGCCAGCACTGCCAGGGGCACATTGTCCCATCCAGGTCTTAGGGTTAACAGAGACAACGCCACGGCCTGTCTCTGCCTCGCTCCTGCAGCACGTCTGGTGTGTGTCTGCACACACGCACACGGAAGAGCACCTCGGGAGCCTCTGTGCCTACCCATGACCCTGCCTGGGCCCTACAAAAGTCCTTGGCGGGAGGATCAGGACGTGACACCTGGCTAGGCAGGGCTGCAGCAAAGCCAGTGGAGCATCCTGGCTCCGTGCCTACGCGGTGCCCTTGCTCCCCCAAGTGCAGACTGTCTCTCCCCGGGTCTGTACAGCGCCCAGCACCACGAGCTCAGTGGGGTTAGGGTAGTGCTAGCAGCATACGCACCGTTCCTTTCGGGGGGTTGCCGTCAGCCTGCAGGTTGAGAAACGGGTTAGTCTGTGCTGTAAGGACCGGTGGGATGCCCGTTCCCGAAGCCAGGAGGCTGCTCCCAGGAGTGCTGAGCGGTGGGGTGGCCTGGGGGGCCAGGAGGGCATTGCTAGGGTTGAGTTGCTGTGGGGAGAGGGAGGCCATGAGAGAGCTGCTGTGGGGTGGCTGTGGGGCCGAGGTCATCAGGGCGCTGGTGCTGGAGTGCAGGGGGGCAGAGGTGGCTGCCAGGAGGCTGGTCATGGACAGCTGGGATGAGCTGGTCATCTGCAGCCGCTGCAGCTCCCTCTTCTGCTGGATTTGCTGCATCATCTGGAACACCAGGGCCTGCTGCTCCTGCAGGGAAGGGTGAGGAAGAGAAGTCAACGGGAGGGACAAAGGGCTCAGGGAGAGGGGTGACACCTAATACAAAGGAGCCAGGAGCGACGTGGGGCGTGCTCCATCCTAGGCGATGCTACTGGGGACAGGGAGGAAATCCCCTTGATCACATCTCTATAGGTAGAGAGAGGAACAATGTCTTGCGTTCATTAACAGGCTGTGCTTATGACCCTTCCAACCCCATTACTTCCTGAAGCGTAGGACTAGCTGACCCTCACTGGGACACCTACAGGCACACAGATCTGCTCCCTCCTTCCAATCAATCAACCCATGGACTGTGGCACTCACTACCGTCAGTCTCCTTCCCCAGCCTGTCCTGCTGCAAGGCTCAGCCCTGACACACAGGATCAGTGTAGGTGAGCTGGGCTCAGGGTGGGGGGCAAGGGCCACAGCTCACCTGCACCCGGAGGGATGCCCCTGAATCCAACCCAACTGTGAAATCACCATAGCAACCATCGACCGATGCTGCGGGCTGAGAGCTGACATTGTTCCCGTACCCACAGGGATGCAGCTGATGACACGGTGACATCAGCTGCTGTAAAGAGAAGCCCTTTCAAATCTGCTTTCCCTGGGTTATAAATAGCCTGACCCAGAAACCTATCCAAAGCAACGGGCCAAGCTGATGGGACATCTAAATGAGCACTGCTTCACTGACAGGAGCTGTTAGCACTCCCAGGCAGCTCCACCGCAGGGGAGGGACAACACAGAGGCTTCCGCAGCGCAAGTGAATGTGGGTTTGACACACTCAGGGGCTTGTTTACCATTGATCCGTGCAGCCATTCCCACAACAGCCAGGGATGGGGCTGCTGTTCCACCCAAGAGGATGCAGGCAGAGAGCCAAGATCCTCAGAACAGCCGCCTGATCCTTGTTGTGACCCCAGTGTTCAGCCACCTACACATTCCCCTTGGCATCTCCAGCTCTCCACCTTAACGTGCCCAGACAGAGCTCACCTGCCTCAGGACGAGGCAATTTGGTGCTTATCTCTTTTTGATCTCAAGTAGTGTCCTCAAGCGAGTTCTTCTTCTCCTGTGGGCCTCAGCACATCTGCAAGCCCAGAGACCTGCGTGCTGGCGGCACAGGAACAGGCACGATCTGCATTCAAAGGTGCTGGAGGAGGCAACAGCCCTCCCGGTTTTATGGTGGCTTAGTGCTACCATGTGCTCACCGCCTTGGGATATGGGAAACACAGATTGGAGCTTTTCCTTTGTACAAAGCGAGTTCAAATGCTCATCCCCCCTCCTCCAGGAGGTGCCGCACCTTCCTGCCTAAAGCTTCTCTCCTCCCTCCGCCCACAGCTGGGAGCTGTGGTTGGAAAAGGCACACGATGCTGCAGCCCCGTGGGCAGGGGATCCATGCGAAGGAAAGGAGCTCTACGTTTGGCTCTCTGCTCCGAGGCCTTCCCATTAAGCAGCCCATCAGATGGAAGGTGCCAGCAGGCACACTTACCGGATTAAGCGGCTGGGAAGTCAGGAGCTGCTGAAGCTGCTGGAGCTGCTGCTCGTGTTGGTGCAGGACGTGGCGCTGCTGCTCGGTCAGGGGACTCACGCTGCAAGGGGAGCAGGGCAGGGAAGGTCAGTGTGGCCCATCTTGGTCCTGCATCCATAGGGATTCCCTCCCTCCCGGGGCTAAGCGTGTGCTGGAGAGGGCAGCGCTGCCCCCGCGAGCTCCGTCCTCACCTGCTCAGGCTGGTGGAGAGCTGCAGGGTCGGCGGCCCGCTGGCCTGCGGCAGCGCGCTCGGAGGCTGAGCAGCCTGAGCTCCGTTCAGGTTCCCCAGGATCCCGTTGATGGGCATCTGCTGACCTCCTGCCAGGGTCCCCATCAGGCCGTCCACCATGGGCACCGTGGAGAGGCTGTGGCTGGCAGTGGGGCCACCCCCCAGCCCGCTGCCTGCCACCCTGGCCAGGCCATTCACCTGCTGCACCCCGGGCAGGGGTAGCGAGGCAGGACTCTGCTGCAGCATGGGCAGGGGTGGAGGAGTGCTGTGGAAGGACAGGGAAGAGCTGCTCCTGCTGGGGCAACCTGAATGAGGGTCCTGGGGGAGAAACGGACACAAGAGCATCGGACTGGGGCCCCTTGTGAAAGGTCAGCTCAGCTCCGAAGGGCAGGAGCTGGAGGTGGGAAGGGGGGAGCTGCGAGTGCAAGCGCAGGTTTATGCTCAGAGGCGTCCCGGAACTCAGACATGCTTTGCTGGTGCTCTAGAAGTGCAGTCGGAATAACCCAGAAGCATTCTCACCTCGCGCTCCCAGTCTCAGCTACTCAACACAGACCCTCAGCACTGAGATGAACTGAAGGATGGGCACTCCAGAGGAAGCAACTTGACTGCTGGGCCTGGACTATGAGGCTTTATTTGCTGGCTATCAAATCAGAGCACTGGGACCGCACTGCTCTGCTCCCTCCCCAGGCCCCGTCCCCAGCTGGCTGGGGGACATGGTGGCCAGTGTACCTCGGAGGAAGTGGAGAGCGAGTTCTCGATCCCGAAGCTGTTCTTGCAGGGGGGGCTCTTGCTGATGCTCAGGGAGTCGTTGTTGCACACTGTAAGGAGGAAAGGAGTGAGGATGCAGAGTCAGGGGAGGAGCCTGAGGTTGCCACAGCAATAGCAAGGGACAGTGGCTACAGAGCGAGAAATGGGCCGCAACCACCCCACTGCCACCCCTCCTGCCCACCCCAGGGCAGTGTGATGGAAGGGCAGAGGGTGATGAGCCCCCCCGGTCCCCTCACCGTTGGGAGGCAGGATGTACTGGGCCTGGCTGCCTGGGCCGTTGCTGGTGGTCACCACAGGGAAAGGGACGGAGAGCTGGACATTGAGGAGCTGCAAACGCTCCTTCTTGGCTGTCAGTGTCATGATCTGCTCCTGGAGCCTGCTGGTTCTCCTTCTGCAGCGAGTGCAGGGCTTTGAGCATCTCTACAACTGCAGGGACGGGAGGGGAAAAGAGGGACAGGGACAGGGTCAGGGGAGGAAAGAGGGGAAGGGGATCCACAGGAGGTACCGCAGTTAGTCCACACTGGGGAAGGAGTCTGGCACCAGATCCCAGTCCCACTGCCAGCTACTCCCCCACGGCACAGCCTGGTGCTTTGTCCCCCATCCAGCTCCTTTGTCTCCGGGCAAAACCCCAGCTGGTTCCCACACAACCACGCAGCAGGACCTCTCCTCCCACAGCCCATGCCCCAAGTGACTCACTGTTCACGCCGGCTTCCCCGTTGCCCTGCTTCTCCAGGAGCTGCTCGATGTTTGGGGTGGCCTGGGGAACATTCTCCAGCTGCCCACTGCTGCTACAGGACACCGTCTGGTCGAAGAGGGTGGGCAGGCTGCTGATGGGGGACCTGGGGAAGGGTTGGGGAGATGTCAGAGACGCTTCCCTCATCTGCACCTTCTCCCCACATCTCTTCTGCCTCACGCTGGGAGTGGCTGCATCCCCCCCAGCCTCAAGCGGAGTGGAGGAGAACCCTCCATTCCTGCCAGCCCTGCCTTGGGTGAGCAAAGCAAACCTGCCTCTTCCCATCCCATCCCATCCCATCCCATCCCATCCCATCCATCCCATCCCATCCCCAGCCTAAATGAGAAGGGAAGGAGCTGCCTCTACTTCCCGCAGCCTCTTTCCCCTTCCTTGCTGTGTCATCCCACGCTTCCCGGGGTACCGCCGCGCAGATGCAGGTTCGCATGCAGGATGCCCCCCGGTGCCTGCCCTCTCCTCAAGGACACTCACATGGACGAGAGACTCTCCTGGGGCGACGTCCCTCGGCAGCCAAAACTGCAGTCCTCCAGGTCCGGCTCTGCGTGGGGACAGGGACACAGAGGGACGGGGTTCATAGGCGCCCGGCCCCGCGCCAGGGCCCGCTTCGGCACCCGGGGGCGCCGGGCCCCGCTAGATGGGAGCACCGAGCAGCGCAGGCAGCGGCACTGCGGCACGGCTCCGCCCCGGGGCGGGGCGGCTGTCACCGCCACCCGGTGGGGACGGGGGGGGTCACCCCGGGAAGGTCACCCCCGACGCCCCCTTTCCTTGGGGAACCGGGGAGGAACCGGGGCCCTGCCCCGACCCCCGCTCCCTCCCGCGCTGCGGAAACGCGCAAAAAGCGGCTTTGGGGGGCTCAACTGCAATGAGTTTTGACATTTCATTCACCCTGAGGGAGCTGGGCTGGGGCGGCCTGGGGAGGAGGAGGCTCCTGAAGGGGAGACCTCAGAGCAGCTCCAGGGCCTAAAGGGGCTGCAGGGAACATGGAGAGGGGCTTTGGACAAGGGATGGAGGGACAGGACAGGGGAATGGCTTTAACTGCCAGAGGGGAGACTGAGATGAGCTCTTGGGCAGAAGCCCTTCCCTGTGAGGGTGCTGAGGCGCTGGCACAGGGTGCCCAGAGAAGCTGTGGCTGCCCCATCCCTGGCAGTGTTCAAGGCCAGGTTGGACACAGGGGCTTGGAGCAACTGCTCCAGTGGAAGGTGTCCCTGCGCGTGGCAGGGGTTGGAGCTGGAGGAGCTTTGAGGTCCCTTCCACCCAAACCACTCTGTGGCTCTACAATTTTTGCAGCCCTGCGCATCCAGGATCCTTTCCCAAAACCCATCTGGGGACCCTCCAAGGTTTTCAAATGCTCAGCTCCTTTCTAAAGAGCTTAAATAAGTGCTTGAGTGTCCAGAAGTGACCCCCACAGCCATCTGTCCCACGGAGCTGGCACACTGCAGCGCTGGGGACAGAGCTGCTGTGCATGTGCTCATGGGCAGGATATCTCCCAGCCAAAGAGTACTCAAGAAGTGAAGTATATTTATCTGCCATTTGCTTTCCATCCCCAGAGCCTGCCAGCCTGTAAACACACGTTCCCCTCGCTCTGGGACGTGTCAGATGTTGTGACTACAGCCTGCACCAGCTGGCTGCCTTGCTCCTCCTCTTCACACAATAAGAGACGTTTCTTATGTACAAGAATCCAGGAAGTCTCCTGCAGGGAACACTGTGATTTACAGTGTAATGCCCCGAGCGGGGTATTTTCTACTGCTGAGAACAAGCAAACGCAGCTGTTGCTCTGCAGCTCTTACAGACAGGTACAAGTGGGATCCTCACTCCTTCATCCCTATGGGAATGCCCTTCTGACCATCAGTTATAGCTGGGCCACCCTTCTGGGGAGAAGCCACTGCTTTCTAAGGGCGACCAGCAGTTGCCAGTCAGCAATAGTTTCCCAGTATAAGGCACCATGTGGAGACAAGTCTTGATTTCAGGGACACCACAAGGCATGAAAACTTCCTAAGTTCTCCAGCCAGGATCAGCCACCAGAAGGCTGGGAACAGTCAGCCCACAGCAGGGCTTCCAAGTGCTGTTTCCATCCAAGGACCACCTAAACCCTTTGGAAGATGCTCACAGCCCACTGTGCGCAGCTTCACTGCAAGGGTTTTAACTCGCAACCCAACAATTCAATGCGGCTAAGCTTTGATGCCTGCTTGTTACTGTCACGTCTGCTGGCAGCAAAAAGGTTGCACACATACATATACAACGCTGGATTTCTGACACAGTACCAGGCTCCAGGTTCAATTATCTCCCGGCCAACACCACCCTGTTGTCTACAGAGAGGGGAGATGACTGAGTTATCACAGCGAGACAGCCCTTTCCAAGGCACCAAGTATGAAAGAGAGGTTTGAAGACAACTAGAGAAGATAAATACATTCAGCCTGTCATCATAACGAGGAAGGATCCAGGACAAGCTGTGGGAGGAAGAACTAGACAGTAGCTAAGGGAGTGGGAAGATAAGAATCAGACTTTTTGTACTGCCAAAGGCACCCTGGTATCAACCTCCATCAGTGAGAACACTTTCGCAGTTCCCCCATCTGTAAGACAGGGTGACACCATTTCCCTCCATCACATTAAAATGGGGAAAAGCTCAAATATTACTGCCATGAAAGCGATGTCTTCATGGGCTCTGCCTGCACAGATATGCTCAGGAAAGGTAATCGGAACTAAAGACAAGGGAGGATTACTTAAAACTTCACAACCACCCTGTTAACAACCTGGGATTAAAGCAGCCACCACGGTTTTAAGTGAAAATGGCTGCACACAGGAGGTTTAATGCATGTCAATTAATCCCCTTGGAATAAAACAAAAGAGAATTGGACTTAACACCTTCTGGGCCGCCAGCTCCAGCAGCAGGAGATAGTGATGGACAAACCTTCAATGTGACAAAACCCAGGAGCTGCTCTAAACGCTGCCTGAACTGGAGAAAACATGTCCTGAAGCTTGCGAGATCCCAGGCAAACAAAAGGAGCAATCTTGGAAATGGAAACTAAGAACTGGGGGGGGGGGGGGGGTTGAGCACTTTGTATGTTGGATTTTGCCTCTATGACTCATTCAGCAGTAGCTGCAGGGCTGGAACAGAACCCAGACTGCTGAGCCCGTGTTGTGCCGGAGCCATAGGGCTATTCCTGACAGTTGACTTGCTTCCTTCTGCTGTCAGCACCTTGCCAAAATAACAGCCAAGGGGAAGCAGCAGTGGGTCACCTCCCTCTTGTTGACTGCTGGGAGGGAAGAGTAACTCCTTGAATCATCCCATTCTTTCCTTAATTCCAGGTGAGTGAATCACTCCTGACTCAGAGCTCCAATGCCTCGGCCCTGGCTTCCACTAAGGTCAGCTGTGCTGTTCCTTCCCCTTCAAGCTCAACCCAAGCTGCTGGTGGGGACACACAGACAAAATGCTGCCAGTGACAGACACAGGGACAGCCACGCACCTCCCAGGGCTTGCAAAGGTCAGGAGCAAGCACACGTGTTCATTCATGCTTAACATGCAGGCATGCACACTCGTGAAGGCAAATAAGGGCACACTGGGGGCAGAGGATCCAGAGAACCCAGAACCACCTCTAATGTGTGTTTTCAAGTGCTTGTCACCCACTGGGACACTGGGCAGGGTTCTACCTCCCAGGAGTTCAGCATCCAGCACGCTGAGCTGCCAGCGCTGCTGGGCTAGGGGGGCATGAGACAGCTGCACCACCAACTGCAACCATCTGAAAGGGAGGAGGGTGCTTTTGTTTAACTGCTGGTGCAAGCCAAGGATGAGGCCCACTCTGTTTTGGGGGAAAAAATAATAATAAAATAAAAACCTTACGATGCTTCAAGTTTCCTGCTTATTAAATAGGCAATTTTCCAAGAAAAATGAATCTGCCTTGGTGGGAAAATATGAGCAGTCGTAAGGAATTCGGTGTTGGCACATTTGCGTTTGGAAGCTTAAACCAGTGGGGTTTGCTGCGTTCACAACAAAGCCAAAGGGGAAGGGCTGGAAGTAACTCAGAAAGGGAAGATGGGAATTAAGAGTGTGAGACACCTCTCATCCCGAAAGAAACCCAGGAACCAAAGCCCCAACAGACAACTGTTAACTTCTGAGCAAGCAGACGCTCGCCATAGGGTTCCCTCACTTCGGACAGCTTCAGTGTGTAAAAAGACAACGAATTCCTGCAGGGAAGGACTCCACGTTCTTGTGCTTTTCTAGCACAAGTGCAGGGCCACACAGGAGCCAAGGGGCACAGCAGCACATGTGCTACAGGGCTGCAAGCCAGCACTGCAGTAGGGCAAACACAAGCACCCCCCCGCCTTGGGGAAAAATACCGCTGTCCCCCTCTCCTAGTCCCTGGCTCTCACAGGCACAGGAGATGGGAGCAAGCGGGGAGGGCAGCTGGAGCACTATGGATGCGGTTGTCTCAGCTCTTCCAGGGAGAGCCCTTTGGAAGTCCGAACTCACATACCTTCTGATTCACGTACCTGCCCGGCTGCTTTCCGACTGATTTAAGAGTGGGTTGATCGATAACCCAGATGTGAGGGGGCTCCCAAAGATGTGTGAGGAAGGGAGGCTGAAGGTGGAACCTGCCAGGGAGAACACCTACATGGCAAAACAAGGAAGGAGAGACAGAGGAATGACTTCTCAAAGAGGCAGGAGGAAAATAACTTCATTATTCCATCTCCTCCTGCCTCTTGATCCCGGCTTGCTCATGAGACAGCGTTAAAAATACCTCCTTGGAAGTCTCGCTAGACAGCTGAAATCTTCCCAAGCCCTTCTCAGAGCCAAGAGGTCTGAATGAGCCATGTTAACACTGAAGCTGTAAACCCAACTCTCTCCTCCCTGTAACACACCTCCCACAGCGAGCTCCCAACAAAGGACAAGGCTCTGTCTCCTGGCACGCACACAGCCCACCCAGTGGGGATGTGCCAGCCCTCCCACCAAGTTATCTGTGCTGCAGGGTGAACACCAGTGGCAGGATCCACTGGGAAGCAGGGCACACAGCGCAGGGACAGCCAGGCCTCTGCTACCTGGGCGCTGCCTGCGCTTCCTCGGACAGTCAGTGGAAAGCAAGGTGTCCTTTTAGGTTGCAACTCCTCCCCCCCTCAAACAGGCTGTGGGCTGCGATGCCAAACCTCCTACGTCCTTCCACCCACTCTGTGGGAAGCTGCAGTTGGCACAGTGAAGGAAGAGGAGCTGTTCCCAAGTGATAAAAGCAGCTCCTCTGTGCCCAACCCTTCCCCAGCTACAGCCCCCCCCAGCCCCGGTCCCCATGTTCTTACCTGCGTGGTGGACACGGAGGAGGAGGAAGCTGGGATGGTGCTGGCAAAGGGAGAGCGGTTGAGCTGTGGGAGGGACGACGTGCCCTGGTGTGCCAGGAGGCTGGAGGAGAGCGGGGTGCTGCACACAGCGCGGAGCACTCCACCCCCGTGGGAGATGGGGTCCTTGTTACTGGTGTAGATCCCTGCAAGGGGTGGGCATGGTTAGAGAGCCATGCTCCCCTCCATGGCCTGCAAGCAGCTGGGTGTCTGCAGGGCTCCACAAAGGGAGAGCGGCACCAATGCACGAGACACTGGAGCATCTCATGGCCTGGCACGCAGTGAGCGTGGCCACAGCTCGCAGTCCTTCTATCCAAAGGTATCACACACAGCCTTTGGATATCCAAAGGTATATTCAATGTCCAGTAATGATATCCAAGGTATTTGCCAGCCCCTGATACAGATAAACCACACCATAAAGTGACCCACCAAAGGCACAAGTCAATGGCAGGAGGGGGTCGTGGACTCAGAGTGCCACTCTCTGCTGCCTGTGCTAGTCAAGAGACCACACTCTCGCTGAGCTGAACTGTCCCCCTGCGCGATGCCCAGGGACCACCATGGGGCAGGACAGATAAATGAGGAAGAAAGGGAGAGGAGGGAGCTGCTGAGGGATGGGACCCGTCCGACTTCTCCTTGGCTCACACATGCAGCAGGGGCCCAAAGCCAGGTCCTTCTGAGCCCTGCCAACATCTCTGCAGCAGAAGAATGGGAGAACAAGCAGGCAGGAGAGCAGGGCCTGGCAGCAGCCTCCTCTCTGAAACATCCCTTTGTTGTTCCAGGGAGAAGGCAGAAAACCACTGGCCCCAGGTTATGATTATGGGAGTTGCATCAATTCCTGCAGCTCCTCTCCTCTCTCAGACAAATGGGGCAGGGCTCCCAGGCACACACAACAAACCCAAACCTCCCCCCCCCCGTGCAATCTGACCTAAATTGGAACATCTGCAAACAACCCACAATAGACCCATGACAAGTTCGGCTGCCAGAACAGTGTCAAACCTCAGCCCTGAGCAGCAGGCTCCTCCTCTGCCTGCTGCCTTAACCCCTTCCTGCCACATGTCCTGCCTGCCCCATCCCTGCCAAGGAAGGGAACTCAGGCTGGGAATGGCTGTGAGCCGCTCAGCAGAGTTAATGGGGACTCAGTCTCCCAGCCCTGTGTGGATGTGGTAAGACCGAGGATGGGAGGCTTTCCTTTTAGAAAGGGGGGTTAAACTTGAACCACTTATGAGACTCTTGTTTTGGGGCCAGGCTGTGGTTGTCCTGGTTTGGGCTGTGCATATCCCACCCTATCCCTTTGGAAATTCAGCTCTTGCTGCGGCTCTCCAGCAGAAAGGGTTTGAAATGCTCCACAGCTCTAAGGACAGAGAAGCTGACCTGGGGCTGATCCTAGCACGAAGGCCAGCATGGAAATGGGAGAACCAGACAGTGGGGGTTTTACAGCTCCAGGGACGGAATGAAAGGCACTGGACTCGGTGCAGGCAGGTCCAGGCACCAGCTCCATGGGACGGGAAGGGAGGGAGGAGCCGTGCACACCTGGAGCCCTAAGGGGGAACATACCTGAGCCCAGCAGCGGGGACTCCATGCTGAGGCTGGGCAGGTTCCCCGTGTGGCTGAAGGGCCGGGAGGAGCTGCCGATGCTGGAGCTGACAAGAGAGCCCCCGGAGAAGGGCGATGAGGACGTAGACGTGGACCCAGCCAGCTGGGCACCCAAAATCTCTTTGCTTTTGCCCCCTTTTGGCCTGCCAGGCCCATGCTTGTTCTTCTTGCTCCCCTTGTGCTTCTTCTCCTTCAGCACCTCTCCCTCCTCCATGCTGAGGGATGGCATGCGCTTGTGGCTGCTGCTGCTGCTGGTCCCACTGCTCCCCACCGAAGGGCCGCTGACGGTGTTTGAGGCTTTATAGTCCACGGGGGAAGCATCACGGCCTCTCTGCTGGCTCACGGCGGAGGTGGAGAAGCGCATGATGGACCCAAAGCCGGAGAAGATCACCTTCTGCTCAAAGATGTCCCCCTTCTGGCCTTCATACAGAGGGGAGCAGTGGGAGGAAGAGGAGGAAGAGACGGGCTTCCGGTACTTCTCGTCGTCCTGCTCGAGCTTGGGGAATGTCACGAAGTCCTGGGAGCACTGCAGGCTGCTGCAGGAGGTACCTGGGGGAAGCAGGGATAGGAACAGTCATGGTGGCAGTAACTCGGTCCATAACAGGAGGCTGGCGTGAGGAGCACGGTCACACCACCGATCATAGAATCATAGCACCATGGAATGCTCGGGGTTGGAAGTAACCTTAAAGAGAAGTTCCAACCCCCACCACAGGCAGGGACACCCTGCACTACCCCAGGTTGCTCCAAGCCCCGTCCAACCTGGCCTAGCTCCCCTAGCACAAGCTGGTTATCAAAGGCCATCCCTGTCACCTCCAAGCCCGTACCTTCGATGGTCTCTGGAAAACACAAGAGGTGCACAGCAGCATCTTCACCGCACCCAAACATGCCCATGTCTGCTCCTCCAGGCCCTGCATCACCCCCATCCATCCCTCCAGCCCCATTGGGTACCAGGAGACGAAACACATTGGCCATTATGGCAACAGCTCAGGAAAGAGCAAGGTCAGAGCAACGGGAGGCTGGCATGGCTTTGACTCCAAGCTCAGGGGAGCCCGGATACCAGAGTTCGGCTCAGATCTCTCCGCTAATACTCTTTAAAACACTGCTGCAGACAGTACCACCTAGGCAGGAGAAGGCAGGTGCTGCCCATATTGCCTGCATCCCTTCCCTCCTCCCTCCACTCACACATCTGGATCTGTTTTCCCTTGCAGTGCAGCGGGTCTGCGCGGGAGGGGAGCTGTAACACTCATCGGACTCGGTTCTTCCCTCTGTGCATGGAGTTAGCAGCATCAAGGCTTTTCCCTTTCTCTTCCAGGGGTTAAAGAAGCAGCCATGAGCACTTGCTGGTGTATTTACAGCTACATCTCAAAGAGGAGCAAAGCAAAACACCCCTTCTCCCCTTCTCTCCTTCACCCCTTACCTGCAGGCTGGAAGGTCCCGCTGGATGAAGCTGAGCTGAAGCCAACCGAGCTTTTCCCACTTCCAGTCTTTTTCCCTTTGTGGCTGCTTCCATGGCTTGAGGACTTCCTGCCTTTCACCTCCGACCGGCTGACCTCCGAGGTCTCTTTGCTCCCCTCATGGTGGCTGGTAGAGCCCTGGCAGCAGCAAACACAAAGGTCACTCACGCAGGCCAGATGTGGCCCCAGCAGGGGCTCTTTTGACCGATTTCCCCTTAAGAGAAGTAACTGCCCCCTCTGCCCACAAAGTGATGCTCAGGTCATGTTGCTCAGCAGAAAAAAGCCACATTTCCCTCTCTTGCTGCTTCCCATCCCATCTAACTGCAGGAAATTAAACAGGGAACTGACAATTCGAGCACAGACATCAGAGATTCCCTCCACTGTCAGCAGAGGGAAGTACCTCAGAGGGTTACTCAGCCCGCATCCAATCTGAATTTGGCTGGGATTCAAGCATGTATCTCAGCTGCATCTCTCAGGTGTGCTGCTCTCAGCAAGGTCATTCCAACTGGGGGAATTTACTTGTCTTTGTGCTGTGACAGGAGCTTCCCTGGATTCCCTAAAGCATCCACTGGGGCCAGCCAGGGCTTTCCAAGATCGACTGCAGTATTTCATAGCGACACTGTTAGAGCAGCATCTGACCACCCAGCAACAGATGCTCTCCAAACCCCATCTAAGCCTGCAGGAGACAGGGAAGCAAAGGGGGATGAAGAGGCCGGCCAGATGCTAGGAAATCCAGGAGCTTGGGATGAGAGAGAGGAGTGTGGGAGTTCAGGAGGGGGAGAGCGGAATGAACCGAAAACCAGATCCCCCGGGGCACCCACACTGGGATATGAAACCTTCACCTTCGAGTCACTTCAAAGCCAAACCAGCAGCGTTCAAAGATGACTTCTTGCAAGATATTACTGCAACCAATCAATATCATAGACAGAGCCCTAATGGGATGGCTCCAAGCCCAAAATGTAACACCTGTACATTAGTGCAAACTCCTTTTCTTTCATACTGAGCAGATAGAAGGAAGAAGCCCGATCCCTTTCCCACATTCCACTATCCCTGACTCCAGATGACCTCTTCTTGGGGAGAGCTCAAGGAAAAAAGGGCTCGTAATGCAGACTCATGAATGGCCAGATAAAAATCTTTCCCCATTCCTCCCACATGGTTTAATCACTCTGCACAATGCAACAGCTGGCAGCCTAACGCACACCAGATGTGCCGGGAATATGAAAGACAGGAGGAAGGGAGTGGTGGAAATTAGGGGAGAGAGGAAGGGGGGGTCCTGTATTTTCTCATCACAGACTCCTGGATGCAGGAGATTAAACCTCCCTGATTTACGAGCTCAGAGGGAACATGAAAATCTTTCTGCCTTTCCACATCTGCCTGGGGAGGGAAAGGGGAGCGGTGGCTGGGGGCTATGGGAAGTCCGGAGCCTGCTCTCGGAAAGGCAGGGATGAGATGGCTCACGTCGGAGCACAGACGCAAAGCCCTGGGTTTTCCTCCCATAAATTCACCCTCTCCGGAGCTCCCCGCACAAGGTGCACGAGGCCACAGAAGGGCAGGGGGGAAACCACATGAGAAGGTATGCTCTGGATCCCGAGTGTCAGGAAGGGAGTACGGGGCAGGTAATGGATGAGTGCAGGCTGGGAGAGGGAAACCTGAGCTGGGAAATAAATCTGAAGTGCAAAACTAAAGGGAGAATGGGATGAAAAGGGGGTAAGAGAGGCTGAGGCGGCGCAGCTGCAGGTGCTGAAGGGACAGACACTCACCTGTAGGGCTGATCCGACCTCACAGCCTCCCTGAGAGACTCCCAGGGATTTCAGGGGCAGGATTTTCCCACCTCCTGCCAAATGCTATCCTAGGCACTGCTTGCCAAGCAGGTCATGGCAGACAAATCCACGTGGAAACTCCCACCCTCCTCCCCACCAAGGGCCCTTCTCTAGCAGCCATTCCATGAGAGCCCGAATTTGGTGCAAGGGCCCAAGCAACGCATGGAGCAGAGAGGGGAACTGAAGCTGCACTAAATCACTTCCCCTCTCTGTGCCTCTATTTCTTTCCCACTTTGCTCCATGGGGCTTGCTGGCTCTGTGTGGCAATGGAGCCTTCCAGGAGACACACGTGGGCTGCCAAGCACAACACGGCCTTGATCTGAAGGGGAGGGGTCTGCTATCACCATGCCAATATTAACAACAGTGACAAGGGCTGCAGTCCCATCGCCCTCCTGGCGAAGGGCTGGAGCAACCTGCATGCCTGCTGCTTGCCTCGGGCACAACCAGAGGTCTCAATCCCTGGATCATCGGCTATTCTCCAGCATGGAAATCCGTGTGTGTGCAGAAACACCACTGTTTCATGTGTTGCAAACAGGTGTGGGGGGGGGTGACATGCTGCAGAGGGGGAAGAAAAGCAGGGAAGCACTGAGGAAGTGAGAGCTCTCTTTCAAAATGAGCCAGGAGCTGCATTTTGAAGGTTTATTTAATGCAACCAAGGGGAAAATGTCACCAGAATGAAGCTGCTGCCAGAGCTGGAGGTGAAGCCTGATGGGGAAACTCCTGCCTCAACCCAGGAGCTCGAAGTGAGATGAAGTCGCGCCTGGGATGCATGTACCTCCTGTCCCCCGAGGGGCTGTACCTCATTCCTGGCTTCCCTGGGACACTGTGCAGCACCCAAGCTCTTCATTCATTAATTTATTGATGGGAAATCAGAAGAGCATCTCTTTGCCTCCTGATTGGCGGGACGAGCTCCTAGAGGGAACCACTGAGAGGATCCAGAAGGAAAAGGGGGAGGCTGGTGCCGTGCGTCAGCCGCGCAGAGCAGCTTTGCCCTGGATTAAACTACTGGCAGGGGAAGCAGGGAGGATGCCAACGAGGAACAATGCGATGAGAGCAAGGGCTCCTCCAGCCATGCACTGCAGGGTGATGTGCAGAAGCAGCCACCCAGGCAGGCTGCAAGCATCAGCTGCCTTTCCACGCTGGATCATTAGATGGAGGTCAGATGAGTCTCCATCAGCATCTTGCAGCTTCTCTGTGAGCCACGCACAGTATTTACCATGTCCCTTCCCTCCATCTCAAGATCAGGCAGCACTGTGCTGCTGTTGTTTGTAGGGGGAAATAGGAGATACAGATGGGCTGAGGGACTTTTGACAAGGCAATGTGGTGACTAGGACAAGGGGGAATGGTTTTATCCTGCCCGAGGGGAGACTGAGATGAGCTCTTAGGGCAGAAGCTCTTCCCTGGGAGGGTGCTGAGGCGCTGGCACAGGGTGCCCAGAGAAGCTGTGGCTGCCCCATCCCTGGCAGTGTTCAAGGCCAGGTTGGACACGGGGGCTTGGAGCAAGCTGCTCCAGTGGAAGGAGTCCCTGCCCATGGCAGGGGGCTGGGAGTGGATGAGCTTTAAGGTCCCTTCCAGCCCAAACCAGGCTGGGACTGTATGAAGACCTTATTTTTAAGACCCTGATGTCACCAGCAAATTCCCACTCACGTCTGGACAAGGGATGCTAAAGGAAATCTTACAGTAAATATCCATGCTGAGACATGCTGTCCTGTCAGCAGGAATAATCATCAGCCTCCCCCCAAAACCTCCTACCCCATCACTGACTGCATTTGCCTGAGCCAGGCGCAGCGCAGAGATTCCCAGGATCCGTCAGCTCCAGGCCCGCTCTGGGAAGACACCGAGAGCTCAAGTAACAGTGGAAAACCTGGAAAGTCTCCCTGCTTTCCATGGTGTCTGCGAGCAGGAGCTCTTCATCCTCCAGCACCCGACTGGAGACGGATGGATGCGGAGAGGCCTTGGCATCCCCAGCTTAGCTTACAAAACGCAGAGCGCGCCAGATGTTGCAGCCCAAAACACACAGCATGTGTGAGTGTGTGTCAACAAGTGCTCCTGATGTCTGCAGCTGGCAGGAGGAGGCAGACGGGGGGCGGGGGGCTGCAATCCTGCAGATTTACTGCAAGTGCAACAGGGAGCAGCAGGACGGCTCCGCAGGAGCGCTCGCGGCCGGAGGGAAGAGGCAGGTTTGCTGTGCTGCTGTCGGTAACCCCATCCCAGCACCAGGCACCAGCTCCACGGCGAGACACCGAGCACAGAAACTGCCTCCTGACTTTGGCAGTGTGTGACTACAGAGACAGAGCAGCGCTGGCTGCCAACGCTTCCTGGTGAGGCTCATTGCTCCTGCCGCGGTGCGAAACCCTCCTCTGCCCCAGACCCACTCCACAGATGCCATCTTCCCAACAGGCTGCTCAGAAGCATTCCTTTTTGGCACCACTTCTGGATGGACCACGTGAAATAACCAGAACCTCTTACCCAGAGGGGATGTTCTCTGCTTCCCTCCCACTCCCCAGAATGTCTGTGTGAGCTCCAAGCAGCCAATGTGGCAGTGAAAGAGAGCCTCTCTCCAGCACAAACCCACTCTCTAAATCCCCCCAAATCCATCCAAAACCACCACTGGGGGATTTGCAGCTCACAGCTCTGTGTGCCCTCCAGAAGGGACCCTCCTGTGCCCCACCAGAAAGGCCTCCTGCCCCTCCGGGAGGAAGAGGAGCATCTCATTGCCCACAGCCACTTTGCAGAGGCAGGAGGAGAGCTGAAACGAGCTGCTCTGAAGAGGCATTTGCACGCTGTGAATTCACACCCGAGTTTCACTTTCCGGTGTAGACGAGAGCTGAGGCCACACCGCGCTCTCAGGATGTTTATCTGCCCAACCTGAGCGAGGCAGCGGGAGCTTGTCCCTGCACAGACAGGGCACGGAGGCCTGGGAGAGTCCAAGTGCCAGGTATTAACGGCACTTGGATTCCTAGAAGACACCGGGAAGCACTCAGGGAGATGCTCAAAAATCTGGCAGAGTCAGAGGTCTACCGCTATTGATTTCGAGAGGAAGACTGAAACCACATCAAAGGAGCTTCGTAACTAAATGGTTCAAGAGGGGAGCGCGGGGTGGGCGATGGATTAGGTGAAAATTGGACCTGAAAAAGAAATCTGGATTGCAAAACTAAAGCAAAACGTGAGCACGGAGGCCAGGCTGCCAGAGGCAACAGGGAAGCGGAATATGCCGCGGCTCCTCTGAAGCAATGCCATAGTGCCGCTGCTGGCAGCCTCACCTGCTGAAGTAGCTTGAAAAGTCCTGCTACATAGGAGCATAGCTCTGAAAATACATTACTGAAGGGTTGCTGACAGTTGCAGAGGACTTTGGTAACAACACCAGATGCTGGGGCTCAGATGCCTGTTGCTGCAGGCTCCCTCCAGGCTAAGTAAACTGGGAGTAGACTGGAGTGTGGCTTCAGGTACCAGTACCACCTCTCTATGGCTGGTGCCACACTACAGTGTGCCCGCAGTCCTGATGTCCAAGGAGCAAACAGTGCCAGGGCCTGAATCTGCTGATCATCTGGCTCCTCTCCTCATTGCTGGCTCCGGAACACCAAGGATGCTCAGTGCCACCAGTCCAACCCCTGCTCCTGTGCACCAGGACAAGAGTCTCCCTGTGTGATGCTCCTCTGGCTACAGTGTGAGCATCACAAAGTGCTGGCAGCACGGATCTGGCGTGGACATCAGGGGCTGCACCAGCCTCCTGTGGCTCTGCTCACTGGGCCAGTGCCCTGCTCCCAGGAGCCTGGACATGACCATCTGGCCCCAGTGCTGCGTGACGTTAAGATGTGCTCTCGTCCAGCTGCTCCCATGAAAGACGGGGTGCTGTGTCACCTACAGGGGTTATCCATGTGGAGTTTGTGCTCTGGCTCACTGGGAACTTGGAGAAGACCGTGGAGGTGATAAATGATTTACCCAAGATCATGCAAGTGATAAGGAGAGGAACAGACCCCAGCTCTTTCCAGACTCTAACCATGGCACAGCAGGGACTAGCAATGCTCTTCTGCATGGTCACAGCATGCACATCAGCTTTTGGTTTGTAGTACACTCTACTGTGATGAGTTGCACTAATCTATAACCCAGGAAGGTCCAAGAGAGTTTTGGCTTCCAAGAGGAAACCTATTTGGGTGTGCTACATCGATGTGTCTCAAGGTTTTCCATTAGGCTAGCCTGGGCAATGTTACACCAGCGCAACTATGCGGAAAGCCTCCTACAACCACCCTCGGAGGTGGTTGTGCAGGGGTGTAGCAGGCTGCTGAGCAGCTCTTAAATTCCATCTGGAGTACCTTTGGTAACAGAGCTGGAACAGTATTTGGGGATCTGTGCACAAAAAAAGGCGAGGGAAATACACTCGCTGGTACGAGGATTAATAGTAGCTCCCTAGGGAAACACTAAAACGCTGTCGTTCAAGCAGGGCTACGGTAATAAGGATCTCCTGAATTTTGGCTTACAAAGAGTTGAAAGCTGCCTGTAAAACTGAATTGCACCCTTTCCTCCGCACCGATAAAGGTCTGGCAGGGCTCCGGGGGAGACACTGGGCAATTGTCTCACAACCGCTCCAGCTGGCCAGGAGGCAGGGCTTGGGTTTCAGTTCAGCCTGAAAACAATCTTAGGCCATCAGCTCCTGGCAGCTCTGGTAACGGGGTGAACCCGCGGCTCCCGAAAGCCAGAGCGGAGCTGAACAAAAGCCCAGGTACATCGCGAGGGATGGCAGCTCCGAGGCTCTTCCTCTGCTCTGTCCGCCTCTTTCTGCTTCCCCCAGCCCGAGAACCACGAGCGCAGCTTTGCCATTCAGCTCTGACCTACATCTGCTCCCTTGGCCTCCCACAGAACACAGCAAATCCTCTTCAGCCCTAACCCAAAGCCACCCTGTGCTGACTGGCGGGAGCTTTCTCCCTTCCAGGCTGCCCCTGCAGCGCTTCTCACATACGCAGACACCGCTAGCCTGTGAATCTCCATTTCCACAAGGCATTCCTGCCACGGAAAGGACACCCAAGCCCTTCCAAGGAGCGTTTCTGTGCACAAAAGGACATTCCTGGGACACGCTATTTATCTGCTCTAGCAGGAGCTTGGCCCTGGTCCTACTCTCACTTATAGCAGAAGAGCCCCGCTAAGGAGCTGCATTAATTTACATTCCCACTACACACAGGAGAGGTCAACTCCAAAGGTCCAGGTGCTGGAGTAACCTCACTTGTTCCCTGACCCTGAACAACCACAGACTTGGCCTTCACCTTGCTGCATACTCAGCCGTGTCTGTTCTGCGTTACTGGGAGTTCGGGGCTCACTGGGTTTTCCTGGTTTACAACCAGGTGCAAAAGTCCATGTTCAGCAGCATAACGTCAACGGTGAACAGAGAAACACACTGACATCCTGACTGCGTCCCACCAGCCCCGGGCACTGAGGAGACAAACCCACAAGGCAGCATCTTCCCAGCAGGAACTGCGCTGCCTCTACACCTCAGGAGCAACCCAGGCCACCTCCCTGTGCCCCTCTGCCTGAATGCTCCTGAAATGAGGGAACTAAACAGAAACCAACCCCCCATTGTCTTGCACAGAAAAGCCACCTCTTGTGATGCCCTTTGAAGATCTTATGTGCTTCTAAGATGGTCTGGGTTATTTCCCTTTAGCTCCATCACTTTGTCTAATGGAGGAGAGCACCTCCCACAAGCCTTGCCTTGCTTATCCACCTGCCTGAGCTGTTCACGATGTGGCAGCAGCAGAGGCCAAAGCATGGATATTTAGCTCTTTCCATGAGAGCTTCCAGTCTGAACATCTGCTGCAGAACAGGCTGGCACTTACAGCTCCATCACTTGGGAGATCAGCTCCATGATTGCATCGTCAGCGCTGACAGGAATCACGCCAGCTGCCACGTTAAATTCCCAAGGTGGGGAGTGAGGCAGGGAGTGAGACTGTGACGAATCAGGAATCAAACCATAGGGACAAACCCCTTTCTCTGCTCTCCTGCCCTGTCCTCCCCACTTAGCACCAAAGGTTTCCCCCTGCCCTCCGTCCCCACACTCACATCCTGCAGGTTTGGTACCTTCTCTGCAGCAACGGGCACCAAGGATGGGGTAAGGCTGGTGGGAGACTCCGGACGCTTTTTGTGCTTCTGTTTAGGTCTTTCTTTGTCCTTCCGACTCTGTAAAAGAGACCAGAGAGCGCTGGAAGTGCAAACTTTTCCTCTGCTGAGAACAGCAGTTGTGAGGGCAAAGAAAGGAGGGTGTGGAGGTGTGGATTTACAACCACACCTTCATATCCCTCTTTCCTTCTCCACTCATCCACATGAGCCCAGTATCCCTTCCCCCACATCCCAGCTTCTTCTGGCTGGGAGCATCCCACTACCTCTACCCCAGCTGCAGCCAACATCTGGAGTGCACCATATCAACAGAAGCCCCCAAATCAGTTTATGGTAAGATGATAGGGAAGGACTTAACAAGCTCTGGCTGATTCCAAGAATCCTGAGCTTTCCTCTTGCTGTCTCCCAAGCGGGACTCTGTGCCCCTTACTCTCACTCTCTACCTTCTCCAAGGCTTTCTCAGACCCACCCTGTGCAGCCAACGGGAGGATCTTGATTTCAGCCCATACTGTATGTGCACAGTAAAGAGATCAGGCAGTGGGGATCTCACAACGTAGGCTTAACCTGGAGAGAGATCCCTCCTGTCTCCCCTCCCAACAGAGACAGCTGGTCTGGGTCCATCCCTGCTCACAGGAGCAGACTATTGAGTTTGATTTCTTCATTCTGGTTTTCAGTCTCAGTAACATCCCAGAACCGTGGGATTCTTCAAATGGAAAACCAAGGGAAAATCATGGCCTGGGAAACACCAAGTCCTGCCCACCCTGATTTGGCATTCTCCTGGGGAACGTACTGTAACCAAGGAGGTTACTCTTAGTGTTAGCTGGATGTTCTCAGTGAAAGGACTGAAAAGGTTTGCCAGTGTCACCTCAAGACAGTGAGGCATGAGGATGGATGGCTAGAACAGCATGCTCCATCCCATACTCCTGCTTCCTCCCTCCTTTCCTAGCTGTATGCTCCCATGGGAACACACTGAGTTGATTACACGAGCTTTTTGTGCTACTGATACCAGCTAAAGATGTGGTTTGCTTTGCTGAAGGCACAGAACCTTTTGTGCTCAGTTCCAAACTTATCATAGGATCATAGAATGGTTTGGGTTGGAAAGGACCTTAAGATCCTCCAGTTGCAACCCCCTGCCATGGGCAGGGACACCTCCCACTAAACCATGCCACCCAAGGCTCTGTCCAACCTGGCCTTGAACACCGCCAGCGATGGAGCATTCACAGCTTCCCTGGGCAACCCATTCCAGTGCCTCAGCACCCTTACAGGAAAGAACTTCTTCCTCATATCCAATCTAAACTTCCCCTGTTTCAGTTTGAACCCGTTACCCCTTGTCCTATCACTACAGTCCCTAATGAAACTTCCCAGTGTGGTCACTGGTGTGTGGACCAAGAGAACTGCTGTCAGGTAAACACCTGCAGGAGATGCAGGGCTTGGAGAGATCCATCCCCCTGTCTGAGACCTTTTTGTGCCTGTTCTGTACAGCTCCCTTGCATGGGCCTTTTGTTCTAGAAGCTGAAGTGCTCAATCTGGACCGAAAGTGCCTTCAGAACAGAGCAGCCATATCACAATTCACTGACTCTCAGAAAGATGCTGATTGCTTCCTCATGCAGGCAAAGCCCCGAGGCTACAGCTGCCAGCACATGCCAGAGTTGGGATGCTGTCAGGGGAAGATGCAATTGCAGCAAATACATGAGCTCCACTGCGTGGTTTTGGGGAGGAGAGAGTGGAATAATCGGCTTAGGAAACAGTACACTACATGGGGAAAAAAGGGCCAGGAGGAAGGACAGGGCAACAGGAAAAGGCTGGAGGAGGCGGGCATGAAGCGAAGCAAAAGAGCTCCAGAAATCAGCACCTTCCAGCGTGAATTTGGCTGAGCCTTCATTCCCCTTGAAAGGAGGCCCATGCAGCAGCCACCAGCCAGGGAGAGCACCACGGAAGCTTTCCCTGGGATGAGCTGGGGAAAAAAGGAGGCCATCACAGCCTCGAGCCTCACTGCACTTGCTGAGCGCCCAACCAAGGCTGCCAGTACCCATCATTCTATCACCAGGCTCCTGGCATTGAGTGGATCTGTGAAAGCCTCTGTTAGAGCTAAAGCATTTTACAAGAATCCCTGCTTTCTTCCACCCCCTTTCCTTAATGCATATTTCCAGCTTTGGCAGTGAACATGGAAAGCTTGAGAATGCGATTCCTGCAGCCTAAGTGCCGAAAGACAAATGAAAATTAAATCTTTACTAAATCTCATCATGGTTTAAATACTTTGGGGCTTCTCATGCTATAAACTCTGCGTCTCGAGGGCCTTCTAGGACAGAAAGATGGGGAAACTAGCCCAGTTAGTTAAGCTGCTAAGTTAAGCACAGACCATGTGCAGATCAGTGTTCATTATTCCAGCGGTAGTAGCAATTTGCACTCACTTAATAGCACACAGCAGAGAGAGTTTCAAGGGGCTGAGGAGAGGTTTTTAATGTCGACATCTCATTTTGCAGATGGGGAAACCAGGGACGAAGGAACGTACTGATACTTCACAGAAAGTCATCCGTACATTCAGACAGAAACACCAGGGATCCCCATCCCACCTGGATACACACTCACCTACTTGTAGATGCTGCCAGTGCCATTCACGGAAGCCAGAAATGGAAAACAGGAGCCCCATTGCCATACATTTGGCCAAATAACTGCACAAACCCCAATCCTTAAACTTTCTGAGTAGCACAGAGCTTATTCTCTCCTTTCCAGGCCCCAAATCCCAAATGCATTTCAGTCATGAAGTTGCAAACGGCAGCAGGACAGCACTGTGATGATTTAAATTCACACATCGGGGTCAAGACGACACAAGGCAGAGCCAAGCCGTTTTGGCTAACCACAGTGAACCTACACACAGAGACACATGTGCATATGCATGGGGAAGGGTTGCAGTGTCCTGACTGTTACCACAGCAAACCATAAAACCTCCCACTACTTCACTGTGATGGCAACCACCAAACTCTCATCCTCCAAATGATGGGGGGAAGAAAAAGGGGGGAGTGAGTGAGTGAACTGGGTGAGAGGCTTAAACCACGACATCCAGGCTCACGGTCCTGGCTGTGTCCTGTGTCCTGAACCAGCTCCCTTTGCTGTCGGCAGCGCAGAGGCTACATCAAACTGAGCAGCCCTCTGCTTCCATGTAGGAGTGTGCACATACGTACATACACAGCAAGAACCCAGCTGGCACAACAGGGACCAGATTTCTGGAATGCCTCAGCTCCCGTTTAGATGCTTGAATAAATGGTCAGGTTTTCCAGAAAGCTCATTGCTGGCTATTGAGTCCTTTTGAAGCTCTGGCCCTGACTCCATGTGCTGAGCAACTGCACTCAAGCTATTTAGCAAATCTGGCCCACAGAGACCAGGCTTCGTGCTCCACTCAAAGGGCTGCATTGAAACCAGAACCACCACAGACTCAATGTACTTCTGCTCCATGTCCCTGCACGCAGCCCCGGGCTGTGCCCACAGGCACACCTTCCTCCTCTGTCGCGCTTACCAAGCACTTCTCTCCCACCACACCACATCTTCTCCAGGCTCTCTGCTTGGTCAGAGCAGAAACCCCTAGCACCAGCCACCCAGGATCATTCTGGGCTGCAGCCCTTAAACCCTTCACAGGCTGAGCATCCTCTGCCTTTGCCCACCCAGCAGCACGCACCTCCCACCCTCCAGTGACTCTCTAATGCTTTTGGGTACTCAGAAAGGTGACAGGACCTGGCATTTGCTTCCGTATCATGGAAGTAAAGCAGTTCCCTGTGTTAAACAAGCAGGACAATCAATCCTAGTACCCCACGGATGCTTTGCAGACGAGCTGGGCTGCCCCCAGACCATGGCACTGGTGGGAAGGTCATGCTGCAGAGACCACAGGGCGCTCAGTCCCTCCTGGCTCTCCTGCCTGTGTCGACAGGTCCGCAGACAACCTGGGGCATCCCCGAGCTCGCACCAGAGGTTTTTAAACGTGTGGGTTCTCTCCAGGAACCGGAAGGCTCCAAACGCTTCCTGCGAGAGCCACAAGGGCACAAAGCAGCACTCGAACCCCTGCCTCCGAAACGTCCCGTCCCCTCCCCACCTGGCTCTTCCCCATCCAGCACTTCCATCTCGCGGCACACAGGCGCTCTGCAAACCCTCCCTCCAGGAAACTTCACCCACAACACAGCAGCTGCCAACAGCAGGGACCTGCCTGCCTGTGCCATGAAGCGGGAGCCAGGCAAGAAGGAGGAGGGAGAAGGGGATGCGCTGAGAGGAGAAAACCTTCCGACACCCCCCATCCCATCCTCGCAAGCCAAAGCCAAGCCCTACCTTGCTCGGTGCTCGCTGCGCTCTGCAGGGAACGTGAACCTGCCCCCAGCACCCAGCGGCATGGAGCGCAACCTCTCCCCATGCAGGGCTGAGCAGCCGGGGCTTGGCATGCGGGCACGGAGCAGGGCAGGCCTGCGGCGGGGGGAGCGCGGCGGCATGGGGGGCGTGCCGCAGACACGGCCTCCTCCGGAGCTCCCCGGCGCAGGAGGGACCAAACGGGCTCCGCGGCTGCCAAAAGGGGATGTGCAGCGCTCCTCCGGCTCCCCTTCCCCGAGCCCCTGCCTCTGCTCAGCCGGACACCCGCAATTGGATCATGACAAGGAGATGGAGGGGAAGGAGGGAGGGAAGAGCCGGGAGCTGCAAAGAGCCAAGCGGGCTCTGCTGCTCCCTCCCTCTTTCCCAGGCTCTCTGAACTCCCTCACCCGGAGGAGGAGGAGGAGGCCGGCTCTGGGCTGCAGCCATGGCAGCGGCAGCGAGGAGGAAGCAGCGCCGGGCACAGGGGCACTAAAAACGCTTTCCGGCGGCCCCACTCGCACTGGGTCCTGATGGGGAGTCTGTGGTTTTGCCTTGAGACACCCTCTGAGTGCAAGAGAGGGGCAGGCGGACAGACAGACAGCCCTCGCTGGGCTTTGTGTGCTCGCAAATTAGCGCTGCCCCTGCTAATGGAGGGATTTGCTGCGGGTGGTTGGAGACCCACATAACAAGAGGGCACAGAAAGGTGGTTAAGGATGCTATGAAACAAGGCTGCTCCGGCTAGATGGGAGCAGGCTGAAGTTCAGCACTCCCTGAAAACTCCACGCTGGTCTTGCAAGCAGCCACCTGCATCCCACTTGTTAAAAATGCCCCCTTTGCCCTTTGGTGCCTGCGTGGATGTGAAACCCCAAGAGGCAGACCTCCACCTCCAACCCAAATGCAAACACAAAGCCCCCACAGACCCGTTGGGTGCAGATTCCAGCCCAGTACAACTTCCCCAGTGTGTTAAAGCTGCCAGGCTGGATCCTTGGCTCACTTCCTCCATTGGCATGGGGTCTAGACAGACAGGACATGGTGGCAGGCAGGCTCTGCCCTGCATCTGCTCAGCCACCGTGGGACAAGGGCTCCTGCGCTGCCCTGGCTGGTTTCGGAAGGGATGAGAGGGAACAGGACAGGTACAGTCCCTGTATCCCAATAAAGCCATCCCTTCCATGGCTAGGGAAGCAGTTCAGGAGCTAAAGGTGCGTTATGACTGTGGAGAACTGGCTCTGTACCCAGACCTGAGGAACAACTGCAGGTTTGGCTTATTTGCTCCAAGTGCCTGCCTCTCTCTCCCGTGTCACCGGGCAGGCACCGCTCCTCTCCTTCTCCAAATCCAAGCTAATGCCACCCCCCCCCCCCGGCTCCCAATTCTGCTTATAGGTTCCAAGTGTTCATGAAGAATAACACTGGACAAGTGTCTGCCTCCACGAGGTAGCCACCTAAAACCATTGTAGTGCACGTGCTGCCATCTGCTCCTCGTGTGACCAGTTCCATTCCACGGAGCGTGGTGATTTTTCCCTATGCATTTCAAGCAGACAATATAGGTGACAGAACATCTGTACTTCATTCAACCCCTGTGCGTCATCCGGCCTTTTCTTGGTATTTAGCTATTGTTTCCCTTCTTTCTTTCTTCTTTCTTTTTTTTCTAAGCAAACAAGGCTCCTACAGGGTAGAGCACACACATCGCAATACCAACCCCAGAGACATAAATGGAGCTGGTTTTGCTAAGGCCTGCTATGTTCAGAGGGAAAACCAAAGCCTGGAGCTTTCCCATTTTCAGGACAGCACAGAAGGAAACGCTTGGGCTGGTATCATTCGTGCTGCTGACGCTGGCTTGCAGCCCCACATCACAATTGTCCCTTGTTCCTCAGAGAACAAGACTCTTCACAGATGCTGAACTGGTTTACAGCAGGGCTTAGGAGTCCAAATCCCAAGCCTTTGCTGTCTTACTGAAGCCACTGGGTTAAATCCTGTGCCCTTCAACTTCGCCATTCACTCAGCCAGAGTTTTGTTCCATAGAGGCTAAGCCAACAGCCCCAGCCCTGCTCTGGAAAGGAGCCGTCAGGCACTGAGCTCCTGGAGCCCAGAGCCAGGAGCACCTGCAGCACAGGGCTCCGTGGTGTGCGCTGAGCCTCCGGCCCTGGGAGGAAGGGACCAGCTGCTGCACAGCTGGACGGGCTCAAGAAGAAGCTGTTCCACTCGGGGTCAGCGCAGCAGCACGCCCAGTTCCCTTGCAACACGTGCGATTAGATCATGCGCTGCGAGTCACGTACTGCATGTGGGAAGGAACGGCTCAGCCCCTCGGCGGGGACCCCTTCCGAAGGTCTCCGTTCCCACACTGCCTCACACCCCGTCCTTCCTCCCCGCACTTCACAACCCAACACCCTTGGGAGCCAGGAGTGCCTTCCTCACCCTGCCCATTGCAGCTGCTGCGCACGCCTCGGCCCCCGTTCCGTGCTGACTCCCCCTCTCCAAGTGGAAGGAGTTGGTTTTGTACTTGGAAAAGACAAGCAATCCCAGCCCTGGAAGGGGCCTCCATCGGATCTGCTGCTCACAAACCCAATGAGCCATCAGGAAGAGGAGAGTTGACGAGGCAGCAGCAGCGAGACAGAGCCTCTGCATGTTCCCGAGGATCCCAGAGGCTAACAATAGTGGCAAACACCACTGAGAAGCCTATAAATACATCCATATTCCTCCTGTTTTCACTCTCCCCCTGGCGATGACCTGCTTTCCAACCAAAGCTGGGAAGCAGGATATTTACACCCCTGCTCCTACCTGCCAGGCACATGACCGTGCTCCCCCCCTGCACGTACAGAGCCCTCATACGGTCCCCAGCCTTGACTTGCACAGTCTGTCAGTTATAATTACAGCCAAGCCCTCCAAAGCTGCCATCAATCACCCCGATCCTGCCCTCTCTCCCACCCTCTCTGCCTGCTTCTTGGCTAAAAATAGCACGTTCCAGTACAGCCCAGCACCTTGTGCCAAGCGCCCGCTCCCCGGCCGTGCCACAGATGCTCTTTCTCCCTCCCTCCTCCTCCTCCTCCTCTGCTCGCAGCAGCTGAGCACACAAGAGGAGTAAATACTCCCCGTAGGCTTTAGCCTTGTCGGCAGCAGGAAATTTACTGGCTCGGTGTGGGCAGCAGGGGAGGCACCACTTTGCGAGTGAGGTTTTTGCCTTGTTTGCCCATGTATCAGGTCTGGTTTGGGCAAGCTTCCCGAACACGTCACGGACAGGGTGGGCAGCGTTTCAAACTGGATATTGCGGGATAACCTCTGTAAATAAGGAAGGAGATCTCTTTCCTGCCCACAGGATTTATGGTCTCTCAGCTGGGAATGCCACGGGGGTGTCAGTCACTATTAACTGATGGCCAGACTGCTTTTGAAAGCCTGGATGCCCTTGACCTCTGGAGGCTGGGCCGAGGTCCATCCGACTTAGGCAACTTAAGCCACTGGAGTGTCACTGGGCTGTTTCTGGATGTGGGTCACTATCATGAACCATTCCAAATCACTTCCACGTTCTGAGGATGCCTACTGCCACAAGGCAAAAACAAGTAAAGAAGTAAACAGCCAGACACATATGGCAAGGCTTAAAAGCATCCTGCTGCCCTTTACAGGGGCATCAATTATGTTTATATAACAAGGTAAATTTGGCTTTTGACTATAGTGGAATATATCCAGGGCTTGTTGGTAGAGGAATTCTAGATTTCTGCTAAAAAAAAGCCAGGATATGGCCCATAAGGTATTAAAACCTTCCCGTCCATACTGACAGTATCCCTGTACAAATTATTTCTGCATCAGATCCCACCCCGATCCTTTGGATTGGATTAGATGGGGTGGCAAAGGAGAGTGGCAATACTATGTTGTGGATTCTTGATATCGCAACAGCTGTGTATCCATCAAGGGGTAGGAAAGACTTCTTATTCTGCTGCCTCTTGCTATAGAACCTGAATACTGCAAAACACATATGCCCTGCCCTTTAGGACTATTCATTATGATATATATATATATGCCCATATATTCATTATGATATGATATTCATTATTATATTATCCCCTTCCATACTGGAACCTGCACCCCTGCCAGAGCTCAGGAGTCTCCTGGGATTCTGCCTTCCGTGTTCCCTGCTGCTTTCTCTTGCAATAGGAGCCTTTATCACGTGAGTCAGTTGGTTAATGATGAACCTTGGTGTGCTGTTAACATGTCCTGGAACATTGCAGCACTTTGGATGAGTAGGTCTTAAGCAGCAGTTGGATCAGTAACTATTGTACCCACCAGATCTGGCACACAAAGTACTCCTAAACAGTTGTTTAATGAAGATAAACTATTTTCACAGGTAGGCTTGAAGCAGGTGGCATCCGTGTGGCTGGTTAATCCAACTAACAAAGTCCTACCTACTTCAGGCTAATTGCTCTTGCCTACAATTAACCCGCTGGCCACAACGCACATTACTAATCACTATCTTTTTGCCCTTTAAAACTTGGAATCCAAGATCTGAGGCCAACGACCTCCAGTCTATGTCCTCAAGCTGCTGCATTTGAAATCTCAGCCCCGACTGCTTCCACACAGATCGATTCAGTGGCTGGAAAGCACTCAACTCTCACAGTGGACTTGCCATAAGGACAGAAAGGGGAAAGCTGCACGTTCCACAGGCACGTTCTGCCAGGACCCCTCTGGCGTAATCTGAACATGGAAACTTGGCCTCACGTGCCCATGGCTGCGCTGCTCTCTGTGCACACACCTTAAAATCACAGCTACAACTCAGATCTTTGACAGTGAAACTCATCGTGAAGAGCCAAGGCTCATCTGAGAGGCCATCAGTGCTCTCTGCACACTCTTCCCCTTCTCCCCTCCACCTCGCATGACTGTGCCTCTCAGGACTGACAAACTCTGTGCAGCTCTTACCTTCTTTGGCCTTTCATGGTGGGATACATGCTTCTCTTGAGCAGGGGATGTGGATCGACTCCTTCTTCCAGCAATGAAGGAGCTACTGCCAGAGTGACGTGAGGTCTTCTGAGGTAAGTGGGGAAGGGGAGAGGAGTTGGAGATGGGAAAAAGGGGGAAAACAGAGAAAGAGAGAGAGGAAACAGTGTTACACAGTCCAGCGTTCACTGTTACAGTGAATGGCTTACCTATGACATGCAGGACCCAGTTCTTCCTGTACCCAGTGCCCGACCTGGTTCCGAACATGGGGACCCCAATAAACACCGCACTAGTGGGCTACAAACAGCACATAGATCTAACTCCCCCAGTCTTTGTTTCTTGGTGGCTCACATACACTGACACTTGCGCAAGAAAGGCACATCTGATAAGAACCCATTCTGCAAACTCAATGGAGGCAGTGATGTTGCTTAGACAAGCCAGTCCTCCTGATCAGCAGTGTCCAGCTCTCAGTCATGAGGGGGTGTGGAAGGATGCCCTGCTCTAGCAGAAGTCCTGCTATCTACCTCAGCATCAGTAAACTTGATACAGAGCGACACTTGTGTCAGATACTGAGGGGACCTGAAGGGCAGGAATGGTGTCCTCCAGTTTTACTTGCAGGGGAAGCTCAAGACATCAGTCACTGCATGTGACAGCACTGATAAGCAGGAAGGAGAAGTGGGAAAGTCCAGCAACAAAGAAGGCACTGAGACATAAAGCTGTAGTGAGAGCATCGAGTTTCCTTTTTGCTGGAGCAGGGAGAGCAGGTGTCTACTAATTATGCAGTAGAGGAAAAGGGTTCCTCTCTTTCCGCCTGTACTGTAATTAATAGGGGGAAGTCCTTTGCCCCAAATAACCCTCCAATAGTGCATGACTCCACATCTCTTCTGGGCTGTCTCTGTCCTCAGGCAGAAGTTCTGTGTCACCCTCCTGCCCAGGCTGCCTGAGCTGTACCCCAAGCTCCCCTGGAGCACCAACCATTGCGGCTGCTCTCCTTTCTTGGGACCTGTCTTTCAGCCATACAGAGTGGGTGGGGGAAGCCAAAACAGACGGGAAGAGTTCAACACCTAGTTTTGAAAACGGGTTTAAAGCTGCCATAGAAATGTGAAATATAAACTGATCTTTATTCCTAATGACTCTGAATGGCTGAAAAGGGAAGTAGGCAGCAGGCCTTGTTTATGTGTTCTTGGCATTTCTCACTGCTCTGAGTACAGAAACAATCTAGGATGAAGCGAATGCCTTTCCTGTGACAAAATCTCCTTTGCAGGCATGAAGACACTCACCATTTTATTGAAGTGGTACTTGCAGTAGCCACAATATTTGACATTGTCGACTTCTAGGACCTCCTCTTCACATAAGAGGCCAGCCATCTGGGCACTGAAATGCATGAAAGCAGGGGGAGAATAGAGCAAATTGTACAACCAGAGCACAGATCCCATCAAAGGGCAAAGAACAGCTCGGGATACCCAGACAGGGTCTTGAAGATTCCTGTTCCGCTTGGCCAATGGTATGCAAGGAGAAGGGGGGGGGGAAGTTCAGACTAGTTTTAATTCATATTAACATCTTCAAACTTGTCACTACTTTGCTACCAGATTTATCTTGCAGTTTTTGCTTTGCTTTATTAAGGCCTGGGAAACCAGTCGCAATTCCAGCAAAAGATGTATCATGAGCAAGGAATCCGTGTAAAGGAATCCCCCTGCTCTATGAGAGGCAGTGTTGCTTTCAGGCTGCAAGGGCACATGAAAATATCAGCCCTAGAAATCACATCATCTAGATGATACTTGTGCATGTGCTCTGCTGGAGAAGGAACATTCCTGCGTTGTGACTCATCTCTTCTCTTCTTGGATTCCACATGGTCTGAGGGAAATCCCCAGCCTTCGTTCTCACTGCTGAAACCTCTGCCTTCCCCTCCCAAACTCAGCACGGATGAGGTACCCCTCATACTGCATTAACCCAGGAGGATCAGCCCAACTCCCTGCACCACCCATGCACAGCGTGGCCGCTGTGGGGAACTCACCAGGTGACGTGGAAAGCTTGCCGGCAGCCGTGCCGGTTACAGGCCATGCATGCACCAGAGGCTGCTTTGCTCTCCCTGCCCTGCTCTTCGCAGATGTAGCAGGTCTGCATTGAAAAGGAAAAGGTCTCATTTAGGCAGAGAAAATCTGTGCTTCGCTCTTGCTGTTCGCCAGGAGGCAAAGCCTTCAAGAACTCCTCACTCTGTGTCCACTCATCTCCCTGCTAGGACAGCAGCTCTGCGTTATTTCCCAGTGGCATGCACAGAACTCACACCTCTTTTTCCTCCCCAATAACAACGGTGTCAGATCAAAAGGTGCAGCAACCAACATGCAACTCCAAAGCAGAGATTGCTGAAGTTGTAGGGAGTTGGGGAAGAGAGAAATGGAGGACCCAAGAGTTATTTGCAACAATGGGGATTGACTTTGTTATTCTGAAAGGGATCTGAGTACCTGGAAATTAGAACAAATTGGACAGATGTGGTAGAATACGATGACCCCAAAAAGCTAAGGGAGGGCAAATACATTTGGGGCAGCAGGAGGGAGAGGTGGCCTCACCTTGTTGAAGCGGTCATGGGGCACATACTGGAGGACAATTGGCTCCATGGTGAGCACGTTGGCAAACTGCACCTCTGGGATGTACAAAGCACAGACAACGTGGGCCCACCCTGGGGAAGCAAACGAGACAGAGAGCGGAGATTCACACGGAGCAACCCAGGAGAGGCATAAATCCAGACAGGGCTGCAGACAAGCATAGGAAGGAGAGAAGGGAGTATAGGAAGGGAGCCAACTGAAGTTAGATGTTAGATCTGAAATACTGCTTGTTGCAACTTGGTGAGGAATCAAATTCTTTGTGGGTGAAAGATAGACGGATACCAACTCCACATTAAATAAGAACACAGAGATTTCTTTGGGAACAGAAACGTACAGCACTCATCGTTCTGAAAAGCATCCCCCCAGCACTTGAGACCCAAAGCTAAGACCTAACCAAACCCAGGAAAAGCATCCAAGATGCAATTTATGTCAGTGGGACAGGTTTGATGTGTAGCCCCCACACCACTGGAAACAAAGCCCCCTTTATTGGCTGTTATCAACGGCTGAGGAAGGCTCTTTTTCAGCAAGTCAAATCAAGTTAAAATCTAAATCCACCAAGCCACATCACAAATCAGATGTGTAAGGTGAAATTCCATCCGGTCATGTCAGAATGGAGCAAGTTCGAAGGTCAGAAGCCTTAGGGGGCTAATCCATACTGGTATGGCTACTGCACTGGAAGGCTTTAGTTAGAATAAGGATGGATTCACCTGGGCAGGCAGAACCAAACTCCAGGATTACAGAATCCTACAGCAGCATAAGCACTTGAGCTATATAACCCTGTGAAGTGACATGATTCTAACACTTCTTGTGCCTGTCTACACTGACCTGACCAAACCATGTAATAGTACGTTTGGAAGAAGATGCTATGTTACTATAAACCAATCCCCCAGCACAATATTTGTGCCATTGCACCAAGTCTCTTAGCACTTACGACTGTCTCTAGAAGATGCTTCTACAAAATATCCTGGACTTGGTGCTTCTTCTCTAAATAGGGGATCAGAAGAAAGACCTCTTTGTCTAATTTAACTCTTTGTGTATTAAGGGAAGTGGCAGGTAGGTACAGGCGGCTTTCTGAAAAACAAGGGTTTGAGAGGAATTCAATGTGATCTATACAGCCAGTAGCATCAATAGCTACAAGCTCTGACAACTGAAATCAGACTCCACAGTACTTCCCAGCACCAGAGGCTGAGAAGCATCAATGATGCGTTCTGCAGAGGAAAGCATCTTTACTGTGTCCTGGTCCCTGCTCTCGAATGGGGACTCCAGGCTGAAGCTCTGGTAACTCGAGGAACACACTGCTGCTGTGCAAGCATGAAGCAAATAACTCTGCAAGCATCCACATTTCTCTTTGCAAAGCCAGATCATGCACCGGTTACACTCAAGAAGCTGCACGTTCCAGTGGCTGTGCTCCAATGGCAGCCAGAGGTCTGGGAGGTTTCTCCACAGGGAAAAGTCTTGAGCTTGGAGGCTTCGGAAAGTTTTGTAAGGAAAAGGCAGCTGCTTCCATTCCTGCGGAGCCTCCAGCCAGTGACACAGGCTCAGAAATGAGTTCCTGCGTGCTCGGGGCCGGCCCCAGAGGCTCTGTGTGACATACCCAGCTCCACGCAGATGTACTCACCCCCGTTGTCGGTCCGTTTCAGGGCTCCATCTTTGTGGGGACACAGTTCGCATCTCTTGAAATTAAAGCAGAAACAAGTTTAATTGAACTCCCAGGGACGCAGGGCCAGAAAAGATGACTCATTTACAACATGGGTATGAAAGATGGGGCTGCTTTCAAAGAGAGGAAGTGGAAGAAGGGCTGAGGGTGGTTTGGGTGCACAAAGATACTCTGACACAGCTCGATGTCGTCCTGTCTGACAGGGATGTATTTAACGCCTCAGCCCAAGAGACGCGGGGCAACAAGTGAACCTTGACTTCCACGGGGCTTTTTGAAACAAAAACGGGCTTAGGCTTTGTGGCTGGGGGTAAAACTGAAAGCCATGACTCGGAGAGGAGGCAAGCAGAAAGAAACCATTATCTGCCTTTGCCTCTTTCCTTCCTTCCTTCCTTCTCCCTTGAGACAGTTTTGGGGAGAACCATGAAGAACACATTGTCTCCTCCATCGGGGCCCAGCGGACACAGGGGCATCGGACATGAGCCCCTCGCCCATTTAAGCCTCTACCTTGGCCTGTTACTCCATGAGGGCTCTGCCCCCTGCCATAACGCCTTTATGAAGGGTTGGTGGAAGGTGCAGTGGTTTTGGGGTGCGTTGCTACACCAAAACACGCCCAAAACAGCCGCTGGCTTCTGATGGCACGGGCCAGGGGAGATTTCAATGTGCTTTTTGCTTTCTTTGACTGCACAAAAAGGCATGAAAAGGTGCAAAACTCTTCACAGAATCATAGAATGGGTTGGGTTGAAGGGACCTTAAAGCCTCTCCAGCTCCAGCCCCTGCCACGTGCAGGGACACCTTCCACTGGAGCAGGGTGCTCCAAGCCCCTGTGTCCAACCTGGCCTTGAACACTGCCAGGGATGGGGCAGCCACAGCTTCTCTGGGCACCCTGTGCCAGCGCCTCAGCACCCTCCCAGGGAACAGCTTCTGCCTAAGAGCTCATCTCAGTCTCCCCTCTGGCAGTTAAAGCCATTCCCCTTGTCCTGTCCCCACAGGCCCTGGTAAAAAAAGTCCCTCTCCATTTCCTCCCCCAGTCAAAATGTCAGATTTGTTAAAAACCCGAACGAAACCCCCTTGTTTTCTGTGAAAAATGTGCTTTGTCAGAAAGTTTCTAAATGCTTTTGTCAGAAAGTTTCTAAATGAGGTGCCTGATGTCAAAGGGAGACAGGAGGCTCTGCCACTGTGAGTGTGTGGTACCCTCTGCTCTCACCTGCCTGCGCTTCACCTGTGATGGCTCAGCTCTGGTGAGCACAACAGCGCAGATGCTCCATGCCTCAAAAACCACCACCGTAGTGAGCAATAACCGGCTACAAAGAAAAGCCTCTGCTACCAAGTAGTCCCTGAGGACCTTCCGCAAAGGTTTTCCTCAAGCAAGCTTTCCTCTGCTGCAATTCTACCTTCTGGACAGACCGGCACAATAAGTAGGACTGTAATGCAATGGGCAGCAAGGGAGGCTAAGCCCAATCTTCAAGTGCTTTCACGGGAGTGAAGCATGGAGGGCTGTCAAACAGGCACCTCTGGCAAGCCCAGAACCCCTGTGATAACATAGAAGAGATGAGGGGACAAAGACCAGCACTGCTGTCGGGTCCCTGTTCCACTCGCATTGCAACTTGGCTTGCAATAGGGGATGGGTGACACAGGAGGGGTTTCTCACTGCTGCTGCTCAGGTCTGGGCTGCCAGAGAGCTGCTCTCACAATCCCTATGGAAAGCCTGGCAGGGCCAAGACAGAAAAAGAAATGGGTTAACTGAGACACTGTAATAAGAAATTTGCACTTGAAAAGGCCCCTCCGCTCTCCCCTCCACCCCTCAGATCAAAGCCGCTCTCCCACCACGCGATTAGCAAAGCTCTGATTGTAACAAGAGGGGTTAACAGCTCCATCGGCCCCACACAAGACTTTTAATAGCCCTGCCTCCAAATGACAGCTAAAGCCTTCACATGATCCCTCACATGAGTGCCCTCTGGCCATTCAGCTCACCGGGCTTCCTAGACAATTTGATTACAAAGTGGATGGGCTTTCAGTTGCTTACTGTAAGCACAATAGCATCCACAGCATCCTTTAGGGACCTGAGCATCTGAGGAGGGGTTATGAGCAGGGATTAGCAGTACCTCTTCCTCTTATTCAACCTGCATAGGCCAAGGAGGTCTCTGGGGTTTTTATTTCAACTCTGGGAAAAAGAGCTGAGCTTGGTTGATTTAAACCAGGTTGTAATGGGTAAGATGAGAGCTCCTGACCCCCTGGGGCTCCTAACTCTGGGGTTTACCACCAGACTACACCTGAAACTTAGAGCTCCTGAACCCTCTTTCCAAGCCGAATTGGGGATGGAGTCCATCTCTCCAAAGGACAGATACAGGAATCAGGAGAGCTATGTTTTCAAACCACTCACTAAGGAGTGCAACGTTCTCCGTGCCTCTGTATCTCATTTTCAAAGTAGAAGTATCAATATTTAGCCAAGAAATATGTTTGTTATGGACGAAGCTTGTAAACTGCGTTGAGATGCTTCTGTGAAGGCAGATGTGGGAAAAAACCCCATTGTTTTTCAAAGGAGTTTGCCACACAGTCATTATGAAAGAAACACGAACGGCAATCCATCCTGTTGCTGCTGCCGCCAGGCTATTCTGCGCTCAAATCTCAGCACCTCTCCTTCGAGCTCCCCAAGGCAGTGTCTGCAGGCTGGTAATGCCCTTTTTACAGCTGGAGAAAGCAGTGGAACCTCAGGGCAGTGAAAGAGTCGTACCTCCAGCCTCGCTGGACCACAGAGCCCAGATCTGAAGTGGTTTAGTACCAGAGCCATGCACAGATCTCATAAGACCTGACTCATTTCCCTTACTCTGATCATGCTGCTCCCTACATCAAAGAACTAGATTTACCCATCTGCATGTCTGTTGCTATGACTGCTGCTGTTTAACTGAAAAGGTGAGGGATTTAGATAGGAAATCACCCCCAGCTCTGCCTAGGAAGGAAGATTATCACTGTTCAGTTATTATAGTAGCAGGGCTGAATGCCACGGGACTGAATGGCATGACTGAAGCCCACCAGGCACTGTCTAACGGATTTCACCCAGAGCAAGTTAAATAAGGAGCCACCTGCAGGGTTATTGTTGCCTTGATACCTTGGAGGCAGCTTGAAGTGTGCAATGTGCACGTGAAAAGTCAGTCCTTGCACCGAGCACAGGTAAGGAGGGTTGTGTGCATACGTGTTACTACAGCTTACACTGAATTGTAGCTAACGCTGAACGGCTTCACTCTGCCGGCACACTTGGGAGAGGCAGGGGAAGGAGGCCTGGGAAACCCAAATTCCTTTCTTCGCTATGAAACTACCTGCAGGGTGTAAGACACTCAAAGACACATCTGATCTTCTTTCCTGCAGTGCACATAAAAGCAGCATCTTACAATGGGAGAAGAGCTCGGGTCTGAAAGTCTGGCCTTGTTTACACTCCCACTTCCAATGAGGAATGAGTTAATGCAATGTCAGAAGCATGGTACAGATACCTAATTCCCCCATTCACTCATCTTTGCCAAGTTCTTCGCCCATCTGTGAAACAGATTAAACTTCTGTAGTGCATCGAGCAGAGCCCAGCTGAGATGAAGCACGCTATTTGCACAGATCCACAGACCCAGAGCTCACCTACATCAACTTTATTGAGCATGTGCTTTAGAAAAGATTCAGCTAAACCAGTTCAAAAGGCAGGAAATTGGGAAGATTTACTGGATGGCAAAAGCAGCACCCATGGCATCGCTAACACGTTAAAGATCTACATCCCAATGCCCCAGCAGTTGCTTGGGAGGAGCAAGGAGTTCAACTCGAGGATCCCTATGGGTCCCTTCCAACTTGAGACACTCTATGGTGCAGCCGTATCGGATAAGGGCTCACGTGGGAAGTAACTGCAGAGTAGCTGGCGTGCCATAAACTCACAGCCTAGTTTACTGCCCAAATAACTTTGCCACATAGAGCGCAGAGGCAGCCCTGGGCCTGATTGTTTCCACTTTCCTGCCTCACCGGGAAATGCCAGAATTAATTGAGAACATTTGTAAATGTTCTAGACCGCTGAATCACTGCTTTAGCCAGAAACTGAACCCTGATCCACCCCCCTGTCACTTCGCTGTTTCACAAACTCAGAAGGCTTTATGCAGGAGACTGTTGCTGCAAGGGAGATCTGAGTGCCAATCCACCCTGGCAGTCAGCACGGTAACACTGACAGCATAGCAGCATCTCTGGATGCCAACTTTCCTCCACTCTAAAGCTCCCTGCAGAGCAGGGAAAGCACCTTTTAGAAGAGTGCCATGATTTATTGTCTTTTCTAAATACGATTGAGGTCTCCGAGACTCAAAAGTGTTGACATTGATGACTTGCTTAAAAGCAGAATTCTACAGAATTGTCATCAAAATGGCTAACAGCATTGTATCAAATCGTTTAACACAACTATTCATGTGGCACAAACAGGATGTAGCAGGTTACAGGCAGAGCTGGGGCTGCAATCACAGCAGTGCTGGAACTCCAGGCTCTATAGCTTCTCTCAGGGGCTCCCAGTAGTGGCATGAAGGGCACTGGATGAACCTACTCCTCAGTGTAAGTACGAGTGTGCTCGGTACTCACCACCCGGGCGGCTCTCTCTTGAGATTCACATTTCCGACAGAACCAGGGTCCGGTAGGAACCTGGACAATTCCATAGCAAGCTGGAAGAAAAGCAAGGAGAGTTCATTAGATCATCTTAAATCAACTATTTCATATGTCAGGGGTATATAAAAGGTTCCCAAAGCTGTTATCTCTCAGAGATGAGTGTCAAAACCCCCAAATGACATCCACACCACGTTTTATTCCTCTTTCGAGTTTCCATACCCAGCGACAGGGGGCATCTTGCAAGAGGTCCATTTACACAAGCTTTCCAATAAGCTCATGCCCAGGATGAGGAATTCCTATGGAAACCTGGCCTAAGCAGGAATGGAGTGCTTCATAAACTGTGGCTACCTCTGGCTAGGGAACACCAACTTTCTTACCTCTGATGTGTCACTATCATTCTAAATGTAACATTGTGAAAAGGATGGCTATGAAACCCCTTCACCATAAACAGGACTAAATTTAAATCTCAGCATAATGAAGGGAATAATCTCGATGAGAATTCAGACACCAAGCGGAACTGGCTCTGAGTCCAGCCTTTCCCAGCGTGCTTCCAAAACCACTGAGTTCAGGCTGTTTAGGACTACTCCTGTGAGCAGGTTCCGTGTCAATACAAGCCTCCAGCTGCTAACCCAACAGATCTGGTTTTATCCAGCTATACCTTGAGTCCCTCTTGCTTTCTACATCACTAGCGATGCTCTCAGGGTCTCCCTCTGCAAGCTGCAGCTCCCACTTCTTTACAATCAGCCCTTCTCTGATGGGGCAACACTGCCTGAAGATTGTTCACCTTCTTCTGCCATCTCCTCCCTCTGACTCTCCAAGGATGGTCTTTGTGAGTCCCAAAGGAAGCGTTTCCGACCCTGAAAGGGCTCTTAGCCACCATGCAAGTGGGTTTAAAGCAAAAGAGGCTGGGAAAGATAGTTGTAAGAAGTAAGGCTATGCATCTCAGACAAAGGTATAGGAGTCTCCTAGGAAAGAACAAATTATATCTTCCTTATTCCACCTTCAAATGCGAGCTAGCAGTTGGAATGGAATCCCAGTCACTTGAGACATTTAAAACTAGGTTGGACAAAGCATCTGAAAATACCCTGCTGGAAGCAATCCTGTGATGTTCCCCAGGGGATGCACCAGACACGACCCGCAATAGGTTCTCTCCATCTCTCTAATGTCTGTTATTCCACATGAGGCAGGAAAACGAATGCAATTGTAGAGTTAAACTGCAAGAGCTGACTGTGAGATGAGCCAAGGCATACGCACAAGAAAATAGAAGCTACATGAAAGCAATGACAGAGGAGTCTGGGTCCATCTTTAGCAGCGGGCTTAGGGCCAAAGGCAAGCGCTCAGCTGGAGCCAGTGTGAGCTTCTGTGCCCACTGCTTTCAAAAGGAAGAAAACAAGGAAGGAGGAAAGCAAGGAGGAAAGCAAGGAGGAAAGCAAGGAGGAAAGCAAGGAGGAAAGCAGGACATGAGTAAGGCAGAGTTGACAGTATGATTCATAAGCATTCTTAACTATCTTATTAGAGCTTCATTTCAATCAGATGGTTTTGTTAGCATTCAGAATTGTTTCCTGGGTAGGCAGATTTCTAAGCACCATCACAGAACCGGGACTGATAGTTTTAAGAGTCAGCCCTAAAGTGTAGCTATAAAATAAGGGTTTTTTTTAAGCCCAGTGCTCTTTATTTAACTGTACAATCATTTCAAAAGGTAACTTTGGTTTTGTGGATATCCAAGCAGCACCGACACCAAACCCTGTGTGTGACTGCACGGAATGAGAGAGATGATCCTCTCCAGTGGTTTGTTTCTACTTAAGAGATAAAAGCCAACCAAACCACCACGCTACTGAGAGGGTTATGAGCAGGCTTTAAAAAGAGGGCTGAAGAACATCCGCTACACACTACACTGCATATCATAGGATCACAGGATGGTTTGGGTTGGAAGGGACCTTAAAGCTCATCCAGCTCCAATCCCTGCCATGGGCAGGGACACCTGCCACTAGAGCTGCTTGCTCCAAGCCCCTGTGTCCAACCTGGCCTTGAACACTGCCAGGGACGGGGCAGCCACAGCTTCCCTGAGCAACAAATGCATTACTATATCCTGAAGGATATCCAAGACCGAAGCAGACAGTTGGGGTTTCCAGGCATGCAAGCAATGCCCTTCCTGAAGCTTTTCTAACATGTTCCAACTCCACCAAAACAACAGCAGAGCAAACCCATCCAATCACCAGACCTGTGCGGGCCTAGGAACAGGCACCCTAAAAGAATAAAAGCATGCTGCAGTTGAAACTGTTCTTCCACATGTGAAGCTGTCCTTTGCCGGTAAGCAAAAGTGTTTATATTCATCTTGGGAGTAGGCAGAAGGATGCCAATGCCCTCTATCTCCCTCCAAAAAAGAGAGCAATGAAGAAACCTGTTCTCTAGCATGGGGTTTGATAAATAATGAGAGTTGTAGAGTTATAACACTGAAATTAAACCAGAAAGAAGCATCCTTCCATAGGGAAGTCCTGCCAGGTCCTCAGGGCTGCCTTGATGGCAGGAGACACCCGAGCATCACCTCGGACTGAAGAGAAACCCCCACGAGCTTCACTTCCTCATTGTAACTCCCCTCTAGTCACCTGGTTGTAAGCGACTTCTTAATAACCCGTGAGCAGGGACACACTAAACGTAGGGGAAGCAAAAGTAAGCCTAAGCTCCGGACCCAGGGACCAGCGGAGCTGGAACCAGGAGCATGCATCAAGGTACCGAGGGAGAGCTTGTACAGGAAGAGGCTGGAGATGTGCTGGTGGATGGATGGGATAATAATAGATGGGAAAACAGACATGCCAGATGAGCCCAGAAACCTTCGTGCTATTCAAAACAAGGCAGCCAGGGTAATCACGGTGCCTTTCTGCGGGCTCGGAGCGAAAGCAAACACACATCCTTTTAATCTTGCTGCTGTTGTTTGGGTGGGAGACCCGAGGACAAACTTTCCACTCCGGGGCCGTGTGTTAGGGGCGTGCTCCGAGTCATTTAAAATGCAAATCACCCGCAGCCCTCGGAGCAGAGGGGCTGCCCTCCTACCGCCCGCCCCGGGGGTTACCGGAGGCTACCGGACACCCCCCCCCCCGCCTTTCCCCGGGGCTCAGCAGCCCGCTCTACCCGGTGGAATGGGGGGGGGGGGGGAACCCGGCTCCGCCGCCCCAGGAGGCACCACCACCACCACACCCCCCCCGCGGCCGGCGGCTCCCGGTAACGAGCACCCCGGGAGGTGCGTGCGTGTGTCCCCCCCCTCCATCCTCAGCAACGGGGGCGCAGCTGATGCCCGCCCCGCTCCCCCCGCGGCTCCTCCGCCGAGCCAGGCCGGCGGCGACACCGTTATTTTGAACAATAGGGATAAAACAAAGCCCCCCCCCCCCCCCGCCTCCCTTCGCCTCCCCCTTGTGTGTGTGTCGTGTCCCCCCCCCAGTCTTCCCCCCGGCCTCACCGGGGCGCCCGGCGGGGGGAAGGCGGCGGCGGCCCCGCGGTGCCCGGTGCCGGTCGGGCCGGGCCGGGATCCGGTGCCTTACCTTGGTGCACCGCCACATTGCAGCCGTGCCCGTCGCAGTACACCAGCGGGTTCTCCGCCCAGCCCCGCTCATCAGAACAGACACAGCAGCCTCCCACCATCTCCTTCATACTTCCATGAGGGTTTCCTTCCCCCCCCCCCCCGCCTCCCTCTACGCACACACTCCTCCCTCCTCCTTCTCCTCCTCCTCTCTCCTCCTCCTCCTCCGCGCTCCCCCCGCCCCGCTCGCAGCCCCGACGCCCTTCGCGGGGGTTGCGGGGTGTTCGACCCCCCCCCGGGCAGCGCTGGGGGAGGCCGGGGCCAGCCCACGGACAAACACAACCCCCCCTTTCCCCCGTACAATCATGGCTCCGGTAAAAGCCGAGGTTCATGTGCTGCGCACAGACTGGGGCGGGTGCATTTCTCCGCGTGCCTCTGTGTGTGTGAGACGATTTAATTGTATTATTGGTATTGGTATAATGTTTACACCCCCCCCTCCGGCCGCTTTACGCCGCATCTCCATGGTTTTGTTCCCCCCTCCCGAGCAGGAATCCGAGTGTGCACCCGGGTGTGCAAACCGCTGGATGCGTGCCCGAGCCAGCCAACATGGATCGCGCCGGAGGGATGAGCTGGGACCGCTCCGCAAATCCCATTATCTCCGCAATCCCTGACAGATCCGGGCTCCGAGAGCGCCACCGGCTGTCCTGCTCCCGGCGGCTCCTTCTGGAGGAGGCTTTAACCCCTTGGCACCTGTTTGTGTTATCTTTGCTTGGAAGGAGGGAAAGGGGCCCCTTTGGAGGTTTGTGCCTCGCAGGACAAGCGTCCGGAGTCAGCTGGAAACCAGTAAAGAGAAATAATGCTGAAGTACAGTGAGTTGTGCTGTGCGGGATTGCACCTGCAGGGCCCATAAATCCTGGAATCCTAGAAAGAGAACCAGGGAATCATAGAACTATGGAACGGTTTGTGTTGGAAGTGACCTTAAAGCTCATCCATCTCCAACCCCCTGCCACAGGCAGGGACACCTTCCGCTAGAGCAGCTGCTCCAAGCCCTGGCCAGCCTGGCCTTGAACTCTGCCAGGGATGGGAGCCACAGCTTCTCTGGGCAACCTGTGCCAGTGTCCACGCGGTGTCATGAGAACCCTGGTATACTGTGAGGAACAGCTCTAGCCTTGGAGAAACCATCCTGAATAGACAAGGAAAAGTGAGGAGAACCCATACACTGAGCACAGAAACAATAAGATCTTAGAAAAGAGGCCTAAGAGGAATCCGAAGAACTCATGTAACGTGTTCCTGTGGCTCCAGCTCTGCCTGGAAGCATCTGCTGCAAGACCCAGAGCAGCTCCAAGGGAGCAGAGCCAGGTCTCCTGGCCTTGTGTAGGTTGTTATCCAGGCACCACACTGGCCCCATGGAACAAAGGTGGTGCCTGGTGCCAGAGTGTGCAAAGGAACGGTAGAAAACCTCACAATGAACACTTTATTGCCTGCATCGCTGAAGAAAAATGGGTCCTCTCCAGTTGCTGTGTTGCTGTAGTAGGGCTGCCTGTAGGGCTTAAAACTTTTTCAGATGCTGGCATGCATGGGAGTAGTGAGGAGGCCATATCCTTACTCAAGAGTCTCCACCACCATCAATGTTCCTGCAGGAAGATGATCCCTGGAACACAACCTCAGTTCTGCTCTCATGCTGCAAGTGCATCTCTGTGGTGACTCCACAGAAACTGCTCCTGGTTACAGCACTGTAAATAAGAGCAGAAACAATGTCCACGTCTCATATGGACCCTCTTCTTGCTCAAAGCATTCCCCTTGTGACAGGTAGTCTTTGGAAGGTCTGTGTAGCCCATCATCTCCTTTCTTTAAGCAAAACCTCAGCAAAGAGCGGAGAGGAAACCCATTCCAGCAGCCCCAGTAATCACCAGTTTAGCATCCTTTATACTGCACCTGTTCAAGCATTACATCAAGGGGCTGGAAGGCAGACGGCTCCCTGAGAAGCTGCCTGCTGGGTTGCTGTCTTCCTTTTATCCCATTCCTTTGAGAGTCACAGGGGCAGACAATACGGTCACCACATTGCTGGAAATTCACTCAGCCTTAGCTCACTTTTCTGGGAGGGTTTCCCCTCCTCTCCCCCCTCTTTTTCTTTTGCTTTCTTCTTCCTTTTATCTATTGTGTTGTGAACGTGTTCAAAAGAAAAGGGGGAAAATCTGGCTGGTTGGCTTTGTAACCTGAAGGAGATCCTTGCGGTTTAAGATTGCCTTAGGCTACGGGACAAAATGCTAAACATCCACCATCCCCTGACCGTCTTGGTTCCAGTTGGCCATGCCAGCAGACACTTGGACTTGAACTGGGAATTTGCCTTCAGGGGATTAAGTTCCAATTTACATAAGTAATTCCTGTGGTGAGGAAAGGCTGGGCCAGGGAGGAAAGGGCACGGCGGTTTCTTGGGAGAAATTGAGGGGAAAGGTACAACTCGGTGAAAAAGGAGACGTGGAGGTATTTAATTTATAACGCTCAGGTGTGATTTTATCCACCAGGTTTGAAACTATGGCTATATATAGGAAACAGGTAAAGGTCAAATGATGCGTACTAACTTACGGGAACCACTATCCTCAGTATCTCAGTCGTAACTTCAGAAGTTGCTACGAAACTTAGTGATCTATTGCTATATCTATAAAACCATGGATAAGGGAACTGGCTTCTCCAAGGCTCATACATGGTGACCAGAACAGTTCTCCCTGTCCTCAGTCTTTGTTACAGATGATCTTCCATGTCCAGGGGGATCCTTTGCATTTCCTTGTTTAGTATTTAACAATAACATAAACTCAGTTATCATCTAAGTGCCGGACATGGAAATTCTTCAGATATGTTAAATAAAATACTCTTATCAGGGCACAAGGCCATAACATTGCATTTTCCAGTATTACTCATATATCAGCTATTTTATCTATAGAATACATACAGGGATGCTGGGGAGGGACTCTTCATTAGGGACTGTAGTGATAGGACAAGGGGGAATGGGTTCAAACTGAAACAGAGGAAGTTTAGATTGGATATGAGAAGGAATTCTTTCCTGTAAGGGTGCTGAGGCACTGGAATGGGTTGCCCAGGGAAGTTGTGAATGCTCCATCGTTGGCAGGTGTTCAAGGCCGGGTTGGACAGAGCCGTGGGTGGCATGGTTTAGTGTGAGGTGTCCCTGTCCCATGGCAGGGGGGTTGCAACTGGAGGATCTTAAGGTCCTTTCCAACCCTATTCTATGATTCTATGATCCTATGATCCTCTGTTAAAGAACAACAAATAAACCCCAAACATGAACATTTCTCTTGCTTATGATAATTCTGCGTGCTCTTAGGAAATGTAATGACTGATCTACATTAGAGATGTGCTTATGGCCTGGCTTACACAAAGGGTCGATGCGAGGAAAGCACTGGGATGTACACACTTAATGGCTTGCAGTGATAGATTGCCTCTCTGTGCAGTATCCCAGCCTTTTCCAACAGCTTCTCCTGGGACTGAAGATTCTTCCTTCCTCCATTTCTGGGGAAACTGTGGCTTGAGATTATCATGAGGAAGGACTGTGTGTTATCTGGCTCCAAGCAGGGCTAAAACTTACCTATTTGTGGACAGGCAAATCTGTGCCCCTGCTTCACAGACCTGTTTGTTCCATCAGATTTTATCCTGTTCCTCTCGGGCAGGCTGGAGGAAGAGGGAATTGTGCAGATAAGAGCAGTAATCCTCACTCGGCAGCCAAATTCCTCCCAGTCAGCGGCAAGAACCACTACTTTAAAGTCTAAATCTCTCAGTTGGAACTGTGGGATCAGTTCCACAGATAGCAGCAGGAAAGTCTTATCCTCCCTTAGCAGCAGCCACCGGGGAGAACGCCACGGAACGGGAGAACTCTCCAAACCCTATCTCTTTTACAAAGCTGTTTTCTCACTTTAGACCAAGCTTTCCATCCTTCTCACTGATGTGTACACCTTGAGCTCCTCCATCTCTCTTCAAACACTTAGTAGCACAGTGAGAAGACCGCACGCATTGTTTGTACACCCTACTTCAACAAAACCATTTAGTTCAGCTTTCTTTAAAGCTTTGCTTGTGATGCTTTTCCTCTGTATCCTTTGTTTGGATCCCCTAACATTAGAAATACGCTAGTTGTCATATTTCAAGGCCAACAAGCATCCCTCCTTGAAGAAGAAAAGAATCTGTAGGAGGGAATTCTTCCGCAAAGCTGGGGAGATGCCATTGATCTGCTGCAAGACTTCAGGTAAATTATTTTGTTTCTCCCTTCTTCTCTGTTTGCCTTACTAGACCTTTGAGAAGGGAATACCATCTTCCCACACCTTCTGCACCACTCCAGGGTCAGTAGGGTCTTGATGGCACTCAGACTCTCTGCACCATAGAATAACAGAATGGTTTGGGTTGGAAGGGACCTTAGAAACCATCTAGTTCCAGCCCCCTGCCATGGGCTTGTTCCAGCATCATAGTTCACAGTGATTGTAATAGGAATAAAATGAGAATGATGGTGATATAGCAAGGAGTGATCGCATGTGAGATACACAAAACTTTACCAAATTTATTCTTTTCCTCTCCAACGCACAGTGCTGCTAATGGGAGAGTTCTGGACTTTAACTGCCTTTGCAGTGGGTTTATAAAGGATATAAACTTTGTCCCTTTTTCTTCACAAACACTCAGCAACAACACTTATCACTCAGCAACAACAACAGGTCCACATTCACAGGCTGGTAGGGATAAGGCGTAGAACAGGGATATTTCTCTATGCCACAGATGAGGGAGATGCCTCCCAGTGCAATCAGCCAGCACCATGGTGCACATTTTCCTCCGGTCCATCAAGGCCTCTGAACTCTCTTTTCCCATCACAGGACAAGGAAAAACCCCACTGGGGTCTGCAAAGACTTCTGGTACCCAGCAGGACTGGGAGCTGGGACCTGCCAAGGCAAAGTCTCTGTTTAAACAGGAGCTTCAGCGTGTTGTTCCCCAGGGAGAGAAAGTGAGACCTTTGCTCCTGCTCTTCATTAACCACACCTACCACCCCCCCACGCTCTTCCTCCCCCTTCTGCCCTGCTCATATCCTCACAAAAGGCATTACATCGAGGGATCTGTTCTTAAGGAACAACTCTGCCGAGCTCTGACTCCAGTAGGGTTTATCAGATGGGTTACTTTGTGCTTGCTCCATTATGGGTTAAATGCTGCATTTCTAATGTGCAAACACCCACTGAAGGACTCTGAGAGTAGAATAAGCCAAGAGCCACCCGCGCTCCCAGCTTTGCTTCATCGGGACTTTCTGGCCTTGGACAAGTCACTTCCTCCCTTTGTGCCTCATTTTCCCTCTTTACCTGACCAATTCCCTACTGCCGAGCACTTCGGGGTTGTTTGTCTGCAAAAGCACTATACAAGTGCAAGTTATTCTTCATTAAACAATGACATTAAGGACTTTGGAAGGAAAGAATGATGTCAGTAACAACTTTGGAAGGAAATAGTGCCATTAATGACTTATAGAGGAAAAAAAGTAGAGATTGAAATATCTTCCTATGCCTGTCTTTATTTTAACTCTAGCAGCTTAAATCAAAAGAGGCAGTGGATTGTATTTATTTGTCTTCGTGGGTTTGCAGTATCCAAAACAGTGAAATTGATTAATGATAGAATCCCAACCTGGTTTGTGTTGGAAGGGACCTTAAGGCTCATCCAGTTCCAGCTCCTGCCACGGGCAGGGGCACCTTCCACTGGAGCAGTGCTCCAAGCCCCTGTGTCCAACCTGGCCTTGAGCACTGCCAGGGATGGGGCAGCCACAGCTTCTCTGGGCACCCTGTGCCAGCGCCTCAGCACCCTCCCAGGGAAGAGCTTCTACCTAAGAGCTCATCTCAGTCTCCCCTCTGGCAGTTAAAGCCATTCCCCTCTCCTGTCCCTCCATCCCTTGTCCAAAGCCCCTCTCCAGGTTTCCTGCAGCCCCTTCAGGCCCTGGAGCTGCTCTGAGGTCTCCCCTTCAGGAGCCTTCTCTTCCCCAGGCTGCCCCAGCCCAGCTCTCAGCCTGGCTCCAGAGCAGAGCTGCTCCAACCCTCACAGCATCCCCATGGCCCCCCTCCAGGCTCACTCCAACAGCTCCACGTCCCTCTTGTGCTGTTGCCCCAGAGCTGGATCACGACTGCAGGGGGTGCTCCCCAGAGTGCAGCAGAGGGGGAGAATTCCATCCCTCGATCTGCTGCCCGCGCTCTGGGGATGCAGCCCAGCACATGGGTGGCTTTCTGGGCTAGGTCATTGTACAGGAAGATGACAAATTTGTTCTTGGTACTAAATTCATCTTTTATGAATGGAAATACTTTGAAGGGATTGCTGGAACTGCTCTCTTTTCCCCCTATAAGCTGGGGCTCCCCAGCTTTTGTGATGTTCCCATCTTGATGACAGCCTTCCAGCCTGCTTACCTCCCTGTCCTCTCCTGCTGGGATAATGGGGATTCCTGTGGGTCATGTATTTGAAGTGGTTTAGCTGTTTATCCACTTCTTCCTGTGAAAGATTGAGTGTGCTGCAAACCATGGAGTTGAGGAACATCCCTAAAACAAGTCCAGTTCAACAAACGTAATGGGATAGTCGTAAAACCACATAAACATCGCTTTGGAAGGAACTTCAAGAGACCAATTAGGCTAATTCCCTACGGGGAGGGGGAAAAGAGGACTTATTAATGCCATATTATTTTTTGTATTATTATTATTTACATTAGGTGGTTAAAGTGCACTAACAGTTACCAGAGTAGTAAATGATGTGGTCTATGTCCGGAAACCAAGAGTGCATTGAAGGAGCCTGCACTTAGGATTTCAAGTTCATTCTTAGGAACATAAGCAGACACCCTGCCTTTAAACGCAAGCAAGCTTTGCAGCTGCTCCCATCTCTTAAGCCCAAACCTCTGCTGATGGGCACGGAGCAGGACCAAGGCTTGGGGGAGCATTTAAACTCTCCTGGGGGGCTCTGACCTAGCAGAGCATCTGGTACGTCCTGGATTCAGGTCCGAGGTCCTGACGTGGAAGGGGGAGATTGATAATCACAAGCAGGTTTTGTTCAATGGGAGTTTGGCACCTGTGTCCTTTTGTGCCTTGGGACTTTTTCCTCACATTCCTGCCTTTTTAGCACCTTTAAAAAATGCCTGGCACTAACTGAAGCTTTGCCTGTACCCACTGATTGCTCTCATTTAACTGGTTTACAATCCAGTTTAATTAAACACTTGGTTCTGACGTCCTTGTATCACTTTAGAGCATTGCATCAGCTTAACTTGCAGTTCTATGTTCTGTTCTTGGCTACGCTATCGGAAACTGCCTTTAAGACAGGAAACCTGAGGTAAAAGCCTGGAGGTAAGAGCCATGCAGTGACTGCACAGAACCAAGTCATGGTTCCAGGCTGAAGCTGTTCTCAGGGCTGGAAATGTCCTGAGTGAGGCCCCAGAACACAGCAAGGTGAGGATAGGCCAAGAACCCTCTACACCAGCAGCAGTTGTGGCTTAAACCCACTCAAAGCCAGGCTTTCTCCTCCCTTCCTCCCAAATCACTTATAGATATGCTTTGGTATCTGCATACATAATGACTTCTCAAGCTGGTTTCCAGTGTCCAAGAGACTCCATTCCAGAGCTCTGCAGGAATGGTCACCCAGCGGAGCTGCACAAGCTCTGCTGCCGTTGCCCCTTTCCCTACACAGCACACAGAGCTGGGGAAGGGGACCCAAACTCCTCCCTTTCCCCAAGATCTCTGCAAAGCCATCTTTACCCCCAGCCCCGGGTGCTGCAGCCCATGGGGCTGCCGGGACCCCCGCTGCCGGTGAGACAGCCCCGACCGTAGTGGGGCTGAGAAAGCCCCGTCAGTACTTGACAGGAAACGATCGGTGGCTTTTCTGGTTGAGAGCTGCAGCGCTCTGAGGTTCAGGCACCGACATCCTGCCCCCGCGCAGCGCCTGGGCCGGGCAGGAAAGCGGGGGATGCGGCTGGCGAGAGCGGCCCCGGGCAGGGACCGGGTGGGCTGGAGCGCAGGCGGCCCGGTGCCCCCACCCCTGCAGGCGGAGGAGGCCGTGCACTGCCCTGGAGCACATCTGGCCCTGCATCCACGCCTGCATCCCTTCCTGAATCCCTCCCTGCATCCCTTCCTGCATTCCTCCCTGCATCTGTCCCTGCATCCCTTCCTGCATCCCTCCCTGCATCCCTTCCTGCATCCCTCCCTGCATCTGTCCCTGCATCCCTTCCTGCATCCCTCCCTGCATCCCTTCCTGCATTCCTCCCTGCATCTGTCCCTGCATCCCTTCCTGAATCCCTCCCTGCATCCCTTCCTGCATCCCTCCCTGCATCTGTCCCTGCATCCCTTCCTGCATCTCTCCCTGCAACCCTCTCTGCATCCTGCCCTGCATCCCTCTCTGCATTCCACCCTGCATCCATTGCTGCATCCCTCCATCCCTACCTCCCTGAACTCCCTCCTGCAGCCCTCCATCCCTCTATCCACCTCGTGTAGTGGAGATGTCCCTGCTCACTGCAGTGGAGTGATGACTTTTGGACCAGATGGCTTTTAAATGTCCCTTCCAACACAAACCATTCTGTGATTCTATCATCTCTGCATACTCAAACCCCTTTGAGCCCCCTGAAGACCCCAGGGCCAGGGTGCCTGCTGTGGGGGCTGAAGCAGCACTTCGCACAGTTACCAACCAGTAGGAGCTGCGAGGACAGAAAAACCCCATAATCAAACCTTTAGCCCTTCATCACTGCTCTGGGAAATTTGCATGGACCGGTCTGAGATGTCTCGTTACTATAAACGTCCTGATTATTTGTCAGAGGAAGCAACTGTTTCCTTTGCTGCTAATTTTGGTGCTTTGCCATGGACTCTGCCAATCTGCCTTGGGATCCTTGTAATCATGTGCCTTTTTTAGTGACTTACAGGATGGGTTAGATCTTGCTCACCCCATTACTCATCAGAAACTCTGAGGCTTAACCTGTTACTTAGTCACTGGTGAGTCACAGCGTGTCCTTTGGAAAATGAAAGACGGGCAGATTCCAACGACCTCAAAGCTTACATCCACAGAGGGGAGATTGAGATGAGCTCTTAGGCAGAAGCTCTTCCCTGGGAGGGTGCTGAGGCGCTGGCACAGGGTGCCCAGAGAAGCTGTGGCTGCCCCATCCCTGGCAGTGCTCAAGGCCAGGTTGGACACAGGGGCTTGGAGCACTGCTCCAGTGGAAGGTGTCCCTGCCTGTGGCAGGGGTTGGAACTGGATGAGCTTTAAGGTCCCTTCCAACCCAAACCATCCTGTGACTCTATAATATTTAGAATAGATCACTTTAGCCATACTCCTGTCAGTCTCTTTTGATGCTCAAATATTTTCCCCTTAAAATTAGAGTCCCAGGAATGGGAATAATTTCTAAAATTACCACAGATCAGTGCATCAGGTGCTCTGAGGGTGCTCAGAGCAAGTCTGTGGATGGAAGGTGCGGTGCTGAGCGGCCAATGCTGAGGAGTTTTACAGGTGCCAAACCCAAGCGCACGAAATCCAGCTTTAAGACTTACATTCATTGTTCAATCTGGTTACTTGCTAAATTAACGTAACCTGTTGTAAGCACAGCGTGAAGCAGTAGTGGGGCTACACGAGAGGCTTGCACAAACACGGTGGTATATTTAGAGTGATTTCCTAATATAGGCAAACCCACTCTGTTCTCTTTCTGTCGCTCTGCCTTGGCTCGCTGACAGCGGGATACAAAAATAGTGAGAAGACCCGAAATTGAAAATGAGACTCACTTTGCAGAACTGCGCCGCTTGGAGAGGCAGAATCATAGCCTCATAGAATGGGTTGGGTTGGGAAGGACCTAAAGCTCATCCAGCTCCAGCCCCTGCCACGCACAGGGACACCTCCCACTGGAGCAGTGCTCCAAGCCCCTGTGTCCAACCTGGCCTTGAACACTGCCAGGGATGGGGCAGCCACAGCTTCTCTGGGCACCCTGTGCCAGTGCCTCAGCACCCTCACAGGGAAGAACTTCTGCCTTATGTCCAACCTGAACTTCCCTGTTTCAGTTTGAACCCATCGCCCCTTGTCCTATTGCTGCAGTCTCTGATGAAGGAAGAGTCAGGCTGATGGGATTCCCTAAGTGCTAGCTCTGATGCGGCAGGTTTTAGAGGTACTCTTCCCTACAGGCCACTTTCTGCAGGGAACTGTGGTGTTGGGATGTGTGCGTTTTCTCCTGCACGGCTTTAACCTCATCTTCCCAAGACAGTGGTGTCATTTCTAGGCCCCTGGATTTCCCTGCCCACTTCAGTCGGTTCCCTGCCGCTGTGTGCCCTGCCACGCAGGAGGCAGGAGCCCATCTCCGCCTGGAATGTGCTGGGAAAGTGGGATTTTCCCCCCGCGCTTCTGCTCCCTCCCGTGCCAGGAGTTCCCATTTGTTCCGCTGAAGCAGATGGAGGGGAAGGACCCCGGGGGGGGAGGGATGTACCAGCCGCACCGGGTCCCCAGGGTCTCGGAGGACGGAGCAGCTCCCTTGGGGGGGTCACGGCGTTGCGGCACCGGCCGGGGGGGGGGGGGGGGGGGGGGAGCGGGGAGCCGCCCGGCTGCTCGTGGGAAGGCAGCCGGGGACCTCTGCTGGGCAAAGCCTAAAAATGCCCTTTTTATCCCCAAACGCGTGCCCCGCGGCCGGGCGGGCGGGAGGAGACCTGCGGAGGGCGCCAGCGCCGCGCCTTTCGCCGCCGGCCAACGGGCAGGGGCAGGGGCTGGCACCGGGAGAGCTCGGAACCGACGGGGAGAGGAGGTGGGGGGGTCACGGGGAGGGGGAAGCGCCGGCTTTTCGCGGGGTGTGAAACCTTTCGGAAACGGGAATGACCGCAAGAGACTGAACTTTCCGTGACTGTTCCTCCCACCCATCCATCCCTCCATCCTTTCATCCATCCATCCATCCATCCATCCATCCATCCATCCATCCATCCATCCATCCATCCCTCCATCCATCCACCCCTCCATCCATCCCATCTCATCCATCCATCCCGTTCGCCCTCTGCCCGAGTCCCCTCTCTGCCGGATCCAGCTCCCGCTTCTCCCTGCTGCATTCCGGTTTCCCTCCCTCCATCCCGGCATCAAGCAGAGGGCGGGACAGGACCCGCACCCTCCCGACATCGTATTTAACGCAGGCTCCCGGGGGGTGTTCGGGTGGTTTTGTAGTTCCCCTCTGACAAACACCAAAGGGAACGTTCAGTGGAAGGAGGTGGCAGAGCCTGGAGATAGAGACGGATCCTGCGGCGCCTCTGCTTGCATCGGGCTCCCGGTGTCCCCCCCACGTCCCAGTGGTCCCGTGTCCCGTCCCCTTGCCCTGTCCCTGTGTTGCCCCCGCTGCTCGATGTCCCCTCCCGTTCTGGTGCCAGTGTTGCCCTCACCCAATGCCCTCCCCAAAGGCATCCCGTTGTCTTATCTCCCTCTGGGGATGAAACCCCCTCGCACACCGCAAAGGTGACTGAGCAGGACGCTTCTGCAGGAGCTCACTCCAAAGTGGAGCTGAAATGTCCATTTTGGAGAGAAACGCCAATATTTTGTTTCTTACCGTGTCCTTTAAGTTCCCAATACCCCTGAAATGGAGATGCTGGAGATACCACAGTGTTCAAAAGTAATAAATCAAATATGGACAAACAGATGCCATCTTCTGCCCTGCAACCGGGGTGACTGCGAGAGGAACTGGGAGCAGTTCTCAGCCCTTCCAGAACTTCTTCTTTCCCTCATGAATTCCAGGGCTTAACCCAGCTCAGGAGCAGGTTCAGCAGCTCCTGCCTGGTTATGCTGGGTAGGGAGAGCCCGCACTTCTGTCCATGTGTCCATGTTTCCGTGTGTCTGTGTGTCCATGTGTCTGTGAACCTCGGTGTCCTTGTGTCTGTGTGCCTATGTGTCCACACGTACATGGTCTGTATGCCCATGTGTCTGTGGTCCACGTGTCCGTTTGTCTGTATGTCCATGTGTCCATGTGTCTGCATATCTCCCTGCCTGTGTGTCTGTGTATCTGTGTGCCCATGCCCATGGCCTATGTGTCCCTGTGTCCATGTGTGCACAGACCATTCCTCAGTCCTCCAGGCCACGCAAGGATGCAGCCACTCCATTCCTGGACTCCTTGTGCCCTGGAGCATTTGATGTGACTGCATCTTCCACCCCAGGTTTGGTGCAAACTTCTCCCCGCCCCCAAGATTCCACCCAAAATTGAGGCTATTGAAGCGCGCACACAGCGTGGACCCCCCAGATCTGCTGCTTCTTGCCTTGGGGTGCGCAGACCCCATGATCAGAAGTTGCAGGAGCCTTTTCCCTTTGGATCTGCTGAGCTCGGGCGCGTAATCCCCTCCACCCACCACCGGGAGGTGTTTGGGATGTGCAGACAAATGCACATTCTCTGCTGTGCAGCAGAACAACCACCTCGGCCGGGTCCGAGCTGAAACCCTGGCGAAGCCCTGGGGATCTGCCCATACGGGGAGAGGTTTTATTATTGCTGGTGCTGTTGCCAAAAGACCAGCAAACTTTACAATCCAGATGTTTGGAGAGTGTCAGAACAAGCCGCTGCTGCTGCTGCTGCCGCTGCTGCTGCTGTTGGGTTTCATGGTGAAATCAAAAGCAAGCGCCGTGCTTTCTAATCTGAGAGCATCCAGCCTCGCAAAGAATGCAGGTTGCTCTTTGCTTCATACCCATCTAACCCAGATGCTCCGGGTATCTCCCATTGCTGACAGCCCTTGTCTTCAAAGGCTTGTCTTCAGCGATCCATCAATTAGGATAAAAAATGAGCTCTCCTTCTCCTGCATTTGTTTTGGGAAGAGGGAAATCATTTAAACAACTGTATCTCCATTAAAGGAGGGAGGAAAGGAGGGTGGAGAGCAGATCCCCTTACTCTCTGCAATGAAGGGCTGCTTCACAAAACGAACGCTTTTGGGGCCACTTAGCACCTCTCACCCCTCACAAAGGATTATTTGCAAGCCCTGTAGAGTAACAGAGTGGAGGGACCTCGTTCTGGGGCTGCGAGGAGATGTTTCCCCCCTTCATTTCCCCACTCAGTGGGTAGAAAGGCAATGGGTGAATATTAACATCGATATCCACTCTAGCCTCTTCCATTTCACTCATCCCTGCTGCTGACGTTCACCAAGGCTTCACTTCTTCTCATTGTAGAAGCACAAGAAGGGGGGATGCTTCCCATGCCACACAGGGGGATGCTCCAAGCTGGTGATCCCTGTTTTCCACCCTTAAGGGAGGTTGCTGCTTCAAACTGGAACAAATGCAGCAACTTTCCCAAACGGAGCAATACTTAGGGAATATCACCCAGGCAGCGAGGGAACTCGGCTTTTATTGTCACCAATTAGGCGTGTGCTGGGATAAAAAGGCTTCCAGCGTTCCCCATCCAGAGGGAGCTGCATCCCTTTAGGACGTGCTCCTTGAAACAGCCCCTTTGCCTTTTTTATTTACAATAAACACATTTCTGTTAATGAAACCCTCGCCCACTTTGCAACCTCCCCCCTTCCCCTCCCCAAAGCTCATAAAGCTCCAACTTTGCATATCTGAGCCCTGGGCTGCTGGGCTGGGTCCTTGGGGGTCCCAGGGTCAGGCTGGGGGCAGCGGGGTCATTGTATCACCATCATGGGTCAATAAGCAACTGGTCAGGCTCTCAATCCACATCAGGCCTTGAAGAGGACTGGGAAATGGGAGAATCCATTCATAATAATAATAAACTTGTCAATCAATAACAGTCAGGAGAAATACTTTGTAAAAGGTTAAAAAAAATAATTAAAAAATAACAAAAACCACCCCCAAAAAGGGCTTTTTTTTTTTTGCCTTTTAAAGTTTGCCAACATGAAACTTTAGACGGTTTAAAAAACCCTCTGAGGCTGTTTCATCTGATGCAGAGGAATTTTAAACCCGAGTTGCTTTAAATCTGACACTTTCAAGTGAAGGAATAGGAGTTTGTAGGTATGAGTGCAATTTAAATAAGAATTGCTAAATGTTGCCCAAAGAATATGAACTCCTCCTCGAGGGAAAAGGAGATATCAAGCCCATTCTCTGCCTTACAAAGACTGAAAGATTGTGGCTTTCTTGCGTTGCCTTTCATTTCTGATACCAGCACTTAGTGAATGGCAAGGAAGGGGTTTGATTTGAGCTTATCTTAGCCACAGAAATGTTTTCCAGCATTCTTTCAGTTCTAAGCTGAACTAGTGAACAGAATCCTGGTTTAGTGCATCAATGGCTTGGACCTAAGCAGAGACCGTTCCGCTGGGCTAAAAGGGGAAAAGAAACCAACCCCCAGTGAAGTTTTCTTCAGCTCAAACTTGCGAAAGAGAAGATGCTTTGGGTTTATCACTAACAAATCTGCGCAGTGTTTCATCAGCCCTGGTCTAAAAGCAGGGTGAGCCTGGCTGAAGCAAGAAGAGGGAAAACAACCAAATCCCGATGTAATATGGGAAACATCAAAAGGCGACAGAAGAAGAATGCAAATTCTCAGCTGGCTTTAAGGTTGAGGCATGAAATCTCCCATCTCCAACCTCATTTTTCCTCCTTCTTACAAGTGCCTTGTGTTTTTCCTGGGGGTTGTTTTAAAGACAAACACTTCTCTCAGTGGCCGGAAAAAATCAGCCTTTAAATAAGCAGGGATAAACCAGGCTCGTTGAAGCCATCAGGAAATGGAGGTTCTCCCTTTCCAGCCTCCCATCGCATCCCTCCAAGTCACTGGCCTTAGCAGGAGCCTCCCCCAAGCCTTTCCGCAAGGATTTCTCCAGGAGGAGAATCCCTCTTGGAAGTATTTTGCTGCGTTTGCTTAGGAAAACAAACAAACCTTTATTTTTCCTCCCCATCGGCAGTGTTTATTACTGTATAATTTCCTTCAGCTGCTCCCGGGAAGAATGTGGTTTCTTTGTCAGAGGATGGTGAAAGGCTGTTGAGGAAGAAAGATAGAAATAAAGCGGAAAGTTGAACGGAGAGACCTTGGGATGCTGAAGGCGGTGGAAGGAAATTCCCTGAGCTGGGACCCTCCTCCCACAACAGAGGAAGAAACTCCGAAGCAAATAACTGCTAATTTCTCCATCCTTTCAGGATCTGCTCCTAGAATCTGCCTTGGCTTTCCCTTTAATCACTCAGGTTAATCCAAATCTCCCAATATTCTCCTAAATGTCTCAGTTTTATCCCAAGCAAGGCTCAAAGTGTTTTATACGTGGTCTAAGCAGCACCATTTGGTCAGGTGCAGGCTTCTGAGGCCTCTCTGGGATTTTAACCCCACATTTTACATCAGGTCGCACAGGTCTCAATGGGGTTTGTTTCCTTTTTTGTGCTATTTTCCCCCCAAACCTGTGTGGTTTCGATGGGAGCCGGCACCAGCAGCAGGGCTGGCCCCTGCCTGAGCCTATTTTCAAACTAACCCCACTTTTCTGTCTTTGTATTTTGAAACAAAAGGGAGAGGAGGGGGATTTGCCTCTTTGTAAATTGTCACTAAATGCTGCTTTTGTTTGCACCGGGGGAGCGCCGAAAGAAAAAGGAATCTGAAAAGAATCAAATATCTACTAATACCAGTGCATCCCACTGCAAACGATCCCAACCCGGCCCTGCACAGCTCCACTCGCTGCGGTGCCCTCGGCCCCTGGTTTTCCTCCTCTCGATAGGAACACTGAGTCGATAGATCCAAATGTTCATTTAGGAGCAGTGGGATTTATTAAAATCCTGTTTGTTGGTGATTCAATGTGCTTGGAGTTTAGATTGAGGACAGAGAGGGGGGTTTTCAGGGGTTGCATTGAGTGTCATGCACAAAGTGGGGATGGAGAAGAAAGGAGGAAACCATGGAAAATAAAAGCAGAATCTTGAGAAATAAGAGCAAAATCTTGGAAGACAAGAGAAAAATCTTGGGAAATAAGAAAAAATAATGGGAAATAAGAAAGAAATATTGGGAAAATAAGAGAAGAACTTGGAAAAATAAGAGAGAAATGTTGAAGAATAAGAAACTCTGGAGAAGAAGAAAGAAATCTTGAAATACAAGAGAGAAACGCTGGAAAATAAGAAAGAAATCTTTAAAAATAAGAAACCCTGAAAAATATGAGAGGGATTGTGGAAAATAAAAATAAAATCTTGAAAAAGAGGAGCAAAATCTTAAAGAATAAGAAATAAAACCAGAAAAACGAGAGAGAGCTTGAAAAATAAGAGAGAAATAGCAAGAAATAAGGAAGAAATCTTGGAAAATGAGGTGAATACTGAAAGGTAAGAGAGAAATCATGAAAAATAAGAAGGAAATCTTAGGAGATGACAAAAATCTTGGAAAATGAGAGAAATCTTGAAAAATAAGAGAGACGCCTTGAAGAATTAGAGGGAAATATAGAAAAATAAGAGCGGAATATTGAAGAATAAGAGAAAAATCTTGGCTAATAGGAAAGATACCGTGAAAAACAAGGAAGAAAACCTGAAAATAACCCATCCTGTGCTAATAAAAGGCCCTATCTCTGCCTTTGAGTGCCTCTGAGAGCATTTTAGCAGTCCTGGGCTGCTGGCAGCAGGAAGGTGGGTCCAGAAGCAGGGGGAGCATCACAAAGGCACCCAGCAGCCCAAGATGAAGGAGGGGTTATTTCCCTCCTGCCGGCTGGGGTGGTGGGGTTTGGATCTGCTTCTCCAGCTCCCTCCTGCAGCCTGGAAAATGTCCCTGGGATGTGTAAAAATCCAGTGCACCAAGTGATTTGTAGGAATATTTTCAGGCTGGACAGTTTAAGTGCCTGTCAGGAGGAACGGCCTCCAAGCCAAATATTCGGGGTTGTAACTAGTGCCTGGCGCTGGGCTGCCTGCAGGTCTGTTACCAACTGCTTAAACTAAAGGGGAAAAATCAGGATTTCTATATTTTCCCTTGAAAATACCCCTCAGCTTTGGCTTTTCCCTCCCAGTGGGAATGCTGGACCCATCCTGGCTCTGTAACAGCGGGAAAATGGGAAATTGCAACCTCTCCATGAAGGTTTCTAGGTGGGAACTGCTGTGTGGGAGCGTTTCCTGAATGAGGTCTACCCTGTTCCTTGCTTTAGGGATCTGCCCATCAGAGGTCTTGGCATCATTTTGTCCTCCTCATTTTGGGGGATTTTGGGCAATACTCATTTCTAATCACTTTTTTTCCGAGGATATCTGATGTATCCTCCCAAAGTGCTGCTGGGAATCCCTGCCTGCCCATTCCCTGCCCACTCTCTGTCCTCACCCCAGCTTCCACCAGCAGCATCTCCCCTCTTTTCCTGCTGGAACCTGCTTTTCCAACAAGAACCCCCCTCACTTGTTCCCTGCCAGGGATGTTGGACCTGGAGAGCTGCTACTGGGATTTGTGCTGTCACAGCAACCTCCCTCCATGTACATCCAGCACAGCCCACACAGGGGACCCCAGCCCCAAAAGCTGCCTCCAAATAGCTCAGCCCAAACCTATATGGGGGTGTGTGTGTGTTGTGAGTGGTTTTTCCCTCCCCAAGCACTGAGGTCCTTACATCACGTCAAACAAAACAAGGCGCCAGAAACCAACGTGGAAATCCCATGGGAAGCTCCTCCCTGCTGACTTCTATTGCTTCCTGCAGAAACAGCCAGCCCAGACAGGTATGAGAGAGGAATCTCCTGGGGGTGCCTCATGGGTGAAGAGTCCCATGGGGATTCCCCCCATGGTTCTTGTCCTCTCACCTGGGGGGGTTGGAACACCCTCTCTGCTCTCGGGAGGAGTAGCTGGGCTGAGGGGCAAATAGATAGATACACAGATACACAGGTACGCAGATACACAGACTAGATAGATAGATAGATAGATAGATAGATAGATAGATAGATAGATAGATAGATAGATAGATAGATAGATAGATAGATAGATAGATAGATAGATGATAGATAGATGATAGATAGATAGATAGATAGATAGATAGATAGATAGATAGATAGATGATAGATAGATGATAGATGATAGATAGATAGATGATAGATAGATAGATAGATAGATAGATAGATAGATAGATAGATAGATAGATGATAGATAGATAGATAGATAGATGATAGATAGATAGATGATAGATAGATAGATAGATAGATAGATAGATAGATAGATAGATAGATAGATTATAGGATTATAGATAGATGTAGATAGGTCCACAGATATACAAATACACAAATATACAAATACACAGACATACATGTACACAGATACATAGATATACAGATACACAGATACTCAGATATACAAATGTACAGATACATAGATACAGAGATTCACAGATATAAAAATACACAGACAAATACACAGATACACAAATACATAGACATATAAATATCAAAATGCACAAATATACGGTTATAAAAATATACAAACATACAGATAGATACACAGATACATATATATAGATATACAGATGCACAAATAGATAAACAGATACACGGATATACAAGTGTACAGATACTCGAATCACAGATACACAGATGTACAGATATACAGATACACAGATCCATAGATGTATAGCTGTCCAGATGATGAACAGATACGCAGGTCCAGCTGCTGCCAGCTCTCCTGGCTGTGCCCATTTCCCAGATTAACACCACCGAGGCCCAGAGCAGTCCCATTCTCCCCCAGCACAGACCCCAGCCCACACGTGGGACCCGTGGAGCAGCCTGTTCCCTGGCCATTACCACACCAGGCCTGCAGCCACCCTAATGACAAACATGAGAGGTGTAAAAGCCCCTGTGCACTGCAGATGGAGCACCTCATTTATCCGTACATGCATGGAGTGACTGGAGAAGGGGTATTGTCCCCAGCCCCATGCATAGTGGGGTCCTGTGGTGCAGGCAACAGGGGGCATAACAGGGGCAGCAGGAGCACTGGGGGCTGCTGGTGTGGCCAACATGCATTTGCTTCTGAACCACCACCCTGGCTGCGAGTAGCACCCTCCCCATGTATATATATGGGTGCATATATATATGTATATATGTATATGTGTATTTATATATACACACAGGTTTGCAAAGTATCTCTAGGCCCACGTCAAACTGTCTGTGGCCATATAGAGACATCAAGGCACACGCACACGCACACCCCACCCCCCCCCCTCGTTGAACTTTATCCATAGCCAAAATATTGCCAATTTATGCTCCTATTGCTGGCGCTTTCCTGGGAAATGACGTATCCATACACTCGCCTGCATGTGGCCTCCAAGCCCTGTTTCCCAGCCGGCACTCGGGGGGCTCCAGGCCCCCCCTAAAGCCCTACAAGTGATCAGAAGAGCTTCTTGTGGTGCTGGGGTTTGCATTTCCTCCACCAACTCCCCCTTTCCCAATCCGTGAACTGCATCAGCCCCACCGGCTGGGGATATTCCGGGCCAGGTCCGGCCCCTCGCTCCCCTCCTCCAGTCTGGCACGGAGCAAAGCTCAGCCTATAGGTAAAATGGCTCTGGCTTTATGTGGAAAGGAAAATACCCAGGATCTTCCCTATATTTGCGAAGGGAAGCTCCAGGCTGGCTGCAGGCAGGACTCTCTGTGGTCCCTCGCAGGAGCTGCAGTATCCCCTAACCGGCCACTTTCCGTCCAGCGCAAAGTTTTCCCCCTCCCCTCTGCCCAAACAAAGAGGAATTTGGTGTTTGTGTTGGCCGGGAGACCTTTACTCACAGGAAACTCTCGCTTGTGGAAAACGGGGGGGAAATGTGGTGGTTTTAATGCAGGGGAAGAAAAAGGGGGATTCTCTTTAAGCAGCAAGGCCAAGCATTTAGGGGGAGATGCACCCATGGGTGCTGGGGAGGCGGGAACCCTGGCAGTGATTCCCCCCCCCCCCCCCCCAAAGCTGCACCCATGTTGGCATCGGGGGTTCTCCTCCCATCCAAGGTAAAAACAAATCAGGTGATCTCGGCTCTGAATTAAAGGCGATGGTGGAGTGAGTTTGAATTTTTTTTACAGGCATACTCAGGAATGCGCTTCCTCCTCCTCCTCCGGGATTGTTTCTAAATCGGGATCATTTGCGGTTGATTTGTACATCGAGTTTAACAAATTATTATTATCAAATTACTCCGATTTTGCCATCCGAACCGCAAGAAAGAGAAGGCGGAGGAGGGCTGAAAGCGACTTCTCATGTGGGAGGCAGAGGAGGCTTGCGAGGAAGGGCGCAGCGTGCACGGCGGAGCTTCCCCTTCCCTTCCCTCCCCCCCGAAAGGTTTCCGAGGTAACTGTTTCCCCAAAATTAGCCCCCTGAGCAGCGACTGAAACCCCTCGGCCCGGCCTCCGCGGCTCCGCTCCCTGCGCTCAAGGAGCTCCAGGTTTAGAAAGAAATCGAGGGGCCGGGACAATGGAGCTCCGGGCCGGGTGAGGGCGAAAGGAGGGGAGGGGGGGTGGGGGGGTGGCTTTTTCCCCCTTTTTTTTCCCCCACTTTGGAGAAGGAAATCCGCAGCTCTGCTTTTGGGAAAGCAGCGGCTGGTTTGGAAGGGCGGGAGCGAGTCAGCAACCAGCGAAGGAATCGAAATGTTGGGACTTAAAGTTTGAAATGAAGTTAAGCAGCGCCGAGCAGCGCGAAAGAATTTAATTTTTATTGTTATTAATAACAATATTTTTTCCTTAATTTCCCTTTTTTTTAAAATTATTTTTTAAGGAAATTGTTTGGAAGAAAAAAAGACACGAAGTGAATAAAGAACTTGTGTGAGTAAAAAGGAATATAAATATCTTCGCATTGCTTTTATTCGCACATGCTACCGATGTTATTGTCGATGCCCCGCTCATGCCAGCTAATAAATACAGTAATGGGCAATTAATAAGCATTGAAGGCTGAAGGATGAATTGCTGCGGAGTCAATCGTTGTGAACAACTCGCTTAGAGCCGGATCTTTTACGCTTTATTAAATCTATACGTACACACACCCATCCCAGAGGAATCGGGGCAGATTTGGGAAGACGCAGCAACGGCTCGTAAAACCCTACGTGGAAAAAAAAAAACCCAGCTAAACCGCGGAAACAAAGCGGAGGCGCCCGCGCAGCCGTCACCTCGAAATACAGCGGAAAGAGTAAATTTTAATATATATATTTTTAAGGGGGGGGGGGGGAAGAAGCCAAGGAGGCGGCTTCCATTGTGTGCGCGGGGTCGGGAGCGGCGGGCACGGCCGGGAGCGGGGCTGCGCGGGGTTTGCGCAGGTTTTGCGCGGGGGGTGTGCGTGTGAAATGTTGGGGTTTATGACATCACGGGCTCGGAACGCCCAATCGGGTGGCGGGTGGCGGGGCCGGCCCGGCGGGGTGTTCCCTTAGAATATACGGTACCGGCGGCGGGGCCGCGAGTGCGGAGCGCGGGGAAGGTGGGAACCGCGCGGAGCCGCGGGGCTCCCCCGCCTCGATATTTCCCCCTCACCCCCATCGGGAGCTTTGTTTGCTTAAGCACCTCAGGGGGTTGCACAGCGCAGGGGGGGGCTGCGCTTGTTGATTCTTTTCCCCCCTTCCCAAATTATTTCTGCAGGGGAAGGTGGGGTGAGCGGCCGCGAGTGGGAACCGGGGGGGGGGGGGGGGGCAAAATGTTTGACTTCTTTCTTTCTTTTCCTTCCTTTTTGTTTTGGCTGGGGAGGGGGAAGACGAGGAGTCGAGCCCCGGTGCAGGAGGAGGAACAGGGTGTTCGGAAGATGTTGCAAACCATTGACTGGAGCGTTTGAAAGGGAGATCGACTGCTTTGGCTTTTATTTCCACCACCCCCCTCGTCCCCACCTCTGCGAGGGGTAGGGATGTGTGTGATCAGGGAGTGGAAACAAATATGTCCTTATTTTCAATGCCCCCTTTGAAAGAGACAAAGTAAATGCTCCTTGCAAAATGTTCCTGACCTGCGAAGGGACCTTCGGAATTGTTCCAGCCACCATGGATTACAATGGGGAAGCCAGGCCGGGGGATTTTCATGCCGGCTATCAAGAAATCGAAGGGATAAACTTGGGATACTTACAGATCAATGGCACCCAGATGTTTGCTTTGGCCCAGGTCCTCAGCGACCTGTTTAAGGATATCCCCAGGACCACCATCAGCAAGAAGATGGAAACCTTAAAGATCAAGAGCCGACGCTGCGATCTCAAGGAGCTCCGGACCCTCAAAGCCATCAACTCCGTGCCCACCCGCGCCGTGAAATGCTCGCTCATCTCCAAGGCGGACCTGGAGGCTCTCTGCACCTCCTGCAAGAGCCTCGGCCCGAGGAGGAGGAAGAGGAAAAGGAAGAGCAAGAGGAGGGAGCAGCTGCTGCTGCCGGCCCCGGGGGGGCTCTTCCCCTGCCCCCGGCCCCCTCTGCTGCCGCCCTGCAGAGCCGGGGGCTGCTGCGCGCCGTCGGCGCCGGCCCCGCTGCTGCCGCAGCCCTTCCACCGGACCCTCCCCGCAGGAGAGGAGCCCCCCCGGGGCCGGCGGGGCTGCGGGCTGGCGGGCCGGGCAGGGGGGCTCTTTGCCGGGGTCCTGCCCAGCTGCCCCCGAGCCCTGGCGCGGCTGCCCCCCACCTCTGCGCCCCCCCCCGCCCCCCCCGCCCCGTGCAAGCGGGGGTCCTGCTGCGCAGAGCGGTTCTTCCCGGCTGGTGGGGGTCCCGCAGCCCCCGGGAAAGGCCGTTCCGCCGCTTTCCCCGGTTCCAAGCGGCAGGGAACCTCCGCCGGTTACTCCAGCGACTCGGACTCCAGCCTGGACTTCGGCGGGTCCAGCCCCGCCACCTCCAGCGACTCGTCGGAAGAGGAGGAGGAGGAGGAGGAAGAAGAGGAGGAGGAGGAGGAAGGGGACAGCTCGTGCAGCAGCGAGGAAGGCAGCTCCTCGGAGTCGGAGAGCAGCTCGCTGTGCAGCGGGGACTCGGTGCAGAGCACCCGGTACAGGCAGGCGGCTCTGCCGCGCTTCCCACCGCAGCCCCCTCGGGAGCCCCTGGGTGAGGAGCGCCCCGTCGAGCCCTCTTTCCCGGGCTCGGGCAAAGCCCTGCGGCCTGACCCCAGCCTCCTCTTCCTCTCGCAGCAGCTCTGGGCCAGGACATTGCGAGCATCAACTTTGGAAAGTTTAAGCCCGGCTCCAGCCCTGGGCTCGGGGGCCCCGCCGGAGCTGTACGCAAAGCAGGAGGCCTCCCCTTCCTCCTCCTCCTTCTCTTCCATCTCCTCCTCCTCCTCCCCCCCTCCCTCCCCGAGCAGCACCCCTGGGGGGGATCCGCAACAAAAGGAGGGAGGCTTTGGGGATGCGGAGCCCTGCGCCAAAGGGGAGGATTTGCACAAAGATGCCTCGAACAATGGAGCCTCGTTAGGCCCCGGTGAGCAGGCGGAGCGGCCAAGCGGAGCTTTACCCGGGCGAGCGCCTGCCCCGGAGCCGGCCTCGGCCTCGGAGCTGGCGGGGGGGCCCGGCCCAGTGCCCCCCGGGGATGGGGGGGAGCCCCGTCGGGAGCACTTCGACCGCCTGATCCGGCAGTCCAAGCTGTGGTGTTACGCCAAAGGCTTCAACCTGGACGGGAAAAGTTTGCGGCAGGGCGGGAGGCCGGAGGCCGGCAGAGCTGCGGAGCTCCCCCCCACCGGCTGCAAACGGCCCGGGAGCCCCGGCGCCCCGGTGAACCGGGCTGCGAGGGGCAGCGGCGCGGAGGGGAGCGGCAAACGCAGCCGCCCTGCCCGCGGCACCGGCGGGGAGAGGCAACGGGGCTCCGCCAAGGGGGGGACACGGAAGGCTCCGCGGAGGAACTCCAGGAAGGGAAACGCTCCTTGCAAACGCCTCGGCAACGCCGGGCCGGCCCCGCCTCGGAATTCCTTCAGCCTCATGGGCAACTTCCCTTGTATTCCCTCCCTGGTCGTGGGGGAAGATGGGGACTTGTGTCCTGCCTCTTCCCTGGGGGGCAAAAACTCTTGGGCTCTCTCCAAAACTCACCCGCTGTGGAGTTGGCACTTGGGGGGCAACGCCATTCCCGTGCCCCCCAGCCTCAAGTTCCGGGGCTGTAGCTTGGAGGATCTCTAAGGACAGCGCCCGGCCCGGAGGAAAGGTTAACGGGCAAGAGATGAAAGCGGTGGGGGGGACCCAGGGAGGGGGTCCGGGACGGGGGGTTTTTGGGAGCGGCCCCCTCGTCCCACCGGCACAGGGGGTCCCGGCCGGGGGGGCTGCCCGAGGAAGCGGGGGAGAGGGCCGCAGGGTGCGAGAGCGTTTCGGGGGGCCCCGCTCTGGTCGCGTGGGAGATGCGATATTTTTGTGGCCGTGTGCGTGTGCCGGGGATCCGGTGTTGGTTTCCTTTAAGGGTGAAGCTAAAACCCCGGGGGTGGCGATGGACCCCCCCGCACCTCCCTTCCCCGTCCTCTCAGTGGGGGGTTATTCCCGGAGAAGGGATTTGGGATGAACGGCGGAGCGGAGGAAGGGGCCGCCCGGTGAAACCCGGGAGAGAAAAGATCCAATTTCTCCCTTTTCCTGCATAAATGCATCGGATTAAACTATTAATAATGACAAGCTGAGGGCAATAGCGGTGGCCCCGAGCACAGGCACCTGCGTCCGCTTGGGATAGTCCCGGGAAATCGGGAGCAGCCATTCCAAATCACGGCGTTACAGAGAGGCGATGATGATTTCTGTCGGTTGGAGACACGGGAAGGGGAAAAAAGAGCAGGAAATTCAGTTTGTCAAACCAGGATTCTTGGAGAGGAAGTGATTTGAAACTGCTGTGCCTATGTTAAAGAAAAGAAAGGAAAATTCAGGGTGAAAACTGAGCAGGAAAACGGAGGTTTTACCGGGTTTCAGTCCTGGTAGCCCGAGGGCAGCGTTTGGAAAAGCTTCCCCCCCCCCCCCCCCAAGAAATCGGATCCGGAGCATTGGCAGGAGGGGACAGATGGACAATTTGATCCCGGCCGAGCTCCGGAGCGGAATGCGGGGAGGAATGCGGGGGGAATGCCTCTCCTCCGCGGAGGAAACCATATCCCAGTTTAACTTTCCTTGCGAACCAGTGGCTTTGTAACAGGCCCTTTTGACTATTCCTGATGTAATTTCCACCCCGCTTTGGCATCAAAGCCCTATGGGCTCTCTGAAGCCCGCTCTGGTTTGGGAAATCAAAGCTGGGGTGTGGGGGGTGTTCCCTTTTTTCCCTTCTTTTATTTTTTATTGAGATGGATGTGGGTTATTTTTCCCTCCGTTCTTCGCAACAGAAAATATTTGCAGCCCACGGCCGGGAATGGCTTAACGCCCGCTCGGGAATTCCTATTGTTTTCCTCCAAAAATTGGCTCCCCGAAAACTATAATTAACAACAATAATAATAATGATAAAATTCCCTTTCCAATGTCTTTTGCTGGAAGGGAAAGGGGAGGCCAAGGCGAATCATCGCAGGATTCAATAGGAAAGATTCCGATCGGGCCTGGTCCGGCTTGATTTGGTTGTCTTTTGGTTTCATTCCATCAATAGGCAAAAAAAAAGGGGGGGGGGGAGGAAAAAGGCATTTTTAAGGTCAAACCGTATTTTGTCTCTGTTAATCGCTGTTTTTCTTGGAGATTGGAATTGTTGTTGAAAGCGATGTTTGTTTCACTTGGGGTTTTAGAGGCTCTTTTTGGTTAACTGCGGGTTTTTGTTTCTCGTCGCCCCCCTCCCTCCCTTGCAGAAAAGGGGGTTCGGCTCCCCCTAAATATTCAGGTTTTATCGCCGAGGACGCTCACCAAAAAATCACCCCAAAACCCCCATCCCCGGGGGGGGGGAAGGGGACGGGAAGGTGGAGAAAAGCCGATTTTTGGGAGCTCGCACCCAGGAATCAGGCAAATCGCCGAGGGGGGATCCTATCCCTGGTGTCCCCGCACCCCCCAGCTTGGGAAGGGGACATGGAGATGGGGGGGAAAACGCTCCCCGATTGCCGTGTAACCCCCGAGCACGATCGCTCGCTCCCGGCCCGGGGCTGCCCTAAATCCGGATCGGGTTAAAAATGTATTTTCTAGGAAAAAAGAAAAAAAAAAAGAAAATGAAATAAAATAGAATTTAAACGCAATTGCGGGAGGGAGCCGCGACCGCACAAAGCGGCGGCCGCGCTCCGCGCCCGCGGAAAGCGGGCAGGAAACCCCGAGATCCGCGCAGGGAATGAATGCTGATATATGTATACATACCTATAAATGTATGTACATATATATATATGTGTAAAAGCAGCAACCCCCAGACTCCGCCGCTCCATCTGCAACAGCCAAATAACTCAGGAATTCTTTTTGTTAAGGGATATAAACACCTCGGGAAGCGCGCATGGTGTGTGGGGGGTGTCCCTCCGCATGTGCTGGTCCCTGGCTATTTATCTCAGTGTCTATTTGCCTATAGCCGTGTGGGTGCGCGAAAACCACGGCGATTAATTCATACACGATATGGGGGGACGTGAATCAAGCCGTAGGTATCGATGTGCCGAGCTGTGGGTAGGTGCAGGGATCTGTATATAATGCGGGGGGGCTGTAGCAGGGCTGTGAATAACAATATAAAATACCTCAAAACTTGCCACCCCCCACCTTTGAATGGCTCCTCGAGCAGCAGAACCATCCCATTCCCAGCAAATAATAATTATTAATATTAACCATAATTATAATCCCCCTGGTTGTTTTTAAACCTGTTTTAAAGGGAATTAAGGGATTTAAGTAAAGAAAAGTCAGCTTCCTAGCGATCCTCTGGTAGGAAAGTGGAGGGTGGGGATGGCCTTGCATTGAAAGTAAATAGAATTCAAATTAAAATGAAAAAGAAAGGAAACCCCAAATTATTGTCAGAAATAGCCTATTTTGACATGAAAACTGAACAAACCAAGCGATGGGTGGAAGAAGCAATTCCTCCGCGGGACACAGTGAGCCCGAGGTTCGGGCGATACAAACTAGTTCTGGTTTTGAGCAAAGAGATCAACTCGCATGGCCAGGACAGCGTAAAGGGTATAAAGGCACCTTCCTAAGGAGGTTACTGCGTTGTTTTATCTCCAAACGGGTGCAAAAGAAGCAACAAAGAAATCGATTTTTGTTACATTATTGGATTTTATTCTTTTGCCCCCATAAAAACGTTTGTGTCGGGAGGAGAAAACCGAAAGTATCTTGTGGAAAAATAGTAAAATAAATAAAATAAAACTTTAATGAAAGGGCGCTGCCTTCAAAAACGCAGCTTTAGACTCAGGAAAAGAAAATATCTCAGCTTGGATACGGTTGTGGTGCTTTGTAATCCCGGTTTGTGAGGGTTTATTTTCGGGCGGGGGGGGGGGGGATTCAGGGATCTTTGCTCTCTCTTTGCGTTGCTGGATTCAATATTGCCACCCCTCTTCTCGGTTTTAAACTGTTCGTCACTTCGTGGGTGCTTCTCTCTTGGACCCCCCTGGATCCAGGGATGCTTCTGCCCCCCGGGATCATTCCTTTTTGAGGGGTGCTGTGGGTGGGGAGGGGGGGGCTTTTCCCCGGGCTGGGCCCATTCAGCGGCCGATGCTGCCGTTCCCCTAAGCCATGCGTTTCAATACAACCACCCAGGGGAGAAAAAGAGCCTTTTCCAGCCATGGGTTGGGATTTCTGCTTAGGTTTACTGTACCTTTATTTATTTGAAGTTGTTGTAAGTATATGACGATGAAAGTGTTAATTCCTGCGTGCAATATGGAATCTAGGCTGAGAAATAAATACCTTTTTTGTTGGTTTTTCTTTTTTTACAGAACTGGCTGATATTTGTCTCTTTTTTGGGTGGGGGTGGGCTGGTGTGCACCCATGTGTGTGCGAGGTGTGGGTGCTCTTGGGGAGTGCTTGCTTTAAGGGGGTGTGTGTGTTTGTGCATCCGGAACACGTGTGTTTGTATGTAGGTGTGTGCATGCGTGTGCTTGTGTGCAGTGGAGGGAGCGTGTGCTGCTGGTCCGTGTCCAGCTGTGGCCGCGCACATCTGGAGCATGTGGTTTGCAACATGTGCTCCTCCACTTGCCCCCACCCATGATCCTGGCACCATCCCATGTCCCAGATTCCCTCTCCTGGGATCCCAGCACCCTCCCGTGTCCCTGATCCCACATGGGTGCGCGGCTCCTGCTCCCAGGCATGTTTTTCATGTGCAAGCGTGTCCCTGCATGTTTGTGGCCACATCGTTGTCTCCACACAGCTCCATGCCCTACATCTGTGCGAAGCAACACGCGTGTGCCCATTACATGTGACTGCACACACATGTGCTCAGCTGCTTGGGGGGTGGAGGGGGTGTCTCTATGGTCCAATTTGCCTGAAAGCAACATTTTTCCTCAGCGTTTTATGGGAAATCAATAGCTCCTTCCCTCTAATTCGTAGGCCAGAGACTGCTCCCCAAACATGTGTTTCTATTTTGAGGGCCTCAGGAGTTAGTGCCCCTTATGGCAGGAGCATGCCAGATAGAGTTTTAAATCCCTGCCAGAGGAAAACACACCCAAGGAGTGGAAGATCCCCTTGAAGCAACGTTGGTAGATCCAGACCCCAACACAAACCCCAGGGGAGACCAGAACGGGCGACCTGAAGACTTGAAGTGGGTTTTATCAGTGTTGAAAGGGGCTGAAAGTCTGTTCTTTTGGATGCGAGTTGAAATTCCAACCTGGGAACCGTTTATACAGCCAGGGAGATTCTCTCTCTAAACCAGGAAAAATGGGAAGAGCAACAAAACGCGCCCCCACTCAGGACCCCGTTAGGTATTATTTCATGGCCATAATAACCACCTGATGCCCTTGGTAACTGCGGGTAACCCCTCTTGAAACTCCCTGACGTCCAAATCACATCACAATATCGATCTGCAAAGCACCTATTTACAGCTTTCTTCCCTCCCCCTCCTCCTTTCTGGCAGGGAGGGAAGGAATCCACATTAAAATGAATCCCATTTCAATAAAATTTACTATGGGAGAGGCAAAGCCTGGGAGCAACCGGCGCAGGAGGCAACGACCCCGCTCGGGCTCTAATCACAGCCAAATGACCCCGCTCTTATTATTATTATTAGCTTTTAAAGAAGGTAATTTAATAATGATGTTAATTATCTGCAGGGACCTGATTGGGGGATGGGGAGCGTGTCCCCATCCCCTCTCCAACTCCTATTTGTGACTGGTTCATCCCCAAACTGAAGGGGGTGGGGGGTGTTAAGGACCGAATCTGGAGCCTCACAGCAAGGTGTGGGGGGAGCTGAGCTCCATTTATTTAGTTTAGTGTCAGGGTGTTAATGATAAATTAGATCGCAGGGAAGGGGCTGGTAAAGCAGCAAGCTGGGAACCAACAAGCAGCCTAACCCCCTCCCGGGCCCGGGGGGGGGGAGGTTGGGAAGGGGGTGAGGGATTAAGTGTCACTAAAGGCCTTTCATTTACCGTGTTTACATGTAGTCAATAGAAGAGAATGGACGAGGGTTGCTTGTGAGTTATGGGGCTCTTTCGAACTCGGTATCTCCCTGAAAAAAAAAGGAGCTATGGATGCGTCCCTAAAGAAAAATATTGCCACATAAAAAAAGGCAAAAAAAGGGCAAGGAAAAACCAACAACAACAAAAAAAATCCCCAAAACACACATAAAAGAAGGAAAAATTTAAAAAAAAATAGTTTGAAAAGAAAAAGGAATTAAAGAAAAAAAGGGAATGATACTCCAGCTTCCTGGGAAGGTGGGAGCCCACAAAGCACCTCAAAGGAGCCTTCAGCTGTTCCATATAAATCTATGGGCTGAAGAGGTGGAGTTTATGCTTTTAGCCACTGAAAGAAATTACCCTAAATGAGGCCAGATGGGCAACTGCGGTCACCCCCTCCTCAAAACCAGACTGGGAGGCTGCCTGCAGTGGTCAGAAAAGGGGGTTCAGGGGCTGGGTTCTGGTTCTTCCCCTTTCCCCACTCCATCAATCCCATCCTGGGCCGGGTGTGTCAGTGCCAATAAATCCCAAGTGTGGCCCAGTTTGCCCCCCCCATGACTGGCAAACAGCATGGAGCCAGGATAGGGTCATGGCAAAAGGGTCTGGGTGTGTGTGGAGTCAGGATCCATTTCACCCCAATTCCCCAGATCCACTCGGTCTTTCCAGGAGGATCCAGCCCCTCTGCACTCTGCTGCCCACTCACTCAGGGTTTTTACCTTGAATCCCACTTTTTCCTACAGTTTTAACCTCATCCAGGCTTTTAATCAGCTGGAAATACCCGCAACCACCGGGAGGACTGCTTGTAATTAACCATTCATTACAGTGGCTACCCCCCCCCCCGCCCCCAGTAACTGAAGACGTTGTGAAGGAAACTTCGGATCCTGCATCTAAGTGGCATATCCGAAAAATAAAAGGTATGATCCATCGGGATGTGCTCTGGATTCCATCCTCCCCCAGCAGCTCTGGGTCAAGGGCCATGTTTTGCTATGGTTTCAAATAGGGTAAAACCCCCTCCTTGACTTGCAGCAAAGGTCTGAGCTGAGGGTTGTTTTCAAGTGATGCTTTAACTTCTCTTTGGAGATGACTTTGGGAGGGGAAGAAAAGACAGGAATCACAACATGCTGCTGTTAGATTTATGGGTTTATGTTCTCAGTTTTAACTATTCTGACACAATTCATAGCATCTCTTTTGCTGCGGTCACTTTTCCCCACGGATATTGGTAACGAAGGCAAAAAGTGAACTGAGGGCTGCATTTTGGGAGCAGGGAACTCCTTTATGGGACCACCTCATGGCCGGAAGGCTGGTGGGAGCTTGGGGAGGCTGGAGGAGATGCTGGACCCACAGGCTGGTGTGAGGGCAGGGATGCAGCGTGCTACCATCTTCCCCTTCCCAGCCCGTCTGCAGCTGCTTCCAGGCTGGAAAACCTGAACCAAGGTGGTTCTCTGGGAAGGAGGGTTATTTGGAGTTATGGGTGCTGGGGATTTGCCCCCTCCTCATATATTACCATGTTTAAGCCCTTGAAATGAATTGCGGGTGAAGAGTAGGGGAGGAACGTGGTTTTCAAATGCGATTTTCTTGATGTTTTATTAAATGTGAGAAAAATGAAGACAGGAAAAAGGGGTTGGGGGGTCTGGTGTGTTTTCTGCGCGATGAACTTATGGCAGGTACTAACACGTGTAGCTGCGTTCCTATGTTGCATGGGTGCTCACGTTCTCAGCCATCACACGGAGCACATATGTCCACGTGTGCACAAATGTAATGTACATGCTGTCACAGAGCCCTGTGATCCAGGCAAACTGAGTGACGCCGCCCCCCCCATCCTCCTGCTATATGTATTTATAACATCCCAAGGGTGTAGCTCTGTCTCTCTTGGTTTAAAACAAAACCAGACAGAGTCCTGAGGGTCAAAAGTGAGGTGGGGGAGGGCTTTTCCCTACCTACCCCCAGACAAAGATCCCTTTGAATCTAATCAAGCAGAAAAGAAACCCCTTTCCTGAGTGTTTTTGTACAAGGGGAGAGGGGTTAGGGCTGCCCTGGAAGGGAAAAGGAAAGGAGATCCCATTTTTCCTTTCAACAATGAGATCTTTATAAATGTTCTCAAGAAAAAAAAACAACCCTAAACCCAACCCAACTCCAGCAGTGGAAGGATGTGGCTGTGCTTTCCCAATGGACAAGGCGAAGGTTGGGGTGATGCTCTGGTCTATAGGGGTGTACGCTGGGGAATGGCAGCGGAGGGGTCAGATGATGCTTGCAGTGAGGGTGGGGATGTGCTTTGGTGGTACATTTTCTGCAGGAGGGAGGGTTTCCAGCGCCCCCACTCTGCTCTGCTGCCCTCCGAGGGTGCCTGGTGAGGCACAGACCAGCAAAGAGCAGTGATCTCCCACTGCAGCCCATGCACATCCTCTAGCAACCTGATTTCCCGCAGGAGACGGTTCCTGCAGCACGTCTGACCCTGTTTCCATCCAGATTAACCAGCAACCTTCATCAAGGGCCTGCTTCCTATTGTCCGTTGCCTGCCAAAGCCCAGCCGAGGGGCCCAAAGACCCTCTTGATGGAGGGTTTTTCCTCCCATGTAGAACACTCCCACAGTCTCGTGCTTCTGCTTTGTGATGGTTTCTCTTGATGACATTGGGCACATCTGGAGGGAAGCCACTTCCCTGACCCCTGCCAAAGGGTGACTGAGGAGATTCCATGCACTGCAGGATGAAGATCCCACCAGAATGCGATTGCAGGATGAGGATCCCATAGGAATGTGATGCAGGACTTGCTGGTATCACCTGTGGGACCTCCCCAGCCCAGGAAGTCTTTGCTGTGCCAGAGCTCTTGGGGTCCCTGTATAGGAGTGCTAGGGTCCCAGTGTGGGTGCATTGACAGCGCTGCTCTCTGGGTGCTTTTAGTAACGTCATAACAAACCCATCTCTGGTTCTTCTGCCTAAGAGCTCATCTCAATCTCCCCTCTGGCAGGTTAAAGCCATTCCCCTCGTCCTGTCCCTACAGGCCCTCTCCAGATTCCTTGTCGGCCCCTTTAGGCGCTGGAAACTGGTCCCCAAGTGAGCCCCACTCTGCAGCACAGACAAGGCCTCAGGCACTCCTTTTTACATCCTTTTAACTACTACCACACGACAGTGATTTAAGCCCATCAGTGCAACCTCCCCATGTCAATGCAAGGATCCTCATAACCTCAGGTGTTTACACTGAGTACGGCAGTGTTTCAGCTATAAAAGCACTTTCAAACTGACATTAACTGCACTGTAACGATGTTAGATTGACTGGAGTTGGGTCAAGTGCCTACCGAAAACCTGCTAGAAAGAGGCTGCTGTCAAATTGATTGCCAAAGCATTAGTGGGGAGCTCTCCTTGCCAGGCTGGGCAACTCCTGGGCTCACAGGAGCTGTTTTCCACCTATGTCCCTTTGCTGTGTGCAAGTGGGAGCTGCAGCACAGGGAGAACCCCTGGGACCAGATGCAACCCCTGTCTTGGTGGAGGGAGCCCCAGACTGCTTCTGTGCCTTACCCTGGAAGTCCCCAGCTCTCCCTTCCCATCTTACTGCACGACTTTTCCTCCTCTGCCTTTGCTTCTCCCCCGGGAGCAGCCAGTGCTCTGCTCTGTTTTAACAGTGTTGTGTTTAAAAATAAACCAAACAAGGTATTAAATGCAAGAAAAAGCTATAAAAGCAAATAAAGACCCTATTATTACTATTTCCCAAAGCCTCGGTCCCGCGGTCCCATCCCCTGCATGTTTTCTGGCAGCTGCCAAGGAGAACTGGAGCTGGAGCACGAAGGCCTACTCCTGATCCCATGTGCAATCCAGGGGCTTTAGTGCGGACTGTGTATTGAGCACACACACATGCACACAGGTTTAGGTGTACCGAGAGATATAGACCAACCCCAGTCCTCCTTAATCTCTCTCAGCTTTTCGGCTCCAATTTATGCTTTCTCTTAAATCCAGGAGCGACCATAGACATCACTCTCCATAGCAGCCCTTGACTTATAGTGACTATCCAACTGCCCTAGAACTTTCCATGTTTCTTGGCTAGTGGCTTCCTTGGGGGAGGGAAGAAGAGACCTCCAGCACCTCTCCTCTCTGGATGGGTCCACACAGTGAACCTGGAGGTGAAGGATAAGCTCTCCAATGTCTGAGCTGACTTTTGCTCCTCACTCTGCCAGGATTCTGGCTGCAGATCATGGAACCAGGGAATAGTTTGGGTTGGAAGGGACCTTAAAGCTCATTCAGTTCCAACCCCCGGCCACAGGCAGGGACACCTTCCACTGGAGCAGTGCTCCAAGCCTCTGAGTCCAGCCTGGCCTTGGGCACTGCCAGGGATGGGGCAGCCACAGCTTCTCTGGGCACCCTGTGCCAGCGCCTCAGCACCCTCACAGGGAACAGCTTCTGCCCAAGGGCTCATCTCAGTCTCCCCTCCCAGGGAGAGTGAAACCTCATTGCAGCTGGGGGCAGTTCGTTTTCCAGCATGGGAGGGACCAGAGGAAGGGTTTGCAGCGTTTAACCTGAGCTGGCGCTGGCTCATCCCCTCCACACGGTGGCAGCATCTGCTCGGCAAGTGCCGGGATTGCGGGGAGCTGCGGCTGCTGCGGGCTCCGCTCGCCCAGGTAAGGGGCTGTTGCTCAGGTAAGGGGCTGTTGCTCAGGTAAGGGGCTGTTGCTCAGGTAAGGGGCTGTTCCCAAGGTAAGGGGCTGTTCCCAAGGTAAGGGGCTGTTGCCCAGAAACGGGCGGTTTCCACTTGTTTTCCCTGTTTCGCTTTGGCTGCGCTGGTGGTGTCGCAGGGATGATGGGGGGTGGGCAGCATCCTGCCGTTCCTCTGTACAGGGTAATGTGTGGGGTCAGGGGGACCGGAGGTGGGTTTTGCTCCAGGCGGCTGCGCCCATGGCAAGGACTATGTGTGGCAGGGCAGGGGACAGGGCTGCTCTGGGGGGAAAGTCTCTCTCTGGCTTCATTCCCCATCCCAGAGCTGGATTGAGCTCCATGGCAAGGGTTGGTCTGGAGCTTTGTGTGAAGCTGGAGCTGCTGAGGCTTTCTCCAAGCAAAGCCCCTGGGAACCCAACAGGACCTGTGGAGCCCCTCACACACCCCTGCACCAAATGCCTCAGAGGTGGAGGATTGCTGAGAGCCTCATCCAGGCTGGGACCTGCCCTGGCTGGTCCTTGCTGGGTTCTAGAGGTGAGCAGCTTTTTGGCTACAAGGACTGAGATTTCCAAGTGTTTTCCCATTCTTGTTTGGGATAAAGAATTGTTTTGGAGCCAGAGGAAAATCCACAGAGCCATCTCATTACTCAGCCTTCTTTCTTCCTGCCACTTCAAAAACATGGACTTGACCTCTCTTGACATTCTTTCCCTATAAATTAAATGGCAAATTAGAATGTATTATAAAGGAAGAAAAATTCCAGCACATTTCTCCTTGGTCCTTTTCCTTTAAAAGGGCAACTTTTCCACCCCAATAAGTTCAAGCAAACGAGTTCCATCTCAACCAGTTGGAATTTTCGATGAAAAATATTGAATCCAAACATTCCCAAACAGCCCAACTGTTAGCAACTAACAGATGCATCCGTGTTCATTAGCCTGGATGCTCATAGGAGCTGAGCAGCATCACTGGGCTGAGCGCGCATCCCTGCTCTGCAGCTGAATGTTCCTGGTTCTGTGGGCGACTATTGGGAACGTGCAGCTCCTATGTGTGTTTCTGGTGTAGGAAATACCTTGTAAAGGGGATGGTCTGTGCTGTTACCCCCTGTTTGTGCTGCCTTTGTGTCTTCCAGCTCTTTCCCTGCTCCCAGCCTGGTGGTGTGGCTGGGAAAGGGAGGATTGGCCAGGTTGGATGGGGCTTGGAGCAACCTGCTGCAGTGCAAGTGTCCCTGCCCATGGCAAGGGGTTGGAACTGGATGAGCTTGAAGGTCCTTTCCAACACAAACCAGCCTCGGGTTCTACGATTTCTTGGAGCAGGAAGGTTCAGGGTGGCAGCCACTGTGCTCTTTCATTGCACCCAATATGTTGTGCTGGCCTTGGTGTGCTGTTCTGGGCGCTGGGGGTGAGCACTGTGTCTGCACAGCCAGATGTGGGTCTGCCCTGCATGGATGGATAAAGGCAGGAGGGTGGCATCCAGCTCACATGAAGGGGATCAAGGTCCTAGGGTGTTTCCCATAGTCAGGGGTGAGAGATGTGGCTCGCACACATCTCCAACCCATCACCTCTAAAGGTGGCGACCACTTCCCTTCATGTTTCATGGGCAGCACCTCGATGCCCATTAATGCGAACCTTTGATGGACCCAGCCAAGCTTCCAGACATCTGATTTGGGGCTGTGAGGTGCAGCCCCTCCGGGTCTGCCCTTTCCTCCCCACAGCCATGATGCCCCCGAGACAAAAGCCAAACCAATCACTTTCATTTCAAAACACGAAGTAAAATTAACAGGGGAGTGAGGGGGGGCGAATGGGGGGAGCGAAGCTCTTCTAAAGAGCACCAAATTGTGTTGCTATGGAAACGGGAGGAGAAGCCCAGTAGCTGATGCTCTCCTGGGGCTCAGGGCCGGCTGTACCAGCCACGATGTTTTCTCATCTCTCACTCTTCCCTTTTTTCCGGTGTTGTTGTGGTTTTTTCCCCTTTTTGCCCTTTTGGAAGTTCTCTCGGTGACTTTCCCCCTGGCTGGTGGCCCTGCCTGCCATCCTGGGGGTTCTCTGCCTTAGATTTGCCCACAGGGCTGTAGGCAGGAGGCTTCTGCTTCCTCTGCCAATGCCCTGGCTCCTGCCTGCCTGGAGGTCCTCTGAGCTGTTTGGTTTGGGGCTGAGTTTGGGGCACATGGGAGGAAGAACCCCCCCACCTCATCCTCCTTGCAGCAACTCCACTCTTTAGTGCTGTCTGAAACCAAAATGTGCTTTAAAACCCCCAATCCCCTCCCAGACCTCTCTGTGTGTGCTGATGGTTTCAGGCTGTCTGCAGGCTCAGGTGTGTGCCGGGCATGTTTAGCTGGGAATAGCGCTGCTTCCCAGCAGCTCCCATGGTTTGGATGACTCTGAGCACCCGTAGGTGTAGCTCCAGGACTGTGCGTGGACACTTGCACTTGGAATATCTCTGGCAAGCCCGACTTCCAGTGTTTTCCAGCATCCTCAGCGTGCAGCCAGATGGTTTGGGACACTCACGGCTATCGACCCCTCTGCAAGCTACCGTTCCCAGCAGCTCCTCTCCATTGTTAGTGCTGGGTTTGGAGGTGCCATTATGTGGCATCTCTGGGAGTGAGGAGGGAGCTCATGTTCTCACCGAGCTTTGGTTTTCTCAGCGTTCCCATGTCTTGTCCTCCCTGAATGGAAGCTGTCATGAAGGGGGATTGCTGTGGGGTGAGCCCTGCAACATCTGCTCTTGCTGCTCGATGTGTGTGTGTGCCCTTGGCCTCGTAGAATTCCTCAAACTGGGTCAGAGAGGCCCTGGGGAGAGGACAAAGCTGTTGTTGGACGTGTGGCTCAAGGCAGGGTTAAAGCTGCAGGCACTGCTGCCCCTAGCACAGGGACCTGTTGTCACCCTGCTCACCTGATCAGGTGAGAATCTGCCACCCATCGCTCGCCATCATCTCTGCTTGTGTAATTCACACCCCTAAAGGCATTTCAGTCCAAGCAGAAGGAACTGCAAGCTTTTGACTTCAGGGAACCATTGATTGAAACCTCTGCAAGGCCGATTTACCCACTGGTGACTCCAAAATCAAATCACTTCAGGTTAGGACCTGAAAGGGTGTGTGGGTGCAGAGGCAGCAGGGAGGATCCCCTGGCTCCAGGCAGCTGCTTTATGCTGGCTCTAGAAGTAGTTGGCAAAGTATTTAGGGGTGGGGAAAGATGCTGTGGAAAGTAATATTTAATTAGCCCCAAGAGGAGCATTAATTTGCAGTCTTAATTTGAAGTCTTGCCAGAGCCTGTTGTATTCCTACACCGTTTAGCATAAAATAGGTCTAGAAGCTAATTTGTAGGTCACGGTGATTTGATTGCATTTGTAGAGCTGTGATAGCCCATACTGGGAGGCTCTGGGGAGGAGGGTGATGGGCTGGGATCTGGGTACCAGTCACCACCTGCCCCATGAGCATCCCTTCCCCATCCCTCGCACCCTTTTCTCCTTTAAAGTAGTGGTAATGCCACCACCCTGCTCCTGGCTTTGCTCATAAGGGTTCGTGTGATGCTCTGAGCTTTCTGCATGAGTGGAGGTTGTGCTCATCGCGTTCCCTTTCTCCAGGCTCTCTGAACTCTCTGGATGTTTCATGTCCTCCTGGCTATAACCCAGATTGTAACAACTCCACAGCTCCACATCCCCCTCATGTTGTTGCCCCCAGAGCTCGTTGCAGTCAGCATCCCCCTTCCCTCCCGTGCTCCCTCATCAGACTCCAGACTCGCCAGCAGCTCTCGGGAAGCTGTGCCCAACCTCTCCTGTGTCTGGAGAGCTGTCTCCAGAGAGCACTACAGATTTATAGTCTAATAGCATCAGCAAGGCACTGAGCCCATCAGAATGGTCCTACCCCCCCACCCCAGTCCGGAGTGGGGAGTGGATGCAGCCCCTCTGTCTGCAGCCTGGCCATAAACCACTCCAAAATGCCCAAACAAACAGTCAACCTGGACCTCGTGCCGATACATCCCATGTCCCCTGGGTGAGTCAGGCTCTTCCCTTTGCCCCGCATGAGATAATGCTCCCAGATAGTTCTGTACCCGCTCAGCAAATAGCTGCCAAGCTGCTTGGTGAGGAATAGAGGTTACAGGAGGTAGGAGGTGGCTCTGGCTCACTTGTTGGGTTTATGCTAAAGAGCTGACATGAAGAAAGAGCTCTTCTTCGAAAAGCAAGGGAAATCCTGTCGCTGTTAACACCATTTGATGCTCTAAACTGCGGATCGGTACTGCTTGTTTCCAGGCAGCCGCTTCTTACATGTAGGTATGTCTCCTGGGATAGACAGCTCATCCATAGCTCTGGACACTCCTGGTATGCTGGGGCAGAGCTCAGCAATGGCATTACTTGAGCTAGTGGGAACCAAATGCTCCCAAACTGTGCTAAAGAGTGGTCATGCAAAAAGATGCTGCTTTATAAAGCTGATTTTTTAACCCCATCTGAAATACTTGGCCAATCCTGCAGTCCTTTCCTCTAGGACTCCTTCCTTTCCCTCTGCACTTTGCTTCCCTTGCCTTTGCTGTGGGTTTCTCCTCCTGGACACCTTTGCAGGGAGCTGGTCCCCATCACTTGGGTGACCAGTCAACCACTCCATCCTGCATCTTTGAGCCAGGGATGGTGGGTCTCCCCTCCGCACAGCTCTGCACAGCCTGGTTAAGCTTTGCCCATGACAGTGTGTTTCTGACGGTAGGTGGGCTTGTTTCCTTAGGGAGATGCTTTCTTCTCAGGGGCATATACAGCCTCTGGCGACATGGCTAACAAGGAATTGCAGAACGGGAGAGCTGGAGGGGACCTTATAAAGTAATCTCATTTATCCCCTGCCCTAAGGCAGGATCAACTATTCCTATATGATTTCTGACAGTTATTTGTCTGCCTTGTTCTTAACAGGCTCCGGTGATGGAGACCTCACTCCTGCCTCCCTGGGCTGTCTGTCGCAGGGCCCTAATAGTCCTTATTATTAGGAAGTTTTTCTTACTATCTAGTCAAAATCTCCCTTGCTGCAGTTTAAGCCCATTATTTCTTGTCCTTTCCACAGCAGACACAAAGAACAGATTATTCCTGTCCTCTGCTGCTGCCTTTTATGTCTTTAAGGACTCTTCATGTCTCCCTCGGTCTCCTCTCATTCAGACTAAACAAACCCGGGTGTCACCAGCCTGCCCGCTGCCTCCCCTCTTTCCATGGGTGACTGCGCTGCGGGATGGGGTTTGCTCAGTCAGCTTCGATGGGTGAAGCTACAGCAGCATCTGCTCCATGCCAGGGAGGGGCTGCTCACAAGTGGCATTTGGATGCATTTTCTTCCTTCTTCTGGAAGCTGTGACCTGTGTAGGCTTCCCACCGGGTCACCAGGGAGCTCTGGGGAGGTGGTGGTGCCTTCGTGCTATAGCTATGGAAACTGCAGAGCCACTGGAGGTAGGGCTGAGCTCTGCTGCAAATGCTGCACCACATCTGCCAGGCTCAGGACTCGCTGGTGAAGAGGCCAAATGGACCCGTGTTGTCCTCGACCCAGCTTGGTGGTTGCTGCCATCCTCATCCCTCCCATGCCCTGGGATGGAGCACATCTGATGCTGGCCAGGGATGGATGTGTGCCACAGGGATGGACAAACACCTCCACTGCCACCAAACCCACTCAGCCTCAGGAAACCTGAGAGAAACGTCCACGTGTTCCCTACCTGCTTTATCCCAGATTTCTCCATTCCCACCACCTGCCCACTTCCCCCCATCTTCTGATGAACTTTGCCCGCATTCACCACCCCATCCCATCTTTTAGCTCCTTGTGGCTTCCCTGGAGCCACTCAACTCCCAGTGCCCTCCATCCAAGTGCTGACCCCTTGCTTAGGCTGCAGCTCCCATTTGCACGGTTGATGTTTAATCACCAACCTGCCTGCCACATCTCTTCCCTCCCGTCAGCACTTTGCAGTGTAATGACTGTTTTGTTCCTGGCTGTCAGCCTTGCAGGAAGCAGTTTGCCGATAATCCAGGAGAGGAAATGTGGAGTTTTTCCACACCCACCCCTCTATTCTTCTGGGTTTCTTAAATATATGTATAAAGCGTGTGGTTTTCAGGCATGGCAATTATTGGTGTTTAAGAGGGTGGGCATCCCCACCCCTTCTCCCTGCATCCCTGCAGTGATGATCTTGGCTTACTGGGATATGGAATCTTGATACCCTGTGCTTCAAGCATTTTATCAAAGCATTAAATGGAGCAATGGGAACTTTGGGGTCTTCCGCACCATTAAGGGGAAAAATCACTTAGGAAAGCACTGTGGCTTTGGAGATGCCAGGAGTCCTGGCACCAGTGCAGATGATGCTGGCCCCTCCGTGTGTGTTGCCTGGTTATTTCCCTGGCTCCACACGTAGGTGGGGAGGATCCTGGTTTCCATCCATCTCTGGGTGTAACAGTGGTTCATGCCGACTCCTGTCTGCCTTAGGAGATTCACCACTCTTTTGTGGTCCAACATTATGGTTCACCAAGGTTTTCATTAAGGAAATCAATGAGCCACATCATCCTGGTGCTGTCTTGGTCATTGGAAAAGCATAAATAATGCTGAGGCCTGTTGTGTCTCCAGGGCAACAGGAGCGACCATCAAAAGGTCTGGTTTCTGGGCAGAATACCTGAAATCTGTCATTCCAGTGGGTTCTGGGCTCAAAACCCACCATCCCTCTACTTCTTTGCAGACCTTGGTTGCGTGATTGTTAACATCAGCTCAGTCCTGAAGTCCAATGATTTCTTTGGTTCTGGGGGCGAAATCCTTTAGGCTTTGTCAGCTAAAGGTTCAGGCAGTAACTTCTGCCACCTGCAGCTGCTCTATGCAGTGAATGGACTTAACTTTTCCTTCCATTGAGCTGGGGAAAAATACTTGGCAGGCTCCTTGGCTGTGATGAAGTGTGATTACCTCTGGATCTGGACTCACTTGCAGCAGCTATTAGCACCATGACAGCGGTAGGGAGCTGCTTTGCAGGCGCATGTGCTGGGTGGATGCTCACCTTACAGGGCCTGATGGCTATTGAGATGCAGAGGGGTTGTGGAGCTGTAAGTGCCGCTGAGCACCGTGGTCCCAGCTCCTTCCCTTCTCCTTGGTTAATGGCAGCCTTCAGCCCTGCAGGATGATGGATGAAGGAGAAGCGAATGGTCACAGTGCCTGTGTGGATGAGGCTGTTGCCCCAAAACCTGGGTTGTGGTGTGCAAACCTCATGCAGTGAGACAGGTTTTCCATGCTGCTTGCACAGCCAGCTCTGCCTGCAGGCTCTTCCATCCCAAGAATATGATTTATTTGCTGCATCTTCTGGCCTCAAGTGGTATTGAGCAGGTTTATTGGAGAGCTGGTTTCTAGGCAGGTTGAATTAAGGATGGGAGCTTGTAAGCACTTATTTTCCTTTCATCTCCTTGCTCTTCCCCTGCTTGACTCTGAGCTTTTTTAGGAGTGACTTTCCAGGTCCTGGTGTCAGAGACTGATGTGAATGGAGCCAGACAAAACCTGAGCAACTATGAGGGTTCTGCAGGTCCTGGTTTCTCCCTGGTCTGCACCTCCTTTTTGTGCCCAGCCCTGGATGTCCATGATGCTCATGCTGCGCAGACCAGGCTGTGGTTGCCGGAGCTCATGCAGACTGAATAGACACATCTCAGGATGATGAGGGTAAACCATTTCCTCTGCAAACTGGTACCCAGCTTTCATAAGAACACTAAGAAAGTCCCACAGAGCACAACAGCTTGTGAGAGCCTCCCCACCACCCACCTTCCCTTAGAGGCAGGCAAGCATGGATAGCCCAAAAATAGAGATGAAGAGTCCCTGAGGAAGCATATGGCAGATGGGCCCAGATCCCTGACTATCGGGTGTTCTGTCAGTGCTTTAAGTGGATGATCATCCTCTCTGCTTAGCTTTAAAGTATTGTGCTATTCCTTGTGCTGAGGGGATAGACTCTGCCTGTTGGGTTAATGCCTGTGAGGGCTTCTGAGGACTATGAGGACTTAGTGATATAGAAGATAGATTAGGGAGGTTTCCCCAACATTTTAAAGCCGTGATGCCTTTTGAAGTTTCCTTAAAGGAGAAGCTACACGAGGAGCAGGGGGGATTAGCTGGAAGAAACCAGAAGAGAGCAATCGTGTTGTTGCACCAGAGCATCCCTGGGGTTCAGACTGCAAATGGCACTTGAATATTCCCATCCTGTGGTAAAGTTCTCCTAATAAAGCACTCACTGGAGCTTGTTTCCCCCATCTCCTCCTTTTATTTCTTGTTTTCTTTTGCTCATCAGCTTCTGGCAAGTGACTGATGGCTTTGCCTCCTGGCCTGAGCCTGGGTTGAAGGGGGTAAGAGCCTTTTCTGGATGCCATTTGTGGGCTGGAAGTCAAAGTAGTGTCTTTGGCAGCTCTGAACCAAGTGCCTGGCTATGCAAGCACAACCCATGGTCTTCCAGGTATCTTTGTGTTGGGCTGGACTGTAATCTCCTATGCCAGCCATTGCTTTTGGGTTTTGCCTGTGCACTGCCTTGTGCCACACCAGTATGGCAACAAAACATGCAATACAAAGCTGTGGGGCTCCCCTGAGCCCTCCTGATGGACCTGGTGCCCATCCTGCATCTTGTAACCCCAAGTGGGACGTGATGCTGAAGACAGGGAGCAGCTTCCATCCTGGGAATTGCAGCTGGCTCTTGCATGTAGGTTATTAGACTCCTGCAAGCACCATGGGTGTTAAGCCTGGGCAGACCTGGGAAGGGGCTCTGTACCTCTTCACGCAGCATGGAGCAGGTAGGACCACTGTGAGCTGGCTGTGCCAGATGTTCTTGCTAGGTACAAGTAAGCACAGGCTGCCTCCATCCTTGGCTTTGCTATGCCAGGAAACAAACTTGCATTGAAGCAGTGGCTGCATCCAGGATTTAATTAGCTCCTGCTGCCAAGCCCAACCCTGATAAGATCACATTGAAGGTAAATGTGAGTGGTGTTTCTATCCTAAACAGCATCACATCAGGAAGTCCTTTGAGGCTTAGATGCAGGCAGGGAATGTCTGTGCTCCTGCCCCACTGTGGCATTCCCGCTCTGGTTTGGGCCGTGACTTTGTGTACTTTGGTTTAGTTTTCTAGCTGTGTTCCTTCTGATGCAGTCGATGCTCCCCAGGGCAAGGCACTGAGCACTTCCCTCTGTTCAGGCTCTCCCGGTCATGGTCCAGGCCACGCGCAAGTCCTGTCACACCAGTCCTGGCGTGGGGTGAGCTGAACTCGCTTGTCCTCTGCAGCTCCCCTTGCATCATGCATTCAGCTCCTGCATCCCCTCCAGCTCATGGGGCTGAACATCGTCTTCACAGCCTCAAATACCTGCAGCCAGGCAGGCTCCCCTCCATCAACCCATGTTTGCTAATTCCCAGGGACTGCAGAGGCTCTTATCCCTGTTGGAGCTATGGATATGCCCTTTCCAGCTGCTATCCTGGGGATCAGCCTGTCTCTGATTTAAAGGTACAGTCTGCTGTCAGCTGCTGCTGCATTCATGAAAACAAGGGAAGGAAAAGTCCATTGGAGCTGGTTTCCTCGGGGCCCACCAGCTCTTTGAAATGGATTCCCCACCTGGGTGGCTTTGTGTGTGCTTCTGTCCTCTTACACATTCCAGGGAGTTTCTCTCCAGGTGGAGACCAGGGCAAGGAAGCTGGGAAGAAGGGTGTGTTCCTGTATGAATCAAATGGAGAAAGCGCCATGAGCACAGGAAGATGCTGCCGCCTTCATAGGGAAGAGGAGAGCCGCAGTCACCAGCTTCAGCTTTTCAGGAAAAGCTTTTTCCCACCCTGTGCATTTCAGACTTCTCCAAAGTTTTCCTCATTTGCACTGGGATGAACCCAAGTTTTCTCGAAATCTTTGCCAAAATCCTTCTTTTTCTGTGTGACAGGAGAGAGAGAATCAACAATATCTGAATTGCCAAGCCCAGATCAGTGAGTCAGTGGGAAGCAAGAAGCAAACTTCGTGCGATGCTCCCAGTGCTCATCGATCGCGGTGGAGCACGTCATCCCAAACTGCCGCCCATCACTGGCCCTCCTGGGGTGAGCACAGCGCGGTGCTGGGGGAAAGCAGGCTGCAGGCATGCTTCAGCATCGACCTGGCTCTGTTAACTCGTACGGAAAGGCAGATCCCTGTAAGCTCCTTAACTCCATGTGCTTTGCAGTCCTGGGGTGTTGCTGGAAATGGTACCAAGTCCCTGACCCTGATTGGAGCATGGTTGAGCTGCTGACATTGGGGAGCTCATCCTCTACGTCTGGAGAAGCATCTAGCAAACCACTGACACATCTCCTATCCCTTCTGACCCAGATTTCTGGTTCTTTCTGCTACAGAAATAGCCTTTGAACTCACTCTTTTTAGACATCTTCACCTCCCAGCGTGGCTGCCCTGTGCAGTGCATCATTCACACACATCCTCCCACCCAGGGCAAACTCCTCTTTGTACCCTGGGTGTCATGGGCAGCACAAGGACCCTCTTGCTTGAAGCAGAGACAATTCTGCTTCAGGAGAGTGAGGACCTGGAGGCATCAAAGTTACTGCTGGCCCCGATTTGATTCCTTCTCCATCCCTTGCTCTTACTTTGGGGCACTGGGAGTCTGCGAGCTCTCTCTATCTCTGGTAATGCCCCAGGATTGCCTCTGTGCTGTCTCCTGGTGGCTGTCTAGGCATCAGCTCAAGCACAGCCATGGTAAATAACATTTAATCCCTGCCTTTGAGTCCTCTCCCATACCCTTTTCCCTCTCTTTCTTGGCTGCTACAAACAGCGCTGCTCTGCTTGGGCTGTGGCATTCACCCATGAGCGAGGTGTCAGCTGTGACTCAGCTCTCTCCTTGCTTTTCTCCTTCCACAGTGTCTTAATCCTAACAGTCCCTTTATTTTTGGCACTGGATATTGCCCAAACTCTGTTCTTCACAGTCCCCTCTTGAGCCCATCGCTGGCGTCTCCTCTCTGCCTGTCTCCTGCACCGCAGGGCTGCTCTCGACCTTGACTAATGCTGCTTTGCCCCATGCTGGATGCCGCTGTGGATGTGGCTCTTCAGGCCTGATGGATTTGCTCTTCTCTTTGCTCCTCTCTGCTGCCCTTCCTCCTCCCAACACAAACAGGTTTAATAAATCAGCTGCTGTTTTTTGCTCTCCTGCCCTTCTACGACCTCTCCCTGCCTGCCCCAGCACGTCTCCTTCCCTTTTAACTGTCAGCATCTGCCTTTGATCACTCATCTCTCTTGTCTCATTGCTGAACGTCCCAGCAAACACCTTGGCCTTCTCTTGAGAAGCCCCCACAGCCTTCTATGGGCTTCCTGATGGCTCCTGCTTCCCACAACCTTCACTAAACCCTGGGGACTAGTAAGATACTGGTCAATTAAAGCGATTTCCGTTGTCCAGACTAACGTGTCCTTGCTGGGATGAGGGTGGTGCATGGTTCTGCCGGGTATGGGGACATCCTGCACTATGGCCTGGCCAGGTTCTCCAGCCTGCACTGACCTCTTGGCTGCTGCTACATCCCCAACATCATCCTAAGGCCACGGTAGGCTTTGCTCTCTCTGTTCAATGGAGGGTCCTGCCATTGCCACCTAAGCTGGATCTACCAGGGGGTCTGGTGGAGCCAGGGCTGGTGGTATCCTTAGCAGGAAAGGAAAAGGTGGAGCATGGTGAGCTCCGAGCCTGTGCTCCCCCCAGGACTCCTAAGGTGGGGGTCAGTGCAGGGTTTCTTGCCTGATGAGAGGGAATATCGGTCATCCCTGCAATCAGCAAAGCTGCTCCTTGGGACGAGGAAATCCTCTTAAAGCTGCAGGGAGAAAACAGATCTTGTAAAGCATCCGGCTTGGCTTCTCCTGGGGAGGGCTGGGGGGGGGCTCTGTGGGGAAGGGAGAGGCTCCGATGGCTCCTGTGAGGATGCGGAGCTGTTTGTCCTGTGCACAGGTCTATCCAGTGGTCCCTGAGGACTGTCCCCAGTTAATGGCCAGGCTCTGGGACAGCCCTAATTGTGGCTGAACATGCCATGGAGCAGCACCAAGGAGAGCAGGGACTTCTGTGAGGCTTTGGGGAACAAAGGGGACACACATAGCAGAGAAAGGCTCCAAATCTGGGCTGAAGAGGGAGCAGGCCTGACTCCCTCAAGCTCTTTTCTTTTTCCTCATCTTTTCTTGCTCTCCTGCTCCCTCCATCCCCCTCCTGCTCAGATGTCCATACATTATGCATCAACGATTCCTTGCCGACACAGCACTTGCGGAGAGAAACCTGGCTACAGGCTGGTGAAAGATAGAGCCTCCTCTTCAGCGCTAACCCAGGGAGCTGGCCACAACCTCCAGATCTGGTGTAATTCACAACACATCCCACCCTTCTCCTTGCAGCCTTTCCTGGCAAATCCGTGGGGGCAGCCCAAATATCCTGGCTGAGCTGGAGAGACTGGGCTGGGGATTCCAGGTTCCCTGCAGTGAAATTTGGGCAGGTGTAGGTCAGCCCTGCTTGTGTGAGTGATGGAAGGAAGGTCTTGCAGGTGCTTTGCAGTCTGCCTGGTACATGGGTGCCTCACTCAGCCCCAAAACCTGTCATGGTCACATCTGTCCTCGGTTGCCATGGAGACTTTTCCTCTTCCCAATGCCCGAAGGAAAGCAGTGGATAATGGCAGGGACAGGGAGGTTCTGCTGGGGCACATCACCCGAGGAGCCTCACGCCTGCATGGCCTCTGCTATCCTGCATCCCAGGGCATCTGAGATGCAGCATCCCCTTTACAGCTCTGGTCCAGCTCCCAGCGGCTCAGCTCCGGCTGCCAGGTGACTTTGATGGTGTGACAGCACTGGGTATTGATACAGAGCTGTCACTACCTGGGACAATCCCTGTGGATTCAGACATGCAATCCAGATGTGCAGCGATAGGCACAGCTGCTTCAGGTCAGCCTTGATGCCAGTGTGACTGTGGGTGAGGATCTGGCTCAGACCTTTGCATCTGAGTTTCCCCATTAGGGCTGAAGGTCTCTTCCTTTCCTAAGAAACAAGCTGGAAGTCCAAACTCCCCGACCAAGGCCTCTGTTCTCTTTTGTTGTTTGAACTTCTCTGGTTTCAACCCCTTTCTTTCAAGCTGTTGCAGTTGAAGGTTGTCACCTCCTTCCATCATCTACCTTTGTGGAGGACGGGGTTTTTGTCCCCATCTGCACTCCTGGATTTGCTGCAGCAGGGTTGGGGGACAGCGATCACTCAGTCTTTGGAGCTTGTCTATGCATATGTGAGCTTCACAGACCCATTCCCAGTGGAAATCAGGCATGGACAGGCTCCGAGAAGGACTGACAGCTTCCTCACGTGCTCCAGATGGGAAGGAACACGCAGGTAGCAAAGGGCCCTTTCCTGAGACAGTAATATCTATCCATGGTGGTGGCTTTGCTGATAAACATCTGTCAATCCATATATTATTTAACTGTTCCTAAGCTCTCACCAGACACTTGGAATGTGGGCAGCCAGCTCCTCCCAGCTTTATCCCTGGGTGGGAACGCTGGGGAATTCATTCCAGTCCTGCAGTATTTCCTCTCTTCTAGATACCTTTTATTACTTGTCCAAGCCCATTTCTGGAGCGCTCCAGCCTCTTCCTTGCCCTCCCAAAGGGAGTTTTCCGTGGGCTGAAGCAGTTTGGGCAGAGCAGGGACGTGGCAATGCCATTTCCACTGCTCTGTTTTCCTGGTTTTACATTTGGGGAAGGAATAACCTGGATCATATCTAGAGGATGTAGCATTATAGGTGTGGGGCTGCTCTTGGGGGGCTGCTCAGAAGTGGGAAATCTGGGCATTGCAGGCAGGAGAGTGAGGTTTAGGAGGAAAGGGGTTGATTGGTGGTACTCAAAGAGAATGTAAAGGCTTCCTTCAGCTTTCCAGGTGGATTTGGGAAGAAGATGGAGCGTGTCTGGATGAGCGGAATGGCAAAGGCACGTCCCCACTCTCTGCGTGTGGCAGGATGGAGCTGCGTGACTGGGTGCGGTATAAATGGAAACGTGTGGCCAATGTGGGCAGGGGCTGGGCATGCGGGTGAACGCCGAGGGGACAGATGTGTGTGGGATGGCACCGTGTGAAGCTATATTAAACGCATGAGCAAGGCAGACGCTGGTGCTTCAGATGCTCAGCTTTGCTTCCAAGTCTCCCTGCTGAGCTGGGGAGGGGAGAGGGATGGTGCTGGAGGGCAGGGCTGGGCCTCAGCGGTCTCATATCACTCCTGCCCCTCTCCTGCTTTTGGGATGGGTCTGCAGTGATTGCACATGGGATGAACAGGGTTTCACCCACTAAATCTCTATGGATAGAGACTAAACCCTTTGAGGGGGTTTTGGACTAAGGTGCCACACAGAGCATCAACAGCTGCTGTTAATGTGGGGGACAAGCTCAGAGCAACCCCTCCTGTGCTGACAGAGGCTCAGGTGATGCTCACACCAATGCTCCCATTGAGAGGCCCTTTTACAGCCCCTCCCAGGCACTGGGTTCCTCCCTTGAGAGAAGCTGGTGGCTTTTACAGAGAACCTGGGACTTATTTATGTTTTTTGGGGAGGAAGGGGCAAGTGTAGCACTGCCTGGTGTGAAGTACCCTGTTAATGGGGGATGAGACTCCCCAGTGAGGTGGGTGACAGAATCAGACCCTTTTTAATGGCTGCAGAGATTGAATGGAGCTTATTGCTGGGAGAGTTTCCTGATAGGAAGAGGAGGGATGTTGCAGGGCTAATAAGAGCATCCTATTAGCCACATGGTAGTGAAGTTTTGGGTTACTGGGTCTTCAGGGGTGGTTTGATCCAGCCTGGTGCTGATCCTCATCCACCCGTGGCAGGAGCTCCTGCTCTCCAGAACCCTGCTCACCCACTGCAGGGGTGAACGGCCCCGGCCAGCTTGGGCTGCCCAGCAGAGGAGAGAGGATGAGGATGGTTTTGTGTGTGGGGAGGGCTAACTAAAGACAAGGAGCACCCGATTCTCACGTGTGGTGGGTGCTGTGAAGGACTTTCAAAGGCAAGTCAGGCAACAAAAGAAATGGATGATAAATAATGGAGAGCTGAAGCTCAATTTTGTCTATGTTCTTTCTGTCCAGCCCAGCGGTGAAGGGATCTTGAGCCCTTTCTGCAGGGCTGGAGGAGATTGGGGATGGGAGGATGAAACAGCAGCCGAGATGGGGAGAGCAGCAGAAGGTTGAGGAGCCTCTTTTCATCCTTTTCCTTCCTTTGTTGCAAAGGAAAAGGCTGCAGGTCTCTGCAGTGGGGTTGGGTTTGGGGCTGTTTGGAAAGGCCCAGCCCCCATGAGATCCCATTCCCACAGCTCTTGTGTGGATCTGAGGTGTTGGCTCCTGCTGGGGTCCCAGCTCCTGGTATGGTGTGGTTCCACACATGGAAAGCCACATTGAATTCCTCTCTCTTGGGGCTGCAGGACCTTCCCTCTCCCTTTCCCTTCTGCAAAGCCTCAGAAATCGACTTGTGCTCCCGGTTGACCCTCTTCCAAGAAACCTTGGAAGTTTTCAGGTCACTCCCATGAGTTCGGATAGATCCGGCTCATGTCCCCAGCCCACTGCATTGACTTCCATAGGGGAGCCCCTGGGGGCACGACTGCCCTGCCCTGTCACCCCCAACAGAGGCACGTGGGGGGTGACAACCCCACCTTGTCTCCAGGACCAGCCTCTTGTGCATGTGTTTTTAATGGGGTTTTGAAAGCAGAAGATTGCCTCGTGGTATCTTGCACGCAAGGTTATTGGAAGGAGACCAGCAAAGGTCCATAACCCCTCTGCTGATGAGGATGAAGTGCTTGTTTAATACATTTTTAGCTTTCAAATATTTCTCCTTAATGTGTTTTTGAAATGACTGGAGCTCTGAAGGGAATATGTAACTTGTTAGGAAATAGATGTGCCGATTAGGCTGCGTTTCAGCTCGTTCAGAGACATTTCACCGCCTCACTTGGATCTGCTGTGATCAAAACCCCTGCCTCTCCGCAAGCAAGGCCCCCCTGCCAGATGCCTGGTGGCACCAGGAAGCTGTCACAGCATCACTAGGCTTGTGCTGGGCTGTTCTGGTCCTTCCCAGCTGCTCAGTTTCATGTCCATCCCAGATACCCCAGAATGCTTCCCATCTGCTCCATGGTGGCCAGGTTGGCTCCCACTCCCAAGGAAGGAATGGTTGACACCCTCTCTCCTTGAACTTCCCACCTGATGCTCCATACGAAGTAAAGCAGTGGCATGGGAAACCCCAGAGCCCCCAGGGAGAGCGGGATCTGTTCCAGGCAGGTTATATCCTTTGGTTTGGGAGGTGTGGGGTGGTCCTATGGGGTGACCACGACCCCCTCGGGCACAGTGAGGTTCCGACTTTCCTGGTGACACCTCTTAGAAAGCAGCAGATTATGATTTGGTATTAAACCAGAGACTGTTTTAGTGCCGTGGGGAACTTTAGCTCCTCTAATCTGCCTACCAGCAAGACACAGGCAGGGGGATTTCACTCGGTGCTATAAACACTTCACCTCTTATTACATCTCTGAAGTGCTCCCAGGTCTAACAGCAACTCCTTCCATTCCCATTTTTCATTCATCATTTTTCTCTCTCTAACCTGCACCCTCAGCAGGCAGAACTGCCCTTTTCCCCTCCCACCAAGATGCAGTTACAGGGCTGCACGGTGGCGATGGGGTGCACTGGGAGGTGATGGGGAGCATAGGACCAGCCTGCTGGGCTGCATCACTAAGCAGGAACAAGCAGCACATTGAAGTGGAGCCCTGGGATGCCCTGGTCCCCCTGGCCATGCGTGCTGGGGCATCCTGCTGTCAGGAGCACATCAACCCCATCAAGATGCACTTCACTGGTGCTGGAAAAGGCTTTTGCCCCACGGATGTTCTCTAATGGAGCCGGCGTTGCCATGCTCCCCGTGCCGCTGGGCAGCAGCTAATGCAGCGCTGCGGGGAGCGCGGGGCTGGTGTTAGCTGGTGCCTCTTCCACCTCCTCTTCCCCATGCTGGGGAGGTGCTGGTGGGCTCAGCATCCCGCAGGGATGGGAGCAGCACCGGTGTAGAGGGAAAGGCAGGAATCCTGCGAGCCCTCCGTGCTGCTCCTGGGAAATAGCACAAGACAAAGCAGCTGCTTATTTAGTTTTTCCTCCCCTATCCCTCCCCTTTCTCCCTGATGGGACCTCAGGTTTGCTTCTCTTGGCAAGGAGGTGCCAACGGGGGTGAGGTGCCCGCGGGAGGCACATTTGTGCACCCATCACTCTGCTCCTCTCCTGCTCTTGGAGCCTGTGGCTGGGTCTCCACCATGGTGGGCACTGCCAGGGGGAGAGGGAGCCTTGGTGAAGGTGCCCTGATGCCACCACTGCTCTTTGCTGGCTGCTCGTGCAGGTGCCACACGATGGACAAGCTGTGGCACTGTGATAGCAGGGAGTCTCACAGGGCCAGGTATGGTCATTCCTCTGTTGCCAGCACTTCCACCACCCTTTTGGCTTCATTTCCCATGTCCTACCTTTATGACAGATCAATCCCACCACCCGGGCACGATGCCACCCACCCCACCCTCTCCCTAGAGATGTGCAGATGCTATTTTCCTGTCCCCTTTCGAGGCATATAATGAATAGAACACCGTATAGATGCTCCTGCTGCACATCACCCAGAGCTGCCTCTCCCGTGCATCCCCCATGGGTCCGGCTCCCGCTTCTGCTTGTCGGTGGGCACACGGGGGTAACCTGCCCCCAGCCCCGGATTACTCCTGGCGTTTGATCTAGCCACCTATCGCCGAATAAAACGTAGGGGCCTTTAAGAGGGAGCAGAGAGGGGGAGCCGTCTCCCCGCACATTAATCTCTCATGAGCTAATGTGTTTTTCCCATTTGTTCCTTTGTACATCCCGAGCTGCGCGCTCCCACGCGCATCCCTCCGCGCTCGCTCCCGCTCGCTCGCGCTCCTGCCTCCGTCTCCCATGCTCGCCCGGGCCTGAGCCCCTCTCGGAGAGAAAGGAAAGGAAAAAGCAGGCGAGCAAGCAGAGCAGGAATGGGGAATACACCCTCTCAAGGCATGTCACTCTCACTATGTGCATCCATTCTTAAGTAGCAGGTATTTTTTTATTCGTGTTGTTTTTTTTGCCTCCTCCCTCCATCTCGCCGGGGCAGCGTCGCTGATGCCCAGGGTGGGGGAAAGAATTAGAGCTGGAGTTTGCTGGTGGTGAATTGATACCCTGGTGGAAGGGTGTGTGTGAAGGTGGTGATGCTCCGGAGGGGTGTGTGTCGGGATCGGCTGCGCTGGGGATGCGGTGCCTTGCCTGGAGGCTCCCCCTGTGCCGCGGACCGATGGGCTGGGGGGATGCTGAGCTGGCGCTGGTGGTGATGCTGCTGCTCGGGGTTGGGTCGTTGTTGGGGCTGCCTGGCTCCGGAGGGATAAAGTAGCTGGAGAGCCACTGTCCTAGAAGCACCGGTGTGGGGAGCTGGAGCGGTGGGGTGCTTGGGGGCGGGGGCTCACCGGGGATGCTCGAAGAAACCCATTATTGTGCTGATGGCTGCTCCGGCTCCGTTGTTGCAGCGCTGTGCATTAAACACGATGTTTTGCTGACCGCGCCAGGCTGGATGCTGCCAGACTCTGGATTTCCTTTCTCTGTGAGCTTGTGGAGACAGATGGGTGAGGAGGAGGGAGGCTCCGGGTGCTCTCCTACCTGCTCTCTCCCCTTTTTTGTTCCTCTCCAGCTGCTGCTGAGACACAAAGGGCAGGACGAGCCACAGGGCTGCAGGTTGCCCCTTTTTCAGCATCCTTGCAGGAGGAGGAAAAATACCCGGGTTTGGGTGTGGGGGGAGGCGCTGGGGAGGGAAACTTAAAATAACTCCAAAGGCTCCCTGCCCTGTGCCACAGGCGGCTGCTCCCTGCGTGGTCGGGGGTAACAGGTCCGCTCCCCCCTCCCTGTGTCACACTGGAGCTGCCCAGCCCCGGTGGGTGACAGGGATGCTGTTGGGGCTCCCTTTGTCTGCCCTCGCTGTCAGGAGCTCCCCGCAGCCTCTCCCCTCTTTGTTCTCTCCGTGTTCTTCGCCCCGGCTCTGGTGAGCCAGGCTGGGGAGTGGTGATGCTTCAGCCTCCGCACCCACCCACCCGTTGCTGCGTGGGTACCAGCGCCCAACTCCCAGGGAAGTTGGGTTTGTCTGTGCTCAGCCTTGGGAATGCGCCTGGGGAGTGGGGCCCTTGGGAGCTGCACCCCTTTGTGGGCATCTTGGGGTGGGAAGGGGGTCATATCCAGGCACCTCTTGTTTAAGGATGGAAGGGGTCCCTCAGCTCAGCTGGTCCAGGGTGGGTGGGTGTCCTCTACCCTGACATCAGGCAGGGAATTCAACCCTTCCCTGTTGCTGAATAAGGAACCCAAACTTGCTCTTGCTCTGCCTGAATCCAGCTGCTGGTGTGGGCGCTGCTGATTAGGATCCCCCCCTCCTTATCAAACCCAGCCCGGGATGCAGGAATGCCCACCCCCCCCCCCCCCCCCAAGCTGCCCAAAGCCCCATGGTGGCTCTTCCCTCATTTTAATGAGGAATACATCACCAATGTGCTAATTATCCCCCACCAGACTGCCCCTGAAGCTGCCAGTGTGGAAATGGTTCCCCCAGGAAGCTGCTGGTGAGCTGTGACCGGCCCGGGGGGGGAGCACAACAGGGTGGGTGTTTGGGGGGTGAGTGAGCACCCATAGGCCCTGGCAGCTCCAGGGCTGGTGCATTGCATGAAGGGAGCTTCAGCCTTTGTCAGGAGCTGTCCCTCCCCTCCCAGCAGGATGGGCAGGGAGTGGTGCTCATCCCGTTTGGTTTTAGCTGGAATGTCCTGCTCATGGTCTGGGCGATGCTCTGGGAGATGCTCATCCTGCTCCTGGGCAGCTGGGCTGGAATGCGGTGGGGGGGGAACAAAGGAGGGTGATGCTGAGAACTGGTGTGGCGATTGCACTGGACTGGGAGGGAAGCATCAGTGCCAGGCTCAGTCCCGGCTCCCCACGCAGGAAAGCTGCACAGTTCCCCCCAAATGTGGGCTTTCCCTTTTGGGAAAGGGGGATAAAGGCACCTCTCTGCATGTGTTTTGCCTGGGGCATGACCTTGCTCCACCCTGGGAGGGCACCTCTGTCACCCCACCTCCTCCTCCCTCCTTCCCTTCCCCTGGTGCTCACAGCATCAGCCTCAGCAGCAAGGGCCCAGCCTGGTGGGAAACACCCACCCCTGCCTGCCTCTGCTTTCTTTTTCCACCAAGAAATTCCCCATACCAAAGCCTCGCTGGGGGAGCAGGAGGCCCTGGGTGCCCTTCGCTGCTGCAGGGACCCAAGTGGGTGCTCTCTTGGCACTGGCTGAGAGCATCATTCCCCATGGACCACTGCTGTGGGGCTGAAGGACCTCACAGCAGCGCCTGCTGAGGGGAGCAGAGCAGAGGGGACACAGCCCAGCAGTGCAGGGTTTAATTATAGGAATTGATTCCTCTGGTTGCCACACATCGATCCCAGCCGGGTGCACGGTGGCTGCCTCTGCACCCCAGGGACATGCCTGGCACGCATGGATGCATGTGAACGATGTCCCACAGCATAGAGCGTGGTCCAGGGCTGCAGGGAGCATCCGCACACAGCCAGGGCTGGGTACCTGGTGAGGGGGTGAGCTGGATGTGGTGGGTTAAAAGAGAAGGTGAAGGGGTATGGGAATCCCCAGGGGGCTGTGTGTGTGGATAAGTGGTGCTGAGGCTCCTGCTGTTAACGTTTCCGGGAGGAAAGAGGGAGGCTGCAGGCATGGAGAAGTGTTTGGGAGAGGCTAGAGGGTGCAGTGGAGTGGGGTTTGAACTGGGCACTGGGAAGCTGCAGCGTGCAAACAGGGAGGAGGAAGGATGCTGTGCCGCAGTCCCCACTCCTGGGGGGAATCACTGCCCCAGCATGTTGCTCTGCTCCCAGTGCTGGGACAGCATCCCCTGCCTTGCTGCTACTCGTGATTTGTGAAGCACAAACTGCTGCTTGCTCCAGCTCTGCAGCTCTTGGCTTGGGGGTGCTGGAGCTCCAGCAAAGCAGTGCAATGGGGACCAGCCCCCACAGCCCTGGGGCACCGGCTGCAATGGGGCTGGGTAAGGAGCTATGAGAAGGACACAGAACTCCCTTTTGTGCCAACTCTGTGGCTGTGAAGTTCTTCCATCACCAGTGCTTTGCTCAGCTGGCTCTTTCCCAGCCAAGCTTGGTGACCATAATAATTATTACTATTAAAACACCCGGGGGGGGTGGTGGGGTGTAGAAGCTGCTTGGCCAAGCTCTGCAGAATTACTGGCTTCAAAAAGCAGCCAGCAGCCCTGTTAGCCTCACCATTGGTAGGTCTGGAGCCTATGATGGGTCCATGCGAGTGGGTCTGGAGCAGATGATGGGTCCATGCGAGTGGGTCTGGAGCAGATGATGGGTCCCATGCGAGTGGGTCTGGAGCAGATGATGGGTCCATGCGAGTGGGTCTGGAGCAGATGATGGGTCCATGCGAGTGGGATTGGAGCCCATGATGGGTCCATGTGAGTGGGTCTGGAGCAGATGATGGATCCATGCGAGTGGGTCTGGAGCAGATGATGGATCCATGCGAGTGGGTCTGGAGCAGATGATGGATCCATGCGAGTGCATCTGGAGCCCATGGTTGTTCCATGTGGGTGGGTCTGGAGCTCATGATGGTTCCATGCGAGTGGGTCTTGCCCATAGGCCAAGCTCCATCTCCAGCAGCTGAAGCAAGGCATGAGAATGCGGGCTGGTCCCAGCTCATCCCCGTGAGCATCTTCAGCTCGAGATGGGTACTGTTCCCCATCAGCTGTGCTTGCTCCCCATCAAAGGTCCTTGTTAACCCCCCTCCTGGCTGTGCCAAGCTGCAGGTGCACCAAGGCTCAAAGAGGCACCCGGAGCTTCAATGCTTGGTAAAAAATCACTGATTTGCTCCTCGCCGCCCAATGGGGATAATAAAAGTTGGCTGTCAGCTGTTTTTATTTTCTCCCTCCCCCCGCCTGGTTTCCACTTTCAGAATGAATGCAAATGAAGATTTTTTAGGGTTGTTTTTTTTTTTTCCCTTTTCTTAAATTCATCTCCAACAGAAGGGCTGATGGAGAGGGCTGATGGGGGCGGGAGGAAGAGGAAAGGAGGGGGGATGAGCACTTCTGGTTTGTTTGTTTTCCCCTCACCCCCATGCAGAAATGTTCTGATTGCAAAGGGAGGAGGGCAAAGGCAGATGATGCATTTGGGTTTCTAGCATAACTAATAGCTCCGGCTGGGGAAAATGTAGCGCCTGCACTCCGCTTCCAACTGGGAATCAGTTTTCCAGCATCTCTGGGAAAGGAGAGTCAGGAAGCAGCTTCTTTTCCAATCCCACCCCATAGCTCCTTGCTCAGGTCGCCCCGTAGTGTCTCAGCCCTTGGAACAGGGCACCTGAAGGATGGGCCATGGCTGTGGATGGAGGTGAGGGCTCCATCCTCCTCACCCATGGGTGCTCTCTGCCCTCAGCTCCAGCCAAGCCTGTGCACAGCCTCTTTGGCTGGCATTGTTGGATCTCCTCCATCTCAAGTTTATATATTTCAATTACAGCCTGTTAAAAGCCTCCATGTTTCAAGAGCTGTTTGGATTTATGGCTCCTGTCCTACAGCCAGCTTGGGCATCTCCTGCCTTTCCCTTGCTCTGGAGCTGCAGCCTCGCGGAGCATCACGGCTCAGGCCCCAGCCTGGGTCTGGCTGCCCCACAGGCTCTCACCCACCCCTCTGCAGCCACAATGATGCGAAACAGCATTAGGCTGCTGATGTCCCTGTTCCCTGGCATTTTCTCTGTGAGAACCCTGGGCTGATGGGCATCAAAATGGGTCAGTGACTCCCATTAATGGCCTTCAGTTTCCACGGGATGCAGGGATACCGAAGGTGGGGAAAGGATGCTGCAATTCCCAGCCCAGGAGCTTGACTTCCAGAGGGATGGATTTGAAAAGTGGTTGTGGCCTCTGCTCTGGTTTTTGTGGTTTTCTTTTGTAATGGGATATTTGGAGCTGAACGGGGACCTGGTGCAGGACAGAGGCTCCCATCCCGTTCCCAGCTGAGCTCAGAGGAAGCGTTTGTGGGAGTGGGAGAGAGGGATGAAGAGGTGGAGCAGGATTTCTGCAGGATGCATTTCCCAGTGTAGGATCCCCCTGGTCCTTTATAAGTCCCATGGTGCAATCAGGGGAGGAAGGAGGCAAAAGAGATGAAAATGCAGAGGGGAATCGAGTGATGTGCAGGGAGGAAGGGGCTGCACTGGCTTCCCATGGAATTGATGTGCATGGAATGTATGCATCTTGCAAGCCTATAGTCAGCCTTACGGCACTGCCTTGCCCACCTCCAGCTTTGCCTGGAATCTCCTTAGGGATCATGGGTGCACCGGGATCCTGATATTTTTGGGTACCGGGTGACAGGGATGCCGTAGAGAGAAATCCCTCCTCCAGCTGCCCAACATCTGGGCTTGGCAACTCCTCTCCCAGCATTACCAAAGGCTTTGAGTGGTCCTGCCCTTCCCAAGCGTTCCCTTGCTCGATCCCATCTGTCAGTGGCTCGGAGGCGGCTCGGCCGAGCTGAGTGCTCAGTAATAGGGTGTGAAACAACCACCTGCCAGTTGACTTTCCTCCTCGCCGTGGTGCTTGGCAAGGGCAGAGCTGGAGATGAAGAACCTCTCCTCTCCCCTGTTATTTGGAGGGATGCTGTCACACCGCTCAGGGGTTTATTTGGCTCGGTGGTTTTATGGTAATGAACCAGCTCTCGCGCTCCGAAAAGAGAGAAGGGAAAAAAGTGTCACTTTGGATCTTCGTGCATGGAAAAATACAGCACCTCCCTCCCGCGATTCCACTTGGAGCGCTGGGAAAATGCACTGGGAGACAGGCAGGCATGGAGACAGGGCTGTCTGCTTCTGTGAGGCAGCATCAGTGGCCATCTCCTGCCCTGCTTTGGCCAGCATGTGCCTTCTCCTGGCTTCACCGTCCTGTTTGCAGTGACCTGCTAGAGCCACCCTGGTGGGAAGGCCCAAAATCCCATATTTGCTCCTTTTCCAGAATCATGGAATCTCAGACTGGTTTGGGTTGGAAGGGACCTTAAAGCTCATCCAGCTCCACCTCCTGCCATGGGCAGGGACACCTTCCATTAGAGCAGATTGCTCCAAGCCCTGTCCAACCTGGCCTTGAACACTGCCAGGGATGAGCCCATCGCATGGATCCATTCACATGGATGAGCCCATCCCAAGCTGTGCTGTCTGTGGGGAGGGCTGGAGGGGCAACACTGGATCCTGGCAGCTCCCAACCACGGAACACTGGGATACTTTAGGAGCGAGGAGGACAGGGTGGTTTGGGATGGGAGGACCTCCTCCCAATTGCTACGGGGTTGGTTTTGATCAGTTTTGTTTCCCAGATCTTTTCTTGCTTCCCTGATCATTTTTGCCCCTGTGGAGCATCTCTAGTAGGGAGGGACCCCCAGTGCCTGGCAGCCCTGAGGACCAACAGCCCTGGGGACCAGCAGCCCATGTCTACAAGGGGCAGTAGGTGCATGATGGGGAAAGGAGAAGCAAGGAGCCTGGTCTTGGCCAGGTCCAGCTCGGATCAGTGGATGTCACCAAGGAACATGAAACAGAGGAGATGCAGTGAGGGAATGTGAAGCAGAGGAGAGGCAGTGAGGGAACGTGAAGCAGAGGGGATGCAGTGAGGGAACGTGAAGCAGAGGAGAGGCAGTGAGGGAACGTGAAGCAGAGGGGATGCAGTGAGGGAACGTGAAGCAGAGGAGATGCAGCGGGAGCTGCAGAGCCGTGGTCCTCCTCTGGCTGACTGTGCCTGCTGCAGATGAGCACTTGTGGCCCAGGGCTCCAGCCAGCCCCATGCTGGGTCCCTTGTAGAAATGGGGACAGGGCTATTGGGGTCCCATCTCAATGGCCCTGCTGAAAGCAGCAGAGCGGAGGCAGCTCCTGCCTGCTTGCCTGTGCAACAGGCAGCCGCGGCGCTGCCCGCGGGCGGCAGGATCTGTCTCATTTCAGGAGGATTAATGATTCCAGCATCATTTGAAAAACATTATATGGCTCATTAAAAACACATTGCCCAGACTAAACACAGAGCAGTTGCGTGTTTCCAGCCCTGCCAGCTCACCTCCCCATGCCAGCCTGTGCCATTGCCCTCTGCCTGCAGGGCTGCAGGGGATGATGGGGAGGCTGAAGGCTATGCTCGCTGTGTGTGGAGCGTGGCCGTCCAGCTTCCCTTCCTCCTCCAGGTTCTTCCAGGAGCGCCCAGAGGCAGGCAGCCAGCTCGGGAAGGCTTTTCCCTTGGGATTATTTGGTGATGGGTGTGTTGGGGACAGGACATCAGTGCATGGCTTTTGGGAGCATCCTCTGCCCTTGCCTCCCCTGTGCGCCAAGACATGGGTGGGAGTGGGAGGCTCATGGAGAGAGCCTGTGTGCCCTCTAAAGGGACCTGATTCCCAGGAGGAAGGGGTCCAGCAGCGTCTCCTTCCCCCCCCCCCCCATACCTGCTCTGTTTCTCCCTTCTCCTTTCCCTCACTCCTCCTCCTTTCTCTCGCCTTCGCTGCTTCCTTTCAACTCTCTCTGTGGTGGTGGGAATCAAAGAGGAGAGCAGTTTGGGATTGTCAGTCCTTCCTCATCCGCTGCACTGCATGAAAAGCAAAGCTGCTAAAGGACACTCAAGGACATTGAGATGGCGCCTTCCCCACTCCTCTCCCTCCCCTCCTCCTCTTCGTCACCTGCAGAAAGCTCTGCCCTGTTCCTGCCCTTCTCAGCCTGCCCCATGGTACAGTCAGGGCTTGGCCAGGTTCCTCCACTGCGGCTCCTGGCTCTGTCTGTGCCTCTGTTCTGTTCTCACCGTGTGAGCTGCCCAGGCTCTGTGGTGTGAAGCAGCATCTTCTCCATGCATGATGTCCCTCACTAGAGGATGGGGACCTGTGTGGCTCCGTCGAGCCTTGCGCAAGAGTGCAAAAGAAAAGGGTCCTTGGTAATGTTGAGCCCTGTGGAATCCAGCACAAGTGGTAGTTTGGGGTAGGATCCCTTTGGTCTGGGAGCTTCCAGGGCCAGCTCCATCCCCAGGATGCAGCAGGACCTTGAGCGAATGGTTGCCTGTGATTTGGCCTCTCAGCCAAAGTAACTCTGGGGAGGTTATGCTGCTCCACAGATAATAATGAGCTCTTCTGAGCTGTCAATCCCAGCTCTTCCCAAAGCCAGTCTGTTCATCTCCCTTCCACACGTGGGGAAGCCAAGGTGCAAGTCCTTGGCCCAAGGTAACGTAGAGTGAAGCAGAGACTGAAACCAGGAGCTGGGATCTGCTGCTGGGCCTCAGCTTGGGATGCTCGGCAGTGCTGAAAACACCCCCAGCCTTTTCCTCCCCCCAACACCAAGAACATCCCAAAGATGAAATTGGAGAGTTCAGTCTTAGTCTATGGAAAATGTTTTTGAGGGATCACTTTTGTCCCCCTCCTTTTTCTGATTTCATAGAATCCCTCAATGGTTTGGATTGAAGGGACCTTAAAGCTCCTCCAGTTCCAACCCCTGCCATGGGCAGGGACACCTTCCACTAGAGCAGGGTGCTCCAAGCCCCATCCAACCTGGCCTTGAACACAGCCGCAGCTCCTCTGGGCAGCCAGCACCTCATCGCCCTGGGCAGGCTGGCACCTATGGCCAAGCACCCTGTCCTCAGTGAGGTACCACAGCCATGGCCAGCAGCAGCTTCACTCCGGAATGTATCCTGGCATATTCCAAAGCATGGCATGAATAATTAAACCTGAACTGCAATTATCAAACAAATGAATAAAGCACATCTAGGAAGGATTTTCCACTTTTCTGTCTTTGTTTCTCTCCTGTTGTGCCTTGAAGATTATTTACTCGTTCTGGGTGTGAAAACCATTCCCGAACCACAAGCGTTTGGATCCACACCCTGATCCACAGGGATGCCCTGACAGAAGGATGGGGGGGGGGGAGCTGCACATTCTGAATTCCCCCTGCTTGGATCTGAGGGTGAGATCCCGCTGCAAAGCCAGGGATAACAGGGAGCATCCTGGGAATGGCAGAGCAGAGCTTCAGCAGCATTGGGAGGGTTGATGAGTCAGTCCTTCAGTGCTGTTTATTGTGGGATATTGAGTTAGAAACAGCATTCATCCCCTTGCTACCCTCCTCCTCCTCCTCCTTGCTGGGTAAGGGGGGCTCCCCAGAGCCCCCCTTAAGCTGCCTCATCTCACCCCATGGCTGAAGCCAGAGGGCAGAGATGGAAGAACTGACATAAGAGCAAGAACACGTGGAGCAGAGACAGGCTTGGGACAAGGGGACAAATGTCCCATGGCTGTGATGGATGAGCTGAGCTGCCTCTTGGCCACTGGTGCTGCTCTGCCTCCTTGCCAGCAAAGAAAGAGATCCTTGTGGGTGCTGAGGCCTTGCTGGCTTGGCTGTCCCCTGCCTGCCCCTGCCCTTGTCACCCCGCTCCTCCAGGCACAGGGGCTTGCGGGGGGGGGAGGAGAAAACCACCCCATGGCCCTAAAAACAAAGGCTCAAAGCAGCTCAGGGCTGTTTTGCTTCGAGCCAGGGCTCAGTGCCTGCGGGCAGGATGCTGGGGGGGTCTGGCTCTGGGGGGCCCCTTGGCAGAGCCTCTTCCCCCCTGTATTGACCCATCTCAGTTCTCAGTGTTGTGTTCATGTCTCTCCCTGTGACCAGGTTCAAGCTCCACCGAGCTGGGACGAGGAAGGTGCTCTTTGGTGCTGGTGTTGCCCAGGCTGCGCTGCTGCTCCCATCACCTCGAGCTTGTGCAGCTTCATATATGACAGGTCCAATCCTGTGACAGGAAACACCATGATAAGCCCATCTACTCTGATTCCCCCTCGCGCTTCCATGCCCGTAACTCTTCCCAACAAGCATCCTGCGCCTGGGCTTGGCAAGACCCCACAGCAGCAGTGGTTTGGGGCATCTTGGGGTTCATTTGCAGCCCGTGTGCGTGGATGTTCGCTCCCCTATGCCTGGGAGCAACCTTCCTGCGTGCAGAAAAGGGGGTGTCTGGCACCATGGCCATGGGGTGGAAGGGGGCTGCTGCTCCTGTTGCCCACATGTGAGGCACATCCCAGCTCCCCATCGCTCCCCGCACTGTGTTTCATCCTCAGATGCTTCCTGCTGCTGCTCTTTTGTTTCACAATTATGATGTGTTTGCTTGCTCTGATTTATTTGTTTATTCCCCTCCATCCCTGGCAAACTTTCCCGCCTGGATCGCGTTCATTCATGAATCTCCTCCTTTCCTGTCCCTAACCAGGGCTCGATCGAATTGCAGGAGGGAAGAAGCCAGGACTCTGTTCCCTTTGTTTAAAGTCTCCAGGTCAGTACCGGGGCTGGGGGCCAGCAGCGTGCTCCTCCCCATACCTGCTTGTTTCATGTTTGATGTTTGCTCCTTCCCCACCCTTCTTCCAGGTGCAGGGAATGTGGTGGGTGAGAGCAGCACCTTGAGCTCATTTTTGGGTGTTTATAGGAGGTTTCTTGTTTGCATTGATGATTAAGGCATCAGCCCCCATCCCTTTTTGCAGGGGAGGGTTTCTGCAGTTGGAAGCATCACTGATGCTCCAGGAGGGACCATTTCTCTGCCAAATGCTGGAGCTTGCAAGGTTTGGGTTTTTCCTTGTTGGGAATATGAAGGGAAAGCTCTCAACGGGGAATGAGGAGGATGCTGGCACTCTGAGGGTTAGGAGGAGAGGCAGGTGCCTTATTTAGGAGCCGGCTGTGGAAGTGTGGTTGGTTCAGAAGAGCTGTAAGAGGGAAATGTGGTGGAATCTGTTCAGCAGCAACCCCTGCTGGGTCTGTCATAATAATAGATTTGATTTCTGTGGCATCTGCTGGCCTCTACCAGGCTGTTTGCATTGCCAGTAGTGTCTCTGCAGTGATTTCAGCTCTTCTTTTTTGGGAGGCTGAAAAGTGCACCAGAGCCCTGTCAATCAGGGGAGCAGCTCCAGGCTGAATAACCCCAAAAGCAGCAGCAGCGGCACTGATCAATGCAGGTGATCAGGGAAACATCTCCCTTCACCAAACCCTCCTTGTTCATCAGTAGCATCATTCAGATGGATGCCCTGGGGAATGGCAATGGGATGGGCTCTTTAGGAGCTGTCCTGAAGACTTTGGTGGCTTCCTGCCCTGGAGCAGGTAGATGCTCTGTGCTGGCTCTAGCTTGAAGGTATGGGGAGATGCACCAGCCTGTCTTATGGCATGAATTCCTTAGATATAAAGAAGCTCTTTACTGTGAGGGTGGTGTGGCACTGGAGCAGGTTGCCCAAAGAAGAAGTAACTGCCCATTTACCAAAGAGGTAAATGCTCCATCCCTGGTAGTGTTCAAGGCCAGGTTGGACGGGGTTTGGAGCAACCCGCTTTAGCAGAAGGGAATTGAACTGAATGATGTTAAGGTCCTTTCCAAGCTTAACCATTCCATGATTCTCTGTGGCTGTCAGGCAGGGCTGTGCTGGGGAGGACAGGCTGGAGATGGAGGAAATCAAGCTTGTAATAGGTGGGGTGTGCCAGGCCTCCCCACCCCAGAGCCTTCGTGGTGTAAAACCAAGGCAACGGAACAGTGCACTGTAATTTAATTGCCTTGTTGGAATGAACACGTTATCCCATGGGATAAAGGGAGTGGGGAAGCAGGATGAAGACAGCAGCCCACAGCCAGGTCCTGCATCCATATGAGGGTGTGCCCTGGGGTGCTAAACACTGTTCTAGCTCATTTGCCGCCCTGGAATTACACATGGAATTACATTCCTGGCTCCAAATGGTGTGCATGCTTTGCCCCTCAGCTGGAGAGCAGATTGCATGGCTGCTTCCTTGGGAGAAGGTTGGAAGGCTGCTCCTGGCCACAGCTTCTATTGCTCCTCATAGGAGCTTGGAGCTGGTGCTCCAGACTGGAAGCACAGCCAGCCCTGGCAGGTTCATCACTGGTGCTCATGGGGGGGGCTGCAGGTCCTGCTGGATGTTAAGCCTCAGTGTATTGCAGGGGAAGAAGTACCCTAATGCTGATGCTTTGCTGGGATTCAAGTTCTTGAACGGAGGTGTTCAAACCAGGACAACAAGGAGGGCTGAGGGGTGGGGGTGAAGCGTTTGTGGGATTTTCGGCATTCAAGGGGTCTTTTTAAGACCCTATTTCAAGAGAAAACCCCTTCTCATCACCCAGTTTGACCCCAGCTGTGTGACAGAGGCTGTAAAGTCTGGATGCTATCTTTCACCCTGCCTTGGTTCAAAGTGGGAAGTGATGGAGAAGCCACCCCGCTCCATGCAGGCTCTCCCTGGTCCTGTTGAACGCATTTCCCTTCTCTGTCTGTGCGTCCGACGCTTCAAGCTTCCAGCTATCAGATCCTGTTCTGCCTTTGTCTGAACAAGATTAAAGAGCCCCCGCTCTCAGAAGCTGCATCCTTGCGGAGGTGAACATATAGACAGTTACAAGGTCATCCTGCAGCTGTGTAATGATGCCACTTAATGAGCTTGTCTCCCATGGAAAGAAGGTGGCTTTGACCCCTTCTGAAAGGTTGCTGATACCTGCTTAGACGAACAGACCCATGGCTTGGTGATGGGAATCGGCGCTGCTCTTTCATCCTGTCTTGTGTTCCGGCAGTGATGTGGTTCAGGGTAACCCTTGAGGCAGGCAGGGAGGTTTATGAGGTGTCTCTTGTTTCCCAAGTTCTGTCACAAGCAGACAGGATACAACAGGGACTCATTAGATGGAGCCAAGCCCCAGGACTGAGAGGGGAGAAGCAAGGGATCATCTATGATGGGGCTGAGCTGCGAAGGTCCAAGCAGCCTGGATGCTGAGGGTGAACTTGTTGTGGCTTTCCCAGGGGAAGAGCAATAGCCCCAGTCAGGAATGATGCTGGCTCATACAGATCAGAGGGCAAGGGGCTCCTGGCTGCCATGGGACAGGAAACGGGGATGTCCCCATCTGTTGCCCAGTGACTCCTCCTCACTTCTCCCCTTGCTGGGGTTCCCCCAGTCAGGATGCTAAACCAGCCCGTGCTGTCTGAACACTTCTCCCTGTCAAGCAGCCCAGGGAGAAATAATTCACAGAGTCAATGGCTTTTTAATATCTCTGTGTTTCGAATCAACTTCCAGTGCAGTCATTTGCCTTTTAATTAAAATCATTGCTTCTTCCCCTACATGCATCTTCCACCCCAGCACGGTCCAGGGCTGTGGAACCCCGTGGGTGATGGAGCTCCCTTTCTAACCAGCAGCCAGAGATGGATGGGGCTGGTGGTGGTGGGATGAGCCCCTGGTAACGGGGGGGGGGGGTTCTCAGGAGTGCAGAGAGATCCCCAAAATAGAGCCAGGAGCGGGTGGGAGGGACATGGCCCCTCTGTGCTCCCTGTGGGGTGTCTGCAGTGCTGTGCTGAGAGGGAATGACGAGCTCCAGACTTGTCAGCGCCGGTGATGTACCTATAATTACTGTCTGATGTGCCAGAATTAGACTGGGAGCTGAGGAGTTTGATGCAGACGTGAGTGTCCTTGGCTGCCAGAGGGAGGTTTAACAAGTGCAAGGCTGCAGGCAGAGCAGATCCCAGCCCTCCCCGCACACGGCTCCTCTTTTCCTGCTGGGAATGGAACTTCCGGGAGGGATGGATGAGGAGCAGGACACAAGCCCCGAACCTGGGATCTGCAGTGGAAGCTTCTGCTGGGGAATGGGCTGTTGCATTCAACTAGGGGTTTCATGGGGTGCTGTGTGAAACCCCAGCTCCCCACTGTGACCAAACCATGAGGCTGGCTTTCCCCGTCCTTCAAACTGCATCTAAGCACCAACGTCGTCCCAGTGTTCCATCAGTGCAAACCCCTCGACCCCTTATTCGGAGATATATAAAGCCCCCAGATGGCTGCACACCCTGTAGCATCCCTCCACTTGAGGGACTTCCGTCTATCTCCTGTATCACTCGCCTGTTTCTTAGCAGTGGTTTCTGGTTCCTCAGCTCCCATCTGTGGCTGTGGCCCTCTGTCACCAGCAGTGCTGGGTGTAAGCGATGGGTACTCCCAGGCTGCACCGAGGCATTAAAGCCCTTATCGTAGTCCAGGGCCTGTAATTCACAGCACCAGAACCAATAAATGGGAATGATTCACAACCATTTAGCAGCTTCTGCTCAGGAAGAGGGAGACCAGGACCTCAATTAAGCTATTTGTAAATTGTTAATTTAAGCATTTCACTCAGATGCCTTAAATTGTTCCCTCCTGCAGTTTACAAATAGGTAAAGAGCACAGAAATATAAATGGAGCGGTGGGGAAATGCCATTTAGTTCCCAGTTTTTGGCAGTGGTAATAGCACTGTTGCTAGCAGTGCTTTGACTTAAATCAGAGTAAACCAGGGCTGCCTTCAAAGTAAGATTGACTGGGAAGCAGTGGCCTTCTGGTACTGGGGACTGGCATAGGGGCAATAAGGATGTGATGTTCCCATGGGATGAGGAGCTAGGGGTTGCCAAAATGCCTGGGCAGCTCCAGAGTCGCTGATCCCAATGCCGGGGATGTGTACTTGAGGCTTTTTTCTATGCCCTGCAAAGTAATTGCTAAAACCCTTCTATCTTTCCTCTGGGTTTAAGCCAGGTGACTGCTTCCCTTCTGGCATGGATGTCCTGGAGAGCTTTGGCTTTCAGGTGGGTAAGGAGCAGCATCAGCATCATTGGCTGGTCCAGATGGATGCGGCTCCCAGGGGATGCTGTGACACCCCCTGATTCATCCCATCCTGCAGATTTGACCCCAGGCACTCAGAAAGTTTGGCATTTGCAGAGCTGGTCCATGCCAAGTGGTTTTAAGAGTCATGAGCCTCATCTGTGGCACTTGGGACCTCTGCTCCCCCAGGAAGTGCTGCGGAGAAGGGAGCTCGTGGCCCCCCAAAACCCAGCACAGCCCTTATTTCTCTCTGCAGACCTAAAATTGAAAGCTCCTTCCAGAGACCTGGACCAGGATCTGATCCTGCATCGAGTGTTGCTGCAGCTGGCCATGGCGTATGTTCGCTTGCTATTTTAATGCAGAACAGGGCACGCCTCCTATAACCCCCCCATCCAGGATGGGACGAGGCTCAGCTCTGGATCCCCTTGTGGGAGTGGGATTTGCTGCATCTGCGCTCAGCAAGTGAGCAAAGGGAGAAGGGTGCTGAAGTACCCTGAGTGTGGAAGGACTTGGTGCTGTGCCACGGCACCGGGTGGGAGCCGGGTGCTGCGGGCGCCAGCCTGGCCCGGGAGGTGTTGGTCGCTGCAGCAGCTCGGGGCTGCGCTGCGCTGCCAGGCACCGCTCGGGTTGTGCCATTTGGAGAACAAACTCTCGCTTCCCGCTTCTCCAGGCGGGTTTTGGCTTCCTCACCAGCTGGGGAGCAAAGCCGCAGCCCCACGGGCTCACCAAGCGGGTGCCCGCGGGAACAGCTTGGGATGCGAATGGAGCCGAGCCCCGGTCCCCGTGGGAGGCTGATGCACCTCCGGGTGCCAAGTTCTCCCTTCGGCTCCACCTGCCACCGCTTGGCACATCCCAGCTTGGATCCGTGATGGGCTCTGCCAGCGCTCCCGGGTGATGCCAGCCTCGGCAGATGTTGCCTGCAGCCTCGGCAGGCGGAGCAGCCACGTGGACCCGGTTTCTCTCCTGCAGATCTGTTCCCTTTGCTCCTCCAAGGAGGGATGAGCCATCTCCTGAAGCTCCTTTGACACCTCCGGGTTCTCACCGGGGTTTAAAAGTGGTTTTTATTACTTAAGAACTTACCAGTTATCAGCTGGCTGGGTTTAATGAGAAATTATGCTCCTTGGCCCTTCAGCTGTGAAATGCATTGAGTGCATTTAGCTGCGTGGTGTCAAAAGGTCTCCAATGGATATTTTATTTTCCTTTCCTTTTTCTTTATCTGGCTTCTTCCCCATTTCTGATAGCAGCAGACATACATCTGGTATGGTACAATCAGCAGCCTCTGAGATGGAAAAGACCTTTCTGTCCACCCAGCTCTAAGCTGCCCTGAGACCAGTGCATCCATTGTGCGTGGGTGAGGGTTTTCTTCCTGCCTGTGACACCCTGAGGACTGTGATAAGGTCTGATATAAACAGCCTGACCACAGTCACAGCCTCCACCGCTGGTTTGAGGCAAAGCTCACGTCCTAATGGGGCCTTTTCTGGCCCAGTAATGGGCATTGTGGAGTGAGAAGGGGAAAATGAGACACTGATTTCCCATCAGGTTTGCACTGCCCAGCTCAGTGTCATGCCAGGGTGGATGCTTTAAGCAGAGGCTCCTTCTCTTTCCCCCTGACGCTTCAAATGCCTGGGGACAAGCAAGGAAAGGCTCTGTGCCTGCGGTCATGAGGATGGGCAGACTGGCTGCTGCTGGAACAGCTCAGATCCTGCATCTTTCTCCCCAGCCACCGGGAATTGGACATGTCCATTCACACAGGGTGGACCTGGCCCCAGCAATGCAGCACAGGGCATGCAGTGACACTGAGCATGGAGCTGGGGCTCCCAATGTAAGAGCGACATGGAGCTGCAGGAGTGAGTCCAGAGGAGGCCACAGAGGTGCTGCGAGGGCTGGAGCAGCTCTGCCATGGAGCCAGGCTGAGAGCTGGGCTGGGGCAGCCTGGAGAAGAGAAGGCTCCTGAAGGGGAGACCTCAGAGCAGCTCCAGTGCCTGAAGGGGCTGCAGGAAACCTGGAGAGGGGCTTTGGCCAAGGGCTGTAGGGACAGGACAGGGGAATGGCTTTAACTGCCAGAGGGGAGACTGAGATGAGCTCTGAGGCAGAAGCTCTTCCCTGGGAGGGTGCTGAGGCGCTGGCACAGGGTGCCCAGAGATCATAAGGTTCCTTCCAACCCAAACCAGTCTGGGATTCTATGGTTTGCTCCTGGTTGACTCTTCTTTGCCTCTCTGAGCCTCCTTGGCTGCCCAGTGCTGCAGGTCCCTGCTCCTCCTCCAGTGTTGGAACTCAGCGTCGCTGCTCTGAGCAGCATCGCCTTGGTCAGTCCCCAATATCTTGTAGTTCAAATGATGTACAATGGAACTACTGTGCGCAGCGTGTCAGGGCACAGCATGCATGGATATTGCTGTATAGACTGCGTGTGCTGAGCCCAGTTGTGAGCAGACACAAAGCTGTGCTCTGTGTCCAGGCTGTATTCTCACCCCATGACTGTCTTACTGTGCAGATTGAAGTGGTGCCAGGGCAGAGCGAGGCTTCATTGTGCTCGGTGCTGTACACAGGCATTGTGAGATGCAATCATCTTTCTAAAGAGCTTACAGAGTAAATAGGAGAATGGAGATGGAGGAATTGGCTGATGGAGGGGAGAGGCCAGAGCTGGCACCAGCGGCTGGAGAGCAGGCACAGAGCAGGGCAATGGGCATCCCTCTCCCCTGCAGGCAGGTTTGGTGCTGTTGCTATCTGAAAACAGCTCCTCGCGTAGCTGCTAAAAGCAAGCCCATGTCTGGCGTTGCAGGTGTAAATGGGGATGTCTCACCCTGGTGTGTTAGCTCCTTTGACCAGCCTCTCCCTTGGGAATTGCATTGCTGGCACACAGCTGATCCCTGGTGAGGATGAGGTGTCACTGAGCAATGGGCCTTTTACATGTACAAGTGGCTCAGGTTTGCATTGCAGGGAAGTCGGAGCCTTGGAAGCCCCAGAGTGTGAAGATCTCCCTCTGATTTAAAAACAGCCATTTGCCTCTGTGACTGAGCAAGTCTGGGTGTAGGGAATGGTGCCTCTTCCCACGGTGACAGCAGGACCATCCCTGTGGTGATGGTGCAGCAGGCAATACTGGTGGGACCTGAGATGGGAGGTGATGGAAGCATCCTGGGGTAGACCTGGGTGCTCGGTGCTGCCCTCAGCTCCAGCCCCCACTGCATGGCAGCTCAGTTCCCTGTTGGAAACAAGGGATGTGTGGTGGTCTGCCCTGCAGGAGCAGGGGGACCATCCATGTGATGGATGTGAGACAGCAATAGATCTGCAGGCGGGCTCTTCTGAGCAGCTTTTAACTGATAATAATGCTTATTTACTCCTCATTGCAGAGCAATCAGAATTAAAAGGTCACCCCATTCTCTGGCCCTCCCCGCAGCAGGAGTGAGACAGGTTTCAGGGATCAGCAGGAAGGACAATTAATCCTCCTGGCAGTAATGGTGTTTGCTTTTCCAGTGTAGCATCCTCCCATCCCCACACACTCTTTGTGCCCCAAACCTCCAGCTTCAGCTCTAGCATCCTGTGGTAGGGAGCAAAGGGGAGATGCTGTGGGTCCTGACACGCAGGAGGGTCCCAGATGTGCTGTTTGCCCTTGGCCGTGTCTCCTTGCCTCTCACCTCTGTTGCCTCTATTGAGTCAAAGCTCTTTGGAGCAAGTCCTAAACCTTCCCCATGGTGTTGGCAGAGCAGAGAGAGCACAGCCGCTGTGCCAATACAAATAACACACAGGGTACAGATGATAGTCATGATAGCAGTGTGAAGGGAGAGATGCCCTTGGTCCCAAACTAAAGGAGGAAGGGGAATAGGCTGCTTCTATGTGTGTGATGTGAAGGAGCCAGCTCCTCCTGAAGTGCTCAGCAAAGAGGAACATGGTTTGGGGGGGGTTGTCAATGCAGAACATGCAGTGAATGCCTGTGTCAGCTGTGACTCACATCTAAGGCTGTTGGAAAGCCTGGAAAGGCTCCAGCCCTCCCAAGCTTCTCCATTCTTGTCCTGCCACTGCTGGGCTCCGAACCATGAGTGATCCTGACCCCCCACCTCCATGCGTGCCTCAGTTTCCCCATCTGTGAAATGGGAATAAAACCTACCTATGGGTCTTTGGTATGAGGGCTCTACAGCCCTTCCCAGCCAGGGCTGACTGGGCTTGGGTGGTTGTAAGCCCATGAGAGAACCTTCAGGATGTTGGAATGAGCTGGATGGAGGGAGAAACACCAGGAATGAGGGATGGAGGAAAACAGGGGGAACTTGCAAAGCCATGGTGCAAGTGTCCCCCTTAATTACATGTACAGGTGGTTTTGGGGTGCTGCTTGAATTTGCTCTTAATTGCATTGCACCAGTGTTTGGATGCTGCTTGACTATAGGGGATCCTTGCAGGACAGGTCAGGGCTGTGCTGGGGTGTCATGGCCTTGGGTTGGGGTAAGCCTGAGTTTTGGAGTACCTGTGGCGAGGTCAGCACCTTCCTTGGGGGACAGAAGCATGCAAACACGCACTGAAATGTAGGCACCGCGATGGTCTTCATTAGCTTGGGTGAACCAAGAGGAGCTGGCTTGTGCCTCCAGTATCCCTCAGGTCACCACTGCCTGTTCATCACTCACTCAGGGGGACTTCATCAGCCCCTGCCAGGGCCAGTCTGGAAATGGGCTCTGCTCTTACCTTGATGCCCTGTGCATGTGCATCCCCAGGGCTGCACCCAGAGCCAGGGTGGATGCGGGTGCATAGGAAGGGCTCCTTGAGTGAGGCCGGTGGCCCATGGCACACCGATAGCCCATCGCCAGCCCTTGCTTTGGCAGGGCAGGGAGGGGACAGTGGCAGCGCTGATGGCTGAGCACCAGCTCCTGGCTCCGAGCCCATGTGATGTGTTTGAGGGGGCACGTTGACATTTCAAGAAGAAGAGAAAGAAAAAACACACCCGGAGACCTACAGGGAGCTCTGAGCCGCCTGAACCGGGAGAGCAGGAGACACAGGCATCGGCACGGAGCGGAGGGATCAAAGCGGGCAGCGGGGGGGAAAGTTGCTGGGATAGGGAAAGGATGTGAGGAAAAGTGCTGGCTGGGAGCCGGGAGGATGCAATGGCGGCTGGCAGAGGAGCTGCGGCGCTGACTGTGAGCCATGGAGACAGCCCCGCTGCGTGTCCCTCGCTAGCTTGGGGTCGGCACTGGGGACTGACGGGTGCCAGGACCCGGGTGGCAGCAGAGCACCAGCTCCGGAGCTCCTCCAGCGCTGCTCCGGCCCCGCTTCCCGGTGCGGAGGGTCCGGCTCTGGATATAAGGGATCGGTGTCCTCAGGGTTGAGCGTCGCCGGTCGCTGCGTGCAGCTTTCCTCGGGGTCAGCGCCGTGTGACAAGGTCGGTACCACCCCACCTCGCTGCATAGTGTTTAATAACGATCCGATCCTGTATTTCATTAACACAAGCAGCTCACGCGGCTCCATCCGTCTCCTTAGATTTAACTTGACGTATTGCTTTAAATGCCAAGTGATCAGGAAAAGCATCTTTCCTTCGGTTTAAACATATGCGATGAGATGCGTGTGTTTGTCACACAGATTTCGGAGCCCTGCTCCGAGCCGTCTCCTGGTTCCTCTCGGCTGCCTGGGTACCACCATGCTTCCTCGCTGGGCAAAGCATCCCTTTGGAGCTTCCCCTAGAGCCGTGCCGAGGCTGCGGGAGCAGGAGAGACCCGCCGAGCCCGGGGACTACAGGCTGACTCCGTTGCTCGTGGGTATGGACCGGGGGGGGGGCACGTGGTGGGGATACAGGCACCAGGTGATGCTGCTCCCTCAGGGATGGTCCCAGCACCACGGAGGTGGGCTCTGCCCCCCGGGAGGTGATGGTATGGGGCTAGGTTGGATGCTCAGTGGGGTGGGAGGAGGCAGCAGGGCTGCAGGCAGATGCTGCTGCCCTCCTTTTGCTTGACTAAACCTCATTGCCTGGACAGCTTCTGACTGGTGCTAGTGGAAGGGCTGGAGCTCTCCCTGTGATGTGCCCTGGTGTGGGTTAAGAGAGAGCAAGAGGGTTTGCTCAGTGCCAGCAGGAGGGATGGAATCTGCCTCTTGGTGATGGTGCACCTCATCCTAGTGTCACCTACAGCATCCCACTCCGAGATGGGATGTACTGGGGAATGCGGTGCCGGTCAGGCACTGTAGGGACTGTGCACCTCAGTGTCCTCATGCCCTGTGGACACGGGGCTGACATGTCCCAGCAGCATCCCCATGCCATGGTCGGTGCAGGCAGGGTCTCTCATCAGGCTGTCAGTGAAGCATTGTCTCATCTCACGCCATGTTTTCGGGTTGGGAGAGGCTTTCGATGTGGGTCTGAGCAGGTTGTTTTCAGCGTTCCTGATTTTTAAGTAGCTGTGACTAACCATGCTGGCACAGCGGGCTGTGGCCACCCGCCTACATGCTACCTGGGCGCTTATAAATAGGGTCTGTTCTCCACACCCCATCAGGAGCCTTCCTGAGCCCCTCCATAACACCAAACCAGCTTCTTCCAGCCTCTCCCCCGCAGCCACCAGAGCTGGCATCACCCCATCTCCTGGCAGGAATCACTCAAAAAGGCAGCTCCCCCATAATTCCAGCCTGGAGGCTGCGGGAGCAGCACTCGGTGCTGTGGCTGGACCTGCTGAGCTCCAGGCTGTGCATCCAAGCACATCACGATGGCAGTAGGAGCCAAGTCTTTGGAAGAGTTGGGTCTTCCCGTGCCAAAGCAGGGATGGGCCAAGTGTCGTGCCCGGCTGAGCAGCCAGTTGTCCCCAATGTGCCAAGATGGGAAAAATCCCCCTCCTGGGGGCTTTCTCATGGAGCTGAGCTCTGTGGTGACTCCAGGCTGCAGCACAAGGGCTGGAAAAGCCATGGGTTTGGCTTGGATTCACCCCTTAGTGAAGATGGAGGGGTGGTTCCATCCCTCAGCCCTGCCATGCTCTGTCAGATGAATTAGCTCCTGGTACAGTGCATCACATTGAAGCTCCTGTCAGCAGCTCCCGTGGTCAGCATCACTGCGCTGATGGCAGGAGGTGAGAGGTGCTGCTGAGCTGGCTTAGAGAATTGCACCCAGTGCATTTGGTGCAGGGGGCAGGAGCATCACCCCAGGGCGCTGCTGCCCACATTTCCCTGCACTGGAGGTGTCTCCCATCCTTTAGCCTTTCTCTCTATCCACTTGTTGCATTTGGTCTCTGCCTTCGATCTGAGGCTCTCCGAGGTGAAGCTTTGCCCATATTCCCAAGCTGGTGCATCCTTTGTGCAGCAAATGGTCTTGTGCCTGGCTCTTGGCTATAACCTCACAGTTGCCTGTGGCCATGGGCCAGGCTGGAAGCTCCTGCTGCCAAATCCCCACTCCTGCTGCCTGACCACTCTGTCCCTTCCCGTTTCTCCTGTCACGGAAGTGGTCGTGGCAGCCTTGCTCTGTTTAGTGACTCCCCTCAGTGCCTCATTAGAGGGAACAATGGTCCTGTCAGAAACTCATTTCTGATCGTGATGTGTGTTCCCTCCTCCTCTCTGCCAGCACCTCCTCACCCCCTGCAGGCTCCACAACCTCCCTGTGCCTCTGCACTCTTGCACTGCTTGCAGAGAGATGAGAGTAAGAAATGAATCCAAAGCTCTGACTGAGCTCAGATGATGCCCTGCCTCCATGCCTCCATCCCTCCATGCCTCCATGCCTCCATCCCTCCATGCCTCCATCCCTCCATGCCTCCATCCCTCCATGCCTCCATCCCTCCATGCCTCCATGCCTCCATCCCTCCATGCCTCCATGCCTCCATGCCTCCATGCCTCCATGCCTCCATCCCTCCATGCCTCCATGCCTCCATCCCTCCATGCCTCCATGCCTCCATGCCTCCATGCCTCCATCCCTCCATGCCTCCATGCCTCCATGCCTCCATGCCTCCATGCCTCCATCCCTCCATGCCTCCATGCCTCCATCCCTCCATGCCTCCTTGCCTCCATGCCTCCTTGCCTCCATGCCTCCATCCCTCCATGCCTCCATCCCTCCATCCCTCCATGCCTCCATCCCTCCATCCCTCCATGCCTCCATCCCTCCATGCCTCCATCCCTCCATCCCTCCATGCCTCCATCCCTCCATGCCTCCATCCCTCCATCCCTCCATCCCTCCATGCCTCCATCCCTCCATCCCTCCATCCCTCCATGCCTCCATGCCTCCATGCCTCCATCCCTCCATCCCTCCATGCCTCCATCCCTCCATGCTTCCATCCCTCCATGCCTCCATCCCTCCATCCCTCCATGCCTCCATGCCTCCATCCCTCCATGCCTCCATCCCTCCATGCCTCCATGCCTCCATGCCTCCATGCCTCCATCCCTCCATCCCTCCATGCCTCCATGCCTCCATGCCTCCATGCCTCCATCCCTCCATCCCTCCATGCCTCCATCCCTCCATGCCTCCATGCCTCCATCCCTCCATGCCTCCATCCCTCCATGCCTCCATGCCTCCATCCCTCCATCCCTCCATGCCTCCATCCCTCCATGCCTCCATCCCTCCATGCCTCCATGCCTCCATCCCTCCATGCCTCCATCCCTCCATCCCTGGAGCTGCACCACATGCAGACATGCATCTTCCCAGCTCTCTGCCACACCAAAAGCTGTTCTGGGGCCATTTTCTTCCAACTGCATCCAGCTTCTGCTCACAGAGGAACCTCTCATCCTTCCCCATTCTCCCACATTGTACCTCTCCCACCTCTCTCCCTCCCTCTGCTCTGAGCTAAGAGAAACCATCGATTTGGTGTCTTGAAGTGATGCCTGATAGATTGGAATTGATTTCCAGAGCCATTTGTCAGAGCAGCTCCAGGCAGGAGCACCCAGGACCCATGCTGTGACTTAGCTGTGCAGGAGCGTGGTGGGCATGGCTGTGTCTCTGGGGCTATTCCTGAACTGTGGCACTGTGCCTCCGTTTCCCTCTCTTATCTGGCTCCAAAGGGGATCCCCAGGCTCAGACCTGGCTGCTTCCATCCCAGTTGCCAGGCTGCACTGCCTCGAATCACTGCTGCCTGTACGCAGACCAGACCACAATGTGCCTTGTGTCTGTGCTAGGAAGAGACTGGCCCCTTCCAGCCTCTCCTTTATTTGTGTCCTGCATCTCCAAGCTGCTGGCATGTCCCCAGCCACCCCTGCCAAGGGCACACGGGCTCCTTTCTCCTCCCGTTCCCAGCAGGGATGCTCTCCATGCACAGAGGATGCTGCTGCCTTCAGCCTGCCAACAGTCAGAGAGGAAGCTGATCCATCCTCCCTGTGCCACCTTGCCCTCTGCCCATCTTATTTGCCTTTGCTCAAGCATGGGAAGCTCCTTGAGGATCGATGCTTCCCATTGCTGTGGTGTCCAGGAGGACCAGGACATGTGGGGAGAAACTTCCACTTCGATGCTGCTCTTACTGCATGGTGATGGGCACATTCCTGCCTATTGGCTGTCTTCAGAGCATCCCCTGATGCTGTGTACCAGGTCCATGACTCAGGTCAGGTCACATCTGTGCTTGGTGCTGTCCCCTCTGGTCACTGAAGCACCCGGGTGAGGGTAGGGATGGTTCCCAGCTTGGGCTTGGCAGGAGATCCCAAGGAGATGCTGAGTCAAGGAGACAGGGTGAGGAAAAGGAAGGACAGGGGCTGGTTGATGCTTTTCAGCTGCTGTAGTGGGATGCTCGTGCTGTGTGCAGGCAGGGGACAGGTAGGGTGGTGGCAGGGACACCAGTACAGGAACTGCAGGATGAAGTGGACAAAGCTGGAGGAGCTTCTTGGGTGTCAGGTCCCCCTTTTCCGGATGGCAGCATAGGGATCAGCCTGGCTCATGTGCCTCATGTCAAAGGGTGTGGGGATAGGGCTCAGATCCCGAGCACAAAATGAGCAGTCGGGTGTGCTGGTCCTGCTCTTGGCACTGCTGTCCATGGGATTTAGGAAGTGAACTCCTCTCCTGTTTCCATGTGCATGTGTGGGTGTCATAACACCCGGCGAGGTGGGAAGTAGCTGCTGCTTTTCACAAGGCTGGCCAGATGGGATTTCTCCTTCGGTTTGGGTTTTGACAATGACATGGGAATTTATCCGGTCTCTTCCCTGCTTCCAAAGTTAAAGGAGCTGCTTCTCAGGGCAATGAGATGGAGTGCTGCCAGCTGGATCGTCCCATGCTCCAACTGGGAAGCAACCAGTGGGCACCAACATTGCCTGGCTTTGGACCGGCTCCTTGTCAGCAGCATCAGTAGGGCTGGCACTAGCAGGGTGCAGGCAGGGTGCAGGCAGCATCCAGGGCACGTAGAGGCTGGGGACAGGCAGGTCTTCAGGCTCGCATCCGGACTGGCACCATGTCCTGGCTGTCGTGCCGGTGGGATCAGCACGGACCTAGCTGGGAAGTTCCCAATGAAATGGTCAGCGGGTGGTGTTTTATTTTGCTCGGTTCCACTTGAATTTGGGAGTGAAAAGCACGGCAGGGAGCTGCTGAGCCAGGGCTGAGCTGGGAGAGATCCTTTGGGATGGGGAGAGGAGATGGGAGAGCCACAGTCCCCACCTCCCAGAGCATGGGCATGGGGAGCTTTGTCCTGGGATGGATGTTAATGGTCTCTCATGGGTGGCCTTGGCATTGCCTGGCTTTTTCCAGGCAGTTTGGTGCTATTTGGTGCTTTGGTCTCTATCATCCTGGGAGCAAGAGGACTGCAGGGATGCTTCAGCTTTCACTGTTGTATTGCTCACCTGGCTCTGAGTGAGGGATGAGGAGAGTGCCTCACTTCAACACCCATGTGCTGGGATGAACCCTGAGTCCGTCCCGCACCTGCCATTCCCATGGGATAGGGGCATCCATAGCCTGTAAGCTCAGCTCAAACTAGGGACGTCTTCTCTGCAGACTGATTTTAAATGAGATCTGGCTCTGTAAAGCCCTGGTGGTGGCTGGGTCTGTTTGGCTCTTAGTGGTGCTGTGGGGGGGGGACATTTGTGTCCCCCCTGCTGTGCCACTGCCTCATTGCTGCTCCTGGGCACAGCTTCCAAAGGAGAACACCAACACATGTGCAGCTCCAGTGCTTTTGGGCAGTGTTTGCTGCTCTCATTGTGAGGGTGAGATGGGAGCTATGGGCAGATCCTGCAGGACACTTGACCATCCTGAAATGAGTGCAAACAGAGCTTGGCTGTGCCAGTGTCAGGGATGCCCTGGGCAGCAATGACTCTGGAGGTCCCTTTACCCCATCAAGTCCTAGCTTGGGTAAAGGTGGGCATTTCTGGGGTGCCCACTGATTTCGGCTGTGTGGCACAACAGGAGTTAAGTGTATCCAGAGCTATGGATGCACTTCCCAGTTGTGGCTCCGGTCCCCAGGGCCTGGCAGCAACACGGCAGGGAAGGGGTTAGTGCTGAGCAGAGCTCTGGGTGCTGGGCAGCCTCCGTGGGTGCTGTGCAGGCAGTAGGCTGGCAGTGCAGCAGCCGCAGCCTCTGGGAGGAAGGCGAGAGCATCCCAGAGCTCTTCCCGCTGCCTTAATGGCCGGGTGCGGGGGAACAGCATCGCTCCAGGGGGCTTCTATTCTTTCACCTCCCTTTCTCTCCGAGCGGGCTCTCTCCTTCCCTTCGCCTCATCCCCTTCTGTACGATTGCTTTCTCGGGCTGTGTTTCATGCTCCGCTGACTGCCGCTGCTCTCACAACCCGCGTGAGCTTCGCTGCCTCATGAAGATTTATGAAACTGCAGTAATAAACTGTGTTTGAAAGATCCTCTTCGTGATAAAGCCCTGCCAAGCTGCTGGGGGGGGGGATCAGAGAGGACCGTGCCGCCGATCCTGCCGTTGTTCCTGCTCCCGTGGGGCAGCGCCCGCAGAGCGGGGCAGGGGTTTAGGGATCTTTCCCATCCCCGTCTCTCTTTGAGGGAGCAGGGCGCTGGTGGAGAGCTGCTACTTGAGCTGCAAGAGCATTACCCAAAGCACTTCTAGTGCTGCTGCTTTTCTGGGATGGAGGTGACGGCCGCATCCTGCTAGGAGCCGGGGCTGTGGTCCCGGGACGGGTGACCCCTCTGCTGGCAGGTAAGGAAGATGGATGAATGAATCGGCAAAGGGAACCGCGCTCCCTTAACCTCCGGCTGCTCGGAGAGGGACTTGCCCGGATTTACCGCGGGATTTTGGTTGCTTTGGGAGCCCTGCGCTCGGCCAAGGAGTCGCCTCCAGCCCCTGGAGCCCCGGGGGCTGCCTCCGCCGGCCCATCGAAGCAGTTTTCCAGCCGCCATGGAAGCTGTCCTGCTCCCGCCGGTAAGCGATGCGATGGTCCCTGTGCTGGGGACACCCTGCTTGGATGGGCTGGGGCAGTGCCGAGGAGGGGACCCTGGGCAGGCTCCGGCCACGGGCTCTCCCGCTCCATTGACCTACTTGGAAGCAGCCTCTGGAAGGACTTTGCAGGGATCTGCTGCTGCTGGCAGCGGGGCAGCCTGTGTGTGGGTACCACTGCACCAGCATCCGCGCACGGGCTCTGCGCAGGGGGAAGAGAAACAGCATGGTGGGAGGATTTGTCCCTGCCCATGGCAGGGGGTCGGAACTGGATGATTTTAAGGTTCTTTCCAACCCAAACTATTCTGTGATTCTATTCTATGATTTCGGGTGGCAGGATGTAATTATCCCCTTGAAGTGAAGGGATTCGGAGGGATGGAACCAAATGACCTTAAAGATCCCTTCCAACCCAAACCATACTATGATCAATGTCCTTTTCCCATGCACAGTGCCAGGAGGCATTACCCTGCGAGGTCTAAGGTCCCTTCCAAAGGAGCCCCTATATCCCAGTTGTCGGCTGTTATCAAATTGCCTCCTCCCACTCTGGGCTGGGATACCTGAAAGGGGAAAAGGCGGCCAATGTGAGGACAGGTGCACGTGTGTCTGTGGTGGCTTTTCCTCTTCTCAACTTAGTGGGGTTTATGGACCATGGGCTGCCTGATGAGGGATGTGGGAGTGGACGCAGCACAGCCGGGAGTGGAAGAACCCCCAGTGGCTTCCAGGTTTGCTCTGACCCCAGTGCAGATTGTGCAGGGCTTTTCAAATCACCCTTTTTAGCAGTCGGCAGAGGCAGAGCTGGCGCGTTCCACTCTTGGAGCATGTAATTAGGGAGCAGGGATCTGCACGCTGATGCACAGTTTGGCATCGGGAGCAGGAGGAGAAGGGTGGGAAGGAGCTGGGAATGTGGCCTCACCCGAGGGGTGCTACAACCAGGGCTGGTGAAGGCACTGGGGATGTGGTTGCAGGGAACCAGTGTTCAAGGCCAGGTTGGATGGGGCTGGGAGCAAGCTGCTGTAGTGGAAGGTGTCCCTGCCCGTGGCAGGAGGTTGGAGCTGGAGGAGCTTTAAGGTCCCTTTAACCCAAATGAGTCTGGGATTCTATGATCTTGGGGTGTTTTGCAAGTGGCAGATGTGCCACACCACGGTGTGGTGATGCAGGGACCTGAGCAAAGTGGTGAGGGAACGGGAGCTTCAGCTCTCGCACAGATTTCATCTCCTGGGTAAGGGGATGATGGTCCCCTGGCTGAGGTCACATTTGGTGATGGAGCTGTGGGGATGGGAGCTGGACCGGTTGTGGTTTAGAGGAGGAAAGGGATGCTCAAGCTTTGGCAAGGGTAAGGATGTCCCCATGGCATTGCTGGGAGCGCGATGTCCCTGCCTGGCTCGTAGCAAACCCCATTGTATGACCTTGAGCAGAGGAGTTATGTCTGTAGCACACACTGGAGTCCTGTCCTACATTAAAAACACAATCAGTTGATATAAAGCTAATACGTGGTGCTGATAAATAATTAAGGGAAAAGGAAAAACCCGCTATGATTTGCTTAACAGGAACTTGGGAATGAAGGGGGGGTGGTGGGGAGAAGGACAAGGAGAGAGATGAATAATGGATCAAGGTTAAATGGTGAGTGAAAAAGGAAAGCTGTAACACGGTGAATCCCTGCAGTACGCGTGCTGCAGGTTGCCAACTAGTTAGAAGTGGCAAAGACAGCATTGGGCATGGTGGCAGCAGCCAGGACCAGCCCAGGGCTGTGTGACACAGGCTCCGATGCCACCAGACCCTCACAAGTGGCTTCTTAGGCTGGGCAAGGGGCTGTGGGCTGTGGGGTGGCCCCATCCTGCAGCCAGGCAGGAGGTGCCAGGCGCTGGCAGCATGCAGGGACTTCCAGGCATCCATCAGCGCTGGCGCTCAGCACAACTTCCCAGGAAACCCACAACGTGCAGCTCATGGATTATTAGCAAAGGGATGAGTTCGTTTCCCTGTGCTGCCTGCACCCTGCCTGCACTCGCTGCCTGGTCTGCTGCTCAGGATGGTGTGAGCTGTCTGAGCAGGATGGGATGGGATGGAGCAGAGGGTCCCGTGGTGCTGCTGAGTTTGGTGCCCATGGGTGCGGGGAGCAGCGGATGCAGGATGGGGTCTGATGTTATGGGGGGGCTCTAGCAGGACCTGGCAGGTAGGACATGGGGGACCTGCCTGCTCTCATGGGCATCAGCACAGTGCAGGATGGGCAGACATCAGCATCCTCCCACCCTGGCCCCCCTTTCATTTTCTTTTTGCTTTGTCCATGTGTCCGTGTCCCCCCGTCTGTCTGCGCTCTGGAGCGGTGCCTGGCTCCTGTGTCTTGTCTGTGCTGTTTCAATGACCCAACACTATTTTAGCCATGATTCAGTCTGAACATCGTGGTCTTGGTGCCATCCCAGCCCCTCCATCCCTCCTGCTCCTCCCCTGCCCCATCCATCTCCTGCCACCACTAGCCCCATGCCCGCTGCCATCGCAGGGGCATAAACCCTGCACCCACCAACCCATCCCGCTGAGGGATGCCCCTGCTCCCATCCAGGCTCTGCTCACCTCCAGCTTAAAACCTTCTCCCCCTCTCCAAATCTCAGCACCCACCTCTGCTCCATAGCAGTGGGGCTGCCCCATAGCTGATCCTGACCCCACTCTGCTCTCCCCCTCCCCGTGCAGATCCCGAGAGGACGAGCACCCACATGATCTCGGCGGATGATGCCGAGTACCCGAGGGAATACCGGACCCTGGGCAATGGCACCCGACGCTTCTCCAATGTAGGGCTGGTGCACACCTCGGAGCGCCGGCACACCGTCATCGCTGCCCAGAGCCTGGAGGCCCTCACCGGCCTCCAGAAGTCGGAGATGGAGCGCAAGCGGGATGCATTCATGGACCACCTGAAGAACAAGTACCCACAGCATGCACTGGCGCTCCGGGGGCAGCAGGAGCGTATGCGGGACCAGGTACGGGGAGTCTTCTTGGGGGTGGAGGGGATGGGGACCACATCTCACCCTTTGGGGCCGGCTGGGGGAGAAGAGATTCAGTGGGGGCTTGGATGGTGCATGAAATGGGTGGCTGCTTGCAGTAGCCTGAGGGGGAGCATCCCCCAGGTCTGAGGGAGAGCATCTTCTATCCTCGGGGAGAAGCATCCTCCAGCCCTTTTGGGGAGCATCCCTCAGCCCTGCTGGGGAGCATCTCCATCCCTATCTAGAGCTGGAGGTCTCCCAGGCAGATTCATCCAGCCATATGAATGGACTCAATCCTGCTAGCTGTCAGCAATAATGGGGAGGAGAAGGATGTTTCTCCAGGCAGAGGACATGCAGGGGGAGAGGTGATGGCTGCAGACCTCAAACTCACCTGGAAAGGGGCAGCTGGACCCATGGGCTGGTGTCTGCAAGCCCTGCTGCATGCCTGGCTCTCCTCTGTGCTATGAACCCCCCAAAACTGAAGATACTGGTGAAAAACCATGACGTGGGCAGCAGAAGAGGCGGGATGGATGCTTTCTGAGCTGGGGAGTCAGTGCAGCTCCTGGGGCAGATATCTCCCCCCTGGTTGCCCAGCAAGGTGCTGGGGGGCTGGTGAGCTCAGGAGGGGCTGTGGGGCAGGATGAGGCAGTGAGGAGCTCTTGTTCTACCCCAGCATGTGCCGCTGTGCAGCGTGGGATGCAGATGGGTGATGCGTGCTGCGGTTTGGCATCTACATCCTTTGGTTACCAGTTCCCCATGGAGTCAATCCCACCCCAAGGACCTGCTGGTCTTTGGAACAGGACATGTCTGGGCACCCCTGCTGAAAGCAGCAGAGCCCAAGGGTTGAGTCCCTATGGCTGGGGATGTCCCCCAGGGCCAGGCAGCACCCCAGGGCGCTGGGGAGCCCATCCTGGTCTGGGTACCAGTGATGCGCCAGGGATGCTGTTGGGGCAGTGATAAATCCCCACCTAAACTGGCACATCTATAAGGAGGCACAGGGGAGGGTGAGCACGGAGCTGCTGGAGGAAATGCCTGGAAAGAAAAATCTTATATCATCTCCAACTAGACACCTCCCGGCGGGATGGAGGCGCTGAATCCCACAAAGAAACCGGCTTTGTAAGGAAAACCCCGGCATGCCGAGGCATCGGCATCGCTGTCTCCTCTGTGATGGGGTGCACCGGGGGGGCCCTCACTCTGCAGCCCCTCTCCTTGCCCAAAGGAGATCTGCAGCAGCCCAGCATCCCCATTTTGGTGAAGGGCTGTTGACTGATGATGGCTTGGCCGAGATGGAGCGGTGACATATCCACCCAGAGCGACATTTCTCAGTAAATAACCAGAAAACTTTCCCCCGTTATTACAATGATTTAAAGACTATTTTGTGTGCTTTTTAATATCAGCAGCTACAAAGAAAAACCCAGCTCCTGTTGACTCAGGGTCTGAGCTTGGTGGAGTTTTATGAGGTGAAAGGAAAATGAGTTGGATTCTGGAATGATCTTTTATTCCTGGAGCCCCTTGCTCAGGGCTGTTCTTTCAGGTTGGCTCCATCCCCCTGCCCTGGGCATGATGCTAAGGGCTCAACTCCATGCATCAGCCCAGCCACAGGCATCACCTCTTTGCAACTGGGGGGAAAAAAAACACCCAAATCCCATTCTTCTTCTCTATTTTGTTTGTTTCCTTTCCTTTTTCCCTCATTTTCCCTGCAGGTGGTAAATAATAACAGGGAGAAAAATGCAGCTAGAAAACACTGGAAACCCCAGGTGCCAACCTTTAAGTGACATTGGGATGCAGCACTCTGGGCCTTCCTATACCGTTTGAAGCTTGCTTTGCTATTCTAGGGGAGCCTGGCAGGTATTTCTGATCAGGCTTTGCTATTTTGTTGGGGGTTTATGTGTAATTTCAAATGCATTTGCCAAATCAGAGGTGAAGAGAAGCATTTCCTGAATGTCAACATCCCTTTCAGCGCAGCAATGCCTGCAGCAAAACGCCGTCATTCCCGTGCTGAGGAATTGAGAAGGGAAAGCAATATTAATTTTAATCATATGTATATATAACAGAGCAGAGGGGAAAGAAACACAGGGAAATCATTGTACCAACACCCAACAGACTGCTAGCAAAGCTGCGGAGAAGTCCAAGGAGGCAGCGAGCTTATTTAAAACCCAGATGGGAGAAGGCGTTAAATGGGAACGTTAACAATAAAGAGGGGAATGGGAATTGAGATGAGGTGGCTGATGGAGCACGTGGGCTCCTGGGCTTTGGGGCTGCTTTGGAGGGAAATCCTACCCTGGGAAGGCAAAATCTAGAAGGAGAGGGATGGCAGAGATTGGGTTCTTATCAATGTGCTCTGGGATATGTGGTTTGGATGGGGCCAACCTGTGGTACCCAATGCTGAATACACGTGTACTTATATGTCTATATACTCATATACCTGTATATCTTCATACCCGTATACCTATATACCCATATACCTATATATCTATATACCCATATACCTATATACCCATATACCTATATATCTATCCTATATACCTATATATCTATATACCCATATACCTATATACCCATATATCTATATATCTATCTCATATACCTATATATCTATATACCCATATACCTATATACCCATATACCTATATCTCTATCCCATATACCTATATATCTGTATACTGATATACCTATATACCCATATACCAATATCTCTATCCTATATACCTATATATCTTTATACCTATATGTCTATCCCATATACCAATATACTTATATACCTATGTATCTATATACCTATATAACTATATACCTATATCTCTATCTCATTATATTTATATATATATATAAAGTTAATAGCATCTAAAAAAATAATTAGATAATGGTTCAAAGGGGTGACCCCATCACCCCTCCCTGCTTCCTACTAATGCCCACATTCCTATTGGATGTGCATTTTGGGATAGGGCTCAGAGGGTATATACCAACCAGGACAACACGGTTTTAATGCAGATAAGTGATAAATCCCAGAAAAGAAGGGATTACACCCACTCCTTTGCCTGTAAGCAGGTAAAGCACCATTCAGCCCTGTCTGCTTGGGTGCCCTGCAGCTCCTAAGCTGCAGCGTGGGGTTAAATACTGCAGCAGAGCTGGAGCAGAAATGTGCCTCATTCAGGGCTACAGAAAAGTACATAAAAGCTCGGATTTTAGCTTGTCCAGTTCTGCTGCGGGAGCAAAATAATAGGGAAAGGCTGGAGCCGAGTGGGAACGTGTTGGTGGCTGCCTGACAGCAGCGGATCTGCAGCTGCACAGAAAAAATCCGACTTTGGAATCAATAAACACCAACCAGTGCAGATGGATGCGCCCACAGAGCCAGGCCCTTGCTCTGTCCTGCCTTACCAGTGCAGGCAGGGATGCAGGCAGGATGCAGGCAGGGTGCAACAGCCTGGGGAGATGCTGCTTTTCTGCAGCTGGCTCCATGCCTCAGTTTCCCTGATTGAAACGTGTGTCTTGGCTGCTTCCCCGCTCCATAGGAAGGGAAACCTCGCAGAGAACTCAGGGTCCCAGGACCCTGGGGGCTGATGAGGCTGTGCCAGTCGCTTTCAGGCACCCTGCGCTACAGCAGTGGTTTATGGGGTGTGTGAATGGGTGCATGCACCACGCTGCCTGTGCTCAGGCCTCCAGCACCGACCCCTGCCCATTGCACTCCCAATTCCCCCCAGCACCCACCCTTGCCCTTTGCACTCCATTACACCCCAGCACCCATCCCTGTCCCATTGCACCCCATCACACAACCCGCCCCATTGCATCCCCTACACCCTAGCACCCACCCGTGTCCCATTGCACCCCATTGCACCCCATCACCCATCCCTGCCCCAATGCATCCCTATTGTACCCCATCGAGCCCCATTGTACCCCACCACACCCCATTGTACCCCCTATTGCACCCCATCACCCGCCTCTGCCCCAATGCATCCCCATTGTATCCCATCGCACCCTATTGTACCCCATCGCACCCCATCGTACCCCCCTATTCCACCCCGTCACCCTACCCCGTCCCTTTGCCCCCCTGAGCCCCGCCCCCGCCGGGAACGCGCGCCCCCTCCTGGCGGCCCGGCGCTGCTGCAGGGGGCGGCAGGTGGAGTCGCGGTTGCCATGGTGACCGCGCCCCCTATCAGGGCTGGCGCGCGGGGCCGCCGGCGGCCTCAGCGGCGGGAGGTGGTGGCTCCGCTCGGCACCGCCCGCCCTCTCTTCACCCCCTACCCCCCCCCGCTCCTCCGCGGCCCGCGCTGCCGAGCGGAGCCGATCTGAGCCGAGCGGAGCCGATCTGAGCCGAGCGGGGCCGAGCGCGGCTCGCCGGCGCTGCGGATCTCACCTGCTGCAGGTACCGGGGCCGGCGGGGCGGGAGCGGCGCATCCCTCCGATGTCGCGGACCCCTCCTGCATCCCGGGGTCCGCCTCCCCCCGCCCTCCCCTTGCCCAGATACCCTGGGGTCGCTCCCACCCACCCCAGCACCCCCTTCCCAAACGTCCCCTTCCGTCTCCCCCGACATCCCGGTGTTCCCCTCTCCCATTCCCGATCGTGCCCTTCCCTTGGCCGCGGCGCTCAGTCCCCGCTGTTTCTCCAGCCCCTCCGCCCCCCCCTCCAGCCCCTACTTTCCCCCAGTTCACCCCATTTCCCCTTCCCGGGGTTCCCCCCACGTCCAAGTCCACAGCATGGAGCCGGTGGCAGTTTGTGGGTTCCTTCGTCCCTGTATTACCCTTCGGTGCAGCAGCTGGTGGGGGGGGGCCTCACCCTGCTCCTCCCGGTGCACGTGGAGCCATGCAAAGCCCCCCGTGGTGCCCGTGCCAAGCCCACTGCGCAGTCCCCATCTTCCCTGGGCACCTCTGCATTGTCACCCGTGTCCCTGTCCTTCTGCAGGGGACACCGGTCCCCTCTGCCCTTCTCAGGCTGTGGTGTGGGCAGACGGAGAGGGGCAGATGGTGGCCTGGGCATGCAGCATCCCTGCGCCCTGTGGGATCTTGTCTCACCTCCAGCTCCCTTGGCCGAGCATCCTTCCCGTGGGGGTCCTGCCAGCACCATGAAGACCCACCCGGGTTTGAGCCTGTCCCGGCCCTTGGCTTAACAGCATGTCCCTGCAATCCCCATGGCCTTGGTGTGAGGTTGGCATTGTCTTATTCTCATGGGGTGCCTGACTGGGCTGGGGGTCTCCCCCCACAGGCACAGGGTACCTGGACCCTCTGCTTTTGCCAAACCAGTGCTGACAGTGGCTTATGAATGGTGCCCAGAGTGAACCGGTTGGTGGGAGCTCGCTGGGGCAGCGGGAGCGAGAAGCAGGGCCCTTCGTTGTGCTTCCCAGGGTCTCATCTTGGTCTCCAGAGGTGGAGCATGTTGTGAACCGTCACAAAGTGCTGTAATGGTGGAGGAGAGCGTGTGTGGCTGTCAGGAGTAACATGAAGGAGCATGTGTGTGTGTCCCTGTGAGCAGCCTGAGCTGTCTCTGTTTGATTCTCTTATTTCTCCCCTACTGGGAATGATTCCGGGCTGATTAAGAGAGACCTGATCCACGGTTTGGCTGGGAATCAGGTTCTCAGGAGCTGGGAGTCGGTCAGAGGTCCATGGCTCACCCCACTTCTTGAGTCTTTTAGTCCCTGAGAAGTGGATAATAAATACGGCTGTATTGATGACAGCGACAACAGCCCTGGGGAGGGAATTCATGAGCCTGTGGTGTTGTCCAGCAGGGACATATCCAGGGGACACCCATCAGGAATCGGATCCGACTCCATCCCAGAAGCAGGTGGGATGCGCCTGGTGCGCTTCCCTGGCTGCACTTGGGCTCCCAGTGCTCCCAGTTCCTCACTGTGGTTCACAGGAGCACAGTGTCAGTGCTACTGCCGGTGTGTATTCCTGCTTCTCCGGCACACACGGATGCGGGGATGTGACCATGTGCATCCATCCCTGCCCCACCACTCAGTTTCCTGCTGTTCTTAACCCAAATGTGGCTCCTTCTCCAGAGGATCCGTCCTTCTTTGCTCTTGTCGTGGGGTTTCTCAGGGATTTGCCACCAGGGATGAGCTTCCCTGGGTTGGAGGCACCTGATGGAGGGTGGAGGTCACCCCAAAGCTCTTGGAGGGGTCCAGACCCTGGTGTTGTCCCTGGCTGAGTGCAGTGGGGTACGGATGGATGCTCTCTGCCTGCTCGCTGCCAGGTTTACCTTGCACGTCCCTATTGTGCTGGTCCACCTACGCCGTGCCGTTGCCATAGCTACTCTGCAATCTGATCTGCCCAACTTCTGCCTGCTTCCCCTGCTTTCCCCCCAAAACCTTTGGCCCTGCACCCTGGCTGTTCTTCCCATGCCCCAGCAGCAGGATGGAGGTTGGAGGAGGTCCTGGTCCCTGTGCTGGGGCTCATGGCTGCTTCCTGCTCTGGCTGCTGCAGCGTATGGGCAGTGATGGCACAGAGACCCTGACCTTGGAGGACACAGAAGGGAGATTCTGAACACCCAAACACAGATGATCCTCAGCAGAGCTACTTGGGGTGCGCTGCTAGGGGCAGGCATTGTTGATTTGCTTTGTATTGGCATCGGGAAAGGAAGGGTCAGGAGCACAACTCCATGGACATTCGAAAGTGCTTGTGCTCTAATATCACCTGGGTGTTGTAGGTCAAGGCCATAGTTGCTGCTGGAGAGCTGATGAACCTCTCTTGGAGAGCAGGCTGGGGTGTGTGTGCAGATGAGGGACGGTGCGGGGTGCCAGGGGTCTGTCAGTGATACCTGTCAGTGGCTCACTGTCACAAGCCATCTGATGCCATCTCTTGGTGGCCGTCAGAGCATCTTTGGGCTGGGGACTGGAGAGAGGGGTCATAAACCCCAAGCCTCTGCCTGAACATGCCTGAAAGAGGAGAAGCAAAGCATCTTAGTACCCTTTGCATGGTGGGGTCTGGGCTGGGTGACTCCCGGAAGCCCCTCAGGAGCCCAGATCTGATGGGAACCATCCCCTGCGCTCCCACATCCCGTCTTGTCTCTCTCTTGCGCACTGAGATGCTCAGGTTTGAGAGGTCCTCCTGCAGTAATTGCGAGGCCTCTGATGGCAGTATCTGCAATGCACAGCGCCGGGGTCGCTCTTCACTCTATCAGGTTCCTGTTTGCATTTGACTCTTTATCTTGTCGTTTTGCTATTTCCACTTTCATTCAGTTTCTCTTGTGCTGAAAAGCATTAAAAAAACCCCGACTTTAATAAGGCGAAAGCAGATTAAATTCCCTTTACTGTTATTTTTCAAGGAGATTTTTGTTTGTCAAGACATTGTGCCTGAGGGGGACTCTATCAGAAACTGCAACTCCTGAAAATGGGTGAATCAAGTAGCCTCTGTGCCTCCCTTTGGTGGAGCACACTGGAGCTGCTGCTGCTGCCTGGTTTAGAAAGATGCATTCAGTGCTGCCTTGTTAATCACTAACAGATCTGTGTTCTAATTGCTAACCTGCGGAAGTCTGCCTTGGTCAAAGCAGTGACTCACTTGGATTTCCTCCATTTACCTCCTGTCTTCTGGGATAATCTCATAAAGACTATAAAGAATATGATTGTTAAACGCCAAACTCCACCATGTTCTTCAATACATCCCCCACCTCTGGTTTCCCTCTCTTCTGCAGCACTCATGCAGGTGCATCACTCCAAGCATTCATGTGTGCATGGGTTCCCTCCTGGCCATGGGTTCACAGGAGCGTCTCAAGCCCCGTTTTGCTCTTGTACTCATGTTCCAGCTGGTAAACGTGTGCCTGTGCACACGTGTGCATGTCTGTGCTTTTAGGGGGGCCCCAGTCCTCGTTAGTCCATCATTTTGCAGCATCATGGACATGACTTTCATTGCAATTAGCATCTCAGCCTTTGTAATTCTTCATACCTTCTGCACAGCCCTGCTGCAAGCGAGCTGCCTGGTTTATTGCTTGTAACAAGGCTGTCGCTTCAAATCCTCTCAGACCATTATCTCCCTTTGATGCTTTTGAAGAGCCAGCGATATGTTAATTCTACCTTGGCCTTCTCCTCTCTGTACAAACCCTCCCTTGCCTGCCTGGCTGGCTGCCGGGGTGCTTGCAGGGAGCTGGGGCTGTCCCTGCTCTGTCCCCTGCCTTGTGGGTGAGCTGCATTTAAGGCTGGGACTGTCCCCTGTCACTGCAGCTCCTTGGGTACTGTGCTGGGGGAAAGGGTCCTCTTTGCTTTGGGAGGTTTGGGGTGGATGAAGGACAGGCTGGTGTGACAGCAAAGCCTGCATGGACAGATGGAGACCTGAAAGGTGGTGTCCATCTCCTGCTTGGCCCTGGTAGACAGCACCAGATTGTAGGTCCTGGACAGCCCTGCCTCTTGGCAGGCTATAGGCAGGGCAGGCAGTGCATCCCCTACTCTGCATCCAGCCCATACTCAGCTCCTTTGCTTAGGGGTCCCGCATCGCTCATGGGGATGCCAGCAAAGGGGCTGGATCCCGGGACCTGGGAGAGTGTTCGTGCCAGGGCATCCTGGTGTGTGCTTCAGGTCATGCAAACCAGCCCAAAGTGCTTCCAGAATATTCTTGATTCCATTCCCCAGCACTTGGGGTTCAGACAAGCTCATCACCGGTTTGATGGGGAGTGGTTGTGTGCGGTGGGGATGTAATTTATGGACTTCGTGATAAGCCTGTCCACTCATCCTAAAATAATAAATAAAACACATACCAAGGGCTGGCAGGAGATAGGATCAGTAATATCAGGGTCTGAGGAAAATTACTGAGCCTCTTCAACAGCAGAAGGAAGAGTATGGAGGAAAAAACCCAAAGTTGTACAAGGACAAAGTCAAGAGCATCATCTCCTACTACAGACTGAGTTGGGACCCTTTTGGGGGCTGGGATAGACTGGTATTGACCACTCTTCCCTAGCAGCACTTGGCCAAAATACGTGTTGAGGCCCATTGCAGCCATTCAAAGCACAAAGAACCTGGGGGGGATGAGCATCCCCTCAGCCCATGTTTTCAGGGACCAGGCACCTCCATGCTGCCCTCCTGGTTGGGGGGTTCTCTTGCTTCCCTCCTTGTCTGGGTGTACTGGAGGGCAGAATTGGATGCCAGAGGGGGCAAGCGTGGCAATGGAAGGGGATGAAGGCTTCACTCCTGGCTGTGATTTATTAAGGCTCTCTCGTGCAGCATTTCCTGGGAGGCAGCATCCAAGCCAGGCCCTGGGGAGTTTGGCTGCGTGCAGCTGAGCAGCAGCACAGCCACAAAACTGCTGCCCTGTGCAGCTTAGCTGGAGCTGTTTCCCAATCAAGGCACAGCATGTCAAAGCCTTCAGGAGCTGATGCAATGCTGTTCACCTCCCCGAGACAGCGAGCTCCGAGGAGGGACGTGCTGAGGGTATGAGCTTCTACCTGGGGTCAGATGCTTTGGCTTGACACATGGAAGTGCTGCAGTCTGGAATCTGCTCCTGGGCATGGCCAAGCAGGTACCAGTGCTGCCACTGGTCCTTGTGCCCAGCATCTCACCCGAGGCTGCAAAGAGCTGCTGGTGCAGCGGGTGTGTTAATTGTAGATGTGATGGATGGCGTTGTTTAGGACCAAAAGACATCCTGAGGCAGTTTCTTACTTCCAAGTTCCTGGTGTTCTGGAAAAGCTTTACGTGCCCAGGATAGGTTTGGATCCTGCTGGTTGTTATCTAATGGTGCCTGATAATCACAGCTCTGGGCTTCTATTTCTGGTTCTGCCTCTGAGTCACGATGTGCCCTTGGAAAAGACCTTTGTCCCTTGAGGCTTGTCTGCATCCAGACACTGCAGATGTTTGACTTCAAACACTTTTCAAACAGTTTTGGTTTGGTTGAGGCAGAACTTTGGCTCTACAGAGGTCTTGTGGAATATTAACGTGAACTGTGTCTTGAATGCAGTTCACGTGAATAAGAGCATCCTGCTGGTGCTCGAAATGAGTCTAACAAGTGGATTGGTGTTTATATGCATAGCGTAGACCTGTATTTACCTTGTCAGCAGAAGGGTTAATTCCCCAGCAGCAAGTCCTTGGATAAATACTCCGTGATGGTCTCGGCAGGCACCAGGGCATTGCTGGGATCGGTGGGGACAGGGAGCTTGGTGGGGGGGGTTACTTTCCATTTAAAATAATAACCCAAAATAACAAGCCGGGTTTGCAGCTGTAGTGGTTGTGGTGGAGAAATAACCACTGTATAAAAGCGAGGTGATAGGTGGGCGTGAGAGGGGAGAAAAGAGCAGCCGAGAACTTTGATCCCAATAAAAAGAGCTCTGGGACAAAAGCTGCTTTGTCCCCATTTCCTCCACCCTACCCATTATCTATTCATCTCAGTGCTATCAGAAATGCTTCCCCTTCCAACAAGGTGCTCACCAGGTCTAACTTTCCCCCCACCGTGGGGTATTCCTCAAGCCCTGTCTTGAGGTGCTGTGGGAGCTGGGGCTGGGCTGCATGGCACTGGGGGACCGTCTCCAGGGTGGGATGAAGGTGCTTGTGCTGCTGCTGTGCCAAGTGCATGCCCTGCTCTGAAGCGCATCCCTGCTTTGCCCACAGCTCTCCTGTCCTCATCCAGTCCCCACACTGTCCACTGGGCTCCTTCCTGGTTGTGTGAGCCCAGTGCTGCCCTGGGAGGGGGTCTCCAATCTCTAACTCATATGTGAGTATTGCCATGAGCCGCAGCTCCGAGCATCCTCAGGACTTAGAATCATAGAATAGAATCATAGAATCAACTAGGTTGGAAAAGGCCTTCAAGATCAAGTCCAACCATCAGATTTGATGATCTTAAAGGTCTTTTCCAGCCCAGTTGATTCTCTGATCCTATTCTATCCCCTAACCCATCGGTGGTTATCAGGAGGTGGCTGGGGAGAAGGAAGCTCCCAGGCTCTGCAGCGTGCTGGGCTGTAAGTGATGCCAGCTCTTGTCACTCGCTATAGCACATTGACTTGACACTGATGGAAACACCATGAAGAAGCAACAGAGGGAGGTGGCCGGGGCAGGGAAGGGGGATTGGAAGATCCCTTTATAAATGAACATCATCCTGGCTTCCAGCACCGGCTCCCAGGGCAGCAGCCTGACCAACACTTGGGGTATGGGCACACCAGTGACTCCAGTAGCGATGCTGGGCTGCCATCCCGCTCCCTGCTTTGCTTTGCTTCCCTTCCTTTGCATCCCAGTCTGCACTCAGTGCCCGTCACCATCCCTGCCTGCTTGCATGCTCCTGCTCCCCCTTCACCAGCCCTTAGCAGCATGAAACTTAAGCAACCCGTTGGGAGGGGACTTGAAGCAGAAACGAGAGCAGGTTCAATGTCGCAGTTTAAAGTCAACAATTCTCAGAAGGAAACCAAAAGTCAAAGCGGAATCTTAATGTTCTTTTTTGTTTCCTTTTGTTTTGTTGTTTGGCTTTCCGTTAGCAACCCAACTACTGGAGCTTTAAGGTCAGTATTCCTGATTTTCCATGCCTCTCTTTGAAATGCATGCACTTTTCCAGCCTTGCCTCCTCTCGGTCTGTGTAGGGGGGAGGGAGCTCGGGTGTTTTGTTAAGGAATTCTGTGCTGAAGTAGTTTGTCCTCAGCTCAGCAGCAATTTAAGCTCCTGAGATGGATCTTTAGGCTTTTGAGTCAAGTTGTGGTGTAGGTACAAACCTGTTCTCTGAGAGGAGTGTCCTGCCCTCCTTCAGGCTGCTATCACACCACGGTCAAATCCTGCTGCTTTGGGCTTATTTGATGGCAGAAGAAGCCTTAATGCTGGGAAAAGGAGAGGCTGGTGGTGTTGAGAGCTGCGGGAGGGGAAGGGGCAGCTCTGTCCTGCGTTGACCATCACATCTCTGTCTCCATCCTCTGCTCCGTTGTTTGGGTGGTACAGTACCAGCCCATGCATCAGGAGGCTGCAGGGGAAGCAGAATAGAGAAATCCCAGCCTGGTTTGGGTGGGAAAGGACCTTAAAGCTCCTCCAGCTCCAACCCCTGCCATGGGCAGGGACACCTTCCATCAGAGCAGCTGCTCCAAGCCCCTGTGTCCAACCTGGCCTTGGGCACTGCCAGGGATGGGGCAGCCACAGCTTCTCTGGGTACCCTGTGCTGGTGTCTCAGCACCCTCCCAGGGAAGAGCTTCTGCCTAAGAGCTCATCTCAGCCTCCCCTCTGGCAGTTAAAGCCATTCCCCTGTCCTGTCCCTACATCCCTTGTCCAAAGCCCCTCTCCAGGTTCCCTGCAGCCCCTTCAGACACTGGAGCTGCTCTGAGGTCTCCCCTTCAGGAGCCTTCTCCTCTCCAGGCTGAACCAGCCCTCAATCATTAGCATTTCCTTTATTGCACTGGGATCTTTGTGCCTACACCCACCTCTCCCAGGCTACCCAAAGGGGACCACTACAGGAGCCTCCTGGCAGCAGCAAGGGTCTGATTCCTGCCAGCACCTTGCAAACAGTTGCCCCATTGTCTGGCACGGTGAATACACCCTCATCCCATTGCCCTTCCTCCCTCCTGCTCGCCCAGGGATGCGGTGGCAACACTTCAAGGCCAGGGGTGTTGCTGGATGACCTTGGCGTGTTATCCCTGGTAGGTTTGCTTTTCCAGTGTGGCAAAAACAGTCTCTTTTATGGCAGCGGCGAGCGGAGGAGCCGTAAAATGCAGAATATGTGCACTTGCTCCGAGTTTTCATTCCCGAAGGACTTGCAGTGTCAAAAGGGTGTGAGCGGCAGCTCCCCGAATGTTCAGCTGTCTGAGTTCTCACTGACCACGTGCTCCCGGCGACATTCCTGACGCTGGGAATGGGGGAAGGTGCAAAAGCCTTCATTTTATTTGATTTTTCTCTTTATTTTTGTAAGTAAGAAGAAAATGGGAACAAACTTTAGGGGTTCACACACCCCAGTGGGGTCCTCTTTGGCAGCAGCCACAGGGGTTTGCATCCGCAGAGATTGGAATCTCTTTTCCCATCCAAGCTTGGAAGTGCTTTGCATTGCAAGGGGAGCATCCTGCCTGGATGTATCCACGGTGGGAATGTGTTGTGGGATAAATCACAGCAGAGGGAGGCTGGCAGCTGCCTGACCCTGTAGCAAGTGGGGCATGAGGCAGAGGCAGCTGAGGATGCTTGTCATGGGGGGAGCCCTGAGGGGATGCTGAGCCCACAAGCAGGTGCTGGGGGCTTCCTTGAGGCCACTGCAGCCATCTGCATCCCCTGGGATCTTGTGGAGCTGCAGGCTTGGCCTTCAGCTGGGAAGCTGCAATCTCAGATAAGAAAGCTCGAGGTTCCCTGTCTGTGCCACCCATCACTGCTGGGGATGCAAACTCAACCCTTCTCCATGCCTTCTCCAAAGAGGGAGGCTGCAGCCAGAGCCTCAGCTGATGGGGGATGGAGGGGATTGGATGGTGGGAAGGACTGTGCCAAATTCCTAGGGACACCCAGAGATGTGGCTGATGGATTCCCAGGGCAGGACCTGCTCTCCTCCTGCCCTGGCGTCCCCGTCTGCCTGGGGACAGGCAATAGCAGATGCTGATGGGGATTTGGGGCTCTCCAGGCACGTGATTTGGGGAAGGGGGGCTCTGCATTGCTGTGTTTGTCTGTTGTGGTTGTCTGAGGAGGAGCAGATGCTCTTGTGTCGGTGCTGTCGTTGCAGAGGGGGTCCAGGCAACCCCTCGGTCCCAGCCCTTTCCATCCTCTGCATCCCCTCGTGTCAGCAGGTCCTGCCACAGCTTCTGCCCTGCTCCATCCTCCTGCCCTAGCCCATCCTTAGGGCTTCTGCACTTGCCTCCAGGTGGAGCCAGCCCTGCTCAGCCCATGGATATCCCTTCCCCTCGCATGGAGCCACTGATCCTGCTGCTCCATGGCCATTGCCACGCTGCTGCTGGTCCCTGAGTCCCCAGGCAGATGCCTGAGTCCCCCGGCCAGGACAACCTGGTACCCACTCGCCTTCCCATCACCTAAACCACATCCCAGCTCGCAGCCCCCATCTCTGCCAATTTGGGGTTGCTCAAAACCATGTTCTGGGTGTCAGCACCTCCAGGGCAGGAGCATCTCTCAGCCCTGTGGACTTGGGGGGCTCCAGGGACTCATCCCTGCATCCAGGGATGCAGCAAAGAGAGTCAGTACCGAGGGCTGGGGGCTCCTGCTGTGCTAACACAGGGGTGGGCTGGCTCCTTGCTGTCACTTATGGGCTGGAGGAGGGATGGGAAGAACCAAAGGCAGAGTCTGGGAATCTCTCCTTTGGTGCCAGGGCTTTAAAAGAACATAAAATGGACTCAAGTAGAAGGTAGTGGGGAAAAGAATGACTGGGATGTGGAAAGGGGAAAGCAGGAGGGGGGCACAGGACACCTTTGTGGGGGACCCACAATGTGCTGTCACTGCCCAGCTCCTGCTCCAGCAGCACTCAGGCTGCAGGGGCTTGGCCAGGGCATGGAGCTTCCCAAGAATGCCATGTCTCCTTAGTGGGAAGCCATTTCCATCCCACAGCAGGCTGGGGATTCGAGGCGTTTCCCTGACCTGGTATTACAGGCAGGCAGTGGTATTTACTTGTAGGAGACAAGCAAATACCAGGCAGGCTTAGCTCCTCTATCCTGCTGCTCCTGCACCAGCCCTCTTCCCTGTAGCCTTGGCATCCACCGTGCTCTGTGGGACTGGCATTTACCAGTTCTATTTTGTTGCTCACAGGAGGAGGGGTTTGGGCTTCCACTTCTGCTTTTGGGGCACTTGCTGCTTTTCTGCCCTGTCCGTGGGAGCTGCTCTGGGTTATCTGTTGATCCTGGATGTTGTCACGGTTTACTATCTCAGCAGGGATGGAAGTAGCATCCTTAATATAGGAATGGGAGGACTGAGGTGCAGTGAGGTAACACCCTTGGACACATTCAAGGCCAGGCTGAATGTGGTTCTGAGTAACCTGATACAGTTGGGGATGTCCTTGCTCATTGCAGGGGCTTTGGACTGGATGAGCTTTGGAAGGTCCCTTCCAGCCCAAACCCTTCTATGATTCTATACTCAGGGGAGAGGCATCAGAAGGGCCTGCAGCCATACCTGGGCTGATATCGCAGATCTGGGGCTCTTTAACCTCCAGGTGAAGTTGTCAGTGGGTTTTTTCCCACCTCAAACCAGCCCCTTCAAGCCTTTTGCCCCCCCCCAGAGGCACCTCATGTGTTAACCACAGCCCTGTCTCCCTGTATACAGCTGTTAAAGCAAATCATGCCTGGGATGCCAAAGAGCTGAGCGTTGTCACCTGTCACCGCGAAGTCCTTGTCACTGATGCTGCTAACCCGTGTCCCTGCTGGTTTCCAGCCTGTTCCAGCTCCCCTCCCTCGGTGGCTGCAGCCTGGCGGTCCCCAGCAAGGGCTTGTCCCTCCTTTCCCCAATCCCCATTCCCTTCCTGCTGCTTTCCCACACCCGGCTTTGCTCCCTTCCCATCGGCATCCCTGAAGGATGCAGTAATTTGCTTATTTTGGAAGATGCTCTCACACAAGGCAGCGTCGCTGGAGAGCAAGGATTGAACACAGCTGCCACTGTGAGGATTGGGATGGCCGGGATGCACATCCAGGGATGGAGGCAGCACTTGCACCCTCACTCCCCTGCCACATAATCCATCTCTTGCGACCACCTCAGCCTCAGAGGATGTGCTGCATCAGGCTTGTTTCTGGTCGTGTCCCCCCCATTTGTTCAGGGTCTCATACAGGATGCTCTCCCTACGGATGCCAGGCACAGAGAAAACAACTCCAGGAACGAAAGCACATCTGCCTTTGCTAGGGGGTTAATGATTACCCATCCCAAGGGAGCCAAGGTTAGACCTAGTGCTGGGAGGTGAGGATGAGTGGGCACAGCGAGTTCCCTCACCGGGGCTGGTCCCCTCTCCCAGCCCCTCTGCTCAGGATGGATTGGGATGGAGAGGGACCACCACCGTGGCAACCGTCAGCCGTCAATATTCATGAGGCTGCAGAGGATCCAGGCTTTGAAATATTCATCAGGCAGGAGGCTGTTGGTGCCAGCAGGAAGGGGAAAAGCTGCAGAGAGGGGACAAGCAGCCACCTGTGTCCTCCATGGAGCTGACAGGGGCATGTCTGAGGGCAAAAGGGTGTTTTCTGCTTCGGAATACAGCGTCCAAGGGTCGGGCTCCAGCCCATCACCTTCAGAGGCTCAGGCAGCTCATGTGCTTTGCAGGGCAGGATGCTGGTGTCAGGAGATGCTTGCTGTAGGAGCACCCTATTTCACCCATGTCACCCATACACGAGGCCTACTGCAGGGTGTTGAGCACCCACCCAGCTCCCGTTCACATCTGGCTGCCGGTAGTAGGCTGTGCACATCTGGCGGGGAAGGCCCCTTGCTTTAGTCAAGGGGTCTGGTTTAAAAAAGCTTAATCCGATTTGAACGCTAATCCTGTTAACATTGAGATCAGGATTAATTCTGGGTTAATCGGGATAATCCTGACAAAATGGTGAGCATTAGACGTGGGATGAATTATTGCTGCCGTGAGCAGGAACACTTGGAATTTAGTGGCAAGAGGGGTGGGGCTGCTGGGGAGAGATGGAGAAGCCACAGCCCCTTCGCATGGGAGACACTGGTGGTATATCCCTTCCTATGATGCTCAGAGCACCCCCGACCTCTCATTTCTTTCACCTTTGCTGCTGCACCCCCACTTATTTCCGAGTTTTCCTCCTTTTCTTCCCAGTCGAGCATCTCCCGCTTGCTCTGTTTTGGGAAGCAGGAGCTGGGATGCTGGAGTCTCTCCCTGCATGGAGGTTTTGCTCAAGTTTAGTGGTCCTGGTTGATGGAGGTGGTGTGAAACGTTGCACAGGGATGTAGGAGGGTTCATCCTGCTGGGATCAACTGTCAGAGATGGGATGTGCAGGAGGAGGGAGGCACGTATGGATGTGTGGTACTGGGCCGAGCTGGTCTGCCCTCTCTGAAACTGGTTTGAAACTCAAGAGCTGAGTGGTACCCAGTGCTGGGGATCCTGCATCCTGGTCGGGGATGCTCTGTTCTGTCCAGGGATGCTCTCCAGGAGGGATTTGCAGCCAGACGCGAGGTGAGGAGGTGTCTGCTGGGGAAGTGTCCCATTACCTGGGCTCTGCTCCTCTTACAGAGCAGCCGCCAGCTCCTCGCTGACTCACTCCCTGGGAGCATCAATAATTAAGGATGAGCGGAGTTTGTTAGGAATAAGTGAATGAATGAATGAATGAATGAATGAATGAATGAACGAGTGAAGCAGTTTGTGATGCGCTGGCCCTGGGTTGTTTGCAGAGGGGTCAGGTAACTCCTTATGGGGTGAGCTGGGCAGGCTGGGGAGCCTCACAGGGGTTGTCCAGCCACCAACTGGGGTCCATTTTGCAGGGAAAAGTTCCAAATTCCAATGCAAATGTTTTCCTTGGGAACACTGACACGTGTCTCCAAAGGATAAGGATGGAGGAAGCTCAGATCTGTCCCTGAGCAGCCCAATGAAGCAGCGCTGAGCTGGTGCAGTTGTGGATAGAGGCTACACCTGCAGTGTCCATTGAAAGGCTTTTCCCAGCATGGAGAGAGCCAAGGGATCACATCCACTGGTTTTTCCCCATCCCTTTGTTTCTGAGATACAGTTATGAGATACATTCTGAGATACAGAATGGCGTGGGCTGGGAGCTGCCAGGAGGGATGGTCCCCTCTAGCTCCAGTGTGCCACAGTCTGGGAATTCAAGGCAGGAGGCCTCGAAGCCCAGCAAGCAGGGGTAGGGATGCAGGTAATGCCCGAGAAAAGCAGATATCTTAATCATTTGTTATATATATTTACATTAATTTTATAGATAGGGAGATGGAGAAGAGTGATGGAGAGCAAGAGTCTAAGAAGCATCAGGCAGGACCCCACATGCAGGGTCCTGTTACCCTCTCCCATGGCTCTTCCCAATGCCAGCTCCAAGGAGTGCTATGGAGATGGCACAGAAAGGTGCAGTAGCTCACCCTGGTCCCACAGCAAGAGCCCAGGGTGACTCCCAAAACACCCTTCCCTGCTCTCAGCATTGCTGCTAGAGGCTGGTGATGTCTCCTCATCCCCAGCACAGCCCGGACCATTGGGATGCTGAGCTCCGTCCTAAGAGCTCAGCAAGCCACCAGATGGGATCTGTAGTCAGATGCTGGATTAAATGGTGAGAGGGGGGATTATGAGGAATTAATCCAGATCTATGTCCAACCAGGAGCTGGAGCCGGGGCTTTATGCACTTGGTAAATAACCGGTTGCATTGCTTTGCCCAGGGCTGGCTTTCCCAGCTCCCTGCCAGCTGTTTCCCAAGCTGGCCAGAGTGGATTTGAGGGAGCTTCTTCCCTTTATCCCCATCATGTGGCTTGGCAGAAGAGATGCAAACAGGCAGCAACACCCAGTGCTGCAGGACCTTCGCAGGGCTCCATCCACCCAGCCACCCATCCATCCATCCATCCATCCATCCACCTAGCCACCCATCCATCATCCATCCATCCATCCATGCAAGGATGATGCTCAGCCAGCCTGCACGCGCTCCGGTGCATCCTCCCTGCCAATGGGACACGATGGAGCGTGAGCTGGGAGGGACCCGGAGCTGCCACCGTTCCCAGCAGTGCCCAGCACAGCCCAGGCTGGTGACAACCTATGGCATTAGCACGGCGAGGGCTTATCCATCCCAGCTGTAAGCACAGGTCTGTATCAGTGCTTGGGGGCTGTTTGGGCTGGGTTCTGGGGGGAGAGGGGGGCTGGTTACTGGGCCAGGACAGGCTGCAGAGCTTGGGATGAGCTGGGCTGGGCCCTAGGTTGAGGACAGAGGAGCTGTGTCCCCTGTGCACGTCTCAGCAGGGTGCTTGGGAGCCCCCCTCCTATTATCCAGGGGGATCTCCTTGTTTCAGACAACATCCTTACCATGGCTGGAATACCCCCAGCACCGGGATTGCTGTGTGTGGTGTGTGATGGGCACAGGGTCAGGCAGAAGCAGGGCTGAAATGGTTCTTTCCTCCTCAGGTTAAGTCAAACACAGCCCTCAGAGCCTGAGGTGCTGGTGGAGGCTCTGCTGCATCCACTGGGACAAACCCTCCAGCTCCAGGGTCCTTTTGCCTGTCTTAGGAAGCGAGTGGGGATATGAATGAGCTTCAGTGGCTTTGAGGTTTGCATGGGGATGCCTGCTCCAGTGGGATCACTGCAGTGCCCATCACTGCTGAGGGATGTCCCCATTCCTCACCAAAGAAGGACCTTGGGTCCTTCCCTCCCTCCAGCTCTGAGCATTCAGCCCTTGAAACTGGGAAGGATTATATTGGAGAGGGGTGTGGAAGAAGGGAGGGAGGGATGAGGACAAGAACAAGGGAGAGGAGAGAAGGAGGAGGGGAGCATCCAGGCAGATATAATGAAGCTGCTTCTGCATTGACAGGAAAGGGATTGGTGGGAGTTTTAGGAGCTGAAAGAACTGCTTAATTGTAGCTTGTTTTTAGCTCTGGGGAGATAAAAGACAAAAGCCCCCATGTCTCCTTCCATTCTCCATCCCATCTCTTTCATTTAAGGCTCCCAAGGCGGTGGGGGGTGCTGGGGATGCTGTTGCCAGCAGCGCTGGGGGGGATGTTCCCACTGCTTCCCAGGAGGAGTCCGGGGGGATCTGGGTGCTCTGTGAGTGGGTTTTCACTGGGAGAATCACCAAAACAGCACCCATGGAGCATTCCCAGGGTGCAGAGCTCTGCTGCTGCTGCTGAGATTCTCCCTGCTTTAAAGCAGGGGCTTTAAACCGCTCCCTGGCAGGTCCCAAGCAGGGTTCTTCCCCATGTAGGCTGCAGACCCCTGGCCTTGGTGCCCATCACCGCAGCTCTGTGCTCTCAAAGCTGCTCGGTGCCTTTCCTGCCCTCGGTGCCAGGAGCTGCCCATGGCCTTGGGAGGTTTTTGTTTGCTTTTGGGCAGCTGTTCCACTCCTTCCTGTTGTGCTCTGCCCATGAACCCGCTGCTTCCCACGCTGCAGGCATCCCTGGAGATGGCTTTAAACCATCAGGCCAAGGGGAATGGCTTGAACCTGCCAGAGAGGAGACTGAGATGAACTCTTGGGCAGAAGTTGTTCCATGTGAGGGTGCTGTGGCTGCCCCAGTGCTCAAGGCCAGGTTGGATGGGGCTTGGAGCAAGCTGCTCCAGTGGAAGGTGTCCCTTCCTCTAGACTCATCACCCCTTGTCCTATCACTGCAGTCCCTGATGAAAAGCCATCCTGCCTCAGGTTGAAAGCTCAGCCCATGCACCTGAGAGCAGGGGACATCCATCCCATCAGTGTAGACACTGGCACGGACAGGTCCAGACCTTGTTCATCACAGCAAGGCAGAATTGGGCCCCCACAAAAGCATCTCCAGGAAGCAAGGACCCTGTTTAAACTTCATGGTGATGGATGAAGGTCCTGACACCACTGGGATGAGCCGTGGCCTTGCTGGCTGTGGTCAGGTTTCACCTTGTCCAGGAGGGCTGTGAATGGGGCTGGGGGCTGTCGGGCCACCTCAGCACGGGCACAGGCTGGGGGGTGCTGAGTTGTCAGGTAACACATTATCTCATAGGAGGAAAAGCCATTAACGAGGCAGAGCAATAAAACCCAATTCCCTTGCAGTCAGCTCATTATGGTCTGCTGGAGGCCAAGGACAGGGCATCGCAGCTCCCTGCTGCTGATGTATGGACACTGGGGGCACCCAGGTCCCACAGCAAAGCCAGGGTGGCCAAAAGAGCCACAGGCAAGAAATGGCAGACACCCCCCCCCACCCCACCCCCATTGCACTCTAAGGGTCTCCCCTTTCCACCAGCCTGCCTTGGCTGGGGTAACTGGAGGTCCTGTGCCCATGGAGGTGCCCTGCAGCAGGGGGTACTGGGGAGGGGGGTGCAGCTCTCGCTCTGGTGCCAGTGAGGGCTCTGTGGGGCTGCTGGGAGAGCATCAGAGCAGAACGGTCCCTTCCGGGCTGAAAATCCATTAATTTCCATCTTGCTCTTCTTTGCCTGCTTTCTTTTTTTGCCGGATGCTGGGATTGGCTCCATCAGCGCAGCTTTAATGACTTGAGGTCAGCTGCAGCCCAGGGGAAGGGGCAGGAGCAGGAGGGGTCCGGGCTCACCTGGAGCAGGGCAGCTCCTGCAGGCATCCCGCAGGGATCCTGGAGGTATCCCACAGGCTACAGCGACCACCGTGCTTGGGTGTTGTGCTATAGGGGCTGTAGGGACCATGGTGTGGTGGGGTGTTGTGCTGTGGGTGCTGTGGTGTGGTGGGGTGTTGTTTACAGGGGTTGTAGGGACCATGATGTGTCAGGGTTGTTGTGCTGGAGGGGCTGTAGGCACCCTGGTACATTGGGATGTTGTGCTATAGGGACTGTGGTGTGTTGGGGTGTGATGCCATTAGGGTCTGTGGTGTATTGGGGTGCTGTGCTGTAGAGACCATGGTGTGCTGGGGTGTTATGTATAGGCGCTGTGAGGACTTGCGGCACCTGGTGTGAAAGCTCAACAGGTTTTGAAGCCCATTTGAGGTGTGGGTTCTGGCTGTGGGGATGTGAGTGGTGGGAGCAGGGAGGGATGGATGGGGATGGAGCAGGGTAAAGGCATGGAGCAGGGGAAGGAGCAGAGAGAAAAGGGCTGCCAGAAGCACAGAGCATGGGTCACATCCTGGCCATGTGCATCCTGACTCATCCCTGCAGCCATGGATCCCTCCTGGATCAGGAGCTGGGAGCAGCACCACAAACCCAACCCAGGACAGATGGTGATGGGGAGCCACAAACCCTCCAGGTTCCCCAGGGCTGTGCAAGGATGGGGAGCCCCAAAATCCAGCTTCTCTGCCCTAAAGACCTGGGTCAGAGGAGCCCAGGTCTCTCCATCACCTCCTGCTCACTGCAGCTTCCTCAGCCACGGATGGTGCTGATCCAGCCCCACTTCCTTTTCTTGATGTAAGCTTCTAAGCCTCAGCGCTGCCAACAGAACTAAAGCAGTCGATTTTCCAGCAATTAGCTACATACAGCAAGAACATTTCAAGGCATTGGAAACCCCGCCCCGCTGGATTAATTACCCCCCCCATTAATGTCTAATTTAAAGGATGATGATGCCTGTTATCATTTCATATTGGTTCTTCTTTTCCCTCTTAAAATAGAGCCCTTGTCCCTTCCACGCTGCCTTTTCCACACCCCGGGAGCTGCTTGTTCTCTCTCTGTCTGCTTTGCCAGCATTAAAGACGGTGCCTGGGAAATCCAGCCTTTAATTCGGAGGGATCCACGGGCACCGTTCGCTCCTGTGGCACCTCCTTGTGCGTTTGGAGATGGTGGTGCAGGAATCCAGTGTGTGTAGCCTGAACTTTTTATGCTGTTGGATGTAGCCTTGGCCGTGTGAAATTGGACTCGTGGCATATTAAATCTTTACTGCTCAAAACCCAAATCCATTACCTTCCCCTGGCGCAGGAAGCCATAAACCTTGCTGCTGCTTTGCTTCCAGAATAAGCCAGGCATTTATGTTTCCCGGGAGCTGGTTCATTGGTGTAATGGATGTGTAACCTCCTGTAATTGCTAAGGTTATTCCAGCGCTTGCATGCGAGCCTGGCTCTGTCACCAGCTAGCTAGCACTGGTTTTATTTCCACTGGGTCGCTGGTGGGAGAACTCAAAGGCAGCTGGAATAGCACTGAGAGGCTTTGAAGTACAGCATGGAGAGGAAAATGTGAGTGAGCATTTGCAGCAGGCAAGGGGGCTGTAAATGGTTGTAGATGCTTAGAGATGGAGGGGGCCTTGAGCTGGTGCTGTGTCTGGACCACAGCAGTGTGCTGACTCAGCTGGAGAGCCAGGAATGAGCATCCCTGTATCTCCATCCCAGCACTGGTCTCCATCACTGGAGGAGACGCAGGAGCAGCCCCCGGGGGAGCTCAGCCCGGGGCTGGGGTACCCAGCACAGCTCTCCTCTGACCTCTCCTCTTGCAGACAAGGAGCTCGCGGCACTCCCAGAGCTCCCAGCCTGGCTTGGCCGATCAAGCCAAACTCTCCTTCGCCTCGGCCGAATCCCTGGAAACCATGTCGGAAGCGGAGCTGCCCCTGGGGTTCAATAGGATGAACCGGTTCCGGCAGAGCTTGCCCTTGTCCCGCTCCACCAGCCAAACGAAGCTGCGCTCACCAGGTACCACCAGGGCTGTGCCCAGCCACCACCAAACATCTCTGCCAGCAAGATGCCTGCATGTGCCTGGTGTGGGATTGGTTTGGGATTGGCATGGGATTGGTTTGTGTCTGCCCAAATAACCCCTGGAGGAGCTGGAGGCACTGCAGAGGGCAAAGGGGGATGCGCTGCCTTCAGCCTCGCTGCTTCAGGATGAGGTTGGGTGACAGTGGGCAAACCTGCATTGCATGGAGAAGGGATGTGGGCACCTCACCGCTTCCTGCTCCCTCTGCTTCCAGGGGTCCTTTTCCTGCAGTTTGGGGACGAGACGAGGCGCGTCCACATCACCCACGAGATCAGCAGCATGGACACCCTGCACGCCCTCATTGTCCACATGTTCCCCCAGAAGCTCACCATGGGGATGCTGAAGTCTCCCAACACGGCCATCCTCATCAAGGACGAGTCACGCAATGTCTTCTATGAGCTGGAGGATGTCCGGTGAGGTGGGGGGGGGGGGGTGGCTCAGAAATCCACTACAGATTGATTGTTCCTTTCTTTAAGGTCATCACAAGCAAGGAAATCAGTGGGATGGAAGCAGAAGGGTGGGTGTGGGTGCAGTCCATGCCTGGGACTTGCTGGAAACTCGGTGGCTGCCTGCCTGGGATGCTGATGGCTCTGCCTCTCCTTCCAGTGACATCCAGGACAGAAGTATCATTAAGATCTATCGGAAAGAGCCTCTCTACGCTTCGTTCCCAGCCTCACACATCACCAACGGTGACTTGAGGGTAAGGGGGGGTACAGTTGTCACTGGGTGGGTGCACCCAGTGGGCTGGAACCGGTAAAGAGGGAAAGTGATGGAGACAGGGACTTGGTAATTGCATGTTTGTGGAAGGGGTGATGACTACGATTCATCTTGCCCAGTTCCAGCATTGTTAAGTGTTACTTTAAGAGAATGGATGTTTGGAGCCTGACAGCAGGGTAATAAACATGATAATTAGGGGATTCATCAGAATAAATCATCCTGCTGGACGGGGATATGGGAGATGCCGGCAGGTGAAGATGCAGGAGCTGCAGCTCTCGGGGATGCAGGAAGGCAGGGGCCCAGCGAGGGCAGGGAGCTGCTCTGCCGGTGCTGACCACCCCTGCCCCTTTCCACAGCGGGAGATGGTGTACACGTCCAGGGAATCGTCTCCCACCCGCCGGCTCAACAACATGTCCCCGGCTTCCCACCTCACCTCGGGCTCCCCTCCGCCGGTGCTCCAGTCCTCATCGCCATCCCGCTCCCGTATGTCCTACAGCGGCGGCCGCCCGCCCTCCTATGCCGGCAGCCCCGTCCATCACAGCGAGCGCCTCTCCAACCTGCCACCGGCCCAGGGCGTCTCACCCAGCCCCAGCGCCATCCTGGAGCGCCGGGATGTGAAACCGGATGAGGACTTAGCCGGGAAGAATGTGGTGCTGATGAAGAACGAGGGGCTGTACGCCGATCCCTACGGCATGGTGCACGAGGGCCGGCTCAGCATCACCTCCACGCAGTCCTTGGCTGGCATGGGAGACCCTTTTGGCTACTCGGGGGGGCTGTACAAGCGCGGCTCCGTGCGTTCCCTCAGCACCTACTTCGGCGGCCGCCCTGCAGACAGAGCTGGAGGACAACCTCTACAAGCCCAATGCACCCATGTACAGCGATACGTACGGACCCGGTCTGGGTTTCCGTATGCCCCCATCCTCCCCGCAGAAGATGGCTGATGGGCGGCTGGTGGACGTGCAGCCGGGGCAGAGCCCGCACAGCCCCTACTCGGGACCCCCCAGCCGCTCCTCGCCTGTCCGTCAGTCCTTCCGCAAGGATTCCTGCTCCTCTGTCTTCATGGAGAGCCCTGTGAACAAGCCACGCAACCCCAGCTCCTCCGGCCCTCCGGAGCTCTTTCCTGGCCCTGGGGATCGCCCGCTTTCGGGGTTTGGCTCCCCTGGACCAGCTAAAGACACGGAAACAAGGTGAGGTGGGACATGGATGTGAGCTTTGCTGCGCTGGTGGTTGTCTGTCAGGGCGGCTGGGGAGGGAGAGCAAGAGGAAAGGAAGGCTTTGCCCTGTGGTGCTGAGATGGGTGATGAAACACTGCATCGGGGGTCACTGGAGGCATAAAGGAGTGAAGAGGATGGGTGTAGCTGGTGCCAGCATCGCTGCTGCCTCCCCTGTGTCCTGGGACATAGAGGGACCCAATGGGTGGGTGGCCAGGACAAGGCCGAGGGTGTCCATGGAGCCAAAGCCATCTCCTCACCGAGCCCCTTTTCCTTCCCCACGGCAGAGAGCGGATGGAGGCGATGGAAAAGCAGATCGCCAGCCTGACGGGGCTGGTGCAGAGCGCGCTGCTCCGCGGCTCCGAGGCTGAGACCCCCAGGTAAGGAGTTGGACCCCTGGGTCTGCTGTGGGGAGAGGAATGCTGTTTGCTTCCAGGGGACACTGGCCCCCCCTGTGCCCCTGTGGCCACCCCTGGGCCGGTGAGGATGGAGGCACGTGGTCCATGCTCGCTTCCCTCTTCTTTCTCATTGCAGTGAGAAGACAGAAGCCACCAATGGCGGGACCCCCCCATCAGCGTGTAAGTAACTGGGGAGCCAGCCCTCTCCCTGCCCCGTGGCTGTGGGGAGTCCTGGGGTGGGCACAGGAGTGGGAGTCTGCAGCCCCCACCATGTGCTGGCAACCAGCAGGACTCCCTGTCCCACTTTGGAACATCTCTGGGGTGGCATCCGTGGATCCAGCATGGTGATGCTGTGGATGGGGTTATTTTGAAGACCACCCCGAGCTGCTGGACCCAAGCATGGGTTGGGAAAGAAAGGCCTTTCCTGGGAAAGCAGAGGCGCGGAGCCTGCAGCCTCCTCCGGGCTGGGATATCTGCGCTCAGCACCCTCTGCTTGCCCTCCCCACAGCCACCAGCCGCAGCAGCATGGGGACACCAGTGCCCGCGCCACCACCGCCCTCCGCCACCAGCACACCCGCGGGGCAGCCCACTGCCATCACCCGCTTGCACATGCAGCTGCACCTCCACGACCTGCAGCAGAACGCCAGCGACCTCCGCAACCAGCTCCAGCAGCTCAAGAAGCTGCAGGTGGGTGTTTGAGGGCTCTTATTGGGGTGGCTCCAGCCCCAGAGCAGGAAAATCCCCCCTTTCCTGGTGACTTTGCATGGGGCCGGGTGTGGGAGAGTGATGAGATCCCTCCCCACGCTGAGCTGAGAGCTGAACCCCCCCCATCGCTGCTGTGAGGGTGATGGGGCACTGGAACAGGTTGGCCAAAGAAGTGGTAAATGCCCCATCCCTGGCAGTGTTCAAGGCCAGATTGGACACAGGGGCTTGGAGCAACTGCTCCAGTGGAAGGTGTCATTGCCCATGGCAGGGGATTGGAACTGGATGAGCTTTAAGCTCCCTTCCAACCTAAACCTCTCTCTGATCCTATGATCCTGGTCCCTGCAGCTGCAGAACCAGGAGATGGTGAAGACGATGCTGCGGCGGACGGAGACGGAGATCAGCGTGCGGGTGACGGACACCATGCGCAAGCACGAGGACCCGCTGCAGCGCCAGCGCAGCTTGGTGGAAGAGGAACGGCTCCGCTACCTCAATGAGGAGGAGCTCATCACCCAGCAGCTCAAGTGAGCCCAGGCTGGGTGTGCCAGTGGGTAGAGGGTCCTTGTGCATTGACCTCCATGGGTGGAAATCAGCAGCTCAGCACGGTGCCAAGGCCACATCCTTGACTGCATGTCTAACATGTCCCCAGCCCACTTGTTCTCACCCCTGCGGCCACCCCTGGGGCTCTGCAGCACCCCCGTGCAGCAGTGACACCCCTGCCCTGTCCTTGTGCTCACAGTGACCTGGAGAAGTCGGTGGAGAAGATCCAGAAGGATTTGACCCACAACCACCGGCTCATCCCTGTGCAGGAGCTGGAGGAGAAGGCAGTGGTGCTCAAGCAGCTGGGGGAGACGCTGACAGACCTGAAGGGTGAGGAACTTGGGTGCTGGAGAGGGACTTTTCAGCAGGGGCTGTAGCAACGGGACAAGGGGTGGTGGGTTTAAGTGCTGCCCTTGATTCTGCTGCTCCTGCAGCCTCCTGTTCCCAGGCTGTGCCCATCCTGCCTTTCACAAAGGGATGCTTAGCACCCCAAAGGGAAGTGACAGAGCCAAAACAGACAATAAATGATGATTTAGCAGCAGTCACTCAGGTTGCTAGACAAGGCTCCGTGGGGTGCTGTGGGGAGCACTATGGGGCACAGGGCAGAGGTAGGAGCTGCTTCCTTTTCCCGCAGCCTTTCCATGGAGTCAGGGAGATGCTGAGCAGAGCACTGGCACCTGCTCCATGCCAGCCCTTGCCGCTGAGTCCTGGGTACCAAGCTCCCAGCTTCAGAGCAGGGTTTGGTGCTCACGGATGTGAAGGGGACACATCCTTAGGGTTCATCCTGCTCCATCTGGCAGGGTCCCCTTTGCCTTGGGTATGATGAACGTGGTAGTTTTGGTGGCACAAAGGGGCTGTGGTGACCCCCACCTCTCCCCCCCCCCCAGCCCAGTTCCCCAGCCTGCAGAGCAAGATGCGGGTGGTGCTGCGGGTGGAGGTGGAAGCTGTCAAGTTCCTCAAGGAGGAGCCGAACCGCCTCGATGGGCTGCTCAAGCGCTGCAAGACGGTGACGGACACCCTCGCCCAGATCCGTAGGTGAGCATCTTGGAGGACGCAAATGGTCCCTTCCCTTTTCCCTGTGCCCCTGCATGTGTGCTGTGTCCTGCCTGCGCTACAGGTGCAAATCCCAAAGGGATGGTGAAAGAAAGCTCACTTTCCTGCTAAGGAACCAAAAAACACCCTTGGTCCTTCCCAGAGTGTGTGGGAGCCCCTTTTCTACCCCGACTTTTCCTGCTCCCCTTGGCAAAGCATGGAGGATGTGTTCAGATAGAAAAGCAGCCTCAGTGTGATCAGAAACCTGTTTCCTGAGGAGCAGGAAAACGTTCAGCTGGAGGAAAATCATCTTCCGGATCTAATGATGGTGCAGGGCTGAGCCTACCTGCCTCTTCCCATTATGAGCCCTTTTGGATGGCTCACAGCTCCGGCACTGGATCGCCTCAGGCTCTTTGTTAGCCTGGTTTTCTATGGAAATGAGCTTGTATGATCACAGTATCTGAATCTGCCCTCCCTGTCGTTCCCTATCCCTCGTAACTCCTAAATCCAAAGGGCAATTTCAGCCAGATCTGACAGAGGGGCAGGATTTGGGAAGATCCATTTTCCTACATGGTTCATGTGAATGGACAGCCAGGTACAGGAGCTGTATGTCCCCGAGGAGAGGCTGTAGCATCAATACCAACCCCTTCCCAGCCATCAGAGAGCCTCAACCTTCATCCCCATAGCGGAGAGTTGCAGGAGGGCGAGTGTTTTGGTGCGGTGCCTTGGAGGGGGTGCAGTGAAAGCACCCATGGTTTCATCATGGTGCCGTCGCTCTGTCCCTTGCAGGCAAGTGGACGAGGGCGTGTGGACGTCCCCCAGCAACCTCAGCCAGTCCCCCAAGAAGGTGGCCCCCGAGACAGACTTCAGCAAAGGGCTGGATTTGGAGATGCCCACCAGCCCCCCCGTGAGCCTCCACCATCTGACGGCGGCCACTGAGACCCTGGGCATGCCCAGCTTCGGGCAGAGCCCCCCCCAAACTCAAAGCCATCCCTCCAAGAGTAACAACCCTTCCCGAGCGCCGGAGATGGTGCCAGCCAAGACCCAGACGGGCCCTGAGACCCCCAGCAAGAAGAGTGTGGACAAAGCTGTATCCGTGGAGGTGAGGGCCTGGGATGAGCTGGAGCTTGGAGGGGGGCTCTTCCAGAGGGTTTATCCCTATGGAATATGCATCAAAAGGAGTGTGAGCAGCAGGTTGAAGGAGGTGATCCCACCCCTCTGCTCTCGTGAGACCCCGCTTGCAGCACTGGGGTCCTCAACATAAGGACATGGAGCTGTTGGAGCAAGGCCAGAGGAGGCCATGAGGATGAGCAGGGCCGGGAGCAGCTCCCGTATGGAGCCAGGCTGAGAACATTGGGGCTGTTCAGCCTGGAGAAGAGAAACTGCGTGGAGACCTCAGAGCAGCTTCCAGTGTCTGCAGGGGGCTACAGGGATGCTGGGGAAGGGCTCTTCATCAGGGACTGCAGTGATAGGACATGGGGTGATGGGTTCAAACTGAAACAGGGGAGGTTCAGATTGGATATAAGGCAGAAGTTCTTCCCTGTGAGGGTGCTGAGGCGCTGGCACAGGGTGCCCAGAGAAGCTGTGGCTGCCCCATCCCTGGCAGTGTTCAAGGCCAGGCTGTACAGAGCCTCGGGTGACATGGTCTAGTGTGAGGCATCCCTGCCTGTGGCAGGGGTTTGGAAGCAGCTGACCTTAGGGTCCTTTCCAACCCAACCCAGTCTATGATTCTATGATTATTCTATGCTTCTGGTTCTATTCCCAGCTGAAGCTGTGAACAGGAATTTGGTCTATCCTCCTCCTTGCTGGGTTTGTAGCCAACAGGGTGGTTAAAAATGGGGAGCCCCTGGTAACACAGCTTTGGGAGCACTCCATAATTGCACACTGGGGGGGGGTTCAGCTTGGGGATAGGCTCAGTGCTGTGCTCCCCTCATTCCTTCTGGGCTCAGCATCGGTTTGTGGGGTGGCAGGAGGGTTGTGGGTCACATCCTGCCTGCAAGGACAGGAGATGCTGCCATGTGTGGGGCTGCAGCGGATTCTTCCTGCAGGCTGCCGAGCGGGACTGGGAGGAGAAGCGGGCGGCGCTGACCCAGTACAGCGCCAAGGACATCAACCGCCTCCTGGAGGAGACCCAAGCCGAGCTGATGAAGGCCATTCCCGACCTGGAATTCGCTGCCAAGCACAAGCAAGCCACAGGCAGCAGCAGCACCGCATCCACCCCCGAGCACAAACCCTCCAAGCCGCAGCATGCACCGAAATCGGGGGGCAAAGGAGACCCCAACGGCCGCAGGGGCTCAGGTATGGTGTGGGGAGGTCATGGGTCCACCTCCACAGCCCAGGGATGGGGTGCTGTGTCTGTGCCATCCCCAGTGGACCTCCCTGGGCTGAGCCGTGCTGCCCCGAAGGGAGGTTGGATGAGAGGGGCAGGGACAGGTCTCGTGCCCTCACAGCATCGTTTGTGCCCAGACGAACTGACGGTGCCGCGGTACCGGACCGAGAAACCTTCCAAATCGCCACCACCTCCCCCTCCACGCCGGAGCTTCCCCTCGTCCCACGGGCTGACCACAACCCGCAGCGGCGAAGTCATCGTCACCAGCAAGAAAGAGCCCGGGTTTATAAAGGTAGCGAGTGGGGGGGGGGCTATGGGATGGTGCTTGGGCTGCATTGAGTGGGTCACCATGGGCAAGACCCCCCTCACCGCCCTGCTCCCTGTTTGCAGAAGGCCGAATCGGAGGAGCTGGAGACGCAGAAGCCGCAGGTGAAGCTGAGACGGACGGTGTCGGAGGTGGTGAGACCCGCCTCCACCCCTCCCATCATCGCCTCTGCCATCAAAGACGACGACGACGAGGACCGCATCATTGCGGAGCTGGAGGTGAGCGCGGGAGGGGCTGCGGGATGCCCCAGCTTAACCCGCACTGGAGGCGATGCCACCCTGTGCCCCGCTCCTGGGAATGCGATGGAATGCAGGGAATGACATCCCACAGGCTGCCCCCTCCTCATCTGTCTCCCAGCAGGAGCACGGGGCCATGGGGATGGGTAGCATGGAGCTGTTGCACCCAGCCAGACCCCTCGCTGCCTGGTTCGTGGTCTCTCTTCAGCACTTCCACCCCATTATGGGCTTTAAGACAAACTCGTTTGGTTTTATGCAGCTTCAGCTGGAGGGGTTTGTGTGCAGGGCATGGCAGAGATCCCACCCAACACACTGTCCCCAGGCTCTGAGCTCCCCCAGGCTGGCTCTGCCCTACATCCTTGCCCCATTTGCCTACACCTGAGGTGCCCAAGTGGGTAGTGGATGGCTTTTCCATGGCTGGTTTTCCCCCAGGAGACCAGGGCACCGGCGATGCTGCAGGATAGGGCTGCATCCACATTCCCATGTTCCGCTTGAGCCCTGGTTCTGGTGTGACCACCGCAAGCATCCCTGCGGCCATGGGCTGTATTGGTACCCTCAAGCCTCCCTCCTCCAATGGCCCATGTTTGACTCCCCAGGTCTTTCAGAGAAGCTCTGCCTCCCCTTTCCTCCCCAAGCTCCGATATGATGCTGCCGTCTCCCCTGGGCACGCAGCCTTGTGGCCCAACGGAGCCTCCATTGAAGGATGGAAGGTAACAGCGGACGATCCCTCCTCCTGCTGATGGGCTGCACTTTAACCACCTCCTCTCCCGCCTCTTTTTAACTCACTTCTGCTTCTTTCTCTGGTTTAACAAACTAACGGCTTCTCTCCACTCCCTCCCTCCCCACCACTGCGTGTACGGCACTGACCCGGCACAGGACTGAGCACTAACCCCTGCATCAGCAACACGGCGCTGCTGCAGCTCCTCTCGGGCAGCTCCTGCAGCTACATGGATGGGAGGATGGAAGGGGACACCCCGGCATCACACTGGGGTGGGCACAGGGAGGGCTTGTCGGCCTCATGCCACACGGGGTGCCCAGGGAGGGTGTCACTGGATGGGGGCCATGGTGGGTGATGCATGTCTGCACAGGGAGAGCCTGATCCATGTGCATGATGCAGGCAGAAGGTGAAGGGCTGGACCAGAGGCTGGTGGCTGCTGGGATCCAGTTGGGTTTGGCTCCATCACCCCTTCAGGCCCCCCCTGCCCTCCATCCTATCCTGGGCTCCAGGGTGGAGGGAGCAGGAGGAAAGCACCTGGAGAATGGGCAGGATGGAGCAGGGGATGCCCATGGCGGAGGGACAAAGGGGACCAGGACAGAGGGTATCCCTGAAAGCATCTGGTGAGGGGAGCTCTGCCTCATCCAGCGCAGCTCAGGTGCTGGTGGGGTCTGGGCATTTTGCAGGGAACACTGAGCACCAGGGCTGAATTGACCATCTCTGTCCCTACGGACAAGGGCCCCCCTCCCCAGAGGTCAAACTGGTCCAGCTCTGGACCCAGAGCTCCGCAGCCACCCCAGAACTCATGTCTCCTTGCCTCTATGTCCTGGGTGCTACTCAGGGCTCTGCTGCACCAGTGCCCTGCCAGTTTATACCAGCATGGGAGAGCTGGGCAGTTGCAGTTGAGTTTCCAAAGGCATTCAGTGCAGCGACACCAACTCATTTTTGCTGAAGTCCAGGCAATGTATTGCCGAAATCTCCCAGAAACACGTTGAAAACCCTCCCTGTCTGTGCTGTGGGTACCAATGGGATGTCAGGGCTGGGCAGGAGGGAGCTGAGCATCTCCCTTCTTGGTTGAACACCTCCCTGCAGCACTACGATGCCCAGAGGCAACAGAAATAGGGTTTCCAAGTGGTGTCTGCAGGCCTTTAGTGCTCCCAGCACTTAACATGTCTGAATTCTCTACCTAGGAGCCGGGGAGCAGGCCCTTCTCCCTCCCGCAGATCGTGCTCACCCAGTGGGTGTCTGAACCACCGTCCCCCGAAGCCAAAGCAGAGGTTTGGGTGGCAACGGGCTGCTTGGAGAATGGGGACCTGGCTGGCCCCATAGGAGCAGGAGGGGTGGGAAGGAAATGCCATGAGTCCCCTGGCATCTCCGGTCCTGGGGACCCTCCAGACTCAGCACCGCAGCCCCTGAGCAGCCCATCCGAGTCCATCCAAGCCCATTCCATGGGCTGTGCCCATGGAGCAGGAGAGACTTGGGGGTTCCCTCTAGCAGCCCGCAAGGTCCTGCCTTTCTCAAGGAAAAAGAGCTCCCCCATGGTGGGAGAAGGAGGAGATGTTGCTCTGAATGCCTCCAGCAGGCAAGAAGGCAGCAGCAAGACTTCCCACCGAGGTTCCTTGGCTGCATATCCCCAGCGAGAAGCAATGGGTCCTGGAGCTGGAGAAGCAGCACTCCCCTCCACCAACACAGGCAGCAGAAGGCCCGGTGTTGTCCCCCAGCATCCCAATGGTGGGGACCCCCAAGTTGAAGCTGGGCAGAGTAAACAGGGGATCTCAGTCCCACCTGGAGACTCTGCATGGAGGGAGGACAGCTCACCAGCCCCAGGCTGCCCAGTGCCACATCCTGGAGCTTCCCCCAGCAGGGATGCAGCCCCATGGGGAAGTGGACAGTCCCAGGCTGAGCTGTCCCATGTCACAGCATCACCATACCGGGGTGGCACAGAGGATGCTGTTGCTGGGAGGAAGGCAGCAGAGGAGGTCTACAAAGGGCAGTTGTCCCCTCGCTGCTCCATGACGCCGTGCAGCAAGGAAATCTATGAAGGCACATACCAGAGGCTGGATAGCCTGGAAGAAACCATCCGTGAGCTGGAAATAACCATCAGTGAGATCAGCAGCCATCCCGCGGTTGAATCTGTATTCCCTAAAGAACTGCTCGGACCAGCAGGATCCAAGGATGCCAGGGAGGAGACCAAGGAAGGTCTGAGGGATCTCAAACACAGTAGCTGTGATGATGGGACTATCCTGGACCTCAGTCAGGCCAGAGATGATGCTCTCGAGAGCCTGTCTCCAAGCAAGACCAAGCCACCTCTGCTACCCAAGCCACAGGTTTATTTCCTATTATCCCTATTGCTGTGCTCTGCCCTGGACTCACTCTGATGTCTCTCTTCCTCCACCTCTACCTGCTCCCTTCCTGTGACTCCACCTCCAGGCAGAGTCAAGGTGGAAAACAAATCTCTTTCCTTCCCTGTCACTTGAAGGGGTTTGGGAAGTGCAGGAAAGCAAGAGGGAGACTGCAGGCAGCGTGAAGACAGGCGATGCTGCATCCTGCCCCTCACTGGTGCTGATGCTGCCTGCGCTGAATTAGACCCTCGCTAAGCTGGTATCTTCTGCCCAAGCAGGTTTTGGGGCTGGTGATGAGCATCCCCCGGGGCCAACGAGGTGACAAAGCAGCATCCCTCCTTTATAAGTCCTTGTCTCAGGAACTGCAGTTGGAGCATGGCAGATGTTTCTCCTAATTACATCCCAGCGCAGGCTTCCCAGAGCCATCCAAACTGCTTTCTGCTGGAATCTGTGGCTCAGCTGGCTGGATAAGCTGGGAAAAGAGGGTGGAAAATGCCCTCAGCCGCTTCTGCTCCCTTATTAACAGCAGTGCTGGGGAATAAATCTCCTTCTCCATGTGCAGCAATGATCTGGGCCCTGGTTCCTGGTGCCACCGAGGGTGGCCTTCAAGGGGGTATAGCTGCAGTTTCTCCTGGTGTCACTTCCCCAGTGGAGCGCGGACTGTGGGGATGGATTTGTGGCTGTGTACGTGCAGGGGCAGGCACAAAGCAAAGCTCAGCTCAGGCTCTGGCAGCAGGAGCTGGCTTAGTCCCAAAAGCAGAGCAGGAGAGCACAGGGCTTGTGCCACTGTGCATTCAAGGATGCAGTGAGTTGGATGTGAAGGCTGAGATCCAGTGTGTGCTCGTGCCAGGGATGCTGCAGCACTGGGCACCGGGTTTCCCTGTGCTGTGAGGTGCAGGAATCCCGGTGTCTCATCCGTGGATCACAGAGCAGGGCAGGAGGACACGCTGTGATGACCTGCTGTCCCTCTCCCAGTGGAGGTGCAGTCTGAGCAGCAATTGCACATCTTTGGGGCAGCATCTCTGGTCCAGACTCGGCTTGGGGCAGGCAGGAGGCAGTGGAAGAGGATCTGGGGTGCCCCACTTTAGGGACCTGCAGTACCAGCTTCCCTCACTGCTGCTCTTCCAAGTCTTTGTATCTCCGTCTGTGTGCAGCCAGGGAATAAAAACCTCTGTATTCCCACTGCCGCCATTTCCACCTGGAATCTCCCATCACCTCTCTTCCTTTCTCTTGGCAATGCAGCCCTGCCCCGGTGAGGATGTTCTCCTCCTGCCCTCGGTCTCCTGGTGTTTGCCGTGTCTGCCCCTAACTCCCTCTTTGCATTGCAGTGGTGGCTGTTGGTAAGTCCTGCCTGGTTCCTGAGCTCACTGGTGGTGACCTTGTCCTTGCCTGAGTTTGCCTCTATGGGCTGTCCAGACACGGTGGTTGCCACAGGAGCTGGGCACATGCATCCTATGTTCCAGCTGCCCATGGTGCTGGTGTGAGCTTTCGTCTGCCGGTTTTAATCCCCTTCCCCAAATCCTCTGTCCCAACAGAGCGGTGGCGTCTCCATCCCGGCCATGAAGGTGGTGAACCCAGCGTCCCGGCTGAAGCAGAGCCAGCAGGGCAGCCCCGACAAAAGCAAGCACATAAAGCAGCGGATGGAGTACATGCGGATCCAGGGCCAGCAGCAGGTAGTTATCACCTCCAGCACCAACCTGACCAGCTCTCCTGGCACCAGGGAGAGCCACAGGCTGCCCATAGCGCCAGCATCTCGAGTGCTGCTTTCAGGGACTGGCTCTCTTCGTCCATCCCTTCACCTTGGCTGAACCCAGCGGGGTTGAGGGCACAGGGACGTGACTCTTGGGGTGCAGAAGGGGCTCTTGCCCTGGTCTGTGCCCAGCATGGTGGTTTCCATAGCTGGCTGCTGGGAATGGGGACACAGCTTTGTGCTGAGAGTGACAAACTCATTAACCAGTGTGGTGTGAGGCTGAAGACAGAGTCATTTGTTCCCCAGCTCAGTGATGGGTGAGCCCCAGTGTTGGTCCCCTCGTCCTGAGGGACCCCAAAACTTCCTTGCAGAACATCTTGGCCGTGGTGATGAGCTGCAGAGCTACGTGCGTGGCATAGGGGCTCCAAGGGCTGGGAAGGGAAGGGATGCACAGCCCATCCCAGGAGGTTTTGGAGGTCCAGGACCCACTGGGTCTGCAGAAGCAGCTTCTCCCAGGAGGGGGTGTCACAGACAGAGGGAAGGAACCTGGGCAGCGTGGGGAGAGGCTGGGGGGCAACAGCAGCTGGAAGAGGAGCGCTTTGGGGTGGTGTGTGTGTCCCAGCCCAGCACCCACCCCTCTCCCATCCCCTGCCATGGTGCTGGGACTCGGTCCCTGCTGTTCTTGCTGACACCCCAGTACTGGCAGTGGCCTCTCCAGCTTGCTCAGACCACAGGCAAGTTAACCACAGCCAGCACATTGCCCTCCATCCCTCCTCACTCCTCCTCTCCCCATCCCAGCCCTCCCCTCCTGCCTCCAGTGGGCAGCAGGACCATGAGTGGGTTCACCCCATCCTCTTCCTCCCCACTCCCTGCTCTGTGTCTCAACCCCTTTCCCTGGGCCTGGCATTAAACCACCCCAAATCAACCTGGTTTTGCTCATTCTGTTGGGTCCATAAACCCTGTTGGATAAACCAAAGGTTTTTCCCAGCTATTTAGGCTGGGCTGGGACACATCATGCAATTTGGGCGAATGTTGCATGAGCAAAATAGGCACCTTGTGTCCCTCCCAGCTCCAGCAAGAGGGTTCAGCCCCTCTATTGCCCCTTGGCTGCTCCTTTGCTGGATCAGAGCCACTCAGGTCCTGTTTGTTGTGACTGCAACAGAGATGCTTCCAGGGTCATGGTGAGACATCCTTGGGCAGGGTCTATCCTTGATGTTGGGGTCTTCCTGCCAGTCACCCCCAGCACCAGGGAATGACAGGGCTCCTGTCCAGGGCTGCCCCATGGGCTGGGGAGGAGAGTAACACTGGTCAAAAGGGGTATTCCGGGAGCTCTGAGGGGTTGGGAAGCAACTCCTGGTCCCAGGCACCAAGTCCCCTTCGCTGGAGCCCACACACCAGCACAGTCCCTGCTGTCCAGTGTCACCATGCTCCTCCTTGCCCCAGCCTCAGGGCACCCCTTGGCACTCACCCAGGTCCCTAGCACCCACCTATGCCCTCACTGGGGTGGCTGGACCAGTTTTCCATGGCACTTTTATTCCTGGATGCCCTCCCTGTACAGGATTTGGCTGTGTGTCCCTGTGCCCAGCATCCCACCCCACTACAGCAGGGGCGAGCTGGGGCTGCAGGAGCCCTCCTCATTCATAGTATCACAGACTGGTTTGGGCTGGGACCTTAAAGATCATCTAACTCCATTCCAGGAGGGATTGCAAACATCATTCCCAGTGGCCTGGCTCCCTTTGGATCACATTGGAGTACGGTTAGGTCATGTCAGTGCCAGTGGCCATCACACCAGGGTGATGGGCGCAAGGGTACAGGGTGGGCACCGTCACCTCTCAGAGGAGGTGAGGCTGCCATGGGGCTGCCGTGGGGCTGCCATGGGGCTGCTGAGGCTCTGCCCTACTCGGTTGAGGGCTTACGCCCACCCAGACCTTGGTGGCATCCCCAGCACCAGCCAGTGGAGCTGGGTGCTGCGCTGTGCCCACCTCGTCTAACATCTAACGCTGCCCTTCTTGTCCCCCCCCACCTTTCTCCCCTTCACCTGCCTCTGTGCCTGCCTGTCTGTCCTTGTGTCTGTCCGTCTGTCTGTGTCTCTCTCGTCTCTCTCCTCCTCTCGGGGACATCCCTTTCCCATCCAGTAACGCGTGGGACCAGCCTCATCTCGTGCTCTGTTTGTGGTGGACCTTTTCCAGCTGCTTGACCTCAGGCCTAACTCAATGCTGCTTCTGAACAAACTCCTGTTTGGTTCTTGGCTGTGTTGGTTTTTGGTTGTTTTCCTTTCTTTTGTCTTTTTTTCCCCTTTCTTTTGTCTTTTTTTCCTGTAAGAAACTGTTTGACTTTCCACCCCTTTCTCCTCCTCCTCCTCTTCCTTGAATCTTGCTTTTCTTTCTAGGCCGCTAGACCATCTAAAGAGGCTAGTGAGACTTCCCCCACGGTCTCAGAAAAACCCGCATCTGGCAGAACATCCATCCCCGTATTGACTTCCTTTGGGGCAAGGAACTCCTCCATCTCATTCTGAGCATCCTTGCCAGCTCAACCCAACTGCTCTCCTGCTCCTGGGGCCGGGCTTCTCTCTTCCTTGGGCTCCTCCTCCCTGGGACTTGTCTTCTTGAGGCACCTGGAGGGATTCACCACCCATCCCTCCTCTTTCTGTTTTATATCAATGTCTTTGCTCCAATGTGGCCGACCTCGTGTCTCGCCTCTGCTCCGCCTCGGCCCGACTTCTGTCTCCCATCTCGCTCCGCAATGGCCAACCAGCCACTTTCTGTTTCTCTCTCTCTTTCTCCTCCCTTTTCCTTTCCTTTTCCCTTTTCCTTTCGGTTCCTTTGGGTTGCTGTTGGTTTGGTTTTTCTCTGCCCTCCCCTCCCTTCCCACCCCACCGTTTTCTATTTATTTAAGAGCTCTCAGAGCTTCACTCCACCAGTTTCACCAGCTTCAAGCAAGGAGGACACCGGGCAGCACCCAACCCCGCTGCCCACGCGAGCAGCACCCATTCCACCCCGGAAAGGTGGGAAACAGCTGCCGAAGACACCCCTCGATCCGACCGCTCGCTCCCGGCCATCACTGAGCATCCCGGCCGCCGCGACGCCGAGTCAGAGGGATGAAAGGATGCTCGGAGCTCCAGCCAGGTCTTGGCGATGGGTTGCGGGTGGCGCGGCGGCCGTGCCGAGTCCTTCATCGGTGCCATCCCGAGGGGGTGTCGGTGCCACGGCTTGTCCCCCGGCCACCAGTCCCGGCTCTTCCCGGGGAGGGGGGGTGGGAAGAGGGCTGGGGAAGGAGCCGGGAGCAGCGCCAAGGAGTGCCCGGACGTGCCGGAGAGGCCGGAGGCTGAGGATGTGATATGGGGAAGGGGCAGGAACGGGTCCAGTGGAGCTGCCATCGCCTTTGGGTCGCAACGTAGCACTTTAAATGGTCACTTGGGTGGGCACAATGTGATGCTCAGGGGGCTCGGAAACCCACTGTCCCCTCCCTGAGCACCAAATACCCTTGGGGACAAGCAGGTCCCCAAAGCCCCCTGCATGGGGACCCCACATGGTCCTTCCCTGGGGAGCAGTCCCATCCCCAAGCCTGGGGGAACACGGAGGGGGTCCCCTTGCCTGTGTCCCCCCCCATTAGCACAGTGAGCTGGGTGTGCACTGGGTGTGCAACACGAGATCGAATCACTCCTTTCGTTGGCCAGTTTGTCCTTGGGTTGGTTTCTTTTATTAGTCTTATTTATTAGTATTATTACTTCTTCCCCCCCCCTTTTTTTGTATATCGATCATTTTTGTACAGAACAAGCCTTTTTTGAATAACAAAGAGAAGAAAAGACAAAAAAAGAGACAAAAAAAAGAGAAAAAAACAAAAAGAATCATGATGCAATTTCTTTGGATTGCAAAAAGCAACTCTTTACATTTAAGTGAAGTGTCTTAACATTTTATATTGTTTTAAGAAATATATTTACATATTATATATATATAATATACGTAATATAAATAGAAATATATAAATATTTAAAGAAAAAAAAAAGAGAAAAGAAAAGAAAAGAAATAAATCTCGTCCCGTCTGGTATCTTAGGGGGTGGATTTGCTTCCCTGTTAGCCTATAGCTCCTTGTGATTCTGAGAGGGTCAGTTCCTAGCGGCTTGTGAGCCCTCGTGCTGAGTCCTCATTCTCCATCCAGCACCTTCCTTGTCCTGTCCCCATCCCCATCCCTTGCCGGAGCAGGGGGTGGAAGGGGCTGGGTGCCCCGGGGACGCTGGCACCCATGGGTGATGGCCCCGGGGACGCTGGCACCCACCTCCCTGCAGCAATAGCAGTCACTTGATGTGTGTTATTTCCTTTTTGATGATTTTTTCTTGGTACCAAAGTGAAATACTGTAGCAAAGCCGCAGCTTCTTATGGCCAGGATGGGGTCCCCCCACTCTTCTTCCTCAGCTGCATCCCACCCTGACCTGCACCCATCCCAGTGCTCCTGTGGGTCCATCCTCCTGGCACCCAAGGAGGGGGACTCCCAGAGAGCACCCTGTGTCCTGGGGGCTGCTGTCCCTATTTGTCCTGGGGGAACAAGTGCCACCAGCTCCCCAGTAATACAGACATATGGTGCAAAGTGGTCGGGGGGTGGAGCTGTAGTTAGTGCAGCCCCATCCCAGTAGCACCCATGGGTGTTCCCAGTAGCACCCATGGGTGTTCCATCACCCTTCCTGCTTGGAGCAAGCTCCAGCTGTTGGGATGGGGGGTCTATTCCCTTTGCTGCACCCCAGCTTTGTCCAGGGACCACCCCCCTCCCAGGCATCACCATTGGTGGACCCCCACCTCCATCCAGATCACCTTGCGATGGGTGATGGGGTGCACGGTGGTGGGTGATGCGATGCACAGCGATGGATGACAGGTGCACTGGGTGATGGGGTGCACTGGGTGATGGGGTGCACCCATTTCCTCCCCCCCAGCCCTCCCCACTGCCCATCAGGCTGGTTTCTCTGTGAGCGTATGTGTCTCTGCGTGCGTGTGCGTCCGTCCCTTCATGGCATCACGCAAACCCTCCACGAGCACCGACCCCGGTGCCGGCGCTGAAGCAAAGAGGACATAAACCAAACTCTTCCTTCTGGTTGAGGAGAGATAAAAAAAAAAAAAAAAAAAAAAAACAACGCAGAAAAGGACCAAAAAAAAGAGGAAAACATTGCAAAAAGGATCCAAAAAAAAAGAAAGCAAAGAAGAAGAAACCCAAGCGCTGCCTGCATCGTGCATGTGTCGGAGGCGCCCGCTGCATGCGCACCCCGCTTTACTGTCTGGATGTTGTTAAAGAAAAAAGGTTACTTGTAAAAGGACAAAAAAAAACCATGAAAAAAGAGAAAAAAAAATCGATTCCTCCTACTCTTTAGAAGCTGTTTTGGGGTTTCTACCGCGTCGTGTGTCTCCGCATGAATTTTTCTCGTGAACTGTTTTAAAAGCAAAAGGATTTCAAGAAGAACCAAACCCCCCGAACCGAGGTGTGCGGAGGGTAAAGGTGGGATGAGGGGAGCTGCCCCCGCCACCCTCCCTTGCCCCGTGCCCGCCGCTGTCCCTGTGTCACTGTGGATGCCATGGGTAGTTCTGTGCACAACGTGACCATTGTAACGTGCAAACGCCGATGACAAAGGGTTGCTTTTGGTTGTTTTCTTTTCCCTTTATTACTTTTCTTTTCTATCAGAGTGTCTGGCTTTAATAAAATTACTTTCTTTTTTTCTTTTTGGTTGTTTTCGCTCTCTGGCACATTTTTCACCCCCCACTGTTTGGTCTCTTGGGGATGGGGTTAGGCATCCCTCCTCCTGAGACCTCCCTGGTACCACATTCTCTCTGGGAGATGGGGTGGAACATCCCTGGTCCTGAGACCACCCCAGTGCCACATTCCCTATGGGAGATGGGGTTAGACATCCCTCCTCCTGACACCACCCTGGTACCACATTCTCTCTGGGAGATGGGTTGGGACATCCGTGGTCAAGAGACCACCCCAGTGCCACATTCCCTTTGGGATGGGACCTTGGCACGCTTGTGAGGTGGGCTGATGCCAACCTGATGAAGTTTAACCATGACAAGTGCAGGGTCCTACACCTGGGTCAGAGCAATCCCAGGCACAGCTCCAGGTTGGGCAGAGAAAGATACAGAGCAGCCCTGCAGAGGACTTGGGGGTGTTGGTGGATGAGAAAATGAACATGAGCTGCTGCAGCGTGCGCTCGCAGCCCAGAAACCAACCGTATCCTGGGCTGCATCAACAGGAGCATGACCAGCAGGTTGAGGGAGGTGATCCTGCCCCTCTACTCTGCTCTCAGGAGACCTCACTTGGAGTATTGTGTGCAGTTCTGGTGTCCTCAACATAAAAAGGACATGGAACTGTTGGAACAAGGCCAGAGGAGGCCACGAGGATGATCAGGGGATGGAGCACCTCCTGTATGAAGATAGGATGAGAGAGTTGGGGCTGTTCAGCCTGGAGAAGAGAAGGCTGCGTGGAGACCTCATAGCAGCCTTCCAGTGTCTGAAGGGGGCCTATAGGGACGCTGGGGAGGGACTCTTCATTAGGGACTGTAGTGAGAGGACAAGGGGTAATGGGTTCAAACTGAAACAGGGGAAGTTTAGATTGGATATGAGGAAGAAGTTCTTTCCTGTGAGGGTGGTGAGGCACTGGAATGGGTTGCCCAGGGAAGTTGTGGATGCTCCATCACTGGTGGTGTTCAAGGCCAGGCTGGACAGAGCCTTGGGTGGCATGGTTTAGTGTGAGGTGTCCCTGCCCATGGCAGGGGGGTTGGAACTGGAGGATCTTGAGGTCCTTTCCAACCCTAACTATTCTATGATACTATGGGTCAATGAGGGTGTGGATCCATCTCCTTTCCCTCCAGGCTCTAGAAAAGGCTGGGATAAATCCTTCCTTGGATGCTGCCAGTGCTACATGCCCTGTACCACAGAAAACAGTGGATCCCTGCCCTGACCCCCCCCCCCCCCCCCAAGCAGAGATAATAAGGCAGGAAACCACCTCCTTGAATAACCAGTTTATTTCCAATATATAGACCAGGACTGGAGTGGGGTGAAGCAATGGAGGGGCTGCGGTCGGGGGTGTTGTGTTCTGGGGGGGGAGAGGGGGTGGTTGCACTTTTGCATATACCAGCTCCAAGGCCCAATTCGTACAACACGCCAGGGGTGGGGGGCACATGCAGGAGGGGGTCAGAAGTCATCACTGGTCCAGCACATCCCCTGCTTGGGGCTGGCGCTTTCCATGGAGCAAAACAGCTTAAAAAACCCTTTAGAAATCCTCTGCAGTATCTTACACAGATGGGGACCGTATTTACAGGAGGGGAAGTAAAGAAAAAACCCAACTTTACAGCAAATATTTGCAGAACGTATGAGAACGACACGGAGAAACAGTGATGTGACTGGAGTCCCCCCCCCCCCCCGACACCAGCCATGGCCCATGGTGAGGCCAGGGGGTCCCCGTGTCCCCTTCCTAAAGTGCTTCTGGCCCGGGGGGTAGGAAGGGGAGCGGGGCTGTGCCCTGTGCCATGTGCCACACAGCGGGCTGTGGCTCATGGGGGTGCAGAGGATGGCAGCGTCCCCCCCATTGCCGCAGGATCCCCTTCTCGTCACACGCAGCCCACGGGGACAGCATCCATCAGACCAAGGGCCACCCTGGCTCAGCCCAGACCCCGTGGCACAGAGCACATGGTGTGATGAGACTGAGATCCCGGGGTCCCCAGGGTCCCAAGCAGAGGGTCCCCAGCCCCAGGTCTGCAAGGTTCCCAGCCCAGGGTCCGCAGGGCTCCCAGCACAGGGAATGTCCCCAGCAAATGCAGCCACAGCGCCCAAGGAAGTGCCAGCACTTCCCATTGCCATGGCCAGGGACAGCATTGCCTGGGGTGGAGACAGTGCCCATGGGTCCCCACAGCCCTCCTGGCACTGCTCACTGCTGTGACATGGGACCCAGCCTGTCCCCAGAGCCACCACGTGGCTTTGTCCCACCGGGGACCATGGGGACTTGTTAAATAAGAGCAGCTTGTCCAGAGCACGCTTAAATAGAGGAACAAAGGTGAGTCCTTAAGTTAAACCCTCTGGGTGATGGGAAGCAGTGGGGGGGCACATCCCATGGGGGTCACAGACACTGTGGGAAGCGCAGGGGGGCCGGCGGACCGGGGCTGCCGGGGGGACTCTTGGTACCCGATGCCTCACCGGCAATGCCAGGCTGTGCCAGGGGCCGGGCTTTGGTGGACTCCAGGCTGCTGAGCCCCGAGTCCTTGTCATGGCATGGTCCTGGGGTCACCTCCATCCCGCGTGGCTCCTTCCACTCGTTGCAGTTGAGGTCCTTGATGCCTGCCGGGCACCACCACCGTGTGCCGGCGCCAGCTGCTCTTCTTGCGGCGCGTCTCTGGGGAGTGGGCTCGGCGCAGCAGTACCCCCATGTCATCGGCAGAGCCCCGCAGGCGCTGCCGCAGCTGCTCCCGCAGCGAGGGACCCCAGCCCTGCTCCTCCTTGGTGGCCATTGCGGTGTCACCGGCCGGCCGGGGCCGCGCCAGCTTCCTGCGGGCCAGCGTGTCGCACTGGATCAGGCGGTGGGAATTGAAGGAAGGGCGGCTCAGGAGCCCCTTGTCCTCATCCCCGCTGCCGCCGACCGCCTGCCCCAGCCGGCGCTGGGCACCCTCCCGGCTCTCCGTGTCCGTCTCCATGTGGCTGAGCTCGCTGCGCTCATCATCCGCTTCCTCCCCGCGGCTCCCGGCCACCGACTGCACCTCGGAGCACAGGCTGCGGTCCATGGTGGACAAGGTGGAGTAGCCCGACACGATGGAACGGGCATCGGGAGCTGGCTCGGACATGGCATCCCCGGGCTCCAGGGAGCTCTCCCGCTCCATCCTGGCCAGGGCTGGGGGCCGCCGGCTCGGTGCGGGTGCCGCGGGGGGCTCTGCCATGTCCCGGCAGGATGGCCGCGGTCCCCTTGTCCTCCTGCTCCCGGCCTGGAGCATCCCTGCGCTCCGCGTCGTCGTCGGTGCTGCTCCCGACGCCATCGGCCTCTCTCCTCTTCTTCCTCTTGCGTGCGGCGGCCGAGACGAAGGGGATGGCGAGGAGCTCCTGGTGCGGCGGTGCCTTTCGCGACGGCCACGTGCCCTGGGAATATAGTGATGCCAGGGTAAGGGATGGCGGTGCCAGGGTTAGGGATGAGCTCCATGTCCAAGACATCGCATCTCTCCCTGCCAGCCCCCAGCCCCGCACCCTCTTACCTTCGGTTTGGCGGAGCCGCTGCGGGTCGAGCCTGTAAAGCAGAGGGGAAAGGGGGGTTAACCAGGCCCCCCAGGAGATGGGTGAGTGCTGGGGAAGGGAGGTGTTGGGTAGAGCTGGGGGATGTTGCTCCATTCCCCACACCAGGATGGGGACATGCTGGGGCCATCAGACCGGCTGGTAAACAGGGATGCCAATGGATCTGGTGATGCCTAAAGGCTGGGGGGGCTCCAGTGGTGCCCAGGACCACTTGCCTGTTGTAGAGCCCCAGAGTAAGGATTGGGATAAGGGGGAAACACACACACAGCCAGGACCCCAGCAACAGGACTCCAACCCTCCCGGGGCCACAGGGCACAGAGGGGCCTCGCAGTGGGCACGGTGCTGCCGTTGCCACAGCACCAGGTTGGGGCATGGGGAGCCGGATCAACATCATCCAGCCTTGGAGCGGGGTCTGAGATGGGCTGAACCGGAGAGGGCTGGGACTTGGCCCAGCTCCACAAGGGTAAAGGGCAAATGGGGACAGGGAGGTGACAATCAGCCCTGGCCCCGCTGCTACGGTGTGAAGGACGAGGACAAGACAACAGACACCCTCTCCCACCCAGCATGCCCCAGGATGGGGTTAACAGCCGCTGACAATGAGAGAGGGGGGAGGCAGAAAGGGGGTGCAGACCCTCCCTGGGTCATTGGGACTCCCATAGCCCAGTATTTGAGTGTGCTGGTCTCGGGATACCAGCACCCATCACTGCTGGCGGATGCCAACAGCATCCCCAGCACCGCAACATGAACCAACCCACAAGAGAACCAGGGTTTAAGGGTTTGGGGGTCCCCAGGTGCTCAGCAGCCCCTGGGGCTGATGCTGGGGACCCTGAGGACAGTGAGCAGGCAGGACAGGACCCTCTTCCCTCCCTGCTCCCACTCTCTCATGGTCATCCCCGAGCAGTTAGTGCGTGAGCAATGCACCCAGAATCAAACTGTACCCGCTCTAGCTCTCGAGGAGGTCCGCTGGAGGAGGAAGAGGAGGAGGAGAAGGAGGAGGAGGAAGAGGACAGCACAGAGAAGTTCAAGGAAAGAACGTAAGAAATCACTTGAACACCAAAGTCTCCCAGGCTCCGGGTTGGCAGCATGGGCCAGTGCAGGGGTCCCGTGGGCTTTGAGAGGGATGAGGAGCAGCCACCGGAGAGAAGGGTGATGGGAAAGGACAGAGAGGTGGCCCTGCTGGCACTGGAGGGGGATGTCCCTACTTTCCAGTGAGGAAGGCACTGGGATGTCCTGCTCCAGCACACCCAGGGTTTGCCATGGCCATGGCTGCCCATAGTGGTGTGAGCATGAGAGGACGCAGCAGTGGAGAGGGGCCTTGGGGTGTCCCAGTGCCAGGACCGGGGGGACCGGTGCCGCAGGATGCTGCTCCTCACCTGCGGCATCGCCGGGTGCCGCGGTCCTGCCGATGTTGGGGAGCAGGTACTCGATGTTGGGCACGGACTGAGCCTCCTTCTCATCCACGGGGGTCTGCAAGGGAACAGTGGTCACCCCTGGCTCCCAGTCCCGCCCTGTGCTCCCCCTGCCCCACCAGAACACCCCCATAGGGACGGGACTCACCTTCTCGCCCTTGTCCTCCTTGTCACTGAAGAACCAGTCCGACTGTGGGGGGAGATGGAAGAGGGGTTATGGACCGATGAGGAGCTCGGTGTGGCCAGGGAGCCCCGTTCCCCATTCCCGGGGTGCGGATCAGCCTCCCCTCCATCCGCGCTGATGCCCAACTGCCCACCAGTGCCACTTACGTGCTGGATGAGGGTCTCCACGATTTTGTAGCGGTCGGGCATGTGTGTCACCATGTCGGTCATGTTGTCCTCAGACGTCCGCACCAGTGTGGGGCCGAACACCAGTGCCAGGTTTCGGGGTTCCATCTGCAACAGGAGCCAGGTTAGTGCCTGTGCCTTGGTGTTCACCACTCCATCAGGCACCCATCTCCCTTCCCACCACACTGCAGCCATGGCTCAACCCAAGGTAGGGGTGCTTGAGGTGAGGTAGGGGTCCAGGAGAGCCCCAGGATGGGCAGTACCTTGTTCTTCTCTGAGTGGTCAGCAATGGTCTTCAGATGCCCCACCAGGAACTTGAGTGTCTCATAGTAGTGACCTGGCAGGTCCCGTATCTGTGGGGAGGCACCAGGTCACCTCTCTGCTCACCCCCTTCACCTTCCCCATCCACACCAGCCCCCAGAGTGTGGGGTTCCAGGGCTGTGCCCCCCACCCCAGACCCTGCCCCATCTCCTTACCAGCTTCCGCAGCGTCCTCATCCTCTCGCTGGCATCCTCTATGCGGTTGGCCTCGATAAAATCATTGTACTTATCTGAAAGTGGGACATGGGGGGGTCAGAGCTGGGAGGAGGGGACAGGGCACCCCCCCGAGGCCAGGGACCCCCGCATGCACCAGAGGGATGGGAGAGACAAGGACAAGGGCTGGCCCAGGGGACTCATAGAGGATGGGGTCTGCAGTGCCTTGGGTGTACACTGGCTCACTGTGTCACAGGGTCTGGGGACCTGTCCCCAACACAGGACAGGCTCTGGGGATGCCTGGTGAGCACCGTGGCCATCAGCACACGGTCATCTGTGGCCACTGATGGCCCCGGTGCAGTGACTCACCGTCAGTGAAGAGGGGCTCGGGCAGCTTTCGGAAGAAGGATTTCAAGAGGCTGCTGATGACGTTCAGGTCCTGCCACCGCTGTGGGGAGAGAGGAGGATGCTCAGAGGGACCACACCAGGCAAAGCCGGTTGCCATCCAACTCCCCAAGCCCTGGGAGTCCCAGGCCACCAGCACCGAGGGGGACGTCAGCCAGCGATGACCACATCCCTGCATCTGGCAGGGAAAGACCTGCGGCATTGCAGCAATGTGGCAGGATGCGAGAGGACAAATGCGTCCCCAGGCTGGCACCGGCACTGCTGCCACCCACCGCTAGGCGGCCCTGCCACTCCAGGGACGGTCACAGCGATGGGGACAGGGATGATGATGGGGATAGGGATAATGATGGAGACAGGGATGATGGTGGAATGACGACAGGAATGATGATCATGATGGAGACAGGAACAATGACAGAGACAGGGATGATGATCATGCTGGAGACAAGGATGATGATGGGAATAAGGATGGTGATGGGGACAGCGATGATGACCATGTTGGAGATAGGGATGATGACGGGGACAGCGATGATGATTATGTTGGAGATAGGGATGATGACGGGGACAGCAATGATGACCATGTTGGAGATAGGGATGATGACGGGGACAGCGATGATTATGTTGGAGATAGGGATGATGACGGAGACAGGGATGATGATCATGATGGGGACAGGGATGATGATGAAGACAGTGATGATGATGGATTCAGGCATGCTGACAGAACCATGAGCCAGGACAACAACCTCAGAGCATCCCAGCAGCCTGGAGACAGCGATGGGGACAGGGACACTCAGCCCACCCTGCCCTCACCTCATCCTGCAGGTTGATCTCGGTGGCTCCCTTGTTGAGCTGCTCCTGCAGGCTGGACACCACCGCGTTGTTGCCGGGCACGCGGTAGATGCCCATGTACTCCAGCCCTCGGTCCTCCACCACCTTGCAGCAAGCTTCGACAATCAGGGGGACGTTCTGCAGGGACAGGAAAGAGGTGATGGAGGTGCCAGGGCTGCATGGGGTCCCCAGAGGGCTGGCACTGCCACCACGGCTGTACCTTGTTGTCCGGGGCAGGCTGGCAGTCCTCCAGCCTCACGCCAAAGGCCCTGGGAGCAGATTTCTTGTTCTTCTTCATGATATTGATGCCCCATGGAGCTTTTTGGGAGCTGCTATCATCTGGAGAGAAAAATACCCACATCACTTGCTAACAAGCTAACAGAAAGAGCATCCCTACTGCCCTATAGGGATGAACATGATGGCAGCCCTGGGGTGAGCCCTCCATCCTTGCAAAGTCGCCGGGTTTGCTGGGGTGTCCCCCATGCAAGGGTAGGACCTACCTTTCGTGACAGCCGCATCCTGCCTGGGGGACCGGGGCGTGCTGGTTCCCGTCTGCTTCAGGAACTCGGCTCGGATCCCCAGCCCACGAGAGCCCTTGGGTGAGGAGGAATCGGGCTTGGTGCCCGCGGGGCTGCAGGGAGAGCAGGAGGCTCAGGCGGAGCATGGCCAGGGGAACACCAGCCCGGCGCAAAACACCTCCTGGCATCTCTGCCCAGCATCCTCCAGGACCCCTGGGGAGCACTGAGCTGCTTTAAACCCTCTGCTCGGTGCCAGTTTGGTTGAACCGGACCCTGCCGGCAGCCTGAGCGCAGCCAGGCGCAACCAGCACCTCCAGCACTGCCCCGTCAAGGCAGGCGCTGGCTTTGCTCCATCACTTTACAATCGAGGTGAATAAAGCACTCGGGGTCTCGGTGCCCTCCGGCCCCGGGTCCGTACCTCACTTTCCGGTAGTCGTTTAACTTCTTGTTGATAAGTGCTTGGCTGGCAAAACCGGGGTCCTGGGGAGGCAGAGAGAAGAGGGGAAGGGAGAGCTTGAGCAGCGCATCCCAACGGAGGCAAGTCCATGCTCTGCCGGGCACCACGCGGGGCCAGGCAGGACCAGGCAAAGGCAGGAGCAGGTCCCTGAAGTGCTGCCCTGCTGAGGTCTCCAGAGCTCCTTGCCACGCACGGGGTCCGGACGCAGAGGCTCAGGGATGAGCACATCCCTCCATGGCACACACACCTCCGTCTGCCCGCACCAGGCGCACCCGCGGCACCACAGAGCATCCAAAGACACGCGCTTTATCCCTGTGGGATGCTGCCCGCAGGGTCCTGCCCAGCGACACCAGCAGGTCCCCAGACAGCTCCAGCCCGGCAGCACCACCCCTGCGCTGCCAGCACCACTGAGCACCCTCCAGAAAGGGGCTGTGCCACAGAGAACCAGAGACCGCACCGAGCTCAACGCACCCTCCAGGGCCGGAGCCTGCCACAACCTTGGCACAATCACAGCAACCAAATGAGACCATAGCGGCACATCCAGCCCCACACACCCTGCGCTGGAGCCCACAGCCTCGGGGAGCAGCTCTCCCCATCTCACACCAAACAGCCCATTGTACAGACCATGGCAAAGGGTCAGCCCGACCTGGCAGCGGCACCATGTGGACACCGTGCCCAGCGCTGCCAGGCAGCTCCCTGCCCAACGTCTCTCCATGGAAGGAACCACAACACAGCGCAGTGAAGACAAAACACACCACGGCAGAGCCGCGCACGCTCCTGTCCCTCCACACCACCAAATGCTGCCGGTGGACCCGGCACTGACCCTGCCTGCGGTGCATGGAGCCACACCACCACTTCCAAGCACCTCGACGCACCCTGCCCTGGCCAAGGCCAGCGGTGCCGCGCTCTTCTTGGACGCCGCGGCACCATTAAGCCCTCACGCACCCCTGGGAGCACAGCACCGTGAGCTCCGCACCAGCCCGGGCTGGCCGTGGCCTGGGGAAGCAGCACAAGGCAAAGAGCCGGAGAGAGCCGAGGCGGTTAGTGCCGGGAGAGCCAGAGGCAGGCGGGAGCCCCGTGTGGCTCTCACCTCGCCCTCAGCCTTGCTGTTCTCCCTGATGACTTTGATCCAGGCCAGCATGTCTTCCCGATCCTCTGCCTGAAAGAGATATTCACAGAAGTCAGCGGTCGTCAGGCGGAAGACGTGCTTCCTCTTGGTCTCGCTGTAGGAGATGTCCACCAGGCACGCTTGGATGCTGATCGGCGGCTCCTCCTCACCTGGGGCCGGGGCGCAGGTCACCGCCTCCCGCCTGTCCTTGCACAGGTACAGCGAGTGGGTGCGCAGCACGGCGAAGACGCGCTTCCACTGCCGGATGCCTCCACCGACCTTCTGCGGGGAGAAGGGACGGGGCACGGACCTCAGGGATGCTCGCGGTGGGGAGCGTCCCCGCTGCGTGGCCGGCTGGGCTCGGGTGGGCGCCCGCATACCTTCCCCTTTTTGGTGAGGATCTGCTTGCAGTGGAGCCAGCCCTCCTTCCTCACGGCGCTGAAAGGGATGTCCGAGAGGTCGGAGGTTGAGTGTCTTTTGGAACGGGCGTCTTCCGACGTGCCAAGGCTGTCCAGAGACTGTGGGGGGAGCAGAGGGCACCATGAGGGTGGATGCCAGCAACACCCTTTGCTCCACCAGTGCTCCACCCAGGCAGAGCAACCCTCCTATAGAGGTACCCAAACCTCAGCATCACACAACACTCACCCCATCGGTGAAGAAGCTCCTCAGCATGCGGAGGCTGGGGACCCGGCTGGGCATCCTCCTGGGGGGAGAGCAGCCCCCGTGAGTAGGATGATGGGGAGGGAATGGGAGCCGTGTGGTGCTGGGTCTGGGAACTGGGGAGCCAACCCTACCTTAGGATCTTCGCCTCATCCCGAAATGCGTTCAGACCATCATCGCAGGACTTGGAGCGCTCGGTGGTGATGGCCAGAAGGTAGGAGGACCGGCGGCCAGCCTTGATGCTGCCTGCAAGGGGGAGAAGGGCAAAGCCCACTGCTCAGCCCAGTGGGCAGAGGGCAGAGCTGCAGGGTGAAGGGGTGCTCCTGCGCATCCTGCCCCACACCATGGCCCCAGGGATGGTTCTCCTTCCCCCCAGCACTTACTGCAGTCTTGGGAGTAATGCCGGCTCAACGCAAAGGCGAAGGTGGGTGAGGAGGGGCTGGTGGCAACGGCGGGTGCTGAGTTCATGGCGCTGGAGACCACGGAGGAGGCAGGAACATGTTTGGCCTTCAGGTCGATGCTGGGGCTGGTGGGTTCATCTGTGAGAGGGGCGGGCGATGTTAAAGGAGGGGTTGGGGCAGGGTAAGACCCTGCTGGGACCCCTCAGCAGATGGTGGGTTTGCATTGCCTGAGCTGGGGGCCATGTTCCCATCCGCAGCAAAGCCAGGATGTGCCCGGAACCCTGCACAGATCGCCCATACCCTGTCCCAAGCCTCCCCTGGGGTCCCTTCCCTGCAGGCTGCCGTGAGGGATGGGGCAGAGCTGGTGGCTCCCCCAGACCCATTCGGGTCCCCACAGGCAGAGGTGTCTGGGCAGGGAGATCCCGAGTGGGACAGGGCGTGCATCATCCCATATCCCTGTCCCCACTTCAGAGCAGGGCAGGAGCGTACAGGGCTCCAGTTCACACCCAGTAAGAGGTACCAGGAGCTGGGCAGGGGCTGCAGGACAACAGAGAGAGGGATCATAGAATCCCAGCCTGGTTTGTATTGGAAGAGACCTTAAAGCTCATTCAGTTCCAACCCCTGCCACGGGCAGGGACACCTTCCACTGGAGCAGTTGCTCCAAGCCCCTGTGTCCAACCTGGCCTTGAGCACTGCCAGGGATGGGGCAGCCACAGCTTCTCTGGGCACCCTGTGCCAGCGCCTCAGCACCCTCACAGGGAAGAACTTGTGCCTTATCTCCAACCTGAACTTCCCCTGTTTCAAGTTAAATCCATCGCCCCTTGTCCTATTGCTACAGACCCTGTTGAGGCTGCTGGAGCCCAAACCCTGGCACCCCACCACCAGCACCTGCATCCCTGCTTGGGACATCTCCATAGACAGAAACCGTGCAATGCTCCCCATCCCCAGACGTGTCCTCCCTGGCTCAGGACTTGCTAAACCCCCCTTCTGGAGCCAGCCCCACTCACCGATGAAGGGGATGGAGGCCAGCGAGTCCTCGGGGGCCGCCAATGGAGCCACGCGCCGGCCCTGCCGCTCGGCTGCCGGCCTGTCCCCTTTGCCACTGGCCGGCGGCGGTTCACAAATGTCCATCTCCTTCACCCCCTCGGGGAAGACAAAGTTCATCTGCCGCAGGGGAACCGGCACCTTGCGGCCCGAGGGCGGCTTCTGCCTCAACACCACCTCATCCCTCCGCTCCTCCGGCTGCTCAGGCACCCGGCCGCTCTCCCTGGCCGCGGCGGGGACCGGCGGGGGCCCGCTGGGTGGTGGCACAGTGGGGACCACGCTCTCCAGGAGCGGGGTGGCCGTGCGCTGCGGGATGCTGAAGGTGGGCAGCCCACCGAACGCCGGGTCGCGGAAGGAGAGGGCGTGCAGCAGCCCGGTGCGGCGCTGGAAGGACGGGCTGTAGCTGCGGTAGCCGATGTACCCCGAATCGTCCGCGCTCTGCAGGTTGGGCTGTGATGGATGCTTCTGCACGGGCGCCGGCTCCCGCGAGGAAGAGGAGGAGGAGGAGGAAGGTGTGAAGGAACCATGCGGGACGTGCTGCCCGACCGTGGTGGCGACCCGGCAGAGCCTCTCCCGGTCAAGGTGATGTGCGAGCAGCGCGCTGGGCTCCAGAGCCTCCATGGAGCGCCCGTATCTACCCAGGGCATGGTCGGAGCGGGCGCGGGGGGCCCAGCTCTCACGGCTGGGCTGCAGCAGGGTGTCATGCGAGGCGCTGTGAGGCCAACCCCGGGGGGCCCTGGCCGAGCCCCCCAGGCGGTCCTGGGACACGCTGCGGGAGCGGGGGGGCATGGCGTGCCGGCGCTCCTCCGAGGCGCTGCGCCGTGGCTCCTGGCTGCTAAACCAACGGGATAGAGCCTGCTGGCATTCCTGGCGCCCCGGCACCCGCTGGCTGCCGCTCGCTGCATCCCGGCGGGACCGACCGGCCCCCGACAGCCCCCCGGCACCCTCCTTGAAGCCGCAGTGAGTCCGGTGCTCCGGGAGGTGCTTGGGGAAGCTCAAAGAGGTGGTGGAGGGGATCCCATAGCGGTCGGATGCGCTGGGGCAGCCGGGGCGGGAGAAGGAGCCGGGGTGGTGCCCGTGGGGTGCGGTGGGGCGCGGGGGGAGAGCCCCGGGTTGGGGCTCATCGGGGCGATGCGCGGGGCTGCTGAGCGGGGATGCGGCTGTGGTGCGGTGGGGACGGGTGTCCGGTGGCTGTCCTGGGGGGGGTTCGGCACCCCGGGCCTGGAAGGTGTATGTCTTGCGTGGGTAGCAGATAGGAGGGGGCTCGGGGATGCTCTGCGCCCCACCGGAGTATGGCTCATTGCCCTTCAGGTAGGCATCCTGGGAATACGCCTGCGGAGGGATGGGGGGGTCAGGGACACAGCCCCTTATTCCCAGTTCCCACCCCATGAGCAAACTCCCTCATTGGGGACAGATGGGCAGGGCTGGCTGCAACCCCCCCCCACACACCCCTGTTCCTGCTTTCCCATGGGGCCCCCAGCTCTGAGCAATGCTCCCACCAGCACCGTCCCTTCCGCCCTTCCCTCTGCTCCTTCCCAAAATACCCCGGCACGGCTGCCAGGCCCGGTTCTCCCGTCTCACTTTTCACTGACTCCGTGCCCAGGGATCCTCAGAGCAGGAGACAGGCACAGGCATGAGGCTCGCCTGCTTCCTAGGGCTGTAAGACCCCCCTGTCCAATGGGAATGGATCCCTCACACCTGGTGACACCCAATAGCAAAGCCGGGGGGGGGGTGGGTACCATCAGTGATGGAGCAGCCCCTTAGGTTTGGGAGGGCAGGAATGTACAGGGAACCCAAGCCCTGGAATCAGCCCAGCCCCTGGTAAACTCACCAGCTGGAGGATGTCCTCATCCTTGGGCATGATGGAGAGCTCCAGCACATCATCACTGCAGGGAAAGGGGATGGAATCATGGAACCATATCATGGAACCCCGGACTGGTGTCTGCTGCAACGTGTCCCTTTCCTGTCACCTCCCAACCCCGGGAAGGGGACTCACCTGTTCTGGATCAGCGCAATGACTTGTGAGTAGGTTTTCCCAATGATACTCTCCCCATTCACTTTGACCAGCCGGTCCCCTGGGGAGGAGACAATGTCATCACAGGTACACGGGGAGCTGATGGCACTGGGCTGTCCCCACAGTCACTCACAGCAGGGTCTGAACATGCCCGGGGCTTTTGCCGGAGGCAGAGCCAGGTCCCATTTGGCAAGAGGAGCCATGGGAACCCCAAAGCCACCCTAACCCATGGGGACCCCAATGATGCTCAGAGCATCCTAGGCCAGGGACAAGAGACCAGAGCCCAAGCAGAGCCAGGGAGTGAAGGGGGAGAAAAAGGAGGGAATGCAAGAAAGCAAGCAGAATAAGCAATGAAGTCCCTGTCAGAGCAGGCAGAGCATCATGTGCATCGCCAGCATCATGTGCATCACCAGCATCATGCGCATCACAACTCACCGGTGTGCAGCCCAGCCTGGTGCGCCGGCCCATCCTCCCGCACGCTCTTCACAAAGATGGTATCCATGGGCTCCAGGCGGCTCCGGGGGGCTCCTGCTCCCAGGGGACAGAGCATCAGGGAATCACCAACCCATCCCATGGCAAGGAGCATCCTTGGTCCCTTGCAGTAACCCCTTTGCCTGCCCCTGGGACATGTGGGGCACAGCCCTGCCCTGGGCAGAGCTTGGGGCCGCCCCAGCACCCTCAGCCACAGCTCCACTTGAAGGTCTGTTCCAACCTGGTTGATTCCAGGATTCTCCCCAGCGTGGCTGTGGCCACACTCCTCTGCAAGGGTGAAAGCCATCGGGTGCTGCCAGAAATGGAGGGCAGAGGATGGATGGCAAAGGAACAGCGTCAACAAGGGATGCTGAACCCGCTGGGGACCATCCGGAGTGGGGCCAGTGTCCTCCCAGCCCTGGTGGGTGCTGGGTCTGGCCCCTGCTGCCTGCTCTGGCTCCCTGGGCCGTGTCACCCCACCAGCACCAATGTGTTCTGACACCTTCACATTCACTCATGTCAGCACCAGCCGCAGGGAGCAGAGCAGGGCCGTGTCCCTTTCCCAAACCCCTTGTGCTTGGCCAAGCTGCCCACTTGAAGGGGCCACTCCACAGCCCCTCTGGCTTCAGGATAGACCCCTCTTCAGGCACAAGGTCCTATGAACATCCCAAGGGCTTTGGGGACACCAAAACACCACGAAGCTTCCCCACCAGCCAGTGTTTAGGGCTGCAGTGCCAGCCAGTGGGGACAGTGAACTGTGACACCCCTATGCCCCCATGTGCAGGGTCCCTCTGGTGCTCACCTGCTCGGTTCCCATTCTCTTCCTCCTGCCAAGACAAAAGAAACACATTTATTTGGTGGCCAGGACGAAGCAGAGGGGACCAGGAAGGGACCCAAGGGGTGCCAGTGCCATGAAGCCCCATGTGGGACCCACCGCAGCCCCCTGGTACCCAGCTGGTGGGGAAGGGGCTGGTTGTGGGGCAGGGGAGCAGGAAAGACCCCAGCCAGCACTATGGTGGCATCGCACCCTTTTCCTGAGCCACCAAGTAGGGGAGAGCCTGAATGCCCGCAGTAGGGTCCCAGTGGAGGGATGGAGGTAGCCAGGGGCACCCACATGAACATAGCACCCAGGCAGTGAGTGCCAGTGGCTGGGACCCCCCTGGGAAGGGGATGGGCTTGAATAGGCATCCTCAAGGCTGCAGTGGGCATTGCAGGGGGGTCCCAGCACCCCATTCCCAGCCACAGGCAGGGAAAGCCCTGGGAGCCAAGTGGATTTGTCCCTTCGGTGGGCTCCTGCCCCGCATCCTCCCATTGGGATCCTCCTTCAGAGCCCAGCTGGGGCAGAGCACAGGGTGCTGGTCCCCACATGGAGCTGCACCCATTGTGCTGAGCACCCAGCCCTGCATGGAGCGAGCAGCATCCTGCCTGCATCCCAGGGAGGTACCCAAGCACCGGGAAGGGATTCCTCACTCCACAAGTGCCGGATTCTGCTCTCTCCAAGGGGGGGCAGAGGCTCAGCTCCAGCCAAGAGCGGGGACAGAGCCCCAATGTCCCCAGGATGAGCAGGTCTCTCCAGGGTGCTGGGATGGGAGCAGTCTCCATCCCAGTGCGACAGAGGGACATTCCCAGTGAGGGAGCTGGAAGTATCTCTCCACGGTGGGAAGGAGAAGCCCCATCCTGCAGCCTCGGCACACACCATTGCCTGTGCCGCGGTGCCACGGCGGCAGGCGATGGGGACACCGAGAGGCCCCGGAGGCACGGCCTCACCCTGTCCCTGCCTCTCCTCACCCTGCGGCACCCAGCGCCCTTCCTGGCCCCCAAGGCAGCCCAGCAGCGCCGTTGCCATGGCTGGGGCTGAGGCACGGTGCGGTGAGCACGGCGCTGCCCTCACCCTCCCGGCTGAGTCAACCCCACCGAAACTCAGCCCCCGGACCTGGCTGCCCGCCGGCACCCATGGGTGCTGAGCCAGCCGCACCGCACCCTGCCCCGCCGGCTCCAGCTGCCGGCAGCTATTCCCAGTGTTCCCAGCGTCTTTCCAAGAGCATCTCCACCTCCCGGCGCTGATCCGGCTCCTTCCCACACGGTCCCATGTCCTCCCGCCCTGGTGCCCAGTGTAGGCACCAAGTCCCTCTCTCCTGGAGGATGCTTTAGGAAGTGAGGGGGTCCGTTCAGTCCATCCCCATGGGAAAAGCTTTTCTGCTCAGGTCCGTGTTGCCGGTGTGAGCAGGGAAGTGCAGGCAGGATTCGAGGAAGCAGAATCAGGAGCCTTGGAAAAGCGCCGTGACAGAGGATGCTGAGGGGGGACTCCAGGGAATTGCTTCTCCCCACCCACTTCCCACTGTGGTTCCCTGTGGGGAGGAGGCTGCCAATGCCAACCCATGGGTCAGCAAGAGCCGTGGGGCTGTGAAGCTCCAGGGTGACGGGAGCATCCAGGTCCACTCCCCCCAGAGCAGGGAAAGGGCTGAGACGGATAATGCAGCTCCCAGACCCTTCTCCCTTCATCTGCATGAAGCTGCCACTGCAGAATATGGGGTGAGAGGAGGATTTTAGACCCCAGGAGCTTGGAGCTGGCATGGCAGGAGAGCTGGATCATTGCCTTCAGGTGCAGAGGGCACCACAGTCCATGCTGGAAGCTGCTGGGAGGTTTGGCATGGTCCCTCTATCCCAGAATGGAAAAGTGTCGTTTGGATGAGGGTTTCTTGATGGCTCGGAAGGTGCAGGAGGTGAAGGCCAGCGCAGGGTTGGTCCCTCCAAAAGGCAGCACCCAGGAAGGGTCCAGGCTGCAGCCACTGGGTCCTGGGGCAGATCCAGCCCAAAGCTTCCAACCAGGAAAATTGGGAGCCAAAAATGGGAATTGCAGTGCCCTTGTGCGGTTCACTTCAGCTCGAGCAGCATCCTGCTGTGCCAAGCCTCCCCCTGCCGTCTGGGGCTCTGAAGTGCCTTTTTCCTGCCATTCCCAAGGATGCCAGAGCCATATGGGGAGCTGAGGGATACTCTGTTCCCACAGCCAGCCGTGTCCCTGCCAAACGGTTTCGGGACAGCTCAACTTGTCAACTTGCTCAGAGCCCATCTCCGAGGGCTCCTTCATCCCAGGGTACCCCAACCAAGCAGGTGATGGACAGCCCCGTTCCCACCCTTACACAACCATCCTGCATCCCACCATGACACCGACAGCCCCGGGGATGTCCCTATGGGGGGGGTCCCAGCCCTACCTTGGTGCTGCAGTGCACCGCAGACTCCGGGGGGTAGACGATGAAGTGGCGCAGGGTGAAGCCAAACCCTCCCTGCGAGCTCTTCCGCAGCAGCACCGTCTTGGGGCCCACCCAGGGGAAGGAGCCCTCGGGGGGCACGTTGGCATTTGGGGATGCCCCATCTCTTCGGCCTGGTGTCGGCTGTTGGGGGGACAAGGAGGAAGATGTCGCTTCTGGAGGGGGGTGCAGGGAGTCACCCCCATGCCTGCCCACCCAAAGCCCTGCGCTTGGGGTTGAGATCTGCCCAGAGCTCTCAGGAACCCCCTTCCCCAATCCCAGTGAATTCCAGCCACCAAAGACCATCCCCTAAAACTCCTTGGATTGGGAGAAGACGCATAGAAAGGAAATTAATAAAGGGGGGAAGGGAGGAATGAGCCATGCCTGGGGGTCTGGATGGGACCCAGGAGGCAGCGCAGCAGGAGGAGGGATGGGAGTGGATGGGGGAAGTAGGGACAAAAGGTCCCATTCTGATGACGCTGTTGTAATAACCTAGGGCAAGCCGGAAAGAGCCGCTGGATGAGTGATGCTTCCCGAGACAGGGCAGGGACCTGGCACCATGACGGGCGCTGGCAAAGGAGCCTGCCTGGAGCAGCAGATGGAGTCAGGAGGGACACGGCTCCATCCCGGTGCTGGGATGGGGAACAGGGCCACAGCAGAGCCATGGGCATCCTGCCTCGCACTGGGAACAGAGCCTGGGGACAGCAGGAAAACAGACACCTTGGCTGAGCCTGGGAGGGTTTATAGCGCTGCCCCGGTGAGGGATGTGGCTGCACATCTGGCTGCACATCTGCCAACCCCGCTGCGGCAGGAGCAGCCCCATGGCCAAAGGGAGCTGAGGGCCCTTCCCGGTGCCTCGGCAGCACCGATTCCTGCTGAAACTGGAGAAACCAGCAATCTGGGAGCTGCAGGGACAGGCAGGGCAGTGACAGCCAGGCAGGATGGGTCCTGCCCCGGCGGGATCTCCTTCCCCACCGCAGCAGCGGGGAGTCAGCCCATCCCGGGATGAGGGTGTTAAAATTCAGGCGCTGTCTGGGTTGAAGGGATGGATGGGGAGCGGGGAGGGGAAAGGGACACACAAAGGGACAGTGGCACAAAAAAGCCTTTGTCTGTGCTGTGCTGAGTGGGCCTTTTCGCTGCCGGGGGGGGGGGGGGAAATGTGACGGCAGCTCAGCAGGGCCAGGCTGAGCCCCCGGTGCCGGCACGTCCCACACGGGCCCCGCTGTTGGGGGTCCCGTCCCCATGGGGATCAAGGTCTCCATGGTGAGGGCACAGCTCTGGCACTGCAGCCCATGAGGTATCACCCTGGCACAGCACCCACTCCGTCACTGCCAGACCCAACTACAATGGCTTTGGGTGCTCGCAGACAAGGCCAGGTTGGACAGGGCTTGGAGCAAGCTGCTCTAGTGGAAGGTGTCCCTGTTCATGGCAGGGGTTGGAACTGGGTGAGCTTTAAGGTCCCTTCCAACACAAACCATCCTGGGATCCTCTGACCCCACAGATACCCCAAAACATGGCAGAGAGCAGCAACGCTCCGAACACCAGCACTGCAGAGCCAGAACCCCCCCCGACCAGCATCATACGGGGGGTAAAGCTCCCCAGGAGCCCCCAAAGCCTCGACCGGTGACCCAAAACCAGATGGCAACGGGCGCCCCACACTCCCGGGGGACCCCCATCCCTTTGCCCAGGGGCCATCCCGGCGCCTGTCCCCATCTGCGCCCTCCATTGTGTCCGTGGCTGCTGGATTATTTTTAAGCTGACAGCTGAATGTGCCCTGCTGATTTTAACCGGCACAGACAAGCCTCGGAGAGGGCAGGATCAGTGCAGACACCACCACAGCACCGACCCGCAGGGATAGGGATGTGTGCCTGTGCTCACAGCCACACCACAGCCATAGCCATGGCTCTATCCCGAGGTTCTGTAAGTCATGGAGGAGGAGGAATCCCTCAGGAACGCTCCCATCCCACAGGGACCCAGCGCCCTGATCCCACTGCCAAGGATGGGGGTTCACCTTGCCTTGATTAAGTCTCCTTTGGGACTGTTACAGCCTCAGCGTGGTGGTTTTCCCACTCCAGATCCCTTGTGCCCTCATCTGATGGAGGGAGTCAAGCACTGCAGTGACCCAGAGACCCTGCAAACCATCCCAGACCACTGTGCCTCAGTTTCCCTCTTCACCCCCCCCCCCATCTCGGAGCTTTCTGAACTGCAAAGCCCCCAGTGTGGGCTCGGATGTGCCTCTAACTTGGACATCCCGCACTGGCAGATGCTCCAGCTCCCCCAGCAGTGAGTTGACACTTGATTTGTCACCTCAGCCATTTGTCCCCAGCACCCCGTCCCCCATCCCCCCAGAAGCCAGTTACTTCCTGGCTTTTTGGCTTGATTTTAATCGCAGTTCGGGCCAGAGAACCCTAATTGAGAGGTCCCTTGCCCCCCACCCCCCCCAGCACCGGTGTCACCTATGCCCCATGTCACCATGCCACCTCGCTGCCCCATGGACGGGCAGCTCCACTGCTGCAGAACAAAGGAGAGTTTTCTCTGCATCCTGGGGGTCAGGATCCATCCCCCCCCCCCCATCCGGACACGGCGAGCGGGAATAAAACACCCCTGCACAGCCCTGCCCTTACCGGCAGCTTCCAGCCCCGCACTGGGGAAGGAACCCCAGCCCCAACCTGCAGCACAGAGGGGACACAGCGCAGCCCCAGCCCAACCTCCCTGCACCAGCGGAGCCCCCCCAGCCCCTTCCCTCCCTTCCAAGCCCACCACGACACGCGGTTCTCACCCGGTGGCACCTGTGGGTGCGGGGGTTCGCGGGGCAGCGGTGCGGGGTGCCGGCAGCGAGCCGGCGCAGGCTGCTCAGCCACAGGCAGCGCGGCTCGGGGGAGCTGCAGTCCACCCCGACCGGCAGCTCCAGGCGCCAGCCCCTGCCCGCTCGCTCCACGCTCCACAGCCTCTTGCTCAGCACCAGCACGGGGCTGGGGGCTGGCAGGGGCCGGGGGGAGCCCCGCAGCACCCGCCGGGACCCCCGCGCCCCTCTGCCCGAGCTCTCCTCCACCATGCGGAGAGGGCGCGGGGGCTCAGCCGGCAGCCGGCGCAGGGACGGGCTCAGTCATCGCCGCCTTCCCTCGGCTGCAGCCCTGAGGTGGGACGGGAGAGGGGGATGGATGCGGGGCGGGATGGACGGAGGGAGGGACGGGCGGAGGGAGGGAGGGTGGGGTGGACGCAGGGTGGGATGGATGGAGGAATGGATGGAGGGATGAAGTGAGAGATGGAGAGAGGGATGAATGGAGGGCAAGGTAGACGGAGGGTGGGATGGACGCAGGGTGGGATGGATGGATGGATGGATGGATGGAGGGATGGATGGATGGATGGATGGATGGAGGGTAGACAGCCATATACCCTGGTTGGGGCTCCAGCCACCATTCCCCAGTGCCTGCAGTGTCCCTTTGACAGGACTTTCCCTTTCTTCTTTCCTTCTTTCTTTCTTCTCGGTTGTTGTTTCTTGTTTTCCATTCTGCCCCTTCCTTCTCCATCACCCCGGGGCCGCATCCACCCTCCCTGCTTCCTCCTCGCCCTCCTCCCGGCCCCTTCCTCCCTTCCTCCCTTCCTTCCTTCCTCTGCTCACTCACACAGGGCACCAGGCGATGCTGGGGACAGGGAAGGGTCCCCCCGTGCTCAGTCAGAAACGAACCACCAGTGGGTTCTACAAGGGGGGAGCCAGAGGGGGCTTCAGGTCACCCCTGGTCCCTCTGTCCCACACAGCAGAGACACACACACAGCCCCGGCTCTGCTGCTGCAGCACTGCAGGGACCAACACAGACCCTTGGAGACCCACAGAGCGCCTCAACCCTCCTGTTCAGTGCCTGTGGCAAAGGGTGATGGCTCCAAAGCCATCACTTCCCACCAGGAGACAAACGAAGAGCTCCCCTCATCTCCCAGCCTGAGGGATACCCAGGGCTGCAGGTCCCTGTCGCTCCCCATGCATGGAGTCACCAACCCCTGCGGTTCAATCCTGGCTCCCCTGAGCTGAGCCAAAACATGGAAGGAGTAAGGAAAACGGCAGCACCGTGGTGAGCCCGGACACCAGAGCAGAGCGATGCCTCCCCCCCATCCCTGCCCCTGTCCCCGCTCGAGGGGGTCCCGCGCCGCATTCCTGCCGTGCTGGAGGCCGAGGAGAGGCACATGCGGCCGCGCCGGGACATGCCGGGCATTGCTGGGATTGCAGCCCGCAGCCCTGGGGCCAGCGTCCTGCTCCCCACGGCCCCGCCGCTCCACCAGCGGGACCAGCATGGTGCCATGCACCCAATGCCCACAGCCACCAGCGAGGGGACAGTCCCTGGGGACTCCCTGCATGGTGGCAGTGCCTTGGCATCCACAGGCATCGCGGAATGGGCTGGGTTGGAAGAGACCTCAAAGCTCATCCAGCTCCAACCTCTGCCACGGGCAGGGACCCCTTCCACTGGAGCAGCTTGCTCCAAGCCTTCTCCAACCTGGCCTTGAACACTGCCAGGGATGGGGCATCCCGCATTCCCTGCACTTCCCCATAGCATTCAGCACATTTATACCCTGGCCAAAGTGCCAAGGTTGTGCCCCCAAACAACCCCTGTGCTTGCCCCACACCCCGCTGAGGGCTGGCTTGATTGCTTGGTGACACCATGACACCATCCCAGCGCCTCCATACTGGCAACCCAAGGAGAAATGGGGATGGGAAAAGGCAGGAGCCAAATCCCTGCCATTGCCTTCTCCCCCTGTCACCCTGTGTGCATGCTGTGGGTCACCCATGGGAGCCACTCCAGTGCGTCCCAGCAGGAAGAGCTGCCTGAGACAAGGATAACAGAGCTGTGGGTGCGAGCATACCCGAGAGGGGGGTTGCCTTCAGCTAAGAGGGGGCAAGAAAGCAACTTGCCACAGAGGGATGGCTCCATCCGGGAACACCAATCACTGGGAACAGCGCATGCGATCCTGCCACCTTCACTCACACCTTTCCCAGCAGCACTGAGCCCGGGGGGGTGGCTGGGGGTCCCTGTCCCCCCCAAAGGAGGGGGGGATCTCAGGAGGATGGGCCCCAGGCTTGTTCCTGCAGCCCAAAGCAGGAAAGGTCAAGCAGCGTTGGCGGGGGCAGATTCCACCCCGCGGAATGCGAGCGCTCCTGGACGCCTTCCAAACCCCGTGTGTTTTGCACAGGAGTGTCCTAAATACGCAGCCAAACAGGAGCAAGGGGGAAAGGCAGCGGCGTTCCCGGCATGCCCCGGCACCGGCACGCCGTGGCAGGCATGGCGAAGAGCACCCATGGGTGCCGGCATCGCCTCCCTGCCTGTACTCCCGCTCAGACCCGCTGGGAAACTGAGGCACGGAGCACCCCAGGCAGCGCTGCCCTGGCTTTGCCAACCTTTCCCAGGGAGCTTTCCCTATTTCCCACCTCCCTACCCCATGGCTGCTGCTCCCAGAGCTCTCCCACCCTGCCCAGGCCATGCGGACACCTCCAGGATGGAGCTGGTGGTCCCGGCTCGGGGGGGACACCCCACCACATCCCAGTGCCACCAGCTGCAGCTGTGGGGCTATCACAACCCCTGGCACGCAGCGAGGATCACGTCATGCCTGGGGCAGGAACAGGGGACAGAGGGACAGGCAGCTGCTGGTCCTGCCACCACCACGGCGTGCTGGGATCGGCCCCAGCATCCCTCCTTCAGCACCGCTTTCCATGCGGGAAGGTTTCTCCCAGCATGGAGCCCCACAGCACGCAGGGAAGGGAGGGGATGCAAACATTAATCCCTCCCGAACGGTGAGCTGGGATTAGGGTCAGAAAAATGAGGTTTTAATAGGATTTTTGGGGAGGAGAAAGCCGTGTTGAGACAATAAGTCATTCCCAGCCCTTGGATGGCAAAGCCATTGCCTGCTCCCACTTTAGGTCCCACCCAGCATCTGGGGAGGCATCGCCTCAAAGGGAGCCAAGAGCAGGGGCTGCCTGCACCCAGCCCATGCACCCCAGCGCATAGTCCAGCAGCAGGACCTGGCCATGGCCATGTGGTGGCAGGAGAGGGGGGACAGCACGGAGGTGACGCTGGGAGAAGCCGGCCCCATCCTCCAGGATTACCAACCCCAGGAGAAAGCATTTTAATTCTCCTTAACCCAAACCAGGGCTGAGGAGCTTTGGGGCTCAGCAGGGATTTGGGGGGTGCTTGCTTGCTTGCACACAGCCAGTACATGCTCCCGGCCCCCCGGAATGCCCCAGCACGGCTGCATCCCGCTGGGAGATGCTGGGAAGCAGATGCACATCCCACGCAGAAGCAGCAGTGTTGGGAATTGAAGGCAGCAGCACTTCAGTGATGGAGAGAACCCCCCCACAGGTGCCTCCAAATGACTCCCAGCAGCCCCCATGCCACATCCCAGCCTGGGCAGGGATGCACCATCCATAGGCATCCATAGGCAGGGTGGGAATTCTGGGGATGGCTTTTGGTTGTCAGGGCTGGGGATGCCCGGAGCATCCACTACAATGCTCAACAGATTCCTCCCTTCCCACTCCATCACTGCACCCAGGCCAACCCCATGGACATCACAGTGGAATGGGACATGGCCACCAGGACCACAGCTTGAGTGCCATCCTCATCCTCACAGCCAGCTCCGGGGATGGCACAGGGTGCGGGACATGCAAGGCTTGGCAGCACTGACCCAGTGCCAAATCCCACCCCACACTGCAACCATGTGCCCAGTTGGGGAACCGCATCCCCATCATCGGAAGCAGCCAGGACCGGGGTGATGCTCCCCGAGTGACACCAAGCCAAGTGCTGAAGAGGCTGGAGGAGCCAGGGGCTGGCTCTTGAACATTCCTCCCTCTCCGCTCTGGGTGTGAACGTGGGGAAGGAAATAGCTTTGTTCCTTCCCAACACCAACTTTTATCTCGACAGCGTCTCCTTCACAGCCCCTCACCGGGTCCCCGCTTGGCTCCATCCCCTCCCGGCCATGCCGTGGCCAAACTGAGCTCCCTTTGGCAGGATGTGGCTCCAGCTCAGCCCTCTCCAACACCCAGCACCACACTCTGGCTCCGAGAGCCCCCACAGGGCAGCTCTGCCAGCTGGGATGAGGGGACATCACATCCCCTGTTAATGCAGAACCTCCCCGTGGTGCCACCATCCTGTGGTCTCTTCCTTTAGGCCATCCCCAAACCCCTTCCATTCCCCATCCTGTGTCCCACATGTCCCCAGACACATGGCTCATCCTTAACACACAGCACCATGAGGGAAAGTGGCTCCATGGGGACAAGGCATCGGAGCCACACCGGGTCTGAGCTGGGTGGGGATGTGCCCAATGGCCCAAACCCTGCAGGAGAGGCTGGGAAGCACGGAGCCAAAGTGACCCCGAGGAGGTGACCGAGGCTCTGCCTTCGCCCCCAGCTCCTCATTCTCTCCCCTGTCCTAAGTGGTGTTATCAGCAGCGCGCCCTAGAAAAGGACCAGGATTGCGTTTCCTGTTTTTCCCATGGAAACCCTCAAATAGAAGCTGGCCTCATTACTGCAGGTTTTCGGGTCTCTGTTTTTTTCAGCAGCACTAACAATGAGCCATTTCCTCCGGCGGCTCCGAGAGGCACCTTACGCTCCGCTCCCGCTCCTCCACGGCGGAAAATCCTACCCATGGAGGTCAAGGGAAGGAGCTGCCGGCTCCTTCCAGCCTCTGCCCTGCTCAAGGCCGGGGGGCCCGGGGTGGGGGCCAGGCCCGTGCACCCCTTGCATGGTGGAGGGGCCCTTTGTACCACCCTGGGGTGCTGCCTGTGCACCAGGGATGGGGTAGAGCAAAGGGGCGGGTGATGCTCGGGGAGGGGGGTGCGCAGAAGTGACAAATCCTGCATCCCTCAATGGATGAGGGAAATAAAGAAGCGAGGACACGAGGCAGCTTTGGGGACCACCGCGCTCCCACAGCACCTCCTGCTCTGCTGCAGCCCCAAAACCCAGCGGCGTTTTCCTGCCATTAGAAGCAGCCCAACATTTTTCCACAGCCTACGCGCATCCATAAACCCAAGGACCAGCCTGTCCCCCCCCTGCTCCATCACCTCCCCATCCCACCCAGGGACATCAGCATCCTGCCACTGGTGCCACACCAGTCACCACCAGCCCCGGCCCCCCGCCTCGCACGGCACTGAAAGAGCCCACTGTGTGCCACAATAGCACAATTGTCCCCCAGAGCCAGCGGGCTCCATCCCACCCGCCCTAGGGTTGCCCCACGAGCTCAGCCACATCAAGGGACCCACTGTTGCCATGGGGGTGGCTGAGGGGGGAAGGCAACTGTGGGCACTGTGGGGTGACAGGTTTGTGGGTGCTGCTATGGGGGTGCCACTGATGGGGGGTGTCTTACAGCAGAGCCCTGGGACCTGCCTGACTGCACATCATGGAGGGGACCCAGCTCCGGATCGGGAATTATGGCAGGAATCTCGTCCCTATCCCAGTCTGGATACAGCTCACTGCAGCCCCAGCTCCCTCCTGCTGCAACAGGGTCTTAACCAAGCAAAGCGCTTGCAGGCAGAGGCAAGGGGGATCCTGCTGGATCCCATTCTGGGGTCAACACCCCCATAGACAAAGCCATTCCATTATGGCCACTTGATGACTCTCAACCACTCTTTTCCCTGCGTGGCTGGGGAATGGGAGCAATCCCCTATCCCAGCCACACCAAGAAATCCAGGGGCTGGGAACCACAGGGCATGCAGCTGATTCCCACCGAGGCGGCGGCTCCGACGTGCCGGACCGCGACGCTGCGGGTCTTGCAACACGTCTCGCTGCGGCAATTAGGGAAGACTTAATGAAATCCTGGGATAAGCAGCCACGGAAAAGGGAGTCAGCCGCTTCGGGTGCTCTGAGCCAGTGCTGGAGACGTCTGGTCCATAGCCAGGAGGTTGGCGGCAGGTTTAAAGCAGCCAGCCTGCTTTACAACCTGGGGCATCCCAAGCCAGGCCGGCTCCGGGAAAGCCGGATGGGTTTGGGAGCAGGAGGCAGGGCTCAGCCCGCGCAGCCGGCCCTGCTGCTCACGGCCCAGAGGCGGCCAGGTCGATATTTTCCAACTTGAGAGCTTAAAATAGGTCATCTATCTCCATTCCTTTTTAAATCAGGTCCTGCTGCCTGCTGAAGACCAACTCGGTTTATTAATGGGACGACACCGACTTGAAACCTAAGCTTTTTTGTCCCTTTTAATGAGAATAAAAAGCCATTCCCTGGAGCTCAGGAGCTTCCCAACACGACCCCCTCATCCCTCTGTGTTTTCTCCTTGCTCTGCTTAAAGCAGGGAAAGGCTCCAGAACACAGCTCTGAGGGTCCCGGGATCTGATCCTGCAGCTCCCACCGCACCATCAGGGCCAGCCCCGATCCCAAATGGAGAGCCATAACCATGTCCCCCATGCTTGCAACGTCAACGCCCCAGAGACCACAATCCCTGCTCCCTGCACCGGTTCCTTGGCACTTCACACTGCAGATGACAGCACCCGGGCAGCGCTGCCAGCCCCGGGAGGCTTTGGGACACTGAACATCACCCATCAGTGCCCCTGCGGCGCGAGGGACGGGTGCCAGCGGTGCCAGCACAGGAGATAGGTCAAGGTTAAAACCACAGCAGCAGCGAGGTCAGAACCCTTCATGGGGACCCCACGGCTCCAAAGCCCCCCCGGTGTCGGCAGCCGGACCCCAGGGTGGCATCACGCCACGTGTGTCCCAGCACGGCGCCGGTGCCAGGTTTTGCGCTTGCGAGGCAGGATTGCGGCACCGAGCACAGGCTTTTCCTGTCTTTCAAGTTCAGGGTTCAGAAAGAAAGGGAAGGGGGGAAAAGAAAGGCATTAAGAAACTCAATTTGCCGAGAGCACCAGTAAATAGGGACATGGGGACAGGAGGCAGTGCCACAGGGGGATGAGGGCAGCGTCCACTGGTCAAAGGCTGGGGGACAGAGGGGTGCAGCCCCAGGGATGGCCGTTGGGCTGGATTTGCGCTTGCTCAGCACAAAGTCCTGGCTGGAGGATTGCAAAGTGCCTTCCACCACCGTAATAACTTGCCCTCACGTCACCCAGAGCCCCCAAATCACCCAGAGGAGCAGAGGTGGGCACCAAGCAAAGCCCTACACTAGGTCCTGCCCACCCAAGAGCGTAGATTGCACCCCAAAAAGCAGCAGGGAAGCAGATTGCAAGAGCGTTGCAAATCTGACTGCGAGCATTCAGTGGTACAGAGTAAGCAGGGAGGAATCTGAAGAGAAACCATGATTAATGCTCAGCCGCTGCAACGAGCAGCACTCCCCATATCTGAACCATTTCGCACACCCCAATTAATCCTTTGAGGCTGGTTATTAGCCCCATGGCCGAGCCGAGGAAGCTGAGTTCAAATAACCAGGAACTGAGGAACAGAGGCCGAATTCAGCTCTGGGGCAAAGACGTGCAACCTCTGCTCAAATTAGCCGGCCTTGTGCCAGCCCAGCACCGCGGCCGCATCCCAGCCATGCCCCTCGCCACCGGCCCCCAGCACCGTCCCCATCCCCATCCCACGTCCCCATCCCCATCCCCATCCCACGCCTTCGCCGGGCTTTGGCATGAAATGGGCAGGAAATGGGGTTTTAGACGGTGGCTGGGCTGGGCTTTCTTGGCTGCTCCCAAGGGAGACGGGAACGGCCCCAGCGCCTGCTGGGCGATGCCGGTGCCCACGCCACGGGAGGAGCATCCGCAGCGTGGGGCAGTGGGGATGCAAATACCTTCAAGGCTGAGGGCCTCCTTGAAGCCCTGTGTAGGGGCAGGACAGGACCTCGAGGGGCTATGGGCACATTGAGGGGGGTGGCAGCGATGGAGCAGCTGGACCCAGAAGGAAAGAGCCCAGCCAGAAGTTATGGAGGAAACACACGTGGGTGTTTGCGGGTCCTGTCCCACGTAGGGGAAGCCCAGCCTCAGGGTCTCGCCTTCAGCCCCATGGTCAGATCCAGGAGCCTCAGCCCCACCGCCCTGCCACGACACCACTGTGGATGGTCACCGGTGATGAGTCACCGCGGCCACCATCGCCCGTGGCACACAGCCCTGTGAGCGGGGCTGGATCCCTCCGGTCCCACGGTCCTTGCCCCACTGCCCCAGCCCCATGGCTCCCGAGGAGCCCGGGCATCGCCCAGCCCCGCTGCCGGACGTCGGCGCCATGCCAGCGCCTCCAGTACCTCCCAGTTCCCCCAGTCCACAGCCTCCCCGGTCCACCCGGTATCCCCCAGTGCCGCTCACCGCGGGGGAGGGCGGCGGGATCCCGACCAGGCAGAAGGCGATCCCATTCATCGGGGCGCGGCGGCCGGGCTCGGCTCGGTCCGGCCCGGCTCAGCTCGGCTCGGCTCGGCTCGGCTCGGAGCAGCCCGATGAGGCTCGAAGCGGTGCGGTCCCCCCCCCGGCCCCGCACGATCCGGTCCGCCTCGGCTCGGTTCGGGCTGGGCCGGGCCCGGCCCCGGTTGCGGCTCCGCCTCCTCCGGGCGCCAGCGGCGGCGGGCGGGAGCGGGCGGGGCGCGGCTGGGACCGCCCCGACGGGAGGGACCGCGGGCACCGGGAGAGCGGATGGGGAGAGCCGGGACCGGGACAGGGGTGGAGCACCGGGAACGGGACTGGGACGGGACATGGATGGGACACTCGGGAACCAGGACCGTGCAAGGGACATCCAGGGACCGGGACAGGGATGGACAGGGAACACCCAGAGACCAGGACAGGGACAGAACGTGGATGGGACACCCAGGGACCAGGACCAAGCAAGGGACATTCAGGGACAGGCATGGAGAGGGGACACCCAGGAACAAGGCAACAGATGGGAATTGGACGCCCAAGGGTGGGTGGGGGACACCCAGGGACCAGGACAGGGATGGGGATGAGACACCCCAGGATGTGCAAGGGACACCCAGGACAGAACAAGCCAAGACAGAAGGACAGGAACTGGGAACAGAAGTGACCAGTGCAGGCACAGAGGGAGAGGGCAGAGGGATCATGGAACAGCAGGACAGGGACTGGCAGGACGAGGCCAAGGCTGGGCAATGTGGGAGGAGGAGCACGGAAGGGCACATGGACAGGAAACACCAGGACAGGGGGACAGGAGTGACGGGGACTGGCACAGGCAGACACGGGGACGGAAACACCGGGGTTGGGGCTGACGGAGGGACAAAGGCTGACACAGACCCACATGGAAAGGAAATGGCAAAGACGGGAAACAGCAGGACAGACGGACAGAGCCTGGCCTGGCAGACAGAGGGACGGGGGCAGCCAGACAGAGCCCAGTCCAGCTCAGGCCGCTTGGACCACAGCAGAGCATCCCAAAGCTGTCATTAAGCAGCCACTGAACAGATTACCTCCCACACCCGAGTCTCGGGGTGCAAACAGCGCCGCAGAGGTGCTTTGGTGACAGCAGGGGACCGCGATGCTGCGGCACAAGCCCAGAGTCACCACAAGCTTGAGCTCAGCACATGGCACAGCCAGGACCCAGCACCAACCCTGGGGTGATGGAGGCAACGCTGGAGGGGAAACGGAGCTGCACGTGATGGGAAAGCGAGAGGAGGCGCAGGAAACCAGGGAGGAGTGATGGGCACAGCCCACGGGGACGCAAGGACACAGGGGCTGGAGCTGGGGTTCAACCAGGTCCAAGAGGGCTGAGACGATGGGGGGCTGAGCCCAAAGGGGGCTGAGCTCAAGGCAGCATAGGGTGCTGCAGAGTGGTCGTCCAATCTCCCATCACAGCACCCTGAGGGGGTTCCTCTGCTGCCGGCGGGTGTCACCATCCTCATTCTTGTCCCCAGCAGGGACAGTGCTCCATGCACAGGGCACAGGGAGGACACCCAGGATGCACAAGCATCAGCTCACGCCGGACACATGGTGCAAGCCCAGGCTTGTGCCAAGGGCTCTGGCACATCCATGCCATGTCCTAGGGTCAGCGCCAGCCCTGAGCAGGCCGGGACTGCCAACCCGCGCCAGCACCAGGGTTCCATGACACAATTAAGCAAGTCTGTGTCAACAGTGACTTCCTGGAGAAACCTCAGCACCACCAGAACAAACACAGGACCGAGCCGCCGGCCACGGAAACACCAGGAACTGGGAGCTGGAGAGAAGCCACAGGGTCTGATTCTGCTTAAGGGCATGTCCTGCTTGGCTGGTGGCTCCTGCAGTGCTGCTTACCCTCCACGTGCTTCATGCAGAGCCACAGCCACACAAGCACAGGTGGATGGGACAGCACCTCCATCCCAGGATGCTGAAACAGCCGCTCTGCGGCACAGCACCCCCAGCAACAGGGAGGTGGGATGGGGGTCCTGCACTCTGCCAGCACCCAAGGGGCATCCACAGCAGCACTGCCACCACAGCTGTCCCTTGCCTTGGGAGCAGTCCCACAACCGGAGGGAACAAGCAGTCGGATGTGGATGATGGGACGCTTCCTTCCCTGCAGCCGGACACCGGCAGCCTGTCTCTGGCCACTCTCCACCCATGCTCAGCACCCTACAATGGGTCCCTCTGTCTCCAGCCCCCTTCTTGGGCCACCACCTCCCGCCTGTGTGCAGTGGAGCAGCGCCGGGTCCCGCTAGGATGCACTGCATCTCTCCCGCATGGACCAGCCACAAGCCTGGCACTGAAGAGCATTGCTGGCAGGACTTGGACACGGACCCCAGGACTCCTGTGTCCCCGTGTGGACCCCCCCAGTGCCACCCTCAGTGGGGAGGTGTCATGACCCGAGCTGGCCATGGTCACCCTGATCCCACCCTCCGTGTGATGCCCAGAGATGGGGATGGACCCTTGAGGAGCTCAGGGACAAGCAGCCACCCCCAGCAACAGGTGACCCCATTGTGGGGTGCACAAACTTGGGGGGGGAACTCAAGGAGACCCCAACCCCTCTCCTGGGGCACCTTTTCCATAAGGATCCCAAGGAGTGGGTGCTACTATGCCCCACCAGCCAATGCTCCATCCCTCCCTCCTCCTCCCAGCCCTCTTTGTCGCCACCCCAGCACCAAGACCCCTTTTGCAGCCCTGGGGGATACCCAGCTCGCCCATCCCCATGTGCAGGGATGGGATGGCACCGGCACAGCATTCCCAAGCTACCATTACCACTCACCCATACCCCATACCATAACCATCCGCCTGAAAACCACCACCCCTGCCAAGGCAGCCACCCCCCTGTCAGGTTCAGCAGAGCAGATCCATCACATCTCAACCTCCTCGGTGCCCATCCCAAATCCCAGCAGCTGGAGAAGCGGATCTGGGGGAGCGTGAGCCCCCCACCCGCCCAGGCTGCCGCTCCCTATGGAGCCACAGACAAAGGGAAATGAGAGGAGAATCCCAGCTTTAGGTTTTAACCTAATCCTATGAATTCAATGAAGAACAGCAAAAACGAGGGCACCGGCGTGGCCGGAGGAGCAGCAGCATCGCAGCAGGACACGACATCCCCGAGGCCAGAGCAGGACCGTGCGCTGCCCATGGGGATGGGGACGCCGGGTTTTGGGCGCCCATCGGTGGGGTCTCCCTGCGCTCAGCAACCCCCGCCCCCCCCCCCCCCCAAGCCCCAGGCAGACACCTCCCAGCCAAGCGCTGCTCTTCCCTCGGCAGCCACCGCGGCACGAAGCCATTTTGAGCTGGCGGCGGCGAGAGGAGGGGGTTACGGCCCCAACCCCTCCTTCCCCGGCTGCGAGGATAAACAAGAGCAGGGCCGGGGGGGATCCGGGATGGGATGGGATGGAGCGAGGAAGCGCAGCAGCGAGGCGCAGCAGAGCAGGGGAGCGGGGGGGGGGGGGGGGGGGGGGGCGCGGCGGGGGCTTACGTGCTCATCCCACACCAGGGAGGGGCTGCAATCCTGCTGGGAATCGGGGTGCCCGAGGGACCCCTCGCTTCGGGCATCCCCGGCTGCCCATCGTGATGGGGGATGCGGCCAAGGCTGCCGGCGCTGCCCGGGCTCGCCTCGGCGCACGCCAACCTGCTGCTGCTGCTGCTGCTGCTGCTGCTGCTGCTGCTGCTGCTGCTGCTGCTGCTGCTGCTGCTGCTGCTGCTGCTGCCGCTCCCGGCCTAAAAGCACCGCGGCTGCTCCAAAGGCGTCGCTGCCAATGGGGAAGGCGTGCGGAGCTCCGGAGCTCCTCTGCATTGCAGCTGGATGGGCACGAAAGGGGATGCTTCCAGCGGGAATGCAAGCTCTGAGGCGCGGCCAGCAGCGGGGTTTGGGTGTGGGGGCACCCACGCTCGCAGCACCAGGGAGGATGCTGGAGCGGGGTTGCAGCCTGTGGATGGGGATGGCAGAGCATGACGTGCAGCACCCACGTTGGCTCTGGATGCTCTGGTTGGGGTAGATGGATGTGAGCTCCTGGGGACCCAGGCTGGCAGAGGGTGTTTACAATCACACAGACCCCAACACAGAACCATAGAATGGAAGGGACCTTACAGCTCATCCAGTTCCAACCCCTGCCACGGGCAGGGACACCTTCCACTGGAGCAGCTTGCTCTGAGCCCCATCCAGCCTGGCCTTGGACACTTTGCTGCGTGCTGGGGACGTGCCATGGCCAAAGAAGTGGCTCTGCCCTGGTCCCCCTGAGCAGCCCCAGATCGGGGGCGCACACGAGGGGTTAAATCCTTCTCTCAGATGTAGGCCAAGCCAGAATGGGGCAGTGGAGAAGACCGGAGGCAGAACCTGGGGGGTGCTGAGGCTGTGGGAAGGGAGCTGGACCCGATGCTGGTGCTCGCAAGTGGGGTGAGACACACCTCCGGGCAAGATGGAAACCTGGGGCAGAGCAGGGACCATCCCCTCTGTCCCCTCCAAGCTGGGTGAAGAAACCATCCCCATGGCAGGGACCCGGGCTGGGCAAGCACCCATGGGTGCCTATGCAGGGAGCCCACACACATGCCACAGCCAGTGGGAGCACTGGTGCTGGTGGGGCAGGGATGGGACACGAGGGCCCGGGGTGGGCAGGCAGCAATGGAGGGGTCCTGGGGGTCCCTGGTTCATGGCTGGGGGAGCAGCTGGTGGCTGATGCTAGGGTGGGATGCAGGGGGGAAATGAGGAGGTGCTGGGGAGGGTGCTGGGGAGTGATGAAGGAGCAAGAAGGTGATGGGGAGGTGCTGGGGAGTGGTGGGGGAGCAGGGGGGCAATGGGGAGGTGTTCAGATGGATGGAGAAGCAAGAGGATGATGAGGGTACCAGGAGGGTGATGCTAGGGTGGGATGTAGGGGGGCAATGGGGAGGTGCCGGGCTTGGATGGAGAAGCAAGGGGGTGATGAGGGTACCAGGAGGGTGATGCTAGGGTGGGATGCAGGGGGGTGATGGGGAGGTGCCGGGGATGACGCTGGGGAAGGCGGGTGGGGACCCGGGAAGGCAAAAAGGGATCCCCGAGCAGCAGGTGGGGAGCACGGGGGAGGGGGGGGGGCCAGGAGGGGTCTCCCCGGCAGCGGGAGGGGTCCCCGCGGTCCCGGTTGGGGCTGTCCCCAGCCTTCGGTCCCCGGAGCGGCGCCGCTCCCGGGGATGCTGGACCCGTCCCGGTGCCGGTGCCGGTCCCGGCCGCTCCTACCTGCTCCATGGGGCCGCTCAGGGCGCCGGCGCGGCGGGCGGGCCGCGGGCCATGGGCCGGTCCCGGTGGCGGTCCCGGTGCCGGTGGCGGTCCCGGTCCCGGCGCGCCCCGGTGCGGCCCCGCCGCTGCCGCCGCCGCTGCCGCCGCCTCTCTCCGCCGCCGCCCACGCCCGGCGCCGCCCGGCGCATCCCGGGAGCGGCGTCATGTGAGCGGCGGCGGGGGGGGACCGCGCCCGCCCCCCCCGGGGAACCCACCACAGCCCCCCCCCCAATCCCCCCACATCCCCATCCCCTGCATCCCATCCCCTCCATCTCACCCCCCATCCCAACCCCTCCATCCCATCCCATATCCCATCCCCTCCATCCCCAACCCTCCCATCCCACCTCCTCCATCTCAACCCCCATCCCACCCCCTCCATCCCCAACCCTCCCATCCCAACCCCTCCATCACAAACCCCCATCCCAGCCCCTCCATCCCAAACCCTCCATCTCAAACCCCCATCCCAACCCTTCCATCCCATCCCATCCCCTCCATTCCATCCCCTCTATCTCAAACCCCCATCCCAATCCTTCCATCCCCTCTATCTCAAACCCCCATCCCAACCCTTCCATCCCATCCCTTCATCACAACCCCTCTATCCCATCTCCTATCCCATCCTCAACCCTCCCATCCCAACCCCCCATCCCAGCCCCTCCATTCCATCGCCTTCATCCCAACCCCTCCATCTCAAACCCCCAACCCAACGCCTCTATCCCAAACCCCCATCCCAACCCCTCCACCCCATCCCCTTCATCCCAACCCCTCTACCCCAAACCCCCATCCCAACCCCTCCACCCCAACCCCTCCATCTCAGCCCCTTCATCCCAATCCCGCCATCTCAAACCCTTAACGAACCCTTCCATCCCATCCCCTCCAACCCATCCCCTCCATCCCTCCTTCCAGCACCACCCAGCATCCTGCCTCCCACCTTCCCCTCACACCCCCTTTACCTCCTCATCCTCCATCTATCCATCCACCCATACATCCATCCTTCCTCCCCTCTTACGCCTTCCTTTTTCCATCCTTCCATCCATCCATCCATCCATCCATCCATCCATCCATCCATCCATCCATCCCTCTTACCCCTTCCTTTTTCCATCCATCCATCCATCCATCCATCCATCCATCCATCCATCCATCCATCCATCCATCCATCCATCCATCCCTCTTACCCCTTCCTTTTTCCATCCATCCATCCATCCATCCATCCATCCATCCATCCATCCATCCATCCATCCCCACCCCTCCAGGCACTCCTCCCTTCTCCCGAGGGATCCAGGGGGCTGCAGAGGTGCCGGTGTCTGTGCCCGCGCTCAGGTGGCCCCGGAGCAGCGTTGGCCGGCACTGGCTGTCCCCCTCCAGGGGCACGACGTTCCCGGCCCCATTCCCATTCCCAGCCCCGCTCCGTCCGCTCCCGGCGTTTCCCAGCGTGGGGCCAAGCCCTGGGTAAATATTAGCTCGGAGGCAGCGGCGGTGCCAGGCCCAGTGACCCGTGGGGCAGTGCCAGTGCCCTGCGTGCCAGTGGCGCGGCCCCATGCCCTGCACCGGCTCCCGGCATGGCCCCGCACAGGGCCTCGGTCCCCCTTCCATGACCCTGCACCGTGCATCCGTTTCCCTTGCGTGTCCCCACGCTTGCCCCAGTGCATTGGGATGAGGATAGGGATGAGGATAAGGATGAGGAGGGTCAGACCCCCACATTCCCTCCACAGGGTCCAGCTCTGAGTTGGTGCTGCACAGAGGGGACAGCTCACCCCATACCGGCCATGTACCAAGCAGGGCTGGCAGGGGGGACCGCGCAGTGACACCCCAATGGGGTGCTTTGGCCAGACTCGGCCGTGGCACAGGCTGGGCAGCACCATGAGCAGTGATGCTCCAACGCCCCCTGAGTCCTGGGGACCCATCAGGGTTGGGGGGAGGAAAAGGGGAGCCCCCGCCACAGCAGCACCCCAGGACTTGGGGGGGGGGGGGGGGGAAGCGAGTGGGAAGAAAGAGGCTTTTGTCCGAAGGCTCCGAACCTCGCCGGGGAGGGGGAAATTCGCCGCTTTCTGATGCTAATGAGATGTTAAAAATAAGCTCCTGCGCAGCGCAGCCGCGGTGGGGCCGCTCCAGCGCGGCTCCGACGACGTGGCCGGACAAAAGGGGCTTTATGGGGCTGTGGGGCACACAGGGGGTGCCCCATTCCCACCCAGGGCGTGCGGCTCCCCCAGGACCCCATCCACCAAGGCCAAGACCCAGAGTACAACCCCTGAGACACTCCCTCATCCCCCAGCACAACGCTTCTGGGGGCTGACGAACCCCCAGACCTCCCTGATGCTGCCCAAAGGGGCTGGGGGCATCTCAGCTCCAGCCCCCAGGCTCGGTCCAACCGAGAACCAGCTCAAGAGGAGGCCTCAGATGTTGGATCTCTCTGTCTGGGCCCATCAATGGGGTCTTTGTCCCCATGCCTGGGGCCTGTGCCCATGGCAGGGGCACTGGGGCAGAGCCCTGCAGCCAGGACAGCAAGGGAGGGGGGGAAACCCGGTGCACCCCAACCCTTCCTCCCTGCCCACACCCAGTAATGGAGGAGGAAAAGGAGGGGGGGAGACGCAGGCTCAGCCCCATTCTGTCACTCCACAGCCTCTCATCTGCCAAACCCGGGGGCGTTCAAAGCACCAAACACAGAATTAGGGGGGGAAATGCCACACAGTGGGGAAAGGAAGGGGACGAGGTGATGCTGGGGGGCAAAATGTGGGTATCTCCACCCCTTGGGTCCCCCTCCCACCCCATAGCGATGCTGCAAGGCAACACACGGCACAGAAAGCAATTTCCACCGAGTTTATTTCAAACCCCCACTCTCTTCCCTTCTCCCCCCCCCGCCCCAACCAAAAAATACCCCCTAAAGCCATACCCCATGAGTCAAACCACTGCTGGAAATGAGTTACAACCACTGAAATCCGCTCTCCCTCCCCAAACCCAAAGGAAAACCAACCCCAAAACCTGGGAATTCCACACCAGTTTCTCCCACAGGACCTGCAGCAGTTACTAACGGCCCCACACCAGAGGCCAAACATGCCTTTAATACAATATATACAGCCAAGCCCCGTTTCCCACCCCCAAAAATAACCAAACACACCCCAAAAAGTGCATTGGTGGTGTCTATATCAAAAGCATCTCTGCCCGCGCCCGGGCCTGCGAGCCTGGAGTTACCTTTCCTGTGACTTTCTTAATAGAGCTTAGGAAAATAAATTATACAGCAACTATCTGAATAAATTAAAAGCACACACACACACACACACACACACCAACCCCCCAGGTGAAAAGGGCGAAGGAAGCAAAGCTGCTTTGCTACCCAAGGGTGGTCCAAACAGTCCTCGGCCACGAGCAGCACCAGGAGCTGCCCCCAGTCTGCTCCTTCCTCCTCTAAAGGCAAACCCGGCTCCCCTGGGGGGATGGTGGTTGGGGGGATGCTGTGGGTCTGGGTTGTGCTTTTCAGCGGGAGGCACAAAGTGGGGGGACCCCCATCAGCAGCGGATGGTTGCGGGGGTCCCGCCTGCCCCATCGCACCTGGAAGATGCTGGATGAGGAGCGAGGGGCTGGGAAGGGCTATGGGGGATGCTTGGATAGATCCCTCCAGCTCTGGAAGGCCATGGGCTCAGGTGGGCGTCAGCATCCCCACGCCAAGCCCTCCAAAAGGTCAGGTTTTAAGGGTAAAAGCATCCCAAAGGCAGACCTTAACTGTGAAGAACGAAGGGAAAGGGTCAGCTCCCTCCTTGTGGAAGCAGGAAGATCCTTCCTTCTGCAAACCCAGCTTTCCAGTGGTTTCCTCCCCAGTACCCTCCCAGACAAGACCCGCAGTGGAGCCTGCCCAGCTCCCTGCACCCATATGGTAACTAAGGTCCCCATCAAAACCACTTTTAGGGTTTAACCCCTGGCCCCACATGGGAGCACCCCATGCCCGGTGCTTTCAAACCCACTGATTCTAGCTGACATGAGCAGCTCAAGGTGGCTCCCACCAAACCAAACCAAAGAGGAATCCTTTTTATCCCTTCTTTTGGCTGAGCTAAAGAGTTCCCTGTGGGAAAACTGCCCTGGGCTTCTTGGAATTCCCTGCTGAAGTGAAGCAGGCTGCAGGGAGAGGAGGAAAGTGGGCCCTCGATGCCCAGGTCCACCACATGGCTGAAGGCTGCACCCATCGAGCTGGAAAAGGAGCTTTTCCATGGATGCTCTCTGCGCTTTGGTAGTTTTTATGGTCCATTTCATGGACCATCGGCCTCTGGTCCCTGATGGAGGAGGACAAGCACCAGCTCTGCAGAATTCAAGGTTGGATGAAGGAGGCTATAAAAGTTTGGTTCCAAATCAGCAGGATGAGAGCATCCTCCAGAACCAACCAACAGAACCATTCCAGGCAGGATGCAGACGTTAGCTGCTCTCCCCAAACAGGGATAGGGATTCATTAGCAAGACGGGATTGACCTCTCCAAGATCTCACCACAAAGACCCCTCTGCTTGCTCCGCTCACATCCAGCCTTGGGACAAGAGCTCTGAACCTTCTCCATGCTCAAAGAGATCAAGTCCCTCCCCTTACACCTGGATGTGAAGGAGCTTTTGGAACAGCTTTGTTTTAACTGGATTTCAAGGAAAGGCTGTTAACTCGTTACCCTTGGGATCAGCATCCCGCACTATCAGCCCCAGGCAGCAGCCACTGACCATGCTCCATCTCTGCTGCCTATCCTGAAGCAAGGAGAGCAAGCATTGCCCCTAAGGCCTGGCTCTGAAAACCAGAGCCACCCCATCCACCTCAAGGGCAGCTCTGGGGTACATGGGGAGCTCCTGACCGACCACAGAGCAGGTCCTGTGTGTTTCCACCCCAGCCATGCCCAGCACTGGGACTCTGCACTGATTCCTAGCACCAGTTTTCCCTGGTCTGCCCTCCAGGTTGGCTTCTACCCCTTCCCAAACCCAGCCTGTGCCTCTCCATCCCAGAGCAGGGAAGGATGGAGTGAAAATGATGCCATTACCATCACACTAGGGAGAAGACCAGCTTCCCTCCAGCTTTGGCAAGGGGAGACTCCCAGCTCCTGTCTCACACATCCAGGCCATCACCTATCCATGCCACCGCATCCTCGTCTCCAGGTTCTCTTTGGGAAGCTTGGCAGGAGACACATGCCCCAGGCACGCTGATCTTCCCTGGCACAGGCTTGGGCACGTCAAGCACCAGACCAGGCTTGGCTCTCGGGAGGTTTTTCCTTCCCAGCATATGGATAAGTTGGAAGACCCAGATCTTCAGCACATGGACAGCCGGGATGCTGTGGATATTCCCCTTTCACCTGCACAAGATGCCTTTTCCCCCCTGACATTCACGCCGTGCTGTGCGTTTCACTTGAAGCAGTTGCGTTCATTTTGCAGGCTCTGTTGGTAACCTGGTGTGAGCTGTAGGTCTAGAGCCAAGGGAGGGACCACCACCATTCCCAAGTAGGGACACGGGAGCTGTAGGCTGGATTAGCTCCCATTTCACCAAGGGTTGGGATATACCGATGAGCACATCTTGGGGCAGCTCCTGATAAGCCCTGCCCCAACCATGGGACACAGTCAGTAGTGAGCAGTGTCTGATGAGGTATTTCTACACAATTTGAAGCTCAGTTTGTTTCATCTGGAAGCCAAATCCTTTTAAAAACCACCCTTTATCCTCAAAGGCCAAAAACTGAGGCCAGAGGTGATGGTGAGGGGAGGAAGGACAGGGTTTGTTAGCACCCATCATAGCAACACTTGGCAGAGGCAGACAATCGGCGGGGGGGGGGTTCTCCAGGCTGCTTTAAGATCCACAGGACTGTGCCTGATTCAAGGGCTCGGATCATTCTGCAGGGCAAGACCAAAGTCCTGGCAGCTCCTGAGTGCTCACAGAGTGCTCAGCTCCACAGGCCCAGGCCACACAAGAGCATCGCATCTTCAGCCCATGCTGCTGCAGGGTTCAGAGCACAGAAACATTTGCTCATGTAAATGCAGGAGGGAAGATGCTTCTCAGCATCACTCTGAGCAACCTTTAAACTTCATGAAATGCAAACTCTTTGCAGACCAGGATTTGAAGGGGTGAAGGGGTCTTTTAGCCAATGCCAAGCCCAGAAACACAGCAAGAGCAACCCACCGCTCTTGGCTTTGCTGTTTCTGAACTGCTGTGGTTCCGTGGGCATCCCAGGGAGAGGAGGAAGCAGCAAGCTCAGAGATCAGATGCTGTTCCAGGAGGAGCCTCACTTGTCTGCATCTTGCTCCAAGTCAGCCCAGAGATGCCTCTTAATGCCCCAGCAACTCTCAGTCGGGATCCTTCACAGCTCAGCAGAAAGCCACTTCATTCACAGCTTCTGGAAGCAGCCAGAGAAAGGCTAAAAGTGCACGGCCCGTGGCTCTGCAGGGCTGAGATCGCTGGAGCGAGTACCTTTGGTCCATGGACTGCAGCAACAGCCGCAGCTTTGCCACCTTCCTTCCACTTATCAGAGGCTCAGGAAAACCTTCCAGTGTTTGCTAAGGGAATGATGCCTCCTCAGAGGAGCAGCCCATGATCCCAGTGCAGCAGCAACCATTCCCTTTGGCAGAAGGCTCCATGACATCCAAACGGCTCACGTGCTCTTCCTTCCTTGGGCCCAACTTCAAAGCATATAGGGCCATCCTGCAAATCCCAGTTGCAAAGCTCAGCTGCCCACTCTTCAGAGCTCCGTGCTTCCCAGAGGTTACTCCACATAGCTGCATGTCACCGTGGCTCAGTCTTGCCTCCCAGCAGCTCTCTGGCTGCATCTCCCCATCAGTAAGGGCCAAAGACCAGTCTTGCCATCACGCCTGGAGCAGACGATCTTCCTAGAGAGTCCCCATCTCTCTTTCTCTCTCCCCACCTTGAAGTTTCCAAGGGAGGATGACAAAATCCAGCGGATCATCAGAAAGTACTTCCCATGCTGAAAATGAAATTAAAACCAAAAGACATTAAAAAATAAAACTTTCCAAAAGTTGTAAATAGCGCCAGGACATTCTTTGTTCTGCAAGGAGTCCACGAGCTGGGCTCAGCTGTCTCCCCTCTCCCTCAGGCAGGAGCTGAGGCTCTTGTTCCCCTTCTGCTGTGTTTCTTAGGAGTCTTGAACCCTCTTCTCTGTACAAAAGAGCTTGAGAGCAGAAGCAGCCCCGCAGAAGCGGGCTCCCCGTGCGTGCCTCCTTCCACCACAGCCAGGCTTGGGCTACAGGATGGCAACAATCAAATTCCTAGTGGGGAGAATAAAGGGGAGAGGGATCAAACAGCCTGCGGGATCTGCCCCAGGCTCCAGCTGGTTTGCACAAGCGTGAGCACAGGCTTGTGTGGGCACGAATGTGCACAAGGAAGCAGCAGAAGCCTCGTCCCTTCCCAAGGGAAAGCTGGGCAATGGTCAAAGAGGGAATGGCCACAGCTTCTCTGGGAGGGTTCTGTGTTTTCATTGCAATCAAAGGGAATGGGATGGTTAATGTTTGACCCCACAGAGCAGCAGCACGCACGTACCATCAGTGACAGCAACAAGGTGAGTGAGGCAGCCTCGCTACGTGGAGGATTCGGTCTCCTGCTTCTGTTTGGAGATGAGCTGAGCTTCCTTCAGTGACAGATACACCTCCTCCTGCGGGTCGTAGTAGTAGAACTTGCGGATGTAGGAGATCAGGGGCCTGGGGAAGGAATGGACAGAAGCTTTAACCCTGAACCACAACCACACCAACCACCACAAGAATAACCAGAACCTCTCCCCCAGCCCACCCAGCACAGTCACATCCAGCAGGAACAGGAGCCTGTATCCCAAGGCTTTGGCATAGGCAGCTAACACCTCACTCCTGAGCTGGCCACCATTCCTGTAGGCATCCCTACACACCTCGGGATATTTATCATGTTATCCCAAGGCTGAAGAAGTCAACTATTCCCTCCCAGAGCCCTTGCTGCAGGTACAGACACCTTCTCACTGCTGAGGCGAGGGTCAGGGAGGAAACCAAAGAGACTTACTTGGGTAGCGGGAGCTCGGGAATGTGGTCTATTCGGACCAACTGCCTGATCCGAAAGCGGCAAAGGTGCTGAAGGGATTTGACATTGCTGAACCTGGAGACTGGATACAGCAGCTGGACAGGCGTTGGAGGGAGACCTTGGGAACAAAGCAGTGTTGGAGGTGTTATGTTAGAAAGAAACCACTCCTGATGCAGCAAGGGAAAGCTGGAGCTCTCTGCAAGGCTGTATTTGATAGCGTTCCACCCCAGGAGCCCACTGCTTTGGAGGTGCTCGGGAATGGGGAGCCAAACCTTTCAGGGGTGATACCCCTTTGGCTGCAAAATCTTCAGCCTTCCAAACAATGCAACAACAGTTCTGAGCTCATGGGGTGACTGTGGAAAAGCGGACCCTGGGATACCACAAGCTCCCAACCACCCCTCTCCAAGGACTCGTAGATGAAGCATCGCTTATACTGAGAAGCAACAGAGTTTGGAAGGGCTGCAGAAGGAAGCCAAAGGAGAGGGCAGGCAGCATGAGCCGCACGTAGGCTTTGCTCTGCACAAGCCTCTGGGCACTCCTTGCGCAGCATTAAAAAGCTGGGGGATTTGGCCAGCTCAAGCTGCTCATTCTTGGGGTCACGAGGCTGGGCACAAAGGCAGCTCCCCACGCAGGGAGCAACCTCGCAGGCCTGAAAGCGAGTTGCATCCAGCTTGCCCTCCACCCCACCTCCTCCATCAGCGTTACAGGCAACAATCGAGCCCTCAGAACCAAGAGGTCGGCAGGAGCACCAGGAAGGATCTTTGGGAGCTGGGTTCATTCACAGCACAAGGTTTTATCTGTCTTTGCAGCAGGATTCAAAGCCAGTTACACTCTAACCCCCTCCTGCTGGCTTGTCTCCGAGGGCAATGGAGAGAAAGGAGAAAAGGGAAAGCTCTTCACACTAAGATGGGCTCAAAACTGCTCCGGGCAGCTCAGGAAGCTGTGAGCCAGCTTTTGAGAAAGCAAGGAACAGCAATCAATTGAAGGCTGGATTCTCCCCCCGCTCCTATTCTCCTACAGAAAGGAATTAGCCTCTGGGAGCTCAGCCAGCAGCTACAGGGCCGCAGCACGAGCTCCGCACGCTGAGCTCGCCGCATGCCTCGCTGCCAGGAGCCAGATGCGAGCTGGAAACTGCCCCTTCCTCCGAGCAGCAGTTAACGTTCGGGCAGGAGAACAGCACTAACGAGCACATTGGGGAATGCAGATCCTCAATGGTCCCCCATTAAAGATCAGGCATTGGGGTGAGACCTTGTTTTGCAAGGATCAAGCAGCAGTGACTCGAAGAAGTGCCCGGGGCCAATGCTGCACCCGGATGGAGAGGTGCAGGACCAGGAACCAGCACCGCCTGTGGGGGGACCAGGAAGAAGGGACCCCTCAGCACTGCTTGGTGGGGCTCCTTTCTTTTCTTGATGATATTTTTCTAGAGCAAGTGCTTTCTAAGGTATTTGCCTGGAGTCCTCAACCCTCAAAGCTCTGTTCTCAAAGGGGAGAGGTGTCAGGATCAGGAAGGTAAAAGCATCCTGAAGTTGAAAGGATTGTTTGAAGGGAGGATCCATTGCAAAACCAGCTTTCATCCCTCTCCTCCCAAAGCACAGCCATGTTGTACATCAGCTCTCCAGCTATTGGCAGTGTCTGCAGCAGAGGGCAACACTGAAGAGATCCAGGCTGTGATTCCAGCGCTGTTAGGGAACCCTGCAGAGGAGTATCCCACCCCTCCTTCCCTCCAGCCTCCTCTGGACCAGGAACTCTCTGGGCCAAATCCTCTCCATGCTGCAGTGTCAGAGAGGTCACTGTCACCATCAGGGTCTGCAGGCACGATGGCAATGGAGGTAGGGAACAAACTGACTGCAGGAATCCTCACACTCAGTCCTGCCCCTCTCTGCTTCACTGCCATCACCCATCTCACCACGGCAGCGTTCCCATTCCTGCTCCCTTTTGTTCCCAGCATTCCCACTCACCCGCCCTCCAGATCCTGTTCCCCACTGCTGCTCCCTCACAATTAAGGGGCATATTTGCCCACTTGGCAAGCTCTCCCCTTCCTTTCACACTGGATTTTTGGCCAGCTTGCTGGTACACCAGGACAAACGAGTGAAACAAAAGGCACAGAGGACACTGGTCCAGTTGCCTGCCCAGATTTAGTAGGCAGGAGATGCGAGCCCATCTAAGGAGCCAGAGCTTGATGGATGGGGAAACAAGCACTTTGCAATCCCAGCAGCATGCAATCAAACATGCTCCAACAAAGCTTCACTAACACTCCCTCCCTGCTTGCAAGCACCTGCCTGTTGATGGGCTCTGGCATCAGGGTCCCCCCAGGGACTCTGAATCTACAGCATCTATCAAGTGAGCTCCAGGCTCACTTTGAGCTCACACTTGGAAACGTTCCCACAGCTCAGCTTAGTGTCTCTCCCTCCTGACAGCCCCAGGTGGGTTTCAGCTAAGGGAGAGCTGGGAAACTACAAAGATGGAGTGGTTCTTAAGAGCAGCACTGAGACTGGGGGAGGGAAGGATGAGGAGCTTTAGTAGCCAAATAGCTGCTTGTTGAGGGAGTAGCACTCCAGCCTCCAGCTCCATTTGTCATAGCGTGAGGTTGTATTATGTTTCCACAGTCCTGAAAAGAAAGGTTTAGGAGGTCACCAGTCTCCACTTACCACAAGCAAGTGGTGCAAGGGATGTGTTCCTCAGGATCCTTCTGAAGTCAGTGGGCAAGGCTGCAGAGGAGGGCACTGAGCCCAGCAGACCAAAGCCACACTGAACTGGCTCTCTAGGACAGACCAGCAGCTGATGACAGAATAGAACCTCTCCCAGAGGCAGAGCAGGACACTCACCTGGAACCCTGGATCGGAGGAAGTAGAGAAACTTCCCATTTTTGGAGTGCATGATTGCTCTCTTTATGAACTCCACCACAGACTGGCAGCGGTCTTCAAACTTGGGATGGCACCACAGGCTGAAGGTCCCTTCCAACAGAACAGAAAAGGCCTCGTGTTATAGGAGCACCGGTAGCAACAGGAGCCATTTAGCCATGAGTGACGCTCTCAAAGGCCAGGTGAATGCCTCAGGCTGACAACTTCACCTAGGAAGGGCACTAAGAGGAAACACCAGTGGCACCAGCCTGCGAAGATGCTGTTCCACTGCAACCACTGCTCTCCAAGAGCCGAGTATACACAGACACAATATGACAACTATAACCCAAGGATGACCTCAGGTCAGGCTTGCCTGAACTTGTGAGCAGCCTGCAACAACTGCTGGGTCTAAAACCACCAAGACATACTTGAACAGAGCATTAAGAGATGTCCCCACTCCTCTGCAGCATCCCCTCAACAGCACTCGCAAAGAAAGCTACTGCATTGGAGCACTTAAGCCCACACATAGAGGCATGTAAAAGCAGTGATACAGGTATTGGAGTCCTCTTCTGCCAGCCTGTCAAGGATCACTTATTTCAGCAGCTTTATGTCCTTGCTGGCAGTTCCAAACACCTTAATTCAAGTTAGTGTCAAGCTAGAAGCAGGGTCGAGGCACACGGGCGCAGCCCTGCCTGTGCTGCCACCCGACACAGTGCACTGAGCTGGAGCAGCACGCTCTGGAACAGGAGAGGGGCCACAGGGGCAAGCAGGCCCTCTACCCTGCTTACAGACCTCCAAATAGGTTGAGCTGAAGCCTCAAGGCAGACCAGTCTCACAGGCTGCGCTGCAAGCAGACACCTCCTCCTTGCACCAAAACGCAGCCATTTATCCCCTTTCACCAGCCAAATCAGGGGTACCCAGGCCAGCAGCATCCCCAGCACCATCACAGGCTCTGCAGCACCAACCTGCTACAGAAACACCAGAGGAAGCAGCTCTGTGGCATGCCCAGCACTCACAGCTTTACGCAGGGTGGACAGCAACCAACAATACAGGGCTATAGGCAACCCACAGCTTGCTCCAGTAAGGCTTTACTGGGAGGAGATAGCTCTCACCTTGCCACAGGCCAGTTTGGGAGCAATGATCTGGGTTAGCACGTGCTAAACATCCAGGATCAGCAAGCACAAGTAATTCTTGGGAATCCTGGATCTGTATGAGCCCTTAGGAGTGGTCAGTGAATGCAAAGGACAAGGCCCAGCGTTTGTCATCTTCATTGCTTTACCAAAGTGCTCCAGTCTGCAGTTTTCCAGGGTGCTGCAGCACATTCAGCACAAGGCAGCCAGGCCTGGGGGGGTGGGGAGCATGGGGCTGCCCCACACAGACCCAAGCACTGCACCCAAAAAATGCAGTCCTTGATGCGATGCCATGGCTGGGAGAGATGCTCGAGGGAAGGCGGCAGCACCGATCTCCATCCATGCAGCAAGAAATGAGTGAGGTAAAGGGAAGGACACTGAGCTAAGGATGCTCAGAGAAGGGAAATATCCCAACCCCAAAGTAAGCGGCCAGCCCAGCAGCAAGAGAAGCTCGCCCCAAAACATGGAGGAGAATCCATGGCACAGGCAGCCTCACCTCCCCTCCACATGAAAGAGATTCTAGTAGTTTCTATAGGAAGACAGGGTGAGGAAAAGCCTTTCTTCTCACGCAATGGTCAGGGACAGGGGAACCGGCTCCACACGGGTTACAATGAATGCTGGGCCACCTCCCCATCAGAGGGGCTCAAGACCAGAAGAGCCGCCGGGTTTGGCTAGCAGAAGTGCAAGAGAACACCAGCAGCATCCCTGGAGCAAGGACAAGGAGAAAAGGACGAGCTTTGCTCCGAAGGGCTGCAAACCACTGTTTTCCACAGCAGGTTGGCTGGGAAGCCTCTGACCCCATCATTTGCAGGCACAGTTAATGACAAGGCTCCCTAGGCAGCTGTTATTAAAGCTTGCCCACTGGTCACAGGGCAGCTCCATGGAGCTTCTTGGGCATTTTCCTCAGCCTGAGGACAGCGTGCACAAGGGGTCAGTAGAGGAAAGCACGCGTGGTGATGAGCAGAGCAAGCGTGCAGGTGAGCTGGGCAGGAAGCTCGCACAGGAAGGTGAGCACAGAGGGAAGAAAAGGTGCTGATGGAGTGCAAGAGCTCCCGGAATAAACCCCACCATGGTGGAGCTAAAGCCTCAGCCTGGGACCTACTGCAGCTGATCCCACTGCTAAGCATCCCTGGACAGGGGGAGAACAAAGCAAGGTGCTGCGCTGCGACACATTAAGCTCACTTCTCATTTCGCAGGGAGAAAAGCTTCATTTTGGGAAGCTGACGGGTGATGGCTTGTGCCGTACATCACATCTCAGTGATCACCATTTTCTTCAGGTCCAGTTTTCCAAAGCAAGGCCTGAGGGAACCCTTGTGCTCCCCAGTTTTAAGGAGAGCTGCTTCTCGAAGCCCAAGAAGCAAAGTCAAACCCGGTTTCTAAGGCCTCTTGCAGAACCTCAGCACAAGAGTGAGGACACACTGATGCTGCTCCCCTTCCTTCACCAGCTCTGTGCCCAGAGCACTGCTTTGGGACCTGGAGATCAGACTGGACCCCAGCCACAGGCCTCTGGGGTCAGCAGCATCCCTAGAACCACCCATGGCTCTTACCTCTGTAGTGCTCCATCCTGGTGTGATGGGTGATGCCCTGCGACCGAAAGCTGAGGCTCAGGATGTAACGAGGGTCAGAACTGTCTCGGACCAGAAAGGACCCATCTGGTTTCCCCTTCAGCTTCATCTCTGCATCTTCCCAGTTCATCGGTCCCCAGTACCAGCCGCACTAAGAAGAGACAGCAGAACATCAGCAACCAAACACAACATGATTTGCTCTTGTTGTTAATTCCTTTTAAATGCTAAATTGGAAATGCCCTGTTGTATCCACCCAGGAGTAGGAATGGCTGGGACTTACTCCTGGATGAGAATGCACCATTACATCCCTTACCACCTAAAAGTGGTGAAAACAGACGAGATGAAAGCATTTCATTCCACAATGACTCAAAGACCTCACTGGGAGAAAGGCAGGAGGCTTTTTCCAGTTCTATCCTAATCTTGTGCCCCCAAATCTATGCACCTCCAGTGTGAGGCATCCCTGCCCACGGGAGGGGGGTCGAACAAGATGATCTTGAGGCCCTTTCCAACCCAAACCACTCTATGAAGTCTGTAAAAGGGACAATTAGTCCCCAAAAGCAGAGCTTAGACCCACAGCTTTTCCCTTGGGGCTGCTGCCACCAACCCATGTCCCCGTTACCTTCTCCAGCTCCCGCAAGCTGGCTGCGAAGCTGCTGGAGTCGGGGCGGTACAGGGGGCACTGGAGGTGCTGGGCGGGCTGGCCGGGCATCGCCTCCATCGGCCTCAGAGGGACAATCCGTGGGAAGGCATCTGCAGAGGGAGACAAAGCCCAGGCCCTGGTCACCCACGGGGAGCTCAGCACAAGGATGAGTCGCCCCGTCCCCCTCGCATGGCTCTGGAGGTCAAGATGCAGGCGCTGCAGTGGGGAGGAGGAAGCTGGGCTGACCCATGGAAGGACACAGGGGAGTCACTACCTGCTCCTCCAAGGTGACTAACTCAGTGCCTTCACTGCTGTTTCCTTCTCCTAGCTCGGAGGGAAGGCCAGGGAAGAGCCCGGCAGTGCCCATTGGAAAGGACAAACATAGCCTGAAAAGGGGCAGTTAAAGCTCTCTGGGTGCTGAAGGAAGCTGCAAGCAGGAGGGTAAATGCACAGGGAGCAGCCAAGTGTGCTGTTCAGTTGGATGCACACCAGGCTGGCTGGCAGAGCTGGGGCTCCTGCACCAAACCCTGCTCCCACCGCTCTCTCCCATCACTGCCACTCATTACCATGTTCCCTGACACAGCACAAACTGGGGTGGGCTGAACCCAAGAGGAATCAGAGAAAACGGGAGATGCTGAACTGAGGACACAGCTGGTGCAGGGATGAGCTTCAGCAAAACTCCTGTGAGCAACGGGAGCCACACGGAAACCGGAGCCTTGACACCAGAGTGCCTGAGCACTCGCAGTGCAGGACCACACGGCCCCCAGCAGGCATCGCAGGCAGCACCGCTGCTGTTAAAGCCCAAAGTGCAGCCTTAGAATTTACCAAGCAAACCCCCAGAAGGTCCAGATCCCTCAAGGGAAAGCCAGAGCCTTGCTACTAAAGCTAAGCTGACCTGGGGCATGGGGTGGAGGAGGCGGAGGCAGAGGGAAAGACTGCAGGGAGGAGCCCATTGGACCCACTAGCACAGATGTAGGCAGCGTCCCACTGATATCATCTAGGAGAGAACAGAGGCAAGAGAGATTCAGAAAACAGGAAAGCAAGTGAGCTCTGCACTACCTGACACACACCTGAGCAAACCAGCCCTTGGTGCTGCCTGGGGAGCCAAGATGGAGCTTCCCACCAGCAGCTCAGCATCCTCCTCTGGCTGCAGCTGCTGCTTCACACCAGCTCGGAGCCTCACACGCTCTCAGAGAGTGGAGGAGCCCGGTTTCCAGCCCAGCAGCTCCTCACATGTGTAACACAGGCATTTAAAGGAGGTTGCACAGACCCAGCACATGGGACGTGCAGTTTAAGGTGCTGCGTGCTAAGGCTGACTTTACCCATCCTTAGCTTCTTCTCGTAAGAAGCTCCTGCAGAGGAGGATGAAGAGCAGCTGAGCAAGGCTCCTGGTCAGCTGCCATGGAGCTTCCACTGACTACAGAGCATAGAAAGGAACCGGCCTCGCTGAGTGAGGGGTAGGAAGGGGAGCAGCTCCCAAAAGCAGCTGAAATGCTACAAAACCAACACGTTACCTCCCACCTCACATTGCTGCCCATCACCCTCCCCTCCTGGCTGATTCAGGGGAAACTGAGCCTGTTCAATGAACAGCAAAAGCAATCCTCTGCTATGGAATCTACTGCCAGGGGGATGCTCAAGGCTTTCCCCTTCCCTCCCCACAAGGGCAGATAGGCAGTTCCTATGCTCCCATAGGGATGCACAGCAAGGATGCTCTCCAAGACAGTACCTAGGAGGCTGAGGCTTCGTCGCGGTGGAGGTGGTGGAGTCGGAGGGTGAGGGGAGGTCAGTCCTCGCTGCGAGATGTCCACGTCCACCAGCGACACCGTTTCACCTGAGGGTTAGTGGAGCAAGACCGTCAGTATCACACCTTCTCCAGGGCATGCAGAGGCTGAGCAGGGGGAGAGGGAAAGGGGCAGTAACCTCTGCAGGGTTTGGAACACAGTCTCATTAGCTGCTTCCCTTTGGAGACATGGATTAGCTCAGCTACTACAGCCCAAAGGTCAGGCAGAGGAGAATGACACCAGTACATGTGCCTGGATCCCACTGGAGTCCAACACCAGGATGCTGGGATGAAGAGGGCACTGAGACCTTTACAGCAGCAAGTTCAAAGCAAGCAGAGCTCATCAGAGCTGCACTTTTATGCCAAAGGCCAGGAGGGTACCAGCTCTTAAAATTAATAAGAGGGAACTCGACAGGCTTTAACATTAAATAACTGGAATCTGCTGAGCACTTAAAGGCTTCAGGTCCAGGATACTGCCGGGCGAAAATAACCACACAAATTAAGATGTCCAACTTAAACCCAGAAAAGCTTAAAATGAGTCTAAAATCATGGGAGAGAAATGAAGGCAGCAAATCCAGGTCAAAGCATCAGCCTCAGTATTGGACCGATACAGAGGGAAAACACCTAAATCCCAACAAGAAATCCTAAGGGGTGCTACCACAGCCAAGGCTTAAAACTGAGCTTGACCAGGCTCTGATGGACACCAGCACTGGAACCACATCATCCCGAAGACACAGACCATGATCTCAAGGACAAGAAGATCTGGCTGCCTCAGATTTCAATTCCTGTGGGCAGGGAGCTCCTCTCCTGCTCCAGATACCGTGCACAGCATCACCCATCTGACAGCGTATTCACCATGCATTACAGAGGACAAGATTGACTCAGCTTCCTTCTGCTTTTAAGACACCTGTCTATTAATAAGCAATGGCAAGAGGAGTATTTAGGGTGGGTATTATCCGAGGTACCTTCTCCCTGGGGGGTTTGAGGGTGTGAGCACACACATATGCACACAGCCACTCTTTCATTTCCACACCTTAACAATAAAGTGCCTGGGCTGCATCCACCTTGCACAAACAAACCCCAAAGCCAACCAGATTAAGGGGGGGGGGGCAGGAACTCAGCTTTCAGCCCTTCTCAAGGCAGCAGGAGGGGCAATGGCAGGCTGTGATGGGCTTACACTTCCACGAGGTGCTCAAGGAGAGGTCAGGGAAGGCAAGGAGAGCCTTCCCAAAGGCCTTCCCATGGACTAACCATGGAAGCAAATCCCCATGGAACTCATGCAAGCTGGGCCAGGCACTTGAATCCTGTCCCAGCCTCAGCAAATCCACTGCACAAGAGCCATTAAAGAAACCAAGCAGTGCAAGACTGAAGTCAGCACCAAACCAGAGCCAGATACTCACTTTGGGGATGATGCCATGGTCTTCTGCAAAGGAAAACCCCCTTCAAGGGCACTGTCACTATTCCATTTACGCTCACAGCTTCCCCCAGCAACAGCGGACAAAGCAGCAGAAGCAGCTTTTGCCTGCACCAGCCCTGATTTGCAGGTGACACTGAGGAAGTGAGCCCCATCACATGAGGAGCAAGTCCTCAGTGTGCCACCCCGTCCTCAGGACACGGTCTGAAAGGAGGTGGGAATGGAGAAGAGAGCAAGCACCAGCACAGCTGAATCACCCCCAAATGCCTTCCCTTCTGCAAGAGCTGCAGGAGCTACAAGAAGCATCAGGAACGGATCAGAAGCTTCCAGTTCCTAGTTTCAGGCAAGTCAAATGAATGCTCTGCCTCGAAGGGAACTTCTCTGACATTTAAACCAGTTCTGAGTAAGACAAGACTTCACCACTGCTCTCCAAAGAGGCTTTGCCCTGCTCAGGGGCACAAAACACACCCCACGCTCCATCACCTACGCCAACAGCAGGAGGCTTTCAGCTCTAACCACCAGCTTTAAGGCAGCTATTGCTGCACAATCCCATTTTGATTCTTCTGCTCCGCAATAAGACCTTCAATGTGAATCTGGTTTGAACCTGACCTCCATAACAGGCCATGTAACCCCCCCCCCAGCTGATAAATACTCACTTGTGCCCTTAGATTCCTGCTCATGCAAGTCTTGAGACGGGACTCGCACAAGGAAGCCCCAAGCCCTGTGCCTGGGACTGTTTTGACTACGAGCCCAGACCACAAGAGGCACATGACCATGGCTGGGAGCTCTTCAGTCCTACAGCTTCCAGCCACCAGCAGAGCAGGACTTCCCCACACACCATTTATAAACCCACTTCCCCCCACCAGCAGCAAAGGGAAGGTCAGAGACCAGCAGGACACGGGGAGAGGCAGAAAGGATGCAGAAGAAGGTAGAGCTCCACAAATGAGGTTTCAATTCCCATAGCAGAGCCGCTAACGTTCGTGTATGGTCCAGGTGGGAAGCAGGGCTTGGTCTTAGCCACTCTCAAGCCATGGGAGCACAGCACCAAATGCCTTTGCTCTATAAGGGATTTTCCAACCCCCTTGGATGCAGAGCCCTGTGCAGAGGAAGAGCCTTCACCTCCAACATGTGTTTCAACAGGAGGAATTGCAAAATGCTGATGTGCAACCACGGAGAGGGACTTCTTACACGGGCCCGCAGGGACAGGCCAAGGAGAATGGCTTTAACCTGCCAGAGGGGAGACTGAGATGAGCTCTTCCCTGTGAGGGTGCTGAGGCGCTGGCACAGGGTGCCCAGAGAAGCTGTGGCTGCCCCATCCCTGGCAGTGTTCAAGGCCAGGTTGGACATAGGGGCTTGGAGCAACTGCTCCAGTGGAAGCTGTCCCTGCCCATGGCAGGGGTTGGAACTGAATGAGCTTTAAGGTCCCTTCCAACACAAAGCATCATTAAACACAAACTGCTCTTTTCATAGCAAAATGTGCTGTAAACCTTCCAAACCCTTACCTGTGAAGAGGGGGCTGAACACAACCGGGGAAAAGGCACTTTGAGTTCTTGTCAGTCTGTGTTTCCTATTGGAAACAAGAAAAACATTGTTAGCAGAGAGGAGGCAACCTGCTGCATCCCACCACAGAAAACACCGTTTGACCTGCTCCAACCAAGAGAAGCTTCCCCATTCCTCACTCAAGGAGCTCGAGACGTCTCATTGCTTCGTCTTTATTGGACTCCTCGAGCAGTGCTTTGGCCTAAGTAGGGCAGTCAACCAGTAAAGCCAGGTCTGCGTCCTGCTCCGAAGCAAATCCACAACTAGGGAATTAATAAAGCCTTTAGGAAGAAGAACCCCAAGCAAGTGCGGTAACCAGAGCCCAGAAGCTGTTTCACAACAGCCATCTCTCTATTGCTCTGCAGCAGGCATTGCCAAACGCCTTCGACAAACAGGTTTGGCCCCTGAGCAATGAGGGGTTGTGCCTGGAGCGAGCGCATCGAGTGCCCTCGCGCTGTGTTTGGAGGACACCGTCTCCCCGAAGGGCTCCAAAATGCAGGTGAAGGGCAGGCGAGCTAAACCCAGAGCTGGGGAGATGGATGGGAGCAGCTAAAGATGCACCTCTGATGAGGCCCCAGCAGTTCCCATGCAGCTTGCTTTCCAAACCAGTGGGTTTAAAGAGGGCTGTAGCCAGCACCTCGCTCTCTCCATGCAGAACCGCTCCTTCCTATTGAAATGCTAAAGGGCTTTATCCAGACGTGGGCACAGAAACTGCTGGTAAACTGAGGCACAGAGTATGGCACCCCCAGGGCTTGAATCCAATAGAGAAACACATCCCTGGTGCCAGAAACTCAGTCCCACCTAAGAGGGGAGCACAAGAACAAAGCTGAGCCCCAGTGCAGCTCTTGTGCTGCAGCTTTGACAAAGGTCTTCCCTGCATCATGCAAGGCCCATCCCAGCACTGGGCAGTCTGTACCAGGTCTGCAGTGGGTCAGACAAGGTTACTCCCAGTTAAATAGTGCAACTCCACCGTGCTGGCCAGAGGAACCGGTCCCGTTGCATGCAGGCAAGTGATGGCACCAGGACCTGCAGGAGCTCAGGCCAGATCCCTGCAAAGGGCAGAACACATCGCATCCACTGCAAGCACACTGGTAAAGGGCTGACACTGCTCTTCATGGGCATCATCCTCACTCTCCAACCTCCTCCCAGCAAGAGACTGATCCTGACCCTTAAACTTGTGCCTCAGCCCCCAGCTCTGCTCTGAGCCCCCTCCAAAACCTGAACAAAGCCGCAGCTCAAGGCAGCTTTGGAAGGATCACTCAGAGCAGATGCAACTCAACCGCCCCACAGGGAGAAGAAACCTGAGTTCCAGGCTCCCGTTCCCATGTGGAGCAGATGGGGGAGTCCTCAGCCTCTCACAGGGCTGCCCAAGTGCTTCTCTTGTTTGTGGCTGGACACATCGCTGGGGTGCATAGTGTTAAATGTTAATTCACAGCTATAAGCTTGCAAATAAAAGCACTACAAACACTCATCATTCTGACACATCAACCCCAGTCCAAGGTTTGGAAGTGGTTCCATTCTGAGCCTCTCACACCTATGTGAGGGATGGATGTTTTTCGCTTTCCAAGGAGGATGATTCCCTGATTATCAGACACACACACACACACAGAGAATTACACTTCTGGACTAATATTAATGAAGCTTATAATATAGTAACAGCTCTGCTCCCTCCCACTAAGCCAGACGGAAAGGAGCATTGCTGGCATTTTGCTGTCACCAAAACAGCTACGTTTCATGCCAACACTTTACAACCATCGCTTCCTGAGATGTCTTGTTTCAAGCAAGCAGGGTGAGAGCAAGAAATGATTCCCATGAACTGGATCCCCCACTTCCCAACTCGTAACAACCTGCTTCCATACTTTCTCCAACTGCTCTCAAGCTCTGCAGCATCCAAACGATGCTGAAATGGTGCTTCCCACTCACCCCAAGGCCCTGTTAACACCAAGACAAGTCTCACTCAGCCACCCCAGCTGGCCATGCGCTACTTTATGCTTGTAGTAACATGGAGACATGTGAAGAACCAAGGTCACCAATGCAGCTAGCGGCCGGGACCTGGTACCAACCTGGCCGGTAGATGCTGCTTGTGACTCAGGTTGGCCTGTACCCATCCAGCCACAGAACCAGTGCCTAAACCTCATTCCCTTCCCTTCCAACAACCTGGATGGGAAGCTTGAGCAGTGACTCCAAATACCAGGAATTCTGCTTCAGATGGGTGTTTAAAGGAAAAAGGAGCCAGGACAGATAACATCCACCACAGTCCAAGGGAGCATCCTTCACCAGAGAGACTTGCAAGTCAGCAACGAGAGCTCCATAGCAAGCAGAGGCAGGAACTGACCCAAAAGTTGCTCTGAGCCCATCTCAGCAGCAGCTCATGGGGAACACCAGATCCATCCTACATTAACAGGGGCCACGTGTTGGGGGGCAATAACCTCCAGCTCTGAGCAGAACCAAGGAAAGGCCATGTTGCTGATGGAGCCAGTGCAAGCCAGAAGACAGCATTTGATGGGGTAGATTAAGCCCAATGAAGGCCATAGCAGAAGAGAGGAAAAGAAAAGCACCACCTGCTGAGGTCTAACATCCACTTCCCAGCAAGCTTGGGTTACCTGAACTGCGCCTAACCTGCTTAGGCAAGGATGAGCATCCCCAGCCCCCTAAACCGCTTCTCATTGATGAGACCTCCAGGACCAGCAGGGACCATCCCCTCCCTGCACAGCCTCGCAGCAGAGGAGTCACCAGCTGCAAGCACACCCATCCCACAGCTCAAAAGCACGGGAGCTGCGCTCCAGGGAGCAAAAAGCATCATTCCTATAACCCAGCCCTCGTGAGCAGGAGGGGACACTGGAGCTGGCAGCAGCGAACAGTCCCTGAACCACAAGAGTTGCTGCAGCAGGCACCTTGAAGTAACCTTTGTTTAAACATCACCTACTTAGTGCAAGGGAGTTGTATGATGCTGGAGCAGAAGTGACCATTAAACCAGAGGCAAGATCCAGGCAGTGATAACGGTGCTTCTTTGCTCCTGACCCGCTAAGATACAACTGCCAACTCTGCACTGCCTAATGCCAGTGCTGGGGGAGGTCCTGGGACTCCTTTCCTCACTCTCATCAAGCATAAGGATGGAATAAACCACAAGCCCATTAGCAAAACATTATGTCATTAATGTCATCATTTGAGGCCCATTCAGTCATCTGTGGGGAAGGAAGCTGCTGTATAAAGCTGCTTCACCACCCTATATGCAAAAGCCAGGCTCCACCAGGCACATGAGCTTGGCAGGGCTCAAACACCCTCACAGCAGCTTCAGGGCTGGGGGCTGAGGCTGCCCCATCTCAGAACCCATCATCTGCTTCAGAACAGAGGTAACTTTGGCCTCTGTTACAGCCTGGGTGCCTTTTGGGCTGTGCAAGTGCCCCATTACCACACCTGACCCAAGGTCAGCATCTTCAGAGCAGGCCTGGATTGCTCCCTGCTCGCCCATCAACAGGTCCTCACCTCCTGAGGAGGCCACACACCCCGAAAGCCTTACACAGGGTTACTTAAGCCCACAGGGAAAGGGCTGTGCTGCAATACTCGAAGTCCATTTAGTTATTGTACGCTGCTCCCAAGCTGGCTGCACAGCCCTTGGGCAGGCTCGCCCTGCCTCCTCCATCAGGAACCTCAGTTCTGCTGCTGGAAATGCTGCAGAAAGTGGGGTTTGGAGCACAGGAGGTCACCAGAGGGATCAGCCCTTTATCCTCCTCAGCTGGCATCAAGCAGCTCGGGTCTTCTGCTGTGACAGTGAGGCTGAAGCAGGGAGCGCTGCAGCCCTGGGTCCCACACCAGGAGGTCCCACATTATATCCCTTCGGCCTAACACATAACCCAGTCAACCTCTGGCTGCCAACGCTTCCTCCAGCTACATCCTGCCACAGAGCAGCACCCACCATGACCACCACCGAGGTCAGAGCCCACAGTGACACCGGGGAGCCTCAGGACATCATTCTGCAAGAGGAAACACCAGCCCCTTGGGTCTCGGCACAGAGCCACCAGAGGCCATCCACAGGACACAGCACTTCCTTGCTCGGCCACTGCCATCCCAGGGCTCGAGCAGCTCCTCAGAGCCACCCTCCACTGGTCCAGCTCCCGGGTGTTTTTCCACCATCTCCTTTAAGGATGCGAGGCCCAGAGCCGCAGGCTCCTCCTCACCTGCCGGGGCTCCAGAAGATAAGGCCTCTGCTTGGAAGAGACCCGAACCCAGCTCGGGGCCCATGGACAACCGTGATGCCCATGTGCAGGATGGTACCTGCTCATCCTCCACCTCCAGCAAGGCATCACAGCCCTGGCACCCCGCATACCCCCCACACTGTGGGGTCACATCGCTGCACACCCTGTGCTGCTGTCACATCAACCCCAAGCTCTCCAGGCCGTCATCAGTGCAAGAGGCTGCTCCCCACAGCCCCCACCACCCCAAAACCATCCCTACTCCCTGCATCCCAAAACCACCACTGTTCCCCGTATCCCCCTTCACATCACCCCAAAACCATCCCTGTCCCCACAAACCCCCATCCTATCCCCCCCAGAACCTCCCGGCCAGGCCGGACACAGCCCCCCGGGTGCCGGTACCCCCCCGTACCTGCCCGCTTCCTGCTCGCGGCCGCGGGCCCCGCACACATCGGTCAGGCTGCCGGCCGAGGCGGGCAGCTCCCCGGCGCGCCGGCCCTCGGTGCTGGCGGCGGCGGCGGCGTCCCCGGTGGCTGAGCCGCCGCTGCAGCTCTTGGTGCGGAAGAGGCGGCTGAGACGGATCTTGAGCGAGCCCTTCCTGGCGCTGGGGCCGGGTCCCCCGGGGGCTGCGGGAGGCAGCGCGGGGCCGGGGGCTCCTCTACCGGTACCTCGGGCGGCTGTGCGGCCGGGGGACCCCGGCTCCTCCTCGGAGCAGCTCCCGGCCTCGTCGGGCTCCAGCGCCTCCAGCACCAGCAAAGCATCGCTCGTCTCCTCGGCGGCGGGCCCGGCCGGCGGCGGCCCGAGGCAGGGGCACCCCGCCGGTCCCTTCGCGCCCAGCCCGGGCGGCCGCAGCCCCAGCGCCGCCAGCTGCAGCTCCAGCCCGCCCGCCGGCGCGGCTCCCCACCCGGTCACCGCCTTGGGCTCCAGGGCGCAGCGGTGCCGCGGGCACAGCAGCTCCCCGCCGCCTCCCGCCGGGCCCCCGCCGCCCGCCGCGGGGCCGCCCTCCTCGCCCGGCCGCCCCTCGGCCGCGTTGCGGAACACCATCAGTTGCGGCGGCGGCCGCGGGCTCCGCAGCGCCGCAGCACCCGGCAGCCGCCCGCCGCCGAGGCCCAGCGGCCCCGCGCCCGCCGCGCCGGTAACGACGCCGCCCGCCGCGCCCGCCTCCGGCCCGGCCACATAGCCCAGGAGGCGGCTCAGCACCCGGTAGGAGGCCGCGGCGGCCGCCGCCGCCTCCCCGTCGCGCAGCTCGGCGCGGTGCATGGCTACGGCCGCCGCATGGCCCGGACCGGGGCCGGCACCGGGAGCGGGGCCGCGACCGCACCGCCCACCGAGCGCCACGGCCCCGCGCCACACCCCCGAGCTTCCGCCACAGGCCACGCCTCCTGCCCGATAACCACGCCCCCTCGATGGGTGTGGCCACGCCCCTTCGGGTCCGGGCACTTAGCGGGGGGGAGGGGGGTGTCGGGGACCCCTGGGGCGGCCCCGGCAGCGAGCGGGGGGTCTGAACCACCCCCCGGCACCGGGCAGTGCACGAGTGGATGGCGCCGTTCTGTGGCGGATCGGGCTCGGGCTCGGGCTCGGGCTCGGCTCCCGCTCGGCTCCGGCTCGGGCTCGGCTCGGACTCGGCTCGGGCTCGGCTCGGACTCGTCTCGGACGCGGCTCCTTCCCGGCTCTCGCGCTCCGCGCGCCCCACGGGAAACGAAAGGGGCCGGGCCCCGGCTCTGCCCCTCCCGCCCGGGGGCTGCTGGAGGGGGCGGTCACCGCTGGTCCAGGCAGGGGAGAGCGGCCCCAGGGTCCTCCCGTGCCTCAGTTTCCCCTCTGCAACCTGGGTGGGACCCGGGACAGCATCGCCCAGCTCGGGGGTGGGCATCGGGCCCTGCCATGGGGACCCTGCGCCCACCGCCCTCAGCCCTATGGGGACATCCCTATGGGTGCCTCACTTCCACCCCATCGCCGGGGTAGGGGGGAAGTGAGGGATGGAGGCCGGCGCCATCTGGGGAACCAGCGGGCGATTCTTCCCCGGCTGCCAGGGGGGCTGCGGGAAGGGGGATGATGGAAGGAATATTCCCGGCCCTGTTGCCATGGCTCCCCATCAGGATGCGCTTGCATCATGGCCAGCCTGAGGGGTGCAGAGGTCCCACCGGGGCTCCGAGCGGGGGGGTATGGGGTGTCCCCACGGGCCTCAGGACCGGACTATGGGGGTCCCCATGGGGCTCAGGACCAGGGGCTCCGCAGCACCACATCCGAATAGGAGCGCAAGGACAAGCAGAGGGGGGGCTCCGGGCACCAGCGCCAGCAGATGAGCACGTTTTGGAGCCGGTGACGTCTGCTCCGGCATCACCGAGGCAGGAAAACAAGCGGCTGAGCGCGATTCCAGCGCTGTGGAGCCGAGCAGGCTCCGGGGCACAGTGCCCACCATGTGCCCCCGGGGCCGTCCGGCGGGGCCGCAAGGGGCCGGGGGGCTCCGCTGAGCCCCAACCATGGGGCCGTGGCCGTGGCTGCTGCTCTGGTGCTGGCAGACGGCGCTGCTCCATGGCCAGCGCCCACAGAACAGCCCCCCCCGTCCGGCGGGATGGACCCCGACTCCATCACCCCTGTGGGTGCCCACAGCGGAGCCGGGAGCGCCGGGGGAAGCCGAGGGCTCGGCGGCGGCTCTGGCGTTCCTGCGGACGGGCGATGCGCAGCGCTTGGCCCGAGCCAACTGCAGCGGGGGGGTGCCGGCGGCGGCCGCGGGTCCCGGTCCCCCCCCGGCGCTGCGAGCTGCCCTCCGTGCGGCCCCCGAGGCGCTGGCCCACGCCGCCAACTTCCTCAACATGCTCTTCCAGACCAACGACATCCGCGAGGCCAGCGTGGCCGAGGACGTGGAGTGGTACCAGGCGCTGGTGCGCAGCCTGGCCGAGGGGCACCCATGGGTGCGCCGGGCGGTGCTGGCCCTCGATGCTCACCCGCTGGCCGCCAAGCCCCGGCTGATGCTGCAGGCTACCAAGGGGGATGGCCAGATCCTGCTCCAGGATGTCTCCGCTGCTGCTCCGAGCCTCGGCAACCTCAGCTGGGACAACGAGTGGTTCAATGCCCTCAAATCTCAGCGGACCCCTGTCCTCCGCAAGCGGGTGCTCAGCAATGACCTGCGCAGCATGGAGACCCCCAAGTGGCAGCGGGGTGACAGCTACGTGGGGGACCCGGGCCATGTGCGGTGGTCCCCTCCATTCCTGGAGTGCCGGGACGGCCGGTTCCTGCCTGCCTGGGCTATCACGCTCTCTGCTGCTTTCTATGGGCTCAAGCCAGACCTCAGCCCTGAGTTCAAGTAAGTGGTACCCAGAGGGGCTGGGGGGGGGATGTAAAGAGGGTTGGGGGGTGCGCTGTGTGCATGCTGGGGAGTGCGGTTGGAGGCAGCACCCTGCCTGCATCCCTGTGCGTGTGTATGGGTATCCATACACATCCATAGGCATGGTGTGGACCCTTGTCCCCACTCAGGCTGTCACCCCCCGAACCTCCTACCCTGCCACAGCCACTCTGGGGGGGGCCCTGCTGCACCCCAGCACCCCCTGTGCAAGCAGCCACAGTGGGTGACAATGGGGAGGGAAGGGGGCTCCTGGGTTTAGTCCTGGTGAGGGGACGTGTCCCTGTTTCCAAGGGGGATGCTGTGTCCCCCTCGGAGCACTCAGGGGGGAGGGTTGGTCCTGCAGGATGAGGGATGGCACCAGGAGCCATCCCAGCGCCTCCTATTTCCCAACTGTTGGCTTTAAAGCCCCTTTATGAGAGGCAGAATCCAAGCCAGGAGCTGCTGCTCCATCTCCAACCTCCCCCAGACACCGGTCCAAGGGGGGACATCATAGAATGGGTTGGGTTGAAGGGACCTTAAAGCTCCTCCAGCTCCAACCCCTGCCACGAGCAGGGACACCTTCCACTGAGCAGGGTGCTCCAAGCCCATGTCCAACCTGGCCTTGAACAGTGCCAGGGATGGGGCAGCCCCAGCTTCTCTGTACCACTCAAGCGCCCACCACCCCCGTGGCTGTGTCCTCCCCTGGTCCCTGTCCCAGTGGCAGCGGTGGGACGCAGGGCTGACCCCATCCCTCTGCACAGGGGTGTTGTGCGGGTGGACATCGAGCTGCGGGACATGGCCATTGATCAGTGTGCCAGCGGGCCGGGCTGGTTCGCAGACACGCACCGCTGTGACCTCAACAGCACCCAGGTACCATCCATCAGCACCACGCAGCGCCCTGCATCCCATCCCCTCACCCGGCAAGGCACCGCTCTGTCCCCATCCCTCCCTCCGACTGAGCTTTATCCTCTCCCGGCCCATCCATCTGCTTCCTTCCGCTGCAGTGGAGGGGTTTATTGTGCAAATCTGCCCTCCCTGTGCCAGCAGCAGCGAGTGACCCGGTGCATCCCTTGGGGATGGCTGGGCATCAGCGGGACAATCACCCCCATCCCTGCTGGTGGTGCTCACTGAAGATGCCAAAGCCTGTTTCAGGGCTTGGCACAGCCATCCGCATCCCCAAGCAGGGCAAACAACGCAGCCACCCAGCTCAGTGTGGTCCCCAAGTGGGAAAGGCATCACCAGCTTCTCTTTCCTCCAAAGGGATGGGCTCTGGTGCTGGGAATGCCTCCAGGACACAACAATACCCAGAGAAGCTGCCAGCACAGCCCATTGAGGGCAGGACGCGGGCAGGGGGATTAGGGCAGCGCCGCTGCCGTCATGGCTGGGCAGGATTAGTGCTCTCTGCTGCATTATGTGTCCATTTAGGGTTTAGGGAGGGATTTGAGGGCCAAGCTTTGGCTTTTAATTCTTCAATGTTTAAGCACTGATTCCTCCTGGACAGGGGGAGAGCGGCCTGGGGGCAGGTACCTGTGAGAGGGGGGATGCTGGAGCCCCTGGTGCGGGGGGGATCCAGGGACAGGGGGAGCGTTTGGGATGTGGGATGAGCCATGCATCCCAGCCTGTCTCCTTCAGTGTATCCCGCAGGAGAGCCGCGGCTTCGTCCTCGGGAGGTACCTGTGTCGGTGCAAGCCGGGCTTTTACAGGGCCAGTGGAGCAGCCAGTGGTGCCCAGGCAGGTGGGTGCCGTGTCCAGGGGTCCTCGTTTCACCCAGTGGGACATGGCCACTGCAGTGGGGTCTGGGGCTGGAGGGGGGGGGTTGTGGATTTGGGAAGCCCAATCCCATTCCCTGGCAAGGAAAGTGCCTCCAAGTGATGCAGTGATTGTAACCACAAGTAATGAGTGATAGAAGAGGAAACGGCCTTAAGCTGCACCGGGGCGGGGGGGGGGGGGGGTTGGCTGCCCAGGGCAGTGCTGCAGTCACCAGCCCTGCTGGTGTTCACACCCCGTGTAGCCGAGGCCCTCAGTGCCATGGGTTAGGGGTGGCCTTGGCAGTGCTGGGAATGGTTGGATTCAATCTTAAAGCTCTTTTCCAACCTGGTTGATTCCATGATAATGCCATGATTCTATTCCAGGCACAGCGGGGGCAGACGAGGGGGCCCTGTTGGGATGCCGGCCCTGCCGCCAAGGATGCTCCACCTGCGAGGACGATGCTCCCTGCCTGATCCAGGAGGACCGGGCGCTGCGGGCGGCCGTGCTGGCCTGCCAGGCCTGCTGCATGCTGGCCATCTTCCTCAGCATGCTGGTCTCCTACCACTTCCGACGGAGCAAGGCAAGGGGTCCCCATGTCCCACCCCCCTGCCCTGCTCCCATCCCATCCCCAAACCCCGTGGGCTCAAGGGGGGATCTCCCTGCCCGGGCTCCTGGCTGCATCCTCACACCTCTGTCCCTACAGAGGATCCGGGCATCCGGAATCATCCTCCTGGAGATGATCCTCTTCGGATCCCTCCTCCTCTACTTCCCAGTGAGTATCCAGCCAGAACAGGACTCTGGGCTGGGGTTTAAGAGCCTCTGCAGCCTGGCGAGGGTGTGGAGCTGGCCCTGAGCATGGCATGGGCACAACTCCACCCAATTGTAGATTCCCTGGCACAGCCCCCGGTGGCTCTGGTGTAAACCTTGGGAAACCAAACCCCTGCTCTCCCGCTGGCTGCAGGAATTAATCCCTGCCCAAATCCCCTCTCCCTCCCACAGGAGCTGTGGTGGGTGCTGTAGAGCCAAGGGGGAAGTATGGCAGTGGTGGGTACTGATTGCATCCAGCTCTGGGGCAGCAGCACGAGAGGGACGTGGAGCTGTTGGATGAGGCCATGGGGATGCTGCGAGGGTTGGAGCAGCTCTGCCATGGAGCCAGGCTGAGAGCTGGGCTGGGGCAGCCTGGAGAAGAGAAGGCTCCTGAAGGGGAGACCTCAGAGCAGCTCCAGTGCCTAAAGGGGCTGCAGGGAACCTGGAGAGGGGCTTTGGACAAGGGATGGAGGGACAGGACAGGGGAATGGCTTTAACTGCCAGAGGGGAGACTGAGATGAGCTCTTAGGCAGAAGCTCTTCCCTGTGAGGGTGCTGAGGCGCTGGCACTAGGAGGTTGGAACTGGATGAGCCTTAAGGTCCCTTCAACCCATACCAGCCCATGATTCCCTGGTTTCTGAGTCTCCATCCATCCCCATTCCACCACCAACCCCTCTCTCCCCCCCACCTCAGGTGTTCATCCTGTACTTCAAGCCCAGCATCTTCCGCTGCATCGTCCTGCGCTGGGTCCGCGTGCTCGGCTTCACCATCGTCTACGGCACCATCACCCTCAAGCTGTACAGGTACCAGGACGGGGGGGGGCAGGATGCTTGTGCCCCCCGCAGCAGGGACACGCTGGGGCTCACCCCTCTGCCCCTTGCAGGGTGCTGAAGGTGTTCCTGTCCCGCACGGCCCAGCGGGTGCCCTATGTGTCGAGCGCGCGGGTGTTGAAGATGCTGGGGCTGATCCTGGTCCTGGTGCTGTGGTTCCTGGCGGCCTGGACCATTGGGATGCTGGAGAACGTGGACAAGAACATCCCGCTGGTGATCCGCACCCAGACTGCCGGTGGGCTCCACTTCTACATCTGCAGCCACGACCACTGGGACTACATGATGGGGATTGGTGAGACCAGGAACCCATCTCATGAATGCTGCCTTTCCTTGCCTATTTAATGTGCCTGGAGCCTGGAAGCAGGGCTGGGACACCCAAGCTGCCTCCCATCCTTTCCTCTGAGCATCCCCAGCACTCACCCTGGGGCAGGGTACATCACTGGGAGCTGAACCCTGGTGATGTGCAGGGATACACCAAGGGATGCTCTGCACCAGAGCCAGCAGATGAACCCGCAGGGCTGGATGTGCCCCGGGGCAGGGAGGTCCCAGTGTGTAGGGGCAGCAGCACCCATGAGAACACGCTGACAGTGACAGCGCTGGGTGCTCAGCATCGCTCCCCCTGCTCTGTCCCACAGCTGAGCTGCTGTTCCTGCTGTGGGGCAGCTTCCTGTGCTACGCCACACGCGCTGTGCCCTCCGCCTTCCACGAGCCCCGCTACATGGGCATCGCGCTGCACAACGAGCTCATGATCTCGGCCACCTTCCACGTGGTCAGGTAGGACACGGGGCTGCGAGGAGCTGGGAAACGCGGGTCCCATCCCTGGCAATGCCAAGGAACCGGTGGCAAATCCCGTTCCAGGTTCATCATGGTCCCCTCGCTGCACCCCGACTGGACGCTGCTGCTCTTCTTCGCTCACACCCACGGCACCATCACCATGACCCTGGCGCTGCTCTTCATCCCGAAGGTAATGCTCATCCCGGAGGATCCAGGGAAAGGGGGATCCCAGCTTTTCGGGGGCCCCCGGGTGAGCTCTCCCCTTGCCCCCCGCAGTTCCTGCACACGGGCTCACCGCTGCGGGAGGAGATCACGGCTGAGGTCTATGAGGACGAGCTGGACATGCGGCGCTCAGGCTCCTGCCTCAACAGCAGCATCGCAGTCCGCCTGGAGCGAGCACAGTCTCGACCCCGATGACATTCGGGTGGGTGCCACACTCAGGACCTTCTTTTGACGCTTGCTCTGCAGAGTAAGAGGTGCCTTTCGCAATCTTTCTCCTGATGCAAAGCAGATGGGGTGGGAAGAACGGATGGGGGGGGGGGCACAGGGTGAACCACCAAAGCCGCGGGTTGGGAAACCTCCTGCATCCCTTGGGATGGAGGGATAGGGACCGGTTTGCGGGTGCAGCCCCATTGGACGCGCTCTCCTCTCCCTGCTCTCTGCCCACGGCACAGGAGGAGCTGAAGAAGCTCTACCGGCAGCTGGAGGTGCACAGGACGTGGCGGATGGCAGCGCTCAACCCTCACCTCCCCAAGCAGCGCAGCGCCCGCTGCAGCCTGGCCCACTCCATCGCCCGCCGCGTCACCGAGCTGCCCGAGGCGCTGGCACGCCGCAGCAGCACCCATAGGTCCTCGGGCAAGCGGCTCCTCAATGCGGGTACCACCGACCTGAGGATGCGGGATGATGGTTCCCATAGCACCGAGGGGGTCCGGAGGGGTTCACCCATCCCTGCTTCCCCCCGGGAACCTGCGCAGGGGAGGAAGATGATGGTGGCAGCAGCCTCGGAGCAATCTGACAGTGAGTCCCTCGATGCTGCTCCACTCATGTACAAGTCAGCCAGTGCCCACAACCTGGTGGGGCACGGGCAGCCCCCCCTGCCCCACGCGCCCCCCTTGCACAAGTCACTCAGCATGGTGGCCGGGGCACAGGATGAATCCCTGCTCGCCGCCAGCCGTGCTGCATGGGGGACGCAACACATTGAGCATCCATTCACCCCGGCCTCGGGGCACCCCACGGCACAGGAACCCCCCAAGGAAACTGGGAAGCCCCAAAGCCCTGATGCTGTCCCCAGCCCCGCCGAGGGGTGCTCGCAGGATGTGTCCCCCCTGGGCGATGGCAGGGTGCAGAAGCACGTCACCTATGCGCCCATCAAGAGCATCAGCGTCGACGGCTCCCATCACCCCGGGCGGGTGCGGATGGTGGTGGTGAGGAGAACCCCACCACGGCCCCCCGTGCGCTGCCAGAGCCTGGGGCAGCGGGTGCCAGCGGCCAGGGACAGCCTGGGGACAGCAGAGCCACCCAGCGGGACCCCCGGCATGGGTGGGAGACCCAGAGGGAACAGCAGCAGGGATGGAGGAGGAAGATGCGGGGCGCACATCGCCCGCAGCATCCATCCCGGCACAGGTCTGTCCCTGGGAGTTGGTCCAGGAGGAGATCCTGAGCCGGAGGGAAAGAGTCACCCAAGCAGCAGAGTCGGGGACCGCCGGTGACACAGCAGCTGCACCCCCCAGCATCAAACCATCCTCCCAGAAGATGTCCCTCTGGAGCCTGGGCCTGGCCATCAAAGCCTTCAACCGCTCCAGGGGGAAAAGCATCCTGAAGGGGAAGAGGGAGGGTACAGGGAGCCTCAGGAAGAGGGGGCACGAGCGGGAGGGGGGCAGCAGGAGGGAGAGGCCGAGCCCGGCAGAGACATCGGCCGTGTCCCCCGCAGGGACCGCAGGCTCTGGGCAGGTCTTTGGTCAGCACAACAACAACGCCAGGGCTGCTGCGGGCGATGGAGAGGAGCGGGGATGAGGAGCACGGTGCTCCCCACGGGGATGCGGATGCAGCGCACACGGTCCCACCAAGCTCTGGCCACCAAGAAGGAGCTGAACGTCCCCATGAGCCCCCGGTGGTGGTGGCACAGCCCGGGCCCAGGCAAGGGGATGAGGCTCCTGTGGTGCATCCGGGGAATGATGCTCCTGAGGCCACACTAAAGGAAGGGCTCGAGGGGCTCAGCGGGTCCATCCCCTCGCAGGACCACATAGCAGTGGAGCAGCCACGTGCAGGACTCATCACAAGCAGCTCCCATCCATCCATCAGTGATGGGCAGAGAGCAGCTACTGAGGAGCTGGAGGCTGAGATTTGTCCCCAAGGAGCCCTGGATGTCCCAGCAGGAACCGTGTGCTCGGAGGAGGTGGCTTCCCAGGAAGACACCGGGGAGAAAGGCAGCAGCCACCCTGAGCCCCTTGGTCCCAGGGACATTGAGAAGGTCCCTGCAAGGAGCCGGAGCGAGGAGATGGCCCCGGCAGGCAGGAAGGCACAGATCTGTCCCAGGGAACCCCAGGCTGATTCCAGCATCAAAACAGGGATCTGCCCCTGGGAGGAGAGCAGGGGGGACCCTCAGCACCCCAGGGAGGAGCTGGGCATGGAGAACCCATCAGCAAAGCCCTCAGAGCTGCTGGAGAGGCCTTTGCAGGGCAGGAGGGCCCAGGTTTGCCCATGGGAGAGCCTGGAACAGGGGAGGACCACGAGAGCAGAAACCTGCCCCTGGGACACGGAGGGGGCTCAGCCGGAGCAGGGGGGGCAGGGAGCAGAGAGGAGACGGGTGGTCAAGTGGGGCAAGAGCATCAGGTCAAGGTCCCTGGGGTTGATGGGAGCTCCAAAGCCACCCAAACCCGCTCCCAGCAGCTCCGAGCTCCCGGAAGGGATCCCAAGGAGTGCTCGGGCTTCGGTTTGTCCCTGGGAAGCCATGGGAGCTGATGGTGATGCAGAAGGAATTTACCCTCGGGAAGGAGGAGCAGCCCTATCCAATGCAGGGAAAGCAGAGGATGGTGACATGTCGCAATGGGAAAACGGGATTTGCCCACAGGCAGCAGCCCCAGGGGACATGGCAGAGATGGGTTTGGCTGCAGACAAAGGGAGCACCCAGCAGGGATGTCCCTATCCCAGGGAAGATGCGGAGCAGCGCAGCACAGGACACCCAGCTCTGCCCAAAGCCGCATCCAAGCAAGCAGGAACCATCGGCAGCAGCAAGGCCAATGTTTGTCCATGGGAAGTGGAGGATGAGCCACGTGCCAAGACAGAAATGTGCCCTTGGGAAGAGCCTGAAGCTCCATCGGGAAAGGACAGAGCAAGCCAGGACACACATGGCACTTCCAAAGGGGAAAACAAACCAGCAACCAGAGGACTGGAGGGTATCGAACCAAAGCTGGCAGGGGTGGGCAGCCATCAACCGGAGCACAGGAACAGCAGGAGCTTGGCAAATCTCATTAGGAAAAGCATGGAGAGCTCAAAAGCCAAATCCAAGAAATCCCAGAGTGTGGAGAGCATCAAGGAGGAAGTTTGTTCCTGGGAGAGCCTGGACATGGAGCAGCCCATGGAGCATCCCCGTGCCAGCAGCCCAGTGCTGCTCAAGGCATCTCTGAGGGCATCCCAGAGCAGGGAGAGCCTGAAGGCAGAGGTGTGTCCCTGGGAGGCTCCAGGGGCTCAGTCCATGGATAAAGCAGAGATCTGCCCCTGGCAGGGGGCTGCAGCTCCATCAGGTACAGAGGGATCAAGGCAGGACAGGGATGCTCTGTCCATAGGGAGCAAAACCCCTTCTACAGGTCAAGGTGTCTGCAGAGAGACTGCAAATAGCACATCTCCAAAGGAGAAAGCAAATCCCAACCGTGAATCCATCTGCCCCTGGGAGAGCCTGGACATGGAGCAGCCCATGGAGCATCCCCGTGCCAGCAGCCCAGCACTGCCCAAAGCACCTCCAAGGGCATCCCAGAATACAGAGGGCCTGAAGGCAGAGGTGTGTCCCTGGGAGGCTCCAGGGGCTCAATCCATGGATAAAGCAGAGATCTGCCCCTGGCAGGGGGCTGCAGCTCCCTCACAGCAGCTCAAGCCAAAGCAGACCCCTGGGGGGGTCCCCAAGGGGGACAAGCACATCACGCGCCAGGCAGCGGTGGCCAGCCCGGGAAGAGCCCTGGAGAGGGGCAGCAGCAAGCGAGAGGCTGCGTGTCCCTGGGAGAGCCTGGACGTGGAGCAGCCCATGGAGCATCCCCGTGCCAGCAGCCCAGCGCTGCTCAAGGCATCTCTGAGGGCATCCCAGAGCAGGGAGAGCCTGAAGGCAGAGGTGTGTCCCTGGGAGGCTCCAGGGGCTCAGTCCATGGATAAAGCAGAGATCTGCCCCTGGGAGGGGGCTGCAGCTCCATCAGGTACAGAGGGATCAAGGCAGGACAAGGATGCTCTGTCCATAGGGAGAAAGGGCTCCTCTACAAGTGAAGGTGCCTTCAAAGGGACTGGACACAGCACACCTGCAGAGGAGAAAGCAAGCATGGAGAGCCTGAAGGCAGAGGTGTGTCCCTGGGAGGCTCCAGGGGCTCAGTCCATGGATAAAGCAGAGATCTGCCCCTGGCAGGGGGCTGCAGCTCCATCAGGTACAGAGGGATCAAGGCAGGACAGGGATGCTCTGTCCATAGGGAGCAAAACCCCTTCTACAGGTCAAGGTGTCTGCAGAGAGACTGCAAATAGCACATCTCCAAAGGAGAAAGCAAATCCCAACCGTGAATCCATCTGCCCCTGGGAGAGCCTGGACATGGAGCAGCCCATGGAGCATCCCCGTGCCAGCAGCCCAGCACTGCCCAAAGCACCTCCAAGGGCATCCCAGAATACAGAGGGCCTGAAGGCAGAGGTGTGTCCCTGGGAGGCTCCAGGGGCTCAATCCATGGATAAAGCAGAGATCTGCCCCTGGCAGGGGGCTGCAGCTCCCTCACAGCAGCTCAAGCCAAAGCAGACCCCTGGGGGGGTCCCCAAGGGGGACAAGCACATCACGCGCCAGGCAGCGGTGGCCAGCCCGGGAAGAGCCCTGGAGAGGGGCAGCAGCAAGCGAGAGGCTGCGTGTCCCTGGGAGAGCCTGGACGTGGAGCAGCCCATGGAGCATCCCCGTGCCAGCAGCCCAGCGCTGCTCAAGGCATCTCTGAGGGCATCCCAGAGCAGGGAGAGCCTGAAGGCAGAGGTGTGTCCCTGGGAGGCTCCAGGGGCTCAGTCCATGGATAAAGCAGAGATCTGCCCCTGGGAGGGGGCTGCAGCTCCATCAGGTACAGAGGGATCAAGGCAGGACAAGGATGCTCTGTCCATAGGGAGAAAGGGCTCCTCTACAAGTGAAGGTGCCTTCAAAGGGACTGGACACAGCACACCTGCAGAGGAGAAAGCAAGCATGGAGAGCCTGAAGGCAGAGGTGTGTCCCTGGGAGGCTCCAGGGGCTCAATCCATGGATAAAGCAGAGATGTGCCCCTGGGAGGCGGCTGCAGCTCCATCAGGTACAGAGGGATCAAGGCAGGACAAGGATGCTCTGTCCATAGGGAGAAAGAGCTCCTCTACAAGTGAAGGTGCCTTCAAAGGGACTGGACACAGCACACCTGCAGAGGAGAAAGCAAGCATGGAGAGCCTGAAGGCAGAGGTGTGTCCTTGGGAGGCTCCAGGGGCTCAGTCCATGGATAAAGCAGAGATCTGCTCCTGGCAGGGGGCTGCAGCTCCCTCACAGCAGCTCAAGCCAAAGCAGACCCCTGGGGGGGTCCCCAAGGGGGACAAGCGCATCACGCGCCAGGCAGCGGTGGCCAGCCCGGGAAGAGCCCTGGAGAGGGGCAGCAGCAAGCGAGAGGCTGCGTGTCCCTGGGAGAGCCTGGACATGGAGCAGCCCATGGAGCATCCTCGTGTCAGCAGCCCAGCACTGCCCAAAGCACCTCCAAGGGCATCCCAGAGCAGGGAGAGCCTGAAGGCAGAGGTGTGTCCCTGGGAGGCTCCAGGGGCTCAATCCATGGATAAAGCAGAGATCTGCCCCTGGCAGGGGGCTGCAGCTCCATCAGGTACAGGGGGATCAAGGCAGGACAAGGATGCTCTGTCCATAGGGAGCAAAACCCCTTCTACAGGTCAAGGTGTCTGCAGAGAGACTGCAAATAGCACATCTCCAAAGAAGGAGAAAGCAAATCCCAACCGTGAATCCATCTGCCCCTGGGAGAGCCTGGACATGGAGCAGCCCATGGAGCATCCTCGTGTCAGCAGCCCAGCACTGCCCAAAGCACCTCCAAGGGCATCCCAGAGCAGGGAGAGCCTGAAGGCAGAGGTGTGTCCCTGGGAGGCTCCAGGGGCTCAATCCATGGATAAAGCAGAGATCTGCCCCTGGCAGGGGGCTGCAGCTCCATCAGGTACAGGGGGATCAAGGCAGGACAAGGATGCTCTGTCCACAGGGAGAAAGAGCTCCTCTACAAGTGAAGGTGCCTTCAAAGGGACTGGACACAGCACACCTGCAGAGGAGAAAGCAGGCGTGGAGAGCCTGAAGGCAGAGGTGTGTCCTTGGGAGGCTCCAGGGGCTCTGTCCATGGATAAAGCAGAGATTTGCCCCTGGGAGGGGGCTGCAGCTCCATCAGGTACAGAGGGATCAAGGCAGGACAGGGATGCTCTGTCCATAGGGAGCAAAACCCCTTCTACAGGTCAAGGTGTCTGCAGAGAGACTGCAAATAGCACATCTCCAAAGAAGGAGAAAGCAAATCCCAACCGTGAATCCATCTGCCCCTGGGAGAGCCTGGACATGGAGCAGCCCATGGAGCATCCTCGTGTCAGCAGCCCAGCACTGCCCAAAGCACCTCCAAGGGCATCCCAGAGCAGGGAGAGCCTGAAGGCAGAGGTGTGTCCCTGGGAGGCTCCAGGGGCTCAATCCATGGATAAAGCAGAGATCTGCCCCTGGCAGGGGGCTGCAGCTCCATCAGGTACAGGGGGATCAAGGCAGGACAAGGATGCTCTGTCCACAGGGAGAAAGAGCTCCTCTACAAGTGAAGGTGCCTTCAAAGGGACTGGACACAGCACACCTGCAGAGGAGAAAGCAAGCATGGAGAGCCTGAAGGCAGAGGTGTGTCCTTGGGAGGCTCCAGGGGCTCTGTCCATGGATAAAGCAGAGATTTGCCCCTGGGAGGGGGCTGCAGCTCCATCAGGTACAGAGGGATCAAGGCAGGACAGGGATGCTCTGTCCATAGGGAGCAAAACCCCTTCTACAGGTCAAGGTGTCTGCAGAGAGACTGCAAATAGCACATCTCCAAAGAAGGAGAAAGCAAATCCCAACCGTGAATCCATCTGCCCCTGGGAGAGCCTGGACATGGAGCAGCCCATGGAGCATCCCCGTGCCAGCAGCCCAGCACTGCCCAAAGCACCTCCAAGGGCATCCCAGAGCAGGGAGAGCCTGAAGGCAGAGGTGTGTCCCTGGGAGGCTCCAGGGGCTCAATCCATGGATAAAGCAGAGATCTGCCCCTGGGGGGCGGCTGCAGCTCCATCAGGTACAGAGGGATCAAGGCAGGACAAGGATGCTCTGTCCATAGGGAGAAAGAGCTCCCCTACAAGTGATGGTGTCTGCAGAGAGATTGGACACAGCATACCTGCAGAGGAGAAAGCAAGCATGGAGAGTCTGAAGGCACAAGTGTGTCCTTGGGAGGCTCCAGGGGCTCTGTCCATGGATAAAGCAGAGATCTGCTCCTGGCAGGGGGCTGCAGCTCCCTCACAGCAGCTCAAGCCAAAGCAGACCCCTGGGGGGGTCCCCAAGGGGGACAAGCGCATCACGCGCCAGGCAGCAGTGGCCAGCCCAGGGAGAGCCCTGGAGAGGGGCAGCAGCAAGCGAGAGGCTGCGTGTCCCTGGGAGAGCCTGGACGTGGAGCAGCCCATGGAGCATCTCCGTGCCAGCAGCCCAGTGCTGCCCAAAGCGCCTCCAAGGGCATTCCAGAGCAGGGAGAGCCTGAAGGCAGAGGTGTGTCCCTGGGAGGCTCCAGGGGCTCAGTCCATGGATAAAGCAGAGATCTGCCCCTGGGAGGGGGCTGCAGCTCCATCAGGTACAGAGGGATCAAGGCAGGACAAGGATGCTCTGTCCATAGGGAGAAAGGGCTCCTCTACAAGTGAAGGTGCCTTCAAAGGGACTGGACACAGCACACCTGCAGAGGAGAAAGCAAGCATGGAGAGCCTGAAGGCAGAGGTGTGTCCTTGGGAGGCTCCAGGGGCTCAGTCCATGGATAAAGCAGAGATCTGCCCCTGGGAGGCGGCTGCAGCTCCATCAGGTACAGAGGGATCAAGGCAGGACAGGGATGCTCTGTCCATAGGGAGAAAGAGCTCCCCTACAAGTGATGGTGTCTGCAGAGAGATTGGACACAGCATGCCTGCAGAGGAGAAAGGAGAAAGGAAAAATCTCGACCATGAGTCCATCTGTCCCTGGGAGAGCCTGGACACAGAGGAGCAATCCCTGAAACATACAACAGAGAAAGAGCCATCCAATAAGTCCGACAGCACAGAGAGCAGGAAAGCTGTGATTTGCCCCTGGAAAGCAGCAGAGCCCAGTGGCTCAGGCAAGGAAATCCCACAGGGAGCTGATGGAGCAACCTCCCCTGGGGTGGCAAAGTCACAGCCAGGGCTGGGAGCCAGCACCATGTCTCCCCCAGCCCCAAGGAACAAACCCAAGGGCAGCCGTGGCAGCGAGGCCAAGCACAAGCCCCTGAGCCGCATCCAGCCCCTGCAGGGCCCCAGGGCAGAGCTGCTGCCTTGGGGAGCGGGTACAGCCCCTGGGGCAGGCAGCAGCCCCAGCCCAGCTGAGGTTTGTCCCTGGGAAGCAGGAGAGGCCCCACCAGCACCTGACAAGACCAGCACCGACATATGGAAAACCTCAGAGGTGTGTCCATGGGATGGGGAGAGTGCGGATGCCACCCAGAGTGGAACCAAAGCTGACGTGTGCCCTTGGGACCATGAGTAGCTGCCTCTGGCCAGGGCCATCAGCTGGGTGCAGACATGGTTTTCATGAACAGAAGGTCTTGAGCTGAAGGCTGATGCCCAATGGCACAGTCCAAGCAGGGACAGAAGTGTCCAGCAAAGTCAATGGCATGGCCACGCTCCCAACAGGCTCTGGTGGTGGCCTTGGGGACCAGTGCAGTGAGGGGACAATGAACATCTCCTGCCTTCATCAAGCTCTCCAGATGGTGCAAACACCACCCATCATTTGCCCAGAAGTAGGTGGCCCAGCACAGGGTCCCCTTGGTCCAAGCAGGCACCTGAATATGTTAAAACACATAGGGAAGAGTCAAACCAGGGCAAGATGAAGATGCAGCAGGGGTGGAAACCAGCTTCCCCCAGTGAAGGTTTTGATTCTCTGGATCCACACAAGGCTCAGGGCTTGTCCTGCTGCTCCTTTGTCATTTGGTTGCACCCTCCTTAGAAAGGGATGCTGGTGCCATGTGCTGTCTGTGGTCTTCAGCACTGAGTGTTCCACGACCATCCGATGGTGTAATTGTACATACAGAAAATAAAACATTATCTACAGAGCACACACTTTAGTGGCTGATTTATGGGGTGTGGGCAAGATACTGAACATGCTCAAGAAAGAGGTACAGCAGAAAGCAGCGAGGCTGGAGAGGAAACCTAGAAACACAAGTGGCTTAGTTGCAGAGGTTTGAATAATAGCAAAGCTGATGGGGAGCCACACACTGCCAGACTGGAAGGAAAGGCCTTTCTCCATAGAAAAACACAGCTGCTCCACCAGAAAACTCTCCTCATCCAGAGCCAGAGCTGAAGAACCTGCTCTGTAGGTCCTGGTTGAGGAGCCACGTCCATACCTGCTCGTGGGCTGCCCAGACACCAACCAGGCAGCTCATCCGGGTTTACTTTAGCTCCCAGCCCAGCTCCCATATGCTGGAGCAGTGAATCTCTCCTCTGCTTCTGAATGAAGTGTAGGCAGAAGGCTCAATATAAGCAGGTTCTTTCAGGAAAGGCAGACAGATTGTGACATCCCTCTGACTTCCCAAAAAGATGAGAGGGATTCCATTGCTGGCTCCTCTCCTAACAGAGCACAAAGATGATATTCTGCCCTTTCAAAAGGACACAGAAACACTGAACAACTCTGCAAGCATCAGAAGCCATAACTCTTTCAAACAGCACACTCTGTACAATCCCTTCCAAAGGAAGAAGGAAACAATGCTCTTAACTCACAAGCTCTGGAAAATGGCTGAGTTAAAAAGCAAGACAAGGTTGAAAAAGAAGACGCTTTGTTATCTGATAACTGGTGAATATTTGCTCTGTGACTGGAAGTAAATAGAACTCACCTGAGCAAAGCAGAGCAAGAACAGATTAGCAGACTCACTGCCTTGCTCTCAGCCATGGAAAAAGGAAATCTGTGGGTATGCATTTTCCCAGCCCACTCAGCCTGCAAAACCAGGGCACTGATGGGAATGTCTTTGTGTCCACAGGATGGTGCCAGCCACTCACTAACACCACCCCACCGTTCAATTCAGGAGCATCTCGAACGCTCCAAAACTCATCAGCAAAGAGCAATGCTATTTCAAGAAGGCAAAAGATTTTATTATCAGTGCTGTGCTGCAGCCCCTCTGGGAAGCTGGGCCCTTCACAAGCATTCGCTCAGCACGAGCCCAACTGCAGCACCCACCCAGGAGAATGTGATTGAAAGCGTGCCTGCTGCTCTTCCCTGTTTTCTGTCTGGGAATCAGTACAGAGAGGATGGGAAAAGAAAGTACTGACACCTACTGCAGGTTTTAATGAAAGGCCAGCAGGTCTATGACACTTCCCATGGCAGACGCAAATACCCATGTCTGACCAGAGTGCTGCTGCCAAGGGCCCCTCTCACAGGGCAAATTCAGGACAGGGTTAGCATTGAGAGCACTCCTGAAGAGAACAGACTTCTTGTCTTCATAGAAATACAGAGAGGATGAAGCTGCAGCACACTAAGTCTACCTGGATGGAGCAAAGCTCTTCTCAGAGCTCATCTGAATCCCCCTGCCAAGCCCCTCTTGCTCTTTAAAGACAAATTCTTAGTGATCAGAGTCCATTTCTGAAGCTGCTTTGTTCGTTGACTGCTCACTGGAAAGGTACAGCCATATCCAAGCTGTTACCTCTGCAGCCATTCTCCACTTCTTCCCCCGCGGTTGCTTGCACAGGCTGTCTCTGTACAGGCTCTGGAACTCCCTACTTCATTTCTTCGTACTCTTGTGAGGGATCCAAGGTTGGGCCAGGAATCAGCACCGTCTGAAAAGCAAGGAGCAAAATCAGCACGACACAGAGCAGCTCTGAACTGCTGCAACCGGCATTCTTCATGTTATAGTGCACGAGAAGGGGTGAGCAGCAGGTTCTGGCAATGCCAAGGCCTTGCACACAGGAGATGACCAGATTGCAGCAGCATGGGGGCAGGACACAGGGGGAATGCCTTCTACCACATGATAGTTCTCACCTCCTTCCCCTCTAAAACTTCCTTTAGTTAACACAGGAAGACTGAGCACCCACATGGCTTTGCCAGGTTGCGTGCAGGGAGCAGCAACCCCCGAAACTATCATATACATGACAAATGCCCTCAGCCTCCTATTGGAGCTTCCAAGTGCTAGAGGTTGATAATGCCACGTTAATAAACAAGTCTGCTTGCAGATTAATCCACCACCTTCCCATTACAGGAAGCTCAGCTTTGGTTTTATCCAGAATTAACCAGGGACCATGCTGGTGACTTTTCCTGGTGGCATTACCTTCACAATGGGGTCCTTTGGAGGAGCCCACTCAGGAACGATCTTGCCATGCATCCTCCACGTGCCATAGGGGTTCACCAAGTACTTCTCAAACACAACATACTCCAGAACATCCTTGGGCACCTGCTCCCCACCATACATCAGCCTCCCAAAGCGGTCATAGATGGCCAGAATCTGTAAAATGAGCCAAGTTATGCTGGGCTGGCAGGAGGCTGAAGCCAGTTGGGAAACACGAGGAGCACAAGGGGATGGGGATGTACCTGCCGCGTGTGCATCCGCACCGTCACCTGCCCATACAGGTTGCCTCGATTCACAACACTCTCACATCGAACATGAACCACCCTTGGGGGTTCCAGTGACTCCACAAACTTCCACCGGATGGTTTTGTACCTGTTCCCACGGACCATCTCCTGTGAGGAAAAAAAACAAGCACCAACTTTATTAGGATGTGAACTGAATCACAGAATCACAGCCTGGCTTGGGTTGGAAGCGACCTTAAAGCGAGTTCCAACCCCCTGCCATGGGCAGGGACACCTTCCGCTAGAGCAGGTGGCTCCAAGCCCCTGTGTCCAACCTGGCCTTGAACACTGCCAGGGATGGGGCAGCCACAGCTTCTCTGGGCACCCTGTGCCTGCGCCTCAGCACCCTCACAGGGAAGAACTTCTGCTTCTATCTAACTTAAATCTCCCCTGTTTAAGTCTGATCTCCACTGCTGAAGTTTGAAATAACAGCACAGTACTATATATGATGAAGCATTTAGTCATTAGCTCATATTGTGCTTTCCCTCCCAGCGCTGTCCCTGTGTCCAGAGCAAAATGAGACAGATGGTCAGGTTTAAAGCCTTAAAGACCATGGAAGAGATGAAGGACAAGCTGTACCCACAGAAACACTCACCGGGTAGCAGTGCTCTGTCACCAGGGAGTGAAGTTTCTGCTTGTTAAAACTGCAAGTGAAACACACCCAGTTACTTGAATACACTTATTGTGAAGAGGCTTACTCAGTTTCCTGCTTCCCCAGAAGACTCAGTCTCCTGGCAAAACAGAAAAAGCAAAATCCTCAGCTGCAAACTCAGCACAAAATCAGGATCCATCATCACTTCATATCCCAACAACTCCCTGCAGCGTGATCCTGAACAGCACCACGTACCCACTCATCTGCCAGTGACACTTGAAGTGCAACGGCTCATCTCTCCTGCAGGGCAGGTGGAGGATTTTCCTGCAACCTGCTTTTCCTTGTCAAAATGAGCAGGTCCTGCCCAAATTCCCAACACTCACCTTCTCACAGAGATGGGGGCAGGAAAAGATAAGGTACTTGTCGCAGAGGAGGTACAAGGATTAAAAAAGCAAGGAGTATATTAGCAAAGAGCAGCAGGTTCTACCTAATCGCATCGGTCAGAGAAGGGGTCTTACTTTGCCAGGCAATTGTGAGCTTCAATAAATATCTCTTGTGCCTTCTCTGGGAAGGTTTTAGTGCTGAAATCCAGATCATGATCTTTAATCTTCCGCAGACTGAAAAGATAAGAAAAGCTTTACAGTAAGGAAAGAACAACCTGGAACTGTCTTGCACATTCCAGATGATGACGATGCTCTTAATTCAGTTTAAACCCAGCTTCCACCAGGGAGCAACTGAGAACTGGAAACTCCCTACTAAGCCATAACCTCTGGATGCTTGTGAAACACACACAGGGCTGCAAACCCAAAGGATCCTCAAGAAAATGAGTGCACATGATACCCATCCACGCCAGGACAGGAGCCTCGTGTTCATCATTCTCACACCACCGACTCCTGCTTAAGTGATACAACAGCAACAATGGAAGAAGAGAGTAGAGAACAAACCCCAACATCTCACACTGCAAGACAAACCCAAGCAAAACGTCTGCACCATAGACTGACTGAAAAGGAGGCACATACGCGAGCTGGGAGGCAGCCGTCTGCTTCAGCTTCTGCATCCTTTGCGTCACCCCCTCTTTGGATAGGGACGTCAGGCGGGCATCACCCTCAGGAGGGACATAGGGGTCTATAATAGCAGCTGCACGAGAGAAGAAAGGTCAGGAGAAGGCTGGAAGACAGGAAAATGAAGGTAACAAAGGGGCAGTACCCTGGCTACTGGGAGCTGGAGCTGGGATTCCACCCTGATAACATGTTAGTAACATAAAATATGAGCATGCAGAGTTTCTTGTCTAAGCTGGTCAGCAGTGACAGATGCCTGCTCTCTGCCCTCCTCTTCCATACAACATAGGTGGATAAGGTACACCCAGCAGCAAGGAACGTGACCTCCCTTGCTATTCCTTGTCCCTAGGGCAAACAGCCTGGCACACCTCCGAGGTGCAGGGCAGGTGCCACCCCTCACCAGGAGCCACAGTGCACAGTTCAGCCTATTGCAGACACTGTCACCATGGGCACTGCTCAGACTCATTGCTCCACTCTGATGCTGTGCATTAGTTACGGAGAGACCAAAGCAGACGTTCTACCACCTGTGGAAGCCATATAGAATGTCCGCTCCATGCGATCCTCGGGAATTCTTGCCACCAAAGCCCGGAGTCTCTTCTCCTTCTCCTCAGGGCTCAGCTCCCTGGCCCATTCGGGCACAGAATGCTGCTTCTTCTTCGTCCTCACAGGGACAACGAGAACAGCCGGGGCAGCTGCGGCAGCACGGAGCACGGACCCCGCCGCCTGAGAGACACCGCAGAGCCACGGAGTGAGCGCAGGCACACCCCCGGCACCGCCATGTATCCCCTCCTTGTCTCCCTGACAAGGGCCAGATGGAACACACCGAGCGTCGCCGCTTGGAGCCTGCCCCGTCCCACGGCCCCACCCATACCCTTGTACCTAACGCTCCACATCCCTTCTCCCGCGGGTCCTCACCCTCCCCACAGCCCATGCCCATTCCCATGCCCATTCCCATGCCCATTCCCGGTCCCGGGACCCCCCCCGGCTCAGCGCACCCTCAGGCCCAGCCAGCCCAGGCGCGCCTTCATGGCGGCCGCCATCTTCCCGCCGCGTAGCACGCCGGGACGTGGGCGTGGCCAAGGGGGTGGGGGCGGGGCCAATCGGTGGCCGCGCGCGAGGGGCGGGGCGGGGCCGGCGGGAGCCCGCGCTGCGGCTGCGAGTGGAAAATTCCATCGGCTGCGGGGGGGAGGGGGGCGCGGGGGAGGCTCCGCCCATGAGCGCAGCGCGGGGGGGGAACCCTGAGCGGGGGGGGGGGTGTGCAACGAAGGATGGGGGGGGTCGTACCTCGTGCTCCCGGTGCACGAGGGAATGTGGGTGCGGGGCCCCCGGTGCGGGACCCCCGGTGCAGGGGGAGATGCGGACCCCCCCGCAGCAGCTGCTGCCCGGTGCTCCTGGCATCGCAGGATGCATCGGCCGGACACGGGTCTCCCATGGGATGCTGCACCTCGGGGAGGTATGCAGCAGCCAGACACGGGTCTCCCATGGGATGCTGCACCTCGGGGGGGATGCAGCACCAACACCCTCAGTGAAACCCGGCTTCTCCCAGCGCCCCTTCCCTTGGAATTCCAGCTCGGGACCACCCCGGTGTGCTCAGCACCATTCCCCAGCAGCCGGACACAGCTCTGGTCCATTGTGCAGCCCCAAAGGCGCCGCATCCTGGGGGTGTGAGCCCCGCGGGGCCCGCACAGCCTGGCCCTCCTCCCAGTTGGCGTTGGGGAATGTTGATCTTGGCTCCCCGGGAAGCGTTGCTCCATCGGACAGCTGGTTAATGTGTAGTGACGGTTGTGCTGTGCCCGAGACCGTTGACCCCGGCCCACGTTGTTATCTGTGCCGGCGGGAGCGGCCCTGCAGGGTGAAACGGGGGGCACCGAGGGGCACTGGGCACTGCAGGGTGTGGGGATCGCATCTGCATCCCTGCAGCGGCTCCCAAAGGCTGGCATGATGCTTGTGGGGGCTCAAATACAGGAGAGTGGCAATCCCCACCCCTGGGCAAGAAAACTGGAGCCAGTTTCCCCTCTGGAAAACAGGGATCAAGCCATGGGGTTGCGGATCCTGTTCCAGAGCAGCCAGTGCTGAGTCAACTGGCCCCATGGCCCCAGCACTTTCCCACACCTCCTGGACTTGTGGGGCTGGATTTTTCCAGCCCATCTGGCTTTCCCAGCTGCGGAGCTGCCTTGTGATGCCATCTCAGCCGGTTTCACCACCCTGAGCAGGCATTCCAGGGCTCTGGAACCCCCCTGGGGCCACGTCCTTGCTGTAGGCATTGCTGGGGAACACAGCCTGGGAGCATCCCTACCTGCTGTGGTCCAGACTAGGGCAGCAGGCAGGGATGCTCCCAGCAGAAGTGGCCTCTGGAGATGCCACTTGATGGTGCCCCCCAGCCCATGTGTGACCTTCCTCTTGCAAAACCAACATGCAGGGATTCACCCCTTCGGGCTGCAGGACCAGGGCTGTGATTTGGAGGGACCTGAGCAGCAGCAGAAGGTGATGATGCACTTCCCTCCATCCTTGTGCAACTCGCTCAAGGCACAACAGGAGGGTGATGGTCAGACCCACACGCACAAGGGGAGGAAGCGACGCACAATCCCTCCCAACCCAGGCCCCAGGAACCACTTTGTAGCTTCCAGGCTGTCGTCCCCATAGTCCCAAATACCAGAGATTCCTGCCCTAAGCCTCCAGCCCAGACCTGCGAGGCAGGATTAGCCGGTGCCCTCCGGCTGCTCCCACTGGCAGGGAGGACACAAAAGAGAAGAAAAGCCTCTCTTGGGATCTTTTCCTTTTCTTCCCCTTTCCCCGCCTTGTTTTCCTAATGAAAACGGTGCACTGACAGCGGTTGGTGGCTGCAGAGGCTCTGGGCTAATTACAGCTCCTGGCTTCCACCCCATCCATTTGTCCCAGGCACTCCCTTCCCCAGACGGGCGCGGCAGGAGAACCCGGTTTGGTTGGGACACAGCGGAAGAGGCGGCTTCCCCCCAGCTCTCTCAGTGGAGGTTCTCTCTTTCTTCCTTTCATTCTTTCTGGATTCTTGCTGACAGTAGCATCTGTCATCCAACAATATCCCCTGTGTGGACCAGCAGCCGCAGAAGGCACCCGGAGCCCTGTGGCCACCGAGCCCTCTCGCTGTCCCCAGCATGACGAGGGCACCCAGTGACCTGTGTGGCCATCGGGGACAGGAATTAAAGCTCAGAGGAGACAATCCCTGCCACCTCCCTTCCCGCAATGCCCGGCAGCTCTGCTCCAGGAATAGGTTTATCCTGCCCCTGACCTTGTGCCTGCCAAGCCTCAGACCTGGCTCTGCCCAGGCAGGGTCACCAGTGGCCATGAGCTGTGCCAGGGCATTGGAAGCAGAGGCAAGGTGGGAGGAGAAGGGGTTTTTGCCCGGGGAAGGTCTCCTAGCATGGCTGTGGTGTCGGCTGGGCATCTCCCCACCTGGCCTCAAGGCATCCACAGCAAATCCAGGTTGAGTCCTTCTCCATCCAAACCAAGCCAAACCGTGGGATCACCACTCCAGCCCTTCCCTTGCCAAGGCAGAAATGGGACTTTCTCCCCATCACCCCACTGGCATCACAGCCTGCAGCTCTATGACCACCAAAACTCTCCCCAGCACCACATCCACACTCTGCCGGTGTCCCTTGTGTCCCTTGTATCGCATCAGGGTGCTGAGGGGGGATGGTGGCAGCTTCCCAAACCCCCTGCTGTGATTCCAGCTGTTTCCTTGTCTCCCTTCCCCTCCTCGGGGCTCAGCAGCACAATGGGGCCCCAGATGAACCCAGGCCCCTTGGTTTTCCTAACGACGTGCTGAGAGCTGTCTGTACTTTCCCCATGTGCCCCAGTTCGTGCCATTAGCTCCTCCGTGTCCCAGCGAATCCCTCTCGCTCCGCAGTAACGCGTTTGGCACAGCGAGCACCACTTTCAGCAAAGAGAAATCTCTTTGGGGACTGGGGAGAAGAAGAAAAGGAGGAATTGCATTTCTAGTGGTGGAAAGCAATTAATTGTTTCCTGCTGCTGCTTCTGGCTTAAAACGAGGGAGGTTGTGGCACCCACGAAGACGCAGCACTGTTCCTTTCGGGGTGCTGAGATTTAAATCAGGTCTGGGTGTGGGCAAAGCCACCAGCGCAGGCTCCCCTCTTCCAAAGGAATTCCATTTTCCACCTTTTTTTTTCTTTCCCATATAAAGCCTTTATTAAGAATCTTTAAACTTCTTGCTGGTGTTTGTCAGGAACCCAAACAGCCATCCAACATCACCCTCTTGGGCCATTTATTACCCTGTAACCACTGCATTGTGTACAGAGCTTTTGAAGAGGGATTCCTCACATAGCATCTTCCACAATCCCCAGAGATGCTCCACCACCCTGCAGGCCCGGGGGGGGCGGGGGGGGGGGGGGGGAGAGCAGGGAGAGTCCCAAAGGGTTGTGGTACCCAGGGTGGCTGCTTGGCCATGGGATACAGCGCCTCAGCACCCTCACAGGGAAGAGCTTGTGCCTAAGAGCTCATCTCAGTCTCCCCTCTGGCAGGTTAAAGCCATTCCCCTTGGCCTGCCCCTATAGGCCCTTGTCCAAAGCCCCTCTCTGGGTTTCCTGGAGCCCGTTAAAGCACTGGAGCTGCTCTGAGGTCTCCCGTTAAGGAGCGTTCCCTTCTCCAGGCTGCACAAAACCGGAGGTTTAAGCCGATCCCGTGATTTCTTGGAGCTGGAGCTTGGTGACAGCGGCACCCCTCGCTCCATGACCGGAGCTGCCTTATCCTGGCAGCACCCAGGCAGAACGGGACCGTTCCAGGTACAAGGGGCAAGCGCTGCACGACGCGGTGATGACCCCCCCCCCCCGGCCCAAGCCGCAGCGTGCATCCCCCAGCACCATCTGCCCCGGGAGCACCATGCCAGACCCACCGGGGATGCTGCACCAGGAGCCCCGTTAACGGGACCAAGACCCCCCCCGGCAGCTGCACGAAGCGCTCCCGTTCCGCGCCTCCTGATCCCGGTCCCTACAGAACGGGAACGGAACGGGAACGCAGCCGGGACACGGCGCGTGCGCGCCACCCCTTCACACCGCTTACGCAACGCGCCCGCTCTGTACGTGCGCGGCCGCGTGGCGGCGCGCGCACGCGCTGTTCCTTCCTCCTCCTCCTCCTCCCGCTCCTCCTCCTCTCCCCCCTCCCTCCCGGCCGCCTCGTGCCGGGAGCGCGCGCGCGCCCCCGCCCCTCCCTCTCTCTCTCTTTCCCTCCTCCTCCCTCCTCCTCCTCCTCCTCCTCCTCCTCCTCCTGCCGCCGCCGTCGCCCGTTCTCGGTCCCGCTGTGCCGGTGCGGGGCCGCCGCCGCCGCCCGTTCCCGGTCCCGTTCCCGCTGTGCCGGTGCGGGGCCGCCCCCGGCAGGAAGCTTTCCCGCTCCGCCGCTCCTCGTCGCCCCGCCGCGGGGGGGCGCAGCCCCGTAACCCTCCCTTCCCCCCCCCCTCCCCTTCCCCCGTTCTTCCCCCGCCATGCCGGAGAAGCGTCCCTTCGAGCGGCTGCCCGCCGACGTGTCCCCCATCAACTATGGACTCTGCCTCAAGCCCGACCTCATCGACTTCACCTTCGAGGGCAAGCTGGAGGCCGCCGTGCAGGTAGGGCCGCGCTCCGGCCCCTCCTCATCCTCCGCCGCCGCTGAGGGGACCCGTGCCCTCAGCCCGCCCCTCCCGCCGCCGGGCCCGGCTCCCCGTTCACTCTTCCCCTCCCTCCCGCCGCCAAGGCCCCATCTCCCCTTTCCCATTCCCTTCCTCACCGTCGGGCCCTTAGGGCTCCCCTCCCGGTCCCGTCAGCCCGCCGGGCCCCGGCCCTCGGCGCGGCAGAGCCGGCCGGGCAGGTGCAGAGAGGCCGCTCGGGGCTCCCCCCGCGGCGGTGCCCGCCCTCCCGCTCCATTCAGCCCATACATACACCCGTCCTTAGACCCCTCAGCCCGGGGCCTGGTGCGGGGGCCCCGCCCTGGCCCCCGGCAGCACCGGGAGCGGCCTGGGAGGCGCTGGAGGCCTCGCCCCGCCGCCGCGGCACCCCCACCCCGCTTCCCCTGCCCCTGTGTGTGTAGGATAGACATGGAGCGTTGGGAATGCTCTGCCCGGGTATCCCCGGCTGCCCCCCGGTCCTGTTGCCGGCCTCCAGCGTGCTGCTTTTCTCTCTCTCCAGCCATTCCGATGGCTCGGGATTTTGCTGGAAAAGCGAACAAGCACACATGCGGTTAAACCGGCGCTCCCCCCCCGTGTGGTACGGTAAGCTGGTAGGCCTCGGTGAGCAGTGGGAAGGGTGTGCAAGCTGAAAACACCGGCTCTGCTGCCTTGTCTGAAAGGCAAAGGCTTCCCCGTGTCCATGCTTCAAAGCCGGAATGTTTGATGGAAGCCCTGGAGTCTCACAGTCATTCCCAGGCTGCTCTGCCAAGATTTCCTGAATCTCCTTCCACGCCTTGTGCAATGGTTTGAAATAGATGCAGAACCAGGAGAGCTGACCAGGCTCTTCCTTAAAACAGGATGAGTGTGTTGGGAGCTCACAGAGGCTGGAGGGAGATAATGCTGAGATGAACACAAGAGTTAAAGTGGTGGTTAAAGCCTTGGTTTCAAATGAGGCAATAAAACTGCTGAACCTGAAGCACAGGTACAGAGGGAGCCGGTGCCTGGAAGTGGGTGATGGTGAAGCTTGTGACTGTTGGGACTGAGAGGAAGATGGCCAGAGATGAGTAAGTTTGTGTCATGTGGAAGAAACACTGAAAGCGTAAATGCCTATTGCAGAGCCTGCTCTGAGCTCAAGTGCTCAGACTGCTGCTCTCTCGGGCCTTTCAGTGTGATGGTGCAGCTTGAGAAATTCCCAGTCTCTTCCGTCTTGATGCCAGCCACCTATTCCTGTCTTCACACCCAAGTTGCTGCTCCTCAGTCCTGTTACAGCTGTGGGGCTGTGCTGTAAATGGGATCACTGAAATCATCCAGGTTAAAAATAACCCCCGGGGGGGAGGGGAGTAGTGGTTTTTTAAGCCAGCGTTGCTGTTGAACAGCAGCCTTGGAAACTTCGGCTGAACCCAGGAATAACGAGGGTTTGGAGGCTTCTGGTGGAGGTGGTGATTGGTTTTGCAGGGGGTTTTGTAGTCCTGTTGAGGTATTTGTAATATTGTTTGCTGCGCAGGGGATTGCTCAATGAATTCCTAGAGCAATGGATACCACCTGACAATGTGAAATCCTGAACTTTCCTACCAGCTGAGGGCATGCGTTAAGGAAGAACACTGATCTGTCAGGTTCAAGGTTGTTAAAAGCCCTCGTGTTCGCATCATGGTGAGCTCATCTGGTGTTCCCACGGGAGAGGGAATTAACAGAAGTTTAGGGTGAGGCTTTGAGAACGTATCTGAAGTACATATCTTTAGTTTTAAATACCTTTTAACAGTCAGAGGCTGAATAATCACGAGGCCACATCCCAGCTGCAGGCAAGCAGGCATAGGAGAGGTGCAGGAAGGTGGATGGGATGAGTGTTCACACGCTTGTCTTGAGTTAAAAACCTGGAGAAGTTTGTGGCTGTGGGTGTCCAAAGCACAATAAACCCAGAAAATTAGCGGGTGAAGAGAAGAATTAAGCAGCTCACCTGCAGTGCTGAATGGACAGGATGCTTTTTGGACAAGGGAGATGGCTTCCTTAAGAATATGCTGACATTTATTAGGTTTTTGTTCCTGAATCTAGAAAATAACTCAATTGTGTGCCATTGGTTCAGTTAAGGATCCCTTGGCTGTTTCTGCTATCACCTTGCAATGAGGTGGAGTGCTGCTCATCTGAGGTGTTCTGTTTGCACCGTGCTGGAGAGCTCTGGCATATGTTGTGCAGTCATTGAGGTGAAAGTGCTTTTATGTTAAGGCACAGACTTTGAATGTTCTAGATTTTGGGGAGGGAAATACATACACTGCCTCCTCTTGAAGAGCCAGGTAGCCTATCAAGAGTAATTCTTAGTCCCTCTGCTCCACTCCAGTACAATAATGGCTGGACAAACAGTAACCCCCATCAAGTTCTTAAACCAGTGATGCTTTCTTACCTGTGGGGTGAGTACTGAAACTTTGACACCAGAATAAATCCTGTTTAATCACAAAAGGAGGAAACCAGTTTCATTATGTACCTCAAAAGTGTGTGTTTGCTTTGGGGACTTCTTGTATCTCTAGTAGCAAAGTGGCATTAGTGAAGGCTGTGATATTTAGTCAAGGTATTACAAGGGAACGCTTGGTCAGTCAGTTTGTGTTTCTCACTCAGAGCTGTTAAATAGGATTTGGCAGCCCTCCGTGTGGAATTTTAGTAAGTCTCTCGACTTGAGCACCAAGCCCTAAAGAAATGTTAAGTAACTTTCCAGACTTGGCTTTGGGGCAGTGCACTTGCGTTGGCTTTTGTACGTAGAAAGAACTTAATGCAACGTTTTTGTCTTTATGCCTGCTATAATAAATGTTACACTTAACATGGCTCCTTCACTTAAGCTTCAGAGGATAAAGCCTTTTATTATTCAAAAGATAAGGCCTATTGCTTCTGTGTCAGCGGTGACCAGGTTCATTTCAAAGCCTAAAAGAGAAATGATATGTGGTAGAGGTTTATTGGGGCACTTCTAGTTTTCAGGTTAGGGAGTGGGCCCCCTGGGCAGTGTTTGTTGTTTCTTGATAAAGGAATGATGCCGGAATCTGCCCCTTGATCTGATTGCCATCAGCTGTGTTGGTGAAGCTGTGTTGGTAAAGTACCTGAAGTTTTGTCTGGTTCTATGAAGTTTTGTCTGGTTACTTGAGATGTTTAAATATTGTCATATGATAATAAATAATGTCATATGATTTAAATAAGGGTCATATGAACATTTCTGAAGCCTGGAGAGTTGTGTAACAATTATATAAACTGTCAGTATTATAATTGCCATTTGTCACAGTTAAATCTTCCCAAATCCTTAACTGAACTGTTTCACAAGGAGCCCTGATCACAGCCAGGGCAGACCGTGGCTGGGGGAGAAGCAGACATTGCGTGTCGGCAGCAGATCTGGAGCTGAAAGAGTCGCCTACTCTCAATCCTGTGCTCACCCTGTCAGTTATGTCACCTTTAGCATTTTAAGCTGTTGATTTGTTGGGCGTGTGGGGCTGTTCCTGAATGAGCACAATTCAGTTCTCTCTTATTTTTGGGTGGAAGCAGTTCATCTACTTTATTCATCTGCTCGCTTGAGATTTCATTATTCTAACCCTGATTCTCAGGCTCTGGTTATCAGTGCAGTGCACTCGTATTACTCAGTGTCTAGGCCAAGTTTTTTCTATTCTGTTTCTGACTCTTGGGAGGCTGAACCAAGGGCTGGAACAAAGAGGGGATGTGGAGCACAAGTAACCAGCAACAGAAACATCTGGCTCCCGAAGTTCAATCCTTGTTTTAAGCTTCTACATGTGAGTTCTTAATGCTGTCCTGGCTCCAAAGATGACCTGTCTGGTGCAGAGCTGCAGGAAGGTACATGGTTGTCCTCTAACTTCCTGGTATTTCCCTCTATATAAACCACCTTCTTTAGAGAGTATTGTGTGGTGATTCATTTCTGTCACTGGAAACTGCAGTGAGGTATTTCTTGGTTGCAGAGCAGCCTGTCTATAAAGAATTTACGACCTGAGGTGGATGGCTCTCTTCAGTATCTTTTGCAGTTCCTTTAATATGTCTTAAGGATACTGTTATATTTAGCAATGTTTAACCTGTATCTGTTGCTTTTTATAGGTTAATTATGCAGTATCTGCTAGACTAAAGACTGTGTAGTCTTCTGATCCTGCTGCATGCCAGATAAAGATTTATTGTGATGCTCTTGTATGTAAACCGTGGAAAAAATAAGCTTTAACGGGTGTAGTATTTGTGCTCAGTATCTCCTGGGGGGGGGGAATTGTGCTATCCAGCATTGTAACTTACATTTCCAGCCCACGAAATTTGATCTGAATCTGAGTAGTTGGAGTCTGGAGCTTCAAAATCAGGACCTCAGGGCTGCATGTACCCTGATGACACAAGCTTCCAACCAGGAATGCCTTTGCTCCCCTTCAAAAGGCCCCTTTCAGTTCTGTCATTCATAAAGTGAAATGATTGCATCGTCTGTAGTTACAGAGGGGTTTATGTGCCTGTGTGTATGTGACACTCCTGAAGTATGTAGTTGGATGCTCTTTGGAATAAAGGGAGTTTTTCCAGTCATGGCATTGGTAATTTACTGCTTGTCTACTGTAATGTGCTTGAGATGCAGATTAATAAAACTCTTCATTCATTTTCCTCATTGAAGTTCTGAGTTCTTAAGGAGATCCTACAACGCAACTGAGATAATGTTAGGATGTCTATTCTTAGGGAGTAAAGTGCTAAAAACATACATACTTGTTGTAATGCTGCATTTAGAAAAGTACTCTGAAGCCAAGTGGCAAGATCTTAGTTGTCTATAACAGGCTTATAACCGGCTCTTGGGAATTAGCTTTGACTATAGATGATGACTTTTGGTGCCCTTCAGCCTGTATTTCAGGTTGGCTGGCATTCTACTGAAGCCATTCACATTCTTCTTTGCAATGCCCTAGAAAGCTTTTTTCCATCAAATCCTTTCCTGTTCTGGTAGCTGGGGGAAATCAGAAGCTTCACAACACCTTTGCAGAGCCAAGTAATTTGCCTTTTCAGCTCTTCTTCCATCCAAGGATGTTATCCTAGGATAAACTTCACTGGATGGAACTTCAGTCATTATCTCCTATTAGGTGAGATTTTCCTTCCCAGAGCACAGCTATGGATGTGCAAGAGGTTGGGAAGTGTATCTTGGCTTAGTCTTAACACCAGGTTACCAATGCAGATGTCTGGAAGGTCTGCAGTTTTGGTGCAGGGCAGACCTGCTTGAGGTGTCTGTGCCTGGCTACTCTCAACAGGTATTTTAATGTTAGTAGAGTTTCATCAAAACCAACAGCTTTTAAGTGTTGAAACACTCCTTCAATCCAGACATTGATTTTAGTTCATCTGCTGCTTTTAGGCATGTCAGCCTTCTGGCAAGGCTACATTCACTGTGGGCATTTGGTGCTTGCGCTTGCCTTGATTAGCCTCTTCTTGCTGAAGAGTAAATGGATTCTATTCCAGAGCAAGGTGAAACAGGGTAACAGTCTGCATATGCACACCTTTGTAATTGGTTATACATGATGCAGTGAGATGCTTTTTTTCCTTTAGATATGATTGAATTCATGAAAAGCACTGCATGAGCAGAGTCTCTTTCTTCCAAAGCATAGTACCAGTAGAAATGGCCAAGCAGTTTCAAGGTACCACTTAAAGCAAAACACATTCATTCATCTTTATGGTGTCTGGTGTCTGTAAGCATTAGGGCATGGGTTCTTGTGGAATGAGTGATTGGAAGTGTGCTGGGCAGTTTATAGCTTTGTTTTGTGTCTGTATTTAATGTTTTTAGTGGATCAGAGGGGGGAGGGGCTCTCACAGCCTTTGTGCCAACGTGACATCTCTGATTTCCCCACTGAATTCAGTGAGAAGAGCCTCAGAAGTGTTCTGCACAGTGCACTGTCAGCATTCACATCTGCACACTGAATTATGCTCTTCATTTTGGGGAGTTGGAGGGTAAACACTTTATAGGCTACTAGTTCACTGGGCCCCTTTAAATGTTCTCTGCTGGGTTGCACTCTTCTAATACTGGCTTGATGCTTGTAGGAGATAAGAAAAAAACCCTGAAAATAGGTAATTGCCTTCTAAGGCACCTCTGAAGCTGTCTCTGCTTAAACCTAAACTTATTTTGCAGGCAGAGCGCTGCACTGAAAGTTCTGCTGTCCTCAGAAGAGGTTGTTTTGTAAAGATGGAGCCTATTGTTAAACCCAGCATTGTCTGCAATTTGGACAACTCTCGATGCATCTTGAATTCTTCATCCAGAGAGATTTGGATTTGTAGATTGAATAAAGGTCCCTATTAGACACTTAGAAAAAGCTTTTCTCAGTCTGATTTTTTGGTGTCTGTTTTAGAAGACCTTGAAAAACCCCAAGCCCTCATGTAGTGATGAAAAGCGCTGGGCTTTGATCTGAGGTTCTGGAAAGTGTTGTAATCCTTCAGTTGCATGCACACCAGACTTGTAGGTCTGTACTAGAAGCATGAAATCTAACCTGTGTAGCTTCAGCTGCTGCATGTGCTGGTTTCCTGCTTTGCAAGGCTGGTGTTTGTAGAATCAGGTGAAGTTTATCAGGTAACATTGTTCTGGTTTCATTGCCATGAAGAGGCAACACGGTGAAAGCAGCCCAGCTCTTCTGCTCCATGCGATGCACTGCAGTGTGACTGAGAGGCAGGGTTTAGAAAGAGTCACTAAGACTTATGTTTGTTATATTATATATTTTTTTCTTGTTATATTTTATATATATTTATATTTTATATATTTTTGCTTGTTATATATATTGTTATAATACATTACATAGAATGTATTATACACAATTCTATTCAGAGGAATAAGCCAGAGACAAGCTGGGGACTGGGGTTAGAAAGAAACTTCTGTGTTAGGTTTGTCTTGTGTCAGTCATGTGTCAGGTTGGCTTTCCCTGGAGTATCTGGTGTTAGCCCTTTAGTTAACTCCATGGACCCTTCTTGGGATGTGGGTTCACCTATTAAGTTGTATATTTGAATTCCTTAAGCCTCTCATACCCCTGACTAGATTTGACTTTGGGTTTATGTACAAAATGACACAGGAGCCATTCCTGCAGTGAGCCCGGGTACAGTGGCTTAGGACTGAGTATCTGCTACTGTGTAGTCCCCTTGTGTAGATACCAGCTCCTTTACATTAGAGTGATAAAAGTCAGCTTCAGCTCTGACCCTTCAGCTTCTTCTTTTGGCTTTACTTGTAACAAATGCAGTTCCATTTGGCTGATGAGCGGTGACTTGGTGTGCATGGACAGAGCCCTTTGCTACAGGGGAGCTCTGAATTTGATGGAAGCACTTCCTACCACATAGCGCTCCGGCTGGTTTCTGCGGTGTGCAAACATGGGTAACTGGTGTTAATAGTGCATTTTAAGGTTATAATAGAGAAAAAACCAAGGCAGGGGTAGAAATCCTAAGGAACTAAGGCTAAGGAACTTACTATCTGGGGCAGGATGCAATTCCTGTGTGCCTATGTTAAACTAGTTGGCTGTTGTGGAAATTCTCTCTATGTAGAGGTGTTGCCTACTGCTAGAAATTGTATCCTGGGCTAGCAGGGTTACCAGTTCACTCCAGTGTGGTGATTCTGGTAGTTTCAGCCATAAGTTTCTAAATAATTCCTAGTTTAATTCCCAAATATTTTACCCCATCATAATTAATTGATATTTAATTTGAATTCCTCTGTATTTGGATGCTCTTGCATCCAAATTTGATGCTCTTGCATACAAATAGAAAGCTGGCGCAGTGAGACAGTTTATTACTACGCTGGGAGCTGGCCACTTGTTAAATAAAGCAAAGCTTGCTTAGCCAAGAGCTGGCAGAAGGAAAGCTTTCAGGAAGATGGAAAGGCAAATTTCTTGGCAGATGTTTTCAACCTAAGGAGTTCTTCCAGTGGCGCGAGTTGAGCACACGGTACCCAGGGTTGTATTTCTGAGCAGCTCCCAAAGATGTAAGTTTGGGTTCAAAAGCTTTGACTGTAGTCATCTCTGAAAGGATGCTTGAGGCTTTCTATCTATTTTTATTGGTCTTGGATTCCCAGCCATGTACAAGGCCCCTATTGTCGAGCTCTCATACCAACTTCAACAGGCAGTCTGTTCCCTTAAATAATTTCCAGCCATGATAAGTAGGTCTGGATGGTTTGAACGTGATTCAAGTATGCATGTTCTGCCACAGGGGACAGCAAGCAGTGGAGTATCTCTTTCTTTACCGCTCTTAAACACTGAGTTTGGTTTCACTTGATGGCAGAGGGGTTTTGGGTTTAAGGGAGGTGGGAATGCCTACCTAAGGCAGCACCATTTGATGCTCATCAAATTTCTCTTCCAGGTGAAACATGCAACCAACCAAATTGTGATGAACTGTGCAGACATTGACATTATTACAGCTTCCTATGCGCCGGAAGGAGATGAAGGTAGGATTTCTTTGTTGCTGGAGCTTTTACCGGTTAATCCATTTCATTTCTGCTGTGAGATGCTGCTGCCAACAGTTAACAACTGTGATTGCAACATTATATAAGAGTTTGATAAGCTGAACTACCCCTGGAAGCACGAAATTTGTTGTTTAACCTTCATTCTCTTGTCATCGCTACCCTTTACATCACGTTTAAATACATTACCTTGAGCTTCCATGACATCTACTTTCTCTACCACTGTGCCCGAGTGTTGTAGGCAAAAGGATGTTTGACTTTTCCTTCATCATTATTTATCTTTATCCTGGATAGCTGTGTAGGGGCATGAGCCATACTGATGGACTTTGCAATATTGACAAAATCTGTGACAAGGGTTTAGATAAGGAACGCATCAATAATAGCCTGAAGCAGGAAATACTCATTGGGAAGGGTTTGAAAAAGTACAGAAGATGCTTTATTGACATCTAGCAGGATGCTGCAGGCGTAAGGCAACATGGGAAAAGGAGACAGGCCAAGGGGAATGGCTTTAACCTGCCAGAGGGGAGATTGAGATGGGTTCTTAGGCAGAAGCTCTTCCCTATGAGGGTGCTGTGGCGCTGGCACAGGGTGCCCAGAGAAGCTGTGGCTGCCCCATCCCTGGCAGTGCTCAGGGCCAGGTTGGACACAGGGACTTGGAGCACCCTGCTCTAGTGGAAGGTGTCCTGCCCGTGGCAGGGGTTGGAGCTGGATGAGCTTTAAGGTCCCTTCCAGCCCAAACCAGGCTGAGATTCTATGATGATTCCATGATCCTATGGCTAACAGCTTTGTATGTGGCAAGTAGAATGTCTACAATGAGTCACTGCATTTAAGTTGATTTGAATGATTTTCAACAGAGCATTAAAGAAATCAGAGGGCTTCTTAAATACAGCTGAGACTGGGGCAGTGCTCAGGTGGATGGGGAGCTCTGTCCTAAGGAGGTAGCTTTGGATGGGTGTGTTGTGGAAAAGTAGAGCTCACAGCAGGAAGTGCACTCACAGGGAGCGAGGGTGGCAAGGCAAGAGTATTACCAAAGAGCTTGGAGCCTGGCCACTGGCCTTCGATAGTGAAAGAACAGAGCAGTGCTTCCTATGTGCTCCATTCGGGCTCAGGGCTGTCCCCTGGTGCTCCTTTCCTGCTTGCCTTTCATTAGTGAGCTTCAGTTGATTGGGTACCCTGGGTTGCTAAGTGCTCCTGGAGCTATTTCATACACTGAGTAATGAGGTGATAACAAGAGTGGTAGTAATAGCAGAGTGTATGTGGAGTCTACTCCTCCTACCACCCTGCCGTAGGCCCAAACCACCTATTTTGTCATTGAGAAAATGAAAGTGAATGGAAAAGGTACTTAGGAATAAAGGCTTTTCCCAGTCAAATCAGGACAAATACATAAAATAGAGAGGATCTCTATTTTAGTGTATTGTATTTGTTATTTTCTCAGCTGATTTCCCTCTCATAGGGGTCTGTTCTTCTCTTCTTTAACAGCATATACTCGTAACTTCAGAGTATTAAGAGTAGAGCTTAATGGAGACCTAAACCCAAGCACACTGCAAGTGAGTCTGTGGCTTAAATTCCTCCATTCTGCTTTTTCAGAGCCTTGAACGTGATATTTGGGACATGAAGGAGCACAAGCGCAGCTCGTTGTTGTATCCTCAGTACTCGAGGTGCAGCTTTGTTGCATGCTTACTGTAGTGATAACTTGGGCTTCATAGGGTTAAAGCCTATTTTTCAGTTTGGTAAACTGCCAGCTGGTGTAATGGCTTTGGAAGGAACATTGCATGGAATTGGCAGGCTGTTTGCTGGCACCTGTTGATACAGATCCAGTCAGACTTACTAACACTGCTATTGTGAGCAGCTTTTGGATGGGGATTGTATAACTGGTCTCAAAACCAGAGTCTGAAATACAGGCCAGTGAACCAACAGGAGCATCAGTCACATCCTTTGGATTGAGTTACTTAGGTGAGCCTCGTACCAATCGGAGAGTATGTTTGAAAATGAAGGAGAAGTTAGGGATATTTTCCCCTTTAAAGGCTGGAGTGAGGAGTTGTTACCTCATAGTTCTGTACCTTGGAGGGGAAGAGTTTCTCTCCCATTTGCCTGCAAACGTGAGACAAAAGGTAATAGCCTGCTCATCTTCCTTCAAGTGTGGCTGTGTTCCGAGTAGTAGCTGTGTGAAAAAGAGACCTTCTTGTTCAGGAGGTCCCTTTTCTCTTGTTTGTGCAGGTGATCTGTTGACTTTGGTGCAGAGTAGTTAATTCTTTCCCTAATAAGTCTTGGTAGCCTCAAGTGCCCTGTGACTTGTACGACAGGAACCTTGGCTACAACTGTGGGCTGTGTTTTCCCTCCTCTCCTATTCACTTTTAAAGGTGGATACAGCAGAGGGTAGAACCGAGATTTGAATTTGAAAGTTTAATGCAGATTTGCAGGGAAATCAGATTATTGTCCAATATTTGATAGGAAGCTGAGGGAGCTTTAAAATCAAAGTCAAAAATGCTGCTGCGTAATCCACAATTGAGTGATAGTGAATAATAAGCTGGGAGAGATGGCTTGTACAGTGCTTCAGAGTTGAAAAATCCTGTTTCATCACCAAATGAGTGTAGCGATTGGAACTGGAAGTTGGGGATTTGCTGTTTGTGCCAGGTATGCTGTAATGGAACAAAGCTACTCAAAAGGCTTGAGTTTTCCATTGCTGAAATCATGACCAGCTCCTCGCACTCCTTAGAACGAGCAATTGGGTTTGTTCTTCCCAGAAGCTACTTTTTAGCATCTGTAGTCAAATATCTGCAGTGCAGCCTTAACACTTAGGTGTGCATGTGCTGTCCAAATGATTGACTTTGCTCAGCTAAACGAAGACCTGAAAAGTCATTCTGGAGCTAGTTGGTTCTGCAGTTAAATATTAGGGGATTGAGTTTCATGCGCAGTAGTTTGAGTGTCCTGTAAATCTCTCTTTTAAGGGGCTGTGAAATTGTGATGGAGTCATAATCAGTGAACTGCATTGTCTTCAGCTTGGAAAGCTTTTCAGATCCTGCGGGATCTAAAGCAGCTTCTTCAGTTTAGAGATGCTTGGAGGGTGGTAGTTGGCAGTTTCTCATGGAAAATGGGAAGCAACAGTAGTGGTGTTTGCTCAGCAAGAATCATCGAGTGAACTTTGATTTGTACTTCACCCTCTCAAAGGTTTTTAAGGGCAGAACTCATTATTTTAGTGTTTAGGACATGCTTGGGTGCTAGTGCTAGGTGCAGATTATACCAAAGCCGTGGCTGAAAGCTGAGCAGTGTACCCCATGTTTATCTAAGCGATGCTTTCCCCTGGCCTGGGAGCACAACCACAGCACCATGAGCACTGCGCAGTTTGAAATCACTCTGCTGTGAAGGGGCAGCAATGCTTGTCCTCACTCTTTCCCATCTGCTGTAGTTTATGGTTGCACTGCAGAGCATCCCTGTGGATCAGGAAACTGCACTGACTAAAAACTGCCTCTGCAAAGGGAAAAAAGAAGGGCAGCTTGGAGACACACCACCTCCTGACCCCAATGATTGTATGTGGATGCCGGTGGAAGGAAGGGAATAGGAACATGCAGCTGGGGCCAGGTGGGAAAAATGAGGCTATTGTCTCTGCCCTTGGCAAACTACATTTGTTTAAGCCAGTTGTGCAACCTTTCATTGTAGGAAAGCTCATCTTCATCTGCTCTTCTGGAGAGGACTTGATGTGACAGAATGTGTAATGGTGGGGTTTTTAAGGAGGCCTGGGCTGCGTTGGCAGGGACAGTTTGGGAGTATCAGATACCTGTGACTCCTTTAAAGGATTTTACAACCACTGGTTTCAAACACATGAGATGGGAAAGGGCTCGAAAGCATTAGTGCTCTTGGGAATTGTGTCAGCATAGTTCAGTGGCTACTGCTGGAGGAGCTCAGCGTGCACTATGTCAACACGTAGATGTTTTAAGCTAACATGCTTGATTTGCAGGTAGGGCAGCAGTGTACACGCTCACTTCAGCTCAGTTGATGACTGTAAGTTCATTAAGCCACCATACCTTAATTGTCTGGGACTCCTCCATGTCATGGAATGAGGGCTACTTGAAAAAACACTTTCTCTTGCACTTGGCTTTGTCTTCACTTTGAAATACGTGTGTGTTTGCTGCTGCTTCAAACCTCTGGCTGGGATCTTCGTATATAAGCATGTAATACAGCAATTAATGAGCCCAGTTGCTGTACTCTGGTTGCTGTGCAGTTTCAGAAAGGCCTCTTTGGAGGAACTCTGATTTATTTCCAGTGCTATTGTCAACTTTGATACGGAGTGCTCCGAGCTGGGGAGAGTTGCTAGATCAGATCTTTATGCTTTTTCTTTCCCAAAGCCATGGAGCACTAACAGCTTTTTCCTTTCTCATGCAGCTTGGTCCAGGCTCTGTACTAATGTGCTAGTGATTAACTTGCAACCTTGCCGTGCCAAACTCTCCAAAGTTCATAGGCTGCCAAAATTGTGTTTGTTCTCTTCAGGAGCTTTTGTATTCAATGCTGTGAGGAATTCAGACAGCCTCTTACTGCAATTGCATCTTTGTTATAAGCAGTTCTCTTAAACTCTTGACAAAAAGTATTGTTGATGGCTTTCCATGGTTCTTTTCCTCTGGATTAAATTAATGGCACTGAATAGTTAGTTTTAAAAAAAAAAAAAAAAGAAAGTATCTTTGAGTCTTTCATTTATATTCTGCTGGATTGGAAATTGATGGATAAGCAGCTTCTCTTTGGGAATGGCAAAATGTTGCTGGAGCTGAGAGTGGAAAGACGCCAATTCCTCAAGGAGTACTCACTGTTGTGAAGCTGGAAATGAGTGTTACCTTATGGTGGAGATGGATAAAGCCTTTATGTGTTCATGAGATGGCCAGGAGAAGCAGGGCTGGGGTATCACACAGCTCTGCCTCCTCAATGGGATTGGGATCAGCCTGTGCTGGGAGCACAAAGCATCATTCCTGCGTTGTTTCCAGCCCATTTAAACTCTAACTTGTTTAAACATAGTTTCTAACCTTGGTGTAATTGGGATCTAACACTGGAAAAGTCCGGTTGAGAAGCCCTTTGAAACAAGGTTGCTCTCTACATTGTGTTTTCCCAGGGGCAAAAAACCCCTAAAGGTCTTCCTTCTTCCAGCGCTGAGAATGTTTGCCTGTGTCTTTCCTATGGCTTTCCTAGCGCAGGTTATAAAGGTTATAACATATCAGAGTTGCAAATTCCAATACACCGAAGGAGAATTCACTTTTGGGATAGGAGGAGGGGGAAACTTGATCTCCATTGTCAACCTTTGGCAGAAGATCTGCATAACCCGCATTCTTCTGTATTTCTCAGTTTCAGTAGGTTAGAGCTATGATCCTCAAGTCATGGTCTTGTTTGTCTTTGCTATCAGATTGTTTCTATTAGAAGCCGTAAAAAGATAAAAATGGGTTGGGTTTGGTTTGCTGTGGTCATTTTAAACACACACAGAGGGGGGGAAGTGTTTCTGCATTCTTGTGCTGATCTGTATCAGGCATTTCTCAGGTTTTCCTTCAGCCTCTGACCACAGGCTGCCAGCTCCGCTCTGCAGGTTGTCCAGCAGCAGGATTCCTCCCTGGAAGCCTAACATAAATTCCCAACAGGTAGCCAGCCCTGCCCAAGGTCACTAATATGCTATTGCAGAACAGGTTTGTTGTCTCTTGGACTCTTAAAGATAGCCAGGGTCAAAATTCAGTGGCTCTAGATGTAGTCAGCAGTCAGCTCCATTCGCTGTTGCTGGGAAGCCCACCTGGGATGTTGTACATCAGCATTGTTCCCTGAATATCTTCTCTCCAACTCTTATCTCATCTCCTTTTCTGCCTCAGTGTTCCCTGGAGCTACAAGAAGCAAAGCTAAACTTCTACTTTTTGTTGCTCACTGCTCAGTGCTTGCTGGCATTTTGATGTCCTTGGCATGTATTCTGTTTAAATGGTCCATCTGATCCCTCTTGGAGTTGATTTTAAGTCTTGGAACTCCTCAGTACAGACCTGTTCTTCTACTTGACCCTCTAAAGACCATCTTTCCTTGAATTTGTTTCTGTACTGTATTTTCTTTTACAGCTAGAGTTGTTTTATTGTAAGCACTCACGGATTATGTACCCTGGCATGGTGGTTAACTCTGATTAAACACTGAGCAGAGGGCTGTGAAACCAGTAGTTAAGACTAATGCATTCATGCAGTTCCTGCATTTGTTCTCTGTGAGCAGAGGTTGGTATTAACTCTGAGTTAAAGCTGAAATCATGCTATTCCAGAATAAACAGCACTTTGCATTTTGGAAGAATAAAAGCATGTTTCCTGTTGTCACATATGGAACAACTTAACTGAACATCTCAGGAGTGTGCTCTGACTGCCTCTGAAACCAAATACCTGGATCCTTGCAGTGATACTTGAGCATGGAAACAGGTCATTGTAAATTAAATTGTTGGTTCAAACAAGCTTTGTTCCTCAGAATTCCATGTGAGGATGGAAGCTGAGAGAGCGGAAGGTTTTTCTTTAAGGATGTTTCTGTATCACCACACTTTCTAGCATTCTTTTTTGGTCCTTTGTGACCATTAAAAGCTAATATCTACTTCAGTAGAGAACTGAAGCTGTTCATTGAATCTTTCTTCCTAAATCAATTTTTAAGTACCTATAAAGGTTCCTAGAACCATTTAATGATCCCAGGTGTGTTTTCATTTGATTTGAGTGATGTGAGAGGGTTGGGACAAGCAGCTTGTATTAGGAATCATTGAATCTTGGAATGGTTTGGGTTGGAAGGGACCTTAAAGACCATCTAGCTCCAACCCCCAGGTTTCATTGATTGCATTTATGACTTTCTGGATTATTCAGAATCTTGGTTGATTTGGTCAGTGGCTGCAGCATGGTGTTGGATTTGGCTGATTCAGTTCATTTTAAACGTTCAGAACATCTCTGGGGCTTATCTCAAACCAAGTGGTCTGTTTGTCTGTTTCAGAGGTACATGCCACGGGGTTCAACTATCAAAATGAGGATGAAAAGGTTACTCTTTCCTTTCCCAGTACTCTTCAGAAAGGTAAGAGCTATTTTCATGCTTTCAGCCACGTGTTTAAGACATTTGCACTTGAGAAAGCTGGAGTAGGACAGCTCTGTCTTCCCTGAAGTCTGACTTGGACTGCAGTGCTCCTTGGGGAGTCTGTTCACTATAAGTCACTTTGTGAAGCCTCTGGAGTTGAAGATGCTGTTTCATTAATGCTGATGTTTGCTTCCAACACCTCAGGTGACTAATTCTTTACCTGCTCTTGGAAGTTAGGCTCAGAAGCTATTGATGTTCGCTACCGAGGCTCTCTTTTCCTCTTACCACGAAGGAGCTAATCTGAATTACTGCAGTATTTTCTTAGGCATGAACATACTCATTCGTTTCAAACTGCTACAGTTTTTTGTTCTGAGAAGCTTGTCACTTGAAACTCAGCTCCTTGATTTGAGTAAAGCAGTTTTAGTTCATCTGACAAATACAAATAGAAAGATTTGAGGGTGATAGAATTTTCATGTTTCATTCTATGGTGTTGGTATGCTGCCTCCCTGATCAAGATCAGGTTTCCCCTTTTGCACTGAGACATTGGGGGCAGAATAAATCCTGAGACTAAGTGACTTAGAAGCTTGAACGCAGCCAGTGGTCTGTCTTGGCTCTTGGAGTACATCTCATAGGATGCTGTTATTATGGAGTAGCCACTTCTGTATTTGCCAGCCTTACTCAAGGTAAGGATTGTAGGATCAGACATCTCAGCTGGCTGGAGGGAGGTCCTCCTGGTTATTGCATTGTGTTTAGAAGATGCGATGAGGTCTGCAGCAGCCTCTGCTTGCTGATCAATGCTAAAATGCTGTGGTGAATCTGACTCTGCCTGCATTGTTCTACTGGAGCTGCTTTTGTGGAAGGAAAATGAAGGGTTTGAGAGAGGCTGGCAAAAGAAGTGATGGCTGGGGAAGAGATGAAGGGACATCAGCTGAGTGGCCTGGCCTGAAGGTCCAGACCAAACAAACCTTCCATTTGGCACATGTGAATAACAGTGTCCCTTCTGTTTCTGTTACAGGGACAGGGACACTAAAGATAGACTTTGTAGGGGAGCTGAATGATAAAATGAAAGGGTTTTACCGAAGTAAATACACCACCCCTACTGGAGACACACGCTATGCTGCTGTCACTCAGTTTGAGGTATGGGCTGTGTTTTTCTTTGTGGGGAATGTCATTCTTAACACAGGATTTACACTTAGAAGAAACAAAGACACAAATCTACTCACTAGGTTAACTCGCTTTTAGTGTGGAGGGATAATACTAAACCCAGCCTTTACTTTGCGAATTCAAGGTCAGTAAATTCTGGATCTGGCAAATTCCCCAGCTACGGATCATGCTGATGTGAGATGCACTGTATATATCCAATAGCAGTGTTTAAGAACAGCTGTTTATTTAGATGTGGTTACATACCTCTGTATAACTTGCCTTTATGAAGTCTATTTATTATATTAATAGGACACTTTGCCTTTATCTCAGTATCTTAATGACATCCAAAATATGAGCCAGATTCTGCCTTAAGTATTACATAAACCCTGGACATCACAACAGAATTATAATCCCATAGTTATCTGCCTGCTTACATAAAAGCAGGGAGCCCTTCCCTGGTGCAAATGGAACAGTTCATGGGCGCAGTGTGCTGACAGAACACAACTAGGGGGTCTTGTGTGTACGGTCTGTGAACGCCTGGGTGCCCTCTCTGCTTTCACATGACTGAGCTTTGCTTCTGTCATGACTCTGCTGAATTCTGCTCCGCCTGTAGAATTCCATCGGTGCTTTTCAGCTGCTTCTTATTATTTTTCCTTAAAACCAAGGGGGAAATCAGACTAAAATGCTCTAATGCAGAGGTCAAGAGTGTCAGTGAAGAGGCTCTACACCAATGGCTCACCAGCATCCACCTAACTCCTTGCCTCTAAAATGTGCTGCATTTTTCTCTGTGTGTGATTGCCACAGTCTCTTGCCATTTGGTTGTTTAACACTCTTTTGTTTCCTTCAGGCTACTGATGCTCGCAGAGCTTTCCCTTGCTGGGACGAGCCTGCCATTAAAGCAACATTTGATATTTCTTTGGTGGTTCCTAAAGACAGAGTAGCTTTGTCTAATATGGTAAGTTCTTGATGTGCAAGCAAACAGTGCTTTAAATGAAGCTGTAGGAACTGATTATTTGAGAGTTAATAGTGTGTGATGTGATTGCGATGTCAGATCCTGGCCCAAAACCCAAACAGGTTGTACAAACCACAGCGGTGGTGGGTTAAAAAACTCTTAGCATATGTCAAACCACGTGCTGCTTGATTAAGAGTGACTGCAAAGAAAAGAAGCCTTTGTGTGTTGATATAGCTGTTATAGCTACATAAGCACTACAGATAAATAAGCATGTTTTCTGCTCCAGAGAATTTCTGGGATAAAGCGTGCAAGTAGATGTATCTCAGTGACAAGTACAGGTTGCTGCTTGATAAATGGTGCATGTGTCTCTAGGTGACGTTGCTGGAGAAGAGCAAGTGGGTTTAAAAATAGGCTTTTTGAATTCCAGTAGCTGACTTCCATTGTTACTTAGTAAAGGCAAACCTCACCCGCATGGTTATGGTTTCTGACCACGTGGTTGTGGTTTCTGTTTCTCTTCATCGGGGACAGTAGCGATAGGACAAGGGCTGATGGGTTCAAACTTCAACAGGGGAAGTTCACGTTAGATATAAGGAAGAAGTTCTTTACTGTGAGGGAGCTGAGGCGCTGGCACAGAGTGCCCAGAGAAGTGGTAAATGCTCCATCCCTGGCAGTGTTCGAGGCCAGGTTGGACACAGGCGCTTGGAGTAAGCTGCTCTAGTGGAAGGTGTCCCTGCCCATGGCAGGGGGTAGGAACTGGATGAGGTTTAAGGTCCTTTCCAACTCTTGTTAGTCTATGATTTAAAAACGAAAGCCTGATGCTTTATGGGGATGTGAGCAATACTTCCTTTGAAGGACAGCAGCCGATAGCTGGAATATGAAATATGCATTCCATAGTAATGGAATATAACTTCTGAAAGTACACTTCCGTGGTGCCGGGGCATTTTTAGTTCGGAAGGGGAACTACATCATGGTCTGTATCTTTAAAATCATTGTAAGAGAAGTCCGTTCATTTTTAAATGCATGACTCATACTGATGGAATAGTTACTCAAACGGATTGTGTAACCCAGTTCCACTTCCACGAAACTAACTCATTCCCTTTCCTGTTGGAAGAATGTTGTTGACAGGAAGCCGTACCCGGACGATGAGAACCTGGTGGAAGTGAAGTTTGCCCGTACCCCGATAATGTCCACCTATCTTGTAGCGTTTGTGGTGGGAGAATATGACTTCGTAGAGGCCAGGTCCCTGGATGGTGTCTTAGTGCGTGTTTACACTCCTGTGGGCAAAGCAGAACAAGGAAAGTTTGCATTAGAGGTAAATGTGCTCAGGGTGATTTTGTTCCTGCTGCAGTGATCTCCTCCAGCCTGGACTCCTTCTTCAGTTACCTCGGTCCACACAGAGCTCATGAGGCTGCTTTTGTTTCCTTTAATGGCTCAGAGAGACTGGGCTTGCTATTAAAGTAAATGGCAGTTGTGGGCAAACTGATGTCTCTGATGAAAAAACATACGGTTTAGTTCAGCTCTGATTTGATGATGGAGACTTGGGCTCAAAGATGATGAGAAATGCTGAAGGGTAGGCTGCAGCCTGGGAGAAAAAGGGGATGGGAATCTTCCAAACCATTGTGCTCTGGAAGCTCGGAATGGGGCTTCTGGAAGAAATCGTGGGTCTGCTGCTTTCTTAGGGCAGTTTCAGTCATAAATTTTCAAGTTTCACCATTTGTTCTAAGTTATCATAGCATTTCTCCTCTCATTTCTTACAGGTTGCTGCTAAAACTCTGCCTTTTTATAAGGACTACTTCAATGTTCCTTACCCTCTTCCTAAAATTGATCTCATAGCTATTGCAGACTTTGCTGCTGGTAAAGTAACTCACTTTATTGATGAACTGTCTTTTATTTGAATTTCAAACATTTAGGAAGAGGTGTGTATCAATATCAATAAACCTTTGTATTTATTTTATAAAGGTGCCATGGAGAACTGGGGCCTTGTTACTTATAGGTATGCTGTTAAAATACTGTCTTTCCCCCTCTTTGTTCACTAATTCTTGGAAGTAATAGGATTAGTTGTAGGCAGCTGTAATTATTGGGTGTCATCCCAACTAAGACTGAGTAAATACCTTCAACTCTCGCTTCGGTTTGGATGATTTTGACTTCTGCAGCAGCGTGCATTGTACAACCCTTAGGAAGGCCACAGTGAGTTAGTGCAACCACTGTCCAAGGGCGTGAGGTTTACTGCCTGTTCCACAAGAGAACTTTCTTCATCCCTTCCCCCCCCTCCCCCCCCCCCCCGTAAAAGTTATGTACTTACTGACACAGCTGGAAGAGTTACTGTATGTCATAGGCAAGTTGGTAAATTACACCCACAGTACAACCATGTGGAGACAAGTGAATTACAACGAAGAGCTTGCCTTCCTTTTCAGCTTGCTTTTTTTTTCCCTTCAGCTGATCAAGCTCTTGTGCTTTTGCTTGATATTATTCCACTCTCTGTGCTCATTGTTAGAATGCTTTTCCTTCCACTTTGGACAGCATTGCTCTTGTCAGCTTTGGACTTTAAAGCCTGGAATAGTTTGGATTTCTTCTGCTACACTTTTTAATTTGGCCTTAAAAATTGAAATGGAAAATTGAGCCCAGGTTGAAAACTAAACCCAAATCTTCTTGTCTGCTTAGCACAGTACTGATGAAACCTGATGTTTTACTCCTTGTAGAAGAAAACCCATTGAGCTGTTAATTCCCCCCCTCCATGCACTGTTTGGCACGCTTGCTCCATCCCTTTGGATTGGCAGAACCTGCAGGCGCCATCCCTTTTGAGATCCCCTTTGAGTGAGCCACCAAGTCCTGCTCATGACAGGGGGGTTCTAGCTCGTGTGCCTGACCTAGGGAGTACTCGTGTGTGTACACGTGTGTGCCCTGGTCAGGAGACTTGTGTGCAGTGGCGAGTGTAACATGGCTGGTTGTGCACTTGGAAGAGCTGGAATTCCTTTGGGGATGAGGGAGGGAGAGACTTGCTATGCATCCATCATGCAGTGCAAAGGGAGTTAAGGGTCCTAGATTATGTAGGTGAGCTATTTTATAAGTGAAGGAAAAAGCTTTCTTGTTCCTGCCTGGGTTTTTTGCACTGGTTTTCTTGCATGCCATAAGGAATTACTGCTCCAAAGCATTCCAACAGCTGTGGAACTTAACCAAAATAATGTCTAAACTGAAACAGCTTTTGGTTTTTCTCAGTTGCACTGATCACTTTTTAGCTTGCTTAGGTCATTTAACCTACTTTTGATTGTGTTTTAGTTCTCTGGGCATGTACCACTCTGTTCAGTGTTCTTTCTCTCTTAACTACAGGGAGACTGCATTGCTCATTGACCCCAAAAATTCCTGTTCTTCATCTCGCCAGTGGGTTGCTCTGGTTGTAGGACATGAACTTGCTCATCAGTGGTTTGGAAACCTTGTGACCATGGTATCTAACAGTTACAAGTTCTTCTAGTTGTCTTTGACATGTGTTTCGTATTCGTATCATGTGTGTGTTCAAGTGCTCCTTTATAGCAGGCATGCTATATTGAAAACATATTTCACTAGTGGTAATAAAACCACTTCCTCCTTTACTAGTGTGTTCTTTAGAAGTATTCCTAGATCTTTTCCATGTGAAGTGATGTTCAGTTGTTTGAATACATTCCTAGTTAGAGTAGGTGTTCCATAGGAATGATTCTGGTTAGCCAGGTTGCTTGGAAGCAGTAATCCACTGTTTTCCTTTCAGGTAAGCACAATTCACTCATCAGGCTTTTTATACCAAGCAGGCTGAGTACCAGCTCAGCCTTGCAAGTTCTTGTCCAGTAGCTGAGAAGTGGCTTAGTAGTAGCTCATCTGAATGACTTTGGATATCTGGGGAGCTGCCTGTCTGAACGCTTTGAGATTTAAGTCATTTTGCTGGGAATAAAAGCCTGCAAGGGCTGAAATCTGCAAAGAAATTCCATTTAGTGCTAAACCCTGAAACCTCTCTGTCAGCTTCTGCTGCTCACAAATGGCTTCAGCTTACTCCAGTAATTAGATCCCACATTCCTTTTCCCAAGACCCTGCAAGCAGGTGCTTGAATCCAGATACTTCACAGGGTTGGGAGCTCCTTGTGGTGCAAGAAAGCAGTGTGTTTGGTAAAACACGCATGGCTTCCGCAGCCCCCAGTCAGCCAATTTTAACTGAATTTGCTATTTCACTCATACCCGATGCATTTTCCTCCATTCAGAGTTTGTAAAATTTAAGGGGAAGGTGGGTTTTGGGTGCTGATTACTTCTTGGATTGAGGACTGTCTTTATAGAGAGGAATTTGTGCTTACAAGTGTTTCTCTGATTCGCACTGAACTAGGCCCTTAGCAGCTTGTCTTTGCTGCAAACTTAACGTGGGTTACATGAAGCTGTTTGGAATTTTGTTCTTCATCCTGCCATCTTGTCTTTCCAGGAATGGTGGACCCACCTCTGGCTGAATGAAGGATTTGCCTCCTGGATTGAGTACCTGTGTGTAGATCACTGTTTCCCCGAGTATGATATCTGGACTCAGTTTGTGTCTGCTGATTACACGCGCGCTCAAGAGCTCGATGCCTTAGACAACAGTCATCCTATTGAAGTAATTCTGTCTTCTTCTATTTCCACTGGGGTTTTTTTGTATTTGGGTAAGCGTTGAGCCAAAGGATTGAAGCAAAGTCTATTCGATTGAATACCAAAACCTGAGTTAAAGTATGTTTAACCTATAAACCAATCCGAACCCAACCGTATGTGGAGAAGCTGAACTGCCTGGGGGCAGAGAATTCGCTAAGATAGTTTAGTGATGGATGTGCATGTGCTTTCTACAGGGAGAAGTCAGCTCCTTAAACACTAGAACAAGCAAAATCAAAACCCTACAGCAGTTAACGTTGTTCTGACTGTGAATTATCCCATTTACCACAGGTTAGTGTTGGCCATCCCTCCGAAGTAGATGAAATATTCGATGCTATTTCTTACAGCAAGGGAGCATCTGTAATCCGAATGCTACATGACTACATTGGTGATGAGGTAAAAAGATCGTTGTTAAAAAGCCAAATGTAGATTGTCACATCTTTTCACAGTAAGAAAACTCCCTTAAATCTATGTTTTGTGTTTGGGCTCTACTTGAACTTACCAAGGAGAAATAAGATAGTGGGAAAACGTAGGAGTTACAGATGTACATACTGATCCTAAGATTCCTTGGCTGATTCTTGAATGCAAATGCAGTGTGGAGGGAGGACTGAAAACCCTCCCTGCTGGTGCCATTACATCTTCAATTGTATGTTCCAGGACTTTCGGAAAGGAATGAATCTGTATTTAAAGAAGTTCCAGCAGAAGAATGCAGCTACAGGTAACTGGTGGTGGTTATGTGCTTTATAGTGAAGTGATTTCTGGAGACAGACTCCTTAGTGCTAAAGTGATGGATTCTTAAACAGCTGCTTTTCCACCCGAAAGAGCTGAAATGCAAGGAAATAATTGGCTTGTTTCTGGTTTCATACAATGAGTCCCCTGCACAGCCAGAATTCAGCATCCTTTAAGGGTTCTCTGTCTCAGGAGTACGTGGCTGGGGTAATGTGCAAGCGCTGCATTTCCCCTTGATAACCCCATCTGTGTACTAATCTAATTTAGAAATGGAGTATGTTGATTTGCCAAGTAAGCCTTTTTGCAGCCTTCCTTTTGCAGTATTGATTGCATGTATGATTAAACAGTTCAAAGTCTTCCCTAACATCTCGCAGCGCTTTCTTTACTCGAACCTTTTTTGTGTAGCAGGCATAAATATGGAAGTGGAACATCGTGCTCCAGCAGCCAAAACCAGCCCCTGTTGTTCGATCAGCTCTTGGCATAATAGATGAAAAGCTTTAAGGAAAAGCTTTTTCTATTTACCATTTTGAATATTTGATGCTCCTTTTTTGCTCATTCATCACAATGTGTCTTGATTGCGTTTTTTGAGTAGTAAAGAAGATTTCTTCTCCCTCTTTTCCCCCCACGAGTGGTTTAAACTATTGCCTTTTTCTTGCCTATCATTTGTTATGGTTTGATAAATGCACAATGCAAAACATGAAGGACAAACAGGAGTAGCAATACAGCCTCCCCCATCCGGTGCCCGTAGAGTGTCCCTAACAGTGCCTGACATGGCATGACTCTGGGAGTCCTGAGTCAGACTTTTCTTCTGCAGAGGATCTCTGGGAAAGCCTGGAAGAAGTTAGTGGTAAACCTATTGCTGCTGTGATGAACACATGGACCAAACAAATGGGATTTCCACTCATTTATGTGGAAGCTGAACAGGTAAATATAACTGTGTGTTTTTCAGCACTTCAGATTGCAAGTTCTGTCTTTAGCACCCAGTTATTTGAATCCCTCTCTTTGATCAGGAGGCAGCACAGTGGGGCACTGTTGAGTGACAGTTCTGTGTTGAAGAGAGGGGAAGTGCAGCTCACTTGAGGAGCTAATGCAAAGCAACATGGAGTTATTCCACAGGCTCTCTAGATCATGTGCTGGGAGTTTGCTGACCTTGCCTCTTGGCTCTTTGTGTGTGAAATGTGTGTTGGGGGGAGGGAATATCTGACTTAGCTCCCTCTGCCACATGCTTTGCTTCTCCCTCCAGTTCAGTTGTGCTTACTCTACAAGATTGCAGGGTGAGTGAGGATTACTGCCTGGAAGCTGAAGTCAGACAAATTCAAATGAGGAATGGGGTATGTGTGTGTTAACAGTAACCGTGATGAATGCTTTTGGAATGGTTTTTTGAGGTAGCTCCTTTTTCTAGAGGAGTATAAGTTACTCCTTTGAAGAGAGGGCACAGGGATGAATTGTGATATAGAGAAGCTGAGATGAGATGTTCTGAGAATTCCTTTCTCTCTTTTTCCCCTTTTTTTCCCTCCTTCAGCAAGAAGATGACAAAGTGCTGAAGTTAGTCCAGAAGAAATTCTGTGCCAGTGGACCATATACTGGTAAGATGAATGCTAAGAGCAGGAATGGTGCGTTCACTGCTTGCCATGCAATAGCAGAGATGAAACGGCAGGCAGGTGCTCTGCTTGGGTTCAGGTGTTGAAGTATGTGTTAAACTGTAGAAAAGCCAAGCCTGACTGCTCTCACATGTGGTTTCCATGTCCTCCTTGCATGGAGAACAGCATTTGTCTGCAGCCTTTGGTTTAGGTTTCCATTCCAAGATGCTTTTCTGATGACCAGTTTAAGGCCGGTGCTGGGCTGCTGTGGAAGCTGCTGGCTTTATAGAAGTGCTGAGATAAAAATGCCTCATCAAGCAGCCAGCACTGTCTGCAGACACAGATTCCACCCATCTTCCATGCTTAGAGAAATTAAAGCGTTTGGCTTGAAAGGTGATGTAGAGATTCTTGGGGTTTAGCTCTAGAGCTGGCCTTTGCCTTCAGATTTGTGCTTTTTTAGATTTCAATCTAAGGAGCCTTGCTTCAGCTGCTGCTGAGCCTTGTTTGAACGTCAGGTGGAGCATCTCAGTGTTGGGTGCAGCCTTCCTTTGTCTTAGGCCTTCCTTTTTGTTACGTCTTCTTTCAGGGGAGGATTTGCCCATGTGGATGGTCCCCATAAGTATTTGTACAAGTGATGACCCCACCTGTGCCAAAATGCAAATACTGATGGACAAACCAGAGCTCACCTTGGTTTTGAAAGACGTCAAACCAGACCAGTGGGTGAAGGTGAGTTGGCACGAAGGAGAACCTATTCCTGGAAGGAAGTTTGTCACTGGCATGTTCCCTCACATTTCACTTACCTCTTCTTTTATTCTCCCCCCTCCCCTGCAATCTTGTTTTTCTTATGGAAGGGCCTCTCTGTGCTGCTACTGAATATTAGCTCTTCTCTATAACAGTGTAGTCCTTTGCCTTCGCAGACTAGTCTAGACAATGAAAACCTGAACCTCATAGAAGCCCAAGCCAGAAAAGCAGTGTGCAACTAGAGGCAGCATTTGAGTTGAAATGGGGGGGCTTTCCTGCTACCCTGTGACAGCCTCAGTTTAGTTAAAATCCATCCTGAGCAAAAGTAGTCCTGTTCATCTTTCGTTAGTAGGAAGGTTTTTGCTGTTGGCAGATGAGTACAAATCTGTAAGTTGAGGTCTGTTACAGACACCAACCAAACTGAGAAAGGTCTCATGGTCCAAACACTAAAAAGCATTTCCTCCTTTGTGCCTTACTTCTAATTCTTGTTCACTTTTTGGTACTTTTCAGTTAAACCTTGGAACAGTTGGGTTTTACCGTACCCAGTACAGCCCTGACATGCTGGAGAGTTTAATACCAGCCATCAAAGACCTCTCCCTACCCCCTGTGGACAGGCTTGGCCTGCAGAATGATCTTTTCTCTCTGGTAAGCAACCCTTTGCTGCTCTGTTTAATAGGAGAGCTACAGGAACTGCAGAAATGGGTGTCTGAAGAGGCAGCCTCAGCTTCTGGAGGCAAGGTGCCTTTGGGATTATTGCATACATCACAGCTATTACCTTGACAAGTTCTAACTTGTAGTCTGAGACTTAAACCCTGTGGAAGCAGTGTCTAGAACTCCTGTTGCACTCTGGAGTGGAAGAACTGTAGGGCTCTTACTTCCAGAATCGTTTTGAGAACCTGCTTTCTTCAACTCCTCAAAATAAGGAGATTTCAATGATCCCCTTGACTTTATCAAATGCTCTCAGCACCATATGCTTTATGCAGTTGGGCTTGTAACTGTCCTCCACTGGAGGAGGTGCCTGTTGGGGCTTCTCAGTGGGATTGCCCCCAAAGCTGGTGTTGCCAGCTCTGAACCGTCAGCTGCTGTACTCTGCATTTCACAGTGTGTTTCTTCTTCTTGCTAGTCAGCAAGTGTCTGGAGACTTCTAAAAATGTGGGCTTGATACCCTGCCTCTCTAGCTTGTAACTCCTGTTGTGGCTTAGTTGTAAGGGGTTTGAGCCTGCAGCCTGAGTCGTTTCCTAAATCATAGAATCATGGAATGGTTCATGTTGGAAGGGCCCTTAAAACTCACCCACTTCTTACCCCCTGCCATGGGCAGGGACACCTTCCACTAGAGCAGCTTGCTCCAAGCCCCATCCAGCCTGGCCTTGAACACTGCCAGGGATGGGGCAGCCACAGCTTCTTTGGGCAACCCAATGAGCAAATGAGACATGTAGGAACGTTGTGTTAAGACTCCTCTTTTGGTTTCAGTATTAATCATGGTTTTACTGTAGGTGAATATAGCTTAGATAATAAAAATTGTCCTTCACCTCTTTTCCATTACCATAAATTACTGGTCTAGTTCCAGAGTAACAAAAATGGTTGGAGGTATCTACAGGAGGTATTATCAACTGCACTGAGTGTAGAGGTGTTTTCATGCCCCTGTAAAGCAGTTCACATCAAATCTCCCTGGCAGGGGTGCAAAGGCAGTGGTACTTCTTGTACTGCTTCATGGGTGCAGCAGGAAGCAAAGATGACTTCTGCAGCTTTTCATTCTCAAAGAGCAAAACTTCAATCTCTGAATCTTTACAGTTTTTAGTTAAAATAAGATTGGTGGTGGGTGGAGCAGCTGGCTGAGAATAACTCTGGGGGTTTGCTTGTGCTTGCCAGCATTGCTGCAGTTCTGTGAAGTCATTTTATTTCCTCCTCTGTTTCTTGGTTGTAAAATGTGCTTATAATCATCTAGCTGTCTCCTTGTAAAGTGCTTACCTGTGTACAGAAAGCATCGTGTGCCACAAGGTGCTTTGACTCTAGTGTTAACTCGTCTTGGCAGAACCCCACAACAGAGAAACTAGAGTTTATATGCAGGCTGTGCAAACGGAAGGCTATAAAATAATGTGATGTGCTCTTAAATGCCTTAATTCTGTTTGGAAGTAAGATTAATCCCTGTCTTTTCCTCTCCCAGGCCCGAGCTGGAATCATTAGCACTGTAGAGGTTCTAAAAGTCATGGAAGCTTTTGTGAATGAGCCCAATTATACTGTGTGGAGCGACCTCAGCTGTAACCTGGAGATTCTCTCAACTCTCTTGTCCCACACAGACTTCTATGAGGAAATCCAGGTGTTCGTGAAAGATGTCTTTTCACCAATAGGGGAGAGACTGGGATGGGACCCCAAACCTGGAGAGGGTAGGAAACTTATGCTCTGAAATCCAGTAGTGCTTTTGGAAAACTCCTGTGTAAATCCGCCATCAAGATATTGGGAACGGGGAGAGAAGGGAGGAAGAAGAAGCTGCCGTAGGTGTTCAGGGGTATTTCCATGCTTAAAACCACACAAACACAAACCCCCACAATAACCCCCTGTTATCAGGCACAAGCTAAAATGGTTACTGACTGATTACAAATCTCCTTTAGCTTTGCATCTGTTGGAGTGCCTAAAACTCATTAGACTACAAGGATGGAAAGCCATGTGTGTGCATGTTACTTGTCCTAGCCCTGTTGAAGATGCAAATGGTTACTAGTACTGCCTTAGCTCAGGTTACAGGCCTAGCCTGTTGTGTTTGGGCTTGAATCATCTTCTCCTGACCCTCTTGCCCTAAAAAAATCAATGTATTCTCCAGTTGGCTCCAAGGAGGGTGAGAAAAGGTTTCTTTAGATATCCTCAAGCATGTGGAGGGATTCCTATACAGCTCTTTCTTGATGCCTTTAGGTAGAAGAACACTTAATTATTGAATTGTGTCTCCAAATAATACTGTTTTCCTCCTGCTCCTCACTCATTAGGTCATCTAGATGCACTTCTGAGAGGGCTTGTCTTGGGCAAGCTAGGAAAAGCTGGGCACAAGGCGACATTAGAAGAAGCCCGACGCCGATTTAAGGACCATGTGGAAGGAAAGCATGTGCTGTCAGCTGATCTGAGGAGTCCTGTAGGTTACTGTAAATGTTGGTTCTTTAAAGGCTGTCCCCTCTGTCTTAGGACTGTGTGTACTGAGCTCTTGGATTTCCAAGAATAGGGAAGCTGGGGGCAAGGTATGGGACCAGCTTGTTTTGGCAGAGGTAGTGGGAGCTTGGAGAAGTCCAGTTATGAAGAAAATGATACTGGGGAGCATGGTACAAACATCTCTGTGTTCCTGAATCAAGTAAGCCTCATCTGTCATGGCCAGCACTTAGTCCTAACTCATAAGCTCGGCTGTACCCACACTGTCTGCCACAGGGCAACTCTGGTCTCTAGAGTGTGTTGCTCTTTGGGTTTTGAAGACTATTTAAGTGCAGTGCTGAACTTGAGCTGACTTCTACTCACTTGCATCCAGCCACGACCAGCCTGCATCCTCCAGGTTCAAAAGCACTGTGGGTCAGCTTGGCTCTGCAGAGCACGAAGTCTGACTATGGTGGATATGGATTGAGTATATATGAAATACTTAATACTTAGGTGTGGCTTGGTACAAAGATCTCTATTTCTAGTGTTTTGCTGTGGTTGAAATTACCAAAATCATGCTGAAAATGAGGAAGAGCTGAAGGAGTTGATGCATCTCTCAAATCCACTTTTAACACGGAAGGGATCAGTGCCGGATCTGTTCACTTGTCTGAAATCTAACCCAAACATGTAGAAATTGATGGTTGCGTTTCTGAAAGTGTGGGTTTTGAAGGACCTTCCTTGTTTATGCTCTGTCTTAGGTATATCTAACTATTTTGAAGCATGGAGATAGTACTACTTTAGACACTATGCTGAAGGTGAGTGCACGCTCTTGTTACCACTGCCAGCTTATGCAACGAGAAGCTAAATATCCCACCCTACAAGTTCCTCTAAGGCGTAGTTTGTCTGCACACAGGCTCAGGCTGATGTTCTACAGATGATGTGAACTCTTGGGCTTCCTTGTGGTGTTCCTTGCTCCGTGCGTAGTAGGAAATTGCCACCTAGTGGAGTGTTGCAGCTCTCAGTTTAGGATTCTTTTTCATTGCTGGGAGGCGTGGTCCTTCTTGACCTTATATAGTGGTGAAGATGAGTTTATTACTACTGGTAATTTCTGCTGATGTACGTGTAATGAGGTCTGTAATGTGGAGAGCTGCAGGATGATTCATGAGCAAGTTCAATTTGTCGTGTATTACCCTTGAAGACTAATCTAGCAGCTGTAGTTCAGTGCTGGGTAAGAAGTCAGCATTTAATGCTGTGCACTAATATTTCTCCCTTTGGCTTTGAAGCTTCACAAGCAAGCAGACATGCAGGAGGAGAAGAACCGAATCGAACGAGTTCTTGGAGCCATCTCTCAACCAGAACTGATTCAAAAAGTTCTCACCTTTGCACTTTCAGTAAGTCATTGGGAAAGCTGCTGCTTCCTTCACCTCTGCTGATAGAGCACTGTGTGCTTGGAGGGCATTGGAATAGGAGGAATAGCCTTAAGGATTACATCTTGAGTTGTATCTTGAAGGCGGGGAGGGGAAGATGAAGTTGGTGTTGACAGATGCGATGTAGAAGTGCATAAAGCCAGGATGTTGTATTTGTTGGAACACTCTTCAGTCCCTGTCTACACTTTCACCTTCAGGAAGAGGTACGTCCCCAGGACACGGTATCTGTTATTGGTGGAGTAGCTGGAGGCAGCAAGCAGGGGAGGAAAGCTGCTTGGAAATTTGTAAGGGACAACTGGGAGGAACTTTATAATCGATACCAAGGTGGATTCTTAATATCCAGACTAATAAAGGTACGTGCAGCTGAGACAAACCCTGTCCCTGTTCATGTACAGGACCAAACCTAAACTGTTAGATTTGAAGTGCTAAACGCTTATTGTTGGTTAATGTGGTGTTTTTTCCTTCAGCTAACAGTGGATGGATTTGCAAATGATAAAATGGCTGCAGAAGTTAAGGTAAGACATTGTAAGGAAAGGAGCGATGAACTTCATCTGTGACAAACGTTGTGTGCCCTGGACTGTAAGCACTGATGGGAGAGGCGTGAGTTTGTGTTTTGAACTGTGGCTCTGACTGTTTTGTCTCTTGCTCAGTTCCCAGATTGGTTTAGGCTGAGTTATGTTATTGAAAGGTGTCAAATTGGCATTTTCAGAGTAATGTGATTCCCGTTTCATTACCTTCACTCATTTAAACTTCTAGCAAATCCAGCCCCGTTTCCAGCAGGGTTTTTAGGCCTCCCCAGAAGACAACCTTGAAAGATAGTTGTAGTAAGGTCAGTAGTTGTCACAACTTCTGTAGTAAGCTGAGACTCAAGCTGCCACTTTCTGCCTCCCCAGACTGATACAACGCATTTGGGGCTGACTGCACTAGCACCCAGGGGAACTAACACAGCAGGAATTGGCTAAATTCCATGTTAAAAAGCTTTACCTGATCATTTGTGCTGGGCACTAAGAGCAAGGCTTTGATGCAAAGCAGATGAATGTGTTTGTAGAGAGTCTGTTGTGAAGTTGGTGGCTCAAGAGGAGAGGATTTCAGTGCTGGACTCAAGCATCCCCTCGCGCTTGGTAGCACAGGTGCTGCGCTTGGCAGAGTTCTGAGAACGTGGGTAGCTTTTATCATTTACTCTTTGCCCATTTACAGGGACTCCTCCTTGAAAGAAGAAACTTAAAAATATGGCCCTTAATTATCACTTTCCTGTTAGGGAAATGCTTGGGAGGGATTCTTATTGAAAAGACATGAACTCCATCTATCAGTGTTTATCACCCAGTGATCTCTTCTTGGAAAGGATTCAGTAGCAGCAGTGATTTCACAGAGGGATCTTGCTCTGTAGTTATTTTCTTCTTAAAGAACACTTTACAAAACACTTCCCAGAACAAATCACAGCTGCTTTCCAGGACTGCTTCCTGAGACAGGAGGCCTTTAGCTGGTGTACTTAGAATCATAGAATAGTTAGGGTTGGAAAGGACCTTAAGATCATCTAGTTCCAATCCCCCTGCCATGGGCAGGGACACCTCCCACTAAACCATGGCACCCAAGGCTATGTCCAACCCGGCCTTGAACACCGCCAGGGATGGAGCATTCACAACTTCCCTGGGCAACCCATTCCAGTGCCTCACCACCCTTACAGGAAAGAACTTCTTCCTTATATCCAATCTAAACTTCCCCTGTTTCAGTTTGAACCCATTACCCCTTGTCCTCTCACTACAGTCCCTAATGAAGAGTCCCTCCCCAGCATCCCTATAGCCCCCCTTCAGATACTGGAAGGCTGCTCTGAGGTCTCCACGCAGCCGCCTCTTCTGCAGGCTGAACAGCCCCAACTTTCTCAGCCTATCTTCATACTTCATGTGGCTGAGTCTCCATGTCACCCTGTAGTGGACATGAGGGTGAGGTGATCTGCCAAAGCCTGCTTGCATGAGCTGGGGGATGAGTCCTGGCCATGCCGGCTTGCTCTGCCCTTTAACCAACCCTAAAATGCAAAGTCACAGCAGCCTCTGGTGCAGTTGCTTCAGCTATTTGCAAGGGATCGATACTGTTGCTTCTGGAGGAAGAAATGTGAGACTATTCAGCAAAACTCCTGAGTGCCGCTGGTGCTTGGAGGTCATTATGCAGCTTGGAAAGAGGCCTAGGTAGAACGCTCAGCAATCTGATACCTAGACAAATGCTTCTGCAAAATGACTCGAGGCTTCTGTTCGTGTCGTCTTCCAAGTGTCCAGAAATACACACTTGATTTGCTGCTCGCTTGTTGCTTCCCCGTGAGGGACTGAACTCGTCTCTTCAAGTGCTGCTTGCTGTCCCTGGCAGCAAGAACAAGGTGGGGCAGGAGGCAGTGTAGGAATGCTGCTTTTCCTGAGCAGAGGAATGGAGCATTTTGCTGTTCCCTCTCTACCTGCAGTTGCCCATCTTGGGAACTCAACAAGCACCCTGCAAATGCCTCAGTGGGTGATGCTGGTGGGAGCAGAACTGTGGGCATAGAATCATAGAATAGTTAGGGTTGGAAGGGACATTAAGATCATGCAGTTCCAACCCCCTGCCATGGGAAGGGATGCCTCACACTAGACCATGTCACCCAAGACTCTGGCCTTGAACACTGCCAGGGATGGGGCAGCCACAGCTTCTCTGGGCACCCTGTGCCAGCGCCTCAGCACCCTCACAGGGAAGAACTTCTGCCTTATATCCAACCTGAACCTCCCCTGTTTCAGTCTGAACCCATCACCCCATGTCCTATCACTGCAGTCCCTGATGAAGAGCCCTTCCCCAGCATCCCTGTAGCCACCTGCAGACACTGGAAGCTGCTCTGAGGTCTCCATGCAGTTTCTCTTCTCCAGGCTGAACAGCCCCAATGTTCTCAGCCTGGCTCCATAAGGGAGCTGCTCCAGCCCCTGCTCATCCTCATGGCCTCCTCTGGCCTTGCTCCAACAGCTCCATGTCCTTATGTTGAGGACCAGCAGGTCGAAGGAGGTGATCCTGCCTCTCTACTCTGCTCTCATGAGACCTCACTTGGGAGTATTGTGTGCAGTTCTGGTGTCCTCAACATAAAAAGGGCATGGAACTCTTGGAACAAGGCCAGAGGAGGCCACGATGATGATCAGGGGACTGGAGCACCTCCCGTATGAAGATAGGCTGAGAAAGTTGGGGCTGTTCAGCCTGGAGAAGAGAAGGCTGCGTGGAGACCTCAGAGCAGCCTTCCAGTGTCTGAAGGGGACCTATAGGGATGCTGGGGAGGGCCTCTTCATTAGGGACTGTAGTGAGAGGACAAGGGGTAATGGGTTCAGACTGAAGCAGGGGAAGTTTAGATTGGATATGAGGAAGAAGTTTTTTCCTGTGAGGGTGGTGAGGCACTGGAATGGGTTGCCCGGGAAAGCTGTGAATGCTCCATCGCTGGTGGTGTTCAAGGCCGGGTTGGACAGAGCCTCGGTGACATGGTTTAGTTGGAGGTGTCCCTGCCCATGGCAGGGGGGTTGGAACTGGAGGATCTTAAGGTCCTTTCCAACCCTGATTATTCTATGACACCAAAACTGCACACAGTGCTGCAAGCTGAGTCTCGTGAGTGGTCAGGCACATACAGCAATGTGAATGAGGTTCTAACCTGGGGAACTTGGTGACTTCTGTCTTCCCTGTGCCTGTTTTCCGCCCTGATGGATGGCTGTGTGCTTTCTGGACAGGCCTTCTTTGAGAGTCACCCAGCTCCATCAGCAGAACGCACAGTGCAGCAGTGCTGTGAGAACATCCTGCTCAACGCAGCTTGGCTCAAGAGGGACGCCGACAACATCCACCAGTACTTCCTGCAGCGCAAGGCCCCACCAGCCATGGTGTGAAGCTGTGCATGCCCCTGCTGCAGTCCTGCTGCCGCCTCATGGGGAGAGAGGGAGGAGCGACCCAACACCTGATTCATATGCCAAGAATTTGGAGTCTTTTTCTCAAGCCAGTGGGGATTGGACAATGAATGTAGTTTAACTGGTTCCTGCTCACACTCCAGATTGAAATCCTATTCAAATTATCAGCAATTCAGCAAAAAAAACCCCCACACAAACACAGAAAAAGAAAGGAAAAAGAGAGAAAAATGTGTAAATATGATAGTAATAAACTAGAGCATAACAAAACTGTGAAACTTCCTCAAGCCTTGTCAGTGGTTCAACTATTTAACACCCCCCTCCTGACACTTCTTGACAGATGGTCTGTTTTTTACACCCTCCCCTCCCAAAACCGAGCTAATTCAAAGGAAACCACTGGTTTCTGGGTCAGTGGAATTTTGTGGCGAGTCTGGGGCAGGAATGGGTGAATGCCTCTGAGCGTGGCGGCGTGGAACAGGTCAACCGGGGAAGGCAGGTAGCTGGTATAACATAGAGTCTGTGCGTCATTGGAAGTGCGAGGGTTTGGGGAGATGTTCTTGCAGCCCCCCCCAACCTAAGGATAGCGAGTTCCCTCCCTTTTGTGTTACCTCTCAGCACAAAGACAAAATGTTCTGTTGCTCTTCAGTTTTCCTCCTTGGATCCACTTGCTGATGTCCTTCTTAGAGATAACGGGATTGTAAGGAAACATCTTTCATAGCCACATTAAAGAAAAGAAAGAGTCATGCAATTTGTTTGGGTTTTCTTTTTTACCACCCCCCCCATCCCTCCCTAAATTGCACCCTCCCCATGCATGCAGATGAGGAGGTGACTCCTGTGTGACTGGTTCTCCCGGCTGCTCTTGGGGCAGGTCTCTCCTCCTCAAGACCCACCGTTAACCCGGCTATAAAAGACCCAGCTTGTCCAAGCTCCTCATGGCCGTAGCAACAGTAGCTTCTTGTTCCTTTCTGTGATGTCGATGGTAATTTGATTCAGAAGCCTTAAATTAGTGATGACTGACGTGATGATGAAGTCCAAGCTCTCCGCCATCATTCCCTTCACAAAGCAGCGTTGGTCTACTAACCAGACACAACACCATCTAATACAAAGGTTGGAGTTCCATCTGGTTTTACCCTTTAACAGGAATTCGTATTTGGTGTGGCTTAACTGTATTTCGGAAGGTCATCAGACTAATGTCAGACTGCTTCCCTCCACCATTTTTGTGCTATTGTTTAAAGAGAAAAAGAAGATTAAACCAGTTGGCGTTAATAAAAATGTCAATGTGAAATCCATGGCCTCATCCTGTGTTCTGTTTCAAGAGCGTTGCTGCTTTCAAAGGACCCCAACCGCTGAGGGAGCAGCCCAGGTCTTGTGTCCGTGGTGGCTTTAACAGCTCCAAGGAAAACCTTGTTCTCGGCCTTCTCTTCCTCTGCTCCCAGGGCTGAATGAGCGCATAGACCCCAAGTGGAAGTAGGTCTTTGTGTAATCCGAATCAAGATTGGAGTTGAGCGCTCAAGAACAAACCAGGGCAGAACGAGGGAAAGGAAAAGGGAAAGAAATGTCAATAGGCACATCTATATTAAATACCTGAAGACTTGGGGGTTCTGCAAGAAGGAACAGACTGTGTGAGTGCTGCTGGTGCTAACCGTGAGGAGCCAGAGCAGGGCTATGCACCAGCAATGGGTCAGTTCCTAGCGAGGTGCAGAGCTCTTCCCCAGCATCATGTTGGTTCCTACCCCTAGGGCTGCTGAAAGAAGGCTGAAGCAGGAATTCTGTGTGTCCCCATCACATCTGGTAACCCGCCTGCGGGTTTTCCCTGCTGTCAGCACTGCAGAGCCCATGGGATTTCCGAGGAGTAAGCTGGTTTCTCTTCTGCTTCTTGCACACCGACAAAATAACATGCAAAGCTGTGACTCCAGCATGAGCGGTGATGTATGAAATGAGAAGGACCGTAGCTGCCAGCTGAAGGGATCTTGTTTGCACTTTAAACAATGCAAATGACATGCAAGCAGTTGAAGGAGAGGGCCAGAAATAACAAGGTTGTGGTCAGTGAGCAAACTGAATAGTCTGCAGCAGACTGACCCGGCCTGGGCTCTTCTGCGTGCAGAGAAAGGAGATTTTAATCCTTCATGGAAGTGATTTGGGATTCAGCCACTTAATGGGAAACCTTTGTTTGCCACAGAAACTGGTTTGGGTTGAAGGGACCTCAAAGCTCCTCCAGCTCCAACCCCTGCCACGGGCAGGGACACCTTCCACTGGAGCAGTTGCTCCAAGCCCCTGGGTCCAACCTGGCCTTGAGCACTGCCAGGGATGGGGCAGCCACAGCTTCTCTGGGCACCCTGTGCCAGCGCCTCAGCACCCTCACAGGGAACAGCTTCTGCCTTACCTCCATTTCCATACTTGTGTGCAGGATATGCTCTGTATTTTAATGATAGAAAATCAGATGGCAGCAAAAAAAAATGAACTTGTGAACCTTTAAAAAACCCCAAAAAGAGCAAAACGCCATCCTTGACTTCCCGAATCCTCCTTTAATCTGAACTGACTTGTGTCTCTGCAGGGTCATGAGCTGCAGTGAGGTTTCCGTTACCCACCATTGACTGTCCCTGGGATTAGCCGTTACACTGCGGTGTTTCAGACACTTCACCCCCATGTGCTGCTGTAAAGGTACCTTAAACCCATGCAGAAGACCCCATGATGGGCCATCGTAAAGGAGTTTTGGCCACCAGGATCATGGCTTGTGGCAGCCATTGGGCTGGTACCAACCTTTTCCACTGCCAAGCAGGTCCTGGTTAGCAAAGGCAGATGATGCGTGGCTCATCCTTCAGTGACATCAACGTGAGCACCCTTCCACCCCTGTGAAAGAAGGACCAAGCGGCAGCGACCGAGCCCAAACCCAGGCTGAGCAGTGCCTGGCTCAGCAAGTCCCATTTGGGCTCAATTTGCTGCCCTAAATTTGCGGTTTAAGGTTAAAATGATTCATGTGCCAGTGAAAATGTGTGGGGAAAATACACGGGTGTGCCAAAACTCGGAGCCAACGAGAGCTGTGCTCAGCTCTCCTTTGCTGCGGTCACGTTGTGGACGCTCCTTTTACAGGCACCCAAACCAGGAAGGAAAAACCGAGGTCATTTTAAGACTGAACGTGCTTGGAAATCATTCCCTCCGAGCAAGGAAGACCCAGGTGAGTGCCTCTGCTCAGCCCTGTGTAACGGTGTCGTCTGTGCTGGTGGGCTTCCAACCATTCCAGGTTTCCATTTCAAAACCAGATTTCATCCCGTTAGGAACGCGCATCTTCTCCATGGCAGCACCTAAGCTAACTCCTGGCTGCTGGAGCACACAGGAACCCACCCCGCTGCTGCAGCTCAGGGTTAGGGCCATGCTGAGCACTAAGCAGCTTTGATTGAAGGTTTTGCTCCCGAGGGAGGAAGGGCTGCGCCTGATGCACGCATTGTCCTTGCAGTGCACGGGGTGGTTCGTGTCAATGAGCTGCTGCTTGTGTTAGCTTCTTAAACCTGGCATCAGCTACACTCTGGATTTATGGTGCACCCTTTGAGGTTTCCACTGAACTCCAGGCGTTGGGTCGATACAAAGTCAAACATCATTCCCATCCCTCGGAATTGAGGTGGGATTTCCTAAGGTAGATCAGCCTCAGGCTCAGGAGGGGAACCTGCCGCCTAGTTCTTGTTCTAACCATGCAGAGCTAAGCCCAAGGACCCTGTCTCTGGATCCAGCAGCTCTCTGCCAGCGTCCGTGGCTGGTTTATGAAGGCAGGAGATGATACAAACCTCTGTAATGTGAATGCTGAGTATGCCATTTATGGCAATGAGCAGAAAACCAGCGCCTGGAGCTCACAGCTTCAGCCCCAGTGCTACCGGGGGGAGCCGGCTCCACAGCCTGGCTCATCCTCATCTAACACTGGGGTTTGAGGCTTTCATTGCTACCAAGGGCAGATCTGCGCAAAGCTCTCGAATCCTCCTTTCCTGGCTTTCCTATGGGAGCAGTCCCTATGCAGAGTCATCCTGGGGTTGTAATGGTCAGGGAAGCTGCACTTGCTGAAGCTCTGTGTTCTTCTGGGCTGTCCCCCAGAGCCTCAGGAGCGGGGAGGGCAATAGGGAAGCATGTTGGAGCCGCATTCCAACTGCGGCTGCATGAGGCTCCCCTGCTCCCATCCTGTCCCTCTTTCCCTCTGCACAAGAGTGAGTTCCAGCCCGTTTCATCCCCAGTGCTGCTCAGTGAGTTGACTTTGCTGTGCTAACAGAGAACTCCATTCCTTCAGGCTGAATAATGTAATAACATGTCCGTTCTGTTCCATGAGTCAAGCTGTATATAGTTATTGGTCTTTAAAAAGAGTCAGTGATGGGAACTGTTGACAGCTCTGTCCATCCAGACTGCTGCTGTGTTACTGGGGAGCAGCATCCTCTGCCCTCCTCCTGCTAGCACTGTGGGCCATGGGCATGTGCATCCCCATCTCAAAGCTTTGCAGGCCCTCGTTCCAGAGGTTAGGCTCAGCTTTGGTTTTCCATATGGAATGGCTGAGGCAGATGCAGGGAACACCGCAACAGGATGCGGGCAGCAGGACAAACAGAATTCAAATTCCAATGTATGGGTATCTTTCTCTGGGCACCCTGTGCCAGTGCCTCAGCACCCTCCCAGGGAAGAGCTTCTGCCTCAGAGCTCATCTCAGTCTCCCCTCTGGCAGTTAAAGCCATTCCCCTGTCCTGTCCCTACATCCCTTGGCCACAGCCCCTCTCCAAGTTCCCTGCAGCCCCTTCAGGCACTGGAGCTGCTCTGAGGTCTCCCCTTCAGGAGCCTTCTCCTCTCCAGGCTGCCCCAGCCCAGCTCTCAGCCTGGCTCCATGGCAGAGCTGCTCCAACCCTCGCAGCATCCCCATGGCCTCCTCTGGCCCTGCTCCAGCAGCTCCACGTCCCTGTCGTGCTGGGCCCACACGCCTATGCGGAGCTGCCGCCTTCACCCCGATCGCGTTTCTGGGGCGCGGAACATACCCAGGGGATGATGAATTACCGGGAAGGAGCAGCAGAGCCGGCAGGGCCGGGCCGCCAGCGCACCCTCCCTTCCCCCTGCGGCCTCGCTGCTCCTTTATTCCCCGTCCGCAGCCTCATCGCGTTACAAATTGCTCCCTCCCGGGGCCACACACGGAAGGAGCCCTGCAGGTCACGGAGCCGCCGCTAACGGGCTCCAGCTGTTAACGAGCGCGGCCGGGACCGCTGCCTCGCCGGTCCCGGTGCAGCGACCCCCGCGGCGGGGACCCCAGGGGGCTCCGCTCCCCGGCACGGCCCAGCACGTGGCCGATGGGGGGGGGGGGCAGGCGGGACACCCCCCTCACCCCCGTTAACCGGGGCCGCCCCGGTGCCCCCCACGTGTCCGCCGCATCCCCTCCAACCGCGCGCCACCGGGGGGCGCCCGCGTTGCCACCGCCCAATCACCGCGCTCGCTGCCGGAAGCCCCGCCCCCTGCCTTCCTTTCCCGCCCTTCTCTTACACCACCACCACCCCACCCCCACCCCCCCAACCTCCAATGGCCAATGGGGATCGCGCTCCCCCCCAGCCAATCAGCGCGGCGGCGCGGGGCGCGCGCGGTTGGTATCCCTCCGCCGCCCGCCCGCTCCCCGCTCGCTGTGTGTGTGCGTGCGCGCGCGCGCGGCCGCCGCCGAACCTCTCTCTCTCTTCCCCCCTCCCCCCTCCCCAAACCCCGGTTGTTCTCTGTCTCCCTCCGCCGCTCGCAGCAGCCGCAACCGGAGCCGCCGCCTCCGTCCCCCCCCTTCCCCTTTCCCTCCCTCCCGGAGGGGATCTCCCGCCTCGGCCGCGTCCGCGGGGCAGGCCCCGTCTGACCCGAAACCCCCCCCTTCCGCCCCGCTTCCCCCCCCCCCCTTCCCTCTCCCCTCCCTCCCTCCCGCCGGAGCCACCACGCCGCCGCCATGGAGCTCATCACCATCCTGGAGAAGACGGTCTCGCCGGGTAGGGTGGGGCGGGGGCCGCGCACCCCTGAGGCGGCGGCTGAGGCCCCGGCAGGGTGTGGGCCGCGGCGGGGCGGGGAGGCCCCGCAGGGCCGCTGCCCGGTGAGGGGGTGGTGGGAAGCGGGGCCCGGCGGCGGGGAAAGGGCAGGGATCGGGGCGGCCGCGGTGTCCGCCTGAGGGCCGCGGCCGTAGGGCCCCGCGCGCCCGCCCGCTGACTGACGCCGGTTCCTTCCCCGCCGCAGACCGCTCCGAGCTTGAGGCGGCGCAGAAGTTCCTGGAGCAGGCGGCGATCGAGAACCTGGTGAGAGCGCGGGAAGCGGGAACGGGACCGGGAACGGAACCAACGGGAATGGGAACGGGACCGGGGCCGGGGCCGGTGGCGGGCGCTTCCCCTCCCCCCCCCCCCCACCCCGCCTGAACCGCCATGGGGCGCAGCCTAACCCTGCCCGCGCCCGGCCGCCGCGCCCAGCCAATAGCAGCGTGCCTTTCTCCCCCTCCAGCCAATAGCCGCGCTTCTTTCTCCTCCGCTAGCCAATAGGAACGCGGCGCCGGGCGAAGGGGCCGCGCCGGCTGCGGGGAGCGCCATGTGCGGCCGCGGCCATCGCTGCCCCGGGCGCCGCCCGGGCCCCGCCGCTTCCCCCCGCCCCGGGCCCCGCCGCAGCCTCCCCGCGGCGGCATCGCAGCGATGCGCTCTGTGCCGGCGGAGCGCGGGGAAGGGGAGGGTCAGGGCAGGTCAGCCCCCCCCCCCCCCGGGGCCCCCGCCGTGACCTTCCTGAAGGGAATGAAAAGGGGGAGGGAAAAGGCTTAAAAAGGCAAAAATAGAGGAAAATACCCACCCCCACCCCCGCTCCTCACCGGAGCAGAGAGCGGAGCACTCGGGGGCCCGGCTGCATGTCAGGGGGTCCCAGCACCCTGTGTTCCCGTTGTCATCTGTGCGCTATCACCAAGAGCACGAATCGTGTCCTTTTGGGTTCAAAGCCTTTGCTTTTGGTGTGCTGAGGCGCTGGCACAGGGTGCCCAGAGAAACTGTGGCTGCCCCATCCCTGGCAGCGTTCAAGGCCAGGTTGGACACTGGGGGCTTGGAGCAAGCTGCTCCACTGGAAGGTGTCCCTGCCCATGGCAGGGGTTGGAATTGGTTGGAATTGGATGAGCTTTAAGGTCCCTTACAACCCAAACCAGGCTGGGATTCTGTGGTTCATGCCATGGTCTCCACTGGTATAAACTGGGAAGGTCACAGAGTGTTGGAATTGGTGTTTGTGAAGTCTCAGGATCCCCCTGGTTGGACTCGAGGGTTCTGGGCAGTGTTATGTGCAGGGTGCTGTGCTGGAGCTGGTTGTGATCCTGCCTTTCAGGATTTTAAAGTGCCAGATTTCCAAGGTTTCATTTGTATTTGCTGCCTTGTGAGAGCCAGGTCAGGATAGGGAGCGGAGGAAATGGACCTTATGATGGGTGCTTAAAATGGAGCTTAAAATGGGTGTCCTGATGTGGAATGGTCCAGCATAGGGCAGGGGTTGAGAAGCTCTGTGTAGCTCTGAGGTCAGTTAATGGCTCGGTTTGGCAGGAGGATGAGGGGTTCAGGGCAGTTCCCATCAGGAGAACAGGACTGAGATGGGCAGGGGTAGCAGCTACAGGGTCCACCCAGAGGTTCTGTGCTCAGGGCTGCAGCCCTGCAGTAACCCCCCAGTTGGCTGATGGAGATGCACCTGCAGAGCAGCTTGTTCTTCATTTCCTCCCTCTATTTCCTCCCTGTAGTTAATTTAGACCCTTTTCTGAGGCTCTCATTGGCACTTCCCATAGATGTAAGTGCTGAGGGCGCACACATCTGCATTTGCTTTGAGTCTCAGGCCTGGAAGGCTTCATGTCATGCTTCTCACCTTCAGCTAGAATTCTCCTTAAAGCTCCATGAAAAGCCAAATGGTTTCTTGCGAATTTAGGAGTGAGAACTCCAAGGACGCTTCTTCACCTTTAAATTTCAGTGCAAACGCAGCAATACTTTGATTTTTGTCCTGTGAGCGTCTTAAATGCTAAATCAAACTGGAGGGTGAAGCGTGATGATACGGGGGGCGGGGTTTAGCGTGTGTGTTTACAGGGCTTTTGTCCACTACATTGAGAGGATCCAGTGCTTGTCCTCATCACTTGAAGCTGTCCCATGTTTGAGTGTTGAACTCACTGGATAGCCCAACTAAAATCTCCTTTTGAAGGGGTGTGCTTGGTCAGTGATAATGTGGAGTCCAAGACAATGGATTTATTCAAGGGTTCCGATGAACTTTGGGAAGTGAGGTTTTAAAAGTGGCTTTTTGATGCCCTAAAACCTTTGTGTGTCTCTGAAGCTCTGTTACAGACCTTATAGGAGCGGGTTGTGTGTAACTGTGTGTGAAACGGGTTCAGGAAGAGCATCTTCCTGCTTGGTGGGAAGCGCGTTGAAAACGGCACAGCTGCTTCCAGCCTTTCCTAGCAAGGTTTTCCGGGGAGGTAAAACACTTTGGAGGGGCGGCTCCAGCGCTGAAACCTCCCCACAGTGGAAGCCTCTGAAACATAAAGCAGTCAGAGGAGGAAGGGGTTTAAACACGAAGGCGTTCCTCACCCGCACCAATGGCAAGTGGCACGACTGCCAGGTATTTTTATCCACACACGTACACCCGTTTAGAGGGGCTGATCTGCATTTGTGTCTCTGCCCCTTGGATGGCAAAGGAGGAAGTTTGTGATCTCCCAACCCTGCAAAGCAGCGTCTGATTTCCCATTTGAGCAATGCCTGTGTTAGATGATAGTTTGGGTATTGCCTTGAAGCAAGGAGACAAGTAGCAGAGAGTTACTCTTCACCGTGTTTGATACCCATCCAGAAAATACATATCTTGGCATGTGGGCCCAGTAGTTTATTTAAAGGAATACTTAAAGCAGGCAGGAGCGGGGAAGGTAAAATCATAAAGTCCAGCAAAGTCAGTGCCTGCTTATGCTGCTTCCCAGCAGTTCTAATAAGGAACTTAACACCTGTAATGGTGGGATGGGGCCGTGTGGTCATGATGGTTTGGTCTCAGCCTGGTAGAGAAGGAGCTTTGGCAAGTCACGGACCCATTTTCCCGGGTGATTTGGGGTTTTCTCTGTGTGCTGGGAGGGTTTTCCCCCTCATTGGTGATGCTGATTCTGGTGCCGATCCCATCTCTCTTCCCAGCCGACCTTCCTGGTGGAACTGTCCAGAGTGCTGGCAAACCCTGGCAACAGCCAAGTTGCCCGCGTGGCCGCTGGTTTGCAGATCAAGAACTCCCTCACCTCCAAGGACCCCGACATCAAGGCTCAGTACCAGCAGAGATGGCTCGCCATCGACGCAAACGCCCGCAGGGAGGTCAAGAACTATGTAAGTTTGGGCCCTTTTTGCTCCTCCTCTTCTCGTTTCCGTGCCATGGGGATTGAGGGATGAACGTCTTGTCCATCCTTTTCCACCTGAGGAGCAGTATGTAGCTGATACAAGTTGGCGTTCCCCTTTATGTATTTCTTCTAAGGTTAATAGCATCTGTATAGGGCAGAATAAGGTTGGGTGAGTGATGATGATATCACTTTAGGCTTTTCTCATATTGCTGATCACTAAGGGGGAACTTGCACTGCAACCAGGAGCTGTCGTATTGGGTACTGGAGCTACAAACCCACTTTATTACAGTTTTCTGTCAAGTGTCACTAGAAACCCAGTGGTTTTTAAGTGGCTATATGGGAAATGAAGGTGTGTGACTGGAAATACCGAAGCAATTGTGCACTCTCCAGTTGGAACGAAACAGTTATTGAAGAATGCACAAACTGCAATTAAAAGGAAAGATTACTCAACCCTGTTGAGATTATCCTGGCATAAACAGTGCAGGATTGGGGGGGGGGCAGAGGAGTGTTTAACCCCCAGTTCATTTAACGTTGGCAATGCTGCTTTCCAAGGCCAGGAATTGCTTGGTGAGTCACAGCGCGCAGCGTTGTGTATAGGATTTAAAGGATGTGCTGGAAGTCCATAGAATCCCACAGCTGGCTCTCACTTCCTGAAAGGGGCAGCCATGGCCAAGTTGAGTTCAAACACCATTTGTCTGTGGTCATGGCTTTGTTTGCAGCAGGAGGAAGCCAAACAAAGCCCTTTATTGGGGAAGGGGGGTGATTTGGATACCAGTCCTGGGCCCATCTCTCTTCAGTCACCAGCACAAACCATCTCCTGCCAATCTCTCCCCAGGTGTTGCAGACATTGGGTACAGAGACGTACAGACCCAGCTCGGCCTCTCAGTGCGTGGCTGGCATTGCCTGTGCAGAGATCCCTATGAACCAGTGGCCCGAGCTCATTCCCCAGTTGGTAACGAACGTTACGAATCAGCACAGCACAGAGCACATGAAAGAGTCAACGTTGGAGGCCATTGGCTACATCTGTCAGGACATTGTGAGTATATGTGGAGGACTGGCCTGAGTATGTTTGAGGTGCTCTGGAGCCAGGCTGAGAGAGCTGGGCTGGGGCAGCCTGGAGAAGAGAAGGCTCCTGAAGGGGAGGCCTTAGAGCAGCTCCACTGCTTAAAGGGGCTGCAGGAAACCTGGAGAGGGGCTTTGGACAAGGGCCTGTAGGAACAGGACAAGGGGGATGGATTTAACTTGCCAGAGGGGAGACTGAGATGAGCTCTGAGGCAAAAGCTCTTCCCTGTGAGGGTGCTGAGGCGCTGGCCCAGGGTGCCTGGAGAAGCTGTGGCTGCCCCATCCCTGGCAGTGCTCAAGGCCAGGTTGGACACAGGGCCTTGGAGCAACTGCTCCAGTGGAAGGTGTCCCTGCCTGTGGCAGGGGTTGGAGCTGGATGAGCTCTAAGCTCCCTTCGAACCCAAACCATTTGATGATACGTAATAGGCTGTAATGCTTCCTTGGGTCTGTCCTTTAATACTTGTCTGGAAGATGTCTCTGTGCTGACAGAACGATGGGCAGTAAACATGAGGATGGTACCTGGAAGGACTGACCTGCTTTCAGAGCACAAATCCAGGGCATCTCTCATAAGGTGCAGATTGAAGTCTCTATGTTGCTGCAGTTGTGTGATGGTGAGGGCTGTTGCTACGTAACTTCAGCTGAACATCCAGCTGCAGAAAACATTACGGATGAGTGATAAGCTTTTGATTCCTTTCCGTGTTGGGGAAACCTGACAACTGCCTTCCGTCCTGCACGAGGAAGCCCTTGATTCTTAATTTAGAAGGTTTTGATGCACAGCTCATTGAAGCACCTTCTCCAAAAGGTACTGTGGTCATTGTGGCTGCCCCATCCCTGGCAGTGTTCAGGGCCAGGTTGGACAGGGCTTGGAGCAACCTGCTCCAGTGGAAGGTGTCCCTGCCACAGGCAGGGGTTGGAGCTGGAGGAGCTTTAAGGTCTCTTCCAGCCCAAACCAGGCTGGGATGCTATGATGATCAGCACAGTTTGCAGTATCACCGTGTGTTGTATGCAGTATCCAGTGTGAATTGCTAAATCCTGGGTGCTGCCTGACCTCCCACTGGAAAACAAAGCTAGCTGCTGGGTTTTTGGTGCCACTGAATGCCGTGGAGAACGTACATGCAGCGTTCGCTGATCGAGCCTCAGTGTAGTGAGGCAGAAAGAGAACTCTTCTGTTTGGGGCTTTCATCAGGCTGCAAGGGATTGGTTTCACTGTTGGCTGTTAACTCTCCTTGCTCCTTGTCCAGGCAATATTTTTTTCCCTATATCTCAAAATATTGGCAACTTTACCATTGGAAGTCTTTACCTCAGCTGCTGGCACAGATCTGTGCCCAGTGTATAAAGGACTTGGAAATCAGTATGGTTTAACTTGCTAATTGAATGAAGTCAAGTAGTCCAAAGCTTTTTGGCCCATTATTTGAGACAGTAGAGTTTATTTAGCATTGGTGACTTGAATATGGGGAGTATCTGTGCTCAGCTCAGTCTAATCTCTCCTATCCCAGAAGCTGTAAAGACACAATGGTGGGTGAATTCCTTGTATATGTGTTCCTGTCCTCCCAGTGAACAAAGAACTTCTTTTCCTTAAAACACCTTCAAACTTGTACTTGAAGATTTCGGGATCAAACTTAGGATGCTTTAAAATACAGAAGAAGCTGTTCAGCTGGCAAATAACTTGATTAACACTTCCTTTAGGATCCAGAACAGCTTCAGGACAAATCCAATGAGATCCTGACAGCCATCATCCAGGGAATGCGAAAGGAAGAGCCCAGCAACAATGTGAAGCTAGCAGCTACTAATGCACTCCTGAACTCTTTGGAATTCACCAAAGCAAACTTTGACAAAGAGGTGAGGGGGTGACAACTCATGGCTTAAGCTGCAAGGGCTGGATCCATGGTCTGTGATGAGAAATCATGCACCACGCTGAGTTTTGATGCATAATTATGTTGCAGCTGAGACTTGGATTCATTTCCATAGGTCTGGTGGGTGCTTGTTGTGCCATAGAAATACTATGGAACCTCTCAGAGGTTCATCAATGGAAAGGAAGTGTCACGGGCTTTCTTTTGGATGCATTTGAGCTGACCTTAGAGTTCAGCCTATGAAATGCTCTGCTTCCCAATCAGACTCTACCCTATAATGCTGCTGCGAGAGTACAAGCTTGAATCAGCACTTCCTTTCAAGTGGTGTGGCAGCAAGCCAGATTTAACTTTGCCTCTGGAAATTGTTGGGGGAGGAAGGCCTCTGAGAGGCTTCAGAAGAGGGGCCTTGGAATGAGGGTCTGTCCAGAACAGGAAAACCTATTGATTTCCCTTTTCCTTCTTGGATTAAGTCTATCCTCTAGGTCTCTACCAGGGCGATGTTGGGAAGATGGAATTAATGTTGAACCTTCAGCTTAGAAGGTCTTTTAATGAGAACTTACTCTGCTTTATCTTTCTATTTTGGACTGTCTGTTGAGTGCTTTTTAAATTGGAAGTTCGGGATGCCCATTTTGGGGAGGAAATGATTTAAACTACTGCAGTGAATAGTAACCTGTACTGGTCCTTCATCCTTAGGAGTGCTGCATGAGTGACTGTACTAGGCCAGACTCAAAATACACCCTCCACAGGAAGGATGCAGAGACTTTAATGCTTTTATAAGGCAATTCTAATGTTCCTTTTCTGTTTCTTCTTCTAGTCTGAAAGGCACTTTATTATGCAAGTAGTCTGTGAAGCAACGCAGTGTCCAGATACAAGGGTGAGTGGAATGAAGGGCTTGATTCCTCAGTGCACCTCTGTGGGGAAGCTGGCTAGAACCTTTAGCATCAGCAAGGAGTTGTCAGGTGTTACATGGGGTAAATGCTGGTCTCTTAAATGGCTCTAAGTACTCAAAATGAGTTTTATGCTTAAAGTTAGAAGCTGTAAATGTGCAAGCAGCAACTTGTATCCTCCTAGTAAAGACCTTAGTTATGGAGTAAACCTCAGGCCAGGTTATTAATCTGTGGTGGGCTACAGCTTGGTTTGCAAAGCACTTGATCCGTTTTTCGCTCCGACAGGTACGAGTGGCTGCCTTACAGAACTTGGTGAAGATAATGTCTCTTTATTATCAGTATATGGAGACATACATGGGGCCTGCTCTTTTTGCTGTGAGTACCCATGTTTCTCATCCCTTGTTGTCTGATCTTCCTATGCTCCTTTGCCCTAATCCAAGAGGAAAAGTTTTCTTAATGTTCCTGGTTTGTGTTGCTTTCTTTGGCTGTGACTGCATGCTGAGAATCCCTCTCCTTGCTAAAGGTATCTTTCTCTCCCTTTCTTTCATGTTTCTAAAGATAACCATTGAAGCAATGAAAAGTGACATAGATGAGGTGGCTCTGCAAGGGATCGAGTTCTGGTCAAACGTCTGTGATGAGGAGATGGACCTGGCTATCGAGGCATCCGAGGTGAGCTTCCAGCTGACCACTGGAAAGCAGCAAGTGCCCATGATCATCAGTTTTGGAATGCTGAGCTTATGTATTTGAACCACACCTAAACCTCTCCCCTGTTCTTCCAAGTGGAATAGCGTGGGAAAGCCCCTTGTGTGGCAGTCATGGGTCCATGATGAGACACCATGCACCACTCTGATGCGACGTGATGCATGTCTGTGACCGAAGCTGAGACCTGAGGCTGCACAAAGCCTGTGAGGCTGGGTGGCTGTGGGTGTTCCATGTGCTGCAGACAGCACGGAGCTGGGGTCTCCAGCTTAGCTTTTAGCTGCTAGCATGGATACTATCAACTCTGGTTGACTGATTCTGCCATTTGGAATTCCCTTCCCTGGCTCTCTGGGTTGCTTCCTAGGCTCTGTAGCGTCATGTAAAGTTCATTAGTGTAGCTTGAGCACAACCCATTTTCCTTACTGGATTAGACTGGGATGAACTGTCTTTTTAAGTGAGCAGAATGGTTTTAAATGCCAGCCTGGCTGGGAATTGAAGCTACTTGAGATAAAGATCCTCTGACAGCTCTGATGAGAGCACACTGTGACATATAAGTGCTGGTTTTCTGCAAATGGTACGTGACAGCTACCTGATTGCTTCTGAGCATTCAAAAGTCGACTCGAGCTACTCCTGTAAGGTTCACCTAAATGTGCATTGAGCGCAGATATTAGGCATGGTGTAATAGCAGCAAATTCTCAGTATCGTGAGGATCTTTGAGCTGTTCCTTCATTAAGGCAGCATCTTGAATACTTGAGATGGTATGTTGAAGGGAGAGCATTTCTTGACTTCCCTGCTGTCTTGGAGGCCTAGTGGGCTCTGGTTTGTTGACATGTAAGAGACAGGACTTAGTCCTGACCCAATGTGCAAAAAGATTGATCACATTCAGTCTAATCCAGTATTTATGAGTTAAGAATAAAGTGATGGGCTGAAAGGAAAGTAATCATTATCCCTTACAATGGATGTGGATGGAGATAAATTTGGGGTGGTGGTGTGCATGCAGATGCTGTTTGCATAAATTAGTTGGAGAGATCAATAACAGCTTAAACTTTGAAGGGCTCTAGATGAATCATATCCATCTTTAAAAGTAGCTAAATATATATTTATGTTGAATGCCCGAAAAAGCAAGGATAAAAGCACAGGCAGCAGCACGGAGGTTTAGTTTATGAACTGCAGACCTTTTGCTGCTTCCACTTGGGGTCACTTGTTAATTATAGGTGGCTGCAAACTGAAAACATTCCTGTTTGTCCCATGTGAGGAAGGAGGAGCTCTGTACGTGCATGGAATGGCAAATGAGACTTGCTTATTGGGTAGGACTGGGATTGGTGCAGGATGTCCTTGAGGTTCCTGGCTTCTACAGTTTGTGTTGGGAAGGAGAGGAAAGCATGCAAAAGAGAGCTTGTGACTCCTGGAGTTTATCAGTCAGACTTCATGGCTATACAGCCACTGCAAATCGTTGTGTAACCTCTTTTCTCTAGGCAGCAGAGCAAGGAAGGCCCCCAGAGCACACTAGCAAGTTTTATGCGAAAGGAGCGCTGCAGTATTTGGTCCCCATTCTAACACAGACATTAACAAAACAGGTGAGTTGCAAAATCCCTGCTGTGTGTGCAGAAAATCCCTGCTGTGCCTGCTTCCGCGTTCCGGGACAGCGATTCTGCTGGTGCATGGAGGAGGAGATTGTCAGTGGTGGTCATCACTCCCTTGCATAGGGGGCTTCTTGATACGCTTGGTCCCAAAGGTGCTTTAGGTGCCCTGGGGTGATTTATATTGGTGCAACCTGTTCAGAGCACCTTTCGTGGCAGTCCTTGGGCTGGGATGAGACATCGTGCACCACTCTGACCCAGTGATGCATCACTTTTAGGGCTGAGCCTGGGAGACTGCATGTGGTATCACTTTAATGCTGAATTCTGTTCACATGTGCTTGTATTTATGGTTTCTGAAGAGGCTGGAGAGTTAATCTGTATTCCCAATGAAATGTTTGGGAAATTAAACCCAATATACGGGCTCTGCATCATTTGAGATCCAATTCTTGAGCTTTACTACTTGAACTGGGAGGCCCATGTTTGTTGAGTACCTAGTAAGCACTTCACAAAGACTTGTTTGGACTGTGCCTCGCAGCCTAATCAAAACTAATGGTATCATTTGCTGCAGCAGGTCTAATTATGAAAGAAAACTGTTAATTAAGCCATCCAGGACGAAGTTCATTTGGCTTACTGCAGTGAACTGGGGAAATGCTTGGTGCTCTTAGTGAAGCCAGAGAATTGGTTCCCTGGTTTTGTACTGCTGTCTGCTTGGATGCAGAGAGTTAAATTGCAGGCGGTTCTAAAGCGCTTGTTAAACCAGGACAGATAAAAGGATGAGAGAATCACAGGTACACAGCTTCAAAGGAATTTGGGAAGTGGCTGAGCTGCCAGTCAGGGGGGAAGAAGCTATTTAACTACAATGGCCACTGTGCAATGGCATGGATCAAAGGAGCTAAAGCTCAGCCTGGATGAGAGAGAAGCAGTTGGGAAGATGCATGAGGCTGCTGGAGGTGTGTCAGTAAAGAGCCAGCAGCCTTACACCAGGGCGGAAAGGATACAGATGATGCAAGTAACTCGGGGTACTCTCTGCCAGAGATGCAGGTGGTACTTCCAGACCTACATTAATTTCTAAATATAAAGCCTGGTATTAAGGCAGCGTTCCCTGCAGTAATCCACCATGGATGCACTGTCTGTGAGTGCGTAAGGGATGCTTTCCCCCAGCCTGACCAGGGATGCTCTTCTCTTAGGATGAAAATGATGATGATGACGACTGGAACCCCTGCAAAGCAGCAGGAGTCTGCCTCATGCTCCTGGCGACCTGCTGTGAAGATGACATTGTTCCTCATGTCCTGCCCTTTATTAAAGAACACATTAAAAACCCGGATTGGCGATACAGAGATGCAGCTGTGATGGCTTTTGGCTGCATTTTGGAAGGACCAGAGCCTAACCAGCTCAAACCACTAGTCATACAGGTAAGAGTCATGTTTTCTTGGAGGCTTTCAGAGCAGAAAACTTCCTGATTTATTTGAGGGAGGCTTTGCACATTGCTCTTAATCTAAGGAAGAGCAAAAGGATGTCACCTTTTAATGGTGGTGTAGTGCGATTTGGTAGCCTAGGGCAAGTAGGTTGGTTACATAGCTCTGAATCACACAGACATGTAGGGCTTCAGAGTAACTGCCTCCAGTTCTCAAGTCTTAGCCCTGAGAAATAACTTTATGAATCTTAAAAATAACCAGTTCAAGGGGATACATTCAAATCCAAAGTGGTGGCAAATGTCTGTGTCTATGTATTGCCCTAAAATCACCTAAATTTGCAATCCTATTTAGGCAATGCCAACTTTAATAGAACTAATGAAGGACCCCAGCTGTTGTGGTTCGAGACACGACTGCTTGGACTGTGGGCAGGATCTGTGAGATGCTTCCTGAAGCTGCCATCAATGACGTTTACCTCGCTCCACTGCTGCAGTGTCTGATGGAGGGCCTGAGCGCTGAGCCCAGAGTGGCCTCCAACGTCTGCTGGGTAAGGCAGCCCCTCACTGGTGGATGTGGGATAGATAAGCTTCTGTTGACAAGGGGAATGGAGCTCATATTCATATACACAAATACACACACATACATACATATATATATATAAAAATATATATATAGACACCCCAAATATATATATACTCAGAATTAAATGGATTTCAGAGATGATTCATGGCTTGGTCATCCAGCACGCAACTGTGGTTAACACAAAAGTAAGTTATCTAAAGTCCGTTTTGGGGCTCTGGTAGGAAAGAATAAAGGAAGAAATGGATTTTAAGGAGAGAACTGTTAATATTCATTGGTTTGAAACTGCTTTGGAAGCTTTCCCTGATAGCTGTTTAGAAAAGGCATGCTGGGATTTAGCCTTTTCTTGGGGACAGCTGGATTGCTGCCTTAACATTAAGAGACATGGTGCTTTGTTTCCCATTACCCCAGCCTGCTTCTGCAGTGGTTCCAGAGCTAAATTGAGGAGCATGAGATTTCCTTGTTCACTTAGTGCTGCTGTCTCGTGGGTTGGTTTGCTAACTTGAGTTGTATTATCATCTTGATGGATGTCTACTACCAAACACTGTAAAGGTTTCACTGTAAAGGGGGTGTGTTCCCTTACTGCTTTGGAGAGGGCTGCTCAGTAAGAATTGAGCTTGAGATGAGCGTCAGCATGTCAAAACAAGGTTTAGAAATGACAGAATTTGGTCTGTTGGTATTCCAGAGGTTTGAAGACTTCTGATCAGTGTGGAAGCTTTGCCTTGATCTGGTGATCCTGGCAAAAGCCCATGTAGCTGTGGCTTTTGTCATCTGAAGATGGTAGCCTTGGGTGGCATGGTTTAGTGGGAGGTGTCCCTGTCCGTGGCGGGGATTGGAACTGGATGATCTTAAGGTCCTTTCCAACCCTAACTATTCTATGATCCTATGATGTGTTTTTAGACTGAAGTGAAGATCAAGAGGCTTTCAACTCTTCTCATTCACCTCTCAGAGCGTCACAATTGCTTTGCAGTTGGAAATCTCTTGACAGCTGCTGGTTGTTGAGACCAGTGATGCTATGCAGGTGTTGGCTTGCAGGCAGCATGACCACCCTGCAAGTTAATGTTCTAAGTGTGAAATTCTCACCGCTCTCAGAGCACAGTTCAGGGCACTGAACAATGAACTGCTCATGGAGGGAGCTGTTCGTCCTGCACGTGTTTGGGGTGGCCTTGTTAGCATGAAAACCGTTGGGATCTGTTTCTGGGCTTGTGAGGGTAAACTCCGTTGACTAATAGCAATGGTTGTTCTGTGTTTCAGGCCTTCTCTAGTCTTGCTGAAGCTGCCTATGAAGCTGCAGATGTAGCTGATGATCAGGAAGAACCAGCAACCTACTGCTTATCTACTTCGTTTGAGCTAATAGTTCAGAAACTTCTGGAGACTGCAGATAGGTAACAGTGAAATCACTGCCTTAAGCTCTGCGAAGATGCTGCTTTTCATTCCTTCAGGCTGCTGGTCCTCTTGCAGCTTAGATGTGAACGGTGTTTTATCAGAACTGGGCTTTTTTTGTATCCCATGGAATATAGAATGCTAATCCCTAGAAGAAAGCTGTTCACACAGAATAATTTCACAGTATTTTGTCACGTCTGCTTTTGGGAAATGTGGGGTTTCCTCCAGGAGCACCCATTCTATGTTTTACTTTGAAGACCCCCCACCCAGATTCAGTAGTCCTAAGACTCATCAAGGTTGGCTCCGAGGCCACTGAATAATCAGGATTGCAGCAAGATGTCATTAGAAATCTGTAGTGTGTCGTGCAGCTCATTTGCCTGGGATTGTTTTATACCCGGTTGTTGCTGTGATGTTACAGCCATTTACATGAGCACCAGGTACTCCCAGAAGAGATGAGGACCTAGTTAAGCTGGATACTGTCCTTTTTCCAGCTAAGCTGCAGTATAAATAGATGAGGCAAAATGTTGTTCTCAGTTCTGCAGATGCACGAATAAGGATAAGGCTGAAGCCGTATTCTGCCTTGAAGGTCGAATGTATCTTGACAGCTCAGAGTTCAATCCTTAGATCAGTTCGATCGACAGTTGAAGCCTTTTGCTGCAGGACTACTTCTTAAATGGTGTCCCTGCCTGAACAGTTCAAAGCCGAAGCTCTTCCTGTCTAATTGACATCCAACTAGAAGCACAGTGTCTGGCTCAGGGCTCCAAAGCCCATCAGTCATCTTAGCATAGATCTCAGCTGGCTTTATGTCAGATTTAACACCCTCACCTGAGGTCTGGGAGGGACAGCAGAGGTAGTAATGTATGCTGCTCACCTCTGGAGACCAGCTCTTCCCAGACAGCGACAGCACACTGGGAGATGTGGGTTTGAGGCTTTTTCTGTTCCTGTACTTGCTTGCCAGTGACTGAAAATATTGGAAGTCATTATTAATAGCAAACGAAAAGTCGTTCCAAAAGTAGTTTCACAAATTTCAGTTACTTTCAAGTCTTGGAATCCAGGAATTCAAGTGCTTCTGCTTGTCACAACACCAAAATTTAGCTGCTATACGAAAAAATAGAGTCTTGTTTCTAAGCAAGCCTGAGCATTGGGAGCTGCAAATACATCCCTTCTGTTGCAGGCCTGATGGACACCAGAATAACTTGAGGAGTTCTGCATATGAATCTCTGATGGAAATAGTGAAAAACAGTGCCAAGGACTGTTACCCTGCTGTCCAAAAGACAACTCTGGTCATCATGGAACGACTTCAGCAAGTGCTGCAGATGGAGGTGGGTTTGTTGCCGTTGTGTGTCTGGGGTAGGAAAAGGAGTTTTGTTGCTGAGTGCATATGTTAGGGTATAATGTGGGTTTATTTTGTTAGAGGTGGGTAGATACATTAAGCTTCTGAACAGTACCTCTTGCCTTAAATTTGAAAGAGTGCATTGAATCTCTGGAACTCGGTGCTGTCAGAACCCACTGGGGTGGTGTGGATGGTGTCACAGGTGTGGATGGTGGCATAGGCTTCTCACATGTGGGGATTTGTTCTTTTGTAGTCTCATATCCAGAGCACTTCCGACAGAATCCAGTTCAATGATCTTCAGTCTCTCCTTTGTGCTACTCTCCAAGTAAGTCCCTGTCTCCTGTGTCTGTGGTGATGGGAAAGTGGTGCTTTTAGAGATGCTTCTGTGCCCCTGAGGATGTAGACGGGGCCTGTTGAGGAGATCTGAATGAGGAAATGGGATCATGTCTCCCAGCTGACGTGTGTGGGGTGATACAAGGTTCAGAAGGCTTCAGCAGAGTATGACTTACAAAATACAGGGCAATATGAATAAAGAACACTGTATGCAGCATGTTAAGGGGTGTATATACTTTCAGATTGGCTCTTGTGTTGGCTACAGGCTGAACAATCGCTTTGGCACGGACAAAACCCCTCCATAATGGCTTTAATTCGCTCATCTGCCTCTTGTGGTTGGTGTTCTTATTTAAAATGGCACTAATTAAAATGCACTGAGTGTCCTCGAAATTAAACATCTGGTAATGAACAGCCCATGTGACTCGGAGTGCAAGCACATTCCAGTTCCTTGCTTACTCCTACAAAGTGGTCTTGATGCTTCCACATTCCGTTTCTTGCTTTGTCCTGGAGTTACTTTTATACAGGTTGCTCAGTGAATTTTCCTGTCTCTTCCTATTGATTGCAAGGGGAGTTTAAATCTCTCATTTGCTTTAGAAGCTTTTTCCAAACTCTGCTCTGTAGCTGTTTCCTTTTTGATCCCAAAAGCACTTTGAAACTTTGTGGGTGAATATAAATGAATCATCTATATGCAAATTCCTTCGTTTTTCCTCTGCAAAGTTCCATTTGTGCAAAATCAACCTCTTGAGTTGCCTATTTCCATTACAGTGGCACTCAATGAGCTTACAGGTCTTTTCCAACCTGAACAGCCACTTTTTTCCCCAAAAAACTGCTGGGGAGGTTCATCAGACCATCCTGCAATAGGTGGTGGTTGCTATTGAAGCTTTCCTATTGGTGCTGCAGGAAGGGTGGTGCTGGGCTGTCCTGCCTAACTGACTAACAGTTACAAGGTGCTGCTTTATAACTCTGTATTAGATGTATATTCAGCATCAACATGGCTCTGGGCAACTCAGGGAAGAGATGTTAAAGTGCTGTGTGACTGAAATAAAAGCAGAGCATCTCCTTCCACCCAGATTTATCCCTTTGCTGGGTGGTGGTACCTGTGCTGTGCTGGTTGTTCTTGTCAGCCCAGCAAAAGGAGCCTTTTCCTCACCCCTAGGTAACAGCCTGTTTCTGTCCCGTTTAGTTTCCCCTTCTCTTAAGCAAGGTTAGGAGGTCTCCTGGGTGTTGCCTGCAGGATATTTGGAGTAATCCTGAACTTCATCCTGCTCATTCAAAAGCCCATCAGCAGCTCCTTTCTCTCGCTGATTTTTAGGGTAATTTCCCAAATAATGGGTAAATGGGAATAATCTGGCTTTATGTTGGGCTCTGATGGGGAGCCTTCAGCATCCAGAATCTCTCTTAATCACGGATATCTTTCACAACAGCTTTTGCCTGTGCAAAGCATAGGACAGGCGGGATTAAACTTCTCCTTTTAACTTGTGAGCATGTGTTTCTTCTTTATCACAAAATCTGAACCTCAGGTATTTACAGTACTTGCTGCAGGTACTTTAAGACCAAAGTAAAACTCAGCAAAGAGACTCTATTTACATAGGAAATGCAGAGTTCTTCTAAATCAGGAGACATCAAGGTTGTGTTCTGTAGTTCATGTGCTGAAAGAAATGAGCAGAGCTGCAGGGAGCAGAGCTTGGGTTAAGCTCAGGTATTAACCCGAGGTGTTTCCTTGGCCTTTCTGCTCGCTGCCATCAGGTATCAGTTTTGCTTTGCAAACATCTCACTGCTAAACCCATTCCTGTAAATATAGTTTGCAGTGGTTGTATGTTAATTTGTTCCCCATTCCTCCTGGCTAGGAGAGGTTTAACTGCAGTTAGCAGTAAGGACAGGCTTATGTCCTGCTTTAACAGCCAGCATTGCTGAAGTTTAATTCTGTGGTTTAGAAGCAAAGCTTACATGCAACCCATGCTTGGCAGCAAGAGATTGTGATCACATTGCTGTGATGGAAAAGGGCTTTTTTGATAGGGCCAAGTATGGGCTGGTCACATTTAATGCCAGCTTACAAATGGAAAGCCTGGAGAATAGCCTATGCAGCAGGAAGGGTAAATTCAGCTTGTTCTGTAGCTGGAAAATTGAATGCAGCTAAAATGAATGGGACTTTGCACTTGCACTGACAAAGCAGATTTTTGCAGCAGCAGAGTTCAAACAGCAGCTTCGTTTTTAGCAGCCCAAATGTGGTCACGAGTGTTCGGAGCTGAGCGCAGGGGATGGAAAGGCACAATCCAGCCTCGCAGAGATACAGGCAATTACAGTCTCTTTCTCCTTTCCCACCCAGAACGTCCTCCGGAAGGTCCAGCACCAGGATGCTCTGCAGATCTCTGATGTGGTGATGGCATCTCTGCTGAGAATGTTCCAGAGCACGGCAGGCTCAGGGGGGTGTGCAGGAGGATGCCTTGATGGCAGTCAGCACCCTGGTAGAAGGTCAGTGTTGTGCTGCAGAGAGAGGTTGCGTTCAGGGAGAGGTGAAGCTGGGGCAGAACTGGTTTCCCTTCCATCTCTTTTTGTCTGTATGGCAAAAGCCGTGATGAGTTCCTGGTTTTGCTTGGGGTATGGGTTTGACCACACATCTCACCTGCATCGCTCTGTGGAGCTGAGAGTGGCTGGTTATGATGGGCTGTTTCATGAATGAATGATTTGGTTTCAGTTAACACAGTTAAAATGCAGATTCTGCCAGGGGAAAAAAAAACCTCTAGTGCTGCTTCATACAGTGCCCAGCCCAACCTGGTCCCTGAGCTGCTGCTCACATCCGTCTTCATGATTCGTACTTACCGCTGCCTGTGACTCATGGCGGGTTTGTGGAGTTTTGTCAGGGTGGATTTACAGTCATTGTTCTTGTTTCAAAGAAATCGCTTGGGCAAAGATCAGCCTTCGAGTGGGTCCCAATGGGGGAAGGAAAATTGGGTTGTGGTGTTCCAGGCACTTTGAGCTGCACGGCTTGGGTTAGAGGGTGGTGGATGTGGCATCACCCAGAGCTCTGGGAGCACACTCTGCTGTCGAAGGAGTGGGAAAGTTGAGGTGCTGTTGAAAGTCTGTAACCTCATTGCCTGGCACTGCTGCCTTCTCTCTAATAAAAGCCAGGCATGGGTTGGAAACAGCCTTCAGGGAGATCATTTTGTAGAGAGGCTCATTTGAGTTGTGTTTTCCTGAGGCTGTTATCCTGGCTCGCAGGTGACAGGACCTGTTCCTAATGGAAGTACATCCCTGATTGCTCTGAATGTGCCTTTGAAGTGCAGCAGAGCTGGTTTTGGCCTTTCGGAGAAGCCCTTTCCAACACCAGTGTGTTTGAAGAGCAGGTCTTCATCAGACTCCTCTTGAGAACGTTTAGTGGGGTTGCCTGAGGAAGCTGGGAAGTGAACAAGAAGGCCGAGTGGGATCATTGCACACAGGAATGGAAGTGTGTTCCTCTTGAGACCAAGACCCTTTCACTCTTGGATAGAGAAGTCTGCATGTGTGGTCTTAGAAGTGGAAGTGACTTGGAGAAGGGTCAGAGCCTGCAAAGAGCAGGAGTATTTTACTTCAAATTCTGGTTCAATATGAGCACACTGAAGAGTGTGCTTGAACTGAAGAGGCCAAGCAGCTCATTCCAGAAGGAAGATGTTAAAGATGGTGGGAAAAGGTGGATCTCAACATCCTTCCTAAGCATAGGAGGTGATTGTCTTCAGAGGCCTGCGAAGGAATTGAGCACTTCTAAAGCTGTTTAGTCCAGATAGACCCATTCCACTGGTGCTTGGTTTGTGTGTGATGTGGAAGCATTCCAAAAACCTGGTAGAAAATGATTTAGTAACAGTTGGACTCAGTGATCTTAAAGGTCTTGTCCAACCTAGTTGATCTGTGTCTAATGGGGAACTGATTGGTTGGGCTTCTGTGGACACTACAGGTACTGGGGTTGGGTGGAATATAACGGTGGGTTGCTGTGTGCTTCAAGTCCAGCAAATATGTCTGAAGTTGGGATTTTTTTCTGACTGGACTATTTTCCATGCACAGTCTTAGGTGGAGAGTTCCTGAAGTACATGGATGCCTTCAAACCGTTCCTTGGCATTGGACTGAAGAACTACGCTGAGTACCAGGTAGAGGTCAAACCATGCAGCCCTGTTCACAATCTCTTAAGTTCTCATCTGCTCACGGATGCTGATTTCAGTGGGTGTGCATCCATAAAAAATACCACAGCTTCTGGTGATGAAACCAGAACTGGAGCCCCACTTCTCTCTAATTACTGACTGCATGCACAGATTTAGCCTCCTGTTTAATTCAGCAGAAGGCCTTCATTAACTTGACACCTGTGTTTTCACTTAATAGTTGGCCTTGATGAGGAAAGAGGTTGCTGCTGGCTGTGTGTTCCCATTAGAAGGTCAAGCTCTGGTACTCCCTGGGGGAAGGATGTTTAGACCATGCAGCTGCTGTGTTCACACCAAGTACCTGTCACTTTGGCAGCTGGATCTCTTTCCCTCCCCCTTGGTGGAGCAAGTTGAGCTCTTTGCAGCTTGGTGATACAACTGGTTAAGGAGGAGCCTCATCTGCTCTGAGAGGGTCTTTTAATGGCTGCAGACTCTCACCACTTAGGGCTTTAATGAGCTGAAGCTGTAAGGATAGAACATGGAAGACTGACTCACTGGGTGGGTGTCTCACTTGCTGTTCTATTTGCAGGTTTGTCTGGCTGCAGTGGGCCTGGTTGGTGACTTATGCAGAGCCCTGCAATCCAACATCCTGCCTTTTTGTGATGAGGTTATGCAGCTGCTCCTGGAGAACTTGGGGGTGAGTGTTTACCTTCTCATTAGCCAGTTAGTAACAGTTGGCTTGCACACTGAGAAGAAAGTGGGAGGTGGGAGAAGCAGAAGTGTTAGGCATGCTCTGAAGATCTCGTGTTTGACAACTATCTGGCTTACTATTTGAATGGAGTCCAAATTTATTGGGGGTGAGGATGTACATTTCAGGGAAATGGCCTAATTTATTAGCTCCTCCCTCCTTAAAAAAGCAATGCAACTGAATGTAACTGTGCTGAAATCTCTTCCAGAATGAAAACGTTCATAGGTCTGTGAAGCCTGAGATTCTCTCGGTGTTTGGTGATATTGCCCTTGCCATTGGAGGAGAGTTTAAGAAGTACCTCGATGTTGTACTGAACACCCTCCAGCAGGCTTCTCAAGCACAGGTTGATAAGGTGAGCCAGTGGTGCTGTGCCTCTCCACTGCATTAAAACCACAAGGAAGGGCTGTGCACCCACTAAGTGTTCCTTTCCTGATGCCTTTCCAGTCCGACTACGACATGGTGGATTACCTGAATGAGCTGAGGGAGGGCTGCCTGGAAGCTTACACTGGAATTATCCAGGGATTGAAGGGAGACCAAGAAAACGTGCATCGTGAGTACTCTGTCCTGCTGTGGTGGTGCTGGGCTTGAGGTGGGAAAGGGGCATGGGAAGAGGTGGGCTTGGACAAGCTGTGTCATGGTGGTTGTCACATCTGAGGGCATGTCCTTGTTCATTCACTTTGTGTGGGAGTGAATGCTCTGCTGCCATGAGTCAGGAATGGGTTTGGAGCCCTTCACTGCGGTTCCTCTGCCTCTGGCAGTTTTTCCTCTCCCTAGCGTAACATTTTTGGGGTCAGGTTCTGTCTGGGGCTATCCTGGAAGCCCTCTTCAAGGGCAGACTGTTAAACGCAACCTGTGTTTCACCCTGCTCTCATCAAACTCTTCTCTTTCAGCGGATGTGATGCTGGTGCAGCCCAGAGTAGAATTTATTCTATCTTACATTGACCACATTGCTGGAGACGAGGATCACACCGATGTTGTCGTGGCGTGTGCTGCTGGACTGATAGGGTAAGAATCCCAATCCCGTTTCAGCACGCTCATTAGATAGGTAGAAACCTTCGTACAGCTGCTTTTGTATCTGAAGCTGTGGTATTACGACTGTCTGAAGTGTTCAGTGTCAGCTCTGGGGTGTTGGATGTTTAACCCAAGGAGTGAAGTGGTTCTGCAGGTGAGGTCCTTTAACTGACAGGGTGAAAATCCCTAGGTAGGAGTGAACACTGGGGGGTGTTACAGAAATCCCAGATGTCGGATTTGTCAAGGATGACCTGGGTTTAAAACCAAGCTCCTCCCTTCCACCTTCAGCTCTCTGGGTACGGAGGAACGAGGGTCAGGATGGTTTCATCTTGTCTATGGAATTTAGGGAAGGGAACAAGGGGGAGATCAATCTTTGGACAAGGAGATTGAGCACCTCCTTAGTCACAATTCCAGAAGACTGTTGAGTTTTCCTCTGCTGAAATTAGTGACCATATGCAGCATTTTAAAAAGGACATGAGCTGTGAGTCAGATTTCTCTTTGCTAGCAAGAGCTGATCACAGTGGTACTGGAACATCTGCTTGTGACACTCAGCCTTACAGCCTCTCTCTTTGCTTCTGCAGGGATTTGTGTACAGCGTTTGGGAAAGATGTACTGAAATTAGTAGAATCTAGACCCATGATACATGAACTGCTAACTGAAGGAAGAAGATCCAAGACGAACAAAACAAAAACCCTTGCTACCTGGGCGACTAAAGAACTGAGAAAACTGAAGAATCAAGCTTGGTAAGGGCTTCCACCCACCTCCTTTGCATGTTGCATAATTGTGAAATTGGCTAAACTCCTGAGTCTGAAAGAGCCGCTTCCCCAAAGCCTTGTTCTCTGGGAGGTTGTAGCTCGGGGGGTGTTCTGTAAACAAGCCCCATCTGTGGTCTTTGTCTATCAGAACAAACCCAAACTGAGGAGCGCAGGGAGCTGCGTGGCTTTTACAGGACCAGGTGCAGACCAAGGGGCTTCTTGTGTTGTGAAATGTGTTGCCCTTGGTAGTCAGGGACAAGCTGAAGCCTTCTTGTCTCCGCAGTCTTGCTCGGGGTTCAAGGAGCATCTGGACACCGCTCTTAGTCTTTATGGTGTAGTTTTAAGTTGTCCTGTGAGGAGCAGGAAGTTGGACTCGATGAACTCCCTTAAACAGGGGAGATTTAGATTGGGTATAAAGAAGCTCTTCCCTGTGAGGGTGCTGAGGCACTGGCACAGGGTGCCTGGAGAAGCTGTGGCTGCCCCATCCCTGGCAGTGCTCAAGGCCAGGTTGGACGCAGGGGCTTGGAGCAACTGCTCCAGTGGAAGGTGTCCCTGCCCATGGCAGGGGTTGGAGCTGGAGGAGCTTTAAGGTCCCTTCCAACCCAAACCACTCTGGAATTCAATGATCCTTAAGGGTCTCTTCCAACTTGAAATACTCTGAGCCTGTGATTCTGATGAAGCACCTTTAGAAAGGAGCAGATTGTAGATAGGGGTAGGATGGTGTAAGTGCTTTTGGGAGGATGAATCTGGCACAGCTTTGTCACCCCACCAGGGAGAAGCTCCAAAGTGTCCCATTTCTTTCTCTCTTGCTTCTGCAAAGTCACTTTTTACCCCACTTACTCCCAGCTTCACCTCCTGCCCACGGGGCTGGGGTTACTTGTTGATGAACCCTTTTTGCTTACAGATCTGTTACCATTGGGATGACACCTGAGGCCCCCACTGGAAATCTCCAATCTTTTGAGGATAAAGCAAAACAAAACCAACAAAAACAAAACCAACCACGGAAGTGAGGAGTGTGCACGGATGCTGAGTGTTTGGGAATGAGAGGATGAGTGTGAGTGAGGCTTGAAACACACCACATTGAGAATCCCGCCACAGCAGCAGCGCTGTCAGCGAGCTGAGCACTGACTTGCATAGGAATCCCGGCACCGGCTGGTTTTGGGAAGAGGGAATGACCCAATTTCTGTCCAAGGAATGAGCGAGTCTCTTCTTCAGGCAGACCAGGACCAGCTTTTCTCTGTCGTGGCCGGTGTAGAAGGGGAACACGGCCGGTTTGGAGGAGAGGAAAACTGGGTTCAGCTGTGGTGCTCTTGGCTTGGGCTGCTGGAGAGGGATGGAGCCAAGGGCTCCAGCCGCCTGCCCTAACCTTTTGCCGCACGATGTTGTCGGTGATGGGATGAGAGGAGGAGGTGAAGGATTTTCAGTCTAGGAGTGAGTGTGTGTGAATGAGGCGGTATCCACATTCTCAACTTCGAGTCATTGCAGTTTATCTTTTCCCAAAAACCACACACAAAAAGATATAAAAAGACAAAAAAAAAAAGAAAACCACCCAAGGGTTAGCTGTTGCATTTCATAAACTAACCAGAGTTCAGTCTACTGATGCAGCGTAAGAGATGTACAAATAAAAGAGGGGAAAAAGACAAAAAAAAAGACATAATAATAATAAAAAAAGAAATAAAAATAAGGAAAGTCGCTCTTTAGGGCTTTTTATTTTAGGGAAACACTGACGAATGTTCAGAGCTCCCATTCCCGGTGCCGCTTTCCATGATCTCGGCTCATCAAAGCGCCTTTCCTTCCTTAATATTGTTCAACTGTGAATGTAGAAACAGGGGGGGGGGGGGGAGCCACTCAACCTAACCCCAACCTCTCGCGTTAGAGGGAATGGAAAGCAAATAGCAAGCTTCAAACAAAAGTACAAGTGTTCAGTGCTCCCAATTGGCAGTGAGAACGCAAAGGGAAAGCTCTCTCCTGACTTGGACTTGTAGCAGCCCCGACACCCACAGACAAATTGTGCCAAAGAGTTGAAAAAACAAAAAGCAAACTTCAGGTAATAGTTTGGATGGCAACAAAAAAAAACCAAACCAACCCCACAAAACCGAACGGCTTTAGTGAGGCGAAATTCAATGTGCGACCAAGATCTGACGATAAAAATGCCATTTGGAAACCGCTTGGCCTTTTGTGCTCTTTATTTGATCAGGTTTAATGTGGTATTTGGTCTCTTGCTGCACTTCAAAAACAAAGGAAAAAGAGAAATTTATAGAAAATATATATATACTGACTTGAGCTTACACAAGACGGCACTTGTAAAAGGTTCTATTTTTCCACTGCAGTTGAAGATGAATAAAATGGTGTCAAACATTCCCCAATACTTCCTTTTTGTATTCTTGGTCTTTCCAGTAAAAGGGGAACCCTTTAACTGAGGATATTTTGGTCGCTAGCAGCAGGCTGATGGGCAACTCAGACCTGAACTGGCTGCTGATGCTTCCCCGGCCACAGCAGCGCTTTGTGTTCACATGAAGGATCCGAATCTCTTCCTTTCCTCTTCAATGAGACTTTTGCTTTTGAGGACCAGGCCCTTGCTTTTAGCTTGTCAGCAATAAGCCAAGAACCAACCAACCCCTGGAGAAGGTGCAGGGTTTTGAGACTCTTTTCATTTCCTTTTTCTTAATGCAGCAGTTGAACTACCAGCATCTGACTCTGCAGTTTAACACGGGCATCCTGCAAAGCTGCTGTGGGAGGGAGAGTAGGAAACCTTCGCCAGTATTCCTTTTTTGTTGTTCTCTCAAAAGCAGCGCCAATCTGCTTTATTTCCCCGATTTCCCTTTCTTTTTTTCCACCCCTTCCAACTCTGATCCAAGGATCCAGGACAGTGGAGTCCACTTCTGTTGCCCATCTGCACTGCAGCATCCACACTAGCTCTTGTACAGGGTATCAGATACGTGCCTTTCAGTGCTGGGTTCAGATCGCAGTCGAAGTGCCGACTTTGAACCAGTGTACGAAAAACAAAGCAGAAACTCAAAGTAAAAGGAAAGGAAATAAAAGGAAACTGAAACGAAAATCCAGGTTTGGAGAGGAGAAGGAGGAGCTCTGGGAGCTGGGAATGCCGGCCCGGCTCCGGAGCGCGGCCTGGGCGCAGGCCTGGGTCACCTTTCTAGTGATGCCTTTTTATTTTGTTTCTGGAGGTGGGGTGGGATTTCCTAAAAAAACAAAATAAAAATAAAAAATAAAATATATATATTAAAAAACTAAAAAATGCAAAAAAAAGGTTAAAAAAAAAAAAAGACAGAAAAAGCCATTCCTGAAGTTGGGGAGGGGACGTGGAGGGAAGCAAATCTGATCATTCCTCAGTGCTACCTGTTTCTGTCCTGTGTGGCTGTTCAGCTGTAGACAGCAGGAGAATAAAGTACACTGAGACAGTAGTGGAAACAAACCTGTGTCCGGCCTCTTTGTTTGGGGGCTTTGGGATGGGTTTGGGGTTGATTTCAAGGATCCACTCCTCAAAAGCAATTGCAGCGGCGCAGGCTTCGCGTGAGGGATGCGGGAGCGCCTCTTCCCCATAACCCTGCTCCTGCTGGCTGCGGAGGGAGGACGGAACCCTGGTTTAGGGCTGGGTTTGCTCATTGGCAGCTTTAATCATAGAAGAAACCCGTTTCAGCCCAGCCTGGGGCGGGCATCGCTGCTGGGGTTTGGTAGCTCTGGTGCTTGCATAGAGTCATGGGATGGTTTGGGTTGAAGGGACCTCAAAGTTCATCCGGTTCCACGGGCAGGGACACCTTCCACTGGAGCAGCTTGATCCAAGCCCTGCGTCCAACCTTGAACACTGCCAGGGATGGGGCAGCCACAGCTTCTCTGGGCACCCTGTGCCAGCGCCTCAGCACCCAGGGTGAGACTTTGCATCCTGCCCTTTCTAACCCCGTCTCTCAAAGCCCCCTTTAACCCAACGCTGCAACCAAACCCCTCCTTTATTAACTCCATTTATCCATCCATCAGTTGTACCTAGCAGAGGAACCGGCGCTTCTCCACTTCTGCCTCCCCATGGCAAAGCCTTCAACCCACCCTGATGCACCAGCACCGCCTGCACCCACTGGGTACCGACACTTGGCAGTGCCCCAGTGATGAAGGGATGGGGGGATGGGTTTATTTACCTTCTAAATGAATAAAAACTAAACCCAAACGCTTTATTTTCAGTTACTGATGGGGGGGGGGTGTGGTATGGGTATTTTTGCTGCTTCATCTTCCCAGCTCCCGCCGCATCTCCTGCTGGCAGCAGCATCCTGGAGCTCACAGAGACTGTGTGGGTGCGCGCTCAATGAGTGACGCTCGCCCCGTTTCCTCTCGCTGAGGTGACAGCACTGTGTCATCTCCCATATGTGCCACCCGGCTCCGGCACCCGGGGACAGCGCGGCCCTGCCCGCCCATTGCTGGGATGCTGGATTGGAGTCATGGAGCATCTCGCTGGAGGTGAGCGGGATGATGGTGATGAGCATCCCTCACCCCTGCCCCGGAGAGCTGTGTCCCTATGGGGAGAGGAGAAAAACCACATTTCCTGCAGCTTTTGAGAGGGGAAATGAAGACACAAGTTGATTTCAAGCCTCAGAGGTGATGTGGTGGCCTCAGCACCTCCCTGCAAGGGCTGCTGCAGCTCCCTGGTGCTGTCTGGCACTGCTGGCACTTGCTGAACACAAGCAGGTTTCCTATGATGGAAGCACAGTGTCATCAGCGTGGCCTTTGAGCTCCAGAGTAAAGATTCCAGCCAAGGGGAACCTTCGTTTTACAGCTCTTCTCCTGTGATGCTCTGTGTGTTGGCTACCTGGGAGTCCCATTGTCCCAGCACAGGAGCATCACAACAGCATCACTCACATGCGCTCGCTTGGCACGGACATGGGGCTTTCCTGCCACAGTCGGAGCCCAGAGGAGCTGGGATCAGCGCAGGTATAGAAGGGTTGCGCCGTCAGGAACGGGAGCTGGCACAGGGATTCCTGGAGCTTTCTGCTCTCTGGTCACAGGATGCAGCTTTCCCTGCTCACGCTCCCCTGTATCCCCCTTCCTTTGTTGCTGTTGGGGAGCCCGGGGTGTGATGTGCGGGTCCTGGGTCAGAGCTGATGCTTTCAGCCAAAGAGGAAATGATCCGAGCTTCTCTCCGTAAAGATGGAAGTGCTGCTGTGAGCAACCGCATCTGCTGGGAATGGAGTTCTGTGTTCCCACCTTAGACCCTGTTCGGCAGCAGGAGCCGATGGGTGAATTCAGTGCTTGGCCTCATCTCAGTGGCAGCCGGAGCTGCTGGGGCTGGAAGGGAAAACCTCAGCCCCAGTTAATGCTGATGGTGTCACCGGGGGGATTTTAAGCGTCCCCTGCCAAAGGCTAAGTTCTGCCGCTGGTAATAACCCAATCAATCCTCTGCCATAAAGGCACTGAAACATTTGGCTTAGGCAAAGTAAAGCCTTTGATTGAGGGACCCAAGGGGCTCCTTCGCTCCTCCTGAACGCTGGTAAGGAGGGTGACGAACGAGAGATGCTCCCTGAGAAAGATGAAGGTGATGGTTTGGGGTTCTGTGGATGCTTTAGGACAGCTCAGGCCTCGTGTGAACCCAGGGAGTTTGCAGCCTCCAGGTAACACAGGCTGTCCGAGGAGTCTCCTGCCTCCCCCTGCTTCCCATCATTCCCCATCGCAGGCACCAGATCAGCTGAGACCTCATTGCACTGGTAATGTATTGGAGTAAATAATACCATTATGGAGCAAAGATGGGAATGTGGGAGAGAGGCAGGGTGAGAAATGCTTGGAAATGCCAGAAGGGAGAAGCTTGAAGCTCCCTTCCAACCCAAACCATTCTATGATTCCATGAAACCTCAGGAGAAGAACAGAGCATCCCATGGGATGCCCGGGCTGTATCCTGCTCTGCCCAGCTGCAGTCCCGGATGTTGTGTTGGCAATTGGGGTGTGATGGGGACCCCAAATGCCAGGACCAGGCTTATATGGGGGACAACCACAGGAGCTTGGATCGCTGCTCCCGCTCCAGAGTCTTCCTCAGCCTCCCTCCTCTCCGCTGCCAACCCTGTGCCAGCTCCCGGGGTGGCTGCAGGGCCCATCCCTCCCGCACAGTGAACTTCTGCACCCCGTGCCCTGCATGCAGTCCCTCGGGGGGCATCAGGCAGTGCCCCCCCCCCGCGCAGCTCCTGCCTCGTGTTCAGGAATCCACTTGGAACCTGATGGAAACCTTCATTTGCACTTCAAAGCACTCACATGGGATCTGCAGAGCCTGAGCTGTTTGTGGCACATTCCAGCTCCATGGCTTCTGCCCGCTCCTGCCCGTGTGACTCCTCCGGGTCAATGGTGCCTTTCAGAACCCCCCTCTCCAAGAGCTGTTTTATTCTCCAGGCCGATCACTAAAGCCAACTGGTGGTGATTCCCTGGCAAAATCTCCAATGGGAATGGTCCTGTGCCCGGCTGCCATCGGCCTCCCAAAACCTCCAGCGTTGCATTTGGGCTCCACAGCCCCCAGATGTGGGAATAACAAGAGTGGGCATCCCAAGAGTGGTACCCGCCAATAGCAGCCTGGGGCTGGTGCCGAATCACTGCCACGCTCTCCTGGAGCATCCCAGGCTCTATCCAAGTGGTGATACAGCTGTGCCTGGAACCAGGATCTAGGATGGGAGCTCCTCAACTGCGGTCTTCCCTCCTTTTGGGTGTCCAAGTGGGAATCAGGGGCTGGGTGAAGCCGAGCACTGGCTCTGCCTGGTTTTGACACCTTTTCCATGAGCTGCCATGTGATGGAGGCACATGGATGAGATGATTTTCACCGGGGTCTTCCACCGAGGAATGCTCATGCCATTGGGATCATGCAGTGCCATGGGTTTGTCCATCCAGGCCTTGGGGTCTGCAGGTGCCGGGATCTGTCCCCCTGGAGCACAGGGATTTGCTGGTAGAGCCCCCGGCATTGGCAGCGCTGGCGAAAGGAGAGCAGCTATTAATAACCCTGCGCAGCCACGGGAGAAAAATGGAATTCCATAATGGAAGCAGCTCCGAAAGAACAATTCAGGGAATAAAATGTTCATGGAAAAGGGGGGAAGGAGCTGAGCTCAGTCCCCAGAGCGCGTCCCTGCAGCTCGGCTCCGCCGTTGCCCCCCCCGGGCTGCCGGATGGGGTGAAGCCCCCCAGGCTCCGGGCTCAGCCCCTATGGGGGGGATTCGAGGTTTCAATGGGGGGTCCAGGGTCCCCCCACCGGGGCAGGGCACGGGGGGGTGGCTCCGGAGGTGCGGGACACAGCGTTTCCCTCCCCCCGCCCCCCCGCACGGGGACACCGGGAGCACCCCGAGACCGGCCGTGCCCCCGGAGGGGGAAATGGGGGGGGGGGGGCGGCACCGGAGCGTGGGGGGGAGGGGCTGGCGGCCGCCCGGTGCCCACGTGGTTTCTCGGTGTCTCCGGAGCGGAAGAAACGGCGGAACGGAAAGGAACGGGCGGCCCGGGCTGCGGCGGGGGCGAGACCGGCACCGGCACCGGCACCGCGACCGGCACCGAGACCCGCCGGGGCGGGGACCGAGCCGCATCCCGGCGGCCGCCGCCGCAGCATCATCGCACCGCATCGCATCGCATCGCATCGCATCGCCGGTGAGTGCGGGGCCTGGGCCGGGGCCGGCGGAGGGGAAACCGGGCCCGGGAACCGGACCGACACCGCCACACCCGGACCCGCCTCTTCCCCGCCTCATCGCGCCCCCAGACCCATCGCCCATCCGGCTCCATCCCGGCTCCATCCCTGTTCCAACCTCGGCTTCATCCCGGTTCCATCCTTGGCTCCATCCTCGGCTCCATCCCGATTCCATCCCCAGCTCCATCCCGGGCCCCTCCTGCACCTCCGGTCCTGGTCCCCTCCGGGCGAACCCCGGCCTGGGCTCTGGAGGGGGTGCGCAGCCCCGGGCAGGGTCTCTCGGAGGCACCGGGGCCGCCGCAGGCCCGACCCCTCCCCTTTCCCCCGCCATCCGGCGCCTGCGACCCCCGCTCGGGCTGCCCCCCCCCTCTCCGGAGCCCCGCTGCCGCGGTCGGGGCTCCGCTGTCCCGGCCCTCTTTGCACGCCGCTTCGCTGCCCGTCTGCGCTCACTCGGGGCTATGCTGGTGGCATCGCACCCCCGATCCCCCCCCTCCCCAGCACCGGGAGGTGACAGCGATGAGGAGGGGGCTTAGCACGGTTCTGGGGCTGGAGCTCGGTCCTCACAGCCCCCCGGAGTGGGGCTGCGTTGGGGGCACGGTGCCGGCCCCCCTAATGCCATCTGCGTGCCAGCGACCCTCTGCCAGGCACAGCCCGCGCCCATCACCACTGTCTCCAGCCCCCCCCCCAGCATCCCGCTGAGCTGCAGCCCCTTTTTCTCTCTCTTTAAAGGTATTTGTAGGCCTCGAGAAGGGAGCGACCGCGGTGGGGACGGCGCAACCCGCGCGGCGCCGCGGGGACCTTCGCCGTTGCCCCTGGAGCCTAATGACGGAGCCGCCGCGCTCCGCTGCCCCCGTCGCGGCTCCCTGCCCGCGCTGCTGACGCCTGGGACACGCGTGGCCGCGCCGCAGCCCTGCCCAGCCCGCACCGCCTCGCCCCGCGCCCGGGGCCCGCTGCCAGGCACGTGTCACGGCGGGACACGGGGGGGGGGGGGGGAAACTGAGGCACGGGACGGCGCTGGGGGCCGGGCTGTGGGTGCAGAGCTGCTGCCGGGCCCTGTGCATCGGGAAGGGAGGGGGTCCCGTCCCCAGCCAGCACCGGGGGGTGCCGCCAAGCAGGGGTCTGGGCACCCGCAGCCCCCCCCTGCAAGCCAGGACCTGGGGGGGGTTTGCTTTGGGGGGTCCCCAAGGGCTTGGGGATTCTCATCTTGGCTTAAGGGGTGCCTCCGTTTCCCCAGGGGGGTGATGACGGTGCCCTCGCTGCCCGAGCAGGGGGGGTCCAATTCATTGTGGATTTAAGGCCCTCACAAGAGGGAAAAAGAGGAGGGGGCACGGAGCTAAGCGGGGGTGTCCGTGTTTCCTGCTCCTTGTCCCAGGGGAGGCTCTGACTGCCCGACACTGGCTGTGGAGTAGTGGGGGGGGCTGTGTCCCCCTGGCCTGGGGCAGAGCGGGGCCGGGCTGTCCCCCCCCCATCACCCCGCGGATGTCACCTCCCTCTCCCTGCTTTCTGCTATGAATTATTTGTGCGGTGACGGCTCCCAGATGCCCGCCTGAGCCGGCGAGGCCGCGCCTGAGCAGCAGCCGCCGCAGCGCCCGTGGGGTCCCCCATCAGCGCAGGGGTCAGTGCAGCAGCTCCGGTGCTGGGGCTCGCACGCGTGGGGTCCGTTTTCCCCACCAAGGAGCCACAGCAGAGCCCGTGGCAGCCGCTTCCCAGAGCCTCAACCACCCCCAACCCCCTGAGCAGGGACACGTCCTGCAGTGATGGGCAGGGTCAGATCCCCCCGGCACCACCCCGAATCCTCGGCCAGGGACACATCCTGGCCATGGGCAGGATCAGGTCCCCCGGGGTTGGCTCCGGAGCTGTGCGGGGAGGCGGGTGGTGGCTCCCGGTATATAGGGCACAGCAGAGGCTGCTGCCGCCAAGGCGTGGGAGCACGGGAAGCAGCTCGCGTGCGGTGCGGGGCGGGAGGAAGCGGCTCCCGGCGCTATTCCTGGTGCTTGCTCCCAGGGGCATGCAGGAAAGTCACCGCGTCCCCCCCGGGTGCCAGGCTGGGGATGCTCTCCGCCGCCCCGGCTCCCACCTTCGTGATGGTTCCTCCGGCAGGGGATGCCGGGATACTGCCCCCCCCCCCCCTCCTTGTCCCATCCTCTGGGGATGCTGTGGGGTTGGAGCCGGTGCTGGTGGCGGCTTCCGGGATCAACCTTCCTCCATCACCCTTGGCCGATGGGAGAGGCTGAGCTCCTCAAGGGCCCCACTCCATAGAATCATGGAATGGTTTGGGTGGAAGGGACCTTAAAGCTCATCCAGCTGCAACCCCTGCCATGGCAGGGACACCTTCCACTGGAGCAGCTCCAAGGCCCTGTGTCCAACCTGGCCTTGAGCACTGCCAGGGATGGGGCAGCCACAGCTTCTCTGGGCACTCTGTGCCAGCGCCTCAGCAGAACTTCTTCCTCATACCCAACCGGAGCCATCCACGGGACCCTGCTGGGCTCCAGCACCCTGAGTCCCCACAGCCCAGCCTTTCTCTGGGGGCTTTGTGCCGCTCCCGTCCATATCCATCCCTGCCGTGGGGTCACCAGCAGCCATCTCTCTGTCCATCCGTCCCACCCCAGGCAGGACATGGACTCCATGTTCGAGGACGACATCAGCATCCTGACGCAGGACGCGCTGGGGCAGGACGAGGATTGGCTCGACAGCCCCAACACCGACCTCTCGGGCGAGATGTGCTCGGCCTCCCACTTCGCCCTCATCACCGCCTATGATGACATCAAGAACCGGCTGACGGGGCTGGAGAGGGAGAACTCCACGCTCAAGCGCCGCCTCAAGCTGTACGAGGTCAAGGTGAGGGGCACGGGGGGCTCGGGGTGGGTTGGGGAGCCGGGGGTCCCCACTGACGCCCTGCCCCATGGCTGCAGTACCCGCTGATCGGGGAGTTCGGTGAGGAACACATCTTCTCCCTCTACGAGGCCAAGGAGACGTCGCTGCTCAAGAGCGAGAAGGCGTCGCTGCAGCAGCAGCTCAACCAGTTCCAGCACGAGGTGAGTGGGGCCGGTGGGGCCGGGGGACATGGGGGGGGTGTCTCCGAGCTGCCCCCCAACCCATGGCTCCCCCCTTCTGCAGCTGCAGAAGAGCAAAGAGCGTGAGGAGCAGCTGGAGGAGATGATCCAGGCCTATGAGAAGCTGTGTGTGGAGAAAGCTGACCTGGAGACGGAGCTGGGAGAGATGGTGCGTGCCAGGGGGGCACATCGGTCTCCCCTCCCCATGGCACCAGCTGGGCAGATCCCATAGGGGTGCTGGTGCCACCACCAGGATTCAGTGGGGTGCAGGGCTGGGGGGGGGGCTGCGGCTGCTCACCCCCTTTATGGCACTGGGGGTTTGGTGATGCACTTTGCTTGGATTTATTCATGTCCCTCTGCACTCCTGCTCTGCCAAGGGATGCTCCCAGCTCCAACGTGGTGTCCCTGTTATGGGCATCCCCAGCATCCTGCATCCCATCCAGCACCAGGGGGCTGTCCACATGCTAGGGACAGATCCCACATCACTGTGCCATGGCACCCACCGGCTCCAAGGGGACCCTGCCTGCTGGGTCTGCCAGGGTGGGGGACAGGATGGCCCCCGGGATGGGTGCAGTGATGGGGGGGTTCATCCCTCTCCCCCTCCCCATGCAGCGGGCGCTGGTGGACACTCACCTGAGCCGCATCCGGAGCCTGGAGCAGCAGCTACGGCAGCGCGATGGCAGCACCTTCCCGGGGCTGGGCACCCCCATACCGGGACAGGAGGTGCCTTTCATCACCCTGCACCCCAACCCCAGCCTGACCCACGGTGAGATCCCCCCCTCCGGGACCCCCCGAGCCCCCCCAGGGCTCCATGCCGGTGCTGAGCCGTGCCCTGCCCGCAGTGCTGGAGCGTGCCGGGGGCTGGCAGAGCCGGGGGCTGGAAGCTGAGCTGGAAGCAGCGCGCCAGGAGACCCAACGGGCCCAGCACCGTGAGGAGCATCTCAAGGCCGAGTGCGAGCGGCTGCAGGCGGAGCTGAAGCACCTGCAGGACACCCGGGAGCAGGTTCGGAGCAGGGATCGGTCATGCGGAACCACCCCCCCATCCCTATGGATGCGGGTCCGGGTGCCGATGGGATGTCTGCTCTGCCCCCAGGAGCAGTCAGAGCGGGATATGGCCTGGGTGAAGAAGGTGGGCGACGACCAGTAAGTACTGGGGTGAGGGCTGGGCTGCAATTGGGGGGGGGAGGGGGGCACCTTGGCATGGTTTGGTAGCGTGTAGGACTCTGCTTTACACCCAGGGTGTCCCGAGGGGACAGGACCTCCCTTTGGGCAGGATCCCTGGGGGCTTCCCCGTATTGAAGTGCTGCAGGGGGGGATCCAGCACCCCAAAAGCGCCCGCTGCAACGCGGGAGTTTGAAGTTGATCTGGGTGGCACCGGCTCGGTGCCTGTGCTGCTGCCTCCAGAGGGCACTGATGGCTTGTGAGTGCCGCAGAGCACCCGTCACCGCACCAGCACCGCGCCGTGCCACCCATGCCATGCATCCATGGCTGCGGAACACTGCACAGCACCAGGGGCATGTCCAGGCTCCTCGGAGCCACCATCCACCCCTTCCCTGCACCAAACCCTGCTGGCATGTTCCTTTTCACGCTGGTATCTGGGTGCGGAGCCATGGTGGTGCTGGGCATCCTTCCTCTGGTCCTCATGCCGCATCCTGTCTCCCCCTCCTCGCTGCATCCAGGAGCTCCATCAGGGCAAACCCCGGTGCTGGGACAGGGACTGAACACCTCGGAATGGGGGATTGGGTGAAGATACCCCCAAATCCGGGGACAGTTGGTGTGGCACGGCTGTACCATGGCTGTTTCCCATGGCTGCACCCCATAACTCTCCCCAGGACCAACGCTGGCACCGGAGTGTGCAAAGCAGCTCCGGTGCGGGGACTTTCCCTGGCAGCAGCCGCATGTAACCTGCGCAGTGATGCGGCGTTCCCGTTATCCCGCTATGGGCCGGGATGCAGGAGCGGGACTTCACACCCCGCGCTGTGGCGCCGGGCTGGCTCCGCGGCTCCTCGGGGTACGTCGGGGCCGCTGCCCCGGGGCCGCCAGCCCGAGCCGAGCTGTGGACAGATCCGAACTGACGCGCGGGGCCGGGGCTGGGTCTTTGGAGCGGATCCCTCCTCATTTTTCCCGACGTGTCGGATGCTTTTGCCATTTCTGTCTTCCCGGGGCTCCGGGCGCTGCAGGCACCGACGCATCCGCGCTACCCGAGCGGCTGCAGCCCCGTCTCTGCCGCACACCCCACGGGTGTCCCCCGTTAACCCTCCCCGCCTTCCTCTCCTGAATTCACTTCGTTTCCCAGTCGGGAACGCTGAGCTCACCCTCTCCTGCACTCCCTCATCCCATGCTCCCCATCCCACCCCATCACCCCCCACCAGCAACTCCCAACGCGCGCATTAACACCTCCCAAACCCACCTCGGTTTTCAGCCTCACTTCCCCTGCTCAGCGTGGGGAAACTGAGGCATAGTGAGCCCCGTGCCCGGCACCCCCAGGCCGGAGGTACCTTCCCCACTCCCCGGGCACGGCCTTTCCCTCCCCAGCCTGGCGTTTTCTTGTAAATACGGCTCTTTTTTGTAACCCGCTCCTCTCCACCGCTTCTTTTTGGGTGTGAAAAATGCTTTATCGGCGCTTTCCATCTCCGGGTGACTTTTCGGGGTGGCTTTTGCTGAATTACTCAGCGTGCTGCCGCTGAGCAGAGCAGGGGTCCCTCAGCCCCTCTTTTTGGGGGTTATTTTGGGGTTTCGTTATTCACGGTTTTGCCCTTTTTTGGGGTGTCTTTGAGGCGCTGGAAAGCTGCAGCACCAGGGGATGCTTTGCAGGATGGAGCCCCGGGATATTGATACCCAGGGGGATGCAGTGCTGAGTGCTGGGGGTGTTGGGAGCAGGCAGGTTGGACACCTACCCCCAGCCCTGTTCCTGACACCGTTTTGGTGGGGTTTTATGGGTTTTAATGATTCTGGTGCCTTTGCCAAAGGTGCCACCATGCTCACCACTTCCTTTGCCAATGATGCTGTGCTGAGATATCCCCATCCCCTGCTCCCCAACCTTAAACGGGGGGGGCCAAGCAGCTGCTGGGGTCATGCCGGGGCCCCCCCAGCTTGGTGGTGGTGGCACCTACGTCTGCGGTTCCTGCTTGCACTCCAGCCTTCACCCACTGCTTGTTTACCAGGCGGGAGTCTCTTGAGGTCACCCCAAGTTCTTCCCCTCTTCCTGGTGCTTTGAGTGGGGGGCACATTGCACCCCAGTCCCCCGGTTATCCTCAGCCCCTCACTTTGGTGGTCCCAACCCCACTCTCATCCCTTCCCAGCACCTCTGGTTGGGTGATAAGGAGGGGACATGGTTGTTGTGCCATGGACCCAGGCGGTCCCATGGGATCCAGCTATTCCCACCGGAGCAGCGATGCTCGGCCGAGCTTTCGGCACCGGCTTTTCGGCAGCTCTTTTGTTCTCATGGCTTATCTGCAGTTGCGTATCAAACCCACAGTTTGCCTTGAAACAGCACCTTTATGGGGGGGGGGGGAACACCGAGGCCCCCCCAGCTCCCCTTTGCTGGCATCAAACCACCCCTTGGATTGGGGGGGGGGGGGCATGGGGTAGATCCCTGCCCTCGCAGGGGTCCCAGCAGGGTGGGGACCGGGGGCTGCTCACACCAACACCACCCCCCCCCGGCACCGCTCTCTCCTCCGCCCCAGCGCTGCGGTTTTGGTGCTTCCTCCCTGCGCCTCAGTGTGACTTAAGGGGACCGAGGCGGGGGGGGAACCCAACCGTGGGGCTGGGGGAGATGGGACCCCCCCGGCTGTGGGGCGCAGCCACAGCCTCTGCAGCAGGGTCCTGGCTCAGAGCCGGGTGCCCACGATGGGCGGCAGAGGGGAAACTGAGGCGCGAGGGGTGGGAGCTGACAGAGCTGCAGGTTGGGGGGGGGTCTGGGGCCGGTGGGGACCCGGCTCGGGCCGCAGCTTCCTCGTTCTCATTTTCTGTTGGTTTTCTTTCTTTCTCTGGGTCTGTTTTCTCTTTCTCTCTTTTTTTCTTCGTTTTCTCTTTTCTATAATTATTTTCTTCTTATTATTTCTTTTTTCTTTTTATCTTTTTATTTTCTTTTTTCTCCTTCTTTCTTCTTTTTGTCTTCTCTTTTCTTCTTTTTCCCCTTTTTTTTCTTTTTGTTTTGCTTCTTTTTCTGTTTTTATTTTTCTTTTTCCTTTATTTTCTGATTTTTTTTTTAATTTCCTTTTTGTTCTTTCCCTTTTCTTCTTTTTCTAATTTTCTTTTTCCTCTTTTCTTTTTCCTTCCTCACCCAAGTGCTATGCTGGGGGGGGGGGGGGGGGGAGCGGGCAGGGGTAGACCTGTCAGCTGCTGTTACAAGCAGCGTCTCCCGGGTCCGGGGGGTGTCACAACAGCTCAGTTCTCCCCTCGGTGCGGATGCTCTGAGCCCCCCCGGCCCGCGGGGCCTTCTCATCACCGCAGAGAACGTGGCTTTGAAAAGTGACACCCAACTTGGGGAAGGATTTAATGCCTCTGTCAGGGCCCCGCGAGCGGCGGGGGGGGGGGGGGGGGCGGCGCGGCTCCCACCTCCCTCCACTTGCACACGATGCACGGCCACAGCTTTCCCCTTCTGAGTGACAAACCTGAACCTGCTTCGGGTGCCCCCCATGGGGAACCGGGGGCTGCTTCGCCCTCAGTGATGCTTCGTCCTCGCCGCAGGGTGAACCTGGCGCTGGCCTACACGGAGCTGACGGAGGAGCTGTGCCGCCTGCGGAACCTCAGCTCCCTGCAGAGCCAGATCCTCCGCGCCCTGCTGCAGGAGAAGAGCCTCAATGGTGGTAAGTGGAGGACACCGGGGGCTGACACCTCATAGCCAGGCAGGGCTGGGGGGGCAAATAATGGAGAGACCGTGCTGGATGCCTTTGTCTTCTGGCTGGTGATGAGCTCTTGCATGTGTTCACCCTGGGGAGCATCCCTCCCTGGACCACCCCTTCCCAAGGACATCCATGTCTAAGACCATCCATTCATCCGGGCAACCTGGTCTAGTTGAACGCGTTCCTGGCTCATTGCAGGGGCGTTGGACTTGATGAGCTTTGAAGGTCCCTTCCAACACACGCTGTTTTATTTACATTGGATATTAGGAGCAATTCCTTCCCCAGAGGGTGCTCAGGCGTTGGAACAGGCTGCCCAGGGCAATGCTGCAGTCACCGTCCCTGCAAGTGTTCCCACACGGTGTAGACGAGGCCTTCAGTGCCATGGGTTAGTGGTGGCCTTGGCAGTGCTGGGGAATGGTTGGACTGGATGAGCTTAAAGGGCTTTTCCAACCTTGTTAATTCTGATTCTATCCCTGGGACCATGATCCCAGGGAACATCTGTGCCTGGGACCATCCATTCCAGGGAGCAGCCCTCCCGCCGGGGGTCCCCACGGCCACTTCCCCTATCCATCCATCCCGGATGCACACGGGGGACATGGGGTGTTTTCTTTGCCTCCAGCCTGACGGAGGGGTATTTCCTCTGCTCTCCCCCCTGCAGGCCAGCGCCACTCCCCGCTATCCCAGTGCCATTCCCCCGCCCAGCAGCGCCGCTCTCCCGCCCCGCAGTGCCCCTCGCCCGCCCCTCCGGGGCGCCCTCCCGCACCCCAGTGCCAGTCCCCAGCGCGGCAGCGGCGCTCGCCGGGCCCCCCCAGCCAGTCCCCGGCCCAGCAGCGCCGCTCGCCAGCCCCCGGCCCCTGCCAGTCGCCTGCCCAGCAGCGCCGGTCCCCGGTGCCCCCGTCCAGCCAGTCCCCTGCCCAGCAGCGCCGGTCCCCGGTGCCCCCCCCGTGCCCGTCACCGGCTTCAGCATCACCGCACCGCCTGCCCGGCGAGAGGATGGAGCTGGGCTATGCCAAACCCTCCAGCCGGCACATCAAGGCCGGCTTCCAGGGCCGCCGGAGCTACTCGGAGGTGAGCAACGTGGCTCTGTACCAGCAGAGCCGCTCGCTCTGGCTCCAGCCCGAAGCCTCGACGCTCCCCAAGCACCGACCCTATGGCGAGGTGTACTTGGGGGGTGCCGGGGCCCCCCTGAGCGCCCATGAGCCCTTCGAGGAGCACGTCCGCTTCGAGAAGCAGTCGTCGGATGAGGAGGATTGGGCACTCCCCAGCCCGCCCAGCCCCGAGGCCGGGGCCATTCGCTGCGCATCCTTCTGTGCCGGCTTCCCCAGCCCCGACGCCGACGCCGCGCACCGGACGGCCGCTGCCTATGCCCGGGCAGAGCACGCTCAGTCCTGGCCCTCCATTAATGTAAGTGGGGACCCCCCAATACCCCGGGATGGGGTGGTGGAGTGGTGGGGGCAAAGGAACCCCACTGATGCACAGCCAGGGTGGTTGGTGCACGGAGTGCCTCGGTTTCCCCATTGCTGCACCCAGCAGCGGGTGTCGGGGAGGAGCTGGGGGGGATATGGAAGGAGTGGCAGAAATCAACCATATCCTGGGCTGCATCAAAAGGAGCATAACCATCAGGTCAAAGGAGGTGATTCTGCCCCTCTTCTCCCATGAGACCTCACTGTGTGCAGTTGTGGCGTCCTCAGCCTAAGGAGGACATGGAGCTGTTGGAGCAAATCCAGAGGAGGCCACGAGGGTGAGCAGGGCCGGGAGCAGCTCCCGTATGGAGCCAGGCTGAGAACATTGGGGCTCTTCAGCCTGGAGAAGAGAAACTGCGTGGAGACCTCAGAGCAGCTTCCAGTGTCTGCAGGGGGCTACAGGGATGCTGGGGAGGGACTCTTCATCAGGGACTGCAGTGATAGGACATGGGGTGATGGGTTCAGACTGAAACAGGGGAAGTTCAGGTTGGATATAAGGCAGAAGTTCTTCCCTGTGAGGGTGCTGAGGCGCTGGCACAGAGTGCCCAGAGAAGCTGTGGCTGCCCCATCCCTGGCAGTGTTCAGGGCCAGGTTGGATGGGGCTTGGAGCAAGCTGCTCCAGTGGAAGGTGTCCCTGCCCGTGGCAGGGGTTGGAGCTGGATGAGCTTTAAGGTCCCTTCCAACCCAAACCAGTCTGGGATTCTATGACATGACCCCCATGGGGAGCAGGCCATGCTCAGCACCTTGCTCTGCCCCACAGCTGCTCCTGGAGACGGTGGACTCGGAGGTGCGGAGCTGCCCACTGTGCCAGCTCGCCTTCCCCATTGGCTACCCAGACGATGCCCTGGTGAAGCACATCGACTCGCACCTGGAGAACAGCAAGATCTGAGCCTTCCCCCCCCAGCCCCTGCTCCCCGACCTTTGGATGCTGCATGAAAACACACGAGGAGCAACACAGCTCCCAGAATACCTCCAAGTCTTCAGTAGCTACACAAAGACTGAGACCCCCCAGCCCCGGAGCCCCCGGGCTCCTTTGCTCCCACCTCACCCCATCCCTGCATCCACGCCGGGTCCGGATGCTCGAGCTGGGGCAGCAGGATAACGCCATCCCGATGGGACCCGACTGCATCCTTCGGTGTCATCTGCACCCTTGGGTGCTGCTGCTTGATCTCAGGGAGGATTTGAGGGGCCAGGTCCTGGATCTGGCCCCCAGGAAGCAGGCGAAGGGCTGCCCCTTCCCCGGGTCAGAGTTTGGCTTGGGGGGCTCGAGGGGGGGCAGCTGCTTTTTTCTTGGTCCCCCTCACCTCATCTCACCGGTTCAAGCACCTTTCCCATCAGAAGCGCCCCCTCCTCCCCATTTCTCCCCCCTTCCCACAATGATGCTGCTGAGAATCAAGCCCCAACGTGCAGCATGGACTCCCCACACCACTGCACTGGGCTCTGGGGGCTCTCCCTGACCGTGACACCCCCCACTGTGGGGGCAATGCATCCCCCACCCCACCAGCACCCCTGCTTTAACCCAGGGGTGCTGCTGACCCTAAGTCCCGTCCCCCCCAACCCCCCATATGCCCCCACGTTCAATCTACCTCAAAGCTGCCAGGACTGGGGGGGTCCACAGCGCCATCCCCCCCAGCCGAGCTGCTCCGCGCTGCATGTCCCCATCTACCCATACCCTCCCCATGCACCACCGGGGGCTCGGCTGGGTGCAGCCCCCCTCCACTGCACCGGGACCCCAGGGAAAGGGACCCACATCCCCAGCGCCACCAACTCCAATAAACCCTTTCCAGTGCCCAAAATGCTATGGAGGGGCTGAAGCTGTCTCTTCTCTTTGGGTCCCATGGGTCGGAATGGGGGGGCTGAGCTGTGAGTGCCACCCAGGGATGGGGACACAGTGGGGGCCCAATGCCAGGGTGGTGGCACTGGGGCTATTGGGCTTCGTGCCTCCATCACCTGCTTGAACCAGCATCATCAGGGCTGATGCTTCTCCTAAAGGTGCCAGCAAAGGTGGGGGGCACCCCACAGGGCTCAGAGTCCTGGCGGGGGTGATGGCTGGGATGGGATCCTCTTAGTTATCCTGTGGGAAGGGTCTGTCCCATGCACAGGGAAGCCCCATCCCTCCCCCCATGGGTACCACTGCTCCAGCAGCACTGCTGGGATCCACTCCTCCATGTTATTGTAGGGCCTACAGCATCCCTGCCTGTGCCTGAGGGTCTGGGGCAGGGTGTCCCTGGCTGGTTTTGTACCCAGTGGGGATGCGGGTGCGATGAGACACCCTTAAACTCAGCTGCTGATGGGAAACTGCAGCTCCCTGCCCCTGGCTCTGGCAGGGAGCATCCAGTGTGATGAGTTGTGACTGTTCTCAGGCCTCTCTACGCCTGGGAGAGGCTGCAGAGGGTGTCAGGGGCTCAGTCCCTGCTCCCTGAGCTGCGTGCAGGGTCGGTTCCCAGCTCGCTGCAGCACAGCGGTCTGCAGGGCGATGGTGTGAAGGAGATACAGGCCCCACGCCACTGGCAAGGCAGCAGCACAGCAATGCGACCGGCGTTATCACACCCTCATCTCTGCATCTGACAGGGGCCAGGGGCAGGAAGAGCAGCCCCTACCCTGGGCTGAGCCAGAGCTGGGCAGCGGGGTGCCAGGCAGTGATAGGGATGAGATGGGGGGGAATGCGGTGATGCTCATGGGGACGTGAAGCTGCAGCAAAGGGTCCTATGCTGGAGGGGGGGATGAACCCACCAAGGAATGAGGCCTTATCCACACCCAGGATGGTGCTGAAGGTGGATTCTTTGCCTGTCCATCAGTTTGGACCGGGAATGCCCTGGGTTGGAGCAGAGGGGGGCCGGTGGCGGGAAGGGGGTGTCTGCACCCCCAGATCCTCCACCATTTCCCAGCTCCTTGCTCTTATGCTTTGAAACCACGTGGTGGGTGTCAAGCGTTGGTGCCGTTACTCATCCACCACCGACCCGGAGCCGCTTTCCTCCGGGGGTGGCTGCTGCTGAGTCAGGAGGATGCTGGGCTCCCCCCAAAGGTGCGGGGACCCCCAGACACCCCCTCCAAACCCATCAGCCCCCGTCTGCAGCTCCCGGGCCATGTGGAAGGAAGCAGGCGGCTCCAGGACGTGTGTTCCCCAAGGCAGATGCGTCCCCATGCCCAGTGCACGATGCTCGGTGAGTTTTGGGGTGCTGGCACAGCAGGGTTGGGATGTTCGCCTCCTGGGGGGCGCTGCCCTGCTCCTGCTGCCCTTTGTGTATGGGGCTGGTGAGGGCGAAGGGCTGGATGTGACCCAGGGTGCCCATGCTCCTGGTGGGCACAAGGCTCAGTGCGGCTGAGTACCTTGGTATGCCCCATGAGCAGGATAAGGGCGCATCACTCCCTGCGCTATAGCCCTCAATTCATCACCCCATGAGGATCACCCCACCTTCACCCCGTTCTGCATGGGGAAACCCTGACCCATCCCCACCGACGCCACCAGCACCCCCGTGCCTCAGTTTCCCTCTCCCACCCCATTGCAGCCCCACTGCCCGGGGCTGCCGGGGGATGGGGGGGTGGGGTGAGGCTCCGTTTCCTCCGACCCCCCCCACCACCACCACCGGTGCTGCCGCCTCCTCGGCACTCGCAGGAGGGAGCTCAAACCGCAGCGCTCGGTTGTGGTTTTGGTCTCGCTCTCACCCCCCCCCCCCCCGCGTGGCAGAGCCTTCATTGGGGCACCCGCACGGGGCTGAACTGGGTGCTCCTGGGGGGGGGCTGATGCACCCTGGGGTGCCTGATCCCGGCACCCGGTTACCGGGAGCACCCGCCATATGCCACAGGCACCGCGTACCCCAACGCGGTTGTGGGGACCGGGGTGGTGGCAATGACAGTGCCCTGGGGTCTTATGTGGGGGTCCCACTGGCTCCAGGGGGCGGGAGGACCCACAGTGGGGCTCTCAGTGGGGGTCAGGCATGGGGCTGCAGCCACCCGTCCCCGGTGCGACCTGGGATGAGTCAGTCCCGCCTCAGCCGCAGCAGGGCTGAGATGCGGGGACCCTCCTGCAGTGGCCGGGGATGGGGTCCATCTCCTCCGCTCTGTCCAAGGGCAGCGGGAGCATCCCGGGGGAGATTACCCCTGGAAACACCAGGGATGGCTCAGGGCCATTGTCCCCCAGAGCCCCCCACCCATGGGGGACACACTGCAGCTCCGTGTCCCTGTCCCCATCCCCTCAAGCAGGTCACACCTCACCGTTTCCTACACAGCAGCTTCCTTTGTTTTAATTTACTTCTCCCACCAAAACCCCCTTATTTTGAGCCGGGTGAAACGCTGCTTTTTTCCTGAACGCTTTCAGTTTTGGGGCTTATTTTCTTTTCTCAGCATTTCTATCATTTAGGGGAAAAAATGAACCAGTTCTCGCTTGCTCCTGCAGCACCGGAGAGGGGATGGGGACCAGGGATGCTGCTTCCCTATTGCTGAATGCTTGGGGTCAGCTCCAAGCATGGACGACAGCGTCCTGGTGTCCCTGGTTGCCTGTGGCATGAAGGCGATTCTCTGATGTCTAGTCAGGGTTGTGCTTATGTCTTGCCCTGGGTGTTTCCTGCTCCTTCTGACTTTGCCCTCCAAAGAGCATCACCTTCCCCCAGAAGCTGATTCCTCCCTTCCCCAAACCAGGCTGGAAATATCCCTATGGCTCCAGGCAGGCTGTGGAGGACCCCATGGCTTCGGTTGGGGGCCGCAGCAGCCCAGCCCCATGTCCCCTCCATGAGGGCTCCAGAGGACCCCATGGCTTCAGCTGGGGGCTGCAGCAGCCCAGCCCCATGTCCCCTCCGTCGGGGTTTATAGGAAACGGCTCTGCGAGGAAGCGCCCGGCGCTCCTGCCTGGGTGAGCGTTTCTTTCCAGCCGTGGGTGCCGAAAGGCCCCTCTCTGCCACGGATCTGGTGTGAGTCAAAGCCGGAGCCCTGGGGTTTAACCACAAGCCCCAGAGCTGCTGTGTCACGGGGCAGCATCGCCAGAGGCGTTTATAAGAAATGGAGGAGCTTCCCGGGGGGGGGGGGGGGGGGGGGGGGGGGGAAGGGACCCCGGGTGGCACCAGAGCTTTGTCCTCACCCTGGGGTGAAGCCCTTTGGTGGCTGCAGTGGTGGCCACAGGCTCAGCTCTTGGCCCTTGGCTTCTGTGAAGGATCCGGGGCTGCTGCACTTCAGCTTCTCAGCTCAGTCCCTTCCAAGGGGTGCCCCATGCCCGCATCGCCCCGAGGTGCCCACATCACCCCAGTGCGCTCACATCACCCTGAGTACCTTCACCCAGCTATGTGCCTGGATGAAGCCTTCGTCCAGCATTACTCTTGGATGCCTGCATCCACTGCTGGGTACCCAGTGCCAGCGTCACCCTGGGTGCCCTCATCACCCCTGCTTGCCTGCATCCCCCTGAGGTGCCTGCATCCCCAGGAGGTTCTGGTCCCTGCATTGCCCTGGGATGCCCGCATCACCCCTGAGTGCCCGTGTCCAGGCTGGGTACCCTCTGCCAGCATCACCCTTTGTGCCCACATCACTGCATCCACCTGGAGTGTTGGTCCCTGCATCACCCTGGGGTGCCCCATGTCACCGGGATGTCACTCTGCTGTCAGCCCCAGCTCTGGCTGTGCACCACTCACCACTGGTCCCTGTCCCAGGGGGGAGCTGGCCACTGCCCGACCTCTCTCAGATGCTCTTCCTGGAGATGCAGGAGGTTTTCACGCATGCCTCACCCTCCCCAGCGCCGGTTTCCCCACAGCCTTGCAGGAGAGTTGGTGGCGCCCGTGGTCCCCGTGGACCTCCTGCCCTTCACCCCCGGGATGTGCCCTTCCCACCCAGGCAGGATGCGGCAAGTCCCCTCCTGGCCAAGCTACCGCAGTGTCCTTCCTCATCCATGTGATGGGATCAGCTCTTTAGCATCCATCCGTGTTCCCAGCCAGCGAAGGGGAGGGGGGGGGAACACACACACATAACAACACGCACAGCCCCGGCTGCCATGTGCCCAGCGCCATCACAGATGCTGCAGAGAGACAAGTGCCATTTCCCCCCCCCCCCCCGGGGACACGCAGGCTGCCAGCGCCGCGCGTGGGACCCGCCGTCTCGCTGCGGGGAGGTGACGGAGCCAACGCGCCCTGACATGGGTCTCTCGTCGCCCCCCCCTCCACCGCGGCCAGCGCCTCGTCAGTGCTGCCAGGGGGGGACTTCTCGGCTGTCACAACCCATCTGCGTCGGGGGCAGCGTCTTGCCGGCGCCATAAGTGGGGTTAAACTTGGGGTCACCCCGATCGAGCATCCAAGGGTCTTGTGAAACACAGCCCCCAAATCCCCCTGTGCCTGTGCCTGTGCCCTGCCACCCTCCCCGTCCCCAGTTGCCACCGGGGTGGTGATGCTCCGCGATGGGGATGCACCCAAGGAGAGGGATGGAAATGGTCCCCCTGGTTGCTGCGTGGCTCTTGGGGACAGCACAGTGGTGGCCAACCATGGTGATGGCCCCGTGGCAGATGCGTCCCCCTGGGCACCCGCTGCTGGGGACATGCGGGGCTGTGACAGCCACGACCCGCTGGTGGCCCCGCTGAAATCCAGCACCCAGCGGACACCCGGGGGCCATGGACACCCTGAACTGCCCATGACCCACCGGGACAGAGCGAGGCCACCACGGGCACCGGGCCACCACCAGCCCCGCGGTCCTGCTCCATGGGAAACCTTGGGGTCCCCTAAACCCCTCCACAAGACGCTGGGGGTGTCTGCGGGGACCAATCTGGCCATGCCTGCACCAGCACGGGCTGATGCCGAGCTGGGCTTTGGGCAGGCGGGATCTGGGGCTGGGGTTCCACCAGCCCGGCACTGATGGAGCATCCCATCCCCTCCCGCCTCCATCCCACCCCACTTTCGGCTCCTGCCGAGCCCGCTGGACCCACAGGCGGCTCCTTTCACCCGGCGGCTGAAACGAGCCCGGCTCCGGCTCCTTCCCCATGACCTATTTTTAACATTCGATTGGAATCTTTTCCGTCTCTTCCCGGGTGCCACCGCGGTGTCAGCCCCGCGTCACATCCATTAACGCGTGCGGGGCGTCATTTGTCACTTTGCATCTCCCAAAGGCCCCTCACCCCTGGGCATACGCCGGGACCGGGGTCCCCACCGCGGGATGGGCGCTGGGGATGCTCCTCATCACCCGTGTTTTGGGGTGTCCGGTGGGGGCGCAGCGCCCGGTGCTGCCGCCCACTTGAGTGTGGTGCCGGGGCTGGGTAGGAGGGTCCCCGGTGGGGGCCGGGACACCCGAGTATGGCCCCCCCCGGGCTCGAGCAGCCGGTGCCGACACCTCCACTTCCGTCGGCAGGGCCCCCACGGGTATTTTTAACTCCCGGCTCTGCCGTTTGGCACGCGGTGCGTGTCCGTCCCCAGCGCTGTGCCCCGGGCAGGATCGGACCATCCAGAGCTGCGTCGGACCCTGCGGGACCCAATGGCGCAGGATGGGACCCAGTAGGACAGGATCAGACGCTACAGGGGACGATCTGCCCCTACCCAGGATGGGACATTGAAGAGTAGGATGGGAATCAACGAGGCAGGATGAGACCCTACCTGGCAAGACAGGACCTTGAAGCACAGGTTGGGTGCCTATAGAGCAGGATTGGACCCTACAGGACAGGCTGGAAAGCAGAACTAAGCTCAGTGGGGCAGGAGGTGTGCTTGCAGTGGAAAATAGGACCCAGAGGGGCAGGATTGGACCCTATAGGGGATGATCAGCCTCTACATAGCAGTATGGGACCATTCACACTAGGATGTGTCCTTGAGCAGTAGGATGGGGCCCAACAAGGCAGGGTGAGACCAAACCTGGCAGGACAGGACCCTGCAGCACAGGATTGGAACCTACCGAGCAGGGTTGGACCCTAGGAAAGCAGGGTTAAACTCTGTGGGGCAGGATGAGACCCTGTGGGAGAAGATAGGACCCTGCAGGGCAGGATTGGACCCAATGGGTTAAGGTCCTATGTGACAGAACCTTGCAGACCTGGCTGTGATTCTGTAAGGTAGGATAGGACCTAAAGAGGGAGGATTGGACCGTATGGGGCAGGATCAGACATCACCATCTCTTCTGCTGGGTGCGACCATCCTCAGCCTCATCCCAGGGGAGTCCGGCCCCCCCATGACCCCAAGTCACCCACACCAGGGCGGGTGATCCCACACACGCGTGTGCCCGCCAGGATCACGCATTGTCAGAAGCTGTAGCCCGTATCTCACCCATTGTCCGTGTCGTGTGTGTCCCCCCCCACCCCGCACATCACTCCCCAGCCTTTGCCTCCTGCTGATGAAGAGGAAGGGCCGGGGGGCCCGAGCCCCGTGTGCCCCCGTCACGCTAAGCCGGCCAGACAGGGGCTGCAGCCCCCCGGCTGTCCCCAGGGAGCCCCGGCTCTTCACCGGGGATCTGCCTCCCGCTGAAGCAAATCGTCTCCTACAGCAGCGGGGGGTGACACGGAGCCCCCCGGCCAGGCGGGTGATGGCGGGGAGTGGGGGGGGGCTTCACCCGGCCTCATGGACCCCCCCTGCGCTGCACGGGAGCATGTGTACATGGTGGGCGTCTGCGTGCAATGAGCATCCTTTGCACGCCTGTGCACATGCGTGTTCCCGTGCACACGCGTGTTCCCTTGCACACCCATGCACACATCCTCACATTTGTGTGCACACACCCCCTTGCGCAGTCCCTTACACACCCTTGCACACACGCGGGGCCTTTTGCACACTCACACCCCCCTCCGTGCTCATCGATGCTCCCCGGAGCTTCTGCCCCATGGACGGTGGCACTTCGGACACGGTGACACCCGCACACGGTGACACCCGCGCTCGGTGACATCCGCACAGGGACGCTGTGGGCTGTGCACACCCCACCTCCCACACGGGCTCCCACGCTGGGGTGAGAAAGAGGAGGAGGAAGAGGAGGAGGGACCGGAGCAGAGCTGCGGTTCAGTGTCCTCAAGAGCCGGGGCTTTGAGCGGGACCCCCACAGGGATGGGGTGTTGGGGGCTCTCTCGGGTGGACCCCCCCCATGTCACCCTACCCCAGGGTCCCCCCCCGGATCACGGCGCGGGGGACACGGGGCTGGGCACGGGGAGCGGCATCAGTCGGGTTTTGGATGGCAGCGGCTGGAACGATGTTAATGACTTTTCTTCCTGTTGCTCTCCTTTTACACCGAGGGCAGCTCCGTAACCAGAGCCGCTTCCTTCCCCGAGATTAAGGAGCCTGTCTGCTCAGTGTGTGTCCCCCCCCCCCCCCCCCGTTGCTGACATCCCCCTCCCCGGAGCTGCCACCGACGTGTCACCCCTGGCTGGCCCTGGCAGCGCAGTAGAAGAGGCAGCACCCATGGGTGCAGGGTGAGCATCCTCCCAGCGCTGGTCAGGGTCCATCCCACCAGCCAGGGTGGTTGGTTGAGGCTGCTCAGGGGAAGCCCCATGGTGGGACGGACTCCGTACCCCCACCCCGTTCGCCTCCTTCCCACCGGACACCCCCTTCTATGGGGCTTTCCCCCACGTGGGGCTGCCAATGGCTGGGGTGAAACGTGGGCAGGAAGGAGGAGGATGCCAGTGTTGCGGTGCAGGGTGGAGAGTGGTGGCATTCATTGGGCGGATGGAGTCTGAGCCCCCCCCCCAGACCGGCCACTCACTCCCCACTTATCACCACTCATGACTCAGTTTCCCCAGGACACTGATGGTGGTAGGGTGGGAGCTCAGAAGCATTGCCCTGGGATACAGCCCGGACCAAGGAATATGGCTCCATCTCTCCCCTGGGCTGCAAAGCCCCAAGGGCTGGATGCACCAAGGATGCTGACTGCAGCCCCAGGACAGGCTGGGTGTCCCCAGGGTGGGTGGCTGTCCCCATCCTGCCCCATCCACCCTGCAGTTTGCATTCAGGCCTCCAGGAACTTCTCAGCAACACGTTGCCTTCGAGCAGCAGCGAGATGCAAATTCCTCTGAGGTGGGGGGAGTATTTTTGGTTTTCCCTGAGACCAAATTTAGCCCCCGTGGGTGCCCAGTGCCTTCGTGCTCGTTTTAATAATGAAAACAGGAACGGGGCCGTTTGCTAAGAAAATAACCCCAAAGTTTCCCCTTGGTGCCCAGCAGCCAAATTCCTGATGGGAAAGCAAATATCCCCCCCCACCACCCTGCCCAGCAGCATCGGCACCTGCCTGGGGTCTGTCTGTGCTGGAGGGTGGTGTGGAGATAGGGGTGTGGAGGACAGCAGGGGCTGGGGATCCTGGGGACATTGGGGCTTAGGGACATCAGGGCATGGGCTGGCACGTTGATGAGGGCTGGCTCCTGCCCAGTGCCTCTGGCAGGGATTTGGTCCTGGAGCTGATACCCATGAGTGAAGAGATGCAGGACGGAGACGTTGCAGGGATGGGTGACAGGGGCAGGGGGTGTTCAGGGTAATGCCCCCACAAAAGCTCTGACCCCCAGCCCAATCAGTGCTGGAGAGCGCAGGGATGGGGTTATTCAACCCTGCAGCTACACGAGGAGAAACTGAGGCATGGGGTGATGCTGGGGCTCAGCTCTGCAGATGCTGTGGCTGGTGTGGGGAGGGATGCAGCCCGTGGGGTGCATTCTGCAGTGTTGGACACTTCCTCCCTCTTCAGGAGGGACCGGGCTGGGGGGGACACACACGCTGCTGCCCTCAGCCACCATCCCCACGCTGTCGGATGTGCAAAGTGCCGTGCTGCATCAGTTATCTGCAGAAAGGAAACTGAGGCAAGGGGGTTGATTTAGCCCCGGGGAGGTCCTGGAGCACTGCAGATGGGGGTGCATGGGTGGATTTACTGCTGTAGGGAGGTTTGGACCCCCAATCCCAGCGCTCCCTCTCCATAGAGAGCTGAGCTCAGGCTGCTTGGCGCAGACGCCGTCCTTATGCCAAGGGACACCGCACTGGAGAGAGCCAAGGCTGAGGATGCCCCGGAGCGTCCCGGCCGCCGTCGGGGCCATGGGAGGCTGTTCAAGGTGACGGTCAGGACACGGCTCTCAGCTCTCCTTCCCCTCCTGGCCCCGAGCGAGCCCTCCCTGCGCAGGGACACTTGTGACAAGCAGCGCGCAGGGAGTGCTGCTGTGTCTCCCAGGGAGGGCAGCGTCCCCGGTGTCACTTTACGGGGGGGACACACACACACCCCCTCAAGGACAAGACATCCTGGGGACAGATCCATGCTCCTTCGCCCTCCCCTTCCAGACCGCGGTGTCACAGCGACAGGGACCAGGGGGACGTGGGGTGACGGTGGCAGATCCCCAGCCATGGGCACAGCGGGATGCTCGGGAGCCCGGCGCTGATCCCGCAGCGGGGGGGGTTGTGCCTGTGAATTCATCCTCGCCGGCGATGGTATAACAGGAATGAATTAGCACGTCGTGATGTTGGGGAGCACATGTGCTGCAGCACTTGCTGCCCCCCCATTAATGAGTCACTCCCCCCCCTCCCGTCCATAAGCCCCCCTCCGGCCTTTATTTTATCCTCCTTGGAAAAAAAAAAATTACTGGAAATTTCCATGTTTTCCTGCTTTTTCTCACTTGGGGGGGGGGGGAAATTCCTGACTGATGGATGGGGAGGGGGTGCCTGGGGGGGGAGGCAGCTTCCATGCTCTGACCTGGATGCAGGCACGCAGTGGCTGTGCCTGAGAGGGGGCACACGTGTGTGCATGTGCATGTGTGTGCACATACCAGGCCAGGCTTGAGCATGGGGTCTTGCAAACCGCCCCCCTGCTGCTACATGCCCCAGCACCAGCGCTCTCCCCCCACCAACTCCCAGGGGATTAGAGGGCAGGAGGAGCTGGCAGGGAGCCGGAAAGGATGGGGAGGGGGTCAGCAGGAAGGGGCTTTGCATAGAGATTGAAGCTGAGGACCCCTCTGAACAATGCCCCCGGTGAAAAGCCGGATGGAATGGCTGCTAAGCTGCGTCTGATGGCCAATACACACCCCCTGGAGACCACCGAGGCCACCAGGTGACTCACCATGGGGACATGGGGGTCCTGCCCATCCCCCCCCCCCCCCCCCCCAGGTCCCGTGCATCCTTAACTCCCCATTTCCTCCTGCCCCACAGCTGGACCCCTCCGTGGGGAGAAACAAAGCTGTCCACACCCCTGTCCCCATCCACATCTCTGTCCCTATCCATTTCCTTATCCCCATTCATTTCCCTGTCCCATCCACCCCTGTCCCCATCCCTATCCCCATCCCCATCCCTATCCCATCCACATCCTTGTCCCATTCCTGTCCCCATCACATCCATATCCCCATCCTCTCCTGCTGTCCCCTGGCAGCCCTATCCCCTGCTACCCTGAGCCCAAGAGACTTAGATGCGTGTCTGCCAGAGCCCCCCATGTACCCCTTTCTCCCCACACCCCCCTCAAGACCCCAGCTCCAGAGGGGTCTCACCAGCGCCCAGGGGCCAAGCCTGGACCCCAGGACCGGTACCCCCAGCCCGCTGTCAGCATCCCTTTGTCCTTCCATGCGGTGCGGGAGAGTCAGGCGCGGGGATGCTGCAGCCGGGCCCCACCGCTGGGCATGGAAAGTATTGACGGGTGCTGGGCTGGGGACCTGCCAAGGGAACCGGGCCCCCCAGAGCAAAGCGCCTCCGCGGGGGCTCCGGCGGACGCACGGGGTCTTCCCCGGGCGCAGCGGGGTCAAGGGCAGGTCCCGGGGAGGCCTGGCCTCGGGGTGGGCACCGGAGCGGGCACCGGCGCTTGTCCCAGCTCCCCGCGGTGCTCCGAGCACCCCAACCCCAGGGAAAGAGGCCGAGGGTCACCTCCAGTGAATGCGTGAACCATGGGGGGACCCCAAACATCCGCGCGCGGTGGCAGAGGTGGCTGCGGGGGTCCCCAAGACCACAGGAAGGGGGGGAGCGCCCTCACAGGCACCACGCAGCACCCCAGGGTGAGTGAGGTAATTAAAGTGTCCCCAGTTAAGGGTCCTGGGAGGGGGGGGACACGATAGGGTATGAGCGGGCACCCAGTGTCACCCCAGAGACCCCTGCTCTGTCCCTGTGACCCCTCCCCTGTCCCCATCCCTGCAGGTGTCCCACGGCCCCATGTCCTCATCCCCTCCCCCCCCACACACCCCCCGGGTACCCGATATCCCCCCATGTCCCCCCATATCCCCCCGTGTCCCCCGGTGTCCCCCATCCCCTCCCCTTGCGGCCCGCCCCCCGGCCCGCCCCTTGCCCGTTCCCCGCCCCGGTGAGGGCCGCCTCAACAGGGGGGCGGGGGGGGCGGAGCTCCCGGCGCGGAGCCGCTTCTTTGGATAAGAGGCGCGGGGCCACGGGGATGGGCAGGTGAACGCGTGAGAGCACCGGCAGCAGCGGGACGGGGCCGGATCCCCCCGACGCCACTTTTGGGAGCTTTCCGTGTGTTTGGAGGCTTTTTTTGGGGGGGGTGTTTGGGTTTTTTGCCTTCCCTCCCCCCCCTCACTTGGCTTTCCCCGGGTATCCGCGGCTCGTTCCCCCCCCGCCCCTCCGGGGCCACCGGGCATGGAGGGGGCGGCTGAAACGCGCCCGACTCCGGGTCCCGGGGCCACCGGCGGGGCCCCCATGAGCGGTTGAGAGGAGCCGGGGCACCCCCGCCCGTCCATGGGCGCGCTGGAGCCGGGCACCGGAGCCCCCCGCCCCGCCGCTCCCATGCTCAGCTTCTCCAAGGAGCCGCCGGGCCCCCGGGATGCCGCTGCCGCCGCCTCGTACTACGGAGAAGGGGGGGGACCCCCCCCGGAACAGGGAACCCCCCCGCTCCCCTACGGCGCTCCCGGTGGCTTTAGCGGCCGGTTCCTGGGGCCGTGCCCGCCTTACCGAGCTCCTCCGCCTCCCGCCGCCTGCCCGGGGGAGAGTTACGCTGGCGCGGAGCTGTACGCGGGAGCGGAGGGGGGTTTCGGGGCCGGGGCCCCCCCTTTGTGCCCCCGCTCCGGGCCGCTCTGTGCCCTGCCCGGGTACCGGGCGGCAGGGAAGGTGCAGGTGATGCTCAACAACTACCCCCTCTGGGCCAAGTTCCACAAGCATCAAACCGAGATGATCATCACCAAGCAGGGCAGGTGAGCCGGGACACCGGGGCGGGGGGACAGGGATAGGGACCGGCAGCGGCCCCCGGTCCCTCATGGGCACTGGGGAGGAGAGGATGGGGTTCGGTGTGGCAGGGATACAGGCAGGGGTGCTCTGGGGATGCCGTGGTGGGCAGTGGGGTGAGGGGTGGCTGGCACGGTGAGAGACTGGAGGTGTGGGAGATGGTTGTGGGGGTCCCCATCTGCCCGTGCAAGGAGTGTAGGGGGGAGTGCGAGAGGGACCCCACCTCTGTGGGTTTGGGGTGGTGTCTTTCTGCATGGTCAAAGGAATAATGTGGGGGAGCAAAGTGAACCGGATCCCCCCAGGCCTCATTTTCTAGGGGAGCTGGAAGGACAAAAGGGTCTGGGGGTGTCCCCTCCTGTGTCAGGGTGGGAGAAGGGGATCCAGGAAGGGACTGTGAACCAAGGAAGCTCATGGCAATGATACTGGGGGCCTGGAGGCAGGGTTTATCTGGCCTCGACCCAGAACTCAATACCGCTACAAGTAGTGAGAGCCCAGGAGGGTGCTGGTGACCCCGGGCACAACGGGGCGGGGGGCTGACACCCCCTCTACTTGCTGGTATGGGGAGCGGGCAGAGGCTGGGTCCCCCCGGGTGCCTGCGGAAGCGTTTCGGCAGCATCCTGGGTGCCGGAACACCCACTGGTGGGACCATGGGCCGGGACCTGCTGTCTCCTCTGTGCTGCTGCGGTGTCCACAGGGGTGCTGGGGCAGGGTTGGGGGGCTAAAGTCCACCCCAGCCCTGCCAACATCCCTGTTTGCGGGGTCTGGAGGGGGTCCTTCAGCCCCACACCAGGGTGATGGGGAGCAGGCCCCGCGCTGCAGTGTGCGGTGTCTCAGTGGGATCATGCTGAGGCCAGGAGGGGAGTGTGAGCGTGGTGGCTCTGGGGGTCCCAAAACCCCATGGTGAGGGTGTCCTTCCCCATAACTGCTCCTGCTTCAGCCACCCCCACTTCCACCACCATTCCTCGCCCAGGGGTTCTCTTTCTGCCCCTTCCCTCCCTTGGCCGAGACAGACGGTGTCACTTTGATGCTGAGCCCAACCTGTTTAATGTGTTGGAAGTCTAAACACGTTAGGGCCGCTTGGTTTGCCACAGCCATTCCCAGGCCTGTTCTCCCCGCCGGGCTCAGGGGCCGCTCAGCACTGACATGGATGGGGTGACGTGTCCCCAGCATCGGCCAAGGCGGTGGCTGAGGAGTTGGGACCCCCCCAAAGGGTGCTTTCTCCTACAGGAACCCGTTGAAATTCACCCCTTTGCTTTTCTCTTTCCCAATCCCCCTGGGGCAGTGCCCATCCCCGCTGCATCAGGGCGGCTCAGGAGGCTGATGCTGAGGCTCTGGAAAGTGGGGTGCATCCCAAGATCCCATCCTCTCTGTTCCCCACCACACATCTGGGCTCTGCCATCAACTCCCAGCCCCAAACTAGGCGATTCTGGGGCTCTTTTCTCAGCTGTTTGCCCACAGTGGCTCTGCAGAAAGGTCGGGGTCTGGGGGGGGGGACACGTGCGCTGTGCAGGGGGGGCTCAGAGCAAACCCAGCCCGGGGGAGACGTCAAACTCGGAGCCACAAAACATCCGTTTCCCCCGACCCTGAGCTGCTTTTGCACAGCGCTGGCTGCAGGGCTGGGCTGCAGCGCTGCTCACACAGGAAAAACCCCAGCGTGGGGCTGGAGGGAGATGTGAGCCCCGGAGATGTCACCCCCCGGGCTGGGGGGCTCTGGGGCACTGCAGGGGATGTGTCCCATCCCACCGGCAGTGCAGGAGCACCATCCTGACGGGCTAAGCTGGTCCCTCGGTGGTCTCTGGGGTTTCTGGTGCCTCAGCTCATAGGGGAGAGGAGATGAGGTCGGGTGGGAGATGGTGGCATTGGGGTGAACCTGGTCTGGTGCTGGGGTTTACCTCCTGTCCCTCTGCTCTGGCTCTAGCACGCTGTCCTGTGCACCCCACACCATCCCATCTCATCCCTCACCATCCCATTCCATCCCACACCATCCCGTGCCCACTCATCCTCAGCAGAACTGATTTCCTGCCAGTTTCCCACACTGGTCCCCATCCCTGCTCCATCCCCATCCCTCCTCCATCCCCATCCCTCCTCCATCCCCATCCCTCCTCCATCCCCATCCCTCCTCCATCCCCATCCCTCCTCCATCCCCATCCCTCCTCCATACCTATCCCCGCTCCATAACCATCCCTGCTCCATCCCCTCTACTCTTGGGGCTCAGCCAGGGCTGGATTTCTGTGGAAACCCCCAAGGACTCACCAGTGCCCCGGCTGCAAGGACCTGGGGAATTCCTGCTGTGGCTTTCTGCGGCAGAGCAGGCGCTGACTTTGCCTTTTGGGGTGACACAGGGGCTGGCTTTGAGTTTGAGGGGGACTCAGTGATGCCATTAGGGGCTGCCTTTGCGTTTGGGGGGGACTCGGTGCTGCCTTTGGGGGTGGCTTTGTGTTTGGGGACACAAGGGATGGCATTGCTTTTGGGGAGGATGCTGGCAATGGCATTGCACTTGAAGGGCATAGGGGTTGGAGTTGACTTTGCAGGACTACAGGGGACAGCTTTGGAAACATTAAGGGCTGTGTCTGGCGAACATGAAGATTGGTGTAGTTGCATGGGGGGATGCACATCTGGGGGAACTTGGAGCTGCTTTGCTCAGGTTGGCAGCTGCTGTTCCACCATGTATCTGTGCCATGTACCTATCTGTGCCACACAGCCATGCAGCAATGCCATGCAACCATACTGCTGTGCAACGCAGCCACGAAGCCATGGCATATGCCCATGCCATGCAGCCATGCAATGCAGTCACGTAGCGCCATGCCGTGCAACCGTGCTGCTGTGCAATGCATCTACATGGCACCGTGCCACTGTGCCATGTGTTGCCGTGTCACCCTTCCATGCAACCATGCAGCACCACGCAGCCGTGCTATGCCATGCAGCTACACAGCCCTGTGCTGCTGTGCCACGCATGGTTGTGCACCATGCCATGCAGCAGGGCCATGCAGCAATGTGCTGAGGGCACGTGGAAGGCATTGGGGATGCAGGCAGGGGGAAAACTGGCCGGAAAATGGGGTTTAGGTGGCTGACCCCAAATTTCCTTCTACTTGGGCTCATTCTGGACTCCCTGTCCCCGCACCCTGTGTTCCATCACCCCAAGGTCCCATGTCCCAGCATCCACTTGACACCTGGATGTGCCACTGTGCTCACAGCTCCCATGTCCCCTGTGTCCACTGCAAATCCTCTGCATCGAGGGGTTCATGCAGGGACAAACCTCGGGGCAGCCGGCGAGCCAGGAGCCCCTTCCCGAGCTCCATCAATGGAGGGAAACCAGCGGTTCCCACCCTCTTTTGGGGTGCATTGATCACCCCAACCATGGCACCTCCCAACCCCAGCGGAGCCAAGTCCTGCCCCGGCAGCAGCTCCAGTGCTGAGGGGTTATAAATAAACCCGAGGTTTCGGGTCTTGCCCCCACCCTGCCGGGTCCCGGCCGAGCCCTGCGGTTTGCACCGCGGCACCGGTTGAGCTCTAACCCCGTCTCTGCTCCGCCGGCAGCGCGAGGAGCCGGGAGCCGGCGGCGCTGAGGGAGCGAGGTGCCAAAAAACCCCTAAAACCCCAGAGAAAAGGCTGTTTTCTTCCTCCCAGCTCCTCGCAGCAGCTCGGGGCCGGTGCAGCACCCGGCGTGGCTGCTCACTTCAGAGCCTGCATCACCCCGGCTCGGCAGGGCTTTGGTGGTGAGGGCTTTGGTGGTGGTGAAGCATCGCCCTAGGAGAGCTCGGAGCCCCTCGCTGCCGCCCTTTGATGTGGCTGCAGCTTTTATCGGCGGCAGGAACCACGAAGGCGATGCTCGGCACAGCGGCGGTGGGATGGGCGCTGCGAGGGCTCGGATGGAGCCTGTGGTACCCGGGATGCTCGGGGCCGCCATCCATCCCTGCCCCGCGGAGCACGTGTGAGGCTCCTCGCTACAAGAACCGCTTTCTTTTTCCTCTTCTCTTTTCTCTCTTTTCCCCTCTCCATCGCAAGGGCAATTCTGAGTCAGCAGTGCCCGGGGTTGGGCTGTGGGCTCAGCTCTTCGCATGCTGCCTCCCTGGTGCCATGGCACTGCCCAAGCCATGCTTCCTGCTGGGGCCGTGCCTGATGTACCCCCCTGCTCCCAGCCCCTCGCTTTGCTCCTCACCCCCAAGCTGGTGTGCAGGAGCTCAGTGGTGTTGGGAGGATGCCATTGGGGTTTCTCTAATGTTGGTGCTGGGGGGGTCCTGGGGGGCTGCTCAGGGGGGGGGGTTACTGTGATGCTGGGGCCACACTGGGGTGCATCAGTTGTTTCTGTGGCCTTGGGAGGATGCTGGAAGGGGGCTGTTGGGGTTCCAGTGCTGTTGGGGTGGAGATGGGGGTGCTGCTGCCCTTTGGTTCATGGCGCCATCCCTGTCGTAAGCTCACAGATCTCTGCCTTGGGCTGGTGAAATATGCTGGGATATGCCAGGATAGGCAGGACACCCAAAATAACACACACACACACACCCCCGGCTGTCCCCCCATCCTCACCCACCAGGTACTGGCTGATGGAAGTGGCAAAGCACAAGGGAAGGAGGAAGAGGAGGAGAGAGGGATGGGGTCAGGGTTCCCCCCAATCCTCTTCCACCAAGGAGGGGGGGTCAGGCTGAATTCCCCCATCACCCCATGTATATTGCACCCGGGGCGAAGGCTGAGGACTGTTGTGTCCCCAATGTTGGCCTGAACCAGCAACTCCACTGCAAACCTGGGTTGGCAACTGGGTCTACAGGGACTACCAGGGCCAGTGATAGAAAAGGGGGGATTGAACTTGGAGGAAGGGGGGCAGATCTCCCCCCCTAAAGCTGGGATTTGGGGGTGTGGGGCACAGTGGGGTGCAGCCCCATGGAGGGGTGGGGGTAGCAGCTGCAGCCCCAGGGCCACAGGGTCCCCCCTGTCCATCCCATCCTGTCCCCTTCCTGCCCTTGGCGCAGGCTGGCGCCCAGCCTGAAATAGCAGCGGTGTTGGTTTCCGATCCGGAAGGTGCTTGGGGAGGGGGAGGAAGATGCCAGGGCGGGGGGGGGGGGGGGGAATCATCCCCGAGAGCATCCCCCCAGCTGCCAGGGTCAGTCAGCTCCTCACGGGCACCGGGACGGGGGGGGCGCAATGACCGGGCATTGCACTGCCTCAGTTTCCCCATCCCCACCATGTCAGGGCTCGAGCTGGGGGGGTTAAACAGTGTCTTTGTCCCCCTCCCCAGGCGCATGTTCCCATTCCTCAGCTTCAACCTCTCGGGGCTCAACCCTGTAGCCCACTACAGTGTCTGCGTGGACGTGGTGCTGGTGGACCAGCATCACTGGCGCTACCAGGGCGGCAAGTGGGTGCAGTGTGGCAAAGCCGAAGGCAATATGCCAGGTACGGGCTCCCAGTCCTCATCCTCATCCTCCTCATGGTGCCGAGAACGGGGTAACCCCATCCCTGCTGTCCCCTATCCGCAGGGAACCGCCTCTACCTGCACCCCGACTCTCCCAACACGGGCGCGCACTGGATGCGGCAGGAGGTCTCCTTTGGGAAGCTGAAGCTCACCAACAACAAGGGCGCATCCAGCAACGTCGGCCAGGTGAGGGTCCCACCGTACAGCAGCCTGTGCCCCCATAGCCCCTCTATAACCCCCCCTGACTGCCCGCTGCCCCCCCAGATGATCGTGCTGCAGTCGCTGCACAAGTACCAGCCGCGGCTGCACGTGACGGAGGTGCAGGAGGGTGAGGATGAGGGGTTCCCCTCCCCGCACACGCACACCTTCGCCTTCCCAGAGACGCAGTTCATCGCCGTCACGGCCTACCAGAACGCTGACGTGAGTATGAGACCCCCCCCCCCTCCAGTCTCTGGGATGGGGGTACCCCCACAAACACCCTCCCCTCCAGCACAGGGACCCCAACAACCTCCCTCCAGCATCCTCCCAGGGCCACAGAAACCACTGACGCACCCCAATATCACCCCAGCATCACAGTAACCACTCCGGAGCAGCCCCTCGGAACCCCCCAGCATCATCGAACGTACCCAGGATTAGGGAAACCCCAATGGCATCCTCCCAACACCGCCAAACACCTCTGCCTATAGCATCTCTGCACACCCCCCATCTCCTCAGCATCCCAGTGCCTCCCGCCCAATGCCAGTAACCCCCCCAGCTCCCCTTCAGGATCCCAACACCCTGCAGTGTCCCCCAGCACCCCAGCAGCAGCCCAGCAGCCCCCCAGTTCCTCTGCACAGCCTGGACCCCAGATGCAGCTGATCCCCATGGGTGATGGAATGGGGGTCCAGGGATGGGAAGGGGACTCTGGTGGGGTGGTGGGTGCATGCTGGGGTGTGGAGGGGGGATCCGATTGGCAGCAGCACCCCCATGTCCATGCCCCCCCCCCCAGATCACGCAGCTGAAGATCGATCACAACCCCTTCGCCAAAGGATTCCGGGACAACTTTGACTCGTGAGTGTGTCCCCCCCCTTCCCGCCGGTGCTCCCCCAGCCCCGGCTGGAAAGAGGGCACCCCCTGATTCCCACCTTCTGCTCCCCCCCCCAAGGATGTACACGGCCTCGGAGGGCGACCGCCTCACCCCGTCCCCGCTGGAGGGTCCCGGCTGCCGGCAGCTCCTGCCCGCCCCCCGCTTCCAGCCCTTCCTTCCCGAGCAGTTCCCGCTGCCCCCGGGCCGCCTCTTCGGCGCGGAGCGGGGGGCTCCGCTGCCGCTGCCCCCCAAGGACCCCCCGCGCTGGTACTTCACCCCCCAGCAGCCCCCCACCACGGGAACCCTGGAGTACGGCGGCTACGAAGCGGGATACGGGGGGAGCAAGTTGGTGCCCTATGGGGTGAAGTCCTTCACTCTGCCGCCCACCCCGCATCAGCCCCTGCCCTATTACCCCGAGGGACCGGCGGGGTTCGGGGTGTCGGGGGGCTGGAGCCCTGGGCAATACGGCCCCAAGGGCAGCCCCGGGGCTCTGGGCTGGTACCGGGAGCCCCGGGAGGAGAAGGGGAAGGAAGCAGAGGGCTGGCCCCCCGAGCCCCCCGCCCCAGCAGACTCCGTGGACTTGGGGCTCTACGAGTGCAAGCGGCGGCGGGTGTCCCCGTACCCCTCCAGCGCCGAAAGCTCCCCCCCACCCCGCAATGGGGACCTCTATGACAAGGACCCGGGTGCCGATGGTGGCTACTACGGCTTCTACGGCAACTGAGCCACACTTGGGGGGCTCAGAGCCACCCACCCGGGCACCCCAAAGCCTCAGGACCCAAAGGGTCCCATGTGTGTGCCCCCCTCCCCAGTTCAACATCATATCCTGGGAAGACTTGAGCGCGGGGGGGAGGATGATGCCAGACAATCAATCAGCCCCCAGTGCCACCCCGGTGGGGCCATGGGAGCAAGCGAGGAGGGAACAGGGAGGAAGGGGGTGTTTTTTTTTGTTGTTGGTTGTTTTTAAGGTGGGGGGGGGTTAATGCTGAAGTATTTATTGAGCCCCCCACGTGCCCGGTGTGGGGCTGAGGGCAGCAGCATATCTCACAATAAAGGGGACGCTGTGGGGCACAGCTCTTTGGTGTCCATTGCATGCATGTGGGAGGGAAACTGAGGCATGGGGAGGAAGGTGAAGGGACCCGTGTGTGCCCCCCCATCCTGGCCTGGGAGGGGAGTCCTGCATGGGGGAGAAGGAAGCTCTCCACACACCCCATCTCTTTACAGCCTTTATTGGAGCAACCCTTGGGGGCCAGAGGGGTCTGCCCGCCCGCGGGCACCCCACAACTCCCTGCTGCCTGCTCCCCCCAGAGAGCCAGGGACCCCCAGGGCAGGGGGGGGCACTGCCAGCCCCTGCCCCATTGAGTCCCAGCCAGCCCTGAGGCTCTGCCCCAGGTTGGGGGGTGGCTCCACACTCCCAGTAATGGGGGACCAGCCCCACTGCTGTGATGAGCCTGCGGGGCTCAGCACCCCATTGTGAGGGTCACTACCAGAGCACCGCGCTGTCCAGGTGGGCAAAGCCAGGATCGAGGCGCAGCTTCCAATAGGTGTTGTTGGTAACCCACGACTCCTTGCCATTAGCATCCATCAGCCGCCTAGGGATGGGAAGGGACCATCCCATCAGGACTCCCAGGGGGTGTCCCCATTCCATGAGAATTCCATCCCCCTACGCCATGGGATGCCCCATGCACTGCCCCATACTCCAGCCCCAGAAGCTGGACCTGAAGAAGCGAGCCTGGTGCGTGATGTTGTTCTCCTCCATCACCCGGCGCCGGTCCCGCTGCAGCTGCTCGATTTGGCGCTTCTGCGTCTCGGCCGCCGGCACGTTGCCTTCCTCCAGGTACCTGAGGAGGATGAGGCCGTGGCTGCGATGCGCTGGGGCAGCCTCAGCACCCCCGAACCGCGGTGCTGGGGCGCTGCTCACCGCTGGTCGGGCCGCAGGCGGGTGTCAGTGGAGGGCAGGACACGGCGCAGCTCCGGCGTCAGCTCGTTCAGCTCCAGGGCGAACTGGGTGAAGCCGTAGTTCTTCTCATGGTCCCGGGGCATAGGGTCTGTGGGGATGGGGGGCACAGTGCTGAGACACCCCCTCCCCCTCGGTGGGGTACCCCCCTGTCCCCATACACGTGCATGCGCGTCCCCACCGCTCCTTACTGGCCCTCCAGACGCAGTGCCCCGGCGCCGGCCCGCGGTGCAGCCCCTCGTGCCACTTCCCGGCCAGGCGCTCCACCACGGCCCCGCTGCGGCTCAGCACCAAGCCCTGCACCTCGTTGGTCCCTGCGCCCCAGTACCGAGCCTGCGAGGGGGGTGTGTGTGTGTGAGGGAAAAGGGGCGGAGCTATGGAAAAAGAGTATGGACATGGAAAGAGATGGGGGCGTGGGAAAGGGCGTGGCCGTGGGAAACGGGTGTGGCCATGGGAAATGGGTGGTGCAGCGGGAAAGGGGCGGGGCCATGAGGAGTAGGGAGAAGTCATTGGGAAGGGGGAATCCATAAGCGATGGAGTGGAGGGAATGGGTCACTTAAATGAGGGGCCACTGGGAAAGGGGCGGGGCCATGAGGAATAGGGAGGAGTCATTGGGAAGGGAGGGGGCCATTGGGAAGGGGGAATCCATGAGTGATGGAGTGGAGTCATTGGGAATGGGTCACTTAAATGAGGGGCCACTGGGAAAGGGGCGGTGCTATTGGGTAACGGGCGCGGGGGTATCGGAAAAGGATGTGGCCATGGGAAAGGGAAAGGTGGGAATAGGGTGGGACATGACAGGGCGTGTTGTGACATGTCGAAGTATGTGGCGTGTCGGCCGCACCTTGCCGAAGGTGATCTTGCAGTGGTAGGCAGCGTCACGCGTGTTGCGGATCAGCACCTCGCCATAGTGCTCGATCCAGCGCGGGCCGCTCAGCACGTTGTGGATGCACGTGGTCACCTTGTTCCATTGGAAGTGGTCCCCGGTCCTGCAGGAGCACGAGGGCGGGATGGGGATGGTGACAGTGACAGTGCCGGAGGGGAGGCACCTCCTGGTGCAGGGGTCTCACCGTGGCAGCTGCACATTGACGGTGCCCACAGGGACGATCTCCAGGGATTTGCCCCAGAACTTATTCTTCCACCTCATGTCTATGGGATGGGGGAATGGGAGGGGGTGAGGACCCCCCCCATGCCCCCCTCGCATGTCCCCAGCACCCTCCTCAGCACCCACCTTGCCAGAAGATGAAGTTGTCGGACTCAGCGTGGCAGGCGGAGATGGGAGGGTGGTGGCAGACCTGGATGGAGGGGGGGGTAAAGGGCCATGCCACGGCCCCATCCGGCCCCCCGTGCCCGGCCCTACCTGCTCGCTGATGAAGCGGAAGCCGCGGTCGGGCCTCACACACTCATAGGTCTCTCCCAGCACTGGGTTGAAGGGTTTGCTGCCCGCCCGGTAGTAGGTGGAGGCATAGGCAGACACGGCGAAGGCGGCCACATAGACCTGTTCCCACAGTGTCACCACCAGAGCCACAGCAATGGCAGGGTGTCCCCAGAAACCCTGTGTCCCCTGAGACCCCCAAGTCCCCCGCGTGTTCCCCTGCTTCTACATATCCCAGGAGCTCCACGTCCCCCAAGCCCTCTAAATCACCAAACTCCTCAAGTCCCCCCTGCACTCCCTCTGTGCTCCCAGAGCCCCCCACCTTCCCGAGGTGCCCATGTCCCCAAAGTCCCACATCTCCCCTGCACCCTGGACCTCCCTGTGCCCTCCTGGCCCCCAAATACCCCTGTGCTCCCCAAGCCCCCTGTATCCCCTAAACTCCCCCTGCATCCAATCCCCCAGTGTCCCCCATGCCCCGACCAGAGCCTCCCATGTCCCCCACATCCCCTCTGCCCTGGAGCTCCCCGTGCTCTCCTGGCCCCTGAAGTCCCCCGTATCCCCCCGCGCCCCCCATATCGTACCCCACCGATCCCCCCCCCCCCCCCCCCAGTATCCCCCGATGCCGGTGGCCGCACCATGCGCTGCCGCGGGTCGCGGGCGCGGCTGGCGCGGTCCAGGAGCGCGCTGTACTCGAGCTCCTCGCAGAGGCGCTGGAGCGTGTTGAGGGGCTCATTGAGCTGCACAGGCAGCGCCACCCGGGACAGGTCCTTCCCCACGCTGCTCCGCAGCAGCCCCCACAGGCTCACGTCCCCCGACGGGGCGGGCGGGGCGGGCAGGCGGCTCCTCCGCCGCGGGTCCGGACCCGGCAGCTCCACCGGCGGCGGCTCCGCGGGCACCCCCGGGCCCTCCGCGCCTGCGGGACCGGGCGGTGGGATGGAGCCAAACACATCCCCCCCCCACACCGTCCCCTACTCACTGCTGTCCCCCCTCCCGGTACCTGTCGGGGGCTCGGCCGCGTCCTCGCAGGCGCTCGTGGTGGCCTCGCTGATGCACGATTCATCGTCCGAGGGCTGAGGACACGCAGGGACCTGACGGCGGCTTGGAGGGGGGGCCGGGGTCTGGGGATTACCCCATAGGAGGGGTTGGACCCTCCCCCGAGAGGATGGGGTGAGACCCGGGTGCCTGGGATGGGCTGGGGAGGGCAGGATGGGGAAGGGGGCGGGGGTACCGGGGGTGCAGGAGTGGGGCCCGGGGGGGTGTTGGAGACTGCGGAGTCCCTGAGCGCCCAGAGGGATTGGGCTAAAGGAGGGCACATGGAACACGGGAGCTGGGGGGCACACGGGGAATGGGGAGGGCAGCTAACGGGGAGGGGACAGGGAGAGAGAAGGAAGAGATGAACCCACAGAAGCAGCCCCGGGGGGACCCGCAGGGGGTCGGCAGAGCACACACCCCCCCCCGAAGCCCCTTCCCCACCTCGTTCTCAGAGGAGCTGGCGGAGAGGAAAACCTCGCAGGCATCGAAGAACTCAGTGTGCGAATCGGCCAGAGACACGATGCTGCGGTTGGAGAGCTGCTGCTCCCGGCCCTTGGCTGGCAGCGCGTCCGGCTGCAGGCACAGCCAAGACCTCAGCCCCCGGACCCCCAACCCCGACCCCCAACCCCATCCCGGCCCCCCCGACCTCATCGGGGTGCAGCGATGCAAAGGAGTCCATGGTGGTGTCAGAGGAGACGGAGAGGGAGTGGAAGCGGCGCAGGGCAGCCTGGAGAGGTGTGTGGGGGGGGATGCTGAGCCAACCCCCCCATACATGTCCCCTCCAACCAGTGTGGGGCTGATGGGGTGGGGGGATCACCCCCCAGTGGTGTGATCCTGAGACCCTACCGACTCGCTGCACCCAACAGCACCAACCCCCAGGTACCGGGGTGGGGGGCACACCTGAAGCTCGCACCCAGCCCCTGCAATCCTCACCCCGGCGTTGCCGGCGCTGCCGGGGCGCGGTGCTGAGCGCCGCCGGTCCAACGCCCGCCGCAGCTCCTCCAGACGCGCTCTCTCCACCGTCAGCGCCGTCACCACGCTGCTGAGCGAGCCATGCACTGCCAGGCACAAGGGCTGCGTCATGGCACCCACCAGCACCCCCGGTGGGGCTCAGCACCCCCCGGCACCACCTTCCCCACCTTTCTGGGCCAGCACCCAGAAGCTCTTCTGTAGCTGCGTGTACTCCGGGGGAAGGCTGAAGGGCAGCTGACTCTGGGATGGCTCCAGGTAGCGCGAGAGGTTAGGGACGGAGCCGTGCAGGCGGCCCACCTTGGGGGGGACAAGGGTGTCAGCCCTGGGGGGGCTCCGTCCCCGCAGCAGTGGGTCAGAGCTCGGTGGGATGCTGAGGAGGACGCCGCTCACCCTGCCGATGGTGTCGTCTTTGGCAAAGCTCTGGGTGCACCAGATCCTGGTGCTCCTCCTGCCTTTCTTCGGCCTCTCTGTGGCGGCTGAAGGCTGGGAGGAAGAGGAAGGGGCTGGAGATGGGCCCTTGCCATGAAGGGTGCTGCTCAGCATCATGCCCATGTCCCACTCACCTGGCTGCCGGAGATGAGGGGTGCCGAGGGGATGCGGTGCAGCGCCTCCAGGCTCTGCAGCATTCCCGTCAGCTCCTGCAGCTTCGCCTGGCATTCCACCAGCTCTGCAACGGGCGCAGAGCGAGCCCCGTCAGGGAGAGGGGATGGGGCATCACCCTCTGCCCCACACATCCCCTCCTGCCCCACTCACCGGCTGAGCAGCGCTCCAGCTCCTCGCTGTCCTTCAGCCAGGCGTTCACCTTGTCCTGGGAGCTGGCCAGGGTGGAGAGGGCAGGAGCACTGCCCGAGGGCAGGATCCGTGTCCACTGGCCCTGGAGGCACAGCCAGGGATGCCACCAGGAGCCCCACACCCCGACCCTGCCCCACATCGTGCCCCTGAGGTGTCACCCACCTGCGTGTTGGTCCCTGCGGGACCCCCCCTCTCACCCTGGTGATGGGAGCAGAGGCTGCTCACCCAGCTGGAGAAGAGCTCTGGGGACTTGATCTGTGGGACAGGGGTAAGTTGGGGGGGGGGGGGGGAACCACAACCCAACACCCTCCTAGCCCCATCCCAGCCCCAGCAGCACCTTGAGGTGGTAGATGTTCTCCTCCGTGTCCAGGTCAACCCGCTGTGCCTTCTTGTTGACGGACATGACGGACAGACGGACATCGATGGCACCGTGCAGTTTGCCCTTGAGGACCTGGGGGAGCCCGGGGATGCCTGTCAGGGGGAAGACCCCCTTCCTCATGGGGTCTGTGGGGTGTCAGCCCTGCCCTGAGCCCATGGGGAAGGCTGCACGGGTACAGCCCGGCCCCATACTCACATCCTGGCGCGTGGTGGCATATTTCAGGATGCCGTTTTCCAGCACAAAGTACCTCTGGGGACAGAGAGGGGCAGTTGTTGGAGTAGGGGGGGAGCAGAGACTGATCCCTGCATCCAGGGGTTCATATCTCCCCACAGCTGGGCACAGCACCCAGCATCAGTCAGATGCTGCTTCCTGGTGCCAGCTCTGCCCATTACCTTGTGCCAGCCCTTGAGGGGCCATTTCCTCTTCTTGAGCAGATACCCCTCGTGCCGCTGCGGCTCCGTGCCTGGGCTGCCCCACACACGAGGCTCCTCCACCACCTCCCAGCTCTCGGAGCCCTGCGGACACGAATGGGGGTCAGTGTGGGGCTCCCTTGGCTGATGGGGCGCTCCCCACCTTGTCCCCAAGCACTTGGTACCCCCTGGGATTGGGGCATCTCTGTATAACACCGCTCCTAAAGTGGGGTGAAGCCCCCCGCCAAGACCTCATGGCGCCAGCACTGGGTCCCACTGAGCCCCCCAACCTGCTGAATGCTGCTCTGCTTGGAAGACACGGTGCTGTTGGAGCGTGACAGGGCCTTTCTTGGAGAGGACGGGTCCTTCTCGTGGCTGCCCATGATAGGGGAGCAGATGGGGATGCGGGGACCGGGTCGAGACCCTCCTTTGGTCTGTGCCGTGGGTCTCAGCTCAGCTGTCACAGCAGTGGGAGCCGCTGGGAGGAGAGGACCCCACGTCAGGAGCTCACCCTGCCCCATCCCCTCGTGGCAGCGAGGGCAGGGGTGGATCCTCTGCCCCCCATAAGTGGGAGCCTCACATTGACTGCACCGGGCACCCAGAACCTTCTGCGTGAGACGGAGCCTTGGACCTACCCAGCCTTATCTCGCCTGCAGTGCCCAGCCCTCGCCCGCCCGCTGGGTCCAGAGTCCACTCCTGCTCCATTACCCCACAGACACGGTGCCATGGGGCAGCCCCACAGGCCACGACCCGGGGTACAGAGCCCCGGATCAGCCCTGCTCCATCCAGAGCCACGACACGGCCCCCCCAACCCCCGACCTCTCCCACAGGGTGCTTCCCGTTGACCTTCTCAATTACAGGAGGGGGAAACTGAGGCACGGACCCCCCCTTCCCCGTGCCTGACCCGGGGATGGCAGCGAAGTCCCGGGACCGCCCGCACCGGCACCCCCGGCCCCGCGCAGCCCTGCCCGGCGGGGAGGAGCCGGGAGGGGGGGCACACCGCAGTGCGACCCCCGTGCCCTGCGCAGCTCTGCAGCGAGCGGGGCCTCTCCCGCAGGGCAGGACTGACCCCCCCCCCCCCCCGGCACCGCGGGGTCTCCAGCGAAGCCTCCGCCTGCTCCGGGCAGGACGCGACCCCCGGTAACGCTGCGGAAACCCCGGCCCGGTGCCCCCCCCCCCCCCCATCCCTGTGTCCCCCCGCCTGTGGCACCGGGCGGCAGGGCCCGGGTCCTGCTGCCGGAGCTTCCCCCCCCACACCAGCCCCGGGTCGGGTCCGCCGCTGCTCACCCGGGCGGCCGGGGCCGGTCGCATCCTGCCCGGCGGCTGCAGGAACCGGAACACGGAAGGAGGCGGAGGCGCTGGGCCGGAGCCGCTCGGCTCTGCCCCCTGCTCCGTGGAGGACCGGAGCCGGCGGCGCGCCGGGAGCCCCCCATAACCCCCGCACCGAACCGGACCCACCCGCCCCCCGAGCACCGGCAGACCCCGACCCCGCCCCGGGAGCCCCCCGGCCCCTTCCCATGCAGGGTGTGCATCTTCCCCGGGCTGTCCCCCCCTCCCCAATCCCGGGGTACCCCCCCCCAGCTCTGCCTGTGGGGGTCAGGGGTACCCCCAGCACAGCCACCACCCTATGGGGGTCCCAGCTTCCCCATTCCCCCCAGGATATCCCTCATCCCCAGCACACATCTCTGCACACAGAGAGCCCTGGAGAAGCACACAGCCCTCCCCCCACCCCCTGAGGCAACAAGGGACTAGGACCCCCCCACCCGCCCCCCAAAATCCAAGATGAAGCCTCTGACATCAACACCACTTGCTTTAATGGGCACAGCGGGATGCTGCACTCAGTTGTCACAACACCCTCACCCTTGCTGCCCCCCCACCCCATTCCGGGGGGTTGGAGCACCCAAAATCCTCCCTACCACACGCACCTTCCACTGGGTGAACCCAGTGCCCCTCTGCCTGCAGTACCCACAACACAGCGGGGCTGTTCCCCAGGGCCATGGGTGCAGGGAGCAAAGGGAAGGGCTCCAGGGTGGCGCTGCCAGACCCTTGGTCCCACCGCTGACTGCCCACCCGGTGCCAAACCTTCAACCCCCGGCCCCCCCCCCAGTGAAGGAGCCAAACACACAGGACAGGGCCGGGGGGGGTCCCAGCATCAATGAGTCCCCTGCGGGCTCTGGGCTGGGCTGGGCTGCACCGGGGTACCCCCCTCGCCCTCCTGCAGCTGGCGGATGTGCTGGTCCAGCAGAGCAGTGAGGTGTGCAGTGCTGCGCTGGAGCAGGGAAGAGGTCTGGAAGGGCAGGAGGGACAGGGCCCCCACTGCCTGGCCCTGGACAACCTCCAGAGAGGGCAGCTTGGCAAAGTTCTCCACTCCCTGCCTGCTCAGGATGGTGTCGTCGATGCAGGCGCCTGGAAGAGAGGAGCAGAGCTGAAGAGGGGATATGGAAGGGCTCCATTGTCCACAGAGGAAACGCATCTGCAGGCAGGACTCCCACCCCTCATTTTAATGGACACGGATGCAGCTTCCCACTGGAGCCAGGGCACAGGGAATGCTCTCACCCAGGAGGTTGATCTGCGGCACTCCCTTCAGCACTCGCAGCATCTCCTTGGCCTTCGCTTCCCGGCTCACCAGCAGGATGTTGCGGGCCACAAAGAGAGGGAGGAGGTTCCTGTACTTGGACCGCGACAGCACAGGCCTGATGATCTGGAGGAGAGAGCTCTCAGGGGAGCTCAGAGGCTGCTTCCCACCCTTGAGGAAGGCTCCTGCACCTTCCCCCTGCTGCCACACTGGGAGCAGCCCCAGCAGCTCTGCCCCTACCTCGTTCAGAAAGAACTTGACCTCGATGTTGTGCTTGCGGAGGTAGTGCCTCAGCAGCATCATGTCTTCCCCGGGCATGGCGTTGTACTGGCACACGGCAATCATCCGGTTATCCCGGAACGCCTCCTCCACCTGCCGCTGCAGCAGCCGCACGTAACCGTTGTCCTGACGGGATCAGAGCAGCCATCGGGACATAGGGAAGGGGCCACAGCTGCTGCCTCCCCTGCTCCAACCCCGCAGCCGGAGCCTGTGCCATGGATCAGGACTCACCTCTCGCAAGCACTCGGTTACCTACTCCCGAACACCCACAATGGGATGAAACGGGGCAGTGACACACCGGGGAGCTCCCACACGGGGTGCGGGGCAGGGTCCCCCTGAAGGGCTGCGAGTGTGAAGCCCCTCACCCCCAGCGGCCACAACGACTTTTACCTCCTCGGCCACTTCGGTTTCCTTCCTGCGGGGCAGGCAGCACGGCGGCACTGCCGGCCGCGGGGCCACGTACTCGGTCACGGCCATCAGCTTCTGCCGCTGGAAGTGCATGGCCTTCCAGTGCCGGGTGACGGCCTTGGAGCCGCGGCGGACGAGCTGCAGGGCGGGCAGGCAGCCTGCGGGCAGGGGCACGGGTAAGGACGGGCCCTGAGGGCGCGGGTACGGGGGGAGCGGGGCCCGGTGCCCCCCGGTGCCGCACGATGACCCCGCTGTCCCCCGCTATCCCCGCTGTCCCCCGGTGCCCCCGATGCCGACCCTCACCCCGGCGCCATAGGACCCCGCCGCCGACCCTCAGCGCCGCCATCTTCGCGCAAGGCCTCGTGGGCCGACGGCGGCGCACGGAGCCCCGCCCCTCCCGCCGCCGCCTGTCTCCTAGCAACGGGCACGCTGCGGCCTGCACCGCCCCGGGGCCCCCTTCTGTCCCGGTGGTCCCGATCCCGGCCCTATGGTGCCCGCAGCCCCCGGGGGCTTCTTGCCCGGCCTGGAGGTCCCAGCGTTGCCCCTGCTCAGCCCCCGAGCCCGCGGGTTTCTGCCCTCCATTGCCCCAGCGCACGGCCCCTCGCAGCGGGCGGTGGCGCCGGGCCCGTCCCCGCAGCGCTCCCGCCCGAGGGCCTGGGGCAGGGACAAGGACACCGGTGCCATGGCTGGGCAAGGGGAGACCGCGCTGGGGCGGGAGCGAACGTCCCCCGGAGCGACCCTCACCGACGGCCTCATCTGCACCAGGATGGTGGAGCCCCGGTGAGGGCCCTTGCGGAGCCCCCCTGCACCCTCAGCCTGGCGAGGGGGGTCTCTGTGCCCCAAGGACACCCCGAGCACCCCCTCTCCTCCAGACCCACCGAGCCCCCGGCCCCCTGCACCATCCGCTTGGACCGGGAGAACATCAGCGCCATCGGGAGGCTCCGGAGCCTGCGGAACATCCACAGCCTCTACTTGCAGCAGGTATGGGGCAGGTAACAGGGCTCAATGGAGGGGCTCAGCCATTTGGAGCTTTAGGGTCCTCCTGAGCTCTGCAGTCACAGCCCCGTAACCCTCTCTGTAAAGCTCCTGTGTTGCCCCAGTGAGGTTGGAGCCCCCAAAGTCTGATTTTTAATGCAGTTTCTTTGTTTTCTCTCCCCCCAGAACCAAATTGAGAAGATCGAGAACCTGAGCAGCTTCCCCAGCCTGCGGTAAGGGCAGCTCCTGCCCCCAAGGACACGGCTTTCCATGGGCAGAGGAGAGCAGGAACCCCTCCTTCCCTTGGCAGAGCCGAGGGGTCCCAGCTGCAGCCCCTGACCCTGAGGGCTGTGGTGTCCCCCCCACTTCACTCCTGCACTCCCTCTGCTCTGCAGGTTCCTGTGCCTGGCTGGAAACCGCATCCACAGAGTGGAGAACCTGCAGCCCCTGCAGCACCTGCGCGTTCTGGACCTGTCCCACAACCGGATCCAGACGCTGGACCCAGGTGGGAGGCAGGAATGGATCTGGATGTAGCCTGGGTCTGCCTCAGAGGTGCCTTGAGTACCCGGGAATGTTGGCAGACCCTGGTCTGGGCTCTGCCCTCAGGTCCCAGTCCATGGCTGCTGCCTCTGGAGTGGGTGAAGAGCTGTGGAAGATGGGGGTTTGGTGGTTGGGGGGGTCTCAGCTTCCATCTGAACCCCTTTCTGCCTTCCCTTTGACCTCTGCAGCCGAGCTGCCCCGCAGCCTCCGTCTCCTCGACCTAACAGGAAACGAATGCACCCACCAGCAGGGATACAGGTGGGTCAGGGGAGGCTGCAAGGGAGAGAGCCAGCCCCCCAAACCATGGGAGACCCTCAGTGGGGTACAGTCCCCCCCAGGTATCACAGCCTTTCATTTGCTCTTCCTTTGGTGCTTGCAGGGAGCTGGTGGTGGGTGCTCTGCCTCACCTCCTGCAGCTGGATGCTCAGCCCATCCATGGCAGTGTGGATGAGGAGGAGGAGGAAGGAGGCTCCTGCAGCAGTGAGGATGAAGACGATGAGTTGCTCTCTGCACCAAGCAGCCCTTTCACTGCAGGCAAAGGTGCTCAGGTTGAAGCAGGGCACATTGCATGCTTGGAGGCTAAGCAGGCTGGTCCCTCTACCCTCAGGGGTCACAGGAGTAGCAGGGAGCTCCATCAGATCTCCTGTAATTCTCTCCCCTCCATTCTTTGTGAAAGGAGGATGGAGTGAGGTGGGGTCGATCTCTTCTCCCAAGTGACGGGACAAGCTGCACCGGGGGGGGGTTAGATGGAGATGAGGAACAATTCCTTCCTCAAAGGGTGCTCCGGCATTGGAACAGGCTGCCCAGAGCAGTGCTGGAGTCACTGGCCCTGCAAGCATTCACACATTGTGTAGACAAGGCCCTCAGTGCCATAGGTTAGTGGTGGCCTTGGCAGTGCTGGGGTAATGATTGGACTGGGTGAGCTTAAAGGGCTTTTCCAACCTGGTTGAGTCCATGATGCTATGATCCCTGGCAGATTTCTTTGCGGACCTGCACCAGGAGCTGGCCAGGCACTCTGAGAGGAGGAGGAGGGAGGCCCTGGAGGAACATCAGACCCGTATGGAAAAGCTGGAGGAGCTGCGGGAGCGCCGGGATCTGCTGCTGCTACCCATGCTGCTGAACCCACCCGGCATCATGGCCCCGGGCCCCCGGCGGCATCAGCCCCGTCCCCAAGTGAAGCTGGGGACACCACTGCCACTGCTGCCCCAGCGAGCTGCCAGCAGGAGCCAGCCCCACAACAAGGCTCTGGAAGAGGACCCTTGTGCCAAAGGAGCAAGAAACAAAGAGTTGCCCCCAATACCCCACAGCAGCACAGCACCGCACAGTTGGGATTAAAGCTTCTTTATTCCTACACCAACCCCTTGTCTGCCATGGAGCATCCAGCCCTGCAGCCTGACAGTGGGAAAGAGACATGGGGCCACAGGCAGGACTCCAAATCCCACTCCATGTCCCTCTCCTTCCCCCTGCAGCTGCATTTCAGGCCACAGCCACCTCTCAAAGTGCTGGTTCCTCAGGGAGTGAAGGCTCTGCAGCCCCAGGCTGGGCTGGAGATACCGGTTGGGATGAAGTGAGGAGTTAGGGCTGGGAACCAGGAATGTTTTCTCATCCCCCATATACATGAAAAGGGTTTACATGTAAAACTTCATCTCTGCCTCCACGCAGTCGAAGAAGAGGTCGGCCAGCTCCTCGGGACAGGGGGCCACTGTCCCCTTCAGCAGTGCATTCATCCCCTCCAGGCCCTGCTTCTCCAGGTCCCGCAGTGTCTGCAGGAGCTTCTGGCCTTGCTCCTGGTGGCATCAGGAAGGGAGAAGAGCTGAGACTGGGCACCCTCAAGGAGTTCCTTTCCCTTCCACATCACTGGGGCAGCGTGAGGATCCTGGGGCAGCAGCGCCTGGGGAAGGCTCTGTGGTACCTGGTCACTCTCCATCAGCTCCAGCGCTGCCTGATGCCGGCGGTAGAGCTCGTGCCGCCGATCCACCGTGCTCTGGAACCGCGGGATCTGCTTGGCAGGGTCATCCCGGAAGGTGGGAGATCTCACCTGCGGCACGGGCTTGAGCCCAGCCACGAAGACAAAGGGCTTGAAGACAGACCTGCCAGAGAGGAGCACCCTTGGCACCGGGCAGCACGACGGCAGGCACTGCTCCCCAGGGATGCTCAACCCTGGGACACAGCCTTTTCCCTGGTCACCCCACAGTGGGGCTGTCCCCTCCATGTCCTCACCTGGAGGGGTCAGGGGTGGCCGTGAAGAAGTGGATGCAGGGCAGAGCAGGGTCCCGGGGCAGCACGGACACCATGCTGCCCGCCGTCCGGAACCCCTCCGTGTCCACACAGATCCCGCTGGCCTTGTCCCGCAGGATGGCCATGAACGTCTCTGCTGTGATGTGACCTAGTGGGTAAGGCAGAGCCACATCACCACTGGCACCTCAGCTACGCTCACAGCAACCACGAGGAGTGAGGAGATACTGGGATGAGCCATGGGTTCCTTTGCCCTGCCCCGGTCCCCACCTGCGTGCTGCTGCAGCAGCTCCCTGCCGGCGCTGTAGCGGGCTTTGGCAGCCTCCATGCGAGGGGGCTGCTGCGTCAGGGAGAAGACCTGGGCGAAGCTGAACTCTCCATCCCCGCTCCACCAGCCCTGGCTGTGCGCTCGCTGCCGCAGCCCTGGGTGCTCAGCCGTGATCTCCTTCCCAATGCTGAGCTGGTTGGAGATGTTCCGGCTGCCCTCTGCAAAGGCCAGGCTGTGGGAATCAGGCTGAGGGACACACACAGGGCTCCCCGTCCTCCCAGTACCACCAGCACCCGCTCACCTCGGATCTGCTGGGCCGCCCAGTACCGCCCAGCCGTCTCCAGCACCCAGGCCTCGGTGCGGTCAGCCAGCAGGAAGGTGTTGTGGTAGATGAAGGGCACCGGCTCCTCTTTGCAGCTCCCACCTTGGCCATAGCGCTCCAACAATGCCGTGATCACCTCCAGGGCCTCCCGGGCAGAGCTGCCCCGCTCCAAAGCCAGCCTGCCGCGCCGGCAGCACCCCGTCTAATGGCGCTGGAGGGGGGGACACGGCAGGGTGGCCGCGGCACCGGGAGGGTCACAACACGGTCCTCACCTCACCAGGTCCATCCCCAGTAGCGCCTCATCCTGCCCCACGGGCTCACGGGTCCAAACGCCCTCGTTGCCCACACAGACGCCGTGTTCGTTGGCGCCCATCTCAGCACCCCAGAGCCAGGCAGGCCGGCTCAGCACCACCGCGTGGGTCCTCTCTGCCTGCTCGATCTCCAGGTAGGTGCACTGCGGAGGGGGGACACGGAGCTGGGGCTGAGACCCGGCACGCTCAGTGCACTGCACCCTGCACCCGCGCTGTCCCCTGCGCGGACTCACCTGGACTTTGTCCCCGGGCTGGTGGGTGGCAGCGGGGACGTACAGCACCTCCTGCACCTCGCTCCGCGGCCGGTCCGCGTTCTTGCCGAAGATGACAGCGGGAGCCGCGGTGTGCGGCGGCAGAGCCACGAAGCAGTCGCAAGATGAGGGTGTGGAATCGCATCCCGCCATCCTAAACCGAGCACCGAGGGGGACGTCACCCCCTTGTCCCCGTCCTGAGTGTGCCCCCAGCGTTCCTTTAGGGTTGGGGGACAGCAAAGACCCCATCCCTTGGGGGCACCTCCTGCCCCGGGACCCCGCAGCGCTGCACAGACCGCAGATGGGACCCCCTCAATCCCCATAATCCTCTTTCGGAACCCCACAGACCTTCCGCTGCTCCCGCAACCCCAACGCCGCCGCCGTCCGGTCCCGCCCCCAGCCCCTCCCCGCCGGTGCGACGGCGGCGCCCCGTGGCCGGAGGCCGAACGGCGGCAACGGTGGGGACCGGCACCGGCACCCTCTGTGGTGGGGGAACCAGAGCCCGAAGGAGCCCGGGGACGGGGGTCCAACGTTGCATCTCCCGTGGGGAAGGGACGGGGACATGGTGTGAACTGGGGATCTCCTGGGCAGCACCCCCAATGGGCAGCATCCCCATGGGCATCAACCCCCGTGGTGGGCAGCACCCCCATGCTGAGCACCCCAATAGGCATCACACCCAAATGACAGCACCCCCCAATTGCTGTGCGTGGGCATCACCTCCCAGTTGGCAACATCCTCCAGTGAGCTGCATCCCCACGGGCATCAGCCACAATGGGCATCACCTCCCAATAGGCAGCACCCCCACGGGCATCACCCCACACTTGACAACACCCCTAGTGGGCATCACCCCCGTAGGCATCATCCCCACGTTCAGCAGCCCCATATTCAGCACCCCAATGAGCAGCACCCCCATGTTGAGCACCCCAACGGGCAGCTCCCTCCGTGGGCAGCGTCCCGCAGTCACGCCCGCCCCGCGGTATGCGGGCAGACCTGCCGGCAGCTCCCTGCCCGCGGGGAGGGACCCTGGGCACCCGCCCGGCACGTTCCGGGGTGCAGGATGCGGCCCTCCTGCGACCGAGGTTCATCTGGCCCTCACTCCTCCTTCCTGCATCCCTATCTCGAGGCCAGGGTGAGGGTCTGCGGTGGGGAGGGATACCGGGATCCCGACGCCTGGATGGATCCCTTGGCACAGATGGAGCCGGAGAGCCAGGGCGTGGAAAAACACGCGGCGTTTATTCCAGTACAAAACCCAATCCCACAGCCTCGCAGCCTCTTCACAGCACAAACGCTCCCCTCCTTGCAGGGGGGACACCCTTCGATGCAGCACCCCCGAACCCCCTTCACCCCCTTCCCCGGGGGCCCGGCGGGGGGATGCCGGGGAGCCCCCAGCTTGGCCGGTTCCTCCCTCGCCCCGGGGGAGGCAGCTCGGGGGTGGGAGACGCGGCGGTTCGGGGTGCAGGGCTGGGATCCCCACGCCGCAGCAGGCTGGACTGGTTTCGGCGGGTGGGAGCCGGCCTCCGGCCTTCCCCACCCGGTTTTACAGCCTTCATTGCCCCATCGCGGCAGGCAGGGCCCGGGGGGGTGCGGGGGTAGAGCACACCTGGGGCCCCTCCTCATAACCCCCCCGGCTTCGAGCCAGGCTGGGGGCAGCTCTGTGGGGCTAAGCCCTGAGACCCGGCATCACAGGGGACAACCCCTACCCGGTGAGGCGGAGCCCCGGCATCCCTGGGGAGCCCCCCTGCTCGGGGGGTCCCTCCCCAGCCCACCTTTAGGGGTGCCCCCAGTTCAGCCCCCCTAAACCTGCCCCAGCAGCACAGGGGGTCCCCAACACTCCAGAGCCCCCCGGCCGCGGCTGGAGCCAGGCTTGGCTGCTAAAATCCAACGGGACACTAGAGTGATGCTACAGCAACATGAGGAGGGTCTTGAGCTCCCCCTCTGGGGTTCCTTCAGGAGGTGAAATCCCAGCCAGCGGCTCCCAGAGGGAATTTTGTGCTGGAAAAGGCAACTGCTGGAGTCGGGGACGTCCTTCGAGAGCTGCGGGCAGCCCAGGTCACCCGAGTCCTGCGGGGGGACGGTCAGTGGCATTTGTGACATGGGGCTGAGGACATGTTCTGAGACCCCCCCAGCGAGACTTCACCTCGTGCTGGGTTTCTCCAGCCCCATAGCTTGTCCCCGGCCCCAGGGCACAGCAGGGCTGCTGTCAGCCTCCTGCACACCAGTGGGGATGGGGACAGGGCTCTTTGGGGGGTCCTACCCCCCATCCCCATCCATAAAACCCACAGCCACAGCTTCGGCCCGAGATGTCCACTCTGCCCGAGTGGCAAAGCCTGGCTTCACCTTAATAAAATAATAATAATTAATAATATTAATTAATAATAATAATAATAATACAATCAAACCCGAACGTTTAGGGGCGCCCTCTGGGCACGGACCCCACTCGACTTCACCTCCACCTCTTCCCCCCAGACCTTGGGGTGCTCCGAGCCCGGGCAGTCCCCACCCAGAGCCCCCAGGATGGGGCCATGCTGGGAGATCGTCCCCCTCAAATCTCCCTCCCTCCCCAGATTCCCAAGTGGTGTGAACTGGTGCTGGCTGGGGGGGCAGAGCCGGGGAAGCCCCGGGTGCCCTGAGCAGCCCCATCTCACCCGACCCCAGTGCTGCCCCCCAACACAACACCCCCCACCCCCAGGTCCCAGTTTCAGCATCTCCTTCTATGTCCAAAGGGTTCTGCCAAAATCCGGGGGATAAGACCCGAAAGGTCTAAAACCCAAGTTTTGTGGTCCACCAGCCAGGGGTGAAGGACAACTATGGGGTGCCCTGGGGAAAGGGGGACAGCCCCAGAGGAGGAAAGATACGGGATCCCTGGTTGGGGGGTGGCCCAGGGACACACAGGGACCTGGGCAGGGACAGCTATGGGGTCCCCGGGGGGGGGGGGGGAACAGGCAGCATGCACAGGGGTTCCCTGCAGATACGGGATCCCCGGGAGGGGCAGCATGCACGGGGAGGAGGGGGGGACAACGCGAGGTGGCCGTGGTCCCCAATGGGAGGGACGGCAGCGTTGTGGTGGATGGGGCTGGGCTGGGGGGGGGGGGGGGGGGAAGCGCCGGGCAGCGCGGCCGTGCCAGGCCGGAGGAATGCGGCCGCCCCGGCTCTCCCGGGACCGCGGCCGCCCGGGAGCTTCCCGCCCGGGGCCGCGGCGGTGGGTGTGGGAAAGCTGCAGGTGTGCGCTTGGGCAACCGCCCGCCGCGCCACGCGCCCGCCCCGGCCATCCCAGCCTTCCCTGTGGGGCGCAAGGAAAAGGGGGTTCACACACCACCCCCCCCCCGGGACCCACAGCGCGGTCCCGTGGCGTGAGGGACCCCCCCGAACCCCGCGTGTCCCGCAGGGGTGCCAGAACCAGCGTGGTTGGCAAAAGGATAGGGCTGGAATGGGGGGGGGGGGGGGGATGAGCCGGGATTGGTAACGCTCATGGAAAGGGATATGGGGAGGGGGCCGGGGGGCTGTGGCTGCTTTCCCCAAGCAAAGGCTCCCGGGTTTCTCCTCTCTCCCTTTCTCCTTCCTCCTCTTTGGGCTGGACGTGCCCAGGCAGCGTCTGCTCCTTCGGCTCCCACTGATGTTGCTCCCAAACAGCCCCACCGCCTGCCAGCAGCCTCCCGAAAGGAGAAAAAAGATGATTTGGGAAACCGGGGGAGGACGGGGGGGGGGGGGGGGGGGGGGAACCGGGGCGGGAGAGCGGGAGCGGGAGCGGGACAAGTGAAACTGCCGCGGGGCAGCTCCGGCTCCAGCGCTCCCCAACCGGCACCGCCGTGCATTGTGTGTGTGTCCCCCCTTCGAGCACAAGGTGCCAGCCCTGCGCCCTCCCATCCCACCCTAAAACCCTTCAGAGACCAGCCCCAAAGGGACACTTCCCCCCCCCAAAAAAAACCCGGGGACCTCCCCACCTCCATCCGTGTCCCCCCCGGGGCTCAGTGGCTCAGTTTGTGGGGGCTGCATTCCCCCCCTCGGGCTCCCGCTTGCCTCCCTTGCCGGCCGACGGGTCCCCAGCGCCCTTGACCTCGGGTTCCGCCCCGTCTTTGCCCCCATCGTGTGTCTTCATGTGCTTGCCCAGGTGATCGCTGCGCATGAAGACCCGGCCGCAGACGGGGCAGGCGAACTTCTTGGCTCCGGTGTGGGTCTGGAGGTGCCGCTGCAGCTCGTCGGAGCGGGTGAAGCGTTTGCCGCAGAAAAGCCAATTGCAGACGAAGGGTCGGTCTCCGCTGTGCCACCGTAAGTGGGCTTTGAGGTGGGACGTCTTGGCGTACGCCTTCCCGCAGCCGGGAATGTGGCAGTTGTGTAGATGCTTCCGTTTCACGCCCTCGGGGCAGGGACCCCCCCTCTCCGCCTCCTGGCAGTTGGGGCAGCGGCACGCCGCCTGCCCCCCGCCCCGCGGCACCGCACGACGGGCACCCTTGGGCCTCCCGCCGCCTTCCACTTCCGGCCCGCGGGGCTCGGGGGGACCCTCCAACGCCTTCGCCCCCTCCGCTCCCAAGAGATGCTGGGCTGGGGGGGGCAGCAGATGGGCAGGGGGAGCGCAGAGCTGATGCTCCCCACCACCGTACCCCCCTAGGGCCGGTGGCAACCCGGGGTGTCCGGGCACTTGCAGCCCCCCGCCTTGCCCGGGGGGCAGCTCCATCCAGCTTGCTCCGGCGTGGAGGTCCCACCAGTTGACACCTCCTTCTTCACCTGGAGCACCGGGATGGGGGGGCCGAAACCAGGGCTCGTAGGGATGCGCCATGTCCGGAGGAGCGGCCGGTAGCAGCTTGGTGTAAGCACCGGGGGCAGCGGGGCCGTCGGTGGGCAGCTCTAACCGCGGGGGTCCATGCGGCTCGTAGGTACCGGGGTTGGCGAAGGCGACGTCGTCCGGACCCACCAGCGGCAGCTCCGGGGGGGGCGGTGGGTTCAGCGGGGTGGCGAATTCGGCGGCGCCCGCCGCGGCGGTGCCGGTGCCGTGGGGTTGGAAGGGCTGCAGCGGCTGCAGGTCCAGGTGGCTCGGCGAGGCGCGGGGCGCGTCCGAGGGCTGAGTCCCCAGGGAGCCGCAGACCGCTGTGAGCATTGCCGAGCGGCGCGGGGCGGAGGCGCAGACAGACCTGCGGGGCCAAGGAGGGGTGGGGAGAGAAGAGCTGTGTGAAACGGGGGGGCACACGCACACCTCCTACACCCCCCCCCCTTACCCCTGCACACACCGGAACCAGTTCCTATCCTGCACTGACATGCACCTCATCACCAGCGATTTGGGGGACACCCCTGAGCCATCAAAGGGGGTTCTGTGCTCTACAGCCCGGTGTGACACCAGGATAGTGGCACCAGGTAGGGGGGTACCCCTTAGCACCCACCCCTATGTGTCTATGGACCCTGTGCCAGTCCCGGTGCTGGTGGGTCACGTTTGTGGCCCAAAGGGGTCGGTGCCTAAGTCCGAAATCTACCAAACCTACCACGATCTGCCTTGTCACCCCCAACCATGTCGCAACTGGGGCCCCCACGGGGACATGAGTGGTGTTCCCAAGCCATGGGGGGACACAGCATCCACAAGGCCACCCTGGCTCTCCCATGTCTCAGCCACACAGGGAAACTATCTCCCTCAACCCTGCTCCTGCCCCAAGCCCCTGTCCTGGCTGTGAGCCCCCAGGGCTGCCGAAGCGGGGGAGGGGGGGAGGGGGGGGCAAAACGCAGCCCCCGGGCTGGTTGGCAGCAGGATGGGGGAGCGGAGCCAGCTGCGGGCCGGCAGCGGAGCCCCGGGGCTGAGCCACCAGCAGCGCTTTGAAGCCGGGCTCCGGGCTGCCTTTGCCTGCGGCCCCGGACCCCCTGGGGCCACCCCTCGGTGCAGCCGCGGACCCCCCGGCACCCGCTGGCTGCCCCCGTACGGCGCCGTGACTCACCGGAGCTGTGCAAACCCCACTGGGGACGGGCTCCACCCCGGTGTCGAAATCCACCTGCCGCCACCGGCTCCCGCCCCCCGACTTCCCACCGGCGCCGGGGTGGGGGGCAGCCGGGACCCCCCCAACCAGCAGTCCCTCCCAGTCTCCATCACCCCTACACCATCCTCCCTGGCTCCCAGCCACCGGAGTGGGATAGGGACAGACCCTCAAGGTCCCTGCTTCTGCACCTGAGCAGGTGCTGAAAGCTTTGGGGTGGGGGATTCCCTGTGCAAAGGGGGCAGAACCACACTGCTCCCCCGTCCTCAGTGTTATAAACCCAGAGCAGGGAGAGGATCTCTAATGCTGAAGACATCCCCCCCCCCAACTGGGGACGCTGTTGTGTCCCAGTGAGGACGCTGTTTTTCCCTGCCGGATGGCACCAAAGGGGACATGGGGACCCCAAAGGGAGCTGGCGGGGGGGGGAGAGGAGGACAAAATCCCCCCAACAGGAACCCCCCCCCATCTGTACTACCAACACTTGTGGGTGTTCAGCCTCCAGCCAGGGTGGTCCCGGGTGGGATGAACCCTCCGGGCCTGGGAACCCGAGCACGTTTAGGGGTGCTGCTTCCCAGGAGTGGCTCAGCTCTGCCTGCCCCAATCCTGGGGGGTTTGACACCAATTTTAGCTGCTGGGAACCATCCCTGTCTCCTGGGGACGCCAGCAGGGTGGGAGAGGGCTGGCACTAAGGGGCTTCATCGCTCACACCCAGCAGCGGTCCCCAGTGGGGTCCTGAGCTCCCCCTGCTCCCTATGGGGACAAGATTGGGGTCACAACCACAAAACCCCATGGTGATGGCATGTCATGGGGCTTTGGGGTGGCACCTGGCACTGCACAGGGTCCCCCAGATCTGGGGACAAAGGGGACATGGCAGCGACGTCCCCCAGCTCTGACAAGAGGAGAAGGGGCCGCCTTAGCATCCAGGCAGGTCCCACTGGACCCAGAGCCAACACAGCCACACCACAGCGAGCTCCGGGCACCCCGCTTCCAAACGTGTGTGTCCCTCCCCCAGCACCGAGCTCCTCAACCAGGTCCCACTGTCCCCACTGCAACTACACCATTCCCTGCTCCGCAGCCAGGAGCAGGGATCAGCACTGAGATGGGATGTGGGGGCTGGAGGAGCGGCTGCTCCAGCAGTGGAGGCTCCCGGGGCACTTTTCCATCCGGGAATGATGACAAAAAGTCCCCAAGGAGCTCCCGGCGTCCCCCTCCCTGGCGGGGCCCGGCGACGCTTTGGCCATTTCACCGCAGGGAAACTGAGGCACCGGCGAGTGATGCGTCCCGTGAGTCACGGCCCGGGCCGGGCAAAGCCTCTGCCCGTCTCCCGCCCCGCCGGTGCCTCGCCCCGCGGCGGGGCTGGGCGGGAGGCGCTGCCCGCAGCCCCGGCCCCGGCCAGGGGAGCCCCGACGGGTGGGTCCGCAGCAGCGGCGGGGCCGGGGACGCGGGTTCGGGGTGATGGTGCTGCGGGATTTGCGGTGATGCTGCGGGCTCGGGCAGGGAGGCGGACGCCGTGGGTTGGGGTAAGCGAGGGGGATGCTGCCGGCTCGCCGCGCTCACCCCGCCGCCCACCCGGTACCAAAGCGAAACTCCCCGAGGCTTTGTTGTGGGGGGGGGGACACGGGACAGTGCCGGTTGCGGCGGGAGGAACGGGACAGGGGACAACCCCCATCGCAACCTCGCACCGACGCTGGGTCCCTGCCCCAAGGGAAGGGGCTCCACGCTGTGAGTTAGGGGGTGGGGACGGACAGAGGGGCGGCGGGGGCAGCGCAGGGGCCGGGAGCCCCGGGGCTCGGTGGCCAGTGGACGCGGCGGGGCGGCAAGCAAAGACTTGCCGGGGCTGGGCTGGGCTGGGGCGCGGAGCCACCGGCAGCACGTTCCCAGCCGCCGGCCGGTCGGGGCTGCCGCGGTAACCCTGACCCTGGCCGGGGGTCCCCACTCGGGGGGGGGGACGGTCCCCTTCTCCTTCACCGCCCGCCGTCCCCCGGTCCCTCCGTCCCGCCCTGCCGCCGCGGCGGGGCCGGGCAGCGCTGGGGGGGTACGTACGGGTCTAACGGCGGCAGCGGTGGGGAGGTCCCGGCGGGTCCGTCCTCATCGGCGTGGCGCGGGCGCTGGTTCCCGAGGGGACCCCAAGGGACCCGCGCGGCTCCCCAGGGACCGGGCACCCACTGGGCCGGGCGAGCAGGAATGGCCGGGTCCCAGCCCGGCGCCCGGCTCTTCCCTCCTCCCCACCGCCCAGCTCCACCCTCCCGGCCCAGGTGATTTTAACCCTTGGAGGCAGAGCCCCAGCCCCGCCGCTTGACAGGAGCCAGGTCCCGGTCCCAGGATCCGGCTCATGAAAGCAGAGGGAGGGGACGGGAAGTTCGCAGCAGACACCGCAAACGAGGGGGGTAATTAAAGAAGAAAGACACAACCGCCTCCCTCCCGCGCCAGTGGCCACCTTCCTCCTGCCAACCCCCCCGACGGGGACCCCTGGACACCCCCCACCTGTCCCCCACCGCCCTGGCTTCTGCCCCCGGGGATGCGCCCCATACCATTCGGGGGGCTCGGAGCCCCCTTTGCGGCTCAGCCCTGAACCATGGGGTTAAATGGGATGGGGACAGGCACAAGGGACAAGTTTTGGGGTCAGAGCTGAGTTGGTGATGGGATGCTGATGGGGGATTTGGGGTTATCCTGACTGAGCTTGTCCTCACTGGGGGTGTCCAACCCTCCTGGCTCCCATGGCCCCACCACCAATGCTGCCAGCACAGGTGGGTGCCAGGAGGGAGAAGCCCCAGGAGATGCCATGCAGCAACACCACCAGCACTTCACCACCGGGGCATCACGTCCCCATTCCGATGGCCACAATACCCAGGCCCCCTTTGGGACCCTCGTGGGCCTGGCGGAAGCCAACCCCACTCCAAAGCCCATGGGAGAAGGTGCTGGTGCCTCTCCGGAGCTGGGATCTGGGCCGATGCCGCATCTCCTGGCGCTTGCCAAGCGCCCGGCCGGGCGGAGGGCGCGGAACTCCTTCGCCTTGGGGAAAAGCTCTTCTGGTTTTCATCATCCCAGGGATGGCTCCGCCGTCACCACCAAAACGCGGCTGCATGTGGGGTGAGCGTGGCCCCATGGCTTGGATGGGAACCCTGGGATGGGCACTCTGAGACAGGCAGCTTGGCTGTACATAGATGGTGGTGAACACACGCTCTGGTGCTCTGCAGAGCACATAGGGGACGTAGCACCACAAACCCAGGGTCTCGCTGCTTCCCCTTCCCAGTACCTGCTGAGAGGTGCTGGGGGCCATCCCCGTCGCAATGGGGCAGGGGATGCTCCGTCCTGGGGACACCCCAGCACTGGCTCTGGGGCCGGGGTGGTGGCCATGGGCTCCTCGGCTGCCTCGCAGGCGCCGCGCCGTAGCCACAGCAGCTCTCCGGGGCAGGGAGCAGTTTGCAGACTTTGCATGTACAGCTCCAGGCACTGCCGGGCCGATCCCGAACCTGATCCCAGTCCCCATCCTGGCTGTGCCGCCACGGGGAGCAGGGACCCCATGGTGGGGATGCTGGCCTGGGTGTCCCCCGGTGCCCAGCTCCTGCTCAGCTGCCAGGAAGGGTGTGCTGGGAAGCATCCTTGTGCTCCGGGGTCTCCTTCCAGTGCTCCAGGGACTGCTGGTCCCTGGCTGGGGGTCCCTGGTGCCGGCTGCCGTGGCTTCTCTCCCACCCATTCCCAGTGTGGCCTCTTTCCCCCCGCATGGAGGGGCTGCGGCATGGGAGGACATGGAACACCATGTGCCTCCTCCAGGGACAAGAGATGAGGAGCTGGGAAGTCCATGACCATGACCCACTTGTGCTGCTGGTTCCAAGCCCCAAAGACCCCCCGGGATGCTCCAGACCCATCCTCAAACACTGCTCCTGGGCTGGGGGAGGGAAGAGATGCCGGGAAGTGGTCAGGGACAGTGGGGGGCTGAGAGGCAGCGGCTGGATGGGGCCATGGTGAGGACCACGGGGACAATGGGGACAGAGTGTCTGGGGGTTCCTGGGACCACACATGGGAGGCAATCGCGCCGATGATGGAGTATTTGGGGGGGGGAGCACCTCCGAGTGTCTGAAACCCTGAGCAGTGCCTTGAAATTACAGGTAATTACAGAACCCATTTGCATACATTGCAACGTGAGGCAAATGCTTTCAGTCACTCACAGGAGCCACCCCCCCTGCTCTGGGGGACCCAGGGGTGCCCGGGGGGGGGTCCTGGGTCCCACTGGGAGCCTGAGTGAGGACCTGAGGGGTCTGTGCTCCCCAAAACTACAGCCGGTACCCTGGTCACCTCCTGCACAGCCTTGGGGACACACACACACAAGGCCTTGGATGCACCCTGGTGGGTGATGGGGGGTGAGAAGGTCTGCTATAGGGCAGGGGCTGTGCTGGGGAGGGGGCATAGCCCTACGGTGCAAGGGTGCTGGGGACACCCCTGTTCTCAGGGGTGGGGGGATGAGGGATGGATGGACAAAGGGATGGAGGGACAGACGGACAGAGGGATGGATAGAGGAGAAGAGGCGCCTCCTGTTCCCCCCAGGGCAAGGGGGATGGAGGGAGGGAGGAGAAGAGATGCCCCCCACCACAAGCCCCCGGGGAGGATGTCAGGGGGCAGAGGGATGGCCAAGGCCCCCCCCCAGCCCCGGGGCAGAGGCTTCAAAGGGCTCCTGGCTCTGGGGACCGGACGCAATTTCCTTCTGCTGCCATAAAACAAATTGGTGTCGGGGGTGTGTGTGTGTGCGCGTGCGTGTGTGCATGCGTGTGCATGTGTGTGCATGCGTGTGCGTGTGCTGTGTCTCTACGTGCGCACCTGCTGCCTGCATGGTGCCTGAGGATGGTGCCCTGGGGGGATCTGCAGTGGGTGCCCATGGGGCTGCGCTGTCTGGGTCGCCCCGGCCTTGGGGGGAGCCCCGGGAGCAGCCACAGGGCCTCAGACAGGGAGGATTTGGGGTTCCCCCCCCGGGCTCAGCACCCAGACAGCTCCCGGGGGGAGACGCTGGACTGGTGCTGTGGGTGCAGCCGGGGGTGCTGGAGGGTGCCGGGGGGGAGCACCCCGAGTCTGCTGGGGCTGGCACAGCAGGGACAGTGCTGGGGGGGGAGCCCCGGGGTGCTCACTGGGGGGATGTCACAGCCCCTGTTGAGCAAACCTGGGGACCGGCACCTGGTCTGGGGTCCCTCAGCCCAAACTGGGACCCAGTGGGGACCTCCAGCACCTCCAGGACAGGGTCCCAAATCCCCACGGCTGCTCCTGGAGGGCACAGACCCATTGTTCCCACATGGGAGTCACTAAAGCCAATGGAGGGGACACAGTCCTATGGCATTAAGGACCTGGGGACCAGTGTCCAGTCTGGGGTCCCTCAGACCCATCGCGGGGTCCCAACCCCCCATGGCACCTCCTGAAGGGCACAGCCCCATCGCTTCCACATAGGAGCCACTAAAGCCAATGGAGGGGACACAGTCCCGTCCCCATTATCCCCATTCCTCCCAGGCTGTGCCATCATGGGGACAGGGGCGCCGGTACCGCTGCGTCCCCGGGGACAGGCTGATGGCAGAGATATCTCCCGGGATTATCGCGACCGGCTTCCCTGCCCGCGGTGCGTGCCCCGAGGCAGCGTTTCTCACCGGGAGCAGGAATTACTGTCGGGACTCGACCTCTGCGACGTGGCGATGGAGCTGGCGGCTCGGCAGGGTTAAACTGGGAGGTTTAATTAGCCCCGGGTTAATCTGCCTCTTCTATCTGCGCCCAACCGGCCCCGGCTGTCAGTCACCGTGTGGGGAAACCTGCCCGGCACTGAGCGCCGTGTGCCGGGATGGGCTGTGCCGGGAGTGGGGATGTACAGGGGATGGGGATGCGCTGGGGATGGGAGTATGGGGATGCGCTGGGGGTGGAACACACGGGTGCACTGGAAACGGGGACATAGGAATTCACCAGGGGTGAGACACGCAGATGCACCAGGGATGGGGCAGTGAGCTACATTGGGGATGGGGCATGTGGCTGCACTGGGAATGGGGACATGGGGATGCACCTGGGATGGGGGAATGGGATGCACTGGGAATGGGATGCAGGGCTGCACTGGGACAGGGACATGTGGCTGCATTAGGGATGGGGACATGCAGATGCACTGGGAATGGGGACATGGGGATGGATGCACTGGGGACAGGGACATGTGGATGCCACAGGGGACAGAGCCACGCAAGTCCTCCCACTTCCACCTCCCCCCGATGCAGGGCTGCACCAGGACCCCCGTGGTGTCCCCATACTGCTGTCCCCATGCCCGGTGTCCCTCAGAGGCTCCACGAAGCATCTTTCACTCCGGAGAATCCATTGCAGCAGCTCCGCAGCTCGGCCGGGAGCGGGGCAGGGACGTGCCGTAATTGCTGCAATTGAGCGTGGGTTTGGGAGCGGGAGCGCAGCACCGGGTACCGGGTCCCTCCTCCAGGTCCTCCCAGTGTCCCCACCTTCCTATGTCCTTGCGTCCTTGTGTCCCCATGTTCCCATGTCCTTGTGTCTCCATGTTCCCATGTCCTTGTGCCCCTGTGTCTCCACGTTCCCATATCTCCATCCCGAACCTGTGTGCCTGTTCCCTGCCTCACTGTATGGACCTGTGTTCTCTGTGTCCCTATGTCCTCGTGTTCCTGTGTCCTCATGTTCCCATCCCAGCTTCACTCTGCAGTCCCCTGTGTCCCTGTCCCCCATCTCCCTGCACAAATCCTTGTCCCTTTGTCCCTGTATCCTCATGTCCCTGTGTCCCCATCCCAGCCTTTCCGTGCCAGGTTGAGGCCCTGTCCCCTGTCTCACTGCACAAACCCTTGTCCCTGTGTCCCCATATCCTCATATTCCCATATCCCCACCCCAGCCTTCCTATGCCAACTTGAGTCTCCATTCCGTGTCTCACTGTACAGACCCATGTCCCTGTATCCCCATGTCTCATTCCAGTCTTTCTGTGCCAATTTGAGGCCCTGTCCCCTGTCTCACTGCACAAACCTTTGTCCCTGTGTTCCCATATCCTCATATTCCCATGTCCTCATCCCAGCCTTTCTATGCCAACTTGAGTCCCCGTCCCCTGTCTCACTGGACAGACCCATGTCCCTGTATCCCCATGTCCCCATCCCAGCCCCGCTGTGCGATCCCCTGTGTCCCTGTCCCCCATCTCACTGCATGGACTCTTGTCCCTGCATCCCCATGTCCCCATATCCTCATGTCCCTGTTCCCGCCCGTATTCCCGCCCCCCCCCCCCCCCCCCCAGCGGCCATGGCCCTATCCCGGGATGGTTGCAGCGATCGTGCCCGCGCTCGCGTCCGCGCCGGGCTCGGAGCCGAGAGCGTCAGCGCCCGCCTGGGGAAACTGAGGCAGGGAGGGGCAGGCTGGGGCTTGTCCCGGCAGCCGGGGCGGGAGCGCCGGGAGCGGAGCCGAGCCCGCGCCGGCACCGGGCCAGGCTGCTCCGTGTCCCCTGCGCTCCGCTGCCTCCCGCCCGCGGGCGTTGCATGGGGCCAGCGGCTCCGCATCCAGGTCCGGGGTCCCCTCACGGTGATGCCGGATGGGGACCCCTCCCCAGGGTGGTCCCCCATCGCGGTTGGAAATGGGATGCGGGTCCAGCAGCACCGCGAGGTACCCGCGTCTCACACGCGCGTGTCCCTGGCACGGCAGCAGCGTCAGTGGCCGCGGTGCCTCCGCTGCCATCGGTGAGCGCGGCCGCAGCCTGGTCCTGGGGGGTGTCCGTGGGGTGTCCATTGGGTGGCCCCCACCCTGGCGACCCCCATAGCCCCCCCTTCTCCGCAGCCCTCCCCTTCCAGCTGCCTCCATCCCATGGTGGGAGCGGGATGAGGGCTCGCAGGGAGCGCACCGAGGGGCACCACCGGGACCCCCGCATGGGGCCGGGGGGTGTCGGAAGGGGGGCCGGGGGCTGAGGCGGGGGTCGGAGGCGCCGGTGCCAGGCGGTGAGTAAGCAGGAGCATGAGGAGGGGAGGTAATTAAAAGGAAGGCACTCGCCACAGCAAGTTCCCACAAATGGAGGCCCCCGGGCCATAGACACTGCACAACAAAGCACCGAGCAATTATTTGGCTCCAGTGGGAGGTGCTGGTCCCTGTGGGGGCTGGAGCCCAGCTGGGCACCCCCGGGGCCCTGGCAAGGCCTGGCACCACGGTGAGGGGCGCTGGGGGGGGGTGATGGGGGACCCCCTCTTCCCCTAGCAGGGCATGGGGTGGCTTTGGAACCCCTGTGGAGGTCGGGAGGAGGATGGGGGGGTGTCACGGCTGCTGGATACCCTGATCCCTGCGAGGGGACTGCGCACCCTGAGCCCCCCCCAAATCCCTCTGAAGAGGTGAGGGACCCCGATCCCCTTCATCACCCTGACCCCTGCGAGGGGACTGCGCACCCTGAGCCCCCCCCCCCAAATCCCTCTGAAGAGGTGGGGGACCCCGACCCCCTTCATCAACCTGACCCCTGTAAGGGGTTTGGGCACCCTGAGCACCCAAACCCCCCTGAGGGGACTGGGGACCCCAACTGCTGCGAGCTGACAGGGCACCCCAATGCCCTCCAAGCACCCCAGCTCCTGCGAGGGGACTGAGGACCATGATCCCCCCCGAGGACCTGAACCCCTGTGAGCACCCCTATCCATGGAAGGAGATGGGGTCCTTCGGGTGCAGTGGGGCTGGGTGCCACCGGGCTTGGGGTGCCCCGTCCCGTGTCCCCCCCCCCTTCTGGGGTGCAGAGCGTGGTGCGGGTGCGTGCGCTGGGGCCCCCCCTCCTGTGCCTCAGTTTCCCCATCTGTGACACGGGGCCGCGGCCCGGCCTGGGCTCAGCTGTGGGGCACCGCTAAGTCCCGTGTCCAGGTGTGGGGGGGGCACCCCCGGCCCCACAGGCGCTGCAGTCCCCGGTGCCAACGTGGGGGGACACGGAGCGGTCGCGGGGTGTGGGGGGGGCGTTAGGACCCATGCGAGGATCCCCGGGACACCCCCGCGGGGACCCCGCCGCCGTCATCAGCCTTCCACGTTCCAGGCCCGCCCCCCCAGGCGCGCTCGACCAATCAGAAGCGGAGCTCTGCTGCCTCCGGTCTTCCATTGTGTGTTCTGCCTGTCAATCAAACAGGCGTCGACCAATCGAGAGGCGGCTCTCAGGTGGCTCCGCCCACGAGGACATCCGCCTCCGCCCGGGTCGAGGCCTGTCAATCAATCAGCGGGCGGTGCCCGGCTGATCTCGCTCCCATTGGCCAGCCGTGCTGTCAATCAGAGATCTGTCCTCCCATTGGCCCCCCCTTCCGTCTGTCACTTCGGAGCGCCCACGCCCATTGGCGGAGCTGCCGCTCCGTCAAGCTCTAAACCGCAGCCGATTGGCTGGCGATAAAACGTCTCGTCGCCTGTTGGCCAGCGCGCAGCCGAGCGGAACGCGGATTGGCCAAGAGGCCGCCGGAGGGCGGGTCCCCAAGGGCGGTGCCCGGGCGGCCCCGGAGGAGGAAGATGGCGCCGTGAGCGGTCGGAGCCGCCGCCGCCGCCGCCGCTCGGGGTCTGTGCGGGCCAGCGGCGGGGCCGGGGGGGGGCGGCCGGGAGGGGTGGGGGGGGCAGCGGCGGAGCCGGGCCCGGAGCGGGAGCGCGGCGTTCCCGGCCCGCCCCCTGCGAGCCCCGGGCGGGCGGGCGGCGCTTCCGGGGCCGGGGCCCGGTCGGGGGCGGGCCCGCAGCCCTCAGCCCGCCTCCCCGGGGACCGCCGGGCGGGGGCTCTGTGGGCGGTGGGGTCCCCCCCCCCGGTGCGCTGAGGGGTGCGGCGGCTCCGGCGCTGTGTGCGGTGGTCGGTGGGGTCCGTGCGGGACCCTGCGGGTGATGGGGGGGGGCGGTGCGGGGCAGCCGCGTCCCGCTCTGCCCCTCGGGCCGGGCGTTACTTCAGCCGCTGCTTCGCTTCCTCCTCCTTGATCGCAGCCGGGACCCCCCCCTCCCCTGCCCCGGCACCGGACACGGAGCAGGCAGCAGCTGTCACAGGCGTGTCTGGGCCAGAGCGGGGTTAAACCAGCAACGGGGACCGGGGCCGCTTTACCCCAGGGTTTGGCTCCGTTTCCTGCTGTTACCGTGCAGACACGCGGGTGCCGGAGCTCATCCGTGCCCGGCTGTGACTACTTCGCATGGCCTCGACAAGCGAATGGGGCCGCCACCGTTGTGTTACCCCTCTGCCTGTGCTTCGTGAGCCCGACTGAGGTTGTCTCTCATGCATCCGGGGGGGCTCTGAGTCACCTTCATGCTCAAGGAGTGAATTAAAACCGGGGTAACCTGAGTGCAGAAAGTTAGGGGTGTGTTCACCTCTGCACCCCAAAACCAGCTCCATCAGGCAGATGGGGAGCAAAGCCTCCCCTCCAGTTGGAGTCCCCATGTGTATTGCTGTGCTAGTTCCTCTTGGAAGGGCGCTGGGAGAGGGTAAAGAGGATATCGTGGTGATAAGGTTTGAAATCGGGGTCTAAAATACACAGAATCTCTCCCGTCCCACTCGCAAAGGGGGTTTTGTAGCTGTATAGGAGCCCCTGTGCTGCCCGAGCTGCAGGACAGGGGTTGGGCGGGACGTGGGTGCTTGGTCCGCGTGTCCTGGGGTAGGAATGAGCCTTGGTGGTGTTTGTTTGAGGAACATAATAAAGGCAATGGTTTGGGAGCCAGGAATCGCTCAGGTTTTGGTTGCTTTGCCCTTTTACAGGGGTGAGGAGAGCCTTGTGGTGTGTGTGGAGATGGTTTCTGTCCTTGTGACAAGCTGAGGACGAGGAGGATGGCTGGGAAAAAGTGGGTTTTATGCATTAGTGCCCTTTGAGTGTCTATGGGAGAAGTTTCTTCTGCTTGAGGCTTGCCTGGGGGCTTAGGGCAAGGCAAACTGGACCTGGAATATATGGGCATGAATAAGCATGTAACAGAGAGCAAGCGATGGGGCAGCGTCTGTGCTGGGGCTGGAGGGCAGCTCCTGCGCCTCTGGAGGGTCTGTATCCCCCAGAGCCCATCCCAAAGCATTCCTTGCAGGCAGTGCTGATCCCATTCCCAGTTCTGTCCTGGCTAAACCTGCACCTTGGTTTCAGTGCGCTGGGAGCAGGTTTGTACCATGTTACACCCTGGGGATGTGAAACTGTCACTGCTGGGCTTGGGACCTGAGTCGGGTGGAGGGATTGCACCGTGGCTCTGCTGCCCCAGTCATTATCCCTTGTTGTTGGTTGAGGTTAATGGGATCTCTCCTGGAATGTGTGTGTGTCTCCGGCCAGCTCAGCAGTGCTCTTTATTTGTAGTCAGGGCTCTTAATCCTCAGCAGTGCCCTAATTCTGCTGAAAGGGAGGGTGCAGCCATTGAGCTCTCTGGGGAGAAAACAGCCTTTTATCAGCAGCCAGCTCTGCTGGGCGCAAGCGTCCGATGCTTCCAGGGAATGGGATGGTCCTTCGCTAAGGAATGGGGTTGTCATTCCCATGCGGTGCCATCAGGGACTCTGAGCTGACCCTTCCCAGGGGATTTGTGTGCTTGGTTCATGGCAGGGCCGTGAAAGAGCCTCGGGAGCAGTGAGGGGTGAGCTGCCTGCCGTGGGCAAGCGGGCTCCTTGGTGACTTGGCTCAGGGCTCCCTTAGTGCTTTCTGTTCAGTGAAAGGCTGCGTGTTCCCAGGGAGGAGCTGTCTGGCTCGGGATGGATGAGGAGCTGAGGGCCTGGTTCCGTGCGAGCGCTGCCTGCATCCCAGGTACCGACAGGACTTTCCTCCCAGCCTTAAACTGGATTAAGACATGACAACCAGCCCTTGTGTGGGAGAGAACAGCCCCAGCGCTGTCCCTGCTGGCTGACGGCTTCAAAGTGAAGGAACCCCCTTATTGTCCGGGGTTCTTGCATCTGTGCGCTGGCAGCGGATGCTGCTTCAAGCAAGGTCAAGTTTGCCCTTCCTGATGCTGGCTGCTGGACGTTGCCCTCAGCCAACCTGTGCCGGTGCCCCCGTTGCGAGTGATGCTGCTGGAGTGTGGAGTTTGCTCCCTTTAAACAAACCCCACACCTTCAGTTTCCCCACCCTTGGATCTCCTGCAGGTCCCTGGGCAGGAGCGGAGGCTGTTAAACAGCGGCTCTGCCTGTGCCAGAGCCGGGCCTGGGATGTGGTTCTTGCCTGCTCCCTGTAAGCCCCAGGAAGCCTCTCGCTGTGCTTAGTCTGGCTGGTTGTGAGCCATTCATGGTGCCAACTGCTTCCCGCTGCTTCGGCATCCAGGCATCCCACAGCACTGGCTTCCCATTGCTGTGGGGATGCGTGGGGCTGCGCTTTGGAGTAAACCTGAAGCATCCACGTTCCTCAGAGAGCCATAATTCCCTATGTGAAGTCAGGACATTGTCAGCAGCCGTAATAAAGAGAGTTCCAAGCCAGACAGGTTCTCTCTGGCACTTTATTGAGGCAAATACTATCAAGGTGTGGAGCCGCACAAGTGGCTGTGGGATGGGGGAGACAGGAGAGTTTGCCAAAGGAAATGTCAAGGATGAAACATCTTCCTAGTCCAGAACAAAGGTTTAGCAAAGGATGGGGGTTTAGGAGTCTCTTTTCCTGGCTTTGCTGGCTTAAACCCTTCAAAAGAAGCTCTTGGAGCTGCCCCAGTGACAAGGAGAGCCTCAGCCTCGGTGTTATCACCCTGCAGCCTTTGGGGCAGCAGAAGGGATTAGTGTTGGAAATTCCAAACTCTCAAGGAAAGGACAAAGGATCACCCCCATCCTCACATTCCCCCTCCAGTCCCTTAAGTGCCCTTTAATTCCATAGAGACTCAGCGTGGTGATGGGCTCTGGCAGCCCGGGTCAGGTGAGGGCTGCAGCTCACTGTAATTGCCGCTTCCCTTTGCTGACAAACAGAGGTCCCATGGGATGGAGGGAGAAGGTGATGAGATGATGGGATTTCCCTGACCCCTTTATAACCCCCCCTGCTGAAGGCATGTGAGTGTGTTTGGGGGATGCAGGGAGAGCCCCTCTGGCGTCGGGGCCTTGTGCTGCAGCTCTTGCTGCTGGTCTCACCCCTCCATCTCTGTGCTTCCTCCTCGCAGATCCAGAGGCAGCATGGCCGCGACTGCTGCCGTCAGCCCCAGCGAATACCTGCAGCCGGCTGCCTCCAGCGCCCAGGTGAGTGCAGGGACATGGCCTGGGGTACACGACAGCAAGCACCATGTCCTTCAGCCGCTCCTGCCTCTGCTGCAACCTTCAGCGCCTCCTGCCTCTGCTGCAGCTGGCATTGCAGCACCAGGAGGAGGGCAGGCTGCAAGGCAGGCCGGGAGCTGCCCTCTGGGCTTGTTCCCAGCTCTTCTGGAGTGTTTGCCTCCTGGGTCACCAGTAGCACAAGGTGGTCTTGGAATTAAAACTGCCTGGGACACTCCAGGTTACATGGTACCAGCATCACTGCAGGGTCCTTGTCGCTGTAAGAATGTAGGCACACAAGTAAAAGGTGATCCCCAGCCTGATGGCTGAAAGCAGCGTGAGGGGGTTCATTTAGACACATGGCGGGGGTAATTAAGCAGCTCCTTTAACAAGGGGTGTCTCATTGGCATGGACTGGATCGCTTTTGACAGCTGTGCACGCTTTCCTTCACTGGCTGCATCTCCAGCTGGGTGGCACAAGCCCCTCTGTCTAACGTGCCCATCTCCTCCTTTGCTCCCCAGGACTCCCAACCATCTCCTCTCGCCCTCCTCGCAGCGACATGTAGCAAAATCGGGCCCCCCGCAGCAGAAGCCGTCGTGACTCCTCCTGCCCCTCCTCAGCCAACGCCGCGCAAGCTCGTCCCCATCAAACCCGCTCCGCTCCCTCTGGGCTCCGGTAAGAACAGCTTTGGGATCCTGTCGTCGAAAGGGAACGTCTTCCAGATCCAAGGCTCTCAGGTCAGCACCTCCTATCCCGGGGGGCAGCTGGTTTTTGCCATCCAGAACCCAACTGTCATCAACAAGGGGACCCGCTCGTCCACCACCAACATCCAGTACCAGGCAGTGCCCCAGATCCAGGCCACGGGGGGACAGACCATCCAGGTGCAGCCCAACCAGATCCAGATTATTCCGGGCACGAATCAAGCCATCCTCACCTCTTCATCTTCCTCTCACAAGCCCGTGCCCATCAAACCAGCTCCGGTGCAGAAGGGTGGAGCTTCCCCAGCGCAGGGCACGAGCAGTGTGGTCAAGTTAAGCGGTGGCAGCAACGTGACTCTGACCCTGCCCGTGAACAACCTGGTGAACGCTGCCGAGCCGGGCGCCCAGGCTCAGCTTCTGGCAGAGAGCACCTCAAAACCCATCAAAAAGCCTCGGAAGAAAGCCATGTCACCCACCCAGCCCACCACGGTGGCCGTAGCCGAGCAGGTGGAGACCGTGTTGATAGAGACCACGGCGGAGAACATCATCCAGGCGGGCAACAACCTGCTGATCGTGCAGAGCCCAGGCTCCGGCCAGCCGGCCGTGGTGCAGCAGGTCCAAGTGGTGCAGCCCAAGCAGGAGCCGCAAGTGGTGCAGATCCCACAGCAAGCCCTGCGTGTGGTCCAGGCTGCCTCTGCCACGCTCCCCACCGTCCCCCAAAAACCCTCCCAGAACTTCCAGATCCAGACGACAGAACCTACTCCTACCCAGGTACCACCTCCCGAGTCCTCCTCCTCCTCCAGGTCTCTGCACTGTTTCTCTTCTGAGCCCCCACCCAGGCGTTTTAGAAAGGTTTTTGTGAGCCACCAGATTCCCAACTTGGCATCCACTTTAGGCATTGCTTGTGTGGATTCTCTGCTGTCTTAAGAAAGGGTTGGGAGCACAGTGGTTCTCTTGGCAGGGCTTTAGGAAGTCTCCCTTGGTGTCTATCTGCTTTTATCATAGAGTCATAGAATGGGTTGGAAAGGACCTTAAGATCATCCAGTTCCAGCCCCTGCCATGGGCAGGGATGCCTCACCCTAGACCATGTCACCCAAATCCCTGTCCAGTCTGGCCTTGAACATTGCCAGGGATGGGGCATTCACCACCTCTCTGGGCACCCCGTGCCAGTGCCTCAGCACCCTCACAGTAAAGAACTTCTTCCTTATATCCAACCTGAACTTCCCCTGTTTCAGTCCTGAACCCATCACCCCTTGTCCTATCACTACAGTCCCTGATGAAGAGCCCCACTCCAGCATCCTCATAGCCCCCTTCACACACTGGAAGGACCTGTAGGAGCAGTGTCCTTGGAAGCTCTGCTGTGCCACCAGCCGGGGTTGGGATGAGGCAGCCTGCTCAGGAGCTCTTGGGAGATGGGGGCTCACAGCCTCTTGGACTGTGTCTTTAGCGTTGCCTTTGGCTGTAAGGCCAGAGCAGCCCTTTGCTGCCACACAGGGCTGGGACCTTTCTTCAGGAGGCCCACAAAGGGTCTTTAGATGCTTGGACAACTGCTCCTTGGCTCGTGGCAGGCCCGGGCTTGTGTGGGAAGGCTGGAGCGGGGGTTCTTCCCTGTATCACTGCCTGCTCTCATCCCTCTTCTCTCCTCCCCTCAGGTCTACTTCAAAACCCCATCGGGTGAGCTGCAGACAGTGCTGCTCCAGGAAGCCCCGGCCATCACCGTGGCTCCATCTGGGACCTCTTGCAGCAGCCCCGTGTCCCGCAGCTCCGGCACGGGGGGTTCCAGCAGCAGCAGCAGCAGCAGCAGCAGGAAACCCACTGTGCGCAAGGAGCGCACCCTGCCCAAGATCGCTCCGGCCGGAGGCATCATCAGCCTGAGCGCGGCGCAGCTGGCGGCCGCAGCCCAGGCCATGCAGACCATCAACATCAACGGCGTGCAAGTGCAGGGCGTGCCTGTCACCATCACCAACAGCGGAGGTGGGCTGTGCCAATGTGGGCAGCAGGATGTGGAACAGAAAGCCCCCCATGCTAGCGGCACTGCTTTGCTTTGCAGCTGGGTGATTGTAGATTTATAAACAGATCCCTTTGTGCCCTGAGGTTTGAGTGGTGCTGATTGGTAAATGTCATCAAGTTCTCGAGGAAGCCCCTGAGTGTTTCGTAGGGTGTCTCTTTGGTGGTTGTGCTGGGTGTTTCCAAGCCTGGCCTGCTTGAGCTGTGTCAGGGAGGGCGGGTTGGAGAGGCAGGCGCCTGCAGGGTCAGGCTCTGCGGTTGTGCCGAGCTGCAGGACATGTCTGAGGGCAGGGCTGAGCCCAGACCAGCTCTGTTTGCGCCTGAGCTCAGGGCAGGGGGAGGCTCAGCCCCTTGGGGTGAGATGGGTGTCCTTGTTCTTACATAGAGCCATGGAATGGTTTGGGTTGGAAGGGACTTTAAAGATCCTCCAGTTCCAACCCCTGCCACAGGCAGGGACACCTTCCACTGGAGCAGGGTGCTCCAAGCCCCTGTGTCCAGCCAGGCCTTAACACTACCAGGGATGGGGCAGCCACAACTTCTCTGGGCACCCTGTGCCAGTGTTTCTCCCTGAGAGCTGGCACCAGCCAGGCCTTGGGCCATGGTGCACCAGGGTTTTCCCACCAGCAGCCCCTTCCAAAGATCACCCTGCCAGGTCCCAGGGCTGGGACATCTCCTGGCATCCACTGGGTTCGATGGCTGCTGGTCTGGGCTTCCGGGAGGGCTGCTTCCGCACACACAGGCTCTGTAAGCGAGGGATCACCGTGCCAAGAGAGTGAACCCAGCCCCTCACCTCTGTGGGGACAAGTGCCTTAAGCCCAAGCCAGCCAGATGTGGCCCTGGCCGGCAGCTGGAGCAGGCTGTGAGCCGCAGACAGCCGCAGAAGGGGCACGTCCCAGCAGCAGCTCTGTCCTCCTGTCCTGCTCCAGCCCCAGCCTGGAGCCGAGGGGAGGGAGCTGTGTCTGAGGGAAGTTTATCTGCTCTCTGATCCAGAAAGACCTGCTGCCTCGTGGTGGTTTCTCCCGCAGCAGGAGCCCTGCCTGGGGTTTGCACTTGGAAGCTGTTCTTTCTTGGCTTAACTAAATGCTGTCAGCATAAAGCAGGGCCCAGTGTGGTTTCCTCCTCCTCCACAGCCACCGTCCTCACCGAGGCTGCTTTAAGGGGGTGTTTAATTGCTGCTTTGCCTGTGAACATGGGGCCAGACATGAGCGATGCCACAGGCAGATGTTGCTGCTGTGCTGCAGGGCAGGGACTGTGCTGCAGCCCTGGCTGGGGAAGGGACAAGGAGGACCTGCTGGGTGCTGCTCATGCGTGCAATGAGTTGAGTCTGGTCTCAGCCTGGACGCAGCAGCACATCCAAAGGGTTGCCCAGCCCTTCGGCTTCCCAATGGATACGGTGGCAGCTTTGCTCTGCCTGCACCCACCTTCCCTCTCTGCTCTCACCCCTCCTTCGCTCCGCTCTCTCCATCCCATGTTCTTCCCGCTGCTCCGGGAGCAGCGATCCCGCTTGCTGACTGCTGACACCCCCCCCCTTCCTTCTTCTTCTTTCCAGCCCCCGTCACGGCTGCCGGGTGCTGTGCACGGCCCAGGCTGCCGCCTCCGTGACGCCCGCGCGTGGAGCGGCCCCTGTGGCTCCGGGGTAAGTCCCGTTTTTTTGGTCAATATATTGCACGTTTTTTCAAAGTTTCTTTTTTTGTTTCCTCTTTTGGTCTTTGCCCCACCCCAAAGGGTCCAAAAAAACCGAAAACTTTGAAAAACCGCACAGTATATTCAGAAAAAAAAGGGACTTACCGCCCCCCCCCCTCCCCTCCCCAACTCCAAACCTCCATCCCGGGGGGGGCCCAGCACGTGGCGGGGCATTGCTGCATGCATGCGGGGCTGGGGGCTTTGAGGCTTGGGGTGTCCCGTGCCACATGCAATATGGGGGGGGGGGTCTTGCCGCCATCTCCGGAGGGTTTCAGCTATTCCCAAGTGAGGAGGAGCAAGGGTTGGATGTGTGGGTGCCCCCCCCCCCGTCCCCCTGAGCAGAGGGGCAGTGTCTGACTCCCCCCTTTTCCTCCCCAGGCCAGCAGCAGCTCACTGTGCAGAACGTGTCCGGCAACAACGTGACCATCAGCGGCTTGAACCCGACCCAGATCCAGCTCCAGATGGAGCAAGCGCTGTCTGGAGAGGCTCAGCCCGGGGAGAAGAGGCGGCGGATGGCGTGTACCTGCCCCAACTGCAAGGACGGGGACAAGAAGTGAGTGTGGAGCGGGGCAGGGGCAGCCCTGCGGGACCAGCACCTGTCCCTTGAGGCTGAGGAGGTTGAAGGAGGGGATTCTCCCCCTCTGCTGTGCTCTGAGGAGCCCCCCCTGCAGTCCCTGATCCAGCTCTGGGGCAGCAGCACAGGAGGGATGTGGAGCTGTTGGAGTGAGCCTGGAGGGGAGCCGTGGGCATGCTGCGAGGGCTGGAGCAGCTCTGCCATGGAGCCAGGCTGAGAGCTGGGCTGGGGCAGCCTGGAGAAGAGAAGGCTCCTGAAGGGGAGACCTCAGAGCAGCTCCAGTGCCTAAAGGGGCTGCAGGGAACCTGGAGAGGGGCTTTGGCCAAGGGATGTAGGGACAGGACAGGGGAACGGCTTTAACTGCCAGAGGGGAGATCGAGATGAGCTCTTGGGCAGAAGCTCTTCCCTATGAGGGTGCTGAGGCACTGGCCCAGGGTGCCCAGAGGAGCTGTGGCTGCCCCATCCCTGGCAGTGCTCAAGGCCAGGCTGGACACAGGGGCTTGGAGCAACTGCTCCAATGGAAGGTGTCCCTGCCCGTGACAGGGGTTGGAGCTGGGTGAGCTTTAAGGTCCCTTCAACCCAACCCATTCCACAGTGTTCCTATCCGTGACCTTCCCTCCGCAGGCCCGGCGATGCAGGGAAGAAGAAGCACATCTGCCACATCCCCGAGTGTGGGAGGACCTTCCGGAAGACCTCCCTGCTGCGGGCCCACGTGCGCCTGCACACGGGCGAGCGCCCCTTCGTCTGCAACTGGGTGTTCTGCGGGAAGCGCTTCACACGCAGCGACGAGCTGCAGCGACACGCGCGCACGCACACAGGTCTGTGCCCAATCCCCCCCTCCAATCCCATCCCGGCCCTCGGGATGCACTGAGATAAGGACTGGGATGATCCTGGGCCACCTGTCAAGTTGTCCTGGGGAGTCTGGAGAGCTTGGGGCGGGGGGGGGTCTCTGGGTGACACGCGAAGGGGCTGCAATGGGGACCTGTTGCAGGGGTGTTGCTGCCACCCTGTCCTGGCGGTGGCTGCAGGGACGTAAAGCAGATCTGTGAGACGGTGGCCGTCACCTCCTGACCCACGGTTGCTCTCCCCCGCAGGTGACAAACGCTTCGAGTGCGCTCAGTGCCAGAAGCGCTTCATGCGGAGCGACCACCTCACGAAGCACTATAAAACCCACCTGGTCACCAAGAACTTGTAGGGCCAGGAGCTGCCCCACGGCCGAGCGGACAGAGCCCAGCCAGGGGTCACCACCCAGCAGTGCCACGGAGAGGAGCCCTCGGGGACATCCTCCTGCCCTTGGCCGATGCCACCACGCAGCAGCAGCCACCGCTTCCAAAGGGTGCGAGGGGCCGACCCTCCCTGCGGATCCCGGGATCCGGCAGCATTCCGGAGCTGGGTACGGAGGGGACTGCGCACGCCGGTGCGGGCGGGCTGGGAGAGGCTCCACAGCACATTCCTACTTTATATTTAAAGTCTTATAAATAGCTATAAATATCTATATAACCCCTTTGGAAGGTCCCTTTTTTCTATGGAGATCGTTGCCTTACGCTCCCCGCTCCCGATGACGAACACTGTGTATTGTGAGCACTCTTTTGAATCTATTTAATTTCTGCTGCCCATTTCGCCCCCTTTTCTCCTAACACTGCCTTGTTTTCCAACACTGAAGAGTTGTTTTTCCTTTCCCTCCCATGATTTCGCTCTCCCCTCTTCCCCTTTTCCGAGCGATGTGGCGTTTCCCCCCCAGTTTTGGGATGCGAGTCCCTGTCCCTCCCCTGCCGCCCGCCCCCCTGTGTATAGTGTACATTGTACCATAGATTCTATTGCTTTTGTGTTTACTACATGTTTCGAAAAGAAAACCGTATGGCTTTGTTATTTTTGAGCTTTTAAATTAAACCAAATCCACTTTATTTCGTAGTTGTAACCGCCCAGGGTTGTTTCCTGCCGTAGGTGACAAAGCTGTCACACTCCATGAACTGTAACTGTGGAGCCAGCCGGGAGCTTTCCTTGCTAAATAAACTCAGTCACCGGAGGCAAAGCCACTGCAGCGTCTGCCACCAGGGTCCTTGGTGCCCTGAGCTGGCGCTGCGTGTGAGCAGGGCAGCAGGAGCTTCCTTGGCCTCAAACCAAGTGGGTTTAGGAACAGGAATCCCAAATACCGCTGGAAACGAACTGATTTACAGGGAAACGGGCCTGGATGCGCGGAGCCGCTGCGTGCCTGCGGGAGCAGCTCTGCCACCAGGGCTGCTGGATCTGCGTGCGGCACTGAGGGACACCAGCACTGGCATCGCGACCAGCCTTCATCCCTGCCAGCACCCGTTCCCTGCTGCTGGAGCGAGCAGGACACGTGGCCAGGAGCTCTACCACCGTGGGGCTGACCCAGTTGGTGTCTGCAGGGTGAATCCTCCAGCCGCAGCCCCTCTATAACCACGAGGACACGATCCCAACATCCCGGCGCATCCCTCCTGGTCCCCTCTCTCTCCATCCGTGGCATCAGAGGGAGCTCCACGCTCATCCCCTCCGTGTGGACCTCAGCTGGGTCTCAGCTCACTCCATCTTCTCCACGGCGCACCGGGACGTGCCACGCTTGCTGTTGATGACAGCGTTGAAGTTGCAATCATGGCCACGCACGCAGGGGCCAGACCCTGTTTGCAGGTGGCACCATGACCATGGGACCCCCTCACCCCGTCCCACCCTCCTGGTCCCCCCTACCTTCAGTGGCACTGCCCACGGGCACGGGCAGGCGGAGGGGATGCTCCCTGGTGGGGGTGTTGTGGGCAATGCGCTGCCCCGTGGCTGAGGACCGGGACAGCATCTCCTGTGAGAAGTAATGGAGCAGGCGCCGGGTCATGAGCTTGGGCTTATCCTTGGGGACCTGCGAGAGGTCGTCCAGCTGCGGGTGGGTGATGTAGACCCCTAAGTTGGGCACCAGCTCCAGTTCAGGCCTCCCATTCTCCTGTGGTGAAGGGGGAGAGCTCTTGTCTGGGTCCTGGATGGAGACCCTGGGGTACTCTTGACACCCTCCAGACCTTGGGCCCACTTCTGTGTCCCCTCTGCTCCAACCAGAGCTCTGTGCCTGGTGGCACCCCAGGAGCCCCATCCAGCCCCTCCGTGCACCTCAACAGGAGATGCCCAGCGCAGGGAGCCGCCGAGCAGCATGTGCCCCCCGCTCTGCTCCCGGAGGCAGGGGGTGTCAGTGAGCGTGGCTGGGGGGGGGCCTGGACCCCTCCTTGGTGCTGGGGCAGGGGCTGGAGGCTCCGGGCAGGCGCAGGGGCTCCATGGGCTGTCGGTCAGGGCACAGCTCTGCTCCCCAGGGGTGGGCGAGGAGGGGGGGCTGGAGCCCCCCAGCCTGTGGGGACAGAGTGGGGTTGCTGGGGACAGTGCTGAGGACACCCATGGCTGCGGCGCACGGCCTCCATGGGGCACGGAGCCACATGGGGTGGCACACAGGGACACGCGGGGATCCATACCTACCCCTGTGGCCACGTTGCTCTCCAGCAGCCCCATCAGCCCCTTGAACTGGATTTGCTGTCACTGATGGTCGCCGGGGTCACAACAGGGGCTCAGCCATGGGCAGGACCAGCACATCCCCATCACCGGTCCCCTCATCTGCCCCAGCGCCACCCACAAGCTGGGTCCCCACGGCTGGGTGCTGGAGAGGGGCTCTTCATCAGGGACTGGAGCGGTAGGACAGGGGTGATGGGTTCAAAATAAGGCAGAAGCTCTTCCCTGTGAGGGTGCTGAGGCGCTGGCACAGGGTGCCCGGAGAAGCTGTGGCTGCCCCATCCCTGGCAGTGCTCAAGGCCAGGTTGGACACAGGGGCTTGGAGCAACTGCTCCGGTGGAAGGTGTCCCTGCGCGTGGCAGGGGTTGGAGCTGGGGGAGGTTTAAGGCCCCTTCCAACCCACCCCGTGACGCGCAGCGCTGCTGCCGTTCCCAATGCAGCTCCTCCTCCAGGCTGCGGACGGGGCTCCGGAGCTGCCGGTCCCCCGCCACCGAGGCGGCGCTCACGGTGCGGAGCGGCCCCGTCCCGGGCCGCCAGCGCCCGCCGCAGCTCCCGCACCTCGGCGGTCACCGAGCGCCGCCGCGGGGGCCTCCCCGCGCATGGCGATGGAGCGGGGTCCGAGCGGGGGTCGCAGCCCCTTCCCCATAGGGGACTCAGGGATGCGCCCCTGCCCCGTGCCTGCCGCGGGCCCGGACCCCCGTGCGCTCATCCTGCTCGGGAGGGACCTGCGGGGGGGACACGGGGTGGAACCCGGCATCCCCATTGGCCCCGTCCCCGGAGCCCCCCCTCGGCCCCATGTCGTGCCCTCGCCTCCCTTGTCCCCAGTGACCCCAAATCCCCACGTCCCCCCCCGCGCCCCTCCTCCTACCCGCAGCCCCTGTGCCCCCCCCCCCAGTGCCCCCCCCCACCCCGTCCCCGCGGGACGCTGTACCTTTAAGAGCCCCTCCACGTGTCTGTTTACAGCCCTCGCACTCCGGACGGGAGTCCCGCCCCCTCCTCCTCCTCCTCCTCCAATTGGCTCCAAGCGCTCCTTGTCCGTCACTGCGGAGGGCGCTTCCTATTGGCTGTGAGGAGGGGAGAGGCACAGCCGCGGACGGGACCATTGCGGTGCCGCAGTGCGGGGGGGGGGGTGTCCGCTCGGCTCCGCTCGGCGCCCATCGGCCGGGATGGACCTGGGGCCGCTGCGGAAGAGCTATCGAGGGGACGAGGAGGTGCGGACAAGGGGGGGGCAAAGGGAGGGGTGCGATGGGTCCTTGGTCTGGCTGTGACCTGGGGCCGCCCTGACCCCCCCCGGGCTGCCCCGAGGCCTGGAGTGACCCACACACGTGCTGGTGGTGACCGTGGGGCCGGGGTGAGCCCCCCCCTCCCGCGGCTGCCCCCAAGACCCGGGGTTCCCCCCCTTGCCCTGGAGCTGCGGTCACCCCATGCCCTGCATGGAACCCCCGGGGGGGGGCGCTGGGGTCACCCCATGCCCTGCATGGATCCCCCGGGGTGGGGGGGGTTCCATGTCCTGGCCGTGCCCTTGTCTCTGCTGTGCCCCCCCCCCAGCGCTGGCGGTGTCCCCAAGGGTGCCCCCCCTCCACCGTGTCCCCGGTGTCCCCAGGCCTTCGAGGAGCAGCACTTGGCCTCCCGTGACCCCATCCAGCAGTTCCGAGTCTGGTTCGAGGAGGCCGTGAGCTGCCCGGACGTGGGGGAGGCCAATGCCATGTGCTTGGCGACCTGCACCAGGTGAGGATGGGGGGGGAACCCTCCCACTGCGACCTGGACGCGATGGAGAGGTGAGAGCCTCGAGAGGAGCATCACCGTCATGGAGGGGGGGGATTGTCCCCGTGCACTGCGCTCTGGGGTGCCCCCCCTGCAGTCCTGGTCCAGCTCTGGGGCAGCGGCACAGAGGGACGTGGAGCTGTTGGATGAGGCCATGGGGATGCTGCGAGGGTTGGAGCAGCTCTGCTCATGGAGCCAGGCTGAGAGCTGGGCTGGGGCAGCCTGGAGAAGAGAAGGCTCCTGAAGGGGAGACCTCAGAGCAGCTCCAGGGCCTGAAGGGGCTGCAGGGAACCTGGAGAGGGGCTTTGGACAAGGGATGGAGGGACAGGACAGGGGAATGGCTTTAACTGCCAGAGGGGAGACTGAGATGAGCTCTTGGGCAGAAGCTGTTCCCTGTGAGGGTGCTGAGGTGCTGGCACAGGGTGCCCAGAGAAGCTGTGGCTGCCCCATCCCTGGCAGTGCTCAAGGCCAGGTTGGACACAGGGGCTTGGAGCAGCTGCTCTGTGGAAGGTATGGGCAGGGGGTTGGAATTGGATGAGCTTTGAGGTCCCTTCCAGCACACCCCATTCCATGGTGATTCTATGGTCCCCTCTGCAGGGACGGGAAGCCCTCAGCCCGCATGGTGCTGCTGAAGGGCTTCGGGCAGGATGGTTTCCGCTTCTTTACCAACCACGAGAGCCGCAAGGGGAAGGAGCTGGTGAGGCTGCAGCTATGGGGGATCCAAGGGGGGGATCCTGGGGAGGGAGCACCGGGGCCGTGGCTCTCAGAGAGGGTGAAAGCAGCCTCAGGTTGGGTCCTGCTTCTGGAGTCCTCTGGTCCCTCGCATCTCCTCCCTGTTGCATCCCAGGATATGAATCCCTTCGCCTCGCTGGTCTTCTACTGGGAGCCCCTCAACCGGCAGGTGAGTTGTGTTCCCGCAGGGATATGGGGAGCAGAGGGAGCACCCATAGGTCAGGCCCTTGGCACGTGGGTGCTCCACGCTTGGGGTGGGATTTTGGGGCTCACACTTGGATGGGTCCCAGCCCCTGGGGGGGATGAGACGTGATGGCGGGTACCCACTATTAGGGGGGTACCCATTATTAGAGGGATACCCATCATTAGGGGGGTACCCTATTATTAGGGTGGTACCCATTATTAGGGGGATCGGAGCAGTTCCTCACATGGGGTCCATGTGGCCCCATTGATGGGGTGATGGTGCCTGGCACAGGTCCGGATTGAGGGCTCAGGTGAAGCGGCTGCCGGAGGAGGAATCGGAGCAGTACTTCCATTCCCGCCCCAGGAGCAGCCAGATCGGGGCTGTGGTCAGCCGGCAGAGCACCGTCATTCCAGACCGGGAGGTGAGCAGCCACCCCGTTCCCCATGGAACAGCCGGGAGCTCCGGCGCTTCCCTCCTGCTCACCGCTTCCCCTGCAGTACCTAAGGAAGAGGAACGCGGAGCTGGAGGAGCGGTACCGGGATGCGCCGGTGCCGAAGCCGCCGTACTGGTGAGTGCTGGGGGCTGCGGCGCGGTGCTGGTGCCCTCTGGACCCCACTGAGCCCCGTGGTGCTGTGCCAGGGGGGGTTACATCCTGCACCCGGACGTGGTGGAGTTCTGGCAGGGGCAGACCAACCGCCTGCACGACCGCATCGTCTTCCGGCGGCTGCGGGACGGCTCCGAGCCGCTGGGTGCCATGAGCCACCGTGGTGAGGGCCCGTGGGTCTTCGAGCGCCTATCGCCCTGATGTCCTCTGTCCATCGGGAGCGTTGTCCGTGCTTATCCCTTGGGAATGGGGTCGGAAGCTGCCCTGCTCAGTGCTGGGTGCTGGGGGGGTGGGGGGGCTCTGCTCCAGCCCCATTGTACCGGCTCCTTCCCCACCTGCTCCTGCTTAATTCATCATGTTCATGGTTGTGGATGGACCAAGACAGACCCCAGTGATCCCCCCCACGGACGCCACTGCATCATGTTTAGAGCCCTGCAAGTGGGCAAGAACTGATTTAATTGTGCCAGAACTTATTTAATCGTGGCATTAATGCCACCCGTGCTCGTGGCTGTGCATTGCCACCACCGTACCCCATCTCCCTGTAACCAGGGGACCCCAACCGGGGGGTTCCTCTCTCTGTTTCCTCCCCCCCCTCCAGCTGCTTGGCCAAGCTTGGACATAATAAATCCCAATCATTGCAGCGCTGCACGCTGGGTCTGGTTAATATTTACCCACATGGGGCCGGGCTGCACTCCCCAGAGCCGGTGCAGCCCGAGGGATCCCGGTCCCATGGGGTGCTGCAGCCCTCCATCCCCTGGGTCACATCCCCTCTTGATGTTCACCCTCCCTGGCTCCGTGTTTGCTCTCCCGGTCACTGGTTCTCAGGGCAGGATCGTGCCCCATGGATGGGGATCCCATTGGGGTGGGTGGCAGTGAGAGGGGACAGTGGGGACAACAGGAAGTGGCAGCTCCATGGCCCAGGGAGGAGCAGGGTGGGGAGATGGGGTTCTCCCACCCATCCAAGTGCTGGGAGCCCAGACACCACGGGGATGGGCGCAGCTGAGCCTATGGGCACCGAATCCATGCTGACACCTCCCTGCTCTCCCTCCCTTCCGTGTGGGGCAGGATCCCAGATGCTCTGGGGACAAAGAGCAGGCTGTGAGCTGGGGCAGAGCAAACAGAGCGAACCCGGGGGGGTTGGGGGGGGGTTGGACTCCGGCACTTGGCACCATTCGGCTTTTGTCATAGCTGGGAAGTGGCTGCTGCTGTTGACTTCAGGTTCGGCCGCACCCAGCAACATGGGGAGGGCACCCAGGGGTGGCAGCACCTGGGGATGGGCACCCCCGTGCCCCCCCCCTTTCCGCAGGGTCAGGGGTTCCTGGTGGTGGCACCTTTGGCTCTGCCAGGCTGGGGCTGGGGGTCCCCTGAGCTCCCCCCATCCAAGCGGCCTTTGCTTCCGCACTCCGTTTATTAACAATGGTTAATTATCAGCTTCTGACAACCCCGACAGCCCCAGCCTGGCTCTGGGTGCTTCCAGGACCAGGAAGCGATTCCCAGGCATGAGCAGGAATCTGGCTCCTCCTGGGAAGCCCAGAGCCCCCCATGGAGGCAGTTCAGGGGTGACTTTCCCCTTAGGGTTGTTCCCTCTGTGTCACATCCCTCGTTTTGGGGGTGATTCTGGCAAGGACATGGCTCTGCATCGCTGGCTCTGCCCGTGGCCACGCAGCCCCTTGGGCTTGGGGACGAGCCGGGGGGTCCCCATGGAACCCCCCCGCAGGAGTGATGGGTAGGAGGGGATTGGGAATGGGATCGGAGCCGCGGTAGAACTGGGTGTGCGATGAGTGCGGTGCTCCGTGGCAAGTAACCAGGGTGAGCATCCTCATCCCAGCATGAACCAGTCAGTGCGCGGGGGTCCCCTCCAGTCCAGGAGCCTGGCTCTGATTCCCAGTTCTCCCTCCGCCCTTGGGGTGCTGCGAACCCCGCGGCTGCAGTTAACCAGAGTCTTTGCTTGTCCCTTCAATCAACACCGGTCATTTCCCCTTCGGAATCCCCATGGGCCGGCATTCCCGGGAGCTGGCGATGATCCGGGTCACTTCTCCTCCTGCTCGCTGCCGGGGCAGAGGTTGGGGTTCTCGGCCAGCGTCGCCCTCACTTTCTTCTTTTCCTTGAAGCGCCCCGAGTTGGAGACCTTGACGTGCTTTGCCCTTGCTGCTCTTGTCCACCAGCTTCTCCAGCCGCGCCGCAAACCCGGGCGGCCCCTCCGGCCCCGGCCCTTCCTGGCTGGCACCGGCACCGGCACCGAGGCTGTCGGGGCTCTCGTACAGCACCGTGGGTACCGACTGCCGCTTCCGCAGGAAGGTCAGCTTCCACCAGCCGTGGCTCTCGGCCATCGCCGCTGCGCCCTGGCGTGGAGATAGGGGATGGAATCCTTCCTGGGGTGTCCCACGGCATTCCCAAGCCAAGGAGTGGGATGGGTGAGGGATGTGGGTTGTTGATTTGTGCCATGTTTGCCGAAGGTGGTTCTCCCGCTGGCTGTGCTATAGGGGACACAGGGCAGGAGGTGCTGGGAGGGATGCTCCAGTGATTTGGGCATTGCCAAGCTCCAGGGACACGCTCCGGTGGGAGCTGCCGGATCCGCCACAGGAGTGGATAGGGAGGGAGCCCAGTGAGCAAACAGGAAGAGGAACTGGGGAGCAGGTGGGAGCTGTGGAGGTGCCAGGGGCCCTGCCCCATGCCCAGCTCTGCTGCACGGGCCCTGGCTGCATCCCGGAAGGCTCCAGCAATCCAGGAAGGCTCCAGTGCTGAGTGTGGCTCCAGGGCAGGGACCGGGGAAGGCGGCTCCCGAGCAGAGGAGCCAAATGGGATCCCCTGCAGGAAGGGGATTCCCAGCGCCCCATCCCTGTCCTCGGGGCCAGCACAGCTCCACGACCCCACAGCACTCAGCTCCTCCCGGATGGTGCCTTTGGCATCGCTTTCAGGTGCCAGGATAAGGGGACAAAGACACCGAGACAGTGACCACCATCCCAGGTGGACACCAGGTGTCCCCGGGGGCTCATGTGCTGTGTCGTCCCCCCCCCGTAGCTCCGTGCCCCCTCGTGCCAGAGCCGGGTGGGATCTGTCACCAAACCATGCGCTGGGGCTGGCGCTGGTGCCTCCCGCATCCCGCTCCCCACCACGGGCACCCCATTCCCTGGTACCTGCACCTCCCGCTGTCTGCCGCAGCCGCCCGGCTCGGGCGGCCCTGGGATGGCTCCCGCTGGGATCGGTACCTGCCGCTGCCCCGTTTGCTGCCGGTCAAGGTGAACCCGCGACCAAACCCCTCCTGCGTGAGCAAACAGCGGGGCCGGGCCAGGCCGCGGCTGAATATTCATGACGGGGGAACCCGGGGCTGAACCCCAGCCCTGGCTCCCCGCGGCTCCGGCTGCCGGCGCTGCCCATGGCACCCATTGCCCGTGCCCCGAGGGCCGGTGTGAGGCGGGCACCGGCGCTGCCCACGGAGCGCTGCGGGCAGCCGGGGGTTAAGGGCATGAGGCGGGAGCGGTCTCGGTGGGATCAGCCGAAACCAGCGGCTGCCAGACCGGTTCCTGCCTCCCGCTGCCCCCCCCCCGCCCCCGGCTCCCGCTGCCCCGCGGGCACCCGCGCTGCCTCCTCTCCCCCGTGGCACATCCCATAGGGACACACAGGGATCCCCCCTCGGGGTCCCGCGGGCATCCCGGGGTGGCTGCTCCCGGTGGGAACAGCACCGAGAGGCTGGAACAGCGCCAAGATGTTCCCATAGCCCTGAGGGATATGGGATCTGCGTCGGGTCCTCCCCCCTCTGCCGCAAAGGGGTCCCCAAGGGACACAGGATCCCCGGATGGGTGGCTGGGGATCCTCGAGGGATCTGCTCAAGGGACCCAGGATTTCCTGAGGATCCCAGGGGGGATCCAGGCTCTGTGCTGGGGCACTAAAGCGGTCCCTGAGGGATCCGGGATCTGCTCCGGGCCCCTCCCTGCAAAGGGATCCTCAAGGGACCCACGATCCCCCGAGGAGCGGATGGGGACTCCCGGGGGGATCCCTGCTCCGTGCTGGGGCACAAAGCGGCCCCTGAGGGACCCGGGATCCGCTCCGCGGGGAGAAGGGAATTCCCATAGGAACACCCCAGGGATCAACCACCGGGATGCGCTGCACTGCGCAAGCGCGCTGCCCGCTGCCTCCCTCCCTCCCGATTGGTCAGCGCCGCCTCCTCCCCAGCCAACCGGGGCGCCGGCGCGTGGCGTTGTCGCTATGCCGCTCCCTTCTGATTGGTCCAAAGGGGCGGGGTCCTTTAGACGGAGCTCGTTCTGATTGGATGAAATACACGGCGCCGTGGCCGGGGATTGGCTGAGGCGGGGGGAGGGGGAGTGACGGGGGGGGAGACAGCGGAACTGGAGCGGTGGCATCATGCAGGTCGGGATCGGGACCGGGATCGGGACCGGGATCGGGACCGGGACCGGGATGAGGATGGGGATGGGGATCGGGACCGGGATCAGGATCGGGACCGGGACCGGGATGAGGATGGGGATCGGGATCGGGATCGGGACTGGGATCGGGATCGGGACCGGGATGAGGATGGGGATGGGGATCGGGACAGGGATCGGGATGGGGACGGGGACCGGGATGAGGATGGGGATCGGGATCGGGACCGGGATCGGGACCGGGATCGGGATCGGGACCGGGATGAGGATGGGGATCGGGACCGGGATCACGATCGGGATCGGGACCGGGATCGCGATCGGGACTGGGATCGGGATCGGGGACAGGGACGGGGCAGTAGGGAAGGGGCCCCGGTCCCGGTCCAGCCCCGCCGCGCTCCATCGGCCGCCTCTCGCCCCCCGCAGGTCTCTCCCCAGGACTACCAGAACGTGCCCATCGACATCCAGACCGGGAAGCTCCTGGGTACGGGCACCCCTACACGGTGGGATGGGGTCGGGGGTCCGGGCACTCGTGCCCTCGGTGCCGTGCGGGGTTGCTCCCACCCTTTCCCCTCCAGCCCTTCCCGGAGCTTGGGAAGGAGCCGGGGCTTCATCCCTGTGTTGGGGATGGGGCACACGGGAGCCTCGGGGGGTGACCCCATCTCGGTGAGCCCCCCCCGGCACCTCTGTCCGTGCTGACCCCTGCACCACAGACTGGCTGGTGGACAGGAGACACTGCAACCTGAAATGGCAGAGCCAGGTCCTGGCCATCCGTGAGAAGATCAACGCGGCCATCCAGGACATGCCGGAGAACCAGGAGATAAAGCAGCTGCTGGATGGGGCCTGTGAGTGCGCCCTGGGGCTGGGGGGACCCCTGGCAGGTACCGCAGTGACCGCATCCCTCCCTCCATCGCAGACCTGCACTACTTCCACTGCCTGAGGATCGTGGAGATCCTCAAGGGCACCGAGGCATCCACCAAGAACCTCTTTGGGCGCTACTCGTCCCAGCGCATGAAGGTGAGCCTGGACCATGGGGGCATGGGGTGATGGGCTGGTGTTCACTCATCCTTCCTCACCTTCTCCTTCCTCCTCAGGACTGGCAGGAGATCGTGTCCCTCTACGAGAAGGAGAACACCTACCTGGGTGAGGTAGCTCCGGAGGGAGCCCTTTGGAGGGGGTCAGGGGATGGCTTTCAGTCTCCAAACTGGGATGAAGATGGGGTGTGCAGGGAAAGGGGGCAGGATGCGCTGGGCTACCAAGTCCCACTGTGGCTGGGAAAGCGGCCCAGGTGGCTGCGGCACCCCGAGGACCTCCTGGGTGTCTGACCCAGGCTCTCAGCGCCTGCCTCCCCCCCGTGCAGCCGAGCTCGCCAGCCTCCTGGTGCGCAGCATCAGCTATGAGATCCCATCGCTGCGGAAGCAGATCAGCCGGTGCCAGCAGGCGCAGCAGGACTTTGTGCGCCGCGAGGAGGAATGCCAGCTGGGAGCAGCGGAGCTGCGGGAGCGCTTCTGCTCCTCCTGCAAGCAGTACGGCATCACCGTGAGTGACCCCGCTGCTGCGCTCCTCCCTCCCCAACACAGCCCCCAGCGCCAGCATTGGGCTCCTCAGGATGTCCCCATGCAGCTGAGGGTGACCCCTGCAACGCTCCGTCTCCTTCCTGCTCGTGTAAGCAGAGGGTGAAGGCACCACAGGGAGGCTTTGGCTGCTCTGTCCCCAGGGTGACAACGTGCGCCAGGAGCTGCTGGCCTTGGTGAAGGACCTGCCAGTCGCTGCTGTCTGAGGTCGGGGCAGGAGCCAGCGCGCTCACCGAGGCCGTTGAGCTGTACCAGGCCTGCGTGGAGTTCGTGTGCGAGAGGTGGGTTTGGGGGTGCAGGGACCCCCCCATGTCTCCTCCCCATGGAGGTTGGGCTGGGGCTCACCCTGAGGGACCCTGATGGGGTTTGGGGGTGCCGGGCACTGATGTCCCCACGGGGGCCGTCAGCCCTGCAGAGGTGGTGGTGCCCCTGCTGCGCTTCGTGGGGAGCAGAGGCAACACCACCGTGTACGAGTGGAGGACGGGGCTGCAGCCGCTGCGCTGTGGAGCGTCCGGAGCTGCAGGAGGTGCCGGAGCAGCCCAAGGAGGACTCGGTACGTTCCAGCCGGGCTGCGGTGCTGGGGGGAGCCCCATCCGGCTCTGCCCCCATTGGGGTCTCAGGGGCTCTCTTGTTCTTCTCCTCACAGATTGACTGGGGAGACTTCACGCTGGAGCCAGCTGCAGGTGGGTGATGGTGCTGCTGCCAATGGGGGAGCCCAGAGTGAGGGGATCGACTGGGGGATCACCATAGAGCCCGGTCCTCAGGTGTGTTGTGTGCACCTGGGGTCTGGCCCTGCACCAGGGCCGGGCTGGGGCCCTGAGGGTGTCCCCGGCACCCCAATCTCACACTGTGCCCGTCCTTCTGCAGCAGGATGATGGTATTGACTGGGGAGATGGGGAGAGCCAGGAAGTGCAGATCACGGTGCTGGAGGCCGGCACTGAGGGTGAGTGCAGCTGCAAAGGGACATGAGGGATCCAAATCACAGAATCCCAGCCTGGTTTGGGCTGTAGGGATCTTAAAGCTCATCACGGGCAGGGACACCTTCCACCAGAGCAGCTTGCTGCAAGCCCCAGTGTCCAACCTGGCCTTGAACACTGCCAGGGATGGGGCAGCCACAGCTTCTCTGGGCACCCTGTGCCAGCGCCTCAGCACCCTCACAGGGGAGAGCTTCTGCCTTATCTCCAACCTGAACTTTCCCTGTTTCAGTTTAAACCCATCACCTCTTGTCCTACCACTGCCCCCCCGCCTTCACTCCCCATGCAAGACCCTGACCCTACTAAACAGTGCCATGGGGTGATGCTGTATGGGACAAGTTGGGTTTTGGGGTGCCTGAGCCATGGAGATCCCTCCCTGCTCATCCCCAGTGCCCGAGGGGGTTGCCTGCGGCTCCGATGCCCTGACGCTCCTGGAACACACCGAGACCCGGAGCCAGTTCATTGATGAGCTCATGGAGGTGAGGACGCTGCGGGAGCTGGGTATGGGGCATCACATCGCCATAGTGGAGTGTCCCCCCAACCCCTGTCCCCGCAGCTGGAGCTGTTCCTGTCCCAGCGCCTGGAGGAGATGGAGGAAGAGGCCGACATCGTGGCCATGACCCAGTTCCAACTGGCTCCTGCTGTGCTCCAGGGCCAAACCAGCGCCCATGTGAGCTCACTGCTGGCCGCCACGCAGGCTCTGCTGGGCCAGCTCTGCACCCGCAGCATGCAGCACCTCTTCATGATCCTCGCCTCGCCCAGGTCCTCAATGGGGTCATAGGGATGGGGCTATAGGGCTCTGCGGGAGGTGTCCCATGGTAGGGCCGGGGGTGACGGGGTCCTGGCTCTCCCCTGCAGGTACGTGGACCGTGTCAGTGAGCTGCTGCGGCAGAAGCTGAAGCAGGCGGAGCTGCTGCTGGCCAAGAAGGAGCTGATGGGCCAGAAGAGGCGGGAGGCCCTGGCGGAGCAGGGGGCACTGGAGCCCAAGCTGGACCGGCTGATGGAGAGGACCAAGGAGCTGCAGAAGCTGGTGAGGGAGGGAGGGAAGGAGACCCCACAGGGCCCCCCCTTTGTCCCCCACAGCCGTTCATCCGTCTCTGCCCCTGTCTTGCAGATCGAAGCCGACATCTCCAAGCGCTACAATGGGCGGCCAGTGAACCTGATGGGCATCTCCCTATGAGAGAGGGGCAGAGGGGGTCCTGCTCCCCAACCCATCCCCCCCACCATTCACAGTCTTGGGGTGCTGGTGATGTGTCTGTGGCCTCGGTGAGGGGGTGGATGTTGCTGAATAAAGCCAAAACCCTTTTCCCTCCCATCGCTGTGCACTTAGGTGGGGAGAGGAGCCCCTCAATCCCCTGGGTTTGGGTCTCGGTGGGGTTTGGGGTCTAGGGATGTGTGTGGGACATGGGGGGACCCAGAGAATAAGACTGGCCCCCCCCTCAGCATCGTCATCCGTTGGCGTCGCTCATTGGCCACACCCCTCCTGCCACGCCATTGGTCCCCGTGCTTCTCTTGTCCCGCCCCCTCCCGCTGTACTGTTGCTCATTGGTCGGGCTCTGCTGTAGGGCTGGACCCCCCGTAGGGCGGGAGCGGGATGTGGGCATCCCTCCCTGCATCCCTCCATCCCTGTTTGCATCCCTCCATCCCTCCTTGCATCCCTTTGTCCCTCCATCCACCCCTGCATCCTTTCCTGCACCCTTCCATCCCCCTTGCGCCCTCTCAGCCAATTTTTGAGGTGCAGAAGCTGGGTCCAAAGTCTCCAGGGGCCTCGACCAGATCCTCCCATCCCCCTGAACCTCCCCCCGGCTCCTCCTGCGCTCTGCTCCGGGGCTCTCACAGCCATGGGGTCAGCATGGCCATGGGGCTCCATGGGGCTGGCAGGGTGCTGTGGGGTGGCCAGCAGGGATGGGGGGTGCCCCCCCCCTGTGCCAGAGCCCCCATTATCCCTGTGTCACTTGTGGGAGCCTTTGTGCTCCTCCTCTTTGTTCTCTGCTCCCTCTCTGGGGGCTGCCCGGGAGGGGGGACCCAGGGCTGGGGGGGTGTTGGGGATCGGGGGGGGGCTCCTGCGCAGGGGTTCCCGCGCTCCCCGGTTCTGCCGGCAGGTGGCGCTGCAGGATAGCGGGTACTCAGTGCCGGTAGGGGCGGGGCTAAGGTAGGGGTTGGGCGTGGCCGTGTGCCACATAAGGAGTGCGCCCCGGGAGGGGGTGTGGCTATGCAAATGAGGCCCCTGCCCTTGCTGAGGGAGCTTCGGGCGGCGGCGGTGGGACGCAGCTGGGTTGGAGCCGGGATGGAGCCGGGATGGAGCCGGGATGGGGCCGGGATGGAGCCTCCGTTATCCCATCCCGGCGAACCCCGCTGTGGGTGTGCAACCTTGGAGGTGTCAGCGAGGGGAGATGGCTTGGAGGGCTGCAGGGCCCAAGACATTTAGCTCACACATAAACGTTCACACATTCAGCTTCTTCTCTGACAGTTGAGAGGTGATTCCCTAGCTTGGGAATGGGGCTGACTGCGAAGAGGAGCAGGGATTTGGGAATGACGCAGGGGCCCCCATGTGCCTCTAAGACAACCGCTGCCCCTCCTGCACAACCTCTCCTGCGCAGCCCTCAGCTCGCAGCTGAGCAGCAGAGGGGGAAGCTGCCCCCAGGCAGGGGCAGGCGGTGCTGCAGGGGCAAAAGGATGGACAGAGCCACCCTGCCTGGGTACCTCCCAATGGCTCTGCACTGCTGCTCACCCCCAAAGCCCGTCCTGAGGCCAGAAGGGCTCTGTTTAAAGCAGGTCTGTCACTGGAGTCCAGACACCGCTTTCTTCCTGCTATTGGAGAACCAACATGAAGGAACACAGGCGCTGGGTGGTGCAGAAAGCCCCACACGGCCTCCTGCTCAGCAGGTAGATCCCTCACCTGAGGGGCAGGGGGACCACAGCATCTCTGCACAGCAGGGACCCCGAGCCTGCAGCAGGACTCACACACACAGCTCATGTCTGTGTTCAGGTTCTTGCAGGGAGCGGATGGAGGGTTCCCCCCTCTTCCACCAGCTCAGCTGCCTCCCCAGGCACAGAGAACCCCTGCCCGGCTGCAGCGGGGCAGGCACCCTCATGGAGATGCTCGATGTCGGAGAGGAGCACCACGTCCGGCACTGCCCTGTGCATGCACACAGAGAGGAGGGTGAGTGAGGCAGGAGCACCTGTGAGGTGCCCACACTGCCAAGGGGACCCAGCAACAGCTCCACTGTCACTTCCCAGCCAGCACCTTCCAAGGCAGACGGGAGCAGTGTGTCCTGTCCCTCCATCCAGCACTCACTAATGCTCCACTCCTGCTGGCACCGATGTGCTCCATGAAACCCCTGGGGCTCCATTCCAGAACTGAAAAGGAGCCTTCAAGGGGGGGTGGATACAGCCAAACAAGGAAATGAAAAGGCAGCCATGCAGGAAACCGAGCCAGAGCCTGTATCATTACCTGGGATGTTTTGCATTTCAGATGGGCTTCTCAGAAAATTACTGCTTCCACAGCGACTTCCTCTGGACCCGAGGCAGTGCAGGACCAGTATAAAAACCATCGCAGCTCTTGACTCTCTCATCCACTCCACTCAGCTTCTTCTCCTTCAGCAGCAAGTGAGTTGGAAGCTGTGAGCTGTACTGGGGCTTGGGGTGGCCTGTCCTGGGAGGGGAACTGGGGAGAAGGTTTGGTGTGGAGAGGGACTGGGTTTGGGCTGAGGGGATTCTTGGGCTCATGGCTTGGAAAGAACTTCCCTGGGCCTGGTTCTCGGTGATGGAAAGGATCCTCCTGCTGCCTGCAGAGCAGGTCCTTCGTCCACGTGTGTCTGAGGTGCTGGGGGCTGTGCTAGGGCAGGGCTGGGAGGGGGTTGTGGTGGGAGAGGGAAGGGGAGAGAAGGGCTTGTGCCGAGAGCGGCTGGGACTGAGCTGAGGGGGCTGCTGGGCTTGGAGGTGGTGAGCGTGTGCTGGGCCAGGAGGTGCCTTGGCTTGGCCAGGGTTGTGGGCAGAGCTGCTGCTCCCGTGTGCCATCCTCTGCTTGCCCCTGCCCTGTGTCCAGGTGAAGCTCCAGCATCCAGACATGTCCTGCTGCAACCCGTGCGTGCCCTGCCAGCCCTGCGGCCCGACCCCGCTGGCCAACAGCTGCAATGAGTGCTGTGTCAGGCAGTGCCAGAGCTCCACCGTCGTCATTGAGCCTTCCCCCGTGGTGGTGACCCTGCCCGGTCCCATCCTCAGCTCCTTCCCGCAGAACACCGTTGTGGGCTCCTCCACCTCCGCTGCCGTTGGCAGCATCCTCAGCTCTGAGGGAGTGCCCATTAACTCCGGAGGCTTCGACCTCTCCTGCATCACCAACCGCTACTGCGGCACCAGGTGCAGGCCCTGCTAAAGCTGCTGCAGACACCCCACAGAAGGACACCAGGAACCCAGGAGATGGTGATGGACTGAGCACAGACATCCCGGCCGTTGCTCTCAGAGGCACTGAGCATCCGTGGCTCCACCTGCAAAGGAAGGCAGGAGGAGGCATACCCGGGCTGTCTGAAAATGTGGCTCTTTCTGACTTGCCTGTTCTCTCCCTCTTCTTCATCTCTCCTTTTTCTCTGTTGTCTTCCTCTCCCTGGGCTGTAATGACTTGCTAAGACCCATCAGAGGAGGTACCTACTGCCCCTCTTCCTCTCAGGGGCAGGCAGATACCCGGTGCAAACTCCAGCCTGGCCAAGGGACACAGGTTCCAAGGTCCCCTGGTGCTCCCTGCACTATGGTCCTGCTCAGAGGAACTCCTTTCCCTCTATCAACTCATTAAAGTTCTGCTGCATCCCAGCCTTGGCTTCTGTGTGGTCCTTCTGTCTCTGGATGCAGTCCCCAGCTGCCAGAGGGAACAGCGTCACTCTGGGGAGATCTTGCAGGCAAAAGGGGAGCCATCGGTGTTCCCAAAGGAAGGGAAGGGTGTGACACAGGCCCCGGGATCTGTTCAAGACACTGAGGAAGATGTCCCTGGCTCCTGTAGGGCCAGCAACCATCAACTTGCTCCTTTCCTGCACACAGATGCCCTCCTCAGCCATTGAGAAAGGGATGGGTAGAGTTTTGTCTTCCAGCCCCACTGCTCACCACGCATTTCCCATCCTTTGCCACGTGCCTTCTGCAGCAGGGATAGCTCCAGTTTTGCAGAGCATCAGCAGCCCCCTCTTCCACCTCCAGTGCTGGCACCCAAATGCGCTGCCTGACCCCGTGTGCCACCAGCTTCCTCCAGGACAAAGCCTTCTCCAAACCTCAGCCCAAAAGGTGGAATGAAACACCCCAAGGGCTGCCCGGGATCCCACACCTCTGCCCCAGGGAGCCTTTCTCCTCCCATCACCCAGTAGTTAAAGCACTTGCTTGGTCAAACCAGCTTGTGGGCTGCCAGGCTGCCTAAGGGGAGCCGTGCACCTACATAGGCAGGTAGGAACCTACACAGGCGGGTAAGAACCTACACAGGCGGGTAGGAACCTACACAGGCGGGTAGGAACCTACACAGGTGGGTAGGAACCTACACAGGCGGGTAAGAACCTACACAGGTGGGTAGGAACCCACACAGGCGGGTAGGAACCTACACAGGCGGGTAGGAACCTACATAAGCAGGTAGGAACATACATAGGCAGGTAGGAACCTACACAGGCAGGTAGGAATCTACACAGGTGGGTAGGAAACTGCACAGGTGGGTAGAAACCTACATAGGCAGGTAGGAACCTACATAGGCGGGTAGGAACATACATAGGCGGGTAGGAACATACATAGGCGGGTAGGAACCTACATAGGCGGGTAGGAACATACATAGGCGGGTAGGAACCTACATAGGTGGGTAGGAACCTACATAGGCGGGTAGGAACCTACACAGGTGGGTAGGAACCCACACAGGCGGGTAGGAACCTACAGACATTCCAGAGCTGGCACAGCAGTGCTCAGGCAGGACAGAACCCTCACAAGCCATCCACAGCAAAGCAAAAGGCTCCCTGGGGAACTGCTGTGGAATCCCAATGCACAAGGACTCCAGAATGGTTTTCTCTGGGAAGCAGCTGAGGATGGGGCTGGGCAGGGTCACCACCGCAGGGGAAGGCTCAATGACAATCATACAGCGCTGGCACTGCCTGACACAGGGCTCATTGGAGCTGATGGGCAGTGGGGCTCTCTGCAGGGCAGCCACTGGTCATAGCAGGATGTGTCTCTTGAGAGAGGGTGGGAAAAAGCAGAGCATGGGGTTGGATGAGGAGCAGCCTTTCAATCCTCAATCCAAGGTACCCACTGTGTGAGGAGGTAGGGGCTATGCAGCAAAGCGCATGTAATCCCTTGCCTTCAGATCTCAAGGACCCTGCAAAGAGCATCCAGGCCAAAGAAGGCTTCTGTCTAGTCCAGAGCTCAGAATCCACTTCATGGAATCCTCAGTATCCCTTCATCCTTTCCTCCACTTCCTACTTTCATTGTAAGCAGCCCCATGCCTCATCACAGGGCTGAGCTGAGATGTTCATTCAGGCAGGACCACATCATGGAGGAAGAGACCAGAGCTTCCAACTCTCCTGTTCCACAAGGAGTGAAGTTGATGAGTTAAGAATGGTCCTGGTCCTGCTGATCCTTCGTGGAAGTAATAATTTCCTGGAAGGCTCATCTGAGTTGCAAAACACGCCAGCTAATGGCATGGCCTGTGTTTGAGATTCCTGCACCATTATCTTTTAATTCCTGTGTTTATACCATGTTCGCTCCCCCATGGATATTTACTTCAAGGGCTGATGAGAATTCCAGGAATTCCCAGGGCAGGATTATGTCATTGTTCTCATAACATGGGTCTGAAGTGCTGGAGGGTTCCCTTGCAGGCTGGAGGCATTGTTGTGGGGCACTCCTATAGGGCTGTTTTCAGCCCAATTGGCAGGGAAAGGCAAGCTCCTTCCAGCCCTGCAGTCCTTGACCAGCCATCCTGCCATGTGTGAGGACAGGTTGGATGGAGTCGGGCAGCATGGTCAATAGTGAGGTGTCCCTGTGTGGGATAATACAGGAAGGGGGATGCAATCACCAAACCCACAAACTTGATAGACAAGGGATAGCAATAACCGAGCCTAGAAGTCTCCCTCCCACAGCTAATTGATGAGCCCTTAAAACACAGGCATAGCTCTGGGGAAAGGCCACCCTGACTTTGCAACTGATAAGAAGGGGAAAATGGGATGAACTTAAGGATTTGGGAAACTCAAGGGCAGCCTATGGGACTAACAAATATCCTTTGCTGCTGCCCTGCTTATCTCTTTAGTTGGCTAAGGATAGGAACAGTTGATAGGACCAAAGGCTTTGTGCTTTGCCCTGGCATTGATGTCCTCTCTAATGGCAAGGATGAGGGGATACAGCTCCCTCTTTCCATCCGGAACTGATGTGTGGTGCTGTTCTACAGCCTCCCTGTGTCCTTGGTCACCCTTTTGTGAGCTGTTTCATGAACTGCACTAATGAACCCTCTTGGCTTGGTGTCGAGTTCGTGGAACCCAGTGTTATTCTTGTGTCAGAGGAGATGACTTCTGGGTGAGGCAAGGTTGAACCGTGCCCTGAGGTGGTGAGTCCCTGGGTACCAGGGTGTGTGGAAGGATTTGGGTAAGTGCCTGGAGTGGTTGTCACCTCCTGTAGCTGCAGTGTTGCACTGGAACAGGCTGCACCCCTGCCACCTGAGAGAGGGGTGCCCAGTGAAAACCAGCAGGTTTCAGCGCTGTACTGGGGCTTGACCTGTGCCTATCGAGCTGGGCATGGGGTGGCCCCACAGCTCCCTCAAGTCTGCTTTGACCTCCAGCTTCTTCACAGACCTCTTTGACCTGGACTGTCCCTCTGTCTCTTCTCCCATCTTCCCTCATCAGCCTGCTCTTCACCCATCTGTTTCTGTCCTTTCCTCTGTGTCTCTCTGTATGATGCTGACATCCTCTGGGAACTCTTTCTCTTGTCATCTCTGATAGTTCCTGACTGCCTCTGGTCAAGAAGACCCATCTGACATGTTGCTGTTAGCTTTTGCCTTAAAAAAGAAGTGGTTTCTTGTTTGGTTTCTTTGCAAACAAGCTCAGATACACAATCATAATCGCTTGTATTCACAGGCGGTGGGGACTCCACTTCGGGACTGGTACTGGTACTAACTCATGAACTACCTCAGCCCTACATGTCTGGCTCTGGAGGGCTGGGTAGGGTACCAGTACCATCGACCTGTGCCTCTGTCTGCTAGCCATGGACTCTAGATCAGGTGATGGAAAGGAAGAGAAGGCAGAGATGAAGCTGTCCCTAGGTATTATTGTCTCCTTATCCCTACTCCTGCCACGCTCTGGAGCCATCCTCTTCTTGAATGTGCTCCAAGGCCAGTGATCCAGGCCCATCTGGGAAGAGATAGAGCAAGGCTTCAAGGACTGATGGTCATTTGCTATGGAGTAGTCAGGAATTTCCTCCTCAGCCCCAAGGGATGCAGCACAAAAGGTAACCCAGTGCAATGAGTCCAACCCTCTCTTCCACAGGGAATAAGGAAAAGTCATTTTTTGCAAACAACATAAATCATCTCCAGGAAGCCACCTATTTCCCTAAGCAGAGTGGAAGAGTTCCCATGGAAGAAGAAGGACTCAGAGGCCCAGGCTTGGATGCAGCACAACTTTAATGAGTGTAAAGAAGAAAAGGGGGTGGCTCACAGGGAGCACCAGGGGCAACCAGCCAAGATGCAGTGCAGCTCCTGCAGGGTGTCCGTCTGCCTGTCCCTCACAGGGAGGGAGGGAGGGAGGCCAAGAGGTCCCCACTGGGCTGGTGCAGGAGGTGGAGACAGGAAAGGAACAGAGAGGAGAGTGGGAGAAGGAAACAGCAGCGAGAAGCTCTATCTCCTGTCCAGATCCATGTTGTGAGGTCTTGGAGGTCCGTGCCCGAGGACGTTGGCAGCAGCTTTAGCAGGGTCTGCAGCAGTAGCGGTTGGTGATGCAGGAGAGGTCGAAGCCCCCAGAGTTGATGGGCACTCCCTCGCAGCTGAGGATGCTGCCAACGGCAGCGGAGGTGGAGGAGCCCACAACGGTGTTCTGCGGGAAGGAGCTGAGGATGGGGCCGGGCAGGGTCACCACCACGGGGGAAGGCTCAATGACGACGGTGGAGCTCTGGCACTGCCTGACACAGCACTCATTGCAGCTGTTGGCCAGCGGGGTCGGGCCGCAGGGCTGGCAGGGCACGCACGGGTTGCAGCAGGACATGTCTGGATGCTGGAGCTTCACCTGGACACAGGGCAGGGGCAAGCAGAGGATGGCACACGGGAGCAGCAGCTCTGCCCACAACCCTGGCCAAGCCAAGGCACCTCCTGGCCCAGCACACGCTCACCACCTCCAAGCCCAGCAGCCACCTCAGCTCAGTCCCAGCCGCTCTCGGCACAAGCCCTTCTCTCCCCTTCCCTCTCCCACCACAACCCCCTCCCAGCCCTGCCCTAGCACAGCCCCCAGCACCTCAGACACACGTGGACGAAGGACCTGCTCTGCAGGCAGCAGGACAAGAGGCTTCACACTCACCTGATTGCCAGGAGAAGGAGGCGAGAGAAGTGGATGGAGAGCAGAGAACTGGGCTGCCTTTTATAGGCGTCCTGCAGTGCCTCAGGCCCAGAGGCACCTTTGTGGCCCGAGTAATTTCCTGACCAGCTCCTGGCAAATGCAAACCCTCCCAGGTAATGGCAGGGGCCGTGTCCCGGTTTCCGGCACTGCTGCCTTTTCATTTCCCGCCTCGTGTGCTTTGCCATAGGAAGGCTTCTGTAAGCGTGCGGATGAGAAGCCCGAGGGTTTCCGGGCAGAAACACGTGAGCGCAGCAGAAGCCTCCCATCAAGGGCTGGTGGCATCCGTGCAGGCAGGGGATGTGCTCCTGGCTCATTCCTGTGGCCTCGCTTGTGGCCGCACTGTGGGAAATGGGCGCCGCTCCGGTGCTCCTCTCCACCTGCCCAAGGACCCCCATGGGACAGGACGTCCACAGAGGTGCCCAGGGCACCAGAATGCAGTCTCTGCCTCCTGCATCCTCCATTTCCTGCTTTAGGTACACGGAGAAGGACCAGGAAAGCCTGCCGCCTATGCAGAGCCTTGACCCTTCAGCAATCCCCTTCTGATGCAGGGTTGCTGGTGACCGGCATGGGACACAGGCTCCTCATGTCCAGCCCATTGCCACGTACACTCTGCAGCACATCCGCCTGCTGCTGAGTGAGGTGGGGTCTGAGACCTTGCACCAAACAGGTATTGAAGTGAAGGCACAGGGCTGCAGATGCTGATCTCCTGTGAGATGTAGGACAGGCTCCCTGGGTCTCCCGGGGCAGCCACAGAGCCTTCAGTCCAACTCCGTTGGGGATCAAGCACCAGGACTCCCGTATCCCCCATCCAGATCGCTCGGGGGAGCTCCCAGCTGTGTCTGGGAAGGCCGGGAAGTGTGACTGAGGGTGAACCAACCAAACCCTGCTGATTTGTCGTGAGCACATCAGGCAAAGTCCCTCCTGACGCAGGTGGAAACCTGTGCCACAAGGGCCGCGTCCACATCCCGCTGTGCTGCGGGAAGGTGGGGCCATGAATGGGGAGGGAAGTGGGGGCAGTGAAAAAGAGGAGGGATGGGGCGAAGGCGTTTGAAGGTTTGCGACCGTTTCTCACCATCCCGATCTATTTCTCATTGCCAACTGATGAAATGAACCTTCCCCAAGTCAGGTCTCTTTTGCCCGTGACGGTAGTTGGGAATAATCCCTCTGCCGGTATCTCAACCCACGACCTCTTCACCTGACTTTCTCCTCTGTCCTCTTGGGCAAGGAGAGGAAGAAAGCAGCAGCGTGGCTCTGGAAGCCAGCCACGCTCCTCTTAGTCCTGCACCAATTACTGCAATTAGCAGTGCCAGGAGGGTTTGTCATTTCCATGTCCTTCCTGCTTTCTCTCTGTGCCACCAGGAACACTCTCTTTCTCCTGCTGATGTTTCCCTCCGAGGAGCGTGGGCCATGATCTCCGAGGGTCTTTGCACTTGTGTACCTGGGCACAAGGCGCAGGTTCAGAGGCATGGGCAGAGCAGAGCCCAGCATCGCTCTTGACACAGCCTCACATGAGCAAGTTCAAGCCCTGGGAGCCGCGTGCGCAGGAAGCTGTGAAGGGGCTGTGCTGCGCTGATGCTTTGCTTTCTGCTGCTCTGACTCTGCTAGCAAAGCTCTCCCATCAGAACCAGTGACAGAGGAGAAGCACTTGCTCCCTCGGTCACCCCAGACCTCCTTCCTCTGCCTTTCCTTCCCCAGGCTCCCATCCTTCGGTGCCTGTCTCTCCAGCTCCATCCCCTCTCAACGCTGGCTTGCTGGGAGAACAAGGGGACCATCTCTGGGCAGACATGCAGCGAGGGAAGGGCTCACGGTCGCTGGCTGTGGAGGAGCCAGAGAGGTCGTTCTCAGCTCTGCGGGACAGTGTCTACAGGAGGCCACAGACCGTGTGTGCTGCCCTCCCTGTCCCCTAGCAATGAGAAAGGGTCCACTTGCTCACAGGTTTCTTCCCTTCTTTCCTCCCTGCACGGCTTTAGGGGGCATGCAGAGAGCAAAGGACCACACAGAGCCAGAGGCTGGGATGCAACAGAGTTTAATATTAGAGTCTGAAGAAGGAAAGGAGATGTCTCGAGAGGAGGCCGCACGGAAAGGATCCAGATGGGCACCCAGGAGTCAGTGCCCCATGGTCGGATAGGGGTGGGCAGGTGCCCCCTAAGCCCTCTTTGGTGGACCTCAAGGCTGCAGGGAGCAGAAAGCAGCAAAGGTAAAGGAGGGAAAGCACAGAGTGGAGGAAGGGAATGAGAGGCAGAGGCCATGCTTTCCGAGAGCCCAGGCTGGCCCCTTCCACGGGGCTGACACCCTTTGCAGGAGGAATGGGGCACGCTCAGCCCCTCTCCAAGCCATGGCCGCAGTCTCCGTCGTTCAGTCTGGAGTCATCTTCTGTGTTCACGGGGCTGCTCGTCTGGGCTGGCACCGGTGCCTTTAGCAGGGTCTGCACCTGGTGCCGCAGTAGCGGTTGGTGATGCAGGAGAGGTCGAAGCCCCCGGAGTTGATGGGCACTCCCTCGGAGCTGAGGATGCTGCCAACGGCAGCGGAGGTGGAGGAGCCCACAACGGTGTTCTGTGGGGAGGAGCTGAGGATGGGGCCGGGCAGGGTCACCACCACGGGGGAAGGCTCAATGACGACGACGGAGCTCTGGCACTGCCTGACACAGCACTCATTGCAGCTGCTGGCCAGCGCGGACGGGCCGCAGGGCTGGCAGGGCTGGCAGGGCTGGCAGGGCTGGCAGGGCTCGCACGTCTGGCACTTCTCAGAGCAGGACATGGCTCGGGGCTGCAGCTTCACCTGGCAGAGAGGGCTGGGAGGGGGCAGAGCACAGGGACACGTGAGGAACAGCCCGCAGCGACACCCAAGGCAGGACAAGGCACCTCTCGGGTGGGGAGGTGGAGGCTGTGCAGGGGGAACAAGGGATCCTTTGCCTGAGCCCTGCCAGACCTTCACACAGCATCACAGCACTGTTTGCAGCCCAAGAGCCACCCCAGCCCACCCCAGCCTCTCTGCATCACAGACCGTCTCCCCTCTGCCCTCTCCCACAACCACCATCTCAGAGCTCTAACACCACCAAGGAGCAGGTGTCAGCTGAGATGTCCTTGCAGGCTGCACCCTGTCCTATAGGAGGAGGTGGGTGAGAACGGGGGCTCCAGCTCACCTGGTTCCCAAGGACAGGCTGGTGGCAGAAGAGAGCTTGAGAGAGTGAGCCCTTGGGCTGGCTTTTATACTGACCCCACACTGCCTCAGGCACCAGGGCAGACACCGCACAGGCAACGATTGTCTGCACGTTCCTAATGAACGGAAACATCGCAGGTAATGACATGGGATGTGCTGCTGATTCCCTCTATGCTGCCGTTGCGCTTCCTGGTTTATGTCATGCCCTGTTCCCTCACTATTGTTTCTTTGGAGTGCTGGGATGAGAGGTGCCATGATTTGTGGGACAAGTGTGCGTCAGTGTGGGCCGAAGACACAAGGTAAGTGCCAGAGGGGTCCAGCGCAGGCCGGTGATGTCAGCCTGGGTTCACCTGGGTGGGTTTTGTATGAGCCTGCTGAGAGGAAGGCCCCCAGCCGCTCCCAGCCCTCCCACCCTTAATTCTTCCCCAAAGGCTCCTCTGAGTAGGTGCCTTGTCCTCTCTTTCCTTCCTTCCTGTTACCTGAGGGGACACAGAGAGGGTCACAGCACTCAGGTCTCACTGAGGAGAACCCCAAATCTCCAGCCAATTCTTTCCATGCTGCCTCCAGGCTGCCTCAAGGGGCTGAGCTGCTTCCCAGGACTCACATGAAAAACTTGGCATTCCAGGGATCTACTGTCCCTGTGGGGATGGGGGAGCCCTTTGCCATGACTGGCCCATGTCCAGAGCCAGGAGCCACGGGAAAAGGAGTGAGAGCCTGGGAGGATGGGAGGAGGAAGGAGGTGAACATCAGCCTGGAGCCCATACCTGCGCTGACACATGCTCATCCCAGCACTCAAAAGAAGCATTTTTGAGGGAACGGGCATGACATAAACCAGGAAGCGCAACGGCAGCATAGAGGGAATCAGCAGCACATCCCATGTCATTACCTGCGATGTTTCCGTTCATTAGGAACGTGCAGACAATCGTTGCCTGTGCGGTGTCTGCCCTGGTGCCTGAGGCAGTGTGGGGTCAGTATAAAAGCCAGCCCAAGGGCTCACTCTCTCAAGCTCTCTTCTGCCACCAGCCTGTCCTTGGGAACCAGGTGAGCTGGAGCCCCCGTTCTCACCCACCTCCTCCTATAGGACAGGGTGCAGCCTGCAAGGACATCTCAGCTGACACCTGCTCCTTGGTGGTGTTAGAGCTCTGAGATGGTGGTTGTGGGAGAGGGCAGAGGGGAGACGGTCTGTGATGCAGAGAGGCTGGGGTGGGCTGGGGTGGCTCTTGGGCTGCAAACAGTGCTGTGATGCTGTGTGAAGGTCTGGCAGGGCTCAGGCAAAGGATCCCTTGTTCCCCCTGCACAGCCTCCACCTCCCCACCCGAGAGGTGCCTTGTCCTGCCTTGGGTGTCGCTGCGGGCTGTTCCTCACGTGTCCCTGTGCTCTGCTCCCTCCCTGCCCTCTCTGCCAGGTGAAGCTGCAGCCCTGAGCCATGTCCTGCTCTGAGAAGTGCCAGACGTGCGAGCCCTGCCAGCCCTGCCAGCCCTGCCAGCCCTGCCAGCCCTGCGGCCCGTCCGCGCTGGCCAGCAGCTGCAATGAGTGCTGTGTCAGGCAGTGCCAGAGCTCCGTCGTCGTCATTGAGCCTTCCCCCGTGGTGGTGACCCTGCCCGGCCCCATCCTCAGCTCCTCCCCACAGAACACCGTTGTGGGCTCCTCCACCTCCGCTGCCGTTGGCAGCATCCTCAGCTGCGAGGGAGTGCCCATCAACTCCGGGGGCTTCGACCTCTCCTGCATCACCAACCGCTACTGCGGCACCAGGTGCAGACCCTGCTAAAGGCACCGGTGCCAGCCCAGACGAGCAGCCCCGTGAACACAGAAGATGACGCCAGACTGAACGACGGAGACTGCGGCCATGGCTTGGAGAGGGGCTGAGCGTGCCCCATTCCTCCTGCAAAGGGTGTCAGCCCCGTGGAAGGGGCCAGCCTGGGCTCTCGGAAAGCATGGCCTCTGCCTCTCATTCCCTTCCTCCACTCTGTGCTTTCCCTCCTTTACCTTTGCTGCTTTCTGCTCCCTGAAGCCTTGAGGTCCACCAAAGAGGGCTTAGGGGGCACCTGCCCACCCCTATCCGACCATGGGGCACTGACTCCTGGGTGCCCATCTGGATCCTTTCCGTGCGGCCTCCTCTCGAGACATCTCCTTTCCTTCTTCAGACTCTAATATTAAACTCTGTTGCATCCCAGCCTCTGGCTCTGTGTGGTCCTTTGCTCTCTGCATGCTCCCTAAAGCCGTGCAGGGAGGAAAGAAGGGAAGAAACCTGTGAGCAAGTGGACCCTTTCTCCTTGCTAGGGGACAGGGAGGGCAGCACACACGGTCTGTGGCCTCCTGTAGACACTGTCCCGCAGAGCTGAGAACGACCTCTCTGGCTCCTCCACAGCCAGCGACCGTGAGCCCTTCCCTCGCTGCATGTCTGCCCAGAGACGGTCCCCTTGTTCTCCCAGCAAGCCAGCGTTGAGAGGGGATGGAGCGGAGAGACAGGCACCGAAGGATGGGAGCCTGGGGAAGGAAAGGCAGAGGAAGGAGGTCTGGGGTGACCGAGGGAGCAAGTGCTTCTCCTCTGTCACTGGTTCATGATGGGAGAGCTTTGCTAGCAGAGTCAGAGCAGCAGAAAGCAAAGCATCAGCGCAGCACAGCCCCTTCACAGCTTCCTGCGCACGCGGCTCCCGGGCTTGAACTTGCTCATGTGAGGCTGTGTCAAGAGTGATGCTGGGCTCTGCTCTGCCCATGCCTCTGAACCTGCGCCTTGTGCCCAGGTACACAAGTGCAAAGACCCTCGGAGATCATGGCCCACGCTCCTCGGAGGGAAACATCAGCAGGAGAAAGAGAGTGCTCCTGGTGGCACAGAGAGAAAGCAGGAAGGACATGGAAATGACAAACCCTCCTGGCACTGCTAATTGCAGTAATTGGTGCAGGACTAAGAGGAGCGTGGCTGGCTTCCAGAGCCACCCTGCTGCTTTCTTCCTCTCCTTGCCCAAGAGGACAGAGGAGAAAGTCAGGTGAAGAGGTCGTGGGTTGAGATACCGGCAGAGGGATTATTCCCAACTACCGTCACGGGCAAAAGAGACCTGACTTGGGGAAGGTTCATTTCATCAGTTGGCAATGAGGAATAGATCCGGATGGTGAGAAACGGTCGCAAACCTTCAAACGCCTTCGCCCCATCCCTCCTCTTTTTCACTGCCTCCACTTCCCTCCCCATTCATGGCCCCACCTTCCCGCAGCACAGCGGGATGTGGACGCGGCCCTTGTGGCACAGGTTTCCACCTGCGTCAGGAGGGACTTTGCCTGATGTGCTCACGACAAAGCAGCAGGGTTTGGTTGGTTCACCCTCAGTCACACTTCCCGGCCTTCCCAGACACAGCTGGGAGCTCCCCCGAGCGATCTGGATGGGGGATACGGGAGTCCTGGTGCTTGATCCCCAACGGAGTTGGACTGAAGGCTCTGTGGCTGCCCCGGGAGACCCAGGGAGCCCGTCCTACATCTCACAGGAGATCAGCATCTGCAGCCCTGTGCCTTCACTTCAATACCTGTTTGGTGCAAGGTCTCAGACCCCACCTCACTCAGCAGCAGGCGGATGTGCTGCAGAGTGTACGTGGCAATGGGCTGGACATGAGGAGCCTGTGTCCCATGCCGGTCACCAGCAACCCTGCATCAGAAGGGGATTGCTGAAGGGTCAAGGCTCCGCATAGGCGGCAGGCTTTCCTGGTCCTTCTCCGTGTACCTAAAGCAAGAAATGGAGGATGCAGGAGGCAGAGACTGCATTCTGGTGCCCTGGGCACCTCTGTGGATGTCCTGTCCCATGGGGGTCCTTGGGCAGGTGGAGAGGAGCACCGGAGCGGCGCCCATTTCCCACAGTGCGGCCACAAGCGAGGCCACAGGAATGAGCCAGGAGCACATCCCCTGCCTGCACGGATGCCACCAGCCCTTGATGGGAGGCTTCTGCTGCGCTCACGTGTTTCTGCCCGGAAACCCTCGGGCTTCTCATCCGCACGCTTACAGAAGCCTTCCTATGGCAAAGCACATGAGGCGGGAAATGAAAAGGCAGCAGTGCCGGAAACCGGGACACGGCCCCTGCCATTACCTGGGAGGGTTTGCATTTGCCAGGAGCTGGTCAGGAAATTACTCGGGCCACAAAGGTGCCTCTGGGCCTGAGGCACTGCAGGACGCCTATAAAAGGCAGCCCAGCTCTCTGCTCTCCATCCACTTCTCTCGCCTCCTTCTCCTGGCAATCAGGTGAGTGTGAAGCCTCTTGTCCTGCTGCCTGCAGAGCAGGTCCTTCGTCCACGTGTGTCTGAGGTGCTGGGGGACTGTGCTAGGGCAGGGCTGGGAGGGGGTTGTGGTGGGAGAGGGAAGGGGAGAGAAGGGCTTGTGCCGAGAGCGGCTGGGACTGAGCTGAGGTGGCTGCTGGGCTTGGAGGTGGTGAGCGTGTGCTGGGCCAGGAGGTGCCTTGGCTTGGCCAGGGTTGTGGGCAGAGCTGCTGCTCCCGTGTGCCATCCTCTGCTTGCCCCTGCCCTGTGTCCAGGTGAAGCTCCAGCATCCAGACATGTCCTGCTGCAACCCGTGCGTGCCCTGCCAGCCCTGCGGCCCGACCCCGCTGGCCAACAGCTGCAATGAGTGCTGTGTCAGGCAGTGCCAGAGCTCCACCGTCGTCATTGAGCCTTCCCCCGTGGTGGTGACCCTGCCCGGCCCCATCCTCAGCTCCTTCCCGCAGAACACTGTTGTGGGCTCCTCCACCTCCGCTGCCGTTGGCAGCATCCTCAGCTGCGAGGGAGTGCCCATCAACTCCGGGGGCTTCGACCTCTCCTGCATCACCAACCGCTACTGCTGCAGACCCTGCTAAAGCTGCTGCCAACAGTCCTCGGGCACGGACCTCCAAGACCTCACAACATGGATCTGGACAGGAGATAGAGCTTCACGTGCTGCTGTTTCCTTCTCCCACTCTCCTCTCTATTCCTTTCCTGTCTCCACCTCCCGAACCAGCCCAGTGGGGACCTCTTGGCCTCCCTCCCTCCCTCCCTGTGAGGGACAGGCAGACGGACACCCTGCAGGAGCTGCACTGCATCTTGGTGGTTGCCCCTGGTGCTCCCTGTGAGCCACCCCCTTTTCTTCTTTACACTCATTAAAGTTGTGCTGCATCCAAGCCTGGGCCTCCGAGTCCTCCTTCTTCCATGGGAACTCTTCCACCTGTACTCAGAGGAAAAGGTGGAGGCAGGCGGGGATCTGCATCACTGTGGTGGATATTGTCCCTTGGTATCGTGATGCATGAAGTGGTTTGAAGCCATCCTTGACAAAGGTGCCCCATCCCTGTCAGTGTTCAAGGCCAGGCTGGACACAGGGGCTTGGAGCAAGCTGCCCTATTGGAAGGTGTTCCTCCCCATGTCAGGGGTTGGAACTTGATGAGCTTTAAGGTCCCTTCAGCCCAAACCAGTCTGGGATTCTGTGTTTCATGATCCAATGAAAAGAGAACAACATCTTGGCTAATAGGGAATCCTGTGTGGGAAAAATAAATAAAGAAAAAAAAGATAAATCCACTTGGAAATGAAATAAAAGACCATGGAAAAACCTGGGAAGTGGGTACTAAATACATAGAAAGAACATTTAAAATGCTACAGGCAATAGATAGTGATAAAGAACTGATCTGGAAAAGGGATAGGAAACCAAAACAGAGACATAGAAAGGTCAATTAAAAAACAGAGGGAACAAACAGAGAATTGAAAAATAAAGACAGTGAAGGAGAGAAAAGCAGAAAATTCTAAAATCCCGGGGATTAATAATGTAGGCTGAGAAAGGACACATAAAAAGCAAGGGCAGTAAAGGAAGACAGAAAATGGTTATGATAAGAGGGGGTGAAAGGAGGCATAGACAGAAAAGGTAAAACGCAAAAGCCTTTACGGAAGTAAATTTAAAACAAGTTGAAATAAGGACCACAAATCAGCGACATAGAACTACATACGTGGTATTATATAGGATCACAGAATCCCAGCCTGGTTTGGGTTGGAAGGGACCTTAATGCTCATCCAGTCCCAACCCCTGCCACAGGGCAGGGACACCTTCCACTGGAGCAGTTGCTCCAAGCCCCTGGGTCCAACCTGGCCTTGAACACTGCCAGGGATGGGGCAGCCACAGCTTCTCTGGGCACCCTGTGCCAGCAGCCTCAGCACCCTCACAGGGAAGAACTTCTGCCTAAGAGCTCAGCTCCATCCTCATGGCCATCCGTGCCAGCTCTGCCCCTGCAGACACCCCCGGGTACCTCCATGCAGTCAGTGACTTCTCCCTGCCCCACTGTCCTGGTCCCCCCAGACTCTTCCCTCCTCCCAAGCTGCCCTCATCCCTGAGCTCCCCTCTTCGGGCCAGCCTTGCTGAATTACCTCCGGCAGCTGGAGGCACCAGTGCCTCCCAGCGCCCAACTGGTTCAGGACCGCACAGACCTGCTCCCCGTTTGTGTCCCACTCCCCAGGCACATTCCCAAGCCTGCAGCTCTTGAACCAGCTTTTCCTGCTGGAGGAGCCCTGTCCCAGCCGGAACCAGCCCTGGTGGCAGTCCGGCTGCAGGGACAGCCAGGCCGGCGACCTGGGGATGTCGCAGCGGCTCCTCTGAGACCTTGGAAAACCTCCCCGGGGGGGGGGCATTCAGAGCTCCGAGCAGGGCTGGGTCTGTCCCAGACAGTTCTGTCCCCTCTGAATTAATTCCTAAAATTTGGAATTGATCTCGAGTTCTATTTTTATTTCTATTTATTTTTATTTTGGTTTCTATTTCTGTTTCTATTTCTATTTCTATTATTTCTATTTCTATTTCTATTTCTTTCCATATATATTAGTTCTATTTCTGTATTTCTCTTTCTATTATTTATCTTTCTATTATTTCTATTTATAGTTCTATATTTCTCTTTCTATTATATTTTTATTATTTCCATTTCTGTATTTCTCTGTTGTATTTCTATTATTTCTATTTCTGTATTTCTTTATTTTTCTATTTTACGTCTATTTCTACTATTTCCAGTTCTATTTATCCTATTCTTTTTCCCGTTCCCTTTCCATTCTTTTCATTTCCTTTCTATTCACATTCTGGATTATTTCACTGACGGACCCGTGGCCCCCGCAGTGTCGGCAGGGCCGGGACTCGAACCCGTGGGCCCACGGCGGCGCAGTTCCACATTCAGTCCGTCAGATGGCGCCATTGCACCGCGCGGTGCTGCCGGCGAGGCGGGGAGGGCGCAGAGATGGGGCAAGGGGAGATGAGAGGAAAAAGCCCTTTCCAGAGTTCGGGATCCTCCCGCAGCCGCCCCCAGCCCCTCCCAGGGATAAGGAGCTGCCAACAGAGCAGAGAAACACCCCCCTCCCCAAAATAAGTCCCCAGCGCTGGGTGGATGGGGGGCTCTGGACACAGCCCTTGGGGTAGCAGGGGCTGGCTTGGGGACCCCGGGCTGGGTGATGCTGCTGGGGGCTCCTAGGGCAACGGGGGCTGTGTGTGTCAGGACCATGACTGGAGGTGCAAGGGGGGCCCAGAGGAGGAGAAGCATCCTCAGAATGAGGGCTTGTCACCGTCTGAGGTCCTCACAGGGCGAGTTGGTGGAGTACCTGAGGGACCACTCCATGAGGTAATGGGCATCACATTGAACTGGGAGACACTGGGAGAAGGTGGGACCTGGAGGGGGGGGGGGATAGTCCTAAAACATACCCCCGCAGCCACCCAATCCCAACCCTGGATCCGTCCTACTCCCTATCCCCAACTCTTCCTCTCCCCTACCCCCCAGCGAACACCCCCAACTCTGCTTGCCCCCCAAATCCCCCCTCAGCACCAAGAGTCCCCTTGCGAGAAAGCACCCCCTTGACTCACAGTGTCCCCAGAGGCCCCACCAGTCACCCCCCTTCCCTCCCCTGCTCCTGCAGACCGGAGCCTGCCATCTCTATTTATCCCTTCTCCCTCCTTCACCCACTCTTTGTTGTTTCTTGAGAGAGGGAAAGAAGGGAAGGAGAGAAAAAAAACACACACACAGAGCAGAGAGGAGGCCGGAGCCTATTTTGCCTCCCAGGCAATATTTCTGGAGCCAATCGGAATGCGCACCCACCCTGCCCTGCTCCCTAATTAAAGGCTTTAAGCAGGCGGCCCGGGCTGGAGGTTTGGGCACAGTCTCTTGGTTGCTCCTCACAAGAGCTGGTGTGGAGGAGCCGGCTCTGGGTACCCCAGGCCTGACGTGGGCAGCCGGAGCCGCCGGGTTGGGGGGTCCCCCGCCAGGCAGGCAGCTCCCCCCCATTGCCCAGCTCCAGCAATGAGTGGGTCTTTCGACAAGAAGCTCTCCAGCATCCTCACCGACCTGTCGGGCTCCCTGAGCTGCCATGCCGCCTCCAAGGACTCTCCCACCTTACCGGAGTCCTCCGTCACCGACCTGGGCTACTACACCAGCCAGCACGACTACTACCCGGGCCAGTCCTACAGCCAGCCTGTGAGCCACTACCCCTACCACCAGTTCAACCTCAACGGCATTGGCGCCGCCGGCACCTACTCGCCCAAATCTGACTATTCCTACAGCCCTTCCTACCGCCAGTACAGCCACTTCAGGGACCAGCAGCTCCCAGCCCAAGAAGCAGGTAAGATGCTTGGGAAAAAGGGGCCGTAGCCATCCCGCAAGTCCCTTGGGACAACAGCAGTGAAGTTGCACTCCTCTAAGTGTCCCCGAGCTGGGGATGGGGTGGTTGTCCCTGCCGAAGGATGAGGAGAGGGATCAGACCCCTCTGGCATTCCCAGTGCTGCTGGGGGGATGCAGCGGGATGGATCCACGCTGGATGTGGCCATTAGGGGATGCCCCTGGGGACCGGGGCACACAGAGTGCGATGACCCTGAGCTGGGGGTGGGGGGGTGGGGGTTTGTGCTCAGCGCTGAGACCCCTTCACCATCCTCACACCTCCGCTCTCTGCGCAGTGTCGGTGAAGGAGGAGCCGGAGCCGGAGGTGCGGATGGTCAATGGGAAACCCAAGAAGATCCGCAAGCCCCGCACCATCTACTCCAGTTACCAGCTGGCGGCTCTGCAGCGCCGCTTCCAGAAAGCCCAGTACCTGGCGCTGCCCGAACGGGCTGAACTGGCCGCCCAGCTCGGGCTCACCCAGACCCAGGTAAGGGCTGAGCCTCCGACACCCCCCAACACCCCAGTTTCGCAGCCATAGGCAGGAGGGATTGGGAGGGCGGGAGCCAGGAGCCCCCTCCTTGCATAGCCTGAATAGGTGGGGTTTGGGAAGGGGCTCTGTTCACAGAGTGGGGACGGGGTCTGGGGGTTCTATGGATGGGTGCTGCCCACTTGCTCATGGGCGCAGGGGTCCCTGCTGCCAGATTTCCCTGTGCAGAGCAGATCTGCTTTGCAGAGGAGAAGGTGGAGAGGAGGGAAGAAGCTGAGTAGAGGGAAGGAGCAGAGAGAAGGGAAGGATCCCAGCCAAGCCCGCTCCCAGCTTTCAGGGTTTATCCCCTTCCCTCTGGAGCAAGCCCCATCCCAGACCTTGCTCTGCTCCGGCACCAGGCAGGGTCAGAGGCTAAATCCTGCCCCAGCGTCTGGGAGAGTCTTGGGTCACCAACACACCTGGCATGCCGGGAATGTGGGACGCTGAATCCGGATGCAGGACGGAACGTTTGGGACAGGGTGCTTGAGACATCCCATCCCAGCAGCAGGTCCTACCCTGTGCCTGGTGGGAGCGCAGGGACCTGAGGGCCAGACCCTGCTCTTCCAGCTGGATTTTTCCAGGGCTTCCCTTAGGGAGCTCCTCCCAGTGCTTCGGCTCCCCTATGCTGCTTGGTGCAGGCAAAGAGAAGGGATTTTGGGATAGGATCCACATTTCCCCCAGGATCTCCATGCTGGGATGGCAGTTTAGGCTGGACGGGAAGAGCAGGAATGAGCGCCATGGGCTCCCCCTTATGATTTGGGGCTAAATCCTCTCTTTTGGGGTTTGCCTGGCACGGGGACAGATCACCCCCCCCAGATCCGCTGGCACGAGGACGAGCCGGTTGTCACCCCCATCGCCGCAGCGTGGGGCTCCCCCCGCACCCCATCCCATCCCCAGCACCCTCCCTGCCTGCGGGCCGGCACCGGCGCCCTTGTGCCGCCCTTGGCGCGGCGCTCCCCGGCGCCTCCTGGCCTTCCTCCTCCTCCCTTGGGCGATGAAGCAATCGGGGACACTCGGCAAAGGGCTGACGGAGCGCGTCACCCGCTCCCAGAGGGACATCCTGTTTGGGTGACAACCACCCACCCCTTCCCCAGGGGCCAAGGGCGTCCAGCGCCGCCTCACCCAGCTCCAGGGACGCTCCCAACGCCCGTGATGCTGGAGTGACGGGCTTCCCGCTGACGCCCCTGTCCCCACCAGGGCTCCCTGCCATGCGCCGTGTCTCCAGGGTCCCCATGACACCCATACCGTGGTGCCTTCCCGCGCTGCGTGGTGCATCCAGGCGACACCCACATCCCGGGTGTTTGGGGGCTTCTGGGAGGCTTCCTGCAGTGGGGTCCCCATGATGCCCATGTCCGTTGTCCCTTGTGCGGTCTGGGGTCCGCATGGTGCCCATGTCCTGGGGGGGGCTTCCCACAAAGCACCATATCTGTGAGTCCCCACGGTATGCCAAGCTCCCCATGATGCCCATGTCCTTTGCCCCTTCCCACTTAGGTGGGGTCCATCCCGGGTCCCCTTCCCGCGTCCCCCCCCGAGCACCCCATCCAACCTGCTTTTGGTGGCGGGGCACTGACCCCTCTCCCTCCCTGCCAGGTGAAGATCTGGTTCCAGAACCGGCGCTCCAAGTTCAAGAAGCTGTACAAGAACGGCGAGGTGCCGCTGGAGCACAGCCCCAACAACAGCGACTCCATGGCCTGCAACTCCCCTCCTTCCCCGGCCGTCTGGGACAGTAACTCGCACGGCAGCGCGCCGGGCAGGACCCCCCTCCCGCAGCCGCTTCCTTACAGCTCTTCTCCTGGCTTCTTGGAGGAGCACAACCCCTGGTATCACCCCCAGACCCTCAGCGGACCCCACGGACCCCACCAGCCACCCCCGGCCGCCACGATGCATCACACCTCCCCGGGGCCTCCCCCAAACACGGGTGCCGTCTACTAAGAGCCCGGAGTGAGACCAGGAATGAGGGACAGTGGCAGAACTCCTTTGCCTCCTTTTTTCCCCCCTACTTTTTGGTTTTTTCTTCTATTTTTTTTTCTTTTTCTATTTTTAAAGCAAAAAAGGACACCCATGTACACACCCCCCTAAATATACTCTTAGATATCCTATCCTTCCCCAGCTCATCTCAGGAACAAGAGGACTCCAAAGGGTTAAACTCCTTAGCTACCAGCCCAGGGCAGGCAAGGAAAAGGTGGCAGCGAATTCTTCTTATGCATTTTTATCCTTATTCCATCACCCCCTAATAAAAAACAGCCCCCGAGGAGCCACATCCCACTGGGAATCTCTCACTGGAGCTTTGCTTCTTGGAGCCACCCTGGGCAGCTGCCTTTGGGGGGGGCTCCCTGAGCACAAGGAGCACCCAGAGCACCCGCACCCAGGCCCGGATGGAGCCCGCAGGGAGGAGGACGCATGTGGGTGCCCATCGCAGATGCTAAAGAAGCGGGATGAGCTTCACCCTCATGGCATCTGATGAGAGGATGAGATTCACCACCGGGATGCGGGGGGACCACGGATACCCCATGGGAGCAAAACAGCACCCGCAGCCCATCCGCTTCGGTGGCGGCTTCGCGGGATGAGGACCGGCTCAGACAATAAGGTGGTTATTTAAGAATGAATCCAAAGCGTAAGGGGAGGGGGAGAAAAAACTATTTTAATATTTAAACAGTTCAGGAACGGTTTAAGTTATTTTGTAGCGAGAAAAACTGTGCTAAAGTCTGTTTTCCAGCAGTGCCTCCATCAGCGTCAGTTCAGTCACCAGCAAAGCAGGATGCCTATTTTATAACCAAATGGACAGCACGTTTTAGAGGGAAAAAACCAAAAAAAAAGAGAAAGAAAAAAAGAAATTTTACTATTTTTTAAGAGTATGATGCTATTTTTTTAAGAGCAGCAAGTGCCGTTTGAAGAAGTGTTCATACGCGTTGTACAGTCCCGAGGGTCTTATTTATGTTGCCTTATATAAATAGGGGTGTATTGGGGGGAAAAAAAGAGAGTGTACATAAAGGTTTGTTTGTATAAAGTTGATCCAAACCAAACTGGTTTTGCTCTGGTTTTGTTGGTTGCTTTTGGGGGTTTTTTAAAGGGGAAAAAAGAAAGGGAAAACACCCAAAATTGGGTGATGGGAGCCCCCTCTAAGGCCAAAGAGGCTTCCTCCGAGCGACCTTTGCTGCTTTCCTAGTGACCAAAAGCTGATCTCGAAGTGTGAATAAAAGCGGTTTGAATTTGAAAGCTCCAAACATCGTTTTTGGGGAGGGTTTTTGGTGAGCAGGGAGGAACCCCCGAGTTTTCCGGCTTGGAAAACACGGTGTTAAACCCTGTGTGCCCTGGTTTGGGGAGCAGTTGGGGGGATAAGGGAGTGGGCACCCAAGGGTGCTGCTGGCTCATCCTGGGTCCCGCTTTGCCCTGCTGAGAGGGAATCTGGAGGAAGGGAGTTTTACTCCTGGTTGCAGAGTCTTCCTCACTGCTGCGGGGACCGGCTTCCCTCCCCTACTGCTTACTGGGACCAGTACACTGCTGGCCATGCAAACTGGGAACGTGCTGGGCCGCCCTGGGATGCTCACGAGCAAGGGCTGGCAGGGGATGGGACCCCCCGGGGCTGACAATTGCTGCTCCTGCAAAGATGGTGACTTCATCCATCAGTGTTTTGGGGTTGGGAGGGCTCCGGTGGCCGGTGATGGGGACAGTCCTTGGGCCTGAACCTTGCTGGTCACCTTGCCCTGCTGTCCCTGGTGTCACCGGCATCATTCCATGCATGGGAGTGCAGCATAGGGTCGGGGGGCTGAAGCCCCATCACCCATCCCAGTGCTGTCCCCACTGAGCCATGCATCCCATCCCCAGCGACCATGGAGCGTCCTCCCTCAGCCCCACGCAGCACTCAGACCTCCATGGGGTGGCTGCGGGGGTGGTCCCTCTGCACCGTTCAGGGAACCCCAGCTCTGCATCAGCCAGGATGCACCCAGAGGTGTCCCCACATCCCCATACCCCATGGCCAAGTCCACACAGAGCCAACCCCACTCTTTACACCCATGAAGGCTTCCCCAAATCCCCCCATGGGCTGCACCCCCCAGCTCCCAACCTCATCCCATGCATCCAGCATCGGGCCCAGCTGGATCCCCGGCTATCCCCATCGGGCTGCTGCAGGACCAGGCCGGTTGCAACACACAAAGGGGTGCTGCCAGCCCCCCGTATTCAGTGCTTGGGGTTGGGATTGGGGTTGGAGGCTGTGTGCAACGCGCCCCAGAGCCGGCGGCGGGCAGACATGCTGGAGACATGGGGGTGATTAGGGGGAGCTGCCAGCAAGAGCGAGGAGGAGGCGGGTTGGGAAGGAGGAAATGGAGAGGCATTGCCTGGAGTGAGAGGCACGGCGCGAGCTGGCGCTGGGGTTTTGTTGGGTTTTTTAATGTAGGGAAGGGAAAGAAAAGAAAGGCAGAAGGTTCCATATCCATACATTATATATAAGTGCTGGGAGCATCCCTGCCTGTGGACAGGGGTTCATCCTGCGCCCCTCCAGCACTGCATGTGAGCTGGGGTCTGCAGGCAGCTTGTGCCGCAGGGATGGACACAGGGGAAGATATTGTCCCCTTGTCCCCCCATGGAATGGGTTGGAAGGGACCTTAAAGCTCATCCAGTTCCAACCCCCTGCCATGGGCAGGGACACCTTCCACTGGAGCAGCTTGCTCCAAGCCCCTGTGTCCAATCTGGCCTTGAACACTGACAGAGATGGGGCAGCAGTAAGTTCCTGGGGCTGCAGGACCCAGGCATCCCTCCATAGGGCCAAGCTCCATCCTCCTGCTAGCAGCTGATGCTCCAGCGTGCTCCCAAGAGCAGAATGAAGCCTGAGAGCCATAGGCAGGACCCCCATCCACCGGGATAGGAGCATCACCCAAATCCTTCCAGCATCCCTCAGCCGGCCCTGGCACAGGAATGGAACGATCGTCCTTCATTATCCTAGCACCGGGATGGGGATGCTGGGGACACCCAGCCCCTTGGAGGGGATTTTGCGAGCACCTCTTTCTCCATTGCGACACGCTGCTTCCAGCCACTTGCGTCACACTGCTGCCAGCACCAGGAGCGGGGGCAGCTGCTCACCCACAGCCCGGCCTGGCATCCACCACGTCCTCATCCTTTCCCAATCCTCATCCTCTCCCAGCTCTTGGCTAACCCGGCACGCGGCAACCGGCGCGAGGAGTGACACGGGGCAGCCACAGCGCTGCCACGAGCCAGGGCCCCGGCTCTGTTCTCAGCTCAGGAAAATAGGATGGAAACACTTCCAAGTGGCTTCAGGGATCTTTCTGTCTCCCCCTGTCCATGTCCCATCACCCTGCCTGGGCTGGGAACAGGAAAGGCGCACAAAGTCCTCCCCACTGCCCAAATCTGCCCTGGTGATTTGGAGGCAGCTGGTTGGATTTCCAGCCCATGTGGGCGGAGGGAAGAGGGACCCAAAGGAGCCCATCCCCAAGACATCCCCCAGTGGGTTTTCTCCCATCCAGTGGGTTAAACCCTACCAGAGTGGGATGTGTGGGAGCTCTGGGCCTTTTCTGAGTGGGGACACTTTTGGCTGGTGGAGAAGAGGCAAAAGCAGCTCCAGTGATGTTGTGCAGGCATCTCCTGGGGTACGCTCCAATTCAGGTGCAGAAAGAGTAGAACAATACCCAACCCTCCTCCTCCGGACTCCAGACCCCATCCCTACCCCCATTACCATCCCATAGGAGCATCCCGAGCTCAGGCGTATGGCAGCAGGGGCCAGGGGTGCCCAGAGATGGGCTGGAGCAGGAATTCTCCTGCACCCAGGAGTGCATCTGGGGTCAGCCTTGGCTCTCCCATGTATGTGGTTGGGTGCAGGGGGAGCTGCGGGTGTTCCCACCCTGGGGTCGAGGCGCCAGCCACTGTCCCAGTGCCGGGTGGGATGGATCCTGGCTCCCGGAGCCCATGGCTGCTGCCTCCTTCCCACTGCAAGCCGGGACCTGCGAGCGGCTCTGGCTGCAGGTCCTTGGCAGCACATCCATCGGGGAAGCTGAGCGGGAGCCTCAGCCTCTGCCTCCTGCTTCCCCCATCCCCTGCTCAGCACCCAGCAGCACCCCAAGCCACCTTCTGGTGCCAGGACCACACCGCGTTCCAGCCCCTTATCATGGCTGGAGAGTAATTCCTTGAGGAAAGCTGCCCCTTCCAGCCCAAGCCCCTCTCTGGGGCAAATCCCACCCACAAGGAGCCGGGTTTGCCCTCAGTCTCTGGATGAGAAGTTCTCCTTTCCTCCAACAGCAGAGCAAAGCAAATCCATCCACCTGCCTAAAGCCTCAGTGGGGTGATGGGCTCCATCCCTCAGGGAAACAAAGCCAAGTTCTTGCCCTGCAGAAGACCCCTGCTTCTGCTGGACTCATCCCCTCATCCCCACTTGGGACATCATCCACCCATGCACCATGTCTTGGCATGCAGTTGGTCCTGTGGGGTGCTGAGCCCCATAGCCTCCACATCCTCCACATGCCATTGCTGCAACGTGCCCATGGCCATCACAGGACACAGCAGGGGCCAACCGTGCCTGTGGCCCCTCGGGGTCACCACCAGCACCCCAAACCTCTCGGCTGAGGGATCAAACCCACTCCCAGCTGGCCTCATGTGCTGCTGAAGGTGCAAAGCAAACAGAGCCATGCATAGCATCACAACGTCACTCCCTCCCAGGCTTTTCCAGCTGGGATGGGAAATGTGGTCCCTGGGGCAGGAAGGGACCTTTGGAGAGGGAGCAATATAAAGTGGGAGTATTGGGAGCGCAGATCATGTTTGTGCAATGGAGGAAACCGCAGTACCTCGCTGCCCCAGCAAATCTCTGCTGGGGAGACCCCAGCGCAGGTCCCATCCCCATCATGGGTGACAAACACTGACCAGGATTGGGAAAAGTGGGAAATACCAATAATGTATTTTCCAGCCAGGTTCTGGCCTCTGGAAAGCACAAAAGGAGTTGGGAGATGCACTGCAGGGGGGAACCTGCAGTGGAAAAGTACCCCCCCATTCCCAAAACACTCCCCCTGCCAGAGCCAGGTATCGACTCCAGGGGCTACTGGAGACGTGGGGCAGGAACCCCGGGTCCCACCACCTCCCTCTCCCACCCTTATTAAGGCCAACATCTTCAACAGCTCCAAATTGCTGTAATTACCCCGTGGAGGCACTGAGAAGCCCCTCACGAGGGGCCGGCTCCACAATCACTGCAATTGTGCCTCAAATCAGGGCAGCGATCGCATGTCTGGAAACAACAGCAGGTCCCACACGGGTGTTTGGGGAGGGGGGACACAGCCCCAGCCCCCTGCTTCAGTGCTCCCATCCCCACAGGGCTGTTTTCCCAAGGGATGGGAGCCTCCAAGGACAGGGACTGAAGGGGCTGCTCCCATAGCAGGGGCAGAGCCCCGGAAGGCAGCGGCAGGTACGGAGGAGCAGTCATTACAAGTGTACAGCCATTTATAGGGGGGGCATACAATAATGGACGGTATTCATAAATAAAGCCAGGCCAAGGGGGTCTGGGGACCCCCCCAGCCTCTCTCCAGGCCCCCTCTGCCCATGAACGGAGGGACCCAGGGCTGTAACTGGAGGCCAAGTCCTGTCCCAGCAGGATCGTGGCACCAAGGTGTTGTGCCAGAGCTGTCCCACTTTGGACCAAGTAATTCACAGGTTCCTGCAGGCTGTGGTCGCCTTCCTCCTCCTCTTCCTCCTTCTCCGTTTGCTGAGGTCCCCAAGGCTTCGCTGGGCTCCCCAGTCCTTGGGGGTGGCAGCAGAGCATCCCCCTCACTGGTCCTCTCAGTGCTGGCAAGTGCTGGAGCCACGGCAGCATCACATCATGGGGGCCCTGGGGATGGTGTCCTGTGGGTGAGGCTGGTACCAGGCTCCAAAGCTGTTGATGTAGCTGCTGGAGGACAGGGGGGGCCCTTTTCCCGGCACAGGGATGTCCCAGAGCGGGGGGATGTTGGGGGAGCAGGGGGAGAGGGAGGCAGTATTGTGGAGGTGCTCCCCATCAGGCGCACTGGAGCCCTGCTTCATGATCTTCTTGTACTTGGAGCGCTTGTTCTGGAACCAGATCTTGACCTGTGGCAGGGGGAGAGAGGTGTCAGTGAGGAGGATGGAGTCAGTGGCCAGTGTCCCCCCATAAGCTCCCAGCATCAGTAATTATGGGGACCTGTGCTCCCCATCTCCGTCTGTGCCAGCCCTTCCCAGGGAGCACAGCCAATTGGGCATGGGGGTCTGTGAGATAAACTGGGCTCTGAGCCCAATCCCTTACAAGCCACCAGAGACTCCACTAAGAGAAGGATTTGGGAAGAGGCACAAGGAGCCCACACAAACATGTGATACATGGAGAGCAAGCCAGCAGTCCCCAGCTATGCCCATCCCCATGGCCCCCGCTCCAGCTCGGGCTGCGGCCGCCCCAGCCCAGCCGGGTGCTGGTGCTGGGGTGCGGCACGGTGGGGCCGCCACACCGGGGGGGTGGTGGCCCCCGCTCATTCCTCCCCGCAGTCCCCCCCGCGCTGCCGGCAGGTTCCCACTTGTCTCCTTCTTCCCCAGCTTTATTAGCTCGCTTCGCCCCTGGCTCCGGGCTGCACCGCTGCCGCCTGCCTGTCTCTCCCCATCGCCTTCAAAAACCCACTCGCCCCATCCCACGGCCCAGGGCCGCCCAACACCGGGCACGGCCGGGCCGGCAGCCAGGCTGCGGGGCTGGGAAAGTCCCAGTGCCGCTGGGAGGTGCGAGCAGGAGCACCCCAAACCCGAGCCCCGGGGGCCCACCGGCGCCAGCTCCCCCGCCGCAGCACGGCACGGCTCGGCATCGTTCCAGTTGCACCCCGGCATCGTGACGCAGCCTCAATACAGTCACTCCTGGAGCAGCAATGGGCAGGAGGCTCCCGAGGGGTGCATTGCCATGGGGCTGAGAGCATCCCTTCACCCCTCGCTGCAGCCGTACCTGGGTCTGGGTGAGCCCCAGCTGAGCCGCCAGCTCGGCGCGCTCCGGCAGCGCCAGGTACTGGGTCTGCTGGAAGCGCTGGTTGAGGGCTTGGAGCTGCAGGCTGGAGTAGATGGTGCGCGGCTTGCGCAGCTTCTTGCCCTTGCTGCTGATGCGCAGCTCCCCGTTGGCCACGGCCAGGGGCTTCTCGTGCTCTTGGGGTGGGAGAAGAGCAGAGTTAAACCAACACGCTGGGAGGTTACAGATAATGCCCCAACAACCAACCCCAAACCATCACCCCCCCCCCCCCCCAGGCCCTGGGGTGCTTCGGGGTTTGCTTTTTGGAGGGGGAATAAAAAAGGGAGACCTGCTTTTGCTTTGCTGGTGCGTTTTAAGCCACAGGTAAAGCAAAGGGGGAAGAGGAGGAGGAAGGGAGGGATGGGATTATCCATCCAATATAACTATCCAAGTCCAAAAGCGGGCAGGCCACGGGCCCCTCTTCCGTGCACCCAATTTGGGGGGCAGGTAGGGCCCCACGGGGCAACAGAGGGTGCAACAGGAGAGTCCCCTACCCCTGTGGGTCCCTTCTATGGGGAGGCTGGCATCCCTAGATCAGCAGTATATGGCTGAGGTGGGTGAGCACAGGGCATGGAAGCGTTTTGCATTAATCTGGGGAGAAAACAGTGGGGAATGGGAATGCAACGGGACAGGGAGCTGAGATTGGAGCATGTTGGCAGTGGGGCAGAGGGGGAGAGACTGCCTGGACCGGGAGGTCTCAGAGGGAGGACACGAGCAGCTTCAAGGGGCATGACACAGGCAGCGGGGGGGCTCTGAGGCAGGATGCGGGCAGCCGGAGCTCTGATGCTCCCCATCCCCACTGCTCCTCGCCACCACGCAGCCGCCCTTCCCCATGCGGCTCCAGCTCAGGGGGGGATGGACGCAGCCCCCGGCTCCGCAGGTCCCCTCGGGGACCTCCCCGTCAGGCCGAGCCCTGCCTCGCCGCTGCCCCGACGGCGCTTCCGACAGCTCCGTCCCTGCGCTTCCTGATAAATGCCCGTGGCCCCACGCCGGGTGGGTGCCCGGGAGCGGGTGTGCAGCGCCGAGCACCCCGCGCCCACCTTACCTGCATCCTGCAGCCTGGCGCCGTGGGCCAGCTGGGCCGAGGGGTGCTGGGCGCCGGGGGGCGGGTAGGGCAGGTAGGGCCCGCTGTGGGGGAGCGGGGGGGCACCGCCGGGGTAGGGGTAAGGCCCGGGCCGGCCGTAGGAGGCGAAGGGCGCTGGGTCGTGCTGGGGGTGGCTGGCGGGGTGGAGGCCGTGCAGCGGGTAGTGCGGCGGCGATGGGTGGCCGAGCTCCAGGAAAGCGGCTTTGGACGGGTCGGACCCCAGCAAGCTCTCGGCTACGGAGCTCATGGTCATGGTGGGCAGCGCCGGGCTGGGGCGGGGAGCGCAGCCCCCGGAGCCCGCGGAGCCGTACCGAGCCCCGCCGCCCCCCGACGGGCTCCACGCTGCAGAGCGCGGCCCCGCGCCCGGGGGATCCCCAACCCGCCCCGCCCCCCCGCTAAAGGCCACGCCCCCATTGACGTCACCCCTCTGGGTGCCCCCCACCTCGGGGGCAGCCCCCTCTGTGTTCCCATCCTGCTCTCATCCCCCCCCACCCCCCCACCCCCCGTCGGTGCCCCGGCCGGGAGCAATGCACCTGCCCCGAGGGGACACCAGGGGGGAGGCAGCCAGATGCCCCATGTCCTGGCTGAGTCTCCCCAGGGGGATTCCCCTTGTTGCTCCCCATATTGGGGTGCTCCGTGCTGGGGGGTCACCCCGTTCCCAGGGACCTTCCGGGATGGACGGTGACTTCCACGCACACGGCCCTTGGGGGGATGGATCCCTTCGAAGGGGAACACGGGGCAGCCCCGGCGCCCGGGGGACAGACGCGGTGGAGCTGAGGCCGTTCGCACTCAGCTCACCTGTGCGGGGACATGGGACGCGGCAGGGATGGAGACGGGAGGGATGGACACCGAAGGGAGGGATGGAGGCTTGAGGAGGCCCTTTCGCATCCGCAGCGCTCGTGGGTGCTGGGGGAGGACACCCGCGGGGGTGGGAGCCCCAGAGCCACCCCGTCGGCGCCTGCCCTGGCAGACGGGAGGCCCCTTTCCCGGCGTCGGCAGCTCCCGGTCCCCGCGGGGCCCCGCTCCCGGCGGCAGGCGCCGACCTGCCCGGCCGCTCCCTCCCAGCGCCCCGGGGAGCCCTGACCCTGGCGGGGTGCGCGGGGCCCCGAGGAGTCCCGTGGCCTCCACCCCGGCTGCCAACCGGAGCAAAGCCCCCCCCATCGGGCCGGGTTTGCCATCACCGCCTTTGGGGACAGTCAGCCGGAGCCTGGGTGGTGTTGGAAGGGAGGGATTTGCACATCCTCCCGTCCCGGATCTCATGCAAAGCCCTGGATGGGGTCTGTGAGCCCCGGCTGCAGCACAGGGATGGGTTGGGGGACCCAGCACCAGCTGCCAGGTCTCCAAGAGCGGGGTATGCCCGGGTGGAGCAGCCCCGAGGGAGTGGGTGCCAGGCGGATGGGGATGCTGGCAGGGAGGGTCCCCATCCCCACCCTCCCTGGAGATTAAACTATCCTCAAAACATGCTTCCATCCGGCCATCGTGCCAGGGCTGAGTCACGCCAAGCAGGGGCCAGGAGCTCCAATGTTAACAGCCAAGCTCTGGGCTAACACCAGGACACTTGGGGCTCATGTCCTGCCCCACATGGCCCCGTACAACAACCCTTCCCCTGACCCATCTCTGACCCTCTGTAGCTGATGCCTTCTGCTCTCTCTGCCCATCCCAACCTCCCTAAACCTTCTCTTGTGACACCGTAAGGATCATTTCCAGCACAGCCAGACCCACAGACCGGCCCCTTGGTGCTGGGCGCAGACTCTGGGATGCCCATGTCCCTCCATCCCAGCATGGCGCTGGGCAAAGCACCAGTGTCCCTGGGACTGTCCTCGGGGCTCAAAATCCTATGTAAACCCTAAATTTGGGCATGGGGAGAAGCCCAACGTGCTCAGGCCACCAAACTGCAGGGGCCAAAGTGAAAACTCCCCAACCCTACCCAGGCAAAAGCAGGGGCAAAGCAGCAAATAGAGGCAACAGGGAGAAATGCAGATGTTCTCCAGCACTGGCCAAGGCATCCCCAGGGAGCCCGGCTTGGCTGGCACCAAGGCCAAAGCATGGCTGCTGCAGTATCAAAGGAAACCTCTGCTGATCTGCTTTTATCCCGGCTCCTCACTTTCCCTGCTGGGGTGACTCAGCTCTCCCCGGCTCCAGGACGGGTGCTGGCTTGCAGGGATGAGCTATTGGCACCTCTGCTCCCTCCGGTGCTCCTCACCCCGGTGCCGAGGGTGGGAGGGAGATGCTGGGACTGGGAGCTGCATTGCTCCCACTGCAGTGGCAGCCCATGGTGGCACCAGCTCCAGGGCTGGATCTGATGGGTTCAAGTGCTCCCAGTTCCCTGTGCTCTTCCAGCCCTCTACTACGTGATGGGTGTAATAAATACCCATAATTAAAGCTAAATAGAAGTATCCCAAAATATCCACTACGTACCAGAGGATCCTGGGTCCCCATGACAGGTGCTGGAGTCCCCATGGGTGCTTTGGGGCAATATTTGACTTCTAGCAAGGAGAAGGAAGATTCTCAGGGTCAAATTCCCTCTCCTTGGACAAGGTGTCACAACTCTGTTTCATTGGTGATTCCAAGGGGATCCCACCCCTCCATACTGTGGGGCTAGAGAGGGAGTGGATACCCCTATGTGGGAATCTCCAAGCAAGTCCCATGGGACAAGCAGCGAGGCAGTGGTGACACCCGGTGAAAGGGATCCCATCTCCTTCTCCTCTTCCCCAGCTCCATACAAGCAGAGTTTTGGGTCGAGGGTCTGAAGGTGCCAACCTCAGCATCCCTGTGCCAAGGGGATGTCCCATCTCGGAGCCCACTGGGGCAGGCACAGGGACAGCTCCACCTGCTCTGTATTCCCTTGGGAGCCGGGGTAAGGAATTGGCACCAAACCTTCAGGCTGTGTAAAACCTCCCAGCTCCCAGGCACCGCTCAACCGGTGGGGGGGGGGATATGGATATGAATGGTTCCCAGCGGCTTCAGCAGCTCCGGGGCAGGAATCAGTGCCGCCCAGGCACGGGGTCAGGTCTCAGCCCTCGTGTTTGTGCCAGCGTGGGCTGGCAGGGATGGAGCGCGCTGTTGGAGCAGGGTTCGGGGCTCGGGGGGAAGCGGCTGCCAACGCAAACACCTCGAGTGGAGTCATTAAATTAAACAAATAAATCACGGCCGCGCTCGGAGCCAGCTCAAAGTCTCCGTCTCTGGGCTGGAAGGTGCTGACACGCGCGCCAAGACCCGCACGGTGGCAGGGAGCTGCCAGCCGGGACGTGCGGGATCCATTCACCTGCCCGGTGATGCTCCGGATGCGGCAGCAGGAGCTCGGGATGCGGTTTCACCGATGCAAAGCTGAGGCGCTGGAAGCTCCCGATCTTCCCCTGCCCGCTTGCACTGGAGAGGCGGATGAAAGCAGGAAGCGGCGCAGGGAAGGGTGTGTTGGGGGGGGGGGGGGGGTGTAGGGAAGCATGTGCCAGGTAACAAAGCTACAAGATCCTCCAAGATAAAGGGAGATCCCAACAGCTGTAATTACACGCTGGAGATAGAGCCGGCGCGGGGAAAGCCTGAAGCCAAGTACAGGAATTCTGGGTTAATGGCAGCCCAAGGAGAAGTTAATAACAAGCCCAACAAAGTGGGAGCAGACAGCCTGGCGTCTGCCCTCCCACACGCCACCGCTGCCACACTAACGAACATCCCTGCTATCTCCAGCCTGTCAGGAATCTCGCGGGAGCGCAGGGATCGGGATGCTGCGGCGCTGGCTGCTCCCTGCGCTTCTCCCCTGGGAATTCCGGCTGGTTGGCGGGAGCAAAAGCCGTCCCTAGGGAAAAGGATGAGGGGCTGTTGGGAGCATCCTCTTGGAGGGGGCTGGAGACCTACCGGAGAAGGTAACAGTGCAGGGGAAGGGCTTTGCTCCATTGCACTCTCTTTCCCAAGGGCCCGATCCTGCCCTGTAGGGGAGCACCACCACGAGTGGGAGCAGGATTTGTCCCCTGGACGGTGTCAGACACCCCCGGAGCACCCAGGACCTGTTTCCCCGTGGTATGAATCACAGCATGAGCAAGGCAAGACAGGAGCTACTGATGGGGAGGTGACCTGAAGGTGCAGAGGTGGCCCAGGGAACACACAAACATGGGAAGTGACAGCGATGTGGCTGTCATGGGGGGGATCGGATCTGGCTTCAACAGGGAGCTTTTAGAGGGACACCAGGGAAGGGAAAGTTCACATCAGTATTCTTTCCTCCCCTTTAACTTAGCAGAGCTCCATCATCTCCAGGAGGGATTTGAAAGGGGGTTGCTGCAAAAAGGATGCTCAAAAAGGGTTTGTCCCAAACGCTGTAGCCTCAGCAGGGAGCCTGATTGAAGCCCAGCTCCCTGGCCTGGACTCGGGGGCGTTTCTTCGGTATAGCTCACCCTGGTACCATTAGATCAACATCTGCCTCCAACAGTGCTGTACTCAGAGCCATTGGGTCATCCAGGATCTGTGCCCTGCTTCACCACTGGTTTGAGCTGAAATCATATGGACATTAAAATCCTTAACACAAATAATCATCCCCCCTGCCCTCCCCACTTCATCCCCCCTCAATAAAGCAAATAGTTTGGTTTAGATCTTGAAACATTCCCCAGGACACTGAGCTGCTCTGGGTTTGGTTTTCATGGGGACTGGGGACCGCCAGCTGGAAATCCAAGGAATAAAAGGACCCTGATGTACATTAGCAGTGATCCACTGAGGGGCACATAGGCCACCCCCTGATTTATATCACTAGGACGAAGGGAATGGCTTTAACCTGCCAGTGGGGAGGCTGAGATGAGCTCTTGGGCAGAAGCTCTTCCCTGTGAGGGTGCTGAGGCGCTGGCACAGGGTGCCCAGAGAAGCTGTGGCTGCCCCATCCCTGGCAGTGTTCAAGGCCAGGTTGGACACAGGGCTTGGAGCACTGCTCCAGTGGAAGGTGTCCATGGCAGGGGCTGGAGCTGGAGGAGCTTTAAGGTCCCTTCCAACCCAAACCAGGCTGGGATTCTATGATTCAACCCTTGAAGCCTACTGAGACAGAGGAGCAGAGGAGAGGAGAAAGTTCCCCTTTGTGCCATCTTGTTTGGAGAGAAGCAAAACCGGTGCCACCTTTGCTTCCCCATCAATGCGCAGAGGTGAAACCTTCCACCAGCATCACCAGCTATTCCCGACCAAAACCTCAGGGGGTCTCTCCCCATCCCTGTTGCTCTTTGGTGAGTTTGTTAAGTGCCTGGGATTAATTGTGGGAGCAATTTTCTGCTGTCTAAATTCCCCACATCGCTGTTCCTCCCCTCGTGCCCTGGCTCTGGAAGCCAGTTTGGGGATAATTATGCCCCATCTGGAAACCTTTGGGGAAGGTGTGAACCTGCTCAGCAGAAATCTGACATATTTCATCAATTATTCCATTCATTAGCCCCGGCCTCAGCGCCTTGCCCTGCTAATTTGACAAGAGCACCAGTTAAGGAGGCTTTTTAACCCTCATTCGCTTCCCATCACCTTGAATGCAGAGAGCTGAAAAGAAGTGCAGCTGGAAGTAAGCTGAGCCCTGTCCTGCAGGGATGGTGACATGTCACAGCCCAAACCCCTTGGTCTTCCCTTCGGTCCTCACTAATAAAGCTCTGCCCCAGCCAGTAAGGATGCTGGCTCAGTGAACGCATCCGATTTGCTGTCTGCAAACCCAGAAATTCCTTTGGGGTATTCCATAAAAGTATTAAAAACTGAGTGAAATTCCATTTCTTTCTGTTTGTATGAAGCTCTGTTGCTTGGGCTTTGGCTGTGGATTTCATGCTGGAATTTCAGTTGATGTCTGCCCCCTCTGTGCTGGAGTGGTGCAAAATCGCCTATTTCTGATAGAAAATTGTGCAGTAAATGGGGCAGTTCGGTAGTGGGAAATAGTGGTCTGGATTCTTAGTTTTTCTTTAGATAACTTGAACTCATTGTGCATTTAAATAATGACCCGTATTGGTTTGGATTGGGTGTTGTAGATAACACTTCCGAGGTTGATTTGCCCTTCAGGGTGAGCCTTACGACAACATCAACTAAGATCTCACCCAGGTTTCCTACATGATTTCCTTGTGTAAATGGTCTTTTCCTTTCCTGTTGCAGGCGCTTCATTTGGGAAGCTGTTATTTTCCTTTTGGAGAGACCCATTAAGGGTTTGCAACTTTAACAACGTAACAAGGCAGTTGGTAATGGTTAGATGCAGCACGTCAACAAAGAGACCATCAAGCACTGGCCTCTCAGGGAAGCATTTGATTCAATAAAGCTGATTATTTTGGTTTAAAACAACCTCTTGCAGGCACACATCTCGAAAGGACAAACTTGATGAACTTTGGGATTACGACTGAAATGAGCAGCATCTATTTTACCAGTTTAATAGCTGCCACAGTGGCAAAGCAGGGTGGGGATTGGGTTTTTAATGCTTCCAGCCATGCCTGGTCCCCATGAAGGTGCTTCCTGCCCCTCATCCTCCTCATGCCAGCTGCTTGCAGAGGTTTATGTGCCTGGAGCACGTCCTGGGCTGGAACTGGGTGAGCTGTAAGCTCCCTTCAACCCAAACCAGTCTGGGATCCTCTGACCCCCATTCAGGAGCAGGTAAGATCCCCCAGGCCACCCCCAGCCTCTCCGAGCACTTAGAAGCTGCGTTTGCAGGTGGACACATACGCGGGAAGGGGAAAGCATGGACAACCCCACATCCTCTGCATCTGATGCACGGTGCCTATCTCGTGCCGCCGGGACCTGTCGAGGCTCGCAGGTCGGGGGAGGAATTTGCCAAGCCTTTAAAGAGCCGACAGGAAGGGCTTGAGCTTGCAGCTGACTGCACGTTCTGTCCTTGTTAGTGAGCTCTTTGCCTCGCTGATGACAGAAAACTGCTTTGCTGCCCAGGTTGTGGGGATTGAGTGATGGGAATTCTGCACTCCCATTGGCAAAGAGGGATTCTCAGCAGCGGGGGGAGCCCGGCCCTCCCCTGCACCTCCTCTTTGCCAAACATAGATGTGATTTCATCATTAGTATTCATCAGGAAGTGCTTTTGGGGAAGCCCTGTGTCAGAGCAAACTCAGGACGCATCGGGGATGCTGTGGGTGAGCCAAGTGTGGCTCGCAAGGAACCGCATCAGAGTCTGGTGGCAAAAGTCCATGAGCAGGTGAACAGAAGATGGGGAGGGAGGAAATCACTGATGTTTTACTGATGGAACAGTTCATCGAGCACTTGGAGAGAAGCATGTACGTTCTGTTGGCATTTCCCACATTTGCTGAAATCCCAAACCCCCAACACATGCGCAACATCCCTCTAACAGAAAACAGCATCCCAAAATGCCCTTTTCTCTGACACCCCCCCCATATTTCAGGAATTTTTAAATGGGAAAGGAACAATAAACATCTTCAACATCTCTGAGGAAACGGGGGGGTTTCCAGCTCATCCCAGTGACTTGCTCCTGTGGGTTTGCTGCTGGAAGGTGCCAAGGACAGTGGCTGCGTGTGCACTTGGGGGAATGAAGGTTCCCAGCTTGTTCCCTGGTCCAGCGTTAGGGGAGCAGGGGAAGATCCCTCCATTGGATCCACCACTTCCTCCCTATTCCAGCTCTGATGAAACCCTTCGTGACAGCAGTCCCAGGCCTGGCTCCCGGCTCCTCCTTTGCAGCCAACAACGAGTTTCAGAGGGAGTGGAATCAGGTCAAGCCTCGGAAAAAGATACCATCTGAAAGCCCTCAATCTAGAAGAGGTAACAGCCCCAGGTATCCACATAGGATGCCCAGGGAAGGCTTCCTCCTGCCCCTCATGATGCCAAGGCTGCCAGGGGACACAGAGAGGCTCAGCACCATGCGGTCACTTGCTGTCCCCAGCTGGGCTGTGAGGGTTTGGCGAGATGTTAAAAAGCATTATAATCAGTGACCCCACATTCCTGCTAATTAGCAGAGAGAAAATTAGTGGTCTTACGTTGCTGTTTCTGGTTTGAGTTGCTTTTGTTCTCGGCATGCACCACGTATGAAGAATTATTTAAGCCTCTAGGGCCAAATTCCCAGGCTCAACTTAAGCAAAATCCTCAGCGTGAGTTTTTGCCTGAATGGAGGAGTCAGGGACTTGCCCAGAAGCAGGAAAGGGCAGAAGCCAACCCTTTGCTTCACTTTAAAGCACTGAGCCCGTGATACCCACTCACGGAGCAGAGCGGTCCAAGGTGATGCTCAGCTCAGCCCAGGCTCTCCCCTCTGCAAAGAAGGATTGAGTCCCTGCCAAATCGTGCTCATCTCTGCACAGGGCTCCAAGGGAAAGCCTTTCAAAAGCAGCCTGATGGCACTATGGGCATCAGACACTGCCTGAGGCAGGTGGGATGGCTCAGGGATGCCACAAGGTTGGATGCTGGCAGAGGTCTGACATGTGGCACTCTGATCCCTCAGAGGGGTCTGGTGGCCACCCCCATCCAATGCCTGAGGATAACAGCCCCTTGGTAGCATCATCCTGTTGCACGAAGTGACCATAGGAGCAATGCTGCATCCTGATCCCCTTGCAGGACCTCAGCCCTCCTCTTCCAACCCATGACAACCCCGAGTCCCAATGTGTTCCTTCCCTGCGTAGCTGGAGGCAGAGGGGAACCCAAGGGGCAGCCCTGCCGAGCCGGGGGCCACTGTCAAGCCAGTCAGGGTGGTGGCACCTACCATGTCCCCACGCCACTGCCCTCCCTCTCCAGCACGCTCATAGGTGGTCATTAGTGGAGCTGACAATCCCCGCAGCACGCGCCGGGTATTTACATCTCTGGGGAAGCGGAACTTGAGAGAGAGGGAGGGAAAAATGGGGATGGTAAATGTATAATTAAAGTCCTATTAGGAGGCGCCGAGGAGTCTCCTGGGGAACAGGGTGTATGAGATCGCTGCCTCCCCAACTGCTCTTGGGTGCAAAAGTCTCCTCAGACACAGCCAGGAGGGCTGAGGGGGACCTGCCCTGGGGATGAGGGTCTATGGCATCGGGGTATCCCATCCCTAGGTCAGGCTGCGGTGTGGCTGGACCATCCCACCCAAAACCATCCCATCCCATCTCCTGTTCTGGCTTCAGAGATGCCGGGAGCAAGCGTCTGTTCCATTGCTGGTTCCAGTGGCAGCCACACATCTCCATACTGGTGCACTGGGTCCAGGGTGCTCCTTAAGACCAAACGTCCTTGGACTGGGCTGGAATAAGGGGCCACCAGCCTCAGACAAGCAGAGTGCAGTCTGCATCCTGGGCTCAGCAGGGTGATACCTGGAGCCACGTGGCTCAGCAGATGTGTTGCAGGAGGCAGGCATTTTAATAGGCAAAAAGAGGGAGTTGCTATCACCTGATTCACGTTAGCAGTGTCACGGACTCAGAGTTTCACCATCTCCTACACCCTGGTGACTCTCTCTCCATCTCTCAGCCTTTTTGATGTATCAGGTCCCCGCTCATGGCCCATGTCACCCTCAGAGACCTGCCCACATCCCATCCTGCTTCCTTCACTCAGGCTCCGTGCCCATGCCCAGGGTGCAGCCTGGCTCTGACCCAGCTCAGCAACCCACCTGCGCTGGGGGATTGTTTTTCCTCTCCCTAGAAGCATCCCCATTACGGAGGTGACACCTAAACCTCCACTGCCACCCTCACCCCTTGGTGCCCCTATTCAAAGGCAAACCCAAGCAGGCTGTGGCCAGTAAATCACCCCGTATCCTCACCGCCTGCTGAATTCCATCGCCCTCCCTTGCAGGTGCCTTTCCCATTCAACACCTCCCACCTTGCCTGCCCCTGCTCTTTACAGCTCCCATATTAGTTGTGGTTCACTGGGCACTGAATGGGAGCTGGAATTCCTTAATCCACCTGCGACCTGTGGAGGAGCTTTCCCAGCCCCAGCCCCGTAACCCAATCCCACTCGGCACAAAGCCGGGAAGGCATCGCCGACGTCAAGCACCAGTTGGATCTCAGCTCCTCCAGGTCCTGGCAGGGTGAGCAGCTCCGCTCCCTTTGAACATCCCCCAATAAAGATTTGCTGGGGCAGAGATTGGCCAAGCTTTTGTCTCTCCATCCGCTTGGAAAACCCCACCTGGTTGCGGTCAGGCTTTTCCAGGGGGCCCATTTCATCCACTTTGTATTCCCAAATGTGCCTGTGGCTTTGGGTCCAGCTGCCACCTTGCCCTGAGCAGTACAAGTGGCTGAGGGAGGGACTGGAAGAAGTTTGGGTTTGTTTTTAAAGGGAAAATGCTGATTCATTGGAAATAACGAGTTTTGCCAGGAACATATCTGCTCATCAAAACACTGCTGAGGTGTCTCTGGTCTTCCCGGTGACATCTATGGATGTCCTTATGGAACCTCAGCTTAGGTAGGAAAACCTGGCAAAGAAGGACTTTTGAATACTAATAGTAATCAATTTGAATGCTCCAAAAAGCCTTCGTGATGGGAAGTGAGATTTCCTCCAGCCCACAGGAGCTACAATGTGAAGTAATTCCAAATCGTGGCAAGACAACCTTTACAATCCAGCCATCATGCCGGAAACCCTCTCTGTTGGGAAATATGGATGATATGGATAAATATGGATAATCATCCCGATTGCAGGAAGCTTGGGGTGGGTGACCATCACTGTGGGCTGTGGAGGAGGTTGGTTTCAAGGCAGCTTTATCCCACCAGAGCTGGAGAAGGGCTCAGAGCACAGGAGGACCCAGCGGTGGAAGGTGTTCAGACAATCCCCAGAATGGCTGAGACATGCTTTCCTTCCCCTTACTTTTGGGTTTATGAGCGTGGAGAGCACTACCCCATCCATGGCAGAGGGATGAATGGGGATGCTGAGGGCAATCCCAGGGCACGGGGTGAAGACATGACTTGTAGACACCTCTGAAGATGTCTCTTGGGCATTCCCAGTGCAAACAGCCGGAAAACCAAGTTTATCTCAGGTTGTAGCTCGAGTTCAGACTCCTGTTTTTCAGCTCCTCTGCCCCACCTCCCTCCCCTTTGCAGCCACCTTCCCCCTATGGAGGTAGTTGAGCTGCTGGACCCTTGTGCACCTCTCTGGGAGGGTAAAGCATCCCCCAATGGGTGCCAGTCGCCCAGGGAGTGCTGAATATGTGTATCTGAGCACAGCTCCATGTTGACCTATGTAAGGTACTTGTACATGTGTGTGCGTGCATGCACAGACCTGTGCATTCCTGTGCCACGTGTGCCCATCTGTACACACGTGTGGCCGGTGTCTGTGTGCTCGCTCTCACCTCTGTGTCCCCCTGCAGCCTGTCCCAGCTCAGGACAGAGACGCTGGTGGCTGAGCATCGTGTCCCTTTGCCAGCCGCCCGTCACCCGTGGCGTCACTCCCGGCTGAGCTCAGCTCCAGCTGCAGCATTGGGAGGACGAGGACAGAGCCAAGCGCCCACTTTCCATTTACTTCAGCTTTCCACCCCTGCATCCCCCCGCATCATCCCCATGAGTAATTGGGAGCGGCCGTTCGCATCTGGGCCAACGGCAGATGGGGCCACCCCTTGGACCGGGCAAGGTGGTTGGCAGGCAGCGAGGAGGAAGAGGAGGATGAGGAAGGAGACTCTGGGCTTTCCTGTTCCCCTTGGTTGTTTGGGGTCCTGCACTGACACCCCTGGGTGCTGGCCAGCTCTGTTGGTTACACAGGGAGGCACAGATGATCTGCAACCCTGCCAGGGCACTGGAGAGGGCAGAGCAGGCAGGACCTCATGGACGAGCACCACCGCTCTCCACTGCAAAGGAGCCATGAGGAGGAACCTGGGACTTGAGACCTCTCAGCCTCCACTCCTTCCCCTTGGCCCAATCTCACCTTTCCCACGCTGTGGTGGTGGCATCTCTCGTGGGGCTGGCTCAGTGCATGGTATCCCACCCCCATGGCAATGGGAAGAGACTAAAAAAAGCTCTAAATAAGAGGAGGGAAAGTAACACTGAGCACCTGGAGGCACCACAGCAGAGAGTGGAGGAGCTCAGGACTGAGGGAGTGCAGAGCTGCTGGCAGGACTGTAACTCCTGCCTCCATCCCCATCCTGGTCCACCATGGTCCGTCCTCTCCAGGCTCTGCAGCCTCACAGGGAAAGACCCAGTGATGCCTCTTGTTTATGATATTACCTGTTGTATCACTATAAGCTCCAACTTGGAACTCCCGTAAGTCCTTCCCTGGGTGAACAGCACATCCCTTCTCTGTTCAGGGCTGTAGTTTCATTTCCTCATGCACTGTGGCCCCCAGTGTGATGGATAGTTAATTAACATTCCCATTCAGGCCAGCTGACTGCCTTGGAGAAGTGTGCCGCCATGCTTCTCCATCCCATTCCTCTTCCTTGTATTAGGGGAAGCAGGGAAGGATCAGCACATGGGAAGCACTACAAACTCAAGGCCAGTAACTTCTCTGCAGGAACTCCCCAGCCAGTTGGATGTAGCCCAGCAGATGTGGGTACCATGGCCAAAGCGCCACCAGCTCTCAGCAGCCTTTCTCCTGCCTTTCCGAGCCCAGATTAACAGGAGATGGCTTTTCACACCTGACCCATCCACCTCATGGAGACAAAAGCCCTTCACATAACCAGGCTTGCCTATGGCACTGATGTAACATAGGCAGTGAAGGGAGCAGGGACAGGCACGGGGTGTTTCCCGGCGGGTTACCCGCTCCTGTGCATTCCTGCGCCGCAGCTTAGGTCATGCCTAAAAGCCCTCCCCAGTGCTCCCAGCCACAGCAATGCCCCCAGCTCACACAGCTGAGTCGCAGCTAACGGGACCCACCGGCCTGAGCCCGGGCAGCGCTGCGGGGTCCCCGCCACCCCCGAGCCCCCCGGCCCCAGGAGCCGATGCCGGACCGCAGGTAACGTTGCCATCTAGTGGCTTCCCCACCCCGAGCCGGGGGAAGGAAACTGCTTTGGGACTATTTGGGAAGGGGGGTGGGGTGGGGGGGGTGAGGAAGCTCAGGTGCGCCGGTACCCAAGTGGTACCCTGTGACATCCCAGTGGCACCCAGCCCGGGGCACGGGGAGCAGCAAGGGCTTGGCTCATCTGAGGATGCAATGAGCACGTTTCACGCTCGTGTGATGTGCTCTTCACTCAGGCAGCAGCACAGAATCCCAGAGTGGTTTGGGTTGGAAAGGACATAGGGATCATCCAGTTCCAACCCCCTGCCATGGGCAGGGACAGCTCACACTAGACCATGCCCCTCGAGGCCCCATCTAACCTGTCCTTGAACACTGCCAGGGATGGAGTATTCCCAACTTCCTTGGGCACCTCAGCATCCTCACAGGGAAGAACCTCCTTATATCTAATATGAATTTCCCCTGTTTGAGTTTTAACCCATTACACCTTGTCCTATCACTGCAATCCCTGATGAAGGGCACCCCATCCTCTTCTTCAGCCACTTGGACCACACAGCACCTCCTACCCCCTGTAGGACTTGGGTGAGGGTCAGCATCTGCACAGCCAGACCAAAGGCTCAGGGGGGATCAGTGGCAGCTCCTCCAACCTGTGACAATGCCTGAAAGCAGCTGAGCCCCTGAATTCACCAGGCACAGGAGCAGGGAGCTCTGAGCTTCTGCACGGCGCAGAAAGGAGCTGCCTCCAGCCCCAGGGCAGAAGGTGGAGGCTTGGCTTATACTTGGCAACAGCTCAGCTCCTGGAGCTGTCAGGGCCTGGTCACAGCTGTGACATTGCAGCCGCCTATGGATGGTACTTGATGGGCAAGATTCCTGCCAAAGCATCTTTCTTGACAGAGCTTAAGATCAAAGGCGGATGGGGATGAATACATGTGCGGCTCAGCTCTGCATGGGCTGCGTCTGAGCCAAATCCAGAATGGCCCCAGCAGGTCCCCAGCCAGGCATCGAGCACATGCACAGAGGTGCAAATACTCCCATAACCCAGGACACAACTGCTCACTCCTGATGAACACAGGAGGGTTTTCCCAGCCTCTTTGGCTACACTTGGAGCCAGGGTTAAAAAAGAATCCTTCTCCCTGACTTAGGGTCCTGCCTGGGCCACCACCCAGCACCCCTTGGGGAACATGGCCCTCCTCTGCTTCTCCTCCCCATCACCTCTCCCATGCTGGCAGCACCCAGTGCTCTGCTCATCCCTCCATCCCAGACCATAAGAGCAGGACCTGTTTGATGCCCAGAGTGGAAAGCTCCAACTGCACAGCTCCTGTCTGGGAGGAATGGGGCCAACTCCTGCCCTCATGCCGCTGGCTCTGCAGGCTGGGGACACAACCAGGTTTTGAGCCTGGAATCTCAGGTGTTCACTCTGGCCTGCTCCCTTGCAGGACCTGCAGGCTTCTCAGCCAGCCTCTGCCTCAGCTGACAGGGGCTGGCAACAAACTCCCTACAATTGCCTTTTCCAACCCCAGAAGAAATCATTCTTGACCATGTTGGTACCGAGACCTGTTCCATCCTAGAGAAGCAGATTGATGGATCCTTACTCCAGATGAGTAAACCTCAGGAAAACCTCACAAAGGAGGAGCACTGCTCTAGGATGAGACCTGGGATTCCCTCTGTTCCTCCTCTGGGAATCCTAAAGGAAGTGGTTTGGGGATTACCTGCCCTAGAATAGCTCCTGCCTGTCCCTTCGTCTCTTGCACTGCTCAAGCACGAGGATTTTATCTGTATCCAACCCCTTTATCATTATACAACTCTTTTAAACTCCTCACAGTTCTTCCTATCCCAATAACTCTCTGAAAGCTTGATTCACCCTGCTAAGCCATCAGCAGCAATAGTGTCTGGTGGCACGGAGGTTTGTACCACGTCCATGTTACTTCATTCTGGATGGAGGTGCTGAGACTGACCCTTCCACTTGCCTTTCAGGAGCCAGTGTCCTGGCTGTGATGGCAAAAGCCTTTTGCAGCTGCCCCTCTATCTCTTCTCTGCATCTCCCATATGCGCAGAGCCTGTGCCTGCATTCCTCACAATGTAGTCACCTTGTTTGGCTGGTGCCTGAGCTGTCTTGGTTTCTGTCCTGCTCTGGAAAACACACCCACAGGAAGGCAACCACCTCCTCTTTCCCCCATCAGCGATCTCCCTCTTCCCCATGGCGCACACAGGGAGAGGCATCACTCCATGCCTGGTTTGGTTGTGGAAGAGGACGCAATGGCAGGGTGTTCACCCTTGGGTGCCCAGGATCTTGATCTTGTCAAGAGCGAGAGGAAGCCCAGAGGATTTAAACTGGGAGCTGGAAATTAGCTAGGCAACAAGATCATCCCACACAGCTTCCAGTGGCCAAAGGTATCACTTCATCTGCCATAATCCTCCCCTGCCTGTATCCTACCGGAGCTCTCCTGATCTTGCCTGGAGGTACCCAGGCATCCTCCTGGGGATGCTGCAGACACCTCAGACTACGCTGGTCCAAAGCCACATCCCTGTAAGAGATCCCGGAGTCTCATCTCCCCAGCACCACTGCATAGTCCCCAGGTTTTGGGCTCAAGGAATGTGTGCCACACACCCCCCAGGCTTTGCAAGCTGCCTGCTCCAGCTCCCCACCACAGCAGGCATGTTGGAAATGATCAGCTCTGCCCAATCCCTGCTACAAGCAGGTCTTCTCCATCCTCAGACTGCCTTGAGCCAGTGGAGACCATCAGATCTGTTCAGCCTCATGTCCACGGCATCTGCTTTTCCTACTGCGGGCTATACCTCCCTGGCACTCTGAGTACCCAGAAGCAGCACAGGTCAGAGCTGGCTGTTAAGCAGCCAGGAGGACACTGGGGCCCCATGTGTAGGCTGCGGGATGGGGCCACGGGGAGTGTGCTGCAATCCCAGCCCAGCTCTGGGGTGTTTACTTCCCCTCCCAGGTTTTTTGCAAGCTCCTTGGGGCAGTGCCTGTTTCTCAATACAGGGCCCTGCTCTCTCTTGGGGTTTATTTCTGCAACTGTGAGCTAATGTTTTTAGCCAGAGACGATGCCCAAGATTAAAATATCCAGGCTCTAACGCCGCGCAAACCAGGATCGTCCTGCTGATCTCCCGGAGCAGCTCTGCATGTGCGGGGGCAATCTCCAGGAAAACCCTGACCAAGCTGCACGCCCTGGCTGAAGTCCAGCTTTCTCCACCCTGTAGCATTGCTGCGATCACAGGCAGCTACGGAAAAGGCCACTTGGTTTAGGAGGGAAGGCAGTGCAAGGCGAGCAAAGCAGAGCTGGCCCCCTGGGTCCTTCCCAGAGGTCAGCTCAATGCCAGCCCATACCCAGACAGCAGCTAAGTTCATGAAAGGATCCTTGCTCCCACCCAGCTGCAGTTTTGGCTCCCAGTTCCCATTCTCTAAGGGTACAAACACAGCCCATGTGAATCTCCGGCAGTGCAGGGCTGTCACCAGCACACAGGCAACTCCCAAGTGTCATCTCCGGGTGCCAGCCCTCTCCGCAGAGGCTTTGCTCTTCTCCAGATGCTGCTTTCAGCCTTCTTATGGTGGCCAGGAAGCCTCTGACAGCTCCTATTTGGTGAGTGTATGGCTACAGATATTGACCATTCAACCAGCAATGTTTTCTCAGGCTCCCTGGGAGGAAGCTACAGAGCTCTAGAGGCAGAAATCATTTTCTTTCACTAGGTTTGCACCAGGGACTCCTGGCTGCTACAGCAACGCCAATCAAGGAAGCTCATTAACTCTATGTAAGAGCATCTTCCACTACACTTGCATGGTACCTACAGCCAACCTGGGCTGTGGCTGGTAACCCAAAGAAATCAAACTGGAAACGGCCCATCCATGGAGGCCAACAAGTTGGTTTTGAACAAGTTGGTGAACAGTCTGCCAGGGCAGTGCTGGAGTCACCGTCCCTGGAAGCGTTCACACACTGTGCAGACGAGGCCCTCAGTGCCATGGGTTAATGATGGCTTTGGCAGTGCTGCTTGGACTTGATGAGCTTAAAGGTCTTTTCCTTTGATTCCATGATTCTTTTCCTGCAAGATAACCAAAAGAGCTCCCGTCCGAGACAAACAAGTGTGACACGGTCACGCTTTCCACGCAGGCCCGGGTGTGATTAATCCCTGAAGCCTGCCAGGGAAGCAAAGGCAGCCTTTGATGTGCAGCTTGGGGATGGATGAAACTGAAGCATGTTTGGTGCAGCGTAGCTCTAGGGTGGCTGGAGGAGAGGAGGGGAGGGAGGGAAGGGAGGAGCAGCGGGCAGATAGTCAACCTGTCTACGCAGTGTGTTCTACAGCTCACCCCGATGGACTCAGAGCAATGCCTAAGGTACATCATAGTAATAATAATAAAAAAAAAAGATGCTACAGAAATTTAATTTCATTTAATTAAAAAAAGAAAAAAAAAAGGCTGACAAGAAGAAAGAGTGTCCCAGGAGACTTCCCCTTGCCCAAGGGAGGTAGCGTGGCCCCACGAGTGGCAAACTAAGCCTAGGGATTTGGGATCAACTCCAAGCAAGGCTACTAGCCCCCATGTGGTCTTGGTCAAGTTCTCTTCTCTTGTCCCAGTGTTTCTGCAAGGTATTTGTGGCTGGATGCCAGCCCCCAGTGAGTGTGGCTGCAAAGGGGAAGCATGGTGTGTCATCAGGTGGGCTTTCAGCCTCATGGACCTGAGGGTTGCAGCAAGCAAGATGAGGATGTTGCATTGCCTCACCACGTAGAGGAGCAGAGGCAAGGTAGGAAAGGGATGGAGCTGGACAGGAGGAAGGCAAGAGGTCACCTTGCTCATCGCACACCCTGAAGAAGGGACAGCTCTGCATGCGTCAGCCTTGTCAGGGATTTTTCCAAACCCTCCCCATTGCCAGCAATGGAGTTGACACTCTCAAAACAAATTGTACCTGAGTTCCCAACTCAAGTCAAATGCAGGGCTTGGACTTTGTTCAACACAGTTCCTCAAGAGGCAGAGGTGAGATGTGGAAGCTCCTTCTGAAGTAACACAGACCTGGACATCTTTCCACCCTCACTGGCTTGCCATGCTTGAGGGCAAGACACAGGTCAACCCCCCCCAAGTCCTCTCACTCCAGCTTCCAGCTCAAATCCTGCTGCTGAGCCAAATCCACATCTTTCTGGGTTTAGCAAAGCACAGGATCAGAGCTGAGGGCAGAGGATGGATGACGTGACCTGGGGATCTCCTTTGACTTAACCTCTTTGAAGGAATTGCAGCAACTCCATGATTAAGACTTAGCAAAGATAAAACAGGGAAAGTAAACTATACCTGTGCCTCGTAGGGAGATGATGTTCAATCCCAGCCCAGCTCTGTGGTTTCAATCTTTCTGTCTCGGAACTCTCTTGCTGCCTGTCTAAACTTCCGTGGTGCGATGCTCTTTAATCTTAATAAAGAAAATAAGTTAGATTGTGAGGATTCAAATGCGAAACAAGAAACATCAAACCAAGCACTGGCTCCTTCATGAGCCCCAAACTAAACCCAAGCATGCACTTGAAGGAATCAGTGGGATGTGGCTGGATGTCTACATGGACACAGTTCACCTCTTATGGGGACAGCAAGGCTTGGTGGGTCCTTAGTTTGCCTTTTCCCAGCCCAAGGCTGCTTTCTCATGCTCCAGTCCTCAGCCAGGACAGCAATGGAGAAGAACTCTCCAAAGGCTTTTGAGACCAAGGGGTGATCAGGACAGCAATGGAGAAGAAATCTCCAAAGGCTTTTGAGACCAAGGGGTGATCTGGGCTGAAGGGCTTTCCTCTTGGCTGTTTTTAATGTGGTTTGATTTCATTCGATTACAAATGTCTGCCACAAGAAGAGCGATCCCAGGAAGACGCAGCAAATTCCAACTTGCATTGGAGTAACCCCTGCTTATTCTCTGACAAACTCTTTGATGAAACCATTTTCAAATGCCTTCTTCTTCCCCCAAGTGAAATATTTCCATGTAGCTCCCTCCCCACCACCACACACACAATTTTCCAGCCTGCTCTGCCCATGGCCCTTTGCTTCCCACAGCCCAATGCCCTCTGGTAAAAGAGATTCACAAAACCTCCCTGGAAACACTGGCCAGTGTGAGAGCACCATGGAGGACATTCCCTCCACAGTACTATTATTCCATCCTCACACCCACCTCTGACCCTCTGCAGGCTCCAAGATTACCCATTGCACAAGACTGCTCCATCTGAATCTCCTGAAGCATCTGGGATTGCTCCCATCACATTAGAGCACTGCAGGACCTTGACTCCTTTCTCCATAAGATGGAATTAACTCTTCTGGTTTTTTTGGGGGAACACACTTATTAGCTAGGATGGAGCAAACTGGCTCAAGAAAGTAAACTCACTCCTTACCAACAGCCAGGGTGCCTGTGCCTATTTCCAAAACAGAGCCTTTGCGGTTCTACAAAGGCTAGATGTCCTCTTAATTTCAAATATTCTTCCAGGACCAACAGGAAATGTGCTGAAACACCGTGAGAAAGCTTGTTCTTGTGGTTATGTCTGGCCCTAACCAGAAACAGAAGCGCCAGGAGGTGGGATGAGAGTGCTTGAAATCTCTCCAACTTCCCGTTACAAATGCTAAAGGTCTGCATGCTTCAGATGAACTTTTGGATGCTCCCATTGAGCTTTTGATGTCTTGCCCTTCCCTACTCACAAGGCACTGAGAACAGCAAAGCATCAAGTGAAAGAGTCTAAGCAGCAATCCCCAAGGAGACAGTGGAAGACTCCTATCCCTGTGTGTGAGGTAGAGCCCATCAGTTCCCAGAAACAGCTGCAACTGGTTTGGCTCAACTTCTGCTGCCAGCTCTGATGGCCCCAACTCCACTCCCTGCACACTGGCCCAAGACACAGTGTGTTGGAAGAGCTCCTAGGATCGTTGCATCATGTCTCAACCTGAGTGTTTTCAGCAGCTATTCACATCTGAGGGAATCTCATCACGCTCCAGCAGAGATGGTATTCAAAATACCACTCATCTTTCCACTCTTGGGGTCTAGAATAGTTCCTCCTCTTAGACCCAGGTCCTCCAGAAGGTTAAGTCTAGAGTTCATACCTTTAATCGGAAGAGGAAGGAAACCCAAACAGAGAAGGGAAGCCCAGAGAGGCAGTCTGAGCAGACGTTGAATGGCGTCTCTTTAATGCCATCTCTTTAATGCCGTCAGTTACCTTATCTAACCCTTTGCACCAGCATCACGAGATGCTGCAAGAGCCGCATGGCAAGGAGAGACCAAAGGCCTCATGGGTGGCTCCAAAACTCCCAAGCCATACAGGTATTTCGGCATCCCACTCTTATGTAAGCGCCAAGGACAGATTTCGTGCCAGATGATTCAAAGCACCATCAGCTCCCTCTATGGGCCGCAGAAAGAAGAGAGGTGGCCTCCACCAAAGAGGGTGGTTCAGAGCCTAAAAGCTCAATGACTCATGTATTGGAATGGCTGCTCTCTCCATCTACTCAAGAGGAAAGCTCTGGTGACATTCCTCCTGCCTTTGGCACCTCCAAAGGATGCTCCTAGGGTGAGCCCTGGCGCCAAATCCTGTAGGGTTCCTGAGAGCAAGGAAGGTCAGCACCTTTGTGGACTTAACCCCAAAAACCTCAAGCAATGACGCTGTCCCTAAAGCAAAAGGACCATCAACGCTCTTGGAATTTCTCGTTCAAAACAATGCGTCACTGCCGGAGCAGGAGCAGGACCAGCTCTAAGTGACTCGTCACCTGCCCAACACCCCTGGGCAAAGGTGGAGTGGTTCTCAGTGGTCCATCCCTCAGCTTCCTGTTTGCTCTGCCCACAGCACACTCCTGGAGCACCCGGAATGGCCGGCAGTGCCCTTTCCTGCGCACCAAGGTGTCTTGTTTGATTAGGAACAGGTTACCTGGATACAACGCTTCATCAAAGGGAATCCTGCGTTGATGGCATCCCATAGATGCTTGGGTAATTGCAGGTTCCTACTGGTTGGAGCCAGTTCAACCCCTGGCCTTGGCTCTGCTGGGAATTGTTATGCTGGAGAGAAGCACTGGATGCAAAACACAGTGAGGGGGAAGAGTTGTGAGCTTCCCTGAGCTCCCACTGAAGAGATGTTATCATAAAAATATCATGAAGAGGAGGTCCCAAGAACCACTTTTACTCTGGAATTCCAGCAGTTCCCTGGACAAGGGAACGGGCAGCAGGGCAGAAAAGGCAGCATTGCCCAGCTCCTGGAGCCAGGTCTGAGGACTCCCCATAGCTTCCCACTGATCTACTGCACAGCTCTGGTCAAACCTCTCCCTTGCTAAAAGGACTTGGGACCTTTGCTGGCTCCCAAAGCTTGCATGTCCCCTGCTTGTGTTGTACCTTCTGGAATGGGGCTAAGTATTGCTGTGACATACTGGGTGTTTTAGCCTATTGGCTCTAATTCACCAGTCACAGACTTGCCCGGGTGACCCCTCCTCCTCCTGAATATTACTGGCCACGTTACAAGAACAGAAAGTGAAATCAATCAGAGTTCACAGTTTGGAACAGCTCATACTGCCCGGTCTAATTTTACTCTTTCCCAGGCCAAACCTCCCCAGCTGAAGTACTTATTTAATTACCGTATTTTCTATAATCATCTGCTAGCAGCCCATAAATGCAAGGAAGACACCAGGCTCCAGTTAGCAGTCACCAGTGAATTATGATGCGCTCGAAATAAAGGATCACTTCAGACCGGGATGCCTGGCACCCTTGAGACATCAGCTATTATCTAATTTTCACCTCTTTGGTAATAACCTCAGCCTTTCCTACAAATGCAGAGAAAGCCCCAATGCTTGAGGTGTGAGACACTAATAGCTTGATTTGGCTCTTATTTACAGTGGTGTAAATGAGAAACAACTGCCCTGAGGTCCATGAAGATAAAGGATGTAGGGTCAGGAGCAGCTTTAGTAGCTGGCTCTGGGATGCTGCTGCGAACTGCACCTTTAAGTGGCTGAGCCAAGGGAATTGGGTGTTCTTTCCAGCAGGGACAGGTTTACCAACTGACAGTGGGATTGAACCCTACTTAGGGAGAAGCTGCTGGAAGTGGCCCTTTCCAGCACCTGGGGATCAGCGCGATCCCAGAATGTCACACCCTGTGTATAACTCATCAGGAGGGTGGAGGTAGGAACAGAAGGAGTTGGGCAATACCCAGCTCTTTCATTTTGGGAAGAGTTTCAGGATTTTGAAATTTCTAACTGGTTTGGAAAGGAAAGAAAACAAAAAAAACGATGTTGATGTTTCCCAAAATCCAAAGCTGAATAAACAGCAAAGAACAAATCCCTTTCCCAGCCCCATGCAGAAACTCAGTTACTCAAGGGCTGTCAGAGCATTCTGTTTCAGCAAAGTCTGGCCAAATGCAATGCCTGTTTCACTCTATAACAGTTTCTTGTCTGGAATCGTTTCTTCTCATAGGTCACAGTTCTGAAAGCTATTTTGTTCCCAGCACTTTTTTGCATCAGGAAGTTCTTAACGACAGACCGAGAGTCGGCTCAATCCTGTTGGTTTTCCACAGGTTGTTGGGTAACTCTTGAGATAAGACTTTCCACCCGGTGATAAGTTGTCCAGGTATAAAGCTTCAGTCAGAAAAAGACCGAGCATTCCAGATTGAAGCAGATAGTAGCTGCTTCCAGCAGAAAGAAACATCCATGTGCATTATTCAGCCCTGGGATGACCCTGAGTTGCCCATGTGATGCAGCACATTGGGGTAATATAATCCTGGGATCACCAGGCTCAATGTTTCCAGTAGGAATAGAGGAGTATGCCCTCAATGTGGCCTTGAGGAATCTCATCTGGAATATAGTGTCCTCTTTAATTCACCCTTGATCAAGAAGCCAGTGGTGGAAGAGAACTACTATGACGATGAAGGGAATGGAGAGCCCTTCTTACAAGGAAAACGCTGGAGGACCTTGGCTTTCACAGAGAGATAAAAGGGATTGGTCTTGTTCTGTATGAAGAGAGGCACAGCCCAAGTACCCAAGGGGTGGAAAAGCAACATAAAGTTGCAGGACAATGTCGCTACAAGGACAGGTTTGTATAAATTGGACATTAAGGAATTTAGGTTAGAATCTAGCAGGTTCCTTATCAGCCACTCAGCCTTTAATGTATGTGAGAAACGTAAAGGGTGGTGGCTGTTTCACCCAGCTTTAGATGTTCAGAGTAAGGATGTCTGCATCTGAGAGCAGAGCACCTGGGGCTCTGTCTACAGTCCATAGAGAAATGGTCTCAGGTAATTCACCCAGCCTAATGCAGGCGCCGCGCTCGGTGAGAGCCGAAACCCTGGAATTGCTGTTGACTACAAAGGCAGGCAGGAGACAGGGAGAGATGTGCAAAAGAAGAGAGGTCAATTCAGGCCTGATATCCCACAGATCTCCAGGCAATGCTACATACACACAAAGCGTAAGTGGGAAGCAGCATAAACTGCTGTGTCTGATTGCACATGGCTGGGATGTCCTTGGGAGACACCCCTGGCCCGGGACAAGCATCACTTAGAGATAAAAGACCATCAGAACGAACCAGGCCAGAGCAGAGCCTGGTGATGTTGAGCAGAAACAGAATGGGTTCTATTAGCTTTTTAAGGAGAAAAAGGAAGGGTTCAGAGTTGTAAGGACAAGCACGCTTAAGGCATATGGGCTGTTAGCTCATAGCTCAGCAGATCTATCCCATCTTCCTACCTGGAGAACTAGAAATACTGCAGACACTTAGAGATGGGGGAAGCTTTCTTCCAACCCTTTCTGGGAGAAGTGGAAGAGGTCCCAAAACCTTAAAGAGACTGGCAGGACATCACCCCATGCTGCTTGGTTCCAGGCTGACGAATGAACCCTCACCTCCCTTTCCCCAAGCCCACGGTGACCAGCCATCCCCATAGAGGTGCCACATTGCACACAAGCAGGTGTCACCCAGCCGCTTCCTCCTGTGCAGAACAAGTTTATGAGCCTGATGCAATCCCCAGCAGGGGATCAGTCCATGGCAGCATTCCTGGGCACAGAGTCACAGGGTGCTCATGTAAGGCCATTGGAAGAGGGCACTCAGCGTGGGTGCCTCGTGTGCTTGCCTGGGAGGGAGGGGGGTTCTGTGCATGTGCATCACACACACCTGCAGTTGGATCCATAACATCCTTCCTCTTGGGAGAAAGGGACTGGGAGGAAGGCTTTGGCTAGGGGGGAATAGCCTTGGTCCGGAACCCTTGGGAGATCCCAAATGCGTGCACCTCATCTGGGAAGTGGGACACGGACTTGCTTGCCTGCTTCAAAATCCCTTCTATAGTCAATTATAGGAAATCAGAAAGCTGCTATTTCATTGATTTTACAGATTTTGAAAGAGCAGCAGGCATCCACTTGGTCCTGATCTTAGAGCATCACTGTGTACATAAGAACCTGTATATAATCCCTAAATTCATGCCGACTCAGGGATAATTCCCACAGATGTTATTGAACCTGTACCCCCAAATACTACTGCCAAAGAACTGAATCCAATCCAACAACTGCTTTTTTTTAAGTATAGCTCAATCTTCACTAATCCCTTTCGTTAACAGCAGCACACTTGATCCACCTAAATGGATCTAAAGCCATTGCAGAAGGTAGGATGCTGAAAGCCTGCACAAGACTTCAAGCCCAGGTTGGACAGAGCCTTGGGTGACATGGTTTAGCGTGAGGTGTCCCTGCCCATGGCAGGGTGGGTGGAACTGGATGATCTTAAGGTCCTTTCCTACCCAAAGCATTCTATGATTCTATTCTAAGACAGAAAATAGCTGGCTGTGGTGGAGCAGAGAACTCACCACCAGCCTGTGAAGCCATGGCATGAGTTTTACATCCATGCACTTGCTACCATTCCATGCATGACCAAGGGGTCCTCAAAGTGTTCAGAGAGCGTGGCTCCCACCAAGGCTTTAAAGAAGGAGCTGCAATTCATCCGGTGCGTTTCGGAGAACATGCTGGGAGTTGCCAGGACCCGAGCACTTTGGAAAACCTGATCCCACCTTGAAAAACCAGCTCCCATCTCTGGAAAATCTGGTCCACGCAAAGCAACAATGGCTTCTCCCCTTGCAAGGCGCTCGGTGGCGAAGCAGACTGCCTGGCCCCCAACGTCTCCCTGCCAGAACGAAGTGCTCAAAGTTGATCTGAAAAAGCAATTTCTAGGCTGACAGATAAGGAGTGTGAAAATGCCACAGGGAATGATTGGCACAGGCTCCAGTGGAGGCACCAGGCGAGGTGAGCTTTAATTACAGACTGGCCTGGTGGCAGTACCTGTCAGATGACTCACTTCCATCACATCCCGAGAGGTTTCTCCTCTTCTCTCTCCGCTTGCACCTCTCTTTGCTGGGCTCTTTCATCAGATGCTGGCTCGCTTGGCTTCCTTACAAGCCTTGAGGCATTGAGTCACTTGTCATCAGGCAGGAACCTGGTAAAAAGCGCCTCATGGTCCACCTGACACCAGTGTCATGCAGTCGTCCAGCTCCACCGGTGGAAGAGTCCCCGCTGAGGAAACAGACTCATAGGGAGGAAAATGAAAGCATCGCATGGGACTGGAAGGAGCATGCAATCTGCACCAAAGCAATCCAAGGGGTTTCTTGCCTGAAAGAACTCAACACACAGGTTACAAGAGGGCAGAACATACCTGGGATTGATGAGGAAACCCAAGAAGCTTCCAGTTCATGGCATCCTCTTACTCCTATTTCTGTGTACCAAGCACTGCAAACCACTGAGTTAAATGTTTGTGCAGGATTCAGCAGAGTACCTAATCTTAGTCCTACCTTGCCTACTTTAGGGTATATTTTTTGCTCAAACTCTTGTTACATTGACTATGGCAGTCCAAGCTGGTATTTTAAGAAGGAAGAGAGGGTCCTATCAATCACATGGAAATTGAAGCAATACATGGTTTGCAACTCATTTCAGAAGGAATAAAATCCATTTGTGGAGGCAAATACTAGCCTACATTGTAAGAGTAATCCAAACCAGCATAGGAAATGGAAACTGGAATAAAATGCAACAGGGGTAGATGGTGCCAGACTTGCCAAAAAACTTTTATGGAAGTCTCCAACTCCAGGCAAAGGAAACAGAGAATCATTTGGACTGCAGTGAACACAGCAGTAATTGCCATTTGGCTCAGAGATGGAGATTAACACAGGAAACCTGCCATGGGCATGGAAGTGCCAAAAGTGAGGCAATAATGAGTGGTGGGGAAAGAGGAGCCTCAGGTTTGAAGAGGGTTTGCCACTGAGCTTTGCAGGAAAAGACCTCAAGAGAAACGATCTCCAATATAGTCGTTAATGGTACTGACCGAGATGAAAATGCACTTTGCTGATGGCATCATGGTATTTCCTTGGAAGAGCTCAATGTTATCAGAGATCATCACTCAGACCAGGGCACATACAGAGAAGGACCACAGAGACTCCACTGCTGCCCTAGTTTCGGGACAAGGGAAGAACAGTGGGGTTTTCTGGCACAAATAAAATGAAAGCTGAAAGAGGATGCGTTGAAAGGGAGGTCAAATTTTCCAAGAGTGAAGATACTCGAAGAGGGGATTATTTAACGCAATGAGAAGAGGCAGGTGGTTAAGCCAAGGAAAGGTGCAAGTCACAGCTTCTCTGCTGTGGAAGTTTCTGAAACAAACATGGAGAAAGTCTCCATTACCCAAGAGACTTTCACGTGAGGCTGAAAAGGATGCGAAGGATTGGTCAGGAAATAATGACCCAAATGTAGGACAGAAAGAGTCATTTTTTTTCTTCTTTTCAATGCACTTGCTCATGTTCCCATTTATGCCATTTCATAGAACACTTTTTAAAGGAGTGACCTAAATGGCACATTTCAAGTTCCCTGAATAAAAGCCACTTTCACAGAACCAAACAATTTTCTTCTCTTCACTTTTGTCTTACAAAAAACCCAATTTCTAATCTTTGCTTTTCTTTCATCTAGGAATATGGCTTGGACAACAAATCCATTTCCCATGGAGGTCCTCTCCAAGATCGTGTCTGTTGTCCTCCATACTACACACCCCCAAGAGAATTTCCCACCTTCATAAAAGGCAGTTCCACGTAGGCCTTATTCACTACAGCCATAAGCTGGGAATCCGATGAGTTCCAGTCCAACCGGTGTCCCAAACCAAGACAAGTGATTTTCTGTCTTTTTTGACTGTTCTGTCTCAGAGAGGTTTGTTATTTCCTTCTCTAGGTTGAACCATGGTCCTGCTGAAGCTGGTGGGACTTTTGCCATGGACCTCAACAGCTCTAGTCTGGCCACCTCTTTCTCTTTTGTTTTTCCCCTTCGGAAGGGTCAAGAGTCAATGGGAAACAGATTCCCTTGGCACACAGCAGAAAGTAAAATTAGAAGCACATGTTTCCTGCTCCCAAAGAGGTACATATGGCAGGGGGTTGGAAATGGATGATCTTAGGGTCCTGTCCAACCCCAACTACTCTATGATGCTGATCCTTTCTCAGAGTTCATTTAGTCTCCTTCATTCCTTCCAGTGCAGGAATGGCAAATTCCTTCATGTCTGACCCTCCTTTACATGCTCCAATGCTTTCCTTAATCTCTGTTTCCATTCCTGCTTCCCTGTCCTGTCCCAGGATTGGAGCTTAAAGGTAGCTGAGCTCCAATTTATGTTCTCAAGGGTGACCAGCTCTTCCAGAGAGCTCAGTTTTCATGTGGATCCAAAGCATTCTGGAAGAAGCTGGTGCTCGCCCTCAAGGGATGGGTTTACAGGCTCCAAAGGGGGAGCAGAGCCCTGTACCGCTCCTTGCTTTTGAGTCCTAACTGTTAGCACAGGCAATTGTCTCCTAATACGTCTCTAACACTGCCGCAGTGGAAACAGGTTTGTGTGATGCTTTTAGAACCCTTGCTATGGAAAAAACCTCACAGCTGTGCAAGTCCATGCGCTGGAAAGCCATTGGGCTCCTGCAGTTTATGAAACAATAATCCCCTTCCTACTAGAGCTGACAGCAAAACACCTACTGACAACAGCTGTAGAACCAAGGCCAAAGCATCAGATCTGAATTGAGATTAATCAATGTCTCTCTAGTGGTTTGCCTTGTCCAAGGCTAGGGAGACCCTGTGTGGAGACACGGGGCAGCACAAGCTCTGCAGGTCCATGTGGGAGGAGAGCCACAAGACTCACCTGGTGAAGGACGCCCTGTGTGCTCAGCACAGCTGATCCAAGCTGGCTGGGATCTCTGGTTCAAAACCTTGGGATAAAAAAAGCTGGGGAAAAAAAAATCATTACCATTTTTGGTTGAAATTTCTGCTGAATAAACCCAGAATTCTCATCGCTCAACTTTGACTGTCTTGTCCTAGTTCCATTTTATCATTGAAATGATGGCAAAGATGGGATACAGGAGAGTAGGAACAGCAAACAGGCATCAACTACCAGTAATAAAATATTCAGCTTCAATTTAAAAGAAATAGGTAAGCAACGTATATTAAATCTATATTATTATTAAATCTATAATTAAATCTATATTAAACAAATAGATTGCCTTTTTTTCTGTGGAAAACAGTCACTTTTAATAGGCAACCAAAGCCTTTTGGGTGCAAGGATCATATCAAAGGCATCAAAGAACTTAAAACCAATTCTTTCTTCCTTCACTCCTAACACTAACATTTACTTAGTGCGGGAGAGGGGAGGGAAGGAGGAGATTCTCACGTAATGTTATGATTCCCATGATGCCAAGAGGGAGAGGACTTCCAGCAAAGACAGAAACACTGCCAGGATCTCAGCAGCCCAGCAAGAGGCAAAACCACAGAGAATTAGAACAAACTTTGGTGTCGTTCATCATTACAGCCCTGCAGCAACTACTACAGCATCCCCTGGAAGGCAAATGCTTTCAAGGCAATACTTCTCAAAGGCGTTCTGCTTTCCTGCTGTCTCCTGCCTGTCCCTTCAGAAGCTGCATAAATGATTAAACCAGATTCCTGAAAAGGTGAGTCAGGCTCACAGGGCTGCAGATGGATGTTATGGGATGAGCACAATCCCTTTTTCCCATTTCTCTCCTCACCACCAAGCTCCTGCATCATTGTGCAGATAGAAAGCACAACACATCTGGAGGAGAAGGCGGCAGTAGCGGCCGGCGATGGGTCAGCTCTCTGGCATCTCCTCACAGATTGCGTTGAGGAATGTTTCAAGCCAACACAGTGACACAGATCTCCAAGTACCTGACCTATTTCCCCTTAGGCCCATTGTCACAAACGCCTTAAGAACCAATGAAAATGTTTAACCTGAATAGCTTTGGCAATACCCACAGGACACCTGATCTTAAGTGGGTCGCATCTTCAGCAGAAGCATGGAATGGGTCCATATCAGGACCTTCAACCCAGTTGCCTCATTGCCAACACAAAATGAGATTCAAACTCCCCACATTTCCCATTGCCATAAACAAATCCCACTACAGAAACCAAGGCAGCCAAAGAAGTTCTTTTATAGCCAGCAGAGTATGAATGGAGAGGGGAAAGCAGTAATGCCCCAAACCAATCCAACCCTTACCTATGTTCCCAGGAGGGGACACAAAGCCCTAACCTAATACATTGAGATGGAAGAGGGAGGCAAAAACAGGGACCATTCTCCTTTCCACCCATGCTGCTGAAGTGGTAATCCCCTGTTGCAACAAGCAAAGCAGCTTGGGCGCTATTAATGTCTTCCAGTCCTAAGGAATCAGAAGTAGCAATTTTCCCCCACTCCCCCTCACAAAGAGATTTGTCTGAATACAGCAAGAATCAAGAATAAGCTAAAGGATGCACTGTTCATGCTGAATCATCACCACTTGCAGCATCTTTAGACGCTGGGATTTCCCTCTGCAGACATCAGGAGTAGGAGCCTTTAACAAAAGCTGAGATCTTGATGTGTTTATCCCAATTCCAAGAACTAGGAGTGTTTGTTTTTCAGACAACAAACCCCAAAACCCCCCAAGCCTGAGTGCAACACAGAACAAATGTGATGAGACAGAACTAAAATCATGGAAGTTTGCAACGCTGGTGTTGAAAGAGAAGCCCTTTGTATGTTAATGATCTTTCCCCTTCTGTGCCCAACCGCTAAAGGGTGATTGAAGCGTTCCCTGTGCTGAGGAATGGGAAATGAAACATGTCCAAGGACAGCCACATATTCTGGCGTGCTGTTAAAACCTGCTCCACCCCAGGAGGCCACCACAAGGGAGCTGTGTTGCTCCAAGCCTCCTTCCTCTCCCCAGTCCCAAAAAGGAGAGGAAACAGCTACTTTGCAGCTATTCTAGAGGGCTGTGACAGCAGAAGGACACTGAGATACTTCAGGAGGGATGGGTTTGGGTTGCACACAGGCTGGATGCAATAAGAAGGACCCCAAAGCAGTATCAGATGTGGAGACTGAAGTTGTGGTGCTGTTACTTGTCCTGGATCTCTCCTGCGCTTCCCTAACAAGAAAGGGGCTGCGCACACATTCCCGCACACCTGGACACCACCCTGGGAAGTCTTCATGGGTTGGAGTCGGTGGTTTTGCTTTGCTTTGCTGCTTAAAAGCACCACGACAGCAAAACCCAGAGGATTTTGCTCATGGTTAAAAGAGTAAAACGGAACAATAGACTGATGTGTTACTCCCAACTACAAAATACCATGATCTCATGCGCTCGGAGGTGGGGAATGTATTCAGCCACAAGGTCTCATCCACATGGCTTCTAAGACAAGGGTCATCCCTGCGGTGGTGCTTCTTGCTGACAGATCACCTACATTTTCTTCTGCTCCTGTGGATTTCAGTGTCAAGCAAGACCAGGCTCCCTCTACAACGTATGAGTAACCTGCCTCGAGGAAGGCTGGGGAGCCAGAGACCTGCGTGTTATGGCCAGCTCCTCCACGTTGTGCAATCTTGTGCAAGATGCTTCTTATTCCTCCGTTTCCTGCATGGATACAGATGCATGGGGCTCTTTCCCCTGCTCTGCACTGCGATGGCATCTCAAGAGGCCAGGACTCACAAGAGCTTTCACCAGCAAGCCCGGCTTCTCTCTTCACGTGCTGCAACGCCATCATCTCCAGTTATTCCTGCTTACTCCAGTGCCAGGGAAGCTGTAATCAGTCCCTGTGATAAAACAAGTAGGACTCCACACCCACAGGAGTTACAGCAAGGCAGTGCCATGGAAGCAGAGGCTGGCGTGTTCCCATGGGCTCTGGAGACATCAGTGGTGCGCTCCTTCCCTTTGCCCACTGCAATCCCCGCAGGAACAAGCATCAGCTCTGGCTCTAAACCTGCTTTTAATTTGCACGGCAGGCCCAGGAACGAGCCCCTTTCCTCTGGGCTTGTTTGGCAGAGCCCATACGGTTCGGCGGGTGGTTTCTCCCCACCTCTGTAATTTTAGTGGGGACCAAAGAGTCCAAATGAGACTCCAGGCTTTGCAAACCACAAGCCCTACAGTAAATAAGGGTTAAAGGCATTTCCAGGCATGTCTATTAATTTTCTGGTGACTGTTTCATCCTTGATTTCTTTCTTTCTGTCAGACAAAATCTCTGCCCAGCTTCAAACACACAAAGAAGTCCCCATGCAAATTTTTCCCCAGGCTTTCAGCACCGACTTCTGCACATTCCCCAAGCGCTCAGTTAGGCTGGGAGCTGGTAAAGGAAGAGATACAACAGAGCTGATTTGGAAATAAGCGGCTTTGAGTTGTGTTTTGCAGTGCTCCATTATTATAAAGAAGAAACTAACACCCCAGAACCCATCCTTTGGGATGTTTCCTATGCATTATCGGGGCAGTGAAGCACCATCCAAGCTTCTTTCAATCTCGGCAGTATAATTTTGGCTTATTTGATGGTAGAGGGTAGAACTCCTTTCCCCTAAAGTCAAGCTATTTGCAGAAGCCACATCTGTTGAGTGCCACAGCCCTACAGAGAGCAGCGGCAAAGCTGGAACTAAAACCCAGCAGCCCTGAGCCCTTAGGCTCTGTCTTATCCATAGTATTTAGCTTTCAAACCGTTTAAATACACACTTTCTGGAATTATTCATCATAATTAGTAGTAGATCATTACCTGTAACATCATACAAGTAACAATCACAGATACAAAATCACTGCTTAAATAATGCCAGGTCATGACAGCACCCAAGGAAAATAAAATCCTTTCCCAGTTTACCCAGGCTGTGTTCTGGTGTCCAGGGCAGACAGAGAACACCATAGCTGCAGAACACAGGTATCGCTGCAAGATACTCTGACATCATCACAATATTACACACCACTGAGGACCACTTCCATTCCCTCTTTGCATCGGAGGGATCATCCAGGGATGGCAGCAAGAGAGGAGTGACTTTATGCTCAGCACTAGGGGAACATGACAACAGAGAAGCTCTTCTATAGGCTCCCTTATCTTAATCCATTTGAGTTTCTCAGACTCCTAAAAGAAAGGGATAGCCACTCATTTAGCTCACTTATCTCTTTGATAATGTCCCTAATGCCAAACCCACCTCCTGAGAGACATTAGTTGACCCTCTGCAAACCCTGGTCAGATTTAACCCATAGGTAAGGCCTATCATCACAGGACCTGAAAATGACCAAGGAAATCAGCATTACAGCCTGTCCTCACTCGACTGAGCTGAGCACCATTTCTGAAGACAAAAGAAGAGAGGAATGAGTGGCAGGCAAGAAAGGGAGAAATGAGCCTCTAATTAGATGCAAGACAAGTCTATACCACACAATGAGCCCCAAGCTAGCTCCAAGGAGGCTGGTACCTCCACACAGCCCACACATGGAGGCACAGGCTCTTCATACTCAAGGTCAAACATCCCCTCCTTGAAAAACATGGGTAAATGAGGGGCCAAGAGTGAAGGAAGTCATTGAGATCCTCAATGCAGCAGAGGACACCAGGGTGGCTGAGCGACTGGGCACGGTGGTTGAAGCTATGCTGGGACCACACCAAAGCAGAGAGCAGCTCCCAGACCTGGGGAACTCGATGTATCAGCAGAAAGTAGTGGCGCATGGCATGGAGCTGCCAACACAGGGCAAGGCAGGTGAATAAAGAACCAGCTGAACCCTCTTCAGTGTACAGAAAACCCCCAAGAGCCAATAAAGCCAACTGCAAGCGTAGAACACCCATGTCCTCATTACTCCTCCTGGCAACCCAGGGGCCTCGTGAGGCTGCAGCTGGGGATCAGCTCCGCACAGCACAAGGGAAGAGGAAAGCCCAGGGTGATATTATGGTCCCTTGCTGACTGGAGGAGGCTGATGGGACCTGGTCACTCCTGCGGAGGTGGGGTTTGTAAGTGCTCCACAGCTGGCCTCCCATGGGATGAATGGACTGCTTGTTCCCGAGATAAATAAATGGAACAAAAGGAAAGAGTGCAGAGAGGAGAAAGAACTCCTTGTGATTACACGAGCAGGACGTGGATACCTTACGAAGTACAGTGGGAGCCATAGGCATTGGGATGCTCTCAGCAGCGGGTCTAAGCAGGAAGGCCCATCCAACTGCTGTTGATAAGGACACACAGTACCAAGCTGAGGGACTGAGCAGAGGCTCTTTGCCATGAAGAATAACTGAGTCCTTTGATGCGTTCAGAGCTCCTTAGAGAACCCTTTGATGCAAGTCAGTGACCCCTGGAGATCTGCTCACTTCAAGTCCTGCTTGATTCAGCATGATCTTTGGTAAAGAACTGGGATTCCCTGACACAAGCCTCAGGCTTTCAAACCAGGAGCAACAATAGAGTAACTGGCTCCGGTGTTGCATGCAACAGCAGATAAACAGGAACCCCACACCCCGGAGTGCCACAGAGCTGCTGCTCCCAGAAGGATCAGCTAAAGTTGTCCACGATGGGACCACCATCAGTCAAGCAATGCCAGCAGGCACCAGGCTGGCCTCACTGCTCAAGGAATCACTCAGCCCGAGCAAAACCCCTGCCTGCAGAACAAGTGATGCAAAGAACTCTCATTGGGCAAATTCAGCTGCCCTTGCTCCATCCCCAGTAACAAGTGATAGGCAACAGAAAACGGCCTCAAGCTGCACATGGGAGGTTTAGATGATGATAAGGAACAATTCCTTCCCCAAAGGGTGCTCAGGCATTGGAAGAGGCTGCCCAGGGCAGTGCTGGAGTCACCATCCCTGCAAGCGTTCACACACCATGGAGTCGAGGCCCTCAGTGCCATGGGTTACAGGTAGCCTTGGCAGTGCTGGGGTAGATGTTGAACTCTATCTTAAAGGCCTTTTCCTACCCATGTGATTCTATCCTCCAGCCAAACCCAGCCCTAAGCCCTCAACAAAGCTTCCAGGTTGTGAGGAATGAAACAAACCCAAAGAGCAGCAGCGCAAATCATCAGGCACTTGTCAAAGCGGTGCGTCAGCACCAAGCGAGCTGAAAGGTGCTGGTGATGCGAACGCAGGCTTTGCTGCCCTGCATTGGCAGGACCTCTGGCTGACAGAACGCATCCAGCACAGGGCAGAGCATTCATCCCGGCTGTGCCCAGCAGATCCCGGTGCCCACGTGATGCTGAGCTGTGTCAGCACAAGCATGTTACAGCCTGAGACGACGTTGCCATGTCCTCCATGACTTCACCCCGGGCAGAGGGTTTCTGGCTGAGCCCACGGAGCAGGTCGTGCCGTGAGTTACAGGGGTTACAACATCCCCACCAGAACTGGCCAGCGTGGCCCTGGGCCAGGGTCACCCTGACATGGCCATGGAAACAAGGGCAGCGGCAATAGGACAGTCCCCATGCGAACAGAGCCAGTGCCACCCAGCTCAAACACCGGCTGTTTCCTGGGGGAGTTAAATACCTATGGACTGGAACAGACATCACTGGTTCCTTCCAAATTAACCCTATACCCACACTGACCTCAGTAGCTTTTGTTCTTCCTTAAAACAGGAGCTGTCAGGCCCTGGTGGTGCTTGTGGCAGAGCTAGCACTGGAAAGACAAGACAAAAGTCCTTCCAACAGCCCATCCATGGGCTGGGATCTCCCCAAGGGCTTTTTTAATGGCCTGGATTTGGTCTATTGTGCTGGGGTTTTGTAGGCTTGGTTTTTTTCATTGCTCTATACATCCTTGCAGATAAGCAGGCTGATAACACATTAGGAATGGAGGAAGCCTTATCCATAAGCTCATTAAAGCTGCCTTGGACAAAAAATGGGGGAGGATCTCTGCTTAGATTGTCCCTTGGGTTCTGAGCACAGCAGCTCAGCATGGGGTGAACATCCTCAGGACACCAATCGAAAGGCAACAGTGGACCAAAAGGACAGAGATGTAGGAGAGCTGCAACCGCATCAGAACTGAGACCACCACCCACACCAGCCCCAAGGAAATCAACCTTGCTTGCACTGGGGCCCCAGTCCTCTGGCAGCAGACACTTGGATAAGCCAAATAGCTCTCATGCCACTGTACACTGCGCAGAGGTAAATTCCCCTTTGTCTCCAGGGGACTTTCTTGACTTGTAGACATTGACCCTGGGGCAACAGAGCTCAGGAAGGGTCAGTAAGATGGGCACAGGGCTTCGAGCTTTGGTTGCAAACTGGAGCAAGGAGCCCATTGCCCAACATTTCACAGCCTCTTCAAGGTCAGTGACTCTATGTGGGCCACTCACTCACAGGCACAAGGAGGGGATGTCAGTGCATTATGCTGTCCTTTGTAAGCAGGATACAGGCATCCCTTGGCTGCTGCTTTGTCTCGAGCAATGGAGAAAACCCTGCAAAGGGCATCTTAGGATAGAGCACCAGGTTGAGACACACTGTTACATCTCTCCAATAGAATCAAGCCCCAGAATATACGGCTACAAATTCCTTAATAACATCATTTCCCTTTTCTGTGTCACTTTGCTTCTACAGGCTGCAAAATGCTCCATAAACACAAGCAGAAACAGCTTCACAACCCACATGAAGACCAGCTGATGTCCTACCCTCTCAGCATGGGAGGGAGGTCAACAGGCAGTGGAGAAGAAGCCCCTTTAGGGATGTGGCTTGCAAACTTGGAACAGGGGAGAAGCAAGGAACAAGCAAGATCTGTACCCTTGTCTTAAACATTCAGCAATGTGCTCTTAAAGGTTTTTATGTGCCTTGGAAAGGCTGACAGCCATGGTCTAGACAGGATTCATCACTTCAGAGCACTCAAGACAGCTTCAAAGACCAATCACAACTCTTTAGGTGCACTGCATGGATTTAAATATTGCAGTGAGGATACATTAGCAAATTCATAAGGGGAACAATGAGGGATACAGGCCAAGACCTGGAACTCGGCTCTCCAAATAGTCAGGATCTGCAGGGGGAAGAAGCAAGCAGGACACCTGCCCTGCTTCCTGGTCAGGTTTATCTTCCCCACATACTTAAGCACACTGAAGCTACATGACAGGTAATGAGACTTTGATCCCAGTGAAGTCTCTGGGCCCTAGCTGAGGACTTGTTCTGTTATGACATTGGAGAGAGCTTTGTATCTAAGGAGGACAGACAAAAGCCATCCCTGTTTTAGAGACGTTGAGCTGAGGTTTAGTGACAGGAGCAACACACAGGGTCACGCTGCGCTTCAGACCCAGGCATTAAAGTGGGATTCATTCCCAGTGTCGGGAGCCGCACACTGGCAGCTGGGCTGTTCACTCCAGCCACAGCCTTGCCCAGCAACAGGTTTCCTCTGGGTACCAGCGGGATGCTGTCATCGCAAGGAAGGTGCAACTGAAACTCAGAGCTGGGGAAACATTTGCTTGGTCAGACTTTCCAAAACTCCTGGGCAAGGACGCTCATCCAGGAAGAAGGCACACACTGGGTTTGCCCACTTTATGGACAACTAACGCCATTAAAGTACAGAACTCCTAGGTTAACCATCTGTGTTTTGATTCCAAGCCTTCCCGGGAGACCTCAGCCAAACAATCAACACGAAATCCAAATGCTGAGGAAACAATAAAGCACTGATTGATGCTTTAGCACACTACTGTTGTCCAGCATTCCAGGACAAATATAGCACAACCCCTTCCCATAAACACAAACCTCCATCTGGGAAACACCCTCTAGACCCAGAAAATGGAGAAGTGGATCCCTACTTATCACTGGCTTCCCATTAACGATACCCCATCCAACACCTGCTCCCATACCAGCCACCACCAGCACAGGGTAAATACACAACACCAGCACTGCCTGCGTGTTGTTACAGGCAGGAAGCCAAAGGCAGGCAAAGGGTTAAGAACCAGATCAGTGTCTGTCATCAACCACCATGGATGTGCCCCAAGTCTCCGGTGTTGGTACCTGGGTGCCTACCTCTGTCTCTGGGGCGGAGTCCTTCTAACCACAGGGCAGCCTCACCTGCATTCCTGCTCCCTGAGTGACAGCTCGGGAGCTGCTCGCTCCAGCCTAAGCCTTGGCAGGAGAAAAGATGCCTCCTGCAGGGCCAAGTCAGACTCGCCCTGGAAATCTCCTTACTTAGTAGAAACAGGTTAAGGAGCCAGGAGCCAAGGGCTTGGCACCGGCTCCGGGTGTTTTGCTGGAGATGTTTAGGAGTGTATTGAAATTGCCAGCTTGCATCTCCTTAGATGTCTGAGCAATATCCTAGCACAGAATTATGCAGGTAATAAGGGCTTGAAAGCAAGAACAACCACAGTTGGATTAAGATATAGGCACTCTAGGCCTTTGCTCAGTTCCCTGGCTCAGAGAGACGTGGGATGACATCAGTCTTTGCTTTTGCTTAGTAAAAGCATTTCTGGCACCGTTTGCAAAGAGAAGCTGGAAGGAGAATGGTGAGAGAGCTGCTGCTCCTGTGACACTTGCCCGAGCTCAGAACGGGGTCCAGCAGAGGGAAGAGCAGCAGTTGGTACTGCTAAAACCGGGAGAAGGACTCATGCAGACCTTGACAGGGAATGTTCAACATCCACAGACACTTGCACATGTATGAAACATCACATACATGTCCAGTTTCAGGTCAGGAACGTCTTACCTGCATCCAGTGGAAGAAGAGGTGGATTTACACAGAGGAGGAGCAGAAGCCCAGAGTATATTTCTTCTTCATGCCTTTTGTATTTCGTATTTAAACTTATATTCAGAGTCAGAACAGAAAAGGCTCTCCTAATCTACCCAATTTGGTCCTCCAAACTAGCTTTTTCATAACTGCTTCAACCCCAGAAGCAATTTCTTCTTTATCTCCCCCCAAAGGCAGCTGAAGCATCTCTACAGAAACTCAGATCTCATCCACAGAGCAGTCGTTTGCTCAGATCATTGCAACTACTCCCATCAGAGCTGCATAACTACAGTGCCAAGCTCTAACGTGACACAGTATCACTACACCAGCTCCAGTGGCACTAGTCCTCCTTGTTACTGAACATCATTTATCACAAAGGGGATGCTAGGAAGGAACAAGAGCAGGGCTGCTCCAGCAATAAGGTCAAGCCAAGGCTGAGGGTGACCACAGCAAAATCCATCAGCAGCCCTGAAAGTGGCAAAGCAATCGGTCAGGTTCCAGGTCCAACCAGGAGCAGCAGGAGATAGAGACCAATCCACAAGAGATTCATCTAGAAGACAGGCTACCTCCAGCATAGGTCCCAGAGCCATCCAATAGACAAAGCCAGAGCCACAGACACCCACAACACAACCCAGAGGAAAACAGCAAGCCCAGGGACCGAGCTTAAATGCAGCTGCTCAGCCTATAGGCAGAGAGTGAAGACCCCAGGTGGGGCTGCCCAGGGTCATTAGGGTCTATTAGTGCACTTAGGGTCCTGACAGCAGGCTTTCTACATGAGATGAATGTTTTTGTAGGGGGGTTTCTTCATGTTTGGTGGTCACAGGAGGAATAAAGAGGTTTTAAGGACAACAGCATCTTCCCAACCCTCTCTATTCCCTTGGACCAAGCTCCTATCACCTGTCACAGAACAAGCTCATGAACCTCAAAAGGAAAATGCAGTGTTCAAATAAACAGTTCCTGCCATTTATAAGACCTCACGTACACAATAGATATGAGCACATTTACGTCCTCGCATACACAATAGAACCCCTTCATGTTCCCAAGGCAAGTTGGCAGGTTTTCATAATCTAAGCTGCCTGAGCTTGCCACCAGCAAGGAACCCTCCCTGCTCCAGTCCCGGTTCATGCAATCTGGGCCTGGCCAGGGCGATGCTGAACCTTGTCCCTCTATCAGCCATGTAAGGATGTGTCTGGTATGGGAGCTTGCAGGAAGCTAGGCTCTTATGATCACATCAGACTTGTTTGCTCTGCCTGCATCCAGCAAGGAATTAAGGAAGCAGAAGTGCTAAAGGCTGGCTGTGAATTCATGTGGGTTTCTAAGAAATGAAGACGGTGAAACCTGGAGTACTGGGATCCCAGGCAGGAACAACTCTAGGACTGAGCCGAAGGTTTGAGGTCAGGGCTGAAGGAAAACAGTCTCAGAGAAGAACTTGAGCCTTAATACACGACCTCCCTCATGCATCTTCTGCTCAAGAAGTGCTGCAGGGCTCCCTTTAAGGAGCTGGGTTAGTGACGTGGTTTAGTGGTGGACTGCTGGGGTAACGGCTGGACTTGATGACTTAAAGGTCTTTTCCAACCTGGTTGATTCTATGATTCTGCCCGTGCAGCGTCCTCTGCTTTAACCCCATCACAGATGGGGAAATCTGATTTAGTTGGTCTCACACCAGGGGCTTTCACCACTCTGTCTGAGCACTGTGACCCTCCCTCCAACACAGGACCAAATTCCTACCTTTATTTTATCTCAGGGCTGCACCCCTGACAGATGGAGAGAATCAGCTGAAATTGCTGGTTCCGGCTTTCTCAGCTAACACAGAAACGCTCATTCCTCCCGGCTCCCTTTGCTCCTCAGAGCTCAGTTCATTCATGTTCATAGGAAACACTTTGCCAAAGGGACTCGGGGGGACTATAGAGTAGTTTTATCCAATTACTTTTTAACTACACCTGTGATTCCTGGTGAGGTCTGGACACTGTCAAGGGAAGCAAGGCTGGCTTTGTGTTCATAAATTGAACCATTTGCTGGGAAAGAACCCAAAGAGCACAGGCTCTTCCCTTTCATGCCCTTGCTCCCCATTGCAGATCAATGTGGACATGACAAGAAAAATGGAAACATTCCAACACAAAATTTCACCTCCAAATGCGTTTCTGTTGAATCGTGTCAAGACCTGATATTACAGGAGTGCAGGCAAACAATTCCTTTTTTCTGATTTAATGGAAAACAGTGTGTCTAAAACTGAAGAAATAGATTTCCTAAATGGAACGAAGGCAAAAACCCTTTAGAATGTCCAACAGAATGGAATAAAAAGGTAAATTTATTCTTGCCCAACGAAATGCTTCGTTCTAAGAGAGTCTGAGGATGGCACTAGGTGCTTTTTTAAACACTGCACCAATAGTGAGGAGCTCCAGAAGGGACTCAGAAAACTGAATAAATGGGTAAAAATCAGGCAAATTGTCTAAGTGTACATAACAGTAACACACCTAGGAAAAAGTAATCTAAGCCATGCCTACACAGTGCTGCAGTCAGAACTGGTAGATGCAGCTCAGGGAAGGGAGTCATCTTGAAGTCATCGTTGGCAAATCTCAGTGTAGGGTGGCAGCCAAAAAGCCACCAGAATTGAGTATCACCAGGTAGGTAGTGTCGAGGATAACCCACAGCATGTTTTGCTGTTCTGTTAAACCTTGATGTGCCCACATTTGGAGAACCATGTGTGATTCTAGTTACCATGTCTCAAGACATGGACTTAGAGAAGGTCCAGAGAAGGGCAACCAACACGATCAAGGGCATGGAGAAGCTGCCTTATGTGGAGAGGCAGGAAAGATCATTTCCTCAGAACTGACACATCCTTCAAGCTGTGAAGAATATCTCACATTCTTTAACCAAAAACTAATCCTGGTGACAGCCTCTCCGGGCGCTTGTTTGCTGTGCACATCACCCGGGAAGGACAAAGGGAGTGTGTGATCTGCTGCTGAATCATGCTTGCAAATCCAAGAGCTGATGAGTCTGTGCTAAAGGTAAGGCCACAGCATCTTATGTCACTTTTGGCAGCAGGGAAAAAGAAGGCAGAAGGTGCCAAACAACATTGCTCTGGTAAAGTATATTTGCGAAGGGTGCAATGACAACACAAGAGGGCAGGAGAAAATCAGACACCCAGGTGAAATTTGGGCTCTTCTGAAATTACTGGCACAAACCTGATGCCACTGTGCACTGATGTCCGATAAACTGCACCCATCAACCCCATGAGGAAGAACAGGAGGCACTAAAGAGTAAGACACTGGCAGTGGGAAGAAATTATTTGGGTGATGTGTACATCGAGAGAGCTGCAGAAGAGGACAAACATCTAGACCAGCCCTGCCTTTTTTACCAGCTGGAGGGTCAGCAGCAGTTCTGCCTCCTCAATGGCTTTGGTTCAAAAGGAGGGCATGTATTCTAACTCCACTCCACAGCAGAAATAGCATTTCAAAGCCTAATTCCCATACACAAACCCCTAAATCCGCTTGTCAATCTGAAAACCCGTTTTGATTAGCAGCAGGCTGGACATGTCCAGATTTACAGCAGATTTAATCTCAAAGTGGTCATGAAATTCCAGCCTGAATCACTGAAATGTATTTACCAGCCTGGTAGTTTGGGCAGAAACCACCAAGAAGGGATTTTGGGATGCCTGGGGTCAGGCTTTTAGCATCCACTGAGATTATTGCTGCATAAGATATTACACAGATAGACTTGGACCAGAATGGATGTCTCTTTTTGCCTCTTATTCTGCCTCTATTGTTGTATTTAAACCAGCGTTGAATCGTGGCTTGTAACACTGCGAGCTCCAAGTTCATCTGTCCAGTGGGAATGGGAGAGGCCAGTCCAGGTTGCCATCTGGCTCCAGTTCTCTGTCCAAGCAAGACAGAAGAAGGCTGGTTATAATTGACCCCAATTCCTCAAATAGCCCCAATTGCTGAGGAGGTGGATAAATAGCAGTGTCCAAATCCACTCAGAATGGACCCAGGTGTCCTGGTGCCCTATGGCCTGGGACAGAAACCTTTTAGCACCCCTGTCTTCCTTCTAAAGAGCACTGACAGTGCCTTACTTCAGAGAGTATCTGTCAGTCCAAGGAGTTTAAAAGCTCTGGATCAAATTCTTAATTACCCTGGACAGACACAATAGGGGCTGTCAACACACAACAGCCCAGAGGCTGGCACTGTCAAAGGGACCCAAGTGTTAAAATACCACTCGGCTTTGCCAGAGAAAGTTGACTACTGGGAAGGGGAATAGCATTGCTGGGGTTTTTCCTTTATAAAAAGGTTAAAGCCAGGTCACACTTCACAAGTACCATTTTAAAGAAGACCTGAGCGCTGGTAGGAGGCAAAGAGATGCATCTTCTTTATGAGCAATGGTAAATTCTCATCAATCACAGGGCTTCATGGCAATTCCAGGTGATTACTTTCAGCAGAAGAGACATTTAAAGAATGAAGATATTTGGTTTGCGATATTAAGGTCTTACAGTTTTCTTCCGATCACAAATTATGTGCCCTTAGAAGCTTGATTTTGATTGGACAGAATAGTGAGGTGCTCCTCCAAATCCTTGGTTTCCAAAATTTCACTTGGCGCCAATTCTTTTTTGATTTTTCCTTTTAGTCCCACAGGAAATTCACTTTGCATTAACCCAAAACAGAGAGGGAACAACACCCTTCAACTGCCAGAGCATGGAAATGCCAAACATTTGCAATGCTCCAATTGGAAGTGGTTTCTCCAGGCCGGCTCATTTTTCTTTGCACCCCATATTCCAAGTCTCTGAAACCAAACCTGTAAACTGCAGTCATATTTAACCTGGAGTTGGATGTGTTTCTCAGCCCTTTTGACAGTTTGGAGCTGTGATACAAGCCAGTTCCATTTTTTGCCTCCGTAGTTATGTACTTATGATCCTAGTCTGGTTATCATTGTACTGGTGTAAACCTTAATGTGTACTCAGTAGACCATTATCGGTCCTCAGGAACCATTGGCTTCAATTTTGTCCCTCTTCCCAGGTCTCCATACACATCAGGGCACATACAACACAAAGGGAGCTAGTTAAAACCTTGATGTGCCCACATTTGGAATACCATGAGTGGTTCTGGCCACCATGTTGCCATGTCAAGGCCAGGACAGAGCCTTGGGTGACATGGTCTAGTGTGTGGCATCCCTGCCCATGGCAGGGGGGTTGGAACTGGATGGTCCTTTCCAACCCAAACTAGTCTATGATTCTATGATTCTATGTCTCAAGACATAGAGTTGCAGACGGTCCAGAGAAGAGCAATCAACTTGATCAAGGGAATGGAGAAGCTGCCTTACATGGAGAGGCTGGAAAGATAGCTTACATACACAGCACAAGGGAGCAGTCTGTCCCAGTGTCCCCAGCCATACCGTTATCACAGCACAGCCGTTCGTACTGAACAGCAGAGAAGATCTCACATCCACCCCATGGTTGTGTGCTGTCACTGGTACCCAATGTGGAACCCCAAATGGTAATTCCTCTTCTATTCCTTGGTAAGGCCCCACAGCCCTGCCTGGCAGGGCTCTTCAGGACATCCATCAGCTGGTGTCAGACTTGATGTGTGTCTCAACATTGCCCTCTTACCCCTGAGATGGTGTCAGGGAGAGGTTGGCCCAGTGGCCAGCCAAAGATCTGTCACTGGCCCTGCCAGAACTAACAACAAAGACAAATGGGCCCATCACAGTAAATGGCTCTTAATGGGCTGCAGGAGGCAATTGGTCGCAGTGCTGGCTGGGTACCATATGTGAATTCTTCACTAATCACGCCAAATTGGTCCAATTTGTTGGAGAGCTGTGGAGGGACTTCACCAGCAGCCCCAGAGCTTGAACATGAGCAGAGCTCTGCATGGAAATAATTTTGCACTTGTGTGGATGCTTCCTGGGGCTCCAGCAAAAATGGGGGGGGGGGGGGAAAGAAGCAGCAAAGAGGAAACGGGAGCTTTCAGCTGTACAACCGGGGCTTTTCATCATTTTTCATTTAATACTCCTTGTCTTGAGGAGGGAAAAAAAGACAAGGATCTAAAGAGATTGGATGTGAATGAATGAGACAGTGAGGTTCCAGGTGATGGCTAATAGTAGCCTTGATCTAGCACTGGAAATACACTGTGCTTTGCCGCTGGCAGAATGAGGCCTTACCCATGAGAGCTCCATGTCAAGCTGGGGAGGCTGAGGTGAAGGGGAATATGATGAGGAATGCTGGGGAAAATGATCCTTAAGGAAGAAAGTTCATGGGCGCAAGGAATCCAGTGGGGAATCTGTGCTGGGACAGTGACGCGTGAGGCAGACTTTTGTACCGGGAGCCTCATGCTGCCTCTGAAAGCTCCACCTCCTGGAGACACTTGTTGCAGGGAAATTCTCTTTCTGGCACCTCCAAAGCTTGGTTACACACTCTGAGAACACACCTGAAAGGGGGGGGGGATTTAACAGTTCTTGTCATTGTGGGGAGAGAGAAAGCATTCCCAGGTTTTTGAATGCCTAATACTGAAACTTGAGAAATTGGGGTTGAAATTCCCATCTGTGTCAGGGCAATGGAGTGAGCCTGGGCCAAGCAAGGAGGGCCCTTCTAAAACACTGACGGAAAGGCTGGGCTCTCCTGCAGACCTCGGGAAGATGGTCCTGGAGCACCCATCTGCCCCAGCCAGGAGATTAAGTCACACCTGCAGCCTGAATGGCACTAGGAAGATAACAACCAGCTTCCTGCACCCTTTATTCAAAAATAAGCTACTTAACCCTCCTTTTAAACCCTGCACCTCTACCCCCTCCGCAGCCCCTCTGTGACCATCTCAGCCGTCACACCCGCTATTGAAAAGCAGCATTGTTCTGCCCCTACCTTGCCTTCACCTCTCTCCTGTGATCAGATGTTATGGCTCTAATTATCTTGCTCCCTGCCTTCTGGACTATCAAGACATTCAATCAAAGGTCACCTGGGTCATCTTTCATTGGGAAGAAGAGACGTCACCAAGAAGGTAAAGTTTCGGAGCACCCTTTGATGCTAAGCTAGCAGGAATTACAGTCCAGCTCTCCTGGGATATTCGCCACTCGTGCCTGCTCCAAGGCACTGAAAGGTTTCTCTCTTGGATTATTTCTTTTTATCTTTCTCATTGTCTATCAATCTTTGAGGACTCTGCAAGTCCCACTGCAAACAAGAGCAGTGTAACATCATAGATGGTTACCGGGCCTCCTGGCAAACAAGCTGTCACCCTTCTGGGTCAAGTTCTGGGCAGAGGTATCAGTGCAGACCCAGCACCTTGTGTCCTTCTTTCTGATCAAGATGCTGAGTCTTCTCTTGATTTATAACCCTTGGCTTTTAAACTCCAGCCAGGGCCAGCTCAGGTCTTTTCACCTCAATGCATTTGAAGATCTGCCAGTAGATCACCATTCATGTGCTCCAAAGTCATTCTGCAAAAGCCATCTCACTTGCAACTGCAAGTGAGGTGATGTCTCTCACCATGTCTGGCCAGAGCTTAGGAGGGAAAACCAGCTCAAGAGCACCTCAAATGGGAAGTGAATTTTCCTAAGAACTCAATGCAATGGGAGCTGAAAGCTTGGGAAAAGCAGGACACACATTTAATGACTGCAGACGGCAAAGCCTCAGGCTTGGGTGCCCAGCAGTGATTCAGTTTCTGAGGGCCCTGCAGTGAGGGTCTCTGTCTCAATCCTGCCCAACCTTCCTCACCCCAGAAACCTGAAACAAGTTAAGAAAGCAGCCAAAGTGCTTTAGGTTCTACAAGCGAAGGAGGAGATATGGTTTCTCCTTGCTTGCATGCTGATGAGATCCACGACAGAGGTGCCCTCCATATGGATAACTCCCGCCTCACTGCATGCAGAAAGATGTAAAGATTCCAGCCCGGCTCCAGCCTGGAGGGCCTCACAGTTTGAAGGGAAGGACAGTCTGGCTCTGCTGCATCATCCTTCCTGAGGGCTCCAGGGCCTGCAGGTTAAAGAACCTCCCCATCCATGTGGAGTCTGAAGCTGAGGCTCATGGCTGGGAGGGCAGCTCTGCTGTGCCCTGTCTGCATTCAGGCTTGCAATAGGCACTCTCTGGGACAAGACCTTTCGTATTTGATATCTACTTCTCTGCCAGATTTCTTCCTTCCCTTCCATCCTCATCCTTCTGCTCTTTTGAAATCCACAGCTTTTAAGTAGGTGCCAAGGCTTGGCACATTCTCTGTGATGCTTCCCTATATTGTCTCCTTGCCCCTCAGACAAGCTTCTTCCACCTTGAACAGGAGAGAAAAGAAAGAGCCAAGAGATAAAAGGAAAAGAGCCCAAAATGTCCTGGAAGGACCTGGTTATGACCCACTACTCTTGCAGAGAAAATGCTTAGACATGAAAGTAACAGAAAACCAGAGAGTTGGTCAACACCTTTTACCTGGAAAAGCTTCACCAGGTGATGCATTTCCATCAGCACCAGAATCTTTCATCAGCAAACACAGATTTCAAGAGAAGGTTTGAATTCCAAAAATGGGGAACGCTTACTTAAATCTCATTGTATCAGCTTCTGGGCACTGCACTTTGAGAGACCTCATAAGTGAATCTGAAAAGACAACACGATAAAGAGGATTAAGGAAACACAATATACGAGGACAGATTTTGTGGGTCCTCATGCCAGAAACTGCCATTTATCCTTGGGCAAAGAGGCTGAAAAGCACTATTGTTGCAGGAGTGCAAGAAAGTGAAGAATCATGTCCAGTTCCTGCAAAATGGAGAGGGCTGACGTGACCCAGCCTTACCAAGAAGGTTCAGAAGTGGTGGGACAGAAAAGCAGCCCTGGGTTAGCCTACAGTGCCCAAGAGGACTAGAGGAGGAAGCCAAGAAGAGATGCCTGGAAGAAGTGGTCCCCTTCCTCTAGCTTTGTCTAGCATCCAGTGGAGAGGATGTGAAGCGGGATGAGCCACCCTTTAAGGTCTCCTTTTGCATCCATGGGAGCTAGGAAAAGTCTACAGAAGTTGTGCTCTTAATTCAGTCATCTCAAATGGCAATGAGTCCACCCCATGGTATAGAACTCCAGAGAGATGAAGAAGTATCTCCATTCCTCTTTCCCAATCCTTTGGCTTAGGGGAGGTTTCCACCTGTTTTGCAGACAGGATGTGAGCCTCTGGTCCCATACTGCTGTCAATCCAGGGCAGAGACATCCCAGCACTGCAGCAGAGCTGGCTGCAGATGCTCCACACCAGCCTGCACACCCTTGCCCAGGGAGGGTCATGTTGGAAATCTCTTTGCTGACAAGAGGGGCCACAGGCTCATGGACCTTTATCCATGCAAATAATACTGGAAATTTTCAAGGAGAAGAGAGAGGTCCTTTAAAAAGAGCAAAATCTCCACATTAATAAGCCTGGAAAGGGAGAAGAGCCAGACTTAATCTGATTGTGTGGGAGAACTTAATCACAAGGGACTCGGCGCCAGGGAATCGATACCAACCATGGCTGCAGGGGCCAGGATTTTGGTGCGGGCTGGAAAAGTTGTGGATTTGTTTCATTCCTGTTGTTCTAGGGGGGAACGGGAGAGCAAAGGGAGGATGGGACGGGAGCCAGTCAGTGGGGATGGGAGGAGGAAAGGCTGCCTGCGCCTTTAATTTCTGCAGCCCAGGTTTTAGAAATGCAGCTTTGCTTGGAATGCTGCTGAGTGTGTAGCCCTGGGACAACTGCGATCCCTTTGATTTGGCAGACTGGAGCCTCTGCAGGTTGCTTTGTGGGTGTATTTCATAAGAAAACAGAGGAGGCAGCAGTCCTGCCCTGTAACAGCCTCCAGACATTCTGGCCGGGTGCTGCCAAAGCAACAGCCAAGAAAGGCACCGCCTGGAAGAGTGGAGTTTCAAGAAAGCCTTCTCTGGTCGGGATGTTTGCCCAGCTTGCAGAAACCTTGGCTGCGTTCTGGTTTCTCCATTCAATGCAGAGGCAGAAAGGTTCCTACAGGTAATTACATAAACTCTGCCTCCCTGCCCCCTCTCTTCCACCTTCGTTTGCTGCTCCGCAGTGCTGAGACGGAACAGGAGCACGCACGTGGTGGGAACTGCAGTCGCGACTCAGACTTCCAGGATGCAACCTCAGCTCCACCACGAGGAGCGATGCTGGTGGTTGGGTAACGCGGCACTCAAGGCCCGAGCCCTGGGGTCCATCTCAACAGAGAAGCTGTGCAAGAGGTCTCCAAATGTCTTTTGACACAAATGCCTTGGGAGGACCCCAAACCAGGGCCCTGAGATGGGTAAATGCAGAAACCGGGGTTTTCCTGATTGCACCAGGGCTGCAGAGCAGGATCTCATAGACCTATCTGAGAATGTGCAGAGCCCATCCTAACATCAGAAAGGGATTTTCAGGCTCTTTTGCCTTCTCCTTTGGCCTAGGCCAGGAAGAAAGCACAATCAGTGGCTCAACACTTGCCGTATCGTGTCACATGAGGATGTAAAGCACTGCCAGGCAAATTCTCCACACAGCTCTCTGGCTGGTAAGGAGTAACAGCATGCCCTTGGGGTGACTCAGCCTTTCCTCTGAGCCCTTAATCATTGTTATTCAACAGCACCTCTGGACTAATGCGCATCCTCAGTAACCTAAAGAGACGAGTCTGTGCCTAAGTGTGTGTCCCAACACGCCTATGGTTCCCTCTTTCACTGGAAAATGTGCAGTCCTGGACACTGCAAAGTGGATCAGGCCATAGGGGCAGTGGTGGATGCTGTATCTGTTTGGATGCTGAGTGTAATGTGCCACCCCACACGTTTCCTGGAGGATGAAAGCCTGTGCTCAGCACAGTGCGGATGGAGGTGTCTGTCTCCCGTGAATTGCTATCCAAGTGGATCAGGCTGGAAGTGGAGCTGAAACAAAATACCATCTGCAAGCACCTGAAAAAGCTGGAAAAGTTTGAGGCCAGGTCCAGAACCAAAGGCTTGGCCCAAAATACATCAATGCTCATGGAAAACCAAAAGACATCAATGCTCATGGAAAACCTTCCGTGGACTGCCCTGGATTTTCCATTAGGTCTGCAAAGCTCAGGCCGAGCACTGCATCGCTCATAACTCAGGAAGGTTCCTTGGCTCCGAGTCCTGGCTTGCCACCCTCCATGGCCAAGCCCTGGTTTGACAGCCCAGGGACTGGGATGTGCTGCGCTGTGGACCTGCTAAGTGACACACATAGAATCATAGAATCCCAGAGTGGTTTGGGTTGAAGGGGCCTTAAATCCCTTTATCCAGGTCCTACCATTGGCAGGGACACCTTCCACTGGAGCAGCTTGCTCCAAGCCCCTGTGTCCAACCTGGCCTTGAGCACTGCCAGGGATGGGGCAGCCACAGCTTCTCTGGGCACCCTGTGCCAGCACCTCAGCACCCTCACAGGGAAGAGCTTCTGCCTAAGAGCTCATCTCAGTCTCCCCTGGCATATCACCCCAGGGCCTGATCCTGCAAGATCCTGAGTCAGCTCATCTCAACCCTTCACCAGCGTGATCAATGTGAGACTCAGGCATTTCTGTACTTGCAGGAAGACCTGAGCACCTTCAGCAGGGCTGGAAGAGCTGCTGCTGGATGGGACACGTGCCAGCCAGGGCCACTTTCCCCCAGAGATGTGCAAGGTGCGTTCACGTTAGTCATTGCTCTTGCTCATTCAGGCACGAAAAGGGCCAAGGAAAGATAGTGTGGAGCTTTTCACATCCAGAACTATCGCAGCCAGCTATGGGCAAGGCTGTACCAAAGGGAAAAGCTCAGCGCAGCAGTGGTCAAGGCAATTCTGCTGTTATTCCAGGAGCAGACAGGCTGACCAGATCAGCATGGTCCTCCAGCTCGCCAAGCTGTGCTGGTGTCCCGGAGCAGCCCTCCATGAAAGTTCCCATGGGCCATTTCCACACTGTACAGGGAAATCCCTGATAAGGCTTTTATCCCTGCTCACACGTGGACCCTCATAAAGCAATGAAGCTTGAAGCTGGAGCTGACTCAAGCATCCCAGCTGCGGCGGTGGTGCCGGCAGTGCGGATGAGGAACAGGATCCACGCAGGGTGGATGAAAGGAGGAGTCAGAGAACGTGTTTTACAAGAGAGTTACACAACCCTGCACCTGGTACAGAGGCTTCTGGCTCCCCAGAGTGTCCTCTGAGATTGTAACAGGGAGGAGGAAACATGCGCATTGGTGCCATTGTGAATCTTGCCTTTTCCTGGCTAAAATGATCCGTAAGTTACATCCAAGGGGAAAACGTGAAGATAGAGGTAGAGCTAAGTGTCCCATGAGAATAAGAGCAAACCTGCAAGGTAGGAGAGGAAACCAGCTGCCCATCAGGCACATGAGAAGGGTGTATCTACAAGGTGTGTGGATACAGCACCTTGTTACCTGCTGTGTAATCCTTTTCCTACGTGTTTTGGGGTTTCACTCCTTCCAATATCAACTTGGATGCTACTGTAGACCACGGTGCTTGGAGGTCAGAAGCCCCACCACCAGCCATGATTCACTGCTGGCCAGCTCATCGCGCTGGCTTTGCAGAACCTCAGGAAAGCGGGGATGAAGGAGAGAACCCAATTCACACCCATGTCCAGGCACATCAGCCACTCTCTAGGGAAAACCTCCTGGTGCCATGGAGGGATGGCTCTGCTGGCTGTGGCAAGCCAGGCAGCTCAAGAAGTCACACCAGCTCTGGTACAACCAGTTTTCCTCACGCACCTTGCTCTTCTGGTGACTTCAGCACTTTCTGCCACACAGTTTGGGTCATCTGCTCCTGTTTTTGTGCTTCCAAAGCCACACGGATCAGCCCCTTGGAGCCTGCTGCTGCCATCAGTGTGGTGGGAGACTGGGACCACACTGCGCGCAAGGAGAGGGCTTAGGGCTTTGATAGGGGTCACCCAGCAGCTGGTGATGAACACCTTGAGGAGGTGCCCTACCAAAGAGGCTGGAGGTGGAGCACAGCCATGCCGTTGGCTCTGTGTGGGCTCCTGCAGGCACTGTGGATGCTGCCACGTTACCCCAGGCTCCCCTGGCTGCCTGTCACCGCCCGCTGCCTGTCCTCTTCTGCTTTGATTGGATGCTCCTCGGGATATCTGCATCGGATTTGCACAGCACAGAAAGCAACGTGACCCCGGTCCGTGACTGAGGCTTCCTGGTGCTGCCACAACACCCATCATAAATAATAATTATGCTGGGCTCAGAGCAGCTGACGTAGGAGCGGCTTGGCTGGAGTCACCGTCCTACCCAGCCTGGCATGGGCCTCGCTTATCCCTGTCAACTAGGACGAGAAGGAGGAGGATGGAAGAGGAAATCCACTGCAAACATTTACCTTCTTCCTCCTGTGTAGGAGGGAGCACGCAGAGAGTTGCCACACCAGCTCCTTTTTCTTCTGATACAACGCCAATTGCTGCACTGGAGCTGCTCCTGGGATGAATTTGGCCCCGTGTTTACATGAATTATTATTATTCATTAAGATTATCTTGTGGTTAAAACACCGGAGCGGGAAGTGAGCGATATGTTCCTGGCTCTGCCACCGACTCTCAGCATGGCCCTGGGCAACTCACTTTCCCCCATTCCTTTCCGGAAATCTATTTCCAAGTGAACAAACACTAGCATTGAAATGAGGGAGAATGACACAGATTATGAACATCTGCATAAATACCTGATCGACATCCAAATCCTACTGAGAAACAACACAACAATGATCTCAACCTTCAGCGAGAGCTGCTTTTGTTTCTTTTATTTGCTAATATATTTGTGAATGGGGTTGGTTTAAATGTTACAGCAATTGCTGGGGGCCTAAATTTTCAACTCATTCATATTGTCAGGGAGACGAAAAGGAATGGGCATGGATACTCGGAGGTTAGGCGTTTTCCCATCTGAACAGTCAGAGAAATAGGGCTAAAAACACTAAACAAGTGAAGGAGAAAAATCATTGCAACGAAAAGAGAAGATGCAATGAAAACATTAAATTCCTTGTTGTGGTCTGGCTATTTCACACCATTCATGTGTGGATTCTTGCTGAAGAATCCTGCTTTGCGGGATGCTCCCCAGCTCTAAGCTGGCGGAAGGGACCCAGCACTGAGCACCCCACCTACCCCATCGTGTGACAAACATCAGAGCTGAGGCTGTGATAAACTGGCTCCTGGCTGGGGTACCCTGGGCAAAGCAGAGCTCAGACTGGGGGAGGCTGGTCTGCTGTTCCAGTGGGGATGAAAGGACCATGTCTCTGCCATTCCAAATCTGACATCTTTTACATCAAATAAAGGGCACTGGTTGCCTTTCAAAGGAGAAGGAAAGAAATCAAACCCAACTATTTTAATTGACTCTCCCTTAGGGGAGGGAGGAGAAATGATGCAATTATATGAGGGAGGTGGGGAGAGGGGTAGGATCATGAACTGGATCCAGTTTTATCAACCAAATGGTTGGGAATGTCCTCAGACCTCCTACTCCATGAGCTTAACACAGCTTGTGGAGAAGGGTGCACCCTTTGCAGCTTCCCCACCGTGACTTATGGTGATCCCTCTAAAAGCCCTGTACTGCTTTGAGCATGTTTTCCTGCTCAGCCAGGGCATCCTTTAATTATCCTATTTGTAAATTTGCAATTAATTAATTAGCCTGTGTCTGAAAGGGCTTAGAAAATGTAAGTGTGGCTGAGTATTGTTAATGTCAAGTTCAATAATTATCATTAAATATTTATCTAGCCTTGTAAGTAGTGGCTGGCATTTTGGAGAGATTAAGAAAGATACTGTTCCTGCCTGGAAGGCCTTGTCATCCAAATGAGACAAAGAGAGAACACGGAGATTGACAAAAGAAAAGAACTGAGATGGAAAGGATTGAGACGCCGTAAATAAAGTTCGTTGTGAGTCATATTGTACGCAAATACCTCCGAGCAGAAGCATGAAGAGAAGCAAGAGTGAAGCAGGGGCGCCAGTTAGATGAGACCTGCCTAGATCTAGGAAATAAGGCAGTGGTGCAAATACCTCCCCGTGGAAGCTCCGACACTGCCTCTTTGCAGGACAGTTTTACATCCAGGGCCATGCTCAGGGCAGCGCTTTCTGCCCTTAACTCTCCGCAGGTAAACATAGCACCACAAATCCTCTCCTCCCCTCCGCTCCAGAGCCGGCTGGATTAGAGCAGTAGCGATGCCCCAGCCTGTTGCCTCTGGCCCACGGCTCATGGAGCAAGGGAGACATTGAGGCTTTGCAGAAGCGTGTGGGATGCAGAAGGACGCAAGGATTTTTGCTGATGGCCGCCAGAGTATCCGAGAGACTGCTTGGCACTTTCAGGGAAGGGCACATGGAGCTGGATTAAAACGCCAGCCCTTCCTTCCTTCTCCTCCACACAGCTCACCATTGCCTTCCCTCATTCCTGGCCTTGCTCCAGACACAGCTGGGATCTCTGGGCAGGAGGAAGGCAGCTCTTGAACCCCAATCAAGCTCGGGGAGGTTTGGCAATACGAATGCCCACCGAGGGTGGGGTGATCCCTTCTCCTGCCCACCCGGTTCTTCCATCCCGCCTGGTCCCGGCCGGCGCTGTTGAGCACGGGGAACACTCCCTGGGTGACACGCTGCCTCTGGGACATCCTTGCCCAACAATGCTGCGGTGAATGAAAAACAAACAAGGATCCCGTGCTCTTTATTGCATGTTAGGTGGTGACATGGTTATAAAAATACAGGAGAGCAAATTTGCCAAGAAGGGAATGGGAATGAGCAACAGAGGAGTTGGTTTCCTCCACGTGTTCTCTCTTTGGCCTTATGCAAATCTCAGTAATATCCATTTCTCTTTATTTTAAATCAGAAAATAACAGCGCTGCTCCTCTGGGCACTGACTCTGCTCTATCTGGACTCCGCTCATGCTTTGCCTCTCAAGGATATCATGGACATCACAGAAGTCTGTTCTGTGCTGTATGCGTGCACATACCAATGCAGTAATCAGTGCTAAAGGCCTGAGACAAACAGGGCCCTAAAGACTTCTTCCAAAGAGTAAAGAATTTTCCTAGCCTTGGGAGCTTCTATCCAATTGGAACACAGAGAGCTGCGTCCAAAATAATCAGTTTTGTGGTCTTTGCTCCAGATGTCAGTATTTACCTGGAGTGCTGAGAAATTGTACTAAGTGACAAGCAGTGGTAAGGTAAATTGGGTTATAATAATCCTTAATGGCTATCTGGTGCTTTATAATGCCAAAGAAGTAATCAAACATGAATTAATTCTGATAATGGCCATCTCAATGCTATCTTCTCTCTGGAGATGGGGAGGCTGACAGGTTTGCCTTGCCCAAGGCTCCGGAGCCCAGCAGGAGCAGGGGGCAGAACTAGAGACTGAGGACTTCTGCCTTCAAAGCACCCCGCCTGCACCGTATCCCTGTTCTGGTCCATACCTGCATCCACCATGCCATGACCTGGATTTCAGCGGCACCTCAGGCTGCAGGAACATGTTGAAATCCAGGGAAGCACTGTTTACTGGAAGCCAGCCTCCACACGCATGCCACACGGTCGCATGTGGCAGCCTGGTCAGACGTGCTGCGTGGTCTACAAGGTGGTTAAACCCCAGCCCAGCCAGTCATCAGCCGGAAGGAATGCAGCAGGCATCTGGAGCTGAGCAGTGAGCGCCAGCAGCCCCGAAGTGGGGCAAACCCTCTGGATTTAGGGACAAAGAGTGGAAAAAAACCCTAAAATGGGCAAAACAGGCTCCCAAAATCTGCTGCCAGTGAGTTCTTGCCGGGCTTCTCCTACCCAACCACTGCCCACATGAGGATCAGAGGACAGCGTTTCCTTAAATACTTTCTGGGGGAGATCCAAATCCCAGCAAACCAACAGCCCGGAGAGGCGCCATGGTGTGTGCATCCCTCTGGACAAGAGCTGGCCCAGGACCTCCGGCAGGCTAAAATACAGGCTCCTTCTCTCCAGCTAACTCCTTCAGGTCTCTCCCCAGCATGCTATAGCCCCAGCAGCTACAATACACATAGTCCTGCAGATAGTAAACGCGATTACACAGAACCCAGCCGTGTCTCTGTGGTTTTCCCTCACTACCAGGCTTGTCGACATGGAGGCACTCCGGGAAATTAATTCAAATTCATTAAAAGTCGGAATTTCGAGTTGATCAGTTAAAGCCCGTTAAACTCATGATTCAGATTTCAGAATTAAAATGGGTTTAATTTAATCTAGTTCAACACACTCTCGAAGTCAATTAAACCAAACCACATTAAAGCTGTTTTAATTCTCAATAACCATGTTTAATGTGGTTTAATTTATCCACTTTCAAAGTGAATGCAGATTAACCTTCCTCAATGTCCCCAGGTAGACAAACCCTGCTTTAGGAAGCAAAGATGCAATTGAAGTCCACCAACCAAAACCGATCAAGAGTTTTGATCTGGACAGGGACCAAGCCCTAATTTAATGCTTTCTCCCAGCAGAGCCAGACAAATCCATGCTGCAATTCCAGGTCCAACAGCAGCGCTGTACAGTAGCCTGGTAACTGTGATCCAGCTAACGATGGCTGCGGGCTCCAGCAGGGATGCACAGGCTGCCAGGGACCCTCAGGATGCTGCGCTGAGCTGCAGCTCCCGCTGCTGCGGTCATCCCGGTGGGTTTGGTTCCCGGAGCAGTGTCAGCATCCGCCGCACTCATCCTGAGCTGCGGCGGTGGAGGAATCGTCCCTGCAGGCACAGCCGAGATGCTGCGATGCCATCTACAGGGGACAGATAATTCAGCTCAGCACAAGGTCCACGGGGCCAGATGCTCCTGCTCTGCTCTGCAAGGAGCTCAGCCCAGCGTTCCCAAGGAGCCCAATGCCTGGCATTTGATGCTCAGAAGCCTTTGTGTAGCTGCTTAAGGAAGGAGCTCTGAAAATGCAAAGCCTGGGGGTGATGGATGTGGAGCTCTCCTAGCAATCCAGACCTCAAACTGGTTCAAAGGGATCAGACAGGCAGCCCTGAACTCCTGCAAGAGCTGGAAGGTCTTCTCCTAGGACACTTGTCCAGCATGCTCCATTCCTTCTACAACATCAGTCACTTTATCCCATATGCTCTGCTGAGCCAGGAGCCACGTGAGCACCGGCTGCATTTGTGATGTGAAACCTCTCCCATGGTCTGCTCTGACATCCAAGCCATGAGGAATCAGCTCCCAGTCGCTATGACAGAGGGGAAGGATGAGAGGGCATCATTCCCTGCCCAGATCTCTGCCCAGTCAGCACCACTGGCACTGCAGGGTCCTGCTATTGGGAGCAGAGTTGCTGAGGGCTTTGGAAAGCCCAGTCTGGGTTTTAGTCCCTTTTTACATTCAGGCCGGGCTTAGTGCCAAGGCTCTTTCTATGCACTTGAGATTCACAGTGATTTTGTGCCAGTGTATACTTAACCCCACACATAAATAATAGCTCTGCATTCAGTTGGTAATGCCATTAATTGCCCTCACATTACCTTTCCCTTTCAGGCTGCAGAGAAGGAATCTCAGAAGGGGAATGCCAGCCAGGGGAACGCAGGGAAGTGTAAGGGCAGAATTGGAACTGCCCCCTCAGCTCCACAGGTTCTGACCTCAAAAGCTGTGATGAAGCTGCAACTTCATTTAACTCCAGCTATGGGCTTCTCACCCTTGTGTTGGCTTTCACAGCACAGGGATGCATGGGTAGCTTGAACTTTGCTTCTGATCTGGTCCCATCCCATATAAACCCTCCTTGCAGGGGCACAGCGAACCCAAACTGTACCACCCTGTACCCCCGGTGCCTGGGAATTTGGTTACAGACCCCACAGCATGGACTTCTCTGCCTGGATCAGCCCTGGCAGCTGCAAGTCTGCCCCCAGAGCAAGGACAAGAAGGATACGGGATAGGGAGAAGAAGTAGCCCAGGGTATCTGCTTCTCAGGGGCTTAGGATTTGTGGGCTGCTGAGTAATTAGGAGAGAAGATCTCTATCTGCTCTGATCTGGGGCTGGCTGCCCGTTCCTGCTGTTGTATTGTGGCAATGTGGTTATGGGCGGGCGAGAGGAGAGACAAAAACAAGTCTGATCCCTGCAGACACTGCTGAAAGGTTCTGCCACCTCCTCGGCAGTCCCCTCGGCGGGGTACCAACCCATGGGATCCATGAGCCAGGCAAGGCTCAGCCCCAGTTCAGGTGATGCCCAGGGTCTAATTTGACACTTCCCAGGGGTCCTCTGAGCTCGCAGACCCCGCAGGGCTGGTTTCTCCCTTTCCATTCACTCCTGGCCTCCCCAGTCCTTCCTGTGCAACATCATCTGCTCCACTGCCCACTGCCAAGCACAGACCTGCCCGTGTCAGCCTCTGGTTGTGGTGCAGAGCCCGCTTTGCTCTTCACATCACTTTCCTCCCATCCTGCCTCTGCTCCTCCCCTCCCAGACAGGGCCATACAGCCACGGATAAGGATTGAGAAGAGCTGGGCTCTCCCCCCAGCTCCTGTCAGTAGGTAGATGATCGTGATGGAAATGAAATGCTGCTTTCTGTCCCCATTTCCCTATCAGAAAGGAAATCACAGGATGGAAATCACAGGATGGAAATCACAGGCAGTCCTGGGCTGTGCTGTTGTTCTTCACTCTGACTCCATCCAGGACGCTGCCCAATCTCCAGCAGTCCTTCAGCCCTCCACTACACAGGCTTCAGTATCACCTAAACCATTTACTAAGCTTTGTTAGAGTCACTCCTTGTCCCCTCCCAGCCTCAGCAATCCCACTGGCCACATTGCTCCATGGACCCCAGCCACCCTTCGCCCTGCTTGGAGCCCATCCAGCCACCCTGCTGCCTGCTCCAAGCTGCGCAAGCACCTTGTGTCCACAAGCACCTTGCATCCACCCTGGCCTGGGGGAGATGACATGCTGCTCTTCATTCCAGCAGGATGAAGAGGCTTGCAAGTTTCCATGGCCTGACCTTGCATCACCATCAGGGAATTTCTCCCAGGCGCTTTGCTGGGAGCAGTAAATCAATCCCTGGTGGTAACCTGATAGACGTTACAGTTCATACCTTTCTATCTACAAGGCCAGTGAGGCACATTGCCGATGTGCTCACATTGAAACTGCTTTTCCTTTGTGCACAAATGAGCGCAGGAGCAGTTCTGGCTCGGAAGGGACCGGTTCTGCTCCGCGCTGCGCATCGCGCTGCGTTCGCACTGTGTCAGCACTTGTGAGCCCAGGGCTTGCCAGCAGTCCTGCTAAACTCCACCTCTGAGCTCCATCTCCCCGGAAGGAGCAAGGAGAGGATGGCCAAGCTCCCCCCAGTGCCTCTTTGTCTCCATGCTCTCCCACCGCGCCGCAGGGATGTGGTCTACCTGGGAGGGCTGCGGCAGGGGAGAGGAGCCCTGGGCTCCCGGCTGGCTCCGCGGAGGAGCCTGCCCCAGCACTCGGAGGGAGGCAGGAGCCAGATCAGCTGCATTCCAGGGCATGAGATGCCCTGTGAAGTGGGAAGGCCCCGGGCCAGACCTCTCCTAATCCTGAATGAAGGTGCCAGAGTGGTGTGGGTTGGAAGAACAGGTCGGGGCTGCCGCCCCAATGGGAGCATGGGGACGGCTGCAAGGAACAACCGGCTCTGGGTTGGGAAAAGGGAGAGGGTGTGAGGGAGGAGGCGAGGGGAGCAGCGGGACCTGGGAGGCCACCTCCACACCTGAGCCATCTCCTGGTAATGCAGAGCTGCGATGAACCATGGGGATTTGAGAGGGAGAAGGATGAGTGATGTTTGGTGTAGGAGGACACCCATGCTCTGATCCATGTGGATAACAGTGGTGGGCCACACAGGGATGCTAAGCACAGAGCTAAGCCCAGCCTAGCTGGCCTGAGTGTATTGGTTCTGACTTGGTACCATGTTAAGCCACTTGTCTGGCTTTGGGATTGAAGTGCCTTTGTGTCTGGCAGACTTGGAGCCTTGGGGAAACGACTATGTAGGCATGAACCTGGGCAGAAATGGGGTTCAGACAGGCTTGAAGAGGGGAAGGAGTGAACCCAGCTCTGACTCCATTCCCCGGCTCTAAGACCTGAGCTGCCATAGGGTATTCTGGCTCCTCAGCCCTTTGGCTCTCTCCATGTAGGATAACCAAGAGTTAGGGAGGATAATGGGTCCCTTCCCGAGCCTCAGAAGCAGGATTTAGCTCTCCTCCCCCCAGCCTCACCTTCTCCACAGTCACAGAGCTCAGCACGCCCCACCCCAGCACCCTCATCCCTCCCCATGTGCTCTCCTAAGTGCCCCCCCCCCAGTCATTCCACAGCATGATCCCAGCAGCCGGCATCTCACCGTACCATCGCGCATGCCAGTAGCTGTGGAGAGAGAAGATTCCCATTTCTTTACCAACAAACTTGAAAGCATTTCATAACAGTAATTAAAGCAGAGAAGGGCCATAGAGCTGCTCCCTCCCAGCCCTGGCAGTGTCTGGGGTGATGCTGCTCTGGCCTCAGTGGTTAGTCCCATTCTGGGGCCTTGCCAGGGTGTTTCCGTTAGAAGGGGAACTGATTGCATGAGTCAGGTGCTTCTTTGGTACAATTCTGGGCCCTTACAGAGCTCCCCGAGGGGCAGCTGCCTCTCTCACATGCTCCTATCTGCTTCTCCAGGTGTCCTGTGCCCTCAAAATGCACCTTTCCCTTGCTCCTTCCCTTGAATGGACATGGTTGCCGTGTATCTGAGCATAACGCAATCGGTTGTACCATGAGGACATCACTATTATTTCACCTTTCCTGTCTGATGAAGCCGTTGGTAATTTCTTGCTTTATGTGCGAATACAAGATGGCAAGGAACCCCCTCCGCTTTTCCTCATAGCCGTCCATGTACAGGAGTCATCTGTTTGCTGGCTGAGCTCAAAGAAGTGCTCCAAGCCAGAGCATAACCTTCACCTGAAGTTATTTCAGTGTCTTTTTCACCTTGGAAGAACAAAACCCCCACGTTAATTTGAAACGAAAACACTGCTTTGAACCCCGAAAATTAAATTTCATTTCTGATCTTTTAAAGCAAAGCAAACATTTGAACTTCCTCCAGATTTGCCCTCCTGCCTTCTCCAAACTAAACTGCCAAAGTCAATCCAAATTCATGAGTAGTTTTGGGTTCTCTTTTGATCATTGTGCCCTGAAACATCATTTCTGGTGCCTTTGCTTTCACCAAAAAGGCTTTGTTCAGTTCTGGAGAAAAAACAGCTCTGCATGTTCCAGAGATGTGGATGTTACCAACCACATCTCCAGCAGAAAAGGGCTCTGACACAGCCCAGCATGGAGCGCTGACAGGGACCATCCCACCCAGTGCCTGCAGCCCAAAGCCAAATCACCAGAGCACACTTGGACGGGGCTTGGAGGAACCTGCTCTAGTGGAAGGTCGGGCAGGGGTTGGGACTGAATGAGCTTTAAGGTCCCTTCAACCCAAACCATAGTAATTCTATGATTCCATGCAGCTCAAAGGAAACACATGGCACTGGTTTTGGGAAAGGTTTGGTGATGGGTTTTGGTCATGTCTATCTCTAGATGAGGTCTCTTCTCTGACAGATGCTCCCCATGCATCCACACAAGTGACAGAGAAGCACTCAGAGGGAATTTAACACAGATGGGGACACAACACTAAGGCAATACTCCTGAGGAAGAGCATCCAGGCTTTGTGGATCCCAAGTATTTTGTGAGGCCCCTTGCATTTACAGATGAGTCAGGAATCAGGCCGATCACAGTCAATCTCATCTCTGCTGCTCCAGTGCCTCCTAATGAGCCCTGTGCATTGTTTTCCTTTTGGTGTTCTGGGTTAAACTTTATCTTTAGCTGTGCTTCATTATTATTTATATGAGGATAATGCCTGGGGGCCTTCACCCAGTTCCAGGCCCCACTGTGCTGAGCACTGCACAGACATGCTCACAGGGAGAGCCCAGCCCTGCAAGGCTTCCAGCCTCACTAAACAAAGGGAATATTCTTATCCCCATCAACCCCACTTTGAGGAGCAGTCCAGAAAGACTCCGGGAAGAGCCGACGGTCACAGAGGGTTTCCACCTCCAGCCTAGGCTCTATTGCCTACAGTTCAGTTCCCAAGTGGCCAAATCTGTCGTGACTCCGTTTGGGCTGAACGGATGCCACAAACTAAAAGGAGCTCCTTTGTCTCCTGCTCCATAAGGTGGGGCGGAAAAGGGGAAGAGCGGGACTCCACTGTGTCCAAGCACTCCTGCTAAAGTCACTGACAGAGTCCTTCCATGAGCTCAGTTAATGCTGGATCAGGTCTCTTTGGTACCTCCTGGATAACCCCTGTGCCCATCACTAACTTCTTCACGACTCAGTTTCCCCGCCACCATGAAGCTGGGATCATGTGCAAAGCACAAGCATTGGTTTCGCTGGTGCCAGCACAGGCAGGAGCAGAGCAAGATGAGATCACCCAAGAACGTGTTGGGAAGGAGAGGACTCCTCCGGGATGTCTTCATCCCCACGAGGAAGGAAGTGGAAGGGATATAAATCACCACGGCTGCACCTTATCAGAAATCAACATCTCTGCAGCTGATCCAAGCCCAGACTGCTGTGAGCATCCCTATTGCTTTTCCTGTCAGTTCCCTTGTTGTTCGAAAGGCAAGTACAGAACAGCACATGCAAACAACACAATTAGGATTGGATGTGCTAATGAGGGTTTCGGCACCAGGTGGCTTTAACGTGCAGTGATCAGAGAATTTTCCCTGGCTCCAGTCCCCAGAGAGTTGCCTGGGAGCTCTCAGCACCTCATCCTCGCTCCAGCAACATCCTCCACCCCACCAAGGCCACCTATTGAGGTTCTCCCCTACCACGTATGCTTCCACTAAGCAGGAATGAAAACACTGCTCCAGACACATCCCAAACTGCACCCTCTGCCTGGATCCCCTTATCTCAGAGTCTGGGAGGTTCATTTCCCAACGAGCTGCCTCCTACATGCCCCCAGATGTGCCAGCAGCGGGCACCATTCCCAGCAAGAGCCAAACTGGCACAATAGGATCATGCACCGGCCACACTCTTTGTAACAACACTCCTTAGTACATGTGGGTCTGTGCTCTCCATCCAACTTATCTTCCTTTACATGCGGAGGCGAGAATGACTTCCAAGAGGGAAAACTGAGGCCCAGAGCAGGGAACAAATACCATGACAGTATTGCCCAGGGGTTACAGCACTCACCTGTGACATTTGTGCTGTCCCACACAGTCAGTGCCACCTCACCCTCCGCAATTCTCTGGCTTCTCCAGGTCACTTTGAAGCCCGTCACTGAGTGATGCTGTGTTAGAGCCGAGATGGATGTGAGGGACCTTGCTCTGGTCACACCCCATCTCCATGCATCACTGCACTTCAGCCAAATTCTCTGATGTTCAAATCACATAATAAAGATGGACTTGGTCCCTCTGGTTGCTGGGCACAGATTGGCAAAGTCAAAGCGATATTCCCCATTTCCAGGCGCTGTCCATTCCCAGCAGTGGAATGGAAGGCCACGGAAAGCAGAGGTGGAAACTACATTTTCTCTAGGCTTTTGCTAAGGGAACATCTAAGGAAGCAGAAGGGGATGGATGTCATTGGACTCCAGAACAGTGACCAGTCTGGGACCTGTAGCAATTGCCACCAGGGAATTGCTGCTACCAGTGACGCAGAATTAGAGACCAGCCACACGACAACAGTGCAAGTCCCAAGCTAGACCCAGCGCAGCCACAAAAGGGTCACAGCACCATCTCCTGTCCACCCCAGCAGCAGTGGCTGAGGCAGGATGGTGGCTGCTCCGTACCTCTCTGCTCCTCTCAGGAACCAGCAGAAGGATGCTTTTGGATGCAAGAAGCTCAATCTGGCTCCCCACTCATAACAGAGGTGGCACCGGCCAAGTAACCCAATGCCCTGGTTTTCCCTGTGGCCTCATTAGCCGGGTCCTGCAACCCACCGCACCCTCATCAGCTGTGTGCCTCCTCCTCCTGTCACCCACCCAAGCAGATGAGGCAGGAGCCAGCTGAATGACACAGCCACATGGCATTATGCCCCATGGACTTTTAACCCAGCCAGGCCCTGTCCCTTGGGGCAGCTCCAGGGTCCAAACACACTGAGCAGGGCTGACAAACAGGAACAGAGCAGGGGCTGCCTTCAGGGCTGTGGAGCAAGGTCAGTTGGGCGCCCTCCCTGAAAGCAAAGGGAGTGACCAAAACTTTCCACTTTCATGGCTTTTGCATAGAATCACAGAATCCCGGAATGGTTTGGGTTGGAAAGGACCTTAAAGCTCCTCCAGCTCCAACCCCTGCCACGGGCAGGGACACCTTCCACTGGAGCAGCTTGCTCCAAGCTCTGTCCAACCTGGCCTTGAACCCTGCCAGGGATGGGGCAGCCACAGCTTCCTGCTGTTTTTGTCCTTCTAATACTTATGGTAGAAGTTTGCTTCCATGAACAGTCTTTGCTGTCCCCTGCTCTGCTTCTTGCTGCTGGGACCACACAGCTGCAGCTGGTGGGTGCCCCAAGTCCCTCACACTGCACCATCCAGAGGAGAGGACAGGGACTCGGGGACCTCGAAGCTCCCGCAGGATGAGGATGCGTTATTTCCCACCGAGAACCCCTGCTGAGCGAGGACTTAAACCCAGGCAGGAGCTTTTGAAGTCTCAGGCATGTGGGGAGATGCAAAAGGCGCCCAGAGCTGCGCCATCCCCCAGCAAAGCCGCTTGCTCAAGGGCTTCAGGAAAGTCTTTCTGAAGGAAATCAGAAGCTCCGGGAGGCTCTGGTTGTGGTGCCAGCGGGATGAAGAGCTCTCTGGAGGGTGCGGCCCACCAAAGAGCTTAGCCCAGCAGATGAAAGGGGACGCCAGGGAGATCAAGTGAGAGATCTTTGGGAAGCTGCTGAGATTTTGCGCGTTAATTCTCTCTAAGCCAAACAAGATCTCCCTCCCCTGGCGGAAGTTCCCCCCTCAACACCCATCCCTCTGCAAAGATGTCGGGCTCTGCCTTGTAGCAGCTGAACAGAGACATCTTGCGGTGATGAGGAAAGGAAGGAAAGCCTTCCCTAGGGCTGGAAGCGCCGAGACCTGTTGGATGGGGAAGACTCTTACCTGTGGTGGGAAAGGCTGCAGTGCTCCTCAGGAGATGGCTGAGATTGAGGATGAGATTGCCTCATGGGGTCAATATTGACAATCAGCTTCTGTGATCTGGGTTTACAGCGCCTACAGACCGGTGTGCCTTGCCAGGCATGGAAAAGCCAGGATCCTAAGTTCATGGATGGTGGGAAGGGGCTGGGAGGTTTAAGGCGCTGTGGAGAGATGAGCCCTATCCAAACCAGCCAGAAAACCTACAACCAAGCCAAAAGCTGGACTTGAAGCAGTCAATATCCTCCCCGCAGCACTGCAGTGACTCATTCCCATGCAAAATTCGCCTCCTGTGTCCCTACACAAACAAGCTCTTGTTGCTGTTGCAGGGGATGTTCTGCAGCAGAGAATTGCTGCATTGTCTGACATGGGTGCTCCACTGTCATTCAAGAGCCTGCCTTTGGTGTAAGGGGTAATGGATAACAGGAGGTGAGGTTAGGAAATAGGCTCAGCATCCAAAAGCTGTTAGGATAGCATAAAGGCACCAACTGCTTCCCCTTTTCCACCAGCAGACAAGCTCTCTCATCCTGCTCTGGGCCAGCACGACCCAGTGCAATGTTCAGAATCAATTGTGACCGGTCCTGAGATGACAGAACCTACAGAACATCGTTCCCAACAGCTGCCATTGGCCCGGTTCTAGCACTCTTTGGTAGCACAGCCATGAAATACTTGGCTTTCTTTGCCTCTGGTCTCATTGGCATCTCTGTGGCCTGGACAGCAGCAGCCAGCCTGTGGCTGGGAGCCTGACCAGGCAAAGTAAGAGCCAATTTCTGAGCTAAAACCTCTCTTAATATTACAGACTTAGTCATTAACTAAAAGAGAAGGCATTCCAACTATTTTACTCCAAGCTCCCCTTTCTCTTCCCAATCATCTCATGTTACTTGTAAGCATTATTGCAATGACCAAAAGCCCTTATCAGGATATAGATCACTTTATTCTAACTGTGTAGACACAGATGAAAAGATAAATGAGGCTCAGGGGCCTGAGGGCATCTTTAAAGCATCACAACTGTTATTATTATTTAAAAACATGGGAGCGGAACTTCAGCTGCTAATAACCAACAACAGCTGAATTCATGGCAATGCAGTCATGTGAGTTTCCATCTGCTCTGAAGAGGAAGCAAAAAAGCTCAAAACCTGGTTTTCAGTTCAGAATATGGCATCAGAAGTGAAATAATGAGATAATGCCAACAGATATCGTCAATAAAGCTTGTGTTGTTATGGAAAAACTATCTGCAAAAAGCAACCACTCTGTGCTTTATAATTTATCAGGAATAACTTCAAAGCCAGATTTACCTTATTTTCCATGGTTTCCTTTTGCTAAGACTATCCATTGTGAAGACTTCCCAGAGCATGGAAGGGAATACACGTCTCCCACAGCTGGACCTCCCCACCAGTGGGAACACCTCCCTGCTGTAATCTGGTTTGCTGCATTTTTCCAGTCGCTTTGAAGGTGGAAGTCACACACTCACGTGCTTGTGCAGAGACATCCACACGCGTACATCTGGTGTACAGCGCTGCAATTGGGAGAGGTGGGCTCTGGTCCCACCTGGCCAGCTCCCTTCTATGAGTGCTGCTGCCCTTCTTGGTGGTCAGATGCTGCAGCACACTGAGAGTCAGAGATTTGTTCAATGCCTTGTTCGATACAGAGCTCAACTTCCCCAAGTACAGAAGACCCATTCTCTGTCCTCTGACATCCATTTTGCCCCTCTCCTGCTCATAATCACAGCCCTGAACTCGTGAGCTGGCAATGGCTACAGAGGAAGCTTTGTAAAGATGATGGGAAATCCTTGTCTGGGATGTCGCAGAATCCCAGAGTGGTTTGGGTTGGAAGAGACCTTAAAGCTCATCCAGTTCCATGTGCAGAGACACCTTCCACTAGAGCAGGGTGCTCCAAGCCCCTGTGTCCAACCTGGCCTTGAACACTGCCAGGGATGGGGCAGCCACAGCTTCTCTGGGCACCCCCTGACAGCGCCTCAGCACCCTCACAGGGAAGAGCTTCTGCCCAAGAGCTCATCTCAATCGATTTGTGGGCAAACTTGGAACATTTTCATTTTGCCCAATATCCAGACATTTGGCACCTGGGCCCTGGATAAGGACCCCAAGGGAAGATTGTCACTGGATTGATAGCGGTAATGCCGCAATCTGGGTGAAAAGCCAGACTTCTCAGCTGAGAGCCTTGCACTGATTCCCGTGCACTGAAATGCAGGAATGAAGTTCACTTTTGCTTGCTGTATAATTGCCTTCAATCCTGGCTTTTCACACTGATCTCGAAGGACTTCAGGGTGTGTGGGGCTGGCACCTTGCCTGCCTGCAGAGCGTGAAGGAGCTCCACCGCTCTCCACCTGAGCTATCCCACTTGTGTTTTCCTGGGCTGTGAATCTCCTGCAAAGCCTCACGCGTGGCGAGCTTCCAGTGCAAGCAGGAAATACCTCGAGATCAGCTTTTCTCATCAAGCTTCAGCCCTTTCCCTCTCAGCTCGGGCAGGAAGCTGGAAAGTTGTGACATTTGGAAGTGCTGGGGAAGCTGGGGAAGGCTTGGCTGGAAACACATGGCCGGTTAAGCGTTTACCCTTCCTTCAACTTGGGGGTTGTCCTGACCAACTCTTCCCTTTGAGGTTCACTCTCCCCATGAGAACACCAGCTTTTTCAGACCTCTCTGTCTGGTTGCATGGGAGTCAGTGATCAGGGAGCACCCTTGGGACAGATTAAGCTGTTTCCTATTGTCCATCCCCTCTGTCCAGCTCTGTCCGTCACTGCTTCATGATGGCAGCAGCTCCAAAAGGTAGCACAGCCCCTGCTTTCCTCTCTCCCATGCGCATCTAATAGAGAAACACCAGGGATGGAGAGCAGGGGAAATAGTGGTGTAATGGAGAGCTGCACATTCACAAGCACAGGAGCTGTGATGGAGCAAGTATGAATAACTCAGTGAGCAGTAAGCAAGCTCTGCTTTGGAGACGACAGTACCTAACCCTACTGTTCCTAAGCAGCAGCCTCCTAACCAGAGAGGAAAGGACTTTTTATAAACCTCAGACCAAATTACTGCTCCCCAGGCCTAATCAAACACAGTTCCCAAAAGTATTGGCTGGCTGGGGGCTAAGTTTAGGAAGGTGCTTCCTTCCCTGCCTCCACTTTCAAACTAACCAGGATGAGGAGGAGTTCAAAGACCTCAATTGTTTGTGGAACACTTTGAACACAGAAAGGGCCTTGGGCAGGGAGATGGATTGTGGCTAAAGCACAGGCCCAGCAGGCAAGAAACCTTGTCTGCATTCCCTGCTCAGCCACAGAATCAGCATATGACCCTGGAGTGCTGTTCTGTGCCTCAGTTTCCCCAACCAGAGAAATCAGGCTGAGGCTCCGCCATGGAGGGCTAGCTAGAGCATCTCGAAGGCCCACAGGTACTTTACATGGAGAATGGAAACCATCCGAGTTCCAAGGCTTATTCCTTGCTTCAAAAGCAGTGGTGCTGTGCCCCTCAGGCTCAGTACACGCCCAGAGCAAGACAACCCTTGTCTAAGGAGCATCCCAGTCTACACAGAGAAGATGAACAAAGGGGTCTGGGGGAAGGAGATGACTGGCCTGATATACTGAATGGAATGTACCAGAGGAATGACTTGACTCCAGCAGTCCAAGAACACCCTCATGATATGCATAAGCCCAATAAACACATATGACTGCTTCACTGTACACAGCTCCTCTGGCTGAGGTCTCTCAATCAGCGTGTGATAAGGGCAGAGAATTTACCTCCTCCCCATCTACTCGTGCTGTTTCCTTTCCATTTGTTCAATGAACAATCCCTTTGAGCAAAGTCTTTATCAGAGTTTCACTGGCTGCTCCCAGCATTCCCTGCTAGGAACAGAGGCACCTACCTGAAGCTTCAGGGTTTTAGGTATCCCATCTTTTCTGCCTTATGGATGCCAGCTAATCCCTGTCCAGAATGGTGCTGGCGTTGGGAAAACGTCACATATAGAGACTGTGAGTCTGAATCTGTCTCAAAGAAGGTACCAGCTGCAGGCCAGACACATCTCCTCCCGTGCCCTGTGCTATTCACGGCAGAAGTTATTGGTTCCTGAAGGTGAAAATGGGTCATGAACTCTTCCAAGGGGTGATTCACAAACTCTTCTGCTCCTTAGGAAACGCCGGAGCCATTTCTCAGCTCAGGTGATGGCAGTTTATGGCTCTAATGAGTAAGATCCCAGCTGACAAAGCCTGCATGCAGGTGTCACCCCAGCAAATCTGCCCATCAGGGAGCACAATGGCAGAGCAGACTTGAGAAACAGGGACACAGGGTTGATGGGAGTTGCGTGATGGGCAGGAGTAAGACCGAGAGGAAGGAAACTGCTCATGGTTAACAGAGGGAGGCCATGCACGGCTCCAACTTGGAGCAGAAGAGAAAGCTCTGGAAAGGGTTAATTCCATGCAGGTAGGTTCTTTCAAAGCTGTTAGGAGGCACATCCCATCTTAACCACAGACATCTTCAAACCCTTGACAGAAAGCTCTCGGTGCAAAGTCAGACTTGTTGCAAGGGCTCTGCCTGCTCGGAGCGGCTCCGTGTCACCCGTCAATCCCGGAGCCGCCTCCAGGGATGCGAGTCTCGAGTTACTACGGAGAGGAACGCGCTGCTGGAGCTGGCGACAGCTCCCAGCGCAGGAGGCATCGCGCATTCCTCCCCCAGCTAAAAAAAGACGGTCTGGGCTTTGATCTCCGGGCTCCGTCTGCACCACGGGGAGACAATGCTCCTTGGGGAGGAAGAGGAGGGGGGAGGTGGACTTGACAAGACATTCCCTAAAGCAGTCTTCTCTTCAGGTCCTAGAATCAAAGGGGATGAGGAGGCGGGCATGGCACAGAGGATGAAAGTGGAGACGGAGCCTGGCAGAAGGGGAGATACCACAAAGAGCCAATCTGAGGCAGGGAAGGCTCCAGCAACAGAGGACCAGATGGCTAAGAGAGAATGGGAATGAGCCTGAAGAAGTTTCTTCTCTTCCCTGGTTTGAATGCCAGCCAGGAGAACAGGAAACCAGTGCTGTTCATTGCTTGACATGTGCTTCATGCTCATGGGAACTGTAGAAACATCCTCGCTGGCAGGCTCCATGGTTAGACCAGGGGTTGAACGGGCATGGAAACTGAACTCAAGTCCTGGCAGCCTTGTGTAAAGCCAAGGAGGGGATGGCCACAGGAAGGGACCTATTGCATGGGTATTTTGGCAAAAGTGGAGTCATGGACGGGTAAGTGATGGAAAAGGTATCAAAGCGCAAGGAAAACCAGGGACATCAATTCTCGGGAACGCCTGTCTGTTAAGAAATCTTTCCTTGGCATCCAGTGAAGACTCAAAAGACATGGGGACAAAAGCAGGGAGATGGGGATTATCAAAGCTTTTAAGGTTTGCTGAAACAATGATTACCTCTATCCAGCTGTCAACGCCCTGTCTCTGTTCCTCTCATCTCCTGGCGGGAGGAGGTGGCTGCTTTGCTTTTGGAGCATCTCTCCCTCTGCCATCAGCTGCTGCTGAGAAGACCCTGTCAAACGCTTGCTCCTTGTGTCACCGTACAAGTTAAGCGTGGCTAAAGCCTTTCTGCCTGCCCGGTGTGCAAGATTAGGCTGAACCTCAGCTCCCGGCCTCCTTTGGTGCTCCAGAGTTACTGAAACACCCACTCCAGAACCAGCGGGACCAATAGTTTTCTCCAGGCTAAAAACTTGCAAAGCAAAACTTCGCCAAAAGAGAACAAATACCAAAAGATTTATTTCTTCCCCCACTTCCACTGGAGTTTTCAGCTTTAATATAGGACGGCCACCTGGGAAGCCTGAAGCTTCCATAGGCCATTTCCTGAAGCTTCCATAGGCCATTTCCTGAAGCTTCCATAGGCCATTTCCTGAAGCTTCCATAGGCCATTCCCGTTTAACTTTTTCTTCCTATTGTATGGACATTTCCCAGTATAGCTCATTACCTGCAGGGTCAGGACAGTTTCCAGATGAGTTGCCTGATTGGAGCTCTCTGACAGATAATGTTTGGGATACAAAGGAAGATGCAGACCCTTCCTCCAAGGAATGGATGACAGAAAGGGATGCAGTGCATTAACAGATGTTTGGGAAAGTGAGGCAGAGAAAAGAACTCAACAACTTGATTAAAGCTGCACCAAAACCCATGGAAGGAGAGGAGGTTTTCTGGAGTCTTTAACCTCGGGGTCACCCCTCCTGCTGTAAAGCACTGAACCTTCATTCAACCTCCAGAACAGTCCCCATATATTTATATAAATAGATATATACCCACCTGAGATATTATTGCTCGGGAATCTTCACGCCCTGGGCCCTATCCCCACCCTTCACACTCCTTTTGTTTTCCACACTCCTCTTTTCCTTCCTTACATTCATAAAGAATCTCCCCTGCGGCAGGATTGGCCTCGGCTCCCTCTGCAGCCCAGTGCTGCTCCTTCCCTCTGCTTCCCTTCGCCAGGAACACTGCTGCTCCCACCATCCCAGCCCTTACCCTGCCCAAGGCAGAAGCACGGATCCCCTGGGAATTTCTTCCCCTCGGGCCATGGGTTCCTGCACTCAGCCACCAGCAGATCCCAAGTCTCTCATGTTGAATAAACAAGGGTGGTCTGGATGCAGGGAATGCTGTGCATATTTGAGAGGGATATGACTGGAGGGATGTGAGCTGGAGTGATGGAATGGGGCTCTGGGATGTGATTGTGCTTCCTGACTCCCTCACTGGCTTCCTGCATAGCCTTGGGCAAATTCATTTGCCTCTTCTGTGCTTTGCATATCAGTAATAAGTCAGAATTCCCACATCTGGCGTCCATTCTGGTTTCTCTGCTTAAACTTCCCAAGTTCAGGACAATCCCTCCCCTGTGTCCCACGCTTTGCCCAGGAGAGTCTGTCTCTGATTTCTAGTATCAGACACTGGGATCTTTACAATGTTCCTCATTTGGCAGAATCCAATGCCAAAGCCACTGCAGCCTTTGGGAATTGAGCTGTGGACTTCCCGTGCTAAAACCTGAGCTTCCCTGGTTGGAAGGGGTAAAGCCCAAGCAGTGCAATGCACCATCGCCAGGGTTTATCATCCCCCTGACTTGCAAAGAGGCCCTGGGCTACAAGGTGTTCATTCGCTTCTCCCTCTCTCCTGAGCCTGCATCTACCTGCAAATGCAACTCAGCTAAATTGGAATTGGCAAACAAAGCAAACCAGCCCCCATAGCCCTTTGAATGTTTCCACAGGAGCCTGGGTGATGTCTTTCACATCATACATCGTGGGTGGCAGAGACCTAAATAACCCCCTTCAGCAGTAGAACATGTTCAAGAGGTGCCAGTGCTCCCTCTCTGACTCAAATTCATCTGCAGGATTTATAGCTTCAGACCTGTCAAGCTACAGCGCTCGCAGCCGCTCCATAGGATTCCCTAACCAGGGAAGAGGCTCCCATTACTTCCTCATGCAGATGCCTCTTTTGTTGTACAGGGTTCACTGTCTCTTCCCTCATTCAACAAATATCTCTTTCTGGAGGGGATCTTATGGCTCACAAGCAAATGCCCATAGAGCCTCCAAGCAAACCTTTAAGGCCCTGGTATTCCTGTTGTGTCCGGTGGTGCTGATGTGGGATGGGATGCTTAGATTCTAAGGAATCAGGTCCCTCTTATGCAGCTGATTTTGGAGACCTACATTTGAGAATTGGGGCCAACAAATACAGTTTTCAAATCAGTAACACCTAATATTAAACACTGAAATGCAGGATTCCGTGGTACGGAAAAGAAACCCAAACCCATTGCCCCTCGTACGGCCGGGAATGTGTAGCATCCGTACAAAATCAGCCCTACAGGAATGTGCAGAGATCATGTTGAGAACCTCAAACCATCCTCTCTCCAAAGAGCTGAGTATTGACTCTTTGGAGTAACAATGTCCTTCAGTGCTACTCAGAGAGCCAGGGGACAGACCTTGCTCCGGCTACGCTTTCTCACACAATTTAAAAGCATTCTTTCACATCTCTCAAATTTCCCACGGAAATTTCCTTTCCTTTCTGATGGGAAAAGTCATTGAATTTGAAAAGTTTTGGAATTGTACTTCCATAACAGAAGCACACTTTAAAACAACTTTCCTATGGAAAGCTAATTCAGGTGGGAGGTTTCAGAGAAATCTTGTTGAACATGCCGATCTGGAGGGGAAGGTCAGCAGGAGATGCCTGGAATACATCAGGTTGTCCAATTTATCAGCTGTTCCAGGCATTTCCTAGGGCATTTCTCCTCCTGTGCCACTTCAGCTGTGCAGTGCCCCCCTAACACCAACCCTGTCCACTCCTCAGCTCTCCGGACTCGCAGCCCTATGTGGAACACCAGGAGCAGGCACAGAGGATGCTGCAGTTAAGCCCCATTTTCCAGGGCTGCATAGCCTGTCACTGCTCCTGGGGACCTTGTCATCCCATTCTACATTCACATTGGGACTGAGGCTACAGAGACACCTGCAAAGATAAAGGATGAGCAAGTACTTCAGGGCACTATGAACAGTCCGTACTGCAGTCGGGAATGGCTGAAATGCCTTTTAACTCCAAATGTTGGGACTGCAGCTGTGATTTGTGCAGTTGTGCACGCAGCCGATGCGTTTTCTTACTCAATTTATCATAATCAAATAAGAAACAATTAATGGTAAGTCAGTAACAATAATACATAACACTTGTAGGCAAAGACCAGAGCAGCGCGCAGGGACTCAGGACCCCTGTTACCAGTTCTGTGCCTGGGTGTTGACCCTCTTTCACCAAAGCTTTGAGATCTAGCAGTGAAACTGCAACAAAAGAGCTGGGTTTTAGCAGTATCACCGGATTATTGAACACCTGATAACTAGGAACTTTGAGGAAGTTGGGCTTCAAACAGCTAAATAAGCCAGGAAACCAGCCCTACACATAGAAGCCCACTCATGCACGTGCCTAGCTTTACATATTGAAAGCCTTAATTATTGACTTAAACACGCATTGAACACCAGCTTAACTCTAAGCTCTTGCTTACAGCACTTACCGTGTGCTATGTACAAATCAAGTATTGGCCAAGAATTGCAACCCCCTCTGCTTGCAAGGGGATGCAAGAAGGAAGGGTCTAAAATACATAGGAAGAGCTAAGCAGAGGGCATTAACTCATCTGAGGAAGATCCCCTTTGTTGTCCACTGCTGCTCACCAGAAGCACACCCCAAAAGCACTTACCTGACCCAGCACTAACCCTCAGCTGCGTTCTGTGTAGGATCTGGCTTGCATAAAAGACGCACAGAAAGGGAGGTGGAGGTTCCTTCAGGCAGGGAGCAGAATGCAACCACCTCTGGTGCAAACCGGCCCAGGCAGTGGGGCTGAGGTGTCCTACAACTCCTATAGAACAGGCTAGAATGACAGCAAGAACTGCTTCATTTCAACCAAAGGCAGATTACACAGGCTGCTCCAATAAAGGAACTGATAACTGGTGTAATGAGGGTGACAGAACTGATCACCGTGAAAATCTTGTCTCCATTTGCCTTTCGCATTTGCTTCCATGCAGCACAACCAGGGAATGCCGTTTCTGTGATTACATACAGTGACGATTTCAAGTCACTGTGGGGTGATTAAAGAGGCCAAATTTACCACATAACTTGCATTCATAGAGATTTCCACCCTGAACTTCAGCATGGCCAAGGCAGAGAAACGTGTGAAGAAACCCAGGCTGAAGAGCACAGAGCTTTTAAAACACCACCAGCTCTGCCCTCATTGTGCCCCCACTAAAGCCAGAAGTGAAATGAGACACTTCCCACTGGCTAAAACACAGGAAGTTCCATGAGGAAGAACTTCTTGGCTGTGAGGGTGACTGAGCATTGGAACACATTGCCTGGAGAGGTTGTGGAGTCTCCTTTGCTGGACACAGTCCTGGACACAAACTGTGATTGAGCAGGGAGGTTGGACCAGGGGACCTCCAGTGGTCCCTTCCACTCAGTCCTGGGATTCTGTGACTCCAATGGCAATAATCATGCCATGTTTGAAACCTTCAGCCCAAAGCTCAGGCCAGCCTTACCTCCCAGCCTCTGCAAGCACATCGAGCTCATTCAGGAGAGAATTCAGCCTTGATCCATCCTCTACATCGAGGGCAAAACTCCCTCTCCATCCACAGGGCATCTTCCCATCAGCTTCTGTGGGTTCTTGCTGAGTGCTGCTGCGTGAGTGCTGGAAGGACCGAGGCGCTCATTGGTGCTACAGCTGAAGTGGAGCTGCAGATATGGACCCAGGAGGCTGATCCATGAGCGACGGCTCGATTTCACCTACAATAAGATTTATTTCTTTGCATTTTGCACTAGGCAGAGGGGGGGGGTGGTTTAGGGAATAGATCTGTACAAGCTCAGACCACTGAGCAGCCACATCTTTTGCCTTTAAAACATTTGGGACCTGACATCCCTCAACACTTGGGCTCTCAGAGACTCTCCCAGTTAGAATAAGAGACACAAGCAAGACCTTAACCAAAAGCAGGGCCGTCCAATGCAGTTGTTAAGGCATCGTGAGCTATACTCCCGAACCATGGATTAGCTTGAAAGGTGTATCGGAATATTCCTTTTCCTCTCTGCATTTGTTTTGTGGCTTTTGAGCTTGTTGGGTTACTGTTTCGTCAGGTCTGCTCCACCATAATGAGGGTTAGTCACATACTTTTCGCTTTCAAATGAAAGTTGAGCTCCCCAAGTCGTCACACCACTCCAGAACCTGGCTCCAGAATGAAATGGCAAATATCATCAGATGTGAGAGTTGGCAACACAATAAAGAACTAAATAACAAGACAGGATTCTTAGACGCAGCAACGTTAAGGGGTTGTTTTGCCATTAAATTGAATGGCGGCAGGATTCTGCGATGGGTTTCTTGGTCTCCAAAAAGAAAGCAGCCTCCCATTGAACTCTGCAAGCCCTCACCAGCTCTGCTGAAGACCTGGGATGAGGCAGAGACACCAGGCTGCTGCGCACCAGCCAGTCTGCCACGCCGCAGCACTTCAAAGATGAGTGCGCGCAGCCTCCAGAAATGAATCAGGCCCAAGCACAAAGCATCGACCACGAGCAACTCTGAGAGCTCTGTCCAAATTAAGCTCCACTTCTTTGGGTCATGCCTGGCTCAGCTCCTGACCAATCCCCGGTCCAGCAGCCGCCTTCCCTTGAATCCTAGAAAGCTCCAGTCTCGCTGGTTTACATACTCCCAGCCACAGTAGCCTCCGAGGAGGAGGCAGAGTGCTTATTAACTGCAGGAGAGTATCGCAATGGGAGGACTAAATTGCAGCCTTCCAGGAGACAGCGATCTATCATTTGGTTTCCCTCCGTCGCTGCTCAGTTCAGATGGGATTTCATGAACTGGACCAGCCTTGCTGTCAACGCCTTCTTGTGCTCCTGACCCAGCACAGTTCTTGCCTCCCCATGGACTGCTAAGGCTGGGTATTAAAGGATTTAAGAACAAAACCCAGCCCCGCTAAGGAAATGACCAAAAAGCACAATGAGACTGGCAGAGAACCCTGATGTTCTCAGTGGGACCGAACGTGTTCTGCAGGGAGCGGAGGAGGTGCTGGTGGCAGGAGCGGGGGCTGTTGGCCAGGGCTTCTCAGCTCCATTTCCTGCTGTGGGTGGGAGTGTGAGATAGGAAGGGAATTGGAAGTCCGGATTTCGGGCTCCTCTTCTGGCTTTAAGGACTTGCAGCAAAGGGATGCGTCACCTGGTCCTTGGGTCTTGCTCTCAGCTCTCACTGCGACTGCCACTTGGTGGTAGGAGATGGAGATGAGGAGTAGAGACCCCTTGGCTGCATTTCTGGCTATCCCACTGCCTCACAGCACAACCCCAAGCAAATAGCTTCTGCTTCCGCTCATCTCTGAAAAGGGCATCATTAAAACGATGCTGTTCTGACTCAGCTGCAGTTTAAATCACCAATTTCTGCAAAGCTCAGTGGCAGAAAGACACCAGATAAGCACAAGGTGTTAAGTAAAGAAACTCTGGCTGTCCAGCTCCCATCCCAAGGCCAAGCTATCCAAAGGTGGGAAGTGTGTGAAGCCAAGGAAGACGCCAGAGGGGTCATACGCAACCATGAATGACCAAAAGAGCCTTTCTTTCTAGTTCTGTCTTAATCATCATTTATACCAGAAGGCAGTGGGGATTAAAGGATTGATGAGCTGCCAGCTGGCACTGTAAGTTCTAAAACCAAGTCTAAGCCCTGCATCTCAGTCTCAGAGCTGACATCACGGTACAGCAGCTTGACGCTGCTCTGGGTGACATCGGGCAAAGGCATCTCAGCGGTGGCCTTATTACAGCAGCAGATCCTCCACTGCCGGTGCCCGTGGAATCATGGAATCATAGAATAGTCAGGGTTGGAAAGGACCTTAAGATCACCCAGTTCCAACCCCCCTGCCATGAGCAGGGACACCTCACACTAAACCATGGCTCTGTCCAACCTGGCCTTGAACACCACCAGGGATGGAGCATTCACAACTTCCCTGGGCAACCCATTCCAGTGCCTCACCACCCTCATAGGAAAGAACTTCTTCCTCGTATCCAATCTAAACTTCCCCTGTTTCAGTTTGAACCCGTTACCCCATGTCCTATCACTACAGTCCCTAATAAAGAGTCCCTCCCCAGCATCCCTATAGGCCCCCTTCAGACACTGGAAGGCTGCTCTGAGGTCTCCACGCAGCCTTCTCTTCTCCAGGCTGAACAGCCCCTACTTTCTCATCCTATCTTCATACAGGAGGTGCTCCATCCCCTGATCATCCTCGTGGCCTCCTCTGGACTTGTTCCAACAGTTCCATGTCCTTTCTATGTTGAGGACACCAGAACTGCACACAGTACTCCAAGTGAGGTCTCACAAGAGCAGATTAGAGGGGCAGGATCACCTCCCTCGACCTGCTGGTCACGCTCCTTTCTCTTAATTGCTTCTTTTCTGTTTGCTGTTGAAGATCAGCTCCAGATCTCATGTGTGGGGTTTGCAGCCAGAGCAGCTCAGCAGGCCTGGGCTGGGTCAGACTCTGGATGCAGCGGGAAGAGCGAGGTGCTGCAGGAAGCACGGAGGGTGATTCAGGAGGTGGGGTTCTCCCCTCTGGGCTGTGTGACTCCTAACATGCTGTGCCTCCCGGGACCTGCTCACTGATACGGCCCTGGCGCTGCCTGTAGGAAGAGCAGTACCTGCTGCAGCGCGTGGGGCAGGCTCCAGCTCAGCAGGCGGCAGGAGCAGGTATGTTTTGTAACAGAGGAAAAGGATGATTTTGTGGCTAAGATTCTTCAGCGGCAATCAGAAAACCTCCACCACATCTCAGCTGTGAGGCCTATGGCAAACACGTCCTTCCACAAGCTGGAATGATCCCACCCCCTTGTCTTTTCTAGGGCCTTCTCAGGTGGGCAACTATTTCTTGCAGTGTGAGCAGCTCGTATCAGAAGGAATCTGTGCTCCCAGCTGGAGCCCCTACACGCGAGCATCACACGGGTAAGAGAACAGAAATGCAAGCTGGGCAAGCTCGCATGGCGTCATGCAAATACTCGTAACTGCAGTTCTTGCCATCATCATAGAATAGTTAGGGTTGGAAAGGACCTTAATTAACTGTTATGTTTTAAATCCATTTTGTATCTATGCTAAGCTGTTGTGGTTTAAGCTCAGATGGTAGCTCAGAACCATGCAGCCGCTTACTCACACTCTCTCTTTTCCCTCCCACCCTTGAAGGATGGGGAGGAGAATGGGAAGAATGCAAACCCTATGAGTTGAGATAAGAACCAATAACTAAGGTACAGTATAAAACTACTACCACTCCTAATAATGATGATGAGGGAAATAACAAACGAAGAGAATAGGAAACTAAAAAGGGAAGGAAAACGCCCAACAAGAAACACAAGTGATGCCCAATGCTCAGCACCCACCGACCAACACCCAGCCCGATCCAAGAAGCTATCTGGGCCTTATGGATGACTCCCCCTGTTCCTATCCTGGGCATGCCGTGCTGTGGGATGGAATAGCCCTTTGGCTAATTTGGGTCAGGTGTCCTGTTCCTGATTCCTCCTGGATTCCTGTGCCCCTCCTCACTGGCAGAGCATGAGACTGAGAAGTCCTTGATGAGGGTAAGTGCTACTGAGCAACACCGAAAACACTGGTGTGTTATCAGCACTGTTCTCAGACTAAAGCCCGAAGCACTGCACCAGCTACTAAGAAAGAGACAAAAAACTGCTGCAGCTGAGCCCAGGACATGAGCCAAGAGCAGTATTTGGAGGTGTATTTCTTAGAAGGACAAGAAAGGAGACAACGATGCAGACTTTGTCATGGTCTTCCCAAGGGCGGTGCAGGTGGAATAGCCTGACACTCTCAGGGCACTGAGCTCCAGCCCTGGAGATACCCCGCTCTTCCAGCCTTGCATGAGGGATTTGAACGATTATTAAGAAAGTTAAAAGAGTCCTCTCCTCTTTGTCATAGGAGCAGCTCTGCTCTGGAGCCAGGCTGAGAGAGCCTGGCTTGTTCAACTGGGAGAAGGCTGCAGAGAGACCTTACAGCAGTTCCCACTGCCTACAGGGGCTACAGGAAACCCGGAGAGGGGCTTTGGACAAAGGCCTGTAGGGACAGGCCAAGGGGAATGGCTTTAACCTGCCAGAGGGGAGACTGAGATGAGCTCTTAGGCAGAAGCTCTTCCCTGTGAGGGTGCTGAGGCACTGGCACAGGGTGCCCAGAGAAGCTGTGGCTGCCCCATCCCTGACAGCGCTCAAGGCCAGGTTGGACACAGGGGCTTGGAGCTGCTCCAGTGGAAGGTGTCCCTGCCCATGGCATGGGTTGGAGCTGGAGGAGCTTTAACCTCCCCTCCAACCCAAACCAGGCTGGGATTCTATGATCCTCACCTTGCAAAAGATGCTGGCAGGGGCAGGGTTAATGATGGGATGCCCGAGCGCCCTTACTCTCTGCGGGGCGATGGCAGTCACCCCATGCAGCTCCACAAGTCCCTGCCTCCGCAGGGTTTGCTCTCGCTTGCTCCCCTTCGCACGCCTTCTCACACACGGAAACCCGGAGCCCGCGCGGCACCGGCCGGGCCCTCGGAGGAGCCGGGAACAGGGCGAGGCGCATCCCGTCCCGCAGCAGATCCTGCTGCAGACCTGCAGGCACCTCTGGAAACCACAAAGCGGTAACTAAATAAACAAGCGGGGCGGCTCCAGCCCTCCACACCCCGAGCCCCTGCGGGCACGCAGCGCTCCGCGCCTGCCAAGGCGCTGACGGAGCCGGTGCATCAGCGCCGAGCCGTGCCGGTGCGGTGCCAGCGCTGCGAGGCGGGGTGGCCGCAGCGGTGCCTTTGACGAGCAGGAGGTAGGAGGGTGGGCTGGAGGGTGGCAGCTGCTTGGGATGGCTCCCTGCTGTCCTAATAGGACCTGAGCCGTCCCTCCTCGGGGCGTGGGCATCAAAGGCTGACGCATCGGGGAGGTGAGCGCTCGGGCTCCCAGCCTGCTCCCCCCAGTGTCCCAGCCCTCTTAAGAGCTGCCCCCGTGGTAGGGGATAGGAGATGCTGGTGGAAAAGCAGGCACGATAGGATGCGTCAGTCCCTCCGAGTTGCCTGCTAGAGAATATGGCTCTTCTCACCCCAAAGAAACCTGCAAGGATTTAGGGTTCGGGGTGACTGTGCTGTAGGCAGACACTGATCTGACGTAAAGGGGTAATCTCTAGGTAATCCATGCTTGCTGCCTCACTCCAAGCACTTCCCACCACTTACCAGGCTTCCACGCTCTGTCTGCATCTAATTTGGCTTCATCTTTTCTTCTTGCCACCAAGAAGAGCCATAAGAGCACTTTGTGACGAGCACCAGAAGCCTGGAGATTCATTCGTTAGTTCAGCCTATCCTTTGCCCTGTGACCCTCCGGGAGCCCTCCTACCTTGTTGAGGATTTGCGTTTCCCTAATGAGGGCTCTCCATTTTCCTAATTATCCGTAGAGGTTTATCTTTGCCCTTTATCAGCACTCAAAAGCATGCAGACAAGGGAAGCTAACCTGAGGCCCGGGTTCAAATGAAAGATGGAAGTTGCCCTGTTGAGTTCAGGGGGGTTGGGATCAGGGATTCATTCAGACAGGGGAAGCAGCGCATCTGCGTTTACACAGAGATACCATGGAGATGGGCACTCAGAGAGAGGACGGAAGAGAAGAATTCTGTTTCAATTCCGGTAATTTGAGGGCTGTCTGTCACGATGTCAAACCAAAGACAACTTCCTCCAGGGAGGGCTCGGGATGCATCTCTCACCTGCCTGACGCCATCGCAGCTTTCTCTGCAAGCAGAAGACTCCAAAGACCTCAGAGGTGCAAGATGCAGAAAGCACCAGTGGAAGCTGTTCTGCTGCCCCAGCCAGTCTCCACCCTCCAGGCTCTGATCACCTCCACCTGCTGATGTCCCTGCCCTTGTTTGGTCCCACAACCCCTCTTGCAATCTCCTCTGCTTCTCCTCTCCTCCCTTCACGCTGCTGACAAGACCTTATGGTACGCCCCATTCCTGGAACTAAGCACTGCTTTCCATAGCCGTGGAAATGCCCTTTGTTTTCCAGCATGTCCCAGTGATTGAATAACCAAAGCCACGGTTCTTGTCTTAGTACAACCCAGAGAAGCTATGTCTATGTTCGAGGGAACAAGGATTTTGGCTTGAGTCAGAAGTGAATGTACTGGGATTAAATACGTGAATATTGAGGTGTCTTTGGTTGTCTTAATGGCCAGTCCAGATCAGGTTCATGGGAAGACATTTCTTAACCATAACATTGATGTTTGGTTTTGCAAAACCAAATTCAAATCAGTTTCAGGCTCCTCTTCACAATTCAAATGAACACAGCCTTGCCTTGGCATTGATGGAACCACCTCAGAAATACTGCTGACCTTGATGGGAGATGAGGGAAGCTTTGCTTTGGATAAGGCCTGTCTTTCGCATGGCTGCAATCAGTCTTTGAAATGAGGTCTGTGACAGCACTCCTCAAGGAAGCAATGGAGGGCTAGAGGATGGCAATGAGCTTCCACCCCCAGTTTCAGGGAATACTGGAATATGACGGCCTTCCAAGTCCAAACTACCACTAATTGCCAGAGCAGTCCCAGGTGAATGGGAAAAGCTGGCACAAAAAGCGGGCATAAACCTAAAGTGGTGGAATGGCAGCTGTTAACAAAGATCATTTCTGCATCACGCAGTGGTACTTGTGGTGTTGCTGGAGATGAAGAGCCAGAAGGCTGCAGTGCACACACATGGGTCGTTGCTCCCTGCAGCTACCCCTCACCAGCCCTCAAAACAGCGCTGTGTCTGCCAGACAATTGCATGTTTGAGCATTGCTGATGGCAGACTTGGTGATTAAGGTGGTGGTGAAGGGAGGAGGAGGGATGTGCAGTTGTCTAGAACTGTGCGGCTCCACGAGGGTTTGCCAGGGCACCATCAGATGACTTCCAAGCCAAAAGAAACTGGTCTGTGTCTGTAATCAGGGAGACACTTGGCTGCAGCCAGAGGAGAGGATAGACATCCAGGTTTGTGACGTCCACCAAACAAAGCAAGGGAGCGAGGGGCCCTTGCAAGCCTTGTTTGCCATCGGGAGCTCCCGGTCAGGTAGAACATGGACATTTCCAAGCCCCATCAAGAGACCATTTTGCTGAGCCTCCTGTTTCCAAGGGCTGATGGTGCCAAGTGCTTCAGAGCAGTTGCTTCCAATCTTTCCAGGTCCGTGGAGTACTCTCAGGTTTCCCCCTTTCTCATAGACGAACCGGTGCCACCAGTGCTCGGCAGTCAGCATGTCTAAAGCTGCTCCCATTGAGCCAAGAGCAGGTTTGAGGCATCATGGTCACTGCTGCCTTTGGTCTTTGTATTCACACTGCAGCCTGCAGCTTCGCCTGCGAAGATGTAGTGCAGCACCTTTGCATTAATCTCAGGGTGGGGTGGCTCCAGTTCATAGCCTCATGTGCTGTGTTCCTTTGACTGAGTAGTCTTAAAGATGGAAAAGAGAGCCCAGACTGAGCTCAGAGAGGCAGGCTGATGGCAGCATAAACCTAACCTCAGACATTGTGACCACAAGCAACATAGGGAGATGCAAGGTAGATAAATGAGTCTACAGGGAAACCATACAGGTGGAAGTAGGAGACTGCTATAAGAAGGTGTCATGAGCAGGGCCTCTTTCAAAGCATTGCAACCAGTGAAGTCACCTTGCCTATACCCAGAACAGTGCAATAGGAGGACTCTGCTGAGAGATCATAAAATGGTTTGGGTTGAAGGGACCTCAAAGCTCACCCAGCTCCAATCCCTGCCACGGGCAGGGACACCTTCCATTGGGGCAGTGCTCCAAGCCCCTGTGTCCAACCTGGCCTTGAACCCTGCCAGGGATGGGGCAGCCACAGCTTCTCTGGGCACCCTGTGCCAGCGCCTCAGCACCCTCACAGGGAAGGTGATAGGGAATGTGTCCATCCGCGGGTGGCAGCTGGTGCCAGACCACTCTGGCAGGAAGAGGAAGCATTAGGAAGCGGTACCCAATGACTTCCAACTGATGGGGAACCTCTTCTTGCCACACTCTGGTTTTGCTCAGGCGTTGTTGCACATGCTCAGGCCCCCCCAGGGATGAGCTCGAGCACTTGAAGGGTTAATGAAATTAGGTAGATGGTTTATGGGCTTTCGGGGGGGGGGGGGTTAAAGCCTTCATTCATCTCATTTCCTTGTCCCCCCCATCCACTCCCACCTTCCCATGAGGCCCCCAGGGCAGAGCTACCAGGGAGCCTGAACTCCATGGTATGTGTGTGTGCCTGTGGCTCCTGGCGACTGAGGCTGGGTGGTAAAATCACTTCAAAGGGGCTGCAGTACCAGTGAGCTGCAAAGGGTGTAATTACCTCCCTGGCTGAACCACCCTCCCAGGCTGTTTGAAGTAGAGCAGCATCAAAGGGGAGCACCTTGCAGGAGCTGGAGAAGGAGGGTAGGAGCCACTGCAGGCACATCCCCTGGTGTCAAGAGGAACAAACCTACATGTATTTCATACCCGCCACCTCAAGCCATCAGGACCCATCCTGGGAACAACTTCCAGGCAGCTCCAGCAGCACAGAGGGGTGTCTTGAAATGAATATCCCACAAACGAAGCTTGCATTTGGTGAAATAGACCGAATTCCCATTGCATGGGAAATGGTGTCAAACCATTCCTCTCCAAACTACATCCGAAACCAGAGAAAAACGTGTTCTTGATCTTTGGCAATTATAGAGGTTTTTGGATACCAAAATTACTTTCCTTGGCAGTTTCTCTGATGTCAGAGCCTCAGAAGGTCCCATGAAGTGGGGTATCATGCAATCGCTCTCAGTAAAAGATACTGTTAAGATGCTATTTTGTATAGATTAAAATCAGGCCAGACACGATAACAACAAGATGAAGCATCTTGCATTAAAAACATAGTTGAGATCAAGAAAATGCTTCAGTACTGATAAAAATGCCCATCTTTATAAGCCCTTTAGATGGATGCAACTGAATTCCAGCCAGTTAAGTTGCTTCAGTGTGTGGTGTCCCTGCCCATGGCAGGGGGTTGGAACTGGATGATCTTAAGGTCCTTTCCAACCCAAACCATTCTCTGATTCTATGATTCTGTGACCATAGGCCTCCCATCCACACTTACTCAGACGTCATCAGTCTAGCCAGGTAAAATGGCAGAGCAGTGCTGAGTGTTTCTATACAATTCATTACTCCTAGACTCCTTTTTTCTTCCTCTTCAGCTTACAGAATTCGCACGAGATGCTGGGTTTGAGTGGGTTTTTCCTGCTTTATGATGGCTAAAACCTCGTTTGCTCGATGTGCTTCTCAGAAGCCGCAGATTCAATGGGCTCATTTCCTATTTAGGGTTGTACGACAAATAGTAAAACCTGCAAGACTCCACTCACACTGCCAGAGCTGCTGGAAGCGACCCCCAAAAGTCCATATTCTGGGCTCAGGGTTTCTGGCTGAAGCCTGAAGTGTGATATGAAACCAGAAACCAGGGAAGTTCAGCCCAGTTTCGTGTTTTGTAACTGATGTTGCACAGCTCTGGCTAATGCTCAGCCACAATGGTCCTGTGCTTGATGTGTCCTCCTCTCCCCTGCCCCACAGCAGGAGCTGAGGCTCCCTCTGTGCACTGCTGAAGGCATCCATGCTTCCTTCTCCAGGGCAATGGTGAATGCGAACCTAATTCTTCAGCCCATGATGTGAGTGAAGAAGTATAGGAAGAGTTTGGCCCTGAAGAAACTGAGCGTTGAATGTCAGTATCACTTCATCTCTTCACTGTCATCATCCTAAGGGTGAGTCACCCCAGTTGCTAAATAAAACGTGAATTGGCAAACCGAAATGGGAGTGGGAATGTGGCTGGTACTGGTGACTCAGTGAAACTCAGCCCAGCAGCCACTGAGGCACCGGTGGGCTTGTCTCCATGTAGGAAGCATCCTGGAGGGTAACCCTAGGGGGATGTTAAGGGGAAGAAAACCTCCTCAATGTGTAAATTTATGGCACAGTAAGTGGCTTTCATGAATAAATAACTACTACAAATTGTTAACAGAGAGGGTAATTAAGTCTGCACATACTCCCAAAGGAGGTGGCAAATTGGCCATCTCTTGGAGGCTGCCATGGCTGGAGTCAGCAGACGGCGCTGTCCCGGGTTGCGCTACAGCTTTGTTTTAGTGAGCCCTACTCATGCATGGAGACACTGCTCAGTTGACAAAATACTTGGCTGCGGTTCCACGATGCTGATTCCCCCCAGGAGCTGCTGGGAACGGTAAAAGCTCTTGCTCTCTCTGTTAATCTTCCCATCTAGGGTCGGTCTGGGGAGCAGAACTGTCCCTGGTAAAGTGGTGGCATGGAGGGTATCTTTAGGCTGCTTTTAGACGGAAGGGTCCAAGGACAAGGAAAGGCCAAGAGCACACTGTTCCCCAGTGTCATGCCGTGGTCCATCAGGATGAGAATGCCCCAGATAAAATCTAGAGTCTTTTGATAGCCATAGTTTTAGGGGTTTAGCTCTTCAGCTCAAGCCGTAGCATCCTACTGACAGCTCATGCAGGCCATGGAGAGGAAGGTGAAGGTCTCATTGCTTGTTCTGCAGTAGCTGTTTACCCCATCCTGAGGCAGGCAGCCCGTCCTGCTCGCAATTGGCAATCAATAAGCCGCAGTTGGCCCTCTTGAAATTAAGCTGATTTTCAAGGGATGCAGCCCTGCTGGTGTGAAACCAGAAGGATCTCAAGCATTCAAGTGTCAGCTTGCCTCTACTGCAAGACCTCCCACCGACTTCAGTGAGAGTTAAACCGAAGTGCTGCTGAGAGCTACCAAATCCACTGTCCTTTACTGACTCTGCTTGTTCTGCAATAGCACTGGACTTGGAGAATGGATATGACTTAGCACAGCCCCTGCATCCGTACCAAATCCCTTTGTTAAAGGACACCTACTTCACTTGCCAGTTTAAAACTAGCTCAGAGGGTCTCGGGACGCTGAAATATCCAATGTGTTTTCATATCTGGGGACAGCATTTTAACCGAAAGGATTTAGTGCTCCTGCACTGTGTGTGTGTCTCACGAAGCCACTGGTCTTGTGCTTCCCCAGCAGAGCACGGGCAAAGCAGTGACAGGGTATTGGAACGGAGGTGAGGCAGGCAGGCAGGCTGAGCAGCTGAGAGGAGTCCGGGATGCGGTCAGAAATGCATCCCAGCCCAGCCTGCAAAGCCTGGAAATCCTCTGGATGCCGGGATTGCAGCCAGAGTCCATACCTGCACCGCTCTCCTGAACTTGCCCATGTGTGTGCGCACGCATACACTGACACATGCACACATCTCCTGCCTGGCCCTCAGCCCGCCTCGTAAATCAGGGGCTGCAATAACAGCAGCAGAACAGCATTTCTGACGAGCGGGGCAGTGTTTGTGAGCATCTGCAGCCCTCCTTCACCTCCCCCTTTGGATGCTGCCCTTATTAAACAGTCCTCGCTCCCCACAGCTTCCGAGGGAATGGGGCAGCTCCCAGGGGACCTGAGCTGAACGCCAGTGAAAGGCAGTGTTTGCTGCAACCAGAGCTCAGAGACAGGACCCAGCAAAGCATCTGAGCGTGCTTGTGGTAAAGCCTGACTGCAGAGGAGCCCATCAGCACCCAGCACAGCAGAGCCAGGCCTCCAGTCGGTCCCAAAGCCGCTGGTTCAGACACCGATACGCCACCAAAAGCTCCCTCACTGTCACCCTGTGCCACCTCATCCATCTCTTTCCTGGTTCAGTGTCACCTTTTCCAGGTTCTGCCCTTGCCACCCCCCTTTTTCTCACTCGTTCTTGAGTTTTCTCACCAACCTTCTGGGTTTGACACCCAACTTGAGGTTTCTTACACAGAAAACAGGCCTGGAACACAGGTCTGGGGCTGGTTTGCCCATGTATGTTATGTTACTGCCACTTACAGCCTATTCTGAGGCTTTCTGCAGTTCAGCATCTTTCATACGGAGATGAATCCAATTTCCATTGCCAGCATCCATCAGCTGATGCGCACCTGTGTAATTATTGAGCAGGGTTATGGTTCTGCCCATAGTTTCCTATGGAGGGGAAGAGGCCACTTCACAAAACACAGAGTGGGAAGAGTCCCCATCTGAAGAATTTGGGTCCAGATTCCTGGAAGGCACATCTTCAGCTCTGGGCCTTAGAAAGGGCAGTGAAAAAGCTGAATTGTTATCCTATTCTACACGTAGGAACTGCGCATGGGGCTGACCCAGAAAGTCTACAGCAAAGCTGGAGTTTGGATCCAGATCTCCTGCATTCAGCACAAAACCTTAACCCCAAGAGCCTTTCACGCTGCCCATCAGCGCAGGACGAGTTAATGCCCAGACATCTATCCAGGGCTGCAGCTTGCCGGCAAAGGCAAACACCCACCTCCCATCCCAGCACTCTCTTTGCTCTGCTCTGGAGGGACTGGGAGCAAACAAACCCCGTGAGCATCTGCTCGGATCCTTCCCGACAGGAGCCTTTTTCCCTGTATCCCGCCTGCTGCGTTTCCAACTCTCTCATCACCCGCTTGCGGAGGTGTCACAACACGTCTGTGTCTGAGCCCTTGGAGAGAGGGGTGGAAGAAGAGGAGACTGTGGTCAGTTTGTGCTTACAGCCGTGGCCGCTGGCTCCAGCACGCACACATCAGCGCAGCCCTGTCCTGGGGGTGGTGAATCCACACACACGCAGAGACCACATCGGCCTTGCAGAGAGCTTCATCTCACAGCCTGGATAATGGCTCTTGGGAGAGGAGGGGCGCGTGAGGGGCTGGTTGGTGGAGGGGAGGTTGTTTCGTGCCCTCATCCATTCATTCCCCTGCTTGTCTCTAAAGGGCAGGCAGGAGCCTGTAATTTGTGGGGATGAAGAGGCTGGTTCCTTGGGCGGATAAAGCCTTGGAGACTGCAGGTTCCTCCCCAGCAGTGTCTGGGCTTGGGTTACTTACTGGGGGGTCTTCAAAGCACAAGAGTGGTAGTGGGGAGCAGAAGAGAATCGTCAGCCCCTTCCTCGCCTGCATTGGCTCTCGCAGCAAACTGAGCCCAGGGAGAAGGGAGCCAAAGCAGCAATGCCCACCCCCAGGAGAACACACGCCCGGTGTGGTCCTCGGAAGCTGGTCCTGCTCCTGGGCCTGGGTCACTGCCAGCAGATCCTGGGCACAACTGCAGGATAACAGTGGGATATTCAGTAACACGGTTGTTCTCTGCATCGTAGAGGCACTTACAGCAAAGAGACTGCCCCTACCTCAAAGGCAAGACATGACATGGGAAAACTGGAAAGCAAAGCATCCAAGTGAAGCACAAAATGAAGTGCTGTATCTCCTGAGTCCATGGCCATTACTTTCCCAGTAAGCTGCACCATTCCCATCCCAGAAAAGCAGAGAACTAGGAATGCAGGAGAACTACATATGTATGTCCCTATAATAGGACACACAGCTGGGAAGCCTTCGTTTTTCTCCCCAGGGAGGGAATGGGGGCCAAGCAGATCAGCCCTCAAGGCTGACCAGGAAGCATTTGGGTAATACCATTCCTGAGTCAACACCACCTTCCACTTAAAAGCGAGCATCCACTTGGCTTGGCACTGGCTCCTGCCTGGGAACTGGAACTGGAACACTGCTCGATGCAGTGAGAGTTAAATCAGTGTATTCCTCCCTGCGCATCTCCCTATTCCCTCCAGTGGGAAATCATCCCTCTCCTTCCCCCCAGAGCACACAGGCAGCCTGGAGGCCTCCAGCGCAGGACTGCCAGGACCAAGCACACTCTGTAGCCACAAGTGCGGAGTTTCGGGAGTGTTCCCAACTTTGCCCTTTAGCCCTTTCCACCATAGAGCGGGCTGCGTGCCCGGGCTGTGCGTTTCCTATCTCGCTCCTCACAAAGCAAGGATGTCAATAGTTCCAGTCCGACCCCTGCACCTCTTCCCAGAAAAGAAGAAACTTTCTCACTGGGAAGAAAAAGAAATGTTTCATTTTCTGTGTTTTTCTGGGAAAGGATCCAGACGCAAAGAAACTTCAGGAAAAAAAACCCCAACCACCAAGTCCCGATATTCCCTATTTCAGATCAACTGGAAAAATAGAATTCATTCTTGGAAAGAGAGCAAAGGAAATGGTTTCATCTCAGACTGGTTCCAGTTCCAAACTGGTTTTGCTTGTGCACACACACAGCCCCTCCCAAGAGCCCTGCTGGTTTCCCAAGGGAGGGAACCTCTTTGGAATCAACAGTGCGATTCAGGATGGGTTCTGCTGCCCCGGAGCTGTCATTTACCCCCTGTGCTTCAGGCACCATCATCCTTAGAGCCCCCAAATCCTCCCCTTTGCTCCTGCTGGGGCAGAGCATCGCGCTGCTGCTGGTGGTGGTAATTGCAATCAGGAATGAATCAGGACAATCTGGGGCTCCAAATCCATCTGTGGCTGTTAAAACAGTCCTTAGGAAAGCCAAGGGGGTTGCACTCATGCTCTCACAAGGGAAACACAGAAAGAGGGTCCAACTCCCTCATTAGTGCCAATATAAACCTGAAGTAGATCCACAAACATTTATCCTGGAGTGAGTAAAAGGAGCTTCCAGCCAAGGCACGTTTCCTGTCCTTGACAGAAGGCTTCTCCTTCAGTGTATTCTTCTCAGTCATGGCTAAAGCATTAGCACTGCAGCCATGCCTCAGCAGGGTCAGGAGGCCCCTCGGTGGAAGATCCATATGGATATGATGGATCTGTGCTACCTGAAAACCCAGGACTGCAACAGAGCTGTCAAAGGGGCCGTGCTGGGAGGTGAATGCCTGGTACCAGGACTCCAGGGGCCTTCAGAGCGCAGCTCCCTTGCATTGCGTTATGGAATCTCCCCTGCCGTAAGCATCTTCCCTTTAGCTGCTGCTTAAATCCTGATGCTGGGACCATTCAGATGGCACAAGCCTCACAGCCATGAAAAGCAGCAAACCCATCAGCTGCAATGGGCACCTCTACAGTGGCAGAGCTTCTTGTGCCTCCAGTGGATCCAGAGTTTTACACCCCAGTAGCTACTACACGACCATATCAGCTCCAAATGCCATTTCTCGGTTAAAACCAGCCGAAAACTTCCACCTGCAAATTCCATTCCAGGCAGGAGGAACAAGAACTGCGGGATCAGGACTAAAAGGCAGCTTAAATGCCATGATGCCAAGACAGGACCGGGCTGGTCATGTCCCTGCCTCAGCTCTGTATTCCTGCCAGCTCCCGTGACCAGCCTGTTCCATTGCTGGCAACCAGAGGCTAAGCCACAGCAAGCGCCCGTCTCTGGAGGGCCCTCCCAGGAGGAAATGTGGTTTCACAGTGGCTGCTTTTCCTTGGGATCTATTTGGAGCCATGACCCCACCCTCCCAAAGGCTTGATGGATGACCAGCCAGGAGGATAAAAGGCTTTCCTCTTAAAGAAGCCCAGCTAAATATAAACCCTTGCCGGCTTTAATGTGTCTTAAGCACTAACTAAAACCATCTGCAATGGTAAAGCTGCTATCCCGGGCCCAACCATTGTCTCACATGCAGCTCCGGACCACGGAAGCTCCAGAAGCCAGGCTAAGATAGGAGCAGGATGGGCATGCAGCAGAGATTCCGGCTGCTTCAGGCTCAGTGGTGTCCTGCGGGAGCCAGATGCAACACAGGGCATTCCCAAGGCTGATTAAATTCATTAAACAGAGAGCAAGGGGCTGAACATTGCTTAGGGGAAAGCAAAAGCAGTTCAAACACCTCTTCCCTTTCTCCCCTTGTCTTTGCAGAGGCTGTTCCCTCTGGAAGCAGAGTAGAGCCTATGCTGGGTCAGCCAGAATTGAAGTCTCTTGGCAGAACAAAGTAGAGGGGCTCCAGCACTGACTCCTTCCCGCGGCTCAGCTCAGCAGGAAGGGGCTTCCAAGGAATCAGGGCTGACCCAGTGAGTCTCTGGAGAAAATCCATAGAGGAATCTGGGACTAATCAGCATTTACCAGCCCTGGGGTGCAGTGCAATGAGGAGTTTGGTTTAGCCAAAAGTAGGTAGGAGAAACCTGGCTCATTCTACCTTGTGGTGATGCTGGGGTGGAGTTGGCATCCTTACTGCAGGGGCATGGGGAAGACCTGGGGATGCATAGTTAGGTACGAGCCCTCCCAGGGCTTGGATGTGACTGCTCTGAGTGGAAGGACGCTCCCATGACCTCTTGCTGCTGCTTGGAAAACACTGTGTCACCATCACAGAGTTGCTCAGCCCATGAAGTGCTAAGGAAGCCCAACAGCAGCTCACATAAATACAGATGGGAAATGAAGGGTCTTGTTTTAGAGAAAGAAAAGCTCCGCTTTCATGGACTCCCAGAATCCCAACCTGGATTGGGTTGGAAGGGACCTCAAAGCTCCTCCAGCTCCAACCGCTGCCCTGGGCAGGGACACCTTCCACTGGAGCGGGGTGCTCCAAGCCCCTGTGTCCAACCTGGCCTTGAGCACTGCCAGGGATAGAGCAGCCACAGCTTCTCTGGGCACCCTGTGCCAGCGCCTCAGCACCCTCAGCTGGATGGAAGTAGGATAACCGCCACCTTTGGTGCTCCAAAGGTGGAGCTGAGCCTGCAGCCCTCTCAAATTCCGTTCTTCAATGCAAACCAGCTGAGGCTCAGACCCAGCTGAGAAACTCAGAGGTCCAGAGAGAGCCCACATCCACCCGCAGAGCAGAAAGAGCCCCCAGCCTCCACCACCGCAGTGCCTGGAGCCTTCTGAGCCTCACGCAGGGCGAGCTGTGGTCTGTGCTGTGCCAGGGCTCCCTGCCAGCCTTCCCCAATGGCTCCTACGCCTCCGAGCCCAGTTTAGAAGCCTCGTTTTGCTGCTTCCCAAACAGCGGGTTCGGCTCTGCACCTTCTCCGGTTTACTCTGCGGAGGATGCAGCCTGGAAATAGAAAAAGGATGGGACACCTAAAAATAAGACATAATTACAGAGGGAAAGGGTATTTGGAGTTCAGAGCTCTTGGCCTTGCTGGTAAGTGGTAACTGAGGCTCCAGGCTCACTAATCCTATATAGATGGGCAGGTTTCGACCTCTCTGGAAAGGTCCTGCTGCCTTGAGCCCCCAAAACCCTGGTGTGCCTATGGGGATGCTCTGCGGCAGCCAGAGGTACCAGCACTAGAGCCCTGTGAGGCGTCTGGACCATCACTGCCCTGTCCTGAGCGAGGTTCATCCCCTCGGGTCACCTTCTACAAGGGGTACAGGAGGCTGCTCTTGGTCACAGCCCGGAGCTGAGGATGGGTGAAAGGATGGGGAACAGCCTAAGGGTTCTCTATCAGTGCTGCCCTTGGGATGGGGGTACCCTCCTCCCTCCCTCAGTTGACAGCCAGTGGGGTATGAAGAGCTTCTGCCAGTCCCTGAGGAAGCCATGGGCTGAATCGGAGGCAGTTGGAGCCCTCTGCTCAGTGCCTCTCCTTCCCCAAGGCTGACAGAGAGCCAAAGGTGATGGGGATGTTACCTGTGTGTGACCACAGCCGGCAAAGGAAAAGCTCAATGCCCAAGCAGCTGCTCCATGCAGGGAAGGGGTTTGCTGAGCCCCTCAACCACCTACAGCATCAAGAAGTTCAGACTTCGCAGGGCAAAAGGCTCGAGCGAGGAGGACAGACGGACAACACATAAAGGGATTGCCCAATGGAGGCCCAGATCCAGCCCTGCTGCTGCGAGCAAATGGGGTTCCACTGAGCTGAAGAGCAACTGGAAACTTGCTGTCATGTGTGAACGTGACCTACAGAGCTACAGCAGGGCGTAAGTGCCTTGGAGCCTTGGATGTGAGGATGGAAAGGCAGCACAGGGGCTCCCGCTTCTAAAGATCACACGCAGGTGCCTACCTAATTGTCCCTCTGAGGTGGTCCAAGCACCAACACTTCATGAATGGCTTTCTCAGCATCCAGCCACATCTTTTTACATGTGAGGAACTCCAGGGAGTTCATCAAAACGAGCATCTTTTTCAGTGGATGGCCAAGAAAAGGTTAGTCCTGAGGCCCTTTATTCACACTGATTCCTTCTCCCACCGAAAGGAACCCACCTTTGGGATGGAGCAGAGGAGCCATGCAGCAATTCCTCTTATCAGTTGCGGGTAAGTATTATCCTAAGCTTTCACAGCTCAATGACCTGAGCCATCAGGTTCGAACCTGGTGTGGCTGAGAGCATCTCCACCGCCATCATCTCCCCCCTCTGAGTGACTCAGAGGGAACAGCATCCCCTGCTGAATCATCAGCAGGACTTCCTGCACAAGCCGGCTCCACAGGGAGGACTCCCAGGCAGAAGCCAAGTGACCAAGCCAAACCCTGCTTCGCTTGCGGGAGCTGCAGGGCCGCAGGCCAAGAGCTGATGTGGCCCGCGCTGGGTGGCTCTGCTCAAAGCGCTCCTGATGGAGGCATTTCTCACCCATTAAGGTTTCCTGGCTTAATGTGTGTGTAGAAAGACCCCGGGTATCCCAGGGATGAGCTTGGAGCAAACCCGTCACAGACAGCCGATCCCAGCGGCCGCAGGAGCGGAGCTCAGGGGGAAGTGATGAGCCTGAGGTGGCACAGCCAGCATCAGGCTGAGCCCAGAGCAGCACCCACCTCCCCACACCGCCTGTCTCCAGGCTTACGTTCAGTCCTGCAGACATTCCAGGACTCGGGCCGAATCCTGCCACGCTGGAGCCCGAGTGCTCCCACTGCAACCCATCAGGGTAGGAGCAAGATGGGACAGGCGGAGCTTCCCCCATGCCACATCCTTTCCCTTTGCCTGAGGATGCTCGGTTATCTCATCTCCTTAGCCTGATAGTCTCCACCGGTGCGGGCCCGGGAGCAGCTTTGGATGCAGGCTGTGCGTGTCCATGTGCCAGCCCCGTTCCATCACCGCTCTCAGCGCCGGCCCTGCCCGCTCAGGGGAGCAGCCTGTCTGCCGCTGCCGTGCCTCTGGCGTTCTGGCACCATTGCTGCGTGTGTGGGAGGAAGTGGTGGAATAAGGGAAGAGCTCACGAGTTGAACACAGCATGAACCGGATGCTTGCAGCGCTGCCCCAGCCATGGAGGTGCGGAACCTGCAGCGCAGACCCGGGCTCTGCCATCACATCACGTAAAGCGAACGCGGGTTTGCAGAACCCTCATCCCAAAAAAGGGATAACGATTCCAGTGCCGCCCTCCCGCTCCCTCCACCTGAGGTCAATCCGCACATGCCAGAAGCAGGGTCAATCGGAACCAACAGTACTGCGCGTTGTGGACCTGGGTTTAATGGTGTAAAGTAAGTAAAAGCGGGTAACATCTTGGCTTGCAGTGGTGCTTTACTGCATCCAAGCACCACTAAAGGGGACCCTTTGTCAATAAGAAAGGCGTGCGTCCCAATGATCACTTTCAGAATAAGATCCCACGCTTTTTATCCAGCCCTTTCCTCCAATGAGCTCTTTAGAGCAGGCATTTTCCACCAGGCCTTCCAATGTTAGGTTCCCGTTGGGAAGTGAGGTGGGATCATGGGAGAAAGTCATTCCCAGGACAGGAAAAGTAGGAAAAGAAAAAGCATTGCACTAGAAAATAGTCTGATGTGATGGTCACTGATGTGATGGTCACTGATGTGATGGTTACTGATGTGATGGTCACTGATGTGATGGTTACTGATGGAGGACATCTCACACAGTCCTCACTGCCATAGAGGGCACCCCCAGATTCCTGTCTGAGACCATGACATGGCCAAGGTTGGGAACAGGAATCCGTGGAGGGACAAATGCAACTCAATGCTCTTCAGCTACCAAAGCTGCAGCCCTCCTCAGCCCCGGGGGTCTCAGCCACTTCAGGCAGAGCCTCTTGATGCCAACAGGATGAGGCTGATGCAAAGGATAAGACCAAGCCCTGACTTCATGTAGTTGCCACTCTCCAGTGCAGCCTCCACACTCGATCCGGAGCAGCATCCTCTATCTCATCCCTTTAGCCCCAGTTCTTTACCTCTCTATGTGCCCTGAAAGCTCCTTCTCCCTCTCTGGGCATCTTCCAAGAATGCGGATCAGCCCCTGCTCTGATTCAGCCGTTTGTCACAAACCAGTCCCTGCAGCGTCCTCTGAACCCCGACAGTGCTCATCTTCCGGCTGGAAGGCTGCAATTTTCCACAGGGTTTACTGCCCACAGTCCCAACCACATCTTCCACCACGCAGTGCATCAGCTTGGAGCCGGTCACAGCCAAAACCGCCATCTCATCCCTTCAGGGAGCAGCTAAAACCCGGGCCCTTTGGAAAGACACCCCACGCATCCCTCCTCCCAACACCAATGCACAGACACCTTCGCATCCCACTGCATGCTTATATAGAGGCACAGTGAAGCCTGTATCTCGATTGTCTCAACCCTGAGCGGTGTTTGCATGCACTGCAGGGCACTGGGGCAGGTCTGGTGGGTTTGGGTGAAGGCTCCAGAGGCAGAGGAGCTTGACTTGAGCCGCTCATCCCCACGTCCCTTCTGGTGCAGGAGGCGAATGCCTCCTGTTGCTGCTCGCACGCATTGCAGGCAGGAGATCATCGCACCGCACAAGATGAAATGAACCAAGAAGAATTTAGGCGGGTGGTGACATCTGCAACCGCGCACTTCCACTGCCAAAAGGTAACGGAAGAACTGGGGCTGAGGCTGCTGTTGGCAGTCCAAGGGTTAAGCAGGGCGCTTCGTAGAGCAGGGACAGATGCGCTGCCCAGGGACACGGGCGGTGGATGGCTACTGCCATCTATGGGCCACATCCTGCCTTGGCTGCTCTCTGCGCCGGGCCGGGGCAAGGAACAGGAGGCATCAGCTAAGAACAGGGGAAACTGCGGATGCAGAGAGAGTGCCCATGCAGATGGGTTCAGGCTGCGCTAGCGGAGGAGATGTCAACCTGTGGCAGCGGGCAGAGAGATGGGTCACAACCCCTTGCAGCAGAGGCACCCACCTGGGTTCCCAACCCTGGCTCCGGCTGAAGTGTCTGCGATGATGTGGAAACCTCCCCAATGGGAGAGCTCCCATCTCCCAGGAGCTCAGGGGGCAGTGGCACCCTCAGACTCAGAGCAGAGGCCAAGGAGAGCTTGGAAACAGAGCGCCTATGACACACAGTGAGGCCATGACACTGCCACATCTGTCGCACGCGGTGGCCTGTGCCAAACCGGGCAGGAAACCCAGCGCCAGCCACTGCTGTGAGTCTGCAGGATGAATCCAGGCACTCTTCAAACCCTTTTAATCAACTGCTGCTGATCCCAGACAACAGAAGAGTGCGGGATCAGAGATCTGCTCCTGGCCTGGCGATGGCACGCTCTAATAAATACAGCCCTCATCTGGTGGGTGGGAAAAGGGTCTGAGGATTCCTAAATGTGATCTGAATCAAACTCATCTAGGAAATGGATTTGTCTGCTTTTCCATGGAAAACTTCAGGGTTAACTGGCATGCTGAGCTTAAACTGCAGCGTTTTCGCAAAACAAAGCCTTTCTGTGTCCAAATTTACAGACTTCCTTGGAATTACGGAATTCCTTACCTGTACCTGGTTGAATTAACCGAATTCAATACAAAATCAACCACATTTCATACAAAATATGAAGAAATTTAGGACCTGTATATAACATCTCAAGGTCAGACACCAGCATTATGTGACCAAAGGAGAGCTTGCCAAAGTTTAACAAACACGAAGCAAACCCAGCTTCACCTCTGTCTTGTTTCCCAGCAGACACATCGGATCTGATTCCCGCTGATTTTGATGCATGGTGTCGTTATGGCATTGGCAGTGTGAATTCCAAGCTCCTCCTAAACAAGCAGGCAACCTGCCACCTCTACCTGACATCACCGCGAATGACTCCCTGTGGTCCAGGACAGTGGCAAAAGCATCCTTGTGTGTCTCGGGTTTATCCCTGGAAAGTGGACATAGGATGAGATAAGGCAACCTCAACACAGCCTTTTTTCTACTCTGGAAAAGACACCAATGCCTGTGTGCAGGAAGACTGAAAACCTGACTACAAGAAGGTAGGAAGCCAGATACACATTCACTGGAGCACCTCCATGGCAGAGCTGCTCCAGCCCTCGCAGCATCCCCATGGCCTCATCCAACAGCTCCACGTCCCTCTTGTGCTGCTGCCCCAGAGCTGGACCAGGACTGCAGGGGGGGGGTCTCCCCAGAGGGCAGCAGAGGGGCAGAGTCCCCTCCCTGAGCTGCAGCTCATGCACTGAGGATACAGCCCAGCACATGGAGGGGTTCTGGCCCAGCTCATGGTGCGCTTCTCATCAACCAACACCCCAGGGTTCTCCCCTCAGAGCTGCTGTGAAGCCACTGAACCTCCCTGTTCTGACCGGTTGATGGGCGAGTGGGTACCAGCGGCTGCCAGCACCCAGGTCCTTCAACCTCCCACACGACCTCTTCCTATACCTGTAGGCATTCCTGTTATTGTGGGAAAGCTCGAGCTCAGTTATCAGCCCTAACCCTGAGCCCTCATTAATCTCCACCTGAAAACAGCTGCGGAAGAGGTGGATGCAGCATCACCTACCCAAGCACCAGGGGAACTGAATACAAAGCAAATGAAAGTCACTGCCACTTCCCTCTGTTCAGACAGCTCCCTTTGAACCACCCCCATTGAACTGAGTAGTGCAAAAGCACATTTGCTTCTAAAGAATATTGCTGTCTGGTGCCTTACACAGCTCACAATGTTCGTTCTTTTACTGGTTAATTTCTACACGTAACAGCATATGGAATCCAGGTCCAGAAGCCCATCTTATTTTCACTTTCTACTAGCAATACACGAGGTAGGATGCTGTAATTTGTGGATCTTGTGGCTATAGGTACAAAGGAAGCACAAATTAAGACGCATTTTACCCCTGTTGGGCGCACGAGTTAATTGTGGCACTGGAGAAGGCTGTCAAGTCCAGTTTAACCGCTCTCATCGACATCTTTTACTGTAGAAAACTCATGAGAGCCTTTGAGATCCATTCGCATCCTGGGGATGTTTTCTTTTCCCTTTTGTTCCCTCCCTTTTCGCTGCACCTCTGCTGTCATCCCAGACTCGGTGCTCTCTGTGTGGGCAGAAGCCCAGGGGAGGAAGGGGGAAAGCAAACCTAATTACAGGGGATGCTCTCAAAAATAGAGTTACTTTTCACTTGGTCTGGGAGCTGGGGTGAGAGGGAGGTGTCCCAGTGCTTTCCGTAGTTCTGGAACAACAGGAGGGAGGAGTCAGTGGCAGATGGACTGTCTTACATGGGTATAAAGTAAACGCAGAGTTCCACAGCCATCACAATAGAAACAACTGAAGTAATTTTACACATTTAGCTTTCTTCCCTTCCTGCTTCCCTGCTCTTTCTTCCCCCTCTCGTGGTCTTTATAGGAATATCAACCACCTATTCCTTCCCTGCACATCTTCCTTGTGGCCATAATATGACCACATCCTGCCCCAAACAATTACATCAGAAAAGCCAGAGGAAGCGCCAGTGCTCATCTGGGGAAGAGGAACAGCACCTACGGACCAGTTCCTGCAAAGGCACATGCACAGGACCTTCTCAGTGAGTAAAAAGAAGCACCTGCTTGGCGCATCACAATGGAAACGCTGATTTGTACCAATATTGCAGGAGTCTGGAAAGGAAACTATGAGGAGGTCACACCGTGAGCTGCGTAGCAGTAATACCACCTCGCTTTACCACCTAGAACTCCACCCGCGGACGGACTCGCTGGTACCCTCTCTCGGGCATCCTGGAGCACGGCACACGGAGTGCGAACGCCCGGCCCCTGCTCCCGCCGCCGAAGAACCAGGACAGAAAGCTGCTGCTGGGCATCTTCTACACGCAGCGAGCCCCGCAACGGTGCCACTGGCGCTGCTGTCGCTCCTCTCTTTCCCACCTCAAACTTCAGCAGCGCACTGCCTCGATGGCACCCTCGAACGCGCATCTCTCGGCACGGCTCCCATCGAGCGAACATCCAGGCCCTGGTACCACAGCCGGAGGGGCTGCACGCACTTGGACTTTTAGGTGGGAAAGCGAGGAGCGAGGGCAACGCGGGTGGCACCGCTGCGGAGCTCACCGTGCCCACAAAGGGCTCCCCAGCACCTCCTGTCCTGACTTTTCGGCGCTGGGAGCAGCGGACGGACGCCCGCGCTCTGCGCGCCCTGCTGCGGGATGGCCGGGAGAGGGCGCCAGAGAGGCCGCACGTAATCGGACTTAAGAGGTGGGAAAGGGAGGACCAAGAGCAGCGCTGGACGCATCCGGACAGCAAACTGGTGCTGGGCCTCATCTGCACACACAGAGCTCCTCAATGGTGCCACCATCACGCAGATGGAGCTTCCACTGGCAAAGCGCGGGTGGATTGCCATGACTGTGGCACCGTTGCGGAGTTCATCATGTGTAGGTGATGCCCCTCAGCTGAGGGAGCAGGTGCTGGCACTGCTGCTGAGCTTACCACGTATAGGAAAGCAAAGAGAAATGAAGCAAAGCCTTGTTCTATAAAAGGCCTGTATTTATGATAGAAAACAAGCAGGGAGGTGGCTCTGCCTGTTGAAGTCCATCTCGAGCAGCAAGGGGGTGCCTCGGGGAGGCCGAACGCAGAGGGAAGCGGGGCCAATCTGATCTGCAGGGCCAGCAGCTGCCCCACACATCCCAGTTCCATCCCAGCATCACAAGAGTTCCATGGGCTGCTCTCTCCTGCACAGCAGAAGGAAGGTGCCCACTTAGAGCGCAGCGATGGCCTTGGCAGCGACACGGCGGCCCAGGGGCAGGCTGAGATCCGTGATGGCCAGGACAATCTTGGGACTGGACATGGTGGACACCTTCACCAGCTCCGAAACCTGTGAGGAGAGAGGAGAAACAGCAACTCGTGACAGTGCGGAGCAGCAAGACAACCCTGTCCCATGGGACCGGTACCCCAGAGCACCCTGTGACCAGGCAGAAGGAACTCACAGCCACAGGACTCACCATGGTGAAGGGCATGAACTGGAGGATGCTGCCACGGCTGCCCTGCTCCAGGCAGTCCACACACTCCTCCATGAACCACTGGACAAACTGGGTGTGGGTGCCGGCTGTCTTGGCCCCCAGGATGGAAGAGATGAGCAGAAAGAGGTTTGCTGTGGAGACAGGGAACCATCAAAAGCCAGGTCAGGAACACCCGAGCCTCCCATATAGGGGACAGGTCCCCAGCAGTGCCTAGCCACCAGGTTACCCGGGTGGTAGCCAGCCCCATTACCTAGCACCCTGTTCAACGGGTCCCTCATGCTGATGATGTGAAGCTGGGAGGCGGACAGCGAGCTGCTCATCGAGCGATCTGTTGGGGAGCAGAACATGCATCAGGCTGGGGGAGGCTGCAACAGCCTCTTGGCCCCTTCAGCCATGCCAATGTGCTCGCTCTGACCATCGGAGCTTGCCCAGCCCTTGGGCTTCAGAAGGGCTTTGCCATGAGCTACCCCATGGGATGGAAGAGGTTTGGATCGTGGCCCTTGGTACCCCCCAAAACGAGCCGATGGAGCACACCCGACGGGCAGCAGGCAGAGGCCCTGCTTTGGTCACCATCCCTCTCTGCCACAGCACAGGCGGATGCATGGCCCAGGCGTGATGGAGCAGAGCCCCTGGAAGGGCTCCACATGCTGCTGCTCCCGGGACGTGACACTTGGCTCTTGCACAACCCGGATTTACTCCGAGTCTGACCAAGTTTAATGACATCTGCAAAGGTTTAAGCACGAGTGAGGCCATGAGGTGCCTCCCTGCTGCTCCCTGCCCGGGTTTACCTGCAGCAGTGACTCGCCCCTGACGCTGCACAAGCAGTGCAACACAGCGTCACGATGGGATGAGCAGCACAGATGTTCAACAGCTGCACAGCAGCACTCAAATCACACTCACAGTGTCCAATTTAGCTACCAGAGCTGAGGCATGTCCAAAAGGAGCAGCAAATCTCAGGACAGAGCAAGGGGATTTATCCAATTCAAACCGTGAAGCGCTGCAGCCTGCTTCTGCAGGATGGGAACTGCGCCATCTCCGGTGCAATGGGATGGGAATCACCTGGGAAGGCTTTTATGGAGACCCCACAGAACACAGCTGGTGCCAAAACTCCTCAGGCCCCACCTTGTGCTGCTCTGAGGATGCTCACCGAAAGCAGCAAGCCCTCCCACACTTTTCTCATGCAATCACATGAGTTACAGGGCCGCAGGAAGCAGCATTTCCACATCACTGCAGCATCAGCCCAAAAAAGTCCTGGATGCCACTGGGAAGAGGTGGAAATGCCGCAGAACTGTCATTGAAAAACAAAGATAGGCAATAAAGGGGAAACCCTGTATTTCAACAGTCACGAAACTACCAAAAACCACGGGTTGATGGATGTGTTCAGAACTCATGAACCAAGAGGAGGTTCAGATAATGGAGAAACAATGACCAAGAGCCTCCTGACTCAGTGCCCAGGAGTCCAGCCAATGCACGTGGGAGCAGTGACAGCTCCACGCTGTGGAGGGGAGCAGCAGGGACACACAGCCGTGACCGTGGGGATTCATCAGCTCCTTGTTAAGGACACAGGAATGTCGGGATTTAGCCACAAACAACGGGAATGTCACCTCCCACCACTCCTGCTGCAGCACATCAGCTCCTCGATGCCTCGGGCTGGCTGGGAGTGACAGGGCTCTAACCAAACCTCCCTGAGCACCTCATGCAATGCACTGGGGTGGTGGCAGCATCACAAGGGGAGGTGTAACCTCATCCCCTGCTCTGATGAGAGAAATTAAGAGCTTGACCCCTTCAAAGTGTAAAAGCTCCAGGGTAAGTAACTCAGCAAAATGCTCGAGTGCTCTGCATCTGGCCAGCTTGGGAAGAGAAGTGGCTTGTGCCAATATACTTTTAAGGGAACCATGGCATGGTTTGGGTTGAAGGAACCTTAAAGCTCATCCAGTTCCAACCCCTGCTACAGGCAGGGACACCTTCCACTGGAGCAGTTGCTCCAAGCCCCTGTGTCCAACCTGGCCTTGAACACTGCCAGGGATGGGGCAGCCACAGCTTCTCTGGGCACCCTGTGCCAGCGCCTCTGCACCCTCACAGGGAAGAGCTTCTGCCCAAGAGCTCATCTCAGTCTCCCCTCTGGCAGTTAAAGCCATTCCCCTTGTCCTGTCCCTACAGGCCCTTGCCCAAAGCCCCTCTCCAGGTTCCCTGCAGCCCCTTTAGGCACTGGAGCTGCTCTGAGGTCTCCCCTTCAGGAGCCGTCTCTTCTCCAGACTGCCCCAGCCCAGCTCTCTCAGTCTGGCTCCAGAGCAGAGATGCCAGAACCAAGGCCTGGAGCAAGTCAGTCCCCTTCCCAGGAGCTCCCACCCCCCCCACACTTACTGGGGCTGGAGAGGATGTTGGCGTCCTCCTCGTTGGAGCTCAGCAGGCGCATGAGCTTGGAGGGCTGCGTGTCATCCAGCGGGAAGAGGCTGATGTAATCCTGGGGGGTTGGAGGGGGTTCAGCCCCACCAGCCCCTCTCCCAGGGGGGATCCCGTCCCCCCTGCCCAGGGCTGCTGACCCGCTCTGGGCTCTGCAGAGAGACTCCAACCAAACCCTGCTCCATGCCAGACTCACCTCAATATCCTCTCGGTGCCTCTTCTTCTGCCTGGCAGAGGCCTGGCCCTTGTTGTGGGAGGAGTAGGAGCTCAGGGCACACCAGACAGAGAGCCTGGGGACAGAGCAGGGACGCTGCGAGGTGCTGCCAGCCCACAATGAGCAAGGGAAGGTGGCAGAGCCCAGAGTGGGTGCCAGGATGGGATGTAGCAGGTCCCTCCTTGGTGAGAAGCAGCAGGGAATGGGGCCCAGGACACCAGCATGTCCACTCCTGTCAGCACTGTGCCAGGGCCAGCATGGGAACTGGGTGCCTGGGACCACCACCCTAGAGCAGAGCATGTCCCCATCTCCATAAACCCACCCCCAAGCAGACAGCGTCCATGGGTTTGGGGTCTTACTTGGCCAAGGCCTTTCCTGGGGGGTCCATGAGCATGTGCCACTTGGAGGAGTCTGTGAGCAGGTTGGGCAGGATGTGACCCAGCAGGGTCAGCGTCAGCTGCTGCATGTCCAAGCAGAAGATGGCGTAGAGCAACTCCACAGCCCGCAGTGTGTGCTCCTTCCGTGTCTCCTTCAGCAGCTCCTGAGGCAGAGGGCAGGGCTGAGGGAGGCATGGCCTCACCTCCAGCACCCAGGATAGGCAAAGCACCCAGCCCAGGCACAACCAGGACTCCTGGGCACTAAGAGCATGGGCTAGACCCAGCAGTCCTGGGCCTGCCACCCAGCCACCTCCCTCCTCCAGCCCATACCTTGACCAGGTTGTTGCAGAACCAGTAGACACCCCCCATGTGCAGCAGGGTGTCAAAGACGTGGATGGAGTGGCTGTCAACCCAGCCCTTCTCCAGCACCTTGGTGAAGACACTCGTTAGCACCTCCTTGATGGGCTTCTTCGGGGGTAGCAGGTTCCAGTAGGGAATGGTGTCCATGCCCGTGGCGGGAAATTTGATCTGCGTGGCCGTCTGCTGCAGGACATCCGCACACATGTGCTCCAGGATGGAGCTCATGATCACCACGCTGCAGGATACAGACAGGGAGATGGGGTCACGCAGGCCCTGGGAGGTGGCGCAGCACAAGGACTGGAGCTCACCGCTCGTTGTAGAACTGCAGCGTGTTCTCACTGCACAGAGGGGTGGCCAACTGCCGGATCATCTGCAGGGACTTCTCCCGCTCATCCAAGCCCAGCATGCGGACGTGGGCCACCAGCCAGGCCACGGCACACACGGCCATGCTGCACACCTTCCCCTTGATGTTGTCCGTGATTTTCTAGGAGAGGACATGAGAGCAGAGGTGGGGGAGCGTTGGTGTGTGCATGCACAGGCTTCGTCTCAGCATCACGTCCCAGGGCTGTGGGACCAGACTGCAAGGTCACAGAATCCCAGCCTGGACTGGGTTTGAAGGGATGCTTAAAGCTCCTCCAGCTCCAACCCCTGCCATGGGCAGGGACACCTTCCACTGGAGCAGTTGCTCCAAGCCCCTGTGTCCAACCTGGCCTTGAACACTGCCAGGGATGGGGCAGCCACAGCTTCTCTGGGAATCCTGGGCCAGTGCCTCAGCACCCTCACAGGGAAGGGCTTCTGCCTAAGAGCTCATCTCAATCTCTCCTCTGGCAGGTTAAAGCCATTCCTCCTTGGCCTGGTCCAAGAAAGTCCAAGTCCTCCTCTCCTCCATGCAGTGAACCTGCCCCCACCAGCCCCACTGCCTCCAATGGGGAGATGTGGGGCAGGATCAAGGGGCTGGAGCTACATCAGTTCCCCACCCAAGTCATGAAGGAGCTCCACAGTGGCTGCAGAAGCATTCATGGCAGGACAGGGACCCCTGCCCTTTCCTCAGGACACAGCATAGTGCCTGTGCCTTTGTTCTGCCCCACACTATCCTCCCACCAGACCCACCTGGATGGACTCGAAGGTGAGGACGCCATTCTCCCAGGCATTGAGGATCTCCAGGATGGCAGCTGAGATGCTCAGACATGCCTCGTGCCACTTCATCTGCCTGTCAGGGAAGAGAGAGGTTGGGGGGGGGGGGGTAGGCACTTATCCAGAGCAGCCATGGGGTCAGGGAAGGTGGGATGGGTGCTCCCCTCCTGGTCTGCAGGGTGGGCACACAGGCTGAGCTCTTACACCAGCTTCATCTCGGAGGAGTTGTTGAGGAGGGCGACCAGGGACTCCACTTTGGTGGAGTCCGGACGGAAGCAGGGGTGGTCGGGGTTGAGGATCTTCCCCTCCTCGGGCATGCAGGTCAGCATCCAGGTCTCAAAGAAGGGCACCTCGCCCGGAGGGCTCGACTCTGACAGGATCACCTGCAAAAGGAAGCAGCACAGGGCCTACCACACGGCCCGCATCCTGCAGGGACCCTGCTGGGGACCCCTACTCTGGGGTCTGCCTCCGACGCTGGGGTGCTTATGGCTGGGGGGACAGCGCCGCCCTGTGGCCTGCAGGGAGAGGCAGGCACTGGTCAGCCCCCAGTCAGACACTGGTTTCCAGTCTGTGGGCTGCGCTTTGCTCCCCTCTACCAGAGGATACCCCAGGGGACCACAGCCCATGCAGCAGCGCATCCTGGGGAGATGCTCAGTCTGGAGGGGCTGTGAGTGTGGCAGCACCGTGTCCTGCCCAGAAAGGGCCACTTGTCCCCTCCGGAGCAGTGCTCACGGTCCCCAGCCTGGGGCCAGGTCACACAGCCCAGCTGGGAGGGCTCCCGTGGGGCACAGGAGCTGGGAACCCCACGTGCTGCTTCCTCCCTGCAGCGCGCGGCACCCCCGGGACGCTGCTGCTGTCAAAACTAAAAGAGTTCTGCACATCTGTCCGGCAGCAGCTGCTCAGGAAAAGGCGCTCTGGGCCGGGCTGGGGGATGAGACCTCATCAGCTCCGAGCTGTTTCCAGCCAGGACCCCCCCTCCAGCGTTCCCGGCCTTTCGGTATCGTTTCACTTCCCAACACAAGCAGATGTTGAAACCTGGAAAGGTTTCACGCAACCAAAGGGCTGTTTCCTGCAGGGCTGCAAGTTCCTCCTCTCATGGTCCCCCCCCCGCCAGCTCCAAGGGCTCCCCCCTGGCCAACCAGTGCCAAACCAGAGGGGCAGTGCTGGGAAAAGCCCGGTGAGATCAGAGGCTGTAGAGGCAGCATTCCCACTGATTACATGCGACAGCAAAGGGAGCACAAGCAAAGCCCTCAGGAATGCCACAGCCACCCCTGCTCCACCCCTGCTGCTCTCCCCAGGTCAAAGCCCCATTCCCTCAGAGGACACTTACCTCGGAGCCATAGGTCTGGGCCACATGGCACAGCATGAGGAAAGAGATGTCGAAGAGCAGAGCCCGAACTGAGGCTGGTTTGGCTAAGGGAAAAGAAACAAAGGGCTTGGGGCTGGAGCAGCTCTGCTCTGGAGCCAGGCTGAGAGAGCTGAGCTGGGGCAGTCTGGGGAAGAGAAGGCTCCTGAAGGGGAGACCTCAGAGCAGCTCCAGTGCCTGAAGGGGCTGCAGGAAACCTGGAGAGGGGCTTTGGCCAAGGGATGTAGGGACAGGACAGGGGAATGGCTTTAACTGCCAGAGGGGAGACTGAGATGAGCTCTTGGGCAGAAGCTCTTCCCTGTGAGGGTGCTGAGGCGCTGTCAGGGGGTGCTCAGAGAAGCTGTGGCTGCCCCATCCCCGGCAGTGTTCAAGGCCAGGTTGGACACAGGGGCTTGGAGCCCCCTGCTCGAGTGGAAGGTCCCTGCCCGCAGCACGGGCTGGAACTGAAGGAGCTTTAAGGTCCCTTCAAATCCAAACCACTCTGTGACTCTACGACCTAGAGGCTTGGCACAAGGAGGGAGTCAGTGAGGAGCCCTCTGACCCTCCCAGCTTCCTCCAGGCAGCTTTTCTAACCCCAAGTGCTTGTGTGCAAACGAGGGCTCTAGAAGCTGTACCAAGTGCCTCCCTCTACCCCATATCTGTGCCCCCAGAGCAGCTTTAGCCTCTGTCCAGCAGCCCCAGCCCATCCCTGGGCTCTCCCCACACCGTGGAAGGTCAGAGCACTCTGAAACACAAGTTTCATCACATGCAAATGCAGTCTGAGTCCTTATCTCGGGCTTTGCTGACACATCACCCCTTCCAGGGAGAGAGCCAGGGCCGGGCTGGTCCTAAGGGGCCCCATGGGGTGGGCTGGGGAGATGGAGCAAGCAGGGAACACCCCGCATTCCGGATGGACACACACATGCCATACGTGAGGGCAGTGTGTCCCTGGGAGCCCTGATCCCCGCCACATGCCCCCGAGCCAGGCCTGGCAAAGTTCAGCTTGCTCAGGCATCACAACCACTCCCAGCTTAATCCAGCCAGGCCCTACAGCACCAGAGCACGTAGCAGCGGGGGGAGAGCAGCTCAAACCACCCCCCCCTTGCCAGGCTATGTACATACTTACAGCTGTCCTCGCTAGTGATGTGCTTCGTGAATTCATTCAGCCTAGAGGGGGCAATGAGAGCCTCAGTGAAGCGTTACCACCGGGTGCACCAGGCCTCTTCCCACCCGAGACACGCAGGGGATGTCCCTGCCTGCAGATCCCTTCCTGCAGCCCAGCCCAGCTCCATGTCCGGCATGAAGGAGCAAGGCACAGACAGAAAGCAGGGCCTGGCTCTGCAGGCATCCTCTGGTGCCTCCTCCCTCTGCTCCCCTGCAGCAGAACAGGTCCAGCAACGCTGCTGTTCCCCCACACCCACACTTGAAAGCATCCTCTGCATTGGCAGTTCTGAGCATGGCCCTCTCCATACCATGAACCCCCAAAGAGGCTGAAGCTGCCTCAGGCCTCCCTGCTCAGAAGCACATCACACAGCCCCACGCATGCTGCCGCGTGTGCTCCAACCAGGACACAGGTGTCTGGGGACTGACACAGCAAGCACCCTGCATCTGAGGCTGCACCAGTCTCTTCATATCCTTAAACCAACCTGACTTGGATTCTCTGCCCTGTTAAGGCAGAAGCAAAGGAGATGGGATGCTGCTGCGTAGGGCGCACTCTCCCCTGGATCCCAACTCTCAGGGGGGCTGTGCTGGATACAGACACTGGGGGAGAGCCTGGGAGGCTGCCTGCTCACCCCAGCCCTGCTGGTTACCAGGGACAGTGCCATCCAGGTGGACACTCACTTGATGAACTTCCGAGCAAAGGACTTCAGCTTGCCCGTTGCTGCTGCTGCTGCCAGCAGCAAGTCCAGGCTCTTCCCGGAGAGCATGTGGCCCAAAACCCCCAGCAAGCCCTCAGGGGACTTGGAGTGATCCGCATCCATGGTCTATAAGGAAGAAACAGAGGAAAGGGAAGTCACAAGGGACATGTGGTACAGATCAGTGGTAAAACTCTGGCCACCGGGGCAGTGGATCAGCTCCAGAGCTGTTCCGTGAGGGGTGAGTGGCCACAGGGCATGGCACAGGGAAGAGCTGCAGCACGACCACCACCAAAACGTCTTCTTGATTTCAGCAGCAAGACAACCAGAGTGGCCAAAGGACATGGGGAGTCACCAGGGAGCAGAGGAGATGCATGCAGAGAGCGGGATGGACACATCTGGCTGTGCTCAGGCTGCTGGCACTGACAATGTGCCCCCTGATGGCTTCCTGGGAAGAAGGAAGGGAGCTCCCGGTCTCCATGGTAGTGTAGCAAAGCTGGGAGTGATTTCGCCATTCCTCCAGTCTGGCACAGGAGGGGGATCAGGCACCTCCCAACCCCCCTGGCTGCCTGGTGAGGCCAATGCTGCTGGGAACAGGCTGTGGGGCTGACACCAACCTGGGACTCACCTTCAGGATGTTGGTGACAGTGGGCTCAGCCCTCAGGATGAGCCTTGGGTTTGGCTGAATGTTGGCGTTCTCAGCTGATTTCAAGCACGGAGCCTGGTTTCTGTCCACTGTCCTGCGGGATCCGCACAGAAACAATCAATGAGCAGGAGCCCATCACCCTGCTTCACTCCTCCCCACCACATCCCACCAAGTTCCCCAAGGAAAGGCCACCACATCAGGCCACTACCAGCAGCCACTGACAGAGGACAGACTGTCTGTACTCAATCTGTCACTGAAAGCAAAGCCTCGTCCCTCCAGGCCACAGGCCAGCCAGCGGCATCACAGCTGCTCCTTCATGCTCTCCCCTAAGAAGGGCAGCAAGATGAGGTGCTCTGACCCCATGTGGTCACCCCGAGTTTGGAGGGGGCTGTACCGTTTGTCAATCAGTTTGTTCATGTTGGCCTCGGAAAGCAGTCCCTGCTTGCCACACTCCTGCAGCAGCAGGCTCGTGCAGTCACAGCTGAAAGAGAAAAGGAGAGCATCAGCCTAAGGAACAGCACTGCTGCTGCCCTGGGCAGTGCTGCAGGGCAGAGGGGCTCCTGGGTTGCCCTCCTGGGCCCTACTCCCACCCCTCTGAGGATGCTGCAGGGCCAAAAGCAGCTCCAGCTATCACACAGCATCACCAATATGTGGACGAGCTGTCAGACACTCACTGCCTTGCTCAGTTGGCAGCGCGAGGCCCTCAGGAAGTAGAAATTGGATCAGAAACTCAAAAAGCCTCATCAGGAACTGCCCCAGCAGCCTGAACCACGGCTCCCCACAGAGAAGATGGGGTGGTCGTGGTAAGGCCTGGCCACAGGCTCACAGTGCTGCAGGTCAGCCCTGCACACAGGGATCACTCACTTGCATCGCTGATCTGCTTTGTCGAGCAGAGGGGTAAGCTTCAGCAGGAACTTGAAGGCACAGTTCACATCTTCGGTGAAGTCCTGCTGGGCACAAAGCTCTGCCAGCTCAGAACACTGCTGACAGAAGCCCACCTTCACCTCCCACACCACCCTGTCCGTTGGAAGAAGGTTGTTGGGACATAAACCGTTTCCTACCCCACACCTCTCTGGCCAGGCCCTAGCACCATCATGACAAACACAAGTCACTTGTGCATGCAACATGACAAACAGCTCAAACCAAGGTCCCTCCAGACTCACCTTCTCCCCTTGGGGATACTTCTTGAGTTTAACCAGGACCTGGGGTATCTGAAAGACACAGGGCAGGACGTGACTGAGCGAGGCAGACGCCACTCTGCAGTCAGAACCTCCCAGCAGGAAGCCCATCACAGCCCAATCATGTAAAGTTACCCACTGACCCCTTCTATCTGGTACAAAGAAAAGGAGGTGAAGCAGACTGCTCTGGAGCTGCCCACCACTGAGCTATGGGAACACAGACCCTAAGGCTGCTGTGGCATCCTTCGAAGGCCCCATTTTCCCCACCACCACCCTGCCCCAACAGCTCAGGAAAGCCACTCAGCAAAACAAAGCGAGGCTGGGCTGAAAAGAGGCCCAGGACAGCAAAGCTGATGCTCAGCAGGTTGCAGGAAGGCTGCCACAGGCTCATGCTGTGCGAGAGCAGAACTAATTGCTCTGCCAGGGTTCAGCGCTCAGCAGGGGCTGAGCATGTGGGGAGAGAAGGCAGCAGCAGGCCCAGGCTCACGCCATACCTTCAGGAAAGTGAAGGCTGTCCACTTCAGCTCCTCTGTGCCCTCCGGGGACTCGATGAGACCCACAAAACAGGCCTTCCAGATCTCCAGCACGAAGAGCGGGGAGGGAATGCGCTGCAGGACACACAGACAAACCCCCACCAGTGCTGGAAAGGCATTAAAGCGCTTCCCTCAACCACAGCCAAACCCTGAACTCCCTGTGAAGGTGTTGATGGGCTCACACTGCTCCCTGCAGCTGCGCCCACACTCTTGGACCAGGATCAGCACAGAAGCTGTAGCAAGGCTCTGGTGCCACAACCACAGCTCACCCTGCGCAGAACAAGATGCCACTTCTGTACCTGCATCCTCTTCACCATCATCAGCTGCTCCACCAGCGGCTGGGTCTCTCCAGTGAGGTTCATGGTGCCCTCCAGCAGCACCACAGCATGTACGGTGGGGAAGCCAGTCTTGTTCAGCTGCTCAGAATGCACTGAGAGCATGGTGGGGATGCTGGGTAGGAGAGGACAGCACACATCACTGGAGCCTTGCAGGGATAGATCCTTGCTCTTCCTGTCCCATCCTCCTTTCCCGGTCAAGCCCCTGAGTTCCCTGGGGCAGAAGACCCCTTTGGAGCAGGTCACCATTAGCCCCATGCCCTCTCCTACCCAGGGCATCTCATCAGTCCCAGCTCACTGCCAGTGCAGGGGTCTAAGCCAGGAAAGGACAGGGAAGCAGGGAGCCAGCAGGAGGCTCCCAACCCCCAGAGCAGGGCTCAGACCCATTTGACCCTCCCAGCCCATGGAGAGAGCAGCACAAAGCTACCTCTTGATGAGGGAGACGCAGTCATCAGCCTGGCTTCGCAGTGGGGAGTTGCTGAGATTGTTGAGGTTCTCCCCCAGCTTGACAAGGGACTGCTCCACAGTGCTCCAGGAGGCTGGATTGGGAGGGCAGGCATTCAACAGCGGGGACAGGAACACACTGAGAAGTAGGGCAGGCTGGCTCCAAGGCCCACAGCAGCACAGAGGCCCTGCCAAGGCTGGGGCTCCCCACAGTGAGCAGAAGTCAGTGCACCTCTGCAAACCCAAGCTGAGGGCCTGTGTGCAACCCAGCAGCTCCTGCTTCAGGCTGGCTTGGCACAGCCTCTTGGCCAGACACAGGCACGCTGGCAGAGCACAGGGCTCACCACGCACCCAGAAACAGCTCACGCAGCCTTCCCATTAATTCTGCTGCTCTTCCAAGGGCAGCACGGAGGGGAGGGGGCAGAGGGTGGCACAGAGCCAGGGAGGAGAAAGCAATAGAGCTGGAAGATGGATGGGCTTGGAGCCACAGGGATAATGCGGCAGGAGCCGGGCAGGGGGGAAGGGAGAGGTGGCAAACCCCAGGGCCAGCAGCAGCCAGGGGGAAGCAGTGACATACACGTCTCCTCCAGCTTGGCGATGTGGATCAGGGCTCGGTTCTTGGTGCTCCCAAGCATCTTCTCCAGCCGCTCCAGACACATCTTGAGCTGGGCCTCAGCAGCCACTTGCTCCAGCGTCTCCTTCACCTTCTCAGCATAGAAGGCAGCGCAGCGCAGGAGCCAGTTGAGGGCACTCAGCAGGGCCCGGCACAGGCTGATGCACTCCTCGGCTTTGCCATGACAGCTGGACAGGGGAGAGAAACAGCACCGTGCTCACCGTGCTGCTGGGACAAGTGCGGAGGAGGCCATGAGGATGAGCAGGGCCAGGAGCAGCTCCCGTATGGAGCCAGGCTGAGAACATTGGGGCTCTTCAGCCTGGAGAAGAGAAGCTGCATGGAGACCTCAGAGCAGCATCCAGTGTCTGAAGGGGGCTACAGGGATGCTGGGGAGGGACTCTTCATCAGGTACTGCAGGGATAGGACAAGGGGTGATGGGCTCAAACTGAAACAGGGGAAGTTCAGGTTAGATCTAAGGAAGAGGTTCTTTACTGTGAGGGTGCTGAGGCCCTGGAGCAGTGCCCAAAAAAAGTGGTAAATGTTCCATCCCTGGCAGTGTTCAAGGCCAGGCTGGACAGAGCCTCGGGTGACATGGTCTAGCGTGAGGCATCCCTGCCCACGGCAGGAGGGTTGGAACTGCATGATCTTAAGGTCCTTTCCAACCCAAACCATTCTATGATTCTATGCTGTTGCCCTGGGGAAACTGAGGCACAGAGACAGGGCAGGCTGAGGAATCCAAGCCCACATCCCACGGTCCAGCCCAGCCACCAGTTCCTCTGCTGCAGATGCCAACCTGCATCCCACCTCTGCCAGGGGAAATAACATCTCCCCAGTCACATCCTCCTCTCTGGCCACCCTACTCCAGGGAAACTTTCCAAGCCTCTCATTAAATTATCTTGCTAAGAGAAGCTCAGCATTGATCAATGGGCTGTGAGAGGCGAGTGCTTTCCCCTCCTGATGTACAAACCATTGGGGCCAGAAGTTTTGCTCAAATCAAGCAGAGGATCACATTAGGCAGGGCCTGGATTAAGTGGCCAGCTCCGCAGTTGGCCAGCAACAGCTTCTTGTCAACATCTGTGACTGATGCATATTCATTGCTGCTGCTTCATTCCATGTCATTGAAGAGCTGCTACCTTCCTCTCCTCCTCCGCCCACCGCAAGCTCTCTGCTCCAGCCTTCCAGAAAAGGCTCTCAGGGGTTAACAGGAAGACTTCTGAGCTTTCTACAAGAGTTTTTGTGGCCTGAATTGTCTGGGCTCCCCTGGGCCCTGCAACACCAGCGGAAGAGCACGAAGCAAAACAAGGCAGCTGGCTGGAGCGCCGGAGGCAGCGCAGGCAGACCAGGGGACACACGGCCTTGGGAAGGCCACACAAGAGAAAGGAAATGCTCTGAGGGGACAGATGTCACAGGCCACAGGGCTTACACCCACCCCTATCCACCTGAGCAGGACAGGAATATCACGGCAGAGATGCTTATCCTGGAATAGGTGGGTTTCCTGCAGCTTCCCGTAAAGCTGGTGGGGTTTTGGACTCCCTCTGCTCTCCCCATCCACACCCAGGGCAGCATCTTGGGAATGGATGCAGAGCTGGAGGAGGAACATGCCTCTCTCTGCCAAGCAGGGCACCCCGGGCTCAGCCAGACCCCACCAGCTCCCGGTACGGTCACAGTGGGAGCGCCACACCGTACCTGAGGCGGTCACAGAACATATCCATGATCTCCAAGAGCGACTGGACACACAGGTCCCGGGAGAAGTCATCAAACTGGAGCAGGGAAACAAGGAGAGACTTCAGCTGGGGGCTGCCAGGCTCCAGCAGCATTGAAACCAAACTCAACCCCTTCCTGCACGGGCTGGGCCGGCTGCAGGACGCTCGCCCTGGCAGCAGCCCAGAAGCCACTTGAATGAGAACTAGGTCAGGGCTGGCTGTCGGCTGGGTCGTGCCCTCCCAGGGTTGCGGGAGGCAACGGGGCCCCGAGCTCGCTGTGGCGGGGGCTCAGTGCCAGCCCCTGTGCGGGGCTGTGGTGAGTGCCAGCACCGTGTGCCAGGAGCCCGGCTGGCCGCGGGGCTGGGGGCAGCAGAAGCAGCTCCACACCTCGGCGCAGAGCAGATGGGGCCCCCCCGCCGGGCCGGAGCCGGCCCGCAGGCCTGCGCTGGGCACACGCTGCTCTGAAGGAGGAAGCCTCGGCTCTCAAGGTCAGCTCTCTGCCCAACGAGGATGCAGCACTGCGCTGGTCCAGGCCCTGTGCTGGTTCTACTCTCCCCTGGGAGCGCACCCACTGCCCCAGATGGGTGCTGAGCCCCATTCCAGGGTCCCCACCCTTATTGGGGCTTTGTGGCATGTTCGCAGCAGAGCTCCAAGCTCAGCCTGCAGCACCTCAGAGCTACACAAGCATTTCAGGGCTACCAGCACCTTCCTCTTCCTGCCCCCCAGTAACTGCAAAGAGGTGGAAGGAGAGAAATTATCCTCCTTTAAACGCCTCTTTCTTCAGATCAGAGGGTGCCCTGACAAGGCTGATGCTCAGAGAGAGGTGGGGGCCCGACACAGCCTGCGAGTGGCTGTTGCTTCCCATGAAGCAGAGGCAGCTGCAGAGTTCATTTCCCTATCGAAGTGGCATGGAGACAGTGAGCACCCATCAGTGCAGCACTGCATGGCTGCACTCCCTTTGAGCACTGCTCCTCCATCACCAGCTCCCAGCGCCACCGGCTGCAGAGGGATGTGGTCTCCAGCAGCTGGGCTGTGCTTCACCCGCAGGACACTGTGGGGCAGGAGCCTGCCAAGGCCCCACATGATGGAGGGATGAGGATTTCACACCCACAGCCATCCCCAAATCCAAAGGGGGTGCTGGCAGCATGGCAGCAGCCGGGCCCCAGCGGGACACAGGCACTAATCTGCACTGTCTGGCCACTGCTGACTCAGCAGAGGATGTCATTTTCCACTTGACCTACATTTGGGGAGAGTTGCGGGGTGGGAAATGGATACGCGGGTCACAGGGAAAGAGAAAACCCTCAGCCAGAGCCCTACCTTGCTGATGGCCATCAGGACCGTGGAATACGACACCATCTACGAACAGAACACAAAGCAAAGCTGGTGCAGCCGCGCGCTGGTGGTTGAGGTTCGCCAGCGCTGCTCGTTGCTGAGGAACAGAGAGGTCAGGCCACGGCCCTGCTGCTGTCACCGCGCACACTGACCCAGCACAAATCCAAGCTGACAGTTTGAGGTGAGGCTGGTCCGTTTCACACAAACTCAGGGCGATACGAAATGCAGGGGGTCTCAAAGGGGGAGGATTCCCACCCCGCCTGCAGCCAGGCCATGGGCAGAGGCTATTGACAGGAACATCCCAGCGCTGAGCCCGCAGTCGCCTGCCCAAGCCCAAGATTGGAGATATGGGGGGGGGTTATCTCCCCATCACCAACTCCACACCCCGAGTTCTTTGCCCACCCCCTGCTAATGTGGGCTGCGAAGTGACACCTGCAGTGCATGGGGAATGTCATTACCTGGGAGCTGATGGCATATTTCAGGTAGGACAAGATGAGTGGGTTCGGCGATGGCCCGATCATGGCCTGCTCCAGAAGAGCCTCTGCAAGCAAAGGAAAGGTCCCAGCTCAGGGCATAGACCCCGTGTGGGGATGCACAGACACACACATGCTCTGCCCTCATCCCACAGGAAGGCGGCCAAGACAAATTGTGCAAACCACAGCGACGCTGCGCCACTCTTCCCTGAACTTAACCGAATCCCACAACTTTCCAATCCCCGCTGGCAAAAGCTGGTAAATAATTCAGGCAGTGCAAGCAGCCTCCTGCTAACTCAGCTCTCCCTGGGCACCCTGGCCCTGAAACAGCACCTGCTGCCCTCCAAACGTGTTCCCCTCCCTCCCACCTCCTGCCCAGGAGGCTCTCGCATCCTCCAGCATCCTCCTCTGAGTGCCTTTCTGCTCCTAGGGCTGAGCCCTGGGCCCAGCCCTGCACGTCTGGCCCTCCCTGCCGCCAGCCTGTGGATGCTGGAGGGGCTCTGCCCGCCCTATCTGCTCAGTCAAGCCTTTAATTGACCATTTGAACTATGGCAGAGTGCAGGAACCACCTCCCAGAAGCAGGCCCCGGGCTGCAGCAGAGGCTGTGTAAGTAGGTCAAAGCACCCAGACACAAGAGGGGGCAGCAGCTGGTTGGGAAGTGGCTGCCCCAAAGCAGGGGAGGAGGAGCAGCCATTGCCAGATCCCAAATCCCGACTGTGGGTAGCAGGAGACTCCCTGGGTCTCGCTTAAAGGCTGAGACCGGGGCCAACAGCATCTCAGCTCAAGGACAGAAGGCTAATGGCAGCCTTCCCCTCCCCATGTAATCAGGGAGCGTCAACACAAGCCAGCCACATGCTGTTACCCACTGCAGACGTGTCAGCATAGATTTGCCGGGCACCGCTGTGATCCGGGCAGCTCGTGCCAGCTTTTCCTCCTTTGTATTTTAAATGTGAAAGGCAGGAGCCTGGGAAAAGACGGCTCTAGGGCTACGGTGAGGGGAAACAGCACCTGCTCCCGCCATCGGGAATAGCGTCCCTGCGCACCCACAACACTTGTGCCGAGCCAGGGATGGAGTCGGTGTCAGCATCTTCCCTTTAAAGTTTGCTTTGGCAGCCCCTGAGCAAATCCAACCCCCCCAGGGCTACTCCACAGCTTCAGCTCAGCTTCTCCACCCCCATATTGCATGGCCATGCCCTGACCCCCACCATGGGCTGCAGCGGAAGGGGGACAAAGCAGCCTGAGGAACTCAGCTGTGGGGATGTGGATTAACAAACCCCACCATCACGGCTGCAGGAAAACACACGGGTGGGATGGAGTGAGGAAAAAACACCCCCAGGGAAAGGTCCCCCCTTGGTGGTGCGAGGAATGCTGCTGCCTGTGCTGGGCTGCTTCCCTTTAATCCCCCCGTGCAGCAATGCTCAGCAGCGCTCTGTTTATTTACCCAGGGCTGCAAACACCACTTGCTGCCCAGGAGAGTAAAAAAACCCACCCCAGCAACAAGTTTCTATAATTAGCATAAAAGCCTGGCAATGTTTAAACCCTGGAGCTCAGCAGGTACCAGCGTTTGGCAGGATTTGTGTCAAGCGCCCTCGAATAGGGACAAGAAAAGAAGCCCCAATAAGCAGGGATGGGAAGCGTCCTTCAGAGCAGCACCTGGCTCCATCCTTGCTTACACGCGGGGTCGTTACCCCCTCACCACGGGGGGAAACCGAGCAGCCAGCGGGAAGCTGGGTGCTGAGCAGTGTCAGAGCACAGGGTCATGATCCAGCGCTCACCCCAGCCCCCCACCATCGGCCGAGCTTCAGGCCGGCTCCACCACGGATCCAGCTCTGCAGCACCGGAGCGACCACCCCGCAGCGCCGCGCCTCCCGCTCCCCCCGCGGCCCCGGACCTGCCAGGTTGAGGATGTCCCAAGTGGCTCCACGGGGGAAGAACCGCTTCATGTTGATGGCCCATTGATAGTCGCTCCAGCGCTCCTTCCAGGCCTGCAGGATGGCCTGCTTCAGGTTCACCACCTTCATGGCCGCGCCCTGCGAAGGGACGGGGTCAGCACAACCCCGGCCGGCGCCCGGGCTGCGGGGCTCCGGAGCGGGGAAACGCCGAGGAGCCGGAGGGGGGCGGCAGGGCCCGGCCGCGCGTGCGGCACGGAGGCCCCGCGGAGGCCGCGGTTGGGGCCGGGTGAAGCCGCGGGGGGCGGCGGGGGAGCGGGGGCAGCCCCGGGGCCCATCCCCGCCCCGCGCCGGTCCCACCCGGCCCTCACCGGCACCGGCACCGCCGAGCCCGGTCCTCAGCGCCTGGGCACCGCCATACTGGCACCCGCCAGCAAGCCGGGCGCTGATTGGGGCGGCGTGGCGAGGGGGATGCTGGGGGCTGTAGTTCGGAGGCTGTAGGCGGGTGGAGGAGGGGGGCGGAGGATGCTCTGGGGTCGTGCAATGGGGCGAGCGTGCAAATGCGCGTGCAAATGCGCGTGTAAATGCGCGTGTGTGCAAGCCAGGGGAGTGCAAAGGCATTGGGGGGCCCACACGGGGCTCCGGGGGTTTGGGGGGTGCAGGCGTGCAAATGGGTGTGCGCACGGGATGTGTGTGCGCATGGGTGGCTGTGTGCGCAGCGGCACACGTGTGTGTGTATGGGAGGGCAGGTCTGCGTAGGGACACATGTGTGGGTGAGCGTGGGAGGGTGCAAATATGGGTGTGCAAACATGGTAAGAGGTGCGGGTGTGCACACGTGTACATGCGTATGTGCGCATACATGAATACATGCTGGCACATGTGTGGGCGCAAGTGTGTATACAGGCACACACGTACGAGCACTTTGCATGCAGATGGGTGTGTGCATACATGTGCCATGTCTGTGTGTGCATACGCGTACATATGTGCACCCACATGTCCGAGTGCAGGTGTACATACAGGCACACGTGAGAGCATAGAGCCGTGCACACATGGGTGTGCAAACAGGGGTGTGCACCCAGTACCACATATGCATGCAGGTGGGCCTCTGCATGCATCTGCATGCATGTAGATGCACACGTGTGTGCATACAGGCATGTGTGCCCTCATGTGTGTGTGCAGACACCTGTGCATGGGCAGTCACAGGCACGCAGAGGTGTGTTGCACACACACACATGTGCATGCACACACAGAGGCAGCGTGGGGCTGAGCTTCTTCCCCCCCCCCATGCGGTACCAGCAGCTAAAAATATCCCCCCGGCTGCTTCCATCGCCATGGCAACAGGAAGATGGGGAGCAGGGCGGGGGGGGGGCAGCTCCCCAGCATCCCCCCAAGCACCCCCTAGCACCCACAGGACCCTACAGCACCCCCCCACAGCATCCCCATCACCCCACAGTATCCCCAGTACGCCCCAGGCCCCCCCCCAGCACCGTGGGTGCAGCTCTGGAAGGGGTGAAGCCCTCTGGGGTGCAGGATGCCCAAAGGTGCCTCGATGGGGTGGGGGACCTGGACCCCCCCTTTTTCTCCTCCCCAGCCCTCTCGGCCGCACTCGGGGGGGGGCTCCGCAGCCCCTTAATTCCCCCGTTAATCATTCATGGGGCCGGAGCCCTGCAAATCCCCCCCGCGCCGGGGCTGGGATTAGGCGGCAGCGAGGGGCCCCGGCAGCGGGGGGGGGGACGGGACGGGACCCGGCCCCTATTCATGAGCAGGGATTTCCTGTGCCGGGGGGGGCCGCTCCCTGCAGCTGCCGGGGGGACCGGGGCTGTGTGCGGAGCCCCCATGGATTATACTACCCCCCCCCATGGCGCAGCACCCCCAAACCTGGCTCTGGGCTTGGAGGGGGAGAATGCACTAAAGAGGTCCCAGCCCAACCCCCCCCCCCCCCAGTTCGGGGGTGGCCATGGGGGGGGGGGTGGAAGACGCCGAGGGCTCGGCGCTGCGCCCCGGCCTTGGCAGGGAGCCCCGGCCCAGCTGCCTCCAGCCCCACGGCCAAGGGGGGGCCGGAAGGGGCCGGGGCCCTTCCCAGCGCCGGGGGCAAGCAGGGGGCAAGCGGGGGCCGGCAGAGGGGGGGCTTCCCCTTCCCACGGGGTAAGCGGTACAGCTGGGACCCCCCAGCGCCGGTGCCGCACCCTGCTGGGGGGGGGGACGGACATGGAACCTTCCCAGGGCGGGGTGCGGTGGGAAGGGTTTGATTCCCAGTGGGATGGGGGGGGGGGAGCTGGAATGGAGAGGAGCCTCCATGGGGCCACCCGTCCCCCCAGTGGGTGCTGCCCCATGGGGGTCTCCAATGATCAGGATGTAGGAGCTGCACACAGCATCACCCCCTTCCGGGAGGGGGAGCCGGGGGGGGCCCCGCTGCCAGGCTCGGGCTATATATAGCGGCTCCGTGCTGCAGAGCAGAGGGATGAATTCTAAGGAGCTCGTTCAGGCCGACCCCCAGGAACAACGCAGCCCCTCCATGTCCCATCCTGCCCCAGCTGGGGTCTGCCGCAGGGCATGGGGTGCCCCTCGCGCTGCCCGGGGGGGCCCGGAGACCTGTGGGTCACACTGTGGGCAGCTCACAGACCCATAGCAGGAGTCAGGGGGTGCTGGCGAGTCCATGCTCCCCAGCTGAACCCCCAGCCCTGCCTCAGTTTCCCCATTGGGACGGAAGGTGCTGGGCAGCCGCAGGAGGGGGGATCCGGGGTCATGGCTTTGGGCTGAGCTCGACCACTGCCTTATCGCGGGCAGACAGTGATGGGGCGGGCGATGGGCAGCCGCAGACGCGCCGTGTTTGCCGAGGATAAAGTGTACGGTACAGGCAGGGGCCGAGGAGGGGGGGGCCGCCACCCTTCCGCTGCCCCTGCCCCGCCTGCCGTGGGGATGGGGGGCCCGGGGGTGGGGGGACCAGGAGGGACAAGGGGACCATGGGGACGGAAGGGGCCGTGGGGAGCCCTAGGGCTATGGGGCCCGGGGGCAGTACAAGGACTAAGGGCTGAGGAATCGGGGGTGGGGGCACGAGTCCCCCACAGAGGACACGGGGACCATGGGGCCACGAGTATGGGGCGCCCATCAGTAATCCCCAGCCCTGGGATGCAGGATGGGGTCTGCTTTGGGCATCACGATGCCAAGGGGATTCCCACCCGCGGGGATCCACCCTGCCTTGGGGACCCCATCCCCTGGGCCCCCCGTCTCCTGCGGACCCCTACCCCTTGGGGACCCCTACCCCTGGGCACACTGTCCCCTTGCAGTCCCCATCTTCTGAGCACCACCGGGGCTGGGGGGGGGACGACGACACAGGCCGAGCCCCCCGGTGGTCCTTGGGTGGGGAGGGGGGACACGCACACACGGCAGCGGCCCTTTAAGCCCGGGCATTATGGGATGTGTAGTCCGGGGGGGGCTGGGGGGACGCAGGGGCTGCCGGGAGACGGTGGGGTTGGACGGGCGGGTTGGGGTGCAGCGAGGGGCACCCCAGTGACCTCCCACACCCCAGTGACACCTCCCCAGTGAGCCGCACACCCCGGCCCAGTGCACACCGTCAGCCCCACGGCGGATCCCTGCCCCACACCCCCCACAACTCCCCACCCGCGGGGGGCGCAGGGGTAGGGCCCGCATCCTGCCCGGGGGGGGGGGGTGTTGCGGGGCCGGGTGGGTGCCCCCCGGGGCTGGGCTGGGCACCCAGGGGTGCCGATGTGCCCCACCCGTCGTGGGCACCGTCCCAAGCTCCCCCCCGGGCCTGTCTTCAGCCCACGACGCCGCCGTCCTCTGTCACCCTCGGCACTGTCACTGCGTCCCGTTGGGTGCTGTCCCCTGCGCTGTGGGCACCGTCCCCAGCTCCCCATGGGCACTGTTGGAAGTCCCCGCGGGTATCGCGTTGTGGCTGTCACCGCATCCCTGTGGGCGCTGTCCCCAACCCTGTGGGCACCACCTCTGCCCTCCATCGGCTCCATCCTTGGGCCTCTGTGGGCCCCTTTCCCTCGTGCGCAGACCCCATCCCCGTGGGCACCGTCCCCGTTGTCGCGGCCACCACATCCTCGTGGGCACCGTCGGCGCTCCCCACCCTCCCCATGTCCTCCCGGCCGCGGGCACCGTCCCCATCACCGCTCCCCCCCCCGTGCCCCCGCCGCTCCCTCCCTGCGTCCCCACACACACACACAAGTGAGGGGTCCCCACTCGGGGCCCGCCGTGGGGCGGGCGCGGCGGGTGCAGGGAGCGGCTGCGGCCGGCGGAGGGGGCTGCGGCCGCGGCGGAGCGGGCGGGCGGGCGGCGCGGCGGGGCCGGGGGAGGAGTCAGGCGCCGTCCGCCGCCGCCGCCGCCGCTGCGCCCCGATCCGATCCGCTCCGCTCCGCGCCCGCCGCTGCCGCCGCCCAGGTACGGCCCGAACCGGGCCCCGCCGCGCACCGGGGCTTTACCGCGGGCCGAGGCCCCCCCGCGGGGCGCCCCGGCCTGAGCCCGAGCGCGGTTCGGTGCGTGCAGTGCGAGGGGGGGGGGGAGGGGGGGGGGAGGGCGGGCGGAGCGGGGGGGACCGGAGCCGCGGGGGGAGCGGGAGGGGGGGGCGCGCACCGGGAGGAAACCACGGGTGAATCCCGGACAATCCCGGGGCTCGGCGGCGGGCGGGGGGGGGGGGGGGCCGCGCTCCCCCGGGGGTGAAACCTCCCCCCGCTGCTGCAGCGCGGGGCACGGCCGCTGCCCCCCGCCCGCCCCGCCGCGACCGGGAGGGGACGGGGTCCGGTGAACGGCGGGCGGCCCCCTCTTCCCCCCCCCCCCAATCGCCCCGCTCGCAGCGCCGGGGCTCCCCCCCGGGGCCCCCGCGTCGGCTGCGTGGCCGTGGCGTGGCGGGCGGCGTGGCGGGGGCCCGTGGGCCCGGCCCGCGGCGTGGCTCTGCGGTGACGGCTGCGGGGCCGGGCCGCGGCGGGGCCGGGCTCTGGGTTGGTCGTGGCCTTGTCCCGTAGGGGGGGGCTCGGGGGGTGCCGTGGCCGCTCCCGCGCTGCCAAAACCGCCGCGATTTGGGTTTTTTAATCGGTTTTTTATTATTATTTTTCTCTGCGCCGCGAGCAGAGCGCGGGGGGGTGGGGGGGAGTGGGGGGCGGCTCGGCCGCTCCCGGTTGGGGCGGGAGCAGCGCGGGGTGGGGGGGGGGAGCTCCAGCTCCGCACCCCGGGGGCTCCCCCCGCCGAGCGGGGTGCGGGGCGTGGCGGGGGGGGGGGGTGGTGTTCGTCCCCTCCCCTCCATGACCCGCGGTCCCGCGTCCCCCCCGCCCAGCCCCGGGTGGGATCCGGATCCTGCCCCCGGCGCGGCCGTCCCGGGGCTGCGGTCCCGTCCGGGCCCCTCCGCTGCGTCCCCCCCCGTGTGAACCGGGGAAACTGAGGCAGAGCAGCGGCCAAGGTCATCCCGGGACCGGGCGGGCCTTGCCCGGGCCTCCCGCTCGACCCCCCCCCCCCCCGTCCCTTCCTCCGGTCCGCTCGCCCCGCACCGACCTTCAGCCGCTGCGGCCACCGTGACCCCCGGCAGCGGGGGGGGGGGGGTGGGCCGAGGGCTGCGCCTCACCCCGCCTGACCCCTGCCGGCATCGGGGGGGCGATGGGGAGGGGGCCGGGGCCGCCGTTGGGCTCGGGCAGGCCCCGGTGGAACCGGTTTGGGGGGGGCTCCCCCGCGCCCGGGGGTCTTGGCGCAGGGTGGAGGCGAGTCCCATCCCCCCCCCCCTCCCAAGCGCGGGTCCGTGTCCCCGCAATGCCCGCATTTGCCGCTGCGGACCAGCACCGGGGTGGGGGGGGTTCTGGGGTGGGGGTCCCCTCCTGACACACCCCCACCCGGGCGCGGTCGTGACCTTTGCGTCTCCGGGGGTGGCGGCTCCAGAAAGCGGGGACCCCCCCGCGCTGCTCCCCGCAAAGGTCACGGCCGCGGGACCGGGCTGAGCACCCCCCGGGGGTCCTGGACCCCGCGCAGCCGCCGGTGCGCGGTGGATCCTGGAGGCGGGGCCGGACGCGGGGTCCCTTCCAGGCGGGGGGGGGGAGGAGGATGGGGGGATGCGGTGAAGGCGGGCGCGGGCAGGGTGCCCGGGGCTGCACTTGGGTGCAGCGGGGCGGGGGGGGGAACACGGAGAGCCGGGACCCTCTGAAGTGGCATCACTCGGAAGTGGCACCGGCACTGTGGACCCTCAGTGTGGCCCCCCCGGGCAGGGTCGAGTGGCCACGGGGACACTGCGGGAAGTGTCTGTCACCCCCTTGTGTCCCCTTCCCGGGCAGGACGGGCCCCCCCCCCAGGCCGGCTTGGTGCTGGTTTCCATGTCCCACCGTCGGTGCTGACCCCGGCACCTTGTGGTGTGGTGGTGACTGCATCCCCTTGGGAGGGAGCTCAGAACCACCCCCCCATCCCGTCCTGGTGCACGTGAACCGGGGCCCCCGATTTAGAAACGTCCCCATCCCTGTGCCAAGCTCCAAGTGCTGAGAATAGCTCCTGGGCATCCCAGTGCAGCCTGCGCGGGGACAGGGGCACCCCGTGGGGCTCGGGACACGCGAGCTGAGCCCGGGGACACTCGGCACATACCAAGCACCCCGGGGTTCCCATTGGGCAGCATTTGTTGCGTAGGGATCCGTGCAGCACGATGGGCACGGTGCTGGGGAAGTGGCACCGTGGCTTTGCCTTTGCAAGCAGCCGATGGCTCCGGTGGGACGGGGAAACTGAGGCTTGGCTGAAAGCAGCTGAGATGGGGGAATGCTGCGGCCTTGTCCCGGCCACGCTCTCGGGCGTCGCGGCAAGAAGCAACTGGCACGGGCACGGTTGGGCTTCGCAGCGCCAGGAGTCCGTGGTGCCGTGGTGGGTGTCGGGGTCGCGGTGCAGGTCCCTGCAGCGGCGATGCAGGAGCTGTCAGAGGCATGAGGCCACGGCCATAGGAACAGTGACCTGCCCTGGTGCCGACCAAGCACCCGCTCTGGGTGCTGGCTTCATGGAGCTGCAGGATGAACGCAGCCCCAGGCTCACGGCATGCATCGGTGGGGAGGGGGCACCACGCAGGTCCCCTATGGCACAGGGTGGGCTACCCTGATGTCAGGCCTGTGGCATCCCCCCCAGCGCTCCGGCTGCCCAGCTGCTGCGGATGCCTGGGATTCTTGCCGCTTCCCAGTACCGCGCGCTACACTCTGCCATGCGTGCCCCACCGCACCGGGCACCGCGTGGCACCGGGCACCGCATGCCATGCGCCGGCAGAGGTGCAGGGTGAGCATGGGGCAGCGGTCAAGGACACGCGTGTGGCAGCCGTGCACGTGCCAGCTGTGTCACTGCGCTGCCTTGGCCGCGCTCCCACGGCACGGTCAGCGGCATTGGTCCGGCTGGGGCACAGCGGTGCTGCCGCGGTGCTGCCCCCGGTGCTGGTGCGGGCAGCACTGCCCTGCCCCCAGCCCGTGCTAATCACGCTAATTGCCACCCTGGCTAAAGCGCTTAGGCCCTCACCTCCCTGACCCAGCTGGCAGCTGGTGAGGCGGGGGGGAACACCCAGGACCCCCGTATCCCATCTGTCCCGGGGGGCAGGGACACCAGTGGCGTCCCCATGGAGCATCCCTGGTACCCAGCACCCATGTCCAGCGGCATGGAGGCAGCCGATGCCGTTGTGGATGGGTGACCCCAGGGCTGTGGTCCCTGTCACGGGGGGTTCCCCGGGGGTGTCATCCCTGGGGAAGCGGGGTGCTGGGTGCCCCCCATGGGGTGATGTTGCTCCCGCCACCGGCCCAGCCCTGGACTTTGCCTCCAGGTTGTTTTCCATCGCCTGCAACCACCAGACTCAGCAGAAACGTTCCCTTGGGCGTGGGGCTGGGGGGGGGGGGGGCCCTGTTGTCTGCCACCCTGCTCCCACCCAGCCCCAGGGTGGGATGTGCAGGTTGTGGTGTCACCCAGCAGTGGGGAGCAACGGGGGGGGGTGGGGGGGGGGTGCTGAGACCCGACTGCGGTCATCACACACTTCCTGCAGGAGGAGGAGGAGGTGGAGAGCCGCCTCCCGTGTCTGTCTGCCTGGGCCGCCCCAGCGCACCCGGGATTCCTCGAGTGAGGGTTCCTGGAGCGGCACCGCGGGCTCTGCCGGGCGCTGGGTGCCGGTGATCCCGGGACGGGGGGGGGGTTCCATAGTGGGGGCTGACGGGGACACCGGCGAGCCCTGACTTAGCACCGCTGAGCCCTGGCTTTAGCCTTAAGCCCCTCTAATTCGGCGCCGCTCACCACCCCGGCAGGGAAACTGAGGCAGCAACAGCCGAGCCCCCGCCTTGTGCCGCGTTCTGGAGCGCCCCGTGCCGTGGCCTGTGCCAGCTTCATGGTGATGGTGACACCCCCTTGGCCCCACACATGCACCGAGCGTGTCGGGGCTCTGCTGGCGCGCGGGGTCCCGTGGGAAGGGGGGGCCGGTGCCCGGCGGGGGCCGCACGGCCCTGGACCGCTGCCAGTGCCTATACTTGGAAGTCTCTGCGCGCTGTTCCCATATGGAACAAACATTTGCTGCAGCCCCCGGCCGCGCCGCCCCGGCTCTATAGGTACAGCCCCAAACCGTGGCCTGGAGCTGCAGGGAGGGCCCCCCCCCCCCGAGCTCCCCACAAGGTGGGGAGTGGGTGCTGGGGTGCCCTGCGGTGCCTCAGTATCCCCACAGAGGTAGGGGCAGGCGGTGCCCCCCCCTTCCCAGAGGGGTCTGTGGAGACCCCTTGTGCGTTGCCACGCGTCGGGTGCCCGTGGGTGCAGCATCCCTGTATCCCGGCGCCGTCCGGGTATCCCTGGCTGGAGGGGGTGCGGGCGGCCGGGATGGGGTACCCCATGGTGTGGGGGTACCGGGGGGGCTCTGGGCGCAGCCGAGCCCCGGCCGCTGCAGTTTTAAATCCGCCGGAGGAATTTCTGCTGCGGCCAAGACAAACGTGACCTACTTTCTGCCTGTCCCCGCACGGAGCGGAGGAGCCCGAGGGCCGGGCACAGCGCCCAGCACAGCCCCGCGGCCCCCCCCGGCGCGGGCTGGGGGCCCCGCACCCTCCCGCACCCCCGTGCTTGCAAATGGGGGCTCCCCTCCGTCCTAATGGGGTGCTGAGGATGTGCAGGGTGGGTGCTGGGCACCCATAGGGATGTGGAGCATGGGGGGGGGGGGGTGACCCCGGTGCTGCTGCACCTCAGCCCCACTGTGCTGTGTCTTTGCTACAGGAGAGCTCACAGAGGAGGGAACCCCCGGCCCCCCCCCCCCCCCCGGAGCCCCCCGCCCCGTAAGTCACCCACCAGCATGGAGGGGGGGTGTTGGTCATGTATGTGGTGAATGCATCAAGGCTCAGGCGTGGTACCTGAGGGGGGTCCTCTGAGTACCCCTAAACCCCTATGGGCTCCCCCTCACTGCTTGGGGAGCCCTGAGCCCTGCTCCATGGCATCTGCGTGTGCTTGTGCTCCCCGCACACGCGTGCACACTCATGTGCCATGCACGCTCCCACGCACCCATGCACGCTCACACCAGCATTGCATGCACCCTCCAGGCCCTTTCCTCACGCCACGTGTCCCTGCCCGTCCCTTGTGCTCTCACCCAGCCCCGCACCATGGGGTGAGCTCCCGGTGGACACCCCCCCATAGGGACCCTTAGCACGGGGGTGTCCTTGCTCAGCCATGGTCTATCCTGCAGGGTCGGGCCCGGGATGCTGCAGGGAGCTGAGCACTGAGGCGGGCGCCATGGGGAGCGCATCGTAGCCCCCCCGCCGTGGCCCCCCCCCCCCCCGTGCGTGGCACCGGTGGCGGAGCCCACTCGGTCGGTGCTGAGCGCTCCTTGATGGAATTGCGGTGAATGGAACAGAAGCCCAGCACCCTGGACCCGCTGTCGGAGCCAGAGGACACCCGGTGAGCCCCCCCGGTGTCACCGCAACACCCATGGCCCCGTGCGCTGTGCATCCTTGTGTGTTCCCAAGTGTCCCCATGCCTGGTACATCCCTGTGCCCTGTGTGTGACCGTGTCCAGTGTGTCCCATGTGTTCCCATGCCCTTTGTGTCACTCACTTTGTCCATGTGTCCCCGTGCCCTATACATCACCAGGCCTGGTGTTTCCCCTGTGTCCCTGTGTCCGGTAGCTCCCTCTGCATCCCTGTGTGGCCCTGCCTGTGGCTGTGCCCCTTACATCCCCATGCATTCCCATGCCTTGGGGCCCCCCATGTGTCTCCATAGCCACCTCTTTGCCCTGGGTGTCCCCAAGGGTCCCCGCGCCCCCGGTGTCCCGCTGGCCTCTCCCCCCCCCCCCCCCCCCGGCGGGGGCCTCTCCCGCCCGCCCGCTCCCCCCGGGGCCCCTCCGCCCCCCTGTCCCGGGGCTATTTCGGGAGGGCTGCGGCTCTCACGTGCCCCGGGGGGAGCCAGGCCCGGGGTCACCTTGGACTGGAGCCGGGGGGACCTTCCCCCCCCCCCCCAGCTCCGCGTCCCTGGGTGCGGGACCACCCCCACCCCCACCCCACCCCCATTCACCACCCGCAGGTGCCCATCCCCGGGGCATCGGGGCGCCCCCCCCCCCTTCAAGCAGTGCCGGGCCACTCAGCCAATGGGCTGCTGCCGTGCGGGCGAGGCGCGGACCCCCGCGGTCCGCCATTGGCTGAGCCCCTCTGACGTCACTTCCCCGCTGAGCCAAAAGGACATTTTGTCTTTGACTGTAAATGAGCCCCTCCCCCACCTCGCCCCTCCCCCACCCCCCCACCCCTTCCCTGCCCCTCCCCCACCTTTTCCTTTCCCCTTTTCCCCTCTTCCTCCTCCCCCCCTCCCCTCCCCGGTCTCAGCCCCCCCCCCCCCCCAAGTGATGCCCTGCTCCAGGTTGGGGTCCCCAGGGCCCCACCCCACCCCGTGGTGCACCCCCTGACACTGCATTGCCACTGCCGGGACCCCCGGCAAGGCGGGGGGAGGGGGTCTGGCTTCGAGTAGGGGAGGGCTATGGGGAGCTGTTGGGGGGGCCACCGGGGCATGGTCCCAGCCTGGCCCCCTCCCGCAGGTGGCTGGATGGGAAGCGCAAAAGAAAGAGCAGCCAATGTTTGGTGAAGAGCAGCATGTCAGGTATGGGACCCCCCCACCCAGAGGACCCCCCCCCCGCTCCCCTTCTCACCGCCCGACTCCCCTGGGTGCCCCCCGTCCTTGCCGGGTCCCGCAGGCACCGCAGGGCTTGCCTGCATCCCACCCGCTCCCCGTGCCCATGCTGAGGATCCTGGGGTCCCCTGAGCACCCCATGTTCCTGGTGTGCACCCAGTGTCCTTGCCGGGGACCCCACGTTGCCATGGGCACCCCACTCTTCTCCCCCCTAAATCCCTTCTGGGTCCCCCAGGCTCCCCATGTGCGCACCCATGGGGTGCCCTTTCCCCCCTCCATGGCCGCGGGTCGAGCTGGGGCGGTGCTATCGGTGCTGGCAGCACCCTGGGGTGGGAGATAAGGGGGCCCTGGCCGGGCGCTGCCCCCCAGCCCTGCCCCATTCCCCAGCGGGGAGCGGCCGGCGCCGGCGGGATCCCGCCGGGAGGAGAGGCCCCAGAGGGACCCGGGCATCCGGCTCCTGGCCCATCCCTCCCGCACCCCTCCCCGCTCCGGGGCAGGGGAGCACGGGGTCCCCCACATCCGGCACCCACAGGGCGCCAGGGTGGGCTCTTGGGGTGCCCACACCTCAGTTTGCTCCATCCCAGGGAGTTGTGGAGATGCTGGGATGCCCCCATTGTTTGTGGGTGCTGGGATGCCCCCATTGTTTGTGGGTGCTGGGACACCCCCAAGCATCATGGGTGCGCTCTGCCTCAGTTTCCCCATAAGGCTGATGATGGGGGGGCTGGTCCCTGGGCTGCCAGAGGACAGTGGGCCATTGTGTGCCGGGGGGGACGGGGACACCCCCCCCCGCAGCCATCTCCCCAGCCGGATAATGGGAGCTTTATTGCTGCGGGGGGCTTGGGCAGCCCCCCCAGACCCTCAGCTATTAACCCTTCCCATGCTGGGGCTGCTCTCAGTTGCCGGGGGCAGCTGCTGCCATAGGGATGGGAAACTGAGGCACGGGAGGGGGGTGTCCCTGACACGCTGTGCCCCCCCCAGGGTACATCCCTAGTTACCTGGACAAAGACGAACAGTGCGTGGTGTGCGGGGACAAAGCCACCGGCTACCACTACCGCTGCATCACCTGCGAGGGCTGCAAGGTGAGCAGGGGGGGGTGGCAGGAGGCGGGGGGGGGTTCATTGGGGGTCACTGCATTGTGTGTGTGTGTTTACCCCCCCGTTGTCCCCAGGGCTTCTTCCGTCGGACCATCCAGAAGAACCTGCACCCCACGTACTCCTGCAAGTACGATGGGTGCTGCGTCATCGACAAGATCACCCGCAACCAGTGCCAGCTCTGCCGCTTCAAGAAGTGCATCTCCGTGGGCATGGCCATGGACTGTGAGTGTGAGGGGCACGGCGGGGGGGGGGGGGGACACAAAGAATCACACAATGGTTTGGGTTGGGAAGGACGTTAAGATCATCTCATTCCAACCCCTGCCACGGGCAGGGTCACCTTCGATTAGAGCAGGGTGCTCCAAGCCCCTGTGTCCAACCTGGCTTTGAGCGCTGCCAGGGATGGGGCAGCCACAGCTTCTCTGGCACCCTGTGCCAGCGCCTCAGCACCCTCACAGGGGAGAAGCTTCTGCCTTATATCCAACCTGACCTTCCCCTGTTTCAGTCTGAACCCATCACCCCATGTCCTATCACTGCAGTCCCTGATGAAGAGTCCCTCCCCAGCATCCCTGTAGCCCCCTGCAGACACTGGAAGCTGCTCTGAGGTCTCCACGCAGTTTCGCTTCTCCAGGCTGAAGAGCCCCAATGTTCTCAGCCTGGCTCCATACAGGAACTGCTCCCGGCCCTGCTCATCCTCATGGCCTCCTCTGGGCTTACTCCAACAGCTCCATGTCCTTATGCTGGGGACCCCAGAACTGCACACAGTGTTGCAAGTGGGGTCTCCCAAGAGCACATCCGCGGTGTTGGGGTCCTGGCACTGGCTGCGGGTGCCATGGGGTGCCTGGAGCAGCGGTTGGGGTGCAGGCTGTGGGGTGGGATGCATTGGGGGGCGCTGCCTGACGCATCGGGTGCTCCCCACAGTGGTGCTGGATGATTCAAAGCGGGTAGCGAAGCGGAAGCTGATCGAGGAGAACCGGGAGCGGCGGCGGAAGGAGGAGATGATCAAGTCGCTGCAGCATCGCCCCAACCCCAGCGCGGAGGAGTGGGAGCTCATCCACGTGGTGACCGAGGCCCACCGCAGCACCAACGCCCAGGGCAGCCACTGGAAGCAGAAGCGGAAATTCCTGGTGAGGACATGGATGGGGGGATCCATATCCCCACCACCACCCCTTGGGACCTGAGCACCCGCACGCTCGGTGCATGCACAGCACCAGGGGAGCAATTGGGACGTCCCCGATGTCCTTGAGCTTGTCACCCCCAGAGGGGTTAAGGGGTTAGCGGTGACCGAAGGGGACAGCTGTGCCCTGCGGGGTGGCCCTGGCCCTGGCCCTGTCCGTGCAGTGGTGCTGGCACACAGCTCCCTCTCCTGGCTGCTGCCCCACTCCCAGCCCTGCCTCGGTTTCCCCCCACGGCCATGGGGGTGCTGGGATTGAGGGGGTGGAGGAGGGGGGGGCACGGTTGGGGCCCCCCTAGCCCCGCTCTCTGTCCGTGTGTCCCCGCAGCCGGAGGACATCGGACAGTCGCCCATGGCCTCAATGCCTGATGGGGACAAAGTCGACCTGGAGGCGTTCAGCGAGTTTACAAAAATCATCACCCCGGCCATCACCCGCGTGGTCGACTTTGCCAAAAAACTGCCCATGTTTTCAGAGGTAACGGGGGGACCCGGGGGGGGCCCACGGGACGGGGGTGCACCGACCCCCCCACCACCACTGACGCCGTCCCCGACCCGCAGCTGCCTTGCGAAGACCAGATCATCCTGCTGAAGGGCTGCTGCATGGAGATCATGTCTCTGCGGGCGGCCGTGCGCTACGACCCCGAGAGCGAGACGCTGACGCTCAGCGGGGAGATGGCCGTCAAACGCGAGCAGCTCAAGAACGGCGGCCTCGGCGTCGTCTCCGATGCCATCTTCGACCTGGGCAAGTCCCTCTCTGCCTTCAACCTGGATGACACCGAGGTGGCCCTGCTCCAGGCCGTGCTGCTCATGTCCTCAGGTACCGGCAGCACTGGCTGTGCCCGGGGATGCTGGGGAGGGGAATGGGGTGGGCATCCCAATGCGCAGAGCCCCAGCACCTTCAGAGTGCATTGGGTGGGCATCCCAATGCACAGAGCCCCCAGCACCTTCAGAGTGCACTGGGTGGGCATCCCAATGCACAGAGCCCCCAGCACCATCAGGGTGCATTGGGTGGGCATCCCAATGCACAGAGCCCCCAGCACTTTCAGGGTGCATTGGGTGGGCATCCCAATGCCCAGAGCCCCCAGCACTTTCAGGGTGCATTGGGTGGGCATCCCAATGCCCAGAGCCCCCAGCACTTTCAGGGTGCATTGGGTGGGCACCTTGGGGAAACTGGTCCCCACTGCTTTGGGGGGATATGGGGTGGGCACATTGGGGTGCAGTGGGGTAGGACACCTTGGTGCTATGGGCACTGGAATGCTCACTGCCCTAGGAGTTGGGGTGCAAAGGGTGGGCACCCCAATTCTAGAGCTACAGCAGCCTGGGGGTACAGGGGGTGAGCACCCCAATTCTTAGTGCCCCAGGAGTATGGCGTGGACATCCCCAGTGCTGCAACCTGGGGGGGAGGGGGGTGGTGTTACAAGGGGCAGGTCCCCTAATCCCCAGGAGCACAGAGTGCATGGTGTGAGCCCCCTGATATCCTGGGGAACCATTCCATGCTGGAGGGGGTCACCCCAGAGAGATGGAATTTGGGACATGGAAAATCCCACCTTCGGCCACCACATTCCCTGTTCCCGCAGACCGGACGGGGCTGATCTGCGTGGAGAAGATCGAGAAGTGCCAGGAGACGTACCTGCTGGCCTTCGAGCACTACATCAACTACCGCAAACACAACATTCCCCACTTCTGGCCCAAGCTGCTGATGAAGGTGACGGATCTGCGGATGATCGGCGCCTGCCACGCCAGCCGCTTCCTGCACATGAAGGTGGAGTGTCCCACCGAGCTCTTCCCCCCCCTCTTCCTCGAGGTCTTCGAGGACCAGGAGGTGTAGGGCTGCCACCCACACACACACACACACACAAACCCCCAGATGGCCCCCTCCCCGCTCTGCCCCACGTCACCCCCCCCCCCCGATTTCTCTTACTGGGGGAATGCTGCGCCCAAGGGAGGGGGGGTCCTGCTGTGCCCCCCATGGCTCCACAGCCCCCCAGCGCCCCAGGACTTGATGACTTTTGTTCGTTTGCACAGGGAAGGGCCCCGATGTTGAGCGTTTCCTTTATTGTCCTTCTCTTCTTAGATTATTATTTTTTAAGCATTTATTTCCCTCCCTGAGAGGCTAAAATATTAAACTGCACTTTGGAAGGAGAGAGGAGGAGGAAGAGGAGGAGGAGGAGGAAGAGCAGAGGAGAGGAGGGGGCTCTGGGCTGCACAGGGAGAGGCTGCCCCGGCCATATGCACTTTGGGCCAGGCAGCAGCGCAGGGGCCAGGGTTGGCGGGGCCAGGACCCCCCCCCACACACCCCTCCTTATAGCAGGGTGAGGGTTATTGGGGGGCACAGTGGTGGTGAGGGGGACCCCAGCCCATGGGGAAAGTGGGGGGGGGTGGAGGGCTGGGGGAGCCGTGCCCCCCCCCCATGCCCTGCACCCCATTTCCCACATCCCCCCCCCCCCCTTAGAATTCGGGGCCAGATTCGGGGCTTTGGTTTTCTCTGTCTATTTTGGGCTGAGAGGAGCTGATTTTGTGCCAAGCGCCGCAGACGGTGGGCGCTGCGGGACACCGTGGGGAGGGGGGGGGACCCTCTGCGGCCGCCCCCCCCATCACCCCCCCACCTTTTCCGTTGTCCTTCTTTTTGTTGTTGTTTCCCCCTTTCCCCCCCCCCCCGCGTCCTCGTGGGTTTATTTGTTGTGTCCGTCAGGAGTTGCAATGGCCCCAGAGGCACCAGTGGGGATGGGGGGGCAGCGGGTGCCCCCCCCGGGACCCCACATGGCCCCCACTGCACTACTGCCCCAGTCCCCCGGCGGCAGCACTTCGGGGGGGGGAGAGAGGGGGGGGGGGCTGCACCCCCTTAATCACACCCCTCCTCTGCTTTGGGGGGGGGGGGGGGGCCGGGCTGCGGTGGGGGGGGCTGGGAGGGGGGGCTGCAGCAAGGGGCACCCGGGAATGGTTTTATCACCTTCCCCCCCCCCCCCCCCCCAAATTTAGGTTTGTGAATCTTTTCTTACCTCAGGCGGAGGCTGAGGGGGGGCGCGGGGGGGGCGGCCGGCGGCCTGCCGGGGCCCACCTAAGCTAATATATATATATATATATAAATATCTATAAAATATATAATTTTTGTAATTAAAAACAAAACAAATCTTTTTACGGGTCGTTTAAAAGCAGAAAATTCCCACCATGAGACACGTGGGGGCCCCTCCGCTCCCCCCCCCCCCGGACCCCCCCCCCCTCCGGGCACGGGGGGGGGTCGTGTCTGGGGACCCAACCAGAGACATCCCCCCCCGCCCCTGCAGCCGGGCCACGGGGATGCAGTGGGGCTGTGTGGCATTGGCAGGGCTGTGGCACTCATGGGTGCCCTCATGGTTTGGGGGGGGGTCCCGGCACCCCCCCCATCTGCAGCAGCAGCAGCGCTGGCTTTGCACATAGTGCAAAATGTCTTAAAGAGTCACCCCGGTGGCCGGCACGGGGGGGGGGGCCGCGGTCCTGGCAGCACCAGCACCGGATTGTGCAATAGGAACTGGTGCTGGTGGACACTAATGCCTGTGCTGGGGGGGGGGGGCAGGGTTTAGGGGTTCACCCCCCTCCCGGCAGCACCGGTGCCCATGGTGGTCACGCTCAGCCCTGCTCCGTGTGCGCCCCGGTGTTACCACGTGCCTTCGGGCTGCGGCACCGGGGCAGTGCCCATGTGTGCGGTGCCGGTGCGCCGGCCATGCGTGCCGGAGCAGTGCTCGTGCAATGCCCGTGCCGTGCCATGCTGGTGCCGGTGCGGTGGCCAAACCACACCGGTGGCAGTGGCGATGCAGTGTCCGTGTGTGCTGGTGTAGTGCTGGTGCAGTGGCCATACGGTGCAGGTGCAGTGCCCATGCATGCTGTTGGCAGTGTCCATGCAGTGCTGGTGTAGTGCCGGTGCAGTGCCCATGCATGTTGGTGTAGCGCCGGCGCAGTGGCCACGCGGTGCCGGTGCCATGCGATGCCCGTGTGTTCCCGTGCACAGTGTGTGTGATGCTGCGCGCTGCCGCGCTCTCCGCCAGCCAGAGCTGTTGTGGGATGTGTCTGAAGCAGCAGCCGTGCCCCCCCCCCCCCTTTGCAGCGGGTGTTGGGGTCCCCCCGGTGCAGCAGCACGATGCTCTGGGGGGGCTCATCCTGGCCAGCACCCCCCGCCCTCCCTCGCACTCCCCCCGGGCCGCAACCTCCCGTCCCAGTCTCGCGTCGCCATCGCACGTCCAGCATCGGCCCCGGCTTCGCCTGGGGTGGGGGGGTAGGACCAGTGCCCCCCATCCCGCCACCTCCCCCGGGTCATCCCCCTTGTGTCCCGTCCCCCCTCCCCCCAAGCACATACCTCATGGCTCCCGGAGCTGCCCCTGCTTGAGGCCGTGTCGAGCCCACCCGGTGCAGTGCGGCACGGCCCCGGCGCGGGGTCCCCCTACTATGCATGGTGGCGGCGGGGGGGCCGCGGCCGGCGTCGCTGAATGTAGGGCGCGGGATGGGGAGGGTTGGGAGGGGGTGTGGGGGGGGACACACGCTGAGCTCCGTGACAATCACAGTCTGTGACGTGCGATTTTAAACCCTTTTGTGTTTTGGTCAGGATTTTAAAGAAAGATATTTTTATGGTAATTGTTGCTGGTCTATTTTACTATATATTTATGTAATAAATATATGATGAAAACAAAACCCAGAACCCAAACCAAACCCAACCAAACCCACCCATAGAGCTTGGCTGGATCCGGCCTCTGCTTCCCACCACTGCCTGCCAGAGTGGGGGGACCGGGATGGGGAAACCCCCTCCTGGCGCTGCCAGCGTTGCTGTGGGGCTGATGCCCACTGTTGGGGGACCAGGGGGGTCCTGGCATCCCAGTACCCACCCTTTGGGAGTCCGGTGGGTGCCATGGGGTTGGTGCTGCCCCTTAGGGGGGAGGGGGGGGGCTCATGTATTCCCCCACCCCAAACCCGCAGTGCTATGTACAGGGTGGTGGGTGTCCGGGGGGGTCTCCACGGGGGCCCTACTGGGCGTCGATGCGGAAGGAGAGCAGCTTCTCGGAGTGGAGGTTGTTGAGGGTGCGCAGGTCCGGCAGCTTCAGCAGCAGTTTGGTGAACCGGGACGTCTCGGCCGGGTGCGTCTTCAGCACCAGAGCGCGCAGGGCACGGATCAGGGTCTCCTGGAGCTGCTCCACCGACGCCGTGTCCTCCATCCCCGAGCGGTCTGCAGCGGCGGCGGATGGGGGCCGTATGTGGATGGTGCCACACACGCTCACATCCCCCCCCTTCAAGCTCCCACCACCCCACATCGCTGCAAGTCCCAACCTGCCGAGACCAGGACGACGGCGGTGAAGAGCCCCAGCTCCTCGTCGGTGAGGTCGAGGGCGCTGAGCTTCTCGCTGAACTCGAACATGGAGCTGAGCAGGTCGCCCATGCCCATGCCCCACAGCTCCTCCAGGCTGTACTTCGTCCGGCTCATGAACGTCACCGTCTGCTCCTTCACGTCGAACAGCGAGGCGAAGCGAACCATCAGCACCTACGGCACACGCGGCGTCAGCGGCATCCTGCCACGCTGCGGGCTCCACTGGGATGCTATGGACCACCGTACAGTGCTATGCTCTGCTACGGCTCTGTGCCATGGAGCACCATACGCTGCCATGCTCTGTGCCACAGCTCCGTGCCATGGAGCACCATACGCTGCCATGCGCTGTGCCACAGCTCCGTGCCATGGAGCACCATACGCTGCCATGCGCTGTGCCACAGCTCCGTGCCATGGAGCACCATGTGATGCCATGGACCAGTGTATAGTGCCGTGCTCCATGCCACAGTGCTCCATGCCAGTCCTGGGCATTATGCGATGCCGTGGGTTAACCATATAGTGCCATGGGGCTGCATGCCATGCTGTGGGGCACCATACAGTGCCATGGGACATAGTGCCCATGCTGCAGGGGCACTGTGCTGGTCCGTAGGGTGCCATGAAATGCCATATCATTCCATGCTGACCCACGGGGCATGCGGTGCATGCCATGCGACTTTGTGTGGGGGCCATGGGGCGCCATGCCCGACCCTATAGCATATCAAACCCTTGCTGCTCCAGGAACGTACCTCGAAGGTGCCAGCCTTGAGCAGGGTGACCTGGTCGTGCTGGGACAGGGCCTGGAAGCCGGGAATGTGCTTGGCAAACTCAACCACCTCACGGACAGCGGGAGTGAAGCTGAGGGAGAAATCCTCCCAGATCTCCTGCACCGAGCGCCCGCTGCGGCCGGGCCGGTGGCTGTTCATGGGGCAGGCCTGCGGGTGACGGCACGGCTCAGCCCTCCGCAATCAGCGGCTCAGGATACCCATGGGGGGGCAGTGGGGGACCCCCCCCTCCCGTGCGCTCACCGGCAGAACGTCCTTGGTGCCGCGGGACCACGGGCAGCCCCGCGCCGGGGGCTCGGGGTAGGCGGGGGGGCAGAGCCGGGGCTCGGGGGAGCCGGGGGTCCAGGCGGGGGGCGCGTCCCAGCGCAGGAGGCTGCTGTCGCAGGCGGGGGGGGGGCCCAGCTTGTCATGCGCGTAGATGAAGATCTCCTTGTGCGCCTTGGCCACTTGCGCGATGACGTCCTCGGTGGCCCCCCCGGGGCTGGGCGAGCGGGGGGGGGTCAGCTGCTGCGGGAACTGGGAGAAGCAGGCGGCGGGGGGGTGCGGAACGAGCGGTGGGGGGGGCCCGGGGGGCAGCGGGCGGCCCCCACCCGGGGCTGGAGCCTCAGCCGGGGCAGGCATGGCCGGTGGGACGCTGCCCATGCTGCTCATGGCGCTCTGCATCTCTGCCAGCATCCGCTGCTTCTCCCGCTTGGGGATGCGCCCGAAGCGCACCGCTGCGGGGGGGGACACATCGGTGTTAGTGGGTAGATGGGGTGCACCAACAACTCCATCCTTCCCCCCCCCCAGTAATGTGTGATGGGGGTCTGGGGGATGTGGGGGATGTGGCTGCATCCCTACGCCCTGGTTCAGTGGGGATGTAGAGCCTTGATAACAGGAGGACCCATCCCAAGAGGGGGACACAGAGCCCCAGGCATGGAGGTACCCAAGTCCTGGAGGGGACACAGAGCCCTGAAAATGGGGAGACCCTTCAGTGGAGGGGACACGCAGCCCTGGGCACAGGAGGTCCCACCCTCAGAGGGGTTGTACAGCACTGAACAGGGGGTCCCCCGTTCTGGGGGGGGTTTGGGGGTGCTGAGCTCACCATCACGGGACATGCCAACCAGCAGGCACTTCTTGAAGCGGCACTGCTGGCAGCGGTTGCGGTTGATGCGGACGATGGAGCAGTTCTCGTTCTTGAGGCACTTCTTGTACTGGATGTTCTGCTGGATGCTGCGGCGGAAGAAGCCCTGTGGGGCAGGGAGGGGGTCACGTAGGGTCCCCCGCAACATCGCAGGGGCTCCCCATCACGCCGGTCCCATCCCGGTACCTTGCAGCCCTCGCAGGCGTGGACGCCGTAGTGGAAGCCGGATGCGACGTCCCCGCAGACCTTGCAGAGCAGCACCATCCCGTTCAGCTCTGCAGGGGGCACAGGGGTGAGCAGGGTCCTGGGGGGACCCCCGTACCCCCCCCCCCCCCTCCATGCCCCACTCACTGGTGACAGTGCTGCCGGCTTTGCTGGGCGAGCTGCGGCGCCGTTCATCCACAGGGACCTGCGGCTGCACCCCAGGGAAGTTCACGGAGGAGCCGTAGGATGAGGAGGAGGAAGAGGAGGATGAAGGGGAGCCATCCTCATGGGCGCCCAACGAGCCGCCGCCGTAGGCAAGGGAATCCTGAAGGGATCCGGTGGGTGATGGGGGTAAGTAGGTGAGGAAGGGCTGGGAGCCGGATTGGGAGCTGCCGTTGGAGCTGTCGCTGCAGAGCGAGACGGGGCTGGTGCGGTTGGGCGAAGCGCAGCTGGAGCCCACGTAGCTGATGACACCGCCTGCAGAGCGGAGCCACCCATGCACCGAGCTGCGCCGGGCTCAGCCGGAGCCGCGATCACAGCCCTTGGGCAGGGCGGGCGCAAGGGAAGCACCCCGGATGCACCCCGGACCCACGGGGATACCGCTGCGCCTCGGCCGCACGTGTGCCACGCACCCTGAGTCAGGCACCGCGCCCGGCAGCGGCCACACGGGCGCCGGCTCCACGTGGAACGGGGACAGCCGGGTTAGCCGGGAACGTGTCGGATGGGGACATGGGCACGGAGCCCTGGGAGCACCCATGGGAGGAACATGGGGTGGGAATGCTCTGGAGGCGTAACCGGGGTGTCACGACAGTTGCACCCGCCAGCCACATATGGCACCACGGGGAGCTCAGCACAGCCCCCACGCTTATGGGGTGCGGTTAATGGCTCTGCAGGGGGGAACCCCACAAAGATGGGGGGGAACACAGTCACCCCTATGTCACAGACCCACACACACCCATAAAGGTGGGGGGCTCACAGCCATCTCTATGTCATAGACACACATACCCCCCCTCCAAATCCCATGCAGCAACACCAGGACATAGCTCGGAGCTGGGACATGTGGAGGGTGACATCAGGGACACATGGGATCACCAGGACCATGCGTCTCCCGCCGCACACAGTTGCTGCTGGAGCCACCATGCTACCACCACAGCCCCCCCCACAACAATCCGCCTCCAAAGGGGGGTCACCAAACTGGGTCCCCAGTGGCCTTGGGGCTGCTGGGACATCAAAGTAATGGGGGGATTCCCCCATCCTGAAGCCTCCGGACCTCCCCCCTCAGGATGCTTCTGGGTGGGGGGATCCCCGGAGGGGTTGGACAGGGACACGGGGGCCATTCCCAAACCCATCACACCGGGACCCCCCCCAGACCAACCGCTCCAGTGCGTGTCCCCCCCCCCCACCCCCGTCCAAGCTCAGGCGGCCTCACGCCGCTGCGCCACGTGCTCGCGCCGCACGTGGCCCCCCCGAGGCCACGCCCCCTTCGCGCTTTGTCCCGCCCACTCTCCCACTTCCTATTGGCCAGTCACGAAGCCCCTCCCCGTTATCGTAACCCCCCCCTCCACCTTTCTACCCCCCCCAAAAAACAGACACCCCCACCGCCCCCCCCAGGTATAAACGGAACGCGGCGTCCCCGCCTTTTCGGGGGGGGGAGTGGGGGCGTGTGTGATGTCACGATGACGTCACTCGCTCAGATGACCAATGGGCAGGAGGGAGGGGAGGGGCTGCGGGGAAAACAAACTCCGCACGTGGCAGCGGCGGGGAGGGGGACACGTGCCGGGGGGGGCACCGCCTCCGTTCCTCCACACACACCCCCCCCCCGTTATTTCCCCGCCCCTTCCCGGTGCTCGTCCCCGGGTGCCCCGCACCGCAGGTGCCCGATGCCGCTCCCGATGCGCCGATCCCGGTGCGATCTCCGCGGTCGGGATTTCCCCGGTCCCTGTTTTCTCCCGGCCGCGATAAGCGGAGCGCTGCGGTGTCGGTGTCCGGACCACCCCGGTGCCGGTGTTCCGGTCACCCCCGTGCGCAGGCTCCCCGGTGACAGCTCCCATCCTTCCCTCTCGGGCTCTGCCCGAGGATGCGGCACCCCGCGATGCGGGACCGCCCGGAGCGGAAGGAGCCCCGTTCCGGGCTGCACAGCCCCGCTGCGCGGTGGGGTCCGCAGGACCCCCACCCTCTCCCGGTGTCCGTATCGCTCTCCGAGCGTGCAATCCCCCCTCGCTGCGCTGACCCCCGACTGCGATGCCCGCACGGTCCCGGGGCTCCGGTGCGGCACTGACCTGTGCTGCCGGCCTCGGGAGCGGCCATCCTGCGGCCGGGATCGGGGTACCGCTGCTCGGCCGAGCCTCCGGCAGGCGGCAGCGCTCCGCAGGGGCCGGGTGCAGGGGAGCCGCGCCGCTCCGTGCCGCGCCGCCGCCCGGCCAGGGCTGTTGTGCGCCCGCCGCCCGCCCCGCCGCCCGCCCGGCACCGGCCGCGGCTGCGCACTGGGCCGCACGCGGCGCCGCCGCCTCCCCCATGTGATTCCCGGGGAGAGCCTCGTGCCCCAGTGACACACTTTCCGCCGGCGGCCCCGGACCCGCGCTGCCACCGGGGACACCGGGAGCGACCGGGACCCCCCCCCCCCGCATCCCGCGTCCCGGCAGCGGCACCGCGACCGCCGCTGTCACCCTGCAGCAGGGACAGGAGTGTGGCACTGTCCCCTGCCTGGGGATGCCCGTGTACCCCATCGCTCTGCTCAGTGCAGTATCTGCACTGGGGACCCCCAAGCGTGGCACTGGCACCCCTGTCACCTTGCATGGCACTGTCCCCTGCACAGGGACACACAGATAACCCTATCAGTCTGCACAATGCTGTTCCCTGCACTGGGGACACCCTGGCACAGCATTGGTCCCCCACATAGCAGCATCCCTTGGGAACACCTATATCTTGCAGCACATCGTGGTCCTTGCACGGGGAACACCCAGGTACCCCAGTCATCCTCTGCGTGGCATCATCCCCGGTGCTGAGGGCACCCAGGTACCCCGTCACCCTCCCCCCCCATGACACTGTTCCCTACACTGAGGACACATAGGCACAGTGTGGCACTGCCACCTCAGGACTCATGGCCCAGCTCAGCCTCCTACTGCACCCCCTGCCCGTGCCCAGCCCATCCCCGAGGCCACCGGGGCGATGCAGCAGTGGGTGCCCTGTGTGGCACGTGCTTGGCAGCCCTGGCCCAGCTCCAGGGGCTGCAGTGCTGTGCGGTGCCCAGCTCCTCGGTGCCAGGGCTGAGCTGCTGAGCGGATCAGGGTTATGGCTCCAGGGTCCCCATGGATGCTCATAGCCCTGAGGTTGGGGTGGGTTCTGGGGGTGCCAGCACCCTCCTGGGTGCCACGTGCCGGGTGCTGCCCTGGCCCCCAGCCAGGCAGAGATGGTGCAGAGCCACAGCTATGCCAGCGCCAGGAAATCCTTGGAGATAATCCCATGGGAGGGGAGGCCTTGGGTGCCTTGGCAATGCTGGGAGCTGTGGGGTGCCGGGGGGTTGGACACCGGAGCTCTGCACCCTGAGTTGCCCCCGGCGCCAGCCCTGGTGGGTGCATGCGGCTGTTCCTCGGCTGGGGGTCCCCATGGACCTTCACTGGGTACTGGGGCTGCTCCTGGCTCAGGGGGTGACGGGGACACCTGCAGTGCCCTCACCCCGAGTCACCGGGCACTGGTTGCACAGTGCCAGCACCTCCAGCTGGTTCCCAGCAGGATGTGTGCTGCCAGGCTGGCACGGGGACAGGCGGATGTGGGGGGACACTGGCGCTGGCATGGGGGGGACCCTCTCTTCCCCATCCCTGTTCACCGCAGCCGTGCCAGGGCTGCTCTGACCGTGCCTCTCCCGCTGCCTCGTTCCCTCCCGGCACGTTCCCAGCCGCAGCAATTAGCCGTGACTCAGCCGCTCATCCTGCTTGGGAAAACAACCCCGCACGGAGCGCACAGCGCACGGAGCGCTGCACCGGGATGCTCTGCTGGACCGGGCTATCCGGCTTCCCCAGGGATTCCGGGATGGGAGCGGGGCTGGGAGGGATGAGGTGAATGAACCCCTTGGGTTCCACTGCAGGGTTCCACTGAGCGATTCCACCGAGGGGTCTCGCGGCGGGGCACAGTGGGGCGGTGTGAGGGTGCTGGGAGCAGGGTCCCCAGGCTGGCTGCAGCCAGGGCACCTCAGCAGCAGGATGGAGCTAAAGGGGCCCCCAAAGCCACAGAGACAGTGGGTGCCACACCGGACCCTCCACCCTATGTCCCTTTTGGGGACCCCCCCCAAAACTCTGGGGCTGCATCCTTGGGGTCACCCCGTGCACCCCCTCAGGGCATCACCGGAGCCAACCCATCCATCGCGCCAACCCACGGGCACACGTCAACGAGCTCCAAGGTCACCACGTGCCGCCACGCTCAGGCAGCCTGGGGTGACCGGGGGGGGGGCTGGGGGGGGGCCTCACGTGTCACCCCAGCCCCTGCCACCAGCGCCGGCGCCCCGGTGTACGCTGTACCCCCCACTGCTCCGGGGGGACACCACGGGGGGGGGCCGGAGGAAGGCTCTCGGTGCCCGGTTGCCGGCGGTGCCGTGCGGCGGTGCCACGTGACGGCAGCGCCTGTGCGCAGGGGTTTATTTTTACCCAGGGTTGTTTACCTTGTTGTACCTTCTCCAGGAAAAGGGGGGGGCCCTCCTGCCTGGCACCCCCCCCGGCACCCCGATAGGTTGGCACTGGGGTCTATGGGGTACAAACCTCCCCAGGGCTCCCCCCCGGTGCTTGGATGCCCTCCGAACCCACCGCGGGGCTGCAGCATCCCCATGGGGTTGAGGGCAACGTGGGGTCCCCCGTGCCACACCGTGCCTCGGGTGCCCCACCTATAGGTAGGGGACAATCAGAGGTCCTGGGTTTCACTCTGCTTATGGGGTGCTGCCCCCCCCCTCCCCCGAACCTGCCTTTCCCCCCCCATGGGATCCCACTGATGGCAGCGGGTGGGAGGGTTGGAGCCTCTCAGTGCTGCAGTGGGTGCTGGGTGCTGCTGGGGGCTTTAGGGGGGGGGGTTCCTGCTGTGCAGCAGCAGATCCATGGCTGAAGGAGCCCGGCTCAGCCCCATGCTCTTGGCTGAGGCCGGCAGCGCTCTGCTGCCAGGGCTCTGCCTTTCCCCTCCCTGCGGAAAGGGAAAAACATCAGGTAAACAAGGCCGGGGGGGGCACCCCACAGCAACCGGGAGTACCCCACAGCAAACAGGGGCACCCCACAGCAGCCACGGAGCACCCCACAGCATTCCAGGGGTACCCCACAGCAGCCACGGGCACCCCACAGCATTCCAGGGGTACCCCACAGCAGCCACGGGCACCCCACAGCATTCCAGGACCATGGGACAGGGAGACCTGGGCTGGGTGGGGAGCAGAGACCCCAGGGGATGTAGGATGCAGGGGGCAGGATTTGGGGGTGAATGTACCCCAAGAGGGCACATGGACACAGGGATCCAGGGAGGGTGTAAAGTGCCTAGGAGAGTCTGGGGGTGCAGGGACCCCAGATGGGTGCAGGGACCCCAGGGGGGTGCGAGGTTTGGGGGTGCAGGACCCAGAGATCAGTGGGATGCTGTGGTACGAGAGTGCAGAAGGGGTGCAGGGACCCGGAGGAGGTGTGTGTGTGTCAGAGTGTGCTCACCATGTGGGGTGCCTCAGGAAGCCCAAACTATGGGGAGCAGCCAGGGTGGGGTGTGAGGACCGCTGTGCCCCCCCCCTAAATGCCACATGTTGATGTTTGTATCCACAGCTCCCGGATGGGAGAGCAGAGCCCCCCCCCCCCCATGTGCCCGCCGGATGGGGAACCCCCTTCCCTTTCCCACCACGGCCCCATAGGTGACCTTCCCAAAGCACACCCTGGGAAGGGGGGGGCGGGCGATGTGGGGCAGCCCCAAACCCCACAGAACACAACGGCGGCCGCGGGGCACTGGGCCCGGTGGTGGTGGTGGGGATCTTTGCCCACCCCCATAGGCGGGAGCTCCCTTCCTCCTCCTCCTCCTCCTCCTCGGGCGCAGGGAGCCCTCTCCATGGCAGGAGCTGGCTGCGGCGTCACGTGGCGCTGGCATGTGAGCCCTGCTCCATTTTTAGCCCCAGCAGCCTCCGTGCTGCAGAGCCATGTGCGGGCGGGCGCCCCGGCGGCACGTGGGGCTGCTGCAGCGGGCACCGGGGGGGGGGGGCACCGGGAACCCCCGGCACCACGCGTGTGTTGTATGAGCACGGGCTCACGCGTGTGCGTGCGCCGGGGGGGCTCGGCGTGACCCGCGGCACCGTGGTGGTGGCGGTGGGGGGGGGGGGTCAATGCGGTGCGGCCGCAGTGGCCAACGGGGGTGCTGTGACCCACAGAGGGGGGGGAATGGGTGCAGGGGGCACTCCCCCCCCCCCCCCCCGTGTTCTCATTGCTGGGGATGTGGCTCTGTGGAGACGAATGTCCCCTGCACGTCCCCGGCACGTGCGTGGTGTGTCCCCTGCGTGTCCCCGGTGCCGTGTGTGCTGCAGGGAGGGTGTGTGTGTGTGTACATGTGTTAGTGTGCGTACCTGTTAGCGTGCATGTGTTTATGTGCATACATGTCAGTGTGCATACGTGTTCCTGTGCATGTGTTTCTGTGTATACGTGTTAGTGTGCATGTGTTTCTGTATACGTGTTAGTGTGCATACGTGTTAGTGTGCATGTTTGTGTATACGTGTTAGTGTGCATACGTGTTAGTGTGCATGTGTTTATGTGTATACGTGTTAGTGTGCATGTTTGTGTATACGTGTTAGTGTGCATATGTGTTAATGTGCATGTGTTTATGTGTATACGTGTTAGTGTGCATACGTGTTAGTGTGCATATGTGTTAGTGTGCATGTGTTTATGTGCATACGTGTTAGTGTGCATGTGTTAGTGTGCATGCATGTTAGTGTGCATATTAGTTTGCATGTGTTTGTGTGCATACATGCTAGTGTGCGTTTGTTGATGAGCATACGTGTTTGTGTGCACACGTGTTAGTATGCATACATGTTTGTGTGCATACATATGTGCATCCATCTTAGTGTGCATACATGTAAGTGTGCATACGTGTTAATGTGCATGTTTGTGTGCATGTTTGTGCACAAGTGTTAGTGTGCATACATGTTTGTGTGCATGTGTTAATGTGTGTTAGTGTGCATGCGTTAGTGTGCGTGTTTATATGCATATGTGTTAGTGTGCATACGTGTTCATGTGCATACATGTGTGTTTGCATACGTGCGTGCATACGTGTGCGTGCTGGGGCTGCAGTACGGGCAGTGTGCCTGCAGTGGGGGCTGCAGTCCCTCACTGCAGGGGAGGTGCGTGCGTGTGCATGCATGTACATGGACACGTGTGTGCGTGTGCATGTGCATGTGCTGGGGCTGCAGGGTGTGCGCGTGTGCACACTTGCACACGCACACCAGGAGCTGCGGGCTCTGCAGGGCAGCGCACACGGAGGGGGGCAGCCGCGGGGGAGTCTGTGCATGCACAAGGGGGTGCAGCCCCCCTTTTCTCCCCCCCTCCCCCTTATGAGGGTATCGCGACAGCGCGTGTCGTGCCCACCCCCCGGTGGGCCCGGGTCGGGTCCGGTTGCGGGGAAGAGGCAGGCGCGGAACCCGCTGCGCTCCGGGCGGAGCTGCCGCGCTCGGGTGCCCCCGGGCGGCCGCGCGCCGTTACTGCGGCCCGGGATCCCCGGGCGCGGGAGTGGCGCGCCCGGTGCGGGCCCCACTGCAGGGCCCGGGGCGGGAAGCGGGGGGGGGCTCCGTGTGTGCGGTGCCCGCAGCGGGATTCGTGTCTCGGAAACCGGCCCCGCTCCCGGTGCGCGTTCAACTCCCCCAGCCCGCCCCGTCCAGGCCCGGCGCATGCGCACCCGGTTTAGAGGTAACCGGGGGCCACGGCGCGGTCCCGGCCTCGACCCACCCCCGGTACCGGCTCCGCACCCTCCATTCCCCCCCCCCCTTCCCCTCCGGCGTGGTCCGCGGCTCGGCCCCTCCCCTGCCCCGCACCGGGTGGGAGCTCCGGGGTCTGCCCGTGTCCCACCCGCCCGGGCTGGGGGGGGATGCGCTACGCCGATGGCACCGGGCCCCCGCCGCAACCCCCGGCACCACGCAGCCGGTGCGGGCGGTAACTGGGCGGTGCGGAGCAGCGGGCCCCGGCCATGAGGTCTACCGCCTTCCGGGCGGGGCGGGAGGAGGAGGAGGAGGAGGAAGAGGAGGAGAAGGAGTGGGAGGAGGGCTCCGCGCCGCACCGCCTGCCGCCCCGCCGGCCCCGGGAGCCGCCGCCGCTGGGGGCACACAAGGGCCGCGGCGGCGGGGTGGCGGCGGCGGCGGAGCAGCAGCAGTCGCCGCCGCAGCAGCAGCAGCAGCAGCAGCAGCCGCAGCAGCGCTGGGCCGGGCCGGTGCCGCTGGCCGGTGGCAGGCAGGCCGCCGCGGGGGATGCGGGCGCCCGGCCGCGCTGCCAGGCCGTGCTGCCCGGGCGCGGCGCCGGGGAGGGCGCGGCGGGGCCGGGGCCCGGCGCTGGGGCCGTCGAACCGGGGCCTCCGCCGCCGCCGCCCGCCGAGGGCAAGTGGAAGAGCGGAGCGCGGCGCGGAGCGATGGGGGCCGGCGGCGGGTCGCCGGGGCAGGCGGCATGTCTGCGGCAGATCCTGCTGCTGCAGCTGGACCTCATCGAGCAGCAGCAGCAGCAGCTGCAGGCCAAGGAGCGGCAGATCGAGGAGCTCAAGGCCGAGCGGGACACGGTACGGCGGGGGGGGGGGGGGGGGAACGGGGGGGAACGCGGCACAAAGCGGGTTAAACCCCCCCCCCTCCATCCTCGGTGTCACCTTCTCACTGTTAATGCCCCCCCCCCCCCCAACACTCAGGGGTCCCCCTGGGCTGCCCCCCGTAATGGGTAACTATAACCCCCCCCGTGGTACAGCAGGGGTTAAGACCCCCGTTGCAGGCGTTAATGCTCCCCCACATGGGGTTAATGCCCTCCCTCTTGGCACCCCAGGGGTTAACACACCCCCCTTGGGGTTAATGTCCCCCCTCTTGCAGGGGTTAAGCCCCCTCATTGCCCCCCGTGGCACCCCAGGGGTTAACGACCTTCTCAGCAGGCGTTAATGCCCCCTCTTTTGGGGTTAACATTCCCCCCTCGTGGCACACGAGGGGTTAGCACCCCTCATTGGAGGCTAATGCCCCCCCCTTGGGGTTAACAGCACCCCTGTGGCACACCAGGGGTTAACACCCCCATTGGGGCCTAATGCCCCCCCTTTGGTTACCGCCCCCCCGTGGCATATCAGGAGTTAACACTCCCCCTTGTGATTAATGCCCCCCTTTAGCAAGAGTTAGCGGCCCCCCCATGGCATCCAAGGGGTTAACGACCCCCCCCTTGCAGCCCTTAATGCCCCTCCTTGTCGTTACCGCCCCCCCGTGGCACCCCAAGAGTTAACGGCTCCCGTTAGGTCCTAATGCCCCCCCCCATTGTGTAGTAACACCCGGGGGGGGGCATCAGTCCCCTCCCCACGACACGCGGGGTGTTGATGCCCCCCCCAAGGGTTTAACCCCCCCCCCCCCGGGCAGCGCAGCGGGGTCGGTGCCCCCCCCAGACAAAGGCCGCCGGGGGGCGGGGGCCCGTCGGGGGCACAAAGGGCCGGGGCGGGGCGGACCGTCGGGGGTTAACGGGCCGCCGCCCGTCGCCATGACAGCGGGCCCGCGGGAGGGGGGGGCCTTAAAGGGCCCGCGGTCCCTTTTTCCCCGCGCGGAGGTTAACTTAAAGGGGGCCACGCGTGGGTCGCTGCAGTGGGGCTGCCCCTCAACAGGGGGCTTGTAGGACCCCCCCATAGCCCATGATGCTGCCAGCTTTGCCCTGTTCATGTGGGGATACAGTCTGTGGGGTGTGCTGCGGACACCCCACTGCATGGCCCATGCACCCCACTGCATGGCCAGCTCCCATGCCTGCATCACCCCATGGATGCTGCACGTTGCCCCCCCACATGCCCTGCCTGCGGCGCGCCCCATGGCGCAGCTGCATCCCCGCATGCCATGTGCCAGGAAACCACCGGCTCTGGAGGGAAAAGCTGCCCCACGTGGTGCTACCGGAGTCCTCCTGCACCGAAGCCTGCGGTGGGGATTCACCGTGGTGCAGCCATGGTAGGGAGATGGGGTTGGCAAATCCCAGGTGCTGCAGGCACCCCCAGCCCCACAGCCAAATCTCCCGGGGGTTGCTGGGACCCCCTGCCTGCGAATGGAGGGTTGGGTTAGGGTGTCACCGCAATGAGTGCTAAGGAAACCCACATCCCATCACAAACCACACTTTCCCTCCTGGGGAGAGTGCAGCAGATGTCGAGACACACGCCCCCCACACCCCCCCCCCGATTCCTTAAACCATGGGGTCTGCATCCATGGGGATGGGCAGTGCCGATGGGGAGAAGCCAGTGGCCATTTTGTGCTGTTTGGACATCTTGGTCCCTGCCTGCATCGCAGCTGAAGTGTCCGGGGGTGCGATGGCCGCAGCACCCAGCGCTGGCGGCAGCCTCCTGTCCTGCACGGCGTGAGCTGTGGCATTCCCGGGAAGCCCGCGGTGCCGGCTGAGCCCGAGCTGGGGATGGCTCAAGCGCTGTCTGGGGGCTCCTGCCCCCCAAGCCTTGCCAAGGAGTCGCCAGGTAAATGCCGGCAGTGGGCGCAGTTTGCTGCAGGGTAGGCACCGGTCCTGCTCCGGAGCACCGCAGGGTCGGCTCTTCCCCAGGGGGTTTCCTTGCTTCCGAAGGGATGTGCAGGCAGGGCACGGTGCAGGCAGCTGCCTGCAGATCAGGGGTGCGTGTGGGGCTCACCCTCAGCCTGTGTTGCAGCTCCTTGCGCGCATCGAGCGCATGGAAAGGCGGGTGCAGCTGGTGAAGAAGGACAGCGAGCGGGAGAAGCACCGCATCTTCCAGGGCTTCGAGGTGGACGAGAAGCCGGAGGCAGAAGCGTGCGAGAAGCTGCCCCTGGAGTGTCCCCAGGACCTGCTGGAGCCCCCCCCGACCCTTCAGCCCAAGCACTTCCCCTACGGCCGCAACGGGAAGGGGCATAAAAGGTACAGGGTGCCTGGGGGGGGCTCTGGGGGGAAAGCGGGGGGACCTTTCCCATGGCTTCACCCTCCATCTGTGGGGCTGGTGCTACCCAGGGTGTGAAGGTACCAACTCATCCCAGTGCTGCTCGGTAGTGGGAGCGCATCCCATTGAGCGCCAGATGGAGGGAACCTCACGAAACCCTGGGTGGGGGGACCCCAAAATGCTGGGGGAACCCCTCTCACATGGAGGAACCTGCCTCCAGCCAGCCCTGCTGCACAGCCCTGGGTTGGGGGTGCTGGTACCCCCCCACCCCCCCCCTTTGGCAGCCCCAGCACGGGGTGAGGATCCACGTGCCTGGCTCAGCTCTTCTTCCTCCCACAGGAAGCCAACGTTTGGGAGCACGGAGAGGAAGACACCCGTTAAAAAACTGGTGTCCGAGTTCTCCAAAGTGAAGAGTAAAACTCCAAAGCACTCCCCGGGGAAGGAGGAATCGGGCGGCTCCTTATCCGAAACTGTTTGTAAACGGGAACTGCGGAGCCAGGAGACTCCGGAAAAACCCAGGTCGCTCTTGGAGACCCCGCTCCGAGCCTCGTCGCTGCCCAAGGGCCCCGGTGCCCACCCCAAGGAGAAGAGCTTCTTCAGCAGCGAGGCAGACGACCTGCCCTATCTCTCCACCACGGAAATGTACTTGTGCCGCTGGCACCAGCCGCCGCCGTCGCCGCTGCCGTTGCGGGAGCCCTCCCCAAAGAAGGAGGAGACTGTGGCAAGTAAGCGATGGAGAGATGGTGATGGAGAGGAGATGATGGTGATGGAGAGGAGATGATGGTGATGGAGAGGAGATGATGGTGATGGAGAGGAGATGATGATGGAGAGCAGCACTGTGGCATGTGCCAGGCCTTGGGGCAGAGCCAGCAGCCGGACACGGGCTCACCTGCCTCGGGGTGCTGGGGAATGAGGCTCAGCACCCTCACCCTGAAGCTGGCAAAGGGCACAGCCCCACATAGCAGTGGGAGAGGTTGCAGTCGGTTGTGTGGTGCTGCCAGGTTCCTCCCATGGCGGTGGGGATCAGCTCTGGTTCCGGTGCTGGGCCCCCCACAGACCAAGGCACCGCGCTGGGCAGGGCCATCGGCCCCATTCTGCTCTGGGGCACCCGTTTGGGCAAGGGGTGAAGCAACTTCCCCTTTGTGGATGGGAAATGTGTTTCTGGTTTGTGCCACTGTGGCATAGCATGGGGTCAGCGGCTGCCCCCAAATCCGGTGCCTGTCCTGTTGGCCACCCCTTCCCAGCCGGTCTCCTTGGCTCCTGCAGCGTGGTGATTCCCAGCGATGGGCAGCATCTCCGGCACATCTCCTCTCGGAGCAGCTCAGGTTTGCTCATGCACTTGGCTGGGGGCATGGGGATGAGCTCTCCCTACCCCTCCACCGGCAGCGTTGCCTGGCCAGGCTCAGGATGGGGGTTTTGGGGGGGGCCCAAGCTGTGCCCTGCAAGGGGTGGATGGGCTGGGAAGGAGCAGTGAGGCGGGGGGATGAGGCTGGAGCATGGGAATGTCGGGGCGACCAGTGTGGAGCTAACACTTGACCTGTTATCCTGCAGTTCCATCTTGGAGGGACCATGTCGTGGAGCCCCTGAGAGACCCCAACCCCTCAGACATCCTGGAGGTACGTACAGCATTCCCAAACCTGGAGCCTTCCCGGTCCTGGAGCACTTTGGGGCTGGTGGCATCTCGTCCAACATAAACCCCGGCTGCAATTGTTGGGCTGGGGTGAGGGTGAAGAACCACAGCCTTAGGGCAGTGCCAGGGCTGCGGGACATGGATCTGGTGCAGGGAGGATGCGCTCATCCTTCATCCGTTGTTACAGAACCTGGACGACAGCGTCTTTTCCAAGCGGCACGCGAAGCTGGAGCTGGATGAAAAACGAAGGAAAAGGTGGGAGCAAAGAGGGAGATGTGGGACTGGGGGTCCCCAGCACAGCAGATACCCTTTGGGGTGTAGGACAGGGCTGCAGTGGGGATGGGAATGCTGCCAGAGGAGGGATGTGGCAGCTGGCACAGCCCCCTGAGCTTCCCAGGAGAATCTGGTGCTGTGGAGGCATCTGCCTGCAGTTCCTCACTGTCCGGAGGCATCCTGTTTTCCAGGTGGGACATCCAACGGATCAGGGAACAGAGAATTCTACAGCGGCTGCAGCTCCGAATGTACAAAAGGAAAGGGATTCAGGAGTCGGAACCTGAAGTTACCTCATTTTTCCCTGAGCCAGATGACGGTGAGTATCCTTGGCAGCGGGATGCAGGCAGGAAGAGGAATTAGGCTATGGGCAGTGGGTTCCTTAACGCTCCCGTGTCTCCCACACAGTGGAAAGCTTGCTCATCACCCCATACCTGCCCGTCGTCGCCTTTGGCCGGCCCTTACCAAAACTGACCCCACAGTGAGTACCGTGGTCCCCAGCAGCGGGGAGGGATGGGGCTGCTCCTACCGGTACCCAGCGGGAAGGCCCTGGAATGGCTTTGCCTTTTCCCGCAGGAACTTCGAGCTGCCCTGGCTGGACGAGCGCAGTCGCTGCCGATTGGAGGTGCAGAAGAAGCAGACGCCGCACCGGACCTGTCGGAAGTAGCTCCGGGCATCCCCGGGTCGCCCCACGCTGTGTTTGACGGACGGCTCCGTCCTTCCGTGATCCCGGTTTTGTTCCCTTGGGTTGTCACGAGCGTTCTTCGGACTCATCTCCCTGTGCCGCAGACCGAGGAGGCTCCCCCCCGTATCCCGGCTGCTCCAGTCCCAGCTCACGGCCCCCAGCCCCATCCTTGGTGCCCGTCTTCGGGACGCTTCGGACACTCAGCGTGGAGCCGGTGCTGGGGAATGCCGCATCCCGCTGGGAACTGCTGCCTTGTGTTGAGTTAGGAAGCGGGATGGACGCCAGGGTGGGGGCGCGCTGCCGGGAAGCACCAGGAGCACTCTTTGGGATGTTTGTCCCCCTCTCCGTGGCTGTGACAGGGTCGGGGGGGGGGGGTGTGTTTAAAAACCTTTTTTTTTTTGTCTTTTTTTTTTTTTTTGTGGAATAGAGCTCCTGAACGCACAATTTTTGGGTTGTTTTCCCCCTTTTTTAATTCTGTTGGGTTATTTTTTTGTTAATAATTTAAATGTTTTGAGGTTGCTGAAGTTTTGCCTGAGGCAGTGGGGGTTGGGAAGGACGAGATGGGGATGGGTCCTTCCCCTGTCTCCCCCTCCATTCCCCCTTGGTGGCACCACCTGCCATGGGGGGGGGAATCCGAGTGTCCCCCCTGCCCTCAGCAGTGATTAAAGAGGACAAAGGTCAGCGGAGACGCGTCTTTGAGTCCCTTATCTGTGGGTCTGGAGGGGTTCCCCCCCCGCCAGGGGTCGGTCCGGCCATGGGGCTGATGTCCATGGGGCTGATGTCCATGAGGCTGTGTCCGTGGGGCTGTGTCCATGGGGCTGATGTCCATGGGGCTGTGTCTATGTGGCACCAGGGGGCTCATTAACGGGGGAAACTGGTTTAAAAACATTTTAAGGAGGAAATTTGCTTTGAAAACCTGGAATTTGCTACAAAAACCTGGAATTTGCTACAAAAACCTGGAATTCCCTTCAAAAACCTGATGTTTGCTTGGAAAACTTGGAATTTGCTTCAAACCCCTGAAATTTGCTTCAAAACCCCGAAATTTGCTTCAAACCCCCGAAATTTGCTTCAAACCCCCGAAATTTGCTTCAAACCCCCGAAATTTGCTTCAAACCCCCGAAATTTGCTTCAAAACCCCGAAATTTGCTTCAAAACCCCCGAAATTTGCTTCAACCCCCCGAAATTTGCTTCAACCCCCCGAAATTTGCTTCAACCCCCCGAAATTTGCTTCAACCCCCCGAAATTTGCTTCAACCCCCCGAAATTTGCTTCAACCCCCCGAAATTTGCTTCAACCCCCCGAAATTTGCTTCAACCCCCCGAAATTTGCTTCAAACCCCCCGAAATTTGCTTCAAAACCCGAAATTTGCTTCAAAACCCGAAATTTGCTTCAAACCCCCGAAATTTGCTTCAAACCCCCGAAATTTGCTTCAAACCCCCGAAATTTGCTTCAAACCCCCGAAATTTGCTTCAAACCCCCGAAATTTGCTTCAAACCCCCGAAATTTGCTTCAAACCCCCGAAATTTGCTTCAAACCCCTGAAATTTGCTTCAAAACCCCCGAAATTTGCTTCAAACCCCCGAAATTTGCTTCAAACCCCTGAAATTTGCTTCAAAACCCCCGAAATTTGCTTCAAACCCCTGAAATTTGCTTCAAAACCCCCGAAATTTGCTTCAAACCCCTGAAATTTGCTTCAAACCCCCGAAATTTGCTTCAAACCCCCGAAATTTGCTTCAAACCTCTGAAATTTGCTTCAAACCCCCGAAATTTGCTGCAACCCCTGAAGCGCTTTGGCACTCCCGAGGTTCCCTTCCCCCCCTCGCAGTTGGGGGGGTCACGTGCGCGGGGGTTTTGTGGGGTTTTGGGTATTTTTTAAATTTTTGTGTTCATTTTTGACTTTTTTTTGTTTTATTTACGAGCCGCGGGCCCGCCTTCCCGCGCGTGACGTCACTTCCGCCGCCGTGACACCACCGCCCCTCCTCCCGCGCGCGCGCTGACGTCAGCTCGTCGCCCCCCCCCTCCCCCGCGCTCTCCCGCGCCCCCTGCCGGGCAGGGACGCGCACGCGCGGTGGGGTGGGGGTGGGGTGGAGTGTCGACGCAAAGCCCGCCGGGGTTGCGGTGACGTCACGGGCCCGCGGGGCCCGCCGGGAGTTGTAGTCCGCGTCCCGGCGTGCCCCAAGATGGCGGACCGGCGGCGGCAGCGCGCGTCGCAGGACAGCGAGGACGAGGGCTCGGACTCGGGCTCCGACAGCGGCGCCTCGGCCGCCAGCGCCGCCCGCTCCGCATCGCGCTCCGGCTCCGGGTCCCGCTCCGGGTCCCCGCGCCCGCAGCACCGCCCGCCGCGGGGCGCCGCCGGAGCCCTCAGCGCTGGGCCGCGGGGCCGCGGCGGAGCCGAGAGCGCCGCGGGGGGAGCGGCCAAGAGCGCGGCCGAGTCCGAGTGTGTGAGTGCGGGGCCGGGGGGGGGGGGCGGTGGGGCCCGGCCCTGGGGTTCCGTCGTAGCCGTGCAGGGGCCGGGATCCGGTGCGGGTTCGCTGCCCTCTCCCAGCAGGGACCCGCCCTGAGCCGCTTCCGCTGTGGAAGGGAACCTTTGGAGAGAGGTTTGGGCGCTGCTGCCCCGCGGCCGGGGGCTCCTGCGCCGCTCTGGGTGCGGGTTCCTCCCGTGCTCGGTTCCCGTCCCGGTTATTCCCAGTTTCCCCCCCAGTTCCTCCCGTGCTCGGTTCCCGTCCCGGTTATTCCCAGTTTCCCCCCCAGTTTCGGTGTTCGGCCCCATCAGCGCCTCATCTGGTCTGGGTCTGGAGTTGTTTCCATTGCAGGGATTGATCAGTGTGTTCTTTTCACTAAAAACTTCCTGATCTGAGCTGTTCCGCTTCATCTGTTCCATGATTCCATGAGCCAGCGGCTTCTCCAGGGTGCAGGGCTGTGCTCCCGTCATTGGAATCTCGAGGAGATGCTCAGCATCCATACCTTTTTCCCGCTTTAAGGAATCCCCCTGGAGCTGGCTGGCTGGCCCTCACTGCTGGCGGGGGGGACCTGGCCACGTTGGCATCACTCTTTCCCCTCTGAGCCCTCCAGCACTTGACCATTCTGTGCTGTTCTCTTCTTGAGCTGCTTTAGAGAGAGCTAAGAAAAAGTCATTGGGAGCCCCGAGTTTGTTTCTGTCCTGGGCACTGGAGCTGAACTTCCCAGGGCGGATGCGATAGGACCAGAGCCGGACTTTGTTGTGTTGTGTGTGGGATCGTGGGATGATACCGGGACGGGGCTGCAGACCTCCTGTCTGCTAACGCGCCTTTCTCCCCCTCTCCCGCAGGAAAGCGAGGATGGCATCGAGGGAGACGGTGAGTAATCACTGCCTGGCTGTGCTGTCCGTGTGCCAGATGGGAAACCTGGACAAAACGCCCTCTCCAATGGCCCTGCAGTTGGTGCAGTCCCAAATGTGTACTCATAGCAGTGGGCAAACAGTGGGTGCAGGGGCAGAAAGCCCCAAACTTGTCCTTGCTTCCTCCTGTGCTGGCAGTTGTGTTTGTTGGGAGCACGCTGATGCTGGCCTCTGCCTTGGAGCAGCTGCTCGCTGCCCCTCTGCTTGTTACGCTCACAGAGAAGCTGCATTTCTGCTCCTGCCCTAACACCCAACTCCTTTCTCTCCCCTGCAGCTGTACTCTCGGATTATGAAAGCGCAGAAGACTCCGAGGTAAGAGCAGACTCTGTCCTGGTGTTCCCGGTGTTTGCACCTCACATGAACAGCGCAGTTTGTGTCCCTTGTTTTCCCCCACGCCGTTGGAAGCATTGCCTTTGTCTCAAGGTACCAGCAGCGTGGTCACTGCCACCGCTGCAAGCCCCTCACCGGTGGTTTCTGTGTACAGAGAAGCCACTGTGCTGCTGGGGCGGCTGTAGGACCGTTGTGTTTGGGATACTGAGAGCCATGGCCCAGAAGGAAGTGGAGGATGCGTGTTATGCTTGAACTCAGTGCCGAGTTGAAGCATCCCTCTGTGTGGCAGCTGGAAGGGGAAAGTGCCCTGGGAGTGTTGATAGCTCTGTGCTGGCTGTGTATGGAGCAAATCCCACCTGAGCCCCCTGTATGGGCCCTGTGCCTGAGGTTTTTAGCTCGGAACAGCAAGTTTACCATTTCCAGGCTGTTTAGAGAAGCTGTGGTTTCTAATGATGATGATGATGAAGGTTTTCTAGTGAGAACCCTTCTCTTGAGGCAGCTGCTTTGGGGATGTGGAGGGGCGCAACACTTAGAGACAGCACAGAACAACAAGGCAGATGAAATCAAAGCTCCTGGGGCTGTCCTTTGTCAATTAATCGGTGTCATTAATGAGGATGCTGCAGAGGTGGCACACAGAGGGAAAGGGGCAGCTCCCGCTGGTCACAGTGCAGCAGCTCTTCATGCCTGGAAAGCTGCGTGGAGGCTCCCACTCGCACTGCTGCACATTGGGGGTATTGCGTCACTGCCATGCCAGGATGACTCTGTTCCTGTGCCTAAAAATAATGCCCGGCTGGGTTTCCCCAGCGTAAACAAAAGGAGCAGTTGATGTGCAAATAACGCTGTGTTGAAAGGGAAAAACAGAGCAGTCTTTTTGTTAATCACACGGGGCTATTTTTAGTGTGGGTTCAGCCTCAGCAGGGCTTGCAGGCTCCTGGAGGGTGAAACCAGGTCAGCTCCTGTGAGCTCCCAGTGACTCAGCTGAGTGACTCCAGGGTATTTGGAAGCGGCGCTGGCTGGAGCATGGCCCTGGCGTGGGAAGGAAGGAGTGGTCCAAGGGCCCTCGCTTGCTGTCTCCCTGCCTTTGTGATGGAGCTGGTCCCAGACTGGAAAGCTCAGGCTGTTGGACCTGATATGGATGGGGAGAGGGGTTGGGTTTAGTTTGCTTTTTCCATTAAAATTCAGGGATGAGAAGGACCCGAAGAGCTAATCCATTGCCTTGAGAGGGCAGGTCTTGTAACAACTGGAACAAGGATCTAACTCCAAATCTGGGGACTTGTGTGGGGAAATTCCTGGGGGAGCTATTGCTAAAGGTCCATGTTGGAGTAACTGAGTCTTTTTCAGGCAGAGGAAGAGGATTACAGCGAGGAAGAAAGTTCCAAAGTGGAGCTGAAGCAGGATAGTAATGATTCCTCTGGATCAGCGGCGAAAGCAGAGAAAGGGGATGAGAAACCAGACTCGAAGGGGGCTGTGACTGGTGAGAGGCAAAGCGGGGATGGGCAGGTAGGTGTTAAGCATGTGTTCCTTGGGCCGGGGGAGGCTTCTCACAGGGGGACTGCTGTAGTGGTGAGAGCTGTGATTTTGACAGGAGAGCACTGAACCCGTGGAGAATAAAGTTGGGAAAAAGGTACCCAAGCACCTGGATGACGATGAGGATCGGAAGAACCCAGCTTATATCCCACGGAAAGGGCTGTTCTTTGAGCATGACCTCCGAGGGCAGACGCAGGAGGAGGAGGTCAGGTACGTGAGCATCCCCCATAGGTAAGGGCTCTAAAGTGACAGAGGGGAGGTTGAGATGAGCTCTTAGGCAGAAGTAGGGGGGAAAGAGATGCTGTCTGCTGTGCACACCCGGCCCTAGAACCACTCAGTCTCTGGGCATGGGGTTGGTGGAAGCTGCCGCATTTCCTTTCTAACAGCTTCTTGGGTGCCTCTTGCAGGCCAAAGGGTCGTCAGCGGAAACTCTGGAAGGATGAGGGCCGCTGGGAGCATGACAAGTTCCGGGAGGACGAGCAAGCCCCCAAGACCAGGCAGGAGCTGATCGCACTCTATGGCTACGACATCCGATCAGCGCACAACCCTGACGACATCAAGCCAAGGAGGATGCGCAAACCGAGGTGAGCAGCAAAGTCAAACTAGGGCGGGCTTCTCCCAGAGGGAGGCAGGTCTGAAATCCCAACGTGGGACAGCCCTGTCGATGGCATTGCTCTCTGAGGTGTGACCTCGGTCCTGGGATCTTTAGACATCCCAGGGAGGGTTTCGCTGTGGTACCTTTCACCAGCAATTTGTTTCCAGGTGTTTGTACTATTTTTCCCCCTCAGGTTTGGGAGTCCCCCTCAGCGAGATCCAAACTGGTCCAACGAGAGGCCCAGTAAGCCCCCAAGGCACCAAGGTGCAGACAGCACTTCAGCTGCCCCACGAACCTTCACCAACAGGAGCTCTGCAGGGACGGGGCGGATGCCCCCACCTAGGAACTACCCGAGGCTGGGGGGCTACAAAGAGACCCGTCCGGGCTACCGAGCTTCGGAAGCCAGCGTCCAGCATCTGTCTCGGAACGGTGAGCAAGTGAAACAGGAGAGCAGCTACCGAGGGAAGCGTGCAGAGCAGACCCCACCGAGGGACAAGTCACCCGAGGTGGAAGCAGCACATGTCCACAGCAGCCCTGTAAAGGAGGAGGTTGCTTTGGAAAGCCAAGCCACAGCTGCCGATGCAGCGCAGCCACCACCAGACAGACCAATTGAAAAGAAGTCTTATTCCCGGGCAAGAAGGACCAGAATCAAAGCTGGGGATGCAGGGAAGCTGGCGGATGAAGTGCCCGCTTCGGAAGGGCTGGCTCCTGTGCCTCCAAAACCCGTGCAAGCTGAGACGTCCCTCCCACCAGCCAAGAGCAGCAATTGGGAGTCGCCAGTAGAATCCAGCTTGGATGGACTTGAGCAAGAAATAACCCAACTGAATCTCGCTGAGCAGAACTGGGCTCCGGGGCAGTCTCAGTTCATACAGCCCCGGGAGCTGAGGGGTAAGTGGGTGCTGAGGGGTAAGTGGGTGCAGCCTGTGGGCTTTCTACTACAGCCAAACAGTAGACAGAGCTGAGCCGTGTTTGCCTCAGTCTTGGGGTGGATCCACGACAGGGATGCTGAGAAAGTGCAGTAGAGGTGGTTAGAGGGGACAAAACGGAAGAGAAAAGGGGACTTCAGGAATCACAGTGAGACCGGCCGCTGCAGCCAGAGGCGTTGTTCAGGAGATGAGGAGCCTTGTGCTCGCTTGGCAGGAAGGGTGATGGATAACCAGGCTCCTGCAGTGTCCTCCTAGGAGCAGGAGGGAGCTTTCCTCTGTTTATCAGTGTATTTCCTAGCGTTGGGGTTTAGTTGGCACTAGCTAAGGCCTGGCTGGGATTGGCAAATGAATTTGTGCCTCGTAGGAGGAATCTGCTCCGTTTGCAGCAGCAGGAGGGATTGGAGGCAGAGTTACCCCGTGTGAGCTAAGGACTGAGTTCTAGTTGAGCATCCATGCAAGAGGTCACTCAGGTATAATTATCCCTTAGCAGAATGAGAATCTTTTCTGGGGACTGTTGGAGTTCTTCCCAAGGGAAATGAAACTGGAGCAAGGAGAAGAAAGCGACTCGCTGCTTTCATAAGCATCTCTCGAGGCTTAGGTCATGAAACCATAAGTCATCTTGTACTGGTGCGACTGGCAAGAGCTTTGTGCGAAGACTCTCGGTCTTGACTGTGGCTGTGAGGAGACAGGCTTTAAATGTGTCAGTGGGATGAGAGCTCCAACATGCTGTGATCTGCAGCTGAGATCGTGGACTCCTTATGCTTAAAAATAAAGCGTCTTCACAGATTTAGCACGAGCTGCAGTAGGAGACCACTTTGTCTGTCAGGACATCCTACTCCACTGTCCCTTTGGTTTCTTCCTAGCAGAGAGGGCAGGGTTCTGGGAGGCCTTTGGCTGGCATGGGCTGTGTGCCCGTGCGTGTATTTGCAGTACCAGTGATCCGTGGGCACTTCCACTGTTTGTTTTGTCCACTTTGGCTCCCTTGGTATCACCTGGGATTAGCTTGGCACCGTGCTTTTAAACGTGTGCCAGAACTCTCTTGTTTGGATTCAAAGGAGCCCGTGCTAAAAGTGGTTACACCCTGGAGTGGGTTTAAACTGCAGCTTGCCCAGTCCCACGTGGCTCCTTGTTTCTGCTCTGAAGAGATCCTTGTTTTGGCAGGAACTGGGCTGGTAGATGAGGACCTGGATTTCAGGCTGAGGGCTTCTTTTTGTTAGCCAGATTTCGAAGGTGTTGAGCAGCATGGGTGATTGCAGAGTGACACAACAGCTCATTTGTACTGAGACAGTTCAAATTGGAGCTGAGGAGATGAAGTTGTCAGAAGGTTCCTTGTCATGGAAGCAAGAGCTCTGCCTATTGGTAGTACGATCACGTCCCCAGGCTGCCGCCACCTCCTGGTATCTCCCTTGTTGAGCGAGGTGGCTCTTCCCTGGGAATAAATGCAAACCATAATAACCAGTTTGTTTCTTCCTTAGGTATTCCTAACCACCATATGCACGTGGGAACTGGGCCACCGCCTCAGTTTAACAGGATGGAGGAAATGGTAAAGCATGTTGCGTGGAGCGTGACTCTTGCTTTTAGAAGCGCGGAAGCCCGGCATGGCGTGTAATTGTTTCTGGGTTGTAATTAGAGGCTGCCGGTGACACCCCAGCCTTTCCCTTTTGTGGGTGGTCCCAGTTCTTGCTGTGTGACCCACATTAGAGGTTCGCAGGGGCTGGAAAGGGCTGGAGGGTTCCTGACCCTCACCGATGCCTTTGGTCTCTTTCAGGCCGTGCAGGGGGGCCGTGTCAAACGCTACTCGTCGCAGCGGCAGAGACCACCGGTGCCAGAGCCTGCCCCCCCCATGCACATCAGCATCATGGAAGGGCACTACTACGACCCACGTGAGTGCTTCCATCCTGCTCCTGGGGCTCTGTGTGCAACTGGAGCAGGAGTCCCCCCGCTCCTGTGAGGGTCAGGGATTTTGTCATTATCTCATACAGTAAATGAAAAGGTGGCTCTGAGCCTCCCTCATTGGTGTCGTAACCCACCGGAATAGAATCAGTGGTACCACCTCCCCTCTCTCGTCTCTAGGACACTGCTTTCCTTCACAAAAACTGGGATTTAAAATTAACTTGAAATCCGAGCAATGTCTTTGACATTTAAGAGTGGGGAGAATTACAGAGCAATGGATGAGGAATTTACTCCAGCATTTCAAGTGCAAGAGAAGAAATTCCCTGAGTATTCTCCTGCTTTGTAAAAGGAGTAGGAGGCTTTTCTGTTGGAAGCGGGTAGCATCTGTCAGCCTGGTAGACTGCGTGTGCCGATGGGAATGTGGTTTGCAGCGCTGCATCTTGTCCCTGTGGCTGTTAGGGCGGGCATGTGACTTGCTGCAGTAGAACAAAACTGGTTGGAGCTTTTCCTTACCAACTGTTGTGTGTTGCAGTACAATTCCAGGGACCAATCTACACCCACAGTGAGAGCCCAGCCCCGCTGCCACCCCAGGGGATGATCGTACAGCCAGAAATGCACCTCCCTCATCCAGGTGAGGAACCAGCTTCCCAACACAGACGTGATACCAATGTGATTGTGCTCAGCCTGTACCAGGGAGCAGATCACTCTGGTTCCACACAGCCTCTTGTCACTGGGGGAATCCATTTTGCCTTTTTCTGCGGCATGGAAGAGACCTGCTTCCCTCACGCACTGTGAGGCTGAATCAGTGTAAAGTCAAAGGAAAGAAAAAGGGGCATTTCTGGCTCTCGCAGCCAGCACAGAACTGAGGGCATCCGACTGTTTTGGCAGGCTCTAGCTGGATGTTTGCACGTCTTGCACAGACCTTCCTGCCTGAGCTGCTGCCCCTTCAGTGGGGGTGCTTGGCTCTGCCAGCTGCTGTGCTCGGCTGGTCCTTCAGTCCCTGATGCTTCTGGGTCAGAAAAGCAGAAACGAGAGCTGTTGAATTGACATTTCTCCATCTTCCCACAAAAACTGTTTCCTGAAGGGGATGTGCTGACCTGGGGCTGTGGCTGGTTCAGGGAATTGGGACCCCGCGCTGGGGAAGAAGCTGTGCTCCGCCGTGCTGAGAAGCGCTTTCTCCTTCCCTTTCTCCTCCCTCCTCTTCCCTCTTTTCCTCCCCCTTCTCCTTTTCCTTCCTCCCCCTTCTCCTTTTCCTTCCTCCCCCTTCTCCTCTTCCTTCCTCCCCCTTCTCCTCTTCCTTCCTCCCCCTTCTCCTCTTCCTTCCTCCCCCTTCTCCTCTTCCTTCCTCCCCCTTCTCCTCTTCCTTCCTCCCCCTTCTCCTCTTCCTTCCTCCCCCTTCTCCTCTTCCTTCCTCCCCCTCACACCACACTAAGCATGTTCTCCTCTCATCCCAGGTTTACATCCGCACCAGACACCAGCCCCCATGGCCAATCCCGGGCTGTACCCTCCGCCCGTCTCCATGCCCCCGGGGCAGCCCCCACCGCAGCAGCTGCTGGCACCAACTTACTTCTCCCCTCCTGGAGTCATGAATTTCGGGAATCCTGGCTATCCCTACCCGCCGGGAGCGCTGCCCCCTCCACCCCCTCCCCATCTCTATTCCAACACGCAGGTAAGCAGCTGCCGTTGCACATCCTGCCCTGAGCAGGAGCTGTTGGAGGCAGGTGGCATCCTCTGCAGTGTGGATGTACCCTCTGGATTGCTGGGAAAGGATGTGGAGCAGCTGGGCTGCTCTGTGGTGGGAGGTTGTTCACTGTCATCCCTCTCCCTCTTTGGGGTGGGTAGCTGAAACGGGTGACAGCCAGGGCTGCTGTACCCTGAAATTAGGGATAGTGGATGAAATGCCTTTATTGGTGGGTCTCAGAGTTGAGGCCTTCTGCAGGACAGGGGAACAGCCCACTGGGAGCCTGTGACCTTCTACATCCCCTCCAAGTTGAAAATAGAAGCTGCCCCATCCCTGGCGGTGTTCAAGGCCAGGTTGGATGAGGCTTGGAGGAACTTGCTCTAGTGGAAGGGGATTGGAATTGGATCAGCTTTAAGGTCCCTTCCAACGCAAACCAGGCTATGAAAATGGCTTTGGAAGCCGTTTCCATTTGAGACGGGGGCAGGAGGCTGGAAGCTGCCCGCTGCTGTTCTTTGGAAGGCCCTTGATGTGCGCAGCGCGGGGCTGGCTCTTCCTGCTCCCTGTCCCCCCTCTGTGTCCGCAGAGCTGCTGGGCAGGGAGGAGGAGCGCGCTGCTCCCGGGAGCAGCACACGGCTGACACGCAGTGGCAGGCGGGAGAGATGCACGTTCCCAAGCCCCGCAGCCTTTCTGACCTTCCCTGCGTCCATCCCGCTGCCCTGGCAGGAACCAGCCTGGTTTGGGGACATGATCCCGAGCCCCCTGCCCCTGGAGGGGGTCTGGGTGTGCTGAGGAGCCATTACCTGCCTCGTCCAGGCAGAAAACGGTAGCTGCTGCTCTGCAAAGCGCAGATGTTCTGTGGCAGCTGGGAAACGGTGGGGGGTGAAGGAAACCCATCTATGAACTTCAGTCTGATGTGGCTGTTGGCTACTGCAGCCTGGCCCTGCCCCGAGGCCCTGGGGAGGGGCAGGGGTAAGCGATGGTCCTCTGTGAGGTGTAAGCGCTGCTGTTCTTTGTGACCCTTGTGGAGCACAGCACAAACCGAGCCCGGTCCCTCTGTGACTGCTCTCACCTTCAGTGCTTGGTGGTGGCATCTTGTCACAGCCCAGCTTTGCGCCGTTAACGTGGTGCTCGCACAGGGGACGCAGGTTTCTGTGTCCCCCCAGCACTGACCCTTCTGCCCTCTGGGGAGCGCAGGCCCAGTCCCAGGTGTATGGAGGGGTCACCTACTACAACACTGTCCAGCAGCAAGTGCAGCCCAAGCCTTCTCCTCCTCGAAGGACATCCCAGCCTGTGACTATCAAGCCACCACCTCCTGAGGTACCATCCCCTCGGGACGAACCCGTGCATGTGTGATGCTGAGCCCTCGGGATGCGCGCGGGGCTGCAGTCTCCCTCTCCCATCCCATATAACGCGTTGTTCCAGGGAAGTCTTAACCTGTCTGATCTTTGACATGTCCCATACTTCAGCTTCTCGTTGCAGGTGGTAAGCAGGGTTCCAGTTAAGTTGAGTTTCTAAATACTTTAAAACTAAACCCGCATAAAAAGTAAGTCCAAAGTTGACTCTTGCTTATTTTGTTTTGTTTTATTTGCTCAGGGTAGAGAGCAGAGCACTTTAGAGAGAGAAAAATCCAGTCCTAAGCTAGAAGGCAGTGACTTCTCTGGAAGAGTAAGAGTCAAGACTTTAGTAGATAACCCAGGCAGCAGACTTAAAGGCTTTCCAGAGGCGAGAGCTGTTTCTCTGTGCTGTGAATGATTTCCTCGCCCTGCTCCTGTGAGCTGTGTGTGTGCCAGGGTGCCACGTGGGGGTTTAGTTTCCTTTCCCCGTGCCTTGCTCAGCATGTGGGAGCGGAGGGAGCCGGAATCGCACAAGAAGCCCCACAGACCCGGGCGGGCGTGTGCCAGTGGTGAAGGGCTGGGGACATGCAGTGCGGATGCTCTCATCCCCTTGGTCAGAGCATTTGAAAGGCCTCGTGATGGGAAGGTGTTTAACCCTGAGGAGAGCAGGGCTGGAGGGGGCTGGTGGTGCCCACATTGGGCACAGGGGGAAGCCGGAGGCATGGGCGGGCGGTGGTTGTGTTTTGGCACCTGGCTGAGGAGGGTGTTCACGTGCAGCCCCCGCGCTGGTATTGGTGCAGCCTAAAACCTCCGCTTCTCCTTCCTCTTCCCCACCAGGACAGCAAAGGTGACAAATCCAAGGAGAGGAGCAACACGTAGAGATGCAGCCGTGGGAATCCCGGCGCCAGCCTCAGCGCCTCGGCAAGGAGGAAGCTCCTGGGGAAAGGCTTCTTCCCTGTGCGTAGGTGAGGCAGCGGGAGGAAATCAGCTGCACTGTCTCGTGCTCAGGGCCAGGCACCTTCCCCCTCTGGTTTTACCGGTGCCCTCCCAGACATCATCTCGCTGCTGCTGATCTGCCCTCCTTCCCCTCCCTCCCTGCGGAGTCAACCCCCAGGGCCTTGGCCACAAGCTCTCTCAGCTTCCCTCTCCCTACAGAATGTCTGCCCTTTCCCCTCCCTAGGATGTTAAACTCCATTGGCTCCATGGTGGTCTCTGGTTTTATTTAAGAAATGAACCAGCTCCTTCAGTAAAGCTGATTTGTTTCTTTTTGGGTATTTTGGATCTGTTTGTCTGCCTAATGGGACCATCGCATCCCCCATCCCCCCGCGGAGACAGCTGAGAAGTTCATTCTAATTCTCTTTTATAATTAGCAAGTTTATTTCTGCCATTGTTAAGGCACGGGGAGGGCAGCTGAGCCATCGGGGGCTGTTGGAACGCGCTGCCTCCGCAGCCATCACTTAATTTAGAAGCTCCTTTTTCCGAACAAGCCCCGTTGGTAACTTGTGTCATTGGTGGTTTCTGTCCACGTCTGTGCAAGCTTTCGGCTCCCGTCAATGGGAATCCACGGGCGCAAGCGCGAGGTGAGCCCCTCGCCGCTGCCACAAGCACACCCTGCAGAGCAGGGCGAGGTTTCCTCCCGCACCTCTGCCAAATCAGCAGCGGGGAGGGAGCTTTACGGGCACCCCGGCCCCTCGAGGCTGCCCGAGCAGCTCTGCCAGCCCACAAACCAGCCAGACGGGGCGAGCGGAGCAGAGCTGCTCCCAGCACTTGGGTGTTGCTGCTGGGGAAGTGGAAGGGGGTGGTGGAACCCGCCCTGACGCATCCAGCATCCAGCCTGGGCTCCCAGCCCCAGCAGGAAGCATTTGCCACCACGTAAACCAGCGCTCCCTGGGACCTCGCGGCTTTGGTTTCCCTGTTAGCGCTCGGCACAGCGATGTGGCACCGCGGTGCCGGCTGCACCAGCTCTGCAGCAGCATCCCACCAGCTCCCGCTCCCACTCAGGCTTGGCCAGTATCCTTGTGGATACGTTGGCAAATTGCAGTTAGGAAGCTTGGTGAGGGCAGGCTGCCAATCCCTGCTGATCCCGGCTGCGTCGGGCACGTGCTGGGGCAGCCTAGGGAGGTGGCAGCTGCTGGCACAGGAGAGCAGGAGCATCCTTGCTCCGAGCAAGTGGCATCATCTTGGCCTTGGAGTCCCCATCTGCGCCAGGGGAGGGTGCCCAGGGCCCACCTGCCTGCGCTCGGGTCCAGATCTCCTCCTGCATGCCCGGCTTTCCAGCAGAAATCCCTTCTTTGTTCCTTGTTTGTAACTCCGTGACCTTTTCGTACCTAATCCCAGGCGTCCAGGCAGGAACCCCCTCGTGTTCTCCATGTAACCGTTTCTCTGCCTTAAGGCTGGAAGTGAATCGTTGACAGATTGGTCCTGGTGGCTGAAGTCCTGGGACCTTACAGCACTGTGATGGGGTTTGGGTTTGTCTCTTTGGATTCCTGTCCCGTAGAGGTGCACATTTGTAACCGGTGTTGTATTGGATGAGAACGCGTTTCAGAAAGCAGCCGGCTCTCTCGTCTCTCTTTCCCTGCACCGTCTGCTTCCAAAGGAGAACCGGCATCGCTTCCGCTGCGCTGCCGCGGGCCGGGAGCTGCTGCTGGGGCTCCAGCCCGTCCCGGAGCCCGGCTCTGCCCTGGCTCAGCGCACAATGAGCCCCCTGCTCACTGCAGGGGAAGGAACAAACGTCGTGGAGGCGGCGCGGGAGCTGCCGCCTGCGCTCCGCTGCGCTGCTGCCTCCCTCCAACGCGGCTTCCCACGGCAAACGGGGCTGTGCGTGGCACCTACCCCGCTCTGCAGCCCTCCCCCGCGCCCCAGCCGAGTGGGGAGCAGCGTGGGGGCCGCCCGCCTGCGGTGCTGGGGGGGAAGGATGGACCCCCCATGCCAAAGCGCGCTCCCCCTCTCCGAACGCTGGGAAGCAGCTTAAGGCTCTGGGTCGGGGCGTGTGTCTCTCTCTCGGTGTAATCTTTGCCTCCTACTGTTTTAAGCAGCGCCCGGAGGCTTCGTGCCCCCCCCCCCCCCCGCAGCTGCAAATGGAGGCGCAGGCTTTGGGAGGGAAGCGCCTGCTCCAGATCCCAGCTCATTAAGAGGAATAACAGCAAATTAATTAAGCCAATAGCTCGCGCTGCTCCAGCGGTGCCCCCGTCCCTGAGGAGAGCTGGGATGAGCCAATGGGCCCCCAATCTGGGGCGCGTTCCCTCGGCACGATGCTGTTTGCACCCAGAGCCTGGCAACCTCCTCCGGCTGCCCCGTGCGGTGGGGATGGAGGAGCTGCGTGGGATTGGTTTGGGGTCTTGGGTGGGATGGGGGGTCAGAAGCACCATGGGGTGGAGGAGAGCTGCGCTGTGCCAGGCTGTGCCATCCCACCAGGGCCCATGCAGCGGAGATGGGGATGCAGGGACACATTTTGCTGCTTTCCCGCCGCCGCATGGATGGAGTTGCCAAGCAACTGCCGGGTGCAGGCGAAGCGGGAACAAAGCAGGAGCGGCCGGGACCCCCGTACCCCATCCCTGGATGGGCAATGGCGTCAGCCGCTGTGTTCCCCCGTCCTTTGCCACCACCCCACCCCGCAGCGGCAGGTTTGCAGGGCATGGACTCTGGGGATGGATGGGGACGTGCAGGATCTGTCCCCCCCGTTGCTGTCCCCACTGTAGCCGTGCCCAGGGGGGTGCGGAGCCGGTTCCGGAGGTGTCGGGGCGCGGGCACGGAGGGTGCTCGGCACCAAGGGGACGTTACTGCAGCTCAGCCCCGGGCGGGCGCCGTGTCCCGCCCTGCCCTGCCCCGGCGCCTGCCCGGCTCCTGCCCCGGCTCCTGCCCCAGCACGCCGGCCCGGCAGGAGCTGCCCCGACCTGCCCGCCCTGCCCCGGGGGTGCCCGCGCTACGGTGGGGGGCCCGGCACCCCCCCAAGCCCTTTCCCACGCTGCCATGGGGGGCAGAGAGCTGGGCCGGGGGGGGGTCACCGCGTACATGGGGATGTGACCCCATAGATGGGACACTGGGGAGGGGACACCGTGGGGGGCGCAATCCGAATGTGCGCCCCAGGGGATGAGGGGGGTGGGGATGTGACATGGATGTGACACCGTCCACTGGGGGGGGGGGCGCAGTGTGTGCCATGAGGGGGGACTCGGGCACTGGGGAGCTGCGGGGGCTCTGCCGCCGCGTCCCCCGCGTGTGCCTGAAGCCGTGTGGCCGCGTCCCGGTGCTGCGGGGCGGGGAGGGGGGGGTACGGAGGTTGTGCAACGCATCGCGGCTGAGGGCTGCTGCGGGTGGCGGGGGGGGGGGCGGGACGGGACACGGACGGACGGAGCGCGTCCCGGTGCCGCCGCATCCCAGCGCTCCGGTGCCGGTGCGGCGGGGGCGGGCAGGTGCCGGCGGCGGGGCCGGGGGCGGCAGCGGGGCGGGGCGGCGGTGGGGCGGGCGCTACCGGCGGGGCCGCGGGGCGCAACGCGGGGCGGGCGGGGAGCGGCGCCGGGGCCCGAGCCCGACCGGAGCCGCGCCGCCGCCGCCGCCGCCGCCGCCGCCGCCGCCGCCGCCGCCGCCGCCGCCGCCGCCGCCGCCCATGGCCCCCTGAGCCGCCGCCGCTGCCGCCGCGCCCGGGCGGCCATGAAGCCGCTGGAGAAGTTGCTGAAGAAGCCGGGCTCGCACCTGCCCGCCCGCCCCGCAGCGCCGGCACCGGCAGCGCGGCGGCAGAGCCTATCGCGCCCTCCCGCATCGCCCGAGGAACCGGCGGGGCCCGCGGGGCCGCAGCCGGGGGGCGAGGGTCGGTGGTTGGAGCTGCGGCCGCCCGAAGCGCCGCTTCGCTCCCCCGAGGACCCATCCCCGGTTGGGGACCGGGACCGGGAGCCACCGAGCCCGGAGCCGCCGCCCGCCGCCCGCTGCTGCTGCGGCTTCGGCCCCGCCGCGCCCGCGCCCCCCGAGCGGCTCCTGTCCGCGCTCCTGGAGCGGCTCCCGGCGGGCGGAGCTCACGGCCGCGGCTGCGGAGCAGGTACCGGCGGGACCCCCGGGAGCGGCGGCCGCGGGGGGTGCCCGGTGCGGGGAGCGCGGCCCTGCGCTGCGCTGCGGTGCGGGAGGCCGGGGGCGATGCGGCGGCGCTGGAGGTGGTGGTGGGGGGGGAAGGATTTGATGGGCGCCCACCCGCTGCCGCCGCGGGATGCGCAGGGGGATGCGGGGTGGGAGAGCGGCGGCGGGAGGCGCCGGGTGCCCGGTGCGGTGCTGGCTCCGCGCTGGGGGCGGGTGCGTGCCCGGTTCTGGTGCCAAGGTCAGGCTGGGAGCGCGCCAGGCCGAGGCGCGCCAGGGTTGGGGTGGGCAGGGTCCCACCGGGCACCGCCGCGGCGCGGTGGGGGGGGGGGAGCAGTGCCGGGGCTCGGGGGCTGTGCCAGGACCGGACGAGGCCGATGTCGGCCGCCACCGACTGCCGCCGCACGGCGCGGGCGCCGTGGGTCGGTCCCGAACATCCCGGTGCTAAAATGAGCCCCGGTGCGAGCGGCAGAGCCGGGGCCGGGCGGACGCCGCTTCTCTCCGGCATCTGCTTCCCGGTGCCCCGGTGCCATCGCGCCGCGGCTCTTTGTGCCGCGGTGCTGCGGTGGGTTTGGGTGTTGGGTGCTCCCACCCCATGGGGACCCCCGCTGGGCTCCCGGGGAGCTCCATCCCGCCGCCAGCCCCGCGCTGCAGGGATGCCCCGGGCCGGGGTGGGGTTCACCCCCCGACACGATGGAGCCTTCGGGAAGGGGCGAAATGGAACTGGCAGCGCCGGGCCCTGCCTGCACCAACACGCTGCCAGGCCCGGCCCTGCGGTGCCTGGGCTGGCAGGGAGCGGGGCAGGAGCCAGTGGGGGGGGTCCGGAGGCTCCCCCCAGCCCGGTGTAGGAAACCTGTCCCTGTGGCTGCTGCAGAGGGATGGGGAAACTGAGGCAGGGCTGGAGGGTGCTGCAGCCAGGATGGGGGGCTCGGTTCTTTCTGCACCCCAGGGTAGGTCTGGGGGTCCCACGCTGCCCCTGCCTGCCCCAGCACAGATACGGGGTGCTGGACGTGGTGCTGGGGGCCGGGCTGGGTCCTGCCTGTGCTCCAGACTGCTGTGCCCTGCTTTTGGTGGCATCCTGTCTCCCATGGGCGCTGTGCCCTGGCATGGTGGCACTGGGGGAGCCTCAGCCCCAGCTCGGCACAGCTCCGTGGCCGGGTTAATGGGCCGGGGCCTGGGGGATGCTTGAGAGGGCCCTGGGAGGGACCGTGCTGTCCCATCACCGTGGTGCTGGGGCTTAGGGCACAGCCCTGGGCACCCATCGGCCGGGACCTGCTCAGGGTCGAGGGTTGTTCTGGTGCTGGGGAGGGAGCGGTGCCCGGTCCAAAGGGCACTGGGTGCTGGCGCTGATGGGATCACCGCTGGGATCGGCCCCTCGGCTCACCCGGCTGTGCCATCAGCAGCACGGGGGGGGGGTGGTCCATGTTTCCCGGTGTCATTGGCATTGCCCCCCTTGGCTGCCCACTCTGATGGGGGGCAGGACCCCGGGGATGCTGCTGGGGGGCTGTGTGGGGTGCGGTGCCCACTTCTGCCCCCCAATCCCCCCCCCCAGAGTCGCTGCTGGATGACATCGTGCTCACACACTCGCTCTTCCTGCCCACCGAGCGCTTCCTGCAGCAGCTGCACCAGCAATATCCTTGGGGGGGGGGGCACGCTGGGGGGGTGGCATGAGAAGGGCATCAGAGTGCAATGAGAGTGGGCACAAGGATGCAGTGGGAAGGGTCTAAGGTTGGGCATAGGGAACGTATGGGGGCGGTACAGGGGTGAACATGAGGGTGCAACCAGGAGGGCTTCGGGGTGGGCATGAGAGCGCCATGGGGGTGAGAAGGTGATAGGCGCAAGGGCGGGCACGGAGGGAGGCAGGAGGGTGCTGCGGCGGGAGCAGTAAGTGGGGGAATTGGGGTGCCATGGGGCGCACGTACGGGTTCGAGTCCAGCGGGGTGGGCACAGGGACCCTCGCAGGGGGTGCCCGGGGTCCCTCCGTGCCGTGGGGTCTTCCTTGACGGCGCCACCTTCGTGCTGCCGCGCTGGGAGGACGGGGCCGGGCTGCGGCGCAAGCGGGCGGTGCTGGCAGTGCTGCTGCACTTCCTCGAGACCTACAAGGGGCTGCTGCAGGAGGAGGAGAGCGCCGGGAAGGTGATCAAGGTGGGTGCCCCCCCTCCATGCACCACCCCCTCCATCTCCTCCTCCATCTCCCCCCCGGTGCTGAGCGCCTTTCCTCCCCCCCCCAGGAGCTCTACCTGCTCATCATGAAGGACACATCCCTGTACCGCGACCTGGAGGATGAGATCCTCAAACTGCACCAGCTCGTGGAGACCGTGGAGCTCAAGTGAGCGGGGAGGAAGTGGGGGGGGGCCCGTGTGGGTCGGGGGGGCCCTGGGAGGGACAAGGAGCCGAGCATCAGCAGCGGCCCTTTGGGAAGGAGCGAGGCCGGGGGGGGGCTCCGGCTGTGCCGCGGCTCCTGCCTGACCCCGACCCGTGCCGCAGGGAGGCCGACGAGACCCCCCCCCCGAACAAGCAGGTGAAGCCGCTGTTCAGGCACTTCCGCCGCATCGACTCCTGCCTGCAGACGCGGGTGGCGTTCCGCGGCTCCGACGAGAGTGAGCGGCAGCGGAGAGGGGCGGGACGGGGGCTGGGATGGGACCCGGGGGCTGGGATGGGGGCTGGATGGTGGGATGGGGGCTGGGATGGGTGCTGCGTGTCGGGATGGGTGCTGCGTGTCGGGATGGGTGCTGGATGCTGGAATGGGCGCTGGGATGAGTGCTGGGATGGGTGCTGAGTTTCAGGATGGGTGCTGGATGCCGGGATGAGTGCTGGGATGGGTGCTGGATGGTGGGATGGGTGCTGCGTGTCGGGATGGGTGCCGGGATGGGTACCGGGTGCTGGGATGGGGGCTGGATGGTGGGATGGGTGCTGCGTGTCGGGATGGGTGCTGGGTGCTGGAATGGGCGCTGGGATGAGTGCTGGGATGGGTGCTGAGTTTCAGGATGGGTGCTGGATGCCGGGATGAGTGCTGGGATGGGTGCTGGGTGTCAGGATGGGTGCTGGATGGTGGGATGGGTGCTGCGTGTCGGGATGGGTGCTGGATGCTGGAATGGGTACTGGGGTGGGTGCTTAGATGAGTGCTTGGATGAGTGCTGGGATGGGTGCTGAGTTTCGGGATGGGTGCTGGATGCCGGGATGAGTGCTGGGATGGGTGCTCGGTGTCAGAATGGGTGCTAGATGCCGGGATGGGTGCTGGGATGGGTACTGCATGTCGGGATGGGTGCCGGATGCTGGAATGGGTGCCAGGATGGGTATCAGGTGCTGGGATGGGTGCTGGATGCTGGGATGGGTGCTGGATGCTGGAATGGGTTTTGGGTGCCAGGATGGGTACCAGGTTGGGTGTTGGGTGCCAGGATGGGTGCTGGGATAGATGTTGTATGCTGGAATGGTTTTTGGGTGCCTGGATGGGTACCAGGTTGGGTGCTGGGTGCCAGGATGGGTGCTGGGATAGGTGCTGTATGCTGGAATGGTTTTTGGGTGCCTGGATGGGTACCAGGTTGGGTGCTGGTGCCAGGATGGGTTTTGGGTGCCAGGATGGGTGCTGGGATAGGTCCTGGATATGTTTTGTGTGCTGAGATGGATGCTGGGTGCTGGGATGGCTGCTGGGATAGGTCCCAGATGTGTTTTGGGTGCTGGGATGGGCAATGGGATAGGTCCAGGATGGGTTTTCGGTGCTGGGATGGGTTTCAGGTGCCAGGACGGGTGCTGGGTGCCGGGTTCTCCCCCCGGCTGCCAGCGGCTGCAGTGAGCAGCGCCTGCCCCGTGCCTCAGTTTCCCCATCCCACCTCTCCTCAGTCTTCTGCCGCGTGTACATGCCCGACCACTCGTACGTGACCATCCGCAGCCGCCTCTCGGCCTCGGTGCAGGACATCCTGGCCTCCGTCACCGAGAAGCTGCAGTACTCGGAGGAGCAGAGCGCCCGCGAGGACGCCCTCATCCTCGTCACGGTGGCCTCATCCGGAGGTGCCCGCGGGGCCCGGGGGGTGCTGTGGGCAGGGGTGCGCAGGGGGCTGGCTGGGTGCTGACCCTCTGCCCGCAGAGAAAGCCGTGCTGCAGCCCAGCGAGGAGTGCGTCTTCACCACCCTGGGCATCAACAGCCACCTCTTCGCCTGCACCAGGGACACCTTTGACTCATTGGTGAGCACCGCGTTGCGCCGGGGAGTGAGGGGGCTCCGGCATCGAATCATAGCATCATAGAATAGTCAGGGTTGGAAAGGACCTTAAGGTCATCCAGTTCCAGTCCCCCCTGCCATGGGCAGGGACACCTCTCACCAAACCATGGCGCCCATGGCTATGTCCAACCCGGCCTTGAACACTGCCAGGCATGGAGCATTCACAGCTTCCCTGGGCAACCCATTGCAGTGCCTCAGCACCCTCACAGTGAAGAACTTCTTCCTCATATCCAATCTAAACTTCCCCTGTTTCAGTTTGAACCCGTTACCCCATGTCCTATCACTACAGTCCCTCATGAAGAGTCCCTCCCCAGCATCCCTATAGCCCCCCTTCAGCTACTGGAAGGCTCTGAGGTCTCCACGCAGCCTTCTCTTCTCCAGGCTGAACAATGATCAGAGCATCCCTGTTCCCAACATCCCATCACAGGTACCGTTGCCGGAGGAGATCCAGGTCGTCCCAGGGGATACAGAGATCCACCGCGTGGAGCCGGAGGACATCGCCAACCACCTCACCGCCTTCCACTGGGAGCTCTTCCGCTGCATCCATGAGGTTGGGCGGTGGGGGGTGTGTGTGTGTGTGTATGTTTGGGGATGGGTTTGCACCGCGGTGCACGGGGCAGGGGGGGGCTCTGACGCGATGCGGATCCCCCCACGGCAGTTGGAGTTTGTGGATTATGTGTTCCACGGGGAGCGGGGCCGCCGGGAGACGGCCAACCTGGAGCTGCTGCTGCAGCGGTGCAGTGAGGTGCAGCACTGGGTGGGCACTGAGCTGCTGCTCTGCGAGTCCCTGGGCAAGCGCGCCCACCTCCTCAAGAAGCTCATCAAGATCGCTGCCATGTGAGTGTGGGGATGGGGGGACTCCTGGGGGGGGGGGGGGGTCCCCATCTGCTCCTCACCCTCTGCCCCCCCCCCTCCTTCAGATGCAAGCAGAACCAGGACATGCTGTCCTTCTACGCCATCGTCATCGGGCTCAACAACGCTGCCATCAGCCGCCTGCGCCTCACCTGGGAGGTAAAGGTGTGGGGGGTGCCTGGGACCCCTTTGGGTGCTCCTGGGACCCCTTTGGGTGCTCCTTTCCCCCCTCGGATGCTCCCGGCCACCCCCTGGATGCTTCTGGGCCCCTCTGGATGCTCCTGGGACCACTTTTGGGGCTCCTGGGACCTCTTGGATGCTCCTGGGCCCCCCTGGATGCTCCTGGGCCCCTCTGGATGCTCCTGCCCCCCCCCGGATGCTCCTGGGGGCCCCCCGGATGCTCCTGGCCCCCCCCAGATGCTCCTGGCCACCCTCCGGATGCTCATCCCCCCGCCCCCCCCCCCCCCCCCGCTGTGTCTTGCAGAAGCTCCCAGGGAAATTCAAGAACCTGTTTCGGAAGTTCGAGAACTTGACGGTGAGGGGGGGGCCTGGGGGGGGGGCAGCACCCCGTGGGCAAGGGATGGTCCCACACCACCCGTTCCCAGGCCCTATGCCCACTGTTGCCAATGGGATGGGAGAGCAGGGGGTTGGCACCCATAGGGAGCTGCTCCCATTGTTCCCCCCCGCCAGGACCCCTGCAGGAACCACAAGACGTACCGGGAGGTGCTGGCCAAGATGAAGCCCCCCCTCATCCCCTTCGTGCCGCTCATCCTCAAAGGTGAGGGGGGGGCGCAGGCTGTGCCCGGAGGGGGCTGCGGTCCCACTGCTGCCCCATTGGCCCCCCCTCACCCCTCTGCTCACCCCCAGATCTGACCTTCCTGCATGAAGGCAGCAAAACCCTCCTGGATGGGTTGGTCAACGTGGAGAAACTGGTGGGTGTCCTTCGGGGGGGGCGGGGGGGCACAGCCGTGGGGCCCCCGGGGTGAAGCTGGGGATGGGGAACCACACTGAGGGGATGGGGGGTGTGTGTGCAGGGTCCATGGGGTGCAGAATATGGGTCCCTGGTGATGGTGATGCCCCAGGGCAGGGTCCTGGGGGGTGTGAATGGTCCGGGGGGGTGCTGGGGTCTCACCGAGGGTGCTCTGTGCCCAGCACTGCATCGCTGAGAAAGTGAGAACCATCCGGAAGTACCGGAGCCGCCCGCTCTGTGAGTATGGGGAGGGGGAGGTACGGGCCCGGCCCCACATCCCTGCTGCTGGCTCTGGGACGGGGATGTGCCTGGACCCGCATCAGCTCATCTCTGCATCCCTTCATCCCCATCACTGCATCTCCATCCCTTCATCCTCTGCATCTCTGCATCACTTCATCCCCATCTCTGCATCCCTTCATCCCCATCTCTGCATCTCCATCCCTTCATCCTCTGCATCTCTGCATCCCTTCATCCCCATCTCTGCATCCCTTCATCCCCATCACTGCATCTCCATCCCTTCATCCTCTGCATCGCTGCATCCCTTCATCCCCATCTCTGTATCTCCATCCCTTCATCCTCTGCATCGCTGCATCACTCCATCCCCATCTTTGCATCCCTTCATCCCCATCTCTGCATCTCCATCCCTTCATCCTCTGCATTGCTGCATACCTTCATCCCTGCATCCCTGTTCCCACGTCTCTGAATCACTGTCCCCATGTCTCTGCATCACTTCATTCCCATCCCTCTATCCCCAAATCCCTGCATCCCCCCATCCCTGTGTTCCCATCCCGGTCCCCTTCCTCCATCCCTCCATCCCATGTATCACTTCTTTCCCATTCCTTCAACCCTGTATCCCTTCACTCCTGTCCCAACATCCCTGCATCTGCAATTCCACTTCCCTCTATCCCTGAATCCCCATATCCCCACATGCCTTCATTCCCATATCCCTTCATCCCCATTCTTGCATCCTCATCCCCATCCTGGTACCCTTCATGCATCGCTATCCCCCCATCCCTCCATCCCCTTTCATCCTCATCCCTCCCACCCTCCATCCCTTTGCTCCTGTCCCCCCATCCCCACGTCGTGTCCCCCCCCCCGGCTCCCCCCAGGCCTGGAGCTGGATGCATCCCCGAGCCAGCTGCAGACCAAGGCTTACGTGCGGCAGCTCCGCGTCATCGACAACCAGAACCTTCTCTTCGAGCTCTCCTTCAAGCTGGAGCCGGGCGGCCACTGAGGGACCGGGACCCCATCGCGGGGACCCCCATCCCGGGGGGCCCAGGAGCCCCCCAGCACTGACGCACTTTGGCCTGACGCGGGGTGAGGGGCACAGCTGAGCGCTGCCCCCACCCTCAGCACAAAGGGGGGGGGTGTTTGGGGACCCCCGGGCTCATCTCTCCCCCCCCAGTGTCCCCTTGGCACCCCATTGACCCCTTCCATTGATCGCAGTGCCGGGACCAACCCCCCCCCCCCCCGGACTCCGCCCCCCCCTCTATTTTTGTACGTGCCCCCCCGCCCCCCCCCCAGACGTGTATATTTTGTACGGAGCCGCCGGGAATTGTACATTTATTTTTTAAGAAAAAGGAGGAAAAAAGGAAAAAAAAACAAACCCAAAACCCACAAAAAAAACCCAAAAATGGGGGGGGGGGGACGCGGAGCCCCAATAAACGGCTGTCCCGGCCCCTGTCTGATGATGTCATGGCTGGGGAGCGACGTCATAGCTCTGCCCGCTGACGTCATGCCGCTAGCACCGCGTTCGAGGGTCCCGGGGTTCGACCTTCTCAAGATGGCGGCGATGCGGAAAGACCTTCCCAAGATGGCCGCCGCATCGGGCTCATGCGACCCTCTCTATATGGCGGCAGGGAGGAGCCGGCTGCAGTGAACCGGAGACGCTGCTGCTCCGGTCCGAGGGGGCACCTCCGGTCCGCGGCGGCATCTCCGGTCCGCGGCGTCTCGTCCCGGAGCGTGGAGCCCTCCCGGTGCCGCCGCTCTCCCTCCCGCCTCATCCTTGACCTTCCCAATATGGCGGCCACGCTCCGCGCCCTTCCCGCCGCGGCCACTGACCTCCCCATCATGGCGGCGCTCCCCGCCCACATCCGGCGCGGGCGGCGCAGGCGCGGCGGGGGCCGCCATTTTGTCCGTCGGCGGCTGAGGGCCGCACGGCGCCGCGGGGCCGCGGTTCCGGGTGCGGCGGGAGGAGGCCGCGGGCGGTCGGTGAGCACCGGGGGGGGGGGGGGACCGGGACCTGCGGGGGTGAACGTGAGGGGGGTCCGGGACCTGCGGGGCCTCGGGGGTGAGCGTGAGGGGGTGCGGGGCCGCGGACTCGATCGCGTCGGGCCCCGGGGGGGGAGTCCCACGGGTGATGGCGGCGGAGGGGCTGTGAGGGGATCTCCGCTGCTCCCGGTTCCCCCCTTCTCTCCGCACCGCAGGGCTCCGGCTGCGCCTCCTCCCGGCTCCCGTTGTGCCGTTCTGGGCCGGGGGGACCGCGATGCCCCCGGGGTGAGGGACTCAGCCCCGGGGTCCGCGGTCCGGTGTCTCCTCGCGTCCCCCCGTGCAGAGGCGAGCGTGGAGGGGCGCATGGGCGGGCGGTGGGTGCCGCGGTGGAGGCTGGTGCGAGGTGGAACCCTCGGAACCAGCGCCAGGGCCGGGCCGGGCGCAGCGCCGCGGCCCTCGGGACCGCGGTCCTGCTGCGGGTTCGCTTCGGAGCCCTCCGGAGCGCTGTGGTTGTAAGCAAAGGGCAGGAGGAGCTGATTGTTTGCCGTGCGTCCTTTGGGATGGAGGCAGCCGCAGCCTTTCTCCCTGCAAGGACTCAGCAGAATTGATGCTGCTCTGCGCTGTCGGAGCGCACAGCTGCAGAGGTGGCTCCTGCCCGGCCCAGCTGCCTGCTTGTGGGGTTCCCTGCGTGCCTCGCTGCACTCGGTTGGGATGTGGATGGGTTCAGGCTGGGGGGGGACATGTGCTGCACAGGGGTGAGCCCGGCAGAGGGGTTGTATCTGTGTGCCTGGACACCAAGCAGGTCCTCCTCCGGGTCTTGGGGTGATGCTGGTTTTGGGGTTTGCCCCATCACAGCGAACCCAGACCAGGGGGAGACCAGGGTTGGTTTGGGGTACTGAAAGCCAAAGCCCCAGCGGGGCCAGCGTCCTCTCAAACCACTTATTTAACAAGCACTGCTCAGAGACTTATTCGGGGGGGGGGTAACCTCGAATCCCCATGGCTCTTAACCACGGCTCTGCTCCAGCTGCCCCCTTGCTTGTTCCCCCCTCTGACCTGCTTGCACTTCGGGGGTGGGATGCAAACACCTCCTGACCCTCAGCTGATGGATGTGCGGCTCTGAAGGCCTCATGACTGCCCTGCTCCGGGTTATCCCATCCCACCGTCCCGGCGGAAAGTTGTTGGGAAGGGTGCAGCAGCGTCCTCGGGCCAGGTGGAGGCAGAGGTTTTGCACGGAAGTCGTTGCAGTGAACCGCAGCCTGCGTGTGCTGTGCTGAGCCTTGGAGAGCTGCCGCCGTCCCAAATCGGCCTCGTTTTACCTTTGGCAGACTTGGCTGCGGGACAGCATCCGGCCTGGCCCGATCCCTGGTGTGCAGCGGCACCGACGGCTGCCAGAGGGGAGCTGAGCGGAGCTGCCTCCGGCTCAGGGTGCAGATGAGGTGTGAATCCAGCCGGACAGCGCTGCCTGCTGAGCGCATCCTCTGCTTCTCACAGCTTGGCTTCACTCCTGCCTGCCTCAGCCTATCGAGTGTGTGGTGTCCCCGAGGTGTTTCAGTACCGCTGAGCCCCCCCCCGAGCCATCTCATCTCACACCGTGCTCCGGGCCCCCCCCCCGCTCGCAGCCACGCTCTGCTGCTGGAATGCAAAGGCAGAGCCTGTTTTCCCATGGCTGCTCCAGGGCCGGGAGCACAGACCCCTCTTTGTGCCGGGAGGGGTGAGGGGGGGCTGTGGCTTCATCTTGCCACGAACAAACAGCAGCCAATGGCATCCAGAGCGTGCGGAGTGCCCGGACACAGGGGGACCGGTGCCACCTTTATCAGGGAATTGGGTCTGTTTGGGATAGCTTCTGCCACTAAAAGTAGGTCTGCGCCGTGCGAGGCTGCAAAGCTTTCGGCTGCTCTGGGTGCAGGGTGCTGGACCCTATCCCCTGTGTCTCTGTGCCGTGGCATCCTCTGCTCCTGTGGAGTGAGGTGAGGCATTGCCACCACCACCACCCCCCCCCCCGCGCCAGCACCAGGGTGATGGGGCACATTCCAGGTCAGGGCTTGCTTCCCGCTTTGCTTCCCTTTCAAGTGCTGTTGTGGAGGCGCCCTGGTCCTTGTCTGACCTACTTACTTACATCTGGCTGCCTGGAAGGAAGGCAGATTTGCTCTGCCAAAGAAGTAGCTTTGTGTTAGGAAGCAAAGGTGGGAGGAGGGAGCCGGGGAGGGGGGGAAGCGCCCTCCTAGCGAGGGGCTGAGCGTGTTGGGTTTCTCCTGCTGCCTGTGCCAGGGCAGCTCTGGCCCGAGCACAGCTCCAGGGCCTGCTCCTCGCTCGGATGTTGCGAGCACGAGTGGAGAGTTAAACTGCCTTTGCAGAGCTGAACCGGCTCCTTCGGCACCAGCCCCGGGAGGAGGCTGCGGTGTTGGCAACCCAAACCTGCTGTGGGGTCTCCTGCAGCACAGAGGCTGTGGTGCTGGGGCTCGGGTGCTTCTCTGCTTTCTTTGGCTCATCCCCGCTCCCTTTCCTTCCTCTGGTGTCTCCCACATGCAGTACCATAACCATAGGGATCCATGCTGCTCGGCAGGACTGGCTGTACCGGCTGGGGCAGAGGCAGCTCCAGAGGGGCCCTCAAAGGGAAAGGGGAGACGCTGCAGGCAGGTGTGGAGGCTTGCAGGGACCTTCCCTTTCCCCTTTGCCAATGGGAGCAGGTTGAGGGGTTGTGGATGCAGCTCCTAGTGTGGCTCCTGGGTAGTCTGAGCCGTGGGGGGCTGCAGGCACCGTGCTGGGATTCAGCTGCTGCTGCACTCCAGTGTCCTCGTCAGGTCTGACCTGCTGCTGCCGTGGGATGGGCACCTTCCTGCGGGGCCGGTGGTGTTTCCCTCCCTTAAACCCGGGCTGGAGCCTGGTTCGGGGGCCCAGGGGTGCTGGTGACCTTGCCCGGAGGTGGGAGGGACACGGTTGCACCCGCAAGGACCCTTTTGCTGTGTCTGTGTCTGTCACACCCCGTTACTGGGTCACATCTCAGAGCCATCCCTGCTGTGTTCTTGGCACCCACTGCCCTGAACAGCAGCTGAGAGAGGCTCCGGGTCCCCTTGGCAGGGACACAGGCGCTTCCTTCGCTGCTCTTACACCTCCCACTGCCGGGCCCTCAGCACCCCCAGCGAGGCTCTGCTTGCTCTGAGCCCCATTTGTGAGGTTTCTGCAGCTTTAGGGTCTTGCACAAGCACCAAGCGTATACATCTGCCCCAAAATCACACTTAAGTGCTGGGGATTCAGTGGCAGCTTGTAAACGTTCTCTGTATGACTCCAAGTACAGACCTGGGTAGAGGACAGATGTGTTTCTTTAGCCAGTTAAATGTTTTAGAAGCAGTCAGTGATGGGTTTCTGAGTGGCTGCTTCCTTTCTGCGAGGCCTTTGTGGCTTTGGGGTGACTTTATCCTGCGGTGGGAACTGCGCCCTTCCAGCAGGCACCTCCCAGAGACATATGCTCTGCCTCGGTTCCATGCCCTGTGTATTCTGGATGAGGAATTGGTGCATCCCTGCTTGGCCTTTGCCTAGGAAAACCCTGAGAACACTTGGCCGGGTGCTGTGGAACAGCAGGAGACCTCGGGGCTGGCACTGCTCATCTCCTTCAGGGCTGCTTCCCGCAGCCGGGCACGGAGCAGCTCTTGCAGAAGAGGCAGCACTGGCAAAGGGGACCAGAGCTGGAGGTCTCTGTCCTGAGTCCCCTCAAGCAGAGGGAGAGGGAGGGAGCGTCACGGATGCCTTGTAGGGGATGGGAGAGACCCCAATAGGGGCCCTGCAGGCTCCTGCCTGGGGCAGGGGGGGCTAACCCAGCCCTGGGCACTGCCCTGCAGAGCGAAGGGTGCAAGGGCACAGCGAGGGCTCGGGTGTGTTTCAGCCGAGTGTTTAAAGGCAGGCAGAGGCTGGTACAGGGGTTTAAGCTGGAGCTGGGCCTGCGGTACTCTAAAGGCACAGCTATTGTGCTGGGGACAGCCACCTCCAGGCACGTGCTCGTGGGTTTCCAGCAGGTTTGTTCATGGTTTTAACCCAACTCCCTGTGTCGGAGCAGACCACTGGGGCTGGTTTGATAGCGCAGCTTCAGCGCGGTGCCATCCGCTTCGTGTGCTTTATTTGGCTCTTTGCTGTCCCTGACTCAGACCTGCTGCAGTAGTGACAGCATCAGCTCAGGGTGGCAGGCTGCTCCCCTGTGAGGCTGCTGCTGCCATGGAGCATCTGGTGCTGCTTTCCAGATAACTTTGTGCACTGTCACTCTCCAGAGCTGCGGCTTTGCTCGGTGTCCTTGCTCTTCACTAGTAGCGTGTCAGCCACTTTCAAAGGCTCTTGGAGGTGGCTGGAGCCTGCCTTTGCTTCCCATCCTGCTTGGAGCAGCCTGAAGCCCCCACCATTTTTGTTGCTCCTCAAGGAGCTCCTAGCTCTGTTGGCTCCATCCAGCTTCATTCCCTCTAAATGCACAGAGGATGCTGGAACCCGCGTTGAGGGGCAGTTGCTGGCAGTTGATAAGTCATTTTAATCTGAGCTCTCCACTAAGAGCACCAGGCTCAGGAGCTGCTTTCCATTCAGTGCATTGTTCTCTGCGAGGCGTGGGCCCTGCAGCGCGTTATTCCCAGCCGTGGGTCACGGCGCAGCCGTCGGGAAGTCCTCGCATCTCCCGCCGCTTCCTCCCGCTGGAACAATTGGAGATGTCCGTGGTTCAGAGCGGTTCCTGCCCGCTCCCTTCGTGTGCCACCCTCTCCCTCCCTGGTTTCCTTTCCCTTCTCGCCTGGCACATGGGATGGGGAGAGGCAGGGAAATCTGTGGGCTCTCCTGGGATGGGCTTTTCCTGCTCTTTGCTGCAGCCTCATGTCAGGATGCAATTCCTTGCTCCTGATGAAAGGTTTCCTCTGCCAAGTGAGCCGAGCTGAGCTGGGTGGAAAGCTGCTAAAGGCCAGCCCGACTCCCGGGTCCTCCTGTGGCTGTGGAATTGAGCCTGGAGGCATCCGGAACTGTTGTGTTCAGGGGGGTTGTTAAAAATGCAGTTGTCAGTGCCCGTGGGTTGTGAATAATTCAGGGTGAACGTCTGGGTCCTGCGGGGCTGCGGTGTGTCTGTGTGTGTCTGCACGCAGAGCTGCACCGGCTCTTTGAGGCGCTCCAAATGGAGGTGGCAGCTCGCTCGCTCAGCGCACGCTGATATGATTTTAAAAGCCTGAATGACCTCAAATCCTGTGCTGCTGTCTTTCAGGATGAATTATTTATGTCGCATCCTCAGTGCTGCCGGAGCCCCCGCTCCTCGGGAACGGCAGAAATGTCAGGCTCTGGAGGACAGGCTCTGAACTGGGAAGGGCAGCGCTCAGGGTAAACTGAGGCTTCGGATGGGAAGAGGTGGAAGATAAAGGCACTCTGCGAGGCGGGAGGGAGGGAGGGTGTTTCAGAGGTCCAGCCTTGGAAGTCATCCCCAAACCGGTGCAGCTGCATTCTGCAGCCGACATCAGAGGGCTGGAAATTCCTCTTGATCTGCAGTTCAAAGCCGCTGCCTCCCTGAGGATGAAGCATCATCTCGGGTTTGCAAATGCAGCAGCTCGCTGCGGCGGAGCTGGGAAATACAAATCTGCCACAGCACCCAAATCCCTCTGAAAGGCGAGGAAACGGCGGCTGAAGGTCACTGCTGCCTGTCCTGCTACAGCAGCGAAGCCCCCTGAGGGGCAAGCAGGATGGGGGCTGCTTTGCTTGCTGTGCTGAAGAAGACGTTTCATCTCCCTTCAGCAAATGAGGACTTGAAAAACGTGGCATGTAGTCTTGTCCCAGCTCTGGCTAATTCGGCTGTTTTATGGGAGAGGGGGGCTGCTGAATGTCACGCTCCTGGGGTTTAATAGTGTTTTGAAGCCGGGGTTGTCAGGGGAGGGCTGACTTGACCCGCTGCAGTGGTGGCGGTGAGGGTCCAGCGGGGCTGCTGAGCAGCAGCTCTCTGCAGGGTCACCTCGTTTCAGTCAACTCTGCCCCCCAAAGCAGGAGCTTTTCGCAGTTCTGTTCCCTCCGATTCCTCCCAGCTTCCTTGGGTTCGTGTTTTCATCTTCCAGGGGAAGCCATGGTGCGACCCTGCTCCTGCTGCCTTACCCCAGGGCGCGCTCTCTGCTCTGATCTCACGGGTGTCTCTCCTGCCCCGATTCAGCTCTTTCAAAGCACTTTCCCTGCGAGCAGAGGGAGCTGCCACCGAGGCACACGGAGCTCTCAGAGGCTCAGCTCTGGCTCGAGGAAAGGATCCCTGGTAACAAAGAACAAAGGAGAAGGCACGCGGAGAAGGCGGCAGTCGGAGCAGCATTGTTTCAAAGGGCATGGTTTCCGTCAGGCATACGCCAGACGTTAAGGGGTGGTGAGCAGTGCTGGGAGAACTCCCTTGGGTTTTTGTTCCTGGAGGATTTAGCTGTGTCTCCCTCTTTATCGGCTGTGACTGTCTTCATGGACACTGAGGATTTAGGCTTTGTTTCGAAGACGCTTCAGCCTTCCCACCCAGAGGTCTCGGCGTTTCTCATGGTATGAAATAATCAGCAGCCGCCATGTGCTGAGTCCGGTGCCTCTCGAGTTGGGTTTTTCAATGTGACCTTTGCTGTTAATCCACAGCCTGAACGGGGCTGTGTGCTGAAACAAACCGACCCGTTTCCACGGAATTCAGTGTATGCTCAAGCTGCTTGAGCTTCAATTCTTCTTTCCCCTCCTCTTGCTCTTCTAGGTCAGAGCCTTTATCTGAATGTGGGTTTCGGTGCAGCGCTGGTTTTGAAGGGCATGGTAGATACGGGGAGGTAATGACTCATGGTTTCTTTGTAGAAATACCCCTCTCCTTCCTGGCTCTGCCTACAGGAGTCATGTCACATTGGGATTGTCCCCCGCCGCTCTGCCTGACGCAGGGCTTACGTGGGGGGACCCCTTGCAGCCATGACTTGTGTTCTGCCAGCTGACGTCCCGCTGTCCGTCTGCCTGTGTCCCTGTCACAGGAGCGTTAAAGGAGCTCCGCTGACCCCAAGTGCCATCAAGGTGCAGAGCTGGGTGGGAAACGTCACCCCGTGCGTAACCAGCGGGAGTGTAACGGGTTGATGATGAGGAGGTGTTTCTGTTCCTCTGGGTCAGGAGTGGAGGTGACAACCGGCAGGGCTGGCACCAATCCTGTGCTGGCTCAGGCCTGTGACACATGAGACCCAGGCAGGAGTCTCATTACCTGGCATGTTTCTCAGCTCTATCTCTGCTAATTACCTCCTGCTGCTGGTGTTCCAGAGAAGCCAGGGCTCTCCTGCCCATCCGGTCCTCCCAACCTCACACTCTGCCCTGGCAGCAGCTTGCACCGTCCCGGCCCTTCCATCCTGCTGCGGGGTGGGAAGCAGCACGGGGGAAAAGCATTCCTGTTGCAACACGTCCCGGCGGTGCCAGACGAGCACATTGTGAGCCGTCTCTGATCTTGCTTTGGTGGGAAAGGTACAGGCTGAATGGGTTTACCAGGCTTCGTTCCAGCCTGCGCAGCATCCCAGCTTGGTGGGGCTGAAGGAGTTGATGGATGCGTACGGGGGCTTCAAGCTCGGTCTGGAGCAAAGTAGCACCGCACGTGTTGGGGGGCAGTGTGTTTCCAAGAGGCAGGAATGAGCTGGCTTCCCTGGTGAGGTGGACAAGGATTTAGTGAGTCAGGGCAGGTTCATTCCCAGCTCTGCAGAGGTGTGGCTGGTGCCATCAGAGAACACGAGATCTCAGGTGACTTAGGAAAGGCCAGGAGATAGAGGGAAGAACGTCTTCCCAGCGAGGCTGTCTGCACTTGAGGAGCTTCTCACTTGGAAGAAGAGCGGCTCTTAATTAAAAGGCAGTTGAGTTATTTATCCTCCTGAACCGCAGAGAGCTGCTGGTTCACCCCAGGGCACCGTGGCCATGCTGCTGCTCCGCTTCTCCTGTTCTCACACCTCTGCCGTGCCAGGGAGGGGGAATGTCTGACACGTGAGGATGGAGCTGCTCTTCCTCTGGCCTCCGTGTGCCGTGGCTTCAGTAAGCTGTAGTTTCCCTGGTAGCCAGGTGAGTCTCAGAAGGGTTTTTTTAATACCTGATAGAAACCATTTTAGAGGTAGTGGGCACCTTGGTTTTGGTGCCTGGGTCATAAAGAAGCTTTCACTGTCATGGTGGATGTGTTGCGTGCCCTGGAGGTCGTGGAGTGGAAATTGGAAGCCTCAGGTGTGAAATTTCCCTATTCTTACCTCGTGCGGGTATTGTGGTCACCGTCAATGGTTAGGGAACAGGTTTTCCTATGGGAAGGACATCGTTGGTGCAGAAAGGGGCATTTATCCCCTGCCTCTCAGTCTGCCCTGAGCACCTGGAACTCGTGGAGTGCCGAGTGAGGCCTCCAGTCACCACATTCCTATTCCTTGAGCCAGCGCTGCTGGGACAGCCCTACCTGTGCGCTGCTGTCAGAGGCACGAGCTTGCCAGGGGCCCATCCTGTGATCTCCGGGTGATTCAGGCTCTTCCTGTCCCCGCTTCCTCCGTGCTCCGTCTCCGGTGCTGACCGGAGCTGCCGGGCTCCGCGGAGCCCCGCTGGTGAAGCACTGTGCGGACCGGGATCCATCCTGGGTGAGCCGTGGCGTGGGACAGGGTGGTTTTGGCCTTGTGATGAGACGGATTGAAGTGTAATCAGATTGATGTGAGGAAGGGTTGTTTCGTTGCCTGCTCGGGCAGCACAAGGGGTGTAAATGGTGATGTAAATGGGTGTTGGGTGATCCGGCGGCAGGTTTAGTGGCATTGGTGGCTGCTGGGGACATGTGCCAGGGCAGGCCACAGTGCCTGCTGACAGCTGAGGCTTTGGGCTCCTTTCACGCTTCCACATGAGCAACCTCTGGCTGCAGATAAAGGAGCTGGATTCGTGGTGCAGGATTAGCTCAGCCGGGTTCTGTCCGCTGAGCAAGGCGGTCGTGTGGGAAATGTGCTGGGTTTTAGCTGCAGGCTCTGGGCTGGGCTGGGGGCTGTGCTCACGGGGGGGGGGGCAGGGGGTGGTGCTGGCTCCCACCTCTGCTGCTCCAGGGTGTTGGGAGAACCCTTTGAGCTGGGAGGGAGCAGCCCCAGGCTCTGCAGGGCACGGGCACGCTGCCCTGGGGCCATGTTTCGCTGCTCTCTGGCTTTCCCTTCCAGTCCCTGAGCGCTTCCTCCTTCCCCACAGGCATGAGTGACCAGGCTTGTCCCCACCTCTGAGCCGCTGGAGCTGCCGGAGCCGGGCCAGGATGCCGATCCCGCCGCCGCCGCCGCCCGGGCCCCCGCCGCCTCCCACCTTCAGCCAGGTAAGAGCTGCTCTTGCTTCCCGTGACCTGGGCACTCACCCCCACATGGGGCTACTTGCCAGGGCCCTTTGTGTTGTCTCTGGACCTCCTCAAGTCCAGCCTGCGAGAGCTTCAGGTGGTCCATGGGCTGTGCCTCAGTTTCCCTTCAGCAGAGTCTGGATGTGGAGGGGGCTGCATGTGGCTCTTCTTTGCATTAGTGCCTTCTGCTCCTTGGTGGCTCAATGGGGAGAGCTGGGGGTCTTCCACGTGGCTGTAGCTGAGCTGTGCTTTGGGTCCAGGTAGGATGGGGTCTCAGCCTCGCCCCATAGAAGAGCAACATAACCTGGGGCAGCCCTATTGCTCCGTGTGGAGAAGGACATTTGCTGGCAGGGGCTGGGGAGGAGAAGTAGGGGGGTGGAGTGGGGCTGTGCCTGCTCTGTGGGTCGGGGTGTCCATGCACACAGGCGAGCTGCTGAGCTGCTGCTTGTCTCCAGGCGAACACAGAGCCACCGAAACTGAGCCGAGAGGAGCAGCGGGGCCGCGGGGCCCTCCTGCAGGACATCTGCAAAGGGACCAAGCTAAAGAAGGTGACACAAATCAATGACCGGAGCGCACCGATCCTAGAGAGTGAGTCCTGTCCCCGGGAGGCTCTCAGCCCTGTGCTGGGTGTTGCTGTGTCCTTCAGGACAGCTTCTGAGCTCTCACCCATCTGGTTTCCAGTGCCTTCGTGTTGCTGGAGGAGCTAATACCAGGCTTAACCTCTCTGCCTCTCTCCTTTCAGAGCCTAAGGGCAGTGCTGGTGCTGGCTGCAGCTACAGCTCCAGCTCAGCTGCCATCCAACCAAAGGGCGGCCTCTTCCAAGGCGGCGTTCCCAAGCTGAGACCCGTGGGAGCAAAGGACAGCTCAGGTAAGGGCCTCCTGCTTGTGCTTTGTGTGTGGCTCCCTGCGGAGGTCCCGGAGCAGGAGGGGGTGAGGATTTTGCTGTGCTTCCCTGGGGATTTCAGCTGTTCAGAGGCAAATCAGCACCCCACGAGTGGCCGTGGGCAAACTGCAGCCTCTGTGCCACAGCAACCCATGACACAAACCTCCTTGGAGGGCCCTGGTGTTGTGTGTGCCGCACAGCATTTTCTCGGCTGTTTTCTGTGGCAGCCTGCCTCCCAGAGAGCGCATAGCAGTGGCGAGAGAGGAGCCATGTGTGGCTGAGCATGCTGCCAGCTCCCTGCCTGTGCCAGACAGCGTTCCGCACGGGCACGCTGCCCCGCAGCGCCGCACGTCGCCGCTCACTCCCTCTGCTCTCCTTCCCTGCAGACAGCTCGGGGAAGCAAACCCTGCAAGTCCCCGGCTCCAGAGGAGCCGCCCCCAGGCCCCCGGTGCCGGTCAGCAACAACCGACCTCAAGATGATGCCGACAACAGCCGGGGCTCACCGCCGGAGCTGCCGCGCGCGCAGAGGCCGTCGCTGCCGGACCTGTCCCGACCCAACGCTGCCGGCAGCACTGGCATGAAGCACAGCTCGTCTGCCCCCCCGCCCCCTCCGCCGGGCCGCCGTGCTGCCGCCCCCCCGGCGCCCCCCCCAGCACACAGCGCCAAGGTCTCGCCCTACAACCGGGAGAAGCCGCTGCCGCCCACCCCGGGACAGCGCCTGCCCGCCAGCAGGGATGGGCCCCCGGCCCCACCACCCATCAAACCCCCCCCTTCCCCAGTCAGCATCCGGCCTGGGGCAGGGACTCAGGGCCAGTCCCTCGCCCCCCCGCCACCCCCTTATCGACAGCCCCCCAGTGTCCCCAATGGCCCTTCCAGCCCCATCAACGAATCCGCCCCAGAGCTGCCGCAGAGACACAACTCCTTGCACAGGAAGGCGCCGGGCCCTTTGCGGGGCCTGGCACCGTTGCCGCCCGCTTCAGCCTCCCCATCTCTCCAGAGCAGTCGCCCCCCTCCACCAGCCAGAGACCCCCCCAGCCGGGGAGCAGGTAAGAACCATTTGCTCTGCTGGACCAGGCTCCTTTTGTGCCTGGGAGCAGCCGTGGTGGGTCCTGCCCATGGGGTCTTTGGTGGCTGGTAGAAGATGCTGGGGGAAGAGCGAGCTTCAGGGTGCAGTGAGGGGTTGAACCGGGGGCAGTAGCTTCACTGTCAGGTTTGATCCGTGTCCCTGGTCCTGTTTATCCAGCTCCTTTCAGGCCTGATGCTGGTGGTGGGTTGTGGCTCTGCAGCTCCTGCCTGTGAGATTGATGCATCCTCCTGGGGTGGGAGGTGAGGACATGGTGGAGCCAGAGCCGTGGACGCTGTGGCTGCTCCCCTGAGGTTCCTGAATGTCACTGGTGTGGTGACAAAAAGCTGTGGCAGAGCAGGGAGAAGCCCTGCCCGTGATGGTGCAGCTGCACACTGCCCCGTGGCCCTTGGGAGCTGTCCTGGGTTCTCCGGGGCTGGGAGCAGCGATGGCTTCATCCCGGTACCGCCCCCCCCGTACGCTCCTGGGCTCCGTGTCCAGACCGCAGCTCCCGCCTGGTCCCCTGCCAAAGCCGCTCTGTCCTTCCTGCCCTGCCAGAATCCCTCCTCTGAGCTACAGCTGGGCATCCGCTCCCTCAGCCTGGCTGTAATCAGCCTAATGAGGGGCAGGAGCAAGAGGTAGGTCAGAGGGGCTGTGGATGCTGTCACCACCTCGGTGGCAGCGGGGATGTGGTTTTCCAGCCCTGGCAGGCAGCATCTTGCCTCCACGTGGAGTTGCCCTCAAACCCGTGTGCATGCAGACTCCTTGGATCCCCTCTGTGCAGAGGGTGGGCTGGGAGCGTGCAGGGGCTGGAGCAGCCGAGCCGGGGGGGGGGGGGGGGGCACAGGCGCTAACTGGAGGAATGTAGATGTGAGCGAGCAGGAAAGCTCCTCTGGGAGCGTGTGGGAGCATCCCTGGCCGGCCGTGCTGGCCGCTGGCGTGCTCTGGCTTAGCAGCCGGCCTGGAAAGCTTCCTTGGAGGATGTCCTTGGCCCTGCTGCCGGAGGGGAGGGTTTGCCCTGGGGATGCCGAGCCTTGGCAGGCTGCGCTGACCCAGCTCTCATTGCAGCTCCACCGCCCCCTCCGCCGCTGCTGCGCAATGGGGGGCGTGATGCCCCCCCCCCTCCACCCCCCTACAGACTGCACGGCTCCGCAGAGCCCCCCAGCCGGGGGAAGCCACCACCGCCCCCCACGAGGACGCCGGCGGGGCCCCCCCCACCGCCACCACCGGTGCGCAACGGGCACCGGGACTCCATCTCCACCGTCAGAGCATTCCTGGGTGAGTGGGACCCCGGTGGGGCTGAGCTGGGGTGGGAGACCCTTTGGTGCCCATTGAGAGCTGCCCGCCCTGACCTGCCCCTTGTTCCCTCTTCTCTGCAGATGACTTTGAATCCAAATATTCCTTTCATCCCGTTGAAGACTTCCCAGCCCCAGAAGAATATAAATACTTCCAGAGAATCTACCCCAGCAAAACGAACAGAGGTAAGGGAGGAGGAGGAGGAGGTGTCCCACAGCCCCTGGCTCCCCTCCTGCATCCTCCAGGGTGGCAGGAGGTGCCAGCAGAGCAGCCATGGCCAACTGCTGTCCTGTTTGTCCCTGCTCAGGGTGGGTCATGCAGGGACTGGTGTGAGCTCCTCCGAGCCCCAGGCTCCTGATCCATGTCCTCTGTGCCCCGGGACCTGAGCCCCAAAGGCAGCCTGCACGGAGAAATGCTGCAGGGCTCAATCCTGCCTGTGCTGAGCACCTTTGGTGCTGCAGTGGTTCCAGAAGGAGCCCAGCAGTTGGTCCTGCTGCCAAACCGGTGCTGGGCAGGGATTTAGGGGTGAAGAACCCCCCCTTTTGCACCCCAGGATGGGCCCAGCGCTGCCAGCACAGCGCAGAGTGCCCTTGGTGCGCCTCTGCTGCACGTCAGCCCTGCGGATCCCGCAGGAGACTCCGGGGAGAAGGGGATGCTCATCTATTTTTAGAGCAATGAATGTTTAATGTGGGTTTGAAGAGCTCGGAGCTCTCCGTGCGTGCTGCAGCGGCTGGTGCCAGGTGCAAATCCCAGCCTCTGGAACTCCGCATGGATTGGGGAGGGAGGGGAGAAGGCAGCTGGTGTGGGGATGCGGAGGGAATGTAGGTGGCCTGGATCCTGCTCTGGGAGCGTGGGGATGGAGACCCTGAGCCAGGGCTGGCCCATAGGGAGGTGGCACACAGGGATGTGGCATATTGCATGGTGCAGGCTCCGGTTTCATTGAGCTTTTCTTATCCTTCAGCTACACGTGGGGCCCCCCCTCTGCCCCCCATCCCCAGGTGAAAGTGGGCTGCAGACGCGGATCGATCCTGAGCAGACACACGGAGACCTCCTCCCCTTCCTCCGCCGGACCCTCCCCACCTCCCTGCATGAGAAACTCCCAGCGTCTTTGGTTCTCCCAGGACGAGCAGCTTCCCCCAGCCCAGCTCCCTCCATCCTCATCTATGCAGCTCCCTTTGGGACAAATGGGACTTTTCCTCCTCCCTCGTCGCAGATCCCGGGTTCCTGGTATCCCGCCGCAGCGCGGGAGCCAGACACAAGGACTTGGGGCAGAGCTGTCGGGACCAGAGCTATCTCACTGCCCAATTCCCTGGGGCAGAGCAAGGGCTTGGAGAGGAGCTGGGATAGGGCAGGAGCTGGATGTGCTGCGGGATCACCGGCAGAGCGAGGGGCAGCCGGGATATTGGGATGGAGCTTCCTTATCCCGACACAGCCGATTGCTGTTTTGCACAGGAGCCAGTGGAGGAGCAGGGGGTGAGTGGGACCCTCCAGAGGGCCTGGGGGGGGGGGGGGAACGCCCCTTCCTGCTTCCCCCCCCCAGCAGCCCTTCCCCCAGCACGGGGGAGGCACACAGCTTTTAATGCTGAATTCCCGAACTGGAGCATTTTAACGGGAAAACACTACTTACCCATGGAGCAAACTGGGGCTGCTGTTACTGGGGGGGGGTGGTCTTTGTTCTCTTAGGTGGCAGGGGCACCCGTGCCGGCGGGGGGGGGTGGCTCCGGCTGGCATTTTGCCTTACCCCTGTCCCCGCTGTTGGTACTGGGCTGGTTTCTCTGGCATTCCTCGTGCTGGGGGGGGGGGCTGGATATTAACTGTAGTTACTGATCTCTTTTGTACTACCAGAGGCGGGGGGGGGGGTGGCATTGCGGGTGTACTGCCCCCTCCCCTCTAACTGTCCTGCGCTTCCTTTGGGGTTTCTATGGAGATGGAGCGAGGCGGGGTGAGGGGCTGTGCTGGAGGACCAGCCCCCCTCCCACCCCACCCCCAATAAGGGTTCAATACAAAGGTTCTCCCCCAGTGCTGGCAGCCCCCCCCCCCCCCCAGCGGGGGGCTGAGTTAAGAGGGGACAGAATTGACCCCGAGGAGCTGGAAATGGCATTTAAATAAAAGGAATAAAGAAATGTGGCTGCTCAGGAGCACGGGGGGGGGGGGGGGGCAGGGCCCCTTCCACTCTTTGGGGGTGGGGGGCAGGGCCGTGGTATTGGGAATGGTGGAACCACTGGGACTATAGGGAAGGCCGGATTGGGTCAGTGAGAGCACAGGGAAGCGGGATAGGGAACACTGGAACCACTGGGAAGCAGGGCTGGGAATAGCGGAGCTCCTGGGAAGCGGGACTGGGAACACTGGAACCACTGGGAAGCAGGGCTGGGAACACTGGAACTGCTGGGGAGCAGGACTGGGAACACTGGAACTGCTGGGGAGCAGGACTGGGAATAGCAGAGCTCCTGGGAAGCAGGGCTGGGAATAGCGGAGCTCCTGGGAAGCGGGGCTGGGAACACTGGAACCACTGGGAAGCGGGGCTGGGAATAGCGGAGCTCCTGGGAAGCGGGGCTGGGAACACTGGAACCACTGGGAAGCAGGGCTGGGAACACTGGAACCACTGGGAAGCAGGGCTGGGAATAGCGGAGCTCCTGGGAAGCAGGGCTGGGAACACTGGAACCACTGGGAAGCAGGGCTGGGAATAGCGGAGCTCCTGGGAAGCAGGACTGGGAACACTGGAACCACTGGGGAGCAGGACTGGGAATAGCGGAGCTCCTGGGAAGCAGGGCTGGGAACACTGGAACCACTGGGAAGCAGGGCTGGGAATAGCGGCGCTCCTGGGAAGCGGGGCCGGAGCACGGGCGGTCGGAGAGGAGGGCGCTGGGACCCAGACTACACCTCCCAGCGTGCTCCGCGCGCCGCGCACTACCCCTCCCGCCAGGCCTCGGGCTCGCCCGCTCATTGGCTGCTCTGCGGCCACACCCTCCCGGGCTCGACGTAAGGGGCGCTGAGCTTTGTGATTGGCCTCGGCGGCGGGAGGCGCAGCCAATGGAGAGGGAGGGGGCGGGGCCAGGCCGGACTAGTGGCGGGAAATGCGGAGCTGGGGCTGAGTTGGCGCCAGGAGGTTGGTGGCGGCAGCGGAGGGACCGGGATCGGGATCGGGATCGGGATCGGGATCGGGATCGGGACTGGGACCGGGATCGGGACCGGGACCGGGATCGGGACCTGGACCTGAATCGGGACAGGGTCCCGGGCCGTGGGTCTATGATGGCCGATCCGGAGGCGCCGGGGGGGCTGCGGGATTCCCCATCGCACCGGTGCCCTTCTCCCGCCATCCGCTGCCCCCCCGTGTGACCGCTGCCCCCGCTCCGCCCGCAGACCCCCGCCATGTCCGGCACCCGCAGCGCGCAGCTCCAGGGCACCATCGGCTTCCCCCGCCGGAGGAGCGCCCGCGGCATCGCCGCCGCCCCGGCCAAGAGCGGCTCCGCTCCCTCCGTCCTGAGGCTCTCCCCCGGGGCCGCGGACCCCGGCCCGGACACGCGCTCGGCCCGGACCGAAGCGCTGCCTCTGAGCCCCCGCAAGCGCCTGGGTGAGTGCTGCGGGGGGCGCATCCCCTTCCTGAGCTGCCGCGGGGCCGGGGCCATGGGGTGGGAGGGGGACCCCGGCTGTGCCCTGTCCTTGGTGCAGCCGCGGTTGTGGCCTCCCCCGGTTCCAGGAGGAAAAGCCTGCATCCGGGAGGCTGGGAAGGGCTGAAGCGCGAAGCCTCCCCCCCATGGAGGGCGGCCCCGTGTCACCAATGGCCTCTCGCTCAGCCCCATGTGCTCAGCCCCTCCATTGACCCGTTGCAGCTGATGACAACCTCTGCAACGTCCCCCGTGCCCTGCCTTGCTCCCCAACCAAGCGCAGCAAAGAGAACCAGGGCCGCCGCTTGCTCTTCGGGGACCCCTCGGCCTCCCCAGAGAAGCCCAACAGCCCGGGACCATCCCCATGGCGCGGGGGGCAGGAGACCCCCCGGAGCTCGGGGCCAGCCCGCGCCCGGCTCTTCCGGCAGGAAGGTGAGTGGGATCAGGGAGCAGGATGGGGTCGGGGTCAGGGTCCTGGCAGCACCACGTTACCCCCCCCTCCCCGAATTCTCTTTCTTGCTGGCACAGGCACCAGTTACCAGCAGGCAAAGCGGGTGCTGCATTTGGCTGTGCCCGACCGCCTCCACGCCAGGGAGAGGGAGATGGGCATCATCCGGCAATTCCTGCGGGATCACATCTGCGGGCGCCGGCCCGGCAGCCTCTACATCTCCGGAGCCCCCGGCACGGGGAAGACGGCCTGTCTGAGCCGTGTCCTGCTGGACTGCAAGGTGCGGGATGGGGTGGGATGAGCTCCCCTGGGGATGCTGTGGAGCGGACTGGCAGGGAAGGACCGCTGTGGGTGAGGGGAGGGGGCAGCAGGCTGCGGCTGGGGTTAACGCTCCCGTTCCCGGCAGGATGAACTCGCTGGGAGCAAACCCATCGTCCTGAACTGCATGGCGCTGCGCAGCCCCTCCTGCGTCTTCCCCTCCCTGGCGCAGCCCCTGGGGCTGCCCGCGGCCACCGGCCGGGAGGCTCTGCGGAGCCTGGAGAAGCGCCTGACGGCCCCAGGGCCCATGGTGTGAGTTCCCTGCACGGGGTGGCAGCCCCAAGGGTGGTGACCCCAGCGGCAGCTTTCCCTGCTCAGGGGGCTGTGACCGGGGCAGGGTTGAGGCTCACGCAGGTTCCTCCATCGCAGTTTGCTGGTGCTGGATGAGCTGGACCAGCTGGAGAGCAAGGGGCAGGATGTGCTCTACACCCTCTTCGAGTGGCCCCGGCTGCCCGGCTCCAGGCTGGTGCTTGTTGGTGAGTGCACAGCACCGTGATGCTGCCCACCCTGGGGACCACCTGCCCTGGTCTGGGGGGGGGCTGAAGGGGGCCTCACTGCGCTGTGCACACAGGGATGGCCAATGCATTGGACCTGACGGATCGCAGCCTCGCCAGGCTCCGTGCCCACGGCAGCCCCCGGCTGCTGCACTTCCCACCCTACACCAGGGAGCAGCTCACCACCATCCTGCAGGAGCGGCTGGGGAAGGTGGGGACATGGGGCTGGACATATGGGGGGGGGGGCTCACCCATGCAGGCAGCAGCGCTGATGGTACCTGATGCTCTGGTAGGTGGCTGGTGACCCTGTGCTGGATGCTGCCGCGCTCCAGTTCTGCGCCCGTAAGGTCTCTGCTGTCTCCGGTGACGCTCGCAAGGCTCTGGATGTCTGCAGGTCAGTGCTGGACACAGAACCCAGCGGTGCCATTGCTGGGGTGGCCCCTGGGAGCCCCGCACTGGGGGTGCCGGTGCGGGGTGCTCAGGGCTGTGTCTCCCCAGGCGCGCTGTGGAGATGGTGGAGCTGGAGGTGCGGAGCCAGACGCTGCTCAAGCCGCTGCCTGGGGGTGAGTGGCTGCTGCTGGACACAGCGATGGAGCCAAAGCCCTGTGGGGGGCACCTCAACGGGGGTCGGGGGTCTCTTTCGGGGCTGCCACTCTCCTCTCCCTGAGGTCCCTTCTCTGTCCCGCAGGTGACTCCCCGGCACCCCCCGTCCCCAAGCGCGTGGGGCTCCTGCACATCTCCCGTGTGATCTCGGAGGTGTTTGGGGACCGCCTGGCACCGGGGAGCCGGGGGACCCCGGACTCCTTCCCCCTGCAGCAGAAGGTGCTGCTCTGCTCCCTGCTGCTGCTCACCCGGCACCCGCGCGCGCAGGAGGTGACGCTGGGGAAGGTGAGTGGTGGCGGTGGGACCCTCCCTGGGCTGGATGCGGGGAGCGGGTCTGTGTCCCCGGGGTGTCCGCTGGACGCAGCAGGCCGTGGGTAACTCCCGCTCTGTCTGCTCCAGCTCTACGACACCTACAGCCAGGTCTGCCGGCGGCAGCAGCTTCCCGCCGTGGATCAGGCCTGAGTGTCTGTCCCTTGTCACCCTCCTCGAGTCCCGCGGCATCCTCGAGATGAAGAAGGCCAAAGAGGCCTCGGCTGGCCAAGGTACCAGGGGCCGGCAGCGGGGCCGGGGGCCGGCAGCAGGGCACTGGGGCACTGACCATCTCTCGTCTCTCCCCCAGGTCTCCCTGAAGCTGGATCAAGCAGCGGTGGAACACGCGCTGCAGGACGCGGTGCTGGTGGGCAGCATCCTGGCCCGGGGCCTGCCGTAGCCTCCCCGTGGCCGCGGGTGGGATTCTGGTGTCCGGTGTGGTTTGGCTGGGTCAAGGCAGGAGCAGGGAAATGGCTCCTGGAGGCCTCAGCCCTCGTTTGCCCACCCCTGCCCGCGGCCTGGGCTGATTTTATTGATGTTATTAATGTTATTACCATTATGAGTTGAGGGGCAGGAGGGATCCCGGGTGCTGCTCCCTGCTTTGAGCTATGGCCGTGGTTGCTCCTGGCTCATTCGGAGCCTTCTGGGGCTCCTGGCTGCAGGAAGGTTGGTCCTTCAGAGCAGAGGGGGTGCAGGGATGGAGGTGGGGGACGGCAGCGGGGCCCCCTCTATCTCCTGCTCTTAATAAAGATGTGTTCTGGTTCAGTGCTGCCTCTGCCCCCCCCCCCATTCCCCTCCTGCCCCTATGGCTCAGCCCTGTCCTCCCCCAGCCCCCTTCCTCCGGGGCTGCAGCCCCCCCTCAGCTCCTGGCCCCGGCTCCTCTGCTTGTGTTTAAAAGACGCTTTGACCTAATTTTGCAGCTCCGTGGTCTGGGGGGGGCCCCACACAGGGAGGGGATGAGGCTGCGTCAGTGTCCCACATCCATCCCTCCCACCCCGCGCTGCCCCACGCTGCTGGGGGCCTGGGGTCCCCCCCCGCGTGCCTCAGTTTCCTTTGTCCCCATGGTGTGGCGCTGGTGTGTGCCAGGTGTGTGCCAGGCCTGTCCTGATGCTGTCCCCATGGGGTGCAGGATGCGGGGACGTCAGCTGTGTCCCAGCGCTGCAGCAGAGCCTGGGGAGGGTGCGGGATGCCAATATTGAAGGGGGTGTCCTGGTGCAGCCCCCTTTTCCCACCCCCCTGTTTTGGCACCGCCTGTCTCTGCTGTGCCAGGGGACATTGGGGATAGGGCAGGACCCGGGCATGGGGAGTGTTGGGAAAACCGGGGCAGTGGCGGGGGCAGCCGATGGCCCCAGCCAGGCCCTGAGCATGGCTTTAGCCCATTGCTGCCATGGGGCTCTTTATAACAGAGCTGCTGGTGTCAGACTTGTGCGGGGGGACGTGGGTTCAGCCCAGGCTGTGTCCCCGGTCCCTCGCCAGGCCCCACATGTGGGGGACCCCGGCCCTGCCCCCCGTCACCAGACCATGGGGCAGAGCTGGTACCAGCATCCCCATGGGCAGGACTGGGGCTGCCAGGGGGGGTCCCTGCTCCCCCCATCCCCAGCGGCTGCGTCCTGCCCTGTGCCCGTGATGCGGCCCCGTGGCACAGGATGGCATCTGCCGGAAGGAAGCTGCTGGCAGCGCGTGTGACCACAATGACGTGGGGTTAAGCACGCGTGGGCACCGAGGTGCCCTTGCTCCCCACATCCCCCCTGTGCCCACCCGGGTGCTGGGTGAAGGTGGTGGCCGTACAGGCAGGGCACGGAGGGTACCAGACCCACTGCCATGGGCATCCCATGGTGAGGTTGGAGGGTGCTGATGCTGTCCGCAGGGTTGGGACAAGGACAGGGGGGGGGCACGGGGACGCGGCCCCATGGCGTGGGAACGCGGCTCCGGGGCCGTGCCAGCCCTGGCTCCGCTCTCTGCTGCAGTGCGTGAAAAATCAATAGCACAGACGGATGGGTTGAGCTGCGCGGAGCCGGAGCCGCTCAGCACCGCTCAGTGAGGGGCTGACAGCACCACGGTGAGAACACTGCGGTGTGGGGACATCTCTGCTTACCCGGGACCCCCCCGGCCCCACAGCAGCATGGGGAGGCTGCGGGGCCAGCAGGGCCCTGTCCCCCCGACTCCAGCACGTGTGTGCCCACGTCCCCCTGCTCCCGCACACGCGTGCTGTGCCCTCTGTGTGCGTGTCCGGCTGCATGTGCTCAGCGGGGACCTGGTGTCCCCTCGGCGGTGTCCCCGGTGCCCCGGCCACCGCTGTCCTCCCTTGCACTCTCCTTACATAAGCAGCCACGTGTCGGGCACGGCCGCCTCCCGCTGCGGCGTCACCGCCGGCACCCAGATTCCATCTGACAGCCCCATTCCGCTCTGCTGCGCTCCTATGGGCGCCGGGGCTGGGGGTGCGGGGCAGGACCCCACATGACCCCACTGTGATGGCACCGGGGGAGCACTGAGGGGACACTGGGGACGCAGCCCCGTGCCCATGGCACTTCTTGTCTGTGCCCCGGCACCCATGTCCTCCTGCTGGACCTCGGCACCCCGACGCCGTGAGACAGGCTGGGGCTGGGAGCTGTGGGCAGGCAGGATGGGGGCAACGGGGGGTTCAGCCCTACAGTGGGGTGCTGCGGGGTCCCTGGGGCCTGGTGGGCCCTGGAGGGGGCGGCGGGGTGGCCTCTGCGCACATCTGGCAGTGATTTGGCACATTCCTCTGGGCTGAGCACATGCCGGCGGCTGGGCCTCGCGGTGGCGGCAGCAGCGCCATGCTGGGGAGGGGGCCGGCGGCCGGGCCGGGTTATGGGTGCCCAGACCTCGCTGCCCACACCGGGCCCGGGGATTCCACCTCTCTCTGCCTTGAATAGAGGGGAAACTGAGGCACAGGAGCACTGCTTTGGGTGGCCCCGGGGACCCTGAGGGAGGCAGCCTGGGGCATGAGGCTGTGCCAGGGCTGCCTCAGGCTGCAGCTCTCCTTTTCCTTTCCCTTTTCACAACGAAGTTGCCTTAATCCCCCGTGGGCCCTCAGTGGGATGCAGGAGGGTGCCCTGGTGAGAATCTGAGGGGCACAGAGGTGCCAGAGCTGTCACCCTGGTAAGGATGAGGGAACCAGGAATGCAGCAGCACAACCTGTGTCCACATCCTTGTCCTCGGGGTCAGTGGCTTTGTTGGGGAGCAGGCAGGCAGGCGGGAAAGCCTCCTTTGCCCCCTTGACTTCAGCCCATGGAGGAGGACCATGCCCTGCTCCTCTGATCTTAGGGACATCTCGTGTATCCCCCATCCCGCTTGACCCCCCCCCCACTCCCCCATGCCCTGGGTGATCCCTTCACCCCCCGCCCCCCCATCCTGTATCCCCTTCATTCTTTTGAGACAAGGAAAAGGAAAAGGGGCAATGAGGTTTATGGTGCGCGGCCCCTTTAAGAGGCCCCCCCCCCCCGGCTTCCCGCGCGGCGCGCGCACCCACTTTCTCCCCTTCCGCCTTCTGGATACTTCAAAGAGTTACAATGTAGCGGCGGCCCCGCCCACGGCGGCTTCCCATTGGCTGATGGGTGCACGGGGGGGCGTGGTCTGAGGGAAGGGCGTGGTGTTCGAATGGGCGTGGTTTACGAGATGGGGCGTGGCCAGTGGGAGGGGGCGTGGTCTCCGCTCGGTCCCCGCCCGCCGCCGCCGCCGCCGCGCCCGGCCCAGCCCCGGGTAAAGTTTCCCCGCGAGCACATGACTCGCAATGGCCGCGGCCGCCGCTCGTTGAACCCCCCCCTCCGGTCCCCCCCCACCCCCGCTCCCCCCATCACCACCCCCCCCTTCATGCCGGGTCTCCCCGTTGCCGCCGCCGCCATGCAGCCGCCGCCGGGAGCTTCCCGGTTCTAAGGATCTCGGTGGGAAGTCTCCGTGGTCAGGTAAAGGAGCGGGCCCCTGTGGTCGCACCGGGGTGGGGAGGGAGGATCTTGCCGCGGATCCGGTACCGCCTCTGGGGATCCCCCTCCGCTTCATGGGGATCCCTCCCGGTGGGGGGGGGGGGTATCCCGGTGCGTCTCTCCCCCTCCCCCCCCGCTTCGCTGAGGCTGCCGTGAGCCCCGGAGGCGCAGCGCTGCCCCCGCCGCGGTTCCGGATCGTGGCTTTGCCCCCGTTTTTCCCGGCCTTGGCGGGGCTGGGTCCTCTCCGGTTACCGTGCTGGGGTCCCCCCCTCCCGGGGTCGCTTCCCCCCCGCCGCCCTTGTGAGGGTTCGGGGTACCCCCCACCCCGGAGGGGGGGTCCGGGATCCCTCCATAGAGCGCGGGGCTGGGGGATGCCCCCGGGATCGCCGATTCCCCCCCCGCCTCCGTTACCGGTGCGCGCAGCCACGTTCCCCCCCCCCCCCCTCGCGGCGGGGGAAGCCGGGGCCGCTTCCCCTTTTCGGGGTGCCGGGGGGGGAAGCCGGGGCGCAGACGGAGGGGCCGGGCGGGTGAGCGGGGCCGGGGGCGCGGGGGGCGTCGGGGGCTGGGGTCCGGGGGGGCGGGAGCGGCGTCTGCGCCGTTTCCTGGCCGGCGGGCGGAGGAAGCCATCGCTCTCCGCGGCTGACAGGGCGCTGGCGCGGCGGCGGGGCCGGGGGGGGGCCGGGCGGGGGTGCCGGCTGCCGCCGCCGCGGATACCCGGGGGTGGCGGAGCTCCGGCGGGGGCCTGATGGAGCGGTGGTGGCGGTAGTGGGGGTGATGTGGGGGGGCTGCCCCACGGCGCGGCCCCCGCTCCGCGACCCCGAGGGTGGGGGGACCCTCGGGATGGGCAGCAGCGCCCCAAACCGGGGCGGCGGTCGGTGCGGAGCCCCCCCGCCCGCTGGAGCTGGGGTGTCCCCCAAATCTGTGCCTCTGACCTTTGACCCCGTTGGGTGGCAGGGGCTGTCCCACAGCCCCGTGGGTGCCGGGGGGGGGGGCACGGGTGCATCCCCACACCGGTGCCCCTCGCCTGTCCCCCTCGAGGGTGCTGGGAGGCGCCGGGTGGCAGCTCCGGGTGCGGTGCCCTGACCGCAGCCTCGGTGCTGGGATTAGCGGGTGACGACTCGGTGGCTTAGCAGCCCCACAGCCACCGCTGCCGGGCCATATGTCACCCGTGGGCCCCGCGCCCTGCCCTTGAGGGTGACCTTGCTGTGGTGCGGGGACACGCGTGTCCCCACGGGTGCTGGCACTGGGGATGCCAATGAGTGCCTGGTACCTTCATCCGCCACTTGCAGAGCCTTCCTGGTGACCCTGCTGCCACCAGCGGTCACAGGGACAGTGGGGAGAGGGCAGTGCCCGGCGCCTCATCCTGTGCTACCCTGTGCCTGCAGGGATGCCCGCCTGTCCTTGCACACCCGCTGTGTCCCTGGCCCTGGTGTTGTGAGCAGCGTTGCGGCCGGTGAGCCTGGGGAGGGCCCATGCCACCGCCTGCCCTGCGGCGCTGGGATTCACCAGCGCCGCGGCTCCGGCTCTATTTATAACCAGGAGGCTCTGGTGTGTCAAGGTGCCACATTCGGCTGCACCAGCCGTGGGCAGAGCATGCCCTGTGCCACCAGTGCTGCCACTGGGGGTGTTCCTTTGCCCTTTTTGGGGTGCGGCTGCAGCACTTTATGGGGACCCTCGGCTGGGACTGTGGGGTACCCCCATGCCGTAAGGCTCCCCCATGGCAGTGCCAGCCCCGGGGCTCGGGGGGAAGGGCTGCGGTGCTGTCAGCGCTGGGGGGGGGGGGGTCGATCATATCTGCGGTGACACATGTGCTGATTACAGAAAATGGGTTAATCTCCCTGCGGCCGGAGGCGGCTTAGCGGTGGGGGGTGGGGGGGGAGCTCATGGCAGGGCCCGGCGAGGGGCCGCGTATGCCCGTCCTGGCCTGCACCGGCCCCGCTTGCCAGGCGGTGTCAGAGGACACGGTGGTGGCACACGTCTGCGCGCCCTTGCCTGGGTGCGACGCGGTGGCGGTTCCGCTCCCCCCCCCCCCCCCCCCCCCAGGTACCCCAGGTCCCATCCCTGCATGACCTGATCCTGGCGCCTGCCCAAGCCAGGGGCGCGGTGCCACCGCATCCCGGTGTCTGGGGGTGTCCCGCGCCGGCCGCGGGTGCCGTGTCCCGAGCGGCCCCATGCCGCGGGCGCAGCCGGCTGCACTTGTCTGCCGGCTGTCGCCGAGCCAGAAAGGGCTGTCTGGGGCCGCGCTGTTCCCGGCACGCCGTTCCCAGGGCGCCGGCTGCGCGCCGCATCCAGGGCTAAAAACAACTGGGGGCTGCCGCGAGCGGCCGCCTTGGCGCAGTCCTGCTGCTTCCCAGGAGCCCAAGGGCAGCCGGGATGGGGCACCCCGGGACCGAGACTCCCCGTGAGCGGGACCTGTGGTTCCCTGGGCTCGTCCTAAGGATCAGGGTTGAGCTGGAGCCAGGGGTGCCCCCTCTGTGGGCATGGGTGGGGGTCCCCGCAGTGCGAGGGGGTGGTGGGCACGGCTGGTCCTTCGGCTCTGCTGCTCCCAGGAGCTGGCACCCACGGTGCAGTGCTGGTGCCGGTGGCACGGGGGTGCCGGGGGCTGTGGCGGGGGCCGGGGCACCTGTTCCCGCAGAAGAATGGGGAGCGTGGTGGCGGGTGCGGGATGTGTAACCGGAGCATCGCGTTCCCGGAGTAACCGGAGCCGGCCTGGCCACAACAGGTGGAATTTCAGTGTGTGGCTCCCAGCCGGCAGCGGGATGTGGGGGTGTGAGGGGCGAGGACCCATGGGGAGAGGACTCGCGCCGTGGGGCCCCCGTGGGGTGTTGGCAAGGACTCCGTCCCCGCCGCGGTGTCCGTGGCCCGGTGTGGGTTGATGCTGGTCCATAGGGTGCCGTGGCGTAGTGGCATCGGTGCTGCCCATGCAGGTCCTGGGGTCCACACGAGCCCCAGATCCCCATGAGCGCGGCTGTGGCAGCCCCGGCTCCGGCGCAGGCGGTCTGTGCCGAGCGTGTGCCGCTGGCTCCGGCCCTGCAGCCGGGCTGGGGCATGATTCACGCCTGCCCGGGGACGTGAGAAACGTGACGGTGACTCACGGCCGAGATGCTTCGGGGATACGGGGTGGGGGTCTCGCTTGTGCGGCCCTGCCGGGAGACCCCTGAGCCGCGCTGCTGGAGCCGGGGGGCCGGGGGGGGGGGGGGGGCACCCGGTCCTTGGCCTCGCGTGTGAGGCCGCCCCGGGCCAAGCGCTGACAGCAGCGAGGAAACCGCAGGCTTCGACCGCACAGCGGCTCCGCGGGCGCTTCCTGCCCTGCCCGGGAGGCTGCCGGAGCAGCGGGGCCGCCGGGTCCCCCCGGCACGGCGTGGTACCCGGAGCTTCCTGGCCTGTCCCTCGGCCTGGGTGCCACGGGGGTGGCCTGGCACCGTGGTGTGCCTGTAACCCATTGCGGTGAGGCTGGGGGATGTGGGCAGCAGCCCCGGCCAGGGCTGGGCTGGCAGGGGGCTGGGGTGGTGGCTGCAGAGGAGCGGCAGGGCACCAGGGTGGCAGTGTCTGGGGTGGCGCGGGAGGAGGGTGGCAGTGTCTGGGGTGTCAGGAGCTGGGATGGCACAGGAGCAGGGTGGAGATGTCTGCAGTGGCACTGGAGCAGGGCGGTACAGGAGGAGAGTGGCAGAGTTTGGGGTGGCACTGGAGCAGGGTGATACAGGAGTGGGGTGGCAGTGTCTGGGGTGGCAGTGGAGCAGGGTGGTACAGGAGTGGGGTGGCAGTGTCTGGGGTGGCACTGGAGCAGGGTGATACAGGAGTGGGGTGGCAGTGTCTGGGGTGGCAGTGGAGCAGGGCGGTACAGGAGCGGGGTGGCAGTGTCTGGGGTGGCAGTGGAGCAGGGTGGTACAGGAGCGGGGTGGCAGGGTCTGGGGTGGCAGTGGAGCAGGGTGATACAGGAGCGGGGTGGCAGTGGAGCAGGGTGGTACAGGAGCGGGGTGGCAGTGGAGCAGGGTGGTACAGAAGCGGGGTGGCAGGGTCTGGGGTGGCAGTGGAGCAGGGTGGTACAGGAGTGGGGTGGCAGTGGAGCAGGGTGGTACAGGAGCGGGGTGGCAGGGTCTGGGGTGGCAGTGGAGCAGGGTGGTACAGGAGTGGGGTGGCAGTGGAGCAGGGCGGTACAGGAGCGGGGTGGCAGTGTCTGGGGTGGCAGTGAAGCAGGGCGGTACAGGAGCGGGGTGGCAGTGTCTGGGGTGGCAGTGGAGCAGGGTGGTACAGGAGCGGGGTGGCAGGGTCTGGGGTGGCAGTGGAGCAGGGTGGTACAGGAGTGGGGTGGCAGTGGAGCAGGGTGATACAGGAGCGGGGTGGCAGGGTCTGGGGTGGCTGGCATCTGTGGCAGCCAGTCTGGGGGTGAACTGAAACCTGTCTGCCCAGGAACCTGATAGCGGCGAGGGGAAGCTGCGGCCGGGAGCACGGTGCCCACAAGCATGACAGGAAGGGCTTGGCCGCTGCCCTGCCAGGCACCTCCAGAGCAGCCCCAGCCCCGCTTGTCCCCGCGGTGCCAGGGGGGGCCAGGGCGGTGTCCCCGCTCCCCGGAGTGTCACATCCGGGCGCTGGCGCTGCCATCGCCGTGTGCCCTGGCAGGAAGCGTGGTTGGGTTTGGTGGTGTGATGCGGGCACCGGGGCTGGGGGTGCTGCTGCGCTGGAGGGGGGAGTTGGCGGATGGGGGATGCTGCCTGGCCCCCTCGGCAGGCAGGGCTGGGGGTGGCTGCTGTGGTTGGGTACCGCAGTCCCGGTGTGATGCTGGTTGCTCTGTGGTTAGCGTTGGCCGTGCCAGGGGCTGTGCCTGCGGGTGGGCAATGAATCCAACCCGGGGTCACAGTGCTTTTGGAAGGGGTCTCTTGGGAGGCCTTGTGCCAGTGCCGCCGGCTCTATTGGGGTGTGCGGGGTGCGCTCTGTTGGGGTCCATGGGCTGAAAGCGGCTCTGGCAGCCGTGGTCGCCCCCAGCCGCGCTGCTGTCAGCCCTGGGAACACTCCGGTCCGTGTGTCCGTGCGTCCGTGCGCTCCCGGGGGCCACCCCCGGCCTGGGCGGGAGGTTCCTCGCGGCTGGGATTTGGCCCGGGCCCCGCAGCAGTGTTTTCCGCGGGGCTGGAACGAGGCGCTGGATTCCAGGAAGCTCCGGGGCCCGTCCAGCTCCTGCCGGGGACTGGAGGAAAAGGCGCCGGGAAGGGCGAGCGTGGGCCCCTCTCGAGGGGCTGCGCGGCCCCCGGCCTCATGCTGCTGGCCTGGGGCTCGCCAGCAGTGGGACCCCATTTGGCAGGCCCGGGACTCATGTTCGGGATGCCCATGACACCTGGGTTGGAGAGCAGCCATGTGCCGGGGTCTGCGCTGGCACAGGGGTCCACGGGGTCCGGACCCTCTTGCCCTTGTGGGGCATTGGGAAGCCGGGGGTCTGCAGCAGGTTTGGGGTGCCCGGTGCCGGCCTCATTCGGTCCCAGGCTGGCGGCGTGCGGGGGGAGCGTGTTGAGTAATTGGGCCCCGTTGCGGCTGGCGCGGTGCCGGGCCAGCACTTGGCACTGCCAAACATAAACAGTTCTTCCCGCGCCTCCATCCCCCCTGCTCCCCCCGGCCAGAGCGGTGCAGGGACCACTGCCTGGCTGGGGGGCCATGCGCAGCCCCCCACTATGGGTTCCTGCAATGCTATGTGGGGCCCCAGTGCCGGGTCTGTCCCTTCCCTGGTGCCAAGCCCTTGGTCCAGGCAGATGATGCTGACCCGGTGCCCAGCACTGTGCCCATGGGAATCCCGCAGCACCTTGTGCGTGGGGAGGATGTGACCCCCCACCCCAGCCATTGCTGGGTGCCCGCCCTTGGGTCCTCCCATGGGTGCTCCAGCGGGTGTCAATGGGTGGGAGCAGCGCCGGGGCTGCGGGTGCTGGTGTACGCTGGGAGGATGGGGGGGTCCTGTCTCCAGGGGGTGCTCCCCGTTGGGTGCCGGTGGGGCGGGCAGGGCCGTGCCCATCCCAGCGCCTTGCCGGGCGGCCCAGCCTTGTTCCTCTGGATCCTTTTCCGCCTCCGCCAGGCCGGGAGCCAACACTCTCGGCAAATAAACAGCCCCCGCCGGGCCCCGCGCCAGTGCTTAAATAAACAGCCAGCCCGGGATTGTGAAAGCCCCGTGCCCCCCCCCCTACCCCCCCCGGACCTCTCTTCCCACCGCCGCCCCCCGGCCTGGCGCAGGGTCCCTGTCCCTGCCTTGGCGCTGGGAGCTGCTGCTGGCATCGCCCGGCGCATGGTGCGGGGCTGCGCTTCGATGGGCGCAGCACAGCCCTGTGGCAGAGGCTGAGCCCCCCCGGGAGCTCAGGGGGACCTCCCTCCCCCCCTTTCCTGCCCCATGACCAAGGCTGAGGCCCCTTGAGCTCAGTGCATGTGTGGGAGCAGAGGTGGAGGGGCTGTGGCCATGACAGCAGAGCCAGGGTGGAGCAGGGCCACTGTCCTCAGGGGACCCCGGTGTGCTCGTCCATCCCATATCCCCCCCCCACCTGCTGCCTTGCAGCCCCCAGCCTGGGGCAAGGGGGGCTGCCCCATGCACCCCACTCCCAGGATAAGGCTGGGGGAGGAGGTCTGGCGGCTGTTGCTTGGTCCTTGGCGTGAGGGGGTGCCCTATGGGGCCGCAGTGTCCCCACTGCCATCCCCCCATCGCCCGCTAAACCCGGATTAGCGCCTGCGCCTGCCCGTCCCGGTGTCGTTAATCTGGGGGATTGTTGCTAATCCCATGGGGAGCGCTGGGCCCGGCCGGATGCGCCCTCCTGGGGCCGGGAGGGGATGTGGCCCTTGGGAATGGGGGGGGGGGCTGGGGAAACTGAGGCACGGGTGGTGGGTGCCGCATCACTGACCCCCCTCTCTGTTCCCCCCGCAGCGCCGCAGGAGCCAGTGAGGACAGCGCCGGGCAGCGGGTCCCCGCGGGCCCCATGCTCTGCTCAGGCCCTGCACCCCGCGCCTGAGAGCCCGCCACCCTGCGGAGACCCCCCCGCCATGGCCAGCAACAGCAGCTCCTGCCCCACTCCTGGAGGGGGGCACCTCAATGGCTACCCCGTGCCCCCCTATGCCTTCTTCTTCCCCCACATGCTGGGGGGGCTCTCACCGCCCAGCACACTTGCTGGTATCCAGCACCAGCTGCCCGTCAGCGGATACAGCACCCCCTCGCCTGCCAGTGAGTACCGCGGCTCTTTCGGGGGGGGGGGGGGGTGGGACCCCCAGTGCTGGGGAGGGGGGCCTGTGAGGACCCCTGGGTGCTGAGGTCTGTCCTCAGAGTGCGGTGCAGGGTGCTGACCCCGCGATGCTGCTCCAGCACCGGTCCATAATCAGCTCTAGGGCCAGTGGCACTGGTGATGGGGGGGGTCCGCTGCTCACAGCCACTAATGGGGAGCTGTGCGTGGGGGCACCAGCTCCTTACTGGTGGGAGGTGAGTGCTGGGCGCTTCTCCCTGCGTGTCCCCCGTTAGTGCTGCCGCTGGGGAAGCTGAGGCACGGGCGGACGGGCGTGTGTGCCCTAATTGCTGCTGTGCCTTTGTTAATGGCTGTGTTTATACCCCCGGCTGTTAACGGCGCTGGGAAGGGGCCCTTGGCTGTCCCCAGCACCCACCGAGGCCGGGCTGGACCGAGGGGTCTCGGCAATGGCCGGGGAGGCCGATGCCGTGTCCCCGTGGTGGCTCTTTGTTCACCGGCGGCGCGGGGGCCGCGGTGGGGGGAGGCGATGAAGGCAATCATCGCGTCTGCTCCTGATTCAATTTCCCCTTGACAGGGTCGTCCATCACGGCCCCGGTAATCACCGCCCCGCCGCGCCGGCAGCCAGGAGCCGCGGGAGGTGCTCCCGGCACCGCGACCCGCACCGTGCCTCAGTTTCCCTGCACCCCCAATGGGTGCCATGGGGCAGCTGCCGGACCCCATGCACCAATGCGGATGGGTGCCCTCGCCCGTTCCCGCGCCGTTGGCATGGGTGCCCCGCGGCACCCGCCGTCGGGGAGGCCGCCGTGGGTCGGGGTGTGGCGGGGCCCCCCCCCACCCCATCCCTGGCCGCGGGGGACGGTGCAGGCCCGGGCAGGGCCGGCCTGGGGTGCTGTCCCCGCCGGAGCCGCCCCGGCGGCGGTGGGACCCAGTGGGACCAGTTCAGCGACTGGGTGTCGGCGGGTGGGGCCCCTCCCCCGCGCTGGCTCTGGGGCCATTCCCGACGCCTGGCATTGTGGGAATGGGATGGGGGGAGCTCTTGTGTCCCCCCACATCATTCTCCCCCGATGCCTTTCAATGGGGCTGGTGGCATGCCGGGTGGGCTGTGCCTCAGTTTCCCCTTGGCTTTCCCTGCTGGGGAGCGTGTTCCAGGGGGTGGGGGTACCGTGTGAGCTCCCCCCATAGCACCTGCATCACCTGATGGGTGCTGTGTTTGTGTAGGTCCTGCAATATTTGGGACGAGTTTGGGCCGGATGCCCCTGCTCTTGCTCCTGGCGATGGGGCCAGGGGGGAATTGCTGGGATCCACGTCCCATATTGGGGGCTGCTGCAGCGCCCCCTCTCCTGATGCGCCTCCATCCCCACCATCAGCCCACCCTCTCCAGATGTGCTGCAGCTGCGCAGCTCTCAGGCTGACCCAGCTGGGCCCTCCCGAGGGTGCAGATGCCCCCCCGGGGGTTTGGCCGGGTGCTGCGCTGGGGCTCTTGGGTATCAGGATGGGGATCCGGTGGCACTGGGGCTGCTGGTGCCGGATCCGGCTCCTGGGACCAGGGAATGGGATTGGCTGTATCCTGTGTGTGGTGCTGGGGCTGCCCCGGGTGTGGATGCGGGGGGGCCGGTGGCACCCCTCAGCCTGCAGTGGATGTCCCAGCCAGGGCTTCCAGGCTATGGGTGAAGAGCGTGGGGCACCCGGGGTGGATGTGGGACCTCTCCCCACTCACTGCTGTGTGAGCACGTGTGCACTCACGCTGTGGGTGTGCACATGTGTGCTGCCCATGCAAGGGGTTGTGCTGCATCCATGTGTGTCCATGACTGCTGTGCGTGTGTGCTGCTAGCTGTGCCCACAGGTGTGCGCACACGGCTAGGGTTATGCGTGTGTATGTGGGGTTCATACGTGTAACAAGCATGTGCAGGGCTGAGTGACTGTGTGGCGGGGTGTGTGTGCAGGCGCGCTCCGTGCCCGCTGTGCCTGTGTGTGCACACTACATGTGCCATAGCGCTGCCTGTGTCCCCATGCACGCGTGTCGGTGCGTGTGGCGGTGCCAGTCCCCGGGGGCTCTGTGCTGGCTTTGGGTCTGGCTGTCCTGGGGGGGGGTCCCCTTCCCTTGCCTATGCAGGGTTCCCCCCCCCCAGCCCCTCCTGCCGCCCCGGTTCCCAGGCCTGATGGCTGGAAATGGGCCCCCACCGTGGCCCCCTCCCCTTGCTCAGTGCCGCCGGACGGGGGGCCCCGGCTGTCACCCTACCCCCCGGCTCCGGTTTCCTCCGCGCCGCAGCCGCTCTCCCGCAGCGCCCCCGTAATTAATTAATTTTTAAAAATTAATGAGCAAAACGTGCTCCCTGCAGCGGGGGTGGGGGGGGGGGGGGGTTGGGGGGCCCTGCGCGGGGCAGGGGCCGGGGAGCCCCGGTGTTGGGGTGCGGGGCTGTGGGGACCCCTCGGCCACCTCCCCATCTCCTCCGCCTGGGGAAGATTGATGAGGCCGCTCTGGGCGCAGGGCCCCCGCGCCTGGGAAAGCCCATTACAGTGGAGGTTTTCTATCACTGTCACGGGGCCGGGGGGGGGGGGGGGGGGGGGGGGGGGGAGCCGGGAATTCGCCGCGCTCAAAAGGCGCTGAAGGGGATAAATGGGGTCTTTTGAAGTGGGCGGGCGAGCGGGGGGCTGCGGGGCCCCGAGGTGCCAGCGTGGGGATGGGGGGAAGGGGTTGGGGCCCCGCACCCCAACTCCAGGCTGCGCTGGGTGGGTTTGTGGGGGGGTCCCCGGGGTCCCTGCCCGTGTCCCGTTGTTGGAGCTGTGACCGTGTGCTCCTGATGCTGCCCATTCTGGGCGCCGTGTGTCGTCCCCCGTGGTGTCCTCATGGGCTTTGTGGCCAAGGCTCCATCACGCTCATGGGAGCACCCTGTGTTCCCCAGAGCGCTGTCTGTTCCCCATGAACAGCGCCAGGCGGAAGCGGGGCTGGGGGGGATGCTGCTGAGCAGGGACCCCCATTCTGGCACCTCCAGGCTGCTTGTGGTGCAGTGGGACACGGCATTGGGGTGTCCCCGTTGCCCTCGCGTGCGGGGTGCTCCCCTCGCGCAGTTCCTCTCGGCTTCTGCGTTAAGACTGTGGTGGTTTCTTCTTTATTTAACCTCTGTTTCTTCCCGTTCCTCTGGCGTGGGACGGGAAGCGCTGCCCGACGGGGCCTGCGTGCACGGCGCAACCGGCCGGGCTGCGCGGTGCCACCGGGCGCTGTCCCCTCCGCCGTCCCCTCCGTCGCAGCCGCATTCTTTCCAGCGCTGGTAAATGAGTCAAAGCAGACATTTGTCATGTTCGCTGCAGGAAGTTGGAGGAGCGCTGGGCTTTTGTTCAGAAACCTGCTGGCTAAGCAAAGCCTTTGGCTTTCTATTATTATTTAAACAGGCGCCGCTCTGCTTTGCACACATGCACACACACACACGCACACACATACATCCACGCACACGCACACTTCCACACACACGCACGCATCCACACACACGCACGCATCCACACACACGCACGCATCCACACACACGCACGCATCCACACACACGCACACATCCACACACACATCTACACACATGCACACACGCACACACACATCCACACACACATATCCACATGCACGCACACACACACACACACACACGCCTCCCAGCCTTTTCCTTACTCCTTATTGTGTTTTCCTCCCCTTTTCCCCCCTCTCTTTGGGGGGCCTCTCGCTGCTCACTTTGAGGCCCAGGGATGTGCTGAGCGCGGCTGTGCCAGCGGGAGGGTGTCCTCAGCGTTGGGGGGTGTGTGTGCACCCTGCTCTGTGTGTGCGTACTGCCATGTACATGTGTGTGTGCATACTGCCGTGCGTGCATACACGTGTGTGCATGCATGTCTTCTCATGCATGCTCGCTGCTTGCTGCGTGTGGCCATGCAGCGCTGCTCTGTGCAGTGTTTGAGCTTCTTGCCCGTGGCAGGGTCCGTGTTGGGGTTCACTGGGCTCTGCAGTGTCCTGAGCTCCCCCTCTAAGGGCACCCCTCTGCTGGGCAGCGTGAGGCAGAGACGGACCCCCATGACATGGCAAAGGCCACATGCATTGCAGCTGCGGTCCTTGGCATGGGTCTGGCCCTGTCTGGTGCAGAGAGTGGTGCTGAGCCCACCGTGATGCCGGTGTCACCGCCTTGGGGTGTCACCTCCAGTGGTGGCCTATGTGCACGGGTGAGGAGGGGTAACGTGTGGTGCTACGGGCCTCATGCAAATGCACATGTGTGCAGTGGCGGTGTGTACATGCACTCACACATAGTGTGGACATACACAGACACGTGTGCTGGCCCCTGTGCTTGCTGGGACACGGTGTCACACACATGTATGTGTGTGTAGAAGGGATGCACATGGGCTGCCCTGTGTGTGCGCACACACAAATGCACCCCTCAGTGCCACAGTGCAACGGGAGCACGCATGGGCCGCTCTGCCGTGGGGCTGCACATGCGAGCGCACGCGTGTGCACATACGGACACACACGCACCCACGCTCCCGCGCCCCGGGCCGGTGGTACCCGCACCCGCGGGGGTCAGGCCGAGGTGAGCCCTTCCCGCCGGGTTCAGCCGCAGTTCACCCGCATCCCATTAAGCAAATGAACCGCGGCCGACGGGCAGCCCCGGACCCCCCCCCCCGGTCCCCCGTGGCCGGTGCCGCCCTCCCCGTCCCGTCCCGTTCGGTGCCGGAGCTGCCGAGAGCGGCCCCGCGGCGCGGAGCGGGTTAAGGCTGTGGGGAGGCGGCTGATGCCGGGAGGGACCGGGGCTGCCGGAGCCGCAGAGCCGGCGGGGCTGCGCCTTCCTCCCCTCCCCCTCGTCCTCCTCCTCCTCCTCCTCCTTCGCCGCCGCCTGCCCGGGCGCGGAGCGGAGCGGCGGGGCCGCGCTCCCCGGCTGAGCCCCGGCGGGGCCATGGCAGCGCGGCGCGGGGGGCCCGGCTGCCGCGGGGGGGGGCACTGACCGCACCGGGGCCGCCCCCGCCGCCGGACCGGAGGGAGCCGCGGCCCCGGGCCATGTACGAGGGCGCGGCGGTGGCGGGGCTGCCCCCCGGCCCCTTCCTCCGGATGGATTTCTACGGGCCGGGACGGGGCTGTTTGCTGCCGGAGCGCGGCCCCCCCGCGCCCCGAGACGCCCCCCGCCGCCCCCCGCCCTGGAGCAGCTCCGGCCGCTGTAGGTACCTGCGCCCCCGGGGGGCGGCCGTGCCCCTCACCGCCGCCTCGGGCCGGTGCTGGAGCCCGCCCGGGCGGGAAGAGCAGCTTCGAAACGCGGCTCTGATCCGGAGCGGGGGGGGTGGTGGTGGAGGGGGTGGGAGTTGCGGGGACGGGTGCTGGGTGCGGAGCGATGGGTGCTGGGGGCTTGCCCGTGGGTGCGGGGGCTGAGCGGGGCGCTGGGGGCTGGTCCCGGGGGTGCTGATCCGGGGGGGTGCTGGCCACGGCCCCCAGCCCAAACCCCTCTTCCCCAGGCCCAGCTCCGGCACAGCCGCCGCCAGCTCGGCCATCAACAACCCTTGGCCTATTTCGGTGAGCGTCGGGACTGGGCTGAGCCCAGCGCGGGGGGGCTGGGGCCCCGTGGGTGCCCCTCGCACCCCCTTCCCATGAGCAGGGTCTGCAGCGGTGCCAGCGCCAGCTCCAATGGGAATTCCGCTCCCTCCTGATATGGGCTCCAACAAAATCCGGTTAAAACAGAGCCGCTGCTGCTGCTGCTGCACTGGTGGAGGGGGGGCCCCAGTGTGGGACCCCCACCATGGCCCTGGGGGGATCAGCGTGACCCTCTGGGCTGGGATGTGCTGGGTGCTGATGTGGGCTCCAGGCAGCCCCACTGGTGCCTGGGGGGGTGACAGCCCCATGTCACCCCGTGGGTCCCCTGCTATCCTCAGGACAGGGTGCAGAGGATGTGTGGGTGCCTCTGCTGGGCACAGGCAGTGCACCCTGAGCTGCCACCCTCGGGGCTGCCACCCTATGGGGGACCTGGGACCCTGCTCTGCTTTTGAGGGGGGGCCCCAGGGCATGTGGCCGGCCTGGCCTGCTGCCCGTGGGCAGGAATAGCAGCCCGGGAATGGTCCTTTCGGGCTTTGTGGGACAGACACCATGAGGATGGCTGCGTGAGCCTCCTGGGGGGTGCGCGGAGCCGGGGGCCGGTTCCCCCTTCTCTGGTGCCGGTGCTGCGGGTGTGTGTGGCCATGGGCCCTGGTGCTGCTCCCTGCATTGTCTCCGGTCCTTTCCGCTGGCACGGAGCACGGCCAAAGGGCCTTTGTCTGCGGCTGGGGGGGGCGCAGGGGCTCACGCTGCCTCTGCGGGGCTGCATGTCCCAGGCTGTGCCCCAGATCCCGGTGCGGTCCTGAGCAGGGAGTCTGAGGGCCACTGTGTCCCCTCTGTGTGCCCCATCCTGCAGGACAAGGGGCGACCTGGCCAGAGCCCCATCCCCGTGGGTTGCTGCTCCGATTGGAAGCGTGGCCCTGGTGCCATGTGCAGGGCCAGGGCACCTCCGGGCTCTGGTCACAGTGACCGCGACCCAGTGGCAGGCGCTGGCGGCTCTCCCTGGCACTGTGCCCCACTCCCTACATCGCACCGCGGTGCCGTGTTTCCCCGGCCGGGGCTGCCAGCCCATAGCAGGGCTCAGGGTGACCGCACCGTGCCTCAGTTTCCCTGCAGGACAGCAGTGGCTGGGCTGGCCCCGAGGTGCTGGCTGCTGGGCTGGTGCTGGGCTGCCTCGTTGGTGCATCGGGGAGAGCCGCTCCTCAGGGAGCCTCTACTGGGGCCTGGGAATGCTGTGGTTGGGGAAACTGAGGCATGAAGGTGGTGGAGGAGCGTGCAGGAGCCCGCTGAGGTGATGGGCATCCTGTGCCAGTGGGGGTCCATGTGCTGCATGGGCATTTGTGGGGTGCTGTGGGGGTCTTGGAGCGTCCATGGGGTCGGGTTGTGTGTTGGCACAGGGTGGTTCCGCTGTCACCCTGGGCTGGTTGTGGCATGAGTCAGGGTGATGGGGACTCTAGGCCCTGATGCTGGTGGGGGCAGGACCCGCATCCGCAGAGCAGGATGTGCTGTGGGGACCAGACAGGGAGGCAGTGCCCAGTGGCACCCCACAGCTCAGGGCTCCCAGGGCCCTCTTCCCACCCCTCGCTCACTCCCACAGGCGTTGGAATTCAGGGCATGTGGGATCCTCACCCATAGGACAGCCCTGGGTGGGCACCCCCCCTCCTTTGGGTGCAGTGGGCCCCGGTGGGGCTTTGCCCCTCGTGCCCCCGCTCTCGAAGCCGGACTCCCATCCCTGGCTCCCATCCCTGGCTCCCATGGCCGGGGGTTGCTGGGAGCAGCCCTCGCTCCCGGCTGTCCCCCGGGGCCCTGGCACACGGCGTGGCCCCGCGGGCGCTTTCCCACGCCAGGGCGGGGGTGCCGGTGCCGGGGTGCCCCGGGGTCCCCCCGGTGTGGGCAGGAAGCAGCCGGCGGGGCCGCGGGCAGGGGGGATGAAGCCGGAGCCGCAGCATCTGGTCTGCAGCTGGGCTCCGCTTCCTCCAACGGGGGGGGGGGGGGGCCGGAGCCTGGGCCCCTCCTGTTCCACAGGAGATGGGTCTGGGGGAAGGGAGGGAGCCTGGGATGCAGGGTTCCCCGTGGGAGCAGAGACGTTTGCACCCATCCTGGTGGCTCAGCACCTTTGGGTGCTGCTGAGGGGCACCCAGGCCTGATGCCACCACGAGGGGCTCCTGGGTAAGCGGCCATGCAGGCGGCTGTGCCCGCACTCGTGGGTGGCACCGAGGTCCCTTGGCCGGTGGCTGCGGTGGCGGTGGCGGGGGATTCCCATGGTGCTGGCACAGGCGGTGGCGTGCGCTGGCGGAGGAGGGGGGGGGACACGGGGTCCCTTCCCCCTCCCATCTCCCCCGCACCCATCAGGATCGTGTGAGATCTGCGTTTTGCGAGCGCAGCTCTCCACGAGGAAGTTCTTAAATTATATAAAGGAGGCGATAAATTATGGACGACGTTCGCTCCGTCACTTTAATGGCTCCGCTCCCTCGAGTGGCAGCCGTGATTTATTCAGTGACGCCTGGGAAAGCTCTGCCCGGCTCGCTCGGGTCCCACCCCACGTACTCAGAAACCACCCCGCACGCTCACATCCCACCCCACGCGCTCGCATCCCACCCCACACACTCACACTCACCGCATCCCACCCCACACATTCACTTCCCACCCCGCACGCTCACATCCCACCCCTCACGCTCACCGCATCCCACCCCACACACTCACATCCCACCCCGCACGCTCACATCCCACCCCGCACGCTCACATCCCACCCCTCACGCTCACCGCATCCCACCCCGCACGCTCACATCCCACCCCGCACGCTCACATCCCACCCCTCACGCTCACCGCATCCCACCCCACACACTCACATCCCACCCCGCACGCTCACATCCCACCCCACACGCTCACATCCCACCCGTCACACTCACCGCATCCCACCCCGCACACTCACATCCCACCCCGCACGCTCCATCCCTACCCTGCAGCTCTCGCCTCCGTGCTGCACGCTCACCATCCCTGTTGTGACAAAGCCTCATGGGTGGCTTTGTCCCCGTTATCCCCCCCTCCCTGAGCCCCTTCTGCACCCATGGCAGTGGCACAACCAGGGTGGGGAGCCCCCAGCCCTCATCCATCACCCCTGAAAGCCCCACCGCCTGCATAGGACCCCTCCTTGGCTCAGCGCTGGGGTGGGTGCCCCTGGCCAGGGCCTCTCCCTCGTGTGGCTCCTTGCGGGGGCCCATTTTGGGGCACAGAGGATGGGGGGGACGGGACCTGGGCTCCCCCGTAGGGCCCGGCCTTTAATATCCTGTTTGACTGGTTCGCTTGGCTCCGCTGCAGAAAAACATGAGCAAACATCCCGGAGCAGCCGGGGAGCGCTTAACCCCTGCCTGGCTGCACCCTACATTGGGGGCTGGCCCCCCAAAGTGGTTTGGGCTTGTCCTGGGGGGCTTGGGCACCTTCAGGCAGTCCTGGGGGGCAGTGAGGCACAGGGATGGCCTGGGCGGGGCACATCCCATGGGATTTTGGCGTGCTGGGGGCGGGGGGCAGGCACATCCCACGAGGTTTTGGGGCAGGGGGGTGTCCCTCACTATGGCGCACCGGGGGCTGCGCACACGGGTGCCCGCGCGTGAGAGTGTGCGGCAGCGGCCCCCCACATCCCAGGGCTGCGGGGGGGGGGGCTCCTGGAATCCCGCATCCCGGCTTTTTTCTTCCCTTTTCTCTATTTTTTCCCCCTTTTCATTATTTTTTGCCTGCCTCAATCCCACGTCATCTCCGTGGCCTGGAAATGTCATGTTGCATCTTCCCAGCTCGCGTTCTCTCCCCGCTGGCCCCGTGCGACCTCGGCCCCATGGGCCCAGTGGGCAGCGCAGGTCACCGCAACCAGGCACCAGTCCTGCTGCTACTGGGGGGTGTGATATGGGGGGTGTCCCCATGGGGTCTATGCGGGGGTCTCCATGCCCTGAATGCTGTCACCTTCCCTGCAGCCGTGGAGACGCAGAGCACCAGCTCGGAGGAGATCGTGCCCAGCCCACCCTCGCCCCCTCCCCTGCCCCGCATCTACAAGCCCTGCTTCGTCTGCCAGGACAAGTCCTCTGGGTACCACTATGGGGTGAGCGCCTGCGAGGGCTGCAAGGTGAGAGCTGCCACCGTCCCCAGGGGTCATGAGAGTCCCCAAACCAGGGCCGCCGTCCCTATGGTTCCCTGGGTTGGGTGCTGATTGGGGTGGTTGGGGTCCCCCCCAGGGCTTCTTCCGCCGCAGCATCCAGAAGAACATGGTGTACACGTGCCACCGGGACAAGAACTGCATCATCAACAAGGTGACGCGCAACCGGTGCCAGTACTGCCGCCTCCAGAAGTGCTTCGAAGTTGGCATGTCCAAGGAGTGTGAGTGAGGACAGGGATGGGATGGGGACATCCAGGATGGGGACATCCCGCCTGGGTCCATGCGCATCCCAGCAGCTCCCACCATGTGCCCAGGGAGGCCCTGGGCGGGGGAAGATGGGGGACCCCTGGGTTTGTGTCACATCCCCACCGTTGCCCAGGCAACGTGTGATTGATGATGTCAGAGATAAATGATGCTGATGGGGCCTCCTGGTGTCTCGGTGCCAGTTGTCATGGTGCCCGGCTGTACCCCGCAGGGCCGCACCACCGGGGTGGGTGATGGGGGGGCTCAGCATCCCACTCCCTGCAGCTCAGGGAGGGGGTCCAGGCCCGCAGAGGTTGATCCCCGTGGGATGTGGGGCTGCTCCCTGCTGCTTCCTCCACACTCCCCCACAGTGAGTGCGGTGCCTCAGCTGCCATTTTCTCTCTCTGATGCTTCCCTCCTCTGTATCAGCTTTGTAGAGCAGAGCTGAGCACTGTCCCCATGGCAAGGGATGGGGTGTCCCCCCCGCAAGGCACAGTCACCCCTCATTGCCTCCTAATGCCTTGGAGGGCTTATTTAAAGGAATGCTGTGCAGGGCTGGGTGTTTGTCACCGCAGCCACTGTTTGGGGGGGGGCCTCATCCACAGTGTGTTGGGGCTGAGCCCCCCCGCCCCTGGGCAGGGACTGGTGGCCTTGGTGCTGGTGACACTGACCCTGCTGTCCCTGCAGCCGTCCGCAATGACCGGAACAAGAAGAAGAAAGATGTGCCCAAGCCGGAGTGCTCGGAGAGCTACACCATCACGCCCGAGGTGGAGGAGCTTGTGGAGAAGGTGCGCAAAGCCCACCAGGACACGTTCCCTGCCCTCTGCCAGCTCGGCAAATACACTACGGTGAGTTGGTGGGAGAGGCCGGGGGGGTCCTGGGGGGCTGCAGCAGCCTCTGCCATGCCCTCATCCCCTGCCTTGCGCCGCAGAACAACAGCTCGGAGCAGCGGGTGTCCCTGGACATCGACCTGTGGGACAAGTTCAGTGAGCTGTCCACCAAGTGCATCATCAAGACGGTGGAGTTTGCCAAGCAGCTCCCCGGCTTCACCACGCTCACCATCGCCGACCAGATCACCCTCCTCAAAGCCGCCTGCCTCGATATCCTGGTGAGAGCCGGGGCCGGGATGGGGACGGGGCCGGGGATGGGGACAGCAGGCTGAGCCCCCGGCCCTCGCTCACCCCCAGATCCTGCGGATCTGCACGCGCTACACGCCGGAGCAGGACACGATGACCTTCTCGGATGGGCTGACGCTGAACCGCACGCAGATGCACAACGCCGGGTTCGGGCCCCTCACGGACCTGGTGTTCGCCTTCGCCAACCAGCTGCTGCCACTGGAGATGGACGACGCTGAGACGGGGCTGCTCAGTGCCATCTGCCTCATCTGCGGAGGTGAGTGCCAGGACGTGGGATGCAGGGATGGGGATGCAGGGATGCGGGATGCAGGGATGGGGGATGCAGGTGTGAGAGGTGCAGGGATGGGGATGCAGGGATGCGGGATGCAGGGGTAGGGATGCAGGCATGGGGGATGCAGCGGTGAGGGATGCAGGGGTAGGGATTCAGGGATAGGGGTGCGGGGGTGAGGGATGCAGGGGTAGGGATTCAAGGATAGGGATGCAGGGGTGGGGATGCAGGGATGGGGGATGCAGGGATGGGGGTGCAGGGATGGGTACCCTGCCCGTTGTCCTGGCTGCACTCCCCAAATAGCTCATCAAGAAGACCTCAAATGTTGGCCTTCACCAGGGCACAGCCATCCTGGTGACTTCCCGTAGAGCTAATCAGTATCCCCACCATGGGAATGACGGGATGTGTGCTGCCCCCTCCATAATAAACTGTGTCCCCCCCCATTCCTCAGACCGCCAGGACCTGGAGCAGCCCGAGAGGGTGGACAAGCTGCAGGAGCCGCTGCTGGAGGCGCTGAAGGTGTACGTGAGGAAGAGGAGGCCCAACAGGCCCCACATGTTCCCCAAGATGCTCATGAAGATCACGGATCTCCGCAGCATCAGCGCCAAGGGTGAGGGCTGGAGAAAGGGGCGGCAGCTCCGTATCCCAGGGAAGCATCCCTGGGGCTTGGGATCACTGTGGGGGGCGTGTGCCAGTTTGGGGGTGCCGGTTTGGGGGTGCCATCACTCCCTGCTGACCCCAGCCCGTCCCGCAGGCGCCGAGCGGGTGATCACACTGAAGATGGAGATCCCGGGCTCGATGCCGCCGCTCATCCAGGAGATGCTGGAGAACTCGGAGGGCATGGACACGCTGGGGGGGCAGCCGGGCGGCCCCCGCACAGGCACCCTGGGCCCCCCCCCGGGCAGCTGCAGCCCCAGCCTCTCGCCCAGCTCCAACCGCAGCAGCCCGGCCACGCAGTCGCCGTGACCCCGCGCCCGGCGCGCACCAGGACAGAGCCCGGCACCGCCGGCGTGCGGCGAGGTGGGGGGGGGGGGCACCCGGCACCGCAGCCACGGCCCCCCCCTGCCCCGGACCTCCCCATCGCCCGGGGTGGACTCCTTGGGGAGCCCCCGGCGCCCCCCCCACCCCGGCCCCGGGCACAGCGCGTTGGTTGAGTCACATTTCAGGGGCGCGGGGACCCATGGGGGTCCCCCCCCCTCCCCGGCCCCACCAGCACCAGCACCCATGGGATCGCGACCACCGAGCCACCCACCCCCCACCCACCCCCCCCAGCCCTCCCTCCCCAATCCCAGTGAAGTTGGGGGGGGCGGACGGGACCCGGCCAGACCCCGCCCGCCGAGGAAGCAGAGTCATTTAAGAGAAGAGAAAGCAAAGTATATATATATAAATATCTATAAATATCTATAAATACGTTTTAAAACCTTTGTAAAAGTTTGGAGGGGTTTTTAGGCCTGTGCAGGTGGAGGGGGCACGGTGGGCGCTGCGGGGGGGGGATGGGACGGGGGGGGGAGGTGGGGGAGGGGGCGCACAGTTTATTATTATTAAATCTCTCCTTTTTTTTTGTTGTTGTTGTTGAGGTTTTAGTGGGTTTAGAGCAGGGGGGCACCAGGCGGGCCCTGCCCCGGCCCCCCCCAGGGAGGGTGGGGGCTGTGGTGCCACCCCGGCCTCAGGGGCACAGGGAGGATGGGGGGGGATGGGGATGGGGGGGGAGGCTGGCTCCAGAATAAAGTTTATTTATTCTAGTGCCTGGCTCGTTCTTGATGTGGGGGCTCGGGGGGGGGGGGGGTATGTTCAGGGCTGCAGCACACCAAATACTGGGGGTTCTTTGATGGTGGGGGACATCCCGGGATCCCCCCTTGCTCTCGTCTCCATGGGGTAGACCCCTTTAGGGTCCCCCCAGCACTCCCCAGCCTTTGCCATTGCTGATGCCATGGTCCTGTCCCTGTGTGCCGGGACCCGGCCCTGTCCTGCAGAGCCCCGATGCATTTGTGCTATCCGCAGCTCGGGGGGGGGGGGGGGGACGGCCCTGGGGCGGGGGGGGGGAGGCAGCAGGGATGGGAGCTGTTTGCTTTCCGTTTGTCCATGTTTTTTGTTCCAGCAGCTGCGGGGTGAGGCCCATCCGCTGCCCACAACAGGAACCGGGGGCACGGCTCCGCGTGGCACCGGGGCGGGGAGCGCCGCAGCCGGGCTGAGAACGGCCGCAACTCACAGCAGCGATGGCAGCCGAGCGCCGCCTCACACGGTGAGGTCCCCCCGCGGCGGGGGGCCGGGGGCGCAGCGCAGCTCCTCCGTGGCCCCCGCCGGCTGCCCCGGGGCCGGTCCCCGCTCCTGGGGCCGGTGGCAGCAGCCGGCGCGGGGCGGGCGGCCCTTGCGCAGGAGGTGGCCGAGCTCGGCCATGCTGAGCAGCGCCGACACCAACCCCACCACGAAGTAGAAGTGGATGAAGACGGTTTTCTCGGTGGGGCGGGACACGAAGCAGTCGACGCGGTGCGGGCAGGGCCGGCGGCGGCACACGAAGAGCGGCTGCACCCTGAAGCCGTAGAGCAGCGCCTGCCCCAGCAGGAAGCCCAGCTCGGCGGCGATGCGGGCCACCACGCTGCCCACGTAGAAGGGCTGGAGGCGGCGGGTGCGTTGGCCGGGGGCCCCCCCGTGCCCCGGTTTGGCCGCTTGGTGCACGGCGAAGATGACGAAGAGCGCGGCGGGCGCCGAGAGCACCACGACGTGGAAGACGAGGAAGCGGTAGTGGGAGATGGGGAAGGCGGCGTCGTAGCACACGGGCTTGCAGCCCGGCTGCTGCGTGTTGCAGACAAACTCCTCCTGCTCGTCCTCGAAGACGTCGCTGCCCACCGTGGCCAGGACCAGGATGCGGAAGAGGAGCATCACCACCAGCCAGAACCGCCCCACCATGGGCGAGTGCTCCTGCACCGCGTCCAGCAGCGAGCTCAGGAAGCCCCATTCGCCCATGGCCGCCCTGCGGGAGCAGGGTCAGCTCCAGGAGGATGCTGTGCCCGTGAGGATGGACCCCGGCGGCAGCACAGCCCCTCCAGCTCACCCCCGTGCCAACCCCAAACGCATTGAGTCATAGAATCAGAACCAACCAGGTTGGAAAAGCCCTTCGAGCTCCTCCAGTCCAACTGTCCCCAGCACTGCCAAGGCCACCACTGACCCATGGCACTGAGGACCTCATCTCCATGGTGTGTGAACACTTAAGCACAGTGACTCCAGCACTGCCCTGGGCAGCAGTTCCAATGCCTGAGCACCCTCTGGGGAAGGAATTGTTCCTCAGCTCCATCTAACCCTGCCCTGGTGCAGCTTGGGGCCGTTTCCTCTTGTCCCACCCCTTGGTCCTTGGGAGCAGGCTCCCATCCCTCCTGGCTCCATCCTCCTCCCAAGCAGTTGTAGGGAGCGATCAGGTCCCCCCTGAGCCTTCTCTTCTCCATCTGCACCCCGCAGGTCCCTCAGCCGTTCCCCAGCACACTGTGCTCCAGGCCCTGCACCAGTTCATTGCCCTTCTCTGGCCCTGCTCCAGCGCCTCAATGTCTCTCTTGTAGTGAGGGACCAGAACTGAACACAGGATTCGAGGCATCGCCCTGTGCTGCTCACAGGGGGTGCCCGGCAGCGCCAGCCGGGTTCACCCCATCACAAGTCCCCTGTGCCCCAGGACTCACTGCAGACGGGTCCAAGGCCCCCAGCCGGGGCAGGACCAGCACGCACGTTCCCCATCCCTTGTGTCCCCCCAAGCTCCCTCCCCAGCCCCATCCCGCTGGGGTGAGCCCCGGTACCTGCGGAGGCTGCGGTCCACGATGTGCCACGCGCTGGCGGCGGCTGTCCAGGGCTGACCGGGACTGTCCGGTCCCTTGTCCGGCTGGGATGGGATAACGGCCCCGCAGCCACGCCTGGACTCCTTTTAAAGAGACAGAGCAGCCCAGGGGCGCCCGGAGGGGAGGGAAGGGCTCGGCTCTGCCTGTGGCCCTGCCTGCAGCCGGGCTCTCCCCTGTGGGGCTGGGGCGCTGCGCCCAGGGGATGCTCAGGAGCAGCCCTCCCTGGTCAGAGATGCTGTGTCCAGGCTGTCAGGGCCATGGCGGTTCATAGAATCATAGAATGGTTTGGGTTTTAAAAGACCTGGTGCTCATCCAGTTCCAGCGCCCTGCCACAGCCAGGGATGCCTCACACTACGAGACCGTGTCACCCAACCCGGCCTTGAGCACTGCCAGGGATGGGGCAGCCACAGCTTCTCTGGGCACTCTGTGCCAGCGCCTCAGCACCCTCACAGGGGAGAGCTTCTGCCTTAGGTCTAACCTGAACTTCCCCTGTTTCAGTCTGAACCCATCACCCCATGTCCTATCACTGCAGTCCCTGATGAAGAGTCCCTCCCCAGCATCCCTGTAGCCCCCTTCAGACGCTGGAAGCTGCTCTGAGGTCTCCATGCAGCTTCTCTTCTCCAGCCCCAATGTTCTCAGCCTGGCTCCATAAGGGGCCTGCTCCAGCCCCTGCTCATCCTCGTGGCTTCCTCGGGACTTGCTCCGACAGCTCCGCATCCTCCTTACACTGAGGACCTCAGAACTGCACACAGTGCTGCGGGTGGGGTTTCATGGAGCATCCCAGGCTCTGGCATGTGCTGACAGATGGAACCACACCAGTGGTGGGAGTCCATTCCGCTGGGTAACTCATCCGAAGCACTGTGATGCTCCACAAGGAATTCCCCATGACACAGGCAGGGCAACCGCCAGTGGCCTTTGCCTGTGCCTCGGATTCCCTTGGCAAAGGGAGCAGAGCCCTGGCCAAAGCAGGGCACCCTTGGTCCTCCTCACCCCTTGGGGTACTTGCGATGCCCGCAGTGTGTTGACGCCCTCAGCTCCCCCTCCAGCAGCGCTCAGCATCCGCAGTGCCCTGGTCAGGATTTGTGATGCAGACACCGCGGTGCACTCCACGCACACACATCCCAGGGTGATGCTGGGGTTACGGGAGCAGCGGCACAGCCGTGGCCCCACCATTTGCTGTGAGTCGCAGCAGCCGGTCCCCGGGCGCGCTGGCAGCAAGAGGAGCTGTAAATAGCTCGGCCCCTCGGCGGGGACGCGCCGGAGACACTCTCCAGAGCCTGGCAGTGGAAAATGTGACAGCGCTTTCCACACTTGACTGGGTTCCAGCAACGCACCTCGGTGGCACCGATAGTGCCTGCTCCCGGCCCCAGTGCCGCAGGGGACGGGGGGCCCCAGGCTCTGGTCCTGAAGCCACACAGTAACCCCCAGATGCTGTCGGGGATGCGAGTCCAGCCTGGAAAGGCAGCTCAGCACAAACTCTTTGCTCTGTTCTCAGGGTGCTGAAAACCTGAGCCGCCGCTCGCAGCTGTTGCCCTAAAGCAGGACCCGGGGCAGATGCAGGGGTGCTCTCATGAATATGGAAACCAGGCAGCAAAGCCACAGGCTCAGCTGTGAGGAAGTTGCAGGGAAACAGTCTGGGCAGCAAGGAATTTCCTCAGGCAGGGTCCAGGGCTGTCACCCCCGAGCTGCTCCTGCACAGTGACCACCTACATCAGCCCCGCACACGGAGCAGAGGGCTCGACGCAAGCTCTGCGGTGGGTATTTCCCTAACAATGCCAAACCTGGCTAAATCAGCCCCAGAAATAACCTCAGAAATAACAAGTGTGGTTTGATAACAGAGATGAGGCATTTAGAGCACTCCTGGCAGCAGAGAGTGGAAGCTGATGGCCTCTTGCTCCTGAGAAAGGCAGAGCTTCAAGTGCTCACCACAAAGCCAAGCTGTGGCTGCGGAGAGCGGGCGCAAGGGATAACTGAGGCAACAGCAGCTGAGGACAACTCCTTTTTAATGAGCAAAGCTCAAGTAAAAACCCTTTTATTACATAAATATAAAAAAAGACAAAGGACAAGAAAAACACAGAAAGTATTTACATGGACAGTCAAGAACCCGCAAGATAAATACTCTGGTGTAGAACTTCCAATTAGAATGGAAAACCCCAAAGGCTACAACGCAACCTGGCAGAGGCTGAGCAACTGGGGCTTGCACAGACATAAAGGACTAAGAGAAAGCGACACACTAACGTGGAGTTCTAAACACCTCCCTGTTACATCTCTATCTACGGTTGTGGGGTTAAAAAGCTTATGAATTTTATTATTAAGGTCTCCTAAATGGAAGGTATCTATGTGAGAGGGTACTTAAAAAGGATTTGATCTCTGCTAAAGTATAGCTGAACATTAAGACGACAACCAAGCATTAAGGGATTCTAGCTACTAACAGGTAAGAGGTGCATCAGCACCAGCTGGGCATGTGGCTCTGGTGATCCCAAGAGAGGAGGGGTCCTGTTTAAACAAATCAAAGTACTTTAAAACCAAGAAAAACAGAGAGATACACTTACACCAACACATTTAAACTAGCTTTAAACACAGTGAAAGTACTTCCTAGACCAAGATAACGATGCTCTTTGGCCAGAGCTCTGCTGATGGCTCTGCTGGGTCCAGCACTTTGCAACTCTTCATCATAATTCAAAACAAGTCGTCCTCCTCGGACTCCTCCAGGTACTGGACGGGCTTCTTGAGGCGCCCAGGCCTGGCACGGGGCACTGCTGCGATGGGGCTGCCTGCACAAGCACTTGGATCAATGGTAAAGCTATCATCGTCCTCTGGCTTGGGTTTCTAGAGGGAAAGGATGGTCAAGAAGTGACTCATGACTCAGCTTAAACAGGGAAGGCTCAATTAGCCCCTAACACCCCACTGTGGCAGGGAAAGGGGTGTTTGGGCTGATGAGACCAAACCAACAGGCTGGGATAAGCCTGGGATAAGCCTGTGTGCCCAATCCCGCTCCTTCCCACTCCTCCCTGCAGCCCCGGTGTCATACGGGAGGTTCTACCCCTACCACACATTCCCTGCCACTCTCTATGGTACCCCCTCAGCCCAAACGGGTGGTGGAGCACAAACCTTTGCTGCGACTGATTTGGAAGGCTTGGAGCTAAAACCTGATTCGGAATCTGAATCCGAAATCAAAGCACTTGGCTGCCTTTTGACAACTTTCCGCCCCTTGGTCTGCGCAGGTTTCTTGTCACCCACTGCTCTGGCCTCAGAGTCCAGGGATCCCTCCTTCGCTGCCGTCTTGGTAGATATGGGTGCAGCCTTTTTCTTGGTGAGAATATCCACGATGGATGGCTGGTTATCTGAAACAGAGCGCTGTGTTTAAACCCTTGTTCTGCTGCCTCTCCTTCACAGCCTATGAGTAACTTCCAACACAAACACGCTCTGCACTGCACTGCGAGGCCAGCATGCTGCTTGTCTAATTTTGAAGCATGGTTTTCTAGAAAGTTCCCTCTTTACCAAGATGATGAGAAATGAAGGGGTTTATCTGCTCAGTTCCACTACGTTTAGAAGACCAAATTAAAAGGTACCCAAAGCAATTTGCAGGTTATTTCAGGTTGAAAAGACCTGAACTCTCAAGGCCGTGCAACCAATCGTACACCTTCAAAAGTTTTGCAAAGGAAGGAACGAATTTGCTACCTATACCAAACCCTTTCTGGTAGAGGTCTTCCTTACCTATGTTTTGTAAACAGCATTCTGAAGCCCAGCTCCAAGTGGAGCTGAAATGAGCAGGCCATTTCTGAGTGATAATAGGCTTTCTCAATTTAGGAGTGGAAGAAACAGCTCTTTTGCTGTGAAGTAACGTGCTATTTCACTGCTGGGATCAAAACCAGCTCATGATGGGATATGCAAAACAACTCTCAAAGTCTGACAAAGAGTCGGGGCAGCTAAAAAAAACCTGAATCAAATGTGGTAGATTTATGGGGTCGAGCTAGCACTAAATAGATCAAGCTATCCCAAAGCAGCTTGTCTTCTTCCTGGGAAGTGAGCTACCACGCTGCTTTCTTCCCAAAAAGACTGACTGCAAGACACAAATTCCACTCGGATTGTTTCTGCCAAGTATTACATAGCACTGTAGGAAGCATTCACTTTTCCTGTTCCCAAACTAAAATTCACTCCCTTCAAGCATGTCTGAGATGAACTCGAACATGATCTGTTTGGAAAGAGACTTCTTTAAAAATGACAACAACCAGGCAGCCTTTGCCACAAACCTCAGATCTTTCTGAAATGAAAAAGTTATTTGGGCCTCTGAATGCCTCAAAATCACTCAGACTGGTTTCCCACAGGAAAAACAGTTGTTCATCTAGAAAGTTTACGAAGGTAAACTTCTTACCCTTAGTGGCCCCGGCCTTCTTAGCTGCAGCGGGTTTTTTAGCTACAGCCTTGCTGCGAGGCACAGGGACAGAAGGAGCTGCAGCAGCTTGACTCCCATTGTCATCAGCAACATCCTGAACTTGAACTGAATAAAGAGAACAGAAAGCAAGCCTGAATCGGTCAAATTTATCTATAAATATTAGAGCAGAAGAAAATCGGTTTAATCCACTTTATAAAAAGAACAACTGTTCAACCTGGATTTATCCCAAATCCATGTTAGAAATGGACAAGAAGTCCGGTGCCCTGAAACCACCTTGTACCACATCAGTGCACTCTCACGGAGGCAAATCATGGAGGTTTAGGTCTGGTACTCACCAGGCATAGTGCTTTGCACTGGCTTTTGCTTGGGAGCTTCAGCTGCTTTTTCAGTGATTTGCCTAGAACACAACACCCCAAAGTATTTTAACAATGTGCTAAATAGGTGCACTGAAGAAAATGAGCTATTAATATCTATGGAGCAGTAACAGTAGAAGCACAACTAATTTCCAGTGACTATGCAGAGAATCACTCACTTTGGAGCAGCTCTGGGCTTGGAAGGGGGTTTTTCTTTGGAGTCTGTATCCGATTCAGTGTTGCCTTCACTGCTGCCCTGAAAGTTAAACTCCTCATCTGACCTGGAGGGATCTGAATCCGAGTCCGAACTGATTATGGTCTTGACTTTGGCTGGTGAAATGACACAGATGTATTTTACACATTTGGCAATATGAAACTCAATTTCCTTTTCATTATTTTAGTTGCAGTTATTAAAAAATATAGATCTGAATTAACCCAAACAGATATAGAGACCGCCAGTGAGAAGACTCCAAATCACAAGTGTACTCTGCACTGACTCACCAACAGCATGCTTGATTTGCCAGACACTTGTGTAATTAAAGCAAATGACCTATTTCTTATTTCTCTTGCTGCCCATTCCTGCTTTTCCTTGAACAGCATTGTGAAAATCTGCTCAAATGGCAGAAATATTTCGTTCTTCTCTCCAGTAAAACAAACAAACCTCTTAAAAATGATTTCTGACCGAGATCTTGGGCTCTGGGAGCTCTCTGAAGAGTCTGTGCCATTTTCTCCTTCACAGACCACCCTTCATTGGTGTTGCACTCACCTGCTGCTTGGCGCACCACTCTCTCTCTTTTAGGAGGCACTTCAAAATCAGTCTCCGAATCAGATCCTGAGTCAGACCAAGGGTTTCGTTTCTTCACTTTCTTTAATGGCTTAAATGGTAGCGTGGCCTGTCTCTTACCGCCTGAAAAACATTGGAGGCAGGATGAACCAACAAACTTCCACACATGCTTCAGGCTCCGTAGTTCAAGTTCAATTTAGAGATCCATCACTAAATTCAGAGGATTCTGGCTTAAATATTGAAGAGAAACAGCAATCCTACTGTGCCTGTTACCCAGGATCACTTTCACACCTAGTTTTTCCAAGAATAGGGATCCTAGATATTACTTATCACTTTAGGAAGAGGTCAGATAACCAAATTTACAACCCTTCCCCTCACTTCCCATTGATGCAATAACACACAAAAGCATTTACCTTGCTCAGGCTTAAGCTTCTGCACAAGCCTCTGCTTAAGGCGTGTAGGCTCTTTGTCCCCTGATGTGCTTTCTTCTTGATTCTCATCACATTCATTTTTTTCAGTCTGAACATACAAGCAGATATCAAATAGAAAGCAAGTCAGCTCACACAGGAGAGGCAACACAGGGTAATGCAGAAAGGAGCTGCTTATCTGAGGTGTACAAAAGTTGGTGAAACAAATTGTGTGTAAAAAGAATTACAAGTGAAATAGGACAGGATCTGTCCCCAGAGCTGGTGACTTCAGTGCAAAATTCAACTATTAACAAAACCAGGGACTTTGCCCCCACTCTGAGTGCATTTTTGGTATCGCCTTTGTGTGCTGCTGGTCTGGCTCTGGGGTATGTTGAGGCTGCAGAACTGAACAGGGTGGGTGAAAAACAACAGTGCAGGTTATGTGGAAAAACTGTTTGATGGAAGCATGTGCAGGAAAGGAGCCGTGTCTGGCTCCAGGTCAAAACAGGTGAAGGGCTATTTTAATTTTCTATGTTGCAAATGGCTGAACGGCACAATTAGCACTATATAAAGGATTCAATCCTTATCTCCTCAATATTGAGAACAATAATGGCATGAAGTGGCTGAAAGTATTACTGGAAATGCAGAGGCTGTTCTCGAGAACTGAATTTACTAGCTGTGCTTCCTGCCTGCTAGAGGATTTATAAAATCCCCAAGGAACCTAGGACAACTTTACTTGCACCTGCCTTCTAATTTCTAAGCTACTAACCCCATCTCTGACACTGTGACAGACGCTCTTGCCAAAAGATTTCCCTCTAAGCCATCTCCTGATCTGTTAGCAAATCTGTTCTCCTTCAGGCTAACAAACATCCATTTCCAGTGTTCCCCATGTGTTAGAGTTCTGTCCTTTTCCCTGAATAGCTGCTTCATCAGGACAAGTTCAGCTAACAACTTGCACTTCTTTAGGACTGTATTGATGGGGATGTAAAAGAAGATGAAGCAGAATGTTCCTTTTTACCTTGATTTTCTTTTTACTTCTCTTCTCTGCCTCTGCCTTCATCTCTGCAGTTATCCGAGGTACAACCCTTTCGCCATGGGGTGATGGCATTACTTCTGGCAGTTGTGCCTTCTTCATTTTCCCTCCTTTTGCTTTTAAAGGTTTACCGACAAAGCCTGCCATCTCATCCTGCCTTTGCTTGGCTTCCACTGCCTGCAGAGGTGAGTGTGAAATAAGACAACCATGAGAACACAACAGAAACAATGCACTCCTGAACAAAACCCCATCACAGACTCTGCAATAGAGCACTCTGTACTTGCTGATACATTTCCTACCACCAGTTTAAATGAAGTTTCACACCCAGGAAATCAGCAGATTTGCACATTTTCGAGCAATGATTAAGCCAGAGATACAGTTCCTTGGGGAGTAAGGAGAGACACAGGCAGTGACCAGGTGCGATGGTGCACAGATGCCTGCTCACAATTCAGGCTCTGTTCAGTAAAGTCCAGCTCCCCCCTCATACACCTTTGTGTTTTTACTCCCTGGCCCAGAGCTGTGGTACTCCTACCCAAGCTAGGAAGGTGAAGAAAGCTTTCATTCTCCTTAGTAAGTGCAAGACACAGGAGTTATTTTTAGTCTCCTTGTTACGACAACAAAGTCAATAAAGAGCTGATGGCTAAGACTACAAGGGAGTCAGTTGTCTGCGCTGAACATTGACATACATCAAGTTCTTCAACAAAGACAGCAAGATCTTCCTTCCACAGATCAGAGGGACTCTTGCACTTCAGGTTCTCCAGCTCCTTTTCCTAAAGGGAATTACAGTTGATAATCATTAATCACATTTTAATCCACAATCAAAAAATACGTGACGATGCTTTTATGAAAAAAGGAAGTAACATACTTTGCTATCTCTCTGCTTACACAGCTCATCTTTCTTCTCTTTAGTCAGATACCAAAGAGGCATGTTAAGCAGATAGTTGAAGTCCGGTCCAGTACCAGCAGCTGATTCTTTGTCACTCTCCTCCTCCTCCTCCTCTTCTTCCTGAACGTGGATTTCAAACAAACACTGTCAACAAATGCAGCGACATACAAGGGTAGGGCTGTTGATCAAATCTGGACTGCATCGCAGGTCATTCCATGTGCTCGTGGTGTCCTAGACAAAAAGCAACTTGGGCTTCTTCATATGAATTAAGAAGCTTAAAGACGGGCTAGTTGAGATCTATTTGGAGAGGATGACTGGCATTACCTTGTTCTGTGACTCCTTCCAAGCCTTCACTGGATCAGATTCATACCCTCTCTGGATAAGAACTTGAATCAGCTCTTTCTTGGGTTTGTTTTCTGTAAACAGACAGTTCAGGATTGTCAGTTAGTGACCACTGCCATTCACTGGTCTGTAGCATCCCATGGTTCTAGCAGCTCAGCATCCTATCCGGCTCTAAAACAGCCTTTCCTTATTGGAGGTGGGACATGTGGAAGAGCCTGAAATAACACCTAAAATGTTCCTACTTAGCAGGTGATTTGTCAGGTCAGCATTGCTCCTAAACCTGCCAGGAACTCCTGCCAGAGCACTGTAAATATTTTTCTTCTTCATTTCCATACATGCATTTCCTCTGCCCTCACTAGTTTTTGAACTTGGAAAAAGAGGTGCGATGGTATCAAAAAGGCTTCATGGTAATAGGCAGGTGGAGGAAAAAAAAAAAGCCCTGATAGCACTCAAAAGGCTTTGGTGTAGTTTGTACCTCATTAGACATCACCTGGGAAATTTATGCTCTAAAGTGCCCCAACCAATGGAACTGCTTCAGCTGGAATTTGTTCCTTTTTAAGATATCAGAAGCAATCAACCATGAGACACAAATACAAATGAAACCAGCTCTGTCAGCCTTGGAACTACTTATTACAAAACCCCAAGAAAATGCATTTCAAGGGAATTATTTCTCTTCCTGAGTCAAGTCAGACAGACACAGGCTGTTGGGATTATTGGGCTGCCTTCAGATACAAACCACAAAACATCTTATGACACTTTGTCTAGCTGAGTCCTCCAGGAATGCAAGTGCAATACAGACGTGCCTTTTAGACTGAGGTGGAAAAGTTGATTGAAAAATCTGAATGCTGGGAACAAAGATCTGTTTCTTTTCTTAGCTCATGATTCTCAGATGCTGCTAACTTGAGTATCTCCTGAGTTTGAAATCCCAATCCACTGAGAACATGATTCCGAATACTTTTGCAAAGGTTCACAAAGATAACACATCTTAAGTATGCATTTGAACAGAAAACACTACCTCTCCTTTTAACCCCACCAGTACTTTACCCTTTTCCTGAATCAGAAATACATAGGGATTATAACTATTAAAAAAAAGAATTCTATTCTCAAAATAGTGTCAAACACAGTAGGAAAGCTGCACAAGTATCCTGTCTTAATTAACATCTGCATAATGTTCTACAGACCAAGGATACTCTGTGAAGCATTTTCCTCTTGTATGTTACTGGAACAGAAAGATAAGCTCTGGTGTTGTTTGTTAAGAGCCAGTCTGGGACTGAGGGGCTGCTGACAGAACTCAAGGGAGCACCTGGTTCTCCCCATTTCATCAACCAAGTACCCAAGAACAGTACATACCGATGACAATTTTGCCATCTATTTTCTCCAGGATGAACCGAGCCTGGTTGCTCAGCTTTGCAGACTCAGCACCCAACATTCCAATCAGCCATTCCTTTCTCAAATGGTAATATCGGAGCCTGAGTTCAAAGAACTCTTTAAGAATGTCTTGGGGAGAATCGTACTTCTTGAGAAAGCCGACATGGTCAAAAAGAACCTAGACGAAAGAACACGGGTGTTACGATAAAACTGATTTCCAAACCCACTGAGAAGTACCTATAACCCAGGTGTGATAGTACAATTGAATTATTAGCCAACAGGTTTATAAAACCTTTGTGTTGCTTTAGATACGATTGCAGCTTGCAAGCCCAGCAGCAGAGACTATTTTAGAATATGAAAGTTTTTGAAAGCACACAGTAGGGTGAAGGTTACTCGAATCTTCAAGCTATCTGTAGGATAAACGTCTTGCATCAAGCCTCACACATTGTCAGAATCCAGACATTCAAGCGGCAGTGCTGTTGTCACAACAAAGCTTTCTGTAAACTGTGTGATTTCAGATCACTTTGACTCCTTCAGGCAAAACTATACCACTCTGAGCCCGTTCCCAAGCCAGTCTCTTGACCTTTTGAAGGTGCATTTAGAAAGCAGATATAAACCCAGTAACAGCAGAAAAAAAATCAAAGTGAATAGGTTACTGCAAAGAGGATTTTTCTTACAGGCAGCTGTCTTCACAGTCCAAGTTAAACCAAGGACTTTCTTCAGCAAAATCTATTACATACCATGGAGTTGCATGTTAAACTTGTTTGGAGTTTGAAGACCTTATGCACCCCTGCTGCTTTAACTTCTGCTAGTTTTTCTTCAGTCATCTTCACTATAAACTTCACTGTTGTATCTGTGTGATATTCTTTATAGTCTGTGATCAGTGGGGGTGTCTTCTCAGTCCCGTTCAACATTGGCTCCAGAACCTGCTCCTTGTAAGTCTGAGGAAAGAGTCAAAGTCAGATCCATGTTTTCTGTGGAGATGAAAAGCTCCAAAACGAATCACTTATGTTTTACAGGGCAAACTATCCATTCCTGGGGCAAATTCATTGTTTATTACCTGTGTCCAAGTTCTGACAGGCAGCTCGGTGATCTCAATGGTTGTAGAATTCAGGATAGACACTTCACCACTTATCACATACTGATTAGGCCCCAGCTCATCTATTGTGCCTTTGAAATTCTTGTAACTAGGAAGCTAAGCAGAAAATAACACTGGGTTCAGTTTTGTGTTGATGCTTCAGCTTAGAAGCACTTGCTTGAAATGCTCCAACGTGCTGAATGAACTGACAAGTGAGACATTGTTTTTTAAACGCATTATTTACCATTGGCAACAGCTCTTCTCCATCCATCAGGCGACGGATATTGTTCACAACTTCCCTAATATCAAAGTTAGGGATCTTGCAGGACCAGCCAGTCCCAATCCCTTCTGCCCCATTTATCAGCACCATTGGAATGATAGGCATATACCACTCTGGCTCCACACGTTGATTATCATCATACAGAAACCTCAGGACATGGTCATCCATTGGTGGGAACACCAGCCGTGCTAATGGACTAGAATGGAAAAAACATTTTAAGCCCAAATTCTCATTACTATCCTACTCAAATTTATCCCTTTGTTTTCACTCCTATTTCCGTAGTCTCTGCTATGCCTTTCTGATCTCTGGGATGATTAGGGACACAGCTTAGTGATGGACTCGTCAGTTCCAGGTTCAGGGTTGGACTTCACGATCTTAGAAGTCTTTTCCAACCTAAATGATTCTGTGATAACCAAGTTTACATATCAGAATCTAGCTTCCAACTCTCACTTCAACTGTTGCTTCTGAGTCTGCAAGTAGCCCAAAGTTTCAAAGGGAAAAAGTAACTTTATTTTTGAGTCCTGTAGCATGCTAATAATATTTAAAGCAATAAGAAATCTCTGATGCTGACCTGAGCATTGTGAAGATGTATCGAGGACTGGCAGAGTCTTTCCCACCATGCAGCCTTGTGCCAAACTGACCAATAGGCTGTAGCAAGTTGAGGTTGTTACTGCCCACAAAGTTCTGAGCTAAGTTAATAATAGTCATCATCAGTGATGCCTGCAGTAAAGGAAAGTTCAAAGCTAAGAATGCAGAATTCTTCACTGAATGGACAAAGTTAAAGGCAAAATTCACATCAAGATCAAAACTGATACAGAGGATAAACTCCACTAATAAAATACTGGAGGAAACCCACTGAAAGTGTATCCCAAGACCATTTATCTAGTCTGGGTGTCTGGATGTAATCCAGTGAATCACAGATACATTGCTATCTACCTGTCCATGAAACCTTCAATGAAAGATTCTGTCAGTCTCCAATGGGAAGCTTGCTTTAGTGCTTAACTTCTCCTTACCAAGGTATAAAGGCTATTAACATCTGCCTAAATCTAGCACAGATAAAGTGGGCTTTTCTTGCTCTACTTTTCGAATGAAATATAGTCCCATGAAATCTAGGTAGGACAGGCAGACCAATCTCAGATTAAATTAACAATGGATATCCAGCCACTTCGCTTTGTTTATACTCAAACATCTAATTCTGCTTTAGAGGCATCTTAGCTGTCAAATCAACAGAGGGGCTTTTTTTGCCTTTCATTCAAAAGCATTTTGCCCAGCCAGACCAGGTTCTTACTTCACCATGATGGTATGAGGACATCTCAGCTACAGAACCAGCCAGCTGAGCAACCTTCACCTCCCGCTTATCATTTCGTTTGAAACATGTGAACAGAACTTTTCTTTGACCTGGCTTCAAACCTGTATGAAAAAGAAAAGACCTTGTGGTTAGAATGTACAATGTGTTTCACTTAGCTTCTGCTCTCCAGAGACCAAGAACTACTTGAGCACTTAAAGATTCTGCACCCAGAGAGTAAGGTACTTGTCAATGAATACTACAAAATAGACAAGGCATTTAATCCAAAGGTTAAAACCTTGGACAGCAGAAAACCAACTTCAGAGCACTGATCCTGAAAACTCAGCAGGTTCACAGACTCTGACATGACATGACATACAAACACCCATTTATTAAGGTCTGGGGAATGCACTAGGCAGAATCACCACCTTGAAATAACTTACCATCAACCAGTGACGGGATTGATCTTTCATTATCTGAGTTTGAGAATAGCACTAGCTCCTTGTTGATGAAGTTGTTGTATGTCAGGTAAGTAGTGTTTTTCCCATATAGGTATTCCTAAGAAAAACAGGTGCAAGATTGCCTTAATTTTAACAAGGACTAATCTGTTGGAAATCACACATGGCTAGTTTCAATAGAATGGAGGCTCCTTGTACAACTAGGTAGACACAGCTCAAGTGCTGAAATCCTTAGCATGGCCCATGACGTTTGAGAAATAAAGATCTCATAGAGTCCTGTTGGAGTTATCATTTCCCTATAGATAAAGTAATTTGGAAGGTTAAGAGTTAAAGATTAAATTAACTGTTGGACAACTGACAATGAGGCCATGCTGATAAGATGAGAGAAGCAGCTGCTCTGCAAAATCCCAAACCATTTCAACTGTCCCATAATCCAGCGACTGACTCTCCAAATCCAAGCTGCGTGCAGCTCTGATGTGCCAGAATGAAGCTGAGAGTAGCCTCAGGGAGAGACAGGAAACCAGTTTACTGATATATGTAAACCTTCTACCTCTGGCAGGCCATGCAGCTTCCGTTGTCTTCTATCCTCCATGAAATTAGTCAGCCACTCCTTTCGCTCTTCTACCTTCTTCTTGCTAAAGGCCTGTATATTACAAAATGAAAAGTAACTCAAGGTCTGACCCAGGAGAAAACTGCAGCAGAACATGGAGAAAAACATTAAAGGAATATTTACTGTCGTGCCTGAAAATATCAATTGGTTTGTAGTGATTAGCTTGTTCTGAGCTATATTTAAAACCCATCATTAAAAGGGTACTCTTGGCCTGAACTGTGGACAGATTTGCTTCTACTGGTTAGACTAAAGCCGTAGCCTTGACAACAAAGAGATTGTCTCAAGCCCAAAGGCCTCTAAGAGCATTTTAAGAAAAATACACAGCACTCCAAGCAGTAAAATACCAAAGGTATTAAGTCAGCAGTTAAATCAAGTGCTAGTTACCAGGGTGATCGCAGCATCATCTTCAGGCCCAGTGTATTTGAAGCCAATTCGATGTTTAGCCATATCTGCAAAATATTCTTTAGCCTCCTTCGATGTGCTGGTACCCAAACCTGCAGAGACAGTGTTAATCCTAATCAATTCCTGCTTGAATCAAGTTGTAGTTTGAAGAAGTATCTTTGCTATGCCTAGTATCTGTGAAACATCATTAAAATGCACAGCATGAAGAGGACTTACTGAAAACTTAAGTTACGTTAAAATAAGGTGTAAGTATCACAAAATATCACAAGAATTGCAGATTGGATGAGCAGTTGCATGCTGTACTTTTGGCTTTTGTCTGTAACTCCTGGAGATATCTGAAAGTATTAACTGCAGATTGGAAACAATTCCTCATATCCAGCAGTTGGCAACGTTCTTGTTGGTATTAAGTAATGGGTGACTACTTACCCTACAGTACTAACAGTACACAAGGACTGTGCTATGGAAAATAGCACATAAAACTGAGGATAATTGCCTAAGGGTGAAAGAATGGTTACCTACGATACTGTAATTTCATTTTGAGATTTTATCCACTTGGTGGTTACTATTTCTCTACTTTTATAATTTATGTTGCAGATATTCCTAATCAGGGTATCTTGGGAGGGTAGAGACATGGAGGACACCCAGTCCAAAACTCTTTCCACAAAGGCAGGGCTAATTGAATTTCATGATGAATTCTCTTGCTTGGGTCATTTAATTTCACCACATCGTATTTTTTACAAACCTTTGTAGTACTTGATTTTCCATGAATTGTAGTTCTGTGTTCTGTTTTTCCATTCTTCAAATTCAGGAATGCTGTAGAATGCAATTTCTTCTTTGTTTTTAGAGGCCTACAATTAATAAAGTAACTTGTGAAATGGGAGGCAGATTTGGACCAATGGATCCTTACTCATTCACCTTCCCATCCAACCAACCCTTACCTTTATGATGGGAGTAATAAATTCCTCCAGAAAGTTGTGTTTTAGAAGAGACGGCCAGTTGTGATGGATGAAGTTAATTAGCAAACCTTTGATATGTGATCCATCCTGATCCTGATTTAAGAAGAAAAAAAGAGGCATTTTATCAGGGACATGCTGGAATTGGCAATTGCTAGATTGATAGCAAATGATTTGATAATTCCAGTTTACTGGCCCTATTCACCTTCACTTCTAACAAGGACCATGGGCTGTTTAATCATTGAAAATTAAGAGAAAGAGAAAAGGCACATTCTTGGTGAAAAGAAGTATCAGGGACTTGGTCAAGGACCCTGAATCAGCAGACTGAAAGACAGTAACTGGCTATTTGGTGACGCTACTCCCCCTTCTACTTTATCTGGTTTGTGGCTGAATAGACATTATGACCCACTAAAATAGAGATTGATTAAATAAATACAGAGAATTTGGTACAACGATGGCAGTGGAAGAATAATGCCATTTTCTTCCTTCTCCCCATTTTCAGTTTGAGTGAACCTAACCTGATCTGTCATAATCATAATCTTGCCATAGCGAAGAGTGTTTAAAGATTCTCGATCTTCATAGTTCTTTTTATACTGCAAACCCACAATCTTGATGATGTTGTTGATTTCAGCGTTTTCCATAATCTGGAAAAGATCACACAGAATAAAAACTTGTCTTTCAGACTTAAAGCATAGCTCTCAAAAAGTCTAAAATGATCCATAAGCTGTTGGCTGAGCTTTGTCTTGTCAGTGGTTTTTTGCTGTTTAGAAACTTATTTCTAAACTGAAGCCTAGTGCTTAAATTACTACATATAATTCCAAATAATTTATAGTCCACAACGCAAACACTGTTTCTTCATGCAAAATGCTGAACAGAACTTAATATTCCCACTTAACCAGCAAGGCAGGCTGCAGATGGGACTAAATTCAGGTGTTTAAGACACTGCTCCTCCGAGTTCCAGATTATATTGACTCATTACACTAATGTGCCTTCTAACATGTAGACTATAACAATTTTCCAACTCACCTGTTTGTGAGAAGCTTCTCTGACATTGAGTATTTTCCCACGAAGTGGAAATACTCCATATTTGTCTCTACCAACCACTCCTAGACCAGAGACAGCCAGGGTTTTGGCTGAGTCTCCCTCGGTCAGGATAAGTGTACAGTCTAAAGAATTCTTGCTGCCTGAAAAGAAAAAAACCAAGACAATTTCCTAAGTAAGTGAAATCGAAGCCTGCGTACTCAAATTGAATGAGAATATCTTCCAACACATACAGGTTTTGTTGCACTGCATGTAGTAAATGGGGATAAACATAGTAAATGGGACTGTAAAGTGGGGATAAACTATAATTACAGGTTCTGCCTTCTTTCTTTTTCTCATTCTTTCATTTGTCTAACGAACAAGTTTTAATTGTTTTTGAAGGAATTGGTTACAAAGGATGCAAAACACTTACCAGCATCATTGGCATCATCCAGCTTAGGAACACCCTTAATCTTCGTGTGTTTCACAGCTGAACATTTCTTATTCAGCAGGTTCTGAGCTTTAAATTTTACCCAGTTTAGGATACTTTCAACAATGCCACAGGCAATTGCCTGTAAGACAAAAAATAATCCTGAACAATTGGAAAAGCCTTAACAATGACAGAATCTTAAGGTATATATACTTTACTTCATGACACTACTTCAAAAGTATGTATTTGCCACATTAAATGTAAAATGGAGTTTACAAACATCTTGATTGCGTATACCAATACTTACACCCTTAATAAATTTTTCACTCAGTTTACAGGTTGAGCCAAAGTTCTTTGCCTGCAGAGTCATGTTCTCCTTAGTCTGAGAGTCAAAAGTTGGGTTCTCAATTAAGGCATTCACAAAAATCCACATGTGGTTCTTCACCTGGAGTTAAATACAAGCACCACAGGTTACACGGGCTCCTCTCAGTAACAGCAGTCAGTGCATTCTGACAACTGCCTGGCAGAGCCACACAGCGAGGGAAAGCTGTTATCACTCTATGGTTTGGAATTTTCCTAGATGTCCTGAAAGAATTTAGGACAGCTAATGAACATTCCTGAACAATACTTCATGATCTGGGATGTCACGGAACCAACAGCTCCCAGCCTAATAGGGATCACCTAACAGATACTGGGTTTTAGTGCAGCTACACTGACTTACAGTGTTCTCTAATCAGAACACATCAGCCAAACCAAGAGAAGATTGTTAGTTGGCTTAAACTGGACAACACTTCTATAATTAGCAGATTTTTATATATATTGTCTGTACAGTGGAAATATGCATTAATTAATGTAGTAATGCATTAAGCTGTAGTTACAATGTGCAATAATGCTAGAGTTGTGCTTCCCACTGAGGACACTGTACCTGAAAAGGCTTCACTCCAACTCCGTTCTTGTTCTTCTTTTTCACAACTTCAATGACTTTAGTCACAAGCTGGTCAGCTATGTAATCAACGTGCCTGCCACCCTAAGGGAAAAGGGGACCAGAGACCTGATGGTAATTCCATTTAAAAAAAGAAATCTATTTCCAACTTTATGCACAGCCTTTGCAACATGAAGCAGCTAAGTCTTGTTCACTAACATACATACATTTGAAATAGTTAATGACAAAGAACATGGCATTAGCTTGACTGAATAAACCGAAGAGTTACCTTTGTAGTGGCAATGCTGTTGACAAAGCTAACTTGCTGGAAGCCTTTTTCACTCAAAGTCAAACACACTTCCCACCGAGAATTTACTTCCTCATGGACAACCTTAAGCACGTTACCAGTTTCATCTACTTTGTCCTTCAGATAGAGGTCGACATAACTGCGGAATCCTTTCACCTGCACACAGATGTAAGCAGACAACTCCATTATAACAGCTCCCATAAATACTTAATTCATATCCTCCTGAAAAGTGGGTAGAGAAACCACTCAGGCACATTTTCCACTTACTAGGTGTAATGACATAAATTGCTTCAACAAAACCTCACTGTTTAAATGCCATGAGAAATGCAGATGTTCCCATTTCTGTTAAATGCTCACTTACAGGCAGCCTCTGTCCATTTAGGAAAACTTTGACATCCTTTGTGGATCCAGCAATATCGTACGCTCTTCGAGACATCAGTGCTACAATGTCTTTATCAAGGATTGTCATTTTGAATTTTGACAGATCAGGTTGGAAGGTGACACACGTGTAATCTTCTCCATCAAAATATTTCAGTTTCATTTCACCAGCCTTCCCCATGTTGTCGGTCCAAGTCTGAGAAAAGGAGGTTTTGTAAGTGGCAAGTCCAACACACACAAGCCACTAGAGCTTTGTTTTTCAAAGCAGAAAGCCAATTTGCAAGCTTTAGATACTTTCAACTGAAAAAAAAAACCCCACTGGTTAAAAACTAGATTCTGGTTATGTCTGCTCATTTCATTATTCATTTGAATTTTATTTGTGGCACAGTAACTGTGGCCTAAATGTATTCTAATCACAATGCTCTGAATGCAAGTTACACCTGGATTTTTGAAACAAAAAATTAGGGTCTCAATGGAAAATCTTGGGTATAATCTTGCTGAAATAAGAAGGGTTCATACCTGTCTGAACAGCTTTTTGTATTCATGACAGGCAGTTTCCACGGTAAATTTTGTGCTAAATATGTTGCACAGTTTAGCTCCATAACCATTTCGCCCACCTGGAATTGGAAGGAAAACAGACTCGTGTTATTACCTTTGGTCAAAACCATCTCAAAGAATTCCAGACTAACAGGAGTTCAGCCACTTCAGCACAAAAAACAACCGGCAATAAGCCACAATATCCTACAAATTCAGTATGGGACTATAAACCCACATTTAATTATAATTAGTACACAAAGAGAATTTTCCATGTTTGTACTGTTACTAATATATAGCATAAAGGTATCTCTCTGGTGGACTCCAAACACCATTTTCAGTTGCATCAGGGGCCCCATGTCATTTTGGTTCACACACTTTTATCCGTCAGGCTGCTCATATACTAACACATATTTGAGGATCTTCCCTACCTGTGACTTTCTTTTCGTTGTCATCATAGTTGCTGGATGTTAGCAGCTGTCCAAAGATAAGAGCAGGCACATAGACCTTCTCCACTTTATGTTCAACAACTGGAATACCTTTCCCGTTGTTCCATACGCTGATTGTGTTATTCTCTCTAGGTAGAGCAAAAAGTGTGTTTTTAAGGCTGCAAATGACTGAGCTGTGAAACAAGTGTCACACAAAAGCTCTGGGGAAAGGCCACCATTTCATCAAGAGCAAATCTCCGCTGAGCAAGTGCAGAAACTGCCAGCAGAGGGAGAACAAGTCAACCAAAAAACAATTCAGCTCCAAAGATATCTTCTATGAAATGGACCAGCACACAGAGAAATCCTCCATTTGTGCTCAGTGACAGAAGACAAAGGTTGAGGGGAAGAGATTGGCCACAATAGATAACAACCACAAAGCAGTCATTTCACAAGCCAGCACCCTTAAGAGACCAAGGCAAAGAAAAAGCCTTTCACAAGAGTTGAATTACTAGTCTAATTTGGATTGACCTCATGGCAGAGACCACCACCACACCAGCTTAAACAGCGTCCATGTGAGAAAATATAATGGACTCAGGTTGGGAAAGCAATGAACAGAAACAAATCAAAACTTACACATCAATTGTGACTTTAATGCATGTCATGTTTTTATCCCTCTGCTTGTTGTCTGCAGCATTGACTAGAATGGAAAGATTATTGGTTTTATATTGCATTGTCAAGCAAGACAAAGCTATTAACTGATAGTGCCTTCAGTAGAACGAATGCAAAAACTCAATACAATGTTATTAACAATGATCTTGGCACGCAACTATGTTGCAAGTTAAAAGATGAGTACTACAAGTTAACATAAACATGAGAATTTTGGGATGAATTACATCAGTTTTGTGACTGTGCACCATCATCCCACAAACAGCTTACTAACAACTAATGGAAGGACTTTAGTATCCAATATCTCCAAGCACAAACCACACACCCTGCAACCACCACCCATCAAACGGTGCTACAGACGTTAGCTGGTGAACAAGGCAACCAGATAAAAGTAGGCTTGCATTTCTTAGCTGTATATTAGACATTCAGCCCCCATTAATCACCCAGCAACCACTGACTCAACAGACAGGTCTCCTTACCTAGAATCTCGTCAAAGATCTTGTACAAGCCAGGCACAAAGGTCACATCTCTGCAGTTGAGGCCCACGTCCTCATCAAAAACCCACATTTGCTGAAAAGAAGGCAAGAAACACATGAGCCCCTGGGAACACCTCCACTCGAGTGCCCTGGGCTTGCAAAGCAGGCGTTTTGTGCTTTATAAACCAATGTTTTGTGCTTTATAAGCAGATATTAACGACTTCCCGTCTGCACCGAGAAGCTCGGGTGGCTTAGCCCCAACCCCGCACCTGGGTGACCATCTCCACGGAGCCGATGTAAGTGTCGGGCCGGAGCAGGATGTGCTCCAGCTGCGTCTTCTTCTGGTAGATGTGCTCCACCGAAAGCGTCTTCTTGACGCCATCGCCCTTGTGCACACGGAGGTTCCCGTCCGCGGGCTGCTCGGGGGAGAGAGAGCGGCAGTGAGGGGCAGCGGGATCGGGGGGGATCAGGTCGGAGGTGGGGAGGAGGGTTGGAGCGAGCCCAGGAGGGGGGAACCGGGACACGGACCCAAGAGAGAGAAGTACCGCGGGGGATCTGACGGGACGGGGAGCGGAGGGGGCGCGCCGAAGCTGCGCGGGGAAGGGGGTCCCCGGGGCGGGAGGGGGTCGCGGGGCTCCGCACGCACCCTGAGGGGCGCCGGGGGCTCCTGGAGCTCCATGATGGCGGCAGCGCGCGGCTGAGCGGCGGCGATGGCGGCCCCAACCGCCCGCTGGCTTTCAAACCTCGTTTAGCCCGCCGAAACCCTCCGCCAATCACCGCCCGCGGCTGCCCTGCTCTCCGCCAATCGCAGCGGGAAGGCGGTGACACGGGCGGTGCTTCGGCTTTTTTTCCCTCTGGCCAATCAGAAACGCGCAGCTCGTTCAAACCAGCCACTCAGAAGGGAGAGCTGCGGGACGGGCAGGGGAGCCTGCCAATAGGAGGGCGAGGATGCTGGAGGCTCTGCCTGCCCGGTTGCTGTTGGCGCGCTGGCTCCATGCTGGGACCCACTGGGCAGGCTCCGGGGATACCGACGGCACCGGCGCTGTGCCCCATGGTGTACCCAGCAGTGCTGGTATCACTGGAGCCCCGTTCCGTGGCTTCAGTGCCCCTGTGATGTCCCCGTCCCCCCATTTGTGCTGGTCCCAAAGACCACGGGTGGCTCCAGACCCTCTCCCCCTTCCCCAGGCTGGCTGCAGCGTGACCCCCATCGCCCCTCGCTGCAGCCGGTGATGTCCCGGGTAAGACCCCCACCCCAGTAACCGCACACTCGGTATCACCCAAACCCCACCATTTCGCATCTTTATTTCCAGAGCAGGGACAGCATTCCCTTCGCTGGAGCTGGGCACAGACCAGGGATCCGTGGGGTTGGCGCAACCTGTGATGAGCCCAGCTGCGCGCTTGGCATCCTCTTGGTGCTCTCACCTGGCTCCGGCGCTGCCCTTCACCCCCCTGCACCCCCCCATATCCTCACCTACAGGACAGCAGAAGCCACCCAGAGCGTGCAGCCGGAGAGCACCCGTGCCACGGCACCGGGATCACCACATGTGCCGGTAGGGAAAGGCCACCTCCACGCAGAGCACCACCAGCGCCTCGGAGCAGTTGTGCCGCTGCCCTGCCAGCAGCCTGCCCTTGTCCAGCGCGGCTGCCAGGCCCTCCCCGGTGCCGGAGCTGCGCCAGCCCTGGCAATCCCGCCTGCGGGCTTGGCTGCCCCGTGGCGTGGATCCGTGCCATGCCAGCCGCCGGGGCCTGTGGACCGGGATAGGGTGAGAAGGGATGGGGCACCCCTCCAGCTCTTTGCATCTGTGCGAGCATCAGGAGCAGGGGGACCCGTGCAGAACCCCCCACACACACACTGTGGGTGCATTCATTCAGGGTTACCCGGCTGGTGCCCACCAGACTCACCAGAGAGGATCCGTCAGGACATTGCCCCCGTTGAAGGAGTAGATGGGGCCCCGCAGGGCGGCGCTGCTCTGACCCTCAAAGAGAGAGCTCCAGGACTTGGCCAGGAGCTGCCCCTGTTGACACAGCAGCGGCACTGAGCTGGGGGCCAGGGGCTATGGCGATGCCACGTGTGGGCAATAATTTGCCCTCAGTTCCTCCCAGCTGCCCATAACACAAGTGCTGAGCACGGCCAGGGTACAGCAGCCCCAGCGCAAGGGCTTTGCCGCTGGCAGCCCCACAGGGACAGGGGTACCTGCCTTCAGGTTAACAATAGGGAGGCTCCTGTCTGTCCTCTTGACAATGGAGACTAAGTCCTGGGTGGGGGCTGACAGGAATGCCCGGAAAGTGCCATAGAGCTGAGCCTCCTGGGACTGCCGGTAGCACTGCAGGTCGGCACCGCGGAGCCCGCTCATGTCACCGGTGAGGGGCACATTCAGCGCGGCCAGGCGGAGCTGGGGGGAAAGCAGGGAGGCTTGGGCATGGCTGGGATCTGAGGGCTCCGCTCTCCCTTCCCAAGAGGATGTGAGATGCTGCCCGGGCACGGAAGGGTCCCCCCAGCACCTCTGCCCAGAGCTGGGCATCGCTTACTGATGGAATCCGTGGGGCGATAGTGGTTGGCAGGATCTGGGGCATCTCTTGTCCCCCTTCCTTCTGGACCTGCAATAACACAGCTCAGGTCAGCCCAGGGGCATCCATCCCTCTGCCATGGGTGCAGCCCAACATGACCGCAGGCTCTGCATGTGCGCTGCCCTGCAGATACCCCACCTCCACGGCACAAGGACCTGCTACAGGGCTCACCAATGAGTCCATTGGGGTTAGCGCAGGCAGTGCTGTGTCAGGACCTTTTGTCTGCACCCGCTTTGCCTCCTGGATGGAAAGGAGAGGACAGTCCCACAGGGGCCTGTCTCCCCCCTGGCCAACAAAAGAGGGCTCTGTCCCCTCAGTGGGTACCAGCACCCTCACCTGGTACTGTGGCGTGGAAGCAGAGGGGTCATCACCAGCAAAGAGCGACTTCGAATCCTCCAGCTGCTCAAAGCAATGAGCAGAGCGATGGGTTAGGGAGGAACCAGCTCCTTCCCAGGGCTTTGCTGCCCCAGCGACAAATCCAGCTGCCACGGCTGGATCCTACCCCCCCCAACAATATAAGGGACCCCGAGGGGTGTGCTCGGTACCAGGAGACGGCTCCAGCCGGTGGGGGTCCGGAGGTAGGCACTGCTCCCTTCCCGCACGTAGACCAAGCTCCCCTCGGGCACAGTGCTCCCCGACTTCAGCATCAGCTCCTTGGTCCTGAAGACCCACATCTGGCTCTGGGGGATGGAGAGGTTCATGGCCCAGGGTCATGGCCCAGCTGCGGTGCATGGGGCAGCCGGAGAGCCTGGGGGTGCTCCACTATGGCCACAGCCAGGACCAGGACCAACCTGGAGATCGACACGGGAGTCCAGTGGCTCCGTCCGAGGGACATCGGCACCTGGAGAGGGTTGGGGGTTATAAAGCATCCTGGTGCAGGGGCTGGATGCTCTCTGCAGGGATGCTGGTATTGGGAGCTGGGTGGGAGAGCCAGCTGCAGCACTGGGGACCCCAGGAAGGGAGGCAAGACTTGATAAAAGGTGGATCCATGGAGGCTGGAGCACTTGAAACACCTGAGAAATGCCCTCACCTTCTGCCCAGCCTGCATCCGAGGCTGCCTGTGGAGACAAGCAGGGCCTGTTACTGCTGTTGGGCACCAGGACACCCTTCCCGGTGCATGGGAAGGGGACAGGGTCTCTCTTGGGGACAGCAAGGCTGTGGCTTACCGGCTGCTTGCAGGGCTGCTGGGCACGGATGGGGTAAACCCTCTGGAAGCAAAGAGAGGTGGGTTTGTGGGGAGCCCCTGGTGCTGTGCATGCCCACACGTGTGCGTGCCCTGGCACAGGCACATGCACAGCCAGTGCTGCGCCTTACATTGAGGTAGAGGAGTCCGGGTGCTCCGGGAGGACCTGGGGGCCCGGGGGGGCCGGGGTTCCCTGGGGGACCTCGAAGACCCTGCAGCAGATCAGTGTGGAGGTTGGGCTGGGCTATTTGGGTGCTGCCTTTTGGGGGGCAGCTATAAGACATCCCATTGCTGTCCCTCATGCTTCCCACTCCTTTCCCCTCCCAGGGCTGAACCTCCCGGGCTGGGGCAGCACGCAGACACGAGCCAGGCAGTGTCTCTCACATGGGGAATGATTGCTCCGTAAATCTCCGTCTCCTCTTTGCTGCCCTGCAGAGGAAGAGATAAGATTGAGATGATCTCCATCCTCCCACTCTCCATCCTCCATCCCTCCAAACCAGCTGGGGCTGTGAGCCCTGGGGACCTGCCAATGGGCACACAGAGCCTCCTAGGCTCCAGCAGCAGGGTCCCCAAGGCCAGGCTGGAGTCTCTGGGCACCCCTTGCTATGATCCCCATGATCCCTGAGGACTCACCGTCTGGTACCCATTGATGGGCACCCAGGAGCTGGCCTGGCTGCTGGTGCTGTGGAAGGGGGGGTGGCCTGGTTTGCACCCATGTTCACCGTAGCAGCACCCCTGGGTGGGACACAGAAAAGGCACGATTGTATCCTGTGCTGGGTGATGGGGATGCTCTGTGTGTGCATGGGGGCACTGCATGCTTGCGTGGGCGTACACTCATGTGCATAGCATGTACCACAGGGGATAGTGTGACTCACCCGCCCCCCCTCCCCGTGCCCCAGCCCATCTGGGGACCCCAGTGATGCCACTGGGTGAGTGAAGGTTGGTGCTGCCTATGGAGAAGGCGGTGGGGAGAGGAGGCAGCACTCATGGCTCAGGGGTTTACATTCAGGTTGTGGGGATGGAACCCACTCCCCGCACCAGTGCTCATGGCTACTAACCCGCTCTCCGGGGTCGCCCTTTTCTCCCTGGAAGGAAAGCAGAGATGTCCCGCTGGTGCCCAGCTCCGGGGGTGCAGTCACACCCCCCCTGCACAGCGCTATGCCTCACTCCACTGGGTAACACCCGCCATGGAACTGTTTGGTTTTGGCACCAGCACCACAGAGCAGTGTGGCCGATGCTGTCCCCATGCCCCAGGTGCCATCACCACCACCCGCAGTGCCCCAGGCTCACCTTGGGTCCCGGTGGCCCCGCTGATCCATGGTGCCCTGCGTGGCGCAGGTCGCACTGGAAGGAAAGGATGTGCCGGGGTGAGCATGGGGCAGGTCCCCGAGCACCTGCAGCCCCGGGACCGACCCCCTACTCACCCTGTAGTCCCCCGGTGGCCCCGGTGGCCCCATGGGCCCAGGCATGCCGGGGGCGCCGGTCTCCCCAGTCCGGCCAGGGTTCCCTGGCATACCCGGCAGTCCGTATTCACCCTTCTCACCCTGCCAGCATACATGGGGTGGTGAGTGTGGGGTCTAGAACCCTGGACCCATAGCAGCAGGGCTTTGGCAGAGCAAAGGGCTCATGGTCCATCCCCATTCTGCTGGCCCTGAGCTCCTGCAGGGCCATGGACAGGCTGGGCAGGGACCCCCTTACCTTTAGTCCGGGGAATCCCGGCTCCCCTCTGAGCCCTGGTTTGCCAGGGAGTGATGTAGGTCCTGTGGGACCAGGCGGTCCTTCGTGCCCAGGCACCCCGGGGGGACCTTGGGGCCCTTGGAGCCCTGGTGCCCCCGGGGGTCCATCGGTCCCAGCCAAGCCTGGAGATCCCGGAGGTCCTTCAGCCCCAGGGAAACCAGGGGGTCCCACAGCCCCCGGTGGGCCGGGGGGTCCTGGCTGCCCATCCCGCCCAGGGACCCCTGGGGGGCCTTCGTGGCCTGGGTAGCCTGGGGGTCCGGGCAGCCCGGGGGGACCTGGGGGTCCCGGGTTTCCCACAGGGCTGGATGCTCCCAGCTGCTTGTTGGGCTTGAGGGAGAGAGTGGCATTAGTGAATGGCAGCATCCCATCCCCTCTTCCATCCCCTGCTCCCATCCCCTGGGTTGCCCATGGCCATGCCCACCATCCCTTCCCATCCCTGCTGGGCATTGACACCACTGTCAGCCCCCTCCTGCCATGGCATCAACCTGCCCGAGCCCCCTACCCCAGTGCTCACCTCGTTCTCTGATCCCTTGGGAAGGACGGCAGGTGCAGGTTGGCTCCTGGCTCCCCAAGTGCCTGGGGGTCCCGGGGGTCCGGGAGGACCTGGGGGACCCCGGGGCCCTTGGTGACCCGGCTGCCCTGGGCTGCCGGACCTCCCTCTCTCCCCAGAGAGCCCTGGCTGGCCTCTCTCCCCCGGGGATCCTCGGTCGCCTTTCTCTCCCTGTTTGGATAAGATAGAGCCTGGCTCCGGCTCCGGGTGCTCTCCCCCATCAGCGCCCACCGCGGGGACCTGCTGCCCCCTGCCATTGGACACCCGCGCTGCCCCCACCCAGACCCCCAAGCAAGAGCCCAAATACGGGCAGAAAATGTCTTGCGCGGCCAAAAGAGCCTCAGGATTCCTCCCGGTGTGTCCCTGTGGATCCCTGTGCCCCCGTGCCTCTCCCCGGGGAGGATCACCACACCTTGGGGCCGGGGGGGCCGGGAGGGCCGGGGCGCACGGGGCAGACGCAGCCGGAGCCGTTGTGCATCTGGAGAGGGAGAGCGCGGTGAGGTGCGGGCTGGGAGCCCGGCTGCAGGGTGCGGGGTGGGTGCCCTGCGCCCCGCTCACCTGCACAGCAGGATCCACCTCTGGGGCGGGGGGCACCCGCCGGGGCAGCCCCTTTGCTGTTGTCTGTGTGGAGGAGACAAGGGGCTGAGTCAAAGACCCCTGAGCACCGTCCCCCTCCCCTGAGCACCGTCCCCATCCCGCCCTGCCAGCCCACAACCCCCCAGAGCCCCACACCCGGGGACACATCACGGGATGTCTCTCGCAGCCCCCCTGCGGATCAGGGCCCTCCATCACCTTGATCTGCAGGAACTCCTCCTCCTCCTCCTCCGAGCTCCCCTCGAAGATCTCCGGGGCGACTGTGGGTCTCTGCTGCGGGGATGGATGGACACAGAGTGCTCAGTGTCGGGCTTAGGGGCATGAAGGACCCCTCCACAGCCGTGGCTGCCTGGAGGCCGGGTGGGGGCTCAGCACATCGCTGCTGTGGGGCTGTGCCATGTGTGGGGACACCGGGAGCTGCCACAGCTCCTTCCCGTGGGGGCAGAGGAGGCTGAGCACAGCCGGAGCAGGGCATGTTGCCCTGCCTGGTCTGCGTGACTGTGCGGCAGGGCAGAGATAAGGGGAAGGACAGGGCAAGGAGCCCTGCAGCGGCTGGGGGGGGTTTGGGAGAGGTGGAGGAGCTGGGGTGGGGGACACCCAGCCCGGGGACAGGCACCTGGCCTCGTGTGCGTGGTGGGACATGGCCTAGACCCTTCCCCGTGCCCCTGGCGAGGGGGTCCCTGACGTCTGGGGGCTGTTGCCAGTGGGGGTTTGCTCAGCAGCATCTTCTGAGTAGGCTCCACGGCATCTCTGTCTGCAGGAGAATAGGGGTGTTGGGGTGGGAAGTGGTGGGGCTGCCAGAGCAGCCCCGGATCCCAGCACCCCACACCTCACCCTCCAGTCCTTATGCCAGAGTTTCCCCTTCTTTGCTGGGGTTCAGGAGCCAGGGATGCAGGGAAGCCATGCCCTGTCCCTCCATACCTACCTTCCTCCCCATCCAGGATGGGCGCTGTAGGGCTGGTGCCTGGGTCCGGGGTGGTGTCGTCAAAGCCCAGGGGATAAAACCACTGGGCCGTGGCAGAGGGCAGGCGCCCGGCCAGTGCCCAGAGGATGCAGAGCACAGGGAGAAGGTGCTGGGGGCTGCCGGACCCCATGCCACTGCCTCGGGGCCAGGCTGCCCACGCTGGGGGTCCTGGGCTCATTCCTGCTCGCCGGCGCTGTCCGCTCCCGGCACCGCGGTTATTACGGCGGCCCCACGCGGCCCGACACGCCCCTTGCCCGCCCCTGCACCCGCATCTACGGGCCGCATCCGGCGGGGGCTCAGCACCAACATGGCCAGGTCACCGTCCAGGAGCGAGGGAGGGCAGCCGGGAACCACGGGGAAGGGAGCCAGGGCCGGGGAGAGCTGATGGAACCAAGGCGAGGGCGGGCTGGGGAGGAGATGCTGCCTGGAAATGGGGAGTAAAGCCAGCGAGGAGGGAGCTGGCTGAGAGCGAGGGGCATTGACCGCAGCGAGCAGTCGGCTCTGCGGGGGCTGCTGGTGCTGGTGCCAGGAGGGGACTTGGGACTCAGGGGACTTGGGGGTCAGTGGGGCTGAGCCCTGGGGACAGGGGGGTTGTGGATGGCCTGCAGCATGTGTGATACCTGTGCCCTGTGGTGTGTGCAGTTGTGTCCATAGTGGGTGCAAAGAGCCCTGCGTGTCATTGGCTCCCTCAGGGCCACCTCATTTGGGGGTGTCCAGCCCTCTCTGACCCCCAGACCTCCTTCTGCCACTGCCTGGTGCTAACCTGCAGCCTCTCCCCAGGCTCCGGACCCTGCTGGGGCAAGTGGCAGGGAGGCAGCAGCCAGGCTGGGCTCCAGTAGCCTTGGGGACCCCAAAGAGCCACTGAGGTTGGGAAAGCTCTTCTGGGAGCTCCAGGAGCCCGGGGGCCACGGGCAGGGGGAGCTGGGCTGCACCAAGCACCATGCACCGAGCTCTGTGCACTGGGTATCAACCGCCATACACTGGGCACACTCCTTGGCTGCAGGGCTGTGATAGGGGAGGGGGCAGCATGGCTGTGGGTGCCTCAGCTCAGCCCCCCTCTCTTTGGCAGGATGGTGCTGGGACAGGGACCTGGAGGAGCGCAGCAAGAGCATCCCTGTCCCCCGCACACGCTGCAGACACAACAGTCTCTGCAGTGGGTGCTCGGTGCTGCCAAGGCCTGATAAAGTGCTGCGGGGCTGGGCAGATGTTTGGGTTTGGTTCCTGCTTGGACACCGTGTCAAGGCTGGTGCCTCTGCTCCAAGTCATGGACACTGCAGCAGTGCCAGGCAGGGCAGGGGCTCCGGAGCGGCGCCCGGTGCTGATGCCTTGCAGGGCCCCAGTGGCAGGTGGGAGAGGAAAAGAGGGGCTGAGATGCATGGGGAACAGAGACCCCCCCTGCCTGTGTCCTGCTGGCAGACTTGGTGCTTCCCGATTCACCTGCACAGGAGAGAGGAGGTCCTGGCAGCTCTTGCAGCCAGCGCCACGGGTGCTGGCACTCCAGCCTCGAGATACCAGTTTGAGCACTAGATGAGATGAGTTCAGGGTTCTCAGCCTGAGCCCTAATCTTCTCATCCCACCCACTACACCAAGCCCCACACCAGGGCGCTGCAGCAAGACCCAGTGTCTTGGTATTTAATGACTGTTAATCACCATGTGCGTGGTGCAGGGCACAGTGACAAGCCCCAGCAAAACTGCTACTCAGCCAGGTCCTCAGTGGGATGTGGTTGTTCCCTGCGCATTGTGCTTGCCCTACAGCACTGCACGGCCTGGGCTGGTTCCTTTGTCCCAGAAGGTGAAGGCCATCTTCTTGTCAGGATGTGCCATCTCCCCACTGGTGCTGCTGGTGGGGATGGCTGGGGTGGTCGTGGTCATTCATTACTTTGTGTGGCACAGGGTGGTGTTTTTGCTGGCATTGTCCAGGGCCAGTGTGGTGACACGGCCAGCACCCAAGCGCTGCTGTGCCAGTGTGCCCCTGAGTCTGCAGGACAAAGCTCCCTGCAGTGTGCAGCTGCTCCTCATCCCATGGCACGAGTTCAACAAGTCTTTGCTTTAGCCTTGCTCGCAGCTCATCCTGTCCCTGGGATGGGGAGAAGGGCTCTCTGTGCCCTTGGACCCTCGCGGCGAGCCAGGCGTGTTGGGGACAGCTTGTACGAAGCCTGCGCGGGTGCCACGGCCATTCACACAGGGCAGAGAGGCTGCGCTTGTACCGGAGCTCATCCCACCCCCAGAACCCCGCTACCGCACCCAGGCGGGTCCCCCCGGGCAGGGTGCTGAGGGCACCGGCCCGCGGGGAAGGGATTCCGGGGCTCCCTCCCGCCCTCCTCCCGGTTTTCCCGAATAGCCACTAGGTGCCGGCAGCTTTCAACTTATCCCGGGGGCGTGCGGGGCGCGGGGAGCCGCCGGGTGCTGGGCCGGGTGCGGGGGGAGGCGGCGGGGCCTCCCCGGGGAGTTCCGGGCAGACGGTACTGAGCTGCTCCCAGAGTGACGCCGCTGTCGCCGGGACCCCCGTGCCCGGGGCCCGGAGCCCACCCCGGGCTGCCCTTCCAGGGAGGTCTTGGCCGCAGCCCCCGCGGTGCAGCCCCGTGTGGTGTCTGTGTCCCCCCTCCCAGTTCATCGCCGCTGCTCTCGGGCCCCGGCGGGTGTCGGGGGCTGCGGGAGGTCTGCGGGGAGGGGGCGCACAGGCCCGGGGGTCTCCGCGCTGCGCGGCGCCGGAGCTGTCCCGCCGGCGGTGCCGCTGCTGCCGCCGCCCTCCCCGGCGCTGCCGTCGGCGGGGATCGGTTGTCCCCGGTGGCCGCCCGGTGTCAGCGAGGGCGGCCCCGCCGGTGGCCCCGGTGCCGGCGGCGGGAGGTGTGGCCAGGGGCCGCATAAAGCCTCCGCCGCCAGCCGAGCGCCGCCAGCCGCGGGCCGGAGCGCGGGCGCGGGGCCGCCATGCGCGGGGCCGCCGGGTGCGCGCTGCCGCCGCCACCGCCGGTGCTACCGGTGCTGCTGCTGCTGCTGCTGCTGCTGGCGGCGGCGGCGGCGGGGCTGGGAGGCGGCGAGGAGGCGATCCAGTGCCCGCCGTGCTCGGAGGAGCGGCTGGCGCGCTGCAAGGCACCGCAGGGCTGCGCGGAGCTGGTGCGGGAGCCGGGCTGCGGGTGCTGCGCGACCTGCGCCCTCGGCCGCGGCACCGCCTGCGGGGTCTACACCGCCCGCTGCGGCGCCGGGCTGCGCTGCTACCCCCCCCGCGGAGTGCCGCGGCCCCTGCACACCCTCATGCACGGTCAGGGCATCTGCACCGACCTGGCCGACGTCGAGGCCATCCAGGAGAGCCTCCAGCCCCCAGGTAAGGCCGACCCCGGGCGGCAGCGGGGCGAGGGGTGGGTGCCGGGGGTGTCCCTGCCCCTCGCAAGCCTGGTGGCGCAGCGCGCAGGCGACCCCCATGTGCCCCAGGCACCTCTCCGCTTACTTGGCAAGAGCTGGGGCCACGGGGCAGGGGGCTCAGCAGGGACTCTGTGGCAGGATGGGATGGGACAGCCTGGAATGAGCATCCAGGGAGCATGTCCCAGTGGTGCTGAGCTGCATGAGCTCCCACAGCTGGGTACCGGTGGGTCACATCTGTGCCATCCTTACCCAGCATGGGCACAGAAGTGCCATGGCCACTGCAAGAGCAAGGTGCTTCCCAGGGACCTGTCACCCGCTGTGCCCTGCCTGCAGCGTGCTCCTGGACATCAGGGCAGCCCCCGTGATCCCTGGGACAGGTCCGAGCAGTCCGGGAGTCTCCTGCTGCACGGTGACCCCTGCGCTGCTCCTTCCTGGGGATGTTGCCCACAGCTCTGCCGGGAGGAAACAGGAAAGAGGCCTCTGGGCACCTGCTTCCCTCCCAGGCAGGTCAGGCTGGGCTCTGCCGGGGCTTTGCCAAGGGCTGCGTCCTTCCCATGGCCGGACAGGGCAACGGGATGCAGGCAGGGCCAGGGCAGAGAAGCTGCCTCTGTGTGTCTGCTCCGGGACCCTGTTGCTGGTGATCGTGCCGCCCCTGAGCTCAGGCAGGGTCTGGTGCTGGGAGCAGGTCACACTGCAGCTTTGATGATGGGAATGGAGATGCTCCTGGGGGCTGAGTGTGGAGACAAGGCCCATGGAGCTGCTCCTATTAGCAGGTCTGGATGCCACCACATTCCCATTTCCCCATACTGTGAGCTGTGCTCAGGACCACATCCTCTGGAGCTAGGGAGCAGCATCCTGCCATGGGATAGTCCATAAGCTGTTCTGGCCCTGATGTGCCCATGTGGGGTCGCCCAGAGCTCCCCAAGGGGCAGAAGGGGCTGGAGCAGTGTCTGTCCCTGTCCACCTTGACAGCCAGATCCCAGCTCCATTCCCTCCTCATGTAGCTGGTCCACGGCATCTCTGCTGGTGTCCCATAGTGAGGAATGCCCTTTATGGAAGGGCCCCTCCAGCTGCCCCTCTCCAGGGACAAGACATCACCACGAGCGCTCGGCATGGGGTCCGCTGCGGAGATCCCCTGCCCTGTCTGTCCTCCTCCCACATCCTGCAGGAGCTGTCTGCGCTCCCTGGCCAGGGGCTGCGCGGGGCTGCCAAGGCCTGTTGGTTTTGGCTGTGCCCCGTGTAACGCAGCATTTTTTCCCAGAGCCTTTAGGAAACAGACTTGCAGATTTTTCCCTTCCTTCCCGCCGTGTTTTGGCTTTGCTGGGTGCGGGTGGGTGGCCGTGGGAGCCGGGCTGGCCCGCTGGGCTCCGTGCCTGCTTGCAGCATCGCAGGTGGCACGAGAGGGGAGCAGCTTCCCCTGGGACACCCCCACAGTGCATGGCTCGGTGCAGCCCTGGTGGGAAGATCCCAATGGGATGTCTGAGCCGTGGGTCCCAGTCCTGCTCCAGCAGCCTGGAGCAAGTGGGAATGTGAGGATGGGGACTGTGGGCTCTGTCACTCCCACCATAACCCTGCCTGGCACAGCGAGGGCATCCCAGCATCCGATGGGCTCCCTCTGGGTAAGGAGAAGGGGATTAAATGCCTGATTAAGGACAGGGGCATAGGGAGCGGTGCTCCAGGGGCTGAGCCGGTGCTGGGGAGCAGAGGCTGCAGCAGGAGGGTGGCTGGGAAGCGGTTAACGTGCAGCTCATACAGTCAACACTTTGTCTGGGGGCTCAGCCCAGGGGGGCTCTGCATTCCAGGGAAGAGGCTGGGATCCAGGGGGCTGGGCTTGGAGCGATGGAAAGAGCCTCTCCGCTCGCCCAGGACCTGCAGCACCATGCGATGGGGCTTCCTAGGAGCTGAGGATGCAGGTGGCGGCTCTCCTGACACGAGACCCTCACCCGTGGCTGTGGGTCTGGGCACCTTGTGCAGGACCCTGGTCCCTGCTTCCCACTCCCAGCCCTGCCAGCTCTGGGCTGGCTCCCGGAGCATCCCACTGGTCAGGCCAACCCCAGGAGGTTCCAGCCATGGGTATTTGGCAGAGCCTGTGGGTGCCTGGGGGAGGTGATGGCTGAAGCCGCGTGTGGCAACCGGGAAGAGGTGAGGACGTTTTCCCCAGCACACATGAGAAGTGATTTAATGCTGGTTAAATAATTATGTCTGGGAAGAACTGACCCATGGGAATTGCATTCATCCCACTGTGGTTGCTGGGAGCAGTGTCTGGGACAGATCCTATTCCCTTCCCATGTGCAGTGACTGGGAGGGACAGCAGTAGCTGTGCCCGGCTGGATGGCACAGGGATGGTGAGGACAGGCTGGGTTCATCACGGTGGCCACACTGCGTTCATCTGTCCCCTTCTGCCCTGGCAGGGGGCCCTGTCCCATCTGTCACCCAGCATGGTGTCTGGCCTTTGCCCATACTTGGGTTTTTCCAGGCTGGGAGCTGCTCCCAGCAAGGCTCTGGTCCCTACCAGGAATCATCTGCATCCCTGTATCCCGACCTCACCTCCATTGGACTCACACTGGGCACTGATCCGGGAGGTGCAGATGTGCTTGGCCATGTTTGAGCACAGCAAGGGCTCAGCACCATGTTCTTGCTGGATGAGGACGGGCTTGGCTTCCCAGAAGCATCCCTGGCCAAGGGGCAGGAGGTGCCTGTGCCCAGCTGCCCCTGTGCCTGGCTCCCTGCACTCTGCCAGGGCCAGCGATCCTCAGGACAAGCACAGAATTCCCTGTGCCGGTGCCTGCCAAGCCCGGAGCCCCCGCAGGCAGGAGAGCCAGCGCCTGCTGGTACCTGCCAGGGCCACCCACCGGCAGTGCCAGCCCTGCCAGAGGGGGAAGTGGAGGGTACTGGGACCCTGCAGCTTATTTCGGCCATGGACACATGGATGTGTCCCTTCTGGCTCCCTCTGGTCCTTTGTCCTGGGCTGGTGGACTGGGGGAGCAGGGCTGGAGCTGTGGGGCCCTGACACTCTCCCTCTTCCATGGATTCACACACTGCTGCGGGCTCTCCTCCCATGGGAACCATGCAGTGGAGCTGGAGCCCTTCACAGCTCCCTCGGAATCACAAGTTCCGCATGTGACCAACCTCATCTGCAGCTCCTGTTAATTGAAGTTAATGCTGAATGACCCGTTTGTGTCTCCTGTCCACAGCTTGAACAGAAGGCTGGGCAGGAGCCCTCCTCCTGCCAGGACAGGGTGGCCAGCACCGCTTGCCATCCCATTGTGCTTTTTCCATGTCCTTTTGTGAGGAGTTCCCTCATCCAGCCAGTGCAGGAGGATTGCCAAGGGCGGCTCGAGCTGCTGCCTGTCTCATAGCGGGACTGCACCCCAAGGACTGCAGCGATCCTGGAGGGATCGTGGAGGGATGCTGGGTCTGTGCGCAAGTCCGGGACCATGGGCACAGAGCTCTGTCCCGAGAGCTAGTGCAGGACCAGGAGGCTCCTTCCTGCCCAGAGCCACTGACGCTTTGTGTGACCTTAGGAGAATGTTATTGGCATCTGGTTTTATTTAAGCTGAGGGATTTGATGCTCTGAAAGCGGCTGGGCTCAGGGAGAAGGGGGGGGCCTGGTCCATGCCAGGGCTGGCTGAGGGCTTCCCCCAGGCAGTGCTTCCCAGTGCCTTTCCATGGCACAGTGGTGGTGCCAGGACTTTGGCTCGGCGGTCCCCACCGGTGCCAAAGCTCCCACCTGGCTCTTCCCTGCGTGTATCCCTGAGGAGGTGCAGAGGGAGGCTGGGGAAGGGAAGGGGCTCTGCTGCCAGCGCCCACTTTGCGCCACGGCCCCGTGGTTGGTGCCACTGGGGCTGGCATCGCTCTGCACTGGGTCCTGGAGACTTTGGGTTTGTGTTTCAAATTTCAAGGGCATGAACCATTTCCTGGAAAAGAAAAAAAAAGGGCAAATTAACCAAAAAGCAAATAACACAAATTGAAGGGGAAAGCTTCGATCCGGGCTTTGCTGTGAACTTTAACCAGGCTGCTGGGAGCTGGTCCAGGAGCCTTGCACTGCAGGGGAGCTGATGGGAGACCAGGGCTGGGATCCCATGGGGATGTGGCAGGCAGGAGGCCGTGGCTCTGACTCTGCTGCCTGCCTGCGGGAAGGGCTGGTGCTGGGCATCCCCGCGGCAGCCTCCATCCCTGGTGCTGTGAGCCCCTGGGTGCTTCCACCCGTGCTGCACCATGATCGCCTCCTGCTTGGTTTGGGAGGCTTTTTCCCATTGCTGGCTGCAGTATTGATTAATACGAGCCAGATCCTGGGATAAGCAGAAAAGGGCCCTGGCTGCTTTCCTCTTGTAGCCAGGCGGGTTGGGAGTCAAAACGCTTCCTGACGTGGCTCTGAGCGCAGGCAGGACCCAGCTGCCCCGCGTGTTCCTGTTCTGCAGAGCATTAATGGGCCCCAAGCTGGAGGGACCAGCAGCTTCTCAAGAAACAAAGTGGCCCCAGGAGCTGGGTCTCATGACACCTCATCCAGCTGCCAGCATCTGGGATCGCAGTTTGGCTGCGCTCCTGGCACAGGCGAGGATGCCAAGCGCCGCCTTTCGGGATCGGCCCTGTGGGAGATTGACTTTCTTATTCCAGGAATTCCTTCTTTCATGTCTTTGCGGGGGCTGTGCCCTGCGGCAGAGCACGGCTCCGGTCCCAGCCACGGTGCCCGGTGCTGCCCCAGGCCTGGTGGGTGCTCAGCACCGTTCCGGTTCGGGCCCAGTGCCCCCGTTCCTGCTGCAGCTCCTCAGAGGTAGCTTTTTGCGGGGATCAGGATGCTCTTGGGGCTCCCTGCCTGTGCACCCCATGGTCACCTTTCAACCCCAATGGATGCAGTGAACATGTCTGGCAGGGCACAGCCAGACCCTCATGCTGTGCCACCACAGGAGCAACTGCCCGTGCTTTTGCTGCACGCATTTGCAACCCTACAGTAACAGACACATGGCAATGAGCTTGTGAACCATGGCTAATGAGTTGTCGAAACTCCCAGGAGCCTTTCCCAGCGCTGCAGTGCTCAGCCCAGTGGCAGGAGGGGACCCAGGGCTGGGGGTGATGCCCATGGGGACCAGCGCATGGCCATCCGCAGGGCTGCCCATGGCACTGAGCCCCCTCTTATCTGTGTCCTTGCAGAGAAGGAGGAGATCGACCACCCCAACAACAGCTTCAGCCCCTGCAGCATCCATGACCGCAAGTGCCTGCAGAAGCAGCAGGCAAAGCGGGTCAACAACGGCAACAAGATGCGCAACAGCGGGAGCCCGTACCACCGCGAGGAGACGCGGCCCATAGTGAGCATCGGGCTAGGGAGGGCGGGATGGGTGCTGAGCAGCCCTGGGCTGTGCTCCGGAATTGGGGTGCTGGGGGCATCCATCATATCCCCCTTCCTGCAGGCACAGGGCTCGTGCCAGAGCGAGCTGCACCGGGCGCTGGAGCGGCTGGCCGCCTCGCAGACCCGCACGCACGAGGACCTCTACGTCATCCCCATCCCCAACTGCGACCGCAATGGCAACTTCCACCCCAAGCAGGTAGGACACGGTCACGTCCCTCATGGCGATGCCACTTGTGTGGCTTGGTCAGGCTGGGAGCGGGAGCCACCGGTGGGAATCACCCTTCAGGGTGGGATGGGGGTGGCAAAGCCCCCCATGAGAGCTCCCGGTTGCCCCAGCCATGAAAATGGGGCTGTGGGCGCCAGGCTGGGCATCCCTCACTGAACCTGTCCCCTCAGTGTCACCCGGCGCTGGACGGGCAGCGGGGCAAGTGCTGGTGCGTGGACCGCAAGACCGGGGTGAAGCTGCCGGGCTTCCTGGAGCTGAAGGGGGACTTGGACTGTCACCAGCTGGCAGACAGCATGTGAGCACGACCGGGACACCCGCCGGGGCTGCGCAGGAGAGGAAGAGAGGGGACACGACTGTCGAGCAGCTCCCGTGTGACGGGGGACCCTGCCACGCACCCCGGATCTCGGCGATGCTCTGCGCCCCAGCACGGGGCACGGCACCATGACCTGCGCCATGACCACTACCTGCCACTGCCGAGGGGGCCCCGGCACACCTCCATCCTGCACGGACACTCGCTGGGACTGATGCTGCACTGGGGCTGGTGTCACCCCAACATCCTCCTGCCCCTCGGTGCTGCTCCCACCCCTTGGTAACCCTCTGGTTTTTGTCCTGGCCCCTCCATGCAGTGGTGTGGCCATGGACACGCCAGCGGCTGCAGCAGCAGCATCACCCTTGCCCACGGTGCATTGTGTCCACACTGGACCTTTGCATGTGGCAGCAGCAGAAGTGCCTCATCCTGCCCTCCCTGGCAGCAGGCATGGACCGGGGGTGCCCAAAGAGACCCCCCCACTGCCACTGCCTGCCCACAGCCCTCCCTGCCTGCACATCACTCAGTGTGTGTGCACCATGGGCACCGCAGCCACACAGAGCAATAAGAAATCTTCTCCCTTCCCACTGCAGCCCCCCAGCTCCACAGCCCCGATCCTGCCTGCCCCATGGCCCAGCCCCATCCCTGCACAGGGACAAAGCCAGTGGCCGCAGCATTTTCCTCACATCCATCCATCCATCCATCCATCCATCCATCCATCCATCCATCCATCCATCCCATCTCCCCATGGCCAGTCCCCATGGGTGAGAGGGGCCATGCACCCCCGGGCACATCTTGTCTTCCAGCTTGGCCAACATGACAAAGCCAGGTCGAGTTTCTGGCGCATCCCAGTGATGGGATCTGCAGGTTCCGCCAGCACCAAGTTCTCAGCTGGGAAATTGTCACCACTTTTGTAGCAATTTTTCTCTTTAATTCCTTTTTTTTGTCTTATTTTTTAAGCTGGGCTGGAAGTTTTCACCTCAATGGCTTTGGGTGAGGAGTGGCCTTGCCGGCTGCCACGGCGGGTACCAAAGATGGAGGGGATTATGTTGATCTCCCCCCTCTCAGACCCCCCTCCCGGCTCCATGGCCTCAATGGGAGGTTTTGGTTTTCCACGTGGATTCTCCCTGCTGGCTGCCAAGGCCCCAATGGGAAGGAAATGTTTCAGTTTTAGTGAAACACCCTGTGCCTCCCAGCAGCTCCCCAGCACGGCATGGCACAGCATGGCACAGCATGGTACAGCATGGCACGGCACAGCATGGCACAGCAGCTCCCAGCACCAGCGAGGATGTCCCCACGTGTCTCGGCAGCAGTGCTGCCATCCCGCTGGCCAGCGCTGCCCGGATGGTGAGGACGGAGCAGGGACGTGGCGGGCACCGGGCTCAGTGTTGCGGCTCATCAGCACGGCTGCATCTGGCTTCTCATCCATGCGCTGGTGTCCTCGTGTCACATCCCGTGTCCCCAGGTTCACGTGTCCCAGCGTGGCTCAGTGCCTCGCTGGGCTCCTCCTGGATCCCCTGCCTGGCATCACCAGGGTGGGTTTCCCAGGGTGCTGCTAGGGACCACAGCCGGTCCCAGTGCCGGTCCATGCGGCAGATCCCATGGGACCTCTCCTGGTTTGGGGTGGCCAGGGGGTGATTGAGCAGGGACCGGGAACTTCTGCATCCAGCTCAGAGGGCTCCAGTGTTTTGTATTGTCTCTCCTGTAGGTTAAGGCTGTATTTACACACGATCATATACCGGCGTAAGGCTCCCCAACCCCAGCTGCGTTTTTCCATGCCGATGTGATTTACATCAGTTCCTCCCGGGCCAAGCCCGTCCCTTCAGCCTCCCATGTAGCACCGAGCCCCTTTTACAGTAAACTTGAACCTTTGTATAGTCAACAAGAACAAAAAGTAATTCCTGTATTGATTGTCCTTGTTATTTAATGTGCTTCTATCGAGTGTATTTTACCTTTGCATTGAGGAGAGGGGGGAAGCAAAGAGGGGTCTGTGGGGATCCCCCCTGTGCTCCTGCAGTGCCGGTGTGAGCCATATGGAAATGATCCCAAACGAATCAGAGGCTGCCCACAGCCTTGGCACCATCCTGCTGCCACCTGGAGCCCTGGCAGAGGAGCAGCCCTGACCCATGGAACCCCATCCAGAGGGACCACCGCTGCCCCTCACACCCATGGGACCCCCTTTGGCCACCTAAAAGCACCTTGGCCAGGGGCCGTGGCCAGGCTGCGGAGCGGGATGAGGGAGGATGAGGGAGGCCAGGGCAGGGGGAGCTGGGCAGGGCGAGGGGCTGGACTGCAGCAGTGGAACAACTGCCTGAGCTGTCTGTGGATTGTGGATCCCGGGATGGGCTGTGGGAGCGGGAGCAGTGTGCTCAGAGCTCAGGGACCGGCACTGAGCATCCCATGAATGCAGGGACCGGCCCAGCCTGGGGGACCCTCGCACCGGGATTGGGGATCAGCACCACAAACATCAGGAAGAGCTGCACGAGCTGGGATGGGGCAGGAGGCAAATGATTTAATGCCTTGTTCGGAGTCCCAGCTCAGCCTCTGCTTGCGGCCACAGTGAAGGCAGCAAAGACCATCACCACCAGCCTGGCACAGGGCAGAGGTGGGGCCCGGGGATGGTGCTGGGCTGGGATGAGGATACTGGACAGGCTTCAAGGTTCAAGGGAGGATAGGGACAGGCACTGGTTTGTGCCAGGGCAATGTGCTGATGGCCAGGCAGCGCCACTGGCTGCGGCACGTGTGTATGTACGTGCTGGTGCTGATACCCACCAAACACCACCAGCTCTGCTCAGTGTCCTACAAAGGTGTCAGGAGATGCATTGGAGAGATGCCCAACCATGGGAATGCGGATGGTCCAGTGCTCCCGGCCACGGCTTGGCTTTCCCATGGTGTTTGCAGACCAGGGCATCCGCATCCCCACAGCTGCCTCTGCTCGTACCCATCAGCTGAGGTTGTGCTGCGGCCTTTGTCCTCTTCTGGAGGTCATCAGGCAGCCGGTGACAGGAGGAAACCAAACCCTCTGCACCCTCCATGTGTCGGGGAGTGCTGTTGGCTGGGGCTCCCAGGCAGGTCTGTGCCGAGTGGGACCCCGCTGTGTTGGGATGGGGTGATGCTCACCCCAGCAGTGTCCGGAGGTGGGTCTGCACCTCACCAGGAAGTAAAGCTCCACCTGCAACAGGCACTGAGGGGGATTTGTGTGTCCCACACGTGTCCGTGCATCCCATGCACCGGTGCCATCCTTGCCCCTGCCACCGGGCCATGTGCTGCAGTATTGTTGGCTCTCAGGGTCCTGCTGCAGCTGGGGACATGGGGCAGAGGCCATGAGCCCGGCCACACAGGGGCTGGGCTGGTTACAAAATGGCTGGAACCGGACCCAGGAACCAAAACCAAGAGCCGCGCTTCCAGGAAGCCTGGGACAAACTTTGGAAGCCACGAGGAGCTCAGAGAATTGTTTGTTTTTTTCCTGAATCCAGGTGGTTTTGGCTGAACTGTCCCTGCGCTGTGTCTGGGCCCAGGCTCCAGCTCCGCTGCGCTGGAAAAGGCTTTCCAATGAACGAAAAATTCCATGTGTGAAAGGTAGTGCCTGGCGAGGGGCCTGCTCCCCATCCCGCAGTGGTCCTGAAGTGGGGAAAAGTAGCATCGATCTCCCCATTCCCCAGAAGATGAACTCTCCTGGACTTCTGCAACAGGGAGTGGGATTTGCCAGGACAAAGAGCAGGGCAGGGATGGCATTGGCCAGGCTTGGGGACAGCAGCGTGACCCCCCCTGCAAAGCACCTTTGGAGTCAAAGCCTTTGAGTTATAACCATCGTATTCCCTTGTGCTTGTCACTGCTGTCACAACAGCATCACGGTACACGTGATGGATGTGTGCTGCACGGCCCATGTGGTGCAGGGACCGTAGTCCTGCAGCCACTGCAGTGCTGAGGAAGTGCTGGTTACTGAAAACAGCTCTGAGCACCCAGCCCTGCCCTTATCTGTGGCTCCCAGCAGCCAGGGCAGAGCGCAGGCAGGAGGCAGGCAGGGGAAGCAGGGCGCAGGCAGGGCATAGGCAGGAGGCAGGCAGGACTGATAGTGTGGTGCTGGGGCCCCTTGCCGGCTGCGGCGCGCACTGCAGCGGGTCACATCCTGCACAAGGGGCTGCGCTGCCCTCCTTGCCCTTGGGGAACTGCGGTCCCCTGGGTCTGTGCAGTGCAATGCAGTGCAATAGGGCCCATGGGATCACAGCTTTCCTGGGCTAGGCACAGTGGAGGGGACACGAAGCTGATGGTGAAGAAGGAGAATCCTCCTCCCCTCACAGTGACTCCAGATCTGTTCTATCCTTCCCAAGGAACACAGAGATGCTCATCCATAGAAGAGAGCAAAGTAACGCGTTTCAGTGGCCAACACTGAGATAAGTGACCCGCTGCTTTATTAAAGACAACCCCTGAGCAGGGTGTGTTACACAGGGCCCAGGATGAAAACCCCACAGGTAAGCACATGCTAAGGGGGGCGACTGCTGAAGCCGCTCCACGCCGCCTGAGGTTACAGCGAGAGCAAAGCCTTCAGCTGCTGTAAATCACAGCCGCGCCGGCTGCACCGCCCTGCGCCAATTCACGTCAGCCGAGGACCTGGCCCAAACTCACGCAAATCCCTTTCCAAAACCCCAACGTTTCACTGTCCTGAAGACGTCAACATCCGCTCCTCAGCTCCAGGGCTGGGCTGATGCCGCTTGGCAAAGAGGGGCAGGAGAACTGACCAGCACCAGGCAAGAACACGCTGCTCCGACCCGGCGGCTTCGTGCTGCTCGGGGAAGCAGGACTGTTCAGCAGGGCCTAATGGGTTTACATGCTTTGCTTTGCAAAACTGCCTCCTGATGCTGGTCTATGGGCAGGGGGGTGAGATCCCCCCCAGCTTCACCAGGCTGAGGCCCCAAAGGCAGGAGCTCAGCTCCTGCCTCAGCTTGGACACCCCAAGTGCTGATGGAGACCTCAGCCGGAGTATTCCAGTGCTCCAGAGCAGCGGAATGGTGTGTGCCCAGTGAGGGAGGCAAACAGCTCCATACAGGAGCACAGCTCCTGTCCTGCGATGCCCCAAAAAGAGGGTCCTGGAGCAGCATTTTCTCTCACCAGAGCATGAAAATCTTTAACCGAGACTCCTGACATGGTGGTATGTAACAAAAAAAATAGATATAAATACGAGCTGTTGCCAAAATGCAACCTAGAAGCAGGAAAAGGGGAGCAGGGAAAGCCCCGAGTGAGGGGACCTGAGCTGTCCCAGGGTTTCTGTGCTCTACGGGCCCGGCAGGAGCTTGCAGAGCAGGTCGATGACGAGGGACGCGGGCTGCACGGCGTCGTACTCTGCAAACAGGTGACAGAGGTTCTCCGAATCGGTCTGGCTTTTGGCCACGAACCCAAAGATTCTTTGAGAAAGGAAAGAGAGTCGCTCAGTTTGCATCCAGGAATCCAGAGGAATCCGCGTCAACCCCCCCAGCCAGAGAGCAAAACCCCAGCTCCAGCAATTCCACCTTGGCCCGCTCCCCAATCACGTCTACTTGGAAGCAAAAGGCCCAGGAGAAGTGTTTCTGGCAAGGCTGTGCAGGGTTTCTTGAACACAAGGTAGAGCCAGATATCAACTCCCTGAGCCCAGAGCAGGCAAGGCCCTGGGAAGGCTGATGGGCTTGGACAGGAGCTTTCTACACGGGTGGATGAGGAGAATTGGGCTTGGCCAAGCCTCTCATCAAAGCCTACACAGCAAAATGCCCCCTAAAGCTTCACTCAGCTGCCCCATGTCTCACCCTGCCACCACGTTAGCTTTCATCACATCCCCTCTTCATTTCCAGGCTTTGATTCTTTGCTGCTTTGCGCAGCTTTGCAATGCACCCATTGAAGAGACAGCACCTTCCCCCCCCTGCCCCCAGCTTTCCACCAGCACCCTTTGGCTGCTCTTACCTGGAGGACCTGCAGTACTTCTGCCACCTGAGGGGAGAACAGAATGGGATTCACAGACTGGTCTTTAACTCATCCCATCAGCTGCAAAGCCAAGGTTTCTACTTAGCTAAACCACAGCACATTAAGCCCGGGGCAGGGACTGCACAGCCGGTGGCTGGGGATTTCAAGTGGTGCAGCGACAGGAGCTGTGGAGCACCCCTTGGCCCTGCTCCCACTGCGATGGGAGCCCTCAGCCCATAACTCACTTTCTGTTCTCAGGGTCCATCCCACAAAACCTGATGGCAGCCAAGGGGTAGTGTCGCCTGAAGAACACCCTGGGGGAGAAAGAGGAGAGCGCGGTGTTAAGAGGATGGAAGTGCCTGGGCAGAGCTGGTGGAGGAAATGGGTATCTGCAAAACTAAGCCCTGTTTGAACTGTTTTGGCTGCTGGGGATGGGGGGTTGGGGGTCCTGCTCCCTGGGGCTGCCACCAAGCTGATGGTGGCAAAGCTCTTGGGATCAGCTGGCTCCTGCCTCCCACTGGGGAGATGCTGCCCCTAGCTCTGTGTAAAGCAGCGTCATGGCCTGTGCTGCAACAGAAGGGGTCGAGTCCGCCCCTGGATTGCGACACGGATTTGAGCGAGCAGGCCAGCTCTTGACGTGCTGCAGATCAGCCCATTGGCAGCTGAGAGGCAAGAGCAGAGCTGGGTGGCCACGGGTGAGCTCTGTTTCTATCAGCCGTTGAGCTCCCCCCTGCACCTCCCCACCAGTGAGCCCTTGGCTCCATCCTCACCCTCCCCAAGCAGCTCTTACTTCCTCTGGATGTCCGTCAGCGTCACCCCCTGCTCCGTCACTCTGAAGTGCACCAGGGTGGGTGTGGGCAGTGTCTCCAGCTCGAAGGTGCAGGAGATGGCTTTCTGGATGGCCGGGGCTCCTGTCAGTGTCTCCATGCTCACCGAGTTGAGGTACAAGACGTTGCACACTGCGAGGACAGCACAGAGCCCTGCTCAGCGCAGCACCAGCATCTCACTGCCATGTGCGGTGCTGGCCCGGGGGGGTCACAGGCATCAGCCTGCAGCGCCAGCCACATGGACGTGGGGCAGGTTTGTTTTGATGGAAATTGAAGATCTGGTGACTCAGAAATCCGTCATGACTTTATTTTGGTTTACTTTAAAGTCAAAGTATTTCATTTCCAGTTCCTAAATGTCGCATTTGTTTGGGATTTTTTTTTTCCCTGTTTAGTGCATATTTCCTCTAATGAAAAGCAGAAATACCCCACGCCAATGGAGGGCTGAAGCCAACCCTAAACCATGACTTTTCGGGCTGCCTGAGCTCTGTAAAGGGCTGCTCTGGGTCAAACTGAACTTGCCAACTTATTTTCCAGCATTTCCAGCAAGACAAAGCGGTTCCTGACTGTGCCGGGAGCCTCCCCATGGCCTCCTGCCCATCGCTCTCTGCTCCCACCTGGAGCCCACCCTCCACTGCACCCAGGCTGGGGGGACCGGTGGTGGAAGAGAAGCCAAGACCCTTCCCCATCCTGCTGTGCTGTTTGCATGTGCCTTCCATAAGGTCCCTCAGCAATTTCACCAGCCCCAACTGCCCCATCCCTGTCCTAGAAACCCCAGATGTTCAACGCCCATCGGTTCAGTACAACTAGGAGAGGCCTAAAAATCACAGGTTAGTTAAAACTGTGGGAACTATGGGTCTTTTATCAGCCTTGTGACCTCAAGAACTGTGTTTTCACCATCCTGAGGACCAAAAGTCTCCTTTCTTTAAAGATACCAGGTTCCCCTGCAGGCCCATGATTTGAGGATGTGAGGAAAACCTGCAGGTATCCCCAGCCTGGTGAGCCAGGAGGGGACGTTGAACCAACACCCATGGATGACCTGCTGCCTTGCACAGCTCCAAAGACAGCTTCTGCTGTGAATGGTGCCAGAAAGAACGACACAGAAAATCGAGCTTCTTGTTTGACAGGTAACGATTAAAGCCCGAAGCACGGGTGCATGCCCAGAGCTGTGCCTATCACCAGCTCAGCTTCATCCTGGTGTCCCCCCCTGCTCATTTCCTCACCAGCAGTTTTCTTCAGCAAGGACAATGCAGATTCCGGAGCACAGTCCGGGCTGTCTTCTCCATCAGCGAGATCTGCTCAAACAACAAGCAGGAGCACTGATGCACAGGGAGCTCTGGGCCACCACTTACCCTCCCTTTCCCTCTCCTCCGATCTCCCACCTCCTCCTTTCCTGCCCACCCTCAGTGGTCTCCTGCTCCCCACTGCTTTGCTGACTGCCCTCCATGCGCAGCAGGACCAAATCACCACTGGCTCAGACTCAAGTCAGCTCTTGCAGGCCCTGCTCCACCTCCAGCTCTCCTGCAGGGGCACTGGGGTTCAGCCCCCTCCCCACTGCAGGACCTCACCCACCTGCCCAGGCTCGGGACCTGCTCAGAGCATCTCTCCTCTCCCCAACACCTACCTCGGGTAGGGATGCTCAGCTTGCAGGGCAGCGCCAGTGGCGTGATGGCATGCTGGTACACGAAGGCAGAGAGGCTCCCTGCAACACAGAACTGTGAGCTGAGGGGGGCTGATGCCCAAAACCTCCCCCCCCGTGTGCCTCAGGCACTGCTACAGTGTCCCATGGAGCTCAGAAGGAGGGGAGGAGGGGCTAAGTTTGACTATTTGGGGTCTCATGCGGGTTTTCCAACCCACATCCTGTGTTCCTGTTTCAGAGACTGCTTTTGAGGGCTTTTAGGGGCTTTTTTGGGCTGCCAGGGCTGCTGCGGTTGATGGCAGCATCCTCACCAAAATACAGCTCCTCGCTGGCTCCTTTCAGGTGCACTCCTTTGGCAGAGGACTCGATGAGGAAGTGCCGGACGAGGTCACTGCTCTCATCACCTGCAGGCAGGAGTGGAGAGTGTCAGCATCAACATCGGAGCCGTTTTCACCCCTGCCTGCCCCTGCCCACCCCAGCGCATCCACTGCGCACCAAGTGCGGCGCCAGCCCCAGCCCAGGGCAATGAGCACGCACAGAACCCGCCGCTTGCATCTCTCATAGACAATAGCAGCTTCTCAGCTTGCTTCAGTTTGAGTAGTTTCAGTTAAACCCTTGACTTTCGGAATGAGCCCTGTACCTGTCTGGCTGCCGGATGGAGACACGAGAACCTTCATGGCCAGTCCGAATGAGCCGCGGTACGACGTGCTGTCCCGCACTACGAACGTGCCTGGCTCCTTGTCCTTCAGGAGCTGGATTGCTGTCAAAGCACAGGAAGAGGCTCAGCCAAGCCAAACAGGTAGAACCTCCCGTGTTGCTGATGCTCTCACAGGCAGTCGTTCCTTGGCAGCACGTGCAGAGGACACACACATCCCTTATGTGGGTACCACATATGGTGCCCCTCCAGAGAGAGGGACCCAGCTTGGTCCCATGGGTCCTGTGGTCCCAGGACAGAGTCAGCCCCTGCCCAGGCCACGCTGAGTAGCGGCACATTAGAGGAAGGAGACATTCAATTGGAGTTAAGGGAGTCGCAAATGGGCTGTGTCACAGCCCATGTTTGAGTCTGCCCCTGGACCTGGGAGTGGGCATCTCCGTGCCCGTCAGCCCTCAGTATACTTTGAGTTGCCATCACCGAGTCTCCACAGGACCTCAGCATGGGCACTGGGGTGCTGCGGGAGGAAAGCTCCCACCTGGGGAACGGGCAGCATCCTCCCAAGAGCAGCCCTAAGGTGGGGTTACCCCTGCAGAGGCTCTTTGCTGCCTTACCTTGGTCCCTAGTTATGCTCGGCTTGAACCAGTACTTTGATGTGTCCATCACAAACTTCATGGTCGGCTGCCCAGCCTTGAGGGGACCTGCAAGAGACCGTAGAGTGTCAAGGACCTGACAGACTCCACAGCAGCCATCACCAAGAGGACAGAGCTCTGGCAGAGATTCCCCTTTCAGGCTGGCCAGGGTTGAAGGTTGTTTTTTAGAACCCTTTTGAACAGAGCTTCCTCCCTGCGCCTCAGAATAATTCATTCCCCACATAATTATCTCTCTTGGCAGGCTGTGACGGGGCACAGGGAGGCAGCACATGGAATCCCCCAGCAGTGCCCATCTGCACAAGTCTACCAGCCCATGGGGATTTACATCAGCTGAGGATCTGAGCCACAAAGCCCTCCTGCTATTCCCATAAGGGTCCCAATTAAAACCCTCTGCCCTGAGGCCTGCCTCTGCTCATCTCGAGGACAATAGCCCCAGTGTTTACCCTTGAATGAGGGACCCTATGAGCGCTGGTACCTTTAGATGCCCTCCAGAGCAAACTGGAACCCTGATCCCTCCTCCCCACCCCTTCTGGGCTCACAGACAAGTATGAAAGAACACAATTGTGGTTCGCATTCTCAGGTGCTATAAATAAGCGTATCCACTCCTCCTTGCGGGGACCAGAGTGTTTCTGCCTGCTGGGCAAAACACCGTGGCTAAAGCAGCGCTCATCAGCAAAGAGCTGGGGACCCCTCAGAGCTCTGCAACCTGGTGGGGATGCAGTGAGGATCTCCAGCTCCAGCAAGGACCTCCTGTTCTTTATGTCTATAACCCATGGATAAACGAGGGTAGAAAACAGTGCTTGCTCCCCATTTCGTGGCAGCTCTTGGGCCCTGCAGCTCCCTCCCCCCTCAGGCCTGCCCTATGCCAGGGAGGTGACTTACTATCCGGGATGCAGGAGAGTGCTGGTGCCGACAGCGTGTTGTTCAGGCCACTGAGCCCTGAGGATGGGCTGCAGGTGGGAGTAGGGACCTGCTTGATGGAGGCTGGGGGGGCTTTGGCCAGCCTGGAAGATGCATCCCCTTGTTCCAGGCACCCGTTCACCAGCAGCACTGGGATGTCAGCTGAGGAGTTGAGGATGGAAGGGGGGCAGCTGCTGGCCTGTCCCTTCTGGGGTGGGGAGGTGCTGGTTTTGACGGAGGAGCCTGCCCTGGGCTGGTGGGGACTCAGGCCAAAAGCTTCTCCGGAGTGAGAGGTGATGCTTGGGGAAGGTGGGCAGGGGCTGCCCAGGGAGCTGGCAGGGGATGGGCAGTCAGCGGAGCGAGCATCCAAGTCGTCGCTGTGGAGCAAGTAGGTGCTGCTGCAAGAGGGACACAGAGCAGGAGGGGTTGCTTGGCTGGGATGCAATGCACAGTGCGCCCCAGGGACCACACCAGCCCTGAGGGGCATCGAGCCTCCTCAGGAAGGAGGTTTTGGACCGCAGGACTTGGGATAACCGCCCCATGCCCCTTCCATCCCCACCATCAGCCCAAGCCCAGACGTGAGGCACCATTTACCTTCCAAGGACGTAACTGGTGTCCGAGCCAGGGCTGGTGGAGAGCACGGACGCCCGGCTGCTCCTCTGCTGCGCCCTCACCATGTGCACCGGCTTCAGCAGGTTGTCGAGGCCCGGGGAGGTGCCGGGGGTGCTGGGGCCATAGGAGATGCTGTCGGTCTGGCACCGCTGGGGCACAGCCATGCACTCGGCTGCGGTGCTGTGGGGTGGGGAGGCTGCAGAGGTTGGCGTGGGGCTGGATGAGCTGGAGAAAACCACGCTGCCACTGGTGCTGTAGTTGCCTCTGAGCTCCCCTTTTTGCGACAGGAAACCGTTGCCCTGGGGGGACCTCGAGAACGGGGTGCCCGAAGGGCTGGGGGAGCCCTGCAGCTGCTCAGGACATGTGGCTCTGCCTGGCGTCATCTCTATGTATTTGATGTCTGCAGGAAGAAAGAGGAGGTCGTTAGCAGCTCGGTGTGAATCAGGTTTGTTAGCTAAGCTCTGTGGCACACACATGTCCCTTCTTGCTCTCCACTTTGCCTCTGATGCACATACCCTGCAGGGTGCTGTGCCCGGGGAGGACCCCCATAGCCCAACACTGTCTTCATTAAGACCCCATGAGGGCTGATTCCTTCATAGACCCCAAGCCACAGAGACCCCAACCCCGATGCTGGCGGGGAAGAAGGGGTTACACACGATCAGGTCTGACTGCACAGACCCCCCCAGCCGGCACTGCACCACCAGAGCATGCTGAGACCTGCAGCCAGAGGAGGGTGTTCCTCCGGCAGCGGCTCTGCTTGTACCTGACTCAAGGGAAAAACATGTGCTGCTCCCCCAGGGATGGCACCGGGCTGGAGGGTGCCCATGGCAGCAGGCACGTGGCCCTGCGCACCCTCTGAGCACAGTGGAGCACCAGCACACGGGCAGAGGGAAGCCACAAGGCTGTAGGAGCCAGCTATAGGACCAGCAAGTGCACAGGAGCAGCTATGGGACTGCTCACCCTTCTCTTCTCCCACCCTGCACAAGAGGAACGATTTCCAAGGCAGTTTCTGCTCCTGCGCCCCGCTGTGGGTTTCCTCCTGCTCTTCCATTTGTGCTCATGGCAGGCAAAGCATCTCCTCATCTCCTACCCCCTCTTTGCTTGCCATTATCTATATCTAGCAGAGCATCACTTGCTCCCAGACCTTCAGTGCAGTCTCAGGGACAGGACAAGGGGGTGCTGGCTCCCCATAGTGCCTGTCAGTCTCTGTGTTCCTTGAACAAGCCATCATTTCTGTCTGAGCTGGAAGACGCCTTTTAGCAAGAGACACTCGGGCTTGATTTGAGAGCTCGCAGTGATGGTGAATTCATCACCTCCCCAGGGAGGCTGTTCCAGGGGTTAATCACCTCCACTGCTTCAAGCACGCTTCTTTCTAGTCTGAACGTGCCCAGCTCTGTTTTCAGCTCCTGGTTCTTGCCCTGCCATGGAGTTCAGGAAAGTTCCCCTCCTTGAAGGTGTTTCTTGGAGGGAGAAACCCCCTTTTGCTGCAGCAATGAGAAGCTGCTCTTGCCAGCCCTGAGCTCCCTGGCAGTTGGTGGTTTACGTAGCTGGTTCCTGTGCTGGGACCTGCTGGCCAGGGCAGAGCAGCTGCCCCTGGAATGCCAAGTGCTGCAGACCCAGTTTACTGCAAGGAACAAGCAGACCTCTAGGGCACAAAGCGTGATGAGCAGGGAAAGCACGGGTCTGTACAAAAGTTATTCCCTGAGCCCCTTCTCTGTGCTGATCCCAGCGTGGGATCCGATCGGCACAGCCAGAGCAGAGCTGCCGAGGAGGCGCTGGGTCAGGCTGGTCCCAGTGGGAACGTGGCTGGACCGTGCACAGGGAAGGAGCTGGGGCTGCAGCCTCCTGCCATGGGCAGGGAGCAGCCTGAGCTGCTCACCACCTCCAGAGCCCGGTGGCTCTGGTGTCAGCATCAAACCCTTACAACAAGCTCTTTTGGGTGCTTTTTGTCAACGTCTCCCTCAAAAGGGGAAAATAAATGGGGATTTTTAACTGTGCTTTAAAGAAATAACAGAAAAGCATCCGTGTGCTGCCGAGGCCTTTCACCTCCCGCTTTCCTGCTTCCCTCCTACTTATCATAGACCTCAAATATTTGCTCAAGACCTTGGCAGGGTTCTCAGCATCAAGGAGTGGCAGGAGTGTCACCAGCACGGAGCAGAGCTGTCACGCGAGCTGGGATGCTTTCCCCTTCTCCAGGAGCAAGCAAGTACCAGAGGGAGTCGGTGACTCTCATCAATGTGTCTCCAGGAGCTGTGATGTTAAAACCCTCCTCATGGTTTCCACTAGACAAGAACAAGCCCCTCTCATGAGCTCGGGGCACTGTCAGTCTCCTGCCACATCAAGTGACTGTGCCTGCAGGGAAGAAAGAACCTTAGAAAGAACATTAGGCAGAAAAGGAGGGTGTGGAAATGATTCAGGGATGCTGTGGGGCCTCCCCTGCATGGCCAAGGGGAGGAAAGGGAGGCAGGAACCCAACGAGATGAAGCAGGGCTGGGGCAGAGGGGGTGGCTGATGTGAGATGTGCGGCAGTTGGGAGCTTGTGTTAAAAAAGGGAAGAGCTGTTAGAAGAAAATGAAAGCTGGAGTGAGGCTTTTCCCACTGCATCCGGAGCCAGATTCCCAGATGTTCAGTTCCACACTGGGAGCCAGATTCTCCAAACCACGGGCACGCTACCTGCGGGCTGCTGGGGACTCCAGCCCTCAAGTGATGCCTTGGGGGGGGCATCCCAAGGCCTCTGCATCCAGGCTGAGGAGCCAAGAGCTGAACTTGCCCTTTGCCACGGTACTTTATCTGCAAGGCCACCCCTTCCATCCCAGCAGGAAGCGGGAATGCCTCTGCTCCACAATCCCCCGAGCCCCATGGCAATGCCTTCAACATCCTCTCACTTGCCTTTCCTCTGGAAATAGCCCTGGGGACAAACTTTCAGGGCATTTCTAAAGACACAGACTGATAAAAAAAGCTTTTCAGAAGCATGGAGTCTGTATCTTTAGGCACCCAAACACATCACAGAGCTGCCCTGAGGCGCACCACAGTGCTTGCTGCAGCGTGCAACACTGTCTGCTGGTGCTACCCTGTGCAAGGGCGTTGAGCAGCACATGCACAGCACAAGAGCCGCAGGCAAGAGTGCTGGGATGAGGAGCAGCACACAGAGCAGAGCTCTGGATTGCTGGGATGACAGAGGGGTGTTGCACAAGGGTTGACGTGAGGCACCCAGGCATGAGAGCAGGAAGAGGGGGGTGGCATGTGCTGCTGCTGCTCTGCCTCGTGTGTGCCAGGTATGCTGCTGGAGGAGCGCACGGGCTCTGGAAAAAGAATTTCCCTGGCAAAATGACTTTGGAACATTTAAACGGGCTGGTTGTGCAACGGTCAGCACCTCAGCCCAAGGCTTTGCAAGTCTGGCTCCAAAACCTTGTGCTTCCACAGGTCAAGTATGACCCTGAGAAAGGCTCTGCTGCCCTTGGGTAGAACTGGACCTCTGCTGCAAGGGTGAGCACGTCCACACATCACAGCCAGGGCCAGTGCCTGTCCCTAATCACTGACCAGTAATGACATCGATCAGGAGTTTTCCCCATGAGCTACAAGTCCCATTTCTAATGAGAAACGGTTCCCCAAACACAGAGGAACAAAGATCAGGTTGAATTCAAGGCTTCTTCCTGCCGATGGTTTTCACTAGCTCTGAGCTTCACCAGCTTCATCACACGCCCAGCACCTTTTGCCTCACCTATTGCCTCTGGATCCTGTTTCTTGGTGGCAGCAGTGTCACCCTGAGGAGCAGGTTGGTCTGCATCCTTCACTGGCTTGCACGCGAGCGGCTGAAAGGTCGGATCGATTTCTAGGATCATCTTGTTGAGGCTCTCTATGTCCAAGGAAGGAGACCCCACGTGAGCCTCAGGATCCGCACCGGGGTTCTCCTCCTCCTTTGGCTGATACGGTCCCTCCAAAGGGGTATCCTTTGAAACCATGCGCTCAAACACAGGGTGGGCTCCATAGAGCTCCCCATGGGGCAGCAGGCGTGTGTTGGGGTGCACCATGGCCGGTGGGGCAGCCCAGCTCTCCGTGGAGTAGTAGGTGCACTGCATGGGCAGCACTGAGCAGCCCTGGTACCCCGCTGGGTGCAAGCTCTTGCTCTCCTCCCGTGAGGAAACACACACAGTCTGTCCAACACGTAGCACATGGTTTTGTATGACCTGGGACATGCTTTGGCTTTCTGGTTTGATGGCTTACAGTCCGAAGGAAGTCTCCTCCTCACCCTCTTCTCTTCCTTTTCTCCACCAAGGACTTCGGACCCCTTCACTGCAGTCTCAAGCAGAAGAAGAATCTGAGGAATGCAGAGAGAGGGGCGTTACAAAGGCATGCCCCGGGCAGGAGCGGACTGCAGCGGAAAACTCTATAAAACCAGGGATTTGGAGTGCAAAGCTGGAATTCGGCTCATAAGCAAACAAGTCATCCCGTATTGCTTTTCCACCCCCTTCCAGCCCCTGCTCCGCCACCACAGTGCATCCGGGCAAGTGCAAGGAGGAGTAATTTGCAACAGCTTTTCAGGATTCAAAGGCCTGAAAGCTGCATTCCTCTTCATTTGCACAGTGCTTATTTTCCTGGGTAGGAATGGAGTGAAGGACGACTCCAACAACATCAGTGTGGGACCCTTGGAAGCCACCCGGAGCAGACAGTGAGACTGGAGCCACACAGGGCAGACCTACCATGGGCCATAGGGATGGAGCTGCTGCCAGAGCAGTGGGTGTACACTTAATGGGAGGGTTTATTTGGCTGGTAGAATGCGAGCTGAGCCCTGGAAGCCTGTGCATGTGTCTGCTTTCTCTAGGAATCCGACTGCTATTAAGTTCAGAATACCCTCTGGCTTTGCTTTAGATAGAAAGTATTCTCTAAGTCTCCATTACAGAAGACCCATGCTGGAGGTGGGCTCCTCTGGGGGGGTTCTCAGACACTGTTTGGAGGTGGGGGAAGTTGTGCAACTGCATCTGCAAACAAGCGGGGTCCCCACTGGCTGCTGCTCTCCCTCCTGCTCGTTGGCACAGTCAGCGAATCTCAGTGCCACCAATGTGCTGAGGGAACCTCACTCTGCCTTACGAGGAGGAAAATAAACCTGACCCCCTTCACACCTACCAGGGCAGCCAAACCCCAATGTCTTGGTGCTTGGGCATCAAAGGCAAGTACCTTTCCCAGTATGTCAGATGCATGGGAATGCATCCATCCTCTCCGGTCAGGGAGGGCACCACCAGTGGGGCCCACAATGTCAGAGCCAAAGGGTCGTTGACAGGAGTTAATCCTATGGCTCAGGGCTCTCTCCCCTGTATCCTGTGCGGATCTGGCGCGTAATACACACAAACAGTGGGCTACACTTATCATAGTATTTGTCCTTTGCTGCATCAGCCTCGAAGGAGTTATCTGCTCTCCTATCTCGGGTTGATTAACTGTGGAGTCACAGGACTGGGGCAGAGACACGTTGTGCCGGGTACATCGCGCCGTGGGCAGGGCTGGTGCCGTACGTCATGTCTGCCGAGCGGTGACTAACTGCTGTGCTGGGTGAGGTGGCTCGACACAGGCTGGCTTTGCCCTCAGTGAATGATATAACCCTGGAGAAGCTTCTCCTCTTGCTGGAGAGACACCCGGAATAGCACACGCTCACCAAGGTTAATGAATTAGAAGCAAAACATTGCTGCTGTCTGCTGTACGAGCGGCTGAGGATCATGAGTCACACCAGTTAGCACGCTCTAAAGAGCAAGGAGAGGTTTTTAAGGACTGCAGGAAGTGAATAAATACTTCAGACCCATTTAGAATCCTGCCCAGACCCCATTGTGTCTCCTGAGCCTCTTGAGAGATGTTATTTAGAGGACCAGCAGGCTCATAAGAAAGGCTCAGGACAAGGACGTGTCCTGCACCAAGACCTGTGCTGCAAGAAGGAAAGCACCTCTGGAAGGCAACTGCTGTGCCTTTAGCTGGGAATGACAGAGGCGCACAGCATCTCTGAATCGGAGCTAACTAATACTAGGTTAGGGTACTGGGACATGGGACAGACACATCCCCTCCAGGCATGCGGGGCTCTGCAAGCCAGGTCTGTCCCACCCCAATGGGAGATGGTCAGAGCCTGGAGCAGGTTATCCCTATGGAGTGCTAGCTGGGATCTACCAGAAAACGGGTGGGAAGAGCTGGACCTCAGGGGAGCTGCCGTCAGCATAGGTCCACACTCTGCCCACCTCTGGTTCCCTGCCTCGGAGCACGTATGTGCCACGGTGCTGCAGGCACTGCTGCGAGAAGTGCAGCACAGTACAAGGCTTGCAGAGAGCGATTGTTAAGTATAAAAAGAAGAGTCATTCCAGGTCAAAAACACAAGTGAGATGGAGTGAAAATTGGATTCTCCCCCGGGGAGAAGAGCTGCCTGGCTCCAGTCAGCGTCCGCAAGGCAAGGCTGGTTTTAATTTAAGTAGGTACAGAAATAACGTGCAGTATGCATGAACCGGGACTGTCAGGGGGTTCCAGGAGCATGCACGCAACAGCTTCCCTCCTCTCTTGTACTCCTGCCCCGAGTTTTTGATCTTTCTTGTGCCTGATGCTGCCAGAATCGGCCTCCAAGCCTCATTTCTCCTCCCTTCTCTGGGTTAAAGTGAGAGGGCTCCCAGGCTCCTCGCAAGAACCCTGAGCCTCAGCTGCAGGCTCTTCCGTTCGGAGGAGCCAAAGCAAAGGGCTGGGATGAAGGAGGTTAACGACAGGGTGGCTGTTCACAACCAGCCCATGGCACATCTGTGCTGTGGGGCACAATGCATCGGATGCAGCAGAAGCGTTGCAGCTCTGGCAGAGTTAACCCAGTGCTGCAGATGTGCCTTGCAGGGCTTGGCTGGGAGCTCACCCGAGCCTGAGAGCGTTCCCTGGCTGCACAGAAACACAGGGGGAAGGAGCGCTGTTGTTTAGGCAAAGACAAGGCCAGCACAAGCAGAAATGGAAATAAGCTTGTCACAAACACATCTAGACTGGAAATTAGAGTTTCTGCTTCTGGAAGCAGGCTGTGGAACGGAATTCCCCTTCAGATGAAGGCATAGACAGACGCGCTTATGAAGGCTCTTGGTGGGGTAGCTGCTTATTCCATCAAGACGCCCAGCTTGGCGAGGCAGGATTCAGCCCAGAAGCCCCGGTCCTCGCCGCCTCCTCCAGCCCGGCTCAGCGGGCAGCCCCTGCTATGAAAACCCAAAGCCCCCCGATGCGCAAAGGAGCTGGGCTCAGGGTTACCCAGGCCGGGACTGGAGCGGGAGCACCCAGGTGGGGCTGAGGAGGTGGGAGCTGGGTCTGGAGGTGCCTCCTGGGCGGAGGAAGCCGGGTGCCCTCGGGCCAGGGCTGTGCCAGGCACACCCTGCAGCCCTTGCCAAGCCCGCCGGGTACAGCCCAGCCCAGCCAAAGGCCACGTGGAGTGAGCCCTGTGCATCCCGCACAGAGCAACGTGCGAGACCCTCGGCTCCAGCTCTGCCCATTCGTATGGGCCAGGACACAGCCTTGCTCCCCGTCTGCTCAGAGACCCCAACACAGCAAGGGCAGCTGCCAAGCCTGGGCTGTCTTCCCTTGCAGTGTGAGTCCTGGGATCCTCCCGATGACACTTCCTGGTGCGGGGATGTGGAATGGGTGAGTGGAAGGAGCTGCTGGGACACCCAAGGCTTACAGGGCTGATTACACCCAGTTTAATCACGGGGAGGGCTGCAGGGTGACTTGCCTGGATTAGCAGGTCATGCTAACAAGGGTGAAGATAAGGGTTCCCATGGTTATGCTGTGTTTTGCCCACAGAGCAGAAAGTGCAGAGGTATCGCACAGCAATGTCAATGCCTCCAGCTACAGTGGGTTCCAGCACCTCTGGAGCATGAGGCAGCTGAGAGGGGTGACTGTCAGGCGAAGCCAGCTCCCTCCTTGCTCAAACAAGAACTAGTTAGGAAGTTCAGCAGCAAAAAGAAGCCTGTATGAAATCCCTGACAGCTTCTTGGTATTCGATCAGCCCCTGGAGCCCCACAACGGGGCAGCATCCGTGTGGCCATTGCCAAAGGAGGTCCTGTTGCTGGGGCAGGGAGAAGCACTGCAACACAGCCAGGCAGCAGCAGCCATCCTCCTGCAGTGATCCCCCGCCAGCAGCCCCAGCGCATCCTTGTTTAGCAACATCTCAGGCTCCTGACAGGGTCTCCAGGGCTTTGGATGAGGAGGGTTATTTGTAATGTCGAAATTGCTCCTCTCCCGCTGCCGCGCTCCCTTTTCCTCTCCCAGGATGGCTCTTTCCCCTTTGGCAAGAACTCATCTGGGTATGAGACAAGCACCAGAGCCTGGTTCTCCATCCCCAGGAGAGGTCCCAGGGCAGCCAGGAGGGGTTTGCCTCCAGCTCTTTGCAGGGTGAGCACTGGGCACGGGAACAAGGGCATCGGGCAACAGAAGAGCTTTGGAAGAGGGTGTGTGTCCAAAATTAGACTAAATTAGCTAATCCTAGGAACATCTGAGATGAGTTACCGGAATATGAGAGGTCTTAGTCACACCAACGAGCTCCTCGGGGCACCAAACTGGGTTGCTCCCTTCTGATACCACAGACACATCTGACCTCTGTTCCCACATTAGGCTGTATAATGGCAAGGGAAGCTGCGGCATTAGGGAGGCTGTTTCCCTGTATTTCAGAGGTGCCAAGGGAAGAGACAGGGTGGGAGCTGCTGCATGGGGGCACTGCAGATTCTCAGTGTTCCAGAAGGTCACTGTACATCAGCTCTCCCCCATGCACATCCCCTCCAGTGTCCTGCACTGCACCCCAGGGCTTGAAACCTTGCGAAGCCACAGACCATGCTCCATGCTCTTCTCTTGGGTCCAAGGGACAAACAGCACAAGGTGGGACTAAGTGCTCTTCCTCCCCTCCTCAGACCTCCATCTTCCTGCCGATACATCTGCCTGCACAGCAGCGTGTCTGCAGTGCTGGCTGGAGCTTCCACAGGATCACCCTGATGCTCTGCTCTCCTTTCAGGCAAGGATGGATCCTCAGGACCTTGGTTGTGGTTTCACAGCACCTCTTGATACTGACCCACATCACCGTGCTGTGACCTTGCTGCCTGTCAGTGGCTTAAGAAAGTAGAGTGGTACCAAATAACCTCGACAAAGCTACCACGTGGCATTTTAATTGCCTTGAACTCTCAACACTTTACCACACCACAAGGCCCCGAGTACACGCAGACATGCTCTCATTGCCTCCTTGCTATGGCCTGAATTCACTTCAGAATGAGTGCAGCACTTCACAGCACTGGGACAGCAAACATCACGAGAAAGCTCCAAACTCCGGGTGAACCAGAAAGGTAATTGCTGCTAAATAAAACCCATTGAAGACCGAGGGAAGTCCAAACCCTTTGCCTGAGCAAAAAGCATAATCTATGGCATTCCCCACAGAACATCCAACAGCATTCCCCACCCAGGATAAACAGCCTTTGGTCTCCCTGCCAGCCAGCAGTGTTGTTCAGGCAGGAACAACCATGTCTTGGCTTATTCAAGATCTCTGCAGCAGATTTCTCCCAAGGCACAAGAATAAACACCAGTTACATGCAAAGCAGCAGCAGAAGAAAGAGGGGTGATGGAAGAGAGGAACGGATACAAGCTGCAAATGACATTAGCATGGAGGATGGAAGGAGAGAGGTGGAAAAGCAGATACAGCCCCTGAAGCGAGCACTCAGCAGTACCTGCGCTGCAGCTGCTCGTCCCCTCTCCTGCAGCAACACCTCCAACAGCACCTTGAGCTCTTAAACTCAGCACAGGGGTGGGTCCGTGAAGGACTCGGTCCTCTGGGAGCCTTGGATTTAACGGGAGCCCAGTCCCTCCCACCTGGGCTGAGCTTTGCTCGCCGCCCCTCCTGTGCACTGGGTGCAGCCCTGCTCCGGCCAGGTGTGATGCAAGAGGGAAGATCCAGGGGATGGGATGCAGATGGAGCAGCGCTGAGCTGCATCCAGCGCATGGGCACCGCACAGCACAGGCAGAGTGACCCGGATGAGCTGCTCAGGAGTTTCACCCGGCACAGGGCCGCAGCTGAGGGTTTGGTGCTGCAGTTGACAGCCCTGTCCCTGAGGTCCCACCCGCGTCAGCAGTGGCCCAAAAAGCAGCAGCCAGCCATGGCATGGGGCCCTCACAGCTTGTGGAGGGAGAGCAGGCAGGGACCCGGCTTCAGCCTCACTCCCTGGCCTGAAACCATTGCCTTGATCCGGCCTCTGCTCAGGTGAAGCAATGAAGCGTAACCATCTTGACTCAAGATGCTCTTTTGTGTGTTGGAGCCCCTGATCTATCCAAATGCCAGGAAAGTCCCACGTACCTTAGCCAGACCATGCTAGCAGGAGGAAAGGGTACTGTGACCTTTTGTTATGCCTTTGCTCTCAGTTGTATTCATTTATTTTCACAGCTGTGGAGAGAGAACAAGCTCCATTGGGAGCATCGGAATTGTGGTGTCTCCCTGCTCCTCCTCAGTGCAGAGGGCACCCACAGAGCTGTCATTGGGAGGAGCAGTTTGAGAGGTTACAGCCGGGCCCTTTGTCACTGCCTCGGTGGCAAAGGTGCTGCCTCATGGGGTGAGATGGGTCCCAATGGGTGCAAAGGGGAAGAAATGACCTCCCATCACACCTGGCTAAAGGGCGGCTGTAGCCTTCCAAGGCTGCTCTGGCCTGATCTAAAACAAGACCCGGGGCTGCCCACACCCTCAGCGTGTTATCTGCTGGTGCATTACAGGGAGCTGATTAAAGAGTGTATTTAAAGGCCTCTAACTCCCGCTTGCGCAGTGTCCATCCCTGGGCAGCCGGGCCTGCCTGCTGCGTTCAGCATTCCCACGTTGGGAATGGAGGGTAATAAATAATCCCCAAACATCTTTTTGGATGGCTGCACGTTTTGGCTCAAGGGTTTCTTCCAGTTTCAATGGGCGCAGAGCCACGCGGCAACCTTTGAAATCCCACATGTGAAATACCCGTTTGCAGGGGAAATGCCTCTTCTGCTCCCAGAAATGCTCTCTGCTGGCTGCAGCGTTGCCACACTGCCGAGGGACGCTTTGAAATGGCCGATTTTATCAGGAAATACACCATATAAACTCCCTTCCTTTAAATTCCTTGATCTCGCTTTACAATCTTTCCAGCGTTTCATTTATTATTGGCGGTTGTTTTTTCCTTTCCTTACATCCCTGGAATTTACAGTGCTCCACGCTGCCAGCACAGCCCCTTTCCTGCTGCAAGATTGAAGAGGGGAGTGAGTGATCTCCCAGCAGCTTTCCTTTTTCCTGGCTGGTAAAATTCCCCATTGATGGGGGACCTGACAGGCAGCATTTGCAAGTTGGAGGACACTCAGTACCGCTATTGCTGCACACACAGCATGAGGCTCCAGCTGGGAGCAGAGAGGGAGTCGTGTTGGGAGACCAGGATCTGTGCTAGGTTGTAGAATCACACTCATAGAATGGCTTAGAAGGGACATTAAAGCTCATCCAGTTCCAACCCCTGCCACGGGCAGGGACACCTTCCACTGGAGCAGTTGCTCCAAGCCCCTGTGTCCAACCTGGCCTTGAGCACTGCCAGGGATGGGGCAGCCACAGCTTCTCTGGGCACCCTGTGCCAGCGCCTCAGCACCCTCACAGGGAAGAGCTTCTGCCTAAGAGCTCATCTCAGTCTCCCCTCTGGCAGTTAAAGCCATTCCCCCTGTCCTGTCCCTACAGGCCCCTGTTCAAAGCCCCTCTCCAGGTTTCCTGGAGCCCCGTTTAGGCACTGGAGCTGCTCTGAGGTCTCCCCTCCAGGAGCCTTCTCTTCTCCAGGCTGCCCCAGCCCAGCTCTCTCAGCCTGGCTCCATAGCTCCAGCCCTCAGATCATCTTCATGGTCCCCTCTGGACTCACTCAAGGTCCCTCGAGCTGAGCATCTACACTGTTCTCTGCGGTTTGCAGCCTTGGTAAGATAAACCCTGTACCAGCAGGATGAAGCGTGTCATTCAGGGTTAAGCCCATCCCGGAGTGAGCCTGCGCTGGACCACCCTGTCCCACCACCCCAGCTCCAGCCCGCGGCTGCTTCATGCCTCGTTTGACAGAAGGTGGTGATCAGCCAGATTTGGTGATGCAAAGCTGCTTGCTGTGTTCTAACATCCCATCCCGTTCGCCCCGGGCCTGAAGGGGCCTCTCTGTCCCAGGCTGATGCAATTCCTCCTCAGAGGGTATTGGGTTGTTACTGCTGCTGGCACTCACAAAGCCAAGCTGAAATCCTGTGTTGGGTTTTGAGCACTGCTTTCAATCTGCAGCGCAGACATTCCCGTCTCAGTGCTTTTCCATTTGCGTTGTGTAAGGCCCTCGGAGGTGTCCTGGAGGGGCCAGTTGCTATAGAAAAGGGCTTGTTTGTTGCAGCGCCGTCCAACTCCTCGCCGAGTGCTGAAAGCAACCACGATATTGCAAGACCCCTCTGAAAAAAACCCCATCATTTTCCTCTGGCTTTGACTCTGCTGCTTTGGCAGGGAAGCCAAGATGCTCCGTGGCTCCTTTGCCAAGCCCTTGCATCTCCGTACGCATGGAAGATTAACGGGAATAAACCACTGAGGCGCACTGGGGGCCTGCCAGCACAGCACCGTGTTTTGCCCTGCCCTGATGGATCACTAACCGCAGCCTGTACTGCCCAGGTGTGAAAATGTGCTTGCACTAGGGCTTGTTGTCCCAGTCACGACCTGGGGTAAGTGGATTTACAGAGGATGCTGTGTATTTGAGCAGCAGCGTCTGCACACGGTGAGGGTGTACTTACACAGAGGTGGAAAAATCCCACTATGGACAAGCCTCTGCCTCATCCTGGATTTTCCCACCCTGAAGGCCCCAAACATTCTTAGCGAACAACATATCCCAAGATTCTTACATCGTTGTGCAGGTGGATAAAATGATGGCAAGTGCAACTCCTCCAAGGTGGAATGGGATGGGTGGCAGGGCCTGTTTGCAGACTGACATCCCCAACAGGAGCAGTCTGCTCCTCCAGGTCCTTCTTCACCCTGGGAGCACCCCATGGCACATCTGCAGCAGAATCCTCTGCCCTCACCTCTGCCAGTAGCTCTGTCTCTTCTCAACTGAAAGGGACCTGTCCGTGCAGAGCAGATCCCTCCAAGCATGACTCCACCTGGGATGCGCTTATAAAAGACCAAGTATTGATCTGACAGCTAAAAACCCCAACAAAACTCATGCCCAACACCTGCTCTGCCCCGCTTTCCTGCAGCAATGCTGTGCCCTGTGTCCTGTGTTGAGCACTGAGGCCACCTCCCTCCCATCACCGGCTCCAAGTCTGGCACTTGAGAAGTGAAGCGGCACTGTGCCCCAAACAGCAGAAGTCGACAGAGCAGTGAATCTGGGCAGGAAGCGGACTGCTGCGCTCTTCCTCCCTCCTCCTCCCCACCCTCCATCCTTCCTCCCTGCTCCGGGGCCTTCGGAAATGAAGAAAACGTGATATACACTGAAATACCCACTTGAAGAGCCGCAGAGGGCTCTGACCTTCCTAGAACTGATGGCACAACTGCCATCAACAGAGCAAGTCCAGGCAGCTCCCAGGGAAACCTGACCGGCCTTGCACTTGGCTGGACCTCAACCAGCCCACCGAGTGGCACAAGGCAGGGGAGAGGACCACAGGCATCCACTGGGGTCTGGAATTAGGTCCTGCTGCCACCTCCAAACACCCCCAGAGGCACCCTGAGCCCTTGTTTCGGGGCCTGTGGGCACAGCGTGTGGCAGTGCTCAACAGCACTGAGCCCGGAGCCTCCAACAGCACTCGTGGTGGTGTGAGCTGCGCAGCACAGGGGCATGAGGGCAGATGGATGCTGTCAGCTCTTCACACCTCCACTGACCCTGGCACTGCAGGGCTCATTTTAACAGCCATGTGTGTGCTGCAGAGACCTCAGCTCTTCCGAAGCCTCCGCCAGGTGAATCACCCTTGGGCTTGGAACAGACAGCACTGGGAGGGTGAGGAGGCCCTTTGGTTCCCCCGAGGGGATGTTAATCAGCCTCTTCTACCTGAGAGAAAGGACCTTTTGTTTTCTAGACCTTACAGTTATGATTTTCATGGACTGGAAGCACAAACCAATGAGGAAGCCACACCATGCCCAGGAGCATCAGTGAGAGTCAGCGACAGCCAGGAGCCAGGCAAGGGAAGGGGCTGGTTCCCTCTGTGCCCTATGCGGTGCCCCAAACCAGCAGTGTGTCTGTGCAGGAGGGAACCAAGGAGCAACCCCTGTGGCCTGGAGCGTGCCAGAGGCATGGGCTGGGCTGCTCCATGGACCTGTCTGCACATGCTGAGTGCAGCGAGGGCTTCGGCAGCCGGCGAGGGGAAAACCACTGACGTCAAGGAGATGGGATGAGGCGCTGCTGCTGCCCTGCATGGCAAAGCTGAGGTGGCAGCACCTGCAGCTCCCTGGAGGAGCTCCCTTGCTGTGGAGGTGGAGCACTGAACAAACACCTTTGGTCAGTGCTGTGTGACAGTGATGGTGGTCTGTGATGTGCTAAGGAGCTACGGACAAGTCCAAAACCAAACAAAGGCTGGTTCTGGAGGCTCCCTGTCCCAAAGGGGTGCTCAGCACCTAGCAGTCTCCTGAGCCCCTGCAGCCAAAGGCACACCTTTGATTTCACTGGGGTGCTTTCTCCGAGGTTGGGGACATTAAAGCCAGTGAAAGCCCAGGACAGCATCCTGCCATGTGCATCTGAGGCCTGCACTTTGCTCTCAAAACAGCAAACACTTAGAGACTGGGTTCTTCTTTTCTTAATGTCCCTTTTCCTGAGGCAGCTTTTAACTGATCATTTCCAATGAGGAAACCTCCCATGGGGAATAGATGCCTCCACGTTGCTGTGGTGGGGGATGATGCAGGGAGGGCAGGAGCTGGCAGCGCTGCTCGTGCCATGTGGTAGCACCCATCCGTCAGCTGAGACGTCAGGGTCCAAAACCTTCCTTAGAAAGATGCTTTTAGGATCCACCCCGGAAACAACCGTGAACAATCCCACATTGACGTAAGGCTCTAAATGAATCACGGAGCCACCTGCCTCCCACCACAGGCAGATTTTAGCCTGTGCCAAGTGACACCATCCCCCTGCAGAGACCTCAGGGATGCTCAGCTGGGGTGTTGGAGGGGGTTCTGCACCTTGGGGTTCTTCCCAAGGCCTGTGCGAGGCACCTCACATCAACTCAACAGGGACAGCACGGTGTGAAGGCACATGGCCATGGGTTACGGGAGACCTTCCCCTCCTCTCTTGTTGCCACAGCAGAGTCCCTGGGACTCTGTTTCTCTATCCACCAGTCCCCATGCACTGCCTCAAGCTTTGCTCCCAGCCAGCCAGAGCCAGAACGTGGATGGACCCCTCCAAGGAGCACGTTGGCAATGGTTCCACAGGCACTGCCACTGTCCTGGCTGTCCCGTGCCAAAGGGCTGTGGAGATGCTGCTTGAGAAAGAAACACACTTGGAGCCATTCCAGTAACTATCAGCAATAAATGCCCGGGATCTTCAGAGCAGACAGTGCTGGTCACCCCCAGGCAGCAGGACCTGTGGCATGGGTGCGTTGTGCACAAAGCCTGATGGTGCATGGACCTGAGACGAAGGCATCTCACCTGCCTACGTGCACGCTGGTTTGTGCTCCAGTGACCCCTCAGCAGATGCAGTGCTGCAGGAGGGGGGATGCTGACCTCTGAGCTATAGCTGTTGACATCTTTCCACTGAATAATCATGGAAAGGTTTTCTTCTCCAGGGCAAGAGATTTGCCTGAGGTTCATGGTGGGCGGAAGAAGAAAAGGAGGTGAGACCCAGCTCTTCCCACTCTGCCTGGACTATCCCCCCACCTCAGAGCTGCATTTGAGGCTAACACCATCAATTTCCTCTTTTCCAGGAATGAGACTCCTGCAACCTCAGGGCGCGGAGCCCTGAAACAGCCTTTGTCTTGGAGTTGGCGTCTTTGTTATCAAGGTGAATTCAAAGAGAACAATTGCTTTCCGCACTTACTTTTCCTCTCCACAATCATTATTGTTTGCTCATGCTGCAATGCCCTAAGCTGATAGGGGTTGGCAACTCAGGTAAATTGCACCATATTTGTTCAACAGGAAAACCTGTAAACCCTCCTGGAAGCAGGGAGTGGGTTCTGGGCACAGCCAGCAGTGTTAATTACAGCTCTTATTGCTACTAGGAATGAGCAGGAATGAAAGAAGGGCTGGACAGGAAGGGGAAAGGTAAAGCCAAAGTGTATGGAGGGCCCCCGGATGGGTGCAGCAGCAAAGGGCTGGAGAAGAATAGGTTGGTTAATGCAGGTTTATGGGAAGAGGTGGGCAAGCATGGTGAGAGGCGAGAATCATTCGGAGCTGGAGGACTGTCAGGGGCTGAGTGGGACAGGCAGTGCTGAGGGTGTGCAGCTACCTCTGCAGCTCTGCGCTGTTTCCATCTTACAATGACTAAAATCCACTGAAATCTGGAGCAGCCCTTGAGGGGCTGAGGATCAATCCCTCTCAGCAGCTGTTCCAGGCTTCAGAAGAGCAGGAATGTCCTCTCAGGATCTGTTTCCTGGAGCCACACGCTGGCTGTACCCAAAACACTCATGTGCTACCTGCAAAGCGGCATCTTCCCCTCCATCCCTCGCAGCCTGGGCATGCATCACTGCATCAGGGCTTCCCAACGTGCTTGCTTCACTTCTGTCTGCAGCCCAGGGGAGCAGCTCCTGTGTGGCTCACATTCCGAGGACCCGGAGACAATGAAGGCATGGTTTGTCTGATGGGGAGCGTTGCAAAGGGCTGACTCACAGCTGCTGACACTTGTCATGCTGCGAAAGCATTTTGATATTTATGGAAGGCTGTTCACATCCGCAGTGCAGGGCACAGAGGGGCCGAATGCTCCGCGTGCCTTCTCCATGCCTCAGCCCTGGCCTGCACTGCCCTTGCCACTGCCTGGGCTCCCGGGCTGGAAATGTACCGGCCCTGCTCTGCCCATCGTCCCCACTGTGTGCTCCAGGCTGGGCCATTGCTCAGTCCTGGCCAAAGCCCTTAGTAGAGTCCCGCCCGTTCCTGTCCCACATGCCTTTGGCGCAGGGATGCAAAGGGCTTTCCAACTGGGATACTGGGCTGTGGTAGTGATAACTGGATAGCAGAGACAGCTCACAGCAAAGCACTAGTGCCCCTGAAAGCCCCTTTGCAGGACTAGCAAGTGCCTGTCAGACACAGGCACTTGGTTTTGATGTTGGAAACCCCATCGCTACTTCTCTTTCAAGTCCTTGCCTCTGCTGTTGTCCGAGTCTGCAGGAAAAGGAAGGAGAAGAGGCCCCTGCGGTTCCTTCCTGCACTGGGCTGTGGCTGCTGTGGACTGGGCAGGCTCTGGGGGCTCCTCTGCACAGCAGAGCTGTTCGGGGAGCTGGCTTCAGCCTCCCGACTGCCAGGCCAGCACCTTTCCCCAGTGCCAACCTCACTTCAAGGCTAAAGGAGACTGAGGTGCTAATGGACTCTAATGGAGCCGCCGTGATTCTCCTGGGAGGCAGACAAGCTGTCCTGAAGAGAGAAAAAGCAGTGAGCAGATCACTGGCACTTCCACGGTTGCTCTGGCTGTCATTCCTAGGCATCCCGTGGGGTCACAGCTTCCATAGGTTATAACGGAGGAAGAAGTGCAACTCCAGGCAGGGTGTGCAGCCGGGTGTCAGTGCCGCCACTTTAGAGGACTTTGGGTATCTCAGGCTCTGCCCCGCCAGCATCCCGACTGTGCCAGGTAACACCAACATCTTCCTCTGCAGAGGAGGTGCGTGATGAGTGTCCCGCCTGAGGTGGACCCTGGCAGTGGGAACGGGCCTGGCCCATGCATTAGGTGTGAAGTGCTGCCCTCTTCAACTTCTATTTTGCTAACAGGAATTTCCAGTGCTTTTCTCATGACACTGACAAAAATGAGTCACAGGAAAACAGAACGAGCCAAAAAGAGATGCTCAGCTTTTACAAGAACAAGATGCTTTGCCTCTGGTTTTGTTTGTTTCCCTGCATGTTTGTGAATTAGCACTTCCTTGCTTGCCCACATTCTCCCTCCTGCCCCTGCCTGTGGATAACCCGCGATGCTCCAGCTCTCCAGCCACAGCACGAGGAAAGGATCAGCTCCTAGACCTCGGCCAAGAAATGAACAGCTCCAGCAACAGTGCCCTCTCGTGCACTGCAGACAGGTCACGCTCTATTTATTGATTCATTTTAATACCAGAAGTGCTGCATTAATACTTCCTTCCCTGTTAATTCGAGTGCCGCAGTTCTGCGCTGCAGTCCGGTGGCAGCAAGGCAGGCATGAGGCACTGGAAACCCATGCCCAGCTCTGCTCACGCTTCCAAGGACCACCTCGGGCTCACTGCTCTCCCTCCGGAACACACACTTAGAGCTTGGCTCTCATTTCCAAAGGCTCTTGAGATCCTCAAAAGTCACCAGAGAAATGCAAGCTGCGGCTCTCCCACCGTGTCTCCCAGCTGGGCTTTCCCAATGCATTGTTCCCGGTTTGCAGGAGTGGAAATCATGCCTCAGTGGCCACCAACAGGACACAGGGCGCCAGGATTTGTATGGTGCAAGCCTGGGTTTAAAGGAGGATGCCAAGAATGTGTTTTTTCTGGATATCTTGGGCATTATCTGGCTCCCCGCAGCAGCACTGAGGGAAGGTTGTAACAGAGTCTGCTTGGGAGGCATGAGGACATTCAAGCATCAAATGGAGCGTTTAGACACTTAAAAAAGTAATGAAGGGCACCACGCTGTTCCACTTAAACCAGAGTAACATGGCACAGCTTGGAGAAGGATTTAGAAACCTTTTTCTTGGGAAACACAGGGAAGAAAACACATAAAGGCTAATGAGGGCTTGATCTCATGGGCACGGGGCAGCTCCCGCATCCTTCTGCTGGGCTCAGCTTGCCAGCAGACCGATTCTGCAACAGCGGGGTGATTCCATCCGCTCTTTGTGCCCGCTCCACAGGACCAGGGGCGGGAGAAATCCGGCGGTTTCCTATTGCCCTCCAGTGGCAGCGGCTCAGAGCAGGCGCAGCCCTGGGAATGGTGCTGCTCACCTGGGCGGCAGGGAGATCATTCCCCCCTAGTGTTAAATATGCGTCTAATGAACATGCAGCTAAGCCACCCCAGCTGAGTACTGGCGCTGGCATTCCCCAGCTCAGGGAAGGCTGAAGCTGTCTGCTTCAACAACCGGCTCCACAGCATCCCACCTGCATCACCACATAGACCGCTCTTGTGCCCTTCCCCACTTCCAACTTTGGAATGGGAATGGTCTGATTTTTAAATCTTTTCCTTTTTTTTATTTCTATTTCTCTTTCAGAGTCTTTGTAGCTTGGGCTACTACATGGCAATGTTCTCCTCCACTTATCATCATGGAATGGTTTGGGATAAAGGAACTTTAACCCATTCCCCCTGTCCTGTCCCTACATCCCTTGGCCAAAGCCCCTCTCCAGGTTCCCTGCAGCCCCTTCAGGCACTGGAGCTGCTCTGAGGTCTCCCCTTCAGGAGCCTTCTCTCCCCCAGGCTGCCCCAGCCCAGCTCTCAGCCTGGCTCCATGGCAGAGCTGCTCCAGCCCTCGCAGCATCTTCATGCCCCCCTCCACAGCTCCCCTCACACAATGAGCATCCCTCAACCCATAGCGCTCGCTCCCACCGTTACCCCCAGCGTCCCCGGACTCGCCCTTTAAAGCCCCCGCGGCCCAGCTTCCTCCCCCCCCCGCCCCTTCCGGTCCTCATCCCGCTCCGGCCGCCCGCGGTGATTTCCTCTCCCGCGTGGTTGGGAATGGTCGCGGGTGATAACGTGGTCGCGGCGCTGTGCGGGTCCCCAGCGCTGGGCACGGACCGCCCCGCGTACCCGTGCTGCGGCAGAGCCGCCTCCTGCTGCGGTTGCAGGGCCCGGGGATGGCAGCGGTGATGCGCGTGGTGGTGGTGGCGGTGGCGGTGGTGGCTTGAGCAGGGCAAAATCCGCCGGTGGCTGCTTTGGCCAAGGGCCTGTAGGGACAGGACAGGGGAATGGCTTTAACTGCCAGAGGGGAGACTGAGATGAGATCTTGGGCAGAAGCTCTTCCCTGTGAGGGTGCTGAGGCGCTGGCACAGGGTGCCCAGAGAAGCTGTGGCTGCCCCATCCCTGGCAGTGCCCAAGGCCAGGTTGGACACAGTGGCTAGCCGCAAGCTGCTCTAGTGCAAGGTGTCCCTGCCCATGGCAGGGGTTGGAACTGGGTGAGCTTTAAGGTCCCTTCCAACCCAAACTATAGTGGTTCTATGAAATGTGTGTACTCATGGCAGCACCGTGGTGCTGTGTGGGCTGCACAAAGCCTGGCAAGCTTCATGCACTCCTTGCCTGCGGTGCTGCAGGGAGGATGTAACTAGCAGCTGATGCTGAGGGGATGGTGGGATCTGGCTGGGGGGTTTGTGAGCCCTTCCCAGGAGAGCAGTGAGGAACCTCCTGACTGCTCAGAGGGTGTTTATCATTGTCAGTAAGTGCAAGTGTGTGTTTCTGTCCTACGCCGCTACTCCTGCCTCTTCCTGCTGGGCATTTCGAATTACTATTTTATATTTCATTTATGTCTGGAGGCTCCTTCATGCCGTGTCTGTACAAACACACAGTCCTTCCTACTGAGTTAACAATCCAGGCAGACAGCAGATGAGAGGAATTAAGTGTTAATGGCCCCATTTTATAGCTTGGGAATTGAGACCTGCTGTTCCTCTAGGATCACACAGGGACTGCGTAGGGAAGCTGGGAAGGGGACCAGACCCAAGCTTCTCTTTGTGCTGAGGCTTCCAGGCTACTGCTTCTTCAGAGCCGGTGATGAAGAAGTGATGGGGACTCATTGAAACAGGGAGGAATTCTTTCCCACAGCTGTGCTGTGCCAAGCACCCTGCTCAGGAAAGCAAAGCCAAGGGCGGCAGAGCCCAGAGCAGGGAAACACTGAAGTGCCTGGAAAGCTGGTGCCAGGTCAGGGGTCCGTGGCTTTGTGCTGCTCTCCAGAACCCATCAAACCGGGGACTGATGCTTTTAGATGCTCACTTTGCCGGGAAAGCTGCTGGATGTGCATTGCCCAGAAGCACCACGGCAGTGCAGAGTGCTTCACTTGGGAGAGGAGGCTCCAGAAAACGGGAGTGTGGAGGTAGGAGATGGGGCTCCCTTCTGCTCATGTCCTTCAGCATCACAGCAGGTGCAGCTGACGGCATTAGGAATTCCCTTTACCAACATGAAAGCTGTGGGAGCAGGTTAGGATCTGTCTGCAGGTGGAAGAAGAGCAGAGCAGAGACAAACAGGGTCACTGCACTCCCTGCTGCCAACCCACTGGAGTCCTGTTGTCTCAGCAGCTGACCCTGCAGCACCAGCACCTGGGTGCTCGATGGATGTTGGGAATAAAATCCATGTTTCCTGAGCGGTATCAGGACCCAAATGGGACCTTGGCTGCTCCACTGGCAGGTCTAGCATGACCCTCAAAGGCTGGTGCTGGCCTGTCCTACTGTAGCGAAGCCTGGTGCCATCCTCTATTGTCCTATCACTTATTTTTGGGGGGTGCGCTTGGGCAGCCTTTAGAAGGCAGCAGGAATTCCTTGCCCCTTGCCCATATCCTCATTTTAGTGGTGTTTGGTAAACGTCTAGCAAAACATCTTTAAGGTCAGAGAGGGGGATCTGGTTTCTTATCTGTTGTACCCATTCTGGTGTGTGTGGGAGAAGCGAGTTGGCAGCATCTCGGAGAACAAAACAGCAAAGTGTTTTTGTAAGGGGATGTGGGGAACCTTTCCTTGTTAACAGACTTTATGTCACCGTGTTTATTTCTTCAAGGCTTGGGTGGGTGGAGTGTGGGCTGTGGGCTGCATCCCTTTCAGGTACGAGCCATCTGCAGAGGTGGAGCTCTCTTTATTGTTTTTGTTCATTTCTCTTCTGCAGAAAGCCACAAAGAAAGGATTTTTCTGTGCAAACAGGGGAAAGGGGCATCACCAGAGTGTGCCAGGAGGGTTCAGTTTGCAATAAGCACATTTGAAGGTGAAATGGAGGAATTACTCCGGAACGTAACACCAGCAGTTTGTTAACATGGTGGGGTTTAGGGACCGAGACACACTCAGCACTAAGCACCACTTCCATCCTTTCTGCTCTCCCTCTGTCAGCTGTGGCTTTAACATTCACACCTCTGCTAAGTTTGTTCTCACCTGCATAAGGGTGACTAAACCTGAGTCATCGCCGAGGCCCGGGCTCCAATAACAGGGTTTTTCTTGGTTAAGATCGCTTGGGTATATTTAAATCAAACTGAACTGACTCTACTTTTTAGCCTGATTGTCCACAGAGGACTGCAATGCGATTCAGGTAACGCTATTGGAGCTCACACCTTTATTTCAGGGGTGAGTTTCCTGCAGTTTTTCCCAGGCCCCGCTGGAATGTCTTCATTGGAGCATTTCTCACCGTTTCCCACATGGTGTCAGCAGCTCTCAACGAGAGGGCTGCGGTCGGTCCTGTTCGCTTGCGCATTTACCCGGGCTGCAAGCGGGGAGCAGAGGTTTGGCTCGGAAGCCACAGAAGTGTGATTTTTCATCTCCTGGGTGGCTGAAGGCAAAAGGAGAGGAGCTTGAATGGACACGGGGAAGATTGTGCCCTGCTCTCTTAACCCACAGCTTTCTGTCTCTGCTCTGCTGGTTACTGATGCTGTGTACTGACCACAGCCAAAGGGGGACTGTGACCATGGACTTGCTCCGGGTGTCCTGTGGGTCACTTGGAGCCTGCCTGGGCTGTTGTGTCTTTCCAGACATCACCTGGGGCTTGGGGACATTGTTAGTGCGTTGTGAAAGTGTCTCCTGCTGCCTGTCTTTGCATATCGTCTGTGGTTTTTTACTTCAGATAGCTTCCCCTTGCAGGAAGGAGAAGGGTGTGTTTTCATCTTGCTTGCAAGTCACTGAAGCTTCGTTTCATAGCGTGTTTCAGGCCATGTGCTGTGACTGACAAACTTGATGCATGTCTGTAGGACACCATGCCTTGTGTTGAAAGGTTCTTGTATTGCTGATTGTAAAGGGGGTTAATTTCCAAGCTGAAGATGACCATTACTGCTTGGCATGGAGATGCCTCCCTCCTTCCCAGTGCCGTACAGGATCTGTGAGGCATGGCCAGTTGTCAGAGCCAGGAGGTGACTCAAGCACATGCAGGCTCCCCTCTGCTCTTGCCTCTCCTGCCCCTCTCACACCCCATGTGTTTTGCATGCGTGCAACACGTCTGAGACTTGGCTGCATTTTGATGGCTCCTAATGGTCTGGCTGGACCATGATCCCGAGGGAGAAAGCCTAAACCTCCCCGGGGATGTGGAACAGAGCTGTCTCCTCGGGTGAGCTGCTGCAGAGCAGGGCGTGATGCCCTGTGTGCTCCCTGTTGTAGCTCAGGAGCAGGTCTCTGGGGTGAGCATGTACCAGAAACCCAGAGGGGAGCATCTCTTCTGCAGAACTGATGTCTCATTCGCGCATCACCTCCTCGTGCAGGAGCATCAGTGGGCCTGATGCTGGGCTGGCTGTCACAGGAGCCAGGAGAGCTGTGCTGTAGTGCTGCAGGGCCTCACCATCTCCTTGGAGTGAGCTGGCATGCTGAGTGCATGTCCAAGGGCTGCAGCCATGTCATGCTCTCAAGAGGATGCTCAGCTGAGGAGGCAGGTTCTGGCAGCGTTTCAGGTCTTGTTTGTGATGGCGCGGAGACTGTGTTGTGAAGGGCACTGCAGATAACAAACAGCCTCCAGTGCCTGGCTGCACGCCTCTGGGCTGTTTGTTAGGCCGTGCAGGCAGCCTGGCACACGAGGGGTTGCTCATCTGTAGCGGGGTGTGGAGGCTGGCCAGGAGCTGCTGGTAATAAGGATGCTTTGGTGAGTTTTGCAAGGACCTGCTCAGTGGCCAGGCCCGCTGCAATCCCCACGGGGCCGTCTGCTGGGGCACAGCCAGCGACACTCGGGGGCTCTCACCCTCTGCACGCGGTTGGGTCATGAAGAGCGAGCAGCAGTGCTGTGACCCTCTGGCAAGGCAGGCGAGAGCGGCTGCGCTGCGAAGGGAGGTGTTAACCTCTTCAAAGGAGGCTTGCACAACTCCCTGTTGAAGAGCAGGGCTGAGCTGCGGAGTGGCAATAGCTGCTGGCTGTGTTAGTCATCCAGAAAGAGACTTGTTTTTCCTTCTCCCCCTCCGCGCCCTGGCACGGGCTTGAGAGGTTCTTTCTCACTGCTTGGTGTGGCCAAAACTGAGCAGAAGAAACACGTTATCTCCATGGGAATCTGTCAACTTTCCTCTGAAATCGTGAGCTTCTGTTTGTGCCGCTCCAGTGGTGAGAGCTTGCAGTGGTGGGGTTGAGTTTTGCCATGATAGCCCCGGAGTCTGACACCGGTACACCATCGTATGCAAACGTGAAGGCGCGTGTGTGCGTTCACACCTCCTGCCACACCGATGTGGGGATGGGGGATTGCCTGCTAAGAAGATGCAAAGTGGAGGGTATAGTATAGAAACCTGCGAGGTTGTGCTCGCTACCCGTGGTAGTTACACCAAGAAACTGGATTGAGTGGAGGGGTTTGTACCCACCACTCACTGTCAGAGCTGGGGCAGTGTGCTGCTGTGCGGAGGGGAATAGGGATTTCTCTTGCAATTAAAATTGGTCAACCAGAATGCTTAAATGCCAGGGCACAAGAAGGCCCCCGGGGACAGGGGAAGTCACCAGGGATGTGTTGGTTGGACAAAGGTTTTTTGGGGAGGTCCAACTCAGCACCTTCCTTTTTAGACAGCCGGGTGGGAAATGAGCTGCCTTTGTTGGGGGAAGAGTAAAAGCTTTCGTGTCTCTTGGAGGTGAAGGCTTGGAGGAATCTTTGGAAAAGGCATTGTGACTCGCGAGTCACTTGTCTTGCGGGGTGTATTTGTCACTACCTGCCTAGTGAAGAGCAGGTAAAAGCACCTTTCCGCTTCTCTGGAGCATTCAGCCACTTGGAGTTTGGTCGTTGGGTGAGTATAAAGCAGCATCATCGCAGAGGAGCGCAGCTTTTGAGCTTTACACTGCGGTGTGGCCTTGAGGACAGGTAGGGCCTGAGAAGCGGCTGTGTTTCTCGCCCTCCTGAGCAGTTCTGGGGTCCTCCAAACCTTAACAGACCTACGTGGAATCCAGCTGCTCTTGTAGCACATCCAATAGAACTCAGCACCCAGGGAAGAACATTGCAAAGCGGTTTCTCCTTCCCGCGTTGTTTCAGGAGGAGCCTGGGCTCTGTGTGCAGCCATTGGGTTTTGCTGTCTCTCCTCCCTCGTGTTCACAGCATGAAAAACTCGTACCAGCTCCCCAGGCATCCTGTGGCTTTCACTGGAGTTCAGCCTATGCTCCTCTTCATAGAAGAAGGAACTAGAACCAATGGGAGAAGTTCTGATTTTGGTACCGGGCGCTGTGTCCATTAAAGCCTTTTGGATTATTTATTGCACTGGAAGATTTTTGGTCTTTTCCTCTCCTGTAGGATGGTTTCAGGCATCAGAATTATCCTTCAGTCACAGAGATCCCCCCCCAAAGCACATTATCACTCAAAAATTGAGGTTTTAGATAACAGTGCTCATCACCAGAGAGAGGAAATGTCTGCTTGCTGCCTTATTTTAGACAATTGAATTAGAAACCCCGAAGCAGCAGGAAGGGAAGTCAGAGTTTCGCTTCCTGCAAGCTGAAGATTTGCATGGCTTCAGCAATGACAAACACATGAGCTCATGCCTAGATGTGCTCTGCATCTGCCATGCACGTGGCAAAGGTGAGCCCAAAGTCTTCCTACTTGTTAGGACCTGAATTTGATGTCTGTGGCAGTGACACGTGTTTGTCTAACACTGGGAAGCTTTGCCTCCCTGCTTGGGTAATGCTCTTCGCTCTGGGAAGAACTGGGGGCTTGCTGAAAGATGGGAATGAAAAGTAACTTCCAGTGCAGGCTGGAGGTGGGATAGCCCAGAGCTGTGCGTGTGTGCACCTGAAACTGCTGTAAAACCTGGAGGCATGGGGCCTGCCTTGTTTCAGGGTGGGAAGGCTCCAACGTGTGCTGCTAGGAACAGAGGAGCTACCTCCATTACTGCTTTTGCAGGGGCAGTTTATCTGCTTCAGTGCTTGGGGAGGAAAAGCAGGATTGACCCAGGTAAGGCAGTCTGGCAATGGATTCTGCTGCCGTCATTAAGCACAGCACGGAATCATTGGCTGGTTTGGGCTGGAAAGGACCTCATGACCATGCAGTTCCAAGCCCCTGCCATGGGCAGGGACGTCTCACATTAAACCATGTCACCCATACTGTTTAATTATTTTTTCACTATATTCCAACTGCATATTCTTGTCCCATCCTTTGTGCTGAGTGTAGGCTCTGAGCTGGTCCTGCCACCTAATCCATGACAAGGCTCTGCTTTTCAGCCTGGCCCGCCCTTTGATCTACTTGCTTTGAGGTCACAAATCTGCTTGTGATGATGCAAACGAGGGGAGCTGAGGTCCCAGCTGACCTCAGTTTCCCCAGATCCATCCTACTTGGGTAGGAGGGGAGAAATCCCCTGGTGTGGAGAGAAAACCCCTTTGAGGAGGTGTCCCCCAGGCTTGTGCTGGCCGGCTGGGAGGGACGATGGTCGGCTCTGCCCCTAAGATGTGACACCTCTACCCTCAGAACAGGACTTTGGGTTCTTGTTCCATATCGAACATGTGGGGAGAGGAAACCAGAGCCCACTCTCATCTGTTCTGATTGCTGCAGGGTGCCACCACCCTTCCTCAGCACACACACGCTTTATTTTTAGGTTTGCCTCTCAATCCAGCTCATTCTGTCTTAGGGTGACAAGGACTTTCCTCCCGCAGCTACCCAGGTGGCACATCAGAAACCACAGCGCTGCCTGGAGATGCTTCCCCTTCCTGGTGGCATTAATCAGTTCATTCACCAGCAAGTGATGGGAAGCAGCACCTGGGACAGCACGAGAAGAGAGGGGACCAATTGGTATCTGCTCTGAGATGGGTGGGAGCAGCTGCACTGCCTCATAATGATTTACGTCCCTCTCGTTTCAGTTTATCTCCCTCCCATCCCAGATCCATTTGGCACTGAGGGCTTTTAAATGTATGTGCCCAGCTGAAGCGCTCGCGGGGCAGGAGGAATGATTGACAGCAGTACTTGATTGGAGCTTGGGAGCGATAAAGAGGTTTTCCACAATGACTTCAAGAAGGGATTACAGGAGTGCCCTGGTGTCCACCTGACTGTGACTGGGTGGGAGATGTCTCTCCTGCTTTTGAGTTCACTGCAGAGCAGTGACCCCTTTCTGTAACGAGGGCCAGGCTTTCTTAATTGACTCTTTAAGGAAGATTTAAACCTGAGATTGGTCCCAGTCCCCCAGAGAAGTGAGAAAGGAAACTTCTTTCTCTGTCTTGCTGGTGAAAGGCATTAAAATGGGTTAACTCCATCCTAGAAGTGCACCTGCTCTGTGTATGTTTAGCTAGGATATTTGTGGCCTGAGGCGCAGCCTCGCATGGTTGCATGGGGGGCTGAGTTGTACTGGTTGAAATTTGGGTTGTAAGTCTCTGTTTTCTTAACATTCAGGAACTTCGCCATTTGAAGGCTTGGTTCTTGGTCACCTCTGAAGGGGCACAGGGAATCGCTAAAAGGTTGGTGGCTCTCTGCACATCCCTGGTTGTGTTTTACATTGTGTGTGCTCTGGATCAGAGCTCCTGCTTCAGCAGGCTGCAGCTCTTGCACAGATGAGCTCCCTGCACTCGGGGCAGTTGGGGCTTCTGACCTAGTTGTGGTGAGCAAGACCTCATGTTTATTGAAGGAGCCTTGGGCTGAGGCTGTTATTGTCTGGAGTTGTATTGTGGTGTTGAGGTCTTGAGATGCTCCTTACCACTGCTTGTACTCTGGGCCGGATGCTGAAACTGGCCTAATACTTTCTCTCTAGGGAGAAACCATGACAGACGTGTTTAGTGAAAGCAGAAATGGTGCTTGGTTTTAGCCCTCAAATGTCAAGCTGCATGTCTTCTGGTTTTCTATGAGGTTCCTTCCTTTTTCATTCCATGATTGCCATTAAGAGACATGTTTTGTGAGGGATATTGACCATCCCTGTGTGCCTTGAGGCATGGGTTATTTGGGGAGGCCAGGAGGAAAAGGTCTGTGCCCATTCATTGTGCCACATTGGCCTGGTTGAGTTGCAGAGCTGGATTAGACATGCAGCTCATCACAACTACCATGGCAGTTACTGCTTGTACCTCATGTGTAGGTGTTGCCAACACCAGAGCTGTGGTCACTGCCTCTCCCTGGAGCAGTTTGCACAGGGATATGGTATGTCATTACTGATTGCACTTTTAATGTAAAAGGGAACGGTACAACATTACAACATCATTTTTCCCGTGAGCATTGGTAAGTCACATTCAGGTGTGTCCAGTGGAGCAGTGGTAAAGCAGTTGGGCTAAGAGTTAAAATAAAGGCTACTACTTAACCTGTTGGTGACTTCTTTACTCGATAGTGCATCAGCAGAGGAAGGAAACCAGCTCCTTTTCTACTTAGTTTATTTTACACGCTTTTTCCTGCTGGGTTGATCAGCAGGCAGCTCTTGACAGGACCAGGAGGAGATGATACGAACTATTCTGACACCTATGAGATGCAACCTATGGAGGAAATACCATGGAAAAACAAAGGTACTGTTTAAAAAATGGTATAATTTATTGTCCAAAAATAGCAAAATGCGGTCAGTTTTCAGACTTCAGCAGGGACTCTCAAGTCAGGAGCTTGGGCCACCGTTAATGTGATCCATCTCAGCAAGTGGCACAGTTGTTTTGTCTGTTCGATTGTCCTGCTGATAAAAACCTGAAGGCTTCTCGGTCTGTAGAAGGGGAATGGCTTTTCTCAGTCGGGAGACAAGTACAGTTGCATGTGCTGCAGTTCTCCTTGCTAGAATAAGTTAGGTGAAAGTATTTTGTGTGAGAAGCTATGGTTAAAGCAGTGTATTTTCAGGGTACATTCATGTACACATTTATCCTTCTCCATATAAAGCAGCTTTACAGATACGCATATACATTGAGAATGCATTGTTACTGATGAAGAAAACTAACCTGAGCTTGTATTATGGGTATTCCTTGCTCTGGCAGAGTTCTCCTCAGCTCAGTGTCTTGCCTGAGTGAGGATTATAGGAAGAAACCCAGAACAAATGACTCATCAGTATCAGCTGTAACCCCCATTTCAGAGGTCAGAGAAGCAGCACTTGTGCATGTGTTACATGGACATCCTAAAAGCAAATGCATTAAACAGTTGGCTGGGGCACAGGCAGGTGATGAGGAGCAGAATGTGCTTTCTTCCCAATTCCCAGCTCTTGGCAACATCCCATACCCCAGAGCCAAATGGTTTATGAAAAAGAGTTGATTTAATTATGATGGCAGCCAGCTATATAACTGGCACCCTTGTCTGAAACCCAGCTTCCTTGGAAGATTGGGTTTAATTCTCCTGTCTCTAAAGGAATGTTTGTCAACCTATGATCCGGAGCATTCCCTGCATCATTCCTAATGGATCTACATATGGTATTGAAAAAAGTATAAATGTCTTCTTCGTGTGTTTTGCTCCGTGTGGCTCTGTATGTCCATGGGAACACACTTTATGTGTTGCACAAAGCTGTCCAGCTGCCGCTCTGGAGCGTGCGGCTCTGCACCCACGCCAGCAGTTCCCAGGGTGTTCATCTGTCCTTAGGAATCTTGGCTCTTGGAGCACCAGCTGGCATTACATTCTGGGCTTCTTTTCAAGGTCTTACTTTACATGACAATAATCTCTTGTTCAGCTGCCCCTTTCCTTTCAAGTACTGACCCTGGTCAAGTAATCTTGAGCACATCACTGTCCTTTGCATTGAAATCACACCGGTGAATGGCATCTTTATTAGCGCTGTGTGAATGCAAAACACGTTTTCAATAGCTTATAAGTGAAATACATATCTGACTTCAAAGCCAGCTGCTAAAGTCCTTCTAAAAGGACACCTTGATTGGGAAGGGAGAAGAAAACCCACATTCCTGCTTATCTCTTGAGGTCAGAAAGAAATAGCGCAGAAGGCCCCACAGGTATGTGCCCACCATGGCTGATAAAGCCAGGTAGAAGCAAGCTTCAGATACTGGTAGACTGGAGTGGTTGGACCATGGGCATGGCTGTATCCAGAATTTGAACGTTTTGCCTTAAGAAATGCCTGGATTTGCCCTGAGGATCCGTGCACCTGGTTATTTGGAGCTCATCAGCCTTGTGCCCTTTCAGAAGCTAAAGGAGTCTTCCTTTCCAGAGTGAAGCAGCATATCTAAAGAATTCAAGTCAATGTTGGGGTGGAATAACTTGTGCTCCTTAGGATGCACCTTCTTTATAGGTGAAACACCGGATATGGGTGGAAGTGGAGTGGAATTTGTACTTTCCTTGAGAAGCATAGGAGTTTCCACAATAATATACAAAGTTTTTGAAATTATATCTATCATATATATGGTTTTAGTATTAGTTATGGACATTTCTCACTTTTCATGGGGGAAGGCAGAGTGAAGACTGGTGAAGTATCCCGGCACACAGCTGACAAGCTCAGAGCCTGAGGCTGTTGGTGCTGTTCTGGGTTGAGGACTGAATCACTTCAAGGGGCATCATTTTTGTCGGTATGGAAGAGCAGTAGGTAGCCCTGCTAAAAGCAACATTCGAAGCAAGGATGATGCACTTGGAAGTTCTTGTTTAGTTCTTGTCTGTTTCTCTTGGTATTTGTTGCTTTTAGGGAAAAATGTTCTGAACATTTCTCATTCTGACTAGGGAAGACTGAAGTAAAGGTGAAATGATGGGATAAGTTCTAGACTCACCAGCCTCCCTCTCCCTTGCTTTGCTATTAGTCACAGCTTTACTGGAGTCTCTCCATCCATGGGAGTATTGGCTAGCAGTGTTTATTGCCTGAAACAGGGGGAGGCTCCTGGGTTTTCCTCTTTCCTACAGTAGCGGCAGGTCTTGCTCTACCAGTGGTTCAGAAGAGAGGAAGTGTACAGAACCATTGCAGCTTGGTCAAAGCCTGCCCGGAGCTTGGCTCATGGGGAGAAGGTGGTGGTTGTCTCTGTCTCCATGGCATAGGAGAACCTCTTGCTCTCGCGGCAGGTTGAGAGCTGCCAGAGGCGCTCCTGGCTCAGGCAGCCCAATTCCTTCAGAAGCTTGAAGAGGTCATTGCGGAATTTGACACCAATGAAGGCATAGAGGAAAGGATTGAGGCAGCATCGGAAGCAGGCCAGGGTGTAGGTCACATCATCTGCCACGTCAAGCTGCTTGCTCTCCTCACACGAGCTGGTGTGGTTGAAGGCCGAGATGGTCTTGGCCAGCATGACGCCATTGTAGGGCAGCTGGAAGACAACAAAGACAATTACCACGGCGATGATGACCTTGATGGCTTTATTCTTCTCAAAGTTGCGGGCCTGGAGTAATGTTTTGATGATGATGAGGTAGCAGGCAGACATGACCAGCAGGGGAAATAAGAAGCCAAAAACCATTTGGGACACTTTGATGCCAGCATTGAAGGTCTGCAAGTCGTGAGCGATGATGGAACAACGGGGATTGCCGTCCACGTGACGTACACCACTGTGAACCAGCTCAGGGATTGAGAGGATGAAGGCCAGAAGCCAAATGAGGGTGCAAGTAACCTTGCTAATGAATATCATCCGGGGACGAAAGCGGTGGGCTGAGGCAGCCTGGACAATGGCAAAGTACCTGTCGATGCTGATGGACAGGAGGAGCAGCATCCCACTGAAGAAACTCATTTTGCAGATGCAATACACAGCTTTGCAGGCAAACTTCCCAAAAAGCCAGCTCTTGGCTGCAGTTGTGGCCCAAAAGGGGAGGGTCAGCAGGAAGAGGATGTCTGCCAGAGCCAGGTTCAGCAAATAGATGTCTGTCATGGTTTTGAGCCTCTTGAAGTAGATGTAGGTGAGCACCACCAGCCCGTTCCCCAGCAGCCCTGTGAAGCAGATGAGGGCGTACATGGCTGGGAGGAAGGCAGCACGGAAGTTGCGGACATCATCCTTCTCACACAGGGTCTCAAACATGTTGTAGTCGATGGTGGTGTTGGAGTCATAGTAATCGGTGACGTTGTTTCCGGCACATAACTAGAACAGGGGAGACAAGAAGAGTGTTGGGACAGGTACCATGCTCCTCGTGGTGTCGGGAGGGGAGCCTGGTGCTGACCTGTGAGCAGGCAGGATTACCCAGCCACGGCCAGAGAAGTCCCAGGGAGTTCCCAAGCATTGGCTCATGCCAGCGTCACGAGGAGTTGGCAAGGTCTCATGGCCAGAAACACTTCCCATAAGTACGTGGGGTTTAGGGGTTTTTTTAGGCTCAAAGTGGGAATTCCACCCGAACAGTTTAGTGCTCAGCCACAGTAACACCTGCGAACTCTCAGACGTGTGGCTGCTTTCCAGAGTGTTTCAGGACCCACACACGGCTCTTTGTACACAGTCAGCTCTTGGATAAAGTATGGAAAATAACAAATCCTTCTCTCAGCAGGGACAGTGTTTCCTCTTGATTGACTGCTTGGGGCGTTTTCTGACTTGAGCGTTCCCTCCCTTCTCCCATCTGCAATATTCCTATTGCTCACTTCTCACTTGTGGCAGTGCTTAGAAGAAGGCTGCAGTGGTGGTGGTTCCCAACAGCAGCAACCTGGCACGGTGAGCTCCCATCCCCACAGTGAGGAGTGAGCCTGGGGGTGCCTGGAGCTCCATGGGAGAATGAAGCTGGAGCCTCCCCGGGCTCTTTTCTCTGCTAAGTTAATAGAAGTGTTGATGAGATTGGGAGGAAAAACAAAGTGAAGCAGGAAACTGTTAGTGTGCTGGCGCGGACACGTTGCTGGTGTCTTATTCACACTCCTGCCCCTGATTTGAGTTCTGATTATTCTTGTTTTATCTTCCTACACTGTCTTAACACACAGGGCAGAGTGAGCTCGTGGTCTCTGTGCCCTGTTTTTTGGAGCCTTATTAGCCTCCAGTACCTTTTCTCCATCTCACAGAGATGAAAGGTTTCCCCTGGATACCTCTGCCTGTTATCACCAAGTGTCTTTGCGTGCTCTCCATCTCAGGCAGCCTTGGCTTTCACCACATCCTGCCTGCTAGCTGGAGGCATGCCACCAGAAGTGAAAGGGAAAAGAAACAGGCTGCAAAGCCTTCCCTGCTCTGCTGAGCCTCTTGGAGAGCCTGAGTTGGGGGCCATGCTGTAGCTGAGGCTGCTCCTGTGGTTGTGAGAGTGCGAGCGCTGGGGCCAGGCTGTGGTTCAGGAGCAGGTCATGGCACAGCTCAGTGCTCTGGGTTCTCCTTCCCCCTTCACATTTACTCTGAGCAAGAACAGGCAGAGGAAGATACTGACCTCCTCCTCCTTGAACGTATCAGCTCTACAACACTGAATTCAGTTGTTGAAGACCAAGGGCTTCAAGGCTTTGACTAGGTGTCGCAGGGAGCATCGAGCTGGCTCTTCACAAGCGCTCAGCATAGGATGCTCCTGTCTTTCCTGAAAATGCTCGGTTTGGTGCTAAAGGGGACTTAGTTCTAACAGTCCGGGGCATCTCACAATGGCACTGTCATTGCTTCTGTTCTTTGTTTTCATTCCTCTTGTTTGTTTTTTGCCCAGCTTCTGCTCTGCTGCCTCACCACCCACCTCCTGCTGGGCTGGACCCGGGCTGGGAGCAGCCGTGTCCCCACGCGTCTTTCAGGGCTGTGGGTGGTTGCTTTTTGCCTGTCAGAGGTTTCAAGATCTCTCCCTCCCCACAACAAAAACACAACTGGATTTCAAGGATGTTTTTAACATCTTACCTGAAAAAACAGGGGAAGGCTGAGAACAAGAGCGACCTTTAACCGCTTGCCTGTAGAAGAAGGAGACGCTGTGTTAGTAGTTGAGTGGGGCTTTCCACATGATACTCACTTTGAAAACGCAGCGGTACCGTACTTGACCGTGGCGTTCTCAACCCTGCGAAACTCCCCACAGCTGGTTAACTAAAACCTGGTGAAGGTGCTCACGTCAGAGCCCAGGGTCACGTAACAAGGTACTGTCAGAGCACGGGTTAAGCCTCAGGAGTGTGGTCCTTCCAGTTTCATCTGTAAAGGCTGGTAGCTAAGGAGAGTGAACTCCTGCACCTTCATTGTGGAGGTGTTTTTTCCCCTGCAGACAGCAGCCTGTCTCCTGTGCCTGTTCTGAGCTGAGGGTGTAGCCTCAACCCATGTGAAAGCAGAAAGCTGGGATTGCAATACATTTGTCCCAGCTGCTCCCTGGCAGCGTGGTGACTGCGCTGCAGAACAGGAAAGCTCTGCTCCCATCACTGAAGCCGCCTGAAATTTATTGCTGGTCACTAAATGTCAGAGTTGGCTTCTGCTGCCCTTGGATGGGGAGATGGAGGATGCTGACAGCTGGGAGGAAGACCTGAGTTTGGAGCCAGATGTGATAATGGTGAGAGCAATCTCAGACAAACAGTTCTTCCTGCTGTGGTTAGCAGAGGCATAGAGGCCAGTGAAAACTTTCTCTTTGCTCTATTTAAAGCATGTGTCAGCATCTACCTCAGGCAGTTGTGACCGAAGTGATCTGACAGCCGTGAGAAAGCCCCAGCCCCTGCTCTGGCACAAGCAGGAGATGCACTCTTCCTTGTGGGAGGGTTGGCATTGGCTGTTCTGAGCACTGTGCTGCTCATCGTAGGATGTCTTAAGGCACTGGCGTGGTCCCTGCCTCGCAGTCACTCACTTCCCTGCTCGTTCGTGATTCCACGATTGCCTGGTCCAGGATCCCTGAGCAAGGCTGGGGCAGAGACAGGAGCTGCCTTTGGTTTTCAGCTGCCCATTTCTTATAGGGGTTATGGCTTTTCCATACTGTTCCGTTTCTCTGCAGAGCTCCCTTGCACCCTTCCCTGCTCTGCCAGGCTCATATTCAGGTATTGTGCTGGACCAGGAGGATGAACTTCCACTACTTCAGGTGGCTGCAGCTGTATCCCCACTTTAAGTTGCATGCAGTAGCGTGGTTACTAACAGCTACTTTGGTAGCTGTGAATGGAGATACTTGTTTTGAGTGGGGACGTGTGGGTGAGAGATCCTCAGCCACGTGTGAAAGGCTCATCCTTCCCATCCCCAGAGCCTGTATGTGAGCTTCCCCTTGTGTCTCGCAGAATTTGGTGCCTCACTTTCTGCCCTTATTTTGGTCCTTTGCACTCGTGCAGTTGGGTGCTCAGTTACGTTCCTCCATCCCTCACCTCTGAATCCTCCTGGGGGAATCAAAAGTGTATCAGTGCATTGGTAGTGCGTTTTAGTCAGGAATGGAGTATGCCAAGGAGTTAGGGGGGAAGCTTGGATAAATGTTCTTGTCTCTATTCTCTGTATGTCCAGTGGCTTCAGCTCTGAGCAGTTCCAGGCTCCAGGAAGAGCTTGGGTGAGTATCTGCTGTAGCCATCTCTCCCTTCAAGCTGATCTAACTTCTGCATATTACACACAGGAAACACACTGAAAGCCCAAATGACTGAAACCTGCTGGGTGAATTTCAGCAAGCCAAGGCTGTAACTGCCCTTCCCGCATGGGACACAGGCATGGGGTCCCTGACCTCTGCCTAAAAAAGCAGTCATGCGAGTCTTGGGTCTAATGTTCCACCCTCCTAAACACCTGATTTCCAGGGGCCTCCTGGAGTTGGTGCTTGTGTCTGCCTGGGGATGGACAGTAACTGCGTCTGCTGGCCCAGGGGCTGAGGCCTCAAAGGTACCACCTCCTGGCAGCTCTATAAAAAGGAGGCAGAGGAGAAGAGCCACTGACAGCCCAGAGAGGAGCGGCCCCAACCTCAGCCCCGCTCCATCAGTGCCTTCCTCTTGGCGTTTCTTGGGTTGCATTCTTCTGTCATCGCATGGAAGGGACACGGTGCCGCCAGGGACCAGGCTGGTGCCCCCAGCACAGCCCCAGCCTTTCCTAAATCCAATAAGCCATGCGTGCACAGCCCTGGGGAGCCGCTTTGCTTTCCTTGTCGTTTCTTTCCTAGCAGGCTGTGAAGCATCAAACGAAATAGGACGTTGCAGTGAGTCAAGTACTGGTCCTGAAGCAGTTCAGCTGACTCATTCTGTTGAAGAGCATCACACTCTTTTCTCTCTCAGTTGCTGTTTCAAGTGCCTTAAATGTCAAATGACTTTTCAATAGTAAGAAGCTCATCCTGTTTTGTCCCCTCTTTCTGTACCCCCACCTCAGCTTACATATATGCCAAGGCAGAACCAGGGAGGCAATGCAGCCTTATGGTCTTCCCACGTGAATTCTTTGAGCGAGTGCCTGTGTCACCAGATTTAGGCAGACAGGACACCAGTCTCAGTGCTCTTAGGGGTCTGGGACAGGGAACAGAAGCAAATGAGTGGCAGGAAAGAAACGAGGCATGCTCTGCAGTTTAGTAGGTAATTCTAGGTATCTTTCTTTATGTTTTCTTTCTCTTCCCCACTCCCCTCTGGCAGTTTTCTGCTGTGGGTATTTTCCTAAAGTTTTGTTCCTCAAAATACCAAGAAGAAAAACCCCCTCAAAAGTCCCCACAAACAGTTGTGCTGGAAACCTCATTTATAGAAAGAGCAAAACCCATTGCAGCAAATGAGTGAGGCACATTATAAAGCCCTACATCAGGCGCCGCACTTCTCAAAAGCACGCTCCTGTCCTGCGGGACCTGGGAAAAGGAGGGAAGGAGAATTGCTCCACGCAGATGAAAGAGGGAGTGGGTCTGCTGTCTGCTGTTGATGCAGGGCAGGGGGAGAGGAGACAGCAACCCATCAGTTTTGAGAGTCTTCCTCCATAGAGTAAGCACGAGGGGTGGGATTCGTCCCTCTGAACTCAAGCCCTTGACATCTGGCTGGGGCTCCCTCGATAGCAAAGGGAAAGAACCGGGTGGTTTTGGTGTTTTAAAGTCACGGTTCAGCTGCCAAGATTTGGGCATCAGGGTCATTGCCTGCTGTGGCAGAAGGGTCAGCGAGTTTAGACAGAAGTATCCCATCCAGTTTATCTGATTCTCCCTCAGCATCAGCAGCAAATCTGAAGGTAAAAGCAGCTGTAGGAGCCGTGAATCCCCTCCCGTTGTGCCCAGAAAAGTCAGAAGTATTTGGTGGCAGAAAGTGTACACAGGGGAGGAGAGGGAAGCAAAACCAGCGGTGTAGGATGGTTAAACTGGAGTGGAACCCTGCGGGACGAAGCACTGGCTCAGCTCTGACCCAAGCAGGTCAGGCTCTCACCAGGGCCAGGGTGGAGGAGCAGAGCTGCTCCTCTCTGCTAGGAAATGCACGGGATGAACAGCGGGAGTCGGGAATGCTTGAGGGAGCATTGGCAAAGCCGAGCAAACGTGCTCTGGCTAAACCCTCGTGGTGAAAGAATCATCTTCTGTTGGCCAGAACTGCGGAGCAAAGGTTTCAGTCTCAAGCACTTTGGCACATGTGTAGGTGGTGAGTAATGTACTCTTTGTCTCTTGAACCATGGTTTCTGGTGCCTTTTCACTGTCAGAATAGGAGGGTTTTGGGTGAAAACCCGTGTATTTCTGAGAAAAATTAATCATAGCCAAGTGCTATAATGACTACTGCAGTTAACAGCTCAGCGCCCGTTCTGCCCCCTTTGCCCCTCTGCTCCTTACAGCTGGCACAGGAAAGAGACCATCATTTCAGGAGTGCACAGACGCAGTGAAACGAAGCCATGCTTTTATCATGTGCTCGTGCATGTGTTACAGAAGAAAGTCAGTTACCTGCCACCTCCCTTTTAGGAAACTGTGAATCAAAAGACAAGATAAGCAGGGATAAGCAAGTCAAAAGGAGTCATTCTTAAGGGAGCCAATCGTGTTTCCTGTGTAGCTGTTAACAAAGAGCAATCCTGCCGTGCATCTTCCAAACCAGCTATCCTGGAATATTCCTCTGAAGGATAGTGGTAGGGCAGAAAAAGCAGGAAACTGGTGCTGCTCTTCTTGTCAGGTTCTCACTCATTCTTTCTTTTTCCTGTCACAATTAACCTGTGGGGTTGGGATGCTCAGGGAACCCTCTTGCATCCCGGCTAATTTAAAGCTCTGATTTAAAAATGTCACAGAGAAAAGGCAGTGACACTTCCCATTGCACCCTGTTCCACAGCTTACACCTGGAACCGAGCTTTACTGGCATTAACTCCCATGCCTCTCACCATCCTCATGACAGCTCTGACTGTGCTGGCTGGCATGGAGAAGTAGTGGTTGTATTGCAAACCCAGTTTGGTTAGTCTGGTTATAAACCAACTTACCCACCTGAGCTATTGCCTTTGTGCCTCTTCCCTGCGCTCCCTGGCAACTGGGAGTAGGGTTTGCAAATATTTGAGCAATAAAACTCCAAAAGCCCATAGAAAAAGGAATAAATCACAGTCTGAGAGGAAAGAAGAGCGTGCATCTTATCTGCCCCATCTTGGACCCACAGTGCCACCCCTTCCTATGGCCACCCACCTACTCGAGCTCCTGGAGGTTGGTGCCTGCAGAGCTCTGGCTGAGAAACAACAACAAATGGCAAAAGTAAGCGTGAAGCTTTCAGCAGCAGCCACCGTACGTGCGCCCTGGGCTGAGGGAGGTCATGGTCCGAAGAGGAGAGGAGCTCACTTGCTCTCCCCTGGTGCTTTGTGGCAGAGGGATGGACCTCTATGAGTGCGCTGATGCGGGGCTGTTCCAGCACTGAGCAAGCCCAAACCCCAGATCTTTATGGCAAAGTTCTGTTGCTGCGCTGGAGATATTCATTGAGAAACGCTTTGCAAGAGGCTGGACAGACTCAGCCAGCGATAACTCACATGGGCTTGCTCCTAATTCCGTGATTCATTCACTGAATTAAAATGCTGCCAAGGAGAGAGCATTCCTTTTCTTAATTTGTTTTTAAGAACATAGAAGGAAAGGTACAAATTATGTGAGAAGAGCTCATTTGCTTCAGGACAAAACAGCCCCTGAAAATTGCCTCCGAGCCTCTCTTGTGTGTGTGTGTTTCTGAAGTAAATGATTTGAGGTTTTTTGAACTTGTCAAAGGGAACTGTGCCTTTTTTTATAGCGCTACATATGAGGAAGATGAAAGTAATTTATATTGTCAAATGCTCCGTTAAAAGTAGCCCGTGTTTGTGACACAGGACACGAATTTGGGCATTGCTAATGGAGCCGAAGACAAGCCAGAGGCTGCAGAGCAGGTACTCACCACCCTCCATGGTCTGGTTTCGGAGATGCAGTCACAAGGTTAGTAAGAGCATCGCATGTTCCAGCGCAGCCTCCGCACGCCGCAGCTCCTGCCAGAGACCCTCTTTGGGAAACCCTCTTTTATACTTCCTGCACCCCTGCAAGCTCACGACACGCCCCGGTGTCACTGACACTCACTGGACCCTCCTCCTCCTCCTCATGCTTTCACCAGCACGGGACAGGCGTGCTCGGTGCCACGCTGCCGTCACACGCTTGGGGGTTCAGGTACTTCCTCAGTGCCTGCACTGCGGCACATGCGTTGAACTGAGACTCATCAGATGAAGTGGGATCTGCTTTTGCAGTGACACGTGAAGGGACAAGAGGGAAGTCTCCTTTCTTGTCATCTCTCCTCTCCGTCCTCATGTCCTCTCTCAGATTCTGAGAAGGACCTGAGAGAAGGTGTTCAACCACCACATGAAACATCTCTGTGTGCAGGAGTGCCAGTGGCCACATCCTTCACCGCTCTCCCGCCTGCTTGCAGCATCCTCTGCAATGCAAGTGGCTTCAGCCAAACATCACCTTGTGAGCGATACCTTTCCTACACACTAAACGCTATGGCCGCTGAATTTGGTAGTCCATGGCTCTTGAGGAAAGGAAACACTTCCCCGTTGGGAAAAGCCAATTTGTTCTCCTCTAGCATAGTTTAGCACTGGAAGATCTGAAGATTTGGTGGTGTTAGAAATAACAAGATTATAGTGGAATGCTTCTATTTGAATTACTTTAAGATACCGTAATGGTTAACCACAGTCAAAGCAGAAGAATTCAGGTACGTAAGAGTCTGATCCTAAACCTACTGACTGCCTTGTCTTGAACACCAACTGCTTCAACGTGAAGCCAAATGTTTCCCTCCCTAGCTGTCTCAAGCCCAAATTAAACATGAAGTGGAGGATCCTGTGTAAACCCATCCACAGCCCAGCTGTCGCTTAAAGACCTCCCCAGTGTTCCCCTCTCAGTAGGGCCAGCGCTGCTGTGGTTCTGATCCTGTTCGGAGGTGCTTCATGAGCAGGATGCTGGGGCTTGGAGGTTATCAGCGTTTTCATCTGGCGCCACAGGAGGTGCCCTGCGCTGCCCCTCGCGCTCCCCGCACACATCACTGGCTTTTCTTACTGTGTGAGAAACACGCTCGCTTCTCACTTATCTCCACAGGCACATGCATTCACATCTCTGAGAGTCTATTTATTGCTCTGTTTGCTCTTTGTTCATCGATTATCCAGGCAGGTACTGCCTGAGAGAGCTTTATCTTGTAACCGCTTCCGCCGAGCGGGACTGGAGATGAAAGACTTCTCTCATGTACGGGCAGAATACTTGGAAATGGTGGGTGTAAAGCCTCGAAATGAAGCCTCGGTGCTGGCTGGGGAGTGGTTGGTGTGTGGAGAGGCACCAGCACCCAGATGTGCTCTGTGCTCGCTGCTACAGAGGGAGAGGCGGCGTCTGGGTGAATCCATCCAAGCCAGACAGTGAGAGAAAGCAGCCAAGCAGCTGCTTGCACTTTGTTTTCTGCACAGACTCCCAAGCTTTAACATCGACGTTTCAGGATGTGCCAAGTTCTGTGTTGTCGGAGCCAATCCAAGCAAATTGTTTTCCCTAAAAAAAGAATGGGAATATTTTCAAATAAACAATTTACTCTGTCTTTATGGCACTGAATCTTCTTGTGCAGTCATGTCTTACACCTAGGGAGTTCTCAAAGCAATTATTAAAGCTTTGCTTAATTTGATCGTGTATACTCGCAGTCTATTTCGTGCCTTAGTGATCCTGTCTCTTTGACGTATTCCCTTTAACACATGCACCCCCTGAGTAACTGGCAGTGCCAGGCCTGAGCTGTGCCTAGGAAAGCCACACTGGGCTGGTTGCTCACCAGAATACATTTGTTACCCTAAAGTTAAATTAACTATATATATATAGTTAGAAGCATATATATGCACATATCTATGTCTATATATGTAAATGTAAAAGCCAAGTGACCAGGTATTTTCAGTCTTATATTAGAAACTCTGCTTACCTCCACTGCAGGAAGGGTGGGAATCAGCAGTGAGAATCTGCTGCCCAGGTCACAGCACTTGGACCTGGATGGCAGCTGTTCATCAATGTGATTTCTCAAAAGCAAATGAACTTCCTAATAAATTCCCCAGGAAGTTAGCGCAGAAAGAAGGAATTCAGTTCGGGGTGGTTCCACTTCAACTGAAACCCTGAATTTGCTGCACTGAAACGAAACAAGTCACGTGGAATGGAGCTGACATTCAATTGTAACTCATTCAGCAATGAAGTATCTCATGGGAATCTGCGTGATGTACATCTGTGCGTAAGATTGGATTGCTGCAGTATGTCCCCCAGCTAAGTCACTTGGATGTGCCAAGGTGGAAAGGATCCCAGTGTTGAGGAGACAGTGCCCGGCCAGCGCAGGCTGTGTGATCTTAGAAAGCAGAACTGCTGAGGCTCCATTGCACAGTTCATTCTGAGAGGAGCACGGCACAGGATGGTTTTGCATCCTGACCTCAAACCCTGCCTGTATTTTCCACTAGTTTTCTATAAGTGAATCGAGATGAAACCAGCCCAAAAAGGCACTTGCCCAGTGGTGGCGGGTCCAGGGTGGGTGCAGCTGCTCTCACCCGGGTCAGCGCACTGGTTTTGCATACAAGTAAAAGCATCCCAGTTCAAACCCATGTATTGCAGGTCCCTTGCAATCTGCTGACCTGTCCTTCTCTTTCTTTGCACCCTGCCACAGGACAAGATGCCGTGGAGCTCTGAAGGAAGCATCAGCTCCATCCCTGTGCTCTCTTCTTCGCTGTTCTGCTCCTTCACTGTCCTAAGGCACCAGGAAAGGTTTCTCCCCTTTGCTAGAAGAAGCCAGAGTCACCCAGACAGAAGCATCGGTGAGTGAAGGGTGAACCTTATTCAACTGCCCACTTCCCAGTAACATCCCTCCTCTTACGTCAAGGAAGGGCACTGATGTCTTCTCTGCTCTTAGTTTCGGCCAGCAGTGACAAAACAAGATCTTGGGATCTCCCACGTCCAGCTTCGTCTCCTGCCCAAACATCCCCCTCTGCTCCCCAGCTACTGAGCTGGCATTTGGGAGGCACGCAGGGAAAGTTTATGTGCTGAAGTCAGGAGGTTTACTTGGGGAAGGAGCTTCAACAGAGTCGTTCTTCGGGCAAAGAAAATAGCAGAAGTTAAACCTATGAGTAAATTCCTGACATTAAGAGCAGACCGAGCTGGGAATCCTCACCAAGAGGAGCTCTTAGAGCGGTTGTAGGGGGATGCCCTGAGAAACATCTCATGATTGTGATCTCCCCATGAGGTTAATAAAAGATCCTTATCCCCCCAGCAGAGGAAGCAATCAGCGCAGCAGGCAGGCTCCTATCAGCAACGTGCAGTTGCCCATGATGCCGGTTACGCAGCCGCAGGAGGGCAGGGCACAGGCTGGGTGCCACGGGGAAGTCACCTTCCCCCTGCCTGCGTCATGCCACAGGTGGTGGCCTTTCTCCCCAGTCTATTTTTAGAGGATAAAGGCCGAAAAAGGGCAGTTTCTGGACTGGCATCTGCTGTGCACTGAAGCAGCTTCCTGGCAGTGCAGGAGCTGAGCCGTGAGGAGGGAAACGTACTCAGAGACAGGAGGCTGGCAGAGACACAGCCCTTCTGCTTGCCACCGCTGGCCCTTAGTCCCCCTGTGCTGGTGGCTCCTCTGTGCCCTCAGACCAAGGCTTGATGGCTTCCAGTGAGATCTGCTTCAGGTTGTGCCCACACCACTGGGTCCGTTTAGTGGGAGGTGTCCCTGCCCATGGCAGGGGGGTTGGAACTGGATGATCTTAAGGTTCTTTCCAACTCTAACTATTCTATAATCCTATATGGAGGGGCCTGTGATGAACAAACAGATCCTTTCTGGCCTGAACTACTGTGTGAGACAGTGCAGGCCCCAGCATAACAGGTGGGGAAAGGAGAGGAGACAAAAAGTAGGAAGGAAGTGGTCCACGGCCACTGGTTATGTCTAGAGAGTGTTTTGAAGCCTTCCCTGTTCTTCATTCACTAGTGAGCAATGGCTTGTTTAGGGAGATAAAGAGAGAGCATTAGGTCTCCTAAAGAAAACTGAAGGTTAAAGCCTCTGCTGACCGTACAGGGAGCATCCTTCCTGCAAGCTGGGGTTACCGTATTCAAAAGGTGCAAGACTGAACATCAGTCCCCCGCTGTCTTTGAAAGAAAGCTGGATATAGAAACAGGGAATAACCACGTCAGTGGTTTCTCCAAGAGCAGCTCATCCAGTCGTCTCTGTCACAGCGCTGGAATTCCTCATCCCTGCCTTAAAACACGATAATAAACAAATCATATTTGATTTTTCACTCTGTTCTTACTGTCCCTCTTTCTGGAATTGGTGCCGGGATTGAAAGAGCTTTTCCTGGCCTTCTCAATAGAATTGAGTGAAAAAAGGGCAAATTGAAACTAGCTGTTTACAGAAACTGCAGACTTCTCGAAGTCACAAGTGAGGCTGTACGTGATAATTCACAACAAAATAAGACACCAGCCCGATAACTGCAAAACCACTTCAAAAAGCCCCTTGAAGGCTGTGGAAAAAAAACATCAAAGTGAAAGAAGGGAACTGAGAACAACAACAGACGGACTTAAACCAGAGCAGGATCCCTGCTCTCAAGCCACCAGCGTAGTAGCTGGTCTCCATTCGGTTATCCAAGGTGCCGAGAGAGCTTCAAGCTGATTCCTGGCCTCTGCTGAAGTTGTACCAGCATCTTCTTACAGCACTCACAGCAGCTATCACAGCACCCAGGACCTGCGTTTCTCTGCCCGTCATGCAGTAGGAGTCCTTGGGAACTGACAACAAGGTCAAGGCTCAAATCTGGAATTCCGTGCTCCATCTCAACTGTGATAAGAACTGTTCTGGCAGTGGCCAGTTCCTGAACACCGCACAACTGTTGGTCCCTTTTCCCAACAGTGCCGGAACTTCTTCCTAAGATCCCATCTCAGTCTCCCTCTATCAGTTTAAAGCCATTATTTCTTTTCCCTGAAGTGTCCAAGGATATACAGATAAATTCACATGCACAGACTAAAGTGGATTAGTTAAACCGTATTAAGCCCTCACAAAGACACTCTTACTCAGAATTGACATGATCTTGATTCAGTTTATCTTAATTCACATTGAGAATTAAAGGAGTGCAGCTGTAAGTTCTCCTTATTGATTAACTGAATCATCTGTAGCAGGGTTACTGAGCGGGGGCATGTCAAGTTGTCCAAGAGCAGAGTGGAAATTGCACCCATTTGCCTGGGAAAAGAAGCTGGAGCTGCAGGGAGAGACCAACCCTCCTTGGCAGGAGACACATGCCCAGACCAAGCTTTGCTGGTGCAGAAGTGGGTTTCCTCGATGCCCCTGCGTACAGGATTCTTCCCTGGGATCCCTTTGTCACAGCTGAAGCATTTTTCACAATAGGTCTTTGTTAGAAAGCTGGAAAAGGAAAAGGAAGAAGATAGATTCTATGTTCTTTTTAATGCTCTTCTCTTTGCCATCGTCTAGGTGAAGCTAGAAACCCATAACTGCCACTCAGTTGCAAACAGGAGCAAACAGGTAAGTTCACTTGCAGTAAGTACCTGATGCATTGGTGCAACACAATGCACAGCCCTGTTACAGTCATGCTACTGGCTGGCACCTCCTAGATACTACACAAAAGCAGAGTAAGAACTAGGAGCAGTTTGCACCCAAGGTACACCCGTGTTTTCCTGTGCTCCAGCTCCAGACAGGCAGTGGCAGGAGGTTGAGAGATCCGGCTCATGCTCCCCTGCAAGCTCCCGGCCTATGCCACTGCTCATCCGGAGCCAGTGAGGAGGAATATGCTCAATATTCCAGCAGTTGGGACTGCTGGGAACACTTGTCAGTTGGAGGGGTGGAAGGAGAGGTAAGCAAAGGAGCAAAGATGGTGCAGCGTTAGCGGCGTGTCAGCAGAGGGCTGTTGGGTTGATGGCCAGTCCGGCGGCATTTTCTTTAAGCAGCTTTTGATAAATTGAGGAAATAATCCAAAATAGCTTTTTTGATTAAATACAAAGCCAGGGCTGCCCAGCTGGGGCTCAGCACAACAGCCAGGGTGAAGAAAGGGAGAAATACATCATCATGGACCCTCGAGACAGGGTGGGCCCAGAAGCTGCTCTGTAACTAGAGACCCAGCTGCCGCACATCAGCACACCACCATGCTGCGAGTGGCATCTCCCCATTTCCACACACACCATGGGCAGCCCTTGCCTCCATTTGTGCCAGGCTTCGGCTTTACTTTGACATTTCATCCCTCTAAAGCTCAATTAATCTGTTTTCTTTCTTTCTGTCACAGGGATAATCCTTTCTGCAAGCACAGATTCTCATTTTGCTGGAAGCCCATCAGCTTTGCAAACCTCCCACAGGTGATTATTTTGCTTAACCCCCCAAGAAGTTTGGGGATTTTGTTCCCCCAAAGTTTAGCTGCTGCACAAACATCAGACTTTTGTCTTTCACGGGACGCTGACCGCAGTCACGTACATAGGCAGGTGCTTTGGGATGGTACTGAGGTGCATATTGAGGTGTATTTTACAAGGAGCAAAGCACTTCACCTCTGGAATTGCTTTTGAACAATCTCATAAGGTGCCTGGTTCGTATTTGAACATCGAAACGCTTTCAGTGTTTCCCCTTTGGGACCTGCTCCATGCTGTGGGCCTGGTCTTGTAGTTCAGTTTTGTAGGTCAGATTTTTTGGGTGATAAAATGTTACAATGACAGTAATGCAATAACAAAAAACCCAACCCAGAATACCCTATAAGAGCATTTTTTTTTTAAACCCAGGCTTCTTCATAACCTTTACAAAGTGTGTTTTTGTGGTGAGATGAAAGCATAGTTTTGAGAAGTACCCAATGCAGAAGGGAACCTTTGCCTCCTTGACTTTACCTGCAGAAGGCACGGACCAGCAGAGCCATGGGGATGTCAGAGGTCACAACACATGAGGCAGGCTCAGAAAAAGCCTGGTTTTTCCATGAAGATTAAAAACAAAGTAGAGAAAACAACTCCCTCACCGTGATGCAACGCTTGGGATTTGCCTCTTCACTTCCGTGTCAGTCCCTGTGGGTGTGAAAGACTTGCCAGCTCCGAGGCACCCAGGGGGGCCCCAGCGACTGTCTCCAGGGGTACAAGCACTCTCAGCACCCAAATCACAACCTGCACCCACATCAGCACACCCCCAAAGAGTCAGGGGATGCTCACCACAGCTGGAGGGAGCAGAAGCCCCAGGAGATGACACCCCTCTACCACATAAAGCACATGAGGACCTGAAGAAGCAGGACAGCTAACACCAGAAAGCCCAGCAAGCAAGAGCATAACCCACTCATGGGCTTTATCTCCTCCATCCTCCTCATGGGAGGCAGCAGGACCTGCTGAGTGCCTCCAGGTGGGTGTGTGGGCTCATGAGGAGCTCCAATGAGAGGTGTCAAGTGGGCAGTTGCCAGCGGCAGCCTGAGGAGCAGCAGGAAGGGGGAAGGGTTGTTGCAGGAGCACAGCAAAGGAGCCAGGGTTCTCACCAGGCCAGTCCTTGATGCTCATGTCCCTTGGGGGCTGGTCAGTGTTCAAACGCTGCCCACCTAGGCATTTGTTCAGGTTTGCATATGCTTGGAGGAGTTATCTTACCCTTGAAGTTGACATCTACTCACTCAGGTGCAGCACACCCTGACTGTGCCAAGTAATGACTGTTATTTGCATACACCTCGAGAATAGAGAGATGAAAAGCATACGGGGCCTGCAGAAGCCCAGCACAGACAACTGTGGCACAAGGAGCATTTGCAGCACAGGTGTAGAACCTCCTCCTACTCCTGCACCGATTCCACCTGAGCCCCTTCGTGGTCCAGGGAGCAGCTGGTACCATTTAAGTAATCAAACTGTGTTGGCAGCAACAATCATTCCAGAAAATGCAGTAAATAAATCTTCAGGTGTGTAGGTTAAGGTGTAACCAACATGCTCTGCTCCCAGTAGTTTGTGCAAGATCTAGAGCACAAACAGATCCAGGATGGAATTAAGGGAATGAAACAGGACCAAGCAACCCCGTTTGTTCTTTTAAATCTGAACTGCCACTGACTCATTTCTGTGTGTGCATACAAGGCAGTGCCTCATTTAATAACAACTTCCAAGCATTATTTCCTCCACAGCTTCTCCCATTCACTGGTCTTAAAGATCCTTCCAGATGTAGCCAGTGTTCAAACACAAGCTGAGGCCAGCTCAGGGGTTTCTTGCTTTGGTTTTCAAAGCCTGTTTTCAGTGTAACTGTTTGTATGTTGGATGTGTCACTAATTAATTCCATGGTTTTACTCCCCTCTGGCCTCAAGCAGGAGGGCAGCTGATGGAAGCCCTAAATCAAAGACAGGCGTTCCTGAAGAGACAAGAACCAGAGCACTGTGAGTTTAAAAAAACCAAACTTGTTGGATTTTATTATTTTTAGACCATTAAAAAAAAAAAAGACCAAAAGGATTTACAAACCATTACCACCCCTAGACCCACTATTCCCTAAAAGCATTCCAGGTTATTGACCGCAACGCATCACATTCTCTTGGTTGTACTGGAAGCAGCTTTTGTCTGTTGTTGCAATTCAGTGTGTTGTTTTCAGAAGGGCTTCAGGTTAACATGGGACAAAATGGGGTGATTTTGGTCTCTTAGTGGGAAATAAAGGAGTTCATTGGTACAGAAAAGCAAAGGCTGTTCTGATTAGAAACCTCCCCTGCTTCCCCCAGGACACATCATTTACTGCAAGAGGACAGTTACTCCTTTGGAAGTGGATCTCCTGAAATGTTGCATGTGGAATGTAACCAAGTTTCTGTCACTAAAGAACAGCTTCCCCTGCACCAAAACCCCTCAAGACCAAGCCCGGCAGCCTTACTTAGGAGCACTCACCAGTATCAAAAGCTTTCTCTAAAAGCAAAGAGCTGGGTCCTGAGTGGCCAGAACTGAAGCAGTGGGGCTGCTGGGGGTTTGGTTTTGTGAGATCAAGGACATGCTCTGGGTCCTGGTGCAGTAAGCTGATGTGTCAGGACAAGAGCCAAGCTCCTCAGGAGGCCCCCAGAGAGAGGGGAGGCCCACCAGCATCACATTTCAGCCACAGACAGCCAAGAGGGGCCTTTCAGAAAGGCCTCCTCACTGTTACCATGTCACTAGAACAGTAGAAGGGCTGATTTGTAATGTAAAAACCAAAACCAGACCTGTTCTCCTAGGGAAGAAATCCCAAGCAATAGGAAGGACCTATCTGTATTTTAACAGGTTTTCTGTCTGCTTTAAGCCACCCTGTGCTTCTAAAGGCCCCTCCATGTCAGTTTGCCGATAATGTGACACGTTACTGAAGCCCAGTATCCTTTGGGAACAAGGGATACAGGCAGGGAAGATACAAAAGCTGCGTAGCACATGCTGAAACCAAACCAGTACTTCCTTAAAGAGACACATGAAGCGAGTCAATATTTATTCTTTCTTCTCGCTGTCCTCGGCGCTGGGGTCTGCAGGAGGCTCCTCCACTGTCGCGCTGTTGCTCTCAGAACCAGTGTTGCTGTCGCTGGTTCCCTCCTCTGCGGTGCTGTCGCCCCCTTCTTGGCCACTCTCCTTGTCATCAGGGGTGGATGTTCCTTCTTCTCCGTTCTGCTGGGCTTCTGTGCTCTCTTCTGGGTGAGGCTCTTCTGTAACAAAGACATTTCTCAGTGTCATTCACACCCCAATACAATTCACATGTGCAATTAGAATTTAGTGAGAACTGTGTAACAAATCCGAGTACTCCATAGCAGTTAATTCTGTCACTTAGAACATGCAGGAGGTGCCACAGCTCTGAAGGATGTTCATGGTCCTGCCACAGAGTGTCCTGAGAGTCACCTGCAGCTGCCTGATCCTGGAAGTCAGCCATAAGAAAGCCTTGTCACACCAGAAGCACAATTCCAGCTCCATGGTGCCTTTTCCCTTCTGCTCACTCTGGTATGGCAACAACTTGCTGCCTTACCGACCCACCAACACACTCCAGTCCAGTAACATTTTCTGATGTCACTATACAGAACACAGAAAACCTGCAAACCAGCTGGTGAGAGCAGCAGAGGATGAGCGCTGTCCCGTCCTCCTAATGCTGATACCCGCACAAGGAAACTCTCAGTTGCTTCTGGCTAACTCATATTTAAGGGATGAAAGCAGCTCAGAAAGCATTTTTCCCCTTGTACACAGTAACTCAAAGCATTAAACAGGGCTTTGTGGTATTTTACTGTCTCCTGTTTAAAAAGGAGCAATTTAAGGAGAAGAAAGCAGACGTGTCATCTCACAAAGATCAAGTTCTCTATTCTGACTGTTGTGCTGAAGCCTTTCTTCCTACTAACAGCAAAAGCAGAGGGAGCACGCTCCTGGCCATGCTGGGCCTCTTGTGTCTTTACCTGTCTCCATTGGAGCACTCTCCTCTTCTTTCTTCTCCTCTGCCTTGTTAGCTGCCTGTTCTTCCTCAGCCGTGATGTTGTTTTGGCTGCGTTCCGTTTGCTCAGCTGCCTCCTTTTCCCTTTCCTCCTGCCTCTTGCGAGCCTGTTCCTCTGCCTGAGCAATTTCAGCAGCAATTTTTTCCATATCCACTTCCACCTTCAAACTGCATAACTGGCAATTAAAGAGAGACAAACCAGGAAATCTTTTACTATGTCAGTTAAAACATCAGTAAAACCCAATTATGAGTTCAGTATTTCTAAATCAAGATTCTTTTGCTTTGTCAAACTTTATAATCAGTAACTAGAGAGGGAGACACATCAGTAACTGGGCAGAGAGAAACAAACATGTTAACAAAAAGGGGCGGGAATAAACCACCTAAAGCTTGTTCTTTGAATGCAGGCAAGGATAGAGCAGTGGCTTTAGGCCACCATCCTCCAGCCAGAGCTACTCTCCCATGAGCTCAAGCTGTGATGCCTGAGGGCACTTCCAAGCAGTACTGGCTGAATGTCACCACTAAAGGTCACTGATGGAGCATGAAATAGCACAAGCTCTGTGCACTTTCCATCATGCAAACGTGAGGACACTGCAGTCCTCAGCTGTGTAATTACACATCACTCAATACAGAACTGTGGGGAGAGCACTTGTACAAATGGGTAACTAGCAGATTCCTCTGAGTGGAGAAAAACAGGAGTTGTACCCTTTTGAGCTCGTTGTTAAAGGATTCTGTGCTTTCCAGAAACTTCCTCTTCTTTTCCTGGTGACGCTCTTCAATTTGTAGAAGCTCAGCTTCCAGTTTACGCTGGAAATGAGATAAATGGTGAGAACTTTACTATGCCGACATCTGAAGAGCAGGACAGTTTACAGTTACCTATAGAAATATATACACCAGTATTTAAAAATACACCTATATAATATATAAATGACTTCATGCTGTTTAAAAGTATGAATAAACAGGTCTTTGCAGTCGCTCAGAATTGGCGAGGTGTACTGTAAGTGGAAAACACTATGTATGTATCTGAGGTGAATCTTCCAGCACAAAACCTACACGTTTTCTCTCATATACACCCCACGGGTATGTACAAATGGAACACATAAATTACATTCTCTAATGCAGGAAGATCACAATTCAAAGGAAAGAAGGGACACCCCCCCCCCTTCAGATCTGCTTTTGCTCATTAAATTCTGGTGTCTCAGTTTTCTTCACCTATGTGTACACTGACTATACTGACAGAGGGGTCTTCTGGTAATGTACATGTTTGTAAGAGGCATATGCCTAGTCAAAGTAAACTGAAACACCTCACTACATTGCCTTGTACGGGCTTAACAATGAAAAGTGTTACAATAGGGATCATTTACTGGAATAAAGAATCGTTACAAACAAGATTATGAGTCATAAGCTACCCCAAAGTCACAACTCCACCAGTACCCATTAAACAGGAGACTCCAATACATAGAATCACAGAATATAGGGTTGGAAAGGACCTTAAGATCATCCAGTTCCAACCTCCCTGCCATGGGCAGGGACACCTCCCACTAAACCATGCCACCCAAGGCTCTGTCCAACCCAGCCTTGAACACTGCCAGCAATGGAGCATTCACAACTTCCCTGGGCAACCCATTCCAGTGCCTCAGCACCCTTCCAGTAAAGAATTTCTTCCTCATATCCAATCTAAACTTCCCCTGTTTAAGTTTGAACCCGTTACCCCTTGTCCTATTACTACAGTCCCTAATGAAGAGTCCCTCCCCAGCATACAGAAGGGTTATGTGTAATAGTGAAGAGGTGTGGAATTGATACTTAAGATATCCTGAAAAACACACTAGAGCTTAACATGATTCTTAATAACCAAACAGCCTGGGAGGTGATACCTCATGTCTTGCACCTCCAAAGACAGATGAGCTCTTTGAGCATAGAGAACACTGACACCCAACAAGATGTGTCATGCAGATGATCAAACTATCAGAGACTTGGAGTACAGCCCAACACCATTATCTTCCCCAGCACTTCATATCACTTGTCCTTACCTGATGAACCATTAAAGACTGAACCTGGCGTTTCAGAACTTGCATTCTAGCTGTGGTGACCACAGAGCGGACATCAGGCACCACGCTTTCACTCAGGATCTCACTGATGAGACGATGGTTCCTCTGGAAACGAGCCGTGGCTGTGTGCTTCATAGAAAACCCATCGTCATAGTCTGAAACAAGAGTGTTAAGTGCAACTGCTTTAAGGCCACAAAACCAGGACCAAGTCTACTTTTGGTACCGCTTCTTAAAAACAAGATGCAAACCTTAACACCAGTTGCTGTCGTGTCACAAAGTTCACAACAACGCATACAGAACATCAGGTCATCAGAAAAATCACCTTATGAGGACAAACTATTTACCTGGCACCGCTCTAACAGCTGGCATTTGACATGCATTTCCCACAAGCCTGAAGTTTGGATTCACCTAGTTAGTTACTGCGCTGCTTTCTGCATTTCCAGAGCAAGAGGGACTATTAATACACCAAATAAACCCAAACCTACACATTCCTGATCAATCATGTTTCCAGAACAGTATCAACTACAAAATACCGACAGGAGAGTGACTCCTCTCTCAATAAGCTTTGTAGCACAGATCAGACTGATTTTGAAACACTTGAGGAATGAAAGCCTCAAGCACTGATACACATTTACTCATCACTGAAAATTCATAGTAATGTGATAAGAGCAATGATTTATTTTTTTAGTAAATGCAGTTCACTGAAGAACAGTTACAGGAAAAAAACCCAAAACACTTCAAGAGAGAAAATGCATGAGCACATGGGTCAAAGTGCTGGTCTCCTTATAAGGTTCTTGTGCAGAAAAGGAATTAAAGGCAACCCAACAGGAACTAAACTGTCTTGTTTGACATTCCTCTACAGGATTAATCACAAAGAGCTATGAATATTTCAGACGAAGGGTTTAGTTTTCTTCTCTCTGATCCAATTAAAAGAGCTTCTGATTTCTGGCAAGATGTGGCAATTTTAATCTAGTCACAGAATTTAACATGAACTACAGCATTATGGAATATTAAAAGTCAAACTGATTAGAATTTAAAGCATAGTAATTAAATAGCATCAAATAGTGGTAAGGAAACAGAAGAAACTTATGTGAGCATAACTCAAATTTAGCTGAGTATTAAAGTCAGTTAAGCACCAAGTATGAATTATATTCCAGAAGGACGTCAGTAGAAGAGTCCAGAAGTCAAATTTATTTCACATTAAGTTTTCATAATTGAGATCACTCTCCATCTGTTCAGAGAGATCTTAAGAAGAGTCCTAAGCTATCATGCAAGAAAATGTTACCAAAGAAGGTAACTACTTTAATGAAAGTTTCTGTCTCCTTCATTTCAAAGTGTTATGTTCAATTTTTCATTGAGGTACCCAATTAAATGAAGCAAAAAAGAGGAAAAACAGTGGGAAGGCAACAGATTTGCAAGAGACAAAAAAGTATTGAGCAAATTGGTCTCCTTAAAGTTGTGCCTTTGTCCTCTTACTAAGATTCTTTTTATGCTCAGAGTTCCTAGCCCTAGTGATGGGCAGGATGGGACAGAAGCAACACTTTTATCAGAGAAATAACTTGCTGTTTGGTCCCAGATGGGAACAGATGCAACTTGGGGCCTCATGCAGCTGGATCCAAACTCCTTTGGCCCTGAAGTCCCCAAATGCCAGCTACTGGACACTAAATGTATTCACATGAATTCTGTAGTTACCTCACACTGGGTAAAATGCTGCTTGTTGTGTGCTTTATTTCCAAGGTGTGCTTTTATAAAGGGGGAGGAAAAAAAAGGGCGTAACTGATTACACATTTCCCCCTCAGGTTTCAACAAGCACTGGGCTGTGAACTGCAGAGCAGCCCTTGGGTGGCTGAGGCTGAGTGTTCCCACTGGGTGGGGCCTTTCCTTACACTCAAATAAACTGAGAACCCTCTCATCAACTTGCCAGCACCAAAGGTAACTGATGTCCTCAATCTCAACTGACAGTTGTTGAACAGATTAAAGGTTCAGGTGCTCTTAATCATACCAGAGCTCTGCCTGTCAGAATTATGTGCTTCTGGTAATAAAGCACACAATTCCATTTGAGCTGGATTAAATCAGGCATCTAAGCCTTTTATAATGCATATATTAAAGCCATTATAGGGTTTTAAGCTGACTTATTTGTTTTGAACTGTAAACATTACTTCATACATAATTAAGGGCTGAAATAACTTTTGACACCTTGGAATCAAGAAAAAGCCAGTTGTTAGCTGTATGAAATAAAACTTGATAATGAAAATCACTACTGAAGAGAAGTTTCTAAAATAGAAAGGAAGTCACTTTAAGCACTGTAAGTTGTATGCTGGTAGTTTTCTGTATCTCCATCTGTTTCTCTCTGCTGCTGGTGTCTTGTAACAGGACTGTCTCAGTGGATGGGCACACAAACCCCTTTGTGCTTACCATCGGGATCCTCTGCGGGTTGGATGCTCATGTAGGGCTCCCCTTTCTCCATGCGCGACTGCCTCTGGCGGCTCTCCTCTTCCAGTGCAGCCTCTGCACGGCTCTTGGCATTGATGTAGGCCAGGTATGCAGGAGAGTTGTGGTAGGCCTTCATGGACTCATTGTACTCTATCTGAAACGTGACCAATAGTGTTTGATTGCACGAGGGGATGATTTAAGCCTGGACACAACTGCAGCCTGTACAACTCGTGCTGTAGTTGTACAGATAGAGCTTCTGAATCATCCAGTGATACACAAATGACTGTATTCTCTCGGTCTTTTTAACAACTGGAACTTCTTCCATAGTCATTCATGTTTTAGAAACACTAGCTGGGCTTCTAGGTATGGTTCAGCTTTAATACCTGAGAAGTCTTAAACAACAGCTTTGTTTTTTGAGAGTTAAAAAGCAACCGCCTCAGAACAAGGCATTTATGATCAGAAGAACTCTGATAGGATAAAAACAATTAGTGAACTTAATATACTCTCAATAAATCTCTGGAGTTCTAACTAGATCTTTGATTCTGATTTCTTCTCTTTCCTTATGCAGTATGTCATGAACCAGTTTTCAAAATAACTTAAGATTTTTCCGTTCTTTGATCCATCCCTGCCCTGGGATGATACAGAATGCTGCAGCCAGACTACAGTCTCCACCTGGTAGCAGGTCTGCACCACTATTTTCACCTTCTTTGAAGTATTTTTGCCCTTTGATTTGCTTTCTTTAATCTCACTTTTAAAATGTGCCAAGTCTAGATTTTGTACAGTGATCTGAGACACTTCCAATGAAAAAATATAATCTACATATTAGGACATAATGTTAAAGGCACCTAAGCATCTTGTTTTCTTTATGGTTAGGACTGGAATCCTTCTACCTAGGCACTGGAAAAATATGACCAGGATGGCCCCTGCCCCAAGGAGCTTACAATCTAAACATCATGACCAAGTTAAAGAATAGAATCCCTTGATTATTTGTTTGCTTCAACTAAGAGCATCCAGCTTTGAAGCATTTCTCTATTGACCTGCAATAAAAACAGCTTAGATTTGACCAGGTTACACACAGCCTCAGATGCCTACCAGGTTTAAGGAAAACACAGCAGTTGGACAATTCCCTTTGTTACCTGAGGATCACAATACCAGTCTTGTCAAGGTCCTCAACACTTACCAACCTAGACACACAGGTAGCTGTCATCTCTCGTCATCAGGATCAATAAAACCAAAACAAAATCACAAGAAAAACCCTAAAAGTGTTAACATTTTAAGAAACAAAACACTATGTCATAGCGAGGAGTGACACCAGATTACACCATGAAAACCAAACCCTACGTGACTGGAAGTCTTTCATGAACACGTTCATGACAATAGCAGTAGTTGCAGAGCACCAGTTTTGAAAGAGGATTTTGGTGTTGAGACAATCTTTTCAACACTGATGTTGTACAAGCAAATCCATTCATTAAACAGTTAAAATCGACACTCAATTATCAATACTTCATTCTGAATTAGGTCTAAAAACTGACCAGTCACAGTTGATGTACAGTTATTTAAAAAAATCTAAAAGATGTGTCAGGACATAACTTCCATTTAAGTTACATACAGGGGTCTCCTGAATGCCTCATACACCACTGCATGGGGAAGATGAATTTTTCTTCTCAGACCAGTTCCTAGAAGAATCAGCTGTAATAAACATCCCAGATTTCTTCCATTTACCTTTTCAGCTTCATATTCATTCAAATACTCTTGCTTCTCTTCATCAGTGAGATCTCGCCACATTCCTCCAATAATCTTGCCAATTTCCCATAACTTCAAATCAGGATTGGACGCCTTCACTTGGTCCCAGACCTTAACAGAAACAGCTGGAGCTTTACTAATGATATCTAAATACTTCCAAATTATACATTTTATATTGTCATCTCAGTGTTCTTTCTGGAATCACCATGAAAAACAGGATTAAGTTAGGAACGAGTCTGGCTAAACTATCTCGATTATTTTCTGGGGCAGCAGGTCAGTAGGAAGCCATCTACTGAAACAGGCAATTGCTGAAATGGCTTTGGTTTCATGAGAATATTGCCTTTAACCCTCTTAATTCTCTTCTTAAATGCACATCGCTGCATCTCAGGGAAAAAAAAGGCTACTGAGTAAACACATCCAGCAGTGGGTTATGATAAAGAGCACTGAGCTTTTCACATCAGAATGTAACATTGCAAAATAGTTTGCAGTCTTGCTGATCAATTTGAGTTCCAACAAGTTCTGACTCCACCAAGAAAGTTTCTAACTTTATAGGGAGAAAAAAAACCAACCAAAAAGGAGAGCTGCCAGTGTTATTTCTTGCTGTGCCACTTGACATTTTTTTTTGTTGATGGTTTTTTGCCTAAGACAGACATGCTGGTAAAGGTATTTTACCAGAAGTGGAAGGAATTCCTTCTGGCTCACCCGCTTCAGCCAGGCTGACATTCCCTCCCCATGCCCCATCAGATTTCAGACTCCACAAGAGTCTCTCTCCTACTTTCTGTCAAACAGTTCACAGAATAGCGAAGTAAGCGGTGCCACAGGCTAGGTTGGTGAAGGAGAACATGCAAAGTCCACTCATTGCTACTCTTCAGTCCAGCTACAGCACTGTACCAAGCCCAGTATACCGCAAGGAATACTTCCTTTATATAAAAAAGTTCTGTCAGTAAGTCACAGGAACTTCTGCATGTGGCAGGGCGGATCCTTGTCAGCAGACAGTGGTAGTACTTAGCATTTTAGAGAAACCTTTTCCCCCCAGAAACTGGCAATTGCGTGAACAGACTACTGCTGCCTTCATTGTGAAGGGCAATGCATCTGTACTTTATAATTCCCTTAAAAGAATGTGCAGGCTGTTAGAAGTCAAAGTTTAGAAGCTGAAACTAAGATAATAGCAATTAATTGTTAGCACATACAAAGACTAACTTTCATTGTAATTTGGTTGACACTGTATACCCACCTTCCGGCTGTACCTCATGTAGGGCATCAGGGGCTTGTCTGGGGGTTTGGGGGGCTTTGGAATGGTAATACCAGAGGAAGCCTATAAAAGAACCGAATAAATCCATTCGTTAACAAGATCACTGGGCAGAGTCTACACAGTATGTTTTGGAAAACACTCATTCTTGTGCAGTTAACCCAAACCAACCACAAACACCCCCACTAAAAGAAGCAAACAACATCACCAAAAAGTACACCCAAGCTGGGAACAGGTACTAACTAGAGCTGATCCTCACAGTCATGTTTTCCCAATGTAAGTCTGTGGTTTTAGCTGTAAGTTCAGAGAGCAGTAACTAGATAAACCTTCAAAAGGGCTCCGTGTTCTTAAACTGAAATAGGCAGCTTAGAAATTTAAACGGAAACACCAATCCCACCAGGTTGTTTTTCTCACTTCTGATGAGCAATTTGTCCTACCTGTTTTGACAAATTTAATGTGGCTACTTGTACAGGTGGAAAAAAGATAAGGAGTTTAAGATCAGGAAGTGAGAGACATATTTTCATTTTCAAATCATTTTAGCAATCTATTTGTCTGCAAAATTTGTCAGTGGTATTCTGGAGCCAACTAAACTAAACCCCATCCAACTGAGCTGTTAACGTGTGTATTCTATCTGAGCTGTACTTCATAGTCCAAATTATCTTGCAATATCCTTCTGTGCCATTATCTCCCTCTAGCTTTGCACACTGACAAGCACATTGCTCACCCTAAACAAAAGGACAACGACCACTAACTGCTCGGATGGGAAGTTGCTGCATCCTCTCAGCCCCAACCTACAAAACACCTGATAGGGTTTTCTCCTAAAATAGTGCAGCAACATGACAGTCCCTGTCAGCTGCAGGCTCTGGAAACCTCCACTCCTCAAGCACTTCCACGTGCCAGGACTTGTATTACATGAAGTGGGAGCATTCTCATAAAAATATAAAGTAGTTCCAAGATTTTTCAGGACTACAGCCATAGAGAAGCAAAGGTATCTGGCCAAGAAAGCCCATGTTCAGTATTCAGCTTTCCAATTTTTCCTCTTGGTATGTTTTGTTTTGCTGAATTTATGGAGCTCTATGAAACAATGCGTACAGGATCGTGTATAAATAATGTGCATGAGGTATGTGCATTACCAAATGTATACACAGATACACATACAGATGGGTTGGAAAACATCAACGGAAACTGTTTAATGCTTTTAAATTAACAGGGATTTAAAGACACCATACATATACTGATATATGCATGGCAGAGAAGGCTGTATATGCTCATGACATACAGAAACAATGGAAGTTCTCAGACAAAACCTGATTTATTCTTGTATAAGGAAAAAAGTCTCTGTTCAGACAGCGCGTAAGTCAAGTTCCAGCTTGTGTGGGGAAGGTCTTTTCTGTAAACATTTTAACAAACCAGATGAACTTCATAAATGAAGTTTGAAAGGTTTATGTAAGAGGCATAAAAGGCTACACTTCATTAAACACATTGTCTATTTGTTCCTCAAGAAATCTTTTTACCATATTCCAAACTAATTAGATCTTTTGAGGTAGAAAGTTTTACATGAAAACCTTGAAGTTATGAGAATTACAGGAACTTTACAAAAATCAGGGATTTACTCTATTTCTGTTGTGTTAGTTAAGAAAATGTTACACTTCCAGTGTATTTTTGTTTCCTAACTGCATCCAATGCTCAGGACTTGACCTGCATTTGAAAGAAGCAGTCACCTCTCTCATCACTCAACTCCATCTCGCTTGGTTTACCCTGTGCAAAATGAATGTAACATCCATTTTCCACACCCTGAAAGAGTACATCACACTTTTGTTGAAAGAAGTAATTTCTGAACCTAGGACTTTGTAGTTATTACCAGACTAAGAGCAGAAAGAAAAACAAAGGCTTGCATCTCTTGCATGGCTCAACAGTATGATGCAACTATTACCAACGACCTCCAGTTTGCAAAATGTTCTTGTCTTTGAGTAAACCTCAATAAAATGAGCAGTTCCCTCCCTCCAAGAATTCATACCCAGGCTACACAACTCTTCCCTGAGCATACAGTGGTCACTGAAGACCACAAAGTCTATCTTTTTGGAGTCCTGCATCATACATGATTACCACATTGTTTTCTCTGCTGAGTAGAAGTCCATTTTCCTGCAAAAGGTTTCAGAGTGAGAGGGAAGGGGGTTAAGGGGTGGAATAAGAGCCAGAAGTAATGTTTTTGGTTTTATAAAGAAGTGGCAGCAGCCAAGCCTCAGAAGGACCTAACCCTAGAGCCATTCCTGGTCAATTCCTGCTGTTTGCTGGATGATGTAATAGTTGATTCTCCTACCGTGACCCGGCTGTTGGTGCCCGGGTTCCCTCCCAGCCTGTAGTTGTTGTAGGCCAGATGGCTGTATGGATTGTATCCCACAAACCCTGGTGTGCTGGGCATTTGCTGATGGAAACAAATGAGACAAAAACACGAATGAGAAATGAGCTCAAACGAGGAAAACACAGAAATGAAAATGAACTGCAATATGGCATGCAAAAGCAACCAGAATTTAAACAAGCAAATGAGGTGTAGCAGTTGGTATCTTCTCAACACAAAACTTACTCCAGTAAAAACCTATTAAGGAAACAAGATCTTTAAGCAAAAGTGTCACTACAAGTTTCTAAAGTTGGTGATTTTATTTCTGTTAAGTGTAACTCTTTTAAACAAGCATTCAATAAGTCCAGCTCATGGCTAGTATGATTTTCCAACATAAGCCACCCCGTAATACAGAAAGATTCCTGGATCCAAAGGGTTAAGCTCACACAGCAACACAGCACACAGTAATCACACCCCAGAATCAACATTTAAGGTACCAGTGACAATCCCTGTCTGCTTTTCTTCTCATCATTCTGCCTTTCCAACAAACATTATGTGGTCAATAAATAGAGGGCAGAATAAATCTCTCAAAGCACCATGTGTGCACCACTGCCAGTATCTGAGCTTTCCTGGTGGTTCACAAATGCACTTTGGGGAACTGGGATTTGCAAGCTGGGAGAGATGACTATTCAGAGATATCTCCCTCTGTTCTGGGGTAGGCTGCAGGCTGACAGAGGTGAGGAACCACTGCAATAAGATCTATAGGTTAGAGGCTACAAACAAGTCTCAACAGATGACTGAATCCAAGACAATTTAAGGATACATTTTTGTTCAATCCTCAAAGTGGATCCATCCATTCTCACCTCAGTAAACTAGTGGAAAATTTGAATTTCTTTACAATTCCTTCTTACCCATCAACATGCAGTCAAGTATCAGAAGGTTCACTGTATTCCTACCTCACATAAACCTCTCTCCTGCCTTCTTCCATTATCCCGTTTCCCAATCAAATTTTGTTGGTTAAAATCACCTCAGTGGATCTACTGTTTTAATAGCAGTTGTGAAGTCCTGTGGCAATCAGAACATCCTGTAGTGTTTCATCCACAACTTGTCCCATTAAAGTAGCACTTTAACCCTAATAAGCAGCACATACTGCAGTTGTGTTTTGAAGTGATTTGCTGACTGAACCCATTCTAGAGCACAGCTGCAAACCTTGCACAGATCAGCTCAGGACTCCAAGAACCAGGGTATGACAAATAAACACAGAACAAAGAGAACCTACAGGCTAAACTACATTAATTTGTGAAGTTTTCAAGTGCATGTAGACACACTGTAGTTAATTTCTAAACATATACAGAGTAAGATTATCCTTTGACAGCCTTTTACATATTTATTGCCAACTTTTTCATCACAACCACAGCAGCTGACATTTACTCAATCCATGTGCCTGTGATCACAACATACATGGTCACTATTCAATAAGACACCATTTTACTACAGTTTTTTTGTATTACCATAACAGGTTTTGAACTACATCTCTTCAATAAAACCAGATGACAACTGTAATCTCCATCTGCTTATTTCTTTATTTCTGCAAGACAGGATTTAGATGTTACAAGGGAACTACCTTGCATTACATGGAGAATTTTTACTTCAGCTATAATACTGCAGTTAACTTTGTTGACTGTAGTAACTGCAACTGGCTGTGGATAGAAGCAGCAGGGTTATTTGTCTACTCTTAGGACTTGCATTAGCAGAGCATAGACTACCACCTGAAGGCCTGCATAAAATAAGCAATACAGAAGACACTTACAAGATAGGTCATGCATGTCACTGGTTGCAAATTTGTTTCATATACCCTTCTAAAGTGACTAGAGAAAGTACCACGTTGACAGAAACCATTTAACAGCTGTATCCATGAATCACACATGGATGTGCACAGCTCTCGATGCAGGAATCCAGTTGGAAGAGCAGATGCCATCATGTTCCTTCTGACACTGGCACAGATCTATTCCATTGTGTGCAAAATGAAAACTCTGAACAGACTACACAAATAAAGTTTTATTTATGGAAGTTTATAAAGAACATAAGTTATATTTATACATTCTGTACTTTTCAAGCCTCTCTGAATGTGAAGTATGGCACGATAAATTTGAAGGATCACATTTCATCTAAATGCCATCCTGCAGTTCTCATTCCAGATGCAGAGATCAGGGACACTCTATTGGATAACAGCTTCCCAATTTTCTTCGGTAAAAAAAGAAAACAAATCACTATAGCATCCTTACTCATTCTTCTGTACAAAAGATTTGTATTTTCTCATGCGAATATGTAATGTGAGTGCTACAGAAGAGGTGCATTTGCTTTCAAAGTCTTTCCTTACCACTGTGTACTGGTATATCGGTACCTTTTTAAACATGGACAAACATGGGCACAGTTCTGAAAATGAGCTGAAAAACACTCTGTTCGCCCATGATCTGGGCACAGGTTGAGTGGGAAGTTCTAAAATTAAACATATCAGTTTATTCTTAACTATTCCAGCGAACTGGTGCAACCCACTGCGAATAATTTAAGACCAACTGACTGCTTACAGAAAATGCAGTATCGGCAGGATGTAGCCTTAAAGGCAAGGCAAATTTACTCAGCTTCTCTTGGCCAAACTGCTGAAGAAATGAGATTAATTTAATTAATGCATATCATATTAATAATGAACTATGACTAGCTTGTGCTTCCAATACAGGAAGGTGATGCAACTCCATAATTATTGCTCTGGTAAGTTATTAAAGACTAGATTACCATGTCTGTGTTAATGAGAAAAATCACTATACTTACGGTTGCAGGAGCCGGGGTAGGAGGTGGGGCGTAAGATGGCCTTTCTGTTAAGATATAAATGTAAGCACATTTTTTTTCCCTTGAAAAACTGATTTATTTTTAATAAGGTATCTGCTGTGGCAAACATTTTTAACCAATTTACAAAACCAAGACAGAAATCCCACTTTCAAAGACTTTGCATTTTGCCACTAAAGAGCATAAAGCAAAAAATACATGAGAAAGAGAAAAAAGACCACAGCACTGCTCTATTGTCAGCCTTTTACTTAGGCAAAAGACTGAAGAATATGAAATACATTTATAAGCACATAAATTAAAAACAGGATAAGCAGAAATGCAGTGAAAGGGGATTTGGAATAACCTCTGAGATTTGGACGTCCTGTGCAAGCATGCCAGAAAATCAGCCTCAGCAAGATTTAAGGCCCAGAATTTGGTCAGGAATAACTTCTTTATCTCATTCCTTTTAATGCAAGGAATAATAACGTTCTCTCACAAACAGGTTCTGCTGAACCAGATGTTTAATTCATCAAGTTAAAGGAAGAAAAATCTGAAGACTTACTTGACATTTTGATAGGCAAATTTTCAGCCACCTGACATTATATTTGTACTTCTGAAAGACAAAAGAATACCACGCTATTTAGTATTACACTGCTGCTTCCCCAAATCCTTGACGCTTCATTACAGTTACCACTGATTATAAAAAATTGTTCCAATTCTGAAATAAAAAGTTTCTAACACTAAGGATTTTTTTATCTCTTTCAAAAATGGATGTACTTTCTAAGGACACTGGCCTTAAATCCCAGACTGGTTTGTGTTGGGAGGAATCGTAAAGCTCATCCAGCTCCAACCCCTGCCATGGGCAGGAACACCCTCCACTGGAGCAGCTTGTTCCAAGCCCCTGTGTCCAACCTGGCCTTGAGCACTGCCAGGGATGGGACAGCCACAGCTTCCCTGGGCACCCTGTGCCAGCGCCTCAGCACCTTTGCAAGGAAGAGCTTCTGCCTAAGAGCTCATCTCAGTCTCCCCTCTGGCAGGTTAAAGCCATTTCACAACTAATCAGCTGTGAAATAATGCTCAGGTTTATCTTGTCCATACTAAGGATATATATATTTTCCCTTAACAAATAAACCCCATTATTTTACACTGCGTCAGATAACTGGTATTAATGCACAAGTGTCCAAATGAAACAGCATCTGCTCTACATGGCACAAAAGCCCAATCACGGAGCAGACCGCTGCCGCCGCACAGGCCGCGACCCCACTGACCCTTTGGCAGCCATCGGGGACACGGGAAGAGCGCAGTAACAAAGCGGTTTGGGGTTTTTATCGTCCTTTCTCTCCAAAGAACTCCCCGGAGGTCGCACGGCAGCCGGAATCCGGTGGAGTTTCCCGACTTACGCCGCACTCCGCTGCGCGCTCGCACAAACTCTTCGATATGGGGTTCGTGAGGCTCGAGGCGCCCAAACGGGAGAAGGCCCGGGGAGGGGCCCTTCAGCCCCACCGCCTCTGCCCGCGCTGCACGCCGGGGCCGAGCCCACCCCACTGCTGCTGCCGCCGCCGGGAAACGCCGCTGCAGTCCCGTCCGCACCCCTGGGCCCCACCGGCGCGGCCCTCTCAGCCCCAGCGGCCGTCGCCGGGGACGAGACGCGTCCCTCCCGGCTCCAGCCAGGCCCTGCCCGCGCGCCCCGACTCACCCGCTCCGGCCTCACTCCCTTTGTTCCTCACCCAGCTGGGGCGACGGCGAGGACAGCGCCTGCGCACTGCGCTACGCACTTTCGACACATCGCCACCGTCCTCCTCCAGCTCGCGGCCGGGGTCTCTGTTTGAAGGCGGAGGCAGTTTGGACTTCCCCGCTCGTCCCGGAGCCGGAGCCGGAGCCGGAGCCGAGGCCGGGCCGTTCTCCGCACCGCTTCGTGCTCGGTAGAGGCCGGAAGCGGTCATGGCGAATCTGCGGGGCGCGCACGCCGTGCCCAGGCCAGCCATTAGCGGGAAGGCACCTCCTCCCCGCCCGGTGCGGGCTGACACCGGACCTCCTGAGGCGGGAAGCGGCGAGCGGGAAACACCGCCCCCGCCCCGGGCTCAGTCCCGTTCGCCCCATTGATGGCGATGGAAAGGTGCGGACGCCATCACGTTCCGGACCTCCTGAGGCGGGGAGCGGGCAGCACCGCCTCCGCCCTGCGCCGGACTCAGTCCCGTTTGCCCCGTGATGGCGATGGAAGGGTGCGGACAGAAAACTGTCCGCCATCACGTTCCACCCAGCGCTTTGCACAGGGAGCCCACCCCACCTCCCCGCTGGGCAGCCCCGGGCGCTCCTTTCGCGCCCACAGCGGGGAGCGGCTGCAGCGCGGCCTCCGGTGGCGAATCTGCGGCGGCGAACAAGCAGCCGGGGAGGGGCCGTTGGCATGTGGTGGTTGGCGCCTTTTTGCCCTCCGCTGAGGGAGCGCCCTGAGGCGTCTCGTCCGGGGCTGCGGGAGGGCCCTTGGAGCAGCGGTGCGGTGTTAGAGCCGCAGGTGAACCCCGCAGAGGCGGACAGGGAGCGAGCCAAAGGGTCCAGGCGGGCCTGGGGACGCTTTGTCTGTGTCAAGTGGGCTGAAAACGGTGATTTGGGAACGGCAGCTCTAAGAAGCGAAGCTGAATCGGAGCAGGATACAGAAGAGGCGGGACAGCGGTGGATGGGTGTGAGGGGAGGAAGGCTGGTGGTGGGGGATGCGAGAGAGACCCGGTAAATCTGTGTAGTTTGCGGGTCAATTTCAGACTAAATCAGGCTGAGCCACTCGGGCTGATGAGCTACAGCAGGCTGGGAGCAGTGGGGTTATCCAGAACAGTGCCTCGCAAAAGCTTGTGGAGGTCTCGCATACAGTGGTCAGAAAGCTTGCACATCCAAACCGCAGAACTCCACGTGAGGAAGGTGAAGAGTTTCAGACTTCAGCATGCAGGATAGGAGTCTTACACTGTGAGAACTGTGAAAGTGACTGAATTCAGCATAAAAAGAATAAAGTTTGGCGTTGAAATGCTGTCATATGACTGATATGGCTCAAATGGGTGATTCCCTACTGAACCCAAAAGGACGGTAAAAAATGAAAAGAAAAACTAACGGAAATGATACCACATTGCTGCGTGTTAGGCCCGTTTCTCCTTGGTGCCTGCAGTTCTTTTAGCCCAGTTTCCTTCCATTTTTAAATAAGTATATTTTTTATGGACAAGTGAAGAGCAAGAGCTCTGCCCTGCTTACAGGGCTGTGTCTGTGGCCGCAATGGGAATTTGTTGACATGCGGTAAAATAATGTGTGACTTCAATTTGATAATTTAAATGAGGGTCAGAAAAATTCCTCATGCAGTCGACCCATCTTCAGTCAACCACTTTCACCCGGGCAGAATATTTGTACAGGAAAGGTGAGAAAATACTTATTAAGAGCTGAAAAATAACTTGGTTTTCCACCTGGTTTTGACCGCTTCCCACACTAATCTCTAGTTTATTGATAATGTGTTTTTGTTGACAGTGTTAAAATGCATTTACCATTGATAGCGTTAAAATACACTCTTAAGTCTGCACAGCTGCTTGAAACATGGTTTTCAAGTATGCTACTGAAGCTCACTTTCCATGCTGAAGGTTCTGAATTATTCTGTGTGCTTTCAGAGCCAGCAGAGTATTCCTTCGTTTTGTGGTTGGGTTTTTTGCTTTGCTGTTTGCCTGCTTTCCACATTGTCATAGTGAGAGGTTTTGCCTGAGTACGCTTTTAAAAACTCTGTATAACAAGAGTAGTTTCATGGATTTAATAGGAGTGTTTATACTGCATCATATGAACCAGGGGGCTCAAAATAGTTGGCTCTTCTCCAGCTATTTTAATTACAACAGCTTTGTAATGAGGCCATACATTGACTAGAAAGTAGGTTGAGACAGTGAAACTCGCTTTCATGCCAGACGTCTGCAGGTATGAGATGGCAATAGCTCAGCTGCTCTGAATTGAATTGGGAGTACAGAACTGAAGAATTCTTTGACATATTATTAAGCTTTAGTGCTATATCATTTTAATTCAGCTTTAAAGTTACCTAAGATCAGGGTGAGTGTTACTGTGAGTACTTGTTCTATGCAGAGGACTTGAGATGTAGTCAGGGTTACGGGATTTACAGGAAAAGAGTACTTTTTGTAGCAGGACACTCACACGTTATGATAAAGATTCTTAGGGAATTTGAGTCTTCCTAATTGTAGAGGAAAACTTAGAAAGCACTTGGTTGCAGTGCTACAGATTTTCTTATCTACAGCTTTTATTTTATATTTCTCTGTTACTTCTTTCCCTTTAAGGTAGGCAAATTAAAACTCACACAATATCCATGGGCAAACTCAAGTTTAATACTTTTTTATTGTAGGACTATCATTTACTTTGGTAAATTTGTATCCCTGTTTAAAGTGCCTTAAAGCAATTAAAACTTAGTTTAAATTCAAGTACTGTAAAATGTACAGAGTATAAGCACAAAAAAAGCTGCATAGTGAAAATACTAGAGCAGGCGAATACATTCAGGATGCCAATTACTCAAGTATTAATAACACCAGATCAGTATTAAGGTTAATGATAAACAGTCAGCTTCATACAGCAGATCTAGAACTGTTGAAGATACAAATACATTGTTCTTATCATTAACAAAAGATAGAAGCGTAAATTATCACTGAAGGAATTTGTAGTATCAGTGTTTGTAACACATGCCGTGAGTAATAAGGCAAATACTGTCACTTCAATTAATCTCTCCCATGCTGCTGTGAATCCAGCAAATCCAGTACGTGCTCTCTCTAGATTCTAAGCCCCTTCAATCCTGGTGAGTTGGTGACATCCATGCCTCTTCAAAATCCACATAAACAATCATTCTGAATACAATTTTATTTGAATTTTTGTTGGAAATTTGTCTCAAAGCATTATAAGGAAATATGTCTGAGTTTTTATTTGTGTTTTTTTCTGTGTACAGATGCCAGATCATCTATACTGTACTTTGTGTTTGCTCCTTTGTGTAGGAGTGGAGGACACCTAATGGGTATGGTAGAATTTTACTTTGAATATGTAGCCCTTATTTTGCCCATTTAATTTGAAGGAATAATAGCTGTACTCTGGCGTAATAGTGACTTGTTACATGTACTAGATCAAGAGCAAAACTTACATATAATACCTGTCAGAAGAGGAATTTGTTGAAGATTCCGTTGTTACAAGAAACAAAATTAATTAAATAGCACTGAAATGATGGGTTGTCTCCTTATATTTGAATAATTAAAGAGGAGAATTTGACTTGGTATGGCTAAGAAAGTTGTACAGATATGTGTGGACACAGAAGAGACTGGTTGATTTTCACTGGAAATTGCTGCTTTGTGAAACCAGTGAAGCAATATGGCTCAAATGTTGGTTTGTAACAATGCTTTTAAAAATGTGTAATCATGTAATGGAAAGACACTATCTCAGTTGTTGCCTTAAAAATCAATTTAAAAATACCAGCCACTTCTAAAAGAAAATTCTTTGTTAACAGTTTTTAAGAGCATCTTTTTATGTCATTTATGCTGTTAGAAAGTGTTATTTTAAAAGATATTTCAAGAAGTATGACAGTTGTGATATAAATCATTACAAGGATTCATCAGTCATTCTATGTAGGCAATATTGAATAATTAAGAGAATGAAATATGCACTTCTCATTTCCAGAAAGAGAAAACAAATTCTTTTTACAAAGGCAGAATGTGTTAAAGTATAAAGTTGCAGTTTAATTTTTGCAATATTCGGTGAAATTCTACAAAACAGTAATCATAGAATGGTTTGGGTTGGAAAGGACCTTAAGATCATCAGGTTTCACTCCCTGCCATGGGCAGGAATGCCTCACTCTAGACCATGTCTCTCAAGGCTCTGTCCAGCCTGATCTTGAAAACTGCCAGGGATGGGGAAGCCACTGCTTCTCTGGGCACCCTGTGCCAGTGCCTCACCACCCTCACAAGGAAAAATTTCTTCCTGATATCTAACCTGAACTTCCCCTGTTTAAGTTTAAACTCATCACTCCTTGTCCTATCACTACAGTTCCTGATGAAGTTCCTCTCCAGCATCCTCGTAGGCTCTCTTTAGATACTGGAAGCTGCTATGACGTCTCCACGCAGCTTCTCTTCTCCAGGCTGAACAGCCCCAACTTTGTCAGCCTGTCTTCATATGGGAGGTGCTCCTGCTGCTGATCATCCTTGTGGCCTCCTCTGAACTGCTGCACCCAGAGTATAAAACTCGTAGAAGTTAGGCTTCTTGGAATCTTAACTCCCTTGCTCTTCTCCCTTTCTTTTAAAAGACTTGTATGGTTTTATTGTATTAATCAGAGTACTTAGTAAGATTTGTGGTTGTAGCAGAATACAGGCTGTGTAAGTCCATCTATATTTCCAGAGCCTGTTGGAAACGAACTTTGGATTAATCTGCTATCAGTTAAGGTTTGATGGAAGGAATACTGCAAGATCTTCTCATTACCAGCCTGACTTCAATGTCGGGAAGAGCTTTCTTTTTAGTGTGTAAACATCCTTCATCAGTTGCTGCCAGGTGGAGGTCAAAGCGCAATGAAACAGACTTTTTCCTTAAGCGAGGGTTGTCCTTAAAGAAAGAACCTTCCCATTCTTTAATGACTTCATCCACTTTTTCTGTCCTGAAACAACAGAGCAAATGCATTTACGATCCTTTAAACAATATGAATTCTCCATCTTCAGGGCTGCTGAAATTGCATAATGAAATGTCAGGTTATTTTAGATGGGTACTGAGACACTGGAATTTTTTGTTGTTTTTTTTTTTTCCACAAGTTCGCTCCTCAGAAAAGTCAAATAAAGGCTGAGGGTTCATTATATTCTTGGGTTTGTACTTTTAAGTAGGCATGGATACAAACCCACTGCTCCGAACACATCAGGCAGTTTGTTTCCAAGGAGCAAGTTTGGAATCCAAGCTCAAAAGCTTTGCAAGAAACCGCCATATTATAGTGGGCAGAATTCCTGTATCTGAAAGCTTTCAAAATAGGGAGGAGAAAAATGTAGTTCAGATCCAGACCTCAGAACGCAGATCTACGTTGAAATCTGCAAATCTAGCTAAGGCGATCAAAGCTGGTGTATGAGAATGGGCTTCATCATGGGAGTGTGCATGCTGGCATTACTTTTTAATCTGAATTTCTACATGTTTTCAGCAGCTGATTGCAGTTAAGCATTGGTGACACAGGACACCATAGTTAGCTTTAAATGTAACATTAAATGCAAGTCTGCAGAAGAGCTTAAAGAGCAGCAGGGGGGAAAAAACTGATGAGGCAAACTATTAAAGTAATTTAAGGTGAATAACAGATAGTAACAGCCGTTCACATGCTGCTTAGGAGCCAAGTTCTCTGTTCCCCATTTGGTAACTGGCGAAATGTAGGAGTTTCCAACTAGCAAGTCAGAGCAGCCAACCCTGAATTCATGTGCATAAACATGCCCCAGAGGGATTTTGCGAACATGGTCTGGGCTCTTTTGCTTTTAGCCTTAACTAGATGAATTATTATAGTTTAATTCTTAGCAGAAATAGAAATTACAGATTGGAAGCATCATCATGATATTGTTAACTTAGGAAGTAAATATCAATAAAAAGAACTTTAAAATTGAATGCATCCTTAAAACGTGCCGTTCAGTACACCTTCAAGAACAATCACTGTTCTCCTAGAGCTTCTTGGCTGTATGGTGTGATACAACAGCTACTAAGCAAAGGACAAGTCAGAGCTACTGCCCACCATTTACTTTCAATTGTTATTCTGTTAAACTCATGTTTATCTTACTGTACAGTGCCATGAGCTTCAGCGCTTCCCTTTGTAATGTTTCCATCTAGGACTGCTTGTTTTGTCAGCACTTCCACCTTCTCAGTTTCATGCTTCTTTACACCACCTGTAAAAAATCATAGATACACTGGGCAGGCCGCAGGACCTAAAGGTGTTTTTCGTCCTACTGCATTGGAAGAAGATCCTGTTGTAATATCCCATAATTTGTTAGTAGTGAGTAACTTCCTTTAGGGCCATAATTCCTTAATGGGAAAGTGTCTAAAAACTCACTTGCAGGCAGTGTAAAGGCAATCTTGCTGGTGGTGGGCTTTTTGTCATCCTTCTGCTCAGTTGTACAGCAGCGAAACCTGCAGGAAGAAAAATCACGGCACTCTCCTAATAATACTGAGTGACTTTAACCCAATGCTTGTCATAGGAATTGCTATGAAAAATGAAAAATTATGAGAGCCCCGAGAAGTTGTGCTTGAGTGAAGTAACTATTTGTTGGGATTTCTCATTCTGAGTAGAGAATTGAAGAAAGTGACTGCAAGTGTCTGTGCAATTTCATTGTTGTTTTCAGACAGTTTTTAGTTTGTTGTGTGCTAGGAGGAGTTATTTGTTAGTATTGGTACTGAGTTGTTTGTATTTTCACAGCTGTAAGCATTACATTTCAAACTGACTGCCACATTTGTAATCTTCTTAAGCAAAAGTGTGAGTGAGGTTCCAGGACTGAAACTCTCCATTTGCTGTGGGAAGGACTGAAAGATTTCAGAATTGTGCATCTCATTTTGTTAAGATTCTAGTGCTGAATGTGAAATGTGCTATTTTAAGCATTTTGCCTCTTCCCTATCCTCCTTGTTTACGTCTGCATTGCTGCCTCTGTTGCGTCTGCCCTCTGAAACAGTGGCATGTGTGCGCTGGGGAAAGGGCAGACAGGAGGAGTTACCACCAAAGCAAAATGGCACTAAGAGGCAGGTCCTAATGTGTGCCTTCACATGCTTTGGGTGATGCTGAGTAAGTAGCATGAACTCCACTTGCAAATGGACATCTGTCACGTGAGGAGACATGAACTCCTGTCCCAGAACTTCATGTGTGTGGACTTGCTTCATCAACACTGAGGCAAACAGAGCCCACAGCAGGCAGCTCACGGGCTACGAAGTGTACAGCAGCGTGCAGTGCCTCGAGTCAGGATGCACTGAGGGCGCTGTTACCTGCAGTGCACTGTGGAGGTGCTTTGAGCTCCAGGAAGTGTGAAAGCAGTAATGAAACCATTTCTAAGGATTTTATAGTGTAGTTTTGTAATGACTGGTTCATGTATTTACGATTCTGCTGATTATTTCAATGAGAAGTTCTAAAATGGAAGATCAGTATGAGTACTTTTCCTCTGAACAAGTACCTGTTCTCTTCTTGCTCCAGCAGACTGCGATATGTTGCTATTTCTTCCTCCAGTTTCATCCTGGTGTTCAGGAGAATTTCATGTGCCTGCAGCTGTTTCTCAATACCTCTTCTCATTTCCAGTAGCTCTTTCTCCAAGCATTCAACCTCAGATTCCAAGTTTTGTAGTTGCATATGGTATTGCTGCTCTGTGGCACGCAGCGAACGTTCCAAACCCCTTTCCTGTGAAATTTAACTCTTTAAAATTTTAAGATTTATATGTTTAAAGATGCTGTACAGACTTTTCCTTAGCAATCTGTGTATTTTTACATCAGTTTTTAAGAATATTGTGTAGGAAAAGGAGTAAAGCTTTCAAGATAATACTTTTACTGAGAAATTTTACAGTAAAATCTGTAACAAGACTGGGTAAAAAAGAGTAAATGTAATCTGCTGTTGTACCAGCAACCCACTGCCACTGATTTTACAGAGCTTTGGTTTTACCTGTATGGGTAAAGCAATATTCAGGTGAGCACTGTGTAAAACCTGGGCAGCCTATGTGCTCTTGTAGCTTGTCTGTATTACTGAATTCAGTAAATTGCTGCCATACTTTATCATGAATGAATTGATAGATGTGGTCCACACATTCAAAACTAGTTCTAAACCTGATGTGAATTGGTTAGGCAGAATGACTGGGAACTTGAGAACTGAATATCATGCAAATCTATGTTTGGCTGGCATGAAGACATGCAAACGTGTCTGTTGAGTGGTATGTGAACATACGACTGGGTTGTTGCTAGTTCAGGCTCTGTGTGACAAGCTGAAAGTACAGCCCAAAGCTGCGTGTTTCTGTGTGTGTGTGTGTGTGTGTGTGTGTGTGTGTGTTCAATTTCTGCAGTATATTGGACATGATTGTTACAGAAACTGAATTGCGATGTAGTTTACACCAAGACAAAAGAGGTATTTTTTCAGATTTCAAGTTTCATGTTATGATGCTTACCACAGCATGGAGAGATTCGATCTCGATCTGCATGTGGTGCCACTGCCGCCTTGCTTCACAGAGTTCTGCTCGGGCTGCCTTTAATGCTTCTGCATCTTTGTCCATTCTTTTAATTGTAGCTTCTATCTACAACAGGTACAAAAGAAAGATGATAATATTAAAAAATACATTCAAATAACGAAAATAAAATAGATACATAACAATATTTAGTTGGAAAGAGCAGCTTTGTAGAGCAGGAGCCCTTTGGAGTGCTTGCATAATCATGGTTTTGCCTGACCTAGTCATTGATGAGGTTTGAGATTGTCAGTTCTGAGTTTTACTGCAAGTGGTGAAGATGCCATAAGCACTTGAAACAGAACATGCTCTTCTGCATATTTTACTGCTTTAGGTGGGCTTTTATGATGCCATGAAGTCTTTAGTTCAGGTCTTACAAGACAAGTAAAATAAGTTTATTTTACCCCCATAACATACGGATGTACTGTGTTTTTATCATGCCATTGTTTTGGTGAAGAATCTAGATTTGACTCATCCACAAGTGAACACTGGATACTCTTTGCTTACCCTTTTTTGCCTGGTTTACTGCAGAACTGATGTGACAAGATTATATGAATACACATTGGCTGCTTTGTGCTAAACACAAATACAAACCTGGTTTAGCTGTCTAGTTTACAGCTGTTGCATCGCTGTGGGGATCACCCTGACTGCAGCAGCAGCCAGGCCTGGGATTAAAATAAACCTCCAGGATTTCTGCAATACTCAAGAAGTAAAACAAGGTGATATAATACCTAATTTTCACCCTGGATTTCTTAGTGCTTGATGGCCAAAAAGTGTTTGGCTGTTTTATTTCCAAGTTCAGTTGGGTTTTAGAGGTGTTTTGTATGTAAATCTGTAATAGCAGCATTGCGTGTTGATAACATTGAATCAGTCTGCATGAAAGAACAGACTGTTTGCCAAGGAGTATAACACAGTTTTACGTGAACACTATAAAATAGTGTTCCCTGAAAGGGTACAGGCTTGCTTTAATATAGGTGCTAAAACCTAGTAAGTTGTCTGTATATACATGAATTCTCCACATTGCCTTTGATTTGCACAGTTTTCTTCCTCTGGGATACCTCCGTGGTGCTAGAGGTTACCATGTTACAGCATATGTCATCATTTTTTAAATCACAACAATATCACTGCTGCAGGTACAGAAAACCAGCCAGATGAATTACACGGCACTGGTTCAGTGTGAATTTCATACCCTGAGCAAAATCCGCATCCCTGTCTTCTAGTTCACATCTTACTGCAGTAAAAGCACAACCCTTCCCCGGCAATATGCTGCATTGAAAAGGAAATACTGTACCTCCGAGAGGCTGAGGGAGGAACTGTACAGAGCGGGGACGGCTCCTGGCTCTGGAGGGTGTATGGCTGTGTGGAGGCATTACCTGGGTCCTCGCTGAGGTGATGGCCTTCATCTGATCCCCGGCGGGGACCGAGTCCCCCTCGCCGGGAGCCGCCGGGGCAGCTCCGCTCCCCCCGCCGCTGCCCGGGCCTCCCCGCCCGTGGCGGGTCTTAAAGAGGCAGAGCCGGGCTTTTGGGGAGCGCCGGGGGGGCCGGGGGTTTGCACTCCCTTCTGAAGGCAGCTTCGAGAATGCAAAGATCTGTCACTTTGGCAGCGGGATTGATAAATGATGGCCGAAATGAACATATGCAATGTCTTTATGTTGTTGTTGTACTTTAACTGTGGGGTTTTATAACCTTACAAATGCGAGGTTAAGAGATACAAAGCAAAGGACAAAATTACAGCTGCGCAGCGTGGAAGTGCAGCCACAAAAGGGAAGGGAGCAGCTTCCCAGCAGTACCCCAGTGCTGGTGACAGTGCCGCTGAACTGGCCTTTACTGGGCAGTTGTTTGCCACTGAGCACGTTACTGGGATGTTACAGGATTTCCATCCTTGAGGGGTTTTGAGACTCATCGAGGACAAGCCTTGGGTGACCTGATCCAGTGCTGACGACTGGAAGAAGAGCTGGGCTCCTGGACACCCTCTCACCCAGCATTTCAGTGGTTTTACCGGCAGGACACAAAGAGGGAGAGGAATCAGCGTTGCCAAGGGGTTTGGCTCCTTTTCTGGACTGTGCAAAGATCTGGTGAATCAACGCTTCTGCCAGAGCTAACTGCTGCCAGAAGTGCCAGGGATCTCTCTTGCTGGAGGATTCACAGACCCCTGCCATGTACAAACAGTGCTCAGCTCACGGTGTGCAGGCAATGTAAAATCCTGTACCTTTCCTGGCAGCTGCCAGGGAGGACAAGAGTGGAGGCTGTCTGCTGTACTGTATTTTCTGTGAATTACTCATTTCCTGGCTCACTGTAGCTGCTGTCTGATCCCAACGACCTTGTTTGCTAAGAACAGCTCTCACCTATTTTTCATTTTGTTTGAGTAATGTGCAATACCAGATATTTAATGAAACCCCCTCCAGATTTCAGTAAAAAGTATCACTAGACAGATTGCATTTTAGGCTCCAAATAAGAACATGCATCAGTGAAACTAGACAAAAAAGGCAGTAACCTTCTACAAGGTGCTTGTCTTTTTAGAAGCTGAAGTATTGTACCACTGGAAAGTTTCCTTGTGTGCATAAGGATTCCTTGTTCTTGGCTCTGTCCGCTGGCACATGTGAAAGGATCCTGTGTTTTGATTTTGTTTTTCTTAGCTGCCTGTTTTTCAGCTGACCTGGACTGAGATGAGAATCTTTTGTCGGTCACTATCTTTTCTGTAAGTGGCTTAACTAAAATATTGACAGCATTTTTGTTTGGTGGTATGAGAACAGTCACAAATAAAGCCATCAGGAATCCATCAAACCAATGTAAGATATTATACCTTAGGACAGTATGGACAGTAGGAAGAGCCCATGTATTTAAGCAAATAAGAACTTGAAATGTAATTTAGAATCTTCTTTTATCTTTGCATTGCAGTAGTGATTGTTTAAGGTTTGCTGAAACCTTTAGCTGAAAGCTCCATGGGACTAAGAACATCTTGCTTCTAGCAGGCAAAGTCAAGGCTGCCCAGTGGCCAGCAGTGAGGCCAGAAAGGCTAAAGTCGGAAATACAGTATGGAGGTCTGCAGGGATGTAGGATTTGGTCCCAGAAACCAAACTTTATGCATCAACAAGCATCTATGGCTGAAGTTTCACATTAGCAGGAGCCAAACATTTGCCCATTGATACAATTTTTAAAGGCTTTTTGTCATGGGTTCAGCAGCAGCAGTCATTTTTTCTCCTTCTTGGTAGCTGGTGCAGTGCCGTGCTTTTGATTTGGGGCCTGGGAACAGCACTGATAACACCAGTGTTTTCAGTTACTGCTTGGTAATGTTTTGGTCTGGCCAAGGACCTTCTGAGTCTCATGCTGTGCCAGGGAGGAGGGGAGAGCCGGGAGGAAGCAGAGACAGGCACACCTGACACAAACTGACCAAAGAGGTTATTCCATACCACAGCACGTCATGTCCGGGATGTGAACATGGAGAGCAGAGACCCGGAAGGGTGTGGTGGTGGACTGGGGGTGCACGGCATGGTCAGGATTTTGGTACTGGGGGTTCGCTGCTGGGGGGTGCACTGGCTGGGTCGGGCTTGGTGAGCAGTTGTGTTCTTTTTCCTTGTATTTCTCTTGAATTATTATTGATGGTAGCAGTAGTGATTTGTGTTACGCTTAGTTACTAAACTGTTCTTATCTCAACCCGTGCGAGTTGCATTTTTTTTTTTTCTATTCTCCTCCCCATCCCCCCGGGACTGGGGGAAGAAAAAGAGGGGCAGTGAGTGAGTGAGAAAACTGCGTGGGTGGGGGGCTTAAACCACGACACTTTTTAAAAAGACATTATCTCTAATGCTTTCTTTCTCCATCTTTTTTTTTCAGGTGTAAAGGGAACCTCTGGTGATGAGATATTGAAGGCTAAAGGTAGGTGGGTGCAAGCATCCACCTTTATTGGTATTTATGTAATTTTGAATTCTGGCTACTTCAATGTTCATATTTTGTTATAGATGTTGGTTTTTAGGTAACTTTATAAAGTTTGGATGCAAGAGTTGTTTGGATCCTGTGGTACGGTGTGGTAATGCAATAGTGATTGTAAGCTGCTTTGGTTCACCGTTGTTGCTTTCTCACAAGATGAGCTTGAGTGGTTTCTGGGTTTTACACACATGGAATCTGCACTCCAGATGTTATATTTGGGATTAATGCATGTGTAGGTAAACTACAAGATTATTCTACATGTGGAAATCTACATTGAATGGTATAGGGAATCATGATTTCACAGCAATCACAGTCGCAGCCCTTGAGGTATGTGCTTTATTTCATATTTCTCTATGTACAATTATTCTGAAAGTATAAATGTCTTTGGAAGAAGACCATAAAAGGAACACGTTTTTCTCCTCAAAATGGAGATGCTGTCAATAAGGTGGAAGATGATATGGCTTCAGGTTTTTCACAAAGGGGGAAAAAAATGTGGGTAGGAAAGAAACATGATGAATACTGTCCTGTTTTAGGAAGGGAAAGAATGTTCCTTCAGTCTCTAATCTTAAAATGCCTCTCTAATTGTACTCTGGGATCGCAACTGGGATTGCTGTGAAATTGTTCTTTGTTGTCTTGATGACTTTGGTTTTTATTGGTTTGCAATAAAAAAAAGGGAAGCAGAAAATCTGCTAGCAGTGGGTTTTACAAAAGGCTGAGTGGAAGCACAGCATGAAAACTGTGCTCCCATTAAACCTTGCTTTGGGTGAAGCCTTTAAGGAATGTAGTAGAATGTGCAAAACGTTTGTATTGTAGAGACACTGCAGTCTGCATGTCAGAGGCCACAGGAACTTCGTCTTACCTGAGAATCACACAAAAATCGACATTTTGGCTTAAGAACAAAGGCTCAGGTGCACGTTGTAAGGGAATTGTATTTTGGTTCATAGTTTTGTTTTGGATGAGATTCTTTTACGCTGTTACTTGAATGGTCATCCGAAGCACATCAGGGTTCCCAAGACCATGTGGTGCTCCCACCAGGTGGCACCAGGGGACATGGAAACCCACCATTCCCTCTCATCTGCCTGGTCTATTGCGAAACCTGCTTTGAAACTGATGGCTTTAGGCTGTAAGCCTGCCTTTAGTCCCACATTTAAACAGTGTTTCTTTAACGTGTCCGTGTTCTAGCACTGGATTAATTTCTTAAAGTTCTCGGGGAGTGCTGTATCACACACATGGTGGGGTTAAGCAAGATACCCAGTGGAATGGGAAATACAGATCAGGGGCTGCAGTCCTAAGTGAAAAATAAAGGGAGACTAATTTGTTAAAGCTTGTTGCATCCTTTTTATTAGTCAAGAAATCTGAAAAATGAGGTTAGAATAGCAAAATTAGTTTGTATATTAATTGCTAAAAATGATTAGAAAGCCCATCTCATTAAATGCCTGATGTGTGCTCCATATGTCTAGTTATTGAGCAAAGAATTGATGATATATTTAAAGAGCACTGTGAAAATACAACAGGTCACACCAATAGGCTGAAGCAGAAAATACATTGCGTGATGGCTAAGAATAAAAGTGCTGCAAGCTTTGTGTTATGTGAAAGAATCTTAGTAAAAAGTCAATCTATTTTTTATCACTTCATAGAAAAGAACAAAATCATTTATCCGTTTTGTCTTTGCAAAATCATGGAGTGAATGGATCTTTTGCAGTAGCAGACTGTGCCTTATACCTTCTCTTCAACTTCCTTAACATGGGATGCAACAACTTTTCCATCTACCACCTCTTCGACAATTGTCTTGATCTTTCTAGTTTTGGTAGGATCTAAACATCATAAACAAAATAAAACAAATATTTCTCAAAGTGTGAAAGATGCTAAACCAGAGCAGCACACATACATCAACAGTTACAGCCTTTTCCTTTCAAAGTGGCTTCTTGTTACCCCAAATTCTCTGATGTAGTCCAAGCATGTATTATTTTATTTATTTAAATGAGTTTAGAAACAATTTAATTTAATCAAGTTCTACCTACCCTGAGAAGAATCCAGTGATTGAGTTTGAGATTTGCACCCTGTCAAGGATGAGCTTTCAAATGTAGCTCCCTGTCCTGAGCTCCTGAAAGTGAAACAGAGACACCCAATACTGCAGCATGTTTGTCAGGTCAGGAGAGATTTTCATGTCGGCACTGGTGGGTTATTTCAAATTCTGAGCAGAATGGTTCATTCTCCCCAGTCAAAGGGCATCTGTGTCATTTCAGAAGCAGTGAATGTGCTTTACTGTCTTTTGGTGAATGTGCCTGGTGGGTTTACCTTTTTTCTCCTGAAAGGATATTGCTGCAGGAAATATAATGGACTAATGGCATATGCTAAGGAGTTGGGCTAGATGACCTTTGAAGGCCCCTTCCAGCCCAAACTATTCTATGTTTCTATGATTTAATGTAAAGGAGTTACTTACCCAAACTCGCCATCCAGCAAGCGGCGATAGGTTTCAATCTCCATTTCCAGGCGACTCTTGATGTCCAGGAGTTGCTGATACTCTGCATTCTGGCGCTCCATATCAGCCCGGACCTGGAACAGCTGAGACTCCAGGTTCCCAATCTGAAGCTGCATTTGCGAAAGCTGGGCACAGTAACCTCCTTCTGTTTCTGCTAAAGTGTCTTCAAGGGATTTTTTCTGTGTAGGAGGATATTAAATAATCTTTGAGGAAAACACTCTTTACAAAGACAAAAGCAAGTGCAGTAGTTTAATGGGAGCAGCACAGCCTTATTACTTAGAGATTTCGGTGTCTTTTTTTCCCTTGAAATATCAATTTGAAAACTGGCCTTTGCTGCTTCACTGAATATGAACATAAAAGTTCTTCTGCTTTATAGCTTGTTACTTGCAATCCAATTTTAGGTACTACTGCTATTTAGGAACTAAAAGAATGCAGGCTTTAATAGGAAATAAAACAAATCTTAAATCCTGTAGAAGAGTGTAAGATCTAACACCTCTGAAGATGGAACATGTACTCTGTCTAGCTAGCAGCCTTCTTAGAACATACCATGGCAAGCTGAGATTGTAATTCAATTTCCAGGCTCTGGAGAGTCCGTTTTAGATCTGTGATCTCACTCTTTCCTGACTGAAGCTGCTCAGTGTTGGTGGAGATTTCCCTTTTCAGCTCTCCGCTCTGAAACGACAAAGGAAGAACAGTGTAATTTTACTGTTTCAAATCTTTAGCTCATTTGGACATTCATTTCACTGGATTTGCTATCTCCGGTGGTTACTTTTTCATTGAACCATGCTTCAGCCTCTTTACGATTTTGCTCCGCAATGACTTCATACTGTCCTCTCATGTCATTCAAAAGCTTGGTCAGGTCAGTTCCTGGAGCAGCATCCATTTCAACGCTGACTTGGCCAAACGCACTGCTTTGGATGCCCTGGAGCTCCTGGAGAGATTGAAAATAACAAAAAAGTTTATGTTACTAAAAGAATAGTTCTACCAAAAATATATGTGAAGAGATATATGTGATGTAATTCTGTTTCAACAAGATTCTGAAGGTTGTGTGCATATTTCTTGCTCTCTTTGACTTAGTAAACACCAAAAGAGCAGGAAACAAAGCAAATAATGAAACCAGGGTGTTCCCAGTGGCATAAATAAGTGAATAATTTGCTATTTCACGATTCCATCTGGCTTGTTACAATTCACAAAGAAAAAGAAAGTACCTCTTCGTGGTTCTTCTTGAGATAAGCCAGTTCTTCATTCAGGCTTTCAATCTGCATCTCCAGATCGGCTCTTGTCAAGGTCAGCTCGTCAAGAACTCTGCGCAGACCATTAATGTCAGCTTCCACGCTCTGGCGAAGAGCTGCCTCATTTTCATACCTGGAAGCACAGCAATTAAATATGGCTTTGTATGCGGTTAATGAGGTCAAATGCAAAGTATTGCTATTTATTTCTATAGCTTTTAATATGAAATCTCAATACACATAATTATTACAATATTAAGAGTTATGTGAAAGTATTCTACAAGGAAAAAAGATTTTTAAATACAAAATAATGATTTCCTTAAAATATCAGTAAGTTTTTGTAGTATTAAGACATACTTACTTGAGTCTGAAATCATCAGCAGCCAGTCTGGCATTATCAACCTGCAGAATGATTCTTGCATTGTCAATAGTTGCATTAATGATCTGGAATACAAAGAATGTTCAGGGAACACTTCTCTAGCCCAATGGCTTTGCAGCTCAGGATAGCTCTTTACACAACTGCCATCCTAAACACACATTTAGACTTTGGGATCTACAAGAGTTTGTAGACCTGGATTTCGTCACTGCCTTCTCCTTCTACACAATACCCCCTGCATTGTGACAGAGATGATTACAAATGTTGGCACTGTAGAATAAATTTCCTCTTGGTTTCTGAAAGGCTTTGTTACATCTATCCAAACTATTAGTAGTTGAATTACAAATGTAAGATACGTTGAGTACATGGTTTTGCTACCTTGTTTCGGAGATCTTCAATGATAGGATAATATTTACTGTAGTCGTTCCCAGATCCAGGGATACCAGTGCCAGGGCCACTTTTCTCATACCACTCGCGGATTTTGCGCTCCAACTCAGTATTGGCGTCCTCCAGAGATCGTACTTTGTCCAGATAAGCAGCCAGGCGGTCATTGAGGTTCTGCATCGTTTCTTTTTTTGAGCCAGAAAGAAGGCCACCATCCCCAGCACCACCAAACCCCCCTCCAAAACCAGATCCTGCACCACTGCCAAAACCACTTCCTAACCCCCCACCAAAAGCACTGCCTAAGCCACTGCCATAGCTACCACCTAAGCCACTACCAAAGCCTCCACCAAAGCCACTGCTTAAGCCGCTCCCAAAGCCTCCACCTGAGCTACTCACAAAACCCCCACTGAAGCCAGAGCCTGAGCCAAGCATAGAAGCAGCGCCAAAGCCTCCACCAGCTCCACCACCAAACCCAAGTCCACTGCCACCAAAGCCTGCTCCACCACTAGAACCAGACATTCGCAGAGATCCCCCTCCGAGTCCGCTCCGAGAAGAGAACTGCCGGGATGCGCCGCTTGTGCGCACAGAAAGGGCCATGGTGCTCGAGGTGCTCTGCTCTGCTGGGTGAAGCACACAATGTGGAGCATGGTACGTTGGAGAGCACTTGGACCTTTATATAGGAAGGCAGTGGGTGTTTCAGAAGTAGTCCCCACCTTTTAGGAAGAGCTTGAATTCTTTCTCTCTCCCCCTCCTCGCTTGGAGGAGACGTCAGTTTAATGTGTCCTGACCAAACTAAATGATACGTGACAATCTAAATTGCCAATGGGAGTGGAAGTCTGGTGCCCTCCAGGTGTTTGCTGTGTGAGGGGAAATGGGTGGAGGAGAGCAAAGATATGATGATCATGTTTTGCCATGTGCAATGGAGGGTAAAATTTTCACATTTAAAGCCTTCCTAAGTAATGTTTTTGGCATTACGTATTCACTACTTTCTTGGTTTGGGGCAATTATTCTAGGAGTAAGCTTAAGCCAGTGGTGTGATCCCTTTCATATCATCCTTGCCAGTGTGCATGTCAGAAATGCTTTTCTAATCATCATACATTTCTGGCATGAATCTCTGACCGATTGGTGCTCCCTGAATGTTTGATAAGGAGGAAGAGAAGTGATGAGCAGAGGTGTGTGATAAGGCATGTGGTCTGCAGGTTGATCATTAATATGAAAACAATAATAGACTTGGTTATACCCAAGTTAATTTGTGTTTTCTGCACTAAACCTTTCATCATGGAAATGTCTCTGTGTAATATGCAGAGCCTGTACCAACAGTTCACACTTCTGAGCTGGGAACTTCCCATTGTTCCTTCTGAATAGTTTTTTGTGATCCCAAACTCAGGCAAATTATTTCTGTATTTTGTGCTTTTTATAATATAAATCTAAAGCTCAAATACAGCTCTTCTGGGTGAAGGTTTAGGCATGGAAACCCTTCAGAACCAATATACCTTTCCTTTGAAGTTATTTTGGTAAACAGAGAATTGCTTTTTCATTGTCCTGGCTTAATTATATCAATGCATTTCTCAACTGAAGTGTTTGCATTTCGGTTCATCCCCATCCAGAGCACGGGTGCTTTTTGGGGCAGAAATGCATTATGAGCAGTAGATCAAAGGTTTAAGTAAAGCATTTATGTAGAAGTAAATTGATAGCCTGGTATCAGTGACTCATGAGAGTGAAAGCAAAGCATTATTTCCTTTGGCAGGTGTTTCTGTACAGTAAATAACACACCAGGCAGGTGAGATTTCAAAGGAAAGAGGTTTTGGTTTTTATGTTGTCTAGAGGAAAGTGTGGAGTCCTTGGAGTGAGGAGCTGGGTGAGGCATCAGGGACCTGCCCGCACAGGACAGGGGACATGCAGGTGTGGTGGGAAGGTTAAACCGAGTTGGTGAACTGATATCCTTTCACTGCTGAACTGGAAGGGAAAATACAGTCTTATTGGTAAAATACCTGTGCTTCCTCTAGCCCCTGGGGATATGAACATTCACAGAGAGTGAAAAACAATAAATAGGCTTCTTCAATTTCTTTATTCATTTTAATGTATTAAGAAATGCAAATTGACACTTTGTGGTTATTTAAAAATCATTTTTTACTGAAGTGAAGCTGCATTACATTTGAATGGTAGTTCAAGTACAGAAAAGGTGCACTGAATCAACATTTGAATGCATTTTTAAAAACAAATCTACACGTGCTGGTACATAGAAAAAAACATTGCTAAACTTTGGGTTGCAATTAAACTAACATCTTAGAGAGTGTATCACCTCTATCTGGTAAATTCCTTTTGTTTTGAGGGGCTATCCATCATGGTCTCAGAAATAGCATCTCTCTTCTAAAAACTCTTATTTATCAATATGTTGAAGGTGTGAGAAAACTCAAGGCACCGGTTGATGAAGTGAACCGTGTGAAAACACAAGGGAAAAGTTCTCCTCGTGCTGTGAGCTGAGCCTGTGACAGTCTTCAGTTTGCTGAGCACAGCAGTAGATTCTGCCCCATATCTTCATCTTGAGACTTTTCATTGGCTTTGGTGATTTGAAGCTCCAACAGTGAGAGTTGTCTTGGTATTTTTTCTGAAGTCCATTTAGCTCTGGTAAAACCCTGCAAATGCCTTCTGCTAGAAGGCATTTGGCTTTCTAGTTTTTACTGAGCAGATTTTAAAATGTAACTAAAAGCCTAATACCTCAGTTTTTCTTTCTTAGGAACAGCTACACATTAAGAACATGCTGATTTGTTTTTATCAAGGTATTTAAGTCACTATGTAAGTAAACCCAAAATCTTGTACTTTGTAGCTTACTGATTTTTATTAACACACACACACACACAGAGAAAAAAGATTGAGATTTGATAGTTTGGCTTTTCAACCTTTCTGGTTTTTAGGGAGAATTAGGTTGGATTCATTATAAAGGTCTTTTAGTTTTGACATCAGCTCCGGGAAGTTCCAAGGCCATCTCTTCTCTGCTGATGCCATTTACATTTTCTCTTCAACCTCCTTGACCTGAGAGGAGACAACCTTGCCATCAACCACCTCTTCAACAATTGTCTTGATCTTCTTAATTTTACTTGATTCTGGTAATGAATTTGAACAGGGAATTAATTCAATGCAATCTCCATTGACAGAATAACATATCTGTAGTAATCCCAGCAATAAGAAAATAAAGGCACCTTTTCAGTGCACAGCTACTGTGAAGTCAGCTTTTGAGGTGCATGCAACATGAATGCTCTTCCTTTGAGCATTCTCTGTGTAACCCGAAATAGTATAGTGGACACTGTTGAGTATCTGTCTATTGCTGTTGATAGTTTTGCTTCTGTTTAGCACAGAGCTGTAGGCCTAAAACCTAGGAATTGCCTTACCCTGGAATGGATATGTTTGCTGTTAACCTGGATTTCTATAATCCCTGTAGTTTATCTGTTTGTGATGTAGGATTCCACTGGTTGATTATTTGCCCTGAAACTGTCTTGTTTTGTATCAGGCTACTTAATTCCGTAACATTTCAACAGGCAGCCATTAAAGGATAAGTAAGTTGGTGTAACATACCTTTCTCAGCCTCTGCTGTAGATACATCCACTTGTAAATGTCTGTTCAAATAATAAATGAAAGAATATAAATAGATGGCACCTAACATTCTGCAGAAACCTCCTCGTATATGTCCTATGTGTTTGATCGGGACAGGTGATGTCCTTTCATCAAGACATTTAACCAGGTGTTTAAATGAGTTTTCTCTGTTAAACTTACATGTTTAAGTATAAGCTATAGGTGAAATTAATGTGCAGGCTCATTTCTGCAGTGCTGTGACTTCAGCTCATGCAGATATGGCCAGAACAGCTGAACAGGCAGAATCCTGGCAGGATTCACACTTCTACTGTCCCGGACTGCAGACAGTGTTTGCAATGTTCTTCGCTGTCACATGAACCTAAAGCGATAAGCAAAGTGTGACTGTTTCCTCACCCGATGTCCTCTCCTTCCAGCAGCCGTCGGTATGTGGCAATCTCCATTTCCAAGCGAGTCTTGACGTCCAGCAATATGCTGTACTTGTTATTCTGCCCCTCCATGTCAGCTCGGAGCTGCCTCAGTTGGGCCTCTAAATTGGCAACTGTTTCCTGTATTTGGGCTATCTGATAACTGTAACGTGCTTCAGTTTCAGCCAGAGTGTCTTCTAAAGCCTTATTCTACAGCCGAGGAAGAGAACAGAGATGTATTATTCAAGAGGATGCATTTTGGTGTTTAAAATAACATTTGGATTGAAAAGCTGCTTGGTTTCTATATTTACCCGTGTAACTGTCTACTAAACACAGTACTTATTTCAAGTACACTCCGTCATTTACCATGTTAAGCTGGGACTGTAATTCCAGCTCCAGCCCCTGGAAGATATGTCTCCGGTTGGTGACCTCTTTCCTCTGGGCTTGCAGCTGTTCAACATTGATTGCTACTTCCTGGTTCAGTTCTTCTGTCTGAAATGCAAAACCAGAGGGACTGCAAACCACACCTAGACATGGCTGGGGCTCTTGCTGCTGTTTAGGTAATCGACCTTACCTGCTTTTCAAACTGTTCTTTTGCTTCTTGACGGTTTTTTTCTGCTATTTCTTCATATTGCTTTCTCATATTTTCCATCATAGTTGCAAGATCCAGGCCTGGAGCAGCATCCACCTCTACGTTAACTGAGCCCCCCACTTGTTTGCTCAGTCTATCAACGTCCTGCAGCAAGAAGGGTTGTATTAGTATCAGCCACAGGGAACTTTCTATCCTGAATTTTGGAAGCTGATTATAATAGAGCCATAGCTCCATCACAGACTTGAATAGGTACCTACGTTTTGATATGCTAATCTGAAGCTGAATTCCACCATAAGTGTCATATTCTTTCAGATTAACTGGGAAGATTTCCTGTTCCTAGTGAGTCTGACCTTATTTATGCACTTAAAACAGATGTCTCCCTGACAGTGTTCAGCTGCTCTCACCTCCTCATGGTTCTTCTTAAGGAAAATCAGTTCTTCATTCATTCTTTCAATCTGGGACTCCAAGTCAGATATTGTCAAAGTCAAGTCATCACGGACGCGTAGCAGTCCGTTAATGTCACTCTCGACGCTTTGCCTGAGCAGGAGTTCATTCTCATACCTGTAAAATAAGGCTTGCTTTGTCAGCATGAAAATGCAACTGTTGGTGTAAACGAATCAGGAGCTACTGCACCCTTCACTGTTTTTTCTTTTTCATGAATAAGAGAAGCATGAAAGAATATATGAAATGAGCATGGAACTTACTTCAGCCTAAAATCATCAGCAGCCAGTTTGGCATTGTCGATCTCCAGAACAAGCCTTGCATTTGCCAATTGTGCAGCACCAATCTGAAAAGGGGTGGTTGAAAAGTGATGAATCTTTGCACATAAATGCATACTTGATCAATTGCTGAAAATAAATACTGCGTTTGGGCTTCATCTCGCTTAACTTTAGCTGTCGTTAGTCTTCTAGGTTTAAGCTGAGTTCCCTCTAAAGTACATAGAAGGAATTAGGGTTCTCTAAAAGACAAATTATCCTGTCATAAACAGGTATATAAAACGGTTGGGATGAACTGTCCTTTGGAAGGGATCTGCCTTTAAAGGATAGGAAAAGGAACTGGTGCAAGGTGCAAGGGGAAGATTTAAGGAAATTCACTGGAAACATAGATTGACAAATCTGTCAGCTGACTTCTGTTGGGATATTTTATTGTTTACAGCAGGAATTCACTGTTTCAAGTAGTGAGCTCTCCTTTTTCTGAGCATTTGGCATTCTTTTCTTAAAAAACCACTTTGGAATTGACAGATGCTAAACTATATTTAAATATGTGAAATCCATAAGGCAAATAGAATTCATTTCAATTCAAAGATTTTTCCTGTATGAGATTGCTCACATCTGCAGGCATGTATCTGATATTATAGATTATGTAAATTCTGACACTAATTTGTGTCTGAGCAAAGTAAAGCATTTGTTTTTCATAGTTGAGAGAGCTGCAGTTTGGGAATGTACATTCTCTACAGTGGATTATTATTTATCTCTGTAATAGTTTCAATTCATGGATTTAGAGATGGCTGTGTGATATCTTACCTTATTCTGGAGCTCTTCAATGGTTTTGAAGTATGAGCTATAGTCATGCCTTATGTCTGTGGTGTTCTTCTCATACCACTCCTTGATCTGCTTTTCAATTTGGGAGTTTGCCCTTTCTAGCGAACGCACCTTTTCCAGGTACGAAGCCAAACGGTCATTTAGGTTTTGCATTGTTGATTTCTCATTGCCAGTGAGCAGCACATCATTGTCACTAATATTCAGTTGGAAGTTGCCCCCAGAGCCTTGCCCATAGCTGGTGCTGCTGGATATGCGGGTGCCGTAGCCACCAGCCCCCCCATAGACACTGGGTGCCTGAATCCTTTGGATGCTTGTTTGCCGGGAGGTCAACCCGCTGATGCTGGGTGCTGGAGGGTGAAAGCGGGAGCTTCTGGTAGAGAACTCCATCGGGGTTCTTCGTCTTCTAGATTGGAACAGCTCAGTCCTCACAGAGAGCAGCTGCAGTGAAGAACAGTGTGTGCTCTGTAAACCTTTATACTGTGTTTCAAAGAGGAAGCACAATAGTTATAAACCCCACCTCTGTTGACACACAATGCAACCGGTGTCAGCACAAGCAGCACACAGTGTATTGCCCCCACACTCCGTATGAAATACCGGGGTTTTCAGCTGCTCCTCTGTGTTTGAGAATTGCTCCCCAGGTAGTTTGGCTTGCTTTGTTATCATTTGGATTAACAGATAAAGCACAAATAAACTGTTGAATCATTTATAACAGTGTACCTGCAGCCATACCCTCTATAGTCCTTTTGAACAAACAAGCAGATTCTTACACCCATCTGCAGTATATGAAATTAAAATGAGAGTTGACTGTATGTGACAAGAGACTTAAAATATTTATATGTGCAATTAAGAATATATTTATGTTGAGTAAGAAACAGTTTGGGCCTCAGGATAGCCTAGGACTATAGGTGTATAAATTATTAGAATGGAGGCATTTGTACTTACCACTTTAATTCATTTTCTAGCAGGCACAAGCCACTATTCAAACTGTAATTAGAAGGTGAATGCTGTAGTTAGCTTGCATTGAATATGCATTCATTTAGTATCAGAAAACCGTTACCAGATGAACTCTGGCTTTCAATACAGTTGAAATTAAGCGGGAAGATTATTACTTTGTCTATAAATAAAGTAATAGGAACAGGAGTATTTAAAATCTTCACTGCCCACTTTAGTTCACATATGAGCCACTGAGGGCCACAGAGCAATAGGAGGCGTTGAGATCAAGCTTCCAACATAATGATCTTCCAGCCCTCCTGAAGCCCAAGTTAGAGCAGAACAAGTTTTCATTGCACTGCCAGTACTTTAGTGTGGTATTAATGTCATGTAGAACAATGAACACATATTGCTTGTACTGGTGACCACAGCTGCTATTCAACCTTGGGGCAAGGAAATTGGTGAGATACTAAGCTTTGGAGACATTAAACTGTGTACTGGAAGCATCCCCACATTTCTGAGAACACCTAACCCGGGATATTAAGGCAAAGAGTGAAGGTGTTGTACTTGGTTCTTCTGAGAACAGGCATCTGCCAGGCCAAAGTGATTAGTGTTCAGGGCAGGACTTTACTGCAGGAGGATGCTGTGGAGTGTCTGTGGACCTTGGAACTTCTTTGGGTGTAACTGATAATGAAGAACATTTATGACAGTTGAAACCAAAGTACACTAGTCATATCATTTGGCCTGTCACTATAGAAACGCAATCTTTGGTTCATTAAAAATACTCAGAATGAGTAAGAATTGATCGTGTTAGTAGGGCAGAGTTTGCACCTCTAGAGCTTCAAGAGGAATACAGTAAGAGATCTTGCTACAGTTGCATCTCTTGGCTCTGTGTTTGGCTGCCTACATCTCTGGCAGTGTTTCATGGTAGAGTAAACATTCTTCTCTGTCTTTTTAATATGTAGTAAAATTACATTCCATGTTACCTGGATGGTATTTTTGCTAAGAACACCCCTTGAAAATTCCATTTTTTTGTTTTATTGAGCTAATAGCAAAGGTTATCAGCTTTCATGTTTGCCTAGAAATGCAAACAGGTTGAGATTTGCTTTTGTGTGTGGGTCAAATTCCTAATCTGTGTATTCACAACTATCCCAGCTCTGTATGGAGAAGCAGCTCTGTAGTTTGAATAGCAAAAGCCATCTGCATGTGTTGGTACATGAATGCAGATGCTTGAAATATACAGAAGCTGGATACTATTTAGAAATGTAAGAATAGCATAAAAATACATTTTAGATTGATAGAGAAATGAAATTCACTGATACTTAAACATTCCTAAACTTTCTTCTAACTTCAGCAATACAGTGATCTGAATTCAAATGGAACCAGAATTAGGGCAGACGTTTGCCCTGTGTTCTGGTACTTTAGGCCAAGCTGAAACTTCAGCAATTATTTTCCTTCCAGAATTCTCTTGACTATTAAGCAAAAGTGTTCCAGGCGAATGCAACTGGAAACACGGATCAATCGTGTTGTGCAGGCACCCAGGATATTGAGCTGAATTTTCTTAGTGTTCTCCAAATTGTTAAGTGACAGTTTCTCTGGACTTAGCATTTTGTGGATGCATCTGTTCTAAAAAATAAGCCAGAATATTTGTAAGACTATTACTAAGACCAGGATAGGCATCATTCACACCAGAGGTGGGCTTTGCTCCTGGTTTGGTTTTGTATTTCAACAGTCTTTTTCATGGAATATCGTGACGGGATGTATGAATCACTGGTGACTGTGGGAGTGTGCACCAGGGGCTGTACCTACGCTGGTAGCTGGGAGCAAGGCAAGGCCCAGATGGGCTGAGGGCAAGCGGCTCCTCATGGCTCCATCCTTGGGAGCAGCCACCAGCTCTATTGGAGGATGGACTACACCCAGGTATTATCAGCAAGAATATGGGCTGTCTTCCAGTTATTGTTTTTAAATGATATTGGTTGTAACAGTAAGTTATTCAAATCGGCGTTGAGCAATCAAAAAACGTCTGGTGTCTGCAGTTTTGATCAGCGCTGAAGAAGTGCCATTAACCCTTTGCTGGTGCTTTAGCTCAGCAGTGCAGTTTCCAACTCAAAACTGGGTTGTGAATGTGCTGCAGAGGACAGTCCCTGATCATGTGTAACGCTTCCTGTCAGTGACGTGCTTGGCGAATGGTTTGTGTGTACGGATAATAAAACATTCATGGCAACAGTAATCAATTGTTTGATTTCATGAAGAAATATCACCTGTGAGACATAAGTTTAATGTGTCTTGGAGAGCAGCAAAAATAAGTCTTGCAGGGTATGATAACGTGTGCATGCCATTTAGTATTACTCACCTTCACTAACCAGTCATGGGTAACTAGACTTGAGAGCTCAAGGAAAAAAGACACACCCGGCTTTGGTTCTGCATTTGGGCTGCCTTTAGGTGAAACATCGCTCTTCTTTTGGCTGACTGAAGGATTTAAATAAAGAAAAGTCTTTTAGTTCACTTTTTAGTGAGGATCCAGCCCAGGAGGGAAACCTGGGGCCCACTTATACATCGCTGTAACTGTGTTGCTGATCTCAGTTTAGATTTTGTGTCATTTGAATCTGAATGATCTCTGACAACCCAGTCCTGAAAGACTTCTGCTATACAGTGTCCAGTCAAGGAAGAGGAATTCCTTGTTCAATATTCCAGCCGTATTTCAGTATTTAATATTTCTGTGTCTGAGAAATTCCCCTCCTCTTCTTAACTTACTTGTGAGAAGTTACTTCCTGATCTGTGCCAGACAGGTGGTTTACAGTCAAGGGAGCAGTTGTAAGATGAGCTTTCGGGGGAAATATGAGTGAATTTTTCATGTAGATATAATTTAAAATTATTATTTTTTGAAATGAGTGGGAAAAAAAAAAAAAAGGCCTTAGGACAATCCTCCATCCTGAAAACACACTTAAAATCAAATAGCGTGATACCTGAAGATGTGTTCCAGACCTTGAAGTGATGCATAAGACATGGGTTGGTTCCATCCTTCCCCAGCCACAGGCTGAAAATAAAACGAGGAGCTGCCTTTCCTGTCCCAGCTGCTCTCCTCCAGCAGGATCACGTTTCAGTGCCAACAACAACAGCTCCAGGCCATACAAATGAGCCTTCTCTTTTTCTCCCCTAAAAAGATCATTAGTATCAGCTCTAATACAATCTAACAGACTGCCAGGCAGATCTTTTCCCCTTGTAAAAGTTATGTGCAGCTGAGGGCTCAGTGGAATGAGAAAGCAAGCTGCAGAACATTCCAGCTCCCTGCTTTTCTCGGTTCCGTAATGTTGGAATAGTTCCGTATGTGTGAGAAAATCTTACCTATTTATCTGGTTCAGTAAGCAAACAGGATTTTCATGGCCCTGTGCAAATACATGCACACGCTGATAGCGCAGCAGAGGAGACAGTCACGCACCCTCACGCACTGTCCTGCCTGTGTTCACCTTTGTGTCCATTTTCTTTTTGCTAGCTTTTGTAAAACCCAAACCTTGTGTGTAAGGGACCCGACTTGGGTCATGTTGGGACCCTCGAACCGGGAGAAACACTGCTTTAGTTTTCAAGGGTATATTTGCAGGGTAAAATTGTCAGGAGCTTTTGCCCGTGCAAAAGTACTGTCCCAGGTTCAGGATCTGTGTATGAGGTATCCAAACAACAGGACAGGAATGAAAGCAGGCTGAGAATCCATCCAGTACTGCCCTTGAGAAGGTTGTGCGCTTTGGGGAATGGCCGTTGCAGAAATACTTGAGCAGATTTCCAGTTAGACACCGTGTTAGGAGCCTCGCAGGGGGCACACGTACCAACAGGAGAGGATCCACCGCAGCGCCTGCCCCGGGGCCTGGTGTGTATCCTCCTGGTTGTCACTAGAGGCCACCACACGCCTTCTGAAAGAGTTCTGCGTCCACATCTGCGTGGTACTTGCTGCGCCGGGAGGCTCCGTGCTGGAGCCTGAGCGCGGTTAATGAAATTCACAGATTACATAACAGAATTTCACATATTACCCACTTTTCTGCTCCTATATCCAGAAGAAAAATATTTTGCATAACTCTTGTGGCCAAATGTTTGAAGTAATATTTCTCTTCCCAGCCACGAGCTGTAATTACAGGAGTTTAGCCTTGTGTACGGCAGTGAGCTTGTAAGCAGTGGCAACAAGTACTACACAGCTGTCTAAATCTTGAAAGCTGAATTTCTAAGTACGGGTATGTGCATTATCCCTTTGAATTATGCCCCTTCCTTTATGACTAATGCTTGAGTATCTTAATTTTTAGTGAGCAGTAAACTCTAGACATGAAAGAAAAGGTTTCTTTGGGTTTGTTTTTACATCTTTCTTTTCCTGCATAGCAGCAATGTTATTTCCAGTGGAACGTGTAAGCTCACAGAATGTCTTGGTAGCTGAATTGCTTCCAGTGTGTTTGTTTTATGCATTTCATGCTTTAATGTCTTGTGTGCATGCTGCAGGGCTGCAGGGCTGAGCCGGTGTGGGGACCTTGTCTCTAAGAGCAGCAGACTATGAGTGTCTGCTCCAGAGAGGCACTGTAGAGCTGTCAGCCACTGCAGCTGGTTTGTTCCTCCTTCTTTTCCATGCCTGCTCCAAATAATTATTCCCCTCAATGCGAATACGTGTTTCTCAAATGATATTCCTCGTTTTCATTGCTTTCTATGGGGCCTAATAACAGCCTATCAAATGTCCTTTTGACTTGTCCTTAGGATGTTGGAAAGCAAAAAACAATTACCCCTGAAGTCTAGATAGTTATTGAAAGTGCCTTTGCCACAGCTGATGTTATGATTTTATGCCTTTAAGCTTCTGATGCATATTCAAACTTTCAAAAGGCAAATTAATATATCCAGAAGGAGCAGCCATGCACCTGCTTCACCATTAGGTCATGTCTAGTGCTATGAGCTGCTGTCTCAGGGGCAGCAGACTGTAGGATGTTGATGCTTCTGTTTAATATGATATTTGGGCAAACATCTTTTATGCCAGCCCCTGGATGTGTGGCTTAAGAGGCTCATTTCACTGTGGCCATACAGTTAAAAGTACCTCAAGAATCCACATTGAAAAGGAATGAAGAAATATACTGAGGAAGGAATTCTGAGGAAGCAATGCATACTGAAAATTCACGTGTCATTTCATAGAGCCAGAAGTATGGGCACAGTCAATAGTTAAGATGCTTTTGGTGTATAATTCTGGACATGGGGAGGACGGGGCGTGCAGGCCTCTCAAGCCTTATTCTTCCCTTGCTTCCCTGTTTATAGATCCTTCCCTTTGCTAAATGATTCATCCACAGGACCAGGCATCTCCCAGCAAAACTGTAGAAACCTTTATAGGTCAGGGCGTGGACATTGTGAAATGTTTTACCGGCTCTTCTACCTATTCTCTCTCCTTCAATAATAGCATGTGAACAGTGGTTTTAGCAGTGCTATAAATGCTGGATTCTCTTTTCTTCTCTTTCTGAAACAACTTCATTAACTCTGCACCTGGATTAACAAGGCAGCAGAAAGCAGGAATTTTGCATTCTACAGAAATATCTTGTTCATAAATGAGAAAGAAACCTGCCAATGTGTGGCCACATCACCAGAAGGAATGTGTGATTAATAGCACAAACCGCTGTGGCATTACCTCACTGCAGACTTCTTCCAGGGGATCAACAATTCACTTACCAAAGCTGCATATTGTAATATACCTTAATAAGTTTTACCATTTCTACAAGTGAAATGAGCTCTGACTCATACATGTCCTGGAGTGCAGTCAAGTCTGTTATAAATCACCTTGGAGGATTATTTAGTGCAGGACTTCCTTAAATGGCAGGTGAAACTACAAGCAGTGATTTGTGAATGCGGATGGTTTCAGCCTCCTTTTATAGACTGTGAGCTCCTGTGGCTTGTTAGTTTGCAGGAGTATTGTTACATCATTCCTTTAGGCTTAGAAAGGACATTCTCTTCTCTTGATATTTTTTTGTTATCCTATTCCATTTATGGGAAATAGTATACGTTCACCTCGAGTGGGTTATTTTGTGTGATACTTCAGACTTTTAGAACTGCAGTTTCTTTAGGCCTGGGTCAGTCACTGCTTTGATGTTGAAACAGCACTTCTGTGTATATTTAATACTGAAGCAGAATAAATCCCAGCTACTGGAGTTTAATCAGTTTTAATACAAAGTATTAATAAAACTATTTTTCAAGCAATACAGAATCACACTCCTTAAGGTTTCCTTTCCTTCGAGACACTGATCTGAGACTAAGAGAAAGGAGCACGTATTCCGTCTCTTTTTTAAAGTTTCACAAACAGTACAGCATCACCAAAGGCACCCAGGCCCAGTGCTCTGTATGGACTGATGAGTAGGGCTATTGGCACATGTACATTGAAGATCATCATCAGTGTGCAGCATCTTGCCCAGCAGTACACACTGGAAATGAATCTGTCAGGTTCTGTCTTCTGTGCCATCAGGTACAGAAAGTGTTGCAGTAACTAGAGAATGACTCTTGGGGAACTTATATTATCTAATAGCTGGGTAAGTAGAAGCTGTGAAGTGATGAAGTCTCATTTAGTCGCTATCAGTGACTTTCTCTGCAGCCTTGAGCAACTTGTATCATCTCTTTTCCAGTTTCTCAAGCAATAAAATGGGAATGATAATATTACCCCCCTTTATTATCTCCCTAACTTCATCTCTCGGCATGTTATGAGAATAGAATGGTACCAGTGCATGCAAGTGGTAAATATAAGTATCATTAGTTATTATGTAGGGTGCAGACATACCCTAATACATTTAGAAAAGCATAGCTTATCTGCCAGAACACAAGGTCAGAAATAATGAATAACCAGTAGATATGGGGCAACATATGGCTGGGGACATGATATCATAAACTGGAACAGAAAGGAAATCTGCAGTTCTACAGAGTATTCTAAAGCCATAAAAAATCCTCCAGAAATAACCCACTTTTGCCGTGGAATACTGCTTTTATTTAGAAACCAGAATGTAGCGTAACTAGTGTTTGTATGTCTAAGGACTGCCTGGTTTACTTCCTGTGTTAGAGCTATGGCCCTGTACTGATGTTTGTAAACAGAACAAACTGTGAGGGCAGTGTGAGCTGTGCTGGTCTGACCATTACCGAATGCACTGGCACAGGGGTGAGAGAAGGTTAAAGCCATCAGGGAAGTGGCATGGAAGGGGAATTCTGCTGCAGCTTGGCCAGTGTCGTTGGGAGTGTAGCCAGGCCTAACGCCGGAGTGTGCAGCATCTCTACCACTGTGTGAGGGGACACTAGGGCATGAGTAAAGGCAATGTATTGCTCAGGAATGTAAACGAAGGATGGGGGTGTTCTAGAAAGCATGTCCATTTTTTGTTTTTCCTTCTTTGCTTGTAGATTAGCACAAGCAGAACCTAGCACAGAGATACTTCCCTTTGATTTGGAAATAATAATTATTACTTGTATCACAGCAATTGGGTTATGCTCTGTAAATGTGATAAAGGAATATGGCTTTAAGTAACAGAGAAAACTGTTCAGGAAAACCTGGGCCCATTTTGTCCAGATGCTGCAAACGCCATGTCTGGCTTGTTGAATCTGGTAAGCCATAAGGAAGGACATTGTTAATTAGCCAGGAGTTACTAATCCTGTACTACAAGTTTTACCCAATTTAAAGAAACCATTAGGTAATCCATTCAATGCTTTTGGGATCTCTTTGTGCAACAAGGGTGGAGAGTTGGGGGGGGGGGGGGCAAAGGGGAGTCCTGAGCTGGTCCTAACATGCCAGTAGGAAAACATTGTATCACAGAGATGGACTTTGTTTATAATAAATCTGCATTTTCTTTGAAATTTTCACGTTCTTTTGTAAGCCTCGTTTCAAAGGAAAGCTGGGAGCGGGAATCCTGTCTGAGAGTGCCTTAGGAGCAGGTATGAAAGAGCACAATGACAGTTTTGCTCATGAATATGAGACTGCCCTGAACACACTGGTTTATATGCAGACATTGACTTTGGAATGCAAATCTGCACAGACATTCACTGTGCTCCGTTTTGTCTCTCTTCGTTCTGCTTTACAGTCTTCCTCTACCAGGCCTAATAATAGTCCTCTTTTTCTTGCTCAGTTTTTGGCTTTGTGTATCACTGGGAGTTCTGTTGCTATGAGGGTCTCCTGCTGGTCAGTGCTTGGGCTGGTGGGAGAAGGGGGACGAAGCTTGAACTTGGCTTAAGCAGTTGGGCCTCTCCTTTGCCCATAGCACATGCTGCATACACCACTCTGTCCTGACCACCGAGCCCATCACCAAACCCAGGGAACGTTAATGTGAAAGCAAATAACTGAAATGGCTTATTGAATTGAATGTGTCACTGAGAAAGAGTGAGAGTATCTGGAAAAGTGTTTGTGATCTTTGAAGGAAGGGGTGTAAAGGCAGTTCAGAAAAATTCTCTAAAGCTGAAGAACAAAGAAATGTTTCTGAGGTGACTGCTGCAGTAAAGTGAGTGTACTTTACAATAATGCTACTAATAATGCTGTTTTAAACGGTGACATTCAAATGTTGTTTATAGGGAAGGCTAATAGTTTTGCTTATGCAAATGTCACGTGTACCTTGTGTCACCTCTTGTCTTCTTTGTCATGTCCTTCCAATTTTATACCAATGAGATTTCTGCAGTCCTGACCTATGCCAGTAACCTGCCACTTGGGGCTGGTGCATGTGTAAGAAAAAGCAAAATAGGAAATTCCAATGACCAGAAGAAGTAATGGAAAAGAATTTATTGGCTGCAGTGAGGTATATGCTGAGAAACATAAGACCAGGAGAAAAGCTGAGAGATTATTCACTTTAAATTATAGTTAATTTGCAGAGCAATAAATGAATCACAGATGGAGATTCATGCCCCAGTGAGATGTACATAATACATATATTACCAGCTCAGCCAGTCCATTTTCATTGAATAGCTTTTCTTTGGCATTTTGATGACTAAAAGCTCTTTAAATTTACAATATCAGCTCTACCTAACTCTGTAGGGCACCTTTGATCCCTGCACACCATGTGAGGAGAGGTCTCTCCTCAGTAGGAGAGGACCCCTGTTTTACACACAGGGAGACCAACATACAGCACATAGGTGCACATAAGGGTTGTCAGAGCTCAAGCTGCCGAGAAAGCGAGGAGTCAGCAGAGCTTTCTATCATGCTTGCTGGTGGATCTCATTGATGGTGGAGGACACCACCTGCCCATTAACAGTGTCATGGACAATTGCTTTGATCTTTCGTTTGGTCAGCCCAGCATGTTCTGAAAGAAGAAGAGAGCTGAATTAGACAAGAAGCAACGCTGAGAGAAGCTGATGCAGGGAAAGCTTCATTTACAGTCATTTACCAGCTACCTCCTCAACTGATTTATCTTTACGTGTTGCCCTTTAGGTCAATACTTATTATTGCTCTTTGTGAAATGTATTGCCAGAAAGCCACCCCGAGTCTTGTCCAGGTCAGGGCAAATGAATAACACAGCTCCATCCCAGCCAATGCAAATCTAACTTCAGAGCAGATTCTCCTACATGTCTGTAGGTCATGCTCATGCTGGAATGTGAGTTTCCAGACATGCAGATTTACTGTTTGCTCTCAAGCCCTAACACAGTTTTAGTCACTAAATGGAGTCTCTGTGCCTCCTCCTATGCCATGAGAGCTTTAGTCCTGAGTCTGAGCTTTGCACTTGTGTTTGAGTAGCAGAGGTCATTCTGAAGCATGCAAAATAACTGGTCTGCAACCTTTCACAGCTCAGTCATGGAAGGGTAACATTATTCTGAGTAGAATTTGATTGGAAATAACAATAATGAAGAGTTTCTCTATAGAGAACAAAATAGGGGACTTCTACCTTTAGCTCTTGCATCACATTTTCTTGCGATCCTGTAAAGATAATGAAACAGAGAAAAAATGATGATTATGCTGATTTCCAGAAGTTCTCCATCCCCTTCTGCTCGCTGATTCTAAGGAGATCTCCCACCACTGGGAAAAGAGAAACAAATGATGCTTTTACACCACGAGAATTTTTCCTCTTGGGGTAGTCTCAGGTACTGATACTCTCTCCTGGAGCCAGTCCTGTGGACACTGGCTGTTGTTCTGCTGTGGGCAGCTGCCCTGTTCTGCCTGTTTTAAGAGTTCCTCAACCTGATCCCCCTTTGGCTTCTGACAAATAACCCTGTACTTGGTGCCGTGCTGCTGCCTCTCTGAGACTGTCAGCTCTAAAGGCTGCTAAGCTTCCTTGTTCTGATTTTGGGTAAAGAAGACAATACTCTGTGTACAAGGGGAGAGAACAAGCAGTAGAGGCACCGTGGGGATGGGGAGAGCAGCCAGCCCATCGGCGTCGGAATGTGCTCTGCCCATTTGTGTGCTTGTGACCAGCCAAAAAATATTGAAACTTGTTTTCAGGCTTCTTTTTGATCTAGAATTTGTTTGAAATATAGGAAATGGCTCTGAATTTTACTGAACTTGGCATTTTCTCCTTTGCTGAGGCAGGCATGCTGTGGGAATGTAGGGTTGTTTTTGTCTTTAATAAAAAATGATATTAATTTAGGTAATCCCAATCCCATGGATACAGGTTTCTCTGTATACCAAGTGGTTCAGGCTTTTTATTATGATCCATCCCATTAAAATACCAACCCTTGATGTAGGCTGGAACTCACAAGCTTTGATTAAGCATAAACAAACAAACAAATAAATAACCCGAATATGAGAACTCTCTTCTCATCTGTTCCAGTCCAGGCGGCTCTGCCTTACCCATCAGCATTCCCTTCCAGCAGCAGGCGGTAGGTGGAAATTTCCTTCTCCAGGCGGGTTTTGATCCCAAGAAGAACCTTGTATTGGTTATTTTGCTGCTTAATGTCATGACGAAGCTGGCTTAGGTCTTCCTCACACTTGGAGATGATCTGCTGCATGTTTTGAAGCGCAACAGCGTAGTAATTCCGAGTGTCAGCCAAGGTATCTTCCAGCATGTGTTTCTGACGGAGCAGATAATACCAATACCATGATTAGTGTTTATGTGGTAGTCACAAGGCAGAAATGCCAGCAAATTTGGTCTCTAGCTAAAAGATTGCAAAATTAAGACTGTGGTAATTTAAACACTCAGACATTTGCATGACTATTCCTGTGAAGACGGCAGGATCATAAGGCTCTGTCGTGTGTGCATAATGAGAGGCAAAACCTGAGTGATTTACCCCGCGTGGCTCTGCTCACAGGCTGCACCCCTGGAACTGGTGATTCTTTGTCTGTCTTGCATTTACTGTCCAGAATTGTACAGAAGTCTCCAAGCCATGAGTGTGTGAGCTGGAACCATACAAGAACTGAGTAACACTTTTGAAGATTTCCCACCATTTTTCACAGTTCATCTATTTCATGTATTATAATGGGGGTTATAAATATGAAATTTTACTACTGTCTGTCTTCTAGGACATATTTTCTTTCTAGATCATGGAGTCAGCTATCCCATGATCGTACCTCTTATTTTGTTCTAAGGAGAGACATAAGGTTTTCCCTTCTTGGCGATGGTCTCAAATCTATTTTACATATTCTGGTAAAGTCAAGTGTGGTCCAAATTTCACAGCAATTTCACTGATACTTTAATAACTACAGTGAAGTTATGCTGCACTATGGGTTTAAATGAAGAGTTGGTTCACGACTGTTTCTGAGAATATACGAAGTAAGCAGCCAGAGATGTCTGCAGTTGATACCTTACTCATCTGTGCCTGCAGCTCGATGTCCAGGGACTGTAGCGTACGTGTGAGATCCTTGATCTCGGTCTCATTGCGCTGTATCTGCTCTGGGTTCGGGGTTGCTGCCAAAGACATCACTGCGCACTAGGGAGCAAAGGCAGGAGAAAAGCTTTCTGAGTTTGGTCACTTACATACAGCAACATCTGTGAAATGAGCAGAAAACAGCCATTACCTGTTCCTTGTACCAACTGTCCAGGCTTTGACGATTCTTTTCAATGATGGCTTCATAATCTTCTCTTATTTCTGCTAGAATCTTGGCTAAGTCTTCAGGAGGTGCTGCGTTTACTTTTACATTGACTTTGAAGTCTTGTGATGAGCGATTTGCTTCCATGTTCTATTCATATATTAGCAGAGGAAACAAGCAAACTTGTTTATGAAGGTGGAAGGTTTTCATCCCTGTCTTGTCTCCTTCAGTTCCGCCCTCTCACAAAATATCTCAAGTATTTTTTTATTATGGTAGGTTAATTGTTGTCTATATTCAGTTACCACTATTTGGAGAATTGATATATGAATAATACTGTGATGTGACTTATACCAGTGACTTACATCTGGTCCTTTGCAAAACTGTGCCAGAGAGCTCAGTAAAAGCCATGTGAGAAGATCTCTTCATAGAACATTGCTGGCAGATACATGCTTGCTGAAGCATTGCCATGTTTTATTTCTTTAACTATTAGGAACCCAAAACCTTTAATGAAAATCTAACAGTAATTTCATCTTTCTTCCCCTGTATGGTAATATTTATGGAACTGTAAGTTTACAGGAGAGCAATGTAAAAGGTCTGTGTAATTGTTAAAGGAATAATTGGATTAAAGCATATAATTACTGTGTAAACAACATAATTACAGGACAAGTCAAGCAGGTCTGGGAACATTCCTGTTGCTGTAGCACAATCTTATGTGCTAGGTACCATTTTCACAAGCACCCAGGCAAAGCAGCATTTCAGGGTATGACATCACGGCCTCCAAAATGCAGATCAAGACATCACAGCCTCCAAAATGCAGATCAACTGGCCAGACCGATGTCTCTGGTGGTTGCCCTGCTTCCAAGAACTGTTTTATTCCAGCTGTTCAGTAGTATCGTTGGCTGTAAGGATATAAGGATACTACAGCCAAAGGCAGCTTCACCTGCTGCTGTGTAACCCTCGTGTTTCTACCATCCCTTCTAATAGTCCATAGATCCTGAGTAGGATGTTTGGTTCTGCCTTAGGTAATAACTGAAAACAGCGTCCGATCAAGCAAAATGAAAACAGTGTCAAGCAGTGGTATTGTATATGTGGGAATAACAGGGCCCACAGGGCTATAGCTCCAGGAGGTTGCAGAGCAGTGTGTTTTTGGATAATTAATAGTATTATCTAATGACTGTGGTCAGGGTTTTGCAAGAATAAATCCTTTGACTTGATTTCAGCAACCATTCCTATTGGAATCAAGGTCTGTTTAGCCAGGTCAGCTGGCTGGTGTGAACTCGAGAGGTCCCTTCCTACCTCATCCACTCCTCTGTGCTCTGTGATTGTGTGAAATGATAGATCTAGAGTGGAGGAAAAGGTCTGTGGCAGTAACAATTCCTACTTACTTGCAATCTGTGTGGTTTTATATCTAAGTATTTCTGAGGACATTTCTGTCAAATACGTAAGATATTATTAGCTATGTATGACAGATGGATAGGTGACTAGAAAAGAGTGGGAGAAAATACAGCAATGTATTTTCTGTATCTCTGAAATCCCAGGTTAGTGGGTAAAACAGCACACAGTTTGTGCCTCATCTGGCTCTCATTGGCCTGTGTGGAAACACGGTTTGGTTCTGAATCATCAATCCCATTTATAGACTGTGGATCTTCCTCAAAGTTAATTACATGCTAGCAAAGATTTGTGTGATAGGGTTTTACCAAGTGGAACTTTTCCTACCTCCTCGTGGTCTTTCCTCCTGAGGATGTGCTCTTCTCTCAAGCCCTCGATTTCCATTTCCAAGTCTGTTGTAATAATGGTCAGGCCATCAAGCTCCTTCCGCAGGTTCTCCACATCAAGCTGCACTCCCTGCCTGCGCGACTTCTCTGCTTCATACCTTTGGGAGGGAAAAGAAGTCAGCTTGCTTGAGTCCTCTGTGTAGGGAACTAGAGAGAACAAAGCACCCAAGGAAACACATTCTGTTTCTAAAATATGTTCTTTGAATTTTCTTGCATAATCTTAATAATCAGATGGGTTTCATTACTGGGTTTCTTTCTTCATCACAGTTCCTCCTATAGCATATGAAATAATTGCTCTTTCTTTCATTTTCCTTTTTGTATTTTAACATTCACTGTGAAAGCTTTGAGAACATGCTTCTCAAAAGTTTGCCAGTGAAGATATGATAACAGCATCGACAATCAGTGCTTGCTATAGTTTTTCCAAACTGGTCACTTTTCAGTCCTTCAGAAAACAGGGAAAATGTAATGGAAGGCAGTTCTTAACATTCCTCTCTGACCTCTTGCAGTTTGCCACTTGTAGTGAGGTGGTCAGAAAGACTCCACCATGCCTTTCCTTGGGTATATGAAGCACTTTTGCTCCTCAGAATCTCTCCATTGGGCAATGGTAGGTTTTCTGCATTCAGACCCTCAGACTCATTTTGCAAGTTTCTCTTTGTTTCACGGCTGAATGATAATGGAGGAAGGGCCAGGCCCTTCAGCTGCAGTACTCAGAGGCTTTAGGTTTGCTACAATAGCACCCAAACCTGGGAGATTATTTGATAGCTCCTCATTATCTGTTCAAAATAAGACAAATCTTTATGACTTCTGAGAAGTCTGACTGAGGAAACTTGGAAGCAGAAGTTACTGCAGGACAGGTATTGCCTGTGGAGCTGGACGGAAGAGGTGGGACATACAGGAAATGGATTGGGAATGGACGGGGAAGTGCAGTGCAGGCAAGGGTTAATTTGTATTCCCAGGTGACAGTTTTAAGTGCCTTTTGTCACAAGTATCAAGTGTCTGCTGTAAAACCTGCTCTTCAGGACCTGAATTAAGTATCATAAACAGGGTGACTCAAGATCGTTCAGCAATCGTTTGTGGAGTTTGCATCCTTTTTATCCTTTCTGGATTCTTTTCCTGTTCTGCATTGGTTTTATTTGCCCAGTATCGCCAGTAAACCTCAGTAAAATCAGTTTCATATTGGATTATCTAGAAAAAGCCATATTTTGCTTAACCCTCTTTCCAACTTAATCAGGAAACCAAAGAAGAGCTTACTTGAGCCTGAAGTCTTCAGATGCCATGTTGGCGTTATCGATTTGTAAAAGGATACTGGCATTGGTGATCTTGCTATCCTCAATCTGGAAAACAGAGAATCCAACAGGAGACTCAGTGTTGCCCCATGGTGCTGGTGAATAACCTGTGCTGGGTTAGACTCCCTGCTGCTTGTAGGAAGCATCTAAACAGTAGAATTCCCATGTTACACAGAATACATGAATTAAGGTAGCTTAGTTTCCTGGTTCACTTAGATGTTTCTGTAGTTTTTGTCTATAATCTTAATTTCTCTTTGTCTTATTTTTCTGGATATGAAGCAGGATGAGTCCTCTTATTCCTGGCTAGGTAGAGTATATCAACAGTGTTACACAAACTTCACAGGGTATTACAGAATAACAATCACTGTCTTTCTCTCTTTTTGTGAACTGATTTTGTTTCTGATTAACATGGCTGGAAGAGCAGTCTTGGTCATCTTGAGGGCAAATTTCAGTGAGAATCATTAAGCTGTGTCTGAATATAATCTGAATGCTGTAATGAATCCTGTGCTAATCAGTAAGCATGTGCAGGGACACCTTGCTGCAGTGGCGATGGGGAGCAGAGGTGTAACAAGAATGGCAGGAGCCCTCCAGTCTATGATGTGCCTTAGTCTGGAGTTGCATGATTGTCATTTTGAGAATAACACTAGCATGTAGTTGTCATGGTCTATCCAACTATTCACCTATTCCTGTTATTCACTGTACTGAATCCTCCAGCAGTGTGGAAGGATTAATTCAGGTTTCTGCCTTTGCTTTGGGATGTTGATAATTGCCCTAAAAGTTGCAGGAGAGAGTGAATGGCATCATTAGTGTACTCTTCAGGCGCTGAAAAGGCTTGTAAGCCCTGTTAACACAAATAGCTTTGAACTGTAGATCTGAATACAACCCCCTCAGTGTTCCCGTCAAAATCTCTGAAAGAATTCTAGGAGGAACAGATACATAATTAGTAGGATCCGATAACTGAGGGATGTTGTGTCCTTTTCTAACGCACAGGGAGGAGAAGCAGGGTTGCAGTTTCAAGAGCTGCCTTCGCTCAGCGCTGACATAGCAAACCAAGGTGTGCTATGGCTGTGCAGAAATCATTAGCCATTTACAGAGCTCTCAGCACCTTGAACTAAAACTTCCCACACCTAAATGAATCACAGAGAAATGAGGAAACGACAAAATTGTCCTGAAGTGTCAAAAGTTTACCTCCCACTGTAAAGAAGAAGGTGCTGTGGAATGTTTTCACTAATCTGTTCACAGACTGCACATTCTTGGGCAATTAGCAGCACACCTTGAATCCTGCCCTGGGACATGATCAAGGCCAGCTGAAGAAGTGTAACAATCCCCTTCATGTGTTGCTGCCTGGAATTTGTTGTCGGAGAAGAGGCAATTCTTGAATCCATCACTTGAAAATGGTGTATTTTACCATGGAAGGTAACAAGGCAATGAGGAAGCAACATGTGAGTTCTCCACTTTGTGCCATTTCGTAATCAAAAAGCAACAAAGCAACAGTTACAGAAATGCTTTATGAGTCTGTGCTATCAAAGCAGTTGTCAGTGTCCTGTCACTCACTGGATGACACCCATTGCTATCCCAGCAACAGCACATTTCACATGTGGCTGTTTAGCTGGTTAGTATTACGCAGAATTCTTCATTACATCCCTCATGAGTATGGGTGCATCACTAATATCAACCCCCAAGCTTACAGCTAACCTGATTAAGAAGTCACACATAATTATATGTGAAATACACTCAGATTCCTTCTCAAACAGGTTTTTATCAAGAAGCCTTCCTGCACTGACTTCTTGTGTCCTTTTTCCAGCAGCATTGAGCCTGGCTCCTTGAGTGTTCTGTAAATCATTTTGCTACTTGAGTGGTATCAATCTTTGAATGAGACCCCTGAAGAACTGCTACTCTTTTACTGTGTATCAGGGTTCAAATGGCATCAGGCTGGAGTCAGGCGGCTTGTTGCTTCATCTGGCACATTTGTCCAGAACTCAGGCATCCGGGACAAAGTGTGGACCAAAATGCAGGACACAGATGATTATGTGCCTCCAAGTTTAGGCAGCCAGTATATCATAGATGTTCTGGGTTATTGGATGCAGGAACCTAGATTTTGTCTAAATTTCATTCTATGTACTCCATTAGTTTCACCTTTTTAATTAATGCTTGCTTTAATTACGGTTAATAATGAGATGCCATATTTTCACTCATTTTATTGGCTGTCATGTACTAATTGCAATAATTTATAGAGAAAGTAAAAATTCTGGGTTAAACCCCTGAGCTGTCGCCTGTAAATAACCCTTCACTAGCCCTTCCCAGCATGGGCACCGCAGCCGGGACAGCCCTGGCTCTCACAGGTGCCTAGAGCCAGCAGCAGCTCTTTAAGTGGTGAGGGTTCAAATTAAGTGGTTTGGGTACAGCCTATTCAAAAGTGAGGCTTTACCCCAGTCAGCACTATTCAGTCTTACTGTCTGTCTTCCTAAGTCTTATTAACGCCAGATCAATGTGAACACGTTTATATTCTCGATGAACAAGTTTTTATCTCTGCATCAATTGAAAAAACTCTGCTCAAGTGCTAGGGCTGGAGACAGATGACCTTTCCTTATCCTTAAAGCAGAACTAGGTGATGACAGTTCTGGCTCTCCTTCCACATTGTCTGTGGTCAGAGTGCCTCATCTTCTGCCTGGAGGCAACACATTTAACACCGAGCAGGGAGTTTGATTAAGTCCCTGGCCTTAGTCCCCAAAGCTGCGGGATAATGCCATCTCTAAACCCTCTTGAAAAACATTCCTCAGGGTCTTGAGAATGCCAAGTAACCATGTTAGAAAACGTAGAGCGAAAACTAAAGCACTGTGTTTGGAGTAGCTTTGAGTTTTGCCCCACATGGCTATGTAAAGTTAATGACACTGATTAGTCACACAGATGGTTCCAGTGCTAAGTATGTTCATTAGGAATCCTGATTAATACTGTGCTTGAATTTGAAGACACGTGAGTTTGGGAGATTGAAAGAGTTACTGTTGCATGTTAATATTAACGACTGGCAGGAACCAGAAATTCTCCTTTTAATTATAGTGAAAACATCCACAAGGAATTTGTCACTGCTATTTTCTTAATTACAATGAAGTATTTTTCCATCTGATTACATAAGCTCATTGGACCCAAAACTCCTGTAGTTTCATTGTCTGCCACCACAGGAATCAAAGAGCCAAAATGCAACAGTATGTCTAAAGAGAGCGCGCATGAAAGAAGGCAGGCTCTTCAGCTTGCCTGCTTTGTAATTTGCTTGAATACATGTGCAGTCAAAAAGACCAGCTTCTGCCAGATGTAGTTAACTCCAACCACAGTTTCATGTACAGAGATGAACTTGGCAGCAGCAGAACCCCTTTATGCTACAGCCCTTGCAGAACCCCCCTTTGCAATCTGCAACCTTTCTTTCCTTCTAGTACCCCACTCTCCTCCTTGGGAGCCCAAAGAATGTTCGGGCTCTGGTCCTGTACCCACTTGCATTAATATTTCTAGCACTGGAAAGGTTTTATTTAACTTTCTTTATAGGAAAGCCATCAGCATAAATGAGCACCCAGATTTCTTAAAAAAAGCACAGAATGACACAGTTACTTGCAGCTGGGACTTACCTGTCTTTGCATGTCAGTGACGTTTTGCTCGTATTGGTTGAAGTCATGCCTCTTGCCGTGAGACTTTGTCTTGTGCCACTCTAGGATGCAGCTTTCCAGCTGAGCATTAGCTGCTTCTAAGGAACGGACCTTGTCCAGATAGGCAGCCAAACGGTCATTCAGGTTTTGCATAGTCTGTTTCTCATTCCCACCCAGGAAGATGCTTTCCCCATGGTGCTCGCCGAAGCCTCCCCAAGGTGCCCCTCCTCCAGCAGCCAGCCAGAGGGGTCTGGCGGAGGAGAAGGAGGTTTGTGTGCTGCTGGCACCACCACCTGCACTTGACGGTCTGAAAGCAGTTCCTGGCTGGGCCAAACCACACCCTGAACTACCCCTGAGGGACCCAGAAGAAAATTGGAAAGGACCTTGGCTGGTGCTCATGTTAGCTCTGGTGTGAATCTAACCCAATGTTTGACTGACTACCGCTGAGCAGCTTCTTAGCCTTCCCTAAGCAGCTTTATGCCTTTTCCTGTGGGAGTTTCCCTTCGATGAATGACTACAGCAACAAGATTGTGTCATCATGAAACGTGCTTCCTCTTGGTCAATTCTGAAGCATTTATGAGGCTGCACACACTGTTGTTATTTGGAATCTCAGCCACATACCGGGCTGCTTTCCTTTTGGTTGTTTTGGTTTTGTTTTTTTCTTTCTCTTTTCATATGATAATGGTGAGGTGTGGCTACAATCAGGAGGTGTGGAACAGGATCAGCTCTGCCTCAGACTTTTCTCTAGCCCTGCAGTTAATGTGTTATGTTTTTCTGCGTATGAGGTGCAGAGGATCAGCCTGTTCCAGACTACATAGAGAGGATGGGGCTCTCAAGACCCTTTCTGTCTGTCGTATTTCTCAGACTCTAGTACTACAGCAGTTTGTGAATCCCAAAGCACATCCCATCAAGCTGTCCTTAAGGTACTGCACAGCTGCAGCCTGTGGGCAGCTTTAAGGAAGTTATCCAACATGTGCCATTTGACTAAAACTGCAGTCCAAAGTGAGTAAGGCTCAGCTAGTCCCTTCAGCAGTCCATCCCAGGTGAAGTACATGAGAATTAGGTACTTAACAATCTTTCCTATTGATTTTTTTTGTTATGATTTGAGGCGCCGTTGTATTTCCATAGTATTTTTGGAACACACAGTAATGCAGGTATGTGCTGTTACCAGTATCAATACTATGAAGATATTTATATGTTTAGCGATAGAAAATACTTAGAATATGAGATTGTAACAACACTGAAAGAATTCAAGTGATTGTTTAAAGCTGCCAGCCTGAAATATTGACCTGGCAATCAGGCAGGAAGAGTCTCTCTGAAGTTTCAGTGACTTGTGTCACACTTCATCAAACACAGAATGGGCAAGCCTGGCTTTGGCAAAGGTTTGTGGCTCCTTGTGCTGCTCAGGAGATGGTGAATGGGTTATTTGATTCATCCTCCTCAGAGGGAGAGGAGGGAGGAAGCATATGTGGGCAGAGGGGGGAAGCTGGCTGGACATGGGGTCTCAGGACCAGCCATGGTGCTGAGTTGGAGGCTCAGCTCTGTGACAAGCTTACCCAGCACTGTTACTCATTTGACTGAGTTGGTGGGACCGTGCAGACCAGTATTGCACCATCCTGGAAGAAACCTGAAGGAATCATTATTTTCTCTGTTTGTTTCACTTGAGGTTTTTCAGTAATACAGAACTGCTGCACTTCATCCCTCTCGGGATGCTTCCCAGTCCCCATCCTGGAAATGAGCAGGTCCTGAGCTCCTCCTTGTGGCTCTCCTCAGCTCTGCTCAGCACCTCTTGGTTTTCTTTTTACCAGTTACATTTCCATTGAGTACAGATTCATTCTTTCTCCTCATGCACTTCATTGTACAGAAATGCCAACACTTTTTAGCTCTGTGGGGGAAATGGATCACTGAAGATAGGCATTTGCAGTAAGTCCGAAGTTTGGCTATCACAGAATCTCCTGATAACAGCTACTGTTCATAGAGACAGTTCGGTGTCAGCCCTGGAGCTGGAGAGGTAGCAGAGCTTGAAGCACCAGCCAGAAAACTACGGCCTAAGCTGAAACTCAAAGAAATTCTAATAGAAGCAATGGGATCCTGGTGGTATTAGCTCATTCAGACTAATTTCAGACTGAATTTTCTAGCCTGGCAGTTCAGCCAGCTAATGTTCTCTGAAATATAACATTGAAATGTAACTACATATATATGTACATATTACTACATGAAAGAAAATGAATCCTTTGTTTCATGTGGAACTACTCAGTGGGATTCACAACTTGCCTGGCAGTGAGGCTGACAGTGTGTGACACAGAGCGGCCTCTCTCTTATTCCCCAGTAGTTTCATGGAATATGGAACCATCATGAAAAGCAGGATTGGGTTTTTTGCTGGCAAGTCATGCCCTGGCACAGAGGATGTGTTTCATCTGAAGCTCAACCCTTTCAAACTGGAAAAGTTGCCACACAGTTTTCATCAACGCTTGCTGAGGATCCATGGGAAAGACCAAAAAGCCACGGTATGGAATGGGAGCAACGGTGGGTGAAGAGATAACCCGCTGTCAGCAGATGGCACCATTGGATGGTGACTTACAGCCTCCGCTGGCTGGGAGCTGGCCTGGGCTGGCGGGACCGAGGCTGCCTGGTCCCTAGTGGCTTTGTTTGGGATTCCTACTTGTTTTACTGAATAGGAACATGAAAAGCGAACTACGCTGAATGTGTAGGCTGCAATTTAAGTATAGGCAGAATATTTGGACACCTTCATAGTACAGGTGAAGATCCAGCGGCCATCATTGGTTGATTCAGCTCCCCCATCAGCAATATAAATGGATCATTGCCTCAGGCCGAAGGATCTCTCTCTTGCTGTCTGATACAGATAAGAGTCACCTCATCTCTGGATCAGGAAAAATACCATTTGTACTCTTTGGTTTGGTTTTTTCTGGTAGATTGTGATGTTGCTTTGCTCTTTTCCATTCTTTCTGGTGGGAATACCAGCAGTGGCACACCAAAGGCCCTGCAGCCTCCTTTAGGATGCAGCTGTGAGGCTGAAGCCAGCAGCCTCGACAGTTTTGTTCTAAATGTCAGAAAATTGAAGACAGAAAAATAGTGGCTCTGAGAGGTTCGAAGGGAAATAAAATAGATAATTCTAGAAAAGGTACTAGAAATAGACATGATAGAAATTGTTCTAGAAATAGATAATTCTAGAAATGATACTATATTTGTAGATACTGTGATGTGGATTGAAATATGCAGCGATGAGGCTAACGACACATTTTCCAAATAGGTTCTATTAGCAAAATACAGCACTTATGGGAATGTTTTATATGCTTCTGAAGTCTTTACAAGTGTGGCTCTGCCATGACTCCAGTATAGCCTTGCAGACTGCCTGCTGTGCAGCAGTGGCACAGGCTGGTTTTGCTCATGTAGGGAAACCAAAACAGTCACAGCAAACTCTGCCTGAACAGTTCCATTTCCTCTGGACCTTGCCTGATGCTTCCTCAAGCACTGAAGGAATGTTGCCTTTTGGCTGCAGGAAGTGCAGGAACATAAATACATATGTGGAACAACATTAACGGCGCATTTTACTGTGCGTGAACTGTAGCGATGCTGTGTACCTGGAATTCAGAGTAAAGAGCCCAAGGACTGTTTGCGTTATCTTCTCAGGTATTTACTGATACTAGTTTCAGATTCATGGGGGAATCTAATGACACTTTATATGTGTTTGTTCATTATCGTCTTTATAATTCTTATTAAAGTTGTTCTTGCTGTTGTCGTTATGCATTACGCATACACCTGGGTCAGAGCAATCCCAGGCACAGCTACAGGCTGGGCAGAGAAGAGATTCAGAGCAGCCCTGTGCAGAAGGACTTGGGGATGTTGATCAATGAAAAGATGAACATGAGCCGGCTTCAGTGTGCGCTCGCAGCCCAGAAAGCCAAGCCGTATCCTGGGCTGCATCAACAGGAGCGTGACCAGCAGGTCGAGGGAGGTGATCCTGCCCCTCTGCTCTGCTCCTGTGAGACCTCACTTGGAGTATTGTGTGCAGTTCTGGTGTCCTCAATGTAAAAAGGACATGGAACTGTTGGAACAAGTCCAGAGGAGGCCATGAGGATGATCATGTGACTGGAGCACCTCCCGTATGAAGATAGGCTGAGAAAGTTGGGGCTGTTCAGCCTGGAGAAGAGAAGGCTGCGTGGAGACCCCAGAGCAGCCTTCCAGTGTCTGGAGGGGGCCTATAAGGATGCTGGGGAGGGACTCTTCATGAGGGACTGTAGTGATAGGACAAGGGGGAACGGGTTCAAACTGAAACAGGGGAAGTTTAGATTGGATATAAGGAAGAAGTTCTTTACTGTAAGGGTGGTGAGGCACTGGAATGGGTTGCCCAGGGAAGTTGTGAATGCTCCATCCCTGGCAGTGTTCAAGGCCAGGCTGGACAGAGCCTTGGGTGGCATGGTTTAGTGTGAGGTGTCCCTGCCCATGGCAGGGGGGTTGGAACTGGATGATCTTAAGGTTCTTTCCAACCCTGACTATTCTATGATTCTATGATCTCTTGTGGGTGACAGGAAGCCCCATGTTAGGGTGGGTGTATGGTCGTGTGCATGGTAGAGTCATTCTGACCTCAAAAAAACAACATAGGCTGGATATACTTGCACAAGCAGAACAGCAGCTTTATTATGTAAGTTATTTTATAAAGAAACTATGTAGCTACAGAAGGAAAACAAGCTTGTCATCTCTGAGCGCAGAGTCACACAAGCAGGTAAAGAGGAGAGCAGGTTTAAGGACAGCTATCAAACTGGTACACATTCTTGGATTACATTCTTGTGATATGGCAGCAGTACAAGGGGATGATTTCTCTTAGCATTAGGCAGCATTCAGGCTGCGCTGCTTATATATGGTGCCATATGCAAGAGAGGATACTGTGGTTCTTTACTAGTATCTCCTGTCACGAGAAGAAGTATGTTTTCCATTATCTTCCACACTGATGCGAACTCTTCCGGTGCTTGCAGATGCTGTTGTGGGAGAAAACCAAAGTCAGTTAGGGAAAAGGCCACTGTAGTGCTAACACTGAGGAGCTTCATGATGGGGGGTTGTTTCTCATAAGAGCTTTTTCACATTCCAAAGAGGGAACTGCCTTTACATCTTATCTCTCTATTGGTCCTCATCCAGTAAATCCTAAGAGTGCACGTCACAAGTCAGATTTCAGTGTATCCTATATGGTGTGTGAATGAGAGGAATTTAGGAATCTTTGGGAGATTTTGGGAGGTTTTGGTAGTTTAGAATCCCGTGAGGAATTCATGCAGTCATTTTGGTAAGCTATTGGTTTCAAAAGTGCACATAAACTAGGATAAAGTATTGCATTTTTGTCTGGAAATGATAAGGAATGTGGTCATTGCAGACAGAATGGAATCTGTGTCAGTAAGAAGAAACCCTATTATTATTTAATAACTTCAGCCCCTCTTTAAATCAAAATTTTGCTTACCATCCTTCGGGTTCACTCCTGATATCCTGTAGAAAAGAAGAAATATTTGATCACTGACCATCACTGACCCTGCCCACTGAAACCCTTCAAGTGCCAAGGAAGTGCCATGGGTGCCCAGCCCTAATCTCACGCTGCTTCCTCCAATGGCTTGTTCCTCAGGTGTGTCCTTACTAGTACCATTGTTAAGGAGGTTTCTGCTCTGAAGGCCACTCCCAGGTACTCAGCAGGACATAGGAACAGCAGTCAGACGAGTTCTTGGTTCCGACAGGGCTCTCTGTGCTTCTCTTCTCAAAATGTCACAATCGAGAAACAATATAAGGAGCTGATGCCTCCTCAGAAATCAAAAGGAATTCCATGTATAGAGCAGATATGAGAAATGGTCACTAAAATATAGATTTGAGTAAAGTAACTGTAGTCTGTGCCAAGTTATTTTCTAGCTGGGTGTACTGGTGTATGAGTATGAGTATTTTCACCTCTGTGCAGAAGAGTAAAGCGCCAAAAGCTAAAGAAATACTGAGAACACGTTTTTAAAAGTTACGTCAGACTGAAGACCATGATTCCAGTGCAACAAGAGGATCATGCAAGACACACATAAGGTGCCTGGTGCCTTCTTTCATTCACTGTAGTCAAAATAGTTGCATTTATATTTCTAAACCATCAGCACAATTGATGTCGAGATTCAGCCTGAGTTACAGCAGCGCCTGGGACTTTGCTGGGCATCTGCTTTGCCAGAACTCCAAAGGCTGCATATGCAGTATGTACAATTTAGTGATCTGGAGTCAGCCTGGCAACCACAACTTACTGCTCTACAATGTGTCAGGCTATTAACCTTATCTAATCAGCATAGGGGTTGTGTATAGTTACGTACTGAGAGTCCTGGCCCTCCAGCAGCTGGCGGTAGGTGGCAATTTCCTGCTCCAGGCGGCTTTTGATGTCCATGAGCATTCTGTACTCCTGGTTCTGACGCTCCATGTCACACCGCAGTTCACTCAGTTGCTCCTCAACACTGGTGATGAGGGCCTGAATCTGGGCCAGCTGGGCGCAGTATCGGCCTTCTGTATCTCGCAGGCTGGCTTCCAGTCCAGCTTTCTGAAGTGGAATCATGCCAGAACAGGTTAGCACCCAGGTTTGTCCTGCAGAGGGGTAATCTGAGAAGAGGCAAGGGAGAGAGGGAGGGGAGAGTGTGCTAGCCGTGACTTGGGGTGCTCTTGGCACCGCTCCGTACCATGCTGAGCTGCGACTGGAGCTCAATCTCCAAGCTTTGGACCGTGCGTCTCAGTTCTGTGATCTCCGATTTGCTGGACTGTATCTGCTGTGTATGGGTGGCTACCTCACGGTTCAGCTCATCAGTCTGAAAGTTAAAAAAACCTGTAAAATCACATACATCTTGTGTAAAAAGGTTTTCAGTTATTTTGAGAAAAGGAGGAGCCCGTCCCATCTGCTGGCACAAGAAGAATGAGGCAATGCATTAGTTTGCTGATTTCCAGGTGTAACTATACCTGAGTGAAGAACCAGGCCTCAGCATCTTTACGGTTCTTCTCAGCCAGAGCTTCGTACTGCTCCCTCATCTCGGAGAGAATTCTAGTCAGGTCGATGCCAGGAGCCGCATCCATTTCCACGTTGATTGTTCCACTTAGCTGGCTTGAATACTCTTTCATTTCCTGCATGGGCAGAGGACATGAAAACATCAAGCTCCCTCTTCCCACATACTTTCTGCCATCAGCAATCCAGCCAGTGGCTGCAGTATGTTTATTATCCAGTATCAGTGGTGGAACACACATAATAACCTTTATCAAATTTTATTTCACATGCTTTTCTGCTCTCTTTGCACTGACACACAACACATATTTGCATGTAACCTGTAGGGATATTTCTTTTACTCAGCTTAACTCTCTCAGTGACATGTCATGTGCTTATGAATTTCACACTGAAACCAATAGGTCTGAGCAGTTTGGAATCAGAGAAATGCTTCTCAGGATGCACTTTGGATTATTTTAATGTTAGAGTTTTCTTCTTATTAAGCTGCAGTGCTGTCTGGGTTTTTTTGCTTGGATTTCCCCCTTCCCACCCTGAGAGTCGTAAATTCCAAAGGGAGGTAATTTCCTCTCTGCACTCTTAGGGACTCTCACCTCCTCATGGTTCTTCTTGAGGTACGCCAGCTCCTCCTTCAGTGTCTCAATCTGCATCTCCAGGTCAGCTCTGGCCAGGGTCAGCTCATCCAGGACCCTGCGCAGGCCGTTGATGTCGGACTCAACGTTCTGGCGCAGGAACAGCTCGTTCTCATACCTGTGGTTTGAAAAGGAAACAGGCACTGAAATATGTAAGAGTTTGTGTTCAGTAGAGTTATCAAACTATGAAATTGTGTAATGAGTGTAGGAGGAGCCGTGGGTTATTGATGAAAATTCTAAATTTCAGACTCTTTGAGAAAGAACTACTGCAACCCAACAGTGAGCTCTTCATGCCACTCTCTCCCTTTTAAGTGAAAATCCCAACCTGTGCCTATCTTATTCCCCCCTGTGATTTAGCCTAGTAAAAATAGGAGCATCACTAGAAAACTAAGGCATGAACTAGAATGTGTTATGTAAGCAGCTTAGTGAGCTGGACACTGTGTTCTATCAGGTTTGTATTGCAAACGGATCCTTCAGCACGTGGATTCTGTTTGCCAGGGTTTTTCATCAGAAGTAATCAAGGAAAAATACCTATGAGAAAACTGTTTTGGGAGAGAAAGAATAGAGAAGCCCCATGTGCTTCACATAAACTTACTTCAGTCTGAAGTCATCTGCAGCCAGCCTAGCATTGTCAATCTCCAGAATGACTCTGGAATTGTCAACAGTAGCTGCAAGGATCTACAATGAAAGAAACATGGGAAAAGGTTCCTGTGAGTAACACCTTTGAGTGACCCAAATTATAGACATGATGAGGAAAGACCTTTGTACAACACCTCATCTTGCCTGCAGTGGGAATTATTTTGTCAGCCTTTGAGACCTACCTGTCACATTCTTTACTATTTGATTGCTGAATAAGTCTATTGATAATTCTAAACACATTTGGCACGTTTTGCTAACTTTTAGTGCAATCATTTTAATTTCTACACGCAGCACATTTTCAGTACAACAGATTTGGTTTTTAAATTGAGAAAAAGCTCCTCTTTTCTGCTAGAATGTTCATAACCACAAAATACCTGGTTGGAGAATTCAATCTGTATTTTGGGATTATTTTAGCTTATTTTAAAGAGGTGGAATATGCAGTCCCACAATTGTAATGCATCTCAGAACTCCCCTACAGATGAATGTGGTACCTTGTCTCGGAGATCCTCAATTATCTTGTAGTAATTGCTGTAGTCCCGGGCTGGGCTGCTGGGAGCTTGCTTCTGGTACCAGTCTCGGATTTTAACTTCGAGATCTGAATTTGCCTCTTCCAGTGCTCGCACCTTCTCCAGGTAGGAGGCCAGGCGGTCATTCAGGTTCTGCATAGTTATCTTTTCATTGCCAGAGAGAAGGCCATCTCCACCACCAAAGCCACCACCAACTTCAAAACCTCCACCGAAGCAAGAACCTCCACCAAAGCCAGCCCCTCCACCAAAGCCAGCCCCTCCACTGAAGCCAGCACCTCCACCGAAGCCACAGATTCCACCGCTACCAAAGCTACTGTAGCCTCCTCCACAGCTGCTGCCTAAACCAGAATACAAGCCCCCACCATATCCACCTCCTGCAGAGGAGACGCACCTAGCTGAAGAGATGGAGACACCCCTGCCACCAGACCCTCCGTGTATGCTTGGAGCACGGCAGGCTCCTCCCGCTCGGACTGAGGAAAGGCGAGAGCTACCACCACCCCCAAAGCCACCACCATAGGTGGAAGAAGAGCTCTGGATGAAGGAAGTAGCCATGGCTGCAGCACAAGGCGGCAGTAGGGTCAGGTGTTCGGCTTGGTGTGGAAGAGGAAGGTGTTGTGCCTTCAGTGCCCTGGTGCTTCTTTTATATCCTCAAGATAGGGTGTTGGGAGACAAACCCAATCTGCAGCCCTCCTTCCAAAATTTCTCCTCCCTAGAGGTGAGGCCAATTATGATGCCATTCCTCACAGCAGAGCTGGGGCTGGGGTTCTTTTCTTAATTAAACAAAAGGGATGATTCAGATGAGTGTTTTTTCTTCAGGCTATAGTTCTGAAACTTGGAGTTTACTTCTCTGACATTTAGGAATGGAAAAACAAAGTGAGTTCAGCCCCACCTACTTACCCAGTCACAGCCATCATGGGGGCTATTTTAAGAAAGTCAGCTTTTTCTGCAAACAAATTTGAAGTCAAATTCTCCTTTCATTGAAAAACGCTCAATCATCAGTTCTTCGCAGCATTATTTCTTCTTTTCCATCCACATTTTTCCCATTAAAAATTTGGCATTGAAGCTGGTATGTTCTTATTCCTGTTCTTGGCTTGGAACTAAACTAATATTTAGAGTTTGGAGTCTGAATGTTTTGTACAAAAGCACATCATCATAGCATTGCATGAGGAGTGGTTAGAATCCCTTGATGGACAAGGAAGAGCTAATGCTTGCGAAAGGGTCCAGAAGGGTAATACAAGACTGAAGTAATTAAATTAAAAGAAGAAACGTGGGAGGACTGAGTTCCTGCTTTTGGGAAATGAAAACAAATTGGGTTGGAGATGGAACTTCAGGTGGCAATAAATGTGTTTAATGCCAGGATGTGCTAGGAAATGAAGTAAGTCTGGAAACGAAGGTGTGAGAAGCAGAGAAGGGATACCCAAATCCTTCACTTCACGTGGGAGTTCAGCACACCAGCGTATTCCCCATTGAGTCACTTGCTAGGGAGGTTTGCAGGCAGTAACTCAATCCAACACTGCAAAATGAGGAGCAAACAGACTTGGGAGATTTTGAAGGGGTATGAACTGTCCAGTTGCCCTGTGTGTGTCGTGTGTGTGCAGAGCATGGCAGTGTGGAGAAAGAACTTGTTCTCTTTGCACAACCAGGTGACCTTCTGCAGGTGAAAGCCACAAGCTACAGCTGCAGAATTGAGGGTATGGGGAGACAAGAAATCCATACTGAGGGGCAGAGTGGTTTGGGAAAGCTGGCATGAAGTAAAGGAGGGAGAAACTGTCTCTGGGCTCTAGTTTGGAACCACCAAAATTAATTTAAAACAACTGTATGAGGATCTGTATATTTGCTAGCCACGGACTAAGGAGAGTGTTGGTTTTAGCACAGTTTGTATTGGTCCGTATCAACAGAGAATGAGCTCAGAATTCAGGATGGAATGACTGCAGAGAAACTGAGGCTGTTTCTGATGGCTGGAATAAACTGAAGGGGTTCTGTAGAGTAGCTGTGACTGTAATGCAGCCTTAGGGGAGCGTTCAGCCTTTTTGCTGGGAGAGGATCTGGATTTGGGAGGAAAGAAACATGGAAAATCCAGCTGCGATATGCAGGCACCCAGCACAGTTTGGAACATGTCCCCCCTTCCTCAGCCCGCTGGGAGAGATGGGGTGTTCCAGTGGTGAAACACATCTCAGACTGATCCTGGATCTCTGCCACAGCAGTTTGCTTTGGCTCTGGGGCAGATGAATGGTTCTGTGGTGCTTGCCAAATCTGTGTGTCTCCAAGAGTTGGTATCTGAGAAACGCGTTCAGACAAACCCCTCAAGATAAAAAAAGGCTCTTTAAGACCCCTGTGATGTGACTATGCTGAGGTGCGGGGACCCCCGCACTGCTCAATGGTGGCTGATCCCACCAGGAGCAGCATCAAATTCCATTGAATAGAACAATCCAGCAAAATCCCTTCTAGAAACCCCCGTAAACTTGCACGGGAAACTTTGGGGGTTTTTTCATCCAATCTTCTCACTCAGCCTTTCCAACTTCCCTGGAAGTTTGTGGTGAAACACACGTAGCCGTGCTTTTCAAAGAGCCCTAGGCACTATCCTAGATCCTTCTCAGATGAACACTTACAAAACCCAAGGAACAGATAGAAAGCTGTTTTTTTCCTGTAGAATATTTACTATTGGCAAAACTAAATCAAGCAGTCGGCACAGGTTATGTCCTGTAGCATAACCCGGGGATTTGGGGCTTTTCCCTTTTTCTGTAAACCAGCACTCAGCTCCTTCAGCATCCCCCATGATCGAAAGCTATTTCCAGCTTACGCCTTTAGTCTGTTCTCCCTCCCCTCGCTCTTCTCCCATGCCCTGATCCTGGTTGCAGCGCTTTCCCCAGTGCTCAGCAGTGAGGAGCCCCTCAGTTTCTGAGAGCTTTCCTGGAAGACGTCCCCAGACATGTCTGTGCTGCCCAAACTCCTTTAGTGCTTCTGTGACGGGATTAGGGGAGTTGACACACTTGAGCCTCTCCTTTCAGGAGGACAGAGAGTTCCATTCAAGAAGCAGCTTGTTTATCATCCCAATCTTTGCTGATAAAACTATCACTCAGATGTTACATACCTTTAGCAAACACCTTTTTTGTTTTGCTGAGCCAAACTCTAAAATTAGAGTCTCAGAGTGACTTTAAATTAAACATTTCACCAGAAATCCTTCACTGCCCTACAATTATGGGACAAAATCAATGAAAATATAAAATTAGGCTATAAAACCAAGAATTGGAGCCTTTTCAAGATTCTTCCAAGCCTCGGAAGCCCCCAATTTCTTTGGCATGATTTATGAATTCATTCAGTTCTTGGCACTTTGAACCTCTGAAACACTTTTGAACTGTTAACCTTTTAAACATCTTTTTCTCTAAACATGCATTTAATACAATCTTTGGAAACATATTTTTTTGGTCAAAATACAGATTTTAAAGTGAATTTATAACTTTTGGTTGCACTCTGGGTGTTCTTGTCAGGTTTTCCCATTTGCAGCTGGATGACACAGGAAATCTGCACCATCATCTCCAGCTCTGCCTGGTTTTGTCCCCACAGCTTGCTCTCAGGGAATGGGATTTGTTAGGTTTGAAAACCAAACCTGGACTTGTTTGTTCCTTTGCCTGGGAGGGATTCCAGGTCTGACCATTGTAGGGAATAAATTTGTAGGGAATTATTTATAGGGAATAAACTTGGTATAAAGCATTGGTTAGCAAGCTGTCAGCGCTCCGGACCAGCCTGCACTGGAGTATCAATGCGCAAGAGTTCTTTTCTCCTTGCTCTTCCAAAGGCATCACCATGTAAGTGGGTGATCTTCTGAGGAGCCACTTGCATCTCATGCATGCCAGCACTGCTGCCACTGCTCCCTTCTGATCCTGATCGTTTCCACCAAAGCACCTCCGACCCCCTGTTCTTTCCATCTTGTCCCCTTCTCTATGTGTCTGCTGGGTCTTACTTTTTGTGACTGTTCTTCTCTCCTGTCACAGTTTTTCCCTGTCACAGCAAAGCCACTGCTTGATGTCCTTATGGTGATTTCAAGAGGCTGAGCTGGGATTGTCCATGTCACTGCTTGATGGCTGATGTTGACAGGTCACCTGAGTCACCACTGAATCAACCCAAGCCCCAGCACCTCCCCACTGAAGAGAATTGCCCAACCCGGATAGAGCAGGTCCACAGCTTCAGGTGTTCCTTCCCTCCCAACACTCTGTTTGTCTGTAAGGAACATCTGATTAGGACCAAGGGTAGGCAGTAATTATTCCTTCCCAAGTCTGAGGAGAGAAGAGCTGAAGGATTTGATGATGTCTCCCTGAAACACAGGCCCTGAGATGTCCCGCTCTGGGGAGTTGTGGTTTTGGGGTCCCCTCAGTCTGGGCACGCTGCTGTTCCAGTATCACCCCTGGCTGGGGAGCTGCGTGACTGTGTGAAAGGGGAGGCACAATGGGAGAGGCCACAGCCATGGTTTTCTTTTAGCACAAACCCTGAAAAGTGTCCCTGGCTGTGAGCTGAGTGGTGGCAATGTGATTCGTGGCTTCTGGGGTCCTGAACCGAAAGTTCTGGGGACTGAGAGCTGGGCTGGGGCAGCCTGGAGAACAAGAAGGCTCCTTAAGGGGAGACCTTAGAGCAGCTCTAGTGCCTAAAGGGGCTACAAGAGACCTGGAGAGGGGCTTTGGACAAGGGCCTGCAGGGACAGGCCAAGGGGAATGTCTTTAACCTGCCCAAGGGGAGCTTGAGATGAGCTCTTAGGCAGAAGTTCTTCCCTGTGAGGGTGCTGAGGCGCTGGCACAGGGTGCCCAGAGAAGCTGTGGCTGCCCCATCCCAGGCAGTGTTCAAGGCCAGGTTGGACAAAGGGGCTTGGTGCAAGCTGCTCTGGTGGAAGGGGTCCCTGCCTGTGGCAGGTGGGTGGAACTGGATGAGCTTTAAGGTCTCTTCCAACCCAAATCACTCTGGCATTCTGTGGTTCTATGAAAAGTGATCACATTTAGAAATTCAGCTCAGATAATAATATCTTCTCAGTGGTGTGAGAGTGAAGGTGGCTAAAATTGATGCTAAGGGTTTGTTACCTCTGTGTGAACTCGGAAAGTGAGTGAAGTCTCCCAGCTGTTTCTCACTCTTTGTTTCTGCAGGAGTTATTTTCAAGTCATTTTAACAGCTTTACGTTTTCCCCTAACAAAACATCTCCCACCTCTTGCTTCTTGCCAGAATCTCTGAACACCTCAGTGCTGCTCTGCAGAGTGCACAGCCACTGTCGGTAGGAGCTGAGCTCCCTTTTATATCCCCCACTCTAAGGGGCTGAGGATGCCATTTCCTCCCTATTCAGAGCTCCCACCAGCAAGAGGGGCAGGAAGATGTTGGAGATGGAGCTTCAGCCGCTGTGAACATTAACCTCTTGGGGAGGCTGGCTGGCTGTTTGCTGCCTGATGAAAGCCAAACTTCAGGAATAATACCACAATAACCCCAAAGAAGCTAAGATTGCAGGAAAAGATCATCTTTATTAGAGTAGATACAGCAGTTCAGTACAGGAAAGATCTAGAACTAATTGAAAAGCTAACGCAAATCACAAACTAATCACCACTACATGATCAATCTACCAAAACTCAGTGTGGCCAAGAATTCTCTGTGCTTTAAGACAGTAATTTCCAGCAGTGCAGAGTGATTCCCCTCTGTTTCAATTGCCGTGTGGTGTCTGCTTTTTCTCACTTTGAGGGTGACATCTGGAGGATTTCAGAGCTGTTTTCTATCTGCCAGCTTGTCTCTTTTGTCTACAATAATAAGAGGAGAAAGAACAGTGATTACTTCAGTGTAACACACACACTGCAGTGGGCACTGAGCTTAGTTTATGTCTCATCTGTCATTCCCATCTCTCAGAAGCTTCTTCATAGCATCGATTTGAATCATACATCACCTCTACAATACAGCAGACCTTTAAAAGCTCAAGGCAAGTTTGACTTGCATGTTCATACAGTTCCCCTGAGCTGGCCAAGCTTAAATTCCTTGTACCCTTTCATGTCGGGGAATGATTAACCCTTTTGAGCTTTACTTGGTCTTTTCTATAGCATAGTCTGAGATTTTTTTTTGGATGTGTAACATCTTTTAAGGAGTGAAATCTGCTAAATTCTGCCCAGAGTCATAATTTGTTACTTATCAGATCTTTTTTTGTGACACAAATCAGTGCAGCAGCCCAGTCTCTGTAATGGACACAACTACCATAATGTACGATGTAAAGGTTTCCTGAAAGAGCAGGGATTCTTACCAGCAGTTCCAGAAGAGGAGCCAAACATCCTGTAGAACAGAGAGAGAACAGTTGAAAGGAAACATATGAAATGCTGCCTGGGATGAGACTGCGTGAAAGCAAATTCTCTACTATCAGTCGGGCGCATTTTGTATATGAACAGTGAAGGGATGGTCATCTCCATGCTCTCCCTTTCTGCTCAGGAGAGGGAGTTGTTGTAGGAAACATATCTTAACAACTGCAATGGGAAAAGAAAATTATGGAAAAGAAGGAATAGAGGAAATAAAAATCTTTCAACTCCTTCTTTTTGTTCCAGATTATGAGGTATTTTCCTCCTTGAGGCTTTCTGGGAACTGGCAGTAACTGGGTTCCCATGTGGGAGGTCCACTCCATGGCTGGCTGCGATGGCTTGTCTGCCCTCCCTTGAGAGTATACTCTTCCACATGGATTACTCTGAGGCAAGAGCTATTTAACTGGTAATGGGAAGTTTATGAGAACTTGGTCTTAATCCTTCGGTTCTGTAAAACATTACTGGCTGCACTGCTTCCTGAATGTCAAGCAGACAATTCCAAGTTCCCACTTTAACTGTTAGTTGTGTTTAACCTCTAGTGCTGCTTGTCATTTGCCTTTTTATTTAGCAGCTCTTTGAGGAGCTCAGTGTGAATGGGAATTGTAGCATTTATAGCTCCACCATGGTCCAGAAAAACTGTAGAAGCCCAGGACTGTTTCAGGTTGTATTTCCTGTGGTGCTGTGGCTAAGGAGCACCATGGCATGGGGCTAAGCAGAAAGGTTTTCTGCAGTGAGCAGTTACTTACTGGGACTCCTGGCCTTCCAGGAGCTGCCGATAAGTAGCAATCTCTTGCTCAAGTCGAGTCTTGATATCCATGAGGATCTTGTACTCGGTGTTCTGGCGCTCCATGTCACCTCGGAGCTCAGCCAGCTGCGCCTCGACGGTGCCAATGAGGCCCTGGATCTGCGCGAGCTGCGCGCTGTATCTCCCCTCCGTGTCTGCCAGGGTGCTCTCCAGAGCCGCTTTCTGTGTGCAGGGGAGTGGAGGGAGACCACATAAAGGTTGCAGCCAAATGCAGGACTGTGTGGAGGGAGGGGAATATGTACGGTTCCAGGGGGGATGCCCGTGCAGTGTGAATTGTAACGTACCATGCTGAGCTGGGACTGAAGTTCTATCTCCAGTCCTTGCAGGGTGCGTCTCAGGTCAGTGACTTCAGACTGGCTACTCTGAAGTTGCTCAGTGTTGATAGCGACTTCCCGGTTCAGCTCCTCAGTCTGAAACAGAGAATACGTTACAGGAGAAATATGGGGCCTCCAAGCAGAGGCCCTAAGGCTTGCTCAGCAGTTTTGTTCCCTGGATTGTTCTGGTATTTGTACAGTGGGGAGTTTTTTCTACCTTGCTGTGGAACCAGGCCTCAGCATCCTTCCTGTTCTTCTCAGCCATGACTTCATACTGGTCTCTCATGTCAGCCAGGATCTTGGACAGGTCGATGCCTGGAGCAGAATCCAGTTCAACACTGACTTCTCCAGCTATTTGCCCTCCCAGGGCACTCATTTCCTGTGTGGACATGGCAAAGGAAGACAAAAGAGGGTGCAATCATAAACTGAAAACATACAAACCTTCCATTCTTTTTGACTGACTCCCCTTAAATACTTGCAAGGGGATCTTTAGTTTCCCAGTCTACACAGAAACCTTTCCTTCACTGTTGGAGAGCCCAGGACAATCCTGGGGGACTCCCCATTTAAACATGCTGCTTTTCTAATGTCACTTTCACACTTTTTCTTACCTCCTCGTGGTTCTTCTTGAGGTAGGCCAGCTCCTCCTTCAGATTCTCTATCTGCAGCTCCAGGTCTGCCCTGGCCAGGGTCAGCTCATCCAGGACCCTGCGCAGGCCGTTGATGTCGGCCTCCACACTCATGCGCAGAGCCTGCTCCGTCTCAAACCTTGACAAAGCAAAGCCAAGCTGCTCAGGTGAGCCGACTGAGCCAGCCCACCATCACGCGCGTCACTTGCTGTAAATGATTCTGGGTTTGTGGGGTTTGTGATGTAGCAAATGTTGCCCTGCATTAAACTTTTCTCCACGTATCTTACACAATACAAAATTTTCCGTGGTGGAGATGGTGCTTTAAGCAAATACATAACGGGCTGAACTTCCAAGGACTGGTTCGAACTAGTGCTCATACGGAGGTTTTATAGGCATTCCTTTCTCTTTCACAGCTACTGCCCTTTGGCTCAACAAGGGGTTTCACTTCTTTCCTGTAGAAATGACTCACTTGGTTTTGAAGTCGTCAGCAGCCAGCCTGGCATTGTCAATCTGCAGGACCATCCTTGCGTTGTCGATAGTGGCATCGAGGATCTACAAACAAAAGGAGTTCATTGCTGAGGCTGAGACAACTGTGTGTGTTATCTCCTGCCTTGATGCGAAGATGAAAGAGTTAAGATCCTGGTTCGCTTGCAGCTGCACCAAATAAAAGTGTATTTCATTTGGTCTTGGTAGGGAAGTATCAATGATCTACAACAAATACATAGCACAGGTTTGTCACCACCCTTCAGCCATGAGTGTTGGGTATGGGTACATCCTCTTCCTCTTGTCTGACCTGTGAAGAGGCTTTTAGCTACAAGTCCCACAGTGAGACATAACCACGTGCTGTCTTAGAGGGAGAGGACTTAGGTGAGCCTCGGGGTAGGACTGCAGCAAGAAACCAGTTCCCTGCAGAGCTGCAGGGCAGCCAGGCCTGCAGACTCCTGCTAGCAGAAGCTGTTCTCATGACATGTTTCTTAGCAGTAGGAAGTGATTACAAGGTCTGTATGGTTTTAAAACAAATGCCATTTTTGTGTATCATAAACTATAGGAGGTCATATTCCATTTGCCCAGTCTCTGAACATGTTTTTATTTCCTAGAATATCCAGGACAGTGTTTATTGATTCTTCTAATGCCTCATGAAAGCCTCTGCAGGAAATTGTGTTAATTTAGAGATAATCCCTGTTAATTTTTACCTAGAAATCGTGTCTGGTTTTACCTGCCACTTCGAAAACTCAAAAGGTCACCCACAAAGCCATCAGGAGCAACATTTTCTCTCTCCTAACTAAGGGGAGTAAAAGACATAAGGAGAAAATCTCCTTGCTAGTTCTGCCTGTCCCGTTAGCTCAGGTTTCAATTCAGTACAGAATGTGAATGACTGAAGCAAGGAGAAAGTGTGGGAATGGTCATGACCTCCAGGCTGAGCTGGGAAAGCTGAACCTCCAGTTTTCATTCATTTATTTATATAGCTTAATCAGCTGCTACCTCTGTTTTCCCGGGTGTGCATCATCTCCAAGTAATCTGTTATCAGGTACCCATGAGCTGTTGGGGCAAATCCTACGTTTAGATGTGGGATTGATACTACATGTCTGCCACTTCCTTCTTGCATAAGCCAAATGTTTCAGCACCCACACTGCAATACTTCAGTTCCAGGCTTAAGGAAGTGAAGTGTGAAAGAAAAATAAATCTATGATGATGAAATTTTGAGCCACTATCTCCACATTTACAAAACTACTTCACAGATTTGTGGTGTTCCTGTTAAAGCAGTGTATGTGCCTTAGGTTCTTCAAGCTGTGTGGCATGTAGCACCTCACAGAGGTAGGCAGGTTGCTGCACTCTTTGACTATATTTATCAGAATATATATGGTCATGCATCTATTCAAAAGGTCATATATGTGTAGATGACCAGCAAGTGTGTATCTGTGTGCATATATAAATGCATAGATGCTTTTATCAGAGAATGAAGTACTAAGGCATCTCAGACTGACTGCTTTGCACATCCTCTCTGCTAATACTTGAAGAGTGTGTAATTCCGTGCTGATAATTCCCTTCCTTGCCCAGTCCCTGCATACTCATTTCATCTTCCTCTCCTTTCCAGACACTGCAATGCCTTCCGGGTGTTCTCGGGTTTTTATGCTTCCCACTTAAGTGCAAATCTAAGAAGATTTGAAATAAATATTAGCACCTACCTTGTCTCGAAGGTCTTCAATAGTGTTGTAATAAGCACTGTAGTCCCGAGCTGGGCCTGGGCCTTGTTTTTGGTACCAGTCTCGAATTTTAGTTTCAAGGTCCGAGTTGGCCTCTTCCAGAGCTCGCACCTTCTCCAGGTAGGATGCGAGGCGCTCGTTCAGGCTCTGCATAGTTGCCTTTTCATTGCCAGAGAGGAGGCCATCCACACCACCCAGACCTCCACCAAACCCACCACTAAAGCTGCTGCTGTAGCTGCTTCCATATCCCCCTCCCAAGCTACTTCCTAGGCCAGAAGAGACAAACCTAGCAGAAGAGACTGACACCCCTCGTCCACCAGAGCCCCCGTGGATGCTGGGGGCCCTGAAGGAGCCTCCGAACCGGGTTGAGGAGATGCCAGGTCCCCCGGCCACTGAAGAGGAAAATTGCCTGAAGCTGTAACTGGCCATGGTAAGAAACAGCAAGGACCTGACCAAAGCCTCGGCTCCCACAGTTGGTGATCCTGCAGCAGGAGTGTCTCTGCTCCCCCACCCCAGCTCTTTTATGCCTGCTACAATGGGAGTTGTCTCCAGAATGTGTTATCTGAGACCCATGGAATTTATCAGCCTTAAGCCTTCTGCCAGCACGGCAGTCCCTCTCATTGGTCAGCAGCAGTGCAGTGGGCTGTTTCTTTCCCAAATACCTTCACATACAGGTGCTGATTCCCTCCCCCTGACTGCTGCCTCTTGAGGCAGAAGGTGGGGTTCAGAGCAGGCCCCCCCCCGTGCGGGGAGCATTCTTCAGTCTAGTTACAGTTTAGCCACATGGAAACAAAGGGCCAGAGTGCCCGTCCCGCTGCAGCCAGCACCTACCCACAGCCAAGGCACACAAAGACTTTCTTCATGTGATCTCAGGAAAGAGTTTTAATACAGAGGGAGTTGGTAATCATTAGACTGATAACAGAGCTTTAAAGGAGCCCAAATGGTGAACAGCGTGTGTGGACCTGGATAGAACAGGTTCCCACCCCTCTGTATTCCTTACTTCCCCTCAGAAAAACTCTTTCAGAAGTAACATCTTCACTGTTTCTTTCTGCTCCTTGTTCCTTTTGGGCTGACAGTGGAAGAGGGGGGCTGGCAGAGAGCATGCCTGGTCTGAAGGATCCTGGTTTTCCTCAGAGGAGCTCTTTCAAGAAGGAGGAAGTGAGCTGCCCTTCAGGGAGGCACCAGAACCAGCAGAAATTCTGCTGCCACCAAGTGTTCCCACTAAACAGAACTTTGAGGCACAGATGCATGAAGTGATGTTTCAATGAGAAATCCATTTAATACCAACAGAAAGAATTAAAGATAAGCCCAGTGAAATGAGTACTCGGTGCGGGGGCCCTTCTACACCACCCATTAGTGCTGTGCTCATTGTGTACAGAGAGAAATGTCCAACTGCAGGGCAAATACAGGGTGGGTAAAAGAACAAATACACAGACTGGAAGCTGGCCAAGGCACCTGTTCAGCACCCCTGTTGGTCTGTATCTAATTCTGAGGCTGGAGCAGGAAGAGGAATTGTGCAGTGACTCAGGCACACAATGTAGTGCTTGATACATACAAATGCAGTGTGTAAACCAAGCTCCATTGGGCTGTGCAGCCTGGGCACAGCACAGCCCAGTGCATTTCTTTCTGCAGAGGCTGTACAGCCTTTCCTAAGGTGTACAGGAACCCTTCAATTTGTCATTCAGATCTCCTGTAGATCTGAGTGTCCTCCTCAGCCCTGGGTAGGAAAAACCAGCCCAGCAGGTAACTGTTCCAAGGCTTGTGCATAGGTGGAATAATAGCCGCAGACAGTTGCCATCTGCCTGCAGACAGGAGAGCTTCAGAAGAACAGGTATTTCATTGTTAAACATTAAATCCACAGTTAGAGTATACCATGTGCTTTTCTTCACTGAACAGCCGTGTGAGAAGCTTAAAGAACAGATACCAGTGTAGTCTGCTTCATCTCTTGCTGCAAGGAGAGAGGAACATCCTTCCCTCTTGATGCTCCTGCCTTGACTCCCATGCCAGGACCTCAAAGTAGTGTATTTTGGGTTTTGCAAAATAAAATGCACATGTGTGATGCTGTGTAATATGATCCAGTTCATGACAGCTGGGCTCTGGAAGTGCTCTGCATTCCCTCTGCTACCCCCTGAGTGAAGCAGCAATAGGCTGCACTGTGAGAACACTAACAGCGTGTGACAGCACGTTGGGTTTGCTTCAACACATGGGGAAAAAGTTCCCCCAACCTGAACTGAAATTCTTCATGGCAGCTTGGCAGTACACCTGGAAGTGTCAGGAGAGGGGCAGCTTGAGAGACACTGGCAAATGGAGTAGGTATTGAGTCTTATTTATAGCACCAGATGTATCCTAAGCTTCCAGTATCAAATCAGTCTCTCAAGCAGCATTTTCACTAAAACCGCATCCTGAATTTTTAGAAAGCTTTTGGTTTTCTTTTAACTTTCCATCTGTCTTTTACCTCCATGGCTGCATGTGCTTGGTTTGGTTTGGACTCTCTGGAGGTGGTAGCATAAACTTAAAAGCTTGGAAAAGCCTTTAGTGCAGCCAAGTATTTGCTAAGAATGTGCTTTTATCATTCCATGTAGGTCTTTTTAGGTCTGCAATAACCCTAATTTATTACAGGGTCAGCTTTTCCCTAAAGAAAATACGAGGAATGGCTAACAGAGGGAATTTCCTTTATCTGCCTCTTATCTGAGGGAGATAAGCACATGAAGGAGAGACACATTTTTTCAGGTAAAGTCATCCAGAAGGCTGGTGGAAGCAGCCCACAGCTCAGCTCCTGCCTGAGGCCTGGTTCTGCTTCTCCTTTGCCTGCTCTGTGTTACTTGTCACTGCTGCTCTGTCAGTGTTCACATTCAGGGTATTTTTATTCATTGCCCTGAAAACCATTTTTTATTGTCCTTGAGTGACACTGGTTATACTTCACTCTTCTCACATCCTGCTAAATTTGCTTCCAGGGGTTGCCAATGCACTTACAATAAAATGAACTCTGTGAACATTCTAACTTACTTTATCAGTGCCTGAGATTCCACAAATGCCTCTGTGGATGAATGAGCAAAGCCAGGTTATCGTTCTGAATTCACCTTGTAAATCTTCAAGTGTTTATCCCTTCAGAGCATTCATTCTTTCTGCCTCTGCTTCCATCAGTGAAAATGAGCTTCTGGACTCTTCTGTGTGCACATTCTCAGTCTTCATCTCTTGCTCATGAAAGCTTTGGCTGTTCCACCCTGCTGATCATGTCATTTGCCTTCTTAAAATGCCTGCTTTACACGCTTTGCTCTCCTGCTGAAGATCATGGTCATGAAACCTTTGAATCACTTTAATTCAAACACAAGACTTTCTGGTTTGTTTTCTCGTTCAACCTTGTCGTGAGCAGGACCAATGATAACAGGAAGTCCTCTGCAGCTGAGACTAAAATAACGGTTTTGAGTGTCAGCCGGAGGTACAATTCTTGGCTTTCGTGCTTTTATATCCCGTCATTAATCTTTTTCTTAATCCTCGCAAGCCTCGGTTTGCCATCTTTTCACCGAATGTGCCAGCAGATCCAAAGACAAGAGTGTTGATGTGCTGCGAGGCAGGTCCCAACACATGCACCTGGCTGGGAGCAGTTGGAAGGAGGGGGTGCAGGGGCAGGGAGCAGCAATGTTCTCTTCCTCAGAAATGCTAGTTTTGCAAAGCAGTGGGAATGTGATTTGGTGAAGAGACATGCACGAGGTGCCCTGTTTCTGCAGAGAAAGGGATGAGAAGTGAGGTCCTGGAAGGGATCAGCATGAGGAAAACACGCAACAGATCATAAAGAACTCAAAAACACTTCAATAACTGAGAGCAGTGTAAATACTTGAGTATCCTTGAAGCTGGACATGGTGCGTGCTTTTGCAATACCTCAGTATTGTCTCCGTTTCCCTAGAAACAGAAATACCTTTAAACTCTTGACTTCCCTCTCAATCCAGAACTGTAATTCTAGTGCACATCAGGGAGTGAAGTACCTGAGCTAGGAAAGGAAATAGATTTTCTTCTAGCAGGATTAAAACTGGTGTGGGAAGAAAGGATCAGTTAAGACACCAAGCTCTGATGAATAAAAGATAAGTCACTGGCTCTAGTTTTATACTTCCTTTACGCTGTTATCTGACTGGTAAATCTCAGCAAGGTATGATGGGGCTGGAAACTATTATTGAGTCCCAGGTCTAACTGCTGAGAGGCCAGGTTCCAAAAGTCAGGTTTCTGCAGGCAGCTCAACAGGCAGTGCCAAAAGCAAATAGACCGAACCTGTCCCTGGCTTCAGAGGAAGAAAGTCTGTGTTGGATGCTGGCCGGGCCAGCTGCAGCACTGCCTGATTCACATGCAGGAGGGGCCAGGGGGGGTTTCCCATAGGCCACATGGAAAATTCCTAATAAACAAAATATAATCCCAGAAACGTAGAGCAGACGGGATTTATACACGGAGAGATGAGCTGCTTTATTCTGTTTGTATCTGTAAAACATTTGGAGAGCACACTTGTGTTTTTATTATTTGTATCTATGGTTGTGGGTTCATATATGTGCATAGATTTGTATTCATATGCCCATATGTTATTATTTCTGTTAATAATTTTATGAGAACATACTCTGATCATTGTGACAATCCACAGCTTCCAGTAAGGGAAGAGATTTTGCTGGGTGAGCACGAAACATGTGCTGGATCAAGTTAGAAAATGAGGAGCTCTTTGTACCCTGCTGATGGATCCTCTCAGCTGGGCTGGGGCTCTGCTGATCCTACAGTGGTTTCAGACTGGCTTTTGCTTGAGAGAAGTTCTTAGAGTCTCCAGATCTCTGTTCGTTTCAGTGAGAAAACCCAATTGTGTTCCTCTATGAGGGCAAGTCCTGGAGCCACTGGTTTGAGGAGCTACTGCCAGGGAGGCGTTTTAAACCAGCTTCTTTTCCTGCTGCCTGTCCGCTCCCAGGAAGCATGTTCAGCAGCCCTGGGGTGTCAGCCCAGTGTGGCCGCACACCCCTGGGGACAGGAAGGGGGATTTCTAACTCTGCTGAACAGTCTGCTCTGTTTCAAACAGGAGTAGCTTACAGGCAGTGTCACAGTCAGTGTGTTTTGGGTGCGTTCCCTTCCTGGCCAGCGCTGGCACTGAGACCTGTGGTTTTCCACCAGCCTCAGACACTTGGATTTAGCTTTAAATCTTTCTTTGAGCAAGAAGTAAGGTCTGTGTTGGCTGCCTAGAGATTTAGGGCAGCCCATCACCCCCAAATCAAGCTGATTGGAATACCTGCTTAGTGCCTTTTCACTCTTTTCTAATGGGTTCATCTTTAACAACTAATAAAACCTCTGGGATTCTGCTGACATGATTCCTAAGAGCATTTTCAACAGAAAGGAAGCATCAACGTTTGTTTAAAATCTTTTTGTTTGTGTGGAATCACAATGAACTTTCTGATTCTGCTGTAACTTTTGACAGTCTGACATAGGGTTGTGGGAAAGAACTGAACTCACAGGAGACGCATTGGATGAATAAGGCTGTGAACACCTTTGATCAGCAGCCTGGCTCCGGCTGCCAGGGCTGGAGAGCGCTGGAGCGTGTGCCAGGGGAAAGGTGTTCCCTGGAGCCAGCCTTCGCACGGCAGCTCTGAGCGTGGGCTCCTAAATGTGGCTCATTAGGAGTAATTGCAGCCTCCATAAACTGCTCTTCAGGCAGCACTAAACTAGTTACAGAAGTCAGCCCCAGCACTCTTGGAACTGCACGTTCACTGTAGCAGCCATCGGAGAGCATTTGCTCTTGATGCCTGTCATAGGCTGAGAATACGTAAGAAATGTGGAGGTTTGTTGGGATGTTGTGTATTGCATGAAACTTCATAGAAATGTCTCACTTGGAGCACAGTTAGGATTTTCCTACAGGAAGGTTTGAACTTGCTTAGCTTGCCTGCTGCTGTTTTCATGATGGCAGTAGGCTGGTAAATGTGAGGAGTATCATAGAAGCAGCTTCCTTTCACCTGATTTTTTACCAGAGGTGCAGTCAATCAGATTCTGTTTCCATCCCTTGAGGTGGGGAGTGCCAGGGGGACCCTGTCCTGCAAGGGCTGAGTGGAGTGAAGGGGCCTGGCCAAGCTGTGCCTGGGGGTACCACGTCCTTGGAGCTGGGAGTGCAAGAGACAAAGCTGCGAGACCCAGGAGCAACAGGCTGCTGTGCCTGTCAGCCTTTGGAAACAGCAGCATTCCCATGGGACTAGGCCCTGCATGGCCCCATCCAGCATGAGCTCCTCAGAGAATTCGGTCCACTCATTTCAGGTTCTTGGTTTGGTTTCTTCTTTACTTCCTCCTCTCATCTTCAGCAAACCGCCTGAAAATGTTGCATTGTGCAGGTGGGGATGATTAATTTCCAGAATTAAGAAACTCAAACACACCCAAAGATTATAACGTCCAAAATCTTTGGCAGTAGTGACAGCTCCAAATGTCGGTATCTCCACAGTCCCCCCTACAGGCCTCCTTTTTAAACACAGCAGCATTTAATTCAGCCTCGTCCGCCTGCTCCTCGCCAGGCTCCTGGCTGGCTGCGCCAGGCCCTGTCGCTGCTAAATGAGTTGACAATGGACACAAAGCAAATTCAGCCCTAACTCAGTGCATGAATGGACAATCCAAGAGGTTTGGACTGAATCTGAATTTGCTGATTTCATTTGGAATTAACGCAAAACCGTCAGGCAGAGTTATGTGAAACGTGTATTTCCCTGTCCCTTGTAATGAATTTATTTCTAGCCTTTTTATTGTCTGTTTGGTTTATTACCCCCTCTGGTATCACAGTGTTACTGCTATGAAAAACATCAATTTTATTCTTGTTTGAGCTATTCTTGCCTTGGCCCAACCACTTCCCAGGTCTGAGGCCTGAATTCAACTTTGAGACTGTTTTGAGCAGTTTCTGTCCCAAATCCTGTGGTATGTTTTCTGTATTTGTCACTAGAGGATGCTGTGGGAACCTCCACGCTCTGTGGCTGACTCAGAGGAAGCCAGTCCCTTGTACTGTGTTCTGCTGTGGGGTTAGTCCGGGGAGCAGAACTGCATTCCCTGGTGTTGACACTGCCAGTGCAGACTGACTCCAGCTCACCCTGTCTTGTGATGGGATTTGATATAACAGTGGGCAGATTATGCCCTGGTAAGTCCTGACTGGTAACTCCACCAAGTAAAGCCAAAGGAAAGCCAGAGGCTGTTGTGCTCAGCTCGGCTCAACCCAGCTCCTTCCTGGCATCAGAAACATTCTTTCTATTCCAGCTATGGCCAGAGAAGGTATTTCATCCCACAGTCCATTCTAGCTGGCTAATGCTGAGGTTTAGGCCTGGTTTTTGAGGTAATCAGCAGTGGTTGATACGAGAACATGGGGCATAAAACAGAGCATGAGCCTCTGTTAGCTTGGCCAGAGCATGAGTCCTGCTGTGACTCACGGGAGAGGCATTTTTGCTTCGACTTTACAAATCTCCTTTGTTTTCTAGGGAAATAGTTTCTCTGACTCATCTCTCTTTACTGCTGTGCTGAAAATTCAGATTTGGTTTGTAACAGGTCGAGAGTTTGATGCCTTTCTAAATAAATTCTCCAGGAAGGGGATGTTTTCCGCGACCTGAACCTGTCTGAAAACCAGTGGGCAAGTGGAAAGCTATTTGGCAGAATAAAATATTGCTTCTTGTGCTGCTCAGAGAACAATGAAGCTTGTGAGACCCACCCTGCGTTCCTGGGCGGCTGAGTCACTCACCCAGAGGTGGTGGACCCTGTTCAGCTGCTTTCTCCCACTGCAGATCAAAGGGTAAAAGACAGATTTGTGGGGTTTGAGTGAGATGTTGCACCCATTTGTCTTCCTCTGTCGAGCTCAAAGAATGTCAGTGTGTTACGGGAAGGGGAGCAAATTTAGTAGGAGTGGTTGAGCCTTGCCTCTGCCCTGCCGCCCTCCAGCCATCCCTCCAGAGCACTTTGAACCATGGAGCTGGAAATACTGGCCTAGGCAACAAGAGAACGCAATTCCTTTATTTGGAATCAGCAGATAAAGGACCTGAACCCAGATCATCCAACATGTCAGCAGGAATAATCCGAACAATGGAACTTAGTGTTATGTGGAGAGCTTCTTTTTCACACTCATCACCCATTTCCTGAACAAATCCTTTGCTTTTATTGAACAAGTTTAGGAAGAGCCCCTGTCTGGAAGCTGCCAGGAGAGGATTGATTTCTCCTTCAGTGACCCAAGTGAACATGGTTTTGATTTGACAAAAATTGCATGAAATGTTGGGGTTGATTTATCCTCATTGTTTCAGATCTGCTGCTGAACCGGCGGATCAGGGACTTGCACAGCCCTTGGATGCGCACTCTGAGAAGGGGTTTCACCCATCCCTCGTTCTTCCTACAGGTGTCACTCTTGAGTTTAACGTGAGTGTATTCCTTCCTCTCCGATCTTTTATCCCTACGTCACCTGATTGAGTTAGGATACACACATTTCTTTGCGACCATCTTGCACATACACCCAACCTTAATTTCTCCCTGAAGATATATCTCATTTAAATGCAATATTAATATACCAAAGAGATTGCCAGACACAGTTTTCTTTGAATTGCAGAAAAGTTTTATTAGCGGCAGAAAGCACATCAACTGCACTGCAGAGAAGTTCATGTACATGCGGTGACTGCACATGAAGCGCAGTATGAAAGGAAAAAGGAGATCATTTTAGAAGGGTCCTGGGAATGATTCATCTTGACTCCATGGATAACACATGCAGGGCAGTGTGTGCTGAGCAGGGGTGCAGTGCTGCTGTGTTTGGTGCTCTTGTGGCTTCTTCAACCAGAGAAGACCAGTGCATCAGTGGTGTCTTAGTACGCTCTTGACTGCCCTGTGGAATGGAAGAAGAAAGCATTGCTCTGATGGGGAAATCAAGAGTCTCTTGCAGCACTGACATTTCAAATGTATCCAGTATTTAAATGACCATCTCTGTTAGCAAAAGCCTGGGAAAGGAGCTTAGCCTGTTCCTGTAACTGCAGCTAAAACACCTTGAAATTAAGAGATTAGATTGTGAATGCTTTAATCCCCGTTGTGATTGCAAAAGGGGTGGTATTATCAGGAAAAGGGATGAGCCACAAAATGTGAAAGCCATGGAAACAGGATAAATTAGGATCCTCTTTGGAACATGTTTCTTACCTGCCTTGTCACCAGCTTGCCCGTGAGAGTAGGAAGTAGAATAAGAAGTGTGGGAGGACATTCCCCCTCCTTGGAGAGCTCCTTGAGATGTTCTGTGCAAAGAAAGGAGATTTAATGAAGGGAATGATAAATACATTCACAAACAGCTGCTGTGACCTGATATGCAGGTAGCAGCTCAGCCTTTCCTGGAGCTTGCCAATACTTCTTTATGTTGTATATTTTGTTCCCTTCAGCTCTGTTTTGCTAGCAAATGGTAGAAGCAGAAATAACAAAAGCCTGTGGAAATAACTCTTATCCTCTCACAGCCCAGCTGTGCTTGCCCATCTGCTTATAGAAGGCAGCACAGGACAGTTTGCTTTTCCTCTGAAGGAATCGCTCTGCACAAAATGGGCCAAAAGGAGCAGTGAACTGAACATGTCACTAACTAACTGTGTGCTCGGCATTTTCCTCTATGTTTGATGTGCTTAGTAAGTTTATGTTATTCACATTTCAGTGCAGATCCTGAGAAAATATCTCTTGTATTTAGATTTCAACTACAGACTGGTAAGGTTCTGCTCTGGCTTCCGTGAGTCCCAGTAAAGAAAAGTTTGTAGTAGGATTTATGGCCTTATTTGCAAACAGAATACATACACAATGTCCTGCTGTCCCTCCTGCAGCAGAGCCCGGTACTGAGCAATCTCCTGCTCCAGGCGGGTCTTGATGCCCAGGAGCATCTTGTACTCCTGGTTCTGACTCTCCATCTCACAGCGGATGCTGGCCAGCTCCTCCTCTACAGAGTTGATCTGCCCTTGGATCTGTTGCAGCAGGCAGCCGTAGCGAGCTTCGGTTTCTGCCAAGGAGTTCTCCAGAGAGCCTTTCTGGAAGAGGGAATGCAGGAGTTGAGGAGCAGAGCTCTCCCCCGCCCGCTGTGAGGAGGGAAGGGCCCTCAGGCATCGTGCCCCACGTACCGTGCTGAGCTGCGCCTGCAGCTCGATCTCCAGGTTCTGCATGTCGCGCCTGAGCTCCGTGAGCTGGTGGCTGCTTGTCTGGATGTCCTGGCTGCTGGAAGTGACCTGGCGGTTGACTTCCTCGATCTGCAGGGGGCAAACGCCAAGCGCAGTTTGTGGGTGAGAAAGTCCCTTCAGGGGACTGACTTCACTTCAGGTCCACTTCAGGTGGGCTGACTGAGAGGCGAGGCAGGCGGGGAGCCTCTCCCCCTTTCAGCCTGTCCTCATGGAGACAGCCAAGTCACTGCTCCATAGATCCGGACATTCCACCCACCTTTGCCCTAGTCATTGCTCCCTGCATCAGAGCTACGTCCGTGCTCCATTGTGGGAGCAGAGCCATTGCTACATACCTTGACTTCATACCACTGCTCCACCTCTCTGCGGTTCTTGTCAATGATCTGCTCGTATTCGTTCCTGAGGTCATTCAGGATCTTTGTCAGGTCTTGGCCAGGGGCAGCATTGACCTCCACACTCACATCGCCTCCAGTCTGAGACTGCAGCTGCCTCATCTCCTGCCGAGAATAGGAGGAGAGAAGCGAAGAGGCCAGGTCATTGCTAGTGTTGGGGTCTGTGGTGAGAGCAGTGTGAAGGCACAAAGACACATGAGATTAGGCTGAATTGCCTTGATATGTGACTTTGGGAACCCTGAAGAATCGTACCTCCTCATGATTTCTCTTAAGAGCAATCAGCTCATCCTTCAGGGACTCGAGCTCGGATTCCAGGGAAGACCGAGTGCGAGTGAGATCATCCAGGATGTTTCTCAAGCCATTAATGTCAGCCTCCACAGTCTGACGGATGACCAACTCATTCTCATACCTGCACGGAAGAAAAAAGCAGCATTACACATTCATTTATTACAGTGTGTAGGCTTGATCACACCACTTGGGGCAGGGTTTCATACCCTGCTTTCAGGAGTCCCTTAAGATTCATGAAATGAACAACATGTAAGGTTCTGGAGAGGTACTCACTTCATCCGGAAGTCGTCAGCCGTCATCTTGCTGTTATCAATGTCCAGAACCATTTTGTCATTGTCCACAGTGGCAGCAATGATCTGCAAAAAGAAAAGATGGAGAGAAGTCTTTCTGTGTCCCAGACTTCCAGGAGAAGAGGAAAGAAGGCCCAAAGCTTTGGTAGGGTGTTGTTGAGGGTCTTGGAATTGTTTCCTGCAGTTATACAGGGCCCACAGAAAGTTATGCCATGCCGCAAGAAGTGGTGTAAGCAAGGTTTTGGCTTCCCCAGACATTCTAAGAAAAGAATATATTGACAGGGAAAGACCAGAAGAACTTTTGTGCTGGGAGATGCCCAACATTCTGGGCTTCTTCACTGTGAGTGTATAAGGAACAGTCCTTATACCTTGTCCCTGATGCTGTAATGTGTCTCATTTAAAAATAAGGCTGATTGTAAGGACAGACTTTGGTCCTTCCAGCTGGTTACTGGTGCTGTCCTACCTGGTTCTGGAGTTGTGCAATGGTGTCGTAGTAGGAGCTGTAGTCCTTTGAAACGCTAGGAGCTTGTTTCCTGTACCACTCCCGGATGTGTTGCTCCAGCTGAGCATTTTCTTCCTCCAGCCTTCGCACCTTGTCCAGGTAGTTGGCCAGGCGGTCATTGAGGTTCTGCATGGTGACCTTCTCATTGCCGTTGAGCAGGAGGTCCCCCCCGGCACCAAAGCCTCCTGCAAAGCCGCCACCAAAGCCCCCTCCCATGCAACCCCCAAAGCCCCCAGTGAGGCTGCCTGCGCTCATGCCCCCGCCATAGACAGTGCCACACGCTCCCCCCCCATAGCTGCCCCCGCCGATGACGGAGGAGGCATAGCGCCTGCAGGAGACGGAGGAGCTCCTGCCGCTGCCACCAGCGCAGGCACCGCCACCGCCGCCGCCGCCGCTGCGGTAAGAGGTGCTGGATGTTCTCTTGATGCTGCAGCTCATGGTGGAAGGAATCAGAGATTCAGCCCCAAATGCAAAGCCCGCTGCAAGCTTGATGGAGACAGTGCGACTGCAGGCTCTGTCCTCGCTGAGGGCATTTATAGCCTGCTGGGTGGGTGTCAGCTGAAGGCAGCCCGGCTTCCCAGGAGGTTTGCCAGCCCCAGCGCTCATGCCAAAAGTGATGTGCTAAGGGGAATTTCTTTTGGGGCTTGGGACAGCCCTCCCCAGAGGTATTGTGTCTGTGTGCTGATTCACCTGAAGCGCACACTGTAATTTCAGGTGGGTGGCTGTGTGTTAGATTTTGTTTCAGATAGTTTGTTGCTGGCTACTTAGTGGGAGACTCATTTTAATGGTTCTTCTTTGTTCTTTGGAGTCATTTCTTGTGCGCAAGTAGGTGGTGAAAGCACCACCTAGTTACTCTGTTTTAATGTCAGAGTTGAAGGAATATGAACTCAGGCACCCCAAGAGTGAGTCTTGTTCCATTTTACCTCCAGTACTGCCAGCGACTGACCCTTTTAGAAATGGAATCTCTATGAGTTTAGGTCCTTCTCCACAAAGAAAGCTCACCCTGGGTGCTGCCTTTCAGAGTGCTTCATGGTAAATCTCGATGGAATAACCTCTGTAGAAGCAATGATATTTCTGTTGTCACTCTGGTAGTATCACTTCCAGCAATTAACCTCATGTCTCACACAGTGATGGACACGTAGTGATGGAGTTTTGAAGTGGTGATTTGTGCAAATTTCCCCCCACTCACAGATTATTTTACACTGAAATAGATGTGTGTGATGGGTAAGGCATCACTGACTCTGTCCTGGGAGAGGAGAGCGAAAGGATTCATCTTTTTCCACTTAGCAAAATGGAGGCTCAGATGTTTATCAGCTTGCTCTCGAGGAAGGAGCTACCAGGCCTCTTTAAGATAAAGGACAGCCCTGCTCCCCCCATGAGAAAGGCATCATCTGGGTATGTGTATTTTAGCTAGAAACTAAGGGGTGCTTTTTATCTATGGAAGGCAAAAGTGTCTGGAAGCTGACTCCATTAAGGAAGCTTTGGATGGAAAAGAGAAAGAGTTTTGAGATTGACTGCGATCCACTGACGGCAGGGGTTTTATCCTCATAGCAGAGACGGCCCTCAGGACCCTTTGGATCCCCTCACCCTCTCTCTTGTCTCTCTAACACTGCAACTCGTGGAAAACATGAATTTTAAGCCTCTTAAGACAAGGGGCATCTTTGGAGGAGATTTAGCCTTTGATGAGACTTCATCTCAATATTCCTAGCTCATTTCACTGTTTGCTTCTGCGTTCATGATCTCGCTTGCACACAGTTTGCAGCTGTGGCTGGAGCAACATTCCCTCTCTTAGCAGCAAGGATTATGAGATCTGCGATGCGTGTTGTGGCTGACTGAAGACTTGTGGAAAACCATTTACCCTCCTCCTTGGTACCCCCCCACATTTTCATAGATATGCTGAAGATAATGCAACGCTTTGATCTTTATAGCTCTGGTTGTTCTTCTCTCGGGAGCTCCCTGCTGACCTGCCCGTCAGAAGCAGTTGCTTTGCATGTGTTATTGAGCCTGAGTCATCATTATTAAAAAATAAGAATTATTTTCTCACAGGGTGTGATTCCTTAGTCATATTTTCCTCATTAGATTGTTGAAATGCACCTTTCTTCTTTTCTATGAGATGCTTATTGCTGATTGGCATTAATGCCAGAGGTGTTGATTTTATGTCTGCTTCTCGGTAGTGTTGCACCATAACATCTGACCCAATGATTTCAGACGTTTCCCAATGCTGTCATTTCGTACCATCAGCAGTGTCCTGCCTGTTCTCTGTCTCTGTCCCTCTGTCCTTCTCTTCTTCTTTTTTCTTCTTTGAATAGCTGATCTAACTATGCTAACTGCTGTAACTGTATCACAGAGACTTAGACTCTCTATTCTGTAACTCTTAGGTGTTGCCATGTGTCCTGTACATTTTTGGCCCCCTATCCTGTGCACACAGTTCGTTGGTCTGAGATGGCTCTTGTCAGTCCGTTTGGACATGCCAATTGACTTCCCAGGCCACAGCCAGGTCTCCCAAGGTGCCATCCGCAGTCACAATCCCTGTAATAACAGAGAAAGTCAGAGGTTTTCTGGTATAGATGGATAGAGGCTCCTCAGCCCTCTGAGGAGGCTGTTAGAGCTTTGAAATCCTACCTGCCCCTGCAAGACTTTTTGCTCATAGTGCACCTTGGGAACATCTGTAAATGAGAAGTTTGTTTGTAGTGACAGTGTTATGAAGCCTTTCCAAGTGCTGGGCTTAGCTGGGAGAGAGTTAATTTCCTTCACAGCAGCTGGCATGGGCTGTGTTTTGGATGTGTGCTGGAAACAGCCTCGATGTTTTGGTTGCTGCTGAGCAGTGCTTACACAGCATCAAGGCCTCACCCCACTGGTGCATGGGTCGGGGGGCACAGGGAGCTGGGAGGGGACACAGCCGGGACAGGTGACCCCAAATGACCCAAGAGATATTCCAGATCATAGGGCATCATGCTCAGCATATAAAGCTGGGGGAGAAGCAGGAAGGGAGGACATTCAGAGTGATGGTGTTTGTCTTCCCAAGTAACCATTATGTGCGATGGAGCCCTGCTGTCCTGGAGATGGCTGAACACCCATCTGCCGATGGGAAGTGCTGAAGGAATTCCTTGGTTTACTCTCTAGGTAGCTTTTGCTTCACCTGTGGAACTGCCTTCATCTCAGCCCAGGAGTTTGCTCACATTTCCCCTCCTGATTCTCTTCCCATCCCGGGGGGGGGGTGTGCTGAGCAGCTGTGTGGGGCTGAGCTGCAGCTGGGTTACACCACACAAGTGCTGTTTACTCACTGGAGAAATTGGATGCAGAGCCACAAACAGATACTTTGCATTGGCAGAAGAACCAAAAGCAGTCAGTGGTTTTTGTAGAACCTAGGATGCCATTGCTGGATATGTCTTTAGTCACACAAGAGGGAGAGGACAGCCTCAGAAACAATTGCTGGTAATTAACTGTTCTACCACAAATGAGTCAACTGAGGTCTTGGTAAGAAGGGTGCTACTCCCATGAGTTTCATCAGGAGCTCCATCTGTGCCTTCCTCATCCATTGCCCATCACCCTTCAGCATCACTGCCCCATGCATTGCTTGGCTTTGTTCAGAGATGAGGGATTTCTGTTCCTGTCTCTTATGTAACTCCCTGGGATGGAGCCGTACCCTTGCACATGTGTAGCCCTACAGAAGTTCCCATGAAATGTGAGCTATTTTAATGCCGCAGTCCACCTACATTGATACCCAGTGGTCCTTCCTACCACTGGAAAAAGAAAAGTTTAGAAGTGATTCCCTGGGGAAATGAAGCTCTTTTCATATAGAAATCTTTTCCCATTCTCCTTCTCTCTACCTGTTAGAATATGCTGTTATTATCAACAATGTTAACTAATGGAATTCTAAATTCCTCCCTGCCAAAGCCCTTTTTTTCTTTCCTGTAGATCTTTTCAGAACAATAAGCAACTGTATTGCTTTTTCTAAGCACCGTGGATGAAGTGAAGTGAGTGCCAGGAGCAGACAGTGATACCAAGACACCCGATGGAGCATATGACAAGGTCTCTGGAGGATAAGGTGTGCTGTGCCTCTGGCCTGGCCATGGCATGTTCCCTGTGTTTTCCTGAGGCCAGCTGTACCCCCATGCTCAGATGGGAGTTATTGCCTCAGGAATCAGTGTGGGGGGAGAGGTGTTGAACTGTCAGTAGCAGGAGGGCTCCACCATGGGGCTAATCCTGCTGGCAGCTTCACAGCACACCCACTCCTTCCAGTCTGAAGAGTTTGCATAGCTTTGGTCTTGCAGATTTAACTTCAGGCTCTGCTTCGCAGAGACCCCGCACCTTACCTGGCAGTTCAGAAGGGGGAAAGGGAGTGCAGCTCCGACATTCCCGGCAGTTCGCTGCATGTGAAGGCTGTGGCTTTGATTATCCTGATACTTCTCTGTGCTTCTGGGGAATCAGAAGGAAGTAAAATAACCTTTCAGCACTTACTTACACACACTAACTGCAGTCTAAGCTTCCATAATCCCACCTCAAAAAAGATGTCTTAAGCTGTTCTGGCTATGTTAAGTACAGCTGAGACTTGAATTAATTCTGGCAGCCTTTGGAGATGAAAGTTGTGTTTGCATTTGCTTTACATCACTTTCTATACTATTAAAACCTGAAACGAGTTTTCCTTTCTTTGGAGAAGGGCTTTTATTCATAAGAATTCCTGATACTGGACTAAAATGTCCATTTGGAAGCCAAGTTTTTCAACATGAATAGAAAGTGTCTTCTTTGTGGATTCTTACCACAGACTGCAATCATAGCATTAATTGTGATTAATTGTGATTGTAATCCACATGATTATGGAAAGAAGACCTAAATAATACTCTTGCAACTTGTTTATGATGGGAAAACTTTTCATTTCATTACCCTGACAGAACAATACCCTCAGTCTTAATTGAAACAGCAGCTACTAGATTGATGGGTAAAGGGAACAGGCGTTTGAAACTGAAGGAGACCTGGTTGGTTTTGTGTGTCTATGGCGCAGTCATAGACTGAAAAGGGGCTTCACTGTGATCTTAAAAAGCAAAATACTGTATAAAATATTGGTTCTTAGGGTTGCCCTCTCACCTCCTGTTTTATTCCATATTTTATCTTCTTAAGCAGAAAAATTACGTATAGAAAATACTTTCAGCAGATTCAATGTCTCATTTCTCTAAGGCGTATCAGATGAGTGTACTGAGCAATTTGGTTTCTTGATATTATATTGGTATTTAAATTGAAAATTGTACCATAAACCTTAGGAATAGTTTTTGTGCTTGATACTGAGGGAAACGGGCACACTGCCTTGTGGCTGTATTGCCTAACAGAAGATAGCAATACGTAATTCTCTGCCTAGTCCAAGGTGGAGAAATATTTACTGTCAGGAGATCCATTGGGACTGGAACAACCTACACTGAGTCACATCTTCCCTTCGGAACTCTGGCTGTGTTCAGCTGAGTAAAGCCAGAGGTTAATGGGCTCAGATGAGTCATGGTAGTGGCACTGAGCACAATTTAGTACATTAACAGTTAATGACTCTTCAGAGAGTTCCCCTCATTGCGTTTTCTTTCTCCTTTCACTCTTCATTCCTAGTGTCTTTAGTGAACAGCAGCAGGGCAAGGGGTCAGGAAGGAATCCCTTAGTGGCTATTAGGAAACAATGTGGTAAATGGGTTGTAATTTCAGAGGAAGGAGAAGACTTGTGTCAAGAATTGATCAAGGGCCTATAGGGACAGGACAAGGGAGAATGGCTTTAACCTGACAGAAGGAGATTGAGGTGACATCTTGGGATGAAGTTATTATCTGAGCATGGTGTCCATTTTCTTAGTGTAAAATAGGTTGTCCTGAGTCTGTTACAAGGATGACTGACAGCCTGGTATGGGCTGGTGAGCTTGATAATACCCAGTCAAGTTTGTTCACATAACTTCCAGACACTGTTTTTTTGCATTGCAGAAGTACATTTTATTAGAAGCCGTGTTGCCAGCAGAATTGAAGCCCTTAAACTAAGAAGCAAAGGCAAGTTGAGCGAGGCAAGAGGTGCAGAATGGCAGGAGGTGATGAGGCAGAGGCAGGGGTGCACCATCCAAAGAGCTGCAGTTGCATCAGCCAGTGCTGCAGAAGCACTTGGTGCAGGCTCTCATGGTCCATGTCCAATGTGTCTGGTTGGAGGATGCCAGCGCTGGTGCTCTTGCTCTAGCACACTCTTGCCTGTCCTGTGTAAAGACAGAGCAAATCATGGCCTTAGGGGAGATCTGATCTTTCCTGCTGAACTTAATCCTTTCACCTAACGTGCTCTGTTAGCAAGAGAAGCTCAGTGGCTCGAAGCCCAGCACTACCTGTGGCACTTTCTCAGATCTGTATTTCTTTTTTTATTACAATTAGCAAAAAACCAAACCCAATCCTGCAAAGCTTCTAATCCGTAGTTTGTATTCATTAGGTAGTGGGAAGGGCAAGACTTACTGTATTTGAAGCCCTGATTCCTCTGTGACACAGCCAGTGAGGGTCCCTCACTCGTGGGTCTTACCCAGCCCAAATACAAACCTCTTTTCTGACAAAAAACATTGTAGTCATTGGGGCAGAAGTAACCCACTAAAAAGCATATCTTTACAAAGTGTTGTCTTACCTGACATGTCACCACACTGGGAATGAGAGTAGGAAGTAGAAGAATATGAATGGGAGGATTTTCCACCTCCGTGGAAAGCTGCTTGAGAGGCACTGTAAAAGGAGAGAAATTAATTCACCAAAAAAAGACCATAACCATTGGAAATTCAGTCAAAGAAGGTGTTGATGCAATTCCATGGACAAGAATTATCTATTAGCAATTAAGTACACAAGGATTTCTTCTATTCTCTTGTTATAATATGGAATACATACACAATGTCCTGCTGTCCCTCCTGCAGCAGAGCCCGGTACTGAGCAATCTCCTGCTCCAGGCGGGTCTTGATGCCCAGGAGCATCTTGTACTCCTGGTTCTGACTCTCCATCTCACAGCGGATGCTGGCCAGCTCCTCCTCTACAGAGTTGATCTGCCCTTGGATCTGTTGCAGCAGGCAGCCGTAGCGAGCTTCGGTTTCTGCCAAGGAGTTCTCCAGAGAGCCTTTCTGGAAGAGGGAATGCAGGAGTTGAGGAGCAGAGCTCTCCCCCGCCCGCTGTGAGGAGGGAAGGGCCCTCAGGCATCGTGCCCCACGTACCGTGCTGAGCTGCGCCTGCAGCTCGATCTCCAGGTTCTGCATGTCGCGCCTGAGCTCCGTGAGCTGGTGGCTGCTTGTCTGGATGTCCTGGCTGCTGGAAGTGACCTGGCGGTTGACTTCCTCGATCTGCAGGGGGCAAATGCCAAGCGCAGTTTGTAGGGTGAGAAAGTCCCTTCAGGGAGCAGGTGGACTGACTGAGAGGCGAGGCAGGCGGGGAGCCTCTCCCTTTCAGCCTGTCCTCATGGAGACAGCCAAGTCACTGCTCCATAGATCCGGACATTCCACCCACCTTTGCCCTAGTCATTGCTCCCTGCATCAGAGCTACGTCCGTGCTCCATTGTGGGAGCAGAGCCATTGCTACATACCTTGACTTCATACCACTGCTCCACCTCTCTGCGGTTCTTGTCAATGATCTGCTCGTATTCGTTCCTGAGGTCATTCAGGATCTTTGTCAGGTCTTGGCCAGGGGCAGCATTGACCTCCACACTCACATCGCCTCCAGTCTGAGACTGCAGCTGCCTCATCTCCTGCCGAGAATAGGAGGAGAGAAGCGAAGAGGCCAGGTCATTGCTAGTGTTGGGGTCTGTGGTGAGAGCAGTGTGAAGGCACAAAGGAATGACAATCACATGAGATTAGGCTGAATTGCCTTTGGGAACCCTGAGGAATAACCAGACTGTGTCTTGGACACGCTATTTATCATTGAATCGTACCTCCTCATGATTTCTCTTAAGAGCAATCAGCTCATCCTTCAGGGACTCGAGCTCAGATTCCAGGGAAGATCTAACCAGAGTCAGGTCATCCAGGAGATTTCTCAAGCCATTAATGTCAGCCTCCACAGTCTGACGGATGACCAGCTCATTCTCATACCTTTACCACAGGCAAGAGAGACAGAGAAAAGGAGAAATGAGATTATGACTGTCAGTGCCATACATCTTTCCAGTATCAGTATCCCAATAAAACATGAAGACTCAGTAACACCACTTAGGGAAGTGCTGCCTTGTCTCCTGAGGTTATGAGCAGGATTTGAAAGACATGCAAGGTTCTGGAGAGGTACTTACTTCATTCGGAAGTCATCAGCCGTCATCTTGCTGTTGTCAATGTCCAGAAGCATTCTGTTATTGTCCACTGTGGCAGCAATGATCTACAAAAGGGGAAGGTGAAGAGAAGTCTTTTTGTGTTCCAGACATCCAGAAGAAGAAAGAAGACCCAAAGCTTTGGTAGGATGTTGTTGAAGGTCTTGGAATTGTTTTTTGCAGTAATGCAGAGGCCATATGAGAGGGAAACACCTCAGATTTACTTTTCAAGGACACTTGGGCTATCGCCGACCATCCTCCTGAATCCCTACTCTTTGCTTCTATTTCTCAAGTTAGAGAAATGTCCCAAGGAATGTATTGAAGCCTTTTGCTGCAGTGTGCTTCTTCATGGTCTGTTTAACCTATTTTCCTGGTACTGGTGTAACCTCAATGTAAAAACAGCCTCGGTCCTTCCATCTAGTAGACATAGGAATGTGCAGAGACAAAGGGGGCTCAGATCTTGCAGTCCACGTGCTTTGGCTTTGTGCTCCATCCAGCTGAGCTGGGTGGGAGCAGGTGGAAGAACTGGAAACCACACACGCCTGGTTTGGAGCCACCTCTACAATGTGGGGTTTCAGCTCTCTGTGCCAGCAGGTCTGGGCCTGGTGGAGTACTCGGTGCCTTGGGCTGACCTCAGAGCACATCCCCTTTGCTCATGTTGGGCCCAAGAGGTGGGAGGCGCAGCTTAGCAGCTCCCTGCCTGAAGCAGCACCAGGAAGGCCACCCAGTAGCTCCCTTCCAGCCCTTTGGAGCTACTGTCAGAAGGCAGGAGGAGGGTCTTACAACGGAGAAGAGCATGTGGGAGATGGAGCCCCATTAGTCAGGGCTGTCCTACCTGGTTCTGGAGTTGTTCAATGGTCTGGTAATAGGAGCTGTAGTCCTTAGAAACGCTAGGAGCTTGTTTCCTGTACCACTCCCGGATGTGTTGCTCCAGCTGAGCATTTTCTTCCTCCAGCCTTCGCACCTTGTCCAGGTAGTTGGCCAGGCGGTCATTGAGGTTCTGCATGGTGACCTTCTCATTGCCGTTGAGCAGGAGGTCCCCCCCGGCACCAAAGCCTCCTGCAAAGCCGCCACCAAAGCCCCCTCCCATGCAACCCCCAAAGCCCCCAGTGAGGCTGCCTGCGCTCATGCCCCCGCCATAGACAGTGCCACACGCTCCCCCCCCATAGCTGCCCCCGCCGATGACGGAGGAGGCATAGCGCCTGCAGGAGACGGAGGAGCTCCTGCCGCTGCCACCAGCACAGGCACCGCCACCGCCGCCAGCCGCCGCTGCGGTAAGAGGTGCTGGATGTTCTCTTGATGCTGCAGCTCATGGTGGAAGGAATCAGAGATTCAGCCCCAAATGCAAAGCCCGCTGCAAGCTTGATGGAGACAGTGCGACTGCAGGCTCTGTCCTCGCTGAGGGCATTTATAGCCTGCTGGGTGGGTGTCAGCTGAAGGCAGCCCGGCTTCCCAGGAGGTTTGCCAGCCCCAGCGCTCATGCCAAAAGTGATGTGCTAATGAAATTTTGTCTGAGGTAAGGCAAACGCATTACCCTTCTCTTCAAGTATGTCTGTTGATTCACCTGAAGCATACACTATAATTCATGTGGGTGGCTCTTGGATATTTTGTTGGATAATATAATATCTCACAGCTTCTATTAATCTGGCAATATATCACCAGTAACTGGAGTTAATGACAGCTCCACCTTGGTCTGTCTCCTGCAGTCTTCTGGGTGGCGAAATTCCATCTTTCAGCCATTGCCTTCCTCTTGTGATCCCAGACAATGATTTGTACAACCAGCAGCCCAAGGGACTCTACACTCCTTCTGTTATTCACCACTTATACTGGCTGTTTGGAAATCTACTGTGATTTACTGAGATGAATTATTAGCTTTAAAAAGTGCATTCCATGGCTGTTATAGAGCAGAACTTCACACCGAACGTTTTACTCTCTTGTCACCTTTGATGCTTCTGAAGGTCCTGCTGGTATCTGGTGGAGGATGGTGATTGCAGTCACTTTGTTGTTGAAGAAGACTGGGTTACAGCCACACAATTAGTACTCAGCAAGGGAAAATGTATTTGACCTTTTCCTATCAAACAGCTATTTATTTTATTTTAGGAGTTTTAAATGGACCCGGAGGAAATTTGCAGGAGAAATCTTTGAAATTTCCTATTCTCATAATATATTAAAAATAGGCATTTCTCGGAATATGTCCTTGAATTATAGAATGCAGTAACAAATGAGTTTGATTCAAAGATATAGTGACTGAGATTAGATCTGGGAAAATATAATCATTATCTGAGTTGTTTCAGTGACTTGTTCCGTCACTGTACCGTGAGAGAGTGTCTTGCAACACACAACAGAGAAGGAAGCAGTTGTGTGTTTTTTTCCACTGCCTGTGCAGTGTGGGATGGTCACTGAGCCACCTTTTCCATCCTTGCCAAAGAAGCTCCCATGGAGCTGAGAAAAGCCTCAACAGAAACGAACTCGGGTTTCCAGCTGTGAGTGAAGCGCAGGCGTTGTAACTCCTGCAGAAGAGCCTCTGGCTGGTACAAAGGAAGCACAGGGAGGGATCTGCTGTGAATGACCACCTCAAAATCAGCTTATCCACGGAGAGAGAGGATGAATTCAATGTAGAAGTACTTCTGGAAGAGATTCTGTATTACAGGAGAAGAAATAAACTCATTAAAATTATCAAAGAAGAGCGAGAAGGGACTGAGTCACTTCATGCCTGAAGGGATGCACGAGAGGAAGGAGTGGGATGGTCTAAATCTGAAGGCAGCAGTGCCTGGATGTGCGCTCTGGGATGACCCTGACAGACCCCCCAGCCCGCTCGATCACTCCCCTCCTCAACTGGACAGGGGACAGAAGCATAACAAAAGGCTCGTGGGTTGCTGATAATGACAAGGAGGGATCACTCACCAGTTACTGTTGTGGGCAAAGCGGACTTAGCTCACCAAGGGGGTGCTGGGGAATCTCTGCTGTGGTGCCTGGAGCACTTCTTTCCCTCCTCCTTCACTGACCTTGGGCTCTGCAGGGCTGTTACTCTCACACATTCTCACTCCTCTTTCTGCCGGTGTTGCACAGTTTTTCCCTTTCATAAATACCTTATCCCAGAGGTGCTACCACCATCACTGATGGGCTCAGCCTTGGCCAGCAGTGGCTCTGTCTTGGAGCCTGCTGCATTGGCTCTGTTGGACATGGGGGAAGCTTCTCACATAAGTGACCCCTCTAGCCCCCATGCCAAACCCTTGATTTGCAAACCCAGTACAGTGCCCTGTGGGTGTAAAAAGAGCTGGGGCTGAAGTCCTGAGCAGAAGCACCTCTAGGATGTGCTTTGCTCTTGGCATGTACTGTCTGCTACTCAGCTTCTCCAGCACCCACTGGACCAGGCACTGAGGAAACTGCTTACAGACAAGATTCCTGCTTCCACCAGTCCTCTGATACATGCTTCTAATTCCCATACCAGTGACTTCCTCCTGAAAACCCTTTATTCCTTCTAAGTGGGTCTGTCACTAGTTGCTGTCTATATTCTGGCCCTTTCTGAACTTCACCGTGTGGTCTGTAGCACTTGGTGCCTGTGGGGCAGCAAGGTATTTACAAGACAGGAAAATAAACCCTCTTTAAAGGTTAAAGTGTGGATTGACATCCGTACAGGCAGTTGTAATGTACAAGGTGCATGAGGTAACAACGTAGTACCCTCTAGAGGGCCCCAGCAGGGTGCAGGTAGGTACTTTGACATCGCCTTTACTGTGAACATCCTCCCTCTCGGGATCATGTTGTAGTTGCTAAACCGAAGAACTAGAAATCACCATTAGTGGAATCGCATTCTTCTATTGTGTGTCACTGGAAGTATTTGTCACTGTTTAGCATTTTTTGTTAATTTGCTTCATAGCATGGGTCTTCCTATATCCAGAAGTAAATAGCCTCGGTATTTCTCCATGTAATTCATTTGCGCAGGTAGGAAGCACATATTGCTGTTAGCATTAGTGTTTTACGGGGGAGAATTTTGTTAAGATCCTGTAAATCATATTTCCTTTAATTTTTTTTCTTTTGCCTGTTCAAAACCAGACCCAGAGTTTGTGCATTTCCAGTTTAAACCAGTGAGTGTCAGTTAAATAGAATTGTTGACTTTACAGTTGTCATTTGTAACCATTCCTGTTTCTGTGTGTCAGGCCTGGATGGCCAGTGGTTTGATGTTAGCGCCGGTTTAGTGCTGTGCTAAGTTCTGCAGCCTGAGGCTCAACTGTCACTGAGCTTAGAGCTCAGCTCCACAAGAGTATCTGGCATGTAACTGAAAGGCAAAGGCACAGACCAGGATTCTCCAAGAAGATTAGAATCTGCCCTAAATGCCTAGAAATTGTGCTTTAACTCTAAATTTCATTAGCAGCTACTGTAATGTATCACCGGCTTTTCTGCCTAGAGGCATGTATTGCTGTGGCTTTGTCTTCTCTCTTTAAGTGCTTACAACCACAGATGGAAGAAAACCTGCACACAGGATTTGGTTGCATCAGACAGAAATGAAGTTTTATTAGCGACATTTTCCTCACACAGAGCAAGCCAAGTAACAACCAGGTTGAAGGTACAAAGCGAGTAGCTCAGGAGACAGTGATGGAAGCCATTGAAGTTCTGGGCTGAAGCAGCACACAGTGTGTGTGGCAGGAGGTTGAGCAGCCCCTCTGGGTAGCTCTGATGGGCCTTTTTGGATAGGTGGCATCAGCAAGGCTGAGGGACTGTGAAGAGCATCTGTTTCTTCAGGCGCAAGGGGATTATAGAGGATTCAAGCCAGTTTCAGTTTGAAAGGTGTTGCACTGTAGGATCCTCAAGGTATATTCTTAGTCAAAAGATTTTCTTCCATACCCTGTTTGGAAACAAAGCAGTCATTAACTTCTGCAGTGCTGGTACTGACTCTGAGGCACCGGTATCTACCAGACAGAAAAGAAGCTTGGTGGTGCGGTAGGTGACCATAAGCATACTGAAAGCATAAAGGAAAACCTCAGTGTGGTACAAGAGCTGGTGTCACCCACAAAACTGAATAGTAGTTGAATGTGTATTTCATAAGTGGAGTTGATCCTTTGCACACAAGTAGGAAAGAACTGTTAATAGAAGTAAATCTAACACTTCCCAGAAATGCCAGTTTATCCTCAGCACTGTTCACCTCCGGAACAGTCTGTTGATAGAGTGCCTGGATCAGTGAGGACAGGACTGAGAGACCAGCGTGCAGGTACAACAGGTCTCACCTTGGCTTTCACCGCCGCTCCTGCAGGAGTGAGACTGGGAAGATGAAGAGTAGGAGTGGGAACTGCTGACGCCTCCGGAGATCCTTCCTCCTCCTCCTCCTCCTCCAATGCTACTGCTTCCACCGCCGCTTCCCCCTCCTATTCCTCCAACTCCTCCTCCCGTTCCTCCTCCACAACTTCCTCCTCCCATTCCGCCGCCAGAGGAGATGCCACCACCTCCATATCCGCCACTCACGGCACCACCACCTCCATATCCACCGCTCATGCTACCACCTCCTCCTCTTCCTCCTCCTCCAGAAGAATATCCACCACCTCCTATTCTACCACCTCCCATTCCTCCTCCTATTCCTCCTGCTGGGATTCTGCAGAGAGAGAGAAAGGAGAAAAGAAGTTAATCATCAAATGCATTGTCTCTGTGACTGATTCACCAACCCAGGGTTCACACAGTGCTGTGCTCTTTTCCAGTTTACATACACAAGGTCCTGCTGCCCCTCCTCCAGCAGAGCCCGGTACTGAGCAATCTCCTGCTCCAGGCGGGTCTTGATGCCCAGGAGCATCTTGTACTCTTCATTCTGACTCTCCATCTCACAGCGGATGCTGGCCAGCTCCTCCTCCAAGGGGCCGATCATCCCCTGGATCTGCTGCAGCTGCATGTTGTAGCGACGTTCCGTGTCTTCCAGGTTGGACTGCAAAGAGTCCACCTGCAAAGGGAAAACACAAGATGGTGTTTATGGGAATGTGGCATGTTTAACTCCCTTTTGTGGAAAACTGGAGATCTTCACAAACCAGACAAAAAGTGTATCTTTGAAGATAAGTGATCTGGGTTCCCATTGTCTGAAGGTGGAGTGCTAAGTGTAACCACTCTTTCATTCTGGTGACACATGCAGCCTGTGTCACCAGTGAAACAGAAGCAGGAGTCTTCACTTACCATGCTGATCTGTGACTGCAGCTCAATTTCCAGGCTCTGATATTCACGTCTCAGCTCAGAGATCTGTTGATTGCTTGATTGTATCTCCTGGCCACTTGAGTGGACTTGTTGGTTAACTTCTTCCATCTGAAAAATTCACATACATAATTGAGGCTGGCTTGAAAAGTAAGAAGACATTGGGGGAGTTATCATGAAACACTGAGAAAGCAGCTAATAAGAATAAAGAGAGGTGCAACACAGACTGATGGTGTGTATTTCCCACATGCCACTCAGCTAACTCACTCTTGTAATTCACACAGACTTTCCCTGTGCTTTACCATATAACCTGTACATCTCTGGAACTGGCCTGTTCCAGTAAACTACTTAAAGTCATTTCAAGTTAATGTCCTTTAAATAATAGGTGATAAATTGTCTTTCCTCTGCTGGATAGAAATAGGGGCAGTTCTTTGTGAAAGATTTAGTAACCGACCCCCTGTGCTTTACCTTGGTTTCGTACCAGCTTTCCACCTCTCTCCGGTTGTTCTCAATGAGTCGTTCGTATTCGCTACGCATTTCATTCAGTTTTTCCATCAAATTGATGCCAGGAGTAGCATTGACTTCCACATTGACATCCCCACCAGACTGTGTCTGCAGACCCTTTATTTCCTGGGAAAAAGAAAACACAAAAGGTGAAGAGAAGGAGAAATGTCATGGCTTCAAGTAAAGGAAAAGGACTCAAATCCTCACACAGCCATGTTGCTTCTGCAAAGGGGCCTCATCAGGAAAGGGAACAATTCTGCCATTCCTAAGGCAAACTTCGCAGTGCACAACAGCCAGGCACCATGGACACATTGACCCGGACACGCACAAGGAATTCTCTGCAGCATGCTTTTTGTGAAAATCCTCTTATGTGTTTTTCTTCTCAATGGGAAATATCCCTGCAGGTAGTATCAGTATTTCCTTTTGACTCCTCCATATATTCTATCCAATTTTCCTTCCATGACTTCAGCAACAAAACTGTGCTTTGCAGTGGAGCTGGCTGTTCATTTCCCTGGCCTTATTCTGCCCATGTTGACCCATGTGTCTTATTGTAGTGGCTGTGGGCAGCTGTGGGTGCTGCACACTTCGAGAATCAAAGCCACTTTGTATCTATTTGAATGGTCGAAGCCACCAGCCAAAATCTGGTTACTGCTGGTGGAAGAAATGCACAGGAAATCCTCTCAGTGTTTTGTTGTTTTAAAGGGTGGAGAAACTTACCTCTTCATGGTTCCTCTTAAGATAGATCAGTTCCTCTTTCAGGGATTCAAACTGTGTCTCCAAGTCAGACCTGGCTAGAGTCAGCTGATCCAGAAGTGGGCGTAAGCCATTGATATCACTTGCCACACTCTGGTGGAGAGTATATTCTGTTTCATACCTGAACAACAGACAAGAGAGACAGTAAAAGTGCTGCCAGACCTCTTTGGTTGTGGGTTGATTGTGAACAGTTCCCATCAGTACATCCTTGGTGTTTAATCCCTTGCTCAGTTCTTAAAAGAAAGGTTCTTATTCTCTTTCCATCTTTAATATGTTTGCTTTCAGGAGAATTTCAATGAGATCTATATGGTGAGGATTATGCTTAAAAATCTGCATGCAACTATGGAGAAACTTAGAATGCAGTCCTGGAGATGGCACCTTCAGTCTCTTGTCTGGAAAAAATATTAATGAACAGCTAAACAAGTCATTCTCAGCATGCTTTCCCCAGCAATTCTTTGTTCTGTCACTGGAGCCAAGGGGCTGTAGCATCTACAAAGACAATATGAAGGGCAGAGGGGATAAAGGGAGGGAAAGACTCACTTCAGTCTGAAGTCATCCACAGTCATTCTGGTGTTGTCGATGTCAAGGAGGATCTTGTTAAGGTCCACATTTGCACCAACAATCTGAAAGGGAGAGGGCAGATGGATTCAGTCAGTTGTGTTTTCAGTCTGACACACAGAGAGAAGAAATTCCTGTGCAGTAATACAGCTCAGAATATCTTTATGGCAATGTCAATCCTGACTAATGCTGCAGGAGCCATGTATAGAGAATTTATTGCTTCCAATTAAAAGAAAGTGCCTTTGCTGTCAATTTTGGTTTACAAATGTCCATTTAAAATACCTTTTTGGAAAGGATAACTAAATCAATCCCCTATATTAAATAAAACAGTGGTAAAACAGAATTACCATTGCGTTTGGCAAACCACCATGTCATCTAGGATACATGGGACTCTTAGATGGCTGAGGACTAGAGTTAGACTAATGCACATAGAATCATAGAATCACAGAAAGGTTTGGGTTGGAAGGGACCTTAAACAATAGCATTGAGGAGAGCTCTGGACAGGCCCCATGATGAGCACTGACTTATGATGGGTGCTCGAGTAAAGATCTGTTGTTTCACCAAACCACGCTACCTGCACCGAATACAGGTGTGCCAGGATACATGTGTCGCCATGACAGAGAAAAACCGGGAGCCAGGTTTGTCACCACCCCAGCCTGCTTCCCACTGGCACAAAGGAGGGAACGTACTGCCCCAAACAGGGGAATTGTGCTGCAGGAGGCAAGTGCTCTTCTAATGAGAATCTGCTCAAAGGCAGTCACATTCCATCCTACCTGGTTCTGCAGTTCTTCAATGGTTCTGTAGTATTGGCTGTAGTCCCTGGCACTAGTGGGACCTTGATTCCTGTACCACTCCCTGATCAGTTGTTCCAGTTGAGAATTTTCTTCCTCCAAGCGTCGCACTTTATCCATATAAGAAGCCAGGCGATCGTTGAGGTTCTGCATGGTCAGCTTCTCATTCGTGGAGAGCAAGCCACCATCTTCACCAAACCCTATTCCACCAAAACTACCTCCTCCGTAGCCACCACCTCCAAAGCTGCCACCACCAAAGCCACCACTACCCCCAAAGCCACTAAATCCACCTCCACTGTATCCACCACCTCCAAAGCTACCTCCACCGAGGCCAGCTCCATAACCACCTCCCATTCCCCCAAAACTACCCCCACCTGATCCAAATCCTCCTCCTATACTTCCACAGCTCATCCCTCCTCCATAACTACCACCACTTATTCTCCCACCATAGCTACCGCGGCTAATCCTTCCACAACTGCCACTGCTGAAGCCACCTCCATAGCTGCTCCTGGAAACTCCTCCACCAAAGCTTCTCCCAGAAAAGCCTCCACCTCCTCCAGAAGAGGTGTATTTTCTAGAGGACACTGAGGAGTATCCACCAGACCTCCGCACTCCACAGCTGCTCCCCCCTCCACCACCTCCACCGCTATATCCTCCACCACCACCACCACCTCCACTGCTAATTCTAGTGGTACTAGTCGAGGACTTAGTGCCACAGCTCATGGTGCCAGCAGGTGAGTCTGACCGCAATCCCAAGTGGAGGTGCACAGCCTGATAAGAGTCAGGACTGTAAATTTTCATCCCCAGCTCTCTCTATTTATATTTTTGACAGTGGGTGTCACCATCAGGGTGTTTCCTTCTCCCAGGGCATTTACCAACCTTGTTGTTTGTGCCAAGAATAATTTGCTGAACACTATTTTTGTGCTGATATCTCACGCAATCTGGCCCATGGCTGGGTTCAGGGTGTTTGGTTAGGACCGAACATCTCACTTCTCTCGGCTGGCATTCTCATGGCATGGTCTCCAGAATGGGTTGCCTGTTGCCTCAAGCAGCCTGGATCTGCTTTAGGATGGAAAAGCCACTTTATACAGGATCCTGTTGAAGCTAATGGGAGACAATGTGTACTTCATGGACCTATACAGAAAGAGGGTTTGTTCTCAGTTCTCCCCTAAATGAAAGAAGATGAGGCTCAAATCTCTCATGTTAGACTGTGCATTATTTGTTCCATTATTAGTCTAACTTTCATTGCTGAGGTTCTTGCAGCTCCTATTGTCCTCTTGTTCTCTTTTGTTCTTTCATATTTTGTGCATTTAAGATCTACTCTGCTTATCTTCTTTTTCTCGCTCTACATGATAGAGTAAGAGCTTTCATACTAGGAGTGCGTAATTTGTCTGTTTCACTTGTCCAATCTGTGTATCCCTGCCATCACTTAGACAGCATATTTGTTTACATGAGAAGTCTGTTTCAAGCAGTGCAGTGGGATTCTTATTTAAAAATCAAAATCCTTCCTATGTGGAGGAAGTGACAGGGCAGCTCACTTGGGATTCCTAGGTCGATAGGCAAGTCCTAGAAATCAAAGGGGAAAAAAAGGCTTTTCTTCGTCAAAGAGCTGTGATCTAAGCTAGTAAGAAGGCTAAGGATACTTGAATTGTAATATAATGACAATTAGAGCACAATTAGGAGCTGAATTAATGTAGACAATGACCTATAAACTGCTGCGTAGGAAGTCCTTTTATGGTTTAATAGAAAACTGCTCATTTTCCCTGCTGTTACTGTGTCATATATGACAAGTGATAGAGTAATTATGTGGACTGCTCTTAATGCAGAGATCCTTGAGACTCTAAAATAGTCATCAGCGAGACAAGATGAAAGGCTTTTTGCAGTAGTCAATTGAAATCTGTTGAGACCACAAAAGAAATTCAACCATACAGCCTTGCACTGATCCCCAGAGTGGACTCGTGAGTGGTTTTTATCCCCATCCTTGTCCTGGGCACAAACTAAATATTCTGGTTCAAATGGTAGACTGAGATGAGCTCTTAGAGAGAAGCTCTTCCCTGTGAGGGTGCCCCATCCTTGGCAGTGTTCAAGGCCAGGTTGGACACAGGGGCTTGGAGCACCCTGCTCCAGTGGAATGTGTCCCTGCCCATGGCAGGGGGTGGAACTGGATGAGCTTTGAGTTTCCTTCCAGCACAGACCAGGCTGGGAGTTGATGAAAGGCAGAGTCTTCTTTCCTCAGCACCCACTTAGCTGCGTTCTTACACTGCAGGCTCGTATGAGAGATTTCCATCATATTTTTTAATACGGTAGAGACTTCACTCATGCAAACAGCCTGTTCCCACCGACTCATTGGAGACACAGCAAATCCCTGAGCACCCGTGGGCTTGCTGTAGAGGGATCCAAACTATTACAGTGTGCTTGGATGGAAGTGTACCTGTTCCCAGTGACGGCTTTGTTCTTCTTCTCTGTTTCATTCCTGATCCTCTGATGTCTGTCAGGTATTTATGAAATTTAGCAGTCTCCCCCTAAACCTCAGGTGCAGGGCACAAAGAAGCACCCACCTGAGGGGTTTGTCACTTCTCTGCTGCCCTTTTCTCAGCATCTTCAGAAAGGGCAAGGCCACCCTGACGTGGAAGTTGACTGTGTTGCTGCAGGTTCTTACGTGCTGCTGTCAGTCTCCATGTGCAAGATTCTTTCAGAAACTAAATTTCTGCCTCTTCACTTCTGGTCTTTTTTATGTTAAATTCAGGATTATTTCACGTTTTCTGACTGAAACCATTGTCGTGTCCTCTGCACTGTGCTTTTGCCAGCATTGCTTTATTGCTGCTTATGCAATCTCTTTCAAAAGCTCTCTGATTTTATCTTGCTGTTTGATATACTCAGTGGCTCAAAGGTGATGAAAGATTTCAAGTAACTTGATGATGAGATAATTTCTCCTTGATTCACAGCTGGAGGATGGTAGTGTCACCTCAGCGTGTAAACACGGTTTCAGTGAGCACACAGCATCAGCGAGGCCAGTGATACTCCTTAGAGATGCTTCTCATAGACAAGCTCCAACAGTCTACGATATGTTAGTGATAGAGAGCAAAAAAGTCTCTGGAATTACTAAAGCAAGAGTAAAACCATTGGCCCAGGGAGTCTTTTAATCTGTTTGTGTACTGTCTGAGAAGGTCCATTGCTTCCTGTTTTATTTATCCATTGATTTGCTATACGCACTTGTTCTCAGCAGGGACTTGTCCATACTGGAAGGTTCTTCTGATGAGGGCATATCCTACCATGCGCTTGGAAAATGGGAAGCAGAACTTTAGATGGCCTCAACATTTCATTTCAGTTCCATAGTATTACTGCTTTTTATATATAAAGGAGGGACACAGGTAAAAGATTTTGCATATACGTCTTATGTAGCCTTTAAGTCCTGTGCTCACAGGATGTTCTTTTCTGTCTTTAGTGTTGCCATCATTTAATTCTTGTGACAGTGCAATCTCAGTGCTTTCTCTAGAAAGCTGCTGGCTGGTGGGAATCACTGCGTTCTTCACAGCTTGAGCTTTTCCCTTGGGGTAGTTTGTTTCTTTTATAGTCACTATGTTCTCAAAAATGTCACATAACTCTTTGGCTGCAATACCAAGGCACCAGAATAAGGACATTTATTACCATGGCTACCAGCATTCCTCAGCCTGTGGAGTGTTGGGATGGTTTTCTGTACCTCTTCCTGCCCAGCTCAGCACAGGCTACATTTCAGGAGCAACAGACATTCCTTCACTCTCACTGTTAATGTTTTCCTTTTAGCCAGCCTCTGTGATACATCTGTGCATGAGTGCACAGATTGAGATGAGCTCTTAGGCAGAAGCTCTCCCCTGTGAGGGTGCTGAGGCGCTGGCACAGGGTGCCCAGAGAAGCTGTGGCTGCCCCATCCCTGGCAGTGTTCAAGGCCAGGTTGGACACAGGGGCTTGGAGCAAGCTGCTCTGGTGGAGGGTGTCCCTGCCCATGGCAAGGGGTTGGAGCTGGAGAAGCTTTAAGGTCCCTTCCTGTTCAAACCAGTCTGGGACTCTGTGAGCCTGCATATGGTGCCTTCTGTTGCTGCCACGGGTGTGCTGTATCATGAAAGGCATCTGCTCTTCCTGAAGTGCCCGAGAGGATCGTACTTCTGGGCTCACCTCAGGGACAGCCTGCATGGTCTCTGCTGTGAGAAGGAGCTGGTGCTGGCTCCGTTCAGCTTCAGCCTGCTCTGAAAAAGTCCAGGAGCAGCCTAAAGACCTTGGTAGTCAACAAGTGACATTTAACGATTGTAGTGATTCAAGTAACTCCACCAGGACATTCCTGTTGAGATGGGGGGGCTCTGAAAGTTATGATAGATCCTTCTCCCACCAGTGCGATGGCAGATGTTACTGTACTAAATGTGCAGCCCATGAATGTAGCCCATGTAGCGCTGGCAACTAATAGGGCTGACAAAAGAGATATCAGCAGAATATATGCATGGGCAATGTTGAAATGACATCTGTGCCTTCAGATGGACACTGAATTGCTCTGGGCCTGGAGCCGGCTGCGCAGCAGTGTGTGTGCACATTTCTTTTTGCCTCAGGTTGCTCTGAAGGTCTTGCTGTAACACGTACCACAATTTTCTTCTCAGAGCACTAACAGGAACACCAGATAAGTATCCGAATTGCAACACTTTGTGCTCATAAAATTAAAGCTCATTATGTTGATTAGCACCTAACAAAGTGCATGCAAATAACAGCACGGGGTGCTCCTCGCTGCTCTTCTGTCATTGGGGTCCCACTTGCAGTGCTCACCTCTCACTACAATATCTCTATTTCTTACTCCTGCATTGCAATAGTTGGGGTTTCTAGCTGTTCCCCACATGAGGTTTTTGCATCACTGGTGTTATCACAAGCTCGGTCTCCCAGTAGGCAAATGCTAGTGATAGTGATAACCTAGATGCAGGTTTTGTATGTGGAACATGGAAAAAGACCCTTCCTTCCAGGGTATGGCAAGAAACCATCTGAATTCAGTCTTCTTTTTGTCCGTAATGAGTATGAATGCCATGATTAAATAGGTCCCTTAAGTTTATTGGTGGCTTGTATTTATCTCATCACATACATGTAACAAATAAACTTTCTCATGAAGTTTACTGGCATTATAGATGCAGACTCACTGCATGTAAGAGACAGGACAAGAACACCTTGGTACTGACAGTATAGATCTTAGGCAAGGAAGAAGCACAATCAACGCTGAGTAGTAAAAGGAGTACTAGTGATGTTGTCTTTAAGGTCCCTTCCAGCCCTAACTGTTGTGTGATTCTCTGATATTTTTGATCCTAATTGCTCAGAAATGTTTACTTCTTTCTGTGCCTGATTATAACATCAACGTGAGCATATAAATCAGCAGCAGAGTTGCAGGGTGTATTACAACAGATCGCATTGAACATTGGCGTGTCAGCTGCAGTACTGGCTGCTCCAGTACAGCACAGAACTGCTGTCTGGATTGTCCTTCCCACACTTCCAACTCTGCAGTTTCACTCTGCTTTGCTCTCACCAGGGCTTGTTCCAGTGGAGTTTCTTCTGCAAGGTTAGGTGCATAGATGATGATTATTAGATAACTGCCAGTAGAAATAGTCAAGGTTGTAACATTGGAAAGGACAGGAGCCAGAGGTACCAGTAGTCCCCAGAGCTCCTACTATGCTACAGAGCAGCAAGCTCCAGCACAGACTGCTCCTTCGAGTAAATTGTACCTAGCCTCCTTAAGAGCCTCCTAGGTGCTGCTCTAAGGCCAGAGGTCAGGTGATGTCCAGCAAAAAACCCTATAACAGCCAGGAAGCATCACCCAGCAACAACAGTTTTGACATTGAAATTTGAGAATGAAGCTCTTCCTGTGATGGTGCTGAGGCGCTGGCACAGGGTGCCCAGAGAAGCTGTGGCTGCCCCATCCCTGGCAGTGCTCAAGGCCAGGTTGGACACAGGGGCTTGGAGCAACTGCTCTGGTGGAAGGTGTCCCTGCCCGTGGCAGGGGTTGGAGGTGGATGAGCTTTGAGGTCCCTTGCAGTCCAAACCAGGCTGGGATTCTGTGATTCTAGGAGATTAACTTGGCAGGCTCTTAGAGGAGAAGAAGGGCTCTGAGAAGCGGGGCTCCTGTATTGGGAGTACTCTTTAATTCGGGCTGTTAGTTTGGTGTCTTCAGTAGATGGGTCTAAGAAAGAATTGTCACTGCCTGCCAGAGGTGTAAAACTGGCAGAGCCATCAGAGAAAGTAGGTGTAGGGGACAGCTAGGAACAGAGACAAGTTTGATTTGATCCTGCAAGGGTTTTAAAAATGAAGTAGGTGATTTTGCAATAGGAGGGAGACGGGGGTATCCTTGCAAATGTCATCAGCGCTGCCTCTTTGCATGTCAGTCAGGGATGTCAGTGCATGTTTGTGTGTGAAGCAGCTCTTGGTGGAGATCGAGCCCTGCCGGAGACTGACCTGCTAGGGCAGGAGACCATTTTCTGTTAGATTTTGCTTCTCTCCAAACCCTGACAGGACTGGCAGAGAGCCTGGTGCAAGGCAATGCTGTGAATCACTGGCACAGATCTGCCTGGGACTCGGGTGCTCAGGATTCCCGTTCCCACGGTCTCCCACTCAGTCTGGGTTTCATAATGCTCTGCACTGGGTGATGCCTTCCTCCGAGTGAGAAAACAGAACTCGTGACTGTCAAATAGAGAGAGAAAACCTCGTAGCAGTGATTCTCCTATCTGGAACCTTCATGTTTAAGTAGATGAGTCGGGAAGTGCAAGGGATAAAGTGTGTGTTAGGGAGCAGGTGTTGTGTGAGAAGCCCACTGAGTTACTGCAAAGAATCATAAAATCCCAGACTGGTTTGGGTTGGAAGGAACCTTAAAGCTCATCCACCTCCAACCCCTGCCATGGGCAGGGACACCTTCCACTGGAGCAGGGTGCTCCAAGCCCCTGTGTCCAACCTGGCCTTGAGCACTGTCAGGGATGGGGCAGCCACAGCTTCTCTGGGCACCTTGTGCCAGCGCCTCAGCACCCTCACAGGGAAGAACTTCTGCCTAAGATCTGTCTGAATAGTCCATTGCAGCAGTACAGCCCATGGAAGTTCTGCTTAAGCAGATCCCACACTTGAATTACCCCCAGCATGTAGGGCTTGATGTTTGGACTTGATTCAAAGAAAAATCTCTGCTAAAGGAAATCTCTCCCAGACATGGCTTTGTGCTTGCAGCAGACAGAAGCAAAGATTTATTAGGGTTTATTTTGAGGGGGTTTGGGCTTTCTTTATTTATTTTCTGTTGTTTTCAGGGGAATAACAATCACAGTGGAGATTAACTCAGGAGCCAGTGATTAGGAACAGGCATTCAGAGGGAAGAAGCTGACGGGTCATCCAGAGCGTTCGGATGAGCCCCTGGAGTGAAGAGTGTTGAGTAACTCAGACAGGTGTTTGCTCTTGCTCTTTGCAAAGGCATGATCAGACACGCTCAGCAGAGTCTTGCTTGGTCCAAAGGCCCACAGGTAAGGTGCTGAGGTGGAAGATGCTGCTTTTGCCCATCATTCCTCAGACCTTCTGAGACTCCCTGTTGAAGGATTAAGGGAAGCATAAGGGAAGCAAGACTTTCTTTGAAGAAGTGTTCTCTCCGTCAGTGTTTTTAATCTTTATGTTACTAAGTAATTACAGACTGCCCTTCTCACTGCTCTGGGCTTTTTCCCAGCACTCTGGCAAGGTTAGAACAGGTCAGACTTAATATTAAGTGTGCAAGTGTATGTGTGCAGCTCCACTGTATTAAATACACGGACCTGCTTCTGTCAAGTGTGCCATTGTAAATGAGTCTTTAAATTTAGAGCGACTGTGGCAGTAGAAATCAAATCCAGATGAACTTAGAATCTGTCTTTATGTGTGTGTGGATATTTACGACAAATGCCTATAAGTTGCAGGTGATGGCACATAATATATATTACTCTTGTCTGCCAAGCATTAGTGTCTGTAGGACTGTTGCAAGTCAGATCGGATGTTTGATCAGAGGAGTTTGCAAAGCCTATTCAGTTTTAAAAACTAGATCTCATCTACTCCAAATCTTACCAAAATAATCTTACTCATCCCACAAAGGCCTTGGAAATCACTGCCCTTGTTTTCAGCATCAAGAGACTCTCTGTGGTATTCTTACTTTCTCTAATGGTGGCCTCAGGCCCTTTGGTCTACAGCCAATACTGTCATGACCAACTGTCAGTCTGGGAGGGAGAACAGCATGTGTGTGAGACAGACTCAACCAAGATTAATAGCCCTGTTGCTTCCGGGATAAGAAGGACTCACTGGAAGCCTCAAAGCGGGATCATTTTCCATCTTTTTAAACCTGTAAATTCTCCTTTGCAGCATTCCCAGGCATTGCCTGAGCAGCTGCTGCTGGGACCTGGAGCCTTACCCCGTCTTATCATTTTTATGGCTTCGGACACTTCCTCCATTGTTGCTCCTCTATCCAGTGTTTTATTCCCTTCCAGGCAGAGCTTCGTGTTTTCAGCATCATCTGGAACTGCAGCCGTGAAGTCAAACATGGAGAAGACCTGGTCACTCGCTGGCTCTTGCTAAGTCAGGATTTTGCAGCTAATACCCCACAGATTTTAAATGCCTTGAGTGTTCTAACCCTGCTTTGACCATTTCCCCCTTAATACCAGACACATTTCTAACATGTGGCACCATTCCCAAACTCCTGACTTCCCCAGTTCCCTACATGCTTTGCATTGGATACTATTTTTCCTTTTCCCTCTTCATTTCCTCTTTCTGCATGTCCTCATACAACTCTTCATGGCGTTCTTGTCATTTCTGAAAGTACTGCCCTATTGATGCGTTACTGCATAGGGACAAATGTCAGGGTGGCAAAACCCATCAGATATATCTCCTGATCTCCAAACCAGGATGGAAGCTGTCACATCCTTTCCTGCTGTAGAGAAAAGGGAATGGGAGGGTATACCCTTCTATCCTGATTTTTACCTTGGCTTTCATAGGAGTTGCCAGCCTGGGCCTGGGAAGATGAAGAGCGGGAGAGGCAGGATTTGCCCCCTCCTCCTCCTCCACCTGAGGTTTTCCCACAGGCTCCACCTCCTGCTCCCCCGCTCTGTCCTCCTCCACCTCCTGATGAGGAAGTTCTTCTGCAGGATCCTCCAGTTCTTCCTCCACTGCTTCCTCCACTTGAGGACCAACTGCTTCCTCCTCCACTACTTCCTCTTCCAGAAGACCAGCTGGATCCTCCATGACCTCCGCCTCCTCCTGAAGATCCACCACCAGCTCCTCCCTGTGAGGTGCTGTAAGGAGGAAAGGCCATGAGTGTGTAGCATTTATAGCAACATGACTGGTGTCCTGTATCCTATTGTCTGTATTAAAGCCGCTTGCTGACTCCTGAACTCCTCATATGACTGACAAAGTCCTAGTGCGTGAAGCATGTTCTAGAGAATTGCTTTGAAACTGTCTTGGTTAAGGACAAATTAACTGATTAAGGAAGAAGAAAAATATACTGGGTGCCTTTAGAAGGCTTTCAAAATATGTACCTTCAGTATTCAGAAAAGCCAGTTTTTTCTTTCTTACCTTTCGTTTTCACCTATAGCTGTACTTCCTGACTGCACTTAGGAGAAGAAATGGCTAATTATAAATTCTTCTGTAACTGTTTTTGTGCAGTTCAATACTGCAGCTTTTTACACTGCCAGCTAGGGTTGCGATTCCATCCAGATTCTGGTGATTGCAGTAGATATGGTGATGATTGACCACTAGTTCCTAAGATAAACATAGCTCCTTTCATCTTCACCTGTTTGCAGAGGTTAATCTGAAAGTACGTACCTAATGCCATGCTGTCCCTCCTGCAGCAGGGCCCGGTACTGAGCAATCTCCTGCTCCAGGCGGGTCTTGATGCCCAGGAGCATCTTGTACTCTTCGTTCTGACTCTCCATCTCACAGCGGATGCTGGCCAGCTCCTCCTCCAAGGGGCTGATCATCCCCTGGATCTGCTGCAGCTGCATGTTGTAGCGACGTTCCGTGTCTTCCAGGTTGGACTGCAAAGAGTCCACCTGCAAAGGGAAAACACAAGATGGTGTTTATGGGAACGTGGCAGGATTAGATCATCTTATGCACTAAGCATCTTCATTAAATGGAGTGCTGGCTACATTCCAGCAGCTCACATGTTCGTTGTGTATCAGAGGATCAGAAGCAACCGTTCCCTACCATGCTGATCTGCGACTGCAGCTCAATTTCCAGGCTCTGATATTCACGTCTCAGCTCAGAGATCTGTTGATTGCTTGCCTCCACTTCCTGGCCACTTGAGTGGACTTGTTGACTCACTTCCTCCATCTGAAAAATTAATATATTGGAGATTTTGAGGTTTACTTACGGTGGCACCATGGTCACTTATCATTTGCTTATCAACTTGAAGCAGGGCCACTTGTAATAGGAGGCTGTTAGAATTTGCTTGCATGGCTCCACCAGTGCAGTCCAAGGCCACCTGTGATTTATTTTAATTAAAGGGACTCTACCATTATATCCTAAGAGCAATGGATGTCATCGTTCAAAGTGTCATTCACCTGCAGGAAGTTCTTACCAAAGGTTGGCATGGGTTTTCTTTTGTGATGTGAACCTTCAAATCAGAACCATTTATTTACCTTGCTCTCGTACCAGCTCTCAACCTCTTCACGGTTTTTCTGAATGACATTTTCATACTCCTGTCTCATGGCATTCAGCTTTTTCAGCAGGTCCTCCCCTGGAGCAGCATTCACCTCCACATTCACATCACCACTGGACTGTGTGTGCAGCAATTTCACCGCCTGCAGAGAAAGCAGATAAACAAAAAGGGGGAAATTACTTTGCAAAAGAGTTTTGGAGGCAGTTAATTTGCTCTGACCTAAGAACCCATCCTGACCCTTTCAGGCAACACCTGTGTGTGTTGAATCTCCTTGACTGAGGAGAACAGGGAAAACTATTTAGTGTGGAGGATGCTACCTGCAAAACCTCCCACATTTCTGATCCTGTAAGTGTTCTTGTTCTCCTCTGCAGTTTGCGCTTGGAGGAGCTGGCTCTCACCTCCTCATGGTTCTTCTTGAGGTCAATCATCTCCTCCTTCAGAGACTCAAATTGCATCTCCAGGTCAGACCTGCTCAGAGTCAGATTATCCAGCAAGGGCCGCAGGCTGTTGATGTCGCCCTCCACATTCTGCCGGAGCCCACGCTCGGTCTCGTACCTGCGCCAGGGACAGTGTAAGGTCAGTGCCAGGGACAGTGCAGAGGTCAGTGCCAGGGACAGTGTAAGGTCAGTGCCAGGGACAGTGCAGAGGTCAGTGCCAGGGACAGTGCAAGGTCAGTGCCAGGGACAGTGCAGAGGTCAGTGCCAGGGACAGTGCAAGGTCAGTGCCAGGGACAGTGCAAGGTCAGTGTCAGGGACAGTGCAGAGGTCAGTGCCAGGGACAGTGTAAGGTCAGTGCCAGGGACAGTGCAAGGTCAGTGCCAGGGACAGTGCAGAGGTCAGTGCCAGGGACAGTGTAAGGTCAGTGCCAGGGACAGTGCAAGGTCAGTGCCAGGGACAGTGTAAGGTCAGTGCCAGCGACAGTGCAGAGGTCGGTGCCAGGGACAGTGCAAGGTCAGTGCCAGCAACAGTGCAGAGGTCAGCCCTGTTCTCTGGTTCCCAGTCCCCCTTTGGTGTCTGCACTCAACAGCACACAGGATCTCCCAACCAGCAGAATTATGAGACCAGCGGCCAGTATTTAAAGTTTCATATTACTTCTAGCCTTTAAGATCAAAAAGCATTCTGTGGTCTTTTCATTGTTTCCTTTTGCTGTAGACTCTGGGCAGGTTTCCTCTATCTGTTTCATCTTTCAGTGAGAGAAAATCACAATTCGTATTCCTTCAAATAAAGCTTTTTTTAAGCTTTGACTCTACAGCCATAGGGACTGTTCCCATTTCACATCATTATAGGAATAATAAAGAGTTTTGAAGCCTTACAAATAATACCAGTTGTTCTGCCATGGAACCAGGAGGAACCTTGGTTTCTGTGGGTTGATATTTGCTTATGGAATGAATGAATGAAACTAAGTTGAGGAAAGCAGGAGAAAGGAAGTCAGTGCCTGGGAAAGAGGATTACATATTTACTTTATCCTGAAGTCCTCTGCAGTCATCCTTGTGTTATCCAGGTCCAGAAGTACCCTGTTGGTCTCCACAGCTGCAGTCACAAGCTAGAAGAGAAGACAATACGCTGAGGAAGATTTTCCCTGTGAATCTCTCAGGTTTGCACAAGGGACAGAAATATGGATGTGATCTTGTTATAATTCGCAGAAGTCCGAGGGGAACAGCACGTCCTACATGCAGAGGCCTGGAAAGGTCGTGTACAGCGCAAACCAAAAAGGTACCTGTGTGAAACCAGCATCAGAACTACAAGAACTGTTTTGGGAGTACAGGAGTCCCATTGAGAGGCCTGTGTCACTGCATAGCTCTGTCTCACCTTCCGTGCCCAGGGCTGGCCACAGATGTTTTAGTCAATCACAAAACATCTGTCAATGCTTCAACTTCTCTGACAAAGAGCATCCTACCTGGTTTTGAAGGTCTTCAATCTCTCCGTAATAGTGGCTGTAGTCCTTTGTGCCTGAAGGAGCTTGCTTTTGGTACCACTCCCTGATTAACTGCTCAAGCTGAGCATTTTCCCTTTCCAGGTTTCTGACGGTGTCCAGGTAGGAGGCCAGGCGTTCATTGAGGCTCTGCATGGTCAGCTTTTCATCGTTGGAGAGAATTCCCCCAATCCCTCCAGGAAAGCCACCACTGCTAAAGCTGCCACTGCTGAAACCAGCGCCACCCCCACCAAAGCTTCCTCCATAACCACCACCAAACCCACTCCCGCCTGATCCGAAGCTCATGCCCCCTCCATAGCCACCACTGCTCATTCGCCCTCCATAATAACCACCACTCATTCCTCCTCCACAACTTCTGCTGCTCATTCCTCCTCCGTAACTACTGTGCCTGATCCTTCCATAGCCACCACCACCAGCTCCCCCGCCATAGCTGCTCCTGGAGCTTCCTCCAGCACAACTGCTGCCAGAACTCCTGCCCCCACCGCTTGTCCTGGAAGTGACTCTTCTGGAGGAGGCACAGGAATACATGCTGCCCCCTCCACCCCCGACGCTGCTACTGCTGCCACCGCTGCTCCCGCGCAGGCAGCTTCTGGAGGTCTGTTTGGAGCCACAGCTCATCGTGGCAGTGGCAGTGACTCAGGTGAGATCTCAAAGCTGGTCTTACAGTTGTCCTGGAATCATAGCTCCAAATGCCACCCTGCCTGGTCCACATTTATACCCGAGGTAGTGGGTGTCACCCTCAAAGGGAGTACCTTCTTCTCGTGCATTTGTAAGCCGTTGTTTTTCTGCCAAGGGTAATTTGCCAAAGGGAGATGTTTGAGGGTGTCAGGAAGCTTAACCCATGCTCACAGTGCCCATGACCATTTGTTTATTAAGACAAAACATGTAATTTCTATTGGGTGGCTCTGATTTAGGCAGATCTTTTCTGTGATCTAGTCACTGATTTACAGTCATCTGAATTAACCTCATCCCACTCATCTCATCCTGTTCACATCTATTTCAGCACACCTGTGAACTGTCACAATGTGGGTCAGTGATGAATGTGACTCTATTTCTCCTGCTCTTTCGCCTTTCAGAATGTTGTCAAGGAATTCTGGCTGGTTTTGTTATACTTAAGTGATATTTTGCCAGGTTCTGGTTTCTGGATATCTTATGCTGTATGCTCCTTATTTTCAGTCCTTTATCGGTTTATGCCTTCTGAATATCCCAGGATGTATTTTGTGGGTGCTGTGAACCACTCCGATGTCTTTGTCATGGTGACTATTGGCCAATACCACACACCCCATCAATCTATTCCAAACATCCATCCACAATTACGATTTATAAATAACAAATTAATTCTGAAGAACCGTCTGACAACAACTGGAAAATAGCTGTGAGCAAGACTGCAAGGAAGGGACGTGTGACAGGATGTTTGTTGCAGGGAATAGCTCTTCGTGTGATGGGAGCAAACGCAGTGCAGGATGGCTGGGAGACCTGGGAAGTGCCTGGCTCTGTGCTGAGCTCTCTTGGCCTCTCTGTGGGTAAGAGAGGAAGCACTCCTGCTCCTGAAAGGGTTTCAGAATGCCAGTCAGGATGTTTTCCTCACACAGTGCAAATACAAACATGCCTGCTCGGAGGAGAAGGGTTAAGCTCCTGTTTGGGGAATTCAGTCCATGAGCTGTACATCCGAGTAGCATCTTCTTTGCAGTTTTGTTTGCCGTTCATGGACACAGCATGACCAAAAGTAAGAAATATTTCCTATCTTGCATCTTCTTCTTCCAAGATCGTGCGTTTTTCAAGCACACAGCAGTGAGTAGTTCAGCTGAGCACCCGTTTTAGAGCTCTTACAGGGACCTGCGCCTCAAACCCGAGTGCCCCCCACATCTGCCCTCCTTCCCCTTGGGGGCCTCAGGCACATTGCTGTCCGTGAGGTCTGTCAGCTGCCACCCTTTGTCAGTGGAGCTGTTGTGTGATATCCAGCTTCCTGTATTGATCTGGTGTGCTGTGGTGTTGGTTGTTGCTAGTTTAGACATTTGTTTGTTATGGCTCATGGCAAGTGTTTATGGAAACATCTTTTTCTAGTGCTCCTCCCAGCACACCCTCGCCCACGCTGCAGGACACACCTCAGGTTTCATCTTCCATTGCTGAAATGTCCACGGAAGCAAGGCCATTCCCGGGTTGTGGAAGTATAAATGGTGGGGTCCATTATTGGCCCCTGAAACTTAGTGGGGTCCAAAGCATAATTTTAGCTTGTTCCAGTGAGAAATCCTTTTGAAGTGCACAAAATTCCCTTCTATGCTAACAGCTATTGTGTTATGAAACTATTGGGTTACGTTCCATTTAACGCGGCATCCTAGTGGCATTGCCCAGCCTCTGGACCACTGGCATCACCTCGTGAGGTGATGGGTGCTCCCAATCCACTGAGCATCTGAATTCACTTTCCTCTCCCTGCCCACCTCAGCAGGCCTGGGAACGGGCACTGACAGATCTTTTGACCTCACTGAGGACAGATCTCTGTCATGGGCAGATGAATAAAGCTGAGGTTTATTGGGTTTTATGCACTGAGCATAACTAATGGAAGAGGCCACGGTCCCAGCGTGCCCTCAGCGTTGAGCGTGCAGTGGCAGTCAGGAAAACCTGCCCTGGCACATTGACAGACCTGCTTCAGGTCAGAGGCAAAATAGGAGGGGAAGGAGGAGGAGGATGCCCTGGGGGTAGATGGCACCACAGTTGTTTGTTTGCAGTGAGGCCTCTTCTCTTATCCTATGATGAAAGCGTTTGGAGCTCCTGCCCAGAGGAGGCTGGGGGACTATTTAAGCCTGAGCTGCTCACCCAGTGTGGGCCTGAATTCACCCAGTGCACACGAACAGCAGAATCCAGTGTGCTCCACAGCAGCACGGGTGTGCATCTTTCTTTTGGAGTGCATGGCAGCAGCAGAGGATGTGACTGAGCTGGGGTGAGGTGCTGGGGGGGGAGCTGAGCACACACAAGCCCTCACCAGCTCAGTCTCTGAGCTCTGCATTGAACTGCTGAGGCTTCTGAGCACCTTGGTGGGGTACGACCAGCCTGTTCCATGCCTTTGCAGTGCTTCCCTCTTCCATCCTTCCCATTTCTGGTCAGGTCTGGTCAGGAAAATTCAATTTGCTTATGTTGCTGCACAGAGAAAAACTGGGGAAGATCTATCTGGGGAGTATGATTCATTCTTATAATTGCACATTATAAACTAACTTCCATTATATAATCAACAAGCAATTGTATTAACACCAGATAATCCCATAGAACAATATTTCTCCATGGTAAAGGAGAAACAGAGTCTGTAGTGTGACTGCTGGAGGGTGAACACTGTTCTTGTTCTGGACACTGCTCTTCCTCCCATTGATGTTCAGCTGCCTAACACTCAGCATGAAACTGTTCTCCTCTCTCCTAACATGTAAATGACAAGGGCTTTTTTCTCATCCCAATAAATAGGTGGATGTTTGAAAATGGAAAAATCTGAGAAAATTCGAATTCAGATTATTTGAAACATATCAGGGCTCCATCATGTGTATTACTTTAATAGTGGATTAGCTGAAAGTTCTGAACAGTAATTCCTACCTTGCCATTTCCAGTTAGTGGGACAGTACAGGATGTGCTGTTCATTCTGTTCCTCTCCCCATGTGTATTTATGGCCACATCTAATAAAATAAAACAGTGCAAATTCTACAGAAACCATCTGCATGTGATCATTCAAGGTTGGATGGGGCTCGGAGCAACCTGCTCTAGTGGAAGGTGTCCCTGCCCGTGCAGGCACTGGAACTGGATGAACTTGAGGTCCTTCCAACCCAAACCAGGCTGGGGTTTTGTGATTCCCTGCATGCCTTAAAAACCTCAAGTGAAGGTTTTTAAGGCATCTGTTTTGAAGTGAGAGGGTAAGTCCCACCTCTGCTGTGCTCTTCTGCAAGACAGGGTGTGAGTCCTGGCATCTGCCCACACCCCGAGATGTGTGGGCACGGGGAATATCCCTGGAATGTGTCCTTATTGTGTCCAGTGGTCCGAACACAGCCCTTTCACCCACCTCTCAGGGAAAGCTGGTGTGCAGCACCAGGACGGGACCTGCTGCTCTCCATGGAGCGTGGTCAGCAGTGGCCAGTCCAGCAAACACCTCTCCTTCTGGAAAAAGCCCCAGTTCTTGCCTCCATTGTACTTGATCTGTTACTCATTCATTATTGCAGAGGCTGGTGCTGTTGAAACATTAAAGGGCACCTTCAAAAGATCCACCACCCAATGGAACGATGGTGATTATGATAGGAACAGTAATTAGGTGAGTCAGAGCTGTGAGAGACTTTCAGAGTACGAACCCTTTGGTTGGGAACTTCTTCATTTTGGGTCTAGGCAGCCCCTTGCACAGCTGACTGTGGGGTCTCAGCTAATGCTACTCCATTGGCAAGACCTTCATCAGCAAAGGGTCATTCTAACCCAATTATAACCCCTCTGGAGAGCCTGGGTTTCCCTGTGCTCCTGCCTAATGACAGGGTGCAAAATACTGCAGTGCCATTCGCAAACATACACAGGAATGAGTGCTTTGAGTTTCAGCCTGGAGTCAGTTCTGAGCACTTACACACGGGAGCGCCCAGTGGAGGGCTCAAGGAGGGAGGGAGGAAACCTTCATCATCCCCTGCAAGAGTGACACACACAGAATCAGGTCATGTCAACCTCACTGTGACTGCGCCCATTCAATACTGATGAGGGAACTGGAGCAGGATGTCAGGGCTGACAGTGGGTTGTGTTTTCAGCTAGCAGGAGCTCCCTGCACATACCGCAGGCACGACTTCATCTCTTTAGTGTTCATGTATTTGTGCTGGAGGAGGAGCCCAGCAATGGGAGCTGGGTTTGCCGCATGCCTGCCACTTCAGCACCTTTGGGAGCTGGGTGCCCTCTAGAGAGCAGCTGCAGACCGAGGTGCAGGGCCTCCATCTCCTGCATTACCAGGCATCACATACAGTGAAACAACACGGGTCTGAATCCCGCAGGGCTGTGGGCACAGGGATCGGCAGGGCAGGAGGGAATGCTTCCCCCCACGGCTGGCCACTGCTGTCACTGCACCTTTGCTACCACTGCACTCTATAGAACGTTATTTCAGTTGCATATTGTTGTGCTTTCGGTGTGTAGCCCAACAGCAGCTGCCTTTTAGCCACAGACAGCATCAGCCCAACTCATCTGCACCTCCTGGCCTCTCAGTGACATGTTAGTCCCATTCTCAGCAGGGCATCAGTCCCAGCCCGGCACTGCGGGAGCTGCTCACCCCATGGGTAGGCACAACAGGGGCAGGAGGGGACTGTGTGGGAGCAGGCACTTTGGGAGCATGTTTCTCTTGGATCTGCCAGTTAAGTACAGCTGACACCTTATGGAGAGACTTGGGAAGTACTGAAGTGTCTGCTCAGGCTGCGTTTATCAGCAGCTTTCACCAGTCTTGTTCTTTAGCACGTGCAGCCGTTTATGTGTACGGGTTGCTCATTATTGCAGCTGCATCTTAAGCTTTCGTCTGAAATCACATGAGACTCTTTTGCTTGAGCCTTGGTACAAAGGGGGTGACAACCAGCCCTGCCCCAGCTCTCGGGCTCAGTTTCACTTTCCTCTGAAAAGCAAAACAAAACCGACCCAGTATAAATATTTTCACAAGCTCTCCGCGCTGATGCTTCGTTCTGCGCTTGCAGGAGGGGAATGCCAGCGCCGACAGCGGTGCAAAGGGAAAACTCAGCTGCGAAGCCGCAGGTTTTGGTCTCGGTGAGACACTGCCTCTCGCTCGGGTTTGATTCCCGTGCTCGGGAGCAGCCGGCGGCTCAGCTGCGCAGCTCCAGGGCGTCACACGAGGGTCTGTACATAGGGGGCAGCTGCTGGGGGGAAATCTCGGTGTGGGCAGAGCGAGGAGCGAAGCCGGGCCAGCAGCACGGTGTGGGAGCATGCGGGCACCAGCCTCCCCCGGGGGGGCACCTCAGCCCGAGCCTGCTGCCCGCGGTTCTGCTCCCGGCTCTGCCTGCGCCGTGTCCCGCTGCTCCTCGCGGCCCCGTCCGCCAGGGATCAGTCGTGCTGCTTCTCTGCTGCGGAGCCGAAGCGCGGCCCTTGGCCCCGGCCCAGCTCCCTGCTCCCCGCGGCGCTCAGGCTGAGCACCAGCCCAGGCAGGGGTGCTGTTCGTTCTGCCAAGTGTGTGCGATGCTCAGGAGTGAGATTTGGGGAAATGCGTTTGCTTTTGTGCTTCAGATGCTTTTTGTTTTCTCAGCACAGGGCTCCAAAATAACTTTACATGTGGTTAAGTGTGAGAAGTGCTGGTGTCATATTATACAAGCGATAAAAAGGGCTTTCAGGCCACCTGCTGTCTCCATCCTGTGGGTGTCTCTGCACATCTACGGCTATCCAGCCATCCCTTGGCCATCTCAAGAGAAGAGATCCATAAGAGAACCTGCCCTCTCAGCATCTGCATTGGGCTCTGCTGACTGTCACCCAGGCGCTCAGGCCTCATGGTCCCTCTCCTCAGGCAGATATCTGACCAGATGAGATGGGATGTGCTCTGCAGAGAGGCAGATGCACATAGCAGGAGTCCCAGGTGGAGTCAGGAGACACGTCCCTGCAGTGCAGGTCTGTTAAGAGGTGCATGGCTGACATCATCCTCCCCAGTAGCCAACACGACTCACAGTTCAGTGCCTGACACATCTGGAGAGCATCTGGAGATGAGCACCAGGGATGGCTGCTGAAGCCGTAAGTGTCTGTGGGTATAGACCACCCTGAGCTTGCTTTTACAGGGAAATTTCTGTCCGTGATCTCTCTGTTCTCCTTTCACTGATGAGCTCCAGCTCCACTTACTTCCTTTTCTGTTGTTTTGCAATGAATTTAGGCAAAATGCTCCATGGGAAGCCCACAGGCACCTGACTGATCTGTTCATGTAGGACATGGGGGATGTCATGTAGGACCAGGCCACGTGTGCTACAGGCTTTGACAGGGAGGAGGAGGACAGGACCTGCGAGGTCAGTGAGGCCATTCCCTGGCTCCCATTCCCAGTGGGGTGGGATCCCGACCAGCTCACGTGGCCCTTGTGCATGGATCAGCACTTGCTTTTCTAAAGGAAGGCATTTTCCAGACACAGGGTTCTTGATTGCATCAGGCAGAAGCAAAGTTTTATTAGAGAAGTGTTTCCCCAGCAGGTACACAGTGATCCTGACTAACTCCAGTAACTTCTAGAGATAACAGCATTAAAGAGCAGAAACAGCAGAACAGAGAGAGAAGGTGGCTCCTAACAGGCCCCTTAAATACATGGCAAAGCATCACTGAGTTACTTCTACTTTCTCTGCAGAGGCGTGCAGTGAACATTGAGCGTTCATGGTTTTTCTATGGGTTTCTTTGTATTTCATCTTCTAGTCCATTTCTCCTTAGTCACAAATTCTCCTGCAGGTCACTGGAGAAGAAATATAGCAGCATTATTTGATTGGAATGAGATAAACCCCTTCAAATAACAAAACTGTGCTCTGTGTAGTGCCCTTATTTCAAGAACATACGCTGTTAAACCAGAGTGGTTAGCCTGACAGGCCAGAAAACCCCAGAGTTTCCCTAAATCACTGTATTTTAGTGGGAATTTGTACTTGCAAAGTTACAGATTTGCCCCTTTTACAACAAACTCTTGCTAAGCTTTTTTGGCTGTCATCTTCTTTACTTCTGCTTCCAGATCTTTCCTTCATGCCTCATTTCCTCAGCTTTCTCCCTCTTGTTTTGCTGCTCCCTCTTGTCTCTCAGCTGTTCTCTGCAGTTCCATGCTCACTCAGAGCACTCTTTAAACCTGTTTCTCCCTGACACAGCTAATTCTGCGCTGCAGTTGGATGCACTGCAGCCCATCCTGCCTGTACCATAGTAACTCTCTTCGAAGATACCAGTAACATGTCCTAGGACAGTGTTGAATCAAACGGTTTTCCCTTTGAGAACTCACAGCACTTACCTATGTCCCCAGTCTTGCAGGCTGGGACCTGGGGCTGGCAGTGGGACGATGAAGTTGCTGTATAGGTGTGACTTGTCCTAATGACTCCTCCTCCTACACCCGTTCCGATTCCTCCGCCATGACTAGTGGGATAGATTTGGTGAGAGCAAACAGGGAATTTTAGAGCTTCACATGACACTGGCTGACTACATGACAAAGTCTCAAATTATGTCCTTTATAGGGATTAGGGTATTTTACACTGTGTTCTTTTTGCACTGTCAGGGTTCTTTCGCAGTTTTGCTCCCCTTTGGCATGGAAATGCAATGCAGAGCATTGCAAGTTAATTCCTATTTTGACATTCTGCTGACAATAGTAGTAGTTATGGTGTTGTAACTAGCAGTTAACAGATTTGGTTTCTCTGCTTGGCAAATCCCAAGGAGCAACATTTAGTTCGGATTTGAATGCTCATCACAGTGAGGCTGCTCAGTAAGACAACTTCATCATCTCAAAGAGAGCATTACAATAGACTAAAGCTTCTGTTGGTTTCCCCATCCGCCATACAGACCCTTGATATTTTCATTTATTCTCTAGTGAATTTAGAGAGCTACATACATAAGGTCCTGCTGTCCTCCTTCCAACAAGCACCGGTAGGTCTGAATCTCCTGCTCCAAACGGCACTTGACGTCCAGTAAAGTCTTGTACTCTTGGTTCTGGCACTCTATTTCCGCTCTTATTTCAGCCAATTGCTGCTCCACGCACGTGATCTGGTTCTGGAGCTCACCGAGGAGGGTGTTGTACTGGCACTCGGTCTCAGCCAGAGAGGATTCCAAGTTATTTCTCTGATAAACAAGATAAGCAAAGAAACAACATTCATTTAAGTGTCACCCTGGAGCTGAAAGAGCTGCTCATCCCCAGCCCGCTGGTTGCTCAGTCTGGCTGCTAAGGAGGCCATCAGTAACCTCCTCACGGCTGTAGGGACAGTATTCACCACCCACCTGGCTGAGCTGAGCTTGGAGATCGATTTCCAGGGCTTGCAATTGGCGTCTCAGTTCAGTCACCTGGTTGTTGCACGTCTCTACCTCCTGACCGCTTGTAATAACCTCCCGATTCACCTCCTCAATCTGAAAATCACCAATCCAGAAGAAAGAGCATCAGGGAATATCTGTGTAAATTGGACTTCGCTTTTACAGAAGCGGAATACTGCTGGCATAAGGAGAAGTGAGCAGGGAAAGTTCCCTGCTCTGGGTGTTAACCGCCAGCTTCAGCGGCTCGCTTGCGTTACACATCACATTGTGGCTAGAAGTCTCTTTAATCCAGCTGTGGAGTATCTCAGCTCCACCAACACACCACAAGGCCTTGTGGCAAAGTCTGCTCTTCCAGGCGGGACACAACAAACTGGTCAGACAGGCCTGTGTCTCCTATGGAGCACAGTGGATAATAAGTGCTGATCTTGAGCTTTGCTGTAAGGGAAGAACTGCTTATTGTCTGCAGGTCTGTTTCCCGAAACCCTCCTGTGCCCTGAAGGGTGCATGTGTGTCTGCCGGGAGCAGGCGTACATCGCTTACCTTGCACTCATACCAATCCTCAACTTCCTTGCGGTTGCGCGCTATCAGTGTCTCATACTTGGCACCTCAAATCCTCCAAGATTTGCCTGAGGTCTGGTCCAGGGCAGGCATTGACCTCCACGCTCACGTCTCCAGTGGATTGTTTTCTCAGGCAATTCATCTCCTGGAAGTAGAACCCAGATCAGATGCATACTGGGGGTTGAAAGAACACACAGAAGAGCAGAGCTGGGGGTGGAGGACAGCCCTCTGTGAGTGGTGCCCCGGAGCTGTGGCCACAGAAAGCACTGGAAGATGGTGCAAGTGTTTTTCCCAACAAATCTCTTGGGTAATTTCTTTCCACATCCAACTGAAGTCAGCAGCAATTTTGCCCCCCCGGCACTCCCAGCACTGGCAATCTCTGCCAGAGCTACCCCCACCCCAGGCACGTCTGAACCCCAAAGGGTTTAATGGGAAGCTGTGGGGTGAAAGCGGCTTTTCTTCACTTTCAAACCTAAAGCACATTCACGTAGGCAGTTTTCTGTCAGGGCCACGGTGCTCCCATGGGGCGGGCAGGATCCTACCTCCTCGTGGTTCTTCTTGAGGCAGCAGAGCTCCTCCCGCAGCGACTCGAGCTGCGCCTCCAGGTCAGACCTGCAGAGCGTGAGCTGGTCCAGGACCTGCCGCAGGCCGTTGATGTCAGCCTCCACACTCTGGCGCAGGGCCAGCTCCGTCTCGTACCTGCCAGAGAGCAGTGACGTCTCTCTCGTGCTCGGTTCATGCAGAGATCCCTCTCCTTGCCTAACTCCCTGCTCTAAACTGCAGTTTGCTCTCTCGGCTGAATGCTCTGTGCACTGGATTTCTGCATTGCACTTAATGTCTGTTCTGTGGAAGCTTTTCTTCCTTACCTTTGTTTCTCATGCTCCTGATCACTGTGTGTTTGGTATCATAGAATCATAGAATCGTGGAATGGTTTGGATTGGAAGGGACTCTGTCACTCATCCAGCTCCAACCCCTGTCACGGGCAGGGACACTTTATACTGGAGCAGGTTGCTCCAAGCCCCTGTGTCCAACCTGGCCTTGAACACTGCCAGGGATGGGGCAGCCACAGCTCCTCTGGGCACCCTGTGCCAGCACCTCAGCACCCTCACAGGGAAGAGCTTCTGCCTAAGAGCTCGTCTCAGTCTCCTCTCTGGCAGGTTAAAGTCATTCCCCTGGTCCTGTCCCTGCAGGCCCTTGTAAAAAGTCACTTATCCAACTGTGTTTCTGTTTTGCTGATCCCAATCTACACTGTCTGTGATGGAAATGTACCAACCACACCACTAAGGACCACTCCCTGCAGTGTGGGTCCCCAACCCTCACCACAAGCACTTGCCAAATGCTTTACCCAAGAATACTAATTAAGGGAGGGCTGGTGACCAAGAGCAAGATGCCTTTCATCACTGCCACCCTGTCCTAATGTGGTGTTGGAGTGAGACTCGTCTGAAGCCTATAATTACACATAGAGACTCCACAAGTGAGATGTAAAGGGGCAGGAGGAGACAGCAGGGTCCATCTGCACAGAGGTGTACTCACTTCACTCGGAAGTCATCAGCAGCCATCCTGCTGTTATCAATGTCCAGAATGATCTTGTTGTTATCAATGGTTGCGCAGACAATCTGGAAGAGAGCAGACCATGAGAGGTGTCTCATTTCTCTCTGCTGTTTTTCTCTATAGTGTATCTAGATTGCAGTTAGGCAGGATCCCTTCACAAGGTCCTTTTTCTGTTACCTTCTGAATTAAGTAACCTTGTTTCTTGAGCAGTTTGCAGGAGCTTTGCCTCCTTCACTCATAGTCAGTGAAGACGTCAACTGTGTAGAGGCTGAGAGTTACAGAGCTCTCAGATGGAACTTCCCAGTTTCAAAATGTAAAGGGAAGTCCCAAAGGTGCTTCACAAAGAAGTGAACCTAAAGAAACTTCCTTAAAGCATTACATCTCAGCTGACAGTCAAGCTGATGTGTTCTGGGCTTCAAGCTTAAGGATCCCCAGGAAAGATAGTTGGAAGGTATCTTTAAGCCTTAAGATCAGCCATAACTTTCACTGTGGACATGTTAATATCAAGCTCTTTGTGCCGCTGTGGCAGTCAATTTCAGATCCTCAACTCGTCTCACCTAGAATTTACAACGCTTTGTTTGATGCAGCATTCGTGTGTTCTGCTCTGGTGCTGCAGTTCTCTTTGCTTTGCCTTTCCTGCTGGGCTGACACCACTACATCTCCTCCGAGCACACTTGGTATCAGATTCATAATTGTATAGTCCAAACCAACGTAACAAAGCAGCCTTTTCCTTTTGAAGAGTATCACCCCACCTGTATCACCCTGCAGCATGTCTTTGATGTGCACCCACAACATGCCGTGGGGCAGCTTGCCAAAATTTGTTTGCAAAGACATTCAGCAGCACCAAGTTACCTCTGACAGTTGCATTAGGCTCTAAAGGCAAATTCAGACCGAAGCCTTAAATGGGGAAGGGACAACTGAAAAGGGGGTTACCTGGTTCTGAAGATCTTCAATTTCTTTGTAATAGCAGCTGTAGTCCCGGGGCTCACAGGAGAGGCCCTGTGTCGCATACCACTCTCTGATTCTGCATTCCAGTTCAGCATTTTCCTTCTCCAAGCACTTCACCTTGTCCAGGTAGGAAGCCAGGCGGTCATTGAGATTTTGCATGGTGACCTTCTCATCGCAAGATGAAAGCAAACAGTCGCCACCAAGACCACCAGCAACCACACCGCCTCCAAGGCCAAAACCAAGGCCATTGCCATAGCAGTTGCCACCTCCAAAGCTCCCACCAGCCAAGCTACCAACACTCAATCCCCCTCCATAATTCACTCCACCGCAGTAACTCCTTCCAGAAAAACCTCTGCCACTGCCTATCGTATAGGAAGAAATCCGTGCTCCACCACCACCACCAATGATACAGCTGCCACCACTGCTCCTGCCTTTGCTAGACACAGTAATAGTCTCCTTAACGTTGCAACTCATGGTGACAGCAGTTGGAAATGCAAGCAGAAGCCCAAAGCAAGATGCACAGCTTGATATTAAATCAGACTGCGAGCTGTCTGTGGCGGAGAAACTCTATTTATACCTTCCAGAGTGGGTGTCACCACTGAATCCTCTTCCCATAAGGCCAGCTACCCCAGCCATTGGTGCCAAGGATAATTTCTCAAAGGGAAGTTTCCTTTTAGGAATCCTGGTAGACAAGGAAGATACTTTACATGTCTCTTGCTAATTTCAAAAATACATTAGCAATAATGTTTTATGAATCATCAGCTTTTTGTTTATGATGCAAACTTTACAACATTAAGCCAGGAAAAACACTGTCCTAAATTATATACCAGGAAGAAATCATTAAAGGCTATTGCATCAAAGAGCTCTTTATCTCTCATTAATTTATTTTCATTTTGAGTTGAATAAGCAGTTTTCATGCAAGGTGCTGATGCTGGAATATGTAAGATGAAAAAGAATGAATAAATACGAAGTTTGACTCTCGAATGATGTATGAGGAATGATGTAAGAAAGTTGTGGAAAGATCAGAGACACAGAGATTAACCTTTAAGTCTCTCCGTTGGCAAAATGACAAATCCAGAACACTGCTACAAGACGAGGCTGTGGAGTGATCTCTTAATGGACACAGTTGAAAGGTGCTTCGTGTATGATCGTGGCTCTCCAGTAATGACAAAGGGGTTGTTTCTTATGTAGAGAGTGTAAAGGGAGGTAAAAGCACTTTATGTGTTTCCTGTTGCTCAGTGAAAGATATTTCTGCAGTTTTCATCGTTATGAATAGTAATTGTTCCAGCAAAGGTTGGGTGCTTTGGAACGGTGAATGTGAGTGGAAACATCCTATGGCCAATTCTCTGTTTATACGTGCTGCATTCTAATAAGAGGTTTGGGATCACGTCCTAGGAAATATAAAGGCAGGATTGCTGATACAGGTGGCAGAGCAGTCGTGGCCAAATAGAGTTTTCCATCTGGCTCGGGGAAGATGGATGAAGCACAGGCTAGAGGCTCTTCTCTATCACTGATGTCTCCAAATCTTAACTAGGCAGAGAAAATATAAAGTAAGAATCCTTTCATTCTGCTGACAGCACAGTTCAGGCTGAGCGGATTTTCATCAGTGTGTTGCTAAGGCTCAAGAAGAGTGGGCTTCTCTCTAGGGAGAACCTGCTTCTACTGACATTGAGCAAGAGACAGGCATTCCAGAGCTTTCTGAAACTAACCATTCACTGCAAGGAGTTCTCCAAGCCTGCTTCACCAAGGAGCAAGTGCTCAAATCCTCACTCTGTGTCAGGGTTGTGGACTGGAATAGCTGTTAGTATGGCAAGTAAATAATGCCACTTATTGAAGGGCTGAATTATCCCAGTATTCATGGATTTGCCCATCATTTTATTGTTCCTATTCTCCTTATTTCTGTTGAAAAGATATGTCCCTTTATCTCTTCATCTCTGGATATTGGTTATCCAGTAGAGTGAAAGCCAGCAGCATTCCGGCGGTATCTCCAGCTAGCTGGAGACAGAGGTGTGGAGAGACCTGCTCCAAGAGATTTACTCAAAGACTGAGAGCCTGCCTCTGGCAGAGTCTGCACTTGAACCTGGGTCTCCTGTGTCAGGTCTCGGTGCCTGCATGTCAGCCTGCCCTTCCTTCAAGTTGTGCTCCACTCAGACCCTCAATACAAAGGAGCAAAGCTCAGGATAGGTAAAAGCTCTAATAAATTTATTGTGCATAGGAAGGAATACCTGGATTTCATTACTAGGACTGGAGAACATAATTGGAGTCAGGGTGTGGTGGTAAGAATGAACCGAAACTGATGTAATGGTGCATCGCTTGAAGCTTTGCCTGTCCCGCGTGTGATTCCTCTGGAGTTTCCCAACAGCTGTCTGCAGTAAGCATCTCTTCTGAGTGAGCACACATTCCTTCCCCGGCTCCACACTTATCATTTTAGCACATCAGAATAATGCAGGCAGAAACATGGAATGACTTTACTCTTTTGTGGGAGTGGAGAATATCTACATGCCTATTGTGGTAGTTATGGTGGAGGGCAGAGAGGATGCCTCCTGCTTTTCTGAGGTACCCCATGGGCTGGAGCTTTATCCCTTAGACCCATCCTCCTGCTGCCTTCAGCAGGCCTCTTTGCCCAGGATCCTCACGTGGCACACACTCGGCCTCTCTCTTGCTATTTTCTGTTTTGTCTTCAGGAAATGGGTGCACTGGTTAAGATAAGATAGAATTAATTCATTATTCTGAAGACCTTAAAAAGGTAAATTAAGCTTTTCCTCCTATTTTCATTGCTATTTGAGCTCAGAAGCTTCCTGGGTATGTCTCATTAGCGCAAAGAAATACGTAAATCTCATGGAAATATAGTTTCCAGACTGAGGTTTGCAGCTCCATAATTTGCAGCTCTTTAATATAGAGGTTGTTTCCAGGGTGTTTTCTGCTGGGGAACAGTTTATCACAAGGTACCTTCTCATGAGCTGCTTTCCAGACGCATCCCAACCTGTAGGACCACAAACAAGAGCTAAGTCTGTGCAGCCCCAGAGGCTTTCCAGAGGCATATTCATAAAGTCTGGATCCCTGGAAGTCCTTGTCATTAGGTCTCTTTCACCTCTCAGGAATTTAGGACAGCTGCTTTGTGGCAGTTCATGGTCGGCGCCTGCTGGACCCAGTGAGAAGGCTGGGAAGGCCTTTGGTAGGAATACAGGGAAGCAGCTGGAGCAGCTAGATGTCAGCAGCAGTTCGCAAGAGGAGAAAACTAGCCCATATCTGGTGGGAAACAGCTGGGGCTCCCAGGAGAAAGCAGCAACCTTTATGTGTTGTAGGTTGCCCTGAGTTTCCGGAAGCCTGGAAGCTGGAAGAGCATCAGTCCAGCAGCTTTGTATTTTTAGAAATGAGAGTGTACGGACTCATAGATTGGGAAGGACCAAAGCTGGAGAGTGCAGCACTTGGGGTTTTGCACTGTGTCTTTGCACTGAACAAGGCAGAAGACAGTGGGAAAGGAAAAGGGAAACTGCTTTCTGGCTTCTTCTCTGAGAGCAACGGGGGTGTAAACGGAGGAGTCCAACCAGTGGAAATTTGCCATTATAACCATGATAAGTGTCTCTTTTGGTCTCTTAAATGGCTACTGAGAGATTTCTGCATCAAGTCTGGGGGGCTGGAACTGATCTTTAAAGAAGACATCATGCACAGTCTTGGTTTAAAAACTTCTACCTTTTACAGCAGGATGGCCCCTCTCACCTGCTCCCGGATACATTAATGATTGGGCTTCTTCAGACACTTGCCAGCTACAGGCATTGGAGGTGCTGCTGTCCTGGAAGGTTTCAGGTTGTGTTAAGTCTGTTTCTGTAGTGACAGACAAATTAGTTTCTACAGAAGAGAACTGATGCTAGCAAAGTGTGCCATTGTACTGCATATATGGTCCTGAAATGCTTTTGTCTTTGTACCCTTTCTCCTCCTCCCTGGGACTGACTGCTCCATAACCTCCAGCTTTTGTCAGAAATGAGTAATCAGTTTTGCTTTGTCAGGTCAAGTCAGCAGTGAATGTGACTGTAACAGCCACATCACTGGCATACCAGGAGCAACAGCAGCATTCAGTGCTGCTGCTCAGCTCTGAACCTGCAGGGCGGGGTGGACGTGTAAAACCCATCACTGCTTGGTTTCGTGGACCAATCCTCAGAACACCCTCCAGCTCATGATGGCTTTTAACTGAACATTCTGCAGGCTCACCAGGGCTGGTTCCCAGGGCTGCACCCACCACAAATGCAGCAGGGCCCTGACTTACCAAGCTGCTGCCTTTGTGTTACCAGACAGGTCAGTGTTAGGAAGCATGGCCACGCCATGCCAGGCCTCCTGACTCAGCCCCAACTACGGGGCTGCTCTTCGAGGCCCAAGGAGGGAGCGACCTTTGCCTTGCTCATGAGGTTTGAGACATACTGGCTCAGGGCATCCAAAGGCCCTGGCGAGCTCTTTTCCCCATTCTATTCTCCATTGCTGCACTCTTTCAGCTCCCATCCTGCTCTCCCCAGTTCTACAGAGGTGTTCTTAATGTAAAGATGATCTTTCAGTGGTTCCTCATGTTCAGGTTCAAACTCTTTGAAATAGGATGACCAGTAAATGACTCAGTCACTATGTGAAACTAGGCAGGATATAAACCTTTGGCTTCCAATCCTTTTCCCAATGGGAAAATTCATATAAAATGAAAGCAATGGGTCGGAATATAAGCCGTGTCAGCAGAAATTGGAATAGTTCTGGAGACCAAGATTTCTTCAGCCTAATCACAGTCCCCAGGCTGGGTGATGTAGTATGAGAGGTTCAGCCCAGATGTGTCAGCACTGGGCTGGGGCCGAGGCAATCTGTCTCCATCACTGACTCTCAGAATGCGTCTGAAGCTGTGTTGTAGCACAATGCTGTGTGGGCAGCCCACAGGCACCTGCCTGATCTGTTCATGTAGGACATAGGGGATGTCATGTAGGAACCGGCCATGTGTGCTACAGGCTTTGACAGGGAGGAGAGCAGGACCTGCGAGGTCAGCGAGGCCATTCCCTGGCTCCTGGTCCCAGTGGGGTGGGACCCATGGATCAGCACCTGCTTTTCTAAAGGAAGGCATTTTCCAGACACAGGGTTCTTGATTGCATCAGGCAGAAGCAAAGTTTTATTAGAGAAGTTTTTCCCCAGCAGGTACACAGTGATCAAACCACTGGTGAGCTCCAGCAATAGTCATGGTGCTTGGGCACATGCAGCAATACAGACTGGAAAAAGCACATAGCAAAATAAAGCAGAATGTGGCCCAATGCTCTGCTTATCCCTCTGACACATGGCTTAGCATTGCTGAGTAACACAGAAGAGCACATCCCTGCTCTCTGCAGGGGCATACTCTAAATATCCTCTCTCTTCACCCACTGGCTCTGGATGAAGAGATTCAGGGTTCTCTTGTTGGATATTCTCATTTCTCTGCTTAATCACAAATCCTTCTGCAAGGCACTGGGGAGATTAAAGGAAACATTATTTTGTTTATAGCAAAAATAGATTTTTTCCCACGCTGTCACTCTGTACCCGTGCTCATTCCACGAGCCAATGCGATCAGAACTCCAGATACACACTGTCCTTCCTGGAGAGGCCTGCGTGCTGCTGCCAGCCAGGCAGACAGGGCTGGGAGCTTGCTGGAGCGCGCTCTGCCCTCATACATAAACACACCAAATGGTGGAAGCTGCAGCCATTGCCCCCCCAGCAATCTGGGTGTGGGAATGGCATCAGGGTCCCTGCCAGCACGGTGCCCAGCTCACGCTCCTCATGGACCAACTGTCACCATATTTCTCTATTTCTTTTTCAGTTTGGCTGGAAGTGTCCCCTTGAACTAGTGTGAGCAGTTTTCTGCCAGTATTCCCCTGATTCCTGCTTGTTTTCCCTGATTTCTGGGCACTTGCTTTCTCCTATTCTTTGTCCCAGATTTCCTGTCAGCCCTTTCTCCATGATCTCTGTTGCCTGCCAGCCTGTCCCTCTCCTTTCCATCCCTCTTCCCCCTCATCACCTTTGGCATCCTAGCAGAGTCACAGCTCCTGGCAGCACCTGTAACCACTCCCCCATGGCCTCCCATCATGGGTTTCCCAGTAGCCTCACCATAAAGCTTTCACATAGCACCTATAAGCTACGTGGGAAAGGTTCCTATCGCTGCACTGTGGAAAACCTGTGGAGTGTTGCAGTTCTTACCTTGTATCTCCGCAGCTGCACAGGATGGCATCTGGGAAGACGAAGTATAAGTGTGGCTTGTTCGAATGATACCTCCTCCTCCTATTCCACTTGTTCTTGCAACTCCTCCTCCTAGACCTGACGACTGACCAATTCCTCCTTGCTGACTAAGGGGGCAGGAAAATAGCATTGTAGTGATGGAAATGACAGATGAACTGGAACTGTAGCGTTTCACTGTCCCTGCTGCTTTCAGTTAGCAGAATATCGCACTGATCTTTCTTGTGGCAATGGCTAGCGCAGAGTGGGAAGTGGATTATCTGCCCCGATTGCCAGGCAGCTGGGTAGGGCAGTGAAGGTAAAGGGGCTGTGCAGTACCTCCACCTGTTGTTCACTTTCCAGGTATGTTAAAATAGCCAGGACAGGGTATTTCATTGTGTCTTTTGGTGTGTCTCAAGCCTACTTACATAAGGTCCTGCTGTCCCCCCTCCAGCAGGCAACGGTACGTGTGGATCTCCTGCTCCAGGCGGCATTTGACGTCCAGCAGGATCTTGTACTCTTGGTTCTGGCACTCCATTTCTGCCCGCAGATCAGCCAGTTGCTGCTCCACGCATGTGATCTGGTTCTGGAGCTCAGCAAGGTGGTTGTTGTAGCGACACTCCGTCTCAGCCAGTGAGGATTCCAGGTTGTCCCTCTGAGGGGTGACATGAGGCAGCAGTACAGGATGAGAAACCCTGCATTTAACTGTGAATTCTGGCATCCAACATAACTGAGGCAGCTGAGCTTGACATCAGCTCAACACCCACCTGGCTGAGCTGAGCTTGGAGATCGATTTCCAGGGCTTGCAATTGGCGTCTCAGTTCAGTCACCTGGTTGTTGCACGTCTCTACCTCCTGACCGCTTGTAATAACCTCCCGATTCACCTCCTCAATCTGAAAATCACCAATCCAGAAGAAAGAGCATCAGGGAATGTGTAACATAAGTCAGATGAAGTACTAAGGAAATTGCAGAGAAGCTAGCAAAAGCATGACGTGGGAAAGGTTTGGGTCAACTCTCTCATCCTAATGGAGAGTAAACCCTCTTGTTCTTCTAATAGTACTGCTGTCCAATTAGTTCTCACCACTGACTGCTTTGTAAAGAATTCCTGTCTCAAGTGTCACTAACATGCAGCACTTCCCATCACCCCATGGCAGGGACACAGAGTGGCAGCATCCCCTGTGTCACTTGGTCCAGTTAAATCAATGTTAAAGGCTGTTACAGTATGTTGTGTGGTTTTGATGTGTGATAAACAACTGTGGAACCATTGCTCTGTGTTAGCTGGGGAAGGTCAGAGCTGTGGAATTTTACTCACCTTGCACTCGTACCAATCCTCAACCTCTTTGCGATTGCGTTCAATCAGTGTTTCATACTGGCACCTCATCTCCTCCAGGATCTTTCTGAGGTCTGGGCCAGGGCAGGCATTGACCTCCACGCTCACATCTCCAGGTCGACTGTTTCCTCAAACAGTTCATCTCCTGCAAACACCCCCAGCGCAGGTCAGTTTTTAAAAAGAAGGAAAAAAGGTGCAGGAGCCCAGTTCCCTGGCAGGGAAGAGCTGAACCCCTGGCAGAGCCCGGACGTTCACAGCTCCCATTCACGTGTATTGTCTCCATCAGCCACTTGCCCCCTGCAGCCAGCACCTGAGGGGTGGCGACCACAGTGAGGGAGGCTGATGGATGCTTGCACAGAGCGGGCAGGATCCTACCTCCTCGTGGTTCTTCTTGAGGCAGCAGAGCTCCTCCCGCAGCGACTCGAGCTGCGCCTCCAGGTCAGACCTGCAGAGCGTGAGCTGGTCCAGGACCTGCCGCAGGCCGTTGATGTCAGCCTCCACACTCTGGCGCAGGGCCAGCTCCGTCTCGTACCTGCGGGCAAGAAGGAGCTGTCAGTGTCGGGCACCACCGTGTGCTCTTTTCATTTGGCCATCCATCTTTCTCACAGGAGTAGTTTCCTAGCTGGCCTAGAAGGATGCTAACAACAGTCTGGGGCTTGCTCTGCCAAATCTGCCCTCAGTCTGCCTTCTCAGGAGCTTCTTCACTTGGGTCGAGCTGTCACTCACTTTGTTTCTGTGCTCCAACAGGAAAATCAGAGGCTTTCCCTTTGAAAGACACCATGTGTCAGAATGACAGCTCGGCTGAACCCATGCTGCTCCCTGTCTGCAGAGCCCTTCTGCTTTCTGAAGAGCTCTAATCTCCACTCAAAACCATCTTCTTGTCCCAAACTTCCCACCTGGAGCTGCCACCAATTAAGGCAGCTCTAGAGGCAATGGATGGAAGGGCTTGTCCTGGCCAGGGGATCACGGGAGCCCTGTCTGAGATCTCCTTACCAGCTCTGCGAGTGGGAACATCGACAGGGGAAGGGACAGCCAGGGGGATACTCACTTCACTCGGAAGTCGTCAGCTGTCATCCTGCTGTTATCGATGTTCAGAATGATCTTGTTGTTGTCTATGGTTGCGCAGACGATCTGGAAAAAAGAATATTCACTCCTGAAGTCTCCTCCCTGTATCCTCAGGCTCAAGTGTACCCAGGGACCAGGGCCACAGACCTAACCTCCTTCCCTCACTCTGTTTTTTACTACTGGGTGCAGGCATGGGGGAGCTGAGGAGGGCAGCAGTCACAGGGAGAGTGTTCTGTGAAATGAAGGCATTAAAGAGATAAAACACATGGTGCTGATGCAGACAGCCAGGGAAGTACAATTAGTGTTGTCCAGCTCCTGCCCCAATCCACCTACCCTTTGAAATCTAAATCTTACTTTCATGAATAAGAGATCTAAAAGTTTGTTTCAAGGCTTAATTAGAAGTCTGTCTCATTCCATCTGTTTCCTGGATTCTTTTCCCTTTATTCTTCTTTGCGCGTTGACATCCGAGAGTTTTTGCCAAGCACACTTTGCAAGTGTTTGTAATTGCAAATCACACACTCAGGATGGGGCTGGCAATGCTTTCTTTGTCCTTGTTTTCAATGAGCTGTCCCGTATTTCCCCAATTTTTAATGGAAAAGTAAACTTGTAACATATGAAATAACATTTAACAGGAATTCTGCAAGGCTGATATCAAAAGCATATGAATTCAGGCAAATTAATACAATCCATTATTTGTTTCTCATTTAGTTGCTTTCTTGGCATGTATCTATTTAAACACCTTGGCACAAACCCCGATTCAGAAGGACTACAGAGCCCATCCACATATATCCCATGAAGGTAACATTCCCCCTTCAAACCTATCTGGTGAATAAAAGCTATGGAAACAGTCCAAACACTGGAGGTTTGACCCGTGAGCTCCAGGGCGTTCTGCAGGCCGGTAATGGCTGTTTAGGAAAAGCATTTTACCACAGTGAATTGTTACTCTTGAGAACTGCCTGGAGTTGTGAACCAACCGTGGGAGAAGCTTACAAGGGAGAAAGCGGCTGAGAAGTGATGTTACCTGATTCTGAAGATCTTCTATTTCTTTGTAATAGCAGCTGTAGTCCCGTGGCTCACAAAAAGGGCCCTGCTTGGCATACCACTCCCTGATTCTGCACTCCAGGTCCGCATTTTCTTGTTCCAGGCATCTCACCTTGTCCAGGTAAGAAGCCAGGCGGTCGTTAAGGTTCTGCATGGTGACCTTTTCGTCACCAGAAAGAAGAATGCCATCACCAGCAAAACCACCTCCAACTACCCCTCCACCAAGACCGATGCCAATGCCACCTCCCATGCCACCGCCAAAGCGAGCGCTGCCACCGCTGAATCCCATGCCTGGACATCCTCCGAGGACAGTGGCTCCTAAGCCACCTCCAAAGTTTCCACCAACCAAACTGCCAGTGCTCAGTCCTCCTCCGTAATTCACACCACCACAGTAGCTTCTACCAGAAAACCCTCGGCCACCACCTATCCCACAAGTGGTGTATCTTCCAGAAGAGACTGAGGAGATCCGTGCTCCTCCACCACCACCACCGCCACCAATCACACAGCTGCCCCCGCTGGTCCTGCCCCTGAGAGAGCCAGTTGTCTGCTTAATACTACAACTCATTTTGAGGACAGCTGCAGCTCCAACCCAAAGCCCAAAGCAAGATGCACAGCTTGATATTGAATCAGACTGCAGGTTGGTTGTTGCCGCAGATCTCTATTTATACCTTCCAAAGGGGGTGTCACCTAAAGGGTGTTTCTTCTTCCCACGGGGCTGGCTAGTCTTGCTGTTTATGCCAAGAATAAATAGCCCATAGGCAGTTTCCCTCTAGAAATCCCAGTTCACAAGGAAGATACTTTACATGTCAGCAGCTTATTCCAAAAAGTAAAATAATGTTTTATGAGTCATCAGCTTTTTGTATGATGCAAACTTTACAACAAGTCAAGAAAAAAAGTTGCCCTAGATTATGTACAAAGGAGAAACATCGGTATTTATAACATCAAAGTGCCTTTTATCTTCTATTCATTTGTATTTGTTTTATTCTTAGTCCAGTAAACAGTTCTGTATCCCATGCTGTGCTAGACTACGTGGACCAAAACCGGGGAATTATAAATTCTCACTCCTGAAAAGTGTAAGAGTGACAGCCGCAGTGAAAAGAGCAGGGATGCCGTGGAGCGGATGCCTGTCACTGGCACAAGGACACACAGGTCTGACACAGGCTCCACTGTGAGATTGCTTAAGTCTCAGAGGAAATTCCCCCGTGGGTTTAGTTCTCTGGTCGTGCAAACCCCAGGAGTCAACTTGCTCCCAGTGTGTGGAGATCAGGCCTGCTGAGTGCTGGAAGTCCTTGCTCCTGGACATTGCACAGCCTTGCTGGAAGTGCATGAAGTACCTCTCTGAAGCTATTTTTCAATTGCTTTAATTGCTGTCCATGCAGCCTCAGTCTGTGGTGATCGTAGATAAAGAGATGACAGGAAAGGGAGTATCCATGGCCGATATATCCAGTTCCCGGGCTGGCCTGGGATGTGATCCCGCAGGTCTTTGCCATCACCAAGATTGTGCTGAGCACAAAATAAGAAGGAGAAAAGCTTTCTGCCTTTCTGATCTGAGTCTGTGAGTGCAGCAGCAGGCATTGGCACAGCTTGGCCGGTCATGGGAGCACCATCTCCAAAACCAGGCAGCAGCCAGAGGAGCGTTCGGAGAACTGGCTCCACCAGTGCAAGTGTCTTTCCCCGACAGACTGCTGTAATGAGAGGATATTCTGCTCTCCAGGGAATGGAGGCTTCTGTTCCCCACAGGGTGGAATTTTCAAGCAGCTCTTACTCACAAGTGACCTTTGACTCAAGTACGTCCATATATACAGGAGCAGTTGTGATAAATCCTCTGTGAGTGTGACCGGACAGGGAGCCCTGAGTACAGCCGTCACCTCCGAAGAGGGGCAGAGGAAATCTCTGCTCACACCTCAGCCCCATCTCCTTTCCCAGTGGGAAGTTGGGTGGCTCCTGTCACCATGAGAGGAAAGTGTCCCCAAGCATACACAGATGTCATCATCTCACCAGCTCAGGTGAGGACTCTCCACTCTCCAGTGAGATTATTTCTTTCTTTACTTAGATCAGAAATGATAAAAAGGCGCCTACCCAAGGCTGGCAGCACCCTGGAATATTCATGATTCGGATGGTGTAGGGAAATAACTCGCTCAAGGACAGAGCTGGAGTCTGGCAGAGCTCAGATCCTGGCTGAGACTGCAGTGCCTGAAATACAAGTCCATCCTCCCCCTGCAAACACATCCCCCGTGCTCCCCGAGCAGCAGAGGCTCGCCACAGTGGAAATCAGGAGCAGAAAGGAGGATGGGGAATAAATCTGGCTTTCATCTGCCTTTTTGAGGAATAATAATTGGAGGCAGGGTGTGGCTGTAAGAGCCAACAGAAATTAATATAATGTCTGGATTGCTCGGAGCTTTGCTCTGCTGTGGAGGCTTTCACAAGTTACCTAATAGCAACCTACAGCGAACACTGCTCTCTGCCTTTCTTTCCCTTTCAGAGTTAGGTTTAGGGTGGGATATTGCAGATGCCAGAGGATCTCTTCAGGTGGGCAAGGAGCACCTCCACCTCCTTGTTTCAGCAGTTACCTGATAGCAAGAAGGAGTAGGTCTTGCTCCACAAACCAAAGTGGTTTGCAGCATTGTACAACTTTCTTCTTGGAAAGGTCCACAGGCTGCAAATACACAGTTCTTCTGAAGTACTTGTGTTTGGGATATAATGACATCCTTTGGAGCTTTACTGGGCTCCTGCCAGTTTCACTGGGACATGGCACATCCAGAAGCCCGGCCCAGACTGTAGTTTCAAACGTTTCCTTTCCCTGGCTGCATGGCTGCAGCTTTGTGTGCTCGAGCACTTGGGGTATTGCCCTGCTCCATATGACCACAGCTGGGGCAGAGGTGTGTGTGTGTGTCTTCTGACTGGGGTTCTGCTTTCTCTAGCTGCGAGACACCATCTTGTTCTGCCCCATCAGCGCTGGCTGTTCTCCCCACTAAACTGATTTCTTTACCTCCACTTTTGTAACTACTTGTATTCCCATAGCTCAGGGGCACAGCCTTCGGGCAGAGCACTGTGTAGGAAAGGACTGCGCAAGCTGAAGATAGCAAAACATCCCCAAAGGATTTGCAACCTAAATGTCAGACAGGAGGAAACAAACGGTTTCACACAGATGGAAGTAAAGGGAGCGGTGTCAGGCCGTTATCCAGCACAAGCAGCAGTGGTCTGTGTCACACAAGCACTGTTAAGTCTTGTGAGCATTATGGGGAAGAGGGATCTGGAAGTGGACCAAGAGGTACCAAGTGTAAATGTGGACACAGGGTGATGGGCATCTCTGGAAGAGGCAGGAGGATGTTGCAGTCCCGGGAGACATTGTGGGCAGTGGAGTTGGGTCCTGTGGGAGCTGCGACTGTCCCCGTGGCCAGCCTGGGTGCAGAACATCAGCCTGTCTCCCCCACCCTCTGCTCGCTTCTCTTATCAAGGTTGATAACGTTTTCTTGTGTCAACTACAAGAAAGGTGTGTCTGATTTGACAGAGCTTTGCTTTCATAAGCATTGCTTCAGTGATGTTTGTGCAACCGCACTGGCATATGATTTTATCTTGTCACTTGTAATTACTATTAATAATTTGCATAATAGCCATTGGGCATCACTTATTAAACGCTTCTTTGATGTGATACTGAGCCGGCTCCAGACCTCATGCTCCCATCTTTCAAATGTAGACCATGACTTTTTTCTGGCCAGTGACTCATTGGTTTACACCACCATGTTTAGCAAAACTCCTGTAAGGCAAGAGAAATAATTATCACAATGGGTTTGGTAACAGCATGATCCCAGCTCTTAAATACGCCTCAGAGACCAAGGGGATGACTCTGTTTCAGTTTCTTGCTGACTGTTCACATCTTCAGACTACCTCTGAGCATTTGCTAGTGATGAAGTAGAAGTTCAGCAGAACATGGAGGTGGACAGAACCAGATTTCTTCCTCCTGAAGCTCACAATTCATTTTGTGAAGGGTTTTCATTTCCTTCCAGCACCTACTAGATGATAACAGTGTAGCCAGACTTCCCCACATTTGCATCCCTGGAAGTGCTGCTGATTATCGTGGCAAAGAAGAGTACCAGGGAATTTGTATTGGGACAGATTGGAAAACTGATGGGAGAATGAAACTCCAGCAGCTCCACTCCTGCATGGGCAGCTCAGCGCAGCTCAAGTCAGGAGGAGAAATGGCTTCAGCCATGCACCAGAGCCATGGGGCTCAAACCAGGCCCTGCCAAGAGAATGGGAGCATTCAGGTGCCTCCGGCACCCAGACACTACACCAGAGGGGCAGCAGAGAGAGGCAGCCAGGACACCAACCAGCCAGAACCTCCCTAGAGTGTCTTCATCTTTATCTCATACTGAAAAGTCTCTTAACTTCAATATGCTTTCACTGTAAGGCTCATAGTGGCAGTTCAAATTACATTATTCAGGGTACTGGGCTGAGAAATCTCCTGCATGGTTATAGCAGTAGTTTACTGCTCTATATAGTTTTTTATAAATGTTACACAAGCCAGTAAAAACTGTAAACCCCACAGAGTTACTATGGGTGTGAGTGAGACTGTACCCATCTGCATACTTTGTATAGTAGACTTACAAAGAAGTCACAGTTTATACACCACAGCAGAATACTGTCATCAGCTCTAACTGCTTGTGCAGTGCAGCCCTGAACTCAGCTCATTTCCAGCATTAGCCTTTTGCAGAACTGGTTGTTTTCTTTCTCTTTCTTCTCTATCTTCATCCTTTAGAGTATGTTCAGTCCCAAGGGACCTTTTCTGATGGTGCTGTAGTTCCCATGGGTCTGCTCCGTACCACAGAGTCCGTATCTGCCTGGGCAATCACAGGCTGCGTTTCATCTGCAGCCCTGGCTGCGATGCTGAGAGCTTGTGCCACCAGCCCAAGTGCTGGAAGAGCTCCCCTTCGAGATCCTCATTTGCTCTTGCTTCACAAGATTTGCACATTAAAAGAGAAGAGAAGCTCTTTCAAGCTGTGCTCCCTGTGTGCTGGTGCGAGCGGCTGCATAAGGGGAGGGTGGTCAACGTTTGCCTCCTCTCAGTGTCCCAGGTGATTCTTGTCCTGGTGTCCCACGTGCTGCATCTTCTGCATTTTATTGATCTTCTCTTCCCCGTCTCTTCTTGTGCTATTTCCACACTCTTCATTTCCCATCACTATAAACTCACTGGGGAGGGAAGGCATCTTTTTATTGCTGCACAGCATTAATGCTGTGGCCTTAGAGGTGCCACGTAAACACTGGGGCAGGTTAAGTAACGTCGAGATGCGCAATGTAATTAGTGTGGTGGGAATGGGAGATACAGGGCTTAGTAAAAGTACTTAACAGCAGCTCATTAGAGCAATTAATTACCCCAAGGGCTAACAAGTGTCTGTGACCAGGACAGGGGCTGGGGAGAGTCCACGCCCCCAAAAGGGACACTAGGGGACGTTAACTGGGACGTTAACTGGGATCGTTAGTCCCTGCCCTGCGGCACTGGTGCGGTCAGACATACTGTGCGGCTGGGTTGGAGCACCAGAGGTGACCCAGGAGCAGACCAGGCTTTTTGCAGAGCACAGACCAGAGCAAGAGGCCAAAGCCCTGTCGCTGCTGTGATTTTTGCATAGAGAACAGCTCCGTGTGGCCAAGCTTCGGTTTGTACCGTGCTGTCTTCCAGAAGCGCTGGAGCTGTTCCTTTCTGTAGAAATGGACACTAATTCAGACTCATTGTATCCCCTGATGTCTGCTTGTTAGGTTAGTCATCAACCCCCATCCAGTACTTTATTACAGAAAAACTAATAGAGCCACAGAACCATAAAATCAGACTGGCTTGGGTGGGAAGGGACCTTAAAGCTCATCCAGCTCCAACCCCTGCCATGGGCAGGGACCCCTTCTACTGGAGCAGTTGCTCCAAGCCCCTGTGTCCAACCTGGCCTTGAACACTGCCAGGGATGGGGCAGCCACAGCTTCTCTGGGCACCCTGTGCCAGCGCCTCAGCACCCTCACAGGGAAGAGCTTCTGCCTAAGAGCTCATCTCAGTCTCCCCTCGGGCAGGTTAAAGCCATTCCCCTGGTCCTGTCCCTACAGGCCCTTGTCCAAAGCCCCTCTCCACATTCTGCTGTGGGTGAGAAGGGGCAGGCTGGATCCCAAGTCTTTGCTTGTACAAGCAGTTGCGCTCCTGACTGGGTTTGTAGTTCCTTTCTCTGCGGTAATAAAATAGCAGCATATTTTTTTCCCCGTCTGTTTATTGTATCTTACTTTAAAAAATCCCTCTCCCATATATTAATTTGTCTGCCCTTTTATCTTCCCACGTTGCCAGCTCGTTCTTCCTGCTTGCCTCTGTAAAACATCCCATTTAGAGGTTCTTTATGCAGGATTTTCTCTGGGAATTGCTGCCCTCCACCAGAAGGGTGTGTCGTGCCCAGCGGAGCCCGGCTTTCCACATTACTGCTCCAAGGGCATCGGGGAAAACTTGTTGTTCTTGATTTAATCCTGTTAGTGCACATTCGCAATAACTCAAAGGTGTTGTGTATTACATTACATTACATTATGTTATATTATGTTATATTAGCACACACCTACTTTAATGAAAACTCGATTTTCACTCTGAAGTCTCTTTCAGTAGGAGACTGTGGGTCAGACTGCCTCCTTCCCTGCACCCTGCAATCCTCCCCGAGTGTTTCCTTCCTCATCGCCTTCTACTTCATGTCTTAGCTTATGCTTCCTCCTCTGGTAGCACATCATGGAATCCCAGACTGGTTTGGATTGGAAGGGACCTTAAAGCTTATTCAGTTCCAACCCCCTGCCATGGGCAGGGACACCTTCCACTAGAGCAGCTTGCTCAAGGCCCCATGCAACAAACATCCCTTTGTGCACCATCAGCTGGACCCTTTCCCCCATCACCACCCTGCATCCACCTGAATCCAGCAGGAGCAGTGCGGCAGAGGCTGTTTCCTTGTCCCCTTGCAGCGATTGCTGTGGGGATGTAGATCAAAGGTGGATTTCTAACCAAGGGTGCATGATAAATATAACTACGTGTGTAACGATGTTTTTAATACTTGTATGTTAATTTACTTGTAGAAATCATTTGTCGGCTTGGAGGCTGTGTCAGTAGTAGCGAAGTTTATTGAAGACAAGCTTTGGTAGTTGTGTGACAACTGAGTGCAAAGCAGGTTAGTCCCAGTGGACACCAGTGGCTGGTGCATGCGGCAGCGGGTGAGGACGGGGAGGGGACAGGGGCAGCCGGTCTGCAGGGGCCCTTCCGACTGCTGAGCTGTCAGTTCTTTGTGCCTTGTTCATGGAGAGGCCTCGGGGGTGCGATGGGGCTGGCGAGAGCTCTCCTGCCTGAGGTGGCCTGTCGAGGGAGAGCAGGACGTGGGGCTTTGCAGGGTTCATCTCCACACTGGGCCTTGCTCTTGCATCCCCCTTGCTCTGGGACTGACCCTTCTTTTCCCTCTCCCCCCTTGCTTGCTTAATTGTACATTTGAAAGGCTCATGACTGATTCCCCCTGCCAGGTCCTCATTTTCATGTGGTGCTGAAAGTCTTATTTAAACACACCACTAATAAATCCTCACTGTCAAACACATTTTCTATGCAGAAGTTTATGAATGCCCCATAGCTGCACCCTCTGCCACTGCTCTCTACCACAACCCAGTTCATCCCAGTGCTCCACCGCCAGCAATCGCAGCCACGACCCTGCACATCTGGCTCCTCGCACTGCCTCTCTCCAGGGAGAGGAAACCACCTCCAGCCCCTCTTCACCACCCAGGAAAGCCTGGAGACCCCTCGTCCTCTTCCCCACGTATGTAGCAGCACTAAAGCAGTTCACGGTCATGCTCACAGGCTCCTAGAGCACACCTCACCTTGCACATCCTCGCACACGGGCTCAGGGCACGCAGGGCTGGCACATGCCGGCTTTCAGCCCGCCGCTTCTTCCAGCTGGTGCTGCAGGGACTCCTCTTGCCCCCGGCCCTCTGTGGGAAGGAGACAGCTCCGGTGACCGAAGCCCCTTCATTCACACCCTACAGATCTGCCTGAGCACTGCCTTAAGCTGGGTCTATTCAGTCGCTGTGGGTCATTTCCCCCTCGAGCCATTAAGGTCGTTAAGAGCAGCAGTTAATTAGCACATCTTCCACCCTGCCTGTCTGCTGCCAGCCAGTGCTTTGCCACTGTGACACACTGAGCATTACCCGAGGCTCTGAGACAAGCTCTAACAGTGTCATTCCATCCTTTGCAACTGGCATTTTGGAACAAACCCCGATGTTTTATGTAAGTCAGCCACCTCAGGCTACCACCATTAAATCCCTCTTTTTCCTGACTAGTGGAGCTGGTGCTGGGGCTGGTGCTGTGTGTATGAGGCGTTTATGAGCTTGCCAGTGTGCCTCAGTGTTTCAAAATCTCGGTCAACGGGAGGCGGGGCAGAGCCAACTGCTTTGCATGCAAATGAAATCTCCCCAAACTTTAATTAAATTGTTGTGTGAAACTGAAAATGTGTAGTAGATAATTTATTGTTTCACTTCATTTCCCTGCCAGTCCCTGCTCCTGTCTAGCTGTGACAAAGCCAATAAAACTCCGTGACAGTGCTCATAAAGGACCTTGCTCAGCTCAGAGTGGAACCCGCCCTGTGAGGACCTGTGGTGCTGCACAGCTCTGGGACCAATCCCACCACCTTCATTGGCCCAAAACGGAGAATGGTCTCGGCTTGGACTGTGGACATTGCTCGAGCCAAATCCTCACATGCCTCATGGTTTGCTAATAGGCCCTGTCTGTAGCAGGTCAGTGCTGGTTCCTCACCACAATGTTGCTTTTACCACTGGTACCATGAATTGTCATATCCCTGTAAGTCAAAGCATAGAGATGTTACTGTGTGAGGGTCTGTAAGCGGTCTGCATACATGATGTCGTGCTGTCCCCCCTCCAGCAGGCAGTGGTAGGTCTGGATCTCCTGCTCCAAGCGGCATTTGACGTCCAGAAGGGTCTTGTATTCCTGGTTCTGGCACTCCATTTCCGCTCGTATTTCAGCCAGCCGCTGCTCCACACAGGAGATCTGGTTCTGGAGCTCGGCCAGGTATTTGTTGTAGCGACATTCGGTTTCCGCCAAGGATGATTCCAGGTTTTCTTTCTGAGAATGGGAACAGCACAGAGGTACCTGGGGATGCTGCAAGCTTCGCCCGTCTGGTTACCTGTACAGCTCCAACGCGACCCGGGGGGCCGAGATGTGAATTGTAGTGGCATCACCTACCATAGTGAGCTGGGCTTGTACGTTGATTTCCAAGGCCTGCAGCTGACGTCTCAGCTCTGTAACCTGTTTGTTACTTGACTCGATCTCCTGGCTGCTCGTCACGACCTCCAGATTCACCTCCTCCACCTACAAAGTTAGACCCCTGGCTGAGGCAGGGGCTTCACCACTCTGCTTGTGCGCACCTTACAGTGCACACCCTGCTTGTGCACAACTTGTTTGTGCTCCCCCTGCTTGTGCACACCCTGCAGTGCACAACTTGCTTGTGCACAACTTGCTTGTGCTCCACCTGCTTGTGCTCCCCCTGCTTGTGCACACCCTGCAGTGCACCTGGGTATTTCCAAATCTGAAGCCCCCCATTTATTCCGTTGTGACCCTGTAATACCATGTGATAGCCCCTCTGCCACAAACAGAATACGGGGACTGGGCAGCACAATCAGAAGCTGAGCGCATCTGTGACACAGATTAAGGCATCTCAGGAAGTGCTCTAAATCTTTTTTCCCCTTCCCCCAAGAGGCAGAGTAGGGGACAGCTCTGCATCTGTTTCGTACCTTGCAGGCATACCACTGCTCAGTCTCTTTGCGGTTGCGCTCCATCAGCGTTTCATACTGGCACCTCAGATCCTCCAAGATCTTCCTCAGGTCGGGGCCAGGGCAGGCATTGACCTCCACGCTCACATCTCCAGTGGCCTGTTTCCTCAGACAGCTCATTTCCTGCATGGAATAGGTGCACCATATCAGTAATACTGATGCTTGGGGCAGGGGGCACTTTCCTTCTTGCTCCTTAATTCCCTATGGGGCAACCCGACCTCCTCGTGGTTCGTCTTGAGGCAGCACATCTCTTCAGTCAGGGCCTCACACTGCAGCTGCAGGTCAGTCTTGCAGCTCGCCAGCTGGTCCAGCACCGGGCGCAGGTTGCAGATGTCTGTGTCCACATTCTGCCGGAGACCACACTCTGCCTCATACCTGGAGCCACAGCCAACAAAGAGAGGTCAGTAAACATGGCAAGCCCTGGAGATGAGTTTGTGGGGGAAAACATTTAGGATCAAACTCTTCTTTCACTTCAGACATGCCATGCTGCAAACATTGTCAGTGGTAGCCAGGCCTTCCGCAGAGATGGGCAGGTTAGTAGGGCAGAGGGTTGGGATTTCCCCATCACCACTGCTCACCAACCCTTCCACAGGCACTGTGAGCCCCCCAGCCCAGCACAGGGCTGTACTCACTTCACTCTGAAGTCATCAGCGGTCATCCTGTTGTTATCAATATTCAAGAGGATTTTGTTAGTCTCCATGGCTGCACACAGTATCTGGAAAGGAAAATGCAGGAGAGGGATTCTGGCTTGTGGCTTCCTCTGGCTCCCAAAGACCCCCAGAGGAAACACCTACTTGAGGTAATGTACCCCACTCTTTTTATAACGATTCCATATATTGGGATTATTAACTAATTAGATGGCATCACAGTGGGGTAACTCATGTGCCAGCTTGGCAGGGCAGGCTGTGCCGAAACTTCTTTGTAAACGCTAGCGGCCTCCTCCCTCCAACCATCATTTCATATAAACTGTGGCTTCGACTGCTCGTCCAGAGACAGAGCTATTGCATCTAACATTGCTCTATCCACACGTGAAAGCAAACCCCATAGAAATATTAGGATTTTCTTGGAGAAGACAGGTTTACCTGGTTCTGAAGGTCTTCGATCTCCTTATGATAGCAGCTGTAGTCCCGCGGTTCACAGCTGGGCCCTACCTTGGCATACCACTCTCTTATCTTGCACTCGAGCTCGGCGTTGTCTCCCTCCAGCAGCCGCACCTTGTCCAGGTAGGAGGCCAGGCGGTCGTTGAGGTTCTGCATCGTTGCCTTCTCGTTGTTAGCAAATAAGATCCCATCACCGCAGCCAGCACCAGCCCTGGTGAAACCACCACCTCGAGTGCAGATGCCTCCACTGCTGAATCCAAGGGCAGAACAAGCCCTCTGGGTAGCTCCGAAGCTCCCACCAGCAGCGCTGCCGGCGCTCAGCTGCTTCCCAAGTAATCCCTCGCTTAAACTGTCACCAGAAAAGTTGCCCATCACAGCGCCGAGGTCATAGGTAGCGTGTCTCCCCGGGGAGGCGGAGGAGACCTTCCTTCCACTGCCAGCCGCGGAGCTGCCCGCGCTGCTCCTGCCTTGGGAACAGGCAGTAACAACCTGCCTGACCGCACAGCTCATCGTGCGAGCGTGGATCCAAGCCGGAGCCCAGGACGAGCTGCACAGATCCCTGCAGGATCTGATTGTGATCCCTCTGTCCCCATAGTCCTCTATTTATACCAGCCCTTTGGATCTCGCTACCGGAGACGGGCTGTTTATTCTTCCTCCTTGTGACCTGGCTAGTACTAATTTACTTTTTTTCAGCTGGAAATATTTCCCCAAAGGCGTTTGTCTCCAGAAATCCCACAACAGAAAGGTGCTTTGGTTAACAGAAGCGTGTTTCAAAACTACATCAAAAACGTTACTTCCTGAATCATCAGGTCTGACTTGTGATGACAGCTAAACAAGAGTGACACAAAACCTGACGATACCCGAGAGTGCCCGGGGAGCGAAACACCACAGCAATTATCCATCCCCAGCGTGGGTGAGTCTGCCTGGAAAGGGAAAGCTGGTGGGAAAGCTGTCCTATCTGCCGGAGCCTGTTCGACCCCTTTGTGACCAGAAGCGAGGGTGCCCCCTCCATCAGCTGCCCTGCAGCCTTGGGACAGAGCCAGCAGAGCACCCTGGGGGTGCTGCTTCCTGCACTGCTTCGCCGTGAGGGTCTGTCCCACCCTGCTGGAGCTGAGCGAGAACCGGCTGAGCTCCAGGTCATTTGACTGGGAAATGCGCTGCTCTGGGGGAGCACAGATGAGTATTGCACCGGGGCGCACCAGGGGTGACTTTTTACTTCTCTTTCTCCAGCGTGCATCAGACATCTCTTGCAGAGGGGAGATCCTGTGGGATCTGCTTTGTGGCTTTCCAGGGTACAAAAAACATCCAAATATTGACCCAAACCAAAAGAGAAAGGACATTTCCTGTATACCAAATGCTGCGGTTCACTGTCAATGTCCACTGCCAAGCGAGGACGGCCGTGTGAGGGGGTTCACAAGATCCCTAAAGCAGTGACACGGAGAATCTGAGAAGCAGCCTGATCCTCATCAGTCTGACCCAGTTCCAAACAGCACCACAGAAACTCTCCAGATATGATCTAAGGAAAATGTGTTGGATTTAGAACAGGCACTGGAAAAGCTCATTTAAAAAAAGATATTCAATTTTTTTTAATTTTTTTTTTGCTCTTGGAATGCTGAATTGAGGAAGAAGGGAAATAATTAAAATGTTTTGGCATCTGAATCTTTCATTTGTTTAGTAATATTCATACAGCCATGCTAATGCTGGCTGCCTTTCCCTGTGTGTGGCTCAGCGTCGGGTTTGGCATCCAGGTCACCTGGATACATGGCATGAAGGATGCGTCAGGTCCAGCCTCTGTCGGAAATATTGCTTATGCCATTGGAGCAGGCTCATTAGTCAATTTTATCTTGACGCTGTAAATACAGAACAGCTTCGATGTGGTGTGGATTCTGTGTGTGCCCATGCTTTGTTACAGCCGCAGTTGGCAGGAGGAGCTGGTGCCGTGGTGCTGTGGCGTGCCTTGGCTGTGGCAGGGCCGGGATCGGGAGCCCGTGCTGCAGAGCAGGAGCAGAAGTGGCCAGAATCTGTCCTTTTCCCGCAGAGTTGCTGAGAAATGAGTTCTGAGCTAACAGCAAATTTCATGTAACTGAGGAAGCACAGTCCTTTCTTTTCCAATGAGGAAAGTGAAAGCATTGCTGAGTGGAGTTTATTCAGTTATTGATGAAAACAAAGCTGTAATGCCCACATTTCTTCCATACAGTTTGACTTCAGACGTTACCATAGGTCTCTGCAGCCAAAGGTGATGAGAATTTTGCACCTTTTGTAAAGGAGAATAATTCCACTCTTGGTTTTATTGGATTTGTGTCAACTTCGTGGTAGCTTTTTTATGCGTCCAAAAGTTGACATTTTTATTAAACCAGCTTTTACACCCAATCACACCTCAAGACCTGGCAGCAGTTACAGCCCTCATTTTCTTGAAGAGATTTTCCGTTTCTGATGAGGAGATCTGTTAATGATGGGTTCTACATGTGTAATGGAGGCTCTTTCCATAATTAACTTTTACTGGCTTCCAGACTGGAGTCCACAGACGGCACTTTGCTCACAGCAGCCCTGCAGCCAGCCACAGGCCATGCCTCAGATGAGTGTCCTCAGCTGACCTGGAGCCCCTCGCAGGCAGCGTGCACCTGAGGGAGGAAGAGGAGGAGAGGAATGATGATTGACAAGGGTTCCCACAGGCATTCCGGGAACAGCAGTGCAGGCCTGACAAGGGAAAATTATTACTTCAAGTAACAAATGAGTAGAAAAGCATCCCCTGGGCAAAAGTGCTGCTCCCATTTAATGAACACTATGAAAAATGAAAAGACAGGAACTATTCTGCAGCTTTGCATCTGCGTCTTGTGCTGGGCTTTATAAAGGAGAGCAGGATGGTGGTAAATGGGTGCTGTGGCCTTATTCCCGAGGCTTGTTCTACTGCACCAAGTTGTCAGATTAAAAAGGGCAATGGAAATGAGAAAGATGAGATTTCCCCTGAGGAAGTCCTTTGGTAATCTCAGGATATTTTCATAGAATCCCAGACTGCTTTGTGTTGGAGGCACCTCAAAGATCCTCCAGTTCCAACCCCTGCCACGGGCAGGGACCCCTTCCACCAGAGCAGGGTGCTCCGAGCCCCTGTGTCCAACCTGGCCTTGAACACTGCCAGGGATGGGGCAGCCACAGCTTCTCTGGGCACCCTGTGCCAGCGCCTCTGCACCCTCACAGGGAAGAACTTTTGCCTAAGAGCTCATCTCAGTCTCCCCTCTGGCAGTTAAAGCCATTCCTCTTGTCCTGTCCCTACAGGCCCTTGTCCAAAGCCCTCTCCAGTTTCTTGTAGTCCCCTTTCAGTGCACCCTTTAGTGCACTAAAGTGAGTGCAGCCCCTATAGGCACTGGAGCTGCTCTAAGGTCTTCCCTTATGGAGCCTCCTTTTCTCGAGGCTGAACCAGCCCAGCTCTCTCAGCCTGGCTCCAGAGCAGAGGTACTTTAAAGCTTAAGACTGTTTCTTGAGCTTTGGACTACAGAAAGTAGAACGCAGCCGCAGGAAGGTGAGCCAGCATTTCACGTTATTACAAATGCTCCCTGAATCACCGCCTGTCTTCATGTCCAGGAGAACTTCCCTGGGGACTCAGACATGACACGGAACCTGAGTCCCTGCCGGTGCCGAGCTGCTGCTGTCCCCCTGCGGAACTGCCAGCCCAAGTTAGGTTTAGGTCACTTCAGTCGCTTATTTGGGTTAATTCTGGGTTTTATGCTGTGAAGTGGCCACCAGGGAGTGCCAGGAGAGGGAAGCTGGAGCCGAGCACTGCCGACACTGGACACCGGCTCGGGCTTCCGCACGTCGCTCCAGCCTGAGCAGGGCTAGGCACAGTGATAGAGTGAGAACTGCAGCAGCCCTGGCTCCTGTCCACTCATTGTCACTAGATTTCAGTTTCACCTATGGAAAATCCTTGTGTTTGCTGTTTACAAAGTGATACTTACTGAGCCCTTGATGTCATCGTCACTCCACTCCTTTTCTGCTCCTTATTGGCAGTTCTGAAGGTGATCTCCATCTCGCTGATGACACCAGATGCTCCAGGATTCTGATCTTTGCAAATCACTCCAGGCAAATAGTTCAGCTTCTCCAAATCTCAATTTCATTCTTTGTAGGCTGGAAATAATAATCACAGTAATCCGGCTGCTCAAGGGCATTGTAAAAACAATTACCTGCTACAAACATGGGGTTTAAAGATCAGAAACATGATACACATTTTAAGTATTGGTTGTTGTGTGTGTTTTTGCTGTTATACATTAAGTTTGACGCCAGCATATCCTACATATTTCTCTGTGTCTCAGCTGATGAAATACCTTTCGAGGACATTCCTGGGTTTCCTTTTCTGTTTCGTTGTCCATAGAAGTTCCACCATTATTCCCTGAGGATTTGTTTCTCTAGCTTCTTGCCGAACCCTAACAGGGACTTGTGGAAAATTCAGGGAATAACAGGGACATTTGGAAAATGCTCTCCAAACCCAGTGCTTACCCATCTCTTGGACGTGATGGTTTGTCCGTGTTTCACAGACACAAACTGTGTAGCAAAAACGTGGTCTTTTCCTTCTTCTCAGTACTGTAGTGTAACACAGTGGTTACTTGCGCACTGCCTGAACTTGTCTCCTGTTTGTGGTATCAGGCTTCTGTGAAGCTGTCAGTGACCTCTGTACTCCGGTCTGTGTTTCATTTCCTACCCTTTTCTGTAATTGCTTAGCAGTGATGCAGAATGATAACATCTCTTCACACTCCCTTTTCTGGAAAGACCTGGCAGGTTCCCTACTTCTTCGATCACCTTCCCTCTCTTCTGCTTGTCTTGGCATGCCCAGCATGATACCATCAGCTGTTTCTAAGAGCCGTTGCAGGATGCCTCTGTAATTGTTCCGTGAGGACTGTGATGTCTTCGGCGGGGCTGGCAGTGAATCATCAGTAATGGTCCCAAAGATGTGCTCCATATCAGCCCCAGGAGCTCCTTGTGCTGCGTTGTAAGCAAAGGGAAGCCAATTTACTAAAAATTATCACCTTTTCCTTTGGTCTAAGGCCAAATATGAGGCCATGGCACAAGACTGGACCTAGTGCCACTGGCTAGAAAGCACAGAGTTGGATCTAAGTGATTCCATCAGGCTTTTGGGTCTAAAATGACTTCCTCTCCTATCTAGCCCTCAGGTGATATAGGACCAGGGCAGCATCCTTTTGTTCCTCTGCTGCTCTCCAGGAAGTGAGTGGGCAAGGGTGAACCTGGTGCCTGGCTGCCAGCGCCCAAACCATGTCACCTCCTCCTGATGGCGGCTGGCCTGCAGCCGTTGTTGACAGACGAGAGCTAGCTTGCGTGTTTTAAGGAGCATTTGAGCAGTGATCTGCTAGATGCTGTAGTGATAAAAATTATTGCTACTCATCCCTCTGTGGATTAAGCAATTCCTACTGTGCAACCTCTTAATGCAGCCTCGGGCAGCATGAAAAGACCTGTATAAAGTTTCATCATTCACAGTTATGTGATTTAGAGACAGTCAAGTAAGACAGAAGGATATATATATGAGATCTGCCAACCAGCCTGACGTTGAGCTCGTGTCTTGGGATGGTACACAGTAGTCCTGCTGAAGATACTTAAGTTCAACTTACAGGAGAAAGTGATTCTTTATGGTACCAAGAGTTAGAGAACTGAGCTTTATTTTGTTGGCTTTATTTATCAGTCATGTGGCACGTTGGTATCAGACATCATCCTTCCATCATTGCCTTCAGTTTGTGTCAGACCTGTCTGGTTTATGTCTCGGTCCTGTGTGTTTACAAGCAATGAGTTCAGTATTGAAAGCTGTATCACATTACTTTTGCTCCAGGTGAAACCCATACCCCTCTGTTCCCCTCCTCTTGCTGCCTTCTTGTGGTTTCTTAGGACTTTCCCTGGCATGAGCACGCAAGCCTGAGGCTTTGAGGGATCACATATCAGGGACAGACAAGTTTGCAGTTGCATGAACAAGGGAAAAAAGCTTTATTCAACGCGTACAGAGTGCAAGCGGCACCCACGGGTAATTGGGGTAATAGGGGAAGGAGGAGCAGAAAAAGGAAGCAGACACTTTCTGTGACCCAGCCCCATCACACATGGCCCAGATGGTGCTTGGTGCAGCTCATGGTCCCTTGAGCCGGGGGCTGAGGGTCCTGTGGAAGCTGCTCGCCCTCCTAGCGAGTGGTAAGTGCAACCTGCTCCCGGGAGGAGACCACCTTCCCGTCCTGCACCTCCTCCACGATCGTGCGGACCTGGCGGGACGATGACATGACTGCAAAAGGAAGGCAGAGAATGATTGTTCCTGGGGCAGGAAAGATAGGAATTGCTTAACACGTTATCAGATACCACGTGTTCTTCAGGAGATGGCAGAAATTCCACAGGGTGCTGGAAAAGCTTGTTTTAAGCAACCCTATGCTGGCTGGGAAGAGGGAAGAGCCGGGCTGATGGGAAAGCCCAAGAAGGCCACAGGCACACTGCTTAAATACGTGGTGTCACTTGATTTTTCAGGTCTCTGTAAAGTCAGACCACTGGCTGCAATATTACAAGACCCATTAAGGGCAAATCCCTGTGGTAAAGGAATTGCCCTTTGTGACAGCTCGTGAGCAGTTGTACAATGCACACAAACTCTCCTGACAGCTGTCAGTCTGGCTCAGCCTGTGAGGTGGCACAGCACACCCCAAGGGTGGTTTTCACTACGTAAGCGTGGCCACTGCTCTCAGAGCAGGTCTCAAAGCCTTTGGTGTAATAAGATCAGTTCTTACCGTCTCTGCCGGAGTGTGAGGACATCGCGGAGGAGTACTGGGAAGAGATGCTGCACGAGAAGGAGAAAACAAAGAGAAGTTAGGGACAGTCTTTTGTTGTTACACAGGCTCTGTATTCAGGCAGAAGGAAAACAGAAAAGGCTGAAACTACTGCTGCTCTCCTGGAGGTAGAGGGACCAGTGCCCTTTCCAGCAGGGCAAGGTGCCTCTTACAGCATCACACACAGCAGAAACCAGGGACAGCGCCACTGGGATTCTGAGCATGATATGAGCATGAAGATGAGCCCTGAGAGCTGCAATTGGACTGAATCCCCAGAGAGAACATTTTGTGTCTGTGACCCATCCCCTCCCGATGTGCCCTCCCAGGCGAAGCCCTTCTACGTACTGGGCATCCTCGCCCTCCAGCAGCCGGCGGTACGTGGCGATCTCCTGCTCCAGGCGGCATTTGACGTCCAGCAGGACCCTGTACTCCTGGTTCTGGCGCTCCATGTCGCACCGCAGCTCAGCCAGCTGCTCCTCCACGCTGGTGATGAGCCCCTGGAGCTGGGCCAGCTGGGTGCCGTAGCGGGCTTCTGTGTCAGCCAAGGTGCCCTCCAATGCCGCTTTCTGCACGTGGAGCAGAGGGAGGGGTTCAGGGGGGAACGGGGAGCAGGAAGGGATGGGAGCAGCCGTGTGTCCCCTCGCCCACAGCCCCGCGTGCCCCTGGCCCCTCGTACCGTGCTGAGCTGGGACTGGAGGTCGATCTCCAGGCTCTGGATGGTGCGGCGCAGCTCCGTGATCTCCGTCTTGCCACTCTGAAGCTGCTCCGTGTTGATGGCCACCTCCCGGTTCAGCTCTTCCGTCTGCACCAAGGCACAACCAGAGCCGTGCCGTCAGAGCACCGGTGAGTGGCACAGCCCTGGCCCCACGGCCCCGGCGTCGCGCAGCTCACCTTGCTGAAGAACCACTGCTCGGCGTCCCGGCGGTTCTTGTCCGCCAGGCTCTCGTACTGCTCCCGCATCTCGGCCAGGATCTTGGTGAGGTCGATTCCAGGAGCGGCATCCATCTCCACGCTGATCTCACCACCCACCTGCCCGCGCAGGGCATTCATCTCCTGGCACGAAAAGACACGTAGGATACACGTCAGAGTGCAGTCAGTATATTCCCATCATGCCAAATGTCTTGGTCGCACCCAGCACACAGAGCTCTCCTGGAGCTCCTGTCTGAAAAGACTGCTTTTCTCCCCCTTGCCCACTGGAGTGTCTCCTGACAGCCCTGGCTGCAGAGATAACTCCTGCACTTTGCCCTCAACCCTTTCCATTGGGCACAAGGTACATTTTGTAGGTCTCAGTTTGAGCCGGGCTCTGTGCTCACCTCCTCGTGGTTCTTCTTGAGGTAGGCCAGCTCTTCCTTCAGGTTCTCAATCTGCATCTCCAGGTCAGCTCTGGCCAGGGTCAGCTCATCCAGGACCCTGCGCAGGCCGTTGATGTCGGCCTCCACACTCAGGCGCAGAGCCTGCTCCGTCTCAAACCTGGGGACACAAACACACACACACTTGCACGCCAGCCCAGCTGAAAAGGGATTTTCCTTGTTGGTTCCTTCCCCAGATATATATTTTTGCCAAGCATCTTTTCCTGAACCTGTGCACACAGTGCAGGAATGCTGGGACAACGCTGTGTCCAGGGAGAGTTGTACACTTCCCAAAGGTCACGCTTTTAGTGAGAAGTGACCTGGTTGGAGCAACTTCAGTTGCAGAAAGCAAAGAAAAGCCTCAAAGGGGATGGCTTCTCCTTCCTTCTTATAAGAGCTCTCCAAGGCATTGGACTTACTTAGTTCTGAAGTCATCAGCTGCCAGCCTGGCATTGTCAATTTGTAAGACGATGTTGGCATTTTCAACAGTTGCAGCGAGAATCTGGCAGGGGATAAAAGAAATCAAAAGAGTGAAAAAGTAGTTCCAAGAAATGGCACACTGCTGCCTGTGTTCCCATTCAGGAGCAGGACTGCAGCAGCACTGAATCTCCTGCCCGCTGGGCTGGACTTCCAAGGATAGAGGCAGGATGCTCATGCTCAGTCTCCCGTTGCACTGATTCAGTGTGAAGACACTGGCATGGGTACATGCCATGGCCTGTTGCCCTGTCAGAGTGGCACCTCCAGGCACTCACACCGTGTTTGGAGTCCTGGCAGCACCCTGGGATTTGTCTGGCAATGAGCAGCCCAGCTGAGGAGTTAAAAAGGGCTGAGGAAGGAGTCTCTGGTGCCGGCATTGTTCTGCTTTCGTAACAACACCCGAGGTGCAAATATTTGTTCTGGGATTTCCAAAATGATTGGCCATTTAATGAGCGGTAATTTCTGTAGCCACAAGCTAATGAAAAGCTCTCACTGAGTTCTGGTGCTTTAGGGAACGTCCAAGCAGTAATCCGGCAATAGTGACCTGGTAATTTCCACCAGTGGTGCGGGAGGGGAGGGAAGGGTCTGCCTCAGACCTGGGGACAGCTTCTGCCTCCACATTTCTGTGCTCCAGATCAGAGCACTCCTGACAAGCTGCAGTCTGAAGAGAAGCTTTGTGCATCCAGGCAGGAGCCCTTCACCCCAGGGTGAAGGCCCAGAGCTGAGAACTTCCAGAAATGGCATTTCCCCAGGGCTTGACCCCTGAGCCTGTCAGCCTCATCTCCCTGGCATTTACTCTCACAGAGCAGGTACAGTCATTACCCAACCCCGCCCCTCCATCCCCTCCTGTGGAACCTGAGCTTACTAAGAATGCTGTCACCTCGCGTAGGCAGTGGTGAAGGACCAGGCAATCAGCTCGTGATGAGTAACGCAGAGGAAGGACAGTGGTGACAGGGTAGGGAGGGAAGGATTCTGGTGCTTCTGTTCAAAGACTTTTGCCCAAAATCAGCCAGAGGGCTGCTAAGAGCAAAGAAACGGACTTGGCCATGATTTCATCCACTGCATTTAGAGCAGGGCACGCGCTCTATTCAGCATCTCTGAAGCCACCTACCACAGCCCAGTGTGTTCTGACTCCTGGATTTCATGAATCTCTGTTTGCATCTCTCAAAGTGCAACCATCCCATAGTGCAGCTTCTTTCTTTATGAACCTCTACCTTGAGCCTCCTCACAGGCTCAAAAAGATCTGCTTTGCAGGATGCTCATGAGAACAACCTGGCATCTCCATTTGCATATCATTCAGTAGGGAACTTCTGCCAAAGAGATAACGTGTCCCTGCCTGCAGAGTGCTTAATCAGGAGCCTGGCGAAGGGAGCACATATTTGGGGTGTAAGTAGCATCCAGGGAAGGCAGGAAATGAGTGTTTTGGCAGCATGAATGCTGGAGCATCACGTAACCTGGACCAATGTCTGAGAGCCTCCTTCTGCTTTCCTGACTCCTGCTTTCCTGCCCATCTTTCTCCCTACATTAAAATAGTCAGTAGAAACCCCACCTTTCTGCCTTCTGGAGGACGTGATCAAGAAACTGCTCACCATAAATGATGAGTGTTATTTCCAGCTGTGCTCTTTCTGTTTTCCTGTTTCAGGCCAATTATCTGTCCCATGTTAATACTCTTCCCTTCAGCTTTTAGGAGCAGGGTCACCTTTCTAAAAGTGTCTTTAATGAAGGTGTCTTGGTAATCACAGCATCCTACCTTGTTCCTGAGCTCCTCAATGGTCCTGTAGTAGGGGCTGTAGTCACGCTCGGGACCAGGCGCCTGCTTCTTGTACCATTCCCTGATCTTGACCTCCAGGTCAGTGTTGGCCTCCTCCAGGGCACGCACTTTGTCCAGGTAGACAGCCAGGCGGTCGTTGAGGTTCTGCATGGTCTCCTTCTCGCCAGCCTGGAGGATGCCATCGCCGCTTCCAAAGGCAACTCCAAAGCCGGCTCCAAGGCCAGCCCCAAAGCCAGCCCCATAGGTGCCCCCAAAGCCAGCGCCGAGGCCCCCTCCTACGCTGCTGCAGTAGCTGCCCCCATAGCCACCCCCAAACCCTGAGACCGTGCGGGAAGAGACAGAGTAGCTGCTAGAGCCTCCGTGGACGCTGGGGGCTCTGTAGCCGCCGGTGCCCCCCCGCACGGAGGAGAGCCTGGTGGAGCCTCCACCCAGACCCCCGGGCCCCTTGAGGGACATGGAGGAGGAGTACTGCCTGACAGTGGTGCTCATGGCGAAGGCTGGTGGAGGCTGTAGGGCTGCAGAGAGGCAGAGGCTCGGCAGCGCAGGCAGCGAGTGCTGGCTCCCCCCTGGCCTGGAGCCCTTTATAGCCCGGGCAGGAGGCGTTGCCCGTGCTTTTTTTTTCCTGTTGCATTCCCGATGATTTTCATCACTCCGAAAATCTGAGCCAACTTCCAGAATCATTATTTCTGCCTTTGTTCTGTTGATGCTTTTTGTCGTATTCCAATTGAAATGTTTTATCTCACAAAGGGTTTCTTTGTGCTTCTTCCGTTTCCAAGTAAATACTCAGGTGTGATTCAGAGGAGGAGGCTCCTTGCTCAGGGCTACATTTTAGTACTGCTTTGTACTGTTAGCTCTGAAACAGCTACTGAGGCAGCGCTTTAATAGAGTAATTTAGCACCTTTTACTGTGTCTTTTTGTCCCAGCTACTACAGTTCCTGTCTCTGTTTAGGCTTTATACACAGCACACATGCAGGGACAACCACTGTGTCGTGAAGCCCTGAATGTACATCACCATCCTGTGAGTACAGCGGTGCTAGAAGGAACTTGGCTACCAATCCTGGAAAGACCAGTCCGCTCTTTTATCCACAGGGAGAGGGATGTTCTGTAATGAAAAAGCAATGAAAAGGGAGTTCATGCTTCAGGGCTCATCCAGTTCTTCAGTTTGCTTCGGAGACCACACAAGAGAGGAGGACTATGAAAAGGCAATAGGCAGTGGATGTTTTGTGGTGTTCTTTGTGAATGAGAGTCCAGCAGACCATTCAAGAAGGCAGGATATGGCTACTGGCTGGCATGAGTTAAAAACTATGAGATGCTCCAGAAAATAATGTGGAATATCATAAAGTAGGTGAAGGATATAAAGAACAAAGCTGCTCTCTAAGCATGGTGAACAAGATCACAAAGTTGACAGTGACAAAGCTTAGTAGCTAATCCTGATGATAGCAGCTAATGCTGATGATACTTTCTGTGATGAGCATTTCAGTTGTGGCCAGGGAAAACAAACTTCAGTGTGAGTTTGATTTTACAGCTCCCATGTAAGCAGAGCTGCAGGAGAGACACCGGTTGCCTCTGAGGAGCAAAACAGCTCAAAGAATGAGTGCACACGGCATGGTCAAGCTCCTCTGGCTACTGTTTGCACTGACCTGCGTCATGGGCAAAAACCACATCTCAAGTGTCACTAGCTAGTAATGCAGGGTGTGGAGGAAAAGATATTTCTCAAGTGTGTACATGGTGAATTGTTTGACTGTCTTCACAGACAGGCCCCAACAGCCCCTTCCCAACAGCCAAGATCTTCCTTAGATCATTTGCCAAAGGAGGGGGAAAAGAACATGGAAATAAGCAGCAAAGGTACATTTCTAAGTAGCTTTAAAGGGCACGACTCCCTCCACTTTATCTGAAGAAAGCTGGAAACGATACAGGAGTCCTGGGAATATCAGGAGTTGGCCATGAATAGAGACAAGTCTGTACAACTTGGAGACCTGGAGAGCTGGAATCTCAGCCGTGTTTGCTCTGGCCAGAGGATGGGTTCAGTCTCTTGGCAACAGCATCTTCTTGTCACATGAGTGTGAGGGGATGGAGTGCAGAGCCTGCGGGCACCCACTCCCTGCTCATCCTCCCCGGTGCGGATGGGAACGGCACAGTGGCTCCAAGGAGCACACGTTCCCCTGTCTGCATTTCCTCACCTTCACCTGGGTGATGCAAAGGGGTAGAACTTGTGGGTTGTCCTGGCGAAGTGCGTCAGTGGCACAGAGAAAGGAGAATGTCAGTGACAAAACCAGCACAGAGCCCTGATGCTGATTTTCAGACCACTCAGCCAGCAGGAGCAATCGTCTTCCCACTGATCGGCTGTAGGAAGAATAACTTTCACAGTGTCCAAGGTTAACAGCAGTGACAGGACAAGGAGAGTGGCTTTAACTGCCAGAGGGGAGATTGAGATGAGCTCTGAGACAGAAGCTCTCCCCTGTGAGGGTGCTGAGGCGCTGGCACAGGGTGCCCAGAGAAGCTGTGGCTGCCCCATCCCTGGCAGTGCTCAAGGCCAGGCTGGACGCAGGGGCTTGGAGCACTGCTCTGGTGGAAGGTGTCCCTGCCCATGGCAGGGGGTTGGAACTGGATGAACTTTAAGGTCCGTTCCAACCCACACCAGGCTGTGATTCTTTGATTCTGTATTCATCCTTTACATGAAATTGCCTTTTCTTTTATCCTTTGTTTCGTATTTAACTGCTGTGTCATAAAAATACACATTGCTCAAAATATCTGCGCTATGTTGATAATGCCACAAGGCAGCAATTAAAATCATGAAGTGTTAATTAAGACTTAAAACCACATGAAAAATTCTAAGACATGATTTCCATGACCTCCCATTGAATACAACCGCAAATGACTGCATGTTGTTTGTATCACACTCTCTTTTAAGTAAAAGGCTGACTGTTAACTCAGGTTCTGCCTCTGTTTCAGGAGTACGTGCACACCGAGCCTCTTTTTTGTACATTTCAAACTCAGAATGGCAGTTCTGTGGCATAACAGTGATTTCATGGTAGCTCATTGGTGGTTGAATATGCAGTTCTGTCTTACTTTGAGAGGAGAACGAAGGTGAAGCTCTGGCTCCAAACATACGTATCAGTAGATCTGGTAGATGAAACTACCTGGACAAAATCTCTGCTTATTTTAGTGAGCTTATAAGATGTGCCCTGGTATCAAATTATCATAGGAAGGTTCCCTGGAACAATCTGAAAAGCGGCACCTCAGTGCTTCTTTCTAACGGTCTTTTATGTCAGATTATGTCAGTGTAGCCTGAGAGTCAAACCCTCTTTCTGGACTAAAATACCACTTTCTGAAGCCTGCCTCCAGCTGCCGCTGCCTGTCTGCGTAAGCCGGCACCTGCAGCTCCCTCCTGGGCGGCTTCTTAAGGACAGGCCTAATTACTGATGCTTAAGGCAGGAAAGAATCAAGATGTGTTTTCCACACCTGACTCCTCATTTGGAGTATGGAAAGTAATTAAACCAAGGGATTTTGTTAGCAAAGTGTTAGTTGGTTCTGTAGCAAAACCGATGTGCCTGGAGTTTTCCAGGAGAAAGCCATGAAGGAAGAATTCCAGCAGGGTACCTTCAGCATCCCCACAGTGGGTGCAAAGGTGGCTATTGGAGGGGAGCTGCAAGAGGTACTGATGGTCCCTGCACCATCCATGCGGAGAACAGTGGGTCCCTAAGAGGTGACATGGGGAGCCATGGCTGAGTCTGTCCTTGCCCTTCCCAGGCATCTCAGCTTGGGCTGCTCCACACCAGAGCCTGGGGAGAGGCTCTGGGATGTGCAGGGCTCCCTACTTCAAGGGGTTGGGAGCAGAGAGAGCACAGTTGGTAGCACTGCAGGGATGCTGTGCCTGGAAGTGCTGCAGGTCAGGAATTGCACCTTGTGGCCTGTCCAGGCTGCACCATGAGGGTGTGCAGCAGCCGAGCAGTGGGAGCCATTTTCCTGACCACTGGGCTGTGTTTACATGTCCTTTGGTGGAATGTGGGTGGAAAGGAGATTGCTGCTGGTCAGTGGTAAGCTTCAGAGCCAAAGCCGTGTTTGCCGCATGTTGAGTGTGCAGTGCTTAGAGGTGACTCGCTCTGGGGTAGCTGAGGATCACTGGGGTTCTGCTCTGCATGGACAGGGGGATACAGCCACCACTGACACTGCACAGAGCTCAAGCCCATGCACCGTGCTGCCCCAGCTTGTGGTATGGGTGATGCATTGCAGGGAGCATTTCAATGTTTAAAAACTGCCAAAGAATTCTCTGTTATCAGCCCATAAAATTCAGGCAGATTATCTGGACCATGGGTCTTAAAGTGCTGTGGCCAGCTCTGTTCTTGTGCACATTCAGTGGTGTTTCTCTGAATCATCCCACTGATTTATGAAGTAGTAACTGGGCTGGAACCCAGCCAAGAATGTGTCTGAACTGGCTTTCAAGGAACGGCTGGGCCGGCTGATGGCAGCGTGAGCTGCTGCGCCAGGACCAGCCCCGGCAGCCGCGGGCCGGAGTCACGCCTGGGAGAGTTTCCATCTTTTTGCTTGGATAGGCCATACCCAGCACTCACCAGCGCTCGTTTCCTCACCCTTCAGCAATGCCTTTGGAAGTGAGAATCAAACTGAGCTGAGGTTGTGCTTTTGGAGGGGTATCAGCCAGCACATCCTGCCACCTCCTCAGCTGAATTCATGTTACCCCAAAGCTGTTTAACACGGGAACTGCCGAGCAGAGCAGGGAAGGGAATCCTTGGTAGGGTCTGGTCTGCGTGACCTGGGTTTTGTTCACCTCCTTGCTCGGACTCTCCCAGTTCAAAGCTTCAGCTCTGCTGTTGCCATACACTGCAACCGGGAAAGTGGCACTTTGCCCAACCTGAAAGTCATAGTGCCACATCTGAGGGTACCCACAGACTGTCAAAGTTCCACCTCCCATGACCCATGTCATCGGTTCCTTTCTAGACTTCTACCACATCAGCTGTCTTTGCCGAGCAACCAGGGCTCTGGTATGATAGTAGTGTAGGTGACCTGGCCCCACTGTCTGTGTACCAAAGGCGGACAATATTCTTCTTTCCAGAGAGGAGCTTTGTCCTATAGCTCCAGCAGTGGGAAAGCCCAGCTCTTCAGAGCAACAAGACAAGAGCCAGCTTTGCGTGAGTGTGAAGAAAAGCTTTATTTGATTCCTAAGTGCTATGAGAAAGGGTGAGGGGAGTGGATGTGAGAAAAGAGAAGCTGCTTTTTGTGATCTCAGAGCCGGAGCACAGAAGCTGGAATCTCCTTTGGCTTTCCTGAGCGAGGCCTGCAGCGAGCCTGCAGCTGCCTCAGTGGGCTGCCTGGGTGATCTGCTCACGGGAGGAAATCACCTTCCCATCCTGCACTTCCTCAAAGATTGTGCGGATCTGGCGGGTGGTGACAGGCACTGCAGTGGAGAAGGAGGGAACCGTTATTTACAGGGATCCAAGGAGAAAGCGTCTCAAAGATCTTCATGTTATTACCAACAACCGCCTCAGAAACCCAACATAACCACCACATTCCTACCCCTACATACTTCAGTACCTAGTTTCAGTCTGCACCGAGGAACTTCTGAAACACGTTTTGGTAAATCGGCAGTGGTTTATGTCAATTTACATTTTGAAAATATAATGAAACAGTAATTTTAGCAAATTAGTAAAAAGACTGTGCTAAGAAGGTCACTAAGGATGTGGCAGAGCTCTTTGTGGTCAGTGCTTCAGACAAGACATGTTCTTACCTTCTTTCAAGTGGGAAGACACGCTACAGGAAGAGAAAAGAGAAAGAATGGTCAGAATAAGGGGAAAAAATGAGTAATCTCTAAGACAAAATCATTATTTACCCCCCACCACCACCTTTTCTTCTTGTACCAGCATGTGATTAAATTGCCTCTGAAAAGGGCCTAGTGTCAAAGCAGTAAGGAAGGAAATGGGAAGGAAAAGTGTGTGCCACAGGGGCTCAGACACAAAGGCAGCTGCAATGAGCAGCACTGGAACCTGCTCCTTCCCCAGGATCGAACAGACACTGGAGAGATGAGGATGGATCCCAGGGATGCTGCAGCACTGTGATAACCCCTGGGCTGTTCTAGATTGGCATGCCCAAAAAAGGAGACCCTGTTGCATGCCACCTGTCAGGAGAGCAGCTCACAGGATCCTCAGGGAATGCAGGTGGCTCGTTTTCTGTTTCCTTCACTAATCCCCATCTCCTGCCCTCCCAGGCGAAGCCCTTCTACGTACTGAGCATCCTCGCCCTCCAGCAGCCGGCGGTACGTGGCGATCTCCTGCTCCAGGCGGCATTTGACGTCCAGCAGGACCCTGTACTCCTGGTTCTGGCGCTCCATGTCGCACCGCAGCTCAGCCAGCTGCTCCTCCACACTGGTGATGAGCCCCTGGAGCTGGGCCAGCTGGGTGCCGTAGCGGGCTTCTGTGTCAGCCAAGGTGCCCTCCAATGCCGCTTTCTGCACGTGGAGCAGAGGGAGGGGTTCAGGGGAGAACAGGGAGCGGAAGGGATGGGAGCAGCCGTGTGTCCCCTCGCCCACAGCCCCGCGTGCCCCTGGCCCCTTGTACCGTGCTGAGCTGGGACTGGAGGTCGATCTCCAGGCTCTGGATGGTGCGGCGCAGCTCCGTGATCTCCGTCTTGCCACTCTGAAGCTGCTCCGTGTTGATGGCCACCTCCCGGTTCAGCTCTTCCGTCTGCACCAAGGCACAACCAGAGCCGTGCCGTCAGAGCACCGGTGAGTGGCACAGCCCCGGCCCCACGGCCCCGGGGTCGAGCAGCTCACCTTGCTGAAGAACCACTGCTCGGCGTCCCGGCGGTTCTTGTCCGCCAGGCTCTCGTACTGCTCCCGCATCTCGGCCAGGATCTTGGTGAGGTCGATTCCAGGAGCGGCATCCATCTCCACGCTGATCTCACCACCCACCTGCCCGCGCAGGGCATTCATCTCCTGGCACAAAAGAGAAGCACATCTTCATGCAACCCAGCCACCAGCATATAAAGATGTTCATCTCAAGACAGAGTTCTCCAGGAAGGGTAGCATCCTTCCATGGGTGTTTCAGAGCCAGTTCAAGAGGGAGTGATCTGGGGCCTTTGCTCCACAGTCAGAAATGAAAGAACCCAAATTTTTAATAAATCTCCACTTGAGTTAACTTGTCAGATAATAAATCAGAGCCTGGAGCTGGCTTCATTTCTCAGGAGACACATCTTCCAGGACTGAAGCTGCTAGGATTTTAATACATCTCTAACAGCTACAGTGAACATTCCTGCAATGAGAAGTGCTGGATGGATTTTATACAGGGTCTGGAGAGGATGCTCTGTTACCCAGAGCAAATCATCCCTACTTCCTTACCAGCACTTCTCATCTTCCCTCCCAGCAATTCCAAACTCAGGATAGTCTTAAAAGTTGATCCAAATCCATCGTATTTGGGCCCAGGAAGGAATTTTCTGAGCCAGGCTGTGTGCTCACCTCCTCGTGGTTCTTCTTGAGGTAGGCCAGCTCTTCCTTCAGGTTCTCAATCTGCATCTCCAGGTCAGCTCTGGCCAGGGTCAGCTCATCCAGGACCCTGCGCAGGCCGTTGATGTCGGCCTCCACACTCAGGCGCAGAGTCTGCTCCGTCTCAAACCTGCGGGGACAGGAGCAGTTACAAGAGCTGCACAGAATCGTGCCCAGCTGGGGCAGAGCACTTGGGTTTGTTGTTCACTTCCTCCATGCTGCTGCTGGCATTGTGGCAATACTGCCTGACCCCTGGACACCCTTTTGATGGTGAATGCTAGCAAACAACTGATAAACCAGTGTCCATCTGAGCCTGTAACGTCACCTTGCCCCTGGTGTCAGTGGGCTTTGTTACAGGGCCCTGGGCTTTGCTGGGCTATGCACACACACACAAGTTAAGTGCTCAGCAGAAGCATAGCCCAGGTTCTCTGCGCAGGAGAGGCTGTACCACAGAGGGACAAGCAGTGGGAATAAAAGTTTCCATTCAGTGAAATTTTGGATGGAAACAAAACAATCCCTAAGGGCCTGTAAGTGTTAGATAATGATCTGCTTTGGAAATTACACCTTCATTTTGAAGGCTTTGTTTCCATATTCCCTTTTTGGGGGTTGGACGGGATTTTCTCCTCATTTCATCAAACGCCTCTGGAGACTTTGTTCCATTTTTCCAGGAAAAGTGGCTTACTTGGTCCTGAAGTCATCAGCTGTCAGCCTGGCATTGTCAATCTGCAGGAGCAGGTTAGCGTTGTCCACTGTGGCCACCAGGACCTGGAGGGTGGAGGATAAAGAACAAGCACTAAATGAGTGTCAGGAGCTTCTCCTGGCTCAGCAGGGGATGCAGCACAAATGAGACCATCAGGAGAGGAATAGTTTCCTTAGCAGAAGTAGGTATTGAATCAGGGCAAGTGAGACACAGCTGAGACTGGCTGCAGGAAGGGGCAGGTTACTCCAGTGAACTCTCTTCCCAAGAATCTGTCAGGAAGTATTTCAAAAGGCAGCATGAAGGTGTGTGAGATCTGATGATGGCTTTTGTTCCCATGTGGCTGCTGGTGATGCAAAGGGTCAAGGAGGAGCCACCTGCTCCTCATGCACAGCAGGCGGGACAGATGGACCAGGAGGGTGTTTCACAGCATCATAGAAGCATGGAATGGAATGGATTGGATTGGAAGGGACCTTAAAGCTCATCCAGTTCCAACCCCCTGCCATGGGCAGGGATGCCTTCCACTAGAGCAGCTTGCTCCAAGCCCTGTCCAGCCTGTCCTGGTCTGGGGTGGTTCTGACTTGTTGACTGCAGAAATGGAGAACAAGGCAGTGAGGAAGTGCCTACATCTTCTGGGGTTTTGTATTGCGACACCAGGAGCAAATAATCCGCCCTGGGAGAAGATTCAGGTCAGAGTTTGGGAGGTCGTTGGTTATGGGGCAAAGGAGAGGGAAGGAAAATGGATTCCCTGCACCTTTTGCCAGCACTCTGCAGCTCAAGCAGTACGCTGCGCTTCTTCATGTTTACTGGGGACAATTCATACATGAGCAATAACAGAGAAGAACAAAGTCAACTCTGGAGTGTCTTCCCCAAATGGGGTGGTGGGATCCAAGAAGAATCCCTCCAGGGCTGCCTGGGTGGATGGGTTTGCAGCAAGCCTGGTCCTGGGGCAGGGACTACCAGAAGGAGGCAACAAGTTCATTATGGGTCAGGTCTTTTTTCTCTTTAGCATCTGAATCACCTCAGTACTAAGGAGCAAAAGCAAGTTTGCAAATGCTGGTGAATGTTTCCCAATATGACATCAATGTTTCACAGCCTGCCCACACCTACAGCTTGCCCTGAACGTTCATTTTAACTGCCCCAAACCAATCATTATCAATGCAGACTTGTCTCTTATTCTTCACTTCTGCATTACGTCCTTTTACATCTGCTTCTTCCAGTGAAAACTGCTGCTTGTTCCATCCTGAGGGATGTAATCAAAAGCTGACATTGAAGCACCTCTGAACCTCCAGCCTGGCAATCTGCATGTGCATCTCAGACACTTTTTATGACCTAGTTAGTGCTTACTAATTACACAGGTAGCAGTCAGTGTTCCTGCTTCCTCGCTGATAACGAGACATCCTGCTGCATTAATCACAGCATCCTACCTTGTTCCTGAGCTCCTCAATGGTCCTGTAGTAGGGGCTGTAGTCACGCTCGGGACCAGGCGCCTGCTTCTTGTACCATTCCCTGATCTTGACCTCCAGGTCAGTGTTGGCCTCCTCCAGGGCACGCACTTTGTCCAGGTAGACAGCCAGGCGGTCGTTGAGGTTCTGCATGGTCTCCTTCTCACCAGCCTGGAGGATGCCATCGCCGCCTCCAAAGGCAGCTCCAAAGGCAACTCCAAAGCCGGCTCCAAGGCCAGCCCCAAAGCCAGCCCCATAGCTGCCCCCAAAGCCAGCGCCGAGGCCCCCTCCCACGCTGCTGCAGTAGCTGCCTCCATAGCCACCCCCGAACCCTGAGACCGTGCGGGAAGAGACAGAGTAGCTGCTAGAGCCTCCGTGGACGCTGGGGGCTCTGTAGCCGCCGGTGCCCCCCCGCACGGAGGAGAGCCTGGTGGAGCCTCCACCCAGGCCCCCGGGCCCCTTGAGGGACATGGAGGAGGAGTACTGCCTGACAGTGGTGCTCATGGCGAAGGCTGGTGGAGGCTGTAGGGCTGCAGAGAGGCAGAGGCTCGGCAGCGCAGGCAGCGAGTGCTGGCTCCCCCCTGGCCTGGAGCCCTTTATAGCCCGGGCAGGAGGCGTTGCCCGTGCTTTTCGTCACCCGTGACAGCCAGAGCCAAATTCCAGAATCATCATTTCTCTCTCCCTTATTTCATGTCTTTTGTCACATCCCACTAGAAGCACCAGGCGTACAGAGGATCCACTCCTTCCGCTGGGGTTCCCAGCACCCGGCGTGACTCATACCCAAGGCTCCTCGCTCATGGCTATGTTTTAGCATTCCACTGTTGCACCTGAGACGCAGAGGTGCTCGCTCCAGCTCCACCCCACTGCTCCCCCATGAAGTAAGGCAAGTGAATCCTCTCTCGTGCCGAGTCGCCCGCGAGTGCCTTATATAATTAAAAATCTACAAATCTATTTATTTGCTCTTTTAAGGAGTCAAAAGCCAATGAAAGCTGCTGACTTCAGAGCTCGGCATATCCATAATCGTTATATGGGCCAGTGTAAAGCCAGATGGAAATTTTCCCATCAGGACCTCTATCCCAGGGCAAGCACAGACCTGGCGCTATTTATGCTCTGATACTACCTTTGGCAGCAATCTTGTAGCTCAAAAGAAAAGAAACTGCAGTGATTCCTGCTTGCATACTACTCTGGGGTGAATCTCTGCACAGAGACTGGAAAGTCCCCACAACGGGGGGTTTCACTCAGTTTAAAAGGCAGGTGCCTGATGTTTCCCAGTATTTGCTTTGCTGCATCACATCCTGGGAACTCCCCTGCAGCAGTTGGTGACTTAGAATCATAGAACAGTTTGGGTTGGAAGGGACCCTAAAGCTCACCCAGTTCCAACCCCTGCCACAACAGGGACATCTTCCATAGAGCAGGTGGCTCCAAGCCCAGTCCAACCTGGCCTTGAGCGCTGCCAGGGATGGGGCAGCCACAGCTTCTCTGGCACCCTGTGCCAGCGCCTCAGCACCCTCACAGGGAAGAGTTTCCTTATATTTAATCTGACCTACCCCTGTTTCAGTTTGAACCCGTTACCCCTTGTCCTGTCACTACAGTGCCTGATGAAGAGTCCCTCCCCAGCATCCCTGTAGCCCCCTGCAGACACTGGAAGCTGCTCTGAGGTCTCCACGCAGTTTCTCTTCTCCAGGCTGGAGAGCCCCAATGTTCTCAGCCTGGCTCCATGCGGGAACTGCTCCAGCCCCTGCTCATCCTCATGGCCTCCTCTGGACTTGCTCTAACAACTCCATGTCCTTCTTATGTTGGGTACGTATTGCAAGACATGCAGTAGTGAGGGGTTAGAGCACTGCTGGCACCTGCAAAGCCGAGTTTAAACAGGACAATGCAGAGGATATGTGCAGAATTAGGCAGTGCAGCCACCCCATAGCCACGCCTGCACTGGGCTATTAAGGGATTGAGCGCAGTGATTAGAGTGATGCAGCCGGACAGGTATTAGCGTGAAAAAGGCAACAGAAACCAGGAAAGGAGACACTGCTCTGTTGTGTTCTTTGTTGGGAAAACCCAATCCCTTTGCTGCTGAGGTGCGCAGTGGAAAGCGCCCGCCCAGCCCGGCCTGCCTGGCTCCAGCCATGTCATCCTCGGATAAGAGGAGTTATGTTTTCTTTTAGCAGAGGTGCCTGTGAGGTAGTGAAAGAGTTATAGGGATTAGGAAGCCTTTTGTGTTCACTCTCCCGTTGTGATCTCCTTCCTTCCCGGGGCCCTTCTGGCTGTTTTCACATTCTAATGCACTTAACTGGTTTTGGAGTTGCTAAGATGTTCCCAGAGCCTCACCCTTGGTAATTCATAGTGCCTCCTTTCTTTCATCTGTTCCCTGAAGGACACAATAACAACAACGCTTTGTCTACATCACTGTTAGATCTCAAGGACTTAATAGGGAGTCACGTTCTCTTTCTTTAGCAGCTCCAGGAGGGGTGGTGTGATCTTCCTGGGTGGCCACCAAGGAAGAAGCTTAACCAGAAAGAGACCTCTGAGTGGGGGGCTCTAGGCTCTGGGCAGCGCTGCCTCAGAACGGGCTGGCTTCAGATTTGGATTCTTGCCCCCCCGCAAGCTGCAGACTCTTGGCGTTTAGGATGCGCACGTGCCCCATCCCTCAGTGAGCTGGGGAATGGAGGGGATGTCGAACACCCCACTGCTGGCAAAGAGCAGGGCCTGCAGCTGCCTGTGCCAGGCTTCCAGCACAGTCCTGGGGCAACCTGGCCCGCTGCCCTCCGTGGTGGGGGGTACAGCATTGCCCAACAGCTGCCATGTGGGAGCTGTGCTCAGGAGCCATCCCTTGGCCACCCCTGCTCCGAGCTCTTCCAGACGTGCTTGCTTTGCTCATGTTTGCTCTAGCAAACCTGCTCCAGGCAATTCCCATGTCGGCTGTGAACCCCTCACGTGGACCAAAACTGTGCTGTGAGCTCTGACCTCCTGCTCAGGTTGCCCCCATGTTTTAGACCAAGTTAAAGACAGCCTGAAGGTGACAACTACCCTGAAATGAGGCAAAGCTCTGCCACAGGCCCACAGGCAGGGAATACCTGGATTTAGGGCTTTTCTCTCTGTATTCTTGGAACCTCAGCCCCCATTTGAGCTCTTTTATTACAGCTAGCACAGGAGCCTAAGAGATCTGGAGGTTGTCCTGCAATATCAGCTTTTCCTGGTCTTTCCCGATGGATGGTCTTGCTGCCCTGACCTATAGCTGAGCTCCTGAACAACAATCCCCCAACCAGCTCTGCTCTGACATGAGAAACCTTCAGCAGACTTCCCCTTGCGTTGGCTCGACAGGGCAGGATTATACAGAGGAACATGCCCCACTTCAGCTATTTTATGGTACCAGAAGAATTCAACCTCCCAGGCTCTGCTGAAACACTCACCCACAATAAATTCCCTAGAGATAAATTCTAAAAACCCCAACAAAACACATCATAATGCTCAGGAGATGGTATCAAAGGCTGTTCCAACAAGAGGCATACTGTAGATGCTATCTCTGCCTCTGCTGAGCTGCAGAGGGAAAGGAAGAGCTGAACTCCCATAGGAAGGGAAGTGAATGAAATTATATGTTAGAAGTGGACAGGCAGCACACACAGTAACCCCCTGTGGTGAGGGTGGTGAGAAAAGGCCAGGCCAGTGTGGTGCATTTCCCTCAAACAATAGCACTTAATTGTGCTTTAATGTCATGAATAGGAGCTAATTAGAAATCCCTGGGGTTCCCTGTGGGCCAGCTTCTCCCCAGTGCCTCTTAACAGCAGTTCACAGCTCAGCAGAAACCAGCTGAAGGATGCAACCCTGGGAGAGATGGCTCCTGCCTGTAAGGAATGTCAGGCACCGGCTTTACCCCTGCTGACAGGTTTGCTCTGAAGGTTTGAACAACACCAAAATAGGTAACAAATATATCAAGGTGTGGAGTGAAATATGCTGTCTTTGCTTCTATCTCAGCTGCTGATTATCATCTGCTGGGACATGTCCTGACAGACCCCCCAGTGTCTGGAGGAAAGCAATCCTAGCTCTCTTACCATGAAAGGAAACTCCATGGTGTGTATGCAATGGAAACTCCTGTGGGGAAGGCTCAGGGCAAGTGGTCATCAGGAGCTCAACGAGTGCAGCTGCAGCTGGGCCCAGAGGCAGGGTGATGGGCAGTGCTTACCTCATCTGACCCCTCCTGCCCATTGGGATGCCTGCAGCGTGCAGGAGACAGGCAGCACAGCCAGGTCCCCTTCAGCTGTACAAGAGGGAGGCAGTGACAGAGCAGGAGGGTGAAGGGCTGCCTGGAGGGAAGGGGAGGGACTCATTTGTCCTTCTCTGGGCTCAAACTGAGTCCTGCAATAGCAAAGCCAGACCTTGTTCTTCCTGTGGGACCCGGCAGGCAGCCTCCATTGGCAGTGCTGGGTCAAGGCCACGCTGGGTCCTCAACAAGCCCTTTTCTCCTCTTAGAATCATAGAATGGTTTGGGTTGGATTGTCCAGTTCCAACCCCCTGCCATGGGCAGGGGTGTCTCACACATGTCACTCGAGGCTCTGCCCAACCTGGCCTTGAACGCTGCCGGGGATGGAGCATTTGCCACTTCTTTGGGCAGCCTGTTCCAGTGCTTCACCACCCTCACAGTAAAGAACTTCTTCCTTATATCTAACCTGAACTTCCTCTTGGTGAATGTGGAACAGGGTGATGCTTCTTTCATGATGGCCCAAGCTGCAACCTGTTTGCAGAGCATCAGACGAAGGCCTGGCCCTGTGTGAGCTGCTGCTTCACAAGCCGCCTCCATCAGCACCTTGCTGGAGCTCAGACCTGCTCCGCGGCCTGGGACCCGCTCTGCCCATCTCAGCACAAGGTGTGCCAAGGAGCTCCCCTTCCGGGAGTGATTCCCAGTGATTCAGCTGTGAGTGCAGCCGGTTCACTTGGCTATGGGAGCAGCTCAGCCATGGCTGCTGGGCAGTGCAGAGCAGTGTGGTTATCTCTGCTCTGCTGCGGGGATCACAGACCTGGCTGGCACTAGAGAGTGTTTAAACAGATCCTTCAAGCTCTTCCCGCTGCACCAGCTGCAGTTACTCATCCTCGCAGCCACCCAGGAGCTGTGACCTCCTGCAGTGCTGGCAGCTCTCTGAGCACTGCTGTCTGCTGCACTTCTACCAATAGACACTGAGCAGTTTTCAGTCACAACCAGTCTTGCCTCCAAAGCCTGGCTCGAATGAGGAACCTGTTCCAGCAAGCGTCAGTATTCCAGACCAAAGATGGGAGATGGAGATGAGCTCTTAGGCAGAAGCTCTTCCCTGTGAGGGTGCTGAGGCGCTGGCACAGGGTGCCCAGAGAAGCTGTGGCTGCCCCATCCCAGGCAGTGTTCAAGGCCAGGTTGGACAGGGCTTGGAGCAACCTGCTGCAGTGGAACGTGTCCCTGCCCATGGCAGGGGGCTGGGAGTGGATGAGCTTTAAGCATCCCTTCAAATGCAGACCAGTCTGGGATTCTGTGAGGATCTTTTGTGTCTGAGCAGAGCCAAACTCCCAAGCTATCATGAATTACTTCAGCTCTATCTCCACAGCCAAATCCAACCTTCGGAGTTTCCCACGTTGTTTTGTCAGTGTCTGTCTTCCAGATAGCAAGCAGCTCTTGCATCTCCTCATGTCTCATTCCATCAGTGTGGAAATAGGATCACACCCCGTCTGCTCATTCCTCTCCCCTCACTGCGCCCGGCAGAGCAGGCAGGGAGTTGCACACATACTTTCCCATGCTGACAGCAGGCAAACAGCAGCTCCCGCATCCATTCACTGCCCACACCCACTGCACCTACAGTGACTCCAGGCCAGGTCTCCAAGCCACTGATGGGAATCCTGGCTTGGGGACACCCGTGTTGCTGGCAGCAGGGTGAGGCAGGTACTGAATCAGACTGGAGACACCCGTGCCTGCAGAAGGGCAGGGATTGCATCTTCCTCCTGGCCAGTCATTCCGAAGGAGCCTGGGTGGATGTGCCAAAGCCAGGGCTGATGACACCAGCCCCATGGCACCTTCTGATAGCTTTTAGTACCCTCCCACTTCCAGGGCTCATCCTGGCCTCTGGACAGACTCACCCTGCACACGCAGCCCTGATGCCCCAGGACAATGGGCACAAGCAATGGGAACAGTCCCCTCGAAGTGCGCTTTCCTGGCACTCTCCCAAGCAGAAGCCTCTCTCTGGGTGGGACACTGGCTTTTAGCTTGGTCCCCTCTGGAGGAGGGCTTTGACGTGCCCCCTCAGGCAGGATTTACCCCTCCCAGCTCCCTGTCTGTTGCTACATGAGGGCTGATGTTTGCAATGGATCTTGCCTGTGAGAAGGCGGCGAGGCTCCCACTGTGCCCATCACCTTGTGCCCATGGCAGGACATTGCTGAGGGAGAGCTTCCAGGAGTCCCCTGTGGCTGTGGGGAAGGGAGGGAGCCACTGTGCTGGGAGGCTTCCCGCACTACGGTCATTACCTGCCCGCTCGTCCATCCCTACCCGGCAGGTAGCGCTCTGAGGCCATTGACAACACTGGAGCCGCCCGCGCCCACCAACCACCCCCAGCGCTGCGACCTCCCGCCGCCCATCCCCGGACCGCCGCTCCCCCGCAGCACCCGCCGGGCCCCCGCGGGGTGCCAGTCCCGCAGCGGTCCTGGCTGTAAGCCCGGGCTCCACCCCGGTGCGCTAATGGTTTTCTGCCGGAGTTCAAAGCGCAGCCGGTGCTGCCTGCCCGGGCCTGGCGCAGCGCGGGCTGCCCGCCGCCTGGAGCTGCAGTCGGCTCCTCTGCCTCTGTTATTGTTTGTTTTTAATCCAAGTAACTGTGCTCAACCGCTCGCCGCAGGGACGAGGGATGCATGCCAGCACTGAGCTTCATCCACGTTTCATGGCATAGGAGCGGGGCTGCATGGCTGGAGTCTGCATGACCAGGGGATGCATTGCTGGGGGCTGCATGGCTGGAGTCTGCATGACCAGGGGATGCTTTGCTGGGGGCTGCATGGCTGGAGGCTGCATGGCTGGAGGCTGCATGACCAGGGGATGCATTGCTGGGGACTGCGAGGCCAGGGGCTGCATGGCTGGAGTCTGCATGACCAGGGGATGCTTTGCTGGGGGCTGCATGGCTGGAGGCTGCATGGCTGGAGTCTGCATGACCAGGGGATGCATTGCTGGGGACTGCGAGGCCAGGGGCTGCATGGCTGGGGGCTGTATGGCTGGGGCTGCATGACAGGGGGCTGCATGGCCAGATCTGCATGACCAGGGACTGCATGGCTGGCGGGAGCCCCGGTGGTCTCGGTGCAAAGCTCCCCCTCGGGACCGACCCAGGGGCTCTGCCGGGATCCGCCGGGCGGCGCTGGGGGGGGCGCAACCGCTGCGCACGGGCGCCCTCTGCTGGCGGCAGACGGCGCGGCGCGACAGAGCGGGTGTGCGGAGGGGTGCGGGAAGTGCAGGGAGGGTGATGCGGTTTTCAGGGGGGGTCCTGGGAGCTTCAGGGATGTGCAGGGGCGGAAGAGGATGCAGGGGAGCTCTGGGATCCGTTGGGGTGTTCAGGTCTGTGCAGAGTGGGTGCTGGGGAGTGCAGGGGCGTGCTGGGGAGTACTGCATGGGCACCCATTGCCTGCCTTGCTGTGGGATGCTGTTCCTCGCACTGGACTCCTGCTGTGTGCAGGGCCAGAACCTCACAGCGAGGCAGGGCACGGCCACCACACCACGGGCGCATCACACCGGGGCCAGACGCACCCTTCAATGCTGGTCACAGCCAAGCCCTGGGGTCCTGCCCTCATGGTGCTCCCCAGCAGCCCTGCACCATGCAGCCCCGCACCATGCAGCCCCGCACCATGCAGCCCCGCACCATGCAGCCCCGCACCATGCAGCGTTGCAGTCAGCGCTACGCCCACTCCCGGCACAGGCAGAGCCACCAGATCACCACGCTTGGCGCTGAGCCGGCACCTGCGTCCTGCCAGCAGAGCTGGGCCCTTGCCCTTCCTGGGTGGGGAGGGAAGGAGGAGAACGTGAAGGAGTGTGCAAGGGTGTGCACACGAGGGTGCCTGCACGTCTGTAGGTAGTTCGGAGTTGCAGCCACAGATGGCACCACTCGCTGCTCCAGGCAGTGTCGCTTGGGCACCCTGGCTGTTACCGACCCCAACTGCTGCATGCCTGCAGCGTGAACATGCAGAGACCCGGCTGTGGTGTGCGGGAGCAGCGCAGGGCTTCTTCCCAAGTGATTCCGCTCTGGGGATGCCCTCAGCATGCTCACCCTGAGCCCCCAGCCCCAAGCCGCTGTGTCAGGGGCATGAGGCAGCCTCCGTGTACTTGTTCTGGCTGTTGGTTGCTGTCGTGGTTTAAGCCCCCCACCCACGCAGTTTTCTCACTCACTCACTGCCCCTCTTTCTTCCCCCAGTCCCGGGGGAATGGGGAGGAGAATCAAAAGAATGCAACTCGCACGGGTTGAGATAAGAACAGTTTAGTAACTAAAGTATAACACAAACCACTGCTGCTACCACCAGTAATAATACAAGAGAAATACAAAGAAAGAGAACACAACTGCTCACCAAGCCCGACCCAGCCAGTGCACCCCCCAGCAGCGAACCCCCAGTACCAAAAACCTGACCATGCCATGCACCCCCAGTCCACCACCACACCCTTCCGGGTCTCTGCTCTCCGCGTGCACCTCCTGGACATGACGTGCTGTGGTATGGAATAACCTCTTTGGTCAGTTTGGGTCAGGTGCTTCCTCCCGGCTCCCCCTCCTCCCTGGCATAGCATGAGACTCAAAGTCCTTGGCCAGGCCAAAACATTGGTGTTACCAGCGCTGTTCCAAGGCCCAAAATCAAAAACACAGTGCTGCACCAGCTACTAAGAAGGAGAAAAATGACTGCTGCTGCTGAACTCATGACACTGCACAGGCCTCCCCTGAGGTGGGCCAGACACTGTCAGCCCCACGCAATGGCCCTTTTCATTTGACAGCCCCACAAGCTGAGGCTCTTTGGCATCTACTGGCTCACAGCTGCCAGAAATATGCCCACTGTCCCCTGGCAATGTCCCAGGGATGGTGCCTGCAGAGGTGGTGAGGGTGAGGATGCTCGGGGCAAGGGCCAAGCTGCAGCCCAGCCTGTGTCCTGCATGGCCAGACCCATCCCACAGAGCCAGAGAGGCACCTTTGTCCGGGGTCTGCTGAGACTCCAGGGCCGGGACACTGCCTGCTCCGGCATGGAGAAGGCTCTGTGCCCCAGATGGGGAAGCGCAGTGTGGGGTCAGCCCATGGGGCAGGCAGGCTGGAGGACACAGGGGGCCACACACCTGCCTGAGCCCACCGCAGCCTGTAAGTCAGTGGACAGGAGGGGACGTGTGCTGCAGGGACAGGGGGGAACGTGTGCTGCAGGGAGAGGAGGGGACATGTGCTGCAGGGACAGGGGGGAACGTGTGCTGCAGGGAGAGGAGGGGACGTGTGCTGCAGGGACAGGGGGGGACGTGTGCTGCAGGGACAGGGGGGGACGTGTGCTGCAGGGACGGAGGGGACGTGTGCTGCAGGGACGGAGGGGACATGTGCTGCAGAGACAGGGGGGGACGTGTGCTGCAGGGACGGAGGGGATGTGTGCTGCAGGGACAGGGGGGGACGTGTGCTGCAGGGACAGGGGGGGACGTGTGCTGCAGGGACAGGAGGGGACATGTGCTGCAGGGACAGGGGGGGACGTGTGCTGCAGGGACAGGGGGGACGCGTGCGCTGCAGGAACGTGCCTGCGTCACCCCTGCACTCCCACGCCTGCAGGTTGGGCGGCCCAGCGCCAAGCTGAAACTTGTCTGTCAGTTAATTACAGGGGGGTGAGGACTCCAAAGGATTTGCATTCCTCTTGGGACACGCCTGGAAACAACTTTCACCATCAGCTCCTGAGAAGTAATTTTCCGCCCGCGCTGCCAGCCCCAGCCCTGCGTGGGGACCCAGCAGGCTCAGGGCAAAGGGGCTCCTGCCTGCCCCATCTTGGGTTTGTCCTGGGTGCTGCAGACAGCCCCATCCCCTCTCCTGCTGCCCCGGGAGCTCCAAGGAGGTCTGGTGCCTTCAGTCTCAGCTGCGCTTCCCCAGGGGTTCAGAGGCTGTGGGTTGTGGTGGCTGGAAGCTGGGGGGGTTGCAGCAGTGTGCTGAGAGGGAGCATCGTGATGGCCAGCCAGGTCCTTCACCTTCGCCTTGGCTGGGGACGGCTCCCAAGTGACTGCCAGGACACAGGGCTTGGGTCCGGGGCTGTTGTGAGGGATGAGAGGAATCGGGGGACTCACTGGGCCGAAGGGTCCGTGTCTGCTCAGGGCACTTCTGTCTGCACACAGCAGCAGGCAAGCAGTGCTCCCCAGATTAGACAGGACTGGACCCGCCGAGCCCCTTTGGTCACATCCCAGCTAGATCAGCAGGGAAGGAGCCAAATCCCTCCTGTCCCCTGTGCTCTCCCCTGTACCCAGCGAACATGGAGACACGGAGGCAGCCGGTTCCCCCAGCACACCCTTGCCAGAGCCGCCTGCTCCCACCACTGCCATGTTTCCCACCCTCCAACATTGAGATCACTGTGGTGGGAGCACTGGGAGGCCGGGACTGCTGCCCTGTTGCTGGCCATGGCTGGTGTGTGCTGCAGCAACAGTGATGTGAGCGTCACTGCAGTGAGGCTTCTGCCCCGCACAGGTCCATGGCCAATCAGCAAGACCAAGAACATGCATCACACCAGTGAGGACAGCGTGGCGCATGGTCACACCACCCAGACCAGTGTGGCACATGGCACTGCCAACCAGGCAGCAAGCCCTTTGTGTCCTTCAGAGCAGGGCCTGGGAGCTGGCGCTCCATGCACACGATGTGTGAATCCCACAGCACGGGGCTGTCCCACGCTCAGACTGTGGGTCCCTGCTGGGGTCTGGAGCATCGGTTTTGCCACCTCCTGAGCCTGGTGGGGGCAAATGGGCCATTTGGGCCTCCCCTGCTGCGGGAGCTGCTGGGAACGGGCGGCCCCAGCAGGGTGCCAAGCCCGAGGTGTTGTGCAAGCAGGAGCAGGCGGGTTTGGGTTTCCTCACTCGGCGCCGGCACACCCGGCCAGGGCGCGGCCGTGACTCCGGCGATGGGAACGCGCGGGCAGGACCCACCTCGCTAATGACAGCGTGGCGCTGGGCGCGGGGACAAGCCGCGGCAGGACGCGGCTGCGTCAGCGCCCAACACCGGCTGACGCAGCCACCGTGCGCCCCATTGCCCCAGCCCGGAGGGGGCTCCTGCCCCTGCGCCCCTGTGTTGTGGTTGCTTCCAGCAAGGCCACGGGCTCAGAGAGACCCCCCCTTGAGCAGGGAATGCTGCAGTGGGTATTTATGCCTGACCCTGTTCAAAGACTGAAATTGAAAGGCTGAAATTGAGCTGTGCTGGAGCAGGAGAGCGATGGGCAGCATGGGGCACAGCAGTGTCCCCATCTCTGACCTCAGCCCCATGGGGCTTCACTCAGACCTGGCCCCAGCCTGGTAAGAACCACGCTTGGTGCTGCGGCCTCAGAGCCAACACAAGACCCAGCATCCAGGCCCTGGGCTTTGCTGTGCCCCCAAGACCTGCTCCATCCACCAGCCCTTCTTGCCCCACTCCAGACCAGCCACTATGGCTCTGCCTCCTGGCCAACACAAGGCTAAGCCCATGGCATCGGCACAGCAACATCTACGGTGCAGCCACGTGCAGAAAGGCCATGACTCCATCTTGACCTGGTTTTCCAGGGAAGCCTCATTCCATAGGATGAGCACAGTGGCTGTCGGGAAGTCAAGGACATGGTGGCTGAGCAGCGCTCTTACAGCAGTGCTGCCTGCAGATGCCTTCCTTGATGGGGGAACTGGGAGGATTCAGGGTCCCCTGGGGAGGGCTCATCCCTGGTGTCATCTCTGGGGTGCTGCTGCTGGGTGAGGCCTGACATCTCACAACCAAAAGAGGGGGATGAGGCTGAGCTGTTTTCCAACTGCACCCCAAGGCACAGCCCCTGTCTCAGGCCAGCATATGCTGGCTGCTGAAATGAGGGGCCAGAACAGCTCTGTGCTGCCTGGCACCATGGGGCAAGTGAAACTGAGCTGCTCCTGCACCCTCAGGGTGCCCAGAGAGCCATGGGCAGCACAAATGGGCACGGGAGGACCAGGCAGAACATGGCAGCAAACTGGAGCTGTGGCTCCGGCAGCCACAGTGCCCAAAAGGACCTCAGGCATTCCCCCCCTCCAAGAGTCCATCAGCCACTGCACCCTGCGGGCTGTGCCCACAGTGCTCCCCCCTTCCGTGTGGCCACCCCGTCCCATTCATGTCTGGGGTTTGGGTGCCAAGGCACCAGGACCCCAAGTCCTGCTCCTGGCTCCTGTCCCGGGTGCCGCAGCCAAGGGTTTTGCAAGAGGCAGCGCCGAGGGAGGAAGGCAGCGCTGGGCTGGGCGGCCGCCAGTGTTTGGCCCTGGGGGAGCTGATGCGCAGGCAGGGATGAGCACGCCCGGCCGTGGGGCAGGGACCTGCCCACACCCCTTCGGGTTTTGCCTCGTAAGTGAAATGCCAGCGTGGAGCGAGGCAGATGCTGACCCAGGTGTTTGGCCTCACCTGCCCCTTCTCTCTGCTCAAGTCAGCAGAGTGGGGACTCTGGGCTCTGCCTTGTGCTTGCCATCGCTGCTGCTCTTACCCCAGAAATCTCCTGTGCCTTTACCCTCGGTCAGTGAGGGGTGCATTCAGCCCCGTGTCCTGTGTCACACAGGGCAGGGTCGGATGCCTGAGCAGGGCTGCTTGCAGGGTAGGGCAGGTTCCTCCCTTAGCTTGAGCAGGGGGTAACCCTCAGGGCTGAGATGCATGGGGCAGTGCTCTGCAGAGGGAAGGGGCTGCTGCTCTCATGGGCCTTGGTGCCCGCCGGATGCATGAGACGAGCAGCACAGCAAAGCTCTTCCCCTCTTGTCCTTGCCATGCCATAACAGGGGACTCTCATCCCTATTGTGCCAGGCAGCACAGGGCCATGCATGCAGGCACGCAGGAGGGGGGGGCTTCTGTCTTTCCTCAGTGCATTCAGGGTGACCCCATAGCCAGGCACCCAGCAGGGCAGGAAGGGGCCCAGATTGGGCTGCCTCGTGTCTATGGGTGTCACCAGTGCTGGTGCTGGTGGTGAGCTCCAGCATGGCTCGGCAGGGCCCTGCCTGGCCCACAGGACTTCCAGCAAAGGTCCTTCCCGGGGTCTCTCCTGGCACAGAGCAGTGAGTTCCCTCCTGGATGGGTGATGCTGCCCGGCTCAGCTGGGGGCTGCAGAGCAGCACGGCCACAGTGCCCCTGCCCCATGGAGCCGGGGCAGTGGGACGGAGCTGAGCAGAGCAGGAGCACTGGGAGGAGAGTTACATCCCCTCTGGACCCAGTGCCTCACGCTGTGGACCCGTCCTTGCGCCAGCCAGCTCCAGGCAGTGGGAGCTGAGCCTGGCACCTTCGCCCCTTCCCACTGGGGAAGGAAACGCAGAACGTGCCTGGCAAAAGCGTGTTTGCTGGGGCTGTGTGAACAGGCCGAGCTGGGGCGAGCCCTCCCTCTGCCCGGTGCTGAGGCTCTGATCCTGCAGCGCCGCGCTCCCATCCTGCGTCGGGAGAGCCTGAACACGGAGCACTGTCATGGCTTCCCCTGCGCGGCTCCTCGAGCTGCCCTGGCTGCCTGCTCTGAGCCCTGCCACCGCGGGAAGGCCTTTGGACGTGCTCCCTGTCACTGAACAGGGGGGAGCAGCCACAGCGCCCACAGTTGTCTCTGGGGACACTGTGAGCCATGCACAAGTCTCTGCCCTCCACCAGGCACACACAGAGCTGCCGGAGCCTGCAGCGCCCAGAGCAGCCCAACCCCAAGCCTGGATCTGCCTTGGTACAAACCTCTGGCAGCCCCATGGGCAGAGCAAGGCCGGGCAGAGCTGAGCACAGTGCTGGTGTCCCGAGCTGGGCACAAGAGCTGGCCCCGGAGCTGCTCCCACCCTTCCCAGCCCCTGTGATCGCTGCTCCCATGTCAGGTTTGCTCCATGCTGATGCCAATTCCCCAGGCAAGGGCTGGGGCTGTCCGGGCCATGGTGACCCCAACAAGGTGGATGTTTATTTGAGGTGAGCACTGACGATGTGTGCGTGGAGACTTCAGCCTCAGCCAAGGGCATCCCTGTGGGTACAGGACAGCGCCATGGGAACAACGCTGGCACTGGCTGGGTGGCAGCGGGAGGCACAGCACCCCTTCCCTGCAGGACACCCATGGGATCCCCTACCCCTCCGACACCCCACCCAAGCCTGGGGGACAGAGCACTTGGGCTGCAGCCCCCAGCTCGCCAGCACCCACCCGGGGCACAGCACAAGGCGGCCACAGGCACCATCTCAGCCAGGGGAGGCTGTGTGACCCAAGTGCAGGCAGGGAGAGGCTGAGCTGGGCTGGGAGCCAGGACCCTGCCTGTTCACCAGCCCCAGGCTGGGCTGAGCCGAGTTCAGAGCTCTCCTGGCACCTCGCGGAGAGGAGAGGTGTCACAGCCAGCCCTGGGGTGAGCAGGGGGAGGAAGGCTCCTGCCAGGGGAAGGGGGAGCGGAGCAGTGGCAGGGTTGGTGAGGAAGCACCTTCAGAAAGTGGTGACTGCAACACACGGGGAGCCAGGAGTTAGGTGGGAATTGGGACGTGCCCACAGATGGCCGTTGCAGGGGAAAGGGCTGCACTGGGACAATGCTGTAGTGTGAGGAGGATGCATTTGAAACCCTCCTTTGGATGTCTTGTGTTACAGCTCGTCCAGTGCCTCCATCCCTGGAGCACGGCTATCACAGAGAGCACCCTGCACCTCAGGTTGGGCAGAGGCTGGCTCACTTGCGCCTTACATAAACACTTCCAGGTTTTGCACACTTTGGGACGTGAGTTGCCAGGAGTGGCTGTGTAAGGAAAGGGAATCTGGTGCTTGAGCAGAGAGCCTGGGACTCCCTGCGCTGGCTCTGGGGCTCACCCTGGCCGTGCTTCGGCTCCTTCCAGGAGCAGGTTAGTCACCAGGGCTGACGCCTCTCAGTGCTGCCTTCGCTGATTACTGGGATCAAATCCTGCACACCAGAACTCCAGCTCATCCTGAATCCAGGCCTGTGCAGTCACACGGAGGCCGCAGGAAGGATGTGCGAGGAGAAAAGCTGGTTTCTAGGAATGTCTCAGCCCGGAGGGCATGTGTGAGCTGCTGGGGAAGCAGTAAAGAGAAAGGCCGGGATGATTCCTGCTCCTTTGCTGCACTTCCCGGGTGTATCAGAGGGGCACCAAGACCCCCACCTCAGAGCACAGGGTGAACTGGCCTTTGTGGGACCCTGCCACAACCCAGGGCTGGTCACCCAGCCAAGAGCACCCATGAGCAGCTGGCAGGACCCTGCAGGGCTGAGCTGCACTGCCCGTTGTGACACACATACGGGAATCTTGGGGTCAAGCAGGAGCCCCAGTGCTGGGCAGCCCCAGCCCTCGCAGGGCCCTCTGCATTCCCTGGGAACCATTCACCGCTGAGGGACAGGATGGTTTCTAGAAGCCACCTCGGCCCAAAGCATGACCACAGAGGCCTGGGTGGAGGAATGCCCTGCACGGACTGCTCTAGGCCCCTCTGCTCCTCCTGCTGACGCTAAAGCCAGCCTGGCAGCTCACCAGACACCACCACGGCCCAACACAAGGAGGGTTTCCTGTGAGCGGAGCCACTGTTGAGCCTCGAGGGGATGGAGATGGTCACTTGCCTGGCACTGGGCACAGAAGCAGCGGCAGCTGCTCGGCGCTGCCTGCTGAGATGCAAAGATCAGCATTGCCACCTCGTGGGCAGCCGGGACAAGCGCATCCCTGGGAGGTGGCATCTCCTGGGGCAGGGGGGCAGGAGGCGGTCGGGACCGAGCACCCAAGAATGGACCGTAGTGAGGAGGATGCGAGGGTCAAAGCCCCCGTGCCGAGCTGAAGCCACCCGGTATTAATCCTGCTCTGAAGGGCGGAAAATGGATGTTAACATTTCCCTGCTAGCAATGGGCTTAGCTCTAGTGTTCAACACACGCTTGCCTCTTTCGGTGTTTCACCAAAGGCTCTGGGAGTCCAGGGGTGAGGCTACAACGCAGGAGGTGCCCTATGGACAGTGTGAGTGCAGCAACGCTGATAAATTGCCTTTGTGGAGCATCCCGGTTCAGTGTGAGAGCAGCCTGCCCAGCAGCATCGTCAGGAGGTACCAGGGACTCGGGCACCGAATACCAAACCCAGCCCTTCTGCTGCAGTGAGGACTTTGAAGTGCCTCTAGCAGAAAGATGCAGTGTAAATCCCTGACCGCTTCCCTGCTGTCTGGATACACCAGGATGCGCCTGCTACAGACGGGTCCTTTTTTGGGAGAGAAGGAAAATGTGATCAGAAAGAGGAGAGGGAAGAGCCATCTGCCTGGTGGTGATGGAGCAAATGCACATTTTAATGGAAATGTCAGCCAGTTCTGTCACATACAGACAGACAAGAGTGACAGATGCTTGAGAGACACTGAAATACAGCAACACAAACATTCCTTCTGCTTAGTACAAGATAAACCATTGGCCTTTATCTTAAATGAAGCCCCCCAAGAAGGATGCGACATGTGAAGCGTGTGAGGACTGCCGGGACTCAAGATGGCAGCACACCCGGATGCCAATAAGCTGTCAAACCACACTGAGAGTCGGAGATGGCTCCAGAGCAGGGCAGGAAAAGCTACAGAGAGCGAGCTGTGGCCACAGGAGACCTGAAGGGAGCCGATAACCAACCTACAGCCCGGTAGATGCAGTGCAACAGACCCGTGTCTCCCTGGGGGCAATATTCCTGCTCCATATGCAGCTCTAACAGACTCCCAGAGGAGTTTATGCTCTGACTGGATCTTATATGGCTTTTTAACCCCATTAATTGTGTAGATTTACTGCTCTTCATATTGGGGCTCTCTGTATTTTTAGGCCATCTTTGAGCTGGGTGTGATGCTCACCTGCCAGCAGCCCCTGCTCCACGTTGTGCTGAGCCAGTGCGAGGAGACACTCGTCCCTTTGTGAGGGCTTTTTAGCCTTGCAACAGTCACCAAGGAAATGCTGAAGTGCCTTCCTTTAGCAGCTCATACTGAACACCGAGCCCCAGGCTCCTGGCCCCCAGGTTAGGACTCAGGAGGACTAAATGCTTTTAATGTCATTAAATGCCAAGGTCTGACTGTCAGGGTTGAAATGCAGTAAGTGCAAGGGGACTTGTTTAAAAATGCTTCCTTTTCTGGCAGATTAGGGTGGTAACTTCAGCATTTCCCTTTGGCATCAAGGAGCCCCCAGGCCCTCTCTCAAGAACATAGTGTTCTGCAGCACCCTCAAGAGCTTCTCCCTGCCAAGCAGCCATGGAAAACGAGCAGAGAAGCCCAGTTTCTATCTGCATATGGCTTCAAGCTTGGCTGCCATCATGGTGATAGCTGAGTGACAAACACATCCACATGGAAGCTCTCCAGGCTGAGCCTGAATCTTCTCAGGCTGGAGCATAAAGAAGCGATCCCCAAGGTGTGGAGCCCAGGGTAGATAAACCAGCCTGTGCTGGGCTCTGCTAGGCCAGACCCAGGCTGCGAGCACCTACACGGGGTAAAAGGGAACGGCTCATTCAATCTCATAATGGCTTAGGCTGAAAAGGACCTTGAGCTCCTCCAGCTCCAACCCCCTGCACGGGCAGGGACACCTTCCATTGGAGCAGGCTGCCCCAAGCCCTGTCCTGAACGCTGCCAGGGACGTCAACTTAAAGCCATTCCCCGTTGTGCTGTCCCTACACATCCCTGTGGATGCGGCTCTCGGGGGTTACCGTGTGTGATGAACGCGCCCAAACCCCTGCTGCCTCTGCATGACCCAGATCCACCCCTGGGGACCCCGCACCGCGGCCCGGTCCCTGTCCCTGCACCGGGCCGTGTCCCACCCGCGGGCAGAGCCCCGCTGAGGGCTGCCCGGTCCCTCTGCCCGCACCGGGCCGTGTCCCACCCGCGGGCCGAGCCCCGCTGAGGGCTGCCCGGTCCCTATCCCTGCGCAGGGCCGTGTCCCACCCGCGGGCAGAGCCCCGCTGGGGGCTGCCCGGTCCCTCTGCCCGCACCGGGCCGTGTCCCACCCGCGGGCCGAGCCCCGCTGAGGGCTGCCCGGTCCCTATCCCTGCGCAGGGCCGTGTCCCACCCGCGGGCAGAGCCCCGCTGGGGGCTGCCCGGTCCCTCTGCCCGCACCGGGCCGTGTCCCACCCGCGGGCCGAGCCCCGCTGAGGGCTGCCCGGTCCCTATCCCTGCGCAGGGCCGTGTCCCACCCGCGGGCCGAGCCCCGCTGAGGGCTGCCCGGTCCCTATCCCTGCGCAGGGCCGTGTCCCACCCGCGGGCCGAGCCCCGCCGGGGGCTCCCGGGGCGGGGGTTGCCGGGCGCGGCCCCGGGGGTGCCCCATGCGCGGCCCCGCCGCTGCCCGCGGCGTTCCCGCCGGTCTGCGCCTGCGCGGAGGCGCCTTCCCCTCCATCCCCTTGCGCGGGCCTCTGTCGCGCACGCGCAGGCGCCCCTCACGCCAGCCAGGGCGCGGTCACGTTCGGCAGCGCGGCGTGACGCTCCCAGCAAGCCGTCCAATCAGCGGCCTCTCTTCCCGTGCGCGCTGGCGTCACACGGAGGCGGTATATAAGCGGGCCGCGCCAGTCCCGCCCCCCTGACAGCGCCTGGAGCCGCCGCCGTGAGAGCATCCTCCGCCGCTCGCCGCTCGCGCCGCCGCCTCCCCGCCGCTCCGCCGCCGCCGCCCCGCGAAGGGAAGCGTACCGTATATCGTATGTCCGCTATCCAGAACCTCCAGCCCTTCGGTGAGCCTCTGGGGCGGCGGCCGGGCCGCGCCGCGCCGGGCCGGGCCTGCGAGCCCCGCCCCGCGGCCCCGCCCGTGGCGCAGTTGCTATTCCCGGCGCCGGTTGCGTCAGGCGCGGGGAGGCGGAGCCGGCGGCGGAAGGGGGCGGGAGCGGCGGGTGACGGGCGGGTGACGGGCGGCCAATGGGAGCGCGGAGGGCGGGCGGTAACCGGCGCTCTCCGCAGACCCCTTTGCTGATGCAAGTAAGGGTGATGACCTGCTCCCTGCCGGCACTGAGGACTACATCCATATAAGGATCCAGCAGCGGAACGGCAGGAAGACCCTCACCACAGTCCAGGGCATCGCGGATGACTACGATAAAAAGAAACTGGTGAAAGCCTTCAAAAAGGTGGGTGCTGGGGCGGGGGGGTTCGGGAGGAGGTTTGGGAGAGGCTGCGGGGTTGCAGCAGCACTTTCTGTTTGCGTGGTCCTGAGGAGGCTTCTCTGTGTTGTAGAAATTTGCCTGCAATGGTACTGTAATTGAACACCCTGAGTATGGAGAAGTGATTCAGCTGCAAGGTGACCAGCGCAAGAACATATGCCAGTTCCTCGTAGAGGTAGGATGTCACAGAACCGCCAAATCACAAAGTAGTTTGAGTTTGAAGGGGCCTTAAACTCACCCAGTTCCAATCTCATGCCATGGACAGGGACACCTTCCACTAGAGCAGGTTCCTCAAAGCCCCATCCATCCTGGCGTTGAACACTGCAGCCACAGCTGCTCTGGGTACCCTGTGCCAGCACCTCAGCACCCTCACAGTGAAGAACTTCTGCCTCAGATATCATCTCAGTCTGCTCTCTGGCAGGTTAAAGCCATTCTCAGTTGGCTGCAAGTCCCAGCTAAATGCTTAACTACGTACAAGGCTCTGTGTTAATAACTAATAGTTCCTGTTATCTCAGCACTAGCTGAGCAGGCTGAGGGTGCACTCCCTTTCTCTTTACGTTCTTGCTGGAGTCACACACTGTCCAGCAAGGCTTCACAGTGTGGTCTAACCTTTGATGCAAACTTCAGGGGGGAAGCGGAGATTTGACAGTTCAGGGTGCAGGGATGGGTGCAGTGGCCTCTCTGCATCAGTATGCTGAAAAGTACATTTTCTTTCTTGCAGATTGGACTGGCTAAAGACGACCAGCTGAAAGTCCATGGGTTTTAAGTGCCTGTGGGTCACTGAAGCTTTATGCAAGAAGATTTCCTTACCATGAAATTCCTATCTGTCCCTTGTCATAAGTTTAAAACCAGCTGGTTCGTGTAATGTAATGATCTTGGGTCCACTGTTGAGTCTGGACTAGTGTATTTCAGTGATGTAATAAACTGACCACAGCCCATGCTATCTCGTCTTGCTGTCCCTCATTTCACAGAGGTAAAAGGGGAGTTGGGCCTGCTCCAGCCTGAAGCCAAAAGTATCCAGATGTTCCAAGTTAAGCCAAGGGACTGGGCCTGTCAGTCTGGAGACTGCCCGAATCGCTCCTCTGTCTGGCTGCTCCTCCATTCCAATGGATGGGAATTCTTGCCATGTGTTCTGCAGTCCCACACAGAGCAAGGCACCAAGCGTGAGCTGTGACATAGTGCGGGGAGATCGCGCCTTCCCTCTGGGCCGTGCTGGCTGCTGGTGGCAGAGGCATTTGGGGAAGCTTTAAGTCAGAACAAGAGGAGTCACAGAAGAGCGACTGGATGTCTGCGGTCCCAGCCAGGCAGGTGCTGGTACCCTGCAAGCACCAAGGTACCGGGGTAGTACACCCAAAGGAGCTGTGGCTTGGGGTTAAACTTCTGACAAGGGATCAGATTTGGACTAATGTAATGAGTGTCCTTGTAGGTAGAGCTGTAGAGCTTGTGTGTTACTATCAACCGCTGCCTAATGCCCTGTGAAGTAACAGATTCCTGGTTTCTCTTTTATGTGATGTATTTAAAGTCTTATTTAAATAAAACTGGTTTTCAAAAGCAGTTGCTTGCTGGATTCCCTCACTTTCTGGAGCCAGGTAAGCAGGAATGCTGGCTCTGTACTTGGGGAGCTCAGTGGACTTCCCTCTTGCTGCAGGGAGCAGTGCTGGGGTCTTGGGAGTGTTTCCTGTGGGAAGGGGAGCACCCTGAGTGCTGTGCCTCCTGTGTGGATTCATTCCCTCCCTGCAAGGGCACCAGGTCTCCTGCTTGTTGGGTTTCTGTGTGCTGGGCACCTGTGCTTCCAGCAGTGACAAACTGCTGCAGTGAGGGCCAGGGGGTCTGGGGAGGCCACTTGCCCCTTGTGTGGTGGGAGAAACGGGGACCTGCTTAGGAGCTGCTTTGTGCCTCTTGTCAGCTTTTGAAGAGCTGAGTTTGTTCGCTGCCTGCAACAGTCGAGGTTTTCCAGCCCTGCTCCATGTGCTGCAGTGGAGCACCAGGTTCACTTCACACCATTTGCTTTCCTGAGAGACTTTGCTCTTGGAAACTGAATTACCCCAATTATGCAAAGCTCCTCTGAATACACTGAGGAGGGGGGTGACCTGGAGCCCTGCCTGCCCCTCGCGCTGTGCTGTGCGTACGTGCCAGCGGCCTGATCTCTGGGCAGCTTCTGCTCCAGCAGTTCCACTTCCCCGCCTGCACTGCAGCCCGGGCGCGCATGGAGCAGGGGCTCTCCCAGCAGCTCACAGGCTTCTAGATGCAAGAGGGAGGCACCAACTCGGCTCAGTGTGGCCCAAGAGAGCCAGACCCGGCTGGGCAGCGGCAAGGGTGCTGCCACCACCCTGTTTCCCTGGGCCCGTCCTGTCAGGGTGCACCCAGGGCTGGGAGAAGGGACCAGCACCCCGGGGTCAGACTGCAAACTTGCGTCAAGGCGCTGCCAAGCCTGCGGCATGGAGGAAGCAGCCACTGCATCCCAAGTGGCCCTGATGGCTCATTTGGCCCAGATTGAGCCATTAAAAGCCAGAAATTGCAAAACAATTTGTTTGTTCCTTGTAAAAACCGATCCTTGGAGCAAGGAATCGATTGTGCGGGGCTGGGGCGCTGCTGCCTTCCTGCCCATTCAAAGCCCATTTGTTTTGGGGTTGTTTGAGGAGCGCCGATACCGACACGGCGAGTGCTGGCACTGAAGAGCAGCCGGTTCCTCGCTCCATGGGTGTTATTGAAGGAGGGAGACAAATGTTCTCCGCAAATCGATGAGATGCGGGTAAATGGGGGCCAGAGGAGCTGTCGATATTGAAAGGCAGGGCTGGTGGCAGCAGATAGGCTGGACAGGGGTTGCAGGGGTGATGCGTTACCGGGTGTGATTACGTTACGGGTGATGCGTTACTGGGGTGCACAGTGTGTCCCCACAAACGCAGAGGCAGTGAGCAGTGCCCATCTGTCCCAGAGCACCCCAAAGCATTTTGGGGTTACGGGAGAGATAGGGGCTGCAGAAGGGGGCTTCTTTGCAGCATGTGGCTGGGCACAGCAGTTCCCTGTAGCACATCTGGCCAGCTGTGACCACCAAGGCCAAGGGCTGGAGGCGGGGATACACCTGTATATACAGCTGCATCTGCTCCTATAGACTGTAGTTAGCTATGTATCCATCTGCATGCATAAATACCTACATGTATGTGCATGTATCTCTATGTGTGTATATATAGCACTCTATGTATGTATATGTAGGCCTCTATATTTAAGCATTTCTAAGTACATATGTATACATATGGGGTGTGCATGTGTAGCTAGATAAGTACGTATACTTTTCTACACACATACGTGCAATTCAAGCCAAGTACCCTGTAGCTTGCTCCACTGAGACTCTTATTTCTGTATGTCCCTCTGTAGCTACATAAGAAAATCCCTATCATCTACACACGTATACACTACACTTACAGCTGTATATGTGCATGTATAGCTCTGTATGTATATGGATGTGTGTCTGTATATATGGTTATATCACTATCAAGCTCTGCATTCATGTGTCTGTAGTTACATGTGTATGCATGTTATGCATGTATGTTTGTATATACACACATCTATAGCTACAGCTATACCCATATGTTTGTATGTGTCTGCACACATACATAGCTCTGTGTGTGTGTATACATTGATCTATTTCATACAGATGTGTCTATGAAATCCTAAGCTGGCGATAGAGGGGTAGGGATAAAGAGCTGTGCATTTATACACATGTACATACAACCACGGCCAACTACCTCCTATATTCTCCATATAGATATACACACACACACACACACACACACACATATGTGTACACACACAGACACCCTCTCTGTGTGTCCATCTGTCCGTGCATCCCAGGGCTCTGCGGGTGGGTTCGGAGCCGCCCCAGGGTGGGGCAGCGGCGGTGCCTTTAAAAGCAGAGCGGAGCCCTGGGTTGAGCCAGCGCTGAGCCCGGAGCCAGCAGGTGAGTCCTGGAGGGCTGGGGAGAGGGATGGACGTGGGGACCGGGGGGAGGGATGGAGGGGGTGTGGGGACCAGCCAAGCTCCAGGGACGAGCACCTGCTGCCCACCTGGCAGTGTTCAAGGAGCATCTGGGCAGCACTCTTGGTCATAGGGTTTAGTTGTAGGTAATCCTGTGAGGCACAAGGAGCTGGGCTCAATCCTTACGGCTCCCTTCCAACTTGAGTCCATTCTAGCGGACTGGGGACCAACCAGGAGATAGGGATGGAGAAGACCTGGGGACCAGACAGGAGGAATGGAGGGGATGTGGGGACCCTCTGGGATGGACAGAGGGGATCTGTGAACTGGCCATGTCCTGGGGATGAACTTCCTGCATGGGTCACCCCTCGCCACAGGCTGAGCATATGTCCCCTGTCCCATGGCCACAGCCCCTCTGCTCCCCTTCCCCACTCAGTCTCTCCACAGCCATGAAGGTGAAGGTTTGCATCGGCCTCATCCTCACCATCGCAGCCACCGCCTGCCTGTGCCGGCCCGCAGCGGAGGCACCAGGCGCTGGGGGGGACCCCCCCCGGCCCCCAGGCAGCCTGGTCCGGCGGGACTGGCCAGAGCCCCTGTCCCAGGAGCAGAAGCACCTCATCTCCAGGTTCCTGCCCCACATCTTCACAGGTACCGGGAGGTGCAGGGTGGGCAGCTCTGGGGGGGCTCCATAAGGCACAGGCAGGCACCCCCATGCCAACCCCCAGCCCGGGGCAGCAATAACCCACTGCCCTTGCCTCTGCAGAGCTGAGTGACCACAAGGGCTATGAGGGGATGGAGGACCTGCACGACCTCTACTACCCCGACTGGATGGACTTTGGCCGCCGCAGTGCTGAGGACCCGATCGATGCCGTGTAGCGGCCGCCCCGTGCAGAGCACCAGCACAGTCAGTGCACGTCTGTACCTGCAATAAAGCCTTGGCACTATGGGTGCTGCTGGTCACGTCTTTGCTGGGAGGAGCTGGGGGGGGGTGCGGTAGGGTTCACCCCCAGCCCCAGCAGGAAGCACAGGGCAGATCCAACACAGCAGCAGACACAGCACACACGAGCCGCTTCGTGCCTTCACATTTATTTGACAGGGACAGGACTTGGGGTGAGGGATGCAGCTGCGGGAGCAGCAGCTACACCCCAGGGAACACCCAGTGCCGACCCTCGAGCCGGGGGTGCTGCTGCTGCTACTCAGTGCACAGGAAAGAGTCCAAACCCACCATCCCTTTTCGACGACAGCCCAGCTGCTGGCCAGGGCCAGCCACGGGTGGGAGATCTCACCCTGGCCCCCAGGACCACCCCATCGTCCCCTTTGTTGTAGCAGCCCCCAAGGGCCGAGCTGCTCCGGGGACAGGCTCAGCAGAAGCAGGAACAGTTTTTATTGCTAGGAACTGACTCCTATGAAGGGTCTGCACCCCCACAGGAGGGGACAGGGGCAGCGGGACCTCCCCAGAGCCCCCCCGTCACACATGGGACCCTGGGCACAGGGCAAGTGGAGTTTTAGGTGGCAAAGTGAGGGCAGATTGCCGTGTTGGTGGCACTGGTGCGGAGCTCACCATGTGTAGGTGATGCCCAGCAAAACCCTTCTGTCCTGGCACTACAGCTTCAAAAGCAGCGCTTGGATGTTTTCACTTACGGAGCTGGTGCCCGTGGTACCTCCATAGAGGCAGTGCAGCGATGGAGGTGCAGGTGGCAAAGCAGAGGTGCATTACGCTGTTGGTGGCGCTGCTCCGGGGGGTCTCCACGCGCAGGCGATGCCCAGCACCGGGTTCCTGTCCCGGCCCCTCTCGCTCCTGTAGTTGCTTTACCTCCCCGCTGGGGGGCGGCACTGCGCCCCCACCCCGCCCCTCCTCGCTATTGGCCCCGCCCCCTCGCGGGCACCGACAGCCGCTGATTGGTCAGTTGGGTCCGTGCCGAGCGCCCCTGAGGGTACAACGGCCCCAGGGCGCAGTACCGCTCGCAGCCGCGAGAGGGCGCGACGGTGGCAGCAGGCGCCGCACGGACCCCCCGGTGCAGAGGGGGGGGTCCCGGGGCCGGTGGGTCTCGGGGGGAGCGCCGGGTAAGGGGTGGCCAAACACAGCGGCGAGGAGCCGCCTCCCGCAGCCCCGGCACCAGCCCCGGGGGGCTGTGACACCACAGCCACCCCCCCCAGCCTGGGGGGGAAACTGAGGCAGCGGGGGGTGGGGTGCGGGGGGGTCACCCTAAAACATCACACTGGGAGCTCAGTGAACATCCAATTTACTGACAGCGGGGGGGGGGAACCCACCTGGGGGTGCGGGGGGGGGCACGCGTAGATGAGGGCTGCTCAGTAGTGCAATACCAGGGCAGGGAGCTGGCAGGGGGGGGAGTCAGGCCCAGTCCACCCCCCCAGTCAGGGCTGGATGGGCAGGGAAGTACTACTGGTCATACTGGGAAAGGACCAGTCCCCTATTGGCCCTGGGGTGGGTGCCACGGTGTGTGTGGGGGGCAGCAGGGGCTCTACCCCCTCCATGCTGCCCCAGTACCATCCCTGGCTCCGTACCTAAGTGTCACCAAGGTGGGGGGTGGTGGTACCCCCTCCACCCCACGTTTCAGAGTCTTCCCAGTGAGCCCCAACCACTGCAGTGGAGGCAGCACCGGGATGCTAAAACACCACCCCAGGGCTATGGGGGTCCCCAGCAGTTGGGTGAAGGGCTATCTACAACCTGGGGGGGCAGCGAGCCCGCGGGGGGGCCCTAGGGGATGCGGTAGGTGGAGGTGTTCTTGGGCTCGGTGCTGGGGACGGACCAGTCCCCGGCCTCCTGGCTGGGCTGGTAGTGCCGCCACGCCGACTTGTTATAGACCGGCAACCGCTCCACCGAGTCTGTGGACAGGGCCTGCAGGAGACACGGGGCGGGGTGAGGAGGGCCCCGTGCACCCCCGGAGGACACGGACCCCCCGTCCCAGGGCAAAGACCCACCTTTAGGTAGATGACAGCGTCGGTGCCGAAGCCCTCCATGGAGAAGAGCTGCAGGTCCCCCTGGAAGTACTTGGCGTAGAGGCGGGAGATGGGCAAGCCATAGCCAAATCCAGCCTGGGGTGGAGGGAAGAGATGGGGTGGAGGGTCCCCAGTGCTAGGGTGGGCACCCCCAGCGGACCCCAACCCTCCCCACACCACCCTAATAACAACATGAGCACCCTCAAGTGTCCACGTGGGACCTCCAGTGGTCACCTCACCACTCAGGCACAGCCGAAGGTGCCCATGCCACACCAAAGTATCTCCATGTCACCCCCAAGCATCCCATGTCACCCCCAGGCACCCCAAAATGCCCCCAAGCCACCTCCAAACATCTTCAAGCCACCCCCCGATCATCCCCAAACATGGCCAAACCACCTCCAGAGGTCCCTGTGCCACCCTGCTCTGTCCTCCATCCTCTTGTCACACTGGGCCCCCATGGCACTTACCAGGGGGGTTCCCTCGGTGGGTGCCCCGGTGCCCAGCTGCGGGGTGGGAGCAGTGGAGTACATGTAGCTGAAGAGCCGCTCGATCTTCCGCAGTGGGACGCCCATGCCCCGGTCACTCATCTGTAGGGCAGGGTGGGGGTGACAGCCCCGCTCCAGCCCCCTCACACCCCGCGTCCCCACGCTGGGGTCAGGGACCTCCCCCCCTCCCCGAGATGGAGCTGGTGGTCCCTGCTGTACCTTGATGGAGAGGTCCTCCTGACCCAGGGCCACCATCACCTTGATGGCCGGCAGCCGCGGGCTGTTCTCGTGGCTCTCCACCGTGGCTCTCATGGCATTCTGCGGGCACAGAGCAGTTTATGGGACCCCTCCATAACCTCCCTGCTGCTCCCCCTCACTCCCGTGCTATGGCGCTGGGGTTACCTTGAAGAGCTCGAAGAGCATGTGGTAGAGATGCGAAGGGACGTAGACGATGCTGATGGGCTGCTGGGCGTTGCTGGCTGCAGGGAGGAGGAGAGCGCCGTCCTTCCCAACCCCAAAAAAGCCACCCAAGGATCCCCCGCTACAGTGACACCCCCAGCCCGGCCTCACCGTTCACCTCCTCGATCTCCAGGTCGGGTGAGGACATGTAGTACTTGTCGCAGAGAAGCTTGGCCATGTTGTAAGCATCTGGGAGGGGGAGGCAGAAGGGTCAGCATCCCCAGCACGAAGGCAGGGGCAATGTTTGGGGTCCCCTTCATTCCCCATCCCATTCCAGATCCAGGATGTTTTGGGGGTCTTCCGGAGTGACCCCAAAGCGGAGGGGACACTTTGGCTGAGGCCCACCCAAGCTCATGACACAAATGGCTCCCAAACAGGCAGATCCCAGGGCAAGGGGAAGACCAGGGGGACCTTCAAGCCCTCCCCCCAGTTCAGTCCCCCCATGCAGGGAAGCCCCCCAGTCCCCACAGACCTCTCACCACATTGACCACGTTGCAGTGGGGGTCGATGCTCCCAATGTGCTTGGGGTGCGCGGGGTTGGTGCTACCATCAAAGAGCAGTGCTGGGGGGAGACAGAGAGCAGGGGGTACCCCAGAGGGCACATTAGGGACAGGGGGATGCAGAGGGCAGATCCTGAGGGAGACATCAGGGAAAGGGGAATGCTTGGGACAGGATTCCTGGGGCTGGGAGGGAACTGGGGGGGATGCCCAGGATTGATGGAGATGCTCGAGGCAGGGGACCCCCAGGGGCAGTTGGGGTCCCCATGGCGCTCACTGTGCTGGTTGATGAGCATGCGGATGGAGATGCGGCTCAGGTAGAAGCGGTCAAGGAAGTACTGGATGTTCTGGTTGGAGACGGGGTCATCCCCATAGGCATCCTTGTACTCGATGACCCCCTGCGCCATGGTGGGCACCACATCATTGTGCCGGTTGCGGATGGTGACCAGGGCATCTGTGAACCTGAGGAGGCAAAAGGGATGGAGCTGGTGGCATCGGGATGCTCTGTGGGGTGGGGACAGCTTGGGGATGCTGCAGGGTGCCAGGGCCCCTCGGTGACACCCCAAAATCAAGGACAAGGGGTGTTACCCCCAACTTACTGCCCCAGGGTGGCCTGGTCCTCAGGGTCCCTGTCCAGGAACTCCATGATGTCCAGCAGGCTCTGGACATACCTGGGGAAAGAGCTGGTTACCCCCAAACCTGATGCCCCCCAAAGAGAGGGGTCACCCTGGGGACCCCACGTCAAGGGGGCACAGGGTGCTCTGGGGCACCGCCCATTCAGCCAGAGGGGCTCAGGACCCCCCCCCCCCCCCCCCCGAAAAAGCTGTTGCCCCATGAAACCACCCTGTGCTTGTTGGGGGTCCAAACCCCCCAGCAGGGACCCTCAAGCCCCCCACCCCACTGGAGGGGCTGTGTCCCCAGGTGTCCCCAAGGGCCACCATTCTAGCAGGGGGACATGAGAGTCACTGCAGGCCGGGGAGCCGTGTCCTGCTGGCAGGGGCTGAGGACGCTGCACAAACAACTCATCACGTGGCGGCACTGGGAGAAGGTTCATGGCGCTGGAGCTGGGGGGGGGACGGCACAGTGCTTAAAGGGACACCCAGAGCCCCCCCTGAGGACGTGCATCCCCTCGGCCCTTTTAGGGGGCAGGACATGGAGGTGGCACCAGTGACCTGCCAATGGCCGGGAACACCCCGCTGGCACCCTGTCAGCCAAGGACATGGCATGGCACCAGCTGGGTGCTGCCCTGCCAGCCCTGCGTGCAGAGGACAGCCGGTGGGCAGCGGTGGGATGGGACGTGCACTGCTGGGACCCCCCCCCAGGCAACGGCGTTGGCAGAAGTTGTGGTGGCAGTGGGGAGCCATGGAGGTGACAGCGCTGCGATCCATGGTGGGGCCCCTCTGGGTGACAGCAGCAGGACAACAGAAGCGTCAGCGGTGGGACCCCCACGAGCTACAATGGCAGCAGGACCCATGGAGACGATGGTGGTGGCACCTCCACAGCCGAGGCGGTGTGGGATGGGGTGGTCCCGCTGGCGGTGGGACCCCGTGGGCGGCAGCCCCCCCCCCCCCGTCTCACCAGCTCTGCACCAGCTGCACCGAGGGGGTGCGCAGGACACGGTCCGGCAGCAGGTTGATCTCCTTCATGATGTTGGAGAGGCGGACGGGCAGCTCCTGCCGCAGGAAGGCGAAGGAGGTCTTCTCACAGGCATTGCTGGAGCCTGGAGGGGACAAGGATGGGGGGGGGGGGAACCGGGCTGAGCCCTGGCTGGACACCCCCAGCCCCAGGGCTGGCTTTGCTCCTGCTGGGGGGCACAGCCAGCAGCAGGTCCTGCTCTTGGCTGGAAGGGGACACTGGAAGGGGTGGGGGGGGCACAGCTCAGCTGGCTGGAGAGGGCAGGTTGGAATACCAGTACAGCCCAGTACGGCCCAGGCTGTGACTGGAACCCTCCCTGAGGGCAATGGGGAGGGGAGAAGGGCCTGGGCCCCCAACAGAGCCGGTCACCAGTCACCCTCTGCCACTGGGACACACTGAAGCGTCCAGCCAGGATGCGGTGGCCAGCGAGGAGGGGGGGGAACAGGGCGGCAAACCTGTCCCTGAGCCCCTGCAGGGGCACGTCCCCGGGGACAAGGGACGTGGGGGGGCCCCGGTGTCGGTGGGATGGTGCAGAACCGGGGTGGGGGGGTGAGGACTCCCAGGGCGCAGACACCACGATAGTGCGGGGGGGGATGTAGGTAAATATAGCACTGACATTAAACCCCGGCAGGAGGGAGGGGAATGGGGACAGGAGGGGCCCACGATGGGTGGCAGGGAGGGCTGGGGCATATGCCCCCCAGGGTATTGGGGGGGCTGGCTTGAGGGGGGACCGCGTGTCACCCCCCTGGGAGTGCTGGGGGGGGGCAGACGGGCTGCGGGGGGGGGGGTTATCCGCGGGTCGGGGGTCCCACGCAGGGGCTTATTTACCGGTGGGGGGGTAGGAGACACCTCATGGGGGGGGTGTTTATCGGGGGCGAAGGCATTTACCCGGAGAATCATGGGGAGGGGGGGCGTTGCTTGCCCGTGGGGGTTAATGTGAATGGTTATGGGGGGGCAAAGGGGAGACTCTCCCCCCCCCCAAGCAGTTGCATATCGTGAGATCGTGATCCCAGCGCCGGTTATTTACCCAAGAGCGGTAAATAACCCCCGGCGGAGGGGGGGGGAACACGACGATACAAGGAGCGGTGGGGAGCACGGGGGGGGGGGGGGTAACAACCGGTAAATAACAACCGGGAATCACGGGGGGTGTTTACAGGTATCGACCCCCCCACCTCTGGTGTTTGTTTACCGGGGGGGTGGGGGTGGTGCATTCCCAGGGGGTGGGGCGCGGAGATCCCTCCCCCGACCGGGGATTCACGGCCTTTGGCCGCGCTCACCCGGAGCGGGTGTATCCCGGTACCGCGCCGGTGTTCGGGGGGGAGCTCCCGGCGGGGGGGGGTGGGGGGTGTCCCGGTATTTACCGAAATCCAGGAACTGCTTCATGGAGAGCGGCGACGGTGAGAACTTGCTGAAGTGCTCGATGTAGGTGGGCACCCCGGAGAGCGCCGCGCGGCGCCCGAGGCACCGCAGCAGCCGCATCGCGCCCGCTGCGACCGCCGGGACCCGACGGCCCCGGCACCCCCGGCCCCGACCCCGGCCCCGCCGCGCCGCCAATCACCGCCCGCCCTCCGCCGGCCACGCCCCCACCCCGCGTTGGCACCGCCCCCTGACCGGAGGGACCACGCCCCCCTTGCTGCTGGCCACGCCCACCGCGGTAACCCCTTAAACCCCGCAGCGGAGCGGGACCCCCCGAATTCCCCCCCCCCCCCACCGGGGGGACAGAGCTGTCCAGGGAAGAGCTTCTGCCTCAGAGCTCATCTCAGTCTCCCCTCTGGCAGTTAAAGCCATTCCCCTGTCCTGTCCCTCCATCCCTTGGCCACAGCCCCTCTCCAGGTTCCCTGCAGCCCCTTCAGGCACTGGAGCTGCTCTGAGGTCTCCCCTTCAGGAGCCTTCTCCTCTCCAGGCTGCCCCAGCCCAGCTCTCAGCCTGGCTCCATGGCAGAGCTGCTGCAGCCCTCGCAGCATCGCTGTGGCCTCCTCTGGACTCGCCCCCACAGCTCCACGTCCCTCTGTGCTGCTGGACACAGAACTACAGGCAGTTCTGCTCCCCAGAGCAGAGGGGAAGAATCCCCTCCCTTGACCCGCTTGGGGACACAGACACCACCCCCCCCAAACAGCCCTTTCCCACCTCCATCACGCTGTTATCCAGGGCACAGAGGAGACAAGAGGTTACAAATCCCAGAGTAAGGCTTTATTGGGCCCTGGTGGGAGAAGGGGAAGGGAGCAGGGTCCAGGACCCCACCCCCCCCAGCTCCCAGTACCGACTGCACCAGAACAGACAAGACACAGAACAACTTAACCCCCGGGGCAGCATCCACGGGGCAGGACAGACCTGTGGGGGATAAGGCTGCGGGGTGGGGGGCACACGGCCTTGTGCTCTGCACACCCCCCCTCCCAAGCCAAAGCTGCAGCAGATGCAGGCTGGAGAGGGGGGGTAAACATGCAGAATCAGACCCCTGCACCGCTCTGGGGAGGAGGAGGAGGGAGGGAGGGGAAGGAACGAGCTCCCACCATCCCCAACCACACATGTAGCCTTGGCGGAGGCACCCAGCCAAGAGGGAAGAGGGATTCACAGGGTGGGGGGCTGAGCGTGCCCCGGCGTGCGAGAGCGTGCGCGGAGCACACGGCAGGAGTGTCTGCGCGGGGGAAGGCACTCGGTGAGACAGCAGTACGTCAGGGAACACGGGGGGCACATCTGGGGCTCGTCCCCATAAGCGTGCAAGGCACGAGTGTGCAAGAGCTGAGCTGCACACCGGCGAAGCAGACAGGAGCGTGCGGAAGCCTGCACCGGGATGCAGCCGCGTCCGAGGCAGGAGATGGGTTGGGGCAGGGAGAGATGCGCTTGTGCAAAGTCAAACACCGGCCCAGGTGCTCCCCTCGCACCGGGCTGGGGGTCAGTAGTACTTCTCTGGCTCCTGCCACTTGGTCACCCAGTGCTTCTTGCGCCGGCGGGGCAGGAGGCCGCCGGGCTGATAGCGCTGCTCCTGCCGGATCCTCACCGCGTGGTACTTGGGCATGATCCGGTAGTAGCGGGTCCGCTGGAAGAAGTCACACTGTGGGGACAGGGAGAAGAAAGGGAGGGGGAGGAGAAATGGTCAGTGTGGGGCTGGAAGGGTCAGTGCGGGGCTGCAGCGTTGACACCGGAGGGTGAAGGAGAGAGCCCAGAGCTGGTGAAGAGCAGAGACAAAGGGAGCAACAGTCCTGGAGCCGCTTGGAGAGACCCCACAGAGCCGCCTGTGCCCCACAGGGACCCTATGGGACCTGGCAGGAGAGAGGAGGCAGTGAGGAAGAGGAGAAGAGGCTGAAGAGGAGGAGGATGCTGCTGTAGCCGGCCCCCACGGGGCATTACCAGGCGGGTGGCTTGGGCGCCCGGGGGGAGCAGTGGGGCTGCCCCCCGTTAGTAGTCATCCGTCAGCCGCTCGGTTTCAGACGGCTGGATCCTCCTCTCCGCCTTCTGCCCCTTGGCTTCGTACATGGCCCGCGTGTTGGCGCGCCGGAAGAACCCACACTGCGGGGAAGGAGGGGATGGGGGTCAGGGGGTGCTGGGAGAGGGGACAGGGGGCTCTTGGCCACCCTGCGGGGTTGGGGGGGTACCCACTGCACCCTCGCCCCAATGTGATGCTCACTGCGGGGTGGGTGGGCCCGCAGACCCCCCCCAACCCTTTCTGGGCAGAGAGTGGGGTCCCCAAGGAGCTCCACAGGGCTGGAGGCACCCCCCCAATCCCTGCCCAGCAAGGAGGGCATCACCCAGCCCTGCTCTGGGTGGGTTCTTTGGTAGCTCCCAACGTGCTTTGCACTTCTCTGCTCCTCTTCCTCATCGCTCTGCAGCCCAGCACCTTCCACCCACTGCTCGCCAGGTGGGGAGGATGGCACCAGCAGTGACATGAGCCCGTCAGGCCTCAGCATGGCTCCCACACCCCCTCACCTTCCAGAGCAGGAGGATGATGAGCCCCAGCAGCAGCAGCCCGGCTGCCACTGCCACCAGCACCAGCCACAGCGCGATCTCGGCCGGCTGCTCCTCCATCAGCTCCGAGTCCACATCCACCGAGAACTGGAAAGGCCAAGAAGAGCCTTGTTTTGGGGGAGGAGCTCCCAGTGGCCCCAGTCCCTCCCAGTGTGTCCCAGTAAGAGGTTCTGGCATTGCTCACCCGCACCGTATGGTTCCTCATGTTGATGGTGGGGACGTGGGTCCGCAGGAAGAGCGTCGCTGTGCCGTCCACCTTCACCCGGTCAAAGTCCCTGTACTCCTGGGGGACACAGATGAGAGAGGGATGAAAACACATAGATGATGGGGGGAACTCGGATGGTGGGGGGTGACATGCATGATGGGGGGGTGACATGGATGATGGGAGGACAAGGGATGGGTGCTACCATCTCAGCTGAGATCTGGCAAACTTGGTGCCCTTTTTGAGCATCATCCCCAAGGGAACAGCCCTGACTCCAGTGGGACCCCGCACTGACCTCAATGAAGGTGCTGTTCCACACCCGGGCGCGGATGCTGAAGGTGGTGGGGTGCTGCGTGTGGAGCAGGGGGCACTCGAACCACACGCAGCGAGCTGTGCCCTTGGAGCAGCTCTGGGAGGTAAAGAGGAGGGTTAAGAGGGGTGACCAGGGTCTCTGATGCACCACATTGGTGCCAAGGGTCAGTGTGCGCGGTGGTCCTGGCATGGAACACATAGTGCTGGACCCCCACTCACCAGCAACACCTCTGACTTGGCTTTCTTGGCGGCGGCCAGGGTAATGGGGGGCTCCGCTGGGCTGGGGGCCTCCAGCTCCCGCCTCTGCCGGGATGGAGCCTGGTCCTGCAGGAGCTGTGGGGTGGGATGTGCCCCATCAGAGCCTGGCAGCTCTGCCCACGCAGTGGGGTGGGATGAGCCCCATCAGAGCCCGGCAGCACTGCGCATTGGGGCAGGGACACAACCCTGCACCACAGTGGGCACTCACAGTGAGGTTGAGCGGGTTGATGACCCCCCCAGGGGGCTGACAGGTCTCGTTGCTGTTGACGAGGATCTCAGTGGGGTAGAGGAGCCATTTCCCATTGGGGATCTCATAGGGCCACTCGAAGCCCAGCACGATGGTGCCCAGGGCACCCAGTGACTCGCCCTTGGTGCTAACCTGCAGAGCAGAGCTAAGGATGAGCCCAAGTCTGCCAAACCTGCCCCTGTGCTGGCCACCCCCCAACTCACCTGGAAGTCGAAGGCGAGGGGGCTGCCCACGTCCTGCTCCCCCCGCATGGCTGACTCACCCAGCACCGACCCGCTGAAGTGCGACTGCACGTGCGATGGGACTCTGGGGATGAAGTGTCTCTGGGCACCCGTCTGTGGGGCACCAGAGGCTGTGCCCGCCCCCATATTCCAGTGGGGTGATGGAGACGATGTGGAGAGGGGGGGCACAGCCTTGCTGCACTCACATGGTCAGGGAGGACTGGATGCTGTAGTCCACAAGCAGCCTGGCCAGCACGGGCTGCAGGTCCTCCTGGGTGCTTTGCCTGCCAAGGCACAGGGGTCAGCATCTCCCACCAACAAACAGCCCCCAGGCAGCATGGGGCAGCCCTCCCAGCAGGAGCAGTGGGGTGCCCGTCCTGCCCACCCCAGGAGCCCAGCCTGCCCTCCCATCCTTCCCAACCAGCAACAATGTTGGATATGACCCCAATCCACCACCACTGTGCTTGCACCAAGCAGAAGAGGAGCCAGCATCGCCCTAGGGACCCTCTTCCCAGCCTACTCCCACCCACCCAGGGACACTCACGTAGACAGATCCAGCCAGACCAAGATCTCCCGTGTGTCCAGCATGATCCCAATGGCCTCAAAGGTGATGATCAGCTCTGCCTGCAGTACAGAAGGAGCGCGGAGCAGCTCAGCTGGGCCCCCACCAGCCTGTAAGCCCCCAAGAAGAGCTGGGGGTCACTGAGGGTGGGAGCACTCACCCTCTGGTTCCTCTTGAAAGGGTTGCCCAGCTCGCACAACACCGTCTCTGCAAAGGTACAGGCTCCGCTCTGGGGAAGGGAAGAGGGTGAGGAACATCCCAGCAAAGCCCATGCTGGTCCTGGACCTTCCCCAGCAGGGAGAGGGCCGCGTACCGGGCGCACGGAGGAGGGCAGCAGGCTGGCAGGCACCGTGACGTTGAGCAGCGCCTCGTGGGCATCCTCCCCGCTGGCGGGGTTGGTGGGCACGTTGGTGATGTTGATGCTCAGGTGGAGCTTCCGCACGTCCCGGCTGTACTGCAGCACTTGGGTCCCATTCAGCCTGTGCAGAGACCGGCCCTGCTCAGCACAAGGATGGCCCATCCCAGTGGGATGGAGACACCCCCCCCAGTCCTTTGGCATGGCATGGGGAGGGCTGAGGGGTAACCTGTGCCCATGGGGATGGCATAGCAGGAGGTGGAGGTGGATGGGGACTCAGAGGGAGCCGCTCCCACCTGGGCAGGGGCTGGTTCTGGTCAGTGACGAAGCTGCTCTGGAGCTGGAGGTTGCTGTAGCACTTGTTGTCAGAGCCACACTCCTTCTGGAACTCGATCTGGAGGGACAGGGATGTCCCCATGAGCCTCCATCCAGCCCCAGGCTGGGCTCACCGGGCCTCCCAGCCCAGCACCTCCAGCGCTCCCCAGCACCTTGGTCTCATTCTCATGGGACTGGTCCTGGTTGAGGACAGGGAAGGTGTCGAGGGAGAGGGGACCCAGCTGGAAGGTCCTGGGCTTCTCCACCAGAGAGTAGTTCATGGAGAGCATGATGGGGTGCAGCTTGTCTCGGATGTTGTCCTGTAGGGTGGCAGCAGTCACAGCAAAGCCCCACGCCTGGGGCACCAGCTCCTTCTCACACCCCACTCCTGATACCAAACAAACTCATCACAGGAGAGATGGAGGGATGATTTCTACCTCTTTTCCTGGCCCTGATGCTCCCAGGACCCTCCACACCCCACCAAGGCCAGGCTGGACAGAGCTTAGAGCAACCTGGTCTAGTGGAAGGTGTCCCTGCCTGCGGCAGGCGGTTGGAACTGGCTAAGCTTTAAGGACCCTTGCAACCCAAACCAGTCTGGGATTCTATGATCTCTCTCCCCACCTCCTGGAAGCCAGTTCCCCAGCTCCAGTGCCATGTGTATAGCAACCTGTCACGCGCACACACACAAGTGTGCACACATGCGTGTGCACGCTCACCAGCAGCAGGAGCTCCTTGGATTCACAGCGGGTCTCGGGCATGCGGAAGAGGCCGTGGTAGGTGGCAGAGTGGGTCCCCAAAAACCTGACCCTGGGTGGGTGCCGGTCCTTGTCAGCCTCCAGGGTGTACTCCAGGGCTGCGGGGAGAGCAGGGCGCTGCGGGTGCTGCACACGCGTGTGCCTCCAACACACACAACCCCCTGCGTGCACGTGTCCCCATGTGTGCACACTTCTGTGCACCAGCGCTGAACATCCCTGCATGCACAGGCACTCAGGCCTGCACCCCGGGCACTCACTGATCTTCTCCTTGTACTGGGGGTCTCCAGCACTCTGGTTGTAGGAGAAGCAGACGGTTACCGTGATGCTGGTGGGGGCAGAAAGGGGCTGTGAGTGAAGCCATGCCCCCAAGCAGGACCCCACTGTGGTGAGGGATGGGGCTCACCAGGACTCAGGTGTGCACCGGGCAGGGTCCACCTTGCTGGGGGTCACCGTGAAGGTCTTGTTGAGGATGTTGATCACGGGCCGAGCTCTGGGCAGAGAGATGGGGGTTGGCTGAGCCCCCCGCCCTGGCACATTGCTCCATGCCCACCTTGCTGCCCCAGAACTACCCCTGGGGGTGCTGGGGCGGGCAGGGGGCTGCAGGACACCCATGTCCCCTCTCCCTTACCTGAGCAGCACGATCCTCTCGGCCAAGCTGCCCACCAGCAGGTCAGGGTAGGAGTTCCTGTCCACGTCCAGGCCCCCGCTCAGCGAGTACCCAAAGGTCTGCATGCTGGCGGGCCCCAGGTCCGACCCGCTGATCACCTGCATTTGGGGAAGGGAGGGTCACCCATTGCTCATCAGCCCCGTGGAGCCGGGGATCTACCCCCTGCGTCCCACCCCGAAGTATGGGATCCTCGGACGGGATCCAGAGCCCTGATGATGGGCTCCCCATGGGCTGTTACCTGCCGAGGTTTCTCCAGCAGCCCTTCTGCACTGCTGTGGTAAATGTAAACCTTGCCAGGCCCCTCGAATGGGGCCCCCACGGCGATATCTATGGGGAGAAGAGCAGGGTCAGCCCCACACACCTCCTCAACTCCTCTCCAATCCCACCCCCTGCAACCCAGCCCCTCTCCTCCTTGAACACATCAAGATGCCCCTCATCTCCCTCTCTTCACCCCAAACCTCTCCAGGGACCCATCACACCTCCCCCAGCAGCATCCCCTCTTACATGAAGACCCCCACCAGGCTCCTTCCCCTCACCCTGGAAGCCATCCTGGTTGATGTCCCCGATGCTGGCCACGGCGAAGCCGAAACCGGAGTAGCTGGGGCCGGTGAGGACCAGGCTGGGGTGGGGCTGGAACCCCCCCACCTCGTTCATGTAGACGTACACTGCGCCCCCGACCTCCTGCTTCCGCTGGAAGTAGTAGGGAGCTCCCACCACCAGGTCCTGCCACCTGAGGGACCACAGGGCCGGTGAGGGCTGGGGCTGCAGCACAACCCCACCGAGACACCAGAAATGATGAGGACCCCCCCAGAGCCATAAGAAGAGTCCCCTCATAATCCCCCATCACCACCACCGGAGCTGTGTCTGTTTAGGTTGGCAGGGACCATAAAGCCCATCCAGCTCCAACCCCTGCCACGGGCAGGGACACCTTCCACTGGAGCAGTTGCTCCAAGCCCCTGTGTCCAACCTGGCCTTGAACACTGCCAGGGATGGGGCAGCCACAGCTTCTCTGGGCACCCTGTGCCAGCGCCTCAGCACCCTCACAGGGAAGAGCTTCTGCCCAAGAGCTCATCTCAGTCTCCCCTCTGGCAGTTAAAGCCGTTCCCGTCCTGTCCCTACATCCCTTGGCCAAAGCCCCTCTCCAGGTTCCCTGCAGCCCCTTCAGGCACTGGAGCTGCTCTGAGGTCTCCCCTTCAGGAGCCTTCTCTTCTCCAGGCTGCCCCAGCCCAACTCTCAGCCTGGCTCCAGAGCAGAACTGCTCCAGCCCTCGGCAGCATCGCTGTGGCCTCCTCTGGACTGGCTCCAGCAGCTCCACATCCCTCCTGTGCTGCTGCCCCAGGGCTGGATCTGGACTGCAGCGGGGGGGTCTCCCCAGAGCACAGCAGAGGGGCAGAATCCCCTTCTTTAACCTACTGCACACTCTAAGACCCACAGAGAACCCCCTGTGAGCCGCAGGATGCTCCAGGTGAGACCCCCCCCCACATCCCAAGGAGCTGGGGGGTCCTGGACCCCTGCCCTCACCCGTCATTGTTGAGGTCTGCCAGGGCCACGGCGCTGCCGAAGTAGGAGCCGACCTGGTGCCCGGGGAGGAGGAGGCTCCTCTGCAGTGTCTGCTGGGGGCTGCGGCTCAGCAGGTACACAGCGCCCATAGTGCTTGTACCGGGGAGCGCCCGTCACCACCGTCACAGCGTCCTGCTGCAGCACCGCGCTGCCCACCTCTGCCGTGTACCCTGCCACCAAACCCTGTCCGTGAGATGGGGACCCTCCGACAGCCCCAGACCCCATGTCCCCCACCACGACACCCTCCACCCCCTTGATCAACGCAGTGTCCCCACTGCACCCCTGCTCACATCCCCTGGGGGTCTCCGATCCTCCCTGCGCTCCACAGCCCTTGAACACCCACCCCTAATACTCCCCCTAAATCCACAACCCCTAAACCTCCTCCTCACCCCAAATTCCCCTGTGGGGGAAGCCCCCTAACCTACTGCCCCCACCTATGTAGGTGTTGCCGTTCTTCTTGTTGGGGTAGGAGAAGTCATGCAGGTCCCACATCTCCCGCTGCAGCATGTAGTCAGTACCTGCAATGGTGGAGGGGGGGTTAACCCCACCGCAGAGAGTGTGAATGCACACGTGCCCATATGGACATGTGCAGAGGGTTTGCATGGGCACGTAGATAAGCACACGGGGAGGTGCACACACATGTGTAGCGCACCGCGCACATGTGGGCACATAACCACACATGAACATAGGTGCGCGTGAACGTATCTGCATGCACACGCAGAGCATGCCCTTGCACGCAGGAGGGGATATAACCATTGTGGGAACAGGCATTCCTGGGGAAGGGGCGGCCCATCCCCTGCCGTACCTTGCCAGTTGTATGCACCGGGTGCTCCAAAATAGATGATGTTGGCGGTGAAGCCGGCGCTGGTGCCCATCTGGCACATGCCGGTCTCGTCGGTGTCCGTGTTGGAGTTGCACATCTCGTTGTGGTAGGTCTGCCACTCGTCGCTGATGTTGAGGCGCAGGTCATTGCCCCGCACGTAGCACTTGCCCACCATGCGTCGCTGGTCCTCACTGCCCGACCACAGCACTTTGGTGTAGCGGTGAGCGCAGGCCTGCGGGGACAGCCAGCACCACCTGCAGCACCCCAAAACCGAGGGGCTATGGCCCCCACCACCCTTGTGCTGCCTCTGCCCTGACCCCAGCACAGTGCTGCCCAACCTCTGCGCCACAGCCTTATCCTGCCATGATGGTCCATAGGGTACATCACCAGCCTGTGCACTGGCACCAGTGCACGTGACCGGGATTAGGGTCCAATCACCCCGTCACCCCACAGCCCTGACCCATGGGGACAAGGAAGTGGCAGTGGAGCCCCTGCCTGCCGTTATCACGCTGGGCACATATGCAAGGCCCATGTGAAAGCAGCAGTGGCTCCCTGGGGACATGCAAGGTGCCAGCTTGCACTGGCACACGTGTGTGTTTGAAGAACCAGGGTGCCCGTGGACTCACCAGCACCCTCCCTGCCGGCTGCCGCTGGCTGGCCACTGTCACCCCCAGCCACATGTCATCGATGATGGCCTTGTCCGGCTCATCTGGGCGAGGAAAAGGCAATGTAAGAGGGGGACCCCCCACCATGCAGAGCCCCCAAGAGCCAGGGAATGTTCTGGGGTGCCCACATACTCTTCAGCTCGATGTCGAGGCGCTGGCAGTCGCTGGTGGATGCGGTAAGGGGACAGGCATAGACAGCGCCTGTCCGTGTGCCGTTCACTGGCTCCATGTCTCGGGGGGCCCCCACCAGCAGCCTGGGGGGGCAGAGAGAAAGGAGTGGGTGGGTGATGGAGGACCCATCCCAATGCCTCATTTGGGGGGTGCTCCATGGAGAGGGGGGTGGGGTGTGAAGGTGGCCTGGAGATGCTTGAAGGGGATGAGAGCTGCTTCCCCAGAGCATGTCACACCTCAACACCTCCAAATAACAGGGGGCAGAGCTCCAGCGCCATCTCCAGAACAGGAAGGGGGGTTCCCCTCAGATGGGCATGCACAGGGCTGGCAGCAACCAGCCCGTCACCCCCAGGGACAGTGAAAGGTTGCACAGGACAAGGTGGGGGACAGGCTGATGGGCACACTCATTGCCTTGTAATTGCTGGAGCCAATCCCAGCTCATGCTCACGGCTGAGCCCCCCATCCCAGTGCATGGTGTGGGGTGCAGGAACAGGGGCTGCAGGATTTGCTGGTGCCTGCAAATCTAGCACCGGAGCCGCTCAGCACGATGCAGCCGCACCAGCGCCGGGGCCCCCGCGCCTGTGTAAACAGCCACGGCCCTTCCCGGCCAACCTTTGAGCAGCTGCCGCGTGTCCGGCAGACAAGCTCCTGCTGCCGCGCCAGGGAATGCTGTGGGAATGCCGCAGGGGTCCCAGCTTGGGGACCAGCTCCGGGCAGCGCAGCACACGCATCCCGCTTCCCAAGACGGGTCCTGGCTTGTCTCAACGCATCCAGGGAGCAGAGGGGGTCCTGGAGAAGGGGGGGGGGACGGGGGGGGACAGCGCCCTTCCGGGGTGACTAAGGGCCCTGGAGTGGCACAGACATCCCGGCTGAGTCATGGAAGTGCCATGCAGGGGTGGTACATCACCCTCCACGGAGGGGTGCCCGGGCTGGAAACCAACACCCGCAGCCCAGCTCCATGTGCACTCATCACTGGGGGCTTTAAGGTGATACTGAAGGGACCCCCACATACACGCCAAGGGAAGAAGCTGGGGATCCCTGGTAGCACTAGGGCAGAGTACCCACAGCCCTGCCATGGGGCTGGGGGACCCAGCGCGCCCGGGGGGCTCCGGAAAGGCCAGCCTTTCCGCAGGGAAGTCCTTTGGGATGGCGAGGACAATGGCGTGGAGGAGGCACGGCCGCATGATGCCAGCAGAGGAAGCGCGTCCCTCCGCAGGCAGGGACAAGGCACCCAGGGAGCTGTCTCAGCCTTCCCCGGCCTCCTCGCAGGGCACTAGGGTGATGAGCCAGCCGGTCCTCAGCTCGCACACCGGACAGGAGCAATCCCGGCTGTCACCGGGAGGCAGCGCCGGGCAGGGTTGGGTGATGGGAGCGCGGGCGCGCCCGGGCAGCGTCGAGGCAGCTGAGTCAAAGCCCAGGCGCAGGAGGAATGTGGGGCCCCAGGCAGCCCCCGCCGCAGCACGCCGGGATGCCCTGGTGACGGGCACCACGGGCAGCATCGCTCCGGCACCACCACATGCTGCAGGTGGGATGTAGCCGCAGAAGAGCCCCCAAAGGGGTGCAACAGGGGGGTGGCGGGGGTGTCTGCTCCCCCGGGGAATGCTGGGCTGGGGATGCCAGCAGGATTCACATCCCCCTGGGTGTGAAGGCAGGGGCATGAAGGGGGGTTGATTCCTCCCTGATTGTTTCCAGCCTGGCACAAAGGAATTGCCCCCGTGATTCCTGACCCCCTCCCAGACACCTGAGGGATGGGGGGGGGGGGGATGACACACAAGGGTCACTCTTGTCACCATTTATCCAGGGGGAAGTGACTCAGGGCTGGAGGGAGAAGCTTGGGGGGGGGGGGGGGGATGGTGGTGTCCTGCCCGGTTCTGTCCCCCCCATCACCGCGGCTTCTATGCACAGGGACACACACTCAGCCCTTTGCCAGGGTCTCCCCCGGTGGTCCTGGCTCAGCCGGATCATTCCCAGGCACCACCCCTCCCCACGGCTGTGCCCCACTGATCCTAGGGGGTGGGAGCAGACCCAGGCCACGCAGCTCCAGCATCTTGCTGCCTCCAGCCAAGGCTTCCCGGCAGGGCAGCCCACCCGCAGGCTCTGCTCCCAGAGGGGCAGGATGCTGGGGGCTTCCAAACCTCACAAGAGCAGGGCTGGGACATGCACAGGCGTCCCCCACCCGTGCATGCCCCAAGCTGCCATGTGGAGGTGCAGGAAAAACTGAAGCCGGGATGCTGGGGCTGCCATCTTGGGGAGGCCTGGACCAGTTTGTGCCACACGGACCCCACATGGGTGAAGGTAAAATGAGGAGATGGGGCTCAGCCCAGGGATTGGGCTCGGAGTGCAGAGCAAAGGCAGCGATGGACAAACAGCAGCACGAGTGGGAGGCCGGGAAGGGAGGGAGGCAGGAATGCAAGGGCATGCCCCGTCCCAGTCTGCCCTGGTAAAGCAGGGAACATGGGATGATGGTGGTGTGGGTGCTCCCCGCTGGAACTGACTGAGCTGGAAGGGCTGTGGATGCTTTGGCAATGATGCTCCAGAGCTCAGCTCTGCAACTGGACCCCAACCAATCCCCAAAGACAGGCAGCCAGAGGGTGTCCCTGACATAACCCTCCTCCAAAGCTCCAGGCCAGCCCCAACCAACCCCCCCCCCAGTGCCACTACATTTGCCCTGGAATCATCAGTCCCCCCGGGAGCCCTAAGCAGGGAAATCTGCTGATGCCCGTGCCGGAAAGGAGGCGGGAGAGGGGGAGATGTGCTCCTGAAGGCAGCGAGGGATGGTGGGAGGGATGGATGGATGGATGACCCCCCGGGCGCCAGCCCCACCGCGGCATATCCGTCCCCCCTGCGCCTGCCAAGGAGCCCAGCCAAGCTGGGGGGAGCGCAGCCAAGCCAGCCCCGGCATCGGCAGAAAACCAAGCAAGGGGGAGGGAAAGCCGGGAATTCAGCTGCTCTCCTCCCCCCCAACAGCCAGATGGGTCCAGAAAGACCCCAAGCATTGGGCAGAGCCCCTGCTCCCCCTGCACACGGGAGGGAAACTGAGGCATGCAGCGCACTGCCCATGTGGGTGCTACCACATCTGTGCCTGCCTCCCTGGCACAGATGCACTGTGCCTCAGTTTCCTCATGGTGTTATAGGACCCCCATGGGTCAGATCCCCAGGGCAGCACTGGGCTCTGCCGGCACAACCGCAAGCCAAACCAAGAAGCAGCTGAATCCGGCACCAGCAGCCGAAGGAGTTTCTTAATCTCGGAGCAGCAGATAACGCCACTGGTCCCACCTTGCCTTCCCCTGGCCTAGGGAGGAGCGAGCAAACAGACCTTTGCATGGGCACAGCCCTGGGACATGGAAAACACCAGCGGGGTAGTGGGGGGACAACCCTGTCACAGGACACAGCCTGGGCCCCTGCCAGAACCCAGCCAGGAACTGCCTCTCCTCAGGAGCTCAGGAATCTGCTCTGAGCATCCCTCCATTCCACACTGCCAACCCAACACCTCTGGTAGCCACCTTGCAGCAGCCAGACATCAAGTCTCCCCCGGAAAATGGGACAACTCTCCGCCTGCATCCCCCATCTGGGATCTGGTGGCAGGAAGCATCACTTTCCTGCCCCCACCCCGGCTGTGGGTGCGCTGCACCTGCGATAGCCAAGGGATGGACAGGGGAAGACACTGACCAGCAATATGGGAAGGAGCTCCCCAGCTTGCAGGACAGTGGCTGGACGGCCATGGAAGGGTATGGGTTGGAATGCTTAATGTCCCTATAGAAGGAACCTTAAAGCTTACCCAGCTCCAGCTCCCTGCCACGGGCAGGGACACCTTCCACTAGAGTAGGTTGCTCCAAGCCCGGTCCAACCCTGGCCATGGGGACACTGATGCCGGTATTTCCCTCCTGCTACTTCCACAACAGGCAGGTGCCTCTCCGGACGTGCTACAGCTCGAGTTGGGGGTAGGCAGGAGCTGCCTGCACTCGCCCTGGCCCCTCCTGCCCACGCCACGCAGGCAGAGCTGCCTGCATGGCCCCCCAGGGCTGCTGCCCTCATGCAGGACCCTGTGGGGGAGAGGAGATGGGCCTGGCACCCCACAGCCCCTCGATGTCCCCCATGGGGACAGGCAGCAGGGGCTCCCAGGGGAAGGGGATGAGAATCCCCTGGGGGTTTCACACTCCAAAGCCTTCTCCTGGAGCCTCCACTGTCCCACCAACATCACGTTCAGACATGCTCGGGCCACGTGGCCCATGCTGGGGGATCACAAACGCCTGCCAAAGCCCCCCCAAATCCATTCCAAGACAACAACAGCCACTGCCAGCGTCTTGAGAAGACAGACAGCAGCCAGGACCATGACATCTGTGTCCCCTGCCAGCTGCTCTGATGGCACCAGAGCCAGGGAACCTGGCCATGGATAGCAGCCAGCATGCCCTGGTGGAGACATGGGTTCCCCAGGGCACTGAGCCCACTCCTGCTCCATGGGGAATGGCTTCACTCCCTCCTGGATGGAAGCAACAACAAGACACCCCACAGAAGGGCGAGAGGCTGAAATGCATCTCTGGAATGCGGAGCATCAGATGCCTCTGTCCGGCAGCTGTGCCAGTCCCTCTGCCAGGAACACGGCGGGAAAAACGAAAGGGAAAAAAGGCGGGGGTGAAGGGAAAAAGGGGAGCCAGCCCTCTGGGAGCTCCACGTCGGGCGGGTGAGCCAGCAAAACCCTGTGCCCTCGAGCGAGAAGAGCCCAGCCCAAGCCCGCCGCCTTCTTCCCTTCTGCACGAACACGCAACTCGCACCTCCGGCCATAAGGGACGGGAGCCGGGAATGCTGCCCTGGGGGGGTCCGGCTGTGAAGGGCGGGGACAGGAGGGGACACGGCAAGGGGCGGCGGTGGGATCGCACTGGGAATGCGCCGGCTGAAAGGGCTTTTGTTGGGCAGCAGGAACTACAGTTCAACAAGTTCCCCAGGGCCAGCAGCGACCCGAGTTTCGGGGGGACGCGACCGCTCCGGGTGGCATCAGCCCGGGGGATGCCGAACCGGGACCCCGCCGTCGAGTACCGCATGGTTCCCACTGTCACGGGGCAGATGCGGGTCTCCCGCACCGGGTCAGCGAGGGTGTGCGGTGGGGGCTCCGGGATCCCGATGGTTGAGGGTGGGGGGAAAACCCCAGGGGACCCCTTCCTATGCAGAATGCAAACCAAAGTCCCGGGCAGGCGATAAACGCCCAAGGAACGAGTGAACGGCACCTCCGCATCCCAGCGGGGGTGCCCCCACAGCCGGGAACCCCTCTTCCCGCACCCAAAGCTCAGCCCGCTCCTCCTTCCCGCTTCCCCTCACCCCGGGACCTTCGCTCTGTCCCACGGACCGTTGCCCCGCGCACCTCCCGCATCCCTCTCCCCTAAACCCGGGGGCTCCGCTCCCGCACCCCCCGCCCCGAGCCGCCCGCACTCACAGGCTCCGCTCCCGCCGCTCGGTCTGCCGGTGCAGCGCTACCGAGAAGCCGAAGAAGCCGCCGGGGGTCGCGCCCTCCTTGAGCACGGGGAAGGCGCGGTCCACGTTAAAAGCGGCGGCGGCGCCCAGCAGCGCGCCCAGCACCGGCAGCAGCCGCAGCCGCGGCCCCGGTGCCGGCACCGCCCGGCGGCCCCGCGCCATGTCCCGCACCACGCTCCCGCAGCCGCCGCCGCCGCCGCCGCCCGCCCCCCCCGAACCCGGGGCCGGTGCGCTGCGGGGCGGGGCCGGGCGGGGCGCGCGCCCTTCCGGGCGCTCCCCTTAAAGAGGCCGCGCACAATTCCCCCCCCCCCCCCCCCAACCCGCGGGTACCTGCGGGAAGGGAGGGGCCCGCAGAGCGCGTGCGCGAGCACGCGGGGGGGGGAGGCGTGGCCACACCTGCGCGTGCACGGCGGGAGGGGAGGATGGAGGAGCATGCGCGCTGGCAAGCGACACGCCCCCCCCCCCCGATCCCCCCGCGCAATCGTCTCCCACCCCTGGGACTCCCCCCCCCCCCCCCCCCGGTGTAGGCACCTCCCCACCCGGGCTCCCGGATGGAGCTTTTGTGATGGGTCCTCCCGGGGTGGGACACCCCCTCCCGGTGAGATCGGACCCCTCATGGGACCGGACCGCCCCATGGGATGGGACACCCAAGTTAGGAGCCTGCTTCTGGGTGGGTATCCCTGGATGAGACCCTTGAGGATTGGACGCCCCATGGGATGGGACCTCCCAGAATTGTTTCCCCCAGGTTACAATCCCGCATGGGATGAGACCACCCCAGGATCGGACTCTGGTCCCCAACCCGGTGAAGGTCACCGGGAGCCATCGCACCGGTCCCACCCGTGCCAGGAAACCCTGGGTGGGGTGGGGGAGGCACAGGATGTCCTGTGTCCCCCGCCTCGACGTCACCGCTCCCGGCATAGCTCCTGCGACGCACGATGCCACTGGAAAGAGTAACAGCACAGGGACAGCCCAAGGGCAGCTCTGCTGTCAGCCAGCACGAGACGCTGTCCCGTGTCCCACGTTCCTTTTCCCCTGTTCCTTGTCCCTTTTCCTCCATCCCTTGTCCTCTTTCCCCTGTCCCTTGTCCACCATCTCCTGTTCTCTGCCCCCATCCTTTGTCACCTGGTTCCCAGCAGAAGAACCAGGCAGCTTTCAAGGGTATTCAAAGGATATTCAAAATCTTTACAATTCTCAGATAGTACTGCAATTATCCTGGAGGAGAAGGAGGATCCTGAAAGGAAAGAAGGAAGGAAGGGAGGACGGAAGGTGTTGGTGTCACCGGTTGGCTCTTTCTGCCGAGAAAAAGCCGAAAGTGTAATTGTGAATAGTTCCCACCAGATGGCTCCCGAGGGACAAAGGTGACGGGGAGCGCACGGTAGATCGGTCTCGTGACCAGCGGTTCGGTCGTATCATAGGCAGGCGCTACGAAGTACAACAAAATGATAACACATTCTGGTCAGATCCCTCGTTATCTCCACCCTTTGTTCCCCACACTGGGCAACAAAAGGTACAGATGTGGTTTAAACATGGTTCATTCACTGGCCTTGGATGCTTCCAGGGATGGAGCCACCACAAGTTCTCTTGGCAACCACTGTCTCACCACTCTCCCAAGGAAGAACTTCTTCCTCATATTCAATCTAAAAAACCTCCCCTCCTTCAGTTTAAATCCATAACCACTCATCCTGTCCAGGTTTTTCAGCCTGGAGGAGACTCCGAGGACAGCTTCCTGCAGACTTTCACTTCTTAAAAGGAGCCTGTAAGGAAGATGAGGAAAGACTTTTTCTCAGGCCCCGTTGCAATGCGAAGAGGGGTAATGGGTTTAAAATAAAAAGGGGAGATTCAGGTTGGACTTCAGGAAAAAGAATTTTTACAATAAGATTGCTAAAATACTGGCACAGGGTGCCCAGAGAAGCTGTGGCTGCCCCATCCATGGCAGTGTTCAAAGACAGGTTGGACAGGGCTTGGAGCAAGCTGCTCTAGTGGAAGGTATCCCTGTCCATGGCAGGGGATGAAACTGGATGACTTAAAGTCCTTTCCAACCCAAATTATTCTATAATACTATGATTCTCTGCTCAGATAGAGGACCCACAGAGACTGCACAGAGAGGGAATGAGGCACATGAGCCCAGCAGAGAAGTCCTGAGACACGTTAGTGTTGCAGAAGGGTCCAAGCCTCCCAGCAGAAGCCCATCTGCACACAACAATGGCCTTCCCTCAGAGAGAGCTGAGGGGAGCAAGAGCAAGAGGAAAGGTTGTGCCATGTCCTCTCCCGTGGCAGTCCTTGGGCATGCGGAAGAGAAGCACCAGAGCGGTGCCCATTTCCTGACACCTTGGCCACAAGCGAGGCCACAGGAATGAGCCAGGAGCACATCCTCTGCCTGCACGGATGCCACCAGCCCTTGATGTGAGGCTTCTGTTGCGCTCACGTGTTTCTGCCCTGGAAACCCTCAGGCTGCTCATCCCGGCACTTTCAGAAGCCTTCCCATGGCAAAGCACAGGAGGCAGGGAAATGAAAAGGCAGCAGTGCCGGAAACCGGGACACGGCCCCTGCCATTACCTGGGAGGGTTTGCATTTGCCAGGAGCTGGTCAGGAAATTACTCGGGCCACAAAGGTGCCTCTGGGCCTGAGGCACTGCAGGACGCCTATAAAAGGCAGCCCAGCTCTCTGCTCTCCATCCACTTCTCTCGCCTCCTTCTCCTGGCAATCAGGTGAGTGTGAAGCCTCTTGTCCTGCTGCCTGCAGAGCAGGTCCTTCGTCCACATGTGTCTGAGGTGCTGGGGGCTGTGCTAGGGCAGGGCTGGGAGGGGGTTGTGGTGGGAGAGGGAAGGGGAGAGAAGGGCTTGTGCCGAGAGCGGCTGGGACTGAGCTGAGGTGGCTGCTGGGCTTGGAGGTGGTGAGCGTGTGCTGGGCCAGGAGGTGCCTTGGCTTGGCCAGGGTTGTGGGCAGAGCTGCTGCTCCCGTGTGCCATCCTCTGCTTGCCCCTGCCCTGTGTCCAGGTGAAGCTCCAGCATCCAGACATGTCCTGCTGCAACCCGTGCGTGCCCTGCCAGCCCTGCGGCCCGACCCCGCTGGCCAACAGCTGCAATGAGTGCTGTGTCAGGCAGTGCCAGAGCTCCACCATCGCCATCCAGCCCTCCGCCGTGGTGGTGACCCTGCCCGGCCCCATCCTCAGCTCCTTCCCGCAGAACACCGTTGTGGGCTCCTCCACCTCCGCTGCCGTTGGCAGCATCCTCAGCTCCGAGGGAGTGCCCATCAACTCCGGGGGCTTCGACCTCTCCTGCATCACCAACCGCTACTGCGGCACCAGGTGCAGGACCCTGCTAAAGCTGCTGGCTCCGTCCTCAGGCAGGAACCTCCAAGACCTCACAACATGCATCTGGACAGGAGATAGAGCTTCGCGGCTGCTGTTTCCTTCTCCCACTCTCCTCTCTATTCCTTTCCTGTCTCCACCTCCCGAACCAGCCCAGTGGGGACCTCTTGGCCTCCTCCCTCCCTCCCTGTGAGGGACAGGCAGACGGACACCCTGCAGGAGCTGCGCTGTATCTTGGTGGCTGCCCCTGGTGCTCCCTGTGAGCCACCTCCTTTCTTCTTTACACTCATTAAAGTTGTGCTGCATCCAAGCCTGGGCCTCTTAGTCCTCCTTTCCTTTGAGGAAATCTTAGAGTCTTTTTGCTCTGGCAGCTGACAGAGGCATCCCTGGCTTCTCCATCATCAATGGCCATCAGCACAAGCATGGCTTCAGAAGGTGGCAGGAGTTGACATGGGGAAACAATACTGTCTGGGGGCAACCCACAGCCACATCACAGCCTTCCTGTCCCATACATCACCCAGCACACTACTTCTGCATGCCCAGCACACGTGAGCTCATGCAGATGAGATCCTACCTTTTACAGTCCTTGAGCATCTGGCAGGGCCCAGCTCTCTCCAGGCAGGCAGGGTACAGGTAACCTAAGACTTAGGAAAATTACAGGGGTAACATCAGATTTTCCTATGTTGGGTGACACACATGGGGAGCTGATAAAAATCCCCATAATCCAGGAACAAATATGGCTCCACATAGGCATACACATTTCTATGTGTCCGTAAGGTTCCATCCAAGAGTGCTGAAGGATCTGGCAGAGGAGCTTGCCAAGCCACTCTCCATCCTTAATCAGCAGTCCTGGTTCCTGAAGGGGAGGTGCTCTTTGACCAACCTGATCTCCTTCTACAGCAAGGTGACCTGCCTGGTTGATGAGGGAAAGGCTGTGGACACTGTCCAGTGTTGTTTGAGATCTTCACTGATGATGGGGATGAGGGGATCAAGGACATCCTCAGTGTATTTGTGGACAACACCAAGTTGGGTGGGAGTGTTGATCTTCTGAAGGGTAGGAATCTCTGCAGAGATAGGGATCTGGACAAGCTGGATCCATGGGCTGTGCCAATGGGATGAGGTTCAAGAAGGCAAAGTGCTGTGTCCTGCATTTGGGCCACAATAAACCCCTGCAACTCTCCACTCCTGGAAACTGTGGATGGAAAGCTGCTCATGGAAAAGGACTTGGGGGCGCTGATTGACAGATCTGAATATGGCCCATATAGTGGCCAGGCAGCCAAGAAGGCAAATGGAATCCTGGTCTGGATCACACATCGTGTTGCCAGCAGGACCAGGGCAGTGATGCCTCACCTCGAACCCCGTGTTCACTTCTGGCCCTCTCACTGCAAGAGAGACATAGAGGAGCTGGAGTGGGGCCAGAGAAGGGCAGTGGAGCTGGTGAAAGGCCTGGAGGACGGTGTGATGGGCAACGGCTGAAGGACATAGGGAAGTTTAGTCTGAACCTTATTGCTCTCTACAGCTACCTGACAGAAGGATGTAGTGAGGTGGGGTTGGGCTCTTCCGCCAGGTAAGAAGGGATACGACAAAACAAAATGGCCTCAAGCTACACCAGGGCAGGTTTAGATTGGAGGTTAGGAACAATTTGTACATCGAGAGTGTGATCAGGAATAGGAACAGGCTGCCCAGGGAAGTGGTGGAATTTGAACGGCCCTGGAGGACTTAAACCATGTGTACATGAGATGCTTAGTGACATTGTTTACTGGTGGATCTGGCAGTGCTGGGGAACGGTTGGACTTGATGATCTAAAAGGTCTGTTCCAACCTCATTGATTCTCTGATTTTATGAGAGGGGTCAGGATTTAGAGCATTACCCGGGGCTGAAAACCAAGGCCTACAAAGGAAATTTTCAAGTATCATTGAGAAGCACATGTATATGTTTGCATTCATAAAGAAGCCACAGTCATTTGAACAGGGAAGATGAACACCTGAAAAGCCGTGAGATCTTCCTGTGAGCGCTGGGTTCACAAGCAGTGGGGACTCTATTGCACAGCCTGACTTGGCAGATACCACTCCTAAGTGTTGTGTTACCTCAGCCCTGCATGGCCGGAGAGAGCTGTGCCCTGGCAGGTGTTGAAGGACTGTATGAGGTAGGACCTCATCTGCGTGTCCCCATGTGTGCCGGGCACGTAAGAGTGGTGTGCTGGGTGATGTAGTGAAGAGGAATGAATAGATGAGGCTGTGGGCTGTCCTCAGGCAGCACTGGCAACCTATGCCAGCTACTCCCACCCTTTGAAGACATGCCCTCACAGATGCAGCTCTAGCCAGGGATGTCCTTGTTGAATCCAAGGGGAATTAGAAAAAAAGTTCTTCAGAAGGAATAAGGATTTTGAGGCCCAGGCTTGGATGCAGCACAACTTTAATGAGTGTAAAGAAGAAAAGGAGGCGCCTCACAGGGAGCACCAGGGGCAGCCACCAAGATACAGCGCAGCTCCTGCAGGGTGTCTGTCTGCCTGTCCCTCACAGGGAGGGAGGGAGAGGGGCCAAGAGGTCCCCACTGGGCCGGTGTGGGAGTTGGAGACAAGAAAGGAATAGAGAGGAGAGTGGGAGAAGGAAAGAGCACCGCAAAGCTCTATCTCCTGTCCAGATGCATGTTGTGAGGTCTTGGAGGTTCCTGCCTGAGGACGGAGCCAGCAGCTTTAGCAGGGCCTGCACCTGGTGCCGCAGTAGCGGTTGGTGATGCAGGAGAGGTCGAAGCCCCCGGAGTTGATGGGCACTCCCTCGGAGCTGAGGATGCTGCCAACGGCAGCGGAGGTGGAGGAGCCCACAACGGTGTTCTGTGGGGAGGAGCTGAGGATGGGGCCGGGCAGGGTCACCACCACGGGGGAAGGCTCAATGACGACGACGGAGCTCTGGCACTGCCTGACACAGCACTCATTGCAGCTGTTGGCCAGCGGGGTCGGGCCGCAGGGCTGGCAGGGCACGCACGGGTTGCAGCAGGACATGTCTGGATGCTGGAGCTTCACCTGGACACAGGGCAGGGGCAAGCAGAGGATGGCACACGGGAGCAGCAGCTCTGCCCACAACCCTGGCCAAGCCAAGGCACCTCCTGGCCCAGCACACGCTCACCACCTCCAAGCCCAGCAGCCACCTCAGCTCAGTCCCAGCCGCTCTCGGCACAAGCCCTTCTCTCCCCTTCCCTCTCCCACCACAACCCCCTCCCAGCCCTGCCCTAGCACAGCCCCCAGCACCTCAGACACACGTGGACGAAGGACCTGCTCTGCAGGCAGCAGGACAAGAGGCTTCACACTCACCTGATTGCCAGGAGAAGGAGGCGAGAGAAGTGGATGGAGAGCAGAGACCTGGGCTGCCTTTTATAGGCGTCCTGCAGTGCCTCAGGCCCAGAGGCACCTTTGTGGCCCGAGTAATTTCCTGACCAGCTCCTGGCAAATGCAAACCCTCCCAGGTAATGGCAGGGGCCGTGTCCCGGTTTCCGGCACTGCTGCCTTTTCATTTCCCGCCTCGTGTGCTTTGCCATAGGAAGGCTTCTGTAAGTGCTGGCATGAGAAGCCCGAGGGTTTCCGGGACAGAAACACGTGAGCGCAGCAGAAGCCTCACTTCAAGAGCTGGTGGCATCCGTGCAGGCAGGGGATGTGCTCCTGCCTCATTCCTGTGGCCTTGCTTGTGGCCAAGGTGTCAGGAAATGGGCACCGCTCTGGTGCTTCTCTTCCGCATGCCCAAGGACTGCCACGGGAGAGGACATGGCACAACCTTTCCTCTTGCTCTTGCTCCCCTCAGCTCTCTCTGAGGGAAGGCCATTGTTGTGTGCAGATGGGCTTCTTTTGCTGGGAGGCTTGAACCCTTCTGCAACACAAACAGTGCTCTTGGGACACCTCTGCTGGGCTCATGTTCCTCATCCCCTCTCTGTGCAGTTTCTGTGATTCCTCAGGGAACACCAGGAGCATGTCTGGGGCCCTGGTCCTGCCGCGCACTACCTGAGCCCTGTTGTGCCACTGCGACCCCACCATCTCCTCAGCAGAATCCCCTGGTGCTGGTGGTTTTAGCTTTGTGTGCATACAGATATGGGCATGGTTCCATGAAGACATGCCTGAGCACACGTGTGTCAGTCCGTCCTTGTGTGACCCTCATCATGATGGCACGGGCACACCATAGCTGGGACTTGTGATACAGGGTGAACCACCAAAACCCTTTTCATGAGCAGATGCAGCAATGTCCCATCTTACATGTGCAGAAACTGTTGTGCACTGACCACAACTCCCTAGTCCACATCCCGCTGTGCTGCTTAATGGTGAAGCCGTGAATGAAGGAGGGAAGTGGAGCCAGTGAAAAAGAGGTGGTTTCGGGTGAAGGTATTTTAGGAAGCAGTGAACCCATGTTAAGGGGCTTTGGCGTTTTCTCACCATCCTACTCCTTTTCATAGGCAATGGGTTAAGTCAATCTCCTGCACGTCAAGTTTCTTTTACCCCTGATTGTAACTGGTAATTATTTCTCTGTGTTTATCTCAACCCGTGACCTGTTTCACCTGACTTTCTCCTCCTGTCCTGTTGGGCAAGGAGAGGGAGAAAGCAGCAGAGTGAGTCTGGGAGACAGCCAAGGTCCTTTTGGTTCTGCACCAATTATGGTAATTACCTGTGCTGTGGGTGTGTTTCTTGTACATTTTCTTCCTGCTTGCCCTCTGTGCTGCCAGAAGCAGTCTCTCTCTTCCTCTGTTGTTCCCCTCAGAGGATGATGGGCAATGATGTCAGCTGCTCTTTGTGCTTGCCTGCCTGGGAACTCGCCGCAGGTTCACAGCCATGGGCAGAGCACAGCACAGCAACGCTCTCGCACAGACGCACATGAACAGCGAAACCCCCAAAATGCCACATTGCCTTGGCAGGACTTGTCAGACTCTCATCATTGTCCTCTTGCAGGCCCATGTGAATAACCCTTTGCCACGAGGTGGCTGTGTGCTGCGAGTCGGGGATGTGCAGTCTCAAGAGACCTCTGTCCTGCACATCTGTGCAATGAACCGCTGGTGCTGCGTGGGGCACTCTATGGGGGTGATAGAAGATCGGGGGACTTGGCCTTCCTGTCCTTGCCCTTGGACACACGGAGTGTCCCTTCCTGCTGGAGATGGGTTGGAAGGCGAGGAGGAGAAGGAGGCTCTGGGCTCCAGCCAAGGTGATCTCTCCTACCGTACCCTGCTTGCAACTGCACTGCCCTCTGCTCTCTGAGCCTTCTCCCCTGGCACAGCTCCATCCATACAGGAGCTTCCCCGGATGCCAGTTTGGCTGCTGACATCCCAGGGGCTCCTGCACCACGGGCATCTTTCTAACTTGAAGAGAGCTCAAGTTGGCATCATACGCTATAGGCCATGCTGGGAGCCCAGTGAGAATATTTCCGCCCTCCCCGTGCACTTGGAATGAGAAAGAATCCTGTGGTTCACACAGTTGTTCCCTCCCAGCATATCTCCTTGCTCCCTGGAGAGCATTTGAGAGCATCCAGAGAGGAAAGGACCACATAGAGCCAGAGGCTGAGATGCATCAGAGTTTAATGAGTCCAAAGAGGGAAACAAGATGTCTCGAGAGGAGGCCACAGGTAAAGGATTCCTATGAGCAGCCAAGAAGCAGTGTCACACAAAAAGCTATGAGTGGGCAAGTTCCCCGTAAGCTGTCTTTGGCGGACCTCAAGGCTGCAGGGAGCAGAAAGCAGCAAAGGTAAAGGAGGGAAAGCACAGAGTGGAGGAAGGGAATGAGAGGCAGAGGCCATGCTTTCCGAGAGCCCAGGCTGGCCCCTTCCACGGGGCTGACACCCTTTGCAGGAGGAATGGGGCACGCTCAGCCCCTCTCCAAGCCATGGCCGCAGTCTCCGTCGTTCAGTCTGGAGTCATCTTCTGTGTTCACGGGGCTGCTCGTCTGGGCTGGCACCGGTGCCTTTAGCAGGGCCTGCACCTGGTGCCGCAGTAGCGGTTGGTGATGCAGGAGAGGTCGAAGCCCCCGGAGTTGATGGGCACTCCCTCGGAGCTGAGGATGCTGCCAACGGCAGCGGAGGTGGAGGAGCCCACAACGGTGTTCTGTGGGGAGGAGCTGAGGATGGGGCCGGGCAGGGTCACCACCACGGGGGAAGGCTCAATGACGACGACGGAGCTCTGGCACTGCCTGACACAGCACTCATTGCAGCTGCTGGCCAGCGCGGACGGGCCGCAGGGCTGGCAGGGCTGGCAGGGCTGGCAGGGCTCGCACGTCTGGCACTTCTCAGAGCAGGACATGGCTCGGGGCTGCAGCTTCACCTGGCAGAGAGGGCAGGGAGGGAGCAGAGCACAGGGACACGTGAGGAACAGCCCGCAGCGACACCCAAGGCAGGACAAGGCACCTCTCGGGTGGGGAGGTGGAGGCTGTGCAGGGGGAACAAGGGATCCTTTGCCTGAGCCCTGCCAGACCTTCACACAGCATCACAGCACTGTTTGCAGCCCAAGAGCCACCCCAGCCCACCCCAGCCTCTCTGCATCACAGACCGTCTCCCCTCTGCCCTCTCCCACAACCACCATCTCAGAGCTCTAACACCACCAAGGAGCAGGTGTCAGCTGAGATGTCCTTGCAGGCTGCACCCTGTCCTATAGGAGGAGGTGGGTGAGAACGGGGGCTCCAGCTCACCTGGTTCCCAAGGACAGGCTGGTGGCAGAAGAGAGCTTGAGAGAGTGAGCCCTTGGGCTGGCTTTTATACTGACCCCACACTGCCTCAGGCACCGGGGCAGACACCGCACAGGCAACGATTGTCTGCACGTTCCTAATGAACGGAAACATCGCAGGTAATGACATGGGATGTGCTGCTGATTCCCTCTATGCTGCCGTTGCGCTTCCTGGTTTATGTCATGCCCGTTCCCTCACTATTGTTTCTTTGGAGTGCTGGGATGAGAGGTGCCATGATTTGTGGGACAAGTGTGCGTCAGTGTGGGCCGAAGACACAAGGTAAGTGCCAGAGGGGTCCAGCGCAGGCCGGTGATGTCAGCCTGGGTTCACCTGGGTGGGTTTTGTATGAGCCTGCTGAGAGGAAGGCCCCATCTGAGAAAACGCAAGTGATGCTCAGTACAATTGCTCAGCACCCATTGATTGATACCCAGCAGTTCACAAGCAGCAATCGGTCCCTTCCAGCTTAACTCCGCATAGTTTCTATCCCAACGTGACATCATGAGGAATATCCCTTTGGCTAGTTTGGGTGAAGTCCTGCCTCTGCTCCCTCCGGGCTTCCTGTGCAACTCCTCACTGGCAGAGCATGAAAGACTGAAAAGTCCTAGATCAGTGTAAGAGCTACAGAGCAACAGCTGAACCCTCAGTGAGTTACCAGTGTTACTCTCAAGTGAAAGCCAAAGTGCAGTACTGCATCAGCTACTAGGAAGAAAATTAAAAGTATCCCAGCTGAAACCAGCACATTGGGCTTTCCCAGAGCCACCAGGACCCTGCTGCCTTCCACAGCTCCAGGAAAGGACCCACTGCTCAAAGACCCACTTTCTGGACAGAACCCCACCTTTTACAGGTGGAGGGTAGCTGGGTAGATGGCAGCAGTGCACAGGTCATCCTCTCAGCAGCTGTGTTCTGCTGCCACTGGCTCCAGGCCTGATGTTTACCTCCTTCCTCCTCCCATTCTCCCCAGGTTCTCATTCTGTTTACAGTCGCTCCTGGCTCTGGACATGGGCCAGTCATGGCAAAGGGCTCCCCCATCCCCACAGGGACAGTAGATCCCTGGAATGCCAAGTTTTTCATGTGAGTCCTGGGAAGCAGCTCAGCCCCTTGAGGCAGCCTGGAGGCAGCATGGAAAGAATTGGCTGGAGTTTGGGGTTCTCCTCAGTGAGACCTGAGTGCTGTGACCCTCTCTGTGTCCCCTCAGGTAACAGGAAGGAAGGAAAGAGAGGACAAGGCACCTACTCAGAGGAGCCTTTGGGGAAGAATTAAGGGTGGGAGGGCTGGGAGCGGCTGGGGGCCTTCCTCTCAGCAGGCTCATACAAAACCCACCCAGGTGAACCCAGGCTGACATCACCGGCCTGCGCTGGACCCCTCTGGCACTTACCTTGTGTCTTCGGCCCACACTGACGCACACTTGTCCCACAAATCATGGCACCTCTCATCCCAGCACTCCAAAGAAACAATAGTGAGGGAACGGGCATGACATAAACCAGGAAGCGCAACGGCAGCATAGAGGGAATCAGCAGCACATCCCATGTCATTACCTGCGATGTTTCCGTTCATTAGGAACGTGCAGACAATCGTTGCCTGTGCGGTGTCTGCCCTGGTGCCTGAGGCAGTGTGGGGTCAGTATAAAAGCCAGCCCAAGGGCTCACTCTCTCAAGCTCTCTTCTGCCACCAGCCTGTCCTTGGGAACCAGGTGAGCTGGAGCCCCCGTTCTCACCCACCTCCTCCTATAGGACAGGGTGCAGCCTGCAAGGACATCTCAGCTGACACCTGCTCCTTGGTGGTGTTAGAGCTCTGAGATGGTGGTTGTGGGAGAGGGCAGAGGGGAGACGGTCTGTGATGCAGAGAGGCTGGGGTGGGCTGGGGTGGCTCTTGGGCTGCAAACAGTGCTGTGATGCTGTGTGAAGGTCTGGCAGGGCTCAGGCAAAGGATCCCTTGTTCCCCCTGCACAGCCTCCACCTCCCCACCCGAGAGGTGCCTTGTCCTGCCTTGGGTGTCGCTGCGGGCTGTTCCTCACGTGTCCCTGTGCTCTGCTCCCTCCCTGCCCTCTCTGCCAGGTGAAGCTGCAGCCCCGAGCCATGTCCTGCTCTGAGAAGTGCCAGACGTGCGAGCCCTGCCAGCCCTGCCAGCCCTGCCAGCCCTGCGGCCCGTCCGCGCTGGCCAGCAGCTGCAATGAGTGCTGTGTCAGGCAGTGCCAGAGCTCCGTCGTCGTCATTGAGCCTTCCCCCGTGGTGGTGACCCTGCCCGGCCCCATCCTCAGCTCCTCCCCACAGAACACCGTTGTGGGCTCCTCCACCTCCGCTGCCGTTGGCAGCATCCTCAGCTCCGAGGGAGTGCCCATCAACTCCGGGGGCTTCGACCTCTCCTGCATCACCAACCGCTACTGCGGCACCAGGTGCAGGCCCTGCTAAAGGCACCGGTGCCAGCCCAGACGAGCAGCCCCGTGAACACAGAAGATGACTCCAGACTGAACGACGGAGACTGCGGCCATGGCTTGGAGAGGGGCTGAGCGTGCCCCATTCCTCCTGCAAAGGGTGTCAGCCCCGTGGAAGGGGCCAGCCTGGGCTCTCGGAAAGCATGGCCTCTGCCTCTCATTCCCTTCCTCCACTCTGTGCTTTCCCTCCTTTACCTTTGCTGCTTTCTGCTCCCTGCAGCCTTGAGGTCCGCCAAAGACAGCTTACGGGGAACTTGCCCACTCATAGCTTTTTGTGTGACACTGCTTCTTGGCTGCTCATAGGAATCCTTTACCTGTGGCCTCCTCTCGAGACATCTTGTTTCCCTCTTTGGACTCATTAAACTCTGATGCATCTCAGCCTCTGGCTCTATGTGGTCCTTTCCTCTCTGGATGCTCTCAAATGCTCTCCAGGGAGCAAGGAGATATGCTGGGAGGGAACAACTGTGTGAACCACAGGATTCTTTCTCATTCCAAGTGCACGGGGAGGGCGGAAATATTCTCACTGGGCTCCCAGCATGGCCTATAGCGTATGATGCCAACTTGAGCTCTCTTCAAGTTAGAAAGATGCCCGTGGTGCAGGAGCCCCTGGGATGTCAGCAGCCAAACTGGCATCCGGGGAAGCTCCTGTATGGATGGAGCTGTGCCAGGGGAGAAGGCTCAGAGAGCAGAGGGCAGTGCAGTTGCAAGCAGGGTACGGTAGGAGAGATCACCTTGGCTGGAGCCCAGAGCCTCCTTCTCCTCCTCGCCTTCCAACCCATCTCCAGCAGGAAGGGACACTCCGTGTGTCCAAGGGCAAGGACAGGAAGGCCAAGTCCCCCGATCTTCTATCACCCCCATAGAGTGCCCCACGCAGCACCAGCGGTTCATTGCACAGATGTGCAGGACAGAGGTCTCTTGAGACTGCACATCCCCGACTCGCAGCACACAGCCACCTCGTGGCAAAGGGTTATTCACATGGGCCTGCAAGAGGACAATGATGAGAGTCTGACAAGTCCTGCCAAGGCAATGTGGCATTTTGGGGGTTTCGCTGTTCATGTGCGTCTGTGCGAGAGCGTTGCTGTGCTGTGCTCTGCCCATGGCTGTGAACCTGCGGCGAGTTCCCAGGCAGGCAAGCACAAAGAGCAGCTGACATCATTGCCCATCATCCTCTGAGGGGAACAACAGAGGAAGAGAGAGACTGCTTCTGGCAGCACAGAGGGCAAGCAGGAAGAAAATGTACAAGAAACACACCCACAGCACAGGTAATTACCATAATTGGTGCAGAACCAAAAGGACCTTGGCTGTCTCCCAGACTCACTCTGCTGCTTTCTCCCTCTCCTTGCCCAACAGGACAGGAGGAGAAAGTCAGGTGAAACAGGTCACGGGTTGAGATAAACACAGAGAAATAATTACCAGTTACAATCAGGGGTAAAAGAAACTTGACGTGCAGGAGATTGACTTAACCCATTGCCTATGAAAAGGAGTAGGATGGTGAGAAAACGCCAAAGCCCCTTAACATGGGTTCACTGCTTCCTAAAATACCTTCACCCGAAACCACCTCTTTTTCACTGGCTCCACTTCCCTCCTTCATTCACGGCTTCACCATTAAGCAGCACAGCGGGATGTGGACTAGGGAGTTGTGGTCAGTGCACAACAGTTTCTGCACATGTAAGATGGGACATTGCTGCATCTGCTCATGAAAAGGGTTTTGGTGGTTCACCCTGTATCACAAGTCCCAGCTATGGTGTGCCCGTGCCATCATGATGAGGGTCACACAAGGACGGACTGACACACGTGTGCTCAGGCATGTCTTCATGGAACCATGCCCATATCTGTATGCACACAAAGCTAAAACCACCAGCACCAGGGGATTCTGCTGAGGAGATGGTGGGGTCGCAGTGGCACAACAGGGCTCAGGTAGTGCGCGGCAGGACCAGGGCCCCAGACATGCTCCTGGTGTTCCCTGAGGAATCACAGAAACTGCACAGAGAGGGGATGAGGAACATGAGCCCAGCAGAGGTGTCCCAAGAGCACTGTTTGTGTTGCAGAAGGGTTCAAGCCTCCCAGCAAAAGAAGCCCATCTGCACACAACAATGGCCTTCCCTCAGAGAGAGCTGAGGGGAGCAAGAGCAAGAGGAAAGGTTGTGCCATGTCCTCTCCCGTGGCAGTCCTTGGGCATGCGGAAGAGAAGCACCAGAGCGGTGCCCATTTCCTGACACCTTGGCCACAAGCAAGGCCACAGGAATGAGGCAGGAGCACATCCCCTGCCTGCACGGATGCCACCAGCTCTTGAAGTGAGGCTTCTGCTGCGCTCACGTGTTTCTGTCCCGGAAACCCTCGGGCTTCTCATGCCAGCACTTACAGAAGCCTTCCTATGGCAAAGCACACGAGGCGGGAAATGAAAAGGCAGCAGTGCCGGAAACCGGGACACGGCCCCTGCCATTACCTGGGAGGGTTTGCATTTGCCAGGAGCTGGTCAGGAAATTACTCGGGCCACAAAGGTGCCTCTGGGCCTGAGGCACTGCAGGACGCCTATAAAAGGCAGCCCAGGCTCTCTGCTCTCCATCCACTTCTCTCGCCTCCTTCTCCTGGCAATCAGGTGAGTGTGAAGCCTCTTGTCCTGCTGCCTGCAGAGCAGGTCCTTCGTCCACGTGTGTCTGAGGTGCTGGGGGCTGTGCTAGGGCAGGGCTGGGAGGGGGTTGTGGTGGGAGAGGGAAGGGGAGAGAAGGGCTTGTGCCGAGAGCGGCTGGGACTGAGCTGAGGTGGCTGCTGGGCTTGGAGGTGGTGAGCGTGTGCTGGGCCAGGAGGTGCCTTGGCTTGGCCAGGGTTGTGGGCAGAGCTGCTGCTCCCGTGTGCCATCCTCTGCTTGCCCCTGCCCTGTGTCCAGGTGAAGCTCCAGCATCCAGACATGTCCTGCTGCAACCCGTGCGTGCCCTGCCAGCCCTGCGGCCCGACCCCGCTGGCCAACAGCTGCAATGAGTGCTGTGTCAGGCAGTGCCAGAGCTCCGTCGTCGTCATTGAGCCTTCCCCCGTGGTGGTGACCCTGCCCGGCCCCATCCTCAGCTCCTCCCCACAGAACACCGTTGTGGGCTCCTCCACCTCCGCTGCCGTTGGCAGCATCCTCAGCTCCGAGGGAGTGCCCATCAACTCCGGGGGCTTCGACCTCTCCTGCATCACCAACCGCTACTGCGGCACCAGGTGCAGGCCCTGCTAAAGCTGCTGGCTCCGTCCTCAGGCAGGAACCTCCAAGACCTCACAACATGCATCTGGACAGGAGATAGAGCTTCATGGTGCTCTTTCCTTCTCCCACTCTCCTCTCTATTCCTTTCTTGTCTCCAGCTCCCACACCGGCCCAGTGGGGACCTCTTGGCCCCTCTCCCTCCCTCCCTGTGAGGGACAGGCAGACAGACACCCTGCAGGAGCTGCGCTGTATCTTGGTGGCTGCCCCTGGTGCTCCCTGTGAGGCGCCTCCTTTTCTTCTTTACACTCATTAAAGTTGTGCTGCATCCAAGCCTGGGCCTCAAAATCCTTATTCCTTCTGAAGAACTTTTTTTCTAATTCCCCTTGGATTCAACAAGGACATCCCTGGCTAGAGCTGCATCTGTGAGGGCATGTCTTCAAAGGGTGGGAGTAGCTGGCATAGGTTGCCAGTGCTGCCTGAGGACAGCCCACAGCCTCATCTATTCATTCCTCTTCACTACATCACCCAGCACACCACTCTTACGTGCCCGGCACACATGGGGACACGCAGATGAGGTCCTACCTCATACAGTCCTTCAACACCTGCCAGGGCACAGCTCTCTCCGGCCATGCAGGGCTGAGGTAACACAACACTTAGGAGTGGTATCTGCCAAGTCAGGCTGTGCAATAGAGTCCCCACTGCTTGTGAACCCAGCGCTCACAGGAAGATCTCACGGCTTTTCAGGTGTTCATCTTCCCTGTTCAAATGACTGTGGCTTCTTTATGAATGCAAACATATACATGTGCTTCTCAATGATACTTGAAAATTTCCTTTGTAGGCCTTGGTTTTCAGCCCCGGGTAATGCTCTAAATCCTGACCCCTCTCATAAAATCAGAGAATCAATGAGGTTGGAACAGACCTTTTAGATCATCAAGTCCAACCGTTCCCCAGCACTGCCAGATCCACCAGTAAACAATGTCACTAAGCATCTCATGTACACATGGTTTAAGTCCTCCAGGGCCGTTCAAATTCCACCACTTCCCTGGGCAGCCTGTTCCTATTCCTGATCACACTCTCGATGTACAAATTGTTCCTAATCTCCAATCTAAACCTGCCCTGGTGTAGCTTGAGGCCATTTTGTTTTGTCGTATCCCTTCTTACCTGGCGGAAGAGCCCAACCCCACCTCACTACAACCTCCTGTCAGGTAGCTGTAGAGAGCAATAAGGTTCAGACTAAACTTCCCTATGTCCTTCAGCCGTTGCCCATCACACCGTCCTCCAGGCCTTTCACCAGCTCCACTGCCCTTCTCTGGCCCCACTCCAGCTCCTCTATGTCTCTCTTGCAGTGAGAGGGCCAGAAGTGAACACGGGGTTCGAGGTGAGGCATCACTGCCCTGGTCCTGCTGGCAACACGATGTGTGATCCAGACCAGGATTCCATTTGCCTTCTTGGCTGCCTGGCCACTATATGGGCCATATTCAGATCTGTCAATCAGCGCCCCCAAGTCCTTTTCCATGAGCAGCTTTCCATCCACACTTTCCAGGAGTGGAGAGTTGCAGGGGTTTATTGTGGCCCAAATGCAGGACACAGCACTTTGCCTTCTTGAACCTCATCCCATTGGCACAGCCCATGGATCCAGCTTGTCCAGATCCCTATCTCTGCAGAGATTCCTACCCTTCAGAAGATCAACACTCCCACCCAACTTGGTGTTGTCCACAAATACACTGAGGATGTCCTTGATCCCCTCATCCCCATCATCAGTGAAGATCTCAAACAACACTGGACAGTGTCCACAGCCTTTCCCTCATCAACCAGGCAGGTCACCTTGTTGTAGAAGGAGATCAGGTTGGTCAAAGAGCACCTGCCCTTCAGGAACCCGTACGGACTGGATGTGATCCCTCCATTTCCCCGTACATGCCTTACGGTCTCACTAAGGATCATCTGCTCCATGACCTTCCCCAGCACTGAGCTCAGGCTGACAGGCCTGAAGCTTTGGGATCATCCTTCTTGCCTTTTTGTAGAGAGGCATCACATTGGCCAACCTCTAACATTTGTGCATCTGCCCACTACACCGGGAGTGGCTTGGCCAGCTCCTCTTCCAGCTCTTTCAGCAATCTTGGCTGGAACCTTCATAACACAAAGAAATGTGTACGTCTACCTGGAGCAATATTTATTCCTGCATTATGGGAATTTCAAACAGCTCTCCATGTGTGTCACCTGACCTGGGGCACTCTGATGTTACCACTGTCATTTCCCTAAGTGTTTGGTTACCTCTATGCTGCCTGCCTGGGGAGAGCTGGGTCCTGCCAGGCGCTGAAGGACTGTATGAGGTAGGATCTCATTTGCCTGTGCCCATGTGTGTTGGGCATGTAGCGGTAGCGTGCTGGAGGATGTATGAGAGAGGAAGGCAGAAACAAAGCTGTGGGCTTTCCTTGGGCGGGATTGTCTCCTCATGTCCACTCCTGCCACCCTCTGAAGCCAGCTCTCACTGATGGACACTGCTGGTGGACTAGTCAGGGATATCTTTGTCAAATCCAAGGGGAAGCAGACTATAAGATTTCCCACAGAAGGGAAGAGGATTCGGAGGCCCAGGCTTGAATGCAGCACAACTTTAATGAGTGTAAAGAAGAAAAGGAGGCGCCTCACAGGGAGCACCAGGGGCAGCCACCAAGATGCGGCGCAGCTCCTGCAGGGTGTCCTGTCTGCCTGTCCCTCACAGGGAGGGAGGGAGGGAGGCCAAGAGGTCCCCACTGGGCTGGTGTAGGAGGTGGAGACAGGAAAGGAATAGAGAGGAGAGTGGGAGAAGGAAAGAGCACCGCAAAGCTCTATCTCCTGTCCAGATGCATGTTGCGAGGTCTTGGAGGTTCCTGCCTGAGGACGGAGCCAGCAGCTTTAGCAGGGCCTGCACCTGGTGCCGCAGTAGCGGTTGGTGATGCAGGAGAGGTCGAAGCCCCCGGAGTTGATGGGCACTCCCTCGGAGCTGAGGATGCTGCCAACGGCAGCGGAGGTGGAGGAGCCCACAACGGTGTTCTGTGGGGAGGAGCTGAGGATGGGGCCGGGCAGGGTCACCACCACGGGGGAAGGCTCAATGACGACGACGGAGCTCTGGCACTGCCTGACACAGCACTCATTGCAGCTGTTGGCCAGCGGGGTCGGGCCGCAGGGCTGGCAGGGCACGCACGGGTTGCAGCAGGACATGTCTGGATGCTGGAGCTTCACCTGGACACAGGGCAGGGGCAAGCAGAGGATGGCACACGGGAGCAGCAGCTCTGCCCACAACCCTGGCCAAGCCAAGGCACCTCCTGGCCCAGCACACGCTCACCACCTCCAAGCCCAGCAGCCACCTCAGCTCAGTCCCAGCCGCTCTCGGCACAAGCCCTTCTCTCCCCTTCCCTCTCCCACCACAACCCCCTCCCAGCCCTGCCCTAGCACAACCCCCAGCACCTCAGACACACGTGGACGAAGGACCTGCTCTGCAGGCAGCAGGACAAGAGGCTTCACACTCACCTGATTGCCAGGAGAAGGAGGCGAGAGAAGTGGATGGAGAGCAGAGAGCTGGGCTGCCTTTTATAGGCGTCCTGCAGTGCCTCAGGCCCAGAGGCACCTTTGTGGCCCGAGTAATTTCCTGACCAGCTCCTGGCAAATGCAAACCCTCCCAGGTAATGGCAGGGGCCGTGTCCCGGTTTCCGGCACTGCTGCCTTTTCATTTCCTGGCTCCTGTGCTTTGCCATGGGAAGGCTTCTGAAAGTGCTGGCATGAGAAGATAGGAGTGTGGATAACATGCTTAAGACAATGGATAGTATTGATAATGGGTAGAAGGGATAATCCAAGGCATAACAATAATATTTACAAAATGTGCTGTGACAAGCAGTGCAATGTATAAGACACTTGAGCAAAAGTTTTAGGGCTTGAATAATGAGCTAGGCTACTGCGAATAGAGGTGTGAGTCAGGCCAGCATCACTAAGTGCAAGACTCTGGACTCTTCTTTGCTTGGAACACAGTTGAGTTTTACCAGTAAGTGTCATGTAAGGCCTCTAATTGCTTTCTCCTTTGACAACTTTAATGGGGCCGTAGACTGAAAAAAGGCTGTTCCTGACCAGGTTCTGCTATGCCGTGTGTTGGGCACAGTCTCACAGTGCAGTGCTTTGGAACTGGAAAGGGGATGGAGTCTGTAGCTCAGAATGGCATGGCACCATTCCCGTCTCAGTGAAGCACCTAACATTTACTTGTAGATTCTGGTGACAAAAAGGGAATCAACACAGTGATAGAAAAGGAGCAATTTTTAATGTACCTCCTTATGTACTGGTAATGGTGGAGAAGAGGAGGTTTAGTCTGAGGGTTTCCAGGCCACTCATTGCCCTTTTACGCTACAAGATACAGGAGGACATCCTGGCCAGCTCATTCTGGTGGGGATATCGTTTGGTTTACACTGGAGCATGTGATTTGAACCATTGAGCCTGATTTGGTAGGAATGTGTAATTTACACGATCCAGGAATACTACCTATGATGTCTGTCTCTTGCAGAGAAGCGATCTGTGCTGCTTTTGGTCCTTGCTGCTGGGACATATTAAATAAGGTTATGCTTTTCCCGACCAGGGTTAAGGAAAGGAACCTGCAATTTGCAAGTGCACGTTGGCCGAATGAACCCAGCACAAGGTCCTGACAGCCCCAGGAAGGTTCAGACAGTTCTGGAAAACCCAAGCTTTCTCCAGCTCTGATTTAGCAAGGGTGTCACATCAGGAGGTCCTGTGTTCCCATTCTTACCTACATTTGTATTGATAGAATCCTGCCTTCAGACAACGGAGTATTTGTCTTCAGTAAAAATCTATGAGCAATTGACTGGAGCTAACAAGGTCTTCTGGGATGAGACTCACTCCTGAGACTAAAAACTTTCCTAGTTAGTGATTGATCTCCTCAGTTGTCTTCAGTTGCCACCCCTGGGAGGGACTCAGCTGGACACAGAGGCCTAGTTAAAACTTGGTGGAACTCAAATGCCTTGGGATGAATTCACTGAGCATCTTGGAAAGAAACTTTATTGTCTGGGGAAGAGAGAACAAGAAGCAAGGGACGTGAGCAAAGGCAGAGGGGAAAAACAGGAGAAGCTGGAAGAAAGAGGCAAATTCAAGATATTTTTAATACCATTTAATAATGCCTACTGTTTATCAGTATTTCTCGGTATAGGTCTTCCTGAGACTCAGTCACCTGTATGAATGCCAACATTAGTTTCTGAACCTGTCCCAATTTAATATCTAAATAATCTGTTAGCACAAGAATGACTGTCTTGTTTCAGAGCAGACAGGCTGATTCATGCCATCTGTGTTCCAGGAACAGAGGACCATTTTGGACCCATGATCTCCATGTACTTTCTGACAATCAAAAAAGACCAATTTTCCTTTCACTCAGCGCAGTATATATCAGACATGAGAACTCTGGGTGCACTATATGTGTGTGAGAAAGGATAAACACAACCCAAGAGTGCAGCACTGGCAGGGATCTATCCGGCTGGGCAGCAGATCTGTGGAAAGGGACCAGGGGTCCTGGTGAACAGCAAGTGCCATATGAGTGACGAGTGTGCTGCTGCAGCAAAGGAAGCCAACAGCATGCTGGGTTACCTGAACAAGTGCATCATCATCATCAGAGATAAAGATGTCATTGTCCCACCCTTCTTGGCTCTTGACAGGCCACCCATGGAATACTGTGTTCAGTTTTGTCCCTGCTATACAAACCAGAAGTGGACAGGCTGGAAAGGAGCCAGAGAAGGGCTACAGAGGGGGTCAAAGGACTGGGCAGTATATGAGGAAATGCTGAGAGAGCCGGGCTTGTTCAGCCCTTAGAAAAGGAAGGCTCAGGGGAGACCTTATCACTGTGTTCCAGTATTCCAGCTGGGCACAAGAGGAAAACTTTTCACAATGAGAGCAATCAGCCATTGGAATAATCTCCCCAGGGAAGTGGTGGATTCCCCAGCACTGGACACCTGCAAGACTTGGCTGGTCAGGGTGCTGGGACATCAAGTCTAGGTCATGCTTTGCCTAGAAAGGTTGGACCAGATGACCCTCGAGGTCCCTTCCCACCCAGTATTCTGTGATTGCATGACTGAAGCGTCTAGACTAAGCCTGTGGTACTTCATTTCACTCTCTCCTTACAGACTACACACTCAAGACATAATGTATTTGAGAAGCTACAACACAGCTGTTTAAGTAAGATACTGCAAAGAAACAAATAGATCATGTTATCAAAATCCTAATCAACACATAATTTTAGATTTTAAAATACACTCTTTTGCAGATGACTCCTATAGAGACACTGATTGTTACTTTTAAAAGGTCATGTATCACGCGTGACTGCTATTGAATGATAATTCCTTTCCCAAGCAACTTAATATTAGTTCTCAAGCCCATACTTCCTTTCCCCATCTTTCCCCCAGGAGCCTTTCTTTTGTTGGTATGATGAAAACTTCAGTGGGTTATACAAGGGTGTTCCTTCTGGCATCCAGCCAGGCTTTGAATCACAGAACATTTTGAATCATAGAAGCTTCATAACTGCGCATTGGTGTTGGCACTCCCACCTTTGAAATATCCTCACCTCCTTTAGGCTTCACCCAATTTTATAGCTCATTCACTGTTTCTCCTGTTTCTTGACCCACTTTTCATCTCCCTGGCGCTTGCTTTTTTTCACCAGAACTCCTCTCAATCAACCAACCAGTGACAACTACCTACCAGAAGTGCTGAAAGGAGGATCCATAGGTCCCCTCAATCACCCAAGCCAGTGACGCCTTCCTACCAGAAGTGCTAAAAGGAGAATCCAAGGAATTACAGGCCTGTCAGTCTGACCTCGCTGCCGGGGAAGGTTGTGGAGCAGATCATCTGCAGTACCATCAGCCAGGTGAGATTTTTCTCAGTAGGTGTTGGTTATCTGAATCAATACAGAAAAATTGCACTTGTAGAGGTCTGGGGATTTTGGCCAAAGTGCAGCCAGAGATCAGAGGAGTTTATTCCAGAAATCTGGGGATTATATTTGGTTAAAAGTGGACTTGCTGACTGATATCCACACTGCCAGTGAAGACAACTTATTCAGTCTGAATTTCTTCCACCTTCCTGCCCTTAGGACTGCCTTTTCCCACTCTTCTCTTTAGCCATTGACTGTAGAGTGACCTCTGCATTGCAGTTATCTGTGAACAGCAGAAAGCCGGAGCCAACGGGGGAACCAGAGAGAGTTTTCTGTACCTAACCAGTGAGTTAAAAATAACTGACTCCTACAACTGCAAGCAATCAATCCCCAACAGACAATTTTCCACTGGGAAGATAAACACATTGAAATACTCAAGGTTTGTGACGTGGCTTTTCCAAAAATACTAAGCACAGCCTTCTCCTATTGGCAGGTGAGCTGCTTTGTTTTAGTTCAGTCTTCTCCTTCCGTATGTTATTGTTCTTCTGTCACTTACACAGAGCTTCTCTCTAAGGGAGACTCACCTATCTAGGAAGTTGATGGACTCTTGGAATAGAAGATAAATTCCAAGGCTATTCTTATCCTTGGAAAGAACTGCTCCTCCTGAAGAGCACTGGGGACAAAGGTAATTTCCCGGGAAATGATCCACATGCTTTAGTACTTTTGTGCAGGGACTGTGGTGTGGATACAGGTCTATCTGTGTCCAGGAGGTGATTCTTTCCTAGAATGAACCCCATCCAGAGAATGATAGCAAGAGGGACTCCTTGCCAAAAGTCCACTCTATCAGCTGATTAATCATTGCTGAGTTTTAAGGCCCAGCCTTCTTTGCTTGGCAGTGGGTGTTATGGTAGCAGATCTCAGCTAGATAATGGGAAAAAAGTCCACATCAAAGACTGGAGCAGTAGAGTAAAATCCTTCTCCTAAAAGGCAGGAAGAATAAAACCTTGTGCTATCATAAAGAAGGTGTATCTTCCTCTCCATTGACTAGAGGTGAAGTACAATTCTTACTTATCAAAAGCTATCTTGGAGGGAACCGCCTTCCCTTCCTTCTCATAAAAACCCACCTTTAGCACTGAAAATACCTGAAGACAGCAGTAAAACATCACTTACTCTTCTGGGGTCTTGCACTACTACAAAGCAATATGTATATAAAGATTTAATTTACTATTTTGTATTTCTTTAGATTAACTAGAAAGCGGGTATGTAATGACTTCTGCAGTTAAAAAAAGCGTGGGGGACATGACCAGCAGAAACCACACAGCGGTGACCTATTTTCAATTTTTACCTTTCTCCAGCATGCCAGCGATCCAAGGCTCTCTCTTTTGTCTGGTATTGCTCATGTACGTCAGTACTTTGGGGGGAAACATCCTCATCTTCATAATCACTATGGTAGATGCTGCCCTTCACTCCCCCATGTATTTTTTTCTCAAGAACTTGTCCTTCCTGGAGATTGGCTACACTACATCCACAATCCCCAAGATGCTAGTGAACTTACTCTCAAAAAGGAAAGGCATATCCTTTCTGGGCTGTGCCACGCAGATGTATGCCTTCTCCCTCTTAGGGATCACAGAATGTTGCCTGCTGGCTGCCATGGCCTATGATCGCTATTTGGCCATATGCCATCCCCTGCGGTACACGACCATGATGAGCTGGAGCACGTGCTTCCTACTTTCAGCCGTGTCTTGGCTTGTTGGGTTCTTGGTGGCCTTAGGGCAGACAACTTTGATCTTTACCCTTCCATATTGTGGGCCCAAGAGGATCAATCACTTCTTCTGTGACCTGCCACCTCTGCTGAAGTTGGCTTGTGGGGCTACCTACAAGAATGAAATCGCCATCTACATAGTAGCTGTCGTCTTCATCATGGTCCCCTTCTTGTTTATAGTTGTGTCATACATCCAGATTCTCCACACCATCTTCAAGATGCCAACAGCTAAGGGCAGGAGAAAAACATTCTCTACCTGTTTCTCTCACCTGGTTGTGGTTACTCTGTTTTATGGAGCTGGCATTGTGACCTATCTGAGACCCAAAGGTTTTTATTCAAGCAGCAGTAACAAACTGTTGTCTCTCTCTTACACACTGATGTCTCCAATGATGAACCCTTTGATTTACAGCTTGAGGAACAAAGAGGTGACACAAGCCTTGAAAAGACTGATAGCCAAAAAGATAAATATGTGACATGTTTGGATATGATAGTAAATTAAAGCTGTGATATTTTGTGCATTCGTGCAAGGACAGTATGATTTGCCACCATCACTTACCCCAAAATTCGTATCTACCTATTTAATATTTAGTTCTTTTAAAAGAGGTTATTTTCACATCATTTTTTCATGTCATTTTAAGGTATGTTTGGCATACAGGTCAAGTTACTTGCATGTTACTGTGTCCTCTATGTCCTGTCCGTTGATATAGAAGTAGATCAGTACTTTGCAGACATGTTTACCTGGGGTAAGAGGAAAGTCACAGTATTCTCTGAATGTTGCGAAAACATTTCTGCAATGCTTATGTAAGAAAGAAATGATCAGAGAAGAGGACAATGAATCTAAGGAGAGGCATTCAACAAGTATCCAAGACACTGATCATCTGAAGAGTTCTGCTGAAGGTGTTTTCCTGTTGAGCTCTTCAGCTCTACTCTGTGAAGAAGTTTATTTGAATGCCTGAAGGGGTAATGACTCAGGTCAAATATCTTGAACATAAAGACTGTGGCTAGGCTGATCGCCCTATTCTCCACTGGTATTGAATGAAGTGAAACAGATAAAGTAAAACCGCAGTTTATGTGTTCTAAACCAGATTTCTGCTGGAGTAAGAGAGAAATTACCACTTAGACATCTCCATTGCTGTATTTTGCTTGTGTGTGAATTTTATGTAGAGAAGTTTATGCAAAAATACCTATATTTTGGGCTTCCGAATTGAGAGCAAAAACCCACCAATGTCCCTTTTTGCACAAATAAAGGTTTGATTGCACTATGAAAGAAACTACTTGAGTGTTAAGGAATAGTCCCCGGGAGTTGGTTTGAGACCTGTCCTTTTAAGAATGAAGGTTAAGACTTCATTTTTTTTCTTTTTTTCCTGCATACTTGTGACCACACACATCTGTGTCCCATGTCTGCACTCTGTGTGTGTGTGTAGCTATAAGCATGTTTTCTCACATGTCTCCACATACATGGCTGTGCAATTCCTTCCATTCACTTGTGATGTCAATGGATGAGATCAAATGAGAACAAGAATCCAACTGAAACCAATGCCCGAGGAGAAGGGTGTGTAAGGAGAAATGGACTCATGGGTATGAGGTAGCCAGAGATCCAGCTGTTGTAACCCCCATGTCCCACCAGAAGGCTTCAAATGCGTCCATGGACATGGAAAGACAGACTGGAACAGGAGGAAGAAAGTTATTGACTGGAGGAAACCAGAAGTTACCTAGAGGAGGAGTTTCCCAGGGAAGAAGCTCCCAAAACAGAAGTTTCCACATCTCAGAGAGTCCTTCCTTCTGCCACCACCAACCCCTGCAGAAAAGAGCATCTTTCCCTGACCCCGTCAGGGAACAGAGCAGGCGTTGGGATGTGTGACCCTGAGGCATGCCTTTTGGCCAGGGCCAGTTGCGGGTCATTCACACTCAGATTTCAGTGTTGGACATGAAGGTCTTTGGAACAAGAGACCAAAGGACTCATGAGCTCTGGCTTTCCTGGGCACAGCACTGTGACATCAGGATGTCAGTCCCCTGACTTCAATGCCTGCTTAGACCAAGCTGTTAGACCCTTCCCAATTCAGCAACTCCTCAATAAGATGTTGGTTGGGCACAACTTTGCACACGCATGAATTCACAGAGGTCTACACACACAGATGTCCACACAGACAAAAATATTTGTGCTTACACATAAGTAGTTGTGGGATCAAGAGAGGTGACACTGGGGTTCACCCAAGCAGGGAAGGGCTGGAGCACCTTAGGTTACAATAAAGCCCCATAGCGTATCTTGAGGATCGCAGAGACTTCTCAGGTACGGCAGGAGGCCGAACAGGGCAGCAACATTCTCCTGAGGGCGGCATTAGGAGGAAAATATCCAAATCCCAGCAGTGAGGCAGAGAGAAGGAGCTGCACCAGGGGAGGTTTAGACTGGAGATGAAGAACAATTCCTTCCCCAAAGGGTGCTCCGTCATTGAAACAGGCTGCCCAGGGCAGTACTGGAACCTTCTGAACCTTCTCTGGAAGTGTTCACACACAGTGTAGCCGAGGCCCACAGTGACATGGGTTAATGGTGGCCATGGCAGTGCTGGGAACAGTTGGACTGGATGAGCTTAAAGGGCTTTTCCAACCTGACTGATTCTATGAATCTATGATTCTATGTGACATCCTCATGGACAAAAGCCTTGGGGTGTAGGGCTGAGGACTTCAGGGCTGGAAGCAGCTGAGCCTCTCCCTGCAAAGAAAAACACAAACAACCCCACCAGAATGCCACAGCTTTGCATCATGTGCCTGCGCAGGATCCCCGTGGCTCTTGGCCTGCATCTTCTGCCTGTTCTGTGTTTCTGCCCTGGAAATCTTTGGGCGCATGTTCCCAGCACTCCATGAAGGAATGGCATACTAGAAAGGAGAAAATTAGAAGGTAGCACTGCAGGAGATCAAAACACAGTCTACACCATTAGCTGGGACATCTTACTTTGCAAATTAGCATGCCAGAAGATTACTACCTCCACAAAGAGTGTCTGTGGACCTGGGCAAGTGCAGGACCAGTAAAAGAGCCAGTAGAACTCCTTCCTCCCTCCCGCATTCACTTCTCTTCTCTCCTTCCTCATAGATGACAAGGTGAGGGAAGATCTTTCTCCCCTCCAGGATGAGGTCTTGCCTCAATGGCCTTTTCTGATGATACCCACTCTGCCCACCATTGGGCTTCAAGCTCCTCCTTACGGGACATTGAATGGGGAAGAGTGTTTGGCTTAGGGAGACTCACAGACTAGGAAAGCTGTGGCTGCTCCATCCCTGGCAATGCTCAAGACCAGGTCGGATGGGGCTTGGAGCAAGCTACTCTAGCGGAAGATGTCCCTGCCCATGGCAGGGGGTTGGAACTGGATGAGCTATAAGGTCCCTTCAACCCAAACCATTCTATGATTCCGTGATCCTTGTGCTTTGAGGAGTCTGTCCTTGAAGGTTAACCAGCCCTGCTGGGACCCTCTTAGCACCAGGGCAATTTCCAGTGCATCCTGCCAAGTAGCTAGGTCCCTGAAGACTTGAAGGTATGCTCTACTAAAAGCCAGGGCAGTAGTCATCCTCTTCTCTTGGTCAGTCCTTTGACGATCTCTAAGCTCCACGTGGTCACGGCAGGCAAGGCTGAACTGAAGCTGCACGTTCCAAAATGACATAGGTGTACACCTTACCTTATTCTCTCTGCACTTCTAGTTAGAATCATAGAATCTTAGAAGACTTAGGGTTGGAAAGAACCTTAAGATCATCTAGTTCCAAAGCCCCTGCCATGGGCAGGGACACCACACACTAAACCATGTCACCCAAGACTCTGTGCAACCTGGCCTTGAGCACCGCCAGGGATGGGGCAGCCACAGCTTCTCTGGGCACCCTGTGCCAGTGCCTCACCACCCTTACAGGGAAGAATTTCTTCCTTATATCTAACCTGACCTTCCCCTGTTTCAGTTTGAACCCATCACCTTTGTCTATCACTACGGTTCCTAATGAAAGTTCCTCTCCAGCATCCTTGTAGCCCCCTTCAGATACTGGAAGCTGCTCTGAGGTCTCCACACAGCTGAACAGTCCCAACTTTCTGAGGCCAAACAGTCTCCAGGCTGAACAGTCCCAACTTTCTGAGCCTGTCTCCACAGGGGAGGTGCTCCAGCCCCTGACCATCCTCGTGGCCTCCTCTGGACTTGCTCCAACAGCTCCATGTCCTTCTTACGGTGAGGACACCAGAACTGTACACAGTGCTGCAAGTGGGGTCTCACGAGAGCAGAGGAGTTGCTTTTAGTTATCTCCCACGCTAAAGGTCTCAAGACCACGTTACGATTCAGCACCCGATCCTTTGCAATTCCAGTCTCTGAGACATGGCTGTTTCAGACATCTGCATGTCAGCAGAGCAAGCACTGAGTTCCTGGGAGGTTGACATACCACAAGTGCAGTAAGGAGGGTAACATCCAGCCTGGCAGCCACTTGAGAGAATTGCTTTGCTGCTCTTTAATTGGCCTGTGTGAAGAGAGAGCATTATCCATCTGCAACAAGCAGATAAGATCCCCTGGAGACCACACTCCCTGGGGCACACAGAGGGAAGACAGCAAAAAGCCTCCTTGGTGCAGCCAGATTGAACTTCAGTGGATTAATGAGGTGGGTGTGGGGATAGTTTTATGCTAATGATGCTGTGACTCTGATGTATGCCCTCACTATATGGAGCTAAACTGCAGAGGCTTCACCCTGCATGCGTGTGTCTGTGTACACAGGCCCCCTCCTTCCTGAATGCACAGTGGTGGCTTTGTGCGCAGGGGGGGAGAAAATCAGGAGCGCGAGCTCTCAATACCTATTAGGGTGGAAGATGAGGAAACTATGTCAGGCAGCTGCGTACAGCTTGAAGTGAGTCCGTGAGGTAAGAGCTTCTCCTGACATCGTGGCATCCAGAGCTCCTCCAGTAAATCAACCTCTTTCTAATGTTCTCCCTCAGCCAAAGGGGACCGTGGCTTCATTTAGAAGACGGTGCGTGAAGAGATGTCATTTGGATCATTTCCATTAGCTGAGCTGGTGAGTGACGCCTGCCCAAGACATACGACATATGTATGTTGTATGCATAGACTTCCAACCCCTTGCATGCTCAAGGAGAGCCACATTAAAAGGGAATTCTGTGCTCTTTGGCCACATGAGGTTTCTGGTATGTAAATTCCTCAGGCCATAGGTGAAGTCCCCTGGTTCACCTGGCTTCTCAGCAGAGCTACCTTGGGGGGGAATCACCTCAGGCAAGTTTGCCTTCAACCCCTGGGAAACTAGATGACCTTTATAGTTCCTTCATGCTCAAACCGTTCTATGAGTCTATGAATCTGTGAAGTTGAGATGTCCAGTTTACTCATCCAAGCTGCTTGCTAGACTCCTGCACTAGTCCTTAAAGACAATCTGGAACTTTTAGAGGGCTTTGAGCCATGTATATGAGGTGAGATGAGCCCCGTCTCTCTCCCAAGTGCCTTTCTCTGTCCAAAGAAGAGGCAGGGGAAAGCCGAGGAGGTGAGATAAGCATACTTCAATCCTACATCTTTGCACTTGGTCAGCAGAAGTCCTTCCTCTGTCTGAGACGGCAAAACTACAGAGAGGTGAGCCTTACCCCTGGTAGCTATGCTGAGAAGCAGATGTCAGTGGGGGTAATGGAGGTATATACAAAAGCTTCCTATGGTGAGGCTTGGAAGAAAGCAGACATACAGGACTACAGCTCCTTGAGTAATGACTGTTCATTTGGTGCTATAGGCCTGAATTTCAGGGTCAGATCTAATTGTCCAAACCTGTTTCTGCAGGGGAGGATTTTCCTGGCAATTTTCATTTAGGACAGATGCTGTTTTCCCCTGCTCTGCACAAACTCCTACTTCGGGCTGGATTTGTTTCACTGCTAGTAGCATCTGAAGGGCCACCAGGGACATGCAAACTCACACAGAAACATCCTGTCTTTGCAGATGGACCTCAACGCTTGGGGGCACACAGCAAATGGGACAATTGTGGAAGAATTTATCCTTCTTGGCTTTCCAGGCACGTGGCATTCCCAGGTCTCCCTTGTGGTCCTGTTCGCACTGATGTACTCCCTGACAGTAACAGGCAACGCATCCGTCATAGCCCTCGTGTGGATGAACAGGAACCTCCATACCCCAATGTACTTTTTCCTCTGTAATCTCTCCTTTCTGGAGATCTGGTACACTACGGGTGTTGTTCCCAAAGCCATTGGAGTCATGCTGGGGACTAGCCAGACCATCTCCTTCAGCGTCTGCATTCTCCAGTTGTTCTTTCTCCTCTCCCTCGGCTCCACTGAGTGTTTTCTCTTGTCTGTCATGGCCTATGACCGCTACTTAGCCATATGCTACCCCTTGAGATACAGCTCCCTCATGAACAGTGTCATCTCTACTCAGCTGGCACTCAGCTGCTGGCTGGGAGGCTTCCTGGCCGTCTCACTTCTGGCCTTTCTGATATCCAGGCTGACGTTTTGTGGGCCAGACGTCATCAACCATTTCTTCTGTGATATAGATGCCTGCCTTGCCCTCTCCTGTAGTGACAGGTGGCCCGTGGAGCTGGCAACTTTCCTTGTCTCCATAGTAGTTGTGGTGGCCTCCTGTGTGGTCATTCTGGTCTCCTACATATACGTTATCTATTCCATCCTCAGGATCCAGTCAGCCCATGGCAGGAAAAAGGCCTTTTCCACTTGCTCTGCCCATCTCACTGTCGTCACGATCTGGTATGGCTCTATCATATTCCTATATGTCAAGCCATCAGCCCCGAACTCCATGGATGTGAAAAAAATTGTGAATACCCTTAACACAATTGTAACTCCCTTGTTGAACCCCTTCATTTACACATTCAGAAACAAAGAAGTGAAGCGAGCTCTGGGGCGGACTTTCCAGAAGAAGTGAAGTAGGTTTTCAGAAGACCTCAGAGGGAGCTAACAGTGCGCCTGGGCATCACAGGTAGTCAGAAGCCACAGTTCCCCAGTGAGCTCCTCTCACTCACCTTGCTTCCTTGTTAGCCTGGGCTGAGCCTTGACTCTATGATTCTCCTTGATTCTATAATTCTAATGCTCCCCTCACAGTGCTCTAAGGACCAGCACTTGGGAAAGGTCACAAACCCCATCCAGAAACAGTTCTCTGCCAGAACAGTGGAAGAGGGCTCCTCCTTTTACAGGTTTGCATTACAGGTTACTCAGTGCTCCATTTTGTCAGAGATTCATCTGAACCCCTAAAGAAGTCCCAGCAGCTGGCTCATTGCTTTAGGAAATAGACATGTATTTCCCCATTTAGTCTGATGTTTTCTGGCTGCAGCTATGCCCTATTCTTTTCTCTGTCTGAAGAACGGGGTAAGTTGAGGAGCCAAGATAAGATTCATCATCTATCTTTCCACTTGGCCAGCAGAATCCCTTCCCCTGCCTGCGAGATGGCAAAACCACAGCAGTGAGCCTTACCCCTAGTGGCTGGGCTGAGAAACTTGGTTTTGGTTCAAGATAGAATCTACGGTTTCTGGTATACCCTATGGCCATTATTCCTGGCGTAGGACTGGCAACAAAACCCACACTGCTCCTCTTTCCTCTCCTCAGCCCCTCCATGTACTTTACCAGTTTTTATTGAAACGTTCAAATTGCTGTGCTTCATGCTAGATGTGTCAGGACATTCCCACATCTAAAACCCCACGTCTGATGATTTTAATAGTCCATTGTTCCACTCATTTTGGGCTCTGCTGTGGAAAAGCTCTAATGTGATGGGCAAAGTCCTCACACTGCAGAGCTGTGGGAGGCTGGCTGGGTAGCAAGTCTGTCTTTGCATTCCTTGAGAGGGCATTAGCACTTCCAAAGGGCATTTGCTTTCCACCTTCCTACAATTTTCATTTCAGAACAGATGAATCACATTCTCCAAGCTCTTCTTTCTGCGCACTGACAGGGAAGGGAGTCCATGCAACCACTTCTTAAGGAGAAGGCCTCAACATGGCAGATAAATGTATATGACCAGCGTGGGATTGATTTCACCTGAGCGTAGAGCCCTCCAAATGAGATGATTGAGTCTGAACTGAGCATCTACTTCTCCCTTCCAGAAGCAGTGGTGCTTCTGGAGGAGAGTCAACACCCCCCTTTGTCCACCTGAGCTTGGGCACTTGGCTTATAGACCTGCAGCCAGGCGCAGGCACCAGTGCCCAAGGACAGGTTAATGCTCACCTTTGGACAGCCCACTGAGGCTGCAGAACAAGTGCGTGCCTGGATCTGTTCTCAGCCATCACTGCTTGTCATTCCTCATGTTAGGGGCAGAATTGTGTCCATGGCCTTGAAGCCCTCTGCATCCCTGGAGAGCAACCAAAAGCAGGATCTGAAATGTCCAAGGAACACTGCACACAGTAGATTGCAGGACACTGCAGGCTAACATCCATTGCCCATCAATGCTGTCTAGAGCTCTCTGAGATAAATAGGGGCATGCAAAGACTTCAACAGGGTTGGCAGAGCAGACCCATGTCACCTGGTAGAGGCAGGCCATCCTGGAACAGGAGCAGGAACAGGAGCAGCAGCAGCAGGAGCAGGAGCAGCAGGAGCAGCAGCAGGAGCAGGAGCAGGAGCAGGAGCAGGCAGCAGCAGGAGCAGGAGCAGGAGCAGGAGCAGGAGCAGGAGCAGGAGCAGCAGCAGCAGCAGCAGCAGCAGCAGCAGCAGCAGCAGCAGCAGCAGCAGCAGCAGCAGCAGCAACGCAGCAACACAAGAACAACAACAAAGTACCCTAGGCTGTCTCAGGTGAAGTAGATGAGCAACAGACTCCATTTCATAGGGTGGGATCCAGATGGAAAGCCAGCACCCTCCATCTGAGCTTCCACATGCAGTGCTGGGTGGGATCACCTGAGAATACGTCCCCAGAACCATTCCTGACTCAGAAATTCCAAGCCTTTCATGCCTGTGCTCAAAAGAAGCCTTCATTGGGGAGCAGGCACAGCCCAAACCTGGAAATGAAAAGGCAGCAGTGTTGGAAACCAAAGCACAGCTCATATCATTAGCTGCCATGGTTTGCATCAAGATGAGCTTGTCAGATAATTGTTACCTCTGCAAAGGTACCGCTGTTCCTGTGGCAATGATGGGCAGGTATAAAAGGCAGCCCAGGTCCCTGCTCTCTCATCCACTTCTCTTGCCTCCTCCTTGGGAACCAGGTGAGTCTGAAGCTCCTTGTCCTCCTCTTAAAAGTACAATCTATCTCTGAACCTGTCTGCTGTCATTAGCTCTATCCTGTGCTGGGGCTTGCAGCACTGCTCATAGGAGGGAGATGTGGGGAGAATATCTGCCTAGAGAAAGGCTGGGAATTGGCTGAAGGGGTTTTTGGTTTACAAATTCCAAGAGACTCTCCCTGTCCCAAGCTGCTCTAGATGGGCAATGGAGACCATGTGGCACCTGGCACAGCTTTCAGCTGCCCAACCGTTAGTGGCCTTGGCTCTTTGTGACAGGGAAACCAGGCTGCTCCTCACCCATCCTTGTGCTCTGCTTACCCCTGCCCTGTGCTCCAGGTGAAGCTCCAGCATCCAGACATGTCCTGCTACAGCCCAGTGCGTGCCCTGCCAGCCCTGCGGCCCGACCCCACTGGCCAACTAGCTGCAATGAGCGCTGTGTCAGGCAGTGCCAGAGCTCCACCGTTGTCATCGAGCCTCCTGCTGTGGTGGTGACCCTGCCCGGCCCCATCCTCAGCTCCTTCCCGCAGAACACCGTTGTGGGCTCCTCCACCTCCGCTGCCATTGGCAGCATCCTCAGCTGTGGTGGAGTGCCCATCAACTCCGGGTGCTGTGACCTCTCTGGCATTTCCCGACGCTATGGTGGCAGGAGATACCTCCTCTGATAAACGTGCTGAGAGAGCCCTGGAAGACACATGGAGGATGTCAGGGCATGGTGCTGGATAGAGGATTGATCTTCTGGATGTTATTTTCAACACAGCTGAATGAACTGTCCTTTCTCTCCCTTCTCCATTGCCAAGAACCACAGACTCCTAGCTTTCCCCAGGGATCCCTGCACCGGTACCCTCACGTGCAGTCTTTGTTTCCCTCTTTTAACTCATTAAAGTTCTGCTTCACTGGCAAGCCTGGCCTCCTTGTGGTCCTCCTCTCTGTGAAGCCTCTGCAGGCTGCTAAAGGGGAAGGGTGCTGCTCAGGGGTGGAAGGGGGTGAGGGAACAAGGAGACTCTTTTCCATTCACAAAGGTATGGGAGGTTGGGACACCCAGCAGGAGCCAGAGCCTTTTGGTACTGTCCCTTGGAGATGAGGAATACATCCTTGGTTGCTCTACTGCCAGTGATTATCTGGCCTTCCCTTGCTGTGTCCACAAATGCACTCACAGCAGGAGGCCTTGAGGCATCAGGAAACCCATGGCTTCTTGAGGAAGGGCATTCCTCATGTTATTCCCAGAGCTGTGCTGGGGTGGCAGGGGCAGTGGGTAATCATAGAATCATTCCATAGAATAATTAGGATTATTTGCTCTGCAGAATAGTCATAACGCAAGGAACAGCCTTTCGGATAGCCAATGGCTTCTACTCCACCGTCCTCTTTTCTCCACAACCCAGTCTGGTGCCATGGCCAGCAGCCATGGGCAGGAGTAACAGGGACCTGCTACTAGGAGTAGCTGCTGTGTGCCCCAAGGCTGGAGCTAAACATGTGGGAGGTGAAGGCATTCAGCTCAGAAAACAGGGACAGTGAAACTGTTTCTGGGGGAGATCAAATAACCCTGATGCAGAGCACACAGGGGAATGTGAAGATTAGCAAGGATGAGGTTACTGGGTGCACAAACTCAGTCCTCTTGATTGCTTCAATCTCTATCCAGAGAACTGTAATGGGGAATTAGCTCCATTGTGGGGGGGGAGGGCTATTTAAATGTAAATCACATGTTCACAGTGAAGAACAGCAGGGAGCACTACCTGAGACTGAAAACCGGGGCCTACAAAGGAAATTTTCAAGGATCATTGAAAAGCACATCTATATGTTTGCTTTCATAAAGAAGCCACATTCATTTGATCAGGGGAGATGAGCACCTGAAAAACAGTGAGATCCTCCTGGGGGTGCTGTGTTCACAGATAATGGGGACTCCATTGCACAGCCTGAGTTGTCTGACACAAGTCCTAAGTGTTGAGTTCCCTCTCCACTGCAACACTGGAGAGCTGGGCCCTGCTGGGTGCTGAAGGACCGTATGAGATAGGATCTCATCTGCGTGTGCCGGGCATGTAGGGGCAGTGTGCTGGGTAATGTAGTGGAGAGGAAGGCAGAGATGAGGCAGTGGATTGTCCTCAGGCAATATTGCCTCCCCATGCTCACTACTGCCGGGTGCTGAAGATAGCTCTCACTGATGGCAATTGCCGGTGGACTAGCCAGGGATACCCTTGTCGGCTCCAAGAGGAAGAAGACTGTAAGATTTCCCACAGAAGGAAGGAGGACTCGGGGGCCCAGGCTTGGATGCAGCACAACTTTAATGAGTGTGAAGAAGAAAAGGAGGTGCCTCACAGGGAGCACCAGGGGCAGCCACCAAGATACAGTGCAGCTCCTGCAGGGTGTCCGTCTGCCTGTCCCTCACAGGGAGGGAGGGGGGGAGGGAGGACAAGAGGTTCATACTGGGTTTGTGCGGGAAGTGGAGACAGGAAAGGAGTTGAGAGGAGAGTGGGAGAAGGAAAGCAGCGCCGTGAAGCTCTATCGCCTGTCCAGATGCATGTTGTGAGGTCTTGGAGGTTCCTTGCCTGAGGACGGAGCCAGCAGCTTTAGCAGGGTCTGCACCTGGTGCCGCAGTAGCGGTTGGTGATGCAGGAGAGGTCGAAGCCCCCGGAGTTGATGGGCACTCCCTCGGAGCTGAGGATGCTGCCAACAGCAGCGGAGGTGGAGGAGCCCACAACGGTGTTCTGCGGGAAGGAGCTGAGGATGGGGCCGGGCAGGGTCACCACCACGGCGGAGGGCTGGATGGCGATGGTGGAGCTCTGGCACTGCCTGACACAGCACTCATTGCAGCTGTTGGCCAGCGGGGTCGGGCCGCAGGGCTGGCAGGGCACGCACGGGTTGCAGCAGGACATGTCTGGATGCTGGAGCTTCACCTGGACACAGGGCAGGGGCAAGCAGAGGATGGCACACGGGAGCAGCAGCTCTGCCCACAACCCTGGCCAAGCCAAGGCACCTCCTGGCCCAGCACACGCTCACCACCTCCAAGCCCAGCAGCCACCTCAGCTCAGTCCCAGCCGCTCTCAGGCACAAGCCCTTCTCTCCCCTTCCCTCTCCCACCACAACCCCCTCCCAGCCCTGCCCTAGCACAGCCCCCAGCACCTCAGACACACGTGGACTGAAGGACCTGCTCTGCAGGCAGCAGGACAAGAGGCTTCACACTCACCTGATTGCCAGGAGAAGGAGGCGAGAGAAGTGGATGGAGAGCAGAGAGCTGGGCTGCCTTTTATAGGCGTCCTGCAGTGCCTCAGGCCCAGAGGCACCTTTGTGGCCCGAGTAATTTCCTGACCAGCTCCTGGCAAATGCAAACCCTCCCAGGTAATGGCAGGGGCCGTGTCCTGGTTTCCGGCACTGCTGCCTTTTCATTTCCCGCCTCCTGTGCTTTGCCATGGGAAGGCTTCTGAAAGTGCCGGGATGAGAAGCCCAAGGGTTAAAGTGGAGGAGGCCACAACTGTAGGCCCAGCAGAGGTGTCCCGAGAGCACTGTTAGTGTTGCAGAAGGGTCCAAGCCTCCCAGCAGAAGCCCATCTGCACACAACAATGGCCTTCCCTCAGAGAGAGCTGAGGGGAGCAAGAGCAGGAGGAAAGGCTGTGCCATGTCCTCTCCTGTGGCAGTCCTTGGGCATGCGGAAGAGAAGCACCAGAGCGGTGCCCATTTCCTGACTACTTAGCCACAAGCAAGGCCACAGGAATGAGCCAGGAGCACCTCCCCTGCCTGCATGGATGTCACCAGCCCTTGATGTGAGGCTTCTGTTGCGCTCACGTGTTTCTGTCCCGGAAAACTCTTGGGCTGCTCATCCCGGCACTTTCAGAAGCCTTCCTATGGCAAAGCACACGAGGCGGGAAATGAAAAGGCAGCAGTGCCGGAAACCGGGACACGGCCCCTGCCATTACCTGGGAGGGTTTGCATTTGCCAGGAGCTGGTCAGGAAATTACTCGGGCCACAAAGGTGCCTCTGGGCCTGAGGCACTGCAGGACGCCTATAAAAGGCAGCCCAGCTCTCTGCTCTCCATCCACTTCTCTCGCCTCCTTCTCCTGGCAATCAGGTGAGTGTGAAGCCTCTTGTCCTGCTGCCTGCAGAGCAGGTCCTTCGTCCACGTGTGTCTGAGGTGCTGGGGGCTGTGCTAGGGCAGGGCTGGGAGGGGGTTGTGGTGGGAGAGGGAAGGGGAGAGAAGGGCTTGTGCCGAGAGCGGCTGAGACTGAGCTGAGGTGGCTGCTGGCTTGTAGGTGGTGAGCGTGTGCTGGGCCAGGAGGTGCCTTGGCTTGGCCAGGGTTGTGGGCAGAGCTGCTGCTCCCGTGTGCCATCCTCTGCTTGCCCCTGCCCTGTGTCCAGGTGAAGCTCCAGCATCCAGACATGTCCTGCTGCAACCCGTGCGTGCCCTGCCAGCCCTGCGGCCCGACCCCGCTGGCCAACAGCTGCAATGAGTGCTGTGTCAGGCAGTGCCAGAGCTCCACCATCGCCATCCAGCCCTCCGCCGTGGTGGTGACCCTGCCCGGCCCCATCCTCAGCTCCTTCCCGCAGAACACCGTTGTGGGCTCCTCCACCTCCGCTGCCGTTGGCAGCATCCTCAGCTCCGAGGGAGTGCCCATCAACTCCGGGGGCTTCGACCTCTCCTGCATCACCAACCGCTACTGCGGCACCAGGTGCAGACCCTGCTAAAGCTGCTGGCTCCGTCCTCAGGCAGGAACCTCCAAGACCTCACAACATGCATCTGGACAGGCGATAGAGCTTTGCGGTGCTCTTTCCTTCTCCCACTCTCCTCTCTGTTCCTTTCCTGTCTCCACCTCCCGAACCAGCCCAGTGGGGACCTCTTGGCCTCCCTCCCTCCCTCCCTCCCTGTGAGGGACAGGCAGACGGACACCCTGCAGGAGCTGCACTGCATCTTGGTGGCTGCCCCTGGTGCTCCCTGTGAGCCACCCCCTTTTCTTCTTTGCACTCATTAAAGTTGTGCTGCATCCAAGCCTGGGCCCCGAGTCCTCCTTCCTTCTGCGGGAATTCTTCTGTTTCCCATATTACCTCTTAGTTCAGTGATACAAAGGCTTGACTGTGCTTATAGAATCCTTTAGACATGAACCACTGGGTAAATCTTTGACTGTGTCTGTATCTAGTGCAACTAGACTAATCTCTGAGAAGGTGTTTAGGAAGCAGGGGTGTCATTTCTGGATGTCGTAAGCATATTTCTGCTTTTCTCTTAAGACTGAAGTGCACCAGTCCGTTTGCAACAGCCAGCCAAATGGCCAAGGAAATGGCTTTCCTAGTTGCAAGGATAGTCTACATTATTTATGACTCACAAGTGGTGGAGCAGGGGGTTGCAGTCGGTACACAACAATTCCTTTGTGCCGTTGTTTCCTCTTTATACTTTTCCTCTGCTCCAGCATGAGCCTTGATTATAGGCTCCAGTGTATGTCATTCATGGCCTGAAGCCCTTCTGGGTAGAGGGCTCCAGTGTGGATTCCCCAGTGGTCACAGTTCTGCCAGGAGCCTGCTTCAGCATGAGCTCTGCACAAGCCACTGTTACTGCAGAGGATATCTGCCTGGTCTGGCGTGGGATTGTCCATGGGCTGCAGCTTGGATTTCTCCTCCACCACGGTCTTTCCTTTGGGCTGCATGGGAACCTCCGCAGCACCACGACCTGGATCACCTTCTCCACCTCTTCCTACCCTGGCCTTGGTGTTTACAGGATTGGTTCTCAAATGGGTTTTCCCTCACTTCCTGGGCAGTGTTCTGCCCTTTCTTAAACACGTTTTCACAGAGACAACACCACTGCGATGGGCTCAGCGTTAGGCAGCACCGAGTCCATTTTGGAGCTGGCTGGATCTGACCCTGTCAGACATGGCTTAAGGCCCTGGACTCTTCTCACAGAAACCATCCTGGCACCCTTCCCCCTCCTGCTACCAAAGCCTTGCCACATAAGCCCAGGGGAGCGGGTCCCACAGAGTATGAGGCACAATTATACAAATAGAAATGTCAAGAGAAAGTGTCCATGGTAGATCCTTTAGGAAGTGGGAGTGGTAGAAGTAATCATGCTGATTTCCTGAATGTTATCATCATCAGATCTCAACTGCCCTATTCCACATTTGCTCTGGGCCTCTTTGACACTCCTCTAGGCACTTTCCCTAAGGATTCTGCCCACCAGGTCAGCAAGAGGACAAAAATCTGCTCTTTCCGAGTGCAGGGTTGCAGTTTTGCCTTCTGTTTTGCACAGCCACTGCAAACTCTGGTCAGGAGAGCTATCCCAGCCTTTCTCTAGAACCCCAATAATAGCTCATAGGTCTTGAAATTGTCCTGCATGACACCCTTGTCTCTAAAATGGAGAGACATAGATGTGACGGATGGACCACTTGGTAGGTGAGCAATTGGCTAGATGCTTGCACTTCAAGAGTCTCCCATGTAGACAGGGTGAGAGAGCTGGACTTGTTCAGCCTGGAGAAGAGAAGGCTCTGAAAGACCTTAGAGTATCTTCCAGGGCCTAAGGGGGCTAAAGGGAAGCTGGAGAGAGACTTCTGATGAAGGGCAAGTAGTAATAGGGCAACAGTAACGGATTTAAAGAGGAGGAAGGTAGATTTAGATGAAATATTAGGCAGCAGCTCTTCCCTGTGAGGGTGGTGACGCACAGGCACAGGGTGCACAGAGAAGCTGTGCCTGCCTCATCCCTGTCAGTGTTCAAGGGCAGGTTGGAAGGGGCTCGGCACAACCTGCCCTAGGGGAAGGTGTCCATGCTCACAGTAGGGCAATTTGAATGAAATGAGGTGTAATGTCCCTTCCAAACCAACATGCTCTGTGGTTCTATACATTCATGAGACATGAAATTAATTTACCATGTTTCCAAGTGACAAAATCCACCACAGTGATGCTGATCCCCCCCACCTCCAATTACTCCCCGGAACACAGTTGAAAGGTGGCCGCAGAAGGAAGGATTCAGAGGCCCAGGCTTGGATGCAGCACAACTTTAATGAGTGCAAAGAAGAAAAGGGGGTGGCTCACAGGGAGCACCAGGGGCAGCCACCAAGATACAGCGCAGCTCCTGCAGGGTGTCCGTCTGCCTGTCTCTCACAGGGAGGGAGGGAGGGAGGCCAAGAGGTCCCCACTGGGCTGGTGCAGGAGGTGGAGACAGGAAAGGAATAGAGAGGAGAGTGGGAGAAGGAAACAGCGCCGCGAAGCTCTATCGCCTGTCCAGATGCATGTTGTGAGGTCTTATAGGTTCCTGCCTGAGGACGGAGCCAGCAGCTTTAGCAGGGCCTGCACCTGGTGCCGCAGTAGCGGTTGGTGATGCAGGAGAGGTCGAAGCCCCCGGAGTTGATGGGCACTCCCTCGGAGCTGAGGATGCTGCCAACGGCAGCGGAGGTGGAGGAGCCCACAACGGTGTTCTGCGGGAAGGAGCTGAGGATGGGGCCGGGCAGGGTCACCACCACGGCGGAGGGCTGGATGGCGATGGTGGAGCTCTGGCACTGCCTGACACAGCACTCATTGCAGCTGTTGGCCAGCGGGGTCGGGCCGCAGGGCTGGCAGGGCACGCACGGGTTGCAGCAGGACATGTCTGGATGCTGGAGCTTCACCTGGACACAGGGCAGGGGCAAGCAGAGGATGGCACACGGGAGCAGCAGCTCTGCCCACAACCCTGGCCAAGCCAAGGCACCTCCTGGCCCAGCACACGCTCACCACCTCCAAGCCCAGCAGCCACCTCAGCTCAGTCCCAGCCGCTCTCAGCACAAGCCCTTCTCTCCCCTTCCCTCTCCCACCACAACCCCCTCCCAGCCCTGCCCTAGCACAGCCCCCAGCACCTCAGACACACGTGGACGAAGGACCTGCTCTGCAGGCAGCAGGACAAGAGGCTTCACACTCACCTGATTGCCAGGAGAAGGAGGCGAGAGAAGTGGATGGAGAGCAGAGAGCTGGGCTGCCTTTTATAGGCGTCCTGCAGTGCCTCAGGCCCAGAGGCACCTTTGTGGCCCGAGTAATTTCCTGACCAGCTCCTGGCAAATGCAAACCCTCCCAGGTAATGGCAGGGGCCGTGTCCCGGGTTCCGGCACTGCTGCCTTTTCATTTCCTGGCTCCTGTGCTTTGCCATAGGAAGGCTTCTGAAAGTGCCGGGATGAGAAGCCCGAGGGTTTTCCGGGACAGAAACACGTGAGCACAACAGAAGCCTCACATCAAGGGCTGGTGGCATCCGTGCAGGCAGGGGATGTGCTCCTGCCTCATTCCTGTGGCCTCGCTTGTGGCCAATGTGTCAGGAAATGGGCACCGCTCTGGTGCTTCTCTTCCGCATGCCCAAGGACTGCCACGGGAGAGGATATGGCACAGCCTTTCCTCTTGCTCTTGCTCCCCTCACCTCTCTCTGTGGGAAAGACCATTTTTGTGTCAGTTTAACCTAAGATACAACTGGCTTTCTTGATAGTAGCAGAAGAGCCAGGCGGCTGTGTAGGCTACTCAAAGGATATTCAAAATCATTACAATTTTTAGATACTATTGTAACTGTCCTGGGGTAGGAGGAGGGTATTAGAAGGAAAGAAGGAAGGACGGAAGGTGCTTCTGTCACCGGTTGGCGCTTTTTGAGGAGAAATGGCCAAAGGTGTAATTGCGAATAGTTCCCAGCAGATGGCTTCCGAGGGACAAAGGTGATCGGGAGAGCAGTACGGATGTGTCTCATGACCTCATCAATCATATCATAACCAGGCACTCCCAAGTACAACAAACTGATCACACATTCTGGTCTGATCCGTCGTTATCTCAGCCCTTCGTGCCCCATGTTGCCCACCAAAAGGGACTGTTGTGGTTTAAAACCAGTCAGCAGCTAAGTACCACACAGCCGCTGGCTCAAACACTCCCTCATCTCCTGAGCGGGATGGGGAGGAGAAGGGGAAGAATGTAAAGCCCACGGGTTGAGATAAAAACACGCCTGGTCTGGCGTGGGATTGTCCATGGGCTGCAGCTTGGATTTCTCCTCCACCACGGTCTTTCCTTTGGGCTGCATGGGAACCTCCGCAGCACCACGACCTGGATCACCTTCTCCACCTCTTCCTACCCTGGCCTTGGTGTTTACAGGATTGGTTCTCAAATGGGTTTTCCCTCACTTCCTGGGCAGTGTTCTGCCCTTTCTTAAACACGTTTTCACAGAGACAACACCACTGCGATGGGCTCAGCGTTAGGCAGCACCGAGTCCATTTTGGAGCTGGCTGGATCTGACCCTGTCAGACATGGCTTAAGGGCCTGGACTCTTCTCACAGAAACCATCCTGGCACCCTTCCTCCTCCTGCTACCAAAGCCTTGCCACATAAGCCCAGGGGAGTGGGTCCCACAGAGTATGAGGCACAATTATACAAATAGAAATGTCAAGAGAAAGTGTCCATGGTAGATCCTTTAGGAAGTGGGAGTGGTAGAAGTAATCATGCTGATTTCCTGAATGTTATCATCATCAGATCTCAACTGCCCTATTCCACATTTGCTCTGGGCCTCTTTGACACTCCTCTAGGCACTTTCCCTAAGGATTCTGCCCACCAGGTCAGCAAGAGGACAAAAATCTGCTCTTTCCGAGTGCAGGGTTGCAGTTTTGCCTTCTGTTTTGCACAGCCACTGCAAACTCTGGTCAGGAGAGCTATCCCAGCCTTTCTCTAGAGCCCCAAAAGCTCATAGGTCTACAAGTGCACACAGACCTTAAAGTCAACCTACGTGTGTTCTGGCTCAGGCTCTTGCCTTCCAAATGTCTGGGATCAAGCTGGAAAGACAAGTCACTGAGTGTGCTGGTTTTGCCTGGGATAGGGTGAAGTGTCTTCAAAGTAGCTCTCACAGGGCTATGGTGTGAATTTGTGCTGAAAAGAGTGCTGATAACACAGGGTCGTTTTCATTGTAGCTGAGCAGTGCTTATACAGCAGCAAGGCCTTTTCTGCTCCAGAGACTGCACTACACCCATTTTTGAAAAGGGTAAAAGGAAGACCCAGGGAATTGCAGTGCCTGACAAATTCTGATGGCTTTCTACAAGGGGGTATTTGACACTGTCCTGCACGACATCCTTGTATCTAGATTGGACAGGCATGGATATGATGGATGGACTACTTCGTTGGTAAGAAATAGGCTGAATGTTTGCACTCAAATCATCTCCCCTGGGGACAGGCTGAGAGAGCTGGGCTGGTTCAGCTTGGAGAAGACAAGGCTTCAGGAGACCTTGAAGCAGGTTCCAGTGCCTAAAGAGGGACTGCAGGAAAGCTGGAGAGGGGTGTTTGACAAAAAACCATGTAGTAATAGGACAACAGTAATGGATTTAAACAGAAGGGGGGTAGATTTAGATGAAATTTCGTGCAGAAGTACTTCCCTGTGAGGATGCTGAGGTGCTGGCACAGGGTGCCCAGAGAAGCTGTGGTTGCCCCATCCCTGTCAGTGTTCAAGGCAAGGCTGGATGGGGCTTACAGCAACCTGTGCTTATGGAACCTGTTTATGCTGGTGGTAGGGGAATTAGAACAAAATGAGGTTTAAAGTCTCTTTCAAACCAACATGCTCTGTGGTTCTATAAATTCATGAAGCATGAAATTAATTTACCATGTTTCCAAGTGACAAAATCCACCACAGGGACTCTTATGCCCCAACCTCCAACTTTCTCCCCGAACACAGTGGAAAGGTGGCCGCAGAAGGAAGGATTCAGAGGCCCAGGCTTGGATGCAGCACAACTTTAATGAGTGCAAAGAAGAAAAGGGGGTGGCTCACAGGGAGCACCAGGGGCAGCCACCAAGATGCGGTGCAGCTCCTGCAGGGTGTCCGTCTGCCTGTCCCTCACAGGGAGGGAGGGAGGGAGGGAGGACAAGAGGTCCCTACCGGGCTGGTGCAGGAGGTGGAGACAGGAAAGGAATAGAGAGGAGAGTAGGAGAAGGAAAGAGCACCGTGAAGCTCTATCTCCTGTCCAGATGCATGTTGTGAGGTCTTGGAGGTTCCTGCCTGAGGACGGAGCCAGCAGCTTTAGCAGGGTCTGCACCTGGTGCCGCAGTAGCGGTTGGTGATGCAGGAGAGGTCGAAGCCCCCGGAGTTGATGGGCACTCCCTCGGAGCTGAGGATGCTGCCAACGGCAGCGGAGGTGGAGGAGCCCACAACAGTGTTCTGTGGGGAGGAGCTGAGGATGGGGCCGGGCAGGGTCACCACCACGGGGGAAGGCTCAATGACGACGACGGAGCTCTGGCACTGCCTGACACAGCACTCATTGCAGCTGTTGGCCAGCGGGGTCGGGCCGCAGGGCTGGCAGGGCACGCACGGGTTGCAGCAGGACATGTCTGGATGCTGGAGCTTCACCTGGACACAGGGCAGGGGCAAGCAGAGGATGGCACACGGGAGCAGCAGCTCTGCCCACAACCCTGGCCAAGCCAAGGCACCTCCTGGCCCAGCACACGCTCACCACCTCCAAGCCCAGCAGCCACCTCAGCTCAGTCCCAGCCGCTCTCAGCACAAGCCCTTCTCTCCCCTTCCCTCTCCCACCACAACCCCCTCCCAGCCCTGCCCTAGCACAGCCCCCAGCACCTCAGACACACGTGGACGAAGGACCTGCTCTGCAGGCAGCAGGACAAGAGGCTTCACACTCACCTGATTGCCAGGAGAAGGAGGCGAGAGAAGTGGATGGAGAGCAGAGACCTGGGCTGCCTTTTATAGGCGTCCTGCAGTGCCTCAGGCCCAGAGGCACCTTTGTGGCCCGAGTAATTTCCTGACCAGCTCCTGGCAAATGCAAACCCTCCCAGGTAATGGCAGGGGCCGTGTCCCGGTTTCCGGCACTGCTGCCTTTTCATTTCCCGCCTCCTGTGCTTTGCCATAGGAAGGCTTCTGAAAGTGCCGGGATGAGCAGCCCAAGAGTTTTCCGGGACAGAAACACGTGAGCGCAACAGAAGCCTCACATCAAGGGCTGGTGACATCCGTGCAGGCAGGGGATGTGCTCCTGGCTCATTCCTGTGGCCTTGCTTGTGGCTAAGGAGTCAGGAAATGGGCACCGCTCTGGTGCTTCTCTTCCGCATGCCCAAGGACTGCCACAGGAGAGGACATGGCACAGCCTTTCCTCTTGCTCTTGCTCCCCTCAGCTCTCTCTGAGGGAAGGCCATTGTTGTGTGCAGATGGGCTTCTGCTGGGAGGTTTTGACCCTTCTGCAACACTAACAGTGCTCTCGGGACACCTCTGCTGGGCCTACAGTTGTGGCCTCCTCCACTTTAACCCTTGGGCTTCTCATCCCGGCACTTTCAGAAGCCTTCCTATGGCAAAGCACACGAGGCGGGAAATGAAAAGGCAGCAGTGCCGGAAACCGGGACACGGCCCCTGCCATTACCTGGGAGGGTTTGCATTTGCCAGGAGCTGGTCAGGAAATTACTCGGGCCACAAAGGTGCCTCTGGGCCTGAGGCACTGCAGGACGCCTATAAAAGGCAGCCCAGCTCTCTGCTCTCCATCCACTTCTCTCGCCTCCTTCTCCTGGCAATCAGGTGAGTGTGAAGCCTCTTGTCCTGCTGCCTGCAGAGCAGGTCCTTCGTCCACGTGCGTCTGAGGTGCTGGGGGCTGTGCTAGGGCAGGGCTGGGAGGGGGTTGTGGTGGGAGAGGGAAGGGGAGAGAAGGGCTTGTGCCGAGAGCGGCTGGGACTGAGCTGAGGGGGCTGCTGGGCTTGGAGGTGGTGAGCGTGTGCTGGGCCAGGAGGTGCCTTGGCTTGGCCAGGGTTGTGGGCAGAGCTGCTGCTCCCGTGTGCCATCCTCTGCTTGCCCCTGCCCTGTGTCCAGGTGAAGCTCCAGCATCCAGACATGTCCTGCTGCAACCCGTGCGTGCCCTGCCAGCCCTGCGGCCCGACCCCGCTGGCCAACAGCTGCAATGAGTGCTGTGTCAGGCAGTGCCAGAGCTCCACCATCGCCATCCAGCCCTCCGCCGTGGTGGTGACCCTGCCCGGCCCCATCCTCAGCTCCTTCCCGCAGAACACCGTTGTGGGCTCCTCCACCTCCGCTGCTGTTGGCAGCATCCTCAGCTCCGAGGGAGTGCCCATCAACTCCGGGGGCTTCGACCTCTCCTGCATCACCAACCGCTACTGCGGCACCAGGTGCAGACCCTGCTAAAGCTGCTGGCTCCGTCCTCAGGCAAGAACCTCCAAGACCTCACAACATGCATCTGGACAGGCGATAGAGCTTCACGGCGCTGTTTCCTTCTCCCACTCTCCTCTCAACTCCTTTCCTGTCTCCACTTCCCGCACAAACCCAGTATGAACCTCTTGGCCTCCCTCCCCCCCTCCCTCCCTGTGAGGGACAGGCAGACGGACACCCTGCAGGAGCTGCACTGTATCTTGGTGGCTGCCCCTGGTGCTCCCTCTGAGGCACCTCCTTTTCTTCTTCACACTCATTAAAGTTGTGCTGCATCCAAGCCTGGGCCCCCGAGTCCTCCTTCCTTCTGTGGGAAATCTTACAGTCTTCTTCCTCTTGGAGCCAACAAGGGTATCCCTGGCTAGTCCACCGGCAATTGCCATCAGTGAGAGCTATCTTCAGCACCCGGCAGTAGTGAGCATGGGGAGGCAATATTGCCTGAGGACAATCCACTGCCTCATCTCTGCCTTCCTCTCCACTACATTACCCAGCACACTGCCCCTACATGCCCAGCACACGCAGATGAGATCCTATCTCATACGGTCCTTCAGCACCCAGCAGGGCCCAGCTCTCCAGTGTTGCAGTGGAGAGGGAACTCAACATTTAGGACTTGTGTCAGACAACTCAGGCTGTGCAATGGAGTCCCCATTATCTGTGAACACAGCACCCCCAGGAGGATCTCACTGTTTTTCAGGTGCTCATCTCCCCTGATCAAATGAATGTGGCTTCTTTATGAAAGCAAACATATAGATGTGCTTTTCAATGATCCTTGAAAATTTCCTTTGTAGGCCCCGGTTTTCAGTCTCAGGTAGTGCTCCCTGCTGTTCTTCACTGTGAACATGTGATTTACATTTAAATAGCCCTCCCCCCCCACAATGGAGCTAATTCCCCATTACAGTTCTCTGGATAGAGATTGAAGCAATCAAGAGGACTGAGTTTGTGCACCCAGTAACCTCATCCTTGCTAATCTTCACATTCCCCTGTGTGCTCTGCATCAGGGTTATTTGATCTCCCCCAGAAACAGTTTCACTGTCCCTGTTTTCTGAGCTGAATGCCTTCACCTCCCACATGTTTAGCTCCAGCCTTGGGGCACACAGCAGCTACTCCTAGTAGCAGGTCCCTGTTACTCCTGCCCATGGCTGCTGGCCATGGCACCAGACTGGGTTGTGGAGAAAAGAGGACGGTGGAGTAGAAGCCATTGGCTATCCGAAAGGCTGTTCCTTGCGTTATGACTATTCTGCAGAGCAAATAATCCTAATTATTCTATGGAATGATTCTATGATTACCCACTGCCCCTGCCACCCCAGCACAGCTCTGGGAATAACATGAGGAATGCCCTTCCTCAAGAAGCCATGGGTTTCCTGATGCCTCAAGGCCTCCTGCTGTGAGTGCATTTGTGGACACAGCAAGGGAAGGCCAGATAATCACTGGCAGTAGAGCAACCAAGGATGTATTCCTCATCTCCAAGGGACAGTACCAAAAGGCTCTGGCTCCTGCTGGGTGTCCCAACCTCCCATACCTTTGTGAATGGAAAAGAGTCTCCTTGTTCCCTCACCCCCTTCCACCCCTGAGCAGCACCCTTCCCCTTTAGCAGCCTGCAGAGGCTTCACAGAGAGGAGGACCACAAGGAGGCCAGGCTTGCCAGTGAAGCAGAACTTTAATGAGTTAAAAGAGGGAAACAAAGACTGCACGTGAGGGTACCGGTGCAGGGATCCCTGGGGAAAGCTAGGAGTCTGTGGTTCTTGGCAATGGAGAAGGGAGAGAAAGGACAGTTCATTCAGCTGTGTTGAAAATAACATCCAGAAGATCAATCCTCTATCCAGCACCATGCCCTGACATCCTCCATGTGTCTTCCAGGGCTCTCTCAGCACGTTTATCAGAGGAGGTATCTCCTGCCACCATAGCGTCGGGAAATGCCAGAGAGGTCACAGCACCCGGAGTTGATGGGCACTCCACCACAGCTGAGGATGCTGCCAATGGCAGCGGAGGTGGAGGAGCCCACAACGGTGTTCTGCGGGAAGGAGCTGAGGATGGGGCCGGGCAGGGTCACCACCACAGCAGGAGGCTCGATGACAACGGTGGAGCTCTGGCACTGCCTGACACAGCGCTCATTGCAGCTATTGGCCAGTGGGGTCGGGCCGCAGGGCTGGCAGGGCACGCATGGGCTGTAGCAGGACATGTCTGGATGCTGGAGCTTCACCTGGAGACAGGGCAGGGGCAAGCAGAGCACAAGGATGGGTGAGGAGCAGCCTGGTTTCCCTGTCACAAAGAGCCAAGGCCACTAACGGTTGGGCAGCTGAAAGCTGTGCCAGGTGCCACATGGTCTCCATCGCCCATCTAGAGCAGCTTGGGACAGGGAGAGTCTCTTGGAATTTGTAAACCAAAAACCCCTTCAGCCAATTCCCAGCCTTTCTCTAGGCAGATATTCTCCCCACATCTCCCTCCTATGAGCAGTGCTGCAAGCCCCAGCACAGGATAGAGCTAATGACAGCAGACAGGTTCAGAGATAGATTGTACTTTTAAGAGGAGGACAAGGAGCTTCAGACTCACCTGGTTCCCAAGGAGGAGGCAAGAGAAGTGGATGAGAGAGCAGGGACCTGGGCTGCCTTTTATACCTGCCCATCATTGCCACAGGAACAGCGGTACCTTTGCAGAGGTAACAATTATCTGACAAGCTCATCTTGATGCAAACCATGGCAGCTAATGATATGAGCTGTGCTTTGGTTTCCAACACTGCTGCCTTTTCATTTCCAGGTTTGGGCTGTGCCTGCTCCCCAATGAAGGCTTCTTTTGAGCACAGGCATGAAAGGCTTGGAATTTCTGAGTCAGGAATGGTTCTGGGGACGTATTCTCAGGTGATCCCACCCAGCACTGCATGTGGAAGCTCAGATGGAGGGTGCTGGCTTTCCATCTGGATCCCACCCTATGAAATGGAGTCTGTTGCTCATCTACTTCACCTGAGACAGCCTAGGGTACTTTGTTGTTGTTCTTGTGCTGCTGCGTTGCTGCGTTGCTGCTGCTGCTGCTGCTGCTGCTGCTGCTGCTGCTGCTGCTGCTGCTCCTGCTCCTGCTCCTGCTCCTGCTCCTGCTCCAGCTCCTGCTGCTGCTGCTGCTCCTGTTCCTGCTCCTGTTCCAGGATGGCCTGCCTCTACCAGGTGACATGGGTCTGCTCTGCCAACCCTGTTGAAGTCTTTGCATGCCCCTATTTATCTCAGAGAGCTCTAGACAGCATTGATGGGCAATGGATGTTAGCCTGCAGTGTCCTGCAATCTACTGTGTGCAGTGTTCCTTGGACATTTCAGATCCTGCTTTTGGTTGCTCTCCAGGGATGCAGAGGGCTTCAAGGCCATGGGCACAATTCTGCCCCTAACATGAGGAATGACAAGCAGTGATGGCTGAGAACAGATCCAGGCACGCACTTGTTCTGCAGCCTCAGTGGGCTGTCCAAAGGTGAGCATTAACCTGTCCTTGGGCACTGGTGCCTGTGCCTGGCTGCAGGTCTATAAGCCAAGTGCCCAAGCTCAGGTGGACAAAAGGGGGGTGTTGACTCTCCTCCAGAAGCACCACTGCTTCTGGAAGGGAGAAGTAAATGCTCAGTTCAGACTCAATCATCTCATTTGGAGGGCTCTACGCTCAGGTGAAATCAATCCCACACTGGTCATATACATTTATCTGCCATGTTGAGGCCTTCTCCTTAAGAAGTGGTTGCATGGACTCCCTTCCCTGTCAGTGCGCAGAAAGAAGAGCTTGGAGAATGTGATTCATCTGTTCTGAAATGAAAATTGTAGGAAGGTGGAAAGCAAATGCCCTTTGGAAGTGCTAATGCCCTCTCAAGGAATGCAAAGACAGACTTGCTACCCAGCCAGCCTCCCACAGCTCTGCAGTGTGAGGACTTTGCCCATCACATTAGAGCTTTTCCACAACAGAGCCCAAAATGAGTGGAACAATGGACTATTAAAATCATCAGACGTGGGGTTTTAGATGTGGGAATGTCCTGACACATCTAGCATGAAGCACAGCAATTTGAACGTTTCAATAAAAACTGGTAAAGCACATGGAGGGGCTGAGGAGAGGAAAGAGGAGCAGTGTGGGTTTTGTTGCCAGTCCTATGCCAGGAATAATGGCCACAGGGTATACCAGAAACCGTAGATTCTATCTTGAACCAAAACCAAGTTTCCCAGCCCAGCCACTAGGGGTAAGGCTCACTGCTGCGGTTTTGCCATCTCACAGGCAGGGGAAGGGATTCTGCTGGCCAAGTGGAAAGATAGATGATGAATCTTATCTTGGCTCCTCAACTTACCCCGTTCTTCAGACAGAGAAAAGAATAGGGCATAGCTGCAGCCAGAAAACATCAGACTAAATGGGGAAATACATGTCTATTTCCTAAAGCAATGAGCCAGCTGCTGGGACTTCTTTAGGGGTTCAGATGAATCTCTGACAAAATGGAGCACTGAGTAACCTGTAATGCAAACCTGTAAAAGGAGGAGCCCTCTTCCACTGTTCTGGCAGAGAACTGTTTCTGGATGGGGCTTGTGACCCTTCCCAAGTGCTGGTCCTTAGAGCACTGTGAGGGGAGCATTAGAATTATAGAATCAAGGAGAATCATAGAGTCAAGGCTCAGCCCAGGCTAACAAGGAAGCAAGGTGAGTGAGAGGAGCTCACTGGGGAACTGTGGCTTCTGACTACCTGTGATGCCCAGGCGCACTGTTAGCTCCCTCTGAGGTCTTCTGAAAACCTACTTCACTTCTTCTGGAAAGTCCGCCCCAGAGCTCGCTTCACTTCTTTGTTTCTGAATGTGTAAATGAAGGGGTTCAACAAGGGAGTTACAATTGTGTTAAGGGTATTCACAATTTTTTTCACATCCATGGAGTTCGGGGCTGATGGCTTGACATATAGGAATATGATAGAGCCATACCAGATCGTGACGACAGTGAGATGGGCAGAGCAAGTGGAAAAGGCCTTTTTCCTGCCATGGGCTGACTGGATCCTGAGGATGGAATAGATAACGTATATGTAGGAGACCAGAATGACCACACAGGAGGCCACCACAACTACTATGGAGACAAGGAAAGTTGCCAGCTCCACGGGCCACCTGTCACTACAGGAGAGGGCAAGGCAGGCATCTATATCACAGAAGAAATGGTTGATGACGTCTGGCCCACAAAACGTCAGCCTGGATATCAGAAAGGCCAGAAGTGAGACGGCCAGGAAGCCTCCCAGCCAGCAGCTGAGTGCCAGCTGAGTAGAGATGACACTGTTCATGAGGGAGCTGTATCTTAAGGGGTAGCATATGGCTAAGTAGCGGTCATAGGCCATGGCAGACAAGAGAAAACACTCAGTGGAGCCGAGGGAGAGGAGAAAGAACAACTGGAGAATGCAGACGCTGAAGGAGATGGTCTGGCTAGTCCCCAGCATGACTCCAATGGCTTTGGGAACAACACCCGTAGTGTACCAGATCTCCAGAAAGGAGAGATTACAGAGGAAAAAGTACATTGGGGTATGGAGGTTCCTGTTCATCCACACGAGGGCTATGACGGATGCGTTGCCTGTTACTGTCAGGGAGTACATCAGTGCGAACAGGACCACAAGGGAGACCTGGGAATGCCACGTGCCTGGAAAGCCAAGAAGGATAAATTCTTCCACAATTGTCCCATTTGCTGTGTGCCCCCAAGCGTTGAGGTCCATCTGCAAAGACAGGATGTTTCTGTGTGAGTTTGCATGTCCCTGGTGGCCCTTCAGATGCTACTAGCAGTGAAACAAATCCAGCCCGAAGTAGGAGTTTGTGCAGAGCAGGGGAAAACAGCATCTGTCCTAAATGAAAATTGCCAGGAAAATCCTCCCCTGCAGAAACAGGTTTGGACAATTAGATCTGACCCTGAAATTCAGGCCTATAGCACCAAATGAACAGTCATTACTCAAGGAGCTGTAGTCCTGTATGTCTGCTTTCTTCCAAGCCTCACCATAGGAAGCTTTTGTATATACCTCCATTACCCCCACTGACATCTGCTTCTCAGCATAGCTACCAGGGGTAAGGCTCACCTCTCTGTAGTTTTGCCGTCTCAGACAGAGGAAGGACTTCTGCTGACCAAGTGCAAAGATGTAGGATTGAAGTATGCTTATCTCACCTCCTCGGCTTTCCCCTGCCTCTTCTTTGGACAGAGAAAGGCACTTGGGAGAGAGACGGGGCTCATCTCACCTCATATACATGGCTCAAAGCCCTCTAAAAGTTCCAGATTGTCTTTAAGGACTAGTGCAGGAGTCTAGCAAGCAGCTTGGATGAGTAAACTGGACATCTCAACTTCACAGATTCATAGAATCATAGAACGGTTTGAGCATGAAGGAACTATACAGGTCATCTAGTTTCCCAGGGGTTGAAGGCAAACTTGCCTGAGGTGATTCCCCCCCAAGGTAGCTCTGCTGAGAAGCCAGGTGAACCAGGGGACTTCACCTATGGCCTGAGGAATTTACATACCAGAAACCTCATGTGGCCAAAGAGCACAGAATTCCCTTTTAATGTGGCTCTCCTTGAGCACGCAAGGGGTTGGAAGTCTATGCATACAACATATATATGTCGTATGTCTTGGGCAGGCGTCACTCACCAGCTCAGCTAATGGAAATGATCCAAATGACATCTCTTCACGCACCGTCTTCTAAATGAAGCCACGGTCCCCTTTGGCTGAGGGAGAACATTAGAAAGAGGTTGATTTACTGGAGGAGCTCTGGATGCCACGATGTCAGGAGAAGCTCTTACCTCACGGACTCACTTCAAGCTGTACGCAGCTGCCTGACATAGTTTCCTCATCTTCCACCCTAATAGGTATTGAGAGCTCGCGCTCCTGATTTTCTCCCCCCCTGCGCACAAAGCCACCACTGTGCATTCAGGAAGGAGGGGGCCTGTGTACACAGACACACGCATGCAGGGTGAAGCCTCTGCAGTTTAGCTCCATATAGTGAGGGCATACATCAGAGTCACAGCATCATTAGCATAAAACTATCCCCACACCCACCTCATTAATCCACTGAAGTTCAATCTGGCTGCACCAAGGAGGCTTTTTGCTGTCTTCCCTCTGTGTGCCCCAGGGAGTGTGGTCTCCAGGGGATCTTATCTGCTTGTTGCAGATGGATAATGCTCTCTCTTCACACAGGCCAATTAAAGAGCAGCAAAGCAATTCTCTCAAGTGGCTGCCAGGCTGGATGTTACCCTCCTTACTGCACTTGTGGTATGTCAACCTCCCAGGAACTCAGTGCTTGCTCTGCTGACATGCAGATGTCTGAAACAGCCATGTCTCAGAGACTGGAATTGCAAAGGATCGGGTGCTGAATCGTAACGTGGTCTTGAGACCTTTAGCGTGGGAGATAACTAAAAGCAACTCCTCTGCTCTCGTGAGACCCCACTTGCAGCACTGTGTACAGTTCTGGTGTCCTCACCGTAAGAAGGACATGGAGCTGTTGGAGCAAGTCCAGAGGAGGCCACGAGGATGGTCAGGGGCTGGAGCACCTCCCCTGTGGAGACAGGCTCGGAAAGTTGGGACTGTTCAGCCTGGAGACTGTTTGGCCTCAGAAAGTTGGGACTGTTCAGCTGTGTGGAGACCTCAGAGCAGCTTCCAGTATCTGAAGGGGGCTACAAGGATGCTGGAGTGGAACTTTCATTAGGAACCGTAGTGATAGACAAAGGTGATGGGTTCAAACTGAAACAGGGGAAGGTCAGGTTAGATATAAGGAAGAAATTCTTCCCTGTAAGGGTGGTGAGGCACTGGCACAGGGTGCCCAGAGAAGCTGTGGCTGCCCCATCCCTGGCGGTGTTCAAGGCCAGGTTGCACAGAGTCTTGGGTGACATGGTTTAGTGTGTGGTGTCCCTGCCCATGGCAGGGGCTTTGGAACTAGATGATCTTAAGGTTCTTTCCAACCCTAAGTCTTCTAAGATTCTATGATTCTAACTAGAAGTGCAGAGAGAATAAGGTAAGGTGTACACCTATGTCATTTTGGAACGTGCAGCTTCAGTTCAGCCTTGCCTGCCGTGACAGATGTGGAGCTTAGAGATCGTCAAAGGACTGACCAAGAGAAGAGGATGACTACTGCCCTGGCTTTTAGTAGAGCATACCTTCAAGTCTTCAGGGACCTAGCTACTTGGCAGGATGCACTGGAAATTGCCCTGGTGCTAAGAGGGTCCCAGCAGGGCTGGTTAACCTTCAAGGACAGACTCCTCAAAGCACAAGGATCACGGAATCATAGAATGGTTTGGGTTGAAGGGACCTTAAAGCTCATCCAGTTCCAACCCCCTGCCATGGGCAGGGACATCTTCCGCTAGAGTAGCTTGCTCCAAGCCCCATCCGACCTGGTCTTGAGCATTGCCAGGGATGGAGCAGCCACAGCTTTCCTAGTCTGTGAGTCTCCCTAAGCCAAACACTCTTCCCCATTCAATGTCCCGTAAGGAGGAGCTTGAAGCCCAATGGTGGGCAGAGTGGGTATCATCAGAAAAGGCCATTGAGGCAAGACCTCATCCTGGAGGGGAGAAAGATCTTCCCTCACCTTGTCATCTATGAGGAAGGAGAGAAGTGAATGCGGGAGGGAGGAAGGAGTTCTACTGGCTCTTTTACTGGTCCTGCACTTGCCCAGGTCCACAGACACTCTTTGTGGAGGTAGTAATCTTCTGGCATGCTAATTTGCAAAGTAAGATGTCCCAGCTAATGGTGTAGGCTGTGTTTTGATCTCCTGCAGTGCTACCTTCTAATTTTCTCCTTTCTAGTATGCCATTCCTTCATGGAGTGCTGGGAACATGCGCCCAAAGATTTCCAGGGCAGAAACACAGAACAGGCAGAAGATGCAGACCAAGAGCCACGGGGATCCTGCGCAGGCACATGATGCAAGGCTGTGGCATTCTGGTGGGGTTGTTTGTGTTTTTCTTTGCAGGGAGAGGCTCAGCTGCTTCCAGCCCTGAAGTCCTCAGCCCTACACCCCAAGGCTTTTGTCCATGAGGATGTCACATAGAATCATAGATTCATAGAATCAGTCAGGTTGGAAAAGCCCTTTAAGCTCATCCAGTCCAACTGTTCCCAGCACTGCCATGGCCACCATTAACCCATGTCACTGTGGGCCTCGGCTACACTGTGCGTGAACACTTCCAGAGAAGGTTCAGAAGGTTCCAGTACTGCCCTGGGCAGCCTGTTTCAATGACGGAGCACCCTTTGGGGAAGGAATTGTTCTTCATCTCCAGTCTAAACCTCCCCTGGTGCAGCTCCTTCTCTCTGCCTCACTGCTGGGATTTGGATATTTTCCTCCTAATGCCGACCTCAGGAGAATGTTGCTGCTCTGTTTGGCCTCCTGCTGTACCTGAGAAGTCTCTGCGATCCTCAAGATACGCTATGGGGCTTTATTGTAACCTAAGGTGCTCCAGCCCTTCCCTGCTTGGGTGAACCCCAGTGTCACCTCTCTTGATCCCACAACTGCTTATGTGTAAGCACAAATATTTTTGTCTGTGTGGACATCTGTGTGTGTAGACCTCTGTGAATTCATGCGTGTGCAAAGTTGTGCCCAACCAACACCTTATTGAGGAGTTGCTGAATTGGGAAGGGTCTAACAGCTTGGTCTAAGCAGGCATTGAAGTCAGGGGACTGACATCCTGATGTCACAGTGCTGTGCCCAGGAAAGCCAGAGCTCATGAGTCCTTTGGTCTCTTGTTCCAAAGACCTTCATGTCCAACACTGAAATCTGAGTGTGAATGACCCGCAACTGGCCCTGGCCAAAAGGCATGCCTGAGGGTCACACATCCCAACGCCTGCTCTGTTCCCTGACGGGGTCAGGGAAAGATGCTCTTTTCTGCAGGGGTTGGTGGTGGCAGAAGGAAGGACTCTCTGAGATGTGGAAACTTCTGTTTTGGGAGCTTCTTCCCTGGGAAACTCCTCCTCTAGGTAACTTCTGGTTTCCTCCAGTCAATAACTTTCTTCCACCTGTTCCAGTCTGTCTTTCCATGTCCATGGACGCATTTGAAGCCTTCTGGTGGGACATGGGGGTTACAACAGCTGGATCTCTGGCTACCTCATACCCATGAGTCCATTTCTCCTTACACACCCTTCTCCTCGGGCATTGGTTTCAGTTGGATTCTTGTTCTCATTTGATCTCATCCATTGACATCACAAGTGAATGGAAGGAATTGCACAGCCATGTATGTGGAGACATGTGAGAAAACATGCTTATAGCTACACACACACACAGAGTGCAGACATGGGACACAGATGTGTGTGGTCACAAGTATGCAGGAAAAAAAGAAAAAAAATGAAGTCTTAACCTTCATTCTTAAAAGGACAGGTCTCAAACCAACTCCCGGGGACTATTCCTTAACACTCAAGTAGTTTCTTTCATCGTGCAATCAAACCTTTATTTGTGCAAAAAGGGACATTGGTGGGTTTTTGCTCTCAATTCGGAAGCCCAAAATATAGGTATTTTTGCATAAACTTCTCTACATAAAATTCACACACAAGCAAAATACAGCAATGGAGATGTCTAAGTGGTAATTTCTCTCTTACTCCAGCAGAAATCTGGTTTAGAACACATAAACTGCGGTTTTACTTTATCTGTTTCACTTCATTCAATACCAGTGGAGAATAGGGCGATCAGCCTAGCCACAGTCTTTATGTTCAAGATATTTGACCTGAGTCATTACCCCTTCAGGCATTCAAATAAACTTCTTCACAGAGTAGAGCTGAAGAGCTCAACAGGAAAACACCTTCAGCAGAACTCTTCAGATGATCAGTGTCTTGGATACTTGTTGAATGCCTCTCCTTAGATTCATTGTCCTCTTCTCTGATCATTTCTTCTTACATAAGCATTGCAGAAATGTTTTCGCAACATTCAGAGAATACTGTGACTTTCCTCTTACCCCAGGTTAACATGTCTGCAAAGTACTGATCTACTTCTATATCAACGGACAGGACATAGAGGACACAGTAACATGCAAGTAACTTGACCTGTATGCCAAACATACCTTAAAATGACATGAAAAAATGATGTGAAAATAACCTCTTTTAAAAGAACTAAATATTAAATAGGTAGATACGAATTTTGGGGTAAGTGATGGTGGCAAATCATACTGTCCTTGCACGAATGCACAAAATATCACAGCTTTAATTTACTATCATATCCAAACATGTCACATATTTATCTTTTTGGCTATCAGTCTTTTCAAGGCTTGTGTCACCTCTTTGTTCCTCAAGCTGTAAATCAAAGGGTTCATCATTGGAGACATCAGTGTGTAAGAGAGAGACAACAGTTTGTTACTGCTGCTTGAATAAAAACCTTTGGGTCTCAGATAGGTCACAATGCCAGCTCCATAAAACAGAGTAACCACAACCAGGTGAGAGAAACAGGTAGAGAATGTTTTTCTCCTGCCCTTAGCTGTTGGCATCTTGAAGATGGTGTGGAGAATCTGGATGTATGACACAACTATAAACAAGAAGGGGACCATGATGAAGACGACAGCTACTATGTAGATGGCGATTTCGTTCTTGTAGGTAGCCCCACAAGCCAACTTCAGCAGAGGTGGCAGGTCACAGAAGAAGTGATTGATCCTCTTGGGCCCACAATATGGAAGGGTAAAGATCAAAGTTGTCTGCCCTAAGGCCACCAAGAACCCAACAAGCCAAGACACGGATGAAAGTAGGAAGCACGTGCTCCAGCTCATCATGGTCGTGTACCGCAGGGGATGGCATATGGCCAAATAGCGATCATAGGCCATGGCAGCCAGCAGGCAACATTCTGTGATCCCTAAGAGGGAGAAGGCATACATCTGCGTGGCACAGCCCAGAAAGGATATGCCTTTCCTTTTTGAGAGTAAGTTCACTAGCATCTTGGGGATTGTGGATGTAGTGTAGCCAATCTCCAGGAAGGACAAGTTCTTGAGAAAAAAATACATGGGGGAGTGAAGGGCAGCATCTACCATAGTGATTATGAAGATGAGGATGTTTCCCCCCAAAGTACTGACGTACATGAGCAATACCAGACAAAAGAGCGAGCCTTGGATCGTTGGCATGCTGGAGAAAGGTAAAAATTGAAAATAGGTCACCGCTGTGTGGTTTCTGCTGGTCATGTCCCCCACGCTTTTTTTAACTGCAGAAGTCATTACATACCCGCTTTCTAGTTAATCTAAAGAAATACAAAATAGTAAATTAAATCTTTATATACATATTGCTTTGTAGTAGTGCAAGACCCCAGAAGAGTAAGTGATGTTTTACTGCTGTCTTCAGGTATTTTCAGTGCTAAAGGTGGGTTTTTTTGAGAAGGAAGGGAAGGCGGTTCCCTCCAAGGTAGCTTTTGATAAGTAAGAATTGTACTTCACCTCTAGTCAATGGAGAGGAAGATACACCTTCTTTATGATAGCACAAGGTTTTATTCTTCCTGCCTTTTAGGAGAAGGATTTTACTCTACTGCTCCAGTCTTTGATGTGGACTTTTTTCCCATTATCTAGCTGAGATCTGCTACCATAACACCCACTGCCAAGCAAAGAAGGCTGGGCCTTGAAACTCAGCAATGATTAATCAGTTGATAGAGTGGACTTTTGGCAAGGAGTCCCTCTTGCTATCATTCTCTGGATGGGGTTCATTCTAGGAAAGAATCACCTCCTGGACACAGATAGACCTGTATCCACACCACAGTCCTGCACAAAAGTACTAAAGCATGTGGATCATTTCCCGGGAAATTACCTTTGTCCCCAGTGCTCTTCAGGAGGAGCAGTTCTTTCCAAGGATAAGAATAGCCTTGGAATTTATCTTCTATTCCAAGAGTCCATCAACTTCCTAGATACGAGTCTCCCTTACATAGAAGCTCTGTGTAAGTGACAGAAGAACAATAACATACGGAAGGAGAAGACTGAACTAAAACAAAGCAGCTCACCTGCCAATAGGAGAAGGCTGTGCTTAGTATTTTTGGAAAAGCCACATCACAAACCTTGAGTATTTCAATGTGTTTATCTTCCCAGTGGAAAATTGTCTGTTGGGGATTGATTGCTTGCAGTTGTAGGAGTCAGTTATTTTTAACTCACTGGTTAGGTACAGAAAACTCTCTCTGGTTCCCCCGTTGGCTCCGGCTTTCTGCTGTTCACAGATAACTGCAATGCAGAGGTCACTCTACAGTCAATGGCTAAAGAGAAGAGTGGGAAAAGGCAGTCCTAAGGGCAGGAAGGTGGAAGAAATTCAGACTGAATAAGTTGTCTTCACTGGCAGTGTGGGTATCAGTCAGCAAGTCCACTTTTAACCAAATATAATCCCCAGATTTCTGGAATAAACTCCTCTGATCTCTGGCTGCACTTTGGCCAAAATCCCCAGACCTCTACAAGTGCAATTTTTCTGTATTGATTCAGATAACTAACACCTACTGAGAAAAATCTCACCTGGCTGATGGTACTGCAGATGATCTGCTCCACAACCTTCCCCGGCAGCGAGGTCAGACTGACAGGCCTGTAATTCCTTGGATTCTCCTTTTAGCACTTCTGGTAGGAAGGCGTCACTGCTTGGGTGATTGAGGGGACCTATGGATCCTCCTTTCAGCACTTCTGGTAGGTAGTTGTCACTGGTTGGTTGATTGAGAGGAGTTCTGGTGAAAAAAAGCAAGCGCCAGGGAGATGAAAAGTGGGTCAAGAAACAGGAGAAACAGTGAATGAGCTATAAAATTGGGTGAAGCCTAAAGGAGGTGAGGATATTTCAAAGGTGGGAGTGCCAACACCAATGCGCAGTTATGAAGCTTCTATGATTCAAAATGTTCTGTGATTCAAAGCCTGGCTGGATGCCAGAAGGAACACCCTTGTATAACCCACTGAAGTTTTCATCATACCAACAAAAGAAAGGCTCCTGGGGGAAAGATGAGGAAAGGAAGTATGGGCTTGAGAACTAATATTAAGTTGCTTGGGAAAGGAATTATCATTCAATAGCAGTCACGCGTGATACATGACCTTTTAAAAGTAACAATCAGTGTCTCTATAGGAGTCATCTGCAAAAGAGTGTATTTTAAAATCTAAAATTATGTGTTGATTAGGATTTTGATAACATGATCTATTTGTTTCTTTGCAGTATCTACTTAAACAGCTGTGTTGTAGCTTCTCAAATACATTATGTCTTGAGTGTGTAGTCTGTAAGGAGAGAGTGAAATGAAGTACCACAGGCTTAGTCTAGACGCTTCAGTCATGCAATCACAGAGTACTGGGTGGGAAGGGACCTCGAGGGTCATCTGGTCCAACCTTTCTAGGCAAAGCATGACCTAGACTTGATGTCCCAGCACCCTGACCAGCCAAGTCTTGCAGGTGTCCAGTGCTGGGGAATCCACCACTTCCCTGGGGAGATTATTCCAATGGCTGATTGCTCTCATTGTGAAAAGTTTTCCTCTTGTGCCCAGCTGGAATACTGGAACACAGTGATAAGGTCTCCCCTGAGCCTTCTTTTCTAAGGGCTGAACAAGCCCGGCTCTCTCAGTGTTTCCTCATATACTGCCCAGTCCTTTGACCCCCTCTGTAGCCCTTCTCTGGCCCCTTTCCAGCCTGTCCACTTCTGGTTTGTATAGCAGGGACAAAACTGAACACAGTATTCCATGGGTGGCCTGTCAAGAGCCAAGAAGGGTGGGACAATGACATCTTTATCTCTGATGATGATGATGCACTTGTTCAGGTAACCCAGCATGCTGTTGGCTTCCTTTGCTGCAGCAGCACACTCGTCACTCATATGGCACTTGCTGTTCACCAGGACCCCTGGTCCCTTTCCACAGATCTGCTGCCCAGCCGGATAGATCCCTGCCAGTGCTGCACTCTTGGGTTGTGTTTATCCTTTCTCACACACATATAGTGCACCCAGAGTTCTCATGTCTGATATATACTGCGCTGAGTGAAAGGAAAATTGGTCTTTTTTGATTGTCAGAAAGTACATGGAGATCATGGGTCCAAAATGGTCCTCTGTTCCTGGAACACAGATGGCATGAATCAGCCTGTCTGCTCTGAAACAAGACAGTCATTCTTGTGCTAACAGATTATTTAGATATTAAATTGGGACAGGTCAGAAACTAATGTTGGCATTCATACAGGTGACTGAGTCTCAGGAAGACCTATACCGAGAAATACTGATAAACAGTAGGCATTATTAAATGGTATTAAAAATATCTTGAATTTGCCTCTTTCTTCCAGCTTCTCCTGTTTTTCCCCTCTGCCTTTGCTCACGTCCCTTGCTTCTTGTTCTCTCTTCCCCAGACAATAAAGTTTCTTTCCAAGATGCTCAGTGAATTCATCCCATGGCATTTGAGTTCCACCAAGTTTTAACTAGGCCTCTGTGTCCAGCTGAGTCCCTCCCAGGGGTGGCAACTGAAGACAACTGAGGAGATCAATCACTAACTAGGAAAGTTTTTAGTCTCAGGAGTGAGTCTCATCCCAGAAGACCTTGTTAGCTCCAGTCAATTGCTCATAGTTTTTTACTGAAGACAAATACTCCGTTGTCTGAAGGCAGGATTCTATCAATACAAATGTAGGTAAGAATGGGAACACAGGACCTCCTGATGTGACACCCTTGCTAAATCAGAGCTGGAGAAAGCTTGGGTTTTCCAGAACTGTCTGAACCTTCCTGGGGCTGTCAGGACCTTGTGCTGGGTTCATTCGGCCAACGTGCACTTGCAAATTGCAGGTTCCTTTCCTTAACCCTGGTCGGGAAAAGCATAACCTTATTTAATATGTCCCAGCAGCAAGGACCAAAAGCAGCACAGATCGCTTCTCTGCAAGAGACAGACATCATAGGTAGTATTCCTGGATCGTGTAAATTACACATTCCTACCAAATCAGGCTCAATGGTTCAAATCACATGCTCCAGTGTAAACCAAACGATATCCCCACCAGAATGAGCTGGCCAGGATGTCCTCCTGTATCTTGTAGCATAAAAGGGCAATGAGTGGCCTGGAAACCCTCAGACTAAACCTCCTCTTCTCCACCATTACCAGTACATAAGGAGGTACATTAAAAATTGCTCCTTTTCTATCACTGTGTTGATTCCCTTTTTGTCACCAGAATCTACAAGTAAATGTTAGGTGCTTCACTGAGACGGGAATGGTGCCATGCCATTCTGAGCTACAGACTCCATCCCCTTTCCAGTTCCAAAGCACTGCACTGTGAGACTGTGCCCAACACACGGCATAGCAGAACCTGGTCAGGAACAGCCTTTTTTCAGTCTAGGCCCCATTAAAGTTGTCAAAGGAGAAAGCAATTAGAGGCCTTACATGACACTTACTGGTAAAACTCAACTGTGTTCCAAGCAAAGAAGAGTCCAGAGTCTTGCACTTAGTGATGCTGGCCTGACTCACACCTCTATTCGCAGTAGCCTAGCTCATTATTCAAGCCCTAAAACTTTTGCTCAAGTGTCTTATACATTGCACTGCTTGTCACAGCACATTTTGTAAATATTATTGTTATGCCTTGGATTATCCCTTCTACCCTTTGTCAATGCTATCCATTGTCTTAAGCATGTTATCCACACTCCTGTCTGATGTTATCTCACTGCTGTCTCCAACTCCTTGTGACAACACAGTCCCTCAATCAGTCTGTTGCACCAAATACAGTTCTTAGTTTTCTGACATGTGTTACTCAGCTTTGGTGTCCCTTGCTCCAGCTGTTGTCTGAATTAATGTAGTAAATCACAGCCTTTCCTTTGCTTGCTCCAAAGCAGTTTCAGCTTGCACATTCCACATTGCAACACTCTACAAAACATCAGTATCTAACCCATTGCCCCATCAAGCACTTTCACCCCACCCACTGTTCTGGTATGGTCATTACTTGCTAAGATACTGTTGGTCCTGATCATGAACTATGAACACTGATCGCAAACTGTGTGAGCAGGTAGCCAGCTGTCTGAACTGGTCTTTCCCTCTTCACCAGACCCCTGGTAAGCTACATTTATGCCAAGCCTGTCCCTCAGTGACATTCTGTCACCAATAGTTTGCAGATGCCTGACAGCAGTGCAGCATCTTCTTTGCTTCACTGCATCCACAGTGACTCTTAGCTGCTGAAGTTCTTTTTGCTGGGTATCCGGTGCGGCAGGGCTGGGGGAGATGACTTCAGGCCGCTGCTCTCTGCTGTTCCTGCTGGTTCACAGGCAAGAAGCAGCTTGCAATGAATGGTGTTGGGCAGTAGATGGAAGCAGTAGCCTGAATATGTGCTGCAGGCACCATCTCCAGAGACAAAAGCACCAAATGCCAAAGATGCTGCTGCAGAAGGGATTGCTGGGGGAGTGGGACTGGGGGCGACAGGGGCAGTTCATCAGGCTTGAGTTACAGTGCCACAAGCACTGCTGGAGTTATTTCTGAAGGTGGCTTGGAGGATGTCTGGGAAATTCCCTGGCAGTGGAAAATAGTGTGGCTACAACATTGACTTTTAACTCCTTCCTTAGTTTTCATTCAGTTTTGCATCATAGCTAACCTGGTCCAGCCTCATATTTTACCTGCTACCCCAATCTTTATGAATGCTGCCTATTCTGGTACATTCATTTTGACTTTGACTCATTGTCTAGCCTGTTCCATATGTATTTTCTCAGAAGGCTGAATATCCCACACCCTGGTCATATCAAACATGACCCACAACCTAGTATCTCTATTTAGAATCCATACCTTCCATCTTAAGCAACTGATTTATGCTTTAAACTAGTCTTTAGGTCATAACACACTGCTCCATTCTGATCTGATTCATACTTGTCACTGACTTCCTTGTCTGCTCCACCTTGTCAGCCTAACACTTAGCCTGTGTGGTGCCTACGTGAAACAGCAGCAGGTAATAAATAGTCAGTGGGCCATATAAAGCCTGATAGTCTCCCTGTGACATCCCTGATGTGAGCCTCCTGTAGGCAGCACACCTCTCGGGGGGGCACATCAGGCTGGCAAATGGGTGCCTCTGTACCTCTCCGAAGAGAGTTTCCATGAATGGAACCGCAAGCACTGCTGAAGTGATGTGAAGGTAAGAGGAGGACTTTTTGATGGGTAAACACCTTCTTCCAAGGAGGAATGAATCCACTGGTATTTCAACGTCTACAGCAGGCAGGTGAACTACACTGAGCAACACACCTAGGCTTCGGAGCTGCTTGTTGACATGCACTTACAGAAGGAAGAGAGAAACAGACGTGGCTATGGAATGATCCATCCGACCTATTTTAGACCTTTTTGTCTCAATGACAACAGTAATACCTGGAAATGCCTGCATATTGATATTCCCAAGAAAAGAGACAAGCCAAGTATATTTTATATTAGACTAAACTGAGAGCTGTCGAAACTTCAGCAGATGAATTCCAGCTTCTCAGAATAGTCTTCTAATGGTAAGATAGCTCAGGTACTTACTCTAGTTGAAGTCACAGGAAAACATAAGCACTGTGTTTGACTTAGGAGAATCACAGTCCCTTGCTTTGATTGCTGCTTTAGAGATTGAACAGATGTGTAAAATGAACTATTTGAAATGCTCAGATCTCACCAGGTTTACAGGCAGAACTAATGCTGGCCAGGACAGGAAGCACTGAATACATGTACTAAAGTGACACACTGGTTAACAATGTATTTTGCACTAAGAAAAAAAAGGTGAAATACTGCTCCGATTTGACCTGTGGAATTTCTCATCATAGTTAAAGTTGACAGTAATATGGTTACAGAGTTATATGTGTTTTAGCATTATAAACCTTCAGCCATGGTTTATATTACCACTTCTGGAGCTATAAAAGGCTTTAAATGAACAATATCCGGACTTTTTTTCAATGTCAATGAATTGTTTCATGAAGATGAATGTCCTCCCACCACTGAAAACCTAGTTTATAGTATGCTTTCCTGAGCTAATTCTGAGAACGGAGGAAGAGGTGGTTTGTTTCTTTCCTTTTAATATGAAATTCAATATTGCACTTGAGGAGCTTTAAAACAAGATGATAAAGCATTTCTTAGGTTAGATCAGATTAGATGGGAAGGGTTAAAGGGGAGAAATGTGCATTTTCCAATTTGAAAGGGGATATTTTTCTTTTCACTTTTGACCTGTAGAAGTTGAGAATTATCTACGAAAATCAGCTCATCAAATTGCTTAAAAAGGTGAATGGATGGAGAAACAGAAAAACAGGGGATGGGAGGGAAGAGGCACAGAGAAATACATCCCTCTAAAAATGTAATTCACCTTTCCTGAGAGCTTGATTGAGAATAACATCTATTGCTCTCTGGAAATACTTGTTTCATTCAGTGAATGTCTTGAGACTTTCTATGCTGGGAAAATGGAAAGGGGACAAAGCTCTACTCCACAGGCAGCACAGGAATGACTTGGTTGTACAGAACTAAGCCGAACTGCCTAAGTCATGCAGACACATCCTGGATATTCAGGATCTCCTGCAAGTTAAATGGAACTGGGCAACCCGCTCTTACATGGGCATCCAGCACCCATAGGTTTCAGTTATAATCTAGACTACTAATTATGAATCAGATATCAAAATATGATGTTGAAGTTATTCTTATATCTTCCATATGGTATACGATCTGAATGGAATAACGTTCTTCCTTTTATCCCTCTCATGCTTTTCCTTTATTATCATCATTTTTCCTTTCTTCTTTTCCACTTGCCATTATTCTTTTGTTCACTGCAGCTGTTCTCATTATTTCATTTAAAAAATATTCCATATATTTTCTTTTATTTTCTTTACTTTTTCTCTGAAACTTAATGCTGTGCCCTTTGCCATGAAGCAGAAAAACAGCACAGAATTCCAGGAATTCATTCTCCTGGGATTTCCAGCTACGATGGAACTTCAGATGTTGCTCTTTGTGCTATTCCTGGTGGCCTACATGCTGACCATCTTGGAAAATTTACTCATCATAATCTTGATAAAAACAAGCCATCAGCTTCACAAGCCCATGTATTTCTTTCTCTGCAACCTCTCCTTCCTGGAGGTTTGGTTCACCTCAGTCACTGTTCCCAAACTGCTAGCGAATTTCCTTGTTGAAAACAAGAATATATCTTTTGGAGGCTGCATGACCCAGCTTTACTTCTTCAGCTCCTTTATTTGTACTGAGTGTGTACTCCTTGCTGTCATGGCTTATGACCGTTGTGTGGCCATCTGTAATCCTCTGATGTATCCAGTCATCATGAACAACCGGCTCTGCATACAGCTGGCTGCATGCTCCTGGCTCATTGGTTTCTTGGCCTCCATGCTGAAAGTCGTTTTCATCTCTCAGCTGTCTTTTTGTGGCTCCAACGTCATCAACCACTTCTTCTGCGACATCAGCCCCTTGCTGAACATGTCATGTGCTGACATGACAATAGCTGAAATAGTAGATTTCATCCTGGCCTTGCTTATCTTGCTGATTCCCCTCTCCATCATGATTATCTCCTACATATGCATCATCAGCACCATCCTGAACGTCCCCACTGCCCAGGGGAGGAAGAAAGCCTTCTCCACCTGTGTTTCTCACCTTACTGTAGTCATTATCTTCTTTTCAGCCACCCTGTTCATGTATGCCCGGCCCAAGAGAATCCACTCTTTTGACTTAAACAAGCTGGTGTCAGTTGCATACACTATTGTGACACCCATGCTCAACCCCTTCATTTACTGTCTGAGAAACCAAGAAGTTAAGGAGGCTTTGAAGAAGATATTCAGACTGTCCTCCATTAAGATATTTCCTTAGAAATAGAAATTAGAGAGAGAGTGTAAGTGTAAAAGTTAGAAGGAAAGGTTTTCAGATTTAGGTTGTATTCAGAACTGTATTATGCTGTGTGCAGTAGCTGACGGCTAAGGTGAGATGCATGTGCCGAACATGCCTCATGTTTTCAGAACCTTGCCTATTCTGCTCCATCTGTGAATGTGATGCTAAAAGGAAGATTCTCTTCTGCAGTTCCTGGGTCATATCTGCCTATTCAAAAGGAGAGGTCTCAGGCACTCCACAGGATTTCATATTCTGCAAGAATCCTGTACTTGGGACTGAATCAATCCTCATGGAAGAGAGCAGAAGAAAGTGTTCACAGTGGGATGGGAGAAGCCCAAATTTTAAGGAAGGTTGAAATAAACAAATAAATTGATGACTTTCTATACTGGTCACTGCAAATGAAATAACTTTTTTCTCCCCATTTTTAGCATGTATTCTTTAAATTCTGTTCTTATAAATTCTGCTGAAGTCATTGCGAATTAGTTGGAATATGAATGAACAATCAAACTCTACTATGTATATGTACCGAACTATGTACATGTACTGTAAATTATATATGAATTTACATTTATTTTCCTTTCTTTTCTCAATAAATAATATATAGTCAAGTATTAACCATGTAGATTTTTTCTCAATTTTGAGTATCATAGAATATATTGAATATTTGTATATAGAAAGCATTAAACCCCTAATATTCTGATCACATGTGCTGAGATAAGATAAAAAAAAACCAACAGCAATAGCAACAAATGATGTGAGACATCAGAATATCCTTAGATGGAAGAAAAGCTCCTCACAGACAGAGTTGTCAAGTCATTCATCTGGGCTGTCTCTGGGGTGCTTGTGTGAAAAAAAACACTTGCTTCTGAACTGATACAGGAGTATCTAAGGATGCTTCTACATTATTAATAACTTTACCGCCACTTCATTCCAAAGTTGTGATTCCCAACTGTGTTCCCAAGTCACTGCATGTATGTTTGTTCAGGGTTGAGTTGCTTGGGGTTTTTCAAGCTAAGTGACTTATACTATTGCCAGGCGAGGGAGAGAAGAAATAATTTGTTTCTTTGATTGGTCCCATTGGAAGAATCAACCAAATGCCCAGGTGAAGTCTGCAGGAAAATGACGGAATACTAAACAGATTTCATGGCACAGGCTCTCTGAACTCCAAGCAATTCGTTCAACATCGGTACAAGGACTCAGACTTGTAAGTGAGATTGAAGCATTTACTAACGTAGTATTTCCTATAATAAATATTAATAACTCTTTCTTTAAGTCTGCTGAGTAGTATGTTGGCTAATGAAGCTGGTGAGAAGGAACTATGGCAGGAGAGATCACTTCCCTGTCAGCGTGTTCTAATGAAATCTTTTCATTGAGAAGCCACACAGCAAATCTCATTTCTCACAGAATGTCTCTGAATTTTCATGCAAAGAAAGTGAAGCAGTGTCTTTCAACCAAAGATACTTTTTATCAGTCTTCCCTTCCATTTCTCTTCCTTCCTTCCCTTCCCTTCCTACTCTAACCCTAATTCTTCCCTTCCCTAACTCTAACCCTTCTCTTCCCTTTCAAACTCTTCAGCAATGTGAGATAACGTAGGGAGTTTTCAAATGGGATTTTGGATGAAGTCTGCAATTTCTGGACACATGGTCTATGGAACACAAAAGCTCTATTTAAGCTTATTGTTTTAATGATGTTAAAGTTACAGCTTGAATTCTAACCTTTAATTAAAATTCCAACTTCACAAAAGAAGAAGCCATTGATGAGGATTATGTAAATGCCTTTATGTAAATACTTCTGCTGGTATTGAGAATATCTTACTACTTTAAGAAGGATCTTTGGTGACTTATTTCCGGGCAAGTCTGTTCACAAATGCAGAAATCAGTTCATTGTACAAGTTAAAAATCACTAGCTAAAACAGATATTGCCCTCTAGAAGATCAAGGAGAAGTTGGGCATTATGTCACTGAGAGGATTCAGGATTGCTGTCATTTTCTTCTAAATACCTTTGTCTTGGAATAATTTAATGATTATTCAATGAGTATTTACAGCACTAGAAATACTAATATGGACTGCAGTGTGAAAGGAATGTAAAACAGCTGGCGGGGAGAGAGAAAGAGGGAAGTGTTCTAATGTATTATCATCACAAATAGTAAGTCACTAATGTCATTGTCTTTACAGAGGTAGATGGGAGACACGGCGGTGAGCAATCACAGCATGGTCAAAGAATTCATTCTCCTGGGATTTCCCATTTCTCCTCATCTGCAGATTCTCTTCTTTCCAGTACTCCTCATTGCATATCTCTTCATTTTAGCAGAAAATATGATCATCATCCTGACTGTCTGGACAAACTATAACCTTCACTCCCCCATGTATTTCTTTCTGAGTAATTTGTCCTTTCTGGAGATGTGGTATGTGACAGTCACACTCCCCAAGACAATACTGAGCTTTGCGTCAGTGACAAAGGGAATCTCCTTCATGGGATGCATGACACAGCTGTACTTCTTCCTCAGCCTGGGCAACACTGAGTGTCTCCTCCTGGCTGTCATGGCATACGATCGCTATGTTGCCATTTGCAAGCCTTTCCATTACTCTACTATCATGAGACGCACTGTCTGTGTCTACCTTACTGCTGGATCTTGGTTGACTGCTTTCTTAATTTCTGGATGCAAAGTATTTTTTGTCTCTCGGCTGACATACTGTGGACCCAACATAATCAACCATTTCTTCTGTGATGTTTCTCCTCTCTTGAACTTAGCCTGCACAGATTCAGAAAGAGCTGCTCTCATGGATTTTGTGGCTGCCTTATTTATTCTCCTGACGCCTCTCTCTGTGGTGATCCTATCTTACATCTACATTATCTTCACTGTCCTTCACATTTCATCTGTACGAGGTCGCCAAAAAGCCTTCTCCACCTGTGCGTCTCACCTTATAGTGGTCATTGTCTTCTATGCAACAAGCATTTTCATCTATGTAAGGCCCAAAACACTTCCAAGTAATGACACAAACAAAATCATGTCTGCTTTCTATGCTGTTGTTGTTCCTCTCTTTAATCCCATCATTTACTGCTTGAGGAACAAGGAAATGAAGGATACTCTTCAAAAGATCTTGCTAAGAAAAAGACTTTCCTTGCAAAAACATTAGCAGGCTTTATGACAAAAAGATTGTGTAGTTCAGAAAACCAAACAGAAATAATTGGATCTTATGATTGAATCACTTAATGAAAAACTCTGGTTTGTGCTTCAGAAGAAGCGTCCCGGTTTCCAGCACTGCTGCCTTTCAATCTCCTGCCTCACGTGCTTTGCCATAGGAAGGCTTCTGTAAGTGCCGGCATGAGAACCCCAAGAGTTTCCAGGACAGAAACAAGTGAGCGCAACAGAAGCCTCACTTCAAGAGCTGGTGGCATCCGTGCAGGCAGGGGATGTGCTCCTGCCTCATTCCTGTGGCCTTGCTTGTGGCCAAGGAGTCAGGAAATGGGCACCGCTCTGGTGCTTCTCTTCCGCATGCCCAAGGACTGCCACGGGAGAGGACATGGCACAACCTTTCCTCTTGCTCTTGCTCCCCCCACCTCTCTCTGAGGGAAGGCCATTGTTGTGTGCAGATGGGCTTCTGCTGGGAGGCTTGGACCCTTCTGCAGCACTAACAGTGCTCTCTGGGACACCTGTGCTGGGCTCATGTGCCTCATCCCCTCTCTGTGCTGCCCCTGTGTGCTCCTCAGGGAACATCAGGAGCATGTCTGGGGCCTGGTCTCTCCCCATTGTACCTGAGCCCTGTTGTGTCACTGTGGTCCCAGCACCTCCTCAGCAGAGGAGATGTGCAGAAACTATTGTGCAGTGACCACAAGTCCCCAATCCACATTGCGCTGTGCTGCTTAATGGTGAAGCCGTGAATGCAGGAGAGGAGTGGAGTCTGTGAAAAAGAGGTGGGATGGGGAGAAGGTGTTTTAGTTTTGTCTCACACAGAAAAAACAAACTAAAACCAAACCCAAACCCAAACCAACCCCATTGTGTCCCTGCCTCATCAAGCCTATGACAATTTCAGACTGCAGAGACCAGAATCTATAATTTGCAGATCAATTAATTTGAACTGCATCTGTGCAGGGCTCTGGCTTCAGCTCTTTTGCTTATGTATGAGGCTCTAGAATCATTTGAGACAACAGAACCATAACCCTTCAAGTACAGAGATTCAGCCTTTCTCTGGATCTGATCTCGCTAAAGGCTGCATTTCCCTCTGCATCAAAAGGCTTCTCCAGATGCACCCCGCTAAGTTACGGTTTGTGGGGTTTGCCATATGTTAGGCTTTTTGTCACAACTGAGAGGTTCTCCTTGTCCTCCTTGTAACTCCACTTCTGGTTGTTACAGGCTGATACAAGATCTCCTCTTAATCTTCTTCTCACCAGACTAAACAAGACCAGCACTGGTCTTAGTATCCATACTCTAAACCAGTGTTGGTCTCTGCTGAGCTCCCTCCCTTTTCTCTCAGCCCAACCCAAGTTATGGTGAATGACTGTCAAACCCTCTGCTCCAAGGCTTTGGGATTGTGACTCTTTGGTGGTTGCTTTTTCCCTCTGCCCTTAGATACCAGTTAACATGAGCTGGGTTCAGTGTCTCAGACAAAACCTTACACATATGCAGAGTTTCTTACTTCTACTCTGTATGGAATCACAGAGGAAACAATAACATCCTCCCTCTTTCTGTGATTGCTTCCACTGGGATTTCCTAGATCAAACCTATTGAGACACTGAACGTAAATAATGTGTCCGATTTATCTGTGTGGGTATAAAAACTGACACAACAGTCTGCACTTCACCTGTTCCCTATTGATCATATTCTCCAGGATCAACGAAGGCAGTGGATTCCACTCCGAATTCCCACTACAGAAGGTTGAGACCAGTTTTGTTTTTATAAGCATAGGCTAAGGCATTCTTGACTTGGAAGAGATAATCTGAGTTAGCTACAAACAAACCAGACCCAGAGCTATAAGGAGTTTATACTTATGCTGTATGTGGGATGCTGTGTGTATGTTTGCCTCTCCATAAGCTTTATGAAGCTACAAGTCTCTTCAGAGCTAGCCATAGATACCTCTAATGGCATTCGTCAGACGTATTTGCCTTCTTTTTATATGAAATCATATATATCCTTGTGGAACTTCCCAGTTCATGGGATACACATGGCATAACTTTAGAAATGCATAGGTGTAGAAACAAAAACATTGTCAATGTAAATGTCTATCTAAAAGCTCATAACCTAACTTCTCTTCACACTGGATGGACAATATGATAGCATGATTCATCTGACTTCTTTTAGCCTTGTGTCTTAGCTGAGATAGGACTGGGAGTTCTTATTGATTTCCATGAAGTATGAAGTTTAAAGCATGCTGACAGCTTTACTATGAACACTGCTGAATTGAGTACATGAATTTCACGCAATTCATTTCTAGAAACTCAGCAAGAAAGTGCCTGAATTTTTACAGTCTTAAGTGTGTTGTAGCATATCGATATGAGTGTAAGCCTGTCTGGTTAACTTTCAATGATTTAATTTATTGCAGGTCAATAAGGCTCATCTTTCCCCTACAGAATGGGTGGGAGGAATGAAACCAGCGTCAGGTATTTCATTCTCCTGGGTTTTCCCACCACTCCTGAACTGCAGCTACTCCTCTTCTTTGCTTTACTTCTAGCATATTTATTAACTGTGTTGGAAAACTTCCTTACCATTCTCATCATCCGAACTAACCCCAGTCTGCAAAAACCCATGTATTTCTTCCTAGGAAACCTGTCTTTCTTAGAGATCTGGTATGTTTCTGTCATTGAACCAAAGATGCTTGCAGATTTCCTCTCACAAGACAAATATATCTCCTTCCAGGGGTGCATGACACAGTTGTATTTCTTTGTGACTTTCGTTTGTACTGAGTATATTCTGTTAGCTGTTATGGCCTACGACCGCTTCCTGGCTATATGCAAACCTCTCCAATATTCACTCATCATGACTCATCAGGTCTGTACTCAGCTGGCAGCTGGCTGCTGGATGTGTGGTTTCATCACTTCTTCCATCAAGCTGAGCTTTATTGCCCGGCTCTCATTCTATGACGCAGAGAAAATCAATCACTATTTCTGCGACATTTCACCCCTACTGAGCATCTCCTACAGCGACTCCTCTTTGTCTGAGCTAGTAGACTTTGTCTTGGCTCTGATGGTCATCATGGTGCCCCTGTGTACTGTGGTCATCTCCTATATTTGCATCATGTTCACCGTGTTGAAGATCCCTTCTTCTCATGGGAGGCAAAAGGCCTTTTCCACCTGCAGTTCCCACTTGACTGTAGTGATACTGTTCTACTCCACCACTCTTTTCACTTATGCCCACCCTAAGCTCATGTACACCTACAGTGCTAACAAGTTGGTATCAATCCTGTACACAGTAGTTGTGCCACTTCTGAATCCCCTTATATATTGTCTTAGAAATAAAGAAGTCAGGTTTGTCCTGAGGAAGACCTTTACTTGCACAAGATACACCTAAGAAATTAACCAAAGACTTCTGGAGAAGGTGCTTTGCTCACAAAGATCAACTGGCAGTGCTGATGAACCAAAGTCAGGAGGCCCATGATGAAGTGAACTCTTCTGTTCATGCAACCAGGGACCATATTTCTTGAACTAGACCTCGGTAAATCTGAGTTTTACCTATGTACATACTACAGTTTGTTGTTTTGCTTCTTTGTTTTTCCCCTAGGATTCTACGCTGCCTACCTTTCTTTAAAGTCTTCAGCTGAATGACTGTTCCAGTTTTAAAGAGGAGGTTTGTCAATGACAGAAACTGAACCCCAGATTTTGTTTACCCTAGATATATTGTTAGGCCCAGAAAACTTTGGATGGGATTGTAAAAGGCATGTAAAATGCTGATATCCACATCTGATTCATTTACTTTGAGATTCTGGTATTGTCCCTGGAAAGAAGTAGGCAGTGGAAAAGGATGAATAAACTTTCTTAGATACCTGATTTGGGATAAAATGAAACATCCTCAGGAGTCAATTCTTCTAATGTAGCAATAGAGGGTATTCAGCATGAGTAGCTGATGCTGTGGCATAGATACAGTGTCACTTGGACTCAGTCCCTGGTACCCTGAATAGGTTTATTGTACCCAGGGCACACCAAATAATTCACTCCAAGAAGAAATGCAGACACAGCTGACAGGATAGATCACTTCACTGTTTCCTTCAGTCTGCATTAGCCCCGGATCCAGCAGTACGTCAGCAGGAGTCGTGCTGTTAAAGCCTGACCCATAGACTGCAGTCCAAGTCTTCCCATTGAGTGTGAAGGAGTCTAGAGACACAGCTGATGCATCTGAGTTAAATACTGATCATCCGTGAGAAAATCTGACAAAAGGTCTCTACTCCATGCTCTGGATATCACAGTGATTCAGAATGTTTCATATTCTGTAACAAATATTAAATATCTGTCAGCTGAATGCACGTGACCATGTTAAACCTGGGTTTGAGTTTATAATTGAGCCCTTCATTTCTGATATGGACTAGCACACCAGCACATTCCGCTCTGTACTAGCAGACTGCCATGGATACAATGCATCCAAACCAGACTTCTTGAGGAACTTGATCACAATTTCAAGGAGAGGTGTCAAGAACAGCTTGAAGTGGCCCATACTAGGAAGCTATCAACAGAAATGTGAAGTGCTGGCTGTGTTCCAGGTATTAATAGAAAATGTGCTACGACAGTGGATAATTTATGCAATATGAATCTACAATACACTGTGAACAGTTCCATGGGAAAGGAGGCAAAGAAAATAAACCCAGTAGTTCTTTAGTTTTGTGTTTGAGAGCAGGAGCCCCAGAAAGAGTTAGATATATCAGCATGGATTCCCCCTAAAACACATCAAAATTAGACATCTTAGTCTAACGACTAATGAGACATCTAAGCACTTACCCTAGGCACTTTCACTATTCATGGACACATATTATCATCCCCAGGAGATATTTTTTCTACACAGCTTGAATGTTTGCCTTCAACATATAGATGGCATGAATCATTCTCCAACAGTGCCTATTTCTCCCATGCATTTTAAAGATAGCCTAGATCAGACTGGTACATTACTTGTGGTTTAACTGCAGCAGGCAGCTAAGCCCTAAACACCCCCTTGCTCACTCCCCACTCAGTGGTATGGGTGAGAGAATCAGAAGGATATAAGTGATAAACCTTGTGGGTTGGGATAAAGACAGTTTAATAGGTAAAGCAAAGGCTGTGTGCACAAGCAAAGCAAAATAAGGAATCCATTCACTACTTCCCATCAGCAGGCAGTTGTTCAACCATTGCCAGGAAAGCAGGGCTTACTTGGGAAGACAAATGCTGTCATTTCAAGTGTCCCCCCCTTCCTTCTTCTTTCCTCTAGCTTTTTTTGCTGAGCATCAAGTCGTATGGTATGGAATATCCCTTTGGTCAATCAGAAGCAGCTGCCCCAGCTGTGTCTCCTCCCTGATTCTTGCCCCCCCCCCACCAGCTTACTCACTGACATTGTACAAGCACTCTTCAGCAGTAGCTAAACCATTAGCTAAACATTCCTGTGTTACCAACACTGTTTTCAGCACAAATCTGAAATATAGCCCCATGCAAGCTACTATGAAGAAATTTAACTCTATCTCAGCCAGAATCAGTAGAGTGTCAAGCCCACTGCATCCTTACTACAATATATTGAAGTACACCAACAAAAACATAAGCTATTTATTTCCTTATTTCAGTTTTGCATCTATAAAGTGAAAACTATAGCATTTCAGTATTCCTTAGTGAGCTTTCCTTCGGAATATTAAATTTTGCAAGATGTGTAGCTTATCCAATACAGTGGTGTTCAAGGCCAGGTTGGACAGAGCCTTGGTGGAATGGTTTAGTGGCAGGTGTCCCTGCCCTTGGCAGGGGGGCTGGAACTGGATGATCTTAAGGTCCTTTCCAACCCTGACTATTCTATGATTTTATGATTTGGCTACACATTGATTGGTTTTAAAGCATTGATCTGAAGGTGATTGCTTTGAAATGATGTTCAGAAAATCCTTCAGATACACTGTGAAGAGGATTACCATCCAGTTGTTATGATTTTTTATATCATAATAATGATGTAGTTAGATAACCTGAAACAAATAATCAATTACCTATTCAACATAGGTACCTAAGTGTTCTTAGGGAAGTAGAGAACAAGTATCAGACAAACACAAACCTTCTGAGAATGCAAGTACTCTGTGGTGTCTAAAGGTTTATTTCTGGAGGCTTTCCTAATGAAGACTTCTAAATTCAAGGTTAGGTGCCTTTAGAGTATTGTAAATAAATCACCTCCCAGAAGTAATGTACATAAGACCAGGAGCGCAATCTTTGCTCTTGAGAACCTTACCATCCCCCTTCATCTTATCATCTGCATCTGGGAGCTGATGGGAATGCACGCAAAAGTCAAATAGTCTGGCCAGAGAAGGCATTGATCCATCAGGAGTCACAAAATTTGAGCAGCTTTTCTTTCGAGAAGAGAAGCAACTATTTCATGTAGATTTCTTCAAAACCACCCTCCAAAACAAAGATCATTTCATATAGTCTACTATAACCGGGATGCTTCCGTGCTGAAAGAAGAATGCCCTCGCACACTTCCTGTCTGATCAACAGAGACAGACAATCCAGAGACGTCTTCAGATCTCAGGTGAATCAAAAATCTTACTGACGTGCCCCTTTCGCTGGCTATAACAGCATCCCAGCAGCTTCATTCTTAGTTGTGGTTTCTGGCGGCTGGATTAAAAAAGCCTTTTGCGGCAACAGCACTTATGTAATGCTGTAGTGATTAGCAATTAGTAATTAGTGATTAGCAATGCCGTCGTACTGTGTTAAAAATCAATTCATTGGTTTAAAAAGATTAGGCACATGAGGGTGGTTATAATGTATCTAATGGAAATCACAACAAAGCAAACAAAATACCAGCAACTGGGTGGGGATTCGTGCCACTCAGCTTTATATATCTATGTACATCTTCATAAATATATAGTTAGCTATGACTGAGCTGGACTTCCCTTTCGGTCAGTGGAGAGAAACAGAAAATCCTAGAACAGGATTTATAACTTCTATGGTAAATATTCTCAAGTGGGAGTGTTTCTTTCCAGCCACTAAATTTAAAGGTAGTCTAAATTATTAGTTATAATGTAGGCATCAACCCAGGGTATATATTCAAGCATAGGTGAGATGACACCCGACTTGTGAAAGCAAAATGACTAAATATAATTGAAAAGGATTTGTTTGAGATATTCTGTCAATGAATACTGCTTTGAACATCCGGTGTGAAGTAAAATAGAGAAAACGTATTTAAGAAAGTACAACATTTGAACTTTTTCTTCCAAGGACTTTTAAAACCTCAGTTTCTCACCTAAAGAACTGTTGTCCTTTCTATAGCAATAGCTTTATTTTACAATTATCCACCCTTTTTCATGCATTTCTTGGCTCATGTATTTTTTAAATTGTTTTGCATCAACTGAAGAAGCATTTTCATTTGTTCTTATGTTGAGGGGAGGGTGTCTTTCTTGGGTTAGCTACAATCTTAAGGTGTGATTTTTCTGACTAGTTACATCTGAAATAGCTGTTTAGACTAACTTGAGAATGAAATGCCTGTTTCTTGGTTGCTTGTAACGTAGACCTTTAAAATAGGTTGGATGAGCGGCATGTAAATGGAAAGTCCTTCTTTCCACTGAAGAGAATATAACAGAGTAAATGGTTCATCTGTAAATGAATATACTAGAAAAAACTTCAGATGTGATACATGAATCAATTTTCCATTGTTTTCCATCTTTATTTTTCATATTTCTCATGTTTCAGGTATCTTATTATTTATCTTATCCTTCTAATTGCTTCTCCAGGCAAAGTATCTGAAATTCACTGCAGCTTAATTTCTTATTTGAGCATTATCTGAAAGGAAACATGGAAAACCATACCAAGGCAACTGAGTTCATTTTGACTGGGTTCAAGTCTTACCCAGGATCACAACTCCTCCTCTCTATTCTCTTCTCAGCAATGTATGTTGTCACTGTGGTAGGAAATGCCTGCATGGTCCTCATCATTAGAATGGACCCGAAGTTGCACACTCCCATGTACTTTTTCCTAGAGAACCTGTCCATCTTGGACATCTGCTATTCTTCTGTCATCACTCCCAAAGCAGCACTGACATTCTCACTGGGCAGAAGAACAATTTCCTACAATGGCTGTGCATCTCAAATGTTCTTCTTCTCTCTCTTTGGTACAACAGAAGCCTTCTTCCTTGCTGTGATGGCTTATGATCGCTTCAGCGCCATCTGTAAACCACTGCTGTACCAAATCATCATGAATAAAAGACGTTGTGTTTTCATGGTGGGGGGCTCTTATCTATCAGGCTGCATCAACTGCACGATCCAGACAGGCTTTACATTCAATCTGTCCTTTTGTGGGCCCAAAGAAATAAACCACTTCTTCTGTGATGTTCCTGCAGTGATGCATGTCTCCTGCTCAGACACACTTGTCAATGAAATAGTCATGCTGGCTCTATGCGGATCAATTATTGTGGGCACTGCCTTGGTGGTTTTTATCTCCTATGGCTATATAATCATGACTATTGTCCAAATGCCATCAGCTGAGAGCAGGCACAAGGCCTTCTCCACTTGCTCTTCTCACATGCTGGCTGTCGCCTTGTTCTTTGGGGCTGTTTTCTTCATGTATGCTCAGCCTGGGGCCACATCTTCACCTGACAAAAGCAACACCATCTCTATACTCTATACTATTGTTATTCCCATGCTAAACCCTTTCATCTACACCCTCCGAAACCAGGGGGTAAAAGGGTCTCTGAAAAGACTGTTAAAAAGGAAAGGTTTTCTTTAGTATCTTTACTGAAGGCAACAATGACCATAGTGTCCAATTCACTACAGACAGATAGATGTTTAGAATGTAAAACAAGGGACATCAGGGCTTGCTTTCAACACTCTCTTGTGAATTACTTAACATTGGTGTAATGAATGAATGCAGGGGTATAAAAGAAATCTAGAAGAATTAGATCACATGAAGGTCAGGATTCATCTAATCAGATGTGGACATTTACAATCCATCTGAGCTGTAATACAGAATCCTTTTATAACTATTCAGAAGGCACAAGCATTTTAAGGAAGTCGTTAATCCAACTGTGTATTAGGACATAAAACTCCAGCTCTGGCAGTGCCTTATTCTATGCATTGGAACACAGCCAGTTCAGATGGAGATATTCTCACTGCAAACATACAAAGACAAATTAGAGTGGACTGAATTATTTCTTTGCCTGGGACTCCTCAGGTTTAAAGCTATTTTTTTTTCTTCAATTTTGCTTTTAATCACTTCTCTTAGAAATGAGTGGAATCACTGAAATTCAGGTTCCAACCATCAAGCATTGATGGGCAATTGAAATCTTGTGGCTGAAGTGCTCTGTTCTGGGTCCACGTGTTTGTGTGCATTGCATGAGTGTTTTCAGCAGGATGGAAGCTATTTCTCTGCGATAAATAAGCTGAGAGCATAACTCTCTGACATAGTCTGAAGAGAATATGTGTAAGTTCAGCTTAACAGCTGCTTGCACTGGTAAAAATATGCATTTCAAAAATACCAACTTAAACTTCTGTAGCACGTGTCTGAAGCGCCACTTCTGGAGTTATCATGGGAGCACCATCATACCAGAGGCCTACTCAGTTCTCATTATATTACAGTGTGAGTTAAATACCAGGCAGGGCTGACTAGAAATCAGAAACTACCTTTCAGAGAAAGTAATTATTTAAATTAATTGTTCCTACTTGAAAGAAATAATATCACTTTAAAATAAATCAATTACTACCCATAGTTGCCTCTTTCTCTCTTACCTATACCATAAGCTCAAATGCAGATGCCTATATTCCCATTCCTACAAAGCCATCCTAAACTAGTGGAGAAAATACCAGAGGAATATCCCTCTGTGTTGACCATAAACATTTCACTAACCATGTACCATAGGTATTTCTATGAGTTTTTTCTACCGGCTACTATTGCAACTTCAGGGCCCACTGGTCTTCCAAAGGATCTAAACTAGTATGTAAAGACATTGGGATGGAATGCAGCTTCAATGTAAGGTATCTATGTTCACCATACAGCGGAGGTCTCTAAACCTGAAGGTTAATATTTTCTAGCAAGCTATTTGGTTCACCCTGCTATAGGCAAGTCTCAGCCAGAGGTAACTACCTACTACAGTTGGTAGCTAAAACTCAGTAGTTACACACTTGACCTAGGCACCAGAAATGCCCCTGACATTGTTTAATTTAATAATACAGATAAAGCTTGCACACGCAAATCATAAATGATACTTCAGCGAAAAGTATGAGATTGCATTTTCAGCTATCTCATTTTTCTCTGATTCTCAGCCAAATACTAAGCTGTTGGTCTAAACTGAACAACTGTTTGACGTTACCAGATCCATTACAGATCCTAGTGCTCTGAAGGGGAAGAGCAGAGATCCTGCCACAGGCAGGTACCACCCTCGGCTCTTCTAAGGACCCGAGATAAGGAGCTGACAACTCCGGCAGCTTTGTGTGAAGCAAAGGCTCCCCCAGCTGCCTGCAGGTGGACAGTGGTTGCCCCTCAGTGCGTTCCGTCCCACCTCAGCAGAGACATCGAAACCGCAGTGCCAGAATTACATCCTCGGGGTAACGCGCTCCCCCACGACCCTGCGCTCTGGCGCTGGAGGGGTTAATGCGGTAGGCCGGGCTGGCCCTTTAAGCGCGGAAGCGCCGTGCGCAGTTGGCGTACTCGCGCTCCGCGCAGCCATGCGGGTCGTGGTGGGTGAGTGCGGGGTCTGCTGCGGCCGCGCCGGAGGGCGCCCGATGCGAGGAGCGGGGCCCGAGGGGCTCTGTGAGCGGGGCGAGCCTGGGCTGAGGGCGCTGCGGGCAGAGGTTGGAGCAGCCCGGAGTGAGGACGCGGTGCCCGGACACGGGGAGCGGAGCTTTCGGGGCTCTGGGTCAGGGTTAGCAGCGAGCGGTGTGCCCTGGGTGTGGGGCCGCCTGTGCAGGCGTTGGGCGCAGGTCCGTGACCCGCTGTCTGTCTCCTAGGTGGTGGGACTGGCTTTGTGGGCACAGCCCTGACCCAGCTGCTGCGGAGCCGTGGCCATGAAGTGACCCACGTCTCTCGACGGGCGGGCAAGGATCGGATCAGCTGGGTATGGGAGGGGAGCGGTCACAGGAGGGAGGATGGGCCAGGGCTGAGGAACAGGCCGGCTTGCCCCGGCCTGCTGTGGTATACAGGGAATCTGCAGCGGGGATCCTAGGTCCTGCGGGTGTACTCTTGGCCTCCTGGGTGCTCTGTGGCTTATAGTCACTGGGATGGGTTCTGCTGGAGCTCCGAGGAGCAAAACCATCTCCATTCATGCTTGTGCTTCAGGCAGTGTCATGAGGGAACTGCTTGGAGTTCTTAGGAGCCTGCAGTGCTTGATTGTTGGGAAAGCTTGAGCAGAGGGGAGGCCGGGTGTGTGATGTCCCTATTATCCTTACCTAGGAGCAGCTGTCCCGGTCTGGATTGCCCCAGTGCGATGCTGTGGTGAACTTGGCTGGTGAAAATGTCCTCAACCCTTTCCGCAGGTAACTTGGTCTCCCATGGTGCTGTTCCAAAGTGAAGGCAAGACAGGCCAGTGCTGACAGACGTGGAAGGGATCTGGGGAGGAAACTGTGTCCAGGAAGCACTTGGGTTACCTACACAACTGACATCTGGGTTCTCGAGTATCCAGAACGTTTCTGTGGGCCTGTTAAGTTCTGGGAGACCTTTGGAAGACGTGCTGGAGGCTTGGCAAAGTAGTTCTACGTATCCAGAATTACACCAGATGCCTACATTTAGATAATGTAAAGTTCGAACCAGAGTTTTATTTCTATGATGGTGGGCTTGGAAATGCCATCACCAGGCACTTGGGAAGAATTCACATCCCCCAGCTTCGGTGCCCAGCTTCTCTGCTACCTTTAGCCTAAGGCAGTCCGAAACCTATGGCCTTCTGTGGAGAGTGAGGAGCCACCATCCCCCAAAGTCCCCATGTACTTAGGTAATGAAGCTCCCGTGTCCTCCCCCTGCTTTGGAGCATGGGGGAGTTCTTGTGACCTCTCCTGTGCTTGTCAACAGGGGTCTGGTGGGAGCCCCTTGGTGCTGTTTCCTGGGATGCCCTTGTGGGGGTTATAATCGGTAGCTCTCCCTTTTCCAGATGGGGCGATGCCTTCTGCAGGGAGATCATCAGAAGCCGGGTTGAGACCACCAAGACCTTGGCCAAAGCCATTGCTGATGCTGAGCAGCCACCCCATGCTTGGGTCGTCGTCACCGGCGTAGGTATTGGTTGGGCCCGGCTGAGGCTTGACTCATGCTGACCTGAAGAGGCAAACCTCCAGACAGAAACACACTTCTGAGGGGACACTGGTCTTGCCTTGAAATGCTGGCTTCATTGCCAACACATGTCATTGTGTTTCAGGAAGCCTTGATCAGCTTTTTGCTGCTGCTGGATAGGAATTTGTGTCCCTCTGCTTCCTTTTGCTGTTATCTAAGCAGGGCCTCAGCTGAATCCTCCTGTGTATCTCTTTGCATTTCTGCTTGCTACAGTCTTTAAAGGTGCCACAGGGATGCCCAGTTTTTAGATGCACCTTTTTGGTTCAGGTAGATCAGTGTGTTGCTTGCTGGTATATTTGGTTCTTAGGGCTGCCAGCACAACCTGACTATTGGTGCATCCCTCTGAACTTGTAGAGCGCATTGATACTTCAGAAACTGTCTCTGCCGTCAGAGGGACCCTGTGCTGTTCACATGGGATGTCTGGGATGGAGTGATCAAGTTCTGGACTCTTGGAGGCAGGGAGGACGTTGGGGAAGAGAGTGGTGGCTGATTCAGTCCTGACCCCCTTACTGCTCTTACACCTACAGGCTATTACCGCCCTAGCCCCACAGCAGAATATACTGAGGACAGTCCTGGGGGGGATTTTGACTTCTTTTCACGCCTGGTGAGCTCCTGGGAGGCTGCAGCTCTCATCCCTGGGAGCCCAGCTCGTGGTGTTGTGGTGAGATCTGGTGAGATGGGGCATCAATCCTGTTCAGGGTGGCTCTGCTTTTGTGCTGGGGGAAGAGGAGGGAGAAGGTCTTGTGCCTCACCTTTTTGGGGTGCTATTCCAGTCCAGCCCTCTAAGCACTATATCGCTTGCAGGTTGGGGGGTAAAGGGGGCTTTTGTACCTTGGGAGGCTCGGGGGCGGAGTTGTGGTCTCACTCTGTTCTTTTCACAGGAGTAGTGCTGGGCCAGGGTGGTGGTGCAATCTCTCAAATGATCTGGCCTTTCCGCCTTGGACTAGGAGGCCCAGTGGGCTCTGGGCTCCAGCCCTTCCCATGGATCCACATTCGGGACCTGGCTGGGATTGTGTGTCATGCCCTGGAGACTGAGGGCCTGCGAGGTGTCTTCAACGGTGTGTCTCCATCCTCCCCTGCCACCTCCAATGGCATGTTTGCTCGGGAGCTTGCTGCTGCCCTGGGGCGCCCGGCGCTGCTGCCCATGCCCGCTTGGGCTGTGCGGGCTGTCTTTGGTGCAGAGCGGGCTGTGATGCTGCTGGAGGGCCAGAAAGTGGTGCCAAAACACACCCTGGAGAGTGGCTACAGCTTCATCTTCCCAGACCTGCCAGGAGCGCTGAAGGACATTGTGTCTTGAGGACTCCTTGGTTGGAATGGGTTGGGCCCTGTTTCTGTGAGCAGCCTGGCCCATGTGCCCTGCCCTGGGTGAAAGAGGCAAGCCCTGCCCCTTGTTGACACTTCCCTACTGTCATACAAAGACGATGAGCAATCTGTTCCCCTTCTGTCTCCCTTTGTGCATCCCCAGTTTAGGAGTCATCTGTCTTACTGTTACATGCGGTCTCCATGTGACCTGCTTTTGGGTAGGGGAATCCGCACCTCTAAGGGTTATGACTGCTGAATCTGCCATCTTCCCTTTTCCACTCGTGCTGATCCCTCACTAGCTGGCACTTAGTCCTTGCAGCACAAATACATGGGATAGAATGAGGTTACACAGAGAGCATTATGAAGAGACTTTATAAGAAGAGAGGACAGGCTGTGGTGATAAATGACCTGCTTAGTGGAGGAGGGAAGGGCTGTGGATGTTTACCTGGTCTTCAGTCCATGACCCAGCTGTGTAGCCCCTTCTCTCCTAAATGGAGAGAGGTGGTGTCTCAGTCACCAAAACATAGGGTATCTCCAGCTACTGTCCACCAGTCCCTCCAGTAACCAACACGTCCAGTTGTCATACATGCAGCTGGTATAGAGGTCACTTCACTTACTCAGCTGCTTGGATAGTTGCTTACACATTTACACAGCCTTGCTCATTGTGCTGGCACCATGGGGACACAGGCCTTGTGTCTCCAGTTACTGCACTCAGGCTCCCACGCACACACAGTGCACACAGAATAGAGTGCTCACCCAGGAAGATAGTTAGCAATGAAGTTTAATAAGACTGAAGAGACTGCACTGAGCAGGCAAAGGGCAGGGCCAGACAACTGCATCAACCAGCATGTGCTTCCTCCCCTTAATATCCTATAATAAATCTTGTACAATCCTGAGATGCTTTTCACCTTCATTCCATAATATGTCTAGGCCGTAATGCCCATAGGCAGTAACTCTGCCTCAGATGACCCAGAAAGCTGCTGCCAGTGATTGACCAGGGTGAGGATCACCCTAACAGCATGGGGCTGATGGCTCTCCTGCTGCAGCCCTAGGAAGAGCAGATGTAGGGTGTCCATTTCTCTGGTTAAGTGTAGTTTCTCTACCTGTTACTGAGCCTCTCTGCTCACATCTGTGTGTGGAGACCAGCTTTTTATTGTATAATTGAAGAGATGCACTTTGCAAAGGAGCAGAGGAGAGCCTGAACCCGGCAGGGCTGTTACGCATTTTGAATAATCACTTCTCTGAAGGATTTACTGATAAGGCAGTCCTGTAGCAATGACAACTTCCATTTCAGAGGACAGCTGAATACAAGGTCCAAGACAGTAGCTCTGTAGATAGGAAAGGTATTATTTCCATTTTCTAGTCCTGAGAAGGGGAGAAGTGACTACTCTGCCATGAGTGCTCCATCTGCTTACTGAGCTTGGGAACTGCTGAAGCTTCTCTGGGATGCAGAGGAAGGTGAAGAGGAAAGCTTGGAGTTTTGTGCATATACACCTTGACAGGGACACCTACACCATGACATGAGGGACAGTTTGATGACAGGTCACCAGCTGGAAAAGGGGCTATTCACCACTCCCCTCTGTGTGGTCAGCCAGACCCAACCCAATTCACACACCACTTGCCTAGACCATAAGGTGTTGGTTTCTTTAGCAGGAGGCTGTGGGAAACTATTGAATCCCAGTAGACAATGTCCGTTGCCTCACCCTGCATCAACTGAGCAGGTTGCTCTGTTGTAGAAGGTGATCAGGTTTGTCAAGCACAATTTGCCCCTGGTGAATCTGTGCTGGGTTTTACCAGTCATATGCTTAGTTTGACTTGTGATAGCCTCCAGGAGGATTTGCTCCATAGTCTTTGCTCCACCCTCACCCAGGAGGATTTGCTCCATCATCATCTGTTGTAAGACTGATGGGCCTGTAATTTCCTGGATCCTCCTTTGAGTCCTTCTTGGGGTGATAGGGGTGATATTAGCCACCTTGTCGTCTTTTGTAATGTCCCTTTATCTCCACAACTTCCAAGATGATGGAATGTGGCCTCTCTTGTTGCCGGTAGTGTCTGATGGGACGGCCGTACAGCAGTTGTGAAAAAGGTTTATTCTAAATGCATTCATTATTTTGGATGTCTCTTCTTGGAGCAGAGTCTGAAACGTCTTTAAAAAAGACATGGATTTAAAAGCTTCAAGCATTTGAAATGTCGAAGTGATTCAGTGTTATTCTATTAGAGTAATTAAGTATTGTATTAAGTAATATATATATTGTATATAAAGTGTTGTACTAGAGTAATTAAGCTTTTTTGTAAAGAGAAGTTTCTTCCAGTCTTGTCTTTACAAGGTAAAGCAAGAGAAAATCAATTCTCTGGCTCTTCTCACCGATTTCAAAGTGGATCAGCTCCCGGAAGCAAAGTCATTAAAAGCTTATATGAAGTTTCCTTAACTCTGGTTCTCCTGTGTTTTAATTATGAAGTTCCAATAATCCTCAGACAAGTTAAGTTCCCTGGAGGGGGTGAAGCAAACACTACATTGAAGATGTAAAAAAACACTTGGCCCGTAAGTAGCTGTTGTAAAGTGTCTGAAGTGAGGCAGTGAATTTACCCCACAATGGCTCCCGCTGCCTGTCCCTTGAGCAAGCAAACTAAAGAAAGAAGAACATTATACTGAAAAATCTCCTGCCCTCGCCTCTTTACTGCCTTTACTGTCAGTTCACCAAATTAGCTGAAATCTGTGCTATTTCCTGACAGAGACAGCCTGCAAAGATCAGCATAACTATATCGATAGGGAAGGTTTCTTTTGCTAGATCTCAATATAGAAACTGTGGGTTTAATGTTGCAGAATTAGGCCCAGGCTAATTGTATTGGGATACAATTAAGGCTGAATGACACAGATAAGGAATTCCTGGTTTCAAAAAAGACAAGTCACTCAGCATTAGACATGGTAACAGGACCAATGGTGGTGAAAAGCCAGCAGGATCCCTTTGCTCCTAGAAACAACCTGATTTAGTGTTAGCGTGATGTAACTTGCTCTGGACTCTACAGACTCTATAGATGGGAACTGCACTTAATGTAAAGGGATCCAAGTTTCCTCTGAAGAGTTCTCCAGAAAGAATTTCTCTTCTGCAATTGTCTTTGCTGGAAGTTCAGGTATTTCAATAATGATAAGTTACAAGAGTTACAAAGCGAAAGGATGACCATTTAGCAGGGAGTTAAGCTATTCCCTTTCTGAGAACAGAACCCTCAAAACAAGTCTCCTGATGGCTTTTTTCATTTCAGTATTTCTCAGGGTGTAGACCATGGGATTCAGCACTGGAACAAGCACAGTGAAGAAGATGGAGACCACTTTGTCCAGTGCAAATGTCTTGAAGGGCCGAGCATAGATGAATATTCCTGGAATGAATGTTATGCTTAGTGCCATTATCTGCGCTATGCAGGTAGACAAAGCTTTGTGCTTTCCTTTGCTGAATTGCCTCCTTATCTTGACCAAAATGACAGTGTATGAAATAAGCAGCAAGGCAAAAATTACTATGAGGAGCAGTCCACCATTTGAGGCCATCAGCAGTTCTATCAGGTAGGTGTCAACACAGGCCACTTTCAGTACTTGTGGGACATCACAGTGGAAATTGTCCAGGGTGTTAGGACCACAATAAGGTAAAGGGAGAAGCAGAGTAATCTGTGTTGCAGAGTGAATGAATCCTCCTGCCCATGACCCTACCACTAGACCTACACACGCTGCACGGTTCATTACAGTCAGGTACTGCAAGGGCTTAAAAATAGCCACGTAGCGATCAGCTGCCATCACTGCAAGAAGAAAGATATGAGCACCACCAATGAAGTGGAACAAAAACATGTGAATCATGCACTCATTGAGTGGAACAGATTTGGGCTGGGAGAGGAGACTTGACAACAGAATGGGAGTAGTGACTGATGATTCAGCGATATCTGTGAACGCTAAGTTGGCCAGGAAGAAGTACATCGGTGTGTGCAGGTGGTAGTCAGTGATAACAGTGGTGAGGATGGTGATGTTTCCCAAGCAGGTCATCAGATAGACAAGGAAGAAGACTGTGAAGAGGAATTGCTGGATCTGAAGACTGTTCTTGAAACCCAGGAGAACAAATTCCGTTACAGGACTGGTTACGTTCTGCATCTCCAGTTGTTACTGTCTGAGCGTGCCTGTGAGAGGAATTTAGAAGGGAGAGTGGAGTTAGCTTTCAACACCAAAAGGGTCATCTTTGTGCTCCTCTGGCTCAGAAATCCCCATCCTAAAATCCTCCTTATATCCCCACACTAAACAGTGCAAATTCTGTTCAGTAGAGGTAGTGTCAGTGTTGGGAACTGTTTTCTTTCATCTTCAGCTTGGCTTCCCTGCGTTTGTGCTCTTAAAATCCAGTGTAACTTTACAGTTAGTTGCTATCCTCATTAACAGACTTGTTTCCTCAGTAACGCAGGCTTTGGCCCCTCCTCAATGCAACGATGCTTATCCCTAATATTACCTCCTTCCATTCATGCATCAAGAGCCCCTTATTCCACACAGGACTGCTTTGCCTGCAGTCTCAGAGTTGCCTGGTTCTTCTCCCCCACAGAGGACTCCAAAGAGAAAATAATGAAGGAATAAAAAACCCAACCAAACCCAAAATCCAAACAAAACCCACTTGTGCATCCTCTCTAAGCATCACGGCAGATGCGAGGACCAAAGTTACCGTGAAACCTGTATGAACTTTCCTGGGTCTAAACAAAAATGGTTTTGCTAATGCCACTGATGGATTCCTGCTCTGGCAAACAGTGTTTACTGGGCTACTCCTCTGTAAGCCAAAGGGAAAGAGGACATAGTGCACATTCTTTGCTTTGCAGGCATGTCTTACCAGTTGACAGATTCCTTTGTGCTGTGGACAATAAGCCTTGCTTGCTGCTGCTTGCTTTTGTAGGGGATGAAGTATACAGAGTCAGTTGGTTTGACACACTTTGCTGAATGGCTGGCATGGACAAAGCCTGAAGTTGGGACATTGCTTGTTTGTATATGTGTCCCCTTGCATGGAGAGTCAGTGCCCAATTCAGAGAGAAACCGCAGGATAAACCGATCAGGGATTACCAGAGAATTTGGGCTTGTGCTGTGGCTCTATCAGTAAAGAATTTCGAGTAGTCTGTTCCTCCCTTATCCTATTAGGATTTTCATTTGAAACAATAAACAGGGTATTGCTGTGACTAGCAATACCCTGAAAACAGAGATGTCAGGAGTAGGAAGAGATGCCTGCTCTGCAATGGAAGGCAAGCCAGAAACTGAGAGTGACAGCAAGGCAGCCAGAAGCAGCCCGGCTCACCAGCAAAGCTGGTCCCACAGTACACACAGAGAGCAAGCAGAGCAGAATCATTGATAGTAACCAGTTAGCCCAGCGATTGCCAGAGGGAAAAGGATGCCAGGGAACAAGACAATGACACCACTAAGCTCAGTGTGAGAAGCAGAGCAAGTGAAGAACAAGCAGCATGAGGGAAGTGAGCTTCACACTCAGACACATGCACACACAGTTCAGTGGTACTTGCCAAAATTACCATTCGAGTTGAGCCCAGGGGAAGGTGACACTCTCCAGCCAGGCTCAGGACTGGGCTCTTGGGTGGCAGGCTGGGACCTGACAGCTTCTCCTGCCCCACATCTGCACACTGTGGCTGTGTTACCCTCTTGATTTACTACAGCAGCTACCAGTGCGGGCTGCTGATCAGAAAGTCCACAGTGACATCACTCCAGCTGTTTCAGACGTTGTTCTATTGTCACTTGCTGATCCAATATCCATGCACTGGGCCAGCACAGCATACCTGCAGCATAGCAAGGGCAAGAAATAAGAGGACTTAAGCATAAATATTGAAGTCCTGAGCCAGTTGGTAAATAGAGTTCCCAGATGAGGCTTCCCACAGCTTTCTCAAAGCATAAATGCTTCACAGGTTAATAAAAGTTTAAACAACCATATTAAATCAGTGCTGATCTTGAACACAAGCAGCAAAACCCTTGGGGAGAGGAGAAAAGAGACAGCAGAGAAGGATTCTAAAGAAAGATCTTACAGGTAGATAAGTGTACTTAAAGTCTGCTGCTGCATCTATTGTCCGTCAAATCTGAGCAAGTCATCATGTGTAAATGGGTAGCATTGGCTGAGCAGACACTGACACCTCTAAAAGCCAAGCTGGCCAGCAGGAAGTACATAGGTTTATAAAGCCATGGGTTGTTGATAACCATGAAAACGATGTGAAGTTCCTCAGACAAGTTATGACATGGAGAGAAAATACTGAACAAAGGGTTGTTTCTCCTCTAGATATTATGTTTTCTGGTGACTGCACTGTGCCAGCTGTTAATCTCAGACCCTTTCTCTGAAAGCCCTGTGAGATTTACTAACAGGATCAAGAGAAAGGAAACACAGAAGAGTATTGTTGAGGAGAGAAGGGATTATGTCATAAGGGAATGAATTAAAAAGTTCCTGGGTTTTTTTATTCCACAGATGGTAATCCCACAAGCACAAGAGGCTCAGTAAATATCCTCTGTCCTCCATGACCCTGAATACTCTGTGTGACTCCCTGCAGTGCTATGAGTTCCATGACAGGATCATATCAGTAGTCAAAAGGTAAAACCTAGTTGCCATCTCCTCCTCTCCCTCTGCCTCTCCCTCTCTCTTTCCTCATAGCGGAGGTGCTTCAGCCCCTCTGATCACTTCCATGGCTCTGCTTGGACACACTCAAGCAAGTCCATGTTTTCCTTATCCTGGTGGCCCTAGACCTGAATGTAGTACTCCAGTTGGGGTCTCACAAGAGCAGAGTAGAAGGGGAGAATCACTTCCCTTGACCTTCTGGTCCTGCTCCTTTTGATACAGCCCAGCACATGGTTGGTTTCTGGGCTGCAAGCACAACCTGCCAGCTCATGTTGAGTTTTTCATCAACCAACACCTCCAAGTCTTCCTTAGGGCCGGTTTCAATCCACTCATCGCCCAGCCTGTGTCCATGATTGGGATTGTCCCAAGCCAGGCACAGCACCCTGCTCTTGACCTTTCTGAATTTCATGAAGTTCACCCAGGCCCACCTCTCAAGCCTGTCAGGATCCCTCCGGATGGTATCCCTTCCCTCTAGAGTGTCAGCCACCACTCAGCCTGTCATCATCCGCAGACTTGGTGAGAGTGCACTCAGTCCTGCTGTCCATGTCCCCAACAAAGATGTTGAGTAATATTGGCCCCAGTCTGGACCCCTCATCACTGGTCTCCATTTGGACATTGAGTCATTAACCACCCAGCTAATGCCTTATCTACCCAATGGTCCACAGCTCCCCATTTTAGAGACAAGTATGTTGTTTGGGACACTGCCACATGCTTTGCAGAAGTCCATGTAGAGGATGTCCCTTTCCCTTATCCATCAATGTTGTAACCCCATCATAGAAGGCCACCAAATTTGTCAGGCATGATTTGCCCTTAGTGAATTCATGTCACCAGTCACCTCCTTACTTTCCATGTGCATTTGCATATTTTCCAGGGGGACCTGCTCCATGATGTTGCCAGACACCAAGGTGAGACTGACTGATCTATCATCCCCCACTCTTATTCTTGTAATATGAGTTACAAGTTTGGCTCTAAGCAATAAAAATCATGGAAATAAGCTCATGATTTAGAGCCAAAAGAACCACCACTGATTCTGTGCCTAAATTATCATCTTAATTTTAATTCAGTTTAAATAGTGAGCCTTCCTCCTCCTGCTCCTCGTCCTCCTTCCCAAGGAAGGAAAGAAGGAAGGAAGGAGACTCAGATGGTGAAATCCCTCATACAGGTTTCTGAAATTGGGTGGAACAAGCCATAATTCCAAGGGCTTATCAATACATTTTTACACCTCATTCTCGGAGAACCAGACCATGGTGGTTTGTGTGATGTCCAGATTTTACATCTGGACATGTAGGAAGTGGAGGTTCAAGGCAAGAAAGTCTATGGTACAGCCAGAGAGGAAATCCATGCCTCCCAGGTCCACACTTTGTCCACATAATGTTCTGTAATATGTGCTCCAAACTCACTCATATCTCCAAGATAAATTCAGTATTATAAGTAACAAAACAAATCCTTGAAACATATTATGAACTCCAAGTGACAGTCCCCATTCAAGCGCAGGACTTGAACTGCAGTGTTCTTTTCAAGGCATTTTTCACCTCTTTGTTCCTTAAAGAATAAATGAAAGGATTCAGCAAGGGTGTAACAACAGTGTTAAGTACATGGACAGTTTTAGTTAAATCTAGTGAGTCCTTCATGGAAGGTTTGACATGGAGAAAAATGGTGGAACCATACCAAATAGTCACGACGATGAGATGGGAAAAGCAAGTGGAAAAGGCCCTTTGTTGGTCTATAGCTGATGGGATTCTCAGTATGGTAGAGAAGATGTAAATGTAGGAGACCAGGGTTATTGTGCATGAGCCAAGGATGACAATGAATGCAATTATGAAGACCACTAACTCAAGTAAGGTGGTATCTGTGCAAGAGAGGACTATCCATGGGGCTATGTCACAAAAAAAGTGATTAATTACATTAGGGCCACAGAAAGACAATGTGCTAATCATATATGCAGGTATGGCTACACAGAAGAAACCACAAAACCATGATCCGAAGGCAAGTTGAGTTAAAAGGGTGTGATTCATGATAGAGTTATAACGTAAGGGGAAACAGATTGCCAAAAAACGGTCATATGCCATGGCAGCCAGGAGAAAGTACTCCGTGCATCCCAAAGAGAAAATAAAGTACATCTGTAGAAGGCAATTGCTAAAGGAAATGGTTGGGTCTCCACCCAAGAGGACTGCCAGAGCTTTGGGGACACAAGCTGTGGTGTACCAGATCTCGAGGAAGGAGAGGTTGCAGAGGAAATAGTACATGGGGGTACGAAGTTGTGGCTGGCTTCTCACTAAGACCATGATGGAAAAGTTTCCCAGGAGTGCCAAGATGTACATGATGGAAAACAGCACGAACAAAGACATTTTCAGATGCTGATGGCCAGGAAAACCCAGGAGGATGAATACATTTGTGACACTGTGGTTTCCTCTTCGAACATCAGACGGAAGACTCATCTAAGTAACAAAAGACAATAAAAACCCCTGAGCTTTGTTCAGTGCATTGCTGCTTCTTTTCTGCATTACATATCAGAACTCATAGCCCAGATTGCCCAAAACTATACTGAAAAAAGTGTTCTCCTCTCATCAATAGACTGCCATGAGCATGGCCACCAATACTCACAGCAGTAAAAAGGAAAAGTCCAAAAGAAATGAAGGCTTCATGGTGCCCCTTCATTCTTTGAGACAATTAACTTGATGTGTATTTATAAGAAGCCTGATTTTTGAAGTGTTCAATGTTTTAACTGGGATTCAACCACATCCAACTGAGACTTCTGAAAATAAGGTGCCTGATTATGTATTCTCTTGTCCGTACACAGATAACTTCTCTCCCCACTGTCACAGTTTTAAGTCTGGCATATGTCAATATGACATAGAAAACAAGCAAGATCGGTATGTTTGTGACAGGAGGAGTCCAGGCTGGATGGATGAATCCCATGTTGTAACTTTGGACAGTCAAGGCAAGGAATTAGGACAGTAAGATTCATGCATAGAAATGGAGTCAATCCACTAAGTAGAGAATCACATGATGATGAACAGAAAAGGGAAGAAGAAAGAGAGGTGCTGGAGCATGTAGAGCAATGGATTAATAGTTACAAAGACAGAATAGACACATAAGTTCAGAAATAAATGGACAACAGGTAGCAAAGAATACAGATGGGTTTAATGCACACACATAAATAAAGCCCCTTACATCAATATGAAAGGATAGCTAGAAAGGCAAAGAGGTAGTATACACACATAAAATCAGAATAATTCAGACTGGAGGACATCTCAGGAAAAGCTCCTGCTTGAAGAAGGGTCATCTACAATTTCAGGGCTTTACATGGACAGGGGTGGATAAAGGAAGAGAAAAATGAATGTATATACAGTGTCAGAGAGACAAAGCAGAGGCAAGCAGGGTTAGAGAGAATTTAGCTTTCACTTCCCTAGTATTAAAAAGCTCTACATCATGGTTAGACACAACAGCAAGTGCAAAGGCAGGATTCTTCTTCTGAAATCACCAATTTCTCTGTGAAGAGCAGAGCATCTCTAGAGCTGTCACCTCTTTGTCACTTACCTTGGGAGAAAAGGTATGAGTGCAGCAGAGATCCAAGATACAAATATTTCCTGAACAGGTCCTTCCCCAAGGAAAGAACGTCCCCAGGGTTCCACAGTCACTCGTTGGGAAAACATGCAATTACCCCTCACTTAGGGAAGGAATTATTTGCTCTCATCTATTTCCTCCACTTGAGAGGAACTATTTCCACTCAACTTTGAACTGTGAAGGTAAATGTAATTCAAAGACCTGTTGAATGTTCACAGGAGCCTTTTGCTAATATGTGTCAGGCGACACAAGTGTCTTAATATTCATAATTCATATTTCCTAATAGAAGTTCAAAGTATATTTTTAGCACAGAGAGGAAAAAAAAAGAAAGGTAAACTCATCTACAGTGTTGTACATAAGAAAAACACATACCCAACAATAGTGCTGACCAAATGAAATGTAATATTTATCTTCAAGGTTTAACATCATTTCTACTATAAGTTCTGATTTGCTGTAAATGCAAATGATTCAAAGAAGATAGAATAAGGCAAGAACAGTCTTTGTTTAGAGGGATTTATGTTTTGAAACTTGTGTATATTATCTCTTTTTGGCACAGTTTTATTTCTTTCATTAATTAATTCATGGCTACTGGGGGAGGCACTGTGTAAAGAGGAATCTGACAACACCAGTTCCTGTCAAGAGATCTGTGCATTTTGTTTGTAAAACTTTGCTTACACTTTGGGAATCTCAGGTGGTTCATATAGAAAAAACCTCATTATTGATAAAAAAAGGGGAAATTGAAGAGTCGCAGTTGATCTACCCATAACATGTATGCCAATGCAATACCTGTATGCCCAGCCAGCAACTGGGCTTAAACCGTCGAATGTTTCCTATCTAGAGGTCACATATATCGTGAGAGGTATTCGCTCCACTTCCAAACAGTGAAGTAGTTTCCAGGGCTGTTCCGATGAATGATTCATCTACCAATATGAATTTCTAAAGGGTTCAAATGAAACATGTTCTCAAAGGTGCAAAAGGAATACGGAGTCAGAGACCCAGGCTTGGATGCAGCACAACTTTAATGAGTGCAAAGAAGAAAAGGGGGTGGCTCACAGGGAGCACCAGGGGCAGCCACCAAGATGCAGTGCAGCTCCTGCAGGGTGTCCGTCTGCCTGTCCCTCACAGGGAGGAAGGGAGGGAGGCCAAGAGGTCCCCACTGGGCTGGTGCAGGAGGTGGAGACAGGAAAGGAATAGAGAGGAGAGTGGGAGAAGGAAAGAGCACCACGAAGCTCTATCTCCTGTCCAGATGCATGTTGTGAGGTCTTGGAGGTTCCTGCCTGAGGACGGAGCCAGCAGCTTTAGCAGGGCCTGCACCTGGTGCCGCAGTAGCGGTTGGTGATGCAGGAGAGGTCGAAGCCCCCGGAGTTGATGGGCACTCCCTCGGAGCTGAGGATGCTGCCAACAGCAGCGGAGGTGGAGGAGCCCACAACAGTGTTCTGCGGGAAGGAGCTGAGGATGGGGCCGGGCAGGGTCACCACCACGGCGGAGGGCTGGATGGCGATGGTGGAGCTCTGGCACTGCCTGACACAGCACTCATTGCAGCTGTTGGCCAGCGGGGTCGGGCCGCAGGGCTGGCAGGGCACGCACGGGTTGCAGCAGGACATGTCTGGATGCTGGAGCTTCACCTGGACACAGGGCAGGGGCAAGCAGAGGATGGCACACGGGAGCAGCAGCTCTGCCCACAACCCTGGCCAAGCCAAGGCACCTCCTGGCCCAGCACACGCTCACCACCTCCAAGCCCAGCAGCCACCTCAGCTCAGTCCCAGCCGCTCTCGGCACAAGCCCTTCTCTCCCCTTCCCTCTCCCACCACAACCCCCTCCCAGCCCTGCCCTAGCACAGCCCCCAGCACCTCAGACACACGTGGACGAAGGACCTGCTCTGCAGGCAGCAGGACAAGAGGCTTCACACTCACCTGATTGCCAGGAGAAGGAGGCGAGAGAAGTGGATGGAGAGCAGAGAGCTGGGCTGCCTTTTATAGGCGTCCTGCAGTGCCTCAGGCCCAGAGGCACCTTTGTGGCCCGAGTAATTTCCTGACCAGCTCCTGGCAAATGCAAACCCTCCCAGGTAATGGCAGGGGCCGTGTCCCGGTTTCCGGCACTGCTGCCTTTTAATTTCCTGGCTCCTGTGCTTTGCCATAGGAAGGCTTCTGAAAGTGCCGGGATGAGCAGCCCAAGAGTTTTCCGGGACAGAAACACGTGAGCACAACAGAAGCCTCACATCAAGGGCTGGTGGCATCGGTGCAGGCAGGGGATGTGCTCCTGGCTCATTCCTGTGGCCTTGCTTGTGGCCAATGTGTCAGGAAATGGGCACCGCTCTGGTGCTTCTCTTCCGCATGCCCAAGGACTGCCATGGGAGAGGACATGGCACAACCTTTCCTCTTGCTCTTGCTCCCCTCAGCTCTCTCTGAGGGAAGGCCATTGTTGTGTGCAGATGGGCTTCTGCTGGGAGGCTTGAACCCTTCTGCAACACTAACAGTGCTCTCAGGAGACCTCTGCTGGGCCTACAGTTGTGGGCTCCTCCACTTTAACCCTCGGGCTTCTCATCCCGGCACTTTCAGAAGCCTTCCTATGGCAAAGCACAGGAGCCAGGAAATTAAAAGGCAGCAGTGCCGGAAACCGGGACACGGCCCCTGCCATTACCTGGGAGGGTTTGCATTTGCCAGGAGCTGGTCAGGAAATTACTCGGGCCACAGAGGTGCCTCTGAGCCTGAGGCACTGCAGGACGCCTATAAAAGGCAGCCCAGCTCTCTGCTCTCCATCCACTTCTCTCGCCTCCTTCTCCTGGCAATCAGGTGAGTGTGAAGCCTCTTGTCCTGCTGCCTGCAGAGCAGGTCCTTCGTCCACGTGTGTCTGAGGTGCTGGGGGCTGTGCTAGGGCAGGGCTGGGAGGGGGTTGTGGTGGGAGAGGGAAGGGGAGAGAAGGGCTTGTGCCGAGAGCGGCTGGGACTGAGCTGAGGGGGCTGCTGGGCTTGGAGGTGGTGAGCGTGTGCTGGGCCAGGAGGTGCCTTGGCTTGGCCAGGGTTGTGGGCAGAGCTGCTGCTCCCGTGTGCCATCCTCTGCTTGCCCCTGCCCTGTGTCCAGGTGAAGCTCCAGCATCCAGACATGTCCTGCTGCAACCCGTGCGTGCCCTGCCAGCCCTGCGGCCCAACCCCGCTGGCCAACAGCTGCAATGAGTGCTGTGTCAGGCAGTGCCAGAGCTCCACCATCGCCATCCAGCCCTCCGCCGTGGTGGTGACCCTGCCCGGCCCCATCCTCAGCTCCTTCCCGCAGAACACCGTTGTGGGCTCCTCCACCTCCGCTGCCGTTGGCAGCATCCTCAGCTCCGAGGGAGTGCCCATCAACTCCGGGGGCTTCGACCTCTCCTGCATCACCAACCGCTACTGCGGCACCAGGTGCAGGCCCTGCTAAAGCTGCTGGCTCCGTCCTCAGGCAGGAACCTCCAAGACCTCACAACATGCATCTGGACAGGAGATAGAGCTTTGCGGCGCTGTTTCCTTCTCCCACTCTCCTCTCTGTTCCTTTCCTGTCTCCACCTCCCGAACCAGCCCAGTGGGGACCTCTTGGCCTCCCTCCCTCCCTCCCTGTGAGGGACAGGCAGGCGGACACCCTGCAGGAGCTGCACTGCATCTTGGTGGCTGCCCCTGGTGCTCCCTGTGAGCCACCCCCTTTTCTTCTTTGCACTCATTAAAGTTGTGCTGCATCCAAGCCTGGGCCTCTGAGTCCTCCTTCCTTCTGCGGGAATTCTTCTGTTTCCCATATTACCTCTTAGTTCAGTGATACAAAGGCTTGACTGTGCTTATAGAATCCTTTAGACATGAACCACTGGGTAAATCTTTGACTGTGTCTGTATCTAGTGCAACTAGGCTAATCTCTGAGAAGGTGTTTAGGAAGCAGGGGTGTCATTTCTGGATGTCGTAAGCATATTTCTGCTTTTCTCTTAAGACTGAAGTGCACCAGTCCGTTTGCAACAGCCAGCCAAATGGCCAAGGAAATGGCTTTCCTAGTTGCAAGGATAGTCTACATTATTTATGACTCACAAGTGGTGGAGCAGGGGGTTGCAGTCGGTACACAACAATTCCTTTGTGCCGTTGTTTCCTCTTTATACTTTTCCTCTGCTCCAGCATGAGCCTTGATTATAGGCTCCAGTGTATGTCATTCATGGCCTGAAGCCCTTCTGGGTAGAGGGCTCCAGTGTGGATTCCCCAGTGGTCACAGTTCTGCCAGGAGCCTGCTTCAGCATGAGCTCTGCACAAGCCACTGTTACTGCAGAGGATATCTGCCTGGTCTGGCGTGGGATTGTCCATGGGCTGCAGCTTGGATTTCTCCTCCACCACGGTCTTTCCTTTGGGCTGCATGGGAACCTCCACAGCACCACGACCTGGATCACCTTCTCCACCTCTTCCTACCCTGGCCTTGGTGTTTACAGGATTGGTTCTCAAATGGGTTTTCCCTCACTTCCTGGGCAGTGTTCTGCCCTTTCTTAAACACGTTTTCACAGAGACAACACCACTGCGATGGGCTCAGCGTTAGGCAGCACCGAGTCCATTTTGGAGCTGGCTGGATCTGACCCTGTCAGACATGGCTTAAGGCCCTGGACTCTTCTCACAGAAACCATCCTGGCACCCTTCCCCCTCCTGCTACCAAAGCCTTGCCACATAAGCCCAGGGGAGTGGGTCCCACAGAGTATGAGGCACAATTATACAAATAGAAATGTCAAGAGAAAGTGTCCATGGTAGATCCTTTAGGAAGTGGGAGTGGTAGAAGTAATCATGCTGATTTCCTGAATGTTATCATCATCAGATCTCAACTGCCCTATTCCACATTTGCTCTGGGCCTCTTTGACACTCCTCTAGGCACTTTCCCTAAGGATTCTGCCCACCAGGTCAGCAAGAGGACAAAAATCTGCTCTTTCCGAGTGCAGGGTTGCAGTTTTGCCTTCTGTTTTGCACAGCCACTGCAAACTCTGGTCAGGAGAGCTATCCCAGCCTTTCTCTAGAGCCCCAATAATAGCTCATAGGTCTTGAAATTGTCCTGCACGACACCCTTGTCTCTAAAATGGAGAGACATAGATGTGACGGATGGACCACTTGGTAGGTGAGCAATTGGCTAGATGCTTGCACTTCAAGAGTCTCCCATGTAGACAGGGTGAGAGAGCTGGACTTGTTCAGCCTGGAGAAGAGAAGGCTCTGAAAGACCTTAGAGTATCTTCCAGGGCCTAAGGGGGCTAAAGGGAAGCTGGAGAGAGACTTCTGATGAAGGGCAAGTAGTAATAGGGCAACAGTAACGGATTTAAAGAGGAGGAAGGTAGATTTAGATGAAATATTAGGCAGCAGCTCTTCCCTGTGAGGGTGGTGACGCACAAGCACAGGGTGCACAGAGAAGCTGTGCCTGCCTCATCCCTGTCAGTGTTCAAGGGCAGGTTGGAAGGGGCTCGGCACAACCTGCCCTAGGGGAAGGTGTCCATGCTCACAGTAGGGCAATTTGAATGAAATGAGGTGTAATGTCCCTTCCAAACCAACATGCTCTGTGGTTCTATACATTCATGAGACATGAAATTAATTTACCATGTTTCCAAGTGACAAAATCCACCGCAGTGACGCTGATCCCCCCTTCCCCCCTCCAATTATTCCCCTGAACACAGTGGAACAGTGGCTGCAGAAGGAAGGAGGACTCGGAGGCCCAGGCTTGGATGCAGCACAACTTTAATGAGTGCAAAGAGGAATAGGAGGTGGCTCACAGGGAGCACCAGGGGCAGCCACCAAGATACAGCGCAGCTCCTGCAGGGTGTCCGCCTGCCTGTCCCTCACAGGGAGGGAGGGAGGGAGGCCAAGAGGTCCCCACTGGGCTGGTTCGGGAGCTGGAGACAGGAAAGGAATAGAGAGGAGAGTGGGAGAAGGAAACAGCGCCGCGAAGCTCTATCTCCTGTCCAGATGCATGTTGTGAGGTCTTGGAGGTTCCTGCCTGAGGACGGAGCCAGCAGCTTTAGCAGGGTCTGCACCTGGTGCCGCAGTAGCGGTTGGTGATGCAGGAGAGGTCGAAGCCCCCGGAGTTGATGGGCACTCCCTCGGAGCTGAGGATGCTGCCAACGGCAGCGGAGGTGGAGGAGCCCACAACGGTGTTCTGCGGGAAGGAGCTGAGGATGGGGCCGGGCAGGGTCACCACCACGGCGGAGGGCTGGATGGCGACGATGGAGTCTTGGCACTGCCTGACACAGCACTCATTGCAGCTGTTGGCCAGCGGGGTCGGGCCGCAGGGCTGGCAGGGCACGCACGGGTTGCAGCAGGACATGTCTGGATGCTGGAGCTTCACCTGGACACAGGGCAGGGGCAAGCAGAGGATGGCACACGGGAGCAGCAGCTCTGCCCACAACCCTGGCCAAGCCAAGGCACCTCCTGGCCCAGCACACGCTCACCACCTCCAAGCCCAGCAGCCACCTCAGCCCAGTCCCAGCCGCTCTCGGCACAAGCCCTTCTCTCCCCTTCCCTCTCCCACCACAACCCCCTCCCAGCCCTGCCCTAGCACAGTCCCCAGCACCTCAGACGCACGTGGACAAAGGACCTGCTCTGCAGGCAGCAGGACAAGAGGCTTCACACTCACCTGATTGCCAGGAGAAGGAGGCGAGAGAAGTGGATGGAGAGCAGAGAGCTGGGCTGCCTTTTATAGGCATCCTGCAGTGCCTCAGGCCCAGAGGCACCTTTGTGGCCCGAGTAATTTCCTGACCAGCTCCTGGCAAATGCAAACCCTCCCAGGTAATGGCAGGGGCCGTGTCCTGGTTTCCGGCACTGCTGCCTATTAATTTCCAGGCTCCTGTGCTTTGCCATAGGAAGGCTTCTGAAAGTGCCGGGATGAGCAGCCCAAGAGTTTTCCGGGACAGAAACACGTGAGCACAACAGAAGCCTCACATCAAGGGCTGGTGGCATCCGTGCAGGCAGGGGATGTGCTCCTGCCTCATTCCTGTGGCCTTGCTTGTGGCCAATGTGTCAGGAAATGGGCACCGCTCTGGTGCTTCTCTTCCGCATGCCCAAGGACTGCCACGGGAGAGGACATGGCACAACCTTTCCTCTTGCTCTTGCTCCCCTCAGCTCTCTCTGAGGGAAGGCCATTGTTGTGTGCAGATGGGCTTCTGCTGGGAGGCTTGCACCCTTCTGCAACACTAACAGTGCTCTCGGGACACCTCTGCTGGGCCTACAGTTGTGGGCTCCTCCACTTTAACCCTCGGGCTGCTCATCCCGGCACTTTCAGAAGCCTTCCTATGGCAAAGCACAGGAGCCAGGAAATTGAAAGGCAGCAGTGCCGGAAACCGGGACACGGCCCCTGCCATTACCTGGGAGGGTTTGCATTTGCCAGGAGCTGGTCAGGAAATTACTCGGGCCACAGAGGTGCCTCTGGGCCTGAGGCACTGCAGGACGCCTATAAAAGGCAGCCCAGCTCTCTGCTCTCCATCCACTTCTCTCGCCTCCTTCTCCTGGCAATCAGGTGAGTGTGAAGCCTCTTGTCCTGCTGCCTGCACAGCAGGTCCTTCGTCCACGTGTGTCTGAGGTGCTGGGGGCTGTGCTAGGGCAGGGCTGGGAGGGGGTTGTGGTGGGAGAGGGAAGGGGAGAGAAGGGCTTGTGCCGAGAGCGGCTGGGACTGAGCTGAGGTGGCTGCTGGGCTTGGAGGTGGTGAGCGTGTGCTGGGCCAGGAGGTGCCTTGGCTTGGCCAGGGTTGTGGGCAGAGCTGCTGCTCCCGTGTGCCATCCTCTGCTTGCCCCTGCCCTGTGTCCAGGTGAAGCTCCAGCATCCAGACATGTCCTGCTGCAACCCGTGCGTGCCCTGCCAGCCCTGCGGCCCGACCCCGCTGGCCAACAGCTGCAATGAGTGCTGTGTCAGGCAGTGCCAGAGCTCCACCATCGCCATCCAGCCCTCCGCCGTGGTGGTGACCCTGCCCGGCCCCATCCTCAGCTCCTTCCCGCAGAACACCGTTGTGGGCTCCTCCACCTCCGCTGCCGTTGGCAGCATCCTCAGCTCCGAGGGAGTGCCCATCAACTCCGGGGGCTTCGACCTCTCCTGCATCACCAACCGCTACTGCGGCACCAGGTGCAGGCCCTGCTAAAGCTGCTGGCTCCGTCCTCAGGCAGGAACCTCCAAGACCTCACAACATGCATCTGGACAGGAGATAGAGCTTCGCGGCGCTGTTTCCTTCTCCCACTCTCCTCTCTATTCCTTTCCTGTCTCCAGCTCCCGAACCAGCCCAGTGGGGACCTCTTGGCCTCCCTCCCTCCCTCCCTGTGAGGGACAGGCAGACGGACACCCTGCAGGAGCTGCACTGCATCTTGGTGGCTGCCCCTGGTGCTCCCTGTGAGCCACCCCCTTTTCTTCTTTGCACTCATTAAAGTTGTGCTGCATCCAAGCCTGGGCCTCTGAGTCCTCCTTCCTTCTGCGGGAATTCTTCTGTTTCCCATATTACCTCTTAGTTCAGTGATACAAAGGCTTGACTGTGCTTATAGAATCCTTTAGACATGAACCACTGGGTAAATCTTTGACTGTGTCTGTATCTAGTGCAACTAGACTAATCTCTGAGAAGGTGTTTAGGAAGCAGGGGTGTCATTTCTGGATGTCATAAGCATATTTCTGCTTTTCTCTTAAGACTGAAGTGCACCAGTCCGTTTGCAACAGCCAGCCAAATGGCCAAGGAAATGGCTTTCCTAGTTGCAAGGATAGTCTACATTATTTATGACTCACAAGTGGTGGAGCAGGGGGTTGCAGTCGGTACACAACAATTCCTTTGTGCCGTTGTTTCCTCTTTATACTTTTCCTCTGCTCCAGCATGAGCCTTGATTATAGGCTCCAGTGTATGTCATTCATGGCCTGAAGCCCTTCTGGGTAGAGGGCTCCAGTGTGGATTCCCCAGTGGTCACAGTTCTGCCAGGAGCCTGCTTCAGCATGAGCTCTGCACAAGCCACTGTTACTGCAGAGGATATCTGCCTGGTCTGGCGTGGGATTGTCCATGGGTTGGATTGTCCATGGCTTGGATTTCTCCTCCACCACGGTCTTTCCTTTGGGCTGCATGGGAACCTCCGCAGCACCACGACCTGGATCACCTTCTCCACCTCTTCCTACCCTGGCCTTGGTGTTTACAGGATTGGTTCTCAAATGGGTTTTCCCTCACTTCCTGGACAGTGTTCTGCCCTTTCTTAAACACGTTTTCACAGAGACAACACCACTGCGATGGGCTCAGCGTTAGGCAGCACCGAGTCCATTTTGGAGCTGGCTGGATCTGACCCTGTCAGACATGGCTTAAGGCCCTGGACTCTTCTCACAGAAACCATCCTGGCACCCTTCCCCCTCCTGCTACCAAAGCCTTGCCACATAAGCCCAGGGGAGCGGGTCCCACAGAGTATGAGGCACAATTATACAAATAGAAATGTCAAGAGAAAGTGTCCATGGTAGATCCTTTAGGAAGTGGGAGTGGTAGAAGTAATCATGCTGATTTCCTGAATGTTATCCACATCAGATCTCAACTGCCCTATTCCACATTTGCTCTGGGCCTCTTTGACACTCCTCTAGGCACTTTCCCTAAGGATTCTGCCCACCAGGTCAGCAAGAGGACAAAAATCTGCTCTTTCCGAGTGCAGGGTTGCAGTTTTGCCTTCTGTTTTGCACAGCCACTGCAAACTCTGGTCAGGAGAGCTATCCCAGCCTTTCTCTAGAGCCCCAATAATAGCTCATAGGTCTTGAAATTGTCCTGCACGACACCCTTGTCTCTAAAATGGAGAGACATAGATGTGACGGATGGACCACTTGGTAGGTGAGCAATTGGCTAGATGCTTGCACTTCAAGAGTCTCCCATGTAGACAGGGTGAGAGAGCTGGACTTGTTCAGCCTGGAGAAGAGAAGGCTCTGAAAGACCTTAGAGTATCTTCCAGGGCCTAAGGGGGCTAAAGGGAAGCTGGAGAGAGACTTCTGATGAAGGGCAAGTAGTAATAGGGCAACAGTAACGGATTTAAAGAGGAGGAAGGTAGATTTAGATGAAATATTAGGCAGCAGCTCTTCCCTGTGAGGGTGGTGACGCACAAGCACAGGGTGCACAGAGAAGCTGTGCCTGCCTCATCCCTGTCAGTGTTCAAGGGCAGGTTGGAAGGGGCTCGGCACAACCTGCCCTAGGGGAAGGTGTCCATGCTCACAGTAGGGCAATTTGAATGAAATGAGGTGTAATGTCCCTTCCAAACCAATATGCTCTGTGGTTCTATACATTCATGAGACATGAAATTAATTTACCATGTTTCCAAGTGACAAAATCCACCGCAGTGACGCTGATCCCCCCTTCCCCCCTCCAATTATTCCCCTGAACACAGTGGAACAGTGGCTGCAGAAGGAAGGAGGACTCGGAGGCCCAGGCTTGGATGCAGCACAACTTTAATGAGTGCAAAGAGGAATAGGAGGTGGCTCACAGGGAGCACCAGGGGCAGCCACCAAGATACAGCGCAGCTCCTGCAGGGTGTCCGCCTGCCTGTCCCTCACAGGGAGGGAGGGAGGGAGGCCAAGAGGTCCCCACTGGGCTGGTTCGGGAGCTGGAGACAGGAAAGGAATAGAGAGGAGAGTGGGAGAAGGAAACAGCGCCGCGAAGCTCTATCTCCTGTCCAGATGCATGTTGTGAGGTCTTGGAGGTTCCTGCCTGAGGACGGAGCCAGCAGCTTTAGCAGGGCCTGCACCTGGTGCCGCAGTAGCGGTTGGTGATGCAGGAGAGGTCGAAGCCCCCGGAGTTGATGGGCACTCCCTCGGAGCTGAGGATGCTGCCAACAGCAGCGGAGGTGGAGGAGCCCACAACGGTGTTCTGCGGGAAGGAGCTGAGGATGGGGCCGGGCAGGGTCACCACCACGGCGGAGGGCTGGATGGCGACGATGGAGTCTTGGCACTGCCTGACACAGCACTCATTGCAGCTGTTGGCCAGCGGGGTCGGGCCGCAGGGCTGGCAGGGCACGCACGGGTTGCAGCAGGACATGTCTGGATGCTGGAGCTTCACCTGGACACAGGGCAGGGGCAAGCAGAGGATGGCACACGGGAGCAGCAGCTCTGCCCACAACCCTGGCCAAGCCAAGGCACCTCCTGGCCCAGCACACGCTCACCACCTCCAAGCCCAGCAGCCACCTCAGCCCAGTCCCAGCCGCTCTCGGCACAAGCCCTTCTCTCCCCTTCCCTCTCCCACCACAACCCCCTCCCAGCCCTGCCCTAGCACAGTCCCCAGCACCTCAGACGCACGTGGACGAAGGACCTGCTCTGCAGGCAGCAGGACAAGAGGCTTCACACTCACCTGATTGCCAGGAGAAGGAGGCGAGAGAAGTGGATGGAGAGCAGAGAGCTGGGCTGCCTTTTATAGGCGTCCTGCAGTGCCTCAGGCCCAGAGGCACCTTTGTGGCCCGAGTAATTTCCTGACCAGCTCCTGGCAAATGCAAACCCTCCCAGGTAATGGCAGGGGCCGTGTCCTGGTTTCCGGCACTGCTGCCTATTAATTTCCAGGCTCCTGTGCTTTGCCATAGGAAGACTTCTGAAAGTGCCGGGATGAGCAGCCCAAGAGTTTTCCGGGACAGAAACACGTGAGCGCAACAGAAGCCTCACTTCAAGGGCTGGTGGCATCCGTGCAGGCAGGGGATGTGCTCCTGCCTCATTCCTGTGGCCTTGCTTGTGGCCAATGTGTCAGGAAATGGGCACCGCTCTGGTGCTTCTCTTCCGCATGCCCAAGGACTGCCACGGGAGAGGACATGGCACAACCTTTCCTCTTGCTCTTGCTCCCCTCAGCTCTCTCTGAGGGAAGGCCATTGTTGTGTGCAGATGGGCTTCTGCTGGGAGGCTTGCACCCTTCTGCAACACTAACAGTGCTCTCGGGACACCTCTGCTGGGCCTACAGTTGTGGGCTCCTCCACTTTAACCCTCGGGCTGCTCATCCCGGCACTTTCAGAAGCCTTTCTATGGCAAAGCACAGGAGCCAGGAAATTAAAAGGCAGCAGTGCCGGAAACCGGGACACGGCCCCTGCCATTACCTGGGAGGGTTTGCATTTGCCAGGAGCTGGTCAGGAAATTACTCGGGCCACAAAGGTGCCTCTGGGCCTGAGGCACTGCAGGACGCCTATAAAAGGCAGCCCAGCTCTCTGCTCTCCATCCACTTCTCTCGCCTCCTTCTCCTGGCAATCAGGTGAGTGTGAAGCCTCTTGTCCTGCTGCCTGCAGAGCAGGTCCTTCGTCCACGTGCGTCTGAGGTGCTGGGGACTGTGCTAGGGCAGGGCTGGGAGGGGGTTGTGGTGGGAGAGGGAAGGGGAGAGAAGGGCTTGTGCCGAGAGCGGCTGGGACTGAGCTGAGGTGGCTGCTGGGCTTGGAGGTGGTGAGCGTGTGCTGGGCCAGGAGGTGCCTTGGCTTGGCCAGGGTTGTGGGCAGAGCTGCTGCTCCCGTGTGCCATCCTCTGCTTGCCCCTGCCCTGTGTCCAGGTGAAGCTCCAGCATCCAGACATGTCCTGCTGCAACCCGTGCGTGCCCTGCCAGCCCTGCGGCCCGACCCCGCTGGCCAACAGCTGCAATGAGTGCTGTGTCAGGCAGTGCCAGAGCTCCACCATCGCCATCCAGCCCTCCGCCGTGGTGGTGACCCTGCCCGGCCCCATCCTCAGCTCCTTCCCGCAGAACACCGTTGTGGGCTCCTCCACCTCCGCTGCCGTTGGCAGCATCCTCAGCTCCGAGGGAGTGCCCATCAACTCCGGGGGCTTCGACCTCTCCTGCATCACCAACCGCTACTGCGGCACCAGGTGCAGGCCCTGCTAAAGCTGCTGGCTCCGTCCTCAGGCAGGAACCTCCAAGACCTCACAACATGCATCTGGACAGGAGATAGAGCTTCGCGCTGCTGTTTCCTTCTCCCACTCTCCTCTCTATTCCTTTCCTGTCTCCACCTCCCGAACCAGCCCAGTGGGGACCTCTTGGCCTCCCTCCCTCCCTCCCTGTGAGGGACAGGCAGACGGACACCCTGCAGGAGCTGCACTGCATCTTGGTGGCTGCCCCTGGTGCTCCCTGTGAGCCACCCCCTTTTCTTCTTTGCACTCATTAAAGTTGTGCTGCATCCAAGCCTGGGCCTCCGAGTCCTCCTTCCTTCTGCGGGAATTCTTCTGTTTCCCATATTACCTCTTAGTTCAGTGATACAAAGGCTTGACTGTGCTTATAGAATCCTTTAGACATGAACCACTGGGTAAATCTTTGACTGTGTCTGTATCTAGTGCAACTAGACTAATCTCTGAGAAGGTGTTTAGGAAGCAGGGGTGTCATTTCTGGATGTCGTAAACATATTTCTGCTTTTCTCTTAAGACTGAAGTGCACCAGTCCGTTTGCAACAGCCAGCCAAATGGCCAAGGAAATGGCTTTCCTAGTTGCAAGGATAGTCTACATTATTTATGACTCACAAGTGGTGGAGCGGGGGGTTGCAGTCGGTACACAACAATTCCTTTGTGCCGTTGTTTCCTCTTTATACTTTTCCTCTGCTCCAGCATGAGCCTTGATTATAGGCTCCAGTGTATGTCATTCATGGCCTGAAGCCCTTCTGGGTAGAGGGCTCCAGTGTGGATTCCCCAGTGGTCACAGTTCTGCCAGGAGCCTGCTTCAGCATGAGCTCTGCACAAGCCACTGTTACTGCAGAGGATATCTGCCTGGTCTGGCGTGGGATTGTCCATGGGCTGCAGCTTGGATTTCTCCTCCACCACGGTCTTTCCTTTGGGCTGCATGGGAACCTCCACAGCACCACGACCTGGATCACCTTCTCCACCTCTTCCTACCCTGGCCTTGGTGTTTACAGGATTGGTTCTCAAATGGGTTTTCCCTCACTTCCTGGGCAGTGTTCTGCCCTTTCTTAAACACGTTTTCACAGAGACAACACCACTGCGATGGGCTCAGCGTTAGGCAGCACCGAGTCCATTTTGGAGCTGGCTGGATCTGACCCTGTCAGACATGGCTTAAGGCCCTGGACTCTTCTCACAGAAACCATCCTGGCACCCTTCCCCCTCCTGCTACCAAAGCCTTGCCACATAAGCCCAGGGGAGTGGGTCCCACAGAGTATGAGGCACAATTATACAAATAGAAATGTCAAGAGAAAGTGTCCATGGTAGATCCTTTAGGAAGTGGGAGTGGTAGAAGTAATCATGCTGATTTCCTGAATGTTATCATCATCAGATCTCAACTGCCCTATTCCACATTTGCTCTGGGCCTCTTTGACACTCCTCTAGGCACTTTCCCTAAGGATTCTGCCCACCAGGTCAGCAAGAGGACAAAAATCTGCTCTTTCCGAGTGCAGGGTTGCAGTTTTGCCTTCTGTTTTGCACAGCCACTGCAAACTCTGGTCAGGAGAGCTATCCCAGCCTTTCTCTAGAGCCCCAATAATAGCTCATAGGTCTTGAAATTGTCCTGCACGACACCCTTGTCTCTAAAATGGAGAGACATAGATGTGACGGATGGACCACTTGGTAGGTGAGCAATTGGCTAGATGCTTGCACTTCAAGAGTCTCCCATGTAGACAGGGTGAGAGAGCTGGACTTGTTCAGCCTGGAGAAGAGAAGGCTCTGAAAGACCTTAGAGTATCTTCCAGGGCCTAAGGGGGCTAAAGGGAAGCTGGAGAGAGACTTCTGATGAAGGGCAAGTAGTAATAGGGCAACAGTAACGGATTTAAAGAGGAGGAAGGTAGATTTAGATGAAATATTAGGCAGCAGCTCTTCCCTGTGAGGGTGGTGACGCACAAGCACAGGGTGCACAGAGAAGCTGTGCCTGCCTCATCCCTGTCAGTGTTCAAGGGCAGGTTGGAAGGGGCTCGGCACAACCTGCCCTAGGGGAAGGTGTCCATGCTCACAGTAGGGCAATTTGAATGAAATGAGGTGTAATGTCCCTTCCAAACCAACATGCTCTGTGGTTCTATACATTCATGAGACATGAAATTAATTTACCATGTTTCCAAGTGACAAAATCCACCGCAGTGACGCTGATCCCTCCTTCCCCCCTCCAATTATTCCCCTGAACACAGTGGAACAGTGGCTGCAGAAGGAAGGAGGACTCGGAGGCCCAGGCTTGGATGCAGCACAACTTTAATGAGTGCAAAGAGGAATAGGAGGTGGCTCACAGGGAGCACCAGGGGCAGCCACCAAGATACAGCGCAGCTCCTGCAGGGTGTCCGTCTGCCTGTCCCTCACAGGGAGGGAGGGAGGGAGGCCAAGAGGTCCCCACTGGGCTGGTTCGGGAGCTGGAGACAGGAAACGAATAGAGAGGAGAGTGGGAGAAGGAAACAGCGCCGCGAAGCTCTATCTCCTGTCCAGATGCATGTTGTGAGATCTTGGAGGTTCCTGCCTGAGGACGGAGCCAGCAGCTTTAGCAGGGCCTGCACCTGGTGCCGCAGTAGCGGTTGGTGATGCAGGAGAGGTCGAAGCCCCCGGAGTTGATGGGCACTCCCTCGGAGCTGAGGATGCTGCCAACAGCAGCGGAGGTGGAGGAGCCCACAACGGTGTTCTGCGGGAAGGAGCTGAGGATGGGGCCGGGCAGGGTCACCACCACGGCGGAGGGCTGGATGGCGACGATGGAGTCTTGGCACTGCCTGACACAGCACTCATTGCAGCTGTTGGCCAGCGGGGTCGGGCCGCAGGGCTGGCAGGGCACGCACGGGTTGCAGCAGGACATGTCTGGATGCTGGAGCTTCACCTGGACACAGGGCAGGGGCAAGCAGAGGATGGCACACGGGAGCAGCAGCTCTGCCCACAACCCTGGCCAAGCCAAGGCACCTCCTGGCCCAGCACACGCTCACCACCTCCAAGCCCAGCAGCCCCCTCAGCTCAGTCCCAGCAGCTCTCGGCACAAGCCCTTCTCTCCCCTTCCCTCTCCCACCACAACCCCCTCCCAGCCCTGCCCTAGCACAGTCCCCAGCACCTCAGACGCACGTGGACGAAGGACCTGCTCTGCAGGCAGCAGGACAAGAGGCTTCACACTCACCTGATTGCCAGGAGAAGGAGGCGAGAGAAGTGGATGGAGAGCAGAGAGCTGGGCTGCCTTTTATAGGCGTCCTGCAGTGCCTCAGGCCCAGAGGCACCTTTGTGGCCCGAGTAATTTCCTGACCAGCTCCTGGCAAATGCAAACCCTCCCAGGTAATGGCAGGGGCCATGTCCTGGTTTCCGGCACTGCTGCCTATTAATTTCCAGGCTCCTGTGCTTTGCCATAGGAAGACTTCTGAAAGTGCCGGGATGAGCAGCCCAAGAGTTTTCCGGGACAGAAACACGTGAGCGCAACAGAAGCCTCACATCAAGGGCTGGTGGCATCCGTGCAGGCAGGGGATGTGCTCCTGCCTCATTCCTGTGGCCTTGCTTGTGGCCAATGTGTCAGGAAATGGGCACCGCTCTGGTGCTTCTCTTCCGCATGCCCAAGGACTGCCACGGGAGAGGACATGGCACAACCTTTCCTCTTGCTCTTGCTCCCCTCAGCTCTCTCTGAGGGAAGGCCATTGTTGTGTGCAGATGGGCTTCTGCTGGGAGGCTTGCACCCTTCTGCAACACTAACAGTGCTCTCGGGACACCTCTGCTGGGCCTACAGTTGTGGGCTCCTCCACTTTAACCCTCGGGCTGCTCATCCCGGCACTTTCAGAAGCCTTTCTATGGCAAAGCACAGGAGCCAGGAAATTAAAAGGCAGCAGTGCCGGAAACCGGGACACGGCCCCTGCCATTACCTGGGAGGGTTTGCATTTGCCAGGAGCTGGTCAGGAAATTACTCGGGCCACAAAGGTGCCTCTGGGCCTGAGGCACTGCAGGACGCCTATAAAAGGCAGCCCAGCTCTCTGCTCTCCATCCACTTCTCTCGCCTCCTTCTCCTGGCAATCAGGTGAGTGTGAAGCCTCTTGTCCTGCTGCCTGCAGAGCAGGTCCTTCGTCCACGTGCGTCTGAGGTGCTGGGGACTGTGCTAGGGCAGGGCTGGGAGGGGGTTGTGGTGGGAGAGGGAAGGGGAGAGAAGGGCTTGTGCCGAGAGCGGCTGGGACTGGGCTGAGGTGGCTGCTGGGCTTGGAGGTGGTGAGCGTGTGCTGGGCCAGGAGGTGCCTTGGCTTGGCCAGGGTTGTGGGCAGAGCTGCTGCTCCCGTGTGCCATCCTCTGCTTGCCCCTGCCCTGTGTCCAGGTGAAGCTCCAGCATCCAGACATGTCCTGCTGCAACCCGTGCGTGCCCTGCCAGCCCTGCGGCCCGACCCCGCTGGCCAACAGCTGCAATGAGTGCTGTGTCAGGCAGTGCCAGAGCTCCACCATCGCCATCCAGCCCTCCGCCGTGGTGGTGACCCTGCCCGGCCCCATCCTCAGCTCCTTCCCGCAGAACACCGTTGTGGGCTCCTCCACCTCCGCTGCTGTTGGCAGCATCCTCAGCTCCGAGGGAGTGCCCATCAACTCCGGGGGCTTCGACCTCTCCTGCATCACCAACCGCTACTGCGGCACCAGGTGCAGGCCCTGCTAAAGCTGCTGGCTCCGTCCTCAGGCAGGAACCTCCAAGACCTCACAACATGCATCTGGACAGGAGATAGAGCTTCGCGGCGCTGTTTCCTTCTCCCACTCTCCTCTCTATTCGTTTCCTGTCTCCAGCTCCCGAACCAGCCCAGTGGGGACCTCTTGGCCTCCCTCCCTCCCTCCCTGTGAGGGACAGGCAGGCGGACACCCTGCAGGAGCTGCACTGCATCTTGGTGGCTGCCCCTGGTGCTCCCTGTGAGCCACCTCCTATTCCTCTTTGCACTCATTAAAGTTGTGCTGCATCCAAGCCTGGGCCTCCGAGTCCTCCTTCCTTCTGCAGCCACTGTTCCACTGTGTTCAGGGGAATAATTGGAGGGGGGAAGGAGGGATCAGCGTCACTGCGGTGGATTTTGTCACTTGGAAACATGGTAAATTAATTTCATGTCTCATGAATGTATAGAACCACAGAGCATGTTGGTTTGGAAGGGACATTACACCTCATTTCATTCAAATTGCCCTACTGTGAGCATGGACACCTTCCCCTAGGGCAGGTTGTGCCGAGCCCCTTCCAACCTGCCCTTGAACACTGACAGGGATGAGGCAGGCACAGCTTCTCTGTGCACCCTGTGCTTGTGCGTCACCACCCTCACAGGGAAGAGCTGCTGCCTAATATTTCATCTAAATCTACCTTCCTCCTCTTTAAATCCGTTACTGTTGCCCTATTACTACTTGCAGGGGATGTGCTCCTGGCTCATTCCTGTGGCCTTGCTTGTGGCCAAGGAGTCAGGAAATGGGCACCGCTCTGGTGCTTCTCTTCCGCATGCCCAAGGACTGCTACGGGAAAAGACATGGCACAGCCTTTCCTCTTGCTCTTGCTCCCCTCAGCTCTCTCTGAGGGAAGGCCATTGTTGTGTGCAGATGGGCTTCTTTTGCTGGGAGGCTTGCACCCTTCTGCAACACAAACAGTGCTCTCGGGACAGCTCCGCTGGGCTCATGTTCCTCATCCTCTGTCTGTGCAGTTTCTGTGATTCCTCAGGGAACACCAGGAGCATGTCTGGGCCCTGGTCCTGCTGCGCACTACCTGAGCCCTGTTGTGCCACTGCGACCCCACCATCTCCTCAGCAGAATCCCCTGGTGCTGGTGGTTTTAGCTTTGTGTGCATACAGATATGGGCATGGTTCCATGAAGACATGCCTGAGCACACGTGTGTCAGTCCGTCCTTGTGTGACCCTCATCTTGATGGCATGGGCACACCATAGCTGGGGCTTGTGATACAGGGTGGACCACCAAAACGCTTTTCATGAGCAGATTCAGCAATGTCCCATTTTACATGTGCAGAAACTGTTGTGCACTGACCACAACCCCCCAGTCTACATCTCGCTGTGCTGCTTAATGGTGAAGCCGTGAATGAAGGAGGGAAGTGGAGTCTGTGTTGTCTGGCTTGGATTTCGCCACATCTCATTTTAGACATATCAAATATGGCTACTTCCAACTGATTAAGTGGAGATGTATGTAGTCAGGGTAGAGAAACAAGCATCAATCACAGTTATTAAAAACTTATGTGTGGTGAATTCCATCTACTTCATTCTATGCATCTTCTCTGTCCCCCTTTCCCCCACCTCCCTAGGGTACTGGGGGCTCTACTAGGAAGTCATTCACATGCACTCAGTGATTTGTATGTCTGGATTTCAGAATATCTCCCGAGCCTACAGCACACCTTGCTACCAGATCTTTCAAGGCCTGTCTGACTTGTTGATTTTGAAGGGTATAGATATAAGGGTTACACAGCTGAGTAATCACACAGTAAAGGAAAGATACAACTTTGTCAAAATCCCTCCCGCCCTGTTGCCTTGGTCGGATGTACCTGAAGATGGAGCTGCTGTACAGAATAAGGACCACAATGAGGTGACTGGAGTATGTGGAGAAGGCCTTTATCCTGCTTCCTGAAGTCTGGATGTGTATGACAGTGTGGATGATATAGACATAGGAAAAAACAGTTACTGATAAGGTGCCAGGTAATATCAGAACACCAGTCACTAGCATTGCTTTCTCAATGATGCCTGTGTCTGTGCAGGACAGCTGGAGCAGTGGTGCTATATCACAGTAGAAGTGGTTGATGACACTGGGCCCACAGAATGGCAACTGGATTAAAATTATGATTGGGGAGAACATCAAGAAAAAACTCATTACGCAGCAGCCCAGCACCAGCTGGAGGCAAAACCTATTGCTCATAAAGGTAGCATAATGCAGAGGGCGGCAGATGGCCATGTAGTGGTCAAAGGACATGAGAGCTACGTGGAAGAAAGTGCAAACACCCAGGATAAAGAAGAGGGATAACTGAAGGAAACATCCAGAGAGGGAAATTGTTTTTGCTCCTGTGAAGAGGCTGTAGAGAGTCCTTGGCATGAAGGTAGAAGTGAAGCAGATTTCCACAAGGGAGAAATTCCTGAGAAAGAAATATGTGGGGATGTGGAGGCGTTGGTCCACCAGTGTGATGGTAACGACAGTGATGTTTCCAAGGAGGATCAGGAGGAAGGCAACAAAGAGAATGACAAATAGGATGATCTCCAAAAAAAGCGGTTGCTAGCAAGTGCCAAGAGAATGAACTCTGCTGTTGTCTGATCCATCTCTGAAAGCTGAATAATAGTTAAAAAAATGTTAAAGATGTCCCAAGAAGCATAAGCAAAAGAAGCAAAAGACTGATCAGATGGTACATGTGGCTGTCCTAACTGGAAGACTATTGTAAGCCAAACAGTGAGTGATTTACACAACAGTTAACCTGAGTAGGCGCCTGCCTGTGCTGCCCATATCAATTGCCCACTGGACAAACTTAGCATAATGAAGCAGCCTTTAGGCAGCTCCCACTTGGCACCAATAATGACACTGCCAAGCAGGTTCTTGTCCACATTCTTAAAATGAAGCAGCATGTTCTCATGTGGATATCCTTTTACTAGACAGTGGAAATCATGAACAGCATTTTTCAATTCTGAAGAAAAATTGGTGAGAGCTGTAAAGACCATTTTGCTGTGGGAATTACTCCGCAGACAGGATCAGTGTAATGGGCTGTGCCGTGGCTAGAAATCCATGCAGTGTGTCCCAACTGCAGGTTCCAAGCATCTGAAGGGACACAAGATTATCTATGCTATTCCCCTTCCCTTTTCACATTAGCTCAAAAAATTGCATTTTTCTTAATACCTGTCAGAATCCGAGTACCTTTCTTAATAGTACCCATTACAAACCCCAGAGGCCATGCATTAGAATACCTTTGAGGACAGATTCCAAAAGGGCATACCTTTTTCCATAGAAATCTTCAGTGTTTCTTAACACACCTAACTGCAGATCACTACTTGTCCAAGTACTGCATTCATCGCTACTGCTGCATTGTCAAAGGCAGAGATTCAATACCTTCAGAGAGACTTTCTGCCGATCTCAAGATGAGTGTCAGAAGTACCGGTGTGTGTTCACTCTTGAAGATACAGGTCCTAGATGATGAGGTAAGATTTAGATCCTCCCCTGTCTTATTTGTGGCACAACAGGTCAGGATCTGCAAGCACACCTTAATATTTCTGCCCAATTTCTGTTTTCCAGGCTGGCTTCCTGCCTTAGCAGACAAACATAAATTTTAGTGCTTTACTTTTTAATCCCATTTTCCTATACTTATGGTAACATAACCACAATAAACTCCTAAATTCTTCTAGGTTACCAGTCTGCATCATTTTCCAGGTGGCAGTGAGCTGGCAAGGTCCCCTCATCACATTTTAGCAACAGTGAAAGACAGGAGAATAACTGTTCTCCACAAACAAAGCAAATTATGGTATTCCCTGACAAAACAGAAAATACTAATAAATTATTTTCATTAAAGGTCATTAATTCACCTCAATAAATACTCCCAGAGAAAAAAAAGAAAACAAAACAAAATGCCAAAAATAACACCAAAAAATGGGATCTATTGCTAGCAACACATCCTAGCAAGGATTTAATAAGCAACCTGCAAATCATCCCAGTTCAATATTATCTCAAGCCTTCAAACACCCATTAGCATGCTCAGAGCCATTAAGTCACAATCCCTATGCTTGCCTTCTGTACCTTTCTAGGGCTTTATTTTAGCATGAGAGGAACCCTGTACTGGAAATTTACTCCATTAACTGGAAAGGCTACCAGCCCACTGATGATGTCTCTCTTGTCTTCAGCCAGCCCAAACAGAACACCACCAGCAACTGAAGCAGAGCCATCTATCCTATGAATTACATTGCATCCCACATTACCTGTTTCTAACATGGAATACATCAGTTGGGCCTTCTTTCTCTAGCACATTTTATACTTCCAGCTAGTCCTTTATTTTACATCAGTCTTCCACCTTAGGGAATAATTAGGCACTCTGCTGATGGCACTGCTGGGACACACAGCTTACATGGGCAGGGTGTGGGGAGAGCTGGTTTGTAGAACCATGGAAACAGAATACTTAAGTTTGGAAGGGATTTCTAGAGATCATCTGGTCAAACCCCCCTGATCAAGCAGGACATCCACAACATGTTGCCCAGGACCATGTCCAGCTGGGTTTTCCTATCTCCAAAGACAGAGGTTTTACAGCCCCTGTTCCAGTGCTCAAGTCAGACAGAAACTCCTGTGTGTGTTTGTCCTGTCACCAGGCACCACTGAGAAAAGCTGCCTCTCTCCCCTTTGCACCCTTCCTTCAGGTATTTATGTACATCGATGAGGTTGCTTCTGAGCCTAGATGTCACAGAATCATAGAATGGCTTGGTCTGGAAAGGACCTTAAGATCACTCAGTTCCAACCCCCCTGCCACGGGGGGTTAAACACAAGAAAACACTTGCAAGTCAAAGATTTCCAGCAGAGCTTATTTAGGGATTATTTTTTTTTATGTCAGAGATACACTTGTTCAATGCCAGATTATGAGAGAGACATTTTTTGACTGGGATTATGCAGTACACTGTGGGACAAAGCGGAATATGTCTGCCATTAGGAACAAGCTATAGCTCATATTTAATAAACAGTAAGGTTTAAACCTGATATACATAAAATGCACGGAAAAAAAGAATAAGCAACAAATACAGATAAAGAAAGAGGCTAGAAAAGCCAGTATCATGAGCAAATCAGAGGCTGGTATCAGTTCATGTTTGGTTGGTAAAGACAGACATCTTGCTCTTGTGCAGACATCCCAGTTTTACCAGGACAGTTTGTAAGTCTCTGACCATCGGACTTTTCATCTCTTTCATGCTTCCTCTATTATTCATCTTCCATTGTCAAAAGCAAATTATAGTGGCTCTTTTTTCCCTTTAAGACAGACTCATCTAATTCTTTATCATCTGTCATGCTGCCTGGTGAGCTATTCTTCTGGGGAAAGCTCTTTGTCTCTCCTTCTCCTTCATCCCTTGTACTTCCTTCTGGTTATTTTTAGATTTTTTTGGTTGTTTGTGCCAGGCTTTCTTTGCAAACACCAATCCATCTCAGCCACTTCTAAAGGGAGCCCCTTCGACCCCTCAGAAACTCAGACCATCTTAGTCTCACAGATTCTTTAAAATGTGCCAAATAATTCACTCCCAAGAGCACCTTTTTGGTTCTTTTGTCTGTAGAGGACCTTAGAGACGTGGTTGAGATGATAGAGAAATATGTTATAGCTGTAGAAAGCATAGTGTGAAAACTCACAACAAATGGCCAAAATGAGCAGTGCAGTGGGGTAAGTTTGGAGCGATTTGGAGCTTCATAAATCTTCATCAAAAAAAACCCTTAGATATGGAGTGATTCATAAATCCAGCATCTTGTACTGAAGGAAAAACCCCCTCACTTTTGCGGCTTCTTTGGACAAGAGGACAACACAAGCCGCATTATCTCATTCTGAATCTTAACCCTATTGTTGGATACATTCAACTGTGCTTTCTCAAGAAGATCTTTGATGGCTTCTCTTGGGAAGGACATATGCCAGGTGGTAAATCGTGATCTGTAATCTTCTACTTTACCTAGAAAATAGGTCAACAAAATATGTAAGTAAATGCCAAAGGGAAAACTACAAGATCATTCAAGAAAACTAAAAGATCTTTCAAGAAAAGCATTCATCATTGGAAATCTGCAAGTTTCACATACAAATTCTTTACCATCATCAATATCTGTTTCATCAGGTGTCTGAGAGGGGGAGATACTGTTCCCACCAATAACTATAAAGGGAAGCAGTGGTAAATATCCCAGGCTTGGATACTGTGGCTTCTAAATATAATGCCTCCCCACCTCCTCTTCAGTAGAAGGACCACAATTTAATCACACTGATTTACAGAAGAAATCAAGAGTAGTGACACACATCTGAGTGGGTGAGTACATTAATGCCTGTGCAAACTTCTTCATAGAGTCTGCCCTGCTCCTTCTCTTCTGCGTCCACTTGCAGCAGCAACACTGAGTAAAGGAGGACTCTAACATGCTTGGCACTGAATATGAACATGTTGAGAATATGAAATGCAAATATACAGAAACAATGCTGCACAGAGCCTCTTACCAGAACAATTCACGTTGTTGAAGAGTGGGAAGTGCATGACTGTGGGGCATGACTTGTCTCCTCGGAAGATGTAGCAATCGGAAGGGTTGTTCTCATCCATTTTCTGATCCTCTATATTGGGAAATGGGATACGGTTTTCCCGGCAGTATGAAGCTGCTTTCTTGATAGTCTGAGATACAGAGAATTTGTGTAAGCATTTTGTAGTTAGCTTTTTCTGAAATCCGAGAACAAATCAGTCTTATCTCCGGTAATAAAACAAAATGCTACAGAACAATGATGGTTAATTTCTTGGGCTATACATAATGGTAACATATAGTTTATTTGAAAGTCTAAGTTTTCCACAAGCATTCTCCGAGGAACAGACTAAGTCTAGAATATGAATGAAAACCAGGCACTCACTTCTAAGGTTGCTTCTGGCAGGAACCTTTGTTTAAGAAACTATAGCTACATCCAGCAAGGCAATGCGGCAGACACTGAAAGATGGTAAGATTGGAGGGATTTGGTGTCTATAAAATCATCTGGAGACATCACCAGGTTCACCAACTTCCAGAACAAGTTTTATTTTCCAAAGCAACCCTTCCTGTTGCTCTACAACTCTCACAAAATTCAACACTCCACCACTCCAGCACAATAAAGAGCTGCCTATGTGTCTCACGTCAATCTGACCATCAAAGGGAGACAATAACCTTGATTTGAGGCACACATTAACTTTAACGTTGGTTTGATTTTGCATGAAAGCATTGACTGGGATGGGCATTATGTTGGGAGTTTGCACAAACTGAGATTCTGTGGTCTCCCTGAGCAGTATTATTCCCAACTGTTCAGGAGTTGAGAAGAAACAACCTTTGAGTCTTTTTTACTCTTCTCTGACCTGGTTTGCGATAGCCTGCTTTAGATGGCACAAGGCTTGTGAACAGCAGCCACTTTATGTAAGCTTCCCAGAGTAAATGGCATATTACACAATCCATTTCAACAGCCCCTCCACGAAGAATGCACTTCACAGCAAAAGATGGGGTCTTAGGCATTAAGAGCAGATTGGCCTCTCCCATAGACAGACTTTTAAATGATACCTTGGCATTTCTGTCACCAAATTGCCTCAGGGTTTAGATTACACAGATTTATTACTTTTCCTTAAGCACCCTTGGGAAAAGGTGAAGTTGTAGCTCAAGACATGATGAATCGTGTAGTCACAAAAGACAAACTTTTCACAAGATCTTTCTGGAGTGATACAAAATAGTAACGTTTTGGAAGCTTAGCGAATTCTTTTTTAACTCAAGCCCCCTAAACTCATCCCCTAGGCATATATGTTCAAACGGAAGCAATTACAGAAACAGTGCTCTACATTTACCCTCATTTGTAATGAAACTTGTTTATAAAAGGAAATTGAGCATATTAGGAGGAAAAAGCCTACAAAAAGGGAAACTGGGCACGATTCTTATAGCTACTGATACAAGACCTCCTCAAAGGCAAAGAGGTATTTTGCTGTAAATACTGCTTGTCAAAGAGTGTACCTCAAAAGGATCTCCATCGCTGAAATCAAAGGAGATGATCAGATCTGTTTGCCGTTGTGCTCGAAGTACCAGAGGATAGGCAGAATTTATCGCCAGACCAGCATCAACCAAAGAGATGGTTTTGTTTTCAACCAGGTAAGAGGGCTTAATATTAGCTAATCCAATGAAAGAAAGCAATGAGATTTCATAAAGACATATATATATAAAATATATACACACACACGACCAGTGCCCAAAATGTCTATTGGTCTTCACTGATGCATCTCAAAAAGGTATTGAAACCTGCCTCTCCTTGCCTCTCCTGCCCAGCCAGATGTCCAGCTGTATTCTGACAAGAGGAGTCCCCATCCTCCTGACCTACCTCTCTCTGACTGTGGTCAGTTGCAAATCAGAATTCCCAATGGGCTCTTTAAGGTCAGAACCTAGAACCATGCACTCACAGCTTTAATATAAGAAGATTGTTGAGCAGAAAAATGAATGCATGAGTCAGCTAGAAATCACAACACCTAACTGCAGTTGATAAATGCAGGTTTCTAATTACATACTAGGTGCCAAAGCTTATGTTATCATAACTGACCATCCAGCTAGGGCAGGCAATGGAATCTAGAAACCAAAGTTATTCCTCATGCCTCAGGACCACAATTTGATTTCACAAACTTAGCTGTCCAGTTCCATCTCCTTAGGTTACTTCTTGTGCCCTCCGGGTTCTCCTCCAAAAGGATACAGGGGTCCTTTAGGTTTCATTTTGCATTTTCCAACTCAATGCTGTTGTCCCTGTCTGTACACAGGAACAACAGTTTGTGTGACATTAGATGCTTGTGTTTCTGTGACAGAATTGAGTTTATATAATCTGCAATGATGTTGCAGATCTGGATTCTAGTAGTGTGTTGTTTATGACTAGTTGATTTGCTGCCCATAATAGGATGCTGTTAAGAGCTGGTGGAAGCTGCAAAGCTATCTAAACCACTAAGAAGGTAAATGGCAAAGACAGTCGAAGGTCACACAAACATAGCATAAAAGCTCTGCTAAACCCCATGCATTCTGCCCCATAGATCATGATTTCACTGGATTTTCTTACAGCATTTGTAAAGGAAGTTATGAATTGTTCCCCATTTCCAGGACAACACACATTGGATTGTCTTATACATCATCCTAAGGACATTCCACACTGAGCCTGGGAAGAGACAATACAATTCAGAACACAGTTAAATCTAGAGAACTTCACTTTTTGACTGGTGTTACAAAAATCTGGGGGTATGATTGGTAACGGGGGTATGGTGGTAGAAGAACACATGTGCAGATACTGTACAGACAGCCTGAGTGACAAGGCCTGAGTGCTTTAGAAGAGAAAGAACCATGCTTTCCTCAAGTTCAAATAATTAACATTAAGCAATGGAATCTTAGTACAGCTGAAACAGATTTGAGTAACACATTCAAGGCACAAACTATACAGGACTCTGGCCCTACACCAGCCAACATATTCACCATGCTTGAGGCGCACAGGTAATGTACAACCCTGGTAGCACCAGAGCTGTACATTACAGAAGCCTGATCTTTTCTGGGCCTCTTACATTATTCTTGCGTTTCAGAGGGATTGTTATTTCTCTTCCTCTTCTTTCCACCTGAATAAATTAAGAACCATGCTACAATCCAATTGAACAACCTGTATAAGGTGGGGTATAGTAGCTGAAAGCTTCTATATGATAGCTACTAAAGCTACTACCATGATAGCATCAAGAGATCTTGTGAGAGAATGTGAGATCAGCGCAGTGAAAGAGTTTGGAGGACTGGACTGCGCAGACAGAGAACATCCAGGCCTTATTCACGAACACACTCCTTGGAACAGGCACTGGAGAGGAAGAAGACCTGTCTGCAATATCCAGATTTAATCTCAGAGCACTAGTTGGTTCACTCCAGAAGGAACCAGAATTTAAGTTCACAAAGCTCCAAAGCTGGAATTTTTCAAAGCACGCACAATGCAAAGAGTAATAAAAGATAGTAAAAATGAGATGCACTTGCATAGGATGACCACTTGGGATGCTGGTAACTTTTCTTCCGGAATACTTCCCTTTTTAAGATGCGCTGAGGAAGATAAAGTGGAGAAAAATCACAAAAGTGTCACATTAAAGAAACAAATTCATGGCAAACTACAGGGTAACTTTGTATGCAAGTAGATGTTTGTACCTAGGGTGGAGAGGCTGTTGTTAATGATAAACATTAATATACAATACTTGCCTCCAAATTCCTTTTCTATCTGTTTGCCCAGTTCAGCACAGCTCGCCATTCTTTCCTCCCTTGTTTTCTTTGCCCAAGAATCACGTATTGCAGCGCACAGTTTCATGGATTCACTTTGTCCCTCATCTTCTTAAAAAGAGAGAAAAGAAGAAAAGGAATATATGCAAATGCACAATAAAGGAATCACTATTTGTAAAACCAGATGAGTCAAAATGCAAGTGCTGGGAAATCTCAGCATCGTTCACTTGCCTGACAGTATACTCATCAATTTCTCGAAGACTTCCTTAGGATCACTCCCACTTACAGCACACAACTGAAGGTCTAGCAGAAGTAGAAGAGACTGGTAAGTCATGAAGGTATGCGGGTTTCTCTCTGAGAAAGATAAGAGGAAAGTTACATCAGAGTGGAATTTATCTTACAACACTGACCTAATCTCTCTTATCCTAAAGAAGTTGTTTAAGCTAGTGAGAGGAACCATGTGCCAGAGTATTTCTCGCTTGACAGTAAAAACACCTAACATTGAGCATTTGCAACTGGACAGATGTGCAGCTATACCAGGATTCAGATGGCCTTTGTGTTCATCTTGGAAGAAAAGCTCCATGAAACAAAGTAATAGGAGGAGGAGCAGAAATATAGTTTGGGGTAAATGGGAATTTTCTAATATGCTTCAAATACTTCATTCCTATTTTGAATTTAAAAACCAAATAAACAAATAAGTACATAAAGGAATAAGAAATGTAATGATGATTTGAGAGAAGCCTGGTATAATTTCTTCCAGTATTACCAAGAGAATATTGTAGGAATGTATTTTGTATTTTAGAGTCATTAAAATCTCAGTTTTCCATGTGAACATTTCATAGCATCATAGCATCACAGTATAATAGATTAGCTCAAGTTAGAAGGGACTCATCAGGTTCATCAAGATTAACTTCCTGCTCCTCACAGGAGCAAACTAAACTACATGACTAAGAGCATCATCCAGATGCTCCTTCAACTCCAAATTGCTTGGTGCTGTAACCACTTCCCTGGTTAGCCTGTTCCAGTGACTGACCACCCCCACAGCAGAAAAGAATGCTAAATTAAAAACAAAAAAAGAAACAAAAGCTACAAAAAATAAAGAGCAAGAAACACAAGAACCCACCGAATGCAAAGGAGAGGAAGCTTGCCCGTAAGTGCAGGAACTTTGCTATGCTGTCTTGGAAGAAATAAAAGGATGATTAAAATAAGAATACTCCTTCCAATAAAATACATCTTCCCCTTCCTGCTAATGAAAGACATCAAGAAAGGTAGCCGTACACCTAACCATATGTCATGGTTTAAGCCCAGCCGTAACTCAGAAAACCACGCAGCCTCTCTCTCACTCCCCCCCTCCCGCTTCCTCCCCCTTGCTCCCAGAGGGATGAGGAGGAGAATCAAAAGAATGTAACTCCCATGGGTTGAGATAAGAACAGTCCAGTAACTAAGGTATAACAGAAACCACTGCTGCTACCACCAATAATAATAATGACAAGGGAAATAACAAGGGAAGAGAATACAACCGCTCACCACCTGCTGACCAATACCCAGCCTGACCCAGCAGTGATCTAACCCTTGTGGGTAACTGCCCCCAGTCTATATAGTGGGCATGACGTGCTGTGGTATAGAATATCTCTTTAGTCAGTTTGGGTCAGGTGTCTTGCCTCTGCTTCCTCCCGGCTTCCCCTCCTCCCTGGCAGAGCATGAGACTCAGAAAGTCCTTGGTCAGAGTAAACATTACTGAGCAGCAACTGAAAACATCGGTGTTATCAGCGCTGTTCCCAGGCTGAAAGTCAAAAACACAGCACTGCATCAGCTACTAAGGAGAAAAATGACTGCTACTGCTGAACCCAGGACACCACAGGCATACAGTGCTGTTTCAGATGCCTCTGAGGATCCCACTTGCTTTGTGGCTGACACTCCAGAAGAGTACTAATTTTCTGCTGGTTCTGTTCATTGCTCACAGATCCATGTTTGATGTCTCAGATACCTGACAGCATCTCTGTCATCTCTATTATCCCTCCAGCAGTTTTGATAGTATCCTACCTCAGAGTTTAAGATAGCATCTCTGATACTTCCACATCATAAGGAATCTGATGTGGAGAAGATCAGTCCACATTCCACATGATATCTCAATCTGTGAACATGTGGTACTGGCATGGACTTCTATGGTCCATGCTCATGCTACCATACATTTCTACTCAATGGAGAAGCATTTCTAGACAGTTTCGTCACCTCTTTAAGCAGGAATCCTAATGTATCCACAAAGAGCACCTGTGAAGTTCTTTCTCACTCACAAAGAGACAATAAAGTAATTCAAATGTTCATAAGAATGTTGTAAATATCTAAAATGACATATGTGCATTCATAGAAATTGAACAGGTTCCTCCTGAACTTTCCCTTCTCCAGGCTGAACAGTCCCAGCTCCCTCAGCCTTGCCTCATATGAAGGATGCTCCAGTCCCTGTGTATGCCCACATCTTTCTCATATTGGGAAGCCCAGAACCAGATACAGTACTCCAGGTGTGGCATCACCAGTGCTGAGGAAAATGAAGAATCAACTCCCTTGACTTGCCGGTGGTGCTCACCCTAATGCAGCCCTAACCCCACTAGCCTTTGCTGCAAGGGAACACTGTTGTCTCACATTCAACTTCACCAAGATCCACACGACTGATCAGGAAAACTGCTTTCTAGCTAGTCAGTCCCCAACCTGTCCTGGTGCCTGGGTTGTTCATCTCCATGTGCAGGACTTCAAATTTCTCTTTGTTGAACTTCATGGTGTTCCTGTTGGTCCATTTCTCTAACCTGTCACAACTTCTCCAGATTACCAATCCAGTCCTCCCAGTTTCATGTTACCTGCAAACTTGCTGAGGGTGCACTTGGCCCCATCATCCAAGACATTAATGATGATGCTAAAAGTATTGGATGTAGAATTCAGTCCTGTAATACACCACTATTCCTCATTGGCCCCTTATTAATATGTTTGGAAAGGCCTTTCAGAAGAATTTGCTCAATCACCTTCCCACAGATTTAGATGTGGCTGGCTGACCTAAAACTTCCCACATCCCCCTTCCTGCTCTTTTGAAGGTGGGAATGGCATCTTTCTTCCAGTCATCAGAAACCTCTCCCTATAGCCATGATCTTTCAAAAGTGATTGAGAGTGGCATTACAAAGACATTAACCAGCTCCAACAGCAATCATGGGTGTATTCCATCATGTCCCATGGATTTGCATATGTCCAACTTGTTTGCATGTTCCTTAACCTGATGCCATTTGTTTACATGTTCCTAAGGATAAGGGGCTTCCTTGCTACAGATCTTCCCACTGGTGCAACAACTCTTTGAGCATACCAGCAACAGAAAAAATGTAGTACCTCGTATGAACTTGATCGTTGCTTCCTTGTTTCCAGGAGCACTCCCCCATAAGCCTGAAACAACAAAAAGAAAATGTGTTTACAGTGCTTGCTTTAGAATAGCCTTGCTGAGAATTCAACATGAGTTTGCCTTTCAGTAGCACATTTTTCCTTAATGGAATTAAATACTCAGAACTAGATTGTTTTTCTTTCCTTCTTTTCCCCTATAGCATGGTGCCAAGGGTATGTTTTGAGGAGAATGGGGTATGAAGCCATTAAACACAAGCTATGTTCAGTTGTGTCACAAACAAGTGAGATGACACTTGCAGCTATACTGCTTAGGTAGGGAATGAAAGAGGTTTGGTCCTAGACTGAAACAGAGTGAAGCAAAATAGAAGCTTCTGGTCCTCACAAGAGGATGTCTCTAATTTGTGAAGCATCTCTCCCTGCAAAGCGAACATGCTGGGATGACAGAACATTTCAGCATCTGGTTTGGAACTATTTTATTAACTTCAGTAATCTACAGTGTAAGTCTCTAACTTCCCATAACAACCACATAAACTCGTCAGTGTGGACAGCAGAGTGTAGAGAGGCATTCAGATGTAGCAGTTAGAGGGTGTGAAGTGAGAAGAACTGCTCTCCAGAATTCACATACTATTATGCATGCATTCATGGGATAATAGATGTATTCTTGTTACCTGCAGAAAGATACAGAATAGCTAAACCTGTATTTTTTCTACAAAGCAGAATTAGGAAAACTCACCTTGCATATAACAAATGTGTTTCTTCTTCTTTTCCTTCAGCTTACCCTCCTCAAATTCACTTCCAAAGTATCTGGTACTCACAAAAGCACCCAAGGCAGTATATCCAGCCTCATGGGGAGTGAATTCAAACCAGGTCCCTGAGAAAAATGAAACAACTTCTTCATTCAGCATTTGGAAACACATTTGACCTCACTGTCCCAAAGTAGCTTCTTGGTTGTTTTCCTTTTCCTTTCTAAAATCCTCTGATATTGAATTGGAATATAGAGAATAAACTAAGTTGTAAACATGCTACCACCTGCTCTATGATATGCTCTTGTTATTCCATACTATTCCAAGAATGGCTCACCTTATCCTATCATGAAAGCCACTTTTACAGAATATGATTCAGATCCTTCATGGAAGTGGCTGAATCACATGGAAGCCCATGGAAGCATATTTTCTTCCATCATCAATAAACAAAGACATAGGCTCACAGTCAGCAATTAGGTATCAGCACAGTTAACGCCTGCTATGAAGTGAAAGGAATCTAATACATGGTATTTAAGATACAGTTAGACTAGAAGCCCATATTTTACCTGGAAACATTTCACCTTTTTCACTCAGTTTTTCATTGTCCACTGCTGCATAAATGGGGTACGGATTTATTCCGGTCTCTGAGGCCTCCTTGTGATCAGCCAGCTCATTCTCATCAAACTGAAAAATAAGCATGGACTTCTGAAGGAACATAAAATGCCCTTCCCCTCTGCTATAGCACTAAGGACACCCTCACTTAGAAGCCTTGGATTAACCAAGGAGCTGGATTAACCGCTTCTACTTTTTTGTATCTAGGTATAAGATGTCATGATCTAAAATACTGCTTCAATTTATACAAGTACTCAAAAAAACACCCACCAAGGTCAAATTTAGTTGCAATTACTTCAAGGTCTTCAAAACAATCCTAAGGCATTTGCAGTTAGCTTCTTACCTGCTGCACTATTTGGTATACAAAAAAGGCGGCCCAGAAGTCGGTCAGTGAGTAATGTTCATCTTTTGCTGACTCCTCTAAGGACTCTTCTGCCTTTTTAAGATGCCAGGAGGAATTACTGAGGCTTTCAAACAGTTCCTCTTCTAGGGACATCAGTTTTTCTGACCATTTCCGATTTTCATACAGGAGGGACATACACCTTTTAAAGAGAAAGAAAAGTCTTGTTTCTAGCATAGGGGAAAGCAAACGGGGCTTTTGCTTTTTTGATCTGAATATGCATGCAGGTACAGTATCTGTGGTAGAATCACCACTGAGGTGCTAATTTCATCCTCTCTAGGGATCCAAGGTCAGTCTTGCAGGACTGTAGTTAACGTCACAAATATTCCCTGTGCCTCCCACAATTGCACAGGCACATATCTCACCCACCACTCCACTGTGAGCCCAACAGGGAGTTGTGAACAGTAACAACAGTGTTGAATTGCTATTGAATCTATAGAGCAGGAAAAACATTCATGATCGCACCAGACCTACCAAGTGGATCCTGACACCCCACAAAGGTATGTGACAGCATCCAAGAAATTTTGCTTCTTCAGCTCCACCAAGGTTCCTAGCATGGCTATCATGGCACGCAGGCCCCCACCTGATCCCAGAACAACAATATTAGGCACCTTATTCTGGAAAGTGAACAGAAAACACATTTCTTTTAGACCAAAGGCTTAAACAGACAAGGATAAAGGCTATTGTCATTCTCACCTGACACACTTCCTTGTTCTACGACACATTCCATATTCTGCCTCTTTTCCCCTATTTCTCTTTTTCTTTTACCTCACAGTCACAGAATGGGTTCTCCTTTGTGTTCTGCTGAGATTGGTACTGCGGCTTCAAAACATACACACATTTTGAGCAGCGCATGTTGTGTTCCTGTAGAGGTCACCTCTGTTGCCTTTTTGTCACCAAGAACTGGTTTTTTCTCCCAAAGGAGGAAGGTAAAACTATTAGAGCCAGCCACAGAAAATTCGCAAGAACATGTAGTACCGGTTGTGGCTGGAAGAGAGTCACCTTTCTGCACAGCACCTCATATGGTGCTGTGCTTTCAATTTGTGGCTACAAAGCTACTGGTTACACATCATTGTTTCAACTGGCTGAACAGTCTCTCATCTTCTTGTCTTCCATGTGCTTCGAGATTGTCTCCAGGATTAGATGCTCCATCACCTTTCCAGGGATGGGGCTGACTGGCCTGTACTTCCCTGGGTCCTTCTTTTTGCCCTGTTTGAAGACTGGGGTGAAATTTGCTTTATTCCAGTCCTCAGGCACCATTCCTGACTGTCATGACACATATACAGAGACATGCAAGGGCAAGCAAATAATTAATTAGCTGATAGATACTGGAATTGCAGCTGGGAATTGCACTGAAAATTCAGTCTCCCGTACCCTTTTGTCTCCTTGGAAATTTCCAGCCTGAATCTTTTTCCCAGCAGTGGAAAGAAAGCCTGCACTGGAAAACTTGCGACAACAGATGATGCTTCCTTGGGTCTAGAACTCACTTCAAATGGCACTCTGTGTGCCACTTACATCACTGGACTGTTACCTCCTTTCCTTAACTGTCAGTGCTTACCTGCTCACAACGAATCCCAAGTTTTTCCAGACACATCAGTACTTTTTCTCTTCTCTTATGGGTGGCTTTTTTCTCACCTTCTGAGAGCTCATGAGACTGACGGACACGAGGAACTTCATCCTGGCATACAAAGTGAAACACATTCAGGGTAAGAATATTTCTTACTGCAAGAACATCACTATTATGGGATCCAATCAGAGGATCCAGACTTCTGCAAACCAGTCAGTGTTCACTCTGACTCAATATCTAACAGCAGCATGAAGATCAGGGAACTCATTTCTGTCTTACACTTTAAATCCGGGATGAAAGAGGCAGTATTGATGAACCAAACATGCAAAGTGAAGAGGAAGGAAGAGGAATGAAAATTTCAGTTCTTCATGATTAAAAAGCCCCCAAATTCCTGACTGAACAACCCAGCCCCTTTTCTAAAGGAAACACTGTTGTGCCTGTCAGTGTTTTTCACAGTGGTAACGCAAGACTCTTGGAGCAATTTTTCAAACTCAGTGAAATTTACTTATTGACACACTCAAGCCAACGGCATATTTTTCAGTTAGAAGCAAATGTCTAACTTGATCTAATGTTCAAGGTAGCCTAAAGAAATGCAACTTTTCCAGGTTAATCTTCATCACTGAATCTTCATCTTCAGCCTGAGATCTGCAGTCCTCTGAACATCCTTAAACATCATTGGAGAGCAAGAAGCACTTTCTAGGGTACTACTCCTAAATCATACTCCAGAGGTGCCTGTTTAACCCCAGTATGAAAAGCATTCAGGACTAGCTCATCTGTAGAAACCTATAACACGGATGTTTGAAGTCAGATGAGATGAATCCTACCCTTGTTCTGATTCTTGTCCTGGAGGATCCTCTTTAGCCATCTAGAGAGGAAGTCTCAAAGAAATGGAGTTACTCCTTACAAATACTTTGCAGAATAATATTACCATGAAGTACTTAGAACATCCATTTTATAAAACAATCATGACACAAGTGTTTTAGAACATGGAAAATGAAGCAGCCAGGAGAGTGATTAGGGGAGAGAGGGGAAACCCAGAATAGGAAGAGCATACCTTGGTAGCCATTGAGATGTCTGTCTTTGCCTCCCGGAAACCTAGTGAAAATGGAATGCACAGCAATGTCTTAGCTCAGAGTAACTTTCAAACTCCAAAGGAGCTGAAGTTATTTTCCTACTACCCTTTTCCAAGGTAAAATAATAAAAATCCCCCAACTCAAGTGCTTAAAAGGACTGAGTAATTATATTGCACCATCCCAGTCATCACCTAGGATTAATGATTAATGCTCCACATTGTCAATATTGTCAAAAGTGCTGTGACTTCCACGGAATACTGGCATATGAACAAGGAAATGTTGGATGTCAAAAGAATTTATGAATATTGTGTATATTCAAAGACTATCATTAGCCTGAACAGCTACACAACCTCTGCCTGTTACTGCTGACCTGACTCAGTCTGATTTGATAACATATATGAAAAAACTCTTTCAAGTTTCCAACATTCTGCTTCCCAAGGGGAAAATGGGAGCTTCCTGACACAGGTTGAACATCCCAGCTGGTAATTCAGAACCACACAGCCGCTTGCTCACTCTCCCCCTTTTTGCCCCCTGCTCGGGGGGAGCTGAATCCTGAACACCATTGTTCCTAGTCCCGTCACTGAGCACCACTGAAAAGAGTCTGGCACCATCCTCCTGGCCTTTGAGATATTTATATGCATGAATAAAATCCCCCCTCAGTCTGCTCTTCTCCAGACTAAACAGGCTCAGCTCCTGTAATCTCTCCACATCTATACATATACAATACATATACTACTTGAGGTGTTACTGGTATGGCACTCACCAAACAACTCCCCAAGGTGGAGCCAGCCAATGTCAGAAAGGTCTCACTTCAAAGATGATCTGTATCACGGAGTCCAGAGTCAGCCAGGTCCTGTCTTTATGGAAGATCTCACCCACAGAGGATCACTTTGATTAAGTAATTACTTTTATACTTTTGGGGTAGATAAATAATGGGTGTAAGCAGTGTAGATAACTGGAATTTCCTGGAACTTTGGGTGTTGCTTTCTGCTTTCTCAGAAGGCTGGGTTGTTATTGTGGTTTCTTTGTTCTGTATTTATTGCTGGCTCTGAGCTAAGTTTATCAAGGATATCCTGTCCCCCTAGCTAAGCAGTTCACATTTTTTGCGTGGTATTTTTCCATTCTCATTGGCTTGCTTTTACAGCTGCTCCTTCAGTGGATTTTTTTCAGTCCTAAGAAGGGTCAACAGGACCTTATTTCTTTCAACAAGTGCCTAACAGAGGAGTAAGCTGAAATGGCTCTTGGTGGATTCCATATCTTTAAAATGCCTTCTTACTCTCTTTTTCTTTCTCCCTGCATCGTTGAGCACTCACACCAGCAATGATATTACTTCTTACTATTGTTGCAGTTATCATCTTGATAACTTGCTTTTGTAGCAAACAGCATAGGGAAAATACCTTCTCATTTTACTAATAAGGTTTGTACATTATCTAGCTGGAGGATGAGGTGATTTCCTGAATAGCCATTGGGAAAATGGGTGTGAATTTTTTCTTTTTCCAGTTAATTCTGAATTCAGTTCATCTCTGTCTTTAAAGCTTTTATTTGCAGAGACATCACTTAACACCCTTGAAAAGAGGGTGGTTTTTGTATAAGGCTATTTTTCTAGGTTATAGTGAGGTGTTTGGCCTTTGTTGCTTTTACCTTGCCTTAGGACAGGATGCTGCCCCTGGCTTCTGGTGTAAGTGTTGTAAGTGTTGCATGTAAACAAAGTGTGATTGCATAGAACCATTGCACTTCTCTACATGAGTGGTTCAGAACATCCCCAATGCTTTGGGGGATGCCACAGGAGGAAACTTTAACAACATTCCCAAACATGTGCCATACTCATGTTCTTTTACTGCCTAGACTACAAAACTAAGAAAGTGTAAGGAAGGAGGATGATATGCAGTCATTGTTCCCCCTGACAATTCTCCCTATAGCATTCCATTTACTGCTCTTCCTTTTCTCCACCTCTTCTTACCTGCTCTGGCTCATGGGAGGTTAAATCCTTCAGTTTGTTCATGTTCTCACAGGAAGGGTTTGTTACTCAGGGAATGACCACATTCAGCAAGGCTGCATGTAGCTGCTCTGGTCCTAGAGAACGGGCTCATCCTCTTTTTATCTGTGTTACACACAGACTTGGGTGGACATGCTCTGTTCCGGGAAAAACATATTATGCCAAACACAGTAACCTGAACCACTCCTCAAGAAACCTGAAGGAGAGCTCTTAGAGCTTCATGTACTGGCACAGATATCTGTAGAAAATGGGTAACATGAGGCATTTTCTATGGAGGTGAATAACACTGAGATATCTACTTTGAGTAGTGCCTATAGGATATATTTCATAGAATCATACAACAGTTTGGGTTGGGAGGGACCTTAAAGATCATCTAGTTCCAGTCCCCTGCCATCTGCATGCCTGTTCACCCAGTCAAGAAACAGTCCTGTACTGTCACTCTGTTACCTCTACATAGGATCTAAAACGGTACAGCAAGTTTCATTTTCTTACAAAGGCAGCTATTGCCAGCTTAGATACATTATTTCCAACCCTATCTATTTTATGATTCTATGATTATGACATGTGGGACAATCAAAGAGGTTTGGTAGATAAGACAGAGGACCTGGATGAGATGCTCACCATTCTGGAGTGGCAAATAAGTAGCAAAAAATGGAAGTTAGAAGTGTTTTGTCTCTTTATTGTTCTACTCTCAAGGCAGTTCTTTGGCCTTCTAAAACTTTCTTATTGTCTGAAAAGAAACATTACTCTTAAGAGCCTCCCACAACTACAGTTTTAAATGCCTCTAGGAGAAGTGCTAAGGGAGTTATTCTGCAAATGATGAAGGGAGATGCCAGGTGTTGCTTTTTTTTTCCCCCAAGAGAAAAATTACATGAATCATGAGTCAATCTAGAGCTTTCCAGGCATAGGGAGGCTTATTTATCGAGCAGGTAGAAGGACTGTATAAAAGATGAAGAAGGAAACTCTCATAAGATTTCATAACAGTCTTTGAATATGACACAGTGAAAGCCTGGTGATGTTCTGCACTACCTACACCCATCTACCAAGAAATGGAACGTGAATGAACACGGTAAGTTCTTTCAAGACCAAAAATTAAAGAGGAAAAGCTGTGTTAGATTTTTGTTGGGAAATAGACAGGCGTGGGAAAGGTCATTTTACATTTCTGCATTTACAAGACTCTTCTGCATTGCCTTGCCTTTTTTTAGTTTCCTTCCTTATGAAAACATCTGGGTTCAAAACACAAAAACCTCTTTCACTTTCCACTGCCTCATGCAGCGAAAAAAAATAGGTCATTTTAGTTCTTCCCCATTTCTCATACAACTTATAAGGAAGAAAAAAGGGTAAAAAAACATTTTCAGTGAACTAAAATTAACTTTCTTTTTTAAAAAAAATAAGTATATAAAAAAAAGGAATCATTATTTTGATGCTAACAAAATACTGGCAAGAAAAAAAAAAGGGGGGGTTTGAAAATAAAAATAGTTGTAGGTTATGTAACAAAATTGATAATTATTCTTTTTTTAACTTTTCTTAACCACAGCTGATCGCTCTGAGGATCTCTGAGCAGAAGAGGTGTTTTGGTTCAGATAAAAGCAGACAATAAGCAGGGCTTACTTATGCCTACATCTTTAAAACCAGCTTTATATACCAGAAAATACAGTAAAAGCTGAACACTAAATACCTTTCTCTTTCCAAGCTGGTAACAGGGGAAATAACTTTATTATCTCTGTTACTATCTACTTGGCTATGGAACATGGTTGCTTTATACAATGGGAAGTCATGATAAGCTGCAGTAAAACAATACTTGACTCTTACAGGAAAATGATATCTCAAGAGAGGAAACTGAAAAGCGCAAGAAAATTAAACATTTCCACTGCACAAGATGAAATCTATAGTTGAAATTCAAAGCAAATACCTGTGAGTGTAGAAATCATTCTCTGAATCATCACTGCAAATCGGCTTTTCCAAATCTCCAAAGAAAGTCAGGTCCCTGGCATTCACTGAGAGTGAATTACAGTACCAGGCACAGATTTTTCTTATCTCACATGAAGCCTGCAAAACAACTTACTTTATTTTATTTTAATTTTTAACATCTGAATAAGAGTTTAAAAGCGGATGAAGTTTTTATGTTAAAGGCTTTACTATAACTGTTACAGTCATGAGAAGAGCAGAGCAAGTGAATAAAACAGCCATTGTGGAATTCATCATTCTGGGTTTCCAAAGTACCCCAGAAGTACAGTTTATCCTCTTCTTGATATTTCTAGTGATATACATTACCACTGTGTTAGGGAACCTCCTGATCATGGCGCTGGTTCTGACTGATCATCACCTTCATAATCCCATGTTCTTTTTCCTGGGGAATCTGTCATTCTTGGAGACCTGTTACACTTCCACCATCCTGCCCATAATGCTGGCGAATTTCCTGACAAACAAATATGTTATTTCACTTCAGGGTTGCTTTTTGCAGTACTTTTTCTTCACTGGGCTAGCAGGTGCAGAATGCTGTCTCCTGACTGTCATGTCTTATGACCGGTACATCGCGATATGCAAACCATTACATTATACAATGATAATGAATGGCAGGTGCTGCCTCCAGTTAGCAGGTGGCTCTTGGGTTACTGGGTTATTGGCTAGTGCCACAGTCACCTCTCTGATGCCACAGCTAATGTTCTGTGGCCCAAATGAAATTGATCATTTCTTCTGTGACTTCACACCAGTAGTAAAGCTCTCCTGCAGTGATACCCATTGGATTGAGCTTGTAACATTCATCTTGGCCTCCCTTTTGACACTACCCCCATTTCTCTTGACACTCATATCCTATGTGTATATCAGCAACACTGTCCTCAGGATCCCAACCTCCACAGGAAGACATAAGGCTTTTTCTACTTGTTCTTCCCACCTCACTGTGGTGACACTTTTCTATGGGACCTTGATTGTTGTGTACTTGGTACCAAAGTCAAACACACTGAGAGACCTCCACAAAGTGTTCTCTGTCTGTTATACAGTTCTGACTCCACTGGTCAATCCCCTCATCTACGGCTTAAGAAATAACAACATAAGGAAGGCTCTGAGAACAGCAGTGAACAAATAGAGTGTTTTTCATGAGGCATGAACAAGCTCTTGTCAATTACTATGTGAAACTGAAATATCAGACTTTAGAAAACTTCTCAACTGAACTTAAAGTCATCTTTTTTTCTTGATAAGGAGACAAAGGGAGTCATGTAAGGAAGCACCCTGGCTGCTGGACTCTTGTGGTAATTCCTTTTATTGGACTAATTAATGCATGCCAACATCATAGAACCATCATCATAAAATCACAGAACAGTTTGGGTTGGAAGGGATCTTAAAGCCCTATCTCAACTCCATGCCCCAGTGTAAACTGCAAACTGCTTAACTGACAAATTTGTGCAAAACATGTTGAAGACTACAAAAATCCCTCAATGCTGTGAACAGATTCTGCCTTTAACTGTAAGCAACAAACGGATTGGTATAATTCAAGGAACCAAGTCATTTTAATCTGATGAGAAAAGCCATGCTGAGATGCTTGTGCAAGCCAAGACTTAGTGCTGGATACTGTCCAAAAAACCTAAAGAAAATGCATACAAGCAATCAAAGTTGCTGCCTCAGATGATGTTATCACAGACTTGAGCACATTTCCATGTCACTCCTTCCTTCAGCTCTCACAAAGATGCATTTCTAAATCGTTTTCTTTTCCTCATAATTTCACAGGGGATCTTCCAAAGAAACATTCCATTCTTGATAGAAGCTTTCTCCAAAAAGTCTAAGTGGGATAAAAAAGCAGAAAGAATTCATGAAGAAGGGTTAGCAGGAAAAAGAAATCAAAGATAAAATCCTGACGAACTCCCAAACCATCCCCCCAGGAGATATGGACTGCTGGTACAGCCCCTCCTGGCTCACCCGCACCAACCTACCACCCTCCTTGTTGTTGACATTGGCGCAAGCAAGCCCGAGGCCCCAACCCTGCTCCAGCTGCTGGCACACAGACCCACTTACACACAAAAACACATCCACAGACACATACATGTGATGTACATGCCCAGAAACCAGCCTTAGGTACCCATGCAGTAGCCGCATAGGTACCATGCTTAGATACCCTGTGCAGTAGCTGCTCCTTGGATCCTCCCACCTCCACTTGCCACACACACACAGAAACGGCTCTCTCAGGTGATGTCCAGACCTCATGGGCTCTGCAGGGTTTGGTCTGGTCCTGCTATTGAACCCTACAATATGTCTGATACCCAGCCAAATGTTACAGCCACCTCAATACCTGCTTTAGAGGTCTCTTACCCTACTCATGCAGGCTGCTGGCCTCTCCAGTTCCTGCCCACATGGGGCCCAGTCACTCTGGTTGCTGGCACTTCAACAAAACTTTAATCTTTAGTCAACTTTCAACCAGTCTTCCACCTCTGAGCTGTCCGGTTCCTCCAGGGTTTCAACAGCTAAAGCACACTGTGCTGCAGGCCACAGAGGGTACAGACACTGGCCAAGCAAACCACTTCATGAGAAAGACTCATGCCCAGCTGAGGTTAGGCTTCATCTTAAAGATAAGACAGCTATTTCTAATGTCGTTCTGTGGCTGGTTTTCTCAGGGTTTGCAGTTTTTTACCAGGAAATGAAGTCCCACACACGTTTCTCTTCAGGTCACCCTGCTCCTTCCATTTCCCCACCTCTGACCCTTGCTTTACCCATCCCATAGTATCTTTTCTACAGTCCCAAAATGTGTTAGCTGGCATCCCGATAGAAATCCCTTCAGACTGCTGGTGCTAAAGTTCCTCAGCCCACAAGGAGCCAAAAGCAAAGGCAAAGCCATGTGAGAGAAACTGCAGGTCAGAGGCTATTGCAAGACAGTGTCTCCTGCTTCCTGGACAAAGCCCAAAGCCCAAAGCCAAGGACAGCGACACAGTGCAAGGACCCTTATCATTCAGTGCTGTGCCTTGGTGTTGTCTGAAACATCTCCTTGGTTTGGGTCTGTGCTCATTTGATATCACAATCTCATACATCACAGCAAGCAAAGCAGTTTGCAGCTTTGTGCTTTATCACCTGGTAAGACAGAAAGTATGTGGTTAAAAGGGTCCCATGAAGCAGATTAACTTGAATTAGATGTCATGCTGACAGGCTTCAAGGAATGAAAAGGTGAAAGTGAAAGCCAGCAAAAACGAGAAACAGGCAGTTTCTAAGAAGGCTGGAAAAATCATGGAGCAAGTCTTCTGAAAACACACATTAGGGCATACAAAAGAGAGGAAGGGAACAGCTAACATGCATTTAGCAAGGGTAAACCAGGCTTGACCAATGTGATCGCCTTCTCTAAATATGGCACTACAGATGGCGGGAGCAGTGGCTGTCATTTGCCTTGACTTTAGCAAGACTTTTGACACTGTCTCTTCTCCCAAGGTTAGGACATTGTGCTCTGAGTGGACAACTGGATAAGTAAAGAACAGATGAGATGACCAGGTCCCTATGTGACCACCAGCCCCAGCCATGCCTGTGCCTGTAACCTGCAGAGAACATCAGCTGCAGGGTCATTCCACCATGTCTCTTAACATTTCTATCACTTGTCCATCTCTCTGTTGAGACAGCTCTTTCCAGGGTTCACGTCCTGAGGAAAGTGGAGGTCAGCGGGACCTCAGTAAGAGACAGGATTATTTTTTTTAATTAAGATTTTTAATTGCTTTCATTAAAAGAAGGCCCTGAAATTCTTTTCCAATGGTGATCACTAGGCCTCCTGTTTCTGTGCGTAGTGAGTACAACAGGTAAAGACAGTGCTAATTAGAGAAGGCAAAAGCTTTGCACATAAAGCCTTTGACACCGCTGTGGGTGGCAGGGACAAGAGAACAGTCTAGAATAAGAACTGTCTTATTGCCAGCACGTGAATCAAACTTGGGCTCTGGCCACTCATTGCTTGATCATAAAGACACTTGTCCTCCCTGTCTGATTCCCACCAGGATATAAGCCAGAGTCACTGCCTTTCAAATGTCTTCATTTCCATTCTTCTGGTCAGGCATAATTAAAACAAATGACAATCAAAAGTGATGCTGTTTGTACTGACTGAAACACACCTGAGAGCTCCTTAATTAGCTACACAGTGCTTAAAACTCTATGGGGAGTGGCAGAATGCAGAACTCATTATGGCTGTCAGCAGTTTAATGAGCCCCTTGAGGAATGTGACACTACCTCCCTGTTATTTGTAGCTACAGCAAAACCTGGCAAGGGCCTTCAAGAAATGACAGGGCGTAGCAGAAAGTTACTTGGAGTTTTAATAGAGCCCAGTGTGAGATGCGAGACCAGAAACGTAGTGGACAATGTTTTCCCACCAAGGCTCATCAGAGCAGAAACTCACAGACTTTGCTTACAGCCAGCACAGCAATCCATAGATGTACCCTGTATCAAACTCCCCCTACAGAGGTCAAACAGCAATTCCCAGCCATCAGGAAGGTGATCCTTTCAGTCAGCAATCCAAATGTGTGGCCTGTGGAATGGGAGCACCATGGATCCACCTCTCCAAACCTGGAGATGCACAGGTCCTGCTCACTTACAATGACCAGTGAAGACATTGTGACTGCAACACCCACTGCTGACACATCCATGAACCACAAGCCAGGCTCCATCGTAGATGACACTGGGCCATTTCTGGATCCAAACACACAGGTCTAAATGTTGAACCTCAGCCCCCATCCTCCATTCCATTAGACATTGAACCCCTCCTACTCTGCTCTGTGACAGCAAAGCCATGAGATTAATGGCTCCTCTTGATGTCCCTGTACTTGGGCCTACGATCCTTTCTTCCAGGGGCCATTAACGAGTCAGCAGGAGGGGCATGAAAGGAATCCGTTCCTGGAGAGCTGCGCATTGTAACACACTAACCAAAGCTCTGCCATTGCTCTTAGGACGAGCACAACCCCACTCTGGGTTTGCCGGACAAGAGCTAAGGACTTGGCAGGCTTCTTCCAGGCTGCTTCTACCTTGAACTTATTTCAGCTCGACCTTGGCGGGAGCGGCTGCAGCTCTTTGCCCATCAACCGGTGACTGACGTTCACCCCACGCCCACGGCCCCAACACAGCCGCCCGCCCACCCCTTGCGCCGGCAGCACCTCCCCGCTCCGCCCCTTGACGCGGCACCCCCTGACACGGCTGCGCGCTGGGCTCGCGCCTGCGCCGTCCCGCCGCGCCCCGGAATCACTGCTCGCACCCGCTTCCGCCCACCTCAGCCGGGCCGGCGGGACCATGTCGGGCGCGGCGGCCTCCGGCGCGGCGGGCGCGGGCTCGGTGGGCTCCGTGGTGCGGCGGTTCCTGGCGGAGTACGGCAGCGGCACGCCGAGCCGCCTCAAGGTGCTGGACGCCTACCTGCTGTACGTGCTGCTCACCGGCGCGCTGCAGTTCGGCTACTGCCTCGGCGTCGGCACCTTCCCCTTCAACTCCTTCCTCAGCGGCTTCATCTCCGCCGTCGGCAGCTTCATCCTCGGTGGTCAGTGCCCGCCGTGGCCCCGCGCGGTGTTCACTGGGACACACACCCCCCCCCCCAGCCTCCCCAGCACCCGCGGCCGGAGGCCCCCGGCAGTCAGAGCGCTGCTTGGAAGTGCCCGGGTGCCGTGTCGGAATCGTAGGATTCCCTCAAACCGGCAGCCGGGGAGGTCTCGTAGCGACCTCCAACGCCCCTCTGTCCCCCATAGGTTTGCCAGAAGCCCCCCCGGCTCTTACCCCACAGCAGCTGTGACCCTGCAGGGATCCTGCCCATGTGTCACTCCAGGGTATTCTCCCTGGCAGGCAAGGAGCCCTCCTTATTACTACCGTATATTCAGTAGTGTCCATGGTGAAACTCCAGCTCTAGCAATGGCTTTTTCAGGCTGGTGTTCTCCCATAATACTCCCCCAAACCACCTTGTTCCTGTGCAGCCCTCCCCAGCACACCCAGTGCAGGACGTGGGGATATCCCTGTGTTTACACTAGTCCTGTCTAAGCCTGTTCTTCGAATTCACTTGGCCACCCCTGATGGTGTAGTGCGATGGGAGAGTTGATTGCATGATAGTCCTGTGCAAATCCACTGCCAGTGTCCCCTTTCATCTTGCAGTAATGATGGAGTTACCTTTTCTTGTGGTACCCAGCTGGAACAGTGACCCAGACTGGGGTGGGCTGCCCCAAAACAACTGTGCTGTTTTTTCTGATCACTAATCTCTCGTTCCTTCTCAACCATACAGTCTGCCTCCGGATTCAGATCAACCCCCAGAACAAAGGCGAGTTCCAAGGCATTTCACCAGAGCGGGCGTTTGCTGATTTCCTCTTTGCCAACACCATCCTCCATCTCGTTGTCATCAATTTTGTTGGCTGAGCTCTAGAAGAGACCCCAAGGTACTGATCCATAGGGTCACAAAAGGGGGAGGTTATAGGACTTCAGTACTTCTGTACTTGAGAGAGAGCTAGAAAGATAGTGAATCCAGGAGACCTAGCTCCCAGCTTTGTCTTGGCCAAGTATAGTAAAGCTTTTGGGTTAGGATTTATGGCTTTCTGGTTTCATGCATGTATTTTTTGGCTTTTATCATTTAAAAAGCAGTTTAACTGGGAGTATTACACAGTCTTGCTCATGTTTCTCTCTTATGAGATAAATACACTGTTCTTTGCAAGAGAGGCTTTGGAAGCTGGAAGTCCTGGGCTTGGCTGGTGAGGATTGTCCTGTTTGGAGGCCGTGGAATGGCTGGTGTCTTAAGTCTGGAGTTTCTCAGCAGATGAGAGGAGGGAGTTTGGTGCTGGAAAATGGAGGACATGCCCTGTTGTTGCTGTTGCAAAGGGCTATAAGATCCTTGGGGCTTGTGGGGTATTTCCTCTCCCATTGCAGAAGCCTTGCTCACATTGCCTTTATTTCTTTCTAGGTCTTGAGCTCTGATGTCAAAACTTGCCATTGGGAAGTGCTGTTCTCCAGCAGAGTCTTACCTGCTTCCTTGGTGGAGGAAGGAGACACAGGGCTCAAGATTTTTTTTGCCTCAGACTGCCCTGTAGAGGGGTCTGATGCATTGTTACAGTGACTGTAATCCTTTCTGTCAATAAAAACCTTTATGATACTGCCGTCTTTTCCCTATTTCTGATAAATGCAGAACTTTTTCCGACACCCAAGTTCCCTCTCAGGCACAGCTCCCCTTCTTTTACATCTCTTCCTCCTAGTCTAGCCAGCAGGCTTTTTTCTGTGCCCCAGTTTCAGGGGAAGCAGGAAACAAGTCATGGAAACTCAGTTGTCAGCCACTCTTTTCATCTTCCTATTTCCTGCCCCTCCACACCTTTGCCTGGAGACTTTACTGCTGTTGCCTTCATGCATGAGGCTCTATCCTTGCTTTAGGCTTGTCTGGTTTGCTCTGCAGCAGAAACGCTGGATGCGTAAAATATGTGTTGAGGCAATGTGAAAAGAAATGTTTATCTGCTGGCACTGGGGAGATAAAACATGGGATCTGATAGCATCAACCTCAGTGTGAGATTATAGCTTCTCTTCACCACCTTTTTCCTTTTAGCATTTCCAGACGTGTTGCAGCCGTTAAACCCATAAAAGTGTGAAACTTGGGGCTCCTAAGTCTCTTGCCTATTACAGGCTCTGAAGAGTGAGGTATGAGGGAGCTGGGTCTTTACTGTTTCCAAGGATGCTGTCTGGGTCTGTGGTAGTGTCATGGGTTCAGCAGCAGCAGTCATTTTTTTAATGAAAAAATGGGAGCCCAGTGATAGACAATGAGGAGAAAACAAATTCTCATGAACTTTTCTCTGCTCTCCGTGTTCACATCCTGGACATGACATGCTGTGGTATGGAATAACCTCTTTGGTCAGTTTGTGTCAGGTGTCTGTCTCTGCTTCCTTCCGGCTCCCCTTCCTCCCTGGCGCAGCATGAGACTCAGAAAGTCCTTGGCCAGACCAAAACATTACCAAGCAGTAACTGAAAACACTGGTGTTATCAGTGCTGTTCCCAGGCCCCAAATCAAAACCACGGCACTGCACCAGCTACCAAGAAGGAGAAAAAATGACTGCTGCTGCTGCTGAACCCATGACAGGTAGGAAAAGAGAATTCATGCCAGTCCTGACAGCACCATCTTCCTCCAGCCCCAGTCATTAAGCCAAGTGCAAGGTCCTACACCTGGGTCGGTGCAATCCCAGGCACAGCTACAGGCTGGGCAGGGAAGAGATTCATGGCAGCCCTGTGGAGAACGACTTGAGGGTGTTGGTGGATGAGAAAATGAACATGAGCTGGCATCAGTGTGTGCTCGCAGCCCAGAAAGCCAACCGTATCCTGGGCTGCATCGACAGGAGTGTGACCAGCAGGTCGAGGGAGGTGATCCTGCCCCTCTACTCTGCTCTCATGAGACCTCACTTGGAGTATTGTGTGCAGTTCTGGTGTCCTCAACGTAAAAAGGACATGGAACTGTTGGAACAAGTCCAGAGGAGGGCCACGAGGATGATCGGGGGACTGGAGCACCTCCCGTATGAAGATAGGCTGAGAAAGTTGGGGCTGTTCAGCCTGGAGAAGAGAAGGCTGCGTGGAGACCCCAGAGCAGCCTTCCAGTATCTGAAGGGGGGCAATAGGGATGCTGGGGAGGGACTCTTCATGAGGGACTGTAGTGATAGGACAAGGGGTAACGGGTTCAAACTGAAACAGGGGAAGTTTAGATTGGATATGAGGAAGAAGTTCTTTATTGTGAGGGTGGTGAGGCACTGGAATGGGTTTCCCAGGGAAGCTGGGAGTGCTCCATTGCTGGTGGTGTTCAAGGCCGGGTTGGACAGAGCCTTGGGTGGCATGGTTTAGTGTGAGGTGTCCCTGCCCATGGCAGGGGGGTTGGAACTGGATGATCTTAAGGTTCTTTCCAACCCTGACTATTCTATGATTCTATGATTAAGCTGGGTTTGCAGTGCTGGGGAGCAGGCAGGGAAGGTGAGAGCAGGCAGGTCTTATAAATGAGCCACCGTGGTTTCCCGTAAGAGGCCCTCAGCCGGGCAGAGCAGAGCCAGCATCCTCACAGGAGGCGGGGCAGCTCCAGCTCTCCCCTTTGCCACTGCTGTTTGTGAGCTGCTAGTGCCTCCCTGTGGTTTGCGTGACTCTGTGTCCCCACGTTTTGGCTTTAGAAAGAGCTCCAGACTGGAATCCTCCTATGGCCACTTCTGCTTAAGCACTACATGGAGCCTGTGGAAAAGGGGAAAAAGTGGGGGTTCTGTTGGGTTCCTTCCCCCTCCCCCGCTAATTTTTACCAGCTTGCAATGCCACTATTTTCTGTGTACTCAGCACAAAAATTCAGGTCCCATTGGAGCTACTTCCACATGTGATTGTTTTAGGAAGTCTGTTGATAACTTCAGGCTCTGTTCCTTGCATAGACTATACTTTGGTGATAGATGTCAGGGTCTTTTCTCCAACAAAACCCCTAGAAAGGATGCAAATTCATCTCCTACCCACAACTAGGTATTGAGGGACACGAGCTGATGCTGGGGAGAGGGTGCTAGCGATGGACCATGGTGATATCTCCTTCCCTGCTAATGTGAGAGGGCTCTGGCCTGCCCCATCTTCCTCCCTTCTCTTTTGAGTGAGAAGTGAAAGGATTTTTCTGCACAGATCCGCTTACTGTATAACAGGGTGCAGAGGCCTATCAGGAAAATCGCAGTTCTAAGATCTCTCCCCACAACTCACCATGCTTTATGTGTTTTCTCCCCTCCTTTACCCTGCCCACACTATACATAGCTCAATCTTTCCTGCTGTGCCCAAAACAACTTCCCCCCAGACCTAAGAGCAGGCTGTGGGGAAGGGGCAGGAAGGGAGGGTGCCTTAACCTCATTCAGTGTTGGTTTGTGGCCTAACGTCTGCTGTTCCTTTCCACATGCATCTCCTCCTCCCTGCCACGTGTCACACCGGCCCTGCTCCCCTCACCCTTGTTTTGTGCTCCACTTTCCAGAGGAAGTGGTTTATGCAGTTGGGTGTAGAAGAGCAGCAAAAGGTGACCCAGATCTTGTTTGTGGCATCATGGAACTGGTGGTGCAGCCTCTTCCTGCCCCACCTGAGCTATCGGACCCCTTTCACATCCTGCCCTGCTGTGTTATTTCCTGCCTCTGCTTTGCACTGCAGGCTTTCTTTCTTGAAATAAACAAGAAAGAGCAAAGTGGTGATGATATCTCCACTAATATCTCTAAAGTATATTTAAACTAGACCTAAAAATTCAGTGTTTTGCAGATCAGATACTAAGAGTCATTTCAATCAAAACATTTATCTATACACTCATTCCTCACTTGGAAAATCTTATTGGGGTCATTTAGCCTATAAAAGGCTAAGATGCAGAAAAAGGGGCAGCACACAGTTCTTCCTCCTTGACAATACAGCTAGGTGCAGGGTTGGTGCAACACAAAACATTTCAGATGGATAAAGGTAATGAGCATGGAAACCCTCCTTCCCTGAAGGCTTCTGGAATGAGTTTACTCCATTGGAAATCTGTGAAATGTAAAGACTTGCTTTGTAATTCAAATCTGGTTTTGGCAGCTTCATCAAATGACATGGCAGATCTCATCATGAGCAAAATGCAAGCTTCAAGAGCTGCCTGAAATCTCACATTTAAAGAGCTGGAGAGAAATGAGTGGCTGTTGTTTCAAGGGAGAGGCAAGAGAATGAATCCCTGAGCATCTGTACCCAGAAAGTTTGAAGAGGTTGGTAACTCTGTCGCCCTGTGACCTGCTAAATGGTCAGCTGGCAGCACTGTGGCAGGAGACCAAGAAGACTATTGTACTGTGGCAAGAGACCAAGAAGACTATTGTACTGTGGCAGGAATGCTGGCATGGTTTCCACACAGGGCCCTCTCCCACATGAAGCACTAGGGCTTTTGTCTAAAAACATTTGAAGCATGAGCCTTTTCAAAATCAGGGTTCCTTGCAATTGCTGTGAATCCAGCAGGGTGAGAAATACCCAGGGAGGGAGAATCACCCCCATCATCCAGCAAGGCTTTCCCTGCCACTCAGTTCGGACACTGGTGTGAGGTGTGAACAAGGTGCAAGCTTTGCAGGAATGCTGTTTCAGAGCACCTTTCTCATTTCTCCCTCCAAACTCATCTCTGGTGCTTCAGAAGAACATGGAGAAATCGATGTCACAAAAGGCAAAAATTTCCATTCTTGCCAGTGACAGTCTGGACCTGGAGACACAGTCTGGACAGTTGTGTCATTAATGCAAAGCAGGGACCTTATTCTCCAGTGATGCTTGGGAGTGGGGAACATTCAGAGGTAGGACACTTTAGGTTCCCTGTGTTCTCCATAGCAGTAGGTATCTGCCTTCAAGAACCTGGACTACTCCACTCCCTGTGGGCAAGCCATATTTTACCTTTGCCTTCACATAGCACAAACTCTACTCTTGGAGGAGAGCTGCTTCCTACCATTCACCTCCCTCCAAGCTGTTCTTACCCAGACACAGCAAGGATGTTCTGGGAAGAGACTGTAGATCCCTGCAGTGTATCCCTCCAATCCCTGCAAAAAAGCACCTGGTGGCCAAGTCAGGCTGAAGGGAAGAGTCTGCTGCCCTTTGCCTCCTTCACCCTAAAGGCCAGGCTCATTCCTAAAGCTCATTTGAAGGGTGAAACAAATTTCTCAAACTACAGATACAAAAGACAAACAAGTTTCTTATTTTTGATAAGAAGAGTTTAATAGCAGCCAAAGGCCCAAAGAAATGCCAAAGACATCAGTGTAGTTGCCAGTACAATTCAACCATTAGCAGTATTTGATTTTCACAGGCATGCAGTGTTTCCAAGGAGCACAGATATGGGCAGGAAAATATTTCAGTGTGGTTTTATGCAATGAGTATGAAAATAAATTGGGAAATCTAAGAGCATAAAATCATAGAATCATAGAATGTTTGGGTTGCACAGAACCTCAAGATCATGTAGTTCCATGGGCATGGGATGCCTCACACCAGACCATATGAAAGATTATTAGAATTAAAGAAAAAGAACAAAAGTAGTTTGTATTTTTACTAAATGCAAAGCCAAATCTTAAGCTGCTTTGAACTCAGAAATGTTAAGGCCAGATAGACTCTAAAAAGTACTAATCCCCATTCTTTCGTTCTGTGATAATGAAGTGAGGAGTTCATTAAATTCAGGACTTTTGGGTGACCCTGAGTAACTATCCCTCTGCTTTTCAGACTGTTGCAACAGAAACAGTGTCTTTGGGTGCGCACTCTAAGATGTGCACACCTGCAAGCTACCAAGATATGAAAAATTCACATTCAGGTAATATTTAACTTGCAGTTTTTAAGAAGCAACACCTCCAAACAACATAAATTGAATGTCATTTTAACACCAGTAGGTAATAGTGATGTTCGGTAATTTATAGTTACACCAAACTGTGCTTCATGCAAAAAGAGGCATTGTTGTGCTAAATGAATCGGGCATCTGGGGGAGCAGAATGCTGGAAATTTTAAGCTTATGTTTGAGTAGCTTTGGAACAATGCAAATAAAGCAATTTAGATTATAATGGCTGGCTGATACACAGATAGCAAGTGATATCTCTTGCAATAGGAATGCCCGTGCTCCCTCTTGCAGATGATGCTCTGGTAAAGATTCCTCAGCAGACTTTTTTGGTACTTCAGGACTGCACCATCTGGTTACTTTCATTCCTGTAACAAAATAAAGGTGTATTATATCATTATTTGGGAAACAGCAACAAGATTACAGACCTGAAGTGTCTAGGCAATAGAAAGAGAAGAAAGAGACACTAGACCAAAGCTACTATATTAGGTGTGAGGTCTTAAAGTCAATAAGCATCAAACATTCCCAGCTGGAGACTGGTCAGGGGATGAATTGGATGGATGAAGGCAGACAAGAGAGGGATGTAGAAATAGAAGGGAGCGATATCTAGAAAGAAGAAAAAAGTTAAATTTGCATGTGGATAAGAAAAAGTAAATGGACATCAGGGGTGGGAAAAAGCAATGATACAGCCAAAGGAGTGGAGGGATTTTGCTGTTGGTATACAGAAAGGTGTATGCATAGACTGCATAAACACTTATTACAGAGAGAAGGAGCACTCATAGCTAATGAACTGGTGCAGATGTTTTCTATCATAGGCCTCACCACCTCCCACGCGTACTCACTTTTTTTTCCACACAAGCATCGTCATCAGGATGTTAAAAATTATTCCTTTCATTAAAATTATTTTCAGGCCCAGCTGTGATAAAGACATTGTGTTCAGGTTCTCATCTGTAAAAGGAACAGAGAATGAAAGTCACAATAGCACTGACACATCCTCGCTTCCAGACAGACTTACAAGCGCTCTTAATGAAGCTGTTCTGCTTTATATGACTGAGCCATCTAGTAGAGTGGCTCCTGAGACAGTGAGTGGGAATGTCTCACTGCGAGACTTTAATTTCTACCAATTGGTGTTTCAAGGGCCAGGTTTTCGTTCAATAACCACTTACTCATGCAATATGCAAGTCTGCCAACCATCTAGCTGGTTCTAAATACAGTGTTTTATAAACCCAGGGTGCTGGAGGCATCCCTCCTTCTTCTCCATGAAGTTTTCTAAGATAGGCATGGGGAACGCAAGTTAAATTTGATGCAAAGAACACCAAGGCTACTTGGATTTTCTATTAATCTTAAGTTACAAAGCCATTTTCATTTGCAAATACATTGGTCTATATTGGGGAAGCAGGGAGCTGTCAACAAGTAGTAATTTTATGTTTATCTTTGAAAAACACCCTGTGAAATGACTGATCAAATCAGCCAAGTTTACTGGTGGGTGTTTCTCTGAAGTGGTGTTTTGGAAACATTTGGCTAACGGGGTTCTTTTGAGCAAGGTTTGCAAAAGCATAGCTATTCTGCAAACAGGGCAAGAGCAGATGCAGGTCAGCTCCTTTGAACTTGCAGGAGCAGCAATTGCCTGCGCCCCAGCACTGGCTAGTATACTCCCACAGCCATGAGCTGAAGCGAAGCTTTCTCAGATGCACCATATCTTTGGTGCAACCCTGCTTCTGAGCACACACTGCAGAAACCACATGCTTATCTTTTAGCTCATCGGCTGTTTGCGTACCCCAAAATAAAACTATCTCTTTTGAAGTCTGAAATGCAGACAGGCATCCAGTAAGGCTGACTCATATCGGTACTTTCAGTCATTACATGATGGGGAGTAGTGTTTGGCTGGTCTTAGCAAGGGCATGTAGGCACATGCTACACCAAATCACCAGCTCAGATCTGGAAGACTACATTAACCCAATGACTTCCAGCCTCGACGTTTAAAGCCTCTGGGGCCCTTCCAGAAATTTCCAGTCTGTGCTTTTTGCTCCAACAGGAGTTCTGCAAACGGGAAACATTAACCAAAACCTGGAAACACATTTCCTTTAATCAGGACAGGCTTTACTCCTCAAATGCTGTGTACATACCTGTCCTGAACTGTAGAGACACTCCTGTAACACAGAAAACACTGGAACCTGCAAAAAGTAACAATAAATGTAATTAATAACAGAAATGTACTTCCTTGGAAGTTCATAAAGATAAATCTGTACTGGCTGGATTAGAGTTTCTGGCTGGCAAACCCTCCCACAAACACTCATTTCTCCTGCTTTCAGGGCAAGCATAAAACATTGTCCAATTAAACTTTCATGTTCCAATAGACAGAGGAATTTCAAGCTTTATATGCCCCACAGTGTGATTTTAAGATCTCTTTACTGTGATGGTATCCGTCTACCAGCCCTTAATCTTGTTTCCAGCAAGGGAGAAAGCAGGCAACAAATCAACATTCCTCCAGAGTTTGGGAGCATAATGCAGCTTTGCTTGCAGGGCTGGGAGATGTGACTAAGTCCTGATCATACCACTGCCACAGAGACCAGAGTACCCCTAGCCCTGTACAGACATCTAGCAATGCCATTACCACTTTCAGGATCTTCCCCCTCCAGTTCTCCAAATCCCTCGTGATTTGCACCACACAGCATTTCATCTTTCTTGGCCCAGTAGGTTGACAAGTAGCTCGCATCCTGTTTGTTGTCAGATGTTGTCACCTCCACAACAGCAGTTGTCACCTGATCAGCCCAGTTAAGAGTAAGCTTTTCAGGGGAATAATCTGTGATAAGGCACATTTCCACATTCTCATCATCTTTAGAGGTCAGCCTGTAGACTGAAGGAGATGGAGTAACATCTGAAAATGGAGAAGAGACATTACATGAGAATACACAGTCATAGTTCGTGGTGCTTTTATGGAAAGAAAGATGAACCAATGAATGTTTCATCATGTTCCTCCACCTAATAGGGCAGGACAAGATTTTTTACTACATTTTCCCTTGCAGAAGAGGGGTGTGGGGAACTGACGGCTGCAGATATAAGACTAAGACACCTGGGGTTTATTTCTGTTTTCTTGCTTCAACTCCTACTAGCAAGTCAGTTAGACTAGGATTTTCCACACGTATCAAAACATGACCTGTGGTTAAACTCTCTTTGGCACCTTTAGCTTTGTAAACTTGTACCCTCAGCATACATTTCATCTTGTCCTAGCTCTTGAAGTCTGATTCTTTGAGAAGGTGCTTTCCTAAATCTTTGCTCATGAGTAATAGTAAAATGTGATGGGCATTGCATTACTCTAATGGCGAACAGATGAAATATCATTGAAGACTTACTGTAGCAAAGATGCAGGTTTGGGGCTCTCAGCTGCCCTCTGGCTGCATTTTCCGTTGGACTTCACAGTCACAGGTTTGAACCAGAGTTTCAGTTCACATTTCTGAACTAACTCTTATCTTGTACGGTTGAGAGTTTAGGTTAATATTTGCTTTGTGCCTGTTCACACACCACACTGCTGAATACTGTAGAAATACTAAAGAGTACTTAACTCCCAGATGAAGAAGTTTCAATTTATTCCCATGGGAGGAATTTGGACTCAATCTTGGCTTTTAGAAACTGTCTCAAGCCCTTATGCAAGTGTAGCCCCTAGTCCTGTCACTGAGAGAAATGCTTTTCATCAGTTGTCAGAGCCTTAAAGAAATAGCCTGCTTCTTTATTAGCATGATGTCAGAAAAAAGCCTAATCCAGAAAGCCCAAATATTCCTTCTCTGGCCCTTCTACTGAACTGCTGTTTATCTATCACAGCTTAACCCTGGCTTTGAGGAAGTTAATGAGGCTTTCTCTTCCCACCTATGCAGAATACAGGCTAATGTATATTCTGACTCCTTCAGCACCATTCCCAGCTCCCATCCTCCCAGTTATTGTTTTGGAAATAGATTTCAGTGATGTTTGTTAGGGAAATGAAGACATGAGCAGATAAAAAGCTTTATGGTAGATCCCTGTATAAAATGTAGATGAACCAGGGTACATCATTGTCACGGAGTACATATATATGGAAGAAATGAGGAGGAATTGATGGAGCTGTTCTGCTTCTCTCTCATAATGAGTATTACGCTTTCTGAAGAGCTACATGTCTGCCTCTCTCCAAATTAGAGTGGTTTTCTCCCTTTCAATCTGTGCAATGCTTTTGCAGGCAGCTTCAGCAGCACCTGTTTTGCAAAGTACTCATTTCTTATTCTTACTCAGAGTGGCTGCTGCCTTTGTTCTGGTACTAGAGTCTTTTTCCAATAAGGCCCTTTGCATATTTGCACCCTTATGCACCTTATGAAAGTTTTCAGATAGTCTTGGTAAATAACATCTATGATAACAACAGCGATGTGATCTGCGCTTCCTGTTATTCCATCTAAATGAGTTGGCAAATGCATTGGAGATGCTGTATTGCTATTTGTGACCTCTTCTTGCACGAAAGATTGAGAAGTAGATCATGATACTCTGAGTCGTCCACCAAGCCTCATTTCATATTTACTGAAGGATATCTTCCAGATGGAAGAACAAGAACTCTTAGAATGCTGTTCCTGCCCACTCCACAGAGAAAGCCCACTCTGGAGACTGATTTCAGGGAGAAAACAGTAGAAGACTGTTCCAACATCAGACTGCAACCTATGCCTTTTTTCCAAACAAGCTGCAGTAGAAATCCTGAACTGCTTTAGCACACAGCTTGTATTATGCAGATTTACATCATTCTCCATTCCCTCTAAAGTGAACTTTCTGTATCTCTGCTCAGACTGGAATTGGTGTGACAGAGATCTTAGATCCTTTTCCCATTCCTTAGCCTGAGGCATGAAATTCCACAACTAGATTTAACCTGGTGCTGTTGCCCAACTCAGAGGAAATATACCTCCTCACACACTCATACAGGCTAATCTTGACCCCAGAAGTGCAACACCAGTGACTTAATGAGCACTTTAGTGATGGCTGCCCCCAATGGAAGTTCCAAAAGGTCTGCCAGAGGTCTTTTGTGAGCCCTGCATGGTTAGAGGTACTGTGCCACTATGAGTAGCTTTGTGCCTGCAACATTGTGTAAGCAAGCTCTGTGTCATGGATTTCCTTCCAAAAGTTTAGAATCATAGAATCATCGAATAGTTTGGGTTGGAAAGGACCTTAAGTTCATCCAGTTCCAACCCTCCTGCCATGGGCAGGGACACCTCCCACTAAACCATGTCACCCAAGTCTCTGTCCAACCTGGCCTTGAACACCACAAGGGATGGAGCATTCACAGCTTCCTTGGGCAACCCATTCCAGGGCCTCACCACCCTAACAGTAAAGATTTCTTCCTTATATCCAATCTAAGTTAAGAGTAGGAATTAACCTTCTGATTTCTCCAGGTATGTGAACTTCTCAAGTTAGGTAAATGCCTAACTACAAGTGGAGTACACTCAGGTTTAAGATTTACTCACAGAAATCTCTGTAGTTTATTTCTTCCCTTCAAAGTTCTCATACCTGGAGCAGTGGCACAGTAAGTTGCACCTACACAAGTTGTCAGTTTTATATCTTGTCTCCCAGGAAAGCTCCACAGCTTGTGAAACTGCCATCATTGCTCTGCAGAGCATCTCTGTGGCTCCGCAATATCCAGCAGATACTAAGAGATAACAATAACCAGCAATAACCAAGAGATTGCTGGTGCTAGGTTTTGGCAGCAGCTTCTGAACTGCAGCTCACTGCTCCCCCAGCAAACATTCACCTTGGGCTTGGGGGGGTTGAAGGTTCCCACTCAACAACTCAGTGTCCCAAATCTCAGCAATCTTACTTGGTATCACCATGAGCCTGGTCCCGTGTCCAAAGGTACGTTGGTAGCTATTCATAGACACTGTGTTGTTTGCCATAGCAAAAACCTGCATAACGCTTCTATCCACCCCAATCTGCCTGAGTAACATTCCTGAAGGAAATCCCACCATTTTGCATGAACTTACTTCTAATTCATTACACGTTCCTTCTATGTCTATGGCTTATTTTTCTTCCTCCCCACACTACGATTTCATTAAATGTGGCATTCCGTGCCACAAGGAAGAGCCACAAGGCAATTCTCTTTCTACACCCATCCTTGAGAAATCCAAACCAGGACCACTCACTAAAAACTATTACAGTTTCTTTCTCATCTCTCTTCTTGTATTTCACGAACTTGTTTAACCAAGTCTTCACGTGCTTCCTTTCCCTAGCATGGAGCCTTTCCTTGTCCACATTGATTAGAGAGGAAGTCAACCACTTCATTGAAAATACTAAAACCATCCCAAATTGCTCCACAAAGTCACTGCACTGTCATTTTTCAAGCTAGACCCCAGGATTGTCTGTGTTGAGTCCATGCGAACACAGAGAGGAGACAGCTCACCTGGGACAACAAGAAGTTTGGTTCCGCTTGCCCAGGTGAGTGTTGTCCATCCTCCACTACTAACACCGTGTGAGCTGTCTTTACAAAATGGGTTCTTCCTTCACCCACCTCCATGGGTGCTGGAGGCCTTGGATACATTCAAGCATGTATCTGGCTCCGCCAGAAGCTATGAATACCCATAGAGATCTCCACACCTCCTCTACCCTCTCTTTCTCAAATAGCTTTTTCCATGTTCCAAGACATGAGAGTAACCAGATTTGATTACAGCCACCTCACGTATCAGAGATGGGAGCATCATAATCCTTAAGAAGAAGGGAACGCTTTATGATCCCTGCACCAAAGCCTTGGTCATGTTCAGTACAGAGTTTCTGTTTGCATTTTCTTATTTCTAAAGCCTATTGCTGACACCACCCTCCCATGAGAATGCTTGTCCACTATCAGTGCTGCTACCCAGAGCACGGGGAAATCTGCTCCCAGAAATGCATTTGAAGTTGCACATCCCAGTGGGAGTTTTTGTGCATGTCCAGTATCTCTGGGACTCCCCTGATTACATTCTCTGCATTAAATGAAACACTGCCCATCTTCTCCTTCCCATCTCTAACGTGACCCAGATAAAGTAAGTATACCTAAGAGGGCACTATGGTGAACAGTCGAGGACTATGGACAAAGGAAACACAGGAAAGATGCACACTCACTTGGTTGGATGGTAAGTCTGGTCCCTGAGCCAAAAGTCACCTGGTAGGTGGACCCATAATCACACAGCATTCCCTTCCATAACAAAAACCTCTCAAGCCACTTCAGAAGTGGCACATATCCCCAAGACTTCGCCAAGCCATGCGTAGGCTAGGAAGGGTAGCACAGGGGTGGCAGTGCTTCCCACTCATCCTGATGCTTCAGAAAGGCTCTGAGGTGTCAGTACATAGTCACAGATTCCAAAGGAGGAATGAATTTAATTATTCTTTTTTCACAAGTTTTCTCTTGCTTCCTTCCCCCAGGTTGGAGCCTTTCCTCGTGCACAGTGGTTAGAGAGGAAGTCAACCACTTCTTGGAAGGGAATACTAAAACCATCCCAAATTGCTCCACAACTCAGAGCACTACACTGCTATGTTTGAAGCTAGACCCCAGGATTGTCTGTGTTGAGTCCATGCGAACACAGAGAGGAGACAGCTCACCTGGGACAACAAGAAGTTTGGTTCCACTTCCCCACGTGAGTGTTGTCCATCCTCCACTACTAACACAGTGTGAGCTGTCTTTACAAAATGGGCCTCTTCCTTCAGCTGCACCTCAGGGCATGCTGGAGGCCTTGGATACATTCAAGCATGTATCTGGCTCTGCAAGAACCTGTAAATACCCATACAGATTTCCACACACCTCCTCTTGCCCCTCTTTCTCACATAGCTTTTTCCATGTTTCAAGGCATAGGAGTAACCAGTTTTAATTGCAGATAACACACGTATCAGTGATGGGAGCACTCTACTCCTTAATGAGCAGGGAACCATTAATGATCCCTGCCCCAAGGCCTGTTTTCTTACAGGAATGGTAATAATGGATGGGAATAGCAAGATAATCTCAGTCTAGGGTCAGCTATATCCTCAACTGGGACTCTCTCCTTAATCTGACTCTGGGATCAAGAGCACTGTTAAACCTATGCTTACAAATTCCAGTTTGGAGGACTGCTGGTTCTGTCTTGAGTTACACGAGTGGAGGTTTCATGAAAGTACACCATCTCAGAGACTCCTTTTCACTGTCTGCCTTGAAATAGCACCTATGTTCCCCTTCCCGAGGAAAGGTGACCACGATACAACACGTATATCTGCAAGGCACCCTAAGGGACTTTTGTCAAAAGGCACACAGAAAAGCTGCACACTTACTGGGTTGGACAGACAGTCTGGTCCCTGAGCCAAACGTCAGCAGGGTGTTGCTGTAGCCATAATCACACAGCATTTCCTTCCATAACAAAAAGCCCAGCGAGCCACTTGAAGCAGCAGCATCTGTTCCCAAGCCTCTGCCCAGCCATGCCTTGTAGGAGGGGCAGCAGAAGGGTAACAAGAGGCTGAAGGATCCCAGGGCAGGAGCAGAGGTTGCCAGTCTGCATATGTGGGATGAGGCTGGTGCTGGGGACAGAACTAAGGGGCATTCCTCAACCTCTTTCCGCTTTCCCCACAGTTCCTCCAGCTCCTCCTCTGGATTGTTGTTAGAGCGGGAAATCTCCTCCAGGTTGAACAAAAACCAGCCTGATGGTGCACGTTCCCTAGAGCTCACCAAGCCTGAAAATCATCAGGCAGTCTTGGCTTGCTCAGCAAACACTTTCTGGCATTACAAAGAGCCTTGTCCCACTCCCAAAGGTGCCTTTGTGGTTAGCACCATTGCTCACACAACCCTTACACAATAAGCTTGAGTCCAGTCTCATTACCTGGACAAGGGGAAAACTATTCCCAGCTCACGTGGACTTTTCAGTGAAGGGTTTCCATCTGCCTTTTCTTATTTCTAAGGCCTATCACTGACACCACCCTCCCATGAGAATGCTTGTCCAGTATCAGGGGCACCATGCACCCCAAAAGTGCTGCTCCCCAGAGCACGGGGAAATCTGCTCCTGAAAATGCGTTTCAAGTTGCACATCCAAGTGGGAGTTTTTGTGCATGTCCAGTATCTCTGGGACTCCCCTGATTACATTCTCTACATTACATGAAACACTGCCCATCTTCTCCTTCCCATCTCTAACGTGACGTAGATAGAGTAAGTATGCCTAAGAGGGAAACACAGTGAACAGTCAAGGACGATGGACAAAGGAAACACAGGAAAGATGCACACTCACTTGGTTGGACGGTCAGCCTGGTCCCTGAGCCAAAAGTCACCTGGGTGTAGCCCGTATTATAATCACACAGCATTTCCTTCCATAACAAAAACCCCCAAGCCACTTGAGAAGCTGCACATCTCCCCAAGCCTTTCCCCAGCTATGCCTAGGCTAGGAGGGGCAGCAGAAGGCTGACAGTGCTTCCCACTCATTCTGATGCTTGGGAGAGGCTCTGAGGTGTCAGTACATAGTCACAGTTTCCAAAGGAGGAAAGAATCTAATTACTCTTTTTTCACAAGTTTTCTCTTGCTTCCTTCCCCCAGGTTGGAGCCTTTCCTCATGCACAGGGGACAGAGAGGAAGTCAACCACTTCTTTGAGGGGAATACTAAAACCATCACAAATTGCTCCACAACTTGGAGCACCGCACTGTTATTTTTGAACCTAGACCACAGGATGAGTCCACCTGAACACAGAGAGGAGACAGCTCACCTGGGGCAACAAGAAGTTTGGTTCCACTTCCCCACGTGAGTTTTCCCCATTCTCCAGCACTAACACAGTGTGAGCTGTCTTTACAAAATGGGTCTCTTCCTTCAGCTGCATCAGTGGGTGCTGGAGGCCTTGCATACATTCAAGCATGTATCTGGCTCTGCAAGAACCTGTAAATACCCAACTGTAAATACCCATACAGATTTCCACACACCTCCTCTACCCTCTCTTCCACAAATACCTTTTTCCATGTTCCAAGGCATGTGAGTAACCAGATTTAATAACAGCCAACACACATATCAGAGATGGGAGCACCCTACTCCTTAAGAAGCACAGAATAATTTATGATCCCTGCCCCAAGGCCTCTTTCTTACAGGAATGGCAAAAAGGGATGGGAATAGCCATGCATTCCCTTTCTAGGGTCTGACACATCTTCAGCTGGGACGCCCTCCTGAATCTGACTCTGGGATCAAGAGCACTGTTAAACCTATGCTTACAAATTACAGTTTGGAGGACTGCTGGTTCTGCCTGGAGTTACACGAGTGGAGGTTTCATGAAAGTACACCATCTCAGAGACTCCTTTTCACTGTCTGCCTTGAAATAGCACCTATGTTCCCCTTCCCGAGGAAAGGTGACCACGATACAACAAGTATATCTGCAAGGCACCCTAAGGGACTTTTGACAAAAGGCACACAGAAAAGCTGCACACTCACTGGGTTGGACAGACAGTCTGGTCCCTGAGCCAAATGTCAGCTGCCAGTTGTCACTATCATAATCACACAGCATTTCCTTCCATAACAAAAAGCCCAGCGAGCCACTTGAAGAAGCAGCATCTGTTCCCAAGCCTCTGCCCAGCCATGCCTTGTAGGAGGGGCAGCAGAAGGGTAACAAGAGGCTGAAGGATCCCAGGGCAGGAGCAGAGGTTGCCAGTCTGCATATGTGGGATGAGGCTGGTGCTGGGGACAGAACTAAGGGGCATTCCTCAACCTCTTTCCGCTTTCCCCACAGTTTCTTCAGCTCCTCCTCTGGATTGTTGTTAGAGCAGGAAATCTCCCCCAGGTTGAACAAAAACCAGCCTGATGGTGCATGTTCCCTAGAGCTCACCAAGCCTGAAAATCATCAGGCAGTCTTGGCTTGCTCAGCAAACACTTTCTGGGCATCACATAGAGCCTTGTCCCACTCCCAAAGGTGCCTTTGTGGTTAGCACCATTGCTCACACAACCCTTACACAATAAGCTTGAGTCCAGTCTCATTACCTGGACAAGGGGAAAACTATTCCCAGCTCACGTGGACTTTTCGGTGCCGGTTTTCATCTGCCTTTTCTTATTTCTAAGGCCTATCGCTGACACCACCCTCCCATGAGAATGCTTGTCCAGTATCAGGGGCACCATGCAACCCAAAAGTGCTGCTCCCCAGAGCACGGGGAAATCTGCTCCTGAAAATGCGTTTCAAGTTGCACATCCAAGTGGGAGTTTTTGTGTATGTCCAGTATCTCTGGGACTCCCCTGATTACATTCTCTACATTACATGAAACACTGCCCATCTTCTCCTTCCCATCTCTAACATGACCCAGATGAAGTTAAGTATGCCTAAGAGGGAAACACAGTGAATGGTCAAGGACTATGGACAAAGGAAACACAGGAAAGATGCACACTCACTTGGTTGGACGGTCAGCCTGGTCCCTGAGCCAAACGTCAGCTGCCAGCTGCCACTATTATAATCACACAGCATTTCCTTCCATAACAAAAACCCCCAAGCCACTTGAGAAGCAGAACATTTCCCCAAGCCTTTCCCCAGCTATGCCAAGGCTAGGAGGGGCAGCAGAAGGCTGACAGTGCTTCCCACTCATCCTGATGCTTGGGAGAAGCTCTGAGGTGTCAGTACATAGTCACAGATTCCAAAGGAGGAAAGAATTTAATTATTCTTTTTTCACAAGGTTTCTCTTGCTTCCTTCCCCCAGGTTGGAGCCTTTCCTCATGCACAGGGGTTAGAGAGGAAGTCAACCACTTCTTGGAAGGGAATACTAAAACCATCCCAAATTGCTCCACAACTCAGAGCACTACACTGCTATGTTTGAAGCTAGACCCCAGGACTGTCTGTGTTGAGTCCATGCGAACACAGAGAGGAGACAGCTCACCTGGGACAACAAGAAGTTTGGTTCCACTTCCCCAAGTGAGTTTTCCCCATTCGCCAGTACTAACACTGTGTGAGCTGTCTTTACAAAATGGGTTCTTCCTTCAGCCACCTCAGGGCATGCTGGAGGCCTTGGATACATTCAAGCATGTAGCTGGCTCTGTCAGAAGTTATGAATACCCATACAGATTTCCACACACCTCCTCCAGCCCCTCTTTCTCAAATAGCTTTTTTCCTGTTCAGAGGCATGGGAGTAACCAGATTGATTACAGCCACCTCACGTATCAGAGGTGGGAGCAACCTACTCCTTAGTAAGAGGGATCGCTTTACGATCCCTGTCCAAAGCCTTCTTGTGTGTGCAGGAACGGCAAAAAGGGATGGGAATAACAACACAATCCCAGTCTAGGCTCAGAGTAACCGTTGCATACCACCTTTCTTTCGGGCCACATTTCTATCTGCAGGTGGGGTTTGTTACTGCTCAAGATGTATTACAAAATAGAGTTACGCATTTTTACTAGCAAATTCCTTTTACCGCCAAGTCACAGAACAGCCTTGGGACATAATTTTGGGTCCTTCTGCAACACTGAGGTTTAATCCACTTACTTGGCAAGACTGCCCCGGAGGCAAAGGCGAATTTGAGGCTGTTGTCACAACAGCAGAGCACTTTACCGCAGTTCTGAGGGTTAGCTCCCAGCTGGTGACACCTCCACCAATGGGGCTGTACTGGCAGCCCCTTCACCTCTACCTTGGGATACCACCTCTACCAATCGGGATGCAGACATGGAAGTGAACACTCGCTGCACCTCTGCAATGTGGGTCAGTGGTGGCCAATTTCATTTGGCTTTTTTGAGGGTCCTCTGCTTCTGCCTGTCTGCTCAGCCACATGAGGTTCCTCTTCTCACAGTCCAACGCCATATGCAACAATCTACCTACGTAGAGGTGTTTCACATGGCTATCGGGAAACATTTCACCAAACACAAGCTGGGCCTTGCCCAGATTACCTGAAAGTCCTCAGGTAAGGAAGACAACTGAACCCCCTTTATGCATCCCCCATGGCTTTCCACACTCATACACAGGTACTGAGTACAAGCTGGTCAGTCTGTCTGTCTGTCTGTCCTAAATCACACCTCTATTTCAGTTGACTGCTGGACTATCAGCATCCTGGAGCACCATGTCTGCAGCCCTTTCCCCTAAGTAGCTGAACTCTACCACCTGGAAACGCGTTCAAGCATGACAGCAACTTGAAAGAGCACCTCTGCTCTCCTGCTTCTGTTAAAGGTGGCATGGACCTAACAAGGACATCTACAGGCTGCCCTGGAGGACACCCAAGGGCTTCTGAAAAATCAGACACAAGAAGCTGCACACTCACCAGGTTGGACAGACAGTCTGGTCCCTGAGCCAAAAGTAAGCTCGTTGTAGCTACTACCATAGCCACACAGCATTTCCTTCCATAACAAAAACCCTGCAAGCCACTTGAGAAGCAGCACATCTCCCCCATACTCCCCGTACTGGCAGCCTCTGTACCTTTGTGCACCCCAGTAAAACTGAGCGCAAGGAGGGATTATTTCAGACCAAGCTGGCCTGTTCCATTAGCAAAGTCCATCACTAGATATAGTCAAACATACATGATCAAACACCCAGTCATGTCGCTACTCTCAACCACCCCAAGAAAGGCCTCAAAGAAAGCAGAAAGCATAGGAGCAGCGTTGGACTTACATGGTCTAACAGAGAGTCTCGTTCCAGAGCCAAAGACAGGCGCATAAGTACCAGCTCCTGCGTTCACACAGCATTTCCTCTCTTTACAAAAACCTTCCAACCCCCTTGGCAAAGCTGGGCACCACATTCCAAGTACACATCACTGATTGCCACTGACAGTCAGCTGCATCCCCAGGTGAAGACCCTGCAATCTGACTCTGGGATCAAGAGCACTGTTAAACCTAAGCTGACAAATTCCAGTATGGAGGACTGCTGGTTCTGCCTGGAGTTACATGAGTGGAGGTTTCATGAAAGTACACCATCTCAGAGACTCCTTTTTACTGTCTGCCTTGAAATAGCACCTATGTTCCCCTTCCCGAGGAAAGGTGACCACGATACAACAAGTATATCTGCAAGGCACCCTAAGGACTTTTGACAAAAGGCACACAGAGAAGCTGCACACTCACTGGGTTGGACAGACAGTCTGGTCCCTGAGCCAAATGTCAGCTGCCAGTTGTCACTATCATAATCACACAGCATTTCCTTCCATAACAAAAAGCCCAGCGAGCCACTTGAAGAAGCAGCATCTGTTGCCAAGCCTTTCCCCAGCTATGCCTTGTAGGAGGGGCAGCAGAAGGCTGACAGTGCTTCCCACTCATTCTGATGCTTCAGAAAGGCTCTGAGGTGTCAGTACATCGTCACAGTTTCCAAAGGAGGAAAGAAATTAATTATTCTTTTTTCACAAGGTTTCTCTTGCTTCCTTCCCCCAGGTTGGAGCCTTTCCTCATGCACAGGGGTCAGAGAGGAAGTCAACCACTTCTTGGAAGGGAATACTAAAACCATCCCAAATTGCTCCGCAACTCGGAGCACTACACTGCTATGTTTGAAGCTAGACCACAGGTTTGTCTGTGTTGAGTCCGCCTGAACACAGAGAGGAGACAGCTCACCTGGGGCAACAAGAAGTTTGGTTCCACTTCCCCATGTGAGTTTTCCCCATTCATCTCCACTACTAACACCATGTGAGCTGTCTTTACAAAATGGGCCTCTTCCTTCACCCACCTCAGTGCATGCTGGCGGCCTTGCATACATTCAAACATGTATCTGGCTCTGCAAGAACCTGTAAATACCCATACAGATTTCCACACACCCCCTCTACCCTTTCTTTCACAAATACCTTTTTCCGTGTTACAAGGCATAGGAGTAACCAGATTTGATTACAGCTAACACACATATCAGAGATGGGAGCACCCTACTCCTTAAGAAGCAGAGAACAATTTATGATCCCTGCCTCAAAGCCTTTTCATTACAGGAATGGCAAAAAGGGATGGGAATAGCCACACAACCCCTTTCTAGGGTCAGCTACATCTTCAGCTGGGACACCCTGCTTAATCTGACTCTGGGATCAAAAGCACTGTTAAACCTATGCTTACAAATTCCAGTTTGGAGGACTGCTGGTTCTGCCTGGAGTTACACGAGTGGAGGTTTCATGAAAGTACACCATCTCAGAGACTCCTTTTCACTGTCTGCCTTGAAATAGCACCTATGTTCCCCTTCCCGAGGAAAGGTGACCACGATACAACACGTATATCTGCAAGGCACCCTAAGGGACTTTTGACAAAAGGCACACAGAAAAGCTGCACACTCACTGGGTTGGACAGACAGTCTGGTCCCTGAGCCAAACGTCAGCAGGGTGTTGCCGTAGCCATAATCACACAGCATTTTCTTCCATAACAAAAAGCCCAGCGAGCCACTTGAAGAAGCAGTATCTGTTCCCAAGCCTCTGCCCAGCCATGCCTTGTAGGAGGGGCAGCAGAAGGGTGACAAGGCAGGAGCAGAGGTTGCCAGTCTGCATATGTGGGATGAGGCTGGTGCTGGGGACAGAACTAAGGGGGATTCCTCAACCTCTTTCCGCTTTCCCCACAGTTCCTACAGCTCCTCCTCTGGATTGTTGTTAGAGCGGGAGATCTCCCCCAGGTTGAACAAAAACCAGCCTGATGGTGCATGTTCCCTAGAGCTCACCAACCCTGAAAATCATCAGGCAGTCTTGGCTTGCTCAGCAAACACTTTCTGGACATCACAAAGAGCCTTGTCTCACTCCCAAAGGTGCCTTTGTGGAACGAACCATTGCTCACACTCTGCTTTCCACTGCAACATGAACCCTGCAGGGATCCAGTGACACTGGAGAGCCAAAGGACCACTGGAACAACTACAGTATGAATGGGTCCCGCCTCTGTACTTGTCTGGGGTATCAGTTCTGGAAAACGTACATATCCATCTATACCCAGGGGGAAGAAGGAAAAGGGAACAGGCTTCCAAAGCATCTTTGACATCTTGAGAGAGAGAACAGGAGCACAAGGCAAAGGGACATGCAGGAAAAGCAAGTCCAAGGGACACCTGAAGAACTGCACAGTTCACGTCCAAGATTGCTCACCACAAAACTACTAAAAGCAAGATGGAAATTCAGCAATTCCGGTTTCCAGGACAAGTTGAGGCTTACCTGCCATCACCAAAAGCACAGTTCCCTTTCCAAAAGTGACTTAGTCTGAAGTATTCACATTCTGACCCTTTTCATTACAAAACGTTTGGATCAGCCCTGCGCATGATCTCAAACAGAAAGAACCTGCATTCACGCCACAGCAAGGCTCCCTGACACAATAGGCTTGAGTCCAGTCTCATTACCTGGACAAGGGGAAAACTATTCCCAGCTCACGTGGACTTTTCAGTGAAGGGTTTCCATCTGCCTTTTCTTATTTCTAAGGCCTATTGCTGACACCACCCTCCCATGAGAATGCTTGTCCAGTATCAGGGGCACCATGCACCCCAAAAGTGCTGCTCCCCAGAGCACAGGGAAATCTGCTCCTGAAAATGCGTTTCAAGTTGCACATCCAAGTGGGAGTTTTGTGCATGTCCAGTATCTCTGGGACTCCCCTGATTACATTCTCTGCATTACATGAAACACTGCCCATCTTCTCCTTCCCATCTCTAACATGACCCAGATAAAGTAAGTATGCCTAAGAGGGAAACACAGTGAACGGTCAAGGACTATGGACAAAGGAAACACAGGAAAGATGCACACTCACTGGGATGGACAGACAATCTGGTCCCTGAGCCAAACGTCAGCTGGGTGTAGCTGTTATCATAATCACACAGCATTTCCTTCCATAACAAAAACCCCACAAGCCACTTGAGAAGCAGAACATTTCCCCAAGCCTTTCCCCAGCTACGCCTAGGCTAGGAGGGGCAGCAGAAGGCTGACAGTGCTTCCCACTCATTCTGATGCTTGGGAGAGGCTCTGAGGTGTCAGTACATAGTCACAGATTCCAAAGGAGGAAAGAATTTAATTATTCTTTTTTCACAAGTTTTCTCTTGCTTCCTTCCCCCAGGTTGGAGCCTTTCCTCATGCACAGTGGTTAGAGAGGAAGTCAACCACTTCTTGGAAGGGAATACTAAAACCATCCCAAATTGCTCCACAACTCAGAGCACTACACTGCTATGTTTGAAGCTAGACCCCAGGATTGTCTGTGTTGAGTCCATGCGAACACAGAGAGGAGACAGCTCACCTGGGACAACAAGAAGTTTGGTTCCACTTCCCCAAGTGAGTTTTCCCCATTCGCCAGTACTAACACTGTGTGAGCTGTCTTTACAAAATGGGTTCTTCCTTCAGCCACCTCAGGGCATGCTGGAGGCCTTGGATACATTCAAGCATGTAGCTGGCTCTGTCAGAAGTTATGAATACCCATACAGATTTCCACACACCTCCTCCAGCCCCTCTTTCTCAAATAGCTTTTTTCCTGTTCAGAGGCATGGGAGTAACCAGATTGATTACAGCCACCTCACGTATCAGAGGTGGGAGCAACCTACTCCTTAGTAAGAGGGATCGCTTTACGATCCCTGTCCAAAGCCTTCTTGTGTGTGCAGGAACGGCAAAAAGGGATGGGAATAACAACACAATCCCAGTCTAGGCTCAGAGTAACCGTTGCATACCACCTTTCTTTCGGGCCACATTTCTATCTGCAGGTGGGGTTTGTTACTGCTCAAGATGTATTACAAAATAGAGTTACGCATTTTTACTAGCAAATTCCTTTTACCGCCAAGTCACAGAACAGCCTTGGGACATAATTTTGGGTCCTTCTGCAACACTGAGGTTTAATCCACTTACTTGGCAAGACTGCCCCGGAGGCAAAGGCGAATTTGAGGCTGTTGTCACAACAGCAGAGCACTTTACCGCAGTTCTGAGGGTTAGCTCCCAGCTGGTGACACCTCCACCAATGGGGCTGTACTGGCAGCCCCTTCACCTCTACCTTGGGATACCACCTCTACCAATCGGGATGCAGACATGGAAGTGAACACTCGCTGCACCTCTGCAATGTGGGTCAGTGGTGGCCAATTTCATTTGGCTTTTTTGAGGGTCCTCTGCTTCTGCCTGTCTGCTCAGCCACATGAGGTTCCTCTTCTCACAGTCCAACGCCATATGCAACAATCTACCTACGTAGAGGTGTTTCACATGGCTATCGGGAAACATTTCACCAAACACAAGCTGGGCCTTGCCCAGATTACCTGAAAGTCCTCAGGTAAGGAAGACAACTGAACCCCCTTTATGCATCCCCCATGGCTTTCCACACTCATACACAGGTACTGAGTACAAGCTGGTCAGTCTGTCTGTCTGTCTGTCCTAAATCACACCTCTATTTCAGTTGACTGCTGAACTATCAGCATCCTGGAGCACCATGTCTGCAGCCCTTTCCCCTAAGTAGCTGAACTCTACCACCTGGAAACGCGTTCAAGCATGACAGCAACTTGAAAGAGCACCTCTGCTCTCCTGCTTCTGTTAAAGGTGGCATGGACCTAACAAGGACATCTACAGGCTGCCCTGGAGGACACCCAAGGGCTTCTGAAAATCAGACACAAGAAGCTGCACACTCACCGGGTTGGACAGACAGTCTGGTCCCTGAGCCAAAAGTCAGCTCGTCGTAGCCACTACCATAGTCACACAGCATTTCCTTCCATAACAAAAAGCCCCACAAGCCACTTGAGAAGCAGCACATCTCCCCTGTACTCCCCGTACTGGCAGCCTCTGTGCCTTTGTGCACCCCAGTAAATCTGAGCGCAAGGAGGGATTATTTCAGACCAAGCTGGCCTGTTCCTTTAGCAAAGTCCATCACTAGATATAGTCAAACATACATGATCAAACAACCAGCCATGTTGATGCTCTCAAACACCCCAAGAAAGGCCTCAAAGAAAGCCGAAAGCATAGGAGCAGCGTTGGACTTACATGGTCTAACAGAGAGTCTCGTTCCAGAGCCAAAGACAGGTGCGTAAGCACTAGCTCCCGCATTCACACAGCATTTCCTCTCTTTACAAAAACCTTCCAACCCCCTTGGCAAAGCTGGGCACCACATTCCAAGTACACATCACTGATTGTCACTGACAGTCAGCTGCATCCCCAAGTGAAGACCCTGCAATCTGACTCTGGGATCAAGAGCACTGTTAAACCTAAGCTGAAAAATTCCAGTTTGGAGGACTGCTGGTTCTGCCTGGAGTTACACGAGTGGAGGTTTTATGAAAGTACACCATCTCAGAGACTCTTTTTCACTGTCTGCCTTGAAATAGCACCTATGTTCCCCTTCCTGAGCAAAGGTGACCACGATACAACAAGTATATCTGCAAGGCACCCTAAGGGACTTTTGACAAAAGGCACACAGAAAAGCTGCACACTTACTGGGTTGGACAGACAGTCTGGTCCCTGAGCCAAATGTCAGCTGGCTGTTGCCGTACTCATAATCACACAGCATTTCCTTCCATAACAAAAAGCCCAGCGAGCCACTTGAAGAAGTAGCATCTGTTCCCAAGCCTCTGCCCAGCCATGCCTTGTAGGAGGGGCAGCAGAAGGGTAACAAGAGGCTGAAGGATCCCAGGGCAGGAGCAGAGGTTGCCAGTCTGCATATGTGGGATGAGGCTGGTGCTGGGGACAGAACTAAGGGGCATTCCTCAACCTCTTTCCCCTTTCCCCACAGTTTCTTCAGCTCCTCCTCTGGATTGTTGTTAGAGCGGGAAATCTCCCCCAGGTTGAACAAAAACCAGCCTGATGGTGCATGTTCCCTAGAGCTCACCAACCCTGAAACACATCAGGCAGTCTTAGCTCGTTCAGCAAACACTTTCTGGACATCACAAAGAGCCTTGTCTCACTCCCAAAGGTGCCTTTGTGGAACGAACCATTGCTCACACTCTGCTTTACTCTGCAACATGAACCCTGCAGGGATCCAGTGACACTGGAGAGCCAAAGGACCACTGGAACAACTACAGTATGGATGGGTCCTGCCTCCGTACTTGTCTGGGGTATCAGTTCTGGAAAACGTACATATCCATCTATACCCAGGGGGAAGAGGGAAAAGGGAACAGGCTTCCAAAGCATCTTAGACATCTTGAGAGAGAGAACAGGAGCACAAGGCAAAGGGACATGCAGGAAAAGCAAGTCCAAGGGACACCTGAAGAACTGCACAGTTCACGTCCAAGATTGCTCACCACAAAACTACTAAAAGCAAGATGGAAATTCAGCAATTCCAGTTTCCAGGACAAGTTGAGGCTTACCTGCCATCACCAAAAGCACAGTTCCCTTTCCAAAAGTGACTTAGTCTGAAGTATTCACATTCTGACCCTTTTCATTACAAAATGTCTGGATCAGCCCTGCGCATGATCTCAAACAGAAAGAACCTGCATTCACGCCACAGCAAGGCTCCCTGACACAATAGGCTTGAGTCCAGTCTCATTACCTGGACAAGGGGAAAACTATTCCCAGCTCACGTGGACTTTTCAGTGAAGGGTTTCCATCTGCCTTTTCTTATTTCTAAGGCCTATCACTGACACCACCCTCCCATGAGAATGCTTGTCCAGTATCAGGGGCACCATGCACCCCAAAAGTGCTGCTCCCCAGAGCACGGGGAAATCTGCTCCTGAAAATGCGTTTCAAGTTGCACATCCAAGTGGGAGTTTTGTGCATGTCCAGTATCTCTGGGACTCCCCTGATTACATTCTCTGCATTACATGAGACACTGCCCATCTTCTCCTTCCCATCTCTAACATGACCCAGATAGAGTAAGTATGCCTAAGAGGGAAACACAGTGAACGGTCAAGGACAATGGACAAAGGAAACACAGGAAAGATGCACACTCACTGGGATGGACAGACAATCTGGTCCCTGAGCCAAACGTCAGCTGGGTGTAGCTGTTATCATAATCACACAGCATTTCCTTCCATAACAAAAACCCCCAAGCCACTTGAGAAGCTGCACATTTCCCCAAGCCTTTCCCCAGCTACACCTAGGCTAGGAGGGGCAGCAGAAGGCTGACAGTGCTTCCCACTCATTCTGATGCTTGGGAGAGGCTCTGAGGTGTCAGTACATAGTCACAGATTCCAAAGGAGGAATGAATTTAATTATTCTTTTTTCACAAGGTTTCTCTTGCTTCCTTCCCCCAGGTTGGAGCCTTTCCTCATGCACAGGGGTTAGAGAGGAAGTCAATCACTTCTTGGAAAGGAATACTAAAACCATCCTAAATTGCTCCGCAACTCAGAGCACTACACTGCTATGTTTGAAGCTAGACCCCAGGATTGTCTGTGTTGAGTCCATGCGAACACAGAGAGGAGACAGCTCACCTGGGACAACAAGAAGTTTGGTTCCACTTCCCCAAGTGAGTTTTCCCCATTCACCAGTACTAACACTGTGTGAGCTGTCTTTACAAAATGGGTTCTTCCTTCAGCCACCTCAGGGCATGCTGGAGGCCTTGGATACATTCAAGCATGTAGCTGGCTCTGTCAGAAGTTATGAATACCCATACAGATTTCCACACACCTCCTCCAGCCCCTCTTTCTCAAATAGCTTTTTTCCTGTTCAGAGGCATGGCAGTAACCAGATTGATTACAGCCACCTCACGTATCAGAGGTGGGAGCAACCTACTCCTTAGTAAGAGGGATCGCTTTACGATCCCTGTCCAAAGCCTTCTTGTGTGTGCAGGAACGGCAAAAAGGGATGGGAATAACAACACAATCCCAGTCTAGGCTCAGAGTAACCGTTGCATACCACCTTTCTTTCGGGCCACATTTCTATCTGCAGGTGGGGTTTGTTACTGCTCAAGATGTATTACAAAATAGAGTTACGCATTTTTACTAGCAAATTCCTTTTACCGCCAAGTCACAGAACAGCCTGGGGACATAATTTTGGGTCCTTCTGCAACACTGAGGTTTAATCCACTTACTTGGCAAGACTGCCCCGGAGGCAAAGGCGAATTTGAGGCTGTTGTCACAACAGCAGAGCACTTTACCGCAGTTCTGAGGGTTAGCTCCCAGCTGGTGACACCTCCACCAATGGGGCTGTACTGGCAGCCCCTTCACCTCTACCTTGGGATACCACCTCTACCAATCGGGATGCACACATGGAAGTGAACACTCGCTGCACCTCTGCAATGTGGGTCAGTGGTGGCCAATTTCATTTGGCTTTTTTGAGGGTCCTCTGCTTCTGCCTGTCTGCTCAGCCACATGAGGTTCCTCTTCTCACAGTCCAACGCCATATGCAACAATCTACCTACGTAGAGGTGTTTCACATGGCTATCGGGAAACATTTCACCAAACACAAGCTGGGCCTTGCCCAGATTACCTGAAAGTCCTCAGGTAAGGAAGACAACTGAACCCCCTTTATGCATCCCCCATGGCTTTCCACACTCCTACACAGGTACTGAGTACAAGCTGGTCAGTCTGTCTGTCTGTCTGTCCTAAATCACACCTCTATTTCAGCTGACTGCTGGACTATCAGCATCCTGGAGCACCATGTCTGCAGCCCTTTCCCCTAAGTAGCTGAACTCTACCACCTGGAAACGCGTTCAAGCATGACAGCAACTTGAAAGAGCACCTCTGCTCTCCTGCTTCTGTTAAAGGTGGCATGGACCTAACAAGGACATCTACAGGCTGCCCTGGAGGACACCCAAGGGCTTCTGAAAAATCAGACACAAGAAGCTGCACACTCACCGGGTTGGACAGACAGTCTGGTCCCTGAGCCAAAAGTAAGCTCGTTGTAGCCACTACTATAGTCACACAGCATTTCCTTCCATAACAAAAACCCTGCAAGCCACTTGAGAAGCAGCACATCTCCCCCGTACTCCCCGTACTGGCAGCCTCTGTACCTTTGTGCACCCCAGTAAAACTGAGCGCAAGGAGGGATTATTTCAGACCAAGCTGGCCTGTTCCATTAGCAAAGTCCATCACTAGATATAGTCAAACATACATGATCAAACACCCAGTCATGTCGCTACTCTCAAACACCCCAAGAAAGGCATCAAAGAAAGCAGAAAGCATAGAAGCAGTGTTGGACTTACATGGTCTAACAGAGAGTCTTGTTCCAGAGCCAAAGACAAGTGCAAAAGCACCAGCTCCCGCATTCACACAGCATTTCCTCTCTTTACAAAAACCTTCCAACCCCCTTGGCAAAGCTGGGCACCACATTCCAAGTACACATCGCTGATTGTCACTGACAGTCAGCTACATCCCCAAGTGAAGACCCCGTAATTTGACTCTGGGATCAAGAGCACTGTTGGATCTGTGAATACGAACTCCATTTGGAGGTTTTTTGCTTCTGCCCTCAGCCAAAGACTGTCCTGGAGGAGAGAGGGTGCCAAGTAACCCCACAGCTGAAGAACCATAAGCCCAGGAAGACTGATGCTGGGAATCTTGCTGGGCAGTGGGTAGCTTTACCCGCCATGGAAGGAAACTACAGTAAAATGGTGGCACTTCCTAGAGAAAACATGAAGTTGTGTCCCTTTGCCAAATGTGAGTTTTCTGTCTTTCACACAGTGGTTTTCAGCTCAACAGGACCACCAGCTCATCCACATCCCTAGAAAAAATGGCAGCTTGTGCTCGCATGGCCATGGAACAAAATATCTGCCCCTGAGCAAAAAGGCTCAGGACCCTATGCTGTTCACCCATTGGGATGGATGCTCTTTTCCTCTATTCCTCTTATGAGGACAAATGACATTAATAGAAGCTGCCCACAAAATTATTATTACAGTCATTGCTCCAGAGCCTCCATTGAACTCTGAACATTCACTTGTGTTATAGCTCTCCATTCAGGAGAGTTCAGGCCTCCAAATAGGTATTTAGATTTATAATGATCTTTTTTCCCCTGATGTAAGGTCAAATTTGACCTTCAATTGCCCATAGAAGGAAAGAACAATGGAATTTTAATGTCTCTTTCACAGAAAAGGGGATTAGGCTTTTGTATCCTTACTCCTTCTGGGTTTCTACCTACCTGGTTTCACTATCAGTTGTGTGCCACTTCCAAATGTGACTTTCCAGTCGGATGCTGAATTCACACAGTGAAATAACGACTAACAAAAACCACACACAGCTTTTGGTCCAGACAAGTATATGATGCATTGTTCAAAGGAGATCAAGGGGGAAAACAGATGTCACCCGTCACGTACTTCTGGCTCCAAATTAGGATGTCGTTGTAGTTGCGTTCCTCTGATCTTGCCATAGAAATGCAGATAGAAAAGATTCTAAGGGTATGAAGTAGAAAATCAAACCCATTACGCTGTGAGCATAATGTAGCTGAAGGTCCTTGGGCAGCTTTGAAGTAGAACAATTTTTGCCATAGTTAGGAGGATGGGAGAAAATCAGCCTTGCTTTTATGATATGAAACAGCTATTTGTTTAAAGATGTACCTGTGCCTCTCCCAGGGGTGAGTTTCCAGGAAGACTCAAGTGAGGAGCAAACAGAAATTGTGACAGAGAGAAAAGAAGCAAACAAATCTAAGCAAAGAAAAGAAGCAAAAGAAGCAAAGGAAACAAGCAAACCAAACTGGTAAAGGAGAAGCCTCAGCCTTTAACTGCCCAAACAGTTTAGGCATATTGACATGGGATGGAATTTCCACCATTTGTTTTAAACCACTAACATAGCAGTTTCTAAAACTTCTCCTGGTCTAAAGAAGTAGTTCAGGCAGATCAGCTAGTCCATCTCAGAAGCTAAAGCAAGGGACCAGACCCATAAGAGAAAGAAGCTAAGAAAAAATTAGCAGAAGGAAACCCCAAGAAAAACAATATAAGGCCCTATTTTCTCTTGTTTATTCCATTGGAATAAACCCAGTAAAAGAGGCAAATCTAAGCCCCAGAAGCCAGTTTCACCTAATCTTTGACATGTTATTCATGAACACTAATCCCCATAGGTTTCATTCTGACTAATATGAGGCTTGCACCACACAAAGGTCATTCACTGATTTTGCAGAACAATAGCAATTCCTGACCACACAACACGATAGAGAAGTTAAAAGAAGTTAAAAGTTTAGAATGTGCTCTTCTTCCCCATGCCTTTTTCTTCGTATTTGAAAGCTCTTCTGTCTGTATTTTAAGGAGCATCTGACAAAAGACCTGAAGTTCTCCGTCTTTCCTAACCGTATTGGTAAGAGTTACCTACTGGGCTTTATCAGCAGCCTGGTTCCTCCTCCAAAGGTAGGTCTTGCTACATTTCCTGAGTACACACTGTGAGAAGCTCCCTTACAAAATCTCCCAAGCTCTTCTGCACGTTTCGGGTTCCATGGCAGGAGACTCCAGTTATCAAAATGAAACCGTATGTGCAAAATGGCTGTTAAATATCTCCATAAAATAAAGGCTGGGTTGTCTCTTCTCCATCTCCTAGCAGGTTGGTAAAGAGAAATGGTGCCAGAAACACTTCACTCTCCAGTCCTGGACACAATATTTCAGGGGAAAATGTAACTGAGCAGTCAGAATGTCTGGCTAGAACACCCAATCCAGGATTTCACAGCAGCATAACTCCTACAGGCTATCTCTGTTAATGCGTATTAGATAACATCTTTTAATAGGACAGAGACCTCCTGATCCTCTGAAGAGCCATCTTCTTCTTTTCTCTGTTTCTTGCTCATGTGTAAGTAGCCCTTGAGGTACTCTTCAAAAGGATAAATATGAGCAGAAGAAAAATCCATTCTTTTATACTGTCTGCAGTGGCTGCAGTGGCTCTTTCTAACAAGGAATACAGTGAAGCTCAAGCTGCATGAGCAATGATACAATTCTTTAGCTTGGAAAGTTTTGTCAGAGCTCTCTGGCACTGCATGCTGATTTACACTGGTTTCATTTAGCTGAGAATCTCATACTTGCTTCCTTTGTGTGAGTAGAAGCTTTCCACTGTAGTTACTGTGAGAAGGACTCCCCATAAGCTATTACTCTCAGACCTTACAAAAAACTCCACTTTTTCTCCTTGCTGTTTGTCTTCACACTGTATGTTCCAGCCACACTGTCATTTCAGCCTTAGGAGCAGTAGATACGAAGAAGATCATTATGGACTACCAATTCCAAGCACCAAGTTCTCCAGTACTTCTCAAGATACTTTTGTTCAGATCATGCACTTACCTGATGTAACACTGAGCCTTGTTCCTTTGCCAAACTTCAACTGTTCCTGAACTCACACATCACCTATTTCCTTTGCAAAAACCTTTCCTCCTTTGTTATACATAAACCAAGGAAATGGCAGATCTGTGATGATTTCTGGGCAGGAATGAACTAAGATGATCCCATCCCAGACTTACTCAACCCAGCAATGAAAATCTAGGCATATATTTGAAATCTTATTACAACATTCCAATTCTGCGAGCTACCTGGACAGGAAAATGCTTGCACCCTAACTACAAGCCTTCATTCTTTGTTCTTCATGAAGACTTTAGATCTCATATGCAGACTAAAATGTATGAGAGAAAGAGAACTTGCCTTTGCAGTCAAAAAATTAACCATACTCCTAATGAATTGCTGTAATGGATATGCACATTTCAACTGTTCATTACATACAGTGTGGTCCCACACATATTTAAGTAAATTATTTCTTTATATTAGATTTTTAGCAATATAGTGATGAAGGTCTCATGAATGCAGCCCTACATAGTCCTTTTTGCACTTCATTAGAGCATAAATCACTCATTGCCTTTCAAATAGGATACAGATCAATTGAAGTCTATACCTGAATTAACGTACTCATTGTTATCTGAAATGTGACACATCCACTAACTGTGGAAACACAGATAGCTGGGAAATTTCTTACTGAGGGAATAAATGATCTTTAAATCCCCAATAGTCAAAGTTCATCACAGCATCACCAAGCTCAGGTTTTGGGATGTTCATTTCTGGCACTTACTTGGATGAACAGACAGCCTTGTTCCCATTCCAAAAGTCAGCTTTTCGTAGCCACCTACGAAGTTTCACTGTGATAAAGAGCTTTACCAAAATGCTGGCAGTAGGCTTTGACTCAAAGGAGGTTTCTGACTTTGATGTGCATAAATAGATCTCTCTGGGTGGTTCTTCTCAAGCTTCCTAGGCCAAACATTCTCATGACAATTTGCTCCTGTGAATCCCACTGCTGTGGGATCCTACCTCACCAGCCTTGCTCAAATATATCACAGAGGATAATGCAGTTGCATCTTTCAATGATAACAGCAACTGTAGAAGTCAGAAAAATTAACTGTAGCCATGAAGATGGGTAAGAAATTTAAGATAGTTTTCTTTGCACATTATGAATTGTAACTATTCCTTATCACACAGAGGCATTGATCATTTTCATTTTAAAACAAGTCGACAATTATACACAGGGATTAAGTATTCCAAGCCATGAAAAAGCCATTGAAATGAACGGCATCTCAAAAACCAACCATGCATTTGTCTGCTGAGAAAAGGTAACTCACAGAAATGTGTTAAAATAAATAATTCTGCAGTAACTATTTTAAAATACCTGAATATGTGCCGATTTTCTTCAGAGAAGAAGGAACATTTATTTAAACGCTTTTCTCATCAGTGCGAATCTTTCTTTCTCTGTCACATTCCATAGAGAAGAAAAATATTTTGAATGGATAATCAGGACCAGCTATAAAAAAACCTGGGCACCTCTTCCAGAATGTCTTAGCTAATCAGATGCACTCCAGCCAAGCAGCCTCAAGCACATTTACTTGCAGAATTTGGATACATAACAAGTTTTAAGGAATTTCATTTGTCTCTTTTATTGCACCCAGAGTGGACACCAAAGGATAGAGACTTATAGCAAGTGACCATCTCTAAGGCCAGTTCTTTAACATCCACCCTCCCCATGACTGTCTGCACCACTAAACTCGAGTATGTCTGTTCAAGAGTATACCCCTTGGTATAGTCATTACTGTGACTTCAGTGGTTCTAATATAGAGAAGGATTCCAATGTCTGGCACCCTGAATTACCAGTTTGATGAACTATTACATACATAGGTTTGTGGCAAAATTCCTGGCTAAAAGTAGAAAGTCTTACCCGTTTCCAGAAACAGCCAGGTCCATAGCCAGAACTTGATGGCACTGATGTGGCTTGGTCCTTCTACAATGAGAAACCCTTCCGCGGAAGATCTCAGAGTTCAAGGGAGTAGAGAGCTTCATTGGAAGAGCACAGCTTCTGACTGCATCTCATCTGTAGCATTCTTGGATGCACCAGCTTGCCCTGTGATTTCTTTATCACAGGACTCCAGACTCTTTGGCACCTGTATTCATCCATCTTCACATCAGCCTCTTTGTTGCCTGAAGCCAAACAGCTTGTGCTGCTGTTTCAGACTTTCTCCTTGTTTAGCAAGATGTCTATACCTTTGGAAGACCCTAGCCTGCTTTAGACATAGCTTTTCAGAGCACAAACACATACCTTAATCCCAGCAAGACATCTTTCGTCCAGCCTAGGATCACCAAGTTTCCTGAATAACTTAGAGTTTAAGCTCCCTTAGAAACACTAATGAATTTCAAAAGCAGTGCTGTCAATGTTTCCTGTATTCTACTCCATTTTTTTCCTGTTACAAATCACTACAACTGCCCAACTGTTTCAGCTTCTATCTTCGAATAAAGCTTCTTTGAATCTCAGTTCAGGTATTCATCTTCTTTCACCTGTGCATTTCTGGCCCTGGACTTTCTAAGGCCTTTATATCACATAGCAAGGGCTTTCATCTACACCTGCTGGCAAGGCAAGAAGCCAGACGAAGAGCAAAGACTTTTGATTTGTGGCATGTGCAGAGACAACACCTACTGCTGGGGGTAGGGGTTTGCTTGTGGTTTGGGTTGGGGTTTTGCTCATTTGACCTATTTACTGGATATCAAACCTAAAACGTTGTAAGAACAATAAACACTTCGACCAGCAGGGAGCAGGAGAGATGAAGGGATGGCAAGGAACCCCGCAGCAATATGTCGGGTTTCATCAGGCAGTTCTCCGTCTTTCGGGGAAACAGAGCATACAGGTCAAGCAGTAGCCAGCAGAATGCAGGGATCGCTTTCTTATATTGTATTTTTAATGCTATATAAGACAACGGAAAGATTCAGTTGTACAAGCAGGTATTTAACATTTACCATTCTCATGTTGTTTGGTATTGTTTAAAGTAATAATAAGAAAACAATCAGTTTATCGTATTTGAAATATCTGTAAAAGGTTATATGATGAGAAGGTGAAGTAAAGCCTGGTTTGCCATCTCAATTGATTTCCCAGTGGTGCACAGGAGGGTCTGAAAAAACTGCCCGTGGAGTTTCACTCAGGTTATGGATCCTCTAGCGACAGAGATGAAGACTCTGGTGTCCTACACCAATGTGAATGAGTGTTTGAAACAATAGAGACTGATGTCTTTATCTGCCTGACAAATTTCTGTACGAGTCAACATTATTTCTCCATAGCCACACATTTGTAGATCCCCTTTTTTTTGCTTGTGATGTGTTGCAGGATTTTAGTTTTGCCAAAGCTGTAAGGCACAACCAAAGACTACTTAGGAAAATGTCATTCCTTGATTTGCAGAGACGTAGAAATGGTACTCCCAGTCTGAGCCTTGCCTGGGAGATTGGGAAAGGTGTGGAGTACAGGATAAAAAGGTTCAGAGTGTCATCAGAAAATCAGGATAAAAATACAAGTGAAAGGCTCCCCCCGAATATACATTATGTGGTAGAATGCATTAAATAAGCATTTTACTAGTTTGGGATTTCCATGCAAGTTTCACCTATCTCCTGCATAAGGTGAAGGTCTTCCTGTAGGTCTGGGTGACTAACTTTACCAAACTTAACTAAACACACCTTACCATGTACTCTGTAGAGGCTGTCTTGAAGCTAGCAATAACTCAGTCAGTGTGTGAAAAACCTTCCCCCTTCAGGATGTGGTTAACTTGTTTTTGAAAACAAGAAGGAGTTAATCTTGAAGGGTGTAACTTAGTCGTAAATGTTGACAACAGCATCCTGCCTGTTTCCGTGAGAGGAAGACGAGTTGAGGAATGTGCGTGGTGGGGTCTTTTTGACTACTAACCAAGTTGCTATGGAAACTATCGCTCCATCAAACTACCATACATTATTTCCTGTTGGCCTCTTCCTAGTATCAGTGAGTGGAAAAAACCAGTATGTTTTAGACACGCATCTCTTCTTGCTGTGATGAAAAATATCTTGCTGGGATCTCTTCAAAGTGACCTGAAAGACCACACCTCACTTGAATGCCCGAGTTTAGAATTCATGGCCCTGCTGGTGCTTTTTAATGTGCCAAAGCGAATCTCCACTTCCTTGTACAAAGTCCACAAAAGACAAATTCAATCAACAAGAAATCTAGGTTATCAAAACTATATTTCTAATATTAGTGGTCATCAGGACAGTTGGATTTCAGTAATCTTCATCCCAAATTCAGAAGAAAAAGCACAAAACAAACTGCAACATTTTGGCTTAGTAAAGCTTTATTTTGGTCACTACCACACGAACCTAAAATAAACGTGCCATACACTTGGCAGAAGAAATACAGGTTTAATAAAGAAATGCTTCTATGGTTAAACATTATCTGGTTGAAGTGAATCACTTCAGATCCATCCCAGGTCTTCTCTGCTACACTAGAAAATTATTGCTATTAAAGCTATCTAAAAAACATTAAAGCTGCAAATAGTATCTACTGTGCCTGAATTCTCTCAACAGCAATACATCAGTTCACAGACAGTAATGCAATATGCCTGTAAAAGGTGTTTTAAAAGTATCATATGTCTATAATGAGGATTGGATTTTTCAAAGCTATTGAAGTAGGTGAGATGCTTCTATTCAAAGGCTATTCAAAGGGGAGCTCAAATTCTACTTAGCAAAGAATGAGGAAAAATACAATCTCCTCAGGCACGGATGGAAAAGGAATAGCAAAAGTAGTTGCAACTCTTAAAAATAACTAAATCAGCTAGGCAGGATTCAAAAGTATAAAATGTCTTAGGGGGAAGGTGCTGTATTGTGTTCTGGATGGTTATTGTCAGCAGATTTGACACTGGCTGTTCATCCCATTGTGCTGCTGGTACACTCTCCCTTCTGCTTGTTTTCAGGTTGCTGTTGCCTTGTTTCTTCACTGTCTGCAAGAGCAATGTGTGTTTTAAACTACATTTAAGGCAATTGGACCTACCTGCCACTGTTTCATAGCTGTCCGATCAAGACAGGTAGACTCACAGAACTTAGGCTGGACTACCTTCTGTGCCTCTTTGGATGTCTTAACTTCAAAAATCCTGCCCCCTTCACTCTTTCCTCCACTACTTCATACATTAGTGCTTTGGAAACCTTGCTTTTGCCTCCTTTTTTTGGGTTTTCTCCAGGCTTTGTGCTCTGCCACTTGAAATAGTCAATGAGATACCTCTGAGGCACTTCTGGTAGGACCCAACCTGCTCTCGCAAAGCAAGTTGGCTGCAGAGAAAATCTGCAGACCAGCCGTAAGACCTCAGCTCTGGCTACAGATGGGGGCTGTTTTCTTTGTGATTTGTGAAGGAGCTTTTTATGTGTTTGGGGGGGGGGGTGTTGGTTTTGGGGGGAGTTTTTTGCCACAGTTTAGGGATTTCCCAGAAATCTACAGGAGTTATTTAAAGGAAACAGGACCAGATGGAAAGGTATCATTGCTTGTGGGGTTAGAGAGGTACACAAAGACAAGTGGTATTTCCTGGCGTGGACTTCCAGTATTTCTACTGATCAAGCTGTGTGCTTCCTTACCTCAGAAAAGAAACAACTTGATACTCATGAGTGTATTCAAGGCGATGCTTTTTGCCAGCAGGACTCTTAAACCCAATACAGCCATAGACAGCATGTTCGCTTTTTCCACTTTGGTACCTGCTTAGTGATAGAGAAAAGATGGGAGAAGTGATTGTCTAGATTTGGATAGTGTGATATTGGCAGAAAGTGGGAAAAAAATCAGGTAATAGTTTCAAGGAAAGAAACAGCAACAAAGGAAAAGATAGTAGAGAAACATGGCAACACCAAGGGAGAAGGATGTCTGTCTAGGCTGGATTTTGCTTCCTGTTGCTTGTCTATTACTAAGCTAGCTACCTTGAAAAAGCAGGTTGTCTTTTATGAGTATGTTGTATTCTGATTCCCCTACCCCTGAGAAAATACATTTCCATGCATTTATTCCCCAACATAGTAATGGAACTTCACAATCTTTTTGGATAACTAACCTTGTGCAGAGATGTCTATGGTGTTGCAAACCTTTCCCATTTCTGGGTCTTCAGCATTCTCTTCTGTAGCACAATAAAGAAAAGGCATTATAAACATTATCTACATTTTAAAAAGCATTAAACAAGACGTTCATATGACCCAATACAGCCAAAGCTGTACCACAGAATAGTACCTGCCAAGCTTGTGCTGGCTGTGATAGTGCTGCCATTGAATTTGGCCATGCAGTTCACCTCTGTGCCTTTTGTCACGTTCACCACCTTAATAGTATCGTACAATGCCTCTGGTGTCAAAATGGGTGCACTTGGTTCATATACAACTTCATGAGAGGACATGTCCAAGCTGATGTTCTTCGTATAGACATTCCTTGCCAAACAAGCTGCTTTCCCACTGCTGCCATCTTTTTCCAGCTTCTTTGATTTCATCGAAATGACTTGTGGGACAGAACTTTTTGGGGCGTCTGTAAAAACAAATATTGTTTGGGCTTGATTTGATGAAGGCATTTGAGAAATGTGAGTAATGGGCTGTAAAAATTTCTTTAAACCAAAACCATTTTGTTGCAGTCGACGAGCTATGTGCTACCTTTGGCTGAGGAGAAACATTCTTGTCAGCAGAAGAACCGAAGCACTAAACTCTTTTGAAAAGACCTAAGACCTTTTATGTGAGAGATCAGAGTATCTCATCAGTGCTTCTGTAAGTGTCTGAAATGAAAAGTTTGCTCAATCTTTAAATATTACCTTCAAAGCAATGTAGACTGATGTTAAAACAACAGAATCTGGCAGTTTCTTCTGGTCCTACATTTACAGCTGAAGATTCAGTGGCTGGAAAAACAGACCTTTCTTCAGAATGGTAACTTTGTATTCTATTTTCCCTTTGGAACTGGAAGTGGACTTAAGTTGCTCCAAAACAGACATTTATTCTCATGCAAGATATCCTACAGACCTGTACTAGTATTAGGCAGCACCTAAGCAAGACCCATACCCTTCTGGAATGAGAGCAAGATGCTTTAGGTATGTAAAATTACATGGGACATTTTTGCACCACTTTAAAGACCTCTGAAATCATCGTAACAAGCCTTAAGGTGTGTACCTGGATATTTAGGATAACAAAGATCAACCTAACAAACTTCCCTTGCTGACCCAACATTCCTGTTCCCATAGGAAAGCGGAGGGAGACATCCACCTTTTTTGTACATCATGAAATTCCAAATAAAGATAGGAGGAACTGAGGCTTCTTAGAATCTCTACACACCTCATCTGCGTTTTCAAAGCACAGCCATTTTGGTAGCCAGTTTTAATTTATTCTAAGTGGCCTTGGAAATGCAGCAGTTGTGAAAACTGAAGCCCAAGGGTGTTTAACCTCCTTCCTCCTCTGTCTCCGTGCCAGTGGAATTATTTACCTGGTGTGGTGCCAGTGTCAAAACCTCACTTCTCATATCAGAGAGTTAAAGATCTGTCTCAAAACCTCTCTCCACTGTCACTGAGCTCTGTATTCCTGCTCAAAATGAGGCATTGAAAACCCACTGGAGGATAGGACACTTCACACTGAGCCAGAGTGCTAACAAGACTGGGATTTGAGGATCATAGAGCAATAGTGATATATAGAAGTAGCCCAGTCGTCCCTGTGAAGTCTTCCAAAGCAGATACAAGCTGAGGATTTAGCTTGAAGCCCCGGCCACAGCGACTTCACTCTAGAGATTATTGCAGCAGAAAATTCTTACAGTGAACCCAAACCATCAAATTCTTTCCCCACCTTAATTTTAACATAAATTATAGAAATAAAATCATGTTACTTACTTGGTTCAACTGTGAGAGTGGTACCACTTCCAAACACGAGCTTATTTAAGTCACACTGGTAATACTCGTTTCAATAACTACTTCTTTCGCCATGGTATTTGAAAGTGTTGTAAAAACAGAAGATAAAAAGCCAGATATTTGTCCTACTTACCCATGTGTGCAACCCCAAAAGGGTATCCAGAGCCACATTTTCTTCCAAGCATGGAAAGGTAAAAACAACCATTGAATAGTTCAGTGATTTCAAAAAGCTTGACTGAGTAAAAGGTTTCCAAGTTCTTCCTTCTGTCTTTTCAAAGCCCAGTGAGCTCTGTATTTCCAGGATAAATAGAAATAATGTTCCATTTGTCTCCTTCATGATTTCAGTCACCCATGTCCTTTCTTTTCCTAAATACATTGCCTTTTTCCCTTCTCTGGGTATTTGTACAGAGCCCTGTGTTGTTTAAACCACCGTGGTACTCCACGTCCCAGACACAGTGATACATTTCATAACAAAAACTGCCTCTTCCTTCTTTTTCACTAGGCAGATTACGGAGGCGGTCATATGACTTGTCGAGTGGTTTCTGACCCACATGAAGGAGCATGAGATGGCTTTCAAAGAATGGTTGAAAATAACACCCAAAAGGCTGAATTATAAGGTGGGAACATGAGGATTACATGAGGCATCTGAAAAGCCTCATGGAGTTAAGCTGGACAAAAAGCAGGGAGCAAAATCAGTACTTTTAGTGCTATCTGAAAGCATTTATGAAACTGCTTCTGAGCTGCAAGGGGCTGTCTACTTTTTCACCTTGCATTTGGTTTCAGTGCTCAGGAGCATGAGAAATGTGCCTTATCTGGTTTCTTTGACTTGGCGTATGGTGGTGATTTGGTGCCTTAGAAAGTCTTTGTGCTGCTTTAAGTATGATGAGAAAGTAGGCAAAATGGTTGCTCTTTGTTAGGTAAAGGTACTGTACTCATGGAATTGGCTATTAAAGAGTAAAGGAATTGTTGCAAATTGATCAAATTCTTCATTGTTCGACACTGTCCCACACGACATAGAATCATAGAATCATAGAATAGTTAGTGTTGGAAAGGACCTTAAAATCATCCAAGCTGTGTGGTTTGGGTGATACGCTGGAGGGAAGGAATACCCTCTAGAGGGACCTTGACACACTTGCGAAGTGGGCTGATGCCAACCTCATGAAGTTTAAGCATGCCAAGTGCAAGGTCCTACACCTGGGTCGGTGCAATCCCAGGCACAGCTACAGGCTGGGCAAAGAAGAGATTCAGAGCAGCCCTGTGGAGAACGACTTGGAGGTGTTGGTTGATGAGGAGATGAACATGAGCCAGCAGTGTGCGCTCCCAGCCCAGAAAGCCAACCATATCCTGGGCTGCATCAACATGAGCGTGGCCAGCAGGTCGAGGGAGGTGATCCTGCCCCTCTGCTCTGCTCTCATGAGACCTCACTTGGAGTATTGTGTGCAGTTCTGGTGTCCTCAACGTAAAAAGGACATGGAACTGTTGGAACAAGTCCAGAGGAGGGCCACGAGGATGATCGGGGGACTGGAGCACCTCCCGTATGAAGATAGGCTGAGAAAGTTGGGGCTGTTGAGCCTGGAGAAGAGAAGGCTGCGTGGAGATCTCAGAGCAGCTTCCAATGTCTGAAGGGGGCCTATAGGGATGCTGGGGAGGGACTCTTCATGAGGGACTGTAGTGAGAGGACAAGGGGCAATGCGTCAAAACTTAAACAGGGGAAGTTTAGATTGGATATGAGGAAGAAATTCTTCACTGTGAGGGTGGTGAGGCACTGGAATGGGTTGCCCAGGGAAGTTGTGAATGCTCCATCGCTGGCGGGGTTCAAGGCCGGGTTGGACAGAGCCTTGGGTGGCATGGTTTAGTGTGAGGTGTCCCTGCCCATGGCAGAGGGGTTGGAACTAGGTGGTTTTAAGGTCCTTTCCAATCCTAACTATTCTATGATTCTATGATGAGCAATTTCTGCACTATTAGAACTATCTGAACCTTGATGACAAGAGATGGACTCAGTCTCTGAGATAGCAGTTTCAAAAGCCCACTCCGCCTTTTTCTAACAAAGAAAAGGCAGTTTGAGTCTCTGACCCTCAGCATGGGAAATGGAGGTTCCCATGGTAACAAAGGCTGGGAGCTCGCGAATTAAGGCACCAAAAGGAAGGCTCTTGCTTCACCTGAAGACTTGCAACTTCAGAATAGATTCAGTGCTGTCATAGCAAATAAGGAGCTGGGAGCTCTGTCAAATGAGCTGTCTGAATCCATGGAACATGAGCCACATAGGAGCACCAGAAAATGTGGGGAGTGTTAGTAACGGAAGGCTCCCTGCTGCAAGGAACAGAAACCCACTCTGACAGCAACACTGTTGTGGTGACCCAAAAAGAGTCATTTAGGACAACCTCCCTCCAGATGTCTAAAATGACATGCTTGCAAGATCCAGGATCTGATATTAAATGTTGAAGAAACTGGTCTTTCTGCTGTCTGAGTCATTCTGAGAATCAAATATGTGTATGTGCATACACAAATGTCCTTTGTCTGAGGAAAAAGAGACTATGTAGGGCACCGTGTTTCCACCTTCAAGAGAAGTCAGTGAGCGAGACAGTTTTTCTGCGGTGGCTCAGCCTTTTTCAATCACTGTGGTACGTAGTACACACCATGGTAGCCAGTTTTACAAAAACATTCGTTTTTTCGCAGTGGCAGGTGGTGTCTTCTCTTTCCTGTCCTTTGAAGAGCTGGATTTTACTTTCCTCTTCATCTGCACTGCTCTACTTCTGAACTCTCCAGCACTGTTGCAGAGAGGTTGCTATACACTAAAAATAACATTATCAGGATTGCTTTTTCTGGCAGATAAGGCAGTATTAACCTCACATTAAAATATTGCCCATACTTGTCAAAAAGAGATATTGTTCCCTTTGAGTTGTTAGAGCTGTTCTCACTTACAGGCTTGGCTTTTAAGAAACATCAAGAGGCTTGGGGTGAACTATTTTTCTGCCAGTCGTTAACTTTCAGTTTAGTTTAATTCTACGTTTTCTAACTCTTTCTGGACATTCAACTATTTATCTTCTCAAGGCCTATTTTATGCCAAATAAAAATCAGTACATGTTTATGAACGGTTCAGAAGCGATTCTGGTTTAGCTGATGGTGGCTTACAGGAATCATAGAGTCATAGAATAGTTCAGGGTTGGAAAGGACCTTAAGATCATCCAGTCCCAACCCCCCTGCCATGGGCAGGGACCCCTCACACTAAACCATATCACCCAAGGCTCTGTCCAACCTGGCCTTGAACACCGCCAGCGATGGAGCATTCCCAGCTTCCCTGGGCAACCCATTCCAGTGCCTCACCACCCTCACAGTAAAGAACTTCTTCCTCATATCCAACCTAAACTTCCCGTTTCAGTTTGAACCCATTACCCCTTGTCCTATCACTACAGTCCGTAATGAAGAATCCCTCCCCAGCGCTGTTTGCCTTGCTTTGTTACAGTTGCTTATTTACTCAGGAATTTGATTTTTAGTATTTCTTGAGTGCCTCTTTTTATAAGGGTCTTGGGAGGTTTTTCATTATTATATGCACCACTTTTCCTTAGCTTCTTTGACCCTGTGAACTGGATTATTTGAGTTGGCTTGGGACTTCTGATTCATTTATATGTGCCTTTGATGATTTCGAATGTGGGGAACATTTAGTTATGGTTAACTAAAGCTGTTTTTTTCATTGATATTTATCTCACTTTAATGACTTTGATTAATGGTTACCTGGAATTGTGGAGGAGTTTCTGAATCCTCAAATCCAGTTCCAAGACACAAAAGGAAATCGCATTAATTCACCCTGTTCACAAATCTGTGTGCTTCCATGTTGCATTACTCAGCATTTTTATTTGCATTATTGTTGTTACCAAAACAAAGGTATATTTCTCATTTTTAACCACTGTTTTTAATACTGCTGCTATATTTTCCACTGTTAACATAGGCATGTTCACCTGCTGTTTCCTTTATTGTATCAAATTATTTTCTCCTCCTTATTGACTTCCAGGAAACTAGCAGAGTTGGCTGATGTGATACTTCCAGTCTCTTGAACTGTTGGCAGGCAAAGAGAGCAAGCTCTAAATGCCTCCTGCAAAAGACCTGGGTACCTCTCCCACACCCGTTTCAGTGAGACTGCATCCTCCTTGTCACTGAGATCTCAGATGCAGTTAAACAGCCTTTTTCCTTTCGGGTGACCACAGAAACACACCTGCCTTCACAGCCTCACACAAACCACACACTTGGATTTGTTTAGTTTGAAAGTCAAGTTCTGCCTTTGGTTTTACTTTCTCTGTCCTGGTCCTCCTCCCAGAAAAAAATTGCAGGAGGTTCTCCAGTACTGCCAGTGACGAGTTAGAACATTTTGGCTATCAGTGTTCCACAAGATGATACTGACCATGTGTCCTTCAGTTCTGCTTCGGAGGAAATTAAATGAGAGGGAGTCTCCCTTTCCTCTAGAAAAGTGTCCTAGGCATACGAAGGTACTTTTGGAAGGGAACTAGCAGGTGATCTGTGCATGCATGGGTGCTTGAATTCCTTCAGCCCTTGCTGCAAGCTCTACCCTGCTTCTTTCCAGGAGAATCTGTTCTTTCATAAACAGAATAATAGAGCGCTTGATTGGCAGGAAAACTTCTGGTGGGCAACAGGTAACGTGTTGCTGTAGGGCCAACTGGATCTCCCTGCAAGGAAAGACTGCAGGGTGCTGCTGGGACTTCAGAGTTGGCCCTGGCGGATGGCACACCTTCATCCCAGTGGCCCCACATCCCTTGGTGCTGGTGAGCAGCTGCTCTGAGCTCAGATCTGCTTTCACAAGGCACTTCTAAGCAAATATGCTGCCCGCTCAGTGCCCTCCCCTCTAGCCCAGCACCCTAGTTCTACAAACACTCATTGCCTCATGCTGACACTCCTCCACCTGCTTCTTCCTTGGCAAGGGCTACCCAGACATCCCAAGCAGCAAAAGCCCTACAGGCCTCTGGGTACAAGACCAGGGTTGTGCTGATGGTCTGGGGCAGATATGCAGGCTGAGGCTCACCAGCTCATTCACCAAAACTCATGTGCACAGGGCATAGCACAGACAAGGCTGTTGGGGCTGCTTAACAGAGTAGGGACACTCCTTTCTCTGGGTTCGCTCAGCAGGAACCCAGAGCTTCCCCTTGGACATTTGTACACATTGGATGGGACAACTACTGAATGTTGTGTCACAGTGCTGTCTGTTAACCACCATTTTGAGGAAAACTAGTGACTCAAACGACTGTGGGAAGCCTTCCCTTCACCTCTCTTTTCATGGGCACTCCAACAAGGCCCCTTTGGGAGGGAATCCAGGACAGGCATGGAAAGGAGACTTGTAGAGGGTAGAGGAACACTCTGAGGCTGGAGATTTGATGCTGGGAAAAGAAAAAGGGGGATGCAAGGCTCAAACTTTAGTCCTTCAGTGCTTGTTGTGCTGCTTCTGCAACAAAACTCGCTGCTGTTTTCTGCCTGTGGGAAAGACTAAAAACAGAAGAAGGTTGGGACTAGGTGATCTTAAAAGTCCCAACTCTTAAGCATTCTGTGATTCTATGCTCAGGGGGTTTGTGTGTGGTTGTGAGAAACTCTGATGTTGTTGCATCAACACCTTTCTGCCCCCTCCAGGAAAAGCCAGCCCAGACTAGTCTTGAGAAGACTTGTTGGAGCCAACAAGAGTCTCTGCCAGGAGTCTACCAGATCCAGTCCCATGCAAAGCTGCTGTGGTGATGGGCACACCAGAGATGTGGCAGGTATCTCTGAGACCTTTCCTACCATGTGACCAGACACCTCTGTCTTCACCTGAGAAAGGGCACCTGTGACCACAGGAGACAAGGATGAACAGACAGAAACAGCTCAATAGCTTCACCTACTCCCCTAATTTCCTGGGCTCCGCCACGTGATCTCCAGGATCCAGGAGATGCAAACACAGATCCTCACACCCCTTCTCCTATTACAGCCTCAGATCTGGAAGAGAAACACGGATTTCCCCTTTGTCCTGTGAGCTCGCAAATCACCCTCTCCACTTTCCCCATTCCCTCTGTTTGCACCTCGGGCAGAAAAACTCATGGACTGAACTGAGTCGACCTGAACTGTGCCTAAAACCAGAGCAGGGCTATTAACACCTCACCAGCTGGGCCATGACTGGGTACCTGTCCTAGTGGGAACCGAAGGAAACAGCAAAACTTTTTTCCAAAGGTGAAGAGGTTTCAGACTGTGAGAGGACTGAGGCTTGACTTGAAAGATGGGAAGAAAGGTAGCAGAAGCTTAACCACTGTCCTATACAGCTCCAAAGCCCAAACTGGGACCTTGACAGTAGGTCTGTGTTAAAGCTCCGATGGATTCCCTGTCTCTGTGTGAACGGCACAGAAGTAGCGGGCAGAGTCCTGAGGCTGCAGGGCACGCAAGGACAGAGATGACTTGGATTGGGAACTGTCCCAGGACATTGTGGCTCGACCTTCCACCGCTGCTGCGTATTCTGTAGCACCCAATGACCACGAAAGGGACACCCACTCGAGTCTGCCGCCGGCTGCCTGACGGTACCACCGAAAGGGGTAATTCTCGAAGTTGTAGCCGTATCCGCGGCAGGAGAGGAGCACGGAGTCCCCGGGCGCTCGCAGCCCTCCGCCGGTCTCCTCCATCCTGAAGCGCGCCCACATCCCTGTAAACAGAGAGCGCAGGCATCCGAACAGGGCACAACCACGACCCGAAGCCGTTCAGCCGCAGGCCCGGCGCCCCCCGCCCCGGCACAGCTACCCCCGCCACCCCACTCTCTCCCGGCAAAGCCCCGCGACCATAGCAGTGCCCGCCTACCCTTCTCGGAACTGAGTCGCGCCTGATGCCGACACTGGGACAGAACTCTACCTCTGCCTTCCCTCTTCCTTCCCTTTCCCTTCCCTTCCCTCTGCTTTCCCTTCGCCAGTCCTGTCCCTCTCTTCTTTCCCAGCCCCGCGCTCGCTGCCCTCCCCGCCGGCCCTCACCTGCCGACCCCAAGGCCAGCGCCAAGGCCAGCAGCCACGGGCGCAGCCCAGGCACCATCATGCGGGAGCCGGAGAGACGCCGAGCGGAGACGCTCTCGGGTCCGCTCCTGCCCGCCCCGCCTCCTCGGCACCTCACCGGGCAGCGCCGACGCCTCTGCCCGCCCCCAATAGACCCGCCCCGTCCCGGGTGACGGAACACAGGGCGTGAGACACGGCCAGAGCAGGTCCTGCTCACCTCTGCCCAGCTCCTCTCTGCCAGTACATCTGCTCTGCCCAGGTTTCACACATCTCTGGGCCGCTGACATCACCCAGACACAATGAGAGCTCCCCATCTCTCACCCTAGGCACAGCCTGCTCACTGACGCGTCACTGAGACGGGCTGTGACCCCTGCGAGCATGCAGGAGGGGACAGCTGAAGAAGAGGAAGCTGATGTTGTTCAGACACGCCCCAAGTATCTCCCACTGTGGTCCCTGCAGGGTGCAGTAATAGAGCGCACTGTCCTCCAGCTCCAGCCCGGAGATGAACAGTGTCCCGGAGCTCTCGTCAGCCTGGCAGGAAAATCTCTTGCGAAAAAAAGGGTCCGTGTGGCTATAGGAGCCTCCCCGGCCCTTACTCTGCAGCAAGTACTGCAGGGGTCCACCAGGGACGCAGCCGATACCAGGCCACGTAAACATAAGAGGCATTGGAGCTGTAAGTACATCTTAAGGTCCCGGTACTCCCTGCCTGCCACCACACTGCAGACACTGTTGCTTGGATCTCATCACTCTGAAATGCAGCTGGAAAAAACAAAGCAGGGGTATTCAATTAGTGCTTTGCTCTCACTGGCACAAGAAAAAGGCCCACAAAAGGGTCAACTGAAGGAGGCAAACATGTTGCCAGACAACGAAGTTGCCAAAGTCCAAGGGCTTTCGGTACTCCAGAGAAGAAGGGGACCAAGGGAAGAAGAAAAGGCACAGAAACTGGCTGCATGACAAGGAATATCCTGAAACCCTCCACAGAATTCATCACTGCATCTGGAACTCAGGAGATGAGAAATGGCAGTGCTGGAAAAGGAGCTCTTGCTGAAAAGCCAGGACCACCATGACCTGCAGAGATGGCTCTCCCCTGCACCTCTTTCCCTGGAACAGGCCTGTGATGCCGCAGCACACTACTCCTCACAGCTTGTGCACCCTGGTGGGGCCCCAGCATCTTTTTGCTAAAGCTCAGCGTGATTTATTGTCTCCGTGTAAACGGCACAGAAGTAGCGGGCAGAGTCCTGAGGCTGCAGGGCATGCAGGGATAGAGATGATTCAAGCTCTGAACTGTCCCGGGAGGCATTTACTCGACTCTCCACGGACTGCACAAATTTAGTGACTGAAGAATCAAAGCTGATAATGGACATCCACTCGAGTCTGCCGCCGGGTACCTGACGGTACCACTGAATTTCGTAATTCTCGAAGGTGAAGCCGATTGCCCGGCAGGAGAGGAGCACGGAGTCCCCCGGAGCTCGCAGCCCTCCGCCGCTCTCCTCCAGCCTGAACTGCGCCCACACCCCTGCGGACGGAGAGCGCGGAGAGCCGGGCAGGACGCAACCACGACCAGAGGCGTTCACCCGCCGGCCCCGGAGCCCCCGCCCTGGCACAGCGACCGCCGCCACCCTCGTCTGTCCCGGCAAAGCCCCGAGCCTGGGGCAATGCCCCGCCTGCCCTCCTCGGGGCTGAGCCGCGCTTGTTGCCGACACCGGGGCCGCGACCGCCAGACGAAACCTTCCCTCTGCCTTCCCTCTCCTTCTCTTCTTGCTGCCTTCCCTACCCTGATCTTCTGTCAGTTCCCTTCCCGCCTCTTCTTTTTCCTTCCCTTCTCTCTGCCCTCCCTTCGCCAGTCTTGTCCCTGTCCCCGTTCTTTCCCTGCCCCTCTCCCTTCCCCAGCCCTGCGCTTGCTGCCCTCCCAGACCGGAGCTCACCTGCCGGCCCCAAGGGCAAGGCCATGGCCAGCAGCCACAGCCTCAGCCCGGGCACCATCACGAGGGAGCCGGATAAGAGCCGAGCGCAGATGCGCTCCTGCCCGCTCCTGCCCGCCAAGCCGCCTCGGCCCCTGACCGGGGCAGCGCCGACGCCTCTGCCCGCCCCCAACAGACCCGCCCCGGACCGGTCCCCCGGTGCCGCGGCCGGAGAAGTGAGGGGGCATATTGCAGGGAGTGTTGCTGTGCACAGGAGGAGTGGGGAGTCCCGACAGACGGAGACTCCCGGCCCTCGACGTCTGGAGTTATGGCTGTTGTCTTCGCCTGTAGGGGCAAGGAATGCCGGCTTTCCTGGAAATGGCCAAACACCTGTCTGCGAATGGGAAGTAGGAATTAATTCCTTACTTTACTTGGCTTGTGCGTGCACCTTTTTCTTAACCAGTTAAACCGTCTTGATCTAAACCTACCAGTTTTCCCTCTTTTACCCTTCCGGTTCTCTCCCCCATGCTGCTGAGGAGGCATTGAGCGAGCACCTCTATGGTGCTTAGCTGCCTGTCGGGGCTTACCCACAACAGGAGGGAAAAGAGCTGGTACCTGGGAACAACGATGCAAAGTACCAGACATGCTGGAAGCTGTTCAGCTGGAAAGGCTCTAAGGCTCCTAGTGGAAGCCAAGTTGAACATGTGCCAGCAATGTGACCTTATGGCTCTATTGGGTTTACATGGCGAGGGTTGTGAAGCCGAGCAGGCTGCACAGGTTGTCTCTGCGCAAGGAGAACGGGACTGCCCCTGTGTCAGACATGGGTGATACCAGCCAGCTCCAAATAGCTCCGTTGCTGGCCAAAGTTAAGCCAATCAGCTAAGCTGGCAGTGCCTCATATTTACAACAGGTAAAAAGTACTGCACAATATCTGTGCAAACACCAAGGTCAGTGAACAAGGAGGTTGAGGAGATGCTCTAGGTGACAGAGCAGAGATTCTCCTGCAGCCTGTGAAGAAGATAATGGTGAAACAGATTGTCTCACTGTAGCCCATGGAGGACCCTGTGCTGCGTAAGCTGGATAAAGCCTGAAAGAACCCAGCGCACTTAAAGGGCCAAGGGAAGAGCAGGCATTCAGGAAGGATCTGTGGCCCTTGAGTGGTCCACACTTGAGCAGTCTGTTTCTGAAGCACTCTTACCCATGGGGAGGAACCACAATGAAGCAGTTCATAAAGGACTGTATACTGTGGGAGGGAAGTGATAGCACCTCAATACAAGAGAATTGCTCTGAGCCTCACACACTCTCCTCTACTATGGCAACTCTCACCTTCGCTTATCTAATGTGAACTTGGCCCGGGCGCAGCACGTTTCTGTTAAAGCTCAGCTGCTTTTCCTGTTCCCGTGTGTACAGCGCAAAAGTAGCGGGCAGAGTCCTGAAGCTGCAGGGCACGCAGGGACAGAGACGCCTCAGACCGGGAATTGTCCCGGGAGACAGTGGCTCGACCTTCCACAGCTGCTGCGTAATACGTGCTGTCGGAGTAGCTTCTCGAGAAGGACACCCACTCAAGTGTGCCGCCGGGTGCCTGACGGTACCACAGAAGCTCGTAACTTCCAAAGCTGAAGCCGTATCCGCGGCAGGAGAGCAGCGCGGAGTCCCCGGGCGCTCGCAGCCCTCCGCCGGCCTCCTCCAGTCTGATCTGCGCCCACACCCCTGCGGACGGAGGGTACAGGCAGCAGGGGAGGGCGCAACCCCGACTCGAGGCCGTTCACCTGCCGCCCCTGGACCCGCATCCCAGCAGAGCGACCGCCGCCACCCTCCTCTCCCGGCAATGCCCAGCGCCCGGGGCAGTGTCCGGGGCTGAGTCGCGCCTGATGCAGACACAGGGGACAACACCTCCGGAAGCAACATATCCTCTGCATTCCCTCTCCTTCTCTTCGTTCTTTCTCTCCTTCTTCTCTCCCTCTGCTTTCCCTTCCCACCTCTATCTTCTGTCTTCCTTTCCCTCTGCCTTCCCTTCACCAATCCTGCCTCTGTCCCCGTCCCTTCCCTGTCTTTCTTCCCTTCCCCAGCCCAGCGCTCGCTGCCTTCCCCTCCCGGCGCTCACCTGCCAGCCTCAAGGCCAAGGCTGAGGCCAGCAGCAACGATCCTAGCACTGGCACCATCATGCGGGAGCCGGAGAGGATCGGAGCGTAGCAGAGCCGAGCAGGGGACCTATCCTCCCCTCACCGCCGCCTCAGCCACTCGCGGGGCAGCGCTTACGCTTCTACCCGCCCCAACAGATCCGCCCCACAGTACCGCGGCCCCTTAGCGACAGTTGAGGGGGGAGGAGAGAAGGGACCGCCGGGAAGGTCGCAGGTACAGAAGAAGCGCGGAGCTCCGGCAGACGGAAGCTCCTGCCCCTCGACATTTGGAGTTACGGCTTTTGTCTTCGCCCCTAGGCGCGAGGGAGGCCAGATTTCCGAGAAATGGCAAAACACCTGACTGAGAATGGGAAGTAGGGAATGAATCCCTTACTTTGGTTTTCCTTCACCTATGAAACCGTCCTGATCTAAACCTACCGGTTTTCTCTCTTTTACCCTTCCAGTTCTCTCCCCTGCCCTGCTGAAGGGGGCATTCAGTGAGCGCCTCTATGGTGCTTAGCTGCCTGTCGGAGCTCACCCACAATGGGAGAGAAGGCACTGTCTCACGCGAAAGAGGGAGAGATTTTCTCAACCTCTACTGCTCGATCTATCAGTGCCCCAGGAGAGCCGAGACCCTCGTGCCCAACCAGTCTCGCAGCATCCTTAAGGAAGTGTTATTCTGTTAACTGAGAGTATTAGACCTTCACGGGCGCCAGCAGTCGCTGACAGGGGGTAACATAAAGTGGGCAGACCCAGCGGGGGTCCCCCTGATGCTGCCTCCACGTTCTCCTGAACCAGTCAGTCAAACTGCCCTCCGATCCAGCAGGACTGTTCCGTGAAGGGTCTCTATAATGCGACACTGACAGACTGGTTGGGGTAAGGGTCTCAGCTTTCCTGGCATTATGATGGACATATCAAACACCAGAGGCTGTGAAAATCCCTCTCCCTTTCACATGACAGCCCTCAGGTGGGTAGAAGAGACTAGAACCGCATGATAGGAGCTTGGGGCTGTGGAGAGCCCATTTTGGAACAGGTCTATCCCGAAGGACTGCAGCCCCCCCGAAGAAACCGCCCCGGAGATCTTTGTTAAGACCTGTTGACCACGGGAGGGAAAATGTAGAGTAGAGATGAAGTGTTATCTATTTACTCCACTACCGATCGCACTTATCCCGCCTGAAGAGAGGAGGTAAGTCAGGAGTGAAGCTAAATCTGGGAAGAAGGGAGGATGTGTGAGGACAAGGTGGATTAAGATTTCAGTCTCCTTTTTTCTGCTTCTCACATTCCTGTTAATTTTTTTTTTTTTTTTGGGGGGGGGGGGGATCAATTACATTTCCTTCAGTGTGCAAGACAGGACAAGAATTCCCGTGATGAATACTGATGGCGCCTCACTCCCTGCCAACAGCCCTCAGCTCTCCCTCAGCGATGTTGCAGCACTCACTCGCCCCACAGCTTTTGCAGCCCGGGCGGGCTCAGCACGTTTCTGTTAAAGCTCAGCTGCTTTTCCTGTCTCCGTGTGTAAGCGGCGCAGAAGTAGCGGGCAGAGTCCTGAGGCTGCAGGGCACGCAGGGACAGAGATGACTCAGAGCGGGAATTGTCCCGGGAGGCATTAGCTCGACTCTCCACGGACTGCGCAAATGTAGTGACTGAAGAATCAAAGCTGATGTAGGACACCCACTCGGGTCTGCCGCCGGGTGCCTGATGGTACCACTGAATGTCATGGTTCTCGAACTTAAAGCCGTATCCGCGGCAGGAGAGAAGAACGGAGTCCCCGGGAGCTCGTAGCCCTCCGCCGGTATCTTCCAGCCTGAGCTGCGCCCACACCCCTATGGACAGAGAGCGCTGGCAGCCGGGCAGGGCGCAACCACGGCCCGAGGCCGATCTCACGCCGCCTCGGCGTCCCCGCCCCGGCAGAGCGACCGCCGCAGCCCTCCTCTCCCCGGCAAAGCCCAGCTCCCGGGGCAGAGCCCCCCTGACCGCTTCGGGGCTGAGGCGCGCAGGCTGCCGATCCTGGTGCCGCCACCGCGGAACGAAACCTTCCCCCTGCCTTCCCTGCCCTTGTCTTTCCTCTTCCTCTCCTTCACTTTCCTCTCCCTCTGCTTTCCCATGGCCGACCCTATCTCTGTTTCCTTCCTTTCCGTGTCCTTCTCTTCTTCCCCGTCCTTCGCCCCTTCCCCAGCACCGCGCTCGCTGACCTCCCCTGCCGGTGCTCACCTGCCAGCCGCAACGCCAAGGCTAAGGCCAGCAGCCACGGGCCCACCCAGGCCACCATCATGCGGGAACCGGAGCGGAGACGAGATCGGGCATACTCCCGCCAGACCCGCCGCCTCTGCCCGCCCCCAACAGACCCGCCCCGAACCGGCAACGAGTGCCGCGTCCCCTTCGCAGCACGAGGAGGAGAGGAAAGGGATGGGCAATAGGGCACAGGAAGAGCACGGACCCTGGCAAAAGGGGACTCCAGGTCCTCGCCATTTGGAGTTACAGCTGTTATCTTCGCGCGTACGCGCGAGGAAGGCCGGATTTCCTAGAAATGGCCAAATAGCTTTTGCGAATGGGAAGTAGGGAATGAATCCCTTACTTTACTTTTCCTTCACCTATTAAACCATCTTGATCTAAACCTACCGGTTTTCTCTCTCTTACCCTTCCAGTTCTCTCCCCCCCTGCTGAGGGGACATTGGGCGAGCACCTCTATAGTGCTTAGCTGCCTGTCGGGGCTCACCCACAATGCGAGGGAAGCAACTGTGTCACGTGAAAGAGGGAGAGATTTTCTCAGCCTCTACTGCTCGATCTATCAGTGCCCCAGGAGAGCCGAGACCCTCGTGCCCAACCAGTCTCGCAGCATCCTTAACAAAGTGCTACTCTGTTAACTGAGTGTGCTACTCATTCATGCGCCCCAGCAGTCTCTGGCAGCGGGTGACATGAAGTGGGCAGACACAACGGGGGTCCCTCTGACGCTGCCTGCACGTTTCCCTGAACCAGCCAGACGAATTGCCCTCCGATCCAGCATGACAGTTCCGTGAAGGGTCTCTACAATGGGACACTGACAGACTGGTAGGGATAAGGGTCTCGGCTTTCCTGGCGTGATGATGGACATATCAAGCACCAGAGGCTGTGAATATCTCTTCCCCTTTCACATAACAGCCCTCAGGCGGGTAGAAGAAACTAGAACCCAATGATAGAAGCTTGGGACTGTGGGGAGCCCATTTTGGAACAAGTTTATCATGAAGGACTGCAGCCCTTGGGAAGAAACCACACGGGAGCATTTTCTGAGGACCTACTGAACACGAGAGGGAGGACGTAAGAGCAGAGATGAAGTGTTATCTATTTACCGCACCACCCATGGTGCCTGTGCCACCTGGAGGTAAGTCAGGAGTGAAGCTAAATCTGGGAAGAAGGGAGGATGTGTGAGGACAAGGTGGATTAAGATTTCACTCTGCTTTTTTTCTGCTTCTCACATTCCTGCTCTTTTTTACTTTGGGATCAATTACATTTCCTTCAGTGTGCAAGAAAGGACAGGAATTCCCGTGATGAATACTGATGGTACCTCACTCCCTGCCAACAGCCCTCAGCTCTCCCTCAGCGATGTTGCAGCACTCACCCGCCCCACAGCTTTTGCAGCCCGGGCGGGCTCTGCACGTTTCTGTTAAAGCTCGGCTGCTTTTCCTGTCTCCGTGTAAGCGGCGCAGAAGTAGCGGGCAGAGTCCTGAGGCTGCAGGGCACGCAGGGACAGGGATGCCTCAGAGCGGGAATTGTCCTTGGAGGCATTGGCTCGACTCTCCACGGACTGCGCAAATGTAGTGACTGAAGAATCAAACTTGATGTAGGACACCCACTCGGGTCTGCCGCCGGGTGCCTGACGGTACCACCGAATGCTATACTCCTCGAACTTAAAGCCGTATCCGCGGCAGGAGAGAAGAACGGAGTCCCCGGGAGCTCGTAGCCCTCCGCCGCTCTCCTCCAGCCTGAGCTGCGCCCACACCCCTATGGACAGAGAGCGCTGGCAGCCGGGCAGGGCGCAACCACGGCCCGAGGCCGATCTCACGCCGCTTCGCCGTCCCCGCCCCGGTAGAGCGACCGCCGCCACCCTCCTCCCTCCCGGCAAAGCCCAGCTCCCGGGGCAGAGCCCCCCTGACCGCTTCGGGGCTGAGGCGCGCAGGCTGCCGATCCTGGTGCCGCCACCGCGGAACGAAACCTTCCCCCTGCCTTCCCTGCCCTTGTCTTCCCTCTTCCTCTCCTTCACTTTCCTCTCCCTCTGCCTTCCCTTTTCATCTCTTATCTTCTCTTCCATTCTCCCTTCTATCTGCCTTCCCTTTGCCAATCCTGTCTCTAGTTCCGTCCGTTTCCTGCCCCTCTCTTCTTCCCCGTCCCTCGCCCCTTCCCCAGCCCCTCGATCACCTGCCAGCTCCATGGCCAAGGCTAAGGCCAGCAGGCACGAGCCATGCAAGGCCACCATCATGCGGGATCCGGAACGGAGACGAGATCGGGCCCACTCCAGCCTGCCCCACTGCCTCTGCCCGCCCCCAACAGACCCGCCCCGAACCGGCAGTGGGTGCTGCGGCCCTACTGCAGCATCAGAATGGGAGGGACGGGGCGGGCAGTAGGGCACAGAGGGAGGGCGGCCACTGGCGAAAGGAGGCTTCGGTCCTCGACATTTGGAGTTACGGCTTTTGTCTTCGCCCGTAGGCACGAGGAAGGCCAGATTTCCGAGAAATGGTCAAATAACTTTTGCGAATGGGAAGTAGGGAATGAATCCCTTACTTTGGTTTTCCTTCACCTATTAAACCGTCCTGATCTAAACCGACCAGTTTTCTCTCTTTTACCCTTCCAGTTCTCTCCCCTGCCCTGCTGAAGGGGGCATTCAGTGAGCGCCTCTATGGTGCTTAGCTGCCTGTCGGAGCTCACCCACAATGGGAGAGAAGGCACTGTCTCACGCGAAAGAGGGAGAGATTTTCTCAACCTCTACTGCTCGATCTATCAGTGCCCCAGGAGAGCCGAGACCCTCGTGCCCAACCAGTCTCGCAGCATCCTTAAGGAAGTGCTGCTCTGTTAACTGAGACTGTTAGACCTTCACGGGCGCCAGCAGTCGCTAACAGGGGGTAACATAAAGTGGGCAGACCCAGCGGGGGTCCCCCTGATGCTGCCTCCACGTTCTCCTGAACCAGTCAGTCAAACTGCCCTCCGATCCAGCAGGACTGTTCCGTGAAGGGTCTCTATAATGCGACACTGACAGACTGGTTGGGATAAGGGTCTCAGCTTTCCTGGCATTATGATGGACATATCAAACACCAGAGGCTGTGAAAATCCCTCTCCCTTTCACATGACAGCCCTCAGGTGGGTAGAAGAGACTAGAACCGCATGATAGGAGCTTGGGGCTGTGGAGAGCCCATTTTGCAACAGGTCTATCCCGAAGGACTGCAGCCCTCGGGAAGAAACCGCCCTGGAGATCTTTGTTAAGACCTGTTGACCACGGGAGGGAAAATGTAGAGTAGAGATGAAGTGTTATCTATTTACTCCACTACCGATAGCACTTATCCCGCCTGAAGAGAGGAGGTAAGTCAGGAGTGAAGCTAAATCTGGGAAGAAGGGAGGATGTGTGAGGACAAGGTGGATTAAGATTTCAGTCTCCTTTTTTCTGCTTCTCACATTCCTGTTAATTTTTTTTTTTTTGGGGGGGGGGATAATTTACATTTCCTTCAGTGGCAAGAAAGGAGAAGAATCCCCGTGATGAACACTGATGGTGCCTCACTCCCTGCCAACAGCCCTCAGCTCTCCCTCAGCGATGTTGCAGCACTCACTCGTCCCACAGCTTTTGCAGCCCGGGCGGGCTCAGCACGTTTCTGTTAAAGCTCAGCTGCTTTTCCTGTCTGTGTGTGTCAGCGGCGCAGAAGTAGCGGGCAGAGTCCTGAGGCTGCAGGGCATGCAGGGACAGAGATGCCTCAGAGCGGGAATTGTCCCGGGAGGCATTAGCTCGACTCTCCACGGACTGCGCAAATATAGTGACTGAAGAATCAAACCAGATGAAGGACAACCACTCGGGTCCGCCGCCGGGTGCCTGACGGTACCACCGAATGTCATATTCCTCGAACTTAAAGCCGTATCCGCGGCAGGAGAGAAGAACGGAGTCCCCGGGCGCTCGTAGCCCTCCGCCGGTATCTTCCAGCCTGAGCTGCGCCCACACCCCTATGGACAGAGAGCGCTGGCAGCCGGGCAGGGCGCAACCACGGCCCGAGGCCGATCTCACGCCGCTTCGCCGTCCCCGCCCCGGTAGAGCGACCGCCGCAGCCCTCCTCTCCCCCGGCAAAGCCCAGCTCCCGGGGCAGAGCCCCCCTGACCGCTTCGGGGCTGAGGCGCGTAGGCTGCCGATCCTGGTGCCGCCACCGCGGAACGAAACCTTCCCCCTGCCTTCCCTGCCCTTGTCTTCCCTCTTCCACTCATTCACTTTCCTCTCCCTCTGCTTTCCCATGGCCGACCCTATCTCTGTTTCCTTCCTTTCCGTGTCCTTCTCTTCTTCCCCGTCCTTCGCCCCTTCCCCAGCACCGCGCTCGCTGACCTCCCCTGCCGGTGCTCACCTGCCAGCCGCAACGCCAAGGCTAAGGCCAGCAGCCACGGGCCCACCCAGGCCACCATCATGCGGGAACCGGAACGGAGACGAGATCGGGCATACTCCCGCCAGATCCGCCGCCTCTGCCCGCCCCCAACAGACCCGCCCCGAACCGGCAACGAGTGCCGCGTCCCCTTCGCAGCACGAGGAGGAGAGGAAAGGGATGGGCAATAGGGCACAGGAAGAGCACGGACCCTGGCAAAAGGGGACTCCAGGTCCTCGACATTTGGAGTTACAGCTGTTGTCTTCGCGCGTACGCGCGAGGAAGGCCGGATTTCCTAGAAATGGCCAAATAGCTTTTGCGAATGGGAAGTAGGGAATGAATCCCTTACTTTACTTTTCCTTCACCTATTAAACCGTCCTGATCTAAACCGACCAGTTTTCTCTCTTTTACCCTTCCAGTTCTCTCCCCTGCCCTGCTGAGGGGGCATTGAGGGAGCGCCTCTATGGTGCTTTGCTGCCTGTCGGGGCTCACCCACAATGCGAGGGAAGGCACTGTGTCACGTGAAAGAGGGAGAGATTTTCTCAACCTCTACTGCTCGATCTATCAGTGCCCCAGGAGAGCCGAGACCCTCGTGCCCAACCAGTCTCGCAGCATGCTAAATAAAGTGTTATTCTGTTAACTGAGAGCGTTAGTCCTTCACGGGCGCCAGCAGTCACTGGCAGCGGGTAACGTGAAGTGGGCAGATCCAACGAAGGGTCCCCCTGATGCTGCCTCCACGTTCTCCTGAACCAGTCTGTCAAATTGTCCTCCGATCCAGCAGGACTGTTGGGTGAAGGGTCTCTACAATGGGACACTGACAGACTGGTTGGGATAAGGGTCTCGGCTTTCCTGGCATTATGATGGACAAATAAAGCACCAGAGGCTGTGAAAATCTCTCCCCCTTTCACATGACGGCCCTCAGGCGGGTGGAAGAGACTAGAAACCCATGGTAGGAGCTTGGGACTGTGGAGAGCCCATTTGGCAACAGGTTTATCACGAAGGACTGCAGCCTTTGGGAAGAAACCGCCCCGGAGATCTTTGTGAAGGCATTGCTGACCACGGGAGGGAAAATGTAGAGTAGAGATGAGGTGTTACCTATTTACTCCACTACCGATCGCCCCTGTCCCACCTGGAAACAGGAGGTAAGTCAGGAGTGAAGGTAAATGTGGGAAGAAATGAATATGTGTGAGGACAAGGTGGATTAAGATTTCACTCTGCTTTTTTTCTGCTTCTCCCATTCCTGCTCTTTTTTACTTTGGGATCAATTACATTTCATTCAGTGTGCAAGAAAGGACAGGAATCCCTGTGATGAACACTGATGGTCCCTCACTCCCTGCCAGCAGCTCTGAGCTCTCCCTCAGCGATGTTGCAGCACTCACCCGCCCCACAGCTTTTGCAGCCCGGGCGGGCTCAGCACGTTTCTGTTAAAGCTCGGCTGCTTTTCCTGTCTCTGTGTGAACGGCGCAGAAGTAGCGGGCAGAGTCCTGAGGCTGCAGGGCACGCAGGGACAGAGATGCCTCAGAGCGGGAATTGTCCCGGGAGGCATTAGCTCGACTCTCCACGGACTGCGCAAATTTAATGTCTGAAGACTCAAACCAGATAGAGGACACCCACTCGGGTCCGCCGCCGGGTGCGTGACGGTACCACAGAATTACATATTCCTCGAACTTAAAGCCGTATCCGTGGCAAGACAGGAGCACGGAGTCCCCGGGCGCTCGTAGCCCTCCGCCGGTCTCTTCCACCCTGATCCGCGCCCACACCCCTATGGACAGAGAGCGCTGGCAGCCGGGCAGGGCGCAACCACGGCCCGAGGCCAATCTCACGCCGCTTCGCCGTCCCCGCCCCGGCAGAGCGACCGCCGCCACCCTCCTCTCTCCCGGCAAAGCCCAGCTCCCGGGGCAGAGCCCCCCTGACCGCTTCGGGGCTGAGGCGCGCAGGCTGCCGATCCTGGTGCCGCCACCACGGAACGAAAACTTCCCCCTGCCTTCCCTGCCCTTGTCTTCCCGCTTCCTCTCCTTCACTTTCCATTCCCTCTGCCTTCCCTTTTCATCTCTTCTCTTCCATTCTCCCTTCTATCTGCCTTCCCTTTGCCAATCCTGTCTCTAGTTCCGTCCGTTTCCTGCCCCTCTCTTCTTCCCCGTCCCTCGCCCCTTCCCCAGCCCCTCGATCACCTGCCAGCTCCATGGCCAAGGCTAAGGCCAGCAGGCACGAGCCATGCAAGGCCACCATCATGCGGGATCCGGAACGGAGACGAGATCGGGCCCACTCCAGCCTGCCCCGCTGCCTCTGCCCGCCCCCAACAGACCCGCCCCGAACCGGCAGCGGGTGCTGCGGCCCTACTGCAGCATCAGAATGGGAGGGACGAGGCGGGCAGTAGGGCACAGAGGGAGAGCGGCCACTGGCGAAAGGAGGCTTCGGTCCTCGACATTTGGAGTTACGGCTTTTGTCTTCGCCCGTAGGCACGAGGAAGGCCGGATTTCCTAGATATGGCCAAATAACTTTTGTGAATGGGAAGTAGGGAGTGAATCCCTTACTTTACTTTTCCTTCACCTATTAAACCATCTTGGTCTAAACCGACCAGGTTTTCTCTCTTTTACCCTTCCAGTTGTCTCCCCTGCCCTGCTGAAGGGGGCACCGAGTGAGAGACTCTATGGTGCTTTGCTGCATGTCGGAGCTCACCCACAATGGGAGAGAAGGCACTGTGTCACGTGAAAGAGGGAGAGATTTTCTCAACCTCTACTGCTCGATCTATCAGTGCCCCAGGAGAGCCGAGACCCTCGTGCCCAACCAGTCTCGCAGCATCCTTAAGGAAGTGCTGCTCTGTTAACTGAGACTGTTAGACCTTCACGGGCGCCAGCAGTCGCTAACAGGGGGTAACATAAAGATGGGCAGACCCATGCGGGGGTCCCCCTGATGCTGCCTCCACGTTCTCCTGAACCAGTCTAGTCAAACTGCCCTCCGATCCAGCAGGACTGTTCCGGTGAAGGGTCTCTATAATGCGACACTGACAGACTGGTTGGGATAAGGGTCTCAGCTTTCCTGGCATTATGATGGACATATCAAACACCAGAGGCTGTGAAAATCCCTCTCCCTTTCACATGACAGCCCTCAGGTGGGTAGAAGAGACTAGAACCGCATGATAGGAGCTTTGGGCTGTGGAGAGCCCATTTTGCAACAGGTCTATCCCGAAGGACTGCAGCCCCTCGGGAAGAAACCGCCCTGGAGATCTTTGTTAAGACCTGTTGACCACGGGAGGGAAGATGTAGAGATGAAGTGTTATCTATTTACTCCACAACCCATCGCCCGTGTCCCACCTGAAGAGACTTGGTAAGTCAGGAGTGAAGCTAAATCTGGGAAGAAGGGAGGATGTGTGAGGACAAGGTGGATTAAGATTTCAGTCTCCTTTTTTTCTGCTTCTCACATTCCTGCTCTTTTTTACTTTGGGATCGGTTATATTTCCTTCAGTGTGCAAGAAAGGAGAAGAATTCCCCTGATGAACACTGATGGTGCCTCACTCCCTGCCAACAGCCCTCAGCTCTCTCTCAGCGATGTTGCAGCACTCACTCGCCCCACAGCTTTTGCAGCCCGGGCGGGCTCAGCACGTTTCTGTTAAAGCTCAGGCTGCTTTTCCTGTCTCTGTGTGTCAGCGGCGCAGAAGTAGCGGGCAGAGTCCTGAGGCTGCAGGGCACGCAGGGACAGAGATGCCTCAGAGCGGGAATTGTCCTTGGAGGCATTAGCTCGACTCTCCACGGACTGCGCAAATTTAGTGACTGAAGAATCAAACCAGATAGAGGACACCCACTCGGGTCTGCCGCCGGGTGCCTGACGGTACCACCGAATGCCATATTCCTCGAACTTAAAGCCGTATCCGCGGCAGGAGAGAAGAACGGAGTCCCCGGGAGCTCGTAGCCCTCCGCCGGTTTCTTCCACCCTCATCTGCGCCCACACCCCTATGGACAGAGAGCGCTGGCAGCCGGGCAGGGCGCAACCACGGCCCGAGGCCTATCACCCACCACGCCGGCGTCCGGGCCCCTGCAGAGCGACCGCCGCCACCCTCCTCTCCCCGGCAAAGCCCAGCTCCCGGGGCAGAGCCCCCCTGACCGCTTCGGGGCTGAGGCGCGCAGGCTGCCGATCCTGGTGCCGCCACAGCGGAACGAAACCTTCCCCCTGCCTTCCCTGCCCTTGTCTTCCCTCTTCCTCTCCTTCACTTTCCTCTCCCTCTGTTTTCCCATGGCCGACCCTATCTCTGTTTCCTTCCTTTCCGTGTCCGTCTCTTCTTCCCCGTCCCTCGCCCCTTCCCCAGCACCGCGCTCGCTGACCTCCCCTGCCGGTGCTCACCTGCCAGCCGCAACGCCAAGGCTAAGGCCAGCAGCCACGGGCCCACCCAGGCCACCATCATGCGGGAGCCGGAACGGAGACGACCTCGGGCATGCTCCTGCCCGCCCCGCCGCCTCTGCCCGCCCCCAACAGACCCGCCCCGAACCGGCAACGGGTGCCGCGGCAGCATTGCAGCATGAGAAGGGGAGGGACGGGGTGGGCAGTAGGGCACAGGAAGAGCGCGGAGCACGGTCCGTTGCGAAACGAGACTCCCGGTCCTCGCCATTGGGATTTATGGCTTTTTTCTTCGCCCGTACGCGCGAGGAAGGCCGGATTTCCTAGAAATGGCCAAATAGCTTTTGCGAATGGGAAGTAGCGAATGAATCCCTTACTTTACTTTTCCTTCACCTATGAAACCGTCCTGATCTAAACCGACCAGTTTTCTCTCTTTTACCCTTCCAGTTCTCTCCCCTGCCCTGCTGAAGGGGGCACCGAGTGAGAGGCTCTATGGTGCTTAGCTGCCTGTCGGGGCTCACCCACAATGCGAGGGAAGGCACTGTGTCACGTGAAAGAGGGAGAGATTTTCTCAGCCTCTACTGCTCGATCTATCAGTGCCCCAGGAGAGCCGAGGCCCTCGTGCCCAACCAGTCTCGCAGCATCCTTAAGGAAGTGTTACTGAGTTAACTGAGAGTGTTAGTCCTTCATGGGCGCCAGCCGTCGCTGGCAGCGGGTAACATAAAGAGGGCAGACCCAACGAGGGCACCCCTGATGCTGCCTCCGCGTTTCCCTGAACCAGTCGGTCAAATTGCCCTCCAATCCAGCAGGACAGTTCCGTGAAGGGTCTCTATAATGCGACACTGACAGACTGGTAGGGATAAGGGTCTCGGCTTTTCTGGCGTGATGATGGACAAATCAAGCACCAGAGGCTGTGAAAATCTCTCCCCCTTTCACGTGAAAGCCCGGAAGAAGGTGGAATGGAACAGAGCCACAGAGCCCCATCACAGGAGCTTGAGACTGTGGAGAGCCCATTTTGCAGCAGGTTTATCCCGAAGGACTGCAGCCCTCGGGAAGAAACCACCCAAGAGCTCTTTGTGAAGGCCTGATGACCAGAAGAAGGAGGAAGTAGGTGCAGAGATGAAGTGTTATCGACATATCCCACAAGGCATTGCCGCGGTGCCACCTGGAGAAATGAGGTGGAAAGTCAGGATTGAAGCTAAATGTGGGAAGAAATGAATATGTGTGAGGACAAGGTGGATTTAGTTTTCACTCTGCTTTTTTCTGCTTCTCGCATTCCTGCTCTTTTTGGTTTGGGATCAATTACATTTCCTTCAGTGGCAAGAAAGGACAGGAATCCCTGTGATGAACACTGATGGTGCCTCACTCCCTGCCAACAGCCCTGAGCTCTCCCTCAGCGATGTTGCAGCACTCACTCGCCCCACAGCTTTTGCAGCCCGGGCGGGCTCAGCACGTTTCTGTTAAAGCTCAGCTGCTTTTCCTGTCTCTGTGTGAAGAAGTACTGTGCAGAAGTAACGAGCAGAATCCTGAGGCTGCAGGGCACGCAGGGACAGATACGCCATCAGACCGGGAATTGTCCCGGGAGGCATTGGCTCGACTCTCCACGGACTGCACAAATATAGTGACTGAAGGACCAAAGCTGATGTGGGACACCCACTCCAGTGTGCCTCCAGCTGCCTGACGGTACCACCAAACGCCGCCATCCCCGAAGCCTAAAGCCGTATCCGCGGCAAGAGAGGAGCACGGAGTCCCCGGGCGCTCGTAGCCCTCCGCCGGTTTCTTCCACCCTCATCTGCGCCCACACCCCTATGGACAGAGAGCGCTGGCAGCCGGGCAGGGCGCAACCACGGCCCGAGGCCGAATCTCACGCCGCTTCGCCGTCCCCGCCCCGGCAGAGCGACCGCCGCAGCCCTGCTCTCTCCCGGCAAAGCCCAGCTCCCGGGGCAGAGCCCCGCCTGACCGCTTCGGGGCTGAGGCGCGCAGGCTGCCGATCCTGGTGCCGCCACCGCGGAACGAAACCTTCCCTCTGCCTTCCCTGCCCTTGTCTTCCCGCTTCCTCTCCTTCACTTTCCATTCCCTCTGCCTTCCCTTTTCATCTCTTCTCTTCCATTCTCCCTTCTATCTGCCTTCCCTTTGCCAATCCTGTCTCTAGTTCCGTCCGTTTCCTGCCCCTCTCTTCTTCCCCGTCCCTCGCCCCTTCCCCAGCCCCTCGATCACCTGCCAGCTCCAAGGCCAAGGCTAAGGCCAGCAGGCACGAGCCATGCAAGGCCACCATCATGCGGGATCCGGAACGGAGACGAGATCGGGCCCACTCCAGCCGGCCCCGCTGCCTCTGCCCGCCCCCAACAGACCCGCCCCGAACCGGCAGCGGGTGCTGCGGCCCTACTGCAGCATCAGAATGGGAGGGACGGGGCGGGCAGTAGGGCACAGAGGGAGGGCGGCCACTGGCGAAAGGAGGTTTCGGTCCTCGACATTTGGATTTACGGCTTTTGTCTTCGCCCGTAGGCAAGAGGAAGGCCGGATTTCCTAGATATGGCCAAATAACTTTTGTGAATGGGAAGTAGGAAATGAATCCCTTACTTTACTTTTCCTTCACCTATTAAACCATCTTGATCTAAACCGACCAGTTTTCTCTCTTTTACCCTTCCAGTTGTCTCCCCTGCCCTGCTGAAGGGGGCATTCAGTGAGCGCCTCTATGGTGCTTAGCTGCATGTCGGAGCTCACCCACAATGGGAGAGAAGGCACTGTGTCACGCGAAAGAGGGAGAGATTTTCTCAACCTCTACTGCTCGATCTATCAGTGCCCCAGGAGAGCCGAGACCCTCGTGCCCAACCAGTCTCGCAGCATCCTTAAGGAAGTGTTATTCAGTTAACTGAGAGTGATAGTCCTTCATGGGCGCCAGCAGTCACTGGCAGGGGGTAACATAAAGAGGGCAGACCCAATGAGGGGTCCCCCTTGATGCTGCCTCCGCGTTTCCCTGAACCAGTCTATCAAATTGCCCTCCAATCCAGCAGGACTGTTGGGTGAAGGGTCTCTACAATGGGACACTGACAGACTGGTTGGGATAAGGGTCTCAGCTTTCCTGGCGTGATGATGGACAAATGAAACACCAGAGGCTGTGAAAATCTCTTCCCCTTTCACATGACAGCCCTCAGGCGGGTGCAAGAGACCAGAGCCCCAAGGTAGGAGTTTGGGCCTTTGGAGAGCCCATTTTGGAACAGGTCTATCACGAAGGACTGCAGCCCCCCCGAAGAAACCGCCCCGGAGATCTTTGTTAAGACCTGTTGACCACGGGTGGGAGGATGTAGAGATGAAGTGTTATCTATTTACCCCACAACCCATCGCCCGTGTCCCACCTGAAGAGACTTGGTAAGTCAGGAGTGAAGCTAAATCTGGGAAGAAGGGAGGATGTGTGAGGACAAGGTGGATTAAGATTTCAGTCTCCTTTTTTTCTGCTTCTCACATTCCTGCTCTTTTTTACTTTGGGATCGGTTATATTTCCTTCAGTGTGCAAGAAAGGAGAAGAATCCCCGTGATGAACACTGATGGTGCCTCACTCCCTGCCAACAGCCCTCAGCTCTCTCTCAGCGATGTTGCAGCACTCACTCGTCCCACAGCTTTTGCAGCCCGGGCGGGCTCAGCACGTTTCTGTTAAAGCTCAGCTGCTTTTCCTGTCTCTGTGTGTCCGCGGCGCAGAAGTAGCGGGCAGAGTCCTGAGGCTGCAGGGCACGCAGGGACAGAGATGCCTCAGAGCGGGAATTGTCCTTGGAGGCATTAGCTCGACTCTCCACGGACTGCGCAAATTTAGTGACTGAAGAATCAAACCAGATGAAGGACACCCACTCGGGTCTGCCGCCGGGTGCCTGACGGTACCACCGAATGCCATATTCCTCGAACTTAAAGCCGTATCCGCGGCAGGAGAGAAGAACGGAGTCCCCGGGCGCTCGTAGCCCTCCGCCGGTTTCTTCCACCCTCATCTGCGCCCACACCCCTATGGACAGAGAGCGCTGGCAGCCGGGCAGGGCGCAACCACGGCCCGAGGCCGATCTCACGCCGCCTCGGCGTCCCCGCCCCGGCAGAGCGACCGCCGCAGCCCTCCTCTCCCCCGGCAAAGCCCAGCTCCCGGGGCAGAGCCCCCCTGACCGCTTCGGGGCTGAGGCGCGCAGGCTGCCGATCCTGGTGCCGCCACAGCGGAACGAAACCTTCCCCCTGCCTTCCCTGCCCTTGTCTTCCCTCTTCCTCTCCTTCACTTTCCTCTCCCTCTGCTTTCCCATGGCCGACCCTATCTCTGTTTCCTTCCTTTCCGTGTCCTTCTCTTCTTCCCGTCCTTCGCCCCTTCCCCAGCACCGCGCTCGCTGACCTCCCCTGCCGGTGCTCACCTGCCAGCCCCAACGCCAAGGCTAAGGCCAGCAGCCACGGGCCCACCCAGGTCACCATCATGCGGGAGCCGGAGCGGAGACGACCTCGGGCATGCTCCTGCCCGCCAGATCCGCCGCCTCTGCCCGCCCCCAACAGACCCGCCCCGAACCGGCAACGGGTGCCGCGGCAGCATTGCAGCATGAGAAGGGGAGGGACGGGGTGGGCAGTAGGGCACAGGAAGAGCGCGGAGCACGGTCCGTTGCGAAACGAGACTCCCGGTCCTCGCCATTGGGATTTATGGCTTTTTTCTTCGCCCGTACGCGCGAGGAAGGCCGGATTTCCTAGAAATGGCCAAATAGCTTTTGCGAATGGAAGTAGCGAATGAATCCCTTACTTTACTTTTCCTTCACCTATTAAACCATCTTGATCTAAACCTACCGGTTTTCTCTCTTTTACCCTTCCAGTTCTCTCCCCCCCTGCTGAGGGGACATTGGGTGAGCACCTCTATAGGTGCTTAGCTGCCTGTGGGAGCTCACCCACAATGCGAGGGAAGCAACTGTGTCACGTGAAAGAGGGAGAGATTTTCTCAACCTGTACTGCTCGATCTATCAGTGCCCCAGGGGAGCTGAGACCCTCGTGCCCAACCAGTCTCGCAGCATCCTTAACAAAGTGCTACTCTGTTAACTGAGAGTGTTAGTCCTTCATGGCACCCAGCAGTCGCTGACAGGGGGTTACATAAAGAGGGCAGACACAAGGGGGGTCCCTCTGACGCTGCCTCCACGTTTCCCTGAACCAGTCTATCAAATTGCCCTCCGATCCTAGCAGGACATGTTCGGTGAAGGGTCTCTACAATGGGACACTGACAGACTGGTAGGGATAAGGGTCTCGGCTTTCCTGGCATGATGATGGACACATCAAGCACCAGAGGCTGTGAATATCTCTCCCCCTTTCACATAACAGCCCTCAGGCGGGTAGAAGAGACTAGAACCCAATGACAGGAGCTTGGGACTGTGGAGAGCCCATTTTGGAACAGGTTTATCACGAAAGACTGCAGCCCTTGGGAAGCAACCACACGGGAACATTTTCTGAGGACCTACTGAACACGAGAGGGAGGACGTAAGAGCAGAGATGAAGAGTTATCTATTTACTGTACGACCCATGGTGCCTGTGCCACCTGGAGGTAAGTCAGGAGTGAAGCTAAATCTGGGAAGAAGGGAGGATGTGTGAGGACAAGGTGGATTTAGTTTTCACTCTGCTTTTTTTCTGCTTCTGTCCATTCCTGCTCTTTTTTGTTTGGGATCAATTACATTTCCTTCAGTGGCAAGAAAGGACAGGAATTCCCGTGATGAATACTGATGGTCCCTCACTCCCTGCCAGCAGCTCTGAGCTCTCCCTCAGCGATGTTGCAGCACTCACTCGTCCCACAGCTTTTGCAGCCCGGGCGGGCTCAGCACGTTTCTGTTAAAGCTCGGCTGCTTTTCCTGTCTCTGTGTGAACGGCGCAGAAGTAGCGGGCAGAGTCCTGAGGCTGCAGGGCACGCAGGGACAGAGATGCCTCAGAGCGGGAATTGTCCCGGGAGGCATTAGCTCGACTCTCCACGGACTGCGCAAATTTAATGTCTGAAGAATCAAACCAGATGTAGGACACCCACTCGGGTCCGCCGCCGGGTGCCTGACGGTACCACAGAATCCTATGTTCCTCGAACATAAAGCCGTATCCGCGGCAAGAGAAGAGCACGGAGTCCCCGGGAGCTCGTAGCCCTCCGCCGGTCTCTTCCAGCATGATCTGAGCCCACACCCCTATGGACAGAGAGCGCTGGCAGCCGGGCAGGGCGCAACCACGGCCCGAGGCCGACCTCACGCCGCTTCGCCCTCTCCGCCCCGGAAGAGGGACCGCCGCAGCCCTGCTCTCTCCCGGCAAAGCCCAGCTCCCGGGGCAGAGCCCCGCCTGACCGCTTCAGGGATGAGCCGCGACAGCTGCAGATCCTGGTGCCGCCACCGCGGAACGAAACCGTCTTCCTGCCTTCCCTGCCCTTGTCTTCCCTCTTCCTCTCCTTCACTTTCCATTCCCTCTGCCTTCCCTTTTCATCTCTTATCTTCTCTTCCATTCTCCCTTCTATCTGCTTCCCTTTGCCAATCCTGTCTCTAGTTCTGTCCGTTTCCCGCCCCTCTCTTCTTCCCCGTCCCTCACCCTTTCCCCAGCCCCTCGATCACCTGCCAGCTCCAAGGCCAAGGCTAAGGCCACCAGGCACGAGCCATGCACGGCCACCATCATGCGGGATCCGGAACGGAGACGAGATCGGGCCCACTCCAGCCTGCCCCACTGCCTCTGCCCGCCCCCAACAGACCCGCCCCGAACCGGCAGCGGGTGCTGCGGTCCTACTGCAGCATCAGAATGGGAGGGACGGGGCGGGCAGTAGGGCACAGAGGGAGGGCGGCCACTGGCGAAAGGAGGTTTCGGTCCTCGACATTTGGATTTACGGCTTTTGTCTTCGCCCGTAGGCAAGAGGAAGGCCGGATTTCCTAGATATGGCCAAATAACTTTTGTGAATGGGAAGTAGGAAATGAATCCCTTACTTTACTTTTCTTTCACCTATGAAACCGTCCTGATCTAAACCGACCAGTTTTCTCTCTTTTACCCTTCCAGTTCTCTTCCCCTGCCCTGCTGAAGGGGGCACCGAGTGAGAGACTCTATGGTGCTTTGCTGCATGTCGGAGCTCACCCACAATGGGAGAGAAGGCACTGTGTCACGCGAAAGAGGGAGAGATTTTCTCAACCTCTACTGCTCGATCTATCAGTGCCCCAGGAGAGCCGAGACCCTCGTGCCCAACCAGTCTCGCAGCATCCTTAAGGAAGTGCTATTCAGTTAACTGAGAGTGATAGTCCTTCATGGGCGCCAGCAGTCGCTAGCAGGGGGGAACATAAAGAGGGCAGACCCAATGAGGGGTCTCCTTGATGCTGCTTCCGCGTTTCCCTGAACCAGTCTATCAAATTCCCCTGCAATCCAGCAGGACTGTTGGGTGAAGTGTCTCTACAATGGGACACTGGCAGACTGGTTGGGGTAAGGGTCTCAGCTTTCCTGGCGTGATGATGGACAAATGAAACACCAGAGGCTGTGAAAATCTCTCCCCCTTTCACATGACAGCCCTCAGGCGGGTGCAAGAGACCAGAGCCCCATGGTAGGAGTTTGGGCCTTTGGAGAGCCCATTTTGGAACAGGTCTATCCCGAAGGACTGCAGCCCCCCCGAAGAAACCGCCCCGGAGATCTTTGTTAAGACCTGTTGACCACGGGTGGGAGGATGTAGAGATGAAGTGTTATCTATTTACCCCACAACCCATCACCCGTGTCCCACTTGAAGAGACTTGGTAAGTCAGGCGTGAAGCTAAATCTGGGAAGAAGGGAGGATGTGTGAGGACAAGGTGGATTAAGATTTCACTCTGCTTTTTTTCTGCTTCTCACATTCCTGCTCTTTTTTACTTTGGGATCGGTTATATTTCCTTCTGTGTGCAAGAAAGGACAGGAATCCCCGTGATGAACACTGATGGTGCCTCACTCCCTGCCAACAGCCCTCAGCTCTCCCTCAGCGATGTTGCAGCACTCACTCGCCCCACAGCTTTTGCAGCCTGGGCGGGCTCAGCACGTTTCTGTTAAAGCTCGGCTGCTTTTCCTGTCTCTGTGTGTCAGCGGCGCAGAAGTAGCGGGCAGAGTCCTGAGGCTGCAGGGCACGCAGGGACAGAGATGCCTCAGAGCGGGAATTGTCCTTGGAGGCATTAGCTCGACTCTCCACGGACTGCGCAAATATAGCGGCTGAAGGAATCAACCCAGATGTAGGACAACCACTCGGGTCTGCCGCCGGGTGCCTGACGGTACCAGTGAATGTCCATATTCCTCGAACTTAAAGCCGTATCCGCGGCAGGAGAGAAGAACGGAGTCCCCGGGAGCTCGTAGCCCTCCGCCGGTCTCTTCCAGCCTGAGCTGCGCCCACGCCCCTACGGACAGAGAGCGCTGGCAGCCGGGCAGGGCGCAACCACGGCCCGAGGCCGATCTCACGCCGCCTCGGCGTCCCCGCCCCGGCAGAGCGACCGCCGCAACCCTCCTCTCCCCCGGCAAAGCCCAGCTCCCGGGGCAGAGCCCCGCCTGACCGCTTCGGGGCTGAGGCGCGCCTGCTGCCGATCCTGGTGCCGCCACCGCGGAACGAAACCGTCTTCCTGCCTTCCCTGCCCTTCTCTTCACTCTATTCCTCTCCTTCACTTTCCTCTCCCTCTGTTTTCCCATGGCCGACCCCATCTCTGTTTCCGTTCTTTCCGTGTCCGTCTCTTCTTCCTCGTCCCTCGCCCCTTCCCCAGCACCGCGCTCGCTGACCTCCCCTGCCGGTGCTCACCTGCCAGCCCCAACGCCAAGGCTAAGGCCAGCAGCCACGGGCCCACCCAGGTCCACCATCATGCGGGAGCCGGAGCGGAGACGACCTCGGGCATGCTCCTGCCCGCCAGATCCAGCCGCCTCTGCCCGCCCCCAACAGACCCGCCCCGAACCGGCAACGGGTGCCGCGGCACCACTTGCAGCATGAGAAGGGGAGGGACGGGGTGGGCAGTAGGGCACAGGAAGAGCGCGGAGCACGGTCCGTTGCGAAACGAGACTCCCGGTCCTCGCCATTGGGATTTATGGCTTTTTTCTTCGCCCGTACGCGCGAGGAAGGCCGGATTTCCTAGAAATGGCCAAATAGCTTTTGCGAATGGGAAGTAGCGAATGAATCCCTTACTTTACTTTTCCTTCACCTATGAAACCGTCCTGATCTAAACCGACCAGTTTTCTCTCTTTTACCCTTCCAGTTCTCTCCCCTGCCCTGCTGAAGGGGGCACCGAGTGAGAGGCTCTATGGTGCTTAGCTGCCTGTGGGAGCTCACCCACAATGGGAGAGGAAGGCACTGTGTCACGTGAAAGAGGGAGAGATTTTCTCAGCCTCTACGTGCTCGATCTATCAGTGCCCCAGGAGAGCCGAGACCCTCGTGCCCAACCAGTCTCGCAGCATCCTTAAGGAAGTGTTATTGAGTTAACTGCGACTGTTAGTCCTTCATGGGCGCCAGCCGTCGCTGGCAGGGGGTAACATAAAGAGGGCAGACCCAACGAGGGCACCCCTGATGCTGCCTCCGCGTTTCCCTGAACCAGTCAGTCAAATTGCCCTCCAATCTAGCAGGACAATTCCGTGAAGGGTCTCTATAATGCGACACTGACAGACTGGTAGGGATAAGGGTCTCGGCTTTTCTGGCGTGATGATGGACAAATCAAGCACCAGAGGCTGTGAAAATCTCTCCCCCTTTCACGTGAAAGCCCGGAAGAAGGTGGAAGGGAACAGAGCCACAGAGCCCCATCACAGGAGCTTGAGACTGTGGAGAGCCCATTTTGCAGCAGGTTTATCCCGAAGGACTGCAGCCCTCGGGAAGAAACCACCCAAGAGCTCTTTGTGAAGGCCTGACGACCAGAAGAAGGAGGAAGTAGGTGCAGAGATGAAGTGTTATCGACATATCCCACAAGGCATTGCCGCGGTGCCACCTGGAGAAATGAGGTGGAAAGTCAGGATTGAAGCTAAATGTGGGAAGAAATGAATATGTGTGAGGACAAGGTGGATTTAGTTTTCACTCTGCTTTTTTCTGCTTCTCGCATTCCTGTTCTTTTTTGTTTGGGATCAATTACATTTCCTTCAGTGGCAAGAAAGGACAGGAATCCCTGTGATGAACACTGATGGTGCCTCACTCCCTGCCAACAGCCCTGAGCTCTCCCTCAGCGATGTTGCAGCACTCACTCGCCCCACAGCTTTTGCAGCCCGGGCGGGCTCAGCACGTTTCTGTTAAAGCTCAGCTGCTTTTCCTGTCTCTGTGTGAAGAAGTACTGTGCAGAAGTAACGAGCAGAATCCTGAGGCTGCAGGGCACGCAGGGACAGATACGCCTCAGACCGGGAATTGTCCCGGGAGGCATTGGCTCGACTCTCCACGGACTGCACAAATGTAGTGACTGAAGAATCAAAGCTGATGTAGGACACCCACTCGAGTGTGCCTCCAGCTGCCTGACGGTACCACCGAACGCTGCCATCCCCGAAGCTAAAGCCGTATCCGCGGCAGGAGAGGAGCACGGAGTCCCCGGGCGCTCGCAACCCTCCGCCGGCCTCCTCCAGCCTGATCTGCGCCCACACCCCTGTGGACGGAGGAGTGCAGGCAGCCGGGCAGGGGGCAACCACGGCCCGAGGCCGATCAGTCGCCGACTCCGCCCAGGCAGAGCGTCCGCCGCCACCCTCTTTTCCCCCGGCAAAGCCCAGCTCCCGGGGTAGAGCCCCACAGAACGCTTCGGGACTGAGCACGCCAACTGCCAATACAGCGGCCGCTACCGCAGGACGAAACCTTCCCTCTGCCTTCCCTGCCCTTGTCTTCCCTCTTCCACTCATTCACTTTCCTCTCCCTCTGCCTTCCTTTTCATCTCTTCTCTTCCATTCTCCCTTCACTCTGCCTTCCCTTTGCCAATCCTGTCTCTCTTTCCATCCTTTCCCATCCGTCTCTTCTTCCCCGTCCCTCGCCCCTTCCCCAGCACCGCGCTCGCTGACCTCCCCGCCCGGCGCTCACCTGCCAGCCCCAAGGCCAAGGCTAAGGCCAGCAGCCACGGGTTCAGCGAGGCCACCATCGTGCGGGCACCGAGCCGGAGGAGAGCTCGGGCCTGCTCCTGCCCTCCCCGCCGCCTCTGCCCGCCCCCAACAGACCCGCCCCGAGCCGGCAACGTGTGCCGCGTCCCCTTGGCAGCATGAGAAGGGGAAGGACAGGGTAGGTAGTAGGGCACAGGAAGAGCAGGGTCCCAGGCGAAAGGAGGCTCCCTGCCCTCGCCGTCTGGAGTTTCGGTTGTTGTCTTCACCTGTAGGCACGAGGAAGGCCGAATTTCCTGGGTATGGCCAAATAGCTTTTGCGAATGGGAAGTAGGGAGCGAATTCCTTACTTTACTTTTCCTTCACCTATTAAACCATCTTGATCGAAACCGACCAGTTTTCTCTCTTTTACCCTTCCAGTTCTCTCCCCTGCCCTGCTGAAGGGGGCACTGAGTGAGCGCCTCTATGGTGCTTAGCTGCCTGTCGGGGCTCACCCACAATGCGAGGGAAGCAACTGTGTCACGTGAAAGAGGGAGAGATTTTCTCAGCCTCTACTGCTCGATCTATCAGTGCCCCAGGAGAGCCGAGACCCTCGTGCCCAACCAGTCTCGCAGCATCCTTAACAAAGTGCTACTCTGTTAACTGAGTGTGTTAGTCATTCATGCGTCCCAGCAGTCACTGGCAGCGGGTGACATGAAGTGGGCAGACACAACGAAGGGTCCCCCTGATACTGCCTCCACGTTCTCCTGAACTAGTCAGTCAAATTGCCCTCCGATCCAGCAGGACTGTTCCGTGAAGGGTCTCTTTAATGGGACACTGACAGACTGGTTGGGATAAGGGTCTCGGCTTTCCTGGCGTGATGATGGACAAATCAAGCACCAGAGGATGTGAAAATCTCTCCCCCTTTCACGTGAAAGCCCGGAAGAAGGTGGAAGGGAACAGAGCCACAGAGCCCCATCACAGGAGCTTGAGACTGCGGAGAGCCCATTTTGGAAAAAAGTTTATCCCGAAGGACTGCAGCCCTTGCAAAGAAACCACACGGGACATCTTTGTGAAGGCCTGATGACCAGAAGAAGGAGGAAGTAGGTGCAGAGATGAAGTGTTATCGACGTAGTCCGCAAGACATTGCCACGGTGTCACCTGGAGAAAAGAGGTGGGTAAGTCAGGAATGAAGCTAAATGTGGGAAGAAATGAATATGTGTGAGGACAAGGTGGATTTAGTTTTCACTCTGCTTTTTTCTGCTTCTCGCATTCCTGCTCTTTTTTAGTTTGGCATCAATTACATTTCCTTCAGTGGCAAGAAAGGTAGAAGAATCCCTGTGATGAACACTGATGGTACCTCACTCCCTGCCAACAGCCCTCAGCTCTCCCTCAGAGATGTTGCAGCACTCACCCGCCCCACAGCTTTTGCAGCCTGGGAGGGCTCAGCACGTTTCTGTTAAAGCTCAGCTGCTTTTCCTGTCTCTGTGTGAACGGTGCAGAAGTAGCGAGCAGAGTCCTGAGGCTGCAGGGCACGCAGGGACAGATATGCCTCATACCGAGAATTGTCCCGGGAGGCATTGGCTCGACTCTCCACGGACTGCGCAAATGTAGTGATTGACGAATCAAACTTGATATAGGACACCCACTCGGGTCTGCCGCCGGGTGCCTGACGGTACCACCAAACGCCGCTGTTCGCGAACCTAAAGCCGTATCCGCGGCAGGAGAAGAGCACGGAGTCCCCGGGCGCTCGCAGCCCTCCGCCGGTCTCCTCCAGCCTGATCTCCGCCCACACCCCTGTGGACGGAGAGTGCAGGCAGCCGGGCAAGGCACAACCACGGCCCGAGGCCGTTCCCCCGCCGCGCCGGCTTCCCCGCCCCGGCAGAGCGACCGCCGCCACACTCCTCTCTCACGGCAATGCTTTGCGCCCGGACCAGGGCCCCGCCTGTCCTCCTTTAGCTGGCCCGCTCCAGCGGGGAACAATAGTGCCGCTACGGCGGGAGGAAACCTTTTCTCTGCGTTCCCTCTACACTTCCCTTCGTTCCTTCCCTCCTTTTCCTCTCCCTCCTTTTCCTCTCCCTTTCCATCTGTTTCTTTTCCCTTCCCTCTTCCTTACCGTCGCCAATTCTCTGTCCCAGTCCCTTTCGTGTTTCTCTCCCCTTCCCCAGCCCCGCTCTCGCTGACCTCCCCGACAGGTGCTCACCTGTCAGCCCCAAGGCCAAGGCCAGCAGGCACGGGCTCAGCGAGGACACCATCACGCCGGAGCTGGAGAGGATCCTAGCGGAGACGGACACGGACGGAGCCCTGCCCTCCCTGCTGCCTCTGCCCGCCCCCAACAGATCCGCCCCGGAGGTACCGCAGCCCCTTCGCAGTAGGAAAACGAGCGGCGATAGGGCGGGGTGGGCTGCGGGCATAGAAGGAGCGCGGTACTCCGGCAGATGGAAGCTCACGGCCGTCCACGTTTGGGGTTATGACTGTTCTCTTCGCCTATAGGTGAGAGGAAGGCCGGATTTCCTGGAAATGGCCAAACACCTGCCTGCGAATGGGAATTAGGGAAAGAATACCTTACTTTTCCTTCACCTATTAAACCATATAGATCGAAACCTACCAGTTTTCTCTCCTTTACCCTTCCAGTCCCCTCCCCTGCGCTGCTGAGGGGACATTGAGTGAGCGCCTCTACGGTGCTTAGCTGCCTGTCGGAGCTCACCCACAATGCGAGGGGAAGGAACTGTGCCACGTGAAAGAGTGGGAGATTTTCTCAGCCTCTACTGCTCGATCTATCAGTGCCCCAGGAGAGCCGAGACCCTCGTGCCCAACCAGTCTCGCAGCATCCTTAAGGAAGTGTTATTCTGTTAACTGCGAGTGTCAGTCTTTCATGGGCGCCAGCAGTCGCTGACAGGGGGTAACATAAAGTGGGCAGACTCAACGAGGGGTTCCTCCTGATGCTGCCTGCACGTTTCTCTGAACCACTCCATCAAATTGCCCTCCGATCCAGCAGGACTGTTCCGTGAAGGATCTCTATAATGGGACACTGACAGACTGGTTGGGGATAAGGGTCTTGGCTTTCCTGGCGTGCTGATGGACAAATCAAGCACCAGAGGCTGTGAAAATTTAACCCCCTTTCACATGACAGCCCTCATGCGGGTGGAAGAGACTAGAACCCAATGATAGGAGCTTGGGACTGTGGAGAGCCCATTTTGGAACAGGTTTCTCATGAAGGACTGCAGCCTTTGGGAAGAAACCGTTCCGGAGATCTTTGTGAAGGCCTGCTGACCACGGGAGGGAAAATGTAGAGTAGAGATGAGGTGTTACCTATTTACTCCACTACCGATCGCCCCTGACCCACCTGAAGAGACTTGGTAAGTCAGGATTGAAGCTAAATCTGGGAAGAAGGGAGGATGTGTGAGGACAAGGTGGATTAAGATTTCACTCTGCTTTTTTTCTGCTTCTCACATTCCTGCTCTTTTTTACTTTGGGATCGATTATATTTCATTCAGTGTGCAAGAAAGGAGAAGAATCCCCGTGATGAACACTGATGGTGCCTCACTCCCTGCCAACAGCCCTGAGCTCTCCCTCAGCGATGTTGCAGCACTCACTCGTCCCACAGCTTTTGCAGCCTGGGCGGGCTCAGCACGTTTCTGTTAAAGCTCAGCTGCTTTTCCTGTCTCTGTGTGAAAGGCGCAGAAGTAGAGGGCTGAGTCCTGAGGCTGCAGGGCACGCAGGGACAGATATGCCTCGTACCGAGAATTGTCCCGGGAGGCATTAGCTCGACTCTCCACGGACTGCACAAATGTAGTGATTGAAGAATCAAAGCTGATGATGGACAACCACTTGGGTCTGCCGCCGCGTACCTGACGGTACCACCGAATGCTATATTCCTCGAACTTAAAGCCGTATCCGCGGCAGGAGAAGAGCACGGAGTCCCCGGGCGCTCGCAGCCCTCCGCCGGTCTCCTCCAGCCTGATCTCCGCCCAAACCCCTGTGGACGGAGGAGTGCACGGAGCCGGGCAGGGGGCAACCGCGGCCCGAGGCCGATCAGCCGCCGACCCCGCCCTGGCACAGCGGCCGCCGTCACCCTTCTCTTCCCCGGCAAAGCCCAGCTCCCGGGGTAGAGCCCCGCCTGACCGCTTCGGGGCTGAGGCGCGCCTGCTGCCGATCCTGGTGCCGCCACCGCGGAACGAAACCTTCCCCCTGCCTTCCCTGCCCTTGTCTTCCCTCTTCCTCTCCTTCACTTTCCTCTCCCTCTGCCTTCCCTTTTCATCTCTTCTCTTCAATTCTCATTTCACTCTGCCTTCCCTTTGCCAATCCCGTATCTGTTTCCGTCCGTTTCCTGTCCTTCTGTTCTTCCCCGTCCCTCGCCCCTTCCCCAGCCTGGCGCTCACCTGCCAGCCCCAAGGCCAAGTCTAAGGCCAGCAGGCACGGGCCCAGCGCGGCCACCATCATGCGGGATCCTGAGCGGAGACGAGATCGGGCCCGCTACTGCATGCCCCACTGCCTCGGACAGCCACCAAGAGACCCGCCCCGAACCGGCAACGAGTGCCGCGTCCCCACTGCAGCATGAGAAGGGGAGGGACGGGGTGGGCAGTAGGGCACAGGAAGAGCACGGTCCCTGGCGAAAGGAGGCTCCAGGTCCTCGACATTTGGATTTACGGCTTTTGTGTTCACTCGTAAGCGTGAGGAAGGCCGAATTTCCTGGGTATGTCAAAACACCTGCCTACAAATGGGAAGTAGGGAATGAATTCTTTACTTTTCCTTCACCTGTTAAACCATCTTGATCTAAACCTACCGGTTTTCTCTCTTTTACCCTTCCAGTTCTCTCCTCTGCCCACATCCTGCTGAGGGGGGCATTGAGGGAGTGCCTCTATGGTGCTTAGCTGCATGTCGGGGCTCACCCACAATGGGAGAGAAGGAACTGTGCCACGTGAAAGAGGGAGAGATTTTCTCAACCTCTACTGCTCGATCTATCAGTGCCCCAGGAGAGCCGAGACCCTCGTGCCCAACCAGTCTCGCAGCATCCTTAACAAAGTGTTATTGAGTTAACTGCGAGTGTTAGTCCTTCATGGGCGCCAGCAGTCGCTGACAGGGGGGTCACATGAAGTGGGCAGACTCAACGAGGGGTTCCTCTTGATGCTGCCTGCACGTTTCCCTGAACCAGCCAGACGAATTGCCCTCCTATCCAGCAGGTCTGTTCGGTGAAGGGTCTCTACAATGGAACGCTGACAGACTGGTTGGGATAAGGGTCTTGGCTTTCCTGGCGTGCTGATGGACAAATGAAACACCAGAGGCTGTGAAAATCTCTCCCCCTTTCACGTGACAGCCTTGAAGCAGGTGGAAGGGACCAGAGCCCCATGATAGGAGCACTCACTCGCCCCACAGCTTTTGCAGCCTGGGCGGGCTCAGCACGTTTCTGTTAAAGCTCAGCTGCTTTTCCTGTCGCCGTGTGACGAAGTACTATGCAGAAGTAACGAGCAGAGTCCTGAGGCTGCAGGGCACGCAGGGACAGGTATGACTCAGAGCGGGAATTGTCCCGGGAGGCATTAGCTCGACTCTTCACGGACTGCACAAATTTAGTGATTGAAGAATCAAACCGGATGTAGGACACCCACTCGGGTCTGCCTCCAGCTGCCTGACGGTACCACCAAACGGAGTAAGTCTGGAAGCTTAAGTCGTCTCCGCGGCAAGAGAGGAACACGGAGTCCCCGGGCCCTCGTAGCCCTCCGCCGGTCTCCTCCACCCTGAGTTGCCCCCACACCCCTGCGGATGGAAGGTGCAGGTAGACGGGTCGGTCGCAATGTCGACCCGAGGCCGCTCGCCTGCCGAGCCGGCGTCCCCACTACGGCAGAGCAACCACCGCCACATTCCGCTCTCACGGCAAAGCCCAGCTCCCGGGCCAGGGCCCCCCTGTCCTCCTTTAGCTGGCCCGCTCCAGCGGGGGACAGTAGGGCCACGACGGCGGGAGGAAACCTTTCCTCTGTCTTTCCTCTACTTCTCTTCGTTCTTTCCCTCCTTTCCTTCTGCCTCTGCTTTCCCTTTCCACCTTTCCGCTTCTCTTCTGTTCCCTTCCCTCTTCCTTCCCTTCGCCAACCCTGTCTCTGTCCCCGTCCCTTCCCTGTCTCTCTCCCATTCTCCAGCCCCGTGCTCGCTGCCCTCTCCGACAGGCGCTCTCCCGCCAGCTCCAAGGTCAAGGCCAGTAGGCACGGGCCCAGCGCGGCCACCATCGTGCGGGAGCCGGAGGGAATCCGAGCGGAGCCGGGCACAGACCGCATCCTGCCCGCCCCGCTGCCTCTGCCCGACGCCAACAGACCCGATCCGGAGGTACCGCGGACCCTTCGCAGCAGGAAAACGAGCGAAGATATCGCGGGGTGGGCTGCGGGCACAGGAAGAGCGCGGCTCCGTGGCAAAAGGAGGCTCCTGGCCTTCGATGCTGCAGCACTCACTCGCCCCACAGCTTTTGCAGCCCGGGCGGGCTCAGCACGTTTCTGTTGAAGCTCAGCTGCTTTTCCTGTCTTTGTGTGAAGAAGTACTGTGCAGAAGTAAGGAGCAGAATCCTGAGGCTGCAGGGCACGCAGGGACAGATACGCCTCAGACCGGGAATTGTCCCGGGAGGCATTGGCTCGACTCTCCACGGACTGCACAAATGTAGTGACTGAAGAATCAAAGCTGATGTAGGACACCCACTCGAGTGTGCCTCCAGCTGCCTGACGGTACCACCGAACGCTGCCATCCCCGAAGCTAAAGCCGTATCCGCGGCAGGAGAGGAGCACGGAGTCCCCGGGCGCTCGCAACCCTCCGCCGGCCTCCTCCAGCCTGATCTGCGCCCACACCCCTGTGGACGGAGGAGTGCAGGCAGCCGGGCAGGGGGCAACCACGGCCCGAGGCCGATCAGTCGCCGACTCCGCCCAGGCAGAGCGTCCGCCGCCACCCTCTTTTCCCCCGGCAAAGCCCAGCTCCCGGGGTAGAGCCCCACAGAACGCTTCGGGACTGAGCACGCCAAATGCCAATACAGCGGCCGCTACCGCAGGACGAAACCTTCCCTCTGCCTTCCCTGCCCTTGTCTTCCCTCTTCCACTCATTCACTTTCCTCTCCCTCTGCCTTCCTTTTCATCTCTTCTCTTCCATTCTCCCTTCACTCTGCCTTCCCTTTGCCAATCCTGTCTCTCTTTCCATCCTTTCCCATCCGTCTCTTCTTCCCCGTCCCTCGCCCCTTCCCCAGCACCGCACTCGCTGACCTCCCCCCCCGGCGCTCACCTGCCAGCCGCAGCGCCAAGGCTAAGGCCAGCAGCCACGGGTTCAGCGAGGCCACCATCATGCGGGCACCGAGCCGGAGGAGAGCTCGGGCCTGCTCCTGCCCTCCCCGCCGCCTCTGCCCGCCCCCAACAGACCCGCCCCGAGCCGGCAACGTGTGCCGCGTCCCCTTGGCAGCATGAGAAGGGGAAGGACAGGGTAGGTAGTAGGGCACAGGAAGAGCAGGGTCCCAGGCGAAAGGAGGCTCCCTGCCCTCGCCGTCTGGAGTTTCGGTTGTTGTCTTCACCTGTAGGCACGAGGAAGGCCGAATTTCCTGGGTATGGCCAAATAGCTTTTGCGAATGGGAAGTAGGGAGCGAATTCCTTACTTTACTTTTCCTTCACCTATTAAACCATCTTGATCGAAACCGACCAGTTTTCTCTCTTTTACCCTTCCAGTTCTCTCCCCTGCCCTGCTGAAGGGGGCACTGAGTGAGCGCCTCTATGGTGCTTAGCTGCCTGTCGGGGCTCACCCACAATGCGAGGGAAGCAACTGTGTCACGTGAAAGAGGGAGAGATTTTCTCAGCCTCTACTGCTCGATCTATCAGTGCCCCAGGAGAGCCGAGACCCTCGTGCCCAACCAGTCTCGCAGCATCCTTAACAAAGTGCTACTCTGTTAACTGAGTGTGTTAGTCATTCATGCGTCCCAGCAGTCTCTGGCAGCGGGTGACATGAAGTGGGCAGACACAACGAAGGGTCCCCCTGATACTGCCTCCACGTTCTCCTGAACTAGTCAGTCAAATTGCCCTCCGATCCAGCAGGACTGTTCCGTGAAGGGTCTCTTTAATGGGACACTGACAGACTGGTTGGGATAAGGGTCTCGGCTTTCCTGGCGTGATGATGGACAAATCAAGCACCAGAGGCTGTAAAAATCTCTCCCCCTTTCACGTGAAAGCCCGGAAGAAGGTGGAAGTGAACAGAGCCACAGAGCCCCATCACAGGAGCTTGAGACTGCGGAGAGCCCATTTTGGAAAAAAGTTTATCCCGAAGGACTGCAGCCCTTGCAAAGAAACCACACGGGACATCTTTGTGAAGGCCTGATGACCAGAAGGAGGAAGTAGGTGCAGAGATGAAGTGTTATCGACGTAGTCCGCAAGACATTGCCACGGTGTCACCTGGAGAAAAGAGGTGGGTAAGTCAGGAATGAAGCTAAATGTGGGAAGAAATGAATATGTGTGAGGACAAGGTGGATTTAGTTTTCACTCTGCTTTTTTCTGCTTCTCGCATTCCTGCTCTTTTTTAGTTTGGCATCAATTACATTTCCTTCAGTGGCAAGAAAGGTGAAGAATCCCTGTGATGAACACTGATGGTACCTCACTCCCTGCCAACAGCCCTCAGCTCTCCCTCAGAGATGTTGCAGCACTCACCCGCCCCACAGCTTTTGCAGCCTGGGAGGGCTCAGCACGTTTCTGTTAAAGCTCAGCTGCTTTTCCTGTCTCTGTGTGAACGGCGCAGAAGTAGCGGGCAGAGTCCTGAGGCTGCAGGGCACGCAGGGACAGATACACCATAGACCGGGAATTGTCCCGGGAGGCATTGGCTCGACTCTCCACGGACTGCGCAAATTTAGTGACTGAAGAATCAAAGTTGATGAGGGACACCCACTCGGGTCTACCGCCGGGTGCCTGACGGTACCACACAATGCCATATTCCTCGAACTTAAAGCCGTATCCGCGGCAGGAAAGAAGAACGGAGTCCCCGGGAGCTCGTAGCCCTCCGCCGGTCTCCTCCACCCTGATCCGCGCCCACACCCCTGTGGACAGAGAGCGCTGGCAGCCGGGCAGGGCGCAACCACGGCCCGAGGCCGTTCACACGTCGCCCAGGTTCCACCGATCCGGCAGAGTGACCGCCGCAGCCCTCCTCTCCCCCGGCAAAGCCCAGCTCCCGGGGCAGCCGCCCCCTGACCGCTTCGGGGCTGAGGCGCGCCTGCTGCCGATCCTGGTGCCGCCACAGCGGAACGAAACCTTCCCCCTGCCTTCCCTGCCCTTCTCTTCCCTCTTCCTCTCCTTCACTTTCCTCTCCCTCTGTTTTTCCTTGGCCGACCCTATCTCTGTTTCCGTCCTTTCCGTGTCCGTCTCTTCTTCCTCGTCCCTCGCCCCTTCCCCAGCACCGCGCTCACTGACCTCCCCTGCCGGTGCTCACCTGCCAGCCCCAATGCCAAGGCTAAGGCCAGCAGCCACGGGCCCACCCAGGCCACCATCATGCGGGAGCCGAGCGGGAGTTGAACTCGGACCTGCTCCTGCCCGCCCCACTGCCTCTGCCCGCCCCCAACAGACCCGCCCCGAACCGGCAACGGGTGCCGCGGCAGCATTGCAGCATGAGAAGGGGAGGGACGGGGTGGGCAGTAGGGCACGGGAAGTGCACAGCCCCTGGCGAAAAGAGGCTCCCGGTCCTTGACATTTGGAGTTATGGCTTTTTTCTTCGCTCGTAGGCATGAGGAAGGCCGAATTTCCTGGGTATGGCCAAATAGCTTTTGCGAATGGGAAGTAGGGAGTGAATCCCTTACTTTACTTTTCCTTCACCTATTAAACCATCTTGATCTAAACCTACCAGTTTTCTCTCTTTTACCCTTCCAGTTCTCTCCCCTGCCCTGCTGAAGGGGGCACCGAGTGAGAGGCTCTATGGTGCTTAGCTGCATGTCGGGGCTCACCCACAATGGGAGAGAAGGCACTGTGTCACGTGAAAGAGTGGGAGATTTTCTCAGCCTCTAGTGCTCGATCTATCAGTGCCCCAGGAGAGCCGAGACCCTCGTGCCCAACCAGTCTCGCAGCATCCTTAAGGAAGTGTTATTGAGTTAACTGCGAGTGTTAGTCTTTCATGGGCGCCAGCAGTCGCTGGCAGGGGGTTACATAAAGTGGGCAGACTCAACGAGGGGTTCCTCTTGATGCTGCCTGCACGTTTCTCTGAACCATTCCATCAAATTGCCCTCCTATCCAGCAGGACTGTTCCGTGAAGGATCTCTATAATGGGACACTGACAGACTGGTTGGGGATAAGCGTCTTGGCTTTCCTGGCGTGCTGATGGACAAATGAAACACCAGAGGCTGTGAAAATCTCTCCCCCTTTCACGTGAAAGCCCGGAAGAAGGTGGAAATGACCAGAGCCACAGAGCCCCATCACAGGAGCTTGAGACTGTGGAGAGCCCATTTTGGAACAAGTTTATCCCGAAGGTCTGCAGCCTTTGTGAAGAAACCACCCAAGAGCTCTTTGTGAGGGCCTGATGACCAGAAGAAGGAGGAAGTAGGTGCAGAGATGAAGTGTTATAGACATATCTCACAAGACATTGCCGCAGTGCCACCTGGAGAAATGAGGTGGAAAGTCAGGATTGAAGCTAAATCTGGGAAGAGATGAGGATGTTGAAGACAAGGTGGATTTAGTTTTCACTCTGCTTTTTCTGCTTCTCACATTCCTGCTCTTTTTTAATTTGGCGTCAATTACATTTCCTTCAGTGTGCAAGAAAGGAGAAGAATCCCCGTGATGAACACTGATGGTGCCTCACTCCCTGCCAACAGCCCTCAGCTCTCCCTCAGCGATGTTGCAGCACTCACTCGTCCCACAGCTTTTGCAGCCTGGGCGGGCTCAGCACATTTCTGTTAAAGCTCGGCTGCTTTTGCTGCCTCCGTGTCAGCGGCGCAGAAGTAGCGGGCAGAGTCCTGAGGCTGCAGGGCACGCAGGGACAGGGATGCCTCAGAGCGGGAATTGTCCCGGGAGGCATTAGCTCGACTCTCCACGGACTGCGCAAATGTAGTGATTGAAGAATCAAACCTGATGAAGGACAACCACTCGGGTCTGCCGCCGGGTGCCTGACGGTACCAGTGAAAGTAGTAAATCATGAAGCTGAAGCCGTATACGTGGCAGGAGAGGAGCACTGAGTCCCCGGGAGCTCACAGCCCTCTGCCGGTCTCTTCCAGCCTGAGCTGCGCCCACACCGCTGTGGACGGAGGGTGCAGGCAGACCGGTAGGCCTCAGCCTCCTCCCGAAGCCGATCATCTGCCGACCCCGACCCGGCACAGCGGCCACCGCAGCCCTTCTCTCCCCCGGCAAAGCCCAGCTCCCGGGGCAGAGCCCCGCCTGACCGCTTCGGGGCTGAGCTGCGTCAGCTGCAGATATTGGGGCCGCACCGCAGAACGAAACCTTTCCTCTGCCTTCCCTGCCCTTGTCTTCCCTCTTCCTCTCCTTCACTTTCCTCTCCCTCTGCCTTCCCTTTTCATCTCTTCTCTTCCATTCTCCCTTCACTCTGCCTTTCCTTTGCCAATCCTGTCTCTGTTTCCGTCCTTTCCCTGTCCCTCTATTCTTCCTCGTCCCTCTCCCCTTCCCCAGCCCCGCGCTCGCTGCCTTCCCCGACCGGCTCTCACCTGCCAGCTCCAAGGCCAACGCCAAGGCCAGCAGCCACGAGCCCAGTGCGGCCACCGTCATCCGGGAGCTGGAGAGGAGACGAGACCGGGCCCGCTCCTGCTCGCCCCGCCGCCTCTGCCCGCCCCGAACAGTCCCGCCCCAGACCGGCAGCGGGTGCCGCGTCCCCTTTGCACCGTAAGAAAGGGAGGGACCGGGGGGGCAGGGTTGGGGGCAACTAGGGCACAGGAGAAGAGCTGAGCTCCAGCAAACGGAAGCTCTCGGTCCTCGGCGTTCGGAGTTATGGCTTTTGTATTCGCCCGTAGGCGGGAGGAAGGCCGGAATTCCTGGAAATGGCCAAACACCTGCCTACGAATGGGAAGTAGAGGGTGACTTCCTTACTTCACTTTTCCTTCACCTATTAAACCGTCTTGGTCTAAACCTTCCATTTTTCTCTCTTTTACCCTTCCAGTTCCCTCCCCTGCCCACATCCTGCTGAAGGGGGCATTGAGTAAGAGGCCCTATGGTGCTTAGCTGCCTGTCGAGGCTCACCCACAATGCGAGGGGAAGGAAACTGTGCCACGTGAAAGAGGGAGAGATTTTCTCAATCTCTACTGCTTGATCTACCAGTGCCCCAGGAGAGCCGAGACCCTCGTGCCCAACCAGTCTCGCAGCATCCTTAATAAAGTGTTATTAACTGAGAGTGTTCCTCATGGGCGCCAGCAGTCGCTGGCAGCGGGTAACAGAAAGTAGACAGTCTCAACGAGGGGTCCCCCTGATGCTGCCTGCGCCTTCCCCTGAACCAGCCAGTCGAATCTCCCTCCAATCCAGCAGGACTGTTTGGTGAATGGTCTCTATAATGAGACACTGACAGACTGGTTGGGATAAGGGTCTCGGCTTTCCTGGCGTGCTGATGGAGAAATCAAAGACCAGGGATTGAGAAAAATCTCTCCCCTTTTCACGCGACAGCCCTGAAGCAGGTGGAAGAGGCCAGAGCTCCATGATAGGAGCTTGGAACTGTGGAGAGCCCATCTTGGAACAGGTTTATCCCGAAGGACTGCAGCCCTTGGGAAGAAACCACCCGGGAGCTCTTTTTGAAGGCCTGTTGACTACGGGAAGGAAGATGTAAGAGTAGAGATGAAGTGTTACCAACGTAGCCCACAACCCATCGCTCCTGTCCTACCTGGACAGAGAAGGCAAGTCAGGAGTGAAGCTAACTCTGGGAAGAAGGGAGGGTGTGTGAGGACAAGGTGGATTTAGTTTTCGCTCTGCTTTTTTTCTACTTTTCGCATTCCTGCTGTTTTTTAGTGGAGGACCGATTACATTTCCTTCAGTGTGCAAGAAAGGACAGGAATCCCCGTGATGAACACTGATGGTGCCTCACTCCCTGCCAACAGCCCTCAGCTCTCCCTCAGCAATGTTGCAGCACTCTCTCGCCCCACAGCTTTTGCACCCCGGGATTACACAGTACGTTTTTGTTAAAGATCAGCTGCTTTTCCTGTCTCTGTGTGAGGAAGTGCAGCGCAGACTGTAGCGGGCAGAGTCCTGAGGCTGCAGGGCACGCAGGGACAGAGATGACTCAGAGCGGAAATTGTCCCGGGAGACAATGGCTCGACCTTCCACCGCTGCTGCGGAAGCCGTGGAAGTCGAGGAGGGATTGATGAAGGACACCCACTCGAGTCTGCCTCCGGGTGCCTGACGGTACCACAGAACGAAGTACGTCCCGAAGTTGAAGCCGTATCCCCGGCAGGAGAGGAGCACGGAGTCCCCGGGTGCTCGTAGCCCTCCGCCGGTCTCTTCCAGCCTGAGCTGCGCCCACACCTCTGCGGATGGAGAGCGGAGGCAGCGGGCAGGGCGCAACTAGGTCCCGAGGCCGTTCACCCGGCACCCCCGCCCTGGCACAGCGACCGCCGCCACACTCCTGTCCCGGCAAAGCCCAGTGCCAGGACAGAGCCCAGCCTGCCCTCCTCTCCGCTGAGCAGCGCCTGATGCCGATGCCAGGGCCTCGGGGAGAAACCTCCCCGTTCCTTCTCTTCGTTATTCTCTCCTTCGCTTTCCTCTTCCTCTGCTTCCCTTTCCATCTTCTCCCTTCACTTTCCTTCCATCTGCCTTCTCTTCTGATCTCTTCACTTCTCCCTTCACTCTGCCTTCCCTTTGCCAATACTATCTTTGTCCCCGTCCCTTCCCTGTCCCTCTCCCCTTTCCCAGCCCCGCGCTTGCTGCCCTCCCCGCCCGGCGCTCACCTGCCAGCCTCAAGGCCAAGGCTGAGGCCAGCAGCCACGGGCCCAGAGAGGCCAGTCATCATGCTGGAGCCGGAGAGGAGAGGAGCGGGGCAGGGCACGGGCACGGGCACGGACCCGATCCTCCCCGCCCCGACGCCTCGGCTCCTCTCCCGGCCAGCGCGGACGCCTCTGCCCGCCCCCAAAAGACCCGCCCCAGAGGTACCGCGGCACCTTCGCAGCAGGAAAACGAGCGGAGATGTTGTGGATGGGCTGCGGGCACAGGAGTAGAACTGCTCCCTGGCGAAAAGAGGCTCCTGGCCCTCCACGTTTGGATTTATGGCTGTTGTCTTCGCTAGTAGGCGGGAGGAAGGCCGGATTTCCTGGAAATGGCCAAACACCTGCCTACGAATGGGAAGTAGAGGGTGACTTCCTTACTTCACTTTTCCTTCACCTATTAAACCGTCTTGATCTAAACCTACCAGTTTTCTCTCTTTCACCCTTCCAGTTCTTTCCCTTGCCCACATCCTGCTGAAGGGGGCATTGAGTAAGAGGCCCTATGGTGCTTAGCTGCCTGTCGGGGCTTACCCACAATGGGAGAGATGGAACTGTGCCACGTGAAAGAGGGGAACATTTTCTCAATCTCTAATGCTCGATCTATCAGTGCCCCAGGAGAGCCGAGACCCTCGTGCCCAACCAGTCTCGCAGCATCCTTAACAAAGTGTTATTCTGCTAACTGAGAGTGATAGTCCTTCACGGGCGCCAGCAGTTGCTGGCAGTGGGCAACATAAAGTGGACAGACACAACGGGAGTCCCCCTGATGCTGCCTGCACCTTCCCCTGAACCAGCCAGTCGAATCTTCCTCCAATCCAGCAGGACTGTTCGGTGAAGGGTCTCTGTAATGGGACACTGACAGACTGGTTGGGATAAGGGTCTCGGCTTTCCTGGCGTGCTAATGGAGAAATCAAGCACCAGAGGCTGAGAAAACCTCTCCCCCTTTCACATGACAGCCCTGAGGCAGGTGGAAGAGACCAGAGCCCCATGATAGGAGCTTGGGACTGCCACCTGAAGAGAGGAGGTAAGTCAGGAGTGAAGCTAAATCTGGGAAGAAAGGAGGATATGTGAGGACAAGGTGGGTTTAGTTTTTTCTCTGCTTTTTTCTGCTTCTCGCATTCCTGCTCTCTTTTTGTGGAGGATCATTTACATTTCCTTCAGTGTGCAAGAAAGGAGAAGAATCCCCTGTGATGAACACTGATGGTCCCTCACTCCCTGCCAACAGCCCTGAGCTCTCCCTTAGTGATGTTGCAGCACTCACTCGCCCCACAGCTTTTGCAGCCCGGGCGGGCTCAGCACGTTTCTGTTAAAGCTCGGCTGCTTTTCCTGTCTCTGTGTGTCAGCGGCGCAGAAGTAGCGGGCAGAGTCCTGAGGCTGCAGGGCATGCAGGGACAGATATACCTCAGAGTGGGAATTGTCCCGGGACACAGTGGCTCGACCTTCTACCGCTGCTGCGGATTCCGTGGAAGTCGAGGAGGGATTGATGAAGGACACCCACTCGAGTCTGCCTCCAGGTGCCTGACGGTACCACCGAAAGGAGTATATCTCGAAGTTGAAGCCGTATCCGCGGCAGGAGAGGAGCACTGAGTCCCCGGGTGCTCGTAGCCCTCCGCCAGCCTCCTCCAGCCTGAGCTGCGCCCACACCTCTGCGGATGGGGAGTGGAGGCAGCCGGGCAGGGCACAGCCATGGCCCGAGGCCGTTCACCCGCCACGCCGGCGCCCCCTCCCTGGCACAGCGACCGCCGAAACCCTCCTCTCTCCCGGCAAAGCCCAGTGCCCAGGCTAGGGAATCTGCCTGCCTGCCGCGGGTCTGAGGATCGCCTGATGCCGATACCGGGATCACGAGCACCTGACGCAACCTTCCCTCTGCCTTCCCTCTTCCTTTCTTCACTTTCCCTTCCCTCTGCCTTCCCTTCCCAACTCTTTCCTCTCTCTTGCCTCCCCATCTCTTTCCTCTGTCTTCCCTCCGCTAGTCCTGTCCCTGTTTCTTTCCCGTCCTTCTCCCCTTCCCCAGCCCCTGGCTCGCTGTCCTCCCCGCCCGGCGCTCACCTGCCGGCTCTAATACCAAGGCTAGGAGCCAAGGGCCCAGCACGGCCACCATTATGCGGAAGTTGGACAGGAGCTGAGCGGAGACGCGCTCTAGCCCGACCCTGCCCGCTCCGCCTCCTTGGCCCCTCTCCAGGGCAGCACCGACGCCTCTGCCCGCCTCCCAGAGACCCGCCCCGGACCGGCCCCCGGTGCCGCGGCCCCATTGCGCCCGGAGAAGGGGTTTGGGAATATCGCGGGGAGGTCCACGGGGCACAGGAGGAGCGCTTCTCCGCGGCAGAGGAAGGCTCCCGGCCCTGATCTCTCACCACCTCTTCAGAGCCTGCTAAGCTCAGCGGAAGGGGTTCGGGCTCCACTTCAACCCCCCCGGCCCCTCTCCCATCCCCTGCTCGCGGGAACAAATGAGAAAGTGCGGAAACAACCTTTCACAGCGCTGTCGCCTTGCCCCACACTCCTTTCTGTCGCTGTGAGCTCTCCCTTCCTTCTGCCATTGCAGCCCCTTCAGACTGCGGTTCATCCTTCCAAGGTCTTGCAACTTACTGTTGCCTTTGTGTCGTGGGGGCCATAAAGCTGTCGCGTATGCGACCAGCAACGCTGCATTATGTCCGCTGTGCTTCCTATGCTGAGGATACAGCAGAGGTGGACAGCTGGAGATGCTGGCAGAGAGTTGCCGGGGCTGCAAGGATCTGCCGGGGCTCTCAGGAACTGGATCTCCTTGTCAGCCTTTTCAGGATGGTTACTAATCCCATGGACATCAGGGTCTACATAGCTAGAACTGCTTCATCTTAGCTACTGCCAGCTTTCTGCACATTTGTCCTGTCTCTACCCTTGTCACCCCTGCCTGTCACATCTTCACCACACCCTATTCTTCAGTCAGAGCCCTGACACCCCCTTGTTACAAGCTCTAAACCCAGAAGTTGAGAGGTGGTGAAGAGAAGGTAGTTGGAATTGTCAGGTCATTTTCATTATGCTTTCTTTAGCTTTTCTCTTTATTAGTATTTTCCAAAGAAGTAGACTGTCTGCTGACTGGGATGTATGCGGGAGGATCTCATCATCTAACCACATACAGTGCAGAGAAGGATATCCTGCATAGTGCTGAAGGCATTAAGGTAAAAGCTGCTTTCCTGCACCTTAACTACTCTGCAAAAAGGAGCAAGATGAGGGCCTGTGGTCCATCAGGTAGCTGTGCCAGGGGCTAGGGCTGGCCAGGAGCAAAGCTGAAACGTGGATTCCCTGGCTCTGCCCACAGCTGGGACGAGACCTCAGAACAGTCACTCCAGCAGACTGGGGTGTGTGGTATCCGTTACTGGACAAACTAAGAGCAGGTAAGGATTGATGCTGCAAGTTAAGTCCAGGGAATGTTGATCATTTCCTTTAGAGGTGTTGGTTTCTGTGTGAGGAGGAGAGGCAAGCTGAGTGTCCCAGCTGATCTGCAAGCAGTCCCATGATCCTGTGTTTCTAAGTCCCTGATCTGAATACCTCTGCATAGATGGGGGCCTTTGAGAAAAGTAGGGTGGAGTTGGACTGGGAGATGTTGGAAAGGTTGATGTAAGAAGAGGATCATTTCAGAGATAAAAGCACTGCCAAGGTTAGAAGATGCAGAGGTTCACCCCTCCTGTGCCGTTCTTTGCAGTGCAGATTTTGCACGAGTGGAAATGTGGCTTAGCTTAATGTGGTACATCAGAGCACAGTAATAAATCGCAGTGTCCTCAAAAGAGACACTCGCTATTTCTAATGGTGCTGTTTCATTTCTGTAGACCACCACAGAGAATTTGCCACTGCGGAACTTGTCATTCCCTGAGTCTTTAAATGCTTGTAGGAGAAATGTCAAGGCTTCCCCCGGGAGCTGGCGGTACCAGAAGATGTTCAGACTGCTGCCACTGTCCTCGGTGGTGGACTGGCAGGGAAGAACCACTCGCTGCCCAACTGCGGCTGACACACTGGAGAGGAATTGATCTGGGGGGTTACCTCCAACAAGACCTGCAAAACAGACAGAAATACGTGTGCAGAGAAGCTTGCTTCCTTCCCTCTTGCTTTGTGTTTAAGGCTGAGTTTGCTCCACACCTTTCCTTTTTCCAAGGGAAAGAATATTTCAGGTATCTACTTCCTCCACCCTTCTGCATTACTCCCTGACCTCTTCATCTTGTCAGCACATAGTTGCACACAGCCTACTAAAAACTGTGGGAGACAATAGGAAGTGCAAGAATATACTCACCTGTCTGGATTAGCAGGACACATGCTGGCAAAGCCATGGTGAAGATCATTTTTCCCAGCTCTGGAATCCCTGTCCCTCAGAAGATGCTCAACACACTACAGAGCTAGGCACAATGACATCGCTGCTTCCGGCAGTGTGCCAGAGTGTATGTGACATAGTCACACCTCTGGGGTGAGGAGGGCAAGAATGAGGCCCATTCGCATTTGCTCGTTTTCGCGGCATAGAGTGGACAGTCTCAGTGCCTTCCTGGGTTTCTGCCCGGAGCTTAGCTCCGGAGCCGCGACGGGGGAATGCGCCGGGCCACGAAAGGGGCCTCGACGAGCCCGATGCCGGGGCCGGGCGGAGCAGCAGCGCCGCCTCGCGGGCCCGAACGCCGCGGTCCGCGCCCCCGACACACCCCCACGACCCCGCCCGTAGCGGTTTTTGCTCGGCCTCAGGCCTGGCTGCTCTCCCCGTGGGTTTGGGCGCAGTAGTACACCGCGGCGTCCCCGCGCCGGGGCTGGGCGAGCCACAGGACGCTGGACCGGCGATCTGCCGCCACCGACAGCCTCCCCGGCGGGTCCACCAGCTCTTTGGAGCCTTGAAGAGTGCCCACAAGGAATGTGGGGGCTCTGCCCGGGAACTGACGGTACCACTGGATGAACTCGTTTAACTGTTTATTGGGGTGTGAGCAGTTGATGCTGATTCCCGTGTGCTCGGTGGTCTCTGCAGACGGGTCCTGCTGCACCTGGGCTCTGCCCACAGCCACTGCCGACACAGGAGAAGGAAAGGACAAACGTTGTCAAAGATGACCCAGATCCGATTTTCTCACAGAAGGGGTTTGCAAAAGTAGCAGTGAGATAGAGACAGACCAGGTGGGGACACGTGGCCATCAACAGGGACAGAAAGTGATCCCGGCGTGGGTGGGAATTTGAAATGAACACATGGAGAGAGAGGATGAAAGTCAGGGGCACGGGTGGATGGATGGAGGGAGAGAGGGGATGGGGGAGTTAGGAGTGCTACAGTAAAAGATGAAGGGCTGAAATCCGAAGAAGAATAAATGCTGAATGCAGAAGGGGTGAGCAGATGTAGGGAATGACTGCGGCATGCAGGAAATCAAACTTGTGCCTAAGGCTGTGAAGGAAGGAAGGGGAGGAATGGGGGACGTGGTGAAGAAATGGGTGAGTAGGAAAAGGGGACTCGGAGGGTTTGCAAAGGGGGACGAGGGGTGGCAGAGAGTCAGGGAGGGGGAAGGAGGCGTGGAAGGAGCGGGAGAGGTTGGCGCTGGTGTCTCCTCGGAACAGCCCGGGCACTGCCGGCCCCCGCCACCGCCGCCAGCCCCGCGTACCCAGGAGCACCGCGGCCAGGCCCGCCAGCGCCGCTGCCCGGCACCGCCGCATCCCGCCGCTCCGCCGACCGCGCCTCGCTGCTCGCCGCCGATCCCGGGTTCGGCCGCGGTTTCTCCTCTCCACCACCTCCACCCCTCATCCACTGCCCCCTCCTCTTTTCTTCTCTCCTCCCTTCCCCGCCAGTCAGCTCCGCCCCGGGGCTGGGTCCTGTGGCTGCTCTGCTCGGGGTCTGACCGGGCCTAAGGGTGCTCAGCTGCTCTGCTCCGGCAGAAGGTGGTCTCCGTGGACAGGGACTGCCCCCCTCCTCCAGCCAGGACGCCCCATCAGGGACCAGCTTGCACCGCTTGCAGGAGATGGAGCAGCTTCTTTGAGCTGTCTCCGAGAATAGGGACTGCAAACACCAGCCACGTATTTCCTGCGCAGGGCTGAGAGAAGGCTGAGCGTCTGCCTTAGGTTGTCCCTCTGCAGTCCCAGCACAGTGCCTGAAAGTTCTCTGGTGGCAGAGGGAGTGTGAGGACTCGCTGTGCCCATCGGCATGCAGAGCTCAGGAAGGGCAGGGCCTCTGGGGATCACTGTCAGAAAGCAGGTCAGGAGGGACCTCCAGAGACTGCTCGGAACAGATCTCCTTAGGTCGGGTTGCCCAAGGTCACATTCACTCCAGCCTTGAGCATCTCCCAGGATGGACACTGCACAACCTCCCTGGGAAACATGTTCCTTTCCTCATCATGTGGAATGACCACATGAACACGCTCTTTCTGACCCTGGGAACCTGCTGCTCTGTGGTGCTAATGGACAGAACAGTGGAGAGTGTCCTCACTATAAGCAGGACATTTCCTCCTCATGAGGGGCACACAAGGACACAGACACACAGGCTCATGCACATCAGTGTAGAATTATGTACCAATTCTTTTCCAGTGTGTACTTAGACATGCATGTGGCACATCCTCATATCCAGGAACCCCTGGGCTTCCTTCCTGCTGAGAATGGCTGGAACTTCTTCCTGAGAAACACACCCAGCAGAGTGACCCAAGCTAATGTCACTGGCCTTCTGATGGCCCATCCAGCACTCGAGCTAAGTCTTCTGTCAGCAGTGCTGCATTCCTGACTCAGAAATTCCAAGCCTTTCATGCCTGTGCTCAGAAGAATCCTTCATTGGGGAACAGGCACAGCCCAAACCTGGAAATGAAAAGGCAGCAGTGTTGGAAACCAAAGCACAGCCCATATCATTAGATGCCATGGTTTGCATCAAGATGAGCTTGTCAGATAATTGTTACCTCTGCCAAGGTGCCGCTGGTCCTGTGGCAATGATGGGCAGATATAAAAGGCATTCTAAGTCCCTCCTCTCTCATTCACTTCTCTTACCTCCTTCTACTTGAGAACCAGGTGAGTCTGAAGCCCCTTGTCCTCCTCTTAAAAGCGCGGTCTATCCTCAGTGAAACTCTCAGCTGATATTAGCTCTATCCTGTGCTGGGTCTTGGAGTGTTGTCCATAGGTGAGAGAAGAGGGGAGAATGTCTGCCTAGAGAAAGGCTGGGAATTGGCTGAAGAAGCTTTTGGTTTGCAAATTCCAAGAGACTCTCCCTGTCCCAGGCTACTCTATATCAGCAATAGAGACCGTGTGGCACCTGGCACAGCTTTCAGCTGCCTAGCCGTTAGTGGCCTTGGCTCTTTGTGACAGGGAAACCAGGCTGCTCCTCACCCATCCTTGTGCTCTGCTTGCCCCTGCCCTGTCTCCAGGTGAAGCTCCAGCATCCAGACATGTCCTGCTACAGCCCATGCGTGCCCTGCCAGCCCTGCGGCCCGACCCCACTGGCCAACAGCTGCAATGAGCGCTGTGTCAGGCAGTGCCAGAGCTCCACCGTTGTCATCGAGCCTCCTGCTGTGGTGGTGACCCTGCCCGGCCCCATCCTCAGCTCCTTTCCGCAGAACACCGTTGTGGGCTCCTCCACCTCTGCTGCCATTGGCAGAATCCTCAGCTGTGGTGGAGTGCCCATCAACTCCGGGTGCTGTGACCTCTCTGGCATTTCCCGATGCTATGGTGGCAGGAGGTACCTCCTCTGATAAACGTGCTGGGAGAGCCCCGGAAGACACATGGAGGAACTCAAGACATGGTGCTGTGCAGAGGATTTATCTTCCAGATGTTATTTTCAACACAGCTGAATGAACTTTCCTTTCCATTCCTTCTCTATAACCACAGAGCGCAAACTATTGGCTTCCCCCAGGGCTCCCTGCACTGATGCCCTCTGCTCACGGTCTTTGTTTCCCTCTTTTAACTCATTAAAGTTCTGCTTCACTGGCAAGCCTGGCCTCCTTGTGGTCCTTCCCCTGTGAGACAGCTGTTATTTTACCCTTCCTTTAATATGCTGTAGCAGAGGCACTAAGAGTGTTCGCCCAGCTTTTGGCAGGGGGGCTGTCTTGGAGTCTGCTGTTACTGGCCCTTTCTGTTATCCTCTCACAGAAGCCAATCCAGCAGCCCCTTCAGTACCTGAACTTTGCCAGGGAAACCAAAACACTGTCCTTGCTCTTGTGTTATTATGTGCAAAAACTGGCATGGAGGACCCTTGGCTGCAAGGCAAACTCAGTCAGCTCACAGGTAACAGAAGAGGCAGCCGACAGCTCCCTCTCGCTGCAGACCGCTGCAGCACCTGCATGCAACGAAAACGGTCAGCACAAAGATGATGAAATATTCACAGGGAAGCCACACTATTTTTTTCAGCTGCTTTCTAAACTAAAGTACGTCCTATGTTTATCTGCGTTTTCGAGAGAGGATATTTAACCTTAGGGTATGTCTAGAGACAGATTCACTGCTACATCACTTCTGAAGTCCCAGCGTCAGTGTCTGTAACATAAAAGTTCCTTACTGTAGGCTACTGCAAGTCTGGCATGTCCAGGACACACAGTCCCTTGCTGCCATAGCAGCTCATCTCTACAACACAACACCCTCTTTAGGACCAGAGGATAAACACAGATCCCCCCAAGTCAAACCCTCACTCCCTGTGTTATTGCACAGCTGCGGCAGCTCCCTGCACCAGGGTGTCTTGCCCAGCACAGAGGTACACGGCACTGTCGGAGAGCTCGACCTCCTGCAGCTTCAGGAGGCTGTATTTCCCTGTGGTGTTCAGCAGCGTGCTGAAGCGGCCACTCTGCTTGGAGCCAGCAACTGCCTGAGACGAGATGAGCAGTGGGGCTTGGTCTTTCTTCTGCTGGTACCAAGCCAAAGCTGAAGAGTAGGATGTTTGATATGTGCAAATTGTTTGAAAGGTGCCTCTCTCCTTCACTGTGACTTGTCCCTCGTGGTGGGTGACAGTGATCTGCCCCATGGTGCCTGCAAGAAAGGAAAGGTCATCAGCTCTGCAGGGAAAGGCTTCAGGAAGCAAACAAGGAATGGATACAAACCCAGGTGGTGAATGCTCCCTGCCCCTTGCCCGGCAGGAAAACACTGAAGCCTGGGGACCCAAAGAGGAAGAGCAGTTTTGGGCAGAATGGGACACCCTATTAATGTTAGTGAGATGAGAACTGCAAGGTCCCTGGGGCAGCTTGGACAAGATATGCTACCTTGCGTTGGAAAGGGAGAAAGGTGGGACTGCAGAGCCAGTTGTGATCTCCTTTGGTGACAGCAGGTGGATTTTAACAGGTGGGCAGAGAGATGGATTAAAGGGGAGAGAAATGCAGGAGCAGCAGCGTGAGATATTTCTCCTCTCTCTCCTAATCCTGTTTGCAATAGGAAGGGCATCTGGAGAGACCTGGTGCAAAACCACAGCTGTGAGGTGGCGCTGCCAGCTTTTTCCTGTTATTCAGTAGTAGTTCTTGGCATGATCCTGCTAAGGCTGGCAAAAGGGAGAAGAAGAGGCATGTGCTTATAGAAGGGCAGGACTTACCCAGCAGTTGCCCCAAGAAAACAGTGGGGATGAGATAGCCGAGTTGCATGCCGAGATCAACCTGCCCGTTTGCTGAGAGAGAGAGAGTCGGGAAACCACCTCGCAGCCCCGAGACAGCAGAGCTGCTGGAAACGGCTCTGGTGGGGGAGCAAAGGAAGAAGCGTGAAGCGTTGTTGCTCAGCTGCCTGGGAACAACGCCTCTCCCCCAGGTGCCCCAGAACAGGAGATGAACACTGCTGTGCAGCAGTCCAGGCTCTCTGGCTCCGGAGCCGCGTCGGGGGAATGCGCCGGGGCACGAGAGGGGCCTCGACGAGCCCGATGCCGGGGCCGGGAGGAGCAGCAGCGCCGCCTCGCGGGCCCGGTCGCAACTGTCCCCCTCCTCCCCGACACACGCCCGACCCCGCCCGCGGTGGTTTTGGCTCGGCCGCAGCCCCGGCTCCTCTCTCCGTGCTTGTTTGGGCGCAGTAATACACCGCGGCGTCCCCGCGCCGGGGCTGGGCGAGCCACAGGACGCTGGACCGGCGATCTGCCGCCACCGACAGCTGCCCCGGCGGGTCCACCACCTCTTTCAAACCTCTATGAGCGCTCACGAGGAATGTGGGGCCTCTGCCCGGGAGCTGGCGGTACCAGTGGATGAAGTCTCTTTTGGGTAAGTTGGGGTGTGAGCAGTTGATGCTGATTCCCGTGTGCTCGGTGGTCTCTGCAGACGGGTCCTGCTGCACCTGGGCTCTGCCCACAGCCACTGCCGACACAGGAGAAGGAAAGGACAAACGTTGTCAAAGATCACCGAGATCTCATTTTCCCTCACAAAGGGTTAGCAAGAGTGGCAGTGAGACAGAACCGGACCGGAACAGATGGGAACACGCGCCCATCAACAGGGATGGAGAACAAAAGCTTAACGAACAGGGGTTGCGTGGATGTAGGGTGTAAGCGTGGAATGCAGGAAATCAAACTTGTGCCTCCAGAAGCAAAGGAAACAGAGGGAGAAACGAGAGAGGGGTCTCAGAGCAGGAAGAGGAGCTGAGGATGGCAGATGAAGGGAGAGATGTGTCAGAAGCTGAGGGGATGAATGGATTAAAGAGCAGATCAGGAGAGTGAGTGTTACAGCTCAGGACAGAGGGTTGTATTCAGGGCAACAAGAAGCGCTGAATGCCCAGGGGAAGGAGAGGGTGCGTGGAAAAGCAGGCGTACATGGAAGCAGGCTGGTAGCGCCAGAGGCGGTGGAGAAATAGGGCGAGCGGGAAGAGGGGACTCGGAGGGTTTGCAAAGGGGGACGAGGGGTGTCAGAGAGTCAGGGAGGGGGAAGGAGGCGTGGAAGGAGCGGGAGAGGTTGGCGCTGGTGTCTCCTCGGAACAGCCCGGGCACTGCCGGCCCCCGCCACCGCCGCCAGCCCCGCGTACCCAGGAGCACGGCGGCCAGGCCCGCCAGCGCCGCTGCCCGGCACCGCCGCATCCCGCCGCTCCGCCGACCGCGCCTCGCTGCTCGCCACCAGCCCCGGCTCCCGGCTCCCGGCTCCCGGCTCCGGTCGCGGCACCTCCCCTCCGCCACCTCAGCCCCTCCTCTCCTTCCCTCCCCGCCGCCAGCCCCGCCCCCGCTCTGGATCTCGCCCGGCCAAGGGGCGCTCAGCGGCTCGGCGCGGGCTGAAAGTGGTCCCCTGGGAAAGAGGTTCCCCTAACCAGGAAGGACTGTCCTTGCAGCCTGCTACATCTTGGAAGTGTTAAAAACGGCCAAAGTCCAAATTACAAAGTCATGATAATTTACTGTAAACTAATACAAGGAGGCAGTAAGCAAAGCAGCGGTGGGTGCGCAGGGAGTCTCCGCTCCACCCACAGGCACGCCGAGGATGCTACAGTCACTCCTTTTCTAGAGCTTATATATGCATATTTATTAGGATGTTGTAATATGTAATTTTGCTCCCGCTTCGTATGATAATAAGTTCTGCAGGTCTTTCCCGCATGCGCACTGTGTCCTGGTGGTCTTGGGCGAGGGTCTCGGAATGAAGTAAGAGTTTTCCTCAGTGACCTTTGTACAGACTTTTTCAGTTGAACTCTTTTACCCCTTCTGTCTGCCGTATGCGCAGTTGTCATCCAGCTGTTATGTTCTAAATTTGGCTAATTAAGCAGAGTTTTCCGGTTATTATCAGTACCTTACTGGACACTAGGTATCCTCCCGGACTCTATGCTCAAGGGTACTTGGATTTACCTTTTCCTCTGGTTACATATTTATCAAGAATACACTATATGCTATTGTTTAATTATATTTAACACAGTCATTACAGACCTTGAGTAATTTTCTGTGTACATGCGAATACTTTTGCATTTGGAAATTTACAGCCTCATAGATAAGGGGGCTTCTGTACTTTCGCAAAGACAGAGGAACCTCTGTAGTTTGTGATTACCCGAGATTCATGTATGGGCAATGCTCAATTAGTAATTAACATTTATTACAACTTCAGCAAATTAATGATCTACGTTTACCACAGAAGCACGTGGGCAAACTTGTGTTTTGTATAATTAACATCTCCAGCGGGGATCTCATTTGTGTAAGGCTCCGGAGACTTGAAGATTTGAACTAAGGGATTTGACTCTGGGACGCTGTCGGTGGAGGTCCCTGAATGTGTCAGATGAATCACCCTGCAGGCCGGTGACTGTGCAGAGCATGGACAGGCTGGCTGGGCACAGGGATCTCGTCATTCCTGGGGCACTGTTAGGCTGGGGAAATATAAAGGGCTTGAGGAAACCCCCCTTGTAATTTGACAGTGTTGGCGTGCAGGACGAATATGGACAAGGAGGAGAAGCACGACACAATCCTTTAGACATAAACCATTGGCCAAGTCTAAGCCCAAGACTGGATCCAGGCTCACCCAGCCCCTCTGATACCTGAGCATCAGCTGGAAAGCAAAGGAGTCTTTTCTGAACCTTCTGACTCAACAGAAGGGTTTCTCTAGCACATCTTGTCCACCAGCTCAAGGCAACAACACGTTCCATGACACCGAGGTGCCCCATGCAATCGCTCCAGGATTGGTGCTAGTTTCCGTGTACATAAGGAATAAGCCCCTAACACATCTTTGCAGGTGCCTTGCAGAACAGCTCATGATGGTGGAGCTCTGTGCAAGATATTATTTTTTTAATGTATTTATTTATTTAATAATTAAAGCACCAGCATGTGTTTAATCTGCCTGAAGGGGTAACAGAAACTTCCCTATATCCCTACTGTGGCTGCTGCAAGTGTGGCATGTCCAGGACACACAGTCCCTCGCTGCCAGGGGTGCTCACCTCTATAACTCCTCTCCCTGTTTAGGAGCTGAGGATGATCCTAGATCCCCCCAACTCTCCTGAAGGACCATCAGGATCCCAGCGGAGTGGTTGTACAGTTCATTTGTATGTTGGGGTCTTGGCTTATTCATTTCAGACACTGAGAGCTCTTGGGTCTGGCTTCATGTACCTAACGAGTTCGGTGCTCCCAGGAATTTTCTGCCATCGGTGGTTTCACGGTTGAGAGCAAGCCCCTAGCAGCCTGGTTCCCAACAGGCTCTGCCCTTCTGTCAGGCTAAGCCATGTCCAGAGCCACTGCGCCTGCCCCCTGTCAGAAAGAGGATCTTGCTGTGCAGAGTTCTCTGGGCACAGGGGAAGCAGCGCTGGCAGTGGAGAGTCGAGGGACCTTCTCTTCCTGTGTTATTGCACAGCTGCGGCAGCTCCCTGCACCAGGGTGTCTTGCACAGCACAGAGGTACACGGCACTGTCGGAGAGCTCGACCTCCTGCAGCTTCAGGAGGCTGTATTTCCCTGTGGTGTTCAGCAGCGTGCTGAAGCGGCCACTCTGCTTGGAGCCAGCAACTGCCTGAGACGAGATGAGCAGTGGGGCTTGGTCTTTCTTCTGCTGGTACCAAGCCAAGCCTCCAAAATTGGACGTTTGGTACGTGCAAACTGTTTGAAAGGTGTCTCTCTCCTTCACTGTGACTTGTCCCTCGTGCTGGGTGACAGTGATCTGCCCCATGGTGCCTGCAAGAAAGGAAAGGTCATCAGCTCTGCAGGGAAAGGCTTCAGGAAGCAAACAAGGAATGGATACAAACCCAGGTGGTGAATGCTCCCTGCCCCTTGCCCGGCAGGAAAACACTGAAGCCTGGGGACCCAAAGAGGAAGAGCAGTTTTGGGCAGAATGGGACACCCTATTAATGTTAGTGAGATGAGAACTGCAAGGTCCCTGGGGCAGCTTGGACAAGATATGCTACCTTGCGTTGGAAAGGGAGAAAGGTGGGACTGCAGAGCCAGTTGTGATCACCTTTGGTGACAGCGGGTGGATTTAACAGGTGGGCAGAGAGATGGATTAAAGGGGAGAGAAATGCAGGAGCAGCAGCGTGAGATATTTCTCCTCTCTCTCCTAATCCTGTTTGCAATAGGAAGGGCATCTGGAGAGACCTGGTGCAAAACCACAGCTGTGAGGTGGCGCTGCCAGCTTTTTCCTGTTATTCAGTAGTAGTTCTTGGCATGATCCTGCTAAGGCTGGCAAAAGGGAGAAGAAGAGGCATGTGCTTATAGAAGGGCAGGACTTACCCAGCAGCTGCCCCAAGAAAACAGTGGGGATGAGATAGCCGAGTTGCATGCCGAGATCAACCTGCCCGTTTGCTGAGAGAGAGAGAGTCGGGAAACCACCTCGCAGCCCCGAGACAGCAGAGCTGCTGGAAACGGCTCTGGTGGGGGAGCAAAGGAAGAAGCGTGAAGCGTTGTTGCTCAGCTGCCTGGGAACAACGCCTCTCCCCCAGGTGCCCCAGAACAGGAGATGAACACTGCTGCGCAGCAGTCCAGGCTCTCTGGCTCCGGAGCCGCGTCGGGGGAATGCGCCGGGGCACGAGAGGGGCCTCGACGAGCCCGATGCCGGGGCCGGGAGGAGCAGCAGCGCCGCCTCGCGGGCCCGGTCGCAACTGTCCCCCTCCTCCCCGACACACGCCCGACCCCGCCCGCGGTGGTTTTGGCTCGGCCGCAGCCCCGGCTCCTCTCTCCGTGCTTGTTTGGGCGCAGTAATACACCGCGGCGTCCCCTGCGCCGGGGCTGGGCGAGCCACAGGACGCTGGACCGGCGATCTGCCGCCACCGACAGCTGCCCCGGCGGGTCCACCACCTCTTTCAAACCTCTATGAGCGCTCACGAGGAATGTGGGGGCTCTGCCCGGGAGCTGGCGGTACCAGTGGATGAAGTCGGAAATCGGTAAGTTGGGGTGTGAGCAGTTGATGCTGATTCCCGTGTGCTCGGTGGTCTCTGCAGACGGGTCCTGCTGCACCTGGGCTCTGCCCACAGCCACTGCCGACACAGGAGAAGGAAAGGACAAACGTTGTCAAAGATCACCGAGATCCTCATTTTCCCTCACAAAGGGTTAGCAAGAGCGGCAGTGAGACAGAACCGGACCGGAACAGATGGGAACACGCGCCCATCAACAGGGATGGAGAACAAAAGCTTAACGAACAGGGGTTGCGTGGATGTAGGGTGTAAGCGTGGAATGCAGGAAATCAAACCTGTGCCTCCAGAAGCAAAGGAAACAGAGGGAGAAACGAGAGAGGGGTCTCAGAGCAGGAAGAGGAGCTGAGGATGGCAGATGAAGGGAGAGATGTGTCAGAAGCTGAGGGGATGAATGGATTAAAGAGCAGATCAGGAGAGTGAGTGTTACAGCTCAGGACAGAGGGTTGTATTCAGGGCAACAAGAAGCGCTGAATGCCCAGGGGAAGGAGAGGGTGCGTGGAAAAGCAGGCGTACATGGAAGCAGGCTGGTAGCGCCAGAGGCAGGTGGAGAAATAGGGCGAGCGGGAAGAGGGGACTCGGAGGGTTTGCAAAGGGGGACGAGGGGTGTCAGAGAGTCAGGGAGGGGGAAGGAGGCGTGGAAGGAGCGGGAGAGGTTGGCGCTGGTGTCTCCTCGGAACAGCCCGGGCACTGCCGGCCCCCGCCACCGCCGCCAGCCCCGCGTACCCAGGAGCACGGCGGCCAGGCCCGCCAGCGCCGCTGCCCGGCACCGCCGCATCCCGCCGCTCCGCCGACCGCGCCTCGCTGCTCGCCACCAGCCCCGGCTCCCGGGCTCCCGGCTCCGGTCGCGGCACCTCCCCTCCGCCACCGCAGCCCCTCCTCTCCTTCCCTCCCCGCCGCCAGCCCCGCCCCCGCTCTGGATCTCGCCCGGCCAAGGGGCGCTCAGCGGCTCGGCGCGGGCTGAAAGTGGTCCCCTGGGAAAGAGGTTCCCCTAACCAGGAAGGACTGTCCTTGCAGCCTGGTACATCTTGGAAGCACGTGGGCAAACTTGTGTTTTGTATAATTAACATCTCCAGCGGGGATCTCATTTGTGTAAGGCTCCGGAGACTTGAAGATTTGAACTAAGGGATTTGACTCTGGGACGCTGTCGGTGGAGGTCCCTGAATGTGTCAGATGAATCACCCTGCAGGCCGGTGACTGTGCAGAGCATGGACAGGCTGGCTGGGCACAGGGGTCTCGTCATTCCTGGGGCACTGTTAGGCTGGGGAAATATAAAGGGCTTGAGGAAACCCCCCTTGTAATTTGACAGTGTTGGCGTGCAGGACGAATATGGACAAGGAGGAGAAGCACGACACAATCCTTTAGACATAAACCATTGGCCAAGTCTAAGCCCAAGACTGGATCCAGGCTCACCCAGCCCCTCTGATACCTGAGCATCAGCTGGAAAGCAAAGGAGTCTTTTCTGAACCTTCTGACTCAACAGAAGGGTTTCTCTAGCACATCTTGTCCACCAGCTTAAGGCAACAACACGTCCCATGACACTGAGGTGCCCCATGCAATCGCTCCAGGATTGGTGCTGGTTTCAGTGTACATAAGGAATAAGCCCCTAACACATCTTTGCAGGTGCCTTGCAGAACGGCTCATGATGGTGGAGCTCTGTCCAAGATATTATTTATTTTAATGTATTTATTTATTTAATAATTAAAGCACCAGCATGTGTTTAATCTGCCTGAAGGGGTAACAGAAACTTCCCTATATCCCTACTGTGGCTGCTGCAAGTGTGGCATGTCCAGGACACACAGTCCCTCGCTGCCAGGGGTGCTCATCTCTATGACTCCTCTCCCTGTTTAGGAGCTGAGGATGATCCTAAATCCCCCCAACTCTCCTGAAGGACCATCAGGATCCCAGCGGCGTGGTTGTACAGTTCATTTGTATGTTGGGGTCTTGGCTTATTCATTTCAGACACTGAGAGCTCTTGGGTCTGGCTTCATGTACCTAACGAGTTCGGTGCTCCCAGGAATTTTCTGCCATTGGTTGTTCACGGTGGAGAACAAGCCCCTAGCACTCCGGTTCTCAGCAATCTCTGCCCTGTGATCAGGCTTAGTCATGTCCAGAGCCACTGCGCCTGCCCCCTGTCAGAAAGAGGATCTTGCTGTGCAGAGTTCTCTGGGCACAGGGGAAGCAGCGCTGGCAGTGGAGAGTCGAGGGACCTTCTCTTCCTGTGTTATTGCACAGCTGCGGCAGCTCCCTGCACCAGGGTGTCTTGCCCAGCACAGAGGTACACGGCACTGTCGGAGAGCTCGACCTCCTGCAGCTTCAGGAGGCTGTATTTCCCTGTGGTGTTCAGCAGCGTGCTGAAGCGGCCACTCTGCTTGGAGCCAGCACCTGCCTGATATGAGATGAGCAGTGGGGCTTGGTCTTTCTTCTGCTGGTACCAAGCCAAAGCTCGAAGAGTAGGATGTTTGATAGGTGCAAATTGTTTGAAAGGTGCCTCTCTCCTTCACTGTGACTTGTCCCTCGTGCTGGGTGACAGTGATCTGCCCCATGGTGCCTGCAAGAAAGGAAAGGTCATCAGCTCTGCAGGGAAAGGCTTCAGGAAGCAAACAAGGAATGGATACAAACCCAGGTGGTGAATGCTCCCTGCCCCTTGCCCGGCAGGAAAACACTGAAGCCTGGGGACCCAAAGAGGAAGAGCAGTTTTGGGCAGAATGGGACACCCTATTAATGTTAGTGAGATGAGAACTGCAAGGTCCCTGGGGCAGCTTGGACAAGATATGCTACCTTGCGTTGGAAAGGGAGAAATGTGGGACTGCAGAGCCAGTTGTGATCTCCTTTGGTGACAGCGGGTGGATTTTAACAGGTGGGCAGAGAGATGGATTAAAGGGGAGAGAAATGCAGGAGCAGCAGCGTGAGATATTTCTCCTCTCTCTCCTAATCCTGTTTGCAATAGGAAGGGCATCTGGAGAGACCTGGTGCAAAACCACAGCTGTGAGGTGGCGCTGCCAGCTTTTTCCTGTTATTCAGTAGTAGTTCTTGGCATGATCCTGCTAAGGCTGGCAAAAGGGAGAAGAAGAGGCATGTGCTTATAGAAGGGCAGGACTTACCCAGCAGTTGCCCCAAGAAAACAGTGGGGATGAGATATCCGAGTTGCATGCCGAGATCAACCTGCCCGTTTGCTGAGAGAGAGAGAGTCGGGAAACCACCTCGCAGCCCCGAGACAAGCAGAGCTGCTGGAAACGGCTCTGGTGGGGGAGCAAAGGAAGAAGCGTGAAGCGTTGTTGCTCAGCTGCCTGGGAACAACGCCTCTCCCCCAGGTGCCCCAGAACAGGAGATGAACACTGCTGCGCAGCAGTCCAGGCTCTCTGGCTCCGGAGCCGCGTCGGGGGAATGCGCCGGGGCACGAGAGGGGCCTCGACGAGCCCGATGCCGGGGCCGGGAGGAGCAGCAGCGCCGCCTCGCGGGCCCGGTCGCAACTGTCCCCCTCCTCCCCGACACACGCCCGACCCCGCCCGCGGTGGTTTTGGCTCGGCCGCAGCCCCGGCTCCTCTCTCCGTGCTTGTTTGGGCGCAGTAATACACCGCGGCGTCCCTGCGCCGGGGCTGGGCGAGCCACAGGACGCTGGACCGGCGATCTGCCGCCACCGACAGCTGCCCCGGCGGGTCCACCACCTCTTTCAAACCTCTGCGTGCGCTCACGAGGAATGTGGGGGCTCTGCCCGGGAGCTGGCGGTACCAGTGGATGAAGTCTGTATTGGGTAAGTTGGGGTGTGAGCAGTTGATGCTGATTCCCGTGTGCTCGGTGGTCTCTGCAGACGGGTCCTGCTGCACCTGGGCTCTGCCCACAGCCACTGCCGACACAGGAGAAGGAAAGGACAAACGTTGTCAAAGATCACCGAGATCCTCATTTTCCCTCACAAAGGGTTAGCAAGAGTGGCAGTGAGACAGAACCGGACCGGAACAGATGGGAACACGCGCCCATCAACAGGGATGGAGAACAAAAGCTTAACGAACAGGGGTTGCGTGGATGTAGGGTGTAAGCGTGGAATGCAGGAAATCAAACCTGTGCCTCCAGAAGCAAAGGAAACAGAGGGAGAAACGAGAGAGGGGTCTCAGAGCAGGAAGAGGAGCTGAGGATGGCAGATGAAGGGAGAGATGTGTCAGAAGCTGAGGGGATGAATGGATTAAAGAGCAGATCAGGAGAGTGAGTGTTACAGCTCAGGACAGAGGGTTGTATTCAGGGCAATAAGAAGCGCTGAATGCCCAGGGGAAGGAGAGGGTGCATGGAAAAGCAGGCGTACATGGAAGCAGGCTGGTAGCGCCAGAGGCGGTGGAGAAATAGGGCGAGCGGGAAGAGGGGACTCGGAGGGTTTGCAAAGGGGGACGAGGGGTGTCAGAGAGTCAGGGAGGGGGAAGGAGGCGTGGAAGGAGCGGGAGAGGTTGGCGCTGGTGTCTCCTCGGAACAGCCCGGGCACTGCCGGCCCCCGCCACCGCCGCCAGCCCCGCGTACCCAGGAGCACCGCGGCCAGGCCCGCCAGCGCCGCTGCCCGGCACCGCCGCATCCCGCCGCTCCGCCGACCGCGCCTCGCTGCCCACCGCCAGCTCCGGCTCCCGGCTCCCGGCTCCCGGCTCCCGGCTCCCGGCTCCGGTCGCGGCACCTCCCCTCCGCCACCTCAGCCCCTCCTCTCCTTCCCTCCCCGCCACCAGCCCCGCCCCCGCTCTGGATCTCGCCCGGCCAAGGGGCGCTCAGCGGCTCGGCGCGGGCTGAAAGTGGTCCCCTGGGAAAGAGGTTCCCCTAACCAGGAAGGACTGTCCTTGCAGCCTGGTACATCTTGGAAGTGTTAAAAACGGCCAAAGTCCAAATTACAAAGTCATAATAATTTACTGTAAACTAATACAAGGAGGCAGTAAGCAAAGCAGCGGTGGGTGCGCAGGGAGTCTCTGCTCCACCCACAGGCACACCGAGGATGCTACAGTCACTCCTTTTCTAGAGCTTATATATGCATATTTATTAGGATGTTGTAATATGTAATTTTGCTCCCGCTCCGTATGAGAATTAGTTCTGCAGGTCTTTTCCGCATGCGCACTGTGTCCTGGTGGTCTTGGGCGAGGGTCTCGGAAAGAAGTAAGAGTTTTCCTCAGTGACCTTTGTACAGACTTCTTCAGTTGAACTCTTTTACCCCTTCTGTCTGCCGTATGCGCAGTTGTCATCCAGCTGTTATGTTCTAAATTTGGCTAATGAAGCAGAGTTTTCCGGTTATTATCAGTACCTTACTGGACACTAGGTATCCTCCCGGACTCTATGCTCAAGGGTACTTGGATTTACCTTTTCCTCTGGTTACATATTTATCAAGAATACACTATATGCTATTGTTTAATTATATTTAACACAGTCATTACAGACCTTGAGTAATTTTCTTTGTACATGCGAATTCTTTTGCATTTGGAAATTTACAGCCTCATAGATAAGGGGGCTTCTGTAGTTTCGCAAAGACAGAGGAACCTCTGTAGTTTGTGATTACCCGAGATTCATGTATGGGCAATGCTCAATTAGTAATTAACATTTATTACAACTTCAGCAAATTAATGATCTACGTTTACCACAGAAGCACGTGGGCAAACTTGTGTTTTGTATAATTAACATCTCCAGCGGGTATCTCATTTGTGTAAGGCTCCGGAGACTTGAAGATTTGAACTAAGGGATTTGACTCTGGGACGCTGTCGGTGGAGGTCCCTGAATATGTCAGGTGAACCACCCTGCAGGCCGGTGACTGTGCAGAGCATGGACAGGCTGGCTGGGCACAGGGATCTCGTCATTCCTGGGGCACTGTTAGGCTGGGGAAATATAAAGGGCTTGAGGAAACCCCCCTTGTAATTTGACAGTGTTGGCGTGCAGGACGAATATGGACAAGGAGGAGAAGCACGACACAATCCTTTAGACATAAACCATTGGCCAAGTCTAAGCCCAAGGTTGGATCCAGGCTCACCCAGCCCCTCTGATACCTGAGCATCAGCTGGAAAGCAAAGGAGTCTTTTCTGAACCTTCTGACTCAACAGAAGGGTTTCTCTAGCACATCTTGTCCACCAGCTCAAGGCAACAACACGTTCCATGACACTGAGGTGCCCCATGCAATCGCTCCAGGATTGGTGCTAGTTTCAGTGTACATAAGGAATAAGCCCCTAACACATCTTTGCAGGTGCCTTGCAGAACAGCTCATGATGGTGGAGCTCTGTGCAAGATATTATTTTTTTAATGTATTTATTTATATAATAATTAAAGCACCAGCATGTGTTTAATCTGCCTGAAGGGGTAACAGAAACTTCCCTATATCCCTACTGTGGCTGCTGCAAGTGTGGCATGTCCAGGACACACAGTCCCTCGCTGCCAGGGGTGCTCATCTCTATGACTCCTCTCCCTGTTTAGGAGCTGAGGAGGAACGTAGACTCCCCCCAGCTCCCATGAGGAGACCATCAGGAGCCCAGCGGAGTGGTTGTACAGTTCATTTGTATGTTGGGGTCTTGGCTTATTCATTTCAGACACTGAGAGCTCTTGGGTCTGGCTTCATGTACCTAACGAGTTCGGTGCTCCCAGGAATTTTCTGCCATCGGTGGTTTCACGGTTGAGAGCAAGCCCCTAGCAGCCTGGTTCCCAACAGGCTCTGCCCTTCTGTCAGGCTAAGCCAAGTGCCAGAGCCACTGCGCCTGCCCCCTGTCAGAAAGAGGATCTTGCTGTGCAGAGTTCTCCGGGCACAGGGGAAGCAGCGCTGGCAGTGGAGAGTCGAGGGACCTTCTCTTCCTGTGTTATTGCACAGCTGCGGCAGCTCCCTGCACCAGAGTGTCTTGCACAGCACAGAGGTACACGGCACTGTCGGAGAGCTCGACCTCCTGCAGCTTCAGGAGGCTGTATTTCCCTGTGGTGTTCAGCAGCGTGCTGAAGCGGCCACTCTGCTTGGAGCCAGCACCTGCCTGATATGAGATGAGCAGTGGGGCTTGGTCTTTCTTCTGCTGGTACCAAAATAAGCCATAAAAGTTAGGACTCTGGTAAGTGCAGGTGGTCTGGAAGGTTTCTTTCTCCTTTACTGTGATTTCTTCTTGCTGGGTGACAGTGATCCTGCCCCAAGGTGCCTGGAAGAAAGCAGGAATGGAACAGGTTGCCCAAGGGAGTGAGACATGCTCCACCCCTCACAGTGTTCAAGTCCAGGGCGGACACAGCCTCAGGCAACATGGTCTGGTGCAAGGCATCCCTTCCTATGGCATGGGTGTTGGAACCAGATGATCTTAAGGTGCTTTCCAACACAAACCATTTTGTGATTCTATGATTCCATGAATCTATGACCATGCAGGGAGGTGCTCTGAGATGCAATATAAGAGCGGCTGCAAGGTACTGGTGGAGAAGGGTCCCTGTGCCCTGCTCTCCACCTAAGCCACATGGATGGGAAGAGCAACACAATGTCTTGTGACATGAGGTTGAGACCTCAGCTTGGCATGGATCCTACAGCACAAAAATGCCAATTACCCCCCACACGGATACCCCCGTAGAAGAGCTGTGCTTTCAGGTATGTCTTTGGTGGCTGCTCTCATGCTGCCTGCAGTCTCCAGGGAACAGCTGCCTGTAGTGCCTGGCCCTCCTCTGCTGGCTCCAGGACACCTCCAGCAGCGTGAGGGGCAGATCAGCAGCAAGAGGCAGAGGGAGGTGGAGAGCTGACAAGAGAAAAGGAGGGCAAAGGCTCTAAGCTGGTCAGGGGAGGAGATGTTTCTTCTCTGTCTCATCTTTTCTCTGTCAGCTGTATCAGCATCTTGAGCAAGAATGTGCAAAACAGCCGTGTGTGCTGATGTTTCCAACATTTGCCCATCAAGAGCAGCTCCCTGCAAAGAACTGTCGAGGGGGTGAGGGTCTTTGGGAAGAAGAGGATTCATCCTGTCAGTTAAAGCCAATGCTTACCCAGAGGTTTCCTCAGGAAGGCAGCAAGGATGAGGTACTCAAGGAGCATGCTGAGACCAAGCTTCCTGCCTGTGTGAGAGAGAGTCAGAAACCCACACGTCCCCACCAAGAGCCCCCGAGAGAGTGGGGCTGTCAGAAGTGAGACTAAAAGGGGAACAGCAAATGAAAAGGGGAGGAGAAAATGCTGCTGCTGCTGCTAGGCACAGCTGAAATGCCTGTGCTGTGGTCTTCCCTCCTCCAGTAATGACACGTCTTGCTTTTGCAGATGCCACCTTCTGCCATTCCACTGAGAGTCCCTCCTTAGCTGATGCCTGTGTCGTCTCCCACCACCCTCAAGCCCTTATCTGGAACAGGTCTGAGACCTCCACAACTACCCTACAGCGACCACCAGGGATGGCCTTGATCTTATCAGACTTTGGGAGTATTTTACTTGTAAAGTGGAGAATACCCAGACCTGCAGCAATAGGCATGGTATCCAGCTTCGGTTTTGTCTCCCATGCACACATGTTGTGTGAGCAGGCTGAATGTCCAAAAAAGACCTTGCAGCTTGGACCCCAGCAGACCCTCTCTTTTTCCTGTAATGACAACACAATCAGTTGAACTACTTCTGCCCAACCCACAAAAGCCCCAAAGCTCTCTGCTGACACGAAAGCTGCCAGTGTTGCCTGGGGCCTCCTTTACCTTCTTAGCAGTGGGCTCTCCAGGACTTGCCTATAGTTGTCGGGGCACAGAGGCAGGGAGCTGGCCGGTGGGGTCCTGATGCTCAGAGTGTGGGGGGAGGCTGTGCTTCCTCCTGTGCCTGTCTGTACCCGAGGGCGTGTTTGTGCCTGTGTGTTTGCGTTCATGTGTGCATTTGCAACTGCACACGGGAGAGGGAGTGCCTGCCGGTGTGTGTAAGCAATTGCATTTCTGTGTGCCTATTCTGCACATGTTTGTGAACACTCACGTATTTGCAGGTGAGCATGTAAGTATGTGTGTTGTCAGTGTGCAGGTGTGTTTCCTTCTGGGCAGCGTACTGCCCTGTTTGGAACAGGTTTGTCAAATCCAGGAGGAATCAGCTGCCCAGGCAAGAGGGAGGCTCCAGAGGTGTGCTGGGATAAATCCTCTGTGCCTGTTGGTGTCAGAGGAATAGAATCAATTGCTGCTTGCGAGGCAAGGTACCCACTTTGCCCCAGACAAAAGTCTGGGCCTGCCAGGGCTGAGGAGAAGGTGTCGGCCACTCCAGAGAGAATGTGGCAGAGCTCTGACAAACATGTCTGGTTTGTTGGAATGGACCTTTGCCATGTAAGGGCTGATGCCAATTGCAACTCATCCTATCTCCGGTAAATTCCTGGGTGTACTGCTGTCTTAATCGCACCATTCCTAATTGCTTAACTCGAATGCCAAGGACCTGGTGAAGTTAGGAACAACCCTGAATGTTATCTTTGATTGTGTCCTCAGGAAGGGAAAAAGCACTGGGTGGGAGCTACTGATGTGTTTGCACAGAGAGGTAAGGTATGATGGTACACCACTAAGCTGGGCATCTCTCTGCAGCGTTTGGGTTCAGTTTATCCACGGCACCACAAAATGCCTGTGCTGCATCCTCAAGTGAAAGAGCTACAGCTGTCACTTGGCCTTCGCAGACGGCAGAAAGAGCTCAGCATCCTCGGTAAGAGGAGAACAAGCCTGGCACAGGCTGGATGGGAATCTGTGCCCCCTGCGGTGCATTTCTGAGACACTGCTGGCAGGCCTTTACAGAGAAGACGGTGGATGCCACGCTCGCCAGAATGCTCCGAGCCCGTCCTGGAGAACCAAAAAGAGCCTTTTGGGAAGCACCCGATTCCCCTCCCTTCCCTGCCGAACCCGTACCAAGCGGGGCTCTTTGCTGTGCCCACGAGCGCAGACCCACGGCAGTCATCGATGAGAAGTGGCGCTGAGCCCAGACAAGGGCGTCAAAGGGGCCTGGAGCGCCGCCTGGGGGCCCGGCCGGCGCTGTCCCGCGCCCCCGACACACACGCCCGGCCCCGCCCGCGGCGGTTCGTGTTCGGCCGCAGCCCCGGCTCCCATCTCTGTGCCTCCTGGGCGCAGTAATACACCGCCGCGTCCCGGAGCCGGGGCCCGAAGAGCCGCAGGACGCTGAACCGGCGGTTTGCCGCCACCGACAGCCGCCCCGGCGGGTCCACCAGCTCTTTGGAGCCTTGAAGAGTGCTCACGAGGAATGCGGGCCCTCTGCCCGGGAACTGACGGTACCACTGGATGAACTCGTAAACCCCGATGTTGGGGTGTGAGCAGTTGATGCTGATGCCGCTGTCCTCGGTGGTTTCTGCAAACGGGTCCTGCTGCATCTGGGCTCTGCCCACAGCCGCTGCTGACACAGGAGAAGAAAAGGACAAAGGTCGACAAAGATGGCCCAGATCCGATTTTCCACAGAAAGGGTCTGCAAGAATGGCAGAGAGACAGAGCCGGGCCGGTACAGACGGAGACAGGATCCACCAACAGGGATGGAGAGTGATCCCGGCATGGGTGGGAATTTGCAATGGACACGTGGAGAGAGAGGATGAAAGTCAGGGACATGGGTGGGTGAATGGAGAGAGGGAGAGGGGACCGGGGAGTTGAGGGTTCTACAGTGAAGGCTGGAGGGCTGAAATCCGAAGGAGAATAAACACTGAATGCAGAAGGGGGTGAGCAGATGTAGGGAATGACTGCGGCATGCAGGAAATCAAATTTGTACCTAAGGCTGTGAAGGAAGGAAGGGGAGAAATGGGGGACGTGGTGGAGAAATAGGGTGAGTAGGAGAAGGGGACTCGGAGAGTTTGCAAAGGGGATTAAGGGGTGGCAGAGAGTCAGGGAGGGGGAAGGAGGCGTGGAAGGAGCGGGAGAGGTTGGCGCTGGTGTCTCCTCGGAACAGCCCGGGCACTGCCGGCCCCTCGCCACCGCCGCCAGCCCCGCGTACCCAGGAGCACCGCGGCCAGGCCCGCCAGCGCCGCTGCCCGGCACCGCCGCATCCCGCCGCTCCGCCGACCGCGCCTCGCTGCCCACCGCCAGCCTCGGGTCCCGGGCTCGGTCGCGGCACCTCCCCTCCGCCACCTCAGCCCCTCCTCTCCTTCCCTCCCCTCCGCCAGCCCCGCCCCGGGACTGAGTCCTGCGGCGAGTCCGCTCGGAGGTCTGACCCGGCCTAAGGGTGCTCAGCGGCTCTGCGCGGGCAGAAGGTGGTCTCCCGAGAAAGGATTCCCCTAATCAGGAGGGACTGTCCTTGCAGCCTGGTGCCTCTTGGAATCACGTGGACATCGCCACCGTCTGGCTTCATGCCTCAGCAAGACATGACTAGGGTGTGCTTTCGATGGAAACGATGGGACCTCCTGGAAATTAACTGACCGCTCTGTGCGTGGTGGGAGGGTTATGGGGAGTTACTGACCTGAATCAAATTGTATAAATATCTGACATTAGGAATGGGAAAGTGGGGAAGACCCCGTAGTAACTCCTGGGATCAGTTGATTGGCTGAACCTGTCCTTTCCCCACAGGGATGCCCATTGTGTAAGAACTTTACCTTCTGCATGCTAAATAACTACCTCACTTCTGGCTGTGTAGTCAGGCTTGGTTTTGCAGACAGTCCCTATCACCGGCAATCTCTGAACTTTCTCCTGTCACAAACTTGCGTTTTGTATAATTAACATCTCCAGCGGGGATCTCATTTGTGTAAGGCTCCGGAGACTTGAAGATTTGAACTAAGGGATTTGACTCTGGGACGCTGTCGGTGGAGGTCCCTGAATATGTCAGGTGAATCACCCTGCAGGCCGGTGACTGTGCAGAGCATGGACAGGCTGGCTGGGCACAGGGGTCTCGTCATTCCTGGGGCACTGTTAGGCTGGGGAAATATAAAGGGCTTGAGGAAACCCCCGTGTAATTTGACAGTGTTGGCGTGCAGGACGAATATGGACAAGGAGGAGAAGCACGACACAATCCTTTAGACATAAACCATTGGCCAAGTCTAAGCCCAAGACTGGATCCAGGCTCACCCAGCCCCTCTGATACCTGAGCATCAGCTGGAAAGCAAAGGAGTCTTTTCTGAACCTTCTGACTCAACAGAAGGGTCTCTCTAGCACATCTTGTCCACCAGCTCAAGGCAACACGTTCCATGACACTGAGGTGCCCCATGCAATCGCTCCAGGATTGGTGCTGGTTTCAGTGTACATAAGGAATAAGCCCCTAACACATCTTTGCAGGTGCCTTGCACAACGGCTCATGATGGTGGAGCTCTGTGCAAGATATTATTTTTTTAATGTATTTATTTATTTAATAATTAAAGCACCAGCATGTGTTTAATCTGCCTGAAGGGGTAACAGAAACTTCCCTATATCCCTACTGTGGCTGCTGCAAGTGTGGCATGTCCAGGACACACAGTCCCTCGCTGCCAGGGGTGCTCATCTCTATGACTCCTCTCCCTGTTTAGGAGCTGAGGATGATCCTAGATCCCTCTCAGCTCCCCTGAGGAGACCATCAGGATCCCCGCGGAGTGGTTGTACGGTTCATTTGTATGTTTGGGTCTTGGCTTATTCATTTCAGACACTGAGAGCTCTTGGGTCTGGCTTCATGTACCTAACGAGTTCGGTGCTCCCAGGAATTTTCTGCCATCGGTGGTTTCACGGTTGAGAGCAAGCCCCTAGCAGCCTGGTTCCCAACAGGCTCTGCCCTTCTGTCAGGCTAAGCCAAGTGTCCAGAGCCACTGCGCCTGCCCCCTGTCAGAAAGAGGATCTTGCTGTGCAGAGTTCTCCGGGCACAGGGAAAGCAGCGCTGGCAGTGGAGAGTCGAGGGACCTTCTCTTCCTGTGTTATTGCACAGCTGCGGCAGCTCCCTGCACCAGGGTGTCTTGCCCAGCACAGAGGTACACGGCACTGTCGGAGAGCTCGACCTCCTGCAGCTTCAGGAGGCTGTATTTCCCTGTGGTGTTCAGCAGCGTGCTGAAGCGGCCACTCTGCTTGGAGCCAGCAACTGCCTGATACTGAGATGAGCTGTGGGGCTTGGTCTTTCTTCTGCTGGTACCAAGCCAAAGCTGAAGAGTAGGATGTTTGATACGTGCAAATTGTTTGAAAGGTGTCTCTCTCCTTCACTGTGACTTGTCCCTCGTGCTGGGTGACAGTGATCTGCCCCATGGTGCCTGCAAGAAAGGAAAGGTCATCAGCTCTGCAGGGAAAGGCTTCAGGAAGCAAACAAGGAATGGATACAAACCCAGGTGGTGAATGCTCCCTGCCCCTTGCCCGGCAGGAAAACACTGAAGCCTGGGGACCCAAAGAGGAAGAGCAGTTTTGGGCAGAATGGGACACCCTATTAATGTTAGTGAGATGAGAACTGCAAGGTCCCTGGGGCAGCTTGGACAAGAGATGCTACCTTGCGTTGGAAAGGGAGAAATGTGGGACTGCAGAGCCAGTTGTGATCTCCTTTGGTGACAGCGGGTGGATTATAACAGGTGGGCAGAGAGATGGATTAAAGGGGAGAGAAATGCAGGAGCAGCAGCGTGAGATATTTCTCCTTTCTCTCTCCTAATCCTGTTTGCAATAGGAAGGGCATCTGGAGAGACCTGGTGCAAAACCACAGCTGTGAGGTGGCGCTGCCAGCTTTTTCCTGTTATTCAGTAGTAGTTCTTGGCATGATCCTGCTAAGGCTGGCAAAAGGGAGAAGAAGAGGCATGTGCTTATAGAAGGGCAGGACTTACCCAGCAGTTGCCCCAAGAAAACAGTGGGGATGAGATAGCCGAGTTGCATGCCGAGATCAACCTGCCCGTTTGCTGAGAGAGAGAGAGTCGGGAAACCACCTCGCAGCCCCGAGACAACAGAGCTGCTGGAAACGGCTCTGGTGGGGGAGCAAAGGAAGAAGCGTGAAGCGTTGTTGCTCAGCTGCCTGGGAACAACGCCTCTCCCCCAGGTGCCCCAGAACAGGAGATGAACACTGCTGTGCAGCAGTCCAGGCTCTCTGGCTCCGGAGCCGCGTCGGGGGAATGCGCCGGGGCACGAGAGGGGCCTCGACGAGCCCGATGCCGGGGCCGGGAGGAGCAGCAGCGCCGCCTCGCGGGCCCGGTCGCAACTGTCCCCCTCCTCCCCGACTACACGCCCGACCCCGCCCGCGGTGGTTTTGGCTCGGCCGCAGCCCCGGCTCCTCTCTCCGTGCTTGTTTGGGCGCAGTAATACACCGCGGCGTCCCCGCGCCGGGGCTGGGCGAGCCACAGGACGCTGGACCGGCGATCTGCCGCCACCGACAGCTGCCCCGGCGGGTCCACCACCTCTTTCAAACCTCTGTGTGCGCTCACGAGGAATGTGGGGGCTCTGCCCGGGAGCTGGCGGTACCAGTGGATTAAGTCTGAATTGGGTAAGTTGGGGTGTGAGCAGTTGATGCTGATTCCCGTGTGCTCGGTGGTCTCTGCAGACGGGTCCTGCTGCACCTGGGCTCTGCCCACAGCCACTGCCGACACAGGAGAAGGAAAGGACAAACGTTGTCAAAGATCACCGAGATCTCATTTTCCCTCACAAAGGGTTAGCAAGAGCGGCAGTGAGACAGAACCGGACCGGAACAGATGGGAACACGCGCCCATCAACAGGGATGGAGAACAAAAGCTTAACGAACAGGGGTTGCGTGGATGTAGGGTGTAAGCGTGGAATGCAGGAAATCAAACTTGTGCCTCCAGAAGCAAAGGAAACAGAGGGAGAAACGAGAGAGGGGTCTCAGAGCAGGAAGAGGAGCTGAGGATGGCAGATGAAGGGAGAGATGTGTCAGAAGCTGAGGGGATGAATGGATTAAAGAGCAGATCAGGAGAGTGAGTGTTACAGCTCAGGACAGAGGGTTGTATTCAGGGCAATAAGAAGCGCTGAATGCCCAGGGGAAGGAGAGGGTGCGTGGAAAAGCAGGCGTACATGGAAGCAGGCTGGTAGCGCCAGAGGCAGTGGAGAAATAGGGCGAGCGGGAAGAGGGGACTCGGAGGGTTTGCAAAGGGGGACGAGGGGTGTCAGAGAGTCAGGGAGGGGGAAGGAGGCGTGGAAGGAGCGGGAGAGGTTGGCGCTGGTGTCTCCTCGGAACAGCCCGGGCACTGCCGGCCCCCGCCACCGCCGCCAGCCCCGCGTACCCAGGAGCACCGCGGCCAGGCCCGCCAGCGCCGCTGCCCGGCACCGCCGCATCCCGCCGCTCCGCCGACCGCGCCTCGCTGCTCGCCACCAGCCCCGGCTCCCGGCTCCCGGCTCCCGGCTCCCGGCTCCGGTCGCGGCACCTCCCCTCCGCCACCTCAGCCCCTCCTCTCCTTCCCTCCCCGCCGCCAGCCCCGCCCCCGCTCTGGATCTCGCCCGGCCAAGGGGCGCTCAGCGGCTCGGCGCGGGCTGAAAGTGGTCCCCTGGGAAAGAGGTTCCCCTAACCAGGAAGGACTGTCCTTGCAGCCTGGTACATCTTGGAAGCACGTGGGCAAACTTGTGTTTTGTATAATTAACATCTTCAGCGGGGATCTCATTTGTGTAAGGCTCCGGAGACTTGAAGATTTGAACTAAGGGATTTGACTCTGGGACGCTGTCGGTGGAGGTCCCTGAATGTGTCAGGTGAATCACCCTGCAGGCCGGTGACTGTGCAGAGCATGGACAGGCTGGCTGGGCACAGGGGTCTCGTCATTCCTGGGGCACTGTTAGGCTGGGGAAATATAAAGGGCTTGAGGAAACCCCCCTTGTAATTTGACAGTGTTGGCGTGCAGGACGAATATGGACAAGGAGGAGAAGCACGACACAATCCTTTAGACATAAACCATTGGCCAAGTCTAAGCCCAAGACTGGATCCAGGCTCACCCAGCCCCTCTGATACCTGAGCATCAGCTGGAAAGCAAAGGAGTCTTTTCTGAACCTTCTGACTCAACAGAAGGGTTTCTCTAGCACATCTTGTCCAGCAGCTCAAGGCAACAACACGTTCCATGACACTGAGGTGCCCCATGCAATCGCTCCAGGATTGGTGCTAGTTTCAGTGTGCATAAGGAATAAGCCCCTAACACATCTTTCCAGGTGCCTTGTAGAACAGCTCATGATGGTGGAGCTCTGTCCAAGATATTATTTTTTAATGTATTTATTTATTTAATAATTAAAGCACCAGCATGTGTTTAATCTGCCTGAAGGGGTAACAGAAACTTCCCTATATCCCTACTGTGGCTGCTGCAAGTGTGGCATGTCCAGGACACACAGTCCCTCGCTGCCAGGGGTGCTCATCTCTATGACTCCTCTCCCTGTTTAGGAGCTGAGGATGATCCTAGATCCCCCCAACTCTCCTGAAGGATTATCAGGAGCCCAGCGGAGTGGTTGTACAGTTCATTTGTATGTTGGGGTCTTGGCTTATTCATTTCAGACACTGAGAGCTCTTGGGTCTGGCTTCATGTACCTAACGAGTTCGGTGCTCCCAGGAATTTTCTGCCATCGGTGGTTTCACGGTTGAGAGCAAGCCCCTAGCAGCCTGGTTCCCAACAGGCTCTGCCCTTCTGTCAGGCTAAGCCAAGTCCAGAGCCACTGCGCCTGCCCCCTGTCAGAAAGAGGATCTTGCTGTGCAGAGTTCTCTGAGCACAGGGAAAGCAGCGCTGGCAGTGGAGAGTCGAGGGACCTTCTCTTCCTGTGTTATTGCACAGCTGCGGCAGCTCCCTGCACCAGAGTGTCTTGCACAGCACAGAGGTACACGGCACTGTCGGAGAGCTCGACCTCCTGCAGCTTCAGGAGGCTGTATTTCCCTGTGGTGTTCAGCAGCGCGCTGAAGCGGCCACTCTGCTTGGAGCCAGCACCTGCCTGATATGAGATGAGCAGTGGGGCTTGGTCTTTCTTCTGCTGGTACCAATATAAGCCATAAAAGTTAGGACTCTGGTAAGTGCAGGTGGTCTGGAAGGTTTCTTTCTCCTTTACTTTGGTTTCTTCTTGCTGGGTGACAGTGATCTGCCCCAAGGTGCCTGGAAGAAAGCAGGAATGGAACAGGTTGCCCAAGGGAGTGAGACATGCTCCACCCCTCACAGTGTTCAAGTCCAGGGCGGACACAGCCTCAGGCAACATGGTCTGGTGCGAGGCATCCCTTCCTATGGCACGGGTGTTGGAACCAGATGATCTTAAGGTGCTTTCCAACACAAACCATTTTGTGATTCTATGATTCCATGAATCTATGACCATGCAGGGAAGTGCTCTGAGATGCAATATAAGAGCGGCTGCAAGGTACTGGTGGAGAAGGGTCCCTGTGCCCTGCTCTCCACCTAAGCCACATTAATGGGAAGAGCAACACAATGTCTTGTGACATGAGGTTGAGACCTCAGCTTGGCATGGATCCTACAGCACAAAAATGCCAATTACCCCCCACACGGATACCCCCGTAGAAGAGCTGTGCTTTCAGGTATGTCTTTGGTGGCTGCTCTCATGCTGCCTGCAGTCTCCAGGGAACAGCTGCCTGTAGTGCCTGGCCCTCCTCTGCTGGCTCCAGGACACCTCCAGCAGCGTGAGGGGCAGATCAGCAGCAAGAGGCAGAGGGAGGTGGAGAGCTGACAAGAGAAAAGGAGGGCAAAGGCTCTAAGCTGGTCAGGGGAGGAGATGTTTCTTCTCTGTCTCATCTTTTCTCTGTCAGCTGTATCAGCATCTTGAGCAAGAATGTGCAAAACAGCCGTGTGTGCTGATGTTTCCAACATTTGCCCATCAAGAGCAGCTCCCTGCAAAGAACTGTCGAGGGGGTGAGGGTCTTTGGGAAGAAGAGGATTCATCCTGTCAGTTAAAGCCAATGCTTACCCAGAGGTTTCCTCAGGAAGGCAGCAAGGATGAGGTACTCAAGGAGCATGCTGAGACCAAGCTTCCTGCCTGTGTGAGAGAGAGTCAGAAACCCACACGTCCCCACCAAGAGCCCCCGAGAGAGTGGGGCTGTCAGAAGTGAGACTAAAAGGGGAACAGCAAATGAAAAGGGGAGGAGAAAATGCTGCTGCTGCTTAGCACAGCTGAAATGCCTGTGCTGTGGTCTTCCCTCCTCCAGTAATGACACGTCTTGCTTTTGCAGATGCCACCTTCTGCCATTCCACTGAGAGTCCCTCCTTAGCTGATGCCTGTGTCGTCTCCCACCACCCTCAAACCCTTATCTGGAACAGGTCGGAGACCTCCACAACTACCCTACAGCGACCACCAGGGATGGCCTTGATCTTATCAGACTTTGGGAGTATTTTACTTGTAAAGTGGAGAATACCCAGACCTGCAGCAATAGGCATGGTATCCAGCTTCGGTTTTGTCTCCCATGCACACATGTTGTGTGAGCAGGCTGAATGTCCAAAAAAGACCTTGCAGCTTGGACCCCAGCAGACCCTCTCTTTTTCCTGTAATGACAACACAATCAGTTGAACTACTTCTGCCCAACCCACAAAAGCCCCAAAGCTCTCTGCTGACACGAAAGCTGCCAGTGTTGCCTGGGGCCTCCTTTACCTTCTTAGCAGTGGGCTCTCCAGGACTTGCCTATAGTTGTCGGGGCACAGAGGCAGGGAGCTGGCCGGTGGGGTCCTGATGCTCAGAGTGTGGGGGGAGGCTGTGCTTCCTCCTGTGCCTGTCTGTACCCGAGGGCGTGTTTGTGCCTGTGTGTTTGCGTTCATGTGTGCATTTGCAACTGCACACGGGAGAGGGAGTGCCTGCCGGTGTGTGTAAGCAATTGCATTTCTGTGTGCCTATTCTGCACATGTTTGTGAACACTCACGTATTTGCAGGTGAGCATGTAAGTATGTGTGTTGTCAGTGTGCAGGTGTGTTTCCTTCTGGGCAGCGTACTGCCCTGTTTGGAACAGGTTTGTCAAATCCAGGAGGAATCAGCTGCCCAGGCAAGAGGGAGGCTCCAGAGGTGTGCTGGGATAAATCCTCTGTGCCTGTTGGTGTCAGAGGAATAGAATCAATTGCTGCTTGCGAGGCAAGGTACCCACTTTGCCCCAGACAAAAGTCTGGGCCTGCCAGGGCTGAGGAGAAGGTGTTGGCCACTCCAGAGAGAATGTGGCAGAGCTCTGACAAACATGTCTGGTTTGTTGGAATGGACCTTTGCCATGTAAGGGCTGATGCCAATTGCAACTCATCCTATCTCCGGTAAATTCCTGGGTGTACTGCTGTCTTAATCGCACCATTCCTAATTGCTTAACTCGAATGCCAAGGACCTGGTGAAGTTAGGAACAACCCTGAATGTTATCTTTGGTTGTGTCCTCAGGAAGGGAAAAAGCACTGGGTGGGAGCTACTGATGTGTTTGCACAGAGAGGTAAGGTATGATGGTACACCACTAAGCTGGGCATCTCTCTGCAGCGTTTGGGTTCAGTTTATCCACGGCACCACAAAATGCCTGTGCTGCGTCCTCAAGTGAAAGAGCTACAGCTGTCACTTGGCCTTCGCAGACGGCAGAAAGAGCTCAGCATCCTCGGTAAGAGGAGAACAAGCCTGGCACAGGCTGGATGGGAATCTGTGCCCCCTGCGGTGCATTTCTGAGACACTGCTGGCAGGCCTTTACAGAGAAGACGGTGGATGCCACGCTCGCCAGAATGCTCCGAGCCCGTCCTGGAGAACCAAAAAGAGCCTTTTGGGAAGCACCCGATTCCCCTCCCTTCCCTGCCGAACCCGTACCAAGCGGGGCTCTTTGCTGTGCCCACGAGCACAGACCCACGGCAGTCATCGATGAGAAGTGGCGCTGAGCCCAGACAAGGGCGTCAAAGGGGCCTGGAGCGCCACCTGGGGGCCCGGCCGGCGCTGTCCCGCGCCCCCGACACACACGCCCGGCCCCGCCCGCGGCGGTTCGTGTTCGGCCGCAGCCCCGGCTCCCATCTCTGTGCCTCCTGGGCGCAGTAATACACCGCCGCGTCCCGGAGCCGGGGCCCGAAGAGCCGCAGGACGCTGAACCGGCGGTTTGCCGCCACCGACAGCCGCCCCGGCGGGTCCACCAGCTCTTTGGAGCCTTGAAGAGTGCTCACGAGGAATGCGGGCCCTCTGCCCGGGAACTGACGGTACCACTGGATGAACTCGTAAACCCCGATGTTGGGGTGTGAGCAGTTGATGCTGATGCCGCTGTCCTCGGTGGTTTCTGCAAACGGGTCCTGCTGCATCTGGGCTCTGCCCACAGCCGCTGCTGACACAGGAGAAGAAAAGGACAAAGGTCGACAAAGATGGCCCAGATCCGATTTTCCACAGAAAGGGTTTGCAAGAATGGCAGAGAGACAGAGCCGGGCCGGTACAGACGGAGACAGGATCCACCAACAGGGATGGAGAGTGATCCCGGCATGGGTGGGAATTTGAAATGGACACGTGGAGAGAGAGGATGAAAGTCAGGGACATGGGTGGGTGAATGGAGAGAGGGAGAGGGGACCGGGGAGTTTAGGGTTCTACAGTGAAGGCTGGAGGGCTGAAATCCGAAGGAGAATAAACACTGAATGCAGAAGGGGGTGAGCAGATGTAGGGAATGACTGCGGCATGCAGGAAATCAAATTTGTACCTAAGGCTGTGAAGGAAGGAAGGGGAGAAATGGGGGACGTGGTGGAGAAATAGGGTGAGTAGGAGAAGGGGACTCGGAGAGTTTGCAAAGGGGATTAAGGGGTGGCAGAGAGTCAGGGAGGGGGAAGGAGGCGTGGAAGGAGCGGGAGAGGTTGGCGCTGGTGTCTCCGCGGAACAGCCCGGGCACTGCCGGCCCCCGCCACCGCCGCCAGCCCCGCGTACCCAGGAGCACCGCGGCCAGGCCCGCCAGCGCCGCTGCCCGGCACCGCCGCATCCCGCCGCTCCGCCGACCGCGCCTCGCTGCCCACCGCCAGCCTCGGGTCCCGGGCTCAGTCGCGGCACCTCCCCTCCGCCACCTCAGCCCCTCCTCTCCTTCCCTCCCCTCCGCCAGCCCCGCCCCGGGACTGAGTCCTGCGGCGAGTCCGCTCGGAGGTCTGACCCGGCCTAAGGGTGCTCAGCGGCTCTGCGCGGGCAGAAGATGGTCTCCCGAGAAAGGATTCCCCTAATCAGGAGGGACTGTCCTTGCAGCCTGGTGCCTCTTGGAATCACGTGGACATCGCCACCGTCTGGCTTCATGCCTCAGCAAGACATGACTAGGGCGTGCTTTCGATGGAAACGATGGGACCTCCTGGAAATTAACTGACCGCTCTGTGCGTGGTGGGAGGGTTATGGGGAGTTACTGACCTGAACCAAATTGTATAAATATCTGACATTAGGAATGGGAAAGTGGGGAAGACCCCGTAGTAACTCCTGGGATCAGTTGATTGGCTGAACCTGTCCTTTCCCCACAGGGATGCCCATTGTGTAAGAACTTTACCTTCTGCATGCTAAATAACTACCTCACTTCTGGCTGTGTAGTCAGGCTTGGTTTTGCAGACAGTCCCTATCACCGGCAATCTCTGAACTTTCTCCTGTCACAAACTTGTGTTTTGTATAATTAACATCTCCAGCGGGGATCTCATTTGTGTAAGGCTCCGGAGACTTGAAGATTTGAACTAAGGGATTTGACTCTGGGACGCTGTCGGTGGAGGTCCCTGAATATGTCAGGTGAATCACCCTGCAGGCCGGTGACTGTGCAGAGCATGGACAGGCTGGCTGGGCACAGGGGTCTCGTCATTCCTGGGGCACTGTTAGGCTGGGGAAATATGAAGGGCTTGAGGAAACCCCCCTTGTAATTTGACAGTGTTGGCGTGCAGGACGAATATGGACAAGGAGGAGAAGCACTACACAATCCTTTAGACATAAAACTTTGATCAAGTCTAAGCCCAAGACTGGATCCAGGCTCACCCAGCCCCTCTGATACCTGAGCATCAGCTGGAAAGCAAAGGAGTCTTTTCTGAACCTTCTGACTCAACAGAAGGGTTTCTCTAGCACATCTTGTCCACCAGTTTAAGGCGACCACTCATTCCAGGACACTGAGGTGCCCCATGTAGATAATCCCAGGACTGGTGCTAGTGCCAGTGTACATAAGGAGTCGGCTCCTAACACATCTTTGCAGGTGCCTTGTAGAATGGCTTATGATGGTGGAGCTCTGTCCAAGACTTTCTTTCTTTCTTTCTTTCTTTCTTTCTTTCTTTCTTTATTTATTAGAATTTAAACACCAGCATTGTGCTTAATCTGCCTGAAGGGGTAACAGAAGTTTCCTTACTGTATTCTGCTGCAAATCTGGCATGTCACAGACAGGGAGTCCCTTGCTGCCAGAGGAACTCCTCATTACAACACCACTCCCTGTGTAGGAGCTGAAAATAGATCATAGAGCCTCCCAACTCAAACCCTCCCTCCTTGTGTTATTGCACAGCTGGGGCAGCTCCCTGCACCAGGGTGTCTTGCCCAGCACAGAGGTACACGGCACTGTCGGAGAGCTCGACCTCCTGCAGCTTCAGAAGGCTGTATTTCCCTGTGGTGTTCAGCAGAGTGGTGAAACGGCCGTTCTGCTTTGAGCCAGCAACTGCCTGATAGGAGATGAGCAGTGGGGCTTGGTCTTTCTTCTGCTGGTACCAAAGCAAGGCATCAAAGCTGACACTCTGGTAAGTGCAGCTGGTCTGGAAAGTGTCTCTCTCCTTTACTGTGACTTGTCCTTCTTGCTGAGTCTGTCCCATTGTTCCTGGAAGAAAACAGGAGGCAGTGACTGTGCAGCGAAGTGCTCCAAGATGCGAAACGAGCGGCTGCGAAGTGTTGGAGGAGAAGGGTACCTGTGCAACACAATATCTCAATATCTTGGGACAGGAGATTAAGACCTCAGCTCAGCGTGGATCTCAGAGCTAAATAACATCAATTATCCCCCAAAGGGATACAGCTGAGAGGAGAGCTCTCTTATAGGAGCTGTGCTTTCAGGCAGGTCTTTGGTGGCTGCTCTCATGCTGCCTGCGGTCTCCAGGGAACAGCTGCCTGTAGTGCCTGGCCCTCCTCTGCTGGCTCCAGGACACCTCCAGCAGCGTGAGGGGCAGAGGGAGATGGAGAGCTGACAAGAGAAAAGGAGGGCAAAGGCTCTAAGCTGGTCAGGGGAGGAGATGTTCCTTCTCTGTCTCATCTTTTCTCTGTCAGCTGTATCAGCATCTTGAGCAAGAATGTGCAAAACAGCCGTGTGTGCTGATGTTTCCAACATTTGCCCATCAAGAGCAGCTCCCTGCAAAGAACTGTCGAGGGGGTGAGGGTCTTTGGGAAGAAGAGGATTCATCCTGTCAGTTAAAGCCAATGCTTACCCAGAGGTTTCCTCAGGAAGGCAGCAAGGATGAGGTACTCAAGGAGCATGCTGAGACCAAGCTTCCTGCCTGTGTGAGAGAGAGTCAGAAACCCACACGTCCCCACCAAGAGCCCCCGAGAGAGTGGGGCTGTCGGAAGTGAAACTAAAAGGGGAACAGCAAATGAAAAAGGGAGGAGAAAATGCTGCTGCACCCCGCGCCCCCCTCCCCGCCTGCAGTGCGACCTTTGGCCATGGGACGGCAGCACCCGCTCACTTACTCGGTACCTCTGAGGCAGCGGCGTGAGCATCCGCCGCTCCTCAGTCCGGTTTACAGCCTCCGGGGGCAAGCACCTATTTACGGTGGGACAGGGCCGCCTCTTCTCTGCCCCTATCCCACGCGTACCCCGGCTCCGGCAGTCGTTGCCTCCGTATCGGAAACCATTTCAGTCCTTTGCCTTTGACGACATCACTAGCCTGGCGGCTGTTCTGGCCATGCTTCTCAGCTCCCTTACCTAGGGAGTAAACGGAGCATGCAGACCCTGTGGTTGTTTCTACCCGGAGAAGGCTCTAGCCATAGCTGTATCCTATTGCACGGGGCATCACTGTTGTGAGACTGACGGCAGCAAGTCCACAAGTGCTACAGACAGATTCAATGAATTAAAAAACCCAAATCAGAAGTCAACACCCAAAGCCAAATGAGACTGAGAGCTGCTTTGCGCAGATGGGGAGCAATGTTCTGCTGGAAAAAGCAGGTCCAAGCACAGCCAATGCAAGGGGCTGACCCACAAATGAGCAGTACATGGGTGATCCTTGGGCTTTGGTGTGGTGCTGACACCTTTCTTCGCCTCTGTTCATTCAGTTCTCTGCGCTCCCAATCCTGCAAGACTTCCTATCCAGGACTTTTGTGACTTGAACCCTTGACTGTGTTGCCATAAAGACTGCAAAAAGACCTTTAAATTCATCCCCCCCCCCCCAAAAAAAAGGCACAAAATGAGAAAACCTGCCCCAAACAGCATCTCATTACTTTAGTAACAGCCGTTTACATAGGTACACACAACCCTAAAAAACAAAGGGAGGACAGAACAATTGCAAAACCCAAACAGTCGCAGCCCCCGCAGCCCCTGTCTCGCAGGCTGCAGAGGATGGTGCCATGTCTCTTGCTTGCCCTCTGATCTTCTTTGATCCTCCTCTATTGCCGTGCTGAGACGGCCGCCCCAGAGCAACCACTGTCCTTGGCGGCTGTCCACATACACTCTGCCCACCCGAGACCCCGTCCATACATGCTCCAATGCCCCCCTCTTGGGATGAATCCCTCTATAAACAGATGCAGAAAGCCACCACAGTGTTCTTCCAAGGCTTCCAATGGCACAGCAGACCATGGGTGAGGAGGTGGCTGTGCTGACCCGCTCCCCACAGTGAATTCACAAAGGAAGTTAAGGACCCCACTGGGCAGCATCAGCCAAGCGGAGTCCCGGGGCGAATCCGGCCGGGCTGGAGGGAGGGATGGAAGGAGGGAGGCGGTGCGTAGAGCGGCTCCCAGGGCGCATGAGCGAGGGATGCAGCAGGCTGTCGGGACGCGGCCGCCGAGGAGCTGCTCTGCGACCTGCGGGCGCGGGCCGGCAGCACCGCACGGGCTCGCACTCGGGCTCGTACCCGCAGGTAACGGTTGCCCGGCGGCAGCGCTGCTCCCGACGCGCGGCGCGGCTCCGTACCTGCAGAGGACCGGCGCGGCGCCATTATGCAGCCGGGCGGGGCTGGGCCGGGCTCTGATGCAGCCTTTCGGGGCGCGGGCCCCGGCGTGGTGGGAGCCTGCGGGTCCGCTGGGGTTCGCCGGCGGCTCTGGCCGAGGGTCCGGGGCTGTGCTTGGCAGAAGCGCTGCGGAGCCCTCCGAGTGGCGGAGATGGGGCCGGAAAGGTGCCCGCCGAGCGCGGCCGCTGCTGGGGACGCAGGTCTGGAAGAGGACGTATCGCGGGCCGGCATGCGGGGGCAGCGGGCCGGGCCGTAACCTCGCTCCGTGCCCGTCGGGTCTGCGGCTGGGTAGTGAGCAGGGTCGGCCGCGCTTCCCTTGCCGCCGGTGTCCGAGCTCGGTGGAGCACACTGAAAGCTCCTGCGGGGCGGGGGAGCCCTGCCTGGCAAGGAGCATCCTTCATTGCATGTATCTCAGTGACAGGAGAAAACAGGGATAAAAGCATCGAATGGAATGACTGGGTGTTGGAAGTAGCCTTTTGTTGTAGCATCCTTCGTACCTGTGACCAAGGTTGACACTCCTATTAGCTCTAATGATTTGCATGTAATTGTAGCGTGGTCTGCATCAGAATGCCAGGGGGATGTAAATGCCTTTGAGGTGTGCTTTGGGAAGCCCCAGAACATCTTGTCATGGCAGCATCTTCCTGCCTGTTCGCTGTGTTTCTGTGCTTGTGGTGGTTTATTGATGCTTTTAGATGTCCATTCTGCAGCACGCATTTTCTGGCTTTTCAGACAGTTACTTGGGCCTTCTAAAACTGGCTGTCTTGAGAATAGAAAAGGCAAGCTTGTGCTCTCTTCAGCATGGGCTTCACCCAAGATACCATCTGGTTATTAGATAACAGTCTTTTTTGTGTGCTTATTTGCATAGCAGAGTAACTGCAGGGCTCTTCCTGATGCAGGGTAAACACTTGAGAGAAAGATGTACTAGGAATTTACTCGTTTTACATGCGTGCCATATTTCTTTCCTTTCCATGCTTGAGTTCAGGTGTTATCTTTGCTCGTTTCAGGACTGCCTCTGAATCACAGTCCAGAAAGAAGAAACAATCGAGTTGATTTCAGTTGAACGGTTGTTTCTGAGGTTAAAAACGAGGCCATGCCAGTGCTTTCGGAAGACTCAGGTAACTGATCTGCATGCTTTCCCATGCCAGTGACTGAAATCTTGTGTTTGTGTTTAGCACAGGAATTAACTGAAATTGGAGTTAATTAAATTGGAGTTAATTAAAATAGGATTAAGGTAGTTCAAGTAGGCTTCTTAGTAACTGCCTGCAAGAACACAAGGAAGGTGGAGTATAAAAGGTGGAAATGAGTCAAGCTAGTCACATTTCAGGAAGTGCCTGGTTTTATAAGTACTTTGTGGAGCCCCTGAATATGTGTAAGTAGTCGGTAGTCAGGCTCCTATGGGTAACCTTGGACCCCTCGGTATAACACTGGCTTCTACGCCTGCTTATTAAAGATCAGCCCTTATGTCTCTGTTGCTTGCTCTGCTCCTTCTTCGTATTTTCTGGATAGGTGTTGTTAAGCTTTGTTAATATTCTTCCTTTTGACTTTAAAAGACAGGGATTCAATTTAAGGCTTGCTAGCCAGCTTCTGAGTGTGCTACTCAGGGTGAAGTCATAGCTGCTGCTGATACTGAGTTTTAAAGCAGAAGTGACTTTGAGTCTCTTGCATCCAAATGCACTCTAAAATAGCTAAAATAGGCAGAATTTAGCTGCTTCTTCCCCCCCCCCCCCCCCCCAGTGATTACTAGGCTGGTAGTGTTAAGTCTGCAATAGGAGATCCTGTGAGCCATGCTATCTACAAAGCTTCTGTTCTGCCCTCAATTTGCATTTAGGATTGCATGAAACTTTGGCCCTTTTGACGTCTCAGCTTAGACCAGATTCAAATCATAAAGAGGAAATGGGATTCCTTAGGGATGTCTTCAGTGAAAAGAGTCTCAACTACCTGATGAAGGTAAATGTTCATTTATGAACATGTGTTCCTTACAGGTTACTTGTTCTCTCTTCCCTTGGTTGATCAACTGTTTACGATGCTAAAGCTCTCTGGTTTTTATTTTAGGAAGTCTGTGCTGACCAAAGCATGCAAAAGCACAAACATTAAGAACATTCACTACCAATTAACATATCTTATTTAGAAAAACAGCCCGTTTGTGCCTGGATTGCCAAAATGCAGATATCGAAATATCTAATACCTGTATCTAAAAAGCAGTGTGAAATGGCTTCATTTTTTCCCTTGCACTGCTGAAGTTTGAACAGATTTTCTGGCTGTCTGCGAAACTTGAGCAAAAGAGAACTGAAGGACTTCTAAGCAAAGCACAATAACCTCGAGAGAAGGGGTTCTGCCACTTACCTCAGGAAAATCCTATTCCTTAAGTATAAAAATGTTCCAGTGTAGGTATATTCAGGAAGTTTTGTATCTCTCTGTAGTAATATACTTGAATAATCTTTTCCAGATTCATGAAAAACTCCGTCATTATGAAAGGCAGAGTCCAACTCCTGTTTTACACAGTGCAGCAGGATTAGTTGAAGATGTGAGTAAAAGTTTTTGTCTCCTTATTTTCCTGTTATCTAAGCCAGCTTTTCTAACATATTGCAGCTTTGGACTGTGCTACATGGGGATGTGTTTCTCATCTTCCCCAGATCTTTGGAATCTGTTGGCTAGTTTCACTCATGATTGATCAAGGAAATGAGAGCTTAAAAATACGTCATTAAATGTCCAGTGAAGGCAGACACACAACAGAAGAGTGTTATTAATGGCCTTCATAAGGGAGAGGCTGAAAAAAGCATTCAGTCCTTTCTTGACAGTAGACTATCCCAGCTAAGCATTCAGTCTTAAACCCATTACCCAGGCAGCGTTGCTTTTCACCTAGAATGGTTTGGATTGGAAGGGACCTTGAAGAGTGATGTAGTCTAACCAGGGGCAGGGCCACCATTCACTAGCTCACATTGCTCAAAGCCCTGTGGAACCCGACTTCAAACATGTCCAGCAGTGGGCCATCCACAACTTCTCTGGATCCAGCAGCTCCCCACCCTCAAAGGTGCGATCAGTGCATGCTGCTTTGAAGGATGATAGAAGTTAGCAACACCAGAAACACTTGCAAATATCTGATCTCGTTTGGTGGACTCCTTTAATTTTGAGGTTAATCTTTATTTTAAAGGTAATAGAAGAATTGCAGACTGCACCAGTGAGTCATGAAGAAAAAGAGCTGCTTCAGTTGTTGTCAACACCGCATCTCAGGGTAAAAACACACCAGAGACCTGAATCTGATCAAATGTGTTCTGTTTGGAGAAATTACATTGCAGAGTCCCTAAGAGAAAGGAGAAACCTCCTGCATGCTGTAGTTCTATTCTGCTGTGACTTCTTGCAGAGGCTTTAGGATGCAAAGGGGATTGAGAAGATGCAGGGTAGGCCTTTCATGCATAATGCACATAGTTGTCTTCCCTCCTGTCCTTAGTATTTCTGAGGGAGCAGAAAAGCAGAGGATACCACTTCTCACCTCCATTCTGTGGGCTTATTTAGGTTGAGTTGTTATTGCCCAGTTTTACTTCAAGCATCAACATACACCAAAATCTAGTTCCCATGATAGGTAAGATAATTGCTGCATCTTTTTTTGTGTTTGCATTTATGGTGAGAGTGGGAAGGGAGAAGTTCAGCTTTCCTGTAATGTTGGGAGCAGGAGAACTGGAAACTGTAATATGACCCCATTACATTACTGTTCCTTATTTCCTTTATGCAGGCAATGCTTTTAGTACACGACACCGTAGCGCAGAAGAACTTTGACCCCGTCCTTCCACCTCTGCCGGATAACTTTGATGATGATTTTGATGAGGAATCGGTGAAAATTGTTCGGCTAGTGAAGAATCAGGAACCCCTGGTATATATAACATAACCTACCTCTGGTCAGAGAGCTCTGTCTTGCAAAAGTGTTATTGTGAGTACGGAAGAGATCCTTGAAGATGATGTCAAATAGTCTGTTTCATTTCAGGGAGCTACCATCAGAAGAGATGAGCACACAGGAGCAGTGATCGTCGCCAGGATCATGCGAGGTGGCGCAGCTGATCGCAGCGGTAAATTGCTGAACAAAAGGGGACTTAAAATGCATTTGTAAAGATTTTTAACATTTCCAAACTTTTGCATGCACACATGTACCATACACACATCCCTAGAATCATAGGATCGTAGAATAGTTACGGTTGGAAAGGACCTTAAGATCATCCAGTTCCAACCCCCCTGCCATGGGCAGGGACACTTCGCACTAAACCATGCCACCAAAGGCTCTGTCCAACCTGGCCTTGAACACCGCCAGGGATGGAGCATCCACAGCTGCCCTGGGCAACCCATTCCAGTGCCTCACCACCCTTACAGTAAAGAATTTCTTCCTTGTATCCAGTGCTAATCTTTTACTAAATCTGATGGTGATTCATTCCAAACCCAGCCTTTTGGATATGGGTCTTTAATGTATGTGTCTAGACTATGTTGTAAAAAAGAAGATAACAGCCTATCAAAGTCATAATAGGCAACTGTTGGCTGTTGGGTCTGAATTAGTGTGCGGGCTCTCTGTGTCAGTGGAGGGAGATGAACGTTGCTGGAGAACAAATTATCCCAACAAGCTTTAGGATGAGATAGGTCACTGCTGAAATTGCCTTTCTTCTTTATTGACTCTAAAGGGAGCCTCCATTGGAAGCTTACTTGATAACTGCACTTCTGGTGTCTAGTGGCAGGAGAGACTTCTGTGCGTAGCTGCCATTCAGTGTGCTCTCAGGAGCCACGGGGTTAATTCATGAAGTATGTATCATTCCATTGTCTAGAAGGTGCTCCATCCCTGGCAGTGTTCAAGGCCAGGCTGGACAGAGCCTTGCGTGACGTGGTGTAGGATGAGGCATCCCTGCCCATAGCAGGGGGTTGGAAGTGGATGATCTTAAGGTCCTTTCCAACCCAAATCATTCATTGATTCTATGATTTTGTTAAAAAAAAGCTGAATTGGCCTTACATAAGATTTATAGACTCTAAGCTTCATGCACTGTTTTTAACATTTAAGTAGTGTAATCCCAAAATTACTGTCATTAAAAAGTATTAGGTTAATTACAGCTTTCTTCTTGATCGTTGTCAGTCTTCAGATTAGTGTAATCTGATAAATGTATTGGGAAATGACTGGAGTGTGCACTTGGCATCTCTGTATTTCATCAGTAATTAATTTAATTAGATACGCTTTCCTTTAGAATAGCTGCTAGGAAAAAATACCAACAGAGATGGGAGAAGTAGGTACAAGCTTTAGAAGAAAGAAAACGAGGGGTTTTACCTTTAATCTAGTGTCTTGGTTCATTCAATGTATCATGTCTTGTTTTCTGTTTGCTTTGCTGAGTAATTGTTCTGTCAGTTGCCTGTAGTTGTAGACCACAAGTACAACATTTCTTACTGAACTGGATCCTTACTGAACTGGATCAGCAAACCTAGCACTTGGAAGGGCATTTTCATGACTTGTTAAAAAATAACATCCAACATTCTTTCTGGGCCTGTGTCCTGTTGATATGTCAGTTGACAGCCATGATTCTTGCCTCTATAGTCAGTGTGTCTTCCGACTCCACAAGATTCGATTGTCCTCATGGAAGTATTCCAGTTCCTTGTTCTTAGTGCTGATCCAAATATAGATTTGCAGTGATTTTTCCAGAGTCTCTTGCCACATATTCTCTGTGGTCTCCTATGAGACTGCTGCGTGAAAACAAAATACCATGTGGAATAAGGGTGGGAGACTTCGGAACTCGTTGCAAACAAGGCACTTAGCTCTAACAGGAAATCCATTAAGCTGGGGAAGGGAGGAGAGGAGGTACATGCTGTTGACTTAGACTAGACATCAGAAGAGTGCTGCTTTCCATTCTGTAGACTTATTTTAATTTACCTACCATCTTTCCAGGTCTTGTCCATGTTGGAGATGAGCTAAGAGAAGTCAATGGTATTACTGTGCTTCACAAACGACCGGAAGAAATAAGTCAGATTTTGGTCTGCACTGATTTTCATTTCAAGATCTTTTGTGTTGGGGTGCTGTAGTAATTACAATAGACAATGGAATTTAACCAAGAGTTTCAAATATGCATAGAGCTAAAAGACTGCAATCCCTGCTTGTCTTTTGTGTTAAGAGTTTTTCTTTTCCCAGTATAGTAGTCTTTCCCTTTTGACATCAGAAACTTGTCGTACTAAAAGCCACAGAAGTATTTCATGCCCTGTGAACTGCAATCCAGAAATTAATGCAGCTGCTAAAAGCAAATGAAGGAATTCTAATGCAGGTCTGAATGTGTTCTAGCCAAGTAGTTAGTGTGGATGTCTCCATGTGAAGGATTTGTGGAACATCGTAATAGTCTCTGTAATGAAGTTAAATAGTGGATTATGTTGGCCTATCTGATTTCTGACAGGAAGAGAAAGATGCTAGCTCCTGAACTGGAACATGAATAGTCTGATTTGTGTCCTCGCGCTACTTTCAAAGTAATAAAACCCATTTCCCTCTTTTTCAGGCTCAGTCTCAGGGATCAATAACATTAAAAATAATTCCAGCCATCAAAGAAGAAGATCGTCTAAAAGACAGCAAGGTACCCAGCTTAGTGAAATACTGAGGCATGCCTTTTCACATTCACACGCTTCTAGCACCTCTCTAAATGTAGGATTCCTGCTGTTTCTGTGAGGAGTGTCACAGAGACACAGCTGAACTAAAAAGATAGCAGAGTAGTTCCTTGTTGTAAAATGCAGTGCCCTTTTAGTCAGTAGAATTACTTAAATGACTTCTCTCTTCTTCGTCACCTGGGCACATGTTATTCCATTGCATTTCTGAGATCCAGCACCTTGGTCTTCATGTAATTAAAATTGGTGTTCCCCTAGTCTTCTCTTCCCAAGAGAGCTGCTGTCTGACCATTACCTCTGGGCATTTTGCTGCTTGCTTGAGTCGAAACAGACTTACCTGCAAACAGAGCTGCACGTGTTATCCCTCCCACTGCAAGCATCAGCACACGCCTGACTGCTTCGTTTGTCCTCCTTGATCAGCAATGACTTCTTGCTCAACTGGTCCCTTACAGGATTCCTCTGTCAGTCTCTGTTTCTACCTCTCTGCTCTCAGTTGCTGATATTTCCCTCGAAGCCATAAGTTCCAGAATGCGGTACAAAATGACTGGGGATGCGCTTGAAAATTAGCTTCTTTTTCTGCAGAAGAGTAGGTCCAAATGCAGATGCGGCTTGGTAGACTTCAGTATTTTTGAGTACCATAAAGCATACTGGGAGAGATGAAGAGTAAATGTAGTTAGTAATGTGAGCACTGGGGAAGGCTTTTAAAGGCAGTTTTCTCCAAACCAGGACAATGTGTTGTTTTCTGTTAAAGGTGTTTATGAGGGCGCTTTTCTGCTATAATCCCAATGAAGACAGAGCTATTCCTTGCCAGGAGGCTGGGCTGCCGTTTAAGAGAAGACACGTCCTAGAAGTTGTAAGCCAAGATGATCCCACGTGGTGGCAAGCAAAGCGTGTTGGAGATACCAATCTCAGAGCAGGCTTGATCCCCTCCAAACAGTTCCAAGAAAGGTTTGCTCATGAGGATTGCAAATTGTGTCACACTGATTTTATGCTGCTTCCAGTGCTAAAAAGCTCCATCTTCTCCAACTATGTAATAAACTTCCTAGCTTTCCTCACGTAGGTTGCCATTGACTTATGCTTTGTAGGATGAAGATGGAAGCACTTGCTAAACAAACATATATGGAATGAAATGTGGCATATCAGTCTCTGACTCTCTTGGTTTTTGAAGACACTGTATTTCAGACTTGTACTTTCATAAAATGGTTAAGATTGGAAAGGACCTTTAAGGTCGTCCAGTTCCAATCCTCCTGCCACGGGCAGGGACACCTTCCACTAGACCAGGCTGTTCAAAGTCCTGTCCAGACAGGAATCTTGCCCATCCTTTGTAAAAATGGCAACGAGGAGTTGGATTCTCAACAAGAATGGAACAGAATAGTTGGGGGTTTAATCTTCCAAAGAAGATTGGGTTGGGGAGAAGGAAATAGAAAAAGAATGCCATTGATAAAAGTAACATGCTGTTGATTTCTGTGCTCTGATGTATGAAAGCCCAAAATGTTTTAGAATCTTCTCTCTCAGGCACTGGTTTGAACGCAAAAGTCTTTTAAAATGTTGAATCAGAAACATATTTTAAAAGGAAAAGCACTATTTGGTTCTCTATTTTCACTGCTCATGTAGAAGATGCTGTAAATTCTTCATCATTCTAAGCTTATGTGACTAAAATAGAATTCTTTTCTATTTAGACGACTGACTTACAGAAGAACAATAGGCACCCTGCCCAATCCAAGGACTGTGAAGAAACCAGTATGTAAGTCTGTCCTTGAGTGATGTCTTAGTCAATACCAACCTCTCAGTATTTCTCTGCTATTTTAATAATGATGTGTTTGAATGTATCTTGTGTAATCTGCCATTGATTCCATGCATGGATACAAGCTGCTACTTGAGAGGATTTGGGTTCAAACTGTATTCAGTGTTGCTAGTGCCTGTTGTTTTCACAAAACACAGCTGTCCATCTCTCCCTACTTTCCGGACCATGAGGCCTTACACATTGTTTAGATGCTTTAAAATTTGCCAGTGTTCAAGTTTTTTCTATGGTTTGAAACTTGAAAGCTGCAGAAGTAACCCAATGCATGAGCTGACTGTAAGCTCATAGGAAAATAAAGTGTAGCTTTAAGGCAAATAAAAATCGCTGGAGCATTTCAGCCTTAGCGTAACAGAGCTGGGCTTAAGTAGACTTTAAAGTGATTCTTGTTTACACCTCTCAAACATCTGTCAGTGAATAAACGGCACAAAAAATGCTGCTTGTGATGGAATACTAATCAGTAATGGAAGGCAGAAGACATTTGGGATTATCCCAGCATATAATGTTCATGTTCCTCTTGGGTACTTCAGCATGGCTATTATTGATGTGTGGGGAAACCCTGTGACTCTCTGAAGCCAGGTATTGTGCTAGGAATACCACATAGACTAGGAATATGGAAATTGTCCATCCTCAGTAATAGAAGTGACTTTCTTTTCACTTAGATGTGCCATACGTGGCACATCTCATGAGAAGATACAGGTATTCTTACGCTACAATGAGGGAAGATGCTCAACCAAGTATCAAAATAGCATTACTGATTTAAGTGAAGCTTTTCCAAATGATTTTCCATTGCATTCTGTGTCAGGAAGCATGCAGTGAGGATTGCTACTTAGGCTGTTTCTCGGACACCTGCAAGACAATGAAGCTGATAACTGGTTATAATACTGAATTTTAGCACAAAAGTCTTCGGTTGATAGGGGAATATCACTGCATTTCTTTTGAGATAGAAAAGCCCGTTAAGCAAATCATTCCCTCTAATTTTATTCAATCATTTGCCAGTCTTTTAATATCATCCCAACTCTGCCTTTCATGCTAACTACAGATGATCAGTCTTCTGATAAAGGTAGGTACTCTCCTAACTCACTTTCTCTATGAATATAAATGACCAGTGCATTTTCTAAACCACTCAGTAAGCAAAGGGAATAGTGGATAGAGCTTATTCCAACAGCAGTTTCTTCCTGAGTTAATATTTCATTTAGTTTAGATCGATGACTTAGGTAATGGTAACTTCCAAATGTACTTCTGATTGGAGAGAAAAGATTTGTGTCTTCTGATACGCATTTGCACATTCTGGGTTTCTGAGTGAGGTTGAAGGAGCTGCACCTTAAATGCAGCCTTTGTATTGGTATGTTTTTAAAAGAAGAAAGAAATATTGGAGTTGACCATTTTTGAGCACCTCTATCAGTCCAAGTTGATTTTTCTTCACTGTTCGTTTGGACTGTGTTATTTTCATTATAAGCATTGCATTTATTATTTTTCCGGTGTTATTTTCGTTATGAGCCTCTCTGTTGGGCTCAGGCATTGTATCACCTTTCCAAATAGCAAGTATTTTCAATGGGATTCTGCATGCTGTGATTTCTTTCACATTCCACATGCTTTTCGAGAATAATACTCCCAAGTAGCAGCTCTGATCTTAGCTCTGGAGAGGTGTATATTGCTACTAGTGTCTTCTGTTAGCGTTGGCATTGTTCGATTGCATACCTGTGTGCAATGATGATGTGCTTATTTTATTATGCTTAATATTAATAATTTTATTAATAATTAACATTAATATTATATTAATATTATGCTTATTTTACATCCATGCATATGACAAAAGCATCAAATCTTTACCTCTGAAATAAAGCATTAGCGTGCAGTGATAGTTTAACTTAGTCAAAATGAAGGCGTTCAGAGCTCCTATTTCAGTCATCTCTGCTTCCTCCTTTTTAAGCTCAAATGAGATTAAAATGTCTCTATTCTTGCACAATCATACCCATTTAGAAAGTCATACCTTAAAAGAAAAAAGCTTTGTGTGTGGACTTTTCTTTTTTACTGAAGTCTGAATATTATTCCTATAGCAGCAGCGCTGATCAAATATAACGAATACTGAAGACCATAAATATCAAAATGTGTAATATTGACATCGAGGATGTTTTTCAAATACAAGCCATGAGCCAAGGCAATTTCTTTATTGTCATTAATATTTGCGTAGGAAAAGTGTGTACATATAATGCAGGATAGAGAACTTCTCCTTCCCTCAGCAAGAAGGCAGGCTCGTATCGCAGGCACTGTTTAAGTATCTCACTCTCCTTTTTTTCCTCCCCCCCTGCTTTTTAATTTACAGAAGACTGTGACTGTGAAGGATATTTCAATGGCCAGTACATAGGTGAGAAACCAGAATCCCTTTTTCCTCTCCTTTCCTCTTCCCTGCATCGCCCCCACCCCCGTAAAGGAAAGGGAAAAGAAAAGAGCACATGATAAAATAACCTTCTGGGTTATTTCCATGAGAGTCAATTTCCCAGATGTTCATAACCTAGATTAGCTCTGTGCAGACTGGACTGTGCAGAGCCAACATAGGCAACTCAAAGTGATATGAAGGGGGTTTTATTATAGATTGGGTGCTTGGTTTTCTACCTGCTATGCACATTCTTCATTTGTATAATTAGCGTATTGGCACTGATGTGGTTATTTTAAAAGAGTCATTCAAAGACAGATTAACTTCTGGCTGAACAAGCTTGAAAAGTGGAGACATGGTTCTTCAAGGATGCTGGAGAGGGACTCTTCATCAGGGACTATAGTGACAGGACAAGGGATGATGGCTTTAAACTGAAACAGGGGAAGTTCAGGTTGGATATAAGGAAGAAGTTCTTTACTGTGAGGCTGGTGAAGCGCTGGTAGAGGGTGCCAAAAGTAGTGGTAAATGCTGCATTCCTGGCTGGTGTTCAGCGCCAGGTTGGACAGAGCCTTGGGCGACTTGGTCTAGTGTGAGGCATCCCTGCCCATGGCAGGGGTTGGAAGTGGATGATCTTAAGGTCCTTTCCAACCCAAACCATTCTATGATTCTATGGTTGAAGACACCTTTTGTTTTTCTCTACAGCTGGCTTACGCAGGAGCTTTCGATTAAGTCGTAAAGAGAAGGAGAACAGTCTGAATGAAGGAAAGCAAGCGGAGCAGACAGACACAGCAGAGTTCCTGACTTATGAAGAGGTCACAAAATACCAGCAGCAGCCTGGTGAACAGCAGAGGCTGGTGGTTTTGATTGGTAAGATGCAGAACTGGTTCAAAATTTTTCCCTTTTCTAAGAGGAACCCAAAATTAAGCACCTGAAGGTTTGTGTTTAGTTCGAGGTTTCTGATGGGAGTATTTTGTAAGGCTTTTCTGGTGTTGGTCAGAAGTTCTTTTCTTTTAAATGATACTAAAAAACCCCACAAAAACCACTGAGGAAAAAAGGCAAAACTCAACCACACTCTCAAAATCTTCCTAAAATAATGACGCTCATTTTTGTGACTCATTTTCCATTGGTTCTCACTCAGACATGCATGCTTCCGCTAGAAATCAAGGGTATCTCCTTGAACTGACTGCTGAGATTACAGATCTCCGGCTTTGGTGCCTGACAAGTGTTTGTCCAACACTTGTTCAAGGGTTCAGTTTGTGTCTGTTATTGTTTAAAGCAGAATGTGGCTGCTCATGAGGCCTCTCCTGCTCAGGTTTCTTCAAGCACGCTGCTGCATCAAACTGTTTGTGTGCAATTGGTCTTGCTTGTTCCCTTTGCAGTATTTCATTCCACACAGGAATCTGTCGGTCACTTCTATTTTATTAGGTTGCTTGGGGGCCAGATTAAGTGAGCTCAAGCAGAAGGTTGTGTCAGAGAACCCGCAGGAGTATGGCGTGGCAGTTCCACGTGAGTAGCATTGATTGGCTTTTGTGTGTCACTGCTTTATTCCACAGGCACATTGGAATTCTGTCAGCTCAGTTGTTATTTTTTGTGTGCGTTTTCCCAAGTGAACAGAGTGCATTTTCTCAGTGTCCATTAAAAAAATCGGAAACTGCAGACAGGAAGAAAAAAAAGATTGTGAATTGCAAAAAGAACTCGTTTGAAAAACCGGCAACTTAAGATTCAGCCCAAACATTCCATGACTTTGAAAGAGGAGGGCTTTTCTTTAGGATATCACACCAGCTAAACTTTAAAGAGAGGGGAAAAAGGGAAGGAGGGGAGTAGACAGCAATAACCCATGTCAGAAGTTTTACAAGGTTCTCAGTTGTTGGTCAGTCTGTGTAGGCTAAGAAGCCAATCACAGTGGGAGAGGAAGCAGTGATCCTGCTCTGGAGTGTTGTGGCCAGGGTTACACATATGATCCATCAATCTTTGTATCCCACATTGAGCTACTTCTGCAATCCGAAAAACCAACCTTGAGGGCACCATTTCCGTGTGACTCCAGGCATTTCAATAGCTGGCTGGCAGGCAGTTTGTTAGCAGTAGAACTCGGATAATTTTTAGGTGCATTTAAACAGGTACACAAGAAATTAGCAGACATCATTTTTATGGTCAGGCAGAGATGTGTGGAATGCTCCCCAAAGCTTCTCCTGCTCCAGTTATTGGAAGAAATCATGATATCAAAGGGAAAGGGACACAGAATTCTGCAAGTTTCAAGGTCATGTGGCAAAAGAGGCAGGGATATTCTCACTCGAAATTCAGAGGCAGTGCAATAAAACTTCATGCTATTTCCTCATTTTCGTTTCAAAGAAAACGAGTCCAATATTCCAAACAGTTAAGAGACACTGTTCCCTGTAGGTTATACTCTGCTGCTTCTACCAGGCGTAAAAGCGTGCCTCCTAATTTTTGTGTTAGTTGTAACATGTTTGGGAGTAAAGCAGCTTCATTTTTGCTCTTAGAACTTGATTTATATTTTATGTTAATTTGCATTTGCCATGACCTTATGTGTGGTCATGAAAATATGACTGGAACTAAACCGGAGAAAATACAGTTGTTGGCAAAGGCTGATCTGTCTCCCATGTCTCGCTTCCATTCTCTTCTAGATACAACCAGGTCAAAGAAAAGTCATGAGAAAGAGGGAGTAGAATACAATTTTGTCTCTAAGCAATCCTTTGAGACAGATGTGCAGCAAAACAAGTGAGTTAACTTTAAAATACTGCTATAATTGACTGTATTTCAAACCTGTTGCTAGTTAAATCTTACATCATGTGAATACCTACATCAGGTGTAAAGTTGAACCTAATTGCATTAGAAGGGTCAGCTTTCCAAGTAAAAAGCTCTTTGTTCAGTCTGGACTTAGCGTTAACTCAGAAATGTAGTAAAGAGCAATTTAGAAATAACAGAGGACAAGTTCAGTTCTGGGCCCCTCACTGCATGGGAGACATTGAGGTGCTGGAGTGGGTACAGAGAAGGGCAACAGAGCCAGTGCAGGGCCTGGAACACAGTGTGATGGGGAATGGCTGAGGGACCTGGGGGGGGTTTAGTCTGGAGAAGAGAAGGCTCAGGGGGGACCTGATCGCTCCCTGCAACTGCCTGACAGGAGGATGGAGTGAGGTGGCGTCAGTCTCTTCTCCCCACGTAACAAGTGACAGGACAAGAGGAAACGGCCTCAAGCTGCACCAGGGGAGATGTAGATGGAGGCTGAGGAACAATTCCTTCCCCAAAGGGCTGCTCAGGCATTGGAACTGCCCAGGGCAGTGCTGGAGTCACTGGCCCTGGAAGTTTTCACACGCTGTGTAGACGAGGCCCTCAGTGCCATGGGTTAATGGTGGCCTTGGCAGTGGTGGAGTAAACGTTGGACTTTAATGATATTGAGGATCTTTTCCAACCTCGTTGATTCTGTGATTCTAAGTAGGAGGATCATAAGTTAGAATTTAAGCCTGCATATCCTAAGTAGTGTTGGTCAGAACTGAATCTAGTGGAGGTAACATGCACTTAGCTGGGCTTACTTGTTACCCGTCATACTGAATGGAGAACAAATTTATTCCTAAATCCACTTTAAAGTGTGTTGTAACTGAATCTGTGAGTATGAGGGACTTTCTGTAAGGTTGAGTGTTTCCTGAAAGTACAGATTCTGTTGGCTTCCATCTTCTGGCTTTCCAGTACTTCTGACTTTCCAGAAGATGGAAAAACTGGAGTCCATTTCCTTGCCAGCTTTGTTCTGTTTTCTGTGGGAAACATCCTCTTTCTTCTATTAGGCTTGAACATCAATGAACTAAAGTAATGCAGGTTCTTCCCCTATCTGTCAGCAGTGCTGATAAGCTGTCAGTGACATGGGAAGACTATTGCTACTGAGCAACCAGAGAAAGAAAACACACATTACCACCACCCTCCTCCCCAGTTGTTCACCCCCACCCCCATTTGACTACTGTGACTTCAGGAAACAGCTATATCTAATGCTTAAGTTCAGTATTTTTTGTGGATGGTATTTAAAAATGTATTGACTTTTTAGATTTGTGGAACATGGAGAATACAAGGAAAATCTGTATGGTACCAGCCTTGAGGCAATCCGGTCCGTGATGGCCAAAAAGAAGGTTTGTTTGGTGGATGTGGTACCTGAAGTAAGTTCTACAGCTTATTTTAAAGAAAGAAGAATTTCATACTAGGCTGTCAGCTTGAGTAACTAATGCTGGTCACCATCTGTGGCTACTTGCCCTGCAAAGAGCAATGATGCTCTTGGAACTTGTGTTTCTAACACATGGCCTGGTTGCTAGCAAAGTAGAACAGGGCTCTTGAGAAAGCAGTGCAGGGTTTCCAGCTCCTAGATGTCCATTGCTACAGCCTTAATGACTGCTTCTATTGGTTCTCATTGTGGGATTTTTCCCTTGCTGTAGGAGAAATGTGCATCACTTCCTAACGTGTTACAAGTCCTACAGAGAATACTGAGAGCATGGATGAGTATTTTGTTCTTGTTCATCCCTACCGCCTCGGTAGCATTACTGGGGTTGTAAGCAGTGCCAGTGTACCTACTCTTAATCCTTCCATAGTGGGAGTTAATCTTTGACATTTTGATTCAGATTTTGTGCTCTAGGAAGCTTATGTATTCCTGTAAGCTAGGCAGGACACTGACATTAACCTGTCTTTAAAAGAGGCAAAGATTCCTGTGCTCAGCTGTATAGCACACAGGACTTTGCAGTGTGTACTAGTGAAACTGTTGACCCCAGTTTGAGTAGATTGTTGACAGATAACAAAAACCATCTGATAACAAAAGATATCTGTTCACAGGCAGTAAAGCACTTGAGGACTCCTGAGTTTAAGCCTTATGTTATCTTTGTGAAGCCTCTTGTCCCAGAAAAGAAGAAACATGTCCTCAAGTCTCCTATGTCTGAAGAAATCTCAGTTCCTCTTGTAAGTATTCCAACTTTCATCTCTTCTTTCTAGACATGAAAGAAGTATTTGAGCTAGCATGTCTGTGATGTGGAAGGGCTCCTCTCCTGCAAGAGTGAGAGTGGGGCACTAAGTGGGTCCTAAAATGGACCTTAGCATGGGATATTTGACTCCCTTATAACTTGACTATAAGCAACATGAAGCAAAGCACACATCTTCCACGTGGATTTGTGTACATCACTCCGGGCTGCAGCAGGAGAAGCTGCTACTGAACTCAGATAAACTAAGAATCATTTTACATCTCTGATGAGCAGTCCCATCAAATGGTAAGGGCAGCCACCTACTCCCAACACCTCCAGAGTGACACTGTGCATTAGGTACACTTGAAGTGCAGTGTATGGGTGTCTTACAGGGACCAAACCTCGCCCAGCTGCAAACTGGTGCTGTGTAAATGTGAACAAAAATACTGGAAGTGTGTAATGTCATTACTTTGGGTAATTAAAAAGACATGCTCGAAATTTCATGCCATCTTCTCGTGTTGATTAGCAGGATGAAGAACAGCAGGAAATTATTAATTCAGCAGCATTCATTGAAGAGCAGTACTGGCCATTTAATTGACACTATACTGGTGAAAGAAGATCTCCAGAGTGCTTGTAATCAGCTGAAAACTGTGTTAGAGAAACTAAACAAGGATTCATTCTGGGTACCAGTCAACTGGGTTAGGTCATAGCTTGTTACTATCTGTTTAAAGCAAAGACACTATAAAAATGTCTTGTAAATATATGGATAAGAAAAGGGAATTATGTCAAATTCACTTCCAAACTGCTGGTCTGTCTAAAAGTTAATACATACAGACTGTATCAGGAAAAACTCAAAGTCAGAAGCAGACACTGCCTTCCTGAATCAAAGTCTTGCATAACAGATGTTGTTTCAAAGTGAACACTCAGACTAAACAGCGCAGTAAAACGTTGGAGTGACTTTCAGACTGTGAATAGTGCATTTTGTACAGTGAAGTTCACAGAGGGTCCTACACTTCCAAACCATTTAAGCAGTGCTAGGGCACCAATCAGCGCAATCTTTAGCCTTTGGCCGCAAATTCTGTAGCAAGGGTTAAGATACTTTTCAGGAACCACTATGCCTACAGAACACGGTGCTTCAGGGAGGGAGGGATGTCCTTTGGAGAGCGCTCACGCCGTTACGGGTCACTCAGAAGTTCAGTTGGCCATCAGGCAGCAGAAAATGCTTCCCTTCATTCAGGATCATTAATTGCAAATCCTTTCCAATTAGGCACTGAAACTAGGCCAGTTCTACAAGCTGTAGGTATCCTAGTGGCTGGGGGGGTTATGTCAATCCCACATTTCCCAATGCCTCCAAGTTGTCTTGCACAGGTATGCTCATCTCAGTCTCTTCCTACTGACACAGGATAAGTGTTAAACAACCTGTGAACCCCCGTGTGACTGGGCAGCTCATAACCCAGAGACATTTTATAGTCTACATGAGAATAACTGCGTGTGACTTAAACCAGGACTTGTTAAGAAGCCTACTTTCTACAAGACATCTTTGCAGATGCCACCTGATGGGATACCACCTTGACACCAACATAGCAGCTCCAAAACGGGCAATAGGAGGAGGAGGCTGAAGTACCAAGTAAATGAGCAACTGGTCCGAATCATCATACTTCCAGCACTTACGACTTTGTTCCAAATCAATTAAAGACATCTAGTTGGCTCCTGAAGAAGAAATCTTAACTGTGAGGAGGACTTTGTCTACATTTCAGATTTGAATATACAGGATTTTTAGATGGGTGTTAAGAAAAGGCAGAGAGATGATTCTGGAAGCACCTAGGCTTTATTTGAAAATTGAATATTGTACAGGTATGTGTTAGTTGAAACTAGTTCCTGTTTTCCACTGCCTGCTGAGGTCTAACCTTTCCTGTGTACCATGCCTCTTAACAAGACCTTTTGGTGCACCAGTCTCATTCCTTGCATCTTAACAGTATGGTGTTATTCTTGTTCCACTGCATTTAGCAAAACTAACAGTGTTGCATATTAAAAGCACTTTTCTTACATCCCAGTCTTGCTGAATCTACCTTAATCCTAGCCCAAGCAGTTGTGTAGAACAGTCACTGGTATCCATCTTCTCCAAACGCATACCCTGGCACCTTTGATGCATTGTCCTGCCTATAGGCATTGAAGTTGCCACTGCTACAAGAACAAGCACTTCTCACAATCAGATACCTGCTCTGGCTCGACAGCACACATCTGGTGTCAGACTGGTAGCCTCAGCAAATGTACATGAACTCCTTCACATGGGGGTGACCCATCAGTTCTGCTATTCACTCTCTCTAGCCCTATAATGTGGCTGACGAGACACACTCTCAAGTACATTATATGACAAATGTACCTTTATCCTGTGAAAAGCTGAGGGTAATATTTAAATAGCAGCATTTCAAAGTACGTGGTTTGATAAAACTATGAAATGGACAGACTGATCTCACTGCAGATCTGTATTGCAGATTACAAGCATTTTTTTTTACAGTCTGCAAGAAAACCATGTTGTTTAGAGGATATAGATTTAATTTAAAGAACACCAGGTAAGATACTGTCTAGGGGTCAGAATTCACTAATGGCAAGGTTGCTTCTAACATCTTAGAATATTCCAAATGACTAGCAGTAAAGAAATTCATTTGAATGCTTTATGTTCTAACATAGTCGAGTAGTAGAAATCTGCATTAAGAGAAGCAAGGCAAACGACATACAGTGCTACACCTGAAGTTACAATACCTGAAAAGATACTAACATACAGCATTGCTGTTAAAAGTGAACTGAAATACTCAGTGTGAGTTTATGTTTTTAAAGTGTATGCAGATAACCTGTGTGGATGTACAAAGGCAGGTATTAACTCAAGATATTGGCAGAAACATTGCTTTTGTTGATGAGGTTTGAAATAAAGGATGGCAAGAGGCTCTGTATTACATGCGAAAGATTGCAGGTGACTAAGATGAGCTTCAGTTGTAGGGGGAGGAAGAGAACACATTCAATGCTCCTATTTATTCTAAAGTGCTAGGAAGAAGGTACATGCAGATGATTGTTCTGAGGACACGATTCCAGTCCTGCCAATACTGAGTCCCTGCTGCATTAGCCATGCCTGGTAAGGAGAAAAAGGCTTGAGATTTCTGAAGACAATCTGAATGCAAATTTACTTTAATCCCAAGACTTTGGCAGTAGTGCCAAAAGGTCTAAGTCAAAGTACTCAAACTCCTCTCCCTATCTTGCTCACACCTAAAATGTACATAGTCTTTCATATTTCTTTTTTATGGTTTGTACTATTGAAGGATGAGCCTTGGTTAACATCTACAGGGGTCTTCCTGTATCTGAAACTGATACTGGCTGTATCTGAAACTGCAGGTTTTCTGTTCTGACTTGACATCTCATAATGAAAGGCTCTCTTTGGGATCTGGCACTTGTTTACAAGCACTTCAGCTTACATTTTCAGTGCACAGGAAATGTTGTGTTGTTTTTTTTTCCTGCCAGATGTTAATAGCTACACCTCTTCACTACCACCTTAAAATTAAGTAATAACTCAACTTACTAACTGGGCACACGTAGCAATTTAGACTGCTTAAATCCATGTGAAATAGGGAAACAGTGCTCAGGGTGGCTCCTATTAACTACACTTAAGGAAACTTGGGTGCCTAAAAGACTCCCATACCATTCTGGGAAAGGAAAGCTTTTCAATAATCCTCCGAAATGGAATACTACCTTACTTTATGGCAAGGCAGGAATTTCAGAAAGCGTCCATGTTGAATGCCATCCAGCAAGAGCACAGTACTCTTAAGAACCATGACTTAATAGTGAAAAACCTGATAGTTACCAGAAGAATACCTGGAGATCTCGGTTGTGCAGAAGGGAAAGAGAAATGGCATTTCGTTAATGAACAAAAAGTATTTTGCTCATCAGTTTGGGGTTTGGATCCACTCGGCTGGTGTCAGGTCAAACAAAGCACAAAGTAGTGCTTGGAACCACTGCTCCCACCCTGCTTTAACAAGAACATCCCCTCCATTCAGGCAGAACAGCCACCTGTGAAGTTAAGCAAGTGGACAGTACGCAGCACAAAAGCTTTTATCCCGCTGTGCTGAGGATCCCGTTAGCTGCATTCGCTGCTTCTCTGCGTTCCTATCCCAAACACCTGGGGTCTGCAGGATCTTTATGGCCAGCTCCTCAAAGGCATGTTGTACCCCATCCTGTGTCTTGGCGCTGGTCTCTAGTGGAGGGGGAAGAAAACAAAAATGAGGAGAATTCCACTTTGTGAGGTCTTTTGGGACCAGAGAAAAGATAAGTTTTTTTAATGACTGAACCTCCTCTCCATTCTCTCTTCAAGGCACACTTAAATTGAACCTGACAAACAGAAATGCATCCCAGTCTGAAGCATCACACGAAAACCATTCCACAGCTTCACATTCTCTCCATAATGGAGAAACAGAAATCATTCTAAGGTTGTGATAGGAAATCTACAAGCCAATTACTCCATACCTAAACCAGGAAACAAAGATTGCAGGAGGAGTTGCCTGTTTTCCCCTGTGCATTTCAGTTCCTTCTGGAAATATTTTCAAGAAGCTTCACTTCACACTTAGCGATACCAGACTAAACAGCAATATACAAGGGTTTGACAGAGAGTTACATACCTATAAAAAGCAGTGAGTGTTTCCTAGCAAACTGAAGTCCTTCTCTTCTCTCTACTTCACGATCAGGCTGCAGAGATGAAGAACATGACTAAAATAAGCCACACTTGCCGCTTTTAGGAAGTCCCTGGAAAAGCGCCGCTGCAGAAGGGAGGCTTTGTTGAGAAGTCTCTAAACCCATGTAATAATTGCGATCTTCCCACTCTACAGACAGCTTACTGCTAGGCAGGCTGTTAGGGGTTCAAATTGAACAGCAGCAACATCACATCAGCTGGAAATTAATGTGTTGCTATCTTCTCAATCAACTAGCAGGAAGATACTTGCCAGAAAGAGGCATATCAGAAGATCTGAAAACTGGCAGATTTGGAAGAGGACAGAAGGGAACCTAGTTCAGGAGAGCCACACAGGAAGCCTCCTGTAGTAGTAAAGCAAAAGTGAAACATCTCATTATGCAGTAGACACCTAAGGTATGTCAAAACACCCAAGAAACAGACAGCAACCAGCGCACCTCACACCTACAGAGATAAATACAGCCACCTGAAGAGCTGAATCCTCCTTCCCCACCACCTGTCCAAAACAGTCTGGCCAAGAAGAAATCAGCAGTTGTGTTGTTGGGCTGCAGTTACATTCAATGGGATACAGTTTTTAGGTAGAATCTCACACTTTCTTAACAGAATCTCTCATCAGCTGCATCTCTCCAGGTGATTTTCCATTCAAATCTTTTAACAAGATTTGCTTCTAAAGCGACACAGTAAGTGGAGTTTGCCCAACCTAGCTCCCTCAGTTATAGCAGCACGACCTGTTAACACAACAGGTTTGTTAGTTTCAGCACTTACCTCACATTTATAATGACTGAGAAATCAGTGAAAGAGTGCAAGAGAGCAAGAGAATGCATTTCTAAACTGACCTTATCAATTTTATTGCCAACTAACATCTTCACGGCGCTGTTTTTGGAGGCATATACTTCCAGCTCATTCAGCCAGCCATCTAGTCCTGTGAATGTGTCTTTTCTTGTAACATCATACACTGGTAACAGAGGAGAAGGAGCTTAACAGCTGTAGAATCTTGGTATTATTTTTGTACTTGATTATGGCAGAACTTAGCCCCTCCTAGCTAACTACTGCCCCCCAAAAAGCAGTATTAAGGAATTCCAGAAGATGCATCAATCATATCCTTGTCCCGGAGCTGGAACACAATGGCTGGGCTCACCCAACATCACTAAGGATTAAGAACACAAGCATTTCTGCAATAGATCTGTGACTGGAAATCACACCAGTTGTCATCTTATACCTGTTACTAGTTCCGAATTGGGCCACAAATACTTTAAAATAGGTATTTTTCACCTCATTTCCTGTGTAATGACAGGCATTGCACTGCTGCTAAAAACACTGATTCAGAGTAAAAAGTAACTTTTGGTCACTGGTAACTTCATAACTGCATTCATTTGATCACTAAGGTTTAAAAAGCTGTACCATAGTTTGAAAGAATACTTTGTAGAGCAAGGTCTTCACCCTTCCCAAAACCTGAGAATAAGAATCCCTTCTTTTCCTGAATGGTGCTGTTGCTCAGAAGGGGCTGACTAGGCATCCATTACTTGTGCTACAAACCTCATGTCTTATAATCACATCAATAGCTTCGGGGGGGGAAAACCAACACGAACCTCAATGTGCTCCATTAGAAGAAACTCCCTGCAGCAGTAAGTACAAAGCTGATAACTCACCAGGCTGCAATGTGCCATCTTTGTATTTTAAGCTTAAAATGTTTTGAAGCAGCATTACTTCCTGCCAGCGGTTTTGCATACTGTGTTTGTGTTAATGACATAGTGATGTGGTAAAAGCCACAATCGCAATCGTTCCTCTGACTCTCTCAAACAACCTCTTTTTGCAATGATATGCACATACGTAGTAACAATGATCACACTTTTTGCAATCATGTTTGTCTTCCATGTACCTCCTACCTAAAACAACCCCTTGAGCTCCTCGGTAATAACTGGGAGTCAGTGTTCTAAAGCGCTCCTGTCCTGCTGTGTCCTACAGGGGGAAAAAAGAAAGAAAAAGACAAAAAAGAAGACACCACCACACACACAAAATCAAATATATTTACAACAAAAAAGGTATTTTAAACTATTCAAGATATGAAAAATTAATTTTCTCCTGAGCAAAAAGGATAGCCATAAGACAACAGAATGAGGGAAGCAGTCAGGAAACAGCAGCAACAACAGAAAACACATGAGGAAGGGTAGAAATGTATAGAAAGGACTTCACTGAAGGTTAAAGTGATGAGTACAGACATGAAAGTCAACGGGACTCCAGTGAAATACATAAAAGCTTATTGCTGCAAGCCAAGCAGCAAGGCTTTATCATTCAACAATGAGCTGAACAAAACAAGGTGAATAACTGGTTTTCTAGGGACAGACACTGCAGAAAAGGAGACACAGCAATTCCAAAGAGCTCCCTTTGCTCCTCCATAGCAGGAAAGGAGAATCCAGTTAGAAAGAACTACTTCAAGTTTGCCAAGACTCTAAGCAGGTAAGTTTTAAATCAGAAGTCCCATTCGATTGCTGCTGCAGCATGGCACATGCACTCTCACCATCTTCATATAGCTCCCAAGCGCAACGTGAAATTCAAAAACTCAGAACAAGGAGGCAGAAGAATTACACAAATACAAGTTTTACCAAAGAAATTTATTTAAGTTTCTGTACAGACTGCAATACAGACTAACAGCTATATTGTAATATACTACTGCTTGGTTAAAAAAGAAACTAAAATTGGCAGTATAGGTACTTCATTTGCTTCATCATTACTAAAGAGACCCTATTATCAGGCACCTATGCACACATGGGCACTAGAGCAGAATGATGCTCTCTACATGCATCAAAGTTTCACACTGGTTTCCCCCACTCCTCATGAGCAGCTTCTCCAGATTCTGTTACACTCTGCTGTGCAAAAGTGCCTTTTCCAGTTACACAGCTTGTGTAAGTTCTGGCCTTGCTTTTGATTTCATAGCAAGGAGACACACCCCTGTATGATTATCAGGGCAAACATATCTTGGTTATTTTCAGCAAAGCCTCTGATCTCTGTGCAGCATGTTCAGAACACAGCTCACTGGCTACAGCAAGTGTGACCTTACCACTCCTGCTCTGCATTCTGTACACAACGTGTGAATGAAAAAAAGAATATAATCCAAGTTCTTGCATTACTATTACCGTTGTTAATAGCAGGCTAAGGCACATTTCTGCTCGCTTTATGGTAGTCACAATTACTTAATCGGTAATAGTGTGCTCTTTCTTAAATACCTATGACCTTACACATACAATCTTATCCTTCTAGGGCTCTTTCATCCCATTCAGAACAAACATGATGCTTTAATATTATAAATAACCCTGATCATACAGCTGCAATTTGATTTCCCATTTTGCAGGTGCTGGAAATACAGCATCGGGAAGTTCAGGACAAATGCTCAAGTCTCCCAGTAAATCTGAACTGACCTTTAAACAGTTCAGGACCGAGTGTATTTTCTTTTTCCATAGTTTTAACCAAAATAAAGCATCTGGGCTGCTGCTGGTATAACATACCCAGAGCTGCTGCACAGCCCCTACAGGCACTCATGCAATTCATCACCCTGAACATTGCTTTTCTGCAGTTTACTTGACTTCAGTGCTGTCTATCCAGGGAGCACTTCTGGGTCACACAGGCATGAAGTGCCTGCTTTTCCTGCAAGGCCACACCTTCATAAGTCTAACACTTTACAGAGGGTTTGAGTAACACACTTGTATAGCTGCAGGAACATGCAGTCACGATCTCTACCAGAACCAATGTCACAAACTTGGAGCAATGAAGCATTTAGAGTTGTTCTGAATGAAGCCTGTCTGTAGCTACAGTTGTACGGTCATGGCAGGACATTCAGTGTGCATTTGCATCATAAGAATACAATCTCAACATGCAAAAGAGTTTAGCGGGGGGCAGGTGCCACAAGAAGCTGGAGAAGTTTTTACAACTGTCAATAGCAGAACCTATCCCTATCTGGGACAAAACCTACCCATATCGCAAGCTGCACTGCACGGCCGTCTATCACCATTTTCTTCACTCTAAAATCAACACCTAAGACGTAGCAGAACGGAATGAAGGCCTGTAAGAACGAACCGGCTAATGCCTCCCTCGTAGCCGGCTCCGCACCCCCACCCCTGCCTGCGCCCGGTCCCGGCATCCCCCGCTACCTCTCGCCAATGGGACTCAAACCAAAAGAAGCGGAAATACTCCCGGCATGAAGGGCGGGAGGAACGGGAGGGGACCCGGCGGATGCCGGACTCACCGATGGTGGGTTTCAGGCTCGGCTCAAACGTGCCGTCAGCGAACCGCAGCAGGAGGCTGTGGGGACAGAACCCGAGAGCTCAGCGCGGTGCTCAGAGCGCTCCGTCCGCTCGGCCCCCGCGGCGAGCACCTGGACTTCCCCACGGCGCTGTCCCCGATCAGAAGCAGCTTCAGGGTGAGGCTTCCGGGGTCCATCCCCTGCGCTGCACGGGCCCGGTCCCGCCCGCGGCCGAGGAGCGGCGGAGCCGCTGGGTCGGCGGTATCGAAGCCGCGCAGACAGACGAAACGACTGCGCTCACCCCGCGCCGCTCCGGGGTAGGCCATGCCGCGCGCCGCCGGCAGAGCCACCTGACGCGGCTCCGCCTATCAGCGGGCGGAGCTGGGCGGGCACGAGTGGCTGCGCCGGGGGACCTCCGGCTGTCCGGCGGGGAGCGGCTGAGGCCCGGCCATGGCCGATTACCGGATCTCGGTGGAGGAGCTGAACGACCTTCTGGCTAACGGGAGCGGCTGCTACAGCCTCCCCAGCGCGCACAGCAACGAGGTGGTGCCGCGCATCCACGTGGGGAACGCGTGAGTGCGCCGGGCCGAGGCGGGCGGCTCGCGAGAGGCGAGGCTGGGGCCCGTGTCTGTGAGCCCGTGAGCGCTGGGGCGGGGCGTGCACCGAGGGGCCGCCTGAACGGGAGCTCCGGTCGGAGGAGGAGGCCCTCGGGCTGCTGCGCGGAGCCTGGCCTGGGCTGGCAGCCCGAAGGCCTCGAGTGCCGGGGCGCTGTCAGCGGGACCCCCGCGGGTGCAAGGCCCGAGCTGCCGGGGCCTCCTGCTGGCGCCTGATGGCGAGGCACGGCTCATAAATGTCACCTGCTAAAACGTCCAGTACCCCGCCGCAGCCCCAAATCTGAGCTAAAATAACGGCAAAACAAGGTTAAAACTAACTGAGCAGCTGCGGAATGGAACAGCTGTGCAGTTGTGTCAGGGCTGGGCTTTTTGCCGCTCCTGATGTTTCTGAGAAGCTGTGGTCATTCGCACAGAAGAGGGAGGGGGGACAGGATGACGTGGGGTGTATGCATCATATCGTCTGCAGAAGCCCAGTCACAGCACTGGTGTAGTAACTGTCAGATGAATGGAGTAAGCTGGAACATGAACAGCAAGCAAAGTAGCCATACAGACATTAGATCTTGGTTTAACCATGGACAGAATTACCTAAAGGAAGCAAGACTGTAACAGGAGCCTTCCCCCCCCCCCCCCCCCCCGATCTCGTCTGTTTTAGTTTAAAACCATTACCCCTTGTCCTGATGTTACCATCTGATATTTGGAGGAGTTAGCATTTCAACACTGAATGTGATGCAGCTGGAATGAAATGTTAAGAATGGGAGAGATCCAAGAACTGTTGGAAAGGGAGAAGAAAAAGGCATACAAATCCTTTCTTTTTCACCTCTAGCTGTGTAAGAAACTAATCTATAAAATCTTCAAAACTCATTCACTGGGAATGAGTTTGCCTCCGGGGGAGCCAGATTTAAGCACAATTCCGGGACATGAGTTCCTATTGATCCTGACCAGTATCAGATATATACCAATCTATGTACTATTACTTGAACTGTATACTCGTCCCACTAAGAATAGGAACTCACAGCTGAATTAATACATTTTGTTTTGGCCTTGCACTGTAGGATTTACTTTTGTGTTGCAAGCAGGATTCCCCGGACACTGATACTTGTCCCCTGGCACAGATGATGTCCTGCCAGATGGAAAATCTGTCAACATTTGTTTGGGTAATGAAGTCTTTACAAATATTTGTCTCATTGCCATAGTTGTTTGGCACAGACAGCAGAAAATGCAGAAGCTTCAGTCATGCATAAGGATTCATCTGCTTACACTACAGTTTAAGGGGTGAAGAGTCATTAGGAGAAAAGGAACGCTCCAGATGTTCATTTCGCTTGTGTAGATAACAGTTAACTCTTCTGGGCTTTCTGTAATCTGCAGCATTTTCCTACTTTGTTCAGAATATTATGTTCAGAAAGAGTTACATTTTTATGCCATATTAAGGTCTAACAGATTAAGTTTCATGTGCGCTCTGCTCAGTTGTCAGTCAAGAAAGAAGCATTTTCTCATGCACAGCTAATGACCATGGCTCTAAATAATTCTGTGAATTTATAATCTGTAGCTGATCACTTCTGGGCACAGTATATTTAGCATCTGTTAACAGAAAAAGCTAAGGTTTTGGTTATCAATACCTTATGGGGACATCATAAATACTGAGGTGATTCGCCAAGTTCTAATTGTTTTCTCGACACTTTTTATCGTACAGGTTCATAGCCAAGAACATTATGAAGTTGCAGCGTCTGGGGATAACCCATATTCTGAATGCAGCAGAGGGGAAATCATTCATGCATGTGAACACCAATGCAGAGTTCTATGAAGGCACAGGCATCAGATACCATGGGATTAAGGCTAATGATACACAAGAGTTTAACCTCAGTCGCTATTTTGAGGAGGCAGCTGATTTTATTGAGAAAGCACTTTCCCAGAAGGATGGTAAGGCAAACTGCAATATCTTCCTGTCATCTTTTCTGGGTACTCTGTATGTTTCTTGGCAACTTATTTTACTGTTTAAAATGGCTCTTTGCTCAGATTGCCAGTTGAACAACCAAGTCAGGAATTCAGATCAAGGCTCTGTATCGAAGACATCAAAATACACTGTAAGACATAGTAATCTTCTGTCTATACATGTAGATCTCCAGCATATGGCAAACAGTAGTCTATCACTGTAGAGGTGACTTCACAGAATCATAGAATAGTCAGGGTTGGAAAGTACCTTAAGATCATCCAGTTCCAACCCCCCTGCCATGGGCAGGGACCCCTCCCACTAAACCACGTCTCCCAGGGTTCTCTCCAGCCTGGTCTTGAACACTGCCAGGGATGGAGCATTCACAACTTCCCTGAGCAACCTGAGCTATTCAAAGCTATTGTGTCCTGTAATGGTGCTTTTCTTGGAAGATGTTCCCTTATTTTTCCGTGGAAGTAGTGGATCACATGCAAAATCAATTATTAGGAAAAACATTCAGGACCTGGAAGTTGTTTTAGGATATTAGGAATAACAAATTAAAGGCAGAAGTGATAAAAGTAATGCATTGCTGAAGAATGCTTACAACCTGGGTTTTTTCCAAATGTACAGTAAGGGTAGAGATTGGTGATGGTGACCTTTTTATTCCCGCAGGGTTGCAGAAAGGCTGGAGATGAGATCTGCAATGTTGATTGCCACATTTCTCTCCTGTGTGTTTCCTCAGAGAAGAAACCTCAGGACATAGTGCAGTGGGCCAGATGGTGTTTGTTCTGACTATGTCAGTATAGCAGTTATTTCTACATAAGCTTAATTTCTTTCTTGCTTCATGGCTGAACATAAAAAGGGAGAAACAAGAAATCCCACAATTCTCTTAAGTTTTTTCTCTGAAATGAGCAAAGGGAGTACATGGGCTGTGATCTGCTTTTGACAGATGGAGTGCCTCCAGTTTGGTGGAGCATTGTAACTCACTGGAACAGGCTGCAGAAGAGAAGAGGAGTTTAACAGGGCCATGGCTGTCTCTGCTCAGTTTGAGCTAAACAGTTGTAGAGGCAATCTGAATTTACAGTACCGTTTTTGTTTCCTGATTCTTTCAGTCTCAGTAGTTGTCTACCATGCCTGCCACTGTGTTCTTATGGTTGTAGACAGAGAGGAGCTTTGTAGCTAGGTGATGCTGGATCCAGTTTTAAGATTAACTTGCTATTGCACTTGGATAGTTTTGTTTGATGCTGAAGTGTAGAGTAAGAATAGTGAAGAGGGATGCTGTAGTATTTCCCTTCAGTTTCATTCAGCTTTCTAGTTGCTTGAAGATCTAGAAGGCAGCCCTTAAGACACTGCCTTTCACAGAGCTAGAAACCCTTTTTCTTCTGATCATTTGCAGAGGGGAAGTCAATTCTCTTGCACGTATATGACCAAGAGTCTCTAAATCTTGCTAATTTGGGACTAGAGGCTCTCAAGAACTGTTGATAATGCACTGTTTTAGCTATTGTAATGTGCTATTGGTGAGAAATTTGCCTTGAGCTGAGAAGCCCCTGCAGCTCAAGGCAAATGTGGTAACAGGCTTTCTGTTGCTGTGGTTCAAAGCAAGTTGTGGTTATGATACCAGAGCGTGTGTATAGTTCATCAGTTCTCTTGTCTCAGAAACAGATTTACTCTGGAGAGTAGCCTGGGGCTGTGTCTCCCACTGCATTTGAAAAGGGAAAAACTTTTGTACCTGGAACAGCAGGTCAAAGAGGAAGCAGCTGAGAAGCAGTAAGGTCGAGCTAGAACTCCTAAAGGGAGCACTGGCCTGCTTTATTATTGTTGGCTATGATAGTGGGCGAAGAATGGATTGAGAGCAGCCCTGAGGAGAAGGACTTGGGGGTGTTGATTGACGAGAAGCTCCTCATGACCCTGCAGTGTGCGCTTGCAGCCAAGACAGCCACCTATGTGCTGCGCTGCATCAAAAGGAGCGTGGACAGCAGGTCAAGGGAGGTGATCCTCCCCCTCTGCTCTCGTGAGACAAACAGGACAAACATCAGTGAGGTTAAATGCTTTGAGGGGCGCATCCATAGGTCATAAATATTAATATGCTTTATATCCTAACTATTTCATGTTGCTTTTCAAACATATATTCCAAAATAACCCAAATTATGACCTGTCTTCCCTACAGGACAAGTGTTTGTGCATTGCCGTGAGGGCTACAGCCGTTCTCCTACCCTGGTTATCGCCTACCTCATGCTTCGCCAGAACATGGATGTCAAGACTGCGCTGTGCACGGTCCGGCAGAAGAGAGAGATTGGCCCCAATGATGGCTTTCTGAGGCAGCTTTGCCAGCTCAATGAGCGCTTAGTGAAGGAGGGCAAACTGAAGCCCTAAAACAGAGCACTCGAGTGTTTTTTGCAGTTTCTCAGAGGATGTTTTAGATGCTTTAGATTCTCAACCCCCAAGCACCAAGCTCAATCATTTACTGGGAGGGAGACAGAATTCCTGCTCTTATCCAGTGAAAGTATCCTTTCCAAACTCTGGGTCTGTCTTTCAAGGAGGCACAAAATTGTGTCACTGTTCTGAGCTGTTGCCATGAAGAAGTGTTTTTCGAGGGGTAACTCCAGTGATAGCAGCTGTCTTCACACATATGCCAGAGCCCCCTGCAGACTCTGTTGCATCTGTGGTTTGCATTGGCGTTGAGTGTGATTCATTTAAGCCTTGTCTTATATCCCACCAGAGTACCATTTTCTGAGAGCCCCAACACATCATTCACTTTTAATTGAAGTACTGTATTTTCTAAAGCTTCTTTTTCATGCACACGGTGCCTAAAGTTTGAGTGTAGGAGCTTCAAGGAATGGAGAAGCATATATATAAATACACAGAAGCACTCGCTTGTAAAATGAAGTATATGCAGTGTCGTGTTTAGTGTGGATTTATGCAATACACGGTGTGTGGTAGTAAAGCCATTCAGAGCCCAATCTTGATGCACACTGTATTTCCAAGAGTGTTTGTACCTCTTGCTCTGGTGATTGACATGAAATAGTTGACATTAAATGCTCTGTTATTTTTGTTTTGAAGTCGTACTAGAAAACAAAGTTGAGAGCAAATGTTGAGGAAGAAACTTGAGCAAGGAATTAAAAATGGTTTATATTTAGGAGTGCTTGTACTGGATGTATGATAAAGTCCTGAGTGGCAGAATATAATGGCTCCCGAGGCTTGTGTGGAATTACAATGTCTCTCTCCCTTCTTTCCTATCACTGTTTATTAACATAGGATGGAATGACCACATATGCAGATTACTTCCAGTAGGGCAGCACAGCTGTGCCTACAAAGCAGTTTGCAGAAGTACACTCAGGAGTCCTTGGATTGCTTGCATGGTGTGATTAAATAGAAACGAGCATTGTTCCATACCACATTGAATAGGAAACATTTCCTTTGTGCTTAAATAAATGATGTCTTCATTCTGTTTGACATAAAGTTGAAACGAGTCATTGCAATGTTAGGAGAGGGAGCTTTGTTTACAGTATGCCTGATGGTGTGTAGATGTGTACCTGAGAGTTATAGCACAATATGAATGCAAAGGGCCTTCTCTGCAAACTCAGAGTTGTTGGTTAAACTAACAGAACTTGAGATATATGTGTTCCCTTTTTATCTGTGTTTTAATGTGGTTCTAGATTAGAAATCTTACCACTATCTTAAACAAACACGGTTGTATTGGTAACATATGTAAGACCAGATCTACTTTTGTATATTCAGTTCACTAATCAAAAATCACAAAGGACATACATTGTTTTGCGTCTGGTTGTTGGGGTTGTGTGGTTTGGGAGAAGGTCGGGGGGCAGGTGGGAATGGTGGGAGAGAATCCTGCATAACTATATAACTTCTTTGAAGTTAAACTCCAGAAGTGAGTATCCTGGTTGAAGAGCAGGCTTATTTCTGTTTCCTTGCATAGGATGGGAACTGGCAAGTCAAGCAGCCCTTTCTTATGTGTCCTTTGAAGGGACAACTGGGGAAAACTCTCCATAGTGTTTCCTTTCATCTTCCTACAGTCAGTATTTAGTGCTTGCTTTGAATCAAAATGGTTTAGTAGTAAGGAGCAGTAGGTAGTTTCATTGGCTAATTACATACCCATGTATTAGTATTACATACTCATACACTGTTAGATCCCATTATATCAGTATTAAGTGAATAGCTTCTCTTCCTATGTTTTCTCACACCATGGATTCCTAATACCTATCTGCTCTACAGGGAGAAAAAAAAGGAGTTTCACAAGCATGTACTTTGTCTTTGACCTGTTCCTTAGAGGTCAAAAATTCCAGTCCATTAAAGAGCCAAGAAAGCATTACGCATTTGACTTCTGTTACTCTTCCATAGGTTGTAAGAAGGCTGATAGCTGTCAGATTAAACCAGAACACTTCAGTAAATGGAGTCTCTTTACCTGTTTTTGTAAGAAATCCTGGCAAATCAAGGCATACAGGGATTTGTTCTTATATTCAAGATACTCTTTGAATTCATAGGACACTGCTCACTTCTGATGGTCTCACTTCAGTGCTCATCTGGCCCATTTAGCTTAGCATGACAGAAACGATTTAACAAATGTTCTGTAGTAGGAGAGTGGAGGGAAATAAGACAATGCTATAAATTGATTTGACAATTGAGCTGTAAGATGGTATATCCTATTTTGAGTTACTGATGGGTGACTCAGTAATGAAACCATTCCTAGCTCTGCTTTTAGAGTAGGCTAAATATAGTTTAGAATGTCAGTCCACTGCTCCATTAATGGACCATAGCCTGCCTCTTTTAGTCTTATCTTGCTGTTTGAGTACAGTAATGTTTCAAATTCTTCTTGCCTATGTTAGCTGGCCAAGAAGAGCTTGTATGCTTCGAATCCATCCTCATATGCTCTATACTTCTAAATCTCTTTTTCTGATTGTAGAATGAAAGTTTGTATAAGATGGGAATGAGAGCTTTCTTTCCAGCTAATATGAAACCAAGAAAGTACTGGAAGAAATGCACCTTTTCATCCTTCTGAAGTGTGAGATGTTCCTTACAAACATGCTAATTGGGGAAGGTATTTTTTCAAATCACTATTGATTGCAACACTACATTTTTGGAGTTGAAACCTCTTGGTTGTAGCTAAAATAGTGTGATGTGTTCATCCTGAAGAACAGTGTGGTGCTGCTTGGGTAAATAGCAGTCTGCAGAAGGGATGGAGTTTCTGTAAGACATGCATTTATCACAGAAGAAATATATCTACCATGTAAAATCCAGCACAATGAAGGAAAAAGCAATAGCTTAGGGGTTTTGTACTTAAGAGTTAGTGAAGTTTAAGAGTGGAAGTGAGAAGCTATTTGCATTGTATAACAAGTTACAAAGAGGAACCGCCAGATAGATCAAATGATGATATATGTAAAACCAAATCCACCTTCTACTCAGGCTGAATTCTTGGCCTTTCTGTAAGTACGAGAGAGAAGTTTGTAACTAAAAATTAAGATTCAGTGTTTTCTGAGTGTTCTTTGTCCTTTGGTCTTGCAGCTGAGGCTACAAGGTTGACAACAAGAGTAGGAGCTGGCATGCAGCTCTGAAGAGCAGGTATTGACAGAACGAACACACATGAGAGAATGTTGCAGTATGTCCCTGCTGAAAAGTGAATATTCCATGAAGTTTCAAACTTAGAATCAATAGCATCTGAATGCAGGATGTTTTTAGCACAGAGGGACTATCTCATGGAATCTCAGTACAGCACAGAGGCTTCTTCTAAAATGACTTTCTGGGCTTTGCCAGTGAGTAAAACCAAAACTAGAATAAGCCTGAGAGGTCTCTTCTAAGGATTTGTTCATGAGAATTAGTGTCCTGTTCATTTTGCAAATAAATCTTGAAAATGAATGAAGCTGTTGTGGGGTTTTGTAATTTCAGTTCCACTGTGCCAAGGTTCCTGGCTGGCTGGCTCACCAGATGGAGCTGTAGGCTTGTTATTCTTCTCTAGATAGTCATCGTTCCATCCCTGAACAATGCTCCTGTGTAAATCTGATGTAGTCCTGTCCTGTCGCTGAAAAAGGCAAGCCAGCAGAATGATTTATCAGTGCATTTGCTGGGCTCTGCTGGGAGAACACCAAGATTCCGTTTATTCTTGGCTACTTGGAGGAGATCACACCATAACTTTCTGACTGCTTCGCAAGGTAGTACATGACTTGGCAATGGGACAGATAAAACTTGCTTGGGCAAGAGTGGCTTAGCAGCAGCTTAGAAGTGTTTGAGAAGCAAGTAAGTTATTGGTGAACATGTCAGAAGCTGAAGTCATGTGCAGCGTGTAAATTATAAGCTGCTGTCCACAGATAAGAGCTTAAGTTGCACACATGTATTATAGGGCTTGGATTCCAAGCAGCACCTTGGCCATACCCCTTGGCCAGGTATGGACAGAGGGGGTGCATAGTGAGCACCAGATGTTACAAGTGACAGAACTGATTTCAGAAACCGGTTTGTATGTTCATGCCTTTATAGTAAGGAGGACAGTGTTGCAGTGCACGCACAGCAGGACACAAGTCAGAGTCCAGAAAGCAGCCGCAACACATTCAGGCTAAATATACAATGCCAATTTGCTCCTTGTACCTGCTCCCTTGATACGTCTGGTTCCTTCTTAGAAAGTCTGGGAGTTGGATTCTTTTCCTGCTCTATTAGGCTGCCCTCCTGGCCTGGGGACAAGGAGTTTTAAGCCAGAGGCCAAAGAGAGCTGCTGATTTTCACTTCCATAGATTTTCAGGTGTTATTTCTCCCAGTGGGTAATACAGGCAGGTGTTAAGACAGTTACAGAGGGGATTGTTCAAGTACTTAGAGAAGCTATGTCAAGAAAAATGTTGTGTTTTACGTAACAATTGATGACTGTAAATGCGGTTCTCTGTAGCAGGCCTATAGTGCCAATGACAGCTTGTGGAAATACTCACTAACAGGCATTAAGTGAAAAGAAATAAACAGAAACTGAGCTGAGTGATACATACAATTCCAAAGGCATTTAACTAGAGGAGTGAATAGGTGTCAGTGGTTCAATGATTACCAGTACTCCATTTTCTTCTCCTCTCCTGTTGTGCTTTTCAGCTGTGCACTGTGCCACAAGCTTTGATCTCACTTCGGACAGGGTCACTATTGGTGAATACCAATACAATATGGTATTCCTGTCTGACAAAAACAGTATGTTGTATTTCGCCATAAAACAGAGTCATTTGATAATTTCTTATCATCACGGTCACCCCAAGGGAGGATGCACCTCCACTTTAACTTCAGTGACACCCGTTTTCCCAGCTCAGGGAAGCTGTGAGAATGGAATGCAAGCCTTAGGTAAAGAGTCCTGTAGCATTAGAGCAAAGTCGTGCAGTGAATCTCTTCTACACAAAGTATTTCTGTGAGGATGTATGTGACAAACATTGCAATAACACACATGGGTGTCCCTCTACTGCTGCAAGCAAACAGTTTTGCTTGCAGTAGCTATGGTGAGCTTAGTGTAGTATCCAACCTTACTAAAACCTGAGACTTTCCAGTTAACATATATAGCCTGCTATCATTTGTAAGTTATTGAAAGGGTATGTAGTCTGAGACAAAGAAATGATGCAGCTCTTACCACTATCATCTGATTTTTGCACTGAAGAAGAATACCAGAGATGAGATTTTAAAACATGACACATGAATACATCTTGGGCATAGGTGCAATGGGCATAAGGGACATCAGTTCCCTCTTTTTGTTGGTTGCATCAGGAATGGAAATGAGTCTGGTCATGTTGTTGTGTTTGAAATAAGCAGGTGTCCTATATTCGACACTTAAGCAGAATGTCAGCAGTAGTAGTATGCAGTGAGAAAGAGCACATCCAAAAGCGTGATGTACAACATCCTGGCTGTTTCCCCTAACTAATGTATTCCAAGTAGCTTGTTTTCTGAAGGAAAACCAACCCCTTCTCATGTTGGAAAGAAGCCTTTCCTGGTTCCTGCAGGACATTTGCGAAACATAATGTAGAGCTCCTTGGTTTGTAAAGCAAAAAGAAAGCTCCACTCTTCCACCCCCAGTAATTTGCCTGCAGAGACGGAAAAGCAGAGCAGTGTACACTGAACGACAGCTTTAGGTTTGCTTTGTACCGGATAGGAGGGGAAGAACAACAGTAAAATTACAAAGTCTGAAAAACCTTTGGGAAAGACAATAGCCAAAGATGCCCATGTGGACGTAGAGGCAGGTTTTAATTATACCAGTGCTCGAAAGAGACTGCAGAGAGGCTCGTCAGCTCCCGGTTCATCCTGGTCTTGTCAGTCACCAGTGTTGCCAGGCACAAAACTGGACACATATGAGAAGTTTTGACATCGAGGTTGTGGAATACTGTTCACTAACCCACCCCCACACACCCATTTTATTTCACACTGACAAAAGCTGAGATGAATGAGTTGTTGCCTGGCCCTTCCCACTTTGCATAGTCATTGGCTGGCTTGGGTCTAAAAAGGATTTAAAAAAGGGGAATAATGTGCCTTTGCCTGGGATCTGAGACTGTCAGGGTGCTGAAAAGCTAATCTGCGAGCTGCCACCATGCAGATCTCTTGGGCTGTGTGCTCTGTCTGTGTCTTAACACAAATGGCATTTCGATCTGTGGAAGGGTGGCAAGTGTTTAAAAATGATGCTACAGAAATCATTCCTGAGATCACTGAAAACACAGAAACACCGATGGAGCAGACTTTCAGCAACAACAATACAATGAACCAGGCAAAGCATGGAGGAAGACACATACAACAAGCTCCAGACCCTAACGGTAAGAAAAATACCATAATTATTACTGCTTTGGACCCTAATAGTTTGCAAAAGAATACTTGTTCTTATCTATTTCTTATTTATTTTATATATTTAATCAAAACTTGAGGTGTGGACCTAATGCTGTAAGTGATGGGGAGTAATATCTACTGTAGAAGTATCGATGTAAATGTTAGAAGGGATGCACTGGGGTTTACTGATGAAGAATGTGGTCTATCTATTGAACAATCCTTGGGTGCTACAATAGGCATTCCTGTTTTGCCCATCTGCTGTCTGCAGACCCAACTCCAATATAGAAAACCTGCAGAAATATTACTCAATTTCTCTGTGTTTTGTGCTTGCAAGGAGGAACTGTCACACATCGACTTTCTGATGTCAGGATGGGGCAATGTGTTGACACTGGAGATAATATAAATTCTTAATCTTTAGAAAGAGCTGCACTAGTGATGCCGGAGATCACACAGCAGAAAGAGCACATGGAGGTTGTGTTCAGCTAGAGGAGAGACGTGTGCTGCTGACTGTTCTTTGCCAACAGCCAGGTCCCAGCAACCAGGAAAGCTGCTACAGACAGTTGAAACACTCCCAAGGGGAATTCTTGCCCAAGTGAATTGGAGGAACTTTATTTTGCAGAGGTGTTCAATCTTGGAATCGGTTTGGCTTCTTTAAGAGCACTGACATAATTCATAATACATGGGCGCTGCATTTAGCTAAATACATAACATTTGCAATGATGCAAAGCACAAGCTTTGTAAAGAGAAATAGAAGATGAGGAGTTGGCACCAAACAGAGTAAGGTAGCTTTAAAGAAGTGGCTTACTGGCAAGCAGGACAACCCTGGTCCTCCAGACTGACACGTGTCTACCAAACACAGAGAGCAACAAGATAGAGTTTCCACTATTGTGCACTGCAGAGCTAGCCTTCTGTTTCTGAGGACAACTGGAAGGGAACTGTGGTTTTCTGCCTTCGTAGCATTAACAGCATTTTAAAAGCAGTTTTGAGAGTGTAACTTTACAAAGATCTTAAAAGCCTTAAAGGGGGAGCACTCTGCTGCTCACAGGCAGCCCTAGCAACCACCAGGTCAAGGCAGGTTGGTTGTGTTGTTACAGCTGAATACCTTCATTCTTTAGCCTCTTACTACTCTGACATCAGTGGTGGGGAATCTGTCCCACTGATATGTGCATTTACTTAAGCAAAAGAAAGTGAAGGAGCCTGGGCAGTTATTCGAGATATGAAATGGTTTTCCATCTTATTTTAATGTCTTTAACACAAGAAATCAAAATAATGATGCCCGATCTTCCCAGGACACATGAGTTTGCACCAGACCATGAATAATCTGCACTGACAGAGGACAGGGATACATATGCTGTCCCTGATAGAGTCAGAATTCTCTTGATGTACCAAGAAGGGGACCACCTTGTGAACAGGAGGGAGAATGAGCCTAACAGGCACAGCCTTCTATTTGTAATGTAACCTTTGAGGATTTGCACCACAAGTAGCATTCCTGAGTTAAAGTATCCTTTTGACTAAGAGCAGGACATTAATGTGAGTGTTATCTGGTAAAGTTCTTTGATAAACACCTTCAGAAATCAAAGTATGCGTCCTTCAAACCAGTCAATTAGCCAAGCAGGTCACTTGGCAAAGCCGATGCCTTCAGAACAAGTCTGATCCTACAATTCCCTACAATCAGAAAGTTCTTCTAAAGCCTTAATGTTAAAAAAATCTTGTATTTCCCAATGTTTCATTTGCCTATATCTATCCATTGAGGAAAAGGGGGAAAACCCACTATAAGGTTCCTAACCAGTCAGAAAGTGCCTCTAGCTGTCTGAAGGAAATTATGTGGCATATATGGGATTATCACAGAGTGCTGTAAACATGGAAAACCTAATGCCGGAAGAGTGGGAATCCCTTACCACTCTTGTTACCTGCTATTCTCTGGCACACACTATAGTAGTTGAAAATCACTTAAGGAACTTGTTACACAAAAGATTTAATACTGGAGTCAACCTCTGAAGCCAATAGAGTTAAACTAGAGCAATGAGGGGAGGTTTTGCCCACAGGTAAATGAAGCTGGGAGAATTTCATCCAAATATCCCATGAAGTAACTGCTGCTGCTGGGGTTACAGTTCAGAAGCTCTGCTGCCCACATGCACAAGTCTGAGATGGAATTTACCCAGTGACAAGCATTGTAGTCATCAGTTTGTACATTGCTGTTCAAGGGTCTCATAACTAAAGTAGCCAAATGTTCCAAAGCTGCAGGGGTGAGTCTGGAGTTGCTCTTCCCATTCAGGATGCCCAGTTCGTATCTAGCTCCGAGCCAGGTATCTATGACACAAACACCAAAGTGCTTTCTCAAGGGTGGGGAGAAAAGGAGTCAGTAATTAAAGTGTTTCTTGTTTGCAGATGCTTCCGACTTCAGCTGCAGAGAGATGCGAACCACCCGCTATGTCACAGAGGGGCCCTGCCGCAGCATCAAGCCTGTCAAGGAACTGGTGTGCTCTGGTCAGTGTGTCCCCTCTCACCTCCTGCCCAACTCCATCGGTAGAGGGAAGTGGTGGCGGCAGAACTCCCTGGATTATCGCTGCATCCCTGCTCACACTCGCACGCAGCGCATCCAGATGGCCTGTCCTGAGGAAGAGACTCGGACTTACAAATTCCGAGCTGTCACGTCCTGCAAATGCAAGCGCTACACTCGCTACCACAACCAGTCCGAGCTGAAGGACTTTGGGAAGGAACCTGCCAGGCCTCAGAAGAACAAGAAGCCCCGTCTCTCCAGGGCGAGGAGCAGCAAATCTAACCAGCATGAGTTAGAAAATGCTTACTAGAAGGCGGCTCCGAGCGATACAACCTAGCAGCTCTGGATATCTTACGAGACATCAACTGGCACTCACAGGCCACAGCATCATGTTCTGACTGCAGTAGGTTTTAATTCCTTCTGCTAAGCTGGGTCAAAGGCTCACATAGTGGAAATTCTGTCAGACTATAGCAGCTATGGTCTGATAAAAGAATGAGATAAACTGAGCTGGAGGTAGCAACACCTAAATTCAGTCTGAGAGGAGAAGTACACCTTGGAGATTCACGTGAGGTCCTGTGGCTTGTACAAGTAGGAAGGTAGAAGAAAGTGAAGCTGTTATGGTGACAATCACACTATATTAGAAGTCATTCTACTCTATGTGAAAAGAATACTGAGATCTCTTTCCCACTTCTGTAAGTGCCATGATGCAGGACAAGTATGAGATTAGGAAGCACCAGGAGAGTTACCGCGCTCTGAATGAGTTGTAGGAAGTTAGTGATAGCAGGGATTTCAACAGTAATGGTGCCTGAAGTCAAGTTGTTGGGATGTCAGATGCCCTCATGACCCAGTTGTTTCCTCTAAAACACAAAAATCAAGCAATGACACCTGTGTTCTCAAAAGTGTGACAAATCTATTTCATACTTTTCATTAGAAGACTGTAGGATAGACAGATTTAAAACTGAGATTTGACAACTAAACCCACAGAATCATAGAATGGTTTGGGTTGGAAGGGACCTTAAAGCTCCTTCAGTTCCAACCCCCTGCCACTGGCAGGGACACCTTCCACTAGAGCAGCTTGCTCCAAGCCCCATCCAACCTGGCCTTGACCACTGCCAGGGATGGGGCAGACACGGCTTCTCTGGGCACCCTGTGCCAGGGCCTCACTCTCATAGCAAAGTTATTTTTCCTAATATCTAATGTACATCTCCCCTCTTTCACCTTGAAGCCATTTCCCCTTGTCCTGTCACTGCACGTCCCTGTAAAACGTCCCTCTCCAGATTTCTTGTAGCCCCCCATTAAGATATTGAAAGGCCGCAATAAGCTTTGTGTTAGGGACCGTGGTTTGGTTTAGGAACAGTTAAACTTTACTAAGTGGAGGAGATTTAGGAAGTGGGTGCTCCTCTCAAACCATTTAACCTCACTGTTGTTTGTCCCCTAAAGAGCTAACAATGTGTAGAACTGAACATAAAAGATACCGATTATTCCTTATTTCCTAGAACACAGTTGACTTTAGTATCACCTTAGATTGTATCAATTTGCATTTTCTGTTCTACAGAGGTTGGGTTATCTGGCCACACACTTTCTAGTGCTAAGACTGTGTAAGCCAAGTTCTGGGAGTAAGGTGCTGGTTAAAAGTGAGCCTCTGCTAATCTTAAAGTCATTAATTCCTCTAGGAAAGTCTTTGGTATGTGCAACTTTGGTAAGTCTTTAGCTTGACAGCAACTTTCCCTTTGTGTTTTTACAATAAAGAATAGTATTAGAGAGTGAATCATCACATGCTGTATCTATTCTGTAGAAGTGCTAAGCCTAGTATCAGATGAGCACAGTTTGGGATGAAGCCAGTTCCTCACTGTTCTTATTTTCTATGTAGAGTTTATGATGAAATCATATAAGCTATGGAAATTTGCAACGTTGCTAGATTTTATGTGGGACCAGAGCCTAGAGATGAAAGGTGTTGGTTCACAGAGTGAATTACATATTTATTTTGTCCTCAGAAATTATTTATACGATGTTTTTCCTTGTAGACAATGAGAAGTAAAATTGCTTTAAAAATAATAGGCTGTTATTTTTTCATTTTAAGTGCATTGTTAATAAAGTGGGAACAATGATTAACTGCAGGACTCATTGGTTTGCAGCTATAGGATCAAGCTGATCTACCACAAAGCTGGAGAATTACAGGACAGTCAGGGAGTTGCTTCCCATTTCTGTCATAAAGTGTCAGGGTCCTTAATTCTCAATCAATCAATAACCTACACAGCTCTAAAGAAATTCCTTCCTGGAACTTCTTGCTCCAATGCATGACATTTTCCATGGAAAAAGTCTTCCTGGGCAGATGCGGAGCTCAGAACTCTCTCAATATTCTCATTTCTACTTCCCCTGGGGAATTCAAACTCAGCCCATTTCAGTTTCATTTCTACTCCCAGTGACGTCTCCTGATTCATATGTTCCCAACCTGATAAAGCCACCAGAGAAAACAAGATGTCTGAACTGTCCACTGAGATTGCTTGATTGAAATCCCATTACTTCAGATTTCTCTCACTGAAAAAGGAAGAAGTCTGGAAACCCCTTGCAGGTGCCAAGCAACAGTTCATCCATTTAACAGTTTGATATCGTACACCTGTGCCCATTTTCATTTACAAGACCATACTCTTTGAGAAACAACGACATTTTCCAATGAAGTCAAGGAAAACTTGGCTTGAGCTTGGACTGCACATAGCACGCAGATCTTTCAGTGTAACTATAAAGATGAACAGCCTTATGAAGACAGCCAGTAGAGAAGGTGTCCTTGCATTACAATTATTTGATACTTCATATAAAGCCATAATACAAATGGTTGCCAACCTGTGATAACATTTCCCAGACTTATCTTTGACTTTCTGAACTTGGCACTTAGGGCTTCATTTGCAGAACTCAGTTTGAGTACCTGCAAGTGCTTCTTAAGTAAGAAAAGAAGTTCAGTTCCCCTGCAAAGTAATTCCACAGTCTCACTGGCATCTGAAGTTACTAGAATATGGGGTTTAAAGCATTGTCTGCGATAAACCAGTGAAAGCACTTACTCCACATTATCTGTGACTGCATGCTGGGGCCAGGCAGGGCTGAAGTACTGGGGCCTGCTGCCTTTAGGTGGACCATTAAAATCTTTCTCCCACATGGTTCACCTTAAAGACATCCTTTTCAAAAACCCAGCCCATACAGAAACCCAAACCCAAAGAAACATACGAACCCCCAAGCCCCACACAGTCGTCCCCCCCCAGTTCTCTTCCACAAGAAGTGCCTTCTGCCATGCAGAATCTTGCAGGTTTCTGACTTAGAATGTAAGGAAGAAGCAGTTCTTTAAAGTAAAATTGGGCAAAGGCAGTGAAGTTGCCAAGCAAGCTAACCCAAAGCCAGCATTCTGCACAAAAAGGATAGTAGAAGCAGAGATAGCCACCTACACACTAGGAAAAACAACAGTCCTGGAGGGTACAGTACTTGGTGACAAAACAATATAAGGCAAGGTAAGAGGATGATCAGGGGACTGGAGCACCTCCCGTATGAAGATAGGATGAGAAAGTTGGGGCTGTTCAGCCTGGAGAAGAGAAGGCTGTGTGGAGACCCCAGAGCAGCCTTCCAGTGTCTGAAGGGGGCCTATAAGGATGCTGGGGAGGGACTCTTCATTAGGGACTGTAGTGATAGGACAAGGGGTAATGGGTTCAAACTTCAACAGGGGAAGTTTAGATTGGATATGAGGAAGAAATTCTTTACTGTGAGGGTGGTGAGGCACTGGAATGGGTTGCCCAAGGAAGCTGTGAATGCTCCATCCCTGGCAGTGTTCAAGGCTCTGGAGAGCTTGAACAGAGCCGTGGGAGCCGTGGTTTAGTGTGAGGTGTCCCTGCCCGTGGCAGGGGGTTGGAACTGGATGATCTTAAGGTCCTTTCCAACCCGAACTATTCTATGATTCTACGATTGGTTCTTTGCATGTTAGAAAAGCCTTCACAAGAATGCCAATGGCCAGGGAGTCCTGAGGCACTGCTGTGTTACCTATCAATGCTCATCCTGTTTAGAGTTGCTCCTCACTGGTTTCTTACCGCAGGTTCTTTCCAAACACAGCATTTGGGTTTGCACATTTACTGATTTTTTCTCCCCTCTAATAAAGGTGCACATGATTTTAGCTCTATATTAGCACAGACTACTCACAGTTCTTAGTAGAGCTCTAGAAAAAGGAGATTTACAGACTTCCTGGTCTAATAATCTATGTTGGTGTTTGCTGAAAGCATTATTATGGCTCAAGGGATGTGCTGTGCAGAGGAGATGCTATCTCTAACTGGGGGTTTGAGAATGAGTGTCTGCAGGAAGTTTCAGCTGGTTTTGCACACCAAATCTCTACACTTCCAATTCTTTCCAAAGAAGAAAGCTTGATACTGAACACAAGGGAATAACTGAAAACAGAGCGACTTTATAGATTGTCGTTCCATCAGTGAAACATGACTGGACATAAGACATGCATGGGACAGGCTCTTTCAGAGAAACAAGTACTCCAAAGGGGCTCGGCAATGGGACGAGACCAGCTGCGCGCTCCTTTTACAGAAGCATTAAATGGTTTTTCTTCAGAGCTATAAATTTCTCAGGCAAAAGTGAGTTTCTTCACTGTAATTTTTGCAATAAAATAGCACAACAGAATGTAACTTAAGTGCTACTGAGCTATAAGTAGTAACAGGTCACTGCATTTATCTTCACTCGGCTGGAGAGAGCAGCCTGTCAGCAACAGAGCAACTGTCACAATGGGCAGCCCCCAGAAAAACAATCCCGGTGCTCTTTTCCAAATGGGATTTATGATTTTAAATCAGCTTCGAGCATTCATCCCTTTGTCACCCATTTTTATTCCCACTTGTGCAGACAACAAACCATGGCAGATTCTCTCCAATGCACTCACAACAGTGAGTGTGCCAACTGTATTTCTTCTGCTGTCAAAAGTACCCTTCTGCTATGAGTCAGTGTAAGACAAAGGTCCAGGCAGCACCACCAGCCACAAGGTATCCACAGGGTCCCACCGATTGTGCATGAGGTTCAACTTTTTGATTACAAATTGCACAAGAAAGGCCATAACTTTACGCAGAGAGGCCCTAACCCGGAAAGCACATCATGTGTGTGTTCTGCGCATGTGGTTGAGAAAGGCAGCATTGTGAAACACAGAGGGAATAAACACGTATGTTTTTAGCCATATGACATCAACTTATAATTAGCCTGTTTCACCCAAATGAGTGCAGTATATGGGCACACAAAACAACTTTTCTATAGTAAACAAGCTCGAAAGTCTTAAATTAACATAGAACACATTTGTATGGAACTTGAGTCTGGATTGAAGGCACTGTGAGCTGTAACCTGAAATGTGAATACACTAAAACTGCCCTTGATAGGCAAGTCCTGGAGACTCACCTGTGAAATACTTCACAGTTGGAAATAAAGCCAGTCCAATTTGAGCGACCTGGATGATATTAAGGTCCTCTTCAAGCCGAACTATTCTATGATTCTATTGCCAGCTCATATCCAGATTTTCATCCACTACTACCCTCATCCAAGCCCTTCTCTGCAGGGCTGCTCATGATCCCTGCATGGCCCAGCCTGTACCATGTATGAGTTTGCCTCAATCCATGCGCAGGAGCTTGCACTTGGCCTTGTTGAACTCCATGGAGCTCACACAGTCTTATCTCTGTAGATTGCCAAGGTCCCTCTGGATGGCATCCCTTCCCTCTATAGTATCGACCACACCACTCAGCTCAGCATCATTTTGAACACTTTAGTATCTAAGCTTGTAATCCTAGCCCTGCTTCTCCTTGGTGCTACCAGGGTCTGTGTGGATCATGCTGATGCCATGAACACCCATTTTAGCCTGGTGAGATGAGGCAGTACGTGAAGTGAATCACTTTTTTGCCACATATTGGCTACTCAGGATTCCTAACTGACACAGATGGGGTGCTCTGGATTGAAATTATCCCTTATGAATTTGTATAGCACCCAGGATGTGGAAACATTGATCCATATCCATAATGGCAGTACCATCACTTTCATCTTTAAGGGAAGCAGCCCCAACTCCTTGACAGTTACAAGGCCAAAGTCATGCATCTCCCTGCTGAAGACTTCCACATCAGGCTGTTTGTATTGTAGTATTAACCTTCAGACTCCGGCTTTCTTGTGCATGGCTTTTTAGGCAACTCAAATATACTCCCAAACCAAGAAATACAAGTATATTTATTTTGTGGTTATCAAGCCCCTAAATTAAACAGGCATCTTGATCAATTCAGCAGCAATTTAATGCCTGTGTCATGAGGTTATTTCAATGTCTTAAGAAAATAGCTCAGTTCTGGCTAAATAAATAAGTGATGTCATTCTTCATTCAAGCTACCAGATTCTTCGGGATAAAAATTTCCCTTAGGAGAGGCCTTGGGACACAGTGGCTCCTCTGAGACTATTTACATCTGTCGGATTCTCTAATCTCTTCTTCCTTCCTCCTCTCTATTTCCTTCCCTTTCCCTACAAAATGGACAGTATTTAACTCTAATGCTCCCAGCCTGCAGGGCATGGTTTAGAATTGGGTGGTTGTTGGTTTCTTTTATTGTTTTGCTGTTGTTTTGGGGCGGGCTTTTTTAGTGGTTGGGTCTTGTGTTTGTTTTCTGGTTGGTTTTGGTTGGGTTTTTATAACCAGAAATAAGGCTTAATTTCAGGTAATTGCTCTCCCATCAGGAGGGGTTTGCTATTTGTGGGGCCTGCTTTTTCCCCCCTGTCAAATTAGCAGGAGAAGTTAATTTTAAGAGTGATAGTTTGCTCCTAAAATTGTTCTTCAGATTAAGGGTGTGCTCGGAACCAGAAACCTTCCACTCGTGATGGGTTTCTGCACGCGGAGAAACAAAAGGAGCGCAATCAGGAACTCAGTATTGAGGGGGAGAGAGGACAGATAATTGAGGACATGCAGTGACCTGAGGAAAAGCATGTGAAATTTCAGCCTGCTCCTCGATTCAGACGGGCTTCTGAAGAATTAAAGCTTCAAATCTGAGGTGCCCGTGTTCCTTGAGGGCCCCAAAATAGGCTTCATCATTTTAAAAGCTACATTTCTCTAGCATTAGTCTTTATTGACATCTCTAATATGGCCTCAAGAGCTGACAATCTTTCCAAAGAGCTATTCTTTGGACTTGCACTTGCAACAAGAACAGAACAATAGTACCTTATGGAGTGAAAAGTGCTGATAAATGCATAGTTCAGCCACAGAATTAGGGTTGGAACTTAAGATCACCTAGTTCCAACCCCCCTGCCATGGGCAGGGAGCATAGCTCAGTGGCAGGAATTAGTGTATAGGATACCCTTCCTGGGAAAACTGTCAGAACTTTGGAATTCAAGCACTGTATCCTCAAACGTGTCCCTTTCTCCTAGGTGGAATGCAGCTTGTCTAGGATGCAAGGGTTTTAGCTAGTTCTTCATTATTTTGGGATACTTCAAGCTTAAAGTGACCATCAGATGTGTGCTGTTTGAGCTTACTGAAGCAGAAAGCCTGAAGAGAGTCTCCTGGTCCTTTTGAAATGATAATGATTAATAACTTATTTACAGCACCGGGTGTTTATCTACTTCGTTTTTGTGACAAAAAGCATCACGCTCTGTATTAGCTGACTGGATTCACAGCAGGCTGTTCTTATACAGCATAGCATTCAAAAGGGACTCTAAAGAATACCCTAAGACTTCATTTGGCAACTAAGCTGGTGAGAAATTGCATATATATTAAGCTCTGAGTAATGGAACAATATGTAGACATACTTAGCTCCAAGTAGGACACACATGGAGGCCATAGATATGAAAGATATAAATGAAACCAGAGCAGGATAAATGCATTGCAACTATGGGCAATGTATTTTTTTAAGGAAGAAAAGCTGGAATGGTTGTTACACCCCCGCCATGAGTCCATTCTGTTCGCCTGAGTAAAGCCTCAAGTTCTGGCTCTGCTTGGTGTTTTGTAGCTAAATTACAATATCTGGTAAGAAAAAAAAGCCAACGTATGTTTTCCTTTGATCCTCAGTTAAAGCAGAGCGAGAAAATCCCTTTATAATTGGTTAATAGTTCATGGGGCTGAAATTGTTGTTGTAGCACAATCTGTGGGAAAAACACAGGAGAAACATTTCCTGCAGAAGGAATGCTGCAGTTTAATTACCACACATTGCATGAGAGAGGATTTCAATTTATAGGGCCCTGTGTTCAGGCAGTTACTAGGTAGCCAGCTTGTACTGGAATATTGATGCTTTAGTCTAATCTCTGCTGTGCCAGAGAACAGTGGAGGGGCCTCATTCTCATGATGGGATAGAAGGAATGCTGCACATTTTTTAGGTCTTATCATGGTGTACATTGCTATGCCAGGCAGTTTAATTAATAACTGTCGACATCTTGTCATTTATCATTGCCAAAAGAGGAGGTGAGGACCCTGCCATATGCATGCTGTACAAATAAATTAAAGTTGCCTCAACCAGTCTCCAGGGTTATCTGCTGTCAGTCACTCGTGTTGTCCTTCCTGCGCTTCAAAGACTTGCATCTTATCTTGCTCTCAGGCCCAGGCAGCTATTTATATCATGTAAAACAAAAACAGACACACATGCAAGCCTGGTGGAGAATCAACCTCAGCAAATATTGCTGCAGAGGGTTCACAAGACGACATTTACTACAAGATTTGAAATGCACATCAAGGAAGAATGTTTCAGGAGCAAAGACATGCATAGAAATTGGTCATTGAGATAGTGGAAAAATGCTGCAGTCAGATGATGATGGTGGTGTAAGCTTTTTCACTGGCTTCAAAAGGCATTAGAGCGATATCTTCATTTCCTATAACATAGCTCAGTAGTTCAGTATATGAAAATACTCTGAATGGTTCTGGATACCAGAAAGGGGTTTGTTTCTAATAGTCAAGCAGAAAACCTTCCTCTTTGTGAAGTTGGATTCTTGGAGGCATTTTATCGGAAAGACCAATTCCAACTGGAATGAGAAGGTGGACATGGGCAGAGCGGCAGTGTAACGCATTGCCAAACACAACCTGTTTTGGGAAAGAGAAATAAACTGTTCATTAGGGGTGCAGCTCCATCCTCAGGGGCACAGTGTGCCACATACACAGAGAAACAAGAGGCACAGAGATATTATTTAAGTTAAAAACCCCAATAAACTGAACTCTGGTTACTCTGTACAATAAACTGAATTGTGACAAATGGTCATGGCAACGTGTGGGTGCAGTCAGAGCTTCCTGCGCCTGCTGAAGCAGATGGTGGAGCATCTCTGGTTTGGGTTTTGGTTTTGCAGATATGTTTGCTGACTTTGAAGGACCTGCATCATTCTTGGCTAGTGAAGGCCAGTATTAAGTGCTGGAAACTGCCAGAATCTTCTTTCCAGAAGGCAGGTGAGGCTACCTTTAAAGAATCCTATTAAGCTGTGACTCACTGAAGTACTTGTTAAAGCCTCCAGCATGAGTCGGGTCACACTTTCACTGACATCAGGAAAACAGTTAAGCAAATTGTGGGATATGGCAGTTTGGCCACACTGAGCACTCCAACTCTTCCCTTGTACTGCTTTCATGTGGGGGTTGACCCTACAGATAGGAGAGTTCCTGTCGCACTGGATAGTATCTGGTTTTCACGCACAGGCTATACATCATTACATGCAGATTTGTAGTGGAGAACAAGTACGTGAAGGACATGAAGAACGCGATCAGACAGACACTGCAAAGAGGAAAATCCTGCCCCAGAGCTTGTGAATTTCACATATTTAAAATGCCAAAAGGACAGAAAGTGACCGGCGTTAAGACAGACCAAAAAGAAAGAGACCTCTCACATGCCATCCCCAGCAGAGGCCCATGTAGAACTAATACTCAGGGGTCAAATGGCTGAACTAACGACGAGAGCATTTTAATAATGTGATATGGTGGTAATTATGGCGCCTTCTGGCCACAGTAAATTGCCCTGTTTGGCTGAAGCCAAGCTGAAATAGCATGTTATGCATGCTGCAGGAAATGAGCTCAGAATATACAAAGCCTCAGTCTGTAGGTGATAAGTAATGGCCCAACAAATTAATCTCATCAGCTGCATTCACCCCTGGGTGCTGCTCTGTGCCAGGCCACAGTGTGTGGGCTGGAGGCTATATTTTCAGTTGCCTGACTGAAACCGGTAGTTTGAATTACCATGATCCAAATGTTCTATTCTGTGCTGTCTGCACTGGAGATTGTTCTTACTGAAACGGGAAGCATTATCATGTCATATTTTACAGACAGGGAGACAAATCATGATGCTGACAGCTTACTTTGGGCAATATATTTGGAATTATTCATTCTGTAAGTCTAATTAAGTGCGTTTCTTGTTTTCCTTTCTCTTTTCCTCTTTAATTGCGAGCATCTTTAGGAATAATTGTAATTGAATTATTTACAATGCCATTCCGAATGCACCAGGTTCTACAGTCTATCCTTCGATTGCATTCCTCACGATATTATGAAGCCCTTGCAAGATCGGGAATCACATCAAAGTGAAATGGAAAGAAAAAGCTGCCTTAGGCACCAGTTAGCAGATAGTTTGCTATTAAATAAGGAAGGGGGAAAAAAAGAACGCATTAATTTCTAGAGAACAGCCCCCCCTCCATTTGAAAGCAGCACAATGCTCTTTCCAAAACACGCTGGTAAATTTTGCTGTCTTCAAGCCCTAATTACTGGGCTGGCCCCACACTCTGAGTGGGTTTCTAATTGGTTGCATTTATTTGCAAAGTCTCTACTGCACAGCGATAAATATAATTCCGCTCGTGGCTGATTCGTTGGAGTTTTGGGGGGTGAGAGGGGAGAGTAATTTCATGGTAAACCATAATTACCAGTACAAGTGGTACCTTCATTGCCAATCCAATCTGAGAGGGAAGCTGAGGCTCACATCAGCCTAATTTGAATTCTACTTGTTCATAAGAAATAAGTGGCAATTGCTGATTGCATGCAGCCCAGTTATTTTCAATTGGGAACAATTTAGAAATGTGAATTTAATGTCAGTTTGGGTTTAATTCTGGCCATTTCCTACTTCAATTAGGCTGAAAGTCACAGAGCTGAACAGAGCAGACATCTAAGTTTTACAGGTCTTCTACTGCTATTAGCCTTCAGTGGCAAAAGAGGGGACTTAAAGCAGCCTATCACTCTATGTTAAGTGTTGAGCTCTTTTAACAACCTAGTTCCAGCTATAGGAGCAATGCATAGCAAACACGGTCCTAAATGAATTGCCTCCAGCTATACGGTAACAGAGTCACCATATGGAAATCTATTTTTGACTTTCAGGTCCACTGCTTCCCAACTTTTCTCATGAAAACACACTCCTTCCCAAGTTATTTGGGTCATTCATGGCTAGAAACCATGAGTTCTGACTGACCCCAAGTAAACAGAGGAATTATCACCAGGATATACTCAGAACTTGGCTCCAGCTGTATATTCAATATGTATTTAATCACAAGGGATAACCCAAGTAGATTGTCCACACTTTTTCTCCAGAGTTCACTGACCTAAATACCTGAGATATTCTCTCTGGGAGTTCCACTAGTTGGCAATGGGAATATCAAGTCAGACCTATAAATTCATTCTGACTGCCAATTGAGACACATGTGCAGCTGATTTGAGAATTAAACCATTATAGTCACAAAAATTAAGTCAAAGGTTTTTCATTTCAAGTGAACCTTCCTCTTCTATTGTCTATTGACTACCTACAGGGATTAAGGTTGTTAATCATGGCAGGTATAGTAGCAGTGGCTTTAGGAGTGCCCTAAAAAACATACGGGCAAGAAGCAACTGTGGGAATTAGACCGAAATGCACTTTGTGGCATCAACCTGAAGAATTGCAGTCTTTTTAATGAGTAACGTTAACTGCAGGACTGACTGGCTAAAAGACAAGTACCTTCTCCAAGTCCTCCCCAAAAAGCTGTCCTTAGGATAGTCTAGAACCTTTAGTATATTAACGTGCTACCCTTGACAAAAGTAAGGGAGTTCTTTGATTTGTAAGCAGATCCAAATATGTGGTAGATACAGGAAGACATGAGCATCAGGGTGTTTAATCCTGCCAGTAGAAGTATATACTCCTAGCTGCAGCTCATCACACCATAGTATATACTCTGGAGTGGATGGATCAGTAGCTCTTTTTGCCCCATTTTTAGCTCTTTTTTTTGCAATTTGGAACCTTTCAGAGAGAAATGGAAGAATTCCTTGGGTTTTTTAGGTAAGCTTCTGTTCTCATAGCTTCTGGGCAAATACCTCCTTATTTGCAAGAGGGCTTAGGGCCCTGGGAACCCAGCGAGGGGCATGTGGAAGAGCTGCTCACAGTCTTTCTTACCAAGCTAAAAATCACTTTTCTATCAATCAAACCCTACATGAGGCCTCCTTCAACTTGCAGGCTCCTCACCTTTGTGTTATGATCCTGCTAGTCACTGTCATGGCAACCGCAGAAGCCATTCCGGCGGGGAAGACTGCCTTGGCGATGAGGAGGGGGCCTGTGGGCTGGGAATCCCTGCTCTGGAGCTATAGTAGAAGGGATCACAGGGCAAGGGTGAGGAAGGAGCCAGCACAGTGGCAACATTGCATGGAAACTGCCATGTCAGTAAAGTGTAAAGTAAGTAAAAAATCCCCCACCCTAAAGCAAACCAAACTAAACCCCAAAACCAACCTGGAAAGCACAGCCGTTTCCTTGACGATGAATCTGGGTGCACAGAGCGCCCTTCTGGCTGCTACTAAAGGCTGCACAAAGATCCAGTCCTTACCCTTCCAGAAACGGTACCCTGCTCGCTACCTACTGCTGATGGTCCCCACGTACGCTTTGGAGAACCCTCAAAAACAATTGTGCCCTTCACCACATTCCTCCCACTGCCTAAGAAAGAGCAGAACACTTGCAGGAAAGCAAACATCATCCTGGAAAGCTCACGTCCCTAACTGGGAGTCTACTCAAAGTTCTGATTTAGGTGAGGCTTTTATCAGGCTGTTTCTGACACTGCAGAAGGCAGCTGCGCTTGGATTATTTGCATCTTGGTTTTGTTGCCCAAACTTCCATTTACTTGTCCTCCTCTTCTGAAGCTCCTAAGAATCAAAGATACCTTTAAACCCTAGAAAATACGTGTTCTTTAATGTCTAGGGTCTTCCATGTGAAAATGTCTTCAGGAAAAGAGAGATTTTCTCACTTAAGTAACCTCTTCACAGCAGTCTCTATAGGTAATGCTGCCTCATTTATCTTCATTCTTATAGCCAGGCTTAAATAATTCTGCCCTTTTGCCCAAGGGGGACTGACAGCAACAACTGTAAACTACCTGATTAAGCAGCCCAATGCATTACAGAAAAAGCTCATTTCATCTTTGGGAACATATTAACTGCAGTTTCTTGGTTTTTGCTTATAGAATCACTGCCAACAGGAGGAGAGTGTCCATAATGTCTCATTTTTATGTATTGCAGCATCAGGACGGATCAAAGTCTCCCAAGAGCTTTCTAGCTTCTGCTATAGACACATCTGTTAGATGGTCTTTCTATGTGATATTAAACTTAGAGCATTTTGGCAACATTGGATGCAATTTATCTGTGTCGAATTCTGCAGAAACAAGAATCAACTCAGTTCCACTCTAAGCTTTCAAAAGCTTTTGCTTTTCATTGCAAAAGGTGAAGCAATGAAACCGAGAGTGGTTGTTTCACCTTCCCAGATGAAGGCTAAAGCTCACAATTCTGGAAAACAATCATTTATCTGGAGCTGAACAGGTTTATTCAGCCTGAGGTGGATCCTCTGCCCTCTGTCAAATTCAATATTGATTCATTCCCTTAGTGGCTGATTGCAATACACTGTCCCTTGGTCATTTCCTGCTCTGGTTCATCTCCTGCAATTGCTTAGTAACCCTTTTCTAGTGTAACACAGGATTTTTGTTCTAAACTGCCCTGCATCGTTATCCTATGTACTTCTATACTATAACATCATTCTATACTGTAGCTATACTATATCTTCTGTACTATGTACTATAGCATCATTATCCCATGTACTTCTGCTTCTTCAACATGTCAGGTACTGCATGCGAATAGTTAGTGTGCGTGTGAACGCATTTCACCCCAGTTTCCCTGATCTTATGTACACTATAAAGTTACACGGGTTTTTTGGGGAGCCGGTTGCTTAACATTTAGAAAATAAGCCATCTACTAGAAACATCTTAATTTGCTTTTTCATATATAGAACTAAGCAGAGCAAGACATGCAGTACTCAAGACAATGTGAAAATCAAGCTTTTCCCCCATCAACCATAACAGGCACATCCTGATTCATAGCAGGAACCGCCATGCAAAACGGTCTTCGAGCAAAGAGCCACAGGAGTGATTGTCATGGTCACCTTCTAGCAGTGGGGTTTGCTCCTCGGACGTTTCTCCCACAACGGTGACAATCCAATAACAAGAAAAATACAGCTTCTTCCCTTCATCCCAGGCAACAACCTGGCAAACACACTCATAATTTGCTGGAGAGGCCTAGAATGTAGACGTTATAAACATAAAACCCAATGGGAATACAGCCGTGAGGCAAAGGTTACAGTTAGGGAGAAGAGCATGAACTCAGCAAACCTTACCCCTGGACATGATGGCCACACAGGACTCAGTGAGCCCAAAAGCGCACCAGCTCCTGAGCTTGCCCTTGTTCTCCTGTTGCAAAAAGAAGTCTTCACATTTCTCTCTGAGTAGCCCCGAATAATTGTACTGTCTGAAGCTGTGATTTCCCTCACCCTTTGCCATTAGTGTCTGAACTGGTTTGATTCAGCTAAACCAAACACTAACGCATCAACCTTTCCTAACATAATTGGTCCAGCTGGGATTTTATTAACCCCTTCATATGCTTAGGTGCAGACTTCTTCCATGCAAAGATGGTCCTCACTGGTTTTCCTTAGCACTCAATTTGAAAGCGCACTCCCCAGCTCTCAACTGCAGGCTGGAGGTTGCAGAAGCAAATCTTGCCAGTGGGTCCACAGAATGGACGCGGCAAAATGACGGGGGAATGCTCACATCCTCCCAACTGCGGAGAGCTGCGACAATGCAGTGATTTTTTTAATGTGAAAAAGAATAATGGAACTTTTTGATAGAGCAGTTAAAAGCCTGGATTCTATTTTATTTACTTATTTTTCAGTGGAAGGAGGGAAGGGGAAGGCAGCATTTTATTTAAACCTTAGCTACAACTTTCCAGTTAAGTCGGGACAGTTTAGGAAGGCTCGCAAGTAGACATCTCCACCTCGTGGAATGAAATGGAAGTATCTTTAGAAACGTTCTGAAATGCTCTTTTCTGCAGGGGCAACATGCCAAATTAGCCTTCATAAATCATTTTCCAAGGCACTGTACTTGTCAGGGCATGCTCATGCGAAAAGGCAGGAGGGAAGAAGGTTATAAAGACAAATGACCACATATATGTGTGTTATGGTGCATCATATAAGCGTGCTGCACTTGCCCTTTCTATATGCGGAGATCCATACATTGCACATCATGAATAGACTTCTCACTCTAGGTTTAAAGCGTTCCTGTCTTGTAAGTATTTCTTTTGATTAAACCCAAAATATTTAATCAGAGAATTGTTTCTATTAGAAGGGACCTTAAAGCTCATCCAGTTCCAACCCCCGCCACGGGCAGGGACACCTTCCACCAGAGGAGGTCGCTCCAAGCCCCGTCCAACTTGGTCTTGAGCACTACCAGGGATGGTGCAGCCACAGCTTCTCTGGGCACCCTGTGCCAGCGCCTCAGCGCCCTCCCAGGGAAGAGCTTCTGCCTAAGAGCTCATCTCAGTCTCCCCTCTGGCAGTTAAAGCCATTCCCCTGGTTCTGTCCCTACAGGCCCTTGGCCAAAGCCCCTCTCCAGGTTTCTTGCCTGAACACAGTAGATCTGTGCCCAAATCAAGATGAAAATACAGGTCTTAAGTGCCAATTCATGAACCACATTGTGTCTATAGAAACGAAAATGTCTAGCACTTGGTATGAGGACTTTGTGGTTTTACACACTTCCAAGTAGGTATTGAGCAAGAGATGGGGGAAACTTTAGACTACACTCAGTCTCCAAGTCTATAATCACTGCATTTTGTTTTCACTTACACCGATGGGATAATGACTTGCAAATACTACTGGAAAACAGGTAATTCAAAAGAAATTATCAGCAAAATTATCAAATCCCCATTTTTCTCGGTCTCTTTCAAATGCACCATTCCCATGCGAGAGGAAAGGCTGTAGAAGGAGCCTTCTCCCAGCTTCCTACCTGATAATCCAAAAGTATGAAAAATCAGTCTTTTCATTATACTTAACACACTTCCTCTGAATTTCACCTAGAAAGCACTCATTTGGAAAGACCCTCTTGGCAGCGAGGTTGTCAGGCAGTGGAACAGAGTACGGTTCAAGTTTTGCCTACAGATCAAAACCACCAAGAGGAAGGTCAGGACACAACCTCTGCTCTCACAGGCAGACACGACCCGCATCCACCAGGGGCTTTGTTTCCAGCTGAAGCTCTGATCAGTGCAAATGTCCTTACATGGGCCACAGAACTTCCGAAGTTTTGGAATTGGCGCTCAGTTCAATGGAAGCCGCAGATTCATTGCTTTTTCAAAGGCTGCCACTAGAGGGAAGTACTCACTCACTAATGGTGGGGCGAGGAGCGTTTGAATTGAACAGCAATAGATCCTCATTGCTCCAGCTCTAAAGTGTAAGGCGATGTAATACAACAGCTGTAATGCGTTCCATGGTCTCAGCAGAATTCCCTAACGCAATGACAAATGGTAATGACTGAACTTTAATTAACGTATAAGATTCCGTAAGAGATTCAAGGCCAGGATGGACGGGACTGGGAGCAACCTGGTCTAGTGGAAGGTGTCCCTACCGGCAGCACGGGGTTGGAACTGGATGAGCTTTAAGGTCCCTTCAAACCCAATTCAGTCTGTGAGTCTATGATTTTTAATACCAGAATCGATGCTGGTCCCTTCAGAACTAGAAACATCTTGTGACTATATTCAAAACACTAGAAATTTGAATACTTTGTTAATTTAGGCAAGTGTTGAAGAACTAAATCATTTCAATGTCCGTAACAGTCATTCAGCATAGGAGTGAATCCTGGCTCTCCTGGAAATCTTTTCCAGAGTTCTCATTTAATTGCAGTTAGCTCAGCTGGCCCCAGTGAAAGAGATCACACAGTGCCATGATAAAAGCAGCAGCAAAGGATCTTCCCAAGAAAAACAGTGCAGAAGTCTTGGCACTGAAGAAGTTTAAAAGCTTATTACTTGGCAGATAACCCTGTAACTCTATTGATTGGGATCTCCAGAAACAGACTGGATTCTTACTACAACAAAAACTCAATGTGAAAACGTTGCTCTCTGTCCCACCTCAAGATGCATGAAGCACACACTCAAGTATGAGTGTAGATTTGTTAATCTAGACCCACACAAATGGATTGAAAAGGTTTAATGTTCTGTTCCTCTCTGCTCCCTGGGGATGCCTCAGTTCCTGTTTCTTTCGTGTGGTCTGATGAAAACAACAGATGAGTTTTACAATCTGCCAAAAGCTGAGCTAATTCTGGATTTTTCACAGTATTTGCCCATCAAGTTCTTTAACTGTTCCTTTGCTGATGCTAAAAAGTATTCGGGATTTAATAGAAAGCTTCTGGTGCTTTGGACCTTGTTCAGGACATTCAGCTTTTCATGAACTAGCCACAACAGCATGCACAATGGAAAGACAGGACTTGTGATAAAAGGATGATTTATCAAAGTTATTGGCAAACGATCTTTCCTGTCTGAAGGATTAATGTTGCAGTTGAGGCACTGCTTGCTTTTATGACCTTTCAAGGAAAGGATATTCCTCATCTTTACATGGCACTGGGCCTCAAATCCAGAAAAAGAACCTGAAAGAGGAGACAGACAAGCAAGGAATACAGGAGTTGGTGTCTAGACTTGTAGGCAAAGATCTCTTCTCCCTTGGCACAGCTTAGGACACCGCTGCCCAAACAAGTGAACATACTTTCTGCCTGCTGTAATTGGCAAGTCTCAAGACATGGATGTATCCTTACTTATTTCTCATTTATATTTATTTCTTACCAGTAAATGGACACCAAAGACAATGTCATAAACAAACGGCACAAGAAAATCCCAGTCAAGTGGGAGCAGATCCAAGGTTCAAGACGGTGAACACATCTATCTACCCCAGGTTTTACTGTTCCTCAGTTTCAATGACAGCAGCACCACCGAGTGCTCCCTCTCAAGTTTTTAGGAAAAGGACAGTGTCAGTGCCTCCCTGACAGAGGTTCTTTCTCTGTAAGCAAATAGTGCTGCTTACACGTAAGCAAATAGTATTGCTCACTTGTCGTCGGCAGACTTCAGCTTCTTCTCATCTACTTATGGGGTTAGATGAATAAGCAGCTACTTCAGTGAGAGGAGCAGGGATACAAGTTTTATCCTGGATCAGGGTAAAACAAACTGAGTAAGACAAAGATAGAGCTCATTTATTCAATGGAATTGTTGCAACTGTAACTGAGTTGTTCTGCAAGCAAAACCCGCTGAATCCAGTTAACCCAAGATTGCCATCAGATGCTAGTAACTCCTATCACACCTAAAACCCCAACCCTTCTTGTAGTGAACATAGTGATAAAACCAGCTAAAAAACCAAAACACAAAGAAAAAACCCACACAGAAAAACCCCAACGAAATTAAATGATCTTTCAACAAGAAGTGTTAAAAGCGACAGACCATGAACTGTGGGATGCGACTGAGCAGTTGCCACCTCATGTGTCTTCCTTTTACTATTCCCGCAAACTTAAAGCTGGCTGCTTCTTTCTTCTGCTTTCTCTTCTACCACTTTCTGCCCTAAGATAAATTATCATGTGTCTCTGAACACATCTTGATGTTTCCTGTACCTGAAGCAGGTTCTTTTCACTCCTGCAAGCCCATCAAATTTAATGAACACCGGAAATATTGACTTAGTGCTAAGAGAAACATTAGCATTAAATTAGAAATCCTTGTGGTGGTGATGCCAGGTCTCTATCGGCAGAGCTGGTCACACACTGGGTCTCACTAAAATACCAGATGAGACTGTGGAAGGGAAACAGCTTTTCGTAGCTCTGCTCAGTGGTTTGACTGCACAGCTTCTGTCAGCTAATAAAGGTTATACCGACACCCTCCAATCTTACAGGGAATCATACCGCTAAGGTTCAGAGAGAGCTCATGAAGCAAGTCTGCAAAATGCCCCTGAAAATGAACTTCAAAGGTGTTGAGCACTATGGTCCATTCTTTCTTTAACATGCAAAAACTGCTCAGCAGATGAGGCAAACCCAGGGCCAGCCGCAGTCTTTCATTTAGACTCCCCATCCTTCCTCTTCCCTGTCAATGTCAACACCTTATTTTTAGCTGCACAGTCTCATGAAAGCAGGACAAATACGACATTGCCATATGACCAAACCTACGTATGAGAACAGTTCAGGAGGAGCAGCTCAGTGAATAGACAACATCAAATTTCCTCACATTGCAATCACTCGTGTGACAGAAGATGACTTCCTAATGGAATATTGAACTGTCTCCAGGAGCATCTGCTGTGCCAATGAGTGTAATCTTGTACCACTATCAGTGCACTTACCACAGGGGCTTTGCTGATACAGCAGCTTCAAGCAGCAGTATTAAGGTTTTCTCATCTCTCTCTCTGAATATCTTGTTGCAATGGCTTTTAGCTTCACATCACATTCATTCTTTAAGGCCATGCTGCTATGCAACAGATAAACAACATTTGGCATAGGGGAACACATCTCACATAGAATCTGTTGGAAACTGAGTTTCATGATCTGCAGTTCCCTTCAGAAATTATTCTCCCTTCTTCACTGAGCGAAACCACCAACAATCTCAGCTTGGTGCTAGTGAATATTAATTCCTAACACTGAGCTGAGAGATAATTCATAGCACCAGAAATATGGTTAAGAGGCTGCAGTGATTGACTTAGAGGAAATATAAAGGGTCTGAAATACATCTGGCTTGTGTTTAAGATTGCTTAGCACAGATAACACTGACTTTTAAAACATGTTTGAATAATCACTCTCCACCTGCACAGTGCCAACATGTTGTCAGTTCGAATAATGAGATGAAGTCAGTAAAAGTGAGAGCTGAGACTAAACAGAAGGAAAGAGTGAAGAATTGGCTTTCTAAAGGGAAAGTGGAAGACTGAAACTGCGACAAGTACTCAGGGCTGGCCAATATCCTAGAAAATGACACTGGCACAGGGTGCCCAGAGAAGCTGCGGCTGCCCCATCACTGTCAGTGTTCAAGGCCAGGTTGGACACAGGGGCTTGGAGCAAGCTGCTCTAGTGGAAGGTGCCCCTGACCGTGGCAGGGGGTTGGAAGTGGATGAGCTTCAAACCCAGAATGTTCCATGATCCTATGGAAATGTCTAATAGAGAAAAATAAAACACCCCTACCTGTAAGGAGAATAAGTAACCCAATAAACTGTTTCCACCTTTAACTTCTGCAACTAAGCAGCAACTTCCTGGATTTAGTATTGGCTCTTTGTTGCTCTCCAGCTTCCTTTCATCAGTGCTAAAATGACAAAGCAGTTAATAATTAAGGTTCTTCCATGTACGAGGAATTTCCCAGGCTTGGCCAGGTACCCGCATGGAGGAAAACTCTCCTCGTTACTTCAGTTGCATACATGGCAGGTCAGAGGGTGGCATTGCTTCTGATTTATTAAAAACAAAAGGTTCTTTTTCAATGAAAGCTGTTGTTCATTTGCAATTTAGTAGCTCATACAATTGCAAGGAGACCGTGGTGCCTACAGCTTCTCCATGATGTGTGTAAACTTTCCTTAAACAAGGCAAGCATCCAGCCGGTGGTGTGAAGCCAAGCCTTCCTTTGCCTTGCGAACAGGGTAAAATCTGTCATCTAAGAAATCATTTGGCATTTGAGGTGCAAAAGCACCAGGCAATTGCACTGGGGCAGGTGCAGCAGAAGCAGAGTGGGACCAGGGCTCCCTGTCCCACAGAGCTCCTGTGTTCCAAGAAATGGCACAAGCAGGAAGGTGATTGAGAAGAGGACCACATTCAAGTGGGATGATGTTGGTTGGGTCTTTAGTGAGAAATAACATTGCCTTGCCAGAAAAAGAGAGGCGAAGCCATGGCACAAGTTTTGTCATTTCACCCTCATGAAGCTCTGCAAATTACTTTGCAAGGTCTCAGGGTGGGCCAGACCTCAGATGGTTGAGAAATGCTTTCCTGCAGGAGTCAAAGAATGAGCTGATAGAAAAGCTCCAAGATAAAACTCCACTTTCCAGCCTTCAGCTTGCTATGGGAGCATTCATCACAGCAACTGATCTCCACCCATGCTGTTTTTTCCTACCCAACACAGTGCTTGACTGAAGAGATGTTGACTTTACAGAGGTTAAAGGTGGCTGCCTCAACCAACAAATGGGGTTTAGCAAGAGGGAAGGACTGTTGTTCTTTCTTCTTTCAGGAATGAAGTGTCAGGAAGATGTAGAGGTCAAACAGGCCCCTGCTGAGTGCTGAGCGACAGCACCAGCTGTGGAGGGTGCTGGAGTGATGCAAGACCCAAGGGTTCTCACATTTGGGAAGGGAATGCCATCTCCTTTTCCCACATCTGAAGTTAGAGGAATAACAGAGAGGGCTCCGTTGGGAAAACAGGGTCCAAGCAGTTTGGAAAGCAAGTGATGTGCAAGAATTGAGTCATGCCCTACAGAGAGACCTCTGGCTCAGAAGTCATGCAGATTCCCAGATGGGAGCCTGAAACTAGTCCTGGCTGAAGTGAACACTAGCCTAAGGGTCAATCCTCCCTTCCCTTCTATCCCCCCCAAGTATATGTGCAAGGACATAAATGTTTGCATAACTAGCTAGATCATGTTGTAGTCTGAATGGAGGACTGAACAACAGCAGAGCTAGGCTTGAGTTCATACAAACCCAGTAACCTGGGTGACTGAAACGAGTGTTGTACATATGACAACACACACACAGACTGTAAATGAAATGCTTTGCATTGACAAAACGTTCTGGACTCTGACTTCAATTCTGGAGCATTTGAAGTATTCCTGAATTCATTCTAAACTGGTCTTTCAGAAGAAGAGCTGTCTGGGAGCTATCCCCCTGCCAGTGAGTAGGAAATAGGTTTGGATGTTTATTCTCCAATATAACACAGCAACAGATTGAAGTATTTAGGAGAGTTTTTCCTAGAGGATTAATTAGGTATCAGGTATTTAGTATTTTGCAAGAAAGTCAAGATTCACGTGACGGAACAGAAAGATCTGGACAAAACACACTTGGTTCCTTAGGCCAAGCTCTAAGAACCAACAGATACATCAGGATAAGCACAACTCCCCCCTAACTCCACCAATTCCTTGAAATTCTGAATTACACAGAAGCCAAGTAAAGAGGTGTCACTGAAGCTCCTGTGATAAATGAAGGCTCTGTGTCCATCTGCTTAACGTCTGTGTCTGTGAGAGGCCACAAAGCCCAGCACAAATGGTGGCAGAAGGGAAAGATGAGCACACAACGTATAGCAAGGCCTAGTGGAGTAAGTATTGGGAATGGCTGCAAGCAGATTACGGAGAAATGGAACACATGAACACATGAATTGTCATTAAAACCATGGAGAACAACCTTGAGAGAAGCTGCAGCCCTGGCATAGCAGGGTTTGGTCATTCCCAGCTGCCACATTGCTGTGAAAAAGGGATTGAGAACAGATTCCCCGCTAATGTGTTTTCAACCGTGATAGCTCTGGGGTCTAAGAATCTGCTTTCTGTTAGGAAAACCCATAAAACTTTCAACAAATGATGAAAAACATATCTTCCATTGGCATAAAAGCAGGTTTCCTTGCAGGAAGGGGTGGCATATTGAGAATTCCCGAGGAAGGAGAATATAGGAGGAATAACTGCCACTGGCAGCAAACTCCAGCTCCCAGCAAATGCATGTGCTACAAAGCTGACAGAACAAATTCACTTAAAGCTGTGTGTGTGCACAAGCCAGGTTTAATACTGTTTCAAACCTAAGGTTGGGCCTTAAATTGTCTATAATCGGTGAAGTCCTTCTGGACTTCCATTTCCCACTTTAGTTGGGGTCTGCTGAATTCTGTGTTAGGGCTTTTTCCAAAGCCAAGACTTGGGGGATTTTGTTAACAGTGCAATAAAAATAACTTCCTGGTGGCAGAGGGGAACTTTAAAGCCCTTTTTGTGTGCTGCTCTTTTCTTTAAAAAAAAGAAATACAGACATTGTTTCTTTAAAAGGCTCCATCTGCAAATCCCATTAGATGTGCGTATAAGGTTTCGGATGATTAATAGTTGCTGCTTTTCTTTGGTTGGAGGACCTGGGTGCATGTACATTAACCCCTCCCTCCCCTCTCTCACGTTTCACTTCACAAACTTGTCGCTCTCTCCCCAGCACTGTATTTAAAAGTGTTTCACTCATGTCCAGCACTTCACGAGGAAGGAAGCTCCAGGCCTTGGGAAGCAGTTCAGAGCAATCACTGCCTACACCTGGTTACTGTTCTCCAGTCAGGACAATGAAGACATTCAGAAGAGTTCCCAAAGTAACAATTCTGCCACAGCCTAAACCCCACAAAGAACCTGTTGTTTAGGGGTGGAAGCTGCTCTGTAAGATTTGGAAGGTTTCCCTTTTGCTCCTTTGCTGACTTTGAAGCCTGAGCTATAACCGCTCACCAGCGCTGGTGTGCGAACAGGATTGGAAGCAAATGGATCCCACCAGCAGCAGCTGCATGCGCAGTCCACAGCCTCCTGCCCCACTTTGGGGGTGCCTGCGGAGCACCCACATGGATGTCACCACAGCTTCAGGGCTGAACCACTACCCACCAGCATCATTCTCCTTCCATCAAAAGTCAGATTTTGCTATTTATCCTGATTTCTCAACCTCCTGCCTGGTGACTGCTCCCCACAGCTTCCCACACGAGGAGCGGACATTTACGGAGCAGCATCCCTCTTTCCAACACTCTGACTGGCACTTTGCAGCAACTGAAGCCAGAAGACGACTAAACCCAGGACTGGCCTTGGGCTCTGGGGAGTCAGAAGACAGCAGCCCAAATCTAGTGAGTGCAGCAGTGGGTATGAATGAAGATGATGAGGTACCAGTCAATACTACAAATGAGACTGAGAAGAAGTCATCTAAAAGAAAAAAGGAGAACTCAGGTAGGTGATACGGAAGGGGGTGGTGGGGTAGTACAAGCTGTAGATGAGAGCACCTGTAAGATCGGGCAGTAAGAAGTAAAGCTGATGAGGAAAACCCTTGGTAATTCTGGACTGGGGAAGCTTACACTATAACAACATTGAAACTAAATGGCTTATTCTTTGATGACCTCTGGTGTTTGTATTCCGCTCCTGCAGATCCTTGGTTACTGAACCAGGCATTTCACCCCCCCCATGCGCATTTGCTGTAACTAAACAAGAATCACATGGCATGTGATTGTGATGATCCCATGGCATGGGATGTGGTTCAGATCACTGAGCTGAAAGTCCTAGGATGGGGAGTGATATATTGCATACCTGCCATTTGTCCAAGGGTAAGAAAGCGGCAGTCAAAGAGCAAAGATCTCTCACCTTGAGCTGCCTGTGCTAGCTGGAAACGTTATAGTAGGATTTTGACATCTCAGTCAATGGTAAGAAGTACAAGATGTGAAGTCTCGCTTTAGAGAGAAATTCTGGTTTGGTCTAAATATTCCATGTTTTTAAACTCAGAAGACCTACAAAAGGTTCCCCATCAGGACAATGTCCAGGGAGAGAGAAAACATAGACAGTTTCCATTGTGTCATCCTAACTAGCAAAATGCATTCCACAGAGTAACAGGCAATCATTTCATAGTTATAGAAACCTCTGGTTTGCTGCTGTCTCAAATGAAGATGTGTGAAATACGCATAAAATTGCTTTCTCCTAAGGAATCTGTCAAAAATTAATAGGCTTATATACAACCATTTGCTACAGTAGTCATATACAAGCTACAGTGTGCTTTCCCCCACGGCATTGCTATGAAGTGGGGAACATTTTCCAGTACCCCCGTTTTACGGGTAGAGAACACAGTGATAGAAGTATTTATTTATTTATGGGGTTTATGGGTTGGTTCCAGAACAGTGACCTTTAACCCACCTCTCATTTCTCCACTTGTTTTCTTTAGAAACCCACCTTTGCAAAAAATTAAGTTCATTTGCCCAAAAGATAAAGGTAAAGGAGTTTAGAAAATACATACTCAAAGTGAGTGATACTTTTGTTAAAGCATTTGCGAGTCATAGGAAAACAATGATTTCAGTATACTCAGATTAGAGGGATAGCCTTATTTTTAAAGAGGCTGATTTCAAAGCAGCATCTCCCTGTTTTAAGTAGAAGACAAATGTTCCTTCTATTCTCTATCACCAGCACCCTCTCTTGTCAGTACTTGCTGCTGTCCCGTATACTTTTCATTATAGGGGAGCTGTAAGCAGTGACATCGCTGAAAGGTCTGGTGTTTCCTGCCTTGTAGCAAGTGATGCTGTCTGTACACGTTATTACTGGAGCAAATGCAGAGCAATGAAAACATCCCAAAGGCGATTCCATGGCTTTTCATTTCACTCCTTTCCTTGCTTACTGGACAGCAGACAGAATTATTTGATATCCCTCCGGCAAGCTTTTCCTTCCTTCTGTCCCCAGACAAAATAGAAGGGGAAAGTCTGAGCAATTTCATTGTGATGTCTTTCACTTGCACAGCTAGTTCCAGGAGCTGCAGCTGGACATAGCACATACTGACTAGTTATTCTAAGTGAAAGATGAGTCTTCCCCCTCCTCTCGAGAACCTTCCTGGATACCCCGACCCTTCTCCTCAGAGGCTAGGCTAGTAAAGAAAAATATCTTGAAATCACTTCAAGACAAAACTTGCAATATGAACTGTTTCCTTTTAGTTGGTGCCATACCCACCACAGGTTTCCCTGAGCCACAACAAACATACAGCATTACCATGATCTGTACCAGGGCATGCAAAACCCACTGGTTCTTGCAAAGACCCCCGTTATTACGAAGACACCCAGTGAGGATTTTGGAACATGGCCCTTTGCAGGGTGTTCTGAGAACAGTCTAAAGCAAACACATTTCTCAGACAAATAAGCAGAATGTTATAAAAGGAAGAAAAAAGCTTGTCGATCTTTGAAACTTCCTTTGAAGCATAGAGTAAAAACATGCAGAGAACGGCTTTCTTATGGCCATAACAACAGTTGCATCTACTACAAGTACTTGTGGATAAACATGCACACAACCTTCCCTTCCTCTACAGGCTTCAGTGACTTAGACGCCAGATTCGGTCTTGACTTCCCAGGCCCACCAAGTGACCTGAAGGTAGAAGTTAACCTTGTGTTGGCTCTTACAGCTGCCTCTGCTGTCCATCCACAGCCATTAACATTTCCAAATAGAACTTCAACCAAATTTGTCTGAATTGTCCTATTTTGTATTTGTGTAATGATGTACTTGAAGTTCTCAGATCTCCAAATAGTAGTACTGTAATACATCATAGGATTCTGCCAGCTTTATTTTATGTGAATGAAACAGTACAGAAACAACACAAAAAGCGCTAGCTTTGCTGCCTGTGGCATGGTAGGTCAAGGGAGAGTGATAATATGGATACAAGGAATGAAAGTTAAAACGTGGGGAAGGAAACTATTTGCTGCAATGATAGCAAGGAATGAGAGCTTCTTTCCCATAGCTGCTCATTTCTGACCTCACAGACCCAGGTAGGCTCTGACAGCACCTGCTTCTGTGCTGTCCCAAGGCTGACAACAGTGATCAGTCATGCCTGAGCTTGAGAGGGCACATACAAACTTCTCAGGCACTGAGCACCTCCATTAGTAGCTTAGCTCAGACCTCAGCAGTACACAAGTTCACAGAGATCAGTGCAACTTTAAAGGACACACCATATGTGCTTGCCTCTTAGAAACCCAGAATTCAAGCAACAAGGCAGAACCAAGCAGCAAATCCCGGAAGGAAAGGACAGCTTTCACAAAGGAGCAGCTACGGGAGCTGGAAGCTGAATTTGCCCACCATAACTACTTGACAAGGCTCAGGAGATACGAGATTGCTGTGAATCTGGATCTCACCGAAAGACAAGTAATTGGTGAACCCCTGCCTCCTCAGCTTTTTCCTCCCCCACAATTTCTCCCTGAAGCTAAAGCAGATCTGTTACTTAAGAGTGCACTTTTGCAATGGCACAGAGCAATTTCAACACGAAGTCTCCACATTCTTTTTAAACACATTTGTGACAAGTTTCTGTTCTAGTTAATAAATGTAATTCTGTTTATCTGGGTAAAGACACTTTTGGGAATAACCGATATCTACCAAGCAGTTGCTTACCAACACTCATTGGTACATATCGAGGCTTACAGACGGAATATGGATATCACCTCAGACTGCAGTTACAAGGAAGCTTATTAGACTGATATATGTTTGATACGCGCGTTCTTCCTGGGTCAGAAAGTATTCTGAGGGGATAAAGAATCCAAATGACAGAGTTCTGGAGAGAGATATTTCTGTTCTCTCATTGTGATCTCAGGGTTTCCTTATCAAAGCTTAGTGAACAATTTAGGAATTGCTCAATACTATCTACATTACAGTTCCTGAAGCATTAGATTGGATAGACTAGACGTTAAAAGACATTAGATGCGCTGTGCCCATTGGATTGACACATTTAGCTGACATAAGAACAGATTCTAGGCAAAGCACTTGCACTACCTCTGTGGGTCTCAGGGAAACATCTGCCTGGAACACTTTAGAAAGGATTGCTCCTGTCTTTGTTAGCGAGATGGATTACTTCCACTTGTGAGGTTCCTTTCACCTTTTCTTCTAGAATTCCACAAAACACCTATGTCTATGAATACACACAAGGGTGCATAGGTCGGCTCATACAGCTGAGGTTGAGGCAATAAGTAACTATTTCCTTTTATCACTCAGGTCAAAGTATGGTTTCAAAACAGAAGGATGAAGTGGAAGCGTGTTAAAGGTGGGCAACAAGTGTCCCCCCATGAACATGACACAGAAGATGTGGACTCTGCTGCCTCCCCCAGCTCTGACTAGTCCTTGCAACAATGAGAGAGAAGCATGGAGGAAGTTAGTGATCAGAGAGTGGATGTAACACTGCTCTGGTTCAGCTACACCATGAGATGATCCTGCAAAACCTGCAGCCATGAACCTTTAAAAGGTATATGGTGCTACAGAGGCAATGAAAGAACACAACAGATAAAAGCCAAAGGAGGGCACGATTCTAATCTTTGCCTGAATTAATGCAACTCTCTGTAGAACTGTCTTACTACCACAGATGTGTCTTTGTAATAAAAGCTAACAAACACTGAGTATAAACCAGGCATCATGCTGGGTAGGCTCTCAAACAGTCAGAAGATACAGGTTATCAGTCAGTGGGTGATGATGCAGCTGTGCCTCTCCCTGGTCACACCTCTTCATTCTGCATTTGGACTTGACCATTTTCCTCATGCCTTACTTTAAAAGAAATAAACACTTTGGCAGTGACTGATTTTTCATGCAAATTGAACTGAGCTCCTGTACGTAGGTAGTGAGATTCCAACATAACAATGAACCCAAATCCAGATGTGCAGAATTCTGCTTACCAGTTTCAGAAGAGACGGCTGTGACATTGACGCTCCAAGAGGGAGAAGTGCCCCATTGATGCAGTCTGGAGGGGGACATTCTTCCATTCTTACTGTAAACCCTGAAATTGAATTGTTGATCTCAATTGCAAATATCTTTTCCAATAAACCAAATCCTGATGATTGTAACCAACTGTCGCAGCAGGCACAGCAGAGATTGAGCCCTGCCACTGGTTTGTTTTCAACATCTCAATCTATTTAACTAAAGGAAAACTCCTTTTTAGTGCTGCGTTTCATTCAGATTCATGGAATCTCTCTGTAAACCCACAGTGCTCTTTGTGAATTTGGGATTGTCAGGAGAAGCAGAAAAATGTTATCAGTAGTGATTTAACTGACCTTACTGTCTACAAATTCTCGTTCCATTTTTCAATGGAGACAAGACTTGCCTCCAAATAAACATGTACATGTGTATAGTTAAGTTACGTATTAAACCATCTGTTAATCCGGGTATTATGTGGATTTACATTCATTACTTACTGTCTACTAGATCAGCATCCAGATTTACGAAACGTACAGTTGCGTGACCAATGTTGCCCTTAAGGAGCGTGGTGGGGGGAGAAACCACATCACTGATGTTTCACAGGGCCTCTGCACAATCTACACTGTGGCCACAGCATGGATGTAAACATGTAAACCCTGGGAGTGTATTCACAGAGGTATTCCCATTATTCCCATTACTTCTCAGACAGATATTCAAGCTCTGTTAACCCTGAAGATTCCACCTGCCTCCCTGCAAAAAACCATGTGCTTTGTCACCATAAGCTTAAATGAATGCTGCATTTAATAATCAGTTAAATGATGAGAAGCAAGCATAGCCTCCCTCTGAGCTACCCATCTCTTCAGCTGAGGGAAACGACTACCCCCCATTTCCTCCCAGTGTCATTTGTGTGTGTCTGGTGTGATACTTCAATGGGAGATCTTGCAGACAGGGAGTTATGGCTGGATCCCAGTTGCTCCAGCAGTAATAAGCTGAGGTGTACTATGACAGAGTACTGTTACTTGAGTTACAAAACCGATGTTAAGAACAGGTTAATAACCCGCTGTTAAGGTTACATAAAACTAGCTGGCTAAAAGTACTGCCGATGCACAGATGAGAACAAGCTACAGTTCACTGTAACTTTAAGAGCAGAAAATGACTTTGTCTAAATGGCTCTGCTTAAACCTTGGAGCCTTCTGATTAAGCTTCTGACTAAATTCACTAGTTTGGGTCTTGGCAAACATTGAAGAAAGCTGATTTTGTGAAGAACTCCGGTGCAAGCTCAGACATCCTATCCTCATCTCAAAGAACACAGAACGCTGTGGGGTAGGAGTTATTTGTTACTCATTTCCTTCATAGCAGGTTAAGCGCATTAACTTGAATGCTGTACATCACCTCACTGCCTCCTCCCCATCGTGGTTAGAAAGTCCTCAAGCTGTCCGCAAGCTGCAGAAGCAGCTTATTTTGTGACGAAAACTTTTGGGCTCCTGGCTACCAACATAAATCAAAATCAGCTCCTCACCCAGAGAGAAGGCTAATAAACCTCCCCTTCCAAGGAAGCTATCAATGGTAGTATATCGCATCCTAATTCACTTAAAAGCTAATCCACGGGATCTCAGTCCATACCTATAATTACAGCTCCTAAACAGCTCTTGCTCTGGTTTTTGAGGGATAAGGTCCGAGTCACCTGTGAGACCATTTTATGCTTAGGCAGCTTCTGCATGAAACCATCTGCTTAATTCTAAGACTTGTGTTTGGTGATGAAACGTTTCACTCCTGACATCAAAGCATTTGACCCCTGAACCTGCGGTGCCAAGAACCTCTCCAGGCAAAGTCTGTTGTCTAGGAGCAAAATCTCTGACCTGCAATTATTTGCTACAGAAACACCCAGGAGGCTTTATGCTCCTCACAGAAGGGCAGTGAGAACCTGGGGGTGTTCAGCAACACTTCCCATGCCTGCTTCTCAACACGTGATCTGAGCACATAGTCATCCACATAACATCAGAAAGGGCTGTCAAACCTCCCCAGGTAGCACATACAGGCTGCTTAGGCACATTCCCAAGAACTCCACACTATGCTACCAGATAGCACAGGGTAGCCACAAAATAAACATAAGTAAAAGAATGCCAATTATGAAGGGAACGTGTGAGAAAACCTGGATGCTTCTTTTTCTGTATTTAATGATCTGGAGGAGCACTTTGCCTAAAATGCTAAAATGCAGAATGCATTTCACACAAAATAACCCCTTCTCACCAATAATCACTTGGAGTTCTTCAGAGAAAAGCAGTTAAAGTGGGGGTTCAACTCTTTCTTGTGACCTACAACTTCTACAGAACATTGCAGCACCCTGTTTCAGCTGTCTGGAGCATAAAGAGGCCCTTTCAAGAGGAGTTACCCAAATCGAGGTTGGGTACCTGTGTGAACTTCCCCACAGCCTGGTCTCTCCTCACTGGTCAGTGTTACTCTTTGTGCTGGCAGCCTCTGTTTATTGCTATGGTAAGGTGGGTCTTTGGAGGTGCACCACCAATGGTGCACCACCGATAGCCCAAACTCCTGGGGCAGGAAATGGTCTGGATCAGGCCTGACAAGAGAGGCACGAGAATGGAGATGAGTCCCACCCAGGATATGGCTGTGTTCTGTCAGACTTTATTTCAGTGTACCCCTTGGCCAAGACACAATCTCAATGTTTAGTTGCAGGGAGTTATTGTTTCAGCTGTGGCATACTTGGTTTCTGTATGTCCTTTGTCATCAAGCTGGTGCTGGATGAAACAGTGTCAGCTTCAACAAACACACAGTTTATGGTTATGCCTCAGGACACTGACACTGGAAACACTGCTGGAAGAGCTATGTCCGAGTTCTCAGCTTAAACGACAGAAACAAGCAAACATGCTATAGCTAACTACACATGCTGCACTGAAAAGATACAAGCCTTCTAGGGGCACTGTTCTTGGATTGGCTGTATAATGTTAGGAGATAACGTAGATGTCCCAGACAGCACGTCTAGATATCCCATATAGTTTAGAATATCCTAGCTTTTACGGTCAGATCCAACAGTCCCCATAAGGATGGGTTGCAAGGATGCTGGAGAGGGACTCTCCATCCGGGGACTGTAGTGACAGGACAAGGGGTAATGGGTTTAAACTGAAAAAGGGAAGTTCAGCTTAGATATAAGGAAGAAGTTCTTCCCTGTGAGGGTGGTGAGGCACTGGCACAGGTTACTGAAGAAGCTGTAAATGCTCCATCCTTCAGCGCCAGGTTGGACAGAGTCTTGGGTGACATGACCTAGTGTGACGCATCCCTGCTCATGGCAGGGAGTTGGAACTGGATAATCTTAAGGTCCTTTCCAGCCCAAACTATCCTAGGATTCTATGATGCTAATTCAAAGCTCTCACTTTCTACCTCCTGAAACCAAATACAGTAATGTCCTCCAGCATCTAGGGAAGCAACACCAAACATTACTCTCTACTGAGATGCTGCTCTGCTGTAGAAACAGACTCTGATAACGTAATGTGGAAACAAAAGCTAGCCTACCATTTTCCTCCCTTCACTGGATACACTTATCACATGGTCAGAAAAGCCTGAAGTTTTGCTAAGGGGTACGAAGGTTAACACACACCAGATGGCAGAGAAACAGATTTCTATGGAAGCTGGAGCAGTGCTCAGCTGGAAATCCCGGGAAGGATGAGCAGAGATTTCCCAGCATTTTACAAAGGCAAAAACCCCATTGAAAGTCCTGCTGCCTCCTAAAGGTCCCCAGAGCTGCTGCCATGTGTCATGGAGCATCCTGTGCTTTACCTAACATGCTGGTCTATGGGCAGCTTGAGAATTCGCGTGTGTAGAATGCTGTGAAGACACGCAAAGCCCTCATGGAGGGCATTGTGCCTGCTGCTGAGCTCACACGCAGCCATTGTAGCTTTACGAAGAGAGTAGTGGAAATTATGAGCTTGTGGTTAGCAATGATTAGGTTTTTAGGGAGAGTGAACCACTATTACCCACACAACAGCCATGGACTTGAGGGTAGCCGGAGCTCCTCCTGATCACTTTTAGCTCCCCCAAAGCAGACTTCCTCCCCCCCTTGCCAAGAGCTCCTATGCTTCCACCTTTCAATAGTCTTTCATACCCCAGGCACTAGGATACGACCCATTTCTTCCCAGTCACAGACAAAACAGGTCTGGGGGCACAGAGATGTCGTACTGCTCCCTGCTTGGCACACATCCCCACTGCCACAGGGTGCTGCAGGGAACCCAGCTGCACCCCCAGCACAGAGGTGGGGTGCTTGGCAGCTACTGAAAGTGTTCATTTCTCCTCCAAGCTTCCACTCTGTCATGAGCTAATGAGGAGAGTCCTGAAACCCCCCCTATGCACAGTGCTAATGACGGAGGGCTCATGCTGTGACTAACGAAGCAGACCCTGCAGTTCGCACTGTCTGGAAAACAAAAGAGCCCTTTTAGCAAGCGTTTCACAGCCAAGATTCTGAATGGGCCGTGTTCTACACGAGCACAGCTTACAAATCCCACTTCCAGGAGAATTTCCTACGCACAGAGACAAGCACACACAGCGGATCGGGGCAGCTTACAGAACAGACAGTCAGTTACCAGACTTTCTCCCCCCACCTCTTACAGTGCTCAGATTGAGTTTCATCAGCCACTATCTCATATTTTAGATAATTCCCTTCCCTTGAGGAAAGTACACAGCCCCTGCAAGAAATATTATATGTCTGCGTTAGTGACTGGGCTCTGAACACTGAATCCGTGCAGCACTTCTAAGCAGATGGACAGGAAATCCATTTTCTCCCAGTGATTACAGTAGAAGGGCTTCTGTCTGACTGGAACTTGCCTGGTGTGGCTGTAAAATAATCTCAGCATCGGGCTATCACCTTTCAGGCTGTATTTGTGAATTATGATGGGGTGATTTCCACTGCAGCCCTGGGTACGGGCAGCTGCCTGCAGAGCTCTACAGCTTCCTCCCCCCCCCCCCCCCCGCCAACGCCACGTTGTTTTAATTTCTACACCAAGGAAGGATTTACACGCAGGATCAGACTTTGCCACCACTGTTCCCTCCCTCTATATTCTCTCTCTATGTATTTTGAATAACTTCTACACAAGGGTAAGCAGCCGGTTGTCTGGAAGCTCCCTCGGGAACAGTTTGCAAAGAGATAACAGGAGTGAGTAACGGAGAGGCTGGTGACTTCATCCCATGGAGGTTTGAGTCATGTTTCTCTCTTTCCTTTATAAAGAGTAAAACTTTTCTCAAAGCTCCCTCGGTCATACTCATTCTGTATTCCTGGATTTTAACCCTTTTCTATACATCCACCCTTTCCATTCGATGTTTCTCTCATGAGAGATGACCAAGTGATGTAACTGATGAGGATCTGGGCACAGTTTCCCACTCAGAAAAAGAAGAGTCTATCAGATCTAATTTCATTGCTCCATCCACTCTCCTCAGCAGTAAGGGGGGGGCAAACCTCTGGTCCAGTACCATGGTCACTTACAAGTCTGGCCAGGAAATTCTTTTCCAAGGAAAACTATAATTCTCCATGATAATAATTCACAATTGTTTCTGCCTGAAGCTAATTGAAAAGGAAATTCTGGCTACGCAGATATCCAATACTCAATGCATTCTAGCAAGGAAATGACAAAGTGCAATGTAAGGTTTCTAATTTAAGAGGACGAGCAGCATGGGCTTGTGTCCGGCTTCTTGCTGCTGGACTGAGTTAGAGCAAAGTTGTGAAGGTCTTTAAAGTACCACCTTCTAAAGTAAATCTGGTAGAGAATGAGCCAATGAGATGAGAAATCGTCTGTCTCAATGAAACATTTCAGGCACATCTCTGCCTTGTTTATTTGCAGGAGAGAACACAGACACAACTGGGGTATGTTTTATATTACACAGCATAAGGGTTTGTGGCATTCCTGTCTGCATTGAAGACATGTTTATACTGTTAGGTTCCATTATGAATCTGTTTAATATCCTGTCAATGCTCAGAGTCCTTTGCACAGTGCAGGCAGGAAGCCTTTAATGCACATACTGAGAAGACATTTCCAACCATTCAAGCATCAGATAAATATGCATGGAAAAACAAGTCATTTGACTGCAGTAACTAAATTCTTCGTGTGCTTTTGCAAGATTTCTTGGAGAACAAACCCCCTAGTTCTAGCAGAGCTGTTCATAAAGCCCAGGAAAGCCATAAAGGAAACACACTCAGTGGAAAACATCCTAAGTCCAACATACCCTTTGCATTTTAACTGGGCAGTCATCAATGGCATGTATATTAACTGCTGGATTCAACACCTGGGAGGGAGCAACCAGCAATGTGCCCTGGCAGCCAGGAGGCAAACTGCATCCTGGATGCATCCAACACAGCAGAATCAACTGCTCAAAAGAGGTGGTTTTTATCCCACTGTATTCAGCACTGGTGAGGCCTCATCTTGAGCACTGTGTGCAGTTCTGGGCCCCACTGTTTGGGGATGTTAGGGTGCTAGAACTGCCCAGGAGGAGGGCAACAAGATTGGTGACAGGGCAGGAAGGTCTTTCCTATGAGCAGCAGCTGAGGACTTTGGTCTTGTCTACTTTGGAGATAAGGAGGCTGATGGGTGACCTCATTGCTCTCTATAGCTTCTTGAGGAGGGGATGTTGAGAGAGAGGTGCTGATCTCCCTGGGATGCAGGCACAGGATGCCTAGGAATGGTTCAAAGCTGCATCAGGGGAGATTCAGACTTGACAATAGGAACCATTCCTTTACCAAGAGAGTGGTCAAACACTGGAATAGGCTTCCTAGAATGTGGTCAATGCTGTCAGTGTTTAAGAGGCATCTGGACCATGCTCTTAATATTATACTTTAACTTCTAGTCAGCCCTGAACTCAACGATTCTATTCTAGTTGCAGTTGCTTTGACATCCTTTATATATGTGAAGACTATAACTCACCATTTGGAAAACAAGGGTAATAGTGTTGGGGTTGGAATATGTGCATAACTTCAAACATGAAACTTGGCTTGAATTTTCACTTTCCTTCACAGCTGCTAAGGCCAACTTGACCAGCATTATTTTTAGGAGAAAAATGAGCTCCTCTCCCTGCTGTAATTTCATTGTGTCTCTGCCAGAATGAAGATGAGAAGATGCCAATAAAAAGGATGAGCTCATTGCATTTAACGGTATGAGGCTTCACAAATATAAACTGCATTACTCTATTCAGAAGCAGGCAATGGCATACAACAGGATTTTAAAGGCAGGTAATTTTGATTAGAAATGAAAAGAATATGCTTTATTCTTTAGGTGTAAAACTGGCTGCTGATGTGGAGAGTGCATTTCTTGCAGTACTAAATAACATACCACATCATTTTAAAGGAGAAGTGATCTAGGAAATTCCTCCTGCTAGCAGTCAGAGAACTGCTCTGATTGCTCTTCCATAGGGGTGAATTTCTGATTATTCACCATTATTTTATTGTTCCTGCACTTTTATGACCCCACATTAAATGAACAAGATAAACGTTATTGGTAATACAACATCGTGAAGCATAGCAAAGAGTCATTTGGGTTTTCCTGTTCAAATACCAGGTACAAATCTCAGCCTCAGGAATGATGGATTAAACCCTTTCCACACCTGCTGGATTCTGGGTTGCACTGAGCTCGGAAAGTTCTTATTCCAGAGAATAATGAATCCTGCACAGTGAGGCTGTACCAGTTCAGAGGAACCTCTCAAAGCTGAGACATCTATCAACCGTCACCTCACCAGCCAGGCATGCCCTGAGCGAGCTGAGACACAGCCTCTTGTATAAGCCCCATGAGGTCTTTGCACCATGTTGCACAAAAATGCAGGAATCTTCAACAGGGAAAGACAGCTCAGATGTCCATAAGGGACATCCCAGTTCACAATGTGCCTGACTGGTTGGCTGGACTTTTGCACAGGGCTTGGGCAGGTACAACTAAATTATTTTACATGAGTTAGGCAACCCTGGGTGTCAAAGATTGCCTCATTCTCGATGTGACCAAAATGGAAATAAAACCTAAAGATACATCATTTCCCTGCATCCTTATGAAAATCCCTTAACTCCTCTGCCAAGTATCCCATGGCCCCTATTTGAAAACCAATAGGAAGATAGGACCCATTCCATCTCCTCCCGCAACATCACTGCATCTCAGTGCCCTGTGACTTTCCCAGTGGTGTCTGCTTCAGTGCCTCACTGACACAGAATGACCTAATTTGTTATGGCTGGTAAAAACTGGAAGAAGTGGAATCCAGGGGATGTAGTTAATCGGGGTCAGGTTGAGATGATTTATGATTTGAGGAATGTACTGACTCCTGACACTATCATCCCACCAACAGCATCAACCCGCTCAGCGACATTTGGAAACGAATTAAGACTGGGGTTTTCCAGCAAATGGGAACTAGCACAGGTAAGACCTAAGGGAGAATGCAGAGGAGTGAGCAGATGAGGATGTATTTGATCTATAAAGCCAGGCACCTTCTCTCCACACAAGATCAACCGCTTCACCTTCAAGTACTGATTTACCATGATTCAGAGGAAAGATGTTGCCTGGAATAGGTCTATGCCAAGAAAACTTCATCCGTCTGGAATCTGACAGGAAAAACTGGAAATTTCAGAGGGAGGTGGGATTTGTCCTGGTTCAAGTGTCTCCAGCACCCCTGTGCTCACTCACATGGCTCATGTTAGCCAGTCAGCCTCACTGAAAAATAGCGTCAAATGGTTTTTCATCTCTCAAGAACCTTGAGCTGATTCCAAGTCAGGAGGCTGTGCAGTGTAACCCATGACCCTAAACAGCAGGAGCCTTCAGCAGGTTCCTCCATGCCTTTTGCCTATGTCTTAAATCAACATCCTTCTTTTCTCTATGGATTGTTGAAAAGGATTACCGAAGAGTTACTCGATTTTCAAGTCCAAGGTACTTTAACACACTTCAGAAGTTAAACACAACGTGAAAATAGGTTCATTCAATACTGATTTTCTTTGGAAAGAATTCACTGGTGTTTATTTTCCTTGTTACGACTCTGCTGCTCCATTCTTGCCCACTTTGCATGCTGCTCTTAATTGCGCAAGATGCAGCCATTCATCAGCCCAGTGAAATCTGTGCCTGAACACAAACTCCAGGCACACCCTTTTGCCCTCCTATACCAAAAGGTACTTTAACAAGCTTGGAAAGCCCAGCAAGGAGCCTGAACCATACAATCAATCCTGGAAACATCGTATTCCAGCAAATACACAACATTGCTGCTAAAGCAACCACAAATGGCTATGCCTTGTCATGCCAAAGAGGAAAGGTATGTGCAAGACTGACAATGACCAGGATTTGTAAACACTATGAGATGCTATTCAAATTACTCCATCTTCTGGCTCAAGATTCCTCCAGACATTAGTGCAAGTTTTGACCTTAATGCAGTCTATGAAGGTCTGGACATACGTGGTATTGAGCCCGTAACCTGGAAATCAGCCTTCTGCGTACTGCTTTTCTAAAAGACCAGAAAGGAAGCAGTTGTCTCCTGACTGTGTTATTACTGAGACCCAAGGGCCGGTTTGTGCCTTTTGCATTGTTTTGGATTAGTTTTTAATCTCCGTTTGTCATGGTTTAAATCTGACTGCCAACTAAGCCCCAAGCAGCCATTCACTCACTCCCCCTTTAGGGGTTGAGAATCAGAAGGGTAAAAGTGAGATAAAGGCAGTTTAATAAGTGAAGCAAAAGTGCACATGCAGACAAAGAAAAATAAGGAATTCCTTCGCCACTTCCCATTGGCAGGCCGGTGTTCTGCCATCTCCAGGAAAGCAGGGCTCCATCACATATCATGGCTACTTGGGAAGACAAACACCATCCCCCCTGTACATCCCACTCCTTCCTTCTTCCCCCAGCTTTAAATGCTGAGCATGACACCAATGGCAGAGGAAGGGGAGGGGAGAAAGGAAAATGGTTGCAAGCCAAGAAGTGGTGGTTGGAAGAAGTCTCTGTAGGATCCTGTGCTTCTTATTCAACCCAATAGTGCTGACATATACCTTCACCTGCTGGCTAAACGGAAAGTGCATTCACCCTTTACCTTCCATGCCTTAAGAGGGTCTTTGCATACCATTCCACAGGGATATGAGCCCAAAACATATCAAGCTTCTTAGAAAATGAATTACCACTGTGGAAAGGGTGGGGTTGTGGTGCAAAGTGCACCTACACTGAATCATCTATGCTGTATCTCAGTGGCTTCATCTAAAGGCACATGCTAAAGGAACAAAAAGAAATAAGATTGAGTCACACTCTGGTCCCAGTGGAAGCCCAGAGTGCTCCAGTTCCAGCGCAGAGAAAACTAGGAATGTAACTTCATCCATATACATCTCTGACTCGCTATCATCTGCAAAGCTGTCAGTGGATGCAGTGTAGCAGTAACTACATTTGGCAGTGCTCTTTGCTACCAGCAGTTGAACTCCCAACCAAGCAGACTGCAATAACATGGGGTATTTATTCAGCTGTGCCTCTCCTGTGGATCCTGGGGAGAAAAGATATGTTCTGGCCTCATTAATCACTTCACCCTTTGCTGGAGCAAATAAGAGTAGCCGCAGGGGGCTGTCTTTGCTCAGGAGGTTCAGCAATGCATAGGGTTTGCTGAAAGAGACACCTTCACTAAAAGAACACAAAGCTCCTTCACTGGAAGGAGGGGAAGATGAGCTGGGGTGACTACAGATGATAAAGGGAGTGCAGAATAGGATTAAGCAGTGGTGCAAACAACTCCTTTCTGTCCCTCCCAACAGATCAAGCACCATCTCAACTGGAATACCCTGTGCTGCACCCAAGGGAGGAAGCGCTCCTTACCATACAGACACTGAAAAGAACATGCATCAGCTACTCCCTGCTCCTGCCTGGTTTGTGTCAGAGGAGCAGGGCTGCAATCCCAGGCTGCAAAAGCTTCTGGGGTTCACAGGTTTGGGTGCGGATTTGTTTGTTCCCTGCTCTGAACTGCGTATCTTCCTTCATAAGGCACAATGCAGTGCTCCTTTCTGCAAAGGCCTCTGACACACTGAGGCAAGGACAGTACGGAGTCTTGTTCTTCAGGCACGCTATAGCTTCACTTTTCAGACCATCAGAAATGCCACAAGTTAAGTAGAGAACCATGGCCCCTTTGAGTTTCAGCTGCTGTTCAGTGACTGGGATGTGCTGGTACTGTAATGGTCGGGGCCGCCACAGCTCAGAGAGGCAGATGAGAGAAGCTGGCTCAGCATTTGATAGGAACCACCATCCCTGACCCCACTGTAGATGGAAGACTTTGAAAGCTAAAGAAGTATTTTTCCTTTGTCTCAGTATGTAAAAGGATTCAACACCGGGGGATGAGGGGGAAATGTGTCTGGAGTGAAGGTTCAAAGCAACCTAGTGCTCTGCTGTGTGGCTAACGTTAGACATCAGCTTTGCCAGGCCCTGTACTCCATAACTTCAGCAGCTTTCAGGCGCATTTATGCTGACTTAAAATGGCTTTTTGAAGAGCTAATTTAAATTGTATTCATATCAAACACATTCTATTTATATACCTTCAGGTTTTCAGGATGCCATATACCCGTGTGTCTGCAAAGCAGCATGAACCCCATCCCATCTGGGCTTTCGTTCAGAAAATGTGCTGTAAATGGATGACTCCCTTCTTCCCCTCACTAAGCACCAAGTTCTCTCTGGGCAGCCTACTTGGCCCAGCACCAGGACTGAACAGTTGATCAAGGAAACAAGCGCGGTACCTGATAATGCAGAGTCCTCTTTTCAGCCTTTCAGAATCTGAGGGTTAACATAATGCTTACTACAGGAAGACAAATCTCAGCTCCTTCAGCTCTGCGACCTCCCAGGCCCAAGGCAGCATCTTCAGAAAAGAAGTTCTCTCAAACTGTAATTCTATGCATTTTCCCTACAGCCTTTAGAAAGAGCAGAGGTTACACATGGTGCCCACTCCATCTCCTGGTGTTCACAAGCTTCTCCCCTCCCTGCTTCCCCTTTCTGCTTACGTGTAATAAAAAAGCCAGAGGCAGCAAGGCAAGAGAAAAGCAAAAAGGGTTTCGTGTCCCCGGGGGCAGATTTGCTCTATTATTTACAATGCTTTTAAAATGGAAAATGTGGAAACAGTTTGGACTGATACTTCTGCTTCCACGTGGATGTTCTTGGCTTCTTTACAGTGATTCATGTGCAAGAATAAAGTCTGTATTGATTGACTGAGAGCTATCTCTGGATAACTGATTTTCCTACGTACCTGGCTTATTTTGCATCCCTGGGTTTCTCCTCATCTTTATGTAATGAGCAGGGGTGGCAACTGGTGTAGCACTTTGCAAAAGTATTTCACAAGTTAATTGAGCCCAGTTAATCTCAGCTGGAATTCCATGCCCAGCACAATCCGAATGATTCCATTTTGGGAGCTCTGCATTAATAACTTCTTTCAAGATGCTTTGCAAAGTTTTGTTTGGATTTCACTGTGTTCCCAGGACTGTCAGATCCCTGTTTAGTTTCTGACATAACAGAGCAATTTCCTGGGAAGAGGCAGTGGCAAGGCACAGATTCTGCTTTTTGTCTTCTAGTCTTAACAATCAATCAATACTGTCCAAAGCTGGACAGCAGAAACTGCTCTGGGGACCAAAGAATCCTGTGAGAAATGGATTTCTTGGGTCCATTAGATTCCTCTTCTGTCCTATCCCGGGCTTAAGATGCCTCGCTGATTACCAGGGCTCTGGCTGACTTCTTTAGCACAAAATCAATGAGCGATGATTGCGGGTATGCTGTGAGCTGACAGTGTGGCAGGCAGAGAAAGCAGTTCAAGATGAACCTGTCACTAAACCAGCGCTCTCCATTACCACCACACTGGCAGGGACCCCTCAATTCCCTGCTGAGAACTTCGCAGCTAAGTCTGAAGGCCTGACCGACTGCCCCGGTATTCCTGCTCCCGTATTCCTGCTCCCGTATTCCTGCTCCAGCCCTTTCCACCCCACAGCCGCCTCCTGCGAACGTGGGACTGAGGCAGGTGGGCGCTGGGCTGCCTGCAGCGCCCTCTCCTGGGCTGCAGCAGCACCGAGAGCCCTTTTCGGGCATGACAGCATCTGGAGGGTTAAAAGGCTGCTGTGAGTTTCGTGGCTTCTTTCCAAAAGGTTTCAGTTAACACCAAAGGTCTCCTTATAGCTCACTCGCTTTAATAGATTTTTCCCATTGACTTCTCACTTTATAGACTATCATTTCCTTTTCTGCAGGGGAGCGATTTTCTGGGTCACTGATCGAGCCAACTTAAAAGGGATTTCATTGATTAGGTTTTATTGGTGGTTACTTTAACCATAATGGGATAAGTTGCTAGTACCTGCTAACAACTATACGTCTTGCTTTGGTACCCTGGCTCCATACCTCTACATGTGAAGTCTGGGTTCCTCTCCCCTGCCTTGATTGAGTGCCTGGTAACTACTAGCACCTCCTTACTACCTCAGTTGCTTTTGTCCTCCTTCATTTCAGTACAGCAAGTAAGTTGCATGGCCAAGTGTTGCTGACAAAATCCTCTACTTGCTGAATGTGGCGCCTTATTCCAGTTGTGTCTGTTTACCTCTGATCATCCCTACAGTCACACAGACATCCCCCAGCTGCCATGAGGAAAGCTAAAGGTAACATTGCAACATCAGGCCTTGGAAGCTGAAGAGAATGACAGGGAATTTCTTTGCACTTCATGTCTCTTTACAGGACACAGGGAAAAGGAATCGAGGGTAGCAGGCTGCTGCTCACTCCCATTTCCCTAAAAGTCCCTTTCTTGGCGCTTTATCTCCATACATCCTGAGCAGGTATTTCTCTATTTGCTCCCACAACTGCCCTGGTACATTATAGCCGTATGACAATCAATTAACTGCCCACTCTATCACAATAAAGCAGCCACCCATCCTTATATAACTCTTTTTAATTGTTTTCTTACATTATAACATTTTGCTAAACTTATTCTGCCATAACTTACATAATTTAATTTCTCAGAGTGCTAATAATCTAATTGCTTCCTTCCTGCAGACAAAGTGCCGGAGCCATCTTCTCTCAGTCAGAGCATTATAAAAAGTAGCTGGCATGAATACCTAAAAGGGGCAGTTTATTCCCAAGACCTTATAGAGAACTGCTTTCTCCAGAGTCTCTGTGTTACACCTCAGGCAGCCACAAAGAGACCTACCCAAGGCACTTCCTTGCGCTCTGGGACTATCTTCCCTATAGGACATCACTTAGAGGTTAAAAGCATGGCAAGGCTCCTAAGCAGAGTTCTATGGGCTAGTGGAGATCTCCCGCCATATCACCCCTAAACAACGCCTTGAAATTAAACCTTGACATTGGAAGTGCAAGTAAATAATTCCTGCTACCACAGATCCTCTTGGAGATTGCAGAAAGAGGCTGAAAAGCAGTAACCTTTGCCATTTAGGCTTGAGCAAAAGAACGTACCAGCAGAAAGACGTTCTGTGCATTTCAAACCTTGATTAATAACCTCCGTCTGCAACTCAGAATTCCCGAGTCTCCTGCTAATTATACCCACCCTGTTTCTAGGAAGATGGACTATGCCAGAGCTGGGTTTGAGCTCCTTTGGGCACAACCTTTCTTTGCTACATTCACATTACTAAACTATACCATCCAGAACAGCTACAATACCCCCAGATGGACACGATGGACACATTAGGAAGGGGATTGCAGAGTAGTCTGCAAGTTGCCAACTGGGGACTCACGTTTTCTGTTTCTGTGTAACAGAGTGGCCGGGCTCATTCCATGTCTAATGTTAAGAAATGCGAGTTCTTCATCCAGCTCTTTCTTTGTTGTTACTTTTCTAAAAGCTATAGGTCTGTTCCTGCTTCATTCTACAGCACAGAGAAGTTTGGGGGGGTTTTAGCTTTCACATTGTCACTTTCTAAGACATCTGCCATTTGTTCCTGTTTCTGTCAGGATCTATCGCCAGCAGCTTTATATTGCACTAACCATTGCTGGTGCGGACTGGTGCTCCTCAAACCAGTACAATAGATGAAGCAGTTAAACCTCGGGGGTAGACACAAGAGGGGGAGAGGGATTAAACACAAAACTCAATTGGTAACTGGTGATTATGCTTAAACTTATGCTTAATATTATGCTTAAACCACAACAGTAACTAAGAATAATAAACTGTAAACCCAGGGAAGAAACATTTTAGGCAGTGTGGATTACAGTAGTGGAATAAATCTATTGCTAATACCCCATAAGAAAGAATCAGCTCCCCCCTGGTTTGTGTATCACTTCTGAACCTTCACACACTCTATACTTTAAGAAAGAAGATAATAGAAGGCAATTAATCACCTGGAATGTTAATTGCTGAGCCTGCAAAGAGGAACCCCAGGATCATAGTCCCACAACTGATTAGTCAGCCCTTGAAAAGTAACATGACACATTTGCACAACAAGCCCATGAAGAACACAGAAGGAGCTATCAAACAAGTGACATAATTTGCTATCTGCAATTTTTACTAACCTTTTACCCATCCTGAATATTTCCTGATATAAAGCCAGCAGCTTTCCCAGGAATCTCAGCCTTCTCTCTTCTCTCATACCCTGTTCATAAACTCTTCATCCTCCAAATCATTAACCAACAATACTTATATCATTCTGATTTTATGAAACCAGAAGAGAGAATTCATATCAGTCACTGAGGAAAGCACAGGACACAGAAAGAAGCAGGTGGACAGGCAAGCTAATTTAAAACATGATTCATCCCCCAAGGCCATTGTGATCATCAAGGGATAAATCAGAGATTGGCCTTATTCGTGATCAGCAGCATCAGTTTCACCTTTGATATGTAGCTCATCATCAACACCAGCTGTGATTGATCTCTTGAATGTGCATCTGGATGTAAACTTCCTGAGAGCACGTTTTCATTCTGCTCCCACAGACAGGCCAGGACTGTGTTTCAGTTGGGTTTCCTGACAGAGTGTGAGTCCTGGGAATGCTGGGGCTGGATCTTTCTGCTAGCAGAAAGATCAAAATATATATGGACGAGGTCCTTATAGATGTTATTCTGCATAACAGACATCCCTTTCATAGTGAGCACATCAGTCTGTTCACTGGTGGTGGCAGCTATAGAGAAAATGTCAAAAATGTACAGCCCCTCTTAGTCTTGGGGGTAACGTCCCCTTTTCCTTCTTTTCCTCTGGAGTATCTCATTCTCTTCCAGGAGATGACATTCCATGAATCATTATCTGCTCACCACTGGGTCCCAACTATTTCTGATCTTTTTTATAGGTTAAATAGGATCAATAGATATCAAATGTGACCGTGGAACTTAAAGGAAGGATTTGAAAGAATGACAGGACGCCCTGGTATGCACAAAAGCAAACCCACTTTTCTGCTGTGCAGGACTAGATTTGGTTTTATATTCTAGTCCCTCAACATTGGCGAGAGTAAAACTGATTTTGATAGGCTTTCACTATTTGCATTCCAGAGGAATGAGTGAGGTTTTTCCCTCTGAATCTTGTCGAAAGTTCAATAACTTCGCCAGAACAGAACTGAATGTACCTGAAGCTTTGAAATGACTGCAGTGTGCGTGAGAAACAGCAAGCCTGACGGCGTGCCACGCTGGGTGGGCGTCTGGAAGGGCCGGCTAAGCACAGCTCTGCCGCGCACCACAGGCGTAACTGGAGCGCCTTCGCAGCCTTTCATCAATGAACTTCGAGAGGTTTTTTTATGAATGGGAGCTCCGTCATTGAATGAAGACCAAAGCGCTGCGCTCCGATTGGCTCCGAAGGTTAAACTCCGCCCACTGTTCCCGGAGCGAGGGCCAGCGGGAGCGGGGATTGGCGGGCGTGCCTCAGCCCCGAGCTTCATTCACAAAGTCGCTGGAACAAAGGAGTGGGCGAGCCGCGGCCGCGAGCGCCGCGATGGGCCAATGGGAGGCGGCTCCCGGCCCCGCAGCCGCCTGACGGCCCGGGGGGGGCGGGGCCGCGGGGCCGCGCCGGGCTCCGCGTGGGCTGCGAGCAGCGAGAGCGGCCCGGGAGGGACCTGCACCGGGACCCGCACCCGCACCCGGTCCCGGCTGCCGCTGACGACCCCGTTCCCTCCTCGTAGCCCAACTTTCGGCAGCCGCAGCGCGATCGCCGCCTCCCGCGGACGGCGGCAGCGTGGGGGAGCCCCGCCGGCAGCGCTGCCCCCCGACGGCAGCCGAGCGCGGCAGGCAGGGACCAGCCCGGCCCGCCGAGAGCCTCCCCCTGCGCCCTCCGCGGGGGCGCGCCGAGACCCGGCAGCCCCGCGGTGGCGGAGCACGGGCGGCGGGATGAAGGCGTACCTGGACCAGCGGGTGCCGTTCACGCTCCCGCAGGTGAGCGGGGAGGGGTAGGGGGAAGAGGCGCGGGCTCGGGGCAGGGCCCGCTCCGGCCGGGTACCCCGCGCTGATCCGCTCCTCCCGCAGCAGCCTCCGGGCCTGGCGGCTCCCGGCGGAGCTCTAATGGGCGTTGGGAAGAGACCCGGGGACCCGCGCTTGCTGCCGGCGCAGGATTCGGAAGGTAAGGGGGCGCGGGAGGGCATGGTGAGAGTGAAGGTGAAGGCGACTGGGCGAGGAGCGGGTCCCCCGCCCCTGGTTCCGCCGTCCCTCCCCAGCGCTCCGCTGAGGGAACCTCTCGCTTTCCGCGCAGAGCTCTTCCAGGACTTGAACAGGCTCCAGGAGACCTGGCTGACGGAAGGTAGGTGCTTCCATCGCTCTCTTCTGTCTGTCTCTTGCCGCTCCTGTGCTCTGTTGGCCCGGCATCATGCTGTAAGCGCTTTATTCAGACTTGCCAACCTCAGGCTTGTGCGAACGAGGACGCGTGAATCGCACTCTGGTACAGGGTGTTTGCTGGTGAATGGAGCTTGGCAGTTGGCCACTTATTTCCTTGGTTACAGTTTGCTCTTCAGGCTACTTGTAACTGGTTCTGTTTCATGCTAATTTCATAGAATCAGAGCCTGGTTTGGGTTGGAAGAGAGCTCTCTGAAGGGACATTCCTGGAACTGACTCCCTGCTCAGTTTGGTGTCTAAAGGGTTTTGCCTTTTGACTTCAAGAAAGAGCAGACTTCAGATCCCAGGAAGTGCCATTAATGCAAAGTGAAACCATTTTTACTGTGCACCGAATTCGCTTTCATTCCAGTGCTACAAATGATCGATTTTGATTTGATTAATCAGCACTTAAACCAGATCCTCAAGCACAGACTGGCGAAAGAGAAAAGTGCTTATTGCAATGTAGGTGCTTAACAAATATTTCACAACAATACTATAACAATGCCCATACCTGTGAAAAAGGGGGGTTTAAGGCTCCAAAAAGGTTTTTGTCAACTAAGAAAGATTAAGGGGGAACACCACCCCTCCCCTGAAATCAGATGGTTTATGCTCATGTCAAGCTGAAGTGATGCTGCTCAAGCAGCGTTCAGGACTGGGAGGGTTGGAAGGATGCAAGAGGAATTACCTGGAGGCTGTTCAGGATTGAAACTCTCCCCTAACTTGCAGCTGGGGCTGAAAGATGAGCTGCTGCTCATGTCCTAGATCTCTTGAATGTGCACACAACCTTGAGACTGGTTTCTCTTAACTGTTCAACAATCTGGAGCTGCTGAGAAGTTTGCTTCGGAGCTGATTTCTAATGGTTGGTGATGTTTTTAGCTCACTAAATAATTTGCATAGAATCTCTTCCAATACGTTTGTACAGTAGCAGAGTGTTTGTAGAAGGAAATCACAAGTGTCCTGGGGTGAAGGGAAGGTTGCACATGGGCTCATAGCACTACCGAGAAAGAGGGAATCTGCTACTATTACATGATTAGTAAATGTTCATGCAAACCCTATTGCATGAATGTGCTTAGCATATAAGAAGATATATGTATAACTTTAAATATAGATGGCGAAAAGCAAAGAAATGTCTATCTCTATTGCAACTGTACAAAGTAGACAATGAATGTTATGGGTTGGAACTAGGTCATCTTTAAGGTCCCTTTCAACCAAAATCATTCTATGATAATACAAAAATACACCTTTTCTCCTGGCAACTTGGCCTTGTAGCCTTCTACTACAGCACTGCAAGTAGCACTGTGCAGCTGTGGGGCTGTGTGCTCTCAGTTCAGCCATTCAAACCACTGCCTGTTGCTAATGCAGTGTTATTCCCTAAGGTTTATTTTTGGCACGTCTTGTCTAGCTTTAGCTTCAAGTGACTGAGATTAGTGGGTTTCCATTGTCCATGTCCCCTTTACCTTGACCACATCACTTTTGCTTTAGAGCTGAGGGAGCGCACTCTGCAGCATCACAAACTCTCGGTTGGTCTCTTCAGTTCCAGCAGCAGCATTTCTTTCAGTGGTGGCTTGAGAGGTTTTGTGAAATAGCAACCTGCTGCAGGCTCTCCCCTGCAGTAAAAGGGATGGAAAAGTAATTGTTAGAAGCAATAAAATCTCCCAACACAATGTGTGCTGTGGTTAAGGTTCTCCCCACAGGTTCTCCCAAGGCACACCCCAAAGCTTAGTTCTTCACCACTGTCAGTTGCTGCCTCTGGATAATGGAGCACAGCTCAGGAGGTGGACTGAGGCCACCTGCTCTACTGGAAGGTGTCCCTGCCCGTGGCAGGGGATTGGAACTGGATGAGCTTTAAGGTCCCTTCCAACACAAACCATTCTATGCTGGTGCTGTTAACTGTTTCCCTGCTCGCCGCATTCAGCAGCATCTCATGGCAATGGGACTGGCAATGAAGCCCCTGCAGATTTTCAGATGTCTTTGTTAGACAGTCTTTGACATATTCAAATATCTCAGACCTTGCTGTTATCCTTGGACTTGTGCTAACCATGCTGTCCATGAGGCAGATGCCTCAAAATAAGCTTTACTGTGCTGATATGTGGGGAAAGAACAGCTGGTTGCTGTCGGGTCCTCTGACTACACCAGCATTTCCCATTGCAAACCACACATACTATTAACATTATACACACTATCCACCATTTCCCCTTCCTGCTACCAGATATTCTTCTTGTTCTTCTGAAATGTTCTCCTGCAAATGTATTGGTTGGTAGTTGCTTTTCCTATGCTAAATGCTTAAAAGTCCCTGTGTGGTTTGTCTCTAATGAAACCCTGAACCCTGAGCTAATAAACTTGCTGTTGTCCTTATTTCCAAGGTAAGGGAGAAGGAAGCTGGCAGATTAAAGGGGCAAATCTTGCAGGCAAAAGAACTGTATTCATTAATCCCAAGGGGCAACTTGCCTTAGTCGCTAAAGTGCATCCCAGCAGAAAGCTCGGATCTTTCCTGCATAGGCTTATTTCTGCCTCACTGTTAATTATACCATACAAAGTGCCAAATCTAATTCTCCTCTCCCTCTCTCCCTCCCCTGGCAGCTCAGGTTCCAGACAGTGATGAGCAATTTGTGCCTGACTTTCATTCAGAGAACTGTAAGTAGCACGGGGGTGATCACACATCTCAGGGGAGAAGGGCAGGATACGCTCCTACCGAATCCATAAATGCAACACGCGGGCATTGAGGCCAAAGTACTCCTTTTATTTCTGTGTTGTGGTGGAATAGATTGTTGTGATGGTGCCAAATCCCCCCCCCCCATGCTAACTGTCCACATCTGCACAATGCAGAAGTATCTTCGTGTGGTGGTAGCTGCACAGTCCCTTATGCACAGTGATTTCAACAGAGATGTATTTCAGTTGGTGTAGGTGTGAAGAATTAGGTCCCCCTGAATAGCTGAGAAAATGCATCATTGTGACAATCAGATGTTACATTTGTGCTATTCCTTCTCCCAAAGCAAAATAAATCACTCTGTGCATGGAATTATGGTGCTGTGACCCCTGCAGGTGCCTTTGGGGGGCTCTGCTCACCTGCATGGCTCCTGCCGGAGCATCTGCTGCCTGCACGGCCTCTGTGAGGCAGTGGTCCTGTCTGCTGCCTGCCCCAGCATGAGGACACAGCATCCGGGGAGATGTGCTTGCTGGCTTGCTTGCTCTCTGTTCTCATGAACAGATTGCATGTGTTCGCACAGGAGCGTAGAGGCTGTACCACAGATGCGTGCTCTGAGAGCTGGTCAAAGCGCTACAGCTTACAACGGAGCTGAATGTTGCACAGGGTCCAAGTGTACATACAGGAACCTTGCACACAACGGTACATGCAGCTCTTTCTGCTTTCCTCCCTCTGGCCCTGCAGCACAGCCAGGTTTGCTCTCTGAGTCATATATCTTGTTTCTTCCTCCTTTTGACCCAGAACTGAGGAGAGGGCTGGTCCGATGTTTCACAATGAATGAATGAATGAGCCGGTTGTAATGCAATAGACTGTTCCAGCTAATAGGGGCCGGAAAGAATTGGCTGCTCCTAGCACAGCCAGCTTCTTGACGCTTCAATGGAGTGCAGTGTACTGGGCAAAGCATTTTGGTTTTGTTCATCCTCCCTTTCCCCCCATCAGACTACCGCTGACACATTGGCACTTTTAGATGGGTTCTATGTATCTGCTTATGCCATCCATTGAAATGAGCTGCTGCAGACAGAAAGGGAATGGATGCCTCAGGCATAGGAAGACCCTTTTCTCTTTCGCCCCTTGCCTGGGCCTGGGGTGTTTGCACCAATGCAGGGGGATCATGTCTGGGGTGCAGAATCCAGCCCAGGGCAGCACTCACCTGCAGCAGCTTGGGCAGTGCCAAGAGCTGTTTGTGCAGGGTCTGATGTTCGATGGCAGCCCCAGGAGGGGCTGTGGGAGCCATTTGTCCCTCAGAAGCTGCCACAAACAGTCTGAGGCTCCGGTATGTTATGAATTCATTTGTTTCTATTGCTCCTGTCATGCTGGCTGGATCCCTTTGGGTGCTGGTGGGGTGTGAGGATGGGCTCTTCTGGCGCAGGTTGAAACCAATACAGGCAAAGGAAGTCAGGTTGGGGTTGGTTTTCACCTCTTGCTGAGAAAGTTAATCCTGGGGAGGGGTGTTTGCAACAGGAAGTGGCCTTCATCTCCTGTGCTTACAGACAGCAGCCATTCCTCCAGCCCTCCCGATAGCCACTTGCTGCAGTGCTTCTGAAGGGACAATGTGGCCTTTATGTGCGGGACAGCTGGTTTGAGGCTGGCGGGTGCACACGCACCTCAGGTCAGTCCTGAAGCAAGCACAGCAAAGAGATGAGGTCAGGGAGTTTCTTCCCATCCTGAACACAATCCTCGCAGCTCTGAGCATCCCAGGCTCAGTAAGCAGCATCGCGTCAGCTTGAAGAGGTGGGAGCGAGCTCCTGGAGAAGGACTGTAGCTTAGGAAACGTTCCCAGGTTTGATGTGGAGGGAGCTCTCTCCCTTGTTTGAAAACCAGCCTCGACCCACGTACCTTGGGCTCACTTTCCTTCCCTTCCTGCGCCTGTGAGCTCCTAACAGCAGCAGCGGAGCCCAGAGGCAAGGGCAGAAGATGCTTTACCACGTCCTTCCACCAGGATAAGCTTTTCTGAGGAACCAGTGAAGGCAGTTTTGCTCCCTGCTGGATTTAATCAAGCATCAAAAGTAACAATACCCACATCCTACTTCCTAGTGCTGTAAACTGCAACCCGCACTTGTTATTCATGAAATTCTAACCAGCCCAAGCATCCCTTCTTGTTTGCATTAGGCCACGAGCGTGAACCGCTGGGCTGGAAATGCAAAGAAACCCTTTTCCTTTGTGCCTGGGTTGTCACTGATGTTTTGGCTGAGCAGAGCAGTTCAGGGATTCCCCCAATCCCACATCCAGGGCTGTTGGACTGTCAGCATAGAAGAGGCTCAACGCAAGGAAACCTCTATTTGGAAATGACACAGGTAGCCACAAAGTACCCATGTGGCAGCCTCCCGCCCAGGAAGCACCAGTATTAACCTGGTACAGTTGATGACATTAGGTACTGGCAGGGCTGGAAGCTGCTCTTCCGACTTTGAGGGATGTCACAGTGAAAGCAAGGACACAGAAGTCAGATTTCTGCTTTTTACTTGTATTGTACTGCGATAGAATGCAATACGAGCAATAGTATTTATTTTGCTTCAGAAAACCTTCAAGTTTTTAGCTGTGCCTTCAAACCCCTGACATTTATTGTCTACTGGACAAACAAAACTATCAGGGTATCATACTAGTGCATTATAATTGAATGCTACGTGGCAACGTCACTCACAAGACGTGCTCGCCAGGCCTGCCAATGAAAGCATTTAGCTTGATGCAAAGCAAAACGTGGCTTTTATGTGGTTAAAACTAAGAGCATGTGCAAAGTGTCCCAGCCCATGCAGCTTCGGCAGTACCCGCTTCACATCCTTCCCAAAGTGCTTGGATGATCACAGAGCATGTTAACCCTACCTTAGATTTGCTCCTGTCAGGTCGGTGTGTCGAACAAATCCTCCTGAACTGAGGGCAGAGCTCAGGTGCGTGCAGCAATCACTTGTGCGCATTGTTCCTCTGAGCCTCCTGAACAAGCGCGAGGTGGTGGAATCTCAACTGACCTTTTTCTGGCTGTTTATATATCTATATCAATATATAAACATATATAAATATAATATTATATAATATATAATATAAATATAATATATAATATATATAATATTGATATAAATATAAATGCAAGCATATTTCTCTCTCTATAACCAAGCAAAGTCTCAACCTGATCTCTCCTTTCTCTCCTACAGTAGCTTTTCACAGTCCTCCTGCTAAGATTAAACAGGAGCCGCAGAGTCCCTCCTCAGACCCCGCGCTGTCCTGCACCCATAAGCAGCCATTCCAGTACCACAATGGCGAGCAGTGCCTTTACACCAGGTAACACAGCTTACACAGGGGAGCGGCAGGAGCTGCTCTGAACTCAAGCACTAGTGCACCATCTAATAGAGAGGTGTTATGACAACAATCTGGTCTGTCTGCGGGGTAAGGGCAGTACGCACGTGCTGCAGTGGGTCAGCTCGTGGCAGCCTGCTCATACTTCCATTTATTGCACTGCATGGTGCAGACCTGTTTAGGGTTGGTTTGGCCTCACCTCTTTTTTCTCTTCCCTGGCACTGTTCCTCAGCTACGCTGATGCTGAGAGCATCTATCATGTGCCTTTCTCTCCCCATTGCCTTCCAAACTCTGCCCCACAAGGAGCTCCCTGACACCGTTGCCCACAGTCCCAGCTGCTTGCCTCAGTTTTAATATGGGTTCTTTGGTACAGACACATCCAGTTTTCTGTTTGAAGGGTTATTGCTGTCAGGGAACCGGTGATCAGAAAGGAAGGGGTTTATGCTGGGGTTTTTTGGCCTGGGTGGCAGCACAGAGGGGTGCGTGTCTGCCTGAGAACTGTAATGCTCCAATATCTGTTTGACTGTCCCCAGTGCCTATGAACAACCCAGACAAGTTGGAATCAAGTCCCCCTGCCCAGGAACCCCAATTCAGTCACCATTTCAGCAGTTCCCTAGGCATGACAGAAGCTTCCTCACCCCTGCGGGGCCACCGCATCCCACATCCAGCCGTGGATACTCCAATGAAAACAGGTGAGTTACTGCCAGGAGGAGGCAGCCACTGGGAAGAAGGGTTTCCCTCCTCAGTGGTTCAGGGAGGAGGGGCTGCAGCATCCAGGTTAAAGCGCTCAGCTTCCAGCCATCATGGGATCCCCCCATCCAAAGTACCTTGGACCCACCACTGCTGCCTCGGCTTTGAAGAAGTCTGTAAGTGTAAGCCTCTCAGGCTCTGCAGGTGATGGGCTGTGGAGCTGCCATTGCAAACACCTTCCATGAGGGCCCCTTCCTTGCCCCAGCCACACGCGCAGCTCCAGAGCCCTTGTAACAGGCTGAGGCTGAGAAAGGTTCTGTCCTCAACCAGCCCTGCAGCAGGGCCAAGACGGGAGGGGCCAAGCAAGCAGCCAGCCCATGTCCTCTCCCCTCTTCTAGCTCTGTGTACCAGCCACCTGTGGAGATGCACCGTTCCTTCCCCTCCTCCCAGGGCATAGCCCAGGAAGACCCCATTGCCTATCAGCACCAGACGTCTGAGCCCTGCCTCCCATACCCTCATCAGGGCCTCAAACAGGAGTACCAGGACCTGCGGTACGAGCAAGGCAGCGAGATGGACAGCAGCCACCAGTACCCAGCAGCTCTGGTGATCAAGCAGGAGCAGACGGACTACATGTACGACTCAGGTAGGAGGAACTGGCTCTTCCTGGCTGCATAAACCAGGCATCAGTGGGGGTGAGCAGCCTCCTGGGTGAACATCCATCACTGATGGCTTTGAAACGCTACTACGGCACCTTCAGGCATGCATGTGGTCTGGGAAACAAGCTGAGCACGAGAGAAAAGGGTTATAATTCTGGAAACATCTAAGACACCTCTAGGAGGATCAGGTCATCCTCTTATCTTTCCACAAGGGATAAGTCTTATTATTTCAGCAGACCTGTCCAAAGACTTGCTACCCTGACATGGCACCACCCTCTTCCAGAGGGAACGTTACCTGTGGTCTCCTGGTGTTTTAATGGACATTTTGAACTGTTTTCTTTAGCAGAACTGAATAGATAAGTGCAAAGCTCCTATGAGGGTACAGAATCCACCACTGTGGCTATGCAGATTACATGTTCACTGGGTCTTTCTGCCCAGACAGGGCAAGAAAAGGTGCAAACCCAGAAGAATGCTTTTTGCGAGAGTAGTTTATGACCGTGATAACACCCAGTCTCAGCCCAGAGTACCCTTTGCCCTTAGCATCAGCACAATGTCTGCTGCAAGTAATAGCTGTACACAGGAGTCCGAGGGCAATGGAAGGTAAATCTTTCCAAAGCTCCCCATTACAGCTTACGGTTCAGGTGGGAATGAAAAATAGGTTTGAAACAGAAAGCCAAGGTTCAGAAACCACAAGATACAGAAGATAGGACCTGCAGTGCTCAGGCACAAAGCCCATGAGAAGACATGGTGCTTGATTTCAAACTCAGCCTATTCTTTCCTTTATGTTTTCTGAGCTGTTTGTGAGAATATGATGTGAAAGAGACAGGGAGGCTGAAGACATCTGCAGTCACAGTTGTGAGGCATTGGCTGTAGGAAACATTCAGATGGTGCTACCCTCCATTAACGTGATCATAGTACTCCTGGGGAAACATACTGCCTTCTCACCTGTGGGAACAGCAGCAGTGTGGTTATCTTAAACTCAGATAAGGGAGAGGTGTCATAGAAACTTAGCCCGTTGTCCAAGGTTTTGTATGGAGCGGTGCATGGGTGACTGATCCTGGCTCCTCTGTCATGGGATGGTACTACAGAAATGTACGACTGGGATTCATGCTTGGAAGTGTGACGAAGATGAGGCTGTGGTGGGATGGCTGAGACATAAAACGTTATGGATCTGCCACTAACCTTTTAGGAGGGGGCCTTAGGAGGATGTTGGTTAGAAAGCGGCACTTACCTTATCTCCGCCTCTGGAGATCAAGCTCCTTCTGCTCCTCTGCTTCTTAATGAAACAAGTTTGTTACTTGCTCTGTAGATGTTCCTGGCTATCCTTCCATGTACATAAATGTGGAGGGTTACCCAAGCCATCCAAATACAGAAGATACATTAGGTAAGAACCTTGGTGACTGTTGTCTTTTCCCTGCATTGCGTTGCCCTCTGGTACTACCTCTACAACTGCTTATGTTGCTTCCTCCTTCAGGCTGCAGCTATGAGAAGCAGATGAGGTCCTTCACTGATGATGTCTGTGTTGTTCCAGAAAAATATGAAGGTTGGGAAAGCATGGCTCGGAGTTTGGGTGACAGATGGGGCTATCCAGCATCCCTGCCAGCCGCTTACCCACTGTCTGCATAGTTGGGCACACTGTGGTCCTGCAGGGGTGGTAGCTGGAGTTCAGATCTGCCTTTGGGGATCCCATTTCTGGAGCTTTCTCAACAGAAAAGATGCCTTTTACCGTTAAGTAGCTTAACTGTAAGGCTCTCCAGAGCTCCTCGGGGCAGAGCTGCAGGTGAAGGGGCTGCTCTGGCATGCTTGAACTGCAACGTTCCACCCAAACAGTTGTGAAACGTGCTTTGTGTTTTGCAGCTGCCCTTGCAGCGTTACCTGAGCAACACCCGCTTCGTTCTCTCCGCAGGAGACATCAAGCAGGAAGCTGGAGGGTACCGGGAAGGACCCCCATACCAGCGACGGGGATCTCTCCAGCTCTGGCAATTCCTTGTGGCTTTATTGGATGATCCAACCAATTCCCACTTCATTGCCTGGACTGGTAGAGGGATGGAGTTCAAGCTCATTGAGCCAGAAGAGGTGAAACCATTAAACTGCTCAGGTTCTCTACAGGCTCAGGGGAAGCAGCCACTGCTTCTGAGACTGGGAATTCCCACCTGGCTTTTCCTCTGCCCTGGGAAGGCTCCTGCCTAACAGTGGTACCTGTTAGACCCTGCAGCAAGTCAGGCGCTGACAGCAAATGAGCTCTGTAGGGGGAAGGAGGACGACTCGCATGGTACAGGGCTCTTCAGTTTGAGTTCTGCTCTTCTTGTTGAAAAGCTGCTAAATAATTAGTTTGAATCTAATGTTGTTGTGTGTTTGTATGTGTTGTGGTACCATAAAAGAGAATCAGCTGGATAATGTTCTTTCACCCTTGGGTGGGGTTCATGGACATTCATGCACTTGGTTGCTTTATTCTATAGGTAGCCAGGCTGTGGGGTATTCAAAAGAACCGTCCAGCCATGAACTATGACAAGCTGAGCCGATCCCTTCGCTACTACTATGAGAAAGGCATCATGCAGAAGGTCAGTTTGCGAGCAGATGTGGGGTTTATGCCTTTAATGATGCTTCTCATGTTTGAGATAGAAAGCCTGTCTTTCTTCTGTATATGAAAGAGGAGGAGAGTAGGCATTTATGCAGCTGCAAGGACGTATAATCAGTCTAGACTTACAGCTGTTGAGCAAAACGCTGGTTGGGGTTGGTCCTAGGTGGCAGGGATGGTGTCTTCCAGATCCAGAGCACTGGAGAGGATAGCTGTGAGTGTAATCACGTGCAGTACAGACCAGCCAGGCTCTGCGGGTGCTGTTGTTACCTGGACAGAGCCAGCTGGCAGCATCCCATTGCCCCAGGGCTGTTCCAGGGGCGCTTAGAGCAGCAGGAGGACAGCACTGGGGGAAATTTAAAACCCTGACACATCCCAGGGCAACGTGCTGGAGCAGGCAGAGGGTTTGCAACCTCCCTGCTGCTGAGGAGCACTGCGTGCTGCTGCCCATGTGCCTGCAGCATTCACCCCTTCTGCCCTGCAGGTGGCCGGGGAGCGCTACGTGTACAAGTTCGTGTGTGAACCCGAAGCCTTGTTCTCTCTGGCCTTCCCCGATAACCAGCGGCCAGCGCTGAAGGCAGACTTGGACCGGCAGGTCAGTGAGGAGGATACGGTGCCTCTGTCGCACCTGGATGAGAACGCCGCATATCTGCCAGACCTTGGGAGCCTCCCTCCACAGCTTTACAGCAAGGGCTACACCTACTAGCACTGCTGGGAGCACACGCTGCTACCCTTGCTTGTGTATGGTAGAAGTCTGGATAGTATTCAATCAGTATAAGCAGTTTTCCAGGCCAGCCTGGGACGGCACTGAACTATGGATACCTGCTTTGGTCAGGAAAAGTGTTCACGTACACACGTGGGTAAGCACCAGACAGGGCTTCTTGTGCGTTCGTGGTAAGACTCTCATACTGGCCAGGATGGGGCTCAGTCTCAGTGAAGCAGACAGTCTGAGTAGCAGAGCTGCCATCGGACAGGGCTCTGGTACAGATACGAGGGTGCTGCAGCGCTGCTGCTGACTCCATTCCTCCCCTGTGTGTACTGCACCTCTGCTATAACCTGTCCTCAGTAAGGGCTGTCTCTGACCCACGTGGACTCACTTCTGCAAGGCCAGGCCTGCCTTCTTCCCAGGATGGCTGCAACACAGTAGTCACAGACCATACACCTTCCCTGTGACCTGTTCTGTGGGGATTGGGGAATACTTGCCCTGTACGTGCATAGCCCGGCCTTGTCGCCTCCTTGCTCACACCACTTTACGCTCAGGCTATCTGAGCAGGGCAGCTGGAGGCACTGGCCAGGATTGCATTACCAATCCTGCCACTGCAGCAGCCTGCAGAGGACATCCTGTATATTGATTGAAAGCCTCATTTCCCCCTTAGCCTCTCCCCTGCATGGCTAACGCCAACCCTCCCAGCCTTGTCCCTGGGCATAAGGGCCAGGAAAGGCAGCTCCCCCTTGCCTCTGAGGCCAGGGACTCAGAGCAGCCTTCTATGCCAATGCCTTTGCATAGCCCCTGCAGAGACTTGGGGTTCTGGCACCTCCCGTCCCTCCTGCCCTGCTGAGCGCTTCCTCTGGTGTCCCAGAAGGCAGGGGGAACAGGAACCCTGCCATTGGAATCAGCTGCCTTTACTATTTATAAGTGTAAAAAATACTGTAATTAATAAATTGGTTTATGTCTTTGGCCAAGTGCAACTTCGCTCAGCCCCCAGCTAGGAATCCCTTGCCTTCTGAGCTTGCTTTGCCTGGCTCCTCGGCATCTCTGGGTAGCTCAGGCAGAGCGCTCAAGGATGCCTGCTTACTTCTGAACCATGGTGGAGTGCAAGCAATAAACACAAGCAACCCTACAGGCCAGGACTGAAGAGTAACAATGGAACATTGGCACCTCCTGCTGTACCTGGTGGCAGGGGACACCCCCGGAGGCAGGAGCAAGGGCAGCACCACTGCAAGTCCCTTCTCTTTCTTGCATTAAGAGCAAACAGTTGTGTTTTGATGTGTGTGCATGTACATGTGTGAACATGTGAGGTCTTCTGCTGTGAATCTGGTGCTTGTGACAACCAGCTGACACATGGACATGGGCCATAGAGACTGAGACAAAGATTGTGTGCTCCACCCCTTCAGATCCACACCTCCCCAGGCAGAATGACTTTCGAGTTCTATTTAACTTTATGGAGATCTAAAAGCATGAAAAAGCTCAGGGCATTTATACAATGTAATAAACCAGTATATACAACATCCCTGCCCGCCTCTGTACACAGTTTCCAATTGAGAGATTTGTCAGTGTGAACCATTCTCCAATCCCCAGAGTGTGGAACGTACTCAACAATGATTTTAGCAAATGTCCCAGCTTTAGAAAGAAAAGGAGAAAAATAAAGATTGGGTCAAATCTGCAGCTTGGAAGTTAAGTTTCATCTGCTTGCAACAGAAACAGTAATTCACAGATGCTTCAGCAGCCACAACACACACTGAGCAGTCAACTTCTTTTTAACGAAGGAACTGTTATGCAGTGTCTCATAGACGTGAGCTGTAAGAGCACATTCTAGTCAAAAAGCCAGCAGTTGTAGTGCTTGGCGACTTCACAAGTGGAAATAAAACACATGACACATTGTAGAGAAAGGCGAGACATCTGTAAGCACTTACGCTCACAGACGGAGCCGTGCCGCAGAGTGGATGTGGTTAATTACTGCTCAATACATCAGTCTTCAGCACACAGAAGATGGTGATGAAGGATAAGACCTGCAGTCTGACCTGTGCCATTGGCCAAGTATGACTGACATCCTAGCTGGGTTTCACAGGATTGGTTCTGCCTTATCCCAAAGCCACAGATACTAAATGTCTCACCACAGATGGCTTGCTTAAGAGGCAGTTACAGTGAACAGGATAATGCACAAAATAGGAAAAATAGAGAAGCAGCAGCTCCCCCAAACCAGCCACTGTACAAGAGTGTGGGTAGAAATAATAGGCTAGAGAACAGCTATTTTCCAACTCATTATCCTTTTGCTGTCGTTCAGCTCAGCGCCCAGACTGCAGTCTTGGGGGTTTCTCTCTTAAAAGGAGGATGATTAAGGAACAATGGTTCAAGAACCATTTCAGAACACTGAGAAGACCCACATTTGCCACGTGGCTGTGGAAGCTGAAGGGCAGCTGACATTAACATACATCGCCCCCTTGTGCTTTTGCTCTGACAAGACTTATTTCCCATTCATGTTGGAATTAAGCCTCAACTGAAGGTCCTTTCTTTCAGGGCTCTTTGCAACAGTACAAAAGTCACAGTGAGAGCTCCTGCGGGAAGCAGGCTCATCGCCGCCTGAATGCACGTGATATCCTCCAGGCATTGGGCTCCTCGTAGCGGTTGTAGAGGGGTTCCAGTCGCTGCTGCTTTTTCTGCTTGCTCAGCTTGGTTGGATCAGAAACCTTGAAGAAAGCCGGTGCAAATTCCACCAGCCAGCGAGGATCAATAGTTGTCACTTCACGCATATACTCCTTGGTGGTCAGCACCAGTTCATGATATACCACCCTGTAAATAGGGACAGCAACTTTGGAACTCAGTTTTTCCAAACAAGAGAGAGAAGGCAAAGGCTGGAGTATCTAAGCTGGCCCCTTTATCTCTCTTTCACCCCCCTTCAGCATAAGGCTCCTTATGTTCCAGAAGAACTATCTTCTTTTTCTTCTCCTAGTTCACAAGTACTCTTCAGTACAGAGCTACTTCGTTCCAGTTAAAACTGATTTTCCTCTCCACCCTGTCCCTAACATCCCAGTGTGTTTTAAACTCACTTCCACAATACAGAAACACAGAACTTGCAGGCTTCAGGCCTGTCCTTGGCTCAAAAAGTCCCATCTCATCTCTGCACAGGCACTAATTTTAACTGCAGAAAGAGCTAAGAGCAACTTTTCTCATTGCTGAGAAAGCAGCAGCCTACACTTTGACCTGTACCCCACAAGCAGTACACACCACAAGCTTTTAACTTATAAAGCCTGAACTGAAATAGAAAATGACATGATATTGCCTTCCTTACCATTCTGGCTGCCTGTTGAAGAGAGCACTGGATGGGTGGATATAGACTACTTGTTGATCAATAAGATGTCCGATAGCCTTCCTGGGGATCCTTCTTTGCTGCATTTCGGAAGAAGCCACTACAGATGGCTTTCTGGACCCGAACTGTTGCCTTCCCACAGGATACCACATCCAGCTTGTGCCTGCCAGACAAGAGTCAGAAAGAAAATTAGAGTTCTTCAGGCCTACTACAGTGTAAGACCACCAAGAAAGCAAAGTCACCACTTGTGCTTCTTGCCATGCTCACCTGTCCATAATGCCCAGCATCTGCTTGCGGATGTCCTGAGCTCTGCGTAAGGATCGGGCCTGGATAAAGTTTTCATAGCACCAGGGATTGGAAAACTTATTATTCTTCCAGGAGTTGTAGACAGCCAGTAGAGTGAGGTGGTCACCTTCGGTCTGATGGAACTTGGCTTTCTTTTGATCAGCAAGTGCTTGTTTATCCTAATACATAAAATAGTTATCAATCAGCATCGAGACAATCCTCGTGCAACGTGAAGGCTCTTTGTCATTCATACCATGACATTTTAAGTCTACCAAGAAACAGGTGATGTAAGACTGAGAAGACAACACAAAATTTGGAGTGGTGAGTGGCTAAGCACCAAAGAGATGAAAATCTGAAGGTCACTGGCTCTCACTAAGGCAAAATCATCCCTGTATGAAAGGAAAGCCCATAACTGTTCCTGGTAAAGAGAGACCCCAGTAGACTTTCCTAAAGTCTTTCCCATGGGTGACAAGGGAGCAACCGGAAAAGCTGAAGGACCTAAGTGGCTCATGCATACAGTAGGAAGCCTATGCATGCACTGAACCAGCTATTTTTTCACCACTCTGAAAGCAACCTCAATTACTCATCATCAAAGGAGCTGAAGCAGCAGCTCTGACCCTGCTCACTTACCCACCTCCCCCACTGCTCCAGTGTGCAGATAAAACATTCATCAAACACTGTGGCTACCCAGATCAAAACGGAAGTTGGACGGAACTGCAGCAATTCATCATAATGAAGAAATAATGGATTCAAGAAGAGTCAGCTACTGAGAAATCCTACCACAGCATAGGCTGCTGCTTGCTGACTTAAAAGAAATCAGCATAAGGAAGGATAGCCATGATAAAAGTATATTCTGAAATCTGAAAATTACCAGGGCATTCTGAACTCCAGAGCTGGAGTTGGTTTAAGGTTGGTTTAAGGTGTAAGGTTGGTTTAAGGCTGTATGTGTTTAGTGGGAAACGCAAAAGAGAATGTGAGACTTCAAACTTCCATCTTCCCGCCTGTAAAGAAACTACCAACATCCACAGCTACAGGATGTTTAACCAAAAGGTACATTGGAAATGTAATGAATGACCACAGATTTACTGTGCCAAATATGCTCATTCTGAAGCAGGCACAGAAAACCCACCCAGTGATTAACACTGCTGGTTCCTTACCTTTGGCCTGTAGAACACGTTCTGCACAGACAGCATGGAGACTATTGTCAACATCTCTTCGCTGCATCCCAGATGTACAGACATGATCAACATCTTACACAGCATAGGCTCCAAGGGGAATTCTGCCATCTGCAAGAAACTTGTTTCAAGATACACTGCAACACCTTGGAAAAACCTTGAGTTCTCTCAGAGCAAAAGAGAGCACTGGCCCTTTCTTCCATGCATTCCTTTCCGAAGCAGTGTGTTTTACCCAGAATAACTTTACCCAACATGAAGCAAATTATTTGTCTATATTCACTATCCCAAGAATATCCCAATACTTACAGGAAATTTTTAGACATTAATAAAATTAATCCTATGAATAAGGAGAAATAATAGCTGCTCCTTAAACAGCAAATGGTACATCAACTATGGTAGGTGCAAAGCTACCCATAAAACACAAGAAAGTAGTAGCAAAAGGAAATCAATAGTGCTAGGCCAATCCTTAGACAACTACTCTCATGTCACCCTCTGCATATTTACAACTCTGACAGCATTAAGAAGTATTCTCTTTTGCCTACCCTGCGCCCAAGTCGAGTGAGCAGTCCCTCATCATCAAGAGCTCCCAGAGTGTACAGCTGCTCCATGGCAGTTATGAGAGTTTCCATTGGGGGAGCATCCATAAAGTCAAAGGAGAGCAAATCATTGATTCCCATGGCCTGAGCAGAGGGAGTGAAGAAAACCCAAGTTAAAACACTGAGAAGGAAGACACCAAACTCCAGCCCTAGCCACACCACCATTGAACAGTGAGGCAGACACTTGTTTCTTGAAATGCTTATGATCACATTGGCTGGCTACAAGCTGGTGAAATATTCACCTTCAGGGAAAGCACTGTACTGGCCAAATTTGTTCTCTGGATTTCAGGCACGTTGGTGGTTAGCATTTCATCTCTATAAGCACGCTCTGTATACAGCCTATAGCATTTTCCTGGTCCTGTTCTCCCAGCCCTTCCTGCTCGCTGCTTTGCTTGAGCCTAAAGGGAACAAGGCATCTCAGTGATCAAACAGGCAGAGGTGAGCACAAGTCAAATAAAATGATCAACTATTGACAATTTTACTTATATTAATAGGAAGAGATTTCCAATACAAGCCAAGAAAGCATGTATTCCTTAGGCACAGCCTGAAGGTATCTCAGAGAGTTATCAAAAACGTGGCTTTGTTATTGCCTCGCTTTGCTTTCATGTCCTTGCATGCCATACCATCATGATACACGTTACCAGCAGGGTCAAAAAAGGATGAAGAAATCAAACACAGAATGCCTACCTGTGAGATTGGTGTAACAACCAGCTGGTCAATTCCAGTCTTGGAGTTATAAACCTTCTGCTTCACAAAGCCAGGATCAACGACATAATATATTCCATCAATAGTCAAAGATGTCTCAGCGATATTAGTGGCGATGACAACCTGCAAACAACAGTGTGATTCAGCAGCAGTTATGTGTCTGGTTGCCAAGCCAACCTTGCTGCTCAACTTAAACAGCCCCTTCTATGTGATACAAGCAGTTTGTTGTACATGCAGCTACTGTCATACATCATCTGAAGGAGAAATGTGTTCACAGAAGAACAGAAAGGAGCATTACCTATAATCTAAGAAGGACAAGTTTCAAGCATATTTACATTTGGTTTAGATTTGTGTAATATGGGAAAAAGTATGATATAATCCATAATTAAAACCAAGTGAAAGATCATTGTAAGTCTGTAAACACAGTGCACTGACTTCAGGGAGAATTCCTGCCTATCACTCACCGTCCATATTTAGAGAAGAATCTTCCAGAGAATGTATCTCTAGTCATGCACTGTTTGGTAGAAATTTACATCCATCCAACGGGAACTGCATTTAGATTTCACTGAAGTTAATATCCTTTAAATGCAGCATTAAAAAGCAGACTGAGAACATTCCACAGGTTTGCTGCACCAGAGGTTTCTATATACATTTTCGAAGGCTTAGAGAACATGCACAGGCATGCACACATGCCTATAAACACGTAAAAACATGCTCTAAGCTACATATAAGCCACCTTTTCTCCAAAACTACATTACTTTGTCTGAAGCTGTAACTAACAATCAGATTAGCAGTGTAATACACCCCACTATTGAAACATATCAGCAGAAACTGAAGCCACACCGAGCTGAACTTACCTTTCTGCTTCCTGGTGGGGCAGGGTCAAAGATCCTGGTTTGCATTTCACTGGGTAAAGCTGAATAGACTGGTAGGATAATTAACTCTGGAACATCAGGTCCTAGAGATTTCATCCTCTCATAGAGGATTTCACAGGCAGTGTCAATCTCTTCCTGACCAGTCAGAAACACCAAAATGTCACCTACACAGGAAGTAAATTACAACATCCACAGAATCAATACTGTCCAGTACAACTCCTGCATGACCACATTTCCACCCCTCATCTTTTCCATTCAAAGAGAGTATCCCCAACTTTTGCTAGCCCTTGTGCAACAACTTAACCAGAAGCAACTTATTTCAGTCTTTCACCCAATTTTCTCAGCATTTACTGTATTTTCAAACAGAGGATAGTGCTGAGAGCATTTTTCTCATGTTACTAATACATGATCCATGACTTAAAGAAAGACCTTAGTGTCTTTGAATCGCCAATAACCCTAAACCATCCTCTACTCACCTGGTGGCTCTGTCAAATGGATCTGCATTACTGTAATCAAACTGGCATCCAAATAATCTGTCTCTGGCTCTTTTGTATACAGGATTTCCACTGGGTACGTCCTGCCAGGAATGGTGAAGATTGGTGCCTCATAGAAATACTGAGAGAACTTCACAGCATCCAGCGTTGCTGATGTCACGATCAGCTTCATATCCTGCCGCTTCTGCACTGTCTGTAGTGGCACAGAGCATTCTCAAGTTATTTAATGCCTTTGGGACTATGAACATATGGCACTTAAGCCAGAGAAATATGACTTGTAAAAGCAGGTTTAAGGTCTGAGTAGAGGGACAGGTCATTGCAGTATCCAGAATTCCAAAACAAATCATCCGCTAAGGTGACATTTCAAACCTGCAGAAAGCCTTTGTCAGACAAGGAAAAGCACAGCAAGAACACTCCTCTGCTCATTCATCATTACAAACACCCTGGACTGCCAATTCTTATTGTTTCTGCTGAATTTTGCTTGCTGTGTCTTCACACAGATGCTCATCTTATGAAAGTTTGGACTACAAACCCTTGCGAGCATTTGCTTTGCTTCAGAAGAGACTCTTAGAGCACAGGAATGAACCTGACTTGTGTGTCTTTTCCTGTGAGCTCCCACAGAGCATAAAGACAACACCAATACTATAAATATCAAATGCCGCATTACCTTCTTCAGGAGTCCAAAGAGCACATCTGTGTGTATGGTCCTCTCATGGGCTTCATCCAGCATGATAATGGCATACTGGGTCAGATCAGGATCTATCAAACACTCCCTCAGTAACATGCCATCTGTCATGTATTTGATAACAGTTTCAGGGCTAGTGCAGTCTTCAAATCGAATGGTGTAGCCAACCTAGAAAGAAGAGTTGCACAGAAACTAAAGCACCAGAATTAAGTTCTCAGCACCATTAATTCCCAGTTTGATTACTCTTAAAGCTCACTGTACTATCTACACAGGCAGACACACATGGGCACACAAGCAAACTAGCTCTAGAACTGATTTTTTCCACTTTTCCTCATGCTTATTTTGACATGATCTTCAGCATGGAAATTCACCTCTTGTCCCAAGCAGCAACCAAATTCCTCTGACACCCTCTTCGCAACAGACATTGCAGCCACCCTACGAGGCTGAGTACATCCAATCTTCCCTCTTGATGTATACCCCGCCTCTGCCAGGTACTGGGTGATCTGGGTTGTTTTCCCAGATCCTGTCTCTCCAATAACGATCAGAATCTGGTTGTCATGCACCGCCTAGGAAAGGTCACAAGAGAGACACTTGTCAAAATTTATGCACAAAACACAAACCAAACCAACTCAACACAGTGTGTGTAGGACTAGACTGAGACCTGCTGCTGACCCAAAAAATCACACACATGTTCTTAATGATCAAGTCAGCAAACTGCTTAACGATTCAGCTCACTCATCCTCTGCCAACATGATGCTAGTTTCAGTTTTGACTTAAGTCAATAAATACACGGATGTTTATTAAAACATGCAGATACATAATACTTTAAAACAATTATTCCAAACTACAGCTCTGCACTTAAAATCATCAACTGGCTATTCATATGACAACAAGCCAAACCAAGATTTGATACTACTGCTTGCTCAAACAAGAATGCTGTTCCAAGAGCCTTACTTGTATCAGCTGCTCCTTCAGTCTGAAGATTGGGAGACTCTCTCTCTGCTCAATGATGGAAAGTTGGGTCTTCTTACCATAAGAAGCTTTGTTACCACCAAATGCATGTTTCTTCCACTCTGGGATATCATTGGGCATCATTCCAATACCTCGCATGTTTGCAGCTATTTGTCTTCCATCCACTAGGAAAGAAACATTTTCGCCATTACATCTAGGTTCACACAGCAGAGACCCTGATGATCCTGCTCCTATTATTCATCACCCATGCCTTCTATACTTGTGGATTTATGTATTTAAGTTCCTACATGCATATCCCCACTATTACATTAATTCCCATATAAAAAAAACACGCTTCACCACCCAGCACACTTTTCATGGATAGCAGGATACACCTGCACATTTTTCTTGACATTCCTGCTTCCACTTTAGTGGAAAAGCCTTTCTTCTTTGCCTCACTTGACAAGTGAAGCAGACAAACATAGCATTGAGACATTTCCCCTGGGTTGCTCAACTGTCACAAACATAGCACAGTTCACACTTCCACATATTCAGACATACCATCAGGGAGAGGATCCACCCAGTGTGTGTTGAGCCCCATGGGGATAGAATCCATCTCTGCTTCTCTCTGGGCTTGTTTAAGTTCTCGTCTTTCTTTAGCTAAAGCGCTCTGCATCATTGCAGCCTGGGACAAGGAACCATCTGGATTCTGGAAAGCAAGAAAGAAGTTAAGATTTCAAGCACTCCCACTCCTTCAATTCTCTGTCACCACTGGCCTTTGGAAGCTTTAAAACATGTTAAACTTTTTATCTATTTAACTTCCAGGATATTTCCATTAGCATGGTCTCAAGAACTTCCATGGTTATGAGTAATATGGAGCATTCCTACACTGTCGAGTCAGAAGGATTACAGGACAGCCAATGAAAAATAGGTATTTCTATACCACCTGCTACTTTCAAAGGGTACGAAAAAGCACAGCAGGGAAAGAATGTTTTAACACACTTATGTGAAATGGTTGCTGCTGCAGTCTAATATGCATTTTGGTTCTATTATTTCACTTCACCGTCACCAGTTAAGTAAGAACCCAGCTCTGTAAGTAAAGACAGGATCTTCAGCTCAGTGATCATGTTTTTCTGGGCTCTCAGTAATATCCGGGTGGAAAAATGGTTGTTAAACTCCCAAATATTTAATTAAATCAAGTACACTGGGTTTAGTCCTGGATATCTCTTACCTTTACTATCTTGATAGGACTCATATCCATGCTCTGTTTAGTATGACCTCGAAGGAACGGTGGTTCTTCTTCAACTAACTCAATCTCCAGGTCCTCATCTGAAATCGAAGTGACAATTGTTAGACATCTTTCAAGTACATATAAGTACCTCCTCAAACTGTGCTTCCTGGGTATTCTGTACTTAGTTTGTGGAAACACCGCAAATAAGAATGCATAAACAGGACACATCCAAATGGCACTAAGGCTAGAGCAACCCTAGTTCCAGATGTTTAAGCTCACAACAAACTGTGAGATCCTTCACATGCACTTATATCATTAGCTCTTTCAGAATCAAAACACATCCAGAAACACAAGGAATTTACAACAACAACAACAATAAGACTATATGGAAATGGTACCTTCTTCATCATCAACTTTAGGAAGAATCCCAGTCTCTTCATCGAAGTCAGGAAATTCTTCCTTAGAAAGCACATTAGCTGCAATCATCTGAGAACAGAATAAACATAACATGAATTTGTCCCCATGTACAAACACAACTCATGTCTATGAGTCTCAGTTCTAATGCAACTAGAAGATTTGTAAAACACAAAGGAATGTTGTGATTGCAGAACAAAGGAATGGTCCAAGGGCTGAAGCACCTCTGGAAACAGGCTGAGAGAGCTGGGCTTGCTCAGCCTGGAGAAGGCTCTGGTGAGACCTTAGAGCAGCTCCCAGTACCTAAAGGGATCGATAGGAAACCTGGAGAGGGGCTTCTGACAAGGGCCTGTAGGGACAGGACAAAGGGGAATGGCTTTAACCTGCCAGAGGGGAGACTGAGGTGAGATCTCAGGTAGAAGTTCTTCCCTGTGAGGGTGCTGAGGTGCTGGCACAGGGTGGCCCAGAGAAGCTGTGGCTGCCCCATCCCTGGCAGTGTTCAAGGCCAGGCTGGACAGGGCTTGGAGCAAGCTGCTCTAGTGGAAGGTGTCCCAGCCCGTGGCAGGGGGTTGGAACTGGATGAGCTTTAAGGTCCCTTTCAACCCAAACCATTCTGAGATTCTACGAATACAAGCACACACCTGTTTTATTTCCCATTTCTCTGGGTCTGAAATCCGGGTGAGGCGCTTCCTTTCAAGGCTGTCATCCTCCACCTCTGGGGCATTCACCAGGGACAGGTGACTGGGTCTGTCCGGGTTTCTCATAGACGTTTCTTCATTGGTTTCTCCAACCAGGTTTCTCCTCCGGTTTGGATTCAAGTCTTCCCCAGTGTCTTGATCAACATCCTACATCAGATTGACTGATCAGTCTAATTATACTGCACTTCTTATTTTTTAAGATTAGTGCTTCCTCTAACACAAGAGAAAAAGGTGAGTACATTTGTCAGAGAGACTACTGCCAACACCAGCCCAAACACAGAAAATGCTAGTTTCTCATACTAGAAAAGGAAGACAAACAAAGCAACAACTTGAGGTTTGCTGACACTTAGGTAGCACATCAAGTCAAAAAACTTGTTAGGAACATGACATCACAAGACTCTATAGGAAATGAGTAAGAAGTAACAGGCCACAAATATGAAAGAGTAACTCAATGTCTGTCAACTCCTTGAGGGGTTATGCATTAGTTTTCATCAAGAAGAGCTAAAAATGCAAAAAAGAGGGATAATCTTTAAAAGTTCTGGCACCACAAACTTATAATAAGCACTACAGAATGGCTTCCATACCTTCATGCTCAAGCTGGTTTTGGATCCAGTAAAGGATAAGACTTTAACTTTTACTCTTTGTCCTTTGCTCACTACATCAGCAACATTGGCAACACGTCCTTCTCTTCGAAGCTCTGAGATGTGGACCAAGCCCTCCCAACGCTTCCTGTGGGTGAAGCAGAGGGGCCTGAGATGTCACAAATTATTACTCCGACAGTCCTGAAGATCATTCAGAGCCCACATTATTTCGTTGTCAACCGTGTATGTTCATAAACTACCTTTTGCAAGAACATTCTCTACTGAGAGAAACAAACCTTCATCTTGGCATCAACCCCAGCATTCCTTACTGCAGCCTTAGAACCTCTAAGATGCTAAAAGGAAAAGGAACTCGCATGGAACAGTACCAGTTTTATTATGAACATCAGAAAGTACCTTAGTCCTTCCAGTTGCACAAAACATCCAAATTGCATTATACTTGTGACTTTGCCATTGTAGATGTCTCCAATTGCAGGCTCCTCAGGTGGGGGACGGTCAATGTGTTTGTCTCTCCATCTTTCATTGCTCCTCTCAACGTATCTATCTCTATCTTTACGGTCCCTGCTTGGACTCCGAGTTCTGCTCCTTGATCGGTATCTGGATTTTCCCCTGTTCCTATCCCGAGTTCTAGAACGAGACCTAGAGCGAGATCTGTGGCTTCGCCTCCTGTCCCTGCTACGACTCCGGCTCCTCCTCTTCTTCTTTGCCCTGAGAAGCAAACAAAACATATTTGCAGTGAAATCCCACATGAGAACTGAGAGAGCAGGGAACAACAACTGCCAACACCCATTCCCCAGACACATGCTAGAAACCTACCGGTGGTCACTACTCCTCTGCTTGCCTTGCCTGTCCGCACTGGGCATCAGAGCTTCAAGTTCCTTAAGTGCATCAGCTGCCACTTTTACATCATCTTCATCCAGCATAGTCTGTGAGAACAGAGAACTGGTCTGTAAGAATGCTGACAATCAGTCTACGGAAGGAATAACCACTCATATGCCTATTCAGAAGGCATGTAAGAGGAAAAAAAGATCAGACATAATACATGTTCTAGGGGAACAAAAGTAGTAAAGCCACAATATTGAGACAATTCTGCTTTTATGCAAAAAGCTTTGCCTCAATACATCAAATTACTACAGAAATATAACATGCAAATCCCTCGGAGCATTTGAATGGCCAAAACATGTATCTAGTTTGTAATCCATCATGAGTTTGAGCACTATGTAAGAAAGGATTCAACTACAACTTCCATGTCACAAGAGCCTCATCTTCCAGATATCCTGTAAAACAGCTTCCATATGGCAATTGCTGGAACAACCATTCTTGGAAACTATAAGCAATATCAGCCTTCTGCCTCTTCTGTATTTCATTTTTCACAGTCTACTTCTTTCCATGCATCAGCAAGAAACACACTAACATGAAAAAAAAAAAACCTGAGACAACCTGAAACTAAGACAAATATCACCATAAATAATGTGTTCAGATACAAAAGAAATCTGAAAGCATGACCTTACCCTGATATTGGGATTGTCTGGCCTGCAAAGAGCTGGAAACAATTCCTTCAGCTTTTCCTTCTCTGACTTGGGTTTGACAACTGCATCTGAGACTGAAAAGAGAAAAGAAAAATCAAAACAGAAAAGCTTGAGCCTTCACTTTCACCGTGAATCTGTGAAAGACATAAATACTTCCAACAGCACACTCAGGGTGGTTTTAGAGCCTAAACAGATCTGCTAATCTACTGCTAACAACAGAGCACCTCCCACTACGCAGTAAGATACAAAGCCTTGCAAGCCTAGAGCAGTAACTACACCAGCTGCTCCAAGCATGGCCAAAATCTAGAAGACCACCAAGCAAGAGCTTTGGTTTATCCATACCTTTGCTTGTAGAGGATTTTGGTGGGGGCCGCATGGTCTGTATGAGACGGAGCAAGTTACTAATAAGGGAATCCTGAAAAATGGAATAAAACACTTTAGTCTAAAGCAGGACTGGAACCCTGGCTTCCATTCTGAGCAAGCACCAGCGAGGGCTTATCAGCACCACAGACAAAGGACAATTCTGAAGATTCAGGTTCATTTTTACAACGTATCACCAGATACAGCCTAAAAATATGTAATAAACTGAACCTGAAAACTATCCTAATCATTCCATTTAAGTGACTTTTCTACTTTCAATCATCTCTGTGATCATCTACTTAATCCAACTACACTCATTCCAGAGGAACTCATGCATCATAAAAAGACTTACAGCAACATTTACCTTCACGGAAAGTTGCTTTTCCATATTTTATATGCTCAAGGAGACAAGCAGAACCCTCTGCAAAGACTACAACGAGCTCTTAAACAGGAGGGAGAGGGGAGCCTGGCTGGGGCAAGAATCCTCAAGTGCTAGATAGTTTTCCAATTGAAAACAACAACAGACATTAATCCCACCCCTTTCTCTTTAAAACAAGAAGCTTTATAAGATAAACCAGGCCAAGAAGAACGCGTAAGTAGCGCTGAGCTCTCACTCACAGTGAACTCGGCACCATTCTTCAGCAGAACTGCTTTAAACGTCTCAAACGTGGTATTTTTCTCAGCGAGACTTATCACAAACTCGGCTGCGGGGAAAACACAGGAAGGAAATTAGGAGAAATAATTACGAGAATAATTAGGAGAAATAAGCGCTTCACGTTGAGGCAGAAGCTGTTCCGTGGCCCTACCTCCACGCGAGGCTGCCGCAGCGCTGCCACCACCAGCAGCGGGTCCCCTCCTGTGGCAGCAGCCCCCACAGAAGCACTTCCTCCCCCTCACGACAGCTCTTACGAGGAAAACCAACCCTTTTCTTCCCCAATCCGAAAGCCCCTTCGCAAAGCGCCCGCGGCCGCCAGGAGCGGCTCCAACAGCCCCGTCCCGGCACCGCCCCACGGCGCCGGCCGCTCACCCAGGTCCTTGTCGTTGATGCCCAGGTGGTTGTCCAGCTCCGTGCACACCTTGGACACGAGCGACAGGTACTCGAGCTGAGCGAGCTCCTCCCCCCCCAGCTCCGCCATGGCCGCGCCGCACGTCCGCATCCGGCCCGCGGCGGAAGCGCTGTGAGGGAATGGGCGGGGCCTCTCGGTGGCACCGGCTCAGGGTTGTGGCGGGGGGGGGGCCGGGGGGCAGCGGAGGCCTCGGTTCAGCCGCCGACACCGGCGCAGGGCGGTGCTGCAGCCCCCGAGCACCCCCCTTGGCCTCCTCTGGCCTTATCCAGCAGCTCCACGTCCCCCTTGTGCTGCTGCCCCAGAGCCGGACCAGGACTGCAGGGGGGGGGTTCTCCCCGAGCGCAGCACAGTGGCAGAGTCCCCTCCCTGAGCTGCTGCTCACCATCTGGGGGTGCGGCCCAGCACACGGGGGGGTCTGGGCTCAAGCGCACACTGAAGCCGGGTCACGGGGAGCTTCTCTTCACCCAACACCCCCAAGTCCTTCACCTCAGGGCTGCTCCATCCACTCGCCCCCAGCCTGTGCTTGTTTGTCCCAGCCCAGGGGCAGGACGCTGCTGAACTTGATGCGGTTCATTCCTTCTGGTCACAGCTCTGTCTTCCCTTAATGCCTTCTCTCATTTCCCTCCATGCCCAGATACCGGCCGATTAAGAAGAGCTGCTCCATCACCGAGTGGTACAGCAGCCATAGCCAGGGCACAGGCTTCTGAGCACTCTGGCCAGCATCCCTACCTGGGACAAGCCCCCAGGCCAGGGGGTTTGGTGTAAGGGCAGAGGAAAAGGGGCCCTGTCCCTGCTCCCCTCTCACCACAGTTGACGTTCAAGGCGCTCACCCCGAATAAGATACAGAAGTCACATCTGCACTATAGAATATATTATAAATTATTCCATGCATCCATTAACAAAATATACAAAGCCAACAGAGGGATCTCTATCTTAAGCCTGAGCATTCATTATCTAAACCCTACTAAAAATTAACATATGGAAAACAGCATTTCACACTTCACATTTCACTCTGCCATGAAATGCTCCTCCTCAAATGCTGTACTGCTTCGTTCATTTACAGAACACTTCAACAGGCCAAGTAAGGAGGTACACACAGAAAGAGCACGTGTCCTGCTGGGCACTCCAGATCAAAGCAGATAACCACTCCACACTCCAAAATATCATCAGCTACTGCTCTTCCTTCACATCCTTCCTCTTCCTCCACATTCCTTCCTCCTCCTCATTCTTGAGTAGGCTGCAAACAGTATGCGTAAGTGCGGGTGAGAAAAAACACCAGTAGCTCCAAGTTACAGAATGGTCTTCACCTGGTCCCAGAGACAGTTGTACTGGTGTACAGAGATGGGAAACACTGCAAAATAGTTCTACTGTATTTCAAAATAAACATTTGAGAGTATCTCCCCCACAATCTATAAAAATAGGTTTAAAACAAAAATGGTATGATACATTTTATTTTCTTCACTTAGTTTAATCATCTCTTATCTCTAAGGGTATTATGTCTTTTAAAAACTTACTACTACTGATCATCTGGTCAGTGACAATCCTCATAGTGCTTCAGCTACAGTGTGACACAACAGGAACACCTTGACTCGAAGTAGCAGTTATAGAAAATAGTTAAGGATCAATGGTCTTTTCCTGCAGCAAGGAAAAGTCTGCTTGAAAGCAAGAACGTAGCCAACACTGCTGTCACCTCCAAAGGGACCAGACTCTGAGGAGTTACCTCCAGGTACACCACTGCGCAGGAGCAAATGCTGCTGGTCTCCCGTGATACTTCAGAATCAAGTCTCTCAACACACTTAGAAGGGAAATATAAACAGTTCCAAATTAAATATGGGCATCTAAACCAAAATCATGTGAGCAAAATGGATCCTACAGACACATCTGTGGAAACACAGGAGCAACTAGAACCACCACGGGGTACTGCACCCATATAACTGCTTCGGCTAATGCCTTGCTCAAACTGAAGCACAAGTCACACAGTCCCTGCCTCAAGCACTCTTCCCTATTCCTAAACATTCACCAGAATTTGTACTCCAGTTCAGCTCTGGGTTTCTACACTTGCCTCAATTCTTCTATGTGGTATTAAACACGACGAGAGGTTTGCACTACACTGAAAGAAAGACTTTAAACATTTCTACAACAAGCCTGTAAAAGACTCTTCCAAAGGCCTTTCCTTCCCTCACATTCCATTTTAACAAAACATTTTATGTAAGCTGTATGTTCCCCTAAGAGATATGCTTTGTGCTATCAGTACTAGAGCTGGTTCTATTGCCGCTGGTAAATTCACTCTTCCTGCTTCATGCTGCTACATTCTGGTATTCTTACTTTAACAGGGATTCCACTTTCAGACTTTTCAGAAGTTGTTTGATGGTTTAAGATGGCTTTTGTGTCTGAGCAACCTTGTTCTCTAGAAACCATTTGTAAGGTTTAAGTCTGTCACATTACTATCATGCATTGGACAAATCAATAACTACATTGTACCAGAAGAAACAACTTGCTAGTTGTGGGCATCTCTCGTAAATTAGGCAAGACTACATTGCACAGCAGCATTTTACATTGGGTCCTAGTCCAAAGCTTGTTAAAAGTCAACAAAACAAGTTTCCAGCTGCCTAAAAGAGAAACATCTTACACATGATAAGAGAGGAAGTTCTCACCTAGGTGGAAGTTTAAGGAATTCTACAGGGCTCCCTGATAAAAGGATTTGGTATGAAATTAGAGACTTAAAAAACTACTCATGAGGTCTAACTGTGAGGTCCAAATCAAAGGTGATATTCCGGTCTCCAATCCCTAAGATGCTGTGACAAGCACTGTTTGACATTTCCTTGAGAAAAACAAAAAGTCAAAAGCTCAGAGAAAAGCCAAAGTTGTAGTCACAGCTCCAAAAAGAACACAGCTGAGGCACAGCCTGCTACTGCTGTGGTGTTGGGAGAGTTTACTCAACGAAGATGACTCGTCCCTCCATCAGGAAGGTTCAGCACCTATCACTGTACCAGTCACTGTTCCCAAGCTGAAGCAATTCAGTTACCACTTGAACCATGTTATTGTTGTGTTTCTTCAGCAGTCGGAGGTTTAACTGCCTGTCACAGAACCCCATCTCACACAGACTGGAAAGAAGAGTGGCAGTTTGCTCTTCTGTAGCTGCAGGCTGCTGGAAACAAAAGGAAGATAAAGCTATAAAAAGAGATTTTTTCCCATTTGAAGCATTATTCTGGAATATAATTAAAGCACAGAGATCCTTTTGTTCACAACTAAGCTGTTAATATTCACTGTTTACTTACAAAAAGTGAATTACTACTCTTCCATGAGGCTGTGAGAAACATGTCCCCATAGTACGTATTTCCCTGCCTCCTCATGAAGCAGCATACTTCAAAGGGATGGCACTGAGCTGAACATTCTACTGTTGCATGAAATTCTATATACAATCTCAATACATTTATGAAACATACACCTAAAACTTCAAGGTTCGCATTCTATGAAACACCCTTAGCATATAGGAAACAGATTTACCTGTTCTATAGTGGGTGGTCCAGCAAACAATGCTTTGTAGGCAGAAGCAGCAACCGACAAAGCACCTTTAACAAGTTCTCCTGCAATGCTGCTTCCTTGAGGGTATCTGCAGAGAAAGAAATCAGCCTTTACTTCAGGGTCAATAAAGTCTGTGTTTCATGTGAAGTCCAAGGCTCTTCCCTGTTGATGTGCCAATGGAGATTTAGTTCTTGGGAAGACAAAACCCTATGGATCCAGAGGAACTACTGCTGTCTGGGGACTGACCTATATGACACATCTGTTCAGGTCAGAGTAGCTTCAAGTTACTTAATATTCCACTCAGTGCTTTGTCTTATTCCTCCAGTGTCAGTATCTTCAGGTGCTTAATGGAGATGATTTATAAAATCTCCATTTTAAGAGTCTCAAGATATTCCACAAAAAAAATCCAGACTTTCAGATGAGTTCAGTTTGACCTCTTCATACACTTCTACAGCCTTCATTCTCGTGTCTAAGTAGACACCAAGATCTTATGACAATGCAGTGTCTGTAATTCCTATGTTCCTTAAAGAAGTGAGGCCTTTTGGAAAACACCAAGTGAAACCTGTCAGCCAGCATTTTTTCCTAGGGGCCTAATTTAGCAAATATAGCAGTTCCCAGTTTAAAACAGTATTTGTGAAATCACAGCTTCATTACCTTGGGTATTCTGAGCACTTCCGTTTACTAGTTAAAAATCCAGAAGATCCTGGTCCATGACTATCTTCACCACTGGGTTCTGGAAGAGGAAGAAACAAATATCATTATCAACATGTCCAGTAAATGCAAAGCTGAAGAGACAATATGCAGATAATGGAAAGGAGTGGTATTAAATCCAAAATTAATACTTGCACATTTAGTTATCCAGATTATAACTGAATTCTCACTGCAGTCAAAACAAGCAAAAGTTTCAGAAGTCACCTGGCTGATATGTCAGTGGATGTTTACTTCAACATGAGACAAACCTGAGCTCTCAGTAATTGTAACAGCAGCTTAAATATACAGCTCATTAGTTCCAGAGCAAGGTAATTTTCCAGGTATTTACAGATACTTCCAAGTCCCATCCTACCATTTCTTTCCATTTCTTCAATGATCCACAAACCCAATTCTCTCTTTATTCAAATCTTCTACACAGTAAATTTTCAGCAGCCAGAGATAAAAAAACAATCATTACTTGGTAGATTTTTGCTCTCAATAACAAGGTACCCAATGCAATACTTGGCATAAGGAATAGGTGGTAACAATAGGATGCATCCCTCATAAAAGTACAGTCAGTACCTTCTCTTGTTTGATTACGAGTGGAGGAGAGATTCTCTGAAGCTGGTATGTTTGGTTCTTGGAAGGTATGATCCTGAGGAGGTGCGAGATTCCTGAGAACAAAAGGCCAAGAAATTGCTTTTACTGCTTTCATTCTACATGTAGACAGGCAGGCAAGTCAAGATCATCAAACGAAAGAAAAGGTTTCACATGCCTCTTGCACTCACCTCAGCAGCGAGTCCAGGCTATGTAAAAAGATGCAGGACTTATCTCCAGTAGGAGATAAAAATGTTTGTTACAACTCTGTTTCGATACTCAAGCACAACATCAACAGACTCTACAGCAACATTAACATAACCATTTTGTTCTTGTCCAAGAAGCATACCTTTGTGTCTGGGTTAAGGTGTCTGCAACCTCTCGGGTTAACAGCTCAGCAGCCAGTGTTTGTGAAGCTGTCAACATATCGGTGACACTCTGGATCTGTGGCTGGCTTCCCTCTTCTGGATTCTCTGCTCCTGTTTCAGGTTCTCCTGTCTTCTCCAAACTGGGCTGGGAAAGAGCTGAACTATACATAGACTCCCCTAAAGGACGGCTGGTGTCAAAGCACTCAGGGAGAATAATGATATAATCTTCTGATGAAGCAGAGGAGCCTTGACTTTGAATATCATCCTTCTCATCAACTTCATCAGAATTGCCAGTGTCACTACACGGGCCTGCTCCCTCACCAGGCAGTGGGAGGTCCCCTAGCAGAGGAAAGAAAAATAAAGAAGGAAAGTGGAGTATTAACAACTGTCCATTTCGTATGGCTACCACAAGGTCAGTATTGTCCTGGAAATTTCACTGATTTTTTTAAGCAGCAGTTAAACCAGCTGCTTGTTTCAAGCACTGACACCTATTTCCTGACGTCTTAGAACAGTGTCAGATGGTTTTATACCTCATTTTCTTTTGTTTAGCCCTTTTTACAGTTTTATCTTAAAATCAAACCCATTTTACTTACCACAGTCATTTTCTGTCATTGCCTCTGACTGATGGATCTTTGCTTCCTTTATGAAAGTGGAATTAGCTTTGACCCCAGAAGATTCTTCATTTATTGTATTACAACTGAAGGTGTCTTGCAGTGTTTGTGAAGACTCTAATAAAACAAGCAAGAAAAGCAAAGCAGTATCACCACCTGCACAGCAGAGCCATTTGTAGCCAATAGCTGAGTGCACAGAAGTAAAGCCACAGAAGGCAGCAGAGATAGAACTTACTCTGGAGAACTTTCTTCTTTTGAGGGGGCTTATGGTCAGGTGCAGCATCCAGGGTTAGGGAACGAATGACAGTTTCACACACAAACTGAGTCCCACTCATGTCTTCTTCCCCTTCCTCCTGATTCAATGGATGTTCAGCTTTTGCTTTTGACAGACAAGTATCTGCAGGAAAGCAGGCTTCCCTCATTCCTTCCAAAGGGAAACAATAGGTTATTCTAATACCACTTTAAGGTAATGTTAAGTGCAAGGAGGATTTTTTAGGCACACCAAAGCTAACACTGAGTCTGGGTTAATGCTTTTCAAAAATGGAAAGCTTCTGGAATTCAGCTCAAGTTGAATGTGAAAGTGACTGAGAAGCATGGGGGCTACACCCAGCATGTTTGAGCATAGCCTACTCTATACAGGGCAAACTGTTCATCCTCTCAACAATTTAGTGGTTAGACAAACGAAGGGAAACATTTGTATTTCTGAATTCTACATGCATTATGCTCCAGCTTCTACAATCAGTGAGCAGCATCAGACCACAGGTTTATGAGGCAAACAACTGCTTTGGTTTTCCACAGAAGACTTGGAGTTCTTTTTAGACACTGTCTGCTGACTGCACACAAGTGACAATACCCTCCTCCCCTCACACCCAAGCTCCCCGTGACTCCTGCTTACCAATCACTGGTTTAAATCCACTCCCCTCGTTCTCCTCCTCTATCTGACCTAAGCCAGGCTTCTCCACCAAGGGGCTATCATGTGGCAAAGGGGACATGCAGGGAGTCATGTCTGAAAAACAAAAGTAGCAAAGAGAGTAGGAACCATCCTTCTTCCAGGTGGCAACCTTATAAGAAGTGATCCTTTTTTAAGGGATATTCTTCCAAGACAGAGGAAACTCAGTTATCCTACACAAGATCAGTTAGTGAAGTTAATCGCTAACTTTGCAGTACACCAGCACTAGGTGAGCAAAGAAAAGAGCAGCCTTCAAGTTCTGGAATCTTATGGCCTTGGGAATGTGAAGCTGGAAACAAGCCAAGACAGCATACAGACTACGAGAACCTTACCAACAGGAGTATTGTGTGGTACTCGCTCCAACTCCTGCACAATGTTAATGTCCAACAGCTCAAAGGATAACAAGTCCTATGAAAAGAAACAACAGAGTTCTCATCAGCAAACCCTGAATGAAATCATACACTGTACTTCCCAGCATCAAATCCCATTAACTTACAAAGAGCTCACTTTGTTACTCAGCATGATCTCCAGACAGAGAGCAGTTTTCCCATAATATCCACATCATAGAACATAGCACACAACCGAGGGGAACAAGAGGCCCCTTCCTTGTCAGGGGCCAGAGAAAGACCCCATGAACTCTTAGTCTGCCCCTTCCACATTATGACAGTCCCAAATACCAAGCTAAGAAAGTAGCTCTGCAATATCAAATGCAATATATACTTCCCGAAAATACAGTGGCTCTTTTACATTTCAGAAGGTTTTTGTTCTTACAGGTGTTTATGTACCTAGAGATCAAGCCCAAGCTGCTTTGTTTTCTCTCTATGTGGGTTTAAGCACTTTACCTGTGCAGTGAGGAGGTCAACAGATGGGATATAAAATTCTCTCTCACTTGGGAGATTTTTGACCTTTAAAGGAATAGTTGGCAGAGGTATTTCACCCTGCTCCACGATTTTACCCATCACTTGAGTACCTGCTTCTGTCTTAAAGGAAACATCCTGCAAAAGGAGAAGACAGTGATGTCCCAGAAGCACCTCATGCAGCAAATAAAACAGTTACATGAAACATAAAGCCTGAATTTTGTGTGTAAGAACACAAGTGACTTGAGAGATATTTTAATCATCATTTTAGAGCCAAGAGGACAAGATCTAACGTAAAGAGAATTCCGCAGTGTTTCAGTTCAGTCAAAGAGCTAGACAAATATCTGCAACAGACTGATAACTAGTCCCATGTCTGTCAGAAAGAACTTACATATGCAACAGAAGTTCTGTTTCTTTTCTATTAAAGACACAAGTTCGAAGCAAACAGCTTAAAAGAATCCCCTGGAAATCAATACAGCTAGAGACACCATGCCATTGCACTAAACACGATACACTGCTCCTTCTCCTACATAATTCAGAACCACCCCAACACTGGATGAGCTACTTGCCTTTTTGGTGCTGGAAGCTTTATCCTTCTGGCAGGAGCCAGGATCCTTCCCATCACTTTCTAGACATTCAGTAGCTGGGGAAGGATCCACAACAATACTGCACCAGATCCTGGGCCCAAACTGTTCCCCTTTGTGTGACAATCTCCAGTGAGAGGTGTAAGTTCCTTCTATATTAGGAGCTACGAACTCAACTGAAACAGTTCCTACTTGTCCTGACGGAAGAGATGGCACCAACACATCTTTTTTTTCAGAAGATGCCAAGGTCAGGTTTCCCCACATAAGTTTCAACTGAAATATACAATAGGAAAAGCAAAAGTTTACTTCAACAAGCTCCTCTACATACTGAGCAGGAAGGAGTACTCGAAGTTCCTCTTCTGAAAGACCTTGTAGACACTGGCATGGAGAAGAGAGGATGCTAGTAAACATTCTCACATTAGTCACTATTACCACAAAGTAAGATTATAGCCCTATTTTTCAACATGAATGCCCTCACTCACAGAAGAAAGGCTTTTTGAAGTCAGAAAAACAACACATGCTGTAAACAAGGTTGAACTGTAATATAACAGCACTGGAAGACATGCAGGGATGTTAATTGCTTTCCTCCTGTAGTCTGCAGTTGTAAAGAGTACCTAGACAGCTTTTTGTCCCAGTATTTCCAGCTTGGGAATTAAGAGGCCAAATGAAATCCTAAACAGGTTCTGACAGAGAATTCAAATTCCTAATGCATGCAAATGTTATCTTCAAGAACTATTTTAGTGTGTAGAAGTAATAGCAAAAGCAGGATACCTTTGTGTCTGAGCTCCATTCCACACTGCCAGTATTCTTCATTCGCCAGTGTTTGATAAACTTTGTTCCTGGTTTCAAGTGAGTCCCATCTGGCAAGTTCTCATCCACAAATACTGCACTTAGTGTTGGGACAACTGCTTGGAAGGGTTGAGGAGGACTCCTGGGATTGGGGGCAGAAACAAACAGAAAATACACCAAAACCCCACCAAAACTGAGAAAGCCATTCAGCCACTCCACTGGCTAAGACCAGAGGAGGCCATTTAGCACATCTTCTAATTAGAAGATTAATTAGATCTAATTAGAATCTCTAGAAGATTCTAGGGATCTTCTGCTACCTCTAGAAGTGTTGCAAAATTCTAACATTGCCGCTACTGTTTTCAGCTGAAGTCTAAACACAGTTTTACAGCTGTACATCCCTAAAACCAAAAAGGATGGGAAATTTAAAGGCTGCTCATGATCCTCAGCCTAAGACCACAGAAAAAGAAACTAGGATTACTTCACATGAGCACACACCATGTAATTTATCCAAAGACAATACAGCAGGAAGACAGACTGACAGTAATATACCTCTATACCATATACACATGCCTGGCTATGTATGTATTCCCCAGGCACTCCCCTTGCTCCTAAGTCTGTATCAATATGTACGTTTCTGGTAATAACCATCAGTTGGATTTTTTCTTCTCCTACGCTCCTCCCAGGTAAAACCAGGAAGAACACTCCACCTCACCAATTCCACTGAGACAAAACTCTCACAGGGTCCACTGACAAATGACACTTTCACATAAGCTCCTGCTGTTACTTCAAATTGGTCTTATCACAAAAGGTCAGACAGCACAACTAAGAAACGCTCAGCTAACAACATCTCTTACAGGAAGGTGTTGGTTTGGAGACTCTCAGATTTCAGAGGTGAGCCACTCGTTTCCAGTACATGGACAGAGTTCCACAGATGAATCTTCCTATGCAATTTGAGCTGCTTTTTCAGCTCTCGGACCTCTGCTTTTCGCTGTTTCTTCTCTGCTCGTAGTCGTTGCTTTTCTGCCTTCAGAAATCTTTTGTCCATCTGTTTCTGGAGCCTGCAGAGAGAATAAGCCACCTTGTTACAACATATTAAGCTGATTAGAATTCAGCTCTAGCCAACGCAGCTTTAGTCTCCAAGGGAAGACTTCAGGAAATGCCTCATGCTTCTAGACTGGATACCAGATATTTTAAAAGAACATCTTCATAGTTGCTTGTGAAGATATTTTGAATGGCTTCAGTGAAAGAACAAACTTAAAGCAGATTAGAGTACGCTCAAAGAAAAAGCTAGCTCTCAGAGTTAGCTGCCTATGACAACACTCTGTCTTTTCTACTTTGTTATTAAAAATGCTGTAAGATTCATGACTTAGGCCATTTGTAAGTCTATAGCTATTTTCTGCTACTCACAATGAAGTCCGAGTACCATTTCCATTTCTCCTTATCACTAAATCTACACTAAAAGCTGAACACCAACCCCACTTTGCTATCAGGACAATCCTGTCAGGTACTGAGAGGTGCCACCATTTACCTAACTTGCTCCAGAGCAGTAGGCAGGCGAGGGGAGAACTCTGCAAGGCTGTAATTCTCAGCAACACATAGCACAGGTCTTCGCAGCTTCAGCAAGACATGATTAGGATCATGTGCATATGTTCCTGCTTCACACTGTTCACAGATATTGTAGGCTGGGCAAAGGCTGCAAAGCAGAAGATGCAGAAGGTTATCAAGAAGCAAGGAATTCATGCACAGAAAAAGACACTGAAGGATAATTAAGTCTTAAATTTCTGCAGAGCAACAATTTGGTAACATGCTAGCATTGGAAGCAATGCCTGAGGGAAACAGAAGCTGGTTTTCTCACTTATACATCAATATTTGGAGCCATCTAGAATATATAGATCTCTCTTCCTGGCAAAACTGCAACATAGCTCCCACTTCCTTCTTGAATACACACTGAAAAAAAAATCAATGCTTCCTTTAGCATAAGTGACTAACAACTGTTGCTATGAACGATAAAACATTCTACTGAAATCCAATGCCAGAAACAGCATCATATTTCTCAAAACACAGAGAATAAATCAACTGAAGCATTCAGGGATGCAAAGCAGATTGGTCCTGCAGGACTGGTGAAAAAGAGATTGGCATTTCCTGCCAGCAAGGAAAACAAACATCCAAAGAAAACCTCCTGCTGGCATTCCATTCACTGCTCTGCCTAGTCCTAAAGTGCTGACCTCTGCAGCAACTGCTTCACTTAAATGAAAACCTCACTTCTGACACCTCATTTAAGACACTTGTCAGAAGCTACTTCATATTATTAAACTCACAATAGTGAGATTATTAAAGAGAGGCATGACCTGCCTTAGCCTCGCTTTACTGACAGAACTGACTATTGTACACTGGTGGATGTAAGTTTTGCCCTTTTTTGCTTGCTTTCCTGTTTAGTTAACTGAAGAGAACGTTTTCCTTACCATTACTGCATGTTATATGCAAAAAAGGTAATGAGTGTTTGAAAATACAGAAAATGTTACAAAGTTCTCTCATTGCTTTAACAATCTCATTTTCTCAAAACAGTATTAATCGTGTTCTTACGCAGATAAGGTCTAGTCACAAAAGAGCACATAAGCTCTCAGAGACACATATTACATGATATGAGATATACAGCATGCTGCAGCCTAGAAACCCAGAAGTCTACAACACCAAGACAACTTCTCAGACTCACTCCCATGTCAGGTTTCCCACACTCCCATCTCTCATCATATTCTACCTGCACTGGTAACGGATTCCGACGATCCGGGCCTGGCAGTTGCAGCAGGAGATGAGCCAGTCACACAGGTTGCCATCCCCTGCCTGGCTCTCTGACACTGGAGGTTCTGCTGTAATAGTGCTCTCAGGAAAATCTGGAGGCTGATTCTGCTGAGCAAGCTTCTCATATAGCTTCTGCTCCAGCTTCTCAACAGTTTCCTTAACTACTTGTTCCCTAAACTGGAAACAAAGTAGTCAGGGATGAAACTCACCTATGCAGCTTCAAAAGTTAGATGACACTGTCCCAGATCTCCCAAAACATAAACCATAAAGCAGTTCAGAATCCACTTCCCATCCCCCCAGCACATTCCAGATGAAATTAAACAAGCATTACATTCCTCAAAGGGGATTCGTGTTTCAGAAAATACCAGCCCAGAGCTTTTCACAAGAAAAATTCAGAAATCCTATACTCCTGCTTATGATATTCAGGTTCTACCATAGCTTCACACAAAGGGAAGGAAACTAACTGCTGAGACATTAACTCCAAGAAACCCCTCTGGAGTCACAAGCATTAGGTTTGGTCTACCAGGGATGTTTTAAATACAGCCACCAAGGTCCCCCATCATTTGTTTGTCTAAGAAGGTGGCAAAGGAAGGGAGACTGAGAAAAAAGCTTAAATAAAAATGCACATACTATTGTATACTGCACCTTTCCGTTTCAAGAATCATAGAACAGTTAGGGTTGGAAAGGACCTTAAGTTCATCCAGTTCCAATCCCCCTGCCATGGGCAGGGACACCTCACACTAAACCATGCCACCCAAGGCTCTGTGCAACCCAGCCTTGAATACTGCCAGCGATGGAGCATTCACAGCTTCCCTGGGCAACCCATTCCAGTGCCTCACCACCCTCACAGTAAAGGATTTCTTCCTCGTATCCAAACTAAACTTCCCCTGTTTAAGTTTGAACCCGTTACCCCTTGTCCTCTCACTAACAGTCCCTAATGAAGAGTCCCTCCTCAGCATCCCTATAGGTCCCCTTCAGATACTGGAAGGCTGCTCTGTGGTCTCCAAGCAGCCTTCTCTTCTCCAGGCTGAACTCACTAGCTAATTTACTCTAAGTATTCATATGTAACTGCCTCTCAGTTATGTTTATTAGCCATTCAAAACAAGTTAACACCCACAGTGTATTAACCTACAGGTTATATTCAATGGTCTCCTCGAAGTATTTTCTTAAACTGAACAATCAAGAAAAGCAAGGTTATCAAAAGCTCTACTCCAAGTCTAGGAAACTAAGTATCACCCTACTGAAACTGGTCAAACCAGAGCATCCAACAGCAACACCATATTTCTTGCTCTCTCTCATCACAAGCGAAGCTCCTACAACTACCAGGAGCACAAGAAGGATTCTATCATGGGAGCTACTTAAACCTGCACTCAAACCCATTAAGTGCATAAATCACACAATCCACTTTGCACAATAAGTGGCACGTATCAAACTCTTTTTAAGGTAACAGCTACACTGTACAGCCATATAGATGTCTACCTTCCATTTATCACTACAAAAGCAAAAGGATTAAATTCCTCAATGTCCTTTAAGATTCTTAGTCACAAGTACTGAGAGCAAGCATGATCAGATTAATAGAGTTTGGCATCACAGGGATCCTTTTTACCCACACCATCTTATATATTCCTTTAAGAATACTAAATTCATGAGAAAAGACACTTACTGTTTCCAGGTAGCTAGTAAACCATTCTGGAGGTTTTTCATTTGCTCTTCCTGTTCTACTGTGATTTAACTTTCGCTGGGGAAAGAAAACCCACAAAAATAAGTCGCCAACCTCAAGTTTGCAAAGCTGCAAAACCCCTCACCCCAGCAAGTCAAACACGTGGGAACAGCTCTTATGTGGCTTTACAAAAAAAAGATCTCAAGTTATTTGGAAAACAGTGGGAAAGCAACACACCAAACCCCTGACACTCTCTGAGAGGTTTCTGCATTGTTAGCATTTAAGTGTAATTCTGAGTCAATGCCAAAGAAACCAAATAAACCAGCAGTTACCCGATGGCAATCAGGGCTTCAGGAGACCAACTTGCTTTATCAAAATACTTAAGAATGGTCAACATGAAAGCATTTGTATTTTGAAATGTAGCATCAAAATAGCTTGAAGACATTCAAACACTTTCACAAGCTACAATGGGTGCAGGCAGCTGAAAAGGAAGACCAGCTTCTGACCTCAGAGGTTTCATGCATGGGTAAAGATGACAATCAGTCTATGAAGTGACTTACACTTATGAATTCTTTGTTCTAATGCATACATAATTCAGGTCTGCCTCCTACCTGAGTTGCAAGCTCTTCATTTTTTAAGTCTTCCTCTAACCCCTGAGCTAACACGGAATAGTGCAGAGGAAGGTTCTTCTCATCTTTAAGAGGTGCCAACTTTTCTGTTCCAGTTTTTTCATGTGGTTGCAGAGAAGAAGAATATGAAGCTTCTTTCAGATAAGAGTTTTCTTCATACACATTCATCTGAAGCTGATGTCCTTGTTTAACTGCAATCTAAATAAATAGCATATAAAACTACCAGATTTACTGCACTTACAACCAACATAGAAAATCCTGTAAAATACAGCGCTACACTACACAGGTTGGTGAAAGACTGACACCCAAACCAAAGGAAAACCCAGTGAAACGCCAAGGCCCAGTCAGCTGATGCTTGATATTCTGTTCTGCTTTTCTTAAAGGTTACCAATATGCTTATTAAAAAGTTGATTATAAGCAAAAGGATGAGAATGCAGATATTACCACAGGCATTTTTCACTCTGCAGTAAAGCTGCTCAGATGACCAGCAAACAACAGACATTCTGCCCAGGAACCTACAGCAAGTTGTAATTTATGCTTATTTTGAAATTATTAGCAGATTTGAAAGACCATGAGCAAAGCACTGAAAGCATTCATATAGCACATCTGAAATGCAAAGGAAAGCAATTCTTTTGTCTATGTAAAATTAACCAATTCAAATTGCAGAATGTTGAATATACTTGGAAACCAAAATCCAAAGAGTCAAAGAGAGCATTTACCTTCAGAGCTTCTTCATATTCCTCTGAAGAAAAAAAAAGGAAAGAAATGTGAATTTTACCTGTCTTAAGCAGCATGCAAGTTTAGCACACAGTACTTAGGGACCCCTGCATTAAGGAGCATCTCCCATACCTTGTGTAAGCCCTTTTACTAGTGCTACTGAAAGTTGCACATACAACAATAAGCAAACATATTCTAATAGCCAAGAGATTTTATATTCCATTAATCCAGTCATTTCCAATTCGGTCCTATGGATTAAAACCTCCTTCCCACCGGAAGGATCTGATGTCCAAGGATACACAAAACCCAGAAATCAAAGAGGAAGCCTTCTCAACTGCTTCTCCAGAAACATCAACAACATTTGGGGTCTGGCTACCAATTTCACTTCAGTAAAGTAGCAGCTCACCTTTGCTGTTCACAGAGACCTGCAAAGAGAAATAACAGTAAAAGACATGAATGCATTTCTACAATTCTCTGAACATTAACATGCTTTCAGAACAAATGAACCCACTCCTTCAGATATTTGTTACTGATGCCACCCTTAATCATTCATCAAGCTTGTGGTGTTCTGGAGCAGAGCATGCTCTTCACTAGATCTGTGCACTAACAAAGGGCTCTGCACCTACTAGTAGCCAGAACAAGTGTGATCTCATCTACTGGCAGTAAGCTAGCACTGGTACTGCTATACAACTACACAGAGGTGGGACCCAGTTACTTCTAATGCCCAACTGTAAAGTGTTTCATGACTTAGATACAAGCCCAACCCATCACCTACAGGTGCTCATTTATCCATTCTGCACACAGAAGTTACTAACACAAGAAGCTGTTTAATCACTACAGCATTGCATGATTCACTCTATTGGTATTTTAAAAACATCTTTAACAGATGCATTTGTATCTTTATGTATATACAGGCTAGAAAATAAGGGGACAGCCTTTCTCTGAAGTGTTGCTGGAAGTATCTTGACATTTCCCCTTTGGGTAAAAACAAATAAAAACACAGATCCTATCTCTGCAATTTAGCAGAGCTACAAACCAAGTAATGGAACACAGAATTTACAACAGTTACATTCTGTTCCAGATCTACATTCTTCTTTAGATAACAGAAAGAATATGAAAGGGTGAGGTTATGCCAAGCAGGAAGTTACTCAACAGAGACAACCAGAAGTAACCAATTTGTTTTCTGAGTCAGTAATCTGCTTGGAGATTACAGCATTTGCATAAAACAAGCAGAGGAGTTGAGTACACCAGATCACTGAGCTGAACATATGCTCATGACGGGGGACCTACATGTTTCAGAGGGAAGAACACAGATTGAAGAGACAGGGCCTTCCCATGGCTGTAAGCACAGTTACCACTACTTTATTCTCATCAAATGACAAAGAAGAATTCCCCAACAGAAGCATTTCTCCCTCAGAGCACACAGAATCACTGGCTGGTTCTATGGGATGGAAAAAAGAAAGGCAGCAGCTTCTAAAGAAGCATTTTAAATAAGTATGCTACATTATGAGTAAAGCCACAAGACTAACAGCTATTTTTTTATCAAAGGAGAAAAAAAACCCACTTCTGATGCATACGATACATTCCTGAAGGACCCACTGCAAATTATCAAGAGGCAGGAAGGGTCACACCAGTGCTGGGAGGGTGGAGTGGAAGGTATTTTACCTCATCACTATCCTCATCAATGTATTTGATCTGAATGTTGTCAAGGTCAAATGAAACTTTAACCTGTAAGGAAAAAGGAGGACAAAACCACGGTGAGACAAAATGAGATAGGACTGAAGATGCTTTCAGTTAATCATGATTAATGCTTTAACCCTTCCAGACCTCCCTTCAGTTTCTCCATTTAAATACATACTGCCCTACAAAACCCATGCTGGAGCTGAACTCCTCCCAGTGCCTCCAACATTGACTAACTCCTACAATGAGAAGAAAAAGCTTTACTTCTTTCATGAATCCCCTTTCCCAGTTAATATTTACCCCCAAATAAACAATAACAGCCTTTCCATTCCAAGGGGACAAGCACAGCATTAGGAACTCAATCACACCAAATGTGCCTAAAGCCAACAACCACTACATCCTAACTTTTACGATAGAAGGCACCAAGAGGGCAGCTCATACAGGTGATCAGTCTCAAATGAGCCATAAACATAAACTTTTCACCCCCTCTATGTTGAATAGCAGCCTTTGAGGCTCACATGCATTTGGGTATCATTCACCTTCCACGCTGGAGACTTTTCTCCACAGAAACTCTCTCTGAAACCCTGATATATTTGAGACATATTCTGCTAGCCTGGGCCTCACATAAGAACACCATCAGCCTTAGAAGGCAGCAGATGGTTGAGATCTACATAGCACTTCAATGCCATAGCTACGTACATTCTGCAATGAATGTGCTACACACACACTCTTCCAGTGACATATCCCAAATTAATTTGGGAGTGCAACAAGAGAACCAACTCAGCTTGTCAAGAATGGTCTGCATCTACATTGGCTAGCACCACAGACTGTTCCCCTGAAACTCAGAGTAAAACCAGAGATTGGGTTATCCCTTAGGAACAACAGACACTGGATAATGCATTAAAATACAGGCAACAGTTTGATTCTACCTTGGAACAGTAATATCACACAGCAAAGTGCAGAGACACCCCCTGGCACCACCTTGGTTCCATGACAAACATTATCGCCATGGAACACCACACCCTCAATCTTAAGAGCAACACTTTGCTTACAGAGCAATCTGCAAGCAGGGTTCTGACCAGTTCAGCCATTCCTGCAGGGTCTATTTGCCAGCACATATTTTAAGCCTGAATTACCACCTCTTCTAGAAGAGTGAAATACAGCAAGCGAAGACGATGCAGCTCAGGGTTTGAATGAGTAATTCACAATGCAAGCACTTCCTATAAGGTACACTGGAACATATTAGCTACATGACAAGAACTGAAAGAAAATAAAACACCGCCAATGCCAAGACCTCTCAAGATGCAACTTTTCCATCACTGCAGCTTCATTATAACCAAATGAATCTTTATTACACCTTATTATAAAGGAACCCTTATTATAAAGGAATCATAACCACAGCCAATACAGGCCTTTTCACTAACACTAGAAATAAAACCAAACAAGATACCAAATACATGACACACAGACCTCCATACACAACTGTCTGTGTACACATGATCCAGTAACAGTTATTTCCAGACCAGCACACACAAGGCACCAGGAAGCAAGAAACCAAAAACCTATCAGCGTCTCAGTATCCAGACAGCAAAAATGTGCCTCCGGAAACTGTTTTGTAAGTAACAGAAAGGAGTTGTTGCACCAAATTTATTTCCATAAGTAAAAGAATAGGAGTAAGGAGACCAAAGTGTACTGCATAGGGGTACAATGCCAAGAATCCGTAACTGTGGAGAAGAGCACACAGCTAAAGCCACAGCTCGCAGGGAAAAAGCAACTGACCCATTAAGAGCTTTATCCAAAGAAGGCTCCAAAACACTCCCAAGTACGCAACAAACGCAGAAGTTAACGTTAACGCCAAGAGCAACACTGAGGCCGCAACACAAAAAGCACCGCTGTGACAGCCTGTGGAACGGGGGACGTGGCTCCGGCAGACCGAGAGCGAGGGCCCCGGGCCCCGGAGCGGCGCTCACCACCCCCCCACCCCCAGCTCGCGCGGCTGCGGCCCGGGGCGCTCACCATGGCCTCCACGTCAGCCCAGGTGGTGAGCGCCGGATCCGACACGAGGAAGCTGCGGGTGTCGCCGCGGCAGCGGACGCGGAGCTCCACCTGCGGCTCCATCGCGCGCTCACCGACGGCCTTAACATGGCGGCCCGAGCGCGGCCAGCCCCCCCCGCCCTCCGCGCCACGCTAATGGCTGCCCCTCCTGCCACTCATCCCTCTCAGCCGTCTGATTGGCTGTCAGAGGGGAGAGGGCGGGGCCAGGCGCTGCGGGACCACAACAACAAACAGACCTGGGGGGGGGACACGCACTTCCGAGGCGGTGCCGCAGCTCCCACAATGCAGCGCGCCAGCCCCTGCGCGCCTGCGGAGGAGTGGAGGGACAGGCAGCTGAGCCAATCAGCTTCGCGCTGCGCCGCTCAGCCCCGCCCCGAAGCCAGGAAGGAGCTAATAAGAGGGCGTTTTGCGCTCGCGTGCAGTGGGCTCCGTATGGGATTGGCTGTTCAGGTGCTGTTGCGTCACTGAGCGGCGGAAAGGGCGCGAAATGCGATGTTGCGGGGTGGCTCCTGAGGCGAGCGGCGGAGCGGCCTCGGTCCCGGCTCGGTCCCGGCTCGGTCCCGGCTCGGTCCCGGCTCGGTCCCGGCTCGGTCCCGGCTCGGTCCCGGCTCGGTCCCGGCTCGGTCCCATTGGGCCGCACCGGCGGCGCCGGCCTCTCCCTGCGACGGAGGGGCTGTGGGGACCGGGAGACCCGAGCGCGGCGAGCGGAGCTCTGGGCCGCTTCGCTTGCGCCTGCTGATAGGCCTCGCCGCGGGGCCCGGCGCTGCGCCCGCCGCCCTGTATGGGTTAAGCGGTCTTTGTATTCAGGACTCGTGGCACTCGCGGTACTCGCGGTAGGGTCTCACTTGTGCTGGTCAGGGTCGGGAGTTCTCGGGGCTCTTTCATAAGCGTGTCTGCTTCCTCCTTTGCAACCTTTTCCACGCAGAAAGCTTTTGGAGTTTTGCTGTTCTCACGTGTGTTTGCTGTGTCTCTGCTTCTGTGTACTCGTTCTGTTTCTTGCTTTGACTGCAAGGGGCTTGACAGGTTCTAACTAAACATTCAGAGCAAGAACTCCACAGATGCTGTAAAGCCTTGCCTGAGAAAGAGCAGCCAAGCATTCAGTACTGATTGCCATGTTATAAAAGAGTCAAGTTACAAAACATTGTTCATGGGGTGCGACAAATCGGAACCAAAGCTGTTTACTTTTTTTCTGTAGAATATTTCTGGCTGTGAAAGATGGACTTCTCAGTGATTGCTGTTGGAGAGGTGCAAAACTGTGCTTTCTGCTATGCAGAAGAACTTGGAATGCCCAATATGGTATGTCAGGAGAATAACATGAATCTGTGTTATACAGTTTGAGGCTTTTGTTTTTCTCTTTCTTTTCAAATGCTTTGGACAATTGATGGGTTACCAGAAAATAAGGAGAATTGAATTGTAAGGCTAAGCATATTGATGTTTCGTAAGGCTCAAGTGAGAAAGTGCAAGGACATAACCTGGATTTTGCTTGTATGTTGTCATAAATTTTGATTTTTCTGTTGTAACCTAAGCATGTTGATCTTCTCTCTGGTTAGGGAAAAACTTGTAGCGGATTAGGTTAGATAATGGTTTGTAAGGACCAGCAGGTTGAGGGAGGGGATTCTCCCCCTCTGCTCTGCTCTGGTGAGCCCCCCCTGCAGTCCTGCGTACAGCTCTGGGGCCCTAAACATAAGAGTGACTGTAGACCTGTTGGAGCAAGTCCGGAGGAGGCCATGGAGATGCTGCGAGGGCTGGAACAGCTCTGCTCTGGAGCCAGGCTAAGAGAGCTGGGCTGGGTCAGCCTGGAGAAGGCTTCCTTAAGGGGAGACCTTAGAGGAGTTTCAGTGCCTGATGGGGCTACAAGAAACCTGGAGTGGGGCTTTGGACAAGGGCCTGTAGGGACAGGACGGGGGGATGGCTTTAACCTGACTTGAGTTGAGCTGTTGGACAGAAGTTCTTCCCTGTGAGGATGCTGAGGCGCTGGTACAGGGTGCCCAGAGAAGCTGTGGCTGCCCCATCCCTGGCAGTGTTCAATGCCAGGTTGGATGGGGCTTGGAGCAACCTGCTCTAGTGGAAGGTTTTCCTGCCCATGTGACAGGGACAATGTGCTAGACAATAATGGGTTTAGAATAGAAAACCAGGAAAGGAATGGAATAATTTAAGTATTTATTGATGTTGACACATTTGTGTGTTTGGTTTATACATAGTAAGAGTCCTGTGGGCTCCTGAACCCACCAGAACTGCACTGTCCTTTGCTCTTGCCACAGGAGGTCAGTGTTGAAAAAGGTGTTGGTGTTCTAACACCAAGTTTCCTGCCCTGCTGAACTGGCAGTTTATGAAAATGCAGTCTTTTTGCCAGTGACAGGCAAAGATTCGGAAGAGCTGGTAGATCTGTGTCTATCACATGATAACAGTGTTTGTTACCATACCTGGTTTTCAAATGAAAAACTCTCAAATGCTTCCTAGTTCTCTTCCCCACCGTGACTTTTTTTTCCTCAAGAGCAGGCAAGTGACTCTTTCTGAATCTTATGTTGTTGTTCCTGGTTTATATGTAACTTTGTGCTCTTGTTTTCCTTCATTTTTCTCATTGTAGCTTGGAAGTGATAAAAGAGCCAGTCTCAACAAAATGCGATCACATATTCTGCAGGTAGGATTGAAGGCTTGCAATGGCAATGCTTGACCCATCTGTTCTTAGTTCTCCTAATAGGTTTGTTTAGTGCTAATATGTTTTGTGTTTTGATAATGTTATGTGTAGCTATTAGAGGGAGAAAATCCATTCTGAGTAAGAAACAGCTGCAGTTTTATATGTGTCAAACAAATGATTAATTCATCAGAACACCAGAATCAGAATGCAGGCATTTAACTTGATGATGAAGGTTTTCTACTAAGTGCTGTATACCTAGGCTCAGGTTTAAAACAAATGAAATTCTTCCATTTTGTTACCTTCATGATTCTTTTTCCCCAGGTTCTGCATGTTCAAACTCCTCAGCAGAAAGAAGAAAGGTGTGACAGTGTGTCCGCTGTGTAAGACTGAAGTTACCAGAAGGTAACTTCATCTTTGCAATGGGGCTTGAGGATAAGTTTGAACTCAAAGGAAAACTTAATCATTGTCCTAAAAATGACTGAAATAAACAAGAAAAGGTAGTTTTTTCTTAAGGTAGCTGTTACCCTCTAAAGGAGTAACTCTTTGTGCCTTCCCCCAGTATAAACCTGTTTCAGGTGACTGCATGTGAAGACACTGTTCTTAGCAAATGTTTGCACTGTCAAGGATAGGCTGTGTTACTGTTCAGTCATTACAACTGGTTTCTGTGTGAAACCTACATGAGGAAAACTGTGACATCTTTGTTTTGTGATAGTTTTAACTCCTACGGTAAGAGTTGTTTTGGGGAATTGTGTTGTTACTCCTTGGCATCAATTTCTCATTGTCCCATTTACCACTTTGGAGTTTTACTCCTTTTTTGTTCAGCCAGAATTCTAGAACTGTTTCCATACATTTGTCTCAAAACAACTTTGGTGGTAATGTTATTTCAGAAGTCTGAAAGAAAACTCCAGATTTAAGCAACTAATTGAAGGATTGTTGGAAACTATCCATGCGTTTGAGCTTGACACTGGAGTAAAATGTAAGTTGTATCATCATTATTTGTAGGGTATGTCATTTCCTATACAGTTCTCAATATGAGAAGAACTATCAAAAGGGTTTGTTTTTTTCTTGGATGTAGAAGTATATGTTCCATTAAGTTTCCACGATTTTTCTACAATAATCTCTTGAACAGTGTAAAGGGTTTTTACTGTGAATTGATGACTCCGACCAGTCTTACTTTCAGTTCTTGAAATGTGGCTGAATGTGTATCAAATGATCTTAAGAACTGTGTGGCAAAATCCTGCTCTTGATTATCATAGAATCATCAAATCCTAGAATGAATGGTTTGGGTTGAAAGGGACCTTGAAACTTATCCATTTCCAACCCCCTGCCACAGATAGGGACACCTTCCACTAGAGCAGGTTGCTCCAAGTCCCATCCAACCTGGCCTTGAACACTGCCAGGGATGGGGCAGCCACAGCTTCTCTGGGCACCCTGTGCCAGCACCTCAGCACCCTCACAGGGAAGAACTTCTGCGTGAGGTCTTATCTCAGTCTCCCCTCTGGCAAGTTAAAGCCATTCTCCCGTATCCAGTCCTGACATGCCCTTGTCCAAAGCCCCTCTCCAGGTTTCTTGTTTTCAAGATGCTGTTGGGGCAAGTGGTGGGTTGTGGGGTTTGGGTTGTCTTTTCTTTATCAGTATATTGCACTGTAAAAAAGAGATTTTCCAAATTCTTTTCAACTTGTTCAGTCATTCTAAGATGACCCGTGGTAGATCCTGTTCTTACTGGATTATCCATAGAGGCAAAACAGCTTGGCAAAATACTTTGGCAAGATCAAGATTTTACTCAATACTTGAAGAGAACTCCTAAAGAACAATCAGACCACCAATTCAATTGGATTTCTTTCTCTGATAGTCATGTTTTAGCTGTATATATACTGCTCTGTTTAAGACTGATTAATATACAATACCTGTTGTCATGCTCAATGTAAGGAAATATTTTTGCTTTTTATTTCTTATTGCCACCTTTCAGTTTTAAACAGTCATCACTTTCCTAAGCCATCCACAGAAGCTACTGCTGCTGAGTTCCCATGCAAAGAGGATTTTGTCATCCAAAGTAAGGGCTTCAGGAACAGGAAAAGTACTAAAGGAAATGGACAAGAAAACTGCACCTTGGTATTATTTTTTTCCCACTCTTTTTTTTGGGGGGGGGGGACTTTATGGTGTTTTATTTGGAATGTGTATATGTGCATAGACATGAATGAATGAAATAGGAGGATTTGCTTTGCTTTCAGATCACTCTTTGACTTGAATGTTATTTCAGACAAGGACATCTAAATATTTTTGTCTTCCTAACCTACTTCTAGAAGTTTTTTGCGTGAAATGACCTGAACTTAGAGAAAATACTGCCAGAAAATATTCTGTTACCCAAAGCTTTTTCATACTGCTATTTAATGAGCTCTAAATATTAGTAGGCTTTTCAGTGGTAGGACCATGACAATGTCTTAAGACTTCTTAAGCCATTACCAACCCAGTGTGATTGCTGCAGGTGAAAGTTTTTTCATGGTACATTGGTTTCTAGTTTCAGCTGCTTAATGCTGAATAGAATGTTAAGGAAGATAAAACTTCATGATTTGAGCTGTTAAACGCATGTTTATTGTTCCCGTTAACACATTCCATTACTGATATTGGTCCAATAAGTTATATGTATTGGATTTTTGTATAGAAACAGCCAATTTAAATACTTTGTTCATATATATATCAGCTCCCCCACCCGCTGTAGTTTAAGTAAACTCCATTTATTTTATGGAAACAACCTACTGCTATAACTAACTCTTCCTTTCTATTCTCTTGTCAGCAGGAAGCTAATGTGGATACACAGCTTACGGATAGTAGGGGCAAAAGGAGGTCCCTAAGAAACAAACCCCAGAAATGTGGCTCTCAAAAAGGGATTTACATAGAGTTTGGTAAGAGCTGTTGTTGATTTACACTAGTTGGGCGTATGTATAGTGCCTGCAAAGTAATGAAAGGCGATGAGGTTCAAAGTCTTTATAAGCACTCATTTTTCATTAACACCCAAAATAAGAACAAAGGGACAAATTATGACAACTCCAAATTCTTGCATCAAAGGGCTTTTTCCATAATTTATTCTGTTGTAGGAAATAGTGCTGCTTTAGTAAACCTTTAAGGCTCAGTGCACAAGATCCAAAGAAGATGCTTACAGACGTGAAGAAGGTTGTTATAACTAATGATAACTATTGTCATCTACAGAATATTAAGCTTTGTCACCAGTGCTTGAGGCTGTAGTTAATTACCAGAAGTAAATCTGAAATCTAATTAAGGAAAGAATATTTCCTTTCTCTCTCTCCTAGCTGGTGCTGACTGCTGTGAGAAACTGCTGTGCATAGTTCATTCTCTCCCTGTTCCTTCAGGGAAGGAATTGCTCCTTTTAACAGCCAATGTTCATCACCTCTCTCTTCTTTATTGCTTCTGTCACCATCAGTCAGAGGACCCAAAGGAGATACTCCAATATATTGCTCTGTCTTCCAGTTCAAAATTCTAAATACTAGTGGCTATTTCATGTAGAAAGTGAGAAGTTGGAAGCTTAACTCTTAGCTAGCTAACCCTTAGTGGCTCTCTGTTACCAATCACTCTAAACAGTTTTATGCTGGAGCCATGTGGATATTAATATGTAGAAATTATTATCATGAGGTTAAAATACTGTAGAATTTAACTTGATTTGTCTTATCAAAGTTGCAAGCATCTACCTCTAGAAGGATCTAAGCTAAACACTGAATGTGGCAAGTCATCTTTCTCCAAATCATTTCAATCAGAATAACAGCTGATTTGGTTTTAGGCTCTGATTCATCTGAAGAAGTTTTCAAACAGTCAAGCAGTACTGGGTAAGTCACAGTGACTCAGGAATTCATATTTTCTAAAGATGTAGTTTCATTCCTATGTTTTCATTTCTTAGTGCAGGACTTAAGAGCATTCTTAACCTGACAAGTTATTTTCAACTTCAGGGGCACCAGGGCAGAGTGGGTGGATGACTCCCAGCAGTTTGTCATATAATATGCTTTAAAGCTGGTTTCTAAATGCTTTATTGCTCACCCAGCCATTAAACATTCAAGAGAAGAGCACGTGCTATGCTTTAGAGTGTCAATATTACATTCAGGAAGGGGAGAGGATCTTTCAAAGAAATGGCCCAAAACTCTGAAGGGATCTAGTTGTGGCGAGTGTCAATCATGCAGCCTGGCTTCTACAAAAACTGTTTCAGAGAGCAAAAAGGGGGAAGATAAAGTATCGTGTTCTATTATGTCTATTGTTTTTTTCTCCATAATAAAAGTAGATTTCCCTTCCCAACAGGTTAAAAGACAAAGAAGCACTTCAGATTTCAGCTCAAGAGAAGTTAGAAGAACTTAAGAGTGCTGAGATGGAGAATGAATATTCTTGCAATGCACAGCATGACAAGCTGGGTGCTGAAGACATAATTCTACCAGATGTCATAGGTGTGTTCATTATTTTGGTGACAAAAATTATTAAGCTTGAAAGAAAAGACCACAAATTAACGGTTTGATTTCACATTATTAAATATGTGTACTTGCAGTCTTGTCCGTTGTAATTTTGTTGATGCCTACAGCTAGTGACACCATAATACAAGACTGTACCTGCAGACTAAATACTTAAAATGTGAATATTTTAAGTATATGCCCAGGAGCAGAGGAGGGGGAGAAAGCACCTTAACCAAATTGCAAAACTTACTCTATTCTCTATCAGCCATATTATGCCTTTTAATACTGGCTGGTAATTCATGTAAGAAGTTGGGTGAACGTATGTTCATCCTTTCTCTAGAGGGAGATGAGTGCAGCATAATATTCTGGTTTGGGGAAAATAAGAACAGTTCTTTTAAAACAAAGTAGCTGTGAAGTGTGTTCTTGTGCCTCTGTATGTAAAGTAGGGTTTAATAATTTCTAATACCTCTAAATCTTCAGGTGAAAGTAATTCCTTGAAGGAAGTCTTGAGCAAGAAAAGCACTCAGAGCATCACTAAATGTGCTCAAACTGGCCGAGTGAATATGACTGAATACCAGAGTTGTTCTTTCAATGTTCTTGCTGGAAACCTCCTCACAGAGCAGTGTGACACAATAGGTAACGCCAGTCCCTTAAGGAGTGAGGACACATCTTTCTTTAGGAACACAGAAGAAATGGATGCAGAGCAAACTCAGTGCAATAGTAAAAGCAAAGAGTTTGACTTAAAAGATAGCTCAGTGAGCAGGTTGGATAAAAGCAATGAAATAGGTATTGCACAAAGTGTGGAAGCTGTGGAAATGGATGAACCCGGGATTGATTCTTCCCATGAGAAAGAACTTCCTCTGGAGAAACTGCTTCAGCCAGAGCCGCCTCACTGTGCTGCCCTGAATCCAGTGTCCAGGAAGAGATTGAAGAGAAGCATTCAGAAAGTCAATGAGTGGTTTTCAAAAAGCAACGAGATTCTCTCTTCCAGTTCTTCCCAAGGTGATTCTGCTGGAGCAGCTGACATTTCAGGGGAAGGAGATGCATGTTCATCAGACAAAGATTCCTGTATTTCAGAGAAGACTGACCCTATGGTGGATTGTGTGGAAACCGCAGTGGTGGAAGGAAATGAGAGATCATCAAAGCAAACAGCAGATAGCATCAAAGATAAAATATTTGGGAAAACATATAAGAGAGAGAGAAAATCAAATCCCTCTGTTATCTTCAGAGACATTTTACCTCCTGCAAAAAAAGAAGATGTGGCTGCTGATAAGTTTTTGGATCATTCAAGCAAAGACAGACTAAAGCGAAAAAGGAGAATTCCCTGTGTCCTGCAACCTGAGGATTTCATCAGGAAAAAAGATACAGAAGAGGCAAATGGGTCCCTTCAAAGTGTTAACTGGTGCCTTGGAGATGCTGAAAAGAACAGATGTGATGGAAGTTCTGCTGTTAATGAGAATGAACTCTCTGAGAATCGGGAGGATAATACACTTGTGGAACTTGAGGAACCAGGGCGATCCGTATGGAAAAAACCTACTGAAAAGGTGCCCGGCGAGCACAGTGCTGGGGAGCTGAAACTGAGTGACTGTGATCAGAAAAGCACCAAGAAAAGTTCTGCAGCAAAAAGATGCAGGCGTTCTACTAGATCCGTGTGTGCCCTACAGTTAGTGGATAGAAGCTCTGATTCTGCTGACCTGGCTGAGCCACAGATCGATAGCTACCCAAGCAGTGAGGAGCCTAGGAAAGCTGATTCTGAGCAAAGACAAGTCAGGCGCAGCAGGAGGCTGCAGTTACTTTCTGAAGAAATGACAAAAGAAACAGGAAAAGGAGTTGAAATGAAGGGAGCAAGAAAGGGTGACAGTGATCATGAAGGAGCTGGCTTTAGAGTCCAAACAAATGCATTAGTTCACACTTCTGCATGCAAAGACCTGGATGAGCCCTGGGATGTGTTGAGTTCCAAATCACTTACTAACCTGAAAGTTGGTGATCTGGAAGCAAATGAAATACAGACTAGTCTAAAGAACTCATCTGATCCTGCAGGAATTGCCAAAGCTCTCTTCAGTCCTACATCTTCATGTCAACATTCAGCTTGTAGCTCCTTTGTGCCTGATACAGGTTCTCAAGAAGGTGAAGTCCAAGGTAGCCCTCTTCTACAGTTTCCTTCAATGGCTGTTGTGCAAGCTGCTTCCCACCCAGCTGAAGAGATGACTGAACCATGTACTGGATGTGATACACCAAATGTTCCAGGGGACTTAAGAACTGAAAAGCTGCCTATGGCTGAAAATGTTTTGGAATTGACCAAGGATGCTGAAGGGAGTGAGTTGGACCCACTGTTTGTGCAAAATATATTCAGGCATTCAAAACGCCTGTCATTCAGCCTTCATTCCATTCCCAAGAAGGTGTGTGCAGTAGAAGATGCTGCTTCTGAAACTTCTAAGACACCATGCGCTGATCAGGTAGAAAATAAGCAGAGCAACTGCTTCAATCCAGAACACCTAAAAGGAGAGAAAACAACTGCTGAAAGCTTGAGTAGAGTTTGTGAGGAAGAGAAAGATGTTTCACAGGTTGCAAATCGAGCGACTCTGATGCCAGTAAGGATGGGTACTGCTGGGACTGAAGGCAAAAGAAGATTGCAAGGAGAGCAAGGGAAGGAAAATACATTGTCAACTGACACAGGAATAAAAGGCAAGTTGAGACGGAATCCAATTCAAAGTAATAGAAGGCAAAGTGATCAGGCTGATATGAGAACTGATACAAACACAGACGGTAAAATATGCTTCAATTCAGAGAACAGTCAAGCAGGAAAGGCCAAAGTTGTTGATGACAAAGGACCAATAGAACCTTTTCACTCTGGCTCAATGATTTGTCCTGCACCTTGTCAGCAAGGGGCTGCTGAGTTCAGCTGTGAAGTCACTGGGGAGAAAAGTAGCAAAAGAGAAAGCAAACCAGTAAAGGAGGATGAAGAAGGAGCAAGCCAGGCTGCCAGCACAGGGATGCCAAAGTTCTCACTTACAGAAGCTTCAGAAGAATCTTGTAAAAGGAGTAGTGATTTTACAGGTTTGTCTGAAACCCCTGATGGCATACTATGCTCTGGTGATGAGATTGGAGAGAACATCAGCTTTTCTGCAGCTCATAGCAGAGAGAGATCTGCTGTGTTTGCAAAAAGAGGTGATAATGCTCTGGAGCAAGAACTACACAATAAAAGTGGTAGTTCAAAGTCAGGATCTCAACGTATTCGAAGACCTCGAAGAAGAGCACGGAAACTGCAATCTTCAGATGAAGAGTCTAGTGAGGATGAAGATTTACCATGTTTTCAGGCATTAATATTAGGCAAATCAGTGAGCACACCTTTGCAAAGCAGTAAACCAACAACGTCTGTGGTAGAGGTTTCAGTGAGTCCCATCACGTTGCCTCACACAGGAAGTCACAAGTACTGTAACATGCAGAAGATGCCTGAAGCTGCCCTAAACAATGAATACATTTCCCCAAGCCAGGAGTCTGAATGCTCTGTCAACCTATTTTCTTCCCAGTCCAACATGTCTGAAGAATCAATTGAAGTAGCGCAAGAGCTCAAGATCCCTTCAGTACAAGCTCATACATCTAAACAAGTGAACGATGTGACAGAAAGTAAAGAAACTTTCCAAAGTGGTAATGGAGGGCTGAAGAGAAGCAAAACTAGCTCCAAAGATGAGCGCCAAGAAGACCCAAACATGGCAGCAAACCTAGGTACAAACCAAGGTTTCTATCTCTGCAGCTCTGTATGTCATGTCATTGCACCTAGGTGTTTGACGGGAACTTAGTTCTGTGTTTATGTGCTCCTTGCTCTTTTAAAGGAGTGTATCAGCCCTGAACAATCAATCAAAAAACCCTCAGGGGGTTATTCCCTGAAAATTCTTCCAATATTTGTTCAGAGCAAAAATGAATGGGGTGGGCGCTGGGGACCAGGCTGAGTCTGGCTGGGGACTGATGTTTGTGTGAATTCCAATTTCTTCTATGTAATGTGATAGCCATAAAGCCCACAAAGTTGTTTCCCTTCCTAAAATGTTTGTTGAAATTGACTCTAGAATTCTGTAGTGCATATTCTGACCTTACAGCCTCCATAAGTAGCTGGGACTTTCCCACTGCTATTGAAACACTTGGAGTTCTATTTACTTTGCCATGTGTGTGACATGATGTTCTTTGAACTGTTCAGTTAAAGTGGATCTGTGATTCTAACTCCAGTGTTTTCAAAACTTGTTGCTTTGTCCTGATAGTTAAGAGTTGGCTACAGGGGCTGTGTGGTAAGAGCAGTGATTGTTGGGTTGCTTTGATTTGGGGTTTATAACTAAGATTTTTCTTCTGTGTTCTTCAAGGTGAAGCATCTGCATATGACAGTGAAACAAGTAACGTAGAAGATTCATGTGAACCATTCTCTCAGGGTGAAATCCTTACTACACAGGTAAGTGAGGTTTTGCACTGAATTCAAAAACTGTTTTGTGTTGGAACTACATTGCTCCCTCATGTAGCTCTACTGGTAGGGATTCTGTGCTAAGCCTGGGCTGGATGGAATGGTGGCTGTGTGGGTTGATGGGGAGTTTTTAGGTTTGTCCTGTGCTGGGAGTTTTCTGTCTGGTTGAGGTTACTTTATTGATTCAGTAACAAGGAAGTTCCACATGGTGTCAGTGCTGCGGCTAGGAATGTATCCAGTGCTGTGGCAACCCCTTTATCTTATAGAGTGAAGGTTTTAGGTTTTTAAAAGGATCCTCTGAAGCCCTGGGCTGCTTTCATGGGAAAAAGCCTGGGTGAGGCTTAAACCACGACAGTTCTATATGGCATGTTTAGAATAGAGGGCATTGGGATTTTTGAGAGAGAAAGTAATGAAATAAGAATGAAATACTTTATTCTTTTTAAACAGTCTTTGGGGCTTTCAGGAATGATGCCACATTGTGTATCCTTTGCAGCAGAAGAATATAATGCAAAATAACCTAAAAAAACTTCAGCAAGAAATGGCTGTACTTGAGGCAGTGCTGAAGCAGCATGGAAGTCAGGACTGTGAATTTTTACCTATTCAGAGGGAACTACCACATTCCAGCAGCGAAGGAACACCTGGAATGGAACAGATGAGACAAGGGGGTAAATAGCAGTGAAAACCTTTCCTAGCTTTCTCACAAACAGTTGTGATTAGAGTTCTTGATGGTTTGATACAAATTACAAGCGTCTTTAGCTAGCAAATGAATGCCTCTACTGCTTGCGAACAGAGATATGGGAATGTGTTGAGGGATTCATAAACTGCACTAAATAGTGTAAATTTGCCTTTGGCCTTTTTTATATCCTACATTTTCCACATAATGTGAAGCTGAGCATCTTAGTTTTGGAGATGCTTTAATAAATGAAATAAAATTTAGTTGTTAGCCTGTTCGAGATGGCTTTGTACTTTGTGTAGCTTTCTGTTTAGTTACTCCTGCCTCTCTGATGTGAATCTGGACAGAGCTTTTTTAGAGGGTGTTTGACTTCTTACCTGAACAGCTCAGAATTGTTGCTTTTATTTACCTTCTTTGAGAATTATTTTTCTTCCAGGGGCAGAGTCGGCCTCAGAAGTCAATTTTGAAAATCACAGAGGCTGCAATTCAAAGCGATTTTCAGGCAGCGATTTCCATGTTGTGCCAAGTGATTCTCTCAACAGTAAAATCAAAGAGCTAGGGAAAGAAAGGTAGGTGGTTTGGGTTTCCTTTGTGTTGGTTGGGGGGAGAGGTGTTATTTCTAATCTTGTAGTTTAACAAAATTGGGGGGTGAGGAAAAACTTTGAGATAAATAAGTTTTGAGCTATTGCCATAACTCAGCTGTGATGCTTAAAAGAGTAACAACAAAAAAAAACCCTATTAAAACCGATTTCCCTCTCTGAAGGTCTCCGGAATTGTCACTTCCACCTCCTAAACGCCATTTGTTAAAGAGACCAGATCTGAAGCAAGTTCTTCAGCGTGACAGTGCTCTACAGAACAAAGCTGCTTCAGAAAAGACAAAACCTGTGCAGGAAGTGGTGCAGGAACATAGTCAGCATCAGCTTGCAGCAGGTAACTTTGAAGATGAATCCCATACATTTTGATTTCTGCTTTTTCCTGCCTTGTAACAGTTTTTCTATGCTAGCAAGATACAACTTTTTCTTATAAATCAAGGCTTATAATTTATATATTCCTGGCCAATTTAAAAGAATATTAGCTCTTGTTTAGTTGGTTTTGTTTAGTAGCCCAACTGTAGCTGCCCATCAGGGTGGGGTTGAACAACATCTGGACAGTAACGGGAGTGATTCTCACATTTAAATAAGTACTTCTTGAAAGATACACTATTAAAAGCTTCACAGGTCTTGTGTCTCAGCTATAGATCAGGCAAAAGTGCAGTGATGGAGGCAAAGGTGAAGTAATACACAAATAAGGAGAAGAAGTGTCTGCAGCCTTTAAACTTCAAGGCAGAGCAACAGCCTTCCCCCATGACTAAAAGGAGGACAAAATTGTTTCAAGGAGTAATTTCTCTTTTCCTTTAGAAAATGCAGAGGAGCAGAAATGTGGGACCAGGTTAAGCAGTGCATCTGTCTTATCAAATCTCTCTGGAAATGTGACCGAGAGTTCAAATAACACTTCCTCCTCTGTAAGACTTCTTAACCCTCGAACTGCAGAAGCAACAAATAGTTCTGTAGTGACTCAGACAGCTAATAAAAGCTGTGCTCAAGAAAGCAAGTCAGAAAGAAGCGTGTGTTTTCCTCTATCTGCTCTGCGCAATGCAGCTGGGAAAGAAAATCTTACAAGTCCAGTTATGACTAACAGGAAAGCAATGTCAATTGTGGCATCAGGCCTCAGTCAAAGTGAACATGTAAGTATACCCCAGAAGTTTGAGATCACTTGTTAAGCATTCCTGATTATTATAGTCCTCAACATAAAGGGAAAATGGGAAGTATAATGGAAACTAATTTTACAGGACCTGCAGATCAGCAATACAGCAACTCAGGTCAAACTTTTTCACTCCTAAAAATCTGAGAATGGTTCCTGTAAATGGCACAATTCGGTTTAGTGAAATTTGAACTTTTTAAATGACTGCCAATGGGAAAATTCTGTTAGTTCAAATGAAGAGGATTTCATTTCTAGAAAGCCTTGATGCTTGGAAAGGAGGAGGCTTGTGGTTGGTTCCCTAAATGTTCTCGGATGCTGCTTCGTTACCCAAATTCTGATCCAAAGTAAGAGTTTCTGTAATTAATCAATTCTGAGTTGCTAATAAACCTCTTTCATTAATAAACCTCCATGTGCAGGAGAATATGGCTTTTGGTTTAGAAACTACTGACCCAGAGCTCTTTACTTTAGCCCTTTGAACAGTGCTAAAGTTATTGACTTGTGAACAAATGTATGTTCTGTGTGCCAGCACAAATAAATCTAGGACTTTAAACTGTCTTACTATGTCATACTCCAGTAAACTGGAGTAGTTGGGGTTTTAATCTGTTTTGCTAACTGTTTATTTTCTGAACTACTTTTCAGTTGGTGGTCCAGAGGTTTGTGAGAAAAACTCAGAGTACTTTATCTAATCATGTTACTGAAGGAACCACCCACATCATAATGAAAACAGGTTTGTTGAGAGCTATGTGAACTATTCCTGGATATATACACTATGTAGAATGTTAACTCTATGCTAACCAACAAGCAAGGCAGCTCATCAGTACATCTGAGTAAGCTTGAGGAGAAGGTATTGTTTCAATAGAAATAGAAAACTGGAAGTGGAACTTCTTCTTCCCGCTGTGTGTATAACTGCTGGTAATTGAGAGTGAAGTTGTGCTTCCATTGGAACAAAGCAGCACTATTTCATCCTAACTATTATTTGTGTGCTTAGTTAAGGTACTTAAGTTTGGTTTTGCTCTTTGGTAGAGCTCAAGAATCCCATTGTTAGATGTTGGAAGGAGCTTGGTACAATACTACTGTTGTACATTTGAAAAATGTATTCTGAAACAGCATTATGTTGACTTGGGCAAAGCAAAACATTCATCAGGAAAATGAAGTTAATATATTGCTGCATCTAGGCATAGCTTTTAACCAATGGGTTTTTAAAAAAGCAAGATATTTTGAGCCAAATTTGAATGTGGGGATGGTCTATGCTGTGCTTGCATTTTGCTTCATAGAAGCACTTGTAGCTGGCTCATGTTTGGATATAATCTGTCACATAAGCCTTTCTTGCTTTTGAAAACCAACATAGGAAAGGAGCCAGAAATTCCAGTTACTCCAAATATATGGACCCAATTTTTGCCCTTCAGGAACAGTATGATAAACACCATGACCCTATGTTTTTGGAGAGGTGTATGGTTCTGTCTTTATATAAATTCAAAAAGGATAAACTGCCTCTTGAAGTTGTACCTGTTCTGGTAGAGCAAAAGATGATCTTACATGGGTAGTCATCTAAAAGTTCCTGCCAACATTAGCACTGAGTCCTACTATTGCTGTTCTCTCTCTTGACTAATATTTGTGCTTGTTTTGCCTCTTGTCTTTGCTGAATGACAGAAGCAGAGTTCAGAAGTTGTGTATGTGATTTGCTTCCATTCATTTCCTTAGTAGAATCAGGACACGAGAATCTGGGAATGTTTCTACAGATGGTTTTGATATTCTGCTGCTGCACTTAGCCAAAAACTTTTGCTTTTAGGTACAAATAACCTGAGCTGTTTTGAGGTTTTTTTCACTATTGGCAAACTGAAAGAGCTCTTCCTCTTGTTTGCTCTGCAGATAAGGAGCTGGTGTGTGAACGGACACTGAAGTACTTCCTGGGTATTGCAGGAAGAAAATGGGTGGTTAGTTATCAGTGTAAGTATAACTTGGTTTGGAGCCGAATGGTCTCTGCCCTTCTACCGCAAATGTACTCTTCACTTGTTCCAAAAAAGATCTCTTCATGTCTCTTCATGTTGCAGGATTTCTTCTAAATACTTTAAAATCAGACTGTTGGCAGTGGAAGAACAATTTCGCTGCATAAAATGACTTGTTCTGTTCTGATCTTTTTCTTTAGGGGTAATTCAGTCTTTTGAAGAGGGAAGGATATTGAATGAGGTAAGTCTTTTAGCCTAAGAGTGAAATCTCAAATGCCTAATGCTGTCACATTGAGAGATCTATTAGAGTAACCTCAGATATTGTCTATATATTTAATATATGGAAATTTGGCTTTGTAAACCTTAGCATATGCTATGACCAAAAGCCACACTTGGGCTATGTGTATTCATTGTTACTGAAAGTATAATGGGTCCTTAACAGTTTTTTGGAACAAGTTAGGCATATTTTTTTCTAAGTGATGGATGACAGCCTAGAGGAAAAAAATCTATTGTTTGTTAAAGGAAATACTGTCGGGACACAGCTACATACATAGTTTTGGTTTATTTTTAAACTTTAGAATACCCAGCTACTGAAAACTCGTTCCAGCATTTACTGCCTCTCCTGGTAGTAATGGTTTCTTTGCTATGACCCTGACTTAGGTTGAACTTTGTATTCCTGGGTGTTGGTTGGATTTCCATTCTCTAGTACATATTTTTGGAGAATGTCATATTGACACAGGATGGATCTCATGTGTCTAGCGAGCAAGCATGGCACTTCCAGATAGAAAATTCATGTGCTCTTTTGTCAAGCCAAGAAGAAAAGCCTTGACTCCCAAAAGGCCTTAGGAAGGGGTTATTAAAAGCCCTCCTGTGCTTGAGTGAAAGGGGGGGTTGCTACAGCATTGACTGGGAATGCTAGAACGTGGGACACATTGTCATACACTCTCACAGAAGCAAGGAGAAGAGCCTCCATTTAGCATAGCTCATTAGATTTGATTCTAATTATAACGAAGACCAAACTTTTTGTTTGTTATGTTCCAGGAGAACTTCGAAGTTAGAGGAGATGTAATCAATGGGAGAAACCACCAAGGTCCTAAGAGGGCTAGACAGTCTCTGACTGAAAAGGTATGAGCATGTTGGGGATGAAAACCCTGTCCTGCTGTGACTGTTACAGATATGCGGCTGTGCCAGCTGAACATCTAGAGCCTTTTCCCATTTCTCTGCTGTTCTCTATACAGAGAGTTGTACAAATTCAGCATTTCTAGAGATGAAAGTGAGCTCTGTCAGCAGCAGAGAAGAGGAGATAAGGTCCTGGCTCACTATGCTTAGGGTGAATGCTATCTTTTATAACACTGTTTTAGGATAGCACAGGTTTTGGGGGTTGAAACAGGGACTGGTGAAGTTTTATAGGTTACAAAGAGCTTCAGATCTACTTTGTGAAACAGTGACAGCTTGATAACCAGCCCTAGAAGTGCAATGAAACAAGCATGTGAAGTGCTGTCCTTTAAAGATACCATATGTACTCTGTTAACGTGTTCCTTGTTTTTCAGATCTTTAAAGACTTTGAGATCTGTTGCTATGGCCCTTTCACTGATATGACTACAGGTGTGTCAGTTGAGTGGAATTCAACTCTTAGTATAAGAAATACTTGGAAGGGGGTTGTGGCCATTCACCAGAGATTTATATTTGACCTCTTCTTGGATACTTTTGTCCTTCTTACTCTGACATTTTCAAAACACCTCCATGAGGCAGAGGTAAAGAACTTTACCCAGTTCTGTCTCCAGATAGAACGGAAGTGGTGTTTTCTTCTATTTGGCTGTCCTCAGAGAACTGCTCTGGAAATTTCACTCTATTTCAAAACAGGCCTTTTATCTTAGTTTCTCTCTAGCAATGAAGGAACAGCATTAATGTCATGCTGTCTGGCAGTTGCTTTGCATGCTATTGAACTTGTATTTAAGCATTTTTTTCCTTCTTAGTAACCATTTTTCTAGCAAAACCTACCTAAGTGTCATTTTTGTAGCAGTTGACACATCCTCAGTGTGATCTTCTCTAGAAGCAGATGTTAAAACTGAAACACACAACATAGAACGAGTTTCTGTGCAAAGCAAAAGCTGCTTTTTGTTAAACTTGAAAATTTCAGCTTGAATTTTGTTACCTAAAAATATTTGTACCTCTCTTCCCATTTTTGTAGCTTATTCAGCAGTTCCTTTCTGATTTGTCCCATTTAACTTCATTTTTGACTGTGTGAAATATCCTCACATCTCTTGACATTTACAGTAATTACTGCAGAGGATGCAGTGCTTTCACCTGCTGCAGTGATCATCAGTTCTGGCTCTTAGACTTGAGAGTCTTATTTCTCTTCTTCACTATCAGTTCAACAGATTGGTGAAATTAAACACTTTAACTACTTCTGTTAATGAGAGAGAATTGCAGTTCTGACTTCTGGGTTTGAATTTGAATTTTGTGGTTTGCATCCTTATGATAAAAGGAAATAAATTGCTAGTGACTTTCTCTTTGGTTTGTGCATGTGCTGTTGTGCTGCATCAGGGGTTTGGTTTGGTTTAGTTCTGACTGAGGGAAGAGAGTGAGTTGTTGTTTTTCAGCAGGCTAGAACCTGAAAGGACTTATTCTCTACAAAGTCTTAAATTTCTTTCAAATTATGATCATTTATATCTTGGAACAAAGACGTGAGGGCTTAGTTTCAATGTGATAGAAAACATTGAAGTGATAGGCTGTTTGTCTGATTTTCTTCAGAGCATCTCGAATGGATGGTGGAGCTTTGTGGTGCCTCTGTTGTGAAGCAGCTTCATCTGTTCACACACCCCCCAGTAAGTGTTACTGAACGTTACATTTGACATTGTGAAGAGTCTATAGTTGTGTAATACACAACATGTTGAAAGATTATGTGGCCTTCATGGGCTTGTCAAAGGCTAATATATACAGGTATGGTAGAGAACTGCCTGCACAGTAATGCCAAACTGCACAGCAACAGTTCTTGTGTTCTAGCCTCTGGTCACTGTGTTGGAAGACAGGCAAACTTGGAGGGGAAAACTGATGTGAGCACTCTCTGAAGCCAGCACTGAGCCTCACTTTCCAGCACAAAAAGCCTTCAGTGCTTAGTTACAGAAATCCCAGAGAAATCACAGACAATTCTTAGGAACTTGCATCTTTCTCTCTTGACTACCAATTCTTCAAGTCTTCTCTCAAGTGATGTGCTGAAGCAGAGTTAGCCCAATTGTCACTCCAATTACACTGGGTGTAATTATCACACCAATTACACTGGGTGTAAGAGTCATTTAATGACGCACAGATAACAGCAGCATTTGTATTTTCCTATCTTGCAATCCTAGAATTCTACTGCTGTCGTGGTTGTGCAGCCAGATGCTTGGATGGAAAACACAGATTATAGAGGTAAAACAACTGTCGTGGACTGTTACATGATACACATTGAGTGTCTTCCTCATCTCAGGCTTTTTAATAGTTAAGCATCAGAGAGGTTTGTAGAGGAATCAAAATAAAATCCTGCTGTATGTGGAGATGGAGGTATGTCTTGGAAAATTCTGGAAGAACAAGGTGTATTATCTCAAGAATCAGCAATAGATAGGTCTTAAGGCCGCCTGGCAGGCAAATCCTGTTCTTGCTCAGCAACAGTCATACAGAAACTTTTCTCATTGAAGGTAGTTTGTAAAAGGTGGAAGTGTGCCCTTGGAGCCTCAGACAGGACAAGATTCTCTTGGTCAAGAAAGAGTATCAAACTGCAGAGCAGGAGCTGCAGAGCAGGATGTAGCTTTGCCTTTTCATTTTTGTTATTATTTTTCCTAATGAAAATGCTCCAGGGAAACCATCAGATTTTGCCAGTGCAAGTGTTCCAGAGTGACTTCTGCATGAGATAGTGGGAGTTATGGGATGAATGGGAGCTAGTTAGGCTACAGCGAAACTCAACAAAAAAGAAAAACAGGAGGATGATGCAAAACCAACAGCTATTTCTATGGCACTGGGAAAAATGAGAAAATAAAGCACCTGAACTGGTGAAGCACAGGCAGGGAGCACTTCAGTGATTTTCTGTTGCTTCTGTCCATGAGACCTTGTTGCTCGTCACATACTCAGTATGCTTGAGCAGACAGGACCTGAGATGAAAAGATAGCAAGGACTGCACTCTTTGTTTCTGGTATTTATTCTGCGGTGTTCACATCTTCCTGCCTCACCATTTGCCCAACAGCTGCTCTTTGGAGCAGCACTATTACCTGCGTTGTTTACAGGAGTAACAATCACTTCACTGGTTTGAGACTTGGGGGGGTTTCTATCAAGGCCTTTAAAATGTCAATGATAAAGCAAATAGCTTAATCTGAAAGACATCAATAAGTTTACCTTCGGCTTGCTTTGACTCACTGATAACAGGCTTATGGTTTGTGTCTTTGTCTTACAGCAATCCAGCAAAAGGACAATGTTGCCATGGTGACCCGCGAGTGGGTACTAGACAGTGTTGCTTGCTATGAGTGCCAGGAGTTTGATGCTTACCTTGTGTCCTGAAGCTGAGCTGCACTTCTTCCAGCTCAGAAATTCTCATCAGTGCTGATAGCTTGGTAATTATTTAAGGACTGGAAATTTTGAAGTCACTTTTGCAGAGATGATGTGTATGTAATGGTCTTGTTCAGAGTAAGATAAGTACATTTGTATTAACAATAAAGTTACTTAAACAACATTATCATATAAAGATGGAATTAGCCACTGTTCTTTAAGGATTAACATTTCCAGTTTTAAAATAGTCCTTTAAATTAATGGAAAACAAATTTGAAAAGTTAGAACCTGTAGAATGTGGCCTCAGAGAAATGGTCATGTATTATTTACCACTGCAGTAAGTTTGTGTTTCTTATCTGAGGACATCTTGGAGACAGTCATTTAAAAGAGTAATATTGATCTCAGGGCTTGAATGAAAACATTTCCACTCCCAAGTAACCTCCATCTTTTCATTTTGTGTGAACGCCCTGAATAGGGGTGTATACTGATATGATGGAATACTGTTTTGTGATTACTAATGCATCAGCCTGGTTAATCTTAGGCCAGGGATTATAGTTGTGTTGAAAACTATACAAACAGCTCCTCTTGTATAGACAAGTGACAACTTGCCCTAACCAGGAAAATTATCACCAAGTACAGAAAACCAGCACTTGATTCTCAACATAAGCCAAGCCTTAAAACCAGTGTTGTGTCAGTCTTATTTCTGAGGAATGTATGAGGCACCAATGGAGAGATAACAAACAAATGCGCTTTAGTATCCCAGTGTCCTACAATAAGCCCTCTAAGAAGCTACTTAATAGTCCCTGCCTGCAAAATGAGGCTGCAAAGAAAATAAATTGCTTTCTTATGGCTGAAAATCTGTTGCTTGATTCTGTTGCCAAGCAATTCCCCTCACAGATGATCTTGGACTTCAAAGCAGGAAGAGGACCTGTTTTCAGAGAGTTGTTTAAAGAAAAATGTGGCTAAGTTCAGAGAGTTGTTCAGTGCTGGAATGCTGCTGGGTTGTCTTGGGAAGTGCAGAAAGTCTGTTGAGGAATACTGAATGCTCAAAGGAAAGGAAATGAGTTTGGAAAGTATTTTCCTTATTTATTCAGTTTGAGATGTGAATCGTTTGGCCTCTGCAATGAGGTGAATATGAAACATATCTGGAGTCAGCCTCCTGCAGGTGGGGGTTGACTGGAGGAGGCCAAAAATGTAAATTACAATTTAAGGGCTGGAACCAGAACTGCAATTTCCATTGACCTGAGAAGCCAATGTGTTATCAAGTGTCCTGCAGTTGCCAAGTGGAAGCAAATGTTCTCTTAATGAGGCATCGCCACTGGTAGTGTAAGTGCTGGAAGCATTTGCTGAGCTGCCATACCTCTGTTTTGCTTCTGTGTGACTATTTCTTAACTATTGAGAGAGTGTTGTACCAGCCTCCCCTTCAGAGTGATGCTTCTCTTATCTCTAGAGCCCACATTGCTTGAGGGATTGTTGTGTTGTTGTTGGAATGATGCCTGGGACGTTGCCCTTCCTCCTTGGAGGTGACTGGAGCTGTGGAAACCCTGTTTCTGATAAAGCAGCTATCATCTGTGAGTTCCTGGGGTAATACATGTCTCATATAAGAAGAGAATGAAGGGAAAGGGTTTGACTAAGCAGATAGCCAGCTAAAGGAGGACCATGTTTCCAGAGAAGTAGATGGTTTAGGGGGAGCTGATGTGGTCTTGATCAAATCCATACTGACTTCTCTAATCTGCCTTCCAGCTTCAGTAATAAAGCTCAGCACTTGCAGCTTCACAGCCATTCTGTGGATCGGAAATGCCATTTTATACATGAGGGTCAAGCTGCAATTCCTCCCTGTTTGCTCGTGTGCAGCTTCATGGCACCGCACCTCAGAGGCTTCCTGTTCTGGGAGTGCAGTTTTGAGATGTGCCTAGGCCATGCTGTGCCTTTTACAGTAGTTACCTCAGGGTAACAAGTAGCAGAATCAAACGCCATGAAAGGACTAGACAGGTAGTTAAAGCAGCTGCATCCAAACTATCTTAGTCAGCAGCATGTGCCTTTTATACTCTTCCCTAAAGTGAGGGAAGAAACAAAGTATAGGCTGGTGCTGGCTGGAGGTTTGCCTGAGGCTCTGCCCCCAGACAACTACTGTATTTGTAATTAGAACTGCTCTGCTTTTGTAAATTAACAGGATCAACTTCCAAGGACCCTGAGCTCTGTTGCTGTTCAGTGTACATACCCCTCTGCTGCTGCAGGCCTCCCAGCCCTAGCAGTGTCTGCTAGACCAACTGCTCCTGCCCTGCAAAAGGAGACTGGCAAGAGCTTGTGTGTGGCTTGGGATGGTAGAGATTTGCTCAACAAGGGCATCTTGCAACAACTCCATTCTGTAGCTTCTCTGTGGGTGCCTTAACATTGAAACAGTGCTCCTTTGAATTCTGTGAAGTTGGGCATGTTTTGGTACCTGACCTACCACTGGTGAGTGGCAGTGACTACTGCATAGCTTTTTGGTTAAGCAGTTTACTCTTTAAAATCCTCTCTCTGCATTCAGATCCATACACAGTTATTTCCTTGCAGATCTGAAGCCATTTATAAGAAAGCAGCTTATTCATGGATGCAATTAGAACACTTGTCTGACTCATTACTAGAGCTAATGGTAAATCAAAGAAATATTCAATCTGTACCTATAATTGTTCTGGGGGATCTGCTGGAATGTCTCATCTTGGGTCTGGTTTTATGTTGCTGATATTATGAATAAAAACCTTGTGCATAATCTGTAATGATCCATCATGGTAGAAAATGCCCATGAGCTCACCTGCTTCACATGCCAGATGATGCAAGCTGGGGTTAAGCACTGAAGGGCTTTGTCCTCCTCTCCCTGTGGTGTTCTGGGTATTTGCTGTCTCTCCTTTAGAATCTCAGCTGTGATCCTGACACTGTAAAAGCACTGTTCAGACCCCCCAGGGTTTGTGCAGGGATGCTTTAGTGCAAGTTGTACTATGTGCCTTTCTTTGCTGTATATTAAATGTATTACCAGGAGGTTACAGAACTAGAGGAGGCTGGTACAGTTGCTCCCAAGTCAAACACACATTAGACTCAACTCATTCTTCTCTATGCAGGTTCATCTCTATTCGAAAGGATGTGCTATTTGTTATGTGCCTACCAGCAACTTAGGCTTGAAAAGCATCAATTCTTGAGAACTGCTGAGCACAGGATCATTAATCTTTTAATTCCTAATCTTATTTTTGCTAGGGTCACTGAATTGTGGGCAGTTTTGTGCGGTGTGTCCTGCAGATAATACCCCTCTTGAGAACTGCAGGGGAGGAGAGAGAAGGCTGAGCTGCCTCTACGCTCTCCAAGCAACCAGACATGCATCTGTGCAAGTGTGTGCTGGCAATGCTAATGCAGCCGCTCCACTGTACAGCGGCAGCTCCTTGTTTTGCTGCTCACCACCAGCAGCTCTCTAGAAACCACTGACCCTTTCTTGATCTTCAGCTCACTCTGGCAACCAGGCTCCGGGGTTGCTGTTTCCCTGCACGGTACCAGAGCAAGTACAAGGTTTCCTGCTGCTGTACATGAAAAGCAGGAGCTGGGAATCAGGCTGGGTGTGGGGAAAGCCTTCCACTGGTGAACAGGTAAAGGTGTGGGCTTATACCTCACCTGCAGAGCGGTTCTTCAGCTCCCCACAATTAGAGAGGATTATAACAAAACCAGCTGTAAGAACGCAAGGCTGAGCCACAGTGCTGAGAGTCATGGTGCAGGGAGGCACAGTGTCACTTTAATGCTTCCAGCTGGTAAAATCTGGAAACCAACATCTTTACATGAAATGTCGCTAACTGATCCTGTAAATGGAGGCAGAAGGCTGGGAAAGGATAGCCACTGACTGGAATTATGTCAGCACTATGGGATATATGTGAACCTTTTCTTGCAACAACATGTCCTGGACGTACTTCTTGGTCTTGAATTCAAGTAGAAACTCTTCAATTCTTGTGATGGGACAGAAATGTGCTCCTGAGAGATGGTTTTCCTGAGACAAAGAGGTTGCCAACTCTTTAGGAAGGTTTTCCTTTCTCTGAAATATCCAAAGCTTATCATAAAGCTCATAACTCCAAATGAACTGTGTACAGAGGAGCTGGACCTAGAGCTAATTGCTGGGAGCACCGCGGACAAAGGCACTGCTGGAGCAGAGACAGAGGTGCCTGATGAGGTGCTGGAGCCATCTCTGCTGCAGCCCACAGCATGGTGTAGAGGTGCCTAAGTGGGCCTGAAAAGAAAGGCAACTGCAGCAGCACAGCCTGGTTCAACAGCCTGCAGCATAGACAGCCCATGTACTACAATGAGGGCTACTAGTAGTCATAAGGTATCCATGCAGGAGCCACTCTTCAGTCTCAGTTCTGATGTCAGAGCAACAGGCCAAGCTTGTTCCACTACCTGCATGTTAACAAGCTGACTCAAAGAGGAGGAAACAGCTGTGTCTTGCACATGGTTATCTTTCCTATCTGCCTTTGTGCCTCCCCTTCCACCTTTCCTGGCGATAAAGCAAGGGCCAAGAATACATTTGTGCAGCGCAGGCAGTCGAAAGAGGCTCAGGGAGCAGGTTCCATTTATGAGCCTCCCAGGCAAGGCCTGGCCCGCTGGTACCTGCAGAAAAAGTGTGTTTCATTATCTGTGTTAATATTCAGGCCATGAAGTCATCAGCATTTGTATTTATTCCTTTATATAAATGGAACAAGCTTCCCAGAGCGCTGCTGCTGACAGCAGGTTCCCTCGAGGCCCTTCTTGGGAGAAGCAGTTGCCAGTTTGCATGCATACATTTCAATGAATTACAATGGGCTGATTGATGAAATGAAATCAGATGATTAATTAAGTGACAGTTGTAGAAATCAGCCGGGGTCAGAGGAAGCACATGGCAAAGGCAAGTGGTTCACTTGCAATTCCATTTTCACCTTGGATCAACGGTTCTCAGTCACTTCTTAGATACAGGGGGGTTTAGCACTGAAAACCAAAGCAGAGCCAGGAACCCAGTGTCTCCCCTGTGCATCTCCTAGCCTCTGGTCCCTGCTCTGAGCCTGGCATCTCTTTTCCACGTTAACCCCTCACAGTCATGGCAAGTGGATGATGGTGCTGGTTAGAGCTGAGCACAGTGCCAGGTTCCTGTGTTCATCTCTTCCCATCAATGCACAGGCACAAACCACAGCACTGACACTGCTCCGTGTTCTGATGGCTCTGCTGCAGTGTCACACCAGGCTGTGTCCTTGTGCATCTGCCTTCCTCCCTGTGGCACCTCCTGGTGTTCTTTCTAATCCTCTGGGCACAAAACAGCTGAAACCAGCCCCGTGCTTAGTGTCTGCTTCAGTGATAGCTGGAGAATGATGCTGAGGTAGGGATAGGATCATCTAAAGGGCATGAGCAGCCTGGCAGAGTTGGCTGAGGGTCTAACCTTTCAGTAATGCCTGTGTCCTCACCAACCCAGCTTGGACTCGTATCCAGATTCCTCCTGGAATTCTGTGCTCCAGTGTGCTGAAACGTGGGGATTGCTCCAGGCTGCTTTTGGCCAGAGTGCTGAGATTGCTGCAAAGAGCTGGCAACCGCCAAGTGATGCTGGGGCCACAGGAGATGCAAGTGGGCTGGTGAAACCCCACTCGGGGAGGGCACAAACCCACACAGGACCTGAGAGGCCCAGTTCTTGCACCTTTGGCTTCTGTAGCCTGAGTGACCCCTCATGAGCCCAGCCCAGGATGGTGCAACCCTGGTGTCAGACCTTGCCTTCCCCAAGCCCCTCCTGCAGCAGGCATCACTACTGGTCCTGCTGCTTGCATCCTTCCTCAGAAGCTGAGGGCTTCTGCGCGTCCTGATGGGGCACCATCCCTGCAGGAGCAGCTGGTGCAGAGCTCTCCTGGGAGAGATCTGGCCTTTTAAGAGGGTTACCAAGGTACCACACGGGAGCAGACTGCTTCCTGCCCTGATGCAGACTGAAGGGGCTGTCTGTCCCACCCAGCTAGCAGCTCATCCGGCCCCATGGGTATGGAATGTTTTTCTAGGCAGGACACCTGCACTGGCAGTGTTGCTCATAGATTTTTCTGTAGGCAGTAATTAGAGGCCTCGAGTCCTCCCGGCTTGTCTTTTATGTGTCAGTTCCACTTCTTCCATCTGCATGGTTTTGTTCCTCTCTTCTCTGCGCTGACTCATCTGCCACAGGCAGCCCATGTGTGTGGAGACTCCTCGTGTCCCATGCCTGTGAGCTGGAGATGTGCACCGCACCAGGACGGTTGAGCTGGCATTCAGCAGCACAGAGAGAGCTGAGAGTTCACACCATGTAAGCTAGAACCAGGATCTAGCACTCCCAGTTGAGCAAGAGCTCTCGAGGCTGTGATTTAGACCAGAAGCTACTGGTAGTGATTGGAGTCATTCATCTGGGAGACCTGATTCCCTCCATTGGCCATGCAGGAGTCGAGGGTACCCCATCCCCTAAGCTAACGCCCAGCCCCACCAGCCCCCTGTAATGAACATTGTTCATGCAGCCCACTGCTTCTGAGCTACAAGGCTTGATCCATACACATGTGCTTCCTCTGGCCTCGACAGCACTGTGCCAGCGTGTTGTGTGTGCCTGCACCAGCACAGCATCCAACACGGCACAAACAGCTCCCTAAACTGAAGATGAGGATGCTTGAGGCCCTCCTGCACGGCTCCACATTCCTCCTGCCCAATACCTCCAACCTAGAGGCATATGGGCACTGGGTGCACTGCAGATGGAAGCAGCAGAGAACTGACTGCTTGCCGCTAGGTTTGAAGGACCCCCAGCATCCTTCGTTCTCTGCATCTCTGTGGCTGTGAAAACACAGGCTGCAGTGTGAAAGCTGTGATCAACCCCCTGAGACAGGCACAGACAACCTGCAGGCGCTCTGCAGCATTTGAGGATTCAGGATGGAGTAAGGTTATTCCAGGCAGGTGTTTCAGCCCCCAAATGAATACATGCAGCAAAGTCCTCTGTTCTTCTCTCAGGTGTATGTGAGTGTATTCCAAGAGCTGGAGAGATGTATTAGGACACAAATAGAAGCTGGGCAGCAAAACATCGTGAAAGGATGCCTGGTTCTGACTATGAAAAATGAACAGAGTCAAGAGCTGTGTGTTTTCCAACAAGGTTTATTTGTTTTCTGAACCCACCGACACAGCTGGACCTGGCAATGGAGCAGATTATTTATTCCTTAAAGTGTCTATGTGACATGAAGTCAAGGCTAACACTGTAGTCAAAGGCATTTAGAGAGGACAGCAGCAGAAGCAATGGGAGGTGTGGGAGGAGGCTTCCAGCAGGCAGGAGGGGAACGAGCACCTTCCCTCCCATAGCAACAGTGGAGACAGGGTGCAGATACGCATGTAACCCTTTTGGTTACCTGGACCAGACAAACACAGCACCATGCAACACAAGCTGCAGCTGGGAATGGGTGGAGAGCAGGAGATGGATGGTTATCGCAGTCTGCTGCCTCAGAAGTGTGGCAGGAGCAGGCTGATAAGTAACCAGGCTGTCAGCAGCAGGGACACCAGCTCCTGAGCGGCATTTGCTTGCTGAAGGGAACCACAGTTCATGTGATGCAGCTACTGGGATAGACCTGGCCCCTGGAGCCAGAGCCACGCTGCTGCATTCCATATAGAGCTCAAGCACCTAAAATAGTGGGAAAAGAGCCACCTATCTACAGCAGGAGGTGGGCTACTGTGGTGTCTTGTCAGGTTAAGGCTCCTTCCCAGGACATCCCACCCCTCCCAGCCCTGGCCCAGACCTGCACCTTCCATGGGGATTTGCAGTCCAGCCTAGCTCAAGGCAGCACCACCTCAAACATCTCTTCTGAAGGAAGATTGGATGAATACCTTCTGATTGCACTCTGCTGCTGGCACCACCACCCATCTCCCACCCTCCAGCCCAGGTCCCACACAGCACCACGCTACGGGTGTGTTTTAGCTGCACACAGGCACAGGGGCTGGGCCATGGGAACAGGAGGGGTGGCACACGCACAGGATCGGTCCCTTTCACTCCGTTTCACCCAGGCACAGACCTGCGCCAGCACCCAAATACTCCTCTGCCAAGTGGCTCCTTCACCCCAAGCAATCCACGCAGCAGCAGCCAACCCAGAAGTCTCCATGGTAAGGGGCATCTTGCGCACCCCTGTTTGCAGCTGGGACCTTTGCTCAGCCCTAGGGACTCGAGAGAAAGGCTTTGGAAAGGCAGGCTGGCAACGCAGCCAGGGCCGTGCCCTTGTCTCAGCCAGTTACTGTACAAAATGGACAACACACACACGTTATTTACAGCTGGGTTTTCACATGACGGAGCAGCTCTTGGCTCGGTCTTTCCTGATCTCCGTGTCGCTCAGTAAGTCCGTCCTGCCGGGCATCTGTGACGCCCGCTTCAGTCCCCGTTTGGAGTTGCTGCGCTTCAAGTTCTTGTGCACCCTGTTGACCGAGGCGAGCGTGGTCACATGGAACACATCCCGCACGCTGTTCTCGGACACCTTGGAGGAGCACTCCGCATAGGCCACTGCCCCGATCTGCCGCGCCAGCGCGCTGCCCTGTGCTCCGGAGGGAGCGGGAGGAAGAGGGAACGGGTTGGGACAGCAGCACGCTGCAAGAGCATCCTTTCACAGCAGGGGCAGCCCTCTCAGAGCGCCCACAGTATTTACTCATCACCTCTCTAAAGTGCTGTGAGAGCACCAGATACGTGGGTGGCCTCCCCAGCAGACAGTGCTGCCAAGTGACTGTCACCAAGGCAGTGCCAGCCCTGCAGCAGGGTCCTGGACAACCCTACTTACTAGGGCAGTTAGCTGGGACCTGGTGCGCGCAGTGTGGAGCCAGGCACAGAGCAATCCAGAGCGCACCAAATACTGGGGCTGCAGCCAGCCCGTAGACACTGCTGGGTCCACTGAGAGCCACAGCACATCCCAGACCCCCAGCTGCGGTTCCCCCATCCCCAGCAGTGCTCCCCAATAGCAGAGCCACTTGGAGCGGAAGGAGCTGCGGGAGCACAAGGCTCCCCTTTCGCCAGTCCAACTTGTCAAATCAGGCATCTCCACTGCATTCAAGGGAAGACTTTTCAGCCACTAACAAGGAGGCTGTTGTGCAGAGCATCAGGAACAGGCCAAGGGCTGCCAGAGCTGGGGAAGAGTGCTGTAAGCATGAGCAGCTCAGCACCCACGAGCCAATACAAACCAGCTTCAGACCAAGACCTGGGCACGGTGGGTCGTTTGCTGCTGAGCTTCCCTGCCCAGTAGGTCCTGCAGCACAGCCCCAGTGCTGAACGTACCTGCTCGTGTGTGACAGGGATGAGGCGCTGCTTGGAGAGCTCCCGGAGCGTGTTCAGGTCCGTCCGCATGTCCAGCTTGCAGCCCACCAGCACGATCTTCGCATTGGGGCAGAACTCCTGAGTCTCCCCTTGCCACTGCAGAGGGGACAAGAAGGAGAAGGTGCTCAGGGATGAAGAGCCCACGGTCACAGGGAGCTCTTTGCTCAGCACACCCATCGTTTGCTTGTTATTGGGAACCACGTGTTAAAGACATTACAACATTCAGGGCATAACTACAGCCAGGGAGATAGAGAATTGAAGCAATGGCAGGAGAAGGCCACATCAAACATCCACTGCCTTTGCACTGAGGGCTCCTTTCAGACTTCCAAACGTTAATGCCCAATTTGCAGCTACATGGCCGCAGCAGTAAATCAACCCATCACCTATGACCTCCCCCAGGGCAGACCCGTACAGCCCCATCAGCCTGTCAACACCCTGCTTACTTATGTAGGGTTTCTAAAGGAGGAGGCAGATGATAAACGGAGATCACCCCTGGCTAAAGATGTCACTTGGAAATAGCAGTTTCCTGCTGCACTGACTGATGGTTAAGCACATGCCCATGGCAATGAGAAGGGGAAAGAAAACCAAGCCCACAGCCCAGTGTCCATAACCTGGTGGGGAAAGGCAGTGCCAAGAGCGACCCAAGTTTCATTCAACCAATATCGGACCAAAGTGACCGCAAAACACCAGGAAATGGGCTCAAGTATCTTCACCACAAAGCCAAATCCCCTGCTGCCAGGGACATCCACCCACCAGGACTCACTCGTGGGCAGCACAGCTTCTGGTGTCAAGAGCCAACAGAGCCGCAAGAGGAGGAGGATGTGGTTCTTTTGGAGCAGCAATTCAAGCACCCCCATTTACCTGAAGGATGGAAACTCTCAAAGGGACTGAGCTACGGGGTCTGTTCTCACCAGGCAGAGGTCAGGGCTCCCTGTGATGATACAGGCTCCTTGTCTATGGAGAGAGGTGCCACCCTCCTCTCGCATGACTGACTCTTGAGGGAGCCAAAGATTTGCTGCGCTATGGAGACTTGTGAGAATGAGGGCAGCACCCACAGAAACCTGCTTAGTGAAACCAAGAGCTGCTTGTTTGCATTCCCCTTCCCTTCACGTGTGCATGCTGTCCAGGCAGCCCGCGCATCACAAGGGCAGCGAGAGTAATAAAGATTTCCTCTGCTGAATTAGATCCTTGCCTAAGGCTTGCATAGGGAGTGTTTCTTTGCTTCTCCACCTGATATCAAAAGCTAAAACCCGTTTCAACTTCATGGTGCCTTTGGAATTTTTCTCACCTTCATAGGCTGCAAGCCTGCACCAAAGGAAATGAGGCACCTACACAGAGGCACTTAAGAAATCCCCTGGGAATTAGGCGTTATTTTAAGTCACCGTATCAAAAAGACATCGCCTAACAGCACTCAAAGCATCTGTGAGGCTGCACAGGGAAGACCACGCACTGAGCAATGTGGACTCACATGAAGAGTGTGAAGAGAGACAGAAATAAATCCCAACCCCGGCTAATTATTGATGGGTTCGCATCTCATTAAGGTACGAGTGATTTGCTTGCATTATTATTCTGCTGACTCCCAGGCTGAGCTGTGAATTCTTTCAGTGCACATAAAACGCCTCCATCCACTCAGCACGCTCAGTACCCCGGCCCTGCTTCGGGAACGAACACTGAGCCATTGACCAAGTTATCTGAAGGGTCTTTGTCCCCTCACCAGGACACTTCGGAGACACAGACCCACTTCTCAGCCCTCCCAGCAACTGAAGAAGAGGCACTTGCTTCAGCACATCGACTGGCAAGACGTGGAGAGGCCAAAGGGGGCAGTGGGTACAACGCGACTGATTCAGACAGTGGCCACCCAGCCCAGCAGCCTGGGGCTCACTGGGGAGAACAGCCTCAGCATCACTGTTGTGCGGTGCTTGTCACGCCTCGGTGTCTCAGAGAGCTTCACAAACTGAGATGCCAGACAAAACTCACCCCTGGGAAAGGAGACAGCGGCAGTGAGCGCTCTGCTGCACAGCCAGGAGCTCACCGAAACCACAGCTCCCTGGGATCCACGGGAGGAAGCGGGATACAGACAGACCAAGGGATGCGAGTGGCTGGGGGTCAATGGGGCGCTCTGGGACCTGCTGGCTGGAAGTATCTCCTGTCCTGGGAGGAGCTAACCTTCATGCTACCGCAGAGCACGGCCACTGAGCTCTGCAAGGGCAGACGGTGCCCAGGGCCCCATGTGCCATCCAGCCCAGTGGCACCGTGCCATCGCATTTTATTCATTCACAGCTTTGAGATTCAGTGCCACAGCTCTGAATTCTGCTTGTCATCAAGCTATAGGGAAGTGACTGATGCCTCTCTTACTGTGCAGACACTGAACTGAGGGGACAGCCAAAAACCTGAGCTCTCTGCTTGCACTGAAACAGCACCGGGGCCACTTCTCAACTGCTGCAAGCAGTCCAGAGCACACCCATTGGTGGTTACGCTAACAAGAGATGCACAACACCTTCCAAGGTCTTCATGAAAAACAGAACAAATGCCCTACATTTCTCTGTCCACACATTTGTATGTATGCAGACACACAGACCTCCCCCTCTCCATGCTGCAAGCTCCCATTCACGGGGCTCCTTTCAAATGGAAATATCGGCTTTCTGCACAGACCATGGAGGGATCAGCAGCAGCATCCTCATCTGAGCACAACCACCCTCATCTGAGCACAACCATCCTCACCTGAGCACAACCATCCTCACCTGAGGACCTTGACTCCAGCCAAGGCTTTTAGCCCTGATGGCAGCCCCAGGAAGCAGGAATGGTGCTGCTGCAAAGGACCCATCTCACCAGGCAGAAGCACGTTGGGCACTCACCTTCTTGAGCACGCTGTCGAGGGTCTCCGGGCGGCTGATGTCAAAGCAGATGAGCACAGCATCCGAGTCCGGGTAGGCCAAGGGACGGACGTTATCATAGTACGCCGAGCCTGAGGAGAGGAGCAGCCTGTGAGCAGAACATCCCCACCACCTGAATGGGCAGGTTGGGACCCCCAGCCCTCTGCCAGGCACTGCAGACGCTGGCACATGGTGCAAACTGCTCTGCCAAGAGCCAGAGGGGGCTGACACTGTTAGGTTCTGCAGAGGATGTGGTACCTTCACTCAGTGTGGAAGTTGGAAGTTTTGTGCTCTTGCATTTATCCCATTGCAGAGTGGAAATAAAGGCAAGTTTGCATCTCTCCCCCTCCCTAATAAACATCTGGCAAGGAAGAAGCGATGGAGCTGTGATGCCAGAGCTTGGAAGGGCTGCAAGGCTGGAGAGCAGCACATGCCTCTCCACCACTGCTATTGTACGTATGTATCCTATTGTCATGCAATTGCTGCACTACTAATGGTGGAAAAGTGCAGCTGAGAGAAGACAGGGAATACTGTGCTATTTTTTATCCTCTCTAGCTATATTTATACACGAGAGCTCACGTAGATGGTGAGAACTGAAGACGAGTATAAAAAGAACTGCCTTGTACTCTGGATTTGTGCTGGGAAAAGTCAGACACATTCTTTCTGGTACATAAAAGATGTGCAAGCTGTAAATTGGAGGGGATGACTCTGTATTCTGCAGGATTTCTCACTGAGCAGGCAGAAAGCCCGGCCTGAATCCTGCTCAGCTTCTGCCACACACACACCTTCAATGAACATTCTAGGCATTAAAGTCATCTCCCCACAATGATGCTGTTTGAAGTGTGTTCCGTGTGCAACTGCAGATGCCTCAGCCAACAGCAACGGAGCAATCGGCTCATTGCTACTTAAAACCACTGATTCGGTTTTATATTTGGCTTTACAATGGGCTTAAACTTCCTGTAGGGATGAGAAGCAGATGTTTGTTTATGCCAAGGGGAAGCAGAGACACCAGAGTCCTTGTTGAATCTGCTCCTCCCAAAGGATCGCCCCCCCCAAGGCCAAGGAAACCGGATGCGCTTCCTCCCGCGGCCCCCCAGGATGCCTGGCCCAGGCCCTTTCCCACCCTGGGAAGAGGTGGAGCGCCCAGACCAGGTGTCAGGCGGCTCCTTGATGAAGTTCAGCACCTGATGAATTATGGATGATGGCAGCTGATGTATCCCAGGAATCTGCCTGGGATAAGTGTGAGAGCAGAACAGGCTGATCCGCCGCAGGAGCTCCGACCCTGGCTCTTGCCTGCACAGGGGCTCACAACTGCATCCATCACAGCAGGGTACAGCCCCTCCAGCACAGCACAGCATGCCCCGTGCCCTGCAATCACCCCAGGTACCTCTGCAAAGCTCTGCCAGGGGAGCAGACGTGGCTGCGGCTGCACGGGGCAGGCTGAGGGCTGTGTTGTGTCTTCCCAAGCCCTGCCCAGCTCCAGAGCGTTTGGATTCACAGCAAAATCAGCCACAGGTCTCTCCAGACACCACACTGCTGCCAGCCCCCAGGAGCAAAGGCACCCGGCACATCCCCGCTCCCATCCAGAAAAAGCCACAGCGTGGGTCTCCATCCCTGCAAAGTCATCGGGAAGATCAGTTGGGATGCAGCACAGAAGAAGCAGACCCTGACCTCTGCAGAGCGCAGCCTTCCTCCTAGAGGGAAAGTCATGTTCCCTGCATGGAAAGCAGCCAGTCCCTGCAGCACCCGGGCTGGCTCTGAGGACAGGGGATGCAGGCTGGTACCCAGTGAGGGGACCCTGCATCCCAGGCACGGCGATCTCTGACCTCGCTTCAGGCTCAAGCTGCTCCCGAGCGCGACGGGCAGAGCCGGCACCGGGAGCTGCTGCCTCCCATGCTCCTGCAGCACTGCAAGGTGACCCAGATCCCCTGCAGGCAGCACCGAGAGCTCGGCAGAGCTGAGCTCCCCTTTGAGCCGAGCTGTCCGTCTCCTGCCTGGTGCGGGTTTACCGGATGGGATGCGAGCTCCAGCACGGATCTACATTGGGACTTGCTGAGCCCTTTATCCGAACCATGCCCTCTCCCCAGCGCACATAAGGGGATCTGCCTCCAGACAGGGGCCCCAGCGCACGCTGCGGGAAAGCATTCCCACACACATCCTCTCCCTGCAGCTCCTCAGCTTTACATAAACACTGCAGATAAATCTGCCCCCTCCCAGCCCAGGAATGCTCCTTTTGTAGAGGTGGCTCGGGCTCCATTCAGCACAGACATTGCCACAGCAAACTGTATCATAGCAACCTGCTGCTCCCTCAGCGGCCGGCTCCCCGCACAGAGCCCGCAGCCCAGGCCCCTCTGTCACCTGCAGAGCCACGGCCATCCCCACCCAGGGCCAGGAACGGTGCCAGCATCCAACCTGGCATTTGATGCTTCTGCGTCTTTACCGAATCAGGATATTCCTTTTGGGAGACTATTCCTCTAGTTTTTGCATCTGTTACTATTTCATTGAGTACAACAGCTAAAATAAAAGCCACCCCAAAGCACTCAGTGCCCTCAGCTCCCAGTCTGCAGTTCTATTGCTTCCAAGCACCTGACACCTCTCAGATCCTCCAAGCAAGACCCTGCAGAGGCACTTCCGAACACACAGGAACCCGAGATCCAACCTTCTTCCACTGCATGAGTCACTCTCCCACTTGGCACCCAGGTTTGCAAGAAGCAGACCCTATGAGCATCTGTTTGTGATTAAATTGGAGCAACTAAAACCCAGCTCAAACATAAACCCCACGCAGTTGTAGTCAGAAAGCCAGGGCGGGTGCACCAGGAGCAGCTCCTCTTTCCCGTCAGCTGGCAGCTCCTCAATGCCTGGCACTGCCACTCAGAGATGCCACTGTTTCTGAACTGAAACGTGCTGTTTCATCTCTACCAGCACAGCCTTAATCTACATTTGTTCCCTATTAGCTGTCCTGAGAGATAATGAGCCTCCTCCCATGGGCACCCTCCTTCCAACAATAGCATATGACAAACCAGGAAAGCAAATACGCATGCAGAGCCATGCGCTGCTCCGCGAGGGGCTCCTGCAGCCCCAGCCAGCTCTGGCTCGCAACAGAGATGAGCACTGCCAAGACCTACATTTTTCAGCACTGCACTTGCCTTGGAGGACTCGCTGTGAACTCTCCCCATAGAGCCAGCGATGCTGTGTGTGGCACATGCTGCTTTCTGCGGGGACAGCCAAGAGCATCCTTCACAGAAGGAAGCAGAAACACATCCCAGCTTTATCGTGTCCTGCATCAACAACCCCGAATTGCTCCAGGTTACCTCCCCGTGCAGCGATGCCTGGAGCAGTGGCTTCAGGCCCTACACAGGATGTCTTCTTTGCTAAACAAATCCCACCACCAGCTCAGCCGGGCCTTTGTCCTCTGCCAAAGCAGAGCCAAGGTGCGGCTCTCTCCGTATCCTCTCCCCATGCATGGCAAGAAGCCTGCACCACCTCGCAGCCAGCATCAGCCACAAGACTATCTCCTCCTCTACGGACCCAAATCACCCTTCAGTGAGCTTCGCCAGCCGCATGGACCCCCAGTGCTTCCCAAGTCAGGGATCAGGCCCTTGGGAGCTGCTCAGCACCAGCACATATGCTCAGTGTTTCCTGAGGTTATGCAGGGCTTTCTGGAGCTGAATTTGCAGCTTTTCAGATGTAAGAGAAATTCATCTGAGCAACTGTTTACTAAAAGCAAAGGCCCTGCATGCAGAGACACAGCTCTGAGCCCCCTTCCCACCTCTCCACGCTGGGCAGCTGCAGCAGAGCTCTGACGTGTGAGGAGGATGCTCACATTCAATCACTGCACACTTACTTTCCACACCTGAGTGCTCCAGACCCGGTTAATATTGCATGAGGTGTCAATGAACACCATTACTCATTCCTCTGCCAAGGCAGATGATGATGAAGGTGTTAATAATAACAACAACAACATATTTCATTTATATCACACCATTAACATGGAAAACGAGATCTCTGTGCAATTCCCAGGGCAGGAACAACCCAGCCGGCTGCCCCGGGATGGGGCTGCAGCCGGGCAGAAAGCTGCTGCTGGGGAAGGGGCTGCAGCTTCTGGTGGGTGGCCCTATCCTTCACCCAGCGAGGAGCTGAGCTCCAGGGCTCCCCAGTGCAGGCACAGACCCCGGCCAGCCCAGCACAGAGAGGCCAGTCCCCATGGTGAGCCCGCAGGAATCCCAGCTGCTGATCCAGGCCATCCAGGACACTTCAGAGCTCCCACTTCCTCTGCAGATGCAACCGAGGGCACAGAGTCATCCGAAAATACTTCCCACTGCTAGAAAAGGGGAAATGGGTGCAGGGAAACAATGGCAGAGTCTACAGCAGAGGGAGAGGAGGAATTCAGCCCCAGGGAACACTGGAGATCAGAGTTCAACAGCCCCAAAGGTCATCCCCGTTCCTTTATCCTACTGGGAACAGACTATGAAAGGCATTTCTCCTCCATGACCCTTTTCCCCAAGTTGACAAGCAGCTCCCCATGGCCCACAGGCACGGGCAGCACCGCAGATACAGGGCCCTGCCGTGGATGCTTTGGTTGCCTTTATAAAGGCAGAAGGCAACGTTTGAAAGAGAACGGCTCTGCATGCCTGGCACATGACAGACCAGGGTATGCAAATGTCCTCCTCATTCCCTGAGTCATCAGTGCTGATGGGCCCTATAAACCGGAGGCCAAGCAACAAGCCACTGCAGCCTTCCAGACTGCAACAGATGCACATCAGGGAGACAAAGATCTGAAGCACCCCGAGTCCAGAGAGTGCTTTATCCTCAGTGTGAAACCAAACCCCCGCTTCGGAAAGCAAATCAGAAGGTTTCTTTGTCTGAGACTGATAAACTGCTGCAATATTGCTGAGCACCCTGCAGGTCCCGGCTCAGCCCGGGCTCAGAGGCAGATTAAAGATCCCCAGTCCTCCCTGGCTGATTATTGCCTGGAAGGGGAGGATAATGTGGGTCCCACCGATATAAAACACATTTGTGACACAGACACTCATTAGAATCCAGCTTGGAAGAGGGACCAGTGGCAGAGACAGGAATTAAACCACCAAAGCACTGGTGACAGAGACACTGGTAGTGACAGGCTCTGGCTGTACTGATTCCAAAGACAAGGCATCCAGCAAAGCTGGAGGAGGGAGGGAGGGAGAGAGCAGCAGAGGGAACGGCAGCTATCCCTAGTGCAGGCTTCCGTGGGACACCAAGCATGGCACAGCCATTGGCCCTGGGATGTGTACAAGCTTCTCGCATGGCTGGACCATGGCATTTCTCTTGCACAACATCCCTGCAGACCCCTCAAGTGTAGGGAAGAAGGAAGTTGTTCCATGGCATGGAGCAAGCAATCGCCCAGGAAATGCATGACTGAAACAATTGCTCCTCACCTTGGACAGTCAATCTCTGCTCCCAGTTACATACGAAAATGAGTAAACTCCCACACAGCACAGCTGGCATGGATGCAGGACGGAATGATCAGGATGAAGGGAATGGTATTTGCACGGGCTGAGGTGCCATTCCCAGGTCCCTCTCCAGAGCTTGTTACTGGAAACCTGTCACTCAGGAGGAGGCTGTTCTGCTGGATTTACTGGCAGAGGAATCCCCAGCTCAGGCAGGCACAGGGCCCTTCCGCCTCATCCGGATCCTGTGCCCTATCTCACATATGCAGCTCACACAGGTTCATAGAATCCTAGTCTGGTTTGGGTTGGAAGGGACCTTAAAGCTCCTCCAGTTCCAACCCCTGCCATGGGCAGGGACACCTTCCATAGAGCAGCTTGCTCCAAGCCCCATCCAACCTGGCCTTGAACACTGCCAGGGATGGGGCAGCCACAGCTTCTCCGGGCACCCTGTGCCAGCGCCTCAGCACCCTCACAGGGAAGAGCTTCTGCCCCAGAGCTCATCTCAGTCTCCCCTCTTCTACCTTACAGGCTCAGATGAGATTGCTCAGATGCAAACCTCACTCTGCCAATTGAAGGAAGCTTTGGAATCTCCTCGAGGAAGTCCCTGCTGGCATCTCCGGGGCTGCAGCTCATCCAGGCTTCTCACTTGCCTGCTGGAAGTCATGCCTGTGGCAGCTGACAAGGGAGACAAATGGGAGCCAGAAGCCCCTTCCTGGCACTCTTGCCATGTCACAAGGGCAGCTGGCATTGCCACAACCCGCCTGTCACCCTTTGTCTGGGTACGGCAAGCACGAGGAGTGGCAACAGATTCCCACAGCACAGCTTTGGCTTTGGGGAACACATCCGAGGGCTGCACAAACACAATTATCTTTATGCAAGGTTGCATGTTCCAGGTTTGCTGTGCGTAAGCAGCAAACCCCTCCCTGACTGCTCAGCTACCAGATAAGGCTCTTCCCCGCAGCAAAGGCTGGGCCTGTGCACTCCTGGAGTTTAATCCAGTGGAGATGTAATCTGCAGAATGTGGGGCAAGATGAAAGCTGTGCCCACGTCCTCACTGCCCGTGGCACGGGGGGCACACTGCCCGGTCCTTCACAGCTCTCCCCTCCGCAAAGCCTCCTGCCGCCCCAAAGCACACTGGCAGAGTGTGGTGGGGCAGGGGAGCACCCCTGGCACCACGCAGGGTGAAGGCTATTGGAAAGGCAAGTCAGCACGAGCAGAGGCCAGGGTGTGACTGCGCTGCTCCAGGGAGTTTCTGCAGGTCTGTGTCTGTGACCGCCTCGATAAGAAGCTTCCACTTACCCTAAACGTGCATTCAATCAGTGTTAAAGCAGCATCAGGAGCCACAGGGCAGCCAGGCTGACAGAAGGAATAGGGAGAGCACAGCAGCGCTGTCCTTGCCCATGGGAGAGCATGGATCAGCTTCTGCTGTGGGAAAGGGGCTGCATCAGAGAAGGGAGCCAACCCCCCCCCCAAGTCAGCCCATTCCTGCCTGCAAGCTGCCCCTATGGCACCGCTCCTCAGCCACTCCCAGGATACCGCATCCTTAAGGGAGAAAGGACGATGCTGTCCTTGTGCAAGGCAGTGCAGGAGCAGCAGCCTCCACCTGCACCACACTCCCTGCCCAGGGACCGGCCTGGCCTGGCCTCTCAGGCGCATCCTCCACCCACTCCAGCACAAGCACTGCTTCTGCTGCAACTCTTTGAGCTTGTGAGTGGTTCCTGACCCGCCTGAGAACGTGACCCAGCTGCACATACTTTTAGGTTTAACTACGTATTTGTGCTGAAGCAGAACATAACTACGCTGGTTTCAGGCTCCCAGCCTCAACCCGGAGCATGGGAGGAGCTATTTTGGTATGGAAAGGGCAGCTCCACATTCTTTCTCTGCCTCAGAGTGCAAGTGGCATTGAACTCTTTCCCAAGAGACAACTCGCTCTTGCACACTGGAAGAGGCAGCCATGGCAATCCTGGAGCCGCGCGCTGGGAATCCAGGCACAGCCTCAGCATCCATGGAGATGCCATTGCTAAACTCAGCCCCTTTCAGCTCTAATCTAATCAACATTCCTGGGTAGTTCCCCTAAAGAAGGATCTGTTATCACAGTCTGTAGGTTCCCACACAGGCCATACGAAGGCAGACTGTTTGCTGAGTACAGGCGAAGAGGGAGGTGGAGGGGGATTTGCAACTCACAGTGTTATTCTTGTCTTGAAAGCACATCTGCTTGAGAGACAGAAGCTCTGCCAAAGGCCTGGCAGCCGTGCAAGTCCCCTGTTGTGAGCTGCAGCACAGAGGGGAGCAAGGCAGCACTGCTGAGCCCATGGGCACTGATCTCTGCAGTGGCACAGGCTGTGGTAGACGCTGCGGCTCTTGGCAGCAGTGCATCCTGCTGGTCCACAAAAGGACAGGAATGGCCTCTCCAGCAGCTTTCCAAGGCAACAGTGCTAACGTGCAAGGCACAACGCCAGGCCCGGTCCCCCCTACCCCAAGCCACTGGCACAGATGCCCTACCAGAACCAGGCAGCTTCACTCTGCATCGGGATCTGCGTCAGCAAAGCAGCTACATGGCCTCCGGTCACATCACTGCCCTGCCTGCGCTTTGAGGACCCAGAAGATGGACAAGAGCCTCCCGGGCACAAAGGGCCGTGAACCAAAAGCACAGAACAGAGCTCAGGCTGCCATGAAGAGAGCAGCTTCCTCCCCGTCATTACTGGAAACAAACCAAGCCCCCACCCAGGTAGAGAGCAAAGCCCCGGACCTGCCAGCTCTGGTGCTGGAGCTCCCTGGCTGTGCCCATCTCTCCCCAGCAAGGCATCGGGTCGGCCCGGAGCTGTGGCAGCGCATCCACGGGCAATGCCTAAGTCACCCAGGGAAAGCATCAAGAGCTGGTCCCTGGGAAGGAGGGAGCTCAGGAGCACTGGACACCAGCCGAGCGCCGCAGCAGCTCTGCTCCCACCAGAGCAGGACAGACCCTTGGACACTCCCCAGTCCCACAGGGAACACAGGTACTGCATGGCTGAGGAAAACCTACCCGCCCAGTGCACACCTACTGGGAACTGCTCTCCCTTTCACACCTCTGAAGCACAGAAATGAAACTCGCCTACTCCTTGTAAAGCATTGCTGGTGATCAAAACCATCCATCCTCCCTCCACCTGGCCGCGAGGATGAAAGCTCTTCCTGACAGGGCTGGGACCAGCACTGCGGGTCTGGGAGGCACCCAGCCCTTTGGGAGCAGCACTCCCAAGCCACCAGGCATCCTGTCAAACAGGAGTTTCACCCTGCCACAAGATACCAGCACCGTGTGGCTTCTGCATTGAGCACATTTGGCCAACAGGCAACAAAGAAAGAATTTGCCAGAGCAGGAGGAGCAGCGAAGCACCATGTCCCCTGTAAAGCTTGGAGCAAAAAACCTCTCCAGCCTGTATGGCTTTTAAAGGAAAACAAAGCCATTTGGGAGCCATTCAGTTCTCCATCACTTCTGTCCACCCTATGGCAGCATTTCTCTAACCAGCTTTACTGCCTGGCAGCTGCTAATGTCAGACCCTGCATTTGCCACTTAGCAGGAGGGGCACATTCAGCCTGGAAGGTCGATTTCCCAACACACCTCCATCAGCCCCAGGGAGCGGACAGCACTCCTGTTTGTACAGGGACCATCAGCAGGACTCCAGGCAGGCCAAGGCCACGCCTGGTCACAAGGAAGGGAGTTTTCCAGGCAGCCCTTGTCCTTGCCCCAGCACTGCTGCTGGACGATGCTCAGCTCACCCTGCACAGCTTCCAGAGCCTCCAACCACCTCCACAACCATGGAGCAGGAGAAACTTAAACGAGTTAACCCCCAGGCAGCTCCTCTGCCCAGGTCTGGTTTCTGGAGGAGCCCTTCAGCTCCAGACACTCTTAGCAGAGGTGGCAAGCGTGTAAAGTAAAACAATTCAACCAGGGTGATCCTGGCAGGAGGAGGGAGCAGTTTCCCAGCACCTCCCTTCCCGCTCTTGCTGGGATGGAATTTATCATGAACAATAAGCCCCTGTGTGCAAAGCTGCTTAAAACAGACAGAGGTAGCACAGGGACAAGGGAAAGCGCACCCCAGCGCCTGCCATCCTGTGTGAGGAGGGCAAGGAGCTCCTCTCAAGCTCTTCAGCTCAGCTGGTTCGCCGTTGTGCCGAAGTGCTTTCACCAAAGCTCCTGTTCACAAGTACCTCCAGAGGGTATCCACAGCAGCTTGCAGTCTACAGCTGCAAACACCAGTTTGATTACAAGGGTGCATTGCTCCGTTTTGCTTTGCAGACCATTTAGTGAAGAACTAGCTCCTATGCACTTCAAGTCAAAGCTACAGCGGAAGGGAACTTATCTGGAAAACTACAACAAAGCTGTTGTCTTACATTTTTCCATAAGGAGAAGGAAGAAAGAATCAAAGTCCATTTTGCCTTGGCTGCAGAGATAAATATTAGACAAACTTACATCCTTCGTTGAATTCCGTGACAGCATCAGATGCAGGTATCGGATACTTGTACACAGCTTTAAAGACTTTCTATCATATCCTTTGCTTTTGACATTTGTAAGATCAAAGCCAAACATTCTGCAGAGTTCCTAAAAAGCAGACAAGTCATCACACGTGCTTCGACACACTCAGACGGGGAAGTTTTTCATGTCGAATAGGCACTTGGAGCAAAGCCACTCTAACAAAGACACCCCACACAGCTCCTTTGGCAGGCTGCAGAAGTCCCCACAGCCACGGGGCATCGCGCTGTGGGTGACACACGAGGCCACCCTCACTCCCATGCACCCCGATAGCACTCACCCCACTGGAGCAGCTCCAGCTTCTGTGGGAAGGCCCCGGGAGCACCAGGGTGGCTTCGCTGTTCCCACGGGGCTTCACACAGACACATCCACCACGGAATGGTTCCCGAGTCACAGCCACTGCTCTGCACTTCAGGCACAGCTCCCAGTCAAACGCTGAGAGCCAGCGCTTCATCCATGGCACCAGCACCAAAAGCTGCCCTAAGAGCCAGCATCTTTGTGGCTCACATCCCAGCACACATCGCGTGGGCAAAGCAAAAGACCCCTTTTTGTTTCAGGGAATAAAAAGCAGCAAAAGCAAGAGCTTGTGGGTCAGGAAGCCCCAGAGCAGACTCAAACACATTTTACATGTCAGAACTAGTCCGAGCCTCAGTAAAGCCGCTACTTTAGGTTAAGCTGTGTGCACACTACAGCTGTAATTTGATGGACGTAAGATCACAGCAAGGAATTTGAGTGTACAAGAGCAAAGAAAGTCCTAGGTCATGTTTTAATTTGCTATTGCTGTTGGACACTGAGAGGACATAAGGACTTCAGAAATTACAGGGAAAGAGCATCAGCAAGCCTCTGATGTACGTACATTAACAGAGCACAGCATTCAGCTGCACCGTGTGTATAGAACAGCCTAAACAGCTTGTCAGAGGCAAATCAAAAAGCGCACGTGAACTTTGCTGGATGCCAGCATTCTCATTTAGCTTTGCATCAAGCACTTCGTTTGCAACTCCCTTGCCCCATCCCTGGCAGCGCTCAAGGCCAGGTTGGACAGGGCTTGGAGCAGCCTGGTCTAGTGGAAGGTGTCCCTGTCTGTGTCACGGGGTGGGAACTCGATGAGCTTTAAGGTCCCTTCCAAACCAAACCATAGTGCGATTCTATTAATCAGCCCCTCCATACAAAGCAGCATGAAGTTTGGGAAGGGTCCCGATGGGCTGAGGCTGCTGTGACGAAGGCTTCATGCAGAATCACAACAGGACACGAAGAGGCACAACCAAACCAGACCGAAAAACGGCGAAGAACCCCAGGGGCTCCGCGGCAGAGGGCAGTGAAGGGCAGCGCATTCCCCCCCCACGGCGAGGACTCTCCTCGGGTTGCACCTCGCCCGCTCCTCTCCCCCCGCTCGGCGCATCCTTCCGCGGACACGGATGCGGCACCGGAGCCTCCGAGCGCGGTGGCGGGGACTGCCCGGGCCCCGAGTGGGGGCTCGCAGGCTGCTGGAGCTCAGGGAGGGGAAGACCCTGTCCCAGCCCCTCCGCGTGCCCCCCCCCCGCGCAGCCCCCGGCCCACCTGAGGTGTCCCACATGTTGAGCTCGGTGCGCTGCTTGTCGATCTCGAAGCTGGCCGTGTAGTTCTCGAAGACGGTGGGCACGTAGCTCTGGGGGGACGGAGGGAGAGCAGAGGTGAGCAGAGGTGAGCCCGGCCGAGCCAAACCGAGCCCGGCCCCGCCGCGCCCGCCCGGCCGCGCACACCTCGGGGTAGCAGTCCTTGGCGAAGACGTGCAGCAGCGCGGTCTTACCGCACTGCGTGTCCCCCACCACCACGATCTTGCAGCGCGCCAGGTGCCCCTCCATGGTGCGGGACCGCGCCGCCCGCGCCGCCGCTTTACCGGGATGGCCCCGGCCTGGCCGCGCCCCCGGCCCCGGCGGCACCAACCAGACGCGGAGCGGAGCCGGCGCTGGGCAGGGATGCGCCGCCCCCCGCCGCCCTCCACCGCCCTCCGCGGCCCCCCCCACGGGCTCGGAGCAGGGGCCAGAGCCGGGGGTCGGGCACGGCCCCGCGGGGGCTGCCCCCGTCCGGTACCTCCCGCCGCACCGCGGAGGCCCCGAGCGGCGCGCACCGGCCCCGGCTCCCCGGCCCCGCGCTGCCGAGGGCTGCGGGAGGGCACAGCGCGGGGACCGAGGGGCCGCGATCGCTCCGGTCCCCGCGCGGGAGCTGCCCCGTCCCGCCGGGGTCTTCCCGCCGTGGCGCTGCCCAAGGGAAGGGGCTCCTTCCCCCGAGGAGTTCGGCAGAACGGGAGCTGCCGGCGTCTTGTCCCGCTCTACGCGAGCTTCAGCCGCTGTCCGTGAGCCCGATGCTGGAGGGGGTCCGTGTGGAGGCTGCGCCAGCCGGGGCCTGGCTCGCGGCTTTGTACGGAGGGAGCAGCGCTTTGTGCCTTCCATCCCCCCAGGTCCTGGCAGTGCGGCTGGAAATCACAGCCAGCCATTTGAAGTAGAATCATTGAGAAAGCAAAGGCTCCTGTAGTTACTGCTGCTGCTTTGCTGGCCACGCTGCAGGAAGATTTACCATAATAGCAAACTTTCATTCGCCAGAGACAAGCTGTCACAAAATGCAGTGAAAACAGAGACAATGAAGACAAAGCAAGTCTTAAGGAAGAGAAACTGAAATGTTTTGGCAGTGAAACTGGATTTATTAATGGACTGAGGGGCAGTTTGTTTCTGTGGAAATCACAGCCTCTTTTCATGTATAAATACCGGCGCTGCGCGTGGAGCGGGGATGAGGAACGCCCGCAGACACGGGGCAGGGCACGGGGCCATGAAGGCACCCTGTGGCTTCCAGCACTGCTTTGCTTTCTGCTGGGACACATCAGCCTGGGCCAGCGTGCACTTGGCAGAGCTGCCCCATGTCTTGGGGCCAAGTGCAGGCGGGGCTGGAGGTGTGTCCTGAGCACATCCAGCTGGTCAAACGAGAATTCAGGGCCCCCCACATCCATCCTATCATCACATACCAGACGAGACCTAAGACAAGACCAGACAAGACAGAGGGATAAGGCTGCCCTGGGATCCTGGTAGTGTAGCTCACCCAGTCTGACTCCTCATTATATGGGCCAGGAAACTATTGTCAGTCGATTCCACCTTCCGTGGGTATTGCTGCTGCATCTCTGTGCCTCCCAGCCTTGCCTTAAGCAGTGTGATGAGTAACTGTCACATGCTTGTTTCCTTCCACCCTCCCCAGGGAAAGAAGCTTGTGCTGCACTGTCGTATCTTGTAAAGCCCTGCAGGGCTTTTTGTCTTCTTGTATGTGTGTGTATCGCTCAGCTTTTCTATGGAGAAACGGCAAGAAAAGTTCATTGTGCTTGCGACTGTGGGTAAAGGAGTGCCTGGTGGCCGTCACTGTCACCTGGAACAAGCTGTTCGCCTGGACAACACCCTTTCTTGGGAAAGCTTTTCACTGTGTTTCTCAAAAGGAATTAGTGTTTTGCTTCCAACCAACGTTATTGTGACCCTGCTTCAGAGGAAGCAGGAAACTCTCTGTAGTGTATCATAGAAATCTAGAATGGTTTGTGTTGAAACGGAGCTCAAAGCTCATCCAGCTCCAGCCCCTGCCACGGGCAGGGACACCTTCCACTGGAGCAGCTTGCTCCAAGCCTCTGTGTCCAACCTGGCCTTGAACACTGCCGGGGATGGGGCAGCCACAGCTTCTCTGGGGACCCTGTGCCAGCGCCCCAGCGCCCTCACAGGGAAGAACTTGTGCCTCAGAGCTCATCTCAATCTCCCCTCAGGCAGGTTAAAGCCATTCCCAGTCTCTCTCAGCCTGGCTCCATGGCAGAGCTGCTGCAGCCCTCACAGCATCTCTGTGGCCTCCTCTGGACTCGCTTCAGCAGCTCCACTTCCCTCTTGTGCTGCTGCCCCAGAGCTGGATCAGTACTGCGGGGGGGGTGTGGGGTGTGTGTGTCTCAGAGCACAGCAGGAGGGGCAGAGTCCCCTCGCTAAGCTGCTGCTCACAGTCTGGGGGTGCAGCCCAGCACACGGGGGGGTTCTGGGCTCAAGCACACAGTGAAGCCAGGTCAGGGGGAGCTTCTCATCACCCAGCACCCCCAAGTCCTTCACCTCAGCGCTGCTCTCAATACATAAAATATGTATTAAATTCTATTAATATGTATCACAATGATCTATACATCTGTATATAATACTCCAGATCTCGGTAAACCTGCCAGCCACATGGGGCTTTCCTCGGGGAGGGGAAAGCAGCTGCGAGCGCCTTTTGCTTGGAGCCACTTGGGGCACTGTCAGTGCCGAGCCCAGGGCTCCATTTGGTGCAATGCACCTTTTGGCAGGCGCCACTTGCTGAATCCCGGCAACCTCCAGTCGCGGTGTAAACGTTCCGAGTAGGATGCAGAGAGAGACGTGCTGTGGCTGTCACCACGTCTGGTGAGGCGACAGATGGCTCTCGCATGTCTGCTCCTGAAAACACGTCTCCAGTGGCTAGACCCTCCCTTGCTAATCCATGCTCTCCGGGCTTCTAATTGCCATTAGGAATTAGCTTTCTTGTGTTGTGTTTGTGTTATTTCCCATACAAAGGAATTGGAAGACATCCTCGGGACCTGTAATAGGGAAATGTACTGGAGGAAGCCAACCTGTACTGAAGGACCCACAGCCTGAAACCTGGAGCCTGTGACATCTTGTTCTCATGCTTGCACAGAGTCTCAAAGTCTGGTCCTTGACAACCACTGCAACATCCTATTTCCACCGGTAAGCCAAAAACCTGGGATAGGAACAAGGGACACACTGTAATTTCTCATCAGGTCTTAAGGATCTTTTTGTCTGGCTTGTCAAATATGTGAAAGAGCTAGAAACATGCCAGGCAGAACTGCAGCGTGTTGCTGTTAACACTCAGCAGTGCCGTCATTCAGTCCCGATGGTGTGTGATTTGATGGTTTCCAGTGCAAGATGAAGAGGTGGCAAAGCAGTGGAGTTTGAACACACACAGCAGAAAAGATACAAATCAACAGCAATTAGGAAGGTTAAAAGGAAGAGAGAGAAAAAACCCAACCCAACAGCCAAATCCCCTTTCATGTGTCCAGCCTGTTTACATCCTGTGCTAGAATAACGCTGATCTGACTCACTGCTGCCATTAATGAAGTTTACACCTCTGGCTGAGCACATTAATTTATCTCAGCAAGCCAAAACTCATTATAAGAGCCCATAAATGCTATCAGATGAAAGCAGCATCCTTCAGCAATCTCGGGGATTAAAGCAAGGAGGCATTCAACTGACAAGTCTTCCGCTGGCAGGACTGCAGTCGGAGCACGTGTGGTGTGGGAAGCACAACACCCCAGTTACGGCTGCGGGTTTCTCTCTATGGAGAAAGTGATGTGGAGCCTCTGCAACACCCCTCTGGAGGTGAGCAGGCTCCCTTCTCCCCCACTCTTAGGGCACTTCTTAGGATTCATCGGGCCCAGCAGCAGCTGAAGGGACATGGGAGGGTCTGGGGGCCTCCAGAGGTTGGCTGCAGACCGATCACTGCGCAGGGACTGGCAGAGCCGAGGGCAAATAAAGAGGGTCAGGGTGGGAGGAGGGAAATGGCCGATTCCCTGATTCTGTCCCCTTGGGTGTGGAAACCTCCTCACCACACACATCCCCTCCCACTCTGCATCCGGCTCCTTGAAATGCAGCTTCCAGCCAGCACTGGCCTTGCCCCGGCCTTGCCCTGGGTGCAGGCAGTGCAGGATGTGCATGGTCCTGCCCATCGTGCCCCTTCAGCCAGCGCCAGCAGCTCCCAGCACCGTTGCTGTGGGTTACAGGGGAGCCTGACTGCTCCCTGGCTGAGGAGCTCAGAGGGAACAGCTTCTCCAGCAGTAGGAGTGATCTCCACCACCTCTGTGTTTGAAATCATTCGTCAAAATGAAGTATTTTCAGTTTTGCAGTTCTTTTTCACGCGGAGAGTGGTGGAGGGTGGGGAATGAACCAAAATGAACTCTCAGAACCTCAGCTTCGTTTCCATTTAATGTCACACATGAACTGCACATCACGAACACAAACTTTTCTTTTTAAGTCTTCCTTCCAGCAGGCCCAGCACAGTGCAGCAGCGGCAGGGGCTGGGTGGGGGTGAGGCTCCTGGGCTCTGCACCCCGCTGTGTCTCAGCATTACGCTTGCTTTTCCTTGCAGAGCAGCCCACATCCCTGGGGTGAGCCCAGGGAATGCCGTGTGTGTGGCACAGCCCTTGAGACACAGCAGTTCTCTGTGGTGCAGAGAAAACCATCTCCCCTTACAAGACATGCACTGTGTCCTATGGTTACCTCATCCCTGCAAGCTGCGATGGGCACACTGAGGGGAAGGTTGTACGTTTTCAGCAAGGGAAGACATGCTGGCCAAATGATCAGCTCCTCATGCGTGCACAGCATGGGGATGTGCTAAGCCTGTGATTTTGGGACTGCCATTGCCAGTAAATTATTGATGCTGCAGTGGAAGGTTGAAGTTAAGGAGAAGGATTCTCATTTCACGGGATTTCTGAAAGGACTGCGGTGGAAAAGGTGCCTGCCTTCAGAGGAGGACATGGTGGGATGCTCTTCTGCGCACACCAGGAAACCGGCCTCATGCCAGCTGTACTGCTTGCTTGTGCTGCACATCCTCATCCTCTGCAGCTTGGGTTTGTGCGGGGAAGATGCTGAAGCCCCCTCAGCAGTGTTCTTTGTGGGAATGAGACGCTGTGCTGGAAGGGTTTCTTCAGTCTGCTGTCATCATGAGGACTCATGTTCACTGAGCATCAGTTACCACTTGGCAATCACCTCCATTGTCTCTGTGATCAAAACAGCGGCGCAGGGAACTGTGGCTGTGAGTGGCAGGTACATTTGAGGGGTTGTGTCACATCTCTTCTACCTGCTGCTCTACCTGTCAAATCTAAATGTAATTTACTGTGATACAGACACTGTGTCATCCAGGAGGCACAGCATTCTTGTATGTGTGATGCAGCTGGGAGATCTCATCTGCGTGCATCCCAATGCTGCCAACACAGGTGAGGCAAAGGCAGAACAAAGGCAGGAGGACTCTTCCTCTTGAGTTCCCACAACCCAGATAGACGGATCAAGGCACTTTTAGCCCCCAGCCCAGGGGGGCCAGGCTGCCTTGACAGGCAAGGGGAGGCTTTTGTGGGTTTGGCCCTGCTGGGGTCCATTCTGAATGAAGCCCTGTGGCAAAGGCCAAGCTCCCTTAGGCAGCTGCCTGTGGACCCACCACGGCTTTGGTATCTCCTGCCTGTTCCTTGTTCGGTTGCTTGAGAGCAGAGGAGAGGGACCGTTAGAGCCCTGCATGAAAATAAAGGGAGGCGGAACAAAGCCGCAGGCAGGGTGGCCGGCACGGGGTAAGTCCCGCTGCCGGAGGCTCCCCTGTGTCAGGTTAAAGCCATTCCCCTTGTCCTGTCCCTACAGGCCCTTGGCCAAAGCCCCTCTCCAGGTCTCCTGCAGCCCCTTTAGGCACTGGAGCTGCTCTGAGGTCTCCCCTTCAGGAGCCTTCTCTTCTCCAGGCTGCCCCAGCCCAGCTCTCTCAGCCTGGCCCCAGAGCAGAGCTGCCCCAGCCCTCGCAGCATCTCCGTGGCCCCCTCTGGACTCGCTCCAACAGCTCCACATCCTTTGTATCTGTCCGAGCTCCTTGAGCTCTATTTCAGAGCTCTACTCCTCCCTCTTGTCCGTGAGCAGCGCGTTCCTCGTTTCCACTACCCGCAGCCATTTCAGGGCTACCAGAAGAGATGTTTCTTAACCCTCCGCCCCAGTGACAGCAGTTACAGTAATTGCAGCATCTCTGCCAGATGCCGCTCCAGCTGAACGGATGTCCCGGGGGAACCCAGCCCTTCGGCTGCTCCACCAGCGCAACCGCACGCTCCGCCCCGCCCCGCCCCGCCCTCGGCCGGGCCCCGGCTTTTCGCTGCCCGCCGCCGCCCCGCTCCTACATCCGCTCCCGCAGCTCCGCTTCGCCATGTCCGCCGAACAGGCCCCCGCCGCCGCTGCCGCCGCCGCCGCCCCCGAGGCGGCCCCCGGCCCCGAGCCGCCCGCGGGCGGCGATGAAGCGGCCGAGCACCGGGCGCTGGTGCTGACGGGCTTCGGCGGCTACGAGAAGCTGAAGGTGCAGTCGCGGCGCAGCAGCGGTCCGGGGCCGGGAGAGGTCTCGGTGCGCGTCCACGCCTGCGGCCTCAACTTCTCGGACCTGCTGGCGAGGCAGGGGCTGTACGACCGCCTGCCCCCGCCGCCCGTCTGCCTCGGCTTGGAGTGCGCCGGCGTCGTCCGCGCCCTCGGCGACGGCGTCCGCGACCGGCAGGTGAGGGCGGGGCGGCTCCGTTGGGTCGGGCCCGGTTGGGTTCGGTTCGGTTCGGTTCTGTTGGGCTCGCACCGCCGCACTGCAGTGACCCCACCCCGCAGGTGCGGCCCCGCCCGGCCCCGGTGGCCCCGCGAGGTCCCGGTCCCCGCGGTCCCGGCCCGACCGGCGGGGGTGGGGGCGCGGTTCCCCGCCCGCAGCCCCCGACGCAGTCCCGCCCGCGCAGCCCCGGCAGCAGACAAAGCCCCGGCACAAAGGGCGGGGAGCCTGAAGGGAGTTGGAGGGGGCTTTGGCCAAGGGCTGTAGGGACGGGACAGGGGAATGGCTTTAACCTGACACGGGGGAGACTGAGATGAGCTCTGAGGCAGAAGCTGTTCCCTGTGAGGGTGCTGAGGCGCTGGCACAGGGTGCCCAGAGAAGCTGTGGCTGCCCCATCCCTGGCAGTGTTCAAGGCCAGGTTGGACACAGGGGCTTGGAGCACTGCTCTATGGAAGGTGTCCCTGCCCCTGGCAGGGGCTGGAGCTGGAGGAGCTTTAAAGGTCCCTTCCAACCCAAACCTTTCCGTGACTCTCTGTACAAAATGCTCTTGTTGGTGGCAAGCACTGGTGGGATGTTCAACTAAAGTGGGACTGTGCCATTCCTGAACGCATTTGCGAGCGTCGTTTTAAACTCCCATGAATGTGGAAGGAAACCTCGAGTTGCTGCAGGGCTGTCAAGAGCCATCTGAGCACGCTGAGGTGCAGGCAGGAGCGGGTTGGTTGATCTTGGTGCTGGGTTTGTGGTCTGCAAGGCTCTGGCTGTCGCATTTCCAGCGCCTCAGGGGACAGGAGAGTTGGCGCTGCACATCCCGATCCTTTGGGTCTCAGAGCCCTTGCAGTTGTGGTGCTTTAAAACAATTCTGGGGTGCATAGGGTGGAAAATGAAGTGACTCAAAAATCCCCGGTGCTCAAAGGCGATTCCCTTCCCTCCAGGAAAACATCTTGATTGACTGAAGTGGAAATACCAGACCCACATGCTGAGGAGCCTTTCTGCTCGCTGCTATGGCTCTGTCTCTTGGGTGCTTGCTGTGTTTTGCTGTATCTTTCCTGTCTCAGAGCGAGCAGATATTTCTTGCCCAGTGGCATTAAGAGCAGAGTTTTGGGGATGCCTCAGAGTTCAGGCTTGAGGTTTAGACCTGGAAGGTTTTTCTAAGCTTGGATATGCTTTTTGCAGGGTTCTTCCTGTTAAGCATTGCCTCAAACCTCCTGCCTGTAGGCAGAATGGCCCTTTACGAGGGGCAGCAGTGCTGTTTCAGTGCTCAGACTCCTGCTCCCAGCTTGGGCTGGGAGGGCAGGACACAGGCCCTATCTCTCTGACCTCCTCAGGGGTCTGTTGGTACGTGCGTGTCCATGGCGGAAGGTGCCTTGGACTTGGTGCCCACTGAGTGGATCAGGGGCTGCTGCAGTTCCCGCAGACACGTGTGTGCCTGGCTCTGCTGTCTGATGGCTTCTGCAAGCCTGGGCTTGTTTCAGACCTCCTTGTCCCCTGATTGTAGGTTGGTGATAAGGTAATGATCCTGGCTAAGTCAGGGCTCTGGCAAGAAGTGGTGAACGTTCCAGCCCGTCAGACTTTCCTGATGCCCGCGGGGATGAGCTTCGAGGAAGCCGCTGCTCTTCCTGTCAACTACATCACTGCCTACATGATCCTGTTCGACTTTGGAAACCTGAGACCCAACCAAAGTGTCCTCATCCACATGGCTGCAGGTAAATAGTCCTTGCCAGCCCATGCTAAGACTCTTGGCTTCAGTGCGCAGCCTCTGAACGGGTACCATGGGGAGGAAGCGATCAGAACAGGGAGGGACTGAGCCCGTTTCCCAGCCGTGGGGTCAGTCTCCACCAGTGTGTCGCAGGCATCAGGTTGTTCCTTCCCCCCCACTGCTGTGCCATCAGTACAAGCAGGGATAATTTACTTCCCCAGGGCTTTTGTGCCTGCTGGGGATGTTTGCCTCTAAGTCTTTCTGCCTGCTGGTTCTCAGGTGGCGTGGGAACTGCTGCCATCCAGCTGTGCAAGACTGTGGAAAACGTCACCATTTTTGGCACAGCATCTGCCTCCAAGCACGACGCGCTCCGGAGCAGCGGTGTCGCTCACCCCATTGACTACAGAACGATGGATTACGCAGAGGAGGTCCGGAAAATCTCTCCCAAAGGTACCGGGTGCTGGAGGACTCGTACACCTGTCCTGCGTGTTCTCAAGTGCAAAGAAGCTCCTGGTTACTCTTGATTCCTTCTAGGTGTTGACATTGTCCTGGACCCCCTGGGAGGATCTGATACGTCCAAAGCGTTTAACCTCTTGAAGCCGATGGGCAAACTCATCACTTACGGTGAGTGTGAGCAGAGTGTGCCCCAACCCCTGCTCCTGCGCCAGGGGGAGTGTGTGATGGCAGCGTGCATGTGGATCTGCATGGGATGCTCCGTGCCTGTTGCTCACTGCTGTGTGTGTACTGCTGCTATTTCACAAAGGTCTAAAGACCTTTAGACCTTTCCTAAAGGACACTTTGCCTGAGGGGAGTGAGGTTTGTGCTGTGTTCCCAGAACTTTGCTCACAGGCTTGGAGGCTCTTCCCTCCCGTGGTGAGATATCTCTCCAAGTATGAGCCAGTGCCTGCAGGGGAAGCTGGAATGTCCTCATAAGGAATGCTGGCACAGCTGCTTTGTCCGGGCTGACTTAATGCACAGCACTAATAGAGCCTTGCTTTTCTGCTAGAGGATGTGTGGGTGATGAGGTTTGAGGCTACTGAATACTTATCTCTCCATTCCCCAAGCCTGGAACACTGTGATTTTGTCCCCTGGACAAAGCCCTCACACAACCCCCAGTGGGATTCCAGACACATGCACCAGTGTACGGCTTCTGCTGTCCCCGCTGCTGCAGCGTGTGGCTCCCCTGAGGAAGCCTGGCTGTAGAGGGGAGTGCTGTCCTGCCAGCCTGGCTGGATGGGGCTTGTAGCCCTCCCTTGCCTCTGCAGTCCCGCTGTGCTGCTGCTGCCCTCCCAAGAGAGGAGTTGTTCTGTATTTTGGTCATATATGGGTGCCTATGGTCCAAGTTCTGCGTGCCCTGAGGCCGAGGCAGGTACCTGCTTCCATGGAAGGTCAAATGGGCTGATGCTGATGATGATGGCTGATCCAGTTCTTGCCTCTGTCCTCCATCACTCTGATTAGCTGTTGCCCTGCATATAGTCTGAGCTGTTCCATGGGATGCCTGCTGTCTCTCGGGTTGCGGTCATTCCAGCTCATCTATGGCTTCCTGTCTTTTTAGGGGTAGCAAACCTGCTCACTGGGCAGAAGAGGAGCCTTGTGGCTATGGCTAAAACCTGGTGGAACCAGTTCAGCATCAATGCCTTGCAGCTCCTACATCATAACAAGGCTGTGTGTGGCTATTACCTTGGCTCCATGGACGAGGAATTTGAGCTCATTGGACATGTTCTGTCCAAGCTGGATAACCTTTACAGTCAAGGCAAAATCAAGCCCAAAATAGACTCTGTATGGCCTTTTGATCAGGTGAGTATGAGTTAACGTGTGGGTTGCAGCACCCAGAAATTACTGTGTGAAGTGTATTCTGCACAGTGAGCTCTGGTTCAGTGTGGACACCTTGCTTATGGGGGCTCAACTGTTGCAGATGGTTAATAACCATCTGTTCTCAGGTATTCGGTGCTTTTTTCCTCTTAAGATGTTAAGGGGGAGTCAAGGGGCTGGGCTCTTTGCTCCAGAGCACAGAGCTGGGCAGCACCAGACAGCATCCCTATGGAATAGAGCAGGTGCTCAGTTGTGCTCCATGCACAGCAGCAGCCCACAGAGGGTCTCTGTTATGCATCAGACTGGAAACTGCCCGGAGTTTGCAGCCTGTAATGGAGCAGACAGCTGGGAATGCTGCCACTGCCCTTCCACCAGGGAGACAGAGCCTGGGCAGTGAAGCAGAATGAGGATGTTGGGAGTGGCAGTGTTCAGCAGCTCTGCTCTGCGCTGTTGCATCCATGTGTCCAGGCGGATTCTCCTCTTGGGAATCCTTTGCTGGGGTAGGACTTAGTACCGATCAGTTGGTGTTCACGCCCATAGCCTGGTGCAAGGGCTTAAGGAAAACAGAGGAATCCAGGCCTGGCCCAGGTGCTGTTTTGCTTAAAAAGAATAACAATAGACCCCTGTGTGTGTTTGTTCTGGGGGGGTGATGGTAGAAGCGCTCTCCTGGCTGTTGGCTGGGTTTCTGCCGTGCTCCCCTCTGGGAAGGAAGCTGTGGAGACGCGCGCTTCGCTCTTCGTGGTTTGCAGAGCATCCTTCTGCGAGTTGGTCTGTGTGAATCCATGAGGACAGTTTCTCACTCAGATGGGGATTCCTCATGTCCCTACACTGGGGCAGCGGCCCACCTCTGTCCAAAATGCTTCTGTGCAGAGATGGTCTCTGGATGGTTCCTGGACCAGTCTGAGTGGACCAGGCACCCAGGAAGGGCCAGTGCATGGGGGGTGTGCGTCTCACAGGGTTCCTGTTGCTTCCAGGTGGCAGATGCTATGAGGCAGATGCAAGAGAAGAAGAATGTTGGAAAGGTCATCCTGGTTCCTGAAGCACCCAAGGAAGAATCCAAAAAAGAAGAGAACTGAGGAGAAGAGATGGGTGCAGATTGTGAATTCATGGGTTAACTCCTTGATCTCTTTGGGACCTGGAAATGGACAGATCAGTAGCTTCCATCTTCACCAGAACATCGTGGTTAACGCTCAGCTGAGGTTTGCATGCTTTCGTTGTGACTGACCCCTTTGCCCTCGCTGTCTGGTTTGAAGCCTGCTTATTTCGTACACTTTACTCATCCCTTGTTTCTCTACTGAGTTTCCAAATTAACCTCCTTTTTCCCTGGCAGTGCAGCTGAAGCTTCCAGCAGTTGGTGGCTAACAACTGCACAGCCCATCACCGTGGAGTCAAGGTATTAAATGCTGTAGGAACTGCCAAGTGTCTCCACAGAACCTGGTCCTGCGGATGCACTTCGCTGGCAGGAGATGGGGCCAGACTTGGGAAGCTTCCTCCACAGCCAGAGCAAAAGCAGAGCTGGCCCAGTTTCATTCTAGCACTGGCCGCTCTTCTCTTTATACTAACCACACTCTTCCCTCTGCTTTGGTAGGCCTCTAACACCAGTTAGTTCTTAACAGGCCGCGTTGTCTTTGCCTTCTGAATGACCATCCTGGCATTTTGGAGTCTAGAGCATCTTGCGCTTCATTTGCAGTCACTTCTCTGCGCAGTCAGCAAATAACCTGTCAGGCTGCTCTGTGTCTGAGCACAGAAGAAAAGTTCCACGTGGGTAACTTGATCTTGTCCATTTTCTGATTCCAAACTGTATAGGGAGATCGAAATTGTGTCTGATTTTTAGAGACCATAAGGACTCAACTGTGTCTCAAACGACTGGAACGATTGATGTTGGCTCTGCTTTATTAATGTTGGGCTCCGAGCTGGTATTATTAAGGCTAAAGTTCACCCTCGTGTTTGTGTTTCCAAGGGCTGCAGTGTTGAAACAGACTTTAGCGGGATGGGAATAAAATAAGCCTGTTAATGCTCGCTTTTCGTTGTGCGCTGGGGAGGGGCTGCAGTTTGGGAGTAACTTGCAAGAACCAGTCCTGTAAGCGCTTCCCAGGGGCCTGGGCTGGCTCTTCTCTGGCCTGCTGCTCAGTGGAGCCATTGCCAGGTTATTGCTGTAGATGGTAAACAGCGCAGCTCTGCCAAGCCTCTTGGCCTGGGCATCTTGAGCAGTTGAAATAGTGCTTTCCATCCTCTTCTTGCTAGCTCGATAGGTATCCACTCGAACCAGCTCCCAGCTCGTGATTCAGCGCTGCAGCAGGGCTTGACTCTTCCCCTCTGAAACTGCAAGTCATGGGGCTCTTGGGCTCTCTTCCAACACTGAGGGCTCAGGAGCTGCCTGGGATGCTCCTCCCAGGCCAGAACTCCAGTTTCTCCTTTCTTTCTTCCGTGCATTTGGAAATGGAGCTGTGCAGAGCCCCAGGCCCGGTCCTTCGAGCACTTATCCCGGGTGGTGCTTCCTCTTCCTGCTGGATCCCATTGTCAGCCCGGAGCAGCCTGAGATGCAGTTTGTGCCTGCTTTGAGGCTGTGCTGTGTTCTGTGGGTGCTGCAGGCTTTTAGGCTTCATTTTGGATTTGAAAAGGTAAACCTGAGGGCACCAAGAAGAGCTGCCTATTGTGGCAGAGCCACAGGGAGTCCTGCTTACCCGAAGCCCGAGGAGGGGGTGAAGGACCCCATATGCTAAAGAGCAGCACTGTGCAGGGCTGGGGTTCCTGTGCAGGTGAGGAGGGTCCAGCTCTACCCTCCAGCAGGGCTCCTGTCCGTCAGTGTTTTATTGCAGGTGCTTAGACCCTAGTTCTTTAGCAGAGCATAGGCACAGCCTCTGGGGGCCCTGCCCTGGCTCTGCTGCTGCTGAGCCAATACATGGAGACCGAATGAAAGCTGCTGTTCAGTTCAAGCTCCATCACCTGCAGATTTAGGGTATCGCATGGATTTGTCACTACACTTCTGACTCGGGAGTTCATCCTTAAGGTTTAGGCCACTGCTCCAAAATGTGCAGCCACTCACCTACCAAAGGGAGGGCTTTGATCTTGAGGAGCTTCCTTGGATGAGTCCTGACCCTGGGGAAGAGTCCTCCGTTGCAGGCTCACTGCTCCAAGCAGGGCCAACTCGGAATGCTTCTCTGCAGGGCTCCATTTGCACCCCAGCGAAATCTGATCTGTGGTACCCCCCCTTACCTGAGGACCCCAACTTCCTCACTTTGTACATGCTGCCCACCATCATGGGGGCGTGACAGGAGCTGTGGTGGGAAGGCTTCGTGGGGTTTGTTTGGCCTCTGCCGTGGTGGGGGCATCTGGCACTTGAAGTGTTAAACCAACCCCATTCCCTCGGAGCTGGGAGGAGGCTGGAGCCTGTCACAGACCCTTCTCAGTCCATCTCTTGCACTTACAGTGAACTTCACAAACATGGTCTAAGGAAACTCACAAGCACAACTTTGAACCTTTCTGAATCCAAAATCTTGCTGCTGCTCCTTTCAACCTGCCCTCTCATGCCAATTCAGATTCAGTCCAACAGTGTCTAATGCTGCTTTACCAGGTCTGACAACAGGAGGACTGTCTATAGTGCTAGAATGGGAAGTCTGGACCTGTTCCTCTCAGAAACTGATCTTCACCTTGATGAAGGAGCGGTGTGTTCGCACACAGCACAGCCCTGCACACCTTCAGGTCCTGCGCACTTGGAAAGGGGAGCGCTATCCAACTGTCTGTCCCAGTAACATCCTCTCCTTGCTTTACTCTCGGCCAAGCGTGTGCTCAGTGCCTTACTTGGATGCTCTTGGATCAGGCAGCATAGAAAGGCTCTCACAGTCTGTCCCTCCCGATGCAGCTTCCCATAGGACGCCTCTGCCGTGCTGCCTTGTGCTACACCTCAGAAAACAGTATCTCGGTGCCTTCTTCTGCATGCCTGTAAGGACTGGGAAGTCACTGGAGCCTTTTCCATTCTGGCCTTTCAAAATATTGCCAAAACCCTGCTCTGACTTTCGCTCGCTCTGTTTTGTGAACACTAGTGATGTAGTCTGACTTGCCGTGGATAAGGCGCTCCCTTTCCGTGGGTTACAGCCTTTCCAGGCTGTGCTTCTGTGCTCCCCTGTCCAGAAGAGCTCTGTCGAGCCCTTGTCTCCCGCAGGGCAGCTGCTCAGCTTTAGCCAGTCCTCGAGCGAGGCTTTATCTGCTGCCTTGGAATCAGTTCCAGCTCCTGACTCCCTTCCTGTGGCTGCTCATTTGTTCTCCCTCCACATTCTTGAAGCCCTTATCAGGGCCAGAGTGCTGAGCAGTTACTATTGGTTAGTGTTTAGCACTGTCTGTTTTATGTCCCTTGGTAGCAACAGAGTTTTCTACAGAAAGCCAAGATTAAGTGTAACCTTGCTCTCCGCATCCTCACTCACACTGCTTCCCTCTGTGGGTTGGGGTTGGTTCTTCATAGGTTGGGTTGGTTTGGGGTTTTTTACCTTATTTTTTAATGGACATTTTAAGGGGTAAGAAGTGTAGAACCCATGTACAACAACTCCAGGTGTCTTAATTCCAAGTTAACCAGCAGGTTTGTGTACTAAGGACCAAAGCAAAGACCAAACAAAACCCCAGGATGAGAATCATTCCACTCACTGTTGCTTAACTGTTTAGGGCAGAGTGAGGAAACAGGAGTTTCCTGTGCTCAACGGCAGGGTGCCATTCCCGCTCTAACAAGTGCCATTTAGTGTTTCTGTTGCTGATTGCCTGATCCAAAGGTTGTGATGCGGAGTCCAAGTGAGCCGCCCGTGGCAGGAGCAGCGTTCCTGCTGCCAGGCTGCTCAGCACAGGGGTGCCTGTGCAGTGCCACCTACTGCAGGCGCCTTCCCAGACTGGTCTGGGACAAAATGCAACCCCTTTGCTATCACCAGGCTGCTTCTGTCATGGTTTTGACTCTGGATGCTCTCAAGCTCATCTGTGTTGCAGCTTCTGTTTGCATCGAGGAGCATGACCCCTGCCAGATACTTTTGAGCTGGAGGAAGGAGTTTAGCTGTACCATTGTGGACAAGGGTGTTAAACTGGAGCTGGTTGACCAGGGAGAAGTAAGAAGCACTGCGGGCCTCAGGCTTTAACTGGTGCAGGATCCTGGCCCGCTTACAGCTGTCGGAAGTGTGAACCCACACTGTTGTCTAATGAAGGTTCTAGTGGGCCAAGCCCTGGTGATGGCAAAGCGGACTAGCGAGTATTACACGAGCGTGATGTGAAATGCATTAGACTGAGCCTCTCACACCATCCAGTCTGGTCTGTGCTGTCCGAGTTGTGTTGCTTTGGAGTGTGACATGAGTGAAACTCATCCTACAGCCACATGCAAATCTCTGTATTCCGCTTTGTGCGTGTAACCAAGTTGGACAGAAAGCAAGTGTGCCAATGCTGTTTACATGACTATGCTGTGTAATGCTCTTCTGTCTGATGTTACCATATGCCTTATGTGTTTCAGATGTTAATTAAAAGCATAACAACCCACCCTCCCTGTGGTCCGCTGCTCAATCTGCTGTTGGAATGAACCCTCTGCCCCAGCTCTGCCTCTTCCTTCCCCAGGCAGGCAGCGGGTGGACACAGGCAGTTCACTTCCCAAGGGAGAGATCATGCTTCTCCTCTCAAGGACTGCTCACTGTGTACTCCATTGTTGCAGTGATGCTCCAGTGCCCTGTTCTAGAGGGCAGCTGGTTTTGTGTAGCAAGCCATTAGCTGCTCTCTGCTCTTTACTTCGCGTCTGGGTGGCTTTGTAGCCAGATTGAAGTAGGTGCCTGGGGTGATAACAAAGCATGACCGACCACTAAAAATGTAGGGATAGACGTTGTTTATTGCGTTCCTCCAGGTCCAGGCAGGAACAGTCTGTATGGTCCCAGGGAGGCAGCTCTCACGTGTGCTCCCCCAGCAGAGCAGTGGGGTTCCTGCTGGCCCCAGGGCAGGGCTGGAGCTCAGCGCTGGCAGCTCTAGGTCTGAACCATCTGCCCCAGCTGAGGCAAGCTCTTGCCCCGGTTTGGTTCGGTTTGGGTCGTGCTGCTGAAATCCACCTCAGGGCTCAGCCTGAGGCAAGCTGCATAACTGCCTGCTGAGGATGCGCATCCCGGACCTGCAGGGGAGCCCTGATCCATGCGGAAGCTGGGGATGGAGGTGCTGCTGTCACTAACCTGATTCCTGGCTGCCTCCGGGGCCACAGGAGCTGCTTGGACAAACACTCGCTTTCTCTTGAGCTGCCTGTGTTAAGCTGCACTTGTTTCAGCTGGAGAGGAAGGTGAAGCAAGGCAGGAGCTGTGGCTGCTGCAGGGAGGCTTATGCAATGCCCAGTTTCTTCAGTACAGTGCAAACCTCACGCAGATACAGAGCATCCGGATAACCATTCCTGTGGGGCAGAGAGGGAAGTGGTGTGAGTCCTGCTGATGGTGCTAAAACCACCTTCCGGCACTTTCCTATTCCTTCCAGTACAGGAAGAGGGGAGCACAGACTATTTTATCCCATGCATTCAGCGGGGCTGGGAGTGGAAGTCACAGCTTGCACCCAGGGCTGGCTGCAGACACGGGGAAAGGCAGGGAAACTGTAAGTGAACAGGGCCCAGAATTCCATCCATAGGGAGCTGAGAGCTCTGGGATGGGTAAGGGCTTAGCTCCAGCTGGAGGGGGCCAGAGCTGGTCTGCCAGACCCTGCAAGCTGAAGCAGTCACCAACTGCTGCTGTGGGAGCCTGGAAGAGCCACTCACAGCAGGATGGGTTGAGCTGCAGCCCATGGTCCTCCCCCTTCAATTGCTACTAGAAAACCCCATCCCTGGAAACTTGGGATGAGCTGGGTCATACCTGGCTTTGCCTCCATCCCAGGAGGTTTTGTGTGGGATAAGGCCCCACGTCACTCTTTCCTTGCCATTGCAGGACTTGATGTGAAATGTCAGCCCACAATCAAATGCTTTCTTCAGAAGCACTGCTGTCTTCTGCCCTTCCCTGTTGTCCGGCAGGAAGGCGCAGAAATGCCCCCCTTTGTAAGGCCGTCCTGGGTGGGGGTCACCAACCTCGGAACAGGAAGAAAACGCTTTAAACAACCACCTGAGTGCTGTGCCTCAGGGCTGGCATCTGACATCCTCGCCAGCTTGTGGCCCCATGGCCTGCTGGTGCCTCGGGACTAAAAGCAGAGGTCACAGCAAGCTGCTCCCAAACCTGGAGCAGAGCAGCAGTTCAACCCCTCTGCTGCCTTGCATGTGGGGCATGGAGCTGGAGCTGCCCTCCTCCCCCTGCCACACAGCCCCTCACTCCCACCCCGGCCCCACTGCACGTCCTGCATGCAGAACCCACTGCATGTCCTGCAGTGGGCTGGGGAAGCCCCAGAGGTGGTACCTACCCCTTGCACACCATCAGGGATGATGTAGACAACCTGGAGGGTTGGGTCTCGGTAGTAGCCCGGCAGACTCTGAGACAAGGAGGAGATCTGGAACTTCCCTGGGATCCTGCACCCCGGGGCAAGCGTGGCGATGCTGCAGCAGGGCGGCTGCGTGCTGTCCCCTGAGAAGCACGTCCTGCACAGCGAGTGACCGCAGTGCGCCGGGCAGGTCACGGCTGAGCCATGGCAGGCATCGCACCGGCCCACAGTGGTCGTGCTGCTTTCCTGCCCCGGGCTGGGGCCTCTTGTCTGCCCTTCCTGCACACTGCTCCTGCCTGCGGGCAGCGGAGCCCTGTCCGGGGCCAGGGCTGCAGCCTCCGTGGGCCTGCAGAGCCGGGCGGGCAGGGAGTGAGGAGCCCCGTCCGCTGCAGGCGCTGGGGAGCGCAGCCATCCCATCGCCTCGCCATGGCCTCCTCTGCTCTTGTCTCTTGCAAACGGGAACCTGTCCTTCCAAACCTGCCTCGGCCATGCCGCTGTCTGGCTCCCCCACAGGCAGTTTGGTCTTCAGCTGCTCCTGGGACTCCTTCAGACCTGTGGGACTTGACTTATCCACCACACCAGGGCTCAGAAGGTCGTCTCCCCCTTGCTTCAGTCCCAGAATCAACACAGTCATTGGCTTCCTCCTGCCCCGGTGTCTGCTTGAGCCCCCAAAGGCTCGGGGACCTCTTAGCCCGGAGCACATCTGCGAGCTCTGCTTTATCACTACTGGTCAGGTCCTGCAGGTCCATCTGTAGGGACCTGAGGCTACCAGAAAGGGCTGCACCCAGCGCCGTATCCTGGCTCCTGCTTGGCTGGACAGCACTAGGGTACCCTGTACTCTCTGGTCCCGGAGACTTCAGGGCAGGGAGCCTACTGGAAGAAAACACTTGGAAGGCCTCAGTGACTCCTGGCAGCATCTCCCTGGGGCAGGCAAGATACAGGTTGTCCTTGTCTTTGCTGAATCCAACCTGGAAGGAGTTTCCTCGCAAGAGGCTGCACAGTTCACTCAGGGCACTGTCATCTGGGCCATCAACAGCAAGCTCTGCATAGCTCATACTCTGACACACAAGGTCAGGACACTTCTGCACGAGAGTTTCCACTTTCCATTTCGCTTGGAAAAGCTTCTCCCTGTCCTCCGCCTGTAGCGACAGCACAGTGCAGTCCCCAGCACGATGCTCCGAGAGCTGCACCCCCCCATCGCTGCACAGCTCAGCAACAGCAGCGCGGTGAACGTCCTTCAGGTAAGACCACTGCAGAGAGTCCAGGCTCATTTCTTCACTCACCCTTCCGCCCCCACTGCCTGTATCCTGCCGCTTCTCACTTCCCTTTGATCTTGGCAGGGAGAAGCTGTTGGAACGTTGCAGAAGAGGCTTGGATTCAGAGGGTTTAGAGGTCCTTGTTATGTCAAAGGCACTAGATGTGCTTGCAAGTGAGTAGTGCTTGATGGGACCTGAGCCTTCAGAGTCTCTGTTTTCTTTGCCCCCAGAGGCAGACAGAGCCTTGTGTCTTGTGAGCCTGGCACCTCCTTTCATCTGGTCCCATTCTTTGGGCTCCTTCTGCTGAGACTCTGCTGCTGAGCCCAAAGCCACACCTGCTGTAGAGACACCAGGCTGGTACCGCTGGGTCGGGGCTGTGGGGTCACTTGGACTTAGAGCATCTGGTTGGGGGGGGTGTTTTCCAGAAGGACAGTGCCTGCCCCACTGGGGGGGGGTCCTGAGCCCTCTCAGCTTTCAGGGTGCTGAAGCTGGCAGGCAGCTTGAGCTCACCTCTCAGCTTTGGCCTGCCTGGGCTGAGCCGGGAGGCTGAGGTGCCAGCAGGCTCCTTGGGCTTGTGCAGTGTATTCTCTGTGGTGTGGGAGGCTGTTCGCTGTGAGGGCAGGGAGCTGCTGACCATGGCTTGTGCGGCGCCTCTTCTGGCACTGAAATCCTGAGCATACTGCTTGGCCTCGGACACATCAACGAGGTTTCCAATCAGATAAAGCTGCTTCACATCCTCATGGCAGAGCAACTGGGGGTACAGCTTCTGCAGCTCCTGTGTCAGAGCCCTGAGAGCCTGGCTGTCCAGACCCAGTCCTCCCTTGGTGATCTTCTCCTTGCGCAAGCTCACCTCCAGCTGCTGGTAAAGCTTCTGCAGGGCCAGGCGGGCCTCTTGCAAGGCAACCATGTCCCCAGCCATCCCTGCAGCTGGTTGGAAGTACAGCATGGCAATGCCATCGTTGCTGACATCCACCACGTCCACACGATGCTGCTGTAGCATGCCTTGGTACTCGGCAGCACAGAACCTCTGCATGTACAAGTAAATGTCTGAGTCCATCACTAGGGAAAAGTCCTCCAGGTGTTCCACAGCTTTCCCACCCACAGGTTCCAAAGGCAACGGAGTTGCATCTGCCTCTTCACATGCCTGGTCCCAGTTTGGGTGCTGTGCTGCATCTTGTGCTGACTCAGCAGACTCAGGCTCTTGCTGGGGATCAGGCATTCTGGTCTCTTTGGCCACATGGCTGGAATCTGGCAGGAGGATCTCTCCAGCAGCTTGGCTCTTGAGGTTCAGGCTGCCCAGCAGGTCTCTGCTGAAGGCCTGCAGCTCAGTGAAAGGCCCCTTGACTGTGCAGTGGGCATTCTTGGAGTCAAAGTGGAGCTGCACATTGCTGTAGCCTTTATACAAGTTCCTCAGGAGGGCTTTGCCAGTGGGAAGCTTGCCATAGTCAACTATCATGGAAGCATATATGAAGATCTGCAAGTAGATAGCAAAGGAGTGAGAGAAGGATGAATAATACCCCCCTCCGAGGCAAGGGGGAGGCAGATGCACCCAGTGCTTTCCACAGCCCGTGTTATTATGGCAGAAAGACGACATGACCCAACACCTCTCAGCGTCCTGCTTTCACAGGAGGTGGGAGCCAGCACAGGCAGGACTGCGAGCCCCCGCCAGCCCAAGCAGCTCTTGGACCTTGTACACACGGTCAAAAGCTCTCTGCAAGCAAGGAACACGAGGGCCAAATCAATTGCAGAGAGCTGCAGCTCCACGTCTACACACTGAGAGCTCTGCACGCAGCTCAAGCCCAAGAAATCCATTGTCCCTCCTGCGTCTGGAATGCAGTTGCTCTCCTGCTCTCCCAGAGCTTCAGCTGCAGACTTTCAAGCACCAGGGCCTTGCAGAAAGGTCTGCAGTGCCAGGTTAACCCCCATGCCCTTGTTGTCAGCGCTCAGACACAAAGACACAAGATGTGGCTACTGCCGTACTCTGCTGAAACTGCAGGAAGAGGAAAGAACTCCCCAGCGCCTCCTAACACCAGCACGTCTCCAAAGCTGCCCTGAGCAGGACACAGGAACAATACGCTGCGTGTCCAGCTAATGACACGCAAGCGCACTGACAGGATCCCCCGCTTGTCACCGGATGGGCTAGGGAGAAGCACCCCTTCCCTCTAGTCTGACTGTTCTTCCTCACTTTAACAGGCACAAACACCACTGAGCGTGTGCCTGGCCTGTCCCACTGTCCCTGTGGTACCAGCATGGAAAAGATTCCTCCTTTGAATAGGAATAAAAGTGGATTTGCCTTAAGTCTAATGAAGGTTAAAGGAGAGTGCGAGGTCTCCCTTTCCTGAGCACAGGCCCAGCGGCAGCGGGAATGCCACGGCCGCCTCTGTTCCGCACTACCTCATCGGGGCTCAGCTCCGCGGTGTGCGCTGTCACTTCCAGCAGGTATTTCTCCCCTCCGATGGACAAGACGTGATTCTTTACCTCCAGGATCCTCTGGGCCACTGGGTGGGAAAAGCACCAGCATCAGCGCGGCCCCGCGCCGAGGGACAGCAGCACCGCCGCTGCCCGGACCACACGGGGCATGGGGGTCCGGGAGCGGGCGGAGCCCACGGGCCGGTCCCTCGAGGGGCCGTTACCTTCCGGCGTCTCGAAGGTGATGAGGGCGCAAGCCTGGCGCCCGTCCCGCAGCACCCGCACGTCGGCGATCTCGCCGCCGCCGTTGCGGGAGCGCAGGAAGTGGATGGTCAGCTTGTCGGCCACCCTGTCGGGGGGCAGGTCTGCGGGGAGGCCCCCCACCCGCACCGTGCGGCCCGCCATGCCCGCAGCCCCGGCCGCAGCTCCCCCTGCACCGCGGAGCTTGACCCCGGCCCCGCTCCGGCTCCGGCCCCGCCGCTGCCGGGAAACGAAAGCGAAACCTCCCCCGACCCCGCCCCGAGCCCGCACCTCCCGTCCGGCCCCAGCACCACAGACACACCGCTCCCTGCACACGGTTTAATTGCCGCGGCCCCGCCGCACCGGGACGCTACTCCGCGTCCTCCGTGAATACGGCCACCCCGTGGCGGCCCGCAGGGACGTAACCGATGGAGTCCACCTCCCCCCCGCCGCGGCTGGGCTTCTGGAAGTGGATCTCCAGCGTGTCCCTCATAGGCTCCTCGCTCAGCACGTCCGGGATCCCCGAGAGCAGGACGGTCCGGGGACAGCGGGAGGGCTGGAGCTGGGCAGAGCGGGGTGAAGAGCGGGGCTTCAGGAGCCCCCCGCTCTGCCTGGCACTGGGCTGGCACCAGGGCTCCTGCTCTTACCTGCAGGTTAGAGACCTCTCCCCTCATGCACGGGGATATTTTGAGCTCGTATGTTTGTTCCCACAAGGGCACCTGAATGCGTCCTCTCTCGATCAGCAGCTCTGCCACTGCCGGGGGGGGAGGAAAGCCCTGAATCACTCAAAGCCCCGCTGAGCTGCTGGGGAGGTAACAGCCCTGGCACAGACACTGAGGCTGGCACTGCCCAACCTCAGCTCACCTGCACCAGCGACCTCAGGAGGGACAGGGGAGCCGGAGCTCGCTCTGCCTTCCCAGCTCCCCGGACACGGCTCCATCTGCTCCCAGGAGATGACCCGTGCTCAACCCTTGCCCACGCACCTCCGTCCTCTGCAAAGGTCATCACCACCTGGCCAGAGTTGTCCAGGAGCTCCGTGCTCTCCACCTCACCACCCCCATTCCTTGTCTTGCTGAAGAAGATCTCCAACTTGTCCAGCAATGCCTCCTCAGTGGTGTCCAGGCTGGGCAGGTCAGACAGGATGATGCTCCTACTGCTCTGAGTGAGCCTGATCTGCGGGTAGCCCGTAGTGGTCAGTGCCAGTGTCAAGGCTGTGACACTGACACGCTGGGCTGGTACTGAGGAGCCGGCAGAGGCACAGCAGTGACAGGGCAGAGCTCAACGCAGAGCTGCAGGCCCTTGGGCCCTACCTCCAGGGCAGATGGCAGCAGTATATCCACCGGCGCTGCCTGCACCCTGCGCTCTGCACTGGTCGAGCTCCTCCAGCTCCTCCCAACAGGTCAGGTCCACCAGGTGCTCCTTTGCCTCTATGATCCTCTGGGCCACTGCAAGCACGGAGAGCCCCCGGCACAGGGGATTGATGTCTGCCTCGAGCATTCCGTAGGCTGGGATATGGGGCAGCACTGTGGGGAGGGGGCAAAACCCCCCCAGTGCTGGCAGAGGGGACAGAGCGCCAAAGCCTGGCCCAGGGAAGGGAAGCAAGGCAGGCTCCAAAGTCGAGTAACTACAACACTGAGCTCTGGTGGGACTCTTCTCCCTCTTACCCTCTGCCTTCTCAAAGGTGATGAGAGCTGAGCCCCCCTGCAACGGGTAGTGGACCACTGGGGTAAGCGTCAGCTTGTTCTCATCCTTGTTTGTCACAAGTCCCTTAAATGCCATCTTCTTCTCTGGCAAGGCAGGCAGCAGCGTCTAGGTTTGAGCACACAGACAGCACCTGGAGAAGACTGGATCCTACACAGGGCCTGTCCCTGCCAATCCAGGCTTAGAAACAAGCTCATGGCTCGAATTCATAGAATGGTTTGGATTGGAAGGGACCTGAAAACTCCTCCAGCTCCAACCCCTGCCATGGGCATGGACACCTTCTACAAGAACAGGTTGCTCCAAGCCTGTCCAACCTGGCCTTGAACACTGCCAGGGATGGGGCAGCCACAGCTTCTCTGGGCACCCTGTGCCAGCGCCTCAGCACCCTCACAGGGAAGAGCTTCTGCCTTATTTCTAACCTGAACTTGCCCTGTTTACGTTTAAACCCATCACCCCTTGTCCTATAAACAGCTAAAAGTGCTTCAGCAGAGTCTCTCCCAGGGTCCAGCTGTGCCTGAAGTCCCAAAGCCATGAGTGGACCCCCTAGTTCTGTCACGGGAGCTGGCAGGAGCCGTGCCAGTCCTCATATGGTGCCCAGCATCATTCACCTGCAGCCTCTCCAGCCCCATGCCAGCAGACGCGGGTGCCCACACACACAGTTACCGTCTCTTGATGCTTCCAGAACAACTTCTGCCTTTTGTCTTCCAGTGTCTTCTTCAGCATCTGATGCTTCTGAATCAGTGCGTTCTTCATCTCCCTTGCTAGTAAAATGTTGCCCTGCAAGGGAGGAAAGAGCAGCAAGGGAACCACCCAGACACACTTGCTGCCCTTAAGCACAGCCCTATGCTTGGACACAGCTCCACTTGCACTGATTTTCTGCTCTTGACTGCCTGCAGCCCTACCCTGGCTCCTCACATTCCGTCACAGCCCTCCACTGAGTGGCACAGCCCTCATGTGATGCCCTGTGGAACCTCCACCGGGTCCAGAGCAAAGCGACCTCAGAGCCGTGTGCCCAGTGATGTGTCCCCTCCACCCAGCTGCCACCTTTCCAAGCCCGAGCTGGGTCCGGTCACCAACCTGGAGGCAGATCTCTTCTTCTCCGTTTAAATACATCTGCTGCTTCAAGTTTTCGTAAAGACGTTCTCTCTCCTCCCTCAGCTCTCGCGTCCTTTGCTCTGCAGCTGCTGTGGCCATCTGTAGCTCCCCATGCTCTTGCTCCAGAGCGCTACAAAGCTCCTGTAAGAGGTACCGTCGGAGAGACTGCAGCACCCCGCGGCTGCCCGGCCCCAGCCCCGCCTCCCTTAACCCCCTTCCCCGCCACTCCCGACCCATAGCCCCGGCTCGCAGCCTGCCCCGGGCGGACCCGGCTCCCCGGGACGCACCTTACAGCGCTCTATCTCCTGCCGGACTTGCTCGGGGGTGAGGGCCAAGGAGCCGGTGCCCGGGCCCGTGGGGCAAGGCAGCTGCACGAAGGAGTCCTAAAGGCAAGAGAGGTCTCAGGGGAGGGGGCCCTGCGCCCCACTCCGCGCCGAGCCCCGCGGCTCAGCCCCCACCTCCTCCGCTTCCATCGCCGGGACCGGGGCCCTTCAGTTTCGCTTTCGCACCCCGCCCCGCCTTTCCGCTCCTCCCCACCGCCCGCCCTCGCCTTCGCGGTGGAACGGACTCGCTTCCCGCAGCAGCCCCGCGGGCTGCCTCCCCCCTCCCTTGCGGCAAACGGCACCCATGGAGCCAGCCCAAACCTTGACACCCACTGCCACATCACCACGTGGCGTCCGCCGAGCCGCAGGCACCGGAAGCCGTCCGTCCCGCGCCCTCATCCGGATTCACACCATTTTGGGCACCGGGGACTCCCAGAAGGGGCACAGCATTGCTCGCCCCTGGGCGGGAGGAGGGGAGAGCAGAGCCACCCCAGCAGAGTCCCACACCCTCCACAGACACCCTAAAGGCTCCAAAGCTCTCCCTAACCCCAGAGCAGGAGGATCTTCTATGATGGGGCTACAGAACTGATGGACAGGGATAGAGCAGTTGACTTCATCTACCTGGACCTGTGCAAAGTGTCCTTGTCTCTAAGTTGGAGAGACACCAATTTCATAGACGGACCATTCAGTGGATAAAGACCTGGCTGGATGGCCGCAACACAAACAGTTGTGGTCAATGGCTCAATGTCCAGCTGGAGACCAGTAACAAGTGGTGTCCCTCAGGGACTGGTGTTGGGACCGGTCTTGTTCAACATCTTTGTTGGTGACATGGACAATGGGATTGAGTGCGCCCGCAGCAAGTTTGTCGATGACACCAAGCTGTGTGGTTCGGTTGATACACTGGAGGGAAGGAATGCCATCCAGAGGGACCTTGACATGCTTGTGAGGTGGGCTGATGCCAACCTGACGAAGTTTAACCATGCCAAGTGCAAGGTCCTGCACCTGGGTCGGAGCAATGCCAGGCACAGCTTCAGGTTGGGCAAAGATTCAGAGCAACCCTGCGGAGGACTTGGGGCTGTTGCTCGATGAGAAACTGAACATGAGGGGGCTGCAGTGTGCGCTCCCAGCCCAGAAACCAACTGTATCCTGGGCTGCATCGACAGGAGCGTGACCAGCAGGTCGAGGGAGGTGATCCTGCCCCTCTACTCTGCTCTGCGAGACCTCACTTGGAGTATTGTGTGCAGTTCTGGTGTCCTCAATGTAAAAAGGACATGGAACTGTTGGAACAAGTCCAGAGGAGGGCCACGAGGATGATCAGGGGACTGGAGCACCTCCCGTATAAAGATAGGCTGAGAAAGTTGGGGCTGCTCAGCCTGGAGAAGAGGAGGCTGCGTGGAGACCTCAGAGCCTTCCAGTATCTGAAGGGGGCTATAGGGATGATGGGGAGGGACTCTTCATGAGGGACTGTAGTGATAGGACAAGGGGTAACGGGTTCAAACTGAAACAGGGGAAGTTCAGATTGGATATAAGGAAGAAGTTCTTTACCGTGAGGGTGGTGAGGCACTGGAATGGGTTGCTCAGCGAAGTTGTGAATGCTCCATCCCTTGTGGTGTTCAAGGCCAGGTTGCACAGAGCCTTGGGAGATGTGGTTTAGTGGGAGGCATTCCTGCCCATGGCAGGAGGGGTGGAACTGGATGATCTTGAGGTCCTTTCCAACCCTGACTATTCTATGATCGGCACTGCAGAGGAAAAGGCCCAACACTGCCACTTCTTTTATACAACAAAACAAAATGGGTTTTAATAAACATTTATTGATGCAACCTGGTTACACCTTTAGAACCGCAGCTTCTGGAAGAACCACTTGTTCTTGCCTGTCTTGTACCTGAAAGAGGAAGACACAGAGGTCGGAAAACACTCCCATACTTACACTCGAGCGGTCCCCAGCTCCCAAGGCTCCCCCAGGGACAATGCAGCCCATGTCCTCCACCAGGCTGCAGCCAGAGCTGCTGCGCACACCCCAACTCCCATGGGAAGAGGTCAGCTCCCAGCTCTGTTCTCATCCTCATGAAGGGTGCCCACACTCTGGCAGGTCCCCCTAAAGACAAGTGTGCCGCTCCTGCTGCTGAAGGAGCCTCTGAACAGAAACTGAGGAGAAGCAGCATCAACTCAAACGCTCCTGGGCCAAGCCCTGGGACACCAGCACTACAAAGACACCATCATCTGAAGGCTCTGCTGGTGCTGGCACAAGGCCGCAGCACTGCCCCAAACACCAGCGAAGTGTTCCCTGCCCCAATGCAGCAGCTCCCAGGCAGACACCCCACAAGCTCACGGAGAAGGACACCCTCAACCCAAAATATATCCAAGGAAGCTGAAGCAGGTGTCCAAGCTGCGACTGGCAACGCCAAGCCCTCACGCTAGGGCTGGAGGTGACACCATGAAAAGATGAACTTCCAACTTACCTCTCCTCAAACTTCACCTTGGCTTCACGTCTTGCTTTGCGCTTTAGGGCAGGGTCCCTGAACACATCCTTGTTGACCACTGTTTTGTCCAATGGAATATCGACGGAATACCTGGATGAGAAAGCAGCAATGCCGGGAAAAGCCATGGCACAGGGCACAGAAGTGAACACAGCCAAACCGGGCAGCGCAGGGACAAGAGCTGGGATGAGCAACCACAGCTCCTAAAACCTCTCAGGTCAGGGAATCACCAAACCACCCGAGCATGGAATTCAGGCTGGAATGCGGCGCTGTGGGGGGGGGCAGGCAGCTCCATCTGAGCTCGAAGGGGATGGGAAGAAACATGTCCAGACCATGACAGCTCTGCCGGCAGCCTGGACCCCCACGGCTGCCTCAAAGGCACATCCACCAACACCCGTGAATAAGAGGACAGTGAGCGCGGCTGAGGAAGGAACCAGCTGCTTTATTTTGGATGATCAGCAATGCTTCCCCTCAGCATCACAGCCCCAGACCCTGTTCTGGCAGAGGGTGCGCCCCACTTTCATTTTCATCCAGTCACAGAATGAAAAGCCTTTAACAGCTCCAGCGTACATTGGAGGGAACGCAGGAGAACAGCGACTGCTGGGGGCAGCCGAGGCTCCTCCAGCCCCGCGGCCGCACTCACCGGGTGGGCATCAGGTGGTTGTAGTTGTAAACCTTGACGAAGGATTTGATCTTGGACCTCTTTGCGATCTTCTTCTTGCCCATGGCGGCTGTCACCTTCCGCGGGTAGCGGTCGATGCCCGCCACCAACGCGTGGCTGTACGGCCGGTCCGAAGTGCCATCGTCGATGTTCTGCAACACACCGAGCGCAGCCGGCGATGGCACCGCGGAGCTCCGGCTGCGGGGCCGCCTCCCGGACCAGACGGCGGCACCGCTCCGGGCTCTCTCCCGCCCCGCGCTCACCTTCACGATAACGGCCTTGCGCCCCGAGTAGCGGCCGGCCAGCACCAGCACCACCTTCCCCGGCTTCATGAACTTGCCCATCCCTGCGGAGACACCGTGCGGGAGTCACGGCCGGGCCCGCGCCGCCCCCGGCCGCCCCCTGCCGCGGATGGCGGCGGATGCCGCGCCCGGACCCGCACTCACCGACGGTCCCGCAGCGATGGCGCCCAGGCCGGAAGAGACAGCGGCGGCCGCACCTCCCACTTTCCACCGTGCGTCACCTCCGCTTCCTTTAGGAACGGCTCCAGCCGGCGATGCCGCCGTTGCCGGGCAACAGACGGCGGCACCGGTCCCCGCTCGCTCCCCCCACCCCGTTCCGGTGACCCTCCGGTCCCGGTGGCCGCGGTAACGGGGGGGTGGTGGTGTGTGTTTAATCACCGCCCCAGCACCGAGTCCCCGCTCCCGCTATTAACGCCGCAGAGCCCACGAGCCCGCACCCCCCCGCGACGGCCGGCGAGGGACACACAACACGGGCACCGGGTTCTCGCACACGGACTCTTGCTAAAGCGGTTTAATGCACCCCCAGGAAACAGCGGGCCGCCGGTGCGTGCGCAAAAGCTCGGGAAGAGGGGCTCCGGTAGCACGGCGCAGACAAACTGGAGGAGCCGCAGGGCCCCCCCAGCACTGCCCCTATTTTCTCCCCCGTTCACAGCAGGGAGGGCTCAGCCTGCCTCGGTCTGTGCGACAGGAGACTTGTAGGGCCGCACGTAGAGCAGAGGGGCCAAGCTGCAGCTCCGCAGCCCCTGCGGCCGCTGCCAGCCCCACACACTGAACACACCAACAAAGCGGTTTTGCTCTTCAGGGCTGCATAAAAGGGGCAGGGTGAGGTGCTGTACAGCAGCAACCTTGTAAACACATAGATTTCCAGCACTGAGACGCCGTAAGGTTTCCCTAAAAGCAAGTATCAATTTCAAAGAGCCAAACTTGGTCTTAAAAAAGCCAGGCTTTGAGCCCAGCAGCTGCCCTGCTTGTGGAAAAGGGATGATCTACAATAAAAATACATCAAAAAGCATCTTTGATGTTTTTCAGCTGCCGGACAGCCAGGTCTACTGGGAGGTTGAATTTCAAGTTGCTTAGGCGACTGAGAACGTTGAGCGCGCTCTCAAAGCCTGTGTTTGCCATGTAGCTCCACGGCTGGTAGTGGGCCTGGACCAGAGCTCCAGATTTGCAGATGAGATTCACCCAGGAGACCAGGCGCTGCTCGTTCAGTGCCATACACACCAGCGCCTTCAGCTCCGAGTCCGCGCTGCGCTTGAAGGGGTCATGCTCCGTGAGGACGGTGTGAATCGCTGTCAGCAGGCTCTGTTTGGGTGTCACAGCCATGCCTCCTGTCACAGGCAAGGCAAAGGACTGGGAGAGTTTGCGAGCCGGGGATTCCACAAAGGCTTGTCCGTTCTTCGCATTGTAATACTTGACAAAGAGCTCCCAGGGGTGCATGGTCTGCGGCGAGGAGGAGAACGCAGGAATCAAGCACGCGATGGGTGCCAATACCAGGCTCATGCCTTGGGAAGAGGCGTAGAGCCCATGAGCCATCAGGTCTCGCAAAGCGATGGTCAGCTCCTTCCGCACAGCCAGAGTCAGCTCATCCCTGCCTCCTAACGGAATGTCCTGCAGGTCGGAGGAACTGATAACATGGTCTTCCTGCTGGTACTTCATAGCCAGCTGCCTCACCCGCTCTACCGACAGCTCCAGTTTCTTGATCAAGGGGGAATAGTCCTTGTTGGCTTGGTCCTTCTGCCAGAGGGTGTGAGGAATCTGACCCGTAGCACAACCAAACTGACTGACAGCAAATATCTGCAGCACAGCAAGCATGCGACGCATGAGGTGCAGGCCTGTTTCTCTCATCTTTCTGGCATCTTCTGGGTTCACTGATCAGGTTATAAAAGAGAAAAATAATGTTTATCACCAAGGAGTCAACAGCTCTGCTCTGTCAGGCACACAAAGGCAGTACAAATGTCTGCTCCTCCTCCATCACAAGTCCTCCTCCTTGGGGGCTTTTGGCACTAGGACTGATGCTACTCCTTCTAGTTTCAAAGCACTGAATCCCACCAGAAAAGCAAACATTGGCATAGCCTTTTCTCAACAATGAGGTCATCTGACAGAGAGGAAATCCTGCAGCAGGTTTCCCAGTGAGGAAAGACCACTCTGTAGACATAACCATATCACACGGATAATTAGGAGATACCAAAACCTTTGCTGATGGAATCACTGTTTTCAAGCAGCGCCTTGCCTCAGCAGGCTGAGATGCAGTGCTTACTCCTGAGGTCACCATTAAATTCAATTTGTAGGAGCAGCCACACTGGGTAAGACCCAAATTCCATCCGGGCCAGTACTCCATCTCTGACACGTCACTAAAGGTAAAGGTATTGCAGGATTTCTCTAGTACACTATTCTAGCCCCGCTAAATTCATGTGTAAGTAGCCAAGTCTCAAATTATATAAAGAGCACTGGATCTATCCAGCTCAGTGTATCCACTCACAGAGCTAAGAGCTCGAAGAGCATTAATTACAGTGCTGCCCAATGGTGCATACATGACAACAGCTCTGTCTGCTTCAAAAGCCCCCTTTCTTCCTGATCTCCACTGAGGACCAATCCCACCCTCTGTGCCACATGTTCAGGTTCTCTGATGGTTCCAGGGAGCCCATGGAGGAAGGGAATGGAACACAGGCTTTCTGCCAGTGGGAGCAGAAAAGCACAGATGCCAACTGCCAGGAAAACAGCAAAGCAGCCTGGCATGGCTGGCTGCTGGGTCCTGCTTGTGAACCTCATGTGAGTGCTGGCAAGAGCCATGCCAGGAGCTCCAAGCCACACAGTGCCCACCTCTGTTTCCAGGAGGATGTGTATTTGATTTGTGGGAGCCACCACCATCTTTTCTGCCTACACATTCACAGTGTCCATCTTCTGCCTTACCAGAGCTTCCAACTTCATCTAGAATGAGAATTTCACACTATCAGCTCACATTTGTAAATTCAAGCTGCAGATTCCAAATATTAAGGACAACATTCCTTATACCTCTCTGCACCTTTCTGGTCAGTCTCCTTCTTCCTACCATCACTTCAGAGACTTGTACTTCCCTGTGACCCAAAAACTCCTTCTGCATCCTCTGACATCGATGACTTCCCCCCCCCCCATGACTTTCTCAGGGAATTATAAGCAATTCAGTGTCTGCCCATCTAAAAACTCAGCACTGACCCTGAATGAAGTTGATGAACATTTCAAGGTCCCTTATCTGTGTCTTCAGCTGCTCCACCAGCTGCTCCTTCACCCTGGCTGGATTAACGATCTGTGCTATGGCAGCATCCACTCGCTGTCGCAATTCCTCTGGAGAGAGCGTTGCAATATCCTCACTCAAGTCCATGTCCAGCTTCTTTATCAACTCGTTTATAATCATCTGCAAAACACGTTAGCAGCACGATCTGTGTGGTGCTGCCACCCACGAGCTCCACAACCCTCCCTGACCCATTTGTTGCCTTGATGGAGAGGGGCTTTGGACAAGGGCCTGTAGGGACAGGACAAGGGGGAATGGCTTTAACTGCCAGAGGGGAGACTGAGATGAGCTCTTGGGCAGAAGCTCTTCCCTGGGAGGGTGCTGAGGCGCTGGCACAGGGTGCCCAGAGAAGCTGTGGCTGCCCCATGCCTGGCAGGGTTCCAGGCCAGGTTGGATGGGGCTTGGAGCAAGCTGCTCTGGTGGAAGGTGTCCCTGCCCAGTGGCAGGGGTTGGGACTGGATGAGCTATAAGGTCTCTTCAACCCCAAACCAGTCTGGGATTCTATGATACTGATACTTTACTACAGCTCCTGGTTAGAAATAAGCACCCACCAGCTCCTACAGCATGTACAAGGCTCCCAAATGCCTGGGAGTCCACATGCCTTACCCGTTGTCTTTCCATAACCACAGACTGTGGCAGGGAATCGTAGCTGCCCTCTTGGTAAGCAAACGTCTCCAGGTCATCCAGCTGCGTCTTGAGCTGCAATATCAGCTCCCTCTGCTTCTCCTTCTGCACCTCCGTCTGCTCCTGCTTCTCTCGCTCGCTCTGAGAAAGAGGGACCAGCAAACGGAACTGATGCATTGACACGCCAAGGCCCAGGGCCCAGGACCGCGGCGCTTCCCTCAGCTCCGGCCCGAGCGCAGGACGCGCCTGCCCGCGGCGGGGGGCAGCGGGGCTGCACTCACCGGGGCTCCGCCGAGGCCGAGCGGCGCGGGGCAGCCGCGGAAGGCGAAGTCCTCCAGGTCCCGGAGCAGACGGCGCTGCTCGCCCGGCCCGGCCCGCGCCACCTGCCGCAGCCGGAACTGCACCTGCGCGAAGTGCGAGGCGAGCGCCAGCAGCGCCCCGTGAAGCCGCCGCCGCTCCGCCCGCAGCCGCGGCACCGACTGCGGCGACCCTCCCTCCTCCTCCTCCTCTTCCTCCTCCTCCGCCTCCTCCTCCGCCGCCGCCGCTGACACGGCGCCCACCGGCGCCCATCGCTCCCCCGGGCCCAGCGCGCCGCCCTCCGCCTCCATGGCTGCCGCTACCGGCGCCGCCGTTCCGCCGCCATCTTGCCGCTGCGGCGCGGGGCTGGGCGGGGCGGGGCCTGCCGGGGGCGGGGCGGGGCCAGCGCGCCCCCCCGCGGTCCGGGGGTCCCTCCCGGAGGGCCCCGCGACCGCCGCGTTCGCGGCCCGAAATAGCGCGGGGCGGAGCGGACAGGGCCATGGCGCGGTGAGTGCTGCCCCGGGGGACGGGACGGGACGGGACGGCACGGGACGGGACGGGACCGGACCGGACCGGACCGGACCGGACGGGCAGTGCTCGATGGCGGTGTCGGGCACCCACACAGGGCGCGTATCCCGAGGCACCACCGTGCTCGACCCCTCAGCCCTGGGCAGGGGGGGAGCGGCGCCGGGAACGGCAGCGGGGAGCGAGGGCAGGGGCCGGCGGGCTGCCCGTGTGCGGCGTCAGAGCGGAGCGCTGCGGGCCGGCGGCCGCTGCCCGGTCCGGTGCCCCCCTCGTGGTGGGCAAAGCGCGTGTCTGGGGCACCCTCCGTGTCCCCATCCCCACCCGGTGCCGGGTGAGCACCATGGCAGCAGGCGCTGCTCTGCTCTTTGCCAAGGCAACCCGCAAAGACGCTGTGGTACGACCGCCCGCGGTACGTCTACCTGGAGTTCTGCGTCGAGGACAGCAGGGATGTGGAGGTGGTCATTGAGGAGCAGCGGCTGGTGTTCAGGTGAGCGGCCCTGTGCTGGGATGTGTCCCTTGGCTCGGGGTGGTGTGGATGCAGGGGGGCTCTGAAGGGCCTGTCTGGCCTCACCCTCCTAAGCCAGGCTGTTACGGTGTTTTGGCAGTTGCAAAAATGCAGACGGTGTAGAGTTCTACAATGAGATCGACCTGTATGCCAGGGTCAACTCCAAGGTGAGGCTTCCCTCCAGGAACATCTTCTCGGACAGCCTGCATTAGGCTCAGAGTTAAACCCAACCTTGAGCAATGCCGCTTAACGTTGAGTCCTGCTCGTTCCCAAAAAGCCTGAGTGGTTTTCGCACCAACCCCGGAGCCTTGAGCCTGGACCTGGCACTCATGGTGCTGCCTTGGGCCAGAAAACCTGTCTCTGTGGTTCTGTGTCCCCCCCCACAGCCTGCATGTTCCTGAGTTTAATCCTGTGCGTGGCTGCAGTGGATTACAGATAGGAATGAGGGATCCCCGGTGTCTTGGCAGGACTCACGGGAGAAGCGCTCTGACCGCTCCATCACATGCTTTATGAGAAAATGGAAGGAGAAAGTGGCCTGGCCCCGCATCACCAAGGAGAACATCAAGGTGCGTGTGGTGCCTGGCATGCCAGGACCAGCCTCAGCGCTTGCGCTGTCCCCACGCAGCACCTCGCGGCTCCTGCAGACCAGCCTGCCCTGGGACAGAAACCAAAGGCCCCACACAGGGACCCCAAAGGGAGCTCAGCCTCACGGGTACCGTCAGTCCGCAGACTTGGGCCCTGCAGGAAGGATGCGGAACCCCCTTCCCTCAATGCAGGCAGTCAGGAGGGGCACGCTCCCCTCCCTGCCCTTCCCCAGCCCACCCCATGCGCCAGTAGCCCCACAGAGCAACCCCCAGGCTGTGAGGGGTGCTGCCAGGTCCCCTCCCTCAGGGGATGCTCCCTCTGCCCGCAGCCAGCCTGGCTCTCGGTGGACTTTGACAACTGGAGAGACTGGGAAGGGGATGAGGAGTTGGAGAGAGCCATGATGGAGGAGTATGCAGAGGTGAGCCTGGCTACGAGGTCCCGGGGCGTCTGTGGGTGAGGGCGATGGCGGAGCTGGGCATTCAGGGGCCGCTGGTTTCCCATACAGCTCCTGGAGAAGGTGACGGACAAAGGCCCCCCCCCAGCCATGGATGACCTGGATGTAAGTACTGCCCACGCGCCAGTGATGGGTCCAGCAGCGGCTCAAGGCTCTGCTCGGGCAGCCCGTCCCGGAGCCCACCGGGGACACGCTCCCGGGGCTGCCCAACCGGTGCCGGCGGCTGCTGCTTCCCTGGCGCCTCCCTCCTCTCTCCCGCAGGACGAGCTCTGAAGCTCAGGCCCCGGGCACGCCGAGGGAGGCCCCCCCCCCCCGGTGCGCCGGCAGCGCGCACGGACGAGCAGCGCGGGCAGGGCTGTCGGGGAAGCAGTGCCCCTGCCGAGCGCGGCGGACCCCGACCCAGGGCGGCGGGAGCCGTCCGCGCTCCCCGTGCAGTTACAATAAACGTGAGCTGCTGCCGCCGCCGTTTGCCGTCCGCTCCTCGTGTCGCGCCCCCGAGACCGGCGGCATCGGGAGCGCGCACCCGCAGGCACCGCCTACCCGCGACCGCCATCCCCGTGCCCCTGCGCGGCCGCCATTGCCGTCGGCCCCGTCGTGCCCCCGCCGCCGCGATGGTGTTCCGGTGCCAGCGGGACAGCTGGGCCCGGCAGGTAGCGGCGGGGCCGGCGCGGGGCGGGCCGGGGCCGCGGGGCAGGCGCGGGCCCTCACGGCGCCGTCGACCCCGTTGCAGTTCGCCACCAGGGTGGTGTCGTGCCGGGCGGCGGAGCTGCGGCCCGAGGGCGGCGGGGAGCCGGTGCGCGGGTTCCAGGTGGTGCTGGAGGACACCATCCTCTTCCCCGAGGGCGGCGGGCAGGTAGGGGCCGGGCTGGGCCGGGCCGGGAGGGGAGCCGGGGCCGCGGCGCTGATCCCCGTGTCCGCAGCCGGATGACCGCGGGCTCATCGGCGATGTGCCGGTGCTGCGGGTGACGCGGCGGGGCCCCGAGGCCGTCCACTTCGTGCAGGCGGCGCTGGAGCCGGGCACCGAGGTGCTGCTGTCGGTGGACTGGGAGCGCCGCTTCGACCACATGCAGCAGCATTCAGGTGCGCGCCCGGGAACGCCTCTGCTGGGGCAGCGCTCAGCTCGGAGCCTGGCCAGGGGAGGGGGCAGCCCGGCGGCTCTGCCCGTCCCGGGCTCCCCCTGCACTGCGAGGGGGTCGGGAAGGAAACGTTCAGCCTGGCTTGAAGCGTGCTTTCTCCTTCTCCTGGGTCCGGTGGCGCTCACAGCTGTGGCTTGCACGTCTCTTGCAGGGCAGCATCTCATCACCGCAATCGCAGACCAGATGTTTGGATTCAAGACAACTTCTTGGTGAGCAGGGAAAAGGCTTCTTTTGCCCCCCAGTCTCACCTTGTTTGGCATGTGCCACCGTGCTGGGCTGTGGGGAGCTGAGCATGAATATATCAGTTTCCCATGGGCATTTCACATGGGCTCAGAGGGCCTGGAGGAGGTGACTGAGCCAGGGAGGAGCTTTGGGGAGAAGCTGTGCAGAGCATTTGCTCTGGCTCTGGGTGTTTGATGTGCACTGTGTGCTCTGTAAGTAGCAGAGGAGGGAATGCTTGTTTCAGTCGCATTTCCAGCAGTGGGATGGTGCTTAGTGCTGCCCAGAGGAACCTGCCGGCAGGTCTTAACTACAGCAGCAGATGTTCACTGGTGCAGGGAGCTGGGCCGCCAGCGAAGCGTCATTGAGCTGGACACCCCCTCCATGACAGCAGAGCAAATAGAGGCCCTGGAGAGGAGCGTGAATGAGAAAATCAGGGAGCGGGTGCCTGTGACAGTGAGGGAACTGGCTGCAGATGACCCTGACGTTGAAACAGTGAGTGGTGGGAGACAACTGATGGTATCTGTGGGGCCAAGATAACCACAGCATGGATGCCACCCTGGTGCCATTGTCCTCATGCTAGGTGCGAAGCCGTGGTTTGCCAGATGACCACGTGGGGCCAGTGCGAGTTGTTGACATCGAAGGCATAGACTCCAACATGTGCTGTGGGACCCACGTCTCCAACCTGAGTGACCTGCAGGTGCTGAGCTACTCGGGAGCACGTGGCAGTCCATGAGATCCACGGTCTGTTGGCATTGTCCCAGTGGTAGAGGGGGTAGCAGAAGCCCTGTGCTGGGTGAGCCCAACAGCACCATGCACAGGGCACAGTCTGCATCCACTCACTGAGATGAATGCAGGAACGGCCCCACCTGGCCTGGCCTGGTCTTTCTTCGTAGCAGAACTCAGCCCCCAGCTGCAGCAATGGGATTGTCTGAACTGCCAGTGCCCTGCAAAGGCATGTGCTGGATTGCCAGGGTGGCAGTGCCGTGCTGCCTTGCAGCCATTTGTTCTCTGCTTAAAGCACTGATATTTTTGAGTGCTTGTCATGAACGAGAGAGGAATCTCTTGCAGGGAGGTGGAGATGAAATTTTAGAGCTGCTTTTAAGTGTGTCTATCTTTTCGGTCTTTTGTGGGAGTCTGTATCTCACCAGAGACCTCCAGGTGCACTGCAGAGTGCAACCCAGGATGGGCAAATCATACTCATTCCACTGTGTCGCCATCCTTTGGGGGTTCTTTGTATGTTGACCTTATGGTTGATTTTACCTTGTGGTTGATATTACCTCGTGGCAGCCTTCCAGTATCTGAAGGGGGCCTATAGGGATACTGGGGAGGGACTCCTCATTAGGGACTGTAGTGACAGGACAAGGGGTAACGGGTTCAAACTTAAACAGGGGAAGTTTAGATTGGATATGAGGAAGAAGTTCTTTACTGTAAGGGTGGTGAGGCACTGGAATGGGTTGCCCAGGGAAGCTGTGAATGCTCCATCGCTGGCGGTGTTCAAGGCCGGGTTGGACAGAGCCTTGGGTGGCATGGTTTAGTGTGAGGTGTCCCTGCCCGTGGCAGGGGGTTGGAACTGGAGGATCTTGAGGTCCTTTCCAACCCTGACTATTCTATGATTCTATGATTCTATTTTAATCACTGGCAGAGAGTCAATACTCAACAACAAGGCATAACCTGGTAGGAACTGGCCTTCTGTGTGAGTACATGGAAAATACTGTTCTTTTCTGACCGGGGTGATTTTCTTTTTAAGGTTATTAAACTCCTCGGCACAGAAAAAGGGAAAAAGAACAAAACCAACTTGGTTTTCCTGGCAGGAAACAGAGTGCTGAAGTCACTTGAACAAAGTCACAGTACTGAGAAGGCTCTAACTTCACTGCTCAAGTAATACCCTTTCCGCTTCTGTTACTTCATCTTTACGATTCCTTCTGACAAATATCGCATAAGCCTCAGCAAATGTCTACGTGGTGCTTGTTTCTCTTGCTCCTTTAAGAAACCCTTTCCTCGTCCTCCAGAGCAGTGATCCCAGTTCCCCTTGTTCTTTCAGAAATGGACCAGGTGAGCACGTTGAGGCCGTGAAAAGACTGCAAAGCTCAGTGAAACTGCTGCAGAAGGTACAAGGGTGGCTGAGAAAGGCAGACTGGGGCTGCTGCCCTTTGAGCCAAGCGTTAGTCCTAACTGGGAATTGAACTGTGGATGTTAGGAGAGCTGCTCCAGCCTCTGGGAGCACAGGGGAGGGTTCGTGATTTTTCCATTGTAGCACAGTTTGTTTGCTTCTCGTGCAGAATAACTTGAACCTGCTTAGAGACATTGCTGTTCTGATAGCGCGGGACTTCAAGAGCAAGCCTGTTCCAAGTCAGCTCTTTGTGCTACACAGGTACAGGGTTGTTCAGGGAAAAGGGAGAAATGGCATCGTGGTGTCTTACGCGTGTTATGGCAGTTGCATCTCTCTGACACCTCGTCAGGCTTGTTTCTCAAGGAAGAATATAAACAAGGTGAATAGAGGATTAAACTGCCTCAGTCTGCTGGAAGGTTGTGTCATTGAAGGAACGTGTTAGTAATTGGGTCACTGAGTTCTGCTTTTGTAGCTAACAAATAACTGTCTGGTTTCTCTCTGCCATTGGTGTTTTCAGATAAAACTGAAGAGCTCTATTTCTTAAATACAAATAATTCCTAACACGTCCATAGGAATGCACAGTGAGGGTTTAGATATGCAGAAACCCCTTGGTCTCCATCCTAACAGCAGGAGGCCAAAACCCCAGGCCTGATCAGACCTTTGGTTTCTGCTTGATACTGTGCACTCTAGAGGGGATTTTTGCTTCTTTCTGAAGTGGTTTTTTTACCCATCCCTACAGGAAAGAGGGTGACTCTGAGTTTATGAACATCATCGCTAATGAGATTGGGACAGAGGTAAGTGACTGATGGAGACTCACCTCACCCCATGGGCTTTTCCATTCAAGCTGACGGGCTGACAGGGCTTCTGTTTGTCCCATAGTCCCAAGCAAGGCGTTTGTTTCCTTTCAAAAGTTACCTGAGATTATTGTCCCCATCAGCCTGGGTCTGCAGGGGAGTCCTCACCGGTCAGGAAACGCAACAGGGAAAATGCAGAGCACTGTAGAAGAGCCTGTGCCCAGAGAGCTGCACAGAACCTTACTGGAACAGGATAGGATGGAATATTGCGGTTGGAAAGGAATAGAATAGGCTGCTGCAGTTGGGAGGGATCTACAATCATCATCCAGTCCAACTGCCAGCTGTATCCTAACTTGGATATCCCCCATACCCATTCTGTCCCCCACTACATATGATTGAGGTTAAGGTTAAGAAACTCCCTCCATTTGACTTCCTTCATCTGGAGTCTCTGCCTCAGTAATGCACAGAGACTTCTGAATTATTGGCATGCATGGATGGGTCCTGAGGCCAGTGCCTCAGCCCTCCTCCAGACAAGGAGGGCACTGGGTATTCTGGAGCAGGATCCATCTCTCCATAGGAAACTCTGCTGTTCCTGACTGTGGGAGATGACAAAGAAGCAGGACTCTTTCTTCTGGCTGGACCAGTTGAAGCAGTTGAGAATTTAGGTCCCAGGTAACGTGTTCTGTGGGTTCTTTAAAATGAGTGAGAATCTGATGGTGCAGCATCATTGAGGCACGAATCTGTGCTTGCTCTCTGGCGCGGGATGGGCCAGGCCACTTTCTTCTGCAAGTGAGAAGGAGCCTGTACTGCTGTTACTGCAGGGTGGCAGAGCTGCTCGGGGGCAAAGGAGCTGGGAAGCGAGGCCGCTTTCAGGGCAAGGCCACCAGGATGAGTCGGCGAGGAGAAGTGGAAGCTCTGCTCCAGGAATTCACCAGCAGTGGGAGCCCTGAAGCGTGAGAAGGGTTCTCAAAGCCGGGCTGTCTTCCCTGCTTCCATCAGCTCCACCGCCTTCTCTCCCAGAGAATAAAGACATAAACCCAGCGGCCGGCGTTCGTGTGAGCTGGTGTGGCGCTCATGGAACGCTGGGGAAAGGGGATCTGCCCTCCACGCTGCGCTGCGAGGGATCTATTATATAGATCTATCTGTAGAGAACGGTGCATGTTCCCACCTCACGCCTCGCCTGGGCACAGACAAGCCTTTCCCTTTTTGGGGTGCAGTTGTTAATGGTCCGGTTTTGATCCTCACGAGTTTCTCGGGCTAATGCAGGTGTAAACTGCCTTGGGGATCTGGCAAAGCTGCTGTCCCTGTCCCCTCTGCCAGCCTGGGTCCTGGACCTGCTGCAATCTCGGCTGCGGGGCCTAAGGGGAGCTGTGGTGTCACAGCGTGGGAAGGCAGGATCAATGAATGGGGAATTTCCCCCCTCTTGCAGGAAATGGCAGGTTTGGTCCAGATGCTGGTAATTAATAGAGAAATAAAAGAAATCTCTATGCTAAGAGGTGTATCTATGATGAATACAGGAATATACGCCTCTTCCTGATGCCCCAAGGGCTGGAGCACCTCTACTATGGAGCCAGGCTGAGAGAGCTGGGCTGGTTCAGCCTGGAGAGGAGAAGGCTCCTTAAGGGGAGACCTTAGAGCAGTTCCAGTGCCTAAAGAGGCTGCAGGGAACCTGGAGAGGGGCTTTGGACAAGGGCCTGTAGGGACAGGACAGGGGAATGGCTTTAACTGCCAGAGGGGAGACTGAGATGAGCTCTTAGGCAGAAGCTGTTCCCTGTGAGGGTGCTGAGGCGCTGGCACAGGTGCCCAGAGAAGCTGTGGCTGCCCCATCCCTGGCAGTGTTCAAGGCCAGGTTGGACACAGGGGCTTGGAGCAACTGCTCCAGTGGGAGGTGTCCAACCCACACTGTTCGGTGACTCTGTGGTGGGTTTTGTGTGGGTTCTGCTGATTTGCCATCTGCTCAGAAGGACGGTGCTCTCTCGCCTCGTGGCTCTCCGTGCTTTGGCAGAGGGCTCCCATCAGAGGGCCTGGCAAGGGCTGCAAAGCCTCCACGCATCGGCCGCATGCAGTGGAGGCTGATCCAAGCCGCAGCAGGACCACGGGTGTTGCCAGGGCTCTGCTGGACACCATCTCCCACGGGCACTTGCAAGATCCGGGCAGGGCAAAGGGGCCGCAGCAGAGAGCGCTGTTGGTGCTTACAGCTGGGTATGGGGTAAGTGCTGCAGGAGCTGGCGCTTTGGGGGAGGCGCTGCATGTACGGTATCCAGGGGCTGAGCCAGCACTGACCACCCAGCACTGCCCCTCAGCCCTGGGGCTCAGCACAGCCCCAACTGAGCCGCTCGATCCCAGAGCTGTGCTTGTTTCCATAAGCAGTGAGGTGACACACGCCCGTCCCTGTTCCTCTACCCAGAACCCCTGGATAAACAGCACGAAAAGCAGCTCACCCCCACCTGCTGTGCTGCCTGCATCTGCCTGCACCCAGGGGGTGAACAGTGATGAGGACCAGGGAAACCCAGCACTGCCTTTCCCGGTGGTTTAATCCTTCTGTTGACACCAGCAGCAGTCCCACCACATCCGTGTGCCCTGGAGCCAGTCACCCATCCCGCCTCTCCAGCCAGCAACACGGGCAGCTAAACACACCTTCAGCTTTAATAACATACCTCTTGCTCCCAGACATATGTGTGGACAGATATGCATCCCGTATGTGTACACACATATGCATACGCGTACCCCGAGCTGCTTCACGCAACACCGAACACCACAGGGCTGGGGGGGCTCCCGCAAGCCAACGCTTTGTCTCCAAATCACCGTGCCTGCCTGTTCCTGTAACAGCCGCCTCGCCAGCAGCCCCTCAGCACCCATGGGTGAGCGCCCTGCTCCCACTGGTGCCATCTCCAGCCCCGCAGCACGGAGGTGGCGCGGCCCCATGAGCTGCAGCGGAGCACAGCGGTGTCCCCACACTGCACCAGGTCCTGGGTGTGAGAAGGGCGGCAGGAGAGCCCTGGGAGCGTGGGGCTCGCTGTGCCATCGGCTGGCCACAGACCACCCAAGCCTACGGCGTGACCAGCACTATGGGTCCATGCAGGAGCCGCCCGGCAGCGCCTTCGCAGTCTGCTCCCAGTGTGCAGTCAGTCTGTGCAGGATTAGAGGGGAGCAAACGGTGCTGGGTGCACCCATGGTCTGTGACTGCCCCTGAGCCCAGAGCCTGGGCGCACCGTTACCTGGAGGGCCGTTCCTATGCAGCCTTCTTGTCCCGTGTGGCCAGGAGCTGGGAGATGCAGTAGGGGACGAGGCCGACCGTGGCCAGCGGCACCGCTGCGCTCTTGCAGAACGAGAGGATGTAGAAGAGCAGCTGCATGTGGGAGGGCAGCTTGAAGGCATCAAAGAGGTGCAGGATGAGGAGGGAGGCAGCAGCGCAGCCCAGGCGGAACGGCAACCGCTGGCCCTGCTTCCCCCGGCAGCTCTCCAGGTACATGTGGGAGTTGAGGGCCAGCCCCAGCCCGAAGAGGATGCCCAGGTTACGAAGGAGGCTGGCGAAGGGGGTGGTGTCAATGTGGACCCACTCGGGGTGCTTGCACCATTTCTGTGCCTTTTCCAGGGTCCAGAGCAGGTCCACGCCAACCGCCCGCAGCAGCAGGTAGAAGCCCAGGGCGAAGCTGAAGAGGAAGAAGGTGATGCCCACGTAGCGGCGGAGACTGGCGTGGTAGATGCAGCCCACGTGCTGGAACGTCTTCGCCACGGCCATCCCTGCCGGTAAGGAAGCAGGAGAGGAGGCAGCGCCGATCAGTGAGGGATCCCTGCTCCTCAGGGTGCTGGAGCTGAGCAGGGGACACGTGATGGGGCTCCCCAATGCTCCCACACGGCGCTCACTGCCCTGGCAGCCACTGCTGCTCACAGAGGCTGGTTCTGTCCCTCACAGTAATGACCCTTTCACACCCAAGCCCATGGCTTGGGCCATGTTTGAGGTCCCCGAGAGCCCAGCAGTGCCCTGCCTGCCCCACTGGGACTCCTGCCTCGGATGGGCAGGGACAAAGGCACCTCCTGTAGAGCATCCTGCCCATGAGGAGGAGGGCAGTGACTGCAAAGCTCCAGAGGCAGCTTTGCATCAACACCTCACAGGCATCTATCAGGCCATTGCACCCTTCCTGACCAGTGCTGCAGGTGCTGTGGGGAAGGGGATGGGGGTCAGATGCACTCACCTGAGATGACCCCTGCAATGACCTGATGGGGGAAGTGGGCAGCAATGAAGACTCGGGACAGGCAGACACAGACCTGGACTGCCCAGAACCCCATCCACAGCACCTGTCCACAGCACCCTGCAAGGGGCAGGCACCCACGTCAGTCCCAGGGCTGCCCCCAGCCCTGTGCCCCGGCTGGCTCTGGAGCAGCCCCTGCCCACCACAGCTACTTGCAGCACGCAGCTCACCAGTATTTGAGTGTCTTCAACTGCTTCTTCCCCATGGCAGCGGAGAGGAGGGCCGTCACCATGACATAATACACACCTGCTGCACCCATGGCGTGTCCAGAGGGGCTCCCTGAGTGCAAAGAGAGCCTCACATCAGACCCTCTCCATAGAGTGACACTGTCCGCATGGCACCCAGCACCGGTCCCCCTGCGGCTGCTGCTCTGGAGCTGGGAAAGCTCCTTCCCCACTGAGCGGCTGCCAGCGCATGGGGCTGGAGCAGAGCACAGGAAGGGGTTGGTGCTGAACAGGCCACGTCTGCACTGGGGTCAAGGTCTGCTCCACGCAGGGGCTGTCCTGCCTCCACCGGCGGCGGTATCAGCCCTCCTCGGGGAGCCAGGCAGGGTTACAGCGGGCAGCAGCCCCAGCCATGGCCATGCCACCACCTCCCTCCCCATAGGGAGCTGCATGTGCAGAACCCCAGGCAAGCACCCACTGTCCCTTCCAGGGACCCACCAGGGCCGGTCTCACAGGTGAGTGGGAACTGCTGGATCTCTGGGGCAGAGGCATTGCTGTAATAGTCCGTCTCATGGACCCACCAGTATGGTCTTTCCCCAAAGAGGATCCTGCAAAGAAAGAAGAACAGGGGCTGTAGGGGTCCTGGGCAGCAAAGCTGGTGGCACAGCTGCGGGTTCCACTCTGGCCTGAGAGCTGGAAGAGGCAAAGGACCCATGGAATGGTCCAGGTGTCCCAACAGACACAGCATCCAGCTGATTGCTTGGTCCCAATAGCAAATGCTGCTTGTGCATGTCCCCATCCCTGGCCCCTGAAGGGGGAGAGCAAGTCAACAGGCTGAAAAAGAAGAGTGGTGTCTGCTCCCCTTCAGCCTTTTTCAGGCCAAGAGCAACTGTCTTGTGGTGGCATCAAAGGCAGAGGCCACCCATCCCTGTCACACCTGCAGACAAGCATGGGCATCCAGGGGGATTTGAGCTGCAGGAAGGCACAGAGCTGGGTCCTGCCGCAGGGACACAGGGTGCAGCCCCAGAACCTTGGGATGCTGAAAGGCTGCTGCAGGGATGGCACCCGTGGGTACCACAGCCCACTGCCAGGCTGGGACACGACCTCTTGTCTTTGGTTTACACCCGTGTCAAGGCTGAGAGCGCACATCTGGCCCTCACTGCTCCAGCTGTGCCAACACGCATGGAGGGAGCTGTGGCACAGGGCCACTCACCACTTGAAGACAAGGTTGAGCCAGTCAGCCGATCACGGCCACCCAGATGAGTTTGATGCCCACAGACTCATTGGAGTGGAACCAGATAGGGAAGAGGACAAAGAAAGCATTCCTGAGGTCGGCAGCGAAGGAGATGAAGAGGAACAAGTCCTGGGAGCCATGGAAGTGCTCCTGCAGCCAGCGTGTCGCCTGGATGCCCGCGTCGTGCAGGAGGTTCATGCTGGATTCCATCCTCCTGCGTGGCTCAGGCTGTCCCGCGCTGCACCGCGCCGCCGGGGTTTTATACTGTGCAGGGTCGTGTTTGCTGCGGGCAGGTTGCTTGTCCCAGCGCTGATCTTTGGACCCAAAACCACTTTTGCCAAAGGTGCATCACCGAGGGGTTGTTACAAACATGTTTGGAACAGCTTACGTAAAAGGGAAAAACAGGCTTCAGGGCGCGTGGAGCGCGGGGTGCTCCAGCACCAGCGCCTTAACCCTTTCCCACACTGTGCCCTCCCTGCAGGGTGCTGGTGGCTGCCTCAACCGTGGATCCCGCAGCTCCTGCCCTTCCTGACACCCAGCTCAGCTGCTCCCGCCGAACCGCAGCGTTTGCTGTTACCAGGGAGGAGATGCAGGTGCCTGTGCCTTGTGTGAAGAGTGCTGCACAGCTGTGATGCATTTCCCATCCCTCTGCCATCGCCCCAGCACCACCAGAGCAGTGCAGGGATGCCCAGGCGTGGGGACTGGGTTGTGTGTGGAGTGGAAGGCCTGGTGCCCCCACCTGATGAAGAGCTGCCTTGCTGCCACTGCCAGGCTGGTTGAATGTAATGGAAACTTCCCAAGCCAGTGGGGAGCTCCTGGCTGCCAGTGACCCTTGTTCTGGCCTTCTGGTGTGGGCTCACAGGGTGCAAAGAAGGGTCCTTAACCCTGCAAACGAGGGAAGGCATTCCTCCCAGCACAGATCCTCTGGGTTAACCCCCTCCTGTGCAAGTGCCCTGTCTGCAGGGATGGAGCTGAACACGTCACCCATCCCACCGGTGCTGCTGCCGCAGCTGTGCTACAGCCGCAGCTTCATCACCCTGGGCAGCAGCATCCCCAGGAGGTGAATGAGTAACGTGGAGCTATTCCCAGGAGCCTGAGCACACAGCGTCAGCCTGGCCAGAGGACCCTGCTGGGGCACGGACACGCAGCCCCATGGCAGCACCATGCACGGGGTGCCCCACCAGAGCCTCCCGCAGTGAAAGAGGCGGCTGCCCGCGCTTGCGGGACAGGCAAGAGGCGTTAATGATTAGCAGCCAGTGAAAATACATCACTTATCTCCCCTCCTCGAGAAAGTTCAGGTCAAGATCCTTGAACCGCTACCCGTGTGCTGTCTGCCATGGCAAGGAGCAGGCAGAGGTCGTGCCCAGGCTCTGCGCTGCTGCAGGCAGCATCCTGCCCCCTTGCCTGCGCACAGCCCAGGGAGCCACAGGGCCTAAAGAGGCAAACCCACTTCAAACCTCCCTCCCTGGGATACAGGCACAAAACCCCAATGAAGCCGAAGGTTGCACAGAAATGGAATCACTCTTGCAAAACGGCTTCCCCAGCTGCTCATTCCAGGGTCTTCAAGGCAGCGCGGCTCTGGCCAGCTGCAGAGGAATGCAGCAGACTTGGCTTCCAGCATCAAAACCGTTTTGAAACAGTCAGCAATAAATTCTCCCTGGGAGATTTCACAGCGGGAAAATGGGGGCAAAAGGTGCTGGGGGATGGGAATTCGCATGTTCCAGCCCCTTGGAAAGAGTCCCTGCGGGAAAACTGGGGCCATGGCAGGGAGAGGCTACATCCTCCCCACAGTCCAGCCCCAGCCAGGCTGCGTGTGCTGCTTCCCAGTGCTCTGCTCTCCAGGTAGATCCCTGGCCCCACACTGGCTCCAGCTTTCCCATAGGAGGAGCAGGGCCAGGCTGCAGGGTGCTTTATTCCTGTGCTGGGCTCTGTGCGCTGCCAGCCTGGGATCAGGGTCAGCACCCAGGAGCTGTGCAGTGGCTGCCTCTGGGACACGGTGTCCCCACGATTCCCAAGGCACCGGCTGCAGCTGCAGGCACTGCTGCGCACGTGGGAGCTATAACACACTGTGCTGCGCATGGGGCCACGACTCCATCCAGAACATTCCCAGCCTGCGGGCAGCAGCAGGGAGCGAGCTGGGTCGCCGCAGCATGGGGCTGCGTCAGCGTGCGGGCAGAGTCCAGGCAGCACCACAAGCACGTGGGCACCCAGTGGCAGGCAGGGAGCTGCAGCAGGGAGCATCCCGCGTGCTCCACCACGCTGCCCGCTCTGTCACCCCAGGACACCCCGGGGCCTCGCTCTGAGCCATACCCTGTGCTGCGGCAAGCCAGGCCGGCTCCAAGGGGATGCTCAGGGCTGCTCGAGCCCATCGCAGCTTGGCCCCGGGCAGGCCCAGCTCCCACAGTGAGGGGGCAGAGGGGATGGATGCCCACCATGCCCCCAGGGACACATTGGCCAGCACCTGGCATCTGCAGCTGCATGAGGCTGGAGCTGAATGACCCTTGCCAAGCTCCTCAGTGTCCCCAGCCCAGCCTGGCAGAGCGAGGATGAGCTTTGGACGGTGTGGAATTCGGGGGGGGCTGCGGGAGCAAGGGTCCCCGTGTCTGCGGGGGCTGAGCACACTGGGCAGCAGCCAAGGCCAGAGCCGACTGATGCACCTCGGACCGGCCGTTACACATTAACTCCCTTGTTTGTCCCGTATTCCCCAGCAGGAACCTCCAGCCAACACCCCGGGTCCAAGAGCACGGCCGGTGCGGGCAAGCGCAGCCCTGCCAGGCGCTGCCTCGCGGCCACCCCAGAGCTCAGTCAGGACCCCCCCCCCCCCCCCGTTACAGGCAGCAGTGCCCGCAGCAGCAGCAGCGCTGGGCTCTGGCCTCCAGCCACAGGAGCCGCAGCAGCTCCCATGAGCTACACAGAGGTGTGTCAGAAAAAGCACCCATGTGCCTGTTTATTGGGGAAGGGGGACACGGGGCAGCGCAGCCCAGGCAGTGCCCGTCCCGCTGTCCTTGTCCTGCAGGCTCTCAGTGCACTGTCCCTGTCCCCAGAGCTTGGCACCGCTGTAGCAGCCGCAGCTCAGCATCAGCCCCGGAGCTGCATATCCATGGGGCCGGGGGGGACATCCCGGAGCTGCTGGCTCCACTGCGGCTGAGCAAAGCCTCAGTGTGGACCACAGCTCCAAGGGGAGCTGCAGCTCTGTGCAGTGCCCAGCCCTGGCCAGCACCATTGCCCTGTGTGCAGTGACCTACTGTGGGGAGCAGCAGGAGCCCCGGTCCCGGAAGAGGAGAGCAGCTATGGGCAGCCCACAGCGTTTTGGGTGGGTGGCATCCTGGATGCGGTCTGTGAGAGGTCACTCCTTGGGGCTGTCCTTCAGAGGCTGTGAGCCCACCTTTGGCAGGGCTGAAACGAGAAGCTGAGCTCACCCCGAGCATGCAGCATCCTTACAAGGGGAGGGCAGTCCTGGCATGGCACCGGAGCCTCTCCAAGGACCACACACACCGAGGGGCTGGGCAGCAGCAGCCCCTTCCCCATCAGAGTGCACCAGGCTGGCAGGGGCCAGGCTGAGGTTGAGGAACCCCCCGTACCGGAAGGGGGGCAGATGGGGGGCACAGGCTGGGGGCGGGCAGGCCAGCGGGTTGGTTCCGCACGTCTCGGGGTCCTGCTCGCTGCTGAAGTAGACACTGTCGGGTGAGTCCACTGAGGGGTCCTCATCGAAGTAGTTGTAGGGCCTCAGGAAAAAGCCAACGCCATTCCCCACGGTCACCTGTGTTGGGGATATCTTCGGCATGGGGGACAGTGCAGGAACCCCACCGAGATCCAGGCAACCAGGTCCTGGGTAGGAGGGCAGCCCCATCAGCCCCAGTGGGTCCCTTTGAGCCTGTCACCCACCCAGGCTGGCTGCAGGACATGCGGAGCCTCTGGCTGGGGCAGGAGCCAGGGCTGCACCCACAGCAATGGGCTACCCTGGAGCAGGGGACCCCGGCTCACCTCGTTGGTGATGGTCTCAGTTGTTGATGAAGTCAGCGAAGGCAACGGTGGGCGTCCAGGGGTCGTTCTGGTTGTAGATGCTGGTGCTGGTGGGCTCCTCCTCCTTCCGACGGGTGACGGCCAACTGGTACCTGCACAGGGAGGAGAGGGGCTCATCCATGCGCTTGCCTGGGGATGCACAGGGACTGAGCGCATCCCTGGTGTGTGCCGGGGCACCAGCTCTGTCCTGCATCAAGGAGGGAAAAGAAGGGGCTGGCACATGCAATTGCTCTAAATTAATCTTATCTAGGGTCAGGTTCATGCCTGTGAACTGCTACAAACAGATGTCATTGAGCAGCTTTTCCAGGGATTTTTAGAGCCAAAAACTGCGCGTTTGGTGTTTACCCCATCCCTGCAGCCTGGCACAGGCCAGGACCAGTGGGACCCGGTGTCCAGCCCTGAACCCACCTGCCCCAGCTGATGGCTCTCTCCATGGGGCTGCTGATGGGAAGGTGCTCCCCAGCGAAGCTGTTGATCTGGATCCGGTAGCTGCGCAGATGCCCCCACTTATTGGAATTGGGACTGGCAAAGGAGAGGTAACGGGGCATGGGGGCATTGAGCAGGAACGCCGCCTCATCCTCCCGCTCCAGCCTTTTCCTACGGAGGTACAGCCGCTCTATGGTGTTCTGCATGCTCCAGGGTTCTTTCATGAGCTTGTACCCCATGTCCTGGGTCTCCAGGGTGTTCAGCTGCCCTGTGAAACAACAGGGAAAGCCCTCAGAACTGCAGCCAACAGTGCACCTGCAGCCACACACAAAGGCACCCAGACCTACCGTCGACATCCAGGTCCACCTTGTAGTGCATGTGGTGGAGGTGCATCGTCCCCAGCGTGTGGGGCCCAACCCTGCTGCCGTAGTCAGTGCCTTGGCCATGGAGGAAGGAGGTGCTGATGTAGCCGGTGGCGTGCATCCGGACCTCCACGGCCCCGCTGCTGTGGAACAGGAAGTCCCAGATGTAGTCGTAGTTGACGAGAGTGGAGATGGTGCGGATGACCAGCGTGGTTTTCCGCAGCCCCCCATAGTACAAGGACTGTGAGTCAGAGAAGTGGCGCCGCAGGGGGAGAGCAGCATCGTGCTCGAAAATGCACAGTGAGTTTTGGTTGGTTTTAGGGTTATCTGACTCCACCAGGTAGTGCCGGTCCACGTAGGTCGCGGTGTAGGGGCAGTCGAGGCCCCGGACAAGCTCGTAGGCAAACCTGCCGATGCCAAAGCTCCCATCGAGGTAGCGGGTCGACATGCCCCCGGGGCAGTTGGAGCCATACAGGGCTAAGGCTTCCTGAAGACTCAGCTCATAGACAATCCTCTCCCCACGGTACCTGATGTCAAAGAAGCGCGGGCCAGAGCTGGGGCTCATGCCAAAGGTGATGCTCCAGCCCTGGAAGGTGACGCGGTTGCCATTGACGCTGTAGCGGGGACCCTGGGGCTCATAATGCAGTGGACCCGGGGAGCCGGGCTGGTGCCGAGGTCTCATTGAGCCAAGCACTGCTTCAGCCCGAGGCTTCTGGATCCTGACAACCTCCAGCAAGTTGGCCATAAACTCTTCCTCCAGGTCTCCCATGTTGGCAAAGTACTGGCCATTATAGAAGACACGGCGCAGCTGCCAGAGGGAGACATCGAGATCCCCGTGGTCCACCAGCACCTCCAGCCCCACTGGCAAGAGGTAGTAGCCAGAACCAGCCATGCTATGGAAGAGGACAAACCAGGATGCGCGGTCGCCGGACTTGAAGCCACGCGGGGCCGTTGTGAGGGTGGTCAGGTCTGTCCCATCGGACTCACAGCACGCGGCGAGGAAGCGCGGAGCCTTCTGCAGCTCCCGCCGGATGAGGGCATTGATATCCACATACTCCTTACCGGTAATGGGTCTGCGGTGGTACGGCACCTTCCCCCCGTACCTGCGCACCGTCACGTCCCGGTGATACGCCGGCGTCGGCAGCGGCCCCACCACGTACTCGGTGACGTTGGGGTCTGGCTGGTCCCCAAAGTACAGCACAGCCAGCGCCTCGCGGCGGGGACGAGCCCCTGCCCCATCCAGGAACCGCAGCACCTCTGCCTTGGCCGGGACCTGCAGGTCCACGGAGGCGATGCAGTTGTCGGAGGGCTTTGCGCGCGCGGCGTCCACCAGCCGCAGCCCGAGGTGTCCCTGCAGGTACCGCACCACTTGGGCCAGCTCCGCGGGGGTCAGGTCCGCAAAGACCAGGCTCTGGCTGCCGGCGGGGTCCTCCTGCGCCGGGGGCTGGTGCGGGCAGGCACCAGGGGCCCTGCCCCTGGTCAGCAGCACACAGACCAATGCGAATATGGTGGCTAAAGCCAGAGCGAGGAGCACGAGCGCGGTTCTCACGTTCATGGCTGCTGAGGCTCAGCGCTCCCGCGGTCAGGCACAGCGAGTTCCCAGCTGCAGAATCCAGCAGGGGCTGGGTTTGGTTGGCTTTGTGTTTTATCCCCCGTTCTCTCAACAGGGAACAGCCCATCGGGCTGCGCATGGGGGATGTTCTCAGACATGCCCAGGATTTGCTGGGGACCATAAAAGGCAACTTCCCTCTGCTTCCCCCAGTGGGTCATAATTTTAAGTACACTTAATTCTTCTGTGTGGGTCCTCCTCCCCTTGGCCCGCTGCAGACCTTGGAGAGGACAGATCCAGTCACTCGGGGGAAATAAATCTATCTCCCTGCACTTCCTCCTCTTAACCCCTCAGACACAAGCAGCCAGGCCAGCAGTGGAGACGGTGCGAACGATGCTCCTCCGTGCAGAGCAGTGCTGAGCCCAGCATCATGCCCCCACCTTCGCCAGCATCACCTCCACAGCCTGTGCAGAGACATTGCAGCATCGCACACTGCTGACAGCCACCCCATGCATGGTCCTGAAGCTAGGTAAAGGGGAGAGGAAAGTGGCTGGTCTCCCCCAGAGGTGCCTCCTGATGCTGGGGGACATCCTGGCATAGACAGGGCTGTGAGGAGGGGGATGAGGGCTCCAGAACCCACCCAGCATTCTGGCAGACGGCAGCAGCATGAGCCTTGCACTGGGCTCTCTGTGGCGGCTGAAGTCGGTGTGGTTTGCACAGAGGGACCCATGAGACTCGTCCCTGCAATGGCCCCCTCTGCACCCTGCAGCGAGAGCTCAGGACCTGCAGCCCAAAGGGCTCATGGCTCTGTCCCAGCCTCCCCCCTCCAAGCCCCTGGACTCCTCAGCTCATCCCTGGACCATCCCATACCCCAACACCCAGAGCATGGTTTGTGGATTAAGGAAACACAGCAGAGACCCCGCAGCATCCCTGCAACAGACGCTGCTGTCATAAGAATGAGACACTCAAAGAGAGCACTGGACCAGAACCATTTTCATTCTCTTAACCTGAGACCGGCACTACACAGCGCTTGCTTCTACAGCAGAGGAACGGCGTTTTCTCCTCGCTTTCCCTCTGCAACAGACTCAAATTCAGCAATTAACAGAGCTCACATAGACCTCCCCTGTGGCACCAGGCCAGGAAGATCATGCTTCCCTTTTACAGGCACTATCTTAAAGCAATGGTAACAAGTGAAGTTGTTCCACAACTGGAAATTGAGACAACTTCACCAAAACACTGAGATGCCTGAGGCAGAGCAGCCTGGGGTCCCTGTGCCTCCAACGCTGGCCTCTGGCATTAAAGCCTGCTCATGTTTTGGAAGCCATCATAGGTGAACGGAGGGAAGTTTGGCAAACAGGAGGCAGTTTGGGGCAGGCACGCAACAGGGTTGACTTCACAGGCCGTGAAATCCTGCTCGCTGGTGAAAAACACCCCATCGTGCGAGAATATGGAGGGGTCCAGGTCATAGTAGTTGTAGGGTCTCAGGAGAAAGCCGACTGAGTTTCCTACTGTCACAGTGTTGGGAATATCCTCCGAGTGCGGGATGTGAAGGAAACCAGCAGGTTATCCAGGCAACCAGGTCCTAGGCAGGGAAGAGCCACGGAACAGGGTCATTTCAGAACCCTGCAGAGCAACAGCCAGAACCTGCCCAGGGGACATGGAAAGCTACAGGAGAGCAGGACGGGAACCAGCCCGGCTGCTCCCGCACCACGAGCTCCCCTCTCCAAGGGGAGATCCCTTCCCTTCCTGAAGACCTGCCCGCAGCCATGGCTGTCGATGCCCACCCAGCAGAAAGGGCCCTGCCCTGAGCTCTGCAGCCAAGCTCTGGCTCCACAGAGATTTTCCTGATGTTTTGCTGCATCTCCGTAGGGAGAAACAAGCTCCTGCTCTGCACGCTGACCTCTGCGCTCTGACCAAAGCACCAGATACACAGCAAAGGGGATGCTCAAACCGCTTCCCTCGTTCCCCAGGGCTGTTCCTCTCCCAGCTGAGCCCACTGGGGTAGCTCTGGGGCCGGGTACCACAGCTCCAGCCCAGGGGACCCCGGCTCACCTCGTTGGTGATGGTCTCATTGTTGATGAAGTCAGCGAAGGCAACGGTGGGTGTCCAGGGGTCATTCTGGTTGTAGATGCTGGTGCTGGTGGGCTCCTCCTCCTTCCGACGGGTGACGGCCAACTGGTACCTGAGGAGAAGACAGAAGATGGGAGCAGCGCCCTGGGACAGGGTAGAGCTAACCGGCCCCCTGCTCCCATGGAGTATCCCCAGCCCAGGGAGCGTTTTCCCTGTCCCTCCCCATCAAGGAACACCCTTCCCAGACACCAGGACTGGGGGCATCCCCGAGAACCTGCTGCCCCAGTCAGAGCAGCCTGACCTTGCCCAGCTGATGGCCCTCTCCATGGAGCTGGCTTCGGGGACATGGTCTCCTGCAGAACTGGTGACCTGGATCCTGTAGCCACGCTGGTGGCCCCACTTGTTTTTGCTGTTGGCTGCAAAGTAGATGTATCTGGGCATCTTTGCCTGGAGCCGGAAGGCAGCCTGGTCCTCTGTGTCCAGGACTTTCTTGGTGAGTCGTGGCCGCTCTATCTGCTGCTCTGGGTTCCAGGGAGCCCGCACCATCTCAAAGGCCATGTCATGGGCCACCAGGGAGTTCTTCACTCCTGTGAAGCAAAAGCAAAGTCACTGAGGAGCATCCCTGCAGTCCCCTGCTCCCCACGCACATCTCCCCATCCTCACCACCTGCACCCAGGCTCTGAGCACCAGCTCCTGCACGTGACAGCAGTTACTGCTCTGCAGCTCCAGTGCTCCATGATGTTCTCTGCACTTATCTGTGGCTGTACGGCTGTAGCTTTGTCTGACCCAGGCAACACCACCACCCATGGGGACTCACCCTCTGCGAGAGGCGGAGGGGAGCCCCATCCCGGTGCAGAAGAACAGGTTTGCTTCCCAATGCGAGCAGACTCTAATTAAGTCAAGCGCCTGATGATCCAAGCACTGTATTTGTGCTCATCAGCATGTGCTCTGTGAGCTGGAAAGCACCCGGAAGAGCCCAGGCTCGGAGCACATTTGCACATCACACAACTGAAGCACTGCTGCACAGTTCAGGTCTTCCCACAGAGAAGGGATGGGCCAGAGGCTCAGAGCAGCAGAAGCGGCTCAGGAGCAAATAAAGCCAGGGACAAGATGGCAAAGACAGAGAACACTGGAGCTGCTGTTCTGAGCAGCAAAGCCGCATGCTCAGCGCCTGCCCTGTGCCCTGTCACACACCAGCAGCAGAAACAACCCAAGGCAGCTCCAGGAAGAAGGAATGAAACCACAGTCCAGCTTGATCAACCCTCATTGCCATCATGTGGGGCTCGGGACAGGGGCATGGGCAGGAGGGGAAGGACCAGTCCCACAATGGGAAGGCACCAGCACTGGCATGACTGTATCTGCACAGCACCAAGGGGTGACTGCAGTGGACAGAGCGGGAGCCTACCCCGGCATGACAGCGGCTTTTCACTGCTCTAAGAAGAGAAGGGAGGCAGCTCTATGCGAGCACAGCCCCCTACCCACATGGACAGAAAAATCTGTGTAAGGACCAAAAACGTCAAGGTTTGGGAGTCTAAAAGTACTCAGAGATGGCACAAAGGAGAGAAAAGACCCAGACCTACCTCCCACATCCAAGTCCACCTTATAGTTGATGAAATGGGTGCGTATCGTACCCAGTGTGTGGTCCCAAACCCTATTGCCGTATCTCAGGCCATCCCCATGGAGGAAGGATGAGCTTGTGTACCCTGTAGCCTGGACTTTGCCTTCAATGGCCCCATTCTGGTAGAAGATGAAGTCCCACACGTAATCATGGTTGCCCACAGTTGCAATGGACCGAAGGACCAGGGCGGAGTTGACCATCCCCCCGTAGTACAGCGACTGCAGGTTGGAGTAGTGGCGCCTCAATGGAGAGCCCAGGTTCTGCTCAAAGATGCAGAGAGAAGCCTTTCTCTTTGTGGGCCTCAGGGTCTCGGACAGGAGAGTGTGTGTCGATGTAGGAGGCTGAGTATGGGCAGTCGACCCCTCGCACCAAGGGGGAGGTGTAGCGCCCGATGCCAAAGCTCCCATCCATGTACCTCGTGGACATCCCTCCGGGGCAGTTGGAGCCATACACTGACATTGCCTCTTGGATGCTGATTTCATAGGCAACCCTCTCCCCCTTGTGTCGGATGTCAAACAGGCGCAGGCCCGTGCTCACGCTCATCCCAAAGGCAAAGCTCCACGCCCGGTAGAGGACGTGGTTGTTCCTGATGCTGTAGCGGGGACCCTGCGGCTCATACTGCAAAGGGAACAGCGCGGCCGAAGGCGCCCGTGGCTTCATGGACGAGAAGTCCCCATCCTGCGGCGCTCTCCTCACCTTCTCCACGCTGATGCGACCCTGCACGTAGGCGCTCTCCAGCTGCACCATGTCCCTGTAGTACTGCCCGTTGTAGAAGACCCTGCTCACCGCCCAGCGGGAGGTGTCCAGGCTGCTGTGGTCAACCAGCACCTCCAGCCCCACCGGGTGCACGAAGAACCCACTCACGTTCTGAAACAAGGCGAACCAGGACTTACGGTCTCCAGACTGGAATCCGTGAGGTGCTGCGCTCTGAAACGCCACATTGGTGCTGTCGTACTCGAGGACTTCCTTCAGGAAGGTCGGGGCTGCAGCAAACGCCACCGTCTTGAAGAAAGCTCCCACTTGCTCATACTCACTGGCCCAGCATCGGTCTGCGGTGGTACGGCACCTTCCCCCCGTACCTGCGCACCGTCACGTCCCGGTGATACGCCGGCGTCGGCAGCGGCCCCACCACGTACTCGGTGACGTTGGGGTCTGGCTGGTCCCCAAAGTACAGCACAGCCAGCGCCTCGCGGCGGGGACGAGCCCCTGCCCCGTCCAGGAACCGCAGCACCTCTGCCTTGGCCGGGACCTGCAGGTCCACGGAGGCGATGCAGTTGTCGGAGGGCTTTGCGCGCGCGGCGTCCACCAGCCGCAGCCCGAGGTGTCCCTGCAGGTACCGCACCACTTGGGCCAGCTCCACGGGGGTCAGGTCCGCAAAGACCAGGCTCTGGCTCGTGGATCCCGTCTCCTCCTCGGTGCGGGGCTGGGATTCACAGCTGGGGGACCGCTTGCCCCTGTTCATTAGCACACAGGACAGAGCGAAGATCACCACCGCAGCCCCCACCAGCAGCACATAGGGCAGTTTGGGGTTCATCCCTCCGAGTGCAGAGCCCGTGCACAGGGTTTGGCTGCAGCATCCAGAATACGTCCCTCTCCTGCAGACCAGGCTCTTAATCCCTTTGCCATCTGTGGGCGTAAAGGCATCTCATGAGGTGGGGATGGAGCCTGGAGCTTGCATGGGGCTGAGAGGAGATCACAGGTCTACAGCCAGTTCATCCTGTTTCCTCCCCACCCCAGACACCCTGGGGAAGCCACCACGGAGCCGGTGCCTGACTCACTTCCCAGCTACTGATGGGTTTCTCTGCTGCAGAATGACACCACAGAGCCCCATCGTCTGCCTGCCCAAGGGGCATCTGCTTCTTGCAGCATCTCCTATGAGACCCCATCCCATCTCCTGTGGGAGCACAGCGATGCCACGGGGGGGAAGCTCAGCCAGGCCGGTCCTTCTGATCTCAGTGCCCTGGGACCAGCCCTGCTTCCCTGAGGAATATGGCACTCCAGGAGAGCCCAGGACCCACAGCTCCTCAGCACCTCCACGGGCCAGCTCTCCCTGTCACCACTCCCTGTCCCTCCCAGCCCTGCGGGAAGGGACACGGCTGCTCCAGCCCGGCTCCAGCCAGGGGCAGACAACCTGAGACGGGAGGAAGCTCCCTGTGAGAACCGGCAGCACACACCAAACCCCTGGGAGCGACCACAGGCGAGAGGCAGCGCCTGGAGCTGCTGCACCAGGAAGAGCAGAGGCTGCAGGGTGACCACCAGGACAAATCGGTCCCCATTCAGCCATCTCAGCCCCACGCCAGAGGACGTCATCCTCGGACACAAGCTGTCCCAGACGGAAACAGCCACTGTCAGGAAGCTTCCACATTCCTGACCACATGATAGAGAGCAATGAGCAGGGATCAGGGCCACCCCACTGCAGCGTGAGGAGGCTGCTCCTGCACGGGCACTGTGGCCCCGTGCAAGGCGGCAGCGATGCTCCTCCAGAGCCATAGATGGAGCACAGGAGCATGGTCCATGTCGGTCCCTTCTGGTGGGGAGAGTTTGAGGCACAGATGGGAGGGTCAGGCTGAGGCTGCAACCACGGGATCAACGCAGCATGCTTGTGAGCACGTTAACTTAGGAGCTTCAGTTTTCATTCTCGCTTCCATCCTCACCCTTTTTCCCTGTAGGTCCCACACCAGCCTCGGATGAGGATCCAAGCAGTCCACGTGGGAGATGCCCCATTGCTGCTGTGCAGCCCTGCTGCTGGGAAAGGGCTGCCCTCCCTCGCTGGGGAATGGGTCTGGGCTTTCACACAGCTCTGCTCCAGAGCCTTTTGCAGCAGCCAGGGCTCAGGGTCTGGAAGCAGAGCAGGGAGATGAGCATTGCCACCATGCAGGAACTGCATCACGTTTCCGCACCTCCCTCGCAGGAAGGGAACCAGCATCCAGCCTGTTTCTGGCTGCAACGATGGCAGCAGCACCTTTCAAGGCCACACAAACCACAGCATCACAGAGAGGATGCTGGAGCAGCTGCACTGGGTGCACATCGCTCCCTCACCCAGCAGCAGTCACTGGAGCTGCCTTTCCCCTCGCTGTGGTGCAGCCGCAGCCTCCGGTCCTGTGCAGATGCTGAACATTCTTCCCCCCTGCGTTTCACAGGAGCGGGTTTCACCAACACCAAACACCGCCATTCTGTACCCCTGCACCTTCTCAGGCTGCAACTGCTGCAATGGCCTTTAAGGGGAAGCAAAGTCCTTTGATGCCAGCACTTGGCTGCTCTGCACTCACATAACTCCACAGGGATCGCAGCCCAAACCCGTGACTCAGAGCAGGAGCAAAGGGAATTCACCGTCTCCCTACAGCAGCTCTGCAGCCCAGGACTTGGGATCGAGCTTACCGGTGTCTCCTCAAAGCAGCAGGACGGAGCTGCACCCGCTCAGCCCTGCAGTGCACCGGTCCTGCTGCCTGGTTCATGCTGGGCAGCCAAGGGACAAAAAGGACTTCCCCACGTTAGCAGAGCAGCAGGACCAGCATCGGGCACCAAAGAGCCGGCTCCCACCTTCAGCGCTGCAGATGGGGCCGTGCCTATGGCAACACACCCTGTGCCAGGCGGAGGCCTCAAGGAAAAGCAAACATTTTTCAGCTGCTACCTTCATGCTTTCCTTGGCCCGGGACATGGAGCTCTCAGGCAATTCCCACTGCCTTCAACTCCATCACCTCAGCAGGCTGTCCTCTACATAGGAATGACTTTGCAGTGAAAGAAGAGGTTGGGAGAGTGGAAAAGGAGAGTTCAGCTGTTAGTGATGAGGGACTCAACAGACAGCAGGCAACCCCCCAGAGCAGTGGGGTTCCCCAGAATAATGGCAGGCAGTAAAGGAAGACCCAGACCTACCTCCCACATCCAAGTCCACCTTATAGTTGATGAAATGGGTGTGTATCGTACCCAGCGTGTGCTCCCAAACCCTATTGCCATATTGCAGGCCATCCCCATAGAAGAAGGATGAGCTCGCGTACCCCGTGGCCTGGACCTTGCCTTCAATGGCTCCGTTCTGGTAGAAGATGAAGTCCCACACGTAGTCATAGTTGCCCACGGTCGCAATGGACCGAAGGACCAGGGCGGAGTTGACCATCCCCCCGTAGTACAGCGACTGCAGGTTGGAGTAGTGGCGCCTCAATGGAGAGCCCAGGTTCTGCTCAAAGATGCAGATGGCACCTTTACTAACTTGAGGGACCTGAGAATGAGCGAGGAAGTGCACATCCAGGTACGTTGCTAAATAGGGGCAGTCGACCCCTCGCACCAAGGGGGAGGTGTAGTGCCCGATGCCAAAGCTCCCATCCATGTACCTCGTGGACATCCCTCCAGGGCAGTTGGAGCCATACACTGACATTGCCTCTTGGATGCTGATTTCATAGGCAACCCTCTCCCCCTTGTGTCGGATGTCAAACAGGCGCAGGCCCGTGCTCACGCTCATCCCAAAGGCAAAGCTCCACGCCCGGTAGAGGATGTGGTTGTTCTTGATGCTGTAGCGGGGACCCTGCGGCTCATACTGCAAAGGGAACAGCGCGGCCGAAGGCGCCCGTGGCTTCATGGACGAGAAGTCCCCATCCTGCGGCGCTCTCCTCACCTTCTCCACGCTGATGCGACCCTGCACGTAGGCGCTCTCCAGCTGCACCATGTCCCTGTAGTACTGCCCGTTGTAGAAGACCCTGCTCACCGCCCAGCGGGAGGTGTCCAGGCTGCTGTGGTCAACCAGCACCTCCAGCCCCACCGGGTGCACGAAGAACCCGCTCACGTTCTGAAACAAGGCGAACCAGGTGATGCGGTCTCCAGACTGGAACCCGCGGGGAGCAGCTGTCAGGGCTGCGAGGCTGCCTCCATCGTACTCCATCACTTGACGCATGAAGGATGGAGCTGCGGGGAACACTTGGCTTTTTAGAAACCCAGCCAGCTGCCTGTATTCGGCAGCCAGCGTCGGTCTGCGGTGGTACGGCACCTTCCCCCCGTACCTGCGCACCGTCACGTCCCGGTGATACGCCGGCAGTCGGCAGCGGCCCCACCACGTACTCGGTGACGTTGGGGTCTGGCTGGTCCCCAAAGTACAGCACAGCCAGCGCCTCGCGGCGGGGACGAGCCCCTGCCCCGTCCAGGAACCGCAGCACCTCTGCCTTGGCCGGGACCTGCAGGTCCACGGAGGCGATGCAGTTGTCGGAGGGCTTTGCGCGCGCAGGCGTCCACCAGCCGCAGCCCGAGGTGTCCCTGCAGGTACCGCACCACTTGGGCCAGCTCCGCGGGGGTCAGGTCCGCAAAGACCAGGCTCTGGCTGCCGGCGGGGTCCTCCTGCGCCAGGGACTGGTGCGGGCAGGCACCAGGGGCCCTGCCCCTGGTCAGCAGCACACAGACCAACTGCGAATATGGTGGCTAAAGCCAGAGCGAGGAGCACGAGCGCGGTTCGCACGTTCATGGCTCTGCCGGTCCCTGGCTCTCGCAGCAGCTCGCAGTGGGGTTTCCAGCTGCTCCTCTCTCAGTTTAGGCTGCACTGGATGGATGAGCAGGGTGAGCACAAAGGACTGGGAGAGGCCAGGGGAGGAGATCCGAACTTGGTGGTGACCAGAAAGGGCAGATCTCTCACTGCAGCCTCCTCTGTCCTCCCCAAGCAGTGCCTGAAAGCAGCAGCGGAGATGCAGGGTCAGTGACTCAGACAAGCTCCACAACTCCGTTACTTGTTCAGTCCAACCTCGCTTCCTGCGGCTGCCTGTAAAAGAGCAGCTCCTGTCGTCAGCCCGAGGCGGCTCCGACCTCTGCGCGGCTCTGACAACCTGGTAATTGTTGCCATGCTGTAGAATTCCACCTCTTTGCATCCCATCGCATTTCCTTGTGGATGAGGCTGCTTCCTTGCAAACACTGTCCCTGGCAGCCCCGTTCGGGGCTTGCAGTGGCTTTTTATTTGCTTTATTTTAAGTCTTCCACGCAGGAAGCCTTTGCTGAGAACACCTCACTGGTGCAGCGGCAGCGCAGCTCTGGCAGGCACGCAGAGATGGAGCCCAGGGTGAGATTCAGGCACCAGTGTGCTGTAACAACCAGCTCTTAGTTCGCGCCTCTGAGCCGCTATGAACTCATTCATTCCACTGAAACAAGCCCTCGCAGCTTCTGTCTCTGCTTCCAGTTCACAGACGACTGAAGCGCAGCTCCCGAGAAGTTCCCTCAAGGACAAAGCCACCCCAAGCTGCGGCACCTGAGAAGCCGACGGCATCCAGGGCTTGGGGCTCATCCTGCCAGGCGGCAGAGGCTGGGGGCCACACAGCTCCAATCCCTGCCTGTCCCCGCTGGTGCTGGGAAGCACAAGGCATCCAAGAGAGCCATAGCTGCAGATTCAACCCAACATTTCCACTCCTGCTGCCAGCCTCACCTCACCTCACCCTGGCCCTTCTCAACCTCCTCCCGACAGTTTCCCGGCCGTGCTCACCAGACACCACACTGGTAGGCAGGAGGCCACATTGCCATAGGACACGCTCCATTATCCTCACCACCACAGGCAGCCTCAGCCTTCTTTAGCCCAGGCTGCAGCTGTGCAGGGCAGGGACACGCACGCCCGTTCCCTGCCAGCAATGTGTCATTGCTGCCTCACCGGCTGCTGCGCCAGCACCGGCAGAGCCACGGCTCCCGGTTCACGTGGCGGTGGTGCCAGAGGAGGGCATGGACACAAGCTGATGGGGAGAGATGGGACAGATGAGGACAGAGCCTTGGCTACGCAGGATGCAGTAGCGACAGCTTTCAGAGGTACCTTGCTCTCCTCAGCTGGCCTCTAGCGGCAGAACGCCTCTGAGCAGCCACAAATTAAGCGAAGATGCACTGACTTCCAAGTCAATCTTTCAATCCCTGATTCAAGGCTTTGAGGACTACTTGGGGTTGGGCCTGAAAGAAAAATTCCCTCTTCATGGAAGCTGGAACAGGGAATTTCTTTCACCCAGCACTCCACAGGTGCTCTGCACCAACACACACCTATAGAGCCGAGCCAAGCGGATGCACACACAGCGCTCACATTGACACCCCCCCCGACACAAAGAGCAGAGCCTCCAGTTTTCACTTCGCCTCTTGGTTTTGCATCCCAAGTCCCTAAAGGTCCAGGCAGAGGCTGCAATTACAGACGGTCATTTTCTAAGCAGTGCAGCCGTACTTTAAAGACCTGGATGAGCTCCACAGGCTTCAGCGCCCCACAAATCACAGCTCAACTCTGCAGCTCGCCTGCGAGACGTCTGAAAATAAAGCGTGGACACAGCCCTGGGTCTGTGCATGTCAGGGTTTGGAAAAGAAAGAGAAACCCTGACCTGGAATGACATCCCCACGACAAACCAACGCACAGCACACACCCAGGGCTGCAGGACCGGGCTGCAGGCTGTGTGCCGTGGGTACGTGGCTGATACCACGGTATCGAACGCTGCCCGCTTCTGCTGTGCTTCTCAAGATGAGGACTGGCAAAGCTTCTTACAAGCAACACAAGAATCGGCCTGCACTTGCTGGGAGCAACGCTTAGGGCAGAACAGCCCTAAATCCATCTACATCTCGCAGTAGGAATTGCAGGAAGCAGAGTAACTAACGAAGCCTGCAGAGCCAGGAAACCCATGTCAATACCTTCCTGATGGAAGCACTCAGGGATCTTTAAGGGCCACATCACTGCGTACCTTCTCCAAAAGAAGCCTGAGGCAGCTTAAGCCGTGTCTCTCAAAGAGCAGCATAACTTGTTCATGACTTGTTTGGTTCATGGTGTTGGATGCCATTCACCCCGGCCCACACCTGATAGGGAGAATTCACATCCTCCTCCTGGTGTTCATTTTGGCTCCCAGCTCTTTTGGACACTGCCCATTGGTGCCTTTGCTAAATTGCAGACATCTCTCAGATAAAGCAAGGAGAGAGTTTGCTGGGTTTTGCTCGCACAGAGAGGTAGAGGGGGCAAACAACAGCCTCTCACATCAGTAGAAACCAAAACCAGAGACAGGCAGTGGAAACTCTGGGACTGGCAGACACTTGGGAGAGAACAGCAGAGGAAACCTTTTGCCAACGCTCCCGCCACAGGCAAGGCTGAAGCATGCCCCAGTCCAGACCTCAGCCTTTGGAAAACTCCCATTCCCTCATCTCACGGGGCCAGCTCCTGCACAACAGAACAGCGGGAATTGCCTGACCCTTCCCCACGGTGGCTGCAAATGGGAGCGTCTGCGCCTGCACCCAACTGCTGTGCCTTTGTTCTCCTCCCAAAGTTTAACAGCCCCCGTGTAGAAGCTGGGATGTCACCCGTGAACAGCCCCAACAGCGCAGTGTCACTTGGAGAGCAGAGCACAAACCCCTGCACTGAGGGGTGAGGGTCATGGACAAGAAACCCTCCCCTGCTCCTGGCTTCCAGCCCAGCTCCTGTCTCTCAGGCACCAGCAGGACTCTCCCAGCCCCAGCAGCACAGGGAAGGCAGGAGCGCGTCCTTCAGCCATCCCCCAGCAGGAGACACAGAGGCCAGGGACAGCCCTTCCCTTGGCACCACAGGCACGGGGCAGGCAAGAGAGTAACGGAACGCACGCAGCAGCGGAGGCTGCAGTCTCAAGGGGACACCACACAAACCACACGAGGTGCCTGAGTCCCACGCACTGGGCTGAGGTGGGACAGAGCAGCTCAAACACAAAACCACGAGCCCAAAGGCAAGCTGCAGTAGAAACAACCGACAAAGCAGCGCAGAGCAGTTTACAACAGAGAGAGGGATGAGGAGAATGCAGGGAAGGAGCAAGTGGATGCGAGAAAGGCACAGCCCCTGGCCCTGCGCAGCCTGGGAGCTCAGCATCACACACAAGGGGCTGCCTTAAAAGAATTCCAAGTACCTTACTTTAATTTCTTGACATGGTAAAAGTTTACATACGTTCATCTGGCAAAGAGAGGCCAACAAATGAAAAGGAATCGATACAAACACAAGGGGAAGTGCTGCTCCCAGACAGCAGCCAGAATGCAGTTGGTTTGTTACTGAATATTTATTAGCGGGAAGACTAAGAGTTGACTTACTACAAACAACAACAGAAGAGTCTATAGCAAGGGCCAGCAGCCCTCCGCACTCGGGGCAAACCCCTGGGAAACCAGCAAGAGACACCATGGCTCTTAGAGGTGGAAGCAGAAGAAACAAAGAAACTAAGTAAAAAAACAAAGGGAGGGGAGAGAATTCATTCCATTTGTCACTGTTGTTACAATGGGGGGAACACAACTATTAAGGCTACTGCACAATGAGAATATACAGGTGTAACAGCGAGACCTGGGAAACAGTGAGGTTCCTGAAACAAATGATTTCATGTTCCCTGAAGAGGGGATTTAAGTAGAAATACTATAAATAAGGAAAATTTTGGAGCCTGCAGCGTTCTGGGCCCATCTGCCACACACAGAAACTGATGCAACACAACCAGTCATTCCCAAAGCGGTTTGTAATGGACCATGAAACATCCAGGCACACGAGCATGCCCTCTGCAGAAGGACTACAGCGTCTGCCATGGGACCAGGTAGGTGGGCACCAGCCATCCTCACCCCAAGCACCAGCGGCACAGGAGCACTGCCAGGGGACAGCGAGGCTCAGCTTGAGCATGCTGTGGAGGCTACCAGGAGTTAGTACCAGACCTCGGGCCCTCCCTCCTCTCATGCTGAAGGGGCAGCAGGATGCGTGTCAATAATGTTGGGTTTAGCCAACAAAGTGGCTCTAAGTCGAATCACAAACCAGGGGCAGAAGCCACGCGAGCTCCTGACCAGCTGGGACAGTGACCAGCTGAGTTTCAAGCACCACCTTGTGCTGCTCTGCACCGATCTAGCCAGAACTGACAAGGCAGAGGGCCACGGGCACGTTCTGCTCAGTCAGGAGAGAGCCAGGAGTGCAGAGCACGCAGCAGCACCAGGGCCAGGAGGGGCAGGTTCCCCTGCCCTTGCAGAGCACCAGCAGCAGAAGGGCCCAGCAGCAAAGAGCCACCTTCTCCCCCACAGCACCACCACCCCAGCATGCTCTGTCTGCCCCACTTCCAGAGACCCCAGCTAAGAGATGGGGCAGGACAGCAGCTTGGTCTCTAGTGTTGCTCCTACTCAGGTAGGAAGAAAGGCATGAAGGAATGTTCCTGCCTGGCTGGTGCTCTCACTCCGAAGTAGCCTCTAGGGCACCCCGAAGCAACACGCCCTTCTCGGTACCAGTTACTAGAGGGAGGGAGAGCTCCTGAGACCTGAACAAAACCAACAACAAAACTAGGCAAGAGTTTCTTAAGAGTTTAACTAAGAATGCGATACTATTTCCAGCCAGTTTCCCATCTCGATAGTCACGTAACAAACCAAGGCAATGACGGTCTTTAGCTGACTGAACAGTTCTCAAGTTCAAACGTTGACACTTAATAGAGGGTCTCAGCGTTGCTGCTCCGAGGCCTCTTGATCTTCTCAATGTTTTTAAGGATCATGTCATGCAAAGTGACCTGCAAAATGGGAGGCAAGGACTCAGATAGGGTGAGGAGATGCAGCACTCAGCCTGTCACAACGAGCCCTGGTTAAAGCAGCAGCATAGATCACGCTGGTACTACCCTCACCCTCTGCATGCAATCGCACCCCTAGTTTAAGGTAAGGGCTTCTTTCAGCCAGGATGTGCAGAAGTCACTACATGTTAACACAAAAGACTTCTCTAAGGACCTCAGGGATAGCTTGTACTGCAAGAAGAGTTCAGGAGCACTCCACAGAGGTGGAAGGGATATTTTGTGCTAGACACCGGCACCCCCAGGAGAGGGGACAGCTCCTCTCATCAGAGCCAGAGCAGAGCAGGGAGGAGGCAGGAGCGGGTGCACCCCAAGGGGAAGAGCAGGGCAGGAGGGTCACGGGGCTCTCTCCTGTTGGCAAGCTCCAGTTTTCCACTTACATATTGATTCCTCAGCTCTGAAATGATCAGGCGCAGACTAATGTACTCCTTCTCGTCAATCTCAGTCACGGTGCGGCGATAGTCCTCCTGCATGGAGCAGAGGCTGAGCCCAGCGCTGCCTCCACAGCACCAAGGGAACCCCCACTTCAGTTGCTCCCCTCTAATGCAGATGTCCTGCATCTCTGCATGATCCCTCCCTGCCTCCCCCGAGACCCTCAGCCCAAAAAGGACAGTGATGAAGTGGCCCAAAGAGTCCCAAAAGGCAGCAGCATGTACCATGTACATCTCCACTTCCCCATTCACTTACCACATGAGGGTACTTAGCTATTTTGGAAACCAGTTTTGCTCTTGTGATATAGTATCTGGTAAGAAAAGGGAGAGACTGAAGGTCAGATTAACAGCACCGAGATCTTTTTCAGGCCCAAGCTGCCTTACGAAAGCTGGAGGACCTTCCCCAAGCACTTCCCTTTCCCAAGGGGCTCCCACAAACGAGGCCTGTCCTTGCATGCCTACCTAGAAATCTGGTCCAGGTAGGACGCTGCCTCACTCTCCACAGTTCGAAGCTCAGCAACTGTTTCCTCCTGCAGGGAAGAGGAGGAAGTCATTAGCTTCACGAGACTGCTCACTAGGGCTCTGCCAGCAGCACGTCTCAGCAGCGCCATGTCAAGCTGAGGTTGGGCTTTTACAACCTGGGTGAACACTCTCAAATGAAAGATTCAGAGGAAGCCAAGAGACCCCTGTCCCTGGAGAACAGCTCCTCCTGCAGTAGGGCACAGAGTAGAGCCAGCAGTGCCTCACCTGAATAGAAACACCAAAGTTGTTTCCATCTTCTATCCTGGGAATGAGAAGCTGCACCCACATTTTGACCTGTGGTGGAGAGATCACAGCACTGATCAATACCAACATCTCTGCCGAGACCGTGCTCAAAAAGATACGGAGAGGTTGGAGAGGGACCAGAGAAGGGCCACAAAGATGATCCAAAGTTGAGAGCTGGGCTTGTTCAGCCTCGAGAAGAAAAGGCTCCAGGAAGGCCCTACCCCCATGTTCCAGTACTTAAAGGGCAGCTACAAAGAAGAGTGAGACACCCTTCTGACAAGGATTCACATGGAGGAGAGAAGGGGTGATGGGCACAAGTTATTCCTGGGGAGATTCCAACTGGACACAGGAAAGTTTCTCCCAGTGAGAACACCCATCTGCTGGGATCTCCCCAGGGAGGTGGTGGATTCCTCAGTACTGGACACTGGTAAGATTCAGCTGGTCAGAGTGCTGGGATATCTAGTACTCTGCCTAGAAAGATTGCACCAGATGATCCTTGAGGTCCCTCCCAAGCTGGGGTTCTAGGATTATTTTCCTACACCTACCCCCAGCCACTGCAATACAAATCCTGCCTTTCCTCATCCACAGAGCACAGAGGGGTCAGTTCCTTCCACCCAGAGCAGCTTTGCCTCCATCCTCCTGCTTCCACTTGCTCCAGTGCTCATACCCACCGTATTACACTTCTCAATAAGCAGCCTGATTTCTGGTTTCACTTTCTCAATGATGTCCACCAGCTGCTGGTTGCTCTTCAGCATCCCATTGGGCATCACAAATACTTTGGTACCTACCAGCAGAGGAGAAAAACACCTCATCAGGACACACAGGAAGAGCTGCACCAGCAGATCAGACCGAAGGTCCACCTGAGCATCTGATCTCCTGCAAAGGCTTGTGGACACTGAGTCAGGCTATAGCTAACCTGGGGAAGGGGAGATCTGCCATGCGATGACAGCAGTTACCACAGGGGAAGGAGAAGAGAGAACGTGAAGCTGAAGAGCTCTAGGCTGCTGAGCCTGGGCACAAGGGATTTCTTGTTCCATGTGTGCGAGCTGTTTGTGCCACAGCTTAATGCAAAGCCTGGTATCTTCCTCCAGACAAGGAGAGCCACAGAGAGATGAGCTGCCTCTGTTAGCAAGCCAAGCTCAAGCAAGTACTACTTATGGCTATCAGAGAAGTCCTAATTATGCTTCTGAGAGCTGGAACCCGACTCCTCCTCAATAGAAGTGTAAGCCAAGCTTGGAAAGGTCGTGCGGACAGGCCCGCATGAGCAGCAGCTGCTGTCAGGACAGGGCAGGTGGGATTCATGCCATTTCCTATCCCCAGGGCACGGTGCACTGGTTCAGGGTGCAAGCTGCAACACAAGGGACTTGGGGACTCTTACCCTGAAAGGTCTCCTCGCGGTCCTCCAGCTTCCTCTTTTTCATATTTGGCTAAAACATACAAAATGTTTTACTCACAAACTACTCGTGAGCTACAACAGAGTCCCAAAGGAAACAAGGAATGTTCTGGAGCCTCTGCTACACTCCTGGATCTAAGCATCCTTCTTTAAACGCAAAGGAGGTCTGCAGAGCACAGTATTGCCTTCAGCAGACTTCCCAGGCTTGAGAGACCAATTCCTAAAAGCCTTCGGGAGAGCCATAGACTTTTACTGAGTGAGAATATACCGTACTCCAGCACAGGGCAAGCCATGCAGCTTTAATCAAAAGAAGGAGGGATCCCAGCCAAGAGAGTAACCTTACCCCATCCAGTCCATCGTGGCTGTTTGCGAGAAGAATTGGGTCAGGCACTGGGAGGTTCATGTCCGAATGGATCTGAGTGAGATCATGAATATTCAGGATAGGATCCTGGAAAATAAAGCAGATTTGTTATTTAATTATGAGTGAAGAAATTCTGTCCCACCAAACACTATGAGAAGACAAAAGATTCGGCCCTTTCTCTTATCCAACTATAAAATAAGGTCAAATGAAACAGAAAGGGTCTAATAATAAACCTGTGAGGAGCCCTCCCTCCACCCAAGAGCAGTGTGCCAGCTCCAGCCTGGATCAAACCTATCAACTGCCTGCAGGGCTGGAGCCATGTGAGAGCACAGCACGGCCCCACATAGCAAAACATGTAAGAAAGATAAATGTGATCACACAAAGAAAACTGGAAGGGGAAGCACCCCCTCTAGAGCCAAGAGCACTCAAATGCATGCAAGTGACTGAGCTGCTGCTTCGCCCCTCTGCAACACAGTGAAAGACACAGCAGGACAGGACCTGCCACGGTGCTGTCAGCGCTCAGCTTGGAGATGGAAAAGGAGACAGAAAAACCTCACCTTGAGAAACCCATCGAGTTCTAACAGCTTCTTTGGGAAAAAGTTTGCCACCAGGTCTTCAGCCTGAGACAGAAAGAAAAGACAATGATGTGAAACAACGCTGCGAGGTTCCCACCACCAGAACAGCGGGAAATCGACTGTCCAAGGGCAGGAAACAGGAGAGAACGTGAGTGCTGTGGCTGCTGTCGCACTAAGGCAGGGTGAGAATAGGCCAAGGAAAGCACAGGGCTCAAGTCCCTTGCCACGGATGCACTGCGGAGCATCCTGGAGAGACTCTGATCACAGCCAGGTCCCGCAGGGACAGGGACCCGATGAGCTCTTCCCTGCCCCACCAAGGGCAGCGCAAGGGAACCCTCACCTCGCTCGTGATCCGCTCCCTGAAGGAATCAACCTGCAGAAGGACAAAAGCAGCGGCTCAGTCACTCCCGAGCCACACCGAGCGCCTCCGGGGGGGGGCTCCCGCCCTCCGCGGGACCACCGGGAGCTGAGCCGCTCCCCCCACTCCGCCAACAACGCCCCCAGCGCTGCCTGCGGGGGCCGGGCCCCGGGGGCCCATCCATCGGCACGAGGAGAACCGAACACCGGGCGCGGAAGCGCGGGTTCCAGGCCTCGCTCCCAGCGCGGCTGCAGCGGCCTCGCGTCCAACGGCCGCGGTGGAACCACCGGGCAGCGGTGGCGTGGGGCCGCTCCGCCCCGAAGCCCGGGCCCAGGCCGCGCGGCGCTGAACCGGGAGGGAGGGGGGGCGGGAGGCCGCCGGCGGGGCGCGCACCTTCAGCTTCACCTCCGGGTCCACCTTGAGCAGCGAGGCCATGGCGGCGGCGGCGGCGGGCGGGGAGCGTCCGGTCCGGTCGGTTCCGGTCCGCTCGGCTCCGGTCGGGTCGGGTCCGCTCCCGGTGATGCCGCGGGGGCCGCGCTGCCGCTGCCCCACCACCGGCACCGCCGCCACCACCGGAACTGACCTCACGTCGGCGCGCCCGCCAATTGCCGCGCGCCTCCCGCCGCCGCGCGCACGCGCCGCCGGTCCCAGGTCCTGGCCGCTCACGGGAGAAAAATGGCCGCCCCCCCCCCATCCCCCCTTCCCTTTCCCTTTCCACACCCCTGCCAGGACCGTGCGTCACGTCCGCCGGTCGGCGGCGGCGATGGCGCGGGGCTGAGCGGGCATGGAGGGCAGCCGCGCGGCCGGCGGCACGGCGCAGGTCAGCTTCGTGTGCCAGCGCTGCGGGCAGCCGCTCAAGCTCGACACCTCCTTCAAGATCCTGGACCGCCTCACGATCCAGGAGCTCACCGGTACCGCGGGGCCGCGGGCGGGCGGGGGGCGCCGGGCCGGGCCCGGACAACCGTAACTCCTCCTCTCCCGCAGCCCCGCTGCTGGCCGCAGCCCCGGCCCGGCCCGGAGACGCGCACGAAGAGGAGAGCGCCCTAACGGAGGTGCGGCGGGGTCGCGGGCAGAGGTGGGGGTGGCCCCTTGCGCACACACACACACACACACCCTTCGCCCGGTGACGGTGTCCGCTTGTCCCGCAGGAAGCCTTCGCGGAGAACCGGCAGGATGGTGTGTCCAGGCGGTTCATCCCGCCGGCCAGGTACGGCCGCGCTCCCGGCAGGGCCGCGGGGAGGCGCTGGAGAAACGGGGTCCCGTCCGCCCCGTCCCTAGGGCCCGGCTGAGCCCTGCACGTAGCAGCCAGTCCTGTGTGGCCTCTGTTTCCCCCGAGGGTGCGTGGCACTGCCTGGGGCTGCCCCTTACCTCCGGGTGACCCCAACCCACTGTCTCGGTAGAGCTCACCCACAGTCCAGCTCCTCCTGCCCTGTGCTCGTTCCTTCTGCCTCTTAACCCAGCCTCAGGTTTAAGCCAAGCCCCGGGCCCGGCTCCCCGGGCCCCTCCGCACTCAGCTCTCCGTTAAATTCTTTCCAAGAATGATGTCAACAGAAAGTGCCAACAGCTTCACGCTCATCGGGGAAGCGTCGGATGGCGGCACCATGGAAAACCTCAGCCGCAGACTGAAGGCGAGTTTTGTGTGAGGTGGTAAGCGTGGGTACCTCTGAGCCAGAGCAGCGCTAGTTCTGGATGCTCTGGGAGATGCAGCACGGGCATCCCAGTGGTATTGGTGGTGAGTTTGGGGTGAGGAGCCAGCAGCAGCCACCGCTACACCCAACCCAATGGCAAACGCTTTGCGCAGGTCACCGGCGACCTCTTTGACATCATGTCTGGGCAGACGGACGTGGATCACCCTCTGTGTGAGGAGTGCACGGACACGCTGCTGGACCAGCTGGACACGCAACTTAACATCACGGAGAATGAATGCCAGAACTATAAGTGAGTGAGCTGGAGGCGACCCAGGACCAAGCAGCTTTAGGCTGGGGAAAGCCCAGAGCATTCCCATGACCATTGAGATATCCCTGACTTGAGCACTTGGGGTTTTCTTTGAATGACACAAAACCTTCACTTGTGAGAGTCCCGTGGTAACAGCTTCTCCAGCTGAGGTCTGTGGCATTCCAGTGCAATCAAGGGCTCCACAGAGACAGTTCCTGCCAGGCAGCAGCAGCGCTCAGTCCCCATCTTGCTCCCCTGCTCTGTGTGTTCCTCACTCATGGTGCAGGATCAACACATCTTGGGAATAACAACAGTGGGAGATCCCAGTCCCCGTTTGCACTGCTGCCAGCAGGAGCCTCCCAGCATCCCTGGTTTGGTAATCCTGGCGCTGTCCTTTAGGAGGTGTCTGGAGATCCTGGAACAAATGAACGAGGATGATAAGGAGAAGCTGCAAATGGAACTGAAGGAACTCGCACTGGAAGAAGAGCAGCTGATCCAGGAGCTGGAGGATGTTGAGAAGAACCGCAAGGTTGTGGCTGAAGACTTCGAGAGAGTCCGGGCAGAGGCAGAGCGGCTGGAGCAGGAAGAAGCACAGTGAGTGACCTACAGCTCAGCTTATGGCAGGGATTTTAAGTAACAGATAAATGAGATTACAATGTAGAGAAAGCTGGAAGTAGCAGCCAAACACAGTGGCTTGGCCTTTGCAAAACTGAAGTTGGCATGGCCCAATAAGCCCTGCAGCACCAGGCGAGCAATCGCTTGTCTGTAAAAGCACTTGACGTTTGTTGTCTTGCTTTTGTTCAAAGGTATCAGAAGGAATACTGTGAATTCAAGAGGCAGCAGCTGGAGCTGGATGATGAGCTGAAGAGTGTGGAGAACCAGATGCGCTATGCCCAGATGCAACTGGATAAACTAAAGAAAACAAACGTGTTCAACGCCACCTTCCACATCTGGTACCGTGGGTCTGCTTGCAGCAGGGACAGCACTAATGGGGTCACATGTACCTAAAGGAAGCTGCAGAGAGGCTGTTGACAAGGGCCTGTAGGGACAGGCCAAGGGGAATGGCTTTAACCTGCCAGAGGGAACAGATGACTGTTCTGGTTCCCCAGAACCAGACTGAGATGACCTCTTAGGCAGAAGCTCTTCCCTGTGAGGGTGCTGAGAGGGTGGCACAGGGTGCCCAGAAAAGCTGTGGCTGCCCCATCCCTGGCAGTGTTCAAGGCCAGGTTGGACACAGGGGCTTGGAGCAAGCTGCTCCAGTGGAAGGTGTCCCTGTCTGTGGCAGGGGGTTGGAGCTGGATGAGCTTCAAGGTCCCTTCCAACAGAAATCAGTCTGGGATTCCATGATAAACAGATGACAAGGGCTTGCTATTTACATACACTTTGTAATCAGAGCCCCAACCCCCCTTTGCTAAGCTCCCCATGCATGGTGGACGGCTGTCGCACCTGCAGCCATCACACACTTTACTGCCAGAAGCTGTTCCTGCTCCAACAGGTTATTTATAATTCCTCTTACCACAGGCACAGTGGTCAGTTTGGCACAATAAATAACTTCAGACTTGGCCGTCTCCCCAGCGTTCCTGTAGAATGGAATGAGATCAACGCTGCCTGGGGGCAGACTGTGCTGCTGCTCCATGCCCTTGCAAACAAAATGGGCCTGAAGTTTCAAAGGTACATGCCATGTAACACACCTTTTGCATCTGGTCCAGACAGACAGTTGGGCTCATCTGCTTGTGAATCCTATCTCCTTTCAGATACCGTCTTGTACCGTATGGCAACCACTCATATTTAGAGTCCCTCACGGACAAATCAAAGGTAAGAGACCCCACACAAGTCACACTGACCTTGAGTGCCACAGAGCCCTGGTCACAGAAAGCAAACTTAGCTTTTTATGAATCTATGGTACAGGACAACTACATGCTGCAACTTCTCTAACAAAATGCCTAATGTAGTAACTAGCATCTAATCTAGTCACTCCAGATCCTGTGTCAAGCTGCTCTTTCTGCCACCTGGTTAAAAACAACAGGACTCTGGAGCCAAACGTTGCACTGGCCAGAGGAAGATGGTTTGGGTTGGGTATTGGTGATTAGGAACCCAAGCCTGCACATAGCAGGCACCAAGAACAGAACAAGTCACGCTTGCTACGTGCCACAAACCATTTCTAAGGATCCCATGACAAATTTAAGCCTCACACTAAAGAGGATTAAAGAGCTGCAATGACTATACCTAAATGGGAGTGCACAGAGTGCTTGAAACCCATCTCTTTTCCAGGAGCTTCCCTTGTACTGTTCTGGAGGCCTGAGGTTCTTCTGGGACAATAAATTTGACCACGCGATGGTGGCTTTCCTGGACTGCGTGCAGCAGTTTAAAGAGGAAGTGGAGAAAGGGGAAACCCGGTTTTGTTTGCCCTACAGGTAAGTGCTGCTGTCTAACATAGCAAGTGAACACCTCGTGTGCAGCCCCACACAGCACCGACTGACCCAGTCCTGCCCTGGAATCAGCCTGTGGTCTTTATAACGTGCAAAATTACCCTATTTCTCTAAGTTTAATTGGAATTTAAAGCCTGTTCCTCAGGTGAAGACCTGAGGCTTGCTAGATTTCACTTAAACCCTAAAGTATTCCTGCATAGAATAACATAAATGTCAGGTTGAAATGTCACATGGAGATGAAATGCTTGCACTAGAAATGCACTAATAAAGCTTTGTATGGTCTAGGATGGACGTGGAGAAAGGAAAGATTGAAGACACAGGTGGCAGCGGTGGCTCTTACTCTATTAAAACACAATTTAACTCTGAGGAGCAATGGACAAAAGCACTGAAATTCATGTTAACTAACCTGAAGTGGGGTCTTGCCTGGGTCTCATCCCAGTTCTATAACAAGTAACCATGGGAAGAACTGGTCCTGGCAGCTGCAGGATGTCTGCGTTCCGTCGGAGAAAGTCACATTAAGATGTCTCTTAATATTAACCAGTATAAAATGTTTACAATACCAAAAAACCACAAGACACTTTATTTAAAAGACCATTATTACAAGTAGTATTTAGAAAAGCAATATGTAAAGTTGTGTCATGGAGCTGAACAGAATAAAATGTCAGCTGTGAAATCAATGCTGAACTGGCACTTTGAGGTTTAGAGATTGAAATTACTGCTGAACTTGAAACGGGTGAGTTCAGTACCACTCTTACAGCTGAACACAGGTTAGAGAAGTGAAGTGTTACAAACACAGCAACGTAGAGGACCTCACGGTAACTGCAGTCTGAAATAAAGGGTTCTAAGTCATGTCAGCACTTTGTGCCACTCAACATAGCAAGGTTTGATCCTGCTTCAAGTACTTTTACCTGTGATGATGCTGGTGTTTGTGATGCTTCCTGCAGCCTGTTCTCACCTGGAGGTGCACCCAGTAAATAATAAAACACTATTCCACACGGAGAGTGCTTCCATGTGACACGGGCCAGGCACAGCTGCCAGCGATGGGCTCAGCAAGCCCCTGCTATCGTGACATTTGCATCGCTTTCCTAACTGGTGGAGTTGTCCCTTTGACCACAGAGATAGGCAACTGCCTGCAGGGTGGGGGCAAAGAGGAGACACGGGAACATCCCAGCTGCCTGAGACAAGAGTTAGTTTTAAGGCAACAGCAAACAGAGCAAGCAAGTACAGCTCTGTTTGTAATGGGGTTGTGAGCTGTTCCTAGTGCCATTACCACACCGTGCGCCTCGCTGCCTTTTCAGAACATGACTCCTTAGAGCTTTCTCCTTGTCCAAGGAAACTTCTGTTCATAACTAAGCTGATGTAGGTTTTACAGTAAAGCTTTTTCTGCCCAAAGAGGTTATTTCTACTTGGCTCCTGGTGCCTCCCTTCACAGCACTGGGGAGTTGCCTGAAAGGAGCTTTTCTAACTAACACTGGTGTTCCAGACAAAAGCAAACCAAATTGCATGGGGTGCTCTGGGCAGTGGCAATGCTTTGCTGCCCTGGGGCAGGCAGCTCTACTGAAGAGGCCCAACTCTGTGTTCCAGAGCTTTTGTTCCACAGCTCCTGTAGCACTGCTTTGGAGTGGTGCTGCCAATGATCTGTTTCAGTACTGCATGAGAAAATTCTCGTATGCTCTGTGAAGTGATGCCAGTGATACAGTTCAAATGCTCCACAACCTCAAAAAAAACCAAGAGACTACTTACTAACAGCACCTAAGAGATGTTCCTTTACAGACATAACTTCTTAATCCTGCAAATCTAATGGGAATAACAGTGCTCCACGGGCACACTTCAACAAGTGTGAAGCCTCTCAGTTATGTCTTCTATGTGGTTAGGGGTTGGTTTGCTTGGTTTAGGGGGGTGTTATGTTTGGTTTGCATTTTCTTTTTTAATCACTTCTACTGAAGAGGTGAAAAAGCTACAGGCTGTGAAGCAGTCCCATGGGATTACTTCACCTGTATGGGGTTTGTTCTGGCTGTGGAGACCCTGAAGCATGAGGACATGCACTAGTGCACACAGGAGCCTTCCAACACCCTCACACGTGCTTCCGGCTGCACTTCAACCCACATAGAGCCAACACCTTTAGAAGTGACTGTACCTGCTTCCAGTGCCCAGGGTTTAATATGAACATGCTTGTGCTGATGATTCCTACAGCCAAGAGCATAAAATCTTCCTTCACTGTCAAAAACTTTGCTCTGCAGAAGTAAAAGTGTCTCCTGGTGTCATCAATGCCAGCTTTGCAGTTCAAAAGCACCTGCTTCTGGCAGGGCTATAAAGCACATTTCACTTACTCAGTCCAAACAGAGCCTGATGCTGTTAACTTTAATGGACAGTGCCAAAGCTGGGGTTTTATGATTACAATTAACATTTCCCTAGCTTGCCCCTGAAGCACCTGTGTGGAAGCACGTTGCTTTGAACTGGTACGTTAAGCTCAATAAATGCTGAAAGCCCCCCCAAATTATTGTTTTTTAAAAAAGTGCCCCCCCAAAATAGGCATCATGGGAATTATGCTACTATCTCGTAAGGGTTTTTAGGGCTTTCATTTCAAAGAGTTAAAGCATCAGCCACGGGAACTACTCACACTTGCAGTTTGCTTGGTGCGGAGTTTTCAATGGTGATCTTCAACAGAGTGTCGTAGATGGCATCTCGTGCAAGGTAGGAGAAGTCGAGGAGCTCAATACACATCTGATGTAAGGGCTTGGTGGGAAGCAAGCAGCCGTTGTACCCTAGCACAGAGATCACACAGGATCAGCACCACATCTCAAAGCATGAGACTGGATTAGAAAAGCTGCCAGCCACGGATGGAGATTCCTGGTGCCAACTGCCCCTTGTTTCTAAGTGCCATAGGCTTTCTCAAGCTCGGTATCATCTCACGCATATCTAAATTCAGGTTGTTAGACCTGGGCACTTGTAGAAAACATGTTCTTACATTAGGTTTGGGGGGGTTTAAACTCTTCTACTGAACACGTCATGTTCAACATGCTGTCCAACAGCACTCATTAGATTCTAGTAAGGACAAAGTTCTCAGCCGAAAAGTAAAGCCCTGCACAATGTGAATGCACCATATGCCAAAATCTGTAATAGCAGACATTCTGCTTCAAACCAGCAATGGCTCTATCACACCTTTTAAAAACCCTTTTCCCATCCTCTCCTCTTAATCCTCTCACCCAGAACCTCCAGGAGCAATTCGATGTAAGCCAAAGGAGGGGAGACGTTGACCTGGAAGTGCAGAGCTTTTAGAACAGCGAGTTCTGACTCGAGCAGCTCCTGTTTCGTGTATGAGTATTTCAGAGATTGCAGAAACTTTAAAGCTACGTCACTGTTAACTCTCTGAGCAGGAAAAAAAAGGGGAAAAAAAGACAAATGAGCTCCTGGGCAGCGGGGAGAAGCAAGCACCTCCTTGTTTTACTCCTCCCATTGGATTTCAGCCAGAGCCACTGCAGCTCCCATGGCTCCCTAACCCTGACTCCTCTATTGGGCAGGAATTAAAACTCCAGTTCAGACCTTCTCTCTCCAAGGTTTCCTCTACCCCACAATCTTTCCCCCTGCAGACATACAGCTTTTGACAACCACAGGCTGACTTTTCCCCACTGCCTACACTTTCTTCCCCAAATATTGGAAACGTTTCCTGACAAATTGCTACTTGACAAGTGACGATTCATCTGCCCTAAATGTTTCAACCTAAATTTAGGTCTCCATTTCAATATACTTTGCATTTCATGATCACTAATATCCTTCAAAGAGGAAATAATAGAACCACAGAATGGTTTGGGTTGGAAAGGAGCTTGAGATCATCCAGTTCCAACCCCCTGCATGGGCAGGGATGCCTCACACCAAACCATGTCGCACAAGGCTCTGTCCAAGCTGGCCATGACCACTGCCAGGGATGAAGCATTCACCACTTCTTTGGGCACCCTGTGCCAGTGCCTCACCACCACCCCCGTAAAGAACTTCTTTATATCTGACCTGAACTTCCCCCGTTTCAGTTTGAACCCATCACCCCTTGTCCTATTGCTCCAGTCCCTGATGAAGAGTCCCTCTCCAGCATCCCTGTAGCCCCCTTCAGACAACTAAAGCTGCTCTGAGGTCTTCCTGCAGCTTCTCTTCTCCAGGCTGAACAGCCCCAATGTTCTCAGCCTGGCTCCACACGGAAGGTGCTCCAGTCCCTTATCGCTCTCATGGCCTTCTTTCTGACCTTCTTTTTAAGAGACTTATACCACATATCTTACTACACTGCTAAAAGCCATGACAAGAACAGGTTCATTGGGCTTACATTATAGTGCAGGGACAGTTTGCTCGCGAGCTGAATGCACGACACGAGCCGCAGGACAAACGTGTTGTAGATCTGATCTTCCAGAGAGCTCCAGCTGCTGCCTCCCCCCTGCTCACGGTGTTTGCTGGAGGATTTAGAGAATTGTTCCACCTGCTTGGTCATAAACCTACAAAACCCAAAACTGCTCAGGGAACAGTTCTCTTCTGCCAAGAACAAGGAAAAGCAGCAGTTCTGCATGAATTCCGCGCAAACTTTGAGCTAAACGAGCAAGGGGATTAAGCTCTGGGGCTGCAAGAACCCATCACAGGTTGGTCGAGTGATTGGTGCAGGGCACACAGAGCAGAACCACATGAGACAAGGAACGCAGGGAGCACTCGGGGCCGTCGTTACCTTTCAAGTAACTCCACTGCCTGGTACCGCGCCGCCGGGTCCAGGCGCCACTTGTCAGCCAAGAGGAACATGAACTCTGCAAGGGAAGAGCGGAGTCAGCCCTGCCCCTGCCCCTGCCCCTGCCCTGCCCGACGCAGGCAGCGGGGCCGGGGCTCACCCACGATCCGCGGCTCCCGGAAGCACCCGGCCTCCTCGGGCAGCCCGCTCAGGTGCTGCTCGTTCTCCGCGGCCAGGCGGATCAGCGCGTCCTCGATGGCCTCCGGGGCCACCCTGCCAAAGGCGGGGGCAGGGTCACGGCACCGGGGCGCCGCTTGCGCCTGGGAGCCCATTGCCCGCTCCGGTCACTGCCCCAACGGCACCGCCGCGCCTCGACCCCGCCGGTGCGGCCCCGGGAGCGCGACCGGGACCGGCGGTCCCTCAGCGGGGCCACGCCCCAGCGGGGCCCAGCTCCGCCAATCAGAGCGCCGCTCCTCTCCGGCCGAGCCGCGCGCCGAGCCGCAGCCAATCACTCGACGCCCAGCTCTCCAAAAGCCCGCTTGCGATTGGTAGCTGGGTGTGACGTCAGCGCGCTGTACGGTCAGCGGCGGGGAAGATGGCGGCGCAGGAGCCGGGGCGGGAGGCGCCGTTCGCGCAGCGATTGGACCCTCGGCGGGAGCCGGGGCTGAGCCCCGAGCAGCGCCTGCACATGGAGCGGGTGGAGCGCGCCCTCCGCCGCCGCCTCCGCGGCCGCAACGCGCTGCTGGCGCTCGGCATCGGCGCCGTCACGGCCGGGATCTGTATCCTGCGGGGCCGGGGCGGGCCGGGGGGAGGAGTCGGGACCGCTCCGCGCCCGCGCTTGTCCTTAACGCGCCCCGCAGACGCGTACACCTTCTACTCGGTGTCGCAGGAGCGGTTCCTGGACGATCTGGAGCAGGAGGTGGAGGCGGCGCGGGAGCGGGCCCGGGAGCGGGCTGAGAGCGCAGCGAGCTGAGCTTGGAGCGCCCGGCCCGGCCCCGGTTGAACGGCGCGGGAGGGGGAAGCGGCCGACCCCGGGTGCGGGGTCTGGGCCCGCCCGGTGCGGTGCAGGGAGATGCGCCGGGGGCTGCCCCGCAGGCGGCTGCCTTTGCCGGGGTACCCGCTCCTGCGAAGGGCAGCGCTGCCCGTCGCTTCCACCAATAAACACCCCGTCTGGAGCCTGCGTCGGTGCCTGGTGAAGTCACCGCTGGTCAGAGCCCGGCTCCGGAGTCTGCTGAGATGGGGCAAGTTTCCGCTTTGCTCTTTATCATCTTAGCTCGGTTTGTGCTCTTACAGCAGCAAGGCCACGGGTCCCGCCAGACAGACACAAGACAGACCCGAGCTGTGTTCAATTTGTATTTATGAAACACTTTCCAGGCATCAGTTCATAACAAAGTGCACCCACTGCCGGTCCTGCTCACGGTACGGAGCCGAAGGAAGCTCCTTCTGGCTCCTCTGTGCAGGATGAGCTGAGGGGGGCAGCAAGCAGGGCAGCTGTGGGTCTGGCTTACACATCATCCCACACAGAGCAGGGCTGGTGGCAGGGCTGGGATGGATGGAAATCATTTGGGGGGGGGGTGGTGTCTGCCTGTGGGGGGTCCATGAGGGATGGCAGTGCCTTGCACGTGTGTTGCAGCTGGGGTTGGGCTGGAGAAACAGACTGGGAATGGCAGGGAGGGGTCCTGGGGGGGCACAAGGAGGGAAGAGGTGGGAGGACAGATGCAGAGGGCTGGAGGTGAGGTGCTGCGGGCACCCGGCTGGCTCGGCCCCACGGCGCTGGCTGCCCCCAGGGCTGGTGCTGCCCTCCCGGGAGGTGCAGGGAGGACTCTCCCCCACCCCGGGGCAGGCGGGCACTTGGTTGAGGTAGTTCATGAGGTCACTCCTGGCCAGCCGGCTACTGGGGAAGAGAAGCAGCGGTGAGCAGCGGCAGCACGGTGGGGCCACCATGGGCAACGCCGGCCCCCGAGCTCTTACCATGCGGCTGAAGTCGTCGGCGAAGGTCACCCCTTTGCTGAGCCGCTGCTCCTGCGAGCCCGTGCTGCTGCCGCTCAGCGAGTTACGGCGCATGATGCCTGCGGGGACACAGCGGCCCTGAGCGCGGGCACCCGCGGTGCCGCAGCCCCACGGTCCCCATCCCGCAAGGTCCCCGGGGGGTCGAGCAGAGATGGCACCTTGGGGCTGCGCCAGCTCCAGGCGCTGCAGGCTGTTGCGGCGGGACGGGTTGAAGCTGCCCTTGGAGAGGCGGCGCTGGCGGCTGGAGAGCATGGCAGCGGGGGAGACGATGCCCAGCGGCGGCTGCTTCCCCATGCGCAGGTACAGCTCCTCGATCTCCTTCTTCTGCGCGCTCTGCAGCAGCTGCACCTCGGCCAGGTGCCTGGGGAGGAGAGGAGGCAGGAGGTGGCAGCTGAGCCCTGCGCTGCGCCCAGCCAAGCTCAAGCAACCCCTGCGCTGCCTCCCGGGTGCAGCCCCCGAAGCTCTGCTCACTTCTGGCGCAGCTTCTGCAGCTCCTCCCAGATCTCCTCATCCTCGCTCTCGGTGTCGTCGCTGCTCAGGTAGGACAAGCTGCGGGAGTAGCTCAGCCACACCTGGTTTATCACCGCCTGCGGCGCGCTCTCACCACCGTCCTCCCCAGGACCCTCCCGGTCACTCTCCGCTGCCGCCACTGTGCCCTCCTCTGCCAACACCTCCTCAGCCTCAGGGTCCTGCTCCGCCATCTCCAGCACTGAGTCCGAGTCGCTGCTCGAGCTGCCCCTTCTGTCGGGGGCTGCAGGCGAGGGGGAGCCGCTGGCCACTGGCTCTGTGCTGTGCTGCTCACCCTCACTGCTGCCCAGCACCAGAGACGTCGCCGCCAACTCCTTGGTTGGCGTCACCAGGAACCGGCCCAGGATCTGGGGTTTGGCCTCTGCTGGGGACAGGGGGCAGTTGGTGGGGTTCAGGGCACCAGGGCTGTCACAGTGCCCTGGCACAGCCTCAGCCCTTCCCCTCCTCACCTTCATTGATGGGCGAGAGCTGGGCCTTGGGCACACCAGGGGCTGGTGACTCTGAGATGATGAGCGAGTGGCTGGGCTTGGGGGAGCCAGGCAGCACCTGCAGGCACTCAAGCACTGTCAGCCACCCCACCCGGGTCCCCCTGCATCTCCTGGCCTCCACTGCTGTTCCCATGCCCTGAGCCCCACTACCTGCTCAGCCCTCCCTGCATCCCAGGGGCTCCCCATCCCAGAGCAGCATCTGCAGTGACAACCTGGCCCCTGCAGCTGAGCCCCACCTGAGGAGCCACTTGCCACCCCAGCACTCACCACGGCTGCCCTCCGGGCTCCTCGGCGTGGATGTGCTCAGCAATGGCAGGGGACTCCCCACAGCACTGCTGCCTGCGGGGCATGGTGGGGCTGGTGCCGGGGAAGGGAATGGCACGGGCCCCCTGGCAGGGAGCACAGTCAGCCCCTGCTGACACCGGAGTCCCGCTGGAGGCTGGTGCTGGCTTGGCCATGCTGGCAGGGTCGGGGTAGACAAAGCGCGGGGGCCCCAGGACCAGGCTCTGTGGCCGCGGCAGCAGCGGTGGGTACCCGTGCCCACCGGAGCTGGCGATGGAGGAGATGCCGGGCAGCAGTGTGTGTGCCACGCTCATCACTGCCAGAGAAAAGACATTGGCCAGAGAAAGGAAGGGGGTGGTGGGGGACCAGGATGTGCTGGTCACGGGGGGGCTCAGGGGGCTGCTGGGCTCGCTGGGGACAGGGGATATGGGGAGTGGCAGTGGGGACAGGAGGGGCTGGGGCAGGGCCGGGGGTACAGGCCCGCCTTGGGGGGTCTGTGGGAGCATCGGTGGTGCTGTCAGCCAGGAGGGAGCCACCGAGACAAGGGGCCAGGTCTGCACGGAGCCTGCAGAGAGAAGAGCATCGGGAGCACCCCGGCCCCCACAGGTCCCCTCCTGTCCCTTGGAGCCTTGAGCTGCCGAGGGTACGGGCCCAGGCGCCAGGACGGATGTGCCAGGCTGGTACCTGCAGGGGAGCCCAGCAGCGCTGGCTGCAGCTCACCGGCTGCCGGTGCCTCCACGGGACTGCCGAGGCCGTTCTCCGATGGGGAGCTGCTCAGCAGTGGCAGGACCGGGGACTGTACTGAGAGGCTGGGGCTGGTGCAGCCCAGGTCTGCGGCACAGGAGTGACAGCCTGCACTCAGCCGGGGCAGGATGTGCCCCATGGGCTTGGCCAGGGCCATTACTCGCCCTGCATGGGACCTGGGGAGGGATGAGAAGGGCCTGCACAAGGCAGAGACCTACCACTGAGTGAGGACGAGGAGATGGAGCGCGACAGCTCCTGCAGCGGCAGGTCCATCTGCTGTGGGGATGCAGTGAGACAGCGCTGGGGCAGAGGCCCTGCAGGCTGATCCAAGCTCCCGTGAGCTCCCTCCCCAGCCCCAGCACTGGGCAGGGTACACCGCAACCCATTGCAGGAGCAGGCAAGTGACCTGGAGCTGCAGGCATGGGGCAGCTCCTACCCATGGCTAGAGAGCTCTGCATCATGGCCCTCTCCTGCTGGGCTCCCTGGGGCCAGCAGCACCCACAGCTATACTCAGTGCCGGTGCCTGCCCTGGGCACTCACAGGGCTGCGCTCAGACTCAGGGCTCCGGGGCAGCTCCGCAGCGCTGCGCCCATCCTTGCGGAGCAGAGGTCTCCACACGGTGGATGATGTCCCGGATGCGGTGGATGAAGCCGTCCCGCTCCGACTTGAGGATGAACTCGTTGTGGACCTGCAGGCAGGGGGGTGGTCAGCACCCAGCTCGGCCAAGCGCACTCCTGCCCTCACCCTGCCCCACAGTCACCATGACGGCCGCAATCTCCTCTGGGTTGTCCCCATCCAGGTCGAACTTGAAGGTCACCATCTTATTGTTGTAGGTCTGCAGCTGGCACTCCACCACCCGGTCGTTCTTGTCGGAGATCTGCGGGCAGCAAGGCCGGCTCAGCCCGGGGTCACCCTCCTGCCCACCCACCCGCTGCCCGCCGCACTCACATTGGTGATCCGGAGCCTGGAGCGGGCTCTGCGCCGCAGCAGCTTCCCCGCAGCCCTCTTGGCCGGCAGCTTGGAGCTCTGCTCGCCGGCCGACAGCCCCTCGCAGCCGTCGCTCATGCCCGACGCCACATCGGAGGCGTAGCTGCGGGAAGCCCCGAGGGGGAGCATCAGCGCCGCCGCTCGCAGCCGCTGCCGCCCGCCCCGCGCTGCCCCGCGCCCTCACCTGTCCACCGGGGAGGAGAAGCCGCTGGCGGAGGGCAGGCGCTCGGGGGGCAGCTGCACCGCGATGCTCTGCGGGGAGAGGACGGCGTCAGCCGGGGCCGCGCCCCCCCCCCCCCCCCGGCCCCAGCGCCGCGGGGCCCCGCTCACCGTGGGGAAGCAGCGCGCAGGGCGGGCGGGCGGAGGGCTCGAGGGGCCCCCCGCCGGGAAGCTGCGATGCGCCAGGTCCGGGGAGTCCAGGAAGCCGGAGGAGCTCAGGTACCCGTCGGTTTCGCCGTCGGCTGCGGGAGCACCGCGTGAGCACGGCCGGAGCACGGCCCCGCGTGGGCTGTGGGGCTCTGTTCACGGCACAGCTGGAGGTAGGGAGGGACCCCCCCCCCCCCGGCTCACAAGTCACTCCTTGTGGTTCCCCCCACCCCAGCCCCGCTGCTGCCCCACTCACACGTGGCCGAGGAGTAGCTGGTGTGCCCGTAGGTGAAGTGCTGGTGCTGATCGGCCTCGGGCTCCTCGGGCTCAGGGGGGAAGGTGCTGCTGAAGATGGACTCCCCGGAGCCGGGTGTGAGCAGGGGGGGCACGGGGGCCCCGGAGGTCAGCGGGGACTTGAGCTCCTCCAGCATCCGCAGGACGCCCGGCGGTTGCTCCGGTGGTTGCTCCGGCTCCGCGGGCGATGGCATCTCCCGGGAGCGCTTCAGCTTCTCCCTCTTACGCTTGATGGCAACCACACGGTCCCGCACTGCCTTGGCCACCAGCTTGTAGTCAGCCTCGCAGATGAAGCCCAGGACCACCTGTACAGGAGGGGTTTGTCACGTTGGGGTGCAGGGACCCTGCAGTGACCAGGGTTCCTCCGTCCTTGAGCCCACCATCTCCTGGGCCACCTCCTCCGCCACATCCTTGTAGAGCTCAAAGAGGAACTCGATGGCGTTGTTGTCCTTGTATTTGCCGTGGAGCTTCTTCGTGTCGTCCATGCGCAGCCAGAGCTTGAGCCCAGACTTGACGCCATCGTCCTCCTCCGCCAGCTCCACGTGCACCCCCGTGTCCTCCTGGAAGAAGGAGTGCTCCAGCAGGTCCTGGATGGTGTACCTGTGGGGAGCACAGCTCAGCAAGCTGCCAGAGGCTGGGGGGGCTCTTCCACCCAGGCCCCTGTTCCCCTGCTACCTCTCGTCCTTATCCATGCGGATGCAGCCCTCGATGATCTCCTTCAGCTCCGGCACCTTCACCTTGTAGAAGCTGCTGGGCTTCAGGCCCTGAGGGTGATGTGCATCAGCATCTTCTGTGCTGGACCCTGCCACGGCGCTGGGTTTCCAGGGCCCAGGGCTGAACCCAGGCTCTGCAGGCACAGCCCCACCGGCAGCAGGGACATGTGGGGACAGAGCTCCCAGCCCATGGCCCCACCAGCCTGCGTGCCCAGGGGTGCTGGGTTTCCACCCCAGTGAGCAGGAGCCAGCCAGCACCGTACGGGGCAGCCACGGTGCCGCAGGCAAGGGGTGGCTGAGCAAACCTGTGCCCGTTCCACCCCATTAACGTGCTGGCAGTGGCTGTGGCAGGGCGAGGGACTGTGGGGCCTGGCCAAGCCAGCCACCGACCCCCCAGCCCCGTCTCACCACCCAGACTGGTTTTAGCTGCTGCAGGACCTGCAGAGTGACACCTTATGGGGAGCAGCAAAGCCAAACAGCTCCATCTGACCAGGCCCACCCCCAACGCCCTCTCCCAACTCAGCACCAGCAGCAGCATCGCCCCAGCTCGGGGCCGCTCACCGAGGTGACCTTGCGGTAGATCTGGGCGGCATTCTGGCACTCGGAGTAGGGGTACTCCGAGGTAGCCATCTCCAGCATGCACATCCCGAAGGCGTAGACGTCCACCGCCTCGTCGTACTTCTCCTCGTACATCTCCGGTGCCATGAACTCGGGGGTACCTGGGGGCAGGAGCAGGGCTCAGTGACCCCCATCGCCGCCCCATTGTGGCAGCCTCCAGCCCTGTGCCACCAGCACCCCACCTATGACGCTCTTGGCGAAGGAGGCTCTCTTCAGTGTGGCCAGACCCAGGTCCCCGATCTTGACCGAGCCGGTGGGACCCGTGATGAAGATGTTGTCGCACTTGAGGTCACGGTGGATGATGGGGGGCGAGCGCGTGTGCAGGAAATGCAGCCCCTTGAGGATCTGCCGGCTCCAGCGCTGCAGCACCTTCAGCTTCATCTCCTTGAACCGCTTCAGATACCTGTGGGGGGGACACCAGGGGGCTCAGCCGCTGCCTCACCCCAGCCCATCCTCCTCCCATTGCCATGCTGAGCCCATGCGGGCACAGGAGCCCAGGTAGGGCCAGCAGCAAAGAGCATCTTGGCTGGGCTCTGTTGGCACAGCACAGAAAACACAGCCCAGGAGGAGCTGAGCTCCGAGCACCGGTGCCAGGAACCAGCCAGGGCTGCCGGGGTGCCAGGGCCACCCCATCCCCATGCAGGGTGGTACATGGGAAGCTCCTGGGTGTCCTGAGCCCACTACAGCCTGTTGTCCCACCTCAACACCATCACTGCAGGGACCCCGTTCCCTCTCCTCACACCCCAACCTGACACTGGGTCCCTGCTCACGTTTTCAGGGTGCCGGACGTCATGAGCTCTGTGACCAGCACGATGCAGAGCTGGCCTTTGATGGATGACTTCCAGGAGTCATAGAAGCGGACAATGTTGGGATGCTGCAGCCCCTTCAGCATCTCCACCTCCTCGCTGAACCGCTGCCGTTCTGTCTTTGACAGCTTCCGTGTCTGTGGGAGCAATGGGGAGAGCGGATGGGGGCATCATGGTCCCTGGAGAGCACAGGGGGATGCCCTGGCTTATAAGAGACCCAGATGCCCTCACGCCTACGTACGAGGTACCAGGGGCTGCTATGGCCCCAGTGCAGAGCTGGGATCAGATGTGCTTTTCCCCAGCACAGGGCCTTGTGTGGGACTGGAGCTATCCCTGCCCATGGTCTCACTCCATCGAATCAGCCTCCATGCCCCAGCCTTGCTCTGGATGGAGCTGCCCTCCCCAGGCTGGGGAAGGATGGCCAAAGCTTCCCATGAGAGATGCTGTGAGAGGTGCCCTGTGCGGGGGCCACCTCTCCCCATCCCCATTCTTCTTATCCCCCACCCAGGGATGGGGAGCCCCCGCTGCAGCCACCCAGCCGAGGGGAAGTGCAGGGGCTCTGCCATGGCTGCCCCCCAGGCACAGCCCCTCACCAGGGCACCACCAGCTCCCAGCGCCGGGCACCGGCATGGCAGGGTGTTGGGCCAGCCTCAATGAGGCCTTTGTTGGGGAGAGCAGGAGGGGGAGGCTCCAGCTCAGGTTTTTCCATGTTCCTCCTGCTCGAGTTAATTAAAGTGGAAACCGAAGCCGAGGGCACTGAGCAGAGCTGGGGCTGGGGCCAGCGGGGAGGACATGGACCCCTCTTCCCAAGGGACACAGTCCCATAGGGAGGAGCCACCAGCCAGACCCGGGAGAAGGCAGGTCCTGCCCCAAGCCCAGAGAGCTGCAAACACTGAGCCCCAGGCAGGGCAGGGCAGGAGAGGGACCAGGACCGGGAGCACCGGCAAGCACCACAACAGGGGACCCCAAAGGGCCCAGCCACTGCCGAGCGGGGGCCTCCCAGCCAGGACCACCATCAACCCTGTGGAGCTGTGGGGCCAAGGAAACCCCCGAGGCTGCTGCTGGCAGCCGCGGCGCTGCCACCACCGGTGCTGCCAGAGCCGAGCTCGGCTCCTTGGCCGGTGGCCGCCTCCATCAGCACAAGCAGCTTTCCCAACATCTTCATTGCATCACAGCGGCCCCGCGCCCGGGCTGGAGCCTGCTCCATAATCCCCTCTGCTTTTAACACACGCTCAGGGACCCGGCTCAGCCCAGATGAGAACCTGAGCCCTTCTGCAGCGGATGAATGGGACCTTTCATACCCGAGGAGGAAAACAGCAACCGGAGCCTGTGCATGGCCCAGGGCACACCGGCGGCCCTGCCCAGCGCCGTGGTTGCGCTCACACCCCGGCCCCATCCCCACCGAGGAGCCTGGGGGTTCACTGCGCCCCACAGCCCTGCGAGGGCACAGTGAAGCCAACGGGGGCTACAAACAGAGGCAGGGAGGAGGTCGCATCAACCACGGCTCTCCCAGCTTGGCAAGAGGGGTGCCCGCTTGCAGCAGCTGTGCCAGTGCAGCCCCGCCGTGCCACCACCAGCAAGGGTGCCTGGGGACCAGCCTGAGGGAGCTGCGCCTGTCCCCAGGCCCGGTGCCAGGGCCGCAGGGCTCACCGGCTCCGTTCCTCCCGCACCTCAAAAGCAGCAGCGGGTCCCGTTCCCCGCATCCTGCCGAGCAGCCGCCGAGCGCTGGAGCGGGCAGAGCGGCCCGGGCCCGGGCGCTGGGAGGACGGTGCAGCGCTGCCAGCCCCGCACGGGGACACCGTGTCCTCCTCCAGCAGCACCTCGGGCAGGGCAGGGGAGGACGCTGGGGACGGGTGAGGAGCGGGGTGGCAGCGGTCCAGCCCCATCCCATGCGCCAGGAGCTGGCTGCTGGGGAGCCCGTCCCGGCCAACAGCGGCAGGAGGGAGCGCTGGGCACGGCTCTCGGCTCTGCTCTCGGCTCTGCGGCAGGAGGCTCTGCCCGGAGCGGGGAAGCACCGGCGCTGTCCTCGGGGTCTGCAGCCCCCGCAGTGCCCCGGCTCCGTGGCGATCCAGGCAGGGGCTCCCTCAGCCTGTGAGGGGCTGAGAGTTGTGCCTGGGAAGGGGGAATTTAGGCTCCGGAGGGACGTTCACGGTGATGCCATGGCGGGCACCGAGCACTGGAGACAGCTCAGCACCCTCCCTGCGGCCGCAGCACCCCAGTGGGTACCTGTGCACCACCGCTGCCACCACCACCACCGCATGCTGAGCAGTGACCTTGTGCGTGCTCATGAGCACACACTCATGTTCCCAAACCCGCAGGACCCCATCGAGCAAATCCCGTCCCCCTGCTCAGTTCATCCCATGGAGGGGCAGAGCTCCCAGGCACTGCCACAGGGCCCGGCCAGGCTCAGTCGCACGATTCCCAGGCACAGCGCAGGCAGGACAAGCTGGTGTGCGATGGACAGGGCCTGAGGAGGTGCAGGGCTATGGGAAGGTGCCCACAGCCCCTGGGGTGCAGGAGCTGGGGGGGGGCACGGCAGCACTCAGGGAGCCCAAGGGGACCCACAGGAAAACGGCTCACAGGCAGGTATTTACAGCTCGATCCTGCTCCGGGCCTCCAGTTTCCTCCCTGCTTCCTCCTTCCCGCTGCCCGCAGCACCTATCAACAGAAATAGCCCCCAGGCTAAAGCTGGAAAGCACAAACACATCGCTGCCGGGCCGCGGGACGCAGGCAGGAGGCTAAGACAGATGCTGCCTTCAGGACTGAGGGCAGTGGCACAGGGGGACAGGGACGGGCAGGTCCCCGGAGGGCTCCCACAGGAAGGCAGGGGACAGGCAGAAACATCCTGCAGGTCACCAGGCACCCGGGAGGGAAGGGCAGGGCAAGGATGGAACAGAGAGCTGGGATTTGGGATGGGGAGCCATCAGAGCAGCCGGACAAGGCTCTCCGGACCGGAACAGGTCAGAGCTGAGGTCAGGTATTCATTTAGGATTGAAAGGCAATAAAAGGAGAACTGTGAAGGACCCGGGACAAAGCTATTTTTAAAGGGCAGAACCACAACCAGTTTTATTTGCGGTTCCAAATCCCGTATTTGTGTCACAGTGTCTGATTCTTTGCATGATTGCTGAAAAAACAACAAACTGCTGAAAGTCCTTTTCTATGCTCTCAGACCCTTGTGGGACGTGGATCTGGGGACAACAGACACTGGATAAAGAGCAGTCAGTGGGATGGAGAAGGGAAAGGGCTGAGGCAGAGGGATGGAGCACGGACAAGCACTGGGGCTGCCCCTTGAGGGCTCACGTGTTCAGCCAGGCTGCAGCTCCCCTGGGAGGTGATGGTGGTGGCCCAAGGAGCCAGGTCTGCCAGGCACTGTGGGATGCTCATGGGATGATCCCCAGCCGGAGCTCGGCCTCTCGGACACGCATCCCGCTGCAGCCCGGCAGGCCCAGGGCAGGCAGCAGCGCCGGCACGTGCCCGCTGGGCTTGGGCACAGCAGCTGTTTCTGCTTCCCAACTCCATTCCCTCCACCAGGGATGGGGCAGTCTCATCCTCTCACAAGACACCGGAGCTGCCCCTGCCTGCTCGGCAAACAGAGCTCTATGTGCCCGTTGGCACTGCCCTGGGCTGCACAGCAAGCACCAGGGCCGCATCCAGCCCCAGTGCACATGCAGGAGCTGCTCTGAGCGATATGGGGACAGGGGTCCCACAGCCCAGCCACAGGAAGAAGCAGCAGGAGGGCAGGGAGCTGGGGCACATCTGGATAAGAGGTAAGACCCATGGAGCCAGCTGGTGGGAAGCACTGGGCACAGCTCACTCATCCCGGGAAGGTCCTTGGCTCACCAGGGAGAGCCCTTCCCTGCCAGAGGACTCAAATAGAGCTCAGGAGCATTTGGACAGAGCTGCACAAGGGAGGGAGCACGGAGCCGGCTGAGGCAATTGTGCAACCCGGAGGCAGGCATAGGCCCAAGACCTCGCCTTCCCCAGGCAGCCCCTCCAGCATCACCCACCACTATCGCAGGATCTCGCAGCGCTGGGCCCAGCCCGGCACCCTCCTGCAGCTGCACCAGGGCTCTCGGAACAAGGCAAGAAACTCGCAAGACACGTTTCTCTGTGTTGACGAGGACTTGGACCTCCCAGCAGCCACCCCAGCATCTGGAGCCTCTTGGAGACTTTGGACTTCATCAAAGTCCCTCCCCAGGGGCTCCATGGGGAAAGGGGAGCCCCATGGCATGGCTCTCCCTGCGCAGCTCCATGGACGAGATCAGACCCATCAAAAGCAACAAGTGGGAGCAGGCACTGCGGAGGCACCACCTTCACCGCTGCCACCAGCGCCCTGCTGTCAGCATCCTGCCACAGGGCTGCAGGGCAGCAAGGGGGATGGAGGAGCAGGGCAGCAGGAGGAGCTGGGGGCATGCTCAGAGACCTGGAAAACCACTGGTCCTGGTGCTGCCCGCAGAGAGCCCCTGGCAGCACCACAGAAACCACATGCGGGTGCCCACGGACACCACTTCAGCCAAGGTCAAGCAGCCAGAGCACAGCAAGGTCGCTCCCGACAGACGCCCAGCCCCGGGCACACTGCAGCACGTGCCCCCGCGCACACCGAGGGCTATCGGAGCAAACCTCGGAGCCAGCTCCAGCACTGGCACAGGCACAGCACCAGAGAGGGCTCCTGCCCTTGCTGCCCTTCCAAAGGGAAAGCTGCAGGCTGGTGAGCAGCGAAAAGGCAGCTCAGTCCCTGCAGCAGGTCCTGGATCCGCCTGTAAACCCTCGGAGCTGGGACTGGCACCAGGAGCGCAGGTGCTCCATAGCTCCAGTGCGCTCCAGAGCACAGGCAGCAGGAAGGCCCATGGCAAACAGCGTGCGATGGGCAGGAGGGTCAGGAGCAGCGTGTTACCCGGGGAGCCTAGGCACGGGCCAAGAGCCCCTGCAGCTCCAGGGAAGGGTGAAGGAAAGTGAGGGGAGACTGTGCCCAGTGCAGCGCCTTGCACCCTCTGCCACTGCAGCCCCACTGCACCGAAGTGCCCGGCACCAACGGGGGACCTCGGGTCCCTCCCGGAAGGATCCCGCACGGCAGCGGTGGGCAGAGGGGCTCCGGGCCGGGGGTGGGGGAGTTGGGCTGCCCATGATGGGGAACTTGCCGGGGCAGGGCGCGGGCAGAGCGGCCGTACCTGCAGCTCGCACCAGGCCACCTCCACCGTGGTCTCCGTGTCCAGCCCTTTGTAGACGGTCTTGAAGGAGCCGCGGCCGATCTCGATGTCAAACTTGAGGAATCGGCCGTCGGGGGAGGTGGCGACCGCGCGCGTCTCCACCTCCTCACTCTCCGTCTCCTCCGGCTCCCGGCGACCGGCGGCGACCGGCGGTGGCAGCAGCGGAGGCGGCGGCGACCCCCCGCGCCCCTCGCCCGGCGCCGGGTAGCCCAGCAGCTCCAGCTCGGCCGAGCTCCGCCGGTTGAAGCGGGAGGAGGCGCGGCGGGAGTCGCGTCCCGACAGCCGCCGGTTGCGGTGCGGGGCCCGCCCGGGAAGCCCCGGCCCCGGCTCCGGCTCCGGCGCGGAGTCGCCTCCCGCTCGCTCTGCCTCGGGCTGGGACATGGCTCCGGCGGGTTCTGCCGCAAGCATCGGCTCAGCCCGGCCCGGGGCGACCGCTCCCGCGCAGCTCCGCACCCGGTGCCGCCGCGGCCCCGCAGCCACGAGCGACCGACGAGCACCGGCCCGGGCACCGGCCCCGGCCCCGGCCCAGCCCGGCGGCACCTCCCCCGCCCCGCCCGGGCCCGCCCCCGCGCGGCCACCGCCTCCCGCCTGCGCTGCGCCACCGTCCCTCCACCGGGCACCGGCCCCGCCACCGGGCGCGGGCGGCGGTGTGGGACGGGCTCCGAGCAGCCCGGACAGCGGGAAAGGGGGGCATCCCCCCCCCCCACGGGGCTCCCCCGGACGGGGGCCGCTGCCCGGCTCCTCCCAGGGCTCCGGGGCAGCGCTGCCGTGGCGTTGGCACCGCGGGCTCGGAGCCCCCCATCCCGTCGCCGCAGCGGAGGGCTCTGGGGCGGCGGAACCGAAGCCCCGGGGGGGCGGCGCAGCCGAAGCCGGGGCGCAGGAAAGTGCCTCGTTAAGGCATTTCCTCGGGGCTCTGACTCGGCGTTCCGGAGCAGCGCGTCCAGGAGCAGCCCCGTCCTGCTCCCCACCGCTCCCCACCCTGACATTAGGGTCGTGCAAATAGGAAGATCCGAACGCGTGTGTCAGCGTTGTGCGAGCCAGAAGCTGGGACAAGAGCTTGTTGTCTCTCCGGGTGAAAGGAGGAGGTTGTTCTACCCGGTGAGGCTGTTTACACAAAACACAAAGCAATTGAGCCTGGCGCTAATTTCTTTTCCCTAAGGTCAGATTGTTTCTACTCAGCCATACTGGAAACGTGAAGGAAGGGATGGACACAGAGCACAGCCATGGCCCCCCCAAACGCTGACCTGGCGCATGCAGGGCGTCACAGCGTGATTCGGGGCCAGGTTGGACGCAGGGGCTTGGAGCAAGCTGCTCCAGTGGAAGATGTCCCTGCCCGTGGCAGGGGGTTGGAACTGGGTGAGCTTTAAGGTCCCTTCCTACCCAAACCAGTCTGGGATTCGATGACCCAGGGCTGCTGGATACACAGTGCAGTTGCAGCCCCACGAGCTCCCATGTATGACAAGCAGGGAGGACCAACCTGCACAGCCCTGAGCAGCACGTGGCTCCTGCTCATGGCCAGCCCCAAAGCTGCCCAAGCCCCTGCGGCCGATGCCACTGGAGGGTCCCTGCTGGGACCCTGTGCTGCTCAGCACCGGGACACAGCCCAGGCTGGCAGGGAGCCCCAGCTCCTCAGCAAGAGACTCAGAGCCAGGCAGGGATCATAGCTTGGGCTCTGGTAGGCTCCTGTCCCCTTATCAAGTGAAACAAGATGCCACAGAAGATCCCAGAGGAGCATCCTGGTCCCATTGAGGCCACTGAAGGCAGGAAAGGAAATTCAGGTGACATTAGCTCCGACTGCTGCCCTCCCACCCCTCCCTGGACACCAAGCTGCTGCCAGCTTGGCCTGAAATCAAAGGTTCCCGCTGGGCAGTCAGGTGCCCATTGCAGCGCTGTGATGGTGCCCACAGCTCCCCTCTTATCAGGGTGACATTTCTGGGCTGCGAGTGCCAGCTCTGGCCTCTGCTTTGAGGAACCGCTGCAATCAGGCAGCGTAGCCCATTTCTTGCTTGCATTTGGCTGCCAGGAAGAGAACAGGGGACTGTGTAATCGCCCTCCTCAGGATTAGATCATGAATCAAAGCCCTACTCAGCTCCTTGCTCCAGCAAGCCCTGCCAGGAATTGCCCGTTCTGATTCCAGAGCTTGGGGGGAGATCACAGCGGGCGCAGGATGGGTCGAACGCAGATGGGGGATGCTCAGCTCAGGCTGTGAGGCACAGAGTGCCCATCTTGGAAAGGGTCTGAATGGATGAGAGCTCCGCAGAGCCCCATGGCTTGTGTCAGGGGTGGTTTCAGCATGCCATGCCCTGGAGCTCGCAGCCTCCTTCTTGCCCTGACACATGGGCTCAGGGAGGAGACGTCACCCAAACCTCAGTCGCAGCTTTAAGCCCGGGCAGATGATGTGATAACTCCGGAGGATTTCCTTAGACCAGAATTACACCTGGAACCCGCCTGCCTGTCCATCCTAACATACCCATCTGTCAAACTGAAACAACTCTTGCTCCAAACCGGCCACGTTAAATAAACCCCCTCCTGGCACTGTTCCTCCCGTGACAGTGGGATCCGAGTGTGCCTGACCTGATAGTGCCTTATCTCGCAGCAGCCCCCTGCGCTCTGCCTCTCCCTGGGCAGCGAGTCCTAATCACTGCGGCCAGACGTGGCAACGGCCTCAGAGTGGCCACAGGCCAGGGGCTGCGCCGGCCCCCCCTGGAAAAGGCACCTTCTCCAGTGAGGCCCTTGATGGGGACAGAGCCTGAACTGTGCCTGCGGTGGGATGTAGGGGGGGGCAGAGATTTAGGGCTGGGTTTTAAGCTCTCCAACACCAAACTCCCATGCAAAGGGATCAGCGGGGATGGGGTGGGCAGAGCCCAGCCCCTGGCAGCACGGTGGAGGCAAAGAAGTGGTGGGCATGGAGCCACCTGGGTGGGTTCCAGCCATATTCAGCTCCATCCTCAGCTCCTCCTTCACTTTGCTCCAGGAGCTTCCTTCTCTCACGCTGTGTCTGAAGCACCAGGAAGAGGTGAACCTGCTCCAAGTCATGGGAATGTCGGAGGCTGCCACAGTCCCTCTGAGCAGTCCAATCATGGCTCTTCCATCTCTACCCAGCACCCGAGGGCTTGACACCAGAGCGGCCTCACTGCATCTCTGGGCTGGCTCTGATGTCTCAGCGCTGTGATTACACCATCAACCATTATGAAGTGCTGAATGAAGATAAGGAAGCCAGGTTCAAAGGGCTCTTGTTTTACCTGCTGCAGGAGCTGAGCTCATCCCCAGCTACAGGCTGCACTGTTCCTTGCAGGGGGAGCAGCTGCTGCTGGGAGCTGGGCCCACAGGACCCTATGGGTGCAGCTGGATGTGACCCTTTGGAACCGGCCAAGAGGGTGTGGGAAAAGGATTATTATCCAGTGTCCGTTCGGAAGGGGGGGACATGTTCTTCCTCCTCCTCCCCCCACTAAGTAAGCAACTAAGTAAGGAGCTGAGAGAAGTGAATCACTGCCAGGACTGCATTGGAGAGAAAAAGCCTGGTTTAGGCTTATCTAATGTCACATCAGCCATTTCCTACGAAGGGAGCAAATTTAATTAAGAACACAGGCTGACTCAAGGACAGTCAGGTTACCCACAGCACACGCAACACAATGCTGAGGCATCGGCGCCATGCATACAGAGAGCAAGGAACACAAACATCCCCAGCCTGGCTGCTAGAGGCTCCTTATCCGGAGCAAACCTAGAGCAGCCAGCACAGAAACAGGGATGGCTGCAGGGATACAGGGAGAGTGCGGCAGCCAGAGAGGGAAGGGCACAGTGTGGGTGGCATAGAGAGGAAGAGGCAGATCTTGGACATTGAAACAAGCCCAGGGCAGACACTGGGAGCTGATGGTTCCTACAGAGACTTCGCTGGCTGCAGAGGCAGGAGCCCCGTGCCCACTGTGGGGAAACACCACAGGGCTCTCGGCACAGCACAGCCTTTCCTGTGCCATCCTGTTCGCTCACCTCAGTCACTGCAGGCCCAATGGCCTCCAGAAAGGATCAGACACCACATTAGCCCCATGTGTCAGTGGCTCGTGACAAGTGCTGCCGGTGCCTTTCTCCAGCGGGCAAGTGCCGTCACAGAGGAATTCACCAGCACAGAGAGGAACCCTGGGCACCAGCTGCAGCTCTGGCCATGCCCACATGAAGCCAGGACACCCACTGTGCTCAGCTCCAAACAGGACATTTTCACATCCCACCCCACAGACTGAGCCTTACTCCAGCATCTCATCGACCCTGAACATCGCCCACTGTAGATGAGGGCTGCAGCTGAACCAGTGCCAAGTTATCCTGCAAGGGCAGGACAGGCTGCTCAGCGCCAGCTGGGACAGATGGATGCAGCGTGCTGGGGAGCTGGATCCCGAGAACGACCACACTGGGAATGACCGAAGGTCGCTGCAGCACGGAACCCCACCTCTGCCTGCAGCCAGCACCCAGCGCTTGGGTGAAGGACAGGGAAGGCAAGTGTGATCCTGGCACAGCTTCCCCCGTCAGCAAGGCAGGGTTTACTGGCCATGGACTGGGTGGTGGTTTCTGACAAGCTGGGCACTTCGTTATCAGCACCGGGAATCTAAAACCTTCGTCATATCCTGCACCAGCCGCTGTTGCAGAGGCTTTACCGCACACCTCTACAGCAATCCCCTTGCTATCAGCAGTCTGCATGGGGAAAAGGAAAGTAAATGTCACCCTCAAGACAGGCAGCAAGTGCCCACACAGCCCATGGCTCTGATTTGTGAAGAAAAAGTACTTGCGCTGTCTGCTTCCCACTTGGGAATGCTGCAGCAGTGTTCCCAGTACGCTGCCGCGCTCCACTGGTGCGGTAAGGAAACGTGGCTGAAGGGCAAGAATCTGCTACACTGCTCGGTTTGGTTCCTGATGTCAAAGTAAAGATAGAGGAAAACACCCAGGCTGCTCTATAAATACAACTCATTTTAATTACTCCAAATGAGTTCCTTGGCAGCCCCCCCCCCCCCACTGCACAGCCTGCTTTGCAGCAAGCACGGACCATCCTGTTGCTGAGGGCTTCCATAGCGCAGTCACAACCAGTTTCTTGTGCTTGCTCCCATCTTGGCAATGCCGTGTGGCTGCAGAGCCCAAGCACTGGGCAGCGGGAGGGAAGGGGCTGCCCTGCGATGCCCAGCCTGACCAGCTGAAGAGGCCATTCTGTGTCCCTCAGGGACAGGGATCAGCAGCAGGAGCAGTCCCAGCATCTCACTTCTGGGCGGTCCCTCTCTAGAGCAGCTTTAGCCTCTCAAACACAATCAACAGGGAGAAAAGAGAGAGGATCTCTGAAGGTTCCTAAGCGTTGTCTTTGGGAGGCTTCGCAGGTTCTCCTTGCCCCAAGATGTCCCGAGTGTGCAGCTGCTTCAGCCACGGCTTGCACCCAGGCCAGGAGAGCAAACCCTCATAGAGTACAGCTCCGGTAGCCAGGGCAGAGCCAGTGGGCTCCTATCAGAAGAACTTGACGCCTCGGCCATCGTCCAGTGTGATGATCTCAGCCTTGTGCTCTTGCTGCAAGGCTTGCAGGGCACGGAGCAGCATCGCCTCATCCAAGCCGTGGAACTCTAGGGAAGGACAGAGATGCCCATCAACAGCGAGAAGAAAACCATATCAGGAAACAGAGGCTTACAAAGCCCACCAGGGGCTGGCGGCAGCGAAGCAGAGGGCTCCAAGGAGCACCTCTCAAACCCCAGCGCTGTAACACTACAGCAGATCTGGAGTTACACACTCATCTGATGCTGCTGCCTCAGGAACAAAGCCTGAAGGTCAACAGAGAGGAAGGAGTGAGTCACAGCAGTCCCAAAGGCAGTGCAGGAGCTAGACACAAACCCAAAGCACCCCACACCTCGCCAGATAAGAGCTGGGGCGTGGGGAGGTGTAAATGCAAACAGTGAGAACAAAGGGAGATGTCCTTACAGGGCTGTAAAAGAGTCTTCAGAGGGACATTCGCCAGTGGTGAGCAATAAAACTGGTGGCCTTGCATAAGCAATTCAGAAACATTTAATCTATAAAACTATAATCATCAGCATGCTCTGAAAACCTGCTCCAAACAAGGCACATGACCTTACCTTCGTTCTCTGTATCGTCTCCACTGACTAATTCATACAGTGTGAACACAGAGTTGGTCAAGCCGTTCTTTGACACCTGGAAACATAAAAGCAATATAACAAATCTCATCCATGTGATTTAATACCCTCGGCACCATCTCTCAGCGCAAGTGAAATGGAACACAGACATCACCCGATGAGCAGAAATACCCTGGAAACATTCCGGGGCACTGAGGAACCAAGAAACAACAGCAAAGGAAACTCAGGAGGTTCCTTTCCCTGCACCTCTGCGCTCTCAGCCACGTATTTCACAATAAGGACTTGCGCCATACGAACACAACTGCACCTTACAGCAAGCAAAAAGCTGTTAATGCCCCTGTGCTTCACTGCGACACAGAGAAATAGGAGAAGAAAGGTAAAAGCAGTGAGGAAGCAAAGGAATAGTATCCCAGTGGTCCCAGCCCTCCCGCACACCGCATCTGTCCTCACCCACTGATAGATGAGCTTCCCCCATTCTTCCGGTCTCCTCCACATGATCAGAAAACTGGTTTTGTTCTTATCCAACCATTCCAGGTTTCCTAAAGCCAACAAGGAAAAGGGCTTTCACCGGAGCACAGGTCAATGGTAAGGGTCAAACCCGTCGGTTTGGTGACAGGCGCTGGCCATGACACCCCAGGAGCCGCAGGCTCCCGCCTCTCCCCATCGCGGTTCTGTACACTCTGCGTGTATAGGAAGGAATTCGCCCTTCGGGCCCCTCCTCCCCGCCCACCCCGGCGAGGCACGGCCCTGGGCCGGCCCGCACAGAGCACACACAGCGGCTGCCGCCCTCCCCGCCGCACGGGCACCGGCCGGGGCGCGCAGACGGCACCCACCGTTCTTGCGGAGCTCCTCCAGCACCACCTGAATGGATTCCAGCGGGAGCTTCCCTGGGCGCGGGTTAAGGACACGTCCACCGACCGAGGGAAAGGGGGTGCGGGGAGGGGACGGGGCGCAGCGGGCCCCAAAGGATACGCTGCAGGCGGTGGTTGGCGAAGAGCGGGCTGTCCTGCGCCTCCCGCACCGTCATGGCGGGCAGCCGGTGCCGCTGGCTGTAGGCGAGCGCCAGCGCGCACCAGGCCGAGAGCTGCTTCTGCCGCGTCTCGCCGTTGGGCTGCAGCCTGCGGGGACTCCGGTCAGCGGCTCCGCGGCCTCCCCCCGGCCCCGCTCCGCTCCCGGTCCCGGTCCCGCACCCGCTCCGCACCCGGTCCCGCTCCCGGTCCCGCTCCCGGTCCCGCACCCGCTCCGCACCCAGTCCCGTTCCCGGCTCCGCTCCCGGTCCCGCACCCGCTCCCGGTGCGCGCTCACGTGAAGAACGGCGGGAAGCTGTACTGCCAGGGCCACGCGAAGCTCATCGCCGCCACCGGAACCGCCGCCACCTTCCGCCCGGCCCGGACCGCTTCCGGCCCGCCCCGGCCCCCGCGAAACCCCGCCCCCTCTGAGCCCCGCCTCCTCTGTAAGCCACGCCCCCTCTGGGGCGCGCCCCGCGGGGCAGGCGGCGGCCCGGGGTCTGCCGTTCCCAGTGCCCGGTGCTCGGTGCCCGACGCTCGGTGCCCGTTGTGCTCCCTGGCCAGGGCTGCGGGCTCCAGCCGTGCCCAGCACTGCCCTGCAGGGCTGTGTCAGAACGGGGCCCGGTGGCAACGAGCGGTGCAAGAACCAGTGGCACGTGTAAGGGGGAAGAAGCATTTAATCCCCATCTGGGACCAGGGGGGCTGCCCCAGCAGCGTGTGCCGGTAGCCCCGGGACCCCCCCGTGGAGGCCCCCCCACCCCCGGGGCGGGCAGCATGTGCACGGGACAGGAATGGCCACTGCCCGGTCTCTGCCGCCACAGGACAGGGCTGCCTGAGCCATGGTGCCCCGGTAGCGGCGCTAGGACTGGGCCTTGCCATCCTTGCTGCGCCAGATGACAAGGGTGACGAGGAAGGGGATGAGGCAGATGGGGGCGATGATCATGGCCAGCAGCACGTCCTCGGGAGGGTCGAAGTAGACCTGGTGCTCCAGGGTGCAGTTGTGGAAGTAGCGGTGGTGGCTCTGGAAGATGTACTGCTCTGCCAGCGCATTGGGGTAGCCATAGTCCAGGTGCTCAGCCAAGCCCTCCAGGCAGGCCTGCAGCAAACTGTAGGGCCTGGGGAGAGAGCACAGGGTGCTGGGAAGGGGTTGGGGACACAAGGTAGCTGTGGGACGCAGAGGAACTGCTGGAGGAGAAGGTGGCCCTGGGTGCTTTGGCCAGGGCTTTGCCCTGATCAAACACTCCCCACTGTCTTGGGAGCTGCTTCCACCATGTGGCCCTGGTGATGGAGGGGCCACAGGCAATACCCCCACCAAGGAGTCCCCACATGCAGCTTCCCCCACCAGGGCCATCCACAGAGCTGGTCAGAGCCCCCCATACCCCTGCAGCGCTGCTGGGGGGGTCTCCAGCCACCCCGTACCTGCTGATGACTTTCCACTCGCACAGCTCTGACGCTGTCACGTTCCTCATCATTTCAACAAAGGCATCCCAGCACTTCTGTGTGAGGTTGGTGTACGCCTCCTCTGCAGGCAAAAGGACGGGGTTCATCCTGCTGTGCAGAGCTGGCTCTGCACCACTGCCCGGCCCTGGCTGAGTCCCAGCACTCACCCTTGAGCTGCTTCGTCCAGTTGAACGTGGCCATGGTCACAGGCGGGCTTGTTCTGGCATCCTGGCCAAAGCCCTCCACCTCGGCAACCACAGGGGACAGCCTGGTCCCCAGGAGCACTGTGGAGTGGAGGGGACAGGGTCAGCAGGAGACAGACACAGCAGAGCTGGGGCTGAAGGAGAGAATAGGGTTTGGGGTGTCCCTTGGGGCTGCAGGGGAGCGTGCTGCCAGAGCCCTACGGGCAGGGGATGAAGGGGACGGTCAGGCTACAGGCAGCTGCCCAAGAGCTTGGAGGGGCATCAGGGGGCTGTGGGCCCTGGGCCACAATGTGAGGGTGGCCATGCCCCCTGCCCATGGGGAGCCACCGCAGGGGCCGCCCCATTGTCCCTGGTGGCTGCACTGCAGCTGGACTGGGCTGGGGCAGGAAAAGGAAGCTCTGGCTGCAGCACAGCACTGCCAGAGAGCCCCTCCACCCGCTGGCTGCCTCACAGCCAGCACTGCCCGCCATAGGCATATCCTGCCGGGAACACCAGAGCCCCACAGCCCGAGGAAACCATCCTGCCCGTCTTCTGCTCTCGGCCTAGGGCTCACGGCATGCGGCAGCGATGCCGGACATGTAGTGAACTGCCCTGGTGGGCGCTGCCCGGGCCTCTTATGGGGAGCTCCCTCACAGCCATGGGGTAATTCTGGGCTGGCACAGCGGTAGCAGCAAGGGCAGCTTGCCATGTCCTGGTCTTTGTCCCTGACAGCCCCATCCAGCCTTGTCTCTGCCCGAACACTTGCGGTGCCGCAGCTCCTGTCCCAGCCCGGGGTGTCACGAGGCTCTCCAGCCACTCTCGTGGGTCATTTGCCAAAAGCTCGGGGGTGAGTGTGGTGGGGGCTGCCCCACAGCACCCATCGCCTGCCACTGGTCCCTGGCCACGCAGGCAACGCTGTTCCCACTGCCCCGGCTGGGCTGAGCCGAGACCCGGGCCCCCGTCCGCGGTAGTGCGGGGCACCGGAGCCTCCCGCCCCCCTCGCACTTACCCCAGAGCAGCAGGACCCCTCCAGAGAACCGGCCGGAGCCCATCGGCGTGTGCGGTGCCATCCCGCAGAAGCCTGCGGCTAACGACCGGGACAAGTATTTCAATGGAAATAACAGGAAGCAACTCCTTTCCTCTGACAGGGGCAGTTTGACTACAGGAGACGTGTGAAAAATGAGATTGCTCAGAGCTGCTTTAAAGCGGCTCTCCCGGCGGGATCCCGCCGCCGTGCGGGGCCAACGGCCCCTGCGGGCATCGCTCCCGCACACCGGCGCCCGGGCAGCCCGCGCCTCACCCGGCAGCCCGGAGGCTCCGCTCCCCGCGCCGCACGTCCAGTTTTACGAGGCCGCTATTTGTTTACTTGTGTATTTCTCTTTAATCCTGTCTGGGCTGGGTTGTGAAATCCCGGCAGCGGGGGGAGTGGACGGGGAAGCGCAGTGTCCCCAGACAGGCGCTGCCGCCCGGGCACAGGGGATCCGCAGCCCCGACACCGTGGCTCCTGCCTCCCCCGGGGCACCTGCCCCATGGCCGGCATTGCCGCGCTACCCCCGGGCCCCTGCCTCAGCCAAGGAGGGTCGGGTGATGGCGTGACCTGCCCGCGGTGCGAGGCCGATGCAGGCGGCGAGGTGGGGAGGGGACGGGGCAAAGGCTTGGCCGACGTTGCCGGTCCCCGGCCACGCCGCCCTCCTCCCGCACTGCCCTGCCCGCACCCTTCTGGAGCCGCTCCTGCCCGTGGGGCCCGCATCCCCCCGCAGCAGCGCTGCCCCGCGGCATTCCCACCCCAGGACCAAGCTGAGGCCGAGTAAGCTCATTTCACCCCCGGTCCAGGGCAGAGCGTGCATCCAAAGCTTCCCCTTTAACAACCCGCCCATGGGATGCACTGAGTGGAATCGGAGCGTGATGAAGCGCAGCTCGGAGGGACCCTCCCTGCTGCAGAAAGATGATCTTGCTGGGCTTTGCTCTCCCCGGCAAACATCCCGGCAGAGCAGCCTGACCCTCCACCACCGCCCCGCAGCAGCGCGGGACCGTTCACGGGCGAGCAGCTGCATCTGGAAGCCATCAGACCCTGGCGCTCCGGGGGCCGCAGGGTTGGAGCCCCCTGGTCCCCCTCTTGGTTGGAGCCTGTGAAGCCTCCGGCCGGGCGGCAGGAGCCTCTGCCAGGGAGACACCCAATGATCTCAGCACAGCCCCGGGGCTGGGACGGCTGCCCTGCTCCCGAGGTGTCCGGAGGGGATGGGCAGGGATATGACGGGCAGGGACAGGACAGTGGCTGCCAGCCAAAGCTTGGGGCTCCCTCATCCCCGGGCTGGCATCCCCAGCGCTCCACGCCAGCTGGGAAAGGGCTCATCTCATGCAGTCAAGACTCCCAATCCCCTTCTCCTGACTCTCCCCTGCTTCGGAGCAGATGCAGGCATCCAGAGCTCCAGGCCTCACCCTCCCCGGTGCCAGGGGACCCACTCCATTCCCAGGGATGCTCAGACCCCCATCACTGCTCTGCCCTGTTCCCTGCATCCCCGGCCCATCCCTCAGTTCCCAGGGCTGGGAAGGAAGACAGCAGCCGCTGGCTCCTCACAGGCATGGGGGCAGGCAGGAGCCGGGGTGTGAGCCGCTTTTGGGGCTCTGCTGAGCACGATGGCTGCTGCAAGGGGCACGAGGCAGCTGAGCCCCACAGCCAGAGCCAGAGCCAGCCTGGGGGGCATCATGGCCTGCTGGGGGGGCTCAGCCCCTGTGCAGTTGGTGAAGTATTCAGCATGAACCTGCAGGAAGAAGGCGTCGAGGACAGAGCTGGGCCAAGGGCAGGAGAGGAGCTGGGCCAGCAGCTGGGTGCAGCCGGAGAGCTCGCTGTAGGCGCTGCAGGGGGGGCAGCGTGAGGCCACATCCACCGCAGTGGCCCCGCTCTGGGTGTGCATTCGGCACCACCGGGACTGGTACTGACCCACCTGCTGATCTGGTCCCAGTGGCAGCGGCTGCCCTCAGGGGTGGTCATGAGGGTGGCATGGAAGGGAGCCCAGCAGTAGAGGGAGATCCAGTCCTGGTAGCTCTCCTGGCAGCGGGCTGCCCCCCCCAGCACCTCCGGCAGTTCTGTGGAGCACCGGCCAGACCCTGGGATGCTCCCCCCCCGCCTTTCCCCCCAGTTTTGGTTTCGAGAGGGATGTTTGGGGTCACCCATTGGGAACACTCCCAGCTCTGTCCATTGCGGGACCTGTCTGCCATATGGGAGTTCAACATGTGGCCCTGAGGGTCCCCACTGGGGCTGCCTACGTCCATGGGGGCTCTGTGACCTGGGCTGTTGTGAGCCCCAGACCAGATCACAGGAGGTCTGTGGGAGGGTGGGGAGGACAGCCAGGACTGCAGGACAGCTCTACTCACCGTCCTCATCCAGGTACACATAGTAACCTGGAAGGAGAGACAGTGCTGCCAGTGCCAGCAGGACCTGTGGGACTGTGCGAGGGCAGCAGAGCCCATGGCTGAGGATGCTGCGGCAGCTGGGGCCACGACCATGCTGGGACTATGGCATCAGGGTCTTACCTTCATCCTCGAGGTCCCCATACTCTGTGTCCCCACACCCTGCAGCAAAGAGACAAGGGGTGCTAGGGCTGCAGTGGGGCAGGAGCTGGATCAGCACCTCAGATATGCCTCCTCCTCCTCCTCGCAGGCCAAGCTGAGCAGAACAGAGGTGACTGGGCCAAGGGGAGGAAAAGGGAGCAGGAGGCTTCTGGCTCTGCCTTGGCATTGGCGCCCGTGGGGACTCACTGCCAGCCCAGACCCCGTGCCCGACCTCTTGGGCACCTCTGTGCAGCCCCCCCGGCTGCTCCCCCCTCGCCGCACCGCACAGCCCCAGGCTGCTCTTACCGCGCTGGAGCAGGGTGAGGAGCAGGCAGCAGAGGATCCGCGCCCTGAGGAGCATCCTCCCACCACGGGGCCCTCGACACCTGGGCTGGGGCCGTGCTCTGGGGGGTTTATCCCCGTGCCCGCCCCGCCCCAGCGCTGCCCGCCCGCTCCCGAGCCAATGCCCGGGAAGGTCGAGGGGGACGCCGCGCTCCCACCCCGTCTGACTCAGCGAAGCTCCGAAGGCATCAGATGCGGGCCCGGTTCGCAGATGCGGGCGCGGGCCGCCCCCCCACTTCTGCCGGGAAGCGGAGCCCCGGATCGCAGCCCCCGGTTCCTCTCCAGCAGGGCCGAAGGGGAAGGACGGGACCCTCGCCGAGGCCGGGCTCGGCACCACCCGCTCAGGCCCCCAGGGCCCCCGGAGCAGGAAAGCCGCCGCCAACAGCCGCTTCCTGCCCGGCGCCGCTGCAGGAGGCTCGGGGCCCGCCCGGCCGCGGGGATCAGCCCCGCCATTGCCCCGCACAGATGCGGCACCCACGTCCCCCGGGTCTCCGGGCCTGCCCCTGGCCGCTCGAGGCCCAGAAGCTCAGTGGCCACCGGAGCCGGGGGCTCCTCGTCGGGGACGACGGCCCCGGCTCCCCCCGGGCTCGGAGTGCGGCAGAGTCGGGGCGGGGACGGGCGCTGCCCGGCCAAGCGCTTTCCGCGGGACCGGGGCGGGCAGAGCCCGGGGGGGACGGGGCCGCACGCACCCGAATGTGTGCGGGCACCGGGCTCGGAACCGCCGGGTTCCCCGCAGCCGGTGCGGGGGAGCTCTGGGCCGTACCCAGAGAATCGAAGCCCTCCCCGGGTCCTTCCGCTCCGGGTCCGGTGCCCGGGTCCCAACACCCGCGTGCCCGAGCCCCCCGGTACCGGCGGTGGCGCGGGAGGGGGCGTGGCTCTAGCGAGGGGCGGGGCTCTAGCGGGGCGGGGCTATCTGCGCATGCGCCGGCGCGCAGGGGCGGTGGGATGGCGGAGGAGTGAGTGCGGGGCCCGGGAGGGATCCGCGGTACCGGCGGGGGGGGGTGCTGGGCCCCGGTCCTCGGTCCCCGTCTCCGGGCGGCCCTCGGCCCGCTCCGGTGTTCGGCACCGCCGCGGCCGTGCGGCTCCGTGGGGAGCGGCTCGGGCCCGCCCGGCGGGAGGGGTCGGTGGGAGCCCGCAGAACCGGCGCGGCCCGAGGCCGGGCTCGCAGCTCCACCCGCGGCTCCGGCGCGGCCCTTCCCGGGCGCGGGGGCCGCTCCAGGCCGGGGGTGCGCCGGGAGCCGCCGCCGGGCCCGGGCCCGGGCAGCGCGCGGAGCCCACGGGCTGCTCGGGCCTCTCGGTGCGCTCTGCGCTGTGTTCGCAACAGGAACTCGTGCGGGGTTAGGGGGTTCTTAACGAGTTAAAGCCCGCGATGCGGTCAGAGCCCGCGGGGGCTGCTCCGGCGGCCCTTGGGCAGGGCTGAGCTCCCCGTTATTTGGTGTTCATTCCGTCTGCGCTTCTACAGGAAAATGGAAATCGCTGCTCCTCCAACGTCCAAGTGCATCATTTACTGGAAGAGGAAAGTCAAGTCTGAGTACATGCGCCTCCGGCAGCTCAAGAGGTTCCAGGCGAACATGGGAGCTAAGGTAAAGCCTGCTGTGGCTGAAGGGGTATTTGCTGAACGCCTCAGCTGATAGCACTCGAGCAGCTCTCAGGTGGGCGCTTGTCCTGTGGATTGCTCAGCTGTAGCCCAGTTGCAAGCTGGGGAAGTTGGAAGGGATCCTGCTCCTCCTGGTGCAGCGCTGTGTGTTGTGCTGGTGGGGGGCTTGTGCAGCTGCAGCAAAGGGGACTCATCTCCACTGGGTCTTTAAAGTCTCCCTGCTGGGGGTTCAAGGGGACTCTGCTGCTCCTCTCCTCACAGGCAGGGGTTTAGGGGAGGTCGGCTGGGATCAGAGGTACCAAATGCTGCTGGTTGTTGGGAGGATTTTAAGCAGAGTTTTGTACCAATGCTGAGTTTAATCCTAATTCCTCCTAACAAGTATCATCAGTCTGAGACGCTCTGCCTTGCATACGCTTCTGATGCTCTTCTGAACATCCTGTGAAGGGTTTTAGTGTTCTCAGTGTGATCTCTTAAACTCTGAGTAAAGTTTTCCCTCACTGCAGGCTCTGTTTGTGGCCAACTTTGCGAAGGTTCATGAGAAGACTCAGATCCTGAATGAGGACTGGAAGAAGCTCCGCGTGCAGCCGGTGCAGCTGATGAAGCCCGTCAGTGGGCACCCGTTCCTCAAGCAGGTGTGGAGAGGGAAAGGGGCTCAGCAGCAGAAGCGTGGAGTGGAAGCAGTGCTCTGCAGGGAGCTGTGCGAACGGGGTTGGTTGTTTCCTCACTGCCCTCTCTGTCCTTCTGTTCCAGTGTACAGTTGAGAGCATCTTCCCGGGGTTTCCCAGCCAGACCCTGTACATGAGGACCCTGAACACAGTGGCACTGGTGCCCATTATGTACTCCTGGTCCCCTCTTCAGCAGAACTTCATGGTATGTAGGGAGGCTCTGGGGCACAAGGGCCTGGGACAGTTTGTGTGTAGTTGTGATATGGCTGTGAAGTGATTGGACCTTCTTCAACCCACTTGTTTTAAGCAATGTCTGCTCAAAAGATGATGGAAACTGTTCATTTGGTTGTCTTGTTTTGTTGTACCCCATAAAACAGCCTTGTATCTGGGCTGTCTTACCTGACTCCTTGATAGGGTCGCTGTTATTTCAGAGGGTCCACAGAGCAAATATGGTTTGTTGCTTGGTGGTTTGGTTTCCCCCCCCACCTTAAGATTTTTCTTCCTTTCTCAATGAAGAGTTTTATTTCCTAGGCAGGTCCTTTCCTTTGTGACTGGATCACCCTGCTGCTCTCATTGTAAGGGTGCTACTGAGGGTTAGTTCCTCTATGGTGGAAGAAAGGGGAGTGATTTAATGCAGGTTCTGGTGTGATGTTGTTAAGATTACCTGTTAAGCAAGCAGCTGGCCTGGGCCTGGCCTGGCTCTTTGCCTGCTCTGCGGTTTGGAGATGTCCCTGCACCCTGCAGGGCAGCTGCACACCACTGCAGACCGGGGCACAGTGTGAGACCAGCGACCGTAACGCAGAGCCAGGCAGCGGTGGCATGGCAATGGAGAGCCAGTGTCCTTGCTCCTGTGGTTAACATGAGAACAGCTCCTCAGCTTTGGCTGTGTTCCTCTGGGAGTGAGTTACCAATTTGCCTTTCGCTGTTCCAGTTTTGTGCTCTGCCTGAGCACAATGTCCTCTGACGTTTTTTGGTTGTTATTGCTGGCAGAGTGTGTGGTTCTGAGTTTCTGCGAGCGTTGGAGGCACTGCTCTTCTCTTTTAAGGCAAATTGCACTTTCAGGGGTCAGATTTATGCTGCTGGCACGGGATAACAATGAAATGTCAGGGATGAGGCATCTGAAATTGCAGCCTGGGAGGATGAAGCTTTGCTTTGTGTTGCATGGGCAGGAGGAGCCTCGGCCAGGCTGCAGGTGCCGCTGCTCAGAGTTGTATCTGACCTCTGCAGGTGGAGGATGAAACTGTTCTGTGCAACATCCCTTACATGGGAGACGAGGTGAAGGAAGAAGATGAAACTTTCATTGAAGAACTTATTAATAACTATGATGGGAAAGTCCATGGAGAGGAAGGTAGGAACAGTCAGCACTGCCGGTTCAGTCTCTTGTGAATAACATATCAAAGTAGTTAAGAAGTCAAAAGGTGGCAGCAGTAACCAGCATTGCTGCGGGAGCTCTTGGAGCAGAAAACCAGGAGCATGCCTAATGTTCTAGTTTGCAAGGATATGGTCCTGCCTTTCAGTACCCTGCACAGTTCTAGGCTCTCATTCTGGAGCTGTTGTTCATGGGGGTTCGTGTGCTCCGAGATGCTGAACAATGTTAGAAGGAGCTCAGCAACTTTACTTTGCTTGTGACCTCGGTCAAGGCTTTAATCAGGCTTTTCAGAAATGCAGAGCAGCGTGATTCCCTGCAGTGCTGCCTACCCCATTATAAAACTCTGCATGGAGGGAGGAAAGCAGTGGAAAACTGGGGTGTCCTGTCTTCAGATGGCACAAATGATGCACACTGCTCTTGTGACTCTCTAGCATCAAAATCCCACCTGTCCCTTCAAAACTGAGAGGTTCTGCTTTGTGATCTACCACCATGAGGAGCATGGAAGAGGATGGCACTGCCGCATGCTGGCTGACATCTCTGTGTTTCAGAAATGATTTCAGGATCAGTCCTCATCAGTGATGCTGTGTTCCTGGAGCTGGTGAATGCCCTCAATCAGTACTCAGACGAGGAAGAGGAAGGACACAATGATTCTGAGGTTAAACAAGAGGATGGGAAAGAGGAGCTGCCGGTGACAAGGAAGAGAAAGCGAATTGCAGTGGAAGGTGGGTTTGGCCACAGAGACTGGGGTTCCTTTGGTCACATTTCCATCCTGCCCTGCCTAGTTGCTGAGGGTAGTGACCAGCTTGGCAGGATCTGGTCACTGAAAGCAAGGGGTGCAGTTGATGGTTCTCACCATCCCCTTGGACAGAATAAGAAGTCACCAGTTCAGAGTGTGGTGAGGAAAATCCAGGTGAGTCATCACGGTTGAGATAGATGAGCAGCAGTGGGCCTTATCTGAGGAGGCTGTGGGAGCTGTGCTCCTGGGGGTTTCAAAGTGCTGGGCTGGCAGGCACTGCTGCCAGGGGGTTTGTAGGTAGATCCCATTCTGCTGCAGGCAAAGGCAGACGGTTTCAAGTCCTTTCCAGACCCATTTTCCAGGTGTTTGTTCCCGTTCCCTCTCCTGTGCCACCTGGAGCTCTTGTTGCATAGAGATAGCTCTGGTCTGCAGGGATTTTTCTTGTGTCCTGCTTGACCTTAGGAATGCTGACTGCTATTTTTGTCTTTGTCTTGGGTTTGTAATGATATGGGTAGCACAAATACCAGGACCTTTTTTAAAGGTGGAAAAGCTTTGTCTGCAAATCCTGTTTGGGTAAAAACAAGCAGTGATGAGGGTCCTTAGGAAGTCGTTAGGTGCTTAAGGAATCGTTAGTGCTTCCACATTACTGCTCTAAAGTGGCAGCAGGGCCTATCTGAAGAGCAAAAGGTTTATCCATTGTATATGGGATTACATTTCTGCCTCTTAAAATACAATCCTTGAACACCTACTGTGGAAGAAGGAAAGAGATGTTCACATCTGATTTAACTGAGGAATTGTCTCTGCTCCTCTTAGGTAACAAGAAGTGTTCAAAGAAGCGCTTTCCAAATGACATGATATTCACTGCTATTTCCTCTATGTTTCCTGAATACGGCTTCCCAGAGGATATGAAAGAGAGGTAGATTTGTGTTGCACTTGTCTGTTCCCTGTCTTGGTGTCAGTTGAAGTCTGTGTGTCAGCAAACAGCGCTGTGCCCCGAGCACAAAGCAGAGCTCAGCTGTCTGCAGGCACCACCAGCAGAGCGGCTTTCAAGTGTTAGAGGACTTTGGTTTAGCCTCCAGGTACCTGGCTGAGGGTGCTGCTGCCCCTAGATGGTCCCTGCTTGTGTGATGTGTCCCACAGGAGGCGGGGTGTGCATCTGTGGGTGTCTGTGTGTCCACAGGTACCGGGAGCTCACCGAAGTGTCGGACCCCAACGTGCTGCCACCGCAGTGCACTCCCAACATAGATGGGCCGTGTGCGAAGTCGGTGCAGCGGGAGCAGTCCCTGCACTCCTTCCACACCCTCTTCTGCCGCCGCTGCTTCAAATATGACTGCTTTCTGCATCGTAAGTGCAGGCTGGGCCGGACGCTTCCCTAGAGCCCTTCTCTCCTCGGTTTTCCTCAGTGCTTCGTGCCTCTGCCATCTGTGCTTAGTGTCTGTGCCGCAGGCTTTAGAGGGTGGTGCCTCCCCGGAGGTTGCAGTGAAGCCGTAGGAGCTTACAGGTGCCCAGAAGCCTTTTATACAGACGGCTCCACTTGTTTCCTGAGACGGACGGGACCGACCTGCGTGGCCGTCCCGCTCTCACCACTGCTCCGCGCTCGAGCCTCCGGGCGTTTGTGCCATGACCAGACTTCACTCTTGCTTTGCAGAAGCTCATCAGGGAAAGCCATGAATGTTTCGCTTCCAAAGTCTGGACATGCCCCTGTGTTTTGTTGCTTCACTGGAACTTACAGCTTCATCTTAGTCATGTTCCTGCGGTTTGTCCTGCCCAAAGCCTTTTGGATGCTGTTGGACCTGCTGTTTCCCAGGTCTAAGGGCTTCTTTGGAAAGTCACAGGACTCTTTCCAGTGAATTATTTATTAAAAGATGTAATGTTAAGATCATGTGGTCCTTTTGTTTCAGTCTGAAAGCAGATCTTTTTCCTATGGCCTCTCCTTCCCAAGTGTTCCCCCTCTGCTGCCGAGTCCCCGTCATGGGTTGGAGCGTGGGTTGGAGTCCTGCCACCTCCTTCCCCACTGCCAGGAGAGCTGCTTGGGGCTGTTGCTGCCTGCCTCAGGCTCCCACTTCCCTTCGCTGAGCTCCTGCTGCCCTGTCCCTTGCAGTGTGTGGGGAGACTCTTGGAGGCTGCTAATAGTAAAGATAACTATTATTTTTTCAGCTTTTCATGCTACTCCTAATGTGTACAAACGAAAGAATAGAGAGACCAAGATCGAGCCAGATCCTTGCGGAGCAGACTGTTTCCTCTGGCTGGTAGGTTTCTGCATTGCTGCTTTTGAAACCACAGGAGAAGTGGCTTGCCCAGCCTGGCCCTGCAGAGCCCTCTGGGTCCTTTTCACAGCTCTGATCTTTCAGAAGTAGTTCTAATCCTCATTGGATTCAGGGAATCCAAATGCAGACCTTACCAGATGGGTTATCGTAGCAAATCTCCAACGAAGACTAAGCTCGTAGGTACCAGATGGGAAATTGTGGTGACGAATGATTTCCCTGAGCCCTGTGGGGTGTTTGAAAAATGGAGCCCAGGTTAAAAGCACTGGGGTGGAAGACTCGAGCTATTTTAGATGCTCTTTCAGAGCTGCAGCCCAGCTGCATTTGGAGGTGAGAGCTGCAGGGACGTGGGTGCCCGTGGTGGTGTCAGTCAGCTCCAAGGTCCGGGCTGTCCTGGGGAGCTGCGGGGCTGGAACAGAGGGAGAGGCCATGAGAGCTTCATTGCAGGGCAAGAGACAAGGGAGTGGGGCCAGGGCATTTCTTCCAACCAGACTGTGATGCTGCATGAAGCAGGAGTGTGCGGTGTGGGCAGCTGCTGGAGTGAGCGCTAAGGCAGGTCTTCACCTCTTGGTGGTGGCAGGGCTTGTCCCAGGACCTGCGGAAAAGCCTTTTCCTTCTTCCCTGGTCACTTGCCACCCGCTTTGTCTTCTGCTCTGGTTGCAGGAAGGAGCCAAGGAGTTTGCTGCGCTGCACAACCCCAGGTCCAAGTGCTCAGGCCGGCGCCGCCGGAGGCACCATGTGGTGGGTGCTTCCTGCTCGAACACCCCAGCTTCCACCGTCACCGAGGCGAGGGAGGGCGACAGCGACCGAGACACCGGCAACGAGTGGGCTTCCAGCTCCTCAGGTATGATGCCAGCCAGGGGGGCTCTGTCCTGGGAAGCTGGGACGGTGGCTCCGGTGCTGCCTTGCAGCAACGGGCCAGTGCCACCATCCCAGCAGGCACCGGGCACTGCTGAGCTCTGCTGCCCGTGGGCGGGTGCGTCCTCCCCTGCTGTACACGGTCCAACATCTCCCGTTCCTGCCAGAGGCAAACTCCCGCTGCCAGACGCCCACCAAGCAGAAGCTGAGCCCGGCCTCCTCCCAGCTCTTTGCGGTGGAGACGCCGCAGGAGCCCGTCGAGTGGACGGGAGCCGAGGAGTCGCTCTTCCGTGTCTTCCATGGGACCTACTTCAACAACTTCTGCTCCATTGCCAGGCTGCTGGGAACAAAGACCTGCAAGCAGGTGGGAGCCCGGGGAGCGCGGCAGCACCGCAGCTTGCCTCTTGGGTTTATTTCTGTGCAGCAACTCGGCCCCAGGAACGTGTTGCATCAACCCTTGGTGGAGCTCAGTGTTACTTGGCCCTTGGCAGGACCGGCCTGCTTGGCTCCCTGCAGGGGGGTGGGTGCTGGCAGGGTGGGTGCTCCTGAATCCCAGCCAAGAGGACCAATGGCACCCATGGTCGGTGGCACTGGGCACTGTTTACTGGGACTGGGAGCCCCCCTGTGTGTGTCCTTGCACTCCTGTTTATGCTTTACGTAGAAACAACTTGAGTGCATTGAACTTTAGTTGTCTTTTTCCTTCTCTCCTCTTGCAGGTCTTTCAGTTTGCAGTGAAAGAATCGCTTATAACAAAACTGCCAACAAACGAATTAATGAATCCATCCCAGAAGAAGAAAAGGAAGCACAGGCAAGTGTTGGCCATGCTTGTTTTGTTCTTAAAATGCAACCAGATCCACTGCTTTCTGTGCCAACGCATTCCTGGTAATCCCCATCTGGCTCCCATCTGCGCACACATCCTGCTGTCACACAGGGCTGCTGGTGCTGCTGGCCTCAGCCTATCCCTGATGCTGGGGGCTCTGTGGCCCCCGGGCTGGAGCCGTGCAGGAGCGGGCAGTGCCACTGGGAGGGCTGGTGCTGTGTCCTCACAGCAGCCATAGCTCCTTGGTTCATAATCTCCTTTGTGTGTGCTAATCCCAGTGTGTCCAGTATTCTTCTGGCACTAGCGTTTGCCTTAAGTAGCTGCAGCTGCAGCATTCTCATCTTTCTCCTGTTTCTGGCTGCCTGGTGGTTGTTAATGCTTGAGGCTGGAATTGCCTGTCTGCTGTGCCGAGCTCTTGTGGCCGGCTCTTCCCAACGGAGGCTCCTGTGTCCTTTCAGCCCCTCTGTGCTTCTCTTGCAGGCTGTGGGCTGCGCACTGCAGGAAGATTCAGCTGAAGAAAGGTAATGTTGGCTGTGGCTGCGTCCCACCGCGTTCACAGGGAGCTCCGTGGTCACACAGCCCCATGGCCGCATCTCCCGGCCCTGCTCCTGGGGGAGCCATGGTGCTGGTGCTCCTGAGCCTGGCCAGAGCCTCTCCTGGTCTTGCTTTCACCATAGTGGGGGCTGAGGTTTGGTGTCTGGCCCTGCCGTTGGTGGCAGAGCAGTTGTGGGTGTTGGTGATGGCAGTTGTGTGCCTGCGGGTGCTGGATGCCATTGGGCTCCCTGCCCTCTGCGGGCACGTGGGGAGGATGCAGCTCCTCTGCTCCAGAGCCCTGTGTTTGCTGCTTTTCCTCCTTCCTGCGACGCGCAGCTTCTGATCCGGGCGTTTCTCCTCTTGTAGATAATTCGCCCACCCAGGTGTACAACTACCAGCCCTGTGACCACCCCGAGCACCCCTGTGACAGCTCCTGCCCTTGCATCATGACTCAGAACTTCTGTGAGAAGTTCTGCCAGTGCAACCCTGACTGTAAGGAAAAACCTGGGGCTGGGGGGTGGGGAAGCATCCAGCTCTCCAGGCAGCGGCCGGAGGGAGGGTGCGGAGCTGCTGCTTGCTAGAGGCTTTATTCCTGCATTCACTGCTCTGCCCGTTTGCAGCAGCTCGATTTGCAGTCTGCTGAAATCCAAAGGGAAACTGTTCTGTGCTGCCCCGTGACTCAATAGCTGAGATACGTGCTCTTGTTGGGGAATACCCATCTGCGTGCCTGTATCCAGCATCAGCAACCGCGAGTGATGCTGCGGTTCCCTGAGAGCAGGATGTGTGGCCAGCAGTTAGGGTGGGAGTTGGGTCACTGCTCTGCCATGGTTATCTTTCTTCTCTGGGCTTGCATTCCCAGCTCTGCAATGGAGATAACTGTACTTGTCCGCATTAGTGTGGCTTCTGTGGGTGGGTTTGTTAGGAGTTATGACACAGCTTGGGGCTGGAAGGACCACAGGGTGACAGGGAACCAGCTCAGCTCCAGGATTCCCTTTACTGGTCTGTTATGCTGATGTTATCAGAGCAGTTTACTTTCAACCATCATAAGTAGTCCCAAGAGGCGGATCAGCATCACCAGCCACGCAGATGGGAAAGACCCTGTGCATGGTCTGTGCTCTGCTGGGTGTGAGTGTGTGCTCAGTGTTTCCTGGTTCACTTCCAGCTCTGATTCCCAGGCTGCCTCACATTCACCTCGACTCCTTGTGCTCCTGGCGAGTGCTGTCCTGGTCACTTTGGGGATAGGAAGGCTGGCTGGGGCCTCCTGTCTGCTGCCCAGAGCACAGGGGATGTAGTGCCCTTCGTCAGCACAAAGGCACCTTCCTTATGTGTGCACGGTGGTGGGCAGGAAGCATGGCCCTCGGTCACAGACGGGCTTAGTCCTGAACCTGCCCATGGGCCTGCCAGGGTGAGACCTGGCTCGGGAGGAGCTTCCCTGGGGCAGGGCCGCTGTATGGCCCCTGGGTGCAGAGCCCTGTGCTGTGCTGCTGCAGGTCAGAACCGCTTCCCGGGCTGCCGCTGTAAAACCCAGTGCAACACCAAGCAGTGCCCGTGCTACCTGGCTGTGCGGGAGTGCGACCCAGACCTGTGCCTGACCTGCGGGGCTTCGGAGCACTGGGACTGCAAGGTGGTCTCCTGCAAGAACTGCAGCATCCAGCGGGGTCTCAAAAAGGTACTGCCAGCATCAGCTGCTGGTGGCGGCTGCCTCGGGTGCAGCTGGTACCAGCAGAGCCCCGGCTGCGCGCCAGTGAGGAGCTCTGGAAGAGAAGCTGCTCTGAGGCTTTTCTAGCACTTAGTCTGCGGTAGGGACTATGGATATGGAAATGGAGAGAAGGGAATTGCATGAGGAAGGGCTGCGAGCAAGGAAGTGTAAAATGTGACTCCAGAGAAAGGCTCAGTCCTGAATTCTGCCGGGCAGGACAAGGGATTGCATGTAAAAAAGACAAAAGTTCAGAGAAAGATGCAAATCAGTGGGTGTCAGGTAACGTGCAGCTCCAGTCCAGTGGTGCCGTGACACATCAGTCTGGAGGGAGCTGCGTGTCCCCTTAAATCAGGGGATGCTGCGTAGAGACTGGTCCCCCTTCACTCTGTGATGCTAGGACCTTGAGCGTGGCATTGGCTGTTCCCAGGTGCTGCCCCAGCCCTGGTGTGTGCCAGGAAGTGCAGAGCTCCTCGCTCTGCCTGAGGCAGGGTGGGATCTGTGGGCCGGGAGTCATGGGCCTCCTGACCAGTAACTGCTTCCTTTCCTCCCTGGCTCCAGCATTTGCTGCTGGCACCATCGGATGTCGCTGGCTGGGGGACCTTCATCAAGGAATCTGTGCAGAAGAACGAGTTCATCTCCGAGTACTGTGGGGAGGTCAGTGCTTCTGCCCATGCCAGGGTGCTGTGCTGTGGCTGACCAGGTTTGGAGACTGAATCTTGTACTGTTTGGGACCTATCGCAGTACCTCTAGGCCCTCCACCATGGAGGAGCATGTCAGGTACATGCTGCTCCTCGGGACCCCAGCTCCTCTGTCTGCTCCTTCCCTGGAGCCCTGGTGAGCTCCAGCCACTGGGGTGGGAGGGCAGGAGGGAGATGGGTCCCGCTCCTCACAGCAGCCCTGGGTATGCCCTCGGGCACTGGGTCTCTCAGGGTGCTCTCCTTCTGCAGCTTATCTCACAGGATGAGGCTGACCGGCGAGGGAAGGTCTATGACAAGTACATGTCCAGCTTCCTCTTCAACCTCAACAATGGTAACTGGCCATGGCTGCGAGGGTTGGATGAGACCTGGGCAGCCTGGCAGGGGCTGGTGGCAATGGCAGCCCCCGCAAACAGGCCTCTCCATGCTACAGTTCGGGGCTTTTTCTGGTGTTTTTATAGATTTTGTTGTTGATGCCACCCGCAAAGGCAATAAAATCCGCTTTGCCAACCACTCGGTGAACCCCAACTGCTATGCCAAAGGTGAGACGCCCCAGCTCAGTCCCACCTCTGTGGGGTGGCTCTCTTGGGTCCTGTTCAGCTCTGGGATTGCAGCTGGTTCTCTGGGGTCCCAAGTTGTCCTGAGCCTGGGCAGAGACTCCTCTCTGCAGCAGGTCCCATTCCTGCTGGTGTGGCCGGGCAGGGCGGAAGCGCTGCAGGAGCAATGGGCTGCAGCCACAGCCACGCGTCTCTGATGTCTCTTTGTTGCAGTGGTGATGGTAAATGGAGACCACCGGATCGGGATCTTTGCCAAGAGGGCGATCCAGGCAGGAGAAGAGCTCTTCTTTGATTACAGGTACCTGGGGAGCGGCTGCTGAGGATGGGGTGCAGGGTTGGCCCTGCTTCCTTGTGGGGAGTATGGGGGGGGGGGTGTCAGTGCAGCAGCTGTGACTTTCCTGTCTTGTAGGTACAGCCAGGCAGATGCCCTGAAGTATGTCGGCATAGAGAGGGAGACAGATATCATCTAGGCTCCGTGTGGGGCGGTCCCTAGCACACCCTGCTGCTGCACCCTGTAAGCGATGCCATGTTTGCTTCACGCTGACATGACTGCTGCTCTTCCCGTTGCTGAGTGTGTCACAAATGCTACTTCCCACCCAGAGAGAGACTCGGGGCAGGAGTGTGAGTGGCTGCTGCCAGGGGCAGCTTTGCCAGCACTGGGCAGGCGCCGGAGCTCTGCTCTACCCACCCAGGCTGGAGGGAGCCATGGGCCGAGGCTGGGGCTTGAAGCAAAGTTGTGCTGCAGGAACAGAGGCAGCCCCAGCGTCTCTTTCCATTGACTGCTGGAAGCACAAGAGCGAGTGTGGTATCACCCGCACCGGGACCAGCCCTGTCCCCTGGGCTGGGCTCCAGGCTCAGGTGCCTCCTCTCGCTGCTCATTTTGTCCTGTTGATGAGGACAGCGAGAAAGTTGAAGCCATAGAGATGTGGCCCCAGCATGCCCTGGACTGCTGTGGCTGAGTCTGTTTCCCCTCTGCCCCAGCTGGCTGGGGGACAGGGACCACCTCACCACGGGTGGTGTGATGCAGGGAGATGGGGAGAGCAGAGCTATGCAAAAAGTCACTTTGGGTCGTGGAATACCACTGAGCTGGTTGGAGATGTTATGGGAATGCTGCTGCAAGCACAAGAGGAGTCTGGAGGCAGCAGGGCCCCGTGAGCCTGAGGATGCCCTTTGGCTTGTCCAGGTGGTGGTTGGCTCATACTGGGGCTGGCACACAGATGCCTCTGCCCCGAGGTTTGGGTCCTCCCTCCTCTGCCAGGACAGTCTCTGTTGGAGGAGCATGGGTCTGGCCCTGGGGATAAAGGGGAAACGTTCTCTGCAGAGTGAGGTTTGGCCTTTGCACCGCATGCAAAAAGAAAAAGCAAAGCACTTTAAACTGCTCCTCTCAGCCAGCAGCCGCATCCTGTCTGCTCTGGGGGTGCAGGGACCACAAAGGGCTGAGGCTGCTGCTCTGCAGCTCCATTGCAGGGATGTTGGGATGGGGTATTGGGCAGAGCCCTCTGTCCCTTTGTGGGGGTAGCATTTGGGGGCACTGCAGAGCTGAGCGGTGCTGGGTCCTGCCTGGCTCCTTGGGCAAACCCTGGAATACCCATGGCGCAGCTCATCCCTGCTGCCATGGTCCATGGATGGAGCGAGGTGCTGGGTCTGCCCCAAGAACCAAGCCCTGCGCCGCAGGCTGGCTGTCCGTCCTTATGCTGTCCACGCTGTCCTCCTGAGGCTCGGAGGGGTCTGGGTCTGTCTGGAGCTGTGCTTGTAGATGCCAGCACCCGCCTGCGCCTGCCCGGCTCCCCCCGCCTCTGCTCTCAGTTCGGCGCCCTCGCCACTTTGGCCACATCTGCACTAGGCCAGGCTTGTGTCTCTGGTTTGTTGACAGTGGATAACAATGATGCACTTTACAAATAACATGGCTTGTAGCCTTTGTCATAATAAAGTGGTAGCAAACCCCCCCCCCCCGGCTCTCTGGCCTCTGTTACCCCAGGGAGCAGCCACCAGTGGTGTCTGTGTCCCCTGCCCCTCCCCTGCCTGCCCTGGGCCCCCTCGGTGGCAGCTGGCACCCGGAGCCCAGTGGGGCTTGTGACCAGCTCCCGGTGCCACCGCTGCCTGCATCCCCACTGGCTCAGGTGTGGGAGGAGGCAGAGGTGTGTGTAGGGGTATAGTGGGAGCCTGAGCTGCATCCAACCTCTGCTCTTTCCATCCTGCCTCCGGCTCTGGGCATGGGAATTGCGGTTGTCCATGTGGCCGAGCCATGATGGGGGAGAGGAGCTCCCAGCTGCCAAAGGGAAGGCTGGGGAGCATCAGCCGCTGTCATTCTGCCTTTATTTGAGTATCTTCACATCTCAGTCAACAGAACAGGCTTTGTAAAAATAAAGTGCCCAGTGGAGCTCGGCCTTTGGGTGGGTAAATGCGTTTCTGTAACGTCTTACCACAACACAGCGAGTGACCAGGAGCGTTCCCTGGGCTGGAGGTGACGGGCAGGACCGGCACAGCCCAGGACCCGCGGACGCAGCCCCCGGGAGGAGCTTCCCTTTGGATTTGTATACAAACGGAGAGAATAAAAAACCCGGGGTGTAGTGCAGAGCATCCAGCGACAAAACCGGTCGGAAGGATCCGTTACCTGAGCGGGTGAAAGCAGCAGCGAGGTGCGGTGGCATCATCATGCGCGGCAGCGGCGGGGGGGCGCCGGCACGGGCGGGTATTGCTGGGTGCGGGGCCGGCGCCGGGGTCCTCGTGGCTCCGGCTTAAGCGAGCAAAGCAGCGGCTCAACTACGCGTGAGCGGGGCGGCGGGGCCCGCGCACCCCGCCAAGGGGCGGTGCTGCCCGCACCGGGGCTCCCGACGGGGCAGAGCGGGCGCTGGGTCCCGGCCGCGCTCCGGGGCCGGGGCGGCGATGGCGGCGGCGGGGGTCGGTCCTGCCCCGCGGCGGGGGTTGGCAGTTCAGGAGCGCTCGGCCCTTTGGTCCCGCGATGCTCGCTCGGCCCCAGCGCTGTGGGGCTGCGAGCCCGTCCCACCCCCGGGCACCGCTAATCCCCTTTGGCCTCCTCCAGGATCTGGGGCAGGTTCTGGTCCTTGCGTGCCGATAGCGGTTTGGCAGCGCTGCCGTAGTCCTGGATGGCCTTGGGCTCGTTGGTGTGGTAGGAGCCCTTATAGCGGTGGTAGTAGAAGTACAGCAGCACCAGCAGCCCCCCGAGCAGCAGGAGCAGGAAGATCACGACTGCAGGGAAGAGGCAGGGTGAGGGGCTGGGAGGGGGGGCACAGGGCCAGGGCAGAGGTAGGGGACACTGGCCGGGTGCTTCACTTACACCCGATGATTATCCCGATCCAGCCATCATCGTGCACGTGGGGGAACTCTGCCGAGAGAGGGAGGCTCAGACCCGGCTGCAGAGGGGTCTTGCGCTGCAGCGTCCCCTCCGCAGCTGATGCTTGCCGGGGGGGCCCACCACAGCACTTACCTATGTCCATGTACCAGGGGTCCATCTCGGGAGGGATGAGGATGGTGGTGAGGGGGAGCATGGAGGCACAGTTCGACTCCACCAGCTCCCCACGGATGCTGTAGGGCTTCAGGACACTGGTGGGGTGGAAGATGGCTTTGAGAGGGACGAGAGTGTTGAACTTCACCCCTGAGAGACAGCCCGAGAAGCCGGGCGTGTTGTAGCGCTGGATCTCGGGGTCGATCACACCGGTCTCTGTGGGGGCACAGAAGGAGAAGGCTCATCCCCTGCAGAGGGCAAGGACCATGCTGGGCAGAGAAGACCCTGAGACCCCAGCATGGGAGCAGGCAGCCGACAGCAGGACCCAGCTCACCCATCACACGCCCCAGGTACAGGTTTTTGGGCGAGTCCAGCTTGCTGTCCACGAACAGGGAGAACTGCTGCTCCATCACCGGGAGATAGTCCACCTGGGGACAGGGACAGCTCCTGCTGAGCCTCCTCTGCCTCCCACACCCTGCCTGTGCCCCCTCCCAGCATCACCCGAGCCCCACAGCCCCCCCCAGGCTATACCTGCGTGTACAGCGTGCGGTGCAGGCGGGTGATGTTCACTCTATGGGGCCGCCCGTCTGTCACTGGCTTGGTGGTGAGGGCGAAGACGTAGGGGCTGGTGCCCAACTGGTAGCGCAGCTGCAGGCTCCCTGTGGGCACAGTGGGGCCATCAGTGGGGCCGGGGCTCTGGGCAGTGGGTTCAGGCCCTCCGCAGCACTGGCGACTGGCATCGGCAGGGAGGAGGGTCCCGTGCGGCTGCGGTACCTGGAGAGGTCCCCGCAGGTTCCCTCACCATCATCCTTGATGAGCACGGCCATGTAGTCCTTGACGAAGGTGCTGACGTAGAGCAGCACGGCGGGTGCCGCGGTGGTGCTGAAGCTGAAGCTCACCTCCTCGCTGGTGAGGTTGTAGCCGGGCAGGGGCTGCCAGGGGCTGCTGATGATGCTGGCAAACTCGCGGGCGGCGTACAGCGACATGGGCAGGATGTTGTACCGCACCCAGGTGCCCTCCTCGAAGTACCCGCCGATGTCTGCGGGGCACACACGGGGTGATGGGAGCACCGGGGGAACTCCAGGGAGCCCCATCCCAACCCGGGGAGGACCCCGCACTCACCGTGGTTGCAGAAGGGCCCATCGAAGGCAGAGATGCTGCAGTTGCAGCTGTAGTGGCTGTAGCGTTCGACGCAGAGCCCGCTGTTCTGGCAGGGCACCGGCGGGTCCTGGCAGTGCCCGGTGCAGTTGACCCGCACGCCCTCTGTCTCGTTGGCTTTGCCCTCCAGGTTGAGCGTCACCCCGTTCATCCGCAGCGCCCGCAGGCACCCCAGGAACGGGCGCATCTTGTGCTCCGCCGCGCCTGCAGCGGGGCCGAGAGTCAGCACCGGCGGCACACGGGGACCTGCGCACCGGGCACGTGGCCGGGGGCTCTCACCGACATAGAGGGGCCTGTCGAAGTCCAGGTGCACGAAGCTCTGCGGAGGAGCCTGGCGCACCACCCAGGGCAGCTTGTCCACCCGCAGCCGCGCCAGCTTCACGTTGAGCTCAGCCTTCACCTGGTGCCATTCGTCGTCGTTCCAGGGCACCGCCGACCGCACCGTCAGGTTCTCGTCCCCGTTCCCGATGTCATAGGCGAACACCACGTCCCTGGTGGCTGTAAGGACACGGTGTTGGGAGGAGCCTCCGGTCACACCACCCCTCGCCCCCCTGCCTGCCCCTACTGTTGAGCTCCACACGGATGTAGTTTCGGGAGCCGGGATTCTCCAGGAAGACGCCGGACTGGGCAGTGGTCTTGAAGTAGAAGGAGATGTCGAGGCTGTGGTTGGCCTGGAAGGTGGGGAAGAGCAGGGCTGCACCCTTGTTGAAGGAGATGGTGTTCCAGGTGTTGCCTGTGGGGAGCAGGAGAGGTGAGGGGCGGGCATGGACCACCGCAGTCATGGCACCCCCTGGGGCCCTCCGTGGGTTTGGTCACTCACGGTCTCCGTAGCACCGCAGGGGCCCCAGCAGGAACTGGGCTTCGGAGCCGGTGCGGTTGGTGTCTCCAACCACAACCTGTGTGACGGGCAGGTGGTCCACGAAGGTCAGCAGACCCTTGTCCGTTCTCCTGCACATGGCACATGTGTTGGAAGGGCCATGAGGGGCTTCTGCCCCTTCACCACCCTCCTCCTGCCTGAACCCCAGCGCCTGTGCCCCTTGTGCCCCCGTCCCATCCCGCCACCGCTCACCACAGCGCGTGGTCAGCATCACAGTTGCAGAAGTACTTGGGGTCAGCGCAGCTCTTGTCCAGGCCGCAGGCGCAGCGCTGGATGCCCGGCCGAGAGCCCCCCCAGTAGTAGTGCCGCTCATCGTGACGGCCCATCCAGAAGCTGAAGGGCAGCCCGGCTGCAGGCACAGGGGAGGGTGAGGACATGGTCCTGCAGTGTGGTCCCACCATATGGCCCCGCAGCACAGCCCTGTGCTATGCCCTGCTCCCCCAGTGCTCACAGGGGGTGTTGAGCAGGCGGGAGCTGTAGCAGTGGAGCTCAATGCGCTGCTCGCAGTACTCGGAGGCATTTGCCAGCGCTGAGACCTCGGCCCAGGAGGCGTTCCAGTACTCCACAGCACCCAGGTAGGGCTGGTCCACGCTGGAGCCCGTCACCCGCGTGGCGTAGTGGCGGTTGTGCCGGATGATGGTCCATGCTCGGTCCTCTGTGGAGGCAGGGGGATGCTAGGTCCAGCCCCCAGGGTACCCCTGCTCTAGCCCCAATACACAGGCAGAGGCTGGCCCTGGGGGCACTGGGTACAGGGACCCCTGTGCCCTCCTGCTGTCCCCACCTCGGATGTCGCAGTACACGGTGAAGGGCTTGAGCGGCCCGCTGCCATCTGGGTCAATGGTGTAGTTCCCTGAGGTTTTCCCGCTGACCCGATAAGCATCGCACGACTCCTTGTAAAGGGCTGCAAGAGGGAAACAGGGCTGGGGTCAGCATGGGTGGGAGTGGGAGGACTGCAGGGGGCCGTGATGCCCCCCACCCTCACACTCCAGGCTCACATTTGTGGCAGGTCTCTCCCTTGTACCCTGTCAGGTCACAGATGCACATGAAGTCATCCCAGGACTGGATGCAGCGGCCATCGTGCTCGCACAGGTTGGGGGTACACCTGAGGGCGCAGAAGGCTCCTGTCCTGGCACCAGTGCAGCCCCCAGTGCCTGCCTGTGCCCAACCAGCACCCCTGTCTCCACTGATACCTGTCCGTGATGCCACAGACGTTGAAGAACACATTGAAGTACTGCCCCAGCCGGTGCTGCTCCAGCAGCTCCATGTCCACGGGCTGCATGTCCACGTTCAGCATCTGCAGGCAGCCGTGGAAGGCCGTCTGGTTCGACCGGCAGCCGGTGACTGAGGCCGGCTTGGGGCAGCCTGCAAGGCACAGCGTGGTGAGCAGTCCCCAGGCACCCATCGCCCCTGTTCCCCCCACCACCCACCTCCGAAGAAGTACTGGCTGCCGGTGCGGAGCTGGAAGGGATGCGCCACCCGGAACTCGGCGCCATCGTCATCGTCGATGGTCACCACGGCCGAGCCGTCCCGCGCCACCAGCTGCACCGAGTGCCAGAAGCCGTCGTTCAGGCGATGCCCTGTGCAGGGACAGGAGAGTGCATCAGAGATGCTGCCACCAGCCTGACACCGGCCCAACGCTGGCCCCACAGCCCACCTGCGGCAAACTCCAGCTTCTTCTTGCCAGGCTGGGAGATGGAGACGTTGATCTGACCCTCGCTCAGCATCACCTCGAGGGAGCCCAGGCGGTCGGCAAAGCTGGTGTAGAGTAGGAGCCCAGCGGTGTCCCAGGAGCGGAAGCGGAAGCTGACGGACAGGCGGTTCCTCCGTGGGATCCCTGGCACCCTCACGTAGTTGTTGATGCCAGCGAAGGTGATGGGGCTGTACAGCTGATCCCGGCAGTAGTGGCCCACACTGCCCTGGGGGCGACCACAGGAGGTGGTGAGCAGCGGGATGCCCCCTCATCCCATCCCATCCCTGTCCCATCCCATTCCATCCCATCCTATCTCAAACTATCCACACAGCCCTGGCCCTGATCACTCCCAATCAATCCCGTTGCCTGGCAGAACCAGGCAGATGCTCCAGGCCAGGAACAACCTCCCATGGTCAATGCAGTGCCGCTTGGCTGAGCACAGCCACTGCCCGTCCTCACATCACCCCACAGTGGGGCTGAGGACCTGGCCCTCCTCCACGAAAGGGGTCCACCACAGCAGGGATAGGGCCCCCGGGGAAGGGGCTTCCACCCAGGACTGGACCTCAAAGCGGATGTTGGGTCTCCGGTGCCGGGCCAGGTCGGCAATGTTGACCCCATTGAAGATGATGTTCTCCACGCAGCCCCGGAAGTTTTGCCGGTAGGTGAGGTGCTGCTTGTCCTGGTCAATCACACCCCCAAAGAAGAGCTGCGAGGCAGAGGGAGAGGGTCAGCCCCTTGCTGGGGTTATTGGGCATCAGCATCCTGGCAGCTCCCTGCCCACTGCACCCACCTCCGTGTCGAGGTCTAGCTGGTCGAAGGTGCCATGGCAGCGGAAGCGCTTGACCTCCCCGTCCAGCGTGAGGTTGACGTGGCGGCCATAGCGCTCGATGTGCAGCGAGTGCCAGTGCTGGTCATCCAGGAGGCTGCCCACCGTTACCGTCGTGTGGCCTTCGGTGGCATGCACCGGGCTGCTGCCTGGGGATGGGCAGCCTCAGCGGGTGGCTCCCCAGCCCTGTGTCCCTCAGCCCTACGTCGCCCAGCCCTGGCTCACCTAAGCTGATGTGCAGGAAGAGCTGAGCCTGTTTGAGCTCCACTGTGATGTAGTCACCCTGTGCGCCCTCGCCGTGCATCAGCACCCCGTCCTGCTCCAGCGTCTTGAAGTTGAAAGAGATGTCATCCTCCATGGTGCTGATCCTCTTGGCCCGGAAGCGATAGGAGATGGCATCATCCCCATCGAAGTAGAGCACGTGGGACCCTGGGGAGAGCAGAGTGGCTCCGATCACGTCACTGCCCACAGCAGCAGGCGCCTGGCATGGGCAATGCTCCATCCTGCTACATTTCATGCCAGAGCTGATGCCTGCAGACAGCTTGGACACAGCCCCTCTGGGAAAGGGATCTCCAGATAGGCTGGAGCCAAGGGCCAGGTGGAGCCCACACCATGCGGGGCTGCTGGAGCCCCAGCTCGGGTACTCACGGTAGGGGCAGCCGTAGAGGCCCAGGCGCAGCCCAATCTTCCCGCGCGGGTTCCAGGCCACAGGGATGATGCGGATGTAGCGCGCGAGGATGGGGTAGTGCAGGTCGTGCCGCACCACCCCGCTCTCATTCACGTTCCCAAAGAAGGTCTGGGGATGAAGGGCCACCATCAGCACCTCCCTCCAGGCAGTCGCTCCTCCCAGGGATCCCCCTCCCGCAGGGACCCCTGGGCAGCCCTTACCCAGTTGCTGCCCTGCTGGAAGAAGGGTTTCCAGCTGGTGGGGTGGTCTCCGTAGAGCACGATGTAGCGCGTCAGCCAGTCGTACGTGTTGAAGGTCCCCTGTGTGGCCACTGCATTGATCCGGTGCTTTTGCATCAGGTCGATCTGGAGCCAGGGTTGCTTGTCCCGGGGGTCAGGGGACCAGCCGCTGGTGCCTGCAGGGGGAGCGGCTCAGCCCCACTGCAGCACCCGGCTGTGGGTGGGAGCTGGAGGGCTGCTGCGCTCACCCCCACCCCGGGGGTGAGGACCCCTCAGCCCCACATAAGGCAAGACCTTGCAGGGGACACCTCCTGCCCATTGCTCTCCCCTCACCCCGTCTGCATCCCGGTCCCTGGGGACTCACTGTGCAGCCGGGCAAAGGTGGCCGAGTAGAAGATGTTGTATCTGGAGGAGGCACCGAGGGACCAGGAGTACAGTGAAGAGACAAGCTCATCGTAGCAGGGTCCTGCGGGCAGAGCGGGGCTGGGGCCGGGCTCGGGGCGCTGGGGTGACCTCTATGGCTCTGGAGACCCCGAGACCCGGCGGGAGCGGCGGGTCCAGCTCTGGCTCTGCCCTTCCACTGCAGCGGAGCTGACACACCTCTGCGGGCCCCGGCGCCCGCACCGACCGCCGCTGCACTGACGTGAGCGCTGGGACCCCCCCTCCGCCCCGCCCCGGGCAAACGCCCCTCAGAGACAGCTCCAGCCGGGTGCCGAGCCCCGAGCAGGGCCCCCCCCGGCCGGGTCGGACGGAACCGGGGAGCCCAGGAGCGTTTGCTGCAGCCCCGGCCTCACTGCGGGGCCAGGGCAGTAGCGCTGCGCCTAATGCTGCATCACCCCTGCCTGCACCGTCCCTGCCTGCATCATCCCTGCCTGCACCGCTCCTGCCTGGCACCGTCCCTGCCTGCACCGCTCCTGCCTTCACCATCCCCCGCCTCCATCCCCCGCAGCCCGCGCGTCCTCACGCCACCCCGGCCCCGGGGGAAGGGGCCAAGGGCTCCGGCTCCGAGGGGCAGCAGGGACCAGTCCGGTGCCGCCCCGCGGCGGGGCCGGGACCGGCGGCGGCGATGGCCGAGGTGCTGGCGGGGCTGACCGAGCGCGGCCGCGCCCGGGGATGCGGCTCAGCGGGGCGGATACTTGGGGCATCCCCGGAGGCTCCGGACCGGTGCGGTGCCACCGGCGGGGGGGCTGCGGAGGGGCGGACAGGGGAAGGGCGGGGGGGGGGGGACGCTTACGGATGCCCGTGTCCGGGGGTGACCTTGGGGACGACGCGGACCGGGGCGTCGGGAGAGAACGGGGGATGCCCGGGAGAGAAGGGGGCCTGCCCGGGGGAGAACGGAGTTGGAGGGAATGGTGCGGCTCAGGGGTGCGGGTCCGGAGGACGGGTGCGGTCCCGCAGTGCGGAGCGGCCGCTCCCGGGGCTGCGGCCCCACTTACGTGCGAGGCAGCCGGGCCCGGGGCGCAGGAGGCCGGTGCAGGCGGCGAGCAGGAGTCCGAGGAGGCGGCGAGCGCTCATGCTGGAGCGCTCCGAGCGCCCTCGGAGCCGCCGCTCCCGGTGCTGCAGCCGAGCGGCGGAGCGGGGCCGGCGGCTCCGCCCACGGCGGGGTGGGGGGGGCGTCCCCGGCACCGGGATGCGGCGCAGCGCAGAGACACGGCCGCCCCCCCCCCCCGCTCTCCCTTGTGCCGCGCCCCCGAGGGATGCTCCCCGGGGGTTAAGGTTGGGGATGCGAATAGGGACGTGCAGGGAGCTCCCCGGGGGTTACCGGGTCCCTCTCCCGGTGCCCAGAGCCCGCGGTAGCCGGGGAGGGGGGGGCTGGAGCCATGCCCCCAGCCCACCCGCAACAGATGTGGCAGCAGTTTGTAATCAAGCCGCAGATTAAGGTCTGCGGGTCTCGGGGCCGCCTGTCTCTCTCCAGTGGTGCAGAAGATGGGATTTATCCTGTCTGTTCCCAAACATCCCCAGACATCCCCAGAGTGGATGGGGGGGGGTGGGGGTTGGCAGCCGCGTGTCCTACATATGCTGCCTGCCCCACAGACCACGCAGTGCTCTGTGTCCCCCTGCTCTGCAGCGAGCCCCACAAACCCAGCCCCGAGCATGGGGATGCACTGGGGCCCTAACAGGGTTCGGTGCGGGCAGCTCCGCGCCGCTGGCACCAGGGTGCTGCCCACTGGTCCTGGGCACCGCAGAGCAGGGCTGCGGGTGCCAGGGCTGCTTCCTGCGCAGGCAGAGCCGAGCCCGGGCTTGCAGGCGAAAGAGGGAACAGAAACCCACAGGTGGGGTGAGGCAGGGGGGGCTGGCAGAGACCCTGCCCGGCTGCAGGCAGCAGGAGGGCCGAAGGCAGAGCTGGGATAAGCCCCGACAGATTCGTCTGTAGCCGGGAGAAAGGGGGATTGAGGGATTACCACAGCAAATGGATGGAAGCCCGTTAAAGCTGGGGATCAGTTTGTTCCTCCCTGGGGAGAGGAAAGTGGGGGCTGTGCCCTACACCAACTAAACTGCTCCATAAAGAGGAGCTGGGAATTTTGTTGTCAAGAACCAGAACAGGCAGCCCAGTGCTGCAGCGCTGCGGAGTGCAGGGCAAGGCTGGGCTGGGACCAGCATACAGCCAGTGCCCAGCTCAGCTCCAGCCCACACTCCATGGCCCTTTCCATCCAGCTGGGAACCAGGCAGCCCTTGTGGGGCAGGAGCCACAAACAGGCCCGGTAAGGTCGGGTTCTCCCAACACTGGATGTCCCCACCAGACCCGCAGGGACAGGGGCTGAGCAGTGCTGCTATTTCCATCTCCAGAGCACAGGTGGTAGCCACAGAGTAAACAATGCAGGATGCGCTCCAGAGCAGGGTCACATTTGCCTCCCCGCCTTCCTCGCTGGGGCTGGGCCCGCGAGCTCTGCACCGCTCTCAGTATCAGGAGCTGCACGTGGTCAAACCACAGAGTGCGAGACGCCGAGGGCTCCAGACGTGCCAGCCAGGGGAACGGTCCCATTGCGCCATGCAGGAGCAGGTGAGGGCTGCGGGGCGAGGGGCTCGCTGGAGCCGGGGGGGGGACACCCTTCCCTCCCTTCATTGGCTTTATTTGTTGCCTTTAAATGGCTCTAGGGAGATGCGTGGGTTTAGGCTGAAAGGCAAAGCCCCAGGACCACAGGGCAGTGCCCAGTGCCCCAGGACCCCAGGGCCTGGAGCAGGGAATGGGCTGCAGGAGCTGCTGGGCAGTCAACCTTCTGCAGCCCTGAGTTCACATCCCACCTGCAGCCCTGGATCGGGTCGGGGATCAGGCTCACTGGTGGGAGCTGGGGTGGAACTGCTGTCATGAGGCTGCTCTGAGCCAGAGCTGTGCTTGGATCCTGACCTCCATGGCAATGCGGTCCCAGAAGCAGCGCTGTCCCTCTGCCCAGAGCAGGGCCAAGAGTCTGAGAGCTGGGAGCACTGTGCACAGCTGCCTGCAGGCTGAGCAAGGCAGCGGGAAGCCCCAAGGCCTCCCTGGCTGGGAGCAGGACTGGGGCTGTCAGCACTGGGGTCCCCATGGCGCAGCATGGGTGCGCTGAGCAGGTCCACCTGCATAGGGCAGCCAGGGCCATGGGCTGGGGGCTGAGCAGCACGGTTTGTTCATGGGATGTGGAGCTGCACTGGGGACACCATGGCCGGGGTCACGTCTCCACCAGCTCTGCGCCGCAAGCAGCCGCTCCTGGAGCCTGTGGTTGCTCTCACAATGACTGAGCACACGGTGAACCTCCGTCTGCTTGGGGTGGGTGTGAGATGGAAACTGCCTGAGTGCAGGGCCGGTGGAGGAGGCTCCCTGGGTGTGAGCATCCCTGACACCCTCCTCTGCGCAGGTGACCCCCAGCCCCTGTCCCAATGGAGCTGACGGCCACCACCGACTTCTACCCATGGGAGGACGGGGACTCCTGGGAAGGTGGCATCCTGCCCGAGCTCTGTGAGAAGCAGGCAGTGCAGAGCTTTGCCCGCACCTACCAGCCTGCTGTCTACCTGCTGCTCTCACTGCTGGGCACGGTGGGGAACGGGCTGGTGCTGCTCACGCACACCCGGTACCGCCGGGCACACAGCATCACCGACGTCTGCCTCCTGCACCTCGCCCTGTCTGACCTGCTGCTGCTCCTGACGCTGCCTTTCGCTGTCACCGACACGCTGCAGGGCTGGTCCCCGGGCACAGCCACCTGCAAGGCACTGCAGGGCCTCTATGCCCTCAACTTCTACAGCGGCTTCCTCTTCCTCACCTGCATCAGCGTGGACCGCTACGTGGCCATCGTGCGGGTGCCGGCTGCCTGCCGCCTGCGCCCGCGGGCTCGCCGGCACGGCTGGCTGACGGCGGGGCTGGCCTGGCTGCTGGCCACGCTGCTGGCGCTGCCACAGTTCATCTACGGCCGAGCGGAGCAGCACCAGGACCTCCGGCTCTGCCGCGTGGTCTTCCCCCGCGCGGTCTCGCGAGCGGCACGAGGGGCCACCAACCTGGTGCAGGTGGTGCTGGGCTTCGCAGTGCCCTTCCTGGTGATGGCGAGCTGCTATGCCGCCGTGGCACGCACGCTGCTGGCGGCCCGCGGTGCCCAGCCCCACCGTGCGCTGCGGGTGCTGCTGGCCCTCGTGCTGGTGTTCGTGGCCCTGCAGCTGCCCCACAGCCTGATGGTGCTGCTGGATGCGGCCGAGCTGTTGGCCAGCTGGGAGGTGAGCTGCGCCCAGAGCCGCCGCAAGGACCTGGCGCTGCTGGTGACCGGCGGGCTGGCGTACCTGCGCTGCTGCCTCAACCCCCTGCTCTACGCCTTCCTGGGCCAGCGCTTCCGCCGCGAGCTGTGGCTGCTGGCCAGCGATGCCGGCTGCGTGGGGCCCCTTGACCCGCACTGCCCCGGCTGCCCCAGTCCCCGCCGGCGCACGTCGCTCTCCACCTGCCCTGATGTGGTGTAGGGACACGGAGCCCACGGCCGGGACAGGGACCACCGCCCCAGGGCTCGGACCCTCTGCGGCTCCCTTGGGACAGCCCCGTCTGTGCATGGCAGAACCGATGTCCCACACGAGCACAGGCAGAGGGAAGAGCGGCCCCGCAGAGCCCATGAGCCCTGTAGGTGCCTCTGCTGTGCAGTGAACTGCTGGGGGGGGGGGGGGGCGCCCTGCAGCGTCACACATGCTCCAGGGGACCACGTAATGTCATATGTGCTTCAGGGGATCATGTAATGTCACATGTGGTCTGGGGTGCGGGCAACGTCATGCGTGCTCCACGGGATGATGCAGCGTCACACGTGCTGTGGGGTGCGGTGCCGTGTCACACGCGCTGCGGGGCTGCGCGGTTCCGGTGGGCCCGGGCTGGTTGCCACCCTCGCAATAAACCCCGGTTGAATCCCGATGGGCGAGCGCCGTCTCCGTGCGAGCCGGGGCTGCCTGGGGCGGGGGGGGGGCGGTCAGGCACCCCGGTACCGGCACTGGCCGGGGATGCCTGCAGGCGGCAGCAGAACCTCGCGCTTCCTGCCTGCTCCCTGCCCGTTCCCGCGGCCCTGCCTGGGCTCCCCCGTGCGCGGGGCGACTCCGGCAGCCGTGGAGCGGGAGGGGACGGGCTGCGGGCGGAGGGACCCCGTGAGGGGGCAGCTGGGGCAGGAGTGGGGGTCACCCCCAGCGCAGGCTCAGGCCGCTGTCCCCACGGTGCCGGGGGGGGGGTGCGAGCCCCGGGGCTGGCGCTCTGCCGAGGGCACAGCCCCCCGGCGCCGTGCGGCTGCACCGGGGTGCCAGGCGCGGGACGGGGCCCGGCTTTGGCGCAGCAGCCCATGCAGCGTCAGCGGGGGAGCCGGGCATGTGGGGAAGCACCTCCGGGTCCTGCCCGGCTGGAGGCTGCTTCCTGCTCACCCCCAGGTCCCGCTCGGGATTAGCCCAGCGTTCCGATGGGAAAAGCTGTCCCGGACCCTTCACCTACTGCTGGGCCGGAAACACCTTTATGCTGACTCAGCATCCGCATCCCTCCAGTGAAGGGCCTGGGTGACGGACCCTCATCCCCCACAGCCCTCTGCTGACCGTGCTGATGGTGGGGCCAGATTCAGGCACTATCACCCTGCACTGGAGTAGTGCTGGGTAGTGCTGGGCTTGGCCCTGCAGTGGTGCCGCCATCTCCTCACATCACTGTGTCCCCCACCACGGCTCTGTCGTGGTGCTGCTGCCTGCCCTGGCTGCCCCAATGGCCCCGCAGCAGAGCTCAGCCCCGGCGCAGGCCCGGCGCAGGCTGTGTGGGAGGAGAGCTGGCAGCGGCGCTTCCTGCGTGCGCATCCCAGCACCCGGCTCCCGCAGACCGTGTTGACCCAACAGCTGTAGCACAGCCAGAGCCGGGGCTGATGTGCTTAACCCCTTCTGGGGCTCTGAGAGCAATGCCAGGGCCCAGGCACCAGCACAGCACCCACAGCACCAGCACCCATGGACCCTCTGCTGCCAGGCAGGGCCCAGGGCCAAGCTGAGCTCTGCTGCTTTGCTGCAGCACTGAGCGCGACCCCCCCCACGAGTCCCATCTCCCTGCTCCCCATGGTGTCAGCACCAGGCCGAGCACGGGGCCCTCCAGCCCATGAGCTGCCTCTGGCACACGCTTGGCACTGGCACCGCACCGGCCGAGCTGCCATCCCGGATGGGTGTTGGTGCTGCGGCATGAGGGGGCAGCGCATGGCACCGGTGCCGCGGGGCTCGACGTGCAGACAGTGAAACCCCGGAGCGCTGGAACCAGCGCACTCTGCCTGGCATGGGGCCCGGTGCCGGTACCCGTGAGCTGCACTCGGTGCCCGCGCTCACGCCGGGCTCAGGCGGTGCCTGGTGCCCACAGCACCATCCCCGGCGCAGCTTGGGCCCCCCCCCCCCCGGTGCTCCCCCCGGTGCTCCCCCCGGTGCTCCCCACGTTCGGCGCGCGCCCCCGCCCGGCAGATGACGCAAGCGGCGGCCCCGCCGCCCCGGGTTCTTTGACTCCGCCCCGGGCCGCGCACGGCGATTGGCGGCTGCCGGTGACGCGCCCGGCCCGGCCCGGCCGGGGTGGTGGCGGGGCCGGTCCCGGTTGTGGCGGCCGCTGCGCTGTGCGGGCGGGCGGGCGGCGGGGCCGGTCCCGTCCCGGTGCCGTCCGGTGCCGTCCGGTGCCGTCCGGTGCCGGCGGGGCGATGCCGTTCCCGGGCGGGCTGTGGTGGCTGCTGTGCTGCCGGCAGGGCTTCACGCTGCTGCGGCGGGACTACGGCGAGGCAGACCGGGAGGCGGAGGGTGAGGCCGAGGAGGAGGAGGAAGCGTCCTTCGAGCTCCGCGCCCAGGGAGACCAGGTGGGGCCGGTACCGGCGCCGGGACCTGCACCGGAGCCTCGGCTGGGCACGGTGCGGCGGGACCGGTGGAGCGCGGCTTCTCCCGCCCGGGCGCGCTGCTTGGCTCGGCCCCGGTTCCCGCCGCCGCCGCCGCCTGCCCGCGCACGTTCCCGCCGGTCCCGCAGCTCGGGCTGCCCTTGGCGTGTCCCCGCGGGGCGCGGGGGGTCCCGGAGCCCGCAGGGCACAACCGAGGGGCGCAAGCACCGCGGCCGGTTGAGTCCTGGTGCGGGACCCTTCCCGGTGCCGCGGCGGCGGGACCGGGCCCCCGACGGGTGCAGGGGTGGGGGCGAAACCGGGGAGCTGCCAGGGCGGGTGGGCAGCCTGGGGGATCGGCAGCGCCGGATCCGCACCGGGGCCGGCGCTGCCCCGCGCGGCGGCCGGGGTGCCTGAGGTGCGTGGAACCGGCTCCCCACAGACCTGCTGGAGCGGCCGGGGCTGTTCCCAGCTCGCAGCACCCCGGCAGCACGTGCGGGGAACGGGCCTGGATCTCCCCGCTCCGGCTGCTTCCTCTGTTTAGAGAAGCGGAGCGGCGGAAACCCGCGCTTCCTCCGGCCGGAGGAACGGTGATAGTGCGGGGCGGCGCGGGGGGAACCCGGCTCCCGGGCACTTCTCCTGTCCATCCCGGCTGCCGTCTGCACCGTCTGGGGGTGGTGACGCTCTCCCGGTTGCTGCGGCCCCTTTCCCGGTGCCTGCTGCAGGGGCCGGAGCCCCCCACCCCTCCTATCCCCTGCCAGCGGGTCTCCTTCTGCCGGTCCCGCAGGGACAGGGGACAGCGGCAGGGCTGGAGCTGGGCCCGGTGACACCGATGGCAGTGCCAAGGGCACGGCAATGGCAGGAGCTGTCTTTGGGCTTCCCGCGTCCCATGAGCCGGGGCTGGCGGGGGCGGCCAGTGACGCTGGCTCCCCAGGGAGCCCATCACCGTGGCCAGGCTCTTTGGGAACCCGCCACAGCGGCCGCCCCTTCCTGGGAGCGTGGGAGCAGCTCCCCTGACCCTGCCACCGCGGCTCCGCTCCCGGTTATTTATATCCCTGAGAAGGAGCCGCCATGGCCTCGTCCTCCTGGGGGTAAGGAGCTGGTCCCATCTCGGCGCCTGCAGCCATGCAGCAGTGCATGGGGTCCTCCGTAGGCCTCGGCAGCAGGACAATCACTGGCCCCACTCCTTGGCACCGTGCAACAAGTGCCCTTAATGCCCCGGATCGGCGGTGCCGGTGCTGCCCCCGGTGCAGCCATACCTGCCGCGGCTCCCCCCTCCCTGGCTCTATTTTTAGGAGCCTTCTCCTTCCCTCGGCGCTCCGTGGCGCGCTCCGGCCTGTCGCGCCTCCGGCTGCCCCGTCGGGCAGTGCCGGTGCCTGCCCGTGCCTGGGCTCTGCCTCGTGTCCCAGCACGTGCCCCGGGGTCATCACGTGCGTGGCACCGTCCATGTCGAGTTGTGCTGCACGAGGAGGAACCGGCCCCTGTCCCGCTGCGGGGCCAGGGACTTCCCTGTGCCGCGTCCCACCGCCGCGGGCAGGAAGTCCGTGGCCCCATTACAATGGGACTTTGTGCCCTGAGCGCATTACTCAGCACTGACCTTGTGCAATTCTGCACGGTGTTCAGCCGGCCGGGTCAGCTGAGGACACTCAGCCAGGGCACCCAGCGGCTGCCCCGCACCCCGGAGTGCCCCCGTGGCTGCCATGGGGACACCGGGGCTCCTGGCCCCGCTGAGCAGGGCTGAGCCTGTCCCTGTAGGCCCTGGAGCTAGGCGAGGAGGCGAGCAGGCGCTGGGTGCCAGGCAGTGGCTGTGGGGCTGAGACATCTCCTTCCTCCCTAGGGGTCCCTGGAGGTGAGCCTGAGCCAGCCCACCCGCAGCAGCAGTGGCTCGGAGCGGTGAGTGGTGCCCTGTGTCCGTCCTGCTTGGGCATCCCATCCCATCCCATCCCATCCCATCCCATCCCATCCCATCCCATCCCATCCCATCCCATCCCTTGCGTGGTGCTGCAGGAGCTGGGGTCTGGCACACTCTGGTAGGAGGCACTGGTGCAGCACAGCTGCCCACGGGGCCAGCACCAAGCTCTGCTGGTCTACGGGCTAGAGCAGAAGCTGGCAGAGCCAGGATTGCCACGCTCTGTCCCCATCCCCAGTGCATCATTGGGCACGTCTCCATCTCTCTGCCATGCTGATGGCTTGGCTGCTGCAGGCTTAGCCAACAAGGGTTCTCCTGGGCCATGTCCAGCAGCAGAGGCCGTGCCTTGGGGCAGTGTGTGCCCAGGGATATGGGGTGCCGGGGCACAGGGGCCTGCTCGCTCCCTGTCCTCCCAGTGCCGACACGGCCGCCAACATTCCTTCCTGGTTGTTCATTTTCCGAATTCCTTGGCAGGGCCACGACTGCAAACAGCTTATTTTTAGCCAGGGTCATCTGCACCCGATGGCTTTGCTGTGTTCCCACCGTGTGGTTGTGGGGTGCCCAGGGCCCCGCAGGACCCGGATCCTCCCAACCCCCAGGCCAGGTCCCTGCTCCAGGGCTGTGGGAGGTTCTGGTGGGCACCAGCGCTCAGCCCCATGCCACCCTCAGGTCCCTGCTTGTCGCAGAGGAGATGCGCAGCCTCATCGTGGAGAAGGGCCCAGAGCCAGTGGAGGATGACCCTGACGCTCTCATTAAAGGTGGGTGAAGCCATGCTGGGCATAGGGGCTTCTGCCTCCGGAGATCATGCTCCGACCATGTCTGGGTCCCACCCCAGAGGCACAGGGAGCACTGGGCAGACCCTGCCCTGCACCAAAGGGCTGGTGGGACGGATGCTGCTGGCAGCAGTAGGAGCTGAAGCATCATCCCCTTCCCAGGCTGGCTGCAGCGGGAGGTGCGGGGAGGCGTGAAGACCCCCTGGATCCGGCCGCGGAAGTACTGGTTCGTGCTGACGCCCGACTCCCTGGACTACTACAGCAGCAACGAGAAGGGGGCCCGGCGGCTGGGCTCCCTCGTGCTCACCAGCCTCTGCTCCGTGCTGTGGCCAGACAAGCAGACCTACAAGGAGACGGGTAAGGCGCTGGCACCCGTCAGCTGGGAAGCACCGTGTACCCTGTGTCACCCTCCCAACCCGGGGGTCTCCATCACCCAGAGGAGGGGCTGTGCCCAGCGGCAGGCAGCGGGTGAGCTGTGTCTGTGCCTCTGTCCCGCGCAGGCTACTGGAGCGTGACGGTGTTTGGCAGGAAGCATTGCTACCGCCTGTACACGGAGCGCCTGAAGGAGGCCGTGCGCTGGGTGTGCGCGGTGCAGAAGGTCATCGACAGCAAAGCGCCGGTGCAGACACCCACCCAGCTGCTGATGCGTGATGTTGAGGTGAGCCCTGTGGGGTTGGTGTGTGATGGGGTGGTCGGTGGGGCCTCGTGTGCCCTGGGGTGGTTTTGGGTACCTGGGCCAGGCGGTGATGGTGGGTACCTGTGCTGGGCGGTGGTGGTTTTGGGTGCCTGGTCCGGGTGGTGATGGTGGGTACCTGTGCTGGGTGGTGGTGGTGGTTTTGGGTGCCTGGTCCGGGTGGTGATGGTGGGTACCTGTGCTGGGTGGTGGTGGTTTTGGGTACCTGGTCCGGGTGGTGATGGTGGGTACCTGTGCTGGGTGGTGGTGGTGGTTTTGGGTGCCTGGTCCGGGTGGTGATGGTGGGTACCTGTGCTGGGTGGTGGTGGTTTTGGGTACCTGGTCCGGGTGGTGATGGTGGGTACCTGTGCTGGGCGATGATGGGTTCCTGTGCCAGCACTTGGCCAGGCAGCCCCTCTGCAGCTGAGTTGGTTGTTTCTCCCTCCCAGGAGCACTGCGGCAGCCCCGAGGTGCTGGAGCAGATCTACCGCTGCAACCCCATCCTGCGCTACACCAGCAGCCCCCTCTACGCTCCCCTGCTGCCCTTCCCCTACGGCAGCCTGGACCAAAGCGGTGAGGGGCAGGCGGTGGCACAAAGCCTGGTCCAGGGCCCCACTGGGAGCTGTGCAGGGCAGGGGGGCGCTGGGCCCCAGGTGCCTGGATGTGTGTTGTGGGGTCCCGGGAAAGCCCACGGGGCCGTTAACCCCGATGCTGTCCCGCAGCCCCCGGCCCCCGCAGCTACACCACGCTGCGCGACGAGGCCGTGAAGCTCTTCAACTCGCTGCAGCAGCTGGAGTCGGAGCGGGACCCGGTGCCGCTGATGCAGGGCGTCCTGCAGACCTGCCTGGACCTGCCCCCGCTGGTGGACGAGATCTACTGCCAGCTGGTGAAGCAGACCACGGAGCCGCCGGCGCCGGGCGGGCAGGGAGACCTGCACTACTGGCAGCTCCTCACCTGCATGAGCTGCACCTTCCTGCCCTCCCCGCCCGTCCTGCGCTTCCTGCGCTTCCACCTGGACAGGCGAGTGCCGGGCACCGGCTGCGGGCAGGGAGGGTGCCGGAGCCTTCACCCAGTGAGCGCTGCTCTGACCCCCCTGGTGCCTTTGCAGGACGGAGAGCAGGTTCCCCGCCTCGGAGATGGCCGAGTACGCCTGCTTCATCCGGGAGGCGCTGGGGAAGACCAAGGGACGGGAGTGCGTGCCCTCGCTGGAGGAGATCCTGGTGCTGATGCGGCGGCAGGAGATGATCTGCACCGTGCACTGCCCCGGGGCGCCCGCCTGCAGCGTGGCCATCAGCTCCCACACCACGGCTCAGGAGGTGAGGGGCTGCAGCCACAGCGGCCGTGGGGCATTCAATAGGAGGGGCCGGGCAGGCAGTGAGCTGCGGGTGGTGAAGGGCTCCTGTGGGCCTCCCCCAGCTGAGCCCTGGTGGAGAGGAGCTGCGACTTTGCCCCCCTTGACCTTGCCCCTTGCTTTTGCCTCACCCCAGGTGGCCCAGGAGCTGGTGTCGCGCCTGGGGCTGTCCCAGAGCCCCAATCTCTTTGCGCTCTATGAGCAGTCCCGGCGGAGGGAGCACCCCGTGGGCAGCGCCACGCTGCTGGCCGACGTCCTCACCAGGTTTGAAAAGTAAATGTCCCGCTCTGCTGCTTATGGGGTAGATGGATGGGATGGGATGGGATGGGATGGGGCTGCCTGCCCCTGCCTGCACTCATGCTGATGGGGCCAGTCCCTTCTCCTGCAGCCTGGCTGGGGAGGAGCGGGAGCAGGACCCACCGTGCCGGCTCTGCTTCAAACACTACGGCTTCCTGGACACGGACAATGTCCCGCGGGAAAGCCTGGAGTTCGCTCTCCTCTTTGAGCAGGTGAGAGCCATGATGGGGGGGCAGTGCCGAGCTGTGCCATGCTGGGATGGCCATGACATGGTAACCATGCTGTGCCGTGCCATGGTGACCATGCCGTGCCATGCTGGGATGGCCATGCTGTGCCATGCCATGGTGACCATGCTGTGCCATGACATGGTGACCGTGCCATGCCGTGCTGGGATGGCCATGCTGTGCCATGACATGGTAACCATGCTGTGCCATGACATGGTGACCGTGCCATGCCGTGCTGGGATGGCCATGCTGTGCCATGACATGGTAACCATGCTGTGCCATGACATGGTAACCATGCCATGCCATGCTGGGATGGCCATGCTGTGCCATGACATGGTAACCATGCTGTGCCATGACATGGTGACCGTGCCATGCCGTGCTGGGATGGCCATGCTGCGCCATGACATGGTAACCATGCCATGCCATGCTGGGATGGCCATGCTGTGCCATGACATGGTGACCATGCTGTGCCATGCTGGGATGGCCATGCTGTTCCATGCCATGGTGGCCATGCTGTGCCATGCCATGGTGGCTGTGCCGTGCCATGACATGGTGACCGTGCCGTGCCGTGCTTTGATGGCCATGCTGTGCCATGACATGGTAACCATGCTGTGCCATGCCATGGTGACCATGCCGTGCCATGCTGGGATGGCCATGCTGTGCCATGCCATGGTGGCCGTGCCGTGTCAGCTCACGCCGCCCTCCCGCAGGCACACGAGATGGTGCTGCGGGGCTATGTGCCCACGTCGGAGGAGACGCTGCAGACGTTGGCAGCGCTGCGCCTGCAGAGCCTCAACAGCGACTTCTCCACCCATGCGCCCTTCCCGCGCCTGGAGGAGCTCTTCCCGCCCCACGTGCTGCACGCGCGGCTGCCGGCCCCCCGCCACCGGCCCCCCGCCAAGTGCCGGGGCGCGAGGCTGCGCGCGGGGCTGCTGGCCGGGGGGCTCTGGGGGACAGGCGTTGGCCAAGCAGCGCGCCGAGCGGGACCAGCGCCTGCGGGGCCGCCTGCGGGAGGAGGGTGCCAGCACCATGGCCGCCATCCTGGAGAAGTGGAAGCTGCTGCAGGGCATGGGCCGGCCCGAGGCCATGGCCGCGTACCTGGCGCTGGTGCGTGAGTGGCCCGGCTTCGGCTCCACGCTCTTCGACGTAGACGTGCGTGCGGTGAGGCACCGGGGGCTGTGGGAGTGTGTGGGGGGGCAGCCCTGGGTGGCTGCAGCTCTGTGACCCCCCCCATGTCCCCACAGAGCCCCGTGGGGGCCGCACGGCAGCGGCTGTGGCTCAGCATCGGTGCCAAGGCCGTATCGCTCTACAAGCCCGGGGAGCCCGAGCCCTTGGACAGCTTCTGCTACGGCCGCATCTCCTCCTTCGGCGCCTCCGACAGCAGCACCTTCCGCATCTCCGTGGAGGACCGGGACCTGCTCTTCGAGACCTCCCAGGTAAGGGGGGCTCCATCCCCCCTGCACCCCCCCCGCCCCATGCAGGCTGCCCCCGGCTGCCCCGTGTCCCCTCTGCCCGCAGGTGGAGGAGATCGCGCAGCTCCTCAACACCTACCTCGCCTCTGCGGCCGCCCGGCAGCCGCCCCTGTCCCCGGAGCCGGCCCCCAGCCCCGCTGCCTCTGACCCCAGCGCGTCGCCCCGGGGGCTCTGCCCCGCGCCCGGGCCCTGGCAGCATCAGCCACCGGTGGACTCCTTCCACAGCCCGCCCGGTGCCCGGTGCGGCCACACAGGCTGCTCGTGACAGCCGGTGCTGAGCCGCGGGTCTGCGTCTGTCCACGGCAGCTCCGGAGCAGGGGATGGGGCTCCCCCCCCCCCCACCGCCAGTGCCTTTCTGGTGACTTCCTTAATTTATTTCAAGCCCCCCCACGGCTCCCAGCACTTTCCCTGGAGGGCAGCGGGTCCCTGCGCTGCCACCAGGCCTGTCCCTGTCCCTGTACCCCGGTGCCTTCGCCTCCAGCACTCGTGCTGCCTGGCAGCTCTGCCCGCAGTTGCCGGCTCTGCCCGCGCTGGGCAGCGGTGCTGTGCCATCGTCCGTCCGTCCGCTGAACCCACCCCTCTTGGAAAGCTGCGGGCGGCTTTTGGCCCAGCGCCCTCCTCCTGGTCCTGGCGCGGCGGATGGGTCCCGCTGCCTCGTGGCGGCCCCGTGCAGGGCTCATGGCGCAAGGGGGGCCGGTACGGCAGCGGGCGCTCGGCTCCTCGGTGTTGCCTCTGTCACGTTTGTCGGTTCCGTTTTGGGGATGGGGGGGGAGTTGTTTGTTTTTCTAATAAATGCACAAAGGACAGGCGGGGGCTCGGGCTGCAGTGCGGCTGCGGTGGGCTGCGGTGGGGCTGCCGTGGGACACCCTGATCCCGGGGCAGCGAGTGCAGCAGGGAGCAGCACAGCGTGTCCTCGGGGGCAGTGCCTGCTGGCCGCAGCCTTTGGCAGTCCATCAACAGCGCGGGCAGCTCCGGCTCCCCGGCACCCCCTGGCACTGGCTGCCCCGGCAGCAGGCGCCTCGGTGGGGCCGGTGCCAAAGAGGGCGTGGGAGCCCGGCACTGAGGGGTATTTTTAGCCTCCTGCTCCGTGCCACAGGGTCAGAGGAAAAGGCTCATTCTCACCTTGGGCCGTCTGTGGGCTTGGGCCCTGTGCCAGCGCCGCCCCAGACCCCTGCAGCCTGAACCACGCAGGGCAGGACTGGGCGCTGCCACATCCGCCCTGTCCCCATTGACACCGGCCAGTGCCGAGCTCGTGTTCTTCCCTACAGTGCCGTCCCCGTCCCCTGCTTTGGCTCCTGCGTGGTGAGGGCCCCTGCATGGGGCCTCGTCCCTGTGAACCAGCACTGCGGGCAGGGGCAGGGCGGCACCGGCTCCTGTCCCTGGTCAGCCGTGGCAGCAGGTCCTGCCGGTATTTCTGGCTCTGCTGCAGCGGTGGCCCCGGCGGCAGCAGCTCCCGGCACCACCGGGACGTGCAGGGGAGCAGCGGCCCCAGTTCAAGTGCTCCCAGGACCCCGCAGAGCTGCGGCTGCGCAGCGGGGCTGGACACAGCACGCGCTGGCCCTGGCAGCATCTGCAGCTGCTCCTTGCCCAGCTGCTCGCGTAGGGAGATGCGGAGGCAGCGTCAGTGCAGGAGCAGCCTTTATTAAAGCAAAATAACCTACAAAAATATAGATACAGCCTGTGCCCCAGGCCTGATCTGGCAAAGGAGGAACAAGGCTCGTGCCCAGGGCAAGGACTAGCTCAGCCACACAGAGCCTTTGGCCACAGGGGTTGTGTGCACCCACCTCATCAGCCCAGGCCTGTTCCAAGCCCCTGGGTTCGCTCTCATCACCCTCCTCCGAGCGAGCGTTGCTCGCATGGGCAGAGATTCCCTCCCAGCACAGCGTGCAGCTGCCCCAGTCCTGTCCTGGGCCAGGGCACGAGGGGAGCAGGGGCCGTCCCCTGCCAAGGGTCTTGAGGGGCTGCTGCCACCGAGGAGCGCAGCGGTGTGTGTGTGCAGCCGGTGCAGCCGGCGCCGCCGCGGGCAGGCAGCGCTGAGGGGTGCTAAACGTGGGCATGGCAGGGCTGAGCCCTGCCGGCGTGCGTGGAGGTGGCGGCGGCAGGACGCTCACTGCTCCTGCGTGCCCCAGGAGATGTAGTCGGGGCGCGTGGCCGCGTGGTACTCGTCGATCAGCTGCTGCACGATCTCCCGGGAGTTGTCCAGCTCGTCGAAGTTGTCCTTGAAGATGTCCTCCTTGCGGAACTGCTCCAGGAACGCCTCCCGCTTGCGCAGCTTGTCGTACTGCCGGCACGTCCGCTCAAACAGCTGCGGGCAGCGCGGGGCTCAGCGTGGCCGTGGCTCCCCGGGGACACCCCCCCCCCCTGCTGCTGCGCCCAGCACGGAGAAAGGAACCCGGCCACAGCCTGCTCCTTGGGGAGCAGCAGGACGAATGGGACCTCAGCCCTGCTGTGCCCCCCTCCCGTCGGCTGCCAAGCCTGCTGCGGCTTTGTGAGACCCCCAGGAGTCTATGCAATAGTGAGTGAAGGGATGAGCGCTGCAGATGGGGCCCCAGCGGTGCAGAGGAAAGCACTCACCGAGGAGATGTTGGTGTGGTTTGCCATCATGAGGCCGCTGACGCGGTGTGCCGAGGGCAGGTAGGGGGATTTGCGGGATAAAGCCACCTGGATGCTGGCAGGACCCCAGGGGATGAAGTTGGCCAGTTTCCTCTCCCGGATCCGCTGCAGACTCTTGTGGACCTGGTGGGATGAGAGCAGCAAAGGGCAGGAGGGTGATGGGCAGAGTAGCCTGGTCCCAGCAGATCCAGGAGCTGCTCCTCACAGGGTATTTGGCTGCAGAAAGGTGGATTCCAGCAAATGGAGCTACTCATGGGTAGGGACTAGCAGCCTTCCACAAGGCCAGGGCCCATAGGAGCAACTTGGAGCCACTTCTCAGGTATGGCTCCATCTTACACCAGCAACAGGATGACCATGCTCTCCCCTGGCTGGCCATGCCATCACCATCTGGAATGGCCATGGGAGCTCACCTGCTGTGGGATCCACCTCCCCCTGGATGATGTTGAGGATGGCAATGTAGCAGTGGTTGGTCTGCCTGTCTCGCCCTGTGGACACCATCACGTTCTTAGGCTGCAGCAATCGCCTCATCACGTCCAGGACTGTGGTTTTCCTCACGCTGGCCACCTGCAAATGCCAGCCTAGGGTCAGAGGGAGCAGGAGAGCTTCTGCCTCTGCCCCCCTTCCCAGGAGCAGAGGGCAGCTGCACAGAGAAACCCTCGCCCTGCGGATGGACACGCATGCAAAGCCACATGCAGGACAGGGACATATCAAAGCCACACAGTAGGCACAGCCAGGCTGAGAACCAGAGCGTTGGCAGAGGCTCCAACACAAAGGTGCTGAGCTGCCCCCCAGCAGCACAGCAGGGGCTGGAGTGAGGCTCAGGTGAGACCAGAGTGACAGGGACACGTTTCACGTCGTTCCTGTCAAACTGCTGTTCTGTTTGCTGCCCAGGCAAGGAGAGGGCTGCAGGACAGCAGGACACTCGATGCCACTGGCCACCACAGGCACAGGGAGCTGCCACAGGCAGGGCTGGCACCCAAGGGAGAGCCCGGGGCGAAGACAGCGCCGTATGTGGCAGCCCGGCTCCAGGCACTGGCTGAGCCCTCCCCACACTCCTCCGCAGAGGACAGGTCACACACTCGATACCCTTTTCAGAGCCAGCAGTTTCTCAGATTTGCTTCTCTGAGCAACATCCTGAGGGAATGCACATAAGGAGAAGAGCAGCTGTGAGTGAGCTCCTGCAGCACGGCCAACGCAGTGAGAGCCTCCTACACCTCACCCTAAGGAGGGGCACTGGCTGGGGACGAGCTGAACGCAAGCAGTAGCACGCGAGGCAGGAGAGGGGTGGCAGTTCCCCCCCCCCCCAGAACACAGAACATGGTGCTTGGAGCCCATGAATGAGAACACCCAACAGTGTTCTGACCCAGACAGCCTGGGCTGGTGGCCCAGCAAGGCAGCAGGACTGGCAGGGCCACTCTGCTGGGCTCGCTCCCATGGTTTCTAAGGGTGGCTTCTGTCAGCTCAGATGCTGTCAGCTCTCCCACTGGCTGCAGCAGGGAGCCCAGCGGGAGTGCAAGAGCCTGCTCACGCCTGATGCACGTCACACGTGGCTACCACGTGGGCCTGGGATTTGGAACACGCAACTCCAGCTCCCAGCAGGACCACGGGACTGACGGATGTTATGAGGAGAGCGCGCACGAGGTGAGTGTGGCAGCTCCTGCCCCAGGAAGGGGCATTCCCAGCGGGCAGCATTACCGACTGGTCGGTGGTGAGCGGCGTGTAGCCCGTCATGAGGAAGTGCAGCCGGGGTGTGGGGATCAGCGAGGCAATGAGGCCGATGAGGTCGTTGTTCATGTACCCAGGGTACCGGAGCGTGGTGGTGCTGGCAGACATGATGGTGGAGACCTGGGGGAAGAGGATGGGGGTGAGCACTCGCATTACCCCATGGTCACATTCAAACCTTGCTTCACACAGCCCATGCAGGCTGCCCCTTCTCACCAGCTGGTTGATCTGAGAGAAGGACGGGTTCTGGATGTGCAGCCGGTCTGTCGCGATCCGGTTCAAGGCCGTGTTGTCCAGAACCACCTGCAAGAGGAAAGAACCAGCTCTGTGAGGAGCCTCAACCTGGGCAGCGGCAGTCCCAGCCTGTGCCCTAGGGCATCCACTGCCCAGCACGGGCCCTGAGCACCACTGCAGGTGGTAGACATCAAAACCCACTCGCTGACCCATGTGCAGCAGTAACTGACATTGTCAATGGAAGCTTTTCCCTCCTGTCCTGGCTGAGCTCCTCAGCGCTCCCCCAAAGAGCTCTGCCTCTGGGCTAGCACCTTGCAGCTCCTATCAGCCCCAGCAGCTCTGGCGAGCAGCTCCCTGCCCTGCCTCGCACAGGGATAAGCTGGGAGAGATGAGCAGTGTCTTGGTTAGGAGCTGAGCGAAGGCCCTGGTGCAGGCTAAAAGATGCTGCCTGGCTGGGATGTGTGAATGCTGAAAGCAGGGCTGGACTCGAGTGCAAGCAGAAGGCTACAGAACAGAGGAAGTGGAGCCGGAGCTGCCGTGGGAAGAATGTGCTGGGTCACGGAGGCACCAATGCCCAGCTGGACAGCACAGCAGCGCTCAGCACAGAGCCCTTGTCCCTGGAGTCACCACATCTCACATCTGCTCAGGCCTTCTGGAGAGGGATGCTGCGCTGGGGGCACATGGCCCATTGCTGTGGCCCTCACCCCACACCCCTACAGCACTTGCCCCAGCAGAGGCCACGCTGCTGAGCGGCAGGGACGAGGCTGCCACGCAGGAGCTGCCTGACACACAGTGAGACTCTTCTTACCACGCAGTCAGCGTTCTGTGTCAGCCTCTTCAGTGTCAGCAGAGAGTTGTAGGGCTGGACCACAACATCGCTCATCTCATCCTGGTTTGGGAAAACCGAGTAGGTCTCCACCAGCTTCTTGGGATACCTGGTGAGAAAGCCCAGCCATCTCAAGAGTTAACACCACCAAGCCAGCACTCTCCTCCCACAAGCTCCCTGTGCAGCCTCCAGGGCTCAGGACAGCACTGAGTCACCAGTGCTGCGTGCCAGAGTTGGCTCCCAGCGAGGGAGAGAATTTGTCCCAGCAGTGCCTACCCCAGCAGTACAGGAGGAAGCTGCCAGACAGCGCTGCAGGCAAGGCTGAGCCATCCACAGGCTGATTAAGCAGCTGCTTACAAGCCTTGTCAAGAGGCTGCAAGCTCAAACAGGCAGCGATGGCAGCTTGGAGCCCACAGCTACAGCCTCCCACCCTCCCCGGTACAGCCAGGGTGTCTGAAGGCAGCTGCCTGATAAGTATGGCTGAGAGGAGGCAGAGTTTGAGGCGAGTTGCAGAGTCTCTGAGGTCCTGAGGCGCATCAGGAGCCATCCCCTTGCGGGGCAGCGTGCCAGGGGTTGCACAAGGCAGTGTTTGGGTGGGGGTGGTGGCTCTGAGTCAGCGCTGTGCTCTGGCAGGGCGCCCAGGCTGGGCCGGGTGCCGGGAGGAACAGGGACAGCCTGAGCACTCACCTGTCATTCAGCCTCTCCAGGAGGTACGAGCCCAGTCCCGAGCCCGTTCCGCCAGCAATGGAGTGGCAAAGCACAAAGCCCTGCAAGGAAGCAGGACACGGGCAGCTCAAGGTGCAGCTCAGTGCCAGGAGCAGGCAGAGCAAAGCCCCCTGTGCCACCACCACCACCTCCAGCCAGGGCAACTGTGTCTCTGCACACACCACAACGTGCAACTCCTGGTTCCTCCCACCCCACAAGAGACCAAAATAGCTCCAACGTCACCTGCGGAGACCAGTCAGTTCCATGAAACAGAGGTACACGTCCCCACCCTTTCCCTGGGCCCTCCAGGCCATTCCCTTCCTTCTACAGTGCCCCAGGCCAAACTTGCTCTAGCTAACTTGAGGGCAGGGCAGCCAGGTCCAAATCCCCCGATGTACTTACTTCCAAGCTGTCGCTCCCATCAGCCTCTCTGTCTATTATGTCAAATATATCTTCGTGGATTTTTTCTCCCTGCAAGAGACACCAGACCAGATCTTGGTCCTTTCCCACAGAAAATGGAGTAGAGCAGCCGAAGCCTGGAGTGAACCATGCCAGGCAGGCAGTGTGCCCCTGTGCCCAGGGTGCCCCAGAGCCTCCGCTGTGAGCCCCTGCTGAAGGATGAGGTGGATCTCAGAAACCACATCCTGAACCTGACACGAGAGAGCCACGATTCAGCCTCACACCAAATGACCCAGGAGCACCAAAGCTGTTACCTGTGAGAAGCCACTGGCCCAGTTGTTCCCAGCTCCCCCGCCATGCTCAGACAAGTAGATGTTTTCTGGGTTGTAAAGGTTGGCATAAGGGGAGTTCAGGATGGAATGGATAACTCGGGGCTCCAGGTCCAGCAGCACGGCTCGTGGGATGTAGTGTTCATCGTCTGCCTGTGAGGAGGAGCAGCAAGATCAGTGCAGAAGAAACAGCGAATGCTTGTGCCACCCCCTGGCCGCGGGACAGCGCGGCACAGCCGCCGCCTGATGGGGAAGAGGAGGAAGGACACTTGGTCTGTGCAACCTGCCCACCCCGCAGCAGCAGCATGAGCACACCCTGAACGCGGGGCAGGCAGAGCGGGGGCTCTCCCCAAACGGGTGGTTACGTCAGGAGGTATCTATGGCACCTCGGCTTCGTGCTTCTGCCTCCACAGACGCAGAGCACAGAAGGAGAGCTGCTGCCTGAGGCTGCTGCTCCAACTAGTCCGGGGGCAGCGTCAGCCCACGGCCCCCAGAGGATGGGGGGTGCTGACAGCGGCCGTGCCAGCATGGATCCCTGCGGTGACAGGGGCAGCGCACCCCGCAGCACAGCGAGCACGGGCAGCGCCCGCAGGACCTGGTAGAAGAAGACATCCTTGCGGTCGGTGCCCTCGGTGGCGAACTCCTCCACGATGCCCTCGGGGCTGATGCCGTGCTCGGCGCAGAGCTGCTTCCAGAACTCGAACCCGACTGCGGGGGGGGGGGGATCGGTCAGACCGGGGGTGAGGGGACGCTGCCCCCGCCGGGACCGGGGCAGAGCCCGGAGCACCCCCAGGCCGGGGGCTCGGCCCCGCCCACCCCATCAGGCCCCGCCCACTTCAGATCCCCGCCCTCCCCATCAAGCCACGCCTACTCGCTCAGGCTCCGCCCCCTCTCCCTCAGCATCCCGGCCCCGCCCGCGCCCGCCGCCCGGCCCCGCCGCCGCGCTCACTCTGGTTGCCGCACTGGCCCAGCTGCAGGGTGATGATCTCCCGCGGCATCGCGGCCCGGCCCCGTTCAGCCCCGTTCAGCCCCGTTCAGCCCCGTTCAGCTCCGCTCCGCCCCGCGCCGCTCCTCCGCCCGCTGCCCCGCCGCGGCTCCCGCCCGGCGCCAACCGCACCGCGCGCGCGCGCCGCCAACTTCCGGGAGGGCGCCGTCCGTCCCTCCTCCTCTTCCCCAACCAAGTCCCGGAAACGCGCATGCGCTCTGACAAGGCGGGAGCTGCCGCGCCTGCGCCGAAATGGCGGCGCCCAGGGTTACGTCTCTCCCGGCGGCGGCAGGGCGCCGCCATGTTGGCCCCGCGGCCGTGCGCGCGCGCTGTGCGGCGGCCGGATGTTGACGCCGTGAGGAAGCGATGGCGGCGGCGGCTCCCGGTGAACGGCAGCGGCGGGTGCGGGCTGTGAGCGCGGCGCTGCGCGGCCGCCTCGGGCCCTACGAGCCGCTGCTGAGCGCCGTGCAGGCGGCGCTGGTGTGGGAGCGGCCGGGCCGCAGCGCGCTGTGGTGGGCGGCGGTGCACGGCCTCTTCTGGTGAGCGGGCGGCGGGGCCCGGGCGGGGGGGAACCGAACGGGGCCGGGGTTCGCTCCACCGCGGAGCGGTGCCCGTGTCGGGAGGTGCGGCCCGCGGAGGCCCCCGGGAACAGCCCCTGGGCCGTTCCCTTGCTCGGTACCGCGGTGGCCGTCGGAGCGCCGCGGGCTGCGGGGGGGGGGGGCGGTGGTGGTGTTATCGCGCTTCCCTGGCGCGGGTATCGGGTGGGCGCTGGGAGCGGGGGCTCTGCCCGCGCCTCTCCATTCCCCGGGAGGGCTGAGAACAGGTAACGGCCGGAGGCGGGACCCGAGCAGCAGCCCGAGAGGGCCCGCGCCTGCCCTGCTGCAGCCGCTCAGAGGAACGTGGAGGTGCTGGTGCCTGCTTCGGCTCTGTCCCTCTCCACGTCTCTTTGTTATCTCCCAAAGCACCGAACTAACCAGCAAAACCCGCTGCCTCTGCCGGGAGCCGGGAATGACCCGAGCAGATAAGGGTCCCTGGAGCTGCCTGATACACCACGGGCAGGCTGCGGTTGCTGATCACCACTTGCTTACTTTTCTCTGGCTACAACTGTTCCGGGTGACTGTCTTGGTGTGAGTGAGGCTGTGTTACCCCTCTGGTGTGTGTCATGCAGGTCTGGTCAGTACCATGTCTTCATTTCTTCCCCATAGGTTTTTTGCTCTGACTTCTCTTCGCTTGCTGTTCCTGGTTGCGTTTACCCTCATAGTAGTAGTTTGTGTAGATCAGTGGAAGAGCAAAATCTGGCCTGAAATTGGAGGTAAGTTGCAACGTTTGAGCTGATAGCAGCAAAGCGAGCACTGGGTTTAGCCCCAGAGGTGCAGGCTCTGGAGTTAAGTACTTAAAATCCTGGCTCTTGTGCTTTGTGAGTGTAGAAGCAAGAGGTGTATTCTTCCTGCACTTGGAGAATACTCATCTATGTAAACATGAAGACCTTTTCATGCTCATGATGCTATTGTCTCATCATCTTGAACCATCAGGTGTATGTGGACTAGTGCAGGGGTTGGAGCAGGGATTCACTTTCCCATCATTCAGTACAAGAGCAAAAACTTGGAAGTGTTTGTGGGAAAACCTGGATTTCTCCTCAGAATCCATCATAAACCAGCTTCATGGTGTAGGACAAAGATGATGGCCAGCCTTGCTGTCGAGACCCCTTTAAAAGGGGAGGCATCATGCTGGCTGTTAAGGAAGTTAGTGTGGAGCTTTCAGGATGCAGAGCTGCTCTAGCTATCATTTGATATTAATACACTCATGACTACTACCACTCCTCCAGCACAGGGTTTGCATGGACAGGTCGGTGTTGAGCAGTGTGTGTGGTTTGCATGCTCCCAGAGGTGGGTCCCTCACTAACGAGCAAGAACAACTCCCAGCTTTCTGCTTCAGCCTGTCTTCTGTGTAGTTCTTGGGAAGACTTTACAGCTTTCCTTGGGCTCCAGCAGCAGCTTGGCTCAGGCTCTGTGGCTGAAGCATTCCTGCTTATGAGGAAGCGTCTGCCCAGCTCCCTCAGAACCTTGGTTTCAATTTGTCAGGATAACTTTTCAAATCCCAGTCTGGGTGAGAAAGTGTCCAGAGGCTTCAGTCTCTGATGCCTCTCTGTAATCAGCTGCTCTTCCTTCACATGTGTATAGGGGAAGGGGGGAGATGGAAGTAGATGGGTTTTGCTATTACCTTCCAGACAACATCCAACAGATCCCCAGGAGCAACAGGGAGACCCTCTTGCACCTCCTGCTGTCACACGTACACGTTCAAAGTGTGTTATGGAGTGATCCATCTCTGGTTCTTAATTACAGTTAATGTCTTTCCCAGGTATTCCCCGACTCATTAAAGCTTTACTTAAATCCCAAGACCTAAGTGTTCTCATGGCAAATTCCTTGCAACTAATGTAGTGTCTGTTCTTAATGTTTTAGTGGCAAGACCTGACGAATTAGACAATGAGAGGTAGGAAACTAATTGACTTCTCTGCTCTTGGTGTTTGCTATAGTGATACCGTATCACTACCACCTGCATGTGCTCTTTTGAGCAAGGAAGGAAGGGGGAGAAGGGAGCTGCTCAGTGGAGGGAGGATGGAGCCTTTGACTCTGTCAAGCAGCTGGGGACAAGTATTTGACTTGCCTAAGCTGTTACATTACACTTTGCCTTCCTACTAGCCCTTGACAGTGCTTACTTATCATTGTAAAACTTCCCTTGTGCCCTTAAGTTAGAGGTCCTGCCTCAAAAGCAGCTCCTTCTGTATGGGCCTCCAGTAGCAGGAAACCAGCCTTTCCTTTGGAAAGGATGAAACCTTCTGAGACTTGACGGGGAATGTTTAACAGCTTGTTCCAGGAGCTGGTACTGCATACTTGGGATCTGACTGCAGCATTAATGATGGCTTGAGAAACACTGGGGTGTTGCCTTACTAATAACACCTTCCTGCCCTGTGGTGCTGCTCTGGGTGCTCAGCTCCTGATTAAATCACTTGAGCTGGTGCCAAATGACAGGTTTTACTTTGTTTTCTTTTGCAAGAGGCCCAAGTACAGAAGGAACTGCTCTTCCTTAATCTCTATACTTGTGACTAGCAGTTAAGAAGCACTAATAGAACTTGCCAAAGACAGTGCCTCCGAAGGAACTGTGCATATGAAGTAAGGTCCAAAGCTGCTTGTAGAGACCTTGCACTGAATTCTTGGGGGTTGCAGTTGATTAAGTCAATGCAGAAAAAGCAAGTGGATTTGCTTCTGCACTGCTCTTTCCCTCAAGCAGCATGGAAACTAGTCTAAGCCAGAGACTGGGAGACTGGAATTGCTGCTCCTTAGCTGTGGGAGAACTGGGGCACTTGGAGAGCAGACCCTGGAGTGCTGTTCTGGAAGACAGCTGAGCCTCAGCTAAAGCTTTAAAATTGCTCAGTGCTGTGGGAGGAGAGAAGGAAGTATTGAGACAAGTGTCTGTAACAAGTGATTTCTGCCCTGGTCGATGCAGTGAGCTCTCTTCCTGAATTCCTGCCTTTCCTGCAGCTGGGGATACGTCCACCCTCGGCTGCTCGGAGTGCCAGAGCTCTGTCACCATTTGGCTGAAGGATGGGTGGCCGGGACCAACTTCTTAAGCAATCTTTTCATTTTCAAGAGGCAAAACCCTGGCAAGGTAAGAATGTACAGACCTCAGCTCATAAAACACGTGGTGCGGAGCCTCTGCTGCCCACCAGGATCCTCTTGTGGCATCCAGCGTTGGCTGAATGTGCTCACACATGGGAGGTTACCACGTCTCCCTCATGGCTGTTAAGTGGTGGGAAGGGATGGAAAGCACAGGCAGAACAGCCAGGCTGGGGAGGAGGGAGGAGGAAGCGAGTGTTGGCATGTTGGTTGTGAAATGTAGCTGCTCCTTCTGTAGGTTTCCAGCTCTGTCAGTGTCTGTCAAACTCCCTCAGTGGATTTGAGCAGTGAGAAAGATGTGTCAAGCTGCTTTTTTTTTATTCCCCTTTTTTTTTTGAGGCTGATGCAAAGAGCAGCTGGTAACATGCTGGAACTGTCCTTGTCCTTATCACCTGCAAGCTTCCTATCTCTGCAAAGCCTCTCCCTAGCTTTGGGAAGCTCTTCATATGCTGAGGCAAGAGGCCTTGGTAATGCTGCCTATGCCTTTGCTGGTCCCAGAGGTGGTGCTTGAACACTGGGAAGGTTTTGCTGCCATTAGAATTATGACTTAGAATCTGCAAGAGCCAAGTGAATCCACTGCTTTGGAAACTCACTGTCTCCTGTCTTCAGTTTTGCCTTCTAGTGTGTGGAGTCTTTACTTTCCTGGCTGTCCTGGGCCGCTATATCCCTGGACTAGTGCTCTCATACTTGCTGTGTAAGTAGATCTCTGTGCCAATACCGACTTAGACGTGAAAAGGGGTAAAGATGAGTGGGATCTGAATGGCTGGGGTGGGGCTCTTCTGCTCAGAAGGACAGCTTGTGTGAATGGCTTCAGAATTGAAAAGAATACATTCTGCCTGGAATGTGGTGGTTCCTGACTGGGACTCTGAGGTCTCTGGTCCAGAGAGAACATGTTTGAGTGCTCAGTAACCACACACCTGAGCACCCAGAGGTTGGCCTCTCAGTTTTGCTACCTTGGCAGAGGTGGTTGCACTGTTCTAACAGCCTCCTGCAGCGTTGCCTCCCTTCAGATGTGGCATTCTCTGTGTGTTACCCTGCATCACAAAATGGGCAGGATGTTTGCATTCTGGACAGACTTCTAATGTGCATTCCCACTTACCTCAGTGCTCTTCATCCTGCTGTGGCCCCTTGCTGTGTACCACAGACTGGGGCAGCGCATGTACGTGAGGCTGGAGCCAGCTCTGCAGCGGCTGCAGTTCAGCTTTCGAGGCTACATGATACCAAAGCAGCGGGAGAAGCAACGTAAGTTCCTGTGCTGTGTTTCTGACCCTTCAGACACTGATCCTCAGTACCTGAAACAGCCCATGAGGGGAGCCTGGAGTGGGCTGGGGCTGCAGCATGCAGCCCCTCCAGTGCCCTTAGGGAAGGAGGCAAAGCAGTTCTACCTCCTAGCAAGGATTAACACCTCCCAGTGCCAGCTCCTCATGGTGCTGAGCTGCTCCGTTCCTCAGCTGCCAGAACTGTGTGTTCCATCTTGTGTTGCACTGAAAACAGAGGGAGGGTTCAGTGCAAGGCAGCTGCCAAACATGTTCATCTCAGCAAAAGATGTGCAGCAGCCCAAGTTGGAAGTGATCATGTTGCTGTGCTGTGGAGCAAAGCATGCTGTGCTGGGTCATGTCCAGGCTTGTCAGATTAAGGGGTTTTGTGCTTGGCACAAGACTGGTCCTGCACAGAGCCCTGTCCCAGCAGCAGCACTGAGCTTTGACTCTGGTTTCTGGCAGTGCGTCACCGATCCCTGAACCAGGAGGCTGTGGATGATGGGAGTGACAGTGAGGAGGAACTTGCTGCCTTCTGTCCTAAGGTAATAGCAGCAGCTGAATACAATAAACTCACTGTGTTGTGTGGACATATAGTGAGCGGGCATGTATCCAGCACGTTGTAGTTGAGTTGTTGTGGAAGATCAGATGAGGATATTCTCCTTTGAGAAAGGTCTTTCTTATTCTGTCTCACTCGGATATGTCCAGAGCTGCTTTTACCAACTACAGTCTCCTAGGCTGGGCTGTAAAGTGTGAAATGAGCTTCCATGAGGGTTGGCTTTCACTGGAGGCCACTGGATCATGTGTTATTTCTTGAGGCGCAGGAATAAGCTTCCCAGTATTGATGTTTTCAATGTTATCTCCTCTTTGAAAGCTGGATGACTCCGTGGTTGCCAAGGAACTCACCATCTCCGACTCAGAGCATTCGGATGCTGAGGTTTCCTACACAGAGAATGGGATGTTCAACCTTTCGAGGGGTCAGACGCCCCTGACAGAGGGGTCAGAAGGTGAGAGGGAATGGGGCAGCTTCTGGAAGGTGTGGAATGCTGAGCAGGCGCCAGTGTGACGGGTCAGAGGGAGGATACATTGCCTTCTGGCCTTGAGGTCTGCTTCTTTGATGTCTCTCTTGCTGCCTGAGATGAGATGCAAGTGCCTGTTTTTTCAGGAGGGAGCTTCCTTCATTCCTGTGGTGCTTTAGTGAGCAGTTAGAACTGCTCTCACAGGCAGATCCAGCTCTGCCAGTCCCTGCCTGCAGGGACATGGGCACAGCTTGGTCTGCATGGGGGTGTCTGGTTCCGCATCCTTGTTCCTTTTGTGTGAACTGGGAGCTCAGCAGCAGCCCCACTACCTGTGTGAGTGGGACAGTGGGGAGGGTTTGGTCTGTGAGCCTTGGTGGGGAGCTGTGGCCCAGCTTTCATGTGCTGTGCTGCCCTGGCCTCTGGGCTGTTGGTGTGTGTTTAAAGCTCCTTCTCCTCTTCTAGACCTGGATGGTCACAGTGACCCAGAAGAATCTTTTGCCCGGGATCTCCCCGACTTCCCTTCCATAAACCCAGAAATAGCTGGCATAGATGATGAAGATGACACCAGCATTGGGATCCCGAGCCTGGCTTACCGCTCACAAGTGACTGAAGATCTGCACCTCCCGTATGAGCAGGAGGAAGGCAGTTGCCTGCCCCCCGCACAGAACCTGCCTGGCAACATCACCGGCTTCGTCACCAGAAGCATGATCCAGCTCGCTCTGGCAGGAGCCCCTCAGCCAGGCCCCTCACGCAGCGACAATCCCCAGAGGGCTGCAAAGACTTACCTCAGAATGGCCAGCTTGGACTTGGACACTGATGCGGAAGGAGATGACTTTGAACTGCTGGATCAGTCTGAGCTGAACCAGCTGGATCCTGCGGGCTCCCGGGGCCAGTAGGTGAGGCCAGCACTTCCCTCTGGTTTTCTGTTGTGCGTCGTGGAGGGAATCCTGGCAGGAAAAGCCTCGCACAGTTGTCTAGATGCTCTCCTGTGTGAGTCTGAGTGACGTGACGGCCGGGCCTGGCTGGGAACACCACTGTGACCTGGGACTCTGTAGCCTCGCTTGGATTTTAAAATAAACACTGGTAATTCATAGAGCAAAGGCGTTGCTGTGATCGCTCCACAGGCACCCACGTGCTGCCCTGCACCCAGGATGCTGCTTGCTCCAAACTGCCTCACCTGAGACCGTAACCCTGGTGTGTGTCACTCTAGAGGCCACTGCTTGGCTCAGCCCAGCATCGCCCAGGACAAGCTCGAAGCCGATCCTCTGGGCCTGGTTTCCCCTCAGACCTGTTGTCCAGGACTTAGTGCTGGTCTGTCTTAAAGACAGCCATTCCCTGCTCCTAAAACGTGCACAGAATCCAGGTCTTCTCTCCCAGCAACGTCTGGCTCCGGGTAGAGACAAAGCTGCTGTGGGCACGGCCGTGTGTGTGTGTGTGTGATGAGCACTCCCCTCCTGTCCCGGCTCTAGTGATGCTGTTTTGTAAGAGACACCATGGCAATAAGACACCTCCTTTGATGACGGGAGCCCTGCAGTGACCGACGTGTGGCAGCTGCTTTGTGTTGCTTTTCTAAAACAATGGACTGATGCTTTGCTGAACCCCCTTCCAGCGCCTGCTCGGTGCCCACCCTGCCCTCCCCTGCCGGGTTGGCGGAGGGAGGAGCTGGAGCTGCCCCTGGCTTCCCACCCCCTACATCGGCAGCACCGGTGATGGAGGAGCTTTGGTGCCCGTTGTGGTCCCACAAACCGGCACCCTCCAGGGACGGACCGTCTGCGCCCATGCCCGGTCCCGAGCCGCGCTCAGCCCTCTCGTTGCTTTTCCTAAGCCATAGAACTCGGTTGCGGTCGCGTTTGTGCACTAAGAACGAAACGCGCCCGTCCGGGACCCCCCGCCTCTGCCTCCGCCTCTGTCTGTGCCCGAGCCCCGGTGCGGGTCCCGGCGTGCGCCGCGGGGCGAGGACCGGAGCGCTGCGGCCCCGCCTCTTCGGGGCGCGGCTTCGCCTCCCCGCCAATCAGAGCCCTCTTCTGCTGCCCTGGTTGGCGGGGATTGGGTCGTGCGCCGGAAGTGCGTCATCGTCGCCGGGCCAGGAGAGGAGCGGGAGGAGAGGCGAGGGAGGATGAGCAAAGGCCGCGATGGCGCCGGGGCGGGCGGTGAGCGGCGGAGCGGGGCCGGGTGCGACCGGGGCCGGGCCGAGACCGGGGCTCGGTGCGAGCGGGACCGGGACCAGGGCCGGGCGGGGAGCGCGGCTCGGTGCGAGCGAGGTGGGGAGTGGGGCCTCGCTGTGAGCCGGGCGGGGAGCGGGCCCGGGCGGCCGCGGTGACGGGCGCGGTGTCCCGCAGGAGGCGCCTCCGCCGTGCTGCTGCGGTACCTGCGGGAGCAGAACCGGCCCTATAGCGCGCAGGACGCCTTCAGCAACCTGCAGCGGGAGCACGGGCTCGGCAAGGCGGTGAGCGGGGCCGGGCCGGGGAGCGCGGGCAGGGCCGGGCCGGGCGCGGGGCCCGGCTGACGGCGCAGGGCCCCGCAGGCCGTGGTGAAGGCGCTGGAGCAGCTGGCGCAGCAGGGCCGCATCCGGGAGAAGGCCTACGGGAAGCAGAAGATTTACTTCGCCGATCAGGTGAGCTCCGGCCCCGGGCCCTGCCCCCGCGCCCCCGCCGCGCTCAGCCGCCGCCTCCCCGCAGGAGCAGCTCCCGGCCGCCAGCGATGCCGAGCTCCGCGGCCTGGACGCGCAGATCGCCGCCCTCTCCGGCCAGGTGCAGGCGCTGCAGCAGAGCTGCCGGCAGATGGAGGCGGGTGAGCGCGCCGCGGCAGCCCCTCCCCGGTACCGGCAGCAGCTCGGGGGCATGGGCTGAGCGGTGCCTCCCTTCCAGAGGTGAAGGACCTGAGCAGCTCCATGACAACCTCTGAGATGGCCAAAGAGATCAAGGAGTTGAAGAAGGACTGTGAGAGTTACACGGAGAAACTGGAGAGGATGAAGTCAGCCACGAACCATGTCACTCCGGAAGAAAAGGAGAAGGTGAAGAGCTGCTGGGGCCAAGCACACTCCAGGCCCTCAGTGCACCTTCAGGCAGCAGCTGAGCTGCCTCCTCCTCACACACCTTGTTCACTTGGTCGCTTCGTCTTGCCCAGGCAGCCAAAAAGCCAACAGCATCCTGGCCTGTGTCAGAAATAGCATAGCCAACAGGGCCAGGGCAGTGATCACTGCAACCCCCTTGTACTGGGCACTGGTGAGGCTGCACCTCGAATCCTGTGTTAGCTCTGCACCCCGCACTGCAACAGACATTGAGGTGCTGGAGCGGGGCCAGAGAAAGGCAACGGAGCTGGTGCAGGGCCTGGAGCACAGCGTGATGGGGAATGGCCGAGGGACTGGGGGCGTTCAGATGGAGAAGGCTCAGGGGGGACCTGGTCGCTCCCTGCAACTGCCTGAGAGGAGGATGGAGCCAGGAGGGGGCTGAGCTCTGCTCCCAAGGACCAAGGGGTGGGACAAGAGGAAACAGCCTCAAGCTGCACCAGGGCAGGTTTAGATGGAACTGAGGAACAATTCCTGCCCCAAAGGGTGCTCAGGCATTGGAACTGCCCAGGGCAGTGCTGGAGTCACTGTCCCTGCAGTGTTCACACACTGTGGAGATGAGGCCCTCAGGGGCATGGGTCAGTGGTGGCCTTGGCAGTGCTGGGGACAGTTGGACTGGATGAGCTTGAAGGGCTTTTCCAACCCAGCTGATTGTCTGGTTCTATGCTCTGCCCCTGTCTGGGCTGAGCTGCTTCACAGGGAGCTCCATGTCCCTGCAGGGCCCTTGTGAGCCACTTGGGCTGTTAAATAACCCCCTGGTTGGGACTTCAGGCAGGTCCTTGGCACCAGGCACTTACGGCATCTTCGTGGGGTGGCTTCTGCTGGGCTGGGTCTCACTTTTGTCTTGCTGCCCACAGGTCTGCAGTGAGCAGAAGCTGTACTGCAGAGAGTGGCGGCGCAGGAAGCGAATGGTAATGGTTGTGCCACCAAGCAGGGGGGTGGTGATGGTGCTGTGGTGACACTGGGTGCCACGGATGCGCTGGCAGGGAGGAGGGGTCTGCTGGGCATCTTGGGGAGCAGCCCCAGCTTGAGCTGAGCCCCTTCCCACTGCTGCAGTGCTGAGACTGTAGCTGTGGAGCAGACAGTGCTGTGCTGGGGGTTGGGGTACCACGGTGCTCCCCTTGCAGTGCCCAAGGACAGGGTCCCTGCAGAGCTCTGCCTGCCCTTGGGAACAACCAGCCCGTTACCCGCTGCAATGGCTCAGGTCACCCCTGTCCCTGCAGGCGACTGAACTGCTGGATGCCATCCTGGAGGGGTACCCCAAAAGCAAGAAGCAATTCTTTGTAAGTCCCAAGCCTGGGCTCTGTGGGGCCGGCGCTGCGCTGAGCTCCACGGTGCTGAGCGCATTGTGCTCCTGCAGGAGGAGGTCGGGATAGAAACGGATGAGGAGCACAACGTTGTGCTGCCAGCGGCTGTGTGAGGCACTGGGGAGCTTTTGCTCCAGAAGGTGCTGGAACTCTGCTCTTGGGTTGGTTTTTGTCCTCTTTTTGCAGGGCTTGGGCTCATCCTGCACATTTATAGATGTTGTGGTTCAGAATGCTTTGCAGCAGGGCCTTGGTGGTCCAGGGGGGCCTGGGGAGGGTGAAGGAGCTGGTGGCTGCAGAGCTCCACATGTATTGCAGCCACGATACATGAGCACAGGCTCCATTAAACACCAGGATTGGGGTTCAGGTTGTGGTGGCCTCTCTCTGTTCAGAGGGTGTTGGGCAGGGTTTGGGTTCAGGGTTGCAGCAGCCCTGAGGGATGTGGAAGGCAGAGGTGGGATGGGCTCAACCCTGAGCACTCGGCAACAGAAATAAACCCAGAAAAAAAGCATTCAAACATTCAGCAAAATTGATTTAATTACTTTTCACAATAGAAAAAATAGGTGATTTCACAGGTGAGCTGTGAAATCCACATCCTCCTCCTGCAGCAGGAGCAAATCCAGGGCTCCTCTCCGTGCCCTGTGTCCAGCCCCAGAGCCCCAGCCCTGAGCTGTGCACCCCGAGTTTGCTTCCACACCCAGCAGCGTCTGCCCAGGGCCACGCCTGAGCCTGCGCCTGTGCAGGGGATGCTGAGCAGCACTGCAGGGCTTGGCCTGGGGGCTGCCCTTGTGGTGCATTGACCCAAGGTAGGGGTTGAACAATGATTCTGACTCCAAATCACCCCCCAACCCCGATTCTGCGCCACTGCTGGGGTAGAAACTGTAACTGAACCATTGCCATGCGCTGAAACCATGGAGCTGAGTGTCACCTCCTGGATACCCAGTGTGACATAAATACCCACCCCACTGAGTGGGAGCAAACCACAATCACAGAGCACAGACTGCACTGGGAGAGCCCCCCTGTAACCAACCCCCCCCAGCAGCTGCTCCTCAACACGAGGTGGCCAAAGCCACGACCCCCCTGACAAGAGCAGCATGGGGCAGGTTCAGGAGTGTCAGAGTCTGGCTGCAAAGTGATGCTGGAACGCTTCAGGGTGTTTGCGTGCACTGATTCATCAAACCAAACCCGGGCTGTTTGTGTGTGTGTGGATGAAAGGAGCAGCAGTGAGCGACTGCCTTCAGCTCCTCACCTGCTTTGCTCTTGAGTATGGCCGCATCAAAACCAGGAAGAAGCCAGAAGCAACTCCACAACTTACAAACCCTGCCCCACAATGGCTGCTTCAGGATGGGCACTGAAAGCCCCAGGTAGGGGAGAAGCCCCTTGAACAGAAGCCAACAGTGGTTCACATGCGTTCTTGTCTCCTTTCCCAGTCCCTGGGAGCAGAGGGGTTTGGGCAGAGGCCTGAGGGGCCAGAGCTGCTGCATTGGTAGCCCAGGCAAACCCCACCACAACTGCGTGAGCTGGAACTTGGGGGCAGACATGGGGCGGGGGGGGCAGCACCTCTGCTCCATGCACACTTACCCCCGTTTTGCTAAGTCCCTATAACTATTTAGTGATCTCGACTGTGCTCAGCTTGGGTTTGTAGTTAATAAATACTCCAGAGCAGCTTTACAAGCAGGAGGAGGGGATGACCCAGCCCCTGCTGGTGCCCATCACCGCGGCCCCTGGGCGGGTGGTGGCAGCCCCGGGGCCCAGGCACTGCAGGAGCTCAGTAGAGCTGACTCTTGAGCTGGTGCAGGACCCCGATCACGATGTCCTGCAGCGTCTGGGGCAGGGGGAGACATGAGACAGGGTCAGTTCATCCAGTGGAGAAACAGCCCCAGGGCTGGCACCCGCAGCCCCTCCAGCGCTCACCTGGGGCTTGCAGTGCTCCTCGATCCAGCTGAAGACGCATGCTGAGAGCTCCTGGAAACTTGTCACCTGAGATGGAGGCGTTAAAGGACTGGAACAGGGAATCCATAATGCCTTGGAACACATTGAACTTCACCTCGTCGGAGACCTGGTTCTTCCCCTCGTTAGGGTTGTCCTGATGAGCTTTCACAATCTGCTCGTAGTTCCTGAAACAAAGCAAGTGCCCCGTGGTCAGCAGCAGAGGCCTCCGCAGGGACAGGGGGAACGAGACCCTGCAGGGAACCAACACTGGGAAGCTGCAGCCACTCCTGGCGCCAGGAACTCGGGGGCACCTTCACACTCAACCCCACCACTGACCCAGGACACCCACACTAAGGGCTGCTGGAGGAGAAGCCAAGAGGCAGGGAGGGGTTTGGGGCTGCAGGCACAGAGTCTGGCAAGGCTGGGGCAGGAAGAGGGCAGCACCCAACAGCTCTTCCCTTACGCTTTCATGATCTTCAAGGCCATGACGTCCTTCCTGAGGGTGGAAAGTTCCTCCTCTTGCTTCTTCTTTTCCTTGTGCAGGAACTGGATGTAGTCAATGGCTGGGCGTGAAAACACAAGAGTGAGGATCTGAGAATGCACCCAAGAGTCCCAACAGAGCTCCCTCTGCCCTGGTCCTCCTCTCCTCAGGAGGTGGGTGGAGGTGACCAGCACTGGGCTCCCCTAGAGCATCATCACACCAGCAGGTCCCAGTGTGCTGAACCCCCACACTGCATGGCTCTAGCGAGGTGTTTTGGGGGGTTCATGGCACCTCCTTCCCTCTCCCCAGCCCTCAAGACTCACTTTTCTGGAGAACAATGGCCTTGCTCAGCTTCTGGGAGCCTATGGAGAAATCCTGCTGCTCGCAGGTGGGAACGATGGCCTGCAGGTCATCATAGCCTTTCTGTGGGGAAGCAGAGACACAGCACATGCCTTTGGAGTGCAGCAGTGTGCTTCAGAAGGCGTCAAATCCCAGCTCCCACCACACAGGCAGCCAGAGCCCGGGGAGGGTTGATCCAGCAGGAAAGCCAAGGGGAAGGTCCTGCAGGGCTCTCGGTTACCTTGATGGCATCTCGCCTCTTCTGCTCTGCCTGCGTGTGCGCCCGCCTGCGCCGGTCCTTGTACGACTCCTTGTAGGGCTCCTGGTGGTAATCGCTGTCCTCATCATCTGCATGGACAGAACGCAGGGGAGGGTGATGGAGCTGAGCTGAGCGCTGCACCAGGCCACGGACAAACACCCCAAGGGGCCCTGCCAACCCCTGCCCTTCCCTCGTACAACCGGGCAGGAGGAAGATGCCTCCAGCTCCCTTGGGAAGGCATCAAACCCTAACCCGCTGGATGCCCCGGTGCGGCCCCCGCCGCCTCCCGTTGGCACAGGGAGGGAGCAGGAAGACCCGCGCTCACGGGGAACAAACCCCACCCGTGTTGGGGACAGAGGAGGCGCTGGTGGAGCCGATGCTGTTGGCCCGTGACACGATGCTGCTCTTCCGGGCGTTCTCCATGAAGAGCGCTGCAGGGGACGGGGCACAGTAAGGGGCACACGCGGGGGAACGGGCAGGGACGGGGGGGGGCAGGGCCCCGGCGGCAGAGGCCGAGCACGTACCCGAGTCCAGGCCATTGTCGCCGTACGCTGCGTCCACCTTGAGCGGGGCCGGCGGGAGCGGAGACGTGAGCGGGGGGGGGAGGAATGGACACACAGCACCCGCGGCCCGGACCCCCCCGGGAGGTACCGGGAGCTCCTCCCGCCCCGGCCCCGTGCGCGGTCACCTCTGGCCCTGACCCTCGCGCTCACCCCCGACCCTGTGCGCACCCAACCGAATCCCCGCCCGCACCGCCCGGTCCAGGCCCCGCTCCCGACCCCGTTCCTGATCCCGTCCCCGCTTCCAATCCCTGCCCCGATCCCGTTCCTGATCCCGGCCCCGCTCCCGACCCCGTTCCTGGTTCCTGATCCCGTCCCCGCTTCCAATCCCTGCCCCGATCCCGTTCCTGTCCCCGCTCCCGCTCCCGGTCCCGTCCCCACCTTCCCCCACGCGTCCTCGGCCGCGGCGCAGGGCGGCTCCGCCATCTTCCGCCCGCCCCGCTCATGTGACCGCCGCGAGAGCCAACGGGAAACGCAGCCCGCCCCGTTCCGCCGGACCGCCAGGGGGCGCCCGCCCCGGTAACACCCCCCCCTCCATACACAGGCACACGGGACAGGCACCGCCTCCTCCTTTACTGCGAACGGGGCCGCACCGGAGGCCTCGGCCCCCGGGGGCCGCTCCCCGATGGGAGCGCTGCTCCCCGGCGGTGCCATGGACGGGACCCCCCTCCCCTTCTCCCGGTGCAGGATCCGGGAGCGCAGAACCGTCAGGGGCCGCGCGCGCGGCCCAGGCGCTGCTGCAGGAGCTCCCAGGCCTTCTCCACCTGCACCAAAGCAGCCGCCTCAGAACCGGGGAGGCTCCGAGCCGGGGGTGTCCGTTCCCCCCCCACACCCCGAACCCCGTCACGGCCGTGCCCGGGGGCAGCAGCACCGCTCCGGTGCCCCCCCCCCCCCCGTGAGGACGGCCCCTCACCTGCTGGCGGGTGACGCGGGGCTCCCAGAGCGTGCAGAGCACGACCTGCGCCTGCCGCACGCGCTGCCCGTTGCCCATTTGGCTCCGCAGCCGCCTCCTCGCCGCCTCCTCGCTCAGCCCGTCCCGCGCCACCACGCGCCGCACGGCCTGCAGGGGACCGCGGCCAACTTCAGGCCAAGGGCCGCGGCCCCCCCCCTACCCCGGCAGCGAGGGACGGCCCAAGGGGCATCTCCCACCTCGTCCTCCGGGATGACGGCCGTCCACACCTCGTGGACCATGTCCTGCCAGCCGGCCTCCAGCAGCACGGCGGCGTCCAGCACGCACACGGCCTTTCCTATGGGATGAGGGCGTTCCTCACTACCTGCAGGCGCAGGGCAACGGGGCTGCTCCGCTCCACGCTCCCGCACGTCCCGGAGCGTGGCCCAGCGGAGCAGGAGTTTGCTCAGAGATGCGTTAGTGAAAAGCTCCAGTGAGCTGCCCAGCGGAGAGGGGTCTGAGCATGGAGAACACTCCCGGTGCTGCCCAAAGCAGCCGCTCCCCAGGGCGCTGTGTCCTGATGCGCTGCACTAAACCACCACCCAGCTCCTCGCTCTGCGTCCGGTTACCTTGAGCGTCCGCCTCCCGGATCTGCTCCTTCACCATCCGGGCTATCTCGGGCCACACGATGTCTGTGAGACTCTTCAGCCGCTCCTAGAAAGGACTGTGACTTGGCCCCAACCTCTGAGAGCACCGGCTCCGCATACATCAGGGATGGAGATTAAACACTGCCTGCCTGTGCCGCTCCTACCTGGTTTCCAAACACTTTGGCCCCAAGGACTTTCCTGTTGATTGTCCCATCTTCAGACAGGATTTCTGCAAGACAGAAGCAGAACAGGCATGGGAGGAATGAACCCAACTCCCTTCCCCACGGCCAGCCTAGGGCACAGTGACAGGGACCCAGAAAGGAGCTGCGGGACCTGACCTGGCAGCTTACTCCAGAAAGACAGGGAATAGCTTTTCCCAGCTGAGCAGCGGCCCGGCTCAGCCTTCTGCACTGCCTGCAGCAGCTCTGCCATGCGGCATGCAAGACTTGGGGGAAGCAGTGGCGTGTCCTGCTCAGGCCCAGCTATCACTGAATTGAGCTACAGAGCCCAGAACCCACAGGCCAGGACGGCTCCCTGGGCTGATGGTGCATCCCTCCCTCCTCTTCCTTTCCCCAGCCCTCCCCGCAGCTTTCAGTGGCTTTACCTGCACCAAAGGTCGCCACCACCTGCTTGTAGGCAGGGCCACCAGGGACGTAGACATGCGTGGCCCAGCTTGTCAGCATCGATGAGGTACGCTCCCAGGCACTCCAGGAGCCTGGCGATGGACGTTTTCCCACTCCCGGTGCCTCCGGTCAGGCCGATCACGTACGGGCGCGAAGGCAGGGCAGGGTTTTGCTATGGGGAGAAGGAAACCCATTGCCCATGGAGGGCATGGGCTTTCCTGGAGAAGGATCCCACACGCCCGGCCTTGGAAACGGGCACGGAAGGTGCTGGCACTGCAGAGCACGGGCCTGATGATGTGGTCCTCCAGAACACATCCCCTGCAGCAGGGCCTGAGGCTGCCCCCTCCTCCTGGGCACACTGTTCCTCGCAGCTCCCCGAGACCCCCTCACCCGTGGGGGCTGCAGCAGCGTCCCCAGCAGCCGGTGCCGCAGGCTGGAGGAGCTGATCTTCTCCTCCTCGTTCTCACCGTGGTCGGGGTCCTGCATCAGCAGGATCTCATGGAGAGCCAGCGCGGGGAGCCCCTGCGAGAGAAGAGCCCCGAGGGCTGTCGGCAGCGGGGACACCCCGAGGGGAGGGGACGGGGGGGGGTCCAGGCCTCAAGGAAGCAGCACAAACATGGCTGCGGCTGCTCCCGGTGTCCCCACGAGGCAGCTCCATCCCCGGGGGGCACATTCCCAGCAGCAGAGGGGAAGGCAGCTCTATGTGACAGCATGCCAGCGGTCACTGCATGGCCATCCTGCCCTTGAGCCCGGGCCGGGGCACACCACAGACATTTACGTTCTCGAGTCTCTGCTTGTTCACGGCCTCCCCGCCCCGGCGGGTCTCCTGGCTGACCACCAAGCACTGCAGGTCGGGGTCGGTGATGGTGGGGCCGTAGGGGTCGAGGAGCCGCACAATGTCATAGCGCAGCGACGGCTTCACATCCTCCAGGAACTCGCGCACTTTTGCCACTCGCAGCTCGTAGGGCTCAATCAGCTCCATCAGGACTTGTCTGCGGGCACCGGGAGCACAGAGAACACGGGGGAGTGTTTAACACCGGGCAGCTCCCAGAGCAGTGGTGGAAAGCATCAGACCGGGAGATGGAGACAAAACCCGCACGTGGCTTCGGGAGGCAGCCCCTCACGCCTCGCTCGCTGCTATGGACAGGATGCCGTATCCCCACCGTCACCCTGCCCCGGGCAGCACCACCCGGGTGCTTGGAGCCCGGGCACCGCGGGGCTCTGGCCCCTCTCCGGTCAGCCCCCCCCGGCCTCACAGCAGCAGCAGCGCCGCTGTCCCTCAGCGCCCCGCGTCCCAGCAGGGTGCCGCCGCCCCGGGACTCACGGCGGAGCAGATCACCGTCGGCCACCCCGGCCAGGAGCCGGTCCCGGGCCAGAAGGCAGCAGGTACTGAGCAGGAGGCGGTGGGCGCCGTGGAGGCGGTCGAAGGTGCCACCGACCGCCACGCCGGAGAAGTTGGGAAGCGCCGCATCGGGGTCGCCCTCGGGGTCCTCCTCGGGGTCCCCATCGAGGTCCCCCGCGGCGTCCCCCAGCAGCAGCGCGGGCAGGTCCGGGGGGCAGCCGTAAGCGGCGGCGGCCAAGCTCTGCAGCCCGAGCTGCACCGGCCCCGGCGGCCCCGGCGCCTCGCTGGCGGGCAGCAGCAGGACGCGGGGCGGCCGGGCCAGGCGGCGGCCGGGGCCCAGCAACACGCGCAGGTCCATCCCGCTCCGCGCCGCCGCCGCGTACAGCGCGGCCAAAGCCCGCAGCAGCGCGGGGCCGGCGGGCGGCGGGGCCGCGGGGCTCGGCGGCGGGGCCGCGGCGAGGCGCAGCCCCGGCTGCAGGTGCACGTACAGCGGCCCCGCCACCAGCCCCGCCGCCGCCGCCAGCGCCGCCGCCGCCCGCCGGGGCAGCGCGCCCAGCGGAGCCGTCAGCACCAACAGCCCCGACCCGAACGGCGGCATCGCTCCCCCACCTCCGGAAGCCGCGGGCAACCGCGACCCGGAACGCGCCGCGGGACCGCCCCGTGCCCCGCCTCTCGCGAGGGAGCCCCGGTGAGAGGCGAGCGGAGGGGCCCGGCTCCGCCCGCAGAGGGAGGGGACAGAGAGGCCCGCGGAGCCTCCGGGCTCGGGGAAAGAGACGGGGGCGGGAGGCTGCGGCTGCAAAGGGCTTTATTTGTGGCACGGTGGGACCCGACGCCCCCGCCGGGCCGCAGGTGCGCACCGCAGAACGGCGGTCCCGGTCAGGGCCGGTCCCCGCCGCGGCCGAACACGAAGTCGTGCATGGCCTGGACGTAGGCGGAGCCGTCGGTCTGCCTGAGGCGTGCGAGCGGCGCCAGGAGCTGGGTGGTGGCGCAGCGCAGGGGTGGGCAGGGGCTGCCCATGGCCTCCAGGAACACCTGAACCGCGCAGAGGGTCAGAGCCACGGCCCCACGACGCGGCCCCCCCCCCCCTCCCGGGAGCCCCGCGTCCCGTCCGACCTCCAGCACCTCCTCCACCTCCTGCGCCTCCTCTCGGAAGAGCCCCTGGCAGTGCCGCAGGTACCGGCGGTAGAGACCTCGCGTCTCGGCGTCCAGGCCCTGCAGTTCGCTGCCCTCGGGGTCCGGGCGCTGCAGGTTGCTCAGGAAGCTCGTGTTCACGGGGCCGCACTCCACCAGCGTCAGGCTGCGGGTGGGAGCTGAGCTCAGGAGCTGCCCGGCCCCCCCCCTCCATCGCGGTGCCCGGCGGTGGGAGCGCGGCCCCCGCGGCACTCACTGGATGTTGAAGGGCCGCAGGACGATGGCCAGGCTCTCGCACAGCCCCTCCAGCGCGAACTTGCTGGCGCAGTACACGGAGTTGAAGGGCAGCCCTGGGGCAGAGCCGCAGGTTGAGCACCGGAGGCCCTTCCCTGCGGTTCCCCGCGTCGCAGGGCGCTGGGGGTCCCACCTTGCAGCCCCCCGATGCTGCTGGAGACAATGATGCGCCCAGCCCTGCGGCGCTTCATGGTGGGCAGGAACGCCTGGATGGTGCGGATGGCCCCGAAGAGGTTCACCTCAAACACGTTCTTCATGTCCTGGTCCGTGCAGGTCTCCAGGGGGCCCATCAGTCCCACCCCAGCGTTGCAGACTGCTGGGCACAGCGGTAGTGAGCCAGCACTGCAGACCCCTCAAGGTGCCAGCAGCCCTTGGTATCCCCAAACCCAGCTCCCACACCCCTGCCCCACTGAACACATCCCAGCCCCAGGACCGCCGGCGCCTCCCATCATTTGACACCTGCCCTGGGGACGGTCCCACTGCCCCCCTGAGGACCCTTGGGAAGAGCGGTACCCAGCACATCCAGCGCCTGCCCCTGCACCCGGTGTGCGGCGGCTTCCAGTGACCGCGTGTCGGTCACGTCCAGCTGCAGCACCTCCAGCTGTGTCGGGGCAGCGGCCCCCGAGGTGCTGCAGCAGCCTGCTCGCCGTTGGCCAGGTCGCGCATGGTGGCATACACTGCGGGAGAGAACATGGCCACGGTGCCATCGGTGCCCACCCCGAGCACCGGCTGCCCTTGGCCCAGCCTGGGAGCCCCCCGTGGTCCATCCGCCCTCCCCGGCGCAGCATCACCCCTTTACCTTTGAAGGCGCCGTCGGCCGCCAGGCGCACGGCCAGGCCCAGGCCGATGCCCGAGGAGCAGCCCGTGATCAGCACCGTGGTTCTCTCCATGGCCCTGCGGTGCCGGCTGCGGCGCCTGCACCCTTTAAGAGTGCTGGAGGGGGGGTCCCCCCGCCCCAGTGTTGTGTCTGAGCCTTATCTCAAGGCCCCTCCGCCCACCTCCCAGCGCCTTGATGCTGGTGCAGCTGCAGCGATAGAGCCAGGACCCCCCGCGGGAGGAGGCGGGGGGGGGGGGGGGGGGAGCCGCAGCCCTGGGGCTGGCACTGCCTGTGCCGTGCGGTGCTGTGCCAGGCTCCCCATCTGACAGCGCACAGGGGCCCGCTCCTCTGCCGCCCGCTTTGCCCACGTTCTGCTGGGGAGAGGGGATGGACACGCATGGGAGGAACAAAGCACTCAGCGGCCAGGATTTAATTGCTCCCCAGGCAGCGCAGGCCTTGGAATCCCTGTCCTGGGGAGCGCGGCCCAGCAGAAACCTCCTCAAAGTCTCTTTCAATACAAAAGGCACAAAGTGAGGGGGGGTCCCCGCAGGCACTGGGGTCCATGGAGCAGGGAGCACTCGGCCCACGGAGGACGGAGCCCACACTGCAGTAAGGCCGGATCCCCCCTTTCCCCAGGGCTGCTGCTCAGGGCTGAGCACCGAGCACGATGCAGGAGGGGTCCCTGGGGCAGAGCCTGCCCCCCCTCCAGCCACCAACCCCCATGTGCAGGAAGCAGGGGTCCAGGGGAGGGAGGACAGGGGGGGCTCTGTTCAAGTCACAGCATCCCAGCGCGGGCGCTGGGGTAGTACTTGAGGAACAGCTTCCTGGAGATCTCCAGCGTGTCACCAGCCGGCACGGCTGGGTACCGCTTCTTGTTGTACACGAAGCCCCTCTCCACCTGGAACACGGCCTGGTTGAACTGCTCCTGGTGGAAGGGGGTGCCCGAGTTGAGGCTCTCCACCAGCGCAGACACGAAGAGGCTCCAGCGCACGCCGTAGTAGTCCAGCACCAGCCCCCCCAGCTGCTTATTGGCATAGTCCAGGATGTTCCCGCTGGGTCCCCACAGCGTCAGCTGGTTCCGGGCATTCACCTCGTACTGCTCGGCCTCCCGGTCGCTGGTGGCCACGGCGCGGGCGCTCTCCAGCCAGCGGCCCAGCAGGAAGAGGCTGTGGCTGCAGAGGAGGCTGTCGAGGTCCGGCAGCAGGTCATAGAGCAGCACACCGCCGGCCGTCAGCAGCTCGGGCAGCGCGTGGCTCTGGAAGGCGCCGCGGATGCTCCGGTAGAAGCCGCTGACGAGCTGCTGCGCCGCCTGGCGCGTCACGTCCACCAGGTCGTAGCGGAAGGTGGTGCTGGAGCCCAGCTCGGCGCCGGCGCTCAGCAGCAGGCGCCAGGCCTCGTCCACGTCGCTGGCGTTGTACCACAGCTCCGTGTCCATGCGCAGGGACGGGCGGCGCACGAGCGGGCTGCGGTTGTGGTTCACGCAGACGCCGGTGCAGTTGTAGACGCTGCGGAGCAGCAGGCGCCAGGCGGTGGCCGCGGCAGCGTTCGCGGCACCGTAGCGGCGCTCGGCGTAGCGGGACACCCAGCGGGGCAGGTCCAGGGGCTCGTGGCGCCAGCCCAGCTCGTTCATCAGCTCGTACACCATGTCGTTCTGCTCGATGCCCTCGGGAACCAGCCCGGTGCCCACCATGGTGGAGTTTGGGAAGCGTCGGGCCGCGAAGGGTCCGCTGTTGATGGCCTCCACGGTGCCGAAGAGGCCGTGGTTGCCCCCGAAGTTGTGCAGCATGCACCAGATGAAGGGCTGCCCGTAGAAGGACTCTGTCCACTGGTAGACAGGCTTGGACTCGGCGAAGAGGTCCAGAACGATCATCCTGCCCAGGGGCACGCCGTGCAGCAGCGCCCGCACCTGCGCCGGCTGCCAGAACTCAGGCTGGTGTTGGAAGAGCCAGCCCTGCATCAGCCACAGCGCCTCGGGGTCGGCTGGGGACGAAGGTGCAGGGTGAGGACTCCGAGAGCCACCGGGAGACCTCTCAGAGCGATGTCGAGGGTCTGGCAGCAGCGGGTCTGCCCAGCACGTGTGGGGCCCGCAGCCACCCTCCCGCTGTGCCCACCCGAACCCCTGGTGAGCCACCGCACGCTGACCCACCTCCCGTCATCGACCTGAAGACGGCGTTGCTGACCCGCGAGAGATAAGCGGGGTCGGAGGAGAGCGGGGTCATCTCATTGAAGGTGTCGGCGCTGTAGATGTGGTCTGTGCCGAACTCCTTGATCAGCTCCTTCAGGAAGAGGGTCCCGATCACCTGGAACATGGGGTCCCGCGGGTCCAGCAGGTAGGTACATGAGTAGGTGCAGTCGAAGTGGCTCCATCCCCCGAGGCGAGTGGCGTTCACACGCGGGAAAACCCTGTGCCAAGGGCAGAGAAGGGATCAGGAGCCGGACAAGAGCACCACGGGGCAGCCTCATAGGGAAGGCAGCACAGGCACGGGGACCAAGAGCTGCGTTGGCCCTGCGAGCGCCCCGTGCATCCCAAGGGATGGAGCCAGGACCGGAGCTGCCCTTCCCCGCGGGGTCTGTGAGCACGTGAGGCTGCACCTACCGCAGAACCCCCTGGGGCACGTGGCCCGCGAAGGCCGGCAGCACCGTGAGCATCCCCAGCGAGCGCATCCTCTCCACGATCCGGTACTGAGAGAGAGAGAAGGAGGGAGGGAGCAGGGGCAGAGGAGCCCCAACCTCCCCGCGGGGGGCCCCAGGGCCCTACCGGAGCTTGCGGAAGAAGATGGTGGCCCCAAGGTCTGCACGTGCAGGACCAGGGCAGGGGCTCGTGTGGGGCCGCCGCGGCACCACCGGTACCTGCAGGTAGCGCTGTTTGAGGTGCCAGGCGGGCGGCAGCGGCCCTGCCCATCCGTGGAGGTTCCCCATGCGGTTCCAGGCCAGGAACGCCGGCCCCGTGAAGTACGCATCTATCTCCGACTGGTTCAGGCCCAGCGAGCGGTAAACCTGCGCGGGCAGCGGAGGCTCAGCCGGGCCCACGGCCGCTCCACGGCTGCCCCACGGCCCTGTGATACTCAACCCGCTGCCAGATCGCCTCCTGCCCCACGAAGGCCAATGCCAGGTTGATGCCGCTGAGCGCCATCCAGTCGATCTCCCGCTCCCAGCGCGCCCAATCCCACCACGCAAAGGAGTAGCTCTGGGTGCAGACGTTCTGGTAGTACCGGTACCTGCGGAGCGGGCGGGAGGCTGCGGATGGGCCCCCCCCGCCCCGTTCCCGGCCCCGTTCCCATTACATAAGGAGCGCCTTGTCCCGGGGTAACGAGGCGTGAGCAGCGCCCGGCCCCGCCGCGCTGGGCCCCGCGGCCCCGTTACCTGCCGGGGGCGGCGGCGCGGATCTCGGCCCGCAGCCGCGGGAGGGGGTCGGGCAGGCGGAGCTGCGCCCCGGACCACGAGACGTGGCAGCCGCAGAAGTCGCGCAGGTACCGGTAGAGTCCGGCGGCCGCCGCCACGCCGCTGGAACCCGTCACGGCCACGGCCACGGCGGCGCCGGGCGGGGAGCGCAACCGATAGCAGTCGGTGCCGCTCCCGTCCTCCGCCAGCGCCGCGTCCACCGACAGCGCCACGGCGGCGGCGCGCGGGCCCAGCAGCCGCCGCGCCAGCGCCCGCACCGCTTGTTCCTGCCGCGCATCCCCCGCGCCCGCCCGCACCGGCGGCGGCAGCGGCAGCACCGGCGGCAGCAGCGGCAGCAGCAGCAGCAGCGGCCCCACCGCCGGGCCCCACCGCGCCGCCATCGCCGCTCCTACCCCAGCGCCGGAGGCGGGGCCGGGGCGGGGCGGACGCGGAGACGCAGCGGGCAGAGAGCGGTGCTTTGGCCGGACCCCCCCCCCGCCCCGGGTATGGCACCGGTGGTTCCGGAATGGGTCCGTACCGCGTTTTTCACCCGCGGTCCCGGAGCCTCCTCCGAGCCCCGGGAAGCGGCGGTGCCCGGCGCAGGGCCCCAGGGACGGCCAGAGAGCCGCCGCGGCCTGCAGGGGGCGCTGCGAGACCGGGCTCCCGCAGCCCCGGGGCACGTCCCAGGGAGCCTTTGGTGCCGAGGGGAAGGACGAGGCCGCGCGGTGGGGGCAGCACCCGCGGCCCCGGAGCCGAGAGGGCGGCCAAGGGGAGGGATGGAAACGGGAAACCCGGTGATGGCATCCGGGAGTGCTGCAAGGGCCGGGGAACGGGGCGAGAGGGAACGCGGCCCCTGCACGGGGCTGGCACCGGCAGCAGCAGCGCGGGGGCGCTCCCAGCGGAGGGTGCAGGCGCAGCCCGGGATGGATCCCCACCCCCCCCAACGGCACACAATGGCCACGACCCTCAGAACCCCCCCACCCACCCCGGCAGGAAAGGCCTTGAACAGACCCCAGGCTCCGGCTGGGACCGGCGCAGCGTAGGGACCCTCAGCATGGAGGGACACCCCCAGAGCCTCAGCTCCTCCTCTCGTGCAACCCCGTGCTCTGCTCCGTTATGTTACCGGGGTCCTTGGAGGACAAAGCAGCCCCTGCCCAGCCCCAGGCGCGCTCCGATAACGCAGCAGAGGGATGCTTGAAGGGGGCTCGGTTACATAGGGCTGCTTTCACAACCCGGCATCCCTGGGTCGAGGCCCCAGCTCCCCCCCGCAGGAGGAAAGGGAGCTCATTGAGCACAGGGGAAGCAGGAGAGAGGCCGGGCTGGTTGTTGTGCAGTTGGTTTAATGTACACAGTGACTGTGAGCAGTACAGGGCCACAGCTGCACCGGCAGACGCGGCCTGATTCCAGCTCTGTGACCATGCAGCCACGTGCAGCACAAGGGGCCCCGTGCACACACAAACCTAATTCTCATCACCTGAACCGGCCCATGCTGCGTGGCCTCTCCTCCTCCATTCCAGGTTACAGTGATTCTCAGTATTGTTCTAATGTGGTCGCACACAAAGTACTTCAGATGCACTGTGAGTTAAACACGACAGTTACACACAGCACTAACACACACACCACTGCTCCTACAGCTACATCCACGTGAGGAGGGTGAGGAATTACACCTTGCACAAGGGAAAAAGCAACAGCTACTGCAGGGAAATAGCAGCGAGAGCCCATTGCCATGGGGCTGTTCTGGCAACACTCAGCCTCTGTTCTGCCCTAAAGGGCTCCGCAGAACCCCAGCACAACGACAACACATCACCAGTACCTCAAAGAGCCGAATCCCTGCCCGGGATGAGGCAGAGACGGGACACAGCACATGTGGGAGCCCCGAGGCTGCCGCCTGCTCCCAGTCTCCTTGCTCAGAGGCAGGGACGGGGGACCCACACATCAACCTTCCTCTTCCTGAGCAGCTTTGTGTGCTGTGTGGCCCCTGAGCCGTGGCTGCATCCCGCCCCGATGCACACCCCGAGGACACGCTGCACGCATCGGCTCACACACCTCCTGCACTTGCTGTCTGCAGTGGTAAACTTAAGGAATAAGAGTTTCTTTGATCCAGTGTCACTCACTACCCCAGAGACAAAGCTCTCGGGGGCTGCAATAAGTTAGGTTCACTATGGGAGGGTTCCATGCAATGGGACACACGGGACAGGGCTGGCCATGAGGAACAGTGCCCGAGGGGGGACGCTTAATCGTCAAACCTCCCCTCGCGGATGGTATCGAAGGAGAAAGGGAGAAACTTGAATCCAGTGCCAGTGTAGAACTTGTTCTGGAACTCAATCCTGCAAGGGAAGAAAGAGTGAGAGCTCATGAGAAAGGCAACTCTCTGCTGTGGGTCAGCAACAAGCTGAGCGTGTATTGACTGTCCAAAAGGAAGCTTTAAAGAGAAAATCCGGTATTAGAATGGAACACAAAGCCCACGATTCTGTTTGCTGCTCCTGCAGCGGAGCAGAACCCTGCGCGTACCTTGACCCTACCCCCACAGGCAAGAGAAGGGCACCAGAACTGCGCTGAGCTCATTGCCACAGCATCCCCAGCGAGCACACAGCGTTTCCACATCACCTTTGGACAGAGCAAGCCCGGGTCGCGTGATGCTGTGCTCGGCCTTCCCCACCAGCTACTTCTGCTTATTTACTTCAGGCTGTTTGGTTTCTGCCCACCACTGCTGCACAGGCAGAGCTGTGCCTCTTGCCTCCAGCTGAACATTAACTCGGCCCCGTCTCCCTGCTTCCCCTAATGAACTCTGCTTAGAGAAAGCAGCGCTCCCAATGGGCAGCAAGAGCCAAACAGGGCAAGAGAACCCCATCATCCCGAATGAACACAACAACAAGCTCTGTGGTTCAGGAGCCTCGTGAGAAACACTTTCCATTGCGTGATGCACCCCAAATCTCTGCAGGAATCAGGTGGCAGCACACTGCAGAGCCATGACCGCAGAGCGCAATAATCACCAAAGCAGCCCTGGATCGGGCTTTGCCCCATCAGGAATCAGCAAAGTCCGGAATTTCAGCCAGCAAGAAGTGATATCCCAGCAGGGAAAGGTTCAGAGCAACAGCTCTGCTGTTGTGGCAACATCCCCGCTGCCTGTTCGTGCAGATCTGCAGCGTTCCCTGCAGAGGAATCCCTAGGATGAGCAGGATTTTCCGTGTGGGAGGAAGGGCTCCTTGCCAACCGGCTCCAGTCTGCAGGAACCCCGATAATCTCCATGAGTATCCTGTGACTGAGGAACTATTCTGTAAGCAAAGGGAAATTGGAGGCAGAGGGTTGAGCATCTGAGTCACACAGAGCCACTGCCAATGCAACCTTAACCCTGGTGATGAACTGCTCCAGCTGGCCCCGCATCCCTTTGGCCACGCTCGGTTACCACTGGCCACAACTGAGAGCCTGGAGTTCCAGGAGAGGCTGCTCAGGGCTGAGGAAGGAGTGAAACCCTTGATTTAACCAAAGGACCAAGGCTCAAAGCATTCTGTGTGCTCCTTCTGGAAGCGTCCTCAGGAACACGCAGAATCCAAGGTCCTTTTCCAGTGCGACACCGCTGTTTCCAGGACCACTGCACCAGCTCCAGCGCTCAGCTTTGCACCGAGCGTCTGCCGCCGGCGGTGAAGCATTCAGGAGGCAGCTGGCACTGTAACAACGTGGTTTGACTGCTCCAGGCTCTGGAATTGACCCCCTGCACCACAGGGCTCATTTAACACCAAGCTCTCTCCTGCAGAGGGATATAAACCCCATCCTCACTGCTCTGAATTAACCTGATTTGCTTTGTATTATGTCTACTGCTACCCGGTACTTCTTAGCTGTGCCCTGGTCATGGACATAGAGTAGGGAAAAGAGCTTCTGGGTTCAAACCAGGCCCAAACCTGCGCCTAAAATACTGCTTTCCCCAGGAAAACAGAACCACCGAGACCATTCCTGCCTCAAGCCCTGCTGCTGGGATTCAGTTCCAAGCTTCTTTAGGACAAAGTCTGTGTTTGCTCGCAGCAGAGGAGCTGACTGGCTCCAAAAAGGCTGCTTTAATGCCAACATTCCCATCAGCCACATTACTGAAGAGAGCAAACACAAAGGTCGGATACTTCAGAGCAGGGATGCTACAGGGAGGGGAGGCCCAACACGGGGCAGGGCTCAGGCAGCTGCCGCAGACCCCGCTCCACACCCCTCAATGCTGGCACAGCACTGGGAGCGCTTCCTCCAGCCCAGCCTGCGGAAGGAATGCGTGCTGGGAAAGCACGGCACAAGTGCCCCCCCCCCCCCCCGACCGGGACTGATAGGCAGAGCACATGGAACACACTGTGCTGTTTTCCATGCTGGATTCCTCCTGGTTTCCAGGAAGAACCACCCACACCTACACAGTTCCTGTGGGGGGACCCTTCTCCCATTGCCAGCAAATCTGACCTGCTCCTCCCGGCACAGCTGTATTTGTTGTGTGCCCCCCCCCCCATTCCTAAACAGGGAACACCCCACTGCAAACATCCCCATTTCACATCCAGGAGCAAATAGGAGCAATGTTAACAGCGTGTTCTTTGAACACCTCCCTCCTCACTGTGACATCCCAGCAAAGCCCGGCTCATTCCGTTCAGTCCGAAACGCTGCCTTAAGCTGCTCCCCAGGCTCTAAGCTCGAGCAGGTGCTCAGAGAACCATTAAAGTTGCCTCAACGTATTTAGGGCAAATACAACTTCACTGAAAGCTGCAGCTCCCCATGAACGCCCCGCACTGCTCTGCATGGCAGCAGCCATCCCTGCGCTGCTGAGCCTCAGCCCGGTTTCTCTCCGTGCCACTTCAGGGATGTGCATCTCTCCAGGCAGGTTTTAACCCCCCTCTTTGGAGGTGGCGTGGCAATGGGAGAGCCACCTCTTGGCTGAGCCGCAGCCCCAGTTCCCTTGGCCCAGGTGCTCTGTGAGCGGTACCCATGAGGGAGCCTGGCGTTACCAACGCAAGACAGTGCCTCCGAACATGCTTTATCCCTTAGCCCATCCCTCTGGTAAAGAGGAGCACACTGAGCCCGCCAAGCAAAGCCATTCGGAACCGACCATCTCCTGCTGCTCGGAGATGGGCAGCCCGGAGAAGCAGGACTGAAACCCAGCAGGTTCACAAGCAACTGCGGGTCAAACCCACCGCACAGCGTTAGGACCCTGCCTGCGCTCTGCTCCTCTTGGATGCTGCAGCAGGACCAGGGCACAGGGCATGCAGAGCTCCTTCACAGCCACACAGTGGCTCAGCCCAGCACGGGCGGGGATGAGGAAAGGGCAGGCAGGGAGCAGCGAGCTCCGAGCGCGGCCGGGAGGATTTCCAGGCTGGGTGCCAGGAAAGGCAGCAGCAGCAGCAGCAGCCATTTGCACAGCCCCCGGCTCCCGCAGCGTAAGATGGCGACACCGCAGGGGACGCTGCAGGGACCCCCCCATCAGGGAGCGACCAGGACAGAGCTTTCCCTCCCCAGCAGCAGAAGGGCAAAACGGCCGTTCCCTTTCCAGCAGGGCTTCCTCTGCCGCTCCGCGCTCACAGCCTCTGCTTCCCGTTGCAGCAAGGCACAACATTCCTTGGGAACTCCATGGGACTTCACTTTGTTCTCCTATCTACCGGGCAGACGGCAGTGACCTGAGCTGCAGAGGGGCACAGACGTCCTCTCTGACACCTCGGGCCAGCAGAGCCCATTCCCACACTGCTCCTGTGATCCCGCCCAGTGGGAAGCAGGGAAGCTGAAGGGGAACAATGAGCGCTCGCAAGTAGGGATTCGAGCAAGCTCTTGAATGCTTCCCATACCTGGGTGAAGAGAAAGCCACGAGCACTCCAGGAGTAATTCCTTCTTGTTTACTGGCTGGATGCATACGCACGAGCTTCATCATCATGGGAAAGGGGCTAAAAAGCATCTGCTGATAAGCAAGGCCAGCAAGAAAGGGCTGTCATTCCCCAGCACGCCAAAGGGCAGGGGCAAAGCTGCCCCTGGTCAGTGCAAGGCATGGCAAAGAGGAACAAGACCACGTGAAGGTAACTGCAGTCAGTAGCTATTGGTCACTAAGGAAAGCAAACACTGGAACCAAGAGGCAGAACAAGCAAGCCCTGCTGAGAGCCACAATGTGCTCTCATTGTGAGAGCAGCACAACCATCGACCGCTCGCAAAGCTCTCGTCTGATTTTTAAGCAGAGATCAGCTCCTCTCCATCGTTTCTAAGCAATGGTCACCCACCTCATGAGGACAGCGCTGCATCACAAGAAACAAGCCTGAAACCCCTGCCCCTGTTAGACCCTTCCTGCTGTCAGAGCACATCTGCTGCAGGGCATTCAGGTGTTCAGGCAGGCTGGTGGTGCTCCAGCACTGACCTTGGCTCGGTACCATCCACAGCCCCAATTTTACAGCCGTAGCTGCCTGTGTCAATACCATTTTCTAGAAGATGGCACCTCTGCACAGCTCAGGTGGCATCACTTTTCCTGCCCAAAGAGCTCCGAAACTCCTTCTGTCCCAGTAACTCACCAGTGCAAGCGAAGAGCATGGAGAAAAGCAGACAGCCCCTCCATGACCAGCAGAATGGCCACCGTCAGGGTAGCAAAAGCAGCAAAGATGAAGAAGAGGCCTAATCCTCCACCCAGGCTCCTCACGCTGAGGCCAACGTGGATCACCATGGTCCAGAGCACCTCTGAGAGCTCTGCAGGAGGAAGGGGAGAAGAGGGTTCGGTGAGCGGAGGGGTTGCTCCCATTCACTTAAAGCAAAAACTCAAGTCAAGCAAACTCCCACTGCAGTGGGGGGGGAAACAGGAGGGACAGCAGCTTTTGCAGCCAAGTGTGTCAGGACATTGCCTCCCACTGGCACCCACGGTGCAGGGCAGAGCCTTTGCTCAGCAGCTCTTCGCTTCGTTCAGTGCTTTCAGCTCCATCCCTCCCTTTGAGCAGGGCACTGTGCAAGCAGACACTGCTGCTCACACTCCGTTCCTCCCAGGTAGCGCATACACAGCTCTGTCCTCCAGCAGTGCTCCAGAGTTGAGCTCCGAGAGGCTCCCTGCGTTCCCACATCCACACGGATCCAAACCTCACTGCCACAAGGAATACTCACGTGCATGGGCCAAGCTGAGAGCCCAGAGCCTCAGGTAGGATGCAGTGTTTGAGATGCACCCCAGGCAGTACTCGATGGTGTGGATGGCCTGGTACACCACGGTGTCCCCAAAGTCAAACTGCAAAGAGAACAGGGGCAATGGGGAGAGCTGAGCCAGCACGCTGCTGGGGCTGCTGCCCAGGACATGGTGCTTGAGCTCACACACTGACACTGTCTTCTCCTGGTTTAGCATGGAGGGCTTATCAAGGAAACCCCTTTGGTAGGGTGATGGTTCATTGCTGCAGTCTCAGCATTCTCGTTTTCACATTCTAGCATATCAAAGTAAGGAATTCCAAATTGAGCCATGGGCTTTGCCAGGAAAAGACTGCTCAGCAGCAAGGTCGTGTTCACATGAATTCACCAGTACATGGTATGTACTGCTACATAAAAGGAGACAGTATTCCAAGCTGATACTGCTGCGTATGCATCTTTGCTACAGGACAAGAGCATTCCGAAGATACAAACGTGCCCTTTGGAAAGCAAAACCAACGCATAAAGCAACTGTGGAAGGGTCACACCTGCCTCCATTCACTGGCCAAGCCTCTGGGCCTTGGTAGTTCTCTGAAATAAAGGAACTTATAAGGAAGTCTGCCACGGGGGCAGTTTCTTATTCTGCAGCTTGGGAAAGCATTCCCTGCATTTTGGATTGAATCCACGCTTCAGAAACTGCTCTTATTTAAGTTAAGTGAACACGATGTTTCAAATACATCGAGTGACTAATGCTCTAAGCATGCACAGAAAGCTATTTATATTCCTCTTTCTCCCCCAGTGTATCCAGGGCAAGAACTGTGGCAAACAAGTTAAATCAGACGTCAGAAGCCTCATTCTTTCTGCACAGAACATGAGCTGCAAAGGTCTGCACTGAAGCCCCCTCAGTTCCCAATGCCCCTGTATGTAATCGAGCTGTAGGCAGAAGCACCTTCAGCACGACTCACAACAGCCCCACTGCTGGGAAGCTGCTTTCATTTCATGGCATTTATAGTTGTAATAGAATTGGTTACCTGAGAGGGCTGAAGCCTACAAACAACCCTGCATGAGTCGTCCTAAACCCCCTATTTCGTTAATACTCCTGCTTGCTACAAGTGCTCGTGAATGAGCAGTTTCTCAGAACACAGCCCCCCTTCTACCGCTGATGAGCTGTATGAAGCCGGACTGGTTGTGCTGTATCTGCTGACTGGCAACAACTTGGATTATTCTTAAAAGAGCAGACAGTTTAGGCCAAGAGAGCTCTGAAGAGCTTTTGTGCAGTGCAGAATGACCAAAGACACAACCCAAGGCAAATGAGATTCCTGCAGAAGTTTAAAAGCAACTTTCCAGTTTCAGACTTCCAGCTTTCTGGATAAGCTAAGGAAGAGCTGCAACAGAGGGGCAGGCAAACGAGCTGTGTAGGTGAAGTAATTAAAGGTCTGTTATGGGCATGAATGGATGAGGAATTCAAAATGGCTTGTAACATGGAAGTAGCCAGATCCTTTGGCAAACACGATGTTGTGACATGTTTAACTCAGCACGTGTTTTACACCAATGGGAAATGGTCCAGATACACATGAAGGCAAAGCCGGCTGTAGTCTTACCACCTCATCCTCTGTAGGCTTGAAAACATAAGTTTACATTTAGTGCAGGGTCTCCATCACATTCAGCATAAACACATTCAGTAATTCCCTCCTAAACACGACACAGTAAAGCAGTAACACATCACATGCACGACAGAGGCAAGATACTGCTCAAGAGGCATCAGAAAACACCCAAACTACATGAGATCAACTTAAGTAAGGCAAAGCAATTACTATGATCCCAAACCATCAAAATGAACGTAACCAAGATTCCACTGCTCCAGAAACACAGCCCTGGGTTTCTGCTGACCCTGGAGCAGTAGGCACCAGCGCTGCTCTTCAGCCAGAGCAGAGGCTGCATGAGCCACCCAGGAGTACTCTGCAGCTCCCACTGTGCAGCCCCATAGGTGATGGTTCTTTCTAATGAGGACAAACAGAGCCCCATTTCTCTTTATATGCAAACTGAACTGCTTTTTCTGGAGTCCTGGGAACAACCAAGGGATAATCTGTATGAAAACTGCTACGAAAACACTTCGCTGAGAGCGTTGCTATTTAAACAGCTTGGAAATCAGGAAATGCAGTCAAAAAAGCCAGCACATTCTGCTACTGGGAACATCGCCCCGAGAGAGGGTGGTGCTTACCTCCTCCCCCTCCTCGGAATGGGTAGATAACTGGTCATGTTGAATGATCTCAGCATCCTCCTCAGTCGGGCCATTGCCCACCCGGATCCCACCAAAGTTGTGCGTTCCCTAACACGTGCAGAAAGAGAAAGAGTAAAGTGTTGTTTGCGTTTTACTGCACGAGGACGGCTTTCTTATGAGTCCACGTGCAGCAGCAGCAGCTCACAGAAGGAAACAAAACATGAAGTATGAAGGCTCAGGTTAAACCAGCTGGAGAATTCTATTTCCCTGCTTGGATGGGAAAGATGCTGATTCCTGCTGGGGCTGGGGAAAAGAAGTCTGTCTGAGTGAGTACTCCATACATTTCCACACAGTAATTGCAACCCCAAGGGAAATAAAAGGCACATCTCTCAAGAGGACATTTGCTGGCACTGACGTGCAACAGACCAACGTTCTGCCCAGCAGCTGGGGACAGGCACTCAAACACCACGGCTCTTGTAAATGGCACGGTCACATCGTGGCAAGTCACAGAGAAGAGACTGACACGAACACACACACTTGATCCCTGCCAGCGCCAGGAGAACTATCAGTACTCCTGGGAAATCAGACTTTCCCTTACTTGGGAACTCTACGTTGTGCAAGCAGTTCCTTATTTAGACATTGGTGCTGACATTCCACATCTGACCTCGGCCGTACCAGCGCTGCGCTCCAAATGGAGAGGAGTAATCCACAACCTGAGCTGGAACTCTGAAAGCATCGGGAGCTCTTCCCACTTCACTGTGCTCACTGCAGTTAACATCGGATTCATGGCAGGCTTCCTCCCCATAGCAGCTTACCACCAAGAACGCTGCACAAACCTGTCCCATCACCTGACAGTGCCCTCAAGCAGGGCTGACATGCATTGGAAACATGCTGGACAACAAATGTGCATCGCTGCCTCTGGCTTTCTGCTCAGCAAGCAGCACTGTGCGCTCTACAGCAGGATTTCTATCTCCTTCCAGAGACAGAAAACGCTCATGAGTGATCTGAGGGACTATGAATTAAGACCTGTGAGTCTGAAATGCCACTGGGGAAGGGACCAAGTCCTGCTGCAACCTTCACTCCACCAGAAAGCTTTGGCAGTCAAGGGCTGTCTATAGGTTCAGACACAAAGAAGAGACAACTGCTTCTGAAAGGCTTAATTGTGCACAACCACTCCACAACAGCTTCAATTCAAAGTTTCTCCAAGGGTGCAGGTGTCAGGAATCCCGTGATTACTGACAGGAAGTTGCTGGGAGGCCATCACATAAACATGATGGTTGGGAACACATAATGCAAACAGAAATGCTTCACTGCAAAGAATCCTCATCTGTCTTCAACAAATATGCAAGAAAAGGAAAGAAAAGGGGAACTTAACCTGGGGGATGTGGTATTCTCGTGCTGCTCTGCAGGGTCTGAGTTCAGCAGCACTCCTGCATTCTGGGCACACATAACTATTATCCTTCAGCCTGGTAGTTCTTCCAGAATGTATCAACTTTGCTGAACCTTGCTCTTGCCAAGAGAAAGCGTTTTTCACCCTAAAGGTGCAGGTGTGGGAATTCAGATACATTCCGTGCTCTCTTGATCATTAGATAGAAAGGCAACTCCCATCTTTAAATCCATCAGGTGATTTTTAAATCCACTCACTGTCGCAGCCGCTGCTGCCTCTAGTGCCTGCTCGTTCGGGACTGGGCTGACCTGGGCCTCCACGGGCTGCCCTTCCTGATAGTGAATGGAAGAAAAGAAAGGGAGGAGGAAGGAAACAAAAAGAGAGAGGGAGACGAATGGAGGGGACATGGGAGGATGAAAGATGGTCAGAGAAGGGAGAGGGAGTGTCTTTAACTGAACTCGTCTTTGACTCACTTCACATCCCGAAAGCTCTCTGCCGTACATGCAGGGAGAACTTGCAAGCCTCCTCCGTGCACGTGTGCCGTGTTCCTACATCTTACATAAAGATACGTTACAGTCGGGCACCTAGAGAGGACCCCACAGACAGCCCCTCACATAACAACTGCCTAAGGCTAATTTGGGTTTTGTCCTTTTAATTGCTATTCTTTACCATCCAAACTGCTTTAACAGGCAGCTGATCAGCCTGCCACCCCATCAAGGTCCCATCTCTGCATTTACACTGCCAGCCTAGCAAAGGCACAAAAGTGCATCCATCAACCAGTAACAGAGCTGATAAAGCCCAAGCCAGATCGATTGTTTTCATCATTACCAACATAAAGGGTTTTTAGAAGCAGGTTTGATGCTAAATGCAGATCTGAAAAGCAGGCAGGCAACACTGTGCCTCCAGTAAAACCCACCTGCCTTCATGCCTAGGAATATAAACACTTTGCAGGTCTCAATACAGTGTGACCCCACGTATCCAAGCTCAAGATGGAGAACGTGGCTTTTCAACCATCAATAGTTTTCGTACTGAAAATAGAAGAGGTAGTCACCCACCAAGTGCTTTCTCCTTAAATACTGATGGCGAAGGACCAGGGGTTTAGCTACCAGCATCCAGGGCACACACAGTAACGCCACCACCACAAGGAAACACTGGAGGCCTTGCTGCAAAAGAAACAGGTCTCAGCTGATTGACATGCTCAAACACACACACAAAACCTAGCAAGGAAGCACTGAACAACCGGAACCCTGTATTTAATGCCTGCCTGCACGCCTCAGCTGACTGTGCACAGCATGAAACGTTGGTACTGGGTGACATTAGGGAATAAACCACAAGATTGTGCAGGGAATGAGGATTTGACAGATGCTGGACAGTGCTGGGAGGAAACGGCGCTAGCGTCTTAGCTAAGCTTAGAGGCATCACACTGCAGATGCAGGACAATATTCCTAATCACTTTCCACTATTAATCTGAATCCAAATGCTCTGGAGCCACAGCTGACATGCTCAGATGGATATAAATTCCTGGTACAGGGATTAGTTCTTCCTTCTTCAACATTACATAGTATTAGGCTCCAGAAGTGATGCCAAATTTCCTCCATCACAGAGGAAAAAAAACATTTCCTGCTCAATTTCACAATTATTATCAGATATGACTAATATTACAATTATAATCAACATCATGAAGCATTTCTGATCTTATTTAGCAAGAGCACCCACCTGCCCCTTATAAAGCATCTTATTACTGGTGTCACTATAGGAGAAGAGAAACATGTTGATAAAGTGTATTAAAAGGCTTGGGGCATCCTTGGAGGTGTGAGCATCATAGGCTGTCCATTTGTAGAAAATGAGAATAACGAGGTATCCAAAGAGTGACGACATGAAAATCATCTCTGGAATAAATCCCAGGTAGATGTTCAGTGGCTTCTTAAAATAGCTGGGGGGGGGGGGAAGAAAAATGGAGAGGTTAATGTTACATTTGGTCAGCATTAGGTATACGTAGGGCAAAAAGCTTTTATCATCTTTAGAACAACGCTGCAGTAACTGGGACTTAAACCCAGCAGAGACACGACATGCATCGTTCTGCATAGCCCCACAGGAACAACTGCGCTACTCCTGCAGCAGAGGCTGAAGTCTGATGGGCTCCTGCTGCTTAAGCTAACACATACCCAAAGAAGCCCCTCACCCCAATGAGGAAAACAGAGCAAAGCACTCACATGTGGTTGAGAAGACTCAGTGTGACACCAAAGAGCATGTGGATAATGCCAAGAATCACAGACATTTTCATCTTAAAGGAGTTGAGGAAGGCCAGTTTATTGCTGGCAATATTCCAAATCTGTGGAAAACAAGACGAGGTCAGCCCACCACCCACCAAAAGGACACCAGAGGAGGATGAAAACCTTCACTTTAAGCTAGGCACTATTAACCATCCAGGAAGCACTGGGCTGCAAGAGAAGGTTTCTTTTCAAGGTGTGTTTGTCACACAAATACCTTCTGGGGAAATGAGCAGCCAACCTCTCCTGCTGGGAACACTTACAGCAAGTGATCCACCAGCAGGGCAGGAATCAAACCCTGCTTGTTTTGATGGCAGGCAAAGGTTGCAGGAAAAATGGGGCTGTATCCTTGACAGGAAAGAAAATATTTATCCATTTCAATGAACAATGACACATGGTTCTGGTTTTCTGCACTTCCTGTGAATGTGGAACACACCGTGTCTTGTATCGAGCATTTTAAGCAGTGTTACTGATGTAAGTGGATATAAAATGAGATTACTCAAAAATTACAGTTCCAAGACTGACTGGAAAAGGTCAAAAAGTAACTTCATCAACTGATTTGCAAGTCTAACCAGTTCTGATTAAAACCCTGCAGGTCAGAGGGGGTGAGAAAGAAGCCTTTAATGGACCTGCAAAAGAGTCTCTCCATCCCGAATCCAGCATCTCAGTGGGAGCTGAATTAATGTGATCATTCAGGAGTGTTTCCAACACTGATTGCTAAGGGAATGGCTGAGCTGTGGATACAGTGAACCAGACAGGCACTTCTGCTGACACAGGGATGTTCTTTAAGGACAGCAAAGGAAGGAATGGCTCCTACCGGGTCAATGCCGAAGGGGTAGGGGCCACCGAACACCCCGGGAATGGCAGGGTTCAGCTGCAGCAGAGGAGTGGTCTCTAGCAAGGCATCTCTGTTTGGGTAGAAGTAGATCATACAAACATTAAGACAAGCAATACTGTCCTCCCTCTGTAAAAACTAACAGCGTTCTTCCCTTGTGAGAGCAGGGAATGTCTCAAACTGAGAGAACTTTCAGGTTCCTGCATGGTCCTAGAGATTTTCCTGAATGAATAATGAATCTGCTTCTTGACCTGTTGCTCAGTTAAGTCACAAGGAAGAAAGACGCAGGGGGCAGGAATGTCTACGAGAAAGGGACTACACTACATCTTCACAAGTTTTCTGGAAGAAAGCTGGTCTGAAACTCGATGGAGAGCACGTTCACACTCTCCTGCAGTGCTGCTAGAGACTGAGCTCAAGCTTGGTTTCCTGAGCACGGAGGACAATGGGGACAGATAAATCACTTGCTTATCACTGTCACTCTCTAGCTAGTTACCAACTGTTTACTCACGACCAGTTGCCTTTGGTGAACATGGGCCGGACACTCCATGATGAGCCAAAGAAATTCAGGGACTTGGAGAAACAGTCGTTGTAGATGAGGCCAGTGTAGGTGGAGAAGAGCCCCATCAGCAGGATGATGTATCGACCACTAAAAACCATGTTGAACATCTGGATACAAAAACAACCCAAAAAGGAACAAAGGAAGTCCATGAGAACAAGGAAGCTGCCTCATGACACAGTAAAATCAGTCAGTTGCAGGGCAAAAACACCACCACATGGACTTAAAGCCCAAAGTTGCTATTTCCCCATGGCAGGGATTAAGGGGGCAAGAGACAGCACTGCAGGAGAGAATCTGAACCCAGCGGCTGCAGAGGAGCGTGGCTGTGCACAGAGCAGCTGGGAGGAGCTGAAAAGGACAGACTGCACTGCACGTGCTGATGCAAACCCCCTCTGGCAGCACAGTTTGGGAGCAGACAGCACAGACCCTGTTCAGCTCTCTCAGTGCAGCTTAACTCGGGTTCACCTCCTGTCAGCTGAAGCCCTGAGTGAGCAGAACCCACCTGGATCAGCAAATTGGAAGAATCTTGGAGATCTACACATAAAGGAAGCAGGAGTTTTGCAGTGACTTGAACCCCTTTATGATCCAACCAAGCTTTGGGCGATCTGTTTACAAGAGCTTATCTACAGCACTTCCTTCAAACAATTGAAATCATTCCCTATAAATAGCTAAAAGGAAACCCAAAGGAACTCCCTACTCTTTGAAATTATGCCACTCACACTGTGGTCTACAGGCTTCCCAAATTCCAAGTGAAAGGAGTAATGGGCATTGTCAGCTGAAGGGGGAAGGATGGAGTAAACCAGCTACAATGCTGGTTTAAATGCAAAGCTCAGCACAAGTGGCCACTTTACCTCATTGTCACTCTTCTGTGAGAGAATCCGGCTTTCCCTAAGCACCATCCAAACAGCAATCAGAGTCATCAGGATTCCATGGCCAAAGTCTCCAAACATCACAGCAAACAGAAAGGGGAAGGTAATGATCGTATATGGTGCTGCAAGAAAAAAGAGGACACTCCTCATGTGCTGTACTTGGGAAAGCCCTGATTTAGCACAGCACAATCCAAGCCATTTAGCAATGTCATTCCCAAGCTTCTCCTCTATTAGGAGAAGCACTCTGGTAGGCATTTTCACACAGGGCAAACAATACAGAGAAACACCATAACTACAAAATTGAGAGAGAGGTCTTGCTCTTCCCCATGCCTGAATGTACCTGGATTTATTTCCCGATATGTCCCAATGCCGTACGCATCAACAATGTTTTGAAAGCCACAAGTAAACTTGTTAGTTTTGTTGTACGTTGGTGGGGTCTGATTGGTTTGCATCCTGTTTAGAATAGATGGGACAGTGGATCCACTGTGCTCCTGTTTGAACAAAGAGGAAGATTAGAAAACCCACCCTCTGAGCACTGGAAGAGAGAGCACACCACCACTTCCTTGTTAGCACTGGAAAACCACAAGCTTGCATGTCTGCAGTGTGCTTCCACCACGAGAAATGCACTTGAGCAGCTGAGGAAGGCTGCCAAGTTTCCACTGCTGTCCACTTAGTGTAGCAGGAGGAGCAGCACGTGTAGTAAGGATGGGCACTGTCTGATTAGGACAGACAAGAAAACTCATGCAAGAGTGAGCTTGGGTGTTTTAAACAGCGAATGAAAGGAGTTCAAGGCACCCAACTCATGTGTCTGAGCAGAGGGTGAGCTTGCTCATGTCCTGTAGCGTTCCTCTCAGTCAGTTCCACTATGGATCCAAAGAGCAGGACTGCAGCACAGCCAGGTTAAATGTACCAAAGACACAAACGTACAAAGCACAGAATGCCTCAGCATCACAGCATTCCCCTGAACTTACAGCTTCCCACCACATCCTTGCGACAAAGTTTAGCTCCAAGCCATGATTCCTGCACGTTAAACAAACTGTCCTCTGTGAGGACTGATTCCAACTGCCCCAAGGGATGGATCCCATTTGGAAGAATCAATCCCCTGCCGCGGATGCTGCAGTTGAGCAGCTACTCACAGTGCCTCTCCTGAGAGCAAACTGGATGGAATCGAGGTCAGCCACAGGGCACCAGACTTCAGCAATGAGGCACTTCTGCGTGACGTCGATGTTGCAGAGGTTCAGGGTGTGGTAGATGGCCTTCATCTTGCGCACTTTGATGAACCACACGCGGATGGTTTTGGCAGCCGCCTGCAGGACCCGCTGCCGATGATCCTCGGTTTGGTTCAGCACCTTTCACAGGCAAACGGGATGAAGATGAGGCCAAAGCATTGGCCAAAACTCAAAGCATCCAGACGTGCCCAGCAAAATGGGGCTGACCAAGCCCTACCCACCAGCAGACAATGAGCCCCCTCCCCATCCCATGCACAAAACAGCCTCATGCCCACAATATATGCTTTAGGCTCTGTATTAATACAATTCTGCTAAGAGGTTTACAGGCTTCTTTCCACGGTTACTTTCTGACTGCTTCCCTCCTGCAGCTCCAAGGTCAGTGGGTATTTCAAACAAGGAACTGTGCCGAGAGCACAGAGAACATTTTTCCCTCCACCCAGGTTAAGAGAGCAGAGTTCTACAAATGAGGTGCACGTTGCCTTAAGGAAACACACAGATTACAATGAGGGGGGTTTTTACTGAAGGGAAAAGGAGAAAGTGTTTTCTCCTGAGGCTGTTTCCCAACTGGAACATACCTAACTCAGGCCAAGTCAGATTTCCAGACTGGAAAGTCTTAGACCCAAGGGAAGGGGAGGACACAGGGCACATGCAGCTTTGAATCCTACTCATTAAATTGCTTCTGAGTTCTTGTCTACTTCAAAACTGTGAAAGAGCTGCACTCCACAACGCCAGCTGAAGGCAGTTTATGAAAGCAGCCCTCCAAATTCAGCCAGTTTTCCTTTTAGTTTCTGAACCCGTTTGTCTCAAATCCCTTAAATTTGTCTGCATTATAACCTCAGGCTGCTACACAAGAGATTAGTTGTAAAGCAGAAGCTCTTCAGTACAGCACAATGTGAGAATACAGACAGGCAGAAAAAGAGAAGAGCCACATTAATGTCAGCATTGTTATCTCAGCTTGGAAAGAAGGGTAAGTGCTCTCAGAGTTCTGGCAGATGAAGCAGGCAATCAGACAAGCATGCTTTCAGAGCTGGAAAACACGGTATCTCCTTACACATGCATACTCCTCTCTGCTCCCTGGTATGCAGTTCTCTGTCCATGCTGTACTTATACATGTGTATAATGAACTCAGCCCTCCAGAAACATCAACCCACTCCATCACCCGAACCCCTGACACGGAAAACAACCGAGCAGTCTCCAGACATCTGTCTTGCACTGCTGAGCTGCTGGACTCAAGCTACCTGGAGCTGAAATACAGTCATCTGATGATGCTCATGTTTTAATAGGATCCAAAGAAGTTTTCAACTAGATTATTAAAAAGAAAAAAGGGCATTGACCCCTTATTTTACCATCTGAAGATCATCAATTCTGGTATTGACACCAGAAGCCATTTCCTTCCGCTCCTGGGGTGTTTCTGGGCATGGGTAGAGGGAGGCACGGAATCTGAAAGACATGCAAGCCACCTTAGTAACAAAGATGGGAAGAGAGAGATCAGTCAGGGAAATAGCTGGCTGAGGCTGAACAAAGCAAGAAGCACCTTAAGAGAAGCTTCTGATCAGCAGAAACTGCCAAGCAGAGTTTCAGTCTTTAAATCAAGTGGATACAGGAGTGTGCTTTCAGCCAAAACAGAAGCTGGACACTTAAGAACACAGAAGTGGGAGAAAGCCCTCTGCTCCCTGTGGTAACAAGTGGCTCGAAGGCACTGTCACGCAGTCCATCAGCCACCCCAGCTCAGGGTGCTGCTATCATGCCAATGCAGCTGCTGCTACCCGTACTCACTGCTGGCCTGCCCCGTGAGACTATTGCATGCTCACAGCCCACTGGGACTGTCTGCAAGTTCACCACTTGAACCTCCTTGGTCTGAGGCATTCTCTAGCCAAACATTCAAGTGCTTTGAGCATGCCAGGCTCGGGGAGGGGCTGGTTTGACTGTAAAATAGGTTTTGGCTACTTATGGTACATTTTATTTGCTGTCAAAACCTTTACTCCTACAGTCACCATGAAATCAGGCGTTGAACAATTGCAGTATTAAGTCATGGCAATGTGTTTCAAGTATTTGAGAGAGCTGCCCAGATGGACAGCTTTCATACCCTTCACATATCTTCTTGACTCTGTTCTTCAGCTGGTCGCCTTGGAAGAAGATGATAAACACAGACTTGTGCACATAATCCCCCTAGAACAGCAGAAAGACCACAGTGTAAGAGCTCCAGAAATCAGCATTACAGCAAATGACAGCACAGTTCTACTTTCCCTGCCTCTGGATCCGTACACTCAGAGCTCCTATCTGCACAGTCAGTCAAGAATGGACCTTACAGCACTAGAACAGTCCCAAGGAAAGCCATTTTCTTAGCCTCAGAGTGGAATACCCCTACTGTCACTGATACCCTGGAGTCTCCATCATCAATTCTGTATAATACACAGAACATAGAACATGCATCAGCTCTTCCTGCAGGCAGCTCACCTCGGAACAGCACAAAAAGCTAAAGAGTGAATGAAAAGGAGACCAAGAGGAGTTTAACAGCTCTGCCTCTCCAGGGAGGCCAAGGGCACATTCCTCACAGAGCTGCTCTGGAGTGGGTGGCCAGGTCCCCTTCCTGCGTTTGTTGATAAGTTATTGTTCTACCTTACTTAGGAAATTCGAACATCGTGTTTCAGGAATAACTACATTAGGTGTAACCTCGACTTGAGGAAGTGTTGCACAATAAGAACAAAGTCTCTCCTGGTAGACAGATAATTCACCAGGTCAACTACCAGCAGTCGGTGGGACAGGAGCAGGATCCGCCTTCCCTGAGCAGCAAAGAGGCAGTTACTGGGTTTCAACTCTGCCCTGTTCCAGTGCAGCCTTTCTTTTTAGCAGTTAAGAGCAACAGTACCCAAAGTTTGGGCACTCTTTGGGCTCAAGTTTGGGCAAAGAAGGACACCAAATGTAAACCCAGGCCCAATGACAATGCCTACTATTTGTATCTGTAAGAAAGCCAGCAAACCTCAGGTGGATGTTTAAATTATTGACTAGCACATTAAGAAAAAGACAATGGGTCCAAGCTCAGGGGAAATGAGCCACAGATGTTACAGACTGCTCCTGTCCCTAAGAGCCTCTGTCAAGGAGGATTAGTACCTATTCAGATAGCACACGTGAGTTGCTGCCTGGGCCAGAGAAGTAAACGTGCCCTCCTGCAGTCCAGAGTTGGAGTTGTTCTTCCCTCTTTCAACAGCATTCACCACCACCCTGCTATTTTTGTTTTAATAAAGCATTAGTCACTAAAGCCTCAGAGGCTGTGAAGAGGTGCTGGAAAGGAGCACAACCCAAACATCTGCCTGCATGGAGCTCGCTGAAGGCCAGAGGCTTGGATGGATAGATCCGAGACCCCTACGCGTATCTGAGGCTTCTGCTGCTGTAAACAGGAGTTCCTTTTACCGTCACAGGGTCCTCCAGGGGGTTTTCAATCTCTGCCTGGCGCAGGAACACGTTCCCTCGGCACACTCGCCACAGCATGCGCTCGAAGGTGGGGATCCGCTCCCGGTTGATCACACCGGCCACAAACCTGTCCAGGGCACAGCAGAAAGATGAAGTTCTGCACCTACGGGGGAATCACAGCCTAACACCCAAAGCACTGAGGGCAGCTGAAGCTCAGCATCACACTGAAAGCAACTGAAATCTTGCTTTAAAATGGGTTTTTGAAGCAAAATGGCAGGTCCTCTAAGTACAGAGAGATAAAACTACAACTGCTGCACTATAGCACAAGCTATGCCTTCTAACAGAATCAAATAGTCTAATAAAGGAAATTATACATCACTGGTTAAAGGAGAAATAAATGCATTTACACACACAGTTTCTATGCCTGTTAGTCTTCATCTCAACAGGATCCTGATATGTACGTGTTCATACGGGTGCATATGCTATACATGGCAAGGATTATAGCAGCCATAGCTGCCACTGACTATGCACTGGGCATATGCTTCAGAAGACCCCAGTGGTTCAAACCCCTGTATCTGGATAAACAATTACACACATGCAAAGACACCCTGGAAGGAGCTGATAAAGAGGATACAGAACTACCCAGCTTCTCAGAGTACTGGGTGCTCAGAGGAGTTGTAAGTTTCACCAAAGCTGTGAGCGCTCAGAACGTCTGTAAAGGCACCAGAACAGATTTACAGGGAACAAACAAGTACAGGGGCTTTGTGCAGGGAGAAATGTGTGAAGCACAAGTAGGAGCTGGGAAGTCAATGGGCACAGGACAAGAACAGAGACCAAGAGCTGGGTTTAGATCAGCCTTCATCTGCTTGATATGCCAGTCTGGAAAGTTCCACAACTGCACACAAATGGTTGCAGATTCTAGAGGCTGAACCCCAGGGATCCTAAAGCCAGCTAAAAGGGAGCCCAAGCTGCCATTACCCAAGTCGTAGCGGGGCACCTCTTCCCATCTCGCTTGGTTCCAGGAGCGAAGAGGATTCTTCCAACAGGTCTGGATCCGCCATCTGCTGATGATGCAATTCAGCCTGAATTCACAAATCAATTAATATCTAATGAAACTGGTTAGTGGCATGCAGGGCACGAGGAACCAGCAGAGAGAGTGGGGAGACAAGAAAAGAAGAATGAACAGAAGACAGCAGAAAGAGGAAGGAGATGATAGAAAATACAGCAAGAATCACACGAGCAAGGAATAAAACAGGAGGAAAAGTGGAATGGCTCAGCAAAGCTTCCGTACAAGAGAAGTTTAAAGACTGCTGCAGCTGAACAGAGGCTGTGGGATACACAAGTCTGAAGAAAGGCAGAAATCAATCTGATTTATCAAGTTTATGTTCCCAAGAACCATTTTTTAATGGCACAAACCAGAGTGAGACACTACACCTCATCTTTCCATCTCTTAAATGGAGAAAAACGTGAAGGTAGATGCTGATTCCCTCCTTGGGCATCTTCTACATATTAATAAAGATAAAAAAGGTGTTTCTAAGAGGTGCCTGGGAAATTCTGCCCACATATAAAGAGCCTGGAAGCCTGGTCCTACACTAGAGAAAGATGCTCGGGTCTTCCAGAGATGGCTCAACCCACCTCGAGATCCCCTGCAGCTGCCCAAGGCTGTGACCCTACAACCTGATGTGAGACCTGTGTATCCAACACATCAGCCATGCCCCGGAGCAGAGGCAATACCTCATCCAGTTGGGAATTACATGACGGGAGTCTGATTGATTCCATCATACTCGCCACATCAGCGTACATAGAGGGTCAGAATCAGGAACAAAACCTGGAAGTACTGCATGGTAATTTTCTTTGCTGTCTTCACAAAGGTCTCCCTCCAGGAAAAACACAACACTTCCAGCTTAAAAACACGCTTATTGATTAAATCTTTTCATTCTTCAAGTTATTTATCCTTATTCACCCTATGTACTATTGCAAACACACCAGGTGCATTGCTTAGGGCATTCTGACAAAGATGCTCATTTTCTGACTAGGCAGGCATTAAAACAGGTGGCAGTTTTATCCTGTCCTTCACTGGAACTGATTTGCAGGTCAAAATTCTTGGGAATATAGCTTGTATGTGTCAGCAAGCCAAGTCAGGATGGATGCTCAAACCACATCCTCTTGTGCCGCACCTTCACACATGATTCAAGCCCACATCATCGTTATTTCTGCCTCTGCAGCTTATATAATGGAATGATGGAAATTACAGTTCCCTAGCACAAACAGAGGCCAAAGTCTACCCTCTGGGGTACACACGAGGTCTCCCTACAAGGGAACTCGCTAAAATACACTTGAAGGTAGAGTTTGACCCTAGAACACGTAAAATGCACGCACAGATTCAGTGCAGCCTTGCAAAAGCCTATAGCAAGTTGAGTGACACAGTCAAAGCTGCTTTGTGCAACAGTTACATCATCATTTCAGTGGAAAGAAGAACCAACCCTCTACATTTTACTTGCTCATCAAATTAATGTATTTGCCATAGACAAGGCTTAGCAAGGCTGACATTGAAGGCAGCTCAGCTGCTTGCGCCCATGCTCGCTCTAACTCACAAATGTTACACAAGGAAGGGAGCCCGTAATTGAGTTTGGAAAGCCAACATGAAGTACTTCTGATGCTTTCAACTTCAAGGTAACTTCGGGCAACACCAAAAACTGAATGAGAATTTTGCTTCCCAGAGAACATAACCAAAAGAAGAAAGTTTGGTACCCACACCCCAAGCAAACATACCGCTGCTTGTCGGGTACCTAGATTTCACGATGCTGAAAACCAGTAAGATACAGCTGTAAGAGGCTTGTATTGTATTTATCACTAGTCAAGATCTCAACCAGTTTTACCAAACAAGAACTTTCTTACAAAAGGGCAATTTGCATAATGAACCCCTATGACCCTCCATCACTTCAGGTCATCTCTCAATGACTTAGATTTGATGATCACCCCCTTTCTGCAAAGCAAGTGCCACAGCAACATCAGCTCTGGTTCTGGAAGGACAACTAAAGCAGTGTTCCAAGGTTTAACAGAAACCAAAGCCCAAGAGACTGTGTGGAAATGAAAGAGCTCTACAGCTACAAGGCAGAGAAACGAGACTCCAGGAAATTTGTTTTGAATAAGAGTTTTCACCAGCGGCGAGTGAAATATCAGAGTGATTGTGAATAAGTGATTCTTACATCAGGTAGTTCTGGATAAGAGAAACCCAAGCATTTCCATGCCAGTAATTAGTAAGCAAACCTTTCATTAATAAACACTTTCAATTGCTTTCTGTTCACTCAGATCAGAACCTTTATCTTGATCAGCATCTTTAATCTCATGGCCTGAAAACCAGGTTAATCCTTCCCCTTCCTGATCACAGTCCTGCTCTGGCTCCCTGCACTCTGCCATACAATTCAAGCCCCTCCCAATGCACAAACAGAATGGAATCCAATTTTCACACAAACTAAAAGGGAATCATTTCACCATCTACTTATTAACCCAGAGCCCAGACAGAAACGACAGATGCAAAGCAAACAGAAACAAAGCAGGTGGTGAGAAGAGTCAGAGGAGAGAGAGATGGGGAACTGCATGCCATTAACCATTACTTTTCCAGTCTTCTTTTACGCTCACACTCTAGGCAAAGCTTTCAGAGAAATCTCTCCAGCTCATACTGGTCTTCACAAGCAAAGACAAGAAGACTGAGAAAAGGAGCATAATCATCAACATGGTACGTTGAAACAAGAAATGGCTGCAAGGTCCTGTGAGGAACAAGCCACTCTCCCCCCAGCGCACCACCTCCAGAGAGCAAATGCCCAGACCTAAATCATTTGGATTGTGAAGCCATTTCTTGTGCAACTTACTACTGTGAATAACAATCTTAATTACTAGTCATTGAAGTCTTCAAGTGTTGAAGGTAGTGTGCAAACGACAGCATGAAGAAACAAAAGGGTTCATGCTCAGGATAACAAGATGTTAAGGTCGCTTTCACACTCAGCAGTGCATTTATGGCTGTGGTTTGGTTTATTATTACAGAAACCAGTTATCAACAGGAGCAGGAACCCATCAAAACGTCCTGTGGTCAGTTCACTGGAGTGTGATCTCAGTTCCCTTTGCGGGTGACCTGATAGAGACTGATCAGAAGATGGATTTGGGTCTCAATTCAGTGTGAGCACACTGCACTGGAAGAACAGCAGTGGGCAGCTCCCACCAGAGGACAGGAACTACCTGCCCTCAGGTAGCACAGGCTGGCAGCAGCACCTAACACAGCCAAGTGCCAGATGATCAGCTTAACGCTGTTTGTCCAAGGAGACTTTTGTAAATGAACGTTCAACACTCGAAGACATTTATCTGGTACTGAAACCAACCCCAGGACCAATCATCCCCTCACACCGGCAGCAGCATCTCTGTCAACACTTGTGCTGGCATGGGAACAACCTGAATGCCTGAACAGGCAGCACCCCGTGCCAAAACCCCAAACCCCAACCATTAGCTAAAGAGGCTGAAGCTTGCAGGAGCCCAGCTCTACCTGATCACAACCTTCGTATATACCAGAAGTCAAATGCAGTAAGAACTCTTTGATCGAATCCTTGGATTAGATGAAACAGGACATATATTCAGCTAAAATGTGTCCTTAAAAACATCAGGCAACTCTTTGAGAAGATTCCCTGGCCTCTGAGATACTTCAGCTTTACTACGAAGGATTATGCCTTCTCCCATGTGGGTATCATGAATGACATCAGAGAAGCTCTTCTCAGGCCCACTGAAGGAGCTGCCAGTTTCTGGCCCAGCTGCTGTCTGAGAAAGTGTTGATGACTTTAAATTGCAGCTTTGATCCAGAATTTACCTCCAAGAACCTCAGGGTTTGATCAAAGGCTCAATTAAATAATCAGTTACTTCAGGGGACTTTGTATTACTGATTTAAATGTAATCTCACATAACATTCCAACAGCTGAAGAGAAATGAAGCTTGATTGCAATTCCCCTGTGGGAGTTAGGCAAGACTGTTCACCTGCCTGTGTACCAAAGAACTTACCCACTGCAGAACAGGCTCAACTGTAGCACCAAGGCTTTGGTCTGCTGATGTGCTTTAAAGACTACCAACACCTTTGTGACTTTAAACAGTTCTGAGATAAACCATTGCTTAACTAAAACAACCCCAAAGCAACAGCATAAGGTAAACCATGGGTAGCTGCATGTACTGCATGGAGCACGGAAAACCATTTGAGCAGCTATCCTGCAGCACAAGAATGACTCTGCTGTCCAAAGCAGCAACTAAAGGATATCTGAGACTAAAACTGGTGACTTGTGGTGGAAGAGGCAGCTCCCCGGGTGTCAGCCCCCATATTCTGACCTCATCAAAGAACTGCTGAGTTTTACGCAGGATGAATTTTAACTCTGTCAGCTCCAAGAAGTTTCTCTTCAGCGCTTCCTGGTTCGTGTTGATTTCTTTAAGTTCATTTTCAATTTTCTCAAAGTTTGCCTGCAAGATGCGAAAAGGACAAGGAAAAATGGGATTAAAGCAATTCCACACCCAAGTGCTCTTAGGTCTGTTAAAACAAGGAAGCAGGAAGGATGCTCCATGTCCCCATGTGATTGCAGGGTGGCTCCAGCCCACCATGAGACACAGCTCCAGGTCTGGGACATTCTCTGCAGGCTTTTATAGACTGTTAATGCATACTTTTATAGGCTCGATTAACACAGTCTTCTTCACATCACTAAAAACCCTTATAAACCTTAGAATGCCCCACTGTAAACCCTGCAATTCCCGCAGTTGTGCATTCATTGAAGTGGGTGAAATGCCTTTTAAGTCCTTTCACGTCTCATTGAATTTGGGCAAATACACAAGCAAACAATGCCTGTGACTAAAGCTCAGCCTGGTGTGAGCTGGCAGAGCTCACACTGCAGGTGGCAGCTGGGGACAATGGTTAATGCACCTTTGCCACTAAATTCATTGGGTTTTAATGATGGAAATGGTTCCCGTCTTCATCTAGAACCAAATACTAGAGTGTTAACACACATCCTCACCTCCAAGTCGATCATGTCACGTGGAAAAGGCACCTCTGGGTTTTCACCAGTGTCCATGATAGGAATATTTGCTTTTTTAATCTCCTTCTCAACAAACCCTGGAGAGACAAGCATTGTTAGTGTTAACTAAAGAGACACTTCAATGTCAAACTGTCACTGCAGCCACCACTCAGCCCCAGCAGTGGCTGGGAATTCTTTCACCTCCTATTCCAAGATGTCTTACTGGGTTAAGGAACAGACTGCTCAGGGAAGCTGTGGCTGCCCCATCCCTGGCAGTGTTCAAGGCCAGGTTGGACACAGGGGCTTGGAGCAAGCTGCTCAGTGGAAGGCATCCCTGCCTGTGACAGGGGTTGGAACTGGATGGGCTTTAAGGTCCCTTCCAACACAAACCATCTATGATGCTATGAATGTCTTTCACATCAGAAATGAGTCCTGGAGGTGGTTTGACCGGCTGGTGCATGGCAGCCTCCACCCATCCGCTCAGCACTCTGCTGCCTGATGCTGCCTTGCAGGGTTTTAACCTCAGTGCCTGCTTCTGCCGGGGAAGCGCAGAGTAGAGCCCTATGGAAGACACGTACGGAGCTTTCGGTCCATCTCCTCACACCTCCTGACTTCATTGACGAACTTGCGCTGGAACACGTTCACGTCTGGGTTCAGCTGTGGAGAGAAACGCGTTTGCACCGCTCAGCCGCGGGGCCCGGGGCTCGGTCCCGCGGGGCCCGGTCCCGCCGGTACTCACATCGCGGAACTGGACCTTGCCCAGCTCGCCCAGCTCGCTGACACAGCAGTATGCGGCCTCAGACTGCAGGAAAAGCTGGGCCAGGGTCATCTCCTCGCTGCGGAACAGCTCCCCCATGGCGGCGCTGGTCCCGCCGCGGCGCCTGAGGAGAACGGGGGTGAGAACCGGGGTGAGAACGGGGGTGAGAACGGGGGTGAGAACCGGGCCGGAGCCACCCCGCCGCGGTGCCCCCTGTTACCGCCCCGGCGCCCCCCGTTACCGCCCGCTGCTCCCTGTTACCGCCCCAGTGCCCCCCGTTACTCCTCAGTGTCCCTCGTTACCGCCCGTTCCCCCCGGTGCTCCCCGTTACCGCCCGTTCCCCCCGGTGCTCCCCGTTACCGCCCACTGCCCCCCGGTGTCCCCCGTTACCGGCCGCAGTCCCCCGCTCCGCCTGACCCGCCGCGGCTCCCGTCCCTGACGTCACCGCGCACGCTGAGCGGTATCACGCGGGCTCGTCTCCTAGCGACGGCGCGCCCCGGTTGAGCCCCGCAGCGGAAGTGATGTCACAGGGCGGGCGGAGCCGCCGCGCCCGCTGAGCTGATTACGTCAGCGGTGACGTCATGACGCGGGTCGCGGGGCTGGAGCGGCTCTTGAAGGGGTTCGGTGGTGGCCATGGAGGGGGCGGCGCCGGGGGCTGCTCCGGCCCGGGCATGGCGCGGGGCACGGGGCGGGAGCGCCCCGCTCCGAGGAAGGGCCGGGGCAGCCCCGAGCTCCCGTTCAGCCCGAGCCGGGCTGCGTTCCGTGCGCGCGGGGTGCGCCCTGCGCATGGCTGCTGCTGCGCTGCATCACTGGGATCCGGGCCGTGTCTGAGGGGGAGCCGGAGATGCAGCCGGGTCCACCGAGCAGCGGGACACTGCTGGAAGGGGTCCCAGCGCCCCGCTGCCCGGGCCAGCGGCTCCCGGGGGGGAGCTGCCGGTTGCCGCCTCTTGGCCTCTCCTGGTGCGGAAATGAAGGGTCCTCACATAGAAAATTACTCGTGGTGGTTCAGGTCGGGGGTGAGCGCTGCACACACAGCAGCACTGAGAGCAGCGCATCGCCTCTGCTGCTGCACACACAGCAGCACTGAGAGCAGCGCATCACCTCTGCTGCTGCACACACAGCAGCACTGAGAGCAGCACTGAGGGCAGAACATCACCTCTGCTGCTGCACACACAGCATCACTGAGGGCAGCGCATCACCTCTCCTGCTGCACACACAGCAGCACTGAGAGCAGCACATCCCCTCTGCTGAGGCACACATAGCAGCACTGAGAGCAGTGCATCGCCTCTCCTGCTGCACACACAGCAGCACTGAGGGCAGCACATAGCCTGTCCTGCTGCACACAGCATCACTGAGGGCAGCGCATCACCTCTCCTGCTGCCCGGCATCACTGAGAGCAGCACGTCGCCTCTGCTGCTGTGCATCAGGCACAAACACCCATCCCTGCTCTGCTGTTGGACTGATTCTGTCCAGAGTGACCTACGCAGTCTGATTCCCAAATGGGGCAGCAGAGCCTGCGCTGAAATCCCACATGGAATAGATGGCAGATCTAGAAACAGAGCGCTGCTCTGCCTGCTGCCCTGTGCACAGAAAATTCCAGCAGATAGCTGTGGAAATCTGCTCTGAGGCAGATACTCCCAGGGAGAACCGCAGAGCCTCAGCGCTGTCTCACTGGAGTGAGGGGGTTTTTTCATGGCACTGACTCATCAGCAGCAAACACTGGAAAGAAATGCTCAGGAAAAGAAAAGGGTCCCTGCAGGAAAAAACAGGGTGTAGGAAAACAACCTATTTTTAATACATGACATAATGGCCATTGTGGAGGTCCGGCAGCAGCACTGACTGATGCACAGGGACAGCAGATCTGGCCCAGCGCTGCAGCGCGGGCACAGCAGCAAAGCAAAGCTATCACATGGTGGGGAGAGCACAGGGCAGGGAAAGCGCTGACTGTGGGGAGCATTCAGCAGTGAACAATGGCGCTGTACATCTGCTGGTGTCCCGTGGGTTTCCCAGCCTGGGCCTGGGATGAAGTGTGTTGCAGGGCATTTGCGGGGTTGATCCCTGCGGAGGCAGGATGTGCTGTGCATGAATCACCGTTGCAGGGCTGCAGGAGGAGAGGGAGGCGCTGCCTTCCCGGTCTGCCCATAGCCACTCGCAGGATCTGAATTCTCCTTGGCGTTCCTGTGCGTGCTCTTGGGGGGCTGCCGTTGGCAGCCCCCGGTGGCACCTCCCTGTTGTGTTCTAAGGCAGGAAGCTGATGGTGGCTTCACCAGGTGCCAAGTGCCAACACTACACGAGGCTCTGAACTGCTTTGTGCCAATACTGAGGTTAAAAGTTAGCAAAATAAGGATAATATCTCCCCCGTGGTTTCCAAAGCAATACATATGCGAGTGAGTTCTGAAACAGGGGGGTTTACCCATAAAGCCTTAGTTAACGCAGTGATTCGGGCACTGCCTGCAGTGCACTGCAGCATGGAGTGTGCAGAAGCATGTCCTGCTTTTCAAAGCCTCACCTAGGTTTGTCAGTGGATGAAGGATGGCAGAGCCGAGGGAGCTGCACTGAGGTGGGGGTTCCCTGCAGGAGTGAATCCTCCTGCGCTCCGTGTTAAACCTGCCTAGAGGTTTGTACCCCGTTGACATTCACACCCATGGGAGCCTGCATGTGTATGAAGTTAACGCTGTAACTACTGAATCCAAATGGAAGCGTTTCTTTCAAGTATTGACCTCAGGCTCTCGTAGTGCTGGAAAACAAACCCAGCCCCTGAGTACTGGCACAGGAGGTGAATTTTCCCGCTGAACTTGAGCGCGTGCAGTTGTTTGAAGCAGCCTTCCCTTAATGCACGCAGCTGTGCCCAGATGGGGGACTGCTTCTTTCCAGCAGCTTCCTGAGCATTGACTCGAGGCTTTGTGTTTTTCCTCTCGTTGCTTTAGGCTCGTGGTGCAGAGGAGGCGGTTGTAGTTTCAGAGCTTTGCATTCCTGGCTGGGCTGTGCCTGTGTTTGCATGCAGAGCCATCGCCTCCCCTCCAACTATTTTAGTCATTTCAGAAAGGGTGGGTCAGAGGCATTTGGCAGCGGGTCCTTTGCTGAGGTGGAGTCAGCCAATGACCTGCAGGCTCGGAGACTTTAGCAGGGCAGTTTGGCTGGAGGGCTCTGCGGGGCTGTGCCATTTGCAGTGCAGCACAGACATCCCCACGCTGCGCTCCCCATTCCTGGCGCAGCTCCCAGCGCGGGGTTTAGCTGAGGCTCGGGTTTAGCTTTCCCTCCTCTCTGTCCCTGCAGTGACAGCTTCCCGGGCTCTGCTCGCCAGGACTCCTGAGCCGTCATGGAGGAGACTACTCTGCAAATCATCGAACCCCCGACTGTCTCTGAGGCCTCAGAGGAGCCCGTGCCCGAAGAACCCATCAAACCAGACCAGATCAACGGCGTGATGGTGCTGACCCTTCTGGACAAGATCATTGGAGCGGTGGATCAGATCCAGCTGACCCAAACGCAGCTGGAGGAGCGACAGCAAGACATGGATAGCGCCGTGACCAGCATCCAGGGCGAGCTAACCAAGCTGACGAAGGCTCACACCACCACCAGCAACACCGTGAACAAGATGCTGGAAAAGGTGCGCAAGGTGAGCGTGAACGTGAAGACGGTCCGGCAGAACCTGGAGAAACAAGCGGGGCAGATAAAGAAGCTGGAGGCCAATGAAGCAGAGCTCCTGAAACGCAGGAACTTCAAAGTCATGATCTACCAGGTAAGGAGCTATTTGACACGCGCTTTGCGTCCTCTTGGTGGGGGTTCTCTTTGTGGAGGGGTCTGTCACGCTGTATGGTCGGTCCATGGCTCTCCGCTCGCTGCCTGGCAGCCCAAAGTGAGCAGCAGCACTCTCTCATTCATGAGTTAATATTGCCTGCGTGTTGAAGACAAGGTTTGGTAGAGCTGCTGCATATAAGAGGAGTTCTAATGAAGACAGCGAGGACTGCCCTAAGCACCCATTGCAATGGAGCAGAAATACCAAAATCACCTGATTTTACTGCTTAGCTAAAACTGAACAAGAATGCGCTGGGTTCAGGAAGGGGTCTTGTAAATCCATGTGCCACTGTCTTCTCTACTGAGAGACAACGTGTATGGCTGCATGGAGAGTGATAATGTTTCACATTTGGGACATGCCTCTGGTAACATACAGACAGTAACGGCAGCATCAGGGTGAAATGCACTGACTGGGACAGGCAGAGACATTGGAGGGAAAGCAGAGCAGCTCCTTGAGCTCCAGTGCTCGGGTCTGCCCTTGTGTTGTACAGACTCCCACGTTCTTCTTCCTGCAAGCTGGAAGTGTTGAATGTTTGAGTTGACTGGTGTCGGGAAGAGCTGTGGTTTGTTTCATGTTCCCCCTGTGCTAAGTCTTGGAACTTAATATTAAACAAGAAGAAAGGGAGGAGAATGTTCCTGTCAGTTCCTGGCTGGAGTTATCGGAGCAAACTCTTATATTGGACCATGGAAAAGAAGTGAATGAAATAGTTAATGATTCAGTTAGAAGCCTCTGGGTTAATAATAGACAGCGCCAGGGACAAAGAAAGAAGCATCAAGTGCTCATCATGGGAAGAGAGAGAAGAAAAAAGGGGGGGAAAAAGGGGGAATGCTTCTTATCCCAGGGTTTGAAGGGAGAGCTGAGCGTAATAGGCTCAGGAATCTACCAAGTCCAGGGGCCTGCATAACTCTGATTCAGAGCTTAAGCATTTGTAGTTTTATCATGCCCCAAAAGCTGCAATGCTCGAGCCTATTCCAACTGTGCAGCAACTTCACCAGTAGAGATATCGATTTATTACAAGTTATTTGTGTCAGGCTTTCGGGGGAGGCTGGATCTACCCATGGAGAAACCAAACGGAACTCTAAATGTACCACAGAAGCAACAGCCAATGCGAAATGAGAAGAGCGAGGGGAATTGTTTAAACAGAACATTCCGGGTGGCTTTACGGAAATAGGTAGGAAGTTGGCAAGCTCCTGGGGCCTTTGGGAGCTGCTCCTTTGGCTTTGCTGTTGCTTAGGAATATTGAGTGGAGTTTGCCTTTAATATAAAGAGGCTATCCTGCTTCTGAAGGAAATGAGGTCCAAACAGCCTCTGAGTGCTTCAGTTGACAAGGGAGGACAGGGGTCTTATGAATCATGGAGCTATTGGGGAGTAAAAAGCAGTGATTTGTAATTCAGAGCAATTTCCCAGCAGGGAATTGAGTGTGATTTGACTGTGAGGCCACAGAGCCCGAGTGAGAAATTCCCCAGGTTTGCTTCATGTCAAATGGAGCCTCTTGCTCCCTATGGCAGTGCCCCCCCTCTGCGGGCAGACAGGGCAGGCCTGGCCACAGAGGGTGAGGATCCCATCTGGGGGGACCTAAGCTGTGGTCGGCCCTGCTCAGGCAAACAAAGGTCTCTCTTGGGGGAGAAACTCTTGGGTTATCTCTTCATGTGGTGTTTAAACTGGACAACAAGCTCTGGGATGGGCTTTGGGTGTTTGAACACTAGGAAGAAATAGGCAATACCAACATGAATGTGCCTGAGTACCAAATGCTGCTCTGGATCATGGTGCTGCACAGAGACTGTACAACAGGATGGGGTGGCCAGGCCAGGCCTGGGCACAGGCAACCTCCCAGAAAAAAGGGGATGGTTTTGCAGTGCTGCTCTTCCCTGCATACAATGGAAATGTAGTGCTGGTCAACAGGGGAAGTTTCTGAATGATACCAATGTACCGTGTGTCTCAGAGCTGTTGTCATGATTGGTTCTGCTGTGGAGCAGGGTTGTTTAATAGCTGCATTACTCTGTAGATAAATGTCATCAAAACATCACCACGGCATTTTCAGTGTACAGAACCTGGAATTGTGTGGCTTGGTGTAAGGGAAAATAGTCTGTCCTATGCAGGAGGCTCTCTTCTTTGTGGAGACCTCTTATTCCAAAGAAGTTCTTACCCATTGAGGGGGATCTGGGACCTTTTGTTATTAAACACTTGGGGGGATCTGGGAAGTTTTGGTTTGGCTTCAGGGGGTTGGTTTGCTTGACTTTGTCCTGGGAGGGACGGGGGGGTTGGAGTTTGTGTCTCACTGGGGTTTTGGAGCTGTCACTCTGCACCGATCCCTGGCACAGGCAGGCAGTGGGAAGCACACAGCGGATGTGCAGAGCAGCCGGTCACAGCTCTGTGTCCTGAATATTCCAGCACTGGAAGGGATTCAGTTCCAGGCACAGCAGTCACGAGAGTGGCACTACCTGGGCTTGTGCAAACCCGATAACAATAAAACCCTGCAGAAAGAGGTGCTGGGTTTGTGTGTACATTCCAGAGGCTGATGTTCAGCTGCTTTGCCAGTACTGATCAACGCTGTTTGTTGCTGTTGATTCCCACCTCACTGCCCGTGTCCTAACGTCTTTCTGTGCTTCAGTATTAATAATCATGACATGAAAAATGCTGTAGCAAGAGTCCACAAACCTGAAGCTGTGACAGGCTCCACCCTGGGGGGTTAATGAGGAAAAGTCTCTGAGTTCTGTGTCTATGGTTTAAACCAAATCTAAACTCACACAATAACCCTTTTCTAATTCAGTGTTTCACTTCTCAAGACCCACCTACCAAGGTTTGTGTTGGGGACTTTGCTATGGTGCAATTCGTTCTGCGGTGGTGAGCAACTGCTTACTACTTTCTAACTCAGAACAAGCTGCCCTTGGAAAACTGTCATTAACTTGCCCCTGCAATTGCACTTCCAGTTGCTATGGCTAAAAATGCAAAGATTTATTGGGCTGTTCGGAGAACAAGAGATCAAATCACCTGAAGAGACATAAAGTATCACTTAAAGCCAGGAGGGGCTGTTTCCAAGCAAGACAGCCAGGTCAAACAGTTGGCATGCTCTGTGGGATGGAGTGTCATCGCTCCTGTGCTATGGAGGGTTAAAGGGAGGTGGAGGTAAAGCAGCTCTCCGCTGGTTGTAGGGGTTTGGTTATTGTCTCAGCATCGAGGTAGTTACAGATGGACTGTTTCAGGAGTGCAAATAGGATGGTTTGGCGCCTTGGGGGATGAGGTGAAAGTTGTGTTTTGCTGATGGATGAGGAGGAACTGAAATCAGGTTGTGTTTGGGGACTGCTGTGCAGCCGGGACTCTGCTGGGCTGGGGGAAAGCAGGGACTGAAACCGCATCCACTGGGGCAACTGAGGAGCAGGCATTAACCCAGCCCTGTACCCACAGCCCCGTGGCTGCCTGTGCTGCTCGCTTGCTCCCTCTCACAGACACTGGTACCTGATGTTGTCAGGAGCTGGTCTGATTTCTGCCAATGGAAGGGTTTCTGTATTGATGGAACATAGGGAATTCAATCAGTTCTGGAGAATTACATGTGAAAAAGCCCCCCCCCCCCCGCCTCCCTCCCCCCAATGATCCCCTCTTTCTCTCTGAAAGACTTGCCTACCAAAAGCAAAGGGGACAGGCTTTTGGCAGACTTTTTGTTCTCTATCCATACCCAGAACTTGCCCTCCTGAGGAATCTGCTGTCAGATGGCTGCGTGCAGGCGTTAGCAGCCTCAGTGCTTCCTTTGTGTGTGTGTCCCAGGCTCTCGGCCTCCAGGGAAATCAGGACACCAGCAAATGTGTTGAGAGTGGCTGCTAATAGAAACAAACTGGAGCAGGGCCAGAGGAGGCCACGAGGATGATCAGGGGCTGAGCACCTCCTGTATGGAGCCAGGCTGAGAACACTGGGGCTGTTCAGCCTGGAGAAGAGAAGCTGCATGGAGATCTCAGAGCAGCCTTCCAGTGTCTGAAGGGGGCTACAGGGATGCTGCGGAGGGACTCTTCGTCAGGGACTGCAGTGATAGGACCAGGGGAAATAGGTTTACACTTGAACAGGGAAGTTCAGGTTAGATATAAGGAGGAAGTTCTTTACTGTGAGGGTGCTGAGGCACTGGCACAGGGTGCCCAGAGAAGATGTGGCTGCCCCATCCCTGGCAGTGCTCAAGGCCAGGTTGGACGCAGCCTTGGAAGATGTGGTCTGGGGTGAGGCATCCCTGCCCATGGCAGGGGGTTAGAACTGGATGCTCTTAAGGTCCTTTCCAACCCAACCCATTCTATGATTCTATGACTTCATCCCAAAACTCCTGCTTCTAGGAGACAAGAATGTGCGGCCAGTTACTGCAGCTCAGGATGAGATAACAGATGTCCCATGCATGAAGCTGCTGCTCTGAAGCCAGACACGTGCCACACTCAGCTGTGCAATGGCACATAGCAGCTCTCACCAGAACACGGCATTATTCCTCCAAACGCTTTCTGACAACGAAGCTTATTCCAGCAGATGCCAAAGGCCTGGATTCTGGATTTCTTACAGGCAGCCGAACGCTTGCAGCACCCGGCACACACATCCAGGAGGGAATTCCTGAAGTCCCTCATTTGGGCACTGGGTTCAAGGCAGGTCTGCCTGGGATGGATGGTGGTGGTTATTGGAAGGAGCAGCCTGCGGCCAGGGCTGCTCCATGCTGTCGAGCTGGGGCTCCCATGGCTCTACAGGGGATGGCAGTGGCCACCCGGAGCCTGGTGGGACATGGAGCTCCTCCGGGAAGGGCCGGGTGGGTACGGGAGCGGCTGGAACGTGAACCTCAGCTGCACAATGTGGAGGGTAGGTAGGGCTGGGAGTATAAATAGCACAGTTTGGCTTTTGTGCTTTGAGGGGGCCTTATACGGACGAGAGCAGCGAGGTTGTGGGCGGTGGGGAGGAGGGGGAATTTCAAACCCACACCCAAATGCCACAGAGGGGGCAGCCAGACCTGAGCTGCCGCGGGTTTGGGCCTGTGCTCCTCCAAACAACACGTGGAAAAGAACTGGTGTGACGGGAAGCAGGGCAGGGAGTGCAGGGTGTGCGAACCCATGTGCTGCGGGCTCCAGACCGCCCGGGGCTCGGGTCTGCTGGCAGCAGAGGGTTCAGAGCCCGTGTGTGCTGCAGGCACCCGGAGCAGGCAGCGTGGGTCCATGCCCTGGGTTCAGGGGAGCCTGAGCAAAAGCATTCAAGAATGAATAGAGAGCGATTCAGAGCAGCCCTGCGGGGAAGGCCTTGGGGGTGTTGGTTGATGAGAAACTGAACATGAGGGGGCTGCAGTGTGCGCTCCCAGCCCAGAAACCAACCGTATCCTGGGCTGCATCGACAGGAGCGTGGTCATGGAGGTGATCCTGCCCCTCTGCTCTGCTCTGCGAGACCTCACTTGGAGTATTGTGTGCAGTTCTGGTGTCCTCAACGTAAAAAGGACATGGAACTGTTGGAACAAGTCCAGAGGAGGGCCACGAGGATGATCAGGGGACTGGAGCACCTCCTGTATGAAGATAGGATGAGAGAGTTGGGGCTGTTCAGCCTGGAGAAGAGAAGGCTGCGTGGAGATCTCATAGCTTCCAGTATCTGAAGGGGGCTGTAGGGATGCTGGGGAGGGACTCTTCATTAGGGACTGTAGTGAGAAGACAAGGGGTAATGGTTCAAACTGAAACAGGGGAAGTTTAGATTGGATATGAGGAAGAAGTTCTTTACTGTAAGGGTGGTGAGGCACTGGAATGGGTTGCCCAGGGAAGTTGTGAATGCTCCATCGCTGGCGGTGTTCAAGGCTGGATTGGACAGAGCCTTGGGTGGCATGGTTTAGTGTGAGGTGTCCCTGCCCATGGCAGGGGGACTGGAACAGGATGATCTTAAGGTCCTTTCCAACCCTGACTATTCTGTGATTCTGTGTCAGCACTGGGGGAGGCCCTTGACCCGCGTGTTCTCCATCCCTTGTAAGGGGCACCATGTGAACATGGGGAAAGAATCCTCCACACTCTGCACATTACTGAACTACAAGAGTCTCAAGATAATAACTCCCAGGAGGGAGTCTGAGCCTTAAACCAATGTCAGGATGTAAGAGCTCCCACTTCCAGGGTTTTTCTTAGTGCAGGTTATAGTCTTTCTACCATAACCACCCAACTCTGGAGCATGGATTTCTGTGTTGCAGCCCAGCATCAACTGTATTAATATTTCATTGCTCAGGTATTATTTATAAGCAGTTAGTGCCAAGACTGTGCTTTGCTGAAATCCTCTCAGCATTATAGGTACGCACTGAGCTGTGCAGCAGGAAATTGTCTCCAAGGGCTATTAATGGCTCAGGAAAATCAAACCAGAGGTAATATTCCTTCTGATCACGTATCCGTCTCTCAGGCCTCCCCTGGGCCTGTCAGCAGTGAATCTAAGTGTCTGGGATTAGAAATCAAAGCATTCAAGAAGCCATTTAGTGCTCAGACACAGCCCCATCCCTCTCCAGTGTGCCCTGGCTGGGAATTTGACTGGTAGGTGGTAAAAGCTGATTTGTGCTATAGGCACTGCAGAGCACTGGAAGGGTTTGAGTGCCATAGGAGGTGCTGCTCCTCTTTGTTATCCCCATTTCGCCCGGTTTATGGATATGGAAACACTCTGGAGTTGTCCTCCTCATCGCTCCCAGGGCAGCTCTGCCTGTGCTGTCCCCCTGCCCCAGCTTCAGCCAAGGCAGAAGAGTGAGCAGCCGCACTCCAACTAACAACCAGCATCCCACAGCACACCATGGGCTCAGGGTGGGAAGCGTTGGGCTCTTCCTGCATCGTGCTGCTCCCCTGAGCTGTCCCTCCCTAAGGAATGAGCAGAGAACAATGCAGTGTCCTCTCTGGTGTGCGGTGATGTGTCTGTGACCCATACAGAGCATGGCAGTGACTCCAAAGCTTGTTGGCACATTGCTTATGCCCTCTTTTACCCTGGCTGGGCTAACGTTGTCCTCTGGATTCTGCAAGATCTTCTACAACTCACAAGGTACCTCAAGAACCACAGCTCCACTGTCCAGCTGCAACACGAGACAAAGACCAGGAACAAAGATGCTCGGTGTCAGTGAGGGGAAATCAAACATTTAGACTAAAAGGCCTCAGGATGTTTAGTCTGTAGCTTTAAGTGAGGATGCGAATGTCAGCATCAGCACAGGTCTATCTGCAGGTCATCTGTAGTGCAGACTCCATCGTTGAGACAGGTTTATCCGGGAGGAGGCAGTTCTGAGAGCAAAGTCACTTGTACAAAGAGCCTGCTAACAGGATCCAACCCTTCTTTCCTGCTGTCGGAGGGGAAGAAAACCCAACCTTTTCACTCTGCATCTATTTACTTCTCTGCTTCCTCCAGCCCTGCCTTTCTCCTGCCTCACTGGTGGCTGAAACGCTTCTCCAAGCACAGCCTCCTCTCCCCGGCCGCTCCTCTCTTTGCACCATCAGGTCTGAAGGGGCTCCAGTGCTGGAGCTCTGCTGCTCCCTGTCCTAGCTACTGGGGAGGGTGCAGCCTCTCAGGACCCAGCCCCAGGACACAGCGTTACTGGAGGTGCCCGGTAGAAAAAGGTGCCAAGGAGGTTGCACAACACAGACTCAGAGAGGGAAGAGAGCCTTCAATCCCAACCGATTTTGCTCTTACCCCTCATGTGGTGGACCTTTCCCTTTGTCTCTGCAGTGTTCTTTGGGAACTGCGGGATTCAATCTTCTCTTTAAGAACTGGAGGCTTCTGATTTTATTGGAGATAAAAGCTGTCCGACCTTTGGGACATAGGAGTCGAGGCCATGCCCAGTGTTACTGGGTGCAGATGTCTGTGAGCTGCTGGCTATTGCCCAGCGCTGGGGTCAGGTATGGTCCATATGCTGACAAACCCAGTGCTGGGGTTCTGGAATGAATAACACAGGCTTTAAAATCACTGTCTCTTCATAAGCTGGCACATACGAGCAGCCTCTGCTTTCAGCCACACCACAGGGATCAGAGGAACCTCTAGAACAGCTTCATCAAATCACTGTGAGCAGCAGTGTGAGGAGAGAGCAGAATCTGGCCCCATGGCAGCACTCAGGGTAATGGGCCTGAAGCCATAGGAGGGATTCTGCATCTCCCGGGCCCTGCTGTAGATTAGGGAGGGACACACTTCCCTCTGATAAATCTTTGCTGTCATGTCTGTCCGATTTTGCTGCCTGGCTTCTCTCTTTACTGAAACACCCCTGTGCCTTTTCCCTCTGCCTGTGCTCGTGCTAAGCCGGGTGACTTTGCCGACAACGTTCCGGATCCCGTTCCCAGCAGGGGCAGGTAAGTTTTTCCATTGTGCTTCCTTTCCCTGGCCATTGAAACGCCGTTTTCCTCGTCTTAGCCTGAGAAGACCCAGACTGTGCGCTCTGAGCCTTCGCCAGGGACTGCCCTGTGAGCCGGCTGCAGGAAGGGTGCCATGGCCCGCACCAGCAGAAGACATGCCAGGAGGCAGCAGTTTAGGGCCTCAGCAGGAGAACCCCCTGAAGATGACTCTGAACCTCTCCTGAAGCTGCTGATTCCAGAGCCTTTGCCTCTCTGCTTGTGGCTGCTTCAGGCTGCGAAGCTGAGCTTCCAGTTGGCAGGAACGCCTCCGCTGTTGCCTAATGCGCTTGCTGCTGCCCTCACAGTGCTGCTGGAGCTGGGATTTGCTGTCAGGCATCCTGGGACATGTCACGCACTCACCTCTGCGCCCTGGGAGGCAGCGATTGCTGTGCGCTTGCATGAAGGGCTGGTAGCCAGGAGCAGTTGGCTCTGCTGGTGTGTGCTGTGACTGAGCAAATCCGACCTGTTTGCTGAGCCTCAGTTTCTCCCTCTGACACACAGTCCTGATCAAACCTCCTCGGGCTTCTCGGAAGGTTTAGCTTGTGTTTGTGGAATGGTGTGCAGTTGTTTTTAGTAGATAAAGTCAGGCAGAGAGCACAGCGTGTGTAAAGCTCCCGTTGTTGCAGGCAGGACCTGTTCCTGCTCAGCACCAGCAGCCCCCAGTGCTGTTCACTAGGAGCCAGTGGTGACTTCCACTGCTGTTTGTCTAACGCTTATCTCACAGCACAAGAGCTGCTGGTAACAGCACAGGGCCCTGTTAAAGCCTTCCTCTTATTGTGTGCCTGCTGGAGCAACACCCAGCTCCAGCAGCCCGCGCTTCGGGTGATGGGAGCAGCCACATCGGTCCAGGCACAGGACCATCCCGGATCCAGGCAAAGGTGAACTCATCCCAGGAACCGGGCTGTCCGGGGAAGCTGCCAGGGGACCCTTCTCCAACAGAATGCAGGTTTTGGTACCCTCTCAGCTTCCCCTGGGTGAGTGCAGCTCCAGTGCACCCATCAGCAGCCGGGCTCAGCCCTGTTTGGCCATAGCAGAGCCCAGGGATGTGAGTAGGGCACGTTCTGCATGTTACAGCTGCATGTGAACTGGTCTGCGCCGCGTTGTGTGACAGGAACGGAACAGAGTGACCTGCAGATGTGCTCGGCATGTGTGCGTGTGTCAAACCCTTCCATTAAACCTTCCAACCGGCGCCTGGGAGTGCTGGGATTGTTCTTTCCCCAGTCGGAGCAATCCCAGAGCCCCTCTCACACTTTGGGAACGGTCGGGAGAGCTGCGCGGGGCTGGGAACGCAGCTCCGCTTTGGGTCTCATTGGCCTTTTATATAGGGGAAGTGTTTACGTGTGTTGTAGCAACGCGCTGGTGTCCACGGGGCGGCCGTGACTCACCGCCCGGGAACTCGAATGGAAAACAGCGCTCGGCGGAGCGGGCACATCCCACAGCCGGGCCTGGCGCAGGAGGAGCAGCCCAGCACCCATCTGCTGGCAGCCAAGTGGCGGCTCCAGGCAGCGGGGCCCCTCCGGGTGCTCACAAGGCAGAAGCCGCCATCCCATCGGCTCTGCCAGGCAGAGGGGGCTTCCCGGAGTGAACCGTGTCCCCAGGGAGGTCCGTGCCCAGGGGCCGCACAGGGGTGGGTGAAAGGCAGGGAGAGCCTTTGGGCTCAGCCCGGCGCACAGACGTACAGACACACATGTGCTGCTTCTCTCAGGGAGAGCTTTTCCTTCTGCTGGTGTAAAACCCCCTGAGGACCCTTGGTTTACCCAAAGCCTTTGGCAGCGGGAGCCGTCCGGGCACAGAGCTGGTTCACATCCGCTGATGGGAGCCGCCGTTTGAGCACCCCAACAGACAGCGATGCCACGAGCCAGGATTTGGGACTCACCCACTTCAAGGGTCAGTGTTTTCCCGGTGAAAACAGAGAAGTTGGAATGCCTGGTGTGCAAAATGTGGCTCATAGGGAAACTGTGTACAGACCATTGTGCCGTGCCCAGAGCACGGATCTGTGTGGCCACCACTCATAGACCCGGGATGGTTCGTGATTGTTCCAGCCAGATCCCATTGTTCCCACAGGCAGTGCTGTGTCTGCAGGCACTGGGCAGGGAGGAGGCGGAGGAGACCCTTGGTGGCATTGGGGCAGTGCCCGGGTGCGGGTGGGGAGCTGCATGTGAGGGATGCTCAGCACGGGGCACCATGAGGTGCGTGGGACGGTGAGTGTGGGTCTGTCCATGCTGCACCCTTTGGGAGCTGGGACCAAACTGCCTGCACTGCTGGTCCTGGGTGCAGTGGTAGGGGCTGCTAAGAGCCACCTTGTCCCCCTGCCCCATGTACTGGGAGCTGCTGCCAACCACGTCGTTGTGGCTGCAAGGAAAGATCTGCAGGATGGTGCTGAGCTGGGTGGTGCGTTGCTGGCGCAGCCCATAAAGCCACATTTGGTCAGAAGGTGCATTTGGTGCTGTAACCCAAGGACCAGTGGTTATCTCTGTGGCAGACAGGGAGGCTCTGAGGTGCTGTTTCCTTCTGCAGACACATGTTCTGGAGTTAACAAGGGGCCAATAAGTATCTGAGTTCGCAGGATATGGCCCACGTCCAGCGCTAGTGGTGCCAGGGAGAGGGGGATGCCTTTGTTCTGCCTCATTGTGTTGACTCAGAGGGAAGGAAGCAGCCGGAGTTCCTGATGTTCTGGGCTGGCAGGGCTGGGTCCTCGGGAGTCTCTGGGATTGCTCCAGCAGGTGTTGTTGTGGAGAACAGGATCCTGCCCGCCCAGCACCGGGCTTTGGTCGGGGCTGACCTGGCCCTCGGGACAGCGTGGGTATTGTTTTCCCTTCAAGCAGCAGAGCAAATGAAGAAAACACATGCGGCCACCTCACCTCAATCCCAGAAAGTATCCGGGATCTGTGCTGGGATCCAAAGGGTGCAGTGCTTTGCCCGGCACAGCTCTGTGCTCTGACCCCTGCTCTGCATATGACACTGCAGCCCATGCCACCCTCCCGTGCTCCACAGAGCTGAGCTGTCGCTGCTCACAGAGGTTTCCCCGTGCTTCAGAACCACAGCTTGCCCAAGGAAGAGCGCCTGGGCAGGAAGGAGACACAGCTGGAAGCATCTGGATCCTGAGCTGTGCTGCAGTCATGTATTCAATCAGCTCATGTCGATTCACAAGTGGTGTGCGGGCAGCAGGACCAGCCCCTGTCCTGTGTGCTGGTGACCATGGCCAGCCCCTGCCCTGTGTGCTGGTGATCGTGGCCAGCCCCTGCCCTGTGTGCTGGTGACCGTGGCCAGCCCCTGCCCTGTGTGCTGGTGACCGTGGCCAGCCCCTGTCCTGTGTGCTGGTGACTGTGGCCAGCCCCTGTCCTGTGTGCTGGTGATCGTGGCCAGCCCCTGCCCTGTGTGCTGGTGACCATGGCCAGCCCCTGTCCTGTGTGCTGGTGATCGTGGCCAGCCCCTGTCCTGTGTGCTGGTGACCGTGGCCAGCCCCTGTCCTGTGTGCTGGTGATCGTGGCCAGCCCCTGTCCTGTGTGCTGGTGATCGTGGCCAGCCCCTGCCCTGTGTGCTGGTGACCGTGGCCAGCCCCTGCCCTGTGTGCTGGTGACCATGGCCAGCCCCAGCAGCGTGCAGACAACACACCAAGCACCGTGCAGGGACCGGGATGCTCTCTGCCGCAGGAACCAGAGCAGAAGTGGCTCCAAGGGCTGGGCCCCAGCGGCTGCTTTGCTGGTTTGTCCATCACGAGTGTCCTGGCTCTTGACATCTTCCCCTGCGCTGGGCGCTGGTGAGGCCTCACCTCGAATCCTGTGTTCAGCACTGGGCCCTGCATGACAAGAGAGACATCGAGGTGCTGGAGCGGGGCCACAGAAGGGCAGTGCAGTGGGTACCGCTGTGCAAGCGTGACACAGAGCAGCAGCCAGCACCCGGGGACATGGGGGGCACCGGCAGCCCCCGTTCAGCTCCCGCCTGCAGGGGCTGGGACTGCCCAGCATTCCACACCTCCAGCCCGGCAGCTCCGCTCTGTGCCTGCCTGTTCCCTGCACAGCCGCTGGGCTGGGGCTGGGTTTGGGGCAGCTGCAGCCTCTCCCACCCGGCCCCGTAGGTTAAAACCGCTCGGGCAGCAGTGCCGGGAGCCGCTGCGGCGCTCTGTGCAGTGATGGGCTATTTCCAGCCTGGCTGGGACATGAGGTGATTCAGTGCAGGGACGCACACTATGTGCTGCTCAGATGAAAACCTATCCCGCTCCAGACCTGCTCCCCATTCCCGGGCACATGCTTGTCCTCTGCCACTGGGATCAGAAACTTGGCTGACCCGGGAGAGTGGAGAAGCTGAATGAACTCACCCCGTGCCGAGTAGAGGCAGCGTAACCTTGCAACCCTGCAGGTCAGGGCTCTGTTCCTGCTGTCTTCAGACACAGCTTGGATAAATTCCCTAGCTTACCCCGAGCGGGGAAATGGGAAAACCATGGTGGCCTGCTGCATCCCGAGGGATGTCCCAGCCCCACACCCGGATCCTGCAGGCCTTGGGAAGGTCTGAGCACAGGCCGGGGTGCACGGACGTGTATGGCACGGCCAGATCCCGGCTCCGGACTGTGCTGCCATCTGCAGCCCAGCGCAGCGCCGAGCCCCGGGCCACCGAGCCCGGGGACACCCACTAAAACACCGCAGGATAGGGCAGGAAGGGTTCTGGGGGGCAAAGGGGCACCGCATTGTTACGAGGGGTTCCCTGCTCCCTCTGCAGCAGGATGTGCAGGAGCATTCCTGGAGCTGGGAGTGCGTGATGAGCAGGTCCTGGTGAAGGTGAAGCTGGGGCTGTGAGAGGGGCGCAGCATGAAGGGAAAAGGCTGCAGGTTCAGTGCTGGCACCTCTGGAGTCACAACGGGTTTGGGACCATCCCGGGATCCTGAGCTTAACTACAGAGAGCCCTGAGCTGCTGCGGGTAGGGCAGAGCCTCCTGACAGCAACTCATCAGGTGCACTAAAGGAGGACGTGCCCAGGCCCGATGTCACCTGCGTGTGGCTCTGAGCCTGGGGAGGCTGAGTGTATCTCTGTCGGTGTCTGTGTCTCACTGGCTCCGCTCTGTGTCTTGCAGGATGAAGTGAAGCTCCCGTCTAAACTGAGCATCAGCAAGTCTCTAAAGGAGGGTGAAAAGCTGGAGAAGGAAGGTGAGGGTGAAGAGGGGCCTGTGGGTGAGGACCATGCGGAGGAGGACCACATCCAGCTCTCCTCAGATGAAGAGGTGGAGATTGAAGAGATTATTGAAGAGTCACGGGCAGAGCGCATCAAAAGGAGCGGCATGAAAAGAGTGGATGACTTTAAGAAGGCATTCTCGAAGGAGAAGATGGAGAAAACCAAGCTAAAGACCAAGGAAAACCTGGAGAAGACCCGCCACAACTTGGAGAAGACCCGCCACAACCTGGAGAAGAGGATGAACAAACTGGGCACCAAGATTGTGACTAACGAAAGGAGGGAGAAGATGAAGACCTCTCGGGACAAGCTGAGGAAGTCTTTCACCCCGGACCACACCATCTACGCCAGGTCCAAGACAGCCGTCTACAAAGTGCCGCCCTTCACTTTCCATGTCAAGAAGATCAGAGAGGGTGAGGTGGAAGTGAAAGCCACGGAGCTGGTGGAGGTGGGTGGAGAGGAGGGAGAAAACTCGGATCTGATGCGTGGGGAGAGCCCCGAGACGCACACGCTGCTGGAGATCACGGAGGAGTCGGACGCGGTACTGGTGGACAAGAGCGACAGCGAGTAGGACAGGGCTGCAGCGCGGAAGGGTTGTGGACGGCGGCTGAACACGTATTCACTCACATTCGAGAGCTCTCTGTGCCCCTGGTGCCCCAGGGCAAGCGTACACGATGCATCTTTACTACCCCATTGAGCCAACGCCGATCCCCTGCCTGCTTTGGACAAGGTGTAGTTTCTGTTTTAGTTTTAGCACACAAACGTTAGGAACACGGGACTCTTTTTCTTACACTGTCCAATCACCCTTTGGAGACCATTCCTGCCGCAGAAAGCCTTTAGCACCAAGCCTGAAGATGGCCTTTGAGTGACGGGGACCCGGCCCAGCTGGACAGTGCTAAAACCAAGATAATGGCTGTACACCTGGAAAGCTCAAGTGTCCTCCAGAAGCCAAGACCTGGTGTCAAGACAGCATCCTGCCCATATCCCCCCTGCGGCTGTCCCACAGGCAGGAGGGCTCCAGCACCCGAGGGGGCTGAGGAGCTCCGGTTGCACCCAGCGTGCAGGAGTCCTGCTGACAGGCAGAGCCCTGCATGGCCACCACACAGCCCTGACCCGCTCTGCCCTCCCCAGGACTCCGTGACCCACTGCTGCCTTGGATGGCTTCCCCACAAAGCCACCCTGCAGCGGGGACAGCCGTGGGTGCCCGTGCGGCACCACACAGCCGGGCCCAACGCTCCCTCCCTCGGTGCTGGGGCCGTCGCAGCGTCGGGGCTGCCCCCTCCCTGCTCGCGTTACGGATGCGGCTGCCAGAGCCTCGGTGAGTCCGGGGAGCGCCACGGAGGTGGCGCTGGATCCGGTCCCTCACACCCGGCAGCGGCGGTGGCAGCCGGCAGCGAGGGGATGTGCGAGCAACAGCGCCGGAGCGACCACCGCCGGCTGCGACGTTCCCAGAGGGATTCGGGATGCGCTGATGGCGTGAGGCTTGCGGCTGCCACAGAGCGGCCTTGACACCGGCCGGCCCCGGGCCTGGAGTGCTTCCGAGCTCCCTCTTCCCTCGGGGGTCCCGGCACGGCCCAGGCTCCCACCACGTCCTCGCTTCTCTCCCGCTTTCTGCAGCTTCACCTGGCACAAAGCAGCGCCAGCGCAGCCGCGGGGACGGCCCCGGCTCAGACCCGGCCCTGCGGGAGCGGCTGCGCCCGGGAACGCCGATCCCGGCGAGGGGCGCGGGAGGGCCCCGGCGGTGCCCGTCCCCGTCTGCTCGCCGGGCTCGACCCTTCCCGGGAGCGCGGTCGCTTCCGTCCCCCGGAGTCAGCGTAACCCAATAGATGCACCCGCTTCTCCCCTCAGCGTTATGTCCCGCTTATCCTCCGCCGCACCCGGCCTGGCCCCGGGGTGCCCCGGTAAAGCCGCCCCAGTGCAGCGCGGCCGCAGCTCTGTTCCCGAGCAGGCGGCGGTTGTGGGCAGCCCCCGGTCCCCGAGCACCGGCTGTGCCCACGGGGCGGCAGTTCCGGGTCCTCCCCCCACCCCACCCCGGGGCCGTTTCCTCGCAGTTTCCCCCCTCACACTTCCCCGGGCCGGGCGGGCGCGGCCGGACGAGCCCCAACGCTGCCGCGGCTGCGTCCCGGCGAGAGCGCGACAAATAAAGTCTCTTTTCTAAAGCACCCGCGTGCGGCCTCTCCGTGGCAGCGGCCCGGGGCCACCGGCGGGAGCGGGGAGCGGAGGGAGCGGGGACCGCGCCGTCGAGCCTCGGGAGCCGCCAAAAGTCGGCGCTGCCCCTTTAAGAGGCGGTGGCGGCGGCGGTGGGCCGCGCGGTGACGTCACAGCGCTGCCCGGAACTCAGCTGGATTTCCCGCACGGCCGTTCCCGGCAGCCGCTGCCCCCCCCGCCGCGCCGCCCCCTCCCCAGCTCCTCCCCGCGGCGGGAGGCGGTGCCATCCGGGAACAGCCATCACCGCGCAGCCCCCCCTCCCCGCGCCGTGACGTCCGGCGCGGCGGCCGCGCTGATTGGCCTTCAGGGCCCGTCCCTCTCGGGGCCGCGGGAGCGCCTCGCCGCCATTGGCTGCGCCCGGAGTGACGTCGCGGGGCGGGGCCGTGCGGGTGCGGGTCCTCGTCCCTCGGGCAGGGTCCGGACGCGATCGCCGCGGGCACCGGGAGCCGCTGCCCCGCCCCGCCGGGACCGCGGTGAGAGGGGGTCGGGGCCGCGGAGCCCCGGGGGGGAGCGGGGCTGAGCCGGTGGCGGACGGAGCGCGGCGCTGCCCCCGGTCCCTGTGCCCTCCGGTTCGTGTTGGGATCGTGGCGGCGGGGCTGAGCCGGCGCCACCGTGCACCGGTGGGGGCAGCACTTGGGGCAGTGATTAACGCACTCCTCTCGCAGTAAGGGGGGTTCTTTCCTGCCCCGGGCCCAGCAGGCGCAGCGCTGGGCTGGGGCAGCTCCCAGGGCTCTTGGTTCCTCCCGCCCCAGTGCAGAGCCGGGTCTGTCCCCGCACAGACCCTACTCGGGGGTCAGCGTCGGGAGCAGAGGAGCTGCGGCCCGGTGCGGTGTTGGTGGTGGGTGCTCGCACCCCTCTGTGTCCCGGCTGGGGTTGAGCTGTGGGACGGACCCTGGGCTGGAGCAGGGCTTCGGGCAGGTCCTGGTGCCGCCTGTGTAGTGGTGACGGGTCATTTCGTCAGCGGGAACGAGACTGACACCGGAGGAGGGCCCTGCACCGGGGCTGGAGGAACCCGGCTGACGTCTCTGATGGAGCCTTAACCCCTTGCCCGGAGCTGCTCCCCGGGCCTTTGCTGGGTGAGCATCCTGCGGGGGTAGGGGCGATGCGGTGAGCGAGGAGCAGGCACGGAGCAAGGGGTGCCTCAGGTGAACGTGGCCCATGTGTGGTGGAGCTGCCCAAGTGCCCTGTGGGGGCTCTGCCCTCCCCTGCCAGCCACTGCCCCCGGGGCGTGCGTGGCTGTTGTCCCGCGGGCTCTGTGTGCTCACCATGGCCCCGGGCCTGCCCCAGGCAAAGCCCTTCTGCCTCTGCCCCTGTGTTTGTGGCGGGGCAGCCGACCCCGCTTCCACCCTGAAGGTGATCGCTGTCGCTGTGCGCTGCAGTGGAGCCTCTCCTCCTGCTCCCACAGTGGCAGGGGGCGGGGGGAGGGTGTGCGCTGGGGATGGGGACCATGGGCAGTGGGAGCTGGGATGGAGCCTGGAGGAGCCGCGATGAGGAGCAGCCAGGGGCTGTGTGCGGGTTGCTGGGGAGCGTTGCCCTGCGCTGCTGCCTCTTCTCCTTTCGCAAATCCCTGCGAATCCCGGCTCTGTTTTCCCACCTCTGGGGTTGGCTTTGAAAGCGCTCCAGAGGAGCCGGAGCCAACTTCTCCCAAAACAGCCCTTTCAAAGCAGCTCTTGTGCTGCCCGGAGCCATTCGCTGCTTTGGTGGAGCGCAGTTGTTCATCCGGCTGCGGGGGGGCGGGGGGGAGCCGGGGCAGGAAGGCGCCTGCTGTCACTGCAGCCGCTGGGATCTGAGCAAGGCTCTGAGGCTCCCACTGGTGATAACTTAACACGAGCTGGGCACTGCTGTGGGTAACGGAGCTGCGGCACCGCCGGGGGTGAGCGCAGGGCTGTGCCACTGCGTGGCTTGGGCCCATTGTGCGCTGCCCTTGCCGGGGAGCTAAAGAAAGATGAACTTTAGCTCTTGAGCTACTTTTAGCCGCTTTGCTTCGAGCTCTGGAGCTTGCATCGTGCTGTGCAGGGCCCTGCCTGCGTTGGGTGCTCCCTGGCTCTGCTCCAGAGGCTCACCACGGAGTCCAGCGCAATCAGAAAGGTTCGATCCCTCAAATCTTTCAACCCGGTTAAGGCTTCCCCGCAGTGGGGCTGCTGCGGAGAGGCTCCTGTGAGGGCTTTGGGGCTGATTAGATCTGAGTTTCCCTAATGCTGGGGACTGTATCAGTAAGAGCATCACAGGGACCCTTTCCCCCCGGTTTGGTGGGTGCTTCGGGCTGCCTGGCTGCCTTCTGTTGATGCTGGAGGTGCTGGAGCTCGGTGCTGTGCTCCAGGAGGCAACATCTCCTCTCAGCCCAGCTCTTGGCTGCTTCCTGCTCCCAGCCAGTGCTGCCTCCCCTCATCCCCCAGCTCTGGTGGGCTGCAGGCCCTCCCCAGGGCCCCGTGTCCCCGAGCCACCCGCTGTCACCACGCTGACCTGAGCCTGCGCTCGAGCAAAGCCCATCGGGAGGCTCTTCCCACCTGCAGTGCAGTGCATTGGCATGGCCAGGGCAGGCTCTGCTTGAGCTCAGCGTGAGCTGCTGCTGCTGAGACATCCCTCGAGGTGGGACCAGGACGCAGCAGGGGCTCCCCTGGGGATGGGGAGCGGGGCCCCTGCCCCGGGCTGCTGCTCCCGCTGGCACCGGGGCCGTGCTCTGCAGCGCTTCCTTTGCCTCCCGGCTGCTGTCGCTGCCTGCGGTGGGTGCAGCTCCTGGGCCCCCACGCTGGGTCTGTCCCCAGGGCCTGGCAGGGCACCGGCTTCCTGCGGGTGCGGAGCATGCGCTGAGTGGGGCCGCAGCGGCTCCTCCTGCGCTATTTGTGGCAGGGAGAAGTGGCCGATTCCTGTCCAAACGCCACGTGGCAGCGCGGGGGGCTCAGTCCTGGCCCGGGGGGGGGGGTGTCCATTACTGCCCTGAGGTACCCGGGTTGGGGCTTGCTTGTGGAGGATCTGCTTGGATCAGGGGTGCAGGGAAGTGGCTGCTGCAGCCTGGAGGGGCAAAGTCCATCCGTGAGCTGCTCCAGGAAGATGGCTCCGCTTGTTGGGGATCCAGGGGCTCCGCTTGTTGGGGATCCAGGGGCTCCGCTTGTTGGGGATCCAGGGGCTCCGCTTGTTGGGGATCCAGGGGCTCCGCTTGTTGGGGATCCGGGGGCTCCGCTTGTTGGGGATCCGGGGGCTCCGCATGTTGGGGATCCAGGGGCTCCGCTTGTTGGGGATCCAGGGGCTCCGCTTGTTGGGGATCCAGGGGCTCCACATGTTGGGGATCCAGGGGCTCCGCTTGATGGGGATCCAGGGGCTCCGCTTGATGGGGATCCAGGGGCTCCGCTTGATGGGGATCCAGGGGCTCCGCTTGATGGGAATCCAGGGGCTCCGGTCCTTGGCTCGGAGCTGCAGCAGCCACTGCTGTTTGCAGCAGCATGGGGCTGCTGTGGCTGTGGTGCAATAGGAAACAGGTCAGGCTGAGCTCACCGGCCGGGCAGGGCACTCTGGTGCCTCGTTGGTTTTCAGCCCTTGCCCTCTCCAAGCATTTGTTGGGTTTTGCCCCCAGAAGCACCATAAGGTTCACACTGTACCAGGAGCCCCCAGGACGGCATTGAAAGCTCCCCACATGCTGCTCCCAGTGCTGCTGCAGCCGTTCAGATGGCCAGCAAAGAGCTGAGCCCACAGCAGGATGGGGATTTGATGTGATGCCCAGTGCAGAGCCCTGATCTGGGGCCCTGTCACATCAAGCCAGGTCTTGCCCTGATGCTGAAGGAGCATCTCTTGTTTACAGGGCCTTGCATGGACAGTGTCTCTCCTCCCTTTCATGTATTGCTCCACTGAGCACAGACTTAGCTCACATGGTCCTCTCTGAGGATTGCACCATGGGTCTGCTGTTCAAGGTTGATGTCCTGTGGATGTTGCTCCTGGCTTTGTGGCTGTGGAGGTCTAAACCCATGGGTCTAAACCCATGTCAGGTGCCAGTGTCTTGTCCCTGTGCCTCAGTCCGCAGGAGGATGTTTCCTCCTTTCTCTCCTTGCCCAAAAAGCATCCAGGGAAATGGGGAAGGGGCAATGGCCACAAACTCCAGGAGAGCACCACATGGAGTGATGGTGCCAGTGTCAGGTATGACCCTCTCGTGCTGCCCCAGCATCTGCTCTCCCTCCTCGCCGCCAGCTCTGCTGCCCGGGCCCTGCTCCCTGCCTCCTGTCCCATCCCCACTCCATCCCCTTTGCCTTCGCCCCATGGCTTCCTGCACGGAGGTGCCTTTGGGGCAGAGCCACCGCTCGCTGCCCCTCGGTTGATTCCATCCATCCACAAGTCAGGGACTCGAAAATTGCTCCTTCCTCGTTTCTGCTGCTTCCTGGCAGTCTCCGCCTTCCTCTTCCTGTCAGCTCTGCAGCTCCTTCCCTGCCTCCTGAGCACAGCAGCACTTGTGCTGCCTGCCCAGGAGGCTGCCTGGAGATGCTGGCACCACGGTAAAGCCTTGTACCCGTCACTGGTGGCCTCCAAGACTCCTCCCCCGGTAGGAAACCTTTGGGAAGCGATGCCTCTCCCTCTAGGGGAAGCTTTGGTGCTGGCACTGGGAATTGTGCTGTCCTGGGGGTGCTCAGCAGGTTGAAGCCGGGCAGGTGAAGTGAGCCCAGAGCTGCGTTCCCAATGTGCCTGTGAGCAGCGCAGAGAGGTGCAGTGCTGAGCTCCGCTCTCCGACCTCCCGGGTTTCAGATGAATGTCATGGGGAGAGTGAGTCAATGTGGGCATCGTTCAGCCCCACAGCCGGGGCGGCTGCATGGAACCCCTGTGCTGCTGTTCCTGGGGGGCTCAGGGGCAGCTCCCTCCTGTGCTGCCAGGGCTCGGGGTGAAGAGGGTTTTCCCATGGCAGCCAGATCCACTCCTTCCCACCCTCCCCGAGGTGTGTGTGCTGTTAGTCCCGCTCCAGGGATGCAGTTCCAGGCTGTGGTTCCACCTTCCCGTGAACCGGCTCAGAGCCCTGCCCGGAGGCACAAACCGATGCTGGTCCCAGGGCTGCTGGCTCAGGATCCAGCTCCTGGATGTGTGATGGGCTCCGCAGGGACACAGGGCTTGGGCTCATCCCTTGGGGGATGTGGGGACCCGGAGCTGTGCCAACCCCTCGGCATTGCCCGTGTCAGCCCTCCCAGCACTGCGTGTCCTGGCTGTCTCCGGTGCTGCCCACCCAGCAGCAGTGGCCATGGCTGGGTCTGACCCAGTGGCAGGAGGAGCCTGGAGGCCCCTGTGGCGGCTCTGAGTGTGCCTATCCCAACAGGTCTCCGGAGCTGGCCAGGATGGCACAATGGAACCAGCTGCAGCAGCTCGACACGCGGTACCTGGAGCAGCTCCACCAGCTCTACAGCGACAGCTTTCCCATGGAGCTCCGGCAGTTCCTGGCCCCGTGGATTGAGAGCCAGGACTGGTAAGTGCTTGTGAAACACCGATGTGGGGACTTTGCTCGGGGCACCCATCCCGGGTGCAGCCTGCACCGGGTGGTGTGAGGAGCTCTGTTGCTTTCCCTGAGCTTCCCTCCCTGAGAGGTAAAGGGGAGCAGGACTCGGTGTGTGCTATCAGCCCCCAGGTCAGGGCAAGGGGGAGCTCCAAAGCAGAGATGTCCCCATCCAGGGCTGACTGACATTGACCTCTGCTGTAAATGAGCGTGATGCAGAGCACCGGTTCCTGGATGCCATCCAGCGAGCACGTGGGGCTGGTGAGGTGCTTGGGTGCTGTCTCCCTGGCTTAAGGCCACACTTTAAGCCCAAGTCCAAAGCCTCTGTGTCACCCTGCCCACAGTCAGTCTGAGGGCTCGGTTTATTGACATGAAGCAGGTCAGGCCTGCTCCTCCCATGCTGTGCTGCCGGTTAGGAAGGTGGCTGGGGTTAAACTGCCCAGGAGCTGCCTGCCCCTTCCCCTGTGCCGGCACCCAGGGCTCTGCCCTCCCTCTGCAGGGCGTACGCTGCCAGCAAGGAGTCCCATGCGACGCTGGTGTTCCACAACCTGCTGGGGGAGATTGACCAGCAGTACAGCCGCTTCCTGCAGGAGTCCAACGTCCTCTACCAGCACAACCTGCGGCGCATCAAGCAGTTCCTGCAGGTGAGATGGGAGGCGTTGGGGTGGGGGGCAGTCGGTGGAAGTCTGGGGGCTTTCATGACCCGCAGCCATAAAGGATGTGGGGATCCCAGGGGTTCGGCTGTGCCTTTGTGCCTGCTGACCTCGGGGCTTCCTTTACACCTCTTACAGAGCAGGTACCTGGAGAAACCGATGGAGATCGCCCGCATCGTGGCTCGCTGCCTGTGGGAAGAGTCCCGGCTCCTCCAGACCGCAGCCACCGCAGCCCAGGTCAGTGGCTTGGGTGGGTGTCCTTGGGCCTCCACCCCAGCCCGTGTGGGACTCGGTGCTGCAGCTGCAGCTCCCCATGTGCTCCCTTCAGTAACAAAGCTGCTTTGTGCTGAAGGGGGGTTTGGCTGTGGTGGGTGATGACTTCTGCTCTCCAGACAGCAGCTGCTTCCCTCCAGGATGCAGCCTGGGTGGCTCTTTGCTTTGTGCATCCATCTCTCCTCTCACCCCTTGCTTGGGTGCACTTTGCTGTGCAGCCCTGGAGCTAATGCTGCAAGGGAGCAGCTGCACTGACTTTTGTTAATGAGGGGATGAAGACCCTTCCTGCAGCACCTTGCCAGGCTGGGAGGGGAGCCATGGCCCCGTTCTCATGCCCTCCTTGTCCCGTCCGCAGCAAGGGGGCCAGGCCACGCATCCAACAGCAGCTGTAGTGACGGAGAAGCAGCAGATGCTGGAGCAGCATCTGCAGGATGTGAGGAAGAGGGTGCAGGTACGTGTGCTGCCTCAGCACCTTCTCCCTTCCCCACCGCAGTGATTTAGTACTTTGAATAAATCCCCGTCTCTTGCCTTGCAGGATCTGGAGCAGAAGATGAAAGTGGTGGAGAATCTCCAGGATGACTTTGATTTTAACTACAAGACTTTGAAAAGCCAAGGAGGTAATGGAAGCTCATTAGCTCCTGGTGAACCGAAGTGTGTTCCTGCACAGAAACATGCTGGAGGGCATGTTCCAGCCCTTACGGTGCCTCCTCCTGAAGTCGGAAGGGTGGCTTAGGCTCAGGGTATTTGCATGGCAATTGGAGGAACCTCCTTTGTTTCTGTCACTGACTCCCTGCGGGCGAGCTGAACCAGAGCTCTGCCTGCGAGCAAAGGAATAGCTTGTGGAGGTGATAGCGCTTAACTGGTGAAGGCTTTCTAAGATGCCCGCTCCTTTGAGGTCGAAGCGGTTTGCTTGTGTGGTGGGTGGGTAGGAGCAGTCGCTGCGTGCAGCTGAAACCTCTCACCTCTGCACAGACATGCAGGATCTCAATGGAAACAATCAGTCCGTGACACGGCAGAAAATGCAGCAGCTGGAGCAGATGCTGACGGCGCTGGACCAGATGCGAAGGGTACGGGATGGAGCTGGTCTGGGGATGCCCTTTGCCAGGAGGCTGATGTCTGTGTCCCTGCATGGCCAGAGCTGAGAGCCTGGGCACGCAGGCCTCTGTGACCCTGCCTGTCTGTGCATGTGTAACTTGGAGGGTGGTGAACCTTCTGCTTTCTTCCTCCCCAGGGCATTGTGAGCGAGCTGGCAGGGCTGCTCTCAGCCATGGAGTATGTGCAGAAGATGCTGGCAGATGAGGAGCTGGCAGACTGGAAGAGACGGCAGCAGATCGCCTGCATTGGTGGCCCCCCCAATATCTGCTTAGACCGGCTGGAGAACTGGTGAGCACTGCCTGGGGCTGCAGCAGGCCCTAGAGAGGAGGCATTCCAGCTCCTGCAGTGCAGGTGGGCTCCTGCCTCTGGAAACAGCCTTGCAAATGGGCTTCTGGTGCCTGCACAGGGAAGTGTAACCCGTTAGTCAGGCTGATCCCCAGCAGTGGGCATTGCAATGGTGAGCCCCAGGCCTGGGGGATGTTAAGGCTGCTGTGAGAGGTTCCAGGTGTGTCTGTGCAGGACCTGGGGGTTCCTTTTGTAATGTGTGCGCCAGGCTGGGAGCCACAGGCACCTTCTGTTCTCTGCTGCTTCTGTCTCGCACAAGCAAGGGCAGAGGGGGCTCTGCAGGCAGAGCTGACACTGGTTCCTCCTGCTCCCCTAGGATAACCTCTCTTGCCGAATCACAGCTACAGACCCGGCAGCAGATCAAGAAGCTGGAAGAACTGCAGCAGAAAGTGTCCTACAAGGGTGACCCTATTGTCCAGCACCGGCCCATGCTGGAGGAGCGGATCGTGGAGCTGTTCAGGAACCTGATGAAAAGGTGCTGAGGGAGCCCCGGGCAGTCCCTGGTCACAGGCACTGGCTGGAGGGATGGGCAGCGAGTGGCTGGATCAGGCCTGAGGTTTGACTGTGGTTCTGATGCCTTTCCCTTGCAGTGCATTCGTTGTGGAGAGGCAGCCCTGCATGCCCATGCACCCCGACCGGCCCCTGGTCATCAAAACCGGGGTGCAGTTCACCACCAAAGTCAGGTGGGTCAGTGTCCTGTGGCAGGGAGAGGTGGTGGGGAGGGTGATGCTGCTGCTGGGGACACTGGTGCTGCCCGCACAGCAGCTCTGCAGCCTCTGCCAGGGGCTGCAGTGAAGCGGGGTTGTGCAGGATGCTCACACTCTGCATCTGCTGCCCCTGTGCAGGTTGTTGGTCAAGTTCCCAGAGCTGAACTATCAGCTGAAGATCAAAGTCTGCATTGACAAGTGAGTCCCGTGCTCTGATCCTGCTGGCGTTGGGGGGAGCTACTGGAGTGGGACTTACTCCTGCTCTCCTTGGGTCAGGCTCCATCCCTGCACCCAGTATGATCCTCAGTAGAAGGGGGATGTGGGGTGGCGCTGGGTCCTGAGGGTTCATTCCCATGCTGGGGGACAGCCTGGGGGGCTCGTGGGGCTCCACGCAGTGATGCAGCAGCCCCGCACACCAGCTTGTCTGCATCAGCGGGGGAAGGCCATGGCCATGACCATGACCAGCGTCTCTCTCCCCTTCCCTAGGGACTCTGGGGATGTTGCAGCACTCCGGGGGTAAGTGCAGCGTTTTGGGGGTTTTCCTGGCTTCCTTTGGCAAAGCTCCATTGGCGCATCCATTCTGGAAGCGCTGTCAGCCACGCTCGGTCTTTCCTCTCTTGAGGTCCCGCAAGTTTAACATCCTGGGCACAAACACCAAGGTCATGAACATGGAAGAGTCCAACAACGGCAGCCTCTCGGCTGAGTTCAAGCACCTGGTAGGTACCACATGCTCTTGGGCCGCTCCTGTGCCGGCCGTGTGCTGTCACAGTGTCACCACAGCCCATCCTCTCTGTCCATAGACCCTGCGAGAGCAGCGCTGTGGTAACGGAGGCCGAGCCAACTGCGATGTGAGTGCTGGTGTCCCGGCTGGGAGAGCTCTTCACGAGCATCTCTGCTCTGGTGTCTCAGCCGAGCCCCTTCCACCCAGACCCAAGCTGCTTGGGGGGCCCCATGGCCAAGCGCCTGCGTGCTCATTGTGTCCTTCCACCCCAGGCCTCGCTCATAGTCACTGAGGAGCTGCACCTCATCACCTTCGAGACAGAGGTGTATCACCAGGGGCTGAAGATTGACCTGGAGGTGAGCTGTGGGTTCCTACAGCACTGCCGTGGGCCTGGGTGCAGTGGAGCCCTGGGAGGTGTCCCAGCCTGTGGTCACATCCTGTCTTTGCAGACCCACTCGCTGCCTGTGGTGGTCATCTCCAACATCTGCCAGATGCCAAACGCCTGGGCGTCCATCCTGTGGTACAACATGCTGACCAACAACCCCAAGGTAGGGCCGGGCACGGCAGGGCAGCTTTGGGACCCGGGACACGGCTGGAGCAGGATCTGGCCCTGCTTCTGCCCCACGTCCTGCTCAGGGCTGTGTCTTCCCTTGTGCAGAACGTGAACTTCTTCACCAAGCCCCCCATCGGGACGTGGGACCAGGTGGCAGAGGTGCTGAGCTGGCAGTTCTCCTCCACCACCAAGCGTGGCCTCAGCATCGAGCAGCTGACAACGCTGGCGGAGAAGCTTCTAGGTAACCCGGTGTGTGTGATCCTGGGGGGGCTCCTCACTCAGTGCGGGAGCAGGGCTGTGGTTGGGGGGGGGGAGCTGTAATTGCAGTTCCTGGTTCTCTGCCAAGCAAACCTCGGGCTGCTCCCTGGAGCTGCTGTCTGTGGAAGAGCGGCTCTTACCTAAAGGTTGATGCTTCTGTTCCCTGCCAGGCCCGGGTGTGAACTACTCCGGCTGTCAGATCACCTGGGCCAAGTTCTGCAAGGTACAGCCTCCTCCCTTCTCCTGAGCGCCTTCCTTTGGCTCTTCCCTTCCTCCGAGGCTCACAGCCTCTCTGCCCTCCTCCTCAGGAGAACATGGCTGGCAAAGGCTTCTCTTTCTGGGTCTGGCTGGACAACATCATTGACTTGGTGAAAAAGTACATCCTGGCGCTGTGGAATGAAGGGTGAGCATTGGTCCAGAGATCCTTGTTTGGGCTGGGCCTCGGGCAGGGTCCCACCGTGCTGATGGAGCGCAGGGGCTCTCCTGGGAAGTGTTTTCTGTCTATTGGCAAGGATCCCCTTGGGGATCCTTGCACTGGGTGGCTCTGGTGGTGGCCAGGCCAAGTCCTGCCTGGTTCAGACCCTGCAGTAGCTGCCCCGGTATCCTGACCTCTCCTCGCTTCCTGCTGCCCAGGTACATCATGGGCTTCATCAGCAAGGAGCGGGAGCGAGCGATCCTGAGCACCAAGCCCCCGGGCACCTTCCTGCTGAGGTTCAGCGAGAGCAGCAAGGAGGGTGGCATCACCTTCACGTGGGTGGAGAAGGACATCAGCGGTGCGTGGCTCCCCCTTCGCTGCCCTTGGGTGCCTGGGAGCGTTCCTGGCTCTGAATGGGGCTTGGAACCTCCTCATACGACATCTGCTCTTTGTCCTTGTCCTGACAAGCACCCTGCCTGGGTTTAGCCCTCTGAGCCTGGGTGCCCTTTGCTGGGTGTCCTGCCCACGTGCCACCCGTGTGGCGCTGCTTTCCATGGCACTGAAAGCACTTGACAGGTCCCTGTCCTGCCCTGGCCTGCTGGGAGCGTTGTGACACTGCGCATGGCCCCAGGCTGGTCCCATCCCCGCTGCTGCTGGGGTGTTTGGGGAATGCAGGGTGTCTTGCCCCATGTCAAAAGTCTCCTTGTGCAGGGAAGACCCAGATCCAGTCTGTGGAGCCTTACACCAAGCAGCAGCTGAACAACATGTCATTCGCGGAGATCATCATGGGCTACAAAATCATGGATGCCACCAACATCCTGGTGTCCCCCCTGGTGTACCTGTACCCAGACATCCCCAAGGAGGAAGGCGTTTGGGAAGTACTGCCGCTCCGAGAGCCAGGAGCACTCTGAAGCCACTGACTCAGGTAGTTGTTGGCTTTCTGTGGTCCCCTGGGCCACTGGTGGGGACCGGACCCATGGCACAGCCATGGTGCGGGGTGAGCGGTGGGGTCCCCAGGGGGGTGCAGGCAGAGGGTGGGTTCCTCCTTGGGTGGCTGCTGACCAGGCTGCTCCTGCGCAGGTGCTGCTCCGTATCTGAAGACCAAGTTCATCTGTGTCACCCCGTGAGTGCTCCTGGGGCTGCCTGGGAGGGCTGGGGGGTGTTTGTATGCTCAGCCCTGCCCGGGGCGGGGGGGTGATGCGGATGCTCTCTGGTGCCGCTGGGCTCCACTCTGCCCGCACCGCAGCCCAGCCTTCCCCTCCCGGGGCCCCTTTCCTGTGTGGAGCTCTCAGGAGTGGCTGTGCCGTGCCCTGGGGCCCATTGGGGGGGGGCAGAGGGCTCCATCCAGGCCCTGACTCTGGAGCTTTCTCTGCTCTTCCCTTCGCACAGCACCTCCTTCAGCAACACCATCGACCTGCCCATGTCCCCGCGCACCCTGGACACGCTCATGCAGTTCGGCAACACCAGCGAGGGAGCGGAGGCCAACACGGGGGGGCAGTTCGGTGAGTCCGGTGGGGCACGGCCCCCGAGGGGGGGACGCACACACATGGGTCTCATAACCCCCGGCTGCGTCTCCCCACAGAGTCGCTGACCTTCGACATGGAGCTGACCCCGGAATGTGCCTCCTCACCCATGTGAGGTGCTCGCCGGCACCTGCGGGACCCCCAGGATGCGGCTCCCGTCCCCACAGAGCCCCCCCCCCTTGGTCTCACTCATGGCTGCTTGGGGCCGTTCTGCAGGAGGAGCTGGGTCCGGGTGCTCACCACCGAGCCCCTGTGTGACTTGAGTGCTCCCGGGGCGGCACCGCTGCCTCGGGGGGGGATGAACCCTTTTCTATTTCCTCCCATACCCGTTTTTTACTCTTGTTTTGCTCATTCAAGTGCCTATTCCCCTCCGCCCGCAGCCTCCGTTTGTACACATGCTTCTGCAGCCCAGGCCCTGCTCCCTGCTGCTGGAAGCTGCTCTCCCGCCTGCCGGAGCCCAACAGCCTATGGACACTTCAGGAGCCTGGATTTGCCCCCGGGAGGCTGCTCCTGGCCCCCGCACCGCTTACCTGCCCTGCAGCAGGGGTTCAGCGCGTGGCTCGGAGCTGCTGCCCATGGGCCCTGTGGGTGATGCTGATGCTGGGCTTTGCCCTGAGCAGGGGGTTTGGGGGCCTGTTCTTGCCACCAGCTTCCTGCTGCAGGGTGCAGAGCTCCGACTGGGATAGCCCTTTCCCTGCAGTGCAGAGGCTGCCATGGGGCAGGGCCGTGTCCCAGGCACCACTGCACGCTTGGGAGCAAGCAGCGTTTGCATCTTGGGTCTGTTCTGGGACCTGGGTATAACCACAGTGGCTGCCCCGGCCATGGCTCGCCCTGTGACCAGACTGGAGCAGGCACCACGGCTGCACTGCTCTTGCTGCATGGAGGTAGCCCCATTGGATCTGGGTGGAGGACAGGAGATGGCTGCTGTTGCCAGTGTGATGGCAATGGGCACCCCATGCTCTTCCCCTCGGGCATGGCTGTGCTGTCCCAGGCAGTGGGGTTGCAGCTTGTGCCGGTTGTGTTGGAGGTTTGGCAGTCACTGCTAAGGTAGGAGGGGGCAAGAGCTGGAGGGAGCAGGATGGACCCAGGGCGAGGAACCCACTGTTGGCTGTGGGTGCAGCACGGGGCCGGTTTCCTTGCTCAGGAGGATCGAGGGGAGGGCGAAGCTGCTGCCCCGTGTGGGGCTGTAGGTACCAAAAAGGGGGGGAGCCCTCCTGCCCTTCCAAGGGAGGGAAAGCTGCCCCCCCCCCCCCCCCGCAACACCTTAACCGGTGTGAATGGGGCTGTGGGTAACAGCAACGGCGATGGAGCCCTGGCAGGGGGCTGCTGGACTGAGCCACCCCTTCGGCTGTGTGCAGGCAGGCGGGGGGGGGGCTCCGCGCTGCGGGGGAGCGATGCCGCGTGCACCGTGCGGTGCCTCCCGCAGCACCGATCCTGTACAAAGGTTTATTTTTTGTATAGTTTATTGCTGTGCCCATCGGCTCTGACGTTCTCCACAATAAAGGCTCTGAAGCTGATGCTCCGGGAACCAGGGCCCCCCCCTCTCGTCAGCCCTGACGTCAGCCTGCGGTTTGCTCAGCGCTGCGGGGGCCACGGCTCGGCCCTTATCGGGGCTCGGCAGGGCCCTGCTGGGGTGGGGGGCTCCGGGGGGGGTGGCACCAACCACAGCCCCCAGGGCCCGGCCCCCTCCGCTTGCATCAGGGAAACTCCAAGTGCTGGGGTGGGAGGATGAGGCCGTGGTGGTGTCTGTGCCACAGCCCTGCTCTGGCTGCTCCGTGGGGCTGCCCCATGGCCCTGGGCTGGGGCAGGGGGTGGCTGCCTGCGGCCCCTGTCCTACCCGTGCCCATGAACCCAGGTTGGGGCCGCAGGGCCCAGGCTCTGCAGGGCAGAGTGAAGATGTGCTGCCCATGAAGCACCAGCATCGCCCGCAGAGCTTTCATGGCAGGGTTTGGGGTCTGATGAGGCCAAGAGGGAGCTCTTTGCTCTGTCAGCACGGGATGTTTTCGTGCAGGTCATGCTCAACAAACCCCCATGCACCCGTGTGGAACCGGCTGCATTGGGCTTGGGGGAAGTGCTGGAGATGGCCCTGGAGCCTCCTCTGCCCGTCTCATACTCGGCATCCTGCTGGGATTTGAGCTCAATGCTGAGGCCGTCACCTGCGCCTGCTCTGGGAGCCAACCCCACCGGGACCCTCCATTTCCCCCTTAGCCCCAGCCCGGGCTCTGCGCGGCGCTGGCAAACCCATTCCTGCGCCCGAGGCAGCCGCTGGGCTCACACGGATCATCCCCCCCCATTCCTCACACGGGAACCTGACCCAGCCCAGCCCCAGGGACCCCTCTGCTCTTCCCCTTGGTGGTTCCCAGCTCCCCTCCGCCAGCTGCAGGATGAGCTGGAAAACCCCAGACCGAGGAATTTTCCTACCAATATGCAAACCCTGGGGTTGCCACAACCGTTCGCAGTCAGGAACACTGCGTCCTGTCCCGCGCTCCTGCAGATAAGTGGTTTCTTATCTCCCTGCACCCACACGCCCTGCTGCATCCCTGTCGGAACCTGCCCTGCTCCCTGGGTTTAGCCGGGGGGCCTGGCCCTTCACCGGTGGGGTTAATGTGCCGCTGAGCTGATCCGAGCTCTGAAGGCTCCGGTTGGCATCAGGCTGGGTGAGTGCCGCGGCCTGATTTGCAGTGGGGGAAGGTCCCTGTGCCAGGCTGGACCCTGCAGCACCGGGCACTCGCCACCAACCCCTGTCCCCTTCTGCCACCCACCCCCCCCCCGATGCTGCGGGAGGGGTGGGCGCTGTGGGAACGGGGTTGTTTGTGGCTCCAAAAGGAGGTCACAGGGTGCTTTGCTCCTTCCCCAGCGCAGCAGGGACGGTGTCTGAGCCAACCACTGGATTAGGGGTCTCCAGATGCAGATAAGCTGCTTGGGGTGCGGATGGGGATGAATGGGGCAGCCACCTGCCAGGGATGTGGGGACCTGGAGCTGGTGGCCCTTGTGGGACCAAACCCCAGGGTCCTGCTGGCCCCCGACTGGTGCAGCGCTGACCATTCCCTAGGGATGAACCCACAGGCAGGGATCACAGTGGGACCCTGCCCCGGCCCCAGCTTCCCGCGATCCCCTTGTGCCCAGGGCTGGCTGCAGCCATGAGGCGCTGCTCTGTACCTGCTGGTTTGCCAGGGGCCATGTGTGCTGCGGTCTCCTCCATCCTTCCCCTGTCCGCTGTGTGTGGTTGTCAAGAGGGAGAATGGGAATGGTGGGTGCTCTGCTCTGAACACCCAACGAAGCCTCCTCCTCGTCACGCTCGCGTTGGGGGTGGCTTTGGGCCAAGCTGCAGAGCAGGAGCCATCGGTGCCTCCAGCACTTGTAAAACAACAATCAAATATTGCATCACTCGGGCAGAGCAGAGCCAAGCAAGGTCCCGGCGGTGGCACCCACTGCCAGATGTGCCAGAGGTCAGACCCACAGCGCAGTGTGGTCCCCAGCGTGCTACCACTGCCAGCCCCAGCGGCAGCTGCCATGCCCGAGGGACACAATCTGCCTGTTCCCTGCTCATCCCATCCTGGAGCTGAGTGTGGCATCTGCCTGTGCCAGCGCCAACGCCAGGGGCTCACCTGACCCATCCAGAGACATGGCTTCCTCCGTGTCTGTTAGCACCGCACCACTGTTAGCAGAGACGGGAGCCCCCTGCGTCCCTCTGCCTGCCCTTCATCCGCTCCAATGGAAACCCACCAGCATGGGGGGGTGGGGGGTGAGCTGCCTTGCTCTGAGCACAGGAGCCAGACCCATAGGATGTGCCCCACAGAGGTCCCCACATTACCTCACTGGGCCTTCCCCTCAGAGCTGCCCAGCACCATCGCTCCAGCTCAGCCATGGCAGGGGCTGTGCCCAGCCCTGGCTCATTCGGGGCTCTTCTCACTTTCGGGTTCCTGCTTTCACTCCTTTGTGCTTCCTCCTCAGACCCGGCTGCTGATTCCTATTCCTGCTGCCTGGCCCTACCCGTGCTTGGCTGTGCCAGCCCACATCCTGCATCCCTCATCCCTCATCCTGCATCCCACAACCTGCACCCCTCATCCCGCATCCCGCATCCCGCATCCGGCATCCCATGCCCCGTACCGGAGTGAAGGGACCCCAGCTCTGCCTGCAGAGGCTTTGTTGGTGCTGGGGTGGCTGCCACTGAACCCGGCTGACCCGTGCAGTGTGTTTATGGCAGGAGCCGGCTGGGACCGAGCGGTTACTGTGGCAACCCGGGCTCTGCACTGGAGAGGGATGCGCGGCTGCACCATGCGGGGTGGGGGGGACAAGTGAGCTCCCCCCATGCCCCAGCCTGCCCCTGCCCCACAGTGGGTGCGAGGTGTCCGTGCCCCTGGTCCCAGCCAGGCTGTGGGTGCTGGCAATGCCCCCCTGTGCTCCCGGGCTGGGGGTGCTCTGGTTCCCGTCGCAGCCCCACATTGGCTGTTGCTGCCACGAGGTTTTCAGCAGGCAGAAACCTGGATGGTTTTTTCTGAGCTGGATGAGTGATGCAGAGAACAAAGAGCCTTTGCCCATGCAATGGCTCCTGATGGCTGCTGAGACCAAGCGCTTGCTGGGGCTGTTCCCAGCTGTGTCCAAGCGTCTGGAACAGAGGTTTCCTGTGGAAATTCCCCCTTGGACAAAGTGCCATTTCCCAGGTTTTTACTGGATCAGATCCTCCCCTCCTGCTGCCATGAGGCACGGCGGTGACAAGCTTCCAAATGTGAAGAGCTTCCCGGGTGCCCTCTGCTTTCCCCTGCCCATCAGCTCCCAGCCCTGTCTCCGTGCTGTCTGCCCTGGCCCTGCTCCACCCATAGCACCACAGTCTCTTGTCCCTGGGGTTTTCCATCTCCTCCCTCCCAGCAGGTCTCAGCCCTGGGATCATCCAGGCTGGCACTCCCACAGGATCTCCCTTTCCATCCCTTTTCTGCAGCAGAAATAGCCCGGCTGGCTCCAGGCCGACCCCTCTGCGTCATGCCTGGGTCCCAGGGGATGGTGGGGCCGTTCTGACATGGGCAGGCTCTTCCCTGTGTCCAGTGGCTTCGGCAGCACTGGGTGCATCCCTCTGTCCCTGGAGGAGGATTCACGGCCTGTGCAGGGAAATGGGCCCTGCCATGCCTGGGCACCAGGACAACACCTTCCTCCTGGGCTGGAGCAGCCCCATGGCTGCCTTGGGAAGTGGGACCACAGGGCAACAGCCTCAGCTCTGTGGCTGCCCATGGAGCTCCTTCCCGCTCCGGTCTGCAGAGAGCCCGGAGTGAACACTGCTGGGGGCTAGGAGCCGGGGCGGGCACTGTGCCGGGGGCTGCGGTGCCAGCACAGCCCTGGCAAAGCTTCACCCTCGCTGCGTTTGAGACTGAGTGGGAAAACACGAAGCTGTGACTAATTTGGGGATTCATCTGGTTTCCATCAGCTGCGCTGCGTAGTCACAATGGAGTTCTCTGGCCTCAGCACGGATCCGGGAGTACGTGGGTCCCAAAGCAGGGATGGGCTGAGGTTGGGGTCCTCGCACAGACCCCACTGACAGCCTTGAGGGGACGGGCAGAGGCTGCGCACTGCTGCAGCTTTGGCTTTGACTGGGAACTGCGCATCCCAGGCTGGGAACGGCGCATCCCAGGAGCGGCAGAGGGATGCGGAGCAGCTTCTCGTGCAGGATGTGCTCTGGGGAAGGGCGGGCAGCAGCCCTGGGACCTCTCCAGGGGCTGCCTAAATAAATACTTCCACTCCTGAGACATAATTAAGACCCTGGAGACGCCGCTCGGAGGCGGAGGCCGCGCGGCCGCGCTCCTGCTCCGAGCACACAGCCCATCTTCTTGGAAATCAATTACGCAGCCCCACGCTCCCGCTCGGCCCTGGGCACGCGGCATCGCTCCGCATCCTGCTGAGCTCATCCCGGGTGCCAACGTGGCTGCCCACAGCTTGGCCCAGGGCACTGGTTACCTTCCCAGAGGCTTTCCTGAGACTTCCTGAGGAGCAGCGGGGGAGAGGTTCTGCTGACAACGGGGACTCGGCAGTGCCAGCGATGGGAGCGGGCTCAGGCGCTTTGCTGTCCTCAGTGTCCTCAGGAAAGCCCATCTCCCCTGCCCTGCCTGAGGCGCTGGTGCTGCCCATTCAGCCCCCTGGACATTGATGTGCTGCCCCACGTGCCCCAACGGAGCATTCTCCACTCTCATTCCCATTACCAATCTTTTCCCCTTTCCTTTCAAAACGGGAGTGAGAAGCAAAGGAAGAGGGAGAGGGAAGGGAGGATGCTTTGTGCCCATCATCCAGCCCTCCCGAGCGTGTGCGGCCAGTGCAGGTCTCCGGGAGCGCCACGTCCCTGGGCCCCTGCGGATCCTGCTGTGCCCAGCCAGGACCCAACAGCCACAGACGTTGCGGGTGACCTTGATTTCCTCGGCTGGAGCAGCCGGAGCCTGGATGACTGTGCCGATGGGTTATGTGGGCCAGGGATTGTGAAAGCCGCTTGTCCACGTGATGCAAGGCGCTGCAGCCAAGGCAGGGAGGGCAGGGGGTGCAGTCCTTGTGCTGGTGTTCCCGTTCTTTTCCTTTGTCTTAGTGCAAAAAGACCGTGTGGGAGATGCTGGCCCCATGTTGGGTGCCTGCCGCCAGCTCGCAGGGGATCCCCGATCACATCCCCACAAGGCCTGGAGTGCCGCAGGAGCACTGGGAACAGCAGCCAGCGCTCCACTGGGAGTGGCTCCACAGGGATGTGTCAGCCCCATGTGTGTGCGATGCCTCCTGAGTGCATGAGCACAGGCAGCAAAGCACCTGATGGGAGTTGGAGCATCGCGGGCTGGAGCCACTCATCCCATTGGTCCTGGCTGCTCTGGCACAGTGAGCGCTGCTGGGAGGAGGTGAACCGAAAAGCACCGGTTTGTGGCTGGCATTTGCATGGGAGCAGGTGCCGGGGTGGTGTCTGCCCAGCCCACAGATCCTTATCTCGTGGGCTGTGGAGCTGGGCAGGCAGTGAGGAGCTGGGCTGGAGAAGGGCGGTTTGGAGGTGTCAGAGCCCCCAAGGCCGTGGCACCATGGCCGGGTTGTGGCTTTGCTGGGTGGAGAAGGGTCCCTGAGCATCCTGCCTTGTCCCTGCTGCAGCTTTCGGGGCTCACAGCGCTGTGCCCCAGGCTCAGGCCGCGGCTGCTGCATGCTCCCGAAGGAAGGAGGCCTCTAATACAGGAGCAATAGAAAATAGAAATGGAGAGGTGAGACCTCGGGACTGTGCTCATCCAGAGCTGCAGAGGGATTTGCAATCGCTGCGCATCAACTGTCCCAGGACAGATACTGTCCCAGCACCGGCACTGGAGCAAGGAGAGCCGAGCCTGTCCCTCCCGGCTGCCCCGGGCTGGCGCTGGGCATTCCCAGCACTGGGCAGGGGCCATCCCACTCCTCCCAACCCCCTGAATTTCCCTCCGGAGTGTTTTCAGGCCGCAGACAGACGGGTAACGAAAGCGAAAGCCCAGGAGACCCCATGCGGCTGCGGAGAGCGCTGGAGCAGAGACGAGCACACCCAGTATTGCTTCCTGCGCAGCAGCCACCCTGCCCGGGGTGCCCCGTGCTGGGGTGCCCCATGGCCTGGGGGGTTGTGGGGTGTTGGTGGGAGCTGTGCGAGACCCCCTCGAGGTGGTTTTCTCGTGGCTGCTGCCACCTTTTCCTGCTTTGGGGAGCCCAGAGGAGAGGGGGGGGGGCCCGTGGGTCTCCTTGCAGCGGATGTGGCAGAGGGGGATGCACTGGTGCCCATTTCCCTGCCTTTGCTCCTGGTTTCGCTGCCCCGTTGGTGCCCAGGGCTGCGGCAGCGCTGGGACCCCATCACTCTCAGCCATGCACGTGGCCTCATGGCCTCAGCCCAGGGCCTGCACGGGGGAGAGGACACCGGGGCCAGGAACCCAGAGCAGGCGCATGTAGGAGCCCAGGGCTGGCACAGACGGGCCCTGCCATGTGCTCATGTCCTGCAGCGGCTCCCAGACCCCCGTGTGCTGCGTTACCGGGATGGGAATCCCAGGGTGGTGGCGTCGCCCATCCTGCGCTTGGAGGGATGGGACAGCCCTTCCCTCCTCGTACTCCCATGCAAATCCTGCCCGGGCCCACAGGGCTCGCATGGAAAACCCGGGCACAGGAGCAGCTGCTGCTCTGCGGGGTTCAGGTGAGCGGGAGCCGAGGCCTGCAGGCAGGGAGAAGCCACTGGGTACTGATGGGCGCAACAGGCACCCGCGGCTGTCGGGGGCCACGGCGGCCGCGGGGGAAAAGCCCCTCCCGTGGGCAGGGATGGTGCTGAGGGGGAGCGGAGAGAGACCCGGAGGGCTCAGACGGGGGTCCCGGTGCCAGTCGAGGCTCCCGTCTGTGCCTGGTGCCGGCTCCTGCCAGTGCCCGGTCCCGGTCTGGGTTTTGTCGGTACCCGGTGCGAGGTTCCGGTGCCGGTTTGTGCCCCACCGTGGCCGTCGCTGAAGCCCGCGGCTCCTCGAGGCGCTGCCCATGCCCGCGCCCGCTGCCCGGTGCCGTTACTCGGTGCCGGGGGCTGGAGCGGGGCGGTGCCGCGGGGGGGGGGGGCGGTGCCGTGCGGGCCGGGCCGGAGCGGGCGGGCGGCGGCGGGGGGGGGGGGCGGCGCAGGCGGCGGTGGCGGCGGCCGGAGGGGGCAGAGCGGCGGCGGAGCCGAGAGCCGAGAGCCGCCGGAGCAGCGGAGCCGGAGCCGCCGCCGCGGCCGCAGGTAGGGACGGAGCAGGGCCGGCGGGACAGGGTCCGGAACCGGAACCGGGACCGGGACCGGGGTTGGTTTCGCTTTCTGCTGCCGGGCGGGGGGCGGCGGGGCCGGGCCGGGGGCACCTGCGGGGGGGCGACCGCCGCCTTCTGCCGCCGTCCCTGCGCCCGTCCGTAGATATTCGGGGTGTTTCGTAACCCCGTCCGGGCGCGGGGCGCTGCGGTGGCGGGGCCGGGCCGCGGCCTGGCTGCGGGCGGGGGGGGGGGCCTCGCAGGTGCGGGCAGGGCCGCGGGGCCGCCCCGCTGCTCCCTGGGGGAACGAACGGACTTTGCGCGGGCCGCGGCGGGGCCGTCCCGGGGCCGCGGCGCATCCCGGGGCGGGGGCGCTCGTGGCAGCGGCGGAGCGGGGCCGGTTCCCGCTGCCCCGGGCCGGGCCCTGGCGGAGCGGCGGCCGCGGGGGGGGGGGGGGGGGGGGGGCGGAGCGGACCCGGGGGGGGGGGGTGTCCCGTCCGCGCCGTGGGACGTTGCGCGGCTCCGCGCCGCGGGGCAGAGCCGAGGGCGGATGGAAAACGTTCCCGGGAGCGGTGACACCGCGGGGACGGCGGCGCCCGGTGGCCTTTCACCCAGCGCGGGCCGGGCCGGGTGCCGGTGGGGCCGGGGCCACCTGTCCCGGTGGATTCGGAGCTGTCAGGGCTCCGTGCCCAGCGCTGGGGTCGCACCAGGCCGGGATCCCGGCAGCTCCGCACGACGGCGGCTGCGGGACCCCCCCCCCCGCGCCCGGCTCGTGTGGGCACGGGGATGCGGGCGCTGGTGCTCGGCTGGCTCCCGAGGGACTTGTTCGAGGTGTTTGGGGCGCATCGTGCAGGGCACAGCACCGCAGTGCAGAGCCGTGTGGCTCACTCGTGGCAGGGACGCTGCACACAAAGTCCCCGCACACCTTGTTGCAGCGTGGTGCTCCTGGCTCATGCTGCCTGCGGCCAGCCTGGTGTTCCCAACGGCATCACAGCCATCCACATCCATGGAGGTGGCCTTTGTGTGCACCACGGGGTTGTCTGCAGAGTGCGGCCACCACCGCGGGCACAAGGAGCCAGCCCTGCACTGCAGGAGCTTTGCCCCCTCTTCTCGTCATGCCCTTTCGGGAGGAAGACTCTGTGGCCGGGAGGGCCGGCGGCTGCTGCGGGGCTCTCTTCTGAGCTGAGGTTGGCCATTGCCTCAGTGGGTTTGTGCCAGCGCAGTGATTCCTGGCCGGAGCTTTGCCCGGTGCTGCCCTGTCCATGTGGCTCTGGGCAAGGGGGAGGCACTGGGGGTGCTGGGGTCACCTGCCTGCGGGTGGCTGCAGCAAGTCCTGGTGTGCCCGAAGCCTGCCCTGACACGGCTCCTGGGTCCCTGCGGTGCTGGATACGAGGATGGAGGCCATCTCCCTGGGTTTTGGTTTTATAACCATCCCTGGGGAGCGTGGCTTGCCACGGGGCTGGGAGGGCCATGCTGCGCTGTGCTGCGTGAGCAGGCACATGGAGGAGGAGCAGGTTGAGAGGTGCCAACAGCCCATGCCTGGGGACGGGGGAGAGCAGGGCTGGGAATGGGGCGTAATGGGCGGCTGTCACCCCTCTGGTGTCCTCCCTTGGTATCTGTCACTAGAGCCGCCTCGCAGGCTTCCGTGTGCCGGCCTTGTCCCGGGGCTGATGCTTCAGGGCAGGATGAGGGATGCTGGTGCTGGGAAAAAGGAGCTGCAGCTGGGGATGCTTGGCACAGGGTTGCATGGAGCCTCTGGAGGGACCTTCCCCTTCACTGCAGGGGAAGTGCTGACTCCAGAGTGGCTGTGAGGTCCTCGCCGTGGGGTTTCCCAGCTCTCTCTTGAGTGATAGCAAAACCCAGATACTCTGCTTGTGAAAAATCCCTGCTCCTTGTACTCCTCCACGGCGTGGGCAGTGAGTGGTGACTGTGCTGTGCCGAGTTCAGTGAAGTGGCCCCATCAGCTGGGAAATGACTTTCTGCTTTGTAAGGAATTACTGTAAATCAGTCTGCACTCCATGGGCATCAGGGCAGCCCTGGGGTCAAAGCAGGACCTCCCTCCCATCCCCATCCCCTACATGGCCATGCTGCCCTGGGAGCAGCCTCCACATTATGGGGCCGAATGCGCCGCCGGTGGCTGTGGGACAGAGGCAGGAGGCCACCAGTCCCCACCTCGCTGGGTCAGGATTCAGCTCTGTGGTGGCTCAGGCAGCTCCAGCTGCTGGCTCGGGGGCTCCGGCATGCTCGGGAGAAGTAGCCTCGACAGCTGTACTGTTTCTGTGGCATGCCTTTCCTTTCATGGGGTGTCTATTTTGCAACCCCCAAGTGTTTTGATCCCGGGAGGAAGGGGGCGGGGGTGTTTACCCTGGCACCATGTGGCCGGCGCAGGGATCCAAGTGGTGCTGGGCATGCCTGCGTGGTGCATGCAGCAACAGTTCTAGCAACATCTGCTGGCTGATAAAAGGTAGGCTGCTGTGAGCCGCTTCTCCCGCCGCATTGGGAAATGTCGAGGGGGAGGCACATGCGAGCGCGGCTTCCTGGCGATAGGGCTGAGCTGACATGCTGATAAAGCAGAATCCACCCATCTGCCTGCGCCAGAGGGGCCGGGAGCGCCGGCGGCTCGCAGGTGGGAGCGCTCCGTGCCCTGTGTTCTCCCCGGTGCCAGCGATGCGCTGCCGGGCGGCCGTGGGGGTATAACCGAGCTGTGCCATGGGCACGACGCGCTCCCTGGTCAAGCAGTCGCTGGTGAGTTTTGCAATCTGTTGTCGCTGCAACTTCGAGTCTTTGTGTTGTTAGGAGAGAGAAACGCTGGTTCATAGCATGGGGAGGGAACTGGGGAAAAGGCTGGTGCTGGGGCGAGCGCTCCGTGCTGCCCCGCGGCGCTGGGCACACGGTGCCTGGTCCCCTCGCTCCGGGGCTGCCTGCAGAGCTCTCGGCGGAGCTGGCGGCATCTGAGCCCCTCGGAGCAGCTGTAAACCGATCACTGCCCTGTTTGGTTCTAACGCGCGGCGCTGGCCTGGGGCTGGCACGGCCGCCGCGGTCCGCCCGCTCCATGCGTAACCCCGGCGCTGACCAGAGCCTTTGGGAGCGCTCAGGAGGGTGCTCGTGGTGCAGCCGGGACCGGGGCTCTGCTCTGCCCCGGCGCTGCCAGCGGCTGCTGCCGCTCCTGGGCCTGCAGAGCGCGTCTTGTGCCAGGGAAGGCAAACCCCAGCTCTCCCGCCTGGATGTGTTGTGTCCGTTAGGGATGGACGCTGTGTGCGACCCTGGCCAGGTTTGACTGGGATTTACCTGCTCAGAATGAGGTTTTTCTGCAGGAACCATTGGTGTTTCGGGTTTTTATTCCCATTCTGACCAGTCCTCCCTCCTGCCGGTGCCCCTGCAGGTCTACGTGCCCCTCTTCCAGAGGCAAGGCTTTACCCTCCCTCCTTTCTGCTCTGCTGACCCATGCGGATAGCATCGCTGTGCATAGAGCTGCTGCAGCACAAACCCTAGCACCCAGTGGCTGTGAAAAGCCTGGAGGGGCTGAGGGGATGCAGGGCCTGCGCTGGGGGTCCTGCCTGTCCTCATGGTGCCTGACAGCACTTGGCTTGGGCCCTGCCCTGCCAAACATGAGGGTGTGAGGGTCTGCATGTACCCTCCATGGGCTTGCAGCGTGGTCAGTGCCTTCTCCCTGGGCAGAGTTGTTGGGCAGCGGGTGCTGTGAGTGGTGGCCCTCTGCCTGTCCCCAGATGCCCGTGCCGTGGTGTGCCTGCTGCCCCATGGATGCCCGTGCCATGGTGTGCCTGCTGCTCCATGGATGCCCGTGCCATGGTGTGCCTGCTGTCCCATGGATGCCCATGCCATGGTGTGCCTGCTGCCCCATGGATGCCCGTGCCATGGTGTGCCTGCTGCCCCATGGATGCCCGTGCCATGGTGTGCCTGCTGCCCCATGGATGCCCATGCCATGGTGTGCCTGCTGCCCCATGGATGCCCGTGCCATGGTGTGCCTGCTGTCCCATGGATGCCCGTGCCATGGTGTGCCTGCTGCCCCATGGATGCCCGTGCCATGGTGTGCCTGCTGCCCCATGGATGCCCGTGCCGTGGTGTGCCTGCTGCCCCATGGATGCCCGTGCCATGGTGTGCCTGCTGCCCCATGGATGCCCGTGCCATGGTGTGCCTGCTGCCCCATGGATGCCCGTGCCAGCAGTGGGGGTGGCTCCTGCACATCCTAACCCATGAAGAGCACCAGTGTGCAGTGGCTGGAGCAGATGGATGCGGCCAGAGCAGTGCCGTTGGTGCCTGTGCTGCCCACCCAGGTCCCGCTCTACAAATCCATCCCGCCGGCAGCTGGATTAGTGGGATTGTGTGCGCTCCCTGGAGCGTGGCAGAGAAAATGAAATTGTGTCTCCAGGCCCCAGTCGGGACTAATTCGATGCTGAAATGAGCTTAATCCTCAGGTCCTTCCAACCAGCCCATGCCTCCTGTGCTGCTGCTGGTCTGAGCAGGGATTAGTGGTGAGCCCAGGGCTGTGCTGGAGGCAGCCTCAGTGCCGGGGCCGTGCTGGGGTGTCTGCAGGGTCCCCAGGAGGTGGCTGGCTTCGCTGGAAGGATGAACAAGGTGCAGGGGCTTCTGCCCTGTCCTGGATCTCCCTGTCCCATTCTTGTGCCTGAAGCTGCTGCCCCATCACTGGGGAAGGTCACTGGGAGCCCATCACCTCCCTGCCCTTCCTCAGGGCTGCGTGTGAGGTTCTTTGCTCCTGGGTGGAGGATGGAGGCTGAGGTTGGACCTTCCCTGCTTCTGCAGCGGTGTGAGGGTGGTGTGTGAGTTACAGGGGAGGTAAAATCCCTCCATCAAGTGCCCTGGCACATGGCAGCTGTGTCCCCATGGAGCCGGGATGCTGTGGGTGGGCAGTGCCAGTGCCCAGGCCTCCCTAATCCCAGCTGGGGGGTTGGCGGGGATGGCACCGGCCCTGGTGGGAATGCGGCTCCCCATGGTGGGTGTCCCGTGGGATCCAAGCTGGACTCATGCCCAGTGGGTGGTGGGTGGGTGCTCAGCACTGCTGGTGTCCTGCCACTGGTGCCTGCTCCTGCACCAGCACTGTGCTCCCTGCTCTGCCCCATGCCCAGGCAGGCTCCCGCTGTTCCCGACCGGGGTCTGGCACAGCCGGATCACTGTGCCGAGAATGGGTGCGCAGTGCCATGGGGTAACCCCGAGGGACAGGGTCACTCGGCTGGGGGGTGCCATGGCCCCTGCTCTGCTGCAGGACCCGGGTCCTGCCGGTGCTTGGCACTGAGGGCATCCCACCAGCAGCATGCAGCTGCCCTAGGGTGGCTCTCGGTGCACCAGGGTGGGTTCCTCTCATGGTCCCAGCCCCTGGAGGTGAGGGATTTCGCTGGGATTTCACCGGCTGTTTTGGTGGGTTGGTTTTGACGCCTTTCTGGGCCTCTGGTTCGAAGGGAAAATCCGAAGGAAACCCTTTCCCAAGGGCAGCAAATGCCAGGGGGCAGGTCCAGCCCCAGGCTCGTGGCATCCCCACCTGTGTGTGGGGCTGGTTTCTCTCCGGCAGCATCGGGCTGTGGGGGGGGTTTCCCTGTTCCTCTCATGGTGCAAGTTCCCCATTTGTGGCTCCCCTGATGCGTGGCCACTCCTGGCACTGCCGGCCCCAGCTCTGCCCACCCGCAGCAGCACCCATTGCCCCCGCTCCCAGCCACACACGTTGTGCTTCAGAACCAGCCATGCCTCTTCCACGGGCCCCTCGCAGTGGTCACGGTGGTTTCCAGTGGGGGCCGGCAGTTGGTTGCCTCCTCCCCGACGCTGCTGGGGAGAAGCTGCTGCTCAGGTGCGGAGGACACACAGAACTCATCAAAGCACGGCGCTGGCAGCAGGAGCTCCCCTCCCGCGCTGCTGCCTCCCATCCCAAGGCTGGAAACCGCAGGCAGGCACAAGCCGGGCGAGCTGCCCCGCTCCCAGCACCGCAGCCCCCTCACCAGTGCTGCCGGCGGGCCTGGGGCTGCTCCCCGGCACCGGTGCTGCTGATGCCGCGTGGTGCCGGTGGGTCCATCCCATCTCCCCCCGTGCTGCGCTCCTGCCTCGCTCCCTGGGCTCCCATCCCAACCGCCGCGGCTGTGCTCGGCTGCAGGGATGAGCGTGGACCGGATCCAGCGCCGCTCCTCGGCGGGCACCGCGCGCAGCGGCGGCGGAGGAAGCTGGCAGCAGCCCGGGGCTGGCTGCCCTGCGCAGGCAGCTGACATTTTGGAAGGAAATAGCTGCTCTCCTCTCCTTCCTGTAGCGCGGAGCCTGCGAAACGGCCGCCCCGGAGCCCGGCTGCGCCGGCAGCGCCTGCCTGGAGCCGCCGCGGGGCTGGGGCGCCGCAGCGGTGCATGGGGCAGAGCAGTGCGTGACCCCCGGTGAGTGCAGCCCTGGAGCCGAGCTGGGGCTGTGGTTCCTGTGCCCCGGAGGAGCGGGAACGTGCTGAGCCCCGGGGCTTCCGTGCGTAGGGGAGCTCTGGCTGGGGCAGCCCTGGGGCTCCTTGGGTGAGTGGGGGGCCCTCTGTGCCCTCCGCTGCAGGGCAGGATGCGGTGCGGAGGCACTCACGGCTTGCAGCGGGCAGGCCACGTGTGAAGGGGGCTGAATGGGGGGACCCCCGCTGGGATCCAGTTAAGGGGGGCATTGGGCTGCCCGTGGGCTCCAGCGGGTCCCCTGGGATGGGCTGATATGGGCAGGGGATGAGTGTCTGTGTTGGGGGAACCGAAGTCCTTCTGTGGGTGCCGGCACTGCCGTTGTGGGGGCCCAGCTGGGGCTGGATCGTGCTCGGGGCTGCCCTTCCTGTGGGGCACAGGATACCCTCCCACCAGGGCTGCTGGGGGGGGGCAGGAGCAGAGCCCCCATAGCTGCAGCCATGGGGCGCGCTGGGCGCAGCCCTGCGGCTGCGAGTGGGGCCCGCTCTGACCTGGAAGCGATCAGCGGGCTCCCGGCGGTGCTGAGAAACCACGTGCCCGAGTGTTGACTGCGGCGGCTGTGGCCCGGTACCGGCACCGCGCAAACCGCCGGGGCCGCGGCTCTGCAGGGCCCAGGGCCTGGGAGGGCACCGGGCACTGCGGGAGCTGCAGAGGGGCGCGGGGCAGCAGTGCGGGAGCGGTTACAGCCAGGACCCTTTGCCGTGGCACCACCAGGGCTTTGCCTGGCTCTCAGCCGCTGCCTGGCCATGCCAGTGCCAGGGTGTCCTGCCTGTGGGGAGGTCCTGGGTGGCTGTGTGCTGTGAGCATCACGAGTGCATGCAGCCAGTGTCCCGCAGTGCATGCAGCGAGTGTCCCGCAGTGAATGCAGTGAGCATCGCACTGTGCGTGCAGTGAGCGTCCTGCAGTGAATGCCGTAAGCATCCTGCAATGAATGCTGTGAGCACCCCACAGTGCATGCAGCAAACATCCCGCAGCGCATACAGTGAGCATCCTGCAGTGAACGCAGTGAGCGTACTGCAGTGCATACAGTGAGCGTCCCACAGTGAATGCAGTGAGCCTCCCGCAATGCATGCAGTGAGTGTCCCGCAATGCATGCAGTGAGCGTCCTGCAGTGCATGCAGTGAGCATCCCACAGTGCGTGCAGTGAGCGTCCGGCAGTGAATGCCGTAAGCATCCTGCAATGAATGCTGTGAGCACTCCACAGTGCATGCAGCAAGCATCCCGCAGCGCATACAGTGAGCATCCTGCAGTGAACGCAGTGAGCATCCTGCAGTGCATGCAGTGAGCTTCCCGCAGTGCATGCAGTGAGCTTCCCGCAGTGCATGCAGTGAGCGTGCACCAGCCCTGGGCAGGCACTGCTGGTGCTCAGGCTCTGCCATGCCCGTGGCACATGGAAGGAGCTGCTGCCAGCCTCGCCCTGTGAGCCATTTCCCTCCCTTTGTCATGGCACAGCCGCTGCCACGGCTGGGATGTGCCGCGTGTGCCGCTCCGCAGGCGATAAGTCACCGGTGAGTGCGTTGCTGTGGCTTGTTGAGTTGCCGCTGGTTAACCGAGCTGCAGTAATGGGTGGGTTATAGCTCACTGCCAGCAAGCAAATGCAAAGTAGCTTAAACCACTGCAATTATCTGTCTCTCGCAGTTGTTTGAGCGCGCCTGTGGCCGGCGGCTGCAGTGTGGCTGACCCACGGTAACGTGTGGCGCTGCAGCAGCGCTGCCCATCGCTGCCGGGGTGCTGCATGTCCCCTGGTGAGGCTGCATGACGCCGCCTCGCCTTCCACCAGGTTCCCTGGCAGCAGTGCCTGCTCCCCGGGCGGCCCCAGCTGAGTGCGGTGTCTGCCGCTCACCGTGGCAGCAGCCTCAGACTCGTTGCTTAACAACCCACTGGAGTGGAATGGGAAGTGTGTTGTCACTGCGAGATGGGAAGCGATCACCATTTTCTCAGGGCAGCGGTTGTTTGCTGTGTCCTTGTGATGGCCCTGCTGTGCCGGGACTTTGGTTGTCGGTGGCGTGGTGGCCGTGGCCATTCTGCTCAGCTCTGCTGGAGCAGGGTCTCACCGATGCCCCTTATGAGCATCTGCAGTTTCTAACTGCCAGCGGCATCCCGCGTTGGCCATCCTGCCTTCGCTTCCCTCCTTCCCTGCTTTTTTATGCCTCCCCAGGCGCCTCCTCGCCAGCAGTGTTTCCAACTTGGTGATTTCTGGGAATGTGGAAATGTTCCTCCCTTTTTATAGGGGAAAAATTCATTTTTAGCCAACTCTCGGTTATTGTTCCTCTTCCTGCGCTGGGCTCAGGGGCTCTGCCAGCAGCTTCTCTGCTTGGACCCGCTGCTGCCATCCCCTGCTGCGTGCCCCTGCCACAGTCCCAGCTTGTCACCGGCCAGTGCAGTCACTGGATCCCGCTGGGACACAGCCCGGCACCTCCACACGACATTAAATCCCAGGTGGTTTGGGTGTAATGAGCCGCTGTTCGTTGCTGTGTCCTCAGAGTGAGGGCTGTGCGCCCCCCAGGCCCTCCCTGATCCCTCCCCATGGCATCACCCTCAGAGCAGCCACCGTGGCACCACCAAGCTGTAGATACAGCAGCAGGCAGGGATGCTCCAGCTTTCCATAGGTGCCCTCCCTGGCTGTCTCCTCTCTCTGCTTGCTCCATGTGAGCCAGGGACTGGATCCTGCATGGAGTGTGGGATCTGCATGGAGTGTGGGATCTGGCAGCGCTCCTGCACAGGGCCAGCACCCCCCCAACACTTGCTTTGGGCAGCTGTGCTCTGAGCAGCATCTCCCCCGTGGCACTGATACACGGGGCAGTGGTGGCTGTGGGAGCAGGGACCCACCAAGGTGCCACATGAGCCTTTGGGGCTGGGGTGCTCCTGCCCGTCCGCTGCCAGCAGTGCCAGGGTGTGGGCAGGAGCCGGGTGAGCGCGGGGGGGCCCTGCTCTGCATCACTCTGTGTCCCTCAGCCCTCCTCCTGGCCCTGTTTCCTCATTCTCGTGGCCAGCGATGGCTGCGATCCCACGGCGAGAGGAAATGATTACCATGTGCAGAGGCAGCGCTGAGGCACGCTCATGGCCCTGGCCCCCCCAGGGCTCTTCCTGGAAAAGGGGGGGGGGGGGGATGGCTCAGAGCAGGGGTGCTCCATCCCTGCACGCCCCTTCCTTTGGCCGCTGGAGGCGGCTCCAGCAGCACTGGAGAGCCTGGAGGAACCTGCAAAGAGCTTTGGGAACCGGGAGGCTTCTGCCAAGGGCTGTTGAGGGCGGCCAGGGCTGGACCCCCACCGCGGTGCCATGATGGGCCCATCTCCCGCAGGTGCTGAGCCATGGCCGTGTGGATCCAGGCGCAGCAGCTCCAGGGCGAAGCCCTGCGGCAGATGCAGGCGCTCTACGGGCAGCACTTTCCCATCGAGGTGCGGCACTACCTGTCGCAGTGGATCGAGAGCCAGGCATGGTAGGTCAGCGGGTCCCTGCGGGGTGCTGGGCTCGGCAGCACCCACCTCTGGGGTGCCCCACTTTGGGCTGCCCTGAGGCCACCGCTCTGCTCTGTGTGCGTAGGGACTCCATCGACCTCGACAACCCCCAGGAGAACGTGAAGGCGACGCAGCTGCTGGAGGGGCTGATCCAGGAGCTGCAGAAGAAGGCAGACCACCAAGTGGGTGAGGACGGCTTCCTGCTGAAGATCAAGCTGGGGCACTACGCCACGCAGCTGCAGGTGAAGGGGGTGCTGCAAGCAGGGGCTGTGGGGCTGGGGGTGTCCCTGCCCCATGCCTGGCTCAGGCTTGTGCTCTCTCTGCAGAACACGTACGACCGGTGCCCCATGGAGCTGGTGCGGTGCATCCGGCACATCCTCTACCACGAGCAGCGGCTGGTGCGGGAGGCGAACAATGTGAGGGAGGCCGTAGGGGGTCCCGGGGGGCTCCAGCACCGGGGTGATGGGAGCAGCGCTGAGGTTGGGGATGCTTTGGGTCCCCTGGCCCTGCTGAATGCTTCCTGTTGCAGAGCCCCTCGCCGGCCGGCTCCTTGGTGGATGCCATGTCCCAGAAGCACCTGCAGATCAACCAGACCTTCGAGGAGCTGCGGCTCATCACGCAGGACTCTGAGAACGAGCTCAAGAAGCTGCAGCAGACGCAGGAGTACTTCATCATCCAGTACCAGGAGAACATGCGCCTCCAAGGTGGGTGATGGAGGGATGACGGGGTGAGGGGGGATGATGGGGTGCTGGTGGCACATCCCTAACGCCGTGCCCTGTCCCGTAGCCCAGTTCTCCCAGCTTTCCCAGCTGGGTCCCCAGGAGCGCCTGTCGCGGGAGACAACGCTGCAGCAGAAGAAGGCATCGCTGGAGGCTTGGCTGCACCGGGAGGCACAGACACTACAGCAGTACCGCGTGGTGAGTGCCGCCGTCCCCGCACTGCACTGGCTGTGACACCATCCCCGGGGCCCCTGACACCCTCCTGCCCCGCAGGAGCTGGCTGAGAAGCACCAGAAGACGCTGCAGCTGCTGCGCAAGCAGCAAACGACCATCCTGGATGATGAACTGATCCAGTGGAAGCGTCGGCAGCAGCTGGCAGGGAACGGGGGCCCCCCCGAGGGCACCCTGGATGTGCTGCAAACCTGGTGGGTGCTGGCACGGGATGGGGCGCGGTGCTGAGCCCCGGCGCGGTGCTGAGCCCCACTGTCCTCAGGTGCGAGAAGCTGGCAGAGATCATCTGGCAGAACCGGCAGCAGATTCGCCGCGCTGAGCACTTGTGCCAGCAGCTGCCGATCCCGGGCCCGGTGGAGGAGATGCTGTCGGAGCTGAATGGCACCATCACCGACATCATCTCCGCGCTGGTGACCAGGTAGCGGTGGGTGCCTGGTGGGGTGGGGGGGCTGGTTCGGGTCCGCTCTGCCAGCACCCCCATCCCCTTATCCCCCTGATCCCTCTCTGCCCCCAGCACCTTCATCATTGAGAAGCAGCCCCCCCAGGTGCTGAAGACACAGACCAAGTTCGCAGCTACCGTGCGGCTGCTGGTGGGGGGAAAGCTGAACGTGCACATGAACCCCCCCCAGGTGAAGGCCACCATCATCAGTGAGCAGCAAGCCAAGGCCCTGCTGAAGAACGAGAGCACCCACAAGTAATGCTGGGGGCAGGGGGTGTGCAGGGAGAGACAGCTGCAGGCAGCGAGAAGCGGGGGGCACATGGGGGGCTGCCCCCTGCTCCCAGCCCTGCTGATCCCCCTTATCCTGTGTGTTCCTGTGTCAGTGAGAGCAGTGGGGAGATCCTTAACAACTGCTGTGTGATGGAGTATCACCAAGCCACGGGGACGCTCAGCGCCCACTTCCGCAACATGGTGAGCGCTGCTGGTCCCCCCCTCCTGTCCCCTTGTGTCCCCATCTGTGCTGTACCCCCGCTGTGCTCACCCTGCTGTCCCTCCGTGTCCCCATTTATCCCCCTGTACCCACCCCTTGTGTCCCTGCAGTCCCTGAAGCGGATCAAGCGCTCGGATCGCCGCGGGGCTGAGTCGGTGACGGAGGAGAAGTTCACCATCCTCTTCGAGTCGCAGTTCAGTGTTGGTGGCAACGAGCTGGTGTTCCAGGTGAAGGTAAAGCCAGCAGCCAGGTCCCCTCTGCAGGGCAATGCTCTTGCAGTGCCCCGCAGCCCATCCTGGTCTCTCTCCTCCCGGTAGACGCTGTCCCTGCCAGTGGTGGTGATCGTGCATGGGAGCCAGGACAACAACGCCACCGCCACCGTACTCTGGGACAATGCCTTTGCTGAGCCCGTGAGTACCGTGGGGGGGGGACAGGACGGGTCCCATCCATGCTGGGGGGCTGCAGGGATTGGGCTCAGCATCCCAGTGGGTCGTGCCTGGAGGCAGAGCTCGGCACTGACCCTGCTCTGTGTCCCCAGGGCCGCGTGCCCTTTGCCGTGCCTGACAAGGTGCAGTGGCCGCAGCTCTGCGAGGCGCTCAACATGAAGTTCAAGGCGGAGGTGCAGAGCAGTCGCGGGCTGACCAAGGAGAACTTGGTGTTCCTGGCACAGAAGCTCTTCAACAGCAGCAGCTCCCACCTGGAGGACTACAGCAGCACCACGGTGTCCTGGTCCCAGTTCAACCGGGTGAGCAGCCTGGGCTCCGTGCTGGGTGAGCCGCAGAGGCGCACAGGGATGCTGCATGGAGCATGTCCCTCCCAAGGACCCTTTCCTTGCTGGAGTGATGCAAAACTTAGATGGGAAGGTGTCACCTTCCTCTTTGGGTGCTGTAGGTCCTGCATACAGGCTCTGCCTCCTTGCGGAGGCATTGCTGGTGCTGCCTGGCTGGGCTGACCCACGCCTGGTTTGGTGTCCCTGAGTCTCCCCTGCTGTGCCAAATGCTTGTGTTATGTAACAGCAGCCGTGAGGCTGAAGGAATTGCTCAGTTTGTGGGAATCTCCACAGGAAAACCTGCCCGGGAGGAATTACACTTTCTGGCAGTGGTTTGATGGGGTCATGGAAGTGCTGAAGAAGCACCTGAAGCCACACTGGAATGACGGGTAAGAGCTGCCTTGTGCCATGGTGCCCAGCCCCGCGTCCCGGCCCTAACACCCTCGCTCTGCCTAGGGCCATCCTGGGCTTCGTCAACAAGCAGCAGGCGCACGACCTGCTCATCAACAAACCCGACGGGACCTTCCTCCTGCGCTTCAGTGACTCGGAGATCGGTGGCATCACCATCGCCTGGAAGTTCGACTCCTGTGAGTGCGCGCCGGGCGCCGGCCCCGCTGGACCCAGGCTGGCCCTCAAGCAGGGCTGGGGCTGGTGCTGCTGCTCCAGCACCTCCTGTCTCGGCTGCCAGGGGAGGGACGCGGCGCTGGAAATGCCGTCTGATGGGCAACGTGGTCTCGCAGCCTGTGTGCACCAGCTCTGGGCATCACCATCGTCCTCGCTCTTGTCTTCCAGCTGAGAGGATGTTCTGGAACCTGATGCCTTTCACCACCAGGGACTTCTCCATCCGCTCCCTGGCCGACCGCCTCGGAGACCTCAGTTACCTCATCTACGTGTTCCCTGATCGGCCCAAGGACGAGGTCTTCTCCAAGTACTACACGCCGGTTCTCTGTGAGTCCACGCCAGGTAGCGCTGCCCCTTTCCTCCACGTGTCCCTCTCCTCCGTGCATCCGCCTGAGCTGAGCCGGGGCTCGCAGCATCGCTCTGCCCTGGTGCCGCATCCAGTCCCACCAGGGCTCTGTAGCATAAGCCCCCAGCCCCGCTGCAGGCTTGTGGCATGCACCAGCACCTCGGGGCCTGAGTGCTGCCTCCTTTCCTCCAGCTAAAGCCGTGGATGGATACGTGAAGCCACAGATCAAGCAAGTGGTGCCAGAGTAAGTCTGACCTGAAGGCAGAGCCTGGGTGGTCCCATGGGATCTAGCTGAGGGTGGACAGCCTGGGGCACCTCTGCTCTTAGGCCATGTCAGTGCTGAGCTGGCAATAGGGGTGAGGAGCATAGCTGCAGCAGGGCTGTGTGTTCAATGGCAAGGCAGATGTCCCCCCTCACCATGCTGTCGTCTGGGGGGTCTGGGGACCCTGCATCTTGAAGCTGTTTGTGGGTGTGGGTTTTGGGTCCACTCCTTGCACCCTGCCTTGCTGGTTGGAGGTGGGGTGAATCCCCATAGCGGGAGCCTGTCCTGTGTCTGTGCTCATGAGCCTCCATCCCTGCAGGTTTGTCAACCCATCAGGTGATTCTGCCCCTGGAGGGGCCACCTACATGGACCAGGCTCCCTCGCCCGCCGTCTGCTCCCAGCCCCATTACAACATGTATGCCCAGAAGTAGGTATCACATCCCCTGTCCCCGTCGTGCCTCAGCCGGTCCCCTCCTCACCCCCTGCCTCCCACAGCCCCGATGCCGTCCTGGAACCTGAAGGTGACTTTGACCTGGAGGACACCATGGACGTGGCGAGGCACGTGGAGGAGCTGCTGCGGCGCCCCATGGACAGTCAGTGGATCCCGCATGCCCAGTCGTGACGGGCGGGTGCCCGGCGCTTCGGGGACTGTGCTGTGTTCGTGTCTCTGTGCCGGGGGGGCGGCGGGTGGGCCCTGCCCCGCAGATTTGCTGTGTGCTGCCCCGAAATGCAGGCTGACGTCCGGCTCTTTGGTGTTTAAGCCCTTGTATAAACGGCAGCGGATTTGTCGCATGGTTTTCCTGTATGTTCCTTTTTAAGAGGCCCAGCTTCGGCTTTCCGCTTCTGCAGGCACCGGCCCCACAGTCCCCCTGCTCCACACCGAGGGGCTGCGAGGGGAGGGGGCTGCAGAATGGCCTCAGGTTTGCTTTCGCAGTCGTCACTAAGAATGTACGTGTCGCCTTCTTGTTCTACCCCGTGGCTCCATTCCCAGGGGGTTCTGTGGGGGCACAGGGCTCCGGCACGGGGCAGGGGGGCGTTGGCCGGGGGGTCCCCCCTGGCCCGTGCTGGTGCTCTGCTCCACAGCGGTGGGGTCCCCTCCTGGACCGTCTCTCATCCTTTGGTCCCCCAAGGGTGTGGGAGCCCCTTTGGCTCCCGGCTCAGCGGCGCCCTGTGGAGCCGGTGCAGGGTGCGAGGGCACCCAGCGAGAGCGGCCGGGTGCTGTGGGGGGAGCGGAATCCTCTGCCCCTCCATGCCCTCGCCTGACCGAGGAGCTCTGGGGTCCTGCCCATGTTATTTTTCTACCACAGAGTAAAATAAAGCACGGAATATTTTTGTAACACACAAGCTTTGGCTTTCACGTGTGTCTTGGAGAGGCGGCAGGTCCCTGCCATGGGGGGGGGGGGACAGACGCAGGAGCCCCTCGGCTGCATGCCCGGGGTGCAGGGAGTCCCGGGTTCCGGGTATTGTGCATTACCGGCCCTGCAGCCGGGCAGGTCCTGGCGGGCTGCGGTTGGGGACCCGGGGGTGGGACCGTGTTTCTGGGGACAAAACAAAGCAAAACGGGCAAATTGCAGTATTTTTGTTAGGGAAGGCGCTGGCTCTTGCCGGGGGGGGGGGGGGGGCGCTCGGGTTTCACTCGCGATTTAGCAGCGGGGCGGGCGGGGCCGCATCGGGTGTTTTGCAGAAGGGAGAAAATGAAAATAAAAGCGGGCGGAGCTGTCGGTCGCTGTCATTTACCGTCATTTCTGCCGGAGGCGGAAAAGCCCCCGGGGGCTGTCCCGATGCGCGGGTCCCTGCTGGGGGAGGCGGGCGCGCCCCGGGATGCTGCCGGCGGTGACTGTGGCTGCGTTCGCGGTCGTGGTCATTGTCGCGGTCGTGGCCGCCGTCCCCGCTCTGCGGCACCGCCTGTCCCGTTCCGCGCTGCGCCGCGCCGGGGCCCGGTACCGCCGGCGGTTGGAGCTGTTGGGCACCGACGTGCGGCTCAGTCAGGAGCGGTGGCTGCGGCGGCTGCTGCCCCCCGGCACGGCCCGCGGTGAGGGGCGGCCGTCGGAGCGGGAGGCGGTTGCGGGAGGGAGTCCCGGGGCGTCGCGCTCACCCCGCGCTCTCCCGGCAGGGTCGGAGGATTTCCGGGAGCGTCACCCCGTGGGGCAGCGCTGTAGTGATGGGGCACCGGGGGGGCACAACCCGCAGCTGCGCCCCTGGGCTCTGCTCCGCTGCTGCTGGGGCGCCGACCCCCTGCTGCAGGTAGGGGTGATGGGGCGGGGATGGGAGCAGAGGAGCCTCTCATGGGGCTTGAACCCCTCAGGTCCATCCCGCTTGTCCCCTGCCTCTCCCTACATAGGGGTCCCTGCTCTACCTGGACACCCTCCATGCCGCCTTCCCGCGGGCGCTGGCCCCCCGGGGCACGGCGCTGCTCTCCTGGGCCCCCCATCACCGCTGTGCTCCCGCTGGCTGGTCCCTGCCCTCGCTGTACTGCACCCCGGCCGAGGCGGGCTCTGTGCCCTCGCGGGCTGCAGCACTGCGGGTGCAGCTGCTGTTCGCGCTGCAGCAGCGAGCGCTGCATGTGCTGGAGGCCGCGCTGCCTGCGGAGCTGCTGGATGCACTGGCGGCCCTGCGCTCTGCCTGGCCCGAGCTGGCGCAGGACCTGGCGCTGGGCACGCTGCGGCCACAGCCCGGGCTGCCCGAGGGGCTGCGGGGGCAGCTGCAGGCGCTGCTGAGCCCCAATGCTGCCCGGGCGGCCGAGCTGCGCGCTGAGTGCGCCCGCGGCTTTGAGGGCATCGTGCGGCGCCTGTGGCCGCAGCTGGAGGTGGTGGTGGTGGGGACGGCGCACGGCACGGAGCAGCTCTACTGCGACGCTCTCCGCCAGGCCGAGTGCAAGGGGCTGCCCTTCTACTGCCCCTTCTACAGTGCAGGAGGAGGTGAGTGTCCCCCCTGTGGGGCTGTCCCCACAGCCTGCCCTGGGTGCACCGGGAACCGCTGCCCCGGGGATGCGGGTGCATCTCTGCCGCATCCCTCCCTGGCATCGGATGAGATGTTCCCCGTTGGAGGGGGTGAGACTGCCTGGGCAGGGACAGGGGGTCTCTTGCTGAGGTGTGCCCCTCTGCCCAGCGCTGCTGGGTGTGAACCTCTGGCCGGAGGAGCCAGCGCCCCGATTCCTGCTGTGCCCTGACTGGGCTTTCTGCGAGTTCCTGCCCTGTCCAGCCGAGGAGGAGCCGCAGACGGTGCTGCTGGGAGAGCTCTGGGAGGGACACGAGTACGGACTGGTCCTGACAGCCCGGCCTGGAGAGTACAGGTGCCTCCTCGGTGCTGCAGGACTCCAGGGGGCTGAGCACCCCATGCACTGGGCACTGCATCCATCACACTGCTGCTCCCCACGCAGGTGCCGTGCTGGGGAGGTGCTGAGGGTGACCGGCTTCCACAAGCAGTGTCCCGTGGTGGAGCACGTGCGCAGGTGAGGACACCCCAAACCCATCACCTTAGGGGGTTGTGTGGGGGGCCTTGCGCCAAGGCAGGGTCTGATGGATAGTGCCTGTGTTGCCCCTGGCCTGGAGCACCCACACCGTCCCCTGCACTGCAGGGAGAGTCAGGCACTGAGCGTGCGGGGTGAGAGCATCCCTGAGGAGCGGTTCTGCCGGAGCCTGTGCCGCGCCGTGGGCATGTGGCCGGGCGCTCGCCTGGTCGACTACGTCTGTGTGGAGAGTGCTCTGCTGGGTGAGTGTCCCCAGCACTGCTGCTGGTGCTGCCCGGGTCTCTGCCAGCCCCTCTGCGCCATGCCCAGCCCTGGGCTGCCTGTGCCCACCGGGGCTGGGGGCTGCAGGCGGCTTTAACGTGCTCGTGGTGCCACTGCAGGCGCCTCTTCGGGGGCTTGTGCCCCCCACTATGAGGTGTTTGTGGAGCTGCGGGGCCTGCGGGACCTCTCGGAGGGGCAGCGCTACAAGGTGAGGGGATGCAGGCTCTGCTCCGGGGCAGGTCCTGCTGCCTGCACCCTGCCAGCCCAAGGTAAGGGGTGATGCTGCCCCACTGGGATAGTGCAGTGTGGGCAGCCTGTCCTCTTCCTGCAGCTGGACCAGTGTCTCCAGGAGGATTTCCCCATCTATAAATCCTTCCGCTTCAAGGGCAGCATCGGGCCCCTGCGCCTGCACATGGTGGGCGCCGGGGCCTTTGCCCGGCTGCGGGAGGCACTGGGGAAGCCCATCCCCATGCCCAGGGTCCTGCGGGAGGAGCGGCTGCTGCAGCTCATCCAGAGCTCCGTCATCTCCTAGGGCAGCCTGGGGGTCCTGCAGCCCTCCTGCTCCTGGGGTTCACCGTGCGTGCACCCTGCAGGGATGAGCAGGGCCGAGGATGCCCAGCCCCAGGGGTTTGGCTTGAGCAGAGCAGATGGAGCCAGCGAATGTGACCGTGTCCCCGCTCTGTGCTGGTGGGCACCCACGTCGGTGCTGCCTGCAGGAATGGAGCAGGACGTGCAGCGCGGCTCAGCCCAGCCCCAGGCACTCACCAGCAGAGCTCACCCTTCACTGGGCTGTGTTGAGCACAGGCTGGGGCCGCGGGTGCTTGTGAGCGTAGTTGGGTTCTGTTGCCAGCGGCCACCGCTCGCCCCGCTCTGCTCTGTGCCTTGGCAGCACCCGCAGCGGAGCAGGGGCTTGCGCCTTTCCTGAGGGATGCCGTGACTGCCATCAGCCGTGGGAGGACAGTGGAAGCCCCCGTGGGAGCAGCAGGAGCAGCAGAGCCTCGGGCCAACGCAGGAGCTCATCCCTGTGCTGAGCTCCTGGGCTTGTGGCATTCTGTCCCCTGGCAGGGACACTGTGGGGTGGTGGCAGGTCCTGGCTGCCATGGAGCAGCCCCTCCACCGGCCTCCAGTGCATGTCCACTGGTTTAGGGAAGAATAAGCCCCAGCAAGGGCTGGTTTTAATGTTTGAAAAATCCAGGAGGATTATCACTGAGAAACAAATGAAGGGCAGCGCTCTGGGATTGAATTTTTTATACTACGCTCTTTAATCCTCATTAAAGAGGTTGCTTGACCACAGCCGTGGCTCTGCTCTGGTGGTTGAGAAGTTGCTGTTGTTTCCTCGGGGGTCCTGGGGAAGGGGCGGCCATGAGTATTTAACCAGTTTAGTGGCTGCCTGGGGCTGTTCGTGGCACTGGTCCTGTCCCCTCCTGCTCTCGGGGTTGATGCGCTCAGAGCCTGCTGTGCAGGCAGCTGCTGCCGGCGGGGGGAAGCCGGGCACTACCAGAAGACAAAGTGTTGAATAAGGTCCACACAAAGCATCCCCCAGGTGCAGCCAGAACCTCCAACAGGGGTGGAAACAGCGCTCAGCCCCCTCCTGCCCGCCCTGCTGGGCAGCCTGGAGCAAAACTGCTGAAGTTAGGGGAGAAGCAGTGCCTGTGGCTGGGGGCATGCCTGGGAGGGGATTGTTGCCAGGGCCATGGGGACACTGGTGCCTGGCACTGGCAGGGGACAGGCTGGGATTTAACGGACAGCGGGTGGGTGGTGTCTGGATAGAAGTAGGGGGTGAAGCCGGGCATGGAAGGGCAATGGGGGCGGTGAGTGGTTCTTGGACAGCCCTGAGCCAGCAGAGACCTGTGAGGCAACATCCAACTCAGACACCCCGACAGTGCTGGTCCTGCTGCCTCTGCCGTGCTCCCCACGCAGGTGCTGGCATCCAGGGTCAGCATTAACCACCCTGAAGGCCCTGCAAGGACCCGAGCCCGGAAAAAGCCTTGACCCCCTGCCTGGGAGAGCTGCGCTGGGCTGGAGCTCCATCGGGTGCCCGAGGCACTGACCCCGCTGGAGGCTGCAGGGTGGGTTTGGGTGCAGGGTTGCAGGGTGCAAGGGTCAATATGAGTGCCAGGCTGCAGAGTGCAGCGTGTTTCAGGCGCAGGCTGCAGGTACCAAGGCTGCTGGGTGCGGGCTCGCTGTGGGTGCCCGGCGGCCGGGTGCGGGCTTGGCCGCGGTCCCACCGGGATGGGGCAGCCGCCGGGCCCGGAAGCTGCGGTGCTGGGAGGAGGCCGATGGGGGGGGGGGATGCTCGGTACCCGGTGCCCCATCGCCGCTCAACGCCGCTGCAGCCCAGGGCGGGTGGGGGGGGGCCCTCGCCGTCCCCGTCCGCGTCCCCGCCCCCGGCCCGTCCCCTCCTCCCGGCCGCGCCGCCTCCCGCCCGCTCCGCCACTGAGCCCGCAGCGGCGGCGGCGGCGGGCGCAGGCTCCGGGGGCGCCCCGGGCCCCGCGGCGGCCGCTGCCCTGAGGCCGCGGGGGATGGCGGAGGGGCCCCGGGGCGCCCCGCCGCCGGGCTCGCCCCGCCCCGCTCCGCCGCTGCCCAACGGGCCCCGCTGCGGCGGCGGGAGCCCCGGGTCGGGCTCGGGCAGCAGCAGCCGCGAGGACTCGGCGGAGCGGAGCCCCGCGCCCGCCGCGCCCCGGGCCAGCATCATGAAGGTGAGAGCCCCGCGCCGGCCCCTCCCGCACATCCCCGCACCGGGATCCACCGCCCCCCGGCACCGGCGCCGCCGGCACCTGCGCAGCGCTCGGGGCACCGAGCCGGGCCCCCCGGGGTGCCGCGAACCCCGGACCCGCGGGCATTGGCCCTGCCTGCCCACGGTGCTGCCCGTGCCCACCGACCCCTCCACCCCCGGCTCCCGCCGTGCCGGGCCGGGCGGGTTTATGGAGCTGCAGCCCCGGATCGGTGCCCGGGGTTGCCCCCGCCCGCTGTACCGGGCTCACCGGGGCTATTGGAGCCAGGGCTGCCTCAAGTCCCCTCGCCCTTCCTGGCACCCGGATCCCCAAGGGCAAAGCGTGGCTCGGGCTGTGCATGCTGCAGGACCAGGCCTGCCTCTGCGTGGCCTTGGGTCATCCTGTCCGGCCGCTACTGAGCCCGCGGGTCCCCGAATGGCCACGCTGCTCCTGCTGCACCACAGCATCGCTCTGTCCCGCTCAGGGCACCCATGCGTGCTGGGGAGGAGATGCGTGAGCCTGCCTCCCGAGCACCTTCTGCTTTCCCATTCTTGCTCCTGCAAAGGTGCTGAGCCCTGGGCCCAGCCTGGCCAGCTCCCGACCTGCTCTCAACACCTCCCTGGAGCCGTACTGCGGCTGGGCAGGGGTTCTGAGCCCCGGAGGGTCTCTGGGGGTCGGGTGGGCAGGGGCCACATGCGTGTTTTCCTAAATGAACCCCCCTAAGTGTGCTTCTGCCGGCAGTGCTCGCTGACACAATAGGTCTTGTCCGCCCGAGACCCGCCTCCCCACTCCTGGCAGCCTATTTAAAGCTGGGATTGCTCCGGTGCTATTAATACCCAGTGTGGGGGCTGTTCCTGTGGGGCCGGCACAGCCCCGGTCTTCTGCCCCCGGGGACCTGGTGCTTTGAGCAGAGCTGTTGGTCCCTCCTCAAGGCACCTGGAGGGACCCTGTGTCCCAGCTGGGCTGTGCCCCGCATGAAACACTCGAGAGACCTCCTGATGCTTCCATGCAGCCGGAGGCCCGTGCCACTGTGGGTCTGTGCCCGGTTTCCTCGGGGACCTGGCCAGGGTCTCCCTCTCCTCCCGGGGCCGCACACTGCTGCTTCCTGCCCAGGGATTGGCCGTGGGTGCTGCAGGCTGGGGTTGATGCTCTCGCTTGCTCCCGGGCTGGGCACATCCTCGTCACCGCCGTGCGTTACCGCAGGATTTGGCCTCACGTGAAGGTCGGGTGGCCCAGGGCCAGCGCTGCTGCGGGAGGTCAATCCCGGACGGCGTTCCCAGCATCTGCTGATCCATCAGGCATCAAGCAGCCCATCTGGGGCCTGATCCTGCCCTGGTGCTGGAGGGTCCACACCGTGCTCCTCCTGCCCTCCCCTGTTTGGAGGCAGTGGTTCTGCTGCTTCACCAGCTCAGCAGGGACAGGGGTCCTCTGCCAGCCCCTCCGCCGCCACCACCGGCCGAGACCCCTCTGTGTGGGAGGGAGAAGCTCGGACCAGCCCTGCACAGCAGCTGGGGAGAGGGTCCATGGGGACCCCTGAAAGGTCTGGGCCCCAACCGGCCCCAGCAGGACCTGGGGAGCAGCTGCCCAAGCCCAAATCCCTGGGGGACGATGCCGAGGCTGTTCCTGCGCCGTGGGGTCTGCAGCAGCTTCACACGGTGGTGGGTGGGAGTCAAGGGTTGCACCCACTGCTCAGCCGCGGTGCTGGTGCAGGGGCTGCGGAGCAGGGAGGGGGCCTGGTGCCAGGCGCTTGGAGCAATGGGCACAGCCGAGCTGCAGGCAGGGCAGGGGCTGCCTGATGGAGTGGAGGCACGTGTGGGAAGCGCTGGCGGCTCTGATATTTTTTGGGATTTCCAGAACAGGCTGGAGGAGTGAATCTGAAAGTGGGAAGCATCGGCTGTGCTGGGGCAGGGGGAGCTTGGTGCTGCTGTGCCGGGTGGCAGAGCTGCTCCCATGCAGCATCCCCATACCCTGGCTATAGGACCTGCTCCCTGCTTCCTTCCCAGGCTGGAAGCGGAGGGGGCTGGAACTCCGGTGAGGATGCTGGAGAGGAAACGGGGAATACTGGATCAGTTCCACCCTGCTGCAGGAGGTGACCCTTCCCCAGGACCCCCCTGTCCTGTCCCCTATGCCCCCTCCCCATCCTGCGCCAGCCCCAGGAGCTGTGCAGTGCCTCTGTGCCGGGCTCCGGCTCCTCGGCCCCTACTGGGTAGCGGCAGCTGGTGCCGCGGGGAGTGGATGTGTCACTCGCTTTCTTCTTGGCAAGGAACAAACGGTGGTAGAAAAGCCCTGGCTGTGCCTGGCCTCCCACTGCCTCCGCTCCAGCGCTGCCGGCTGCTGCTGCCTGCACCCCAGCCCGGGAAGGGGGCAGTGGCAAGAGCTGGGATCTGGGGAAGCAGGTTGTGGGTGAGCGATGTCACGGCCAGGCTGGGGAGCAGCTCTGTCCCCATCGCACACCCCATGGCTGGGAGAGGGATCCTGCTCTCCTGGCTGGACAGCGAAGCCGCGGTCAGGCTGAGACACCACATCCCTGAAGGCTTTCGGTTCCTCTGTCTCCTGCTCTCACGAGCTGCTGGGGGGGGGGACACACAGCAGGCAAGGGGGGGGGGTCTTCCCATCCCTGTGCTTGGGAGCAGGCTGTGCGGCCAATGACACACGTCACGTGGCAGCTGAGATGAGGGCTGCTGCACTTGCACTCATTGCAGGAGGTAATAGGCTGAAGAGGTGCCCAGCACATGCTGCAGAGCCGGGCAGAGCGCAGGCAGCCAGGTTGAGACGTGCCCTCTCTGCCCACCTCGATGCCCACACTTGCCATTGGCATCGTGGTTGGTGCCGCAGAGCTGGGCCGTGTCAGTGCCATGTGTGTGGCAGTGGCACGGTGAGTGGGATGCCCTGCTCCTGCAGAGCCCTGCCCTGTCACTGGGGATGCTCCTTGCTCTCGTGGGTACCACATCCTCCTGCCTGTGCTGCTGCTGGTATCACCTTGTGCTCTGAGGCCTGGCTGCCTGCACTGCTGCTGCCTGCGCTGCTCCTGTCTGCTCCTCACAGAGCATTTAGTGGGGTATCCCCAGGGCTGACGCCCGCCCTCCTGTATAGGAGCTGCCTGGTATCAGCAGCTTTTCCCTGCTGGTCCCCAGGTAGGGGTGAGAAGCCCAATGCACCACACCAGGCACCCGCTCCCCATCCCAGGCTGGGAGGATGGGGCTGCGGGGAGGCTGTTGGGTGTTCACCCGGCTGCCCTGCAGTGGGTGCAGCAGGAGGCAGGTCCCGGAGCTGGGTGCAGCGGTCCCCCCGCCCGTGTTTCCTTTCCGGATGGATTTCCTGTTTTCGGCTGTGGGCCCGCTGCGGAGCCGCCCGGGGGGGGTGTGCCGGGGCGAGCTGCGGGTCCCGGAGCTGCAGGGCAGGATGGAGCCGTTTATGGTGCTCACATCACCCCTCGAGGGTGATGGGGCTGCCCGCGGTGAGTGTTCAGGGTGCTGCTTGCAGGAAGTGTCCGGAGTCCTTCCCCATGGGCCTGGCTGTTGATGTCACCAGGATCCAGCTGGCTCTAACGTGGGGCCAAGGGCTAGGGCCGGCTTTCCCCTTCCCTGGGATGTGTCCCGAGCGTCCGTGGGGAGCTCGTTGGGTGCCTGCATGGCCCATCCTAATTGCCCCTGGGCTGTGGACTGGGGCAGAGTCATACCCTTTGGGGTGAGGCATGGGGATGTGCTCACCCAGGATGCCCGTCCGCTCCTGTTTGAAGCTCTTGGGGTGCCGGAAAGGGACATCCCATCACTCCCAACCTAGACAGCTGGGCAGGACCTGCCCCTGCTGTAGGCAACACCAGATTAGAGGTGACTCACCATAATCTTGAAGAAGTGGATTAAATCTCCTCCTCCTGCGCTACTTAATGAAATCTATCCCATAATATGCTCCCAGCCCTGCTGTTCCCCCCATCCCCTGCCGTCTCCAACCCCTTGGCAGCAGGGTCCCCCTTCACTGCTGAGCAGCAGGGCTGGCATGGGGGTACGGGCAGCAGCATCACCAGCTCTGTGGGATGGGGACATGGACCACACTTGTCCACAGCGAGTGGCACTGGTGGTGACTGGTGTCCTGCAGCGCTCCTCAGCAGATGCAGTGGGGGGCCTAGTGGGGGTCCCCAGGGCAGCTCTGCGGGTGCATCACCAAGGGGCACCCCACACATCCTTGCAACTCACTGCTGTGGTGCCTGCGGCTGGTCCCTGGAGTTCAGGGGAAGGTGTGAGTGGCCATGGGGGGAGCCCCAGTGCAGGGATGGGGATGCTGTGGGCATGGGCTGCTCCTGCCAGGCACCTGGTTTCCTCCGGTGTCCCCAGGCCGGGGAGATGGGGACCGTGCTGGGTTGCCTGCTTGCGGCCGTGCCTGTAAGGGTGAGTGAGCAGTGGGGATGGATCCGGCTCAGGGCTGGGAGCAGGAAGGAAGGAAGGAAAGCAGAGTTAAAATAAACCAGGCAGTGAGCTATGGGGGAGGCCAGGGCTGGAGCCGGCTCCCAGCCTCCAGGGATTGGGTTGGATTGGGGCAGACTGGGCTTCACGTGGTGCTGGGGTGCCCTGGGGCACCCTGGGGTGCTGTGCTGTGCATTGGGGCTGGGGTGGGGAGAGCGTGGTGGGGCACACGCTGCCTGCCCATCCCTGATGGCTCTGTCCCCTTCTCCCACCCTGCCAGGATGGGTCCCGGCAGCGGCCGCCGCAGAAGAAGAAGACGGTGTCCTTCAGCACCATGCCCAACGACCGCAAGATCAACAGCGCGGCCGCCTGCATCTCCTTCATGCTGGAGGGCTGTGAGCTGAAGAAGGTGCGTTCCAACTCGCGCATGTACAGCCGCTTCTTTGTGCTGGATGCTGACATGCGCTCCGTGCGCTGGGAGCCCTCCAAGAAGGACTCGGAGAAGGCCAAGATCGAGATCAAGTCGGTCAAAGAGGTGCGCGTGGGCAAGAAGACGCCTGTCCTGCGCAGTAATGGCCTCTCCGACCAGTTCCCAGATGAGTGCGCCTTCTCCATCATCTATGGAGACAACTACGAGTCCCTGGACCTTGTGGCCAGCTCGGCTGATGTGGTGAGTGCCTGGGTGATGGGGCTCCGGTACCTGGTGTCCTATGGGAAGCACACCCCGGAGGCGCCCGGGACCGGCCACCCCGGCCTCCGGACGTCCTGGATCTCCTCCGTCTTTGACCTTGCCGACCTGGAGAAGTCTGGCCGCATCCCTGTATCCCGCGCCGTGCAGCTGATCAAGGCGCTCAACCCCGGCATGAAGACCTCCACCATCGAGCTGAAGTTCAAGGAGCTGCAGAAGGCCAGCGAGCGTCCCGGTGCGGAGGTGCCCTGCGACCTCTTCGTGGAGGTGTACTGTGAGCTCTGCACCCGCCCCGAGATCTTCTTCCTGCTGGTGCAGTTCTCCAGCAACAAGGAGTACCTGGGTCTGAAGGACCTGCTGATGTTCCTGGAGGTGGAGCAAGGCATGGAGGGAGTGACGGAGGAGAAGTGCTTGGAGATCGTTGGCAAGTACGAGCCCTCCAAGGAGGGCCGGGAGAAGGGCTACCTGGCCATCGACGGCTTCACACGCTACCTGCTCTCCGCTGACTGCTCCATCTTCGACCCGCAGCACCGCAAGGTGTGCCAGGACATGGCACAGCCCCTCTCCCACTACTACATCAGCTCTGCCCACAGCGCCTGCCTGCTGGAGGACAACTTCTGGGGCCGCTCAGACATCAGCGGCTACATCAGCGCCCTGGGCTTGGGCTGCCGCAGCATCGAGCTGGTGCTGTGGGACGGCCCCGAGGGCGAGCCCGTGGTCTACACCAGCCCCTCGGCCGCCTCCTGCGTGCCCTTCCGCGCCGTGGTGGGGCTGATCGACCAGCACGCCTTCACCGCCTCTGCCTACCCGCTCATCCTCTGCCTGGTGGTGCGGTGCTCAGCGCCTCAGCAGCGCCTGGCCGCGCAGTGCCTGCGCAAGACGCTGGGCGAGAAGCTGTACCTGGAGCCCCCCAACCCCGCTGCCTCCTACCTGCCCTCCCCGGAGCAGCTCAAGGGCCGCATCCTCATCAAGGGCAAGAAGCTGCCTCCTGGCTGCGAGGACAGCGAGGGGGAGGTGTCGGACGAGGAGGAAGGCCGAGAGCTGGCACGGCGGCTGGGACAGGAGGAGCGGGAGGCGCCGGACACGGGTGGCCCCCGGCGCCTGCGCCTCAGCCGCGAGCTCTCGGAGCTGGTGAGCCTGTGCCAGGCCGTCCCCTTCCAGGACTTCGAGAGCTCGCGGCGCGGGCAGCGGTACTGGGAGATGTGCTCCTTCAGCGAGGTGGAGGCGGGACGCTTCGCCAACGAGTGCCCGGCAGAGCTGGTGAGCTACAACAAGCGGTTCCTGTCCCGCATCTACCCCAGCCCCATGCGCATCGACGCCAGCAACATGAACCCGCAGGACTTCTGGAAGTGCGGCTGCCAGATGGTGGCCATGAACTACCAAACGCCGGGGCTCATGATGGACCTGAACGCGGGCTGGTTCCGGCAGAACGGTGCCTGCGGCTATGTCCTGCGCCCCGCCATCATGCGGGAGGAGGTCTCCTACTTCAGCGCCAATGCCAAGGACTCCTTGCCCGGGGTACCCGCACAGCTCCTGCACCTCAAGGTTATCAGTGGGCAGAACCTGCCCAAGCCCAAGGGCTCAGGGGCCAAAGGGGAGGTGGTGGAGCCCTATGTCTGCGCTGAGATCCACGGCATCCCGGCCGACTGCGCTGAGCACCGCACCAAGACTGCCCTGCAGAGCGGGGACAACCCCATCTTTGACGAGAGCCTGGAGTTCCAGATCAACCTGCCTGAGCTGGCTGTCCTGCGCTTCGTCGTGCTGGATGATGACTACATCGGGGATGAGTTCATCGCCCAGTACACCATCCCCTTCGAGTGCCTGCAGCCCGGCTACCGCCACGTCCCGCTCCAGTCCCTCGCTGGGGAGCCCCTGCCCCATGCCACCCTCTTTGTGCACGTGGCCATCACTGACCGCCGCGGTGGCGGCAAGGGGCACCGGCGGGGGCTGTCGGGGCGCCGGGGCCGCCGGGTGCGGGAGTACACCTCCACCAAGGCCACCGGCATCAAGGCCATCGATGAGGTCTTCCGGACGGCCACCCAGCCGCTGCGGGAGGCCACTGACCTGCGGGAGAACGTGCAGGTACGGACCATGCAGAGGCACCGGGGACCTAGGGGAGGATGGGGCTGGCCTGTGAGCGGTGGGGAGCATGGGGATCCCCCTTCTTCCTGGGGGATGCAGGTGAGGGGCCTCATCTGGAGCAGAAAGCTGGGAGAATGGGGACATTCCCTCCCTGGCAGAGCCCCTGACACTGGTCTCTACCCGCAGAATGCCCTGGTCTCCTTCAAGGAGCTGTGTGGTCTGACGCCTGCCGCCAATATGAAGCAATGCATCCTGACAGTGGCTGCGTGGCTGCTGCACAGTGACAGCTCGCCCAGTGTCACCCTCAACCTGGCAGAGAAGTACCCCCCCATGGAGGCCCAGGGCCCCATCCCGGACCTGCTGCGCAAGGTCCTCACCGCCTACGAGACGGTAAGTGCCATGTCCCACCGGGGCTCAACTCCTCACGGGGATGCTCTGCGGGGCCGGGGGCACCGGGACCACCTCCCTGCCCAGGACAGGGCACCCTGACTCGCTGCACCCATCGCAGTGCAGGGGGAGGCTGCTGGGGGCTGCCCATGGAGGACCCTTGTTGAGGTGCAGGTTGACTCAGCTTGGTCTGAGCCCTGGGACCCAGCAGCCCCTGTCCCCTGCACCCTGTGCCAGGGCTGCTCATGGGGAGTCCTGCGGTACTGCCTGGTGGGAGAAACCCCATTAACAGCTGCAGCCAGAGCCGCTTCCTTCCTTTGTGCTGGAGGGGGCCCTGCTTGCCAGCCAGGCAGGGTCTCACCATACCCCGCTGCGCACAGCTGGGTGAGGAGAGCCACACCGGGGTGAGGGGCAGCCCCTGCCCGAGCCCCTTCTCCCCATCCGCTCTGCCCAGCTGCTCACAGCACCCCTCTCCCCAGATGATCCAGACCAGCCGGACGCTGATCGAGTCGGCCGACGTGGTGTACAGCAAGCTCATCCAGGCACAGCAGGCAGGTGGGTCCTGGGGGCACCTCTAACCCTGGTGCTGCTCCGTGCCACAGACCTGGGCACATCCTGGAGGGGGTCCCTGCAGTGGGTCTGGCAGCAAGATCTGGACCTGGGCACAGGCATGGCCACGCGTGCATGGTCAGCCATGGAAGAGGGATTTCTGGCGGTGGTGGCTCTGAGCCTGGCTCTGTGGTTTTTCCCATGTTCCAGCAGTGTGGTGTGGTTGTGGGAGCCTGCGCGGCGCTGGGTGGCATCGGGGTGCTTGGGGCCATGCCGGGGCAGGGTGCTGAGTGGGTGGGCTGCAGGGGCTGTGCGGGAGGGAGCCGGGAGAGGGTGGCGAGCGGAGGAGGCTGATGAGGAAGCAGGAAAGAGTCATTATCTGCCAACCACCGGAATATAATTAGCACCAGAAATAACAGACCGGGGCTGATGGTACAAGTGGCAACTGGGTGCTAGGACTCCCAAAACACGTGGCTGAACCCACACAGGCAGGTGCTGCCTCTGCCTGCCCCGGCCCCCCCCCCCCCCCCCCGGCCTTGCTGCACCCCCAGCCGGTCCCAGCCTTGCTGCCAGCAGCTCTGTTTGTTCCCTGCCTGCGCCGCAGCCGGAAATCTCCCCGAGCTCTTGGCTTTGGGCTCTGCCGCCGCTGCCAGCGCTGGGGGGGAGCAGTTAGGGGGGCACGGGGCCGGGTGGGCTCCTGCACCGCACTGGCTGCAGGACCCTGCTGCTGCTATGGGGGCGTCGTGGGGCAGAGAGGCTCTGCCTCTGCCCGAGCGCTTTGGGGACTGCAGCCCCCATCCCCGTGCCCAGACGCTGCCTTCCCCCCCCCCCCCTTTCGCCCCTGCAGTGCCCGGCGGCGGGTGCCGACTGCGGTGCAGGGGGTGTGTGAGTGACAGCCCGTGGGTGAACGGGCTGCGTGGGAGCCCCGCGTGGGCCCGGAGCCGGTGCTGCGTCAGGACGGTGAATGCGGCACCGCTCACGGGGACGTCACGCGGCGCACGGCGGGGGCAGCCCCGCACCGAGCCCCCCGGGGAGCCGCGGCGTGCGGGAGCCGGAGCCCAACACCACGCAGGGCTGGGGCCGAGCGCGGTGCCAGGGCGGTGGTGGCCGCAGCAGCCGTCGTTGTCGGCGCGGAGCGGGCTCCGGCTGCAGGGACGATGGGGAGCAGCCGTCCTGCATCCCTGAAGCGGGCGAAGGGCGTCCCTGTCCCCGCTCAGCGCCGCTCCCGTGTGTGCAGGAATGGACTTCCACAAGGAGCTGCACCGCATCGAAGCCAAGGAGGGGCTGCGGGGCCGCAAGCTGCAGAAGGCGCTGGAGAGCTTCGCCTGGAACATCACAGTCCTGAAGGTGAGGGGCCAGGGCTGCGCGGCCCCGCCGATCCCGGCTCACCCGAGCCCCGAGGATGCTCCGGGAGCAGTGGCGATGGCACGAACCCGCTCGGGGGGGTCCAGGCGGTGCCTGCACGCAGGGGGCCTCGCTCATGGGGGTGGATGATGGGGCGCCCCATGCTCCACAGCGGGGGTTCGGGGAGCCCGACTGGTGACGGCCTCTCCCCGGCAGGGCCAGGCTGACCTCCTCAAGCACGCCAAGGCCGAGGCGCTGGACAACCTGTGGCAGATCCACAACGCGGGACAATCCTGCGGCATCGGCAGGAACGGCTCAGCCTCCCCGGAGCCCTCCCGGCTGCGCGCCCCGTTGGAGCCCATCCCGGAGACAGAAGGAGGCGGCGACGCGGCATCCTGCTGACCCCGGCCTGGGGCTCTGGGGCCCGGACTGAGCACTCCCCGGCTGCAGAGACCGGGACCAGGGAGCCCCATCCTGCCCATAGACAGGCAGCTGCCTGCCTGCGGGCTCTGTGCGTGGAGGGACGCGTGTGGGGCTGTGCTCTGCCGTGCGGAGGGGCTGCGGTGGGGCACAGGAAGAGGCTGGGGAGGGATGCACCTGCTCCAGCTCTCTCCCGGGGCCTCATTCACCCCTCCATCCGCTTCCAGAGCGAGTGCCCTGCCGCAGGGCCAGGGGGGATGCCAGCACCCCTGTGTGTCTGGACCCCCAGCCTGCCATGCCAGACCCCTCTTGTGTTACAGCCCTGGGGCTGGGCATCTGCCCCCTCCAGGGCCATGGGTCTTGCCTTCACCAGCCCAAAGATGGGCCCAGGCAGGAGTTGTGGCTTCTGGCATCAGGGAAACATCGGGGCTTATCCCCTAGGGGGAGGGGGTCCTGGTGAAAGCAGTGGGCAGGGGGTGGTCTGGGGTCGGACTGGGGCTGTGGAGCATTATAAAGAGTGTGAGACCCACCAAGGTGCCCTGCTGCTCCCTCCAGGTGCCTGGTGCAGGGCTGAGGTGGGATGGGGTTACCAAAGGGGATGAAGGGTGGCACCATTACTCCCCCATCATCAGCCTGTGCGCAGACTGACGGCTCCCCACGTCAAGGAGGCGTGCGGCTGCCCGGCACCCGTTTGTTCAGGAAGCTAATTAGCCTAATGGGGACCCAAGGAGCGGACCCTTTCGCTGCCCTTCAGCCCCTTTGTGCCTGCCTGGCCATGGGACCCGTGGGCAATTACGGCCTCATTAGTGCCAGGTGCCCCAGCAGCGCATCGGCCCCCGAGCACCCACACAATGAGGAGCTGCAAATGAGGGGAAAGGCCTGGCCGGTCTCCGGGCTACCGGCCCGTGTCTCCCAGAGACCGGCCGCAGCCGCCTGGCCCCGCCGGTATTTTTGGCATCACTATTGTGCCCGGGCATATAAAGCAGCAGCTGTGGCAGTGGCACAGGGTGCTGTGCTCCCAGCTGCCCAGCAGGACATGCCCCAGCGCTGCTTGGCCGCCTGAAGATCCCAGGAAGGATGGAGGTGCCCAGCACCAAGGTGGGCTGGGGTGTTGCAGCCTATGGGGCCAGGAGGGCAGTGATGGGGGGGAGGCTGGGATGTATGGCTGAGGGTGTGGGGGGGTCTGGCCAGTTCCTCTGGAGCCTGAGAGCTCACAGCTTCTCCCCAGGGCTCCCCAGCTGTAGCCAATGGCCACTTAGGGGGCTCAGCCCTGCTTGGGCTCCTCAGGAGGGAGCTGGATGCATGGTGCCTGTGGTGCCAAGTGTGGGTGCTCTGGCACTCGGCGGCCAGGGAAGGGTATTTGCTGCAGCTGCCTTGTGCTGGTGAGGGCACTCACATCGGACTGTTGGTCACAGTGTGGTTGTGGTCCACAGGTGCTGGGGCTGGGGGGGTGGGATTGTGCTGCTGTGCAGTGGGCGTGGGCCTGGGACCCTGCAGCAGCACCGCAGTGACCAGGGCAGATGGGGCTGACACTGGTGGGCACGGCACACTGCCCAGTGGCAGCTGCTGCTGCCCTGCACTAACGCTGCCCATTGCCCCAGCAGCTCCAGAGGGCTGCCTGCCTCTTGCTCCTGCTCCTACTCTGCTCCCTGGCTGCTGCCCGGCAGAGTCTGCCCTGAGTGCTGCCGGCAGAAGACCTGCTCCTGCCACATCTATGACCTCCTGCACGGCATGGGCAACCATGCCTGCCGGCATCCTCACGCTGGGCAAGAGGAAGAGTGTCCCCCCGGCATTCCAGAGCCGGCTCTACCGCCTGCTGCACAGCTCCGGCAACCACGCCGCGGGCATCCTCACCATGGGCAAGCGTGAAGAGCGCCCTGGCACCGCCTGCCACGATGCATCGGGCTGCCCCGTGGGTGCAGACATGCAGCCAGTGCTGCGGGGCACTGCCACCAGCCCTGCCAGCCCCAGGGACCAGTGCCAGGGATACTCTGGGAAGGACCTGACCAAGAGCCAGGCCCAGGGAGCTGCTAAGAGCTTTTATTGAGAGGGATAGGGGCAGCAGGAACAGAGCGAGGACCCAATGGGGGCGGACCCATGGGGGGGCAGACCCAGGGCCACATGCCCGGAGCTCCGTGTAAATAGCACTTTGACATACCTCCTCCTGGCCTGGCCCGGCCCGCTCAGGGCACTGCAGGCATCGCCGGCCTTTTACAATAAATGATAGCCCGATGTTACCTAGCTCTGTTTTCTCTCTGGGGAGGGGATGGGAGGGGTACTGTGGGGCTGGCACAGATCCTGGGTCCCAGCAAGACCAGAACTGGAGTCAGCAGAGCCAGGACCAGGCTGCCTGGGAGCTGAGGGGTGTTTGTGAAGCCCCCATAAGGGCTCAGAGCATCCCCACCGCAGCACCAGGGAGCCTCGTGGGCACACGCCTCTGATCCCCAGCACTCTCCCACCACCCCGGGCCTGGGGAGGCTCCAGCTGGGTCCTGTCACCCCCGGGTGCCCGTCGGGGGGTCCCGCAGGGCACGGCCTCACCCTGCAGCCCCCGGGCTCAACTATAAGCAGCGGGGGTGGTGCTGGTACCTCCGGTCCTGCCTTTCTCGCAGCCCCCGTGGGCCCGGCAGGGCCGGTGCCTCCCGGTGCCTCCCGGGTGCCGGTGCGGCGGTGCAGGTGCCCCCGATAGAGCCACCTGCCCGCAGGCGGGTGCCGGTGCCGAAGCCCCTCCCGGTGCCGGCGGCGCGCAGAGCCCGGGGCGGGGCGGGGGCGGGGCGGGAGCCCCGGGCCGGGCCGAGCCGAGATCAACCTGCGGAGGGGCCCGGGGCGGCAGCGGAGCCCGATCCTGCGGCCGCAGGCCCGAGGGACCATGCCGGTGATGAAGGGGCTGCTGGCGCCGCAGAACACGTTCCTGGACACCATCGCCACCCGCTTCGATGGCACACGTAGGGCCGGGGCGGCGGGGAGCGGGCGGGGGGAGGAGGCGCTGCCCCCGGGGAGGAACGGGGCTTGGTGGGTTGCGGCCGTCCCTGCGCCCCGCACTGTCCCGGGGAGCCCATGTCCTTTGCTCCGGTACCCCCTGGTGTCCGTGCTCGACGCTCCGCGCTCCCCGCGTCCGTGCCCGGTGCTTCGGTACCCCCGCGTTCGGTTCCGTGCTCAGCGCTCCGGGATCCGCCGCACCTCGGGCAGTCCCCGGGGCTCTCCCCGCTGCCGGTCCCGCAGCCCCGCTCAGCACCAGGGACAGAGGCCGGGCGCGGAGGGAGGGGCCGTGAGGGCCCCGGGGCGGGGGAGGGTCCCCGACGGGGTCGCTGCTGGAGCGCAGCCCCGGAGCGGCTTCTGCCCCGGAGCCCCCGGAACCCCGCTTTGCGGTGGCTGCTCCCGGGGGGGGGGGGCCTCATGGGTTCTGGCTGAGCCCCGGGGGTCGGGGGTCGGGGCTCTGCCCCCCGACTCCCCGTAGCTGTGGGGCTGCCATGGGGCGCAGCCCGTGGGTGCCAGGGAGCTGTGTTTCTGGGGGGACATCGTCCCTTTTGGGGTCACTTCACATGGTTGGAGATGCTGTTGGCGCACCCCCGGAGCTGGGCTTCCCTCCGTATCCATGTCCATGCACTGTGGCCAGGATGGATTAAACCCCTGGCATGCTGTGGAGGGGATCATGCCGGCGTGCCACGTGCCAGCTTCCGCATCCGCTGTCACCATGCAGTCACCCGGGGACAGACCACGTTCAGGGCTGACCCCAGGCTTCCCCCAAATCTCCTGGAGCAGGGGTATCCTGGACCAACTGCCTGCGGGGCTGGACATGTCCCACCTTGCTGGGAGGGACCAGGACGTGCATGGCACTGGAGCCTGTTTTCCCCTCCCACAGCATCCACAGCATCGGGGCTCCAGAAGCAGCGCTGGGGCACGTTTTGACTGCGATGCTGGGCTGGCTCCTGGCCTGGCGTGATGTGGAGCATCCCTGATGACACAGGGTGTCATTTGCCTTTAGGAGCTCTCATTTGAGACCCTTTGAGACTGCAATGAGAGACAGCAGCACCTGAACCTTCCCCAGCTGTGCCCAGGGGTGCCAGGGCAGCGCTGCATGTGCCTTGTGTTGGTGATGCTTTTCACTTCGCTGGTTGTGAGTAGCTAGGGAGTGCCTCAGGGAGCCCCTGCCGATGCCCAGGCAGCCATCAGAGACAAGAACAACCCTGCTTCTTTGCAAACATTCAGCTGCAGGATGCTCACATTCTGCACCAAAACTATCAAAGCTAAAATGTGCGTTTTTCCATTCAGTTGCATGTCCAGAGTCATTCCTTGTGGAAACCTGGAAACCTGCACTAATAGGTGTCGTCTGTGATCCCAGGTCCCACCTCATCACCTTCTCTGTTAAGTGCAATGGGCAGAACCAAGTGTCTGGACAAGACAGGAGGGCTAGAAATGTCAGCTATATCTACAAACCCAACGATTTCTAGATCTGTATTAATTGCTTTAGGAATGGGGTCTATTTCCTCATCTATAATGAAAGGTTCTGGTCTGGGAAATACTTGCACATACAATGTTAAGTGGCCACACTTGAGAACAGCATGGAATGGTGTTTAAGCCACGTCTATTAGCTTTCCAAACATCGACTGCACGTTCTTCAGGCAAAGGGGTTCATCAGTGGTGAAAATCTGCCCTTCCCCATTGTTCAAGTCTATGAGCTGCTCCAGGCAGTCCAAGGAATCCGTGCTTTGAAGCTCTTTGAGACTCCACACGGCTGAGGCTTCTCAGGGCTGGGTCTGGTTCTCCAAGGAGCAGGGTCCCCAGGGCAGCTGCCTGCAGCACCCCAATCAGTGCAAAGCGCTGGGAATTTGCCCCGGGGAGATGGGATTTGCCCCTGGCAGCATCCCCATCTGCCTGCCACCTTCCAGGCACTTTTAAATAGCGTCAGGCTTTGCTGGTTTGATGTGACTCTTATCGGCTTTATCTGCCATGGAGCGGGGCTTTAGCCAGTGATACCCGGGTGAGTTAACCCTGCCTCTCCCAGACAGCCGCTGCCCGCTGGGCCTGAGGGTACCCATCTGTGTGAGCTGGTCACTGTGACAGGGGGCTGCTGAGCCCCCCAGTGCCGCATCCCCCTGCTCAGCAGAGCTGCTCCCCAGTGCAAGCCCTTTTTTTTTTTTCTCCTTTTCTAATAACACATCCTGGACAATGCCATAATCCTGGTTCCCCAGAGCCAAAATCTGGCCTTAGTCACAGCTTCAAGCTATTTTTGCTTCCCCAAGCTAATCCTGGGCTGAGCTGTGCTGTGGTGGCCCCGCTGCACCCCCGTGGCACAATGGCTGCCTGCAGCTGCATCCCTTCCTTCCGCAGCCTCCTCTGCCCCTTCCCTGCCACATGCATGCCATGCACTTCCAAGGGCTTTCTCCTTCACTGTGAGAGGGGTCAGACCATGTCTGCCTGCTCTGGTGCCTGGGCTGTGGGGTGCAGGGGTGCTGGGGACCCATGAGCTGGAGACTGTTGTGGGTCTGGAGACACCCTGGTCTGCCATCGCTGGGTGCAGGTGTAGTCCATGCTGGCCATACACCCCTCTCCCCTGCCAACCTTTTAGCATGAGGTCATCTTCCCTCATTGGCCCATGTCACCCAGCATGGGCCGCTGACCCACCCCAGCCTCAGGGCTTCTCTGCCCCACTCTTGGTGGGCTGGAGGTCACAGCACTGCAGCCCAGCGCCCCGGGGCTGGCAGTGCCCAGCTGGGTTTGCCATGGCTCCTGCTAAGCTGCCGGAGCCCTGGAGGGACGTGGGAGCAGCTGATGGTGAGGGGGAGGCGGTAATGGGAGCTGGGAGCTGGATCAGGGCTCCAGGACCCCAGTGCATGGGGCTGGGGTGGGCTTCAGAGGCCACAAGGCAGGGAACAAGCGAGCTCTGAGCGCAGGCAGCAGCCAGACATAGGCCTGGCTCCACTTCCCAGAGGGCCCCATGGGGGTCTGAGAGGGCTGAGCTGCCCTTTGTGCCCCCAGGGTGGCCCCATGCCCTCAGGGGCAGCTGCTTCTCCTTGCAGACAGCAACTTCATCCTGGCCAACGCGCAGGTCCGCTGCGGCTTCCCCATCGTCTACTGCTCCGACGGCTTCTGCGACCTCACCGGCTTCGCCCGCACCGAGGTCATGCAGAAGAACTGCAGCTGCCGCTTCCTCTACGGGGCCGAGACCAGCGAGCCCGTGCTGCAGCGCATCGAGAAGGTGCTGGACGGCAGGCAGGAGTACCAGACCGAGGTCTGCTTCTACAAGAAGGGTGGTGAGTGGTGCATGGCACTGCGACCCTGCCCGCAGCTCCGGATGGACGTGTCCCCAGGGTGAAGCCGCTGAGGGGCAGAGGGGTTGTCCTGCCTTCAGCACCCCTCTTCTCCACGCAGGAGCTGCCTTCTGGTGCCTGCTGGACATCATGCCCATCAAGAATGAGAAGGGGGAGGTAGTGCTCTTCCTCTTCTCCTTCAAGGACATCACAGAGAGCCGGGGCAGGAGCCACCTGGGGGACAAGAAGGAGGGTGAGCTGTGGATGTGGGATGGGGAGGGATGAGCGCAGTGGGCAAGTGGCAAAGGGGCTCCCAGTTCCCTGCTGGGTCCTGCCTGCCTCTGTTCAGCCGTGCAGAGAGAGGACTCAAAGCAGCCCCTGCCCTGTTGCGCCCGCAGTGCCACAGCCACTAACCCACCGTGTTGTGTGTGCTGCAGAGAAGCAGAGGAGCAAGAGGCCCGGGAGCTCTCACCTGCGGGCAGCGCGCAGGCAGGGCCGGACGGTGCTGCACCGGCTCAGCAGTCAGTTTGCCCGGAGGGACCGGAGCGAGATGAAAATCAACCGTGTAAGGACCTGGGGGAGCCCTCAGCTTCGCCCGGTGCCTCCCGGGCAGGCTGGGGCTGCTGCAGCAACCCTGGGACCAGCCTGTTCCCATGCCTGCACCTCGCTGGCCTCCCCAGCACCGAGATGCAGACCATGTCCAGCAGCCACCCCAGGTCCAGGCTGCACATGCGGTTCGTTGGCATCGGGAGGGAGGGGAGCACAGGGCCGCGGGTGCCCCCGCAGGGCTGTGCCTCTCCTCGCACGGTTGCTGTCGGGGAAACGCAGCCGGTCGCTCACAGCGCGGCCCCGGGGGGTGCCGTTTCCAGGCTGCGGGGTCCCAGCGTGGGGCTCCTGCTGTCCCCAGCGGTGCTGTGTCTCTGTGGGGCATGGGGGGGGCTCTGCCCCAGCATGTGAATTGGCACCTGAGATGTTCTGGGCAGCAGCTGGCAGTGCTGGTGGATTATTGTTAATAGCATTAGCCTCACACTCCTTTATACGCCATAACCGAGTGTTCTGTGCCTGTCTTTGAGGGTGACCTCAGAGCAGCCCATTGGGCCCCATTGGAAAGGTGTGCCCATCACCCTGGCATCAGGAGGGGGGGACACGGTGGTGACTTCTACCTCTTGTGCACCACCATGTGCCACCCTGCCGCTTGCTCCCCCAGAACGTGTTCGAGAACAAGCTGTCCATCCCTGAGTATAAAGTGGCCGCGGTGCAGAAGTCCCGCTTCATCCTGCTCCACTACAGCATCTTCAAGGCCCTCTGGGACTGGTTGATCCTGCTGGCCACCTTCTACGTGGCCATCACTGTGCCCTACAATGTCTGCTTCACGGGCACTGAGGACAACCTCTCGGCCGCCCGCAGCACCATTGTCAGCGACATCGCTGTGGAGATGCTCTTCATCCTGGGTAGGCCCATGCTGGGGCTGAGCACCCGTTTGGGGTGGGGGACATGGCTGGGCAGGGTGGAGGAGCAGAGTTGTGGGGTGATGTGGAGGGGAGCTGGTGCTTTGCCCCCACTGCCGGTGCTGAGCACCCTGGGAGTGGGCCCCAGGCTGGCTGTGGACCACAGCCTGGTGGTGGCAGCACAGTGAGGGCTGGTTCTGCTCCCGGTGCAGACATCATCCTGAACTTCCGGACCACATATGTGAGCCAGTCAGGCCAGGTGGTGTATGAGCCCCGCTCCATCTGCATCCATTACGTGGCCACCTGGTTCTTCGTGGACCTGATTGCTGCTCTGCCCTTCGATCTGCTCTACATCTTCAACGTGACCGTGGTGAGTACCGCCGGCAGCACCCGTGGGAGGCGGCCCCTTCCGCAGGGATGCGAGAGCAGCGCAGGCAGCGAGGGGAAGCGGTGATGGATATAGCGGGAAACCTCCCACATATCCCAATTTAACCAGAGGATACCAAAAACGACCGTAACTGCTGAGGCACCTCTGCAGAAGCAGCAGGCAGGCACCTGGCCTGCACCCAGGCCCAGCACCCAGCACTCAGCACCCTGTGTGCCTGTGCTCTGCCCAGGATTCAGAGCAGCTCCATGTCCCTGTGCAAACACCTTGTGCACAAGCACACAACCCATTGCAACGAGGGGCACTTGCAGTGTTTCCCCTCTCTGCCCCTCTCCAGTACCCCAGATCCCGCAGGGTGGTTCAGTGGTGGGAGGCTGCAGGGGAAACGCTCATCCCAATCTGGTGCCAGAGCCCACGACCCTCCTGACAGCTCGGTGTGTGTGTGTGTGTGTGTTAATGGGTCTCTTCCCACCCTGCTTGAGCGCCTGCCCTGCTCCCCAGACCTCACTGGTTCACCTGCTCAAGACGGTGCGGCTGCTGCGGCTGCTGCGGCTGCTGCAGAAGCTGGACCGCTACTCGCAGTACAGCGCCATGGTGCTCACACTGCTCATGTCCATGTTCGCGCTGCTGGCCCACTGGATGGCCTGCATCTGGTACGTCATCGGGCGCAAGGAGATGGAGAGCAACGACCCCCAGACCTGGGACATCGGTGAGGGGGCTGCAGGGGATGGGGGCACGCTGAGGCAGGGGCAGCAGTGGGGGCTGCACTGGTGCTAACCCCTGGCTGTGCTTGGCAGGCTGGCTCCATGAGCTGGGCAAGAGGCTGGAGGCTCCCTACATCAACAGCTCATTGGGGGGCCCCTCCATCCGCAGCGCCTACATCGCCTCCCTCTACTTCACCCTCAGCAGCCTGACCAGCGTGGGCTTTGGCAACGTCTGTGCCAACACCGATGCTGAGAAGATCTTCTCCATCTGCACCATGCTCATTGGGGGTGAGAAGGGGAGTGGGGCAGCACTTGGGGGGCTTCATCCCCCCAGGCTGGAGCAGCGGCTGCAGCAGAAACCTGGGCAGGGCACTGGGGGGAGGCGATGAACATGTGAGCACTGTAGGACAGCCCCAGGGCTGGACGTGGGGGAGAAGTGCCCTGTGCTGCACCCCTCAGCCATGCACTACTGGCAGGGGCAGAGCCCAGCCCTTGCTTGGGTCCCTTCAGTGGGTCTGATGCTGCCCCCCTGGTCCCCAGCGTTGATGCATGCCGTGGTCTTCGGCAACGTCACAGCCATCATCCAGCGCATGTACTCGCGCCGCTCGCTATATCACACCCGCATGAAGGATCTCAAGGACTTCATCCGCGTCCACCACCTGCCCCAGCAGCTCAAGCAGAGGATGCTGGAGTACTTCCAGACCACCTGGTCGGTGAACAACGGCATTGATGCCAACGAGGTATGAGATATTGGCTGGGCTGGTCCAGCCCCTCTCCAGGGGCTAACAGGGCCAGCTACGTGAGCACCAGTGTGTGTGTATGTATGCGTGTGCGAGCTTGTGCAGATGTGCACACATCCATGCTGGAGGGACCAGAGCTGTGTGCCAGGTCTGGGGCAGGTTCCTGCCAACACTGGGAGTGGGACAGGCCCATGGAGCAGAGGCAGCCCATCGCTGCACCAGAGCTGGCCCATGTTCGCCAGTGAGGTGATGCTCTGCTCCGGAGTGGGACCTGTCCCCTGTCAGGGTGATGGGGGACTGCTCCTGCCACCTGCACCCAGCACCCGGCCCCGCTGCCCCCAGCTGCTGCACAACTTCCCCGACGAGCTGCGCGCAGACGTGGCCATGCACCTCCACAAGGACATCCTGCAGCTGCCCGTGTTCGAGACGGCGAGCCGTGGCTGCCTCCGCTCCCTCTCGCTCCACATCAAGACCTCATTCTGCGCCCCTGGGGAGTACCTGCTGCGCCAGGGTGATGCTCTGCAGGCCAACTACTTCGTCTGCTCTGGCTCCCTCGAGGTGCTGAAGGACAGCGTGGTTCTGGCTATCCTGGGTGAGGGCAGGCGGCGCGGGTGCTCCCCCAGCCCCCTTCTGCTGCCCGGCCGGGTGAGGGTTCCGGGGCTCATGCTGCCAGCCCACCCCAGTGCCCTCCTGCAGGCAAAGGGGATTTGATCGGAGCCGACCTGTGCAGCACCGACCGGGTGAATCAAGACCAATGCAGACGTGAAGGCGCTGACCTACTGTGACCTGCAGCACATTGGGCTGCGGGGGCTCTGCGAGGTGCTGCAGCTCTACCCCGAGTATGCCAGCAAGTTCATGGCCGACATCCACCAGGATCTGACCTTCAACCTGCGGGAGGGCAGCGAGATGGAGGTAGGTGCGTGTCCTCCCTCCCTGCAGCCATGCAGGTACGTCCTGTCCTGGTGTAACTCTGGGGAATTGGAAACCAGAGCATTTGCGGAACAGGAGGCGGATGGAAGGCTTGGAAATGAGGATGGAGAGGACTGGGGGTCACTGCGGGACAGTCAGAGGGGCACAGCCCCCCTGTGCGCAGGAGGCAGTGCCAGGGGGTGTGGGTTTAATCACGCTGCAGGCTCCGGGATGTTCTGCTGCAGAAATAGCTCTGCAGAGCTTCTCCTCCCCCGTCTCTGCTGCTGGCTCTGCGCTGGCACCGAGTGGTACCCACAGCCCCAGGCCCTACAGAGGTGGGGCAGGGGGTCGAGATCCTAGGTAGTCAAAACCCCAACACATCCATCGCCAGGGAAAGGGATAAATAATCCAAGGGTGGAGGATGCAAATGGAGCCTGGCTCCCGTGAGAGCTGATGCTCTGATGGCTGAGCCAGGGCTGGGATTATGGTGCAGCCTTGGCTCTGGTTTGGGATACAGAGGCCGAGGTTGGGCAGCTCATCAGTGTCGTGACAGGAGCAGAGAAAGGAGAGCAGGCGAGAGGCTGCGGGGCTGGTGCTAGGGGAGGTTTGGCTGTCCAGGGGGGCACTGAGGGGCCGGGAGGGCTGCGTGCTGAGGCGGGGAGCGGGGCACACGCTCGGCGCCTTCTGCGTGCAGGCGGCCCCCGCAGAGCCGTGCATGAGTCCCGTGTGCCTCTGAACCGGCGCCATCTGCTCTCCCCACAGGGGCTCTGCCGCTACTCTCGGTCCCCGCGGCTGCCGAAGGCTCCGCAGGTCGGTGCTGCTCCGGGAGCGGGCGGGAGGGGGCCGAGGCCGGCGGAGCGCCAGCCCTGACCTCCCCCTGCACCCACCCGCAGCCTCATCCGGAGAGCGGTGCCTCCACGGGGAAGCCCCTTCCCTCCGTCCTGGAGGACGAGGAGGAGCCGGACGAGGTCTTCCAGCGCTCCCCGGCCACCACCGCCCGCCGCAAGCTGCTGCTGCCGCGGCTGAGCAGCCCGGCCCGGCGCGGCTCCCCCAGCAGCCTCCGGGGCGATGAGCTGTGCCAGGTCTCAGCCCTGCGGCGCAACTGCCGCTCCCCGGCTCCCTGCAGCCGGGACCGAAGCCCCTCTCCGCAGTGCCGGCGGCAGCAGGAGGGCAGTGCGGGCAGGAGGCCGCCCAAGCTCCTCATCCCCTCCCTGCACACCTACGGCCCCCCGGACCTCAGCCCCAGGTAAGGCTGGGACATGCCCTGCTAAGGATTTGTGCCGCTGGGAATGGCGGCAAAGGGGCGCCCTCACCCTGTTCCTGTCCTAGAGTTGTGGATGGGATTGAAGACAACGGGAGGACATCGGAGCCGCAAACATTCTGCTTCAACGTGGACCCCCCGCTGCAGAGGACGGCGAGAGACTCCCCTACCTCAGGTACCTCCCGCAGTGCCGGGCAAGGCCTGGGGAGCTCGCGGAGCTCTCTACCACCACTGGAAATGTCTTTCCCAGCAGGGACCAATGCGTGCAGCCCAGCCCTGGCGCTGGAAGCAGAGGAGATAAAGCAGAACATCATGAGGCTAAACCAGGAGGTGCGGTGGGGGCCGGAGGCATGTCCCCGAACGCACCGGGGATGCTCGGCCGCGGGGAGCTTCCACCGGCGCTCACGGCTCTCCCTCTCCTTCCAGATCAACCACCTCAACCAGGAGGTTTCGCACCTCAGCCGGGAGCTGCAGCGCATGATGGAGCTGCTCCAGAGCCGCCTGGACGCCCCGCAGCCCCTCACCTGCCTCTACCGCCTGCCCGCTGCCGCCCCTCGGCCCCTATCGCCGCCTGCCCCGATGCCCCCTTCTCCCCTCCCCGCTCCTCCCAGCTCCCGCAGCTCCCCCTGCGCCAGCCCCCGGGCCAAACACTGCCCCGTCCGCAGCCGCTCTGAACCCGCCGGTGCCAACCCCGCAGCGCACCCCTGGCTGGGGCCGTGCCCGCCGAGGGAGGACACCCCGAACCCGAACCCGAACCGTGAGCCCCGCCGGACTCCGGACTCACCGCCCCTCGCGCTGCCGCCCCGCTTTGCCCACTCCTTCCCGGGCTGCTCGGCCGGTGCCCGGTCCCACGTCCACCCACAACCCCGCTCTGGCTCCACCAGCTCCCAGTGACCCCGCGGGCTCCGGGGTGGCGGCGGGGGGACCTCGCCATGGGGACCGCTCACCCTCGGGACCCCTCGGCGCTGCCCCGCTCTCTCTGACCCGGTCACCGGCACCCGCCCCGCCCCGGGGCAGCAACGGCCAGAGCGGTGTCACTGCGCACCTCCCGCCCGCTCCCACGGGAGCACCCCGGGATGCGGCGCTCGCCCTGGCCCGACACCAGCAGGATTTTGATCCGGTTTTATACTCTCTGCCCGCGGCGCCGGTGCGCGGGTGCCCGCTGGGGGTCCCCGGTGCGGGAGTACCTGGGGGGAGGGGATACCCAGGGGGTGCCCGGAAGGAGGGGGTGCCGGGGAGGGGTCCCACCGCTCCCGCCCCGTCCCCACGCAATAAAGTCTCTATTTTTCCACCCCGCTCCCGCTCGTTCTCTGCCCGTCCCGTCCGGTCCGGTTCGGTCCCACCCCATCCCGCCCCGTCCCGCCCCGTCCCGCCCCGCCCCGTCCCGCCCCATCCCGCCCCGTCCCATCCCCTCCCGTCCCATCCCCTCCCGTCCCGCCCCGCCCCATCCCATCCCCTCCCGCCTCGTCCCGTCCCGTCCCGCCCCGTCCCGCCCCATACCCTCCCATCCCGCCCCGCCCCGCCCCGTCCCCCCCGTTCCCGTCCCCACCGGACCACATCTCCCATCGCCCCCCGCGGTGACGCTCGGCGGACGAAACGCGATGGGCGGAGCCTCCGAGGGGCGGACCGCGGGTGATTGGCGGCTGCTGCCCCCTATGGGCGGCGGGCGGGGGACGGAAGGGGTGGGCGGGTCCGGAAGCGGAACGGGTAAAGGCGGAAGTGAGGCCCGGGGCCTGCGAGACTTCACCTGCGGCGGGAGCGGCGCTGCGGGCGGTGAGTGCGGGACCGGGGGGGCACCGGGACCGGGAGGGGGGCACCGGGACCGGCACCGGGGCCGCTGCGGGCAGTGAGTGCGGGACTGGGGGGGCACCGGCACCGGGGCCGCTGCGGGCGGGGAGTGCGGGACCGGGAGGGGGGACCGGGACTGGGGCCGCGGCCGCGGCCGCTGCGGGCGGGGAGTGCGGGACCGGGAGGGGGCACCGGGACCGGGGAGTGCGGGACGGGACGGGACCGGACCGGGACAGGTACGGGCGGGGAGGGGGGACCGGGGTCGCTGCGGGCGGTGTATGTGGCCTGACCGGGCCGCGGAGGGGGCCCCGCGGCGGACGGGGGCCGGGCCCCGCGGCCTTTGGGGCTGCTCGGAGCACGGCTCCGGTCCCCGCCCGCCGGTCCCGCTCGCTGCCCTGGCGAGGCGGCGGCGGAGCGGCGGGTCCGGCCCCGGGAGCGCGGCTGCAGCTGTAACCGGGAGCGGGGCTGCGCTGGTCGGGAGGAGCGGCGCGGCCGTGTCGGGCTGGGGGGGAGCGCCGCGTCTGCATTGGGGGCCCTCTCGGAGCAGGACGGGCTCCGTGCGCGGTGCGCAGCGGGACCGCTGTGTCCCGTTCCCATCTCCTTTGTGTCCCCGGCTGCAGTGGCTGTTCGGAAGTGAAGCGGAGCGTGGGGCACTGCGCGGATCGCATTGGTGCCGTGTTGGGTTGCGCCCAGTCAGGGGCTGAGGTGGGAGCAGGAGCTCCTGAGCTCTGAGCCCGGGTGGAGCTGCCTGCGTGCGGGATGTGCCTTTATCTGCTGGAAGTGGGCTCTGCTGGAACGGGGACTGTTCTGGGTCGCTGCTGGTGGCAAACACAGCCCCTGTCTCCCTGTAAGAGCCATGCGTGAAGTGAACTCCGTGGTGCTGCAGCCTCTCGAGTGAGGCGCAAAGTGCAGGGAAGTTTTGTGGCTCGTCCGGAAGGAGATGCAGATGTGCTTGGGAGCAGGGGTGTCCTCGGATCCTCGAGCAGTGGGAGACCCCACTGCATGTGAGCTGGGAGCTGTACGTGAGCCTGCAGAGCCCAGCAGTGCAGGTTGTAAGCGAGCAACAGGTCTGTGGTGCTGCGTCCTGTGGGAGCTGCTCAAACCCCCTTCCTGGCAGTGCTCAAGGCGCTGCTGTGACTCCTGGGGCTGGGTGGGAGCTGAGAGGAGCTGTGATGGAGGAGCTGCTCCCTGCCAGCAGACTGGGACTCCTACTGTAAACTGGGCTGCCAGCAAGCCCAGCACTGACCCCATCTCAGCTGACCTTTAGCGGGTTGCTTCTGTGTGTGGCTGTGGCAGTTCTGACCTTGACTGGTTCCAAGCGTAAGGAAATCGGAGGGAAGCGTTTATGCCAGGTACTATTTTAAGTCTGATGTGGAACAACTTGCATCTACTATTCTTAGCTTTTTGTGTGGTGGGTCAACACATACTTGAGCTGCCCTGCTTAGAGCATGACATCAGGTCTGCTTTGCGCTGGGTTTGGACTCCTGAGCCGATGCTGATGGCAGGACTCTGATGCTTGCTTGAGACCAAAAAAAGGAAGATCCTTCTGATTCATGTTGGTTTGACATGCTGTGCTGTCTGAGCGAGCTTTCTTGGCACAGCCATTCGTATTCACCACTGCCTCGACTCCAAAAGTTTCCTATGGTTTTCTTTCAGCTCAACTGGTTTAATAAGGTAAAAAAAATGTGACTGAAAAGGCTGAAGGATTTGGAATAGTGTGTGTAGGCAGCTGCAAAACAGTGCTCATCTTAAATGCGTTCTTGAGGTGAGCAGGTAAAGCACGAGCCTATATAGACCCATAAGGGTCAGAAAAGCAAAGCTTAGATTCAGTAACTGGGTCTCAGTGCTGAAATAATCTCAGACCTGGGTCTCAACAGTATGCCCACTCAGTCAACTGCTTTCATAGCAAACAAATCTACCTTTAAAGGTGGTCTTCCCCCTAAGATGCTACAGGCTGATTGGGACAACATTGGGTTTAAGATAGTGATAGGCAGTGTCAGTCCCTCAAGGCTGTTCAGGGGCTGGTACCCTTCAGGTGAGGGAGCAAGACGAAATGGCCCTCCTGCAGAAGGGTTTATGTTTCTAGAGAGCAGCGGGGCAGAGGCTGGCTTGCTGTGTGGATGCAAATAGAGCAAAATGCAACACTTATCTAGGTTTGATATGAACCTACATGGTTTAGTCCCATTTGCTTTACTAGCGAAGCCCATAATGAGTTGGGCAGTGTCTGAAACAAAACTGTCTAGTGAGGTATTCGTGCCTTGTGTGCTTGGCCAAGCTTAATTGTTGGGATGAGAAGTGGAATTACCTTCACAGCAAAGCTCTTCTGCTTCTGAAGAGAGATCAGCTGGAGAATTGCTGTAGGCCCTGCTCGTCATCAACTCTTGATCCTGGCTTCAGGTGCTGCGTGTTTAGTGGGTAGGTGGTCAGGGCATCTCCCTGAAAAGGGAGGGGGAAAGAATGCCAAGTGCTTTCAGACACAGGAAATGAAATGGGAACGCTTCTAATGAAGTGGGTGTAGCCCCAAGTATTTCGGTCAGTGTACTTGACAGAGGGTAGAATGTAGAAACGGTGGAGTCAGCTCTTTCCTTCCCTTGGGGTATGAAGTTTGAAGTCCTCTTATGCAAGCTCTGTGAAGTTGTCAGAGTAACACTATGAAAACACTCCGAGTGCTAGCTGAAGACAGTGAGCCTTCCTGAGTGACAATGCTGGGGAAGAATAAAGCTTCATTTCCATCCCGAGAGGAGCCCTCTACTCCCCTGGAGCTGAGGAATGAGCTGCTGGAGCAGTTCTACATAAACAGATAAGAAACCCCTGGGTTTAATGTTTGCTTTTATTTGGTAGAGCTCCAAATAGGGAGCTGCCAGGGGCAAGTCTGGGAAAGATATTGTGAAGGTCACTGAATCTCTTGCAGTGAAGATAGCAGTTTTGTGCTATGTGGTGTCAGTGATCTTGCCTTTTCGCTCCCACAGTAGTGGGTGCTATCTAAAGGGACATATTGCTGGACTTCTGTGGTGTTAAACTGTGTTTGGAAGGCATGCTGCGCAAGGGACGGTTTCAGGAGCAGGAGTTAAAAGACCCTTGCTGCGGGATTATCCACTTGGTGCTTTTGTTCAGTCTGCAGCTGGTCCACACTGTGCTCATGAGTTCCTTCCTTCGGCCTCGCTGTGCCTCATCTGCTGTGACATGGGCCCAAGTCCCTGTGGTGTCAAGGATAACCAAAAGTGCCTAAGCCTGGCTCCACTCTCTGTTTCTCTGCTCAGCTGTGGTGAATAGGACAGTAACTGCAGTTTTAAAAGCAATTAGTCATGCTATTCTGCAGAATTAACCCCTCTACTGGATTAGGCATGGGACTTCCTTGTGCTGCCACTGTGACCGAGATGCTAATAACTGTTGCTGCTGATACCTCGTCAACTGTCTGAGCATTAAAAACCCGTAGCTCCAGGGCAGAATCGGGAAGTGGAATGTCTTCTTACCTCATTGGGTGTTTTCAAGAATTCCTGGTAAAGAATAACAACTGAACAGCCTCCTGAGGGGATGTGAATGGGGTTAAACTGGCTGGAAGAAGGCTTGAGGGAGCTTGATAGCACCAAGTACTGGGCATCTTGACACAGTCCTGTAGGCTATGATCTTCCAAAGAGTCAGATCAGCTCTGGAGAATGCATGAGTGTTCCTGGCCTTGGTTTCAGGTGGCATCTACCAAATATGATTTACCCTGAGCAGTCCCTTTCTGTGTATGACTGTGTTCAGAGTTGACCTGCACTCCAGATGATCTCGCTCAAGCACAGCACTGCCTGTTCAACAAGTGCCTGTGGTGCCATCCTGCAGGCTCCCTGCACGCAGCCCCTTGCTGGGCTGAGTGGTGGCTGCAGCCTGGTGGCCTTGAAGGCTCAGAATTGTTTTGGAAGAGCTGCTGGGGCTGCTTTGGAGGCTGTGGCTTTGCAGGTGTTGGGAAGCAGATGTGAATATCAGAAGCATGGGAAGGAGCTGGGATTACAGATCTTGCTCTACTTGTTCAGGGCTGTAGCTACCAACTGAAAGTAATGTAACTTTTTGTTAATGTAAATCCTGTTTGCCTCTAAAATCGAATGCATGTGCCCAAGTATTTGTGAGGTTTGGGCATGAGACTCTATAGAAAAACTGTGACTGAGCTGATTTGGGTCTGTGAATCTGCACTTTAAGGCTGTAAGCGCAGCTCCTGACAACTGCAATGACTAGTTCCCAGTTCAGAGCTGCTACTGGAGCTCCAGGTTACAGCCCTGCTGATCCAGAGACTGAGCCCTTTGTTTGTGGAGGGAAGTGCATGTTGTCTGTAGAAAGATGAAGTCTTAAAACTGATCAGGCTTTATGGGGCTGAGGGACTGGGGTCTTCAAATCTGGTTCATCTCATCTCTAAGAGCTGGGTCTGTGACTCTTTCCCCTGCAGTGTGGACCCTACCACATGAAGGCTATCTCAGCGCGGTGGATGCTCAGGTTGGCATCCTGTGCTGTGCTACTCCGGGCTAGTGGAGTCTGTGGTATTCTGGTGGGTCTCACACTTGCTGCTGGCCTTGCTCCTGGAAGCTGCTTGTGAATCGGGGTCCCAAAGCTGACTCGCTCTGGGTAGGAGCAAGGTAGCACGAGCTTCCTGCTGGCGATGGCCGGCTGCCCATTCGGTGTGAGGTGAAGCAAAACCACTCTGTGACTTCAGGGCTTCCTTTGCCAAGGAATTCATGTAACACTGTCAGCTATTTAACAAGATAAATACTTCAGGGGGCCTTTTGTCTTGAGGATCTTGATTCTAAGCCAACAAATCCCTGGTGAAATGGCCTCTTGCATGGCTCAGAGCAGAAGCAGCCCTCTTGGGTTACTGGATTCTTCAGGATTGGGTTTCTAAGCCTCGCCAGCTTTCAGAGGAGTCCTTGCTGCTGGGTGAACCCAGGGCAAAGCCATTGGGTTCTGTAACTTCTGGCAGCTCCCCTGTGGCAGAGGGTCTTGTAAAGCACTTGTCTTGTGCAGGGGTTAACATGGGGATCTGACAGGAATTGTGCTGTGGGGATTGGGGTTCTTGTATTGGGCTGGCTTGTCTGAAACAGCTTCTGTGCTGTTCTGGAGCATCCCAAGAGCTCTGGAGAGCTGCCTTGCTCTTGGGTGCAGCAGCGCTTCATTCACAGCCTTCGCATTCAGGGCTCTCCAAGTCCTGGAGCTCAGTATTCATGGAGTGCACAAGTCCTGTCAGACAGGGAAGTGCTGAGAGGTGCATAAACCACAGAAGTGATAGACTTGGTGCCCTGGCCTGCACCAGGCATTGAAACCGAAACAACCAACCAAGAGACTGTTCCCAGCGTTCACAGTAACAAAGTTGGGGCTTTTGCCTGCGTGCTGCAGAGCTCAAAGCATGCACCACCTTCTTGGGATAAGCTGCACCTTCAGCTGCTTCCACCCCTTGGCCCGGTGTCCCTGCAGTTGTTTTGGTCTGGCTGACCTGTGGCTCAAGCATGACCTCGTGTTCTCCTGGGGATCTTCCTGTGGACACCAGCAGGAATGCTGAGCTGCTTGGCCTGGTCTTATGGATGTGCTTAGCCCGAAACCCTCGGTGATGACCAGTTTGGGTCATCTGAACTGCGCCAGTTCCACCCAAACCACCCTGAAGATGTGGCAGCTTCTCATGTGGGTGTGAAGTCGTGTAACCCTGCAGCCAAACCTCAGACCACCTTTAGGGGATGATCAGGCTCTCCAGAACTAAAAGTGGCCCAAGTCTCAGGTGCTTCGCTGCTTGCTCTGGTCAGTAGCTCTCCGTGATGACCTGGCCGTGCAGACACCTTTGCCTAATTCTGTTTGGGCTCCGGTCGCACAACCAGATGGAGAAATGAATGGAGATGTGTGAAATATAGGTCGTGCCAAGGCTTGAGGATGTCACCAAGCTCACTTCCTTGTTTTGCTCTGGGAATCACCCCTCTAGTGTTTCAGGAGGTCATAGCTGGGCAGAGGCATGATTCACGTGGCATTTACTGTGCCGAGTGTTAGTCTGAAACAGCAGCAGAGCTGATAGAGTGCCCGGGAAAGGAGTGCAAGGTTAAGCAAGCAAAAGCTGTTCCCTGGCAAGCTCTGCTTAGAGGAGAAACTGAAAGGTGGGAAGCTTTCGGGCTGATGCTCTTGAACCTGGTGGCAGCCAGAGCTGCAAAGTGCTGCTTCCTCACTGCCCAGCAAAGGAGGTTGCTAATTTGCTTCCTATCGAGCTTTCTCATCCTGTGAAAGCAATGCTCTTCACTGCCTTAACCCAGCAGTGGGCAGGTCACTCAGAGCAGTGGCTTCTTCGCAGCACAGGCTCCTGAAGCATCTCGCTGCACTGATGTCACTCCTCATGGTTCCTTTCTGGCTTCATGGTACTGGCTTCAGCAGTACTGGCTACAGCAGGTTCCTGCCTTGCCTCCTGCTCAAACCAATTTGAGGTTCGATGTCTTTAGGTCAGAGGATGCTCAAGCGGTTTTGTGTTTTGAAAGCTGAAGAGGTTCTCCAGCCCATTGCACTCATGGGCTGTGCCTCTGGATGAGCTCTGACTGACGTGGCTGTATGTTTCCTGTCAAACTATGGAGCTGAACCTCACAACTGGGCAGGCCTAGCCCTGGAAAGCAGCCATTTGATACTTCCTTGGTATTGAGGCAGCCCTGAGCCTTGTTTATGGGATATGCTGCTCCAGTTCAGACCCATTTCAACCTGCTTTAAGCTTTTTGTTTGTAGGAATTGGGTATTTGCTGGATAGGTGCTGAATGTACTCAGAGCACACCCAGAATGACTTTGGGGGTACACCCAGAACAAGGAGAAATTGTCTTTTGGGGGACTGTTTGCAGTTGTCTGTCAACCAGAAGCTTGGGTTATGAGAGCTGAAGGGAAAGAGGCAATGCAGAGCAGATGCAATCAGTTGTAGCATTTATCATTGACAGGAAGTGGGAGTTGTGATGAGTACAGGAAATATGCCTAAATCTGTGTAACTGCACTCAAAGTACTCCTGTTCTCTGCTGTGTGCAGCTGAGCTAAGTGCTCGGGAAGGCACTGAGGCTTCACTCGTGGTTACTATGGATGAAAACCAGCTTGTCTTGCTGTTCTTGCAATGGTTTTGTCCTTCTGCCTTCCTCAGGACTGCTCTCAGGTGCAGTATTTAATGGCTTGGGGTGAGAGCTCCAAACTACAGCCTACCTATAGAGACTGCCTTTGAATGCCTCGTGACCCAAAGGACTGACAGGCAGAACTGCTTCCCATGACTGCTTACGTGTAGCACTTGAATGCCTCTGTACTGCATTGGTAGTCTGGAGTTGCTGCCTTGTGAATTCAGGAGAGGAAGGAGCTAAAGGTCAACCTCAGTTACCTCTATGAACTGAGTAATTGTTTCAATAGATGAAGCTCTAATAACAGCAGTTGGTGTGCTGGCTGCTCTTTACCTGCCTCACCCCAGCAAGGTGAGGCAACAGCCACACACAGTGGAGGTGGTGGGGAGGAAAGGTTGTGTTGTCAACATCCCTTCTCCAAGGAGGCTCGGGAGAGCCGAGATGCTGCTGCCTGACAGTGGTGCTGTGGTGCTGCAGCTGATAATGTTCCCCCACGGGAAGGAGGCACCACCTGCCTGTACTGATGGTGCCTGCAGATCAAACCCCCCCACTAGAACTGATGCGCCTGGTCCATGACTGTGTCCCTAACTCTGCCTTCCTCTTCCAGTTGCAACCTGCCTCCAGGTGGATCCCAGCACAGAACCCGCAGCATCCTTTCACTCTCGGCACTCCTTAGGCCACCATGGCAGGTCGAGGGGGAGCTGCTCGACCGAATGGACCGGCAGCTGGAAACAAAATCTGCCAGTTCAAGCTCGTCCTGCTGGGGGAGTCGGCGGTGGGCAAGTCCAGCCTCGTCCTGCGCTTTGTAAAGGGGCAGTTCCACGAGTACCAGGAGAGCACAATCGGAGGTGAGGCCAATGCCAAGCAACTGCAGCTCAGAGATGCCTCAGGAATGTGGTCCAGGGGCATCAGAAGCGCTGATGGCTGCTGGGCTGGGGCTTTTGCTATCAATATCAAGCAGGCAGTGCTTTACCTTTCAGTTTACAGTTTGTTTGTTAGTGTGAAGATCAGCGCAGCAGAGGATAATGCTATGGCAACCGTGTGCTCTGCCTCTGAGGTGTCTTTGCTTCCAGAGCTTGAATTCCTGCTTCTAATTAGAACTGATGCCTTCGGCTTGGTTTATAGCCCTTAATTATCCTTTCAGAGCATGACCTGGGATTTGAGGGCTGTTTCTAGCCTGATACTCTTAACTACTGCCACAGCTCTTTCAGGTCTAGTTCTTGAGCTTGACATCATTAGCACAGTGTCACCAATCAAAGGTCAGTCAGCACCTGAGTCTCTGAGCAGTGATATTAGGAGGTATGTACTGAGAAAAGGCTTCATTTATCCCTCTAGTAACCCATGAAGAGAGTAAGCAGAGCTGTAACAATAGCTTATGGGCAAGCAGGGCTTACTGCTCTGCTGCAGAGGGTCACGTGGGCATTCCGCTGTTCTTCAATCTGTATCTAGGGCTGGTTGCTTTTATCCTGGATGTAGCACAGGGTATTATACTTGCCGGAACAAGAAAATCACCAGTTGCTAAATTGGGGAGTAGAGTGTAACTGAGCTGACTTCAGTGCTTTGGCACTCTGGTGCTCTCCAAAGCTCATCCTGGTGGTGATGCAGCTGCACTGGGTAATGTGTGAGGAGGCTGCTGGGGAAGCAACTGGCAGTGCTGCTGCTCCCACGGCTGGCTGCTGCCCAGGCTCTGGGGGCCACCTTCCTGTCAGCTGTGTGGTGGCTCTTGGGCTCCCATGTGCAAGAAGCGTATGATATGGCAGAGCTGTGACTTCACAGCAAGCAGCTCTGCACTGGCTCCTGCTTGGGCTTCTGCTGCAGGCTCCTGGCTCCTGCAGGGCTCTCCAGGAGGAGCTGAGGCAAACATGCACCTTCTCTTTCAGCTGCCTTTCTAACACAGACGGTCTGTTTGGATGACACAACAGTGAAGTTTGAAATCTGGGACACAGCAGGACAGGAGCGGTACCACAGCCTGGCGCCCATGTACTACCGGGGTGCCCAGGCAGCCATCGTTGTCTACGACATCACTAACACAGTGAGTACTGGGCAGGGCTGCGGGTCTCTGCTGGGAGGAGGTGGCTGTGCTTGCAGCTGATGCTTCTCAGCTCCCTGGAGAGTGGCTGGGTTCAGAGGCCCTGCAGATGCCTGCCTGTAGGTGCTGAGTGCCTGAAAACTGCTCATGGCCTCTTCCTCACTTGTGACCAAGGCTAAGCTGATAAAGGATCCTGCTACAAAGTGCTGTAGAGGCAGAAAACTTCTTACAGGAAAGACTTGTTCTAATCATATCTTCACTGTGGATTAGTAAGAGGCTGCCCTTCCTGACTGCTGCCTCCTGTTTGCTTCCAGGACACTTTTGTACGAGCCAAGAACTGGGTGAAAGAGTTGCAGAGGCAGGCTAGCCCAAATATTGTAATTGCACTAGCAGGAAACAAGGCAGACCTTGCTGCCAAGAGAGCTGTGGACTTCCAGGTGAGTGGGAACCCAGATCAGTTGTTACCCAAGCAAGTCAGGGAAACAGCTTTTTGCTTAAGTGGGGGAGAGGGTGGCTCTGTGCAAAACGCTTTGAGGCAGAGTGGAAATCAAGGCTTAATGCTGCAGAGGACCCCAGGATGCCACTTGAAGTGAGCTGCAGCCTGCCTTGCCTGTGGGCTCCCTTTGTTGGTAACAGTTTGCACTTGCAGCACTTGTTGGTAATAGTTTGAATGTAGAAAATAAGGCCTACAGAGCACAAGCTTCTGTCTTCAGTTTCTCCTGGTGTCTTACTCATCTGGGGCTGCCTTCAGCAGGGTATGAAGCAGCATCTTTTAGGTACAAGACACGTGAAGAACCATTCCCAGTTCTTTCTACTCTTTGGAGCTCTTACCTTGTCTGAGGCAAACCCTCAAGGGGAAGCTCTTATCTCAGCCCTCTGCACAGGACGGCTGGTGGTGCATTTACAGGCTGTATTTCCCCCACCTAACCAAAGTACAAGGTGGTGTGCTGCTCAGGACAGGCTCTGTGCACACTGGGCTCAGGCGGCTCATAAGCAGCCTGTGCTGCTGATACCCAGCCAGGCTGTTGGGATGGTGGCCATGCAGCACTGTTGTGTGTGTCTCCTAAGGCAGGGTCAGGGTGCTGAGGGGGGGGAACGGCCTGGAGTGGGAGAGAGTTTCTTTAGTGGTTAGTTTGCCAGCAAGTGAAGCGTGTGAAGCCTGCTTGGGCCTCCTGTTGGCAGGGTGCCTTTACCTCTCCAATGTGATTGTTTGTAGGATGCACAAACATATGCAGATGACAACAGCTTGCTGTTCATGGAGACGTCTGCAAAGACAGCGATGAATGTGAATGAAATCTTCATGGCAATAGGTAACAGCTCGTGTGCTGCAGGGTGATGGGGGTAGCTCTGAGCACCAGCACTGCAGCCCAATGGACGCTGTGGGGGCTCCCATCCCTGCTGGCTTGGAGGCTCTGGCCCTGGAGGGATTTGCAGTTTGTACCTCTGCAGATCCTTGAGTGCTTGGAGCCTTTGCCCAAAGCCTGTTCCCCTCGCACTATCTGGGTGTTGGGCAGGGAGGGAGTGGAGTTGATTGACAGCCAGCGCTCAGAGTGGGCTTGTTTCCTGCCCTCCTGCTGCTGGCAGCGCCCAATCCCAAACTGCTGCAGCCATGGGGCTGAGCCGGGCTGGATGTGCACCGGGGCTGGGGGGTGGCCTCAGCCCAGGAGTCACCTAACGCCTGGTTCCCTTCCAGCCAAGAAACTGCCAAAAACCGAACCCCAGAACGCCCCGGGCGGCGCGGGCCGGAACCGGGTGGTTGACCTGCAGGAGAGCAGTCAGCCCAGCAGGAGCCAGTGCTGCAGCAACTGAGCGGGCGGTCCCGCTGCCGGAGCCCTGGAATGACGTGACTGGAATCCACGCTAACAATCGCACTTACCGTAGAGCGGCTGCTGCCGGTGGCTGCTGTGATTTCTCCATCCCTTTCTGATCATAGGCTGGAGGGAGCTCTTCCACCTGCACCTTTCTGTACAAATACTAATTCAATTCTAAGTCTTAAGTCACTTTTTTAATATATGAACTTCTGCTCTTCCCTCTTCCTGGTGGTGGTGGATGCACGACCTGGGGCCTGCCCAGCCCTCCCGTGGGGGGGGGGGGGGCCCGCGGCACCCAGGTCCCACTGTACTGTAGTTCACTATTGGAAACAAAGGGATATTGAGACTAGATGGCCTTGTTTCAGATCACCTGTATGTAAAAGCTGAGGCTAATCCCAGTATGATATGCCTAGAACAACCACTAAACTGTAGCATTAGAGTGACAAACTCTGGCTCTTCAGCCACTTATTGACCAAATCAATTATGAGTATTCTGGGGTGGGGCAGAGGGAAGCGAAACTGGTTTCTTCTGTATTTTGTATTGTACGTTTCTTCATGTAACCAATCAGTATCTTGTCAATATAGTACATCCAACGAGCTGCCTGTTGTCTTTCTTTGTGTTGGACTCCAGCATGCCAACTCCTCTTTTCTATCTCCGGTTCTGTCACAACGCACTAATCCTGTTGCAACGTTGGCAAAAGAAACGAAAATCTTGTATGGAAAATTGTCCTTTGGATGGTTGTGATGCCACTGATGTTGTTAACCCTGCTCTGAATCCACAGGGGTGACGGATGTACGGAGGTGGGGCGGGGGGAAGCCTCGGATAACGATGTATTGCGAAAGGCTGTAATTCCACACAGTATGAAGGGAGGTATTAAAATGGCTTCTGTTGCCAGACTCTAACTGATGTTGGCTGCTGCCTAGTGCCTAATGCAATGTCTTATGCACACTGGTATTTAAGAGGAACTGTCGACTGAGTCTTCATCATCAACTTCAGTTTTGTGTGATTAAACCAAGATTTTTATAAACCTATCCCAATCACCAATGTTCATGTTTCTTAATCAGCTGAAACAGGAGGGGAGCGGAACCTGACGCTTGTGCTGGGCTTCGGGGGGTGTGCCCTTGGCTGTGCCCATTCCTGCATCAGCAGCTCCATGGAGCAGCTCAGACTCCTTCCCATGGGGCTGCAGGGGCCTGTGCTGTGCTGGAGGCAAACAGTGGGGATTACTCATTGCCTGCCACTTCTTTAGGGACACTACAGTGCAAGTTGGGAAGAGGTGGGGAGCGGCGTGTGGAGGAGCTCAGCTGCCACGTGGATGGGCTCGGGGATGCTGTGCTCAAGTATTGGTGAGCAGGGACCACCTCTGTGCCTGGAGGATGAGGCCTTGGAAGATGCTGCTCTCCTGTCACTGCTGCGTGGACACCCGTGAGGGAGACCTGGAGTCAGGGTGGAAGGCAGAGCATCCCCTGGCAGCTCTACTGCTGCTGTGCTTGGGAGAGGGTGAAGGTGGTGATGAGCTGGAGCTCTGCTACAGCCCGAGGGCCTGCCCAGTCCTGGAGGCTCTGGAAGCTCTCTGGGGTACCTGGGAATGAAGCTGCCTGTGAACAGCCTCTGCTCATGGGGGTTCCTGCTCTGTCCAAGGGCTTGGTGCCTTTGGCTCCTGCTGGCTTCCCTTAAAATCCTGGAAGCAGGAAGGGTCTGGAGGAACTCGGTGACTGAATTCCTGCTCCCTGGAAGCTGGAGCACAGGCTGCTTCCTTTGTCAGAGGAACTCGGGACCGCAGTGGGGGACACATCTGAGGTGTCCTTGCTTCCAGCAGGGTTTGGACTGGTGCTGCTGGTTTCCCAAGGCAGCAGGGGACAGGTGGGCCTCTTGGAGAAGAGTTTCCCCACTCCCGACTGGGAACAGTCCCATGGACACCTCGTGCGGTGCTGTTGCCATCTGCTGGCTCCTGTTTGATGGGGCTTCATTTCTGAGTCTCCATCCCTGTGATGGGGTCTTGCTGCTGCCTGAACGTGTGCTGCTCACTGCGAGGGACCTGGATCAGGGCTGGGGACCTGCTGCTGCCTCCAGCAGAGCATCGCAGAGCCTCCTCACTTGATCCATAGGGAAGGGCTGTGTGAGCTCAGAGCGGCTTTAGCACAAACAGGCGTGCCTGCGTGTGTGCATACCTGCTGCCTGCCCGGGCCTGAGCAGGGTGTTTGTGCGCTGCCTGGATTTGGGATTTGCCCTCCCCGATGCTGGGATTGCGGCAGCGGCTCCAACAGGCCCTTTCCAAGTTGGGGGGAAGGGGAAACTTGTTATAGTGGGGAGACCCAGCACCCAGCCAGGCTGTCTGATGTGGCTGTCCCCATTCAGTGGCATCATCCAGGGAGCAAGGGGCTATAGCACCGGTGCTGGCAGTAGCATGAAGAGGGAGCGAAGGACCCTGCTCCTAGGAGAGCTCTGGCTCAGGTGGGTGGGGAGATTTCTCTCTGCTTGGGAGATTCCTGCCAACCCCCCCCACGAGCAGCCTGGTGCTCACAGGTCCCTTCCCTCCCTTAGGTTGGTCCCATTTGGTGCTGCTATGAGGCAGCATGAGAGGTTCTTCCCTCTCTGTATGCCCAGCTCCGCTGGCACTAAGAGCTGAGACCGGGACCCAGCCTCCCCATCACCCAACACCAAGAGACCACAAGCACGTTCCATGCAAAAGTGTTTTTATTGGATACAAAAGCGTTCCAGTGTAATGAAAAATGACATCACTGATGGAGCTTGTCCGGGCTAACGCCCGCCACTCGCTCTGGTCCTGCCGCGGGCCATTGGCTCCCTCCCGTTACGCCTGGGCTTTGGTGGCGGCTCCGTCCTGGGCGGCTGCTCCCGGCTGCGGGGCTGCGGCGCTGACCTGGATGGGCACGTTCCTCTCTGGGGCAGCCGGCAGCGCCAGCCGGGGGGCCTCGATGCGGAGCTGCCCATCCTTGGACAGGGAGCACATCAGCGCCTCGACGTCCACCTCCTCGGGCACGTCCCACTCCCGCTTCAGCACCTCGTACTTGTAGGAGAAGGAGCCCTTCTCGTCAGTGCTCTGCGTCTCCTTCTGCCCCACCAGCACCACCTTCCTGCCCACCATCTTCACCGACAGCTGCTCGGGGGTGAAGTTCTTCACGTCCTGGCAGATGGAGAAGCCCTCTCCGGAGCCCTGGGCCAGGGCTGTGCTGGTGCGTGGGGCTCGCTCCATGGCGTTGGCTGCTTGGCTGCTCAGGAGCTGCTCGAAGCTGCTCATGAACTCCCGGGCTTTCTCCATCTCCTGCTGCAGCTCGGTGAAGATGGTCTCTGCGTGGGGCCAGAGGGTCCTCACGGTGCCCAGCTGGGAGGCCAGGGAGCTGGAGGCGAACGGTGCGAGATGCATTCGGCAAAGCATCGCTGCTGCTGTGGCTGCTGCTGCGGCTGCTGCTGTGGCTGCTGCTGTCGCGATTGTCCCCTCTTCAGTGGACTGCGAGCGCTCTGCCCCGGCTCTGCCGCTCGCAGCTTTTATTTCCCTTCGCAGGGGGCGTGGCCTCATCCCGAAAAATCGCATCATCCTCGGGAGAAGAGCTCAGCTCTTTCCAGCCCGTTCCAGTTCATTCTTCTTACTCATCCACGAGGAGAGGCCGCGCTGACGTCGCGCCCGGCATACCTTTGCCCTTAGTCTTGCAGCTCTGCTCTCCTGGCTTATAATTAGCAGCATCACCTCAGCCTCCAAACGGGATGCCTGAGCCGCCCCTGCCAAAAATCTGTGGCCTTTGCAGGCAGGGTGCGGGGCCGGGCTCCACTCCTCCCTGCCTATTCCGCCCCTCCTCTGTGCCCCGATTCCCCCCAGCGTGCAGGCAGGGGAGCCTGCACCCCCCACCCCTTTGCAGGACCCTCAGATGCTTTGGGGGACCCCAGGCGAGACCAGAAATGGGTCCTGGGCCCCTCCCTGGGTGGGCGCTGAAGGGCTGGGACGTGACCGCGGGCGGCGCCGGGGGGCGGGGGGGATCTGGAATGTGCGAGAAGCAGCGGGGGATGCAGGAACGCGTTGATTTGGGGTGGGACTGTCCCTGTGAGGGACGAAGCAGAGCTGAGCCCCCCTCAGGGGCTCGTGGTGGGGCTTTGCTCGGCCCTGGTCCCCGGGGGTGCTGCTGTATCACGGTGGCTCTGCAGAAACCCGAGCTCCCCGCCGTGACCGCAGCTCCCTATTTGCAGCGTGTGACTCGTCCCGGAGCGGGCGCTGCTATTTTGGCTGCGGGGTAATCAGCCTCTCAAAAATAGGCGATGGCTCCAGGAGGGTGCGTGGGGAGAGAGCGTTCTGGAAGGGGCACACCCCCGGGCAGGGAGGATAAAACCCACTGCTCCCGGCTGCAGCCCAGCACCGCCACAGCCCCTGCACGGAGCAGAGCCGCAGCGCGCAGCGGGAGCACGCACCGGGAGAAGAGATGCTTTGCCGCTTGCACTTCATGCCGCCCGCCTCCAGCACGCTGTTCCCGTGGCTGGGACCCGTCCGCACCCTCTGGCCACATCCAGGCACCCTCTTTGCGGAGCTGGAGCGAGAGCTGCGGCTGGAGATGGAGAGGGCTCGGGAGTTCATGAGCAGCTTCGAGCAGTACCTGACCAGCGGGAGCAGCGCCAGCCGGATTGGCATCGCCGCGGAGCGAGCCCCCAGCACCAGTGCAGCCCTGACCCAGGGCTCTGGAGAGGGCTTCTCCGTCTGCCAGGACGTGAAGGACTTCACCCCCGAGCAGCTGTCAGTGAAGGTGGTGGGCAGGAAGGTGGTGCTGGTGGGGCAGAAGGAGACGCAGAGCACTGACGAGAAGGGCTCCTTCTCCTACAAGTACGAGGTGCTGAAGCGGGAGTGGGACGTGCCCGAGGAGGTGGACGTCGAGGCACTGACGTGTTCCCTGTCCAAGGATGGGCAGCTCCGCATCGAGGCCCCCCGGCTGGCGCTGCCGGCTGCCCCAGAGAGGAACGTGCCCATCCAGATGGGGCCGGCAGTGGCGCAGTCAACAGCCAACACCGAAGATGGGGACGAGCGAGCCAAGGCGTGATGGGGAAAGGATGAGGCCGGGCTGAGCCCGGCTGCCGGGGCAGTTGCTGACGGCAGGGCAGCGGCCGGGGGGGCTCTGCCCAAACCGTGTGGCTTTTTTGATATTTAATAAATATTTGTGACTTTTATATGTGCGATTTCTGTGTTCCTTCCAACGCTCCCGGCTCTGCCCTGCAGCGTGAAGGCAGCCTGGGCATCAGACAGTGCTAGCACAGGGCACGGCCCTGGCACCTCTCCCCAGTCCTGCCTTGGCAGAGGAGGGCGATGGAGGAGCCCCAGCGCACGCACAGCGCTGGGTACCCCGCGGGCACCCTCTGGACACCGGACCCGCATCTTCCCGGTGGTTCCGTGACGTTCCCGTCCTGGCAGCGTCCGCCGTGCCCTTTACCGCGCCCCCGCCGCTGCTGGCACATTCCAGGCTCCGCCGGCTCTTTCGCGCCCCGTCCAGGCGCCAAGCCACGGCCCTTGGGCGTGGCCTCCCATAAATGGACAAACGGGGGCGGTTCAACTCCATATATGTACGCCGGGAGGCGGGACCACACTCCAAACTGGGAGAAGGAGGCGGGGCGAGGAGCTGCGACCACACCCCTTATTTACATGGCGCGCCAAAGTCAGGGGGCGGGGCATCATGCCAAATATGGATGAGGGGGCGTGACCGAGCTCCATATTTGGAGGAGCAGCGGAGCGCGCCGCGCAGCAGCGGTCACCGCTGGACCGGGCACGGTACCGGTTACAGGAGGGGATGCTCCTCCGGGTAGCGATGGCCCCGCCCCGCTGGGTTCGCCCCGGGACGGGCTTTCGGGGTCATGGGTCCCCGCCGGGCCCTGACCCCGCTCCTCCGTGTCCGGTTCCCGCCGCCCGCAGAGCGCCCGCGGAGCTCAGCCCCGGCCCGAGGCTACGCGCGGCGTGAACCGGCCCCGGGAGCACCGCATCCATCCCCCCCGCGCCGCGGCGGACTACGGATCCCGGCGTGCCCGGCGCGCAGGCGCAGTGAGCGCGGAGCGCACGCCGGGCCCGGCATGGCGGAGCCGGAGGCCGCGCAGCCCGGGCGGCCCCCGCCGGGCCCGGGGGCAGCGGCGGCAGCGGGGGGGAGCGGCGGGGCCGGGAGCGGGGCGGCGGCGGCGGGAGGAGCGGCGGGGTCCAGCGACCCGGCGCGGCCCGGGCTGAGCCAGCAGCAGCGGGCGAGCCAGCGCAAGGCGCAGGTGCGCGGGTTCCCCCGCGGCAAGAAGCTGGAGAAGCTCGGGGTGTTCTCGGCCTGCAAGGTGCGGAGAGCGGGGCCGGGGCGCGGGGCAGCGGCGGGCGGGCGTGAGGGGTGCAGGGGCGAGGGTGCGGGGTGTGCAGAGGGGATGCAGAATGGGGTGCGGGGCCGTGCATGGGTGGGGATGCGGGAGGGAGGGTGCAAGGATGCGCATGGGATGCAGGAGGAGGGTGCTGGGCCATGCATGGGTAGGGGCTGCGGGAGGAGTGTGCTGAGTTGTGTAAGGGAACTGCCAGGACATCCATGGGAAGGCGCTGCAGGATCCTGGGCTGCACGTGGGGCAACTGGGGGAAGGTGTTCAGGTGCTGGGTCCTGAAGGGTGGGTGCTGAGGAGGGCTGGGGTGGGTAAGTAGGGATGGGGGTGACAGCTCCTCCTGCCCCTCATCCCAGGCCAATGACGCCTGCAAGTGCAATGGCTGGAAGAACCCCAACCCTCCCACTGCGCCCCGCATGGACCTGCAGCAGCCGGTGACCAACCTGAGCGAGCCGTGCCGGAGCTGCAGCCACACGCTGGGTAACGACCCCCCTGGGATGCCTGGGACCCCCCTGTGCCAGGGGAGCAGTGCTGACCCCCCCCACCCCGGTCTCACCGCAGCAGACCACGTGTCCCACCTGGAGAACGTCTCGGAAGAGGAGATCAATCGGCTGCTGGGCATGGTAGTGGATGTGGAAAACCTCTTCATGTCAGTGCACAAGGAGGAGGACACGGACACCAAGCAGGTGTATTTCTACCTGTTCAAGGTGCGTCTGGAGCTGGGCACTGCTCATGGTGGGGCTTGGGCAGGGGTCCCTTGGCATTGCCGGGGAGCTGGAGTCTGGCTGTGGGTGTCCCACCAGGACCTGAAGTACTGATCCTGTGCTGGGAATGACCGCTCCCCGGCCTTCAGTTCCCCTGGGGAGGAGGTTTCTGGGGGAGAAATGGGCATCATCCGAGGTGGACCCATTCCTGGGGCTTCAGTAACCGTGTCCCGTGGTGCCCCTGCAGCTCCTGCGGAAGTGCATCCTGCAGATGAGCCAGCCTGTGGTCGAGGGGTCCCTGGGGAGCCCCCCCTTTGAGAAACCAAACATTGAGCAGGTGAGGCTGCTGTCAGGCTCACGCCTTGCCCTGAGGACCGGTCCTGTGGTTTGGTGCTCTTGCACGGCCCGGTCCCTCTTTGGGTGGCAGCGCGAAGGGTTGGGTGCAGCACTCGGTGCCCTTCCATCACCCCTTCCTCTCCCAGGGAGTCCTGAACTTCGTCCAGTACAAGTTCAGCCACTTGCCGCCCAAGGAGCGGCAGACCATGTACGAGCTCTCCAAGATGTTCCTGCTCTGCCTCAACTACTGGAAGCTGGAGACTCCATCCCAGTTCCGGCAGCGCTCACAGAACGATGATGTGGCCACCTACAAAGTCAACTACACAAGGTGAAGGTGGGAGAGGGGCTGAGCCGCCTCCTCCTTCCTCCCCTGCACGGGGCTGAGCCCTGACTCTTGGCGTTGTTGCCTCTCCCCACTCTCCTGCGTTGATGGTCCATTTGGAGAGCAGGCATCCGGTGGGACACTGCTTCCAGATCACACCATCCGTGACCCCCCCCCAGGCTCCTGCTCTTCTCCTCCTTGCTTTCAGCAGTGTTGTGCCAGGAGGGATGCGGGGGTCTGGGGATGCTGGTCCCAGCCCCGATCCTGGAGCGTGTTCCTGTCTCCTAGGTGGCTGTGCTACTGCCACGTGCCGCAGAGCTGCGACAGCCTTCCCCGCTACGAGACCACGCACGTCTTCGGGCGCAGCCTCCTGAAATCCATCTTCACGGTCACCCGCCGGCAGCTGCTGGAGAAGTTCCGGGTGGAGAAGGACAAACTGGTGCCGGAGAAGCGGACGCTGATCCTCACCCACTTCCCCAAGTAGGTGCCTGATGCGGGGATGGCTGCGGTGCTGCAGGGGAGGGTCTCCTCCTCGCGCCCTGAGCGCTGCCGATGTGCTGCTCCCTGCCAGGTTCCTGTCCATGCTGGAGGAGGAGATCTACGGCGAGAACTCTCCCATCTGGGAGGCTGATTTCACCGTGCCGGCTGCGGAGGGGGCTCAGATGGTGTCTCGCCCAGGTATTGGGGAGCAGCCGTCCCAGCTCGCGGGCTGTAGGACACAGGGATGAGGTGTAGGTGACCCTGTGGTGGTGGCCGGGTGTGACGAGCTGCTTCCTGGTCCTCATGGGCATCGTTGGTCTCTTCCAGCTGCGGTCAGCACCGTGGCCGTGCCCACTGCTCCGCTCTTCAGCAAGAAGCTCAGCAACAGTAGCTCTGCTGCGAGCATGGACGCCAGCACCCCAGGAGCCTCTGCCAGGTATGACCAGTGCAAGCAGGGACCTCCCTTGGTCCCTCCTTGTGCTGGACATGCCCTCTGCTCCACGCTGCAGGGGAGAAGCGGAAGCTGCCCGAGAGCCTGACGCTGGAAGATGCCAAGCGCATCCGTGTCATGGGAGACATCCCCATGGAGCTGGTGAACGAGGTCATGCTGACCATCACAGACCCCGCTGCCATGCTGGGCCCTGAGGTACAGGCTGGGGGATGATGAGCAGCACCGGGCTTGCGGAGCTGCTCTCTGGGGTCGGGCTCCCCCTATGGGGAGGGTGATGGAAGCAGTGACCCCCATGCCCCCCCCCCCCCCCCAGACCAGCCTGCTGTCGGCAAACGCGGCACGGGACGAGACGGCGCGGCTGGAGGAGCGCCGCGGCATCATCGAGTTCCACGTCATCGGCAACTCGCTCTCGCAGAAGTCCAACAAGAAGATCCTGATGTGGCTGGTGGGACTGCAGAACGTCTTCTCGCACCAGCTGCCCCGCATGCCCAAGGAGTACATCACTCGCCTCGTCTTTGACCCGTGTGTGGCTGAGGGGCACGGGGGGGGGCTGGTGTTGGGGGACCCTTCTCACCCTCGGCCGTGCTGCCCGCAGGAAGCACAAGACCCTGGCGCTGATCAAGGATGGACGGGTGATCGGTGGGATCTGCTTCCGCATGTTCCCCACCCAGGGCTTCACGGAGATCGTCTTCTGCGCTGTCACGTCCAACGAGCAAGTGAAGGTGAGAGTGGGGAGGGAGGTGGTGGGCACAGCATGGGGGTCCCCGGAAGCCCTGCGGGGTGGTGGGTCCCGGGGTGGTGTCACTGTCACTGTTAGAGCCCAGGGGTGTTCCATCCCCCCAGGTAGCCAACCCCCTCAGCACTGGCCAGTCTCGAGCAGCAGGAGTTGCGCTGGCACATCTTCCAGTGGCCTGTGTCCATGGCTGGGATGGGGCTGTGTGTGTCCCATCTGATGGGGGGTTCCCCTCTCTCTTCCCCAGGGCTATGGGACCCACCTGATGAACCACCTGAAGGAGTACCACATCAAGCACAACATCCTCTACTTCCTCACCTACGCAGACGAGTATGCCATTGGCTACTTCAAGAAGCAGGTGAGCTGCCCCCCGGAGGTGGCTTCCCCCGACCCTCCTGCCCCCCACATCCACCCCATCTGCCTGTTCTCTCCTAGGGCTTTTCCAAGGACATCAAGGTCCCCAAGAGCCGCTACCTGGGCTATATCAAGGACTACGAGGGAGCGACCCTGATGGAGTGTGAGCTGAATCCCCGCATCCCCTACACGGAGCTCTCGCACATCATCAAGAAGCAGAAGGAGGTAGGTCCTGCGGGCAGGGGAGAGGTGCTGGCCCTCGGGATCCATCCCTTGAACCTCCCCCTTTCCCACTTGTAGATCATCAAGAAGCTGATCGAGAGGAAACAAGCGCAGATCCGCAAGGTCTACCCTGGTCTGACCTGCTTCAAGGAGGGCGTGCGGCAGATCCCCATTGAGAGCGTCCCTGGCATCCGTGAGTCCTGCCCGTGGCTGGTGGGGAAGGGCTGGGGCAGGAGGGCTCCATCCTGCCCTGCCTGCGGGTGTGGGGCAGCTGTGGTGATGCTGACACTTGTCTTCCAGGAGAAACAGGATGGAAACCGCTGGGGAAGGAGAAGGGGTGAGTGCTAGGCTGCGGGGGCTTGGCTCGGGCTGCTCCTCGCTCCTGCGCTGGGATGGGGAGCTGGGAATGCTGGGATGGAACGAGCCTGCCCACCCTCGGCACTGGTTTTGTCCTGCAGGAAAGAGCTGAAGGATCCGGATCAGCTCTACAACACCCTGAAGAACCTCCTGGCCCAGATCAAGGTGCGGGCAGGAGGGGACCCTCTGCTCCAGGGCCAGGCTGTCCTGGGCTGTGCCCTCAGGGGGCAGATGGGGTGAACCAGGCATGCAGGGAGCAGGACCCCCGTGTGCTGCCGCAGGCAGGGGTGCCTGCTGCTCGCTGCTGTACCTTTACTTCTGCCCTATCTCCAGACCCACCCCAGTGCGTGGCCTTTCATGGAGCCGGTGAAGAAATCGGAGGCGCCGGACTACTACGAGATCATCCGCTTCCCCATCGGTAGGTGGTTGTGCCCAGAGCCCCGGGTGGGATGGTGGAGGGAGGGCTGGGACCCGCTGCGTTGTGTGGTCTGCGCTGGGGCAATGGGACAGTGCGGAAGAGAGTGGGGTGAATCCGGACAGCCGGGTTGGTGTCCGGCTCTGTGGCTGGGGGCCGCAGGGGCCTGGGGGACCTGACCCTTCCCCACTCCCAGACCTGAAGACCATGACCGAGCGCCTGAAGAACCGCTACTACGTCACTAAGAAGCTGTTCATCGCCGACCTGCAGCGCATCATCACCAACTGCCGCGAGTACAACCCCCCCGACAGCGACTACTGCAAGTGTGCCAACACCCTCGAGAAGTTCTTCTACTTCAAGCTCAAGGAAGGGGGGCTCATTGACAAGTAGGGGAGCTGGCCCTGACTCCCCATGGGAGAGACAGGGCTGCCTGTGGGGACCCAGCCCTGTGCTGTGGGCAGGGGCTGCTGGAGATTTTGGTGCTGTGAGTGGTCTTCCCTTGGGCATCAGGGGCTTGTATCCCCAGGCTGCTGCCTCTCATAGGCTCTGGCAGGGGCAGTGCTGAGCTCCTGCTTCCTGGCACTGGTGCTTCCCTCCTCCCCAGGGTCGTGCCTTCTGCTGCCCTGGCTCTCCTCCACAGGGCAGGGGCACTCAAGTGCTTTGGGTTTCTGTTCCTGTCCATGTACAGGCAGCCCCTGCCCCTCTTTGTTGAATGTACGGTGGGGCTTAGCCCTGCCCGTCTTGGCCTGCAGGCAGAGATGCTGCTCGCGGTCCAGGGTCGTGCTGTGAGGGGATGCTCTGTCCTTGCCCCCCCAGTTCCTGCTGCCTCTATCAGCTCTTTCCCTGCCCCTGCTCCAGACAGGGGCTCAGCTGCAGTGTCTACAGCCCCCTCCCTGCCTGCAGCGCCCCTGTCTGCCTGCACAGCCCTCCGTGTCTGCTTCTCCTGCCCACCGGGGTATTGGCTTCTGGCAGCCCGGGTCTGCTGTGTCCCCCCGGGCATCGGGGTCCGTTCCTGCTCCCATCCCCTCTTGCTGCCCCCTCTTTGGGTGCTGGGCTGGGGAAACCCAGACCCCAGCAGCGACTTATCGTCCGTCGTCGTTCCGTCACCCCGCCCCCCGCCGCCGCTTGCTCCTTTGCTGCCTCGTCCTCTGCGTTGTCATCACTGGGTGGGTGCTGGTGCTGCTCCGCCCCCCCGGGGTGGGACCAGCCCCTCCGCCCGTTCCCTGCGCCCCCCCCCCCCCCCCCCCCGGTTCCGCGTGACTTTTGTTTTGATTTTGGTTTTTTAAATAAACGCCCTTGTGCAGGCCCAGAGCCGCGTCTGATGGGGGGGGAGTGGGAGCTGAGGACCCCGGCGGGGCCCCCCCAGGATGGAGAAAGCGACCGAGGGGGAACGGGGGTTCCCGGGCGGGGCTGCGGGAACTGCGTGGTTGTGGTTTCGGTTTCTGTTCAGCTCAGCCCGGCCCCGGTGCCGGTAGCGCGGTTGTGGGGGTGCTCCTTCCGCCGCCTCTGCGCCGAGTTTCGCTGCCCGGCGGCTGCCCCATGGAGCTGTACGAGTACCAGCGGGACGCGGTGGCTCCGGCCCTTCGCGGCCGCAACTGCATCGTGTGGCTGCCCACGGGCGCCGGCAAGACCCGCGCTGCCGTCCACGTCTGCCGGCGGCACCTGGAGAGCCGGCGGGGCGGGAGGGTGGCGGTGCTGGTCAACAAGGTGCCCCCCCCCACCCCCCCCCGGAGCCGCTCCCCTGCCCCGGGGCACCGCGGTGCCCACGGGCCGGGTCTGAGCTGGGTGTCGCGGGCGCAGGTACACTTGGTGGAGCAGCACGCCAAGAAGGAATTCCACGTGCTGCAGGACACGTTCAGGGTGACGGCCGTCAGTGGGGACAGCAGCCACAAGGTGTTCTTCGCCAGCATGGTGAGGCAGAGCGACGTGGTCATCTGCACGGCTCAGATCCTGCAGAACGCGTTGGTCAGCACCGAGGAGGATGCGCGCCTGGAGCTGACGGGTGGGTGCTGGATCCTGCGACCACCCTGGCTGAGCCTCCCCCGCTGCCCGGTGGCTCCTGCTCCGCTCACCCCAACCCCTGCCCTTGCCTGGCGCAGATTTCTCGCTGCTGGTCATCGATGAGTGCCACCACACGCAGAAGGAAGCAGTCTACAACAAAATCATGGTGAATTACCTCCAGCGCAAGCTCGGCGGGCAGCAGGAACTGCCGCAGGTCCTGGGTCTGACGGCATCACCTGGCACTGGGGGGGCAACCTCCTTTGAGGGGGCTGTGCAGCACATCCTGCAGGTAGGTCCTGCATCAACATGGGGTGCAGCGGCCCCGGTGCAGCTTCCCCTGGGCTGTAGCGGGTGCTCCCTGGGGGGGGTGTTGATAATGTGGTGTGCAGGCGCTGGGCAGCCTGGGGAGGAGATCCCCAAACCTGCCGGGGTGCTGCGTCGCCCTGGGCTGTGGGCTCAGGGCTGGAAGCAGGGTCTCACTCTCTCAGCTCTGCGCCAACCTGGACACCGACACAATCACGTCGGCGCAGGGAGGAGGAGCAGCAAGTGCGGAGCCACATCCCAGAGCCCAGGAAGCAGTATGACCTGTGCCAGGAGAGAGCGCAGGTGAGGGGTGCTGAGCACTGGGACCATGTCCCTCCATCCACTTAGCTCAGGCCAGGGTGAGGAACCAGGTTGACCCAGAGCTTTGGTTTAGGGATGCCATGCACAGAGCTCCTAACCCCAGGCTGTGCTCCGAGGCTATCCAGAGGAGCAACCTCCCCAGTTCCTCAGTCCTTGCGCCTCTCTCTTCTTTCAGGACCCCTTTGGCGAGCGGCTGAAGGAGGTGATGGAGCAGATCCAGCAGTACATGGGGATTCCCAGCCTGCCGCAGGACTTTGGCACGCAGGTTTACGAGCAGCGCATCGTGCAGCTGGAGAACAGAGGTGAGGTGGTGTGGGTGAGGTGGGGCAGGGCCTGTGGCACAGGGCCAGGCTGTGACTGCGGTGCCCGACCTTCCCCAGCGGCAGAGACGCTTTGCCGCCGGACGCGGGTGTGCGCGCTGCATCTGCGCAAGTACAACGATGCTTTGCTGATCAACGACACGGTGCGGATGGTCGATGCCTTCCAGTGCCTCCAGCAGTTCTATGACATCCAGAAGGACATGAAAGGACCCCACCGAGCGGTTCCTCAGTGCCACGTTTGAAGGTGACAGAGGGGTTTGGAGGGGGCTTGGTGCTGCATTTGGGGTTGGGGAGCCCCTCTGACCCCTTGCTCACCCAAACAGAGAACAGGGCAACCCTGCAGGCGCTTGCTGGGGACCAGCGCTATCAGAACCCTAGGCTGGACAAGCTGGAGGCGATCCTGCGGGAGCACTTCCAGCCCCTGGGTGCTTCTCGCGGCATTGTGTTCACCAAGACCCGTCAGAGCGCGCACAGCCTCCTCAGCTGGCTGCAGGACACGGCCGCACTCTGCGGACCACACATCCGCGCCGCTGTCCTCACCGGCGCCGGCTACAGCAACCAGACCAGGCCCATGACGCAGGTGAGCAGAGGGTGGGAAGGATGGGACCGATCCCTCTGCACTCCGCGGGTGGTGCTGGGGCTCGGAGCCCCATGCAGCTGCTGGAGCATCGCCGCCGTCTCCCCCCAGAGCGAGCAGCAGGATGTGATCAAGCTGTTCCGCAATGGAACCCTCAACCTGCTCTTCTCCACCAGTGTGGCCGAGGAGGGCCTGGATATCCCGGAGTGCAACATCGTGGTCCGCTACGGGCTGATGACCAATGAGGTTGCCATGATGCAGGTATCTGCACGGGCTCCCTCTGGATGCCCTACCTGGCCCTATGGGAGGACATGGGGGGGGTAAGAGGTGGTCCAGCCCTATCCTTCCTCTGGCAACTGCAGCATCTTGCCCTTGTACTGCAGGCTCAGGGCCGTGCCCGTGCTGAGAACAGCGTCTACTTTGTCCTTGCCAAAGCCAACAGCAGAGAGGTCTCCCGCGAGCTGCTCAACGAGGAGCTCGTGGATCTGATGGAGAGGGCGATCAGAGCGGTGCAAGCCATGCCAGAGCAGGAATACCGCCTCAAGGTGTGTGCTGGGTGCTGCCCTGAGCACCAGGAGGGACAGGCAGCTCCTGCCTGTGTCTGCTGCTTGGACACAGCTCCCTGTGCTCTGGTTTTGGTGTCCTGCTCTTCCGTTGGGATGTGGTAGGGCGAGGTGCATGGAGCAGTGTCTGCCCATCCTGCCCTGCTCCTTGTGTTCTCTGGGACACTTCATCTCCCTGCGGCCATGTCTCCTGCTGCCTGTGCCCATAGCCCTGTGCTGACTCTCCCCTGTCCTCTGCAGATCAGGGAGCTGCAGCAGGCTGCCATTGCCACCTGGCTGATGAAGGAGGCCAGGATCAGCGAGAGGCGGCAGCAGCATGACCCGAACACCGTTCACCTTTACTGCGTCAACTGCGGCGTGGTGGTGTGCTGCGGCGGCGACATCCGCACCGTGGAGGGCATGCACCACATCAACGTCAACCCCAGCTTTGGGTAGGGGCTGGGTGCTGGTAGGGACGAGCTGCTGCTCCCCCCATCCAGGATGGGCAGGACCCTGCTGCCAGCTCCATGTTGGGGCCATCGGTCCAGGAGGGTTTCAGAGATTGTGTGACTACAGGAGCGCATGTGGCTGCCTGTTTCTGTCCCCTGAACCATTGTCCTGAGGGTATCTTTCGGTCCTCTCCTTGCAGGTTGCGCTACAGAGTTTCCTCAGGGAAAATCCAATTCCAGAGGGCTTTCAAGGACTGGGAGCCCGGCTGCCGCATCGCATGTGGTGGGTGCAGCCAGGTGAGTGCTGCAATCCCATGGGAGCTGGTGGGGCAGCAGGGGCTGTGCTTGTGCCCCAGCTCCTGGCTGAGGAATGGAGCTGTGGGTCCTTTCTGCACAATCCTATGTGATGTGTGTGCTGCACATGTGGGATGTGGACATGGGCCATTGTCGCCAGAGGGGATGTACCCCATGAGGAAGGCGCTGCCAGCTGCGTGATGGTCCTCTCGCTGCCCACACAGGACTGGGGAATGGAGATGCTCTACCGGCATGTGAAGCTGCCCATCCTCTGCATTAAGAACTTTGTGGTGGAGACACCAGCTGAGAAGAGGAGGTACAAGAAATGGAGCGCTGTGACATTCCCCATCAAGGAGTTTGACTACGTGGAATACTGCTCCAACACCTATGGACAGTCCTAGCACAGGCTCTTCTCCCTTTCCCATCACCTTCAGCTCTGGAGTCTCCATCCCAAGCCATGGCTTGCTTCTCTTTTCCTCACTGGATTGAGCCACTGCAGCGCATCCCTTTGCCGGAGCCTGTGACTGCAGGATGAGACTTTGCTGCACCCACACAGAAAGGAGGGGACCCTGAGATGGGGAAGCTCCCAAACCCTTCCCTGCCTGCTGATGGCTGCTCTCCATGCTGCTGCCTTCCCCTCCTGCCCCCCAGCACTGCTGGGCTCTGGGGCTGTCTCCACAACCCTGCCAGGGACATGGCCCAGCATTTCTCTGGCAGTCTCCAGCCTGCTCTGTGAATTTGATGGTTCTCATTAAAGACGTGTGTGAGCTGGAACAAGGGAAGAGTTGGCAGCTTCACTCGTTGTGAGCGCTCGCTGCGAGCAGGCAGGTCCATATGGGACCACCCCATTGTCGGATGGAGAAACAGATCCCCCCATGCTGCCAGCACAGGGGATCCCAGGAAGGCGCCTGCAGGTGCCTGGAGCCGCCTATGTGGGGCTGCCCCAGTCCTCCCCCTCCCTGCAGACCCACAGCACCCTCCTGAAGACTGAACCTTCCCGGGGCCCAGGACAAGACTCAGTCCCCCAGGGCAGCTCAGCCCTGCAGGATCAGCAGCCAGAGCCGCGCTTGGACTTGACCTTTAGGCAGAAATCACAGCATCCCAGCCTGGTTTCTGTTGAAGGGCCCTTAAAGCCCATCCAGTTCCAACCCCTGCCGTGGGCAGGGCCACCTTCCATAGGGCAGCTTGCTCCAAGCCCTGTCCAACCTGGCCTTGAACACTGCCAGGGATGGGGCGGGCACCCTGTGCCAGCGCCTCAGCACCCTCACAGGGAAGAGCTTCACAAATGAAAGAGCTGCTGGGGCTGAGCTCAGGCCCGACCGAGACCGGGGGGGGGGCCCTGGGTCCCGCGTACCCCTCGATGCTCTCCCGCCGGCGGTCGCTAGAGGGAAGCCCCGGCCCGGCCACGGGGTGAGGGCGATGCCCGGGGGTGCTGTCGGGGGGAGGCTCATGCGGTGCCGTCGCTCCGTGCGTGCCCTTTCCCCGAGGGGTCCGGTGTCAGTGCCGGCCCGGGGACCTCCTGCTCCGGGGCCGCTGTCTATCGGTGCTCCCAGCCCAGTCCACAGGGCACAGGGACCTTTTCCATCCGTTCCCATTGGCGCAGCGGCACCGGGATGCCCGGGTGCGATCCGTGTCCCGAACCGGTCCCCTCTCGGGGCAGGACCCTCGCAGCGGCCCCGCAGCACCGCGCACTTCCCTCCAGGAAGGACGAGCCTGGAGCAGACGTGCGGCTCCTGCCCGCAATGAGGCTTAGCCCAGTTTCAGGTGGTGGTAGCCCCGGGGGAAGCATGAAACCAACCTCCCGTTCATCAGAAAGTGGGTAACGAGGCCGTTTGAGTTATTTGTAGCTCTCTATGGGCTGAGATGGCCTCTCCTGCCTCTCCCCAGGCAGAATCCTTCCTGCAGGGCCCCCAGATCGCTTTGCTAAACTCAAATTGCCCTGATTTGCCTACGGAGAATCCAGGCTGTGAGTTAACCCGCTGGGCGCCTGCAGCTCTGGGTGGTGTGAGCTCTTCACCAGCCTGGGTGGATTTGGTGAAAACCCTCAGATCTGGTTGCTCAGACCCAGCATTCCTGCAATGTTGATCCGAACTCACCCATTTTGAGGGGGTGCCCCCGACCCCAGGGGATACAGGGCCAGGACAGCAGCGCTCTGCAGGTTTTGTGAGTGAGACTGCATCCAGCCTCTGCTTGTTCCTCCCTGTGCATCTCTGCTTCGATGCCAGCCCCATCTGGCTTCTGCTTCTCAGGAGCTCGGTCACCTTGGGCCTGGCAGCGGGGAGCAGCCGAGCTGCAGCAATCGCTGTTGTGACCTTGGCTGGTGTCCTTCAGAGCCAGCATCCTTCAGAGCTGGTGTCCTTCAGAGCCAGCATCCTTCAGAGCCAGCATCCTTCAGAGCTGGTGTCCTTCAGAGCCAGCATCCTTCAGAGCTGGTGTCCTTCAGAGCCAGCATCCTTCAGAGCTGGTGTCCTTCACAGCTGGCCTCATGTGGCCGAGTCCCCGGGCTGTGTGAGGGTGCAGGGATGAGCATCCCTGTGATCCCATTAATCCACCTTCTCCGAGTACACTGTCCCTGCATCCCTCGGCCCAGGCAGAGGCAGTGGTGGTTGCTCCCCTCTGATCAGCCATTCAGATCTCTCCTGCATCGATCAGGTCTGGTGTGCACTGATAACCCGCTTTCAGAGCCACAGGGACTCAGGGAGGCTGGAATTCTGCATCTGATGAGGTCTGCAGGTCATGGGGCTACCCAAGCGCATCCCCAGCCGTGGCCCACTCCCAGCAGGCTCCCTCCATGCACTTGGCAGTGTCTTTGCTTTGCACCAGTCATTCCCCTGCCATGGGTCGGACTCTGGCTTGGGGGCCCTCTACCCTATGCCAACCTGCTCCCTTCCCCATGGAGCATGGCAGACGTCCTGACAGCGCTGGTTTGGCTTCTGTGCTCAAACCAGGCTGAAGCCCCACTTCATCACTCCAATTGCCCTGTCCACAGCCAGGCATTAGAGAGGGCTGCTGGACCGGTTCTTACACACTAAGACATCCCCTGCCAGCAGCCTCTGGATCTAAGTCTGTGGCTTGGAACATCTCTGCTTATCTCAGCTCCCTGAGGTACTTATGTTCCCGGCCGTCCTAACTTCCTGCCTGTAAGTGGAGCCAGGCAGCATCAGCCCCACAGCAAGCAGCTCCTGCAGTGGGTTTGGCTGGCAAAAGTGGGATGAAGGTGACAGCGTGGGGACAGGGCACAGCCCCGGCAGCACCCTTAGGCTCCAGCAGCCGTGTGCTCACAAACCAGAGCGAGGGCAAGGCAATGATTTATTTTTATACATCCCATTTCGTTTATCACCAGTGCATCAGGAAGCAGCAATTCACCTTTCAATGCACCAGCTGAAAAATCCTCCTGCTCCGCTCGGCTTGGCAGCGGCGCGGATTGGCCCTTTCCTGAGGCTGGGTGTTTAGCAGCGACTTAGAACCCAATCTGTTTAGCTTATTGAAGAGTAGCCTGAGATGTGACTTGATTAGAGTGTGCAAGTACCTTCCTAGGGAGAAAACTGCCTGGTATTAAAGGGCTCTTTAACACAGGAATAATAAGAACTGAGGGCTTGAAGATAAAGTCAGACAGATTGAAACTCAAAATGAAGTCCAGGTCTGCAGCAAGGAGGGTGCAGAGCAGCCAAAGCAGGATCCCCGCGCAGCCCTCTCAATGATGCCCTGGCTGGACTGCGGGTGCCTGGGGCTGGGGGTTCTGACCCAGGGGAGTCCATCCTGCCCTGGTGGCTCCGGTCCCACATGGATTCAGCTCTTACAGCAGCAGGGTGAGGGCCTGAGTTTTGCTTCCCAGGCACATCTGAGAACCTTGCTGTCGCGTGGTGTCTCTGCCTGAGCCCGGGAGCATGTCAGCCCCAGGGGTGACCTTTGCTGGGACAGCTGGAGCCTCCCGTTCTGTACCAGGGGAATTTCAGCCTCCTGAAGACTGCTCCTCCTGGAGGAACTCGATCCTGACAATCAGAACCTCTTCTTCCCACTGCCAGGACTGTGGGACCCCGCAAAGCGTACGAGGACGTCCCCATCCTGCTCAGCCCCATCAGCCCCACAGCCAAGGGCTGCCCATCTAATGATTCCCCTGGGAGTTGCCTTGACTGTGAGCAAGTTGGGTTGCCAGTGGCTAAAACATGGGGATTGGCATCGAACAATTTCCCTCCTGCCCCAAGCGGGGAGGCAGAAAATGCAATCACTGCAGTTTGATTCTGCTGAGGCTAAAAATGCTCCCTGGCATGTAGCTGGGTGATGCCAGTGCAGGTGGCACGAAACAGGGGTGAAAGAGAGATGAAGGCCTGCATTTGGGTTGTGCATCATCAGGACATGGGGAAGGGAAGAGATGCAGCACTCGGTGCTGGCACAACCCGGAGCCCACGGCACAAGAGGCAGTATTGGAAAATTCCCAAACAACATTTCATGCATTTCTCAGCTTGTGATTCTGCTGAGACCCGGCTTTATAATGGGATCTGTCAGAAACCCGTCACACTTAATGTGCAGCTGCCAGCGGGCTCTGCCCCTCTCCGGCTTGAGGAAAGATCCCGCTTCCACCTAAACCTCCAGCCCCGGGAGCGGAGCAGCCCCTGCTTTGGCCTGGTGACCCCTGGAGTGGTGCCTCAGTTTCCCTCTCCGCTGCTGGGGGAGGCAGTGGGAAGATGCCGGTGCTGATGCAGCCATGGGAGCCCAGCAGCCTGCGGCTGATGAGGAGCAATGTGCCCATGTGTTCTTCACCTGAGTAATCAAACCCTTTACCCAGTGTTTGATTAAAGGCCACAAAACGTGTTAGCTGTGATTCTTCCGCTTTATTTTTGTTCCCTTCATTTGTCCCTTGGAGATGAGGGTTACTCCGGTACTTATTAGTCACAAAGCCCTAACCTCGTGCTGCGTTCCTGCTATCTGAGAAATGAATTATTAATGGTGCATTAAACAGAGACTGGAAAGGGGCCCTGGGACACTGATAATCAGGAGCTAATTGAGGAAGAAATGAGATACCGCTCCCATTGCAGAACAAGGGCTGTGCAGCGCTGTGATACCAAAGGTGACCCTGCTGCCACTCCTGGGGCAACTGCACTGGGCTCTGCCTGCCCAGCCCTTGGTGATGGGTCATGCCTGTGCACTCTGTCCTGACCGGGATGCTCTGCCCTGACCGGGATGCTCTGCCCTGACGGGATGCTCTGCCTCAGCTGTGATGCTCTGTGTGGCCATGGCAGCATTTGGCAGGAGGGATGAACATGGCAGAGGCAGGAGGGCTCAGACCCTGACGTGCTGTTTCTCTGTGTGGCATCAGCTGTGTCCCCGCTGCCCGGCCTTGCTTGCGGTCTGTGGCATGGAGCTGCTGGCACAGGCAGTGAGGAGCAAACAGCAGCATCAGTGAGCAGGGACATGCGGTAAGAAAATGTGGGGCTAGTCACCGTGGGGAGAGCTGGCACAAATAGCACAGCTGGCACATGCCATGGGGGGCTGGCACACACATGGGGGGCTGGTGCACATTAGAGGGGGCACTGGGCTGGGAGCATCTGGGGCTCAAGCCAGCAGCAAGAAGAAATAGGACAAATGCATTCAGGGCCCTGGAAGGCTGCAGCATCCCAGATTTTAGATGCCATGAGCAGCTCCAAGGGCTGGCTGGGAACACCCAGCTGCAGGGAGAAGGCTTCTTCCTTCAGGCTTCCCATCGGCTGGCTGCTGGCAAGGGCTGCTCCCTGTGTCCCCGGGGTGATGTCCCATCTCTACTCAGGATGCTGGATCCTGCCTGGACCTCAGCTGAACCACTTCACAAGTGGCTGGGGCTGAACGAGTTCAATCATCTTTTATTTATTCCCTTTTACTGTTTTACGACCCAGCTCTGGGCTGGGGCCTCTCACACTGCTCCTCTTCCACCCTGCCTGCATTAAAGCATGAAAAATAACCCCTCGTAAGCCCGAGCCAGACCTGTGTGAGCTGTAAAACCCCCTGCAGCAGCTGAGGTGAAGCTGTGAAAAATGCTGGGGCACGGATGAGGTCCCCTTTGTGCTGCTGGGGATGGAAAACCTCCACAGCAGCCTCTCGCTGTCAGGACTGAGGGCTCAGGGGGCTGGCGGGAGCAGGCAGGGGTTGGTCCAGGACAGCAGGGGAAGGGCATGATGGAAAATAGCATTTCTTTTCCATTGTAAGACATACTGTCCATGTTAATAAAGTGGTTGGGGTTAATACTGGGAGGTGGTGAGCAAATCACAGCTTTTCACTATGGTGCCATTCACCTACTGGAAAAGGGGGTGCTGACAGCTCCCTGCAGGGCAGGCAACGGGGCAGGCAGTGGTTCAGGCATTAAGGCAGGCAGTGGGGCAGGCAGTGGTTCAGGCATTAGGGCAGGCAGTGGGGCAGGCAGGGCAGCTGAGCTCCCACTCAGGTAGGGCCAATTGGCCTCCCCCACCCAGGACTGAGGCTTTAAAGGTGAGCTGGGCCGTGGTGATGGAGCTTGGTGGTTCCTGGGGCTATCTGGGGGGAAGGAAGGAGAAGAACCAGGTTTGCTCTGGGGGCATTTGGCCAGTTCTGCCTCTGGGATGGAGCTGGTGAGCTCTTTCAATGGGATGGAGATTGCTGGTTCTGCTGCTGGGATGGAGCTGGTGAGCTCTTTCAATGGGATGGAGATTGCTGGTTCTGCTGCTGGGATGGAGCTGGTGAGCTCTTTCAAATGGGATGGAGACTGCTGGTTCTGCTGCTGGGATGGAGCTGGCCTTGGTGATGCTTCCTGAGCTCCAAGGCAGGAGGAACCTTCAGGAACCAGCAGCGAGGGGTAGTGCAAACAGCTTCCCCCCAGCACAGCCCCATCCCAGTGCCATGGGCTCAGCACCGGGGTCCCCACTCTGCTCCAGCGTCACAGCAGAGGAGCTGCAGCTGATCCAGACTCTTTGCATAAACATTTATGCACTGATGCAATCCTCTTCTAAATATAAAGCCTTATCTGGAATTTCATTTCAACATTAAGTGTAGATAATTTATTTATAATTAATGTAGACATCAAGTCCCATCTCTGGAATGCCTGTGAGCTTTCATTTATAATTGGGAGGTAAGTCAGGAGCTAGAGGCTGGGCCTCTTATCAGTTTCATTTTAATTTTCCTCCTACAGCAAGCGAAGCTGCTGCAGTTCATCTCTCATTAGGAGGAAGCACAAAACCCCCCTAAAATAAGAGTTTTATAGGGAGCGTGTAAGAAACTCATCTTTGTTCCTCTTCTTGCCTTTGATAATGTTACCAGGGCTCATGCCTCCCTTCAAAGTGTTGCTCTTCCTTAAGAATAAGGCTATTAAAAATTAAAGCCACTTTTCCATATAATAAAATTTACTCCCTGCAATTATGCAGAGGGACGAGTTATCTTCCTTGGGTAGGTTTTAATTAAAAGTTACAACAGGAAGGCAGAACAACGGCCATTAAATAATCAAGGTCTCCCCACTAATGATGAGTTATTGGTGCCTCTTTCTGCAGGGAGCCGGTGCCGGCACAGCGTGAGCGGTACCAGGACAGACTGTGTGGGATCAGCAGAGCTGTGGAGCATCAGCTGCTGTAAGCATCCGCAATTCTTAAGCCAGCTCCCCAGGGTGAAGGATGGGCTCCTGCTCCCTGCATTTCCATGATGGAGAGCGCGTTCTTGCTGCCTTTTGGCTTCCAAAGGTTTTGCTCGTGTTTGCTTTTGTGGGCTCAAGGTGGGAATCTCTTGTGCATAAGGTTTTGGTACCACCTGAGATGCCTTTGAGCTTTTCATCCTTGCCTTTGCTGCCATCCAAACCCTCCCCCGGTGGTGTGAGGGTTGCGGTGAAACAGGCACCCACCATGCTGGAGTCACTGTCCTTTTCCTGCCGCCCCAGGGACCTGCTGGTGGAGCCAGAGCTCAGTGGCTGCTGTCAGGCATGGGGACCGACACACAGGCAGGTCACTGAGCCCCCACTCTGCCCTTAGCAGCAGGAAGGTACTGCTGGAGCAGGGGTTGATCCTCAAAGCACATGGCCCGGGTGCTGCTGGTGTGCGCTGATGTGGTGAGGACCTTTCCTTGCAGAAGAGCCCAGTTAGAGCCCCTCTGCAAAGTGCTCGCGTGGAAAGGACTTATAAATGGAAAAGCTGATCCCATTTTTACAGCTCCTGCAGAGCGCAGACCTTTGCCCCTGAGGACACTGTGGGCTCCTCTGACTCCAGATGCGGGTGTTGACTTGATGTGGGTCCAATCCCACATCTGGCCAGAGCCAGGTAACCTGCTAATTGCCCAGAGAAGCTGTGGCTGCCCCATCCCTGGCAGCGTTCAAGGCCAGGTTGGATGGGGCTTGGAGCAAGCTGCTCTAGTGGAAGGTGTCCCTGCCCATGGCAGGGGCTGGAGCTGGATGAGCTTTAAGGTCCCTTCCAACCCAAACCACTCTGTGATTCTATAACTTCCCACAGGCTGGTGCTGCCCATCTGCTTTAACTGGTTATGACTGATGATGTTCTGCTGCCCGTCTCCCCACCACCTTCCCCCTTCTCCTGGCTGTAAAGGCACGAACCCCCATTGATCTGGATCTGAAACAGCTATGAAATCTTTATGGGCTTTTGAAGAGGTTTTAACTCCCTGACGGAGCCGCTTTCCCCAAAACCACCACTGATGACTCAATGAGTAATTAGAAGCTCAGCAGCTGTGGAGCGGCCGCAGCAGCTGCCACAGCAGCTTGGCACAGCAGCCGAGGAGCCAGCCAGGCTTCCTGGAAAGCCACGCTGGGGCTGAGCCACCCTTGCCAGGCTAAGGGACCCCATCCTGGATCTGCCACCACCCCCCGTGGTTTTTGGTACCCGGCAGCACCAGCGCAGGATGCTCCCAGCGCAGGATGCTCCCAGCGCAGGATGCTCCCAGAGCAGGATGCTCAGAGCTGCCTGGGGGTGACAACACATCCATGGGTGCAGAGCGCTGGGTTAACTGTCAGACTTCTTATGTACTGAGTGTGGAGCTGCTGAAGCCCTCAGGCACGAGGGAGAGTGAAGCTTCAGCCCCGCTGGTGTTTGTTCCCTCGTAGGCTGGGTTCTTCTCTTCAGATGCAAAAGCTGCTGGCCAGAAATGAGCACGGCGTGGGAGAAACTTTGTGAGCAACTGCAGCGAGGTGGAGGATGTGGCTGTGCTGTTCCTTCTGCTGAGCTGCCCCACAGCACTTTCATGCAGTGCAGCAGGAGGTGACCTTCTCTTTGTTTAGATTCATCGTCACGGTCAGAAATTGCTGCAGCAAACTGAAAGGTTTAAGGCCAAGTCTCTGATGGCCTGGGCACAAACAGGATCTGGGGGAGAAGCTGAACGAAGCTCAAGGACGGGTGCCCCTGGGAGGACTGGGCAGCGCTGCTGAGATGGATATCACTGCGTTGCCTCACCCTGACTTTGTGCCTGGATGGGAAAACAGATTTCCTGACAGTTGGAGTTCGTGTTGAGCCGGCTGAGGCTGGGTCTGTGTGGGAAGGAGATGGGAGCAGGCAGGGCTGGGCAGGGTTGTGTGGGAAATGAAGAGCAGATCATGGAGTCGGTGTTAGTGAAAGCATCTCGGCGAGGACTTGAATCACAAAACCTGTTTGTTGGTGGGGAGGCAGAGCTGGGCAGACCCAGAGCTCCTGCCAAGCGGCACTGGGTTGGTCCCTTCATGGGGACAGGCAGGAATGGGTGCAGAAGTTGAGCTGGATCTAAAAGGTGCCTGCGTGCAGGCTTGCCAAATGTACCATGAGAACTGGAGGAGACGGGAAAGGTGGCAAGAGGAATATCGCATTGGGCTGTGAGCGATACGAGCGGCTGCTGGCGGGAGGAGAGCAACTCCTCCATGCTCCTGAGTGCTGGAACACTGGGAGGCGTGGGTTGGGCGAGAGGCCTCATCCCGTTCCCGGAAGCAGGGAGCATGGCCACCTTATGATGTGGTGGAGGCAGGATGAGGGTGTCAGGGTTAATGGACATTAAAAAAGGCCAGTGAAGGAGCTGCAGCCCTATCTCTGCTCCTTGGAGAGGAAGGCTCTGTTGCAATAGCCAAGCTCCTGACAGTGAAGGTAATGCAAGGTTTGAGATCCATTAGAGTGCCTGTAATTATTTATAGGGAGGGGAAAAAACACACTATGTTGTGAAAATCAGATGGCACAGCAAAGAAAGGCATCGGAGAAAGGATTCTTAAAGCCCGAAGTAATTCACGGTGAGAGCTGAGGCTGCACTTTGGAACCTGACCTTGGCTCTGGTGGCAGTGAGGGAAAGGGTTTTTGGTGTGGACAGGCAAACCCCAGCGCTGCTGGGCCACCCCCTTGAGTGCTGAGACCTCCAGACCCGGGAATAGCTGCTGGAGGGGAGCCTGAAGCTTGGTCCCTGCTCCTGGTTTCCACGCTGTGGTCCTCCATGGGCTCCGCAGAGCTCAGAGCAATGCGTGGTCTTCCCAGTCTGTCCTCACGTTCAGCAGCCTCCCCTCTTCTGCCAGGGACCTCATGGGGCTGATCAGACACCTTCATCCCTGGAGCCGTGCGGAGCAGTTCCTGTGCACAGAGCTCAGTGAGCAGCTGCGCAAAGGGCTTTGGGATCCTCTGTGAGATGTCCTGGAGGAGGGCAAAGTGTGCTTATATAATGTGTCTAGACAGACTATTCCTGGGGGCTGGGGGGAGCAGGGACCTTTTCTTCTTGCTTTTCTATGTCAACGCTGTGTGGCCACGCTTGAAGGTTCGTGGAGCTGCTAAAATATTAATAACCAGGCTGGTGATAGGACAGCACATGCTTTTGCACTCAGGAAAATGTTGATCTTAGCACAAGCCATGTCAGCAAAGGAGCCTTTGCCTGGCGGGTGCCTCGCGCTCCAGCTGCAATGACTTAAGAGTGAAGAGCATCTCCCTGCAGCTCCCTTGCTTCATCCCCCTCTGCTCTGCTCTGTCTCATCCTCCTGGAGCTGTTGGGCTCCTGCAGTGCTTTTTGGAGCAGCTGGGCAGGATGCAAGCTGTTATCCCACCATCTGCTTGGGTACCACGGCCACGCTTGGGTCAGACCTGGGCTCTGACCCCGGCAAATCCCTGTGGTCCCCACAGGGCCACCTTCCGTCCCCCTCTAAGAGCAGCTAAGATGCTGCTGGGGGTACGGCACTGGGGACCCTCATCCCGGGTCACTGAGACCTGACTCGCTGTGCTGTGTGGGGCTGGTGGCACTGGGCATCTCTGTGCCCTGAAATTGGGAATTCCCTCCCTCCCAGCGCTGCTGGGTCACCCTCCTCCACCACGCACCTCAATGACACCCCCTGGGAAGAGCCTGGGGTGACACTGCGGGGTGTCCCCGCGCCAGCAGCAGCCCTGTCTCCTCCGGGGCACCCGGTACAGGGGGGGTACACGGCGGCCCCTTCCCCCCCCCCCCCCCGGCCCCGCTGCGGGTCGCAGCACCGGTGCGCGTCGCCGCGGTTCCCCCTCCCACCCCCAACGGGCGCACGGCGCTGGCGGCGGAGGGGGGGGGACGGACGGGACAGGAGGCGGCGGCGCGCGCGCTGCCTTCATCCCCCCCCTTCCTCCTCCTCCTCCTCCTCCTCTTCCTCCTCCTCCTCCTCCCGGGAGCGCGCTCGCCGAGCCGGGAGCGAGCAGCCGGCGGGAGGATGCTGCAAACGGCGGCGGAGCCGGGCGGCTGGGCAGGTAGGGCGGGCGGGCGGAGCGGGGCGGCCCGGGGGCCCTCGGTACCGCCGCTCCTCCAGCGAGCACCGCGGGCCCGGGAGAGTTGCGGCAGCAGCAAAGTTGTCGGGGGGCGGAGGGGGGGATGCGCTGGTGGGGGGGGGGGGGGGGCGGCCCTCGGAGCAGGGAGAAGGGCCCCGTACCCGCGCGGGGGATGCTCGGGTCCCGGCTCCCGCCTGCGGCGCCTGGGAACGGCAATCCCGGCTGCGCAGCGCCGAACACCGGGGCGGGGGGGGGGGGTCCCGCTGACCCCCACCCTCGGGAGGTGTCAGGGCCGGAGGGAAACTTCTTGGGACGAACTTTGACGAGGCCCCATTGTCCTTCCCACGCTGATGGGCCCCCAGTGGGTGCGCGGCGGGTGCTGATGGCCCCAAGGTGCCTGCACCACCGGGGTGCAGCGTGTTATCCCCATGGGCCTGGGATGGGCTGGGGGCTGCCGGCAGCGCCAGGGCCCGGGCGGTGTTTGCCGGGTTGTGACCGTGGCCATGGGCCTCGCAGGGGCCCCACTGGGCTGCTGAGGGTGTTGGGGTGCACCATGCACCCGGTGTGCCCCACAGCTCGGCCACAGGGTGCCCACGGCTGTTCATGTCCCTGCCTTGGTGCAGGCACGGGGAGGTTTGTGTTAGCTGAAATGGAGCTGAGGCTTCCTGGCTGCCTTCGGGAGAAAAGGACTTTGACTGAAGCCTCACAAAAGCACTTTCTGTTGGTGACTGGGGCACTGAGGGCTGTGTCTTGGGGTGGCTGCAGCTCGGTCCCCCTCACCCGGCATGCACTGACCGGGACTGAACACGGATCCAGAAGCAGCATCCTCACCCGGCAGACTGCCCGCTCTCCCCTCAGCTCATCAATATACTTTGCTATTAACTTAGAGCGGCAGCAGTTGTTGCTCAGGAGTTGTGCACGGGGTGGGGTAGGGCTGGAGCAAACCCGGCGGTCCCGGGGAGCAGGACGTGCCTGTGCCTGCCCTTGACGGCAGCGGCAGGGCTGCGAGCTCCCATCACGCTGGATGTGCATGTGGGAAAACAACTTCTTGGATGGAATCTGAGCTCCCTGGCACGTGTGGCTGCTTTGTATTTTCAGAGGCAAACCTTGAAAGTGCAGCTGGCCATGACTCTGCATGAAGGTAAGGGGTCCAGGGGCCCAGCTGTGCGCTCCCGGAGGCTTTAAGGGGCTTCTATGTTAATGCATTGGTTAGGGGTTAATTCACTGATTTGGAAGGGATCAACACCGGTTCTGTGGCTGCTGCTGCTCGAGCTGCCTGCTCCTGTGAGGGCTGGATATGCCCATGAGTCCTGTGCAAGCTGGCAGCACCCCTGCCCTCAGGAGAGCGCGGCAGTGGTGGCATTCCCAATGGGACACCAGGCAGGAGCGGGCGTCGCGCGCTCAGCACTGCGCAAAAATCATCTTCATCATCGTCATTGTGAGGGGTGTCTGAAGGGGGGGCGGTCTGTGGAACCTGCTGTGCCTGCATGTGGGTGCCTGAAAATAGCATCAATGGGCAGTGCCGCTGGATGTGACTGTCCGGGAATAAATGAGGCTCTGTCCCTGCTGGAGCCTGGTCAGAGCTCCTGCAGCCAACACAAAGTCAAACCCACCCCTGTGGACTTGGGGGTGTTTGAAGTGGATGCGGGTGTTTTCCAATGGAGCATCCAGCCCAGTGTTGGCTTCTTGGCTGAGCAGCTCCATGGGGACAGGGGGAGCTGGTCCCTCGGTGGGTGCCAGGGTGACTCTGCTGAGGAGAAACTGTCCTGACATGTGTGGGGTTCAGAGCCAGGCCGGTGCCAACTGTGTGTGGGGTGAGCCTGGCTCATATGGTCAGTCCATCCCCATGCACCCTCCTGCTGTGTATCCCCCTGGGGCAGTGCTGGCGCTGGTGTTCCCAACTGGAGCCTGGAGTAATGCTGTGGCCCCAGCACAGTGGCTCCAGGAGCTCACCTGACTGTGGCCATCCGCAGCCATTTCCAACCCAGAAATACTCCTCAAGCAGGGCCCCAGCATCCTTGAGCATCGGCTGGTGGCTGTAAAGCAACCCTGGTGGTGGGACTGTGATTTGCTGTGTCCCTGGAGATGCTCCCCTTGCACTGGCTTTTATCTGGTACTTCTGGGCTGATCTACATAGTGCACAGTGTCAGTCTACTACTGAACAAACAAGGACCTTTGCACAGCTGCTCTCAAAGTCAAGCACTGAACATGTTAATCGAGTTGCTTTACACCGTTGAATTTCCAGGACTGGAAGCATGGGGCAATCTCCAACAAGTGCTAGACTGAAACATCAGAGGAACAGAGAGCCCTTCTCTGAGCAACACATCCCATCAAGCTGCTTCTCTTGTTTGCCAGCTCCATTGGGGCTGGTGTTTGAATGTTCCGATCCCGGGGCCCGTGGTTCTGCAGCCCTTTAATCATTGCTGGGGAAGATAAAATGCAAAGCCGTGAGCCTGGAGCAGAGTAATGAAGCCCAGGAGGGGCTGTTTGTCAATTTAGAAACAATATTGTGATGTACAAAGGCTGTTTCTTGGTCTGAGAGTGCCTCCAAAGTCGTGTCATAATTTATGTGTCAGGATAATGTGTCAGCCCCGGTCAAGGGCTGTATCTGTGCTCTCAAGGAAATCCAGGCTGCGGCTGCATGGTAACAAGGGCTCCGTTTTGAGTCGAACCACAAGTCCAGGTTGTAAAGGGAATCTTGAGCTGCTCTGTGGGTGAGCTGCGGGCACAGGATGTGCAGGAGGGTCCTGGTTTCCCATGGGAAGCTCGCCTGGTGTTCCGCTGGCACGCCGTGGCTGCGGGGCTGTGTCTTTTGGAGGTGTTATGATGCTCTTGATGCTCTGTGGCCTGGCTGCGGCTATGGGGCTTCTTGGCAGGGGCTGCAGGCAGGGGAGGGTCCCCCCTGCTCTCACAGGGGCCATTTATGCCTGGGGTTAGGGGGGTTGGCTAAACTCCACCACTTTTCCCCATGCAACGTCACAGCCTTTCCCCACAATGAATACCCAGGGCCAGGGGCCGGTGGCAGCTCTAAGTCAACACTGCTGGGCTGGGGCAGCAGCTCGGCTCCAGTGGGGGCTCCGAGCCCTCCACCCAGAACAGATCCGTGCTGCTCTGGATCGGGAACGCTCCCAAGTCGTGATTTTCCCTGGCCTAATTATGGAGATTTTTTAATTAGTTGATAAGAAAAATCACTCGGTAATTGCAAAGGGAAACGTCCTGAGGTCGCATCCTCACCCCTGCCTGGCTCTGCCTGAGGACGGGAGCTGCTCCCGCTGCGCCAACCTCTGCAAAGGCAGCTGGTCCAGGGAGCCAAGCATCCCTGTGGCAAGGTGCTGGGCTCCTTTGGCCAACAGGGCTGACCCTGCACGGATGAAACCAACCCAGGGGTTGCTCTGTTTGGCTCTGAGGCGGCGCTGTGCCAGGCACTTGGTTTCCAGTTTGGGTGTTTCTGGCTCTGAGGTCTGGTTGCTGCCTCCAGCAGTGGGTGAGGGAGCTGTTGAGTATGGGGTGGGTTTTGCCAGTGTAAGGTCAGAGGCTGCTTCTCACCTTCCTTTCAGCTCCCAGTGCTTTAAGACCTCAGCTGCCTTTGAGCTGGGGAGCGCACTGCAGCCCGTTCAGCAGGAGCAGGGGGTCACATCACAGTGGAACCATGGAGCAAAGGGCCAGGAGCTTTTGGGGGTGGTTTTTTACCTTCATGTGTTGGAGCAGGAGGGATGTGGCATCAGTGACCTGGGCTTTGCTGGTGTTGCTGCCCTGGCAGTCCTGGGGCTCCCTGGATCCTACCAAGCCCAAGGACACATGGCAGCGATGCCAATGGCCACTGATGGTGGCTACTGGAAACCAGAGCTCCAGAGTGGGACCCCAGCCTCTTGGTCAGCTGCTTATGGAAGAGAGATGGAGCTGGATAGGTCCTGGCCTCATCCTGCCTGGAGGTTGATCCTGGCTGCAGGAGAGTGAGGTGCAGCATCCACAGGAATTCCTGGTCTCAAAGCATTCAACATCTCTGCTCTGGGCAGCACTGCGGAGAGCTTTGGTATTTGGTTCCCACATGACTCTGCTTCAGTAATTCCCAGTGAACCCGGGCAGTAATTCCTGGATATGGATTTTCTGCCAGAATTCCCACCATATTAGCGGAGAAATAGCTGAAGGCTTTGTGCCTCTCCCTCTTCCAGCACCACCACTGCTGCTGCGCCTTCCTTGCCTGCTCTGCAGGTCACAGAGATAGAAAAAAGAGGAATGGTGGCTGGGGATTGATATCTTTAAAACCAAGAAGCCTGCTCTGGGACAGAGATGGGCCAGGGCTGGCGCAGAGGATGCGATGGTCCCGCTGGGGATGCTGATGGGGCTGGGATGGTTGGTTTTGGGAAGAGGAGCACCCTCAGCCCAAGGGGGCTGGCTCCTCCACGCTGGATTTTGGGGGGTTTGGGGGTTTGTCCCTTTTCCTGTTCTTGTTTGTCATCTGCTCCCTTCACCCTGCCCCGGCCCCGTGCTGCAGGGGACGCAGCCATCCCAGTGCCGCTGTTGATCTTGGTCTGGAGCGCTGCTGCTTTACATCCCTTTGAAGCAGCTCAGCACAGAGCCCGTCTGTGCGCCGGGGCCTGGAGCTCCTTGTGAGGAGCCCTGAAACGGCTTTAGGAAAGAATCCCAGCAAAATCCCTCACAAAGGAAGCTTGTTCCGGAGCAGGCAGGAGCCGGGAGCAGCACGGAGCAGGACTGGGGGCAAGACCAGGCTCCTGCCCCCGGCAGCAGAGTCCTGCCCATCGCTTCCATCGCACGCAAGGGCAGAGCCTATAAATAACCCAGCTCCGAGGTTTTGAGCAGTATTAGGACCTCTCCAGGCTTATTTTTCAGCGCTGTTACGAAAGGGTTTGAGCGGATTAAAGCGTGCCCGGATTAATCAGTGCTCGGGAAGGGGCAGAGTGCGGGAAGGGCAGCGCTGCCGCCCCGGGAATGCGGTGCCGGGCTCACTGGGGCTCTCTGCGCCCCGTGGGGCTGTGACTGGTGGGACAGGGAGGGCCAGGGCAGAAGCCGCTGCTTCTCCAGCCCCTGGCTCACCCACTGGGCACCTCAGGCAGCAGATTTTCCTAGAGCCATGGAATCCCAGCCTGGTTTGGGTTGAAGGGACCCTAAAGCTTCTCCAGCCCCAACCCTCTGCCGCGGGCAGGGCCACCTTCCACTAGAGCCGCTTGCTCCAAGCCCCTGGCCTTGAGGTTTCACAGCTCAATGTCAAAGTCCTGTCCTCTCTGGTTTCCAGGGGAGGCAATTAGCCAACAGGCAGAAGAGCAACGTAATAAGTGTGACGAATGAGGAAGCCGGTTGTGGTACAGAGCATGCTGTGCCCTCGGAGGAGCCTTCCACGGGGCGGGAATGTGGCAGCAGCCTCTCAAGTGGGAGCGCAGCAATTCCCTTGTCCAAGCCAGGGCTCTGGCTGTTCATCAGGCCTGTGCCTGAGCTTTCTCCTGCTTGGGAGCTGCTGTGGAGCTCAGGGAGGGCCCCAGGATGGATACCCCGATGCTGTGATCCGTGCCAGTACCTCACCTCGTCGGCCAGGCGCGTGGTGTTGCAGGGCAGGATGGGTGCAGCGGGTGAAGCAAAGGGATTTATGGAGCCTCCTGTGGGTGCTCGTGTGATGCCAGCTACATCCATGGGAAGCATGAGATGGGCTGCGGCAGCTCCAGCGCCTGCCTGGGTCTGGCCTCTGCTGAGCACTGAGGAAACTTCACTCATCCTTGGGAGCTTTTCCGCTCCGGAGGACTTGGGCAAATCCCCTTTGCTGAGGAAGGTGATGGCTGCACTGGGGAGATGCTGGCAGGAGGCACAATGCCCCTGAGTGCTCCAGGGGCCATTCCCTGCTGCTGGATGAAGGAGTCTGTTCTTCTCCCACCAGCTGCGGGGAGCCCGACTCCCCTGCAGCGCCAGCTGCAGATAACACTGGATGTGAAGTGATGGAGATAACAGCACCTGCCAGCAGAGATCTGCAGGGCCAAGGCAGCACTGCCCCAGGGCTCTTTCAGCAGCAGCACCGAGCCCCATCCCGCTGTGGGACAGTCCATGGGCACCGCAGAGCCCTCTGCCCATTGCCAAGGCAGGTGCCTTTGTTCACCAGCTGACAAGGCGTTGGAAAAGGGAGGGCTTTTTCAAACAAACCAAATGAAGTGAGATCTGCTGGCGAGGGATTAAACGGGGCCTCGGCTGTATTTATAGAAGGTTCAGAAGTAAATCCGTCCTCAGACTGAATAAATATTTTGCTCAGGCAGGCGCGATCTTCAGTTCATCTGTCTTGGAAAGACTTAAGTGAGGGGGGAATTGATTTTCTTCAGCTTGAACAAGGCAAGCAGCTCTCAAACCCAGAGAGATGCTGAGGTCCCGTTATCAGCTAAAATGGGAAAGCAGCTGGGAAATCATTAAAGAGAAAGTGAAAACGAAGCTGCTTTAGGGAGGCTGCAATTCCCCCTCCATCATCCCTGGCACTGCCACCCCCAAGGGCTGCTCTGGGGCTGTGGGTCCAGCCCCATTAGATGTTGGGTGACTGCCATGAGCTCCAGCAGCTCCCCAGGGGTGATGGGAGCGACTGGCACCGGTTGCACTGGTGCAGGGCCAATGGCCCTGTGCTGGAGAGGTGGCAGTGGGGACCCGGGGGTGGCAGTGCTGGGATGGAGAGGGATCAGTGTAGGTGCGGCGGTGGTACAAGGATGTTGTACAAGGTGGTACAAGGATGTCAGCCTCAGGTGTTAACACCACCAGGCACGGAGCCACCTGGGGCTGGGCCCGGCTCTCACCACATCAGGCTTCAGTGCTTGGATGGCTGTGGCTGTGATGTGCTGCGAGGATGAGCAATTCCAGACACATCCCTGTGTCCATCCCCATCCGGCCGGGATGCGGCCCTCGGGCTCCTTGGTGCTGCCAGGGCAGGCCAATGTCCCCGTGCTGCTGCCAGTGGCAGGGGCAGAGGTTGTCCCTGCTCGTTGCGCAGCAGAATTCCAGCTCAAAGAGCTTGTTAATTCAAGCCGGCACCTGGTGTTTCCAACATCAGTTACTGCTAAGACATGAGCTTAGTGCTTTGCTCTTAACAAAAGCTGCTGCCGGGTGAGCTCCAGTGTGGTGTGAACCAAGCAGCGAGCGCTGCCTGCGCCTCCCCCCAACCAGGGCTGCAGCATTCCCCATTCCTTTTCCCAGGTCATAAAGGAAGCAATCAAAGGGAGAATTAAGAAAAGCCGAAGCCCTTGGCAGCGCTGCCTGACCTCTTCCCCCTGTTTTCCAGGGGAGAACCGCATCAAGTAGGCGCTTGCTGCACTCACCACCCTGCGCAGGGGGGATGCCTGGTGCTGGGACATGGGTGGCAGCGGTGGCAGTGCCAGGGGAGGGTTTTGCTGCTCGAGCTCCGTCCGCCCCGCGCTAAAAAAAGCCCTGAGATGAGCAAAATTATCCGCTGAGTCACTAATCACTCACCGCTGCTTTAGTCACCAGCTCCCGCGCGCGGGGACGTTGGCTGCTGAGGGGGCATAAACGGGCTTGTCATGACGTTAAATGGATGTGGCCAAAAAGAAAGAGCTGCTGCTGCTGCTGCTGCTGACACCAGATGGATCGTGAGGCTCTGCAGCCACCAGAGCAGCTCAATTAGTGATGATTCCTAATGAGACCTTTGATGAATTACGCCCGCATGCAAGAGACGCTCCCCATGGAGGCGCTGCCCCGTGTCCCATGGCAGCGCGGGTCACCGCATCCTGGTCTCTGCCCCTCTCCATGGGCATTGCGGCTCCTGCTTGAGGATGAGCTGCTTCTCCATGGGGTGCTGGTGTGGTGGGAGCACCCCCTGCTCGGGAAGGGGTGCTGGGGGTTGGAGCTGGGGTTGGGTGACCACAGTGGAGGCACATCTGAGATCCTGGGACTTGGGAAAGCAAAGATGCTCCAGCCTGGGGATGCCCCATCCCCTCCTGCTCCCCCTCTTACCCAGTACCAGCAGGCACCTTCTGCTGTTTGCCACAGCACCCTTTGCTCTGCTGCCCCAGAGCATCCTGGATGAGAAGAGGGACTATTGCTCAGGTGTCCACACGCTTGCAGCTGCAAAGAGAGGGATGGATGCTAGCAGAGGGATGCGCTGCTGGGGGGGCCGGGTGGGTGTCACATCGCTGGAGCTTCCAGACAGAAATAGCTCCATGCACAGCCCCGCTTCCAGGGAGCCTGTGGGAGCGTGGCATCAGCTGCTCCATCCCAGGAAAACGTTGGCTCTTTGCGGGGGTGTGATTGCTGCAGGGGAGAAAGGAGCTGGGGGGCAGCCCCGAGTCTGCAAATCATGTCTGTGCTCATGGGACAGGGGCCCCTCTGGGTTTGGTGTGAAACAGCGCAGGATTGGGCCATGGATGGGCCCTTAATCCGCTGGTGTGGTGCTGCCTGGGCTGAACAGGACCACTGGCTCAGTGGGTCTCTGGTCCTGCAGCCCCCCAGCCTCGCCACAAGAGCAGGCACAGGATGCTCATGGCTGGGTACCATGTGGCATCTTTGACGCACATCTGGCTCAGTGCTGGACCAGGCTGTCCCCATCGCTGCTGTGCTCTGACCTGCTCCACACCAGCATTCTCCCCATCCCCAACTGGGCCAGGCAGCTCTGAGCCTCCCCCAGGCGCCCAACACGGAGGGCTCTTTTAGCCGAGTAACCACCGTGCCAGAGCCAAGCGCCTGTGAAAGGGCCTGTCTCAGAGCAGGAAGGAGCCATAAAGGGCCTATTTATGTCGCTGGCTCCTCGCAGTGTTTTCAGACGCAGCCCTCACATGTTTTCATAGCAGCAACGCCTCCACCTCTCGCCAGCTGCCAGCAGAGACGAGCCTTTCGCTGCTGTCCTCCGCTCGCATCCCCATACACCGGGGCTCTGTGTGGCCATGGTCGGTGCTGGGGCAGTGCTGGGCTCGGTGGGGTGGGCGTGGGACACGGGCACAGCAGGGGTCTGGCTGCATGGCACAGGGCTGGCTGCATGGCAAGGGGATGGACACATGGCATGGGGATGGATGCAAGGCACGGGGACGGATGCATGGCACAAGGCTGGCATGCTGTGTGGTGCTCCTGGCTTAGTGAGCATCTGGGCAGGGCCAGAGGGCTGAGCCAGTGCAGGGCATGTGTGCTGGGGGTGAAGCGAGGAGCCCTTCTCCTGCGCTCCTCTGCCCCTCTGGCTCCTCCATCCACCTGGGAGCAGTTCTGGTGATGGGCTAGCTGGCTGCCAGTGTCCCTGTTGGGATGCTGGGCCCAGCACATGGTCCAGAGGCAGCCACAGGACCGTGCCTTGGCTGCTTCCCGCTGTCCCGTCTGTGAGGGTGGCACTGTGCCATCAATGGAAGTTCTCAGGCCCTTGGCTGCATTGTGCATCCCGGGAGGTGGACTTGCCAGCACCTCTGCCCAGGCCACCTTGCTTGCCATGTTTCCCATTGCCTGGAATTTGCTGGCAGGCAGTGCTGGACACAGCCCACTGGAGGAGCAGCAACTCCCAAGCTTTGCCCTGGGAATGCCCATGTGGAAGGACCGGCCTCTCCTCCAGCCATGGTTCATCAGCTGCGTGCAGGGGCTGATGTGAGCTGCCCCCTCTGTGTCAGGCGCCATGCAGTGACAGCGCAGCAGCCCTGCAGTGACAGCGCTGCAGTGATCCCATGTCACACGTGCCACGCAGTGTGGGAGGCAGGGAAGGGAGAAGGAAAATCTTTCCTATTCAGTGCCAAGGCAGGAGGGAGCAGGAGCCTGGTGCTGTGGCTTGTATGGGGCTGAGCGAGGCCCCTGTGGGCACCCCCAGCATCCTGCGGACCCTGTAGCTGCTCAAGCTCTGTCCTGGCTGTGAGGCAGTGATGGGCTCCTTGTCCCCTTTAGTACCCAGAGCATCCAGGGCTGAAGTGGGAAGGGAAATGGGCAGAATATCATTGAGTGCCAGGGCACATCCCATCACCGGTCCCTCCTCCACCAGCTGAGCCTGAGGTGGGACCTGAGCCTTGGGCTGCTGCAAACCCACCTGGACCCCCCCTGTGCCATGAGCCGCCTGCAGCACGTACCCCGCAGGGCTCTGTGTGCCCAGCCCGTGTCCATGTGTTTTCCATGGCAGGAAGACAAGTAACTTTTCATGAGTCCATGTCGGAATCCCTTTTGAACAGGAAAGCTGACCCGCTCGAGCTCGTTAAATACCGCTAATGGTGCTGCCCAGATGAAACACTCGAGCTGCCTCCTGCGCTGCCAACACTTGCTGCCTTCTGCCCTTGTCGGAGCAAAGGTCCCTGGGTTTAACTGGACACACGTGTTGCTCTCCCGGCACCGCAGCCTCTGCCATAGCTCAGGATGCTCACGCTGCAGTGATTGGTTTCCTGCAGCAGCATCCCGGTACTGCAAAGCCGGGAGCAAGTCCGGAGATGGGGAGAGCTCAGACCAGCGTGTGGGGAGGAGGTGATGAAATGAGGCCACGCTTAGCACTGAACTGATTAAACCTGAGCTTTAAAACTCTTTTCCTTCTGTCCTCTAGCCAGCAAGCAGCACAGAACTTCATTAGTCCATATCCAGGAGACACTGAAAGACATGGACAATTAATTATCATCTGTCCTGTTTAATTGCCCTGCCTGTCAGAGATGGCTTCCCAGTGGTTCACAGGCCAGTCAGCGTCTGAGGATGAAAGCTGAGCCTGGGAGTCAGCGCTCCTGCAGGGCAGCTCCTGCTGCTGTGGCCCTCTGATAGGACCCTTGTGCCCCCATTGCTCTTGGGGTCCCCTGGGCTGTGGGCTTGAGGCTGTTTGGGTTTGATGACTGGAAGGACCCCATGCGCTCTCACATGCCAACATGTGCCCCATTGGTGGTGATGGGCTGAATACGACTGCTCCCCCAGCCTCTGCTGCGGGATGGAGCTCTGGAGGGGTTTGGTAACACCTCAACATTGCCATAGTGAATAAAGGGATCTGCAGGGATCCAAGAGGGAATCTGCAGATGGGGCATTCCCATAGCTAAATGCTGGCTGTGAGGTTCTCCTCTAGCCCGGGCATGAAGTTGGGGCTGATGCAGAGTGAAGGATGGTTTTGGACCCTGGTTCCTGGCCCTTCTCCTCCCTGTGGCCCCAGTTCTGTTGTGCTTTGCTTCCTCAGACCCATCCTCCCCACTCGCCTCAGACCCTGGTTACCAATTGCTCTGTAGGAAGCATTCCTCCCAAGTTTCTTTCCTAAGCCACGGTAAGCACCGGCTCTGATTTGCTCTCCTGCTCCTTTCTTCCTTTCTCTTCTCTTTTATCCCTCCTACCCCAAATGAAGAAACCCTTTTGATCGTGCCGGGCTCAGACTCTGTAACAAGCATCTCTGTTTGTGTTGTGGGGTTGTCAGCGTGATAACATGACAACGTGTCTCCTCATCGTCTCACACGCAATGAACTATTTCTTCCACTCTTTCTTCGTACCGTCTGCGGGATAAATTACCTCTTCCAGTATTAGCAGATGGGTTTATCAACCAGCGGAGCATCCTTGAACTCTTAGATTATCCACTGCCCAGCACGGAGCGCCGGTCACTGCTGCTCAGCCAAGGCTGCAGCAAAGTGTTTGTGCAGGGAATTGTCAGGCTGGCCTGAAAGCAAATGGCTTTGCCAATTTATTCCCTTTGCTGTGTATGAACGTACTGCTCTTAAAGGGATGCTGTCACGTTAAATATGGAACTGCCAACCGCAGGCATTAGAAAATCATGGCTCGTCCCATTTTCCTTCCTCCCACTCTAAATTCTAAGAAAACAATAAATTCGGGGCTCTTTTGAGTGCCTTTCAGCTGGAGACATCTTTCCAAGCTCTTCCCGGCTGTCAGGAGCTTTGGGAACTTCAGCACCGTGACAAGTGCGGCAGATCTGGGGCAGAGCGTGCGGATCAGACAGCCCCTCGCCAGGGAAGTCCAGCTTTCCCTCTGCATCCCTTCCCTCCAACGTGCAGGGCAGGCCTGGCAGCAGCCCCAGTGCCAAAGCACTCCGGGAACCTTTCGTTCCCACTGAACCATGTGCTGGCCCGAAAATCCTCCCCAGATTTATCCTTGATCCATCATCACCATCCTCAAGTCCGATCCTGCTGCCTGGACTCTGTGTCCCATCTGCTGTGACTAATGCAGAAAATCCTTCTCCAACCTTTATCTCTCCAAGCACTTCTATAGGGAAGTTACCGGGAGTGGGTTTGTTGTATTTTGACAAACTCTCATTTTTAGGGTGATTTTATGCTCCGGTAGGGAAGTAGCTCAGGTCAGAACTGAACAACCTCGCAGTGATTCCTGTCACACCTATTGGAGAGACCTGCTTGAAAACAGGTTTGATTTGGGGCTGGGGGGTGTTTTGATGCTTTTCCCTTCCCTGCTCCAGGGAACCTCAGTGTTCACAGCTGTGGGGTGTGAGGCACAGGGCAGCTCCAGCTGAGATCAGTTTGGGAGGGCTATAAGAAGGGGAAGGGCAGAGCTGTAGGGGTTTGAGAGAGGTGTCCTGCACAGGGTCCCTGTATCCTGGCATCCATCCCCATACAGGGATCCATTTGCCCTCTGCCAGCTTGGCCCATGTGATGCTCTGGTAGGTCCCGATGTGCTGTTTCATTTGGGGGGGTCTAGGCCTGGGGTGAAATTGCTTTGGCTTCTATGGCGCTTGGTGCAGCTCAAGCTCTTCTGAGTGTGATCCGGAGGTGACAGCAGAGAGAGCTGCTGTCAGGACATGGGTGTTTTGATCCCGGTGGTTAAAATACCTGTGGCGTGTGGTCATGGGAGGTTCAGAAAGCAGAAGTAATGCAAAGTGTCCTGCCAGCCTTAACTTCTTAATGCAAGCAGCTTTCAGGGCTATGCTCCATGGTCAGCATTCACTTATTTACTGACCCCCTGCGGGGGCTGCGGAGCCTCCTCCAGATTGGGTGTTTGGTGACTTGGATTTTCATAAAGCACTGGGCTTACTTTGATGGACTGACCCAAAGCGCTACATGGATTTAAACAGCTCCTGTTGCAAATATCTGTATTTGATACCCCTGCAATGACTGCATTTCAAATGTCACTTGCTTAGCACTATGAAATATTTAATTTAGGCTGTAATACAGTAGCCTGCAAGAGCTCTGGCTTAAATTGGAGGTCTCCTGTGTCAGCCAGCAGCTATCTACGAACACGTTCCAAGGCCGCTTTCTGCCCCCAAAAGCTCCTGGTGCAGATGTGGGTGTGAGGGGGCTGGATGCTGTGTTCACTGTGGGTGTATGCTGTGCCCCCAGCTCATCACTGTCCCTTGTCATGGGGAGTGTTCCCCAGCTCTAAGGGCATTCAGTCTGGCTCTGCAGCAGGAGCAGCACTGGCTGCTGCTCTCTGGATTGGGATGTTTAATGTGATGGTCTGAGTCCTGCATGGGTGGTAAATTGTCTTCTCCAGGAGCTTGGTTGTGCTGCTGGGGCTCAGACCCCTCCCTGTGGCATGGTATGGTTCTCTGTGTTGTATTGTCCAAGAGGAAATGATTGTGGTGAGTGCAGGGCTGGGATCAGGGCAGGGGGTGCCTCCAGCAGCGCACGAGGGATGACGCATACAGGGACCTCAATACCAACGAAGCCACGTGTGGTGTCACCCCATTCATGGGTGCCATGAGGGCTGGGGCTCTGCTGGGGTGTCAGAAGCCAGCTTTGTGCCAGAGGAGACGCTGTCGTGTTACACGTGGTGCCCGGGTTTGATTCTGGGGGGGGGGGGGATTGGAAACAAAACCCCCCTGTTTGTCACGACCAGGAAGAGCCAGTGAGGAGCAGCTCGGCCAAAGCTGCATCAGGTTGCGCTGCGCGGGTCTATTTTAGGGGGTGAGCGGAGCGGCTGTGGTGTCCGACATCCTCACAGTGCCGGGCACGTGTCCCTTCCTCCCCACAGCTCGGCAAAGCCGCCCGGTTTATTCCTTTCCTGCTGTGACACCGCAGATCCCCACCTCGGCAGCTTCTCCCTGTGCCCGGGGTGATGGCTCAAGGGCAGCTCAGCCCTGGTGCTCTGCCAGCGCTTTGTGTCCTCGTTGAGCTTTGGCATCGTGGGGGGGACTGCTGGGAGCGGGTTTGGTGGCGGGGTGGCTGCACCCAGGGCAGGCACAGCCTTGTCTCGCTGCGGGTTTGTGATGGGTGCCTCTGCCCTGGGTTTAGTGCTGATCGCAAGAAACCTGAAGGATCCTGGGATCCCGCAGCCCCGTGCCAAGCGTTCCTCAGCTGGGGGGAGCAGCAGTCCCCTTGGGATGATAAGCGGCTGCCTGTGTTTGCTTTGTTCCCTACCGCTGCTGAGAGCCCCTGAGCCTGTCATGGGGGGGGACACAGGACCTGGCTGTGGCATGTGCCCAGGGCAGTGTGCTCATCACCTCGTTTATCATCCTAAGAGGACACAGCCCATGTGCCCTGCCACCACCACGTTGTGTCTCTCATTACCCCTGTTTGGTCCCTGTTGAAGCTGATTCATTACCGTGTTGCCGACGTGGCGTTGGAAGCTCCGGGATTGCAGCACCTTGGGAGGAGAGCTGCGAGGCTCTTCCCAGGCTTTGCTTCCTGGGGCATGTTCTCTGCAGCCTTGTTCCCTCCGCCAGTTCTGGTTTTCGCTGTCCTGGCTGTTTGGGAGCCGGGCTCAGATCTGCTGATTCAGGGGACACGTCCCTGCGGTGTCAGTGATCTCTGATGTGCAAGAGGACGGGCACAGCAACGCTGCTGTGTCTGGGCGATGCTCTCTGCCTGCCCGTGGTGCTGCAGGATGTCCCATTGCCCTTCAGTGTGGGAGTGGGGCTGAGGGGGACCTCGGGGCATCTGAGGGTAAGAGCCAGCCTGGGCATTTGAGGGGCTCAACCCCATGGTCTGAGGTTGGTGTGAGCCCCCTGCGTGCCCTGGTCCGTGTGCCAGGAGCCAGACTGGGGTCCTGAGCTCCGGGAGAGGGCTGGCTCACAATAATCCTTGCTCTGGTTTATGGGCTGATCCTAAAATGTGCCTCACTCTGGCATTAGTGGAGCATATGCTGGGATTGGGGGGATGGGGCAGAAGGGGACTGATTTGGTGACACCTTCTGAAATGCTGAAAGTGGAATAGGCATGGCCGGGGCCCTCAGACTGTGGTCTGCCTGTGTCCGCTCGTGTGTGGGACATCAGAGCATCTTGTGATGCTGCAGCAGGTCCTGTGGGCGCCCTCCACCCCGGGGGCAGAGCACCCCTGTGCTCACTGCAGCCCGGGCTGGTTGCATTCGCATCCCACCGCCAGATTCCTTACGGAGCCGCGTCGGGAATGCTCTGGGTGTGCCTACAGGAGCTGCCCCATCCCCTCATCCACCAGCAGAGCTGCTGCCGGTGCCTTCGCCCGCTCTTGGCTCAGGGGGCTCCTCCGGCGTTGCCTCCTGCCAGCGGCTCCCGCTCGGGGCTACCGGGCTCCATCCGAGCCGCCGGCTCCCGGCTGCTGCTGGGGCTGATTTAGTGGCGATCGACCCGCGCTTGAAGCGCTCCTTGAAACATGAGACACGCGTTGGAAGCGCTCCGGATGTAGGAGCGCTCGGGCGCGCCGAGCCCCGCACACGGGCAGGAGCCGGCGCGGTGGTGGCGAAGGGCAGAGCTCGGAGCTCCCTGTGCCAGGTAAGGACCGTCCCTGCGGTGGCACCGACCGCTGCCTCTCGCCATTGCCCTGTACTGGACCCGGACGGGTGCGGGGCTGGAAGGTGCTCTGTGCGAGGTGGGATGGTGCTGCCTCCCCCACGCCGGGCTCCTCCTGCGCCCCATGGAGCTCCGTGGGGGCTCGGGAGCGTTGATCCCCGCTGTAAATCGCTGCCTGGCCTCTGTGTGTGGCTGTGGTGGGCTCACGGAGCTGCTCCAGAACTCCAGCAGCTCCTCTGCTCAGGCACTGCCCCAAGCTGGGGAGAGCTCGTGGCTAATTTGCTCATTCAAGCCACTCTTAATGGGGCTGCCCTGTCAGCTCTTGCAGTAAGTTTCATTAGGAAGGTTCAGACCGTGGCAGGGATGAGATGCAGCGATTCCAGTTGCACTCGGGCAAGGGGCTGTGGCATTTTCTGGCTTTCCTGGGGGTGCTTACAAATGCAAGCAGGGCAACTGCAAATGAAAGCATTGCTTGAGGGGGTTAAGGGAGGTTTGCGGCAGCTGCTGGTGACTTTGATACTAAATCTTCTACTTCCATGGCTTTTATTTCTTATTGCACGCAAGCAGAGCTGAGGAGAGCGGGTTCGGTTCTGGAACCATGTGAGCTCCAATCAGGTTTCCTGGGTTGAGCAGGTTCCTCTGAACTTCAGGTTCAGGTTGTAGCTTCCCTGATTCCACAGTGATGAATGGGACAGATCTTCAGCTCGGCAGTTTTGATGCCAGTTCAGCTCTGTGGGGAAGGTGGCTTTACTTGGGTGGAGGTGGTGGTCCTGCGTGTTGGGTCTTTGTGTTCAGGCCCAATAAAAGACCGTTGGGATGGGATATACATCAGTGGCAGCAGCAGGAGGGGACCTGACAGGGTGGTACTGGGAGAGCACCCCCAGGCATAGCTCGGGCTGCATCAGCAAGGACACCTCTGGCCGGGCTGTGTTTAACCACGCTCCCTGCACCCAGGTTGGCCTCACTGGGTCCATCCTCGGGTTATCTGGAGTGTCAGAATCGAGGCAAAGGACCCAATGGGCATCAAACCCCCTCACTCTTCGGGATTCTGTAGCTTGGCCAGAGCCCTGCTGTCCGTCCCGGTGACTTAGCTCATGCCTTTGCCGTGTGCTTTTTAGGGTGTAATCTATTCCCTGGCCTAAAAAGCAGCTATTTGGAGGGGGGGCCCAGCATGGAAGGAGGGTGACTGTGAGACCTCTGCCACATGTCCTGAGCTCCAGCTCCTCCTTTGCATACTGAGGGTGCATAAATGTGTCAGCAGGCTGCAGATGGCCGCTGGCATCGCCTGCACTATTCCCCTTGCTCCTCCCAGCCAGTCTCAGAGGCTGCTGTTGCCCACAGGCTCCTGGCAGAGCCACCCAGCGCAAGGTGGCCAACTGTGGCACGGGCACGGTTTGGGTCACTGTGATGTGGCCCTCCCCGGCTGCAGGAGTGAAGGATGCTCAGTGTGGTGGTGTGGTGCAGAGCACAGAGCTGCTCTGCAGTGCCCGCATCCTGCGTGAGAAGTCGTAGAATCGTGGAATGGTTTGGGTTGAAGGGACATTAAAGCTCACCCAGTTCCAAACCCTGCCAGGGGCAGGGACACCTTCCACTGGAGCAGGGTGCTCCAAGCCCCTGTGTCCAACCTGGCCCTGAGCACTGCCAGGGATGGGGCAGCCACAGCTTCTCTGCGCACCCCGTGCCAGCGCCTCAGCACCCTCACAGGGAAGAGCTTCTGCCTAAGAGCTCATCTCAGTCTCCCCTCTGGCAGTTAAAGCCATTCCCTTGTCCTGTCCCTACATCCCTTGGCCAAAGCACCTCTCCAGGTTTCCTGCAGCCCCTTCAGGCACTGAGCTGCTCTGAGGTCTCCCCTTCAGGAGCCTTCTCTTCTCCAGGCTGCCCCAGCCCAGCTCTCAGCCTGGCTCCAGAGCAGAACTGCTCCAGCCCTCACAGCATCTCCGTGGCCTCCTCTGGACCTCAGCAGAGCTTGGTTTGCACTCAGGAGCTGAAGTACAGGATGTCCCTCAGCGACATGGTTTAGTGGTGGACATGGCAGTCCCGGGATAAAGGTTGAACATGATCATCTTAAGGGTCTTTTCCAACCTGGTTGATTCTATGGTTCTATGCTGGGAGTGACAGGGACAAGGGGATGGCAATCCCACAATCAAGTTATTACTCCAAGTGATCGCAAACAATGAAAGCGGTGAGAATGAGAAGGGGAATGTCCCTTGGACACAGATATGGGAGTGCTGCAGCCCTGGGCTGGGCCGTGCATGCCTGCAGCGTGTGTGGGGCTCGGGGCTGTGCCGGTGGGCAGCGTGTCCTGGCCGAGCTGCGGTGGGAGCTGGGTGCTTTGAGGCAGCGCTCACTGCTGCAGTGACACCGAAGCTGCTGTGACCTTCTTTTATTTCAGAGAGATCTGGACATCTGTCACAAGCTTTTCACACCCGGAGGAGCCTTTTGCCCCTTTCGGCTGGCGGCAGGGCCGGAACAGCCCCCAAGCAAAGGGCAGCAAGTAGTGCAGGTGGATGGGCACTGTGGGGCTATTGGGGCTGATAGGGCAGGGGAAAGCGGGGCAGAGGAGGGCGAGGGGCAGCTCAGCCCACTGACCCCAGTGGAACTCTGTGCCCCTTGGTAAGACCCCCAACACCCAAGGTTGCTCCATGGAGAAGAGAAATGCTTGGCTTCATCAGCCCTGGGGTAGGATGTGGTGGTGGAGCTGGGCTGTGGTGACCCTGGCTTTGACTTGGAGTACTTGAGTCACCCTGGGAGGGTATATGAGGGGTTGCTTACCCTTCACTATGCCCCTGTGAAGGGTCACAGCCCCCCAGAGGATCCTCAGTGCTTTGAAAAGGCAAAACCTGCCCCATAGTAGGCGTCAGTCAGGGGGCCGTGTGCTGCCACACGTGCTGTGACCTATCCAGCCCCATCCATGTGCCTGACACCTGAGAAGCAGAACAGGAGCAGCAGAAATCGAGTGAATGAGACGAGTGTGCAATTAGGACAGACCTTTGAAACGCTGCCGAACCAAAGCAGCAGCAGTTCCTTTTCATGAGATGGGGGAGACTTTTGGGATACTTTGTCCACATAATGTTCCAATTTTAGCTCTGCATCCCGGGATGTGATTGCATTATAAATACCCAGGGAGGGGGAGGATGCCAAGGGCAGCTGGGGACCTGCCTCCACCGACGTGTCCCCACCAGCGCTCCACATGTCCCGCTGTGTCCCCAGGCTCTGTTTCACATTCCCGGTGCTCATCGCCTCCTGGATCTGTTTTCTAGCTGCTCTGCTAATGGTTATTCTGGTAAAGGCCCTCTCTGGGGTCTCGCGGGGCTCCTGCCCATTGAGTGCCATCAGGCATCGATCGCTGTGAGTTTTGGGGAAGGACCACAGTGATGCGATGCGTTGGATGGGGCGTTTCTGCCCAGCTCATTGCTCCCTGTGAAGGATGGCTCCATCCTGCCCCTGTGCCAGCTCCAAGTGTGCTGAGTCCGGGAAGGTTCATCTCAACAACATCAGCTGGGCTTTGTAATTAACGTGTAGGGGGGAAATAGAGCCTTTCAGGCCTTTTAATCACTTGTTTCCAGCACAAGAGATGTGCATTTCCTTCTGTTTCCATTGAAAAGTGAAGCTGGAGCTTCAGGAAGAGCCCTGAGGGCTCCAGGGTTACCGGGTACCAGAGGGCTTCGCGCACCCTCCAGGCTCCTAAATCCTTCTGCCAAAAAGCACATTTACTGATTTTAATGGAAAGCTCCTTTCAGTTTTGCTGCTTTGTATTTCATCCGGGGAAGCACGAGTATAAGGATGTCGTCGTTAACATTTGGGGCTAATGGTGGAGTGATTTAGACTGGAAGGGATTCTTGGTGGTTGGTTGTGGGTCCTGCTCCCGCCCCACGTGCGAGCGCCTTCCCTGGCCAAAATGATGTGAATTCCTTCAGGAGATGGGGCAAGCGCTGCTGTGGAGTGGTTGGACCCCAGGGTGCCGCTGGGCGGGCTCCGGGCCCCTCCACCGCTGCAGGTCCCGGCTTCTGCCTCCGTCTCAATTAACAGCTCATGGAAAAACCTTCCCGTACGTTCTGCTAAATATAACTGCGGAGGAGCCGCTCGTTGTCACCTCCGGGGCTGGGATGAGCGGGGAGGGCTCTGGAGCCTTGGAACGCACCGAGACCACCGCGCTCGGGGTAGGTGGGATGGGGAAGGGAAGGGAGGACCCGCAGCCCCCAGAGCCGCTCCCTCCGCGCCGTGGTCCCGATGCTCGCAGCGGGGCCGCCCCGGGGGCCGCGGGACCCACGCGTGGGAACCGGCGCGGAGCATCTGCGCCCCCGCGGGGCCGCGGCCGGGGCTGCAGCGGCCGGGGCCGGGCGCGGGTCCTGGGCTGAGCGCTGGGGCTTTTACCCCACCGAGCCCTCCCTTCCGCAGCAGGATGGGTGCTGGGCGCGCTGAGCCCCTCCGCAGGGCTCCTGTGGGAACCGGCGTTGTTTCCTGGCTGTTCAAGTTGTAATGGGTCGTACCTGAGGCTGCCGGGTGAGGTGTCCGGGGTGATGCTGTGGGTGCATTCCAGGCTGCCCGTTGCATGACCAACGCTTCTGGTCTGGTCCCTAACGCCTGAGCAGTGCCTGCACATCCTTCTGGAGGATGCCTCTGGGACCTGTCTGACCACCCCCAGCCACCCCAATGCCCCACTCCTGGCCCCTCGAGGTGTCTGGGTGCCGCGTGCCTCTGCGTGTGTGTAACCAGCAGCTGCCAGCTCCAAGGTGGTAACTGGATCACAGCGCTCGGGTGACCTTTGCGCCTCTCTGAGGCTGTTCTGGATGTCCCAGCAGCTCCCAGTGTGAGGTCGGCAGCAGGGACAGGGTATCTGCAAGGCAAGGGCCGCAGGAGGGGTGTCCCTGACTGACCCCAGGCCCTCTGTGGGGATGGGTGTCCCTGTGTGGGTCTGGGACTGGAGCTGCCGAGCCCCACATTCAGGACAGGCTCCCGCCTAACACAGGAGAGAGTGCCTGCATCCATGGTGGGGATGGGCTGTGGGACACAGTTCATCCCTTGAGTCCCTTGCGTTGAGTTTCTTGCCCGCAGAGGTAGTTGCCATCCCAGCTCTGTCTTGGACCAACCTACAGTGATGTCCAGGAGTGAACAGAAAGACTTTGACACGAGGAGTATCCTCTGGTGCTAGAAACATGGAAGAAGTGGGTTATTCCCTCCTCCAGCACTAACCCCCTGGGGATGCTGCTGCTCATGTCGTCTGGCTTGATGCAACTCACTGCAGTGATGCAGATGCTCAGGGAGGTCCCCACAGTGTGCAACCCGTGCTGGGTCTTCCCGCCTCGCCTGGCCCCTGTTCCCATCCCTCTGTCCTCACGGCGGGTCTGTCCTTCCTCCCGCAGGCATGAAGCGACCCCTGAGCCCATCGCACAGCCCTGAGAGCGGGGTGCTGGCGCTGGAGGCGGGGAGCTGCCCCCCGGGCCAGCCAGAGCAGCGCATGAAGCGGGAGAAGAAGCACCAATCGTTCACGCTGTGCGAGGTCTGCAACATCCAACTCAACTCGGCCGCGCAGGCGCAGATCCACTACAACGGCAAATCCCACCAGAAGCGCCTCAAGCAGCTCAACAAGGGCAAGATGCCGGCAGCACAAGGTAGGAGCCCAGCCATGAGGCTGAGGTTGCCCAAAGGCTGCCCTTGCTCTGGGACAGCCGCTCCGCTGGGCTGCATTCATGGGATGCTCGGGAGTGCTGCGTTGTGCCCTCGGCATCTGTCTCTTGTTGGTCTGCCTGAACAATGGGGTCTTCCCCACCCCACTACTGGTCTTTGAGTGGGTTTAGGGCCTGGAAGCCCATGGATAGACACGTGGGGTCCCATCCACGTGCAGGGGCAGTTGCTGGTACTCGGTGTCTTTGTGAGCATCTTCTTGGGTTTCCAGAAGTGACTTGTGCAGCCAGGAGGAGCACATTCGTGCGGAGCGGCTGTTGGATTCTGGGTTACTGGCTCCCTGTTTTCTGGGTACCGCCTTGACCCACCCCTGCAGCCTCTTGCCATGCAGGTCTCCTGCAACTGTGCTGAGTTTGGCTGCTGTCTCAATAACAGGATGCTTTCAGGCCTGTGGATGCTGTGAGTTGGGGCAGTTTCCATTCTTGTTGGTGGAGTTGCTGTTCATTGCCTCTTTACTATGGAACACCCCCTTGTGTTATAGCTGGAAGGGAGCAGCCCAGGCTCATCCATCCAGGAGGGTGCTGCTGGCTGTGGGTCTGGTGCAGCCCCTTGGAGCAGCTCTGGGTTGCAGCTGGGCGACTGCCCTCCTTCCCGTCCAGACTAATTACAAGTTGGATTAATGAGCTGAAGCCTCTGAAGCGCTTTGTAGCTAATTGGTGCCTTTATCTGGTGTGAGGATGCTGAGAAATTGAGGGGGTGTGGAAAGGGCAGGAATGTGCTGGAATCCAGTAAATTGGGGTGTTGGGAGCTGGCCCCTGCACCCCACTGCCCTTCCCACCGGGAGCTGCTCTGCGGAAGAGCAGGAAAGGGCTGGAGCCCCTGCTTTTGTCAGGAAATGTTTGTTTGAGAACCCTTGCTGGTTTGTTTGCCATCTCTTCAATGTGCTTGCAAACAGCAACGCAGCAGCGGGTCACAGGGCGGTAGAACCCGCTGCATCCTGCATCCTACCCTAGTTAACAGGATAGGTGGTCACAGCACCGTGCCCCACACACACGCTGATGCTCTCTGGTACCGTGGCGGCCATGCCTGGTGCTGGTGCCTTCTGGACCTGAGCTCCCCTCCAGCACCTTCCATCCTGCTGGACACTGAATTTCCTCCAAGGCAGCACGATGCTGGCAGGACCTGGCTCCCGGCCGGGTCAGGAGGTGCTTGTCCCCAGCAGACCCCGAGGGTGGGAGCTGGGCACTGTGGCTGCTGCCAGGGCCCTGCCTGCGGTGCCCTGGCCTGTGCAGACCCCAGGGGAGCAGCCTGTATGAATACCTGCTCCTGCTGCAGACTGGGCAAGCTGGAGCCACATTCCAAGCATGGCAATGGTCATCTGTGTGCCAAAGCCTGCCCTCGCTGGTGGTGGTTTCGACTGAGCAAGGCCTGGAATATGCGAAGGAGCTGGGCTGCTCATCATCGTGCACTGACAGATGGAACTATTGCCTGCTATTTTAATGGGACCAGGGCTCATAAATTCCAGCCTGCAGCTTCCAGATTCCCCCCCGGACCCGGCGGTGGCTCTGTCCAGGGATGCGTTCCCTATCAAGCCAAAGAATCTCGGAGCGTGCAGGCGTGCTCCTTGCATTGCTGCACTGCCCTGACCTCTGCCAGCCCATGGGGCTCTGTCAGCCTCCCGCACGCTTTGCTCTGTGCTCAAGGTGAAGTTTGGCTTCTGCTTAGGCAAGGCTGGGATTTGCTTACGTAGGGAAGTAGCAGCCGGTGTCTGCTCCCCGCTGCAGCGGGGACACGGTGCTGGCTGCTGCTCTCACTGCAGCCGGAGCTGCTGCCTGCAACTGACCTTCTCCCGATGCTTTTGGTTAAAAATGTCATTTCCAGCCTTGTAACGAGCCACCTTTCCCCGAGGTGTGAGCCTGAGGCTGGGAACTTGGCCATGGATCATAAACTAGGGCTGGGAACTGGCTGATGTGACGCCTGCCGCTGGCACTGTGGGTGCTCGGTGCCACTCAGCCCCATGTCCCCTGTGCTGGGAGTGGGGCTGATATCCCCCCCCCTCAAGTCCAGCCACCCACTGATGCCTTTCCAGCCTTGCCAAGAGAGCAAAGGACAAGCACTGGAAAAGCCCCTGGTCTGCTCTCCAGGGCTGCAGCGTGATGGCGGAGGTGATGGGTGCTTGGTGCTAGGGGATGCTGCTCCATCACACTCCTCTTGGAGCCCTTCTCTGGCCAAACCAGCACCTTTGGGTGCTGATCAAGTGAGCCTGCCTATGGCCACGGGTGCAGACACCCCTCCTCGGGCAGCTCCAGCCCAAGCTGCCTGCTCCAGCCATGGCTCAGCCCAGCACAACCCGTGGTGAGGGCAGGGTGCATGGACTCTGGTAACGCATCCGCACTGGGGAGCCTTGGGAGGAGGAGTTTGTAAATACAAGGGATTAAATGAAATAATGGCGTTAGACAAAGCTGGGATGTTCCTCTGAGCTGGAATCTGTCTCAGGCTGACATTCCAGCTACATCAAAGGCAGCTTTGCACAGACGCTCCATCTTCCCCCTTTCCCTCCGGCTTCTCTGATCAGTGATTTCTGCAGAGGCTGCAATCGCTGCGTTCTGTGGATGGAGCAGGGCTGTGGAGGAGCTGAGCTGGCACACAGATGGCATAATCAGTATCATTACCATTTATTAGCTCTATGCCAGAAAGACCCCAACTTAAAAACAAATCACTGTTGGTGAGGCGTTTCCTTGCCATGCAAATCACAGATTTCTGTTGTCTCATGTTGAATTGCAGCAATTAGATACGGGATGTCCACAGATGAAAGATGTTTTCGTGTTGCAGATGCCAGTTCAAATCCAACTGGGTCAAGAATGATTTCATTACTGCCTGGGACTTTCAAGGGTGCCCAAATGAGCTCAGTTTGCTTTTGGTGTCCTCGTGCTCCCACAGCAGGGGTTGGAACCCCCCAGTTTTGGTGCTGAATGAGCAGAAAGAGCTGCAATACCCCAAAACTGGCTCGGCCCCCAGTGCTTCTTGTGTTCTGGGAGAGGGCATGGGATGGGTTTGCTGCTTCCCTTTTCCTTCTGGACTATCTCAGGGGCTGCCCATTGCAGGATGGGCTGAGCTGGAGCATTTCATTTACACCCTCACTGTTGGGTGCTCCCCAAAAGGCCATTCCAGTGTGTCCCAGACCAGCCCTGGGATGGGAGGAGCAGCTCGTGCTCCCCTGCTGCCGGAGCCTGTGTCCCTGTGCCCTGCCAGCTCACATCGCACTGGAACCAGTGGGAAGCGGTCTCCTTTGGAGCGGGAGTCTCCCAGCTTCCCGGCAGATCAGAGCTGACAGCAGCTCATGCCCCTTGGCTGGGGACGTGGGAAGGATGCTCCACCCGGGAGCATCCATGTGAGCCCAGAGCCCACCTCCAGCTGCTTTTCCCAGCCCTGGCCCAGAGCACCCAGAGCAGGCAGTGTCCCGGTGCTAATCCATGTCAGGAGCTCTTCCTCTGCTCCCTGTTGTTGTCCCAGGGCTGCTTGGTGCCATGCCTGCTCCCCAGCAGCGCAGCCCTGATCTCAGGGCTCCTCTCGAAGGGGGTGATTCTGGTTCCCTGTTGGAGCTGAGCCGTGTCTGTGCGTGTTTGCAGGGCGGAAAGGTCTGAGATGAGCAGAGAAATCGTTGTGACAGCTCCAGCATCGCTGGCGCTGCAGCAGAGGGGACGTGGGGACCCCAGGGGGACCTGCGCTCCTCTGGGAGCTGCTGATCTGGTGCTGCGCGGGGGGTGCCAGCCGGGCCCCCTGCCTTTGACAGAGCTGCTGCTGGGGGGGAGCCTGCTCCCATTGCATGGCTCCTCCATCAGTGGTTCCATGCTCTCTGCTGGGCTGGGATAACCCTGTGGGTAAATGAGTCCTGAAGCCCCCCGGAGCATCCCCTGGGAACGCAGAGCCCTGGCGTGGGGGGAGCTGGTGGATCTGAGCGGGCGGTTGGGTGGGGAGAGGGGAGAATTGGTTCCATTCGCCAAATGCTCTTGTTAGGCCAAAAAAGCCTTTTTGTGAGGGTGGGAAAGGGCCTGTGGGCTCCGTGTGAGCCCAAACCCTCCCCATAGCACATCAGCCTCGCGCCAGCCCATTGACCTGGAGAAGACTGCTCCCTTTATAAGCCCTCTGGCAATCCCCCATTCCATTGCTCTCTCCCTGCAAAGCGCAGCTCCTGCGCTGCTCATGGAGGCAGAGCTGTACCAGAACTCATCTCTGATTGTATTGAGTCAGTAAAATTCAACTCTTGGCCAACGGATGCTGTAAAGAAGCTCCCGGGCTCTGCTTGCACAGGCTGGGGTGTGATGCTCAGAGCGAGGAGGAGGTTGGGGCTGATGCTTTACAGATGAAGCCAAAAGATAACAAATGAAGCTGACCTAAACCAAATCCAACCTTTGGGAGGGCCGGTGCCTTGGCCATGGGGGTCATGACCACGGGAGGGGAGTGTGGAAAGCTGTGGCTTCTCGGTGTATTAAGAGGAAATGAAGGGGTCTGAGGACCTGGATCCGTGTCCCAGAGGACAAGAGGTGTCCTGTCAGAGGGTAAGGAGGATGCAAAGGTCAGGGTGATGAATGAATGGGTGATGGGAGGGACAGGATCATCTTGTAGTGGAGACCTCAGTGGTGGCTGCACACTGCTGTTGGGGACTGGCTTTTGGTCCTGGGCCAGCCCCCAGATTGTCTCCCTGGTGCGAAGCTGCTCTGACCTTCACGAGGTGCTTCTCGGGAAGGGTGCAGTGGTCATCTGCTGAGGATACAGCATCACGCGGGGAGCAGGGAGCTTTAATCCAACACCCGGTCCTGTGCGGCCAATTCCTCCCTTGATAACGTGCCAGCCCGATTCCTAGTGATGCTTCCAGCCCCTGCTCCTTCCTTCCTTTTAAAATCCCCCTCATCAAAAGGCTGTGATCGTTTCTGGGATAAAGGGATTTGGTCCTTTGAGTTCTGGCAAGATACAACAGCCAGCGCTGTATTCCCATGTGTCTCCTCTGCTGTGGGAGCTACTGATGCCAGGGATGCGCTGGGATGAGCTGCTCAGAATGGGCTTGGGGAAGTCATTGGCTTGAATCACAGCCTGGGGTGCCTGAGGGGTACTCTGGGGTGGTTTGGCCTGTTCCCTATGGGGTTGTGTGTGGATTCTGTGCACTGGATGTGGGTTGGATCCATATGGAGCAGCAGTGGTCCCTGCTCCGCGCTGCCTGCAGAGACTGAGCCGTGCCCAGAGGATGCTGCTGGCGGTGGTGTTTTCTCCCCAGATCAGGAGGAAATTGCCTCATGTCATTTTGAAGTGCTGTATTTTGTGAGCCCATCACCCTTAATCTCGGATTTTGCTGTAATTTCCTTCCATTTGGTTTGCTATCAAGTTGCCACAATAGCGTTTTATGGCCACTTAGCTCAGGGCAGCATCACACGTGATCTTAATTAGAAGTGGATTAAGAGCAACGGGGAACATGCGGCCATGGAATATTTCACAGTTTCCCATGTAGCATCGGCTCAGCAGATTTGGAAGAGGAAAAGCCTGGGGTTTATTTTAAGGGAGGGGGGGAAGATGCTGAAAGCATCAGCTGCCTGCGAGCAGGGCTCTGCTTGTTAGCGCTCTGCTCCACGGAACGTTTCACTCCTTAAATGTCCCTATGGAGAGGTGAGGATGCGCAGGACCTCAGTGTGCTGTCCCCAGTGACAAGGGCAGCCACTGCCCTGCTCTGCTGTGGGAAAAGGGAAGCATCCTGCTGCATCCTGCTCCCATCAGCAGGGATTAGAGGTGCTGGATAAAACGCAGGCTGTGCGTGCGATGTCCATCTCAAAGACCACTGGGGCTGAAGGGATGGATGGAGACTGGAAAGGGGGCCTTGTCCAGGGTCTCCATGCACAGCAAGGCTGGGAATGCAGCTCATCCCTCCCGGGCCCTGCCGTGCCTTGGGCTCGGTGCTCCATCCCATGTGTGCGCACACGCGTGTGCACATGTGTGTGCTGCTCTCCCGGAGGAAGGGGGGAAATGAGGGCTTCAAGATGGGTGGATGTGGAAGGGGGAGGTTGGGCTGAGCTGGAGGAGGGTGAGCAGAGGTTTGTGGGTAGTGTAAAGCTGTCACTGTGATTTAGGGCCGGCTGGTTAAACTGGTTTATGCTCCCAGACAGTAAGTCGTAAGCAATATAAGGTTTTCTGTGAAGAGCTGATCTGCCCTCGTCATGCTTTATGCTGTCTTTCCCAGAGAGATCTCTCCTCTTTACAACCCCATGGTGTTATCACAGGGAGAAAACCGGGTTCTGGCTACTGGAGAAAGTGGACACGGAGCCCCAGAGATGCGTCCGTGCTGGGATACTCGGCTCCCTCAACCTGACCCTCTGCTTCCAGAGCATGAGAGGCAGTTACCCTCTGTTGGAGCTGGGCTGCGTTTACCTGCAGCCATTGCGTGATCACCTTAAATCAGGTTTCCCTCCCCGCTCTTGCCTTGGAGTTGTTGCTGTTTTCTGAAAGCAAATGCTGCTCCCGTTCACCTTTGATATTTTCCACAGCCGTGGATTTAGGAGGAATGGTTTCATTTATGCTGCCAGTGCCGTGTCAGCGGGAGGGTCTTGGTGCTGTGCAAAGGGTTTCTTCAGGCACTGGAGTGTGGTTGCAGGCGAAATCCTCTGCCCTGGTTCTTCTAGAGGGGCCCCTCTGAAATTAGATGGGAAAATGACACTCTCTGAAGCTATTTCCAGGTGTAATTTCCATCTCTTTCCCTGATAATTAAATATTTTTAGGTCATCCCGTTTCTCCGCCCTATTTGCAGACCTGGCCTGGATGCCTTTGTAATTAGACATGTCCCTGGGCAGGAGGATGAGCGCGGGAGGTGCTGGCTCTGCTCCTGCAGCCCTGGCTCCTTTATTCAAGCACTTGCATGTCCTTGGGGCTCTTTGCTGAGGGATGGAGCAGCGCCTCGGGCAGCACCAATGGCTTTGCTGCTGAAGGGTCAGCGCTCTGATTACGCGCATTTAAACCATTTTAAGCTGCATTTTGTTTTGAGGTGGATCCTTACTAAAATGAGGGGGAAATGGTGTTTGCACGCCTCACCCTGCCACAACAAGGCCCTTAATGAAGTAGGTTCCATCACAGTTTAAAGCTGCAACTTCGCACATGATGAAAGGGTGATATTGTTCCTCTGAAACAGCAAAGATTAAAGTGGCACAGGGAAGGAAAGCAGAGGTGTTTGGATGTTACCGTGGTTCTTAGGAACACGATGATACCAACCTTCCCTTTGTGGGGAAAGCTGAGGTTAAACCACCGATTCCTGGGGGGGTGCATGTGCCCCCATCACCACAGCCAAATGCATCCTTTTTGGTGGTAAAAGCAGAAACCTTCAGGAAGAATGAATTTGAACATCGGGATGCTCTTATCCCATTGGGGTGGGCACCTGCCCGCAGGCTGGGGTCTGTTCATTATGGGGGGGTGTGTGGAATGTGAGCCACAAAACCCCATCTCTTTGTGCGGGAACCCCCCGGGGGGAGGATTTAGCCCTTAAAATGTGTTATCTTAATCCAGAACAAACTCGGGAGCAGGAAAGGTCAGCGCCTTCCTTCCCAGCCCGGCGGGGATGCGCTGCTGGCTGCTGCTCTGAGCATGAGCCCCTGCTTCTATGGGCTCAAGTTTCAGAGCAGAAGAAAACCAATACAGTTCCTCCAGGTGTATCCGTCCCGATCCTATCTGGCATCTTTCACCCCCAAATTATACCCTAAGTCCTCAGTGAACAAAGTCGGCCAGAAAGGTGCTGGAGGGCTCAGCCAGGATGGGCAGGGGGGAGCTTCCTGCTGGGTTTAATCCCTCTGTCTCCCTTGTTTGCTGATGTTTGTTGCCCAGTTCTGCTCGCTGTTTGCCAGCCTTTGGAGCCTAAGGCTGGGCAGAACCTGTCCTGGTCATCTCTAGGTGGTTCTGGTCGTTAAACCAAGCCCATGACACTTGGCCGGTGCAGAGTTTAACAATTCCCTCAGTAGGCTCCAGAGTCATCGCTCTGTTGCGGTTCCCCAAGCCTGTCCTCACAGGGAGCCCAATGAACTGGTGGCATTAAGGACAGCCTGTGCACAAACCGAGCCTGATGGGTCACAGACCCCCTCTGCCTCCCAAACACCCTCCCAGCTCCTTCCCTCCTCTTCCCATTGAGCTGCTGCTGCGGGCATGGCTTGAGCAGACCTGCCCGAGCAAGCCTGGCTCAGCGTGGGCACAGGGAACGCCCCCCCTCTGCCTTCGTGGTTGGGACTTGCCCCTCCCGGGATGCTCATCATGAGCTGTGGGCTGCCGGGGGCTGTGGCTGTGCCTGGGCAGGCCTCTGTGCCGAGACACCTCTGGTTTCACCACCGCTCCCTCCCAGCGCTCTGCCATGGGGGCCCTGAACAGCCTGTGCTGAGAAGCAGTGATTGCGGGGGGGGGGTGGTGGTGTGTGTAGCATCTGACACAGTGGTGCTCGTGGCTTTGATTGAATTTCTTTCAGTGCCTCCCACGGTGTCACACAGGGGTGGTGAAGCCCTTTGGCATGGCCCCAGATGCCCTTTGCAGCAGTGAAGATGCTCGGCAGTAGAGGATGTTGTGGAAGAAGTGGTTGTGGGGTTTGCTGCCTGGGTGTGGGGTAGCCGGTGATGGCCCCAATGGGGAGGGTGATGGGGGTCTGGGCCTGGTGGGAGGCTTTGTGCCACTGCCATGTGCCAGTGCTGGGGTCCACATACAAATATAGCAAGTTATGCACCCGCCGGACCCACGCTGCATCGCCGGGAAATTCCAGGGATCCGCTGCGGCCCGGGCAGGAGGCGTTAATGGCCGGGATCTGTAATCAGTACCTGCAATTAGCCTCTGCTCCAGCTGGCCTCAAAGCTCCGCCATAAAACACAGTCCCACGCTGCCATTCCTCATTCCCACCCGTCCCTGTCACGCCAGCTCGACCCCTCTCAGCTCCGGTTGTACCAGCTGGGATGTGCCTGCCCGGCCGGGATCAACTCAGCACCAGCCCCAATGGGTCATAGAATCAGCTCGGTTGGAAAAGGCCCTTAAGATCATCAAGTTCAATCATTACACCAGCACTGCCAAGACCACCACTAACCCTTGTCACTGACTGCTCAGGGCTGGTGTGAGTGAGGATGGATGGAGGATGCAGTGGGGGGTTCAGGGCTGTGTACTGGTCTGGCTGGTCCTTGCCAGTGGGGCTGGAAGTTGGGAGATACCAAACTTGCCAATGGCTTGTGGCTGTTGCAGGGAAAAAGGAGAAGAGCAGCTGGGTGGTTGTCAGCTTCCTGCTCCTCCTGGTCTTGATACCTCCACCTCCCCTTCTGCTTGATGCTCACTTGTGGTAATGCCACATTGCTGGTGACATTAAACGTATTAATATGGGGTTTAAATAGCCTGGGGAGGCCAGTACCAGGCAGCATGGGACCAGATGTTGATCCTAGATTAGTGACTGCTGGGGCTAAACCAATGGCTGCTCCTCAGGACCCCGAGAGCAGCATCTGAGTGCGTGTCCAGTGCTGCCTGGTGGGTGCTGGGAGGAGGACTCATGGATGCTCCGGTCCACAGCACCGTGCAGCGGGGCCCAATGGCTTTGGGTGCTTTTCAGAGCAGTGAAATGCTGGAATCTACCCCAGAAGCTCCTGGTTCAGCTGCAGCACCTGGGGAGGTGATTTGGCATCTCATGGTCCACAGCTTTGGTTTTGCTCTGCTGAAGGAGAGAGGTTCTGCCCGACTCCTTGAGTTGTTTGACTAAAGGGAAGCACTGAAATTCCACCCCCCCACCCCCCCTTGTTTTCCCTGTCTCCCTTTTGGAGGGGGGAGACAATTGTTTCCTCCTTTCACAGGCAGGTTTTCCCTCTTCAAAAGGCACCATGCGGTCAAATTGGGAGCCCCCCCCCCCCCCCGCTCTTGGGGAAGTGTCAATGGTCCTGAACCCCGAAAGCCGAGGGGTGCACTGGGGACTGGAGTGGGGGAAGCACAGCAGTGGTGCGGGATGTGATGGCTTCCCGCGCTGTCTGGGGTGATGCCGGTCAGGGGGGTACTCGGCTCAGCCTCATCCCACTACCGTGTGCCTGCAACGACGGGATCTCTGGGGAGCAGCTCCTGGAGGGGGTCGGTGCCGCTGCGGCCCCCCCGTCCCCAAGCGGGGAGACCCGGCTTGGGGCCCCAAAACCAGCTTCTTGGGGGGCTCCGGTGCTCCCGTTGTAGGCTTCCTCTTCCCTCCCGGAGCTCCCCCGCTGTTGCTGCGGGGGGGCGGTCCCCCCCCCCCGCTCCCTTCCCCTCCATTTCCATCTCAATACCCGGCACCTCCGGCGGCTTTTGCGCTCGGGTTTGGGCCAAGGCGGGGCCGGACTCGCGGGTGAGGGGCTCGCACCACCCGGCGGCTTTAACCTGTTCATCGGGGGGGGTGCGCAGTTGGGCGGGGGCTGCGGGCGAGTCCTGCCCTGCCCGCAGCTCTGCCCGCCCTGCCCGCACCCAGCCGGGCGAGCGGGAGGCAGCAGCAGCGCCGAGGGGACGCAGCCGGATCCAAAATGCTTCTAGGTGAGTGAAGCGCAACTTCCCCCACCCCGCGGAGCAGCTGGGGGGGAGCGGGGTCCCTCCTGGGCCGGGGGAAGCGCGGTGTGTCGGGGCGGGGGTCCGGACGCTCGCCTTGCGCGTGTCCCGGGCATAGGATGCTCCGGAGCCCGTCCGAGCGCTCCTGTGGGCAGCGGCTTCCACTGAGTTACTTGAGCTTGGGAAAACGGCAATAAATCTACTGCGCGAGTTGTGCTTTAAGGGAGAAAATACATCTGGTTGTTTCTTATCTCCGGGGTAGATCGGCTGAGGTTATGGGGGGTGTGTGTGGGGGGTTTTTCATCCCGTTGCAATTTTGACCACAGACTTAGTGAAAAATTGAGGTGGGTTCTTTACTGCTGGGGAAGAGCTCCAGGAACGCGTGGGGCTGGGGGAGCCCGGGCTCGGGGCGAGGGGCTGAGCAGCACCCAACACAAACCGTGATTCACCCGCGGGGTCCCCATCCCGCTCCCATCGGGGCTCCCCACACCAAACCACCCTCGTGAGGTTTTCTCCTTCCTAAGCAAACTGGGTCGCTGCCGTTCCCTGCCCGAAAACCCGTTTAAAGAGCTGGCTCTTTATTTGCATCAACAAAATGGTCCCCCCAGCCCCGGCACACACGCAGCCCGTTCCTCGGCTGCAGCCTGCACATCCTGATGACTTGCTGGGCTCAAGCTGAGTTTGAATCACTGCATCGCATTGATTTTTCCCAGGGCTGCAAAAAGAGGCAGCAAAAGGTCGTGGGCTGGCAGGGCTTCGCTCTTTGTTCGGGTGTCAGCTCCAGTTCGTGTTCCTGCTGCACCCGTGATGAGAATGCTTGGATGGTTTTGGGGTGGAGTATGGGGCCGGCAGCGCCTTTGTGGAGGAAAGCGGGTGTTGGGGGGGGGTTTGGGGGTGCTGTCGGTGCCTCGCTGCCGCGGGCTCGGTGAGCTGTGGCTGCAGACGGAGCGTGGTGCTGCGTTAGGACCCGTTCCATGCACAGAGCCAGGGCTGGGCATTTCGGTGGGTTTATTCGTGGTGTGGTGAGTCCCTGCGGGCAGCGGTGCTGGTCCTCTCCATGCATGTACATGTGCGTGTGGTGTGCACGTACGTGTGAGCACGTGCGTGTCTGCATGCTTCCAGGCACCGGAGGTAAAACGAGTGCCCTCTCACTGGTGTGTACTGGTCGGTACGGGGCTGGCACTGCGGATGGGGCTCCTCCAGGGTGCCCGCTCTGCCCTTCCTTCCCCTCGGCTGGCTCCCGGGATCGCTTGGATTTTCCTAATAGTCTGAGACACAACCTTTGCTCCGCGAGGTTCCTTTCCCTGTACCTCTGGAGCGTGTGGAACATCTCTGGAGCATGGAACATCTCAGCTCGGGATGTTTATCTGGGATACTTGTCAGGCAAAGCAGGTTTAAAACAAAAGACCCCGAGGACCAGCAACAAAAATAACCCCAACCCAAACTTGCTTTTAGCTTTGTGGTCTCAAATATGTATGAAATGTTGCAAAGCCACTCAAGCTTCAGTTCTGAACCAGGCTTTCGCTGGCGCCCTGGGTAGAGAAACGTGGTGGTTGGAAGGTGTTTGTGCTGTGGCTGCTCCCTATGAGTGTTCTGCATCCTCTCCCCACTGTGATTTAAACACCCCTTAAGAACCAAGTCGGAACCCAGAGCCCCGCGGCTCCGCTCGGTGCTGCAGCGCAGGCTGGGACCGTGCCTGGGCCCTGGTGCTGCTCTGGGTTTGCTCCTGTTAACTGGCTGCTTAAGGAGGCTCCGTGTCCTCTCTGCAGCTGTGGGGTGAATGGGGAAGGGAGTCTGTCCCCACTCAAACAGGGTTCGGTTTGGGGCTCCTCCATCGGGTGGTGGGACTGGGGTTGCTCTGGGTGGGTTTCCCTGTATGTGCAGCACTGGTTTTATTGCCAGGGGCTCACACCAAGGCATGGCCTGGGGAGAACATCAGTCTCCTGGTTTCAACCCTGAGCTGGCCCAGCGGGGGCTCTGAGCTACTCCGACAGCCTCAGCCTCCCCTTCAGAGTATTTTTAGACCAAGCTGTCATCTAATCTTGACCTCCAGTATGATGTGGGTTAGAAAATATCACAGCACCGCGTTGAGTATCATTCACCATTTACTTTTTAGATGGTTTGTAATTATACCTCACCTGGAGTAACGAGCTGCGAACGGGGCTTTAAGCAAACCTGGACTTGGCTGAAGCTTCTGCTGCTGGCACCCGTGCTTTAACGGTCCCTTCCAGCACCCGCCTCATGCCCCAGGGCCCTGATGACCACAGGGGCTGGGCATGCAGCACATGGGTTTTTCCCTTTTCTAGCAGGATGGCAGCAGGAGTGGGCTGCGGTGCTCCCTCCGCTCTGAAGTGATGCTATTGGCATGGCCCAGGTGGGAGTAGCGGAACTGAGAACGAAATACCAGCGATAGAAATAAAAACCTAATTACAACATAATGACAGATGTGTTGCCATCGTCCCGGCCCTGGCAGGACCAGCCTGGGCCAGGGCAGGGGCGTCTGTGCACATCTGAGCCGACAGCACAAACGTGATGGATGCTGAGCTCCCAGAAAACAGTGCTAGGAGCAGGGGGAGGCAAAGGGACTTTGCCCTTTGGAGAACCTTTGGCGTGAGCCTGTAAATGGAATGGGGTTTGAAATTCCCCTTGGACCCCCAGCACTTACAGCCCTGAAGTCAGAGCCAGTGCGACCCTTGCAAGTGGGGTGATACCCTTTGCACCCCCTGAACTTCAGGTGCTTCAATAATCATTCGTTTTCACTGCTCACAGTGAAAACTGTGTTGGCTTCAAGAGGCTGCCAGAGACAGGAGCCCCTTCCTTTGTTCCCAATTGGTTATTTCACCGGAATGGTGGGAAAGCATCAATGGGAGTTATCGGGATTTTCCCTTTTCATTTCTGTCGCTCACTCCCTGGCCAGAATGAAGTGGACTCGCCCGTAATTGTTCTGATTTGAACGATGCCCTGGATGAAGACTGAACTATGACTCTATGATTCTAACTCTCCTGGTTCTGGTCTCCCCCCTGTGCTTCCCATCCTTCAGGAGCACCCTGACCTGTCCCCCCCCCACCCCAGAGGAGGTGGTGATGGTGGGGAGGGCAGGGCTTTGGGGGAGCAGAGCCCGGATCAGGGTTCAATACTCGCTGCCTCCTTCCTGCTCCTGCCCCAGGTCCGGATGAGCCCAGCTCCCTTCCTAGTTCCTTGGTACCAGTTCCAGCAGGATGCAGGGGATGCTGAAGGGTGGGGGCTGGACGGCGGCTCATTGCTAAATGCTGATTTTTCAGATGGGGAGACTTGGGAATTAAGATCCAAGGATGCTTATGGACATGGTGAGGAAAAGAGGCTGATTAGAGCAAGACCTCCACGCAGGTTTGGCCTTTAGACATGCTTTAGTACGTTGGTTGTGCAGGGTTATGGCTTGGGGCAGCTCCTGGGGTGCTGGATGCAGCCAAGGTGCCTTTTGAGGACCGGGGTCAGTGGGGAGGGAGGGAAATCTCCTTGCCTTCTGCTCTTGCTCCTTGACAAAACCGCTTTGCTGCCTTGTGGGGGGCAAACGGCCGCTGTCTCGAAGAGCATCAGCCCAGAGCCGGCATCGCTGGGGGGGTGGAGCGAAATGAGCACTGGTCCCCCCTCCTGGCCAGGGCGCCCTGTTTGTAGCCATGCCCCGGAGTTTGCCGATGCCGTGTGAGTTGATTTCAGGGCTGCTCCCCGCCAGCTCGTGTCACGCAGCAGAAGGCTGTGACAAGGGGAGGGAGGAGGGAGGCAGAGTCCTGCAAGCTGGTAGTGACGGGGGGGTTCCTTCCCCAGCAGCACACCCCCCCCCCCCCAGACCAGAGCCCCTGTGCAGCGCTGACCCTGTGTGATGGGTGGCAGGAGGGTGGGTGCTGTGAGGGGATGGGGCTCATTGGGGTTTGCAGCTCCGGAGCACCAGGAACTGCTCTTCCCTGCTGGAAAAGCGTGGTCATTCCCCACAGACTGAGATGGCTCAAAGCAGAGAAGGCAACCGAAATCCCATAAATGTGTTTGGACTCAGGGCTTTAATACCGTTGGGATAACGCGGCTGGGATTTCAGTCAGCTTCTCGTAGGCGCAATGACAACCCCTGGGGAATGCGGCCGTGGGGCTGGAGCACTGAGGGGGGGGGTACCAGGATCCTTCCCTTTGGCAGCGCCGTTGGTTGCTCCGTGCCCCGGGTTTGGCTCGAACGGAAAGTGTGGCTCATGGCAGCAGCCGCGCTGATGATGAATGCACTCGTGCAGTCGGGCACCTGCCCGCCCGCCTGTCACCGCGGGGATGGAGCCAACCCAGGCTCTGCTGCCTGGGGGTCAACAGCAGCGTTCCCGGGTCGGTTCCTCTGGGAATGACGGCCCGCATCCTACGGGGATGTGAGGGCAGGGGTGCTCGGCAGGGGCGTCCTGCAAACGCTGCCCCACATCCCTGTTAAAGCTGGAGGCTCCCAGTAGAAAGGTGGCTGGTGGGAGCCCCGGAGCTGGGTGAGGAGCTGGGTGCTGCTGTGGTTGATTTACCAGCTGGGATCTTCGGTTCCTGCCTGGTCCCTGTTGCTTCTTTTGTTTCCCTGCTGTGGATTTTCCCTGCCTGGCTCCCTTTGGCTCCTGATAACAAGTGTCTGCGCTTGTACCTGGTGTGGTGAAGCAGAGGGGAATGTGGGCAGGGAGTGCTTTGGCCAAATCCACCTGTTTTCCAGGACTTGGATGGGGGTTCTTGGTGCTCCCCAGCCCTCTGCTCTGGGTTTGGGTGCCTCTCCCGGCTATGCTGCTCCGGATGCTGGGAAACAGGGGATGAGGCAGCCTCCAGCCTGAAAACTCATTAAAAAGCCTAAGTCCCCTTTTCTCGCCTGCATTAGCACAAGAATAAATAGTGCATATTTTCAGCCCTGGGAGCCCGGTCTCTGGTTTCACCCAGCTCCTGTTAGCATTAACCCTGGGCTGAGGTGCCGGGCAGGAATGTCCTGAGCTCAGGAAGAGCCTCGGGACATGCGGGGGAGCCTAAAGAGAGGAATTCACTTGGGGGCCCCATCCCCTCCCTGGTGCTGAGCCAGCCTGAGCCAGGTACAATGAAGCCCCTAATCCTGGCTCTTACCGTGGGGCCGCAGCTCTGCAGCGGGAGCATCCCCCAGCGCCGGACACTGTGTCCAGGCTGGGGACCGGGGGGGGTCCCCATCCTGCGGGATTCCGGTGTCCTCAGGAGCTTTGTTTGGGGGAAACAGAGGTGGCATAGTTGAGGGGCTCTAAATTTCACTGCGTTTAGCACTAAAAGGAGGTTTGTTTGGCAAGAAAGGAGCTGCAATGCTCAGTGGGGAGCCCCAGTGTGAGGGGGCTCACAGCTCTGGACCAGCAGTGCTGTTAAATGGGGTTTGAGTGGGTGCTGGGTCCATGTACCACCGTGGTGATCCACACGGGCTCGAACCTGGATTTTGCCAAAGCCCATCACCGGTGGCCAGTGCCGGGACCTGCATTTCTGGTCCCGGCTCTGCCCAAACCCTGAGGCACCCATCCTGGCTGATGCAAACGCTATTGCGGCTCATCCTACTGCGGGTACCGGGGGGGTCCCTGGGGGACCACGACCCGGGCACCCATCACCTCTGCCCTCCTTGGCTCCCAAGGGATGGTGTCCCAGCAGTGGGGCACGCACAGGGCGCATCCTCCCCAGGTCACCGCGTCCACCGCATCCCCAGGGCCAAGCCACGGCCACGCCGCGCGGCCTTCCCCATCCCCGGCCACCGCTAGTGGCCACTGCCGCCGTGGGCTGCGGGAGCATCCGCGGAGCCAAACAGTCCCCGCAGCAAGATGGCAGCTCCCGTGCGCCCGTGAGCGCGGCGGCCGCCGGGGCTTTGTTCCGCAGCCGGGATGCGCGGCTGCTCCCTCGGTCCGGATGCCTTTCGGATGCTCTATTGTCGCGTTGGCTTCGCGCTGTTGGGTCAGGGCTGCGCTTTGGGATTAGATTTGATTTTGGGTTTTCCTATTTAAGAACCCCAAATCTGGGAAGTTTGCGAGCCCCCCCCCTCACCCCAAAGCTTATGGCAGCCTTTACATGGTACGTATGCAGGGGGAGGGCTGGGTGCGCGGGGCTGGGTGCCGGGGTCGCGCGTTAGGTGAGGGCTGATGAGGGCTCGTTCTCCTGCAAGTGAATCCTGATCCTGCCCAAACTTCCCCGCGGACAGTGCTGTGCCCTGCGGCGGGACCAGCGGGATGGGGGGGACCTGGTGCCACCTCCTCCTGCACTGCTGCGCTGCCGCTTCTCCCCGTGGCCAGCAGCAGCCCGGGAGCGATGTGCACGGTGCAGTGAAGGAGCCGGCGCTGGTGCCGATGCGCAGAGGGTGCTGTGGGCAGTGATGCTCCATCCGCAGCTCTCCCCACTCTGTGCTGTTTGGGGTTTTTCCTTCCCAAGGTAGCAGGTTTTGCTGGAAGCAGCGCTGCGGTAGGTAGGGACAGGTTTGGGAGTAAATGGGGTCTGTAACAGGGAAGGAATGGAGGAAACAGCCCCCCTGGGCCGTGCAAGGGGACATTGAGCTCAACGCCTGCCCCATGCAGGGATCAGGGTAGTGGGTCTGGGGCAGGTTGGGCTCATGAAGCAAGAGCGAGGCTGTGCCTGCAGCTCACTCCTGCTCGGGGGGTGAGCCCCAAAGCTCTCGGGGCACAGCAGGAGCACTGCTGCCATCCCAGCCCTGCAGAGCCCATGTCCCTGGGGAGCGTCTGATGGGTGCTGGCAAGTGCAGAGGAAACATTAGGCAGGACAGGGCTGGCCTTTGGCTCTCATTGGCAAGTCCATTGCAGCTCCCCAATTAACGTGCTTCTGAGGGCACGCTGCTCTGGCCGGTGCTCAGCAGCTCCGTATGGACAAGGAGGTGGATGCAGCTTTGTGGGGAGCTGCGGGAATCGTTCCCTGGGTGCTCCCGGCTGCACTGTGCCGAGGCGTGGGACCTGGCTCTGGGGAGCAAACCAACCCATGTTAAATAGACCGAGAGCAGGATGCAGAGGGAGCCCATGCGGAAGGAAACCCCCAGCAGGGCCGTGTCCTGGGGGTTCTCTCTGCTTCCTCCGAAGCTTTTGTTGCTGATGTGGTTAGAACTGAGGTTTGGGTTAGCAAAGCCCGACTGTGACCTGGGCTGGCTGCAGTGCCCAGGGTACCCCAAGGGGAGCCCCTGCTCCATGGGGATGGGTGTTGGCAGCTCTAACACCTCAATCAGGAGGGGGTTGCCCTTCCCGGGGGCTGTGGGAGCAGCTCCGGCTCTTGGGGCTTATTCTTGATGCAAACCCCAAGTTCTTCCTGGGTTTCTCAGCCATGGACTGACCCATGCTCTGCCCTCTGCTGCTGCTGAATGGCCTTGAGGCCTCCTTTTTCCCCTCCGCTTCAGTTCTCCCCCACTCTCTGCTGGGTCCCTCCTCTTCCTCTTCCCACCACTTTTATCAAGGTTCAGTTTTGCTTTTCAGTCCAGTTCATGGAGGAATGCAAGGACTGGACTGAGTGGGGCTCGAGTATAGGGAGGGATTTAAGCGGATACTTAAATACTCCAGCTGCCTGCTTTCAATATGTAAGTGCTTTCTGCCTCTGGGCTCCAGGAGGTGTTTGGAGCCCTGGCTGGAGTGGGTCCAGTGTATAAGAGCCAGGGCACTGACTGTGCAGAGCATGACCCTGCTGCCGCCAGATGTGACTTGGGCAATTTATGGGGTAGAGACAAGCAAGGGAGGAATGAGAACACACACGAGCACGTGTTTCTGCCGGCCTCCCAGTCACCCTCGTGCAGCTCCAGGGCTCTGGCAGCAGCGGGTGCTGCTCTCTGGGGGGCTGAACGCTTGTTTTGAGGTGTTTGGTCCAAAGCCGGCTTTAAACCTTCCCAGCATCAGCTGCAGCGCGGAGCTCAGGTGTGATGGGGAGCGTGGTCGGGTGTCCCTGTGGTCATGAAGAGCGTGCGCAGGCGCCAGTCCCGCCACTGACACCGTGAGCTCCCAGTGGCACCAGTGAGGCTGCCGATGGGACCCTGCTGCTGCGTGAGCAGCCAGGAATAAACGATGAGCGCAGGCTGAGGTTTGCAGGGCCCTAATCCCTTTCCCTTGTGTCTCTTTCGTCTCCAGTCGGACCAGGGGAGTTGTAATAGACCTTCTTACTAAAATTAAATGTAGAGGCTGCTCCTCCAAGGCACGTTTCGGTTCATCTGTGGTGTTTGATTTCCCAGCCACAGCAATATGGTGCCTCCAGGGAAAAAGCCGGCTGGGGAAACTTCCAATTCCAACAAAAAGTGTAAGCGCTATTTCAATGAGCACTGGAAGGAGGAATTTACCTGGCTGGAGTTTGACTATGAGAGGAAACTCATGTTTTGCATAGAGTGTCGGCAGGCGCTGGTGAAGAACAAGCACGGTAAAGCCGAGAACGCCTTTACCGTGGGCACGGACAACTTCCAGCGCCACGCGCTGCTGCGGCACGTCACCTCGGGCGCGCACCGCCAGGCGCTGGCGGTCAACAGGGAGCAGTTGGCTTTCGAGAGCCGCGTGCACCCGGAGCTGCGCTCGGTCCTCAAGGTGGAGGTGAACCCGGCGAAGGTGGCCGTGCTCACCACCGTCTACTGGATGGCGAAGGAGGACATCCCGGGGGAGAAGTGCTCCTCCCTGCTCGACTTGCAGAAGTTCAACCTGTGCCAGGCGCTGCTGGCCTCTGAGCACAGCGAGTTCTACCACCCCGGCAGCGCCAGGGAGATGCAGGTGTGTATGGCCGGGGCTCTGCACCCAGAGCAGCTTCCAGTGTCTGGAGAGGGGCTACAAGGGTGCAGAGAGGGACTGGGACCTTCATCAGGGACTGGAGTGACAGGACAAGGCGCGATGGGTTCGAACTGGAACAGGAGGGATTCAGGTTAGATATAAGGGAGAAGTTCTTCCCTGTGAGAGTGTCCAGGTGCTGGCACAGGATACACAGAGAAGTGACGAATGCTCCATCCCTGTCTGTGATTCTATGATTGTATATTTCATGCTGCTTCAGGCCAGACAGTGCTGTGTGGCCGCCTGCACCCACCGCACTCAGCAGCATGGGTTGGGTGCCCTGACTTTGCAGTGGGGTCACTGGATCCTCCTGGCGATGGGGCCCAGAAGGGATGGAAGTGGGAGCAGTGGCAGGAGGCCAGGCAGGAGCTGCGGTCCCTGGCTTGCAGGCACAGCAGGGGCCAGGGCCGTTGCCTGCTCAGGACCACTGACAGCCTCTGTGTCAGTGTTTGCTGATGGGCAGATCTCCATCCTGGTCCTTGCGCAGGTAAATGTGCCCCGTGACAGCAGGGCACATCCATGATAAGCTTGGGACCACAAACCAGGCTGTGCTCTAGTCCCATGGGGGAGCTGGGAGATGCTGCTCTTCTCCAGGAGTTGCAGTGGAGACTGAAAGTTCCTCCTCATTAAACATCAAGGGGGCACTTCCTCAGCATCCTTCCCTGTTCTGACAAACCAGAAGGTGATGGGCTCTATTGAAGGAGCTTGAGCCTCATGGTCACGGGTGTGTTTCAGGGAGTCCAGGAGCATCCTTTCCTCTCTGAGCCTGCCAGGCTGCTTGAAGGATGAAAGCTCAGGAGCTCAATTAGCACACGAGCACTGTGGGTTTGTCCTTTTTTGCCCTAAACTGAGTGATCACAAAGATCAAGTGGCTGCAGAGTTCAGAAAGGATTTTCTTAATTTCACAAATGGTTCATGCCTGTTCAAATCAAATTAATGTTTTAGTGAGTCTTGGCCATTTTCCAGCCCTTTTAGGTCTCTAAAGAACCATTTCTTGCTGCGGGTAGACAAAATCCACTAATTAGATTTCTCAGCCTGAAGTGCTACTCACAGCGTTCACACGCACCGAGGCAGTTTCCCCTTCAAACCGGGCTGTTTGCCTGCAATGGGGAAAACTGAGTAGGGAAGGAAAAGCTGCTGCAGTTTTCCTGCTGCTCCCACCCGTGCTGGGCTTGTAGAGCATGAATGTAACTGCTGAAGTTTGGATGGAGGTGGTCAGTGTCGGTGCTGCCCATGGGTTGTTCGGTGCTGCTGGAGCCATGGGGCTCAGGGCAGGGACCATCCAGCTCCCTGCAGCCGCTTTGGGGGCCATTAAGGACAGGAGCTTGGGTGCTACGCATCTCCCGCACGCTTCACAAGGCTCATTTGTGTTTCTCTTTCCCTCCTGCCCTGTGCATCTCCCTTAACGGGCTCAGGCAGCAATCGCCAAAGTCCTGCACAACGAGGACAGGCACCGGATCAAAGCCTCGCCATTCGTTGGGCTGGTGGTGGACGAGACTGTGGACGTCCTGGAGCAGCGCAGCCTCGCCGTGTTCACCACCACCGTGTCCCCCTGCAGCGGGCAGACCTCCGCCACCTTCCTGGGCAGCTTCGAGCTGCCTTCCGGGGGGGCCTCCACGGTGGCGGGCAAGGTGGCCGAGGTGATGCGCTCCTTCGGCATCCCCAGCATGAAGCTGACGTGGCTCCGCGCCGACAGCGCTTCGATGGTGGCCGAGCGGCTGAGCGGGGCGGGTGCCGCGCTCACCTCCCTCTGCCCGCTCCTCATGGAGATGCACTGCTTGTCCCATGGGAGCTCCCTGCTGCCGGCCGACAGCATCGGCAGCATCGAATACCTCCAGAAGTACGAGACCACTGTGGACGCTGTGTACAGGCTCTACTCCAGCTTCAGGGGGGAAAGCAATGGTCTGCAGGAGCTGCGGAGTGTCCTGGACCTCTGCGAGATAGACCTTGGGAGCCCCAGAGCCATCCACTGGACTTCTATATTCCCGGCTGTGGAAGCCATCGATTCCTCATGGCCCACGCTGGTGCTGCTGCTGGAGAGTGAGGCAGAGAGGTCACCCGTGGCCCACGGTCTCTGCGAAGAGCTCAAGAAGTTCCAGTTTGTGGCCTTCACCAAGATCCTTCTGGATGTCCTCCCCATCTTCCAGAAACTCAGGCGCTTCTTCCAGATCGAGGACTTTGACCTCTCCATCCTGAAGCGCATTGTCTCCGCCACGGCCACCACCCTGCAAGCCCAGAAGAGCACCAGCGGCCAGAACCTCCAGGAGTTCCTCAATGAGATGAATGAGCATCCACGGGATGACCGGGAGGGTGAAAGCCGCCTCTACTACAAGGGTGTCGAGCTGGCCAACTGCTCCAAGGTGCATCTGAAGCACTTTGAGCGCCTGAAGGAGAGCTACCTGGAGAGCGTACGGGGCAACCTGCTGGACAGGTTCCCCAGCAGCGTCCTGGAGGCCATCAGCTCCTTCTCGGCCATCTTCAACCCCAAGTGCTACCCGCAGTCTCTGGAGGACATTGGCGGCTATGGGGTCAGCGAGCTCAATTTCCTCCTGCAGGCTTACTCCCGGGTGGTGGTGAGTGAAAGAGCCCTGAGCGACTTCCCCCTCTTCAAGCGGATCGTCTTCAGCCTCAGCCAGCTCTCCTTCAAGGACCTCTGTGTCAAACTGGTCTACAGCAGCTCCGAGATGCACGAGCTCTTCCCGGACTTTGCCGTGCTCGCAGCCATCGCCCTGGCCCTGCCGCTGGGCTCGGTCCTGGCCGAGAAGATCAGCCGTGGCCGGGAGCTGCTGCAGCGCGGCCGGACACGCTGTGGCAAGGACGAGGGGCTCTCGGACCTCATGAAGATCGCCATCGACGGGCCGGCCAGCAGCGAGTTCGACTTCTCCTTGGCTGTTGAGTACTATGAAAGCACGAGGGAGCCCGGCTTCATAATGGCGCAGGTGAAGTGAGTGGAGCCGGGTACCGCGGGCGCCACCTCGATGCTGCTCTTCCCCGTCGCTGGATGGTGACCTGCTCCATGCTGGGAAGAGGACACGGGATCCTTTCTGTTGGTCCCACATCTCCCTCATCCCCCAAACATCGAGTCTGAAATCTTGGAGCCACCTGAAATCCCAAACTGCTGAGGTTTAGTTCTTCAAGGATTCGTTATCCTTTGCGTTTAGGGAGATGGAGGCAAACCTCTTGAGCTCAAATGTCACGTTGCCTTTGCACAATGACACCCAGCAGCTTAGTCTTAATCCTCTGCAGAACTATCTGGTTTTTGTTGGTTTGGAGCCTGGAGAATGATGCAGAAAAGGCAGCGCATCGTTCCAGCCTGGAATGCCTGGCGGTGCGTGTTGGCATTCCTCGCGCACAGCACAAAGTATTTTTAGCAGTGGCATCAAGTCATGATCATTTCAAGAGCAGGAGATGTAGAGAATGATCTTGTTATCACCGAGGAAGTAGTAACTTTCAAATGCATCACTGTGTATATATGTGTATGTGTGTGTATATATATATATATATAAATATATATATTAAAAAGGTCTATCTGAATTTTTCTAGTGCTGAAAGTGCAAAGATCTCTAAAAGGACTTTTTGCCATGTCAGAATAAATTACAAGCAGGGGTCCAAAAATAAACAGCAAATTCCTGGTCTTTCCGAAGTGCCATCAGGTGCCTGCGTTCCCTTTGCCCTCTGAGCAATCTAAAACCAAGAGTCTTTTAACATCTCCTTTGGGGTAAACCTGAGGCCTTTAGTTTGTGTTGTACCTTCTGATCGTTCCCTTCGCCCTGCAGTGGGCAGGAGCTGCTCTGCCGCTGGGGTCTGGTGCCGTGCGTGGTGTGTCTGGGTGTTGTTATGGGGCCTCTCTGGTTTTACCTGGGAGGGATGGATTCTGCAGCTCTGTTGGGGTGGGTAAGAAGGGTCTCTTCTCACTGGTTTCGATCTGCAGTAAAGCCACCACAGCAGCCTCAAGCATCACTTGGTTTAATCCAGAGCGCTGGGTCCTCCCGCGGGATTCAGGCCCTCTCCTTCCCTGGGTAAGTTCCCTGTCCTGCAGGCGCAGACCCATATCCAGCAGGATTTGACGCCGTTGTCCCTAACACTGACAGTCCCCATTGCCCTGGGGGGGGTTTGCTGTCTGTCTGACCCAGGGGTACCACGCTGTAGGACATCCATGTTGGATGGGGTGCCTGGGGGTGTCTCACAGGCTCCCGTGGGCACACTGTGCCTGTGATGGAGGTAGGGAAGGCTGAAGTTCTGTCCTCGGGGCTGGCAGCGGTGACCGCTGATGGCCCAGAGCCTGTGTCCTTCAACTGATCCATAGGGAGGAGATGCTGGTTTGATGGCAAGTGTGTTTGGGTGAGAGCTGCTGGCTCACCAGCATCCCTCGGTTGGGGTATGTGATTCTTGGCGTGCCCTTGCTTGGCAAGGTGGGTTTTGCTGCTTTCTGTCTTCGATGCATGGAAAGGGGGAGCCTGTGGCTGTCAAGAGCTGGAAATAGGATTTAGCAAGGTGATGCTCACACTGCCCTTATGTTCCCAGGGAGCATGGTCCTGCTGCAGCGGCTGCCTGGAGCCAATCCCCCGTGCTGGGGCAGCCGCAGCATCGCTGTCTCCAGGGCTGGCACATGGGTGCTGAGGTCCGGGTTGGGTTTGCTGGGTCTGGTTGCTCTGGAAATCCAGCACGGTGCAATCTGTTCATTACTGGTCCAGACCCTGCACAGCGCCGGTGCTGCTCCGGTGCTTTGGTGCAGCATTGGGAGCGGGTGTTGCTCCTCTCCTGATGGCAGCCTTTGGCATCAGGAGCTCGCACGTGTTTCCCAGAGAGTCACCTGGAAAGAGCTGGAGTGAATTCAGCCCATGCTTGGCCAGAGACAAAAGCTTTAATGCCCTGGGTAAGGAATGTGAGACGCCACCAAAATGCCCTGAGAACACCAACAGCCCGGGAGGGAGCCAGGCTGCTTCCATGGGAATACAGCGCTCCCGTCTCCATCTGTCCCGTGCAGACTCTGCACCAGATGCTCTTTGGAGGCAGCCGGCGTCTGCGGAGATGGGTCCTTGGCAGATGCTCGTGTTGGTACGAAAACCCAGTGCGTTGTCGCTGCCGCTTCTTGGAGGTTCACACATACGTGGTGCTGGAGCACAACAGTTGCTCTGATCTGCTCACAGGGAGCCTGGGAGACGATGCTGCAGGCGTGTGTGGGGGGCGAAGAGGGGGGGGGAGAGGCTGGGTACAGCAGCCAGGCACGGTGCTGGGTGGGCTGGGTTAAATGATGGACTGAAACACAGCTTTCGTTCCAAGGGACGACGCCGAGAGCCTGTACCAGCAGGATGGGAACTGGGCTGAGCTTCAGAGGGCTGGGAAGGGGCTGAGCTGGTGGCTGTGGCCTGAGCTGCAGGCAGCAGATGTGGCACCACAGTGGTGATGCTGTGTGGTTTGGGGGCTCAGGCCCCCTCCCTGTGGTCCATGAGGTGCTGGGAGCAGAGGGCTCCTGCACTCCCCTCTTTACGGCAGCCTTTCAACATGCACCACGGAGCCCCAAGAGCATCCTGTCCACAGAGGGATGGAAAAGGCAGCGCTGAGGATGGCCCCGTGCTGGTGCTGCGCATCGAGCATCTGGAGATGCCATTCACCAGCAAAGCCCACGCTGCCGGGGCCATGCCCGTCACCTTGGGTAAGGTCGTGTCATTCTATACAGACCTGGTGGCCCTGCCTCTGTCCCCAGAGCAAATCCCCTTAATTCAGCATCTAATTAATACCTAAAAATACGGCCCGCAGCTGCTGCCGGAATCTGCCCTGAAGCAAAGGTAAGGCAGGAGCCGCAGTGCTGCTGCCCTGTGACCTTGGGGAGGTGCCTCAAGAGCATCGTGTCCCGGCCAGTGCCTCAACGCACTGATGCTGTGGAGGCTTTCAGCCCTTTTCCTGTTCCCTGGATCTTGTTTACTCCAGTGGCAGAACCAGGAGGGAAAGGTCCTTCCTCCTCCGCAGGGTCCTGTCTGGGGTCTCTGAGCTCTCTCCTAATGGCTTATTTTACCCCTGGGCTGCAGGAGTATGTTTCATCTCCAGATCTGTGCTCAGGTTTGCACCAGAGATGTTGGTGTATCTCATCCTGACCGTGTCGGTGAGCAGTGTCTGCATGTGTCCCCCACCACTCCCAGCTCCTGAGAAGCAAAGCCCTTGGCTGTGGGGCAGCAGCCAGGATTTATTACTGGCATGGTGGCATCAGCGGAGCTACAAACCCCCTTTGCTCGGTCGCTGTTGATGGGATGGAGGCATTCACCCACTCTCTTGATCCTCCCAGTGATAAATGCAATATATATTATATATATACACATGTATTATATTATATACATGTTATATTACGTATATATTATATATATATGTATTTCAGAGGCCACTGCAGTCAGTGTAAGCTGTGCTGAGGAAGGCGGGGGGGGCACATCCCAACACTCCAGCCCAAGATACTTCCATTGCAGCCGCTGCTTGTGCCGGGTTGCGGCTGGAGCATCCCTGGGGCCAGAGCATCCCTGGGGCCAGAGCATCCCTGGGGCTGGCTCTGCCGCCTCGGGTGGGTTGGTGCAGAGATGCTGTTTCCCAGGCAGGTTGCTCGTGCGTCGCGCCCCAGTTCTGCTCCGGCTCCCTCCGCGCCGCTGCCGCTCTGCTTTTCTGTCTCTATTTGTAAGCAGTTTCACAGATTTCCCTCCTGGGCGACTCAGGAATTAACTCGATCAGCGCACGCCTCATGGAGCGCAATGGGATTTTTCCCTGGAGCGAGGCCTGACCCGGGGCCGCTCCGGAGCAGTGTGCGCTCTCCCAGAAGGAGGTCGGTGGTGCCCAGGGGCGAGCGCCCGCTGCTCACATCCAGGGTAGCTTCTGAACTTTGCATTTTGGACCTGGGGCTCTGCTCCTGCTCCAGCGCCTTGGAGTAAATCCCAGCAGGGAAGCAGCTCGGATGCACTGTGGAGCGGGGTCCTCATCCTGCACAGCCAGTGCGGGCCCGGATGGGCCCAGCACCACTGATTGTGGCTGAGCACTGACCCTCAAGGGACTGGCATTGCAATGGGCTGGGATGCTGCTGGGCTCCACCACTGTCCCTGAGGTGAAAGAGTACCCAGAAACCAGACAATACGGGTACTCGGAAGCACTGTTGCCCTTGTTGCGGTGGGCTGGAGGAGGCGTGAAGCTGTGCGAGGTGTGAACGAGCATTCCTGGCTCATGGCATTGTGAAATCTTCTCTTGTTTATTGTATTCTACTCTTTCAGTTGTGTGTTTTCATGTTCTCCCCTCTCAGAGCTGGGCACGGGCACGGTCCGGGCTCCCCACGGGCCAGAGGATGCTTTCCCGCAGTGGGATGGATAAGTCCAAGTGGGAAACCACTGCCCTTGGGTGCGGGGCGGGCTGAAGCACTGGGATGGGGAGCAGGCTGGGGACAGGTCCCCACTGTGTGGCCTCCCCTCCCTCCCAGGGGTGCACATCTCACCCTTTCACACACAAGTGGCTGCATTCCGCCTGGAACCGGGATGCTGATTCTGAGCCCAAAATACAGAACATGCCCAGGGCTGGGATCTCCCCTGCGGAGGGTCCGGAGCCTCATGTGCCTCCCTGCTTCACCACTGCTAACGCTGCTCTTTCCCCTCTGCCTGCCCAGGTCCCTCTGGACACAACAGCCCCCTCTTAGCGTCGTTGCCTATCCCCGGCCGTCCCCTCCATCCTCCCTTGGACATCAAGCACTTTCTGACCCTGAGGCTCAACGGGACATCACCGCTCAACCTCTTCCCCAACTTCAACACGGTGAGTCCCCCTGATGTAAAGCAGTTATAACCGTGGTCAATTCGAATCAATAGTAACGAGGGAGCCCTGGAGAGCAGTTTGTTAGCTGAAAATAACTAAAGAGAAGGAAAGAAAGAGAGAGGTGTATAAAGACACAGGGCCGGTGCTGTGTGGCTGCAGATGTGGGGTGAGCCTGGGTGCTGCGGGTCTTTTCCCACCACTATAACCTTGAACCACTGGACCCCGTGCTTGGGTTATGCCATTAAATGTGTCTCTGGTGATGTTCTGGTTGACATCTAAACCGACATGGATGTGGCCAAGGATGTACAACAGCATCTCGGGGGTGAAATGGTGTTTTCCTTGCTTGTGCCACTCTCCTGGCACTCTTCCTGATGGGAAGGATGGGATCCGCTCCAGGAGCCCCTCTCTTGCCTTGCTTTGGGTCCCTGTCCTGGTGTTTCTCTGCAGCAGTGGGGTGGATGTTTCTGGGTTTGGTAGATACTCCCTCCCTGCTCGTTTGCTGGTCTCTTGTAAATGGCTTTGGGATTAAACATGCTCAGAAGGTGCAAATTATCACTGAGATCTTCAAAGACGAGCACAGAAATTAAGTACAGGGTTCCCACTGCTGTTGAATGGGATTCAGACATCCAACTCCTTTAAGCTCCTGTGAAACCCCAGCTCTGGCCTGTCCCTCCCCTGTGCTAACAAGCAGAAACACAGGAGAGGAGGGGTTTTCTGATGCTATTAAGGTGATGCTCTTTGAGCGCTTTCCCCACTCACTGGAGTCAGCAGCTGAGTTGAACCAGACCCTGCTCTTTGTTCTCCAGGGCTCCCGCCTGCCCCTGGCACGTGTTCTCTAGGGCTGGGCTGCTCCAGAAACCCCATCCTTTGGAAAACGATCCTCTTGCACTGGCTGGGGCCGCACAGCCTCATTGTGGTGCTGCTGTGCTCGGTGGGGACTCAGGGATGAGGTGCTGGCGGTGTCTGGTTGGGTGATGTTACCTGGGTGAAGCCAGGCTGGTCCCCAGGGTGGGAGCTGCCCTTGGGGATGTGTCTGTGCTGGAGGGGCAGGAGCATCCCTGTGGCTCCTCGGTTCTCTGCTGATGCCAGGTCAGAAGCTCCATCGGGCAGCTGAGCCTCGGGGGTGATTTGGGAGGGGGCATCAGTCAGGGGATGTCACTGCTTGAGAGAGCTGCTGGATCTGAGTTGCTGTAAGAAGAAATCAGTGGGTTTGCCTTTGCTCAAACAGAGATGCCATGCAGGATTCAGTGGTGCCGTGCAGGATTCAGTGGTGCCGTGCAGTATTCAGTGATGCCATGCAGGATTCAGTGATGCCGTGCAGGATTCAGTGGCGCCGTGCAGGATTCAGTGGTGCCGTGCAGGATTCAGTGGTGCCGTGCGGGATTCAGTGATGCCGTGCGGGATTCAGTGGTGCCGTGAGGGATTCAGTGATGCTGTGCAGGATTCAGTGGTGCCGTGCAAGATTCAGTGATGCCGTGCAGGATTCAGTGATGCCGTGCAGGATTCAGTGGTGCCATGCAGGATTCAGTGGTGCCGTGCAGGATTCAGTGGTGCCGTGCGGGATTCAGTGGTGCCGTGCGGGATTCTGTGGTGCCGTGCAGGATTCAGTGATGCCGTGCAGGATTTGGCCCTACAGTGCAGGATTTGGCATTGCCCTGCAGAGCAGGAGCAGTTTGCGACTGCCCAGCGGAACACTTTGCACTTGGAGCAGGTCACAAGACTCTCATGAACTCAGCAGATGTTTTACTCTGCAGCAAATGAAACCTTTCCAAGCCGAGCTCTCCTGCCACTTAAAGCAACAACAGCAGGAAAACCAAACCCTACCGCAACACAGAAGGCTCATTTCATACTCAAGAGGTCCTTTGCAGCTCTTGGGATGTTGCAAAGATCCCAAGAGTGTTGCAGAGCCTCGACAGGAGGCACAATCTGAAGTGATGCTGCGTTTCTGACCTCAGTGCCAGCAGGGAGCTCAGTGCAGGGAGCTCTATTTATATCCATAAGAACATCCAGGGATAAATAAAGTAGTGTGAGTCAATGAGAATTGACCACAAAGCTGAGATCTTCCTTCTCCAAGTGTGCGGTGCCCAGAGCCTACCTCTGCTGTCGGGACAGATCTGTTGGAGAAGCCAGGAAGAGCTGGAACCGACCTGGCTGCGGCACAACCCTCACCTGCCTGCAGAGAGCTGGGGTCGGACACTGCAGTGAGTGCACAGTGTGAGGAGAAGCTGATGTGATGTTTGTGTTTCCACTGGGAGATAAGCACAGGGTGGCACCCGATCTTGGGATGCTCTTGGTGCTGTGTGCGGGATGGAGCCTGGTGGGATGCTCCCAGCGAAGCACCACGTGTGTGATGGGGCAGAGAGCGGCTGTGGCGAGGGGTTGTTCAAGCCCCCATGTGCTCCCAAAGGCTTTTGAGGACACGGAGCTTGTGCTTGCTTTGGGGTACCGGGAGCAGTGATGGTCACCGGCTGCACTTGGCTGGGATGCGTGGGGCTGGGGCGAGGAGCCAGCTTTCGGGCTGCACTGGGCAATGCAGCCCCTGGAGTTGCTCAGTCTGTGGCCTCGGTGCTGGTGGCTTCATTGGCAGGTTCAGACCAGGACAGTCCGCAGGAACCTTTGCATCCTCCCCTTCTTCTGCACCCTCCTCTGCTCAGGGGGCAGATGGGCTCCAGGACCCAACCAGGCTCTGGTCAGAGCCATTTCCCTTCTCTTTGGGTGGAAGAGGTGGGTGTTTCTCTTGAACCCAAGCACCCATGTCTGCCTGCAGCCGGGCAGCGCAGGGATGCTGCTTGCAGCACGTGTCAGTGGTTGTTGTCAGGGGTGAGGAGCAGCATCTTCACCATCTGTAGCTTCCTCCAGGTCTCCACTGAACCCCAAATGCCTCTTCATTTCTATGCCAGACAAGTGAGTAAAATTCCGTGGCAAAGAGGCGCTTCATTAATCACCGGCTTTTACCATTCTGCTCACTCCTGGAAAGGAATTTGGGGTCTCGATAATGGCTCCGTTGTCCAGGCATGTGCCTCGAAGACGGATGCACCTGTCTCAGCAGCGAAATAGCTTTGCAGAGAAACACGATCGCCTGAAAACCCGGGGCTCTGCTGACAGCAGCACTCAGATAAGATAATCTTCCTATGCCGCAGCATAGGGGAACAATAGTTGCATTGTAGATTATAGCCATGCTCAAACAAAGAGGTTATTCTTATTCCCCCACCCTCCCTTAATAACTGCATTTGGTTTGAAACAATCATGGCTTTTGGAGCAAGTTTGCTGCTGGGGCTGAGGAATGAGGCCGAGCCCTGGAGAGGGGCAGAAGCGCCAGGGGCCGTCAGCAGCTCATCAGCTCATCAGCCTGCACGCATCCGCCTCGCCTGCAGCCCCTGCATGGGGATGACACGGCTCGTGTCGGGTAACTGTGCTCATGCCCCATGGGGTACCAGGGCTGCGTCAGCCTCCCAGTTCCAATTGAGAGCAGGCAGGGTGTACCTGAGCGGGAGCAGGGCACGGTGCAGTGGGTGAGCAGCATCCGTGGCTGTGGGTATCTTGTCCCTCCTGCCCTGGCCCCTGCATGTGCAGTGTCCAGGGGCAAGGACCAGGCCCCTGCTCGTGCCTTCGGCTTTGCACAGGGATATTCAGCTCTTTGGTGATGGGCACATGGAGGGTTCTTGGGTGCTCACCTTGGTCACCTCTGCTCCCTCTTTCAGTGGTTTCTGCTCCTGCATTGGCAGCTCAAGGGCAGCAACTGAGGGCTCAAACAAGAACCGGCAATTTGCCACTGGTGACACCAGTGTCTGTGATGGGGGAGAGGGGATGGTTTAGAAAGGACACGCACAGGCTCCTCGGCAGCCCCAACGCTCCCTCCGAAGGGGAGCACTGCTGCTGTTAATGGCACAGGGCATCACCAGTTCACCATGTCGGGTTGGCCATCACCGCATGGCACCCATGCACCCTGTGCCCTCGCTCCCTTGCAGATGGACCCGGTGCAGAAGGCAGTGATCAGCCACACATTTGGAGTGCCCGCACCGCTCAAGAAGAAGCAGTTCATCTCCTGCAACATCTGCCACCTGCGCTTCAACTCTGCGGTAAGTGGTACCCGCAGGAGCATCCCACGGTGCGGGCACTGGGCAGGGAGCAGCTGACATCCTCATCCCGTGGGCCCAGGCGCTCCCCTCTTTGCCTCACTGGCTCTTTCTGTTCCGTGTCGTTTTGTTCCCTCCTGCCTCGGCCTCAGCGTTTGCGCTTAAGCTGCTTTATCAGCCCCTGCAAGTCATATCTGGTCCTTGGGAGCTGAATGCAACCCTTGGCTTCCCAGAGCTCTGCTGTGGCAGATGGTTTGGGGTTTGACTCCCAGGCATTTATTCAAGTAAATCAACCACCTTGCAGAGGGGAGGAAGGAAGCATCCATTGATCTCTGTGGTAATGAATTGAGCACAGCTGATTGTGTGTGGGAAAACTGATAAAGAGGTTTGAAAGGGAGCTCTCTGCTCAGAGCCAGCAGGAGAGGGATGGGGTTTGTAAGCAGTGGGGCTGGAACAGCAAAAGCCTCCTCTGCATGGGTAGTGGCTCAGAGCCCTTTGCCTAGGCTGGTCCTGCTTGTACTGCTGCAAACCCATCTGCTCCGATGAGCATGGCAACAGGTAGGATGGAGGCATGTCCCCCCAAGGACCCTCACACTCCACTTGGGTTCCTGCATGGTGCCAGTGACCCACTTCAGCTGCAGCCCCAACCCAGTATCTGCTGGAGGCTCATTGTGTTTGCTAATGAGGCCCCATGCACTTTCCCTTTCCCATGTACCCAGCATATCCCTGACACCATTCCCAGCCCTTGGAAAGCCATGGGGGGAGGGAAGGGATGCTTCTTCCCACCGCGCATGGGAAGCCTCAGCCGGCCCCTGAGGACGCCGTGCAAATTAATCCACGCTGCTCAGTGCTTCAGTGTTTTAATTCATCTTGAATTTCCATCCCCCAGATTGCTGAAGCGGGGCTGCGCCGGGGACAACGCTGCATTGTCCCCGGCTGCGGAGGATGCGAGTGTTTGGGTGATTTCCTTTTGTGCTCCTTTTTATCGGCTCGGCGCAGGCACAAACCCATCGACGTGTGCTTCATTATGCAGCCAAGGAGGCTGCGACTGCAAATCGCATGTCAGACACCCTTTGGGGTCCTATGGGAGACACGGCCCCCCCCCAGCCTACTTTCTTGGTTTATTTTTGCAGCCAGCAGTTCACTGGATGTGTCTGAAGGCATCGATTGTGCCTGAGAACCGCTTTTAGAAGCGGCTTGGCACATTTCACTGCATCCTTATCTCTGCTGCGCGATGCGGTGATGCCTCCGCAAAGTGATACCTCAGCCCCAGTGCTTGTGTGGCTTACAAGGGGGGGCAAACACCCCTGTGGATGTCACCAGGGGAGGTGGCAACGCCTCCCAGTGCCCTGTGCCCATCTGCATGTCCTGATGTGTCCATCTCCTCTCTCCCTCCCAGAACCAGGCAGAAGCCCACTACAAGGGCCACAAGCATGCGCGGAGGCTGAAAGCCATCGAGGCCATGAAGAACAAGCAGAAGGTGATGGGGGCTGCAGTGGCTGATTTGTCCCCCAGCCCCGAGGGCAGCGGGGAGCCCGGCAGCACGGGTACGTGGGCATCAGGTGCGGCACAAATGCCACTGCGAGCGTTGATGAAGGAGCTTTTGTGCTCCGCTGGCATCCCTGGCTTGGGGGCAGTTCATGGGGAAGGGGTGGAAAGTGCATCCCTGGAGCCCCAGCAGCTCATATGGCCCTGTGGGGGCTTCCCCCTGATTTGTGGGAGGTGTTTTGGATGCTGCGGGAGAGACCATTCCCTGCCCATGCCCTGATGAGGGCTCGCAGGTCCCCAGGGCAGGGATGGGGCTGGTGGGAGCCACATTCCCCCTGCACCCAGGGTCCTGTACTGAGCTCAGCTGTAAAAGCAGTAACAGGAGAGACCTTGGGAAGAGCCATCCTTGAGAGGGGTGAATGAGCAGATGGTGCCTGAGGCGGCCTGGGGAGGACAGAGATGCTCTCTGAAACCCAGAAATCCCATTGGGGCACAGAGAACTTTCCCTTCCTGCCCATAATCTCCCTTTTCCCTTTCCTTCCCCAGCCCAAGCCAATGGGCTGCAGGAGCCGGAGGCCGAGTGCAGCTCCCTGGGGCTGACACCCAGCACCGAGGAGTCACCATCGGAGCTGCCGGGCAGCGTCGCCCCATTGGGCTCCCCCCCGGCCTCGGAGCTGTCAGAGGCCACCTCGGACACCACGAGCGTGACGTCCCCGGGCGCCGAGGTGCAGGCAGCAGAATCAGGCAGCAGCAGCGGCAGCTCAGCCCCTGAGAGCGAGAAGGAGGGGAAGAAGAGCAAACAGCATCTGTACTGCCCCACGTGCAAGGTGACCGTCAACTCCCTGTCCCAGCTGGAGGCTCACAACACCGGTAAGGGCATCGCCCCTGTGCGGGGCACCCCAGCTCCATCCTGGCCCCCCATCACCACGCAGCCTTGCAGGGGAACAGCGAGCGTTAATGAATGTTGCTTCAATTAGCAAGGGTTAATGGAGGCGCTTGCAAAGAGAGGTGGTGGTGTTTCACCTGTGTGGTGGCTCATGGAATGAGTTGTAGCAAGGTCAAACACTCTCTTATTGTTCACGGCTCTTAATTAAAGGCATTTGCAGATACATTTAATCAAGTGATTGGGGGCTGCTTTATATTCCATTGCAGTCTGGCTTTAGGCTGATAGCAACCGGAGTGCCAGCGCAGCTTCCAGACCCAGGATAATCCAAAAGCAGTGCTTTGGGCTCATGGTTGGCTTGAGAAGCCCCTTGGGAATCTGAACACGCGTTAGAGCCCAGCAGCAAGTGATGGCTCCTGGGCTTACAGGGACCCCGGGGGGGCAGTGGTGGGAGGCGTCAACCCCCATGGGGTCTCTGATGCCAGCTCCCAGCTCCCCCCTTTCCCTGGAGGATGCTACACAAGGGGGGAGTACCTCAGTTGTAAAGGGAAGGGCCTCCTCTCCCCCTGTTCCCACAAAGTGAGGACCAGTTCCCATGCCCTCCCTGTGGACGGCAGCAGCACCGAGCACCAGGGTCAGCTCAGGACACGCCATGGCTTAGCTGCACAAGTAGCCCTTCTGCTTTGGTCAGCTCCCGTTACGAATTCAGGAGCTGATCTGGGGAAAAGAAGAACCAAAGAAGCAGTTTTCAGGGCTGAGCTGCTCCGCACCCATCACATGCACCGGGGCTCCTTGCTTAATGCCTTGAAGAATAGAATGAATTAGCGGAGGCTTCAATTACACAGCCCTTTGCTACACTCCCAGGACAGGGCGCCGTGTGGGGATTTCAGGTCCCTCCTTCCCCACTTCCCATCACCCCGCTGAGCTATTCCTGGCTCTGCGGCCTGATCCTCTCTGACCTTGGGCACAGCTCAGATGCTGCAGCACAGTGGGTGACAGCTCCAGACTGTGCTAACGCCCGGGGACAGGCGCCAGGCTCCAGCACACGCTTCACATAGCAGCTTCTCCGAAGGTCTGGCATTGGAGGGGGGGGCTCTGGGAAGCGCAGCGTCTCTGGGCTGCCTGCAGAGCGCAGCTGGCTATGGAGCCTGGCAGGGTTTGGGAATGGGCTGCTGCATCCTCGGCACGAGTCCAGGCTCCTCTGCCTGCAGGTGCTGCTGGGGACAGGTTGGTGGGGCCTGGGATCCTTTGGGATGGGGCAGCGCTGGGGGGTGGGTTGGTTGGAGGGCATCTATGGGGCACTCAGGTTTGTTTGCCAGGTCAGGGTTTGCTGAGCGTCCCCTCTGCCACCCAGGTGCCAAGCACAAGTCCATGCTGGAGGGTCACGGGGCCCAAATACGGCGAGGCCGAGGCAAGCTCCTCTCCCGGGCAGGGCACAAGTCCAAGCGGATTGGGAACAAGGGCAGCATCAACATCCAGAACAAGGCATTTCACTGCCAAGTGTGCGAGATCTACGTGAACTCAGAGACGCAGCTCAAACAGGTGAGGATGCCAGGCTCGGATGAGCCTTTCCCATGGGAATGGGGGGGTGCAGGGTGCCGACCCCAGGGCTCAGGGGTGGGTTCCTGACTGTCCCTTGCACGGTGATGGGCATTCCCCATGGGTCCCATGCAGTGCCGTGGGCCTGCCCTCATCCTGGCTCCGGATGATGCGGTTGTTTTCCTCTCCCAGCACATGAGCAGCCGGAGGCACAAAGACAGGCTGGCGGGGAAGCCGCCCAAGCCCAAGTACAGCCCCTATAACAAGCTGCAGAAGAACGCTGCCCTCGCAGTGAGTATTCTCAAGGTATCTGTCTCCCTGCAGTGACCTGCTTGGTTTGCTCTCTGAACCATCTGTTGCCATCGCTTGCAATAGGACACAGGGGCTGCTCTTCCTAAAGCCTCAGTTCCCATGATTGCATCGAAGCTGCTCCCCTTGGGGGGGGCGGGCTGTAGTGGTGAGAAAGGTGTTCAGGAAAAGGAAAGCTTGGGAATAGCTTGGGAATCCTCTGGCAGCAGCACTTGTGATTCTTCAGCCATTTCCTGGTTCCGGCTGGGCGCTGGCACAGCTCAGTTAAACCATGCCCGAGCGCTTGCAGAGATCCAGAGCTTAGCAGATGTCAGGGCACAAGGAAAACACTGATGCAGGGAAGAGCCCAGTATTTGCAAAGGGCAGGGCAGGTCTGAGCCAGCGGGATGGGGCTGGGGACCTTCGCAGGGTCATCTCGGGGGATGGATCCCTGTGTGCTCCGACCCAGCAGCAGCCGAGCCAAAGGGCTGGAGCTGCGCGATGGAGGGAACCACTGGGACAGGGGCTGCGTTCACTGCAGCGGCCGAGCGGGGAGCAGCGGTGGGCAGGGGCTGCCCGGGGGTGCCGGGGGCTCACGGGGTCTGCTCCCTCCCCGCAGTCCAAGCTGGCTCTGCAGAAGCACCTCACCAAGACGCTGGCAACGCGCTTCCTGCCGAGCCCGTTGGCCGCGGCCGCCGTCTGCGCCATGCCCGGGCCGCTGGCGCTGCGACCTGCGGCTGCCACCGCGCTCTTCCAAGCCCCGCTCCTCGGACCAGCCCTTTTCCGAACGCCGCCGGCCCACGTCCGCCCCACGCCGGGCCCCATCGTCTTCGCACCCTACTAAAGAGCCACCGCTGCGGGTCCGCTGCGGGTCCGTCGCTGCGCCGCGGGGCTGCCCCGGGAATGCCGCTCTTCCAGCTGGTGGGAAAACGTAGACGTAGACACCAACCCCGGCTTCTCCTTTGCTTCCAGCGGGCTCCTGCTGGAGCGGATGCCCCGGCAGAGCCCAGCCAGCCCCGCCGTGCGTCCCCTCCGCTCCCCTGCCCGTGCTGGCGCGCAACGGAGGAGCCCCTCGCAAGGCTGAGCACAGGAGAGGAGGGTGCCCGCGTCACCAGGGCCATTGCGTGGCCAAGGGGCTCACGGGCTTCTTGTTCATCCCCCTCCCAGTTGCCAGACTGGAAGAAGAGGAGCCGGCTGGTCCCTGGGGGAAGGAGCATCCCTCTGGCCGGCCCAGCAGGAAGGAAACTGCGAGGGGAGTCTCAGCCCGGCTCTTACTGGATGAAGCATCCCAGCACAAGTGGGAAGTTGGCAGTCCCTCCCTCGGGCCAGGCTAGCTGTGCCCTCACCAGCCCTGCACTTACCTGTGCTGGTTGGGGGGTTCTGTGATGCCCACCAGCCTCCTACACCCCAAACTCCACGTCCCACCAGCCAAAGAGCCATCGCTGTGGTGGGCACCGGCTCCACCGCCCGTATCTTCACTCCAAGAGCAATAGCTGAAGCCTGGGGCCGGCGCCTCATCCCTTGGAAAGCACATTGCCCGGCCCTGGGAAGCACAGAGCGTGTGCGGGTCCCAGGGAGGTGACCCTGTGCTCAGCACCAGCTCTTTGCCTCTGTCCCACCCGCGGGGGACAGCCCTGCCCCTACCTCCCGGGAGATGCTGTGAGGCTGAGTGAATGTCCCTAAAGCACTTTTGGTTCTCCAGTGAAAGGCAACGCTGCTGCCTTCCAACCCCATTCCCATTAGGAGCTTCCAGGGAGTTGCGGATGATTCCCAAAACCCAAGCTGTCCCCAGCAGCCTGGACAATCAGGTACAAAGGAGCAGGCGGCACCCGGTGATGCTCCCATCGTAGCCTGCAGGAATCTGGGCTCCGGAGGGACCCCGAAGCCATAGCTCTGCTTTTCACTGTGCTCACAAAGCCCAGCGGTGACGTGGTTTGGAGCTGGACCGCGGCTCCGGGTTCCTGGCACGCTGCTGCAAATGGAAATACACTGGGAAAGTTGCAACCCAAACAGCCCCAAGGCTGGCGTGAAACCCACCCGATCTATGCAATCCAGGGGAGCAGCTCGCCCTCGCTCTGCCTTTACCTTGGTGCTGATGCTGACTGTGCACCCAGAGCAGAAACACCACGACACAGCTCGGGGCAGGTGATTCCCTCTCTGTGCCCTGGCCCAGGGTGATGGCTCAGGTCATGCTGTGGCCCCATGGGAAGAGGCAGGTTGGTTTGTGCACCTGGGAATCCACACACGCAGAGCACATATCCGACGTCTTGGCCAGGAGCAATGTCTGGATTTCAGTTTTCCTCCATCGATGCTCAGGATAGGTCCTGGCAATGGGAAGCGAATGGGAACCAGCCGACAGGTAGCTGAAGGGGCTGAAATGCTCCTGCTGCCCAGAGCTGGAGTTTCGCATGGGGCAAGAAACTCGCACAGGCAGCACGGAGCTGTGCACACCTGCATCTGCCATGGGTAGCACTGACCCACTGGTGCCACTGCACCCTGCCACGGAGGACAGGAGCACGAGGGAGCCCCTGGGTATGGATTCATCTGCTCAGGACAACTCTCCGCACCAAAGGAGGAGGAGAGTGGAGAGGGCACCAGAGAAGAGCAAGCTTGAATGGAATGTTGAGGGTAGAGACAACCAAGAGCTCTTACAGTGGTGGTGGGAGATGTGGCTCAAGGAAGGCTCCAGCAGCAGAGGCCTTGGCAGGGATGGGAGATGGACCCACAGCCCAGGGGACACGTGCAGCCCGCACCCCGCAGGGCAGGAGGAAGGGCACGGCTCCCACCGCATTGCAGTGCCAAGCAGCCCATGGCTCCAGCCCTCCCCTGCTCACCTCCCTGTGCTCTGCCCCAGGGTGGGCACCGGCAGCCCTGGCTGCAGCAGAGGAGGACAGCGCAGCCCCACCGGTGCCCTCCAGCCTCAGGAGCTGGGAGCAGCCCCGCTCCAGCCTGCAGGAGCCATTGGACACTGGTGGGTCGTTTCCCTGCATTCTGTTCTCTAAAAGGCCTGTGCTGGAGCCAGCAGCGGCTGCTCACTCACCCCCCACCAGTGGAGTCCTGATACACTCCTCTACTTGGCACTTTAACCCTTGAAAGCCATTCCTTCTAATAACAATAATACTGCAATGAGAAACCCCTCCTTATACTGTGTGTCCCCCCCCGCCCCCTGCTCCTGTGCTATCCAAAGCATTTACTGCCTTTGACTTAGCATATGCTGTACTAGGTTGTAGGGCATAGTCCATAGCGCTCGATACCGTGTGCCCCTCTGTACATAACCTTGGAGTGATGTGAACAGTTTGATTCAAACAAACCCCTTCCCAAAACATGGAATAAGCAGACTCTAGGGACTTGGCCAGTACCCCTCCTGTAATGTTCATTGTATATTTTTTTGATGTACTATAACTGTTGGGGAAAAAAAAAAGGAAAATATTTTGATAACTGAAGCTCATGGCTTTATTGTGTTACTCAGTCAATAAAAGGAACAAGTACAAACAAGCCAGCGTGCTCTTGTCATTGGTTTTTCCCTACATCCACACTCCCTGAAGGGAACACGTGTTGCTGGGCAGGACCAGGGACATCTTTGCCTTGTCTTGTGGTGGTTCTGAGGAGAGTGAGCACCGTGAGGAATGGGCAGTGAGAGCCCCAAGCACCAGGGTGTGCAGGCAAAGCACAGTCCCAGCTTCGCCAAGGTCATGACTTGAGTCTGCACTCAGCGCGCAGTGGATGTGGGCACCCTGCCGTCGGGAACAGCATCTTGTCCTGCACTGGGCACTCACTGGGCAGGGTGACTGAACAGTCCTGCATGTAAAGGAGCAGTGGGCACTGCCGGGTAAGTGGCGATCTGCCGGGGAGCACCACAGAGCTGGCTGGGCCTGGAGCTGCTCGAACAGCAGTGGGGCTGCAGGCAGGGCCAGCAAACGGGCTCTTCTCCCATGGCATCAGTAAAACAAACCGGAGCAGCTCAAGAGAGGGAACTGTGTCTTCGGGCTGGCTGCGATCCCCACCTGCCGGCCAGCCCCGTGCTCTGCTCCCTCAGCAGCCTATGGTACCCACAGAGCATCCCTCCGTGAAGCCTGGCTTTCCTGTGCCGCCTCCAACATCCACACGGCAGGGATGTGGGAAGAGCAGGCCCTGTCCCAGTGCAGGGAGATGGCTGCTCTCTCATCCTCAAAGGCCATTCCCAGCCCTGGCACGCATGTTCCTTGTGCCACTGTGCTTCCCGCAGGCTCCCTGACACCAAGCAGGCTCAGCAGGAGGTATGTGCGAGGGAAGGAGGGGGTGAAGGAGAGGAGGTGGCAGTGGAAGTGAAGGGAAAACGAAGGCTCAGCCATCCATGGACCCACTGCCCTTGTTCTTGCGGCTCAGGGGAAAAGCAGACTTGCTTTGTGGCTGCGTCATCTTACTGGCCAGGTAGATGAAGGGCTCGATCAGCGTGCGCCGGTCAGCCACGGACACCTCCCACAGCTTCACCTTCTCGCCCTTGGCCCAGTGCTGGGCTGTGTCATGGTCCACCCGGCGCTGCTCCTGCAGGTCACACTTGTTGCCCAGCACCACGATGGTGACCTGTTCAAGAAAGGGTGATAGAAGCCCTGAAGGTACCAGATGCTGATACGGGAAGGGTGCTGCCTGGCTCTGCCATGGAGACCCTCGGTCTGCACTTAATCCCTGCTCCATGCCAAGGTCCTTTAAAGCACGTTTCCCATCTGGCAGCTTCCCCTCCTGTTTGGGTCTGTGTGTCTCAAACCAGCTCAAAGCAGAAGGCCCTGCTGAGCGACTTGTACCCTCAGAAAGCATCCCAGGGACCCCATCACTGCGACAGGCAGGAGAGAAGGAGAGTCCCGGGGTGAGGCAGATCCCACCCTGGGGCACTCACCTCTTTCTTGTCTTTGGACTTGTCAATCTCCTTCTTGAGGAGCTCCACTCGCTTGAAGGACTCCTTGCTGTCCGTGCTGTAGACCAGCACGTAGCCGTCCGTGCAGGAGAAGCAGTGCTTGGGCAGCTCCAGCCCGTCCCGCAGGCCCCGCGTGTCATAGAAGCGGACCTGCTCCCGCACCCCGCGGTCTGTCTCGATGGAGCCCACGTAAATGTCCTCCTGGGTCTCGATCATCTCGGAGCCTGCCGGGGAAAGCGGGCAGGGGACGTGGGGAGCAGCCCCGACACCCGCCGCTGCCGCCCGGCTCCGACCCCTCCCGCTCCCCGCGGACTCACCGACCACATGGTTCCCGTACAGAAGCTGCTCCAGGATGGAGGTCTTCCCGACCGAGGCCTGCCCGCACACAACCACCTTGCAGCTCTTCCCCATGCCGCCGCCCCGGCACGCCGGGGACCGGGCGCTCCCGGGCCGAGACGGGGCCGCCGGGCGCGGTCTGCGGGGCCCGGCTACAGCGCCCCCCCGCGGACGGGCGGACCCGCCGGGGCCCCGGCACCGCGGCGGAGGCGGGCGCGGGCCCCGGTGCGCGCACCCCCCGCCCCTTCCGGCGCTGCGGCCGCCCCCGCGCCGCCGCCAGTCGCAGCCCGGCGGTAAGATGGCGGCGGCGGCCGAGTGCGATGTGATCATGGCGGCGCCCGAGGGACCCGGCGAGCCCGAGAGCGACGAGGAGACGCGCAGGTAGAGCGGCGGCCGCGGCCCGGGGGCTCGGTGCCCCCGCGCCCGGCGAGGCTCGGGGGAACGGGATGAGGGCCGGGGCGGCGCGGCCCGGGGCCTCGGAGCGGGGCAGGGAGCGCGCCGGGTCCCTGCGGCCTCCTCCGCGGAGGGGATGCGGCCCGTGCGTGCCCCGCAGGCCCTGGGGCAAAGGCCGCTCCCCGGGGCTCGCAGGGAAGCGATGTCCGCTCCCGCCCGGGGCTGGGTCCCGCCGCACGCTGCCGGGCGAGGGTTGGCTTTTGGGGGGCCTCGGCTGCGCCTCCCGTGTGCGAGCTCCCGGTGCCGGTGTGCGCCGGGGTAAGGACGTGTCCGTGTGCTGGAGCCGGAGCTCGGGTGCCCTAGAAATGCAGCTGACATCTTCCCATCTGGAGCCAGCCTTGTCCCGTTGCTGAGGAGGAGGAGGGAAGAAGCTTCAAGCTCCTGCTTCATCATAGCCCCTTCCCTTATCCCTGGTGCCGTTTGGAATCTGCACACAGCGGGGTTTACTCTTTCCCTGGGATAACGGGGAAATCTCAGTTGCAGGTGACTGAGCATGAGCTCTGCTTTGGGACCATCACCGCGATGAAAGTGCTTCTTCACGTTCCAGCAGCGTGGCCTGGTGCACCGTGCCCAGGGGAGCCGGCAGCACGGTCTGAGCCCGCCGGTGCTGCTGCCCCAACCTTCCCTCCCCAGCAAGGGAGCTGCTTCCCAGCAGTGCCGCAGCCTCCACAGGCGGCGAGGGGGGGAAGGTCCATGCCGGGGAATCTCGGCTGGTTCCGCAGCATCTCGTGCTGGCAGTTGGTTATCTCCTGGGGAACTGGGGAGGAGAGAACTATTTCTGTACAAAGGCAGGCAATTGCTCTAGAAAATGATTCAGTGGATGGAGTTAAAAGGATGAACCAAAACTGAAAGTGGCCTCTGAGGAGCAGTGTTTTCACAACCATATTGGTGGCCTGAGGTTACTGTCAGCAGTTGGAGGTTTACGGCTGGGCAGGAGCTGCTTCCTGCTGGTGTCATTCTGAGGAGTTAAATTAGATGTTGCTGAAGAGGCACCTGAGTGTTGTATGTGGCACACTGACAAATTGCACAGGCTGTAAAGTTGGGAAAGCCCTGGTGATGGGCGAGTCATTCCTTCCCCTGGGCTAATTAAACCCAGCGTTTGGAATGGTAAAACCGCCTGTCCTGGGTTCAGCAGCAGCAGGCATTTTCCTCTTTCTTAGTAGCTGGTGCAGTGCTGTGGTTTTGACTTTCGGCCTGGGAACAGCACTGATAACACCGACACCATCTTTGGGTGGTTTTATTCCTGGTAGTGACCTCTAACGTTGCCCTTCCTTCCTCCTTCCCAAGCTCCAATGCAGAAGCGATGGGCACAGGAAACCCTTCGTGAGTGGGATGATCTCCTTGGACAAGGCCGAGCAGGATTCATGGGCAGCGTTGGCACTGAGGAGCATGGCCTCTCACATCTGGGCTTTTGGCATCCTAAAGCTGGTGCTGTAGTTTGCGGTTATTACCACGCAGTGCTTTAGTTAGGTGCCTTCACAGCATTTCCTCTGTTGTTGTTGGGATATTACTCCTTTATCTTCCTAAAAGAGAAACGTGTGGGTAGCAAATGAATATTCTACTTCCAGTTATTCTTTCTGGTGGCTCAGAAAGTGTAGGCCTTGCACACCCAGCCTTGGTTTGAGTTGGAAAGGACCTTAAGATCATCCAGTTCCAACCCCCTGCCATAGGCAGGGACACCTCACACCAGGCTATGTCACTCAAGGCTCTGTCCAGCCTGGCCTCGAATACTGCCAGGGTTGGAGCATTTACCACTTCCTTGGGCAACCTCTGCCAGGGCCTCACCACCCTCACAGTAAAGAACTTCTTCCTTATATCTAATCTCATTGTCCTATCTCATGCCCTTCTGCCAGCCAGGGCAGGTGGCCTTGGGGTCCTGCGCATCAAACCTCTTCTCCATTTCTGTCCTTCCTGTCTTACATCAGTTTCTCAACTTCTGTGGCTCAATTGATCTCAAGTAAATGAGGATACCAAGGAGAGTAGTTGGAGGCTTAATTAGGTTCCTAATGTCTGTAAACCGTCTTGAATGGGCTCTGCATTAATGGGCATGCACAGACACACACTGGAATCTGGTTTAGTACAGCCTTTGGGATGTGCCTGTGCTATAAAACCCAGCAAAAATAGGTGAAAACCTTTCCTGAATCATTGCTGCAAGTCAGCACCAAGGGCTTCTGTGCCCTCTGCTTTTGTTTAGGCATTACAGTACAACATGACACAGTTACTTCACTTAAGGCCTTTGTGTAAATGCACAATTCCCTTCTCCGGGGGTTAATCCAAATCAATAAATTAGCCCAAATGGAGACCCTGTTTCAGAGTGCTTGTAACTAGTGCCCTGCAGCAGCTGGACCATGCCAAACAGCTCACTCACAGGTTGTTTTAAGGTACAGGAATAGAGTGTGGTCACAAGATAATTATTGGCTGCTGCTGGTACATTGTGGGGGTCCTTACGGAAAGGGTTGATGTAATTGAGTTAATTTTATCTGCTGGGTAACAGTGCTGTTAGTGCTGATGAGCGGGGCTGCTCCACCCCCAAGAAGTCACCTTTTTAAATGGATTGTAAAGGGTCTTAACCCATGGGGACAGTTTTTCCCTGTGACGCTGGGGTTTCGCCAGGGAGAATTTCCTTGTCATCTTCCTGGCAGTGCCAGGTCCTGTCAGATGTGCGTGCTTAAGGCTGGCTCTTCTTGTTCCTCAGCCCTGGAGGATGCAGGAGAAATACCTCAAATCACTTGGAAAATGCCATTATGAAATGATCTGCCCAGACCGTTGCCTTTACGGTGCTGTAGCTGCAGCCGTCAGCTGTGTTGATGCCTCGGTAGGAAACCACAGGTACCTTTAATAAAGCAATGAACATGAAATTTGCCACACAGAGGAAATGGTGCAGAAGTCAAGAAGGCTTCGAGGCTTTGGGTCATGAGTCAGGCGGGCAGATGCTGGAGGTTGTCAGGTGTTGGTGAGTAGCAGGAGTCTTTCCACAGCTATTTTACATGAGAGGAGCTGCAGCCTGGCCCTGTCCTTACTCTTTGCATTCGCAGGGGGTGGGTTGGCTGTAGGGGCTCTGCTGGTGGGGAAGGGTTGTTATGGGATAGCCTGGAGAAGGTTCCACTATTCCAGGAACTTGAGTTTCCCAGGCTGTAAGCCCAGCCTATTTTACTAATATGTAATTACTTTATGGTCTTATAATAACATAAGGAGCAGAAGCTGCACATTCATTGTTTGCTTGCCTATGAATTTGCAGAGTATTTGAATACTCTGAATTGGGTGGTTGCTTTCTACAGTATGAAAGATTTACCTGCAGTACCTGCGAGTCCAGCCTTTTTCTTTACCAGGAACCATGCTTTTTTAGGGTGAATCGTGTTGTGGATGCAGTTGTTTCACCATGTAACCCTTACAGCTGGCTGGCTTCCTTAATTTAGGCGTCTGTGGAAAACAGCAATCTCCAGCTGATTCCAGACCCTTCCGTGGAGGTCCCCAAATGCTCTGGAGTGCCCCTGCCAGAAATGATGAGGTTGTGGCTGTGAATTAGGTTCGTGCTGAGCTCTGGGGTTGAAGTGGGTTGTGTGAAGTTGGGTTTTTTTCTGGCTGTTCTCACAGCCGCAGGCAGAGGTTTGCTTCCTTCATTTCTTATGGCATGTTTTGGTTCTTGTGGCTTTTGGTCTTCCCTGTTTGAGTTTGTCCTCTGGTATTGGGAGTGTTCTGGGGTGTGTGTAGAGGACAGGATGGGGTTTTAGACTGTCCATGCAGATACTGGCACATGCAGGCTGAAGGTTTCCCTGCCTGTGAGTAGATGTCGACATTTTCATTCCTCTATTGCAGCCAGTAGTAAGCCCACTCCTTGTGCAGTGGGGGGTGCTGATGTGCAGAGCAATCTGTGCTGTGCAGCAGCTTGGGCTCTGCTGCACTGGGGTCAGCATCCTGCTGCTGTGCTGCAGAGGGTGATCACAGTGGATGTTGTATGTGACTTTTTGTTGGGTTTTGCACCAGAGACAGAAACCACAAACACTGCTGGTGGGAGATTATATCTATCGATGCATACACAGAGATATATTCCCTTTGCTCTGAATCCTTAGAGTGTAAAGCCTAACCTGGAAGAATGGTCTTTAAAGCACAGAAGGAAGAACATCCTGTGTGTATCACTGTGGCCCATGTAGTGTTTGGCCTCTCTTCTGAGTCCTGAAAGAGGGGAGCAGATCGTGTGTCCAGTGGCAAGTCTGACAGCTAATTTTAAGCTTTAGACATCTGCCTGCTGTAAACTGTATTGAGATCATCAAACTTATTTTACCCCCAGCAGCTGAGGAACATCTGACAGCTGAGAATCTGGACTGGATTCCAACCCCCCAAAATGCTGGGTGAAAGCATCATATCCTATTAAAGCCTCTGAGAGAATCACTTAGAAAAAGCAGGTGTGTGCCTTTTGTCAGAGCATCCCCAAAAAGCTTGTTTGGCCAGGATGGGATTTTGAAGCTTTCCTTAAATCCTAGCTATTTTAGGGGGGTTTGTCACTGTTTCATAATGGAAGCAGGAAATGAAGTAGGAGTGAGGGTCAGGAGAGAGTAAGTCTGCCACCTGCTTCAGTGCTGGCTTCCTGGGGCCGGGGGGCATTGCTTCCAGCATGTGCCTGTGCACGCAGGCTCTGCGCCAGTACATCTGGACCCAGGAGGTCTCTTAGTGCAGATCCCCCCCGGTTGCTGATGACAGCAATTGGGTGCACTGCGAGGAGCGGCTGCGAGGAGCGGCTGTGTGTGTCTCGCTGGGAGCTGGAGCAGGAGGGGCAGAAGCCGGGAGCAGCGCTGGAGCGGGGGCGCGTGTGGAAGCTCTGAGGAGGAGGAGGCACAAGCGAGGCAAACGTGGGATTGTGTCAGTGGTGCGCGGGACGGCTGCAGCTCCCAGCTCCGCTCTGCTGGAGCGAGCAGGGGCTGAGCTTGCAGCAGGGCACGGGAATAGAAGGAGCCTTTGATAGCTCCTTCTCCCCCCGTGCAGCGGGTGCCTGGCTGGGCAGCAGGTCCTCCAGGTGTCAGGGGCTGGAGCACCTGAAGACCCAGGGCTCCTGACAAGTGTTATAACAGGAAAAGCCCAATTGACCAGCTTGCAGGGAGCGAACTCCTCCAAACACTTCCCTCCTTGTGAGCCCGTGCAACGCACCAGCAATGAAAGACAAGCTTCTTCCCGAGACCCTTGGTGCAACTCTTCCCTGTCTTCTGCACCCAGCATGGAGAGGCCCTGAGAAGACACTGAGGTCCCATCACAAAGCAATCCATTCAGCCTGGGGTGTATTTTTAGCAAAGCACGATTCTTCCTCAGTTTCAAAAGTAGCAAGTGGGGAATGCAGCCTACATCAGTGTGAGATGCAGAATGATCTCATTCAGGCTGCAGCATCTGTTTGGATTGAAACAATTAGCAGTGATATCAGGAGATCTGCATTTTCTGTTGTTAGAGCCAGAGGCCATGGTAAACAAGAGCTGTTTTCTCTGTGTGCTTTCTATGTCAGTGGAGCACAAGTGGGGAGAGGTGCTTCTGTTCTGGGTCTTGGATCTCAGACCATAGCTCGGCACTTCCAGCAACTGGCTTTACCTCTGTGCTTCAAAGGCAGTTTGCTTTTTCCTTCACAGCCTTGTGTCACCACTGAGCTTTAAGCCGTGTGAGCAATAGAAATACCTGTGGACTTCTTGTGTTACCTGAGGCACTGCGACTTGTTGACACATCAATCTGTATTACAAGGACAATAGACCAATAAAACTGACCAGAAAGCAGTAATTCGTGTGTGTGTTTTCTCCAGCGTTTCGGAGCACCGGTGCTTTGTGAGAGCCGCTTTTCCCTGTATCTGTTTGTTTCTCCCATTTTCCCAGCTCTTCCCAGCAGTCTGTTGGCAGACAGGATGCTCTGGCACCCAGCCCTTTAGCTCTGTCTATTAGACGATGCTTCCTCAGAACATGACAGGTAGAATTGCTAAAAGCCTTGTGAATCAGGGGCTGCTGTGCTAAGCAGGTTGCAGTGGAGGCTCAGATCACTTCTGCCATTAGTACCGTTCACCCTTCTCTAGATTACACAACAGAGAGCTTCTGAGGGAAGGGACTTTAATAGGATCTGTGATTTTTTCCTTTTCATTTATGCTTACAGAAACAAGAGAATAAAGTTCCCTTTAAAGCACTTCCTGCCAAGGCTCCAGAACTGCAGAATTCCTGATTGATTTTTCTGCTGTATTTGGAACGTTTGATGAGTAACCCTGAACAAAGGTGGTTGTGTTTGGGCACATTCCTAATCCTGCGCAGTATGAGCCCTGCTGCTTGTGACCCAGATCCATCCAACAGGCACTTGTCACTTGTAGATGCTGTGGGGAGCTGCTGGGTGCTGGCTCTGAGGAAGGCTGCAGAGCAGGCACCTGCCTTGGCCACGGTACTGGGGAGGAAGCTGAGAGTGGATGGAGGTTCAGCAGCTCCCATGGAGGGATGGGAGCGAGCCCCAGGCGCTGAGCCGCGGCTGCCGTGCTGTTAGTGTTCATCTGATCTCAAACACCCCCAGCCACACGTTGCGTGCTCTCCCCACTGCGATGCAGGGCTGTGTCTGGTCCCTCGCCGGGGTGTAGCTGACAGCAAAGGTTCAAACTGAAAGTGAGGAGCAGTTGCCCCTGGGCAGCTCCTGTGTCTATTGTTCTGCCAGCTGGCAAGGCCCTGCTGCTCACTGAAAACAACCCTGTGCATGAGGCAGTTGTGTGGGAATGGCCAATGGCAAGCCCGAGCAAGGTTAAAAACATCTGAACGGGTCTCAACACAACTCCCTTTGTTCTCTCACTAGTGGGCTTGCTGAACATTGCTCTCCTTCAGTGGTGGGTGCCTCCTCCCCGCCTCAGCTTCTGCACCGCCTGGTTGTGCACAGGGGACAAACAGTGGCTGTGTCTCGGCTACAGCAGTGAAGTCCCAGAAGCATGATGCAAGTCTTGAGTGCTGTATCTGGAGTGGGGTGCTGCTGCTTTTTGGGTTGGCCTCACAGGTTTTATGTGTTAAAGGGTCCAGCAAGGGAAGCAAGTGATCTAAATCACTGCATTTAATTCAGTGAAGCTGAGTTAAACTTCACCACCATGGTACAAGTTCCCTCTTGGACTGCTTCTCTAAAAGGGTGAAGGTAAATGGAAGAGGAGAAGGAAGGGTTTTATTTCCTTCAGGAGTTTAAGGGATGCTGCTTTAAACCATATGTTGTGTGTTTTTAAATGTCCTAAACTGTCTCTGCAAACGCTTGCTCTCGAGTGCGAGGACTATTTCTGGACCTGTTGCCAAGGCAGTGCCAAGCTTCTGCTTGAGGCTGCACCCTTATTTCTCTTTGATTTAGCTGTCTTTTGAATGTAGAAATTGTTCTTGGCCCTATTTCTTATGTATGTGGGACTACTGAAAGATAAATAGCGCTCTGTTCCCTGACTTCAGTGAGTGCTGAGGTTGTGCAGCACCTGACAGGAGCAGACTGCCTTCGTTAACCATGTACAGGGGAGTTTTGCTGGGCTCCTGGAAGCCAGTGCCGCTGTAGTATTGGCCTGGGTAACACCCCTGAGTATCCCTGCTCGTGGCCCTGGTGAAGTGAAGAAGGATCAGAGCCAGCAGGATGGGAGGTGTGGGGTTCTTCGTGCACAGTGTTTACAGGGGGAACCTCGCAGCAACCAGCTACAAGCATTATGAGCAAGGTTGCTTGGGGATCAAATGCTCAGTTATGGTCAGAATCTGTCCTGGTGCTCAGTTCCTCCCCAAACGTGGTGTTTTGCTTCCTTTCAGAGAAGCAGAGTCATTCAAAGAACAAGGAAACGCGTACTATGCCAAGAAGGATTACAACGAAGCTTACAACTATTACACGAAAGCCATAGGTGAGAATAGTTGGGCATATGAATGCCATGTCTAAATCTCAAAGCTGGTTATTGATTTCAGATGCAGCAGCAGGGTTTCTCACAGCACATGCTGGGTGCAGGCTCTTTGCCTGGGCAGTTCCACCAGATGGGGAGTGCAGGTCGGTGCCAGCGTGGGTGACTGCAGCAGTTCTTTGTTTCTCCTCCAGCCAAGATATTCTTAACATGAAACCTGCCCAGCTTAACCCCTACCTCAGGGTCAGCAGTGCTGCCAGGCAGAACACCACACACCTCTCTTCTGCAGGAGTTAACTCCTGTGTGTAGTGTGGGGAGCAATAGTTTTATGTCTTGCTGTTCAGAACAACTGCTGGACCATCATGGGTCATCTTAAGCCACTCTGGTGATGTTTTAAACAGGGAGGGTCGGGTGAGGTTTTAATCCAGCCAGGGCTTGCTGAGATGTTCTACAAGTTGTGTAGCTGCTTGCATGACACTAACAGCGAGTGCTTTTCCACCTCCTCCAGATACCTGTCCTAATAATGCCAGTTATTATGGTAACAGAGCTGCCACACTCATGATGCTGGGGCGATTCCGAGAAGCGCTGGGAGATGCTCAGCAGTCTGTCAGACTGGATGATAGCTTTGTAAGGGTACGTGGAGAACTTCAGACTTGTTCCTCATGTCTCAATACCCTTGCCTCCACCTATTGCAACTCCCTTTTAACTCTTCTCAGGGCCATCTACGGGAAGGGAAGTGCCATCTTTCCCTAGGGAATGCCATGGCTGCCAGCCGCTGCTTTCAACGAGTTTTAGAACTGGATCATAAGAATTCCCAGGCACAGCAGGAGGTGAGAGGTCCTTAAGGTTTAACTGGTTTTACCCCCCAGTAGATGGGGCTGTCAGAGGGAATGGATTGAACTGGTCAGCCTTTTGTTTCTGGTATGCAGGGTGCAGCCACAGCACTAGGAGCTGCCCTAAGGTCTCCCCTTAAGGAGTCTTCTCCAGGCTGAACCAGCCCAGCTCTCTCAGCCTGCTGCAGCCCTCGCAGCATCTTCCTGGCCTCTGGACTCACTCCAGCAGCTCCACATCCTTATGTCGGGGGCTTAGGATAGAAGGCTGCTGCCATTTCTGTATCTCATTGACAGGGGTGCATTTTCCTGGGCTACCAGTTAGGCCACTTGATTTCAAACTGATTTTAATGTTGGCAAAAGTATTCCCGTAAGTCTGTGTTGTCGATCCATGATCTGCAGTACTTTCTGCTCTGATAGATCAGGGATTGGCTGCTTAAGTGCTGTTTGAAGGTGTTTCAGAGCAGTGACTGTCCTGCAACACTTGCTGTGTTCTCTTGTCTTTCAGCTGAAGAATGCTACTACTGTGCTGGAGTATGAGAAAATAGCTGAGGTGGACTTTGAGAAACGGGATTTCAGGAAGGTGAGGTTGACTCCATTGTTTCTGTGTCTTATCTGTCCGGTTCAGGCAGATGCATGTCTGATTTCCCTGCCTAGCATTAGCTGGGCCCTCATGGGAGGTGCTCTACAACATCTGCTGTTGAAGCAGGGCTGTCTTGTGAACTGTGTCACAGCTGTGAAAATGGCTCTGTTACTGTTTGCTTTGCAGGGTGAGTGCAGCCACGAATGAGCTGTTTATAGAATCATAGAATCACAAACTGGTTTGGGTTGGAAAGGACCTTAAGATCATCCAGTTCCAACCCCCTGCCATTAGCAGGGACGCCTCACCCTAGACCATGTCACCCAAGGCTCTCTCCAGCCTGGCCTTGAACACTGCCAGAGATGGAGCATTCACCACTTCTCTGGGCAACCGATTCCAGTGCCTCAGCACTCTCACAGTAGAGAACTTCCTTGTATCTAACCCGAACTTCCCCTGTTTTGGTTTAAACCCATCACCCCTTGTCCTATTGCTCCAGTCCCTGGTGAAGAGTCCCTCTCTGGCATCCCTGTAGGCCTCCTGCAGGGGCTCCTGATACAGATGTTGTCAGCAGCAGCATTTGATCATGCTTTGCTCCTAAGTTGCATGTCCAAGATTCTTCTTTCTCAGCTCTTTAATTAAAGCACAAATGCAAGGCTGTTGTGTGGCAGCGTTCTAGGGAGGGTCACTAAGGAGGAACGCACATCTGCCTGGGGCGTTCTCACTATTGCTTCCAAATCTTCCTTCCTAAGGGCTGCAACAGGATGCACTGGTACTAACCTGATATAGTAGGGAATGACAGCATGAAATCTGAAAGGCACCAGACACTTCTGCAACTGTTTCTGTTCAGTGGATGCATGTAAGGCCCAAGTTTGGCCCAGAAAGGAGCTTGTCCAGCACATTAAGCTCGTTGTTCACTGACTCTTAGGCTAAGCTCTCGAGATTGTGGAAGGGTCAATCCCACCTTGTATCACCTGGTTATGAGGCACAAATTGGATGTAGGGTCAGTCTGAACTTGATGTGTAGGGGTTGCCCTGCCTGTATTACATATTCTGGGCTTTTGCATCTGTCCCTTCACCTCTCCTGTCTCCCTTCAGTGGGGAGGCTTGCATGAAATGTCAGCTTTGTTTCTGGAGAGCTGCTCCTGCTCCTTCCTCACCCAGAAGCCACAGTCTGGAGCACAGTGCTTCCCAGAGCCGGCACTCGTGATGTCACGGGCCGGGCAAGCAGATGAACCTTGGTGGAACAATGACCCTCTTCTCGTGCAGATGGCCCCACCAGTGAGGCAGGGATGGAAAAGACCTATTAGATCACCCTGCCCGTTGCAGGCAGAGCAGTGAAGATCAGGCCCTGCACTGTACTTTGTGTTTTGTCCAGTCCAAAGTCTCTCAATCTATTGAATTTCTGTCCTTCCCATGTGTCTTTATGATGCAGGAAACAGGGGCAGAATTGTCTGCTTTGGCTCCTCCTGTAGGGCCTACAGTTTCAGAAGAGTTAAAGGGATGGACCTTCTGCGGGTGTCCCTTGTATCTTCTCTGTGACAGTAACACTGGTGCCCCGGACCTTTGTCCCCAAAGTCCTTTAAAAGATAAAACACCCACACGTGAGTCTCCAGTAGCAGAAGAAAGGGGTGTCTGCACGCTTCCCTTCCTGGGCAGAGGCAGCCATGAAATCTCAGCAGTGGTGGTGGTGCAGCCTTTCCAATTAGGCTTTGGGCTCTTTGCTTTGCTCACATCTGTGTGTCTTTTTCCCCACACCAGGTTGTGTTTTGCATGGATCGTGCTTTGGAGTTTGCTCCTGCTTGTCACCGGTTCAAAATCCTCAAGGCTGAGTGTTTAGCGTTACTGGGTCGCTACCCAGAGGCACAGTCTGTAGCAAGGTGAGTGTCTCAGGGTCTGGAGTTGGAGTTACAGCTGGTGGTGAGTCCTGACTGCAGCCTGAAATGAGTGAGGCAATATGGAAAGAGAGTCCTTCATGCAAATTGTGATGAGGAAGAAGAGACCGTGGATTTATCCTCTTTAAAGCTCATCTTACCTGCATTTAGACTCTTAATAACCAGCAGTCGTGCTTGAGCCAGGTTCCCAGACTTAATGCATATCTGTACCACAGACTTGATAACTGAATATGTCAGTGGAAGAAGAGTGCTTTCGGAGGGCAGAAGGAAACGGGAATAGGGAAACATTTCACTTTTCCATGTGTCTGTTGCAGTGACATCTTACGGATGGACTCAACGAATGCAGACGCTCTCTACGTGCGGGGCCTGTGCCTGTATTATGAGGACTGTATTGAGAAGGCAGTGCAGTTCTTTGTCCAGGCTCTCCGAATGGCTCCTGACCACGAGAAAGCATGTCTTGCCTGCCGTGTGAGTCCTGGCCGCTGGGGATGGGGCTGCAGAGTTACCAGGGGTTTCCTTCTTCTCCCCCTAACACCCAGTTTGGTTCTGCTGGATCAATCCCTTCTCCCTCCCTCAACATCATTCCCCAGAGCTCCGGTTAGCAAGTAATGTGTCCTTCCCAAAGCCAGGCAGCTGCTGCGTTAGGTAAAACTGAGTTGCTAGAAGCAATTTCTCAGAAGACTCTGACACTTTGAAGGCTGCCTCCCTTTCACTCTTTGTTCCTTGATCAGATAGAGCAACAGTAAAACTCACTGTGTTCTAGAAGAACTTGGTGCCTCCAGGTTGGCTTGTGTTTAAACACTGTTCCTTTCACATTGCTCCTCTGTTGAGGCTCTCTGACTAAATCTGAGGTCCCTCCCATTCTTTCTTTCTGTTTTTTTTAATCCATAAATTTACTTCATTGTCACATTCTCATCTTAAAAATGAGGCAGGCTTTGAGAGCGCCTGTAACTGGCACCGACTGTTCCTTAGCGCTTCTCTTGGGGGGGAAAGCAGAACACTTACAGCTTGTCAAGCTGCGGGAGCGAGGCTGAGACTTTGTATCCTGCAGTGGTGCCTGAAACCAAATTAAAAGCATTATATCTGAGGACCCTCACCCAGCAAAATGAGGTGCTTGGTCCCCCTGAACCGGTTTCCTAATGTCCTTAACCAGGGTGTGTTTCCTTTCAGAATGCCAAAGCACTTAAAGCGAAGAAAGAAGACGGGAATAAAGCATTCAAAGATGGAAACTACAAACTAGCATATGAACTGTACACAGAGGCACTAGGAATAGATCCCAATAACATAAAAACAAATGCCAAACTGTACTGCAACCGGGGGACAGTTAACTCAAAGGTAAGAAGTGATCACCTGGCAGGGATCTCATCGTGTTCCTCGCCATGTGGTGTAGAAGTTGCAGATCAGTTCTTGTGGAAAGCATGGGCTTCTCTGGCTGCTGGGCAGCGGGACCTTTCTAGTGCTGTAGGCAGTGGTTCAGGGTTTTGTGCTTGCACAATGACTGGGTCTGTTCCAAACAGCCAACGGAGTTGACTCCCAACGAAACACATCTCAAATAGTTGGGATGCACAGAGTGGGAGGGAGAGGAGGAACATAGTTTAGCCTTATCTCAGTCAGCAGAAAAGGATCCTTATTTGTTTCCTTCCCAGTAATGAGGAGATAGCTCTCTTATTTTTCTTTTTCTTGTCTTTCTTTGGGTTTTGATCGAAGCCAATGTCACCGAATTTAAAAACCCTGGGCACTTCTTTTTGCCCACAGTTTGTTGTTGCATTTTAGCTCTGCGCTGTGCAGTGAAGCAGTCAGACACCTGAGAGTGCTTCCAGTTCCGCCCTGCTTTTTTCTAGGTGTGTTTCTTAGAATCATAGAATAGTCAGGGTTGGAAAGGACCTTAAGATCCTCCAGTTCCAACCCCCCTGCCATGGGCAGGGACACCTCCCACTAAACCATGGCACCCAAGGCTCTGTCCAACCCAGCCTTGAGCACCACCAGGGATGGAGCATTCACAGCTTCCCTGGGCAACCCATTCCAGTGCCTCACCACCCTCACAGTAAAGAATTTCTTCCTTATATCCAATCTAAACTTCCCCTCTTTAAGTTTGAACCCATTACCCCTTGTCCTATCACTACAGTCCCTAATGAAGAAGCTATGAGGTCTCCACGCAGCCTTCTCGTCTCCAGGCTGAACAGCCCCAACTCTCTCATCCTATCTTCATACAGGAGGTGCTCCAGTCCCCTGATCATCCTCGTGGCCTCCTCTGGACTTGTTCCAACAGTTCCATGTCCTTTTTATGTTGAGGACACCAGAACTGCACACAGTGCTCCAAGTGAGGTCTCACAGAGCAGAGCAGAGGGGCAGGATCACCTCCATGACCTGCTGGTCACGCTCCTGTCGATGCAGCCCAGGATACAGTTAGCTTTCTGGGTTACAAGCACACAGTGCCAGCTCATGTTAAGTTTTCCCTCTGCTGTCTCTTGTGTTGGTGCCTGCTCTACCCAGGAGGCTTTTCAACACCCCAGCTTGGTCAGGAGATGGAGGCTGATCTCCCAACCTGGGGAATGGGATGAGCCGGAGGCAGAAGTAATGGCTCCTTTGCATGGCTGTGTCTGAAAGCAAACAGTGCTTTAACCAAAAATCCTTGACATGTTTTGAAGTTTATTTTCCTGTCTGGGAATCAGTTTGGACACAGAAGCAGTTGGGTTTGGATCATCCTCAGGAAGACCCAGAGCTCCACATAATTCCACTATTTCATTAGCTAAGCTTCTAATCTTTCCCTAGGGAACAATAGCTCTGTGTTCATGGGGGGCTGGGAAGAACTTCCTAGATGCAGACACACAAGGGAGTGAGATCTTCCAAGGTTCTTTCCAGCTTTCATTTGCCTAAAATGATGCTGCTGTTCAGCAGGATTGGTTCTGCTTGGGATTCACTGAACTTCTGTCTGACATTGTAGCTTAGGAAACTTGAAGAAGCAATAGATGACTGCACGAATGCAGTGAAACTGGATGACACGTATATCAAAGCATACTTGAGGAGAGCACAATGGTAAGTAGAGCTTTGTGATGGACATGCTGAGCATGTTTGTGGGTAGGAACCTCCTCCCTACAGCCCTCAGTGACAGGGGTAACAAATCTGAAGCTTAACTGGATAAAAGGTTCTGTCTTAAGGAGTCCTGAATTTATTCCCCTTCCTTCTGGCAGGGGAAGCTCTGTGTAACCTGTTCTGCCTGCATGGATCTGGCACTGCCTATTGATTGCTGTATTTAGGCAGGATTAGTTCTGAAGCCTGACTTGCTGTGTTTATAGACTAACATAAGATGTTCAGTCCCAGAGAGCCTTTTTCAGAAGGGCTGCTGCGGGTGAGAGCTCTTCCCCTGGCAGAGCTGCTCCCCACTTCCAACAAAGCACTTTCTGAAATGGGATGCCCTGGAGAAATCAGCTGGGTCTGTGCATAGTCCAGCCCTAGATAATACTGCAGTGTCATGCAGTGAGGCTGAGGGCGTTGTACAGAGACAGTTCAGGTCTGTGTGTCTCCTTTGTAACTTGGCACCAGCCAGGGAAGTAGCCAAAGCTCTGTTCTGACTATGGGTTCATTTGCTACTTTCCTCATCACTCATTATTGCTCACTTGGTGGCAAAGCTGCCTGGCTTATAAATGAACTGAAACTGCCGCTGCAGCCTTCCAGTTGTGCATTCACTTTAGTGTACAGGCCCCAAGCTCCATTTCAGTAATTGCTAAATGACAGTAAGTGGTTAATATGTGAGTAAAGCTGCAATGCCAACGGACAGGCACCCGTCCCTCTGAGGTGCCAAAATTGACGTTTCTAACCAGCAGTGCTGCTGTACAGCTCTGCACCAGCTCGCTTGGAATCTTGCTGGCTGCTTCCAGTTCCTGCAGCTGGATAAAGCGATGATCAGATTGGTACAGCAGAACCGGTGCTGCCAAATGAGGCTGCAGGATCTGGTTGGAGCCCAACCTACAGGTTCCTGTGCCAGGATTGCCCACTAATAGCAGGTGTCTGGGTTTGAGGCAGTTGAGCAGTGACCCTTTGGGGGTTCCTCTGATGAGTGCTCTTTCTGCAGCCCGGTGCACATCTTTTCCTTAATTCACATCCAGCCAGAAAGCTTGTACCTGACCCCCCTTTTGATACTGCCTGTGAAGCACACCTTGGCCACCCGCGTTTCTTTCCACAGTTACATGGACACAGAACAATACGAAGATGCTGTAAGAGACTATGAAAAGGTTTATCAGACAGAAAAAACAAAAGGTGAGTGTGTTGGCGTTCTTTTTGTGAGCAGAAGTTTCCTTTATCTGCCTTTTTTGGGGGTGGTGCTTTTATCTGCCTTTTTTCCTCTACGTTATACTCTGATTTGCAGCCTTTTGCCCCAGCAGGACACTGCTGGAAAAGCTCTCAGAAGCACTCTGAAATGCCTGGTTCAGAACCTGGTTTCTCTTCCAGTATGAAGATAATTTACCCTGTAGCTGAAGCAGTGCCCCAGATTCAGAATATCTGCTTGTGGTTCTTGTTCTTCGCCTTGCTTTTTCAGTAGCCTGAAATGATGCAGACAGAGGAACCTCAGTGCTGGTGGTTGTGTCTAGGACTGATTTAATAGCACTAAGACATTTCCCTGCATTTGGAAACAGCCTTCAGTGGACAGTGAAGCTTTAATCAGATTCATGACTAATTCCAAGTGGGCTGCTTCCTTGTGGCACTTGAATCCTTCGGCCCAGGTTGTCTCAACGCATTGATCTTCAGCCTCTTTTAAAGCAGGAGATTGTGCTTGACACTAAAGTCGCTTGCCTTTGGCATTGTGCTTCCTTCTAGAACACAAGCAGCTTCTAAAGAACGCACAGGTGGAACTGAAGAAGAGCAAACGGAAAGACTACTACAAAATCCTTGGGGTGGACAAAAATGCCTCTGAGGATGAGATCAAGAAGGCTTATAGGAAAAGAGCGCTAATGCATCATCCAGGTATCCACAAACAGCCTGTTCGTAGAGCAGGTGTTGGTGCTTTGATCCCTTGCTCCATGCGTGTGCCCTGCACAGCTATCACTCAGAGGCAGGAATAAATAGGAGAAAGGGAATTTCTGGACAAATAGGAGTTCTGATCCCACAACTCTGAAATACATGTGACATGGCTGGGAATGTGTAGCGGTTTCCATTTGCAGTGGAAACTAAAAGCTTCTTTCCTGCTTGCTTTTATATCCTTAGATCGACACAGTGGGGCAAGTGCAGAAGTACAGAAGGAAGAGGAGAAGAAATTTAAGGAGGTTGGAGAAGCCTTTACCATCCTGTCGGATCCCAAGAAGAAGGCTCGCTATGACAGCGGCCAGGATTTAGAAGAGGATGGATTGAACATGGGAGGTAGGTGTTCCTTACGGTGTTCTACCACGGCAGCCTTTAGAAAGATGGGAGCATTTGGAGTCTGCCTTCTCCTGTAAAGCAAACCTCCCGGTTGTGATAATTCTATGAAGTGGCTCAGTTCAGTCTTAAAAGGCATCTGAATGGCCGATCTGCTCTGAATGCCTGTTTTCTACTAGTCAGTGCTCAGAGCAGGCTGGGTGTTTCCAGCTTTCTCTCTGTTTGTAACACGCTTTGTGGGCCCTCAGTGACGTGATGGTTTCTGTACTATGAAAGCTGTAGTGGGCTCTTTCACTTCTGCTCACAGCTTCCTTTTCTTCCCCGTAGACTTTGATGCAAATAACATCTTCAAGGCCTTCTTTGGTGGGCCAGGTGGCTTCAGTTTTGAAGGTAGGTGGAAGCGTTCTCAGCTATGGACACGTAAGTGTGCGGATCGCTTGATGGAACAGCTGAGTTTCCCTGTGCTCTCTGAAAAGAGTGTTTGACTTTTACACATCAACGTACCCAAGAGCTAATATCTTCAATTTTCCTTTTCAGCTTCTGGGCCTGGAAATTTCTTTTTCCAATTTGGCTAAAAACCACCCCAAAACCAAACCACACATACCTGATCTGCTTCTTTTAACCTTGAACACGGACATACTCCTTCCTTCATCATGTCTCGTTGTACTTAGAGCAGTTTCATTTTCTCGGTTGGAGACCTCTGTTTTGTGTGCTTTTGTGTGAAGAGGAAACCAGCTCGGGGAGGGGAAGGCTTTTGTGACTTCTGTTTTACTGTTAACTTTATTAAAAAAGAGAAAGACAAATAAAGCTTTGAATCTCTTGGTCCCTCCATGCTGGCCCCTACTTTTGGACTGTTCCTGCTCCTTAGGAGCAGAGGATTTCCCTGAAGTCCTTCTCGTAAGAGGGTGAAGAAAGCTCCTGTTTCATTTCGGTTGGCTCTGAAGTGCAGGATGGCAGCATGGCCAAGGGCTGTAGGAACTTGTAAGTTATCTCAGTCTCCTGAAGATATTGCCAAGATGCAATCAGGTTTCATGCAATCACGGTTTCCCCGTTCTTCCTCTTTGTTTTGGGGGGGTTTTGCCATGGTTCTATCAAAACGGTACACTCGGGCATTAACTGAAATGCTAACGTGAGCTTAATGGTTTTGTATCCGAGAAATGCTTCTTTGGATTTAAAAGAGCAGCTTGTGTGAGAATTGCCTGTGATGCAGCTAGAATTAAGGGCTTTGTGTTTCCACTCGCACGAATTGCGCTGTTCAAGGGAATGTTGGAATTTGTTCTGGGCTGAATTTCTGTACCTTTTTATTTGATTTTCTTTTAATTAATCCACTTGAACGTTTGATATTTGTGCTGAAACTTGATTTTATTGAGCTTGACGTTTGATTTCGTGTCGCTGATCCCCTCTCACGGGATGCAAAGTCACATTCAGGTTCCTGATTGCAGGCGGTGACCGTGCGCGTGCAGCAGTGCGCTCTCCTCATGGATACAGGAACGGTACAAATACCTTCAACCGGGCGAGCAGTTTTCAACTAGGAGTAACTTACTCGTCCAGAGAAGCAAGAGAACGCAGTCAGACTCTGGGCTGACAAGCTGCTGCTTGCTTCCCTTGCACATCACTGGGACAGGGCCGGAGCCACGCGCCTGCTCTGCTTGAGCTGGGAATGGGGTTGGTTTGGTGCTGCTGTAGGTGTTACAGTGGGAACAGCCAGGAGAGGCCTCTGCTTCCAGAGGTCTTCCCTTTCCTCTAGCGCCTGAAGGGCCTTTCTGGGTTGGCGCTTTGCTCAAGCGTGGCGCTGGCTGCAGGGTGGTTCTGGAGCGCAGGGCTGTGGCTGACCAAGCTCTGGGTTGGCTTGCTCAGAAATGGGGTTTGAGAGGAGAAACGTGTTGGCAACAGCAGTGAGAAGGGCCGAGCATCGGCAGTGTTGTTGTATTTAGGCTGCTCAAACCACCCTGCGGTAGCATGTGGAGGGTGGGATTTGGTGTGGCTGAGGAAAGGGGTGTTCACAGATCCCTGCGAGAGAAACCTGACCCTGGCTTTATACAATACCCCATTTCCCTTCTTACTGCAGGAACAACGATCGCAGTGAGTTCGTTGCATGAAACGATCGCTTTGAATGCTGACATCTTTGTCTTCCTTCCTCTCGAGGGCTGCACTCCTCCCAGTCAGGGGCAGTTGGTAGGCTGCAGTGCAAGTTCTCTTCACTTCCAACAGTGGCAATAGCATCATGGTGCTGCCGCCGCCGCGTCCTGCGGTCCTGTGGTGGTGTTTGGTCAGAACTATTGACAATCTGCTTTCGTAGAGGGAAGATTTAAGGGCTTAAATTCTAATACTGCAGAATAAAGCGAGTAGCTTAGCACTCGCTCAAAAGTCAGCTTTTAAAACGGCTGATGTTGTGTAGTGTTCCCAAAACCAGACTCTCCAATGTCTATTGTAACTTCCTTCACACCAGTGTAAGGTGATGGACTGATCCGGATTGCACTGAGAGCAAAATAAGGTCCTGGCATCTCAGACTCTGAAAGGGTAACTATCTGGGGAACTGAAATACTGGTCTATGCATATTGATACTTCTCCAGTCCTCATGGCGCTTGTAACTCAGAGTTTACGGGACTTATTTTAGTGGCAGTCTGGGGTCCTCATGTCTTGTCCTGCGTGCATTGATATTGCTGTACAGCTCGGGCTTTTCTCACCGTGCAGAGATGCGTCCTGCGTTCGTCAGTGGGTTTCATTCTTATCCTCCCTCCCCCTGGTGATGGCAGGCTTCCTCCTTCCCTCCAAACGCTGACCGAGGCCGTTCCTTGGAGGAGCGGAGTGGAATGGGTTTCCTTCCGAGGGAGCAAACGTATACAGCAGATCCTTATAACTGTACAGGAGTGCATGATTTAATGTAGTTCAATATTAACATGGTGAGTGCCAAGACTTTCCTAAGGAGCATTACTACGTGATTCACGGGGAAGGTGTTCAGTGCCTCTGTCGCCTCGGGGTGGTGGCGGCAGCGCCTGGAGGTGTCGGTGCGGTGGCTTCGGAGCCCGGCTGGGACACGCGGGGCTGTCAGGGGAAGCTGTTGCCATTCACACTTGGAGGTTGTGATGTTACTCATGGGTTGTACTTTGTAGATGGCCGCAGGGAACCTTTGTGCTGTCGTTTTAGCTGCTCGCAGAGCTGCCTGGCTTCCGTTGGCACCATAGGAGCTACGAGTCGCAGGAGTTTGCCACAGAGATCATTGAACGCAGAGATCACCTTCAAGTGGTGTTCTGCCTGTGCTACTTCTAAAGCGATGAAGAGCTCATGAGAGGGGTAGGAGGCAATGCTGTAGGTGATCCCCTTGAAGCACAAGTGCAGCGGGATGCGTTTAGAAGCACCGTTCCTTTTGGGATGGTGAGAACTTAGCCAGGGGAAGAAGCCGATGGCAAAGCCCTTCCTTTCAGTGGCAAGGGTTTTCTTGTAGTTACTGAAAGGTTTCTCTTGTGGTGTAATGGCAGAGCCTTAATACTGAGCCCTGAACAATGCCCAGACAGCCTCTTCCCTGTGCCTGGTGAGCAACCCGGAACGCCGACACGGAGTTGGCCCTTTGGCCACCAGCTCCTGCCCGGTGCCAGAGCCCAGGTGGTTGTGCACTGCAGAACGCGTGTGTGAGCAGCGTGGCTCTTGGCAGACGCAGTGTGAAGGAAGCAGGCTCTGTTGGTGGGACTCTGTAGCACTTCCCAGGGCTCTTGCGCTTTCCCTCCGATGGCGTTTCGCCTGATCGTGGTGCTCGTGGTGCCTGAGCTGCTGCAGGGGTGGTTTCGAAGGGTGAAACGCAGTTGCATTCAAAGCTGGAAGTGGTTTCTTGCTTTCGACGTGAAAACGTGCATCAGTAGTGTCCGTGTGGGAGATGCTTGCACACGCAATGGTCAGACTCTGGACCGCAAGGCTTGGTGTGGTTTTCCTTGTGTGGGTTTACAAACCTGATGCTGTGTCGGCATCTCTCAGAGTATTGAGATTCCTGGCCGGATACACTGAACCTGGACTTGAATCAGCTCTAAGGACTGTTGAGATGCTTCTGGCTGCCTACCTGAACAGGGCCTTTGTGGTTTCGACCACAGATTTTGCTACATAGGAAGGTCCGTGGGATTGTGAGCTTTGAGGTGTTGCTCTAAAGCTGGATCCGCAGTGCTAAAGGTGTCCAACTGTTGTGTAAACGCAAGTTGGAAGGCAAAAGGAATGATAACCAATGTTTAGGGACCACAGCGGTATTGTCCATGGGATGTTGCAAGTCCCTTGGCTTTCTGTATCTGAAGGGATACAGAGGGAAGCCTCTGTGCTCTGGTTTCGTTTCCAATATGGAAACAGGCTGCGCACTGCCCAATCTGAACCACCAAAGCGTGGACCACACCATGGCTGGCTCTGCTTCCAAAATCCCTCCCTCTGTCAGTAAGATAGCCGCTTATCTTCAAGTGGATGGTTTCCATCCCGATTCAATGTGTGCCTTGTACCCTCCCTGCCCCTTCCCTAGGGAATGGGCAGCTCCGGTGTCTCCGGGAGCAGCACTGGGGTCCACTGTGGCTACTGCAGCCATTCGGTGACCCCTGTTCTGGAGCTGCTCCCGTGCAGCAGCCCTGGGTGCTGGAGCCATCCCCGTGGTCCCTGTGTGCAGGAAGATGCTGTGGAACGCTTTGGCCTCGCGGCCGAGGCAGGGCCGGGATTGTCCTTTTCTCCGGCGAGCAGTGCGAGGCAAAGGCTTCGCTCTGGTGTAGATCCCAGCTCTGAAGGGCCGCTCTGGTGCAGTGTCAGGGGCAGGCAGCATCCGCATTGCGGTGGCACTGAGCGCCAGTCGGGGCGGCAGCTCGGGACCATCCTGCGCTCGCTTTTGCTTCACAGCTCAGACTCCAGAGGAGGATCACGGGAAGCACCGTCGGAGGGATGGAGTGCGAGCCGGTGCCCGAGCATCTCAGTGCATGCGTATCCGCTTTGTTGTAACGGCTTAAGGACTAGTCAGGACTAAAGCAGGCACCGATGCGAAGCCCCCTTGGAGAGGACGCTGGACCCTGCTGCAGTATTTATCTGACCCGAAATTCTGAATGTTTACCTCAGTGTAAATACCTTCACCTTTCCCATGGGAGGAAAGGGAATATTGCATGGAGCAACCGCTGTCCCCATCGCTTTGCCAACCGCATCAGCCTCTCCAAGCCAGGCTTCGCACCGGGACGAGCGCTGTCCCTCCGGACCCCACCTTTCAAGGATGTGAATGGTAAAACAATGTGAATATTTGTTGTTTACTTCATTAGGCATAACTCATAATGATGTGTTTCTATGAAGAATGTCACAGACTGAAGCGGAACCATATGCAATTGGTTTACTTTATTATAAACTGTATATGATGTACAAACTAATAAAACCTGACATGACGACAGTGGCGGTGGTGTTCTTGAACAGGCAAATACACGAGATGCTCCAGCTGTGCACCGTGGTGCTGGGCGAGCCCGGGAGCACTGGGATGGGCCCTGCGGGAGAGGGGGCAGCGTGCTCCCGCCCTGGGAAAGACCTTCATCCCCTTTAGATGGAACAGACCCGTGTTGGGATTCCTGGTGGGAAGGCCCAGGCTGGACACGGGGTCCTCACCCCCGTGCAGGGGGTGTCTCCACTGAAGGCACGGGAGGAGGATGGGCTGTGGGGTGTTTCTATGCCATCGTTTTATGTTACAATGAGCATTTATCAATCATTCCTCTTTTGGAAGCAGCAGGAACTGTTTGGCTTTCCCGGGAAAGCGGCCAAGCGTTGCCCGGCCCCACAGCACTCGCTTCGTGTTGAACCTTCCGAGGAGAAGCACCTCCTGCGCGGGCAGCATTGGGCTTCCCAAGGAACAGCCTCGGTGCAGCCCACGCTCCAGGGAAGCTGCAGCCTTCCCAGCCCAGCACATGTCGAACACGGTGAGTATTTACATGGGTTAATAGGGGGTTAATACCTCTACGCAGTGCACTGAGCCATAGCGCGAGTTTAAACTGGTGGCCTGACCTGAAGCCGTTAGTCGAGCTTTGTGTTAACGTCAAAGTAGTGACCCTGTGTCCACCGACGGACTGGCAAAGGGCCTGGCTAAGAGCAAAACCAGAAGCTTCCATAAAAGAGGCTTAATAACAGGAGTGCTTCACCATTAACTTCTGTTTCCAGCCAACGGTTTAGGTTTGAGCAGACATGAGTTACGCAGTTACAGTGCCTCCACTTACGTCCTAGATTACGATGTTACTGCCATCCTACCTCTTAACATTCAAGTGCATTAGAGAGAAGTAGTAAAATCTTGCATGGAGTACTCTTCTGTACTTCAGACACGATTTTAGTTTCTATCAAATAAGATGGAAGAGACTTTAGTGCATCTCTTCCACTCCCTGCCAAGGCAGGATTGTTCCCTACAGGATAAGGACAGGGACAGTGCTTGCTCCCGCCCGCTCCGATGGGTGAAGGGAAGCTGCAGGATCTGAACACCTCTCCTGGGATTTCCCTTTCACTCCATCACAGTGGTCTTTAAGACACCGTCTGCCGAGGTCCTTTCCTTGTCCGCTCGCCAGCGCATCCCTCCCCTGCGGTGAAGGAGGCATTGACACAGACAGGAGTTGGGCAGAGCATGGCTGGGGGACACCCTGGGCCCCCCCCCCCCCGTGCCCCCTCCCGCAGCCTGGGCTCAGTAACTGCCGCACAGAAGGGCCCTGCACCAGGGTCTCGCAGGGCTGTACCCGGGAGCTCGGGTACCGGAACGAGCGGTGTCGGGCGCTGGGCTGGGGCAGAAGGGGAGGCGCGGGGCGGTTGTGTCGCTCGGCTTCAGCCCCGTCTGCGCCGGCCTCGGAGCGCTGACGGGTGAGGATCAAACGATTGTGGTTCATAGGGAAGTTACAAGAGAGCACGGGGGCTCTTCCTCCGAGGAAGAAAACAAGCAGAGCACACGGCCGGGTCTCGCCACAGCTCTTGTGTTAAATACCCTCAGCAGCACTTCAGTGCTGATGGTGCTGATGGGGCCGCTTTGCTTTGGTGCTTGTTTTCTTCCTTGTTCTGCGGGCGGTTGCCTCTCCCCGGAGAGGCTTCACCCAGGGGCTGGCGAAAGGGCTTTAGTAAAGGTAGAATTATTCCTCTTTACACGTTTAAAGGTTACAGGAGTTACTTGCCTTTTAAACCCAAGCAAATGAGGTTCCCTGCCCACGCTCCTAGATGATGGTGCAGGAGCTAAAAGCAGAGCCCCGTTTGTTGGTGCTCTGCGTTGGCACAAGCTTCCCTTTTCCATAGTAACCTGAGAATATCGCCTTCACATCGATCTTTTTCGAGAGGGTGAGCATCCACATCCCGTTATCAAAATACAGCAGTTTCCCTCCTCCAATCTCCCCCACTTCATCCCCTTTGTTCCCTGCCTTTTCCAGCTTCACGAACTCCAGCAGATCCAGCCCGGTCTGCACGGCCTCGACGCCGTTGGCGCAGCCGAGGGTGATGTGGGCCCGGCTGCCCTTCGGGAGGCTGTCGGCGGGCAGGATCTTGTCGGCATCCCCGGGCCACAGCAGCAGCTGCTGCTCGCTCAGGTCCACGCGAGCACCCACAGTTTTTGTTGTGATGAACAGGGCCGAGATGGATAAGGTGAAGCCTTTGCCATACGAAGCCTTCACAGCCTGGGAGAAGAGGGAGAGAAACAGAGCACGGCTTTAGCTGGCTGCAGGCAAGGGGTTTACAGTCCTGTGCTTGGGTTTATTGCTCGGGGGGCTTGGCTGATCACAGGAGCTCTTGCTTTGACCTAGTGGAAATACTGTGTGTGACTAGAAGTTATCATGGCACTGAGCCCCTGCTCCATGCATTTGGAGCTGGCTGCATCATGGCACTGAGTCCCTGCTCCATGGATTTGGAGCTGGCTGCATCATGGCACTGAGTCCCTGCTCCATGCATTTGGAGCTGGCTGCATCATGGCACTGAGTCCCTGCTCCATGCATTTGGAGCTGGCTGCATCATGGCACTGAGTCCCTGCTCCATGCATTTGGAGCTGGCTGCATCATGGCACTGAGTCCCTGCTCCATGGAGCTGGCTGCATCATGGCACTGAGTCCCTGCTCCATGGAGCTGGCTGCATCTTGTTCCCTCACACATTCCAATATTTAACTTGGGTTTATTGGGTTTGAAATCCTTTCGCAGTTCATCATCACCCAAACCAAGCTGTTGGAGATGGTGCAGGAATGGGCTTTCTGGAAGCATACAGGAAATAGCCACTGTCTCCCCCAGCTTCTCTATGGCACGGACACATGGATGTAGTCATAGAATCATACTATAGGGCTGGAAAGGACCTTAACATGATCCAGTTCCAACTGTCACTGCCCACACTGCGCCTCAGCCCAGCCCAAGGCTCCAGCGGCCACCAGAGCCCCGGTTGCTCACCTCCTGCTGCGCGTACTCCTCGGCTCCGGCCGCCTTCCCGAAGTCGGTGTATTTGGTGGTGCAGTGCAGGACCCCGGGCGGCCTCTTCACGAAGTAGCTGGTGAGGGCGATTTTGATTTTGGGGTCTTCGATAGCGGAAGCAACTGCAAACAGAGGGAAATGACGTTCCTGTGCAAACCCCATCCCCTCAGTCCCAGCGGGAGCCCAAGTCCCGGCTCAGCAGAACCTGCCCTTCGTGGCTTATCTTAATGCTGCAAAGGAGCAGGTGGGGAAATGAAATCCCTCCTCCCACCTCCCTGGTGCAGGGAACCCCAAACCATGGCTTGTGCCAACCCTGACCATGTCAGACTCCCCTCAGGGGACACTGCTCCGTCCTTCCCTTCGCTCCCCGACTCCACGTTGGTTCTGCCCTCACCCGTTCAGCTGCGGAGCTGGGGCCATGCCCAGGCCCCCGGTGCTGGGGCCATGCCCAGCTCCTGCAGGGTCAAACCAAACGGACTCCTTGGGGAAAGCAGTTTCATTCAGTTGAAGTTACAAAAGCAACGTCATGAACTATGGGTTAGTATCTCTTAGCCTCTCCTTGCTCCTTACTCTAACTAGAAATCCACCTTGGAAGCCCAGTGGATGCGTTCCACTTGCCCAGTGTTAACATTTTGCCAACAGAGGAAGAACTTGGTAAGATACTTCTCTACATACAGTATTTACTCTCCTTTTTGAAGGCCTTGAGACTTGCAAGCTCATCTAAGAAGGCCTGGCCAGCCTTCCGCAGGGTCTCCGAGCTTCTTTTGCTCAAGAACCACCCAAAATACATGGGGAGGAATTCCTTCTCCAAGCTCGGCTTCATCTTCTTCAGCTCTTCCACTGACAGTTTCCATTGGTTCTTCTCCTTCAGCTGCAAGCAATCCTGTCGCCACGGGGTTTTGGGCTCGGCGAAGATGACTTTGTACCGGTATTTGTCAGCAATGTCAAAGAGTTGGTCCAGTCGTTCCCGCTCGTGGTGAGTGTCATCCAAAACGATAACGCTGATGTCTCGTTTGCAATAGTCAACTAGATCCTCATCCACCTTGGAATACTCTTCGGGAATGGCGCTTCTAATGGAAGGAGTGATTTTATAGCTATCGACTGAGATCACCTTGCAGGCATCCTTATACCGGTCTTGGATAGCGTGGGCCAGAGTGGACTTCCCGCTGCCAGGCAGGCCTCGGAGGATAAAGAAGGTTTTCGACTCCTTGAGCGTGGAGATGGTGTCTTCATCCTCCAGGAAGGGGAAGTGCAAACTCTCGGGTCTTTCTTTGGCCGATTGAGCGGACATTTTCCGGAACAGTTTGGGCAGGAATGGGTGACTCTTCTTGGAGAAGCCTCTGTTCTGGAATGCGACAAGGAGAGAGGTGGCAGTTACCGACCCCAGACCCCGCATGTTCCGCCCTACCGCAGCACGATGGGGATGTGTTCCCCCTGCAGCTTAACTCCCCCCTCACAGCAGGACCCGGGACCTGTCCCGGTGCCTGACCCTGCTCCCAATGGAACGTGGCAGAGCTGCAGCTCCCCTGCACCACGAGCAGTGAGCATCAAAGCTTCCTCCGAGCACCCACGCGCTTGCGGCCTCTAAAGCTGAGCGTGCGGAGGGGAACTTGCCTTGAGAACAGGAACCGAGGTCCCGGCGCCTTGCGGTGGCTGCTGCGGTCCCAGCGCTTCAGCCGCCCCAAGGCACTGCCCGGGGCGTCTGCCGAGGGATCCCCGTCCCCAAAGGAAAAGCGGTCCTGAGGATGCTCTCGCTCATTAAGAGCGGCCCCTTCGCTGCGCTACAGCCCCCGGGTGCCTCAGAGGAGGGGATTTGGGCTCCTCTTGTGGCGAGCAGCAACTGAAAACGCTTCCGGTAAAGGCGAACCCGCTGGCAGCTGCCGCGGGGAGGAACGCGAAAGTGAAACCAACGCCTGGAGCGAGCGAGGGAGCTGCGGGCAGCTCCTGGAACCGGAATCCTGGATTAATTCCCAGCAGCGTCTGGGAAAGCGCGGAAATGGGAGGAAACGAGGGACTTCTCCAGCCGTGCCCCTTCACTGGCAGCACTGGGGCAGCCACTGCTTTCTGCGGCACTGGGAGCCCTCCGTCTTCCCTCAGCAGCCCAGCAGAGCGGATCCAAGCTGCAGAGAGGCTGAAGGATTCAGTTTTGCCTTTGATGCAAACATCGAGGGGGTTTATCCCCAACGTCTGTGCTCTGCCCACTGCCCTGTTTGCAGGGTGAAGCTGTTATCCAAACCCCGCTATTCCAGCTCACTGTCCCGTAGCAGAACAAGGAGGAGCCTCAGTGTTCCCAAGCAGCCCGGGACGGGGACCAGGATCCCGGTGCTACCATGGACCAGGATGGAGAGCCCTGGGAGCAGCTGTGCCTGCTCAAGGAGTTCCATGAATGGGCCTCCAAGAAGAGCGAGCACCGCGCATCCCTCCTGGGCCCCTTCCCCATGGATTGGGGGCTCCAGGAGGCAGCAAATGGTTGAGGCACCTCCGGGAGCTGGTGCGTGTCCCCCGTGCCCGCAGCTGCCGGCGGGGAAGGACTGAGGCCGCTTTTCAGAGCCGCAAACAAAGGAACAATAACGGAAAACCTCGCTCCGGCCCCATTGTTCGGGGGCCAGCGCGGAGGAGAATGGAGCCTTCATGGCCGGGGCGGGCGGACAATGGCCCCACAGAGCCCCGCGCCGGGCTGCAGCCGGACAATCCCCCCCATTCAGCCCCCGCGGGACCGGGGCTCGGCTGCTCCGGGCGGCCGAGGAGGTTCGGGGAGCCCGCGATGGAGCCGCGGGGTGCGGCTGCGCCCCTCGCTCCCTCCCGCACCCCCGGGTCCCATCGACCTCGCGTCGGGGCCGCAGCCGTTGCCTCCCCTCGGGTGAACGCGCCCCGCAGCAGCCCCGGTCCCGCACTTACCATGGTGAGGGCAGCGGCCGCCGGTGCGGAGCGGCGCGGCGGAACAGCGGCTCTGGCCCGGCCCCCCCCGCAGCCCCTTTCATAGCACCGGGGGGACACCACACCCCCGAACCCCCCCGCTGCGGCCACGCATGCGCGGGGGGAGCCGCGGGAGGGATGGAGCGGACACGGGGGCTCTGTTCGCAGCGGTACCGCTGTTTATTGTCCCCGTGTCGCCCCTTCCTCCCCCGTCCCGCTCAGCGCTCCGGCCCCGGCCTCTGCCTCCGCGTCCTTCCCGAGGCTGTCCACATTGGTGTTCGCGCTGCTGGAGTCCTCTGGGGAGGAAAAAGCCGTTTTGAGCCATAAACCGGAGCGCGGGCGGTAACTCCCGTTCGTTCCCGTGCGTTTTCGCTGCTCCGGGCGAGCGCAGGGCCGGGAACGGGGAGCGTTGTTCCCGTGCTTCAGGAAAGGGAGGTGGAGAATGTGCTGCTTATGGGGTGCAGAGGTGTAAATGCGAAGTACCTTTGAGGCTCTGAGCTATGGGGTCTTCTCTCTCGCTCAGCTGCTCCATGAAACTTCTGCTCACCTCATCCAAAGCCTGCAAGCGATGCAGCTTGTGAATAAAGGCTCTACAAATGCCGTTACGCACCGAGGTCCTCCTGTGTTCTGCTCTCTGCTGTCATTACGTGGTCCTTTCCTACCACAGAACTCCCTGCCATGCTTTGCTTCGTTTCTCCCTGCAGTGGTCACTACCGGTTACTGTCCCTTAACAAATGTCCCCTCCCCTGAACATTCCACCTCTCTCCACTATTGTTTTTCTCCCGGCCGGAGAACAGGCTCTGCGCGGGCTCCAGACAGCCGGGAGGGATCAGCAGGGATGTGAGTGCTGTGCTGTACTATGGTTTGATGCAAAGGGGTTTCTCTGGGACAGTTTGAATGTTCCCTCTGGACACACTGTTTGTGCAGGGATGCTCCCTCTGGACACATTGGCTGTGCAGGGATGCTCCCTCTGGACACATTGGCTGTGCAGGGATGCTCCCTCTGGACACATTGGCTGTGCAGGGATGCTCCCTCTGGACACATTGGCTGTGCAGGGATGCTCCCTCTGGACACATTGGCTGTGCAGGGATGTTCTCTCTGGACACATTGGCTGTGCAGGGATACTTCCTCAGTTCACAGCACACCAGACCCTAGTTAGTCAAAGCTAACTGACGGCTGCTGCCCCAAGCTCCCCTCCTCTGTAAGAACGCACTTACAGTGACGATGGCTTTCTGAGCAGCTTCATCATGAAGAAGAGTTGCCTTGCCAAGTGCTTTCTCAAAGGTCAGGATTGCAGGCCAGTAATCCTTTAACCTCACTGTAACAGATACATGCAAACACCTATTTTAACCCCAGATCAAGCGAACGCCACGGATTGATCGAGCTGGCCTCCAAGATGTCTTGATCTAACCAGTTCCCATTTGTACTAACGCCTCTACCTTGTGCTTGTGCCACCAGGATCGTAGCATGGAGCTGCCACTCAGCATCTCCCTCTTCATCTGCTGCCTGCAGGGACTTCTGCCCATAAGTTTGGGCTGCTTTTGCTTTATCCAGCTCGAGGTAACATCGGCCAATTTCATGGAACAGCCAGGTCTTCTCCAGGTTGGATTTTACCATTGGAATCTTCTTCTCCCATCTACAAGCAGGGAGTAAGCATGGCAGAGGTGAGTGCATCTCCCCAGGTGCTGTTATTTCAACCACTGCTGTTATAACTAAAGGCTTCCCGGTACTGTGGGTATGAGCATCCCACAGCCCCCACTTCGAGCAGTGGGAACAGACAACCTGAAATACATCCTCAGTGTCATTCAAAGCACGAGCTGGTGCCTTTCCTGTCCCTGCTCTTACATACGTGTCGATAGCGGGCTGGAATCTCCTGGTGCTGGCATAAACCCTGCCGATGTTGTCGAGGGCTCTGGATACAGCATCTGGCAGATCACTGCATTGGGAAGAGAAAGAAATCATTGTGGCAGAGGCTTGTTCCTGGTACAGTCTGTGCTTCTCTCAGCCTCACACTTGCTTTGGGGCTCAACAGCACCTCAGGCTACGTGTTGAGAAGCAAAGGGGTGAGGCCAGACTGGAAGTCATGGAATCAAGGCTGAGTCCTGATTTTCTCTCCTGACAGCCCATGACACACAGGGGGAAATGGCTTCGGTTTGGCTTTGGGTTCTGTGGGGCTTTGTTGCTGCGAATCTGGCAGTCCCTGTCAAAGTCTTTCTCTTTGTTGCCTTCTGGGTCCCACAGAGGTCCCCGAGCAGCTCCTGGGTCCTTAATGCTGACGGATTATTTCTGGCCAGGAGGAAAGGGAAGCCCCAAAACGTGTGTCAGCAATGGGGCTCCGGACTTGCTGTGCTCTGAATGAGCCTCTGCCTCCCGCCAGAGGCAGCTCCTTCTCTGAGAGTGTAGCCTGCGGACTTCAACCGGTCCCTGTCCCCATCTCCAGTCCCTGACCCGCCTGCCCTTACCTTACAGGGAGAAGCTGAGGGAAAGGAGGGCAGTGCCTGCCCGGGGACAATGTCTCCTCCGTCCCCGCTCCGGGCAGCAGCCACCAGAGGGCGAGGCCTCCCCTTGCTGCGGGTTCTCCTTCACCATCGCTTCCCAGGGCTTTAAAAGCAACGGATCCCCCGCTGCTGCCTCCCTCCTGCTAATGCTGAACTCGATTTGTGCGGGTGGAGGGCACAAGGAGAGAGGCAGAAGATCATAAACCACGTGCGAACGCGAAGGACCCGCTGAAAGCCCTGCGCAGCCCTGGCAAAGGTAACCCCCAAATCACTCCAGGCAAAGCCCTGAGTAAATCTTCAGACTGCGTTTTGCTCCGTTCCATTTTAGCTGGAATCGCTCTGCATGGGCAGATAACTGCTCCTCCTGGAAAAATACATCAAGGTTTGAAGGCAAAGGGCTCTAAGAGAAAATGCAGCGGAAGACTTGAGCGGTTTGGAGCCTGGGAAGGAAATGCATCCTATAGTGCTAACACTGGGGCTTGTGCTCCCTTTCGCTTTGCTTCAGCAGGGATTGAGATGTGCCACGTGTTCCAGGTCCTTTAAAGACCTGCTTCAGGCTCCTTCTTTTGCAGTAGGGATGAGAATAAATCACTGTGGTACGTGGGCACAGGCTGAATGCGTTGTGCTGTTCAGTCTCCAGGTGAGAATTCCATGACCTGATGCCATAGCATCTTAATAGATCTACTTCCCTCTTTCCCCATCCCTCTGAACCCAGCACTTACTGCTGCCTGGCAAATTCCAGATCCGTTTTGTGGCTTTGCAGGGCTGCCTCCATCTGGCCCATCTCGAGCTGAGCTCTCCCAATGCGGCTGTAGAGGTCTGCGATCAGCTCATTCCTGTTGGGAAGTTCATCCTCTGACCACCCTTGTACCTTTTTTAGCACACGCTTGGCTTTCTTGCAGCTTTCTTCAGGGGAGTCACCGCTCAGCACTGGAGAGCAAGAGAGAAGTTTAATGTTGCTGGGTGGACATGGTGATGCTGGGCAGGGGAGGCTGAGTGCAGCCGGATCAGCCTCAGGCAAACCTTGGGATGGGTTGGAGCTCCCAACTGTTCAGGCACTATTCCCCTGGGAAATGGCACTACTGGGAAGCCCAGCAAGTAAAGGGAAATCATAGAATCCCAGACTATGGGTGGGAAGGGACCTTAAAGCTCATCCAGCTCCAACCCCTGCCACGGGCAGGGGACGCCTTCCACTAGAGCAGCTTCCTCCAAGCCCTGTCCAACCTGGCCTCGAGCACTGCCAGGGATGGGGAATTACTGGTGACATCTCATGCATGCTGAAGTGAAGCTGCTTGCCTGAAGGTTTGAAAGCTCCCAGTTGTAGCAGAGCAGCCTGGTCTTGGAGAGGAAGTTTTAGCTGCAACACTCTGGGGTTTAGCCCCCACAGTGCCCCCTTGCACTTCCCTGGTGAGCTCTGCTCCCTGTACCCAGCAGGGCTGCAGCGCTGTGGGAATTGGGCTGCAGGGGTTTTGCCACCCCCCTCACTACTATAGCTTAAAAGAAGGGAACAAGTGACAAGTAAATGATTCTCCCTGGGTTGTAAATATGTAGCAGAGGACAAGGGAAAGGGCCCAGCAGAGGCTGAATTCTCCTTCCTTCAGACCACGAAGTATAGGGAAGAAATAATAGGATTCTGGATTAAAGAAAGTGGAAAGGTGAAGAATCCAACAGCAAATCCTGCCCCAAACGGCCTGCTCGCGTTTGCACTGCTTCTGTTGCTCTGTATTTACTACAGCAAATAATCATGTGTGCCCGTCATCACTTTCTTACTGCTTGCAGCCGGGATACCCACACATGTCAATGTCCTCCATGACCTTCTCAACGTATCTGCCAACCTCCAGGGGTTTCTGTTTCTTGTCCCGGGTCCACCTTTGCTGCTGGAGCTTACGCTCCCTCACACGGGCATAAATCGGCTTCTGCTGCTGCCAGAACTCACTGCGGGTCTCCAGGTAGGAAATGCCCCCCAAAACCAGGTCCTTCACTTTGACCCCCTGCTGGGTGCTGCTTTCCATCAGATCTGAAAGGAGACAGGAACCCAGGGGAGCGTTAATGTCAGGGATGGATGAAGCTGCTGTTCTGCGCTGACAGAGGGTCCTAGGAAGCCTTGGTGCTCCTCAGACCTGGTGTGCTTAAGGCGAAGCTATGGAAAGCTCCCTTGCCATTCCCATTCCATGTGTTTTAGTGAGCTAGCGCTGGTGTTCCCAACCCCTGTCATGGAATTTATCATGAATCATGATGACAGAAGTTATTTGTAATGATGCTGTTTCCGCTTTGGATTTCATCAGCACAGATTGCTTGGACTTGATTTACTCTTGGTTATAAAAGCCTCCCACTTAACAGGGAAGGAAATGTGCTCAGAGTTAGGATCTGGCTCCAAGAATACCTGCCTCTCTCTCAACCACTCTGTGTGAGCTCTGATACAAACAAGGAAGAGTAGCCACAGGGCTATGAAAGAAGGGGAGCAAAAAGAACCTGCTTTGAAGGAGCATTTAGTTAAATACAATAGAGAAAGACCTTTGTCATTGAGCAGCTTTTCCAGGTAGGCCTTGTCAGCATAGAGCTCTCCAAGCAGCTCTCGCTCTGTCTTCGGGTTCCTCACAGGCTTCTGGTTCTTGGTCCATTTTTGATTCTTAGCCAGTTTGATTTGGACTTTCTGTTTGCACTACAGGGAGGAACAATAAAGGCAGTTGGGAGAGGTGAGTGGGGAACATGGGCTTAGCACAATTCTCGTTACACTCCATATAAACCAGCTTACTCTTTAAATAAAAGCACAAAGTCAGCGTCACCAATTGCCTTGGTTACGAGCAAGTGCTATTTTGCACCCAGTTGTGCTCCCTCACTTCCAAGAGCAGGAGGGAGCATTATAAGAGCAAGAATTAGTTCTGCCCCTGGTCACTGCTGTGGGAGGACAGGGAGCTGGGACACCTCATCTAGGGCCTTGAAAGGTTGGCCCAGCTGATCCCTGAGGTCCCATCCATCCTGGGATTCATGGGTTCTATGAAGGCGGTGGGCAAGGCCGGTCCAGTTATCCACAAAGAAACAGAGGCTGTAAGAGCCAGGGCTTTGAAAGCTTCACATCTGAAATCCCAGGAATTGCAGGGGTATTCCTTAGGCCCCTTTGTACAAATTATTTTAAGCACTGGATACCGGAGATTCCCGCTGGAGGAGGCAGTGAGCATCCCTTGCACTGCCTTCAAAGGGAAACGTGGCATCTTGGAGGAGCCAGGCACTGCCTCTGTGCACCACCCCAGGGTGAAGCAATGGAGAAAGTGCCCATTATCAAACCTTAAACATCAGGAAACCCAAAGTAAACAGTGGAGGCGAATGTACCCTGGCTCCAACCTCGCTGCTGTTACTCATTAGCCTGTGATGGGTGGGCAGCAACACCCGGCAGTGGGGCTGGCAGAGGATGCTTTGCTCCTCCGTGGCTGCTCTTTCCTGACCTTCTGCCTCCTTCTTCACAGTCTGTGCAGCTTGAGCAAGAACTACATTAAAATCAGGTGCATAAATGCTCTCGTGAGGGCCCATTGCACTTCCAGCGCTCAGAGACCAGCCTGGTCCACGTTGCTGCAGAAACTGTTAATCCTCTAATGCCTATTTCAGAAAGCATTAGTGTTATAACAGCTCCAGTTGGGCCCTGAAGCAAGAGCTCTTCAGACCATACCTCTGCCTGCTTGCTTACAAAGCACAGATTCCCTTTGTTCTCCAGTTTAACTGAGGATGGAGCTGCAAATACAGAGAAAACACTGGTTAGTGTTCAAGAACAGCAGTGCAGAGGCTTTAGAAATGGAAATGACTGTAAATGTGCCAAGCCTATAATGTCCTGTTTGAAATAAAGCCTTCTATTAATTCTTTCACATGAAACCTGTGGTCTGCAAGCAGGGAATGCAGCTCAGAGGTGCAGCTCCTCTTGGGATTTTAATTACTGCTTTCACATGGCACCAGGGGGCTTTTCCTACTGCATGGAAACAGAGGAAGGAAAAGGATGGCAGGTTCTTCTGAGGGCTCACGGCTGATGTTAAACTGGAGTCAAAGCTCTAAGTACAGGGATGTTCAGTCACCCAGGGCATCTCCCAGTCCATTGTCACTCTGACACCCGTGCTGCTGTTCAGACAGCACTCTGGCACTGGAGGTAAGAGTGAAAGCAGCTCTGGCTTGGGCTGGTTGGAAGGAAGGGAAGCGCCTAACCTGCAGCAGGGCAATGGGGCTGGAGCCAGCAGCGTGTGTCCACATGTGTCGTGGAAGGCTGGAGGGTCTCAATCCACCCAGCAAAGCGGTTTGGGGGATGTGTCCTGTTAATGTGTGCGCATTTCCCAACCATTTGAACAGCAGATCAAACACCAGCATTTCCTTTCCGCCGCGTCAAGGGCTATCTCTTCTTGGGCTTGAATCCATCTGTTCCCCTGCAGGGTGGCTGCGTGCCTGAGAGCGGGAGCACGCTCTGCCCATGCTCAGTCAGTGCGTGAGAGCAGGGTCAGGAGGAAAACAAAAGGAAAGGGGACAGGTTGGTTTTGAACGTCACCTGGTCCTTGGCCTTTCCTGCCTCCTGCAGGACTCCAGTCTAGGATCCAAGCCAGACGTTATGAAAGCAGTTGCTCCATTGCAATAGTCAACAGTTTCACTGGACTTACGCAATGTGAGCTGGAGGGAAGTCAGGATCTCGGGAAGGGCAGTCTCAGGTAGCACGGCAAATTCCATGACAAACTTCGAATACTGGGATAAAGATCTCCCAGTGGGATCTGTAATCAGCAGCACTGCAAGTAGATGAGCTGCTTTGTTCTGTATTACCTGGGTTTTGATGGTGACTTTGGACATTTAAATCAGTGTCATCATTTACTTCCATAACTGGAGTTATTAGAACAGGTATATAATATACATTATATCTATATTCGTATATATTATACGTAATATATATGAACAGGCATATAATTAGAATTAAAAGGAGCTGAGCTGTGCACTCCTTGCTGCTTCCTGCTTTCGTCCCAGTGACCACTGGGCCCACGAAGGCAAAGAGATTCTTGTTGCAGGGTGCATGGGTGCCTTGAGGAGCTGCTGTGCCCCCACCGCCCCCAGCCAGCCTGGCTGGAGCACTCACCTCCAACGCAGTTGATGATGGCTTCCTGGGATTTCTCGATTCCCAGCTTGAACTTGTGCAGCTCCGGCCGGAGCCTGTAGCCGCGATGGTAAAACACTAACGCGAACTCGAAGTCACCCATGGTGTACAACGCCTCAGCTTTCTGATACAGTCCCTGAAGTGACATTGGGAAACAAGAAGCAAGGGAAAAAGAGGAGGTGGAGAAAGCTTTAGAGATCCCGGTTCACTTCCCGTTGACCCGCCCTGCGCTATCCCAACCTGCATCCACTCAGATCCAGCCCTGGAACTCAGTCGTGTCCAAGCATCTCCACTTCTCTGGAAGCAACAGCCCTGGCAGGGCTGTGTTCGTGCCCTGTTCCTGCCCACCCCCGGCTCTTCCCACTTCCCACTCATTGCCTTGGAGAAGGTTTTGTCATCTTGGAGAGAGGCTTCAGCGTCTTTCAGGGAATTGTCCGTGTCCCCCAGGCACAGGTAGCACTTGGAGCGGGCAGCCAGGCACTCCCTGTCACCTTCTCGCAGCTTCAGCGCCTGGAACACAACCGGGATCCAGCAGCAGTGCATGGGTGCACGAGCACAGGATGCGGCCTGCTCCATCCCAGCAGGGACCTTGGTGCTAGATGAGGATAAACCCACAGATTCCCTTGATGCTCACACATCCCCTCTGCTGCTGCTGCATCTGCCCATGGGTGCTGCAACCCCACTGCCACTCGTCTGCCACCTCCCTTCATGCTCTCACCTCCGGATGCTGTTGAGGACACTTCCCTTATGGAATCCCAGACTGGTTTGGGATGAAGGGAGCTTAAAGCTCCTCCAGTCCCAACCCCTACCACGGGCAGGGACCCCTTCCACTGGAGCAGGGTGCTCCAAGCCCCATCCACCCTTCCCTTGAGCACTGCCACGGATGGGGCAGCTGCAGCTCCTCTGGGCACCCTGTGCCGGCGCCTCAGCACCCTCGCAGGGAGGAGCTCGGGCCCATGAGCCCATCTCCGTGTCCCGTCGCGCAGGTGGAAGCGGCCGCCCCGGCCCCCCGCGCTCACGTTGTTGAAGCAGCCCAGGGCTTTGCCGTACTCCCCGCGCCGGAACAGCACCGAGCCCTCGGTCATGAGGCTGCGGAAGGTGCGCACCGGCGGCGCCTCCGCCGCCATGGCCAGGCCGCTGCCGCCGTCGCTTGGCAACCGCTGCCCGGCAACCGCTTAAGCCCCGCCCAGGCCGTGACGTCGCCGTGGCGCGCCCCGGGAGCTTTCCCGCGCCCCGGCTGCGGTTCCCGCGTGGGGCTCTCGGTCCCGGTTGGCTCCTACCGGGAGGTGCCGCCGGTTCTAACGCGGGCGGGCTCTGGCCGGAGGCAGCCGCGGCCGCACCGGGTGCTCGCGGTGGCTCCTGGCCCAAGCCGCCTGCGCGCGGAGGTGCCGGTGTGCGCTGGGGACTTGTCCCAGCACCCGGGTTTCCAAAGCTCCACGCCGGAGGTGGGAGCACAGACGCTCGGTTTCCTATACAACCGGTTTCCTATAGGGATTCCTATAGGGTGCATTTGGGGATTTGCAGTTAGCTCTGGTACTGCCTCATCCCGGCAACGTCCCATCTGGGATACACGGGAGGGATGAATGGGAGATGCCAATGGTTCCATCCTATCAGTGTCTTCGTTCTGGCCTTGGCTAAGACACTGCCAAGATGAATGTCTGAAGCGGCTCGTCCCTGCCAAGTGACTCAGCGTGGCGTGGCCGTGCTGCTCCAACCCCGTCAGATTTAACGTCACCACAGCAAAATCAGCACCGACGTCGGGTTCGGACACTGCTCAGGAATGACACAGCTCATCCTCACTCTGTGACTCCAGGAATGGGGCTGGAGTGGCCACAGGGGAGGGAGGCCCGGGGTGAGAGGCCGGCGTGATGCAGCCATCACCAGGGAGTGATGAAGTTTAAGCTTGCAGTAACTGTTTTCCATGGAGTCTTTCCCCTGCGGTGCCACCAAGTGTGAGACTCTCTCCCTGAGATGGGCAGGGGCATCGGGTCTGTACCAGCCCTGTGCTCCAGCCCAGTGACAACTTCACCACTGACTGGAGCAAGGCCACCCTGCTCTCCTCAGAGGCCGCCCTGGTGCCTCCCCTTGGCGCTGCTGATGCTGCTCTAGTCAGAGGTTGAGATAGTGGGGATGAAGATGAACACGGGGTGAGCGGTTCTGGCGGGCAGAGGTGCGATGTCTGCTGTTGGAGACCCGGTGGACAACGGGGCAGCCCGGAGCCCGGATGGCCGCGTCGTGCTTGAGGCCTCGGAAACGCCTCTGCTCCTCTCCGCGGTGCCCCTGCCCCGTCCCGTTCCCTGCCCGCGCTGCGGTGATCGCGCACCGGGGGATCCTCCACTCCCGCGCTGGGGCGGTCACCGCTGACGGCTCAGCCGGGACCGAGGCACCCCCCCGGGCTGCGCCTGCCCCCGCTCTTACCCCACACCCGTGGGAGGCTGCTCCGCCGGGGGCGGGCAGGGGCGGGAGCACTGGGAGCGGGGCCCGGTCCCGATCCCGGTCCCGGTCCCTGTCCCATCTCGGGGGGGGCGTGGGCGGCTGGGCAGGCGCGGGCACGCTCCCCGTGCTCCCGCGTGACGTCATCGCAGGTGTCCCGCTGCCCCCCCTCCTCCTCCCGCGCCGGGGGGGGGGGGGGGGGGCGTGGCGAGAAGGGGGCGGAACTACGGCTCCCATAAGGCAGCGCGGCAGCGCCCCACCCGCGGCAGCCAATGGGAGTGGGGCAGCCGCTCAGGCAAGGCGCACGTGACGGCGGCGGCAGCCAATGGGCGGCGGCGGCGCCCGTAGGCCGATGGGCCGGGGAGGCTCCGCCGCGCCGCAGCGAACAAAAGGCGGCGGCGGCGGCGCGGGCGCAGCGCGGGGAGCGGGGTCCGAGCGGGGTCCGGTGAGTGCCGGGGCCGGGCTCGGGTGGTGCCGCTCTCGGGGAGGGTTCGCGGGCCGCGGCCGCAGCCCCGCGCTCGCCCCCGCTGGAGGCCGCTGCCCTTCAGCCGCGGTTTCCTCATGGGCGAGCGGGGAGGAGGCGGCGCCCGCTGAGGTCCCGGGCTCTTCGCGGTACTTACGGGGACGCGTGTGGAGGAGCCGGGCCTGTGCTGTAAGCGTCGGTTCCCTTCGCCCGGCGGGGCCTCTTCCCCGCTGCCCCGTCCCTCGGCGGTAGCCCCGGTGCCCCTCTGGTTCCCCGGAGCTGCTCGATGGTGCTTCCCCGTACCCTTGTTCGCTGCCTGCTGGCTCCCGCTGCTTTGATCCCCTTCCTTTCCTGCAGGCTTCTCTCTCTGTTTCTTGTCTGCAGGCTGGAAGCTGAAGTGCATCCTGAATCTGGTTTGTAGATATCTCTGTTTGATTCGCTTCCTCACCTGGGTGTGGAGCTCAGTGTATCACTTCTGCTCTCTGATGCTGTTATTCCAGCCCTGTGGAGTTCTCCACATTCGGGGCTTCATTTGAATGCATGGAGCTGTGCTCCGGCAGCACCAACTGCCAGTTGATGCCAAGGGGAGCCTGGCTGGGAATGCTGCCCAGCCACACAGGGATTTAAGGAACAAACCCGTCAAGGCCCTTCCCTAAAGCTGCAGAATAAGGTGGGCTCCAAAGGCAGGATTCCTGTGCCTGGCGCTGGGTGCTTATGCGCGTGTGTGGAGCCCATTGGCTGCTCTCTTATAGCCAGATCGTCCCTGCTCACAGTCTGCTCCTTCCACGGCTGCTCTTCTGCTCTCAGAGGTCCCATGTCTGCGGGGAGCCTCCTCCAGCGCCGGGTGCTGAGCACCCGCTGCCTCAGCTCACCCCCTTGCACCACTCTGCAGCGGTGCCAGGCATTTCCTAACGCCCAGCACCCAGGTATTTTGACCCGTGTTGTTTGCTGGGCCTCTTCTTCAGAGCCCTCTGACAAAACCATGTGTTTGCCAGGTGGAAGCTGACGTAACTTTCACGCTGCTGTGGGCTGACCATACTGGCTGATCTGGAACTGAGTTAATAAATGACCTGGGATGTGAGGGGCGGTTGCTGTGCAGCGTGGGGTTGTTGACATAGCTCTTGGGAGAGAGGGCATGAAATCTTTATGGGAGAGGGAGTCCTCCCAACAAAAGCGTTGCTTGTGTGTGGCTGGGGCTGGTACTGAGCTGGATCTAAGTGTGAGCACAAAGCAGTGATGCTCAGGCTATCTCCGAGTCCTAAAAGGGTTTGAAGAAGCGTAAACCAGAGCAATGTCTGTCTTGTGTCCCCTTGCAGGGCAGGCAGCGCTGTGCTAAGTGGTGCCACATCGCCTGATGTCCGGGAGCCGAAGAGGCTTTGCCTGGTTTCGGTGTCAGGGATGCTGCCTCTGGGTTTTCCCTTCAGCCCCTCACTAGAGTCTTGGGGCACATGTATCAGTTGTGTCACAGCAAGCACAGCATGCAACTCTTTAATCCTTGTCTAGCTTGCCACCATTGAGCTGTCTTTTGTTTGCTTTCACTCAAGATGCTTTCCCCAAGCATGGTTTTAGTTTTGCACGTTTGACAGGGGTTCTGAGTCCTCAGAGATGTGATCCAATCCATTTCTCTTGCTCTGCACTCAGTGAAGGCTGACGTGCTTTTTTAATCTGTGGGTATGGATCATGATCTCCAATGCGTTCCAGGGAAGCTGTTTGATTTAGAGCCTCAGTAAATGAGTGCAGATCATTCATGGGGGTCGGTGATCACTTGTTAAACTGACACTGGGTGCGTGACTCCCGTTCAGGAGAGCTTTTGTCCTTCACTTCTTGTGTCTGAAGCCCGTTTCGCTCTGCTCAAGAGTTGTACTTTGACTGACAAGTTCATGGCACATACTGTGGAAAATGCTTTAAAGGCTGGAGAGCAGCAGCAGAAGAGAACATTACCCTGGAGCTTGTATTTGGTACAGAGAAAGGTGTTTGGTTTTCCTATGCATCCCTCTGTCTTCCTTCGGAGGTGCACCCGTTGCTCTCAGCAGTGTTGGCTGGCATTGCGGGTGCCGGGCATGATTGAACATCAGATTACTCAGGACACATGAGCACCCTCATCCCTGGGAAGCTGCAGAGATGCTGCTTCCCGGAGCCTGCAGGAGGTGATGGAGCTGCTCTGCTCCTGTCTCCCTGGTGGATGAGGGACCAGCACATAGCTGAGGATTGCTGATGCCAGATGAAGCTTTATGTTTTCCTGCTGATCTTTTAGCTCCGCAGCTCAGCAGACCAAAGCAATTGTTTTGTGCTGTTTATTCCCTGGGAAAAGCAGGGTTGGAGCAGTGGAAAAACTGAGCGAGGGGGCTGATTTATGACTTCCTAATGATCAGGAGCTGTTCTGGTGCACCCTGGGCAGACACGGGTGGAGCAGCCTCACTCCTCCTGCTGTTGCCAGCACAAGGGTCTTGTTACTTGGTGTAATCATCCTCTGGGTTTTCTCTCTTTACCCCAGTAGTGCTATTGCAGCAAACAAGGCGATGAAACCGGGACAGGAACAAGGGGAACAGCAAAAGGTGGTGGCCAAGGCCAGCAAAGCTCCTGCGAGCAGCAGCTTGGCAGCGGTGCCGTGGGGAGCGCCTCCGTGTCCCTCGGCTTTGAGCAATCCCACGTACGTCACTCTTGTTCCCACTGATGTCTTCATTTTGCAGGGCTGTTTTTAGTAAGACCTGAGCAATGTCCTGGATCCGATTCCCTGCAGTTGCAGCCGGTTCCAGCTTGGGCATTGGCAGAGCATCAGCTCCATTGTTTCAATCCGAGTGGGGACTGAAGAGCTGCGGTGTTGTGCAGGGGCTCTGTGTCACCCTGGAGAAACAGAAACCACTCAGTTGGGCTCTTTGTCAGGTTAAGGAATATGTTCACCGTTCTCCTTTCTCCATCCCATTGTGCTGCACTGAAATGTGACACGTTTCCTCTGGGACTGGCCTTTAGCGTGCTGTAGAGTAGGCAGCTGCTGGATTTGAAGGGCTTTGAAAGCCAAGGGTATTCCAGCTTCCTGGCAGGCAACATAAATAGCTGCAGGTAACCTGGGAGCAGGATTTGCTCTCGGAACTAGCGCTGCTTTAAAGCAGAAATCGGGATGGAAAGCATTCAGCATTACAGTGCAGGTGATTTACTGCGGGATGCGTGTGCCCAGCTGTGGAGGCAAGGCAGCAGCGGTGTCTGTGGGCAGGGGATGTGCCTGTGCATGCCTGCAGGTAGGGCTGGTTGGGTTTTCTGTTCTGTGTTTGCTTTCTTACAGCTCTGCCCAACATCCAGGCACTTGTGCAGCTCTGGGAAGTCTTCCGTGCCTGACTGACCATTGAATAAAGCAGTAGGCTTTGGTCAGAGCACAGCATAAACCTTGTCAGAAAGATTATCTTATGCACAGACAGTGCCTCATAATTAAGGAAAAAGCTAGTTTTGGAATGGTGCCCCGGAGCTGATCCACAATTGGCAGAGCATTGATGCAAACCAGTTCTGCAAACCCACTTGAGATGCTTCTTAGCCTGGTGCAACTAACTGAGGTTGGTTTCTAGCAGCTAAACCTGCAGCTTCCCTGACAATGAAGGTGCAGCAGCCAAAGCAACTCTGCTGATCTTTGGGTTTTAATCCGGATTACAACACAACTGGTGCTCATCCGGTTTCTTGGCCTTCGCAGGGCAAAGATGAGCAGAAAACTGCAGTTATCAACAGGACTCTGTGGTCTCTTACCTACTCTTATGGCACTCTTACCTGCTGTGGGTGGCTTCCCCTTGAGCCTGGGGTGTGCTTTGCACCCCCTTCTGTCTTTGAGAGCTGTGGTCTAACACCATGAAGAGATCAGTGTTTCTCCAGCACTGATGTCCATGCTTAGCTCGCAGCCAGAATTGCAGCCTCCCTCAGCCTCCCAACTCCCCCATAGCAGTATATAAATCCTTGCTGCGAGATAAGTCCTTGTCTTAGCCTCCATCTTTTGTAATGAGGAGCTTGCAGTGGCAGCTCTGGAGTTACTGTGGAGTGGCTGCTCGTAGCCCTGGGACTTGACATAACTCAGTGGTTTTCTGAGACAGCTCTATTCCTGCAGCATCTCTGGACACCTATCTTTAGGAATGCCTCTTTGGAGAGCCAGTGGAGCTAACACAGCACCATGGCCACGATGCTAAAGGGGGTAAAAGGGAGAAGGAAGAGAGAGGCAGGAAGAAGTTCTTCCCTGTGAGCATGCCCAGAGAAGCTGTGCCTGCCCCATCCCTGGCAGTGTTCAAGGCCAGGTTGGACACGGGGCCTTGAAGCAACCTGCTCTAGTGGAAGGGGTCCCTGCCTATGGCAGGGGTTGGAGCTGGAGCAGCTTTAAGGTCCCTTCCAACACAAACCAGTCTGGCTTTGCAGGGCCAGACACTCAACACGTGCTTGGTCTCCTTTAGGTTATCGTAGCCCTCTCCTTAGCCTGTGGGACTTGGGCACCAAAGTGATGAAAACAAAGTGAGGTTATGTTTAGGGGACTAAATGTTAGGTGCAAGTGTTTATGGTGACTGGGATGGGGGTTTGATGCTGTGAAGAAAGATGGAGTGCCTCAGGTTGCCTGACGTTGTTTTGAAACAGATTAAACTGGAAGCTGCGCCGCAATCATGTTGGAGTTTCACACAACAACGCTTTCCTGGAAGCAGGAACTCTGGCGTTTAACATCTTTTGCCCTTTCTGTAGCCTCTCCTTTTCTATTTCACCACTAGAATTGCTTTTGGAAAGATGTTAGCCCCAAACTTGACTGCTGGTTCCTAAGCTTAGTGAACAGCTTTCAATAACAGCACTTGCTTAACCCAACCTCTGCCACTCTGGAGGCACCCAGAGAAAGCAGCCAGCCTCCTCCTGCTCCTCTCTGCTCACTAACTTGTGCGTCTCCAGGGTGGGACTGGGACCAACCAAACCTTTCTTTAAGGGGGAATGAAAGGTCTTTCTCTAATGGTAGCTGGTTATTGCCTAGCATGTTCCATGCTTCCTTATAGGATGGATAATCCAGTTGATTGCTAATGGTTATTACCCAGAAGGTAGAAATAACTGGGGGGGGTTTAAACCGTTTCCTGCTGTGGGTGTCAGTTTGGGATCTGTTTTGTGCTGGAATGGGGGGTTACAGTCAGTGTTACTGAGCTGTTTGGAGGCTGCACTCTCCACATCTTGCCTGTGCAAACAGCGCTGCTCTTTGCTGTGTTGGTGACTTTCTGCTTTGCAGCCCTCCCGGAAACCATCCCAAGTGTGTTTGGTGTCCGTGCTAGGCTTGGGCAGCAGTGACTTGACCTCCAGGCACTCAGAATGCAGCACAAGTGCTGCTCGGGCTCCTCTGTCAGCAGCCTGAGCCTTCACAACAACCCAAACCGCCTGCTGACCTCTGGCTGACGGGGTTCTGATGCTTGACACACGCAGACAGGTTCATTGGGATGAAGGGTTCCTTGATGTAAATGGTTGCTGCTCCTAACAATAAATGCATCTTGGGCACCCGTGACTTGCTGGCCATCGGGAAGTTACAGCCCTGAGATCAGAACTCACTGATGTCAGTGCAGAAAACTCTAAGAGAGGAAAAAGCCATCTCCAGGAAAGGGTCTCGAGCATCTTGCTCTGTAGGGTGTCAGCCTGCTTCCAAGAAAGGTGGGTTCTGAAACGGACAAACCAGTGCTCTGGTTCTGCTAATACTGGCCCCGGGTTCTCTTCCCTGCAGAGGAAGACCTGGGGGGTTGCCGAGTTGCCTGCGTCAAGCTCAGACTGGAAATGTGGCGTGCCATAGGAAAACAAGTGGGAGGGGGAGGGTTTTCCTCTCCTGCTGCCATGTCACTCCCTGGAACTGATCTAGAAGCTGTAGGTGTGTTACTTGCATCCCACAGCAGCAACCCCGGGTGCTCTGCGGGTTGAGATGAGTTAGTTCATACTCGGGATGCTCGGAGCTGGGCAAGGCTGGACCAAACCAGAGCTCAGAGCAGTGGGGTGGGGTGGAAGCTGTAAGCAGCAGGAATAGTTCTTGCTTAGCAGGTGAGTTTTACAGCCTCATTTGTGGTGAGGCTTTGCATTGAGCTGTGTGATTGGGAGTTTTCCATGGACTCTGTTCCAGATTGCTGTGTTTTATTCCCCCAGTTCAGACTAGGCAGCCATGTCGGCCAAAGCCATCTCTGAGCAGACGGGGAAGGAGTTCCTGTACAAGTACATCTGCACGTCCTCCGCCATCCAGAACCGCTTCAAGTATGCCCGGGTCACCGCTGCCACGGACTGGGCCCGGCTCACCCAGGAGCACCCCTGGCTTCTGAGCGAGGTGAGGATAGGACTTGCCCTGCAGCAGTGGCACCTCTGCCCCCCTGAGCCGCTCCCGTCGTGCTGCGGCAGGTCCTGAGCTCCGGATCGTTCCGGAAGGACCGGTCGCTGCTGCTGCTGCTCCGACACGTTTATTTGCAACACTGATGAAGAAACAAGGCCTGCTCCAAGGCAGTTCTGTCACCTTCGGGGGGGCCTGATTGTCACCTTCCTTTAAGGACTCTGAAATACACGAGCGGAGGGAGCTGCCGACAAAACACTGCTAGTAACAGGGCAAATGAGGCTAATTCAGACAAGCCAGAGGCCCTTGGGATGCCTGGTCCCTGTTCCCAAAGCCTTACTTTCTGAAATCAGGGTGCTTCCTTCACTAGCTTTCCTGTTCAGGTAGGGTTCTGCTCAGCTTTCCTGCGTCCAAGCAAAACGTCATGGAAAACTTCATCTTGTGCTTTTTCTATGTAAGGTCTTTTCTCTCTATTTGTGTTTCATAGCAATGCACACTTCCTTATAGAGAAAACGTACCCAAAGCTCTCTTTATTAGTTGTCCAAGCTGGCTTCTTATCAGTGCTTAATTACATGAAGTCGTTGGCTGGCAGAGCGTGGATGTTTCACAGTCCTTGACTGACTGATGGCAGCCCTATGCTAAGCAATTCAATGTGCCATGCTCCAGTGCATGAGTGGATTGCAGGAAGGTCCTGGCAGGGCTCGCAGCCAGCCAGGAGCTGGGTTTGCCCGGGGCTGAAAGGCATTCTTCAGGGCTGTTTGCTGTACAGAATTCCAGGAGGTTTCACTCTCTGCAGTGGCACTTTCTAACGCTGCTTTGGTTTAATCTCTCTCGCACAATGTTGTTGTAGCGTTTGGTGGTGAAGCCAGATCAGCTCATCAAGAGACGTGGGAAGCTTGGACTGGTTGGGATTAACCTCACTCTGGATCAGGTGAAGGCTTGGCTCAAACAGCGCCTGGGCCAGGAAACCACGGTGAGTGCCCTCTCAGCCACAAAGCCATAGGACTCTTCTGTCTTCTCTGCCTGCTTGTGAGATAGGAGCTGGTGCACAGCTGTTCTCTTGCTTATGGTGGTTTAAAATGCGTGTTATGCTGATGCCAGAGCAAGTGAGGAACTGTCCCACGTAGTGAACTCCCTGCTGGTAAATGGCAGGCTTTGACAGCCATTTCCACTGTTCCCATCTCCAGTGCAGGGCCTGTGTGGTGGGACTGGTACTGTTTGGAAAGTCCCTTCCAGTTGGGAGTCGGCAGCTCATAGCTCAGATGCAGCGTGTGGCTGGCAGAGCTGCTGGATTTCAATCCCCAAGGCAGATTTAACAAGACAAGTGTAAAATCTGTCATGAAACTGGCCTCTTACTGCAGCCAGCCAGCAGCCAGCCAGTGTGTTCTGGCTGATGACCGAGTGTTACTTCAAGTGCTCACTTCAATTCAGTGCTGCCTTGTAATATTTCATCTCCTGGGAGTGGCACTGCAATGGTGAGGATAAAGGAACACCTGCCATCCCAGCTGCGGGGCTTCAGCTGCAGGAAGGGGCTTAAAGAGTCCTCTTACTCTTCTATGCTCACTGACACCACTGCTGCTCCCTGTGGAGCTCACTTTGGGTTCTTCCAAAACTCCAAGCAGCAGCTCCAGCCATCGGAGCTGATGCTGCACTGAGCAGTGCTCTGTCGCAGTGCTTTCTCTGGGACAGGAGATGAAGAGCAGCCATTCCAGTGTAATTCCAATAATCCGGTTCCCTGCAAAACCCAGTGGAGAGTGATTGGGAGGAAGTGATTTCAGAGCAGTGTTGGTTAATTCTCAAGGCTTGCCTTAATGCTGCCGTAACTATGGAAACTGGACAAGGGTTTACTGGTGGCTGTCTTGTTTTCTGCCTGCAGATTGCTAATGCTAAGGGAATCCTCAAGAATTTCCTGATTGAACCCTTCGTGCCTCACAAACAGGTCAGTGTACCAAATAAAGCATTAAAAAGTGCTTGGGAATCTCTTTGATGCAACTTAGATGGATGGTACAGCAGAGAAAGCAGGAGCTTGGAGTGTGCTGTGAGCTGATGGTGTCTGTGTGCGGTCAGAGCACACAGTCACGTTGGCTGAGAGGAGGTTACAGATACCTGTGAGGAGCCGAGTTGGTGGGTGAAGGCAGCACCTTGAATCTGGTACTGCAGAGTGTGGATAACCAACTGGTGATGTGACAGATCCTCGGTCAGTGCTGGTGAAACACTCCTGCTCCACCAGGGCTTGCAGGAGGGCTGTCACTTCTGTGCAGGAGCTGCACTTGGGCTGTGTCAGCCAGGAGCAGCTGTCTCCAGGAATGGGATGTGTTGTCCCTGGCACATCTCGCCAGGATGAAGCGCTCTGGGCCCTGCTGCTCTCCCTGGGGATGAGCCCGGGGGGTGTCTGGGCTGCTCCAAGGCTGTGCCCAGCTGCCCCTTCCCTAGCACCGACACAAGAGCCTCTTCTTTGAGGTCTTCTCTGGGTGTGACTTGCTAAATGCTTGTGCTGGGTCCATGATGCAGGAGGAAGAGTTCTATGTGTGCATATACGCTGCCCGTGAAGGAGACTACGTGCTCTTCCACCACGAAGGGGGTGTGGATGTGGGAGATGTTGATGCCAAAGCTCAGAAGTTACTTGTGGCAGGTGGATGAAAAGCTCAATGAATCAGATGTAAAGAAATATCTCCTGCAGCACGCACCAGCCAATAAAAAGGAGTAAGTACAAGATGCCCAATCCCAGACATGGCCGGCCAGAAGCTCCTCTCCTTGATTTCAGTGCAACATCCCTTTGTTCTCCTTCACCCTAAAGCTTGTTCTCCTGCCCTCCCTGCTGCTCTCAAGTACATGCCATGCATCCTAAATCCAGGTTCTTTGACCTGATCCGAGCTGCTTATAAAACTCAAAATGAGTGTTCGCAGTGCTTTGAGCCTTCACTTGGCAGGAGCACTTCTCAGTGCTTGACCTCTGCGGTGCTGGAGGCTTGTGTTGAATCCTGATCCTTCCAGCATAGAAGAGGTTTTTATTTAGTAGAAATGGTGATAAGATGTGGTTCTGATTGCTGATTCTGAAGTGTACCCTCTCTTGCTCCAGTCTAGTTTAAGAAGGAATTCTCTTGCTATTCCTCTGCTTACTGCAAGCTTATCTGTAGATGTCAAAGTCCTCTGCATCTCCTTTAATGAGATGCCTTAGCCCTTACCTATTAGTTATTGTAATGTAAGTCACTGATTTTTCCAACCACAACATAGTAACTGATGGCGTTGTTCAGCTCTGAGAGGCTCAAGAGGCCCATCACCAGCGTAGCTGACTGCTGCCTTGTCCTGTTCCCAGCTAAGGAAGCTTAGTTCTGACCACGACGTGGATGTGCCAGTGGGACAGTGATGCATTTCTGTCTGGCCTGAGCATCTCTGACACTGTGCTCTCAGCAGAGTTTGGTGGAGTGTAATTGAGATGAGTCATTGAGGTCCTCCTCTCCTTGAGTCATCACTTGGGCTTCTTCCAGACAAGATGAATGAGAACGGAAGAGATTGACAGGGAGTAGATTTGCAGATTGCCACTCATATCAATGAGGCAGAGCAGGCTGTGCTCTGTGTTTGGCTGCTTTAATGAGCTTGTGTTGCATTTTTTTTTACAGCATCTTGGCTAGCTTCATCTGTGGCCTGTTCAACCTTTATGAAGATCTGTATTTCACATACCTTGAGATCAATCCATTAGGTAACAGACACTTTTGGGAGCAGGACTTTCTGTTCTGAAACACTGAAATATGTACTTTATCTTTGTGTAATTTGCAACTGTTCCAAGTGGTATATGCAGAAGAAGTATGAAAGTGGCTGGGATGTGTCTGGGGCTGAATAAGTCAAACCAAGCACTTCTTATAGGTGTTCTCTGTTATCTAAATTCCTGGTGGAAGTGAAAAATTCCATTGAAAGGGGTGTTAAATCTGAACTGAAGTACATAAAAATTGCTGTGTTGGATCAGAACAAACCAGAACCTGAACCAGGGCCTGGTCTATGATCATAGGCACTGCTTGATGCTGAAGGGAGCTTGCTGGGTCTCGTGCATACAGCAGACTTGAGTGCTGTAAGAAGGGGAACAGAGGCCACTTGCCTTTTGCAGTGCTCTCTGTAGGGTATTGGGTTTTAGGGGTAAATCTCTCTGTACAAAAGGAGCCCACAGTGGTGTGTGTTCTTACACAGTAGTGACCGGTGATGGTGTCTACATCCTCGACCTGGCCGCGAAGATCGATGCGACTGCTGACTACATCTGCAAAGTGAAATGGGGGGACGTGGAGTTCCCCCCTCCCTTTGGCAGGGAAGCTTATCCTGAGGCAAGTACCAGCCTGCTCTGGCCCAAACCCCTTTACCGTGAGCTACCACAGCTGCTGGAAGTGGAGCTCTCTCCTTAACCGCTCTGTTACTCATCCCAAGTGACTTCTGCTGTCTCCAAAAGGATTTCTGTCCTGACTTTTTAATTTTAATAATTATAATTATGCTTCACTTGGGGAAGGTTTTTGTAACGTGGCCAGGAAATCCATTTAGCTCTTGCTGTCCATGTAGCTTGCTGGATGCCAACTCTTAACTCAATTTGCTCTTAAAAGGATTAGTTCAGTGTTTGTCTCTGAATCATCCCTCTGCAAATCACCGTGAAGGTTGTTATGGCAGTGTCTCTGCTGAGGGCTGTAATGAACTCCCAATGAAGTGCTTCTCAAGAGGCAAACCCACTGTGATACAGGGACGCTCTTGAGCCAGATTGCGGTGCTCTCAGTGATGACATTCTTGGCTGCAGCACGGCCAAGGTGTAGCCAGGGGTGTGTTGAGGTTTAACCTTCCTTTGGCCTCAGTCTGCAAAGGTCAGAAAAAGACTTGTCCGTTCAGAGGGATTTGATTCTATGACTGTGATGTGGAATTGTGAAACGTGGGAATTTCTGCTCAGGTTGATCCCCTTTGAATTTGTCACAGACAAAATTGTCCCTTACAGCAATGGTGTTTGTGGTTCTGCTCCCCCCTCAGCTGTAGCTGACAGGAGATGTGGGGGCTCTGCATGTCCGAATGGGCCCAGCACTGGAAACCCTCTGGTTTGGGAAAGGAGGATGCAGGGAAGGGAGTTTAAGCTGTGCTGCTCTGCTTGCAGGAAGCCTACATTGCTGACCTGGATGCGAAGAGTGGAGCCAGCTTGAAACTCACTATTCTCAACCCCAAAGGCAGGATCTGGACCATGGTGGCCGGTGGTGGTGCCTCAGTGGTTTACAGGTAACAGAATGAGGTTTCCAGAGGGGGGATTTACACTGCTGCAAGAAACTAAGGGAGCCTCTACTAAAATGATCCTTCCCATGCCATCACTGCTTGGGACTTCTTTGGAATGAAGATGCTGTGCACATTCCTTACCAGCGTGTGTCCCTTAGAGGGTTTAATTCTGGGAGGCTGAGATACAGTTTCTTCTTGTCTTGGAAAGGCAGAAGCTGGAAGCTGTTTATGGTACTATCATTGCTGTGGTAGTCACCGAGTTCCCGTCACATCTAGGAAGTAACGAGATTACCTATGACTGGCACCAAGAGCAGCTTTGTCTTCAGCAGACAGCATGATTCCACTTTGCCAGGAATGTGCAATGCTTTATTAAGCTCTTTATAGTGCCTCTAATTATAACTAATCTCTTTAAATAACTTTTGTGGCAGTGACACCATTTGTGACCTGGGGGGTGTGAATGAACTGGCCAACTATGGGGAATACTCTGGAGCCCCCAGTGAGCAACAGACCTATGACTACGCCAAGACTATTCTCTCCCTCATGACTCGAGAGAAGCACCCTGAAGGTAAGGGAGCTGCTGCAATTCCAAAGCTGGGCAAATCTGACCAAACCTGGGCTGGTCCTGTGCTTGGATCTCCCTGGCAGAGCTTTTAATGTAGTGCTGACTTCCGAGTGAATAGTGCTGGGTTTCAGAGGCAGGACTTGTAATTTTCAGTGTAGCAAAGAGCAAAACATGGCTCAAAAGACTCTTATCAGCAAGGTTCTTGTTTGGCACAAAGCTCTTCCAGGCTCTGTTTAGCACAGCTTACTGTGAGCTATGGGCCAGTGTAAACTGCAGCAGTGTTTCACTGCAGGATCACGAAGCAGTTCAGCGCAGAGAGCACCCGATGTTCCTAAGCCAGTTTTATAGATGCGTGTTTCTTCCCTCAGGAAAGATCCTGATCATCGGCGGCAGCATCGCAAACTTCACCAACGTGGCAGCCACCTTTAAAGTGAGTGACTATGGAGAAGTGTCAGCAAATCCCCGCGATGGCCCCTGAGCTCTGTGCTGAGGCTGGTGGCTCATCTCTTCCAGGTCTTGAGATGATGGGGCAGGGTCAGCATTGGCTGCCACATTCACCCCTCCTATTTGTTTCTCTTAGGGCATCGTGAGAGCGATTAAGGATTACCAGGGTCCTCTGAAAGAGCATGAGGTGAGGATCTTTGTACGGAGAGGAGGCCCGAACTACCAGGAAGGATTACGTGTGATGGGAGAAGTTGGTAAGGATCAGCCACTTCCGAAGCTTCATTCTTGCATCTTCTTCCATCTGCTTCTTGCTGAGCCTTTTCACAGTTAAATGCTTTATTTGGGCAGAAGCTCCTATTGTTCCTTCCCCTGCCCCCCAAGGCTGACTGCTCTTGTATGCATACACAGGAAAGACCACTGGGATCCCCATCCATGTCTTTGGCACGGAGACTCACATGACTGCAATCGTAGGCATGGCCCTTGGCCATCGGCCGATCCCCAACCAGCCTCCTGCTGCAGCCCACACTGCCAATTTCCTCCTCAATGCCAGCGGCAGCCCCTCGGTGAGTCCCTTACCTCTGTGAAAGAAATGCTCCTGAAGGCAGCTTCCCCTGGCTGAGCAGGTTGGGGATGGATCTTGGCCACCTGCTGTATTTGTACTAAGCTCTAGGAGAGCTAAAGTGACTCTGCCTACATGGTTTATCAGGAGGGGTCCTTCCAGTGTCCACCTCCCACATAGAGGAAATGTGACCCCTCAAAAGCAGCAGTGTGACTGTTGCATCTGCTGAGGATTTGGTCATTAAGGAGGTTCCCTCACTGCACTGAAATGGTCCTATCTCAGAATTAACTTGCTTTGTAGACAGGCCTAGCCAAAGTGGCCATTTCCTGTGTGCTCCATGTCGTACCTGGCACCCTGTCCCTTACATGGCTTCTGAATCTTTCAGACTCCAGCAACAAGCAGAACAGCTTCCTTCTCAGAGTCCAGACCAGATGATATTGCTCCAGCCAAGAAGCCAAAACCAACAGCACCTCTTGGTAAGTCCAGCATTGGAAATGATCAGTGAGCAGTTCTCCTCTCCCAAAGACAGAGTGTGGACTAGACTGGTGCTGTGGTACCTGTCTATCTTCATGCTGGATTTGGTTAAGTGCTTTAGAAGGTTGTCACTTGCTGTGCCATTAGCTCATACGCAAGGGGAGTCAGAGTTGCCTTGATCCTGAATGTTCCGTTGAAGGGAGCAGCACGGTTTGAGAGCTCCCACTTCCCCACGTCCCTTTATGTAACTGTGCTGTGGTTGCTGGACTGAGGCCTGCTTCCTAATTAAATACATGGGGGTGTTCCCATGGGATGCTGCTGGCATGGTGGAGGTATTAACAAAGTCCTTTTCGGTACATGCTGCAGCTTCCTGGGTAAACACTCTGCAGTCAGGTCAGGTGTGAGGTACCCCTCACATTCAGGGTCAGAGGTTGCTGTGTGCTGTGTTGTGTGGTTTTCTTGGGGGGGGTGTCCTTATTTTTCAGGTTTTGGGCTTGTTTGGGCTGTTTTTCACTGAAGTCTGTAGGAAGCTTCTCTAACATGGTGATATGCATGTTCGCATTTGTTGGAAGCTTTACTGAGTAAGGGCATGTTGTATGGAGATGAAACAGCAGCAGAGTGGGGCAGGGACAGAATGCGATAACATCCTGGTCCTCCTTGTTTGAACATGAGGTGCTACGGGTCCCATTTACATCGGTATGACAGGATGCCACCAAGAGCCAGATCTAATTGTGGTGAAACACATCACAAAACGCGCTTCTGCTCCTCCTCATCACTGGGCACACAGTTTGGCAGTGAGCCATAGCCTCAGACGCTGGAAACGTGTGCCCCGTGGAGCCCCAGGGCACAGAGCTGCAGTGGTTGTGCTGGGATGAGCAGAGATTCTCTAGATGGCAAAATGCACATTGGATGCGTGGATTATTCCAAGAGGCAGTGGAGAGGGCTCCAGTCTGCTGGGCTTTAACACAAGCAAATCCCAAAGGCAGGAGTGCTGCAGGGATCAGGGTGGCTGCAGACCCCCCCGCAGGAGTCCTGCTGCTGGCCTGGGCTGCATGAGTGATTCTCTCTTTAACAGCCTCGGTGCCAGCTTGGAGACGTGGTTCAGGTAGGACCCGTGTGATGAGCTCAGTGTGCCTGGCCTCGCTGGCAGCTGCCTTTAGTTCCTGGTTCTGCTGCTGTTTGTTCTCTGCAGAAGTTTGCAGTGTTGTCTGCTCCTTCCCTCCTGCCCAGCACATTCAGTTACCACCACATGAGCTTTTCATCTCTTTCCTCACCATAGCCCTTTGTGCAAAGACTGCAGAAAATATGAACAGATTGAAATAAACTGTTGTTTCTTCCCTTCTCCCCCTCCCCAGTCAAATCCAGGCACATTATGAAAAGCTCTGTTCCCTTTGCTTTCAAAGAGAAGGAATCGCTTACCATGGCCTAGTAACCGGGCTTTTGTTTCAAAGGGGAACAAAATAGTGCAGGTGCTGTGCTGCTGAGCCTCAAAGGGCACAGAACTACATGTTCTTGTTGCCTCATCACTTCAGTGAACCACTGAAGTCCTGGGGACTTGAAGCACTCTCGTGCGCTCTGTGCTGGATGGAAATTAACTGCTGGATCGGGGTCAAGGTCGGATTTCAAGCTGTCTCCCCTATCCCACGAGGAGGGACAGTAGAAGGGGAATGCTGAGATTCATTCCTTGTGCGGTCTCAAGGAGCATGGTCTTTCTGGACCTGTGCTTCCCTGTTCCTGTGAATTCTCTTGTCACCTCCTCAGCAGCAGTCTTTCAGTCTTCTAATACCAAGTCCTATGGCAGTGCCTCCAGTGCGCAGGGGTGGCAAGCAGCGACTGTTCTCTTGTTAAAGGCCAAGGAACAGGATCCTGTTTAATCCCTAATGCTGTTTACCTTTGGTTCAAAGCCAAGAAGAAATCAGCTGTAGACTGAGCTGGCTCCAGCAGCAGGATCAGCTCCAGGTTCCTAAGGGCTTTAATACGAACTCTGCCCGGAGTCAAGGGGAGGAACTCACCATTTTGTTGTGACAAAGGGTGTAAACGAGCAAACAGCCCATCCTCACTGAGCCAGTGCCTTTCTGTGTCTGTGCCCTGAAGCCACGTTTTGGGCCATTTATGAACTCTTGGAGCTGTCAGGTTTGTGTCTGATCACCAAAGAACCCCAGAAACCAAAAGCTGAGTCCTGAGGGCTCCTTTGCTTTCTCTGTCTCCTCCATTCACTGCTTTTCTCATTCTGTTTCCTGTCATTGTACTGTGGTGCCCTGACAGACACGGGAGGCAAACCTCCTGTAGGCCATACCCCAACCACTAAATCACTGATTGTTTAACTCATGATTAAGCATTTGCCCATTTCCTGAAACCCAGAACCTGGCTATTACATTTGGAATCCTGGGAAGGGGGATGCTGCTTCCATCTGCAGTTCCTTCCTTAGCTTGGACAGTGTGGCTCCTCCATCTGCAGGTCAGGAGGGGGGAGGGAAGTAGCCCCATCTCTCAGCAGGCACCTGGTGAAGTTGGAGCTTTGTCTTGCACAGATGGACACTTTGAATGTGTTTGGTTTTCCCCCTCTCTCTGAGCAGGGAAAGCTACAACCCTGTTCAGCCGCCACACCAAAGCCATCATCTGGGGGATGCAGACACGGGCTGTGCAGGGGATGCTGGACTTTGATTACATTTGCTCCCGGGATGAGCCCTCAGTCGCTGCCATGGTTTATCCATTCACGTAAGTACCGTGTGTTCACTCCACTGTTTCTCTTCTTCCCTCAAATCCTTCTGTTCAGTTCCTCCTTTCCCAGTCTTTGCGGTTCTTTCGTGTAGCTCTGCCCAGTGTGCATCTCTGCTTTAACATCTTCTCCCCTGCTCCCTCCCACCATCAGGTTGGCTTTGCAGACTGCTTCCCATTTCCCTCACCCACTGATCTCAGGCTGCTCTGTTGCAACAGCTTAATGCCAGCTACATAAATTAAGTCCCAGTTTCTGTTCCTTCAAAGGGTGTCCAGATTCTGGTCCTTCACTCAGCAAGCAAGGCAGGCATGATGAGCTGGGCTTTCTTTAGGAGCCTTAGCTCACACTCTTCCCTACAGTGACAGAAGTTCCTTAGCAAGCAGGAAGTGTGTGGCTCCTTCAGAGGCATAGAGTTCTCTTGTGCTATTCACCCTCTTTTGCCTTATCCCCACAGCTCAGTGGGGTGAGAGAGGCTCTCGGGTGTTTGAGACTGCCGTTAGGAGGAGCCCCCAGAGCACTGTGTGCGAGGCTGGTTTGTGACTGTACCCCCCTCAGGGGGGTCCCTGTCAAACAGCAGGTAGTGAGAAGGAAAGGAGTGGCTGGACACTGCTGGGAGCCCAGGCAGAGGCAGGAGGTATCTCATTGCTGTGGTGCTTACAGCCCCCCAGGAGAGCTCATGTCTAATCAGCCGCTGTCCTGCAGAGGATTCTGCCTCTTGACAGTGAAGCAGCTCTGATGATGATTGCAGCTCTGCTATAACTTCTCAGCTAGTGCCAACCCCAGGGTACTAAAACCGAGTGCAGGCACAGCTACGTCTAGAGCTGAGTGCTACCCCTTGCGGGGTTATGGTTATTCAGCAAAGAAAAAGCAACAGGGATTAAAAGCTTAAGGCTACCTATAATTACTGCTTCAGCCTGACCTTTTGGAGGAAGCCAGGCTGGCAAAACCTGGAATGTTGTTACAAATGTACCAGTGTGGGAATACAGCCAGTATCTACACTCCTGAAGGACTGAGCAGAGCAGACTTCAGTGAGCACCCACCTTATAAAAGACAAGACCTGCAGTGAAGCTTTCCTAGGTGCATCCTTTGCCCCCGGGCCCCTCACATGCCGAAGTCTCCCTGTAGCAGAGCTGGAGAGCTGGCTGGCCCTTGATTTGCTGCCCTGGTTCTTCACCCCAGATACTGGTTTCCTCTTCCCCCAGCCTGGTATTTGTTCCAGCCCAGTAATGCAGCTTTGCATGCATCTCATTCATTACTCTTTCTGTGCCTCATTCTGTCTTCCAGCTTGGAGTAGACTTGAGGCTCTGGTAACCTCACTGTGGGAGAGCTTATTCATCTTGCTGGATGCCTCTGTCCCCATTAGCCCGTCTCCTTCCATATGCTGCTCTGTTCTATACTCTGAAGATCCTTCTGCTGTTAGTATGGTCCCTTCCCGTATGCCCTCACTTGCTAGTGAGTGTTTTGCAGTCAGTCTTGGTGTCTGAGAGCTGGGGTTGGTAAACCTCTCTGTCTGCATGCACTGTATCCTGTTGTCCTTCCAGTAGCCTTAAGGTCAGGGCTTTTTTGCTCTCTCCTCCACAGTGGTGACCACAGGCAGAAGTTCTATTGGGGCCACAAAGAAATCCTGATCCCGGTGTACAAGAACATGGCAGATGCCATGAGGAAGCACCCAGAGGTCGATGTTCTCATCAACTTTGCATCTCTGCGCTCTGCTTATGACAGCACTGTTGAAACCATGAATTATCCACAGGTGAGTGAGGGGTCCAGAAGAAGCCCCAGGAAAGAAGCTTTTGTCAGCAGGGAACCAGGATTTCCTAAACCATTACAGTGTTAGTAAATTGTCTTGGTCTTCCAAGTTGGCAGAATAAATACGTCGATTCCAACTCCTTACAGGCTCCAAGGAGGATTTCCAATGGAGTTGCAGAGCAAATTCTAATGCTGGACTTGCAATTCATGTAAGCAGAGCTTGGCATCTCATGGTCAGGATTAATTACTCTGGGTTGGTTAAGACATAGTGCTGCTCTGCTGAGCAAGGGGGAGAAAAGAGCTCTGAATAGTGTGATCTCAGCGGACTGGATCCATGCACTGGGCCTTTCCAGTCAAGGGTGCACTCACCCAGAGGCCAGACAAGAGGCAGAAGCTGGTCCAGCCCTGCAAGCAGCTCTTTGCCTTCTCTGTCCTGCAGTGCCTTAGGTTGGTGATGCTTGGGGCTACCAATGGGTTTCTTTATCTTGCTGCAGATCCGCACCATTGCCATCATTGCCGAGGGCATTCCAGAGGCACTGACACGCAAACTGATCAAGACAGCTGATAAAAAAGGAGTCACCATCATTGGGCCTGCAACTGTAAGTGCTTGGGGGGGACCTTTTTCTCACCTTCTTTATCTGTCTTAACCTTCAGATCATCTTGCTCTGAAGCATTAAGTATCTCCTACAACCAGTTTTGGCTTCAGTCGCATCAAGTGCATGTTAGGTTCTCATTTGAAAGTCACATTAATGTCTTCCATGGTTTGTGTAAACACTTTGAGGAGGGCTCAAAGGGCTTTTTCCATTTCTCATTTTCTTGCAGGTTGGTGGCATCAAACCAGGTTGCTTTAAAATAGGCAACACAGGAGGCATGTTGGATAATATCTTGGCATCCAAACTGTACCGCCCCGGCAGCGTGGCTTACGTTTCACGGTCAGGAGGGATGTCCAATGAGCTCAACAACATCATTTCCCGAACCACTGATGGCGTCTATGAAGGGGTGGCCATTGGAGGAGACAGGTAGGACTATGTCTTCAACAGAGGCAGGATTTGTTAAGTCAGTCAACAGAAGAACTGAGTGGGTTGGAGGAGGAAGGGCAGGTTGGTGTTAATTTTGGCTCTTTCAGACAAGTTCATGAAACAAATTCCAGTTCTGCCATTTTCCCCTGTGTTCCTCACAGATACCCTGGTTCAACTTTCATGGATCATGTCTTGCGTTACCAGGATACTCCAGGAGTGAAAATGATTGTAGTACTTGGAGAGGTGAGTGAGACCAGTTCACTCTTACCTGAGCAGTCCCCCTGTGTTCTGTTGTGGGAGCAGCTGACCTGGCTGCCAGGGTGCTAAACAGCAGCTACAGATCAGGCGCAGCTCTTCAGGCTGTTCCTGAACAGTGAGACAAGGGGGGGGTCAAAATTACAAAATGAAATATATAAACCTTTCGAATCAATTTCAAGTAATGTTAAGTTTGATGGCTTTCTAACAGTAGTAATGGAAAATGACTGAGATGCATGATGTACAGAGAAAAATACAAAGTACAGCTAGAGAACATACTGAGAATTCTTTTATAAGATAAACTGCTGCAGTTGACATAGTTTAGGCCTTTATGACCTTAGTACAAAATGAGTGTAAGAAAAACAGGCTAGAAGAATAGGACGCAAAGATAGGGAGTATCTGGAAAGGCAGGGGCCCAGGATGGGCTGCAGCTAAACTAACTGATAAGTAGGAGGACAGGATGATTGTTATGTCTGTGTTGCTAACGAACCGATTAAGCTGGTATAAGCATCTGCTGTGAGTGCTTCAAAGGCTGCCAGCAGTGATGAAGATTGTTGGAAGAAGTAAAGGACCCTCAGACCACCACCACGTTTTTGTACGTATGCATGGAACTTTCTGGAAAAAGATGTAATCCATACATAGCCTCATGAATATTTATGTATGCTCCGTAGCTGTAAAAGGACTGCTTGTGCAGCAGTACAGGGGGACGCGTTAGGAGTAGCTATCCCCCGTGTCTCCCGGCGCCACAGTAAAGAATACCTGCTTGTCAGCTTAAACCTTTGCTGGCAAGTTTGTTCCTGGAGTTTTCTCCAAATCAATTGCCCAACTCTGATTTCATGCTGCTTTAGTCAGAAGAAATTGAGTGTATTCCACAGACAAGCACAGGTTCCTCTACCAGTCCAATCCAATAGGGAGGTTTAGTTTTGAGACTTCAGTTGTTATTCGATGAAACAGGAGAGGAAAAAGAATTGAATTAATGTTTCCATGTGACTCTTGGAGCTGGTTTCTGCAACAGTGCAGTTTTGAACCAGCTCAGCTCTCTTTCTGCAGATTGGAGGCACAGAAGAGTACAAGATCTGCAGGGGTATTAAAGAAGGTCTCCTCACCAAGCCCGTGGTGTGCTGGTGTATTGGTACTTGTGCCACCATGTTTTCTTCAGAGGTATGTGCAAATACGGGGGCAAAAGCATTAAATAAGTTTATATCCATAACAAGAAGGAAATATACCAACCTCTCCCTGGGCTTAAACCTTCCAGAGTTGCCAGTAGCATGCAAAAGTTAACAGAAGTTAATAAATAGAAATGATAAAAGCTTTCTGTTCTTCTGGGGTCTGCTTCTAAAGGGAGCCCAAAGACCCCAGGGAATGCAGTGGATTCTAACAGCCACCTGCGTCTGGAGTGAAATGGGAATGATGCGAGTCAAGCAGCTGTAGGGAGTGGGGAATTTAGAGGCAGAACCTCAGTGGACATCCTGGAGTGATTCCAGATCAGAAAACACCCTGCATATTGCAGTGCTGACTGTAGTGAAAGCTAGAGTTCTGTTAGCCCAGGAGGGCAGATGTGCAGTCACTGGAATTGCACTGGCACCATTTCCCAGTCAGTTCTTGATTCTGTCTCACTCTCTACAGGTGAGCAAGTGCATTCCTTACTGCTGTCTCCTCTCGTTTGTAGGTGCAGTTTGGCCATGCAGGAGCTTGTGCCAACCAGGCTTCCGAAACTGCTGTGGCAAAGAATCAAGCCTTAAAAGAAGCTGGAGTCTTTGTTCCCCGGAGTTTTGACGAGCTGGGAGAAGTCATTCAGTAAGTGACATGAACAGGGGACAGGAACTGCTGGGGCACTGATTCTAGCCTGATGAAGGACTATATTCCTGCTCAAGGAAGAGCAACTCCTATCCATTATGGGGTTTTAAGGTCCAGATTAAGACCACTTCACTTGTATATCTTAAAAAGGAACTTAATACCAAGATTCTCTCCCTAGATCTGTCTACCAGGATCTTGTGGCCAAAAGAGTGATTGAACCAGCCGAGGAAGTGCCTCCTCCAACTGTGCCAATGGACTACTCGTGGGCAAGGGTGAGCTGTGTTGTTATACCTGCTTTTTGGTTCCTTAGAAACCAACAGGCTGTTTGCTGTGATTTTGGATGCTCATGGCAATAATGGTGTTGCCTTGGGGTTATCTCTCACACTTCATAGTGTTATTTGTAGGCTCAGTGGCTGCACCAGTTCTGGGCTGTGGAAGCTGCTCTGAGGGCAAGCTCAAGGCATTGTTGTTTGACCACTCTGCCTCCTCCTGCCCCTTGCTCCTAATGTGGCTTGTTTAAAACCCCATCTTTATGCTGCAATTCCAGGAGCTGGGTCTGATTCGCAAACCTGCTTCCTTCATGACAAGTATCTGTGATGAGAGAGGCCAGGAACTGATCTATGCTGGGATGCCGATCACTGAGGTCTTCAAAGAAGAGATGGGCATCGGAGGGGTTCTGGGCCTGCTCTGGTTTCAGAAGAGGTGAGGCAGCTTGTGCGAAAGCTCTTGGATCCTTTGGCTTCAAGTTCTTCTTGGGTATTATTAGACTTTGAAGCAAAAAAGTACCCACAAAGGAATCCTTGAGTTATAGGATCACTAGAAATGCCATCTCTGTTCCCTCTTCTGTCACCACGTCAGCATCTCAAGGCTGATGGGTGTTGATACCCTGCAGCTCCTTTGCTCTGCTCTGTTTCTTTCACGCATACACCTAAACCAAAATCCACTGTCCAGTAACACCAAGTGTCTTGTTACTTGGTTTTCTTCACAGTAAATGACTCCAGGCTCTCTCTTGCTCAGGTTACCCAGGTATGCCTGCCAGTTCATTGAGATGTGCCTGATGGTAACAGCAGACCATGGGCCTGCTGTGTCTGGAGCCCACAACACCATCGTCTGTGCAAGAGCTGGAAAGGATCTTGTCTCAAGTCTCACTTCAGGCCTTCTTACTATTGTAAGTGCCTAATACCCAGCAGATGAGCGTCACTACTTACTACTCCACCTAGGTTCTATTACTATGAATTTAAGATTAGTGCAGAGCCCTGGACAGGCAGTGTCTATTCACTTAGGCTTTGAGTTTCCGTTGACTTCTAGCCCATTTTTCTAGTAAGTAAGCTATTTTGATGTCTGTCACTTGAGTCGAGAAATGTTCTGTAGAGGCCAAACTGTTTCAGTGTGGTCCCTGTGTGGTTGCCGTGTCTCTTCCAAGACTGACAAGTAAAAATGTGAAGCAAAACTGGAGCTTGCGTTTCCCCCACACTTGTCTCTCGTGGAGATGTGTTGGCTGCATATTGGCACTTGAGTTATAAACAGATGCTTTATCTCAGCTGCCTGCCTAATGGGAATGTCATGCGTGCCACAATGATAGGCAGGGCAGATGGGGAAGATAAGCTTGTGCCTGTTTTGTTCCTTAACCATGGAGTCCTTTGCTATAATTCCCTTTGTGTGTTGCACCCAGGGTGACCGGTTTGGTGGAGCACTTGATGCTGCAGCTAAAATGTTCAGCAAAGCCTTCGACAGTGGCATTATCCCTATGGAGTTTGTGAATAAGATGAAGAAAGAAGGGAAACTGATCATGGGCATTGGACACAGAGTCAAATCAGTAAGAGAACTGCATCCTCACAAGCTGGAGAGGTTTTTAGTGGAAGGGTGGGGGAGAGAAGAAACAAAGCAAAGAAAATCAGCAACTTTGAGGCATCTATTGCCCAAATTCTCTTCAACCTCCAAACAGCAAAGCTTATGGGAAGTCCCTGTGTGAGAGGCAATAGGAGTGACTGTCACATGTGTTTAACCTGCAGATAAATAACCCAGACATGAGAGTTCAGATTCTCAAAGACTACGTGAAGCAGCACTTCCCTGCCACCCCGCTGCTGGACTACGCGCTTGAAGTAGAGAAAATTACAACTTCCAAGGTGAAATGTGCTACTGCTTTACTCCCCGAGCATTCTTCCTCCAGGAAGTGCTGTATTGGAATTGCAGTGCCTCAAATTGTTGTTCTGTTATAGACTTGAGGCCAAGTACAACCACAGCTTGGTAAGGAGGAAGGCATTTGTTGGGATACCAGGAAAACACTGAATTAAACCCAAACCCATTCCTGGTGTTGCCTGCACTGGAAGGGCTGCCTTTAAAGCTGAGGCAGAAATAGCACGTGTGATGGGCTGGGGCAGATCATCCCTGTGGTTGGAACCAAACACAGGCTTATTGGTTGGGGCTGGTTTTCCATCACTCACATCAAGTATGGCCTCATCTATCACTAGGCTTGTGTGTCCACCATCCCCAAAATTGCCCTTGAGGATGGAAGTTGCCTGGTGAGCATCATCTACCACTGTTAACATCTTTGTTGGGCTTTGTTTTCATTGCCTGCAGAAGCCAAACCTTATTCTGAATGTAGATGGCCTTATTGGAGTTGCCTTTGTTGATGTACTCAGGAATTGTGGCTCTTTCACACGGTAAGTCTGGTGGGGGCTGTTTCTCTTGGATCATGGCTCTGTAAAAACAATGGGAGCTGTCCTGCCAGCTCACGTGGGGCCAGGGTTTTGGGACACTGTGAAGGGAACATAGCCTGGACTTGGGAAGGAAGCTTTCACATGAACTCAGTGTTGCTGCTGCCTCTGAAGGAGACTCGTAGCCTTGCTAAGACTGATTCCTTAACTAGATCATTGTGAGGAGCTATTCAATTTCTTCTCTTTTGCAGGGAAGAAGCAGATGAATATATTGATATAGGAGCTCTTAACGGCATCTTTGTACTAGGCAGGAGTATGGGATTCATTGGTAAGTTTGCCACGTTCCCACCCCTTCCGTCCTAGTGAGGGATGCCCAATGCTCCCCGTAGGAAGCCAGGAACCAAAGCTGTTTCCAGGCAAAATAAGGCAAGGAGGAGCAACAGCAACGTTATAACCCAAACTGCTTCTGTTTTAGGACACTACCTGGATCAGAAGCGATTGAAGCAGGGTCTGTACCGTCACCCATGGGATGACATATCCTATGTTCTACCCGAGCACATGACCATGTGAGAGCCTGTACTATTGCCTCAGAATGGCACTTGAAGACCACGGCAGCCTGCACAGAGGTCAGCCACAAATGGGACTTTGCTGACTAAAGGCCATTGGTACATAGACATTGAGCTGCCTGGTCCTGCTGTGCGAAGCAACTCTTTTTCTCACTAGAAGCTTACTCTAATAAAAACCAAAAGTTGTGATATTCCATCTGTTACCTGCTGTATTTAATACTGTCTCTCACCCTTTTCTTCCTGTTTCATTAATCTCCAGAGAAGACTTTAAGGGATGGGGAGGGGAGTTTGCTCATAGGCAGATCCGTTAGTGTGATACCCAGCTGTAACTGTTCCTGATGGAAGGGAAGGTTCCCACCATTCCCATCAGCCATGATTTTGACCTCTTTTTGTTCTTGGCTGTTCTTCAACTGGTTACTGTGTTCTCATCTTCAATCTCTTTGTGTCCTGACTGGTGGGACCACTGCTGATGTGTAATCAATGTTACTCAACCTCTGGTGTAGTAATTTGAAGTGTAAAGTTGTAACATACTGCTGTTAAAACTGTGAACCTACCTGTACGCTGGTGTCTGTATTTATGCAAACAACTTCTCCTTTACTAGGCGAGTGCTGGTGGATGGATTGTCACTCACGTGAGCTGCAGATCCCAGCTAATCTCAGTAATAACTTTCCTGTCCTACGTGTCTATGTATTGTAACACAGCTGAAATAAAGGATACACTACTCGGTTACTCTTCTTCCACTTGTGGCTGCTAGAAATTGGGGTTTCAACAGTGGGTAATGGTCACTACCTCAAACCAGTTCTGTCCCTCATGGGAGGGGCAATCCCAGGCACAGCTCCAGGTTGGGCAGAGAAGAGATGCAGAGCAGCCTGAGAAGGCCTTGGGGGTGTTGGTTGATGAGAAACTGAACATGAGGGGGCTGCAGTGTGCGCTCCCAGCCCAGAAACCAACCGTATCCTGGGCTGCATCGACAGGAGCGTGGTCATGGAGGTGATCCTGCCCCTCTGCTCTGCTCTGCGAGACCTCACTTGGAGTATTGTGTGCAGTTCTGGTGTCCTCAACGTAAAAAGGACATGGAACTGTTGGAACAAGTCCAGAGGAGGGCCATGAGGATGATCAGGGGACTGGAGCACCTCCTGTATGAAGATAGGATGAGAGAGTTGGGGCTGTTGAGCCTTGAGAAGAGAAGGCTGCATGGAGACCTCAGAGCAGCCTTCCAGTATCTGAAGGGGGCTATAAGGATGCTGGTGAGGGACTCTTCATTAGGGACTGTAGTGATAGGACAAGGGGTAACGGGTTCAAACTTAAACGGGAATTCATGAGGCAGAAGCTCTTCCCTGTGAGGGCACTGAGGCGCTGGCACAGGGTGCCCACAGAAGCTGTGGCTGCCCCATCCTTGGCAGCGTTCAAGGTTGGAGCCTTGGGTGATGTGGGTTGGTGTGAGGCATTCCTGCCCGTGGCAGGGGTTTGGAACTGGATAATCTTAAGGTCCTTTCCTACCGAAACTATTCTGTATTGTAGTCAAGAGGAATTGGGGGGGATACGCACATTGTATAGGAAACAAGAAGTCAGGTACACAGCAACAGTGCCCTTTGAGTGGAGGGAGTTAATTCCTCCTTAAATCCCTTCCCTGCAGCTTTCCCTGAGGGAGGAGATTTTAAGGAGGAGAAATAAAGGAAATGCCATTTCAAGGCTCTGCCAAGCGCTGTGTGTGTTTCTGGCCCCTGGTACCCGCGCAGGGTGGGAAGGAGCCCCAGCGCCTCCCTCCTGCTCTGGCCTCTGTCACACCGGATCCTACACCGGGAGAACCACCGGGGCCGGGTCAGGCCCTCAGCTCGCTCCCGAGGAGCTCTCGTAGGGTGACGGAGCCGCTGCCCCCGCCTCTGGGCCCCTCAGGGTTCCCCGCGCTGAGGGGAGGCCCCGCTGGTGCCAACTCCGCCCCCAGCGGCACCGCCGCCATTTTACCGGCGGCGGCGGCACCGCCCACTCGCCAGGGGGCAGTGCCGCGCACCTCAGGCTCGCCGCGCAGTGCGCGCGTCTCGCCATGTCGGACAAGATGGCGGCGGCCGCTGCTTCCCCTCAGCCGCAGCGCGGCCCGGGGCCGCCGGCGGTAGCGGAGAGCGGGGCCCCGCGCCCCGGCGGCGGGGAGGTGGAGGCCGAGGCGGAGGAGTTCGGGTGCCCGGCGCACTGCTGTGACCTGGCGTGGCGGCAGAACGAGCAGCGCCGCCACGGCCTCTACTGCGACATCACGCTGGCGTTCGGCGGCGGGCGGCCCGGCGTGATGCACGAGTACCGGGCGCACCGCTCCGTGCTGGCCGCCGCCACCGAGTACTTCACCCCGCTGCTCTCAGGAGGCTTCACCGAATCGCGCTTGGGCCGCGTGGAGCTGCAGAAGTGGGGCTCGGAGGGCGGCCCCGACCCCGACACGGTGGAGGCCGTCATCGGGTTCATGTACACCGGCACCATCCGCGTCAGCCCCGGGAACGTGCATGAGGTGCTGGAGATGGCGGACAGGTGAGCGGGGCCGGGGGGGGGGGACCGGGCCTGGCGTGGGGCCGGGCCCGGCATCAGGCCGTGTGCGTTTGCCCTGCAGGTTCCTCCTGACCCGGCTGAAGGAGTTCTGTGGGGAGTTCCTGAAGAAGAAGCTGAACCTCTCCAACTGCGTGGCTGTTCACAGCCTGGCGCACATGTACTCCTTGAACCAGCTGGCCCTCAAAGCTCAGGACATGATCAGGAGGAACTTCTACAGAGTTATCCAGGATGAGGAGTTCTACACGTTGCCCTTCCACCTCGTCAGGGACTGGCTCTCGGACTCGGAGATCACGGTGGACTCTGAAGAAGTCCTCTTTGAGACTGTGCTGAAGTGGGTCCAGAAAAGCCCCGAGGAAAGAGAGAGGTACTTTGAAGATCTCTTTAAACTGCTCAGGTTGTCTCAGATGAAGCCCACTTACCTTACTCGCCACGTCAAGTCGGAAAAGCTGGTGTCGAGCAACGAAGCCTGTGTTAAATTAGTGTCTGAAGCTGTGGAGAACCATGCCTTGAGGTCCGAGAACTTGCAGTCTGGTAACTTGCAGCATTCCTCTTGCCCTGTAGCTTTGTTGCCGCGTTTTGGGCAGAACATGGATGTAATTATGGTGGTCGGTGGTGTGTCGGAGGGAGGGGATTACTTGAGTGAGTGTGTGGGGTATTTCATCGATGAAGATAGGTGGGTAAACCTACCCCACATCCATAACCATCTCGATGGGCATGCTGTTGCTGTGACAGAATCATATGTGTATGTGGCTGGCTCCATGGAACCAGGGTTTGCCAAGACTGTAGAAAGGTACAATCCAAACAGAAATATTTGGGAGCAGGTCTCCCACCTGACAACCAGAAAGCATTCCTTTGGCCTTACTGAAGTGAAAGGCAACTTGTACAGTATTGGTGGGCATGGCAATTTTAGCCCTGGCTTTAGAGATGTGGCCGTTTATAATCCTGAGCAAGACAAATGGCTTAACCTGGAGTCAGCCCCCAAAATCCTTCGGGATGTCAAAGCTATTTCTGTAGAAGACCGTTTTATTTATGTCGCTGCTCGAACCCCGGTTGACAGCAGTAGTGAAGATGGGCTGAGGGCAGTCATTATCAGATACGATGCTGACACAAGGCAGTGGCAGGATGTGGAGGCCCTGCCTCTCATTGATAACTATTGCTCTTTTCAGATGTCTGTTGCTAACACGAACTTTTACCACACAGCATCGTGCTGCCCCAAGAGTTACCCTATAGATAATGAGGAGGCCAAAGTAAAGATCTCCGGCAGGGCCTCAGATGAAATACTTGAAAGCTTACCCCCAGAGGTGCTTAGCATTGAAGGAGCAGCTATTTGTTATTATAAAGATGATGTTTTTATCATTGGGGGGTGGAAAAACAGCGATGATATTGACAAGCAATACAGGAAAGAGGCCTATCGTTACTGTGCGGAGAGAAAGCGCTGGATGCTTTTGCCTCCTATGCCTCAGCCTCGGTGCAGAGCAACAGCCTGCCACGTGAGGATTCCCTTCAGGTGCTTACAGGGGACACAGAGATACCCTATGCCACAAAATCTCATGTGGCAAAAGGATAGAATAAGACAAATGCAGGAAAGGCAGATGCAGGAAATACACCGACACTCCCTGAGCTTGCGGAGGATGCCCCGCTCGCAGATAGAGTGCTAGCTCATAGAACATCACTCCCGATGAGGCTAGAAAGTACTGTCTTGTTAGGCTGAAGGTATCTTTATAAGACATGAGGGTGTTGGTTTGGTTCGATGCATAAAAGCAGCGTCGTATTGAGTATTAAGAAGCTCAGAAATGGAGGATGGGTGGGAATTGAGAAGCTGTGTGAATCCAACAGTATTACTCAGTGGTGCCCAGGGAGAAGCCATGGCCTGTATCGGGCTGTGAGATATCTCCGGGAACATTAAGTCTGTTACTTCTCTCTTGAGATCTTTGTTTTCAAGGACTTCTGTGGAGTTAGTCTCCAACAGTTGTGTTTTGAAAATCAAAGGTCGCTGTTGTAATAATTTAGTGGTTACATTTGTATGTGCTTGAAAGCACCTCTTTTATTTGCACTTATCTGTTGACATTCCTTTGATTCTCTTCTCAGTGACTAAACTTCACATACAGTTCTTGTTAGTGTACTTTGCTTTCCCATGCTGGAGGCAAGTGCAATAGTTCTATCTATCAATGAAAACAAAAGCACAATCTTTCCTTATCAACTTACTTCAGGATGTTTCTATGTGTATTCAATATTTTGTATCTGTCTGTTGTAGAGAGGCTGCAGCGTTTGCTTGTGAATGGATGGTTGGTAGAACACAAGACAATTGCTAGAACAGAGAACTTGAGGCAGTAAAGAAGATGCTTTGTCTTTGACAGCTTCGTTAGGAACTGGGGTCAACATCAGCCTGAGAAAAGGAGTGAAAACAACAAAGTTCCACCCGCCAGCACTGAGTGGTTCCTGCTGTCAGTGTGGAGTAGTAAGAATGAGGTTATTTCACAGTAACGGACTGAAACCGGAGCTGGTTGTAGATCCTTCCTCACATGTTGCACACCTTTTAAGCCTAGTGAAAAGGTGATTAGAAGAACCCCCGTGAGCCTGTTTCCAGCCTTTGACAATCAGAACTCTTTGCCTTCGGTACCCTCTCCGCTGTGCTACAGGGTCCGTCACAAATCTGCACTTAGTGTCCTCTTGGAGCGAGATACTTGAGGTTTTTATAGTGTCTCCACAGTTGGATTTCCCCACTTAGTGTGGTGGGAAGATTAAGGCTGATTTCGGTACCTTTTGGCGTGCTGAGGGGGTTTTACATTAACCAGTGCCCTGGCTGGCTCTGGTTCACTTCCTGCTGTGCTCCTAAGGAACAGAAATTGAAGATTTCCTTCAGAGTAAACGGTTACTGTTCCACTGAACACTCCTCCTTCCTGATCCAAGAGCTCCAGGACGGTTGGGGTTGCTAGCAAATTGAATGCATCCTTCCTACCTTCATTTCCTCCCCATCTTTCCCTTCATTTGAATGTTCCAGGCGTTCACATGCAGCCGAACTCAGGATCTTAGAGAAGGGAAAGGGAGGAGTAAGCAGGGTGTTCCAGAATTCGTCTAGACAGACTTTTTTGGGGAACGTATTTACTGGCTTTGGTTCTTACCATGGTTTTCTGGCGGTTTTGATGTGGGCAACTTCTTTGCAAAAGAACTTCTAAACAGTTTGGCTTTTTGTTTTGTTTTTTTTTTTTTGAACTGTTTAGCTTTCTGAGCTGATACTCCCCATTTCCCAATTCAGCACCAACCTAGATCAGAGCTGAAACACTTGGGTAAGTCTTTCAACCACACGGTGTGTCAGGGTTTCTCTGATGTGTACAGCCCGCTCTGCTCTGCTCTGCGGTTGCCACTTTGGATATCAATAACTTGTCTTTTTGTAATAGAAGAATGTAGCCTTGTTTAAAAAAAAAGAAGTTGAAAAACCTAACAGTTTGTCTCGATTTACTCACCTGTAGTAACTCTGTTGTATTTTCTTTGCCTGGCAGATTGTTAGGGCAGATTAAATTGTATGATGCTGGCCTAAGAGAAGAAGTAGGTAAAGCTTGCTCAGGTTTAAGGCTGATGTCCAGAAGTGACTGTTACCAAATCAGCCTATGAGCAAGGGCTTAGTCAGTGGAGTTTGGCCCATGAGCTCTTGCACCTTTGGCTTGAGCAGTTTAAGACCTGGAGCTAAATCCACTGATTTAACTTCAATTTGTGGGAGCTGATTTCAAGATATTTCAGCAGACTTTGCACAGAAACAATTGAGAAGAGGTTTTGTGCTCTACCCGCTGACTTGGCTGCAGGGGTTTGACAAGCAGCTGAAGGATGGCGTGTACCAGCCCAGCCCAGCTCTGTCAAAGCCCTCTTGTGGTCTCTCAGCTAATATGGACAATATATATGGGGAGAAATCCCAAGGTTATTATTTCGGGTGGAAGATGAGCTGAATACTTTAACATGTGGCAGCATGCGACCAAGTTAGATAAAAGAACAAACTGATTGCAGTCATTCTTTTTCTAAGCAAAACTGATACTGCACTTACCATGAGAACTTTTGGCTGACACACAGGCTCCATGGTTTACTAAAAACATTCCACTCCAAGATAGTGTCAAAACAGCTTTAGCATCCAGAGCACGGGAATGCCAGCCATGATTCTGTACGTGACGCACCGTACCCATGTGCTGTGTCTGCATGGTGAGTGAGGGGCATAGTTGCACTTCCTCAAACTCTTGCTATGCCAGTTGTATGGATGTTTAAAGTCGTTGGGTCCGTTTTGGGGTTTTTTAACCTTGACTTTAAATGGACCAATTGCATTGCACATGGGTTTTAACTGACAAGTCTAACTAGCCATTGTGTCACATGTAGGTGTTTGGAAGAGTTGCATTATTGGCTCTGTGTTGTAGCCCGCTAACCTGTGAGGCTCACAACAACTTCTCTGTAGCCTCTGACTGCCGTAGCTTGCTGGCTGTCGATAAAATGATCCTAGAAGCAGAAGCCTGGAGATTCAGTGTGTCTATAGTGGCCAGTTCCATGGCGTCAAGATCCTAGTGTGTATGCAGTAAGTATTGGAAGGCCAACTTCTGGCTTTACTAATGTAAAAGAGCACAGGGAGGAGTTTTTCCTCCTCCTCATGACAATCACACTTCTCCACCTGTACTGAGTATGGGCCACAAAATGCATGTTTCATGTCCTGTCTTTCTGCTCAGAGCGTCAGTGGAGTAGGACATGTCCTGCCTCACACTTGACAGTCAGTGTAGTAATTTCTAGGTGCCACGTGTGTACATAGTGTTTTCTAACTACCTGAATTCTCTGTCAGTATGCTGGGTTTGTAATGAAGACATGCCAACTTTTTAGCATGCATTATGAATAGCTATGCCAAGCATATACTATTTCAGTAGCATCTTTCTCCATCACAGTCAATGTTAACATCAGAACTATTGGCTCAACTTGTGTGTCAGGGAATCCACTGATCTGTACTGACAAACTGAGTCACAAAGAATTGCAACTGCTTGGGTGCTGTTTAACACAACCTAGGAACAGTACGTTGTAACTCTCAGTGGGCTTAAAAAAGCAAGCTTCAAGTAAGTGGTGTATGGCTTAGATCTATTGCCAGCTGTGTCCACATTATGCAGGGTATAAATCATATCTCCAATTGTCAGTGCTGAAGTGGAAGTCTGCTAAAACAGGTGCTCTTGAGGATCTAATCCTGTTACTAATATGAATGTAAAGTGTGGAACTAACGAGGTGTTTGAAGACCATTAATAGATGCTCCTCATAGGTGCGTGTCACTGTGGATCACGGCAGCGGTGCTCTCCTGTGTTAATGTAGACTTCCATGAGTGCCTGGGGAGCAGCACGCCTGTACTGGCTTCCAGTAAGGTAACCTTGTGTGTGTGTGTCTAGGTTTGAAACAAACCCTACTGTCATGTTCTTTACTTTAAATACACTGTACTAAAGTTTATTGTAATAAGTGAATTAATAAAAATAAACCTTTTATTTCTCTAGCATCCTCTTGCACCTTTCGTTTTCTCAGCTGCTGCAGAGGCCGGGGCCAATATGCACATTTTGTGGTGCCATAGAATGAAAGTTTTAAGTATTCTTCCTCTTTTGGTCTTTATGATTTTATTGTTTTGTTTTAGAATAGAAGTCAATACATTCACTTGCTGCTCAGAGGGCTTTATTAGCTGCGTGGAGCTGTTTATACAGGCAGGCTCCTGGTTGAAGAAGTGAACTTGACTTCATTTGGAGGGTTGTCTACGATGCTGTCTCGCTTGGCAATGTAGTCCCTGATGTTGGAGAGGCCTGGCACCACACAGCAGCTCAGGGCGCTGCGGTATATGCTCATGTCCTGGATGTCGTACCACTCGTTGGCTTTTTCATCGTAGCACTCGGCGTTGAAAGTCGTAGTAAAGCCGTTGAAGCCCCCAACCACGTACAAGAGGTCGTCCACCACCTCGATGCCGAAGTTGCTGCGAGGGTTGAACATGGTGGGGACCACATGCCACGTGTTGGTGACGGGGTTGTACGCTTCCACGCTCCGGAGCCGGTTCACTCCATCAAATCCTCCTACCTGTGAATGCCAAAGGCACAGAGTTGAACCCGGCTCTTCCTCACCTGCTCAGCCAGCTGGGTTGTTACATGGAGTTACAGAATCACCGAGTAGTCTGGGGTGGAAAGGAGGCCCTCAGTGATATGGTTTAGTGGTGGTCATTGCAGTCCTGGGGTAATGGTTGGACTTAGTGATCTTAAAGGTCTTTTCCAACCTAGTTGATTCTATTCTATGACCTTAAAGTCATCCAGTTCCAACCCCCTTCCATGGACAAGGACACCCAAGGCTCTGTCCAGCCTGGCCTTGAGCACTGCCAGGGATGGAGCATTCACCACTTCTTTGGGCAACCCATTCCAGTGCCTCACCACCCTCACAAGGGAGAACTTCTTCATGCACAAGGGGAAGTGGCCCTGCCTCGCTGAGCTCAGTTAGAGCATTGCTGAGAGCGTGGCATCTCAAAACACAACATGTGCTCATTGCAGGCTGCTCCCTCATTCTTCCCGAAACATCCAAAAGTATTTTGTGCAACTGTCAGATTTCTACACTTGACAGGGTTTCAATGCAGTACGTGGCGGGGGTGAGTGGGACTGAGCAAGGGCTCTGTGCTGCTGAAGCTATTGGCAGGAGCCAAAAACAACTTCTTTGCTGCAGATGCTTAAAAGTTGTCCGTACATTTCTCAGAACCAGAACTGTGCAGGTGATGATGTTCTCAGGAGGCTACAATGGGTTCAGAGTGAACCAGAGGGAAGTTCAGGTTGGATATAAGGAATAAGCTCTTCCCTGTGAGGGTGCTGAGGCGCTGGCACAGGGTGCCCAGAGAAGCTGTGGCTGCCCCATCCCTGGCAGTGTTCAAGGCCAGGTTGGACACAGGCTTGGAGCAAGCTGCTCTGGTGGAAGGTGTCCCTGCCCCTGGCAGGGGTTTGGAGCTGGAGGAGCTTTAAGGTCCCTTCCAACCCAAACCATTCTGTGATTCTATTCCTTCCTTCCCTATATCTCACTTTACAGCAAAAGGCCAGACTGAAGTGCAGATCAGCAAAGGGTGAGTGCTACACATGCCGGGGGGGGGGGGTGTGAGGGCAGAGGCACCGTCCTCCCTTACCGCATACACCTCATTTTGGTACGCGATGACCCCTACTCCGCTTCTTCTGCTTCTCATGGGTGCTATTAAGGTCCACTGCTCTGTGGTGGTGTTGTACACTTCAGCAGTGATCAGGCACTCGTTGCCGTTGAACCCACCACATATATACACCTGAGCACAGGAGGAAAGCAGAGTGTGAGCGGGGCAGTTGTACTCCTGGAGGAGAGCATGAAGAGAAAATGGATGATGTGGCTGGATGGTTTTTTGGGGGGAGGTTGTTTTGGTTTTCAGTGGGAATGCTCCTGGCATCCTGGCTTTGAAGGAGTACAAGCATGGTGTGTTATTCAGGCCAGCAGGATTGAGACCCTTTATTTCCTCAACCGCATGAGGCAGACAGTCCCTCTGGCAGGTTAAAGCCATTCCCCTGTCCTGTCCCTACAGGCCCTTGGCCAAAGCCACTCTCCAGGTCTCCTGCAGCCCCTTTAGGCACTGGAGCTGCTCTAAGGTCTCCCCTTCAGGAGCCTTCTCTTCTCCAGGCTGCCCCAGAGCAGAGCTGGCCCCCTCTGGACTCGCTCCAACAGCTCCACGTCCCTCTTGTGCTGCATCAGGACTGCAGGGGGGGGTCTCCCCAGAGCACAGCAGAGGGGGAGGACCCCCTCCCTGGGCTGCTGCTCACGGTGGGGGGTTCTGGGCTGCAGGTGCTCATTGTTGGGCCACGCGACAGGACAGGCGCTTGCTCGCTGTGTGATGCTGCGCACGCGCTTGGTTCCTCCTCCCGCTCGGCACACCCCAACCCGAATCGCTCCCGGTAACCCGGCGTTTACCTTCTCATGCAGCGTGGTGGCACTGGCGTCGCTCCTCTGCTCGTTCATGGGGGTGATCAGCGTCCACTGGTTGGTCTCGGGCTCGTACCGCTCGGCCGTGTTGAGCCGCATGTACCCATCAAACCCCCCCATGGCGTAGATGAAGTCGTTGAGGACGGTGACGCTGACGTAGCAGCGGCGCGAGTGCATGGGCGCGACCTGCTGCCACGTTTTGCGCAGCGGGTCGAACCTCTTGACGCTGTTGAAGTAATCCACGCTGTCGAAGCCACCGACGACGTAGATGAAGCCTTTCAAATAGGCCGTGCCGTGGTAGGCGAGGGGGCTCTCCTGCTCGCTCGTCACGTTCATCCACTTGTCTGCGCGCACGTCGTAGGTCTCGATGGCGTTGGTTGGGCTGCCCCCGCTCCAGCCCCCGATGGCGAAGAGGATGGCGTAGGGCAGTCGAGGCCGGCTGAGCGGGTTGTCAAAGTCCGAGTAAGGGGGACCGTGCATGCTGAGGTTGTACATCTCGGTCAGCGTGTTGATGATGAGACCTTTGCACTCCTCGTTTTCCGTCACGTACTCGTGCGTTTTGACGTCATTCATGAAGAATTCTGCTTGCATCAGTGCCAGTCGAACCTGGAAAGCACAGAAAGAGGGTTGGGGGGGGGTCATCCGGATGGCGTCCATGGGGGAGAGCTCCAGTGCTTGATGGGTTTGCTTTCAGGCTCTAAGAGAACCCAAGAACTCAATGTGTCACTTTTAGCTAGTCCAGAACGGGGTGTGCAAGGGTAAGTCACTTGATCTCATGGCAGGGAGCCTGCTGCTGCTTTGGCACGGGGCTTTCCTCTCCGCAGACTCCAACCGCCCTAATGCCGGCCGCTGTTTGCATGGCTCATACACAAATAGAGGCTCTGGGTGTGGGGAGATAACGTCCCTCCCTCGTGAGCTTTGGTCCCTCCTGGCTGTGACAAGCAGTTGAACGTGAGGAAACGGGCACTCTGGGGCCTGAGCCCAGCACAGGGTCTTCAATAGCCCCAGGGTGTGAAAGGGAGCTTCCTCCAGCCTGACAGGAGGAGTGAGGCGGTTGTGGCCCTGCAGAGCCTGCGTCAGCACTGACCTTGCTCAGCAGCTCCGCGATGTGCTGCCGCCGGTTCAGGGGGTCGTGGTCAATCCACTTCACGATGGCCTTGAAGACGGTATCTTCTTCTCTCGCATTGAGCTCGTCCTTCTCGATGATGTTCTTCAGCTCGCTGACAGAGAGGTCGAGGAACTCTTCAGAGACCTTGGTGATGTCCTCGAAGTGATGGAGGATGAACATGAAGGCTGCTTCCTGCAGCTCGGGGCAGTAGTAGTACTCTGTGAACTTGTAGATGCCAATGCAGTTCTCAAAGCAGAGCTGGGACTTCATGAACTCGCAGCACAGCCGGATGATACCCATGATGTTGAACTGGTCTGCAGCGATGAACAGGCTTTCTGCATTCTCCGTGGTGACCTGAACAGTCCGGGTGTAGGCGTACTCGATAATGAGCCTCATCATTTCGGGTGAAATCCCAGGGATTTTGTACACCGTCTTCTCGGCGGTGTTCCAGCTGCTGGTAAACAAAGCCCTGGAAACCCAAAGCAGTGCTGGAGGCAAAACCAGCTTTGCCGGGTTAAACCCTGCCTGTCATCCCCTGGGCACCCGTTTGGGTACCAGCAGTAGCCATGCTGGGAGGCCGTTTAGTTCTATTCACATTTCGTTAGTGATGGAAGCACCACGGCAGCGTGACCCAGGCTAGGAAATACCACCCATCCTCTCTGACTGACCTGAAATAGTGGCTGCAGCTGCAGAGGATGTTCTTGTGAGCATTATATTCAATCCCATCCACGCTGATGATCACATCACAGAGTTTCCCCTCGAGACGAAGCTCATTGAAGATGGTGCAAGCCATAGCACTCATCTTCCTCTCCATGTGTGAGGATGAGCATTTGGTGGACAGCAATCTGTCTCCCATGTTGAAGCCTGAGGCCCTGCAAGGTGCCTCTCTCTGGCTCTTTGTCTTTGTCCCTCCCACATCACCTCTGGTGGGTCTAGAACATGCTCCATAATGAGGTCACAAGCTCAGGGAACCTAGGCAGCAGTGCCTGGGCTGGCGGGGCTGCAAACCCCTCCACAGGGAACGGGGTCCCAGCCTCCCCCAGCCCCTCACTGCATGGCTGCCCCATAGCTCAGGCTGCGCTGGACCAGGCCCCTGTCGTGGTTTAAGTCCAGTCAGCCATGCAGTGCTGCTCACTCACTTCCCTCTCTTTCTTCCCCTCGCTCCCAGGGGGATGGGGAGGAGAATCGAAAGGATGCAACTCGCAAAAGGTTAAGAGCAGTGCAGTAACTGAGGTATAACACAAACCACTGCTGCTACCACCAGAATAATACAAGAGAAATACAAGGAAAGAGAATACAACTGCTCACCACCCGATACCAACCCGACCACGCAGTGCACCCCTCACATCCTTCCAAGTCTCTGCTCTCCATTTTTACATCCTGGACATGACGTGCTGCGGTATGGAATAACCTCCTTGGTCAGTTTGTGTCAGGTGTCCCATCTCAGCTTCCTCCCGGCTTCCCCTCCTCCCCGGCAGAGCATGAGGCTCAGAAAGTCCTTGGTCAGACCAGAACATTACCAAGCAGTAACTGAAACCATCGGTGTTATCAGCGCTGTTCTCAGGCCCAAAATGAAAACCAAAGCGCTGCACCAGCTACCAAGAAGGAGAAATAATGACTGCTGCTGCTGAACCGTGACAGCCCCACTGATGGCTGAGGAAGAACAGCCTCAAGATTCCCCTGCAACTCCTTCATGTCATTCAGCCCAGGTATAAAGCTCCCCAGGCGCAGGCACCAACTGCTGCTGCAGTGCCCCTGAACCAGCTCATGCGGGAGGCAGCTGAGGCCCAGCTTAGCTCCTGTCAGGGATGGAGCCACAAGTGCTGCCACTGCTGGATCTGCTGCTAGCTTTGGAGGGGGGAAAGGAGTCGCCTGGGTTTGATGTGGGGCACAGGGAGCCCCGTCCTGACCCCTTGCTGCTGTCGCTCCTTGCTGGCTGCTTCTCATGGTGTCTGGGGGTACCAGGGGACAGCTCTGTGAGGGAAACGGATGCCCCATCATCCCTGGCAGGGTTCAAGGCCAGGTTGGACACAGGGGCTTGGAGCAAGGTGCTCCAGTGGAAGGTGTCCCTGCCCGTGGCAGGGGCTGGAGCTGGAGGAACCTTAAGCTCCCTTCCACCCAAACCAGGCTGGGATCCCACGTTCCTGCCGGTGTGGACGCTGAATCCCATCCGTCCGTGTTCCGCCGCCTCGGGCCCCGCCGCGGGTTTTGCTCTTTCTCTTCTCCCTTCCGCCTTCCCGTCCCGCAGCGCCCTGCGGGGTAAACGCAGCCGCCGGCCCCGCTGCGCACCCAACGGCTCCATTCGGCCCCGCACGCCCCGCCCCGGCTCCTGCCCGCGGCTGCGCGGCAGCTGCGCGGCTCGGCCCTGCCCGGAGCGGAGCGATGGTGAGTGCGGGGCTGCGGGCGCGGGGCCCGGCGGGGGCTGAAGGGCACCGTACCCCCGGGAGCCGCAGCGCGGTCTCTGCCCGCAGGTGCCCGAGCTGGAGAGAGCCACGGTCCGCATGCAGCGCCCGGAGCGTGTGGCCGCGATCGTGCGGTCCCTCAAGGAGCAGGGAGCGAGCAAACTGCAGGTACCGGTACCGGCCCCGGGCTGCGGGGGGTGCGCGGGGAGGGGTTGGGATGCTCCGTGCCCTCGCTGCTCCCGGCCCGGTGCCGGGAGCGCCTTCCCCGCGCTGTGCAGGCGGAGAAGCCCCAGAGGAGAGGTAGGACCGGGGGGGGTGTGGGGGGGGTGGGGGGGGGCGGCTCTCCCTGGATGGGCCCTTTCCTTCCCTGTTAATGCAAGCTACAAATAGGACCCGATCCCCAAACACCCCCCTCTGCCCACGGCGGTGTCAGCAGGATGAAGCCATTTGGTGCTCATACACGCCCTGGGGCGGGAGGGTGCTGGCTGTCCCGCATGGGGGTGTCAGCCACCCGGAGGCAGGAGCATCCGCATCCATTGCTGCTGTGGTCTGCGCCCTCCCCTGGACCTTGCTCCCTGCAGCGCCTTGGCTGACCCTGGCGAGGGCAGAGCGCGCTGCTCACACAGCCCTGGGCTCCTCTCCCCTCCCAGGTCATTTCTGACTTCGACATGACCCTGAGCAGGTTCGGGTGCGACGGCGGCCGCTGCCCCACCTCGCACAGTGAGTCCGAGCCCTTTGCGCTGTTGCTGGTTCTGCTTGGTTCCCCTGTTCGTGTTCTCGGTCTCTCTGGCTCCCGTTTGCCTCCTCACACCTCTGCCGAGCCCCCCCCCCCCCTGCTCCTCTTGGTGTCTCTCGCGGCTCCTTGGGTAGCCCAGAGCTCCCTGCAGAAGCTGCCTCCTGGCCTTGCTTCCCCTCCTCACTGTATCACCAGCGCTGATGCTGCTCTCGTTGCGCCCATGATCAGCTGTGCTGGGGTCAATGTGCTGCCCATGGCTCGCCTTAGGGAAGAGCCGGTGCTGGGGGTGCAGGATAACCGCCTGTTGGGAAGCCTTTTGGTGCTGCTGGGCTACAGCACCGGCTTCTTGCTGCCCTTGCAGATATCCTCAACGACAGCCGTGTTATCAGTGAGGACGGCAGGAAGAAGGTGGGTGCCTGCTGCTGTGCAGCGCTGTGGGGTTTGTGCCTATCCCCCATCCTCAGGAGGCTGCAGTGGCTCTGTGACAGCTCCCCGGGCTGCGTCCAGGCTGCGGCTCAGCCACTGCAGATGGAAGGAGAAGTTAAAAAGAGAGGTTTTCAATTGCCCGCTCGCTGCAGGCAGAGGAGGAAGGGTGCTCGTGCGCCCATCTTGCATGCAGAAGCCAGGCTGGGGGGGGGGTTCATGCTTCCTCCCCAGAGCTCCGCATTGGCTCAGAGTGAAGGTGCTGTGGAACGGGTTTGGTTTGGAGTTTGGAGGCATTTAGAAACGCTTTTGCTGTTGTTCACGGCCTCTTCAGGCGCGACGTTCACTCTGTTCTTTTCCATCTGTCCACCGCCAGCTAAAGGATCTGCTGCACTATTACTATCCCATTGAAACTGATCCCAACCGCACCCTGGAAGAGAAGCGGCCCCTCATGGTGGAGTGGTGAGTGCTTGGATGGGACGAGCTTCGCCTTGTCCCGGCAGCTCCTTGTCCCAGAGTTCCACAAGACACAGGCTCGGGGTGTCTCTGGCCTCAGTGGCCATGGTAGAGGTTTCCTTGGCGTTCTCTGCCTGCCCGAAGGTTGCTTTGGGAAGCTCTTTCCTCTGCCTTTCCCAGGTGGAGCCAGGGTCCATGAGCTGCTGACCCAGCAGAACATCCGGAAGGGGGACATAGCCCAGGTCGTCAGGGAGTCAGGAGTGATGCTCAGGTAGGGGCTGTGGGCACCGGCAGCAGGTAGGGTATGGGGGCAGCTCCCCCCTCCACACGCTGTAACTGCAGGGCACTATCCAGGCCCTTGGCTCAGCATCAAACGTTATCCACAGCGCAGAACCATTGTGCTAACGCTTGCTGTTAAAGCTGGCCTTGGTGGTGATGGTCCTAAAACTGGCTCAGGGAGGCTTGGTTTGAAGGAGCTGCCAGTCCCAGAGGAGCGATGGCTCCGTTCCTCCGGGCTTTCCTGAGCCCAAGCTCTCCTTCTGCATAGAAATCGTGTCCTGGCAGCCTGGGGCTGTTGCACCGGGGGGGAATGGGATACGCTGCAATGGATACTTCTGCTCTAGGGACGGATTCAAGGAATTGTTTGATCAGCTGCACAAGTACAACGTGCCCCTGTTCATCTTCTCTGCTGGCATTGGTGACGTCCTTGAGGAGATCATCCGTCAGGCCAACGTCTTCCACTCAAACATCAGCGTGGTGTCCAACTACATGGACTTTGATGAGAACGTGAGTTTCTGCATCACGTACGTGTGGGGATGCGGAGAGGAGGCTCCAGCTGGGACCGAGGGCTGCAATGTGCTTGAAGGCACCACTAGGTTAAAAGCTGCCTGTTTGATCCCTGTGGATGGATCTGACTGCTGGGACCATCTCTGTGATCCATGGCTGCTGGGTTTCCTTGGGGTGCCTCTGAGATGAGGGCTGGTGCCCTGTGAGCATCCCCCTTCCAGGAAGAGAGCTGAGGCTGTGGCACAGGAAGGGATTTGTCCTCTTTGCGCAGGGAGTCCTCACGCGCTTCAAGGGCCCTCTCATCCACACCTACAACAAGAACAACAGCGTCCTGCAGGGCACGGAGTACTTCCAGCAGCTGAGCACCAGGACGAGCATCATCCTGCTGGGGGACTCCATGGGTGACCTGACCATGGCAGATGGCGTTTCCAGCGTGGAGAACATCCTCAAGATTGGCTTCCTCAATGACAAGGTGGGAGTGAGAAGCAGTTCCTTGCTCTCCTGTCACCCTTCAGAGAGCCCTAAAGGGGGGCTGCCCCAATGAGTGGGGGGCATCATCAGGCTGGTCCCTGACCCCTCCTTGCAGCAGCTTCGTTCTCAGTCCCCCCGACTCCATCCCATTGCTGCAGGTGGAAGAGCAGAGGGGGAAGTACCTGGATGCCTACGACATTGTGCTGGAGAGAGACGAGACGCTGGATGTGGCCAACGGGATCCTCCGCTACATCCTTACGGAGACGTGAGCTGGGAAGACTCCAGTGGCCTCCACAGGCAGTGTCCTGCCCTGGACAAAGCTGGAGCCGACCTTCTGGTACCTACATCCTGACGCTGGGCAGGCTCCTGCCCCTTTTCACATCCCGACCTCATTAACCCCCTTTGGGCAGCCCTGGAGATGGAGGAAGCTCCTCCACTGCCTTCAGCCCACATTGCCCACGTTGCTGCTTCCCACTCAGGCTTCATCCCATTCAGACTGCATATCCCATTCGGTCTTCATCCCACTCGGACTTCATCGCTCTTGGACAGCCCGTTTTATGTCTCAGGTAGTGATGCTCTGCGCTTGCTGCAGTGGTCAAGCATGGAAGTGGAGATCATTTCCTGTAGCTTGAGGACAGATGGAAGTGGTTTAACTTCCCCCGAAGGAAATGAGTCTCTTCTGTCCTGGTGACTCTGAGCTTCCAAGTGCCCGGCTGAGCTCCAGGGGTACCCTCACCCACCCCATGTGCCCCATGGACACCTCCCAGCCCTGCTGTGCCTCGTGCTCCGTTTCAGCTCTCAGCGCCGGGGCTGCTGCATCTCTGCTCCCAGCTCCAGGTATCCCCATCCGGGACAGAGCCACCGGGTGCTGCAGCACCATCCCCCTGTGCTGGAGCATCCCAGGAGCGGAGGTTTGGTTCCAATCCTGCCTGATCTACCAGTGCTGGAGCCTGGAGCCCCCTGCACAAGGAATGGTTCATGGCACAGTAACCTGACACAAAGCAAGCTCCTTGGAAACCAGTGGACATGATTTATTTGGTGTAAGGCAGCAGTCCTTGGAGGGGCTCGCTGGGACCCGTTGCACTCCTCTGTTCTTGCATCTCTTTCACCTGCAAGACACTGCAGAAGCTTTTAGAGGCAGTTTTGGGCTGATTCCTCTCATCCGTGAGGGCCATCGCTGCGGGGCAGGGAGGATGCAGGCAGGGAGGATGCTGCTCCCCGAGGGCCTGGGCCAGAGCCTTTCTGGTTTCCTTCTCCCAGAGGCAAACGAGGGCTTTGCCAGGTCCCTGCTGCCTCGGGGGGTGCTGTGTTTTCTGGGGCAGCAAACGCCTGCGGGATGTTGGGGTTTTGCCCTGGAACCTCAGCCCCTTGCAACCTCTTGTCCCAGGGAGGATGCTGCGGGGAGCAGGGGCTGGAGCATGAAGAGCTTCTCTGTATTCCTCCTCTCTAAAGAGGAGGGAGAAACCCCCAACCCCAAAGCACACCGTGCTGCTGTAGCAGTGAGGGACAGCTCCCTCCTGCCTGCCACGGGTGCAGCACATGGCGCAGGACGTGCAGTCACTGGCTGGGGAGGAAGGGGATGGGGATGGGGATGCTGCTGCCCTATGGGGAGCTGGGAGCAGGGGGCAGAATGGGGTTCGGCAGCAGGGAAGGGCTCCAGGGTCTGGCTCTACAGCAGAGGCACCATCTGCAGAACACAAGGGGATGGGGATGTGGGCGCTGCTGTCCCCGGGGTGGATGGAGACCCCATGCGGGTGTTTCCCACCTTCTTGCCTGGGTTTATTTGCTGGGGGTTGGTGTTTGCCTGCCCAAAGGAGCATCAAACCCCCCCCAGTTAATGCATGGGGGGGGTAACCCCAAATGCTCCCCCCTGGAAGGGCTGGGAAGGGCAGGGGCAGGTTCCTGGGGAGGGGAGGGCCCGGCCATGGCATGGCCAGGACAAGTCCTGCGTGCGGGGAAGAGCAGGAGCTGCTCCTCAGAGCTCTTCGTGGATCTTCTCTTGGTCCTCATCCGACTTCAGCTTCAGCTCCTCGGGGGTGATCCTCCCGTCCTGGTTGCGGTCCTGGTTCCTGAACATGTCAGCGATGACATTGTCCGGATCGGAGCTGGGCATGAGCCGCCCCTTCCCTTCCGCCACCTGGGTCTTGATGAAGGTGGAGAACTGCAGCGGGGACAGGGGGAGAAGCAGCTTCGCTCTGTGCACCCGGGTTCTCCCTGCACAGCCCGGAGTGCCTGGGTCCAGCGTCCTCAGGATGCTGCTCCCCATGGCGGGGTCCCCTGTGTCCTCCTGCCCCCATCACCCCGTGGCACTCAGAGCCCTCACTCACCTCCTCAGCCGGGATCTCCCCATCCTTGTTGAGGTCCATCTGCTCGTAGAGGCCGGCGGGGGGCTCCCCGTGCCAGATGAAGAGGTATCCCTCGGGAACGCCCTCTTCCATGGAGATCAGTTCCACCTCGAAGCGGAGCACAGCGCTGCCCGGCACCCCCCGGGCTGAAAAACCACACAAAGGACCCCGATGGGCGAAAGCCTCCAGCACCCATTGGGTGATGGAGGGGAAGGACCCCGGACCCCCCGCCGGCTGTGCGCAGGCTGCTCCCTACCTCCGCTCTCCCCATGTCCCAGGTGGGGGGGGACGATGAGCACCCTCCGCTCCCCTGCGCACATGTCGAGGAGGCCCCTGTTCAAGCCCTCGATCACTTTGTTGGTGCCCAGGGTCACCTCCTGCGGCTTCTCGTAGTCGTGGCTGCAGCGGGCACAGAGGAGACCCCCCCTTGGTCCCCATGGGCACCGTGCCCCACATCCCCCGTGCTCCATCCCGCTGTGCCCCCCAAACCCCACGCGCTGCCCCATGGCCACGCAGCCAATGCGCCAGCGCTGCCCCATGGCACGGAGGTGCTGCTCTGGTGCCTGTCCTCTCCCCAGCCCAGCACCGCCAGGATGTGCCCCAGCACGCACGAGGAGAAGAGCTTGGTGCCATCCAGCAAGGAGCAGTTGTAGTGGTAGCGGATGAAGTCCCGGTGGCGGGTGGTGAGGTTGCAGCCCTCCGGCCGGTACAGCATCTCCATCTCCACCGGGTCCTCGGGGTTGTGGAAGTCAATGACATGGACATCAAAGATGAGCACGGCTGAGCCAGGAATCTTGTTCCCTGGAAGAGGAGGATGAGGAGAGCTGCGGGAGCGCTGCGGTAAAGCCTTTCCCTGCATCTCCCCATAGTGCATCCATCCCTCAGCACGTGTTGGTGTCAGCCCTTCCCCTGCCCGTGATGCACAACACCCAGAGCCCTGGGGATGGTGCTGGTCCCCACAGGGAGGAGTTGGCTCCACTTGGCCAGAGCTTTCCGCATGGTGTGTGATGCTCAGGGCCAAGGAGGGGATGCCACAGCGCGGTGCTGGCCCTGGCGCTTTACCTGCTCCGTTCTCCCCATAGGCCAGGTGCGGGGGGACGACCACGCGCCGCCTCTCCCCTACGCAGACCCCCTGCAGGCCCTGGTCCATGCCGGGGATGATGTAGCCCTTCCCGATGTAGGTGTTGTAGGTATGGTTGCGGGAGTAGCTGCAGGGAGAGCAGCAGAACCTGCTGTGAACCTTAGCCCTGCTCCCACCCCCCTGTCCCAGCCTCTGCCCCGCTCCCCCCTCCGCAGCAAACGAGCATTGTCCTTTTCAGCCTCCTTCACGCCTGCTCCCACCCTCTCCTCCACCTCCTCCATCAATTCTCCCGCCTCTCCATGCTGCTGAGCACAGGGATGGAGAGGGTGGGCTCAGGGATCTCCCCACTTCCCTCCCCACACCTGGAGTCAAAGAGCGTCCCATCCATCAATGTGCCGTTGTAGTGGTAGCGGACGAAGTCCCCGCTCACAGCGCGGCGCCTGCAGGGCTCGGGCACCTCGAGGTGCTCCAGGGTCACCCCGTCCTTGGGGTTGTGGAAGTCCACCAGCAGCACGCTGAACACCAGCGACGCCTGCGGCGGGATCACGGATCCTGAGGAGGGGACACGGATCAGCCCAGACCTGATGCACAGGGGTGGAAGGGAACGGGGGGATGCCTGACCCACCATAGCCCTTCTCCCCATAGGCGAGGAACGGGGGGATGATGATGCTCCTCTTCTCCCCGGCGCACATGCCCAGCAGCCCCTGGTCCATGCCCTTGATCAGCCAGCCCGTGCCCACGTAGGTGTCGTAGGTGCTGTTCTTGCTGTAGCTGGTGGGGAGGAATAAGAGTGGGGACAGCTCCAGGCCTCAGTGGTGCCATGTGAGAAGCTGGTTTGGGATCACGGAGCTGCACTGCCCCCGCACAGGGTGCAGGGATGGAAAGCACAGGGGGAGGCTGCTCTGGCTGGGGTGCAGCGTGACCCCCATGTCCAGCATCCCCTGGTCCCTGCCCTCCCAGTGCCCCCATCCCCAGCGCAGAGGGTGCATCCACCTCCAGCACCCCACATCCCGCGGTGAGGGCGCATCCGGGTACCTGGAGTCGAAGGGGGTGCCATCCAGCAGCGTCCCGTTGTAGTGGTACCGCACGAAGTCCGAGCTCTCCACGGTGCGGTTGCAGTGCAGGGGTCTGGCCAAGGTGGTGATCTGCAGTTTGTCCTTCTTGTTCCAGATGTCCAGCATGACCACGTCGAAGTACAAGGTGGCGTCGGGGGGGATCAGCCCCGCTAAGGGACAGCAGCGAGGACAGAGCACCTTAGGTCAGGACCCCCATTCCCAGCAAAGCCTCTGCAGGCCCCCCCCCAGCCCCACATACCCACGCCGATGCTGCCGTAGCCGAGGTGAGGGGGCACGATGAGGTGACGCCGCTCGTTGACGCACATGCCCTGCAGCCCCCGGTCCATGCCCGTGATGAGGCGCCCGACGCCCACCACGCCGGCCACCGTGGCCCCTCGGTCGTAGCTGAGTGAAGGGACAGAGCCGTCAGTGGTGCGGGATGGGGCGAAGCCTCCGGTGCTGGGGGAGCTCAGTGCTCGGGTGATCAGGACCCGAACCATGCGAACGCAGGACAGCCACGCAGGGGGTCCCTGCGCTGCTGCAGAGCCCACAGCTCAAAACCATTGATGCTGATGGGATCAATCCTGAGCTGCCTGTGATGGAGCTGCGCCCTGACCTGGGCACCCAGCACCCTGCAGGCAGGGGAACGCAGATGGGACCCTCTGGGTGCAAGGGAGGGGGGTGATGCTTCCCGTTGGTACCAAACCCTTCGACACCATCCTCATCCATGGAGCTGGATGAGGCAGCTCCAGGGCTTTCTGCTGCTTCCAAACCACTTTGCATAGGGCACATTTGGAGCCCTATGGAGCAAGGAGGGAAGCAAACAGCCCGGGCCTCATCCTTAACCTGCAGATTTGGCTTTATGTGTAAATCTGAAAGTACTGCAAGAAGCAACTGGGGCCGTTTTAGGTACATTGAACCCTTCATCCCCCCTCATGTGCAGCTGATGCTTGCAGTCAAGAGAAGGAATTCCCTTAGCAGGGAATGTCCCCAGGCTCCCAATGCATTCCGGGTGCAAGCAGCAGAAGGTGAAGTGCATCACTCAGTTACTTTCTCCCCCATTCATGCTCAGGCTGAAGCCACATTTAACCGGAGCAGCATCCCTTTGCTTTCCTCTTTAACGCGTCTGTGTGGAAAGCTTTTGTCCCTGCCCCGTCTGTTTCTGCCCTTTGGTTGTGTCCCTCGTTCTCCCCTGGCTCATTGTGCTGCAGAGCAGGGACTGCACCAACACAAACTGCTCGGCAGCCACTGGGAGCAGAGCAGGATCAGTGCCAGGCTGAGGAAAACCAAGCCTGGCCAGAGCAAAGCCTCTTAGGTAATGAACGGGTTTCACTGCTGCCACGTTTCAAAGGGCTTCCAGTGCTTCCCTGCCCCTGCACATGCAAATACACATCCTGAGTGCAAAAAGCCTCCCTCAGGGACAGATCCTGCCCACGCCTGGGGCTGAGGGTGTGCAGGCACCGATGGGCAGCGGCTGCTGCTACTTGGGGCCCAGCGGGACCCGGGGGCTCCCTGCCGTCGCCCCCAGCACCCACCAAAAGCCTTCCTTGGGGTCCAAGCATGGGGCTGCCCGGATGCTTGGGTCCAAGTATCCCTGCCCTGCTGCCCCTTGGGGATCCGAGGCATGCAGGGGTCCCCCCCGGCACCGCATGCAGTGGTGAGGAGCCGAGGGCTATACCTGGAGTCAAACTTTTTGCCATCTTTAAAGGTCCCATTGTAGTGGTAGCGAATGAAATCCCCCATCTGAGCTTCCCGCAGGCAGATTTTGGGGATGTAGTATCTGTCTATCACCACGTCTTCCAAGGGGCCGGGGTCGCCCAGCCCCGGCGCCCCCAGGATGCTGAGCAGGAGGAGGAGGAGGAGGAGGAAGAAGCTGCCGGGGGACATGGCGCTGGGAGGCTGCAGCCGGCGGAAAGGCAGAGGGAGGCGGAGGGACGGGGCCTGCTCAGCTCGGCCGCCCCTTCCCGCGGGATTCCTGCCCGGAATTTCTGTACACGTGTCCGGGCCTGGCGCCTCCTCAGCCACGATCCCAACGAGAGTCGCCCCACGGCATCGCCGGGGCCATTCCACAAAGCGGGAAGCGGTGGGAATTCACAGCGGGAAGCTCCAGGGCAACTCCAGGCGGGAGGGGTTGGAGTGAGGGTTTTTTTTTCCCTCTCCTTTTTGTGTTTTCCTTTCTTTATTGCAAAGGAAGAGGCCAAGGGGAGCTGCTTGGGAGCAAGAGTGTGCCGCGCAGAGCCGGGTCCTAGCGCTGCAGCCTCTTCCTGCTGGAGTCACCGCTCGTACAGCTCCGGATGCTGCTGCTCAGTCCCCTGGCAGAGGGAATCCAAGGGATTCAGTGTTTCAATAACACCTCCTGCTCCTCAGTCGGCTTTTGTTGGATGCTGATGGTTAAAAATGCCCTCCCAAAAGCCTTTCCCAGATAGGAGCAGCACCAAACGCACCCCTATGTGTTGCCCGTGCATCCCCTCCTCCCCAAACCGTGATGGGCACCTTGATAAGAGCCCTTGACAAGTCCCAGATGGGAAATGAAACCAACCTGAACCAAAACCTGGGTTCTTGGAGGGGCAGCACTCGGGTGACGACAAAACCTCCAGCACCCCCCTGGAGCCGGGGCTCCGGATGCAGTCAGCACCCTGGAGCTTGTGGGAGCAGGAAGAAGCCTCAGCAGTGCCCTGGCTCCTGCCCCACGCTGTGACATCCCTCAGTGCCACTGTCCAGCCGGCAACAAGGCGCTGGGCTTGGGCTGGGGCCAGCGTGGCCATGCCAAGGCTGGCGCGGTGCAGTGCTGGGGTCTGGCACGGCACAGGGTGTGTGGCCACCAGCTTGGCACCAGCCAGCAGCAAGGCCAGCTCTGGGATGGGGGGGTCTGGTCACTGCACGGGGTGGCACAGCCCAGCACCCCGGGGCGCTCCGGGGTCCAGCACAGGGTGCGGGATGCTCTGAGCTGCAGCACAGGGCACACACAGCGCATCCCACTCTGCAGGGCAGCGCCGAGCACACCCCGGGGTCCTGCAGCCCCGGGGCCCGCAGTGCGGGGCGCAGAGTGACCCCCTTCACCCCGCAACAGCGCGGGGTGCGGGAGGGAACCCCTCGGAACCGCGCAGCCCCGAGCACGCCCCGTGTTGCGCTGCGCCGACCGCGCAGAGCCGCACTAAGACCCTGCGCGCCCGCCGCGCACCGCCCCTTCCCCGCCGCCCGCCCCCTGCGCGGAGCGGTGCGCGGAGCTGCGCGGGCAGTGCGCGGCTGCGGCGGCGGGGATGGGCGGCGCGGCGCTGGCGCTGCTGCTGCTGCTGCTGCTGGCGGCGGCGGGGCCGTGCGCGGCGCAGTACGAGGAGTACAGCGTGCGCGGGTTCCCCGCGGATGCGCTGGAGCCGCTGCAGGGAGCATACGCGCGGGCGCTGGCGCAGTACGCGGATGCGCAGTGGGCAGAGAGCGCCCGGGAGCTGGAGGCGAGCCTGCGCCTGCACCGGCTGCTGCGCGACAGCGAAGCGCATTGCCACCGCCGCTGCGCGGAGCAGGGCCCCGCCGAGGAGGCCCCCGCCGATGGGGACCCCGCGGCCCGGGAGTGGGAGCGGGAGATGCAGCTCTTCGGGCTGCTGCTGCGCCGCGCAGGCTGCCTGCGCGCCTGCAAGCGCGACCTGCCCGTCTTCCAGCTGCGCTACCCGCCCGCGCAGACGCTGCGCGACTTCCAGCGCCGCCTGCCCTACCAGTACCTGCACTACGCGCTCTTCAAGGTGAGCCGGGGGCGCGCAAATGCCGCGCAGTGCGGCTCGTGGGAAGAAGGGGGAAGTGGGGGGGGGCGGTTCCTGCTCCTCCATCCTGCGCTGCCCTGGTCTTTGCCCCCTCTTTTACCCTTCACCCTGCATCTCCCCAGCTCTGCACACACATCCTGCACCGCTTGTCCTCCTCTTTGACACCCCCCATCCTGCACCCCCATCCTACACCACCACCCTGCACCCCTTGAGCCCTTCTATCCCGCACCCTGCTGTCATTTGCTTTCCTGTCCTGCACCCCCATCTGGCATCCCCCCCTGGCTCCTCCATCCTACCCCTGTGCCGTGGCACGTCAGCATCATCTGGGATGCATCAGGACATGAGGGCAGGGCCTGGGACTGGGCCCTTGTGGCTGCATCCCCCCCGCTCCCCCTTGTGTCCCCCCGGTTCCCCGGCGTCCCCTGTTGGGACACCAGGGCTTGCCTGGGGAGCCGAGGAGCCTGAGCTGGCAGGACCAGAGCCTGCTGCGGTCGCTGCAGGATGAGTTTGGATGTTCCAGCAGGGAGAAGCCCTTGCCCGGGCTCACGGTGCAGAGGTGGAGGGAGGTTTTGGCTGCATCAGCCCGGGTGACCCTGCCTTGGCCCAAACTCATCTGGTGGGGCCTCTCCCCTCCCTTAGGCACGGTGCTGGGCTGTGGATGCTGGTTTAGTGCTCAGTGCTGGCAGTGGCAGGGGACAGCCTGGCCTAGATGCTTAATGCCTTTTCCTCTTGCTCGCTCTGGCTCAAACCCATCTCACTGATGGTTCCTTCACACCCCCCCCATCTCACTCTCCTGAAGTTGCCATCCGAGTGCTCACAAAGCATCTGGGCGCAGGAGGCTCGCCTGGGATGCTGCAGTGCCCGGGAAGAGTGGATGCATGGATCCAACCCACACCACATGGCTGTGGGGCTCCTGAGGGGTTGAACTGTCCCCACACTGCCTCTTCCTCCCTCCCCAGTCAAATAAGATCGAGAAAGCGGTGTCCGCTGCCCACACCTTCCTGCAGAAGAACCCCAAGCACGAGATGACCTTGAAGTACCTCAACTATTACAGGACAATGCTGGATGTGGATGAGTACCTGGTGGACCTGGAGGCTCAGCCCTACGAGGTGAGGAGGACGTGGGGTTGGGATTGGGTCTCCTGGCGCTTGCTGCGCATCCGGCTGCCATCGCGTGGTCCTGCCAAGCGCTTGGGAGCAGCTTTCTCCCCCTGAGCCCCGGTCCCTCACCTCCCGCAGCCAATATTTGTGCGGTCGGTGAAGCTCTACAACAATGGAGACTTCCGGAGCAGCGCGGCCGACATGGAGCAGGCGCTGGCACAGTACTATAAGGCGTACGAGGACTGCCTGGCCGGCTGCGAGGGTGCCTATGAGCTGCAGGACTTCAAGGACTTCTACCCCGCTATTGCAGGTAACTCACTGCGGGGCCAGGGGACGGTGGGGCTGGGACCTGGGGTGGGGGGCAATGGGGTGTAGACCCTAACACCTGCCCCCCCCCCCCCCAGACCACTTTGTGAGCGTGCTGCAGTGCAAAGTGGACTGCGAGACCGAGCTCACCCCCAACGTGGGGGGCTACTTCGTGGAGAAGTTTGTGGCCACCATGTACCACTACCTGCAGTTCGCCTACTACAAGTGTGAGTGATGGTGGGACGGGGCGCCCTGAGGTGCTGCGGAGCCTCGGGCAGGGTGTCACCCGCTCTGGGGCTGCTCCCCCCAGTGAACGATGTGCAGGATGCGGTGCGCAGCGTCTCCAGCTACATGCTCTTCGACCCGGGGGACACCGTCATGCAGCAGAACCTGGTCTATTACCGCTTCCACCGCGAGCGCTGGCGCCTGCGCGAGGAAGACTTCGAGCCGCGGCCGGTGAGGACCCCCCCCGACCCCATGTCCCGTGGCTCTGGTGGGGACAGAGGGGCTGATCCAGGCCCTGCTCCATCCTGTGCCCAGGAAGCCGTGCGCTACCATAACCAGACGGCCACGCAGAAGATGATGCTGGACTTCGCCAGGCAGTACCTGCAGGCTGATGATGAGGTAAATGATGGCCATGCTTTGGGGTGCGGGTGACTGCTGTGGGTACCCCTGGGCAGGGCTTTTACTTAGGTGGGGGGAGTTGACCCCTAAACCAGCCCTGGAGCCCCAATGCCTCTCCCTGCCCACCCCATGCTGCAGATGGAGGTGGATGGTGATGAGGGGCTGGAGGTGCGGGACCTGCCCTCTGACGGTGAGTTCGAGGGTGAAGGTGACTACGAGGAGGGCTTCTTCGCCGAGTGGTGGCAGCAGCCCAGGACCAAAGGGGACAAAGCTGACCAAGGTTTGTGATGCTGGGACACGGGGCCACGCCATGGGGTGGGGGTGACTGCTCCCCGGTGCCACCGAGCCCTCCTGTGTTTGCAGAGACCCTGTCATGAGCCAGGCGAAGGGGCGCCGGCCCTGGCACAGCTGGATGGTGGCGGTGGCCCTGGGACACCCTCCTGGGACACCAGGCTCCTGACAGCCCCCACGCAGATACCTGGGCTTGCAGGGAAGGGCTGATCCTGCCCAGTGCCCCGCGGCACCGCTGCCTCTGCCTCCTGGACATCCCTGTCCTGAGCGCAGCCCCACGGAGCATCGCTGAACCTTCCTGCCTGCCCACGAGCTCCCCCCGGGCCACCCTTGTCCCCAGGAGCCTGGTGGTGCCCCACAGCCCTGGGGTCACTGTGTCCATCAGCTCCTTCCCAGGGCCTGTGGTCACTGCGCCAGGGCTGACCATGCTGTCTCAAGGAGCTGCCCCTGCTCCGGGAGCAATGCACGGTGCTGCCCCATCTCAGGGCTCCTTCCAGGGTCCCTTTGGACCCCATGTCCTGGCGATAGGAGGGGGCTCCCGGTGCGCTGGCGTCCCCATGCTGCCTGGTGAGGCCGCATCCATCGCCCGTGCCCTGTGTGTGCCTCGAGCCCTCCCCACGCCAGCCCTCTGTAGCCTCAAGCTCCGTTAATTTAATACTTCCCGAGCTGCACGGGTGCTTTTTATTCCTAAATATTTACTTTTAATAAAGTCTGGACCAGTCTTTTCACAGCTGCCTCTGCCTGGGGGCTCCCTGGGGCTGGGCTGTGACATGGGCAGGGATGGGTTGGGGGACTGGATGCCCCCATCAAGTAAGGGAGACCCCACAGAGAGGCTTGCATGGCTTGGGGCCCATGGGAGCAGCCAGCCTCTTGTGGGGATGGGAGGTCCATGACCACATTGGGACCCTGATGGGAGCGTGTGAATGGGGCTGGGGGGGCTGCAGGGGGGCAGGAATGGGTGTTTGGGGGGGGGGGGTTGTGCATCGCCTGCTGCTTGGTTTGGGGTGGCATCACCCCGACACTGGTCATTGGGGGGTGCCTGGTGCTGTGGCTGGGCTGGAGGGTGCAGCGTGTGTCCTGTTCCAGGGTGCCGGGGGGGGGGGGGGCTGCCCCCATCCCGCCGGGAGGTTTGGAGCCTGTTTCGGAGCCTGCTCCAGGGGCTGCGGGCCCGGGCGCGACCCGGGCACGAGGCGTCGGGCAGCACCCGGGTGCGTTCCTGCTCCCATGGCAGTTGTTGGCTGCGAGGACTGAAACCGAGAGGCTGAATCACGGCGTTGGCCGCGGGGCAGGGAAGGGAAGGGAATGGAACGAAAGGAAGGGGGTGGCGGGGAGGCTGCCGGGACTCCGCCCTGCCTTGCCCCGCAGCTCCCATTTCCCAGGGCTTTCCCAGCTCCGCGCCGGGAGGAGGGATGGGGCTGAGCCCCCAGACCCATAGGCAGGGCTCAGGGCTCGGGACAGCGCCGGGGGGGCTCCAGCCCCTCGTTCCCTGCGCAGGGCAGGGCTGTGCCTGGACGGGGAGGAGCGGGGTTCGTCACCGATGGGAGGGGAGCTGGGGCTCGGCGGGGTGCGGCCGCGGCGCCCGGATCAGCGGAACGTGCTGGGCCCAGGGGCCAAGGGCTCGATCTTCCCATCCAGCCGGGTGAGGGTGGTGCTGGGCCCGGGGGTTGCCGCCCTGCTCCCGCACGCTCCTGGGCACCGTGGCCCTTGGCTCACGTTGTGGGACACGGTTCCTTGCTCCTGCTCCTCTGCTGGCACCGGGTGAAGCCTCTCAGAGTCCCAGGCCCGGTGTCCTGGGTCCCCTTCCTGCTCCCACCTGCACCCCTGGGTCCTGGTAGCGTTCTGCGACTGCTGTGAGCAGCAGTGGTTGGAGCTGTGGTCACAGTCACTGTCCCCGGTGGTGTCCAGGGCAGGGGGGCAGGGGTGGGATGCAGGGGCGCAAGCAGGGGATGGAGGTGGGATGCAGGGGCTGAGCCTGTAGTACTCCATGGGTTAGCACCATACAGGCAGCGCTGCGCTTCCCTGACTCCCCTGACCTTGACCGAGGAGGAACATAAATGAGTATTTTGGCTGTCATCTCGGCATGGCATGCTGTGTACTGTGCCACTTTCCTCCCCATGCTGGGAGGGCTCCGGCTGTGCTCTGGCTCTCCAGCTCCGCACACAGCGATGAGATCCCATTTCCTTGCAGGGGCGGTGGAAGCTCCGTCTCTCACCTCCTTCCAGAGCTGCCATTTCCCAACTGAGTCAGCGCTGGCAGGCAGCTGCGGCACAGAAGCGCGCAGGACTGGTGCTGGGGGTGCAGGATGTGTCCCCAGGTGGAGGGGCTGGAGGCTGGATGATCCCCACCATGGGCTGGGCCCTGCCCTGGTGCTGGGCGCTCGCTCTGACTTGGGGTGACGAGGCCTCGCCCGGGGCTGGTGCAGAGCCGGGTGAGCCGGGACGCGGTGGCAGCCCCCGGCTGGACCAGTCTGGCCAGGGACGGGTGACGCAGGGCTCTGTCACCGCCCCGGCCCTTCCCCAGAGCCTTTTGCTGCCACTGCCCTGCTCCTGCCTCGGGTTCCCTGCGCGGGCGATGCTCCAGAGCCGGACCCTGCTCCATCATCGACCCACCCAGGCACACACCGATGCCGCGCTTGGGGCAGCGCTGCCCGCATGGCGCCACCACGGCCCGGCTGCTCCAGGGCCGGGCAGGCCGGACCAGGGGGAGACACCGGGGGGGGCTGCAGGGCTGGACGGGACCCTGCCCCGGAGCTGCCCCCCCCGGAGCCCTCAGGACGGGGCCGGGGCGATGCTTGCGGGGACCTGCGGGGGGGGGGTGTCCCTGCACGGGGGGGTCCCCGGGGACCTGCGGGGGGGGGGTTCCCGCACGTGGGGGTCCCCGCTCTCCCCCCTGCACGTGCCTCGCCGCGCCCAGTGACGTCACCCAGGTGATTCCCGCCCCGCTGACCAATCACCTGCCGGCCACGGGCGGGGCGGCCGCGCCCCCGCCAATAGGGAGCGGATAAACACGTCCGGCGGGGGGCGTGGCCAGGCGGAGCGCGCTGTTGACGGGCGTGCCAGCTGTCCAATAGGAACGGGGAGACGGGCGAAGGGGCGGGGATTGGGGCGGGGTTTGGCGGGGCGGGGCGGGGCGGGGCCGGCTCGGGCGCTGCTCGCCTTTTGTTCGGGCCGGAGCGGGGCGGGCGGCAGAGCTCGCGCAGGGGTCGCGCGCGCAGGTGAGGGGGGATCGGGATCGGGATCGGGATCGGGATCGGGATCGAGATTGAGATTGAGATTGAGATTGAGACTGGGATCGGGATTGGGACGTGGGGACACCGCGGGGAGGACGGGACCGGGCAGCGCCGGGGTTGTCTCGGGCCAGGGCTGGGCGGGTTCCGCCGTGCGGGGCCGGAGGAGGAGCCAGGTGCCCGAGTCGGGGGTCTCGTGTTCGGTCCCGGTCCGTCGGTGCGCCCCCCTCCCCCCCCGCCCCGCAGCAGAGGAGCCGCGAGTTCCGCCGGTCCCGTGTGCGGGCGGGCGGGCGCAGCCTGCGCGGATCCGGTCGGGCGGGTCCCCGGGGCGAGGCCCCGCGGGCTCTGTCCCGGGCCCCGCTCCCCGCTGCAGCTCCCGCGCCCGGTGGTGGCCGCGCTGCCGGGTCCGCCCCGGAGCCCCGCGGTGCCCGAGGGGTTGGAGGGGTCGGTGGCCCGGGATCACCGGAGCGGTGTCGGGCCCAGACGGGGGTCCTGGTGGAGCTCTCCAGGGGAGGCGATGTTGGATGAACCCGCGGGGGTGAGCCCCGTCTGGGGCTGGGAGAGGAGCGCGCCCTCTGCTCGCGTTGGCTTCATGAGTCAGGTTCCCAGATGAAAGGGGAATGGTGCAGGGCGCTGGGAGCTGCCCGGTGCAGGCTGTCTGTGGGCAGCCCGGGCGTCGGTGCCGGGAGAGGAGGGTGAGCCCTTGCCACAGGCCCCGGTGCCCTATGTTGGCCTTCTCCCCGCACGGGTGGGGAGGTGGTGGCCGCCCCCACTCTCATCAAGGCCACAGCGTTTCTTCAGGTCCCCCCCTTAGCCGTGCTCTGGAGCACCTTGGGGCAGAAGCCCCGTGGCCGGGGTGACCCTTCCCTGTCACCAGCGCTGGGCTGGAGAGGTGCTGAGGACCACGACCCAGCTGGGTCCATCCCCAGCAGCCGCTGCACCTCCTGCTCCAGCCCGCGTCGTCCCGGCTTTGGCGCTGGTGCCTGCTGCCAGCCCCGGCGCCTTCTGCCGTGGGGCTGGCGGGTGCCGGGGGCAAAGCGTCTCCCCACCGGCTGCCGCGGGGCTGGAGCGGTGCCGGGGGCTGTCACCGCAGCCGGGGCGGGCGCTGTGCCCGCGGCTCCGCTCCCGGCCCCGCACTTGAGTCCAGCCCAGCCGGTAACGGGGCCGGGGAGGCTTTAGGGTCCCTTCTAATGTCCTTGTGGGTGTTCTGTCAATGTCACCTGGAAGGTGCGCTGGGCACCCCATGGAACTGTCTCTGCGTGTCTGAAGCCTGTAATCGCTCATTGCTTTGGGGGCTTCCCATGAAGTCTCACAAAAAAACCATTTTACTGCTAATTTGGCTCAAAGAAGTTGGCCGTCGGGGTAGGAATGGACAGAGCTCCCGGCACCAGTGGCCGAGGGGTGGTTTCCCCAACTCTGGTATCGGCTTCTGGGGGAGATGTGGGTCCCCAGCCCTTGGAGGGTTGCTAATGGGGTGCTATGGGAAGGTGGGGCAGCCACATCAGGGCCCTGGCTTCCAGACAATGGCGTTCTCAGCCTATTGTCTGGGCGAGGTGGCGCGTCCCTGCCGGCTCCAGGAAGCGCGTGCATCCCGGTGGGGCCGAGCCCGGCTGCCGGGGGGGTTCTGCCGGCGCTGGGCACTGAGTGACCCGTGCACCGCACGCGATGCTCAACCACCGTAGCACTGCCATGGCTTGGCTGCAGCCGGGGACCTTGGAGGATTAATCCCTCTGGTCCCGGTGCTGTGTTTCAGTGTCATACTCGGTGCATGTCCTAATCCCATTAACTGTCCCCTTTGTTTCCCCATTGGAATCCTTAAATCGGCTCCATGGGGCAGGCGGGTGCAGCTGCGCGGCTCTCGGCTGGGGCTGTTCCCGGGATGATGGTTTCCCTTCGAGGCTGTGGTTTGGTGTGGGAGCGCTCCATGGGATCTGGCTTTCCATCGTGCTTCCAGCTCTCCAGGCTTTTGGAGCCGGGTGTGGATGGGGGAGCCCTCGGGAGCGGAGCTGCCCTCGGCCCATCCACAAGCTGGGAGGTGCTTTGCAAGGCTTTAATTGCAGCATCTGTACCCAGGCTGCTGCTCGTCTCCAAGGTTTAAATTAGGCTGGCTTCTAATTAACACAACTTAAAAAGACATTTAATGTCTATTAAAACAGCGCAAGCTGCTTTGGACTTGAGCTTTTGCCTTCATTTCTGGTGGTGCTTTCTCACCTAGACAGGGGGTGTGGGGCTTGGGAGGTGCCTCTCGGTCCCATGTAACTGAGGGGTGTCCCTGGTGGGTCTGTGTGGATGGAAGCAGCTCGGGAGGACACCAGGGCTGTGCTGGTGCTTCAAATCACTGCGATGGGGAGGGTTGGGGTTACCCCTGTTTCCTATGGGTGCTGTTTGAAGCAGTGGAGGACAGCGGGGGTGTGATGGCAGAGGTGTCCCCTCTCCAAAGAACTCTTTAAACGTGACCTAAGCAATGCCTATGCTTAAACTGGGCTGGCTTTGGCGCTGTGCAGGTGCCTCAACGGGCAGAGCTCCTCAACCCGGCTTCTCAAGGGCTGCGTGCAGGGGAGATGAACCTGTTTCTATAGGGAGAGCCTTGAAATACCCTTCCCAACCTTCCAGCCCTGGGGGACATTGCTGCTGACAGCCCCCGGGTACCTCCACACACCTCGGTCACTCAGCTCCCAAATCCCTTTGCTAACAGGGGCAGGAATGGCTGCATCAGGCGTGTGGGAGAGACCTTTGGTGCTGCCCCAGCCCTGTTGTAATGGCTGTGACGCGCGGGCAGAGCCCCGGTGACAAACCATTAACTTGCTCCGACAGGCCGGGTGCTGACGGGTGCTGCTGATAATTCCTTGTGAAGCGTCTGAACTTTACTGATGTAATGCAATCGGATGGGGAAGGGAAGCTCCGTGTCCCTGAGGTGGCAAAACCCGGTGGTTCTGGACACCCTGATTGGAGCTGGGAACAGCCTGGGAGGCTCAAAGCCTAAATTTAAAGCCTGCAATTATCGTGTTCTTGAAGGACGATTTGTTCTTTGTGCTCTTTAAAACAAAATAATGGGGTTTATGTGTTTTTCTTTTAATGCAGATGGAGCTATTGTGGGTAATTGCGCCAGTTCTGCTTTCCATGGGCAAGTGACAGTGTTTCTAATGAGATCAGCAAGCTTGAACTGAGGAGGGGATGTGTCTGTGTGGATCTTCCCCATGCCTCTGCAGGTGGTAGTGTTGGATGTGGGGAGGGAAGATGTGGGGCTGCCGGAGACCCTGCCATGGGTCTTCAGCACATCCGTGTCCGTGGGAAAACCCTCCCTGGGCCATGATCCCTGGTGTGGGGCTGGCCCCATGTGAGCAGAGGCAGCCAGGCTCAGCACAAGAGGAGGGGACCTGATCCCACATCACGGCTGCTGGGTCCGTGCTAGTGATCGGAAGTGCATGTGGGGCAGGGAGGTGATGCTGGGCTGCAGTGGGGCACGGTGTGGGGGGGTGCACACCGGCTGTGGTGCAGCAGATGGTGCTTTGGTACAGCTCTCGCACGGGTCGGTGGCTGTCGTGCCCGGTGCTGTGCACGCTCTCGCAATGGGAGAGCGCTTGATGGGTAATGACTTGTCATGGTGTGAAGTGCCAAAGCGCTGCAGCCTGGGCTCGGCGTGTGCCGGAGCTGTCGGGAGCGGTGATGCGGGTGCAGGGAACAGGCTGTGCTGTGATGGAGAGCACGAGCAGAGCGGGTCCTGCTGGAGATGCTGCCGGGGGGTGCTGTCACCTGCTCGGGGGATGCGGTACCCCCAGGATAGTGGGAGCAGGAGCTCTGCTCAAGCTCAACCTCCTCAGGAGCATCAGAAGAATAACCAGAGTGGTAGAGCACAGTATAGAGCCGCTCTTCCACCCATCACTGTCCTCAGGGACCTGATGCTGTCCGAGCTGGTAGGGTGGCCAGAGCTGCTGATACCTCTGTCAGCGAACAAAGGCCCCCAGCTCCTTTGTGTGCAGGTCCAGGGCAGCCTCGTGCCATTGCAGTCAGCAATCGCTCTCCAACAAGAGGCTGATTCCCTGTTGCTCTCTTCTCCTCATTAAACTTCAAACTGCTCTTGTTCCCCCTTTGAATTCCACTTATCTTCACTGTAAAGCTCCATTGAAAGGGCCTGTGGTAGCCAGGCTCTGACTCTAACGCTTCCCATTGATGCTCCTGAAAAGCTCCTTTCTCTGCCTCCTCCTGCTGCGTGTTCCTGCGAGGGATCCTCTTCAAAGCCATCGCAGCTTTTGTGCAGTGCTGGGTCTGCTGCAGGAGCTTCATTAGCGGCTCCCCAACTTCGTTAGCGATGGGGTGATGGGGGACCTTGTCCCTTGGAGGGCTCCAGTGCTGTGGGTGTCGATGTGGCTGTGTCTGAGCAGGGGTCACTGCTCCGGGAGGGTGTTGGGGACCGTCGATCACTTGTGTTGTAGCCCGAGTGCGTCTAAAATAGACTCTGTTCTCACACTGCATTTGTTGAATTGCTGTAACTGCCTCTTCCCTCTCCTCAAGAGCTGAAGTGACTCCAATTGCAGGCACAGCCTCTTTGGGGGTCACTCCAGCTCTGCTGCTCCATGGCAAGAACGTGCCCAGGGGTGCTCTGGGCTGGGCAGCACGGTGTGATCTCACACCCCCAAAACCTGCTCTGTACCCCCCATCTGCTCACTTGGGGGGCTGCTGCTCCGCACGAGGTCCCTGAGCAATGGCTCTTCCTGCCCCAAGCAGTGCTTGTGGCCTCTCTGCTGCTGTTCTGCTGTTCCGGGTTGCTCAGCCTGGGGCTGCCATTCCCAGTTCCTTCCTCCGCAGGCAGTGTCGGGAGGGCCGATGCTGCTGGATGATGATCAAATGGCTCTGGTGCCGTGGGAGCTTCCTCTGCCTTCCCTGGCATTCCTGGCTGCGGGGAGTGGTGGGAGAAGCATTAACCTTCTCCTGGCTCTCTGCATGGGGGTGGCTGAAGCCCCTTTATTGGCTTGGCCCAGTCCCCATCGTGGTGCTGGAGGTCTGTGCTCCCCCAAACCTGCTCTTTGGGGTCCCCCATATCTGCCTTGCTGTTCTCTGGGGGGGTTCTCACTGTTCCTGGGGAGGAGTCCTGGTTCCCTGGAGTCCTGGCTGTGTGCAGGCCTGGGGTGGGGGGGCTCAGCTGGGGCTGGGTGCTGTGGCTCTGCCCTTGCTGTGCTCCATAACATCCAATAACATCCTGTGGATGAGGGAGGGAAGAGCAGCACTTGTCTTACCAACAGCCCATGCCAGCATCCCCCAGCCTCATGGCTGACCCCTCCAGGGCAAGTGTGCTCGCCTGTACCCCAAGCACCCCCTGCTGCCCTCCCCTTTGCTGTCTGGGGGGGCCCTGTCCCACTGCATCCATTCACCAGTGAAAGCATCATGGCACAACCGGCATCCTCTGATCCCTCTGAGGGGGAGGGAGGACATCTGAGGACAGAGCCCTACTATAGAACATGGGGGCGAAGCTTATGTTGGGTGTCTGGCCCTCACTGAGTGATGAGCAGAGGATGCTTGACACAGTGGAAACCTCACTGCTTGCTGCTGGACTATCCAGCGTTTGCTGCCCTGGCCCCATCACCTCGGGTGCCACTGGCCTTGCTGCTGCTGCAGGGGAAAGATGGGTGCTGCATGTAACGAGGTGCCCATGGTCCCTCCTGGGGAGGGATCGTGCCTGTGCTGTGCGGCACCCACCCTATGCCCCTCTGCATCTGCTGCAGGGCACCGACGGCTCTAACCCAGTGCTCATTAGCTTGGACCCAGTCTCCTGCTCGGAGCTTGTCTGGAGCCCATCACCTGAGCTTCTGTCTGGGCTCGGAGGAGCTTTGGCTTTTGATGTCCCCGGTGCAGACCGCGGGGGGGGGGGGGGGGGGGGGGGGGGGGGGATGGCTCATGCATAATGCAGGGCGCAGCTGGGGAGCCGGTGTCTGAGCTGGGCTCACGCAGGTTTGGAGAATTAAGAGCCTGTCAAATGCCTGTGTATTGTAGAGCAGATGCCACCAGGCACCCGTGGTGCAGGCACAGCCTCCCCTCCTCCAGCGCTGGCTCGCTGCTGCCTGGGGGTCCCTGCTCTGCCTTTGGGGGTGCTCGGGGTCCTTATACCCCCCTATGTGCTACAGGAGCTTCCCTGCCCTCGGCTCTGCTCTCCCCTTGCCCGGCCTGTTCAGGGCAGCTTGGCTGGGTCAGCCTGGCTGGGACGTGCGATGGCAGCAGCACCAAGGCCACCAGTGCCAGCAGTGCGCTCTCCTGCCCGCTGTGCTTCCTTGGCCAAGGGTGGTCATTGCTTTCCTTTGGCTTCCGCATAGTTTGGAGGCTCTGCCTCCATGGCCAGGGCGTTCCAATGGGAGGATTTGCTCTCCCAACTGCCGATGCAGCAGCTCGGGAGTGCGCACAGGGTGTGTGGTGCTGGGGCACTCCCAGCTTGGCACCGGGGCTCTCCTGGCCAAGCCCTGCTCTGGCACAGGGTGGGGAGTGGACACGGGCGTCATGCACTGAATGGGAGCCCTGGCTCCTGCCCACACCCTGTGTGGGAATGATCTGCCCTGGCTGGCCTCCATTAGCGGGTCCAGCTCCTGCTGCCTTGCAAGCATGCGTAATGCAGTGCACATTAAAGCCAGAGCAGTTCTTAGGCTGTGATTGCTGCTTGACAGCTCAAAAACACTGAACTGGCAGGAGCAAGGCCCAGCAGTCGTGCTGGGGAGGTGGCTGGGGATGCCCATGGTGGGACACAAGCTGCTTGCACAGTGGGATGCAGGATGCTCACAGGGTGGGATGCAGGGCTGGATGCAAGGTGCTTGCATGGTGGGACGCAGGATGCTGACAAGGTGGGATGCAAGGTTGGATGCAGGGTCCTCACATGGTGGGATGCGGGATGCCCGCAGGGTGGGATGCAGGGTTGGATGCAGAATGCAGCAGGTGGAATGCGGGATGCTCACAGGGTGGGATGCAGGATACTCACGCAGTGGGATGTAAGGTGCACGGTGGGATGCATGATGCTCGCGCAGTGGGATGTAAGGTGCTCTCATGGTGGGATGCGGGATGCTCGCGCAGTGGGATGTAAGGTGCTCTCATGGTGGGATGCGGGATGCTTGCGCAGTGAGATGTAAGGTACTCGCACAGTGTGATGCGGGATGCTCACGCAGTGGGATGTAAGGTGCTCGCACGGTGGGATGCGGGATGCTCATGCAGTGGGATGTAAGGTGCTCGCACGGTGGGATGCGGGATGCTTGCGCAGTGGGATGTAAGGTGCTCTCATGATGGGATGCTTGCACGGTGGGATGTGTGGTGTGGCTCCAGCCGCTGCTCCCGGGAACGAGTGTTTGTGCCAGGCTGGGGTTTTTCCCTGTGAGCTCAGCCGCTCCTTGGGAACAGCCGGCAGCGCTGGGGCGAGCTGCGCCAAGCCCGTGCGTGCCGTGCCCTGCCGTGCCCCACCGTGCGCCCCACGCACGCCGCGTCCCCGGCCACCACCCGACGCCCTGACTCAGCTGCTGGGTGGTGGGGGGCTGCTGGGGGGGCTCAACCCCTTCCCCTTCCAAACCCAAGCAGGGTGCTAGGGTCCGAGGCTGCCGCACCGGCCCGGCTGGTCCCGGGGAGCTGTGGTGGGGTCTGGAGCGCATCCAGGGGTGCGTGGCTGCCCCGGTCCAGGCTGCTGCATGAATCAGAGCTGGTGGAGGTGGTAATTACGCCCGTTGGGAAGCGTGGTTGCTGCACCCGGCTCTGCCGGGTGGCAGCTGCTCCCTTCAAGCTTATCTCGCCTCTGAAACTCTGAGTCATCCCCACCCTTGTGCTGCCAGAGGAAAGGGCAGGAATCCTGGTCTGGGGCTGGATGGTGCTGTCTATGTTGTCCCCCCCCATTCCTCCCCTCCTGGCCAGGGGCTGGATGTGGGGCTGGTGACTCACAGCCCTGCAGGGTCCGCCTGCCTGTGAGCTCAGGGGTTAATCCGTGAGCCGTCCTCCTTAGGAAAGATAAGGGAAACCCAGCCCTGCTCGAGGGATGTGCTGGGCTGCCCTGTCCTGGCACCACAGAGTGGTGCTCGACACAGCATGGAACCATGCTATGGGTGCTTGTGGTGCTGAGCACCCGGCGGAGAGCTTCGCCTGGGTATTTTTAGGTGATTTAGGAGCATCCCAGAGGGCTTCTAAAGAGGTTTTGCTTTCTTCTTGGCGCCGCAGCCGTGTGGCTGTCGCCAGCTCCCGGCTCTGAAGCCGCTCTGTACGAGCGGTGGGGCTGGAGCCGGGTCCTGGCTGCAGGTCCCTGTGCTCGCACCTTCCCCGCCGAGGCGGTGCTGACGCTGCGCCAGGCGCGTTCGTGTCTGAACACGAGCAGCAAAGTGCTGAGCTGTGGGTTCATCATCCCCGCGCCGCTTTCATCCCGCGCTGGGCGGAGGGCAGATCGGCATCTGCTGGGGCTGAGTGGGGCCAGGGGCTGCCGCAGGACTCACTCCTCCCCTCCCTGCCCCACAGAGCAGCCATGGAGGTGATGAACATGATGGAGCAGCCCATCAAGGTGACGGAGTGGCAGCAAACCTACACCTACGACTCGGGCATCCACTCGGGAGTCAACACCCAGGTGCCCTCGGTCAGCAGCAAGTGCCTCGGGGACGATGAGGAGCTCTATGGGAAGCAGTACACCATCAAGAAGACGACCACCACCAGCTACTGCCAGGGAGGGAGCCAGAACCAGAGCCAAGCGCAAGGTATGGGCTGCGGGACCGGGCACGCCTGCAGGCTTGGCTGCTCAGCTCCTGCCTGCCTTCGCCTCCCCCATGAGCCGTGCTCATTCTGGGCACTGCTCCACGCTGCCTTCCACACCCCGGGAGCTGCTGCTGCCTAAAATATGCTCCCTCCTGTCCTTCCCTGCGCTGAGGCTGTGGCGTGGCGCGCAGCCAGCCCGCGCGGTGCTGAGCTCTGCACACACATCCGGCTTGGATCGAGGTGGGAACAGCTGATCCCGGCCCACGGATCTGTGTCTGCTCTGCTGCCCACTCGGGAGCGCTGGCTCAGAGCTGCCAGTCTGTGCTCAGCGCTCTGCCTGCTTGGCCTGTCTCCTGCTGCGAGGGCAAAGCAGGCAGAGACACAGCCCCCGGAGCTAAAGGCAGGTGCTTCCCACAGCTTCATCCCATAAAAGAGGGCTCTGTTCACCCCCATGGATCTCCCTGTCAGGGATGGGCCATGGCAGGTTTGGTCACCAACTCCCCTGGGGGCCAAGTGGTCCCTGTGCCGCAGTGATGGGGACACTGCTGCAGCATCGCTGCCACACGGGTCACTGTTATTGCAGTGTGACAGCGATGGCCTTTGTGTCCTCCTCCTAATCCCGGTGCCAGCTTGTCCAAGTTGCAAACATCCTTCATTTTCTTAATGAATGGGCCTTGTGAGATGAGTGCCTCCTCATGCTCGGGTCGTGTGTTATCTCCCTGCTGCCGTATCTGCGCACGCTTTGAAGCACCAGCTCCTTGCGGTGATACTGCCCCAAGCTCTCGCTCAGTGCATCCAGATGGGGAAGCAGTGATGGGAGAGCGGGGCTCTGACGCTGCTCCTCCTTGCCCCCGCAGCGGACATGGAGGCTCAGCTGGCCATGACCCGGGCGCAGCGCGTCCGCGCCGCCATGTACCCGGAGACGGTGGAGGACCGCTCGCTGCTCATCAGCACGCAGCTCGAGGGGCAGCAGACCAACGTGCAGCGCCTGGCCGAGCCCTCGCAGATGCTGAAGTCGGCCATCGTGCACCTCATCAACTACCAGGACGATGCTGAGCTGGCCACGCGCGCCATCCCCGAGCTCACCAAGCTGCTCAACGATGAGGACCCGGTAAGGAAGCAGCTTTGCTTGCACCGCTCTCCCAGCACACATGGGCTCCGGTCCTCATGGGGCTCCTTGACAGAGGTCTGCGGTTGCCTCCACCCCGTGGAAGGATGGAGCCCACCTCCGTCCCCCCGCATCTCCTCACAGCCCATCCTTGCTGCTCGGATGCAGCTCTCCTGCCCTGGCCTTGTGCAGACACCGGCTCTCGGTGCTCCAGCCCATCCCTGCAGCACGCTGGTGCTGCGCGGAGCCTCCATGTGCTGCGCGCTGCAGTGTGGCTCCTGGAGCAGCGTGGATGAGCCCTGTTAAAAATAGCAACCTTCATCTGTGCCGGTGCCGCTGCTCCAGCACCACGATGCTCATGGATCCCTCGTGGCCCTGCAGTGATGGGCGGCAGCAGCGGGACCCCTTCCCACCCCCAGCTTCTCTCCCGCAGGTGGTCGTCAGCAAAGCAGCCATGATCGTGAACCAGCTCTCCAAGAAGGAGGCTTCGCGCCGGGCCCTGATGCAGTCGCCACAGATCGTGGCGGCCGTGGTGCGCACCATGCAGAGCACCAGCGACCTGGACACGGCGCGCTGCACCACCAGCATCCTGCACAACCTCTCGCACCACCGCGAGGGGCTGCTCTCCATCTTCAAGTCCGGCGGCATCCCGGCCCTCGTCAGGATGCTGAGGTAGGAGGCTGCCGGTCGGGAGCACAGGAGGTTCCCTCCTGGGCTGAGGGTAGAGGAGGGGAGGGCTCCTGCTGCCTCCTGCTCACACCAAAACCAAGGGAATGGGAGACCCGGAGCCTTTCAGCCTATGGCAGCCCCAGGGGTTACTGCATTTGGAGCCTATGTGGCAGCAGGAGGAGGGGAGCAGCCCCCCCATTGCATTGTCCATAAGGATGGGGCTCACTCTGTGCTCTGGAAGATGTGTCCCTGCCCCGAGGGCTGCCCACAGCGCGGTGGCCTCGCACCGGGCGCTGCTGGAGGGTGTTGGGTGGGAGCTGGGGCTCCCCGTGCTGAGCTGACGTGGCTCTGGGCTGCTGCCCGCAGCTCGCCGGTCGAGTCGGTCCTCTTCTACGCCATCACCACACTGCACAACCTGCTGCTGTACCAGGAAGGGGCCAAGATGGCCGTGCGCCTGGCTGATGGCTTGCAGAAGATGGTTCCTCTGCTCAACAAGAACAACCCCAAGTTCCTGGCGATCACCACCGACTGCCTTCAGCTCCTCGCGTATGGCAACCAGGAGAGCAAGGTGAGGCACGGGGGTCCTACCGAAGGGAGGGAGGAGGGGGGTGGTTGCCCATCCTTCCTCCTTGCAGGCTGCTGTTGTGCTGTTATGGGGTGAGGGACCCCGGGGGTGATGGCAATACACAGCCTCACACCCCCAACCATGGTGCTTGTCTTGCAGCTGATAATTCTGGCCAACGGAGGGCCCCAGGCCCTGGTGCAGATCATGCGCAGCTACAACTACGAGAAGCTGCTCTGGACCACGAGCCGGGTGCTGAAGGTGCTCTCGGTGTGTCCCAGCAACAAGCCCGCTATCGTTGAGGCCGGTAAGAGAGGCTGCTGGTGTCAGGCAGGAGGAGGGTGGTGGTGTCGGGGTGATGCTCTGAGCGGCTGCTGAGGTGCTCTCATGGCATTGTGTGTGAGCAGGATCTGGCCTGCCTGGCTGGGAGCTGTCTCCCTGCACTGCATTTAGCCTCTGCTACGCCATGAGGCTGCATCACGCATTAGGGGCATCACTCGTGACCTGCTCTTGCCATGCAAACCCATTGCCTTCCCCTTCTCCTTTGGGTGTTCACGGTGGTGTCTCCTCCCTGGCAGGCGGCATGCAGGCCCTGGGCAAGCACCTCACCAGCTCCAGCCCCAGGCTGGTCCAGAACTGCCTCTGGACCCTGCGGAACCTGTCTGATGTGGCCACCAAGCAGGTGAGCATGCAGGACCCCACGCTGTGCTTCAGCACCCGGTCTGGGGGCTGCTTCTGCCGAGGCCGCCCTGGTTTATCACCCACTTGGTGGGGCATTGCCAGGGCTGCCGCTGGCTCTGCCTCGGACCCTGGCACCCACTTGGAGCTGCCCAAGGAGCCGCTGTCAAGGTGGCTGTGCCCATGGGGAGCCGGGTGCAGGTGACCCTGAGCTCTGCTCTGGGGCTGCACTCGCAGCCCTTTGCCGCCTCCTGATGCGATCCGCAGCTGCTGGGGCTCCTCCGTGCAGATTAGAGCCTGATGCAGCCTGGAAACTATTTGTGCTGGCGAGGAACCATCCCAGCTCTGCTGCGGAGGGGGGGATGTGGATGTGGTGCCTTTAACTCCTTCCTGCCCCTGCCTGCGGCGGGGCTGGGACCAAGTCACCCGGGGGTGCATTGTTTGCAGTTCCCAGCAGGGAAACACTGTTGGAGGCATTGAATTCCCAAATGGAGCGCCAGCTGCTCACTGTGCTGGCATCATGGACAAGTGGCTCTGGGGACTGGGAAGGGCGCGGTGTGGGAGGTGCAAATGCTGCATCCCCTCCATCGCTGCATCCCCTCCATCGCTGCATCCCCTCCATCGCTGCATCCCCTCCATCGCTGCATCCCCTCCATCGCTGCATCCCCTCCATCGCTGCATCCCCTCCATCGCTGCATCCCCTCCATCGCTGCATCCCCTCCATCGCTGCATCCCCTCCATCGCTGCATCCCCTCCATCGCTGCATCCCCTCCATCGCTGCATCCCCTCCATCGCTGCATCCCCTCCATCGCTGCATCCCCTCCATCGCTGCATCCCCTCCATCGCTGCATCCCCTCCATCGCTGCATCCCCTCCATCGCTGCATCCCCTCCATCGCTGCATCCCCTCCATCGCTGCATCCCCTCCATCACTGCCTGCTCTGGTCCATGGGGTGCTGCGGAACAGCTCTGGCTCCCCAAGCCTGGACAGGAGCCCACGTCCACTGTGGAGGCTGCTCCAACCTCCCATCCCTGCTCCCGCAGGAGGGCCTGGACGGTGTCCTCAAGATCCTGGTGAACCAGCTGAGCTCCGACGACGTGAACGTGCTGACCTGTGCCACCGGCACCCTCTCCAACCTGACCTGCAACAACAGCAAGAACAAGACCCTGGTGACGCAGTCGAACGGGGTGGAAGCCCTGATCCACACCATCCTGCGGGCGGGCGACAAGGAGGACATCACCGAGCCGGCCGTGTGCGCGCTGCGGCACCTCACCAGCCGGCACCCCGAGGCCGAGATGGCACAGAACTCGGTGCGGCTCAACTACGGCATCCCCGCCATCGTCAAGCTCCTCAACCAGCCCAACCAGTGGCCACTGGTCAAGGTGAGGGGCTCGAGCTGGCCACCGGCTGCTGCTCCATGGTGGGACGCGGTGCTCAGGGGTCTGTGGCTGGTGCTGTGCAAGGAGCGATGGTGGCTGCATGCAGCGCGGTGAGCCACATCCTTGATAACAGCTAATGGAGGAAACGGCTCATGCTGGCTGCTCAGTTGGATCAATACTTGCCCCGGTGGGAGGAAGCTGCAGTCAACCCTTGCCATGGAGGAGGATGGGGTGGGATGAGGCAGGAGGAGGCTCCGGTGGTGGGTTCCCATGGGAAGCACATGCTGCCCTGATCCGCAGTTGAGATCCATCTCTCTTTCCTCTCATCCCTCTCCTCTCCTCCAGGCTACCATAGGCCTGATCCGCAACCTGGCCCTGTGCCCGGCCAACCATGCCCCGCTGCAGGAGGCCGCCGTCATCCCACGCCTGGTCCAGCTGCTGGTCAAGGCTCACCAGGATGCCCAGCGGCACGTGGCCGCCGGCACGCAGCAGCCCTACACGGTGAGACCCCTCTGTGCCCCCCAAACCAACCCATCCCTAGGAGCAGCCTGTGCCATGCTCAGGGTGGTTGTGCCCTGGTTCTGGTTCGGCTCTGGCTGCTCCAGGGCCCTGGCTGAGCACTTGTCCCCTGGCAGGATGGAGTGAAGATGGAAGAGATCGTGGAGGGATGCACAGGGGCACTGCACATCCTGGCCCGGGACCCCATGAACCGCATGGAGATCTTCCGCCTCAACACCATCCCTCTCTTTGTGCAGGTTAGGGGCTGGGGGACACGGGGCTGCTCTTTGTCACCTCCCACCCACCCAAGGACCCCGGCGCTTGCTGTCGGTGCTGCAGGTGTCAGAGCATGTCAGGAGCGCACAGCTCCTCGCTGGCTGCTTCACTTCATGTTGGTGTTCATCTCCCCTGACAGCTCCTCTACTCGCCGGTGGAGAACATCCAGCGTGTGGCAGCCGGAGTGCTGTGCGAGCTGGCCCAGGACAAGGAGGCAGCGGATGCCATTGATGCTGAGGGGGCCTCAGCTCCCCTCATGGAGCTGCTGCACTCCAGGAACGAGGGGACGGGTGAGTGCCGGGGGGGGGGGGGGTGTCTCTGCTGCCGGGTATCACCCCAACAGCTGGGTCAGGCTCCTGGTGCTTTAGGGTGCTGAGGCTGCTCCTCTTGCCCTGCAGCCACCTACGCTGCTGCCGTGCTCTTCCGCATCTCCGAGGACAAGAACCCCGACTACAGGAAGCGCGTCTCCGTGGAGCTCACCAACTCCCTCTTCAAGCACGACCCAGCAGCCTGGGAGGCGGTGAGCGTCCCCCAGGGAGCCCTTTTCCCTTGGGATGGCCCAGTCCCAGCTCCAGAAGCCAACCTGAGCTTGGATGGGAGCGACTGGAAAAGGGGGTGCGGGGTGGATGGGCTCTGTCCTCAGCTCTCCAGCAGCCCTGGGATGGGGCTGGGCCTTGTGCACATGTGAGCACGAATCCCCCTTCACTTTGTGTCCCCTTCTTTTGTAGGCCCAGAGCATGATCCCCATCAACGAGCCCTACTCAGATGGTGAGTGTGGCGCTGGCTCTTCCTGCAGGGTCCCCCATGGCTGTGCTCTGGTGGGGCATTTGCCTCCTCTCACCAAACCAGGCTGGGTTTAAAACCTTTCTTGGGTGGCTGCTGGTAAAGCACCAGCCTGGCTTGCTGGGGATGCTCAGCAGGATGCTGGCCCTGGCGCTTGGAGTGGTTGGTGTCCATTGTGGGTGCTGCAGGCAGGGGGACCAGGAGGGGGTCTGGGCTCTGGAAAAGCCCCTCGCTGATGGGAGCTGAGGTTGCCACATCCCATCCCGCAGAGCTGGACCCTGGCTATCGCCCCATGTACTCGGGTGACATCCCCCTGGACCCCATCGACATGCACATGGACATGGACGGGGACTACCCCATGGACGCCTACAGCGACGGCGTCCGAGCGCCCTTCGCTGACCATATGCTGGCCTAACGCGCCCCGCAGCCCCTCACCAGGTACCGCTGCCGTGTGCATGGGGAGGCCGTGGGGTTCCCGCTGCCAATGGGATCGACATCCCCATTATCCCACGGGCTCACAGGCTTTGGTGTCCACCAGGTTCCCCTCTCAGCTCGGTAACCGGAGCTCTCCCCTGCCCCGTGCAGGTGTTTTCTCTGTACAGAAGAGGGTGGCCCCAGGCTGAGCATCTGCAAGAAGGACTTGGGAGACAGAAGTGCCTGAGAAGACAAACTTTTCCATTCCCACCAGAGGCTTTGGTTTTCGATGTCTTTTCTTCGCTGTGGGGCTGTGGAGAAGGTCCTTTTCCCCTGGGACTTCTTCGCGCACCTACTGCCGCATCCAGCATCCGAGATACTGTTTCTGAAGCTTTAAAACCTACTTTTCCTGCCCCGTTTGCAGCCTTTCGTTGGCAGAATAGTCTTTTCTATGAATAGAGATTTCTTTTGTATTTTTAATATGGTGCCAATGGCTTTTGCCACCTTTAAGTTTGTGCTTTCCAACACCCCCCCCCCACTGCTTGTTCCATGTGTTAGTGTTCGAGGGATGGAATCTAACATGGGAAACCCTTTGCTCTCCGCGAACCCAAACTCAATCAGGCCAACCCAGTTTGCTGAAAGCAAAGCGTGCCCTGTCCCAGGACCTTCGTTTTAGCCATCGGGATGTCTCTTTCCCATCAGCCGTTGGGGAGCTGACTCTGTACCTGCCTATCCCCCCAGTACCCGTATAGGAGTGATCCAGCATTAGGAACAGTGTCCTTGTTACTGATCTCTGTTGCACATTTTAACCCGTTTCCCTTCTTTTTGGTGAGTGGTGTGTTCCTGTCCCCCCCTCCCTTCTCTAACACATGTTCTAAAGAGGCTTTAGATGGTGGTTGAACGCTTCGACCGGAAGGGGATGGACGGTTACAGGAGCGCGGTGCAGGAATGGAAGAGTTTATTATTTCTGTAAGTTGTTTTTGTATAGACCAAAGCAAAGAATAAAAGAACCCCCCAGCCCCGCGGTGCCCTGAGCCTGTTCTTCTGTCCCTGGTCCCATTGGGGTGGCCGGGGTGCGGCTGACCAGCGCCCTCCTTGTGTGAGCTCATTCCATGCTTTGCAACCCGCTTTGCCTGGCCCAGGGCTCGGGGGGGGCTGAGGAGGATGCTCAGCAAGGCACAGGCCGCCTGTCGCAGCCCCGTGAGCCCTTTCTTTGCCCATCACCAGGTAGCTCTGCTCTTTCAAGAGCTAAAGCCTCCCTGTAATTAAGACACTTGCTCATTAGGCAGCATCACCAGTGTCTCCTCTTCACCGAGTGTCGTGGTTTAAGCCTCTCAGCCACGCAGTGTTGCTCACTGACTCCCCCCTCTTTCTTCCCCCCGCTCCCAGGGGGATGGGAAGGAGAATCAAAAGGCTGCATCTCCCACAGGTTGAGATGAGAACAGTGCAGTAACTGAGGTATAACACAAACCACTGCTGCGACCACCAGTAATACTAATGACAAGGCAAATACAAGGAAAGCATACAACCGCTCACCACCTATACCCAGCCCGACCACGCAGTGCACCCCCACCTTCCGGGTCCCTGCCCTCCGTTTTCACATCCTGGACATGATGTGCTGTGGTATGGAATAACCTCTTTGCTCAGTTTGGGTCAGGTGTCCCATCTCTGCTTCCTCCCGCCTTCCCCTCCTCCCCGGCAGAGCATGAGGCTCAGAAAGTCCTTGGTCAGACCAGAACATTACCAAGCAGTAACTGAAACCATCGGTGTTATCAGCGCTGTTCCCAGGCCCAAAATGAAAACCACAGCGCTGCACCAGCTACCAAGAAGGAGAAATAATGACTGCTACTGCTGAGCCCATGACACTGAGGTGCTGGTCAGGATTGAGCTGCGCTGAGTGATGGAGCGGAGCCTGGATGGAGCCGTATGAGAGGGCAGATGAACAGCGGGATTGCCTCCATCAATCCTCCTGCCCAGCACGGGAGCAGATGGCAGAGGAAATGCTCTTGGCTCAACCGTGCCCAGGAGCACAATGGGAAGCATCCTCTGTGCCAGGAGGGATCTTGCTGGGAGATGGATGCTGCACAACGCGCGGCAGGACATGGAGGGTTAAGGCAGGCCCGTTGTGCTTTGCCATGGTCAGTCCCGGCAGCAGCAGGGACAGAGCAGGAGCCGCTCTGGGAAGTGGGGCCGGCTCCAGCCCTGTCCCATGGCTCAGGGAGCATCCTGTGCTGAGCTCAGCCCCGCGGCGCGGCCAAGCCCTGGTGCAGGAGGGATGCGGCCGCGCTTCCTGCCCTGGCCCCGCCATGGGGATGAGGAGCACGGCAGCTGCTTCCCGGGCAGAGCCGAGCGCGCTTCCGGAGGGCAGCGGGGCCGGAGGCAGCTTCGGGACAAGGCTGGGAGCAGGCAGCTGCTGCCAGAACAGGAGCTGGAGCAGGGACAGCAGGAACCAGCCCCTGCGCAGCGGGAGCAGGACACCGAGCACCTGCCCCCGCGGGGACCAGGTCCTGCAGCATCCTCAGGGCACGGCCGTGGGGCTCAGCACCTCCCAGGGCCATGGGCAGGGATGTGGCCCTCAACCTCCAGGGTCTTCTCAATGGGGCAGGTCCTGAGACCTCTATGGCCCCACTCCCAGCTGGGAGCTCTGTCACCTGTAAAGGGTTTTCCATAAGAGCCCGTCGGGATTCCCGCTCCCTTGGAGTGAGCGGCTGGGGACCTGTGGCTGGACCGGGATCCCCAGGGGTGGGTTGGCCGCAGCTACAGAGGGGTTTGGCAGCAGGAGCCGGGATGTGGCCGTGCTCCATCTTCCCCAGTGCCCGAACCAGGAAGTCAGCGTGGGAGCAGGGAGGGTTTTCCTGCTTAGCGGAAGAAGCTGAGGCTGCGAAAGGCATTTCTGCAGGGGGAAGGGAGCTGAGGACGCAGCCCTTGGGCACAGGGAACATCCCACGGTGCCGCCAGCCCTAGCGAGGGCTGTGTCAGGCGCAGAGCCCCCGGCGTTGGGGGATCACAGCAGAACTGAGTCCATTCCAGCCGGGAAGCCGGGCAGTGTCAGGACGAGCAGGGCAGGATCCCCCCCTGATGGCCTTGGGTGCATGGAGAGACCCGTTGCTGAGCCCCGAGTGCTGGGGTGGGATCCAACACTGCGGGAGCCACATCCTGGCCATGTCTGTGGCTTTAAGGGACATTCCCAGCTCGGGGGGAGGCTCCACAAGGACCCCCCTGGGGACATCCCATGGGCTGGGGCAGGACAGGAGGGCGGCGACCCCCACCCCAGCCATGGAATGAAGCCACCTCCGGGCAGGGACGTGCAGGGCAGGAGCCGCACGACGGCACCGGGCAGAGGGCACTGGGCTCAGGTCTACACCTGCACCCTGCCCCGGGCCCTGCGGCCCCGGCACCACCGTCCTCCTGCTGCCACCCGTTCGCATGGGGCAGGTCCCGCATCAGCCCGAGCGCAGGGTCCGGGTGCGATGGGAGCTGCTCGCACGGGTCCGGACCAGGCTGCCCCTGGGCACAGACAACGTGCGCGCAGGAGCGGGGCCAAGAGCAGACGCAGGGCTCTGGCAGCCGCGGCCCCGCGCTGACTCACCCCGGGCTCCGTCCCCGGAGCCAGCGCGGGCAGCGGCAGCACCGCGGCACGGTGGGTCCCTTCCTGCGCTGGAGGCAATGGGGAGGGATGGGGGGGGCTGCGGGTTTGGGGCTGAGGATCTATTCCTTGGGCAGATTGAGCCACCTGCGTCTGATGGGTCCAGTGCTGTGGGGCCATGGGCACGCTCTGGGGTGCCCGTGCTGCCTCCCGGCTGCTCCGTGTGCCGAGGACGGAGGTGCAGGGTTCGGGTGCTGCAGAGGCAGCAGCAATGCCCTGGCACGGCCCTGCTGGTGGGAGCAGGGGTGGAAATGGGGCACGGGGCCCCCAGCCGGGCACAGCGGTGCCAGCAGCGGCTGCAGCCCGAGCCGGGGCGCTGGATGGGGGCAGGAACGTGCTGGTTTATGGCCGGTCCCGTGATGCGTTTATGGCAGGGATGGGGCGGCCGCGGGTGCTGCCCAGCCCTGCCCGGGGCACCGCGGCCGGTGCCGGCTCCGCATCCTGCGGCGGACGGGGAGGAGATTCGCAGCCGAACTTTGCTCTCCGAGGTGGGGCTCTGGAGGCTCCAATGCGTCTGCCCACTGCCGCGCACCTCCGCGGCTCCTTCCCCTGCCCGCTACCACAGGCAGGGACCCGGCAGCGAGCCCGGGGAGGGGAACAGGCTCCTCCCCCATCCCTTCAGAGCATCCTCTCCCCCCTCCGGCACTGGTGCTGATCCGGACATCACCAAGTGTTGGTGCTGAGTGCCCCGTGTCACGTAGTGGAGCTGAGCAGGTACGATGACCCTGCGCCATCCCGGAACTGCGCCGTGTACAGCACCAGCAGGGCCTCTCCTGGTGCTGGCTGCTCCCCCTGTCCCCATGGGGGGACACCTGGCCCTGGCCGCTCTGTGCAGGTCCCCACAAGTCCCTGATGCTGCCCCTGGGTGGTGTTGAGCCAGCGGCAGGGTGCTTGGGGACAGGACCCCGAGTGTGGGGTTCAGGATGTGTCCCTGGTCCCCGGAGCATCACCCTAACGGCTCCTTGTCCCCAGGCAGGGGCTGCAGGAGGGCCTCTGCTGCCCGTCGCTGCTCCGGGGAGCCAGGGTGGAAAGAGCTTCTCCCCATGGCCCCCCCCATGTAACAGCAGCCAAACTGGACACCGCAGTCCCTCCAGAGACTCCCCCCGGCCACCTCCAGCGCAGCCCGGACTCCCCCATCACTGCCCTGCCCCACACCAGCCCCACATCCCAGGGGTCAGCCACAGGCAGATGCTGCGATGCTGCGACCATCACTGGTGGGTAGAGCCGGGTTGTGGTGGGGGAGTGGGGTGAGGGGGGTGAGGAGCTGGGACAGCTCCGGGCTGGTCCTTTGTCCTGGCCCCATCTGTGGCCGGAGCTGAGACACCGTCCTGACATCCCTCACCCCACCCCGGCATCCGTCGCCTCACGGCATCCCTCACCCCACACCAGCACCCCTCGCCCCATGGCATCCCCTCTCCCCCTGAACCCAGCGCTGCTCTGCCAGGCAGAGCGTGGCCAGGAGATGGCAGCAGGACCCTGCCCGCAGAAAGCGGGGGGAACGGGGGGGGGGAAGAGGGGGAAGCAAGGACAGACCTGGGGGGGGTGTCTCTGTTTGCCGCCCTATGGAGGGCCTCCCAACCCCTGTCCCTACACGAGTGTCTCTGGGGACGGACCCATCTGGTGGCACCAGCCCCAAGCCCTGAGGGCATCGGAGCTCCCGGTGCCCCCCCGAGGCTGAGGCCGTGCCCGGTGTCCCCAGAGCTGTGCAGCGGCGATGTCCCCGAGGTGGAGCTCCGCAGCCTCCTGCGGGAGCCGCTGCCCCGGTACACGCTGCGGGCAGACACCGTCTTCGGCTACGACCACGAGGATTGGCTCCGTGCCCCCCCCGGCCCCCCGGAGCCCGCGGCCCCGCTCACGCCCCGGCAGATGGAGGAGACGCTGCGGTACTTCAGTGAGTGCGGGGCAGCGGCCGCGCTGGGTCAGGGCAGCACCGCCGTTAATCGCTGCTAACGGGATAACGGGATAACGGGATTGCGGAGCTGGATTTCCTCACCAGGAACATCCCGCGCTAATTCCGGGAGCGGCTTCCTCTGGGCCAAGCCGGATGCTCGGGGAGAGGCTGCGGGTACCCCGGGACCGCATCCCCTCGCTGTGCCGTGGGGTAGAACATGGGTGGCAGAGGGGTCACCGGTGCACCCAGCGCTGCTGCCCCACCTGGAGCGGCTGAAGGGGATGAGAAGCCCGAGGGGGCACCCACAGCCTTCACGGTGGGGCAGGGGCGATGCCCCATGGCGCTGGTGCAGGGTCGGTGTTCGCTGTGGGGCCCTGATCTCTGCTTCACTTCTGCCTCTGGCCTATGTGTGGCGGGGACAGGATTAGAGGGAGGCGCTGGATGTGGGGCAGCGGGAGACAGATGGGGCTGAGGCCCCGGCCCCCCGCCTGAGACAGACTGGGGATAAACCCCCTGTCATGCCCTGCCCTTGCTCCAGCATCCCCCATCCATCTGCTCCTCTCCCTGCGCTGCCGGGTGCAGCCCCCACCCCGACACCAACACCCCCCAACCCAGTGAGGGATTGAGCCCCAAAGCCCATTTACGTGCCACGGGGCAGGGAGCAGGATGCGGGGACAGCCATGGGCAGGGGGTCACGTTTCTCCCTGGCTCCAGTGCCACTGTGGCGGGGGTTGGCTCTGCCTCATCCCTTTACCCAAACCTTTAAGCTGCCGTCAGAAATAGCCCCCTGTAATCTGCTTGTGCACAGACGCGGGGGACCTGCCCCGAGGAGCCAATCCTGGCACTGGGGATTAGGAAGAAGCAGCTCCTGCCTGGCCAGGAGACACTGCTGTGTCCTTGGGGTCCTTGGGCGGGTGCCCTGGTGAGCTGCGGGGTCCCTGCCCTCAGTGCAAGAGACCCTGGGGTGAGGAGGGATATGCTGGGGCTGAGGGTGCCCGGCGCTGGCCCCAGCTCCAGGAGGGTTATGGCAGGACGGGTTTTGGGGCAGCGGATGGGTGGGAGTCAGGAAAAGGCCTCATGGGATGAGGAGGGGCAGCTCCAGCCCCGGCCTCATTGCCTCATCAATTAGTTCGGTACTAATGAGGAGTGGCACTGGGGGGAGGCCGCGCGTATGTTGGCATTAGCGGCATCGCGCTGAGCCGTGGGGCCGCGGTGCTGTGGGGCCCTCGCCGCAGCCCTCCCGCCCCTGAGGCCTGCGTACGTGCCAGGCTGCTCCTCCATCATTCGGCCCATGATTTATTCAGCTCCTGCTCCCGCGCGGGTCGCGGTTGTGGGGGTGCAATGGGGGCTCCAGCGTGGGGCACGGGGCCAGGCTCGTGCCAGCCCGTGATCGGGGTAGGGAGGTGCTGAGCGGGCCGGGTTGGGGGGGGATGGAAAAGCCCTTTCCCAGCTCGGGGACCCAGCACTGTCCTGGGCACCGTGCAGGGTCTGTGGTGATGGTGGGTGACGGTGAAGCCCCCAGGCCTGGGGGGGAAGAGCGATGCTGGCCAGGCAAAGGCTGCGCTGTGGTACCCGGGGACCGCAGCCCTGCACAGTCTGCGGTTTGGATGAAGGACCCCAAACCTCCCCTGGCCCCTCCTAAGGGGCAGGAGCTGCATGACCCAATTGAGTCAGCCCTGCAAAGGGACCAGAGAACCATGGCCACGTCCATAGGGACCCCTCTGCCCAGACCCCACCGCATCCATGGGGTAGGGGCTGGGAGGTGCGAGACATCACCCAGCGGCACCAGCACCCCTGGGATTCTCCTGATGGCTCCCCAGGGTGCACCGGGGGAAGGGGGGGGAAGCAGCCGCTGCGACCCGATCCAAAGGGATCGGGCAGGAAAGGGCAGCCCCCCCCCCCCCGGTTCCCCCAGCTCCGCCCCCTGCCCCTCTCTCGGTCACGATCGCGGTGGGTGGGACGCGCCCGGGCAGGTGCGCGCAGCCCGGGCGATCCCATAAATAGGGGCGGGCAGCGCCGCGCAGCGTTGCGCGGGGGGAGCCCGGTTCGGCGCAGCGCGATGGAGATCTGGAGCAGCGCCGCTGCCTACGATGAGCGCAACGGGAGCGCGGAGCGGGGCGGCGGCACCGACCCCATCGCCCGGGAGCTGGAGGAAGGTGAGGGCGGCCCGGCCCGGCCCTGCGCGGGGCAGTGGAGCGGGGTCGCGGTGTCCCCGCCGGGCGGTGCCTTTCCTGTCCCGCTGCGGGGTGCGCAGCGCTGAGATGGGGGGGACCCTGAGCCCCTGGAGCGCTGTCCCCGCTCGGGGGGCGGGCAGAGGCACGGGGCGAGGGGCCCCGTCGGGTCTGTGTGCGCCCATGGGATGGGGGTCCCCGCACCGCCCCGGGCCCCGCACCCCGCTGGATCGGGCAGGCGCTGGGGCGGTGTTTACGTGTTTGCAGCGCTCAGCCCCCTGCGTCTCCCCGGGCCCGCCGCTCGCTCAAACCGTAACGATGCTCATGCTCCAATTACTTCCAATTAACGGCCCAGGGGCCTGACGAGGCGCACTTGGGGATCCCGCAGGGAGCAGCCGCTGTTGGGGTGCGGGAGGGGGATGAAGCTGGGGCTGCGGTTGTCCCCTCTCCCCATGATGTGTCCGCTGGCGCACAGGGGACCAGCGCCCTGGGCAGTGGGGACCGGAGGATGGGGGTGGCCGGGGGGAGCATTGCTATGACAACGCATACACCATTGCACAGCCCCAGCTGGGGCGGTGTAATGGGATTTGTGCGGCTGAGCCTCCCGTTAACCCCCTTTGTCTGCCCGGCCGGGGATGAGGGCTGAGGCCACGGGAAACTGAGGCATCCACCCTTGGGGCAGTCGAACATCGGAAGGGAGCAGCGGGAGGAGCCGTGGGGTGCAGGCAAACCCAGGGCAGGGCTGGCTGTTGGGGGGGGGATTGAAGGGGAGGGAGCTGGGAACAGATTGGAGAGGACGCTGCCTGCGGGCCGGTCTCCGTGCGGTGCCACCCGCTGCTGCTTGTACTGGAGCTCCAGCCTGCTCCTTGCTGGAGGTGTCGGCTCCCATCCCTGCTGCCTGCCTCTTCCTATCCCTCCTGCCCGTCCGTGCGCCCTGCCGTGGGGCTGGCACTCTGGGAGCAGCGGGGGGGGTGTCAGCGCCCTTCTTTGCCATTGCAAGATGCAGCAGCGGTGGGGGCAAGGTGGGAGCACCCCTTTTCCTGTGGTGCTGACCTGGCTGTGAGCATCCCTGTGCATCTCTGCCCTTCGCATCACTGCTGGTGCTGCCAAGCAGATAAAGGCTCCTTTTTGGTGGAGCTGCTTTGTGCCACCTGCGGCAGCCACCTCCCGTTCCTCCCATGTGCAACCCTGGGGGTCACTGATGGGAAGCAGTGAGATGGTGCTGAGCTGCTGGGCTCACCCTGCACCCGTTTCCTCCAGTCCTGTGCGCTGAGCGGGTGGCCAGGATCACCAAGACCTACCACGATATCGATGCTGTCACCAACCTGCTGGATGAGGTACGACCACGGGCCCTGAGGGTGCAGGGGGAGGATAAGGGGGGCAGAGCAGGGCACGGGCTGGGGCTGACCCGGCCCTGCCCTTGCAGAAGGAGCGGGACCTGGAGCTGGCGGCGCGCATTGGGCAGTCCCTGCTGAAGCAGAACCGGAGCCTGACCGAGCGCAATGAGCTCCTGGAGGAGCAGCTGGAGCTGGCCAAGGAGGAGGTGATGGCCCCCGGCGTCCTGGGGGGGATGCAGACCCCTTGGCCGTGTCCTGATGCCCCTTTCCCGTCCCAGATCGCGCAGCTGCGCCATGAGGTTTCCATGCGGGATGATCTGCTCCACTTCTACACCACTACAACAGAGGAGAGCGAACCCATCTCCTGCTCCTCTGCACCGTGAGTGGGGATCCCTATCCCAGGGCTGATCCTGGGGCGCTGGGCCAGGAGCCGTCACCATCCCTGGGGTAGCACGGGGGATGCTGCTCTTTTCCCTCCTACAGCAGCTGTGGGTCCAGCCCCACAGTGCTGGGTCACTGCAGACGCCTGCTGGGGGCAGTGGCAGCCCCACCTTGCCCGCTCTGCGGTGCTCAGCGCCCTCCCTGCTGTCCCCAGGTTGCAGCGCCCCGAGCCCTCGCTGTCCCTGCAGCAGTATTTCCAGTACGAGACCCTGCAGCAGAAACTCAAGTGCCTGGAGGAGGAGAACCAAAGGCTACGCATGGAGGTTGGGGGGCACCTTTTGTTGTGCCCACCCCTGCCCCACTCACTGCCCGGGGGGGGGACTGCAGGTCCTGCCCATCATCCTCAGACCCTTTCCCCCTCTCCCTCAGGCCAACAACATCACAACCGAGACCTGTCGGTACGAGGAGCAGGAGCAGCAGCTGATGATGGACTGCGTGGAGCAGTTCTGTACGTGGGGTTGGGGGGGGGGGGGGGGGCTGCAGGCACCGCTCAGCACCGCTGCATGGGCTGGGGAAGGGGGGGCCCCGTCAGTGACGGACCCCCTGCCCTCGGCAGCTGAAGCCAGCCAGCAGGTCGCCCAGCTCTCGGAGGAGCTGGCCCGCAGGGCCGAGGACACGGCGCGGCAGCAGGAGGAGATCAGCCAGCTCCTGGGGCAGGTGGTGGACCTGCAGCACAAGTGCCGCACGGTGAGTGCCCGGCTGCCCCTGCCCGTGCCGTGGGGGGGGGACACACACACACAGAGGGCCCTGACCGCCCGCTCCTGCCCGCAGTACGGCGCCGAGGTGGAGGAGCTCCAGCAGCACTTGGCTGCGGCCAAGGAGGTGCAGCAGCAGCTCCGGATGGAGGTGAGCCTGGACGGGGCGGGCGGGGTGGGGGTGGGGGGGGTGCTCCTGGGTCCTGCCCTGGCGCCACCGGGGCCGTGTCTGAGCTGTGCTGTGCCCGCAGCTCCGGGACTTGCAGGAGAAGTACGCGGAGTGCGGCGGGATGCTGCAGGAGGCGCAGGAGGAGGTCAAGAGCCTGCGGAGCCGCAGCCTGCCCAACAGCACCGTCAGCCGCTACGGCGCTGCCAGCCTGCTGCCCGTGGTGAGTAGAGTGCGGTGCCGGGGGCGAGGGGGCTCTGCTTTCCCCTCTCACACTGGTCCCCCGCGTGTATCCAGGACTCGCTGGCAGCTGAGATCAAGGGGATGATGAGGAAGGGCGCAGACAGCTCCTCCTCGGACTATAGGTGAGTGCATTGGTGGCTCACGGCTCTGGGGGGGGGATCCTTGTGGGGCTTGGCTCAAGGATCCACCCCTGCTGTTCCTGCCTGCAGGAGCTGCCGGCGCATCTTTGAGACGGTGAAAGCGGTGAACCAGGCGGCCAAAGCCAAATCTTGTTCCGAGTCTCCCCACAACACGCTGGGCTCCAAACCGTGTTCCGCTGCCCCTTCCCTGGGGAGCAGCACCCCCCGCACCGGCTCGGAGGGTGCCCGGTGAGTGCCGCTGGGGAGGGCTCCGGATGGGAGCGGAGCTATCGGTGAGATGGTGATGGAGCATTGAGCGGTGCCGCAAGCCTGGGGCGGGGGGGCTGGCGGGGTGCAGCGTGGGCCCACGGCCATGACCTCCCTAACGCTGTGCCCCCGGCAGGGGCGAGGGGCCCAGAGCGGAGCCGCGGGCAGCGCCGGGCCGGGAGGACCTGGAGGCGGCGGTGCGGCGGCTGTCGGTGCGGCAGCAGAGCCATGAGGATGAGCGCTCCTCCCTGGAGGCGGAGCGGGAGCGCAAACTGTGGCTGCGGGACGGGGACAGCTCCAGCGGCTTCCTCAGCCCCAACGACAGCATCGTCTCCACCGGCACCAACCGCTCTGCGAGCTCGGAGCTCACCGCTGGCTCCGGCTTCTCCCTCGGCGCCCTCTCCTACCTGCCCGACAAGCTGCAGATCGTGAAGCCCCTGGAAGGTGAGGGATGCAGGGATGCGGTGCGGCGCTCGATGTGCCATGAGGGTCCCGTGACCGCCTCTCTGTGTCCCCCCCAGGCTCGGTGACCCTCCACCACTGGCAGCAGTTGGCACGGCCCAACCTGGGCGGGATCCTGGTGCCCCGTCCCGGGGTGCTCACCAAAGACTTCAGGCAGTTGGACATCGACCAGGAGCAGGTTTACAGCCTCAACGACCTGGAGGAGGACGACGTGGACGCCGGCTCCTTCCAGCTGCTCCCTACCTCAACCCCCACCAAAGCCAAGGAGCGCCCCGGGGGTGAGCGCGGGGCGAGGGTGCGGACGGGACGTGGCCCCCCCCGGGATGCTCCGGTCCTGCCCCTCGCACCCCCCTGTGCCAGCCCGGCCCCGCGGGGATGTTCTGCCTGCGGCTGCCCCCGTGGGCTGAGCCCGCACCCGCTGCTTGCGGGGGGAATGCGGTCGGGAGCGGCGGCAGTTCCGGTCCCTGCTTGTCCTCGGAGCTTACCCTTACCCTCAGCTTTGCCTCTCCCGTCCCACCTCTGCCTGTGTCGTGCTCCCCTTCCCCGTTAACCCCGTGTCTCCTGTCCCTTCCAGTGTTCCTCTCTGTTAACAACCTCCCCCAGACCCCGTCCACCTTCACCATCACCACCTGCCACATCCTCCACCCCACCACCGCGCTCACCACGGTAACACCCAGGTAAGGCGTGGGACCCCCCCACCGCCTGCTCTGCCTGCATCTCTGTAACCCCGCCGCCGACCGCTCTGCTTCTCACCCCTGCCTGTGCTCTGTGCTGGGAGCCCCTCACAGAGCAATGCCCGGGGCTTGGGATGCTCCCACCTTTGGCTGCTCGTGCCTGGGGCTGTGCAGACCCCAGGCCTCTGCTCTGCAGCACTTTGATGGGAAGAATACCCTCGGGACAGAGCCGGGTTTGCTCCCGGTGCCGGCCGGGGGTGGTTTACCTTGCAGTGGACGCGGCTTCCCTCCTCTTGGCACTTGCGCATCCACCAGGACCGTTCCCCTTAATTAATGAGCGGTGCTTTAGCGCTAATGAGCCCCTGTGGGGCTAGCTGGGGGCCAGTGTGAGCTGGAGGTCACTGGACAAGACCCTGCATGGCTGGAAAACACTTGTGGAGCAGCAGCCCCGGCCCATTCTCTCCTGGCTCCCAGGGAATGTGCATGCTGGGGGAGCGCGGCTGTGGCTCCCCAGCACCGTGCCTTGAGCTTTGTGGTGCTTGGGCCATGCTGCAAGGGTTGGTGTCACCCCCAGCTCGAGGCTCGTGTACAGAATGAGCACGGAGGAAAGGGGGGCCCTGCTCTGTCTCAGTACCTGCAGCAGCATCCTTCAGGCCAAGGCCCCCCACTGACCCCCTCTTCTCCTCTCTCTTCCCCTCCAGTCTGTATAACGCCGTCGTGCCTTCTTGTGGGCCCTTTGAGGGGCTGAACCTCCGCAGCCCCTGCCCGGAGCTCTCTTCTGGCTGCCCCAGCACCCCCGTGGGACTCGTCAGGCTCCTGCTGGGCCGGGGCATCCTCCCCTCGGCGCCAGGGCCCCCCCAGCTCCCCTCTGCTCACCCCCGGCCCTTCCCCACACTTGAGGGGCAGGAGGGACCCCGGCCCCGGAGCAGCATTTTCAGCTTGAACCTGGTGGAGAAGCTGCGGCGCCTGGGGCTGGACACGGTGGTGGCCAGAGGGGAGGTGTCCTCCACCCGGGGACAGTACAGGGGGGGCCGGAGTGCGCTGACCTGAAGGTGCTGCAGCGCCCGGAGGCTCAGGATGAGACGCGTTGTCTTTATGGTCCAGCCCTGGGGCGATGGAGGTGGGGCAGCCCCAGCGCTGACACGTTGGGGTGTCATGGTTTAAAGCCAGCCGGTGACTTGGCACCGCTCCTAAAGGGGTGGGGAGAAGGGAAAGGATGTGAACCCTGTGGGTTGAGATAAGAACAGTCCAATAACTAAAGTATGATACAAAGCCACTACTGCTACCGCCACTAATGATAAGGGAAACAAGAATGGGAGAGACTATGGAGCTACAAGGGGAATAGAAAGCAATAAACACAAGTGATGCCCAATACAATTACTCAGCACCCACCGACCGGTACCCAGAGTGACCCAAGCAGTGACCTGGGCCTTCCGAGTGACTCCCCCTGGGATTAGGGGGTGGTCGTGGGGAGCCTTTGGGGTGTCACTCATGGTTTGGAGTGGGGAGACACTGCACTTTGGGGTCCACGTGGTGTGGGGTGACCGCATGAGGGGCTGGGGTATGGGGGGGGTCGCAAAGGAGAGGCGTCCGTATGATGGGGGTGACAGAACTGGGGGGTCCCCAAGGGGCGGTTGGGGGTCCCAGGGGTTTGGGGGGAGAGTCGCAAGAGGGTGGGGTGTGATGGGGCGGTCCGGTGGGATCGGAAGGGGGGGGGTTCCCGCCCTCCCCATCCCTACCGGCAGGTGGCGCTGCAGGATTAAGGATACTTAGTCCCGGTAGGGGCGGGGCTAAGATGGGAAAGGGCGTGGTCATGCGCCATATAAGGAGTGTACCCGGCGCTGGGCGGGGATATGCAAATGAGGCCACCGCCCTGCCAAGGGAGCGTCGAACAAGAGCCGGCGGCGCGGGTCAGGATGGGGACGCTTCTCATTCCTTTCCCTTTTCCCTTCCCTTTTCCCTTCCCCCTGTACAGGACCCCACTGATCTGCAGCGGTTTCAAACGATGACCCTGAAAAGAGCGAAATTCCCAGGAAAACCCCTGAATGTCCCTTCTGCCCCCAAAGCAAACACAAAGAGCAGACAACCCCCCAGCACCCGGCCTCTGTGGGTGACACCCAGACCCACAGCCCCACAGGGCTGGTGGAGGGAGGACATGGAACTGCCGAGGAAAGCTTTATTTGTGGCTGGGAGCGGGTGGGAATCACTCCCCTCCATCAGTGGTTCGTTTTTCCCTTGGTGCTCTCCATGCTGGAGGCAGACGGGAGGCCTGGAGGTGGCCAGGCTCGGATGAGGGATGCCAGGTTTGTGTCCTGCTGCCCAACACTGGGATCCCACCTCTCCAAAGAGCTGCTCCAAGAGGAGCTGTCACGTCCTAGGGATGGCACCATGTTCTTGAGGAGCTGCAGGATTGAGACCCTGGGGATAGGGATGGAGTCATGCTGACCACGGGGTGCCATTCCCAGCCAGATGCATGGGTTCCCTTGCCTGGGAATGTGGGGGACACCTCATGCCAAGCAATTATGGGTGCTGGGGTACCCCCCATCTCCTTGCTAATGGGTGAAGCTGGGCAAACACCCCCCCCCCCCCCCCCCCCATTAGCACTTACCTGGGCCATGCTCTGCTCAGGGCACCAACCTGGAGGAGGGAAGGGGACCGACAGCTTTGGCTGTGGCAAAGGGGACTCACAGGGTCCCCTGATGCGAAAAGCATCCTCTGGACAGTCCCATCGGGACCCTGACCCCAATCCCTGCCCATGCCCTGGGGACAGGGAAGGGTTTGACCTCATCAGTGCTGCTTATTTGTGGCTGTTCCCTGAGTCCTTCTGCTCCGAGCTGCCTGACAGGTAGTCGAAGAGGACGAAGCCGTAGGGTGCTGGCTCTGGGACCTGGGGGGAAGAAAGGGTGAGGAGAGTGCCGAAAGGAGGCATGAAAGAGGAAGGCCATGGAGCAGGATGGGCGCCCTCACCCGCAGGCTCAGGCGCTGGATCACTTGCTGCGGGTCACTCTCCAGGATCACCCTGTGGAGCAGAGCGGTGTGGATCCCACCGGGATGCCCCAATCCTGGCTGTGCTCCACCACCCTGTGCCTCAGTTCCCCTCCCTGTGCAAAGCCCCTGGGCTGGAGGAAGAGCTGCAGTGCTGGTGGCAAAGCGGGGTGCCCAGCTCCCCCTCGGCACCCTCCCAGCACCCAGGGGAGCCCCTGTCCCTGCACACCCCCCAGCAGGAGCTCACCCCCTGTCCACGATCTCATCCACCACCAGGAACGTCCCCTCCATGTTATCCAGCAGCCAGCGCTTCTCCACCTCCTTCCTGCAGGTGAGTGGGAGGCAGACTGGAGCACCCGCTCCCACTGATCCCATGTGAGGTGCAGGGAGCCGCACCCCCTCATCCCGGGGTGCACTGCCTCAGTTTCCCCATGCGTTTGGAGTTGAGTGGCTCCAGGCACTCACTGCAGGAGGTGGCCGAGGGCGTCGAGGAGGCAGGTGAGCACAGACAACAGCATCAGCTGAGGGAGAACCGAGGTGGCAGGGAGGCCATGGGGGTCCCTGTGTGTCACTGAGGCCATGGGGGTCCATAGTTCCTACCTCATTCTCCTGTCCGCCCCCCACCACGTAGAAGCAGAGGTCTCTGCTGCTCCTGTACACGACGGTGAGTCCCTGCAGGCTCACAACTTCACCTGCAACCAGGACAGCGTCAGAGCTCCCCCGGGATGCTGCTGCCCCCCCCCCCCCATTAGCAGCCGGGTGCCCCCCCGTTCACCGCCCGCGCGCTGGCTCTCCATGAAGATGCTCCTCTCGAAAGCCGACTGCTCCTTGGCCGTGGGGAAGGTGCTGTCATAGTACTGCGGGTGGGCAGGGGCTCAGCCGGGGGGGGGGGACATGTGCCGGGACCCCCAGGGGTGCCATCAGGACCCTCAAGGTCACATCCAGGACCCCCCAAGGCTCCGCAGCCCGGCAGGGGTTAGTGCTGAGCCGGGGGGAAACTGAGGCACGGAGGGGGGGTCCGGGCTTCACCTTGGCCAAGAGGCGTTGCCCGAGGCTGTCCAGGACGAGCAGGGCCTTCACCGTGTAAAGGGAGGGCTCCTGGGGGCCGGGGGGGTCAGTCCCGGTCCCCCCCCAGCCCCTCGCCCGGGCTCTGGGTATTGGGGACCCCCGCTGCCCCCTTGTCCCGCCCCGCTCCCCCGCCAGATTCTTCCCATTCCATCCCTCTTCCTCCGTCTCCCCCCATCTCCCCGCGGTCCCCCCCCTCTGTCCCTTTCCCCCCACCCCACTTTCCCCTCCCGTTCCCTTCCGTGTTTTTCCCGTTTTCTTCTCCGCTCCTTCCTCCCACGTTTTTCTTCCCATTTCCCCCCACCCTTTCTCCCTATCCCGCCGAGGCCGCACGAAGTTCCCAGCGAGGCTGCGCGGTCCCGATCCCGATCCCGATCCCAGTCCCGGTCGTACCGGTCCCGCTGGCTCCATGTCCCCGCCGCCCCTGTTCCCCCTCCCGTTGCCGTTCCCGCCCCCCCCGGTCCGCTCCGCCCCGGTCCCCCCTTCCCCGCGGTACCGGAGGGAAACGGTGGTCCCGGGGGTGGGGTGGGGTGAGGGTCCCGCTGTGGCGGAACGAGGTGGGGGACACACAGCGGGGGCCAACACCGGTTTCGGATCAACACCGGCTGGGGGACAGTGGGGTGAGAACGGGACCCCCCCAAAGCCAAACCTCACTGTAGGGGGGGGGCAGTTCTCCCATGGGGAAGGGGCTCCACGCTCTCCGCCCTCCCCCCCAGCTCAGCACCGGGCAGCCACAGGGCTGATGTCTGTCCGAGCTGGGGGCTCTGCCAAACAGTCCCGAGGGGGGGGCACTAAAAATAACCCCCGAGGGGCGGCCGGGCTCGGGTTGCTGCGGGGGGGTTGGCACCGCGGGTGGCAGCACCCCCACGTTCCTCATTCCTCCCCCGATGTGTTGGGATCTCGGGATCCAGCGGGATCCAGAGGTTGTGGCGCGATGTGGCTGCGCCCTGGGGTTGTTTTCCAGGAGATCAGGGAGACAAAGCAAGCTCCATTTGGATCGGGGAGCTTCCAGGCTCCTCTTGGCTGCGCCGGTGCCTTTCCTGCTTGTGGATGCTCTGGAGCATTCCTGCTGATGGCATTGCCGCGTTGGGAATGCCCCCCCGGGTGGGAAACCTCACCCTGCTGCGTGCTGGAGCTCACGCTCATTTTCCATGGATTTTCTTTGGGATGAACTATTGTCTCTGGCATCCTGTTTGTTGCTGGGGCAGGGAAGAGGGTGTCTGGGTTGGGCAAGAATAGCAGGCAGGGGTGGTGCTGTTTGGCTGCCCTCACCTCCTCCCTGCCTTCCCTGCCAGCTCTGCCCTGTGGGTGCCGGCATCCATTTGAGGCCACACCAATCCATAGGGAAAAGCAGAACTCAGCTGCTCAGAGGCGATGGTGTTGAACGCTGCCCCTACTCCGTGCTTATTCAACAGCTCCCATTGGGAATGCGGCGGTGACCACGGGGTCAAGAGGAGCTCCGGCCCTTCCCTCCCCTCCCCTCCGCCGCTGCCTCAACGGGCACTGAAAGCCGAGGCCTTGGCCAAAGCCAAACGCATCGGCGGATTCCTGCGATGGGGCACGGCTCAACCCGGTGCTGGCGGGGCCGGGGAGCGCTGTGCAGACCCATGGGTACCCCACAGCGAGCGTGAGCCCCCGGCACCACCGCCCGGGGCCCCGAGCCCCTTCGCAGGCATGGATTTAACCCTTCCCTCACAGCTCCGAGCGCAGCGCGGTGCCACCCGCAGCCGCCACCGCTCCCTCGTAACCCGCGACGGCGGAGGGGGGGTGGCACACACAGGCGCTGCCCCGGCTGCGCTCCAGCGCCGCCACTGACTCACTGCAGGCCCCGGCGCCGGCCTTGGCTCAGTGCTTCCGCCCGCGAGCGGCTCCCGTGGCCGAACGGAGCCGCGGTCCCCTCCGCAGGCCCCGGAGGAGGTGCCGGGTCCCGGGGGGGGAGGGGGGGGGTGCTCCGCCATGGCGGCCGCGGGCCTCGCCCTTCGCTGAGGGCCTGGGGCGCCGGGTGCCATGGCAACGGCTGCGGGGCGAAGGGGCGGGGCTGCTGCCCCGCGGGGATTGGTGCGTTCCTCTGCCACTCAAGCGGCGGGGCGCTGCGCGTCGTCTCATTGGCTGCCGCAGCTGCCGCTCGGCGGAGGTGTCGCGTTCTATTGGACGAGGCGCCTTGTCACTCAGGGGGGCGGGCTCTGCTCTCTTCACCGATTGGCTCCGTTCGCCAATTGGCAGCTCAGCCAGCCGGGCCGCAGGGCGGCGGGGGCGGGAGCAATGCCTCTACTCCGCCTCTCATTGGTCCGCCGCTTCTTCCCGCCCTCTCGTTCGCGGGCGCCGATTGGCTGCGGCGCCGCCTGAGGCGGGAGGGGGCGGTGGTTGGGCCGGGGCGGGGAGCGGGAGCGGGGCCGGGACCGGAGCGCGGCGGCGGCGGCGCCGAGCGGGTACCGGGGGGGGGGGGGGGGGAACGGCGGAGACGGGACCGGGACCGGGGGGGCTGCGGGACAGCGCGGAGGTGGGGGCGGGTCACGAGGCGGCGCGGCGGGGTCTTAAAGGGGCCGCGGGGTGAGGGAGGCGGCGCGCGGACACCCCTCCCCATCGCTCCCCGCTCGGCAGCACCGGGCCCTGAGCTGCCCTCCGGAGCCGCCGCAACGGATCCGGGCCCGGCACGGGGGTGTTTTGGTGCCGGTGGCGGCGGAGCCCCGCGGGGAGCGGGGCCGGAGGCCTCGGGAGGGGGGAAGCTGACGCGCGGGGCTAAGAATAGCGCGGGGAGGGGAAGCGCGGACAATGGGGCGAGTGGCGGGGCCCCCGCCGTGAGCCGGGGTCCGGGCGGGAGGGAGGCGCCTCCGCCGTGCGTTACCGGGCGCGCTCTCTGGTTACGTTTCAGCCGCTGATGAAACCGCAGCCCGGAGCGGGGTTGGCGTTGGACCTTCCATGAGCGGGACCTTTGGCTCGTGACAGGCGCCTTCAGGGGGGAGAAGGGACAAAGGAGCCGGCAGAGGAGGGAGCAGCCCCCGTCCTGGAGCAGGGGGGAGCCGGGGGGCTTCGGGAAGCCGCTGCATGTGGAGGGTCTGGACAGTAAGTGAGCGGCTCTCCATGTACCTGCGTTATCAAACAGGAGAGGGGGGAGGCCGAGGTTGGCGCTGCTGGAGCTCTGGATCCGTAATTCCATGAGCTCCAGAGGAAACCAAAGCCCCGAACGTTCTTTAAACTCCCATCGTGTCTGGCGACCAGCTGAGCGCCGAAGTCGCTGCTTTACTTTGTCAGTGGGAACGCGGGGCAGGGCGAGGGCCAACCCACCCAACCTGTTGTGTGCAGCGTTCCCCCCACGCCGCTGTGTTTTTGGTGCCGTTTCCGTCATTCCCAAACCTTCCGCATGTTTGTTCCTCCTCCTTCTCCTGCAGAAATGCTTTCTCTGAAGAAATACTTCACCGAAGGCCTCATCCAGTTCACCATCCTGCTCAGCTTGATCGGCGTGCGCGTGGACGTGGACACCTACCTGACCTCGCAGCTCCCCCCGCTCCGGGAGATCATCCTTGGCCAGAGCTCCGCTTACACCCAGACCCAGTTTCACAACCTGAGGAACACCTTGGACGGTTATGGCATCCACCCAAAGAGCGTAGACCTCGACTATTACTTCACTGCTCGCAGGCTGCTCAACCAGGTGAGGGCCCTGGACAGGTTTCAGGTGCCCACCACCGAAGTCAGTGCCTGGTTGGTGCACAGAGACCCCGAGAGCTCCGTAGCTGGTGCTCAGCCCAGCGCCGGCATCGCCCTAGAGAACGGCAGCGGCCTCCAGGATGGGAGCAGCCCCGACGCTGGGGTGAGGGACAGCGGAGCTGAGCAAGGCTTTGGGGAAGAACTGGAAGATCTGGGAGCGGTGGCTGCCCCCGTGAATGGCAACCTGACCAAAGAGGTAGGCAGGAGCCTCTGTTGCTGCTGGGAGGAGGGAGGGGGTTCTTGTCCTTTGGTACCCACCTGAGCGAGCTGCGTGATGCACTTTGTGTTGAGTGCTTGGGAAGAGCGGGTCCTCGCTTGGGAATGGCATGGATACTCCATTAGGGTTCATTTAGGGGCGCCAGGGGTACACGTGGGGTGGGGTTTCCTCGTCGTTTCTCCTATCCTCAGCCTGAAAGCAATCGTGAAAGGGAGGGGGAAAGGGTCCGGGGCAGCGTTTCGCCCTCTGCACGTGGCTTTGTGTTGCGAAAGCCATAGAACGAGAGGCTGGGAAATAAACAGGGGCGTTGGGTAACAGCTCCTCCCGGTGCCGGGCGGGCGGTTGGGTTACCGGGTGCTGGAGCTGCTCCAGTGCCCATGTTTATGGCTGGGCTTTCATCACACGTGGGTGGGGAGAGGTGAACTGCAAAGCACTTCCTGGCTTTGCTTAGAACCTCCCCTGCCTGAGCACAGCCTCGTGGTGCGGTCCCGGTCGCTGCTGCTCTTGTCCCTCCCTGGCGCCGCTCTCTTTGTCTTAGGGGGGGAACGGTTGTGTCTTGTGCTCCAGATGTGCTCCCCCCGTTCCCCTGCACTGAGGGGCCGGTTGGGCTCGGGCACGTGGCTCCTGCATAGCAGCAGCAGGCGGGGAGCAGTGCGAACAGGGCTGGGTTTGAGGGATGAGTGTTGTAGGGAGCGGGGATGCAGCCTTGGTTATCCCATTCCATCGAACCCCCTGTGGGTGTGCAGCCATGGACCTTGGAGGTGTCAGCGAGGGGGGGATTGCAGGACCCAGGGCAAATGTTCACACATGTCCTGGTAATTGAGAGAGGTGATTCCCTGGCTTGGGAAATGCCTTATTGAGGTCCGGCATGGGCAACTCTGCTGTCCTTGCCCGAATCCGGTGATCCTGGCTGAGAGCATCAGGTCCTTGGAGCATGGGGAAGCTGGGATCAGGTTTTGGAGAGAAGGCTGTGGGTTTGAGGCTGGGAATGGCGCTGGATTCCAGAGGCCTCCTTATTTCCATGTTAAACGATTGCTGTTCTTGCTCTGCTCTGGAGCTAGGCTGAGAGAGCTGGGCTGGGGCAGCCTGGAGAAGAGAAGGCTCCTGAAGGGGAGACCTTAGAGCAGCTCCAGGGCCTAAAGGGGCTCCAGGAAACCTGGAGAGGGACTTTGGACAAGGGATGGAGGCCCAGGCCAAGGGGAATGGCTTTAACTGCCAGAGGGGAGACTGAGATGAGCTCTTAGGCAGAAGCTCTTCCCTGTGAGGGTGCTGAGGCGCTGGCACAGGGTGCCCAGAGAAGCTGTGGCTGCCCCATCGCTGGCAGTGTTAAAGGCCAGGGTGGACAGAGGGGCTTGGAGCACCCTGCTCTATGGAAGGCATCCCTGTCCATTGCAGGGGTTGGAACTGGAGGAGCTTTAAGGATCCTCCCAATCCAAAGCAGTCCATAGGTCTGTGCAAACACAGCCCAGTGCTGGACACTGCTGCAGGGTGCGGGTCTGGGCCTGCACATCCTCCATTCCTGGTGCTGAGGCTTCCATGCTCCTCCTCTATGTTCCGTCTCTTTCCCCCCCATCTCCCTGGCTGGGACCAGCGGGGAGGCTGTTGTTGAGGCGCTGCCGGGGGCACAGCACCAGGCACCAGTACCAGGACATCCCCTTGTCCTCGTGCTCCCACGCCATGGCACATTGCCCTTGGGATGCGGTGTGACTGTGACATTCCAAAGCACTTGGCTCCAAGCATCCCCCAGCGGGCTTCTCTATGGCTATTGAGGTGTCTTCATCCTGAGCAGCTCCCATCCTTCCCAACGGGAATACCATGTGAGCTCTGCCATCTGCAGCTTCCAGAGACACCTGCAGGGCCTGTTCCTCCCCTCCTTTCTTAGGTGCTGGATGATGATGATGAGGTGCAGCTTTAGGCTTGGGGATTCCATTTTTCCATGTCTTCTTTCCCAGTGCTTATAATATTGTGGCTCACCTGGGCCTGGCACAACCTTGCTGGGAGAATATCCCTGTTTGTTAGGGATAAGTTAAAAATTATCAATATGATTATTCCATTATCGATTATTCCATTATTGGTATGATTATTCCATTATCAATCTAATCTATTATCGATCTAACTATTCCATTATTGATATGATTATTCCATTATCAATCTGATTAGTCTATTGTCGATCTAACTATTCCATTAACAATCTGATTATTCTATTATCAATCTGATTATTCCATTATTGATATGATTATTCCATTAGAAATCTAACTATTCCATTATCAATCTGATTACTCCATTATAAATCTGATTATACTATTATCAATCTCATTATTCCATTATTGATATGATTATTCTGTTAGAAATCTAATTATTCCATTATCAATCCGATTAGTCCATTATTGATCTAACTATTCCATTATCAAACTGATTGTTCTACTGTCAATCCAGTTATTCCATTATCAATCCAACTATTGCCTGGGCACCATGGGAGCATCCCAAAGAGGGGCAATGGGGGTTATTGCGTCTTCACCCCGGATCTGCTCCTCACCCAAGGGCCGGTGCAATCCCGGGTGCTTCCCTCTGCAGCATTGGGGGCGGGGAGGCGGGGGGGGGGGGGGGGGAATGGGGATGCTCCGGTTCCCGGGGCCAGCTCCTCGCCACCGGGATATAAATACCGGGGGCACGTGATGAGCTGCGGGTGCTCAGCCCCCCCCCGCAGCCGGGCGGGGATCTCCTTACACTTGGGATCGGTCCCGGTGGCGGGGGGGGGGCACCTCGGTGCACGGGGGGGGGGGGCTCGGGGGGGTGTCCAAGGTCACCCCGTTCCCCCCCACCCCCCCTCTCCGGGCCCGGAGCGCAGCGGGACCCGGGACGCGCCCCCCCCCCCCCCCCCCCGGTGCGGCGCAGGGCGAGGCCGGGGCGGGGGGGCGGTGGCTCCGCAGCGCCAGGGCAGTGCGCCGCGCGGGCGCTCATTGGCTGAAGCGTCAGCCCCCGTGGTTCGTGATTGGTCGGGGCGGTGGTCCCCCGGTGGCGCTGATTGGCGGCTTCCCGCGCGCGGGGCGTGCCTCGGCGGCTCATTGGCGGAGAAGGGGCGTGGCGCGGCGCGCGGGTGGGCGGGGCTTGGCGGGCGCCGCAGCCAAGGTAACGGCGGGGGAGGGGCGGGCGGGGCGCGCCGCAGCCCGGCCCGGGCAGGGCGGCGGGACCGGGCCCGGAACCGGTACCGGGGCAGCGCAGGGCCCGGGACTGCGCCGCAGCGCGGGCGGAGCGGCCCCGGCACAGCACAGCCCCGCCGAGCACCCCCGCGGCCGCCCCGGGCCGGCCATGCCCAACGCCGCCTCCCGCCGCCGCCTGCCCCCGCCGCTCCCCCGGGGACCATGATCGGTGCGAACCGCGGCCCGGGCGGCAGTTGGGGACATGAGAAAGGTACCGGGGGGCTGCGAGCTAACGGGGGCGGCGGCGGCGGTGTGGTGGTGTGGGGGGGAGGTGGCTCCATCCCCGGTGCCCGTAGCGGGGGGGGGGGGGGGGGGGGGTCGCACACTGCGGCCCGGTGCCGGTGCCGGGGTTGCATCAGGTGGGTGGGAATGCGGGGATTTTCCTGCCGCGCACCCCACCCCTTATGCAAATGGCCGGGATGGCACCACGGGGCTGATGCAAGACGGCCCCGGTGCAGCCCCCGCCGCGGCGGGGCCCGGGCGGGCCCAACCGGGTGTCCATGGGCGGGGGGGGGGGGGAGGGGGGGGCCATGCGGAGCCCGCAGAGCCGCGGTGGGGACCCCCGGGAGGAAGAAGGGGCGGGGGGGGGGGGGGCGGCTCCCGGCCGGGGTTGAAGGGCTCGCGGTTGTCTTGCAGGACATCGATTTGATTGACATCCTGTGGAGACAGGACATCGATCTCGGCGCGGGGCGAGAGGTGTTCGACTACAGCCACCGGCAGAAGGAGAGCGAAGTGGACAAAGAGCTGAGCGATGGGAGGGAGCGCGGGGACGGTTGGAGGAGAGACGTCCTGGCCAGGAACCTCCTAGTTGATGGAGAGACCGGGGAGAGGTTCCCTGCGCAGGTAACGCCCCGGAGCCGGGTCCCTGGGGCCACTGGAGCGAGGGGATGTGGTGGTGGGGAGCTCTGGCTTCCAATAGGAAGGGTGGAAGGAGCTGCAGGACCAGTGCTTTGCTTGGGTGGGAAAGGAGCGGATCGTGGGCATGGTCCTGATCCGCAGGGAGGGTGAGGGCACAGGGTCCTTGTGGCAGAGCCAAGTCCTTGCGCTGGCAGGAGGGGAGCAGCGATTCCCTGCTCCACTCTGACGCTCTCCAGAGCAGGAGGATGGAGCCACTGGGTGGGGCCTCTGCCTCTTTTGGGATGCGCTGTAATAAAGCTCTGCTGTAAGGAGCTCCTCTCCCATCATGGCCATCACCTCCCTGATCCTGGGGCTACCACTGTGTTACACGCAGGTGCCCGGTGCAGAGGATCAGACAGCGCTGTCCCTGGAGGAGTGCCTTAGGCTGCTGGAGGCCACCTTCCCGTTCGGGGACAATTCGGAGGTGAGTGGATGTGGCCGTGTCCTGAGCTCTTCCTGGATCCCTTAATGCAGACTGCAGAACTGGCAGTCAATGGGGTTTGCCTGCTTAGGGGAGGCTCCGGGCAGGTCGCAGTTAAGCATTTTTGGCCTTGCTTCTCGTGAGTTCAGAGAGGAATAACTGCACCCAGTTTGCTGTGAACAAAGGGGAACTGACTGCCCACACAGAAGGATGAGGGGGGTTCAGGATTGCTGCCTCCCCCCCAGCCATGGCCTGACTCTTGCCTCGTGGGGTTCAGTTTCCAGCTGCGGATGTGTCCACCCTGAGCGAAGCCGTGCCCGGTGAGAGCCAGCCCGCAGGCAGCCAGCCCGGCCTGCTCCCTCCCCTGCTCACCGAGGCCGAGTCACCCTTCGACCTGGAGCAGCAGTGGCAGGACCTCATGTCCATCATGGAGATGCAGGTGAGCTCATGGGGTGGCCGCTCGCTGCATTCGGGCTCGATGCTGCACCATTGGGCTGGGGTGGTTTGAGTTTTGTCTCAACCTGCGCGGTGACGTTGTGTGTGTGGTGCTGGACTCACTCTCCCGCAGCCAATCCCGCAGGATCGGGCTCATTTGGCAGATCCAGAAGCATGGCCCTGCCTTTGGCGCACAGCAGGAGCGCGGCGCCTTCACTGCCCCGTGTCGTGTCTCTTGCAGGCTATGGAAGTGAACACCACAACTGCTGAGCCCCTGTACAACGGCACGAGCGGGGACCTGCTGGCCTCCAACTACAGCCTCCCCCCCAACACTCCCATCAACCAGAACGTCAGCCTGCATCAGGCCTCCCTGGGTAGCTGCTCCCAGGACTTCTCCCTCTTCAGCTCGGAGATCGAAAGCCCCTCCATGGCCAGCGGCTCGGCCCTGCTCCAGCTGGCACCGGACAACTCCACCGGCCTCAACAGCACTTTCGGCTCCACCAACCTGAGCGGCATCTTCTTCCCCCCGCAGCTCAATGGCACGGTCAATGACACGGCGGCCCCCGAGCTGCCCGACCCGCTGGGGGGGCTGCTGGATGAAGCCATGCTGGATGAGATCAGCCTGATGGACTTGGCCATTGAGGAGGGGTTCAACCCGGTGCAGGCCTCACAGCTGGAAGAGGAGTTTGATTCCGACTCAGGTCTTTCTCTGGATTCAGGCCACAGTCCTGCTTCTCTGAGCAGCTCCGAAGCCTCCTCCTCCTCCTCCTCCTCTTCTTCCTCCTCGTCCTCTTCCTCCTCCTCGTTTTCCGAGGAAGGAGCCGTCGGCTACAGCTCCGACTCCGAAAATGTGGACTTTGAAGAAGCGGAAGGGGCGGTTGGATACCAGCCAGAGTACAGCAAGTTCTGCCGCATGAGCTACCAGGACCCGTCGCAGCTCCACTACCTGCCTTACCTGGAGCACGTTGGCCACAACCACACCTACAACATGGCACCGGGGACCATGGATCCCGAGGAGCCCAAACTGCCCAGTGCTGGGAAGAAGAGCAGCAAGGAGAAGCCGTCCGAGTTCCTGGACAAGCAGATGAGCAGAGATGAGCACCGAGCCCGCGCCATGAAGATCCCTTTCACCAACGACAAGATCATCAACCTGCCCGTGGAGGAGTTCAACGAGCTCCTCTCCAAGTACCAGCTCAGCGAGGCTCAGCTGAGCCTTATCCGCGACATCAGGAGGCGAGGCAAGAACAAGATGGCTGCGCAGAACTGCCGCAAGAGGAAGCTGGACACCATCCTCAACTTGGAACGGGACGTGGAGGACTTGCAACGGGACAAGTCCAAACTGCTCAGGGAGAAAGTGGAATTCCTTAAATCCATCCGCCAGATGAAGCAGAAGGTGCAGAACCTTTACCAGGAGGTGTTCGGCCGCCTGCGGGATGAGAACGGGCAGCCCTATTCGCCCAGCCAGTACGCGCTGCAGTACGGCACCGACGGCAGCGTGCTCCTGATCCCCCGTGCCGCCGCCGAGCAGCCGGCGCGGCGCCAGGACCGCAAACAGAAGGACCGGAGGAAGTGAGGGGATCGGCGCCGCGGGAGGAGCGGGACACTCGTTCAACAGGGAGAACTGGAGAAGGGCTGAGCCTGGAAGTACTTAGAGGAACTTTCATGCCTTCTTATCCGATAATATCTTCTCAAAACCACAACCCACACCAAACCAACCCACACGAGTAAAGGTGACTGCTGCTGCCGGCGGGAGACACTGCGGGGACCTGCAGGCGGAGCGCTGGGGGCTGCCCCGCCGCCGGAATTCCACAGCCTTGGAATCCTTTGAGCGCAGGACACGAGTTGGCAGCACCGGCGGTGGGATTGGCAGAGGCGGATAAACAAACTACTGTTAGGAACTGGCTTTAAATAAGAGAAAAGAGATTTAAGCAAATGAACTTAAACCAAGTGATAGGAGAGACATTTTCTGAACTTCCAAAGTTCTGTGATTTCAGGTAGTTGGTTTATTATTATTTTTTTCCCCTATTTTATTTTCCCCCTTTTTTTGTTGTTTTTGGTTCTTTTTTTCCTTTCCCTCGACCCGTTTTTGCCATCGGTGTGTGTGACTCGATCCGACTGAATTCCAGATTTACCCAGCATCCCTTCCTAGAGCAGACCAGTGCACACATGGCAACACGCGTGCTGTGACTTCCGTTAACCCTTTCCAGTCTTGAGGAAGCTCACAGGGAGAACCGGGTACGTGTGGAGGAGCTGTGGAGGGCTTTCGGGAAGGGGGGCACTGGAGAGGGGTAACAGAACCAGTGTGCTCCGGGTTCCCCCCCCTCATCACCACACTCAGAGCATGTCACTGCCGCCGCGCCAGCGCCGTGCTGGGCCGGCACACGCAGCAGCCTGCATGCAAACGCTGTCGTCTCCCATCTGAGGGCCGGGAGCTGCTGGGCCAGAAGGTCGGGGGGGGGTCCCTGGGCCCCCTCCCCCCCCGGCAGCACACAGCACAAGGGGGTAGCAGAGGGTTTAACCCCCTCCGTGTCCCCCAAGCCGTGGGCTCATCACTTATAGAACTTATAGACAGCCGTTAGGATTCCTGTTCCGTAACCGCGCTTTGATTTCTTGGGGCTTCAGCCCTGGTTTTCCCTATAGGGTCTTGAGTGCTTGTGTTGAGTAAAGCAAACGACAAAGGGAGAAGCCCAAACGTTCAAAGCTGCTAAATGTTCTCTTTGCCATAAAGAAAGATTCCGTGTAACCGTGTGATCACATTATAGGATTCTCTTCTGTCCCTAGGTGTTGGTCTGACTTCCTTTGTTTTCAGGAGGGGGGTGGGGGTAGTGCCTTGATCACTGTCCGTCTCCGCCACGGAGGCGATCCTATGAAGCTGTATTTCCAGTATAGCACAGCTGGGAGCGAACCGACTTTACCAGCAACCGACAAAAACAAAGCTTACGAACACAACAAAAAGGCTTTGCCAAGCCAGTCCTGTGCGTGTGGGTCGGGCTGAGGGAGGACTCGGGCTGGGAACGCAAGGGAAGGAACCCTGGTGCAGGCAGGAGAGAGGCCTGGAGTGGCCATGGGGAAGGTGGTTGGATCTCGGGGGGGGGGGGGGGGGTTGTGGGGATACACTCGCTGCAGCCCCAGGAGTGCTCCTTGAGATTCAGTGGCTGGACTTGGGCATGAGCTGAAGCACAAGAGGTGGAGCTGTGGGTGCGGGGAGGTTGGAAGGGAGCCCTGCGCGGATGTTTTAAGTTATTTTTCCTCTTAGAAACTCTTCTTTTGAGTGCTCTGTGACCTGTCAGGGAGCGAGGAGAGATTGTGTGAGCACAGGACGAAAATAAACCGGCTTATTCACTGTACAAGCATTTGCTTCATGGTTTTCTTATTCATTGCCTTCAAAGAGAAAGCAAACAGCCTCCTCCTGCTGTCATCCCGGCCTGTAGGTACCAGGCTGGAGGGGAGGAGAAGGTTCCTCTGCTGTGGGAAATGGCTCTGGCTCTGCTGGTCCCTTCCTTCCTTCCCAAAGCAGCCCTTGGAGAAGTGTGGTCCTGGTTAAACCCTCAGTGCATGGAGCCCATGCAGATCCTGGAGCTGAGACTGGCAAAGCTGCTGCTGCTCAAAGGCCTGATGCTGGTCCCTGCAGGAGAGAGCTGCCTTGGTAAAGCCTCATCCTCCTCCTTGAGCCGAGCACTGGGTCCTGTTGGGCATTCAAACGCTATCAACGCAGCTCAAAGCTTTGTGTTGCAGCTCCACCCGCTGCATGCCACAGCGCTGGTTCCAGAGCCAGGGGCTGTTCTATCACCAGTGCATTTATATGGGGTTCTGCAGGTTGGCTCCTGCCCCATCGCGGGCAGAGGAGCCCCAGCCCTTCACCCATCCCTGTGCTGAGGGATGCGGCTTTGGAGCACCTCGTCCTGCAGCAGAGCCCATTGGAGGGGCACTGCCAGGCTGGTGCTGGTGGGAAGCTCTGGCTGCGAGCCCGGGGCTGCCTCCAGCCCTTGGTTCCAGCCCCATTCCCTTGGCAAGAGCTCGATTCGCATCCAGCCGGGCTCAAGGGCAGGCCCAGGCTCCGCAGCACGGGAGGAGGGGGTCAGGCTGCTCTGAAGCCAGGCTGCTGCCAACAGCCTCCCCCTGGGGCCAGGCAGGAGCCCAGGCCCTGCAGATGCCACTGAGCACAGCTTGGACGAACCGAGTGGGGTTGGAAAACTGCTGCTGGGAAGAGCTGCGGCACCAGCGAGACCTTGGGCTGGTGCTGAATCACTGCACTGCCAAGGCAGCAGCTGGGGATGGCTGCCTGGTGCCTCTGAGCCCCACCAGCACTGGGTATGCTTTAGTTAGAGATGCCTTTCTCTAAGGCTTTAATATCCACCACCTTCCTGCACGGCGCATGTAGGTGCTGTGGGTTTTCCATCTCATGGCATGATTATGGAGCCAGGTCCTGAGCATTCACTAGAGCCTGGCAATGAAAGCCGGGGTGTCTGGGTGAGACACAGCACCAAAGCTTCGTGACCACCAGCCTCAGGCACCTCCCCGGGCCAGGCACAGCCAGAAGAGGAAGCAGAAGCTCCCCAATTGCTTTCCACCAGGGATCCAATGGGGAAAATGGCCTTTTCCTGAGGATTAAACCTCGTTATGGGACTGGAAGAGTCCATCCACGCCCGCTGCTGGCGCTGAGGCCAGCCCAGCTCCACACACGGCAACAGCTCAGGCAAGGGGAACATGAAGCATCAAAATCCATCCTCTGTGGTGCTTCCTGCCTCTCCTCCTGGGCTTGGGGTCCTTATTGCAGATACTCCTCCAGGGGTGCTTTAGAACGGTGGTAGAATGGTGACAATGTGAGGAGGTCACAGCCCCAGCAGTGTCACTGCTGCCAACCCAGCACCAAGTGCAGACCTTTCCTTTTTGGAAGCAGGAAGCACTCATCCATCACCAGGGCCCTTTGAACCATGGCCCTGCCGCTGCCTGAGCCCTCAGCATCTGCTGGGGATGGAGGAGCTGCCTCTGCCCCTCAGAGGCCCAGCCCTGAGCACTCCGCATGTCGCAAGGGTCATGAGACAATCTTCCAGTGCCTGTTCCTCAAGAGGCGATGCATCCCGCTCCCATGGTGCCACAGATCCGTATCCCGGGATCTGGACCCTGCCTGTAGCTCACATGAGCCCCGCACACTCAGTAAGACCACAGGCCCACCCCAGGCTGCAGCAATGAGCATCCTCCAGCTACCTGCTGCGATCAATGGCCCCGCGCCTCCCTGGGGAGCTGCAGCCTTCCCTGCCTCAATTAAGTGGCCGTTCCCCTTCTCCATGCAGTGATTAATACAGGTTTAATTGCTGCCTCTGCTGGGGCAGGGCAGAGATTTCACCGCCCCACTGGGGATAGGCTGAGCTGCTGCCAATGACCTGGATTTCAAGGGGCCACGTGGTTCTGCAGCCCGGAGTGGTGGCTGAGGGGCTGGGGGAGCCCCTGCTCAGCTCTGACCACCACCAAAGCCTCCCTGCTCCATCCTGCTCCCTGGGAGTGCAGGAGCCACGATCTGCCCCTCAGGAATGCTTTGGCCCACTCTGCTCTCTGTACTGCACAGGAGAAGTCTCCTCTCCTCTTACATACAGGAGCTTACAGCCCTCAACAAGTCCACACCAGGAACATAAAGAGAGACCATTTTCACCCAAGCAGTCACCAGAAGCACTGCCAGAGCTTTAAAAACCCATCCCTAAGCACAGAGTTGGGCTGAGAATGGAAGTGAAGGTCACTTACCCCACCTCTGCTGCCGGGTCCTGGCTAAGGAACACGTGCATCAAAGGAGGTCCCGACTCATCCTCTTGTCTCCATGGGTGAGACTGGGCTCTGGCCTCTATCCACTAACCTCTAGGACACTTCTCTTCTCCAGATGGAAGCCAACATAAACCAGAACCTGGGATCAGCTGCTCCGAGGCTCTGGCTGCAGTTGGGAGCCAGCGGCTGCCCTGGGCTGCATCAGCGCTCCCCCTGCTCGGCGGGAGCCGCAGCCACATCCCTGCGCGCCTGCTCTACACCTCCTCACTCATGGCATGCACAAAGAGCTGGTAGAGAAGAGAAAAATCAGGATTAAAAATCTAAAATTTTATTGAGACCAAAAAATAAACCAAAACGACAAAAAAAAAAAAAACAACCCCAAAAAACAACCAGAACCCCCCCCCCCCCCAACCCGACAGAGCTTGGGATGAGCTTCAACTCCAAACACGTACTTTACAGTTCAACAACGGCTTCACGAAACCTAAACACATGCTCATAGAAAAGGTTTGTACAAGGCAAGTCTAGATACATACCCACCCTCCCAGGAGGTGCCGGGGGCCCGGTGGGGCTCAGGACCCCGGCCATTAAATAGATGAGGATTTGTAATCAATCTGATTGCCAAAACAAGGACAAAACAAGGAACAAAAACAAGGACTCTAGAAGATTTGGGGGCACGCATCCAGCTCCAGCACCAAGGTGTGGCCTCCTCCGAGCATCACTTCTCATGGGAAAATATAGCATCATCGAGTGCTTTGGGCTGGAAAGGACCATAAGATCATCTAGTTCCAACCCCCTGCCACGGCCAGGGATACAATGGAATTGGGTGGTTTGCTTGTGCTGCTGTTGACTCCCTCTCCCTCCCGCAATGGGAAGGATCCCAATGCTGCGGGCTGGCTATGGGCAGCTGAAGGAACAAGTAGAAGTCTCTCCCCTCATCCCCCCCCCTGTTTTGAGAAATAGCACCTTGTAAGGGAAAGATGGGTAGAAAGGCTTTTGAAGGGTTAAAATCCCCCCCCCCCCCCCATACAATGCATGTGTCAGTGGCAGTTCTGCTGCAGGACAATACGAATCACAAGTTTGCATTTTCACAAGTCCCCCCCACCCCATTCCCTTTATCCCTCCCCCTCTCCACATCGCTCGCATGGTGGGGGGTGAGGATCCTGGCTCCAGAGAGCTGGACATTCACAGTGTGAGTGTCAGTGTCCCTGCCTCCCTCACTCTGCCCCCAGCCCTGCCTTTATTCTGCTTCTCTGTTCTGAATTCAGGTTCTACAAAAGAGCTGGAAATGATCTGGAACGCTGTCACCAGACCTCGCATCCCTCCCTCCCTCCCCAGTTAAACAAGAGACCGACTTCCCTCCATCCCGCCCCCCCCTCCCCTTGAACCAATACACCAGTAAATAGCAAAAGAAACAAGAGAAGAAAGGAAACAAAACAAAAACCTACACACATGCTACGCCGTAAAAATGCAGAGTTAACACTATTGGGAAGAAGGCTGTGTGTTGCTGAGATGGTCTTTGAAGAATAAGCAGTATCCATCTGCACTCTCTTTCCCCAGCCCACCCATCACCAGGGATAGTCCTTCATGGAAGGGGCTTTGCTTCCTCTCCCCCAAGCTGCAAAATAGGCAGCTTTGAAACAAACACCCCACTTCCTCCCCTCACTCCCACCCCAGCATCCCCCTGCCCTTCCCTTCCCTTCCTTCCCCCCCACCCCCCTCCCTCCACATTGAGCCGGGCTGGTTGGAATCTGTACACAGCATGAAGCTGCAGAAAGCAGTTGAGCAGCTGCAGGGCACAGAAACCATACTGGTCTCTTCAAAGGGCATCTTCTCCAGCCATCTCTACGCTCCCAATCGAGCAGAGCTGCGTTCTCTCCCTCTTGCTCAAACCCACAGTTCAGATCTTTATACAAAGGCTGGCCAGAGCGGGTGCCAGGGCTTAGTTCTTGTCCTCTTTCTTGTCATCGTCCTCTGAGGGGTAGGAATGCCATGTCAACCTCTCCTCATAGAATGAGATGACCACCTGGGGGCACTTGATGTTGGCTTCCTTGGCAGGGACCAGGTCGGCCTCGTCAGAGTTCTTCCTACAGGCCAGAGCAGAGGTGCAAGTTAGGGGGCTGCGGAGGGGGAGGCGGAAGAAACGGAGACCGGAGAGGACTCAAGAAGCAGCAGGAAAACGGAGTCCCCGAGGTGCTCGGGGTATCCAAACGCCCCCTTCCCGAGTGGCTCCGGAGCAGGGAGAAGCAGCACGTGAGCCCAGGGGAAACCGAGGCGTGAGTTGAGCGCTGCGTTGTCGGGGATGGGGAAGGAGAAGCCGAATGAAAGCTGAGGCCCTGCCCCCTGCCACTCCGTACTTCTGACACGGTGCAAAAGCCAAGGGCTCCCACAGCTCCGCCTGCCTGGGTTGGCTCCCACCTGCACCAGCGACAAGCCCTGTGTCACTACAGCCAGAGGGGACACGGTCACTGTCACGGCTCTCCTCTCCTGGGCCATGACACCGTGCCCCTCTTTCTCCCCAAGCTCACGCCTGCTGCGGGGGGGACATCTTAAAGAGCCACAAGACCCCCAAGGGCCCTACCTGCTCGTTTCACATCCACGTTAGCCTCAGCGCAGAGGGTCACCTCAGGCAGCAGCGCCATCGCCAGAGATTTCATGCCATGTAGCAGGGCCTCCCCAGGCGCAGGTCCTTCCCTCTCTGGCACAGAATAAGTGAAGAAGTGACAGACACAAAGACACACTCACCACTTCATCAGGAACATGAGCTCCCCGCTGGAATCCGTGGCACCAATGATCCGCTCGGGCTCGAATCCTCGGGCAAAGCCTCGCGGTTTCTCTGACTGCAAAGAGACAAATTGCCACTTGCAGCATCACCCAGGGACAGCCACAGCCCTGCCTGCGGTCTCCAGGGGACACTGGGGGCTGCTCAGGAAGGCTGGGTCAGATGCTCAGACCAAAATCATAGAATCCCAGCCTGGTTTGTGTTGCAAAGGACCTGAAAGCTCCTCCAGCTCCAACCCCTGCCATGGGCAGGGATACCTTCCACTGGAGCAGTTGCTCCAAGCCCCTGTGTCCAACCTGGCCTTGAACACTGCCAGGGATGGGGCAGCCACAGCTTCTCTGGGCACCCTGTGCCAGCGCTTCAGCACCCTCACAGGGAAGAGCTTCTGCCTAAGAGCTCATCTCAATGACTAATAATGACTAATAATGGCTAATAATGACTAAGGCCAGTGGGGAACTGAGATCACTCAGGAGTAAACCTGCTGCAGAGAATGGACGTTCTGCTGGGTCCAGGGGGAAGTGTCCTGCTGAAGCTAAAGCAGAAGATCCAAAGTTGGTCAAACTCTTGTGCTGGCCAAGACCCAGCAGCTCCTGGGATGAGCTCCTGTGGAGCCTTTTACCATCCCTATTCCCAAGCAGCTATGAGCACCCCAAGCAGGAGGTTCTCTGCTCCATCCTGTTCCCCTCTCCAAGGGAAAACAGGCAACCCCTACCTCCTGTTTCCCCCCGTGTACTGTTCTTCAGGAGAAGCTGGTGCTTTAAACCCATTTGGTTCAAGAACTGGCCTTTCAGCTTCGTGCTAGGGCTGGCTCTGAGGTCACTAAGAACAGCTGGAGCCAGGTTTTGGAGCGTGGCTGCTCCAGCTCCCAGATACCATTGCCAAATGTAGGGGTAGGGAGGTGAGCACAGGAAAACCCCACCCGGCCTCACCTCCTCCTTCTTCTTCTTTGGTTTGCTCTCCTCCCCTTTATCCTCTGTGTCAGACTCCGCTTTGCGCTTGCTCCCCTCGGACTTCTCGCTCTCATGTGCGGTTTTCTGGGACTGAAGGAACTCTGCAATGAGGTCTGGGCAGTCGAGGTTCTCCTCTGGCTCCCATGTGTTATCTTCACTGCAACCCAAGACAACAGCTTAGTTTCATGTTCATGCTTGCTGCAGCTTTCCCTGCCAAGACAAGCCCTGGGCACCCGGTCACCCAGTGGAGATGCTGAGAAGCAGCAGTGGGGATGCGGGTGTCCTTGCCCTGGGAAGCAGGAGCCTGCCCTGCTCCAGGCAGGGATGCCAGAGGCCTGGGCAGTTAGTTCCCTTCTCAGGAGAGAAACGCCATTCATTTTCCCTGGGTGCCTGTTTCACACTAGGTTTAATGGGTGTCACGGTTCAGCAGCAGCAGTCATTTTTCTCCCTCTTGGTAGCTGGTGCAGCGCTGTGTTTTTGATTTTGGGCCTGGGAACAGCGCTGATAACACCAGTTGTTTTCAGTTACTGCTTGGTAATGTTTTGGTCTGGCCAAGGACTTTCTGAGCCTCATGCTCTGCCAGGGAGGAGGGGAAGCCGGGAGGAAGCAGAGACAGGACACCTGACCCAAACTGAGCAAAGAGGTTATTCCATACCACAGCACATCATGCCCAGGATGGGAAAATGGGGGGCAGAGACCCGGAGGGGTGTGGTGGTGCATTGGGGGGTGCACTGGCTGGGTCAGGCTGGGTGAGCAGTTGTATTCTCTTTCCTTGTACTTCTCTGTCATTATTATTATTGGTGGTAGCAGTAGTGATTTGTGTTATACCTCAGTTACTAAACTGTTCTTATCTCAACCTGTGGAAGTTGCATTCTTTTGATTCTCCTCCCCACCCCCCCGGGACTGGGAGAAGAAAGAGAGTGAGTGAGTGAGTAAAACTGCGTGGGGGGGGGGTTAGAGGCTTAAACCACGACAATGGGGAAGCCCCAGCAGGGCACGTTTGTGAGACAGAAGTGGGACTTTCTCACCCAGGCTGTGCTCCCAGTGCCCTGATAAAAGCTCAAGGCATTTAGCACTGCTGCTTTCACCCTTACGGCTGCCCTTGGCCTCTTGGCTCCACTTTCCAGTCAAGGAGAGGCACAGGGACCCTGAGCCACCAGCCCAGGAGGAGATGCTCGCACCAGGGAAGCCCAGACCCACCCCACAGCAGCAGCAGGGAGGCACTCACTCCGAGAAGCCCTTCCACTTCAGCAGGTATTCCACTTTGCCCTTCACCACTCGCCGGTCCAGGACCTTCTCCACCACATACTCCTCCTCCTCTTCCTCTAAAACCTCTTCCACTTTCTTCTTGTTCTGTTTTTTTCCCATTGTGCTGGCCAGTTTTTCAGCTTACGGGCGACGCTGCTGAAGGAGGAGAGAGAACCAACACGTCAGTGTCAAGGTGAGGTTTGCCTCTGCCAGGCAGCCAATGTGTTGGGTACACAGAGATAAAGCACCAAGCAGGAACGCTGCTTTGGAGCAAACAGGTTCCTCTGAAGCAGATAACACACAAAGAGCTGGGCCGGGATGGCAAAAGGGCAAAAAGGAGTCTTCAGCAGGAGCCTCTTTGATATGAAGCTTTGGCCTTTGCCTCCCTGATCCCACCCATATTCTGTCCCTGTTTTCAGCACACCATGTCTCGACCTTGCTGCTCTCATGTGTTGCTCATCGGCCTCCAGGAACGAAGCAGCACCCCACTGCTCCACACCTTGTCCCTCCCCTGCTGAGCCCCTCATGTCCCCCTCACCCTGTCCTCTCCTCTTTCTTCCCCTTGCTGACCTGCCCTTCAGCTTAGTTCAACCCTGCCTGGGGTGGCAGAAAGCATCTGCGGAGCTGTGGGGCAGTGGGAGACAGCACATTGCTGATAGGAACTGCAAGTTACTAAACAGTTACTCCAAGTTAAATTCACATCACAGTCCCCGATACCGAGCTCCCTGTGTCCATTTCCTTGCTGTTCCATGGACGTCCCTATGGGATATTCATCCAAATCACCAACCCCCAAAATACTCTTTTGCCTTTTTCCTTCTCTTTCCGGGCTGTTTGGGCAGTCAAAGATTCCTGCCAGCATAGCCAGCGCTGCTGGGAAGTGGCAGCAGCGATGCAGGTAACGCACGATGGGGCAGCCCTGGGTGCAGCTCCGCTTCCCACTCACGCACTGGGGACTGCAGAGGAGCAGCAGCCCCTGCCAGAGCCCGGGCGCTTCCCCAGCCTGCAATGAAGCACTTGAGAGAGCCAGAAACCACAGAGGGGCCCCGCTTCCCTGCTGAAACCCAGCTCGGAGCAGTGAGAGCCCCTCGTGGGGCAGTCCATCCCTGCTGCTGCTGGGGATGGCAGCGCCCACCTCGGCCCTGCCAGAAGCACCCCTGCTCCTTGCAAACGCTGTCCAGACATTTCCTGCCTGCTCCCAGTTACACCAGAAGGTCCCAGCGCTGCAGCCAAGGCACCAGTGAGCATCTGGGAAGGGTTTTGTCTTTAGGCTGAAGAGCCTGATCTCATCACCAGTCCCTGCTCCTAAGAACCAAGTGCGCTGGAGCTGCGCTGATTGATACCAACCACAGGGTCAGGAGGGTTCAGGTCTCCCCATCTGTCATCTCTGCTGTCAGAGAGCCAGGGGTGAAGCTTTCAACAGGACCCAGACCACCCAAACCCAGCCCTGCTCCTCAGCCACCCCAGATCCCACCGTGCTGCACTGAGGAACAGGACTCCTTTGAAATGCCAGGAAAATCCCTGCTTTCTGCCAAGCAAAGGGTCACATGTTACCTGCCTGGGAACGTTCTTGTTCTGCCACTCAGGTTTAGCATGAGCCTTCTAGAATACAATTCATTCCAGTAAACACCCCTGTGAACTGGGCTTGGTTTCTACCTCAACCCAGAACAGCAGCTCCACACCGGTTGAAGGAGACGCCAGGGTTCAGCAGCACCCCCAGCTCTCAGGCTGCAGCTGGATGAGCTCCCTGGGGCACAAGATGCTGCTGTTGGGGTATCAAAGGAGAAGGCTTCAAACCAGGCCCATAGGCTCCAAAGTTACCAGTTCAGATGAGCAGAAGCCACAGCAGAGAGGATGGGAGGGAGCACAGTGCACCCAGAACACCCCATTTCTGCTGCTACCTGACAGACAGGGCTTGAAGGCAGCTGAGGAGCATGGAAGAGTGCAGAGGGAGAAGCAGCACTTCTCTGCTTGGCAGGAGCTGGAAAGATGTGCTTATGCTTGGACCACGCTTGCTGCCAGACAGACATCTTCCATCTTCCCTCTGCAGGGCCAGGCCACAGTGGGTGCTGGCATCAAGAGGTGCTTGGTGCTCACTGAGCCCAGGCTCTGCATCAAAAGCCTTTTCCTCCTCCTGCTCATGTTTAGCACTAGAGAACTCCCTTGCTTTGCTTTCACTAGTGGTCTCAGAGAGGGGTTGGCACCCAAGCAGGGTGACAGGGAGAAGAGAAGAGCTTATTCTGCAACTGAATGTGTTGAGTGGTGCTCGTGGAGCTCCACTGGCTGCCAAAGGTGGAAACTAAACCCCTTCCAAGCAGCTCCCTGCCCCGTGCAGACCAGAGTCAAGGTGGTGGTGGGGATATTCCCACAGACAGGCAGCACTTCCCCAGTGGATCCTTATTTGATGCCACAGGACACCCAGCACCAGGATGAAGTTTTATTGCCCTACTCATCCCAAGGGGGGGAGAAAACCAACCACCTGGGAACATCCCACTGGAACAGCCACACAGGAACATGCAGCAGAGAGGCTTTGTCCTCTCCAGCTCCTGAAATACACTGAGAGCATCTTTAACCAGGCACCAGACAGAGGCAGCCCCAAGGCAGGAAGGCTCCGGGGCACCTGTGGAGTGGCTGAGGAGGAGGCAGAGCTCCTGGCACCAACATCAGGCTCGGACCCACCACCCAGAGGGGCTGTTCTACTCGGGAATGCTTCAGGCAGCTCCTTCCTCCCTCCCCTCCATCCTTCTCCTCTGGAGAAGGGGCCAGAGCCGAATGTGCCCCAGCTGAGGAGGTCCCCAAGAAGATGCTGTTGCAAATAAAGCCCAGGACAGCCCAGAGGAGTGGATCTCAGGCTCCCCCGCCCTCAGCAGCAACTTCTGCTCAGCTGCAGACAAAGCATCTTGGATTAGATTGATATGAGGCAGAAACTCCTCCCTGTGAGGGTGCTGAGGCGCTGGCATGTGGCTGCCCCATCCCTGGCAGTGTTCAAGGCCAGGTTGGACACAGGGGCCTGGAGCTGGATGAGCTTTCAGGTCCCTTCCAACCCAAACCAGGCTGGGATTCCATGATAACTTCAGTGGAAAGTGCTGTGGTTACTGCTTGGAGATGGACTTGTTTTTAAGGCACCTCCAGATGCTCGGCTGGATCCCCGGGCCACTGAGCAACTTCCCAAGAAGACAACTGCATCAAAGAGCCTAACGGTAGAGCTTGGTCCAGCTCAGAAGGGAGCTGCTGAAGCTCGAGGTGGTATAGGACAGGTAGGTGTGGAAAGGGAAATAGAGAGAGCCAACAGAGCAATGCAATAGCACAGATCCAGCGTTTTATTGTGGTAAAAGATGCAAATCCAAGGCCAGGAGTGCTGTGAGAAAGAGCTTGCCATGGAGAGGGACCAATACCCCAGTGCAAAGGGCTGCAGCAACCAGAGTGCAAGCATCTGGCAGGCAGCAGCTACTGCAAAGCCCCCAGACACTCACTTAGGGCCTGCTCCTTAAAGCAGGCATTGCCCTGGTTCTACCGGAGGCATTTACACCCCAGAGCACCAGCATCACCCCGATGCAGAGCTCTGCTCTGCCTCTGCAGCTCCTCATGCCTAATCCATGTAGGCACCGGAGCTGCCTGCTCAGAAGCAGGATGTGTGGGTCTACCTCTGGAGCCTGCAAACCAGAGGGGATAAGGGGATATCCATAGGGATAAGGCTGAGCTGTAGCTCACAGTGCTGCTGCAAGCACGGAGCCAGCACAGAGAGAAGCTGCTGCACAGGCCTCTCGCTGCACTGCAGTCAAACGCGCAGCTTGGTGCAAGAGAAAAGGGACTCAGCCCCCCGGGGGCACAGACTCATGCACAGCTTTAGCTGCAAAGCTGCTCCCTAAACCCTCCTCATCAGGAATGCTGCTGTGGAACAGGGATTTCAGCCTCCTGTGATCGGGAACATCCAAACGCTCCAGTCTGAGGTGTTCAAAACGAAGCACCCAAAGCACTGACTGGGTTCTGGTCTCTGGAGGAAGGGAGAGAGGTTTGGGATGGGAGAGTTCATCTCTTTGGAAAGGAAGCACAGGGAAAGCTCACCCTGTGCTCTGCTCCCTCGTCTCCAGAGCTTCCAAACACACATCTCACACCAGAGGTGCAGGATGAAGCTGCTGCATTCTGCCTGGGCATTCTTAGGGAGCACAGACAACTCTCATGGTGTTTCCATGAGCAGACTCGTGTCTATAGGACTCAGGGCTGGGTGATCTCGTCAGCTGCATGCTTCCTAAAATTCAGTTTCAATTTTCTACACCTAATGTGTGAAATAAAGTTGGCTTATGCTGAAAAAAGACAAATTCAGGACAGGCCTATGCCAAAGTTTTCCTTTTCATTTCCTGCTTCTTCCCCAACACTCAAGGTAAGGCCAAAAGCCTTTGTAAAGAGGAAAGCAGAGCAGGGAGAGACCGAAAGAATAACTTCGTGGTGTGCAGCAAAGGGGAAAAGGATCCAGAACAGACCTGAGCCATTGGAAAAGGATTCAACCTCTGGTAAAAGGCCACGAAGAAAGAGCGGCTGAAGGCAGTGCTGCCTGTGCTAGTGGGGAAGAGGAGCAGCGGAGAGTCAGATGCTGCTACCAAGAGAACAGCACCCAGGCAGTGACAGCACTGCCAGAGAAGCACAAACCCCCTCAGCCCGCGGGGAGGACACTGCCTTTGGAAGACCAGGAAGCTCCATCCACACCCTCCTGGGGTGCCTGGTGCTGGTCTCAGCAGTGGAAGGTTCAGCAAAGGCAAAGGAAGAGCAGGCTAAGAAGAAAGCAGGGGAGCTCTGAGGTTTCACTGAGCGCAGACTCATTGGCTGCATCTTCAAGGACTGACAATGGCTCAGCTCCGCTTCCAGGAGTTTTAAACCTAAAACGTTTCCTCCTCCTGCCTCCCTCCTTGGCTGCAATTGCTCATCTCTATAAAGACTCCTGAGCACGCCAAGTGCATCCCGCACGCTCCAGGGAAAGGCAGCAGCGATCTTTCTTTTGAAGTAGGAAGCAGCACGTTAAGGCTTCCACTCTCCAGAATCTGGGAAGAGCAAGCAAACAGGCCTGGAAAGTTGGAGGGAAAGCTCAAGCCTTTGAGCTCACAGCAAAGCCACAAGCGTCCAGTTCAGCCACATCACTTCCAGTTCAGTTCACAATCCAGCAGAGAAAGCACCTCTGGATTTCAGAGGAGCACACATGCAACAGGATGGATGAAAATTGGAACTTGAGGGAAGAAATCCCATCACACCACCAGGAATGATGTGACAGAGTGGCGAACTCCTCTAGATCAGATAAATGCTCCTGGAATGAGAGCAGGGATTTGCATTCTTCTCCTCCCTTTTGTAGGGAAAGCACTGACCCAAGTGCTGTGGGATTCCTGTTTTTCCAGTGCCCCTGACACCCCGCTGTGTCCCTCTCACAAGCAAACCCAGGTCTCTGCAGCACCTTCCCCTCCAACCTTCATTCCTACGGACACTGGGGCTGCATCCAGGGGCATCTCCCCAGTGTTGGCTGCCTGCGCTCCCAGACCTGATTGGTTTTGCCTCTCCCTGGGCAGGGGTTGGAGCAGCCACACCTTCATTCTCCTCATTCCCACTACCAGGATCCGAAGCACTGATAGGAAACCGAGCCTGGGTCACCAACCAATGGAGGATCCCTTCATCCCGAGCATCCCCATCCCTGGCAGTGTTCAAGGCCAGGTTGTATGGGTTTGGAGCAACCTGCTCTAGTGGAAGGTGTCCCGGCCTGTGGAACTGGATGAGCTGGAAGGTCCCTTCCAACACAAACCATTGCATGATTCTATACCACCTTCCTCTCTCAAATGGATACAGGATTTTTAGTTTGGCTTTCTGAAGTTAATAGGATCTTCCACAGGCAGACCCTGGAATTATGCAGCCAGAAAACCCCTTCCCTCTTCGATCCCCCAGTTTATAGGGACAACACATGCTCGTTGCTTCCAAAACGATCAATGAGCACTGCCCCAACGCTGGGACCTTCCCACTCAGCCCCTCATCCCCAGCACTGCCTGACAGCCCCTGCCACCGCCTCCACACCAGCTCCACAGCCCCGAGCCCAACCCCACTGCTGCCCTCTCAGCAGCCCTTGTGCTGCAGGTACAGCTCCACAGCCACCACCTCCTTCTCCAGAGGTACGAATCCCACTTTGGCTCCACCATCTTCCCTTTCCACGAGCCCTATTATTCCCCCAAACGCTTTATTAACTCCAAGTGTGGATTGAGTCCCACAGCTCCCAAACCTCAAAAAGGAGCGGGAGAAGCTGCCCAGACTCCCACCGTGCACCATGGGAGAGCAGGACTTGACCCAACACCAACTCCTGCTGCATCTTCCCCTTCTGCAGCTCATCCCCGCTTCCAGCCACAACCTCCCTTCTCCCCCACGCCGAGCTCCCCCCCGGGTCGCTCCGCTGGGATCAGCTCCATCCCGCTCCTGCCATCCGGCAGCCCGCGGAGCGCTTCCCGCTCATTCTCCCCGCCAAAAGCTGACACTCGTCCCCTCCCCGCGGCCGGAGCCCGATCCCTCCTCCTTCCCGGAGCATTCCCGCAGGGAACAGCGGCTCCTCCGGTGCTTCTTTAAAGCACCGTCCCATCCAAGTGCCCCATTCCCCACCCAGGAAACACTGCTCCAGCCTCTCCCAAAGCACACTTCCACCCCTAAGCCCGGACCCTCCGCATCGGCTCCCATCTTCCTCCTCCATCCAAAGCCCCCAACCCCGGGGGCTCCCTCAGCTCTTCCTCTCCACAGGCCCCGCTTTAACCCGAGCCCAGCCCCTCGGCTCCCCCCCTTTGAGAGGCTCATCACCACCAGTACCCCCATTAGCGCTTCCCAAACCCCCCCCCCCTTCCACATCCCCACACCCCTCCCTCCTTCCCGCACCCCCCCCCCTTTAACCCCTCATCCACACCTCAGCGCCCTCACCCCCATCTCCCGCGCGGTAACGCCCGGTTCCCCTCACAGCGCCCAGGCTTTACCACAACGCCCCCCGCCCCGGGCCCCCTCAGCCCCGCGCCGCGCCCCCCCTGCCCGCGGCCGCCGCTCACCTTGCACAGCCCCGCCAACCGTCGCCGAGGGAAGGGGCTGCGGGCGGCCCCGGTCGCTGTCGCTGCCGCCGCGGGCCCGGATCGCTGTGGCCGCGGCCCTGGCGCGCTCCGTCCGCCTCCCTCGAACAAAAGAGCCCGGCCAGCCCCGGTGCCCGCCGTGCGCACTGCGCCTGCGCCGCGACCCGCGCCCGCCGCGGGGCACCGTGGGAGGTGTAGTCCTCTCCCCCCCTTCCTCGTCTCCCCGCCGCAGGGCGCGACGGGAAGTGTAGTTCCTCCGCCGCGACCCTGCGCGCGCCTCTGCTAGCGCGCGAACTACAACTCCCAGCACTCCCCGCGCCGGCAGGCGGAAGCGCCGCCGGCGGTATAAGGCGGCCGCGCTGCCGCGCCGCTTAAAGGGGCCGCGTCCTGCGAGAGGAGGTGAGGGGGGCCCGGGGGGGGTGGGGGGTGGTTTCTGAGCTCCCGGTGCGGGGCCCGGTGCAGGCAGCGCCCAGGAGCCCTTGGCCCGCTCGGGGCGGTGGGGCCGGGCTTCACCCCCCGCCCCCCGCTGGTGTCGAGCCCCGAGAGCGGGGCCCGCGTTCCCAGCCCCGCGGGCGGTGGTGCTGGGGCGGTCGGGGGGCGCTGGGCTGCCCGGGGACACCCCCGGCGGGCAGCGGGGCCCCGGTTTGGGCCGCCCATCCAAACGGGGGGAGCGCCTTCCTTCCTAAGTGGGGGAAACGACGTCGGGGAGCCCGCTCGGTGCCGGTTGTTGGCAGCTCCGCCCAAGCGTGAGGGGCAAAGGCAGCGACAAACGGGACTCGGTCCCTGTTTTGTGCCGTGGAGCTCTGCGAGGCGTTCCCCATAAATCCGGAGGCTCCCGGGGGCTGGAAGGCGCCTGGAGCAAGAGGTGTGTAGGCACAGATGGACGTGGCGCCCGGCAGGGAATGGGGCCGGAGTGGGCCCTCAGCTGCCACTGCTGTGTGTTGGTTAGGGAAGAGCTCTCCATGCCGGTCCCGCTGTTCCCGAGGGATCGAGGCTGCTGTTAAGGACGTGTCTGTGTCAGCAGGAAGACACCGGAGAGCCGGGGAGAGGGAAAAGCTGTCACTTTCTCTATCCACAGTGTGCGCACGGGGGACTGCACCCGGAACCGGGCAGGGCCGTGGGGGGTTCCTCTCTGCCTTCCACCACTTCTCACTGTGAGACACTGAAAGCCTGAACCTGGGGACACTGCAATGCAAATGGGAGGAAGATAAACCCAAACCCAACCGCGTATCTCAGGGTCCCTTAAACCCAGGCTTTAAGTAAAAGCCTTGAAAGAGGATTTGGTGCCAACTGGCTAAAGCTGACTGGGAGCTGCCTCCTGCGCTGGCTGCGAGTTGATTTATCAAGTTAAGATCAATCAACTCCGAACAAGGTATAAATAAGATTACACGTTTCTTGGTACAACTCTGCATGGAAGCAGAAGGAGAAGACCGGAGCATTTGGACTCTCTGATCCCTGCTTTCCTGCAGCCTGTCTGGCTCCTCGCTGCCTGCAGAAAGCCACCTCCTCCCTGTGGGTCCCTCTGTTCTTAAGAGCACCCTTTCCATAGCTGGGAGAGTGAATTCCTCCTCCTGGCAACCCTCCACTATTCCATTAGGCAACTTCTGTGGCTCCCTCTTCTCCCTCGTGCATTTTTAATCTCACCAGGGCTGTTATGCAAAACAAGGAGTTCTCAAAGCAACGGGATCGGCAGCAGCATCCCCAGGGAAGAGGATGGTCAAGCCCTGCTGCTGGACTGGTGCTGGCTGGGAGCCCCCAGCACGGGGGAGGATGGAGCTCCCCCTCTTCCCGTGCTGAGCAGTGACTCACTCGTCTCACATTTGGCTCCTGCGCTCCCCTCCTTCCCCAGGGGAGGAGTCATGTGTGCTGCAGCGTGGGCTGGGGGTTATTTTGGGAGGTTCCCCTCGCCCTCCCCCTTTACAGCTCCAACTGGGAGCAGCAGCGGCCTGACCCAGCTCCGGCAAGAGTTCAGTTCCTGGGAGGCAGCTTAGAGTAGGGCTCTCTATCCCCGAGCTCCCCTCTGCTGCCATTAACACTTTGTGTGCTCTGGGATGGGGTGGCTCAAGGCCTACAGAAAACACCTGCAAACCGGTGGAGCGGGATTTTTCCAGCATGGTTTGTGGCTCGGCCCCTCCCCGTGTCCCAGCTAAAATTAGCTCTGTCTTCACAAGAGCTTTGCTTCACATCTGAGCTTATAAATAAAGGCTGGCTCTCCAGTGCTGCCTGGCACTTGGCAGCTCCCATGGCCTAAAAGGCACCACTCCAGGAATGGGGAACAGGTGAAGGGTTGCTCCATCAGCACAGTGACAAAGTGCTGCTGCCTCAGCCCAGGGGCTCCAAAACCTCCTCCAACCCATCCCCCAGAGGAGGTGAAGCCAGGACATGGGATATGTTTGGTCTTCCAGCTCCCCCTGACGAGTTGAGTTCTCCTGCTCTGTGTGCACACAATGTGTCTGTGGGGTGGGGGGACTCTCTCTGAAAGGGATGGACTGTGCTTTTCTTGGGGCTGTGGGGATTATCCTGCTTTTCCCCCCCTTTCCTCCAAGCCTTGGCACTGTGGGGGTGGTGTAGAGCAGGAATTCCTGCAGGAGCACACAGTGCTGGAGCTGGATGCTGTCTTCACTGTGGGTTTGAATGCATCCTCTTGATGTGGTGACTGAAGGGAGAGGATCAGGCAGAGTGTGGCTCTGGGGGCTGGAGGATAGGCTGCCTATGGGATAGGACGGTGGTGTGAGGTGCAGAGCCCATGGGAGACCCTGATGTGTTGAACTTGCTTCCTAAATCCTTCTCTTTTCTCCCTCCAGATGTTTCCCGCTGGGCTCTGGCTTTAGGATGTTGGAGAACCGAGAGGAAGTAAGAACCTTTCTGACCCGGGGCTTCTCTGCTCCATGCTGGGGTGCTGGGCAGGGTCTGAGGGGCGGCTGGTACAGGGTTGGGCTGGCAGTGCCCCCCCCCTCAGGCAGTGCTTGTGCCCTAGGAGCTGACCACGGTGCGTGTCCAGGACCCCCGGGTGCAGAACGAAGGCTCCTGGAATTCCTATGTGGATTATAAGATCTTCCTCCATGTGAGTTGGGGCTGTGGGACAGGGGTAAGCTGCACAGCTGGGTCGTGAGGCTCATGAGTGGGTTTGTGTGGTCATGGGTGGCTGTGCTGAGCAAGGATGGAAGGAGCTGTGAAGGGAGAAACCTCAGCACCCTCCTCATGTGCAGCTCTGAAACACGACTTCTTCCCTGGAGCCTACTCTGCTTTTCAAGGCACTTTGAGCTCTTCCAAACCCCATTGCTTCCAGGGGATCCCTTAGTCCCTGAGCTCAGGGATCTCTGCAGGCAAGATCCTGCCTTCCTCTGCTTTGCTGCCCCTTGAGCACATGGATTATTTCTGTGTCGTGTGGTTTATTCCCATATCTTGGGGTTGTTTTGCAGACCAACAGCAAGGCCTTCACTGCCAAGACCTCATGTGTGCGGCGCCGGTACCGTGAATTCGTGTGGCTGAGGAGGCAGCTCCAGAGGAATGCTGGCTTGGTGTAAGCATCCCCATGCCTTGTTCTCCCTCCTTTCCCTTTCCTGCAGCCAGACACTGTTTCCCATTGACCCACATGAACTCAGGACAGATGTGGATAGGAACTCCAGGCACTAACGTGGGATGTCTGAGCTCTTGGGTGCCCCTGTGTCTCCGTGCTCCAGCACTGGGGTGATCTGGTTCTTCTGCTCTGTCCCTGCAGGCCTGTCCCAGAGCTGCCCGGGAAATCCACCTTCTTCGTGGGCAGCACGGATGAGTTCATCGAGAAGCGGAGACAGGGGCTGCAGCAGTTCCTGGAGAAGTGAGTGGAGCATTGGTGAGGGTTAGGTGGTGGGACAGCACATGCTGCTCCAGTCTGGCTTCGAGGATGCTGGCTGGGAGCTGACAGTGGAACAGTTACTGGGTCCCCTTGGCGGTGTGGGCACCCCGTGGTGCTCCTGCTTCACTCACCCTCCTCTCTGTGTGCACAGGGTGGTGCAGAACGTGGTGCTCCTCTCCGACAGCCGCCTGCACCTCTTCCTGCAGAGCCAGCTCTCGGTGCCAGAGATAGAGGCGTGTGTGCAAGGCCAGGGCCCGCAGACGGTGACAGAAGCCATCCTGCACTATGCCATGTCCAACTGTGGCTGGGTGCAGGAGGAGGAGAGCCGCCCCGCGCTGCTGCCGGGGGGGGACCTGCAGGGCAGGTAAGGCAGGAGCAAGCCAAGGAGCTGCCAGGCTTCCTGGAGCACTCTGCATGGTTTGGAGTTTCCCTGTCCCAGCCTTGCCACAGTCACTTAAGGGAATGCATTGAGGATGTATTCTCCAGCCCTGCATTCCTGGGAGTTAGGCCATTGGAGCTGGACATCCTGCACTGTCACCAGCAGCCTCCTGTGCTGCACACCAGGAGGGTGACCTGTCCTGGCCCTGGGCAAGGAAAGACCTTGAGTCTCTCAGAACTTAAGCTGAGATTTACAAAGGTCTTTGGCTGCTTTTCTCCCTTAATCTCTGGGAAGTGAGGAGCCTTTGGAAGCTTCCAAAGCTTTCTGTGCATCTTGCCTTTGTCCTCACAGCATGACTGGGCTCTGCAGTTCCTCGTGCCCATCGGAGCTTCAGAGTGCTTGCTGCCTGCTGGGGAATTAATCAGGCATCTCCTTGGGGGGTGGCTGCCCCCTGCAGCCAGGCAGGGGTTCTCTGTACCTGGGGAGGCAGCTGAGCTGGTGGGAAAGGAGGGAACCCTCCATCTACTCCCTGCGAGAGCCTGAACAAACACAGACATGAGCTGTGTGTGTGAGTCCTGCTGCTTGCTCAGGGTCCCGGCTGTGCAGAGATGCTGTGGTCCCCCTGCCCCTCAGATGAGGGATGTGCCTGCTGAGCAGGAGGCCGTGTGGGGCTTTCTTCACCACCCAGTGCCTGTGTTTCTTCATCTGGCTCTTCAAATAGCAGGAAGAAAGCTGTGTCTGGACTCCAGTGTGAGACCTGCTTTAAACAGAGCCCATCTGCTTTCAGAGCCCATCTGCTTTCAGGAAGGGCTTTGGGGGTGAGCAGCAGCACAGGGCCATGGGGAAGTACCCAGGCAGGGTGGCTCTGTCCATCCCTCGCCTCTGCAGCACCGTCTGCCTCTGCCTGGTGGCAGCTTCCCCCTCTGCTGCTCGGGGTTTGCGTGTGAGGGTGAGCAGCTGTGAGCTGAGGTTGTGCCAGAGAGGCAGCAGTTGTCTTGGAGACAAGAGGGCACCTCAGCCCTGCGTCATTCCCACATCCCTTCCTCTCTTCCCAGCTGTGCCGGCCTGGGAAGCCCTCAAGGGCCGAGCTGCCTGGAGAGATTCCCGTACTGGAGCGACTTCGGCATGGACGAGCCACACTCGGACAGCCCGGAGGAGCCGGCAGAGCCGCTGGGAGCGGGGCGTGAGGAGCAGTAACCGGCGCTGGAGACCTCCCCCTGCCCTGCAGCCCTCGCTGGAAGAGGGACTGCTGCCGAGCCAGGGATGGCCGGGATGGAGGGACTTGGGCTCTGCAGGGTCAGGAGCTCGCGTGCTCTCGTCCTGCTGACTCTCGCCTGTCCTTGACGTCCCCAGGCATTGTGCTCCTATCGCTCTCCTCTGTGGAGAAGAGATGTAGTGGTTAGTGAAACCTGTGTTTGTTCTTCCCATGGCCTTTGCTCTCGGACTGGAGCAGCAGCAGGGCTCAGTGGCTCTGTGTTCTTGGGGTGTTCCTGGCCTGGGGCAGGGTGGGATACTCTGGCTCACATCCAGCATGATGGAGGAAGGTTTTTCCTTGTGGAGCAGGGAGGGCTCTTCAGTTTAGTCCCTTGTGTTCCCCTCGGTACCGCAGGCAGGGGAAGCTGCATGTCGCCAGCAATAGCCACGCTGTGCAGCTCCTGGGCCTTGTGCCCACACGTGGGATGCAGATCCCGTATCCATGCCTGTGGCCCCCTGGCACAGCTCCCCCTGTAGGTTGCCTGCACTGGGATGAGCATGGAGCAGGAGAATGAGGTTTTTCTGCCCTCTTGTTCTGAGGGGATGCCTCATCCATAGACTCTTTCCCTGCACACTGATTGCCCTTCAGGCAGGCTGGGGCATCCTCCCAGCCAGGATCCAGTTAGCTGGGAAAGCAGGAGCATGTAACTGCCTCAAAGTCAGTGCCCAGCAGCGCTTGGGCTCTGGCTCCTCCTATTGCCTCTCTCTCTGCTCCCCTGCACCTCCTTCCTCCCACCTCAGCACTGGTGAAGGCAGAGCTGACGTGCTCTGACTTGAAATAAAGATGAAGTGGAAAAGACCAGCGGAGTGGTGGCAGTGTCTGTCCTTGCTGCATGGGCAGAGCCAGCTGAGCCCAGGCCCGGCTCAGTGCAGAGCCCTGGCTCTAGGGAACAGAGGGGGTTATTGCACCTCTCGCCATGGGGCTGACCCTGCCCTGGGCAGCAGAGAGGACCCTGGCGGGGTCCAGGCAGGGCTGAGGGGTCCCTGAAGTGAGTTTTGGGATGCTGGGCTTGGCTTTGTGGGGAGTCTTGACCCTCCCCCAAGGACCAGGAAGGGGAGGAAGGGTTGGAAAAACAAATGTCAGGAGCAGTTTATGGTGCACGGTGGCAGCTGCCGGTGCGCCAAGGCCATTGGCTACCCCCCTCATGCATATTCATGCCTATTCATGAGCTGTGCAGCTCCAAATGGTGCAGCTGTGAGGCCAGATGTGCCCATGCACCCGCTCCTGTGCCCCACATGCCCTTACCTGTGAGTGCCCTTTGCCTCCGCACAGCCTCATGCAGACAACGTGCCCTCAGCCAGGGCTGTATCCAGCCCCTGTCATGCTCCATGAGCTTGGCCTGGAACTGCAGCATCCTTCACTTGACCCCCCCCCCCCCGAGGAGCCAGCCAGCCCTGGCTGGAAGGTGGGATTGGAAAGGGCATCCCATGGGGCTGCATCCCCTCTCCTGCCTCCTTGCAGGGCCCCTGGAGCCCATCTCCCCGCCTCAGGGCTGCAACCCCACTGCCTCTCAGAGGCACTTCTTATTAGCGGTGTTGATCAGCTCTGCAAAGCTGTCGGGAAAGCAGTGACTCAGAGCCCGAGCTGGCCCTGGGGGGAGCAATCAGCCCTGCTCCTGCTCATAGGCACCCCCCAGGGCTGGGGTCCTGCCTGGTGGCATTATGTGGGGTGACAGTGCCCTCTCCATGCATGTGGCTGGCTCGGTCCCTGCATCAGGGGGTTCTGGCGAATGGGGCTGGGGATGGGGTGAGCACGCAGAGTCCCCCCCCCAGGTAACCATCCCCACCCGGAGCAGCGAGGCTCGGCCCCCCCTCCCCGTGCCCTCGCCGCCTGGCACGGCTCCTCCTGCTGCTGCTGCCACAACAACGGCTTGGAGCGGGGCCATGCGCTCCAGACAGCGCATCCTCATACCCCCCCCCGCCCCGCGCTGGCGCTGCCGGCTCTGCAGACAAAGCGCAGCGGGGGGGGCCCTGCTCTGACCCGCACAAAGCTGCCTCCTCCCGTCCCCGCACCGGTCCCGTGGCCCCAGCTCCTCCTCAAGCTGAGCAGGAAGGGCTCAGCGCTGGATGCCGTTGGTGGAGCTGGGGCAGGATCAGGCCCCCGGGGGCCATTTCCTATGTGTTGGACTGGGGCAAATGCATCCAGGCAGGCCCAAGCCGTCGTCCTTTTCACACCAGAGCATCCATTCCTCCCTGCCAGGATCCAAAAGGGCTCCTGGGAATGATGCTGGAGAGATGGATACTGGAGACAGGGAAGGGCTGAGCATCGCACCAAGGGACAGAACAGAGGGAGAGTTTCTCCTCCAGCTCCCCTCCCTGCCATGGGCAGGGACACCTCCCACTGGAGCAGTTGCTCCAAGCCCCTCTGTCCAACCTGGCCTTGAACACTGCCAGCGATGGGGCAGCCACAGCTGCTCTGGGCACCCTGTGCCAGCGCCTCTGCACCCTCACAGGGAAGAGCTTCTGCCTAAGAGCTCATCTCAGTCTCCCCTGTGTCAAGTTAAAGCCATTCCCTTGTCCTGTCCCTACAGGCCCTTGTCCGAAGCCCCTCTCCAGGTTTCCTGGAGGCCCTTTAGGCCCTGGATCTGCTCTAAGGTCTCCCCTTAAGGACCCTTCTCTTCTCCAGGTTCAACAACCCCGCCTGTTCCGAACCAGGCACAAACGGGTCCCCCCCCATCCAACCACCCGCACGCCTGTGCCGGTACCTGGGTTCACCCTGCGAGCGATGCTCCTGCTCCGGTGCAGCCCGGGGGGGCTCGGGCACCCTCCCCGGGAAGGCCGCGGTCTGCAGGTACCTACCACCATCTAGTGGCCCTTCAGCCAAGTGCGGGAGGAGGAGGATAGGGATGCGCCGGGTTAATCCTCAGCCGTGGGGATCCCAACCGGCCTGGACCACGTCTGGGGATGCTCAGAGCTGGGGCGGGGGGCGAAGAACCGCTGCTTGCACCCAGCTCCGGCTCCAGCCCCATGGCAAAGCCCGGAGCAGCCAAACATGGGGAGGAAAACGGCTTTATTGTGGGGTGCCACCCCCTGTGCGCCATCATGCCCTGATGGTGTTGCTGTGGGTACCACAGGGCAGGGCTCTGGTGATGGGATGTGGGTCTCTTCACACAATGGGTGCCTGTAGGGTGGTGGGGACGGTGTCGGTGGTATCTCAGCAGGTCCAGGAGAGAGAAGCACCTGGATTTGGGGAGGCGGAGAGACAGCAGTGATGGTGGGAAGGGGACACCGAGACACAGACTGGGACTGACGTGGCACAGAGGGGGTGACAGGGCTGGGATGTGTCTGGGTGAACGTGGAGGTCACTGCCCCAGGCGGGTACCAGGACTTGGCTGCAGACCCCATCTGCTTTCGTAGCCCTGACCCTGCCTCAGCTTTCCCACCTCCCACATTCCTCCATAATGGGTTTTGTCTGAATCATCACAGAACCCCTGCCTGGTCTGGGTTGGGGTCAGCGCTGGCGCTGCAGCTCTGCTGGAGGCGGCTGCTGGGGTTCTACCATGTTTCTCCCCATGGAGTTTGAAGGGTTTGAGACCCAGGGAGGGCCATGGGGCACTGAGGCATTGTCCCCCCGCCACATCCGGCTTTCCTGGGCTCACCTACACCAGGAGATGGAGCCAAAGACTCTCAAGGCTCAGCACCCTGAGGATGCTGGTGCACCCCAGAACAGAGCTGCCTCCCCAGCACCCATCCCTCACCTGGGCTGATGGGTCCTCACTGCTCCTCCAGGTCGTAGGCAGCTGCCAGGTAATCCTTTGGGACGATCCCGACCACGTTGTTGAGCTCTCCAACCCACCACCCATACACGTTGTACTCCTGAGGGGACACAGTGGGGTCAGTGCCGGCACACTGGTAAATCCATCACTGTCCTTCCGCCCCATTCCCCACCTTCACCCAGGGTCCTGCAGGCCATGGCTTGGAAGCTCAGCATTCAATTCACCCCCTGGGGTGGGAATTGGGGGATCTCATTTCAGATGTCACCCCTTGGCATGTCCCAGGTCCCAGCCTGGAGCTCTCTGCAGCCCCTCCAGCCGGGCTGTGCCTGGTTAACGCGCCCCTTCCCAAGGTTTATATGGGGTTTTTCCATGACAGAAGATACCGGAGGCAAATCATACCAGGAAGAACTTCTCCCATTCCCCGTGTGTGAGAGGAGGAACTGGCACACGCAGGCCTGAGGAGTCTGCCATCAAAATAGGAGATTTTAATGTATTTTTTAAGGGAGATGGATGCTAACAGTGATGTGCACAGCAGCACATCCCATGTCCCACACGAGCTCTGGCCCCTCTGCCTGCCTGGGGCATTTAAGGGGTCTCCAACCTCATCCCTGCTTCCCAACAGGAAATAAAGGGCTTTGCTCAGGATTGAGTCCCCAGAGACAGATTTTGCTCCTGATGCTTCCAGATGGCGCTGCCCTCACTAGAGACGGGCAAGGACCCCTCAACACTCCTGGGGTTGGGATCCCACTGCTCCCCATGGACTCCCATGCAAACAGCACTGACTCACCCCCTCCATGGAAAAGCGGGAACACGGAGGGATGGGAGCTCCATCCCAGCAGCCAGGCAGGAAAAATCCTACAAACCCAGCAGGAAAACTTGGGCTCTATTGGCTGCAGCCCGGAGACCCGCGGGAAGAGGGGCCGAGATGCACCCCACGAGTGATGGGGACCCCCCCAAGCCCCGGCTCTGCCATAGCCCGAACACTACGAGGTGTGCTCAGATCCCTTCCGCTGTGATGAATGGCAGCCGAGCCCCTCAGCCAGGGGAGGGAAATGCAAATCCGAGCCAGGCGAGGACGCGCCGCTCCCAGCCTTTATTTCACTGCGCGGTGCCAAGAAGAATTAAAAGGACATTAAACTCCCCGCAATAACGGCGAAGTCCTCGATTCCGAGTGCCAAATTGCACCGCGCTGCATCATACAGATGTTCCTTAATTATGCTAATTTTTATTAAGCGATTAAAACGAGGAGAGCACTGGCACAGCGAGGCAGAGCCCAGCGCAGCCTGAACTCTGCTCTCATTTACATCTCGCTCGCTGATGCCCCCGTTGGAAAGGGACGGGAGGGAGGAGACGGAGGGAAGCTGAGGTTGGGTTTGCTGGGATCTACCTAATTACGCCTTAATGGGGCTTCTGCGCTCAGAACCTGCCTGGACCGAGGTGGGGGGGGGGGGGGGAGTCATTTAGTTGAGATGCTACAGACGGGGTGAAAAGCCATTAGTTGGTAAGGGAATTGCTCCAGCGAGGTCGGTGCACCCGGAGAAGGGAGAGGGATGCTCAAGCTCCATCAGGGTGGCAGCAGCTCAGAGGCTGCACCCAGGGGTGCCGGTGCTACACCAGCTCCTGGGTCATTTCAAGATGCGGAGCAAAGCCAATGCTCTGCTCCAGCCTCAGAGTGAGCAAACCCTTTCCAGGCTGGAATGTAACAGGGAACTGGATTTGAGGCTCACCCCATTACCCGTCCTCCCAGCCCAGCCATGTACACAGCCACAATGGCCTTGCTCTGCTCCCGAGATGCTGTGATTCTATCCCAGAAGGATGAAACCCGCTGGAAGCTTCTCCCTGTTTCATTCCCAAGATCCCTGGTGCGAACCCAAAGCAGACGCTCGTTCCCATAATCGCCCACCATCAGGGTGTTTATGGCGGGTTGGTGCACAGGGCCATAAAAAGCTTTATGCTGCTCATCTCCATCGACAAAGGGAGAAGGAAAAGGGGGGCAAAGAAATGACAACCACAACCTGGTTTCTCTCCCTGCCTTGCTCCATTGCTCCTCCTTCATCACCCAGGAGATATGACGCTCTGGGAATGTGGAGTCCCTGAATGGCCCAGCTACAGCTGGGCCCTGTGCCCCCATTGGGGAGGACACCCCATATCCAGTCACCAAAGGTGGGGATGGAGCCAATTGTCCCCTCAGGTCCCCTCACCTGTTGGGACCCTCAATGTGCAGCCACCACTTCTGCTCCACCAAGCTCCAATCACCCTTCCAACCCCCCTCACCGAGCAGCACGGGCTCCCTTCCTCTGCTGATGCTCCCAAGCTCTCCTTTGCCACCGCACTCCCTCATAAACAACCCCGCTGGGCTTTGGGAAGCCCATTAATCACCCCCCTTCACATAGGAGATCAATGATGCTTTGATGGATGCCGAAGGAAAAGCCAATCAGTCAGGGACTTATCGGTTTATGATTGCTCGGCCCCATTATTAGTGCTTGTGTGCCATACATTATTGTTAGGAAAATGGAGGAATCTGATTCCTACATGAGGGATGGTGAGAGTGCGAGGGGTCGGCTGACACCAGGGAGTTTTATACCAGGTCAGCTATACATCTCCTTACCTCAAAAACCAGCCCGGAGCTGCAGCGAGCTCTGGAATCAAGGGGGAACTGGTCCTCGGGGAGTCAGAGCTGGAGGCAGCTGAGGGAGGCAGCTGAGGGATGCGGCTGGGAATGCCGCTTCCTTGGCACGTCACCCAGAATGGTGCATGGAGGAGTTAATTTGGGCGATGCTCATCCTTTGCCATTGCATGCCCCCACCACACTGCTCCTTTGTAGGCTAAAGCCCCATATAAAGCAATGATTCCCACTTGTTCCCAATGAGTCAATTCCCAGCTGCTGTGAGGAGCTGAGGACACACAGCTGGGGCTGGGGCATTGCTCCTTTCCCTTGTCCCATTGCAGTGCCTGTGCCAGCATTGCCCAGGGTGTTGTGCAGACCCATCCCACCAGGGTCTGTGTACCCAATCCCACTGTGGTCCATGTACCCCATTCCATCAGGATCTCCACATACCAGAAATATTAGGGAAAAAAAATTAGGAATATTAAGAAATCATTCCAGTGGTGAGGCATTGCCACGTGATACCCAGAGAAGCTGTGGCTGCCCCATCCCTGGCAGTGTTCAAGGCCAGGTTGGACACGGGCTTGGAGCAAGCTGCTCTAGCGGAAGGTGTCCCTGCCCACTGTGTTGGAACTGGGTGAGCTTTAAGATCCCTTCAACCCAAACCGGACTGGGATTCTATGATGAAACCCAACCAACCCATGGGCACCACGGCCCAAGATGCTGCTGCCGATAACCCGGTGACAGGACACCGCATCCACGGGGAACGATGGCACAGCGACGGGGAGGGGGCGCGCATCCAGACGGCGGCAGAAGGTGCAGCTGGAGGGGCTGGGAGACAATAGCAGCACGGGCTGGGGCTGAGGAGCCCGCGTGGAAGCGCGGTATTAATATCAGCGCCATGAAGCGCGGCTCCGGCGCGCTCTGACCGCGGCTCCGAGCCTCGGGCACCGCACGCACAATGGGAGCACGATGTGACGGAAACGTTTAATCTGCTCAGCCCATCTGTGCCGCGTATTTGGCGGCGGCTCCCCGAGAGAGGCGCCTCCGAATCTCCACATTGCCTTTAATATTCTCCTAAATCACCTCCCCACTGCACTTCAAGGGCCATTGCTACAATATCACAGGTTCATCGAGAGTGCACGGGAGGGAGGGGGGGGGGCTGCCGGGGATAGGCTTTAGTCGCGCACATTTCCCAAGGAATGGGGTTCCTGTGCCCCTCGGACAGGGGAGAGGGGAGGGGAAAAGAGAAAGGGGTGAAAAACCAGAGGGAACCGACTGTGTCGGGGCTGGGAGGCGATGGGCAGGGCTGGGTAGGAGCAACCAGGCTGGAATGGCGCAAAAATCACCGCCGAGTTATTGATGCTCCCTTGCTGCGTGAGGCTGATGTTAGCCCCCTCTCCAGAGAGCCCCATTCTGCTCCAGAGAGCCATATCCCTCTCTCCAGAGAGCCCCATCCTGCTCCAGAGGCTCCTATCCCACTCTGGAGAGCCCCATCCCTCTCTCCAAAGGGCCTCATCCTGCTCCAGAAAGCTCCATCCCGCTCACATATAAAATGGGTGTGGGTGCTTGGGTGATGGGGGAGACCCCGAAACAGCCATAGCTTGAGGGGGTGGTGGGGCACAACAACCCTGGGTGCCCCAACCCCCCCCCCCCCCCCCAAATGTCCTCTTGAGATGCTCCAGCTCAGGTGCATCCCACTCCCTGCCTCAGTTTCCCCATCACACTAAGATTGACCTCCCCTTAACGTGGCTTTTCAATACTTAGCGGGGGGGCTGTAAGCACAAGGGGGATGGGGTTTAGAGGCGCGTGTCACGATAGGACAAGGGGGAAAGGTGGCTTTGAATGAAAATAGGGAGATTCAAACCACATCTAAGAAAAGCTTCATGCTGGGGGGGTGAGACACTGGCACATGGTGCCCAGGGGGTGGGAGATGCCCCATCTCTGGATCAGGATCAGGCTGGAGGGGCACTGAGGGACCTGCTCTGGTGTGGATGGCCCTGCCCTTGGAGAGGGGTTTTAAGGGTCCCCCTCCAATCCAAACCACGATCCTGTGATTCTATCTCCTGGGCTGCCACCCCCAAATCGCCCCACAGCATGTGTGGGGTGCAATGGGGCTCCGGGGCTGCAGGGAGGGATGCGGGTTCCAGGATGCAGGGGGTGTCTAAGGGAGAATGCAGTGTGTGTGTGTGTGTGTGTGTGTGTGTGTGTGTGTGTGTGTGATGCTCGTTGCCCGGCAGCGCATCCCCGCGTTGCCATGGCAGCCGCATCCACCGGCTCCCGCGCGACCCCGGCGGGGTCAGGCGCGGGTCGGCAGAACAAGAGAGCACCGGCACGGGCAGCAGCGGGACCCCGAACCCCGGCCCGGCCCCGTTACCGCTTCCCCCGGCCATGGGGTGCGGATGGGAGCAGCGATGGGCGCTATGGACCTGTCCCTATAGCGGCTGCTTCCCCGCAAAGGTCACGGCATTCTCTCTCCTTCATTCATTAATTAACTCCTCATCCGGGTTTCTGGGGCTGGGGGGAGCGGGGAGGGGGTGGCTGTGGCTAAAGGATGGTGAGCAGCAAAAGGGTCACGGCAAAGGAAACGATCCTCGGCTTTCCGGGAACTTCCCGAACCGGGAATGTGCCAAACCACCCTGTTCTCTGCACCCACTCCACAGAGCGCAAACCCCAACCTCAGCCAGCCCCGGAGCGGCTTCATCCCTCCCTTAGGATTTATGATCCTAATTAACTGATGACCTTGAAACGCGCATCCTTTCCGCAGGGATTGCTGCAAGGGACCATTTCCCACCCAAACCCGGACAGTGGGGGTCATCAGACCCCTCTGCCCCAGCCCCTTTCCCCACAGCCCCGAACACCCCAAGTCAGGACCAAGAGCCAGTGCCGGGACCCTGTGGTCCCCTCCACAACCAAAATCATGCCGAGGGGCCTGAATCCAGGGGGAATCACAGCGGGGAAAGGCAGGGAGGAGGGAAAGAGCCTCAGACTCCGCTGTACCCCCGCCACTGCTGGTTCATAAATACGAGGCGGGTAGCGCCGGCTGTAATTCGGTGACAGCTTCCCCAGGACATAGCGAGATGCACTTGTGTTATTTTAATTAAATACTGCATTATGCTTTGTGACAACTTCATGGCTACAGAGTAAATGAATTTGGAATTAAAGTCTTACTTAGGCATTCCACTATTCCCCCCCCCGCCATCTCCTTTCCCTTCCTCCCCTCCGTGTTACAAAGCAAAAGGCCATAAAATCAAGATGTTTGTTCAGTTACAGATGGAGCAGCTTGGAAAAGAGGGGGAAAAGCAGAGGAAAGGAGATGGCGAAGAGAGTGGGAAGCGCCAGCGGCTGGTGAGGACCCGCGGGAGGAGGAGAGCGCCAACGGGTGATGCTGAATGTCAATGGGGTGTGATTCGTTCTCCTCCAAACCGGGTTCCTTCCCTTGACCACAGGGTTTGGTGCTGCTGTGATTGTCACTTCCCACTCGTGATTTGAGGGGATGAAGCCCTGGAAGTTTGAATCCATCAGGGATGGGGTCTGTGGTGATGAAGTTACGGCAAAAGGGAAACTTCTTACTTAACACCCAGGCCTGGGAATTTCAATTCCATCCCTCTATTAACCCCTCTCTAATGAAACCAGACCGTACGTGACATTTTGCACTGGATCAGCTTTAAATGTTACCACATCCATTGGTTTAAATGTTACCCTGAACTGGGAGATGGGCTTATAATTATCTCTGTCTCTCTCTAATGAACTACGGTTTCTGCTGTCTGCTGGCATTTGACATCAGCAAAGCAAAACAAGGGGGCTCAGGAACATACACACACCCCCCCCCCCCCAATTTCCATGGGGGCAGAGACCGGATTTAATCCTTCTCTGCTCTATTTTGCCCTCCTGGAATCATGGTTTCATCCTCACATCCCCTTTAGTCCCCATTAACCACCCCCCAAATCAAAACGACTCAGTTCCATCTACCCGCCCGCTGTATTAGCCCCAGATCCATGCGGATAATATGTAGATCCATAAAACAACAGCAGCCTGGGAAAGTTATGGCTGGGGAGGGATGGGTTTAATGACAAGGCTCTGCTTTCACATTTCCCCTCGTCACAACCCCAAGTGAAATTTCCACTCCTATTTCTGCAATAAGCTGGGAAATGGGCTCCCATTCGTTAATGCAGGAAGAAAAAGCGGATTTCTTTAGTCTTTTATAGAAATATCTCAATGTCTTCTCTCTTTGCCACCCATTTGAATCAGGGCAAAAGCTTCCCCCCCCCCCCCCCCCCCAAGCAGATTAGCAAGGGGCTCGTTACTAAATCTCTGTCTCATAAAGGCAGAGTTGACTCTGGAGGAGCTGCTGGTCCTAATGCTGCCTTTGGAAAATGGAAGGATTGTCACACTTAAAGACACAAATTTCCTCTGTAATATATTCAAATGGAACCCTCGGAATCCAATCCTACATGGGCATATCTCATAAATTCCCAATATTTCAGCCTCAACAGCCTCCGATGGTTCGTTTTAAAGATTTATGCGGTAAAAAATTACTCGGTGATGAATATAGTTTATTCTGCGCAGTATTGGAGGGGATAAGGAATTAAACTACTGTCTTTAACAGGGAATTTATTATTACCTCTGTCAAAGCCAAAGTCTTTAATAGCATTTATTATACATTTCAGGGCAAAATAAATGGTCGGAGCCCGCCTTAAACCTGACCCCCCCCAAAGGACCCACGGGCCAGCCCAGGGGAAGTTCATGGGCTGGGGGCAATGTTTCAACAGCCCCCCAAGAGCAGCAGGGGTGGCACTGGGGTCCTGTGAGCATGGGGAAGGGACCACCAGTGCCCACTGCACTGGGCAGGGTGGCTGGGGGGGTGAGAGCAGTGGGGTTGGGACACCACGTGGGATGAGGCATTGGGTGAGACTCAATGGATGGGGCACAATCTGGGATGCGGCAATGGGGACACATGGGTGAGTCCCCATGGATGGGGCACGATTTGGGATGCACTAATGGGGACACATGGGTGAGTCCCCATGGATGGGGCACAATTTGGGATGCAGCAATGGGGACACATGGATGAATCCCAATGGATGGGGTACAATTCAGGATGTAGCAATGGGGTCACATGGGTGAGTCCCCATGGATGGGGCACGATTTGGGATGCAGCAATGGGGACACATGGGTGAGTCCCCATGCATGGGGCATGATTTGGGATGCAGCAATGGGTACGCATGGGTGAATCCCAGTGGATGGGGCACAATCTGGGATGCAGCAATGGGGACACATGGGTGAATCCCAGTGGATGTGGCACAATCTGGGATGCAGCAATGGGTACGCATGGGTGAATCCCAACGGATGTGGCACAATTTAGGATGCAGCAATGGGGACACATGGATGAGTCCCAATGGATGGGGCACAATCTGGGATGCAGCAATGGGTACGCATGGGTGAATCCCAACGGATGAGGCACAATTTAGGATGCAGCAATGGGGACACATGGGTGAGTCCCAATGGATGGGGCACAATCTGGGATGCAGCAATGGGGACACATGGGTGAGTCCCAATGGATGGGGCACAATTTAGGATGCAGCATTGGGAACGTAGGGGCACTGGGACATTGTCGGCGCTGCCGCCAGGCGCTTGGCCTCCCTTTTGTCCTCGCCTGTGCCAATGTCCCCTCATTTATACAAATTACCTGGGAGGAATGAGGCTGCCAGGGGCTCGTTCTGGACGATTGCTTCCCGCCGGGGGGGCCGGGACGGACGGCCCTCGCTTGGATTTGACCGGTGGGTGACCGTTGCCTTCCAGCTGACCCCACCGCCCCAGCCCCAGCCCCATTCCCCTCCCAGAGGGGTTATTAATGGGATGTGAACACAGCCGAGTCCCGGGGGCACATCAACACAGACCCACGGCCCTGGGATGGGTGCTGAGCCCCGACTGGGCTCGTCACACGTTGGCTCCATCACCCATGAGGTTCAGTGCATTGGGGGGGCCCGTGACCACCCCCGTGGCCTCTCCCCACGAACGAGATGGCCCCAAACCCATGCAAAATGCCACTAGATGTCACCACACGCCTTTTGCTCCGGGTCCGGGGTATGGGAATATTTCCACCCACCCCCTTCCCTCTCCCCGTTTCCCCCCCTGCTTTCATTGAAAGCAATTGAGAGAATTAACTTATCCGGTTTTATGGCCTGCTTGTCACATCCAACTAAGCCCACTTAAAATAGGAAGTCTCACTGCATTCAAATAATTATCATAACATACAAATCACTCAGCCAGGGGAAAGGGACGCGATGCCGGGGAAAGGGATGCGGTGCCGGGGTCACTGCTTCCTCCTCCCCAAATTCATTCCCTCCATGCATTATCCCATCTGGGCTGCACTGAGCAGGGTCGTGGTGTTTTGGGGTCCCTGCAAAGGACGGTGATGAGGTAGGCAAAGGGCTTGGCCAGATGTGACCCCCCCCCAGCCCTGTTATCCCCACTATCCCTGCAGCACCGCAGCCCAACGAAGCACTGGTGGCACTGGGCTGCAATGAAGAGCCTCAAGCCCAGATTTGGGGATAATGAGAAAAGCCCTTAACAGTGGCATTCCTTGGTTCAAAGTCAAAGCCTCTTGGCAGCAAGGGGCTGGGGGGGCTACAGCACCAAAGGGACCACTCCAAGGAGGGATGCAGCAGTGACAATGCTTCCCTTGCATCCCTCCACTGCAGCATCCCTCACGTCCCCAAGTCCCTTCTATCTACTGGTGTCCACCAACCCCCAAACCACTTTTCCCTGCTGCTTCTGCTGCTGGAAATGTCAGACAGGGCCCGAGCAGCAGCGTTTCAAGCACGCCAGATGGGTTTTTATATTAGCTCCTATTTCATGTTCAGCCGGAGCGGCCGCACCGCTAAAGCGGCCGCCTCGGCGCTGCCGACTTTGCTTCGGTGAGATTAATTCTGCGAAATTAATTGGGACAAGATTGAAAAGGAAATTAAACCGCAGCCGAACGAGCAGGCTTTTCAAACACCTTTCCCCCCCCCCACTTTCCTTTCTGCCTCTATCCTTTCCCCCTCCCCATCCATTGCGGCCTCCTTTCTGCGGCGGCCGCCAGCATCCGTTGCGCAAAGTCATTTACAGGGGAAAAGCTCTCAGGAGCGATCGGTTCCGTGTGAGGGAACCAGCACAAGAGTCGCAATCTGGAGGCACTGAAGAGAGCAAAAACCCTGCCGTGACTCCAAGCTGTGTCCCTGAGCTGGTGCGGGGGGGAGACCTGAAATGCTCTGCTGTCAGCAGGATGGACTGAGGCACCGGTGATGGCATCAGTGTCACCCCCTGGATAAAGGAGGTGATGAGCCAGGGATGGGGGTTCAGTGCCCAAAGCACCTCAGATCCATCCAGGGGGGCAGCAAGTCACTAAATGCCATTGTAAAGTGCTTTGAGATCCACAGATGGGGAATTCTTGGCCTTCCAGAAAGCGATGGTGAAGCCCAAGCTCCAAGCTGCTCTCTGCCACTGGCAGGGATGCAGCTGCCTCTTGAGGCGACACGCGGGAGATGGCTTGAAGCATGCCAGCTAAAAGCATCCATCCCATAATGCTGCAGCTGAGGGAGGGACAGGCTGGGTACGGGGCTGCTGCAGTGCATGGCTCAGAGCAAAGGGCACCCACACTGTTGCTCCGACCCCAAGGGCTCGGATGGATGGATGGACAAAACCTCCAAGGAGAGGCTGGACGCTGCCACTCCCCTGCCCATCACTGCAGTGTCTGATCACCCACGTCCTCCCTGGGGATACAGAGATATGCCAAAACAAATCTGATTCACAAGGGCCTGTAGGGACAGGCCAAGGGGAATGGCTTTACCCTGCCAGAGGGGAGACTGAGATGAGCTCTTAGGCAGAAGCTCTTCCCTGAGAGGGTGCTGAGGCGCTGGCACAGGGTGCCCAGAGAAGCTGTGGCTGCCCCATCCCTGGCAGTGCTCAAGGCCAGGTTGGAGCACCCTGCTCTAGTGGAAGGTGTCCCTGCCCACTGTGCTGGAGGAGCTTTAAGGTCCCTTTAACACAAACCAGGCTGCGAAAACCCAACGGCCCCAGTTCATTGCTGGCATGAACTGGGGCCGCCGTGGTCCGGTGGGACCCGGCTGGGAGCCAGGACAGAGCCCTGCGGGGCTGAGCAGGGCAGAGGGGGTCACAGCACCCCCGCAGCCCTGCTGATGCAAACAAGTCACTCACCTGCGTGCGCTTGCTGAAGGGAGCCCCGGTCACACCCAGCTGAGCAGCTCAATTACCCCTGCCATACCTGAGCAACAGCACGTACGGAGCCCATCGCCATGGAAAACAGCAGTACAAGCACACACCATCCTGCTTTAGGGCATCTGAAACGCCACGTGCAAGGGCAGCAGTGGCACTGGGGGGGCATCCCGCTCCCCCCTGCACTGAACTGCTCATTGAACTCTGCTTTGGACCTTGTTCTGTACCAGCTCCATCACCTCCTGACCCTGCCGTTGAGCCCTGGCCCCGTGACGATGGGCACAGGAATGCTTCACCTTGCTGAGGATGTAGATGAGGTCTCCGCGGTGGAAGGAGAGTTCGTCGGGGTGCTCGCTGCTGCAGTCCCAGAGGCCTTGGTAGTAATGGGCATAATCCTGCCAGGGACCCTCTGGGAAAAGCAAAGAGAGGTCAGACTGACAGGGAATTATATGGGGGAATATTGGGATTGTGGGGTGGTGCCTTTCCCCTCTCCCAACTCCCTCATCTCCCCCTCAGGCTCAAACTGAGCCATGGAGATCTGCAACCTGGTCCAAAGGGAACACATGGCCCCAGCACCACCTCTGCAGTGCAGTGTCCCCACCATGCCAGGAGAGGACCACCATTCTTTAACATGGATATTGCAGGGAGGATGCTGCTGGGGAAGGGGACAGCCTTAATGATAGAAACCAAGGAGGGGACTGCAGGCAATGGAACAGGGATCATTCAGGAAGCCACCAGCACTGAACGGAGCAGGAACAGGGATGGGAGGAGAGCAGGTAGCAAACATCTGCCTTCATCCCCCATTCCAGCAGGTCAGAGAAGGTTCCAAACCTTCTAGGGCACGACACAACTGAACGCTCAGGTCTGGATGTGCCTGATGCCAGACTGTGCTGCTCTGCCCAGTTTGCAGGCTGGGAAGCGGTTTGTCCCAGCACATCCAACCCATCCTTCCCAGCATCAAAACCCCCACCCCAAATCCCCCACATTCCCAGTTTCCGAGCACACAAGACAACTGTTACACCACATTCCTAGACCAAACTTCAGGCAGGGGACTGCTCTGATGGCACAGCACCAACATGGGGGTGAATCCAGATGTCACAACATGGACACTGCTGTGATGTGACCCCTATGGATAATTGGAGCCAGGAAAAGCACATCTTGCAGGGGTCTGTGCTGCTCTCCACAGCCCAGAAAGCACACATAGCAAATACTGAGCACATGTTAGAGGAAATGTTTCTAATATGGTCTAAGGGACTGAGTGATAAGGGTGCATCTGGAGTGCTGTGCCCAGATTTGATCACCTAAATATGAAAGAGGACATTACAGAGATGGATAATGGCACAGCAGGGAGCAACTGGAATGACTCAGGGACTTGGGGAGCTCAGATAGAAAGGCGGGGAGAAAAACCCCCACCAAAGTAGGTCTGCATCCTTTGGAAAGTATTAAAGGGGGAGCACACAGTGGCGAGGAGAAGATTGGGAAGGGAATAGAAGGAGTAGGAGCTACTGAGTTATTTAAGCTTGTGCTAAGTGCAGGAACCAGAGGTTATGAACTGGAGGCGGAGGAAATCTCTGAGCAGGAGGATGAGGCAAGCAGCAGCCTTGGTCATTAACACCAAAGGTCATTAGAGGAGGGTGTGAGGACACCATCACCATGCAGAGAACAACCTGGCATGGGGGGATGTGAGCCAGCGGCTTGGCGCCGACCACCTGGGGTCCCCTGTGAGATGAGGGTGGGGAAAGGCTGATGTGGGGGCATAAAAGCACCAGTAACGCTTGAGCATCGTTGTTAATGTGCTGGCAAAGGGATTTAAGGACAGTGATCCCACACATCAGCTCCTCTGTGTCACTGCTGGGAGGGGAAGAGACTTGGAATAGGAAATACATCTTCCTACGAGATGTTTCCAGAGCCAAAAGTGCCAATTCCCATGCTGGCGTGCAGCCGGGACCCATGGGTCTGCTTGCCTGGAGTGAGGATGCTGCCGGGTAGCTGGAGCCAACCTTGTCCCCGTTCTCCCTCATTTACTGGGAATGCTGGGGAGGTGCCTCCCCCTCCTGCATCTGCTCTGTCTTGCTCATCAAAGGAACAAGAGGACCTTGGAGGCATCTCCCCACCTCATCGAGGAGCAGAGAAAGGAGCTGTTGGTAAAGCAGAGCTTTGCAGGAGCGCCTGGACACAACAGGACAAAGGGAGAACGTTTGCCAGCCCACGGGAAGGTTTGCATGGAAGCAATCACCCTTCCCTCCAGCCCTGCCTTCAAAGGTCAGGCTTTATTGCCTCAGATGAGGAAGATGCCTCGCGATGGAAGCGTGGCTCCGCTCTTAATCCCCTGCTGCAGCTTCAAAAGCAGCAAAGATGCTTGTGCCAGATACCAGGAATAGCTTCTTCAAGAGAAGCCTGTCTGCAGGAAAGGGATCCTGGCTCCTGGTTTGGTCCTTCAAGATAAGGCCAGGCAAGGGAGGACTTCACCCTGCAGCCTCTGCAGGGGATGGCCACAACCCTCCTGATGTGCCAGCTCCAGGCTGGGTGGGATGTGGGATGTGGGTTGGATCCAGATGAGCCATCCCCGGACTCCTGCGCTCATTCTGCTCACTTACACAGAGAAGAGGTTGTGTTCAAATAGCCCCAATGCCCCATCGAGACCTTTAACTCCACGTTCAGAGCAGAGCTGTGATTTCACTGCTTTGCACTGATGTAAGCGGGATGAGAGCCTGCTCCTATGGGTGTTCTCATTAAGAGAACCAGCCAAATGTGACAACTGCATCATTTTCCCCTGCAGCACCAAGAAGAGGCTTTGGGAGGGGCTCGATCCATCCCAAACCCCTTCCTTCGGAAGCCTGTTGATGCTGAAGCCTAATGACAACCATCCACAGCTCAGGGGTTTCACTGCTGTGCCCGTGATAGGTGACAGGGAGCAGCCTGCGAGGCTTTTCTTTGCTAAGCAGAGGAACTGTGCTCTGTATCTGCAGCAGCAGCCCCAAGGCCCATCCCATGCCTGGGATTAAGCAGCCTTGAGCTGAGCAAATGGGTGTCTTGGCAGGAGCAGCCTGAAGCTGCTCCAGCATCGGGGCATCCTTGTGGTTCTTTGAAATGAGAAACAATGGTTTTCCATTAGCCAAATGCTCATCTGGCACTGTGGCCGTGTGATGGAATGAAGAAAGAGCCCTTTCCCTCCCTCCCTGCAGCCCGGCCCTCTGCTCAAGGACTCCCATCATCTCTTCCATGCCCTTGGATCGAAGCGCACATCACCCCGGGTCAGGGTTCCTGGGGCTGTGATAACCTTTCCCTCTTGAAACGCAGCCCAGCCTTCCCGAGGCAAGGATTGAACACGTTATTTAGTGTCGAACAGAGCCAGGGCTGAAAGCAATCACCATGCTGCTGGTGACTGCACCAGTTATAACCATCAACAACAGTCACCACCGCAGGCTGATGCTGATGAGCATGGTGTGTAAATGCCTGCCAGGGTTGGGACAGGCGAGAGCCAAAAGCTGGGGGTACCTTTGGGGTGCAGGAGCTGTGCTCCACTCCCCGCTGAGGATGGTGAAATGCTGGGGCAGCCGGGACAGGCAAGGAAGAAGGTGTGTGTGTGCAGGCACATCCCATCAGCTCCGGCAGTCCTTACCCTGCCCCGAGGCAGCTGCACGGACACAAAGGATGGGGATGTTGTTTTTCCCAAGCTCTGGGTGCTGCTCCAGGGGGTTGGGAAACAAGCTCCACAAATCCATGAGGAATGGGGAAATGCTGACTTGCTCCGGTCTCTGCAAGCGGCTGGGATTCATCCCTGTCTGCGCTACCAAGACCTCAGTAGAAACAGGCCTGAGCACCCTCTCAGGCTGGGGACAACTGCCTGAGACATATCCAAAGGGGTTTGATGGGTAAAGGGAAAGGCTGGATCCGGCTTTCCAGAAACACCAGGAAGTTGGGCATGGGGGTTCTCTGGGAGGGGTGAATCAGCTGGGCAACGCTTGGGGTGCACTGAGGAGAGCACAAGCATGTGTGAAGCTGGTTTAGCCACCCATTAGCCACAGCATCCAACACTGAACCCCTCCGGTCCCCATCACCCAGCAGGCAGGATGCCCCCCGAGCATCCCCAAGGTGCTGAGCATCACCACCCCTGCCAGGCTGTGGAGCAGGAGGATGGTGTGGGACGCCTTCCCAAGCCAGGCTTTGCCAGGAGGATGTTTGCCCATGGGGGATGGAGCGGGCAGGGCAGCAGGAAGCCCCTGGCCAGCCCAGCCCCAGCTGCCTGGACACAAGCACTGCTTTCCGGTGCCAGGGCGGAAGCACGGATGGAAAACGAAGCAGGTGGGACTGGGGAGGAAACAGATCTTCCGCTCCCGTCCCACAGTGCAGGTCCTTAAGGAAGAAGCAGGGGTGGAACCTGTGACCATGGCAGGCTCCCGCACTGCTGGTTCCTGGTGTTTGTGTCCTTCCGGCTTCCCGCTCCCAGATCCCGCCCTGCAGCAGCTTCCTCTGGGCCATGGCTCGCTTCCTGCCCTCTCCCCAGGTAGTTTCTGCCCCAGCGCCTCTCCCCAGCCCCTCGGGATGCACCAGGGGAGCTGGCTCCCTGTCTGTGGTCCAGGATGGGAGAGCCTCCATCAGGCAAGACCGGGATGGATGCTGAGGCTCTTCCATCGAGAGCTCACTAAAACCATGGGGTCCTGTCCATAGAGGAGAGGCATCCCCCATGCTCATAGCATGGAGAAGATGGGGAGCGCTTCCCCAGCCCAGCCTCAGGGTCTCCTCTGTCGCCATCAGCCTGCTCCTGGGACCTCTCCCATCCTCCATCACACCCCAGGATGCTCAAAAGAGCGGGACTCAGCCCCCCCTCGCCCAAGCATTCCTTACAGTTGGCCAAAGCAGGGTGGGCTCTTACCGCTTCTCTGCCTGCTCCCTGTGTCCTTGGTGTCCTCTGGGAAGGGGGGATCCAGCTCCTCATCTGGGAAGAGAAGCAGCGGAGTTGCCACGGGAAGGGCTGGGAGCGTTACTGCTCCCCCAAAGCCCCCCGCAGGCAGAGGGCTGCGAGAGCACCCGACTGCCACAGTAATAAATCCCGACTTAATTGTGGCGAGTGGGAAGGGAGGAAGTCGCAGATCGTATTTTAAAGCGCGTTGCATAAACCCATGAGTTGTTGTTAACACGGGGAGAAACAAATCACTTCTTAGAGCCTCATAAATTGGGGCTGCACTTTGCCGAGTGCTCCTGGAGGAAGAGCCGCTTCCTGCACAGAGCACACAAGGGGGAATGCCGGGATGGAGATGGGAGGAAGGAGCAGGGACAGGAGCAGAAGGGTGGCATGGAAGGGAATCATAAGAAAGAATACCATGGCAGAGGTTAAGGAGTGAGGGGCTGGAAGCCATGGGGAAGCGTTGAGAAAACAGCCATAGACTGATGGGAGTGAGGATCTCCACACAGATGGCCTGAAATAAGAGCTCAAATCCATCTACATTTGATGTATTTTATACATGTACTTATATAAAGTTTATTGATATCAATGTTCTATCTCTAAAATAGAACCAAACCCATCTGCACCTCCTGCACTGCTGCTGCCTCCTTAGGGAGCATGAGGCAGCCCCGGCCCAGCTCTTCCAGTGCGGAAGGGATGCATCCCTATTGCATCCCAGGGGATGTGGCTTTGCTGTCCCCTTTAGACAGAGCCAACAGACACCAAGCCTGGGCCAGTGAAGTGCTGGGGCTGCTCCAGACGGAGCTGATCAATGCAAACCAGGTCAGAGCTCCGCTGCCCGTGACAAATTGCATCCCATGTTGGAGGGTTGCTGCTGCTGCTCCCCACATTAGATGGGAAACGGCCCCCAAAAATCTTTCCTAAATAAATCAGACTTTATTGTGGAAGTCGGCCCCCGACGAGGCAGGATCCCATTAGCATTGATCCCAAAATGAATTATGGAAAGTGGCTTTTGCCTGCTCTTTGCATGTGTAAAAGAGAAGGGAAATGTATCCAGAGCAGTGCTTCCTCCCCATCATTCCCACACACACACCCCCAAACCCTCGCATCTGGATTCCTTTATCCTTCAACTATGGCACCGAATCCCCGTATCCCATCTCCTGAGGTGAAGGGCCATCAAACCAGCTCCTGCATGCCATGAAACCCCCAAAGCCATCCTCCAAAGCTGGGCACCAACATTCCCCCACCTGCGCCCAGGGGCTCCCATATCCATGCTGCGCACATCCTGCATCCTGCAGGCACTGCTTCCATCCCAGAGCCAGGCTGTCCTCAGGAAACCTCTTCCCAGATCCCTTCTCACACGCAAACACAAGCTCCTTAGGAAGCATCAGACGGGGCTGGTGCAGGAAAACACGTGCCGTGGAGGAAATGATGCCTCTGGGTCTCCAAGCAGAGCAAAGCTGCTCCATGGTTTGGAAAAGGCGCTCTCCTCTGTGCCTCAGTTTCCCTCTGCCCTGCTCACCTCTCACTCTGTGCCTTTGGCAAAGGTGCAGGAAGGTGCAGTCCTTGCAGATGGGACTCAGCTTCCCATGGGAAGCAGCTCCCCATCACACCCTGGCCCCACAGCCTGTGCCAGCCAGGTGCTTTTCCAAGTCTGGAAGCGATGCTCTGCCTCCCCAGGGGCGTCCGATCCCATCCAATATCCCGGTTTTAGAGTGATGGATCAGAGGGAAATGCTGACAAACGCATCCCCCAGGGGCTGCGTCCTTCCCCTGCTGCCACATCCTGTCACAACCTCACCCTGGGGAAAACACCCTTACATCCCTACGGGCATCCTGAGTGGTCCAGGGCAGCCCCCAGCCCCAGGCATGGCCGTGCCCCCCCCTGCTGCGCTGGAGCAGCCTGGGCGTTGGGGCAGATTCTCAGAGGAGCTGTGTTTTAATGTAGCAATTTGATTCAATTTTCCACTCTATAAAATTACCCATCACTGCTCGTTGCTTCCTAACAGACACCTTCACTCTTAATTTAACAATCCCATCGAATTCTGCCAGGGAAATTGGAAAAATTTATCACCTGTGAAATTTTATTTTTCCTTGGTTGTATCTGTTTTTGTAAAACTTCATTAACGACGATGACTTGCTGAGGAAATTATCTCTTCATCCCCCCCCCCCCCCCCCCCTTCCTCCCTTCTCCTTCCTTTTCCCTCTGTTTTCACTCGGGACACAAGGGAGGCAGCCGGGCCTGGAGGAGATCCCAGCTTGGCTGAGGATGTTCCTTGCTCTTATCAAGGGGGTGAAGGACCACAGGGATGAGCTCGGGGCTCATGATCTCTGCCACCTGCCCCTGTGCCCTGCAACTGGTTTCTCACCACTTGCACCCTCGACATCAGTGTGCCACCACCACCGATATCCAAGCTGCAGGAACTGGGGTCTGGGGGGGATAAGGAGCTTGCTCCTTCATGGCAGCAAATGCCCCCAGAATGGGTTGAAGGGACCTAAAAGCTCCTCCAGCTCCAACCCCCGCCACGGGCAGGGACACCTTCCACTACAGCAGCTTGCTCCAAGCCCCTGTGTCCATCCCGGCCTTGAACACTGCCAGGGATGGGGCATCGGAGCACTGACATGTGCATGAGAACAGGAGAGCAATATCCCCAGGGATCAAGGGTGAACCTGACTGGCAGGGTCGGCATCCTCACACTTTGCATCCTGAAGGGAGGGCAATGATGGGGTCTGTCCTTAAATCAACACTGTGCAAGCTCCCAGTAGATGTTACAGCTGCTCTAATCAGCGCTGGTGGCCTCGAGGCAGTGAGGAGCTGGACACAGCTGCCAAAGCAGGCAGGGATGCTGAATACCCTCAGCCTGACCAACCACCAGCACCTCTCACCCAGCAGCCTGGAGACCCCTGTGGAGGCTCCCCCTGAGCTCAGGGACCACTGTGGGTGCACCCAAGGGAAGAGAAAGCTGCTGCCCAAAGAGCTGAGGATGTGAACAGAGGAAGGGGAGCTCAGGAAGCAAAGAGGAGAGATGGAGAGAGGCTGAACACAGCCACCAAAGGCCTCTGCTTTCAGGGATGAAGAGGCACAACAGCACATGGGTCTGAATAAGGCTCAGGTGAGCCGCTGGCCAAGCCCCAGGGCACATCACACCATGGGTTCCGCTGTAACAAGAGCTACTGCAGAGGGTGTCACCCTTGCAGGCTCTTTGCTTCTGTGCCAGGCGGATTGCTCCTGGCTCCTTTAACCGGGAGCTGCTGCCCTGCTACCTCCAGACCTCGGGCACTGTTAGCGAACAAGCACTGGTCTTTAATGCAGTTATTTGATCATCTCCTGGAGGGCCACTAATTGTGTTACAGCCCTGACTGCGTGCCCAGGAGGGAGCATTTTCATCATCTCCAGTCTGATTTTCCAGGTAACACAGCCCAGAGATTCCACTTGCACCAAACTTAATATCAGTGGAGCTGAACGGAGCCTCTAAAAGCTGCCTCACCTGAATTCAACATCCCTCCACCTCAGCACAACACAAAGGGTTTGCTCTTGTGGTCCATCACCCAGTCCAGAAAAAGAAATGGGGTCAAATCCTTGAGATATGGGTCCATTTAACTCATTCCCATCGATGCGCTGTGTAGCCAAGGGTGTTTGCAGGGCTGAGGCTAGGGGATGGCTCAGGATTTGGTTGCTTACCTGGCATAACCTCATAGATGTCATCCTCTTCCATCTCAACATTTGGCCCATCTTGATTCAGAGTACTATCATGGGATATCATGGTCACAGACTCAGAACTGTCCACGTCGTTGTAGAGCTCTTCTTCATCCTCTTCATCACATGGGATAGTGAGGGAGCTCAGGTCTGGCAGGAGAGACCACACAACCCTGGCCTCTAAAACCAGCCAGAAGCTCTCAGGTGAAACCAGATGTGGGCTCCGGAGAAGTGGCTCCACTTCTGTGTAACACCTACTCGAAGGAGCAAAGCCCCAGGACCTCTCTGGTTAAGAGGGGATGCAGAACCCCAGCAAAGTCCAAGCCCACACATTACTGCAGGGAGCAGCCCAAATCAGGTGGGACGATGCTGCCAGGGCCACCAAACTCACCCTTCAGGAGGAACTGGATCTGATCCACCCATTTTTCAGCCTCTGCTGGGCTTGGGGCTGTGAACTGGAAGAGGTTCACCTGTTACTGTGCTGGTTCTTGGGTGTAGGGAGAAGAAAGAAAGGGATTGGGGATGGAGATCCTGGCTCTGCCATTTTCTCCCCTGTGACTTTAGGAAAACCATTTCACTTCTTATCTCCCTATTCCAAAAAGGGAACCAGAAGCGGAACGAAGCCAGACTATCCCAGAGGAAAGCTGTCAAGCCTAATTCATTAGAACAACTCAGATGAAAACCACAATCCCCACTGAATACACTCCACTGCCTTTGAACCACGTCACAAGCTCAGGAAGCTTCTCCTGCCGATGCTGTGCATTGGGCTGGGTTTCTCATTGCTGCAGGTTTTAGGTCCCCCCAGGATGCTCAACATAACTAAGGTTTAAATTTAACCTGGCTCGGAAGGGTTTATTTAAAACTGGGCCTTCCAAACCCAATCCTCTACTGCTTCTACCCCATGTTCTTGCTTAAACCCTGCACTCCACAAGTGCAAACAGAGCCCAGGATCACTCTTGTGCCAAGGGAAGGCCCATGCTGACATCCCCCATCAAGAAGCAGCATCAGCACCTTCTGCTTGGTTTGTTGGAGCTTCCCAACCTCCCTGAGCCTTCAGGTCCAGCCTGCACCTTTGCCCCCCAGCCTGGACCACATGCTTTGGTGCCTGGTGGTCAACCAGCACACAAGAGCCATTTGGGCCCCCAGTTCCTACCTCGTAGGTGCGTTTGCCAGAGCAGGTTAACTCAAAACAGCATCTTTTCCGAGAGTCCTTGCGGAGCTGGGGAGCCAGCCGGGCGCTGTAGTGCTCAATGGAGAAGGTGCCTTTAGGTTGTTTGCCTGGAAGAAGAGCAATGTGCTAAATCTGGGGTCAGCATCTCTTTATCCAGCTGGAAGATCTTTTGGGTGCTGCAGATGCCCACACAGAGAAACTGAGGGACACCGTGTGCCAATGGGAAAAACCCTGTCAGTCTAAGCATGTCCCTGGAAATCCAAAGGGAATATTATAGGATCTTCATAAAGACACAGTAGAGAGGATGCCCTTTTAAACCTCAAGAGAAGTGTTGAAGGGGTCAGGAGGCTGCAGGAGATGAGCAGAGACAGCGATAGACTTGGGGCAATGGGATCCCAATGATTACTGTGCTGGTGAGGCATGGACAGGCCTTGGGAAGAAATGGGAAGTGCCCTGTGGGGCTGATGTGAGGCAGGGCAGAGGGAAGGAGCTTCCTGCAGCCATCTGAGGTGCTGTTATTTACTCCAGCTCATTATTCCCTGCTGTATCCGGGTGAGGAAGCAGGAGTCAGGCAGTTGCTATGAACCTGTTTTATCTGCACATCCTTAAAGACTTCCAGGGAGCCCTCCATAAGGATTTCAGCTCACTCATAATGGGTTTGCTTTCCTGTGTTGTCATCTGGGGAGGAGATGACAACTGCTTGTCCCCCTTCAAAGAACCACCCCTGGCTTCAACACCTACATCTGCTCCTTAGCTCATGTCCCTGCACATACCGGGGTGAGAGGAGTTGGGAAGCTTGTTTGGAAATGAAAAGTGCTTGAGATCCCCAAAGGACGTGGACGAAGGACAAAGACCCAGCCCCATCCTTACATTCTGCTGGAGTTCAATCCCATCCCAATCACAGACTGGTCACTGTCAACCACATGTGTTGTTTTGTGAGTTGTTCTCATGGCGTGTTTCTGGATGGGTGGACCAGGGGAAGGCCATATATCTCCTCATGCCAAACTCTGTTGGAGATATTAGCTGTCTGTTTATATGGACCTGATGGAGCATGACTGCAAAATATTTATGTACACTGACATGTGGGTTATATACAGCCACTGAGGGGGTTGAAGCTCAGCTGATGGCTAATGGAAAACTTGGAACATCATTTGATCCACACGCAGCCCTGTTCCTGTGTCCCTCTTCCCTTGTTCCACACCTATAAAGGTGTTTCGGGGTGGGGGGAAGCAAGCTGAGGTCTGCCTTTGTAGGACCTGCCTGTTATGTCTTGATAGGGAATTACAACCTCCTCTCTTGTCAGATGATAACATGACCTTCAGCAAGGGCTCTGCCCTGCTCTTTTCCAGCCCTGTCCATGACTTCATCCACCACCTACAGCCTGGGGATCAGAAGCAGAGACCTCCCCACTTACTTTTCTCATTGGCGTAGTAGCAAAAGGTCCTTCTGTTGAGGACACACCACCGCTTCTGCCACTCGGACCCAAAAAAGCTGTGCTCTGGAAAGACAAGGTCAGAACAGAGTGAAAAGAATCGGTCCCGTTCTTGTTCCAGGGGAATATTTAGGGCAAAAAGGACTTTTTTCCCAATAAAACCCTGCAGATTTCTGGCATAGAATTCAGGCAAGCAAATATACATACAAATGGGATGAACTGGGCTGAACTGAACTGGGCTGAACTGAACTGCACTGCACTGCACTGAACTGGGCTGGCCTGAACTGCACTGAACTGGGCTGGGCTGGGCTGCTGTGACCCTTAGCCCTGCTAACTGTGAGGGAACACAGCTTTGGGTTAAACCTCCCCAACTGAGATTTAAGCACATGTCTTCTACTCTATAATTGGAGCAAGCTGAAACATGCACAGCACCAGTTACAGAGCTCAGCTGACGGCCATGAGGCAAAAAAGGGCTGTTCTTGCCTCATCCCTGCTGTCATACAGTAAATAAATCAAGATAAAATCAGAGTGATGAGGAAATAATTTGTAGCTTTCACAAGAGGCAGTGAAATCAAGATAAAGCTGGGGCTGACTCACAGCCCTTATCTCAACCTGCTAATGTGTGTGATGCTCCCAACCCCCTTGTCTTCACCCGGGCTTTATCCTCATTAGGTGCTGCTCGTTAGAAGGACACATCTTGCCTTAGAGGACTGGGCTGCTGCTTAATTCAATCTGGGGGGTTTAATCTCTGTGCAGTTGGATGAGCTGCAAAGGAGCACAAATAAAGGCTGTGCCCTCCCTGTGTGCATGAGGCCTAAGGAAAGCCTGAAAGATTCAGCATGTGCCTACAGAAAAGGTGTCTTTCCCTGTTAGTTTTCCACCTGAAAGCTTGAATTGTTGGTTACTCTCAGGTGACATCCCCAGACCTTATCCTAGGACACTTGCCGAGCCTCACCTCGGGACTTCTTCTCCAGGTATCCTTGCTTCAAAATGTTCCCTGTGTCTTGGACAGACCTGGGTGCGATCTCCTCCAGTCCTACAGAGAGAAAAGCAAAGCAAAGCCTTGGGATTTGCCCAGATAAAGCTATGGCTGCCCCATCCCTGGCAGTGTTCAAGGCCAGGTTGGACACAGGGGCTTGGAGCACCCTGCTCTATGGAAGGTGTCCCTGCCCGTGGCAGGGGCTGGAACTGGAGCTTTAAGGTCCCTTCCAACACAAACCATCTGGGGATTTCCCATTCCCACAACCCATCAGCACAATGTTTTCATTCAGACCAAACGAGGATGCTCAAAAGGACCCCAATTCCCTCTCTGGGTCCAGCCTGGCCAGATCAGAAGAGTTTTCCCAATGGCAGAAGATGCAGAACAACATCCTGAGGAGCTCTTGCACCATCTTCAGATGCACCCTCAGAGAGGGGACCCTGTGCATCCCCTGTGCTGCCGCCTCCTCAGCATCCCATAGCACAGACGTGCTCAGGCTTTGCTCTAAGGGACGCTGAGCATCTGACTTGCAAACGAGGCACAGTTTCGAGCCCTGAACCTCTTTTGCTAATGCAAATCTAAATGTCATTTGATGGGACATTTATAATTATGAAAATGGGCCGGTGGTGCGGGTGCCCAGGGAGAGCCGGCGAGAAGGAATATGACATTAATGTGCCCAACGCCAGCTCCCTGATCCCGCTGGCAGGAGCATAAAAAATGCTTGAGTGAAACTTTGATGTCAACGTTAAGAAGCCAGAGCCCAGCGGGGGGGACAGAGGCAGCCCCGGCGAGATCCCATCAGCGCTCGCGCTCCGATTGAATTACCCAGGGGGGAAGGCAGGAGCTGCAAGCGCTGCTCTGCTTATTTAATTTCATTGACTTTCAGTACATTATCAGCATGGGGCTTCCCTCGGCCCCCGCTCTCCCATGCAAACTGGCTGTGGAAATAGCCAGCCTGCAGGATGCTGCTGCTGCCGCTCGAGCCAAGGCAGGGATGCTCCTGGCCATCCGGGTCCTCCTTGGGATGTGCTTTCGGCTCCTGCTGCGTTGACAAGGGAGATGTGGGGAGCCCAAGGACCTTTCAGACACCACAAACAGCACAGATGCGATGGGAGCCACCAACAACCCCTGCCATACCCGACCTTCTGTCTTTTATCCATCATTTCTTGGTGCTTGCCTGTCAGCAGGCAGGACCCCTGGGATTCCCTACTGCATTCCCAGATGTGCTTTGCCCCATTGGAGATCAATTTTCCACATAAGCAGGTCCCATGTTTCAGGTTATCTGTGGCTCTGGGTCCCAGGATGCCCTGGTTCCCCTGTGGCACCTGAAACACCATCAGGAGCCCAAATCTCTCCTGCTCTGCAAGGGACACTGTGCCTCAGTTTCCCATCAGGAAAAGCACAAGGAAAGGAAACTCCCTTCCTAAACACTCTGAGGTTGCTCAAACAAACCAAATACAATTAAGGAAGGGTTGTGAGGGCTAATTTGATTGCACAGGGCTCTGGAAACGTTAAGTCTTACAGCCTGTGACACGAAGATGGCAGCTGTAACCTGTGTGTTACACACAGCATGCCTAATGCAGCCCTGCTAATGCGGAGCTGAGATGAAATCGGTGCGAGGTGGGTGAGTGCGGGGGGAGCCAGCCCCAGAAAGCTCTCTGGTTTCTAAGCCAGAGGGTTCTGCCCCAGGACCACACAGCTGGCAGGTAAAGCACAGCTCACCACATCTTCCATGAGGCCGAGTGATGGAAAAGCCAGGCTGTTGCCTGGTCATCTGTTCCAACCACTAATGGCCATTCACCACGTATGAAAACAGGGAAAGAAAAGGCCTTACATTTGTCTGAGAGAGGCACATCTGTGCTGTCCCAGACACGTGGCCCATCTCTGGTCACTCGCGGGGCTGTGGCTGTGTTTGAATAGGGTCTCAGTGGTCCCTTCCACCCTGGAATCTCCCCCTGCGTGCCAGGTACTCCATGGCTGAGCCCAGTGAGCCCCAGTCACCTCCCAGTGCCAGCAGCATCTCCAGCAGAGGAGCTGCACACTGAAGGCACTGGAAATTGCTCTATGCCATCATCCTGGAGACCACTTTTCTGCAGAGGATAGACCCACACTCACAGAAGCAGGAGCAGACACCAGCTCTTTCCCCTCTTTATTGTGCGTCAACGCAATTCACATCCCCCGGGTGCTGCTGAAGGATGCTCTCATCACCCCTGCATCAGGCTGAACCCAGATGGCTGAACCCAACCGAGCCTGTGCCTTTGCTGATCTTTCCAGCCTGTCCTTGCCATATCCTCAAGGACCTTTGGATTTCAGCTCTCGCCCTTCTGGTCTCTGAGTCATGCACAGCAGCTGCACAGAATGTCACAGGAGCTGCAGCCAAACATGCCCGGGGCCGCATCCGTGCCCACGCTGTCACATCAGCACTGTTCAAAGGGATGGAGCGCGCGGAGGCACGATGCTTACAGCTCATTCCCCATCCTCCAGCTGATTTACCAGGCTCAGATGTGCCAAGGGCAGATTCTGCTCCCGGGGACTTCACAGGGAACACCCAAATACATTTCAAACCAGAGCACAATCGGCTGTAATTTCCCAAAGCCCTCTGTGGTGCCTGCGCTCGTTTTCCATTGAAGCTAATGAGCAGAAAGACAACCAGAAGGAGACAAACAAGCTCCTGCTGCCTTCAAAGCAAGATGGGCTCGGGAAGTGCTGAAAGCCTTTGGAATTCCCACCCACCATCCAGGTCTGCCACGGCAAACGGGTCCAGGATATGGGTGCCAAGTGGCATGTGTGGGTCTATTCAATCCCACGGAAAACCAAGGATCTGGTTTCAAGCTATGCTCCTTTTGGTCTCTGATGAGAGAATAATGCTTCCTGTATTTAAACCATGACCTTCTTGCAGGATCAAGAGGGTCTTGAAAGCATCTCTGCTTTCTCACATCACGATCTATGCAGGGTACAGATACCTCTTCCTTGGTACTCTTAACCAAAGTTACCAGCCAGATCTACTGATGGTCCAGTTCCCATAGGAGGATGGCAGTGAGCTTGGCTCCTTGGTTCCATGCTCTGGATGATGGAGGGTGGATGCATCAGCAGAGCCGGGAAGGACCTTTCCAGAGCCATGCAGATGCTGCAGCCCAGCAAAGCAGCCAGCAACAGGCATGGGTTAATCATAGAATCATGGAATGGTTTGGGTTGAAGGGACCTTAAAGCTCATCCAGCTCCAACCCCCTGCCACGGGCAGGGACAACTTCCACTGGAGCAGCTTGCTCCAAGCCTGTGTCCAACCTGGCCTTGAACACTGCCATGAATGAGGAAGCCACAAGGAAAATGTCCCAACCAAAGAGAGTAAGAGGAGAAAGGCCATGGTGGGAAGTGAGCCACCATCCACCAGTGTGGTCCCCCTGGTCCCTGCCTCCTCATCCCGCAGCTCCAAGTGGCAGCTCCTTAGTGGCTCCCAGCCTCTCAGTGCCCCTTGGACACATTTGCCTCTGTGCTTTGGGAGCATTGCTGAACCTTTCAGTGCCTTGGAAGTGGCTGGGGATCATTTATAACGATGGGAACAAAATGAGCAACTATTTCAAAGAGAATGGAGAACTAAACAATTGTCCTCATGGATCACATGGAATAGATCTTGTGCCAGGCTAATTTTATTGCACTTTTTGAGCAGAAAAATAAGAAAGTAGATGAAGAAAAGGCAAGGCATGGCAGGGAAGATTTATTCAGGCTTCAAACTGACTTCTCAGAAGAGGCCAGTAAGCAAAATCCAGAGTGTAGGCATCCACCCCAAGATAACTACCAGGATTGAAAGCTGGTCAGCAAGCTGGAGGCAGTTAAAAATCGATGGCCACAAATCATCGAGAGCGAATTATCAACTGAAATATCCCTGTGTCCAGCTTTGGGATCAGTTATCCACAGGCTCTGGAGCCTTCAGACGCTCCAAGGCATCCCAAGCCAAAGAGCCCACCCCAAAACTGCCGCTAAACCCAGAGCGCCCTTTGGGACGGGCAGGGAACTGCTAAATGCTCCCTTGTAGCAGCCAGCACAGACCAGTACTGAAGGTAGGAACCAAGATTAACTGGTCCTGGAGAAGGATGGGGGCTCCTGACAAGTGCTGACAGTCCGAAGCAAACACAAACCCCGTGGAAGTCGCTCAAGGAAACCACAATTCTCACCTGGGGTTGTATGGGGCTGAATTAACTTTGTTGCCCCTAAATCCTTGGTGGACCACAACTAACGACCAGACACAAACGAGAAGGGGAAGGTACAGACGGACCTTTGTTAGGAGCCGAGTCAGTGTTGGATTTACTGTTGTTTTCTCAGAGGAGTCCATGACTGTGGGTTTTATGACTGATAAGCAAACAAGAGAAGAGACAGTCAATGGCCAACAGTTGGGCTGGGATTTAGCCTGAGAGAGTGGAAAAAAGCCTCCAACTTTGCTTGGTGCTTTATTTTCTTATTCTGTCTGGAAAATTTAACAGCAAGTTTGAAGCTGAACCAACTTTGCCAAAGGGAAATACAAGAGAGAGAAAAGAAAAGGAGAATTCAAAGAGGAGGCAGAGCCCTTGGCCCAAAAGTTTCCTTCCAAATGGCTAAGTCTATAATTGCAAAATAAAACCCACTAAATCTCAATATCTATTTGCACAGCTCATTAGCCAAGGGCTCACACTCAGCAAAGTGGGAGGGAGGAAAGCAAAACCCTTCAGCACCAAGTGGATTTGGGGAGTTGCTATGGAAACCAAGCCCCTTGCAGCCGCATCCAGAAAATCCCGGCTCGGATGGGTCTGGGTCCACTGCAGCCTTCCCAAGGAGGCAATTTTTTAAAGCCCTCTAAAAGAAACAATAATGTATGAAATATATAAATACATAATCGGTGTAACTCATTCCCCTGTTCTTCCTCTCCCCCAAACATAACATTATGTCAGCCATTCGACCTGCTGCGCTACCGGGACAGCATGATTTACAACGCGAAAAGGGAAAACCTAAATCATCACGTAATGAAAACATTAAAGTTAATGCATCACAAGTGAGGAATTTATTACCATTAACTCCAATAAACAGTTATAAACCACCCGTCCTTTCCTGTCCACGCGCAGGGACACGGGCGCGGGGACTTCATTAAGCTTCAACTTTCTTTTCTTCTTCACTAGACCGTTCATGTGTGCTCCAAGCGGCCACCATTTATTGTTAACTGGACTGGCTCATTTTCCGGGCCCTGGTGAAGGTTTGAAGGCCTCATCCATTTCCTTCCACGGGTGGCTCGGCGCAGACAGATGGAAGAGGCAAGTTCACGAGACGTGCAGCTCGATGGGTTTATTTAAACGCTGCTGAAATATATGCTTTGACAAAAGCCAACCCTCGCCCCGGCCCTCGGTGTTGTTACTCAAAGAGGCTGATGGATAAGTAATAACATATGGGCACGCTGGGCGGTTACACCGGACACCAGCGTCCCTCAGGGTGCACTTGGCCAAATATTTGCTTCTCGCTGATGTTCCACCACCTTGGAAACCTAAGCCTGACATGTGAAGCCGCATTAAACCCCCCCGGCACAGCGGAGGACGGCGGCGCTGGCTGGTCCCTGCATGGAACCGTCTCTCCCCATCCCCTTTGGTCCTGTAGCTGGTTTCAGGAAAGGTTCCAGGGGGGATTTTGGGGATGGGAGCCATAGGGATGCAATAAGAGCTACCATCATCCAGTTATTAACTATTCCTTCAGTCCTGAGGTGTTTAGATGAAAATATCCCTGGCTTCAACGGGAGCTGCAGATCTGAACCATTAACTGTGCTGATGGGTTTGTTATTGCCAGGCTGCCAACAAGGACCTGAACAAAGATGTGCTGCTCCCACAGTGCCCAAACACATCCTGCTCCCCCATGTGCCAGCGCCTCAGCATCCCCATAGGGAACAACTTCTTCCCAAGATCTCATCTCAGTCTCCCCTCTGGCAGGTTAAAGCCATTCCCCTGTCCTGTGCCTACAGGCCCTTGTCCAAACCCTTCTCCAGGTTTCCTGCAGCCCCTTTAGGCACTGGAGCTGCTCTAAGGTCTCCCCTTAAGGAGCCTTCTCTTCTCCAGGCTGACCCAGCCCACAGCATCTTCTCATCTTTCATGCCAGGAACAAGTGATGAGGATGAAGGCAACCAGAGAAACAGCCGGAGATGGGAACACCACAAAGGGACCCCAGAAGCAAACAAACTCTCGGAGCCCAGAGCAGCATCTCAGGCTGCTGGGATTGTGGTTGGGCTGTGAGGGGAACATTGCCTTTGAGAGGCCAAACCACATCACATTTCAGCATCCGGCATCATGACATTATCCCCCTGAGCGGCTCGACCTGAGCCCCCCCTGCAGCCACAAACCAGTGCAAGAGAATTCCTCATGGGAAGATGTGATTTTAGTCTCCAGAGTCTCAGCGGAGCTGCGGAAAGACCAGGCACCTGTTGGCTAAAGCCCATCTTACAGCTTAGACCCTTTATTCCTATCAAAATGCTGTAACACAAAATCGTCAGCCTTGACACAAACGATTCCTATAGATCACTGCGGAAAATCGAGAGGATTTAAGGAGAGAGGAGGGTTAGGAAAAAGTAAAACAAACGACGTGCCATTTTTCAAGCAGAAACAATGGCAATATGAAGATATATAGGTGTCAGCCATTCTGTAGGAGGCAGGAGGCTGTGCTCTTTTACCTCTTCCAGTGTCACTCTCATGACCTCTACCATTTGAAATGCTTTGATTCCACCTTGCCCAAGGGATCTCTGAGCGCCGGGGAAGAGATGAGGAATGCCCGTGCCTGACCTCACCTCCACACTGTCTAACGGCTGACGGCATAAATCAGTTCTTTCCCTCCGCAGACCCAAGTGTCAAGAACCCATGTGAGAAGGCTGCAAATATTAAATGATTTCCCTGAGGGTTTTCATTGTTACTCGGTTTCTCTCCTGTAACTGTAGAGCCGTTTCACACGAAGAACAACCTTCCCTTGAGACCTCCATTTGTGTACGGAATGAACAGGAGGAGGTGGGGAGGAGGGATGCTGGCAGTCAGCATCCACCTGGGAGGGGAGCAGGAGAGGCACAACCAAACCCACAGCCCAAAACGTGCTGTGCTCGTCCTTCCTGGCCTCGTGCACGCCAAAACTGGTGCAAGACCGGTGAAGGGGTATGAAGAAGAGGTCAGGGAGGTGGCACATGGAAGGGGAAAGACAAACAGGAGCCGTTCCATTGCTGGTGACAAGGTGAGTGAGCAAATCCCAGGGAAGGGATAAAACCAGCCAAGGGGTCTCTGTGTACCACAGTGTGGCACTGCCTTGGGATAAAAGGATCACAAAGCTCATGGAGGGCGCTGGAAGCTGCCACCATCCCCAATGCTGGGGATGCATTTGCACAGTGAGCTGCTCCCCCCACCCCAGCCTTCCCCTATGGGGTTTTTCTGTTTCTCTAACCCTGACACTAACATGCTGCCACATTCTCCTCAGTTAGTGAATACTGGCTCAGGCAGAGCCATTTTGCTGCCTTCTCTTGGATTTGGAGCATTCATTGCCCGATGTGGGCATCTTTCAGGTACCACCCCTATAAGAAACCCCTTCCTGGCCAATCCCTCCATCCTCAATACTGGAAATGGCAGAGAGAGGTTTCGAGAGAGACCTGGGGTAAGAACACTGCAGGCAACAGGCTCTGGAGGCAGCAGCAGGGATGATGCCAATACAGGTGTGGGTCTGCACCCCAGCAGCAGCACAGCTTCATCTCCCTCCTGAGCCTACAATGGGTGCTCTTTCTGACCCTGCCCCCCAGGAACAGGGTGGCAGAAGCTGAGCTGAGAGCCCCATTGTCTGGTTTCAGTCTGGCTTTCACACCCACAGCAGGTTAAGACACTAAGGGGAAGTATAGGGGCACCAAATCAGCTCATTTTAGGCGTATTTAACCAAGCTCTTGGCAGCACTCCTCTAGAAAGCAGGCAGCCCACCTTGACCTGCTGATGCTGAGAGCATCATTAGCTGCTGTCTGCACAGACTGCCCAAGCCTAAACCCCCCCCCCCCCGAAGTGCCAAATGGGATCATTATTCCATCCTTCAAACCCAGCATCACTCTTTAAAACCCAGTTCTGCAGGTAATTAGAACTAACTGCCCTGTGCAATGTGGCCGCTGCTTTGTCTCAAAAGCCAGTCAAGGCACCTTGGTGGTCGCTTCCTTGGCACAATGTCTCCAGCATCCTCGCCACAGCATTGGACCACAGCAGTGATGTCCCACGGGCACAGACCTCCCCACTGTTTGCTAAAGGGAATAATGGCTGTGAGTCAGGACTGCACCCCAATAAGCCAAAAGCAACCCAAATTCCCCAGCTCCTGGTGTGGTTTCAAGGTCCAGGTTTGATGCTGGAAGCCACTGTTTTATCAGTGTGACTCCTGCCATGATAAGCAAGGTCCTTGGCAGGGCTGGAGGCAGCGAGTGGGAGGAAGCCACTCTTCCCGGATGGATTCAACTCTTCCATTTCAAACAAGCAGCCTGCTTCTCCCGCTTCCCTTTCATCTGAGCTCCAGTCTCTTTCTTTCCCTTGCTTCCTACTTCTGAGTAATTGTTAGGAAAGTAAAATCAACAGGTCGTAAAATGATAAAAGCAGGTTCTATGGTAAATCCTCCCCTTGGGCTCACTTCTCCTCTCGCTTTACACTGATAAAATGCCCCTGCCTTCCCTGGAGCCCTCTTGATTTACATCACATACCTTGGATTACGAAAGTAACGTTGATTTCCTGATATCAACACAACATGAATCTAGACACACCCAGCCTGGCTCTGCCAGTCCAATAAATCAGGAGCAGAGCCAGGAATAGCTTATATACGAGTAATAGAGCTTCAACTACACCATACTGATACGGCGAGAGCAATCCAACCTCCTTAATGTAGATAGTTATATCCAAATAAAGGTGCTTTATGTCAGTATAAATTATTCTCTTCCCATTTAGGGATGCCTTTGTACAAAATGAATGTGTGAGAGCAACTGCCAATCTGGATACAGATAGATTGTTTAGAAGCAAGAACAAAACCACCAGCAAACCCTCACTGAAACACAAGCTGGAATTGGATGGCTCCTTTTCCTGGACCTGATGCTGTGGGGTTGCCCCAGCCCTCGGGACACAGTGCTGTCCCATTCCATCTCCCTTCCACGCCAATCCCGTGGGAACCTGCAGAAAGGAGCAGGATTGTGGTGTCCCCCCTCCAAACCTGTTGCCTTTTCTCCTGCATCACCCCCACCTCAGGACCCCCTTGCAAGAAGGCACCAAGCGCTTTGCAACCCAGAGGAGATGGGGATGGGGATGCCTTTGGGAGCCACCACCAGACAGGAAAGATGATCTCCAGAGCTGCCAAATGGATTTGGGACCATCCTTAACCTCAGGATTATCTCTGCACACATTTGGCTGGGCTGAGGCAATCAATACTGACAGGAGCCCTTGCACCAGGCTTTTGTTCGGTCCTAAGTGCCTTACATTGGTTTTTAGTAACCCGTTTGTCCACAGCCACAATCAAACACGTGTGTAGATGAGGAGTGGGACCAGGAACAGGGGCATGATGCAGGACAGAAGGTAGTTAAGAGTGGGAGGCTGATGTGACCGCGTTCCCTCTGCAGCATCCCAGGACCTGGGGCTGGGACCGCCAGGACTGAGGAACCCATCCCTTAGGAATTGCTCTTGGACCAAATGCTCTGGATTTTTGTCTGAGGGTTTGGGTTTTTTATGGGATGCACACCCTGCAAGATGGAAAAAGCTTGAGACATTTCCAAGTGCCTCCCTGTGCCAGCCTTTGGGAGCAGGGCAGTATTCCCACCCCTAAGCCAGCAGCCCAGCCCAGAATCCATCTGCAGACCTCTTGGTTAATCCTCTTGGCTCTCTTTTGCAATCGAGGGGAGAAATAGGCACTTTCTCCCCATTGTGTACAGAGAGAGCCTGGGGGGTGTAGCCAGAGGCAGGTGATGGAATAATTCCTGCCCCTAAATCCCTGTTGGCCATTCCCAAGACTTAACTTCACTGTTCCTGGCACAACTCCGTGAGGAGATGGAATAAGGGTGCGGGGAGCGGCTGGAGCTCATTATAGGATCCTGCTTTGTGCTGGTCTGGGACAAAGATGTTTCCTTTTCAATCCTGGATCTCCCGCGGGCAGGAGCCCAAGTGATGAAAGGAGCTTTCTGGGTGGCGTGGTCCCAGCAGAGCTGCAGGAACCAGAGCCCAGGGTGGCTTCGTTTAACTCCAAGTGATGATTTAAAGCACGGAGCGAGGCGCTGTGATTGAAATCATCCATTCGGATGCTGTTTGGCTTTTGTCCTTTTGCTTCACTTTCTTCAGGAAAGCTGGGAACCACTCAAACATGTTGATAAAGTTCAGCTTTATGGTAAATGGGACGTTTCCCTTGGCCAAGCAGCAGCGTGCACTGTGTCTATGCAAAAATATTTTGGTCATTATGGAGCTTAACAAACATTTATTTGGGTACTTAAATGGTGGATTACGTTCTGAGATGGTGAAAGATGCTGGGTTTAGGGAGTGATTATTAACTTTCAGTCACAGCTCATGTTAAGCACTCTCCGGTCTGAGAGTGAAGAGCAAATGGAAAGATACAAAAAGCAATGTTCTGAATTTTATTGGGAAAATAAATTCACTTTTAACTTGATGGATATATGGGGGGGGGAGGGGAAATGCAAATCCTATCAGATTTCAAGCTGATTTATTTAAGCAAGGAAGTCTTATCAGTAGCGATGGGATGGGGTTTAAGGTTCCTTGTTAGCACATCCTTCCTGTTGGCAGATCTCATCCTCCCAAAGCTTGTCTCCTCATCTACAACACAGAGGTTGCCTTTCTCAGCCTGTGTGAGGATGTGATCTGAGCTGCTGCTCATAGGAAATGAGAGAAAAGATTCCCCCCTGAGCTTCAGTGTTCAGTCTGCTTTAGGACCTTTCAGAGCTCCCGGTACTAATGGGGCTCTCCAGTGCCTTGCTTAAGACTTAGGCAAGCAACAAGCTTCAGGGGGGTTATTTTTGAGCCTTATTAATTCTTTTAAAGCTTCACTTTTGAAGGAAATAGCTTTGGCTTTCAAACCCCCACCGGGCTGAGCTGCTGGGTGAGCCAGAGACCCCCAAACCGCACAATGGGGTGCAAAGATGGAGCATCACCTCCCTTCACCTTCCCCAAGCTGAGGAGCAAAGAGGTGGGTTTATTGTAGTGAGCGTAACCCGGGAATTCACACTTCGTTTTTCCCAAGCCAGCAATGTTATTCCAGCAAGTTCCACATCCCGAATGCTGTGCTTTAACCCCCCTTTTGCACTGCCTGCTCCCCAACTCCTTCCGGGCTCTGGCACCCCGAGGCGAGGCTGACACAAGGAAATCTGGTGTCTGTGAGCCCTTCCAGGCATGGAGCCATGCGGGAAGCACCCCCATGAGCCTTGGCTGGCTCTGGGAGAGGAAGAGCGGCTCTGCCTGTGCTGCCATGGGAGGAGGATGCTCAAGGCTCCGGTGTTGGGTGATACGGGGCAATTAGATTCAAGTATCTTCCATTAGTGAAGAGTGCGAGCTTGCTAAGTGTGGTATCTGTTAGCCCAGAGTCATAACAAACCCACAGACAAATGAAGTGCCAGTTATCCCCTTCAAAGGGAAAAACTGGGAAAAAAGAGCAAGCTGCTTCCTCTTGGAGAGGCTCTGGGCTCTGGAATTCCCTGCTGAAATCCAAGCATCAGCCTGGTCCATCCCTGCAAACCGATTGTCTGGAAAAGTGGCATATTTAATCAAAAATGAAGGCTGTGTGTTAAAGGGACACAGCTGGGAAATTCCAATGGGAATCACCATGGGAAGGGCAGGGGTGCTTGCAGCTATGGGAATGGGGCATCGGCATCCTGGGGACAAGGGGATGCAGCAGCATCCATCTCAGTTTAAACAACTTTCTGCAGGACAGGAAGGGAAATCACTGCCCAAGGGAGCTGTGCCATGCAGAGCTCATCAGGCCACGCTGCCCCTCATCCCTGAACTCATTTGACTCAAACTCATCCACTGCTTTGCTCGGACTGGTCCAGCATCCAGGCAGAGGCACAAGGGCTGGGAGCCCGCAGGGAGCAGTGGGAGCATTGGCACTGCACAGCATCCCGTCACAGGGCTGGGCCAAGAGCAGAAGCTGGAGCCAGCCTTGACCTTCACTTATGTTCCAACCCAGAGCCCTTGCCATTGCAAAGCCATCCCAGGAGGCACAACCCCGCAGCAGGGATGTGCTGGGCAACGCGAGTCTGCAGGGCAAGAGGGATGCTGGAGGCTCCAAACCTGGGGCCCTTCTGTGCAATGGGGTAAAACAGGGAGGAAATGGAGCGTTTCTTGTACTTTGCTTCAGTGATGGTTGCATGGAGTGAGAGGGAACCCCAGAGCTCTGCGCCGAGCTGGTGATGTGCCCTCCTTACATCCCCAACCATGCGGCCGCACCACCTCGCTGCCCCCAGCATCCGGGCGGGAAGTGGAGATGAAACTTGGCCACTGCTTTTCCTTGTTCCAGATAAGAAAATCATTTGTCACCGGTGCGCTGGGGGGATGCCGGGGCCGGGAAGGGGGGGGGGGGGTTGGTTATCAGGGAAGTGTCACTCTGTCCACACGACCTGGAGAACAAATGTGTGTTTTATCATGGGCCCCACCAAACCCGCCCCACACCTGCAGCAGGCGTGTGCCCCGCTGCCGCGGAGGGAGAAAGTCACCGTGATGGATTTGCCCATCTTAATGAATGTAAACAAACAAGAGAGGAACATCAAATAATGCCCTTGACAGGCTGCAAACGGAGCCGGGGCGAGCAGAGAGCCCTTGCGAGGAGGAGCCCTTTTGATGTGCAGGCCACAGGATCAAGGTCTGTAAATAGCAGCAGCTCCGTATCGCGTCTTATCCAAATATTTTCATTTCCCATCACGAGCTGAGAGCCAGGGGTTGATGGGTTTGTACTCTTCAACTTTCAGCTTTCACCCTGCAGCAAGAGGAGGAGGCCAGCGGGGGGTCACCCGCTCCCCATCCGCCTGCGCTCCCTCATTGCCCATGGAACAGAGCCCACTGGTGAGAGGGGGCATCTGGGATACAGCGCTTTCACATCCACCCAGGGGATGCTGAATCCCATCCTCGTCTCCCTCCAGACACGAGCGGAGGAGCAGAGCTGAGGGTTCATGAGCCAAATGTGACTCAATGGAGCCATACGGGGGGGGATGAAGCATCACCTGGTGATGTATAACCAGGACATGGGAAGAAATCCCTTCCCTCCACTTGGCTCTGGGAAGGACCCTGCATCCCAGTGGGGCTCCTGATCAGCCCTCATCCTTGTCACCAAAACGGGGTGCCTGCAAGGATAGGGGACATGTACCAGCTCACCAGGGCAACCCAGGGGAGCAGAGAGAGGGGTTATCTCTGGGTACCAGACAGAGGGGAAGCCCACGTTTAATCCTGAGCAGCAACAACACTAAAATTAGAATGGAAAGGAAGGGAGGGAAGAAAAAAAAGCCAGCTTTCCACCATAAATATCCTGCGAATTCCCATCTTGACACCAGGGTTACATTTCGGGTCTTTAAAAACACATACAACTGAAATCAAGTGCTTCCATCGGCTCCTCTGGCATATTTACGGTCTCCGGGAAGGGCTCCCAGACACAAATCCCACTTTGACTTATAAAGGACCCAGCAAAGGTCAGTGCGGGGCTGGACAGGGGTGAAGCACGACTGTGATGGACGGGAGGGGGGAGCCCAGCCTGGATGCAGGGACGCAGCCCCCCTCCACGGGGAGCGGGTACCCCGGGGATGCTGGTGGGGAGCTTGGGGGGTGTCTCCCGGCATCTGGGGCCACCGGGGCCGGGAAGGGCAGGAGGAGGCGGGGGCGGAGATGCGGGATGAGGGGAAGGATCGTGTCATTCCAGGGCTTTGCCACAAGGAAGCAGCAGAAGCCCAGGATTGAAGGCAGGAGCGGAGAGAACTGTGGTCCACAGCAGCAGCGGTGCTAGCCCCCAGCCCCCCCCGCCCAGCCTGCCCTCCCCAAAGAGGGGCTGTGCTGATCTCGGCACCCAGCACCCTGCGGGCGATGCACCACACAAGGGTTGGGAGATGAGGGGAAGCTGTTCCATCACCCCCCAAAATCATTTCCAGAGACATTGCTCCCAACCCTGGAGCTTTTCAGCCTAAAAAGCCTGGAGAGGAGGGGACCGGTGGGGGCAGAGTCAAAGAGAGACTGAAGAGAGGAGCCTGGAGAAGAGAAGGCTCCTTAAGGGGAGACCTTAGAGCAGCCCCAGTGCCTAAAGGGGCTGCAGGAAACCTGGAGAGGGGCTTTGGACAAGGGATGGAGGGACAGGACAAGGGAATGGCTTTAACTGCCAGAGGGGAGACTGAGATGAGCTCTTGGGCAGAAGCTCTTCCCTGTAAGGGTGCTGAGGCGCTGGCACAGGGTGCCCAGAGGAGCTGTGGCTGCCCCATCCCTGGCAGTGTTCAAGGCCAGGTTGGACCGAGGGGCTTGGAGCAACTGCTCCAGTGGAAGGTATCCCTGCCCCTGGCAGGGGTTGGAACTGGATGGGCTTTAAGGTCCCTTCAACCCAAACCATTCCAGGATTCTATGATAAAACAAACCTGGAGGTAAACTGGACTCTCCCAGCTCCCAGTCTGGTGTCCTGCAGGTTAGACTGGCCAAGTCCCACCTCTGCAGCCTCCCCTGGTCCCATGTCCCTGCAGCCTCATCCCAAGGGAGCACTGTTAATCCCTGGCACATCAGTCACAGCACGCACAGAGCAGCTTTTGGAGCTGCTGTACCTTCATGCCCCATCGTGATGGGGATGCCAAGGCCGGCAGAGAGCTCAGCACCTCCTGCCCTTCCTCTCTCCCGACTCCATCGCTTTTCCTCTGCAGACTGCTCAGAAGTGCTGAATGCAGCACAACTTCACTGGAATTATTTATCCGAAGGTGGGGGATGAGAGAAACACCGTGATTTAAAAAATTAGTGGTAAAAGGAGCTAAAATCAAGTATTGATCGCGGTGGCTGCGTCCCACCCCTGGAAATATAAGGAAGTGACAGGGCTGCATAAAGAATGCCAGCTCCAAAAAAGAAGCTGCTTCTTATTACATCGCAGATACCCACGAAGTGATAAATCCAGGGCTCTATAGATCAGGAGTTTATTATAAAAAGCACCAAATGTGGTTAATCAGATGTGCCCTTGGCTACAAATCCAGGCTGGACCCAGGGGTGCCATTCAGACCTTAACCCAACCTCCAGCACCCCTCTGGGCGAAGGCTCTGATTGGAGATTTGGTATTAACCTGCCCCATGAAAATGGGGTGGAAAAGGCCCATTTCAGTGCCAGTTCTGCCCCTCTTTATTCCTAAGCCTTCCAATTCCTGCCTGGCCGAGAGGAAGCTGAGCTCTGCAATCCCAATTCCCGGCATAGAGACAGCACTGCAGTGTTTAGGCAAAGGTGAGGGAGACGCTGAGCCCCTTGGAACGTCTCTCATCAAATCAAAACCCTGAGCTTAATGGCTTTGGCTACCTCGGAGACCAATAAAAGGCCCAAAGCCGGTTATGAGCCTGTGCTGGGAGGTTGGAGGGAAGCTGGCGGAGCGCTGCCTGATTGGAGACTTATTGGAAAGAAATCAAAAGGTTGCATTAAACCTAACGGAAGGTCAGAGCGCGCGCGGCGCTCATGGAAGGTGACTGCCCTCATTACCCACGCCGGGGTCCCCCCCTGCACCTCAGGGATGGGGCCGCTTGGTCCCAGGCTCTTTGTGGAGCAGAGATTTATAGAGAACTGATTACTGTTGGTTTTGCACGGGAGGTGCAGCGCATCCATCAGGCTTTGCCCTGCTTCCCGCTACCTCACTCCAGGCACCTGCAGCCCACCCCCTTCTCCAGCCTGGAATTTGCTCAGGGATTTAAGAAGCAAAGGGAAAAAGGTAAATAAGAGCTTTTTTGTGGAGGGGAAAAGCAATGGTGAGGGTCAGTCCTTCCCCACCAATCCTGCCCCCCGCCAGCCCTGACCCTGCAGCGCAGCATTGCTCCCTCCTCTCGCCATCATATGGGCACGTGGAGCCTTCAGCACAGGCGTTCTGCTGGCCCTCAAATGCAGAAGGGCTCAGGCTCTACCCTCCCAAAGCTTATCTGAGGTGAGATGCAAAGGCTCTGTCTCCACAGGAGATACCTTATCTCTTACAATGGGAGCACTCACTTCTTTAACCTCCTTTGAGGCTTTCTAAACCAAGGGGGAAACCCAGAAAGGGCAGAGATCGGAGGCACGAAACAAACCAAACCCCCTCAGACTATAAGCATGGAGCAAAAAGGGCTCATATAACTCAATATGCCACCATGTTATTCATGTAAGCTCAGATGCCATCACCACCTCTTTCTCCTTTGCCACCCCTATGCATTCTCAGCTTTTCTTTAGACCTTTGGCCACAACATACCAAGTTCTCAGAAGAAAACCATTCCAAACAGCATTCTGCCCAGTGGAATCGGAACCTCCTGACCGCTCAACCCCACATCATCATTTGCCCCAGAACCCATAAATCTGAACACCGCAAGATATATTAACTCTGCAACCTCAGTCCTAACCCCACGAGAGCTCTCCCCATGGGAATGAAGCATCTCAATGGCACAGAAGCAAGCTGGGATGGGTTCAAGCAAACTTCCTCCTCCGGGAAGGGAGATGTTGTGTGTTCCTCCATCCCTGAGGACCCTCTCAGTGTCAAGGGGAGGGAGAGGGACATCATGAAGAATTTGTAACCGTGCATGTAGAGATGACATTTATAGGGCTCTCAAATTGGAAACTGTACGTTTTATTGCACTCTCTGTCAAAAAATGCAGTTCCATCAGAGGCGAGAACGACAAGGGAAACAACCAATCAATACCTGGGCCTCTAATATCTGGGCTGAAAAAAATCATTATCCTGTTACTTTTATTATGGCGTTATGCTTGAAATATGAGAGTTTAAGGTTGTTTCCATTACCTCAACAGTTTTGAAGGGGTGTTTCCCTCCCCTCTGCCTCAACTCCCTTTGGGCTCAAAATCACTACAGGTCACTTCAGAGGGGAATACGCAGGTCCTGGCTCTCCCCCACAGCCCCAAGGATCTCAACTGCCTCCGGAGACAGTGAGAGGGCAGAGGGAGCCCATGTCTAAACACAGGCGAGATACATCCGTGTCCTATTGCTGAAATGCCCGAGCACATCATTTGCCCCCGCTTGTGCAAGCCCTTAGCCCCAGCCGCCATCCCAGTACCACTGGCTTTTGGTACCAGCACCCCCAGAATACCAGCAGCAGTTGGGAGCAAATAAAACCACCTCATCCATCACCCCCAGCACATGGTCCTAAAGAGTTAATCTGCTCATCCGTGGTGCTATTAAGGACAAACTCACCCTCCCCAAGCACAACAGCTCAGAATGAGATGCTTGGTCTTAACCCTGCAGGTTTTCCTTTCTTTGGGGGGTTGTTTGGGGAGCTCTTAGGGTTGTATTTGAGTTCTGGCCTTGCGCTGGGAAGATTATTGATGAAGTTTTGCATTACCCAGGCTAAAAGCCTTGTGCTGCTTCTCTCTTCCAGACTGTCTCACTTCAGTCCCACAGAGCACTAAGTGGGCCCTTAATGAACATGAGAAAGGTTATCAGGACCCGCATGGGGCTCAACCGTCTGCTCCAGCGAAAACCAGGAGACGCCACAGATAAGAGTTCAAAGTGATGCAAAGAGACAGCTCGTGCTGGCTGCTGCTCAGGCCATGGCGCATCTGGGGAGCTGATTCCCAGCACCAAGCACCAGAGCAGGCAAACAGCCGGTTACAAACGTGCTCCATGCACCCCAAGGCTCCAGCGCTGGGATGCGCAGCCCCGCAGTGATGGGTAAGGGAGATGCAGCGATGAGGCAGCCCTCAGGCTCTGCTCCGCAACACCTTTGAGCCCCATTGTGCTGGTACCCAGCATCACCCAGACAGAGCCTGCACCCAAAGGTGCTCTCAGCTAAGGGGTATTGCAGCTTAGAAAACATGCAAGGCTGGCCATAGGACTGCCAGAATGTCAGGGATGGGACCCAGGAACAGCATTGGCTACTGAGGGTGTGGGATGGAGGGACATAGACCCCCAGCCTTGGTTGCAGGAGACTGTGATGTGTTCGGGTACCACCTGCAGCATTTTGGTCGGGCATTAGCAACTGAGGCAGGGTAAGAGGGCTCACACCCTGTGAATGAGCACAACAGACACAGGAAGCTGCCTGCTAAAGGATGGCCCTGGAGAGCACAGCTGGAACAAAGCCCATGGATGTATAACAGAGTTCAACAGAGCACAAGGCCAAAAGCTTGTGGAATGGAGTTAAAAATGATTCTAAGAACGCCCGTCAGCATCTCTGGCTCCTCTGGTTCCTCCTTTATAGAGGATGGCCCAAAATGTGCTGTGGGACTCATCCATCAGAGGGACATTTCAGACACTGCACAGCTCTATTTAAACCACTGACAGGGTCACTGGGGTGGTGTGTTCATGACAACATGTGAGGAGGCAAATCCTGGTGAGTCCCTGGGAGGGCGATGTCACAGGGAGATGCAGGACAGGAACCACACAAGCACCACCTCCAGGCCCATCACTGCAGCCTCCTGATGAGCCATGGACATCCATTGAGCAGTCACTGAGAGCTGCAAGGGATAATTACTGCAAAGCAGAGGAGGAGAAAGCTTCCCAGGAAGCATTCTGTGCTTTAGCCTCCCCGAGCTGCACTAAGCACCAGGGCTACTTGAGCGTGGTAGTATTTTGTCCCTTTCATTTCTTGTCCCTTTTCGAGGCAGTCAAAGTGCATCACCGAGATGGCAATGTCATAACGGAGCTGTCCTCCCCTCCCCGAGCTGTCCCTTCTCCCCACGGCCACCACAGAGCTAAGCCCTTCCTCGCCATTCCACCTCTGCTTCTCTCTGTACCACAGCATACAGATCCCTCAGCCAGAGTTGTTTAAGCGGGACGCCCTGGAAGGTGCTAACCTCTAAAAGGATTTGCGGTTGAAGAGCAGAGAGAGTTGGGAGAAACAGGGCAAGGAGCGAACGTGAAGAAAAGACAGATCAATCCCAACGATTCATCATGCCAAGAGCTGTCCAAATAATCAAAGGCATCAGCCAGGTTGATGTATAGCTGATGTCACCGAGAGAGACCCTTAACAAGGCAGCCAGTACAACAGCTGCTGGTCAGGGAGTGTCTCAGCACACGCCGGGCTGGGGCACAGCAACACAGCCCATCCATCACTGACCCACCTTAATGGCCAACCTGATTAGTAAGCACTGGCTGGGGCTGACAGCCCACCGCAGCCTCCCTGTCCCACCCGGCAGGAGAGGATGCTGCCGATGGGATGCGGGCCGGCCGCGCTCCCTGGGATCAACACCATGTGACAGTGGGTATTGGTGGGGAACCAAGCATCAGAGCTGGCTCCAGCATGGCAGAGCATCTGCAAAGCCCCGTCAGAGCTGGCAGGAGAGTGCTGCAGGTCTGGAGGCAAGAGCCATGGGTCTCCAAGGCACCCCCTATCTCTCTGCACATCAAATATCAATCAGCAATGTGGGACAAGCCCCAGCCACTCTCCCACCCTGGTGTCCCAGGACAGGGCACGGGCCTGCAGGGAGCTGCTTTTCAACATCCCAGTGATGCTATAGGGCTGAGCTAGTGTGGAGGCTCCCAGCCAATCTCAGACCCAAGGGCTCTTTGCCTCCCTGCTCCTGACTCCACCACATCGCTCACCCGAGCAGGGCTCAAGTCCCCACATTCCTGCTACAAACCCTTTGCTGTGCTCTCAGCAGGGCCATGGAGGTGACCTCAATGTGGGGACCCAACAGCCCCGCTGAGCATCCCCCGCTGGGACGTGCTCCCCTCTTGGGAGGCAGCAGTAGTGGAAGGGGCAGTGAAAGCTTTTGCTTTGTTCCTTCCTCCATTTCTATTCTCCTGAGGAGTTTCTGCCCCTCAAGTGCTCCCCACAGGGTCAGGAACCCGCCAGGGCCCCGGCCGGGATGCTCGGGATACACTGGGGATGGAAGCAGACTCCCCCCCCATCACTCACCAGCCCATGGAGCATCACCAGTTCCATTGGCCTGGGGGGGAACACAGTGGATTTACCAGCAGGTGGCACTGCCCCCCCACCCCCCACCCCAGTGTCCCCATGGCCACCAGTGACCCCACCACACGTGGGATGTGGAAAAGCATCTTCCTGCGTATAAACCCCACACCAGAAACAGCCCATGTGCATGCACACCCATGTGTGCATGTGAGTGGGATCCTTTGCATGGAAAAATCATGGAAAAATCCCTTATTTTTCCTCACCTGGGGCAACAAGATGTGCTAATGCCTGTAATTAACTAATAACATTAATGCACAGGGCTACAACACCTTTAAGCCTCCTGCCACCAGGCAGGACGCGGCTCCTGGTCCCATACTCATCAGTGTCTATAGGAAGGGGAAGCTAAACCCAAGCTGAGGCTTTCCTAAAACACCCTCCTCCTGCCAGGCCCCAAGTGAGGATCCCATTGGATTAACTGGAGTCCGGTTGATTGCTGCACTTTCAATAGCTTGTTCCGACATCGATTGCCGTCATGTCACTGGGAGAAAAGGATTAATAATCGGGTGCTCAGGTTGGCTCAATACTGCTGATAGTGCCTGACAAAACGCCGTTAGGAGTACTCCCACCGGAACACTATCTATGTAGGAAAGCTGCAAGGAACATCATTCAGGGTTTTGTGGAATAATGATTAACTCCAGATCCTCAGCCTCGAAAATCCAACAAATAGTTTCTATTATTTCCAGATAAATTCTCTCTCTTCCTCAGTTCATTCCTGTTGCACACAAACCTTTTCACTGGAACCCACCAGGGAAGATGCATCTTTTCCTGTCTCTCCCTCCTCCTCCTCCCCCCCACAACCCCTTTATAATCCATCCCAGAGGAAACACACTTCTCCATAACCCTCACGTGTCTCCTGACCCTCAGCTGAGTAAAACACATCCCTTCCAAGTCACTGCTGCTGCAGACAAGAAGCAGAGTCCCACCAGGTCCCTGCATTAGGAGTGCTACTGATGCTGTGCCTGGCCTTGGCCACATCCCTTCTGCCTGCCACCATGTCCCTGCCTGCTCATGCCTGTCTCAATGGAAGGCACAGCCTTGCACAGGAAGCCACGGAGCAGTGGTACATGCAGGGAGCTGCAGTGCCCCCCATCACCCTCCATCATTTCCAACCTTACTGCCATTGTAAGCACCCAGGGTTGAGGCTGAGCACACAACAGTGCAGATGGTTCCTCAGCCGTGGAGGAGCAGGATCCAAGCCACCATCGCACCTCCCAGTGTCCATGAGCCGGTACTGGGTGCGGATCCGGTGACCTCCCTCCAAATAAAAGGAGGATGGGATTGGGGCAGTAAATCCCATCCTGGTGCACATCAGCCCGGCAGTAAATCGGAATCCTCTCCGTGCCCTCTTTATTATCACATTCACAGCATGAAGTTATGAGCTTCTTCACAGCTCCTGCTATAAAAATGTGATGGATGGCGGGGGAACCTCAGGGAGTTAATCTATTCTCCCATTAAATTTTACTTTAATTGGTCTTTGAGTCAATCAGAAACGCACTAGACAGTGAATTAAGAAAAGAAAAAGGGGGGAAAAAAGGAATGAAACAGGGTGGGGGGAGCAAAAGGAGGTGCCTTTCTGCTGTTAGGATATTATAATGCTGCATTAGCCTTCGAGACGAAGGCAAGAGGCTGGCAGGCCATGCAGAGAGCCTTCTGCTGGGCTGGAGGTACCACTCCCGAGGAGGAGAGTGCAAAACAACCCTCCTCAGGACACACAGGGACCTCGATGAAATCTGCTCCCCAGCAACAAAGCAGCGGCGCCTTGGCCCCACACCGGTGATGGGGATGCGAGAGGGAGGATGGAAACAGCATCGCTAAATAACCCACATCAATAACATGCACATGGAGGTCGGGGAAGGGGGCAGCGCTCCTGATTTCTGGCATTATACAGCAGCAAAGCCCATCCCAACGACCTGCAGCACCCACCAATGTCCCAGCATCATCCCTGTCCCCACACTGAATTGGCACAGCCAGGAGTAAAGTGTACGGAGCAGGAAGGTGGGTTTGGTGATTGGGTTGCCTGTGTGGTGTTAAAATCTTTACCAGGCTCCAGTTAAAGGTATTCCGGGTCCATTAATCATTTCCCAGGATTTCCCACCTTATTAGAAGAATAAGAAGTCTGTATCAGCCTGCAGATGAGATTTCCGAACAGAAATAGAGCAGCAAGGATAAACCCCAAGGAAAATGGCAGGAAAACCAAGGCTGCCCTGGCTCCGGAGCAGCGTGCCGAGGCTGACGTCGGAAGTTTATGCCTGGAATATATGATAATAAGGTTTTATGGGAGTGAGCCCTGGGGACAGGCATTGTCTCTGCAAACAGCGGACTTGAGGGAGAAGCTGAGGTTTGAGTAATGTGCTCAACCTTCACTTATGATAATCTATATATGCATACATGCATATGTGCATATATATGCGCACACACACATATATACACACGTAGGGAAGCAAGGGTGGGGAATGAGCACCCTGCTCTGCTTGCAGGACCCCTTGAGAAGTGCGAATCACCTTGCCCTGGGCTGGTGCAGGCACTGAAACCAGTCACTTGGGCAGGAAGGACCCAGTCCCAGCCATGGTGTGCCATGCATCTGAGGGCTCTTTGGGGCAGAGCTGGACCCACCTCCATGGTCAGGGTTTGTGCTGGAGTGAAATGCTTCAGCCTGTGTGAGCCCAGAGGGCCTCATTCTGAAAGCTTCCCCTTTGCCCTGCCTCACAGATCCCTTCTGCATGAACCAGCTGTGTGCACTGCGAAGGTTTCCTACAGCCCTGAGCTCCTGGAGTCCCTGAATAAGAATCCCCATAGAGCTGCATGATCCGAGGGTGAATTACGCCCCATTCAGCTTCGGTTGCCCTGTAGAGGAAAGGAAAGTTTCAAACACAAGGCAGAAAGACAGCAAAGGCAGACCCCACATTTAGGCCAGTTCGGAATCAGGGGCAGCGCAACAGGGGCAGTGAGAGCAGTCCAGGGTGCACACATGACTCCAGCTGCCTGAAGCAACCTCCCATGCTCTGAAATCCATGAGGAAGAGGAGGAGGAAGAGGAAGGGGAAGGCTGGTGTGGGCTCTCGCAATGCTTAGAGCTGACAGGCACAGGAAAGGATCAGCCCCACTCAGGCTGCATTTGTGCATTCTCACACCTCTCCAAAGGGAGGACTCAGGGATACTGCCGGCCCCATTCCCCCCAGAACACACCTGCACCAGCCCAGCAGCACAGGCTCCCTGGCAGGATCCGTGCCTGACCCTGGGCTGAACTCCGCATCCTCTCGGAGCAGAGGCAGCGATGGGGCCCTCGGGATGCGTGCGGATGGGTGGCGCGAGGGGGAGCGGGATGGAGGCAGGCCCTGCCTAATTATGAAAATCGGATCTCTGAAGCACCAGGCTGGAGGCTCCATTTGGACTGACAGCTCATGAAGAGATCATCTGACACCCTTAATGGGCCAACACGGGTTCAGCGGCTGTGTGCAATTAAATCATGTGTGCTGGTGTTGTGGCTGACACCAAGAAGGGGAGGGGGAATGCCCAGATGTGCTGGAGAGGCCATTAGGGACCACTCTGCATCCAGCCACTGGCTCTGGGGCACAGGCATAGCACACACTCAGCCCATCGCATCTCGCACCCCTCCGGGCCTGCGAGTGGAATCAGAATCACAGGATCAGGGAATGGTTTGGGTTGGGAACGATCTAAAGCTCATCCAGTTCCAGTTGGTTGCTCCAACCTAGAGCAACCCGCTAGAGCAACCTGCTGTAGTGGAAGGTGTCCCTGCCCATGGCAGGGGGTTGGGAGCTGGAGGAGCTTTAAGCTCCCTTCCAACGCAAACCAGTCTGGGATTCTGTGATTCCATGCCGGCCATGGGGATGGGGATCACTGCAGCTGCAGGTGACCCTCCATGGCTCAGCAGGGACATCCCAGGCCACTGCACTTGTGCTTGGCCCATCCTTATGCGCAGTGAACACCTCTGCCCCTTGGTCGAGCGCACCAACAAGCCCTCAGTGCTTGTGTAACCCCTGTGCAGAGCCAAAGGGGTTAACACACACCAGACCCCATCCTGAGCAAGAGGCAGGAGCAATTCTTTGCAATCCCCGTCTCTTATGGAAGGTAAAGGCTGAACAACCCTGATCCCCTGCCCAGCGTGCCCCTTCCCCATCCCCTGCCAGCCCCGGGGCTCCAGGAGGTGATGAGCTCTGCCCATCAGCGCCAGAGCAGGAGCCTTCGGAGGGGTGTAATTCTGCCGGAGGAGAATGGACTTCCCGAGCACATGGACCTAAACTGCAGAGAAACAGAGCCCTAAATCTCTGCCTGTAGATTTACAGCCTCCATTCTCTTTCTTTACTGCAAATACAATCCGGCAGTAATGGTCTAACACAGGAACACCATCACCAACCGGCTGATGGCTCACATAAAAGCAATGTCAACCAAAAACTATGAGTTTATAAAAGGGAACAAACCCTCAACAGTGACAAGAACATGAAACCCATTAACAATTTAAACACTCTCCATTTTTTATTCCCCACCTTGAAGCTATTACGGCTGATAGAAGGCTTCACAGCTGAGTTAACCACTTCAAGGGAGGGCTGCTCACACGCATAAAGAGTGTGCTGAGGCCACGAGGTGGGAGGTTATGTGGTTTGAAACCACCCAGGGCTCTGCTCCTGCAAGATGCTCAACCACCCTCCCCTCCGCAGTGCTGCTCAGCACCCGGCAGGATTCATCCAGGTGCAATTTCCAAGGCTTTTGAAAGCCGCTTGGTAACCCCAAGGTACCAGAAGATTATTGCTATGGTTACAGGAGGGGGGGACAACAACAGAATCGCAGGTGTGTTATAATTGTTGGGCTTTGTTTCTTTCCCAGAGATTTTCTTGCTGCTCTGGGTCTCTTTTGGCACCTTCTCATCTTATGGAGCAAATATTTGTGGAAGCTGTTGTGGAGGCTGTGGGTGAGCTCAGCACAGAGCCAGCGTGGAGAGGGGACAGATCACCTGCTCCTGAAATACGGGCAAAGCTCCAGTCTCTGGGGTGACATTTAAAGTCAGAGCTGACCCAGCACCCAGGCAGTAAATGCCCCTGCACAAGGGCTCCGTGCCTGGTGCAGCAAACCCGCTTCCGGCTCTCCATTGACCCTGAAAATACCATTTTCCCTCTCTAACTATCAATTTTCTCCTGCAGCAAAACAGGGATAACACCAGTTAACCTCTACTGTAAAGTGCTTGATGAGCTCCAGTGTAAGGCACTCTGCCCTAACAGGAAAATGCCTGTAATTTTCCCCTATTATTACAGGACCTAAGATGGGGCTGATCCTCATCCAACCTGGGTTAGGCTCTCTTAGAATCCCAGACTGGTCTGGATTGGAAGGGAGCTTAAAGCTCATCCAATTCCAGCCCCTACCATGGGCAGGGACGCCTTTCACTAGACTGGGTTACTCCACTGGCCTTGAACACCTCAAGGGAAGTGTTTAAGCTCTTCCATGAGCTGTCCCAAGAGAAGGAACAGCTTTGGCTCCTCCAGATCTAAAAAAGCAGCAGCTCCATTCAAGGTGCAATGGATATCACTGATCATTGAGGATATCATTGATCAACAAGCTGATTGGGAAAGAGAGAGCAGTGCAGAGGGGAGGCAGCTGCGCTGCTCCCCGGATCCCACACAAATATCCCAGAGGCAGCTTTTCCGGGCTGGCTGTGGAATCTCGACCACCACACATCCTGAATTCGAGGCCATTGGGTACGACCTGTGCCCATAGACCCCATCGAGCCCCTGCAGCATCTCCATCCCCTCCCTCCCTTCCTTCCTTCCTGCCCTGGCCCCAGGGCAAACAGCGGGGCAAACAGCGGGACCACTGGGAACAGCTTGAAATCAGATCCTCATCCCCAAATGGAAGGAAGTGGCACTGGAGGCTCCTGCCATAAAGCTGGTCCCATCCTATTGAAACGCTGGCAGATGGGGCCATAAACGTTTCCTCCTCCCCTCGCTAACAGCCACCGAGGCTTCAGATTCATCTTTATCTTGCTGTCAGGTTGTAAATGCCTCTCGCTCTGTCTCTTGCAGCTGGGACACGCCAGGCCAGTTCCCTTCCTCTCGAGGTTCATTTTAACCAACAGCAGAGGGGAAACGAGAGGGGAAGGGTGAAATGAAAACGGGATCTGCAAGCAAAAAGGAAAGAAACCCACACCTGCTTCAGACATGGGTTCACAAAGCGCCCCATGGGATGGCCATGGGATGGAAGCAGCACCAGGAGAACCCATCAGCAGCACTGACGGAGCCAAAAATCAAACCCACACAGAGGTCCAGGCACCCTCCATTAGTGTATCTAAATCACAGGCGACATGGCAAAGATTAATGTCCCCTCTTGTTTACCTGCACCGATATGGGTTAGATATTTACACGAACAGCACAAACATCTGCAGCTTCATTAGGCAAGATAAAAGTTAAGGACTATAAACCTTTATGCTTGGAGTCGTAAAGCAGGAAGGGTCAGAAGGGAATGTCTAAATATAGGCAAGTTATTCCATCACTGTTCATTACAGGGTTTTCTTGTGACTCTCCAAAGCAGCTGGTGCTGGTCACTTGTAAGCATCGGCTCCCGGACAAGGTGGGCCACAAGTCTGATGTGAGCTGGCGTATCCCCCATTTCCACAGTCTCTGTTTGGCACACGAGGACCTCACAGAAGATGTGGGTTTGCTGTGTTATGTGGCATTGAAACAGAGAAATCCACCTCTGTTTTGAAGCCCTGATACTCTACAACTTTATGCTGCAAAAGCCATGTTTAGGCTCTGTAACCAATGTTCTCTTTTTTTAGAATGGGGAAAACGGTCACCTTTTGGACCTAGTTTTTCTACTTGTCTGAATATTTGGGCAGGCAGCTCCTACCACACCAGGTACTTTCTGGCTCACATCTTTCAGCTCTGGACCAGAAAGGACATAGAAAGCTCTGCAGGAGGAACAGTTTATTCAGAAACCACTGGAGCTTGCCCATCCTTGTCTGCGCACACGGTCATTCCTTGGCCTGATGCTTTTCTGCTCTTATTGAGCTCAGGTCATAGAACCCTGAGTTTGAATTCTGCAGCCTAATTCCCTACAGGCATTAATTTTCCACCCTATCCTCCTGCCATATGACAGACATGCCATAAACCCAAAACCCCATACAGCCATCCCTCCAAGCACTTGCAGAGCACCAAGACTTGTCCAGGGTCATACACCAAACTGCAGCTCACCCTAAACACCCCATTTCCGCAGCCAGCACCAAACTAAACAGGAAAGGAAGCATGAGCAGCATCCGGATACATTCAGCCTCCACCACCCCATGAGAAGGAGAAGACTGACAAGACGATGGTGCTTTTGATCCCTTTGTAGATGCAGCAAAGAGGTGATCCGCCAGCACAAAGCTGCAACAGGATGGAGACACTGAGCTTCAAGAACAAATCCTGGGCAAAGCAATTAAAGCCCCCTAACTAACAACAGTAGTGACAGGCTGATGTTCATTAGGACAAGCGGACTCTCGTTCAAACAGTTTACTAAGCGTTGCTTCGTCCTGCCCAGGGGATGGATGTTCTGGACTGGTTTATTACACTGCATCCAAAGGGCCTTTGCTTTTATGAACAGTGTGTTTTGGGGGTATCCGGGCTAAAGGGTGGAAGTGTCCTAGGAGGAAACAAGCTGAGAGCACTCCTCTGCTGAAGCCCTGACACAGGATGCTCCAGCTCAACCCTGAATCTTGGCCCCTACCCAAATGAGCCACAGGGAAGCCAAACCTCTGAGAGTCCTGGTGAGGGCAAAGGTGCCACCTCAGCCCCTTTTGCAAGGATAAGATGAGGTTTAAAGACCCAACAACTGTGTCTCACAAGAGGATACTGATGGTTTAAGTCCCCTTATATCTGGCATTGGATGTGTCTCAGCTTCCTTTGGGCTTAGGGATTAAACTTCTGCCAGAGAGCTCCCACTTCTTCCTCGGTCCATCAAAGGGTTTAATACTGAAGTTTCCCATAGGGACTCCCTTTGGCACCAAATCTGCTGCAAAAAATAGCAGATTTATTTACATAGCCATTTCCCCCTGTATTTTACACAAAGCTTCGGGCATGCTTCTGCTGCTGCGCTGCCTGCGCAGGTTTCCCACCATGCGTATGGTCAGCCTGCACCAGACCAGCTCAGACCACACGAGGACCATTAAATAAATACCTTTTCCCATCGCACTGAGGAGCTCTGCCCAGTCTTTCCCCACCATAAGCCGGAAAACACAACAAACACCAACCTGGCTCTGCCTTGGAAGGGTGGAGGACTTTGCCCCCTTGAATGCTTAATAAAGATGGTTTTTAAAGGAAGAGTGTAAACAGGGAGGAATTACCATGAGAAAAGCCTGCTCTGTGCTTGTGTTTCCCAGGATTAACAGCAAGAGCCGGAGCTCTCCTTTTTCTAAGTCTTCTAATTCCACTAAACATCCGCTACCCTGAAAGGACTCCACAGAATCCCATAAAACATTATTTATCTGTGTGCGTTAGCTGCACGATACTGTAATTTCCAGAATAAATGCTGGGTGTAAATTGTTGTTTATGTTGGAGTCTGACTGTCTTTACGAGAAACAAAGTGAAAACTGAATCTTCACAGCTTTATTTCTTCCGCTGAAACCTCTTCTGCACAAGGAGAAATGCCTGGTGGAGTGCCTTAATGGATGGCTGTAAAGATTGTTGGGTTAAAACAAAGTACAGGGAATCACCTTCATTCCCCCCTTTTACTGCCAAATCCTCAGCTGGTGTAAATTGGGGGAGCTCCAGTGACTTGGGTTCATCTGGCCCACGAGTGTCATTTAAATCAAGCTAAATTAAAGCGAAAGCAGCACCATTCACATGGCTCTAATTAAAGGCCCATCAATGTTTCTATCACAAACCCTGGCTGGTTAAAACCACTTCTTTCCACACTAGTGTCCAGCCCCAAGCTGCAGGCACAGTGACCCGAGCATCTTCAGGTATCCCCATCCCTGCAAGGGCTCTGAAGATGCCCCTATGCTTCCTCACTCCGAAATGGGTACCACATCCTATTCTCTTTGCAGGTAAGCATCATTGGAAGAGTCAGGCCAGACTCCAGGAAGGACTTTGGTCCAGGGCCTGTCCTCATTGCTCACCACACAATTGCTGTGGAGGACCAGTCCTGTGCGGCCTAAAGCCTGAACTGCCCTCATTTAACTTCTGATACCCATATAAGATCAGTAAAAATGCTTCCTCCTCTTGCCAAATGCAAACATCTCCCTGGGGATGCCTTGCTCTGCCCCAAGGTCTCAGGGTCTTCACTCAAGCCCCTGTGTGACAGCCTGAAGTGAGGGGCGTGAATCTGAGCAAGCTATCAACCAAAGGGATGGATAAGCTTGGGCTTCATCTTGACTTCCCTCTCTTGTGGATGCTTTATTTTACACCCCCCGCAGGTGAAAAGTGCTTTGCAGATACCACGGTACAAACTCAGGTGGAATGGAACTTAAGTCGGGAAGATCCGGTTTGGGATAGGAGTTTGGGAGATGTGGCTTTGGTGGTGATGGTGGCACTGTGGAGACTTCACTGCTCTCTCCCACCAGCCCTGGACTTGTGTGACCAGACTGGGAGTGCTTCTGGACTGGGGCTACCTTGAACTTGGTGCTGCACTGAGGCACTGGCTGTAATAAGAGCTAATACAGGCAGGTAGGACTTGCAGTAAAGGGGACATGCCATGAGCCCATGAAACACCAAATGGTGCAGAGCTCATCCTGCTCCCAGCTCCTAGAACTTCCACCCATCAGCTTCCCCAGTGAAAACTGGCTTTTAATGACGTGCAGGGATGGGAGAGGAGGGCAGAGCCTCTGCCCCGAGCTCCTCAAACCATCCTTGGGCTGGGTGACCCCTAAGAGCTCCTGGGCTGCTCCACGGGAGAAAGTAAAGCCCAACATCTTCCACACCACAGGACTCACATGGACGTGGCTATCACTCCTCTCTTTGTCCCTTCTCGGAGCCCCAGCACGGACAGGAGCCCCCCCGCCCCATCCCGGTCCCCAGGGTGCTGCTGAAATGGCCATCACGCCCCACCACCACCACCACAACCACCACCACCACAACCAGCAGCAGGGCAGAGTTCAGGGAAACTTTTGATGAAGTGCTCTGGCAGCCCCATCATCGGGAAGCACGAAAGGTCAGAGAGTGGAAAAAATAATAAGAAAATATAACTGCTTTCTTATGAGGAAAATATTATGAGTTCTTCCCCTTTTTCAGCTTTTATGGAAGGAGATTCTGCCAGTTCCCTCCGAAAAAAAGAAGAAAAAGTAGTTTTAAAATGAGATTATGCACCTTCAGGGTGCCATTAGGAAGTTTTACTGTACTGAGATGACATGAAAGCTCTGGAATTAATATCCCTGAGATGCTTCAAACCTGCAATAGCAATTATTGTACTACGTGTCCCTGGATAAATAATAGGGCCATTCAGCTAATTAGCTTCAATGATTTCAGCTCCCTGTAAATTCTCTCTTGCTCGGCTATAAAAATAACACCAGCAAACTTCTGGTAACAGAAACTTCTTTGAGGGAGAAGGCAAAAACAAAAGGGGTTCCCCAGCTCCTAATTCATAACCGCTGTCATGGAGGCGGCGGCATTCCAAGGACTGCAAATATTAATGGGCTATAATAGTAAATAGAAAAGGAGAGCCGTTATTAATTGCCATTTACCGGCAATAAACCTCTCGCACCAATTCCTGCCCGAGCACATGTGCAACCCCATTAATTTCAATGGGGCTGCACGTGTTAATTGAGAGCAGAATGTAGTCCACTGGTTGGAATGAATGAATCGAGCGTGCAGGATGCTTTGCATCCTTTAAACCTCTCTTTCCTTTTTGGCTTAATTATTTTCCATCTTCACATTTCTCTAGGTTTGACTTATGCAACAGGGGCTCCGTTCCCCACCGCAGCGGGAGTTACTCAGGGTTTGCTCCTGCCATCACTCACTTGCCACGGGGTAAATTCACCACCATGAGACCATCACAGATATGAGTACCTCAAACGTTGCTTGGAAGTATTTGGTCCATATTCTGATCTACACCAGCACCCCTTGCTCACACTGGGGCTGCCCCATCACACCAATATCCACTGGTTTCTGGGGGTCTGGAGCAGTAAAACACCACTTTGTACGACGGCAGCACTACCTGCACGTATGTGTAAGCCCTGATGCATCGAGAAAGGTAAAGTACTGACAAATCCCCACCTAATTTCACGCATAGAGTTAAACACATCATTATTTCCTTTACAGCCCGTCTGGTTCTGCCTGTAAAAAGGAATGCCGTGATAATGATGTGGTTTGGGGTTTTTTAAGGCTGAAATATGAAACAAGCTTTAAAAGCCAAGACTTCATGGGGATTATCCCACCTCCCTCCCAGATCCCAGGTGTCCATGAGGGGACACAGCCATTGCCCATGTTCCTAAGACCTTAATATCTACAATGGGATGAAAGTATTTGTGTTTCTGTTTTGAAGGCAACCTGATTTCCAACCTTGCGGCTAACTAAGCAAAGCAAAGGCAAAGGGGATTTTGGGAAGATGGAGGGGAGGAATGAAAACAAAGCATTCCCAGCAGCTTCCCAGACCATGTTTATGTGTGATTTAAAAGCAGAAAATTCCCTTTATTCCTTTGAATGATCAAACCCCTCATAGTGGGACCCTCTGAATGTCCTAAGTCCTGAAGGAGCCGAGTGCTTCCCAGGATTAGAAAGACCCAGGAAAATCCAGGTGATGAGCAGTTACCAGCAGAATACACCCCAAAAAGCTTGCCTACCCCATAGCCATAAAGCCCTAAAGCTTTTTTGGGCTTTACCCCACGGAAAGCCCATGCTCCACATACAGGAGATGCAAACATATCCCGGGACCTGGGATATAAACCCAAAGCCATTCCTGTACGTGGCAATTTGTCTCCAGCATCCCCCTGCGTCAGCGCGGCAGCACTTTCCATCGCAGTGCTCGACATTATGGCCCTTGGTGGTAATATTAATACCAATGCTCAGCCACCACACAATCCCCAAAGAACTGCCCCGCTGTTATTGGCACGCTCTCAAACCCCGGTCTCCTTGCTCCCTGTGTTAGCTCTGCTAATCCGCTCCCCTTGCGATGGGATGGACGGGCTCGGCTGATGAGGAATCCAGGCTCCTGCTGGCTGGGAAGCCAGAACGTTGGTTTGGGAAATTTATTTTAGCCAATATTTCTCAATAAAACAAATGGTATAAATGAAATCAGGCTGACACCGCCATATTTCCTAAGTAGCTGCTGCCTCCCTGCAGCACTCAGGGACTGTCAGGCGGTTTTCCCTGAGGTTTTCCCTCTTTATTTTATGTCTTTCGGGGAAGCGGGATGATGTGGGAAGGTTGGGGCATGGTATTGCTCCACTCGAGGTAAACCTCCTCACACAAGCAGCAGGATATGCATGTTTCACCCTGACACGTCTCCTGTTTGAGGCACAAGTGCTACAGATCCTGATGATATCCTGACGAATATCACAGGGTACAAAGAAATTAAAAGCCAATCCTGATAAGAGCTCATTTGTTGCCTTTAGAGGTCTGTGGAATCTGAAATTCCATTGGAAGATTCAAGCCTAGGTTCAGGTGGGTAAAATTGCCTTTTATTTTGAGTTCTGGTCCCTGCAATGAAGATCAGGAAGGATTTTTGCCAGGGTGATGCTCTCTGTTACATGCATTGTAAAGGAATAGCTTAAAAAGTCAAGACAACTTCAGGGTCCCCTTGCTGAGCTGGGACCTGCCTGCAGGAACCAGCTGGGGGCTATAGCACAAGACAGGAGGAGGGATGTGTTTGCTCCTTTGTCTTGCAGAGAAGCAAACAAAGCCCAGCGAGGCTGAGGTCATGCTGATCAGGTCTACACTGAGCTTTTCTGGCCTAAGAGCACGGAATGCTCCACCACCACTTGGTCCTCTCCCATGGGACAGGAGCATCCTCCAGGCTGCAGTGTAGCAGAGCTGATCTGCTCTTCTTCTCCACATCTGAAAGGGAAATATCTGGAAAAGGGAGCACAGAATCATAGAATCCCAGAATTCCAGCCTGGTTTAGGTTGGAAAGGACCTTAAGATCATCCAGTTCCAACCCCCTGCCATGGGAAGGGATGCCTTACGCTACTCACCCATGCTGCTAAAGCTCATGATAACATCCAGACCGCATTATCCCTCAGCATGAGGTCTCTTCACCCTGCTCCAGGACCAGCCCATGCCCATCTCATCTCCAGCTACACCGAAGTATGAAACTCAAGGCATAAACCTGGAGGAGAAGTGCTGTGTGGCAGCTGTGCGCCCGGCAGCGTGAGAAACGAGCAGCCTGTGCATTGAAAAGCAAGGGCTGGAGAAACGTGACAAATTTAACCCTAATTCCTCCAGGGTTTGCATTTGTCACTATTGGGGTTAAATTGCTCTCAAGGCGTTGCATTATGTGCAAGCAGCTTTTCAAAAGCAGGCCAGGCTGAAATGCCTCACGTTGACCCATTCACGTACCCATGGCCTTAATCTAAACTTTCCTGGATCTCATTCTATGAGTAATTATACACACAGGAGGGCAGCTCATCAGCTGGCGTAAACTGGCTGAACTCCACCGAAGTAATTGGAGAACAGGCCAGAATACTGTTTCCAGACATGGTATGATGCCACTGGGGTTGAGCAGGCAGGAGTCCGGGCTTTTATCGCCGCTTTGGGATCAGCTCTGGTTCAACAGATTACGAGCCAGGACGCCTGCATGCTCTGCCAGCTCCGTGTGTGTGTCTTTTGAGCCTGCCTCATTCCGTTCACTTTAACTTTAGCCTCCCTTTATTTGAATGTAAAATAACAGTGCTGTCAGCTTGAAAAAGCAGCTGGGATTGTGGGATTAAAAGTCCAGCTCTCTGAGCATCGCTGCGTACCGTGATTTATTCCCTGCTTTAAGACACCCATGTGTGGCCAGTTCTGCTCACAGCACCCTCCCAAAATCCACTTTCAGCCTCCGTTTCTTGGACCGACCCACCAAAACCAGGGGGAGGGACCAGATAACCCCAGACAGCGCCTTCCTAGCACCCAGGTGAAGCCCCCAGTGCCCTTCACAAGAGCTTCACCCTGAGTGAAACCTCAGCATTAGATCCTGCATGGGGCAGCCCGCCCGGTGGCTGCAACATATCCTATGGATGTGAACAACATGCACATACGTGGAGAGGTCCTCATGGAGGGCTGGGGGGAGCAGGGACAGGCTGTGTCTCCATCCCTCCTCTGCTCCACCTGGACGGGAAGATTTAGTCCTGCAGCCAGGATGAGAGCGCATCGCAGACTGCTCATCTCACCAATCAATTTTTACGGCTAGAGAGGATAATAATGGTAATATCAGTATAAAAAAAACCCCGCAATGACCCATAACAGTAACGTATTACAGCTCCTTTTAAATAACTGTGCTGGCTGCAGTTTCTTTGTTTCTCTGGCAGCAGACAAGCCGAGGTGCTGGGATGCGCTCCCAAACCAAGAAGGATGCTTTGGGATGGGGATGAGCAACCCAGCAGCTATAGGAGAAGGGCTGGGAGGGAAGGGTGGGATAACAGAGGGGAGTGCTCCCCCCCCTCTAAGCAAAACCATCTCAACCTGGAAACATTTAGGCTGAGCTTTAATTCCATCCTTGCTCCCCCCAGCCCAGCAGAGCCGTCCTCTGCAGCGGGTCCTTCTGATACCAAAGACATGACGTGCCCAAGCCCAGCTGTAAGGCAATGAAGCAGAATGCACAGCTTCATTTCCAGCACCCCCCAACCATATGCTGCATCAGGAAAACCTGAAGATCGAGCATTTTACTGTAACATTGGGCATGGAAAGAGAGTGCTTTTCCCCGGCGTTCCCAGACATTTACTGTGGTTTATTGGTACTGTAGGAAGCAAAGTTCCCACTTGCCATATGCAAGAGAAAAAGTTAAACCACAAAACTCCCCACACCTTCATTCCCAAAAGTGGGGGGGGGGGACGACCACAGGGCTTATTTTATGGCAGGATGTAGATACTTCACTGAAGGGAACAACTGAGGGAAGACTGAACAGCTTTTCATTTCAGGCATTTGATAACAGGAGGAAGATCCACACAGGACTGAGGTTCATTGGGATGGGGGGCAGAAAATGAAAGCCAGTGCTACTTTCTTTGCATGGCATTACTTGCACGTGATAACCTGTGCTCAGATCTCCACAAAAAACTCCTTAAAATACTGGGCTTCATTTCCAAGTACAATAAAGCACCCTTATGCTTTCATGTAAAAGGACCTTATGGCTGCCCTCAATCTTAAGCACATCATTAGCCTCAGGGTACCTGGTACCCAATGCTCCTGTACCTCCCGTGCAGCATCGCAGCTCCAGCCAAAGGGCTGCTTTTTTTCCAGTCACTATTTCACAGACACTCAAAAGCTTTTCAGTATCTTTATATCTTGAAAAGTTCTTTTTTCTCCTTTTCACTTTAAAACCAGACCCAGACCCAGAGCACTGCTATTTACTTCACCAGCATCGCTTCAGGTTTACGCTCATGCAACAGCACCAGCAAGAGCTGAGTCCAAGCTGTGCAAAAGGGACGTAGAGGTGTGAGATGGGAACGCGACAAAACACACACAAACACACCCAAAATCACATCCACACACAGAGATGTGCCCCGAGCTCTGGCACACCCTGGTCCTGGCTCCAAGCTCCCCCTCACGAACCCTGCTAATGCACTGATTTGCCATGGATATTGTTTTAAACGATGTGACCCTCAAATTTGCACACACAATAAAACCTAATCTGCATCTGCGGGCTGTGCACCGGTGTGGGGACACCGGGGCGTTCGCCTCATGCAATGCTCTGTACACACACACACTGCTTGCAGAGCAAATCTGGAGCCTGTTCTCAACGGATAAACCCCATCCCCTTCTTCCCACAAGCACCCCAAACACCAGGTACCAAGCCAGGCTGGAAGAGCTGCTTCGACAGCAGCAATTGGGATGAGCAGGAGGGGAGAAACGTAAGAGGAGGGATGTTAAAACAAGCCTAAATTGTGCTGCTTTTCATGGGCTTCTCTTCTGCAAGCGCTGGTTTGAATCCTGCCTCTAGTTCCTGGGTTTTCTCCACACCAACCCCGAAGGCTGCTAATTCTCTCTGTCCTTCGGAATATCTGCTTAATTTCCAAGTATTTCCCCAGAATGTTTGGGCAGAACACAGCTCCCACATAACCACAGAGAATTCCTGCAAAAGGGGATTTCAACCTTGCTCAAACCCTCAACAAGCACCCCCGAGCCTGAGCCCGTTCACAGCCATGCCTTAGGATCCAACCCCCTTTCATCCCTCCATCCCCCATGACAGGGAAAGGGGGCACAGCCCCTCCAGCTTCCCCTTGCTCCAGGTGGATTCCTGGGATCAGTTTCATTTCCTGGCAAATAAGGAAGCTGGAGGGATGCGTTAACACGGAGGAGTGGGTGCTGCTTCGTTCTGTCACCTGCACCGAATTCACCGATTCCCCATAAACCAGGGAATGCTGCTGGAATGGGACACATTCTGGAGGTATTTCAATGATAAAGCAAACGGGGCGTCTGTGCTGGTATTAAATATAGAAGCAGCTCATTTAAACCCTGCTAATACCTCCGAGCAAACTGAGAACCTGAAGCACAGGTACATGGTGACAAATGACTCCGTTTTGCACAGGAAAATCTTACTCAGAAATTCCCTTAGGATGGAATCGAAAAGTGGGGAAGAAAAGGTCCTTTTCTTCACGTCTTTATCCTCAAACCATTTTATGTGAGAGGAAGGAAAAAAAGTCTTTCTTTTAATCAAACCCAGAATATTTAAGCAGCTGAAATGGGTTTATTTTTCATGTTAAAAAGGGACATTTTGAAACCACTCCATGAAACCAAAAAAAATCCACCCAAAATGCCTTGATCACCAAATAAATTATTTAGTTCTTATAAAAACCCCGGCATGAAACGACAAACATTTTTGTCACTTTTGCACAGCCCTGATTACTGTGCATTATGCTTCCTAACAGCTTTCCCCAGCATCATCACTAATGGATTTTATAACATGCTTTATAACAGGTTATTAAGGAATATGGCTATAGCTGGTAATCGCTGTATAATATGAATAAAGCATTTAAGAAACGGCCCCTTCATTTAAACTGTTAACTGGGAAAACTGTCGCATTATAAATAACAGAAGTGAGAGGCATTTGCTGGGGAGAGCTTCCACCTCCGGCCCTGTGGAAACAGGGATTTGCGCGTTTCTTCCTTTCTTTCTTCCTGCTTTTTGTAAGAGTAAACCCCCTTCATTCATCATTATTCTTCGAACCTCCTTCAGCCGCAGTGCCCACGAGAAGCGGATCCCCCGAGACTATTTTCTTTTATATGATGAGTCATTTATTTTAGACAATGATACCATAAATCCTCCAAAAGTTCAAGCGCGCTGTGCATGGGCCATTGCCAAGGAGCCGTGTCATCTCTCGCCTGTGTTTACGGCCTCTCCTTCCCCACACCTCACTGTTTTGTCATCCCGTCACTGAATCATGGCAGGCTTGATCCTGCTCCCATTTAAGTCAATGGCAAAATTCCCATTGACGTCAATGTGACCAAGAAACGAGCTATCTGGGAGCGTGATGATATATAGGATGTGGAGGTATATATCAAACCACGGCCCAATGTTGAGCTATCTAACTAGTAATAAAGAATTACAGTCTGCACTGATAGTAGGGGAATAGTAGGTGGGCTTGGGGAAGAGAGGAATAAAATTAACATTATAATTGGGCAGGTATTTATAAATCTGCATCCTGGAGGAGTTTTTAAACGTCCGTTGAAGATAAAAAATATCGACTACCCCAGCTAAGAGACGGGATTGATGTAACGTGGAGAGTCCTCCCGCATCCCGCATCCCGCATCCCGCATCCCACGGGTGCGTGTCAGTCCCGGCTCTGCAAGCAGGTGGCAGTGGCGACATTTCCCGACGAGGCTTCCCAGCTGGAAATGTCCAAAGTGAGGAGAGGAGGGGGGAGAAGAACCCTCAGCCAGGAACAAACACACAAAAATAAATAACATCTCGAAACGTTAACTTCTTTCCCTCTATCAGATCATTGTTAACAGCTAATAAAATATCAGTCTGCAGGGACACGAGATATAACCAATACCCTAATAAAGAGAGTCAAAGAAAGGAAATTAGATCTGCTGGGTTTTTATACCATTGGAATAAAGTGATGGATCTGAAGCTTTGGACAATCGTTGCCTAAAAAATTAAAAGCAGAGCCTGTGTGTGCCAGCAGGTTGCTGCGGCACCAGGAGCCGGGACGCGGCTCTGCCGCAGCTCCTGTCTCCTCCCGCTCCAACTCTTGCTTAATGTCTTTAAAAAGGGCCCATTAGCCAATGCCACATGTAAAATGATTCATGGGTGGAAAGGCAGATGAAAAAGTATGACGGTCTCTGCTCCTCTATTGCAATGTAATTAATATCAATTGAATTAATCATCGTGAGTTAAGTGAAATGTTATTAAAGAATGCACAGGCGCAAACAGCCCGGCATCCCCCTGCAGACAAAATGTAACGTTTCCAATATTTGCCTGCAGCTGACAACCATAAATCCTCTTAAATTTACCTTCCAAGGTCAGCGGGTGCGGGAGATGCATGTATATGATTTTCTAGTTTACCTGCTAAGGAGAGAGAGGGGTCAGTAAATTATATTCCCAATTCAGCCTAATTGAATAGACTAGTGGACGTCAGACTCGAAACTGGAGGGAGCATGAGGACATACTTGACAACACAGATCCGTCACCCAAGACAAGGAGAGACAGGTAAATGGACTGACAGAGGGGAAAGATATACCACACGTATCATAACCAGCATGTGATGAGCAGAACAAGTGTTAAAGGAAGAATAACAGAGCCACCTCCACTATCTGCAAAGCAACTTCACTCATTGTTTTAATTAGTGGAACCTGCGGCTGACAAGGGAGGGCAAGATTGAAGAGTCGCTGGAAGCTCATTACATCTTCTCATCCTGGAATGGGTGGCAAGAGGCAATGTTTTTAAGCAAATCTAGTTGTGTTTCTCTGGAGCAGGACAACTTCCAGGATTTGCCAAATGGGCACAGAATGACAGGTTGATGGCTTTGAGAAAAATGGCTTCCCACTGCAGATCTGTTTGAGCAGCCAAAGCAGCAACCCAGGGATTACACAGTGTTTGCTCTTGGATGGGGCTTTTATGCAGAGGTTTTGAGGTTCTTTATATGAGAAGGCTTAATGGCATTAATCCCGTTTCACAGAGAGAAAGCGAGGCAAAGTCATTTGCTCAAAATTACTCAGTTGAGACCACGAACCAATTGCTCTGACGACTGCTCCCAAGCCTGAACCGAAAGGGATGAGCGGAGAGGATCAAGCAGATGAAGTACAGCAAAACACGGGCTGATGAGTGAGGAGGGGAGACAAGGAATTCATGGGAGGACTCCAAGTTGGGTCACTTCACGAGTCTGACCCAATGAGACCAAAATCGCTGTGGAAATATAACAAATAGACTTGTCTTTTTAGAAGCGGGGCCAGGAAAAGTTGGGTGAGTCTTCAAAGACAAGCCAGTTTTCCACAGCAGAGGCTCTGGAGTTGGGAATTGAATTTGTCCTTACATTTAGCAGCTCCTGCCAGAGCACATCCAAACACAGCAGAAATGTTAACAAGTTACTCCTGGGAAAAGGAAGAGTAGGAAGAGGAACGTTGAACGTTGTCATGCAGTGTAATCAATGAGCAAAACACGTTCCACTCGTCTTGAACTCACCAGCAGAGTTCAAACAGAAACCAGAAATCTTGACTATTAATCTTATTTCAAGCCACAAGAAAATGTATCTGCTTGCAGCACTCCACAGCTCACTGTGATGGAGCCCATAAGCTTCATGCCTTTCATTGTGTCTTTAACAGTAGGGCCCAAGCGTTTTCAACAGTGTTTCGGTGAACAACTGATTAAGTTGCCCAACATTCCTGTGGCCCTTCCAAAACAGCATGGTTCTCATCAAATGTTGGAGGCTCTTGGAGACAACCTTGAATGGACAGCAATGGTTTCCCTATCTGACAGTCCTACATCATTTTAAATATCAAGACCAGAAGATCAGGAAATTGTTGATGGGGTTAAACAGGACATTCCGGTGCTTGCACGGAACAGAGATGGAAGAATTCATTCTGAAGACAAGCTGCAAAGTACCCTCAAATCCAAACACCACAGGAAAGGTCTCCCTGGCTAGCTATGGATCAAGTTAAAATGGTGACACCACCACAGCACTCTTTGTGACCTACCCTTCATCAGGGGATGCCCAAAAGGCTGCGCTGCTGAAGAAAGCTCCATCCTCACCACCAGATCTCACCTGGTGTTGGTGAAGTCTTGTCCACTACGTATGGCAATTCTTCCACCTGGCTGAGAGCAGACCCGGGACTGGCCTTTCCCTTCCTATCGTCAGTCTCAAACCATCCCCAAGAAGCTCCCCAGGCACCTGAGGAGGATGAGCAGCATCACTCACTCAGCACACTTGGCTCTCACTGGTCTGGCAGCCATGGATGAAGAGGAAGCTGGAAACCAACACTTCTCAGGTCCACAAAGGACAAAAAGCCTGAGTATTAAGACAACCTTCCCTTTCTAGCCCATGTCTACTTCCAGTGGCCTGTTTTGAGGTACCATGACATGAGAGAGGGATGATATTTAACGTGCAATGGGGGGCACAAACATTATAGCTCACTTACAAAGTGGAATAGGAAGTAGGGAATATCTCATGGTTAAAACTGCACTACTAGAAGAGCAGGGAACCATGGCCACCCTGATGGATGCGAGTCTGACGCTCCAGCTCTTCATAACCTGGAGCAGAGCTTGGGACCTCCTTCTGGCTTTGGATTCTGCACATGACATGGAAAATGGGGGCACAGGAATGACCAAATTCACAGAGTTTTATGGACTAATTTTAATTTCCATAGTGCTTTGGAAGGACATTTGAAGAGTCCATAAGGTACCACGGGAATAAACATAAGGCACTAGAGGAGACCAAGCATTACTATTACCACTCTGGGACTTTCTTCTGTGTAATTCCAGGGTAGTCACTCATTCAATTTTAATCATAACTAATGCAATGCCTTTTACAAGAAGAGGCTGTGCTATATTCTAATCTGTTTTGTAATTAAGCATAAATTGTAAAGAATCAGTTGCATACAGTGATGAACTCTCAGTTTACCCAGTGCCTCGGCTGCCAAAGGGTGGCCCCGTGCAATTAACTGACTTCAAAAGACCTGGTTAAAGGATGGAAAACGCTCCCAACCTCTGGCACTCGGTCTTATCTGGGAAACAATGTAAGGAATAAAGCAGCAATGCCATAAAGATAAGGTGGAGAGGCGGGAGGGTGGTTTTTTAAGGAAATACTTAAGAATAGAGAAAAAGAATGGTTTGATTTCGAATTGAGCAGGAAAAGGAGGATTTGACCCCTAAGAGGAAAATCTTATGAGGTGTTTGGTAAAGACACTGTCAGAACTTGAGCCTTATCTTTAGCTTTCATTTGAGGCATCTTCCAGTTCTTCCAGTTAACACCTTTCCCACTGGCCAGAACCAGGATGGACCCAATCCTGCACATCCTGGTGGGAATGGTCCTTTCTGTCATCCAGTTTGAAGTACTGGGACTACCCAGGCCGGCCTGTGGTGGGAGGTATCCCAGTGATGTGCTTTGTCTGGTTTTGATGAAGTAGTGAAAGAAGCACAATGAGCCCCTCAGATCCAACTCTCTTCTCTGTCCAGGGGAATATAATTTAGCCTGAGAACTTGCAACTGAAGTGGGGAGAAGCTGAGCTGGGTCTTGCTGCCATTTTGGTCATTTAAACTGCACTTTATTAGGGATCATTTTAAAATAGAAACCTTTGGAAGCAGAGCCAGGATGTTAAACTTCCGGAACAGCCCAGCTGTGGAAGCTTGGATGGCTGCAGAGATCGCTGTCATGTGCCAAACCTGACCGCGGACACTGGGATGGCCTCAGCATCTCCACCCTGCAGGATGAGCCCTGCCTCCACCGGAGGCCCTTCCATGCTGTCAGCAGAGGGCAATGAAGGCCACGCAGAGAACCCCACACCAGCACCAGCACGGAGCCAGAAAGCAGGATTGCTTCCACCCCAGTCACAAGCTGAGCAGCCCCCGGACCTGTCTCCTACCCCATCGGACAACACAGCGGTTTTGCTTGTGTTTACACAGAGCAGAGCAAAGTCTCTACCCATAGAAACACATCCCTTGCAACAAGCATTCCCTTCCCAAACGCAAGCCTTCTCAAACTCCCCCCGCCTTGGTGCTGGCCCTGAGGTCAGAATCCATCCCAATCCATCCCACTGTCTATTCATCAGTGCGGAGTCCGGGGAGACTTCGTTTTCTTCCTTTCTTTGGAAAGCCAAGACGAACCCTGCGTGTGCTTCCGAGCCTCACAGCCTCACCAGCAAGCCTCTATGCAAATACAGTTGCTAAGGAGAAAACATTGCTCCCCCCATGTCCTCCTAAAAGCACTAATTAAACCCAAGCCCGCTCGCTGTCGCAGGGTACCAAAACGACGCGAGGCAGTGAACTCCATGCGGGCAGCCATCAGCATCGGGAACAGGCTGGAATGATTTGGTTTTGACCGCCAGATGACCTCGAGGGCTGCCCAGCCTGATGGACAGTCGGACCATTAGTCCTTTTAACACACATTCTTTTCTGGAAACACAGCCATCACTGCGCTGCTTCGCAGAGAGCACCATCTAAACCAGCCATGACCCTGCCCGCTGGGTTATGGGCCCTAAGGCGAGGGGGAATTCATTGGGGAAAGGAAGGCGACAGCTCGCCTTTCACAAAGAGCCCCCGGAACCCTCCGCATTCCCCCCAAGCCTGAGAAAACCAGCGCCGGGAAAGGAGGGTCTGGAGCTCCGCATTCCCGACCAGCGCCCCGCAACAAAAGGGAAGAGGCAAATCTCTCTTTGTGTTTCCTGACGCTGGGGTAGGGGGGGGATTGTTTTTCCTAACCCAAATAAACACTAAACATCCCTCCCGGTACCGCTTGGGAAGAGCTGTGCTGCTCCGTGCTCTGTTATCAGAGCATGTGAACTCCCGACTCCTTTTCTTTGCCCCCCTCTCTTCTGCCCAGGCATAATTTTTTGGTCTTATTATTCCAAGGAAAATGAGGCAAGAGCGAACGAGCCCTGCTGGTAATAGACCAGAACAACCTATTAATCCAGAGCAAAATTAAGCAGCACAAAGGTTAGGGAAATGAGAGGCTTGCTGTTTTTTAACCTCATAACCGAGGCCTGAGACCAATGCCTCCAGATGATGAGAGTTTTCTTTCTACTGCCTTTAATGAGCTTTGGAGCAGGAGATCTGGGTGCAGTCTGTCCATATCCAAAGGCATTTTACCTCAACAGAATCAGAATGTCTGCAATATCTGCATCGTTATGGCATATTGCTGCAAGGCTGAGAGCAACGCCGCAGTGTTCACAACCTGCCTCAGTTTCCCCAACTGGAAAATGAGGATAACAGTGAATCCTCCTGCGTCAGGTGCGTCACAAAGAACATCTATTAAGTGCTCCAAGACTAGCAGATGGAAGAGAATAAACCCCACATACTGCTACAAGCACGCTGGTATTGTACACATTGACTCTGCCTGAACCAGGAGCTTAAAAGATGCTGAATTCTGCTGGCAAAATGAATACAACCCAAAGCATGGAAGGGGCAGTGTGGAGATGGAGGGGGACTTTCTGCCCCCTGCCCTGCAAAGATGATTTATTCCACCTTAAAGCACAATGAGTAAATAACTGCAGATGCCAAACCCACAACACCGGAGGGGGGGGCAATGAAAGTAAAGCTTTTCATCTCATTTTCAGTGCCTGCAGCAGACAGAGCCTGGCCTGTCCCGAGCCCATTTTAATGCCCCTCTTGGGATGACTGACAAGCCATGCTGAGCTAAATGAGGAAACATCTGTTTGACTTTCCCAAGCGGTGGCACCGGGTGCCGAAGCCTGAATCCGGGATCCTGAATGCCACTTTCACAGTTCCCAGCCTCTCCATTGGGAACAGCCCAGCCAGGGCAGAGGCAGCAGTGGGGGGGCTGAAGCCTCCAGACTGGCTCATGGCTCCGTCTAAGCTCAGAAAGGAGGAAGCAGCAGCAACACAAGCACTCAGCCTATTTTCCCCGTGCCAAGAGAGAAACTGAACTGCTGAGCCCTATTTCCCCACTTTGCGAAGAGCAAGGACACAAGGAGCATTATATTCCCCCTTAAGAGGAGGCAGAGAGAAACTCTGCCTCTTTGCAGCCTGCTCCATATCCAGGCAAACCTTCCAGGGGCCTTTAATTATTATTCCTAAGCCGCTTCCCACAGCCCCTGACACTGTGCAGGCTGTGGGCTGTTTGTTTTCTCTAGCACGGTGGCTGTACAGTAGAGTGTTGCTGACCCCTGCACTCCAGCAAGAAGTGTGTCTAATGCTCCTACAAGGTAACCTTTTCACTGGAGTTTTCTAGGGTGACCCCAGAGTCCCATCTGTCCGAAGACTAACTCCTACGGCATGTGGAAAATGCAGCTGGCCTGGCTCCAGAATGCCTCCTGCAAGACCGACCCATCTGCATCTTCTCTGCTTTATCCAAGTTTGCAGTATGGTGAATTTCCTCCCTTCTCCCTCGGTCCAAGCTCAAAATTTAACTCTTTCCACCCAGGCAGAGGATTTAAGCAAAAAGAACTGGGAATTAGGAGCAAGTTTAAACGCACAACCTGATCTCGTTGGGGATGTCATTGTAGGGGCATTGGACTGGAAGAGCTTTGAAGGTCCCTTCCAACCCAAACCATTCTGTGATTCCATGAACTCAAACTAAATTATCCTCTGAAGCTACTTTGTAGGGGTTAAGACAATAACCCAGCCCCTGATCCCCTCCCTTCCCCCAGGAGGGTTTATCTGTCCTATCTCATCCCCAGCCCCTGTTCAGCAGTTGGAAGAGCAGACACTGCTCTGGTGACAATAAGATGCTGCTGGCATCACTTTAGGGACAAGCTAAGGACTGGAGGGTTGCCCAACGGCACCGATTACTGGTAAGCTACAGCCAAGAGGGGTTTCAGGCAAACAATCATCTGGGTGAAGGCTGTGCCGCATCTCCACTGTGCTGGAAACAACCGCGAGCCTTGATTCTTTGGGGAACCTTCTTGATAGTGACTTAGTGGCTGAATATCTCCGGAGCACAACCAGAGGGATGCTTGAACCCAGGAGCGTGCAGATTTTCGGCATCAGCCTCTGGATGGGTTTCTACACGTTCCAGCAATCAGCCAAATATCTGCAGTGGCAGTGAACTGCAGAGAAATCCCCAATGTCAAGTTGGGAATTGATGGGCACAAACCAGTGGCACTTAGTGACCAGCCTCCCATTAAAAACTGGCTTCACATAAAGGAGGAAAAGGGCAAAATGAAACTACCGCCCTCCTATAGCTTGGGGATTTCCCTCCTTTTGCCCAGGAAACCCTGGATAGGCCAAGGAACAAGGGCTGACACTGAGGTACGTTTGCCCACACTTGTGAGATTCCTGAGTTTCTGCTTCATTTAGATGAGTAACATCTACAAACAAACACCGGCACCGGTCACCGGCACCCCCAAAGCTCTCCTTGCACCCTAAGGTGCTGCAGTTGGCTCCTCCACACCTGGGAGGGTCAGAAACCCTCTTTACTGATTTGAAGAGGCCCGGAACTGCACTTCACGACAAAGGTGCAGAATCCAACTCCGAATTACCTGGGAGTGAGGCTCTGACCCCCCGGGCAGCTCAGAGAAATCCCTACTTCCATTAACAAATTACAACTGAGCTTTGGTTCCTGCAAGCTAAAGCCCATAATAACCCACGAATTAACTTCAATGTATTCACAGGATTAACCAAGGGCTGATAATTAAAAGAATCCTGATAAAGACTCTGCCAAAAATGAATTAATAAGAAGAGAACTAACTCTGTAACGTTAGACGGGGGGGTTTGCTGCTCCAGCTCATGCACTTAAACCCATTTCTTCCGCTCGCCGAAACCCTGGCACGTAAGTGATGTCAAAAATTGAGGAAGGGCAGCCAGAGTGGCTGGGTTACAAAAGCAGAGCTTTTCTATCCCAATTAGGCTCTGACACTTGAAATCCAAGGCAGCTGCTCTGCTTAGCTCGGCCTCCTTCCTTCTATCCCCCCCCTTTTCCCAACAGCCCATCGCTCGCTCCCTCTTTGTCCTTTATTCTTTAACTCCAAGTTTCTGCAATCAGGAAAAGGAATGGCAGCCATTAGAAACACTAGTTAGGGACTTAGTCCAAAATCAATTTTAATTAAAAACACACCGCTTTAGTGTTGAACATGGTCATTTTCAGCATTGCTGGTGGCTAGACGAGCTGTGCAGCCTGCCCACCATTGATATGCAGAGAAGGACTGTCCACCAGGAGCAGCCCTTGTTATTAATGGGGGGGGAGCTGGATGTGAAGTCCTGGGGGTCAGGGGAACCCTCCTACGGCTCTCAGCTGTCTCTAAACAGGGTGAGGGTTATGGTGCCTAATACAGGGTGCATTCCATGCTGGGGAGGGGGATATGTGGGTGAGAAGGGGCCGGTGAGGTGAGTGTAGGGGTAAATACACCGTAAAGAGGAGCTCCGTGGTTTTATGAGAGCTGCTGTGACCCAGAGTCAGTTGGTCACATGCAGCCGGTGCCCATTACCAAATCAATAAGCATTAAATCAACCTCATTTTCTACTATTTAAATTAACTATAACTGTTTTAATTGCAGATTCATAGCCTGCAAACTGCTTATTACGCTTTACATTATAGCTGAGATTTGCTTGCACGTTACAGACCATTGAGAGCACTCTACAAACCCAGCCCTGCTGAAACCTTCCTCCCCCCAGCCTTTGGCGTACAAGAGGAGACCCATTAAAACCAGGGGAAGCAAGGAAAGGGAAGAAGGGCTGGGAACACACAGCGTGGGAGCTCGGCACAGGGTAATGGTGACCACAGACTGTAGCAGGAGGCAAGACATTAAGAGCTTGGTCTTGCTCCTATGGAAGATGCTGCTGTGCGTGGTCCCCACTGGGGTCCCAATATGAGGAGCTGTGGGTAGAGACTGGGTGTTATAGGAGAGCCACATTGTGGGGGGGCATCTCTTGGGGCTGGGAATGGGTCCTTTAGCACTTGGATGAGGTTATGGGTTATAAATCCTAAAGGAGAGCCTGGGTGTAAACCAGCAGTGATCTTCAGCTGAGCAAGGCAGATAGAGGGGATAGGAGACACACCAAAGGGCAAAATCAGGCCAAGGAAATGGGTGAGCCTGGGGTGCCCTCGAGGTGGGGCTTCCCACCAAGGCTAAACTCTTGAACGCAGGAACTAAGTCCCTGGGAAAGCAGGGTCAGGGCAGGATGGAGCCCACGGGCTTGGGGCATCACTGCACAAAGGTGCCCTTGCTCAGGCCTTCACTGTGTTCCTTCCTAATTCCTTCCTAATTTCCAGACACGTTTGATTAAAAATAAAATACAATAAAATAGAATAACCCCATCCCATGGTTAAGGCTCTTTAACCAATCTTGGACAGTCTTCCCTTTTCCTAGGGAGTGCACACCCTGGCTCTGGCCTTGGCCAGCATTCTGGCATGCTGCCTCTGTTGCTCTTGTCTTCTTCCCATCCTGCCTCTGAGACAAGGAATAGGCTGTAGGTAAATGGGAGTCTGTTAATTTTTTATGGATGTCAGTCTCTTGACATCAGCGCTAGATAGACCGGTCCCTGGGTCAGTGGCAATGACCCCAGCAGCACTAAAACATGCACAGAGTAAACACTCAAGGGTGGGCAGCGAGGGGGTTATTCTACAGGGGGTTTGCTCCATGCTGGCTGCAGCCTCCCCCTCGCTCAGGGCTATGGGTGGATGGGCTCAGCCTCAGAGGCAGAGTCCCTCTGGTTCTCGGGTAGCAAGGGAACTCTCCAAGCAACACTGTAGGGCTTTAAGAGCAATGAGTTCTACCTGATGGACTTGGCACTGCTGATGAGAAGCCATGTTCCCAGCAGGGGAGGTTTACACGTGCCTTTCTTTGCTAACTTTTACAATGAGGGTGGTAAAACACCGGCACAGGTTGCCCAGAGAGGTGGGAGATGCTCCATCCCTGGAAATATTCAAGGTCAGGGTGGATGGGCCATGGAGCAACTTGATGTAGTTGAAGACATTCCTACTCATTGCAGGGAGGTCGGACCTTTAAAGCTTCCTTCCAACCCAAACCCCTCTATGATTTGATAAGTACTTCCACCTAACACTGTGGGCACTCTTGAATCGAGCAGCCTCCAATACTGCCACAAGCATCATTCTATCTCCCACCAAACCAAAGGAAACACCATCATGTGAGAGGATATGGGCAGCACAAGAAAAAAGGTATCCGTGGATGCTACCAAAAGAGGAGATCAAGGAGCAGAAAGGCACACCCAGCCTCATCCCTTTCCCCAGTGACCAGGGTGCACATACTAGTCCACACAGCTCCAGGATCTTCAATTCACCATCTCCCAATGCACCTTCCCAGCGTCTCCATCCTCCTCCCCCTTGCACCAGCACAGCCGCAGACCATATTGCTCCTGGACTGAACCCCCAGCTCACTAACAAGGTTTTCTCAGCATCACCAGATCTGTCTCCTTGGGTTTTGGCCAGGCCAGTGCAGGCAGTGAGTGATCAAAGGCTGCCCTTCATGGAGAGGGCTCGTTCCAGGCTCTTGCTCCAATCTCTTGGGTCTGAAGGAGAAATTGAATTCTGGGCTCCCAGATTTTCTCTCTGCACAGCTGGCTCGGTAACAGGAATTCTGCATGCATGCTGGGTATGAGCCGGGACTACTTTAACATCTAATTTCAGCACAGCAAGAATTAGCTCATCCATAAATGACAGCAGGCCTGCAGCTCCTCTGTCCTCTCCAATGCCCAAAGCACAGATTAGCGATAAAAATATCTGATTTTCTAGATGCTATACTTGATAATAAGCTTGTGAATTCCCCTGGATGGATTTCTTAAACAGTCCCTTTTATTCAACAACCTGCCCCCCCCGAGAACCGTAGTTTCCAAGGCTACGCCAGTGGACAGCCCCCCCATCTGTCCCCCTAGACCCCAAGGTACAGCTCCAGAGGGACAGTTAATAGCGAGGATTAGTGAGGTAACCAATATCATGACCCTCTCCTGTGTATTTCCCTGGTCTCCATTACTGAACAGAGCGGTGCTGGAGCCGTCTGAGCACTTTGCAGTCATTAGCATCCCCAGGGCGCGAGAGGCCATCATCTCCATCCTACCCAGAGCAGAGCTGAGCTGGGGCTCCACTTCCCAAGAACCTCTAAAGAACATTCCAGGGAGAGACCCGCCTGCTGCTGGCCCTGTTAGTCCATTGCCCCCTGGCTCCCTCCCCCGCCTCCTCTTCCTCACGAGTGGAAGAAAAAGATATTAAAACAAACATGCTAAATAAGTAAATAATTACAAGCAGATGTGGAAGCCAAGGAGACACCAAAATGTGCCAATGCTGCTCTGTGGAAGAGGTTCGTATCCCATTCTCTGGGCTCTCAAGGTGAAGAGCATGGAGAAGGCCCTGTAAGCAGTCTCCAGCAAAAGCCCCTCATCACTCATCACCCAACTGTGCTCAAACCCCATCCTCAAGCTTTGGTTCACAGATCAGGCATCCAACAATGCTGGGCTGCACCCCGGGCTCACTGGGAACTTCCAGAAAGGGCTGTGGGGCTTGGATGGGCACAGTGGGGAGTGCAGCTCTTGGGGAGGTCAGGAAATGCCCAACGCCCCACATTGCCTGAGCGATGGTGAATAACACAGAGGAGCCCAGAGGAAGCAGAGAAAAATGAGGGGATGCCCAGGGCTCTAACAGGGAAGCAAAGGTCCCAGCCCAGGTAGGAGAAAATGTGCAATAAAATTGGCTGATTTGGCTTAACAGGTAATTACAGAGTTAATAAAACCAGGCTCCTTGACACGATAGGTCCTAACGACACCGCCTGTGTCACGGGCACTAAGTGACTTTTTACTTTGCTGGCCATTGATCCAGCAGACAGCCACAGCTCCGCGCTGGATCGATGCTGCCGTGGCAGGCGGGCAGCGGGGCCGCGCGCTCGCGAGCCGCAGGACATTGCGCATGAAGAAGTTTAGTGCTCGTGCACTGTGACCTGTTTGGAAATGAAACATCTGGCCCTTTCCGTCTCCTGCTTTTCATACAAAGATTAAGCCGTGCTATGAACTATTTGCCAGAAAGATCCATTTTCTTTAAAGGAGGAAAAAAAAAAAGGCGAAGTAGCAGCGGGTTTTTGTGCAAAGGGATGCAGCAGCGTCTCAGCTTTGTGAAGGTCTGGAGTTGAAACAGAAAACAACACCAAAACTCATACAATGACCATGAGGGGTTGAAGGCTCCAACCTCAGATCATCTCTTTCCATCTGACCAATTCCACAACCAAACCTTTCTCATAAGCCCTGATTTTATTTGCTACAGAGACTGGTTTTATGGCAAGATGTTCCCTGCGGAGACCTGCCCAGCAGCTCCAGCACACACAACACACAAGCCCCAGGTGCTTGAACATAAAAAGAGCTTGGCCACCCTGGGATCCTATGAGACCCAAGCCTGATGGCCACGGCCCCTGTGCCAAGCCAAGGCACTTATTCCATCTTCTCTGTAATAGAATCATAGATTCGATGAATGGTTTGTATGGGAAGGGACCTTAAAGCTCATCCAGTCCCAACCCCTGCCATGGGCAGCAACACCTTCCACTGGAACAGACTGCTCCAAGCCCCTGTGTCCAACCTGGCCTTGAACACTGCCAGGGATGGGGCAGCCACAGCTTCTCTGGGCACCCTGTGCCAGCGCTTTAGCACCCTCACAGGGAAGAGCTTCTGCTTAAGAGCCCATCTCAATCTCTCCTCTGTCAGCCACAGCATTGCATAGAAACGGTAAGATATTAAATCCTGTCAAACAATCTCTGCTAAATTTGCCTGAAACTGGCCAACAGGTTCGAAAAGAAGGACTGAAAGTGGTCACGTCTGGGCAGGGTGACAATAACCCAGAGAAGAAAACAGGAAGCAAAGGGTGCAGTGAGCATTGCTGCTGGTTTGATCTCCCCAGGTATAAATGCCTGCAGGGCAAGAAGCACAAGGAAACCAGGGTCACAGAGTCAGCCCCTGATGGGGACAGGAATGTCACCGCAGCTCAGTGCCTCAGTGCTCACCTGTGGCTCGCAGCCCTTGCAGTTGGTACAAGCTGCCAAAACAAAGACATAGAGCTGGGTTAATATTTAACAGTGCCACCCGGGCATCTTTAAACATTACACACGAGATATTTACAGCTTGCTTTAGAGCCACTCCAGCTCCACAAAGTTTCCACCAAACCAGTCACCCGTGCTCTGCCTAAGTGCGTTCCTGGGGAAGAAAGCGATCCATCAAGAGCTGGAATTCAGCCTGGCCTCGCATGAGCAGCTCAAACCTGATGGATCGGAAGCACGGTCTGCTGGGGCCAGCACCAGACTGGAACTGGGCTGACTGGGCTCGACCATCTGCCACTGCATCCCCAACAGCCCTGGGCACAGCACTGAGCCTCCGACGTGCCTCTGCCCCCTGACTGTCATGTGGGGCATTGCTGGGATGTAAAGAAAGATGCTGAAATAAAAGAGAGAGGGGCTTGGAAGGTCCCTGTAACTGCACAGTGATTGGGAAACAAGCTGGAAGTACATCCATTGCGTGGGGGGTTGGTGGGGAAGAGGTCTCCAAACCGATCTGATTCACTCCCATCATTTATCAGGTAAATCCCTTTCATTGTGCAGAGCTGGATCAGTCTCACGAAGCATCTTTGGCAAAACCAGGGAGCCCTGGTTTAAGGAAAGAGCTGCCCTTGCTCCCAACAGGGTGCCTCTACCAGTGCTCATGTAAGGCAAGGTCCGGTCATCACTTCAGTACTGCGGTTTTTAAGACATCCACAGTGGTTCCTCTGCTGGGATTGCACTAGCTCTGGGAATTGGGTTTGCAAACGTAGGTCTCACAAGCCTAATAGGAGCCATCCTCAAAGATGGGACAAGCACCAAGTTATCTTCTGGGACCCAGAACCAGCAATATAGGAAAACATAAAGCACTTCAATGCAAAGCTGTGCTCTGTAACTTATTTGTAACTGGAAGATGGGGGGGAAGCATTTCAGCATTCTTTGCAGAATAAGGATGTGAAGCTAAACATATGCTTGATAAACACATCTCCCTGGACCAGACACATCTGTCTGGCTCCTGAATTAACCACTTCTGAGCCTGGCTGGGATAGGTGTCTACTCTTAGCCATTCCATCAAGGATTTCCCTACAAGAAGACAAGCCTGTCAGGGTTTTACAGCCTCATCTGTAGAGCACAGATACACACATACACCCACCGCGGGAGGAGAGAAACGAAAAACATCCAGTTGCTTCTTTACAAGCATTCCCACTTTAACTAAATATTTGCAATCTGTTTATACAGAGTGAGCTGCATGACCTTTTATAGAGCGAGCTGAACAAGCATTAGCTCCTCAGCCCTCGATGGAAGACAGTCACCTACAGAGTCCTGCCCCCCCTCCTTTTATCGATGAAGGCAAGGCAATGCCTGCTCTTGCAAAACCATCAGCGAAGGTTCAGCTAAGCTGTCATTAATTTTTGCTTGATCCCTGAGAGGCACAATAAAGTGCAATGCAAATACCAAATCAGCTTCCCCATACAAATTATTAACTGTGAGCATTACACGGGGCACACTCCAACCAGGCACAAGATCAGATGTAGTTAAGAGGGAGAGTTAACCTCGAGTGGAAACTCTGCCATCTGATACCAAACTGGTTTAAAACCAGTTTTGCCTTCCTGTACCTTTTGCATGCAAAACCATGACATTTCAGAGCACACCCCCAAGCCACTGCTTCACACTGACCTAAAAGCATCCATGCAAGGGGGACTGCACCCACTGAGATGAAGGCATTTAGAAAAGGACGCAAACAGCTCTGTGGCTCACTCAATGAACATGCACTAATGCAGGCGACCAGTTGTGCAAAGCACTCGCACCCTCTTGCTTAATACTGTCTTGGAGACTGCCTCCTTTGGAGCCAAAGGTGGACCTTGGTGGCTTTTCCTTGCTGCTGACATGGCCCTCGCTTGCTGACAACTGAAGGGACTGTCATTGTGCTGCATGACAGAAAACGCAATATCGGGTATTGCACAAAAGGATGGCTCATCTCCAGAGTCCTTCAAATGTCTTATAAAAACTCCCATATATAAATACTATCAGTATGGATGTAGAGGTCCCTGTAGAGATCAGGGCCCTATCACGCAGGGTGTTTTATGCATGCGTTGAAAAAGGCCGCCTATATTCACAGGAGATTATATTTTAAACAGAAGATAATGAAGCTCATTTTGCAGGTGGGGACAGAGACATAAAGATAATTTGCACACACAGAACCCGTTGCTAAGCCAGGCGCTGCACTCAGATCCTCTTACAGGTCCTGCCCACTGCCACCGCCACCAAAGCATCCTCCTCTTCCTCCTTTGCTCAACACCGTCGTGTAACGTTGCCAAGTTCCTCTGGAGAATAACCCACGCTGGTACGTAGCTAAACTGTTATTGTGGGGCAAATTCTCTGCTCGGTGGTACTGGTGCGATGCTGCTCACTTCAGGCTGGCTGCAGTGGAAAGCCAAGGCTAAATTTGACCCTCGGGCACCTCCAAAAATAATTGGAGGTGAGCAAATCGCAATAGCAACACGCGGCTTTTAACCGTATCCATAAAATATTTACCAAAAAAGAGATAAATTATATATGTGTATACAATGCCCAGAGATGCCTCGATTTATATGAGACGGTTTCCTGAGAGCAGTACAGCTCCAGGCAACAGAAATGAGAAGTCAAGCTGAACAGCAATAGTGTATCCCAGAGATTGTGACATCTTATAACAGGGAACAGAGGTGCCCCTGGGGCACCCCATAAAAATTATTACTGAGCAGCAAAACAACAATGTAAGTTAATTTCATTGAAATTAACAGTAGTTTCCTCCCCTTGAGCACATGGAGAGGTAAAAGCAGAGTGAAAAGGGGGAGGCATGTGTAAAGAGTCAAGCAGTTGGAGCGCCTGAATGGCACCAATGCTTTGGAGAGACTTAAACCAAACAAAACTAGTTCAGGATTTGGGACTGATGGGTTAAAACAAGAAAGAGAGAGAAAAAGAGGTTTAAATCATTGCTCTATCTTGCCTTTGGAAGCTTTAAAAATGAAACCCTCCTTTTTCTTTAACTACGTTTTCCTCCGTCGAGCCCCAATGTGACAGTGGAGCTGCTTGCTGCTGATGGAGCTGCTCGGTTTTCCCTTCAGTAAGGAGATAGCAGTGTCTTTGCACTATTTCTAACAGACACAGGATTTCACACGCATCTCATCTGTCAGGGAGCCCGGCCCCGGGAAAAAACTTGGGCCCAGAAATGGATTTTTGCATGCTGTAACCCCTGCTGTGATTTATCTGAACCGGATTACAAGAATTATAATAGTGCATACCTCTAAAGTGAGTGTAGCTGGACCAGAACGGATCTGGTTTATGGTGGTACAACTTGTCTGCTTCCTTTGGAAGTATTACTGCGGTACCATTGCCTCCCTGTGAAGGGGTCGTATGTCTTAGTGCATCGTTAAAACAGTACGGGAGCGTGCAGACATGCCTTGAATAGATGGAGGCTCTGACTCTTTAACAGACAATCCCCATTCAAAAAGTACTTACACACATGGTTAAGCCCCGCTGACTTAATTTGTTAAGTAAAGGCTGTTTTAAACATATGCTTAAATATTTTGCTGCAATTGAGGCCACAGAACTTAGTAGTTGCTTTGCTGAGGAGGACCGGCCGTGCTAGTGAGGACCACACGTAGAAGGGCTGCGTAGACTGGGCTCTGTACTGGAGGAGCAATGCTTTATTAAACACTTACAGTGTGCAGTTAAACAACTCAGACAACCTTCTTCAGAAGGGGGAAGTTACTGAGTATGAAATACTAGAACCTTAAGACCAACTGAATCAGGGAGCAGTTTGCTTTGTCTCCACACCCTTGGCCTGGTCGCTCTGTACCTCAGTTTACTTCCACCCCAAGGCATTGGGAATCACAACCCTCTAAACCATCATCCTAAAAATCACTTTACTACAAACTGCTCTTCGTTAAACACAAGGATAAGAGACAAAATGTCCTCTGGTGATAATGAAACAAAAGGGGAAATACTTGGAAATTCAAAATGAAGACCGAAAGCCTTTCGTCATGTCCTCCTGCTGGAGTTCAGTAATATATGAGGCAAACAGAGTAACATATCACAGGCATCCTGGACATTTGTAATGCCAGGGTCAAAGTGCCATGAACAGAATTGTGCCTTCTTCCTCCAGGCAAAACTCTCCCAGGCAGATTTTCAGCTGGTGTAAATTGCCCAAACCCATAATGAAGTTATGACAATTTACAACAGCTGAGGATCTGTTCATCTAATGAAGAGAAATACAGGCAGGAGGGAACGAATTAGTTTTGAGTAAGAGCTCACTGCAGAGCACACACAGTCATCTTTAAGAGATCCCTAAGAACTGTTCGCTTATATAAAGAAAGGAGAAAGAACAACGAGGTCCTTTCCACAGCAAAGGGATTTTTCTTCTGCCCTTCAGCTGAAGGATGGGATTCAATGAAAGCTTCTCAGACACACAGGGAAAAAACGCTCTGCAAGCAAGCAAAGACATAAATGGTATTGAAAAAGGGGCTTCACCGTTGCGCTGGGCTGCGGGTTGTTGTTTTTCCTGTTTCCCTCTAACAGGAAAGCCAGCCACGCTGCCCATATTTCACTCCTGACAGTCCCTTCCATCACTGGAACAATAGCCCTGCGTGGCTGACCAGGGTCAGCACCGCGCCAGCGCTTTCCCCACGCCGCCGCATCGACAGAACCCATCAGTCTCTATCTCCGAGGCTCTTCCTGCGATTCTCTCGACAGGGCCCTCGCTCCGAGCCCTGCCTTGGTGCACAGAGTATCTACAAAATCCAGGCAAAAAGGGGATCCGAACAAAGAGCCCAGATGTAAATCCTTCCATCCGGAGAGGGTCTGGGCAGCGCGAGTTCACTGCGTTACAGTCGAGATCCTATATTGATCTATAGATAAACTATCAGGGAAGTGGCTCCTTCCTTACAGTCCACCCTCCATAAAAATAAAATACACCGTCTCCGTGCATGGAGCACATATGTCCTTTCCACATGGGAAACCCCATTCCCTGCCACAGGTGTCCCAAAGACAGTTGCAATAAATAGAAGCATTTCAGCTGTACAAGGAAGAGCGGAGAGTTACGTATTCACATCAACTCAGACAGACCACAGGAACTCAGCAACTGAATTTAAATGAATTATGCTGGTAGTAGACTACGCACAAGGTATGAAGTACTTGGAGAGTAATGGATGGGCAATATTTCACCCACCCGAGATGGGAAAGAGCAGATTTGAGCTGGTGTTTTCAGACACCAGAACAAAATCTGCTGGGGCACAGAAAAACAAGCCAGAAAGAGCGTGAGTAGGAGGCAAAGGATAAAGAGGAATAAAACAACTCCTTCACAATCCTTGCCTTTAAAGCACTGCATGCTTTAAAAGCCCAGGGAAAAAAGAAAAAGCAACCAAACCATCAATATTAAAATATATTAAATTTAGTGCAACCGAATTCACTGATTTTGCATCCGCATTTCTTTGCATTACATTTTTTAAGCTAATCCGAGTTTTTGGAATGTTCAACCTCTCGTATTTTGATCAAGGAAGAAAAGAAGGGAAAAAAGAAGTCCAAAGCTTTTCAGCTGAAAGGACTTTCCAAACATCTGCCACCATAAACGTGTAAAACAAAACCAGGCAGCAGCGAATTCTCCCTCTTTATTCCTTGCGCTCCCCGGCAAAGGCAGAATTCATGCTCCGTAAGTTCTCTAGGAAGCACTGCTAGGAGGGATTTGATTTGCTTTAATTCAATAATGGTTTCCATTAAAATAACAACAAAAAGGGACCGAGTTGAAGACGAGGGGGGAAAAAACGGGTCCACGGAGCAAAGCAGGGGCAGTTTTTGCAAGCAGAAAGGCAGATTGCAGTGATGAGATGAGCGAAGGGGATGCAGAGAGAACACCTGAAAGATCCACTGACAGCACTTGTGTCGGAGGTGCTCGATGGCTGTTTACACCAAGTGCCATCTGGCTGTATAGATATAATAACAATTATTCCATTGAGGTATGCAGCTCTCTAAATCATATTAATACACAATGATTCCACTCATCTTATAGGGCTTGCTGTTACTGTGTGCTCCCATTTAACCTGGGTAATGCGCTAAAACAAGCCTGCCTCATCATTAAGAATTGATTTTTTATTTATGGGAATGTCGCTGGCAATCCCATGATATCCCTTTGTAAGGCAGGAGGACTGGGGGCTGCATCCCTGCGTTCATCTCTTTTTATGGCATATCTTTAAAAATTTGCAGCATCTTGCTGCATTTGGATGTTTATGGTGAGATTTGTGCCCTCACACGGGGCTGCTGTTTCGCTTCCGAGATCTATTTCACATGGCACTGGCGCAAAGTATCTCCTATACTTCATTAGCTGCATTACATCAGATAAGGGCTTTATTTCTTTAAATTATTTAACCTTGGGAGAGCCCACTGGGACCACATAAATTACAGCCCCGCTAATGAAAATCATTAGTTATGCGATTCAAAAAGACAACAGCAAAAGAATTAAATATCGTTGAAAATCAACTCTTTTCCATAGTTGAAATCCGAGATATGGGATAATTCAGCACAATCCTCCCTTTTCCCAAAAGGGTGCTGGTTAGAGCTCAATACTGAAACACCTGAGACTACGGAATATTGAGTTTTCCCCTCCAGTTTTTGGAGTCCTTTGAAAAGCTCCTCTGCTGCTTTCCAGAGGAGAGCAGATCATGAAACATCCTTTGATCGTCCGCAGCAGAGGCAAAATATAGCTTCTCATTACAGAAACAAATGTCAAACACTTTGTGTCTTTCCTTCAAGCTGGAACACATGATCCAGTGATGGACATCTGCCATGGTAGAGCTCAACCCCCAAGGCCGGACCATACCTGCTCCCTGCGCTGAAAAGGGCAGAGAATAAAGGGGGAGGAAGCAAAATTAAGTGCACTTGCTTCAAGTTGTTATCTGAGCATTAAGTAATAAACTCAGCACATTTAATTTAGACTCTCCCCCACTAAGTATCTCATGGGGGACATCTTTAATAACACCTTCCACCATCCATATCACTATTACGGTAAACGTTGCCACATTAATTCAAGTTATTCATTTTTTGTCTCTTTCGTACGCTGTTTGGGGCGATGGGTTTGGTTGAGCTCCACGCACATGGAGCATCCTGATGTATGAGGAAAGACAAGAGGGTTTGGGATGGATTTTCCAGAATAAAGCATCACTTCGCCTCTTTTTGTCTTTGTGGGGATTTATTAAAGCAATTGAGAAGAGGCAAACAAACCCCATAACTCACCAAACTGACCCTAATGAGGCTCAGGAGCACAAGGACTTGGGCACAGGGTAGGTCCTGAATATGGTGGTATCCTCCAAGGGCTCTTGTTACAAATCTAGCCCCATCCTTAGCATAAACCATCAGAGGAAAGACAATATGAAGCACAACCATCCTCTTCCTCCCTTCCAGCAATCAAATGAAACCAGCTTCATAAAGACACAGCAAAACCCAGAAATAATAAACAGGGATGATACGGAGATGGAACCACCTGCCCAGTAGATAAGCTGGATTTATGAAGCCACAGAAGTTTCCTATGGTCTCCAGGAAGGCACCAGAGCAGCTCTGTTGGACCACTCAGCACCTCATCCTCCTGGGCCACTCACTGGGTGACTGCTTCCAGCTGCTGCTGAGCATCAGATTGGGCAGCCCCGATGCAAAACAAGAACCCCACAGCTTCTCAAAACCATCAGCAGTCAGATAAATACGGTTTAGAAGTGGTCAGAGGTTGGTCTGTTCTGCGGTGCTGTGCTTGAACCCAGAGCAACAGCACTGGAGTAAAACCAGAGCCAAAGGAAGCTTTCACCCATCACTGCCAGGGATGAAAGCAGAGGTGGCCAGACTCTCATCTCTACTCAGGCTCTGGATCACGCTCGCACTGTGGGATCATGCACCACTGTGACCCCTATAAAACCCCAGGTTGAAAATGGTGATTTAAGTATGGCAGTTCAATTTCCCAGCTCCTCCAGATTTCAACTCAGAACCTAGCAGAAGCCAAATATATTTTCCCCGCTTTAATTACTGCACCTTTGCTTGTTTCAAAGGGCTTTCTTCCCCTCCCTTTTCCCTTTCCTTTTTGTTAAACCTGTAAAATACACCCAGCACGGAGTTAATTTTAATGTTCAGTTGATAAACCATGAAAAACATGGGGCTTGCAATGAAAGTGCTGACAGCAACAGTAAAGACAGAGCACTGCCATTGGGTGTTGCTGCAATTTGCCTTCCAGGGCTGTCTTTGAAACAAAAAAAAGCCGAGCTCCACATGCAGCATGCAAAGAAGTTACAAGTGTGATGGGGGCCTGGGGAAGGAGGGGGGCAGCCCGTGTGAGATGAGGAGGGCGGGTGGCGCTGGGAGTAGGGAAAACTGCAGATCAATCATTTATAATTAACAAAAATCCGATTGGCGCTTTAAATAGAGATCAATGTGTTGCAGGCTGAGTGGCTGGCGAGGATGTATTCACCTTCTCGTAAGTCTCCTCGCAAGCTGTCACACCTACAGAATCCCCATTTGTTTTGTTAACAAAGCTTCGGGGGGCGCCGGGCTCTCATTGAAATTTCATTAATCTAATGGAGTAAAGTCCTATAGAAAAAAATCAAATCCTCGTTGGGCGAGATGGTACCTGGGAAAGATAACCTCTGGTTGAACTCCCGACTCCGATCGCGCTGCTATTAGTCTGAGGAAATAGACAGCAACTCGGATGATTACAGCCACCGGCCTCAATGTTCCCCCCTCCTCTTTCTCTCCCACCTCCTCCTCTTCCCCCATCAGCCATCGCCAGCATCGCAGGCTCGGCTCGCAAACCGTGCTGCGGTGGAGGGAGGTTGAACTCCATAAGGTGGCATAGAAGGGGGGACAAAGTGGGGTGCATCTGGGGTGGGGGGTTCTGGGTACATCTCTTCCCCAGGCACTGGATAGCAGGCATGGAATGGGGATGTCTTTAAAGACGTCATATGGGGTGAGAGCAGCACTGGGCCATGGTGGTGATGCTCAGTCAGGTCCTGGGGGTGTCCTGGAGGCATACTCTGCAGGTGCACTGGGTGTCCTCTTGGCTAGTGCCCACCATATCCAAACCACTGTGGTGTCATTAGTCCTACCTCCTATTTAAACCAAAGACAACAAACATTCTCCATTTCCCCCTATCAGTCCACAACCTCAACTTCGCATTCCTCATACCCTGTTTTGATAGAGGTTTCCCAGGGAAAACCACTGCCTTTCCTCCACTGCTGGCAGCGTGACCTTTACAGACAGGACAAGCAGCTCTTGCTCATTTTTTGAAGATGCTGTATTCGGAATATTCCAAGAATCCCAACAACTGGAGTAACACAATCACAGGAGATTCTCAACTTTCAGTTCACACTCCTCCCAAATTCCTCATCCCCTGGTTTGTGGGAAAGAGCAGGAAACTTGAATCCAAGGGAGGAAAGACCATTAAAAACGGCAAAATCTCACGGTTTTCTGGCTGCTTGGGATTGCAGGCAGTGCCTGAGCTTCAGAGGAACCCAGCCCCAGTTTCAATGGGATTTGAAGTGAACGGCTATAAAGATGCTACTGAGCGTAGACATCTGTACAGCTGAATTGTGCTACCCAAGTGGCAATTACGATACAAATTCTTTTAAATGTACTGGAAAAGTGAATCAGGCCATCGCTGCGCTCTCAAATCACTCATCCAGGTGGCTTATAAAATCCAGCTGCAATTTTTATTTTGGAGGACTTGTACAATCTATATTATACAGCACTACACTTGCCATCTGTGGCGTGTGGTTCCGAGTCCTTGGCCAACTGTCAGCATGAATATCGTAAAGCGAACCCCACGGCATTAGTTCAGATGAAAGGAACCCCTGCAATAAATAGAACTTGAAACAGGTCGGATGTAGAAATCAAAACCTGAAAAATCTCATCTGACTGAGCATCAATTTAACTGCATGGGATGAAGTGTTTGTGTGAACCCCCAGCACCGGGTACAGCTCTTTGAATAAAGACACAGATTTGCTTTCTGTTTACCCTCTAAATCTACGGTGCACTTTAGTGCCTTCACCTGAAACTGTGACAGGTCTTTACGGTAAGCTGACCAAGCCCTTCCCACTCTTCTGGGAAGGGCACTTACTGCCTTGGAGATGGAGAAGCCAAGGCACTGCCATGCTGGCACAAGGTCCACACTGCCTGATCTCCTCTGATGCTCTCGAGAGCTGAAGGGTGCATGCACGGGGCTCCGACACAGAACGGTGATGGGTCCCACCTTGCCCTTACACCAGTCCCACCATCATGACACAGAGACTATGTGTCCTCCAAGGTCACTGCAGCAAACTCTGCCTCCAGGGCTTAGATTCACTTTTACCCATCTTGAGCCTGGTAACCAAACTGATCTCTGCATGATGAAGGGGACCAGTGCTACCATGGAAGTACCCACTCCCTACTACCAAGTGCACAGAGCCCACTCCATGGGTGCTTGGATGGGTGTACTTAGGTGAGATACATCTCATGATGGGGTTTTACACTTCACGTTAAGCAGCCCAATGCCCTCCTGCTTTTAGCAGGTACAAACCAACCAGCTCAAACCGCATTTTCCAGCCCATGATGCGACATCACTGGAAGGGGCAAGGTGAAAAAGACAGTGGGAAAAACAGCAACATGAGGGGAGGAGAAGTGGGAGGGCAGCAGGTCAACCGCGCTGGCCAGTGCAGAGTGACCTTGCAGAATGGTGGCTGCAGGACGAAGGGACACAACCAGCTCAGAAGGAGAAGGCAAGGCAAGCTGTGCCAGCGGGACCCCAGCCTCCAGCCAGACACGGCATCAATAGAGGATGCAGAGTGCCAGGGTTGAAAGCTGAACATAAGGAGCCTGCTGGAGACAAGGAGGCAGGCAGGGATTCAAGGAGAGGGCAACACTGAAAGAAGACACGAGGGGATGCTGGTCTTGGCAATACACACGTTACTCTCCCACTGTCCTTACCCACAGCTCCACTCACTGATGGATATTTTGCCTTGCACTCCTCAAACCTCTCTCCTTACACTGGACCTTGTTTGTTTGCTGCTTGCTCTTGCTCACTCGCTTCCTACCATGGATCCACCTGTGGAATTAACTTCCTGCCCTCCATCCCTTATCCCTGTTTATTCGCTTATACTGCTTTCAGCTACGCGCTGGAAGCGTCGTTACCTTTCCGAGCCAAAAGGGATAAAGGACAAGCAAGGGTGGGAGAGGACGAAGGGCGCTACCAAGTTCGGATTCTTCCAAGGGGGGGAAAAAACCGAAGTAACCTTTGTTTAAAGTACAGCACCTTTCTGGGCATCTGTCTCTTAGCAGAGAGTCTGAGAGCCAGAGAGATGTGCGCGCACACCCGACTGCAAACACACACGCACAGATGAGCCTTCAGGGAATTGTGTGAACTTTTGAACCAGGGACGCAGAGACAGAGCCTGCCCTGTTCCCACTTTAATAAACAATTTCTTTGCTTTTTTTCTTCTTTCCCTTCAATTAATTAAGGTTTGGAAAGAAGAAGGGGGAAAAAAAAATGGCAGAAGAGCAGTAATTTAGCGTGCGGCACGTCCTTTACAGATGGATCCTACCTTTGGATGCTTATTAAATCTATGCATGATTGCTCTAGAGAAAATTAATCGCATTGTTTTTCACTATTCAGAGGGGTTTGCAAACAGCACAGAAAATGATGCAGAGCTCTGGTTCCCTTCCCCCCCCCCATCCCGCTCCCCCCCATTCCCACACTAACAATAAGGACAGAAACCTAATTCACATCCTACCCGCGCCGTGCCAGAAGGAGTCTGTTTTGTCCGAGCCTCATCACACAACCCACTGCCATGCAAAGGTTTCTTTGCCAGACTCAGAAGCCCCACGACCCGAATTTCTCCCTTGATGGCCTCTGAACTATCCAGCTAAAGACTGAGGTTTTACTTGGATCCTGCTGGGAAGAAAGAGCTGAGTGACTGTTGGGGGTCTGCCCTGGAGGGGAACGGCTGTATTTCAACTTGCTGAGTAAACCCCAACCCTTCAGTGCTTTGACAATCAAGTATCTGCCTGGAAATAGGCAACGTATTGAAATAAATACCCAGGGAGCCATGAGAGATCTGCATCCCATCAGCCTTAATAAAAGACTGTCATACTCTAGAGATGGAGCCCACCTCCAGCCTCTTCCTCCCACTGCAGCCTCCCCCAGGCTGCCCCAAAATGAGCCTCATGCTCAGCTCCCAAGGATCATATCCATCAGCTCCCAAGCACCATGTCCATCAGCTCCCCAGCACCATGTCCATCAGCTCCCAAGGACCATGCCCGTCAGCTCCCCAGCACCATGCCCATCAGCTCCCAAGCACCATGCCCATCAACTCCCAAGCACCATGCCCATCAGCTCCCAAGGACCATGTCCATCAGCTCCCCAGCACCATGTCCATCAGCTCCCAAGGACCATGCCCGTCAGCTCCCCAGCACCATGCCCATCAGCTCCCAAGCACCATGCCCATCAGCTCCCAAGGACCATGTCCATCAGCTCCCAAGCACCATGTCCTTCAGCTCCCAAGGGCCATGCTTTTCTAAGTGAGTTGAGAAAAATCACTGTTATCTCACCCTTGAAGTTCCTTCGAAACCAGACCCTCCCAACCCAGCTCTACTTTGCAAACACACCATATTCCATTAAAAACCCCAGAACACGTCTGAACCTGGATCTTAATACATCCAAAAGATCATAGTCCCTTCTTTCTCTCCTTGTTTCTCTCTTTCTTGTTAACCCCCATCACAGCTAAGAATATACAAGAGTCCATAGCTTTGAATCCCATGGATTGGGAATTGGTAAGTTTTACATACAACCCAGACTTCTAATGGTATCTGAAAGGAAAAGGGGAGGGGAAGGATTTGGCCCAAAGAGAAGTAGCAACGTCAGGAATTTGATAGAGGAAATGATGCTGAGGTGGGTATTCTGAGCAAATCCTCTTCCTTCCTAGACAAAGTCCCACGAGAAAGCAGGATCTGGGAGCCTGCAACCCACAAAACCCATATGGCTGCATGTTGGTACTAATGTGCAAAACACTTGCAGGTGCCCTGCTAAATGCCATCTAAAGGAAAGAGGAAAATAAGGAATCAGGTCCAAATCTGATGTTAGGAACACAGAGAAAATAAAGGCTCCTTAACCAGTACAGCAAAGGAACGTATCGAAACCAGGGCACAGGGTGAGCCTTCTCTTGCCCAGATTTTGCCATTCCTAGTGGCTATCTGCAATTTCATGCTCTCTTTGACAAAGCAAATGTCAGAAACTCTATGCAAGAAACGATGCACAGGACTGCGCTCCAGTGAGGTCTATCTGGTACACACAGGAGAAATCAGAGGCAGGTGACATAGCCCACTGGCCTGGGCACACAGCGTGTTAGGGACTACGAAGCGTTGGAGGATTTAGGATCACAATAACTTCAGTTTCTCTGATTCAATTCTCAGTCCTCTACCTCCAACACACTCCGCAGGATGGAGAGAATTCCTACCTCATCCACCAGCAACACCGCAAGAGTGAAAGCAGCAATGTTTGGCACACATAGCATTGGCTCCTACATGGTATAGCCAAAAAGAACCCCTCCATTCAGAATAAAGTTAAGATGCGGAAAACCAGCCACCAAAGAACAAAAAGACAACCAAAAGGATGGAAAAATCACATCGTGTTTTCATAGGGCTTTCATGACATGAGTGATAGCTGGGGGAATGAAGGAAACTACAGAGAATGAACTCCAGGAGCTGAACAGAGAGGCAGGACTCCAGGTGTTCCTCTCAATTCTGCTGTTAAATCTCTTTCATCTTAAGCAACTTCTTTTCCCCTCTGTTTCTCTTTTAATAAACCAGAGGCAGATATACTATGCTTCTGCACAGGAGAAAGAGGATAAAGCGATCTGATACTTGTCAGAAGAGCTTCACGTAAGATCCTGCCCATTCCCAGCAGCTCCACTCCTCACTAAGAACACATTTCAGACATGGATCCAGCTGAGATGAAAGCAGAAAAGGCTTTTCTTGGTATGAAGTATCTACAAAGGATGTTTTTGCAACACACAGTCCTGGCACTTTACAATTCACATCCCAGTCTGCTTTACAATAGCTTCCTGGCATGGTTATGCCTTATTATGACATTTCAGTGCATTAAAAATGCATTGGGCAAAGCAAATAACTTTAAAAAACAAATTTTAGCAATGTGGAGCTATAACATTAATTGCTGGGCTGGTTCCTCTGCTTTCATTTCAGCTATTGCAGCTCCAGCCATAAAGGTAGAGGACAAAACAAACATCACGGGGTTCTGGCTTCCTTCTGGTGACAAGCTCACGCAGCTGAGAGCATCACGCACACAGAAAATGATGCTATTGGGTTTCTTGCATCCCACTTTTCTCACAGACACTCTGAAGTCCTTCAAATTAAAAAATCAAAAGGATTCAGATCTAATTTAAATCAAAAGACTGAGATGAGCTCTTAGGCAGAAGCTCTTCCCTGTGAGGGCGCTGAGGCTGCTGGCACAGGGTGCCCAGAGAAGCTGTGGCTGCCCCATCCCTGGCAGTGCTCAAGGCCAGGTTGGACACAGGGGCTTGGAGCACCCTGCTCTAGTGGAAGGTGTCCTGGCCCATGGCAGGGCTTGGGACTGGATGAGCTTTAAGGTCCCTTTAACCCAAGCCAGGCTGTGATTCTCTAAAATACAAACATCCCAGGCCTTACTGAGCACATTTGTGCTTTCCTGCATGCCAATGGGAAAGACTTTGTTTCTACAATACATAAGAGGGCAGAATGTGGCTGAGCCATTGGCATTTTCAGTTCAATTTATGCAAAGTCTCTTATGTATTCGAGTTCTGCAGAGCTACAAACACTGACCCTCCCTGCCCCATGGGGCACAGACATCAGCAAAGGACCCGCAGCCCCTCGCTGTGCTCCCTGCATCAAAAAGGTCTCAGTCACACAGATTGCAGCTGATTTGCACAAGTTATTTTATGGGATGGCTACAGCCCCATGTCTATTAACTGATAATAATAGGGTTATAACAACAATTTTTAAAACTAAGACGATGAAGTCACACTGATAAAATAGGCCATAAAGAGGGATCTATAGCCTGATTATTGCTTTGTAATGATGAAATACGACTGACTCGCAGTTAGCTGGAAGAAGGAACTTCTTTTTCTTTAATACCGCATCTAATAAGTAAATTAGGGTGGAGTTCTGCTGCCTGGAAGCCACCCCACGCCACTGGGACGTCACAACATGGCCCAGGGGAGGAAGAGAAGGGAATAAAGCCCTGCACTTTCCCCCCAAGCTTCCCAGAGTATTTCAGGCACTTTGGAGCTTTAAAACTTTATGGCCCTGTGTGCACAGATGAACAATGGTGATGAAGAGGGAAGGTGCAAAGAGGCTCTCCTTCAGGTCAAGCACAATAGAGCAAAGGGTAAAACTAAGCACTTTACTCCTTAATTCCTGGTTTGGTACCTCCAGAACATCTCAGTTCTGTTTCCTCCACCCAAGGGACATGCAGAGACCAACACCCTGGAACATCCTTGGGATTGCAGCAGGCTGGGGGACCCAGTCCATGTCTTCAAAGGCATCACCACAAAATCACAGCTCTCCTGAGCCCACTTTTCCCAAGGCAACTGTGCTGCTGGGATGAGGATCAGTGTTTTACCCCCAAGGCCTTTGGTCGAGCAGATAACACCGGGAGGGTTTGTATCCGCATTGTTCTGAGCAAGTGAGTATTTTCACAGCTGCTCCGAGGTCTTTGGAAGCTGCACTCAGGCCTTTTAGACACCTCAACTCAGGAAAGCAATTAAGCACATGCTTACGTGTGGTACTGATGACAAATCCTCCTCTGTTGTGGAGCTTGGAGAGGGGGAGACAGCAGAATCCTTCACAAAGGACCTTCCACAGCAACCGCTGGCATTTCTCAAGTTCAACAGGGCTGGATCAAGACCTCTCCTGGGACGCACAGAGGCTCGGGGTTCACCAGGAAGGCAAAAGGAAACACTTGAACATGGAGAGATTCTCCTTCCAGTTCATGTTCATTTTGCCAGCAGCACAAACCCCGTGATATTCCTTGGATTTTCATACCAAAAGCAGCTCCAGCTGAGACAGCAATGGAGCAGGAACGACAGAAAGCCTGACTCCCATGAACTGACCTTCCCAAACCTCCCCGACCTGCACAAGACCTCTCTACAGCTTCAAGACTTAGCGATGCTCCTGAGGCAGATGTTCTTCACCCACATTTGGCCTCACAGCGCTGGGCATCACTTGGCAGCAATGATCATTCATGTGCCCCAAAACAGAATCACTATGAGACTCATGGGGAAACCGAGGCATGATGGAGCAAGAGGAAGGGACTCTGCAGCAGTCGGTGGCAAAGGGAATTGCAGGGACCCATCCTGCATCCCAGCCCCTTTCTGGAGCTCCTTGCACAAGCCACAAAGCTTCCCGGTGGGCTGAGAGGACAGGGAACATCCCAACATCTCCCATCTTTGGTGCAGGTGCCCAAGAACCCCCCGAAACACAACCAAGGCGTTGGCAGCCCTGCAGGGCTGGGGGCAGGGGAGGATGCAGGAGGCCTGGCCTATCTTTGGGGGTTGCCATGGCTGCAAGGTCATCCTTCCAGACTTGGCTCTACCAGCAGAGTTCAGACGGGTCAACGTGTGACCGGCTCAAACCCCGAGGTTAAAAGTTCAAGCGGGGAAGGCAAAACCAATATGTCCAGGCCCAGCCTGCGCTCCGATTTATTTCAATTTGCATCAAGCCATGCATAGAAAATCCAGATAAATCCCATTCAGATCTGGTGTTGCCTGACACACAATGTATGCAAACAGATGCCTTTGGGGCTTTCGCTCAGCTTTGGGGAGGAGACGGGGTGCTAAGTTAATATATATTAATACTATATATAAACGGGGGGGGGGGGTGGTGTCTATTCCTGTTTTCCAGGAAAGCAGGACAGAGGTTTTAGGTTTAAAACCACCGCATTCCCTTCTCCCAGTTTTAATTTCCCCCCTTCTTTCGCAATTTCCCCAGCTCTCCCAATCCACACGGTGTCATATTAGGAAAGATAATGAGTATTTACAACGGCAGCCCTGCTTGTCACTGCAGTTATAGCCTCTATTTATATCCTGTGCCACTTTCTCCAGATTCCCCATGACTGATGGCTTTGATTTATAGCTGAACGTGGTTCCCCCCTCTTCTCACCTCTCCTTGAGGTCCCACCTTCAGAGCCAAGCAGGGCGGCTGCCACTCAGCACCATGGCCACGAGATGGCTCCTGGACCCCTTCTCCGGCCACTACCATGGTCCGCACAAGGTCCAGAAATGCATTAGGACCCCCCAAGGGACGAGCGCTGTCAAGGGATATGGTACTGCACCGGATGGGGAGAACCCCCCCTTCATCCGAGCACAAGCGCTACCTGAATCGATGCACAAAACTCCCCCAGAACTGCTTCTTGCTGCTTTTAAGAAATAATAGGAGAGAAGGAAAGAAGGAAATAGAGGGGATATTGTTTAACAACTTCAAAAGAGCAAAAAACCACCAGAACAAAAAGGTTTCAGTGGCTGCACAGCAGGAAAAAAGTCAAATGATTTGGTTTTCCCTAATTATTAGCTTACCTAGGTGGGAAAAAGAAGAAATATGGGGGGGGGGGGAACCACAGAAAGAACTAGAGGATGGTGGGTGCCCCTTCTCCCCAGGTGGCGGGCTGGATTAGACCCATCGGATGGGTAGATCTAAACAGTTGGTTCCTGCCCCGGCCCCTGCAGTGCTGGATCCTACTGAGGTGCTGGAGCATCACCCGAGCCAGGACCAGCAGGATGAGGCTGAAATAATCAAGCGTGAGTGCTGTGGAAACACACTGCAGCCTTTGAGGGAAAATTAGCCAGATTGTTTCTATAACTTGCTTAATGGGAAACAGCCACACTTTAAGGGGTGCTTGAGCTGGCGACAGTAATGAGAAGCTGCTGCACTCCGGGCCGAGCGCTGCATAAGGGCTGTGATAAGTACATTTGCTTGCTTGCATCCAGCAGCAGCTTCCAGCTTTCCCAATGCTTTATGTTTAATAAGATAGCCTGACTTATAAAAGGCTCCTTCAGCTTTGGCGAGCGAGCAGCAAGCTGGGGAGCTCGCTTAAAAAGCAACTTTCTTGAAATCAAGTTGGGGTTATCCCTTTGCTTTTAAGCTGGTTTCAGCAGTAAAAATCCTGCTTTCAGGTGCCCAGTAATTTCCTAATAATCCCCTTTAGCTTTTAATCCTCCGGAAAACAACGACACAAAAAAATCAGTTACAAATTCTTTACTGAGCCCCATAAATTCAGACAAACCCACAGCCCGGTTTCGCTTGAAGTCAGACGACCAGAATTCCATACATCAGAATATAAATCCAATTCTCTTTTACCTGCCAGAATTCCCTCGGAGAGCAATTCCAAGTCATAAAGAATGGGTCCCATCCTGACGCCTTTATGCAGTTTTATTTAGTAACGATAGTGACTTTGCTGAGAGTTTTGCCCGTGACCCACGGTCCATACAAGTAATGCCTAAGTAATGGTTTAATAAAGACTTTGGTGTCTTAAGGATAAGAATATTGGGTCAAATGGCAATCGGCTGTATGAGAGCACGAGGGGATGTTTGGGTTACAATGCATGGATGAAACCTTCCACGTGTTAGAAGCAGTTCCCTATTCCAGGACAGGAAATTAATGAGGTACCCACTTTCCAATGACTAAAAACAAGGGAAAAAAAACCATTTCAGGAGCCCTCCATTTCTCGATACGGACAAAGTGCCTTATTTTCATCATCCCTGTCAGTTATGACAAGTGCCGACCGGACAAATACCAGCTCTGGCCATTCATTTCTATTCATGATGATTTGAGCAGAGGCTCAAGTGCCTGAAAATACAGACGAAGGTCTGGTTTAGGTTGTGGGTTTTTCTATCACAGAAAGAACAATAAACTGTAAGAACAAGACAGGAAGGTTTCAAGATGCTTTGCAGTGGTTCCAGTTACTGCATTTCCAGGCTCTGCAAAATGGGTATTTCCACCATTAAGACAATAAGAGAAAATAAAAGGCATTTGCCCTCTCAGCCCCCCTTCTCTGCTAAGATGTGCAGCCCGCTCGCTGGAAGCCAAGTTGTAAGAAATAAGATTTACTGCACCGAGGAGCTTTTACTATATTTGTAGGGAGTGTTTCTTTTCCTATCAGTTCCAGATTCCAGCTCACAGCATCCCTTGAAGAACAGATGTCCTGGGGCCGTGGAACCATTCATCCTACCCACAGTTTGGGGGGTCAGTCCTGTAGGAGCCGCCAGCCAAGAGGGGCTCTACAACTGGCATGAGAAATCTCCTTTTCTGATGAGCCAGAGGATAATCTAAAAGCGGAGCATTGCTGTGAGCAAAAGACGCTAATTTGCTACACTACTGGATGGGGCTGGGGAGAGGCGGCGGGGGGGAAAGAAGGAGGTGAAAGGGGGGGGAAAAAGAAGGGATGGAGGAATTAAATTCCACCCAGCTCCAGAATCAGTGTTCGAACCCGCTCCCGGTTCTTCATCAGCGTGAAAAATGACAACTGTGCTGGAGATTTTTCTCTGTCAGCAGCGTAAATGTGCGATTACAGCTGTTCATATTTTCACTCTAATGAAGGGTTGCACATTTAAATGGTGAGATTTATTAGATAGCGCAGACCGCCTCTGTACATGCAAAAGTGTTCAGCGACGCCTAAACCGCTGCTTGTTTATTCTGGCATCAATTATCATTTCTCTCCATTTTTAAATAATAATAATAAAAGAAAAGCCCATCTTGGCCCCTTCTTGGCAAGGAACGGACAAAATGCCACAAAATACAAAGCAGGGGGAGAAGGAAATAGACAAAACCTCAAAATACAAAGCGGGAAGGAAAGATGAGGACCGGAGGATGAACTGAAATGAGACAGAACACCCCCCCCCCCGAGAGTGTGGGACCCCCTTCATCCCGGCAGGAACAAGGAGCCGATAGCCCCGGCCCTCGGCGGCTGGTGTTTTGTGCTGAGAACGCGGCCCGAGGTTGGGTTCATAAACAGGTGAAATGATGGAGTTTATTGCAACCAACATCCCCACTGAAACTAAATAACTACGTTGCCATCTCAGGCCCGCTGGAAGACGGATGGTAAACTTGACCTGCCGCTGGTACTATCCGAGTGCCATTTTTTATCGCCCTTGGCCACCCCCCCGGCTGAGCGCGCTGGGTAAATGCCTGTGCGTGGTCAGGTCAGGCGCGGGCGCGGGTGAAACTCCGTTCACATTTGCATACAGGCGGGTTTTCACAATGAAGACCCATCTGTTCCCGTCAGCGAGTACAAATCGAGTGTCACCCAACTCGCTGCAAACGACAGCCGCGCGGCCATTAGCTGCAGGAACACTTAGCTCAGGTTACGGATATGGAACTGCTGATTTGGGTTTAAATACCTGATAACTGAAGACTTTTTATTACACGCGAACAAAGAGTGAACCTTGAACTGATCACAAGAGCACCCCGCTCCCCCACGGACCCTCCAGCCCGACACCCACCCTTCACCCTCTATTATCCACACAAAACCACTGTATATTTGAGGAGGGGACGCTAAACCAGATTGAAATGTCACAAAACAGATCTTAACAGCAACCGCTGACATCAAATTTATACAGGAGATGGGACACATGCAATAGGGAAAGGGAGAAAAGGATGGGTGGTGTAAACAGAAGGCGAACTCTGAACTCTGCATGCCCTTTGAGGTCATTAATATTGGTGCAACGTTGTTCCTTGAACTTCTGCATTATGCCAGGGTGGAAACATGTGTGGCCCACGTCCAGCAGAGGTGAGGCTCTGTCCCCACCCTCACCCCAATCCCAGCTCTGGCCGCCAGCCCCTCGGTGCTGCTCACACTGAGCAGGATGGGTCAGGACCCACATCACCTGTGGCACTCTGTCCCCAAAGGCAGCTCCGCACTCACGTGTGGTCAGCACTGGGTGAGCCCCAAGGCCAGCAGCATGGTGGACCAAGTTCACAGTGAGATGCATAGGGGCTGCCCCTCATCTCTGTGCCATTTAGAGAGTTCCTGGGGAGCTGCTTTGCTACTTTTCCCCTTTCAAGTGAGGGAAGCGCAAAATTCACGAGATTTACTTCCATGATGAGGTCAAAAGCCATTACTTTGCACTTAGCACAAGCCTCCTGTCCCACAGCATTGGGAAGAAAAGCAGCAAAGCTCAACACCCATACAGGAAAAGCAGTGTGATGACCACCGTGTACCCCTCCTTGGTCCCACAAAGGGGGACAATGAGCACAGCCGAATCCTGCAGAGCCCCCTCCGAGCATCCGCTGCCAACTCCTCACCCCGAGACATCAGCACTCCACATTCACAGCCCAGCTGTGTCCCTGAGGGATATGGGAACCAGCCCCCCAGAACTGATGCACTGAGCTACAGAGCGGGTGCCACAGTCAAAACTGTCCCTAAGACCACCAGGACACCCCCTGGCATGGACAGAAGCCACATCTCTACCGGGAGGAAAACACCATTTCAGGAGCATGAATAGAAACACATTTTTGTCCCACCAAAACCATTTCTGGGAAGGTGAATTCCTATTAAACCCCCTAAAATGGGCAGTTTTCCCCAGTTTTCATAGCCCAGCTGCCTGCCTTCCCCTCCCTTGGAAAGCTCCCTTAAACAAAGTGGGTATTTGCATATCACAGGCAAGGCCCTTCTCGGGATGTCACCCATTTGCATGCAAGGTGGCTGCATGCGGCAGCGCTGGGAAGGGAAGAATAAACCAACTCGGGGAAAAAAAAACCCATTACACAAGGTTTACCCTTCGGTTGGCTCCTAAAGAAAGAAAGCCCCATTAAGGAGCTGTCAGTGGTTTAATTCCAGTTTTCCTACAGGGATATGGTCCCATTCCCTTCCCCAACAGATAAAGCAACTCGTCTGATAGAAATATTGGCTGCTGGGTGCGTGTGGGTTGTTGTGGGCTGGTTTTTTTTGTGAGGAGTGAACAGGAACTGAACCTTGAACTTCATTTACCCTTTGAACTCGTTACCTTTAAACAAAATTCCCCATGCTTTCCCTCTTCAAACAAATTTCATCACAATTACAGTCCCTTCCACTTCGCTTAAAGATATATAATCATTGACTTGACCTAATTACCTGGCGCAGGCCTTTCTCTACAAGGTGAAAGCCATATTGGTGTGAACAGAAGCTGACCCCTGTATTCTTGATACCCCAATTTTATTCTAATTATTGTATAGGAGGTTTTCCATCTTCCTCTGTCCTCCTATTCCCTCCCTCCCCCCAGTTGCTATTTGGTTGCCGGCACGTTCGGTGATGCCCTTTGGGTTGGGAGCTGCCTGGAGACAGGCTGCAAAATACATCTTATGTTGAAAAGAGCATATTCTTCTTTTTCCCAAGCTCATTCAATAGGGAACGGGGAGATTCAGCTCTGCAAAAGGATGCCAAGAACAATCCCCCATGGAAGCACATGCAGCATCACAAGCATGTGGGTTTGGGGACCCCCACACAATGACACCCCACACCACAGTCCCCCTCCAGGGAGGCCTGGGCTGCTTGCATACATGGATTAAAAGCTTTATGCTACCAGGGAATGGGGATTCTGATGTGGAGGTTGAAGGTAATGTTTCCTGTAACTCCAGAGCAAGGCGATTGCACTGAGAACATAAGCGCAAAGAACTGGGGTCTGAGTGGTTCCACAGTCCCCTCCTTCCTCCAAATCCACGTGAGCCACGGTCCCTCAAGCGCCAAGAATCACCTTTCTTAGCTGTATGGGATTTGCAGCCTGGCGAGCCCAGGACTCACATGCACATCACACTCCTGGTTTAGTTCATTCGCTCATTCACCCTCCCAAAACACAATGGAAAGTTCAAGGGCACTGGGTTGATCCTGGTCCAACATCACCTCGAACAGCTGGTGCCTGGGAGTCAAATCACTTCACATTCCTTCAACATCACCCCCCTTGTCACCCTTCACCTTGCCTGTTTGCCTGCTCAAACCGCAAGCTCTTCAGAGCTGTAACTCAGTGCAAAACAGCTTTGGTGCTGTGGTGATTCCACAAAATATCACTGCAATAAGAATTAAATCATATTCCAGCAGATCAGGACAAGACTCTGGTACCTTCTTGCATAAGGCTGAAGTTTACTGCAGAACCCCACCTTCTCTAAGAGCAGTTTTTCCCCTTAAAAATGAAGTTGCAATGAAAGGATGGAACTTCCCACCAGTGTCTTTAGCCTGTTAATTTCTGATGGCATTCAGAGCCGGCAAAAGGTTTAAATTACCTCTGCAATGAAAGATATTGCCCCTCTTATCCTTTAAAACCAACAAGAAAAATCTCACAGAACCAGCTCCATCATCAATAAAGAGTGCCAGGAATTGACAGGCAGGGTCACAGAGAAATGGCACCTCCCCAACCTGCTCATTTGTCTTGGGCAATTGAAAAATAATTAGCAATTGCAAAAGGGTTCAATACCGAAGAGTAAACAAAGGGAAAAGGGTTCCTCCAAGCCGTGGTCCCATGGCCTGGGGCACAGCATTCGCTCATCCCCAAAGGTGAGCATCTCCCCCCATGAAAAATTAGCCAAGGACGGGGCAGGAAGCGATGGGGAGGGCAGGTGTGGACAGTCAAAGAACTGCTCTTTGCATTCTAATCCCTTCCTGCTTGCCTCCTTGTTTTATAAGCCCCACAACAAAAGGAGAAGCAGAGACAGAAAGAGCCAGCACCGAAGTGTGCAGATAGGTGGTGCGCAAAGCTCGGCTCTGTGACACCGAGGTAGTGCATCCATTTGTTATGGTCTCTTGGCGAGAAAGGCCATGCTCAGATGCCCTGGAGCTCCACTGTAATAAATAGACACTGAAGATTAAAGGAGCAAATCCTACCACCTGCCCCAAGTCTGAACCCACAGATTTAGCATACTGGGGTACCCAAGAGGGATGGAGGCTTTGTAGACAGCAGAGCTATAGCCATTTTATGGCACTTTCTGCAACCTCAGGGCTTGTGCCTGTGCCCCTGGCTCAGACAGCTCAGCTCCCCTGCTGAGCCGTGAATTCAGGGCTTGAAGTGAAGACCAAGGGGGAGGGGAGGAAATCAGCGCCTGTCCCAGTCCCCAGGCCTACCCCAGCCATCCTGGGAGCAAACTGAGGAACCAAACCCCAAAGTCACGGTGATCCGCACTATTGTCCTCCTCCTCCCAGAGTTCTTTGATCAGCAGCAACTTTGCATATCAAAGAACAGGAGGAAAAGAATATTCAAATTCTGATATTGTCTGGCCTTGCTTTCCCTTGGTGGGCCGGTGAGTAAGTTTCCCACTGCGAAAGTTGGTGGTTTCAACCTTCTTGCTTTGCTTTTCCATTGGTTGAGAGGTTTTCTCTTAAACAGAGTGCTTTGCAAGACCTTAAAAAAGATCCAACACAGCAAATAATAGAATTGAAGTATTTCTGATCCACTTATTCCAATGGCATTTGAAAATAAAAGCTTATGCTTGGGGTTTTTTTGGTTTTTCCCAACTAGATTTCTCCTTCACTGGGATGAGAGGAGGGATACAGGAGTGGCACCATCCTGATGTCCACTAGATGACAAACACAGCTCACAACTGGCAGCAAAGATTTCACACCTACTTGGGAGATGCCATTGCAACTCAAGGGATCTGAAGCTGTGTTCTGCTTCTTGATGGCTATAGAGACTACTCAGGTGGCCTTTGGGCTTCCTAGAGTTGGATGAGGGGGTGAGCATGGTACCCATCTATTGTTCTGTACTTCTATAGTTGCGTTTTCCTTCCCACCAATCTCCATTTGCATGAAGTCTTACACGAATCATGATGAAGTTCCCAAACTTCCCAACCCACCAGCCTTTCCTTCTAATCACAGCAGAGAACTAAGAAATACAGAAGGCAATGATCAAAGGTAGCACAATACCAAGGTGAAGCTGAAAAACACTGGGGCAAATCCAATGTCACCCTCATAAAATAAGAGAAGAGATTAGAAGAAAGACTCAAAAAGAGACTCAATTACTTGAGAAGCAGCCAGGCAATAATTGCCTTCATAGCAACAAGCAACCTTTGGGTTTGCGAAGAGAGAATGACCTTAGGCACAGGTCAGCCTCTCTGATCAAGCTCCAGAATGAGCAGATGAAGGCTAATGTGGAAGATGCAATATATCTGGAGACTTTGCTGAGCGTCTGATGTGGTGCCACAGCAAATCTCACTGAGAACCATTATTTACCTCGGCTTGGATAGAAGCAATCGTCAGGCTGAGAACTGGCCCAAGGGCCACAGGCAAAAGCTGGTGATAAATGGTCTTGTGTCACGGGGGGGGGGGGGGGAAGTGCCTGTGTTGGGGTACTGCAAGGGATTAGTCCCCGTTTTATCTAAGGCAAGTAAACAGTCCATTAATTCAATGAGCAGGAAGATACTAAATTAGGTGGTAATGCAAATATCAAGTGAAAGCAGAGGAAATAATAGTAGGGGACATGGCGAGGTTAGGAATATGGATAGAAGAATAAAATGAGATTCATCCTACTGAGGAATAAACCAGGGTAATACAAAAAAGTCATCTAGAGCACATCCAGCCCCAGGGAATGTTATGGAGCAAAAGGAGAAATGTTATGGAGAAAATAAGAATTTCAAATGCAATTGAGGATCTCAAAAGTGAATTGGTTGCATGGGGCACAGGGAGCTCGGCACTGAAAGAAGGGGAGCCAGGGTAACACAAAGCTTCTTCCAGCAATGATGCTACATCTACACAGGCTAAACCCCAACGCTGGATCTAGCCCAAAATCTCAGCAACTCAACCTAACACACTGAGCACAGGAAGGGTGTGCACAGGAATAGGATGGAAACCAGCTCCTTCCAAGTCAGAGGCAGGGGACTGATGCAGTCAATCTAGTCATCCTGCAGTCCCCAGCTCCCTGGAATAACTGGGTTTGCTTTGAAAGCATAAGGATATGAATGAAATTTAAGGAAGCAGAAATCAGGATAGACTTGAAAGCTCCACTGAGCCAAAGACATCTCCTGCAGCTGCCCACGGCCTTTGGGGGACAGCAGAGTTCTGTCCTTTTAGGGAACCAGAAGCGGGTAAAGGAGAGATACAAGTTACAGGGGGGTGGGAGGCACCACCCTATAGATAAGTTTCAAAGACTGATCCCAACCATCTCCCTGCTCCAAATCTCCCAAGGAAAGTTCATCTCTCCCACGCACATCCTCTCCACACACCTCATGCATCAGGTGTTTATCGGGAAAGGCGGAGTGCTTCCAGGATTTGGAAGGAGTTCAGAGAGGACAGGGAGCTTCACCCCACTAAATTTTGTCCTCCCTTGGGTTTTGTGACTTCTTCACCCACTGCTAGCACAGCCCCACTAGGCACCTCTCTTGGCATGCTCCCATTGCCCACAGCGTAAGACTGGCTCAGCACTAAGTGCCTTTGCCCCAGATACCATCAGTTTAAAGCTAAAATAAACTTCCCCAAATTCCACCTTGTTGGTGAAGGCTTTGATCCCCTGCAGAGCAATGCCAGAACATTTTCATCTGCAGCAGATGGCCAACTCTCATTACTAAATGCAAAACAGGTCTTTGGCCAGAAAATCTGAGCAAGGTTACTGAGGCTCTAAGGCTTTCAAGATGTGATTGCCACCTACACCACAGGCTCTCCATTGGACCTGGGTCAAGCCACTTGCACTCTGTATCAGCCCCAGCTCTATTATTCCATCCACTCCAGTGGATGAATCTGACTGTAAAACCAGGCTAATGCTCTCCAACTGCTACTCTTTGATTTGCCTCCTAAGATCTTTAGGATCGTCCAGGCAAGGCAGTCGAGGCTTCTTTCTCCAATGGCTACCCAAGTGCCAGGAGCATCCCGGCATTGCTGGGAAGGTGCCACTGAGAAGGCAACTTGGTTAAAAACTGCAGCTGCAGAGACACAGCCCTGGGTGATGGGATGCTTAAAGGAATCCATCTGTCTGCCAGGGCACTTGTTCAAGCACAGGGTGAGGGTGGAAGGAGGAACAGCAGCAATTCACCAATTTCAAACAGCAGCTCCCACTTTAACCTATGAGTGTAGGAAAAAGAATAGGGGTGAAGCTTTGTAACCAAATAAAAAGAGCTGTGAGCTCAATAACAGGCATTATCCTATAGCAAAGATTTTGTTATTGTTGAGTACTGATTCCTTTATCTCTCAGAGACAATCAACCTTCAGCCAGAGGAGCCTAACCTTAAAACCCCATAACTCAATTTTACATAGTGTTAAAGTTTGGGGGGATATTTGTCAGTGCTGGAGCTGATACAATCAGTCTGGAGGACCCTAGAACAAAGAGCAGTGGGTGAAGAGCATGTCACCTCCACACACATTCGTTTCCTTGATGAACAAGGAGCTATTAGTTGGCGAGAAAGCATTATCAGGGTGAAGGATGATGCCGATTGTTTCGGCTGCTCTTCCTGTGACACTGGATTAGAAGAAGAAGTCCCAGTGTTTGCTCAATGCCCCACTGGCTCTGCCCCCACCACACACAGGTACGTGGCCGCACGCTTCCAGCCACCCTTCACCACGGAGCACAGAGAGATCAATCTGGACACCCAATCTCTTTCAACTGCCGCATCTCTCCGAGGGTGAAACAATAAAAGTTTAACTTGTTTTAAGAAGCAGTTCATCACCGTGAGCCTTAAACAAAGCCACTCCTAAACCCCATGTGTGCAGACACACACGAAATGCCCCTGTGCAAAACGACAGTGATGGAACGGCCAGCGCAGCCTCTCCGCTTGAGTAAACCCACCGGCAGGTAGAGCAGCCCCAGAGAGAAGCTTGCTGAATGAAGTTACACTTGACTCCTTGTATTTAAAGTAGAACTGAAAGAAGTTAAAAGAAACATTAAAGAAAAGAGGCTTTTCCTTCCCTCCAGTCGTTCTTGAACGCGTTTCGCTTTACAATTTATTATAAGCAGTCTTTAAATTAAATTCTTCAGGACAGTGGCTTTATTTTTGCACGTAGTGATTTCCAGCAATGCATAACCTGAGTAATAATTTCATGTATTCCCCGTGGCTCACGCTGAACCACACACTGAAGCACATGCTTAAGTCGGAATGAAGTTGGTAGTAGTTTAGCGGGTGTTAATGTATATATAGCAAGGGCTTTTATTGCTGTCCAGACCATTTCTCTCAGCTGGGAATTTTGTATTTCAGGACTTGTTAGTGTTTTGAGATTGATCTTCCAAGATACAGATACAATTGTTACTATTCCATGAACAGCTCTGGCCTGACAATACCCAGAATGCGTTTGTGGGTAAGGCTGTCTTTATTCAGAGTAATGGAGAAGGGCCCCAAGGCTCATGAGCACCAGGAGCATGGGGGAAGCCCGTGGCTTGGTTGCCTTTTTGTCCCACAGAGGAATGAGTAGAAGCTTAGCTGGTTTCAGACAAGTCTTCTCGTCATTCACTCAGAGGAAGAGCCTCCTTCACTTCCTCTGCTGACCTCAGGACACTCAAAATCCTATCCCCAAGAAAACAACCCCAAATCTTTCCTCTAACCCCAGTGTATTTCAAGGGCACAATCTAGAGCATCTCTTCCCTGTGTGCCTGCTGAAGTACACACACAGAACCCACCAAATATTCTATCTTATATTCTATCTTATTCTTATCTATGTACTTGGGCAAAATGTCAGCCCTGGATTTGCTGCACCCCATCACTACCAGTGCCAAGCACACTCAGCCCCTAGCCTCCTGCAAAGGCAAAACCCCATTTCCCAAGTCTAGACAAGGCCCTGGGTGTCAGATGGGGGGGTACGGGCATCCTCAGGCTGCTTCTACACAGCCACAGGGCACCAAAGCTGGCACCTCTGCTGCCACCCTGCCCTCCAAGCATCCCTCCTACAGAAGAGACCCCAGGCAGGTCAGTAATGACAGATGCTGGTGCCTGGGAGTTTGGGGCACTGGAATCACTTGCTTTTGACACAGGGCAGAAGAAAAGCTGCCATAAAGTTCTACCCTGGCACTTTGTTAACTCACATTTCCTGCATATTGATCCCTCTGCTGGGGAGAATATGGAGACACAAAGCGTTTATGCCTTGGATTTACATACTCATGAATAAAAAGGCCTTTAGGAGGTGGGTGCCTGAGCTATCCCAGTCCCTCCCGCCACAACCGTAACTTGGCACATTGATAATTCAGGGGTGTTTGACACGGGGAACATGCAATTCCCCACGAGAGGAAGCTCCATCCCTTGGACATCCCTCCTGGGAGCTGCCACCAGCACCCAGGACCACGCACCCAACAGCATCAGCTCAAAGGCACTAGTGCCCAAGCTGAAATAATGGACGTGCCGAGGGCATCCCTCTGCTGCAATTCATCTGAAGCTGGGATCATAAGGCAACATTCCCCATTTCCATGCAAAGCTGTTATTAAGCTGCTTACTAGAATAAAACCCAAATAACACCTTGTCGTTAAAGACTGTCCTCTAGGTATGGAAAATAAATCTCTTCATCTGATCCTGCACTTCCAAAGCAATACAAAGAAACTTTAATTATGCTTTTTCCCTGTCGGCAAGCAGCGAAGGTGGCAGGTTTGTGCTTTAGAAGAGCTGCATTAATAAGTTATCGGCATTTCAGTGACTTGGAAGTGATTTCAATTATAAATCCTGCGCGGGGCCCCAGTGAGCTGCTGAGGTTTTACACCACATGGCTCACAGCATCGCTGCTTTGCCTTAAGAGCTCTTGTGAGCAGGGAATGACTCGAGCAGCTTCAAAACCCAAACAAACAGCCCAGCAGTTGGGCAGGAACCCTTTTCCAAACCACAAACCCAGGCATGTGACACCCAAAACCCCGCTCACAAAGATGGCATTTAGTGTAAAAGCAGCTCAGGCTTTTAAAGGCAGCGCTTGAATCCTGAGGCTGAGAGCCCCCAGCTGCAAATAACCAGCATGAAATGATCAGAGCATCACCGAATCGTTTGGGTTGGACCTTCAAAGCTCATTCCCTCTGCAGTGAGCGGGGACATCTTCAACTCCATCATGTTGCTCAGAACCACATCCAGCCTGGCCTGCAATAGCTCCAGGGATGGGACATCCACCACCTCTCCAAGCAATCTATGCCAGTGTCTTACCCCTCTTTTAGTTTAAAACCATCACTGCTTGTCCTATCACACCCAGCCCTGCTAAAAGTCTCCCCCCATCTTTCTTATAGGCCCCTTTTAAGAACTGAAAGGCCACAATAAAGTCTCCCTGGAGCCTTCTCCAGCTGAACAACCCCAACTCTCTCAGCCTTTCCTCACCAGAGCAGCGCTCCATCCTTCTGATTACTTTCATGGCCCTCCTCTGGATCCTTTCCAACAGGTCCATATCTTTCCTGTACTGAGGAAGTACTCCATCATCCAATTTAGATGTGGGAGCTTAAGGCATAGGCTGGACCAAAACATTTTGGGGCCCAATCTGGTCTATGTCAGGATTACATCCCAAAAAGAGCACTAAGGAGTGCCCTGCCTGGTGATTCCTAAGGGAACCTCTGGTCCTCCCCTCCATCAGTGCTGATGTGTTACGTTTCAACACCTTATAAAGAAGAACTGCTTTTACGGGGTGCAGGGGAAGATAAGGGAGAGAGATTAGACAAGGTGAAGGTACTCTTCCACAGGCACCCTTAGCACAAGAACAGCCTCTCAAACCAACTTCCAAACACCTCCAGCTTGAGGACAAATGAGCTGGAGCTCAAAATGGGCACCCATGGAATTGTGGGCTCACGCGGCTGCCCTCAGGAGCAGCATCGACATTCCTGGCTGCTGGAAGCTGCAGCCACAAATCAGGATTTCTGCAGCAATTACTCGCGCTACCATTTCCTGCGGCTCTAAAGTCCCAAATGGGAACGTGGAAGCCGCTTCGGGTTGGGTTTTCTGTTGCTCTGCTCCCAGTGAAAGCTGAAGGTCTCAGCATTCCTCTCACCACTGCTTGTTCCCTACACAGGTCTGAGCTCTCCAATATGATTTATACATCACTTGCTGACGGCCTGCAACCAACCCACCCTCCTCCTCTCCACCCCTAACAAATAACCCTCCCTACTGAGGTGAACCAACTTGCTCTGTATAAAACAGAGCCGAACTTTTTGACCAGCCAGGGACCCGCTCCAGGAACTTATCTGCACAATGCCAGGGCCATTATCACCCCAGGTTTGAAAGCATCGATGTTATGGTGCGTTTCCATTCAGAAAATAATAAATCAAGGAACAGGAGCCCTGGAGCCTGGAGGGAGGCTGATTTCTGCACAGAATGTCACCATAAACAGGTATTTCTTGGAAAACATATCTTCTTATCCATGGATTCGGCCCTGTTCTCCTCCCCTTGGCAAAGCTCGCATCGAACTGGGCAAACCTGCTCAAAGCCACGGTAAGGAATAAGGAGAAAGAAGCGATCTGTGGTTTAACATCTCTCATTTAGGTGATGCCTGAGATCAGAAAGGAAACGAGCCAGGAGAAACCTTCGAATGGCATCACACAAACCCGGTCCTTGAATGTCTCCTACCCTGTTTCACAGAGTTTTAAAGTACCTCAACAGCGAGTTTATAATAACCCAGTCAAAAGCAGCAAAAGACATATCTGGACATCAGGGAGGCAGAATAATTGCTTCTAATGGTATTTGAAAGGAAAAATGTAAAGCTTTCAACGCCAGTGTAAGAGGCATTTCCCCTCATCCTGCAGGCATTCAGGGCCTGATCCATACACATTAGAGAACTTGCAGCTGCTCAGCGGTTCTGAAACAGGTTCTTGCTGCTTTTTACTTCATATGATTTGTTCTCACTGCTGAAACTCAGCAGCATTTGGGCACTGGCTCCTTCACACACACACACACACCCCCCGGCCACACTTGCCTCCCCTACACCCATCACCCAGCGCCTCGTTGGTTATCCTGGGGCAGCGGCCACTGCTCCGTCCTTGGGGAAGGAGACCACAGCTCCCACCCTTGGCCTGGAAAAGCAGGGATCTGTTCCTGCACCGGCACGAGGGCCCCCACAGCGGGAAGAAGGGACTGGGAGGAACACGCGGGTAGGAGGTTGGGCGGGTTTGCGGGGTCGGTTTTAGGGGGGTGTTTTGGTTCTTGGTTGTGGGCTCAGCGCAAGCGGGAGGAGTCCAGGCGGGTCCGCGGCCGCGCACGGTGCAGCACCGCTCTGCGCCACACGAGGGCGCTGCAGAACTCTGCTGCCGCTGCCGCGCCCCCGCTGCAGAGCCGGCCCCCCCCTTCCCTGGCGGTGTGACCCCCCGCTACATCCCTCAGCATCACTTCAGCGGTGTGCCCCCCCCCGCTACATCCCTCAGCATCACTCCAGCGGTGTGACCCCCCCGCTACATCCCTCAGCATCACTACAGCGGTGTGCCCCCCACCCAGCACCCTGAGCACCCACCCACACAGCACAGCACACACCCTGCCCAAACAATTCGTGCCCACCTGCACCGCACGTTCTGCATGACCACTCACAGCCCCAATGACCCTGCACCTTGCGTCCCCAACCCACATATCCACCTCCTCCAGGTGCCACTGAAAACATCCCTGCGGTTTTAAATCCGGCCTTCTTAAAGCAATTCATTCCACATTTTGGAAGTGATTCCTTAGAGGCTGGAAGTGCGCAGGAAGTACAGTGAAAAACACAGGCAGAGTACTTAAAGCAGGGAAGTACCTGTCCTTCAGAACACCACACGGTTCAGGGAGAAAGGATATAGGTCTCCAGAGCATCAAGAGAGAGCACCTTGGAAGAGAGGAACATATCCATCCCATACTGGGCAGAGGGGGGCTGGAGCCTAGCATGGACCGGACAAGAAACTTCCAGAAGAATCTTACAGGCTTCTCCCCTGGAGCCAGCGCCGTGCTTCTGAAGAGCGATGTACAAAGCTCACGTTGGTGCTTTATTGGTTTTCTACCCATTTCTATGTATTAGAAGGCCAAACATGAGCAAATGGGGCCTTCTCCAGAACACAAACAGGCTCAAGAAGAACCTGGATATGGGTTAAGGATGTGACACCTCTTTACAGCCTCTAATCCCCCCAAAGAGTCTTAGTGTCACAACACATTTCTATCTGCTCGCTCCCATCCCCAAGCCACTGGGGGCAAGTGAAGGCCATTCCTATGGGCCACCCTCCACACCTCCCACCACAAGAGCCACTTTTAGCATGTTTTTATAAAGCAAAGTGGATTTTTGCCAAAGGATTTAATTTTGAAGAGACTCAGAACTTCTATAGTAAAGACCCAAACCCACCACATAGAACTGAGCGAGCTCCACGGATGTTTGGCCAAGGTTCACTGCTGACATGATGAAAAAATCTTGGAAGTCAGAGGCGAGATTTCTTCCCCTGGCACCCAGAAAGTACATTCCTGTCACTGGGAATTACGCTCCCTTCCATATGCTAACCTCTGCAACAGCAAACAGAATATATTGTTGCTGAAGCTGTTGGGACACAGCAGCGCAGAAGCCACGGTGGTCCTCACCCCCTCCATCTCCACATGGATCCAGGCGCAGCATCCTTCCAGCAAGGGGTAAGATGCTCTGCAATGATCATAGAAGCCCCACTGCAAGCAATATTTAGGAGTGCTAAATACTGAGAGGGGCAATTCCCACCCCTCAGGATGTTTTGGGATCCATCTTCAGTGGAACTGAATGAACAAACACTGGCAAATCCAGTGATTCACCAGTTTAAAAGACAAAGGCTTCAAGCTGTCAGAGTACATTACATGGGAAGGGTCTCCTAAGAAATACTTATCATTCTAACAGTACTTAGTGGTTCCACCGTGCCTCCCAGCACTGTACAAACATTAGCTTCTTAATCACTCATTAGGGACGATCCTATAGAGCTGGGCCATGCCTCATTGAGTAAAGTCATCCCCAGCCCTCTCAGTTCCTCTTGCTTCCTCCAGAGACAACTCTGAAGGTTCTCCGATTCCTACGAGAAGCTGAGAGCCTGTTCCAAATGAACAGTGGTGGCATTCCCTGCCTCCAAACTCTCCCGTTTTTCATAGCAAGGAGAGGTAAAAGCGAGCATCACCCCAGAGACCTTCCTCCTTTAAAACCTTGCATTAGAGAGTTGGGAATCCAGAAAGTTCAGGGAGGGAGGAGATAGGAGCCTTTAACAGTGTCATGGGCTTGCACCTAAGGACATAACCTCTTGTTGTTACAAACCAGGGTTGTAAAGGGATGGGGAAAAGGCACAGGAATGATAAGTATGTTCCTACAGTCGGCCAATTTCTTCTCCTGGCCTCAGCTACATGGATTCCCCCAAGCATCAGCCACCCACACTGCATGAATGGAGCAGCTCTCTATCACCTATCCACACAACACCATGGCCTGGGCCCTGCTCTGCCACATTAGTGCAGGTCCTTGCACTGGGGACCTTGCTGGCTCAATGAGGAAGAGAATCACAGAACTGTAGACTGGTTCGAGTCGGAAACAACCTTAAAGCTCCTCCAGTTCCAACCCCTGCCACGGGCAGGGACACCTGCCACTAGAGCAGCTTGCTCCAAGCCCCGTCCAACCTGGCCTTGAACACTGCCAGGGATGGGGCAGCCACAGTGCCCCCAGAAAGGGGCTCAGTGTAAAGCAGAGGTTTGCCCAGCTCAGAGAAGGCAAACCTGGACCGTGATGAAAATCAGTCCATGCAGTCTTAGAACCTTCTGCTTTTCCCACAGGGATGTTCCAATCAGGAATCAAGCCTGTCTGACACAGCCTTTAGTTTCCCCACTTCTCTGAAGCACTGATTTCAACTCTCAAGTGACTAATTCATATTTGTTAAAAGAAATCATTGTACTTTCACCTTCAATAGTCAAAGCAGCAAGCAAAGAAAACAAGCCAAAAATCCAGAGTGAAGCATCACAGATATTCAAAACCCCAAAGGAAACCCCAACCCTGATCCATCTCCATCCAACTGGCAGACATCAAGAAAAACCCATTGTGGGGATGCCCCAACAAACCACGGCAGGGCAAAGAAAAGGTTCCAAACCCTGTGTTCAGCCTTTTTTCCCTTTACTCTGACTGCTTTCAGGCTGCCCACAGCCTCATCCAAACAGCCAGAACTGCTCAACTTGCATCCAGACCCAACACACAGAGCTGCTGTTACTCCGGACTCTCCCCTGTTTCCAAGAACTAACACCTCATTTCAATGTCGCTGCTCCCAGTGCCAGCTTTACCCCCTCCTTTTTGTGGAATGGCATTTTTCCTGTGTTAGCCATCTCCCCCTATTCACCCCTTTGGGCACCCTTCCATGGAGCCTCTGCCTGTAAACTTCCAGTGGTGCCAAGTGTTTGCATACCTTGCAAGTGTTATGTCAAGCTCTGCCCCTTGGAGCTGCCAAAAACCACCACTCTGAGTTAGCAAAGCAAATACCTCCTTAGACAAGCTTCATAAATACGCCAAGAGAAACCCTAGACCATAAAGACATTGCTCACCCATGGAGGCCAAGCTTGAGGCCCTCAGCACCCTTTCATGTCCCATCTGTTCTCCATGTCACATATCCCCCATCTGCACTCTTGCATAAGTGCATCGTATCTGAGCACCCAGATTACTGAACACAACCAATCCCAAACTCCACACCTCTTTTCAGGCTTCAACTGCCATCAGACCAACTTGGTCCCTAATCAGCCAAAATGAAGACATTTATGCTATGGTGTAAAGCAACACATGCCGCAGACAGGCCTGGTGTTCTGTATTGCACAAAGGAGTTGGCTTTGGTGCCCATCAGCTCTTACAGCCTTGTCCCAAATAAACCCTCATTTCTTTGTGTTCTTGACTGGTGATTACAGATTCCTAACAAGAAGAAATACACCAAAAGTTGCACATTACTTTGGGAAACACAGCCACCAGGTCACACCCTGCTCTTTGCCATCACTGTTGCCAACCCAAAATAGAACAAGCAACTCCAGTTTGCAGCAAGATGTTCAACAACTACATTCAACTTCAGCAATGCTAAATTAACCCCAGGATCACCAGAACATTTTGTGGTCATTGACAAAGCAGGTACCAGTCAACAATAAAAACCCCAAACTCACAAAAACCAACTCCTGCATTATGACATCGAGGAAATGATACCAGATGACACTTCTCTTTATCTTCTTCACTCAAGGACTTCAAAAAGACCAGGGACTTACCATCATCCTGGAAGTCCGATGGAAGTGAAGCATCAGATGTCATGGAAGGGGCAAAACTCCAGCTCTGATTTTCATCAGAACTGTCCTGTCCAAAGCCAGCATCGCACTGATCCTCTCCTAGAAAGAGAAGGAGAGCCTGAGTTCAGTGAGAAGGACACACTTCTCACCCCAAATATTACTGCCCACCCGGTGACACAGGTTTCCTCCTGGTTCCCACCTTCCACTGGAGTTCTCTACAAAACCCAAACCCATGTTTGTGGCTTTAAGGCCTAATTCATCATTTAGGATCATGGTGGGATATTCCTGATGCAAGAAGACTCATGCTGGATGTGTGGAGACTTCCCACCAGGAGGGCATACAAGGAGGAGGCTGGAAATGCCAGTCTTGAGGCCAAACTACCAGAGCTAGGTCCCATTCTGTTCTTGCCCTCAGTACGTGAGCTCTGCATAACTAAATCATCCATCTGTAAAATGAAGGACTATGCTACCTGCTTCACTAGAATGAAGACTCATCCTACATTGTAGGAATGAACTTTGAGATCCTTCCTTGAGGAACAGTAGGGAAAGAAAGATTGACTCCCTATGACAAGCAGTCACATACATCTGAGTGTGGAGACAGCAGCTATTACCTCCCCATCCTTGATGTTACATGGAATTTTTGATAGGGAATTTGCTCCTGATATTGGATTTTATGCAGAAGGCACTTAGAGGCTACAGTGACAGATGTTAATATCAAGGTTTAATACGAATGGAGTGCAGCTAGCCTACCTGTAGAAGAAAGTACTCCTCACCCTGAACAAAGCCAAAAAAGTGGTCTTTCAAGCTTTTGCCTTCCATTTCCTGAATACACACAGCCCAGGCTGCCGATAACAGAGGTGAAGACAGCTGCTTACTCATTCAACACACAACAAACAGCAAGAAAGGCGGGTTTTCAGCTGATGTTAATTGTGCTCAAGCACTAAAGCCAAGTTTTATCTCAGCAAACAGAGGAGCTGTGCCCCACAGTTTCAATCAAGCACTGATGAAAGGGTAACCAAGGCCTGGAACAGAGGTTTACAAGGCTCTTCCTCCACCTGGAAACACAGTGGAGACGCCGTTCAGTCTCCAGCTGCACAAAGATGCGACAATATTTGGGATGTGGTTTACTTCCAGCAATCCCTGTTGCAGCCTTCCCTCGCTCGCTCTTCAGTGGGAAGCTCTCCTAGACCCCCAGGCTCCTGCATTCAAGGGCACAGTTTCAGTTCTCAATTCTTCACCAGAAAGGAGCAATAGCTGGCTGTGAAGAGCATCACACCCCCAAGCTCAGCTCCACAAAACACCCATCACACTGTATGCCACACACCGTGTCTTGCTGATATTCCAAGCTCAAAGCTCTTGGAAAAACTGATTGAAGATTTGACTTTGAGCTTAACCAAAGGCCTACAGGGGGCAATGACAGAACAGAGGGGTCTCTGGCAGTCCACCCTTTAAGCCATTACAACTTTCCTTAGAGGGGAGAAGCCTGGAAGTAATCCAATCTTTTCCCAGCTCTGCTCGCTCCCAGCAGCCATCCCAGCACACAGTGCGGAACATCAGATTACAGGAAAAAAGGGAATTCAGAAAAGGCCTTTTGGGAAGGTGCGTCATTGAGCATTGCTAACCTCATGCTAAGAAGAAAGCTGCCGGTCCCTGGCCTAAAGAGGCAGCCTGTGATGCTTCTGCAGGCTCTGACCTCAGCAGACAGGGGTACTGCAGACAATGGAAGACTAATAGTCTTCCATCCATTACAGCCCGTTCCTCTGCTCCAACAAACTGGGATTCATGCACGCGCCTCCACAAGGGAAACAACAATTAGGGGTTAAAAGCAGAGGCTGAAATCCCCACTCCAGTGGCAGTGGGAAGCGGAGTGCAGCCGGGAGCGCATCGCTGACCGCCTGACCTTGGAGCAGCCATTGCAGTGCTTCGCTCGGTTGCGTGTGACAAGGAGATGCTTCTTCCCTGCTTGACTGTTGTGCTTTTCTGCTCCTCAAATCAAAAGGCTCTAAAAAGCTGCTCCCAGACAGCAAGTGGGCAGCACAGGAAAAGCCAGCATTCACTGTAGCGAGGCGCCTTCCCTTGTGCCCAGCTCGGCTCTCTGCACCTTGGCTCCTTTCAACCCAAAATGCACCATTTCCCAGCACAGCCCGGGGTCACAGGTGTCCCTGGAACAAGATGCAGGTGCAGGATCACTGCAGTAATGAGTAAACTGCTCCTGCCTTCCAACTAGCTGCCGCGCTCGTGCGTGCCTGCACTAAGCTATTTGGAACAAGAACAAGGGCCCAACCAGAGAAGTTACTTGCAAGAATAAGTCAGTGGCTTTCCACAGTGACTTACAGAACAGGGGAAAGCTGTTACAGACATTAACCACAGGGAAGACTCAAGCCACAGGTCTCTGCTTTGGTGGATGATGCATGAAATAGCACACGAGGGATGCTGTCACCACAAATGGGCTCCTTCTTGCTGTCTCCACACAGGAGTGGAAACCTGGTCTACATGTCCCTCATACACCCAGGCTGCAGGATGCAGATACATGTATCATACCAAGCACGGCTGGGCTCTGCTGCAACACAAATGAATACAACCAAAAGCATTTTGGTTGGTTCAGCATGAGGCATATCCTCAAACACCACTGCCAGTTTTAGTAACTGAACAAGAAAAAGAGACCAACAAAAGCACTGCAGACATAGCTCCTTAAAACAAATCCTATCGCCTTCCCATTTGGATTTGCATTACAAGAGCTTCTTGTGCTTGAATCCGCTTCTCCATAAAGTTTATGGAGCAGCAACAGTTGAGGCCAAGCAAAATAAACAACCAACAACTTGTTAGGGGCCAAGCTATTGTTCTGAATGAAGCAAAAACTCATTAGCTTTTAATGAAAACACAGGGAATAAAAACCAAACAGCACAGAACCCCAGCAAATAATTACCCTGCACCTGACGCAATGCTGCGCTCGCTTCCCACTCAGATCAGCAGCAACATTCCCCATCTCGGCGCTCTTTGGAGCATGAACAAAGAGCAGGACTGACTCTAAGGGAAAGAGCAAGAGGTTTCTGGGGCTTACACCTCATCCAGGGGACCTCCTGGCATGGTTTGGCTACCCCCAGGTGCCCAAACACTCAACTTGCTTCATGATAGCTGTGGCACAGGGGAAAAGAAGATGAAATTACACCAGCTCCTAGCTGGCTGATGTATTGTGGAGAAACAGCTTCTTATACAGCAGCAGAAAGAGGGGCTTGAAGGCATTTGGGGTCATTAATACAGATACCCTGCTCCTACATAGCAAACCTCCGAGGGGACAGATTGTGTCTGTGGTGTCCCCAGCATTAGAGGGGTGGCAGTTTAGAGCAGTGCCCTGGGACAGCAGCAGCAGGCAGGTGGCATCAGTTACACGGGGTCTCTGCAGGAGCCATGGCATCACCCAGATCTGGCTCTGGCAGACCTCCCGCATCGGAGAAGAACAAAGTGATCAAGAGGAGAATGATAACCTAATGAAGCATTCATGAGGCTCCATGCAAGCAGCACAAGGAGGACCTACAGGAGAAGGAGCCACTATCATCATGGAACACACTGTTGCTTCCTTCTCCACAACCTTGAGAGCACAGACACTGCTCTCTGCAAGGAGCAGAATAACCTGAACCTTCCCTTCCTGTTTGCTCTGGGGCTCGCAATGCTGCAATGTAGAAGTAAAAGCCCTGCCTCTGGCCTGGCATGGCTGCAGGATCCAGCGAATACCAGGACTTCGGGTAAAGGATAGACAAACCTCAGTTTAGGTTCTGGGTTTACTACAGTTCTGCAGTGCAGCAACAGAACATACCTCCATGCCCATCTCCCCTTGTGCAGGAGAGGGGCAGTGACTCTGTCTAAGACGAAAACCTCTTGTTGAACCCCCAAACCCCAACTTCTTCCCCAGGACAAGAACTGCCAAAGAAGTTTCCTTTCTTTAAGCTGAGTTTGCCTCTCCTGGCGGGGAGGGAGGGGGAAAGCTGGATTAATGCATCCTGGCACACACAGGAAGAGAAACAACCTGAAGAGGTGAAAGGGCTTTGTAGCAGGAAAAAAATCATCTCCAGTTGCTTGTTAAGGGAACTGCAATTAAGCTTTACTTCGCACTCAGTGAAGGCCTTTAGATGGTACCCTGAGTTTCATTAAGCATCTTTTTAAAGCATAAGAAAAATCAATACCAAGTGAGTTCCATTGACACTTTTATGATAAGCTCGTTCATGCCAAAGAGGAAGTAAAATCCCCAACTCGAGTTAATATTCAAGGAAACGAAGTTCCTGCTTTAAAGTAATGACTCTTCAGCATCATGCTACAAATAAAGGTCTCTGATCCAAATCCCATCTGCCTTCATGCTCGACAGTGTTAATATCTCTACATTTGCAGGGACTAATTTAGAAGTAATGCATTTCCCAAAGCAGAGCTGTAAAAGTATTATCAATACTATGGTTTAATATCCCTCACTACAATCACTTGCTGAAATTATGGAGAATCACATGGAAACACATCAACAGAGACGCACCCACACAGTAAGTACTGCTCACTTGCAAATAGATTATAGTTTAGCCTTTGTAATGTAGTTACAGCTCTGTCAACATTGCTATTATAAATTATATACCTTTTTAAACACATTTATGTGCTAGGAAATGTATGATGTTTCTTTTTTGAATGCCTTAAAGGCTTCGCTGGCTCCTAAGCACCCATTTGGCTCTGTGTGGTTAGGCCTTGTGATTAATATGTGAAGAGCTGAGGTTTTGGGGGATGCAGATTTTCTGCACCTTCTTCATTCAGGCTGGTATTACCTTATAGTGCCAGTGCCCACGTTACATTCCATTTGCCCCAAAATCCCATGTTTTCTATTGCACATCACAATACATGTCCACCCCGGGCTGTACCAATAACAGTACTAACAAATTCCACGAGGAATTCCTACATCTACAGATCTCAAAGTGCCTTCCCCCCTTAGTTAATATTTTCTTGGCTGAGGAGACCATGCACAGGAGGAAATAACTTTGCCCCTGGCTCTTGAGGCAGACAAGGCCATGGTGAGAGCAGGACCCATCTCTGCTTAGGCTGTGTTTCACCAGCAGGACAGCTCTACCTCACGGCAGTGGGGTCAGGAGCAAAGCAAGGGATCTCCTTGTGCACAGGAGGAGCCGATCCATCATTGGGTTAGAAACATCGACCCGAACAGGTCTTGGCTGCCTGACAAGTGAATCCGGTCCAAGCCTGATCTTGTTCACTCGGTAGCCTGGGTTTCTTTGCTAATTACACGGAGTAAAGCAAATTAATAGGCCACTCACACTGCCCCTTCTGTTAAAAGCGAGCAGGAAGGAGGGAGCTGTTTGCAGGCGGGTTGCGGGTGCAGTGAGCGCGGGTGCCCAGCAGGTCGGGCTGCAGCTGCGGCATCAGCCCGCGATGGGCCACAGACTTCCCGGGAATTCATCAGGAGGGAGCCGGATAACACGAGAGCAGTCTTCCTGCAGCATGGAGAAGGGAAAACAGCAGCTTTCTGGGGCGTAAAAACCTCCTTTTGTCAGGGGAAAAAGTCATAAATAAACTCAAAAATCAGAGCCCTACAACGGGTCCAAATAGAGAAGTATTTTGTTATACTGAAGGAAATTCAGGTTCTGCAACTCTCAGCTTCCAAAGGAGGATGAGATGCTCAAAACAGACAGGGGTTAAACTGTTTTCTCTCCCTACCACACGGCAAAGAAACTGCATGATCATACAACCTAGCCAATCCCCTGGAAGTGATCCATTCCTAGACTTCCATCTGATGGGCAGATACGGAAACTGAACTCTTCCCACAGCCGATTACGGGGCTATTTCTAACAGGAAAAAAGCAACACCAACAGAAAGCCCTGATCCTGCTCCCAGCCCAGGCAGGCAGCCCTGTGAGTGACATTCCACAAGTTTCCATAACTTTGGCACGGGTGCTTGAAGACAACTGAGCTTCTTCTCATGAAGCCAAACAGCTGATGAGGCTTGGAAGGGGGGGGAATTAGATACCCCCGAAACCCTTGAAGACAAGAAGCTGCTGAGCATCTCTCCCATGACTCTGTGTTTTCCCATCCCCTGCCAGCCCCCTGTGTCATTCCCCAGCTGAGCTCCCCTTTTCTCCCTGCCTCCCTCCCTCCAGCTCCTCTCTTGCAATCCTTGGCATCCTTTCACTGAAGGCACTGCACATTCTGCCTCTCAAGCGGGCAGCAGCTACACGAACAGCTGCCTGCCAGGGGAAGCACAGCACATTGCAGCCTGGCTGGGAACAAGCCTGAAACCCAGAGCAGCAGCAGATTCCCACGGGATGTAAACAAGTAAACAAGATTTATCCTTTCTTTTATGCCCCAGCAACACATCAGTGAAACACAAAGCCCGGCCCAATGTGAGCAAAATCAGCCTAAAGCTACCAATGCTTTGTGTTTCTGTCCAATAATAAGTTATTCTTCATGAGCCTCTTTGAAGAGAGAAGGTCTTCGTTTAAAGGATGGGGATACTGAGGCAGAGGGAGGTGACAAATCTGCACTTTGGTCCATCTTCTAAAGCACCAGCTCTGCTAGAAACACAGGACTCTGTCTGTGAAGCTTGTGCAGTCCAATAACTGACAAAGAGTTCCACAAATACAGGCTGGGATCTGAATAAAAGATGCCAGCATCATCAGTACCAAAAAGGAGACCCCAAGCCAAAGGGGTTTGACTAATGGCCATTGCAGTGTCAGTAGGTTCAGTGTATTTTCTTAGTCAAAACCTTTCCAAGCAAACAAGGGATAAACAGAATTAACCCATGAGAGAGCTGGAGCTTAGCAAGCACATTCCAATGACAAGACACAAGGAGGCTGTCTTGCCCATATCTGCAGCATTCCGCCGCTAAGAAAAAACGAGTGCAAGCAGTGAATGCAAAGGCGGGAGCACACAGCAGAGCAATAGGCACTCCAGGGACTGGAGAAGATGCCCATTAGGCATTTATGATAATGCCAAGGATGATGTTACAGTGATGTTTCAGGATGGAGGCTGCCTAAAGGGCAGAATTACTACTTCATAGATGATTTGGATGGAATTCCTGCTCTACAAACCAAAGCAGAGCAGAAGTCATTGCGGGGAGAGGGGGGAGAGAGACTCAAAACTCCTGATTTGAACCAGCTGAAGGCTTGGAAGAACCAGGAGCTGGGATCCAGTACTGCACTCCCAGCCCTGCTCCTGCTGGGGGGCAGAGGGCACCCAGAGCTCCCCACAGAGGCTCAGTGGTACACAACAGGGCTCCAAACTTCCTTAACAGCCAAAATAGAGAGTTTACATCATTTCCCCTTTTTGTGGAGCAGGAAGGTCTATTACCCCTATGGGAAAGCTCAGATGATGGTCTGCTTGAACACTCCCGTACGCTGGCCCCAGTGGGACAATTTCTTGCATGCTCTCCTGTTCTGCACAGAGCAACACTTGGGCTCTGTGCATCCCAGCTCATTACAATTACCCCTGGGATTTCTTTATCCCAGCACATTCCTGTTACACAAACCAGCTCAGAAAACAGAGGGTGCACTGGAGAAGGGTCCGTCTCCAAAGCTGCAACCAGGCCATTTAGACAATCTCATCATTAGAGTATTTAATTAACCAACCAAAGCGAGACCAATAGAACCAGTTAATGTTTAACTTGCTGGGGCTCCCCAACCTGCTGTACATTTGGCGGTTTTACTGACTTTTTTAGACCTTCTTTACGGTGCATTGCTTTATCCTTCAGTGTGCTCTGAAATTCCCTGGGGAGGGAAGCACAGGACGCTGCCAAATGTGAACCAAGAGGACAAGCTCTGCCCCCCAAGGTGTTACAGGTCAGATGGGGTTCAAAGGATGGTGGGTGACTCAGTAACTTGAACACTTGGATTGCTGAAGTAGAGATGTCCAAGAAGAAGCTACTAAACCAAACCAGAAAACTGCCCTCAAGTTTGTAAGCAGTTTTAATCACTGGGGTGGTTTAAAAGAACACAAAAGACCCTCCACATTAACCTCATTCTTCTCAATAGAGGTCATGAAAGCTTTGACATGAACTGCAGCAGAATACAATCAAACCGGAGTTGCTGTTACCTGCTCTTTAAATCGTGTTATAAACTGTGCAACTTCATTTGTTCCAAGTAAAGGTGATAACAGCAAACCTGATTTACTTCTTTCTAATCAAATGACATGTTGATTTTTGGAAGCTTTTCCCTTCTCCCCTCATTTCATACAATGAACGGACACCCCCCACCCCCAATAAAAGTGCCTATCATTTTCAAGAAACCCAGGTGTTTTTAAGAGGTTTTAAAGCTTCATGATAATTCCAGACTGGTTTGGGTTGGAAAGAACCTTAAAGCTCATCCAGTTCAAGCCCTTGCCATGGGCAGGGACACCTTCCATAGGGCAGCTCACTCCAAGCCCCATCCAACCTGGCCTTGAACACTGCCAGGGATAGGGCAGCCACAGCTTCTCTGGGCACCCTGTGCCAGCACCTCAGCACCCTCATAGGGAAGAGCTTCTGCCAAGAGCTCATCTCAGTCTTCCCTCTGGCAGGTTAAAGCTATTCCCCCTTGTCCTGTCCCTACAGGCCCTTGTCCAAAGCCCCTCTCCAGGTTTCTTGTAGCCCCTTTAAGCACTGGAAGGCTGTTCTGAGGGTTTCTGGTTTGAACACTAGAAATGCAATAGCAATAGTTTCAAAGTTACACAGAACGTTGTATTTTTCTAGCTATATATGTAAATAAAAATGCAGATCCACCTCCATAGGGCCCTTCCCAGAGCACAGACCTCTGCCTCCTACCTATGACATTTTTCCAAGCAGAGCAGTCTGTTCTCTCCTCTCATCATTACCTGCCTCCAGAACGCACACAATACCTTACGCAGCAGAATAACTCATAAACCCATGTAAAAGCAAAGCCGCGCAGCTGCTCAGAGTCCGCACAACTCCGAAACAGGAGGGGTTTCAACACAAAAACCCTGCCTCTGCACAGATTAGTTTGCCCAGAACATAACACACACACAGAGGCAAAGGAGTGCGCGCTCAGAGCTGCAGGAAGCAAAGCTTCAGCACTGATAAAGGGACCTGTCACAAGTGTTGATATTAAAGCCTTGCTTTTTGGAAGTTCAAGCACACATGCCTGTGTGTGTATTTTAGTTTTCATTAATTAGCTCTGTCCCACACACCACCCAAACACAGCCTGGCCTGGAGAAGGCATTCTAACAAGAGTTGTTTTGTTTTCCCTTTGTCTCTCCGTGTTATGACATCTCCAGGGTTGTAGCTGGCACTCGTGTTTAGAGAGCAAGGGAATTCCACGCATGGTGAGAGAATAGATATTTTAACAACATGTTACCAATATTGTCCATTGGATAGTTTTTCCCTGTGCGTTTTCCAACACATCATAAATCTAGAGGAGGTTTCTGTGTTTGAACCCTGCTCACCATGGAGCTGGAGCCTCTTGGCATGAATGTAAAGAGGGGTTTTTGTAAATACAACTTAGGAAAATCACTCTGCACTCCATTAATTCAGGAACACTCTGCCTCAGCTTCAAAGGGGAACTTTACTGTAAAGATGGTGTTTTTGCTGCTTTAATGATTTGCTACTTGTACTTGTCATAACTACACGGAGCAAATATGCAATGCCAGGGAGCAGCGGTTTAGGGAAACGCGCAGTTCCGTCTCCCATCCAGCCCCGCTTCAGTTCAATTCAATAGATTTGAGGCTTTATGTAGAAAAGCTACTTCATAAATCTAACACTTGAGGTCTTCGTCTAATGCCAGTTAATGAAAGCAAGCTCCATGCATGCCTTGGATGTACACACACATACCTCAGGCATTGCTACAACATCCAACCCCAAGAATAACCAGTGACCCATAAAGTCTCTGCATCCAAGCCAAAGCGAGTGGGGCTGATAGAGGTAAAATGATACACACTTCATCTAAATAATATACACTGTAAGTGACCTACTAAGACTTTCCACGCTGTTACTCACCTAATCCTCTTACAGACATGAAGGCTCCCAATTTTTAAGTCATGCTTAATCCTGGCTTATTCCTTACCCCATCTCCCTCCCTACACATCTATATTGCTCCCAACTTCAGGGAAGTGACATTTTCTGGGGTTAAGTCACAGAGATGGAAGAGGCAGCAGATCTGGACCCAATCCCTGCGTGGACCTGTAGATGCTCTGCTACCTTAAGCACATTTATTGAGTCTCAGTTGTCCTACATTTCATGAATTGGAAGAACTATCCTCACACTCTCATGTTTAGATGACTTATAAATATTTTAAGGGCCACAACCAGGCAGCAAATACACACAACACTTCAGAGAAAACCATTTGGGATCCATTTCTGATGGAAAACTGAAAGTTATCATAAGCCCTATGAAAATAAATCTGGGTTTATTCATCTAGTTCAGGCTGTTTTCTTCAAAATGAGATAAAGTCATTGCCTCCAACTGCATCCACAGCAAGCTTTTAAGAGTGAGTACATGTAAGCTAAGAGCAACTCTGAACAGCTTGGTCGAGTAGGAGGAGTCCCTGCCAATGGCAGAGTGGGTGGAACTACATTATCGTGAGGTTCTTTCCAACCCAAACCATTCTCTGCACAGTGCTCTGCTAAGGGGACATCCACCAGAAGCAAGACCCAGGTACCCCACAGGAGGACTGGGGGGAGCCAATTCTTTGTCAGCTCCAGGTTAGATCCCTCGGTGGGAGGGCAGAGCCACACTGTCTCCACCTCCAAAGGTCTGTCTCCAAACAGAACATTACTTGTGCTTTGAGTATCTCAAAACACCGTACAGACATCAGTGATTTCATTTACCTCACTTCTACCAGTGGCCAAGTCTTGTTACGCTTGCCCATCTTTACATGGCTCTTGGGTTTGGGAATGGAGAAGCTGAAACATAATAATTCAGTGCAAAGTCCCATTCCAGCAAAGCCAAACTTCCAGCCCTGACCCACAGCTCCTACTTAACCACACATGCACCTTTTCCTTCTTTAATCCTTACTTCTGCATTGCTCCCTGTCCATTCTCTTCCCAAATACTCCTCTCTTTCCTCCCTTCTCTCCTCCTTTTGGATTCCCTTGCAGTACCCCAGAACGGCCTCACGCTGCTCCCTCAGACCATTCGTTTCTTCTAAATCAAAGCTGTTGCAGAACATTTCCTCTGCACTGAATTATGAGAAGAGACGGCAACAGCAACAAGGAACCTGGGGGAGGACTACAACTGACCCAGGTTCTCTCCAGGTTTTCTTTGCCAACTTTTCTTAGCTCACTCTCCACAAAGGGGAGGCTGCTGTAAGACAGCGAGGGCAGGCATGCAGGAAATATAGTAAGTGTATAAAATGCTTTACATAGGCAGTCAGCCCTCCTCCAAAAGGAAACATGAGTCACCCTGGGACTCCATTCAAAGAGCACCCAAGGAACAAGGCAAAACTAACTTGTAGTTACCCGCTACAGTCAACAACATCATTTGGTGCATATGAACCGGGCACAGCAAAGCTTCCTCTGTTCAGATACATCTCTCTGAAACCACTGTTGCCTGCCCACCTCAAGGCCTACGCTCCCATTTCATACCAATCTCTGCTCGCTGGGAAGTATCAAGGCCAATTCTATTCATTTCAGCCAATACTGGAAACCAGCAGGTTGGGATAGATGGATTTTGGTCTTCAGGGGGATTTCAGCACAGCACTGAGTTCAAGGAGCTCAGATGTGGTCACAACTTGTGCTTATCCCCTTTTAGAAAAGCTGTTTACTCGATATTACAAACCTGCTTAGAAGAAACCTTTTCCTTTGCCGCATCAACCTGTTATTTCAATAGCCAACTGATATCCAGATTCTGCAGTTCTCTTATCTATATAAGGCACACGAGATTTATTCCCTTAAAATCAAACCCCACACTGTAGTTCTGCGGTTCTTTTCCATTCAGATGCACCAAGTTCTCATCACCGCCTCTCCTTTCTCCAGCAATGGATCAGAAACTGGAGTCAAGGCTTTCAAGGTGATGTCCAAGCCCTGTTTCCTTAGCATATTTTCTTCCCAACAGCATTAGTTGCCAAGAGGACCCAGGGACACATGCAGAGATGTCCATCCCTGAAGACCCAAATACCTGCACGGTAATGCCTAGCAGGGATTTAAGCAAGCTGGGCACTTCATTTGCAAATCTATACACGGTTCTACAAACCAATCTTCCTAATATTACTCAGGCTTCCAAGCCTATCAAAGAAGAAAGACTGTTTCAAAAGAACAAAAGCATCCCTCCTCCACCCTTGAAATTGCATGAACTTTCAAAATTTAAAGCAAAAATCTCATTTTGAGCCCTTTTATGTGTTCCAATCCTCTCCCTTTTCTCATTCGGAACGCAGCTGTCTGTTGTACTTTCTCAAATGATGCCAGATGCTGGGTTCATCAACCAAACGCATGAAAACAAAGGTTTGAAAGCAATTAGAAGCACCAAGGCTGCACTGAGGCTCCTATTAAAATGTGATAACACTGTTCTGGTGGGAATTGCAATGCCGCTGCATTTCTGACATTTCTGTGCTGCCAGCCAGCCAGGATGTGCTGGAAGTGGTCCCTGATCGAGGAGGTAACACACTGGAATTCATTCCTGGAGTAAATGAAGGATTAGCTGAGTTGGAACACTCCCAAGGGAGTTTATTACTGCCCCAGCTCCCATCCTGTTGGAACGCTGGCATCTTTCTGCCTGTGCTCACATATCATAACCATTGTGTAAGGAGAAAGGATGAAGCCACTGAACCACGTCCTTGGCTGCAGCCTGGTTGTACCCAACACTCTAAATGATCAATCAGAGCCGAGCAACACCAACTGAATAGAGCCAAAGGAGCTCCAGGTCAGCTCTGAGCAAACACATAGCCATCAATTGTCCCTAACACACAGGAGGACCCAGTGACACAGCTTGTGACCTGCAGGCAGCCTGGGAAGTTTAGCTCATCACCCCCATTACTGCGGGAATGAAGATCAAAATCACAATGGGAATATCCCAGGTTATGAACAGCCATACCAATAGATGTAGTCCTGAATAGTCCTGAACCATTCGTCTACACCTGGAGCTGGATTCAGTTTCAAGTTCACATTAACATGAAGCAATGAGACTGAAGGAAACTTCCTGCAGGCTACCCAATAGTCTTTGCTCCCAAGCCAATGGCCCATGGGAATCTCCTGCCCTTTCTGAACCTGAGGCCTTTTCTGGAGCAGAAAAAATTCCTGGCTTTGTCCAGGACATTATGTTTGCTTCAGCACCACTCAGTTTTGTACTATTTGCTCTCAAAGGTAAGGAGAAATGAACTTGTGCTGCTTGGGAAGAATATTAACCTCAACTCCTGCTACAGCATCGCCACAGCTTTGCCCATTTCCCACCTTAAGAACTGCCACACATGACTCTGTATTCAGTTTAAGCTCTTCTCCTTATTGACTTGCATAGGAAACACACCCATGTCCAGCCCTTCCCTACATCCCAAGCTCGTAAGAGCTCATCCCTTTTTCCCCCAGCTTATACTCACCTCGAGGCAGAAAGTCCAAGTGGTACCTATAAGATAAAAGAGAGAAAAAAAGACAGACATAAGCATACATGAGTCTTTTCATGATTTGTTCCAGCCTGATGAATAGTGACAGATGGAGCATTCTGCCTGAAGTGCTGCCAGGACCCCAGCAAATGGTCACCACACATTATGCGCAAGAAGCTTCAAGAGGAATTGCAAGTCCTAAAGATGTTGGCTGGCCCCTGAGACACCCTTTACTCCCTAAGGAACCTCCCTCACATCTCCTCCTCTGAAGTTCTAAAGGCTCCCAATTCCTTTCCATTAGAACGGATCTCTTTCTCCAAATGCAAAGGTTTATATGACCTTCTGCTTTGCAGCCTTAAAGACCTTTAAAGGCCCCTTCCAACCCAAACTACTCCATGATTCCATTCTATGACTCTTTTCTCAACCTCATCTCACACCTTCCCATCCAGCAGCAGCACAGTTGAGGGCAGCACACACAGTGCCCACTTCTGGCCATGCCAAAACTAAAAGCCCTCCATAAGTTCTTCATCTCTCACACTTGGAGCTCCTCTTGGGTTGACATCTGAGTCATTTAAGAACAGAACTGGTGAGGCTTGGAAAGAGATCAAGGATTGCGGATAAACCACAAAGTGACCCATTCACAAGCAAGATGTGTAACAAAGGGCTGGTCTATGGGCATCAGTGGCAAGAATCCAGTACGTAAAAAATCCAATCAATTCATTTCCTCATTAAAAGCTTTCATGAAGAAAATGATTTACCACAAGCATCGCAGCTCCTGACACAGATGAATTAACAAACACCAACAGAATCCTGATGAAGGGCAGAATATTTGGCTTGGCTGCTTTGGACAAAAAAAACATTCAGAGTGCAAAGACAGAAGAAACTTCCCTAGGAGAACAAGCTCAGGGTAAATACCAGCTCTGTTACACTGAAAGAGCCTCTCCCTGGGCTTTTGGATGCTGCTTCATCAGGGATTGTAGTGATAGGACAAGGGGTGATGAGCTCAAACTGAATCAGAGGAAGTTCAGGTTGGAGATAAGGAAGAAGTTCCTTACTGTGATGGCGGCGAGGCACTAGCACAGGCTGTCCAAAGAGGTGGTAAATTCTCCATCTCTAACAGTGTTCAAGGCCAGGGTGGAGAGAGCCCTGGGTGACATGATCTAGTGTCAGGCATCCCTGCCAAAGGCAGGGGGCTGCAACTGGATGACCTCAAGGTCCTTTCCAACCCAAACCATGCTAGGATTCTACAATATTGGGCAGTGGACCCCTATTTCTACAAGCAGCTCCTTCCTATCCATCCCACAGCAGCTACATCACCCTCAAGCTTAGAGAAGCATCACCACCTACCCAAGGTCAGGGAAACCCAACAGCATCTCCATCCTTTCGTCTCCAATCTCTATTAACAGCTACTCAACGTTCACTTGGAGATTTCAACCATTAGTCAATAGTATTCAAGACTTGGGGCAAGACATCACTCCCCTGATTCAGGCTCTGCAAGAGGCACCCACAGTCCCTTAACCGCCCAAGTCCAGCATTCCCAAGAGTTCAAATACTTTTGTCTCCTCACCAGACAATGGCTGTGAGACAAGGACAGCAAAATCACTTCTTGCTTTGTGAACTTTTGTCTCTTGTGCTTGAGAGACTGTCCTAATCTCCCCTGAACATGCTTTAGTGATAACATTTACTGCACTAGGGCCAAAATGATTTTCTGTCACTTGCAATTCCAGCTCAATAAAAGTATAAGAGCTTTGTTTCTAACCTCTGTCATTTTTAATACAGTAAAATGGTTTAAAAAAAACATGTAAAATTGAGTTCCATTTCCTACTGGACCAGCAAAGCCATGTTAGCTTCACCCTGATCACATTTAAAGTGGGGGGGGAGGATACCAAAAAGATGGTTTTTCTTTCTTTAGCATAAGGAAATGGTCAAAACTCCTGATCTCATCAGATCAGGATGTGTCTTTTAATCTTCTGCTTTGATCATTTGCACACTGGAAAGGCTTAAGCACAAAATGAAAGTTAGTTTAAAATGTAATGGGGAGTGGGGGGGGAAGAATGTCTTGTTCTGCTGGAAGAAGAGGAATGATCCAATTCTTTCATCTGCCACTGCCTGCATGGAAATCTTGAATAAATGACTTCTCTTGAGGGCTGAAAAGGCCCCCGCATGAACCGCCCACAGTGGCTGCAGGATGCTCACGCACAGCAGTGCTTCCCCCAATGTTTTGTACATGTCAAAGAGGGGAGGGCGACTTTCAGCATCGATGTTTCCCCCACCCCTTCCTGCAGATCATGAACAGCAAGTTATGGCCAGAAGACTTCATGGTTTTATTCCTGCATTACCCAGGAAATGCAATTATTTAGGCAAAACACCCATTTTGCTGCAGCAAATAGGGCGAGTTCAAATACATCCACAGCCCTAAGTCATGTGTATGCTGACAGATCCCAGACTAAAACATGATTCAGTGCAGCAGAGGAGGAGCTCAGCAGCAGCAAGCTGTGCATCTCAGGCCATCCTGCAAGGCACAGAGCCCGAGGCCAACTCTGATTTCTGGTCCCAATGAAGTCAATACTGAGTGACAACATGTTACACCTTTAACACACCTGATCTGCGGGGAAGAGGCAATTCCACAGGGGTTCATTCTTCAGAGTCCAGTCAATTTTAACTGCAAGTACTTGAAAGAAGTGGTAATTGCTCCATACACATTCCCCCTTGAGCCTTGCAGTAGAAGTCAGTAGTCAGAGGCTTAATCCTCATCCAACTGCATCTTTATTTTGGATGTTATTTGGGATCACTTTGACATTTTCATCTTTATTAAAGAATTCTTAGATCTCACAAGCACTGAGAACAAAAACTTCTCATTCATTTTCTTAAGCACCAAGTTTGGGAATGGGCCTTCTATTTGGTTATATCCTTTTAAGCACTTGATTAAAAAAAGCTCCTATCCACCACTGCAGGTAGAATCCCCCCAACCAGAGAACCAGTTAAGGCAAAGCACAGCAAAGAGTTCCCAGTCAAAGAGGAAAGTCCAGTTTACATCAGACCTTAAGGAAGTGGAGGAAGACATGGAAAACTTATCAAATGACTAATAGGCTTCAGCAAAATGAGCTCCCAAAGGAATCTAGTGAGATTTTTGATGCGAAGTGAGGAACTAACCCAAAAATACCTGATTTCCATTCCAAAGCAATGACTGTTGCACTGCCAGCACCGGAACAAGAGACAGCCTCCAAGTATTCAGAACACACCACCCACCTCTCATCTCATCGGGGCATGTTTCAGGCCAGCAAGAAGCCACAGATTTGTTCTGTTCCAAACACAAACTGTTTCCCATGACTGTGTAGCCTTTGAGGTTAGGTACTCTCCATACAACACACAAGCAAACATCAGAGGGGCTCGCTTCTCTGGAAATGTTTATGTTCTTTGCTCCTGACACACATAGAGATCCCACTTCCAATTCATCAACCTCCTCGTAGCAACATCTCCAGCTGGACCCAATCAAAACTGCAGCTCAAGTGTGTAAGCAGACCTCAAAGGGTGAATTGCCATGAGAAAGAGTAGAAGAAAGTGTTGTTGTCGCGTTGGAGAGGGAAAACCGAGTCACAGAGCAGGCAGGTTTGCCAGAAAGCTTTGTTCACCACTGGAACCCATTGTCTTTACAGTTGTAAGCCAGAACTAATGCTGGCCTGTAAGGACCAGAGCCTTCTGCTGCCTTTCATAGAGCAGGACTTGGTCTTCAGAAGATGCTTCCAGGATACACCAGATCCCTGATCACAGATCTTACCCTCACACTGATCTATAACAGAAACAAGATGGGAAGCAACCTCAAGAGCATCAGTTAGGTACTTGTGGAGTTTGACAATAAACCCTCTACATCCTAGCTCTTCCAAGCTGTCCTGTGTGATGGATTCACCTTCCAGAGAGTAGAGTTTACTTTTCCTAGCTCTTTTCCTCAAAAGCAGTCACCTGAGAACAGTGATGCTTCCAGGTCTGACCAAGCAGCACTGCCAGCAAAGAAGTTACTTCAACACTCCCATCATCTCAGAAACAGTATTTAAAGCAGGGAGATCAGAAACACCCCTTCTTGTTCCAAAACAAAGGGCAGATTAAGGCCTGGAATATGCAAGGATAGAATTCCCACCATGGAAGTACTACTTCTGCCACACTGGGTCTGGGTTTGCCCTTTGGCGTGAGCACAGGACTGGTGTTTTCTTGGAACACCAAGATAACTGGGGTTTACCCCTACACTTCCAACCCTTACACAAAACCCAAGCAGCAGAACTACCCCAGGCCTCTAATCTTCTGTTGCATGGGGGGGGGGGGGGGGCCACAAACCCCATCAATGCACAGAAATTCAGTAAAATCAAGTATTAACATCCCCTTCCTCCCATCCACAGCTCAAGTTTGCTGACCGGCATCCAGTGCCTGCAGCAAACCCCAGCGCTGAGGGACTCAAACCAGATCCATTTGGGACCTGAAGCACAAATCGCTGTCTGAAATCTTATGCTCCGTATGATGCAGAAGGTCAAACTTGATGGTTAAAATGGTCTCTTTGCAGCTCTAAAGTCTATAAAGAGTCTAAACCCCACTTCCCTCTCAGACTCCATTTCAGCAGGAACAATAAAGTCAGGTTTCAATCAAATTTCCTGTGTTTTCCTGTCCAGTGAAGAACAGGACCATCGCCACTGATGTTATTGCATTAGGTAGCTCAAGCCAGTCTCATTTGCACAAGGATTTGTTGGGCTTTAATGCTTGCAAAAAGAAGAGTTTGAAAAAAAAAAAAATCAATGCTGTACAAGATTTCAGACAGGGGAAAAAAAAAGGCAGCTGAAAATGGGACTGGGGAGCTCACCATTAGCAAAGTGGGCTACAAACCACTTCAAATGGGTTCTGTTAAATGGTACAGCAGCGGTAGCTATGCAAAGACTCTGGTTACACAGCTTCAATCATTTACAGTCCTCAGGTTTCAGATTAACAATGCATTCACAAGGAAATGGATGGGGAAAACAGGGGTAATTTTATCAGCTGGGATGGAAAATGATGCGTATTACTGAAAGGAGCCTAACCCAGAAGGCACCAAACTGCATTACTGGCAGAGTGAATGGCTATGGTCACCCCAGGTATAAAAGCAGGTAGAATATGATAACAGACAAATTGAATTTGCACCCCCACCACACCATATATTAACAGAGGAGAATTTCTTCCTCTGCACTCCTCAAAAGGAGACAGGAGGGAAAAATTCCCTACTGAGGTTACTGAATAAATTGGGAACATCCCAAGAGAAACTTGCCCAGACTTAAAAAGAACCTGTGCCAGCACCTCAGCACCCTCACAGGGAAGAGCTTCTTCCTTATATCTGACCTGAACTTCCCCTGGTTCAGTTTGAACCCATCACCCATTGTCCTACCACTGCAGTCCCTGATGAAGAGTCCCTCACCAGCATCCTTGTAGCCCCTTCAGACATTGGAAGCTGCTCTGATGTCTCCACACGGCCTCTCCAGGCTGAATAGCCCCAGTGTTCTCAGCCTGGCTCCATACAGGGTGTGCTCAGCTCCTGATCATCCTCATGGCCTCCTCTGGACTTGCCCCAACAATGCATCAGTGCAGTGCAGTGAGATGCTTTACATCTCCATTAACACCAACTGGTGCAACACACACTTCTGCGTCCCCACCCTGAGCAGGACCACATCTCCCCTGCACAAAGGGGAAAAAGCCAAATAACTTCAGGAGCTCATTTTTAGGCTAGAAAATGCAAATCTAAGAACTGCGAAGTACTCCTCTGAAGTGACAGGGGCTTGCTTTGACTTTTGTGCAGAATAAATCTGTATTTAACGGCCAAAGTAAGTGTGAATGAAATCCTGCTCAGCAAGTTCATTTCCTTGCTGAGCAAATACATTTCCAGCTCTCTGAAGAATATGAAGGAGGAGAACAGCACTTTGCCTAATTAAGGCCAATGTGGTGGGGCCACAGTCCAGCCCTGGCACTAATGCGCTGAGCTCAATTATCTGCCCATCAGGTCACATCCTTACATTCCTTTTTATCTTGGTCTCACACATTATTCAGCATAATGAGTTGAATAGTGGTAGGAATTACAGGCAGTGCATTTCCAGTAATGAAGCCAAATTACCCTGAAATTGCATTTTCTTTCATTTCCATGTTAAAACTTCGAAAGAAGGTTGAAAAGTGAAGTAATAAATGCAGTTAATATGGGTTGAAGTTTATTAAAACAACAGAAACACACTGCTTTAGACAAAATTTTGGATGCACTTCCATTAGTGAATCTTTCCCAATCCTACTATAATGCCTTCCCACAGAAAGGATCAAGTTCCCTGGTGTTGAAGCATCTACAGATCAGCTACACCTGTAAACCAGTAAAACCAGTAGGTGACTAGTTTGTGACAGCATGTGTGAACCACATACTACAACAGCAGCACAATCAGACATTGAAACCTCACCCCAGACTTATGTGAGACCCCTAAATCACTCACCCGGGAAAGGAGCATGTGGCACTGGACATGGATATCAGCATGGCAGCTGTGGAGGTCCAGGAAAGACCTTGGTTTCCACAGGCTCTCCTTCATGGGCCAGGACATCACTTGGCTATGTGATAAGTTCCACTGCAGAGTTAAAAGACCGCATGCAGACTGCTTCTCACCAATAGCACAGTGTTAGGGCTTGGAACATTGCCATCAGTGTTAAGGAGGGTTAGACAACAAGGCAGGAAAATGAGGCTTGGGGCTTGTTACCCCAAGCCTGGTCTATGCTGGAGCTCCTGCTGCAGAGGAATGTCAGAAAGTGCTCCTGTGTGTTAGTTATGAGCAGCAGGATTTGGCCTCAGGTTCACACCATTGGTTTTGTCAGAGAAGAGCAAATTAAAGGTAGGGTTTCAGCGTCTACTTTGGGTTTCCTAGTGAGTGTATGCGAGAAGCTCAAGATGAATTAAGGCCCCTTCTCTTCACCGCTGCTTTGATACACAACAGGCCTGCCCCACTCTCCCCTCAGCACTATTACATTTCACCTCCAGGGGAAGGGAAAAAGTACCAAGGATTTGTTTCCATCACTGCAAACTTGCCTCCCAACAGGGAGTTCCAATGCCTGCCTGACTCCAAAGAGGTGGAGCAACCATTTATCTCCATAGCTTCTTAAATAAAACCCTTTCTCCCCATCTCACCCCCTGCCATTGTAAGTGCTCCAGCAATGTCAAAACGCTGAGCTGAGGTCATTTAACAGCAAGAAGACTTTCTTCTGTGTTGCTGCTCTTGCCAAAGGACAAGAATGAGCTTGTGTTCCTGAGCGGAGTCATGTATCCGATGCATCCCAGGTGCCGGACATCTGCTCCCACCCCGCAGCGGCTTTGTTTGGACACAGGGAACAGCAGCGGTGTTCCTAAGGACCAACTTGAAACAAACCCTCAGCACCAATGGGCATCAAACAAGCAGCTGATGGCTCCTGGGCTTTCTGGGGGACAAGCAAAGCTCTGCCCTGGCACCACATCCGGCCCCTGCGCTCCAAACCAAACTGCTTTTCAAGCGGGTTTTATCCATCACAAACACTCCCCCTATTCAGGACCAGAGCAGAGTCCTCAGCATGCAGTCAGGATACAGGTATACTGCAAAATCCTCATCCCTGACATTGACCATGCCTGGGGATCAAGCCTCCAGATGCGTTCCTGGTTGCCAGGGACAGCAAGTGAAAAAGAGATCAGCAACAAAAGCAAAGAGATGAGGAGGAAAAAAACTGCCAGGCCAAGGTTTCCATTTGAAATACCTCAACATGGAGTAGGATCTGAGTTAGGGACAGAAAAAACATCCCCACTGTTGTGTTTCAACAGCGTTCTTTAAATAACCAACCGAATTCTGAAAGCAAAAGTGTGCAGGAACCCTTAACTCCAGCATTTGGTGACAGCCTCCCACTGCCTGCAACACAGCTCCTCGAGCAGAGCCACCCCAACCTGCCTGGGAAAGTGATCACCTGCAAGCACAGCCCACAGCACTGCTCCCCACAAGAGGCAATGATGCATCAGCACAAGGCAGCACGTGCAGACATCAAGCCCAACCACTTGCTCCCATTGGGGTCATCAGCAGTTCTCCTGGTGGGGGCATGTTATGAGGCCATGGGGAGAGCAGCGATAGCCAAGTTACAGGAGCAGTTACTGAGGCTGGCCCAGGGTGAAGCTCCTCCCTTTCAGAGACGTGGGTGTCTCTCCCCAGTAGTTGAGCAGTTGACTTCTATTATGGGCCCCCATAATGAAACCCTGCACGCTGAGCTGGGTTTCACCCTGAACAGGGGCTGCTCAGGGGAGGCAGGCGCTTCCTGAAGCCCATGGCTGATGATTTCCTGCACAGCAGCCACAAAAGCCACAGGAAGCTCCCCAGGAGACAAACCTGGGCCCCAGCCCCAAGAGCAGGACCTGCAGAGATCCTTTCAAATCAAAAGATACAGACATCATTACTGTAATCTCCCACCACAAATCATTGCAGTAATGGCTCGGGTCAGAGCAAGGACATTTGTACATGAGTACTTCTCACCCTTTCCAAACGCCACTGAGCAATAAAACACAAGTAGGAAATCAGCAGCGCCCCGCAGGCTTTGCTCAAGGGGCTCCCTTTCTCCTCCAGAAGTACCTGCCATTTATTTCAATAAGCAACAGGACTGAGGCCCATATCTTAACCTGAGCATCCAGGAGGAACACACATATCCCCTCTCTTCCCAATGCAAAGGCTGCTTCACCAAAGCTGCTTTTCCGAGGAGACTTTGTTCTAAAAGCAATATCCCAAATTGTATTCTTAGGCTGAGATAGAGCTAAAAGCCAAGGTTGTGGTCTGCATCACAGCACCAGTGTTTTCCCCAGCACCCTAAAGGCTGCTCCTTCTTGGGCACATCAAACCACGCACTCTGGGAAGCCAGAGGTCCCCAGGATGATGACCATGGCAGCATCTTTCACCACCTCTCAAGCACTGTTCACAGCTCGAACAGCACATGGAGAGAGACCACCTACTTCGGGAGGCAAGAACAAGGCAGTAACTCCAAGTTTGCCAACTGCCTCACATTTATCAAGTTCCATGCTATTTGTAGTTCATTAGAGTTGCACTATGTGCAAATAAAGAGTTGTCACTCTTCAAGTTGCACATTTCTAGAACAGATAAAATAAAAGCTTGACTTGATGTCCAAATACTTCAGGCTCAGTATTCGGCTTATTTAACTCTTTCCATCCAAACTCAATACCTGCCAATTGAGAGGAGCTAAACCATATCAATCTGCTGCAAACCCTGCAATGAAGCCCCTTTCCTCTGCAACATCACAGGACGTTGCTACACACCCATTCTGCCAGTAGACATGCCACAGCCCCAGTTTCCAAAGGCTTCATCTTCTGCCTTCAGCTTGCTTCAATTATTCAGGGCAACCCAGGCTGATAATTACACAGTCCTGAGCTGCTGAGTAAAACTGATGCTTAATTAGGCAGCAGGAAAGATCAATTAAGATCCAGCAGGACATCGTGCAAAGTTCTGCAGTGGGACTGCAGGGAATAAAGGCTGGCTGTGCCCTTCCAAAGGATAAAATCCTCCCCTTCTCAGGGGCTCGACAGCAGTTTTAGTTAAACTGGATGCTTACATCAGTCAGCCACCCTGAGCTTTATTGTCAGGTCTGAACATCAAGTGACACAACTCATATCTTGTAATAGAGCATTAACAGCAAGCTTTGGATCATGCAGTGTAATGTAGCTGAGGCTGAAAGCTTTATTTAAGCTTCCAGTCACCTGTTCTCTTTATGATCCTTCCTTTTCCACTAGCACAACAGAAAGACCTCCGCTTAATTCATGCACTTACCCAAATGACACAGCTCACATTGTCATGCAGGACTTGAACAGTCCTGAGGACATGAGATTTTGAACCCAAGTTTTAATTCCAGAACTCCTTCTCATCCCTTCTTATAGTAGGGAAAGTCCAGGCAAACCAGATGTGAGGTCAGGAGCCACTTGTGAAATAGCTACCTTGAGCAGCAAGCCAGGAGCATGAGCCTTTGCCATGCACTGATTTACCCACGAGCCTAAGAAACAAGTGATGGATTTTTTCCCTAGAATCCTCTCTAGCACAAGGGAGAGGGAAGAACAGGACAGAATCAGAGACCCAGAGGCAAGAAAAGTGGCACACACGCAGCCCAAGGCTAGATATTTTACTTTGAAACACATAACTTTGCAGACACCCATAAAACTGGTTAAAGAATGTACAAACCAGTGTACAGTGCATTCACATTATACCAAGCCCTGGATGTCTATCAACTGCCAGGCCATGGGCCAGTTGTCCAGCTAAATACAGCACATGGCACCCCAAGATATAACATTACTCTGAAGGACTCCCAATAGAAAGCAATGGGACAACACAAACCTGGCTTTGACTTGCTGGAAGCCAAAGAGAATTGCATCCCTCTGCTCTCTTGCTTTAGCACTCAGCTTCTCATTCTGCAGCCCATCTGCCAGGTAGCCCTCAGCATCTGGGGAAGAGTCACAGGTTAAAACTCACAGGCAGAGAAATACCAGTTCTTGGCTAAAAAACCTGGCCCTGACTGTGCACTGGGAAGCCCTCAAGGCCCTGTACCAAGCAGTCTGATCTTGAGACACAAGTCAATCTGAAGACCTCATTTGGAAGAGTTGACACATTGAAGTGATTGTGGATAGAAGAGGATCTAAATAGTACAGAGCTTCTCTTCAGTTGCCATGGCATAAGGCAAACAACTGGGATGATCTCCATGAAGGACAAGCGCTGAACACGAAGTTGGTTGTGCAGCAGCATCCCAACATGGGTTCTCCTGCAAGGTTACCACTGAAATCCTACACCCTGTGCTATCTCAGCAGGGACAGCCAGGCAACACTACATACAGTGTTCTCCCACCTGGAAACCACATCTCTACGCAGGAATTCCACGTGAACTGGAGGATAAAAGGATTAAGTGCCTTCCATTTGCATAAATATTTATGTTCTTCACAAAAACGCCTCAAATCTCAGAAAACAAAACAGCTCCAATCACAGAGGCGCTGTAGAGGAGAGTATCCCCCTTGTACCTGAGCAGCATTACTGCTCACAGCCCCTAGCAGAAAAAAGATTGGCTTCAAGGCTGTGGTGGTGTACATCCACAGGACTCTCCAACCTTTACCTCACGCCCCATACTGTGCCACTAATGTCAGTTTAATACCTTGCTTGCAAGGCTTTCAGCTCCTTATGCTTCAGCTGCCGGCACAACAGCCAGCACTGTTTAGCACACCCCAGGAAGGGGCACAGCTCCTTCACCTGCAAGCACAGCTCAAGATCAAAATGCCACATGAAAAAACACCTTTTGCTGTTCAAATCTTGAGCCCCCGTTCTTTTCTGTTGCCTGCTCATGACACAATAAAGGTTTAGAGGTTGGTGGGGGAGAAAAAAAGACGGGAAAAATGAGCTCTTTAAAGTGAGGAAGGACACTGAGGGCATCCCCCAGCAATAGGGCCCTCTCCCCACCTCCTCTGAAGTGACAGGACCAGGGAGACTCAACCCTTCCCACAGCAGCCTGGGAAGGAGGAGTCAATCCAGACCATAACACCTCCTTAACAGTCTGGTTCCCCCTTCAGCTTCTCTGAGCAACCTGTGCCAGCGCCTCAACACCCTCGCAGGGAAGAACTTCGGCCTAACATCTCATCTTAAAGCTTAAAATGAGCAGTAACACTCATTCACAGCATCACTCCCTAACCGTCACCTACATCCAGCAGCAGCTTTGGTTGCTCCAGGAGCACAGATGTGTCAAGCCAAAATGCCTATTAATACCAAGTTCACCTCCAGTCATTTAGCCCTAGGCAGCCTGCCTGGGATAAGACAAAGGCTTTGCCAGAGCATCCAAGTGAAGCTTTTTAAATCCCAGGCCAATCTTGTAATCCTTAGGCTAAATTGCATTTCCAGTACCTCTCCGCAGTTTTAATTGCACATCCAAGATACAGTACCAGCTTATGACACGTCTAACAATGCTGAGGCTCGCATCGCTTACAAATTACACAAAGTAAGCAAGTACATATATCTAAGCACAAGAGATTTATCTTGCTCTGAAGAGCTTACTGCTGAAGAACAGATGAGGCTAAGGGCACAATTTATTATATACAAACCAGCACAGTAGAAATGGCTCAGCAAGAGAAGCTATGTACTGCATATATATATATGTAGGCTGTATTTCTACTGCGAGAGAACAAGCACAAAAAAACTGCTCCCAGAACTTATGCAAACATCAGTTGCATCCCTCTGTCATTTTGAAGCCCAGATTAGCTCCATGAGTATGCGATTAGCTCTAATACAGTATTTACTTACTGGCATGTCAGCATAGATCAGCTGCTGGGTAAGTTATAGTAGAATCAGGGTCACTTCTGCAAAGCAGGCAGAGCCCCTTTTCAGAGCCAGCCACTATGTTTATAGCACCAGGAAATGAAAAAGAAAGCCCAACCATAAACTCTCAAAGTGGATCAGGAAGAGCAATATGTAAGCAGCTCAAGAGTAAATCACCCTAATGTTAGTTTTACTGCTTGTCGGTAACATTATATTCTTGATGTTTATAGATTGCTCTCTGTGATCCACTCGGAAAGTTTACAGGACTCTCCTTTTCATTTCCTGCAGCTAAAAAGGTAAAGGGGGGGGGGGGAGGGAAATCAGTTGAGATTTCATCAACTGTTTCAGGAGAGGTTCTAAAGGCAATTGCAGTTATCCACTTTAATCCTGCAGGAGATACACAGCATCATAAGAGTCCTGCCACAACCACTGAAGCCCAGGTAGTAAATAACCTTTGAACAGCAGCACTAAATTCTAGGAGTTAATCAGCACTCAATGAGCAGAGCTGAAGGGTATTAAGGTGCCATGTGTATTCTCTCCATGCACACACATTCCCTCTTCTCTGCTCTTTCCCACTCCTCTGCCACCAGCAATCCTACACTCCATGCCTCGAGGAACCGGTCCCACAGAATCGCAATGGTTCAGTTGTGCAAGATAACACTGAGCCAGTCTGCTCCAGCATTACTTGCTGCTTCACATGATCCCCCCTGTACTCTATCAGCCCAGCTGGCTGGGGAAAATCAGTTTAGGACAGAGTGCAGATACCCTGAGCTTCCCTGACACTGCACTAACACTTCCAGGATGCATCCAAAGACAGGCAGGGATTTCGAAGGCTGTATCATCCCCATCCCACTTGTCAAAATCCAGCCAGGAACTCTCATACGCAGCATTTCTCCACCTTTCTGCAAGCTCAGAAAAGGATGGCTTCATTATGAAACAACATGTTTCAGCTGTGCCTTCCTGCTGTTGTGGGGCTGAGTCAGAGAAAACCTTGAGAACTGCAGCAATCTCCATCCATCCTCCTGCAATGGGATAAAGGAGCCATTCTCCCCTTTGCAATAGGCAACAGGGGAACCAAGAACAGCTTCCCAAATGTTCAGCTTCCAAGTCCCAACCCCAAAATCCCCAGCATTTAAACTCCAGAGCTACTCCTGATGCCACATCAATGCCAACTCTGGTTTATCTGCCCTCACAAACCAGAGCATTTTGCTGCTTATCTCTAAATCAGCATCGCAGCTGTGCGAGTGTCACCATCTCCTGTCCTCCCTCTTGCCCACACTGCAGCAAGGAAATAGCTTTCCAGACCCACTTCCTGAAATGAAGGAGCCCAAGCAAGGCAGGTGAAGGGAAGATAACCAGACTGCCTTTGCTCCTACAAAGGAAAACAGAAGCCCTGGGTTTATGCAGTGAAATGTCACCGTTTTCAGCCTTCGGAAGTAGTTTGTGCTCAACAAATATGAGATACCCTTAAGCAGCTTTAAAAGGGACCTGACTGAGCCCAAAGTGAGGTGGAACTTCAAACAATGTAGTTGTTGCAACCACGCCTACTCAGAAACTAAGCCCTGCAGGCTTGCAGCGTAGAGAATGGCCATATTGTGCTGGCTTCCAACCACTGCAACCTCAGAGATGGCTGATGCGATAACAACACAACTGTTACCAGCACACCTTCTGCTTCTGCACATCACTGAACAGACCATGGACCAAATTTACTACAAGGAAACAGATGTTACTGCCTCCCCTACTTGGGATTTTTTCCTTTAAATACAAGGATTCTTACACTGATGCGGTTTGCAAACGCTGCAATAGCTCAAGCACCTTCATTTCCAGCCTGCAGAGCTAGAAACCTCCTCAGCCACTGGAAGGCCTTAAGACCATGTGGATTGTTAAGACACAGCAAGTTTGATCCAGGGTATGTGACATGCAATTAATCTCCATTCATAGCCTGCTCTACCTGTCAGCAAACAAAGGCTGTGCTTTAGAAGGAGATCTGAAGCCTTCAATTAAAACCAGTCAGCTAACAAGAAAATAATCCAAGTTAAAGGGAGGTGGCAGGTGCAGAAATGAGCTGTTTACAGAAGTGTCAGCACTGCGCAGTAAAGTGCTGCACATCAAAACCAGGAGAGGGTGAACTTCACCCGAGCCCCCAAGCACAGAGCAGAGGAGAAAATTCACACCTCCATCTGGGGGAAGACACAAAGCATTTGGAAGGGAGCTCTGATGGGCCCCGAGACTGACACGTCCCAGGGCTGGAAGCTATCCCGCATCTCCAGCAGGGACTGGAGCAATAGGACAAGGGGTGACGGGTTTAAACTGAAACAGGGGAAGTTCGGGCTGGAGATAAGAGGAAGCAGTTCTTCCCTGTGAGGGTGCTGAGGCGCTGGCACAGGGTGCCCAGAGAAGCTGCAGCTGCCCCATCCCTGGCACTGTTCAAGGCCAGGCTGGATGGGGCTTGGAGCAACCTGCTCTAGTGGAAGGCGTCCCTGCCTGTGGCAGGGGCTGGAGCTGGAGGAGCATTGAGGTCCCTTCCAACCCAAACCTGTCCAGGAGTCTGTGATCTCCAAGAGAAAGGGGCGAGCACTCAGTGCTGCCAGGAGCCATCGCAACAGGAAGCAAAAGGTCACAAAGCCTTGTGGCATCTCTACAGCGAGATGCTAACGGCTCCTTCCCCACCACCAACCCACCTGCAGCTGCAGTGGCAGGATGTGTCCTTACATGTGCACTGCCGGTCAGCAACTGGCTCACGCCATGGCTCCAGCCTGCAGAGGATTTATTGATGGGCAGGTTCTAACGTGGTCACCTTCATCAGTACTTCTCTCCCCATGGCTCAGCAATAGTTGCTAAAGCCCGTGCAGAACTCATGTATGGTTGTGAAGCACGTTTGAACAGAAGAGCTCAGTACGGTTTCCACATGGCTGACCCACCACTGCAACAAGTGGAGGTGTTGCAGCTCAAGTTTGTGAAGAAACTCAAGGAAAACCAGCCTTACCCCTGCCATCTTACACACACATAGAAGTAAACGGGGTCACGGCTCAGCACATCTCATTCACTCGGAAGCTGAGGCCTCAGGAAGCCACATACAAGTTCTCAAGCACAAGCGGGGTTTGGAGCCAGCACTTCTCTCCGCTGTAGCCCCATTTTCAATGGGGTTGAAGCCTTCCTCAGGTTGCAGCCCACTGAGGGAGCTTGCTCACTGCATCCACAGCACCACATACAACACTCACACAACTGCTAAAGCCAGGGGGTATACAGTGATCACAGACACACCAAAAGCCCACTGAGCGAGCTCCCTGCAGCACACAAGCTTCTTCCACCCTTTATATATGCTCCCTTGCCTCACCATGGAGATGCTCACCCATGGAGCCTCAACAGCTGATCTGAAAGCACACACTGGGGACACCAGCCATGCTGCCAATCTTGTACCCTCTTCCCCTTTGACAGACCCCGAGACAACCAAAGAGCCTCCCTACCCTTACATAGACATGGAGCCACCTGCAAAGCCCTGAGCACCAGGACACATGCCATAAGTTCTCACTGGGGTTAGGGAGGGCACACCTAACTTTGGGACCCCAAACCCACCAGGCTTAGAGAAGCAGCAGTTCCCACAGTGCCTTTACTTCTCTCTCTGATTCACCAGTGAGGCACAAAAAGCTTCTCAGCTTCTTCCCCTGCAACCACAGCACATTTCACCCACTAAGCAGAAGGGGAAGCAAGGAGAAAAACATGGTTACCTTCCAGAAGCTTCTGAATGTCCTCTGGGATCATGGTACCCGCCAGCTTCCTTCCCACAGGAGCCAAACCAGCAGCTCGGGCTCCCAACCTTCGGGGCAGCGATGGAGCGGGAAAGGAAGCACAGGAAGGGCGGGGACACCCCAAAAAGGTGGGAGGAACCATTGGGCTCTGCTCTGATACCTCCTCCCCATCCAACCCGCCTCCCTAGAGGCAGCTGATACCCCGCTCCTGAGCGCCTCGCTACTCCTAACAGCCAGAGCTCCGGCCAAGATGATGCAGAAGGGCCTGGCCCCAGCGCCAGCCCAGCTGGGACCAATCTTCTCCATCAGTGCTTTAATAGGTAGCACTTGGGCACCTCTTTCATTATCACTTAATCCAGTGCATCTGCTGCAGAGCAGCTTCACCTGAGGCTGTGTGGGGCTGATCCAACCTCCTGTGCCGGATCCTGGCCCAACAGGAGCTGGGGGTTGGATTTGTTCCAGGTAAAGCCACTCTCCCGCCTCTAATGGGCTGGGGAAGAGAACAGTATTTGGCTGTTCTGCAATAGAAATTCCCTTTTTCCCACATCCTGCACAGGAAGGGGCCTAGGTTGTCGCAGCCATTCACATTTCCATGTCTTGCCCAGACAAACAGCAGGGTTGCACACTTTAACTTGCTTTATGACAGGCAACAAATGCAACTTGCACTCTACAAGCCAAAAATGGCATTGCATGAGATGAAGCTCATCTGGGATTCCGAAGACTAGTTTAAGACTTCCCATGGGTTAAGTGTGTGGGATCCCATCCTTCCTTTGCAATCTCCTGCTGTCAAACAAATGTTTATTATCATGGCACGTAAAAGAGGTTCTTCTGAACATGTACAAGTGGCATGGTTTAGTGGGAGGTGTCCCTGCCCATGGCAGGGGGGTTGGAACTGGATGATGTTAAGGTCCTTTCCAACCCCAACTATTCTATGATTCTATAAGATGTATAAGACATAACAGATGTGGAGGTCTTGAAGCACATGGAAAATCACTGCAGTTCGGGGGAAGAGTGCCTTGCTAGAAAGCATATCCATTGCAGGAGTCATCCCCATTGCATCTCCTCCTTAGGAAGGGTTTCATGAGTCAGGATTTAGAGAGCTCAGAGCCTCCTATGGGAGCAAAACGTGCACCTCTGCCAGCTGCCTGAGGCTCCGGACACATTTGAGTGCTTCTGAGTGTATGCAAGAAGTGGTAGTGTGTGCAGTGGGGGTGGATGCGTACAGCAGATGGATCCGTACCCATGTTCTCACCTAGAGGTGTTTAGGGATAAATATTTAAACAGGTCTGTGTAGAAATCCCAGTCAGTTCATTACAGCCTACAAATAAAAGCAGCTGCTTGCTGAGACTGCCTTTAAAACTGAGTTTCCAAAGGAATGAACCAGGTCCCTTAGACAGGAGAAACTGCCTTCAGATATGCCAGGAAGATCAATAAAACCAGATCAATGCAAATCTCAGAGGAAGAAATGTTCATGCAACTGCAAAGAAAAGGGTCATCTCGCACGTTCGCTGCATTCCTGGAGCTCACACAGGGACCTGAAAGCACAGAGAACTCGAGGGAACCTGCTCAGTGGGTCTTGCCCAAGAGCTGAACTGATGTATCATATTTAGGGACTGGAAGAATTCTTTCCTCATGTCGAGCAAGCAATGACTTGTTTTGCAGGTGTTTTGTGTGGGTTTGCTTTCCTTTGCTGCCATGGGTGTGATCATTGTCTAAGAGCATATTCACCCAACAGGCGTGCTGCTGTTGGAGTGTTTATGGCAACAGTAAAGCTCTCGATCTTTCCTCCTCAACTTCTGAGGTGTGTTGCAGTCGTGCCTTTTGGTCTTCTGCTATAGATCTACAGGTTACCATAAAGCACTGAGAGCAGCATTGCGTGTGAAGGCTGGCACTGTTGCACCCTGGATGCTCTTGGACTACACATGCATGGTCCTGCCGTGGTCCTGGCAGCTGCAGACAGCACCAAGCATGTTCCTCTCAGGCCCTACAGGAAGGTTTTCTTAAGCCCAGGTTGGCTGTGCAGCAGTTGTTTTTATTATTAAATCCATTGTACTGAGGAATACTGAAGCATAGAGGCTCAGCTACCACGGAGATGTTGGTGCTGCTGCCCAAAGCCTTAGCACCAAGCCAAGCCTTCCTCTCGACCTTAGACAGCTGCAGATGGAGCTGGGAAGACTGATTCCCAGGAACATGTCCTGGTTTTCCTTCCCTTTTTAGTTGCCACTTCCATTTCTGAATATGTAGATAGGTTTGTAGTCAGCTGGGGAGGAGGCTGGGTCTTGGCAGTGACTGGTAACTTCCACTGCATCACTGTTGTGTAGCATCAAGCTCTGTGGGCTCTGGATGTAAAGCTGCCTCCCTACATGATAAAAGCCTCACCTTAATCATTTTAGGTCCCAAGTTCAGCAGACAGGCTCCCTCCTAATGCTATTCTGTTAAATGGACAAATTCCTTTGAAGGCTTGTCTTGCTTTGAAATGCAATTTCACAGGAAGGCAGATGCGATTGGGTGTAGCTATGGAAACAAAGCAGGGCAGCCTTGGAGGAGCTGAGGATGCGAGGTAAAGCGGGAGAGCCAGAGTCCTCCACCGCGCTGCTGGGAATATCAGAGCATCTGGAGAGGTTGGCAGGAGACATGTCCCTGCTCGGGCTGGTGTGTGTGGCTGGGCCCCAGGGCTGTCACTGGAGGTAAGAGCCCTCTGTCCTGTCACACTGCCTGATGTGGAGCTGAATGCACAAAGCCAGGGGGGTGCAGACCCACCAGTTCTCTGCTGCTCCCCCCCTGCATATCAGGATCTCTCCTTCCCCTCGCTGCCATTCGGAAAGGTTAACAACAAAAGGGTAACAAGGTTAAACCACAGAGCCCTGGCTGATAACGGCCCTTTCAAGCAGCTGCACTGAAATTAATCTGAAACTTCGAGTAATTAGATAAGATAAGGATGTGTGCATGCTCGTGCGGGCGCACGCTGACCCTGGGACACCCGTCGCACAAAGGAGGTGGAAGATCACAGGCTTCATTAAAGTGGCTCAGGTTATTTGTTCACCTCGTCTGGTGCTGCAGCTCTGAAAGTTCATTTCCAGCCCCTTTATTCATCTTGCTCAATATCCCTGGATAGAGCACTGACTTGCCCTTTTGTCCTCTCTTCCCAGTACTGTAGCTCCTGCCAATTCAGAGCAGACTCTAATTCCTGCTATTTCAGAACAGATGCTGGTCCATCTATTTCTGTATCTCAGCTCCTGCCATTCCAGGGCAAATTGTTGGACCACTGGGTGTCATTTGCTGCCTCTGACAGTGACCAACAGCTCAGAAAAAAGGCAACTTTCCAATCTGGTAATGCACCTGACTGCTTGAATAATGTCTCCTGGTTTACAAATCAGCTATGCCATGCTAATGCTCTGCTGGAATCCCAGCCTTTCCCTGCTTGTGTCAGTCGCAGTATCCAACAGCTCGTGTGTCTTTTTGTGTGACTAAGTCATTCAGTTAAAGGTTAGGTACGAGCCCCATAAAGCCTTTTCTATTTGTTAAAGCTAAGTGGCCTTTGGTTGTCTTCATCATTTGCTTCTGCACCTCTGCTTCACAAGGGCTTGCAGGTTACTGCTCATCAGTTCCTGAAGCCAAAGAGAAACAAAAACATGTCAGCAGCTCTGAGTTGTGGTAAACCAGATCTGGTCCCAGAGCAAAACTAAATGACTGGACCTTGCTCCTGGCTTAGAGTGCCAGACTCTGGATTCATTTACCTTCCAGACGTGCTGCATTTTCTCTGCTGTGAAGGTTTCTTAGAAACAAGCAGGTGTGTTGAGGTGTATTTATTAGAGGAGCTGAGCATGCCTAGTAACTGGTTTCCATCACACCAGCGCATTAGTTACAGTAGGACCCCACTGCACGCAGAAACCCCTGGAAGAATCTATAGGCTGACCAGACAAGATGAAGTATAGAAGGGAAAGACAACATCTCAGGAGAAAACCCAGGGCAATAAACAAGATTGGTGTCCGGTCTGGTTTTCAGGTGATCCAGGTCTGCTTTGTGCACAGCAGCCCAGAAATGGAAAGGCAGAGTCAGCTGTGAGCTGAGAGGCAGGAAGGAAGCTCAGAGGCTGAACCCAGGAGTGAAGAGGCCCAGATTTCCTTCCCTGCTTCATTCTTCCTGTGCAACACCTGACTGTATATCAAGCTCAAATCCAAACCTCAGTCCAGAGTCCAGATTCCCCTGTGCTCAGCACATGGCTCCTGGCTGTAATCCTATGGACGTGAGCCAGGGAAGACCGGGCACACATCTCTTTTCCATAAGGCACAAGCATCTTCTCCCCTTTAGGGTGAACAGACCCCACTGATCCATCCATTCCCACATCTCCCCTGTGGAGGTGGCCTGTGACAAGGAAGTCTGTCTCTGGGAGCAGCCACAGTGGTCAGTGGGGTGCAGGTGGTCTGTGAGATGACAACATGAAAGAGGCATCTCCCAACAGCATGTTCCTGAAGCTAGACGTGGGAATGGGTGCCACCACTGGAATCCTAAGCAGGACACAGTTCTGGGGCAGCATTTCTGTGGCCTCTGGCTAGTGCTGGCCAGCATTAAGAGGGGAGGATACACTGTAGGGGGAAGGATTAGAAAGGTGAGAAACCAGAAATAAGCAGTGAGCTCAGCTCCTGTGGAGGCTGCTCTTCCTCGGGCTGACGGATGGGCTTCAGTTTAATGCAAAGGTGATATTGATCCCTTGCTGTTTGGTTACAATGTGTGATGGAGCTGCCCTCTGCCCTGTAGATGTGCTGGAGCACCTCTTCTCTTTCTTCCAATCCTCATCAAACTACTTTAATGATTCTTTTATTGACAACACTGAGCCTTAATGAGGAGGACTGCCACACACTTCATTAAGGCTGCAGAGGGGACACTTCCTATAAACAGCTAGGACCAAGGGCTGCCATCAAGGCTGAGGGAGAAGGATGGAGTTGAGGGAGCATCCGTAGGTCTCTATAGGAGGAAAAGCTCCTTTTCTGCTCCTAAGAGAGAGCAAAGATTTAGGACAAAAGTCCACATGATCTGAGAAGCAGTGGATTGAGGAAGGAGAGATCAGTCATGGAGAAGAGTCTTGGTGGGCACAAAGGACACGACTTGAGCTCCTTGACTGGTTTCTGGTCAGGATGCAGATGAGAGATGGAAAGATGCTGGGTTTAATCTTGATTTTATTATTCAGTGTAATAACAACAGCATGTCTGCACTGTGTGGAAGGCAGCGCGTGTCAGGAACCCATGGACTTCCATAAGGAAGTGCTGGCTTTGGGTCTGCCCAAGCAGCGTTACACAGTTAGCCCCCCTGCACTGAGATCCAGGCTCAGCTGGGTACCAGTTCAGAGTCATCTGTGTAAGTATCCATCACATTATTACATTTGATGATCCTGACATTTCATGGACAGGTCAGTGACATCCCACATTAAAACTGGACCAGCCATTCTGTGATGTTTGCTTCCCTCTGGAAATGAATCTCCTACCTAAACCTAGCACAAAAGAGAGATTTGGACTCAAGGGTCTAGATTCAGAAGAGACTCAGAGATGATGTTCTAATGTAGCCCTGCTCCTGCATTAACATCCATAAATCTCCATCCATCACACAGTTCTATTTCAATTATTGAGCCAATTTCCAGACACTTTTATGATGTATTGTTTGATTTTATTAACTGGAGTGAAGGTTTAAACTCACTGAATTCCCATAGTAATCTTGCCCTGTAACCCTACCCACCTTATCAAATCTTGCTTAATGAAATGCAGGCATCTGTCTTAATGGCTTTCAAACTATGCTACGTAGACTGACCCAGATGTTAGTTCATAAATAGGAATATTTGGAGGTGTTAAACAGGGCAGCCAGAGACAGAAGTAGGTCCCCAAAGTGATCTTTTCTCTTATGAAGAAATCAGTGACATGGGAGAAATTACTATAAATCTTCAGGAAGAGAAATGAGAGCCAGAGGCCTGGGGGATGGAGGCTCAGCTCTGCAGGATGGAGGCTCAGCTCTGCAGGATGGAGGCGCAGCTCTGCAGGAAGCACAGCAATAGATGTGGTCCAAAATAACCAGTTTTAGACCAAAATACTCATCTGATGTGTTCTGCCTGGGGACCGTGGTTGTTCTGATGGGTGCAAGTAGGAATTTGGGTGTTTCAGCTGAAGAGGATCCTTTGTCAGGCTGCTTTCCCCATGGTGCTCGACCTGCCTTGGCAAAGAGAATGTGGAAGTGATTACCTGGGGTTCTGGGATTGTGGCCGATGTAATACGCTATGGAATAACAAGTGTAAGTTGAAACACGTTCTATTCCAGGTCACTGAGGGTATTCCATTGTTGAAGGAGAGAAAAAAAGATATCTTTAGAAAACAAACGTTTTTCTTGGAGGGGGAGGAAGAAATCCCAGGCTTTTTTCTATGTAGAAAATAGCAAAATGAAATGCAGACAGCCTTGGAAGCAGCCCTGCAATGCGATGGACACAACACCAGGGGCTGACTGCAAGCCTTCCCTGGGATGGGGAATAAGCCATGGTTTTTGTCCCTCCAGGGTTTTTGACTGCAGCATCCCAGCTCTTCAGCTTCTCCTGCCCCGCAGCTGCTCTCGTTCCAGACTCATAAGAGAGAAAGAAAAGCTGACAAGGCTGCATGACAATGTGGCATTTAGTGTGACAGTTAAACGTGATGCTGTGGGAAGCATGTTAGGCTGTGTTACAAGCCCATTATCTGAGCCCGGATAGTGGATGCATTACATCATTAATTAAACACAGAGATGATACTGTTAGTCAGCGATCTTATCTGCTGGCAGGACTGGAGGGCCAGAGTATTCCCTAAATCCAGGAGCTTATTGTACCCCTCCCGTCATTTTGTGTGAGTTACCCTTCTGTTTCATGCTTGTCAAGCAATCAACGAATGTTTGTAAACTGCTTTGAGATCCTCCCATGAATGATGCTGCAGTTTGGGGATGCAAAGTGTTACTGCCGCTCATTCACTGTGCAATGAAAGGATAAAACTTGCAGATGCAGAAGAATTCGGCTTGGAAAATACCGCACATGTTTGTGCAGCTGTTATTATGTTGCCCCCTTCTGCCAGATGCTTTAAACACTCTTAGGGCTGAATTCAAACAAGGTGAAGCCCTAGAGACAGGTTTGAACTCAGGGCTCTTGCACTCTTCACATGCAGATTTCAGAACATTTCCAATGTGAAGCCCCAATTCCCATCTCATGGAACAGGAAATTGAGGCTGAAGGAAGTGTCTTGCCTAAACAGCACCTCCAGCCAGCAAAATGATGAGGAGCAGGGCCCACATCCTCAGAGTTTTAACCCTCTGCCTTTCCCACTAACCCAATTCATCTTCAAGTTTAAAATCAGAGTCCTCTTCTAGTGACTGCTACTGCAGTGGGTATCCCCAGAGGGGGCAATCCTGCAGAGTGCTGGGCACTTCTTCCAGGGAAGCACTTGAGTGTGTGATGAACTCCAAGCTTAGAAACTGCCTAATTGCAAACAGTAAAAATAGTACCTTAATGAGAATAGCAGTTTCCCCAGTTGGTGCTTCTCACCTTAGCAAAGGGCAGACAACAAAAGCATCTGCACCAGGAGCCGTGTCAAGGGTGGCACTGTCCATCAGCAATGGAGAAACAGAGCGTGGCACTTCCATAGCCACGCTCCACCTGGAATCTGAACTATCCTTCAGAGCTGCTCATTCCTTCTACATGGAGAGCTTGTCTGTGCCTGACCACGAGTAGAAAGAGCAAGCATGGTCTCTGCGTGCTCTGCAGCACAGCACAAACACTGGGGGTGAGTACTGAACTGCTCTTCTCAGACGATGCTCCAGGTCGATCATCAGCGACCTGTGCTCAGAGCTTGCTGCCCTCTCAAAACGTTGATGGTCTCCTCTGTTTCTAGGTGAGGAGCACATTTCTGGCATTCTTACCCACAGCTTTCCCTACTTTGATAAGCACCCCAACCAGCCACAAGGAAGCACCTGCAGTCCTGCAGATCTGACATGTGTCCTGCTGAATAGCCATGGGTGAAATCACACAGCAGATCTCAGGAAAATGAACCAAGTTCCCCGTGGCAGAGAACAGCAACCAGACCAGAGAAGCATCAACCTCTGCTGCAGTAGGACAATCTAGATTAAAGTCACAACTTACTGTCTGCATCCAGCCTACTCCAGTGATTTGGCCAAAGCCTGTAGAAGAGCTTGAAACCAAACCTGGATCTCCTAAAGACACCTTCAATGCATCACTCCTACAGCAGGGCTTCCTCTCTTTCCTCCCCTTAAGACTTCCAAACAGATCCAGGTGTGCAGCAGCAGTGCCCATCTGCTGCCTCTGTTTCAGCTTGGAAAGGGACAGTGGTGACTTCTGTGAGAATTTTGGCCTTTCTTTTAGGTCACTGGTCACTACAAACAGCAGTGAGGGGTTCTTTGCACCACAGATCTTTAGCTGAGTGCCCGCTTATCCCACTAAGTCTGCAAATCTCTTTCCTTTCTCTGCTTTTATCTCCTCTGCTGTGATTATCTGCTGCTCTGTATTGCACTTCTCTAAACTTCGGTAGGCCCCTACTTCTAACCCCTGCTCCCAGCCCAGAGCAAAGGGAGCTTATTCAAGGTGAAAGAGAGGGCAGTGTGTGGGGAAGTGGCCTGCACCGGGAGGGATGTCCGTGGTGCTGCCGTGCTGCCCCATCCTCTCTCACTCTGCATTTGCATGGCTTTGGGGGATGCACACATTAAAGGCTATGGAGATGTAATCCACCAGGATTACAAGGGTTTACAATTTCAAATCAAAGCATTACAAAGGTCAGATATCCAACCCAGAGCAAGCTGATCTGGGATTCCAGCTGATGCCTTTTCTTTCTCACCTCCTCCTGAACCAACTGATCTCTTAGTCATGCCTCTGCATCCTCTGTCTACAGCACTCACAGTAATCACTCTTGTGGTGCCTAAACAATGGATCTCTTACATTGAGCTGGGCTCCAGGGGCTCCTGAGCTGGTATGCACTCTTATTCTTTGTACCATGATAGCTTTGTTGAATCCTTTCATAGTGCAGATTTCTACTGGGATAGGCAAGCGGAGCTAAGAGATGCCCCAGAGAGTTTACAGTCGATGCATAAGGCAGGAGACAAGAGAGGGAAACAAAGAGGTAGGACCTTAAGGGGTTCAGGGCTGAGAGGTTAGTGGAAAATTCAGCTGGATGCACTGGTCATCAGCCTGTCTGACTCCCTGGTAGCATCCCTGACTCCTCACGACAGGAAATACCCTTTATGCATCACTCTGTTCCTTGCTTCTAGCTCCTGAGTCTGTTCCCCTTGTTTCAACTCTCCCTGCCACACTCCACATTCTTCTGGTCAGGCAAATCTGTGTCACTCCCTCATGCTGGTTCAATCATAATCGTGACTGTTCTTTCCTCTGCATCATGTATGTTAAAACACACACCTCCAGTTCTCACTCCCTGCTGCCTGGGGTAGAAGCCTGGATAAACTACCTGCAAATTGAACTTGCAGAAGCTGATTCAGGGAGCGGACACTCGCTTTCCCTGCTCCACCTGAGCTCACACAGAGAATCATGGAAGGATGTGGAACTGAACCAAGTTCATCTCAGATCCCAGCAAACGCTTTAGCTACGAGACTTCCCATTCTGTGGGGCACTGCTCTGGTTCCCAGCCACCTGCCCTTATCACCACAAGTGCTTTTCCCTCCCAGTTTATCTCCTTTCATCCTGCCTCCACCAGCTACTCCCCAGCTCCCAGCTCTCCTCTGTCTTCCACCAAATGATCAGAGAATCACGTCTGCGAGAAGAGCTGAGAGAGCAGCTCCTGGGTCCTGTGTCACTTTTATTTACCTTCATTGCACTGCCTTCCATTGCTTAACAGAATAGTTTTATACCAGAGAAAATTGGAAGCTAAGTAGTTGCCTGTCAGGTAGTGTCTGTCGCCTGTGTGAGAAGCTGACATCGTAGTCAGCTATGCTGTCAGCCATCTCCGTGCTGAGCACCAGCCCTGGCGCCAGAGTCCTCCTGCTCATGCTCTTTCTCTGCGCTAGTATTTGGACCAGTGTCACTTGTACAGGCACATGCTGCAGTTTCACTTCCACCCATGTGCACTGCACACGCACCAAAACAAGATGAAACTGCGGAGATACAGGGACAGGGGGTCCGGTTTCTCAGACTGGGACTGAGGACACCCCCACCTCCAGAGCAACATCCCCGAGTTTAGGGAATGCCAAGGATACACTCAGTTCCAAATACATAGAAGAAAGAGACTTAGAAGAAAATCAAAAGATCATTTTGCATCAAGGCAGACTAGGAGTAAGAGTGTGTTTGGCATGGGAGAGACGTCGACTGGATGCAAAGCCTGTTTTGGAAGGGTGGAAAGGGAAGGGAAAGCTTTTTGATGGATCCATAAAAGTACTGTGTTTCATAATGAGTTTAATACACAAATTCCCTTCCCTAGGAAGAAGAATTGCTTAATAAAGATGAGTGAATTATCTTTCTTCCCCCTCCTTCCTCTCTTCTTCTTTTCTCTTCTTTCTCTACCACCTCCTCAGAGTCCCCTGGAATTGCCAGTCGAGATTACAAGGTGTCAAAGGACTGAAATGAATTTTGCCACTCGGCTGCTCATAAACTTGGTGCCCTGGCTTCTTCTATTACAGCACCATAGCCTCTACCTTTAAATATCAGCCACCCACAGAAGCAACCTGACTGTACATCGGCAGCAGGAGAGGTTTCCATGGTGACAGGATGCAGGTCACAACCTCTGTAAATGTAATCAGAGCACTGGGACTGGTGTGTGGAGACAGGTTTAATTTCTCCGTTAGCAGGAGCTCTGTGGTCCAACATGTACATAAGCTCCTCACGTTGACAGACAACCTGTTATCTTCAGGATGGCACTGCCTATTGCCAGTCCTCTCGTGCACTTGCCATCTCAGGGTGGAACTAGATGATCTTAAGGTCCTTTTCAACCCTAACGTTTCTATGATTCTATGATTTTTAAGCACCAACAGTGATTCCACTTAGGATCCAGCATGGCCCAACCTTCACTGCTCTGGGCTTCGCAGAAGCCTCTTCGTCTCATTTCAGTTGCCCACTGCCTTTTCTCACTTCTGCTCCCTATCCCACTCTGCCTGCGCAGATGGAAACTGGAGGCAGAGCTTAGTCCCCTCCACTCCACATCTATCAGGTCTCTCATTCCTGCTCTGTCTGGATACACAGGTATTGCATTGTAATGTGCCTGTCTCCACAGTGCCTACATGCCAAATGCAATACAGCAGAACAGTGTTCCTCGATGCTGGCTGAGAGTCAGACAACTCTTCAGTCAGGCAGGAGCATTCCTTATGAAATGTCTTGCAGAGGAGCTTGTGGGAATGTACCCAGGGGCTTTTGCTGAGTATATGGAAGATTTACAAGGAGGGCAAGTGCTGTTATTTTTATAGGGTCTGGGCTGAGGTTATACTCCAAGAGACACGGATTTCTGTCTATTTATGACATATAAAACAGACAGATATTTACTGACTGTGCTGTATGTTATTTCTAATAGTTCTTAGCTTTATGCTTATCCTTCATTTTTTGGCTATACATCCATCTTGCATTACAAGCCTTGGTTTATCTGCTTTTAGATGCATAAGAACTGAATAGTTCCCGACTTCAAAGAAAAAAGCAGCTCATGTGCCAAACTGTTTCAGTGATGTACGGTGTTTAATTACTGTCTTCTCTCTTATTAAGTTGAACCAAGAATATTTTAAGTGCAGCTTGCAATAGCATTGGAGATCTCCATTTTCCGAGTCAACAGTTTGCACAGATGACTTTGGAAGTCAAATAGCAATTACTGCTTTCTCTCCTGTGTATTTGTGCATTTGCAGTGAAGAGAAGTTAAAAGCTTCTCTCCAGTAGCAGCCACATGCATTCAGGCTTGGACTCTGAACACAGTCAGGCCCACAGAGCAGCACAACAGTGGCAATTTTGACAGATACTGGAAAAGAAGAGTTAAAGGATTTGCTCATTCTGAGTCCAACCAAAATTGCCAATCTGCTGTACCTTTATAGGTCTTCGTTTCAGATTAGCTTTCACATGCAGCTAAAACAGTGTTTGACTGGGCAGCTAATGTGGCATGCATGGATCCCTTGAAGCTACACCTCTGGATTTTTGGCTATGAGAATGCTTTGGAAGTATTCAAGATTTTCAGCACATGAACAAGTGTCTTAACCACTGGCTTACGCTGCCCTTGCCTTGGCAGCAGGTACCAGCCAATACTTCAGTCCTTTCCTTTCACCTTGCCATGCTGTGCCAGTCGTTTCAGAGCGCGCTCAGGAGGGAGTCTGCTGAGCACATTCACACAAGTGCTCTTTGAGAGGAACTAATCGATTGCTAAAGACAAGGCTCAGGAGCAGGAATCTTTCAGCCTGTCATCTCTATTATCTTTTTTGCTTCATCTGCCTCCACACTGTGCATGGACGGAGAACGGAAGCTCTGCCAGGATCCTGTGCAGCTCAGAGAACCCTGTCACCTGAACCATTATCCTGTCTAATTGTGCACAGCAGATGTAGCAGCTCAGAGCAGCGGGCCTGGGTTGTTCATCTCTCATGTGGATTGCTCTGTGCACACCTAGGTGTTGATGGGAAGCGGCACACACACTTGGGACAAACGTTAACCCAAAAGTGTGAGGAATAGGGCTTTCCTGAGCTTTTGGTACATGGCTTGCAAAAGCCTTTTGAAAGTACGGAGAGAGAAATAGAAGTGGATAAGGTTGGGCAAGGGGAGGATTTTTCCACCTTTGATCCTCGGATTGTCCTCTTCAGCTGAGTGGAATACAAAGCAAGGGTGTCTCAGAGCTCACACTTCACCTCAGCAGTGCAATCGACGGGAGAAGCATTGAGCGAGACCGACAGACTGTCACTGGCAAAATGAACTGTCACCTCCCATTTTTCAGAGGCGCGCTGGGATGAATTGCGGCTTTGAACCATGTGGCCCGTTGCTGATTGAGTTCCGCTGTCTTAGAACCCCACTGAACAAGGCAAGTTCATTTCAGGCTGACGTCCCACTGCTTATCAATTCTGGAGCCAGTAACATTAACCGCTTCAGAGCTGATTTCTCCTTTGCTTCCCCTCCTACCGCCACCTTCCTAGCTTTGTACCTGGAAAGGTCAGTGAATAAATCTCCCAAAGCACCAAGTAACATCCATGTGGCCCAGAGAAGGATTAACAGAGGTGCTGTCCTTAAACAGTGCTGCCTCCAGAGACTGCTGTTCCGGTTGCCAATCTCTAGCAGACATCTGTCCCCATCATAAAAAGCAAAGCAGAACATGCTGCACAGTTCAGCACAATTCAGTGTGCTTGGCAGGCTCCGAGGAGTCAGGGGGAACCCAAGTCCTGCAGTGACAGCTGTGTAGGAAATCAGGATTGAGATGAATTGGAATAGCTGTGGGAGAAGGCTGGTAATGGAAAGGTAGCGATGTTCAGGGTCACACACAGATCCCTTGCAGAGCTGTGGGAAGCCAAGAGTGCTAAATACCACAGACACTGTGAGCCAAAACCACCTTCCTGCTGTGTGTCCCACCTATTCGATCCAAACAGTATCTTAGCATCCAGCCAGCCTGTGGTGTTCATTCCAATCCTGCTGACACCCGTTAGCTGTGTCTGGTGCTGCTCTTTCTGTCCCTTCATCTCCTCAAGAAGCAACCTCACTTGCTTGGCCTTTCTTCTCTCCCAGAATTTACATAACCTGTTGCTTTCACATCATCCTGATATCACTGCCCTCCTTTCAGATCTCTCTCTCCCTCTATAATTACTTACCTGCTTCCAAGCCAACACTTTTGCCCTACAGAGCCAATATTACCTGTGTCTTCAGGCTCCCTCTTGAAGTCTGTTTTTCCAGTTTCCTCCAAAGTTGGTCCTCATCAGTTGTGTGTGTGTATTTTTACCACTTGTCTCATGTCTTAGAGCAGCTCAGGGCAAAGTTCTGAGGTCTGTTGTTGTTAGGATACACATGGAACTTGGTTTAGCGTGGAGGAAGCCCTGAATCAGCCCTTCCAGGGCAAGATGTTGGAGGACAGGAATTACTCCCCTCATTGTGCTCTCAGGAAAGGTGGACACACACAGCAGTCATAGTGTGGGTCTTTAGCTCAGTGTAAATCAGGGTCGCTCTGCACTGAGTAATCCAGCTGCTGGTGAGGTACGATAGACTTGGATTAATCTCTCTTGTAATTCTATTGGTATCTGGAGAAAAATCAGTTCTTTCCCAAGCATCATCTACTACTGTTACTACCTGCACAAACAACTCTAACACAGTATTTCATTAGAGACTTCCTAAGCTGTTCCTAGCCCAATTCCAGCCTTAGAAACCCTATTTTTCCTCTGACTACTTTGTATTCTGTGTCCCAGACGTTTTGGTAAGTGTGCAGAGCTGCAACAAGAGATGGATGGGCCACTGACAAAAGGGGCAGGAGAATTAGTTCCAATGGAAATAATTTAAGAAAAGCTTTATTCAAGATGTCCATGAGTGGGAAGCTCTGGGCCTGTGTCTCACCTTCCTACAGACTGAACAAGCAGATGAAATATTAGCACTTTCCACATGTTAACACTACAGGATATCATCCATCTTCCTCACCAGTGGGAAGTGTTAGCTAGCAGCAGGCCTTTATGAAGCTGATTGCTATATTCCCATATGCCAATCAGAGCTTAGAAACTCTGTTTAGAAAAGGGACTGTGAATGTGGGGAGGCAGCCCTCAGGCTAACGGCTGCCTCCCAGGCTCTCCTTAAAATACACAGTTGTGCATTACCTCAACTAGCTTGAGAAATAGCACAATATTCCCTCAATCCTCAGTGAAGGAGCTGCAGGGGCAGCGTGGTTGTGGAGATGTAAAGCTACGTCAGCTGAGCATATGTAGCTTCATATTTGGGCCAGAGAGTTGAAGTTTGCTGATTAGGAAGGTAGTCATGATGTTCCACTGGGGGACTGTTGGCTGCGAGGGGCTTGGAGAGAAGTGATGATGGTGAGCACCTGACAGTGATATCCAGTTGTGCAAGACTCATGCTTTAGAATGGAAAAAGCTTCCCTCAGAAATCCTTCCTTCCGACAGGAGCCAGAGATTTGTTTCTATCAGCAGAGGGAGAGAATCCTTCCACCAGTCCTCAGAACCTGAGACTGGATAAAAACCTATTACACAGCACTCTGACTCCAGCAAAAGGTTTTCCCTTGTTGTAGGATCTGACAACACATGTAAACCTGTCCATTATACGGGGCTAAGGTGGAAGGGTTGATATAAAAGATGTTCCAGCACTCACTGGCAACCAGGCAACCCCTCAGTGTCAGCTTTAACAGCTTCCTGGGAACTGTGGGAACATTAGCCAGCAATTCCTGGCTCATGCTGCATGTCCCCTAACTCAGGAGCACTTAAATGCTGAAAAGCTCTGTGTAGCTTTAGAGCTCCAGACTGGCCATCCTTGCCCTCATACAACCTTTGCTGGAGAGAAAAGCTTCATCCTTTGGGTTTTCAGCATCTTTTCCAATACCAGCAGTGAAAGCAGTCTGAACACACAGAGAGAAAGATCTAATCCATGGTTTCAGAAAGGCAGAAGCATACGGGGCACCCTTCATTTAGAGGAATAGCCACATCCCTGTTTCAGTAATGAAGATGCAGTCAGTAAAGGGAGTCAGAGCAGAATCCAACCACTGAGCAGCAGCTCTACTCCACTGCAGCTGGCTGAATACTTAAAACATGCGGACTCCTTCCATCCGTCTTTCCTCAAATAACCAAATCCTCAGGTTTCAGCTGAAGCTCCCTGCTCATGAGGGACAGTTTGACTAATACAGCAATGGATAAAAGGGTTTTCCATGCTTTAAGTATTTATTCCTAATGCTACCAGAGAGTGCTTTTTTAAAGGCCAGCCCTGGGAGGCAAGATGCTTTAATATGAATCTTCCCTCCTCTATCCAGGAAGAGCCTGCAGGATCAATGCTTGTAACGATCCTTCACAGAAATTAATGCCACTGTGCAAGGGCTTGTCTACACATGAGTTATCCCAGTGAGGCTTTCTGCTTTAAATCTGTGCCTTACTTTATCGCAGAATAAGTTTCACATAGAGACAAAAGCTCCCTTTGTAAGATCATCATCTTATTAGGGGAACAATTAGCTAAACTTCAAAAGCTCATGGGTATTTTCTGACCATGTCCAGTGCCCACAGGAAGCTGTAGGAGAATTAAACTGACTTTAATGGTCATTGGTCCAAGCTGTAGGAAAGTAAAATTGACGAGCAAGGATAGAAGCAAATGGAAAAGTAATTTCTCATACTAAAATAAGAGCTCCATCCATATTGTGAACTTCCGACTGTAAATAGTACCAGGTCTAAGTGTTCTCACAGGTGGGGGTGTGTGCATGTGTCTGTCTGTAACACAGCAATGGAAAGGAGAGATGAACAGGGTAAAAGGAGGGGTTTGGGGTGTTCCAGCTTCCTGCAAATTTACACTTCCAATGGAAGAGATAAACATGCAGCGAAAAGAACAGGGACTGTCATCCTTCACTGAAGCGTGGAGAAAATCTGTGTCTGAGGCTTCCGCAAAGCTTCCAGTGTAACAGAATGAACTCGACTGTTGTTTTAATTAAGCTCCCATCGAGGCCTGATCCATATAGAGATTATAGGATATGTGACGAAGAGGACTGCCATTTTACTGATGGAAATTACCCTGAAACAATGACCAGCATGAAGAGAGCGCAATAAAATCTGAACCTGGCTCTGAACTTGCCCAAAATGCGTTAATGTATGCTTCATTCAGTAAATGAAACAGCCCAAATTCCGGATCAGAGCTTGGGAGGAATGTTATTAAACCTTGGATCAGGTCAAATACAGCCATGTGAGCCATCACATGGTGTGCAGGGGGTGTGATGTCATCAATCTGGGTGGCAGATGTCACAGGCAGGCGCATCATTAGTCTCTGCAGGGCTGCGTGATGCATGGTGACACCATGGCTGAGAGGGGCGTGATTGATATTTGGTGCATGGAGCCATATGAAAAATCTAGTGTGCAAATAACAGTTTTATAAATGCCTTTCTCATTCTATATGCAGACAGGGCCCTGGAAGGAATCTAGGAGATTGAATTAAGCTTTTAACCCTCTAGGCTCTCCTGTCATTTATTGTTAGGGAATTAATAGGAACGCAGGAATGCAGATGGCCTGCCTGTCAATTCCAAGAGGTGATTTTTCTGATCTTCACAGACATTTCCAGCATCTTTCATTAAACACTCATGTACCAATTTGTCATTTTAACTGGGCAGGAAAGAAACTCAGGTTGAACTCCTCAGCTCAGGTGCTGTAAGTTAAATTCAGAAGCAGAAAGCCTTGCTCTGTTGCATCTGCCAGACAGGCTTAGGGCTGATGAACAGCCTTCGATATCTGTTTAGGTGGGTAGAGGTGTTCCAATAGGATGCTCTAGACCTCTTCTCTTTGCAATCAGAACAAAAAGAGATTTGACAAGAATGAGAGAAGCCTTATAAAGATCCATTGAGATCCCAGAACAAGTGACAACTTAGAAACAGTGTTTTCAAAGGGAGATAGAGAAAAAATATAAGAATACAGTGCCTGATTCAACTCTTGCTACTTTAGTATTCACGGAAGTGGAGATCTTCAATAGGTGTTCATCATCATGTGAGTAGAACTGGAACTCCATCTTTCCCAAGGCAGAACCAGTCTTTGTAAATGATCCTTTAACCAACCACATCTGCAGCTGTGTAGAATGGGTTTGCAAGCATCCATCACAGCCAAGTGCACAGCAGTGGGACCAAAGAACAGATCAAAGTGCCCTGTGGGTTTGTGAGCTTAGGTTAGTTTGAAGGTACCTTAGTACCTTAGCCCTGCCTGTTGGAGGGCAGCAGCTATTGCAGACTGGGTCTGCTGACAGCTCTTACTACTCCTACCCACAGGGCAGCAGGAGAAAACAACTCTCAGCTTCCCAGGCCTTTCACTCAGAGGGAGTTATTTCTTTTTACTTTTCACATTCCTTTTAATTTTACTTAATAAAAGGGTACAAATTGATCCAAACCAAAATAAAGGCGCAGTTTGCACTGTATGTTCCTTTTTTCTTTCTTTGCTTGAAGTAAATAATTTGACAGCTTCTCAACCTGCCAAGGCATTTTGAAATGCCCAACCAAACCAGTTTAGTGCCCATTATTGTAATCCTAAGCTACCAAGATCAGGGGAACATTTCTATCGACTCCAACAGGCACAGGTAGGCTGCCTGGGCAGGTGATGGATGGAATGAATGGCATCAGATTCAAACTCTAAACAACACCTGGGTGATGACTTCCCAAAGGAAGAAGAGTGAAGGCTCCTGGCATGGTGGAAATGGGCAACTCTGCTGCCTAGCTTTCCTGAGCATCAAGGGAGCAGCAAGGCAATGGTATCGCAGGAAGTATCCCCCCCTCAAGGCCTCTCAAGTATCACATGGAGGCCACTGGAGGACAGCAAAGTTATTCCTACACCTGAAAACACCATCACCTGGGAGAGGCTCTTTATTAAAATTATCTGAACCCAGGACAGGGGACAACATGACCACTGCCTGAGGGGAGAGGAGCTGCAGCCAGTGCACCAGAACCTTCCCTTGCTGGGGTTTCACACTGGTCACAGCATGGAGGAGGTGATAAGGGACTTTGCAGTTCAAGCCAGAACAAGATGCAGGAGCAGGGAGCAGGGGTCCTTTGGTAAGTGCTATAACCAGCCCCAACTTCACTTTCTGTGGTGTTTCATCAGCCCAAGGGTGATGCATGTGGCACACCATCGCTACCCTACTTATGGGACTGATACAGAGCAGCTAAAGTCATCCTGATGGTTTACATGGGCTTGGGAACTGCCTGCGGAAAAGTATAAGAGCCGTGTTCCCAAGGTTCCCATTTATGGCTTTTTACCCCCACCAGCTCATCTACAGCCTAATGTGCTGATGGCACTACGAGCTGGTGGAGCAGAGAGAAGTCTGCCTGGTGGAAACGATCAACTGAGCTGAAAAAACCTGAAGCAGGTTGACTTCATTATGGGCTCATTAAGAAATCTGTAGCTGTAGTTTGTTCCTGTGTGTGTGAGCTCTGGCTGTCAGAAACCCTGACATATGGACAGACAGACTGAATTATAGTCACAGAGTATAGACTGGGCAGGATCCCCCATTAACGCTTATTGGGGATTGTCATCACTTCAAGCTGAATGGGCTCCAGATGTTGAAAGCCTTGTAGGGAAGTCTTGAAGGTGAAGGTTAGAGGCTTGGGATTTTGCCTGTGTTGTATGAGCTGCCGCCATTGCCTTTGATTTATTATTGTTTAAGTCAACAAGATTTGGTAGTAGGGAAAAAACTGAAGAGAACAGCACATGGGTGAGGGTGCCTGGTTCTGAGCTGCTGAAGGAATTGCTCTGCTTTTATTACCTGGGTGTGAGAGAAACATTAAGCAAATGACTGTTGAAAGTTTCACTGCCAAATGCAGTGCCTCGATATTGTCTGCTGTTTACAACAGAGTTTATGTTGCATTATTTGTGCTTATGTACACTTCAACGCATGTATTTCAGTTGTAGAAACACAGGAGATAGAGCTGTATGAACCAATCTCTCCTTCAAAAGTGGGAACAGTTACTTCAGTCAGACATCAGCCTGTCTTAGATTTGAAAAGGCCCAGTGATGGGGATCGCGCAGTCCCCTCGGGCAGCGCATGCTGATGCTGCACCATCCTTACTGTCAGAAAGTTTTCCCTAATGCCTAATCTAAGGCTCCCTTGGTGCAGTTTAAACTCATTACCCCTTGTCAAATACTCAGTGAACATGGAGCATGGTTTATTACCTTCTTTTTTGTGGCAGCTTTTCACATGCTTGGAGATGGATAAATCATCCCTCTCCCTCCTCCCTACACTCGGCAACTACTTTTGGTCTCTTCCTGTAGGTCATGTTTTCTAGATCTGAAATCATTTTGTTACTCTCCCTTGAGACTCTTCCCTTGGAAGTATCCAAAACTGGGTGAGCTGAGGCCCTTGTTAGTGCTGAGAACAGTGAGATCTTTGTGTATCTTAAATCTGACATCCCTTTTATGCAGACCAGCATAATTCTACTCATGCCTCCAGTTTGGGCTCCATGATTGTCCCAGATCTTTTCTGGCAAAACTGCTTCCTTGGCACTTATTTCCCAGCTCCCATTTGCGTGGTTGATTATTCCTTCACAAGCTTGGAATTTAGTGCTCATCTTTATTATCTTACAGCTTTCAGATTATTGCTGAATTCCGATTATTCTGAACTCAAACCCTGCTCTCTGAAGGCCTTGCAGCTCTGTCCCTCTTCCCCATCCTTGAAATCACCTGCACATAAGCTCTGCTCCATTGCCTGAGTTACTAATACAAATATTGAACAGTGTTGAATTCAGGAGCAGGGATTCAGATTGAAAACTGAGGACTAGCAGCGCTTTGCAGGATCCAACCTGTTATGATCCCATCTTTACAGCTACCAGAAGTGTTGCATTGCTGAGCGTGTACTATGCTCTTGGAGGTCATGTCTCCGGTTTGGCGTGCGCGGTATCCGTTTGCCTTTCTCCAGTAGAGCCACTGGGAATGGCTCCTCCCTGTGCCACAAACTGGCTTTTTTTCCTTCTTTTTCACTTCCCGGAGTTCGTGAACTGCTCCCTGGGCTGGACCCACAATGGGGACTGAGCCAGAGGAAGGGGCTGGAGCAGAGACCTTAAGAATGGCCCTTACTCATCAATAACTGCTCCCTGACAGGGCTGAAACATACACAAAGTGGCTTGTCTGTTGTGCTGTCATTCTAGCTGGGGCACAATCCACAGCGGGGCCCTGGCTCACTGGACTTTGCTGTCCAAAGCACCAGAGAAATCTTTTCACTCGCCTTTTGAATGTTTAAACTATTCTATTTCTGAGGGGTTGTGAGGATGTTGCTAGTCACCTTCTGGGTTTTATGAGGATGATCTGCACCTCTGGAACAGGAGGGCATTGGCAGGCTCTGTTATGCTATGGACTCAGAGCAGGTACAGCCTTCAGATGGTGGACTGAAGCTCTGTTTCGGTCAGCAAAGCAATGCTGAAGAGCTGGCCACCAGAGATCCTGACCACCAGTTGCATTCAGATGGGTAGATGCAAGATGACAAATTCCCTCCTCCAGTTCATATCCAACTGCTCCCTTTCTTCTTTGAAGGAATTCTTCTTTTCTCCTGCCTGACTTCATGTGGTGCAAATGAGGAGTAATTTGACTGAAGACTTTGTGGTCAGAGTTGGGGCAGAGAGGAAGAGATGCATTGCTTTGTTGGTATTATGGAGTTTGAAAACTGTTATTGGAAAAGTCAGTGAACCTGGGAAACGTCATAAGCTTCAATGTCCAATTCGATACAATGACAGGGACAGAAAGGAAACTTCAGTGTCCTCTCTGTGGGAGAGTTTATTTGGTAGCAACTTCAAAGCTGTGCTTCAAAAAGGTAGTGTTGTGGTTTATGCCCAGCCGGTAACTCAGAACCAAGCAGCCACTCGCTCATTCCCCCTTTCTTTCCCACAGATTCCAGGGGGATGGGGAGGAGAATCCAAAGAATGTAAACCTCACAGGCTGAGATAAGAACAGTCCAATAACTCAAGTATAACACCAACCCACTACTACTACACTAATAATAATAACGATAAGGAAAATAACCAAGAGAGAGATTATAAAGCTAAAAAGGAAAGGGGAAAAAAATAGCAATAAACATAAGTGATGCCCAATACAGGTCCTCAGCACCCACTGACCAATACTCAGCACCACCCAAGCAGCGATCTGGGCCTCCTGGTTGACTCCCCCCAGTTTCTCTCCTGGGCATGACGTGCTGTGGGATGGAATACCCCTTAGGCTAGTTTGAATCAGGTGTCCTAGCTCTGCTATCTCTCAGGTTCCCGTGCCCCTTCTCACTGGCAGAGCATGAGACTGGAAAGTCCTTGATCGGGATAAGCATCACTTAGCAACAACTAAAACATCAGTGCTATCAGCTTTGTTCTCAGACTAAAGCCCAAACAGAGCCCTGCACCAGCTACTAAGGAGAAAACTTAATGTTAGAGCTAAACCCAGGAGGGGCAGTTACTGGTTCTTTTATAGCTTTCAACAACTGGAAGTCCAAAGGAACTCAAGTAAAATCTGGATAAAGGTGAGAAAACCTGGTCTGGTTCCTGAAAAGTGAATTTTCTATCATCCAGCATGAAAGTATATAAAGGTCAATCCTAAAACTCACTTTCAGACCTTATTCCAAGCAAAACCACCATGGTAATCAATCTTGGATCCTGCAGTCAGCTAACAGTGTACCTGACACCCTAAGGTTTGATTCTCCTATTTTGCTAATGCCATTCCACAGACTATAAAGAGTTGTTCAGTATATCCCCAAGCACGAGAGAGATCAGGCTATAGCGTTTACAGCTGCTTTTCATTAAGTGTATATCTATTTGTTAAAAGAAAAAGGAAGTCCGGCCATTTGAATGTATCACAGAACTCCCATTAGAAAGTGGTCTCTGTTACACTGGGGGATACAGGAGGACAAACCACTTCTGTCCATGGAGTTTACAGTGTGGATAGTTCTGTCCTTGTTAAATTAAAAGCCTTTTGCCAGTGACTACAAGAAGAGCAGGTTCAGCCTTAAGAAACCTTAATAAATGGAGGAAAAGAATCAATTAAAAACTGGGAGCTGATATCTGTAATTATATGACACTAAATCATGCAAAAAAATGTTGCCTCAAGTATCCCACTGGCAGGGCATGGATTTTTTATCCTGAGCTTTGCTAATTTTCATTGATTTATTTTTCCTTGGAAGCATTTATTTTCTGCAGCAAGGATGACTGCTCTAGCTAAGGATGAGGTGTTTATCTTTTTCTGTGGGCAGACAGCCTGAGTGGATGGGAGAGATTTTGCAGCTGAAAAGGATATTCTGCTTTCTTAGGGTTTCTGGTGTTTTGAGAATATATCATTCCAGCAGAAAAGCAGAGAACAACCAAAAGAATGGAGTAAATGGAGCTCCATGGAGCACCATCCTCTGCATCTGAAGACATCTTGAAGTTTAAAAGCCAAGTGTTTCCAGCACTTCTCTTCATCACAAGATATTGTGGCTGGTATTATGAGGTTACATAATTGCTAAGACTCTATTGCCCTCTCAGACCTTTCTCCAAAGCAGGCAGATGACAAAACCCCTTTGGTGGCTCATCCCTTGGGGCTGGATGGCTGTTGCTGGAATCGCTGGAGTATGTGGGCTGTTGGTGAGTACAAGGAGTGGCTTTTGGAGCCTGTAAGTCATGTCTGCTGGGGCCTCATCCTTCTGCCATAATGACGCATGGGCAAGGTCTTTGTCTGCCAGGATTAATACAGAGGGGTTAAAGGTCCTCAGAACCAGTGGTGTTTAAAACCTGCCTGTAAATGTTCCTTTCCTGGGTGTTTCTTACCAGTAAACAAGACTTTTGCTGTTTCTGTGGAAGGATTCCTTTCCTTTTCCCTTTGTTTTTTTAATATATCCTATGAAAGAGTTACTGCAGCTCCATGTGGGCTTAAGGCAAGCAGTGTTTTGGATCAGGAATCAACCTGCATCTTCTCAAAGGAAGGGATCTGGAGGAGCTGTGTTTCTTGTAACCCCTTCACCTCTGAATTATTTGCTGACACATGGACACCCCATCACGCCTGTAACTCCTAAGGGCTGAGGGGTTAAGTATCTTGTCACTCCAGTATAGACACCTCACTTCAAATCCCAGACTTTTTATCAACCTTCCGCAGCAGGAGTAGTGGATCCCTGCTGTCAAGCCAGAGTGAAAGCTGAGGGCTCTCTCTCAGCACCCCAGAATAGTCTCTGAATGCTCAGCAGCATAGTCTAGGGGGAAAGAGGTCTGGGAAAACGCGGACAAGTGGGTCCAATGAGTCAGGCTCTACTCTGGCTTCTGTCCCCAACCTGCTGCATGATAGTGGGCAAGTCACTTTCTTTGTGCCTCAGTTTCTCCATTCATGAAACAGGCAAGAGAGATGCTGACCCCCATTATGAAGGGGTTTATGGCCAGAGTGACCACGTTCAGTCTCTAAGAGCTCGGCATTGCAGTCTTTCTTGCAGCAAAATGGGTGAAAAAGCTGCAGAACTGAGTCTGTTGCAACTTTCTCTCCACAGAGCTGTTACCTCCTGCCCCATGTCCTGCCCACACACCTACAAGTGATAAATGAACTGCTCATTTGCAGAGCTATGTGACAGTTCCTTTGCATCACGCTCTTCTGCCTGCCTCACCTGCACACCCTGCACACCCAGTTGACAGCACCTAGGCAGCATGTGCGCTGACACTGTCCTCACCCTGCTGACCAACACACTCTCCTCTTTCTCCTGGGTTCTCCCATCTGTCTGTATCCGCTTGCAAGAGATAATTCTTATCCTCTGACTGTAAACACTTTGGGGTAGGTGCTGTTTGTGTGTGTCTCATCGTGACTGAATGTGAGCATTAGCAACCATAATAATCCACAGCCCGCTGTTTGAAACACATCAACAGTGAGAATAATGGCACATCATTTATATACCATTCATTGCCCCCGACTTTGGAGTACTTTCAAACTGACCACATGGCAAGGATCAAAACCAGATTCCTTCAGAGGACAGCCTTGCTCCTCGAAACTCTAAAAATGCAGGTGCTTCATAAGGAGCCTTGGATGAGCAGCCATGAGTTGAATGCAAGCAGAGCTCAAGCCTCTCATCTTCTGTCCCTTCATCTCTCCGCTTTCTTGTAGCCAGCATCTTGCTCTTTATTATCTTCACCCGATACTACCTGTAATTGTGCTTATTAACAATCTAAACCAAATTGCACCAGAATCAATGGGAAGATGCTCATTAGCACTGATGGGTTTGGATCAGCCCCTAAAATAAAGACTTTCCATTGGCCTCATGTTGTGCTAACATTAACTATTTCATTTCCACAAAGCTAACAGGCACATGAGCTGAGAGGCAGGGGACATCCTCAGCCCTTGCACAAGGGAGTGTGGTGACAAAGGGAAAGGGCGCTTCTGTTTTCAGATCCATCATTCCTTCCTCCAGCCCCTTTTCCTCCTGCCCCAGACACAGCCTTGGCTGCTTTGCAGTTGTTCATAAACACCATCTACATCTGTCCTGAGCCACGAGATGTATTAATCAATTTGATGAGGATGTTAAAGCTTTCTCTTTGCACCTAATTATGGGCTGATTTATAGTACTGGCCTTGTGTTTGATGGAGCTCTCCCCTTGGCAGTGATTTACATGGCATTGGCACCAACCTCTCCATCTCTCCAATACTCTGTCATTTTCTCTGCACCTCTTTCTTTCTCCCTTTCCTCCTCATCTCCCCCCTCCTCCCCACACCCCTCTGCTCCATGTACCCTCATGAGAGCCTAATGACATGTTGACAGACTAGTGAAACATTGCTCCCTCTCCACTGCATCTGTCTCTGGCTCGGTGGCTCCCCAGTGCTCTCTAACACATCCAGATGGAAGGCCTGGCAGGCGAGGCAGAGGCTCTGGCCATTGCCCCACTGCAAGCCCTGCAGCTCCACAGATTTCCTCCCAGAAGTAGTCAATGCAGAGCTTGAGATTCCCTAGGGGACATTTCCATGCTGGCAGGGACCTGGGGACCCCCCCATCCTGGTTCTCCAGACTCCACTGATGTTCTCTAATGAAGTCATTAAACTGCAGTGATTCAGACTTGCACAGTGCAACTCACCTGAGGAGCTCCAAAATGGGGGGGGGTGGGGGCGTATAGGAAGGGGAGGGATGTATTTCATTTATTTCATTTTAATATCAGAGAGGAAACTGAACCACAGAGGCACTGGGGGAGTGCTTCTGAGAGGTGCAACCTCTGAAGTCTTCCTGCTCCAGTTATCACCCAGAGGTTCCTCTCTTGAAGCTAATGGGGAAAGTGGGAGGAGAATGAAGCAATTTTATCAGTTTCCCTCATCTTTCGGAGATTAACTCTGCCCCAGAGCAGAACCTCTTCCATATGTTTCAGTCTCAGCCTTCGTTTCTCCCTTTTCTTTTTCTTTTCTTTTTTCCCATATGTTTTCAGAGCTGAGGCTCTTAAAATAAAGTCGAGGAAGGAGGAAGTCTCAGGATATTTGGAGACATTCCAAGATGAAGATGCATTTCACATAGGTCATGTATGATACTGGATCAAGCATTCATGGCTACTGGTACTAACGCAACTCCAATCTCATCCCCTGCTTTCTTTTGTGCCTTGGAATTGCAAAATTCTCTTTCCTAGGGTAAATGTTCCTTTCCCTGTGGGTGAAAGGGATTCAGGAAAAGGGTTTTTTTTGCTAACTCTTACTTTCCTAACTTTGGAAATGAGAAGAGTGACGTGTACCTGAGTCAAGGAGGTGCGCTTAAAACCCCGAGGCAACGGTGTGATATTATATGGCACATACTGACCCTGAATCCATCCTCTTTGAGCTGTATATCCCCGTTCCCTCCATGCAGCTGCCACTTTGCACAGCAGGTGGTTGGTTCTCCAGCTGCCAGATGTGCCCGTGAGTCCAGATGTTTTGTGTGTTTAAAATCAGCCGCAAGTCCACAATGCATAGATGAATTCAGGGGGGTGTGCTACAATAAGCACAGCAGTATAGAAGGTGAAATCTTCTATCACTGTGTTACTGTAATGACCCTATATAGAACTTCCATTCTGTCTCTTCCTGGTAGAAAAGTTCCTGCCAGGAACTTATAGGTAAATCCTTTTCTGTTTTGCCATAATAAAACTGAAGCCTGTTTCCACTTCCTGGGATTGAGTCATCAAAATTCATCTCACAACCATGACTTTCAAAGTCGGAACTTTGCAGTTGCAGCAAAGAGAAACTTGGCCAAAAGAAGCCAAGGGTCCAAACACGTATTCCATATTCATGTGTCAGTGCAGTTCATGAAACCTTGTCCATCTTGTGAAGACCGAGATCTTGGCTCCACAAGATGCCCTTTGCATGCAGGTGTGCATATGTGCAGAACTATGTGGATTCTTTAGCCTGCAGATTGCACATGTGTTCCATTGCACTCCATAAAATGCATACTAATGGTGCCGAAGCTGGAGTCCTGTCCAGAGAAGCAGATGCTTGTCGATGGTGAAGCTGGCTACGCTGAGCAGATGAAAAGACATCTCTGCTGCTGAGTGAATTCCATCAGAGCAGGAGCAGCTGCTCGAAAGCTTCTGAAAGCAAAAATCCTCATGAATAAATATTAGGAGGGAAAAAATGAGGCTTCTAGAGAACAAAAGGAAGCAGAGGAAGTTACTGAGAGATGCTGAGACCTTTCATCTCAGTAAAATATGCAATTAACACAACACACACATCTCCCCCAGAAAGGCCTTGCATTTGTTCAGGGTGACTATAGGATCAGAGATAAGGTTTCTTTTGGTGAACAGGGAAGACCATGAACTGCTATTCCTCGGCCTGTCAACACAGGAGCACTTGGCATCAGTGGTTTCCCAAAGTTACTGAGTCAGCCTCCTGGAAATGCTCAGCAATCATTTGATCTAAAGGAAGCTGCTGGGGTTTCAGGTTCAGAAATGCTTGGCATTCCCTCGAAAAACAGTGCCCATTTTTGAGGACGGCCATACTTTGGAGCAGTGCTGCATTCCTCTCTGTGTCATTGCTTCCAGGTACCAAAGCAAAGCGACAGCGCCCCATTTCTAGTAGCCCATTTTACACCTGCCCTGATGCGGGTGTAGAGTGCTGCTGGATCTGTGTGCTGCACAAAGGACTGTTCCAGTGTGAGGTGTAATGCAAAGGAGGACTTGCAGCCTCAGCATTCTCCATCTTTACAAGGTACCTGGTGATAAGGTGAGGCAGAAATGGCTTCGTCTCTTCTGGGAAATGAGGATAGGCTTGAGCGCAGATGTGACTCGCATGCTTTCTGTCCACACAGCCATCTGTTAGGCCAGATTTCATCCAGACTCAGAGATCTGCAGTGTATTTAGAAAGAGCTGACCTTAGACAATCTGATGGATTGGGCTATGGGACAGTTGGCTTCGGCTGAGGATGAGGAACAAGAACCTGGATGCATGCTGAGCTGGGGCTTTCCTCTTCCCCTGAGCTTTAGAGCCCAGGTTCAGGCAGTCTCCCAGCATGACCTTGAGGACTTATCCTACAGCCAGCAGGCACGGCCAGCCTTTGGAAATGGCCGGAGCTGTGCTGGCCTGGAAGTACAACAGGCCCAGTGGAACACAGAATCGACTCTGTTACTGAAAGCTGAGATACCATTTTGCCCAATGATTTTCAAACCCGTTGCTCGGTTATGAATCCTTACGTTCACACGGGTGCAAATTCTTCCATGCCACCAGCTCTGCTTGTATCCACAGCCAAGAAAGAGGCCACCAGGGCTGCATGCGAACACTGGCATAGCAAGGTGGTTGGGCTGAATTTGATCCCATTTGCTTCAGGAGCCAGAAGTAGATGCCTGGAGAAGCACGTAAACCTTTCCAGCAGGCAGATGTTTGCCATACACCCTCATCCTCACACCCCGCATGTACACATTCACTGGATTCTGCTGTCTCCAGACTTACAGAGAGTGCTTTCAAATGTATTTCTTTTCCTGTCCCTCTCCCCATTGCTCATATTGCTACTAGGAAATGACTTGTCACTGCCTTGTTGCTGTACGACTTGTTCTGATGGCTGCGAGGAGTAGCCAGCTTCCTCCTTTCCCATCTGATCCACTTGGACCACTTCTTGATGGCAACCTGGAAATCTTTTTCTCTGCCTTGCGATGTGCTCACCCCTCAGAGCTATCAAGTCATTCCAGATAAACAAAATCAGGGATAGCTACAGATGGCTCGCAGCTGGAGGAAGAAACAGGCACACATTTCTGCTGGCTGCAGTTTCAATTGAGCCCAGGATAATTCCCTCCTTCTGCTTCTTCTGGGTGAAGCGATGCAGTTCTTTCTCTTGCTGCAAGCAGTAATAGGTAGGCTGAATTGGTGCAAAAATGGGAACAGGCTGTTCAAAACAGTCCAGAATGGCTTTGCAGAATACAGTAACCCTTTTGCCTTTCTTTAAGTCTTCTTCTCCTTTCATTTCCTTTCCCTTTTCTTTTTCTTTCCCATTTTTGCCCCCCCCCCCCCCCCCCATGAGCAGGTGCAATTCAGTACTTGCAGAGCTCATGTGTTAGGAAACAAGTTGTGCAATAAATCCCTCACAGAAAAGCTACGACTTCAGGTTATCCTATCTCAATAAAATATCTCCCATTCCTCATTCTCATCTCCATCTTTCTTCTCCCCTCCCCTTTATTTTCCCATCAGATATGCAACTGTGGCTTCTGGTTGAAAATAACCCCATTTAGGATTCTGTTTAAAAAAACAAGTCCCAAAACACTGGTATCTTCCACCAGACAAGGATCCAGATTTCATGCATGTGGAATCCCTAACATTATCTCCTGTGCTTGCTTGGTGAGTCTGGTGCATCTGGACTCACTCACTTATCTGTTAGTTAGAAGGAGTTATCTGATTTACAAATTCTGGAGAAGGTACAAAGAAGAGCTATAAATTGATCAAAGGTATGGAGGAGTCTTCGCAATGCTGATAGCCCAAAGTGTTTAATCTCATGCAGGATGGAGAAACTGAGATTACAGGGTGGGATGTTGGCTGTAGGGAAAGATATGGGGGAGAAAAGACTCTTCTTGCTCTCCCTGAAAGCAGATCTGAGAGACAGGGATAAGAATGTGTTCAAATTGAGCAGGAACAGAGAAATACGCAGCTGCTTGAAGAGCTTAAAGTGCTGCTGTCAAGTATTTTTAGTCCCAATGTTGGCTTGCTAAGCATTGTTTTCTGCCCTTGAGGAAGATGGAAGGTAACTGATTACCCCATGTGTCAGAGGGAAACCCAGATCTGTGCGTATTAGATAGGCAGCAGCAGTACTATAACCATGACAGTTCAGTGATTTTGGACTTTTTATCCATCATCCAATGCTATGAAAGGGGCACTGAGGTTCAGCCCCTCCACCAGGGAGAACCTCTCTGCCTTAAAACCAGATCTAACTTAAAAGTGCATTTAGTTCCCTGGAAAGAAGAGCCACCTGTCTAAACTCCCTCCTGGTGGTGCCCTAAGAGCTACTGGTCAGCAGTGACCTTAACACAAGAGACAAGAGGAAACCTTTCTTTCAGCACTTGCTCCTGGGAGTAGGACCTCTCTCTAAGCATCCCAGTGGTTGTGGCTGAGCCCTTAAAACAGTTTCTGCACATAATGTCTATGACCCCTTCTATTCTTGGCCTCACTTCAGTGAATATCTCCAGCCTTGGCTTTTGCCAGCATGCTTTGGGGACCATTTCTGACAGCGGAGGATTAAGGGTATTGGCACAGAGGTGATTCAGACCATTGGGAATTAAAACCAGCCTGGCTTTAATTTGAATTAGACTGCTTTTGAAGAGAAGAGTTTAAGAGCAGCTTAACTAGTTGATCTTAAGGTCCTTTCCAGCCCTAACTATTCTATGATTCTATGATGTCCCTCTCCACTATTGCTCTTCTGGGCACTTGCTCTGATGATGTAAAAGGTTTCAGATCACCATAGTTCCTTTCATGCTGCTTCTCTAAGCACAGGCATGCAACTGATGTTCAAGTTCTCTGCCACCTCCGCTCTGTACATTACTCAAGCTATTCAGGGAGAGGTGGTTTCTTACAGAATGACCTCATTTTGTATTTTTAAGTGCTTTTAGTGTTTGCTCCATCAATGCTTTGACAGCAAGCTCTGTTGACTGTCAATGGGGCACTGGGCCTCAGCAGATCTGCGCTTTGCTCCCAGGTCAGTTTGCTGGGTAGTTCTGAGCAGCTCACTTTGCCTGGCCCTACATTCCCAATTCCAAAATCACAAAAATGCTGATATCATTCCTGAAATCTAGCAGAGAAAACCAGGACTGGTCCTGAGCTTATCTTCTGGTTGCATTTTATCTTTGTACAATGTGGTATTTGCTGACAAAGGGGGTTGAGTAAACATTATTTACGACCAGTGTCATGTGAAAAAGGGCTTTCCAATGTTAGTGCTGTGGCAGGGAGTACAAGCAAAAGGACAGTAGAGAAGGTAGAAGGATGAAGAGTGTGGATGTGGTAGAGGAGTTTTATCACACTCTTTTGATAACGACATGTTTCTATCCTGGCAAGTCTTCAGCAACTACAGCTGGGGTATTCCTGTTTCCTTCAGTGGAATTCAGGTTATTTGCAATAGCTGAGAGTCCAGTTCCTACAGTGACCTCTTGCCACAACAAGAGCAAGAGGAAAATCAGGTCCCAGAAGGAATTCTGAGAGAGTGGTTTCCGCTCTGTGTGTCTCCAGAGATTGGTGCTGAGGCCCATCCAGCTGGAGTTTTTCTGCCACTGAGCCAGCCAGCTGCTATGATGCTTCCAGATCCCAGTTATTCCTATGCAGCAGGGAGAGCTCCTTCTAGTGTGGATTTTCACTTCTTTATGCATAGATTTCAGCATGATGGGAAACTAAAGCAAATCCCACACCTGATAGGACAACCAGCAATTAAAGAACACTTCTTCAACTTCCTTAGCAGAAACAAGAGGATAAGATCTCTTAGGCTGATAAATGCAGCAAAGCCCAGGAAAAATGCAGCATCAATTGACCCCAAAACCAAAGTCCTGGGGAACCCTTTTGCTGTCTAGATGATCTAATGCAAGTGATGCGGTGAGTTCTCTGTGCCAGCATGCTGCGGATCTGCAGTTCCTCAGCAGGACTGAGATGGCTCTGTTGCTTTTGATTTGCCTTCCCTGTTGCTTTTGATCTGATTTCCCTTTCAGAAGGTGAGGGAGAGAAGCGCCAGGCAAGCTGGATCCAGGAAAGGCTGCCCCACTAGGGTGCATCTGTGGGCTGGGTGGCGGAAGGGTGCTGCTTTCAGACGCCAGCTATTAGGCTTTGGAGTTGTTTCTACTGTAGCTATAATTGGGAAGGGGGGGGCTCTTTGTTTATTTAGACTGAGAGCTTTAAGATAAATGACAGCTCTGAAGATGCTTTTCAGCACTTCATAAATCAAGTGCCAGCTGGCCAGTTTCACCTCTGAAACGGCTCCTGCTTTTTTTCTTGGCTTTTCTTTTTTCCTCCCAACTTCGGAAAGTTGGTCTATCCAAAAGGAAAAAAAAAACCTTCCAGAGGAAGAACTGCAATGAGGAATATGTGCATTTGGGGAAGGGGAGGGGAAATTACTTCATCCTTGAAGGACTCAGAGGGTTTGAAATCCTAGCCCATTGCCTCATTGCAATTCCTGAATTGAAAGCCATCAGAAAGCATCTTCACTGAGGATTTGCAGAGGACAGAGACATCCAGCACAGGAACTGCCACAGCCTCAGCTGCCATGGCAGACAGCTTTATGATTTCATTTCATTCCTTTTGTCGCAGTCTCACTCAACACATGCAGAGATTTACTGGCGGTCTCTTTCCTTAGCTCCGTTGCTTTGATTCCTGCACAACTCATGGGATTGTTTGTGCCAAGGACCCAGCATCTCCTCTCTCCAGAGTGAGGCGAGATTCCTGCCAAGAGCTTGTTGACAGCGATGCACTCTCTGTGGGCAGAAGTGAACAGCATTTGAACTCAGACACCATGCTCACTTTGAAAGGCTCTGGACTGTTCTCCAGCCTCTTGCCAAGCCTGAAATCACGTTTTGTCTGTGTACGAGGGTAGGGGACGGTGCAAAACGTGACTGAGGCCTTTGGAGAAAGAGAAAAGTACTGACAAAATCTGTGGTGGCTGAATTTTAGAATCCCAGATTATATGTCTGTGCAAGCGGAAGACAGAGCGGTGTTCTTTCATTTTGGCACTGAATTACAGACTAAACCCTGTTCTAAGAGCAGAGGAAGACAACGCTGTCAGTCTAATTCTATTTCACAATGGCATCTGAGTGCAGGTAATTGCAATATGGGTTCTACCGCAGTGAGTGACACAGATACCAAGACAGAGGGACATGACAGGAGGGGCACTGGCCCTGGCTGCTGGAACAGGGAAGGAGGCAACTTTGCCTACAATAGTCACAAAAACCCCATCCTGATAGAGTCCAGCCTCCGATACCTCCTTCCAAGAGCCACTTCCCATGCTCACCCTGGCTCCACACAGTGATGGCACATGGGCAGGTGGAAGTTAATACCAAAAGTCAAGATTTGCCAGCCTATCCAATTAAACCAGGCTCACCAGGATGGCCTGGGAGAGTATATACAGGTATAAGCTACTTGAGCACAGAGCATCACTCCATTGGCAGCATCATTACCAGCACAGCCCTTCTGCCTTCATCTCCAACCACTGACTGGGGCAGAACGTCAAAGAACTGTTCGTAGGGGCCTAGAATGGAGGCAAGGAAAAGGAATGAGCAATCTGCCCATGAAAGATCCTGCTAAAATAGGTCCTAGATTCCTTTCTAGATGGTTGGTAAGCCTACTATGGCTGTGGGGCATGTTTCTCCTCTTTCAAGTTTTTCTGGGCATCTAAACTTAGCGATAGATGGAGCAGCCAGAAGCTTCGTCTACAGAGCAGCATAAATGCAGCAGAGACAAAAGGAAGAAAGAGGATGAGGAGGAAATCACGTGAAGAGGAGGACAAAGGACTGACACTTCAGAGGCTATAAAACTGCGTGAAACTCAGGTGCATGTCACAGCATTGCTGAGAAAACCTGCACTTACATCAAGTAGATTCTAAGCTCGTGTAAAGCGGCCCAGCTCCACCAACCTCTTGTAAACCACAGAGAATAATGGGGAAAAGCTTCTTTGCAGATCAGAAGTGGGAAGACCGAGATGTTTAACAAAGGGGCCTTAGGAAAGCTCCAAGCTCTGCAGTCTCCACCTGGCTGCATTAAACCAGCCCCTCCATTTTTCAAAATCCACCCATGCTTTAATCTCTGCTCCATTTCACATTGCCTTGTGATGTTGTCCAAAGAGATGCACTCATTGGCAACGAGCTCCACAGTCACCGCAAAGCTTAACAGGACCTTGATGTGGCTTTTAAAAAACCCCAGACCTTTAACTGCTGAGGCTCATGAATTTTTTCTCCTCAGCAGATGTTAAGAGGGGGACTGAAGCTCGGCAAACATTCGCAGCCATGGATAACGTTCATGCTGATGGCCTGATTCTCATTTACATGGAACCGCCTTTACAATTCCTTGGCTTGGAAAAATGTGCCTCTGCAGTGGACATGAAAGGAATTTCTGTAAAGGGACCTTAGCAGGAATGAAAATCAGACTGCCATCTCCCCTTATAAATACAGTTAGCTTCCCTTTCTTGATTGTAGTCCAAAACCCCTGATATTAACTTCTCTATATATGCCTGTTTGAAATGTCAAATCCTTTCACCAACAGCCCTTGAGACAGCCACAGACTCTGTCTCCAGATGCCTGATGATCCTGGTTGTTACTCTGTGCTGCGATAGCATCTAGAAGCTGTTTTCCTGAGTCAGGACCTTATGTTCAAGCACAGAAGAGCAAAAAGACATTTAGCCCGGAATGTTCCCTATTTTGCAGAGCAGTACAACCTTGTCACCCAAAGCCCAGGTTTGGGATTTTCTTCATCCCCTTTGATCTGTGGTGAAACAGCAGCTGTGACAGTGGCAGCTTCAAGCTCCAGGACTCAGGAAGCAGTGTAGGATGCGTGACGTTCTCAGCCCCATCTTGGCTTTTCTGGCTCAGAGGCAGTGATTCCAGCACATTCTGTACATGTATTGTCCTCAGACTTCAGACGGACTGACTTTAAAATGTCTAACTAAAGGATGTGAAGGGCTCTCTTTGCAGATGTTTATGATCACAAACTGCTTGGTTGACCTTAGAACCAACCTACACTGCCAGAAACTGGACTAATTTAGAACCTTGTGCATCCTATTCATCCATGGGCAGATTAGGTGGAAGCAACCTCATCTTTACTTTGCTCCAAAAGCATCATAGAGAATCACTTCTGCAGTTTCTGACTTTGGGAAGAGGAGGGAAAGAGGGGAATGTGTTTTTACAAGCTTTGAGGCATTTCCTCCTGTGGTGATACTGAAGCTGGGCACGACATAAGTGGTGACAGTTTATCTGGAGATGCTGCTGTGTTCATTAAGAGGAGCTGTTGCTGTTTATCTGTGTCTTGTCTGCAAAATCAGGTGTTCAGAGAACAAATTCTCAGTGCTGTCAGTGCGCTGTAGTGTTGTGTGGAAAGAGGTCACCCATACTCCTCCTCACAAAAGCTTTGGTGGTTGAAGGGAAACCATCCCAACTCTAAAAGAAAATCTCCTTTTTCACCCCAAACTGGTCAAACCCGTAACACTCATCTTTATGAACAAGATGAGCCTGCATTTTTGGGATAGAAAGATGACCATGTTTGTCATCCTACTGACACAGCTTCTTTTCTTCAATCTAAACAGTCTGGGCTCACTTTCCTGAGTTGCCATTTTTCTCTCTATGAAATGCTGCAAACTGACACGATATATTAGTTACTCTGAGATTTCAGAGCCTCAGCCAGCTTCTCAGCAGCCAAGAGCACTTGTTGAGTAAAGGGAAATCGATATGGGGAGAGAAGCAGACCTGTGTGATTTAAAAGAGACCATTTGAAAGTCACTGAGCCCAGTTCTCTGTTGCCTTGTCCTTTCTATGTGAAATCAGACCATTGTTTCTCTTTGGGGGAGTCTCTCCAGGAGTCTCAGCGCCGGCTGCTGTGCCAGAAGGTACTGCAAATGAACTGCTCTTAACAGCAGTCACTTCGAATGCCCATATTGTAAAGTTGACCCCTATGCTTACCCGTTTGCTTTTGAAACTCTAAGCCCCTGAAGAAGCAAAGGACACCTATTGGGGTTATGCTGGGGTTTAAATCAGCCTCAAGACATGAAACCCCTGTATTTAGTATCTGTTGGTCCCTTGAACACAAGAACCACTTGACCCTTGCTCACAAACTCCTGTTGGAACCTGGCAGCTGGATCCCATGTCCTGCAGCACCCCGTGCACAGGGAGGTATCAAGCACAGCACAGATCATCTGTGGACTGCTGGGCAGCTACTCACCCACCAGCGAGCAGAGTGTGCTTATCAGGATGCTGCACCTCGGCACACCACCAGCACAATGACAGCAGGACCTGCCTGTGAAATGAGGCCAAGATAAATGATGTATTGCCCTCATCCCTAACAGTGTGGCCCAGACAGAAACCAGGTGGAGGGGAGGGAGCCAGCACCTTCTGTAAACAATCCCCTGGCTCAGCTGAAACAGCTTTAGGCTGAGATGCTGGATTAAGAAAGTGATTCTTGCCCTGGACAGAGAGTTAAAGGCCAGGGGTGATAATGCACTGACGGCCAAAGGTGGTTGGGGGAACTTAGCCATTACTCAGCAGTGGTTCATTTGACCTGGCAGGAGAACATCTGATATCTAAACAGTCTCAGCTCATGCTGAAGCACTCAGAAACCTCTACACTAAATATTTGATGCCCTTGTTTGATAATGTTTATTTTGCTTTCTCCCCACCTGTGTGAGGCTAATATGCTGTGAGTGGGAAAACATGGGGTAGCGCATACCAGAGATAAACCACTAATGTGTGATCTTTTTTAAACAGAGATTTATGAGACATACTAAGAAGCTGACTGGGCAAGAAAGTAGGGAATTTACTACAGGGACCAGGTCTGCACTGGTCTAAATGCCATCAGCAGTTATGTGATCTCCCAGTTCTTCCCTTTGTAAGAAACTTGTGCAATTCATGACTCAGTTGACTCATGATTCAGTACCAGGGTTTGGATCAGCTTCATCTGGGTATCAGTTTCTCCACTTCTGCATGGATGGAAGGGGAGGAAGCAGAGGGGAAAACATGAATTTAAGTCAGTCTCACATCCCTATATCTGAGATGGTTCTTTACTGTCCCACCACTCCACTGTAAGTTAAAATAGTTGTGATGCGGTCATGGTTTCTGGGTCATCTGCTGAAGACTCTGCTCTCCTCTTGCATGAGTTTGTAGCTGATTGGGTGATGCCAATTTACACCAAGAATGAGGACACCCCAGCTTCCAAGGGGTAGCCACTGCCCTAGGTAGAAGCCATCTTCATCTAAATTGTTTGCCCAAAACCCCTTTACAGTCAGCAGAGATCCAGTCAATACAGGCAGTGAAATCTAGAGGGTGATTTACCTGATCAGACACAACCTTCTCTCTACAAGATGGATGATGCCGGGGACTCTACTCTCTCCACACACTCCAGTTCCAGTGATTAGAAAGGGAAGCCAGCTCAGACTGAGATGACGTTGGTACAAACACCCACATTTAACACAGCAAGTCCTGCCCTTGCTGTCACAGGCTGCCAGGGACAGCAGTGCAAAGGATACGTTCACCACTGGCTTTGTAAGTTGCTTAGTTCTTAATTCAAGAGGCGCTCACAGGCCAGTTCCTGGAGGCTTTTCCACCCTGCTAGCTTGGAGACCAGTTTGAACAGCAAAGCCTCCAGTCTCCTAAAGTACTTCAAGCCCCCACAAGCCGACCCAGCATTTAAATGATAGTTACAGCTTTGTCTTTTGTGGTCCTTTGCAAACCAAACCAAACCCCTTCCAGTTTTTAATATCAAGGCATTTACCACACAGAAGGAGAAAATACTGTGTGAGCTGTTTGTGTGAGCTGTTTCTTCCTCAACCTCATTTGAAAATATCCTTTTGAGCTGTCATTTACTTTTTCTGACAGGAAGTCTTGGCCTCTGGGCTATATAGAAAGAACAATGGTCTTCTAAGAGTTGATACTGCCTGCTGGTTACTTCTGGAAACCAGAAATCCTGGGGTTTCCTTCTGATTTTGCCCCTGTACAGAAAAGAGAAAGTTACATTCATAGAATCATAGAATTATGGAATGGTTTGGGCTGGAAGGGACCTTAAAGCTCCTCCAGCTCCAATCCCTGCCACGGGCAGTGGCACCTTTCACTAGAGCAGGGTGCTCCAAGCCCCTGTGTCCAACTGACCTTGAACACTCCCAGGGATGGGGCAGCCACAGCTTCCCTGGGCACCCTCACAGGGAAGAACTTGTGCCTAAGAGCTCATCTCATTCTCCCCTCTGCAAGTTAAACCCATTCCCTCTGGTCTTATCACTACATGGTCTTGTAAAAAGTCCCTCTCCAAATTTCTTGTTGGCTTTTGCCTCCTTTTCCTTGTTTGTCAGGGCCAGGAGTACCCCTGGCACTCAGCTTTCCCTGGGCCCTGCAGTCTCACATTCTCAGATTCATGTTTAAGAACTCTTTATTAAAAGAAAGAGCTGGCTGATGCTTTCCAACAAAAAGCAAATACCAGAGAGGTGACCACAGTGCTGCTTCTATGGCTCTTGAGCTGAGATAAACCTGGTTTTATCTGCTGGGTTATTAGAAGCACACCTTTACTTGTGAAAGTTCAGGTGAAATTGGGCTAAAAGCTGGAAAGGATGCGGGCTATAAGTATGTTTAAAATGTTATCTGTTCTTTCTCAAACATGTCTTTCCAGCTCAGGTATTTACATGCTGATAACCTTTTGGTCCCAATGGTGCTGGAGACTTTGTGCCTTGTATTTCAAAACTGATAAGAAATTGAAAGATGTGGAGCCTCCAAGAAGCATTATGGAAAACAATCCCACTCCTTTGCCCCACGTTCCCTGGGGTTTTGTGCTCCTTGAAACACTGAATTTCTGGAAAGTATTTACTGTAGGAAATCTTTTGCCCCGAAGAACATCGGAAGGAGATATAACTTTGAGGACTGATAGAGAAGAGGAGACAGTAAGTGCTTTTGTTATTCAAAGGTTTGGCCTTTGTTCTCCCTTTGATCTGCCACTCTCGTAGATTCCTTCCTATCAGCAGATCAAGGCAAATTTTTATCTTGCTGGGAGCCTTTACATGTGCGCTGTGATTTTTTATTAAAATCCTTTTACAGTAATAGCAGGAGAAGTTTTGTGACCGTCTTCGTCTGCTTTGTCTGCTAGGAACTGAGCAGACAAAAAACTTCCATGGTTTTGATGGTTTAGTGAGTAAATAGCTTTGGAATGCTTCTTCCCCCCCCCCCCCCCCCGCTCCTCTTTTATGCAGTAAAGTGGCCACACTGCAGAAGAAGATTGTGCCAAAAAGCAGAAATAGGGCAATGTTGGACGTACTCGAGAGCAGGAGGTCAGGGGAGGCTCATGATGCTGCTTGACTTTCACTGGGCTGGCAGACACTGAGCATAAAGTTTCTCTGATGCCACAGAAGATGAGTTCAGCAGCCCCAAGGAACAGCAGAAGTGTGGGTTTGCTGTTAAAAACACCAATACACAAGCAAACCCCATTGCGAGTGATACTGTCCAGCACAGTCTGGACATGAAGAGAGTTACTGACACTGGATTCCCACTCCCCAAGACCAGGAAGGAAGGAACCTCATTCCCCGCCTTAGGAATAACCATGAGGGTTCATTCTCCCTTCCACAAGCTCTCCTTTTAGTGAACAAGGAGAATGAAACTACAGAGCATCCACAGCTCTGAGTATGCTGCCATGAACACCAGCAGTTGCAGCTTGACGCTGTTGATCCCCAATCACTGCATTAAGTTTTTATGTCCAAGTAGCCGGTATAAGGCCAATTTAATTTTCAGGTTTTAAACTTGTACAAAGGTCTTGAGAAGGAACAAAATTTACGTTTTAATCTGTTGAAATGATGCTGATGATGACCTGAAATGCTCTGATCTCGCAAAGGCAGAGCCCAAAGGCACTCAGATGCTTTGCATGCATTAAATGTATGTGTTTAGTGACATATATCCCCTTCTTGTGCTTCCATGAATGTTTCTCCTCCCTGAGAGATGATGACCACCAAAGACAGTTAATAGCATGTGCTTCATCTGGAACACAGCCCAGCACAGCAGGGTGCTGAGGCCTTGGCACTGAGAGGCAAGCCAGATGAGGTTCCAGTCATACCTTTCATAGCCAAGACTGTGCAATTGATTTATGCCTGGTGCTGATGATGACAGAAAAGTGCAGGCTGGTTAAAACAGGGCTCTTGGTGCATTTCATGTGTGAGTGGCCAAAGCTTAACACAGCAGGTCAGACATCGCAAGAATTCAGGTCCTAATAACCCCCCACTTGTGCATCTCACTGGAAGGCTGCAGAGGGGATCACCCTCGCAGGCTTGGCACTGCTGGAGCTGTAGATTCCTGCCCGGGGAATGTCACTTCCCTCCCAGCTGCAGGAGTTAAGCAAAGGGCAGAAGCCACTCAGGCCAGCTCAGTCTCCCGTGGTACCTCTCATGTGCTGCCTGTAAGGAGCCCAAAGCAGAGTGCATCTCCCTTGCCCAGCGCTGGGCAGAGCAGGAGCCTCCCCATCCAGAGAACAGCGTGCACAGTCCAGAGCCTTATCTCAGCGTTTTTCTGCCTTCTTCCCCTCAATATCCTGAGAGAAAACATCAATTTTGTATTATTTGTGTTTGGGGTTTTTGAAGGCAGCAGCAGAACCAACATGAAATGCACAGAGAATGCCTGCTGATTTCCATGGCACTATCAGCTTCCCGTCCAGCGTGGAGGAGAGGGGAGTATGGGTCAGGGGAAAAGAGATTTACTTGTCCTTGATACACAGGGCCTCGGCAGCACGGTTGTGAATGTGACAAGCCGCTCAGAAAGAGCTCCCCTGGAAGACATTGTAACTTTGTAGGCACCCAGCCTCCATAATGGAGTCTTACCACAGAGCTCACTGCTTCATACATCCCAAATAAATCATACAAGGGGCATATTAAAATCATTTGTATCAGTAGGGCCTGATTTAAAGCCCAGCTCCTCATCCATCAAAGAGATGTTTTCATTTGCAAGCATATTCCTCCAAACTGCAGGAAAAGCCTCACCAAATCCATTAATAATAATATAAGGAAAAGAAGGGAAGGGGAAGGGAAGGGAAGGGAAGGGAAGGGAAGGGAAGGGAAGGGGAAGGGAAGGGAAGGGAAGGGAAGGGAAGGGGAAGGGAAGGGAAGGGAAGGGAAGGGAAGGGAAGGGAAGGGAAGGGAAGGGAAGGGAAGGGAGCCTCTCACAGAACAAACAGACAAAGGGGAAGCAGAGAATGATGTTCATTAACTGCTTTGGCTTTACAAGATCCCCTCCAGAAATAATCCTGGGAGACAAGTGTGCCGCCGTGGTTATTTAGGACAATGTTTAATGCACGAAAAGAGTTTTATTCTTTGGCCATTCATACCCGAAATACCTGAAAGGGGAGAGTGGCTGGGCAATGGAACTTGGAAGGCAATGAGCCCGAGGAAACCATTTCCCGGGGGAAGCTGCTAAGGACGCGGGGACGGTGATGCAGGGCGGGGAGCAGCCTCGGCTGAGTAGGGATGTGCCGAGCATCGGCGGTGGTTGGACGTGACCCCCCCTCGAATCCTTCCGGAGGAAACCCCCTTAAAGCGCCGTTAAAAAGCACTTTTCTCCTGTCCTTTGCTCTGACAGACTTCTGGGTCGGTGTCTCCATCTGAGACCTCCGAGCTGTGTTCATGCCGGAGTTAAGAGCCGGGCTTTTGTTTGAGGGAAACTCCCCGTCTAATGACGGGAATTCTTAGCGAAAGGTGTTTCCTTGGTGGCTTGGCTCTTGTAGCTTGGCAAGAATAAGGGACTCTTTGAACTCTTAGCAAAAAGTTAGAGAGACTTTGGGTTTAGTGCAGAAATTGCTCTTTTACCGGGTTTTGGAAGGAAGCGGCACCTCGCTCCCTAAGAGGCTCTTTTCCCGGGGCTGCCCGCGAAAAGGTGGCGAGGCCGGGGCCAGGAATGGGAGAATGATTGGAAAGCCCATGGGAATCGTGTGGGATGCCCAAACCTCCTCCCGCTCCTTTTTGTGTTCCCCCCCCCCACACACACACAACGCTTGTGTTTTCCCACCTCCCTGGGTTAACCCACAAGGACTGTGAAAACCACCGGAGTTGAATGGTCATTAACAGACCCGTTAAATCTTCCCCGGTTATCTTTATGGCCACTGAAAGGGAGCTCACCCTCCTCGGGTGAGATTTCGAGAGACACCCCACGCGTGGTGCGGCGATCCTGAGGGAAAGGGCTGTAACCTCATAGCTCAAACCTCAGCCTCCTTGTCTTCAGGAATGCTCTGCCGCTCCTCTGGGGACAAACCCTGCGCTCCCTGGGAACTCCTAGCTCTTGGCTACCAGCGCCTAGCCCCGGCTCTGAACCCAAACCCCTTGGAAACTCCAGGCTTTATGCCGAGCCCCCAGCAATGGATCCCTGCCTTTACCAGAGATCCAGCGCCCGGAGAGGGGCAGATCCGGCTCCCAACGCACCCCCGAGACATCCCAGGTCTTTGAGACCGTTCCCAGCCGTTCCCTGTTCCCTCCCGCACCTCATCGACCCTGCTGCGCTCTTCTCTGGAGCCGCTTCGGGTTTGCCTCGTGGTTCTGTCTGCTTCCCTTCCCACGGGAACGCGCAGCGGGGTTTGGAATAATCCCATTTGCCATATTTCTGCTTTGCATCAAATTTGGATTTGCTCCTCTGATAAAAGCCTCGCAGGAAAGACTTTGGTTATTGCTGCTGGGGCAGATTTCAGCTCATTGTTACCTCAAGCCAGCTCCCCGGTAGTGGTTTTAGGCAGAAAGAAATCAGTCTTAATTTCACTTAGCTTAGGTTTTAATCCCTTGTGTCGGATATATATTTGCATATAAAAATACAAGATTTCTATAATATATACTTGTGCATTTTATTCTTTATATAGATACTTTGTATATTCATTATGTATTTATATATTTAATGCTTTATCTCTGTTTCTTTATATACACATATCGATGTGTGTGTTTGTGTGTATGTATATTTCTATATCCCTTTTCCCCCTTGGTGCAGTTTTCATGGTTATACTGAGGTTGTAGAGCTGTCCCTTGTCACATCTCGGGCAGAGGAACCACCCATGAACTATCCACCCTCCCGGCAGGGCTGACGTGTGCTCTCCAAGCTGAAAAGCAGCTCCGGCCTTTCCTTGCATCCTCCCTGGCCCAAAGCTTTTTCATTTTTAACCCCAAATAATTGTTCAAAGCAGGCTCCTGGCCAGGAGTGCTGAGAGCTGCAGGCACCAGGGCTGGCTGGGGTGCAGAGACCCAAGCTTGACCTCAGCACTAGTCCTCAGGCCAAGCTGGGCCCATCTTGGGGTGAATTCATTCCAGGCTGAACTTTGTGTGAACCTGGGCCCGAGGGGAAGGGAACCCGACAGAGCAAGGCTGATGGAGGCAAGTTCTGAGCAAACCCATCAACCTGAGTAAATATTGAATGAGTCCATGTGAAGGCTGGGGTTGAAATGGAGCTGTCAGAGCAGTGTAAACTGAAAGGATAGGTGAGGCCTCTGAAGAGCAAGGAAACATTTTGTACACTCACTTCTGCAATTGTTCCTTCCACCACAGCCCTTTGCCCCGGACCTCATTTCACCTGCCTGAGAGGCCAAAGCAGCCCTGAAGCTGATCTGATCAGTGATGAAATATCTGTGTTGGTGGAAGCCAAGTGCTCAGGGGCAGAGGGTGAACAAGGGGACAGCACCTTAGGGTGGCCCTTTCAGGAGCTGGGGTCAGACACAAGACTGCAGACTTAAACACAGGTGACTAGCATCAATCCCCAAAACTAAATATACTGTGTATTTAATGCAAATACGAGTGAAATTCATTGTCTCTGAATATATATAATCCAAATAGCCACATCTATGCCTCACTCCCAGGATCTAGACCAACCATGCTACTGGCACAGGGGAGGTCCCCAGGGTGAGGAAAGGGTGTTGGTAGCCAATCTCTCCCACCCCATCAGGGTGTGAGAGCAGCTGCAGGTCTCTTGCCTGATTCACCAGGGATTCTTGTGACACCTAAAAATGTTTTCACGTCCAAATGTTGAGAAAACTCAGGAGGCATGAGAATCCCTCCTGCCTTTACCTGGGTGTATCAGCTCCCTCAGCGATGTTAATGAGTAAGCAGGTGCGTGGGCACCTTGATGCCGTGGTGCCACCTACAGAAGATGGATCAGGCTCTTGTTTCAGTTCTGACTTGCTCATGTTGTGATGAAAACGTCTTGCCCTCATCCCGCTCTGTTTTTGTTGAGAGCTGGGAAAGGGGTGGCTCCCGTTTTTCTGGGTGAAACAAGTTTGGAGCAACTCAGAAGGCTTCCTCCCCTCTTCTCCAATTCAGGGCATCAAAGGGACCAGCTACAGCACAGCCTGGCCACAGTAGGTCGCAGAGGGGATGGGTTTGCCCCCAGACAGGCACCCCAGGAATGCTTGCTTCACACCCCGGTGTGAATAGGCTCCAGGAGCAGAGTTAATAGCAGCCAGCAAAGTGGAGTTGAAAGTAAGGAAATCTTCCTGGTATTATTGTTATTATTATTTAATAGAATGTCCTCTTCTGAGATCAAAAGGGCCTCACATTGTGAGAACAAATGCTTTAGGGAGAGGAGAAACATTTCACACCAAGGGGTAAGGAACAGATGGCCCTGGCTAGAGCACCAGGGGTGCTCCTGGAGTCCCTGCTCTGGGGCTATCCCTTCCCATCCCCTCCTCCTGCAGAGGAACAGCAGCTCCAACATGCCGCTGCCATGAGTAATTTACACAGTTACGTTTCTTTAACTGGGAATTGCCCCTTCCTTTGGGATATTAAAAGAATAAATCTCCATTAAGACGTGGCTTTGTGTGCGAGCGTACAGGGGGACTTGACTAATTTTCCTGCTCATGAAAAATGCAATACCGGGACCTACGGACAGACACACATGGAGATATCCTCATCCCTGGAAGTGGTTAAGGCCAGGCTGGACAGGGCTTGAACCAAACTGGTGTAGTGTAAGCTGTCCCTGCTCATGGCAGGGGGCTGGAACTAGCTTTATGATCCCTTCCAAACCAAACCAGTCTGGGATTCTATGATTCTATATGGGAACATAGCTGATTGTAAGTAATGGTGGTGTTATGTATCATTTCTATAAAACAAAGGAGCAGTGTGTAGGCCTCATATTTGTGATGGAGCCCGACTAAAGCAACAGGGCAGAGTCTCAGGAGGAACTTTGCATGAAGGTCTGCATATGCTCCCCTTTGCACCCTCCTGTGTAGTCTGCGCAACGTGCCATGGTTCATGTTTCCTTATGGACACCTTGGTACCTGTGTGGGTACTAAAGCACCGGTGCCCCGCTTCCATCTGCCTCCCGGGTGTGGGGTGGACACGAGAGCCCTCCCTGCCCCACCGGGGCGTCTGCTCCCGAGGGAGGGACCCTCAGCCGCGAAGGTCTGAGTCCCGATGGGACCTTCCTCTGGCTCCTGCTTCCCAGCGGTGGGCTCTGGGCTCCTGGGACAAAAGGGATCGTGAGAACCTCGAAGGGAGAGCAGGGAGGGGGCAATGAGCAGTGTGCGGTGATCGCTGGGCAGGGAGGGGGCAGGGGAAGGGCTGAGAGGAACCCGGGGGGGGTTACATATGTAAGGGCGAATCTGCACCTCCTCTGCGGACTCTTCCGGAGAGTCCCTTTGAGTTTCAAATGGGAGCCGGGAGCCTTTGTTGTGCCCGACACACTGACACGTCGGTACCCCCCTTTCTTTGCCGGCCTTTCTCCCTCCTCCAGCCCCCCCGGCCGGTGCTGCCCGCCTCACCGAGCCCGGGGCAGGCACCGCGGAGAGACCCCCGAGCACGGCGCCGTATGTCCATGAGACAGCTCGGATCCCACGGGCTCACCAAAACCAAACTGACCAGGTTAACCCGAGCCGACTCACACCCAACAGGTTATGGAGTCAATCTGGCTGCTGATGGTTTTTATTCCCTCTCCTGCTATTTTCGCAAACCGCTAGTGTAACAAAATCCTTTTTTCACCTTTTCACCCCTTTCTGTTCATTTTCCTTGTCTCTGAGCAAATTGGACACTCAAAACCCGTTCTTTGGCGCAGGAGCGGCTGTGAGGATGGGGATGGACCGCCGGGACGAAGCGGTGCGGGGCTGCCAGGGTCTCCCTCCCCTGGCCGGGCTGCGAGCGCAGTAGGTTTCTCGCTCACTCCTCGCCCCACTCACAGCCCCACCGCAAAGGTTTGCAGATCTGACCAAGCCAGGACAGGACAATGGTTTCTCCTGGCAGCTCCTCTGTTTGCTTGTTTAGAAATCCCAGAGGCGTTTCGAGGTAAAAAGGTCAGAGCTAAACCCGGGCGCCGTCCCCGCTCGGCTCTGCCTGCCCGCAGACTCCGTCCCTCCGCACCCTGCCCTCGGGTGAGAGCTTCCACTATGGGAAAGCTCCGCATTTTCCTCCGGTCCCTTCTGGGCCACTCGCTTCGAATGAGCTCGGGCCAGATCCTGACCATCCCTGTCGAGGGGGAGCGGGGTGAAGGGTGTGGAGTGCCTCGGGAAGAGGGATCGGTTTGTTCGGGAGCTTTGCCAGCAGCAGGAGACCTTTTTCTTCCTCCTCCTCCTCCCTCCGAGCCAGGGCTCCCCCCTCCCCGTGCCTCGCAGGTCCCTGGATAGGAGAGGTTTCCATTTCGCTTCAAGTGGAGGGGACTGGCATGTGGGAAAAGTAAACTTTATTAGGCTGAGGTAGTTCCATTTCGAGATACAGAGCGCGGGGAAGGGAGTGGAAGGGAAACGGGAGATTCCGATTAAGAAACCGCTGTTTTTTCTCGATGGCGTTTGGGTTTTTTCCCTTTAGAACAATCTTTAACAAAAGTTGCCGTGTTTTTCAGTTCGTCCTACCCTCAAATTTCTCGTGGGTAAGGGAAACAATTCAACCATGGCTCAATAACTTTTTTATCGGACTCCGATAAGCCTAAAGAGATGGGGGCACATGGAGCCCCGCTCCTCGCTCCAAGGCTTCGGGCTATCGAGACGTACAATAAATAGCAGCCAGTGCGGGGAGCCGAGCCCCGCGGCCCCCCCAGCCTTGTCGCCGACACCTCCTGCGACAGTGACCGTTGCCCAGAGCACCCCGAGGCCAGCCTGCGCCTCGTCCCGTTCCGCTGATGGCACAACCCAAGTCGGTGCCAGTCGCAAAGCGTGTACAAAAACCCTGTAAAGCAGAAATAGTGCAAAACGGCAGCGGGGGAATTGCGGGGTTTGAGAGGTGCGGGGGTCCTGCGCAGAGGCCACCGGCGTCTTGGGCTCCTCAGATCTCGTTCCGACATATACATACAGCAAATTAAAAGGAAAGCAATGAAACAAATGCCCAAAACTTCTTTACAAGTAGGAAAACCGTATCAAAAGTGGGGTTCTTGCAGGCGAAAGTCGTTGTGCACGTTTTTAAAAACGGGAGAAAACTAAATTCGTTTTAAAGTTTGTGTAGCTGAAAGTGCAGTTCCTATAGGGAAAGGAAAAGGGAGAGGAGGACCATCCCTGAGACGAACGCCTCTTGCTGGGGGTGCACGAGGACCCGGCTGCTCCGTCGGAGTCCGGTGCTTTTACTGGGGTCTATAAATTAAGGGAGAGAAACTCAAGTGGGAGAGCGGGGCCGGCCCGACGCGTGTGTGCGGCCGGGCCGCGCCGTGCGTGGAAACCTGCGGGAGCTGCGGGGAGAGCTGCCCCTCAGGAGGACACGGAGCCGGGGGAGGCCTCGGGGGAGGTGCAGGTGGACTGGTCCGAGGCTTCACCCGCCTCCTTCGCAGACCTGGGGGCAGCAGCGGAGGCAAGACCTTCCTTTTCCCTCTTCTTTTGCTTCATCCGCCTGTTCTGGAACCAGATCTTGACCTGAGTTTCGTTGAGCTCCAGGGTGGCGGCGATCTCCACCCTCCGCGCCCGGGTGAGGTACTTGTTGAAATGAAACTCCTTCTCCAGCTCCGTTAGCTGCTTGGTGGTGAAGTTGGTGCGGATGGTGTTGGGCTGGCCCAGGAGTCCGTACTCAGCCGCTTTAGCTGTGGAAGAGCAAAGAGGAGCAGGGCAGGAGCAGCCAGGGCGATCCCTGAGCATCCTCCCGGTCTCCCGGCCGGCACCCCCCGGCCTCCGACCCGAAGAGACAGACCCTCCCGGGCTCTGCAGAGTTGTCCGCTTCCCTTGGAGCCCTTCCCTCCAGTTTCCCGCACATTGCCGTGACACCTGAACGTGCGTGGGGTGAAGTGGAAGGGCAAGGATCATGATGTGGGGAAGAGGAGGAGGGAAGGATGTGGTTTAAGGAAGACTAGGGAGACGGAAGTTGAACAATAGGGGAAATGGAAGTCACGGCTGTGGAAAGAAGCAGGAAACCTGGAGCGTTTCCTATTCCGAGCTGGGCTTAAATCACATTGGGCCTGCGGGAAAACTCAGCTCAGGGACCCTTCCATCAGATGTGTCTGGGCAATCCCTGTCTGGCTTTTCACAGCGCCAAGATGGTGTTTAACCGAAAACCACCACCAAATCCCAAAGCGAACCACCCCCTGGCCAACAAGTTCAGCTCTCTGGGCCCACACTCGAGGAAGGCCACCCCTTCCCGGCCAAGCTGCACCCCCCACCCCCCTCGCCCTGTTCTGTGCTCCCCAAACTCACCTGTCTTGGGTGGGTTCCTCTTCACCCTCATCCAGTCGAAGGTCTGTGTGGCGCTGGCGTTGGGACATGGCTCTGGGGGACACGCAGGGTCTTTGTCCTCGTTTAAAGCAGGCGAGAGGTTGCTGTAAACGGCGGGCAAGTAACCGGGCTGCTCCTGCCCGTAAAGGTGCTGCTGCTGGTACGGCCCTGGGGCCGGCACGACCCCGCAGTAGCTGTCTGCGAGGGAGCTGAGGCTGGGTCCCGCGTTGGAGCAGTACCCGGCCGCCTGGAAGTAGACACCCTCGGCGTCCTGCTGCCCTGGGAAGAGCTGGTGGTGGCCGTAGCTGGGGCCGCAGGGCTGGGCAGGGAACCCGGCGGGGGCAGCGCCTGCCACGGGGCCGGTGCGCCCGGAGGAGGGAGGGCGGCAGCCAGGGCTGGGCTGGGGGAGGTGGGCAGCCGCGGCCGCGCTCCCTCCCGTGCCAAAGCGCCCGTCTCCGCTGAAAGTGTCACTGCCGGGGCTACCTGAGCAAGGGGGGAAGGATGAGGAGCTTTGCTCCAAGTGGTGGTAGGCGCCCGTCCCACGGTTACAAATTGCATACTCTAAGAAGGAGTTCATCCTAGTATTGTCCATCTGCCACTGATGGAGGAGGGTCAGCCTGTTTTGGGGGGGATTCCGCCTGCCCTACAACCTTTAGATAGTATGTCAAAGCTGTAAAACTTCCTTCCATGCAGCGCTGGCCCTCGGAGCCCGCAGCCCGCGGCGGGGCAGGGGGGGCGGCCCCGGGGGGCGGCCCAGCCCAATGAGCGAGGGGCTCCTGAAGTTTGTCACGGCTCTGAGCTCATCCATCAAGGCCCTGACATTTGCATGACAAAAGGGTTTCAATCAAACCCTGACCATCAATCTGATAACAACACGAATACGTCAAAATCTTTCCTCAAAGACTTTAAAGGAGAGGAGGGAAGTGGGGTGCGGGGAGGTAGAGGGGAAGAGGGGCTGGGGGAAGAACTAGAATCATCCACGACTTTCTTAAGTGCTAAAATGGCCCCCAAGTTGTGTGATAAACCGATTTCAGCAGAACGGCCCCCGGCCCCAACTTAAAAAGGTTTTCCTCAACCCTAGGTCCATGTCAGGAGAAGAAAAACAGAGGGAAAAGAGGTGGGGAGGGCCGGCTGCTCTGCCCCCAGCCCGAAAGGGTGTTTTCGTCTTCATTTCCAAACTTTCCCCTACGAAGTGGCTTTAGGAACGTTTGGCGTTTTCTGGGCTGAGTCGTCCAATAAAAGCTCCTTAAGGAAAATAACGCTTCATGTGTTTGAGTTTTGTCAGCCCGGCTTTGTGTCTAGGGCCAGTGTGGGTAAAAGCGATGTAATTAAATCAATATTCTAATGAGGGGATGAAATAAAGTTAGGAAGACAGAATGTCTTTTGTTGGAGAAATAGCATGCCCAGCTTTACAATTAGAGGAATAGAACTAAAAATGATCCATGTGTCTATCTAATGTCTTCCTCTCCATCCCTTCTCCCGTGCACCTACACACTTCATACTGGAAACAAACGATGTCTTAACTGCTATACCCAACTCTGGACCACTAAAATCTGCTTTTCCGTGGCAAAACTGGTTGATCTTTCCCCAAATCTGCTCCCAGAGCAGAGCTTTACCCTGACAGGGTCCAGTTGATGAGTAGGTGGAAAGACACTGACTTCGGGACGGCCACTCAACTGCTCAGAGAATGGAAACATAGGTAGGCAACATTTATTTACTTGTTAGCAGAAGGGAGACAAGAGCACCCAACAATATGACGCCCACAGTCATTTGTTACTTGTCAGGATATTTACTGGTTATTCAGCCTCGAAGAAGAACCAGGAGGGCTCTTTTTCTTTTCTCCCCTAGGCCAAAAGTTCACTTCGGGCGGCACAAACACGTCCTGGAGTTGGTAGGTTTGGCTGATGCAACACGTTGGGTAACATTTGTTGAGAAACTACAACCCAGGCAGCCATAGCATCACCCTCCCTCCCTCAGCCTCCCCCCCTCCCTGAGCTGTGGCCAATTGCAACCCTCGTCCTTCAGTAAAAAAGTATAACGGGAAAACTATTTCCAGAGTTGCGTGAGGATTTATTCATCTCTTCCTCTCTTCTGCATCTTTGCGATGCTGAGATGTGCAAGAGGGAAATTTTGAGGTGTAACAAATGTTAACCAACCGAAAGTAAATATCAAGATTCAAAGCAACTCCTGCATCTTTTTCCTTACAAGAGAAATCCGCTTCTAATTTGATTCCAAAAGTGCTTTTTGTATTATGTTGCACTCGCATTTAAATGAATGTATTCCGTTTAAGCGATGCTTCTAATAGATGATTTATGGTGTAAAATTAAAGAAAAGGATAGATGTTTAATCCGTCCTTGAATCAACTGCTTCGTGCTGTCTGTTCATTTTCCACCGTGATCTCACTCCACTGCTGCATTAAAGGGATAGTTTATGTCGTTAAAATACAGCTGTACCCTGGGAGGGAACTCTCTGCTATGGAGTTCTGGAGGGGAAAGTTCTGCTCTACATCTCCTTCCAGGGAAGGGTAACCAAAGTTTAGAGCTGAGGCAGCTCTGATGCGAAAGTACGGATCTTCTCTGGTAGATGGAACACTCGGATAAGTCTGGATCATGATTTTAGCCATGAAACGCAGCGAACCGCGGACCTGGGGCAGCGAATCAGGGGGCCGGACTGCAGGAATTGGGGATGGAGACGAACAGGAGACATGCGGAACTCTGCTCACTCTGGCAAAAGCTCTTTTCTCCCTGCTGCGGAAGTACCTGTAGGATCACGAAGGATGGGGCGTGGAGCCGTGTCTTCATGGGAAGCGGCCGCTTCCTCTGCCCCCTCGCTCTTACCTGCCGCGGGAGCCCGGGATAACACCACACAGGGCAGGTCTCGGGGTGCGCCGGCAAGGAAGACGCTGGGTCCCCCCACGAGGCTGCCAGGCTGACTGCCGCGGGCAGGACTGAGGCGCACGTTGAACCCCCAAAGTGCGATGCTCTTCCCCCAAATGCATGGCTGGTGGCCGCTGCCCGGTGTTTTCGAAACCCGCAGCAGCAAAGTGCGTGCAGTTCGCAGTGGGAAGTCCTTTTCCAAATTACCTTCTCTTCCCCTTGCCCTGGATCCGAAAGGAAATCACCACTGTTACTGTGCCGGGGTTTAATTCCCCTTGTGCAGGATGTGTAGGACCCCTTTTCGGTGCAGACCCTCCTAGCACACAGGAGAAAGGTATCTCAGATTATCGTTAACAACCAGGGGCCGGAGGAGCCGAATTCTCTCACTACTGCATTTATTTCTTTAAAACCTCATTTTTGGCAAGTTGAGAAAGGGAAGGGGGGCAAATAAAAGGTGCAGGTGAAGATTCCCAAATTATTTCTCCTATATTCCCCAAATACTTCCTTTGTTTTCATCATATTTATTACTTGATTTTCACTTATGTCTTGAGCGAGACAGCGGTTATTCCTACCCCCTAAACCACGGGTGGCCCCTTTTGGGGATGCTGTGTGGGAGCATTCCTTACAGAAATCTTTACCCGAGACAGATCTGGAAGTTTTCTGTTGTAGACGACACAGAAGGAATGAGGCATTTCCAAAGGCTCCAGGATGCTCAGAGTCTTCAGACGTTTCTTTTTGGAGTTAAACATAACCCTGCGCAGAGAAAGTTTGTGTCGTGCGTTAAGAAGTGTCACGTCTGGCTCCTGGTGCGTCGATTTATAGGAAGGGCTGCTGCAGCTGGAGTGCGTGGTTGGCTGCGGGCATCGTTAGTACCAAAAAGGACTTGTCCTTGGAATTGTCAGAGAAATTTATAGCCCTGGCATGTGTCTTGGTTAGATCGTAGCTTGCTGAGCTATATATGGGGCTAAAAACTGAAGAGGGAAAAGAAAATGGTACATGGAAAAACGCTCCAGAGCTTGTGAGTCCAAAGAAAAGCAGAAGGAGAGCCTTTTAATGAGTTACACGCACGGGCCCATCTCCGAGCTATATAATAAATAGGGGACAATTAATAAGATAAAAAAGTTCTTTCGGACTCTCCCGGGCAAATAAAATTCTTTCTCTGACGGCTCTGGGGACCAGTTATCTACTGTTTCGATGTGGTCCCCGGGGCAGAAGTGTGTCTGCAAGCCGGGGCGTCTCGCTGATGACATTCCTTTAAGCCTTTCTGCTGGGTGGGAGTAAATGGGACAGCTCTGGACCTGGCTTCTCACTCCAGGCCAGCCCCGCTTCCGGCTCCTTGAGAGTTCAGCTCAGCGTCCTCAAGGGACCCGAGCCCGGGGGGTGCAGGTCCGGGGTCGTACCGACCCAGGGGATTCCACAGCCTCGGCATTTCCTTCAGATCCAGCCTGGGCCAGCTCCACCTAAACCTGCCCTTTAAAAAGAGCGTGAATTTATTAACAACCTCATCAACGATGCTAATAGTAGGTCAGCGTTGTTCATCTCAACCAGCGTTAGTCTGAACAGTATCCCACCGTGGTGAGGGCTAGGTTCACCTGCCCGAAGCCAGCGCTTCTTAAGTTAGTTTCTCCGGACCCACCACTCCGTACTTTCCTTTTCCAAGAGAAAAAATAATACCCGGCAAAGCTGGGATGGATGCGGGAGGTGCCAGGCCGGTGAGGAGAAGGTCCCCTCTCCCTGAGGACGGGGAAAGGATGTTAAAGCTCAGCTGGGAAAGCGGTCCCAGGGGGGATATTCACGGAAAGCCGGAGCCTGGCACTGGCAGCTCGTGAGGAAGGTCGGGAGATTCCCAGGAGAATTTAACTCTTCCCACCTCACCCATCCTCTTCACCTGTTCCAACCTTTCCGGACGGGTTTAACCACCTCAGGGCTTCAAGTAGCTCTTTGGCAAACACATCCCCAGGCTAGATCAGCACAAGATAAATATTACTTTTAGCATCCTTACAACCCGTGCGAGCGCGCCTCATTTGCATACTCCGAGGTTAATAATCGTGAGGCAATTGCAGTGTTTTGACAACGATCAAGGGCTGAATCCGCTTAATATGCTTAATATATGCCCTCCAGTTGCACAGAACAGAAGGGCAGGGTTGCAAATACGCATTCCCCATTTGTTTGACATTTTGAAGAAGGTAAAGAATGGCTGAACTAATGGCGAAATCTTACAGTCATTCAATAATTTAAATTTTATTGAATATTCCCCTTCTTTCCTCCGACATTTCAGTCGTGCTAATTAGGACAAATCCGAAGGGCCCTGCTGTTAGCAAGGATAATAACTGGCGAGCTTCCATTTATTAAGTCACTTTCCGTGGGTGTAGAATTGATCTGCGGCTGTGACTGGCATGCTTCCTAGACCTGCAGCAACTTTGGGAAGTCATTACGAGCTGCAGAAGGGCCCTCGTTAGAGATTTGTATTGATAAGGTGTCAGGGTATATAGTGGGGAGAGGGCTGGAAAACCCTTCCCCATTCCCGGTCCCTCCCCAGGACCGGGGACCCGCAGAAGCTGGGATCCCTCCCCTCAGCCTCGCCCTTCTCCTCCGCCCTTCCCCACGGAAAAGGGCGTGTGGGCTTGCGGAAATCCGCCGCAAGATCCATCTGCGGGGAGATCTATCGCTGCTCACGTAGTTCGAAGTTGATTCAGGAGCTGCCTGCCCTGGGGAGTGAGGTTGGGGGTGCGGAGACGGGACCACTGCAAGCCCAGAGGCCCCGGTCGCGCCACTCCTGACTCCGGTCCTGCCGTTCCCAACAAACCCACATTGAGGATTGCAAGGAGGGGGGGAGGCGAAAAAGGAAATATGTGAAGCACTGGAACAAATGGCGCTTTGATAGACAGCGTCTGGCAGTGCCAACGCTGCCGCTGAGTGCGTTCCAGAAGCTGGAGATATTAAATAAACTTAAAGATAATGAATAGCCTTCTGTGGGGCTGTGCCTGGGCCTCGCACACCCCCCCTACACACACACACACCCGCCCAGCTCGGTTCTGCCTGGAGAGGGACGATGATTGCGGGCAGCACCAGCGCTGGGGACACGACACCGAGGGGACACCCCCGGGCCGGGGGCAGCTTGCCTGCAGGCAGCGCTGGGCGCTGCCTCTTCTCTATGAGAAGGTGTTAAGTAACGTTCAGTCGCATATTTTAACTGCCATCTACTTCGATTTTCAGTATAAACCCTTCCCGTAGTAAGACGGTAAGGGATGGCAACGGCTGCTGGCCTGGTGGGGGAAGAGAATGGCAATATTATTTAGAACAAGAAGGTAAAATCATGCCCACCCTACTCCCTTTGTTCCAGCGACAAGAGATAATCCAGCTCTGCGAGCAGTAATTTGGGAAACATCTGTCGAGGCCTTTCTTTATTTGATTTTATTTCCTTTTACAGCTCGAAGTAGAAAGCAAAGCCCGGCTCTGATGCTCTTCATCCCAAACAAAATACTCGGGAGGTTTCCCTGGGGGCTCCGGGGAAGGGGGTGACCCCCCATCCCCAGCAAACCTCAGGCACCAACCCCGTTTTGTCGGGGGCCTGGGGAACCGAGAGCCAGGGCCAGAACTCAACGGTCCCCACTCCTCTCCGCGCCATTTTAAGGCTGCCTCCGCTGGTCCCCCCCCTCCACCATGTACTTGCCCCTTCCCCCACCGCCCTCCTTCCCCCCGTTCTCGCCTTTCCGCGTTACTTCCGCGCACCCCTACACACACACTTGAACACATACCAAATATCCACCCCATGTCTGAGGAAACACCGATGACTTAGCAAAGACGTAATATGATTTATTTGGGGTGTCACCGCGATTGATTCCTGCTCTGACCCCTTTTCATTCACAATCTCCCCCCCCCCCTTCCCTGATATATGAGTTTTGTGTTTAAAATTACACGTTGCGAGGAAGGATTCGTGCAGGCGGGAGCTGCAGAGGGAGGAAAGAGCCGATCCCTGAGGCTGAAGGCTTCTAGACGGCTGGAAAAGGAAGCGAGGGAAAAGAAAGGCCTCTTTCAGGCTAAGATCTTACCCCTTTTTCTTTCGCAACATTTATTTGTTGATTAAAATGCCGCACCACCCACCCCTCCAGCGTGTGTAGGGGGTGTGTGTGTTCATCCTCCCTTTCCGCCTTTCTGAGGGGGGGCTTGGTGGTCCGAGAGGGTTAAAACGCGATCAGTGCCTCTGTGTTCTCCACTCCGAGAGGCGAGGAAGGAGATGAAGGCGAGAAACCGGGCTGGGGGCTAAAGGGGGGGGGGGGGGCGGAGGGGGAAGTGTAGTCGCGGAGATTGAGCGGCCCCGCCGCCCCCAGCTCGGCCTCTGAATGTGCGGAGGCTCCGCGGAGCTGCGCGGCCCCGGGCTTTGCCTTTGTGCTTCTTCCCAACCCGGCCACTGCCGTGCTGGGCGGGGAGGGTGGGGGGGGGTGGGATGGTGGTTGGGACAACGACACTTCCATAAATCCAGCCTCAAACGTTGAAATTGGGAACAAATGTGCCGCTTCGATTCAGTGAAAACCAGAAATAAGCTAAATACAAAGCAAGCTCACGGGAAATGAACCGAGCTGAAGGCAGCGGCTGCTTCTGCTTGGAGAGACCTCCTGAAATGTTAGTTGGGAGCAATTCCTTTTGTCTTCCCTCTCAATGCACACGAGGACCTTACTGGGACACCATTGCTGTAGAGCAGGAAGGAGGGAGGCAAATGATTTAGGCAAAAAATAGCTAATTTGCGATGGAAATACGTAGCGATCACCACACAGGTCTGGATTTTATAAAGACATTTATTCACTCTATGAAAATAATGTACAATAAATAATTTGTCATTTACTATTAAAGGATTTGAATAAATAGTCTACGTCTAAAACTTAAAAAGAGGAAGAAAAATTCCTCTCTTGATTATTTTTATGCTTATTTTTGACTTTTATTAAGAAATCTAAAAGTCTCGTTCTGATTCCTGAGAAAGTCGCTGGAAGGATTGACGAAGATTTCCTCTCGAGGGCTGACATCTCGGATGTGCGGGGGGACTAACGGACACCTTCTTCCAAATAAATAAGGAACGAAACAAACAAAACTAGAATTAAATACCTGCGTTTAGCAAAACTCGGGCTGCTCTTTCATGGGAGCCTCCTAGAATAAATACGGGGAGGGTGATTCAGGGTCCCACCGTGTGAGGAGCTTGAAAGGAAAGGCTTTGGGGGTCAGGATGGGATGATTGAATGAAAGATGGATTGGGGAGGGGGTTGGGGCTGCTCCCCTTTCAGGAGACTGGGGGAGCTCCTTGGGGCTGAAGGGTTTCCAGCCGCCTGGAAGGGGCAGAAACGGCGGCCCGGGCGGGAGCGGGGAATCGCTACTGGAAACTGAAATGTTGTAAATCGATCGTACAAAGTGCGCTGGTAAAAAAGTCCAGGTCTTCCTCGGAGAAGGGCACGGGGCTCTCCAGGGCTCCGTGGAGGCCGGGGGAAAGCCCCTCTGCGAGCTGGAAGCAGGACTCTGCTGAGAGAATGCTCAGCTCCGGAAGCAAAGACGAGCCCTGGCTCCCGGGGGGACCACCGGCCCCCCCTGCCAACAGCGGCGGGCTCCCGGGTTCTACCAACCCCGGCCTGCTGCTGCCTCTGGGCACCGGGGTCGCGGGGCTCTCCCCCGGTTCCTCCGCGGGGTCGCTGCCCTCGTCTGCTGCGGGGTAGGTGAGCTCCGCGTCGGGGCTTTCCTTGTGCTGGGTTTGCCTCTTGTGCTTCATGCGGCGGTTCTGGAACCAGACCTTGACCTGCCGCTCGGTGAGGTCGAGCAGAGCCGCGATCTCCACCCGCCGGGGCCTGCAGAGGTATTTGTTGAAGTGAAATTCCTTCTCCAGCTCCAGCAGCTGCGTGTTGGTGTACGCGGTCCGGAGCCTCCGGGCGCCGCCGGGCTCTGCCGGCCCCTGGGTGTCTTAAACACACAGAAAACCGCAGGCTGCGAGGGGGAGCGGGGCAGGGGGGGGGCTGGGGCCGCCCCCCCCACTGGCAGCCAGGGCCGAGCCCCGTTCTAACAGGCGAGGGTGGGGAGGGAGGAAATGTGGAATTAAACTCTTCCCACTGTCGGAGAGGACTGGAAAGCTCTCTCCAGTCCCCTTGCCCCAACGAAAAGAAAGGATTTTTCTCCCTGGCCTCTCCCTTTAGAGACTTTCCGTCGCTGCCGCCTTCGCGGATAATGGGAATTGCGCCTCACTCCTTCCCTTTATTCTTTGTTTTTATCCTCCCATTCCTTTCGCTAGCAAAGGACGTTGCGGGGCTTTGATTTCGTTATTCCTGTTACCGGTCAGCCGATACCCGCCCTTCTCCTACCCGACCGGTGTTACCGAGCCCCTGAGACGGCGGCCCGGGGGGAAGAGGGTCACTGGCCAGGACTGCCCGGCCAAGGGGAGCTCTGGGAGGAAGCTGCGGCTTTGTCGGCTGCCTGGAGAAAGATTTGGGGTGTATTTAGTTTATTCCGCAATGGGAACTGCCTCTCTCCACCGTAACGGAGCCTCTCTCTCTTCCCTCCTCCCCATTCTGCTGATGCAGCCTTGCCCGTCCTGTTCCTCCCCCCCCCCCCCCCATCCGCTCTTTATTCGGGTTTTTGTTGTTGGTTTGTGTTTGTGGGTGTTTTGCTTTCCCGTAGGCTGTAAAAGAATTCAGGGCTGGGAGGGAAAGCGAAGCAAAGGGGCCGCGGCAGCTCCCCCTCACCCCCTCATTATACGAACCTGCAGGAGATCCTGCGGCAGGAACCGGCACCGAGGATGACGATGGGGGGGAAGAAGAGGATGGAGCCTGGGTAGCTTTCTTGGAGGATTTCTTCTCCTTCATCCAGGGGAATTCCGCTGTCAAGGGGCCGGGCGGTGCCGGAGGCTGGGGCTGGAGCTGAAGCAGGCCATGAGATGTTCTTTTTTGGCTCCTCGGTCTTGCTTGGCTGCTGGAACAAGGATTCAGGCTGAGGACGGTTTGCTCAAAAGGAGGAGGAATTAATGTCGAGTCCTTGATTGATGAAGTTTGAAATGTCTCCAGGACAGCGGGAAGAGACGTCAGGCACTCTGCGAGCGAAGGCTGGCTATTTATAAACCCGATCTCCCTCTCAAATTCAAAATTCATGGCTTTCCCAGGGCCCAGGGTTTAAAAAGCGGGAGGGGGGAGAGGGAGGAGCAGGGGAAGAAGGAAAGAAATCGGAGGGCCTTAGTTTTGATGGCAGTGATGATGATGGTTCTCGGGCTTTTTATAATTGTTATATTGCTGATAATACAGGCGTATGGGGACCTTGCTCTATTAAACTCGAGACTGGGGCGAAATTGCAGCCAATTCCTGGTCACGTGGCCAGCCCTGGCCAATGGCAGGCGGGGCCTGGTGGCAAACAGAAAGCATTATTTTCTTTAATTGATTAAAAAAGGGAGAAAAGAAAGGCAAGAGAAGATCCCCAGAAAAAAACTCTACCTCCTGCCCCAGCCGCTGCCATTGCTCCTGCCTGTGCTGCTTGCCCTGCCTGTACTGCTTGTGCTGCCTGCCCTGCCTGTGCTGCCTGCTCTGCCTGCCCTGCCTGTGCCGGGCAGCTCCAGCCATCCTCACTGGTCTCCCCACAGTTTACACCCCCGGGAGGTGCCCTGTGCCCCACTCAGTGCCCGCCTGCGGGCAGGGAGGAGCAGTGGCTGCCCATCACAGAGATATCTGTATCTCTATATATTCATCTAGCTAGCTAGCTACCTTTATGCTTCTATATCTCTGTACCGCTATACTGCTATGTATCTGTATATTTGTATCTCTGTATCTCTGTATCTCTATCTCTATATATCTCTATCTCTGTATCTCTGTATATCGCAGAGCTTGGAGAGTTGAAGCCTACATTTGTGCGAGTCTGGATGTGAGCACTTCGGAAATGAACCGAGCTTTCAAGTCAAGTCTAGTTAGACCAGCCTGATTTCCCGAGTTAAATTACTTACAAAGAAAAGCCTAAACCTTCTGCTTCTAAAGCCGGACTTAATGGACCCTTTGCATTTGCCTTAAAGGCCAAGCATATTTTAAGGTTATGGATATCTTTGAAATCACTTTTCTTCCTTCCCACCTTTTTTTTTCCCCTTTTTTCCTCATTTCCACTTCCAGAGTTTACAAAATAAAGAAATAAAACGAAAAGTCGTTTCCCAGGAAGATTTTTTTCCCCCTTTTCAAGTGCCCCGCTCCACACAAACCCAAAAGAAGAGAGAAACGATCAATCTTTTTTTTCTCGAAAGACTTTTGACAGCTTGGCCTGACTGACTCAGCAAAGAGATTGGGCTTTTGCTGAGGGCTTATTTAAACCAAGAAAGAGGGCAAAATTCTATCCAAAGGCTTGAATTTAGGAAGTTTAGGAAGTAAAATCTGTGGCGGGAGGGGGGATAAGCAGCTGGGGCTCGTGTTTTCCAGCCCCGTTTCTCCCGCAGCCCCCACTCACGCAGAGAGAAGCCTGGAAACTTTTGTCAGCTTAAGCATCTGTGTGGGTGGTGAAGGCTCCTGAGAGGCACACAATAAATCCGAAGCTGGAGCAGGGCCGAAGTGCAGTTTAGCAAAAGGAGGGGGAATAACATAAAAAAAAAGCATTTACAAAACTAAAGGGAGAATTTCCCTAAATTTCTGTGAACGCGGTTATTGAAACGGGCATCAACGTGCTCAGCCCCGGCACCATTTACTGATGGGAAAACGAATAGTTGCGTCTCCGACCGCTTCTTGCTCGGGTGGGTGAAAGCGGCGGTTTGGGAGGCTCGGCTTTGCCCTGAGGCTGCTGATTCCCCGCTTTTGGGGGACAGCGGGGAGTGAGGTGCGGTTTGGGGTGCTAAAAGGAGCTCTACCCCGCCACTCCCAACTGTTCCCGCTGCTTTGGCTGACGGTGAAGAGCAAGGAAAAAGAAAAGAAGGAAAGGAAAAAGGAGCCTCTTGGGTAAAGAGGGATTTTTCCCACGCACCACGCGGAGGCTCAAGGGTGGGGGGAAAGCCAAACTCCCTGCTCCAGGGGAAATAGGAACAAATGCACGGGGTTAGCGAAGGACAGAGAAAGGCGGTAATTGGAAACAAGGCTGGATGCTGCTGCTTCCCGATTTTAGCTGATTCCTGGGAAACCCCGCCACAAACCCCAGCAACATGGCGACGGGGATGAGAAACAAGAAAATATATTCAGAGAGAGAGGGAGGGGGAAAGCCGCGGACAAACTCGAGCCTAAACCAGGCCCTTGTTCTCAGAGCTGAGCCCGAGAGCAGCTCCACGGGTTCCTGGTCCGAGCTGCCAGTGTCCCCAAGCGGGGACGGTCCCCATATGAATAGACACAGCCCGGGAGGGAAAGGAGCCCTGTCCCCGTTACACCATCGTTTATTATAATTATTAACCTGGAACTTCATTTATTAAGAGATGGAAAGAACTGCGGGATCATTTCTCAGCTCCTCTCTAGACCTGTCCACAGGCTGGCCCTGGCTGTGCATACAGTGTGCAGAACACCCACAAACATCCTCCTTGTTCTGCAGCCCAGCCCTTTTTTCAGTACCTTTTCCAGCCTTTTTATTTTCCCTGCAGCAACGCACATCCCCCTCTGCTTCCCTCGGGGGAACCTTCCCCTCATTCTAGTCCTCAGTGAGCATCCATGGTTCTAGTTCCAGAACCATCATAAAACTTTTATTGCCCTTCACTCTTTCAATATAAGTTTTCTTGGGGCTTTAGAGCATAAAAGGCAAATTATTCACGGTATTATCCCATCTGCTTCTGCTGCTGGTGGAGAGGCTTCCTCCCTTTTGCTCCCCCGATAATGTAACATTCGGTAGCGTGCTTTTTCTCCCGTTTAATAGCAATATCAAAGGCGTGTGTTAGTGCAGGGGGGTGGAGGGGCTGTTGCTGTGCATGCATGTGTACGTATGTGTGCATATGTCTACACACATGTGCCCACATGTGCGTGTATTTCAGTAGCTCTGAATTATAACCGGGAATGGGATTTCTCGGCGCTGTTCAAGGGCCTCGCATGGGAACTCGGCGCCCTTTATCTCTCTTTTTCTGTCATTAATCCTTTTTCCTTTGTTTTCATTTGCGGCCCAATGACAGCCCAGCCCCGGCTCCACGTGACCCTCTTTGTGGCCGCGGGAGCGGGCCGGGCCGCGCAGGGACCGCGCAGAGACAGCGCAAGAGCCACACTTAGCTCAGACCCTCCGAGTCTCACCCCAGGAGGGGACACAGACCCAGAATCGCTGGCCCAGACCCCCTCCTTGCCTCCTCCTCGCTGTTTTCACATCCGTGTGGTTCCTTTTCTCCTTTAAATGCCAGCGAGAGGACAAGATAAAATTGATAACAGAAAGTTTATTCAAGAATTGTTCAACAGACAACCCTTAGCAAGGAAACAAAATAACTACTATAAGAACAAAGAAAGAGCTCGGAAGAGGCGGGGTGAGGTGGGAGGGAGGGATTAGCTATAGTTCTAATTCAGGACTATACAATTACAGGCTGGTTCTGCTCTCATGCCTCCAGTAGAACTAATTACATTATTCATAAGTACGAAGGTAACATAAAACTACTGGTCTTCCTAAATTACAATAACTAAAATAAGCTTGTTGTACAATGACAAGGAAACACAATGTCCTTCAGAACAAGTAAATACTAAAAAAGTACAATTTGATTCTTTTTTTTTTGTTGTTGTTTGTTTTTTTTCTCATATAAATACATAATATTGGGGATAAATAATACCAAAAAAAAAAAGGAAAATAGTTTAAACTGGCTATAACCAATAAATATATATGAATGTTCACCAGAACACACACCTATTGAAGGGCATCTCAACTGAGTTGGACGAAAGCCCTTCAAAGTTGTTTTTATACCCATTATATGTAAACTCTAAGTGCAACAAAGATGTCCAGACAAGAAAGCATTAGCAAATACTAGAAATCCATTCACTTCTGCTTCGATGGGAGGACATTCCATTTGTTCAAATATACCCTGTTTTCACGTAAGGTCAAGAGAAGAGGAGGAAAGAAGCGTAGGACTTCTGAGTCTTAAGATTGCTTTTCTGTTAAGGAACCCTAAGAAAAATACCCCCAAACAAAAACAAACCCAACATTGTCGAATGGAGACTTCGTGTCATCAGAGGCAAAGGTGGGAAAATATTCAGACCTGTCAACTCTTTCTTCCTCTCTTTGGACTCCTGTTATTGTTGGGGGGTTGAGGCATTTCAAAACCCTTGTTTCCCGAACTTTTTGCAATACCTGGACCTCTCTTATTCTAATTCGATGATGATTATTAGTATTATTGAGAGGGGAGGCAGGGGCTGGAGGGGAAGAGCATGAATCCCAGGTGTTGGCAGGTTTGTATATTTGCAGTTTATGTGGTGACTGGTGGGAAACTACTCTGTGCCCTTCCTCGTCAGGCTGGGAAGCAAAAGCACAAGGTTCCTCTTGAGGAGTCAAGAAGAGGGTAGTTTTCTTGTGAATCTCTCTTGATTGCATATGCATACACTTGTGCCTGTTGATGTAGATGCAGAGACATCAACCATAAAGACTTGGCTCCTGACCATTCTCCTTTCCAATGTCCAAAAATTATCAGTGATGATCTATGCTTGAATTGTAAATGGAGGATGTTGCTGCTTAAAATTGGCTAGATTCCCATAAAATTACCCCATATCCACTTCAGAAGCAGTTGTGCTGAAACACAGGAGGTATATCTCTTCAGAGAGAGAGCTACTGAAATGCTTGGAAATTGTGCCTAATAAACCCAGCAATAATAATAGCAAGCACAACAAGCTAGTAGAAATTGCCCTGTCAAAGAAAGAAAACAGCTCAACACAAATGCTCCTGAAGCCGATCCTGCCCTCTTCCCCTCTCCCATGTAGTGGGGTCCCATTCACTTTGCCTGAGCCTGCCCCTGCTCCCTATCACAGGTGGGTCAACTTGGGCGCCTCTTGGATTCTGCCCTGAGAAGAAGCGTGGTGCGTGGAAAGGTCTGTGTAGGTGGGGTGTGTCTCACATGGTCCATGGTGTTGGTTCGGGGGCATCTGGGGAGGCCCATTGTAGTCCATGTTGGTGGCCTGGTGATGTGGCAGGTGATTGAGGCCATAAAGGGATGGGCCAGAGGTGGGCATAGAATCCACATAGTTACCTCCAACATAGACGGGGCTTCCCTGCATATTGGGTGTCCCGTAGGCCACCCCATTCCCTTGTAAGACATGGGGGTCATACTCGGGGGCCGTGTTGGCGTATTTCTGTTGGGAGGGGCAGCCTTTGATGGGGTTTTGGTAGTTAGTTGACATGGCATAGGCATTTTGGTGGGGTTTATTGAAGGAAGGTGGTGAGGGGGCATCATAGTTACTGCTCATGGTGTGCAAGGCATTCATAAATCCAGCAGAGGATTGCATGGGCTGGGGTGGGCTGCCAGTGGGGGAAGGCCCTCCAGAAGAAGACCCCATGCCTTTTGACTTCTGATCTTTCTTATACTTCATCCTCCTGTTCTGGAACCAGATCTTGATCTGCCTCTCACTGAGGTTCAGCAGGTTGGCCATCTCCACGCGGCGGGGCCTGCACAGGTAACGGTTGAAGTGGAATTCCTTCTCCAGCTCCACCAGCTGAGCACTGGTGTAGGCTGTGCGGGCTCTCTTGGAGGCCGAGGAGCCTGGAGGGCTTTTCTCGCCGCTGCAGGTTTCTGCTGGCCGCAAAATGAAATCAAAGATAATTACTTACATGCAGCAATTGAATGCATCGTTTCTTAATAAATCCTGGAACAGGCACAAGAGTTCAAACCCCCCCTTTCCATCACCCCTTTGCATTAGCCTGCACTCCATAATCATGTCATTTATTAAGAGTTCTGTTCTCCAAAGCTGCCCCTGGTTTATGAAAATTTGATCATGTCATGGAGAAAAGGATTCCAGGGCCATTTATTTAGGAGTCGATTATTTCCAACAGATAATTTGGAGAAAATAATATTTGGCAGGGGGGCAGTGACTGCAAAGCCCATTAACACTAACACGGGGCAGTGTGGGGAGGAATTGTGTTTGCTGAGGTACAAATGCACATGCATGCATCTTGCATATGTCTTGTACTTGCGTAACCCAAATATTTGCATGTACACCCTTTAAAGATGGTATTTGTACCTACCTTTCTGTGAGATAAACATGTAAACCCACATAAATTATACTCATGTAGAGCGAAGCGTGTGCAGCAAAGCTGAGATGAATTTATTGCTCAAAACTGATATTTCTCTACTGATTGTTTTCTCTGTTGTATTAGAGATGCACATGAATGCATGCAAAACACAGAAGTGTTTGCGCACATGCCCTATACACGCACACATACACTGAGAGCACCATGTTTACTGCTGTGTCCAGGGGCAGGGAGGTGAGAAGAGAGCAAGCACTCTGCTTTAACATCGCTGGGCCGAGCAGTGGGTGGACATTTCCATGTATCTGTACACAGTCAGACATTGGCTGTGTACAATCACCTGGTTATATCTCCCTGCAGTGCTCTGGATGTGTTGAAAATGAACCAAGTGTGCACAGTCAGTGCTGCAGGATGAGCCAAGGCTTGCCTCGGCCTGGCCAGGGCATGTGGCTGGCAGCTTTGGGATCATGCCCAACACCAGGATCCTTTCTGGATCCTTTCTGGATCCTCTCCCCTCCCTCCAAACCAGACCACTGCAGCCAGTGGCTGTGTTCCCTCTCTGTTTAGGAAAGCAGAGCTGTATACCTGTGCTAGGGGAGCTGGTTTTCTGTTTGGAGTTTTGCCTGGATTCTTTCATCCAGGGGAATATCTGCTTGGTGAGACTGGCGTTTGCACTGAGGTTGGCTTTGCTGGGGGCACTTTTACTGCTCCCCGACTGGTTATTGCTGTTGTTACTGGTGCTGTTGGTGGCAGGGTTTGGGGGCGGCGAGATGGGGGGAGGCGGGTGGTGCTCCTGGGGCAAACTTGGACGCATGCAGCTTCCGTTCAGGTCTTTACTTTTTGCATGCGGGGTTGTGTTGCCAAGAGACTGGAGGGAGCAGGCGGACCTCTGGTAGTCGTTCTCCATGTGAGAGGCCGTCTGGAAGGACTGCTGGGCACCCTCATAGCCGAATCCATTGGCACTCCCATAGGAGTAACCCCCAAAGAGCGTGGAGCTGTCATAGTACGTTGTCTTCTGCATCTCTGGGACTCCCCAAAATGATTTTTCCAGCTACCAGGGTCTTGACACCCCTATGGCAGAACATTGGCACCCCAAGGCCACGTGACAGGCCGTTTCCAGCTGTCTATTGGAAGCTGACCTGAAAGGTTAGGAGAAAACACACAATAATAGTACCCAGCCTATGAATCCATCTTGGAGCCTGAAAGGCCCATGACATGAATAGGGTCCCGCCAAACAGGCCGAACAGATGCTTTGAGCAGATTTTGTCCTGTGCACAGCCTAAGGAGGCTCAACAAATGTTACTGTGTAGAAGTGCTGAGCTCATTTTGGGGGTAGTTTTCCTGCTTGCTTGCTTGCACCATTTTTTCCCTGGGAGAATAGCCCCCAGGTTGTCTAACTACACACATGCTGTATGACTACACATGGTTTCCGCTGTATGCATCTATTTACTTCTCTATTTCTGTATATTCATATATACACACACCCCATGCTTACACATACACTCTCATCTAAATGTATGTGTATGCATGTAGTACCATGTGCACATACACACATCCATGCCCAGAGAGCACCCATGTTAATGTAAATCTGAGAGTACAGAACTGATAATTGCTGGCTCCAAGCATGAAAAGAATGAAGTCTTGCTTTCTTACCCCTGACCTATTCAAATCAGCCATTCACACACTGAAAAAACAGCTAGGCCTTATAGCATCAGAAATTAAAAGTCTGCTAAGTTGATTGCAGGGCCTCTGTCGGGTGTATTTGGTTTTAAATTGAAACCAGCAAATAGCCACTGTGTTTTCTGCAGGTAACGGGTGTCCTGACACAGTTGGCTTCATTTGCTGTTTACACAGGGACTCACAAATGTCTTTGGAATTCAGTGCAAATATTTCAAGCAGATTTAAGCGGGGGCATGAATTCAAGAATGTGCCTCCTTTGGCCTGTTTGATAGCCTCCCCCTTTCTGGCAGCACAGGTTGTGTTTAGAAAACACAGCCCTTCATTGCCTGCTCTGCTTTGTGCTCCTCCGTCCTAACCTGGAGCTGCCATTGGTAAGATGCGATTCTAAAACCAGTTTAATCGCTGTTGGGTTTGGGGTTTTTCTTTTTTCTTTTCCCTTGGTAACAAACCCATCACCAGGCCATTTGTCCCTAACTTTCCTCCCTTTGATTTTGTATTGTTCCTCCCGCCCTCAATCTAAGCTCAAAAGTCTAAAAACCCCAGTCCGAAGCCTCAAATTACAAAATTAAACCTTCCTTTTTTTGCTTCCTCTCCCTTTTCATTTTTCTTGATCTTTTCCTCTGTCTTTTCTCAAAGCAGAAACTTTCCTTGACCACAAAGACAGAGTAGAAATAACCTCGGAAATATGAAAACTGTCTTGCCCTGGAAACAAGCCGATGCGTGAGGCTCAGTCAGAAGCTCACATATTTTACAAAGGCAAAGGCTTCTCTCCGCAGCTCAGAGCTGCGAGGAGCCCCCGTGCATTCTGTTTGGAAATTGATACCCACTGTATATTTAATTCTATCTCTTGTATATTTAATTTTATCGTGGCTCTTTCATTCTGCAAAATAAAATAAAATAAACTCAGTGGAGATAAAACCTAATGCGATATTTCTAAGTACCGGGGTTTAACAGAAGCCACAGCTCGACAATAAATAACATCTTTTTTTCCCCTTCTCTGACTGCTCTGCTCTTCTGTCATGTCATACGAAACCTCCGTGTACTTCCCTCGCAGCCTCCGACGATGTAGCCACGGAGGAGCTGCTTTGCTTTTCTACACTGATTCAATCCTTTCTGCATTCCCAGATCCGTGTTGTATCTTCCACGGAGATGCATTATTGTCTAGCGAGAGGATGGGGAGTTACTCGCGTTTGTTTTCCTCGCCATGATAAATATGTCTTATTAAAAAGTAGACTGCACTCCCCGAGCCCGAGCTGGGAATGAATTAAGCAACAGCAGCGCCTTTCTTATGAATAGCTTCTCTGAAAATATCTACGAGGCCAGAGGTGGGAATTTCTCCAAGGCCCTTCCTGTCTGGCATAGGTTTGTTAAAAAACCCCCCCACCAAATCCCAACCAAACCGAGCCGAGAGGCTGAGCTAAAGCAGCTAAAAATAACAGCGACGACTGCTTTTCTTTTTGGTGTGTGGGGTTTTTTTTTCATGTCCATAAAATAAATTTACAACCCCCTTCGCCCAAAAGCTCGCTCGTGGCTTCCACAGCTTTGCTTTTGTACCTCATCTCTCAGCGCCTCGCAAATGCCGCTCATTTATCTTCGCCGAGGACGGCGCGATCCTAATTATTTACTCCAAGGAATTGCTTTTAAAAAAAAAGCACATCTCAGGCAGAATAATAAATATTCGATTATCTCCTGGCGCGGTTAAAGCCGGGTGGGATCCGCGTTGCCGCGTCTCCTCACGCTCCAAGTTTCACTTTTGCGAGCGGTAGCGTTTAACACAAACTCTTTGCCGGCAACTTTGGAGTGCGAGGATTTGGAGGCATTAAAAAAAAAAAAATAATCAAAAGACGAGAAAAGAAGAGAAAAAGAAGAAAAATCGAAGGGAAGGTGCGAGAGGGCTACGGGGAAGAGGATGCCCGGGAGGAAAAATCCGGCGGTCGAAGGCAAAAGGAAAGAGAAGTCCGAGGCAGAGGGATTCTGGTGTTAACGCCATCCCCTCCATGTTGGAACCCCCAAATTCACAACCTGCCTGTGCTGAGGAGGAAGAGCAGCGCCTTTCCACTCCCCCGCCCCCTCCCAAGGTACATTTCCCAGCGCCAGCGAAACCAGGCAGAGCCCCGCTTTTCATTTCAATTATTATTAATAATAAATATTCCAAACATGCCCTTAACAATAGGGCGGCTGCTCAGGAAGAGCTCAAACCCCAGCCCCTGCCTTGGCGGTGGATATGCCTGCAAAATAGAGACACATTCCTAAAATTTCCCTCTTCCCTCCCCCACAACCGAGCTTCACCCCCGCCAGAACTCCCCAGTTGTAAAGCGGGGGGGAAAGGGCCCTGGATGAGGGCTGCGAAAGAGCCTCTGCGTGGAAGGAAGCTTAAAGCTTGTGAACTCTTCTTGAACCGAGATTGGAGTCATATGGTCATAAATCATTGGGACATATACTCCGCCATTCACAAAGTGATAGCCTATTTGAGTCCGGCTTACCTTAGTCTCTGACGAGCAAAGCACAGGGCAGACATAATATATTTTCACATCCAGCATCCACGCAATCAATAAGCAAGGAATGACCCCCTTCCTTTAAAAGCGTTAAAGGAATATACGAGCGAGAGAGGAACAAAATCCAGCATATGCATGTATATATGGATAAAAAAAAAAAGCCCAAACAGAGGGGGAGGGGGCTCAGCCAGTGGAGCTTTCGGTTACGGCAGCTCAAATTGTCTCTCTGTCTCCGTTTGGGAAGAGAAGGGGGGGGGGGGAATAAAAAAATCAAGATGCTTTCCAGCTTCCAAGATGTGCTGAGGGCTTTGAATGGCCAGACCCTGAGATTCGAGTTGCCCTATAGCTGGTACGCGCTGCTCACTGATAACAATGGCCTCTGCTTTCCACAGCAAAGGGGAAGAAGGGAAAGGAGAAGGGAAAAAAAAAAAAAAAGAAAGAAAGAAAAGCTGAACACAACCACCCCCACCCCCCCCTCTTTTAACTATGCAATGCTTGGCTGGGATTAAAATAATAACGCAAAGAATCCAGGCTACTGAAGGAGGGGAAAAGGGGGGATAAGGCTGGGGGGTGTGTGCGTGTTGTTTTTAAGCCCCAAGATTTGGTTTGCATTGCCGGGAAGAGCCAAGGAGCCTCCCGAACAGCGTCACTAGTGAAAAACGATGCTAATGGCAGCGGCTGTGGCCGGCGGCCTGGGCGCGGGAGCGGAGCTGGCCGCGGCTTCACGTGCTCCCCAGTTAGGCGTCGATTCATGCTAATAACATAGTCATAGTATGTCCCCCTCTACCCCTCCGCGCCCTGCTGCCGCCCCCCCCCCCCCGGCTCCTCGGCGGCTTTTAGCCCCTAATCCCCCTCCCCCGAACCCCCTTTTCTGGGGATCGAGGGGGGGGACTCATGGACGGAAGCCGCCGGCCGCCGTGTTTGCAAGGGAGGGGGGAGAAAAGGGGGAACCGCTCGTGTTGCTGCAACTCCGAGGCCCCGCGTAACTTCGGCGTTAACTTTGCGCGTCCCAGCGTCTTGGGGGCTCCTCCCGGCCTCTGCCGGGGTGGAGGTGCGGGGTTTACGGGGGGGAGGGGGACGTCGGGGCTCAAACTACCCCCGGGGGAGGCCAGAGCAGCGAGGTGTTGAGCCATAAAGATGATTATTATTGCTATTATTAATAAGGCCGTTGCTGCCAGCGAGGCGCTGCCGCCACGGGAGATTTACGCCTTCCCCGTTCCCACGCGGCTGCGAGAGCAGAAACTCTCGTTTTGGGGCGAGCCCGTGATGAGGAGGAGCTGCGAGGGGGAGGAAGGCGGGGAGGAATGGAGGTGTCTGCACTTTCCTTTCTTTATTTTTGTTCCTTCCTTCTTTAAGTGCTACTTTTGTTCTCCATCGCAATTCTCTCCCCTCCTTTAATTCTGGCGCTCGCTCCTTTGGCTTAAGTGCTGACGGGGGGAATTTACGATTAGCAAAGCAGGAAAAAGTGGGATCACAAAAGGCTCCTCGGACCTCGCCGCGAAGGGACGGCACGTCGGGGGCGGGGCGGGGGGGGGAGAAGGGGGGGCTCGGTTTGGGTTTTTTTGTGCCTGTGCGTGCACCTTTAGGCTGAGAGCTCCAGGAAGAAAAAGAAGCGTGCCCCAGGAAACACTTGACTTTCGAGAGGACTTACTCGAGGGTTTCTAGGTGATAGATAAAGTCCTACACCACGGACCGCGGTGTTTTCAGCTATTGTTCTGCTGGGAGGGAGCTTTCCATCGGCGGACACGATTATTTTTCCCCCCTATTTAAACTTTTCATGAACTACTGCAACATAAATCTTCTCCTTCAAGCCAGTTCTTACTCTGGAGCCCCGGCGTTGAAATTCCAGGGAAGGAAGGATGAAAACCAGTAGTGGACTATTCTTTTAAAGACTTCTCAGTAGGTAAAATACTCTCTAGGTTTCTGAATCTGGATCTTCACTGGCTAATTGGGAGCCCAAGCAACCAGAAGCCTCTCGGATACAGCAGATAACTCCTCTGAAGTGCAAAATCTTGCTTTAACTTTAACTGGCAGCCAAAAAAAAAACCCAACCTTTTAGAAGATCTTCGCACTTTTCGATGTTGAGCTCCTGCAAGTGGAGTTTTTAGGCTCCCTTTGGCATCTTTGCTTTGGTTGCAGCTTATTTTTCTCTAAGATGTAGCTCCCTCCCCCTCATCCCGAAATCAGCAGCAAATGTTGCAATCTGCCTGGATTTCCCTTCAAAGGGAGTACAGGAAATATCTTCCATTTAAAACACTCCCTCAAAGTTACGCTCATAAATCACAAGTTTAAAGACAAGCCAGTAGCAAAATGAAAATAGTCCGGTGAAATCCAGGGCAGCCCTGCTTATCCTGGGGGTGGGGGAGAGGGACGGGACGGGATGGGACAGGAGGGAGATTCACTTTGTGCGCCCTCAGAGAAGGAATGAAGGGAGGCACAGGGACACGCACAGGTAGGATATTGAGCCAAACTCACCGGTTGTGGAACGTCTGGTCCAGCAAAGCCGAGGCAGTGGCGGGCTTTGGGAAAGGAGGAGAGCTGGGGAGGGGGAATGAGAAAAAAGCAAAGTATGAAACTTCAGTGAGAAACGAGGGGATTCATCATCCAGAGAAACCTTTGCCTGCAAAAGGGGAGAAGACGGGCTCTGGTGAACAAAAGTCCCAGCATTTCCTCTGTCATTATCTCCCATCCCAGCCACCCGGCATTTCCAGGATCCGATATCCTCATCCCGGCACCAGGGTTATTTCGGCAAACCCCTGCGCTCCCTCCGGTCCTTCCTCCCCCCCATACAACCCCCCGAAGGAAACGTTTCTCCCGCTCTGGGTTTCGCGTGTGATGGAAGCGTTTGGTATGGACCAGGGGCGGTTTGTCTACGGCTGGTGGTGAACTTCAGATGCCATTTCAAATACATATACATTGGGAAGGGTTTGGGTTAAATTCTGGTGGTGTTTTCCGAGTTAAATGCTTTTAAGAGATTAAATATCTGCAGTTACATAGCTCTGGGTTCAACATCAATATAACGGTAGAAAAAATAGAGGAGGCAGCAAAGCCTGAAAGATCCAGAATGTGTTTTTTGGTGTTTCTCTAGTGAGGTGGAGGGATCGCCAAAAAGGGAGGAGGGACGGTGGAGATGCGCTGCAGTGTACGAGGCCACCCAGCAGTGATTCAGTATCAGAATTAACAGTTTGGAGACGTAAACATTTTGAAAGCCACGCCGAGATTTATCACCACAACTTTGGCACGAAGGATTCAGGAAGGGAGAAAGAAAAGGAGAAAGACAAAACAATCTAATTTAACAATATTTTCGTTTGGGGAAACATTCCGACGCTTTAATAATCCCGTTTCCGTTCTGTATGTTGATGTTATTAATCTCGAATAAAAATGTTCCTCTCACACCCCTATTCTGCTTGTGACAACATTTCCTAGTCCATAAATCCCCCGCTGATGCTTCGTGACCTTCTCTGCTCGGCGGCCTAAAGCTGGAGGTTTTATTACTGTTATTATTACACCGGCGCACAGTTTAATACACAGCTCTGGCAGTATACCACTTACGTCCCTGCCCTCCCCGGGCCTTTCAGTTCCCTCTGTAGAGCACACACAGAGGTTTGGAAAGAGGGGAAAAGGGAAAAGAAGGAAAGAAAAAGCGTTTTATTGCGCTGTGAACTCAGCCTCTTTTCAGCAAGTTCCGGGCTGGCAGAAAGAGGAGAAGCAGGCAGGGAAGAGGTGGGAAAAAGGGAGAAACCCGCGTTTATTTGGAAGTGGATGCAGGAGGGAGGAGGCAAAAAGAGAAACAAATAAACAACCCCGAAGAAGCTGGAATAAACAACGGCTCCAGCGCGGAGGGCGGAGGGGGGGGGGTGGTTTCTTTGTTTTTCATATATTCCCTGGCAGAGCAGGCACAGAGGAGGGATGGAGCGAGAGTGTCCGTCCGTCGTCCCCCCCCCCTCCCCCGTGTTCTTTGTTTTTGGGGTCTTTTCTCTGTTAATTTTCTCTTGGAGGCGGCGCAAGTCCCGCCCGGCCCCTGCTCCGCACCAGCGGATGCTCCGCGGGGCCGCTCCTCCTCCCTCGACTCTTTATCTAGTGTGAAGGGAAGGAGTTTGGGTTTTCCCATTCCCCAGACATGGAGCCCGAGGGCGGGCAAAGCTTCGAGCAGGAGGCGAGAGCTATGGAGGGTGCAGACCTCCTGAAACCTCGAACAGAAGCCAGCCAGGATAAGAAATCAAACTGAAACTGAGCTAGCGCTGGCTTTGCCTTGACAGATTAGACCTTTTTCTCCCCCTGACCTTTGCTTAGACGAGCAATAACTCACCAGGTTAATGATCAATCAACGGAAGTACTTTGGAATTGTCTCCGAAAAAGCAAAAACAAAGCCTAAAATCTAATCAAGCCAGTGGCCCTTGGGGCTCCCCCCCTGCCCCGCAGCCCCCCGCTCCCATGGGTCCACCTCTCCTTGCTCTCACGGGGTGCGGTGGGGTTGAGGGGTACGGGAGAGTTCGTGGGGACTCCAGTTTGGGGGATCAGCGTGCTGCAAACAGCTATTTCTGGAGCAGCACACCGGAGATGGGCTGGGAACTGGGAATCACCGTCCCCACTTTTCTTCTCTCTCTTCTCCCTCCTCCCTCCCAAATGCCAAAATAATGGCTTGAATTATGCGCCCACGTGACTGGAACACGTCAACCTTTTGCCTATTTTCCCCAGAATTGGGAAATTCCCGGCTTCCCCCTCCGCTCCCGCTAATTCCACCATCGGCAAATTCCCTGGAGCTCCCGGGCAGGAGGTGCCTCCGCTCCTGAGGGCTGCTCGGCCCTTGAGGCGTTCTGGGTGGCTTTTCCTTTGATTTTTCCTTCCAGTTTTCCTTTTTATCTTTTAATCTGGGGGCGAACAATCACTATAGGTGAGGAAAGAGACCGGCAGCACCCACCGCTCCCGCAGCCTCAGCATCCAGCCACACGGCAAAGACGACGGAAACTAAGGGGGAAAGTAACTGGTCTGGGGGAGCAGGAAAAACGGAGAAGGGCTTCTCAGCCTCCCCGAGGCCCGAGGGTGGGCTTCTCCCTTCACGGAGACGTGCCTGGCCCCTAAGATGAGGTCCCTGGGGGCTATCCGATTCTTCCTATTTTAAACCCCACTCCGTTTCCCTCCCCCGCCCCCCCAATCACCAATATATAAGAAAGAGAAGGAGAAAATGTGGATTTGGAGCTTTTCTCCCACTGCCCTTCCTTCACCTCCCGCAGGACCAGGAACCACGCTCCCGCCGTGGCCATTTCTGTGAGAAAAAGAAGGAATTCGGTTATTTTTTTGCAGGGATACTCGCCTCATTCCGGGCCCCGACTGGCGCTGGAGAAGAAGCTGGTCATGGGAAGAAGGAACCTGGGAGAAGGAATAAGCCCCATTGTGTCTGCTTCCTTCTGAGAATACAGAAAGCCTAACAAATTCTGAAGAGGAATTCTCGGGAGAGGGAGGAAGAAGTGATGGCAAGGAATTCTATTTCTCTACTTTGGGGTGTTCACACGGAGTATTTATGGTCTGTAGGGAAGCGTGTGGATCCCAAGGAGTCCTGCATCCTCCCTGCACGGCGCATCTCTTCAACCCCCCTAAACACCGGAGCACCCCGAGGCGCTGCCCCTCGCTACAACCACTCGGGAGCTGCAGGGTGCTCCCAACGCCACCTCCTCACCCCATCAAAGGGCTCCCACCCACCCCTGGTTAATTTTTAATGAGGCGGGAAACTTTCGTGAACCGCAATGCTTAACTCAGGAGAGGGCACTGGAGCTCAAAGCGGGGGTTTGAAATCCTACTTCAGCCCTAGTTTTTACCACGGCTGCGAGTGCGGCGGGGCCGAGATGGGGTACACGTATTTTGGGAAGAAATATCCCCCCCCTCTCCCACCAAAGCGCTGGGCAGAGGGAATAACCTGCCTAGGGGAGTATTCTGATTGATATCCCAAAGAAACAAAACAGTTCCTTGCTCTTTCCTCCCACACCTCGGCGCTCCCTGATTCACCCACAAAGCAAATCTGAGCCCCCCTCTCCCTCCACCCCCCAAACAAGGAGCTGTGAATAAGTCGCTTTTAAAGAAGGATTGGAGAAAAGTAGAAGGAAAAATACCCCCTCATCCCCCCTAAAATCCGCTGTCCCAAAAGAGCAGAAGTGAGAACAGCACAACCCTATAGATCTATACGGTTACATCTCAGAAAGTGTCCATTAATATCAATTTACTTCAATGAAAACTTTGCTTCTTCATGAAGTTGATGATTTATGATAAAATCAATTAAATTACGGCCACTCAGGGCCTGCGGTTTCTTCTCAGATTTCATTCGCCAGCAGATCAAGCGCTTGGTAAAAACACCCAACTTTAGCTGGAGGCGAGTAAAGAGAATTCTGGAGCTGAGGAAATTTAATGCAAAGCAATTTTCAGGAGGAAAAAATAGGGGAAAAAAATAAAAGAAAACAAAAAGAATAAAATAAAGGCGCTGCCTGTGTGGCTGAGCTCCCGCTCTGCCAATATCGCAGCTCGCCTCGGGAAATATCAGCCACTGAGTCAAAACTTTCAGTTCCCCAATCTAAGAGAGTATTTTCAGACCTGGCAACTTGTCCAGAGGATGAAGTTACGATGTCGCTCTAAAGGGAGAGGAACCAAAGGAGAACAGATCACGATTATGCATGTATTTAGAGGGGAAAAAACCCAAACAACTTCCCAGATTTAATCCGATTTCTCGTGTTCGGGTGTTTTTTTTCCCCTCCATGCAAACGATTCTCCTGTCTCGCTCTTTAAATACCCATCGGGCGTTCACGAGGGAGGTTGGAGGGGGAGCAACCAGAACCGAACAGCACAAACCCATAGTAAATAACGCATCCGATATTCCCACGCGTAATCTCCCACTCACCCCCGCCCATCCTCTTCGATCCTGGACGCCGCATTTGAGTGGAATGACCTATTTGCGAGCCCATTCACTCCCCTCTACCCCCCCCCCCAAACCCAAACAAACATCGAACCTCTTTAAACCCCTCATATTTTCATGCTCGCACACCCCAGAAGCTGCCGCTTTAATACTGAAGCCTCCGTCTTACCCATTGCGGTCAAACGCACTGCTCGGCTAAAAGGAACAGCAGCTCAGTGAACCAGATGTTTGTTGGTCACATCTGGCCACTCCACCCAGACCTGGGGAGGGAAAACCCGCTATGGGCATACACAGAGCTTGGGAAAGCTTCTTTTTGGGGTGGGGGGGAAGGGATTTTTTTTTCAGAAGCCCTTGTAATGAGGGTCTGCTTCAAGTAAACAAAAAACTTGGTAGGGCCATAAATCACCATCACAAACATTCTTCAGTTTAACACCCGCTTTTCTAATGGGCTTTTGTAGTTTCTTTTTCAAACAAGGGAGAGGTGCTAAGCCTTTACCAAATGTGTCCCAGACAAACTTCGCAAGGAATCGCGCCCTCGGACAGAAGCATTTTGCGGCCGGTTCCCGTTATGGACCCTGAGAGGTCCTTTTTGCTCATCCCCAGCTCTCCCGCTCACGAAGCATCAGTCTTAATCTGTGAGCAGCAGAAGTCAGCTGCAGCTCGTGGAGAGCGGGGGAGAAGCCTGTCAAAGCTCTCGGAGCAATTCATTACATCTCAGAGCAGCGGAGAAGGGAGGAAAGGCAGAGCTGCATCATTCCTTTATTTATTTGTTTGGAACTCCTTACCTGTGAGACTGTCCGACCCAGGACTTCAAGAAGAAGGAGCGAAGCCGGATCGGATGGCGCGAGTTCGCAACTGGAGCAGGCAAATTAAGGAGAAGAAACTACTTTATTGCACCCCGGAGGAAGGATCTTGCTGACGGCTTTCCCGGACGATTTGAAATTTTGTTTCCCTAAAGATGCTTTGATTTTTGAGTTGTTTCTCGGTTTTTTTTTACTCCCTCGATTCAAACGGAACTGACTTAACCTGGAGAAACCCAGAAACTCTTCCGAAACAGCTTTAAAGATTGCAAGGATGCAGCCCACTTTGCAGAGAGATACCGAGCGGAGTGGGATGGGGGTGTCGGGAGGGGGGCGCGTGCACGTTCCCTTTAGGAAAAAGAAAAGGAAAAGCGCCCCCCCCCCAAAACCTCCCCCACTCCTGACTCCTTCGTATCTCTCTGGAAAGCTGTTTCTCTTTATAAAGACTTAAAATGTTGCAAGACGGTTGTAATACTGAGTGACAAGGAGTGCTGGAGAGAAGGGAACCAAATGGATTCTGGTTTTTCGAGCCAGTAGGAATTGGCCAGCCTTCAATGTCAGGATTCAAAATTGATTCCATATGTCTCGGCCGGGGAATGGGGAAAAAACGAAGGATAGAAAGAAGGAAAGAGAGGGAAAGAAAGGGGGGGAATAGAAGTTGTGCAAAGCCCATCGGGTTTAATGCTTTCTCTCACTCCCACCCTTCCCTGCAATACCCTGCCATTAAATCTTGCCCTTTTCCAAGGAATAGTTTGCACTCTCGCGTTTGAAGCGCAGGGAGTGTTGAGGTACCAGTAGCTACAAACCAGATCCTGGGGGTTATTTTTAGACTTGGCTTTGCTGTAGCTGACCTCAGCGCGAGGAGAGGAAATCTGGATCTGCGTGCTGGCGAAAGAGCGCAGCGTGCCACGGCTCCCAAAACTGGGGGGAACGGGAAGATGCAAACCCTCCCCTCCTAAAAACCACCACCACCACCATCATCATCACCACCCCACCCCGAGCTAGCGACCAGCACCGGGGCAAGTGATGGGCTCCTAGAGTCCGGGTCAGGGCTGTGGGAAAGGGGTTCAGGGAGGGGGGACGCGGTTCCTCTCCCCGTCGTCCCTCAGTACAGAGGCTGTGGATTGCGGCTGCCCATCGACTTCACCGGGACATGATCGGAAAGTATTTGACCCGAAGGGTTTTAGGCTTCTCTCCTGACCTCTCAATACCGCTGCCAATAAAGCATCGATATATTTCGCACTGAGTCGGACATCAAAAGGAGACGAAATAGCAACGAGTGGGGATTTCTCCTTAACCCCTCCTCCTGTATCTACGCTAAAATAAGGAGTCAAGTCTCCACCATTGCCTCTGATTTATAGCCTCCCTTTTCAGCTGGGATGGTTACAGGCAGGGAAGTGTTGAAATGCGGTTGTAGCCTTTTATTTCTTTCGCTTCCCCCCCCCATCTTCCCCACTAAAAAATCAGAAAGAGATGAAACTTCAAAGGAAACAGTCCCCGTTTCCAGACTTTTGATTGTTTAACTGAAAAGCAACCGAGCCCTTCCCTTTTGTCCTGGCTGCCCGTGACTCGGGGTCGTTTCCTTATGAAATAGGAAAACGAAGCACAATAGGCTCCAGGTCCCCGGGTCTCGGCGACGGTTTCGGGGTGATACCGGGGGACAAGGGCGGGCTGAAACCTCTTTCCAGGGGGAAACACACCCACAAAAAGAAAAGGATAGGGGGAAGTTGCTGCCAGGCCCTGCCCCTGAGCACTTTCTGCGCCTCAGCCCCAGGCTTCCGCGTTATCCCCCTTATTGCTCCCTTTCCTGGCTTTGCAGTTCTCATTCCGCACTGCTTTGATCTAAAATAACTCTCTCCTCCCGCCTTCAATAAATTATGAATTAAGGTGCTGTTGACTCATATTTACAACGTTAATAGCTTCCTCTTTGGGAAACGATAGGGGATGTCTGGCCAAGAGGGGAAGGGAGGGATATTTCTTTGGGGATGAGATGTGATAAACACGGATTCGCAGCTCTGATAGACCAGGGAGTTCTGTCGAGATGCCAGGCAAGGAGAAAGGCTTATTGCACACAAACTAATTAAATCGAACCTGCTCGAGTGACTTGAAATAGCTTATTGCCTCCTCCCGACTCTTGAACGTTGTTTCTGCCATTTTTAACTCTAAGGTACAATAGCTGGTTTCTCGAAAAGAACCCCCCAAACCTCGGTTTCAACGAGTTAATAAAGAAACACATCTGAAACATGGTAAGGAGCTATTCACTCGTTATTTTTAGCGAGGCTGGGAGAGTAGCAGCGGCGGGGCTGCGCAGAAGATGTGTGGAGGATGCATGGGAGATGCGCAGAGGATGTGAGGGGCAAGAGCTTCTGCTCTGGAATCCCCCTCGCAGCTCTGGCCGAAACCAAGCCCCATCCCTCGAGTGACCGCTAACCCCCGAGGAGAGAAACTTGTATTTTGGGGAAGATGGAGCTGGTGCCCCCCCCAGACAAGATCCTTCATGAAGGGAAGTTTTGCATCACCTAAGGGCGCCCCTGACCCAGGTTTCCGCCCCCCTCAGCCGCCGGTCGGGAACAGAGCAGGATGGGGAATATTCTGCCTTCCCCTAGCCAGGGCTGAGGCACCCGCCTGGGTCTGGGGTCCCCTCCAAGGTTGGAGGCTCTTGTCCCGAGTTTTGGGGTCCTATCTCTGTCATGGGTTGCCCTCCTGGGTCTGGCTCTCCTAAGGGAGCTCTGGAGCTATTATCCAGTAGCTGAGCTTCTGTTCTGGCTCTGGGCCTCATAGCTGGAGTCTGAGAGTCTTCTCAGGGGTCCTATTTCTGGTGCGGAGCCCCAGCCCGGGGCCGAGCCCTCCTCCCGGGCCGGGCCGGCAGATCTCGGGGTCGGGGCAGCACGGAGGTTCTGCCAGAGCGACCCGGCGGCCCTCGGCCACCCCATCTCCTCCTGACATCTGCTTATTAAAGCGCGACATTCGCACAAAGGCGTCTGGACCGGGGATAAATAGAGCCCCGACTATTGATTTAAAGGGGGCTGCAGTCCGGGGAGGGGGCTGCGGGGTTGCTCCTCCGCACCGAGCCCGCAGCCGCCCCCTGCCAAGGGCCGATTTCTCACGCTCAACATCCCAAACCGACTGAAAACAAAAAAATTAGGAATGCCATCAAGTAAAACAAAACAGCACCGAACAAAATTAAGGGGTGAAGAAAAAGAAGGAAGAAGGGAGGTCTGCATCCATTTGAAGCCGACAACCTAAATTAATACAGGGCTTGACAGAGAATGATGCTGTATTTCTGGCTCCGTCACCGTCCCCGGATCTCCCTTAATATTTAATGAAAGTCGCTGAGTTCCTCTAATTTTGCTACATAAAGGTTTACACTGGCAGACAGAGTAAAATACCCGCGTTCGGGCGGTGTGAGACTTGGCTGCGAGCAGAGGGGAGGAAAGGGAAGGGAAGGGGAAAAGCGGGGAATTCTCATTCGAGAATCCGGTGCGAACATTTAATCTTTGCTCCCGTTGTCAGTTTTATTGACTCCTCGCATGTTGGAGCTTGTAAAATATTTAAAAACGCGATCTCCCACTTCCTCCTTCCCTTTCAACACTCCCGGTTAGGACCAATTTGGTCCAGTTTGGAGACGGGAGGGGAGGGCAGTGCTGACTCCCCACCTCCCCTTTGCCATAGAGGATGCACTCCCCGCGCTGACAGGAGAGCAGGTACCGGTGCCTCCCGTTCGGGACACACATCTCGTCCCCAAAACGCTTCAGCTTCGCTACCTTAGTGGATTGAAAAAGATTCCCCTAGTAGAGCTCTGCTGTGTTTTACGCAGGAATCGCTACGAAGGTAACAGCTGCCTGCCAGGTTACTCTGCTATTTAAGCTTATTTCAGTGCTCTTTCTCCTCGGAGCTCTGTTTTTCTCAAGATAAATAACAGGCCCGGGCTCCTAGAGCGGTGCTGCTGAAAGCATCTTTTCTAGCTCTCATCATAAGAGGTCTAATCTCTGCCTCTCCATCCATCACCATCCTAGCCCGAGCGAGCCACGAGAAGTCACCCTCCTACTCCAAAAGCACAACGAGATATCCGCGAGGAGCTTATCCCCCTTTCTGCTGTTGTCTGTGGGACAACCCTCCCGGGCTGGGTCCTTCGGCAGAGTCTCACTTCCCATAGCCCCCCTTTGTTCTGCCTTTGGTGGGCAAAGTCCCCTTCCCGCCTGGGACCAGATCCGCGCCTCTCCAAGGCAGCGACCTCCCAGCGGTAAGCTCTGGTTTGGTCTTGGTTTAAAATGATTCCTAATTTTTTTTTTGTTGCATTTCAGTCCTGTTTCGGTGCCCGGTCTAAAACGAAGCATCTCCAGCAATTGCCTAAAGCAACCTGTGCCTGTTCTCCAGCAAGGAGTCCTGCCGGGGGATGGGAAGAGGGAAGTTGAGAGAAAATGAATTATCGTTCAGAAAGAGATGTTGCAGCGCAGGACTCCGAGCTGTGATTTTGGTATTAAGGTAGTGCTTTTTTACTAGGTTTATATGGCAATGAGGCGTTCCTGGTTTCCAAAATTTATACAAATCTCTCTTTAATTGGTAATCACAGATGCTGTAATTTAAGACCCCCAGCTCCAGAGCTTTCATATTAGCTGCTGATCTATTACTATAAATCGCCTGAAATCATCAGCTCCAGGGAGTGGGACAGGGAGAGATCCTCTCTCTAAAATATCATCGCTTGCACATCATTTTCACTCCAGAAATGATTTATCTTGGCCACCACTCTAAACAACACAACTCTCTCACAAACACACACACAATGGCAGCCGCGCTGCTGCTGACATGTTTATTGTAATAAATCAAGAAAGGGGGACGAGGGGAAAAAAAAAAGGGAGGTTGCGAGGAGAGAGAGGGAGAGAGGGGAATATTCCTAAAAATATCAATGAAATGCCTCGATGGGTATAAACATCCATAGCACCATGTGAAGAGAAATGGGAGGAAATGAAGACGGCGATTTGTCACATTTTACGACAATAACATTAATAACAAACAATAAATTTACATGGACATATAGACACGCTCGGAATTGGGAAGCCCCTGCTACTTACAATAATCCAGCCCTCGGCGTGGCTTCGTGGGTCCTGAGAATTGTTTTATTGCAGCCTCCTCTCCCTCTCTCCTCCTCTCCCCCTCTTTCCCTCTCTCCCTCTCGCTCTTTCTCTCCCTCTTTTTTTTTACACACCCCCCCCCCTCAGCTCTAGGCTTGTTTTTTAAAGGACAGTTGAATTTCACGTCAGACACAAGGAGTCCATGGCTGCGATTTTCCTGACGAATACATATCTATTCTGCAAGCTCGGCATTAATTATTTAATGAATCACGTGATGGGAAGGGGGAAGGGGGTCTCGCAGTTTCATACTCAAAGGACCACTGTGACCTTCCACCGGAACAGTAGTTTTTGAAAGAAGTTTCCAACTGAACGAAGCTTTTCGAGGTGAACGAAGCTTTTCGAGGTGGACAGAGCCCCCCCTTTCCCCTTTACCCCCCTCTTCCTCAGAGCTGCTCCCCAAAGCCTGGCACGGCGGTGAGAGGCTGTGCAGGGGCACCCACCTCAACCCCTGCCCTGCCCAAGGGCAAGCCTTTAGCTTTATCCCCCCATCTTAAAAGCCCTTAACCCCTTCCCTAAACATTGCCTGAAGCTTGGCTTTGCTGGACCTTGCTTCAGCTAAATCACATGGTGCTTTTTTTCCTTTCTATTTTTATTCCCCCTCTCCACGCTGCGATTTTCATGGCAGGCTTGTACTGAATAGCACAACTGTTTTAGAGTCTAAACCAGCTGAGAATATTTATACTCCTGGTTTACAAGAGCTCAGCCCTCCCTTCCAGGCCTTTTCTCCCTGCTGTTGTTATTGTTTGGCCAGCCTTTATTGCATTAAAAAAATAAAATCAAATCAAATTTGGACTCTGAGGGGAGCTGCCAAGTACAGGATCCTGGGAAGGAAAAAAGGGGAAGAAGAATGAGCAACAAAGAGAAGAAGCTTAGAAAGGCCTCGGAGTCCATGGAGGGAACTCGCCACCAGAGACAAGATAGCAAAAGGAGCCTGAAAGCCTCAGGAGCGCATCTTAGAGCAGAGCAGAGCAGAGGAGGGGAACCCCAGGGCAGGGACCCCCCAGCAGCACCCCAATACCCCTACAGCCCATTGGGGAGGCTACAACGGGAATCGATCCCCCCGGCCCTCCACAGGTAAAGCCTGGAGGGAGCTCGTATTGAACATCAACATAAATTTGAATAGCCTAAAAGCGATTTTAGTCCCCCCTTAAGCCAAGCTTAGGGTGCTTTGTGGGGAGGCTCTGGTTTACCCCCGGCCAGGAAGGAGCGAGCAGGGAAGCACTTCATTTCCAAAAGCCCTCGATTATTTCGCTATCGATTTTATCGAGTGAAAGTCATTGTTGGAAGAGAGACTCTTGGTCAAGGGGGGGGGGGGGAAATCCGATTCAAAGGGGGAGTCTGTCACTGGGGGAAGGGATGTCCAAGAGGGAGGAAACGGGGGGGGGGGGGGGGGCTATTTTGGAACTTCAGGTCCATTCAAAAGCCGCAACTTTCTTTTCGCACAACCACTTCTTTTTTTTCCCCTGTCATAAAATGTAGAGTCCCTGTGAATGGAGCCAAGTAAATACACTAAAAAAAGGGGGGGGGGAAGGATCAGAGTCATCCCAGACAGCAAACGGGGCAGATACCCCCCTCTCCACCTCCCCTGGCATTTTTGGGTTTGTTTCATGCAAAAGAAGCACCCGTTTCTGGGGTTTCTTTTCTTTTTTCAAGCCCCCGGTTCAAAGGGTCGGAAACGCGGCCATAAACAGCGGCTTCACCCTCCGAGGTGCCATGATCAAAGCCGTTTTCTTTCTGAAGATAAAATGAACGTTTATATAGTGAGAAAGCGAGATTGATTTACGGATTTAAACACGCCGTTCTTATTGCGGATCATAAATCTGTCACCGAGGCTGAGAAACTCCCAACCGGCTCGCCGAGCTTTTAAAGCGACCCAGAGCTATAGGGGGTGTGCACGATCACCCACCACCACCTATATGCGAACAGACACCCGCATATATGGACAGATATACACATATATATATATACATTTCTACTTCCTCTATACCCTTTCTCTCCAGTAACTACTCAGTGGGTTGAGTTACAGCATTTTCACACCATTTTTTGTCCAATTTTGCGACTAAGGGTTAACAAAGGGGTTCAGCTCGGGCCGAACCGGTGCTGGGGGCAGGGAATGGGGGTCCCAGCTCTGCAGGGGGGGGGGGAAGGGAAGAGGCCTCCGAGTGTCCCCCCCGCGCTGGGTGGGATCCCCCCGCACCGCTCCGCGCTGCTCCGCGCAGGCAGCTGGGCACAGAGAGGCTTTTGAGAGCGCCTTGGGCAGGAGCGAAGTGGGAGGAGGTGCGGGGGGAAAGCGGGGGGGGCTCTCAAACAAAGGAATTTCTGAAAATAAGAAGCGAGATGAGACGCGGGAACGGGCGGAGGCTTCGCTCCTGCACTGCGGGGTTGGGGTGGTTTCCCCTCGAGTTCTGGGGGTAAACCAGGGCTCTGGTCGTAGAGCCAAAGCCGCGCGGAAGCTCCACACCTTCCCTCTTTTTTCTCACACCGAAGCAACACGCCAAGATAGAGAGCTTTGAAGTGAAATCAGAGGAGAGAGCGTCTGTCGGGCCCGGGATGGGCAGCAGAACCATTAAACCGTGAGAAAGCAGAAATAACCCCACTTCTAAGACCCTTCTTCATTCCTTTCTCTCTCCCCCCGCCCTTGCCTCCCGGGGCTGGCTCCCGGCCTCCACGGCCCGAAGCCGCGGTGAGGGCCAGGCCGGCAGGACCTCGCACACGCAAAGTTTTGCTGCGCTGCGGGCTGAGCACAATGTCCAGCCTCTGGGAGGTCAAGGGGTTTGCGAGGTCACTCCCTGGCTATAATACACAGCTAATCGCCTAGAAAACGTGTCCTTTGCGTGAACTCTCTTCCCCCGATCGGGGCTTGCCAGCGCTGGAGTTTGTCTCCCCAATTTTCAGCCCTTTCCTTCACTACGGTATTCCTACACCGCTCCCGGGACGGGGCAGGAGCCAGCACCCACGGGACACCGGCAGTACCGGGACAAAGACATCTCCAGGAACCCCCACACTCTGGGGCACACAGACCCCCCTCCGGGACACCCGCACCAGGGGATCCCCGCACCCCGAAACCACTCAAACCTTTCCCACACCGGTCCGTGACTGGCGGAAGATGTTGCTCAAGAAAAAAGAAATATTTGTAAAATGGGAAAAGATGGGAAAGGGATGAAAAGACAGGAACGAGAGAGCCCCCCCTCCATTCCTCCCCCCTCGAGCCTCGCCAGAGGTCCCGCAGCGAAGCGCCGCAGGGCCGATCCCGCACACGCAACAGCCCCGAATCGAAGAGAAGAACAACCCCCGCACTACCACCACCACGAATAACCCCCTGGAAACTCTCTCTGCCGCTTGTCTCGCTTACACCAGCCAAAACAAAACCAGAGAACAGAAGGAAAAGCCCGCACAAGCATTCACGTGTTGTTCTTCTTTCTGCCCTTTTTTCTTTTTAGCTCCTATTTTTTTCCCCGTGCTTCCCCAGCTTTCCGCTGGAAGAGGCAACAAACCGACCCGAAATGCATGCCAAGAGAGCAGCTCTGTTACCTGGTTCGCTCCCACATCCTTTTTTCCAACGCCCCAGAGACGGCCCTCATGGTTTGGGTGGTTTCTTCCAAAGTGAGAGGTCTGGGGGAAAGGGTTCCCTTTGAGAGGGGTGTGTTTTGCTTTTGTTTTTCTCCCCCAAAAATAAAGCTTTCACCTTTACGATCCAGATTTTATTATTAATAAGATTATTTCCCCTGAAGATTCTTGTAGAACTCCGGGTGCTTTTTTCCCAACAGACGGTCTGCGGAGATTTGCTGTTGAATAACAATGGGAAAAGGATAAGTATTTAAAGAAAAGAAGTGATTAATGATTTTCTGTATAATTCTCGCATTTTTCTTAGCTTCTGTCTGCTTCTAATGGCTGTGAACTTTTAGGTCCTATAGAAGTCTTCTTTTCTCCCCCTTCTATTCTATTCATACTTTCCAGCTTTGATTTGCTTCTATAGACCCCACATTCCTGGAAGCATATGCCTTTTTCTTTTTAAAAATAGAACGATTTTTTGCCATTCTTAGAAGCACTATCTCGAAAATAACACCCTCTTTACAACCCCCGCACATCAAAGAGAGAAACAGGGAAATAAAATGCAACAACAACACCCCAACCTCAGGCATTGCAATAAAATGCAGCCCTTGCCACCCTCCCTGGGAAAGAAAAAGAGGGTTGAAATAGAAAGCAACTTGAAAGGTTTGTAGTTGCTGCTTCTAAACCCGCCATAGTTAACCAAAAATACAGCCATAAATCCATTTCTCCTACATCACAGCTGTGCCATGTGACTACATTAATATTATTTTAAAGTATGAAAATGTCAATAGAAAGAAAAATCGAGCGGCCTTTGTTCGAGCTGGGGGCAGGGACACTTGGGGGGGACACTTTATTCGCGCGGTGGCCGTGCGGTGTCTTACTACAACTCAAGGAATAACCCATCCACACACCCTGGCTTGGAAAGATTTCAAGCCTTGCCTTTGTTTGGGAAGAAATGCGGGGGGAATATTTCGGTCCTGATGGGGGGTCCGGGAGAATTCCACGAACATTGAACAAATAAGCAAAAGTCATTTTTGTCTTGAGAGGAGAGTATGAGAAAATGATCCGTTTCTTCAGCTGGTGCCGAGGATTCCACCCCTGACAGACCCCCCTGAGCACAATAGTCCAGTTTCCATATATTTGGAACTTAGGACTGGAATGTTATTTCGTCCTGAACCGTATTTTCGATACTTTCTATGAGGAAGAAAATGAAAATTAATACAAGAGCTGCGGCTCACAAAAGGAGCCATTTGTCTTCTTGATTATCTATTTGCTTGTCAAGCTCTGAGCTATCGCAGGAGCCAGCTCCTTTGTAATATCAAAACACACAGAAAACCTGCAAACACCGAGAAACATCTGTGCAAAAATTAGACTCATTAATGCGTTAACTACCTCGGAGAAGGAGATTCGGGGTCTTTTTTTAAACCTGAGAAGTCTCTCTAGAGAAATCCATCGCTCCATCCATTCCTCACAGCAAAGCAAAGCGCTAATGACTCCCCCTGTTTTGGCTGAGCCCAGTTTGGGAAGAGCATATTAATATATGCTTAGAACAAATAAATCATAATATGTACGACTTAGCAGTACTTAAGGCTGATATACCCTAGTCAAACATCTTTTGTTTTCATTAGGGAGTTGTGGCTGTGCCACTGACACCAGAAATCCCTGTAAAAAAGAAACGTGCTCTTTAATTCATTTCTTGAAAATAGATATTTTTTGATCCTCACCAGAATAAAAAGTCAGCACCCCCATTCCCACAATAAAAACCACGCAGGGGCAGGTTCACAATGAACAGATTTATTTCCAATTGCGCTTTTTGTTGCTGCTGTTGTTTCTTTTCTCTGCTCATTACAGGTAATCCTAGACAGCAAGAAGGACAAAGGGAGGAGAGGAAGGGTAGCGGGGGGGCCTCGCCAAAGCTCTGGCTCACCCCGGAGAGACAAACCCTCATACACCCCCATCACGAATTCACATTTTCAGCACAAAACTGGGCTCCACAGCAGGAGAGGGGGGTTCCCCCCTCCTCACCCTGGGCTGTGGGGATGAATCCAGGTGCCACAGTTCATCACCCAGTTCCTAAACTAACCCGCTTCCCAGAGTCACTATTAACATACTGGAAATAAAATAGCGGGGGGGTGGTGGTAGTGGTGTCTGCAGCACTCCCCATCCTCCTGTTTCCTTTGTCCACCACCCATCTGACCTAGACTTCCTTCCCCCCCCGCCCTCCCCAAGGTATTCCCCCACTTCCACTCAGGACCAGCGCAGTGTCCTGGAGCCCCCCGCCCCCCTCCCTTCGCACCCGTGCAGATTTGGGTTGTGTTTGTTGCGTTTTCCCCCCTCCATGGCAGGGCCATGTTAGAATCGCCGCGTCTTTGGGATGGCGGGATAGAAACTTCCCGTTCGTGGCTGGCAGGCGAGAAAAGAAAAAGAAGAGGGGGAAAAAAAGGGGGGGGGGGGTAGGTGGAGGGGGGAGAAAATCCAGTTCGTCTTGAAGAAACTGAGCCTCATTTATTAAAGTGAGCGCTGGTTGTCGAGGTAATAGCAGACATAAGGTCCATCCTTTGTACGGGAGAGTAAACATGACAAATGGGGCAGAGCTTGGCGTGATTAAAGATGAAACAAGGATCCATCTTAGCCAAATCTGAAAACTACTATCTACAGCCTCCTCTTAATGGAAGAGGCACAGCAGCCCAGCTCTGCTTTGTTGCAGCTGGGTCTCCCTGTTTCCCCTATAAATAAAGAGCACCCCTCCTTCCCTCGCTTCTCGGAGCATTAAAAACAAAGTACCATGTGTTCCCTACACACACACAAACTCACAAACACGCACACTCCATCCATCCATCCATCCATGCATGCATACATCCAAGGAATAGTTATAGGCTGGTGGCTGGTCCATGGGATCGGTTTTGAGATCCTCCTTGTGGGATCTGCAGGCTGGCAGAGGAGCTGGAAGAATTAGACCTGATCTTGGTATTTGGTAACTTGTGATCTTTTTTCCATTTCATCCTCCTGTTCTGGAACCAGATTTTGATCTGGCGCTCGGAGAGGCAGAGGGAATGGGCGATCTCGACCCTGCGCCTCCGGGTGAGATAACGGTTATAGTGAAATTCCTTCTCCAGCTCCAGGACTTGCTGCCTGGTGTAGGCTGTACGGGAGCGTTTCGGTTCCCCTCCTGAGTAATTGGGGTTTACTGAACAAACAAAGGAGGAAAAAGAAAAAGGAGAAGAAAAAAAAAAAAAAGGAAGACAAAAATAAAACAAAAGAAAACAAGAGCAGAAGAATTACCGAGCTGTTCCTTTAACGGGTCCTTTCCCCCCAAAAAAGCATCGCACATTCTTTTGGTGGGGGGATACACTCAAAAAACGACATCACAAACCTGCTAAAAATACACTCAGAACCTATCTGCAAATCTCCACCTCCATCCTCGCTGCTTGACGTGTATTCCTGTCTAAACGTTTTTATAAGGTCCCCTAGACACATTTTCCATGCCCTCTACGTGTGTATGTACACACACCCATATATATATACACACACCTCTACTTGAGCATCACTGCATTATCCCGAAATCTTTAAAGTTCCCCTTGCACACATGCAAATAGGCAAACGCAGACAGTTCTTGTTATTAAATATCACACACAAAAAAAAAAAAAGAAAGAAAGAAAAAAGGAAAAAAAAGGGGGGAGGGATAGTAAAAGTTTATTCAACCCGCCACTTAAATACAAATTACGAAAACATAAAACTTAACTTATGAAGATTCAACAGCCATAAAAAAAAGTAGCCTGCAAGAAATTGGAGGAGGATGGTAACAGAGACTTCAAAGGCACATGGCCAAGCAGAGCAATAAAAATTTATGGAGGATGTAATTATACCGCTCTGCAAACAGGCGATCGTAAATCTCCGCGAATGGTTATTTTACAACTGGTGCAATAGGATTTCTACAAGACTTTGAGGTGCTACTCGGTATAAAGCGAAGCGCTTCGGCTCACTTACCCGTGCTTACATGGACTTTCTTCATCCAGGGGTAGACCACCGGCTCCTTGCAGGGGGGGGCAGGCGGGTTCCGGGGGTCCTGGCTGCAGGAGGGCGGCGGGCTGGGGGTGCCCGGCTGGCGGGGGGGGCCCGCCGCGGGGAGGTGGCCCCGCAACCCGGGTGGAGAACGGCCGTGACCCCGGGGGGACGGCAGCGCTGCTGGGCGGCCGGCGCTGGGACAGGAGGAGTAGAGCTGCTCCTCGCAGGCTGACCGCGGCGGGTACATCGCGTCATGGTGGAAAGTGCCCTCTCGCCTCTGGCTGCCGTAATATTCCGGCGAGTGACTGGGAAGGTAATCGCTGTGGGAATACTCTTCACAGGGTGGGAACTTGGGGTCCACATAGTTGGAGTTGATCAAAAACGAGCTCATGGCCATTAATTTCTTAGAATTGCACACACGGAAAAAAAAAATAATATATATATCTATCTCTCCTAAAATTTATCCCCGTCCCCCCCTTTACTCGTTTTCCTGTTTCGCGGAACCCTCCTACTTACTGTCAAGTGAACAAAGTTGAGTCCATGTGACAGAGCGGGCCAATGGCGAGGGGCCCCGCGGTCCCCGGATAAGGAAACCTGCCCAGCCCGGGCTCTCCCGGGGCCCCGAGCACCCCCGGGAGGAGACCGGGGGCTCCCGCTCCCCCCCAGCCCCGACCCCGGCCCTGCCGGCCCCGAGCCCCGCAGCGCCCCGCGGGCGAGGACTGGCCCCCACCCCTCCGGGGGTGTGTCCTTGGCTCGGGGCGGGGGGGGTGGTGGAAGAAGGAGGAGGGGTGGGAAAAATAAATGCATCCCCCCCAAGCAAAAAAAAAATTCATTAAAATAGAAGTAAAAAATGATTTTTGAGGGGCGCGGGGCTCGCTGCTGGTTCCCCCGTTCACGCTCTGCAGCGGTCCCCGCGGGCGGGGGCTGCAGCTCATCCCCCGCCAAGGTGATGCGGGAAGGGACGAGCCTGGCAGAGATGAATAGGGCTCGTTGGGGATCGATAAGAAATTCATCAGCTAATTCGGGGTGCCCGGTGTCCTAAATCACATTTCTGAGATTGACCGTTTTCCCACGCACCGGCGGTAAAGGGAGCCCGTCCTCCAAGCAGGGAATCAGGGGCTTGATGAGCAATTACAAAAGCGAATTAGCCCAAGTCCTAATGCATCTTCCGCTCGCCCTTCTGGTAATAAAGACGCTTTAAAAGCCAGAGCAAACCAGCAGCCTTTCAAAAGCCACCACCCCCACAAAGCCGGGTTTAAACCCGAAAAGCGCAAAAAGCTCCTCGCAAGCAGTAATAGGTGTATGTATATATGTACACATGTTAGTTTTGCTGGTGTCAGTGCTGAGATTACACAACCTAAAGCAATAGTGGGCTCCTAGTTCCTAGATGCCAGCAATAACGCCCCTTCCTCCCCCTTCTTCCCCCCAGCTCTCCTCAGAGCACAGATTTTATCTCGAAGTGATGATAAAGTTTATCGCAGGAGCACTGGAGTTGGGCTAAGGTCAAATCCAAAGTATTTCTTCTCAGCCAGAAAACGGTTTTCTGGTGAAGATCTTGTTTTCACCCTTTTATTTAAGGTTCTGGGGCTGTGGGTGGCTCTTTTTTTGGGGGGTGTTGGGAGTGTTGGTTTTGGTTTTAGTGCCTTCTGGGTGTGTGACCTGTAGTGTTTGTGTCAACTACATATTCCCCTAGATACGAATTTGTGACCCAACTTCCTTTACACAAATTCGGATCTACAGGGTACATATAGAAGACAGATGCATCCTCCTTGGTCAGAGATCTTCGCCTACCGCCATAATTATCTTCTGGGGAGGGAGGGCAGAGTTTTGGGACTCGAGAGATCAGGAATTAATCTATAGGTAAAGACGGTTCAAAGATTTCACTCTTCAGAGGAAAGAGGATTAATTAAAGCACCAACTCAGCGTCCGAATAGCCGATACTAGGAGAGAAAAACTGGAACTTTCCTACCCTCTCCTCCATCCCTTGCAAGCTAATTTGCTGCTCTGCTAAAAAATACGCTCCTGAATATATACATATAGAGAGAGATGCATTAAGAACTTCGAATTTAAATAGTCGCCGTTTAAAAGCAAAACGCCGCTGCTCGGTCCCCTTCCATCCTGAAACCCGCGGGATGAATTTCTGACACGCAGCGCAGAGATTTAATCCATTTTTCGTTCTTGGAGATCAACTAAGGTTTGGGTTTATACGTGCGTGTGAGGATAAATTATATATATAGATATAAGCAAGAAACAGATGAAAAGAAACACAGAATGCAAAGGCAGATGGGACGACAGGCTTTTTTTTTTTGTTTTATGACAGGCAATTCTTTTTACAACCCGAGAAAAAGATCAAAGGCGTTTCATTTCCGAAAAAGGGATATAAAGCAATAAAATATTCATCCTGTCTAGGTAATGAACCTTCATTCGGAACTAATGAGGGTAGCATCATGTTGAGATTTCGTTTAAAATTACAGTTGCCCAAGAGATTAAAAGTACAACATCCCCCCCCCCCCTTTCCCCCCCCTTATTCTTTTTTTATTTGTATTTCAAAAGGCAGAACCTTTTTGGTCAAGTATCTCCCGAATTAATTGCATTTAAATGCCACAGCAAAGAGGCTCTTAGAGAAAAGCCGCGTTTCCCCTCCGTTAGAATTCCTGCCAAGCATCCTCAATGTATTTCCCAAATTCCTTAATTTTTCCTAATAAAAAGAGCCGTGGCCGAGCACGAATATCTCGGGGCTTTCCCGGACACACGATACCCGGAGATTTTTCGGGTACTTTAAGGTGAATAGTCGGTTTTCCTGACAAACGTATAATTCGCAGAGAAACCGAAGAAGGAGGGCATATTTTAAGCAATACGCCCAAATGCACCTGGGACATCCCCCGGACCTTTTTACATGCCTGAACAAGCCCCCAGAATCCCAACCAAAGTCGCGGTGTGAAGCAAAGCCGCTTTTTGCATGGAGCAGAGTTTCCCCCCTCCACAAACCTACACTGGAGAGCAGAAGCCACTCTAAAATTGACCTTCCCCTTTAAAACCTGCCATCAAAGTAAGAAGCCAAATAAAATCCGCTTATACAACGTGTAGCTGGATGCCGCGAAATAATTCCACAGAACCAATCCCATCAGAGTTCCTTTTTTTTTTTTTTTAATTATTATTAACTTAAACGTTATTCCTCCTTTCCAATCCTCTCTCTGATTTATTTTATTGGATTTCCTCGCAGCCGGCTGCTAACCGAGGAGAGGAGTTTCAATAGCCATAACTAAGGCCTATTCCTTATTTTTACCCCCTCCTACATTCTTAGGAGAAAAAAAAGAGGAAAGAGAAAGGTTTAATGTTCCTTCCCGGTGCCACGCAGGGGTCGGTGCCAGCAAACCAGCACCCCTAGCGTTTACCAGCCACCTTTCCCCGAAACACCTCCAAGAACTCTTCCCCTCGCTGCCTCCGATCCCAAATTAAAGGCAACCCCTCGTTGCCCCCCTCCCAACCCCCCTCCGCACAGCTTTCTCTATTAAACCGCCCCACGTCGCGGATTTCCCATAGCAAATTCCACCCGGGCTCTTTTCCATATCAAAGTAACCTCAGACAGGAAGGAAGGAGGTGTCCCCCAGATCCCCCGACCTGTGTTCACCACCAAGGGGTGGCCAGGGGAGCCCTCAACCCTCTCCAAACCCTCCCAAAGGCACCTGCCAGCGCAAGGAGGGGGATTGTTATCCCGTTATTGATGCTGAGCGCATATGTGGTCCCCCCAAAAGAGGCAGCACTCGGTGGGGGGGTACCCCCTGCTTAGTGCCCCCCCCCCCCCGTCCGCAGCCCGGCCCACGGCCCAGGTGTAATACCGACAGCAGTACCTACCTTAGCAAAACGTGGGTCTTTTCCTCGGAGTAATCCCCGAGGGGGATCCCCAAAAACTTGGGAAGGTTTTGCAGGCAGAATCCTATAGAACCCCCTAAACACCCCCATCCCCCCACCCTGTTTCTCTTCCCCACCCTAGCCCGGCTTTTCCGCCCTCTCTCCCCAGTGTTGCTTTTACAATGAGATTAATTCTCGATAAGAACACTAATTTCTCTCTCTCCTTCTTCTGCCTCTTTTTAGTGGGTGCCCCCTCCCCCGCTCTCCCCCCAGTATAAACCACTATTGTCCTTAAGGCGAGCAGAGCTGCTCCCGGCAGCGCCGGGAGGCCCTCTGAGCATTTTGGGGTGGGAAACCCGCAAGTTTTGGTATTAATCTCATAGTTTGTCAGTCTTTGTTAAACAGCGAGGCGTGTCCGCAGCGCGGCGGCCGCCGAGAGCCGCGCTGACCCGCGGTTCACCCCGCGCCGCGCGCCCTCCGCTCCGCGCTTTCATTTGTAGGGCTTTTATGATTCCCCCCTTCTCCCTGTTATATCCCCCCTCCCTCTGAAATCTCGCTCTCGGCGTTAGCAGCATTGAAGGAGAGGATCTTTGCTTTTCTGTTTTCCTTTATCCACCCTTTTCCAAGCTCAAACTTTCTTGCATGAAATTGCGGGGGGTGTGTGTGTGGGGGGGTGCATGCCCAGCAGAAGGAGAGCTGAAGCTCTTCTTCAGCGCAAAACATTTAATAACGAGCATCCGAGAGATACAACCGCAGAGAAGGAGGCTTCAGGGTTGGGTGGGAATCGACCCACACCTGCTTTGCAACAGGGAAAAGCAGATTTCAGCCTTGCGCAGTTTCCCACCCTTGAATGTCCTTTTCATTTCGAATAACATTATATTAAAATCATATTTTTCCCCTTAAAACCAGTGAGGCAGCGAAGGGGGAGCAGCGCATCCCTGCGGGGATTCACCCTTTATCTCCCCGTTAACACCGCCAGCTCCAAGACCGCGATAAGAGGTCATTGGAGAGTAAATCGGCATTAAATAGCGCATTCAATTGATTGTCCGGTAGAGAAAATAATAACGACTATAAATATATACCGAGAGAAGGAAAAGCGCCCTGAACTGTGTTTGCAGCGCCCGGCCGGTACTCGGAGACTCCCGGGTTAAGCCGAGTCCGTCCCGAGCAAGGGAGATAAATTAGAAATATCCATGGAAATGGTACCTTTAATTTCCCCCCTCTCCCCTCCCCTCTTTCCCTCCCTCCTCACATCTCTCCAAATGAACCCACTTCAAACTGACGCGCGTCCCTAAATGGAAAGTTAAACGTTCTGATGTAGGAGTGAATATTAGAAGGGAAGTTGGGAGGTGGTTTGGTTTGGGTGGTATTTTTTTCCCCTTTATTGCCGTGAAATTATACCTGCTTGTTTTAATATCCCGAAAACAAATGGCCTTTATTATCCATTACCTGTTCTATAAACCTGGAGTAGAAATGACTGTTCTAGAGAGATAAGTGCAGTAATTACAAGGGCGAAGAGATGGATCGCCCAAGTTACAACTAAACCGGAGCCTTCATATAGTGATATTTTATAAATACCAAGCAAATTCATGGCAATTAATTAAAGCCGAGCCTTATCACGCGAAGCAAAACGCTTTACGTTCTCTTGAATTTCACCTACTCCGTGAATATATCCGCATCGGGAAAGCAAATGGATTTTCCAGAATGCCTTTCCCAGGGCTCTAATATTCTCTCTTTCTCTTCCAAGAAAAATGACCCTTGTTATAAGTATTTAGGCACTCAAAATATTTAAAAGCCGAGGGGAAAAAAAAGAAAGCAAATTTGCAGGGAAAAAAGGGAAGAGTTTGCCTTGCTACGACTGTTTGCTTAAGCAGCTATTGAAAAGATCTTCCCCAGTCCCAGTGCAAATAATATTTAGAGTTTGGAGGGTTCGAAGTCTGGCAGTGTAGAAATAACTTTGAAATGCCAAGGGAAATATTTATTATATCAGTTCATTAAACTGTTGCAATGACCAGAGTGGAGTCACATTTCAAGCAAGAAATAGAAACCGTTTCATTCACATTCCGGCGGAAAACGTGCTGCAAAACAGAATTAGCTGCCTTAACAGGAGCGAGCGACGAAACGAGCGCTTAAAACCGCCTTTAAATACATATATTGGGGTTTTTCAAGCCATCAATCCATTGCTTTTGCCTCTATATCATTATTCCAGATTCCCTACGATTAAGGTAGAAATGCAAACAGTAAATCATGGGCGTTATTTCTTGTCATTCTTTTCTTTTTGTGGATGATTATTTGCATTCCTACCGAGTCCGCACTGAAGATGCTCGGCCCTATGGGGGCCAGGCACCTCTTCAAAGATTCTGGAAGTGTTTCCAAGTAACGATTTTGGAACCACATTTTCACCAACCCCGCCGGGCTTTTGATTTTTTTATATTATTATTATTAATTTTATTTTTTCCCCCAGTTAAAATTGACGCTGGAATTAAAATTATTTTTTAACTACTTGCTGTAATATCCTAAAGGGACCTCCTCGTAATTGGGTTGAATAAATGCATTTCCCCTTATATTCTGTTCTTTCCACTCCAAATAGCGTTTCAGAGCTTATCTTAGAAAAAAAGACCACTGAGGGGTCGCTCGACTTTTCCTCGCTGGAGACGCAAATCCACCTTCTTTTCCACCCACATCCCACCCCAAAATCCCTCAGCCTCTTATCCCCCCTTTCTGCCTTCGTGGCTGAAGGTCGCTCCCACCTCGCTATCATCCTCTCTCATCTCTGCCCAGCGGCAGAGACTCTTCCTCCCACCTCGCACACACACACACACACACCCCTTCCCGCTTTCTTTCTCTCTCCCTCTTTTTTTTCCCACTGACATCAGTCTATCAGGGTTATACACAAGACCGAGTCACGCACAGCGTAAACTTTTGACCCTCAACTTTTTGACCCCTCGAGCTATAATGCTGTACTAACAAGCCCCCCAAGACCAGAGTTACCGGCTACGCCTCTAGAAACCAACGCGCTGCTGATTTTCCTATTTTATTTATTTTACTTGCAGAAGAAAAGGGGGGAAAGGACATTTCTTTGTGATTTTTTTTCCCTACCCAAGGAAGAACAAAAAATAATCTGAGCTCTGCAAACATCAGATGTTTCTCTCCACATCACCCATTGCTGCTTTAGAGCACTGATTTTATTTTACCCCTTTTGCTCCCCCCACTTTTTTACATTTAAAAGAACAAAGGGTGGGGTAACCCTCATGAAATAATATAATACATTATTTATCTTCTATTTGGGATTTCCTCGGCGAATCTTTGATGGCGGCATTTGCCCTGATCTAATTTTTGGGGTGAATTTTCCTCCTTTTTCTGCGGATAAAGAGGGTTCCCGTGTTACTCAGGGAGCCCCGGAGGGCTCGGGCCGGGGCTGGAGGTCTGCGGGAGGCCGGTCCCGCTCCCTCCCCAGCCCGGCCCGGCCCGGCCCGGCCCCGCTGGCAGTGAACTTGGTCTGAAGCGGGCTCTGCTGGCTGCTCGGGGACGTTACAGCCGAGGCAGCCGCATCAAATCCCCCTACCCGGGGCGCCCGTTCCCCCAGCTCCATCCCACCACGACCACCCCCCTCTCCACGCCGGTGTTGCAAAGTCTCCTTACATAAACAGCCTACATTTGCACCAAACAAACGTCCTTTCCCCCAAATCCCGGCGCTGTAATTTGTTTTGACTTGAAGGGTATATATATATGTGTGTGTATATAGAGAGACATACACACACATGTTAAAAAGAGATAAATCAAAGCGGGGGAAAAAACCTCGTACTAGTCTTATTCTTTCAACGCTCGCTGTCAAAATAGTTTCTTTTTAAAGCTATTTAGGGTAACAGAACACGGAAAAACTATGCCGGGTGGACACCTCCCGAGTTAAGTTATCCACTTCCTTCCAAATATCATTTAACATTAGGAGAGGAAAGAATGGGAAAAAATCAGCTCAGACACCGAAATAGCCACGCTCTGAAAGAAAATTTCATTCTTAAATCCGTTCTAGGACGGGAAAGAAACCCCGGAGGAGGAGCCAAATCCCATAAAAGTCCTTTTCGGGTTCCCTAACTGAGGAGAGACCTTTAGTAAGAGGATTTTAAATAATCCCATCAGCTCGTTCCCTTCAGGTCGGACGTGTAATAAAAAAAAAGAGGAAGGGGCTGGGGGAAGGAAAGAGCAAATCCTCAGCCTGAAATTCAGCTGTGGGGGAGGGAAAAAGGTTCGGGGAGCGGTGCTGGAGGGAAGGGGGGTGGTTTCCTTCGAATGCTTGGTGGGGGGGACTTGACACGCAGAAGGAGTATGTGCTGGAGTCATTTACAGGACTATGGCAAACAAATAGGTGAATAATCAAAGTCCTCCTCTAAATAGACTGAACCACAAGAATTACAGCCTGAGCAGTGCGATTTCTAGTCGGTGCCTCTCTGCCAAGGCAGGAGGGACCCGCTGCCTCCCAACCTTCATTTCTGGGGCCAGAAACAAACAGAACAAGGAGATCCCTTTGGCTTAGATACCACATTGCTGGTGTGTGTCTGTAGTGGAGCAATGCGAGCTCAAGTCCTTCTCCAGCCCTCCCCCTCGGTTACGGCCAGTGCCCAACACGCCCGTGCAGTGGGATGGGTACATCGAAAGTGGGGGGGAAAAAAAAAAAAAGAAAAAAGAAAAAAAAAAAGAATAAAAAAAAGGGGGTAGAAAATGGAAGAAAAAAAAAAAGTAGGAAGAAGAAAAGAAAGAAGGCAAAAAGGAAAGAAATAAAGAAAAACCCCTGGAGCTTATGTTTTCCTCGTAAAGGTGCCCCGGCAGCCCCCGGGGCCCGCTCTGTGTTGTGATACGACGCTCACCCTCTCCTCCAAGAGAGGAGCTGGGGCTGTACAAGTCTGCTGACCTCGGAATGATCCCTCTTGCCTATGAATTATTGATGAGATATGAGCTCTGATTTCTCTTTTCAGTATGCAAACCCCATTATACTGTTAAAATGGCGATTTAATCGTTTAGAATAGCTTCGCTTTTTTTTTTTTCCAACTCATTTGTGCCCCTTCCTTTTCATTTAATTCTCTTAATTAAATCCTTTAACAGATTTTAATCACTTTTTGTTGAATAAAATAAGACATCATACACATCTGTAACTAGGTTACCTTGGCGAAGTTTGGTTTTGGTGGGGTTTCTTTGTTTTGTGGTTGGTTTTGGTTTGCTCTGCTTGCTCCTTTGGGTGAGGTTTTTAAAACCTAAGTGGGAGGGAATTTTCTTTTCTGTTACCCTGAACCCTGCGAGCAAAGAAAGTCTAAAACACACGAAAGCTTGACGAAAAAGAACCCTAAAAAATAAATACATCAATAAAGCCGTGACATTCACAGTGGCCTGACAACGGCGTTGCAACCCCGGACTGCCTTTTGCCTTGAAATGCTCCCCAAACCACTCACAAATGCATTTCCCCACCCCCCTATTTACTGCTGAACGATCCTAAGAACCAAAATGGATATTTTACGGGTGAAATTTCATCTATTTTTCGCCCTTCAGCAGCAGTCTGAGCATGGGGGTCCTTGGCCCGCCCTGGGAGACACTCCAAAAGGCAGCTTGAAGGGAGCTGGAATTAATACAGATGCTCAGCTCGGCTCCTCCAGGCTGTGGAGCGTGGGCTGGCTCTTGGGTGAGAAATAACTGCCGTGGGGTTTGTGTTTTTTTTTCCCCTTCAAAGCAGCAGTGAGGTTTCTGTAACGGTTACTAAACGAAATAGGAAACGTTCAGAGAAGGAGGAAAGCTAAAGAGACAAGACAGGGAGCAAAAATAGGTGTAAGGTCATATAGTTGCACTCATTTTTGGATGTGAGAGGTGCTGTGAAACAGGTGAGCTCCTGGGGAGGCTTCTCCAAGCTCTGGGAGCCTTGATTCACTTGGGGCAAACAGCCCCCATCTACCTTGCCAGACCCGGTCTGGGGGAGTCACACAGAGGCTTCCCCCATGTGTACCCAGAGTCCTGGCAGAAAGATCTGCAAAACCAATGGTTTATAAATGGAGATTTTCCTTGTAAGCAGTAATTGTGTGCTAGAGATCCTCCATATTCTAGGAGCCGTTATTAAAGCACTTTGTATTTATTCTGTCTTCTACAGCTACAGAAGAACTAATTGGCCCATGTCTGATGTATGCCATTAAAGTGAGAGAAACGATGAAAAATGCAAAGGAAAATCCCCACCTACCTGCACGGTCAGAGCTCCGTTTTCCTGTTTACTCTCCTTATACTTCCTTTTCACCAGCAACAGGGAGATCTTTTTTTTTCCCTTTCTTTAAAGAATGGGTGGGGGTGGGGGGTGGGGGGGGAAGCCTGGGCTTAGCTTGTGACCCCTTCCAGGCTGTAAAATGGTAGACAATGATCCCTGCTTATGCCTTACAGGAAGCTGGAGGTTAATGCCATGTTAGAGAAATAAAATCCCCAAATAAACCCTCAAAAATCCAGCTTGTAAAAATCCCCGAACAAACCCTATCTTAAAAACATGCTACACACTGCAGGTAGACAGCAGATCTCGGACAGAGAGGACAGGATTTATTGAAAGTGATGGGAAGGGTGATATTGTCATGTCAGCAACAAAATCCAGTCCCTGTTCCTTTGTGATGGCACAGGCCCAGTGCCATCCTACAGCGGTGACGCTCAGATCAAAGGGGTGGCACAGGGTTGATCGCTGTTGTCACCCCCACAGGCATCTCTTCCTCACCGCAAAGTCCTGGGGCTAAACTGCATTGCAAATTCCCCTTGGGCTGTCTGTCCTGGTATGCTTATTTTTCCCCCTTGGAATAACATGTTGTGTACACCAAAGGGTTAGAAATTGTGGTATGTAAGAAAAAAACACTTGTGCTGCCTGTGATCAGAGTGGTTTTGAGAGGAAACTTTGCCTGGGACTGTGTAAAACCTTTGGAGTGGGATGTGAGGATCAATGATGCAGATGATAGATGGGGAAGAGGTGAATGAATGGATAGATCTATGGCTACATGGATGGATGAATGCATTTTGGAATCAGGGTGTTTATGGTACCTGCGTGCATTGATTGTACAGTTACATTTCAAACATACATTGAGGTGAAGAGGTAACACTTTTCTTGCCTAAACCACTACTTATCACTTGAATCAGGAGAAATGATTTCTAGTCACCAGGAGAGACCAGGAGGGTAAGGAATTAGAAGGCCATCGCTTGGGCTAACCCCAGCAGGATCACATGCCTCTCCCCACATCCCTTCTCCTTCCAGCACTTCTAACCCTGTGTAGACAAACCATCTGCAGCTTGAGGGGCTAAATTCACCTTTCAAGGTCATGCCATCGAAGCCCTTTAGGATCTCATGAAATATCTTTATTATTAACTCAGAAAGCAGGCATCCAGCTTGCACAGAGATTAGGGAGAAGCTGTTCAGCATAAAACCAGACTGCTGAATAGGAAAAGCGCCCTGCACCCCGCTTCCCTTCCTTGAATTTCCAGCTTTTTGAATCTGTGTTTACAGGTTTTCAGAGCAGAGGGTTCCAGGATTGCACTGGCCGCCCCCTGACTGCTCGGGGAGAAGCCAGAAGTTCAAACGATGATAGCAAAGATATTAGGAGACACATAGAGCAGGACAGGAAAAACAGCCCAAGAAGGAAAAGCAATCTCCAAAGTGTGCTAAAGGGGGACATTCTGCTTTGTGTAAAAGAGACGGACATGTGTCCACCAAATGTTGTCTTACCGTAAAAAGGAGGGGGAAAAAAAAGCTTGGGAGTGCTACAAATTGTGCATACACACACACACACATACCCCCAGCGCCTCCGCTTTGAACTTTCTTGTTTTAAAATTGATTTTATTTTTGAAACAGCGGGGGGAGGGGGGGAAATTGAGGTGAATTCGTTCAGGTGTGGACAAAGTGTCCCCCACCTCTCCTGCAAATGTGGCCACTTGGCATGCAAAATAAGCAACCTTTCCAGGGTTGGCTTTTTGGGTTCTCTCCTCCATCTCTATTTGGCTCTATCTGCCCTTTTTTGCTCGATTTTGCCCTATTGTGCGGCCGCGGAGCCGGAGCCTACGGCCGGGGCCACCTGCCCGGCCAGCTCCAGCACAGTCCCTCTCCCCTCACCCGGGCAGGCTCCGCGCTCCTGCCCTTCCCTCCAACTTGTTTATTTTCCCAAAGCAAAAGGCTGCTGCCTGCCTTTTCCAGAACGGTGTCAGCCCTGAGAGGGAGAGAAGGAGATCTGGGATATATCGGTGAGCTCAGTAAGGTTTGGACGCTCTGTCTGCAAACTGCAGCCTCTCTGATTATTTTTCTGTAGCACTTCAGGACAGGCTGGAGACGTAACAGCGGTCAGCCAGTGGCTCCATATGAGAGAAACGAACTACGGGAATATGAGGACACCCATTTGTATTATTAGGGGATTAAAAACCCAAGGAAATCCAAGAGGGGGGAGGGGGGAAGGAAAAAAGAGGAGAAAAAAGGGGGAAAAAAGGGGAGGGGAAAGGGGGAAAAAGCCCTGGGACAAAAAATACCGTCTCTACACAGGCCGAAAGGAAACAAAAAAGTGCATTTCTATAGCAGGAAGGTGAAAACAATGAAAATCAAAAGGTGTTAACACCCTGAAGAGCACAGACAGAATATTGCTGATTGAAATGCAAAGGCATGGCTCAGGTTTGTAGCTGTTTGCGAGCAGTTCGAAACGCACCGAAATCGCCTCCAATAAACGCGCAAGAATGGCGAAGGATAAAACCAAACTTTGGCTGAAGTACACATGTCCCCCGGCAAAGACAGGATGGAGTTGCCGTGCAATGATAATGAATCTCTACAGCTTTTCTATTTCTCCCGCTGCCACAAAGTTTACTTGCGGGCCTCGAAGCTGTGATGGAAATGTAATGCAATTCCAGCTCTCGGGAGGATAAGAATTAAGACCTTCTTAAAAGTGAGAAATAAAGCTCTGAAAGAGAGACAGACCCTCTTTCCTCCCCGCTCAGCCTTTAGTCATATCAACCCTTTAAAATAGTTTAAGCAGATAATATTTCAGAAGAACTTACTTTCAGGACTCCAGTCTATTGGCTCCCTGGACTGAAAACTGGACCCGCAAAACATGGTCCCTGCAATTGCAACGTTTATCTCATCTGGAAAAGTGCTCACCCATTGCTGCCCCTTACAAGCCAAACCAAGCAGTTAAAGTGTCACTTAACATTCTAGAGAATGTGAAATATATTGTACATTGTCAACTCCCCAAAACCATAAAACTAACTTTATGGACCTCACGTGACTTTTGAGAGCCAGTGAGGGGTATCTGTCTGAGGTCTGGGCGATTTTTACGATCTAACTTCTAGATAAAACCCTATCCATTTGACATCTAAATGTCATACCCACTTTTGGTATAGTTTGCTATTAGTGAAAAAAAAAAAAGAAAAGAAAAAAGAAAGGAAAAAAAAATCAAGGGAAGGCGAGCAAATGGTTTGGGACCTGACAGTCCACTTCACATCCCTCTCAAAATCACTTAAGAAGTACCTAAACAGTGGGAGATTAAGTTTGGTAAGTTTTAAGCTCCAACTTTACTTGCTACGAACAAAAAGCCTAAGCTGTATTGTAGAGATGTCAGTGGCGTTTTGCCAAATCGAGCGACTTTAAACTGGAGTATCTCGTGCCTTGTGAGATTCCCTAGGTAGCGAAATGGCAACATTTGCCATCTTTGATGATGTTAAATAATCCGCAGCCAAAATGACTCGTTGTAGTGAATGTCAGTAGTTGCAGAGATGTTATTTACATGTTAAGCCGGAGACTAAGAGTTAAAAGCAGTTAAGCACAACAAACCGAGAACGAGAGATAGCAGAGTTGGGCGCAGCTCAGTGCAGAAATGTATGCTGTATATATCCATGTTTATTTATATATATTTCAAATATATCTATCCAAACACACCGATCTGTGATTCTATAGAGCGCAGGTTTATGTGTATGCGTATGTGGGCATAAATACCTCTGGCTTTTCAAATGTGCGTGTGTGTATGTAGATCTAACTCCTGAAATGCACGTAAATCTGCGTTTATACCGCGGGATTGCAACTTGAGTACTGGAAACCAGTTTGTCTGCTACCGTGGGTTAGGGGGGTCGGCGGTGTTTTGGGGAGACGGCGTTCGGGGCGGTGTGAAGGGCTGCGGTTTGTGTCCGGCCGGTGCCTGGAGGGCGTTTTGTGTGAATATTTGGTGGTTTTGAGCTCCCAAGAGCTGCCCAGGAGAGGCTGGGGCTCTGCTGAGAGTTCCTCGCACCGGCTCAGCCCCACGCCAGGCACCTCCGCGGCTCCAGCATGGGCTGCGAATCTCAGAGCTTGTGTATAAAGTGCAACTGGGAGCCTTTGTGAGTAGGAGAAACGTTTATTTGACTTCAAGTAAAGCTACAAACAAATACAAAAAGCTTATTGGCAAAGTACTAACAGGCAGCTAGACATGACAGATGCCATTTTTACACATAACATTGCATTCACTCTGCCCACTACAAACCGTCTATTAGTCACATCAGAAATATTTCTAGTATTTACAGACATTAGAGCACTCTATTGTCGGTCCGATTTTATACATAATGTTTTCTTTTATAATAGTGAATTTTACCCACGTCTAAGAGTACGTCTTGGAATTAGGCTGGGACTAGAAGTCCTGGCCTGGAGTTTGAACTAAAACACAGACTGGACAATTTTAAGACAGATACAAGAGCTTTTGCCTTTTTCCCCCCCCCCCCCCCCCCTCTTTTTTCTTTTTTTTTTTTTTACATTTTTGTGTGGTTTTGTTCAGCTTTTTTTCTTTTTTTTTTTTTTTTCTGCCACTGTAGTGCAGGAACCCCTTTTTTAGCTTAGGCAGAGAACAACTCACCCAAAAGCAGTAAACTCAGGAAGGGGGGGGGGGAATAAAGAAAAGAAACCTAACAAATAAACAACCGTATCTGTTCTCGATTTATAAATAAGTTATAACATTTAAAGGGCTCACATAAAACATGCTAGCTTTCCAGAAAGCATCAAGAGAGCACGGACACAGACATTTAGAAGAACAAGAGCATGAGGAGCATCTGGAAATAAAATTTAATTATATAAAAAAAAGAAAAAGATTTAAACCCCCAAATTTAATAACAAACAGAACACGACATGGACTCAGTCCTGGGATAACGGTACCATACGCGTTGGTTTAGAATATCAACAACATGCCGAAAAGAAGGTGCCTCACTGTACAGTACTCGGAAACTAAGATCTGCGCTTTATTTATTTATTTACGGATTTCTTTCTCGCCTCCTCTTCTTCCCTCGATATTCCTCCTCTACACTTTATGGCTGAAAGGCGCTGCCCGCCGAGGCTAAGCTCATGCTTTTCAGTTTATTATCCTTCTTCCATTTCATCCTCCTATTCTGGAACCAGATTTTGATCTGGCGCTCAGAGAGGCAGAGAGCGTGAGCGATCTCTATTCTCCTCCTGCGGGTGAGATATCTATTGAAGTGGAATTCCTTTTCCAACTCCAGGGTCTGGTAGCGAGTGTACGCTGTCCTCGCCCTCTTCCCGTCTGGTCCAGTCATGTCTGAATAACACGGACAACAGCGGGATTGGGGTTTTGCTTTCTGCTAAAATTTTTGTTATCCTTAAGGCTATATAGATAGATATATATATTGCAAAACCGAGGTAAAATACTCGCCTTCTTCGGGCAGCTTGGAATGCTGCTTATTCCCCAAATAACACACACACACACACCCGCGGCCTTTCTCGCACACCCCCAGACACGTGTAAACCCCCCCACCCTCGGCCCCTCCAGAACCGACATTCCCAACTCAGTATTCATAATTTAACTGGAGAAGCGAGATTTTGAATCTCCCCCTTTTTCCCCCCATTGCCAGGGTGTTTCTGGGTCTGTTTGCAGGGGGTCAGGTTTAAGGCTCTCTTCTCCAGAAGACCGGGCCGAGCGTGTATGTGTGGTTGGGGAGGTGGGGGGGTGGGTTATGGTGTCTCGCTGTCCCTCTGCATCTCGCAATTTTGGTTTTGTCAAGAGCAGATTGACAGGAATACACCCAGCAAAATAAGAGCAGGAAAGGACTGAGAGACCCATCTGTGCATATAATGCCATTTTAATGGTCAATTCTTTCCTTTCCTCTCCCCCACACACACCCCCAAGGAACACCCCTTTCCCTCAATTTTTAAATTACCTTCTCCCACCATCCACATAGAGCTACGAGCTGAAAATAAGCGCCCATTTCGAGGAGAGAATAGCGAAAGTAAAATAAAATCGCCCCCCCCCCCACCCCTTCGAGGCGCCAGAGGCAGCTTTAAAGCAGCGATCAGAACAAGAAATACAAAAGCAATAAATAGCTGCGTTTCTGATCAAAGCGCCTCCACGGAATAAAAGGAAGGAGAGAAAAAAGGGAGTGGGGGGGGGGTGGGGGGAGGAGGAAAAGGGGAAAGGAAATTAAAAAACACACTAAAACACGAGAGAAAAGGAGAGGGGTGTGAGAAAATAAACAACAACAACGACAACGACGGAAAAAGAAGTAGCTGTACCATGGCTAATGTGAAGTTTCCTCATCCAAGGGAATATCTGAGGTGCCTGCCCTTCTGTTGCTGCGGTGGAGGTCGCGATGGGCTCTGCCTGTGCTCGGGGAATGCTGCTGCTTATTGGAGTGCCCTCGTCGGCTCCCGAGGACGCGCTGGTCTCGTCTAGTTCTGTGAAATTTGTGTTGGTGGTGCTGGCAGAAGGAGCTTGGTCGGAGGGGGACGGGGCGGGTTTGCCTCCATGGCTCTCGCTGTTGGAGCAGGGAAGGGAGTCGGGAGAAGATAAGGAGCAGCTAGACGCCTGTCTAAACCTGCTCTCCTGAGCTGGAGAAGGGAAACCGCGGGAGCTCTCCCCCACAGCCCCAAAGTGGCTGGAGGAGGCTGAGCGGTTGATGCTAAGGTCCATCCCATTGTAGTTGTAGCCATAAGAGCTGGAATGCATGGTGCTTGAATCTCTGTAAGAACCGTTCATGGAACTGCTGGTCCCATAATTTAGTAACTGATAGTCGGGGCCATTTGGGTAGCGCCCTGAGAACGAGTTTACAAAGTAAGAGCTCATTTGGGTTATTTTGGAGGGCTTGATTTGTGGCTCGTGGTCGTTATAACCCTGTGCTTGACGATTTATGATGTATTAATGAATTATAGCGATGCACTGTACTTCGTTTTTGCTATGTATGCGGCCAAATATGGGGGGGGGGAGGGTGGGGGGTGCGTTTGGGAATCACGTGCTTTTGTTGACCAGTCGTAAATTCTCACTGATGACCTCAAGAGGTAATTCATGCTCTATGGTTACAAATAATGACGATCGCGGAGTCGTTTAGGCCCGAGTCGGTGCGCGGCGCCCCGAATCCCCGTGCGCGCCGCCGCCGCGCTCGCCCCCCACCTTGGCGGAGCGCGCCACCTGCCGGCCGAGCGGGGCGCCGCGCCCAGGGGGGCTGGAGGTGGAGGACAGCCCGCACCCCCAAATCCACCCTCCACTACACATCCCCGTTCTTCTATATTCATTTTTCCTTCCTAAAAATCAACGTTGAGATGAAAGCGAGGGGAGGGGGTGCAGTGGTGTCTCGCCGCGGCTGGCGTGTCCGCGCTCCCCCCCCGTGGGTCTTCTCGTCCGGCTCCTTTTCTTTATTAAACTCTTAATTCCTTCCTTTGTGACACCGTTGGGAAGTTCGGAGGCAGGGGGCGAGGTGCCTTGAGCACGGGGGGGGGCGGGTGGGTGTCTCCTCGGTTAATATCTGCACAGGGAAAGGGGTTACGGTGAAGCTGTCCTGGGGGAGCGCGGCTGAGTGGGGTTATTTTGCTTGGTTATGGTCAGAAAAGTCGAGCGTTGCTGCACGCTGAGCGTGGAGCCAAGGATGCGGTCGCACCTTAATTCTGGAGGGAAAAAAGAAAAGAGGAAAGGGGGAGAAATAAATGGGGAGAAAGGAGAAGAAGGGAACGTCCAGCCGATGGAAGTGTTGACAACGTCGCTTTTGGGATATTCTCGTTCCTGAGCGTTTTGCTTCCTCTTTGAACACAGCATTGCGCTACGTGCTTTTTCCTTTCCATTTGTTAACCTGCAAGGAATACTGGGGAGCAAAAGCACTCTGAAAATGGTAAAATTGGGAAAAACGTTGTGAAAAAGCTGTGCTTTGTTAAGCATTGCTTCCTTTTTATTTTCCCCTTCTTCTCTTTTCTCTCTCTCCTTTTTCTCTCTTTCTTTCTTTCTTTTTCTTCCCAAGGCAGTTTAGGAATTTCATATGCTTGTCTGCAACTCATTGGAAATTATGCGCCATATTGAAAGTGACATATAATTATAATAATTACGGGCAATGAAAAGCGTGGCAATAATAGTAAATGTCCTACAGCTGTGAAGCTTCTGCATGAATTGATTTTAAAAGTGAGTGACATTAAACCAGCTTGTGGCACGGGGGAATGCATTCATACATAGGTATTCCGTGTGGGGAGTGGGAAAGGGAATGGGAGCCAGGAGGTATCCTCGTTCCTCGTGTTTTCCCCTCTTGAAGCTGCAGAAAACGGTATCCGAAACAGCCTGGGCTGGTCGCTTGTTTCCAGTCCTAAACCCCCAGCAGAACAAGCACTTCCTTTCGTTTAATCCCCCAAACCCAGGAAAAGTTTGCTGTTTGCAGCAGGAGGTTCCTCCTTGGCCAGAGCAGGAGCAGTCCCCAGCCCACCCCCAGCACAGGAGAAGTCACTGAAAACGCTTTCCAGTTAAAATAAAAATCTGCTCTTCTAAAAGAGCTCTTCAGACTTAGTTTAGATGGATTTTTTCCACCTTTTTTCCCCCTAAATGCTGGCTGTATTCCTGGAGCTGGGAAGCTACTCGTTTTGCAGGGCAAATTCCCTTGAAATCTGGACTTTTTTGCAATACACCTCACTTTGATTTGGGGATATGAAGTAAGGGACCAGATGTTTGAAAGATGCTGGGCAAATGTTAGGTATCTTTGGTAGATAAATGAGAGCATATTTTTGCCTGTTTCCTTGATTTATTATGTATATGGAGAGCGTTTCGTCATAACTCTTTGTACTGTAACAATAAAAAAGAGCGATACTAAAGCAGAATGTCAGCGAGGAAATACTATTGGTGAAAGGGCTTCCATTTACGATTAGACAAAAAGAGGGAAAACCAGATTTATCTCTCCACTGTAACTTCCGTGTGCTTGGAGTTGCTTGTCCTTGCAGATTAGAAGACATTGTCAGGCAGAGAGCAGCAAGGCTTTCGTTACAGCTCTCTGCTCCTTAAGAATGGCAAGTTCCCTATGGAAAAGGGAAAGACAAGAAGAAGAGCAATAATAGTAATAGTAATAATGACAGGGTGGTGTGCGTGAGCTCGAAGACTTTGTTTTTATTAGAGAATTCCATGGTCATACCTAAGACAAACTTCAAACACAACACGTACAAAAATTAATAAAATAGAACTTTTTGCCGTTGCTGATGTTGCTTTTGCAGCCTTTTAGGTAGTACTCGTTCTTTCAGTAGATTTTCCTTTAAAAAAAAATATATATATATAAAAGAAACAAACCCCCAAACAAAACCCCAAAATAAAACTAATTCCGAAGACCCCAGGGCTTGATTAATTTACCAAAGGAGAAAAAAATGAAATAAAAACCCAACTATGTCAACCGTGCAGGAAACATTTTTACAAAATTAAGACAATAAACACCCCAAATGACATATATTGCAGCACTTCCATTAAATACAAGAGTTAGCAGGGTACTAACAGTGACACCAAGGGTAGAAACACAGGTAGGAGTCCTTTTTTTTTTTGCCTTTTTCCTTTTCTTTCCCTCCTCCTCTCGCTCTCTTCACTTTTGTTGTATTATTATTATTATTGGGGGGGGGCGGGGTGGTGAGTGAGAGGCGTGGGAAGGAAGAAAAATAATTAAAAACGCATCTAGAAGCCTGATTTTTTTCCTTTTTTTCTCCCCCCCCCCCTTTTTTTTGGACACGCCAGAACACTGGGAACAAGAATCCATGGCATTGGTGGCCCAAACTTTCTAGCTGTGGCAGCTGCTCAGAGGGCTTGTCCCACCAATGTGCAGGTTCTCCCTGTCCTCGCAGCCAGCCCGCACCCCCCTCATCCTCTCGGCTCTCACACACTCACTCACTCCCTCTCTACTTCTTTAACGTGTTCTTGTTGTGTGTGGGGTTTTAAATAATACTTTCACTCCGCCGTTTTCTCCTCCTCCTCCTCCGCGCTCAGTTGCGAGGAGTTGAGCAATTTATTCTCTTTTTTCCACTTCATCCTGCGGTTCTGGAACCAGATTTTGATCTGCCGCTCCGTCAGGCAGAGGGAATGGGCGATCTCGATCCGCCGGCGCCGGGTCAGGTAGCGGTTGAAATGAAATTCCTTCTCCAGCTCCAGTGTTTGGTAGCGGGTGTAGGTCTGGCGGCCTCGGCGGCCGCTGGGCCCAAAGGAAGAACCTGTGACACCCGCAAAAATAAAAAGGAAACAAATAGGAAACAAATAGGGAAAAAAATAGGGGAGGGGAAAGGAAGGGAAGGGGGGGAGAGAAAGGGGAAAATAAAAGAAATTAAAGGGAAAAAAAAAGGGGGTGGGGGAAAGCTCCGCGGTTTAGTGGAGCCGCGGAGATACCGGATAATCCGCAGGATTCTAAACCCCGCACCACGGTATGCGAAGGGGGGTGTGCCCGCTTCCCTGCCTTCTAAAGGCTTTGGCCAACCCCAAAATCACCCCATCGGCCTGTGACCCCCTCCGTGCGCGCAGGGGAGCTCCCCTGGCCGGGCCGCACCCTCGGAGGATCCGCAGCCGCGCTGTAGGCAGGGTTCATGCTGAATTGGCCCGGCTGCAAGCAGGGCTGGGGAGACAGGGCAAGATCTATCTGATTCCGGGATGAAAAATCGCAAGGTGTTCTCCCCCCCCCGCCCGCCCGCGCTGTTTTCCACCCTACCGGCAACTGTAATAGATCGGAGCATTTAAGCAATAATGAAGTGAATCGATCTGCCCAAACTCTACATTAAAGAGGACACAACACTTTATGTCCCTGCGCTAATGGACGTCAATTTGGAACTTAAAAGGCAACAAATGCATCTAAACATGGGAAGGAGGGTGATGAGCCTCTATTATTCCCCCCCCCCATTCCTTTCTTTTTTTTTTTCCTGATTGAGGAAACAGCACTTAAAGAAGTCATATATCACCAGGGGGTGGAAAAAAAATTCTCCCCAGGCAGACTTTTCATTATGTGTGAGTTTCATTAAAAATGTAGCCCTCTCCTTTCAAATATTTAAACACTTTTATATGATTTAAGTCCAGATCGGGCAGCCAGAGAGAAAGGGAGCTGCGTGGGGGTATGGGTCCGTGTCTGTGCGTCTGTAAAGTCATCCAGATCTGATTTAGAAAAGATATCTCCCTGTGCGTGTGGAGGAAAGACAGAGACAAATCGCTGTAGCTGAGTGACACGCAAAGTGGAATGTGGGGGGAAATCAGAAAGGGAGGGGTGTTGGAGAAATACTGTATTGAGGTTCAAATGGGGGGGGGGGACTTTATAAGTGTGTGTAGGGGAAAGTTCTGGGGGGAACATGCTTGAGCGGTGGGAAGTTTTGGTGCGTGTCAGGAGCAAGTTGGAGCGTCTGGTGCCGCCTAACTTCCCCGCTGGAAGTTTGGGCTCCAAAGTGAAGCTTATTCCTGCTTCCCTCGCGCGCTCTCTCTCTCTCTCCCTGGCGGTAACAAATAAGAAAGGGGGGGAGGAGATTGATGTATTTATTTCTGTAAAAGAGTAAACTCACTATTGCAAGAGTTCATCCGCTGCATCCACGGGTAAACCGGGGCGGAACATTTTGGCTCCTCGCTCTCTCCGAAGGCGGCTTTGCCGTGCGCGCAGTCCGCTGTGCGCGGCTCGGGGCCGAGGGGCGCCTCGTCCAGCGCCGGGGGGGCACAGGCGGGGTCCTTCTCCCTGAAGAACCCTCCAGCCCCGTAGTCACAGGCGGAGCCGCGGCTGTAGGCTCCGTTGCTCTGCTGGTAGTAAGGGGAGGAGGTGTAGCCCTTCTCCTGGACGCCCGCGGCTCCATAGGTGGTGGGGTAGTGCCTCAGAGGGTCCGCGTAGCCCGAGGGATACAGCGGGATCTGTCCCAGGAAGGGCTCCTGCCCCGCCGCCAGACTCACCGGGAAGGTCGAGTTGACAAAATAAGAACTCATTGGAAGAAGCCTGCTGTCCTTTCCCGGCTTTATGATTTGTTGTGTTTTATAGTCCAAGTGGTTTAGCTATTAGTAGTATATCGGAGATTGGGTTTTAGCTGAAGGGAGATGGCGTGGTGCCAGCGAGGGACACAAGGAAATACAACCATCTGATCAGGGGCTGACCAATAGCAGGCGCCTGAGGTTGCAAAATAGCACCCATGAGGAGCTGAGATTGCACCAGGGACCCCAAGAACAAACCATCCACCCCTTTTTCCCTCCCTTTTAAACAACAGAAATGCACCCCCTTAACCAAATATATAATATCTGCCGACAGAAACATTCCCGGCGCGCTCCCAGCTTCATAAATAAATAAACGTGTCCGTCCCCCCCCACATCTCCCCCCGCTCCCCCGGAGCTCTGCGCGGGGGTGTGCGAGAGCCCGTCACACGGATGGCGGTCTGTGCGCCTGCATGTATTTATACACATAGAACGTACAAAAATACTCGCTGCAAGTGGGGGGGGGAAAGTCAGTTATTCGCATTCGGAACACTTTAACGCCTAACTGTTTGCAAATCGTCCTGAAATGGCTCCGTACTTTGCTACAGTTACAGAAAAGAAGGAAGAAGGAAAAAAAGGAGGAAAAAAAGTTTTTTTGTACGTGTGTGTGAACTTTGTGAGGAGATCCCACCGGGCTGATTAACTTAGATTGCTATAGGAGAAGAAATCGGGTTTGACAACTTATTTCGGTTCCTGTATGTCTAATTACCAGAGATTAACACTCTCTGTCCAAGGAAATCCGCTCTCGCTTGAAGCAGACCTTTGCTTTTTCATATATTGCATTTTTTACCTTTTCTTTTCTGCAAAAGCTCCGTATCCAGGAGATAAATGGAAAATCGAAGTATTTCCTTTATCTCTTGTTAAATCCCGATCCCCTCCGGAGGCCGGTACCGCATTGTGCCCTCTTGCGTTTTTTTGTTAATACCAAATCTATGCCCGACCTTTTATGGCTAAGAGGCAGCCCTGGGTTACGGTCCAAAGCTGACTTTATTGATCGTTCCCGATCGAGAGGGGGGTTTTAAGGAGAGCAAAGCTGGCGGTGCGGTGGTGCTGCCGCCTCGGAGGTGCGCACGGACCCCGCGGGTTTGCAGCCCCCCTTTGAGCTCATTCCTGTCGCAAAAAGCAGCCTTTTTTTGCAAAGTTAAAAAGCTGAAAGGGGTAATTCGCAAAATCTCGAGCAATTCCCGGTCACCCTAAAAGCTGCTCTGCTCTGGGCTGTGCCTCTCTTGGTTTTCCTCGACAGAGATGTGCTTTGCTCTACCTGATGCATCCCACCTTCAGATCCCTGTTCGCTCAAGGTAGGGTCGGATCTCTGATCGCCGCCTTCTCTCTGTTCACATGGGAAGATCAGAACCATCTCACAGGAAAAAATAAAAAATAACCAAAAATATCACCAAACGCAACCTAAATTCAAGCCAGGACTGTCCCACTATCATTCGCCTTTTATCAAGGATTCGTTTCCTGTCCGAATTTGTAGCCATCTGTCTTTGGGTCTTACATGCCGTGAAATGACCCTCCTTATAATACAAACTCCCCTGTACTTGAATGTGTGAATGTGTGCGCTCCAAATCTAGAATTACATATATTACATGGTGTCTGCAGAGCTGCCAATGAGGCTCTCAGTGACGGAGCTCCAAGTGTCTACCAAAGTGGTATCTTATTACGAGCTGATTTATTTTAAACATCGTGTTTACAGCAGGAAAGCCAAGATTGTTTCATGCCACGGCTGCAATGAACATTTCGACTGAAACGTAATCCTTATAATTCAAGGAAATAACATGCAAAGGAAATAGTTTTCCATCCTCCACCCCCTTTGACTGATATCTCTTATATTTGTTCTTTCAGAGTTTCCCTTTGTGTATGGAATGGACCCAAACTTACGTAGATCTGCTTTATTGGTATGCAAGACAAACAAAAACTGAGATTGAAAGGGAATGATGACTAGAGAAGGGGGGGGGGGGGGGGGGGAAAGGCTGGGATGAGAGCCCGGAGTTAACTGCTGTGCAGGAGCCGAGCAGCTCCAACATTTGATTAGAGAGTTACGCAATATTTGTAGCTGTGAAACCTAGCGATGATCTGGCATCATCAGCTCTGCATGCAAATTTGGGGCTAAGCAATGGGATGTGCGGATAATCCAGTGTGCGAGTACATCTGCTGAAATTGTTTGCTCTCATATTTTCTCTTGCTTCTCAGGATCGCTCTGCAAATATATCCCTGGAAAGAGGGGGCTTGAGGAATAAATCCCAAACCCTCTCACACCCCCAGATCCCAATACTGCTCATCCGAGTGGCTTTGTGGTTAAAACGGGCTTTTTATATAGTTTGTCAGTCGAGATTTTAAAGTGCACTAATTGAAGCTGGCCGCTTACTAATTGCTTCTTGCTGCCACCTTCGACGCACTATAGATAGAAAAGAGCACGTCCTGCCTCTCAGAAGGGTGGCCCTAAAGAGGGCTATTTGGGGAAGGAAAAGGAAAGAAGAAAACTTGGTTCGCAACGTAAGAAAAAAACAAAGCCCAACAAACCACCTAAACCAAACCAGAAATCAAACCCAAAGCCTGTCACAGTTTGAATGTTCCAGAGGGTCAGACCCACCGTCTAATTGATTTGCCACCTCTAATATATGTTAAATACGAGTAGAGGTCTTAAACCGCACTAAATCTCAGCGAATTGAGTGCTCAGCGCAGAGGTGGATTTCTATTCCCAATTCAATAGCTTATAAAAAATTAAGTTGAAACATTTAAAACGTTGCGTTATTGGTGTAGCTGCTGAGCAGACCCTCTCCCGCCGTTCCCGCTCAAGTCCGAAGGTAAATCTCAACCCGATTTTGCAAACCTATTTTCTTTGGACGCCTCCAGAGTCAGCGCAGCCGGGGGGGGGGCAGGCAGACGCGGAGCAGCAGCGGCTGCAGAAAGGAGCTTGTACAGAAGCCCTGAAGTTAGACCCGTCTTTGGGAGCACCGGTGGGCAAGGGTTTATTCAGCCTCTGGCCTCATTGCCTCAAAAACCGGCCCAGGGTTTTTGCTAAGAAGGAGCAATAAAGCGGGGAAGTTGCGAGAGGCACCAGAAGGTGGTATAACACACTTAACTACGCTGGGAAGCCGGCTTTCCCCTCCTGACAGACATCACTCATCTGGCAGAGCATAAATAAAGATAAAGAGAAGTATTTACAGTATGTACAACCCCAGCTCTCTGCCCAGGAAGGTCTCACTTTTTGTCGCTTTGCTTTTCTGGCCAGAGAACGCCAATCCCACCAGGCAGAGCCAGGCAGATAGATGAGGGGATTAAAACAACACCCAAATATTTCAAAACGCAAACAGAACAGAGCGTTGCTTGTGTGAAAGCTAAACCCGCCAGGAGCTTGGTAGAAAGTTCAGTGCAGTTGGTTCCAATAAAAAATGAAACTCGCTTTTTTTTCATGTGGAGCTGGAATTCCCGATCCTTCTGAAGTGAGAACACAGCGGGGGTTTCCCTACCGAGGGACTTATTGCAGCCATAAAGTCAAGCCAACACCACGAAACACTTGAAAAACCCCCTTGTTCCTGGAGTCAGACATAGAAAGCTATTGGCAGCAGAGAAACCTCTCTTGCAATGCTCATGTACACTCAAAATCACAACGGAAAAAAGCCCCGACAGAGCAGTGAGAGCTTCAGGGCTGGAGTAGCTAAAACAATGACCCTGAAGGTGTAAAAATATATCAAATACCGGCTTTTCCCGCTCATAACCGCCTGAAACTTAATTTCCAGCAATATAAGTTTAATTTACCTGACTTCCCGTGCAGTGCATAATAACCTGGTTAATGGCATCTTTGAAAAGAAGCAATAATAATCTGCCATTGTTCCATTAAAGAATGCAGCTAATTATTAACAACAACAAAAAAAAAGGGGGGGGGGCATGGAGTGCAAAGGAGGAGAGGGGCACTGAAGGACTCAAACTACATCCAACCCAAGCATTACCACGATAGCAAGTTCTGGGAAGTGGAAAGCGGAGGAATATTAGGAAAGCAGGGAAAAAGAGAGGAAATAGCGAGATGGATCATGCAGTATGGAAAGGGAATGCCGGAGGGTGCTGGCAGTTGCAGCATGGAGCAAGTTAATCGTGGCTTTTGCGGTCAGAAGAGAGAAACTTCACCCTCCCTTCCTTTTTTGCTTTCTTCTTTACCACAGTCCCTGGCATCTCACTTTCTTGGAGAAAATGTCTCTCGTCTGGACATAAACAGTTGCCAGGAAACTGTGCGCCAGGAGGGGAAAACGAGAGGGAGAAAACGAGCGGGAGGAAGGGAGACAACGAGAAACCTTTTAATATAACAGGCAGGCATTGTCCCTTTAGCGCCCACGGGAGCCCAAGGGTGACTCCTTGGACCCAGAAGCCACCCCCAGGCCGTGTTCCTGACAGACCCCTCGGTGTGATCACTGGGAGCGAGAAATAATAAAGGCTCCTTTTAGGATTATCTAAAAAACCGGTTTTAAACCAGCCTCGCAGTCGTGTTTCAAGCTCGGCCACCCGCTTTCCCACGCGTGTGCATGTGGACACACGAAAGGCCGTACATGTGTGTCCACACACGTCTTTGCACATGCGTGACACGGCTTCACACGCTCATCGGCACAGGTTGGGGGCTCTATGGATCAACACGCATGTTGCGATGCTCGTGGCTCACATGCGACTGCACATACGTGTGCGGGGGTGACCTATGCATCATGCCCAGCGTCTCTGGGCCCTACGCGGAACACAGAATCCGCACTCGGTGCGGAGCCGGGCACCGTGGAGGAAAGGCGCTTCCAGGAGTGGGACCGGAGGCTGCGGTCCCGGGGTGACGGGAAGACAACCTGAGCAAGGTCCCCCCCCGCAGGGACACCGGCTGCGGGAGCCCCCCGGGAGCCGCCGGCCGCCGCCACCGCCGACAGTAGATGGCAGCAGACGGCGGGGAATGGGAGAGCCCCGGCGGCAGCACCGGGGGACGGCGCGGCGGGGGGGGGGGGGCTCCCCTCTACCACTGTATTTTATTTTCTTTTATAAATAAGCAACGGAGGATGCCAAGAGGGGACCAGACCTGGAGAAGCGCGGACACCCCCTATCCCTCCACCTCGGGGGTGGGGCACAGGCATTTCTCATTCATCCCGTGTTGAAATGGTTAAAAAAGACCTGCCCGCAGTGAGATGCGGGATTTCCACAAGTGGTTGACCACGCAGGATGGGGAAAAATAGGCATAAAAGCGTCTTGGAGCAAGCTTCCTAAATTCAATGAATTTTTAATATATTCTTTTCTTACGAATAGCGAAAGAAAAAAAAAAACCAAACAACGAACGTGAGGAACCTTAGGGAAAGGGACAACAGGCACTTTAACCGGTATTCAGTTTTTCCCCCGTGATTTATGAAAAATGTAACAGGTTCGGGAAGAAATAGCTTTTAAAAATGACTTTCTGTTTATTATTTCCGCGGCTTGCGATCATTTACTCTTGTCCACACAATATTCAGGCACAGACAGTTTCAGGCGAGATAAATCGTCACGTCATAAAATGGTTTATGCTTAAGTAATGAATCTCTCCTTACTCAATCTCGCTTCACTAACACAGGCTCTTACATTATCTTATTTAAAAATCACCTCGTAACAGTAGCAATTAGCACAATATTTCAATCCCCCATGAAATCTTGGAAAAACAAAAAGATTAAACCCCCCACATTTAAAATCACAGGTATCTCCAGACAAACCTTTTCCTAAACCCGAAGATAAGCGTTAAGATATCACAGAGTGGGGGGAGATTTGCACATTACCGGGTATGGAAAAGCACCGCCACGCCGTGGGGCTCAGACCCGAGCCAGTATTCCGGCCGGGAAAGCCGTAAAACCCTATTAACACCGCGGAACGTAATTAAATACATGGAGGTTTATTGCATCGCAACGTCAGCTTCATTTGGGAGTTTCGCAAGGAGGGGGTGGTGGGAATACAATGAGAGCGCTGCTCTCGGGGTTGGCTTCATTCTTATTATCTTTTTTTTTTTTTTCTCTATTTTCTCCCCTTTTCTCCTTTTTTTTTTTTTTTTTGTTCTTTTTTTTTTTTTCTTTTTAAACTCATTTCCAGACCCATATTTCCGAGGCCGCCGCGAGCTGCCCTCTCCGAAGAAACCACCCACATAATAATGACCCTGGAGAGCAACGCAAAACCCAACTGGCTTCCACACAAACTTCGCCAAATGACTGGGCTCGCCTGAGGAGCAGGCGAACTGGCAAGAGCTTCTGCGAGGGGAGAAAAAATAAACCACCACAACGACCCACAAAGGGTTTGGTATTTTTTAAAAGCAGTACCTAAAAGCCCCCATCACCAGGCTCCTGCAAAATCCTTCACTCCAAGTCTACTATCTCCAGGTGACCTTAAAGGCTTTATTTTTCCTTCTTATTCCGTTGTTTTATTTTTCCTTTTCTTCCTTATTTCCTTTCTTATTTTAATCCTGTTTCCTTCTCAATCTCTCTTTTCTCCACCTTATTTCTTACTATTTTCTTCCTCTATTTCTTCCCTCCGTTCTTTCAATGTCTCTACCTTTTCCCCATCCTTTTTTCTCTCTCCCTTTCTCTCACCTTTACGCTACACTTTTCAAGGAAAATTGTCACTTGAACAGATTTCCACCATCTCTGATTTCTTAAAGTGCCTCCCTTCTTCATCACCCCACCCTTTTCTTTCTCTCCAACCCCTGGATAGAGGATATGTGGAATGGAATAGAAAAGGCAGCTTGACAAATGCATTTTCTCAAAGAAAATATTAAAAGAAGAGAAACGTATTATTCCCTTACCTTTTGACGTCCATTTCTGTGGCATAAGTAAAATAGGGAGGGAGAGGGAGACAGCGTTTGCTTATCTGTTAGCTGACAAATATTGTCCCAACCTGAGAGCCGTCGATCGCCTCTCTGACTTGTGAGAGCTTCTTGCATTTCTGTCATTTGCATAGAAAATGGAGCAACTTCCCTCTTTGAAAAATGATAGCCTCCACTCGGTCCAGAACCTCCTCTGTCCCTCCATGACTACCGAGATTCCAGATCAGCAGCAAATTAAGAGAGGAATTAAAAAAAAAATAATAATAAAAAAAAAGCAAAATAAAATGAATAATCAAAAATCCTACAACTCTTTTCCTACGTGTGTGCGGAGATGGGTGCCTGGGGGTGCGTGCGGGTGTGTGCAGGGCTGTCCCCCCCCTCCCCGCTCCCCTCTTTTAGCCCTATCGAACTTATACACAAAAGTAAAAAAATATAAAGAGGCGAGAGCCCTATAGAGGACACTGATCCGACCCAAGGTGCAGCGGACAGAAGAATGGTGCAATATAACCACATGGGAAATAATAAAAAGTTCATGTTCACGGTTAGCAGTCCACATGACCGGCTCTGGCCAATCCCAGAACCCAGCCACTCATAAAGTTCTATCACAAAGTTGTAAATTTTCATAAAACAACAAGGAATTTATTGCATTTCTTCATGACCGGTTTAACAGCAGCCTTTTTCTTAGCCGCCATCTTTTTTCTTTTAAACAAAAATAAAAGAATATAAAAGGGGGTTCAGGGATTTCCACGCCACCACCACCACCACCACCCCCCCTTCGTTTGCATGGGGGGGTGTGGAGGGCAATAATCGAAATACTCTTCACACGTTAGGGTAGGAACAATGAGAGCCCCCCCAGAATAAAGAGCTTGGGGCTGGCGTTGGTTTTTACATGGGGAAAGGCGCAGTAAAACAGTGGGGTTCGCTGGGATTTGGATGGCTTTTTTTTTGCTTTCTTCCTTTTCTCTTGATGCAGTTGAGATCGTTCCTGCTGAAAGGGGGAATTATCAGAATTTCTTTTGGGGAGGGAGGCAAATAAAGGCAATGAAAGCCTTTAGGGGGTGCTCATGCCTTGGGCTGGGGGGGTCGGACAGATACCCCCAAAGAGCCCCCGAGACCCCTCCCGAGGCCCCCCGCAGCCCCTGTTATAGCAGGGTACGTGTGTGTGCTCCGGTAAGGTGAGTCACCCCGCGGAAACCCACTGCCCTGGCTTTAGCACATGGAACTGTGACTAGCTTTGCCTTATTTTCATGGAATTCTCCCCAATTCCTACTCGCTCCCCCCTCCCCCCCGCAGAGGTCGGTGTCGGGGGGGGGCACTGCAGTCCGGGAACGGGGGGGGGGGGGAGAATATCTGGAACTGCTTCTCCTTCTTTTCCCTTTTCTTCCCATTTTTTTTCCCCCTTCCCCATCCCCGCTCTGCACAGAGCGCTCCCGAAGAGGGATTGCACCAAGGGGTTTTACTAATGAAAAAGGGGAAATTCCCTCTATTTTCCCTTCCCTTTCAGCTTTCAAACCCCGTAATAGCTGTTCCCCTTAATGACGGGCTTCCCATAATTAGTACATCCCGCATAGACTGAGAGTCTCTGCTACAGACGTGGGCGCGCAGATGCTTGACGTGGCTCCTTATTTTGGGTAAAACCTGCTGAAGGATGTGCTGCGCGCCTTCACTTCGGGCATAGAGCATCGGTGGTTGTGGGTGGTGGAAGATGGGCGGGGGGGGGACATGAAGAAGGTGCAAAACGGCCCCGCTGGCTACTTCCACCATGGGCTGCGATAGGTTTTTTCCCCTTGTGCATCTTGCGCAATGCATTTATGAGTAAATTACGCTGAGCCTCCGCGGGAGGAATCTACAGCTTTACTAGCAATGTAAATAAAGAGGCGGGAGGGGGAAAGGGAGGCGGAGGATGCGCCCCCGCGCAAGTGCTTAGGTTTACTCTCCTTTTGTTTTTCATTGTTGATTTTTTCCTGCCTTTAATTGCTTTAATTTCTTTTATGCGCGCTTTGATGCTAAACACTATTTGGGGCTAATGAAAGAGTTCCAGTCCGCAGGAAAGTAATTGAAGGGTGGAGGGAGACTCGAGACAAAATAAAATCCTAAAGGCACGGCGAAAAAGATCGAGTTTCTGCAAATTAGTTACAAGAAGAGAAAATTAAAACCAGGAGCGGAAAGACCATTTGGGCTTATTCTGACTTCTTTACGTTCCTCTTTTATGCTTTACCTTCTGCAGTCATAGCGCCAGCGCAGTAACAGGGGCAAAAGGGATACCAGCCCACCTTTAGAGCCCCGAATGTCAATTTTATATTACTATATTCGCCAAATCTATTGGAAAGGTACTACAATTTTTCAAGGAGTGACTGTCCTAAAATAAGAAAGAAGTTTAGGATGATAGACCTGGGCACGTATTAACCTAAAAGGTTCTTTTAGTACATTTATTTGAGATAGGAAAAAGCAATTCCAAAAGCCTGTATGTTATTTAAAATAAGAAACCAAGTAGGAACCCAACGCGGTTGTGGATTGTTGGAGATTTCATTTTTATTTCGAATAATAATAATCACAGACAAAGGGGTAAAAAAAAAAAAGCAACGCGTCGCCATTAAATAATTTGCTACTTTGATATACAACATTTTATGTAGCACAATATTAATTCATCTTCTTTTGTGTTTTTTCTGTTTTCGTAGAGACTTGAACAACGAAGAAATCCAGGTAGAAATATATACAGAGGAAAGAGCATAGCGAGGAGAAAAGAACCGCGGAGGTTGAAGGGAGAAGGAGTAACCATCATTCCTATTATGTACAGGATCCTATACGCTAAGTAGAATTTGCATTCAGACTTTTCAGATCACATTTTCTAAATTAAAGGTGCTAAACACGACCACGTTACTTCATACCGAAAATACACAGAGAAGTACAAACGGAGCTTTTACCAATTACTTGGACTATAGGAAGACTCACATAGAAAAGTGTGTCTATTCTGACTCTAAAGCCACAGGAATAGGTAGATCGTCATTCTATTGTACAAAAAAAAAAAAAGACTTTAATATAGGTAGTATTTTTTTCAGTGTCATGAAACACAACGTATCATTCCTGGGGTTTTTAATTATTTACGCACTTATCATTTATCTATTTTAATATATAGTCTTTTTTCCTGTGTGTTTTTGCCCTCTTTCCTTCTCGCGTGGATTTCCACGTCTCCTGCCTCCGTCTCTTGCCCCTTTCACTCTTCCTCGTCGTCCTCCGCGTCTGGTTTCTCCTGACTGTTGGAGCCGGAGCAGGCAGTTTTATTTTCCTTTTTCCACTTCATGCGCCTGTTCTGGAACCAGATTTTGATCTGTCTCTCGGTGAGACACAGGGCATGGGCGATCTCTATGCGTCTCCTCCTCGTCAGGTACCGGTTGTAGTGGAATTCCTTCTCCAGCTCCAGGGTCTGATACCTGGTGTAGGTCTGGCGGCCGCGTTTTCTGTCAGTGCCTGAGAAATAAATGCAGATTCGGATCAGGTGGGGAGGCTGGGGGAGATGTTTTGTGGGGTTGGGGTCTAGTTTGCTCTCTCACTGCTGCCTTTGTGTCCCATGGAAGGACAGAACCCTCGGAGGAACTGTGTAACCTGGGACATCCTTTCTTTTAATTTACAAGACCGATTCCTTCTGCTCGAGGCTTTCCCCTCCATGTTCTCAGGCCCCAAACCACCCCAGCTTTAATTTCCCTTCATCTCGGAAAAGCGAGCCGTGTTTTGTTTTGGCGTGTCTCCGAGTGAACAACAAACTTCAGAAAGTTTCCTGCCCTGGGAGAGCGGCTCAAACCCTCAGCTCCTGCTTTAATTTTCATTTACACACCACAGATTTTGGCTGGTTGGGGAATAAATATGGAACCACAGCCGAGCAGAGCCACAGAAGCATCTGCTACCTACACAAATCCAACTATTTGTCCTCTCTTAAAGCTGTCATCAGGGTGCCTGCTTGGAAGGTGTGTGATGATCTTAATTATTTCAGGGGATGTTTCGGGCCAGGCAGTGTCTTCTGGGGCTGTCAGAGGAGCTGCTACCCGTCTTGTGGAGGGGGGTACGTGGATGAGAAGCACCTCAACACTCCCCCCACGCTTCCCCTCACCCCCAGCTGACTGCAGCACGGCTTGGAAAGGGCCCAGCTCCTAATTCTCCCTTCCACCAAACATTTCCTGCAGCCTGATTGGAAATAATTCTACAATATGGTGTTTGTGATCCCGACTCTGTTATATGCAAATGCTACATATCTCTCTAGTATAACATATTCCTTCCCCGAGCAGAGGGGATGGCGAACATCAGCTCCCTGCCTCTCCTCCACACACTCCACTGGACTCCTCTTCTTCTTCCCTTCTTTTTTTTTGTCCTTTTTTTCCCACCCCTCTTTCTTTTTACAAGAAGAAAAGATCCAGTCATTAAAAGAAGAGGGGAAAAAGGGCAAAATAGCCAGGCTAGCTGTAAAGTAGAACTGTGCAGGTCGTGGAATGTGGGTTGTAAAATCCGCCGAGGGGAGAGCCATAAACTGCTGCTGAATAGGGATGACAACTCTATCTCTGCTCGCTGATGAAATTCCACAAGCGCGATCGCACAGTGGGCATGAAGCAGAAGCACGGGGGGGGGGGGGGGGGGGGGGGGGGGAGGGACGACCTCGCTTTTACGACCGAGGTCGAGTTTCTCTGATTTTAGGCTCAAAAGATCCCAGAGTATCCCAGGTTTTTTGAGTGCAGGACCCTACATTTACCCTGTTTCCTCTCCAATGTTGACCCTTGCACTGTCAAAGACTAAATGGGGGCGAAGAAGGGGGGGGGTTCTTAAATCTAAAGCCAGGTAAAAGCAAAGATGAAGTGTTTATGACCAGAAATATTTGGTCTTTGATAAATCCACTGCAAAAGTGCATGAATTATGGAGCAGGTACTGACCACCAAATAAGTGTGAGGGTAACTCCTGCCTTTATAAGCTTCTGTACATTGGCTGCTTCGGTGTTTTCTTTTCCCTGGGCTTCGCAGGGAGCCTGGCCCGCAACCCCTCACCCCATGGTCACTAACAAGACCCGTTCCGAACGGGTCTGGCAGGGCAGAGGCCAGGCCGGGGCTCCTGGAGCTTAGACTCTCGCCTTCCCATCCGCTCCCAGCTGGGACAGCAGCGCCTTCCACATCCCCCCGCTTGGGATTGCACTCGTATAAACATCATCACGCGTGCACAAGGACAGAGGCCGGGAAGGGGCTACCCAGGGAGACCAAAGGGGAGACCGAGGAGGGAAACGGGGGGAGCCGGTGCCGCTCCCGCGCGAGGGAAATGGATATTTATTAAACATTAATTAACATTAATACCCTGGGACGGAGCTCGCTGGGGACCGAGGCAGCGGCTCCGAGACAGAGTGTGTGCGTGGGGCATCGTATCCCTGAGTGGGGCCTCCCCCTCTCCTCTCTCGTGGAGCGCTGCGGGGCCTTCCGCGGGGCTGCAGTGCTCTGCTCGCCGGTAGGACCACGCCGAGCACCCCGCAGTCTCCAAGGAACCTTTGCCCTGCACTGCTCCGCGGTGAGGTTTCTTCAGGGTGTGACACAGCTAAACATGCTCTCTCTACTCCATCCATCCATCCATCCATCCATCCATCCATCCATCCATCCATCCATCCCTCCCTCTCTCCCTCCCTCCCTCCCTCCCTCCGGATTCTGACCGGAGTGTCACGGTTTTGAGAGAGGGGCCTTTTAGTCGCACCGGGAATGGTGGGTTACTGTTCCCCATGGAAACACACTACGGTTAATTGCGGTGCCCGGGGTATTGTGGCTGGGGAGGTGAGGGGAGGGACTGGCAAATGAAGGTTTTGCAGTCTAACAGAAAACAAAACAAGCTTGCAAGCGCCTCCCATAAATAGTTTCTTTCAGGATCTATATCTACATGGGGGTAGCACAATCTCTATCCTGTAAATAGAGAAGAAGGGGCTGGCCATTATTTCTGCAGCTCTGTCTGTCCCCTCTAAGACAAACTGCCTCTTGCAAGGCACATACGCAGCCCCAGCAACACCAATAAATATTTAAAGCTAAAAGGATGGCTTTATGGCGGGGGGGGGTTGGGGGGTGGTCGCTCTCTCCCTCTCTCTTTTGAAGATGCATTTTCAGTGAAACGTCATGAAAGGAGTTGGGGACAATTCCCCCCTCCCCTTCCTCCGCAGCCCCCCCCCCCCCGCACGCCATCAAATAATTTACACTTCCCCCCTCCCCCCGGGCTCCTTTCTTTAGGGGGGCTGGGGCTTACCTGTGCTCCTCATCCAGGGGTAGATGCGGAAGTTACTGTCGCTTTGCAAATCTGAGTCCCTCTGGTCCGTTTTGCTGCAATTCTGCTTGGAGGCATCTCCCGGGCACATCATGGAGAGGTTTTGCTCGAAAGGGGAACAGTGCATGTTGAAGGAGCCGGGCTCCAGGCCGTAACCGGAGGAATACATGCTGGGGGGTTGGGGGTGCACGGCGCTGCCGCTGGAGTACAGCCCGGGCATGGAGGCGGCGAAGGGAGGCGTGGATCCGGCCCCATACCCCGTTCGCTGGGTGTTGGAGGCGAAAGCGCAAGAAGTTTGCTCAGGAAAGACTCCGGATGGGAAAACCGAACTTGCGGCTTGATATTTAGAAAATAAAGCATTCGCATAATACAATGAACTCATAATTTGGCCGGGTGATTTGTAGGTCGGGACGTTTTAGTGTCGGTTTTACGAGGTACCGTGATATATTACGGAATTAGAGTCCAGATTTACACCAAAAGGAGCCTTTTTCCTCCCGGCCCGGTGACGCGCGGGCACGTGGCTCCGGCGGCGCCAATCGCCGCCCGCGCCCTCCTCGGGGGCAAAAAGCTGTAGAGCTGCTGGATTTATAAAATATGATAAATAATTGATGCGATATAAACCCCTCCAAGATCTATGCTGGAAGGGGTGAAATTGTGCTGGAGTCGATAAGCAACCTGTAATCAGTTTTCAGCTCAGATGGAGGGAGAAAGAGAAAAGGGGGGGGGGGGGGCTAAAAGCGCGTTGCTGATAAACCAGCGTCTCCCTCTCGGTCTCTCTCTGCTGGAGGAAAAGGAAGGGAGCTCTATTTATCCCTTTATTGATCCCGTCTAAAATTCCCTCCTTCGCACCATTTCCCCAGCTCCGAGGTACTTTTTCACAAGACTCTACATAATTCCCACCCCCCATTGACCCTCTTCTCCCCTCTTGCCCCCCCCCCCCCAAAAAAAAAAGACAAATGTCTCATTGATACCTAATAGTTTAATAGTTTCAGGGCTCTTTTTTTCCGAATGCCATTCAGCTCTATCTGTAATTTATTCCAGTGCCACAGGCTTTGAGCTTCGTATCGAGCTGGCATTTGCTTTTCTTGTTGCGAAAAAGGAGTGTATACAGATCCCTTGTTCGGCGTGTCAGCGGTTCTGCGGGGCTCAATTGCAGTTAGAAGTCAAACCTCACCAGCTGGCTGCTTTGCTTTCTGCTGGAGAAGCAGAGAGAGCTTCCAAAATGTGGGCTTTTTTCCTCTTTTCTTAGGGAGGGTTAGGCAGAAGGCAAAGCTTATGCAGGCAGGAGCAGCCACCAGACAATGGGGGCTGTGGACCTAGGGCTGATGCTGTTTCTCCTTTCCCAAGGTTATGTTTCAAGGCGGGGGGGGGGGGGGGGGGGGAAGGAGGCTGTGCATCCCCGCACTCCTCTGCTCCGTGGCAGGGCAGCTTCAGGAGCAGAAAACAGCTCAACTGCGCGACTGACACGTCTGGTTTTTTATTGCAAGGAGCTGAGTGGGAGGAAGGGAAAGGAGGACCCGGAGCTGGGCTTCGTCTGGCAGGGCCTGGGGAGGGGGGAGATGGGGAAAGGAGGAAAGAGAAGGGAGGGGGAAAAGCAGCAAAACAGCAGACGTTACCTTCAGGAAGGATTTCCACACAGCCTCCCAACCTGTCACCACCCAGGAGCTCTGCTGGGAAGCACAACAAGAGCAGGAGCCGCCGCCGCTGCGCGCCCCTCCCCGCGGCGCCCGGCCGCAGCCCGGCCGCAGCCCGGCCCTGCGCAGCCCCGGCCAGGGCAAAGCAGCCTTTGATGGCCAGGCTGCAGCTCCCACACAATTGACTTTTATTTCCTTTCTATCAAAGTGGTCCTGGAGGAAATGGAGCAGGGTAAAAGAATGATGTCACGGGATTCTCGCTTGTAAACTTTATTGTAACTTTCTTCCGCCGCTTCCAGGTTTAGACAATAGAACAAAGTGATGAAAGAACAACAAAATATATCATTAGTTCCCCCAATAAAGTAATTCACGTATACAGTATACATTCTTTTTCACAGTTAACCTAAAGATCACTTTACAACTTGCTTCACTGTGCGCATGCTAACTAAAGGAGAGAAAAAACGCCTTTTTTTCTTGTATTTTTTCTTTTTTTTTTTCTTTTTTTTTTTTTGAAGAGACATTTATAAAGTTTAAAAAAAAAAAAAAAAAAGAAAAAGAAAATCCCGAACCAAGGCAAAGATCAGAAGTTGGGAAAGCAAAGAGAGAAGGAGAGATAACTATAGCATAAATAGGCAGTTTCATGTTGTTGGGATGTTTGTCTCAATAGCTACCTCCAGTACATACAGATAAACCACAACAAAAAAGGTGAAAATTGAACAAAAATCAAAGGAAAAAAGTGCACAAATGTAATTTCACGTAACTCCTATAGCATTGAAAGCTAGGTTAATCAACCCACCCCCCCGGACAGAAGAGAGAGACAGAGAGAAAGACAGAGAGAGAAAGAAGATTTCACAGTCATGTTTTACATAAGCTATTGCGTTACACTACCACTAGTTAATAACTGGCAAAAGGCAGGAGAGACCTCCGGACCACTTTTGCATACTGTTCATTGTATCAAAGGATAATCAGGGAAGTGGTGCTTACAGCTATATTGTTTTACAGCAATAAAAGGTTTCTTTTTTTTTCTTTTTTCTTTTTTTTTTTTTCCTTTCTCTTTTCTATGCATTGTTGGTTTTTTTCCCACCCCTTCCTTACATTAACTGCCATTAACGTGGGGCTCGGAGGCTCTGCCACCCCAGCAGCTCTTGCCTTTCAGTCCTTAAAAATCCTTTTATTTCTTGTCCGCCTTCTGTGCTTCCCCTTCCTCGTCCACCTCCTGGGCTCTTTCCATTTTCTGTTTTTCCAGTTCTTCCTGCTCGCATTTGCTGCTGGGAAACTTGTCTTTGTTGTTTTCCTTTTTCCATTTCATCCTCCTGTTCTGGAACCAGATTTTGACCTGCCTTTCTGTCAATCCCAGGGCATGCGAGACCTCGATCCTCCGTTTGCGGGTCAGGTAGGGATTAAATAGAAATTCCTTCTCCAGTTCCAGGGTCTGGTAGCGGCTGTAGGTTTGCCTCCCCCTCCTCCGTCCAGCGGCTGCTGGGGAATTGCAAAGGTTGGGTGGAAGAGGGGAAGAAGAGAAGGAGGTTGAAAGATACATAAACCAGGCTCGGGAATAGGCACACACAGGCTCACACCCGCTCGCACACGTTCACACACACTCACACACGCAGGCACGGGAGGGGGAGGAAGAAAGGACTGGCAGGAGCAAAGGCAGGAAGCGGAGAGGGAAAGGCTCCCGTAGAATATTATACAAGGGAAGATGGTTCTAAAGGGGAAGGGGTGATGGTGGCAGGGAAGGGGGGGGTCACCCACCAGCCCACTCCGGGCAGCTTAGCTGAAGCCTGCACTTGCACACTTATTATTACCCCGACCACCACCACCAGCACAACAACAACAGCAGGCTCCGGCTCTTTGGGATGCCGCAAAGAGAGAAAAAAGAGAGCTGCAGCCCGGGGGGAACCAGCAGCACCGCCGAAATCCCAAACCAAACGCAAAACAAAAATGAAGGGACTTTTTAAGGCTATAAAAGTGCCATAAACTTTAAGGACGCTTCCTTCCACAGAAAGCCAGGCTCGCTCAGCCCCCAGAAGAAAAGGTCTCCTTCAGGGTAATTAAACTATAAAGCAATTTACAAGTGCAAAAGTTTACCCCCATAAAGCAGTAAAATACAGTCACTGGGGAAGAAAAAGGGAGCGAGAGAAAGCGAGCAAACGAGAGGGGCAGCGAGAAAGCGCGGGGGGCAGCTCTCTGGGCTCGGGAAATGCCTCCTCGGTTCCTTCCCACCTCGCCTCACCTTGCGGGCGCATCCAGGGGAAGAGCTGGGTCGGAGAAGGGCTCTGCTCCGAGCTCTCCGCCTCCTCTCCGAGGCCGCTGGCAGCGAGCTTGCAGTCCGTGTACTGCACCAAGTCCGAGTCCTGGGCGCTGAAGAGGCTCTGCCTTTGCAAGGGGTCGTAGCCATAGAAGTTGCCGGGGTCCCCATGGCACGCCACGGCGCAGGGATTCTGTTGGTAAGGGGAGCTGGAGAGTGAGGATGCTCCGTGGTAGAACTCCTGGATTTGGGTCGGGTGCTGGAAGGTGCCCCCCGTGCTAGGTCCGTACACCACCGTGGGTCTGCCCCCCAGATCCTGAGCGAACCCGCAGTCATAGTAGTTGGGACGCAAGGAGTCCCCGGTTTTGTATTTGGAGAAGAGTGAGTTGACAAAATAAGAGCTCATTTTAATTGAAATAAGAATATTTGTTTGGAGGAGGAAGAAAATTTCACCAAAAAAAAAAAAAAAAGGGAAAAAAAAAAAAAAAAAAAAAAAAGAAGCCAACCAAACCCAGAGCTCGGGAATCTATTAGGAAAAAAAGAACGCGCTAAGATGCAAAGCAACGACAGTTTGTGATTTCCAGGAATATAAAAGGAGGATATAATCAAAACTCTAAGCCTGCATGATATTGAATTCCTTCCTCCCCCCCCACCCCTAAAAAAAAAAAAAGTCGCCACTTAAAGAGTTCTCGCTTTACATTTCCAAGAAGAGATGCCAGTTCATAAACAGTTTTCAGTGATTTACTTCAGCGCAAATGAGTTGTTTCATATTTTGCAGTGTCTTTTCATGATCATTTGCATCTATTACCAAAACCTCATCCTATTGGCTTCTCCTTACTCCACACGGACTCTGCACCGCATGATTGTGAAAGGAAGAGTGTGAGAGAATAAAGAAGGAAAAGCGAGCGAGGGGGAGCGAGAGGGAGAGGGAGCGAGCGAGGGAGCGGAGGGGAAGGGGAAGGAGGTGGGGTGAATATACGGATTAAATATGTTTAACTACCTCCATTAATGAGATATCGCTCGCCTCACAACAAATCACATACCTAGGCCACCCAAAAGATTGATTTTTGGGGAGTGTTGGAAAATTAAAGAGTAGCGCTCGCAGTCGTTAATTTAGAAATTTTAACGAGGCAGTTTTAGCCTTTTTAAATGTCAGGGTCGCTTTGGAAAACTGTAAAAGAACACGATTTAATTGCTACCAGTTTTAAAAGGTCCTATAAATGTAATTGGTATTTTAATACAAGTTATCAAATCATACAGCTTCTTACCCTAAACATATTTTAAAACAAACGAGGTAGTCATATTTAACATTTTAATGATCAATTTTCTTATTATTGATAAAGGTTTAACTATCACATGAAGGGAATTGCATTTGTAATAGCCCCAAAAAAGGCTGTAAACTGTTTAACAAACTATAAAACGCCATAAAGCCGGGGATGTTGTTGTTGTTTATACCGCACTACATAAAAGCCGTTAGGATTTTACGAGTTCGTTCCTCCACTGCTATAAACCAGAGGTTTCGATTGGACCCGTCCGCGTTGCAGCGAGATGTTGAGGTGTCAATATTGAATTCAAATGATCAGAGTTTTCCATGTATAATGTTGACTTTCCGCCTTTCTTCCTCCCCCCCTTTCCTCCAGGACTTGGCCAAGATGCGGTTGGGGCAGATTGGGACTGGAAGTGTTGTGTCGCTTATCGCACCCTGACCAGAACCTTTCTGGTCAGTAGCTGATGGCTGTTCCCTACCTCAACCCCTCCCCAAGAACTCCAGTTTTATTTATTTAATATTTTGGTTCATGCTACCCCCAATGAAAATTGGGAGGAGGGGATTGAGGGGGGGAGTAGGGGTGAGAGGCTTTCTATTTTATTGGCATTTGGTAACAACGGAGTAAACTTACCCCTAAGATGCCAACGCTGCAATTTTCCACCATCTAAACACACAGGGGGTAGATTTTGAAATTCATTTATCGCAGTCAGCAAATATTACTGAGACGTATTTCAGCTAATAACGACACAACCCCCCCAGCCCAGCGCTGCCCCAGCCCCTCACTATCCCAGCTCTATTTTCCAATCGTTCAACCTTCAATAAGACTTAAAGGCACTCTTTTAAGCCTCTATTATTTATTTTTTTGCCCTGGGTAGATTTCTCCTCCTTCCCATTTCATCCTTCTGTGCGGTTTTGACAGGGGAAAGGTGAATTAAAAGCGGTTTCCCTTGTGCCTGCCTTCAACCGAGGGGCTATTTTCAACCTCCAAAACATGGAAAAGAGGAAAAAGTGGCGATGTTTCGCTTGGTCTGTCTTGCCAGGGCTTTGGGTGCGAGAATTAAAAATATTGGATTAAAATTGGCAGTGGGAATAGGCAAGGAATTAAGCAAGAGAGAAAGAAAGAGAGTGGGGAAAAGAAAGAAAACAAAGATAGTAAAGGAGTAAAACTTTAAAACCATCCTCAGAGAAATAATTTAAGTAAATACTTTTCCTTTATTTTGTGTTGGGATAATTTCAGTCGAGTCTAAGAGCCTTTTCAAGTAATTATTGTTGTTGGAGTGCTTGCAGTGGTATAATTAAGGCTTTCCCCCTTCTAAAAGACAAGTTGACGTTTTCTTTTTCCCAACACTTTTATTGTCGATTGAGCAGCTTTTGGTTTCATCTTTGAACATAAACCCCCGAAATTGTGCGCACAAGTAAATAGAGCTTCGCAGCCTGGCGTGGAGATGCTCGAGTTTTCAAGAAAGGCAAATAGATACACAAGGAAGAATCGGCTAAAGTATTTTTAGAAGAGGAGCTCTCTCCTATGTGTTTTTACTGTCATACCCCCTTCCACTGAAGTTCGAAAAGTAAAAAATAACAGGAATTCCCTTCTGTGTGTGGACCCCACGAAGGAGGGAGCGAAGTTGCTCTTGGAAGTTAACATTTTTATCAAGCGCAGTAGAATTTTATGGTCATGATGTAATGGTAACTCACCAAGGCACCAGAAATCAATGGCTGATCTTAAATCATTCCTATACTGTACTCAGATTCCTGATGAAAGGAAAATGTTTCTATTATAAGAAAAAAACAAGCTGGGATGTGTGTGTGTGTGCGTGCCTGTGAAGAGAAGATAATTTATAAATACTCAGTGGAGGAAAGATTTATTAGGAATTCATAAGGAAAAAAAAAAAACCAAAAAGGGTAAAAAATATAAAAGAACCCCAAACCCTTTCCTAAATAAACCCGAAGTTTTCCTGCTCTGCCTTTTCCCCAATGCACAAGGACAGGATTTGTCTTTATTTTCCCCATTTATGCCTGTTTACATTTCTATTTCATTTTATAGCGTTTAAACAGGGCCTGGAGATGCTTAAGCTCTTAAAACAACACATCGCATCCTGCTCTGTTGTGTGTGCCGGGTTAATTTGTTACATTCTCCTCCAGAATGCTGCTCATCGAGGAACGGGCGTATTTTCTGGGGTGGCTTCGGAAAAAGCATCGATTCAGAAAATACCTGTTTCATAGCAATTTGAAAGAGAATTTGAAACCTTTGCCACCGGTCCTTTCTATGTTATTTGGAGCTGAATTCGCAGCTGAAGGACTGGAAGGTCTGGATAATTTTTGTCTTGTAATTTTGAAGAAACAAAGGCCAAAATAAAAGTGAACTGATAGAGTTAAAAGTTTACATCTTGGCTGCTGTATCAGTGGGGTATTTATACGTGTCAAAAAAGGCGGTGAGTTAATGGCATTTTGGACTAATCTACTGGGCTTTAGCATTTAAAAATACTTGCAAAGAGCGTTACCAAAAGATGGAGCAACTATACCCAAAATGACCGGTTCAGCTTCCAACAAAAGCATATATTGGGGCTTTTTCTAGGTGATGACTATGGGCATTAAAGGTATAAAAGAGGGAGAAAGCGCAGATCATTCCAGGGGCTTAGGTAAAGAGCCAGGGGACAATGTCCTGATTCTGCTTGTGCCTTTCTTCCCGAAACCTTCGAACCTCTTAAGCCATCCTGCAAACGTAAATCTTCGCTTTGGAGATAATGAAGCGTCCTCCTGCCTTCACCTGCGCCAGCAGAAGACAAAACCCGAGGAGCTATTTTTTTCTCCCCTTTAACACGAACATTTAAAATTGATGCGTGTCCCACCTCTCACTGTATCTCAGCCTCCAGATTAACTCTCTTTTAAAAATATTTATTTATTTATTTCAGCCTCACATAATTTACACTCGCAGGGGAAAAAAAATAGATGTAACCTATGAAATCGGCAAAATAGCGATAATTAACCGTATATTTTATGCCTCGGGATTATTCATGCTCGCCGGCAAACAGCCGTTAATGAGATCAAGGTGTTACGCGGGGCAACGCGGCCGAGCGCGGGAGACGCGCGTCTAGCGTGGAGCAAGGGCGCCACCTCGCGGCGCCGCGCGGCGCTGCAGCCTGAACAGGAGGGGCACAGAGATTTCCTTAGGGTAGGAAGGCGGATAAAGTGGGGTCCCACTCGGACCTGAAGAAATAAAACAAGCCAACAAGCGAGGGGAGGAGAGGGGGGGAAAGAGAGGAAAAAAGGGAAAAGTGGGTCCCTCCCCTTCGTCCCGCAGAGCTGAAGTTTTCCGCGCGGAAAACTCTGCCATCCAGCCGCTCTGCCCCGCAATAAAAGAGGCAAAATGGGTTTGCTTTTGAAAACCGCTATTGTTTCAAATCCCGAGACTAAACAATTGGTCATTCTGTTCTGGAGGGGGAAAGGCCCAAGCTGTAAACCCATAAAGAGCTTCCCAAGCCCAGACGTCTCGCCAGGGTTTGGAGTGTGGGGGTGCCCCTGTGTGTGTGTTGTTGTTGTTGCGTGCATGGCTCAGCATTCTGGCAGCCTGGAATTGCTTTAAAGGAAAAAGAAAAAAAGGGGGGGGGGGAGAGAGAAGAAGAAGGGTTAAAAAAGAACAAAGGGAATGATCCAGAGCGCTGGACTTTCACGGCATCTGCAAGAGAAGAATAAATTAGCAAAAGTCCCTCCCCACATTTTCTCTCCCTCTCTTCTCCCTCCTCCTTATTTTTTAACTACCCCCTCCCTTAGGGAAAAAAAAACCCAGAAAATAAAGGGGGTAAAAATAAAGAGGAAAACTTTGCATGTGACTGAAGCAGAAACAAGAGCATTTACACGTTGGGTTTCCCCACATTCCCAAGTCGTTGTAGTAATTTAGGAGTTCCTGAAAGTTTTCTTGCACTGTTTCCTTTACAGCCGTTTAGTTCCTTAACCTTCAGAAATTTATACCCTATAAAGTTTTATAGCGGTCATATTCTTTTATTGCAGCACACTGCACTGAATTTTCCCTTTTTTTTCTTTTTATGACAAGTTACTTCCCTTTCTCTCTCTTCCCTCAGTAAGCTCCAAATATCTTCCTTCTTCTTTTGTTTTCTTTTCAGAGCTGCCCCAAAGAAAGGATTTTCTTAAAGAAGTGAAATATTGCCCTTTAGAGCCCCCATTATGTTAAAAATTAGTGGAAGGAGATTCTTGGTTATATTTCTCACTACCTGCTTCCTGCAGGGCTGAGCAGGTCTTAGGGTTTGTTTGGTTTTTAAATATAGAGATAGAAACACTTCCCAAGCGCTTGTGTTTCTTCATGAGCAATAAAACGTCAAACGAATTCAGAGACAGAATTATAGGAACCTCTCATTGAGCCCTTGGAAAAAGGAACCGCGTGTCAAATCCGAGGTGATGCCACGGAGGCAAAGCGGGGTGGGGTTTCCCGCTGTTTGGTTTGGGTTTCTGATTTTCCTTTAGTAAAGTTTTCCTTGGGCTGTGGGGGGAATAAACCAGGGGAAGCCAAATAACGCCAGCGCAGCTCCGCGCCCCTGGTCCACTAAGGCTGATGCAGGGATGCAAAGATTAACACTCAAAGCCAAATAAATGAGCGAACAAACAAGCAACCACCGGTAAATGCACCCCGAGGTTAACGATCTCCAATTTAAAAACCAAAAATCAACTAAAACGTTATTAGAAAGGCAGCGAGTTTGTGTGGGTCCGAGTAAGCACTTGCTGCTCCAGGGAAGAATCCTTTCCATTTGTTTCTGGACATCCTTTTTTAAAACCTAAGCAAAAATTGATTCTTTTAATACACTTTAACGAGCCACTAAAGAAGGCAGGAAAAGAATGAAAATATTTCTGATTTCTTAGATGAAGCAGTAGAACACAATGACATATGGCTGCTGTTGTTCTAAAATCGATTTTTATTCTGGAGCATTAAACATCTCTGGAAAATACATCCGGGCTGATGCTACAGAACAGTTTTTCCAACATTTTTTTTCTCCTTTTAAGTAAGCATATTTCCTAATAAAATGAACTAACGCTTTAAAATCTATTTAAAAAGAACCTTATATTCTTCTTAAAAATAGCCGCTCTTTACCACAACTCTAAGGAAAGTGAAAAACGTTTCTAAGTCTCGGTGGCCGATGGGTTGCAAACCTCAATGAAGTCATGGATCCGCTTCTGAAAAACATAGTAGTGAGGATTTAGGCAAGTCCATGCTCAGTTCGAGACGGGAGGAATATTCCAATTCAGCATGAAGCAGTTGAAATTCATCCATCCTTGAGAAGAAGCAAATCAAACTGAAAGATTTGACTGCTCAGCTTAAACACAGCGGAAACGTCTTTTCCCACCCGTTATCTGTTTGTTTCAATACAGAAATGTTCCTGTTGCCACCACTTTCTTGATTTCCCCTAGCTCAAAACGTCTCCGAAAGAGCTTTTCTTAATTTAATTTCGAGGAGGGAGGTCAGGGGCTTTGGCACGGGGTGAGGGTTGGTTACATTGAACTCCCTCTGGCAACAGAACAGTTAAATTTGGGAGCCCCCAAGGAGCTACTTCAGGATGGAAAGTTTTACAGGAGAAAGTCTAGGCACTAGAAAAAAAACCCAGCAGACTTTCTGAGGAATGGGGTTTAACACTGAAGCTCCGGTTTCTTGTCCAGGGGAAGGTATTTTCTTATCCCTTTCAGAAGGAATTGGAGAGGGGAGATTTTAGCACTCCTCGATTCTTATCTCTGAATCCCGGGGGGGGGGGGAAGGGGGGGAGAGGGGAGCAGGAACACTTTCCAAAACCGCGAATCTGCCTATCGCTTCTCCCCAGAGCAATCCCTGCCCAGCAGATAAAAGTGGTCTCCCAGAACCTGGAGCTGAGGACACAAGAGTCAGACAGTTCTGAGATCAGATTTGCGCTGGTTCGTTCAGATATACAGCAGAAATAAATGTCTTTTCTCTATTTTCCCCCTCCTCACCCTATTACAACAAGCCACCTTACACTCGCCTTGCTCCTAGACAGCCTCTTGGCAGCTAAACATACAAATCTGCACACGAAGAAAACGAGAGAGGTTTATTTCGACATTTTCCATCCACTATCAACTGCAGAACTCTTCGCAGACTTAAAAAAGCCACAGTAGAAACAGAAAACGAGCTTCAACATTCACAGAAACACAACCACAAACACATTTTACAATACCCACCATATAATCCACTGGTACTAACCTCCCCCCCACACCACCCCACCACCCCCTCCCAAAACAAAGTTAAGTCTTACAGAGATAAAGGGAAACCAGCCCCGCCCGGGCGGGTTGGCGAAGCCTCCAGCGGGTCTGTCAGATGAGAAACCAACTCCGGGCGGTGTGACAGGAGCCCGGCGAGGTCTGGATTTGCTACTCAAAACGCTTCTTCGGGATGAGGAAAAGGAAGGGGCGCGGGGGGGCAGCGCGGAGAAACCGCATCCCCCGGTGCCACCAGCGGGACGAGGCTCCTTCCCAGGGAGGCTGCGGGCCCCGGCTCCGGCGTGGCACCGGGCCCCGGGGGAGGCGGGTGGCAATGGGAAAACGTGCCGGGAGCTGGCTTCAGGCATAAAAACCACCATAAAAACCAACCCCACCCAACAACCCCCCCCTCGACATTCAAGTATTAAAAGCATCTCAGCAAACAGGAGCGGGAGGAAAGACACACAGGCCAGGGCTGGCACTTCATCTCTGCAGCAGCTACTGCTTTAGGAAAAGTCAATTCACAATAAATTATAAATATGCTAGCACTAAGAACACAACCGTCCCCTCCCTTACAGCTCTACTAAGGTAGTTTTTTAACTAGAAAATCCCATTCTTCCCCTCCTCTAAAAGTTAGGAATAAGTTGGCAGGGGTTCTTCCGCCCCTTTTTCTCCTAAATAATTTACAACGCGGCTCTGAGAGTGCCCCACACACACTCTCTCGCCTCCCTCCCTGTGTTTTCTCCTCTTCCAAGTGACCCAGTATAAAACTACCAGATGAGGAGGTTTGCCTGTAAAGATCCTACGAAACTTTCAGGTCAAAGTCGCATCTCTGCCATGGCACGATTCTAATAAAATCCCGCATAATAAAACAAGCTTTAGAAACAAAAAGGAAGAGAAAAAAAAAAGGGGGGGGTGGAGGACTAGAAAGAGCCCAGAGCAGTTGGGAGCTGGGCTGTCATTAACCGACTGCCTGGTATAAAGTTGGCGAATTGAAAATGATTTGTTGGGTGCAATTAAACGCAAGTCTTACGAATGTGTCTGTCTTGCAGGAGTTTAATTAAATCGTCTGATTCCTTGGCCACCTCAACGTGTGAGTGTGTGAGGGGGTGTGAGAGTGTGTGCGAGTGCGCCGGGGTGTTGTGAACGTTAGAGAGAATCATCGTCCTTACGTGGATAAAGAGAAACAGCGAGGTTTGGTGGGGGCTCTTTGGGGCCAGTTGTGTTTGCAGTCTTGTTTTCCATGAAGAAAACGCAAGCAGGAAAAGCTGCTGCTCGGACAGGAGCCTGTGTCTATGTTACACTGTAGGGAGAAGAAAAGAAAAAGGCAACAAAAAAAGATAGAGAAAGAAAACAAGAGACCAGAACAAAACCCAGCATGTGTTCCCCTAAAGGAGCTGCAGTTTTGGCTAAGTTGCCTCTTATGTGTCAATACTAAGAAGATAAAACAGAAGAATAAGCAACATCTCGCATGCAAAGGTGGAGATGGGGAAAGGGGAGGGTTTCCCCCCAGCGTCTGGGGGGTTTGGTAGCACTACAGGGGAGGCTGGGAGGTAAAGGGAGGGAAAGGGGGATGCTGCTTTTCTGGGTTTTCATTCTTTGCCCTGCTCCTTGTTCATTTTCTTCATTTTCATCCTTCGGTTCTGAAACCAGATTTTGACTTGTCTCTCACTCAGGTTGAGGAGTCTGGCCACTTCGTGTCTACGGTCCCTCGTCAGGTACATATTGAATAAAAACTCCTTCTCTAGTTCCAGGGTCTGGTATTTGGTGTAAGGGCATCGTTTTTTCCGGGAGGAGCGGGCGTGCAGCCAGCTGGCAGCTGGGTTGGCTGAAAGAAAAGCAGCGAGATCAATACGGTGCAGCCTGAGTGTTTCTCAGAAGGTTTTAATCATGCCATCAAATATTAAGATTATACACACGCATGTGCACGTCCGGGTGAAAATGCCGCCTGCCCTGGGAGCCAGCGGTGGAGCCAGTAGGAAAATCGCACGGGATCGGCAGGGCGAGCAGATGGCGGGGAGCCCGAGCCACCCAAAAAAGCCACCCCACCCCACCCCCATGTTGGGGGCTGGGACACGCGGGACCGCGTGGTCTGTATTCACAGACCTGTGGCCGTGCGCAACCCTGGCTTTGCACAGTCGTGTTGTTCCACACACCCCTGCCTGCGCACACGTATGTTGACCTGCACAAGCATGTTGGCCATGCACGACCCTGCCTGTGCACACGCATGTTGACCTGCACAAGCATGTTGGCCATGCACAACCCTGCCTGGGCGCGCTCATGTTGTGTTGCACACCCCTGCCTATGCAGGCTAACATGCGCATGCACACGCGTGTTTAGGTGCACACGTGTCTCTGGCAGAGCCCCCCGCTTTGCCCCGGTCCCATCTCTACCAGGTAAACACCCACATGCACTTAGAGATTTGCATAACGCCCTTCTCCACGTTACGCATCCTGTATACAAAGAAACCAAGGCCAAAATCACATATACATATATATATAATTCTTTATAGTCCTGTTTTCCCACGTGTCTGCACATTTACTCCTACAGACACATGGCGCAGGACCAGAGGAGGGAGAGAAGGGCTGAAGAAACCTTGCATAAATCCTGCCTATTTCTTTTTCTGTGCTATGTGGCAAGAAACGGTCGCGATACAGTAAACATCCTCCGAGGGCTGGGTAGACTTTGCTGCCGGAGGTCTGGACAGTGTTACCCGGAGACATGGACATTTGCAGGGCTGCAAATACAGCCAAGAATAAATAACAGGCTGCCCGTCATTCTCGCGTGTGGGAGAAGCTACGTGGGAATCTCTTGCAAAAAGAACATGACGGGAATTAGCCTATTTAAGGGGGGAGAAAACAACATTTTAGGAGCTGAAACAATCCCCCTGGCCACTGCGGTGGTGAAGATCGCACCCAAAGGTGAAGTGGGTTTAGGGTAAATAATACAGCGTCTGTTAATCACATGCAAATAGTAGCTGCCCGTTGAGTAACGGAGGGGCGGGAAGGAGGAAAATGAAGGGTTCAAGACAGACCACGTATTTCTATTTTATTTCTTTTTGCCTCCTCTGAAATTATGACTGAAGCCATAAACCTTTACACCAATTAAATGGACCATTATAAATATATACATACACACACGCGCACCCCATCAGAACGTTTCCTCTACGCAAAATGAAATATATTGAATATTTTGGTAAAAAATAATCCGGTTAATCTTCCCCTGTAAGTACTGCCTCTTACAAATTTGCACGGCTATTTCCTTAATGTAATTGACTTGATCTAATATGCAGAATTAAATATTAAAGAGGAAGAAAGCTGTTAATAATTGATACTGTTAATCCTGCTACCCACCCTTTAATGGCAATGGAGGGCTCTGCTTCCTAACAGAGTTTTAGTCGGGTTGGGTTTATTTTTTGGTCATATTTTGGATCGTTAAAACAGAAGCTATTTTAAACGCCGGTTTTGCTTTATTTATTCACTCTACACAAATCCCTGAACAGGGAAGTGAATGGAGGGAGGTCCTGGCACATCTTTTCTTTAAAATCCAGCAAATCATTGAACAGATCCTTGTGCCATCCACGGGGCAGAGGTTCATTATGAAGAAATACTTTCAAAAATGTAAGGAGTCAGGGAAATTGGTGGGAGCCCTTTCTGCAAAACAGCTCCGTCTTCCAGCCCTGGCAGCCTCTCAACATCAGCCCAAATTAAACTATTATTTAAACCAAAATATGCGTCGTAACCACATGCCAGAGAAACCACACAGCATCCTCTTAGAGCGGGTCCCTGCACTTACTTATAGCTTAATAACATTTTCTTGGACAAGATTTTTATATATTCAATTTCAGGGACATTGAGCACAGGACCTGGATATTTAATTCTCTCAAATCATTCACCTCACGGTTGCAGTTTGTTCTGGATCTCTGCCCAGTACAATAGAATAGGACTTTCTTTTTGTGTGTGTGTGTGTGACTGTGTGTCTGTGTGCAAGTTAGAGGATAGGAGAAGGGGAAAAAAAAGTCACCATAACATCCTGCACAAGGAGAGGAGAAAATCACGAGGGGCGAGAATATTCTACATTTTTAATCGTAGGGTTGCAGTGGCAATCTCTGCTGCTATGCCACTTTGAGGGAAGGGGGGGACAGAAGTTAATTCAAGGGGAAAAAGAATGGCTGTGTCAGTTCATCCCGCACAGGCTGCCAGGAGCTGGACCCTCGGCGGGGGCTGCTCTTCTGCCAGCTTGGAAAACTTCGGCTTTCACTGTAAAATATTTACGGCTGGGGGCCAAGACAAGTTTCCCTCCAGCTCCCGCTCGGGCTGCGGCTCCGGTTACCCCCGAAATGAGCCTGGGCACAGCCAGACCGGCACGAGGTGCACAAAAGCCATTTCATTGTTATTATTATCACTATTAGTAATAATAATAGTAATTATTAATAATAGCATTATTAATAGCATTACTGATGGTATTATTCAATGTTTTAAAGGCGAATTGTTGGGGGTTTTCTATATTTCAGGGAGGAGAAAGACAAGGCAGATAGCAGAAAAAGCACATGCTGAAGTTTAACTGTTTCCCCAATCTGGCTACATTACAAATAAAAGCTAATTAAGCTGGAAGCATCATTCCCATCCCCCCCCCCCTTTTTTTTTTCTTAAATAATAAAGAAGCTTGGCTTTGAAGTATTCATACCTTCAACCGTTGCATTTAATAAACAAACAACTAACCCCCCCAAATAACACAGCCAGCCCTAGAAAACAGCCCCCCCCCCCCCTTCCCTCGGCGGGCAGAGGCCGGAGGAGGCAGAGAGCCGGCCCCGCGGCTACCGCACTGCATCGGCCGCGGGAGCGGAGCAGCCCCCTCCGCTATCCGCTCCCTCCCTCTCCCCCCCCCCCCCCCCGAACTTCTCCTCCGTAATTTCGGGTATTTCCCCCACCTTGTTCTTCGTCTCCCCCGACAGCCGCCTTCCGCTCCCGTTCCCGACCTTCCTCCCAGGCATTTCCCGGCTTCCCCCCGTCCCTTCCCTTTCCCTCTGCCCGCACCCGCGCAGATTTGCTCCCGCTTACTACAGTGGTCTCTGCTGCCGGAGCCAGCGCTCTGGAGGAGAAAGGTTGACTCGCTCCAGCTTTTGTCCGCTCTGGACTCTGTTTAAGCTCAGAGACGACGTTCATTTTTGGTTTTATTTTTATTTACCGGCAGAGACAATGCCACCCCTCTCCCCTCCCCACCTCTCCCCTTAGGTTGGCATCAGCAAGCTGAGACTTTTCTTTAAGCGCTGATTTTAAACTTTACGCAGCATTGTCCCCTTTTATTGCACCTCCTCCAGCTTTTATACTGTTTACTTCCTCACTTTTATAACTTACTTTGATCTGTCCTGTCTTTGTCTTCGCTTCCTTCACAAACTTTATTGTCCTCGAAGCTGGGCCTTTGATTGGAAACGATCCCTTCCCTTGCAGCAGAAGTTTCTAAATTGTACTCCTGTGTCCCCTGTTTATGGACATCCCCGGGACGGCCCAGCAGCGGCTCTGCCTTAACGGCTCCCTGCCCGGGGAGGTTCTCTGCTCGGGGCACGGGGTCCAGCCAGCTCCGTAGATACCTGCCGTCAGATGGGACGCTTTGATGTTGAATATATGGATGGTAGACGGCAGGAAGGGTACCAGAAGAATGTGGATTCAAAGGTGTCCAGGAGGCGCTGAAAACTGGAGGTTTTGGCTGAAAACTACAGGAGGGGAATTCTAGATGCTCATTGTGCCCAGCTTGCCTGGAACTCGTATATTGCCCAGATGAAAATTTAGCTGAAGGCGAGTCTTCACTTTCATGACTTATAATGGAGTCGACATAATAATTGCTAAGAGTCCCAGAAATGGACATTCTCAGACATCATACAAAGCACGGTTCAATGAAGGGAAAAAAATATATAGGACAGATCTAGATTTGTACTCTACCCCCTTCTCCAACTTCCCAGCCAACAAAGTACAGTTGGGCTGCTGTGTTGTGAGCTCCCAGCAAAATGATTGGTCAAACTTTTTTCGTGTGCCTGATAAAGCGTCAGTCTCGGCGTAAATCAATCGCAGCCGAGGGGGCTGCGCTGCGCTGTCATCCGCCCTTGCATTCCATATCAAGGATGGATTGTTTTATGTTTATGCAATGTTGCAAAACGTCAGGAGTTTCGAAAAAGCCACCAAAAGGGGAAAGCTGGGGCTAAATCCCTTCCTAGATTTGCTCCTGAAACACTGGGGGACTCCAAAGGGGGGAAGGGGGCGGATTTCTTTCTATTATTAATATTATATATTTTTAAAGAAAGATGCTGATGTGCTCGCTCTGCCTTTAATAACCATCGAGGGGGAATAGAGATAAAAGCTATGTTTTGCCACTCGGGCTCCAGAGTACGATAACAAAAACCCAGAGAATAAGTACAAACCCACCCCCCCGCGCCGTCATTTCATACACAGACATATATGTGCGGGCGTTACAGGCATGTAAACGTAAATGCAGGCATACACGCGTTTTTGTGAAGAAAAAAGATGGATTTAGGTAGGAAGACTGGTGGGGAGGGTGGGATAAATAATTAACCAGCTGGGATGGGGAAATGGATTGTTAACATGGTAAAATAATGTGGGTAAATATGAAATGTAAAATGTCACAGGCGTGGAAGTGGCATTGCAACTTTGACCAGCGAGCTGCCGAGCTGCAACATCTGTTTGCATCCAGAGCCTGCCTTAGGCTTTATTCTCATATATATATATATACACATACATAAAATATCTTAAAATATCTGTGTATGCGAACATACGTTCACATGTTTGGCGGCATCATCTCAAGGTTGCTTTGCTCGGGTTAAAATAGTTTCCCACATTGCTGAAATCAGAAGCCTTCATTTAACTTTACAAGGCTAGTAAAATACAGCGCGCCACTGATCCGGCTTTGTTACAGAATGCCTCAAACTTGTGATGGTTAAATAGTTTAATAAAACTTACATTAGCTTTCTTTGATTTTTATAGCCCTGAATTTATTGCCTGTGGAAAAGAAAGGGGCAAAAAAAGGAATCCCACGCGTTTTCAGTCACCGTGCCCCCCCCCCCACCTCACATGTGTGTGCCCACGGTGCGTGTGCGTGTGGAACAACCTCCCCCCTCGCTTAGTTTTCTGTGTGGTTTCCAACACCAGACGATTTGGGGGTTTCCTTCGCATGCAAGCCCGTGACTGAACAGACTGAGCTCAGTGCGGGTCCCAGCCCAGAGGGTGCTGGGTGGCTGGGGCAGCTTTACCCAGTTATGATGATAAATCCGTTTATTGCAAGACGATCCGATGGCATCGTAAATGTTGGTTAAGGAAAAGGTGCTCTCTCTGATTACGGCAAAAGTGTTTTTCTGGACTTCAGCTGTGACAGTCCGGATCAATTTGCCTCCTTTAATCTATTACCCCTCAGCCCTTCTCCCTCTCACCCCAACACTGAAGGATATTTAAAGTGAAGGGCAAAGAGATTCCTAGGAATAATAAATCATCGCGAATCCTTCCTGAAGTGTATAGAGATGGAAGTCTATATTAACAAGCTAATAATAACATTGAGGGGTGCTAATAGCAGCCTGAAATGAAGGAAAAATGTAATTCGCATCTCTTTCCCTGTGAATGTCCGTGCGTATGTGTCTCTATGTCCGCTCCTACACAGAACGGAGGTGGGAAATTGCTGCCAGAGGTGGTTTATGAACACGGGAAAATGATGAAGGCACTTAAAAACCTACACCCAAAGCCTTAGATTTTCCCTTAACCCTATAAGCGGTGCTTTGCCACAAGCTGCAGCCTGATGGAAGGACCCGTTTCCCCACATTCAGGACTAAAGCTCCCATAAATGAGGCGCTGTTAGGACGCTGTCTGTTTTCATTAAAAAAAGGTAATAATAATAATAACCGAGAGGGTCGGGGTAATGGACAAGGAGAGCTGGAGCTTAATGCCGGAGGTCAGCTTTACTTTGAATTCTTGCGTCCCTCAGGGTAGCAAGAGCTCCCCAAGCAGTTCAGAATCCTCCCTGGGCTGGACAAGCAGGCTCAGTCTGCAAGCTCCAGCCAAGGTGAGGTGGGAGCAGGGCTTGGGAGCCCCTCCAGCCCTGGCCTCAGATCTTGTCAAGCCACACGAGGGCAAATGTCACCAGGTGAGTACTCCCCACCGCCTTGCCAACCCTCCTCTCCTTTCCTGGGGGTTAATCCAAAGTAACTCCACTTCACCCCAGTCGCGTTTAAACCGGTGAAGGCAGAGAAATCCCCTACCGGGGGGCAGCGTGGGGCAGGGTCGCTCCTTTCCAGTGCGTCTCACACGAGCGGGGGCTGTGCAAAACGACTTGGGAATTTCCTTCTGCTTCCAACTTGCCACATTTCTATCTCCTTGTATTGTTTATTCCCTCCTAACCCTTCTTTTAACTTCCTTAAGAGTTGGTGAGGTTTTCAAATGAAAAGACCCTGCTCCAGCAGACATGAAATAGGAGCCGCTCGCTCACATTGTCATATTTCTCGGCTTTATTGCCTTTCAGGAATGATTTTTAAAAAATCAGACGATTTCACAAGAGATTCGGAGAGACTCTGCAAATGTACTGAGAGCCTGGGAAAGGCAAGGGCTGATTTAAGTGTGTTGTGGAGATTAAACTCGCTTGGCACATGGAAATGTGTTTATACAACTGATGGATAAACAGCCGTGTTGGTAGCAGGGTGTTGAATAAGTATAGATGAAATTATTGAACGTTAATTGAAGCAAAACACCTGTTCTCTGCTGACTAGATGGATTGGCCATGTCTTACCTGTAATAAATATATTGGTGGAATAAAATCCTGGTGCGCCTCCTATAAATAATGATGAACTGTGTCAGCATGAGAGTATATAATTTTCTGTAGTATATGAATTGAAACCAAGAAGACTCTGAGGAGTGTGGCTGTGAGGCAGAACACACAGGTTTTCAGATCCCCGGTGGATGGAAACCTCACAAGAAGATCTGCAAAATCCATTCGCTTTTGCTCCTCTGGAGGTTTCTGTTTGTTCAGTGGTTTATTTTTCAGACATATCCCCGTAGTTCATCTCTCTGTAGCCTTTTCCGAGAGGGGCTTAAGGCAACGACAGCTTCATCCCATGTCTGTCTGCATGGAGAGACCGTGTTTTGCAGTGCTGCCTGCTCCGGCTGACATTATGTAGGCGTTTATATTTTAATGCCTCAAATAGAGGCCATCAGAAATCACATTAAAAGCTCTTGTGATTGCAAAAAAAAAACAAACTTGGGGAAGGAAAAGTCAAGGAGAAAGTGACCTCGGAGCAGAGACTTAGAGTCTAAACGGATGAATCTTTGGGAGAGAGGAGGCAGGATGTGAGAGCTTTGCTCGGTCTGCAAACTAGATTTATTTTAGAGATGTGACCGTTGTGAGCTGGTAAAGGGAAGTGGAACTGGAAATAGTTATTGAAAAAAAAGGAAGAAAGTCCGAAGTGGAAACTTTTTCCTGCTTTCAGAATCAGCGCCCAGTGTATTTGGCTGTGAGGAAAAACTCAGAGCATTGTCAGCTTGCAATGGCAAGCCACAGGCTTCTGAACTCGCCCACGCTTTAGAAATAATCTTTATTGTTTGTGGAGGGAAGGAATAATTTGCAGCTAGTGCTTCGAAACACACAACTGCCAAAATCCACCCTTAGCAAGCAGCGCTTTTGGTTGGCATTTCTGAAGCTGGAAACAACCGAATAGAAAATATTTGCAAGCTATGCAGATTTGAAGTTGGGCAATTGCCACCTTGTACTGATTTATAAGTTTTGGCATAAGAAAGAGAAAGAGCAGATGATCCTTTTCTTACCGGAAACATGTTTAAACCACTTTTGGAGGGCGATTGTTATTATTTATTAGAACAGGCACCTTTTTCCAGCTGATTTTGCCTCTTTACCGGAGCTATGGAGGAGGCAAAGGGGACCTGGGGGTCCTGAGATACAGGACTGGGGGCTCACCAGGATCTTCACCCTGGGAGGCCTTTACGGGCTTGGGGTGTAACCTGCAGTGCTTGGGGAACATTTACTTCTTCAGTTTAGGTTTGGAAGTCGATAAGGGTAAGCTAAAAGAGGATAAAAGCTGAGAGTGAACTTCATGGCTATGGAGAGTCTGGAGACCAGATTCGGAGATAGCGCAGCCTTCAAAGGGCTGAGCGTTTATTTTAGGCGATATGAAACATTCTTAAATTATAATTATAGTAATAATAATGATAATAACAAGAAGAAAATCACGTATTTTTTTTTTTAGGAGTCAGGAAACAGAAATAAAATCTCACCATAAAGCAAACATCAGTTATGAACGATACATTTAGGCAGGTCTAAGAGGTTATGAAAGAAACTTCAGTCACGGACCCCTCCAAACACGCGAAAGCCCGAGAAAAAAAATCCCTTCTGAAGAGTAAACCCTATATTTCATATACTTTTTAGTGAAATAAGTTTCTGTAGCCTAAAAGCCGACGGATCTACCTTTGCCATTTCCTGTGTTAGCTCTCAGTTTGAATGCTGCCGTCTGTTAAAAATCCGTAAGTGGTGAGGAGGGAGGGAAGGGGAGGGGGGGAATTCCTTGTCTGAAGAGAAGCAAAAACAAGTTACACATGTGGGCAATTTTCCAAGGACCGAAAGTACACTCTGGCTAAAAACCCCAATTCCAAATGAGGTTTGTAATCTCAGCAGTTAATAAAGCATTTCGATCCCCTGGAAAGTAAAAGCGTATGTGCATCTGAAAAGGGAAGCTGGAGGGAGGGAAAGTTAAAATAAAGTTTGATTGTTGCTCGGGAGCCCACATTCTGGCGACAAGGCTGATTTTCCTCCCTCCCCACTTCGCCTCCCTCATTGGAATAATATTCAACTCCCACGAAATAGCTGGGCTCCTGCTTCACTACGCGGATCTGATAGCAGGAGCTGCTGGTTGCAACTGCTGCGGATTCCCCTGGCTCTGTTTTGGGGTCACCACGATAAAACCAAGCACACACCACCACTACCCCCAGAAAAAAAGAAAAGCCCACATTAGTCTGGGAGAAAGGGAAGTAACAGCCCGTGGTGGTGAGAAATCTCTCGCTCCCACCCAGGGAAGAGAAGAGGGTGGGAAAACACAAGAGCAGGTACAAAAATGAAGTTGCTACAGAATTGTTTCCATAAAACCCGTAGCATGAGCCCCAGTCAGCAGAAAAGGGGGGAGTTTCTTTCGGATAGGCTCTTTCCACACCAATTTTGCTCGTGATTAAAACTTACCCCGGGTGGGGGGTAATATCGGACAGGCTGGACCCTGGCTAGGGAGTAACTGGGGGAAACTTGGCGCATTCACTGCTGTTGCTCCTTGTTACAAGCGCAGAAATGTGCACACCAGGCAGTTACTACGCACAAGGATAATTCTCTTTGGTAGCCATGCCCATACTGCTTCTTCTCCAGGTAAGGTCGCTCTTATCTTTCTCATTTAGACCAGAGGAGAAACAAACCGCTCCGGGGCAGGGGGGACCCCACCGCACCCTACTCCTCCCGCTCTTTCCTCCTTTCCCAGAGCCCTGGGGAAATGAGTCCCAGTTCCAGTTTTCAGGCAGCAATACCGACCTCCCGGGCCTGATTCTGATCTTTCCCAGCCCCGTGTCCCCCATTCTCCTCCCTGGCCCTTGTTTCCTGTCTGTACATGGGTAGGAGGGAGATGGGAATCAGAAGCCCAGACATTTACAAGGCAGGTTAGTGGTTGCCTATGGGGACATTATTACCGAACGGTTTATTATTAACTTTCCCAGATTGTCCTTTTCCGTTGAAGGCTTTGAGGCAGGGCACAAGCAGCACGTTGTTTCTAAGGAAGGAGGCACAGGGCTTGTGAGTTGGGTGGAAAACTCCGAGTTATTTTACGCTGTTTGTCTTTCCTCTCCTTCCCTTGAGCGGCTGTTGGTTTTCTAGGCGCTGTACCTGCTAGAATCACCAGTTTCGGGAATAAAGCATACGCCAATTTAAAACCAATACGACGTTTCTTTTGGTTTGATTGTTTTCGTTTCTTTTTAAAGCTCTATGGGCAAAAAACTCCAAACCAACAAAACCCAACTGAAACCCCAGTAATCCCCCGGCCACAAAAAGTAGCAGCAGATGGCGGGTTAGACCCTGGATATGGTATCAAAGTTTAATTCTTCAAACCTGGAAGGGAGATCCAGTCCCAGGCTTATTTAGCCATGTCCTGGACCATGTGAAACTTGGTTTTATGCGTATTTGAAACACTGATGCAGGGCAAATCGCTTCCATGAGCTGATTGCTCTCACACACAGACACACAACTCCACAGGCTTCCAGTGTGCAGACAGTAGAACGGGTGGACTCCATCCAAGCACACACTTTGGCATGCAGAGCTCTCCAAAATTCCTGTCTCACACGGATTTTTATAGTATTAGGTTGATTTAAAAAAACACACCCTAACAGCGTATTCCCACGCGCAACATGTTGAGATTCTGAGGAAGGATGTGGGCAAGCTATTGTGGGCATTTTTGGCACCATCTAAACCCTTTTATTTCGTGAACCTGGCAGCCGTGGTCCTCGCCCAAGTTTGTCTGATATTTAATGAACTCCCAGATCAATGCCCAACAATGAGCATCAGCCGCGCATCTTTGCGCAGTTACGGGTCTACAGACCGCGGCTTGGTATTTATCGGTCTCTAAAGACGTGGGCATGTTTTTCCTACGAGCTGCGGAAGCTCCTCGGTGACTAAATATTCAATATTCAGCTCATTCGGCATTTTTATCTCCGTAGGAAAAGCCACCAGGACCCGCTCACCATCCCGTTTATGCCTATAAATGCCACCCGCCCAGAGCCAAACATAATGGGCAGCCGGGCCTTTCATAAGCATATTTTATCTATGAGGACAATTAAACTCATGAGCTGGACACCGTTCTTTTTGTTCTCTAAGCCCACATGTTATCCTTTATGCGGAGGTGTAGATCACAACTACTAAGCTAAGACACACTTAAACGTCCTTATAGAGGTGTGTATGTTTGTAGGGATATATTTTGATGCGAGACACAAAGTTTATTGCGCACACAGAGGGATTGCTGAGCCTGTCGCTGGGGAGAGGGGGGGTGTTTGCCTCTGAGGGGCGCCGCAGCCTAATTAGAGCCTTAATAAGCTCTTGATGATTCGGGGCCTGATTGCTCTGGTCTCACAAAAGGGTCCCTGAAACGGGGATTTAAACAAAGAAGCTGTCACCCCCAAGTCTGGGGTGAGGGGTGGCGAGTTTGATCAGAGTTCAGGTGGGGCTACACGTCTTAGGGGGACACACAGGCGCGGGACTGAGACGGACTTAGTGGGGGACACAAGCCAGGTACCGGTGCGGTCCAGGGGATGGAGGAGGGGGGGATACAGGACTGCCACCCCTTCCCCATCCTTCCCGGGCAACTACCCTCAGCAAACAGAGCGAGGAGGATAACTGGAGTAAATCAGGTAGTTTGATGTTCTTGTGTTTAAAATTAAAAGCCCAACAACATGAAACTACCTAATTCACCGAGCAGTTCTAGCGCAGCCCTGGGTCAAAGGCTAACCCCCACCCCCCACCCCCCCCCAAAGGCGCCGGGCGGCCATTTTGTCCGGCATCAGCCCCAACCTGAACTTCTGCAATAGCGAACAGTTGCTTGGAGACAAAGGCGACAAAAGGACCTTTTCAGAGACGAAATAAAACCCCTCGAACTGCGCGGAGCAAACTATTCAGCTGATTTCCTATGTACAGTGTCTGGAGCGGATCCCTCCTGCAGGACTTTACAAATAGTTTACAAATAGACCAGAGGAAACAGTAAAATGCTATTGACTTTGAGAAACAAGCGATTATCGCAGCTATAAAAAAGAGCAAAAAATCCCTAAAGTTCTTCCTCCACCTCCTTGGAAAGCTAATTTAAAGGATCGTTTCCAATATGAAGCTGATTTATCAAGACTTCGTATTAAAACACTATTACCAGATTCCCCCCCCCCCCCCCATCTAAACCTGCCAGTGTTTGAATAACTTCCTGCGGACAATAGAGTTAAATCAGTGAGTTCCCGGAATAAAAGCAATGAATTCATATTCTCCTCCCCTGAAAGCAAGTATAACGTGAGTCATTTAAAGACAAAAAAAATGAAAAAGGAGAGGGGAGGGAATAAAGAACATATAAATCAATTAAAGCAAGGGAAAAAAGCGGCATTGTGACTATTTTATAGGTGTAAATAGCGACGCAGAGAAACTTACAGTATCCTTTCCTCCCTCCAACGTGCCCATGCTATAACATAATGAGTCGGTGGTTATAAAAGGGAGAATTAAAGCTGAGGAGAGGGGCCGGGCCCCGGGGGCTTCGCTGAGCTCCGAGTAACTTCCGCGGGGGGAAGTTTGGAAGGGGAAAAAAAAGAAGTCCAAAATTCCCATTTAGGGAAAAACAAATAAAAAATAAAAAAGGACGGGACCCCCCCCCCCCCCCGGATCAGGTCACAAAATGGGGGGTTTATGGTTTTACATATTATGTATTATATATATATTTACGTATAGAATATAAAGTCAATGTCTTACCTTGTAAGCTGGGGGGGAGGGGTTGTCCTTAAGTGGATTAAAGAATTACACAGGGTGAGCAAGAGAAATGATAAAGGCTGGAGGACAAGAGGCTGCGACAGCCCCGGCCCGAAAGGGTGAGTTTAGAGGAGTTTAAAAGTTCATTGAAGAAACACATCCTCCGAGACCAAGCGATGCCCGGAGGAGCCAGAAACGTGGCTATAAGTTAACTTCATAGGGTTTGAAAAGACTTAAGAGCCGGGATGGGACGCTATATAAATCTATTGTACCGGAAATACAATAAAACTTAGCAATGTTGTTGAACTTCAAACAGTTTACACCAGGTCGGGAGGGGAGACGGGGCGGAATCCGAAAACAAACAAACAAACAAGCCCACCAAGAACCCACCAAAGAGCCATTGGAAGGATAATAGAAAGGGGGGGGGGGTGTCTTTTGGGGGAATATTGTCAGCCTGGGGGGTTGTGGTTTTATTTTGGGAGAGTTTAGAGCTCTCTCAATGCGCAATCGTTTGATTCCGCACCTTTGTTACAGGAGATAATTCGAAATTAGTATTAATTTTTCCATTATTCCCCCAATTCCTCATTTCTCTCCTTTTTGATGCACAAATATAGGCGGGTTCAAGTTTAAATCAAACCTGCAAAGGGAAAGAACTTAAAGTTTGCTATAAAACTTCAATTAGGTTTACACATGAGGGACCTATAGTATTACAATACCTCTAGTAAGTATATATGATGTGTTTGCTCGGAGGCATACCTACAGCCTGCTGTACTTACATGCACCACTCCTATAATAATTTTAATTGGTGGAATAATAATTCTAATTTTATTTGACAAATGATAGGTTTTATGCGTTGATATTTTCTATTCCCTACAAAGCAGATTAAAAAAGCCTCCAGCCCCACGGCTTCACTTTTTACGCCAATGCAATTTGTAAAACAAAAGTCGCGGTCACACTTGAACTCGTCCTACTAAAAGCTCTTTCTGTCAGACAAAACAGGCAGGAGGAATATATTTTAACAGAGCTTTCAATGCTGCAACGTGGAAATGGAACATCCCCCCGCCCCTAAATTGCAGGCTGAAAACATAAATAAAACAAAGCACTCAAGATAAGGGCGAAAAAACCAAAACTGCATGTGCCATTTAATTTCACTATTAGGTGCAAAATAAATAAGGGGGGGGGGGAAGAGAGAAACCAGAAAAAGAATCCCAAATCTAAGTAGGTAACGTATGAGGTTTAATTCTTGGGCTGGAATAACATTTTAAGGTAATGGGATGCATTTTTTTTCCCCTTCTGGCTGCTGCTAAAGTTTTAAAAGACATTTTAAATTCAGACATCAAAGACAAGTTGGAGCTCTTAGACAGCAAATGGATGTCCTGGCTATAAGATAACTTCTGCTTGTCAGGGGAATAAGTGCTAAAATAATTAATAGGCTGGGATGGGCCGGATTTCAAGTGTTTGCGTGAGCATTTATCAGTAAATGTATATATGTGTGCATATCCATTACGCGCACACGTACATAATAGAAGAATCTATTACAGATCATCCAAGGGAAATGGCACTGAATCTCAGGATCTCATTACGAGTTTCTTTGCGACTTACTTAGATCTTCACAAAGCAGTATTTTTATTAAAATATGGTTATAGCAGCTGGTTTGCACAGTTCCCATTCATCAGCATTAGCCTTTGGGAGTATTTGGTGTCTGCTCCTTTGGAGCCAGGCGGATATTCCCGAACAGAATATGTTACAAACGGGAGGTGCCTGTCTCATTTATAGGGGAAAAAAAGAAGATTAAAAACTTGGCCTTACACCCTCCTCCTGCCCCCCTCCCCCCTTCGCACGGCTCTGTCTGCGAGTGGGAAACAGCTCGGCGTGGGCTTTTCCTCTCTTTCTTCCAGCTCTCCATCATGAAAGGACAGAGCAGCCACGCACACAGAGCTGCGCCGCGATATTGCAAATAGATGTGTGTATGTATATATTTTACGCTAATGCTTGCTTCATTGCAGCTCCGGTAATAATACTAATTTTTAAGAGAGGAACAAATAATAACTGCAGCTCCTTCGGCCGCCGGGGCTGCATTGCAGGGCTCCGGGAGGAGCGGCTTGAGCCCCGGTGAGCTGCTCCCGCCCCGGCGGCGGCGGAGCCCGTGGCCTCGGGGCGGCGCTCGCTGGCCGGGCTGGGCCGGGTCCAGGGCGCTGGAGGCCCGGCCACGCTCCGCAGGGTCCCTGCCAGCTCAGGGTGCGCTTTGCTTCCTCTGCCAAGGAGAAATAAACGCTTTTACCTATTTTTTTTCCTGTTTTCCTCTCATTTTCCTCTCCTTTTTATTTATGATTTTAATAGAAATGAAATTCAACTTTCTGCCTCAAAGAAAGACGCATTAAAAAAAAACCAAAACCAAACACAAAACCCTGCAGCCAACAAATAAGAACAACCAAAAAACCTCCCCCAAAACAAACAATAAAACCCACAGAAACACCAAAACAAACCAAAGATCCCCATAGAAACCCCCAACAACCAAACAACAAAACTCAACAGTCAAATCGCATTTCTCTGAAGCCCCAGAAGGTTCTTATGACCCACGCAAAGAGTTTTGCTAAGCCAAATTCCGGGGGGCTTGAAGAGTGGGAGGCTCAGGGGTGCCCCGGCCCCCAATGGGGCTGCCCGAGGGTCCTGGCAATGATGGGCGCGGAGGAAGGCGGCGGAGCCGAAGGTCGAGGGGAGCTCCGAGCTGCGGGTCCCTCCGCGGGGGCCAAGCGGAACCCCGAGGGCGGCATCGCCTCTACTACTTGTTGCTGCGGAAAAAGTTTTTCTCCGGGGCAAGAAAGACACGAGTGAGGTGAAATGGAGCCCGTCGAAGCCCCCAGACCGGCCTCACCCACCCCGTCGGGGTCGGGCTGCAGGATTTGCTTTTCCATCTTGGGTTTTTTCCTTCCCTAGCCCTCGAAATCGAGGTGCTCTGCCGCTCGCGTTCCTCCCGCATTCGGGGAGAGCCGGAGCCCTCGGTTTTATACATGAAACCCACAGTTAGACTGAGTCATTAGACCCGGGCAGGAAAACCCAAGGAATAACCCACGCTTGTCCTGGTAGCCCCTTTCTCTTTCCCACCCATAACGCGAGAAATTGAGGGAAAGCAAATTCTACAAAACACCTTGTTTAAAAGCAGATTCCAGGTGAAAAAAAATGAATGTTCCCTTAAATAAATGTTCCTAGTCGGAAGAACACGCGGCGGTGGGAGCTTCCAGCCTCTCCGTTCTCAACAGGGCGAAAGAAAACCCGACAGTGCAAGGAAGCCAGACGAAAAGAGGCTCGTAAGCGTCTTCCCCCCACACCCGAGTTTAATTTGGGGTGTCCGGAGGTCCTAAGGGGGCCTTCGAAGGCTCAGGGCTGAGCTCAGTTTCGGCCGCTGGGTCCGGAACTCACAAACCTGGGGAAGGGGGAGAGCGGCTTCGCTTGTGGGGCGAAATATCAATTAGTCTTCAGGCATGCGGTAAAGTTTCGGAGTTGGTCAAATGAAGGTTCCTTTAATCAGCAATAGAGGCTTTGGGCGGAGCAGTTTGTGGTTAAGCCTTAAAAAGTCATTTTTACAGGTACAGAAGAGTCAGAAACCTTCCATTGGCTGTCACTAAATAAAATAAATGAGTAAAATATGTTGGAGAAGCCTACGGGGAGATAAACCGCTCCATCAAGCACATTCAACTTTCCTGAATTAGACCTTTTACTTTGCCAAGACCGTTACAGACCCCACAACTCTTGCGAGGATTCATTTTGCCCCATATATTCTCATGGTAGCAAAACATCGCTAAAAATCTTCGGTTTAATAATTTCCAGGAGAGTTTTTGTTTCTTTTAAGGAATTCTTCCTGTTGCTCGATTGCGGAGTATTTTTAATCGCATTTAAAGCTTTGCAAGAGCTCTCCAGCGGGGGGGGGGGGGGGGGGGGAAATGGGAGATGAAATGAGTAATATTAACAAATATTCGCTTGAAATTAGCAACAGGAATATATCCAACATCTTAAAAAATGACTCCGTTTGTCCCTGTTCCATACATTTGTCGGGAAATTCAATGAAGCCTGGCTCTCTTCAATTATTTACAGAAGCCCTCTGTCCCCAAGACTTGATTAGGTTTCTTCTCTGGTTTTCAACATTGTTATTAGAAATCCATAAAGCAGGGGAGGGACAGGAAATTAAATGTAAAGGTACCTCATTATGGCACAAGTGCTCTCTCAGCTCTCGCTGCGGACGGAGGCGAGTTTACTCAGACGGAGAGAAACCCAAAGCAACATGAAAAGGCTGAGCCCCCTCCTCAAATGGACTTGGCAATCCTGCCGGAATGACCTTCTCTTTTCATGCCTAGGAAGAAGCCTTCTTCCCCATCCCGCAGGGCTCGGAGTCAGCAGAGAGAGAGGAAGAGGAAGAAAGGAGAATCCTGCACTTGGTAGAGTCATGTAAGTAGAAAGCATGAGCTGGACTACTATCACTGAAACTGTTTTACTATTACTATATTCCTATTATAGGAGCAGAAATGCGGGGATTTATTCCATAAACCTCCGAGCCGAGCAGGATTTCTCTGCTCTGAGCTGGAGCACAAATCCCCGGGTCCTCGGCGCAGGTCGGTGGCTTTAGTCAAATAGACAAATAAAGAAGTGATGCTAATGATGAAGAGTCGGACCAATGATTACAAAATAAGATCAAAACTCCCAGCAGAGAAACAGGCGGGTGGAGAAGGGGTATAAGAGGAACGCGGCTTTCTCTCCGATCTGTTTTAAAAGAGAGCTTGAGGGTTTTTGGAAGACAGAGCATGGAATTCAGATGGAAAAAATAAAGAAGAGGGAAGAAGAGCGAGTCTGCTCGCCCTCCGAAAAGAGCCGGAGTAGCGGTTTGCTACACAGGCATCGACAGCTGAGGAGGAGGATAAAGTATTCTCGGGGAAGAAGAGGATAAAGTATTCTCGGGAAGCTACATGTGGGAAATTATAGAGAACCGACACGTTAGGAAAACGCCTCCCGCGAGGCCGAACCCAGCGCTCACTTACCTGCCCGTGCCTCTCCTCTCTGTCTTCCTTCCCTCCCTCTTAAACACACCAGGGAAATAAATAAATCACGGCAGCGCCTCTCCTCCGCAGAGGAATCCTTCCACCACTTGTTAGAGCCCAGCAAACCTTCCCCAGCTCCGGCTGATTTGATTTTTAAATGATTACTATTATTATTAGTTAATCCTAGGGAGTCCTTCTGGTTGAACGTTAGGCTGGATTGAAAGCGAGAGCGCTGTAAATTAATTTTTAACCAAAGAGCTATTGTGTTAGCAAAGGGGGGAAAAAAGCCCCAACACCTTCCCTCCCCCTGTCTAGACAAAATCACTGTTTTGACGGCAAATTGCAGGCTGCTTCCCCCTCCTCCCCGGTTCCTGTGTCTTCGCCGCCTTCTGCTAGAAAGCAAGGGGAGGGGAGTTTAATTTTTTATTGATCTGGTTTACCCACCTTCGAGTTCTGGTGCTGTTTTAGCATCTTTAGCCCTGCCTAAAGATGGAGCTTCCTGCCGCAAGAAAAAAAAAAAAGGGAAAAAGGAAGCACACCCCCCCCCGACTTAATATTCTCTTTTTCGCCTCTCCCGCCCCCCCGGTCCATAAGTCTCCAGCACAGGGCCTTCTCCTCACCCCCTCCTCGGCAGCCTGATCCTCATCCGGTGCGAGCCCCTTCCCGGGTAGAGGAGACTCAAGAGGCACCCTAGAAACCGCGGTGGGTAGTAAGTGGGGAGCAGCTCTCCGACGTGACACTCACACCCCCGAGCTGGGGGATGTCAGGGGGGTACTAAGGGGGTTCCAGCCTCGCTGCCCTGGCAGGACCCGCCCCTCTGTGCTATGGGGGGGACCCCAAGCTTGTGGGGGGAGGCAGGATTCGCAGTCCTGGCTGCTGGCTGCTCATTTCTATCCCGAAAGGAGGTGAGGGGGGGACACCCCCTTTCCCTCCCCTGCCCCCCATTTTGGAATAGGGGAGGGCAGGGAGAGAGGAGATGCTGGCGGGGGGGAGCGGCAGCCGGAGAAGGAGCTGGCTGGGGCTTTGCAAAGAAGATATTTTGGGGGTGGGGGGGAGCGGGGGGAGGTCTCCGACGATTGATTTATCTGTTAGAAAAGCCGTCTGCAGGCGTCTCACCAATCCGGAGCGGCCGAAGCTGCTGAGACCATCCTCTGGTGTCAGTTTTAATGGGGAACTTCACCGTCTGCGGGATGTGTGCGTGTATTTTTTAATGTCAAGACCCGCAGCTCCAGCCGTTTTCCCGTCGCACACTCCCTCCCCCGTTTCCCGGACAGTTCCCTCACATCTCTATTTCCGGCCTCCCCATTTTGGGTGTGGGGGGTTATTTTGGGAAAGCCCTTTGCAGAGGTGAAGCAGGAGCCTGCGGCTGTGCCAATACATGAAGCCCATGCCAAAACCATCAAGCAGAGGAGGAAGAGGCCTGGGAAGAGCTGATGTCCCTCTTCCCGAGCTGAGCCCGCCGTTTGCAAGCCGGGCTCGAAGCCTTTGCCCCTTGCATTGCACCTTGCCTACAGGCTGCACACAGCTAATATTAAACGCTATATATTAGATATTAAAGGCCAAAACGCTGCAGGCAGAGCAGCTCCTCACCCTCTCGGTGTATTCCTCATGTTCCGACTCAACTAACTTATTTTTCCTACCCTTTTCCAGCAGGAATCCGAGTTCTTGGCCGGTGCCTGGATGGGGTTTCACCTCCTGGGGCCTCAAAGGCTTGGTGGGGGTCACCCCACTTTGGGGGTTGTCTGAGGGCATGTCCAGCACAAGGGAAAGCCGGGTTTCCTAGGCTGGATCCAGAAAGGATTTAAAAGCAGGATGAAATGCCCGGCCGCACAGGACAGCTTAACAATAAACGTGAATTAATCCTGACTGTCTTTGAGAAAAAAAGACGGTTTGTGGCACAGTCCTCCGCAGGACTGACATCGCAAAGGAGAAGAGGAACCGAACCCCACCGGCAGTTTTCCCATGGATGGATTCACTGCTTCTAAAAAGGCTCGGACTGAAAGCGCGGAGAAAAGGGGAGATTTGGTTCTTCGGTAGAATCTACACAATTTCACCACTTGTAATACACTCTCCCTTCTGGAAAAGAGCCTGCGGGGACTGGGCGCTGTTGGAAACCTACTAAAGCATTTTGTAGTTGCATCTGTTGCAATATTACACATTCACAAAAATATAAAGAATAGGCCGATTTAAATAGGTAATAATGGGCAATAATAATAATAAAATAATAAGAGGAGGAGTGGGGTTTACAGATTTTGGAAACCATTAGATATAAACCAAAACCTCATATTGGAAAAAAAGGACCCCAAACCAAACCCAGCCAAACCCCTGCTATAAAACCACGAGGGAGGAAGAGCGGGGGCACATTTCTGAGAGCTCCGAGCCTCGAGGGGAGTTCTCCACTTTCTTCCCAGCCTCCTCCAGCCCCGGCGCTTCTCCTGCGAGGAACTGGCCCGGGACAGAACACTTCTTTGAGCCCAAATCTCGGGTGGTGAAATTGTGGTGTTTTCCCCCATTTCATCTCCTTTCTGCCTCCTATCTATTCCAACAGGTTCCCCACTCGCTGTCGTAACGGGCCTTCGCCTAATTAAAAATGAAGCTTTCCTCCTCCACGGTCGGATCTTACACTGCGGTCTTCGGGGGAGGGGGCTGGCACACTTTGCCCTTCAGCCTCCCTCCTTCTCTTCCCCGAGGAACCAAAGTCCAGACCCGCTTTGCGCACTGATCCGAAGTGTAATCCGTGGGCTCTTCCAGCAAGCCGGGGGACAAAACCAGCTTGTGCCCTAGCGGGACCGGTCGTGACCGTCCCGCCCCGACCCCTGAGGCCGCGGAGAGGAGGTTCCCTCCGTGTACTTGGTCCCTTGTCGTTACCACCTTCCCATTACCAAGAGCTGTCGGGGAACCGGGGAGGGGGAACGGGAAGGATAAGTTGGAGCAGGACTTTAAAAGGGAAAATCCAGAATTGTGGTTTCAGGGTATCTTGGTTAAAAGGAGTGAATATATCTGCCTTTTCTATCTTTATTTCCTGGCCAAAATCTTTTGGAAAAGCAAGAAGAAAAAGGCAGCTGCATCCCGCGGGCTGCGCTCCTCGCAGGGAAGAGGACAAGGGATATGATCATCCCCTGGCAAGGGTCCTCGGCCCTTATGAGAGGTTTTCTTATGAAGAACCTCGTGGGTTGACTCTGGGACCTCTGCAGGGAGGCTGGGGGGGGGGGGGGGGGGGCTCAGGACTTTATCACCGCTGAAGGTTCCAGACTAAAGTGTCCGGACTAAATACAAGCCGTTAAAGCGGGTAGGGGCTTTGCTCCCTCTCACACCGAGCCAAATCCTGACAATCATTCCTGGACTTGATTTCGGCCGAGGTCCCCGTCCCCTCTCCACTATGGCGGCCTTTACTAAATTTACTTCTCTTTCGGGTTTTCACACTGAAGCCCCGTCGCTACCATCGCGAGGGGACTCGGGGCGGCGGGTCCGAGGAGGGGGGACACGCAGTGAATTTTGCTACATAATACAAATCCCATGAGAAACAACCACAAAACGCTGCCTCTCCAGATTTGCTGCCTCAGATTTTAACGGGCTTTGCCACCGGTTCGGGTAACGACCGGCTTCGGTCCAAGCATCCCGATCCCCCCCCCAGGGAGCACGGGGCACCCCTGGCAACAGCCTTGTGCCCCCGGTTCATTGAGAAATCTTCTCGTAAAAGTCACTTTACATCTCCAGAGCCTGAAAACTACGAGATAACAACTTTTTACGACCCGAATCCCACGACATGGTTTCATTTCATCCCTTAACTCTCCATCCCTTTCTCCCCTGGCTGCATTTCCCAGCAAAGAGACCCCTCTGGGTTTAGTATGAATATAAATGCTGAAACCTTGCAACAGGAGCTGATTCACGACCTTAAACCGCAGGATTTTCTGGCCATCTGGAGGTGAAGTCTGATTTTCGAGCTGGGGGGATTTTCAGCTCTTTAAAAGTCTTTGGGACCCCCATGATGGTGGAGAGCTCCTCCGCAGCTCCACTCTCTGCAGGAAGGCGCTGAGGCTGATTTGTCCCGAGGGTTTCCTGACTGTGGGACATCCCAAGGGCCACTCTGCTCCCGTGTAGGCCCAGCTGTCCGTGCAGAAAAGTCCCCATCCAATTCCTAATGAGAGAAGCTCCTCAGATGTGTTGCTTTGCTGCTCTTCCTTCTAATTACTTTTCCCTTTTGGAATCTGAAGCAGGAGCTTGCTGAGGAGAGAAGGAGGTAAAAGAAGGGGAAAGCGGCACTGGAAATCCAGCCAGGGAAATGGTACAAGAGCAAATCCGTGGCTTAGCTCCCCTTGAAAATGGATGGACATGATCCCTCCTCTCCTTCTTACGCTGATGGCCCATGTCCGAGAGCCTTTGGCTCTTAGGTTTATAGTTCTCTCTGTAGTGTCAGCATTTCACACCCTTGACAATGCAACCTCCCCTTTTCCAGTCCCTCTGAATATTTGGATCCGAAATAGTGCAAAAAAACAAACCTCAAAAACTTCAGCTCCAGATAGTTCCAGTGCTCTGGGGGTCGTGTGGGTCTTTAGATAAAGAAATCAAATTAAGAGGCCCCAAAATCAAGAGGTGAATCACAAAGAGCAAAATGAGACCGCGGATCCAGCAGCAGAGCTCGGCATCCTTTCCTTCTGATAGAGCAAAGGCAAGTTGTGGCACCATCCTGAACCTATTTAGTTTGCATCCATGGGAGACAGGGGCCTTTTAAGGTCTCTTCTTCCTACCCCACCCCCAGAGCCATTACCCCTCATATATTATTTTTACTAATGTGGTGGGATTTTTTTTGCCTTTCTCGGAGGCGGAGGGATTTGTGCAGCCAAATCCAAGGAATTTGGAGAGAGAGAGAGAGATCCCCCTGTTGACTAGAGAGATGTTGTTCTTGGGATTAGAGATGTCTGACCTTGAAGGTCGCAGGTCACGGTCTTGAATAAAGAGCAGGAGTGTGAGGCTGGGATTGAAACTTGAGGTGTGTCTGCTGGAGATCACAGGGAAAAGTCTTCCAAACAAAGAGGAATGCCTCCATTGGGGTGAGAAAGAACAACTTCCCCAAGAATTATGGGCTCCTTCCGGAGGGTTGCATACCTGCAGATCCCCCATAGGATGTGCTGTGGCTGAGGGAGGAGAGAAAGGAGTGAAGAAAGGAGGGGAGAAAGGAGGGACAGGATGCCTGGAGCCAGAAGGCCCCATTATTTATTATTATTTGTGTTCTGGGCAGGACCAAGGGCCCCAGTGCTGGCGGCTTTATGAAGATAGGCAGAAAATGATAGAAAGAGCATCCCACCATTGGGAAGCCTTGAAGTGGAGGGTAGAGAGCAAGAAGCCTGCCCATCTTTGTAGGAAGGGAAGAAAGGAAGAGGGCAGGGAAGTAATATAGAGGCACAGCAGGAGGTTGAATCTCCAATCTGTGTCCAACACAATAACTATGAAAATCTCTGTCAGATCCCATGGGGAGTCAGTCACAGCTGTGTGCCTCAGTTTCCCCACCCCAAATACCAATCAGAGGAGCAAAGAGCACTTCAGGCCTTGTCTCAGAGCAGCAAGGGTGGAACGGACTGCAGAAATCTTATTTTTCTGCTGGGATCTCTATCCAAATGAGGAAAGTAACTTATTTAGTGGCCCAGAGACATTGGGCTTGTGCCCAAAGACTCCACAGATGGAGGTTTGTGTGTGTCTGCTTCTGGGTGTCTGTGAACAGGCTGTGACCCTGCTCTGTCTAGGGGATGAGACTACACAGCTAATGTGAGCAGGTAACAGCACAATCCTGCTGATGTCCCTGATGAGGGCCTGCCCATCCCACCAAAATCAGGCAGCACTGTGCGCTGCTGGCAACAGGTCCCTCTGGCTATTCAACACAGCATTAAAGTCCATGGTCAAATGTATGTTTTGGTCCCCTAGGCCAAAAGGAATGAAGAATATAAGAAAGTCTTTGAAGATCCAGGACCTTCAACACAGCCTCCCTGAAGCCCCAGCATTTGAATAGCCTCAGCTCCAGATCCTCTGCTGATGTCAGTACGGCCTAAATGACCTCAAGGGCGAAAAGGCTTTTTGAAGAGAGCAATGAGGATCTCATCATATTACCCCTTCATACCATGCACAGAAGGATCTGCAGTAAAACTCCACAGGCCAGGATTTGCTTCCATCCTTTAGATCTTTCCCTTCCCGTTTTCAGGCCCGGTGGTAGGGAAGGGAAAGGGTCGTGGGGAGAGCAGCCCCCTGTCCCAGGAGCGGCCCCGAGCGACGCTAGAGGGAGCCCCGGGATCGATTAATTAACGGCCGAGAATTAACCGAGTGGGAAAAGCACTGGAGCTGGGAGAGAAAGTGAAAATTCGTTTACCTGTGGACTACTGACATTCCAGGCTGTGCTTCTGCTGATATATATATCAACATATCATATATATCAGGGATTTATGTATATATAAACCCCTCCCTCATGCATCTCATGCATAGCAGTGGGACGACACTAATCCCAAATGCAGCAAAGGAAACAGCTTTGTGTGTTTGTGATCTGATTCAGGGCAATTTGGGCCCTAATTGATTTAAACGGCCATCAGACCCGCTTTTCCCTTTGCCTAGGTATTTATTCTTCACTTTGAGGCATTTGAGGGAAAGCAGAAGACATCAAGCTGTCTCCAAAATGTCCTTTTTTATACCAGTATTGATTTTTTAAGTGCCTCTGGAGGAAGGGGAAATGTAAGGAATAAATATTAAGGAATTCAGTGTTTCCCAGCCAGGCTCCCACCCAGGGAGGCCAGAGCAGAGCTGCTCTAGGGGGGTTCTCAGGCCTGATCTAGAGCCTGATGAATGCAATGGAACCACAGTCAAGAGGTGAGGGCTCCAGAGGTCAGGGAACCCTTGGGTCCAGTCGGAGTGGCTGCAGCAGGGTCTCCTGTTTAATGGGGTGCTTGTAGGTTGCTGCCTCCCTGCAGAAGGGTTTGCAGATCCACCCTGAGCCCCAGTCTCAGTTTCCCCTACACCCCTTGCAGCTTTTCCTGCATGGTGCAGAGCTCTACTGAAGGTAATGAGGGTGTCTCAGGGCAGACTTAAACAGAGCTCCTCTGGGTGGGGAAAGGGGAAAGCAGCCCCGCAACATGCCTCCTTGGTGTGGTGGATGAGCTTGGGCTTGACTGTGAGCAAAACTGAACCAAAAGGGAGCTCAGCAGAAATGAGGTCATAAAAGCTGCTGTTGGCCTTATTTATTATCATTTTAATCTTATTAGCATTCCATTCAGTGGCTCTTTGGAGAATAAAACACTGAAAGTGTATATTTATCTTGACAGAAACCAACCAACCTTAATAAAAATGCATCACTTGGTGAAGAAAATAAAGGGGAATCAAACCTTTCTGAAGTTTTATATTGTCTTTTAAATTAACTACTCTTATATTGCCTAAGTCTGCAGGAGGGGGGGTAGGAAACTAGAAAGTGGCAGAATTATGTACAGGGTGTACTGTATCCCATGTCCTAGGTGTAAATAATGCTCCTGTTAATTTAAAACCAAGGCTGCCTGTCTTTACGACTTCACTGCGCTCCCATTAGCTCTATCTTTATACAGTGTCATGGGTGCAAATAGATGGGGTTGAAAACTTCCCCCAGAGCCACTTTAAAGTGACTTCTAATCTTTCCCTTTAGTGGTGTTAATTCAACTTCACAAGAGAGTTTGAAGCACCATTAGGCAGAGAAATGGCCCTTCTCCTGCTGGTGCCCTTATCCAAACAGAAACACTAAAAAAGATGCCAAGAAATCTGTTTCATATCATGCCAAGTCTCTGGGGCTCTGGACAGCAGCTGAAGGGGATGTGGCCTTCCTTTAAATCCATGAGGGATTTGTGCTTTGCATTTCTCTATCACTGGCTCCTGGAGGTCTCCAAGCACCTTGGGAACCTCCTGCCTCAGATCATGTGGGATAAGTGGCAGCACCTGCTGGAAATGAGGACAGGGAAAGAGCTGGGGACACAGCCAGGGAAAGAACAGAGTCCATGTAAGCCAGGTGGCATGCTCCTGGGTGGAGGTTTTTACAGCAGGACACTGAGGGAAGGTGGAAAGTGGTAGGTCATGGTCATGTCTATATGTCTGTCCATCATCATGGGGGATAAGGGTGAGCAAAAGCCATAGTGTTACCTGTCATTAGCAGGAATATGGCTGGGCATTAGCAAGAAACTAGAATTGCAAATGACAATAGACTCATCGGTGCTGCTGGATGGAGGAAGGTTTGTCACTTCCCTCAGCCCAGAACACCCTCCAGCTCCACTTCCAACCCCAACCCCAGCTTCCAGCATAGCTCAGGAGAAGTTATATGGGGAAAAGTGGCATGCACAGAGTGCACCTTTGCTGAAGATAAAGTCCCAGCCTTAGCAAGCAGCAGGGTAAGAGCCTTTCTGACCTGGTGATTCTGCCTGGATCATCGTGATTGACAGCCTAAATTGAATGCATCCTTCAGTAGTCTGTTGGATCCCTTTTTGACTCTCATTTATGATGTTGGCTTCTACACCCTCCAGTAGCAGTGAGTTCAACAGTATTTGGTGAGAAATAACCTGTCCATGCTCTGAAACAGAGAGTAGGTATTCCCCTGGGCCCTTCCTTTCACCTTCTAGGCTGGGACAGGTCTCTCATCCTCCATCTCCATCATCCCCCTGCTCCTGGCCGAGAGATCAGCAATGAATGGTGGGGTTACCCCAAGTTTTGACAGGGAAAATCTTCCACTACAGGACAGTGTGCCCCAGGAGATCCACATTGTCCCTGGGCAACAGCAGGTGCAGGGATTGCAGCCTGAAAGGAAGGACTGCAAGGTCGTGGGATGCGACTTTCTCCGGTCCTCCAGGAGAGGGCAACCCCTGGCTGGAGCTGAACTGAGAAACGCAGCTTTAAAACGGATGCTTGGGAGGATTTTCCTCGTTCGCTGCTCCTTCCAAGCAAAAGCTCAAATTACTGTGATGGAGGAAGGCTGTAAAATGGAAAACACAGATGGGGGAACTTAGGGGAGTGCTGGTTTGGGGTAGTTGTTTCTTTACACCGTGGCATTTGTTAAATACAAGCTGGCTCTATGAAAATGAAATAGCAGAGTTAAAAAGAAACTCGAGTTTCTTTTGAATCAGGACTATCTGTGGGACGAGCCAATCATATCTGGCCATTTCTTTTTATTAGGCTTGTATTGAATTTCTCTTCTTCAATCTTTTTTCTATTTAAAACGCAGTCAGAATGTGCAGGTCTATACGTAATCTCTTTCGCAACCTCCTCCAAATACTTGATTTCCACCACACGCGGTTTTATTTGTGAAATACTTTCTCGCACCAACAAACTCACTCTTCACCCGCCCTACAGGGACAGGCTAGTGAGCAAGACCCTGGCAACAGTTTATACCAAGTTTTATTCTACATCGTTGGGTAACAGATCAAACAGCTCAGCCTCTTTTCTGTTTTCCCATCTGCAAAATAAGGGTCATGAAACTGTAACATGTTGCAGGATGCCCAAGCACAGAAGCCAGGAATTAAACCTAATGTTCTTCAGATGTCCTCTTTCCTAAGAGGGAGGTGAAGACCAAAGCCAGTATTTCAAATGTGGTTTACTATGCTTGAGAGGTGTCCCCCGTGTTTCAGTGAAGTTACTTTTGAACATGGCCTGAACATTGAACTTGAAGGTGTCCAGGAGCTGGTGGCAAGGGAAGGTGGGTAGAGGGCAAGGGCTCAAGATGCTTCTAAGTAAAGCCATGACTCGCTTGAGGCAAGCTGCTCAGCACCTCCATGATTTCCCTTCCTGATGTACAAGTACTGGAGGGGAAGTGGGCATCCCACTGGGCCACTTCATCCCGATGAGGGTCTAGGGCTCAGAGAAAGAATATCTGGCAAATAAATGAGTAAAACCTTATTAAAATAGTCCTTGGACCATCCTGTGCCTTGCTGTTAACTACAGAAAGAAGGCAGGAATGAGAAAAACCACTCAAGCCTGGGAGAAGTGGGATGTGAAGCTTTTTGGCACAAGTTGAGCAGAAGTCTCCAGAAGAAACAACATGAGTGAGAGGATTATTACGAAAGGCCAGAGTGTCAAATCTGTGCTGGGAGTTAAAAGGAGCCCATAAAATCCACTCACCAGAAATGGAGCCAGAGCAAGGTCTGGAGTTAACTCCTTAAAGTCTACAAAACAGTGATAACCATCAGGAGTGACTTTCTTTCTGTGAGGTGCAGAGTCTGGGCAAAGTCCCACCTTAGCCATCACCCAGAAAGCTATAAAGAGGAAAAAGGCAGATCAAGCAGGTTGATGAGTGTTTTATGTAATGCAATAAATCCAATGTCCAGAGCAGCTCTCTACCTTCAACTTCCCTCTCATAGCCATTTACAACCATTCTTACAAAAGTAAAAGAGAATCATAACGCTATAATCCAGTAATGTTATATCAATATAATCCATATGCACCTAATTTTACCATCATTATGAATAAAAGTTATTGCACTGCAGTAGCTATGTGAAGCCAAACCTTACTGGGGGCTTACAAACTGATTGCAAAATAGGGAGGGAGAAAAATCCAATGGCTTTTATTTTCCCTCTTCAAACCCTTTGCAAACACTGAGCAGTGAATCCCTGCAAGTTACACAGCAATTTCTCCTTTTCTGTACAAATTGCAGAAATTTGAATGCTTACAAGCCTAAAGAAGTGAAGTCTAAAGATAAGTTGCAGAGCACTGCCTAAATAACGTGCAAAAGTGGGGGCAAGACTGGAGTGCATCTCCTTCACATTCATGGTGGATGGGACAAGAAACAATGGGTTATATCATGGTTAAAAAGATTCATATTACATGCAGGATGGATTTGGAGGCTGAATGTAGTGGGAGATCTCTGACACTAGGTGCATGCATGTTACAGTGATAACAAGGTAAAACCGTCCTAGATCATGTGGCAAGCTGAGGCCGGAGCTCCAACCTTGCACTTAGGAGGTAGGAGACTTATTCCTACAGCTCTCACCTCCTGCTTCCCTTGCAGAATGCCTTTATTGGCCTCGGATCCTATAATCCAGCAGCAGCTGATCAGTAGGCTACAGACAAGCCCTAGCCCGTCCCAGTTTCCCCTTCTGCTTCTGGCCTTTGGATCCCAACCCTGCTCTCCAAATGCGCAAGGTGAAACCCGTCTGGAGGGAGCAGCAGCAGGACCTGGCTGCATGAGTCCTGCCCACTGCGCACAGCTTTGGCTAATTGGAACAAGTAGTGATTCGGTCCTGTTTGGATACTGGTGTCAGGCACAGCTTGGGAGAAAGAAGAAAGCATGTGGCCAACATTTGCAAAGATTTTTGGTGCTCCCCTCGAATGGCAGATGCTCAGCCAGAAAACATTACTCCAGTTTAACACACATCAGAACAAATATCATGTCTCCAACTCAGAGGGGCAGAGCTTAAAGGGACAATCAAACTGAGATGCTTTGAAAAGACAGAAACAAGTGTAACACGGAAGCAAAGGCAAACTAATGAAAGTCAGAATGAATTTATGAGGCACCTTAATGAAACACGTAGACATGCCGAAGATGAATCCATGATGTTTTTTAAGCTTTTAAGTCTGCAGATAGTATGGAACTCACATGATTGGAAAGGTAATAAATTTCCTAGCAAATGGACAAGATCATATTTGCACAGAGAAAACCTTTGCCCAAAGCAAGCGTATGTGGTTAGTGAAAGATTCAATTAGGCTTTTTAACGCCAGTTGCACAACTGTCTTGTTCAAAGACTTGTACTATGTTCTGTCAAAGGTTGCACCCCTTAAATGGTAACATTTATGGATTAAAGTCGAGCAGCTTTGCTCTGCCCGACAGATGGGTCTTGTTCCTTTGAGGAGAAAGATCACAGAGAAAATGATAAACAAATCATGTCCGACTCCATACCCGTAGTGACAGAACATCCACAATAAATGTTACTTTTTACTTAATCAAACTGCTCAGACAATGCACATTTCCCCCCCTTGAAAAAGGGGAAATATTGAGCAATGACCAGGAGCTGTTATGCAGCAGCCCCCTCTGCCCACCGGTGGAGCAGAAAGGCCCTGTGCTGCTGGAATGGCACGAAGCGAGGCCCCAGCGCGGTGACAGCAGAGCCTGACAGCTCGGGGAGCCCTCCCGAGCGGGCACCGGGCTCCTCTCCCACAGCCCCCCCCGCGTCCCCGGGACCGTGCTTGAACCCGGGGCCGGCAGCACCGCGGAGAGCTCCGCGCCCCCCAAAGGGGCTGCCCCGGGCTCAGTGTGTGCACACATGCAGGTACATATATGTAGACATATGTACATATATACGTATATATGTACACACACACACATATATATAGGGACATCTTTTCTCCTGGGCATTGATATCCATGGATTTTCTGAAAGCAGCTGGCGAAGTTCTGCCCGTGCAGCAAAGCATGGATTGTTTCTCCCTTTCTCGTGAGGTTTGGGGCTTCTTCTTTTCCAAATTAGTCCTCTGAAAGGAGTCTACAGTGAGGGGATGACCTCCTCTCTGTCACAGGCAGCAAACGCTGTAGTGGTCGGGAGTCCACATCAGTCCACAGCTGGGAAGGGGCATTGAATCATGGAATCATAGAATCACATAATCACGAAATCATGGAATTACAGAATCATAGAATCACGGAATCATGGGATCACAGAATCATGGAATGGTTTGGAAGGGACTGTGGAGGGTTCTCCCTGCTCCATCTATGGCTGCACTCTCCTAAAGCAACAAAGACTTAAGTAAGCCCGGTTTGGGCTGATACTTGACTTCTCTTCCCTGCATTTATGTAGCTGTAGCTGTGCAGGCAGCTGCATGAAGTCACTGTAGTTCAAAACAAACAGCACCCAGCTAAATTACAAGAGTAAAGTAACACCGCCAGCTTGAATTACAAAAGGGATAACAAAAGTGATAACAAAAACTGTTTGAAATATACTTAACGCAGAGAGAGGAAAAGTGTAACACCTCCAGCACAGGGGGTGAAATCGGGAGGATAAGTAGTGAAATAGAGGTAGCAGAGTTCTGTGATGTATTTGTGCTTTCTATAAGCAGATCAGGTGGGTCTGCAAATACGTGGAACAAGAGAAGTGTTGCCTGGGAAGACCCTGAATGTGTGGTGCCAGCGGCTCCGCTTCCTTGTGCTGTTTAAAAGATGTTTCCTTGCAGCCAAGATCTGAAAACTTGCGAGTTGCTTTGCTTGCAGCCAAAGAGATGTGCAAGGAAAATGACGGAATTAAGCAGCAGGTTCGTGCAGAGAAGAAACGGAGGGTTTGGGTTCGGTTTATGTTTTTCCATAGCTATAATCACAACTTCCTGCAACACAGAAGTCGAGGATGAAGAGAAGTGGCCAAAGGAGTTATTTCAGCGTAAGGAGAATTCCGATCTTTATCTTTCACTCCCTATCGCTGAAAGCGATCTTCTCGCCGCTTTTCCTTGAGAAGCTTAAGGCTGCGGGACTCTCCTCGCCTTCAGTTATAACTTTCTATTGTTATTTAACTGCGTGTATCCTATTCGCTTCTCTCTTCTTCAGCCAGGCAGCGAGCAAAGGAAAGCCTCCAGAGAAACCCGTGTTTATCATTGAAATGATCCTGCGGGGAGTACAACTGCGAATAGAGACAAATAAGAATTTGTAGCCTAAAAACTCGATCTAGGGAAAGGTTTAACTCCGGGAGAGGAATAATGGAAGGTGCGGGTGTGAATTAATGCGACATTTTCCACAGCATAAATGGTAGCACTGAGAATGAATATTTGTACAGAAAGGTTTTCAGGCTTGAAACCTGCATTTTGTGCAATGGAGAACGATAGGATTCTGGTATTAGTTTTTGAAATGCCTCCTTATTATTCGTTTGTGTGAGTGTAAGAAAATACCCGAAGAAAAAGAAACAACACAAATTCAGAGGCTTTTACCGAGCTTTCACAAGTGTGCGGCCGAAGTGGGGCCACAGCCAAGGGATCCTCCGCAGCTCCGGGACATGGATTTTAAGGGTTTGCACTCAAAAAGGCAGGTGGGGCTCTGGGTTATGGGCTTTTGGGATGGAGGATTATGTATTGGAGAATTGCCGTTGTCCAAAAATAAATTAAAATCAGCATCATCTGCGAATTTCGCTGTTGTAATAAATCAGTTCTGTTTAGTTTTGGTTTGGGTTAATTTTTTGGTTCTCTTCCTTTGTTAGTTTCGTCGAAAAGAAGTGGAAATCTGGTCATTTTTAAGCTTCTAAAGCTCCACAGCAACAGCTCCGCGGGTTGTTTCGGCGGTGAGGGAATGCTGGGTCGCTCCTTCCCGTCTGCTGGAAGACATCCCCGTCCACCTCCTGTCCGTAAGGCAAGAATATTGCCGCAGCCCCGCTCCGTCCCCGCTCCTGGGCTGCACACGGAGCCCTTTCCCGTCCTTTCTGGCCGGGTGAGCCCCACAGCAGCTTCACTGAAGGTTATTTCCCAGGCCGTTTTAACCGCACACGGAGCTCGGACGCGGCCCCCATCGCCTCCCTGCCTGCCGGTGTGGAGACGTGCCTTTGCCGTCGGACTCCTCGGCCGGGGACGAGACCCAGAGCCGGGATTTGCCGGGATAACCGGGATCATGGATCACGGCTCTGAGCTCCCGGGGCGGGGGGCGGGTGTGTGTCCGGGGCACGCAGCGGCACTTAGGGGCTGGGGGCTGCCATTATGTCATTTAATAACCGATCACCCCCAACCCCTTTCCCTCTGCCGGCTTCTTCCACGGAAAAGCTCCCCACGATTTTTCCCTTTCCGCGTTTTCGCTGCGGAGCCGCGGGGGAAGGGAAATTATGTTGGATTTACGATCTGCATCGTTGGAAACCGAAGCACCGGGATTTACTGTAAAACGTCGCGGCCGCCTTTCCCGGAGGCGACTTGAAGCGAGAAAGTCTGAGAATGTCACTTGGCCAGAGTTTGTCGCCAAAAAAAAACGTGCTCTTGTTCGGGCAGCGATAAATTTCCCCTCTGGCATGGAGCAAATTGAACCGCTGCGGGGGGGAGAGGGAAGGCTCCGGGCTGGCCGGGAAGGGCTCCCTGCTCCAGCCCTTCAGTCCCGGCAGCTTCATCCCTAGGGGTCAGATCCAGCCCCACCACACCAGGCCACCAGCCCCAGTAATAATGTTGCCCCGGTGCTGTAACACGCACACTCCCCCCCCCCCCCCCTTTTTTGTCAGTCCCTGCACACAGAGGTTTTCTGATGGGGAAAGGATCCAGGTTTATATCCGTGGTGTTATTGGATTGAATTATGCTTCCCAAGAGGTGAAAAGGGACAGACACACAAGAACCCACGGCCAGAGCACGGGACGCGGCTGAGGCCTTTGGGATGGGCTTGAGTGGACTTGGCCCCACATGTTATCCTGGGCTCTGTCATATAGAGGAGCTTGTGGTCAAGGTCAAGCTATCTTCTGACTCTGCAGAGGGTACTATGGGGAGGTGAGCAGTGAGGGTGCAAAATGCTCTGGTATGGTAGAGATTGGCAGGAGTAGGAGGGAAGAGAGCAGAGAAACTGGTGTCCACAGATTCCCTTGAAGAATTTGGGGATCTCACTTCTCATCCCACTTGCATTTGACATTTGCAGGATAAATAAGGAGGAAAAGTGGTGGCTCCCATTGACTGTGGTGTGTTCTCCTATTTTTTAAGGCCCAACATGGACACAGCAGAAAAAACCCAGAGACCTGACTGAGCAGAGGTCCCCCATTTGTACTTAATTTCCCTTTCCTTCTGTTCAGGTCTGTTCTTGGAGGTGGTCAGATGTCAGTGGAGATGTGAAGCCCCCAGGCCACTGAATGTTGGGGCTGACAGACCTATGCCCACCACCTTGCCCTGTATCAGGCTGGTGAGCCAAGACCCACTGTCAAATTGGCTTTTTCCTTCTGAAGTGTGAGCCAGGAGAGTTTGAGGAAGCTGTGTTTCAGAGACTGGTTGAAGGGAAGAGTTGGAAGAGGTTTACATTTTGGGAGAGCAAACATTGGACATTGCCTGAGGCTCTTTGTGGCCTGGTCCATCGTGCAATCATTCTTGGTGCTCCAGCCAGCCGCTGGGACCTAAATATCTCCTGTTCCCCCAGTACCTCTTCAGGCTTTTTCTGAGCTCTGCTGCTGACCAGGCTGGAGGACCCCACAGGTTTGCCACCTTTCATAGTGCTTCTGGAAGATAGGCAAGATGCTGGGCAGATTTGAGAGGATTTCTGACTGTAAATGACATTGGCCCCCATATAGCAAAGTTCCATAGAGATGTCCCCATAGTTTACAATGGCTGTAAGAGGTGGAAATAACATGAGAGATGATGGTTAAGACAGAAGCATGACTCAAACCTCTCCAGTTCCAGGGTAGTACCCCAGCCATCACGCTCTTGGGTCTTCTGAAATACATTAATTCCTGTGCAGCAGAAGCTGTAAACCAAATGCAAACCAAATCTTGGGCTCTCAGTCTTGGGCTTTGAATTCCTGCTGAGAACAGACACAAGCCAACATCTTTTTTGTCCTTGAGAAATCCTAGTCCTGAATGTTCCTCTTTTCTTCTAAATGTTGGGTGGGGAAGAACAGGGTTGATTCTGGGCAGCACTTAATGAAGAATAACTATGGTCAAATTAAAAAGCTCTGATTATTTTATTAACGAGATTTCCTAATTCAATTCTTTCACCTCTTTGTGGAATTCTAGGATGTGGAGCACAAAGGAAGGTAGTGGCACTGGTGGGATGTGACAAATACCAAAAGCCTTCAGTGGGTTTCCCGTTCTGCTCCATACGTATCGCATTGTTTCATGCATTTGTGTAACCCTAGGTTTAGTGGAATGTGCCTGAATGATGGTTGAGCACAGATGTAGGAAAATACTGCCAAAAGCACTCCAAGAAAGGACATGGGACTGGCAATAAATAGAGCTGCATCAGCAGGAACGGAGGCTATGAGCCCTGGAATCTCATTCCAGATTTCACATCCTCCGTGGGCTGATGGTGATGGGGAACTTGGGAGAGGGACAGGAAACTGGGTGGCTGGTGTCCCAGCAGCTCAAGCATCAGCTCAGCATTAGATTCAGCAACACAAAAAGAAGAGTAAGTGGGAAATCAACCAGTAAGACGAAGTGCTCTCACACCTTACCATAAGCAGTCCAGACTCAGGGGCTAGCAGGGTCTGGAGTAAGGCTTGTTGTGCCTTACTCTCCCTTTCCTCTGGGACTGTGCAGGGCTGTAGGAATGAGCTTTATAGTTTTAATTTGCACTGACCTGAGTCACTGTGGGGGAAAATCCCATTTGTAATGAGAACAAAGTGATCAGTTTGAGAGCAGAATCTCTCTGGTTGCCAGTTAAACCATGCACTGATTCCCCTTCGGTTCCTCCAAAAGCCCCAGCTGAGATTCCCAGCTGGGAGCCCCATCAGCCCCTTCCTTACCCACTTGGCAGCAGCCTGCTTGGCTCCAACAATGCTCAGCCCATCTGGCCACCAAGACAAGAGCCTGGGTCCTTGCCCATGTGCCATAGCCAGGCTTATGCTTCGATTTGGCAGTTAGGACTGTGCATACGCACACTTAGGGCTGTCCAGGGTGTACATGAACCCCTCCTCCTGCCTTCCATCTCCTGTCCAGACTGCAGACAGAGCCATAAGGTATCATATAGCTTTAGGTGTGTGATTTTTACGTAAACATTTAGTTAGATGCCAGGTCTTTGGCCTGCTCGGGAGCCTCTGTACCTGGGGCACACTTCCTGCTGCCTACAAATCTTCATGGTTCTTTGAAAACTCTCTAAATTATGGGACACTTGGGACTAAGGAGTGAGGGAGTTCATGAAAACAGGAAGAGAAAACCCAGGGTCTTTATCAGAGAAGGCAACATACATCAACCAGGGATTCCCATCAAAATACCACTGACCTTCCTCTGTGAAAATCTGATGTTTGAGGAGCTGCAACACCACAGGGCTGCTTTTCCCATTCACACAAAAGCACCTTTTTTTACTGTTGGTGGGGAGGAAGGTCCTAAGGGTTGGGCAAACACTTCGCTGTGAAGGGCTGGAGATAGGGAAATGGCTCCTGTTGCTTCTGGGAATGGGAACAAAGTCATAGGTTAGAGGCATCTGAATGAGGATCAGATCTTCTCAGGAAGAGAATCTGACATCCGTGATAGGCCGATATTTAAAAAGAAAAGGAATGTCATCATTCAAAGCCGTGTTCGGCCGCCGTACAGAGATGTTGAACACCACTTTCTAATCAAGGGGGAGATAGATGGTTGTTGCAAAAAGGGTGAACCTTCAAATGACAGGAAGCTCACCCCAACCTGCCATGTAATTCAGCAGAGGAATTTTAACAAGAAGCACCTGCCTGTCTCTTGTAGCTCAGCATTGGCCTTTATGGCTTTACACACTCTGTTAAATTTAATCAAGCACATCAGTTTACATATTGTTTCTAATGATGAAACTCTCTATGGCTGGGTTTTTACATATAGCTGAAGGTACTAAGGTGTATTCAGAAAGAAAAGAAAGGATCACTCAGCCAAAACCACATTGGCGTGTTGTGCCTGAGTCAGGATCTTACATTCTCAGCACCAGCACCCAAGTGTTCTCAGCACCAGCATCCAAGATTTCACTCAGACCCCTGAGGAATATCATAGGCGAGAAATGATGAGATGCTAAAGGCATTTGACTTAACAAGCGATCTGCTCTTCGTGCCTGCATGACACTGGTAGAAGCATTAGCCCAGCAAATGGTCCCCACGGGTACCCCAGCTCAGCTTGTACTGCTGGAGAACCAGTACGCAGTGGATTGTGATGTGTTTGCCATGGTGCATTTAAAACTCAGAGGTGAGGTAATATTTTGCAGCTAACAATCATTCTCCAGGGTTAAAAAAATGAGGAAAAATGGGAAGAAGCTAGTCCTGGAGGGAGAATGGGAAGGAAGGATGCTCATGACTTGGAAATCCCAGCACAAAGAGGAGGTCATAGGATGATGCAGCACGTCTGAGGGCACTGGATTTGCTGCCTGTGTACTCTGCATATAGCGAGCTCACGTGTAGGAGCTCCCAGAGTCCCAAATGCATCAGATGCACTGATCTCATGGAGTTAAACTACTCCTACTCTTCTTTGTTCTGTATTTCTGAATGTCCAAACCCTGTGACCAAATTCTTCTTCTTCCATCAAGGCAAAATTTCTTGGTGGATAAAGAGAACGAGTCATGAAAGCCATGAATTCCCACTTCTTTCTCAACTGTCTGGCTCAGCCTCATCTTCACAGGCCCATGGGGACCATTTCTGGGTGCACATCTGAAAGAACACAAGAGCACATGTTACTTCAGCTATTGCAGGTCAGGAATCTCTTGTCCATCTGAAAGACATTGTCTTAATAGGCTGTTGCTTGCACAGGGCAGATGGGGAGACAGAGAAATGCAGGGGAGGGGAAGGAAACTCGGTTGCTGGGGATGGAACGTTTGCTTCCTGCCAGATCTGCCAGCATAGGGAAGTGTTTCAGGGATATCGTGGAAGGACAAACAGGAGAAGCTGTAATAAGGTAATATAAAATAATGGCTCATACTGCAGGAAGGCTGTGCTTCATCCCTTGCAAATGTGCATGAAACGATGGTCCCAGTCTCCTCTGCACTGAACTTGAGAGGAAATTGCTTTGAACTTTAACGAACAGCAAGGGACTACACAGTTCTGCTGGTGCACTTTAGGGGAATTGCTATTGATTTGTACCAACATAAGCCCAGGAGCTGAAGAAAGAGATGGGGAGAGGTGCTGGGTCAGTACCCCTGCAGAAGGAAGGGCTCATCCTCAGCCGTGGGTGCTCAGCAGAGGAGCTGCACCTCAACACCGCTCCTGGCTTTTCAGCGCATGTTTCTGCCCAGAACAAAAGCTGAAAGCTCTTGCTCCCAGACACTCACTGAGCCCTTGCGTTTACACAGTGCAGGGAAATCAGGCATTTAACCTAATTTAGTTACATTCCGCTTCCTGCCTCTCCCGTTTCTTGTGGAAAGCTGCTAAAAGCCAAAATACGTGAGAAAATAATATGGTTGTTGATTTGTTTTCCGGGAAAGCCAATGCAATATTTCTGTTTCTGATAAAGTTTACAAAAGGTGTGCTCCTGGCCTTGTGCACGGATACGAGTGTGTATGCAGGGACCTGAGCCAGCGATTTCCAAAGCAAAAGGAATTCCTTATATATCACTTAATTGATTCTTTTTGGGGGGAGTGTGTGTGTTTGGAAGCTTCAAGTTGTTTTAGTATTCTAATAGATTAAAGACCATTTATTTGTCAGGAAGAGATTCGTCCCAATTGGCCTTTTCCTAATGGGATTTTCCAAGCCAGCTGTTTTCCGCCTTTCCCTTGTCTGCTAAAAGCCCTTCAGGTGAACAATGACCGTCCCATCAACCTCGGTTATTTATACCCGCAGCTACCGCGAGCGATGCGGCTGCCTGCGGTGTTGGAGGACAACCTTGGATGTCCCATATCCCCCAAGGTGCTTGGTGTTAAGACAGATTAAGCTCCCGTGTCTCATTCACCTCAAAGCAGTGGCAGAACTGTCCTGCTAAACTGAGCCTTTAATGAGGAAATGAAGCCAAGAGTCCAGGTTACTTTATTTTCAATACATTATTGAGTGCTGCTGAAATAGATGATGCAAACACAGACGTGTCTGTGCTTACATCCCTCATATTTCCATCCCTCTCCAGCATTTCAGTGCATTCCATGTGGGAAGCAGATATGAAACCCCACACGCTAAGGTTCTGGTGACTTGACGTTGCTGAAAGCTCTGTTTCGGCTCCTTATGTCCAGGCTTGGGCCTGACTCTGACATTTCCACACCTCGATCCCTTTCACTTTTGCTTTCCTTGCCCTTATTTGATTGCTGGGCTGCAGACCCAGGATGGGCCACTGATAGTTCCAGTGTTGGACAAGGGCAAGTTGGAGTCGGAGGTGAATTTTAGTACATCAGATCTTCTCTATGCTCTAATAAACGATCCCTGGAAGGTGACACAGGTGGGACCTGGGTTTCTTCTGGCCACCTCACACACCAAGTAACCCCCAATGTCCCAAGCCCCTTTGCTAGCCTCGTAACTGTGCATCGCCCAGGATTTAATGGCATTAAAAAGCAACAGATCCCTTCATTCAGTTGCTTTATGCAACTGAAGATAAGCACCAACAGGATTTTCTTCCCCTTCTTCGTGAAAACACTCCTCCACCTTTCCCCCCCTTCCCGTAGTGTTATAATAACCAACTCGCTTAGTCGCAAGTATTTTGCTGCATTAGGTAGTACCCTTTCTGGGGCCGTAGAGGCTTCCGTACTTGCTTATAAAAACTAAAAGCAAGGGGTGTATCCTTGAAGAAAAGAAAGAAACCTCTTCTAGCTTCGAGTATTTAGGGGGAAAAAACAATGCTACAGGTACTCGGCTGGAAAAGGCTGAAGAGGAAGGGAGGCACTGGCAAAGTGAGCCACGGCTTCTCTCTTTGTAGGTAAAATTGTGCTTTAAAAGGGGCTTTCCTGTCCTGGAGCAGGAGCCGCTGCCCGTGGGCTGGAGCCTCAGGCAGAGCCGGGACCCCACAAACGGGGCTCTGCCCCCTCGTTTCTCCGCCGGGTTCTGGTTTCTGGCCGGCAACGAGGGGAATCGCCTCGGTCTTGCACTGGTTTTGCACGCGAATTAATAGCGAGGAGGGTGCTGGATACTAATGGGCAGCCCCGGGTTTCTGGGTGCTCGTTTATCGTCCTTTAAGTGAGGGGAAAACAAAAGGTGGAGAGAAAAAAAGTGTTTAACCGTCAGAATAAAGACAAAAAGGTGCTTGGAGGGAGTTGAAAAGAGCCCCTTTTCCTCTGTCTTTTGGTTGCAACGGAAAACCGCAGACGGGTCTCTAATGCGGGTATTTCACAGTCGTGCAGCGACATTAGCATTCAGCACACGGTTCCCTGCAGCAGGAATGAGATGGGTTTGAGTGTGAACGAACGAAAACCCATTAGAAACCGACAACTGGATGAAATTTCAGCTGGGAAAATGGAAATATTTCTCACTTGGATGTTCACTTCTGTAGATCAGCGCAACCCCCCCATGAAAAGAGCGATTTAGTTGATGTTTAGGGAATATTTCATCTCAGTGGCGCTTTCCGAGCGCCGTGAGCCCCATCCATAGCCAAGCTGCTCGAAAGCAATAAACCTGGTTCGTCTTTTAACGTTGTATTTTATAAAAAGCAATTAAAGCCTGTAGCAAAAAAAAAAAAAAAAAAAAAGAAAAAGAAACAGAAAAAGAAAAAAGCGATAACACTGATTCCGGTGGAAAATTAATTCTATTTTGCCTTTGTAACTCTTCTAATGGACCGAAAAGGCGTTTTCTTTGCAGGCTTGAGAGTAACGAATTTCATGTTACAATGTATTGGACGTAAGTACCATGAGGAGTTTTCCTGTGCTGTTTGCAGGTCTAAAAGGACACGGTGATGTGCAGCACACACAAAGATGCCGTCTTCTTAGGGCCTGAAAACATAAAACCTATTAAAAAAAGAAAGAAGGGGGGAGAGGCAGAGCTCTCTTTTACATTGTATTTTAGTTTTGGGCTCCGATTAGGAAACAAATGGAGCGAGGACATAAAAAACCTGTACCTTTAATTCGGCTGAAGGAGAAGCAGGGAAAGGAGGGAGCAGTCTGAGGTCCCTGTTAATGACATCCCGTCAAGATGCTTGTAAGCCCCAAGAATGTTTACAACGTGGGCTCAAGTTCAATGACAAAATCCTTTGAAGGGGAAAGGGAGAGGGGAAAAAACCGCAGCAGCCCAGACACTTTGTGCGGTGGGCATGAACTTGAACAAAGGAAAGGAGTCAAAGGCTGGGAGAGGGGGGAGGCGTGAAGGAAGGGCTCGGAGAGGTGATCCCACTGCTGCTGCCTTCTGCGGCTCTTAGGTGGATCCGTGGTGCGTTTTGACTTATTTTGGCGAGAGGAAAGGAAAGATTAGGAGAGGAGATGAGAATGGGAAGGGGAAGGAAGGGGAAATATTCCGATGTGGTGTGTGCCTCACCTCGAGGCACGGTGGCGGATGAAGGTGTCTCTCCAAGGAACTCCGTTTTAAACACAGTTTTCTGACACCACCAGGAACTCCCAGGGCTCATCTGCCCGAACTTTGAGGCTGCTCTGCCCCACGTTTTGAAGCCTTTCTGCGCTAAGTTTGGGGCTGCTCTGCCCCAGGTTTTCTGAGTTTCAAGTTCAACGGCAAAGGGAGGGGGCTGAAGCCTTCACCTGGCCCAGCGGCCCCCGGCAGCGGCTCCTTCCCGGCGTTTTACGAGGATGTCGGGCCTTTCTCGCCCTTTGCTGAGGCCGCCGTGTAAAGGTTTTACAGCTCTTCCCGAGACTCTCCTCCTCCCCTTCCCATCTGCATTTTCATCTGTGGATTCGGGGCTGGAGTTGGGAACAGGGGTTGGGGGCAGGGAGGGTGTCGTGTCTCCCAGTTTCAGCCCAATTTCCCCTTGGGCAGGGATCCTAACTGGGCTGGAGGTATCCGGGGGTTTCCAGACATTCCAGTGAGGGGTTGGGGACATCGGGGGGAGAGCTCCAGATGGGGTAAATGAAAAGATGGGGAAAAGAAACATCATCTCACTAAAAGAGTTAACCCTCGATGTGCCATAGAGGGCAGCTTCAGGAGGAGCATCCCTTTCCAAACCCATAAGCAGGCCGGGTTTATTTTGAAGTCGATACGGGCCATGGGAGACCACAACCGTAGTCCTTTTCTTTTACTGTATTAGTTGCTTTTCTTTGCGGGACACCCGAGGGGCTTCCTCCTGCCCAGTAAAGCCGCTTCTGTTCTACAGCCACACAGAAATCAGGGTGAGAAGGTTCATTACTGGTCACGTGGGGGAAGACAAGCAGGTTTGGAGCTTTTCAACTATCCCCTCCTTCAGGAAAACCAGGCGAACATTCCCAGGCGCTTTCCAGCACCGGTGCCGCCGGGAGTCAGGGCCGGGATGCTCCCACTGGGGCAGAAATAGAGGAAATAAACCCTGATTCTTCAAACCCGAGTGGTTGGGGGCGGGGGCTGGTGGTTCCCAGCGCAATTCCAGGCTGGCACCGTCCCTTTCCCCTCCTTTTTCCTCCTTTTTTTAGGGAATTTTTGCTGCCCTCCAGCAGCCCCGATGACTCCTTCGGAATGGGGGGGGGATTGGATTTATTGCGTCTGCCTCACTGCCCCTGCTTACGTCACTGCTCGGAACGCTCAGCCCAAGCGCCATTGGCTGTTCCCCTCCCAGAGCTTCTGGCGTCATGCGTGACGTCACGCGGGGAGGGACGTTCTCCCAGGCGGGGAATAGCTGCACCCTGGGGTGTCATTGGCACCTCCTGCAAAGAGAAGGGGGAAAATAGCGGGGGGAAACTGGGAAAAAACGGGAGAAAACGGGGGGAAAACGGGGGGGAAACGGGGAGAACGCGCCTCCCACCGCTCCAGGGGGAGCCAGAACCGGCCCAAGCCTAAAATACTTAATAAATACATTATTAAACTAGATCAAACCCACCATTTAAAATGATCATTACTTAGGGCACGTTGCTGATGAAGGCTTCTGATTAAAAAAAGAAAAGGCAGCAAAAATAAAAGGCGATTTTTTTTTTGTTTGGGGTTTATACGCTTTTTGAAGGGCTTTTTGGGGTTTATGGGCAGGTTTAACCGCTCTGCTGCTGCAGAGACTCTGCGAGCCGACACATCGCTGCCTTGTAACACCGAGATATTCAACAAAGGAATTTATTTGCGCTTCCCCGAAGCTGTAAATAACCCGAAAGAGCAGAGAAAAACGCGTGTTTGAGTATATTCATTTTTCACCCTATTTATTCCGTTTAAAAGGATGACGGCGCTTCTTAATATTAACCAAGATCATTTAATATTACACGGGGATTACCCAGCACATGCTACGACGCGTATAGCTATAATTCTGTATTAGTAGAAGGGAAATGTGTGTACAAATACACGTATATCAGCACAAACGAAAGCGCGTAGGGAATTATACCGACTGCATTTACCTGTATCAAAATATAGGCACGAACATACATATAAGTGTGTATATGTAAGTATGAAACATGTTTATATATACACCTTTAGCTGAGTATATATTTATATCTGCACATCCGGCACTACATCGCATGGCTACGTGCATACCTTCGGGTATATCTAAATACACCAACACAAATATCGTCTATGAGAGAAGGTAAAATAATGCGTATTGCTAAATATGCGCATACCTATATGTATATTTTATATATAACCGCGCCAAACCGGCAGTATGCGCCTTCCTGGACGTGTTCCTGCGGGTACACAGATGTCGTGCCGCGTTTATGCGACCAATTCTCACGTGTGTTTCTCGATACGCACCCGCGCTGTGTTTATTCTCCTTTAGAAGCGCATTTTGATACTTCTGCCTGGATTAAGGGGATTTCTGAAGCTCGTTTCCGCTTTAAGTACGGGGCTTGGTTGCTAAAGATCAAATTCCCTGTGACCCCCGTTCTCATTCCCTGACAGCGCCGCTCCCACCGCACCCAGGAGAGCTGAAGTTGCGTTTTGGGGTTAATTCATGCAATTAGGCCTTTTTTTCCTGTTCTTTCTTTCTTTCGTTTTTGATTTCTGAGGATGCTGTTCAAACCAAAGCGGCGTCAGAGGACGGAACACGACGTGGCAGCGGCGTTGTAAGGCAAGAGCAAACTGTACAGGGTCCTCTGCGTGCAAAGCGGGCGGGGATGGGGCGCCTTCCCCGGGCGCCCCACTTTCGGGGGTCCCCACCAGCCCCCCCGGGAGCAGGGGGAGCGGTGCCCAGCGCTCAGCGCTGCCCAGGGCAGCGGGGACGGCTCAGCCCTCCCCGGCCCTCCTCACTCCCGTCAGTGACGGTGCCGGAGCCCCCCGCGGGGATGGCGGGTTGGGGGGCAGACGGGGACCCCTTCGGCGCTTGCGGTGGACGCGTCCTCACGGGGTGCTGCTGCTGCTGCTGCTTTTGATTTTGGCGACGACTTTTTTCTCTTTCACCCGCCTGTTCTGGAACCAGATGGTGATCTGCCGCTCCGTGAGGTTGGTGGCTGCCGAGATCTTCCTCCTCTTGTCGCGGGTGATGAACTTGCTGCTCGCGTACTCCTTCTCCAGCTCCCGCAGCTGCCCTTTGCTGTACGGGACCCTCTTCTTGCGGCCCCGGCGGAAGGAGCAGCCGTCGGGGGGCAACTGCCCAGCGGAGTCTGAGCGTGGGGAGAGATGGGGCAGAGCGGTTCGGGAGTTCCCGCGCACCCCGCACCCATCCCGCACCCACCCACCTCCCACCTCTTTTCCCTGCAAGCAGCACCCCCTCTCCTGCCCCATTTCCTCCCTCCAGCCTCCTGACAGGTTATATTTAAGTTAAATTATCCCTATGGGTGTTTAAAGATTGTTTTTCTTCCCGGAATGTATTTATAACTTTTCATGGAAAAATCCAGGTATTGCCAAAATACCGTCGTGGGTGAGGCCCGCGTAACACCCACGTAATCACCCGCGGTTCCGGCCGAGCAGAGCCGTGCTGGTGGTCTCCCCGATCATGGCCCTGCACAGTGGGAGCCATGCACACCCCTAACCCCCTCTAGGGCAGCCCCATTCCGAGGTCTGCCCTGGCCCGCCGCTGCTGGGATCGTGTCTGGAGCCGAACAGTATCACCGTCTGCACCCGGATGGTATCACTTGTCTCAACCCGGATAGTATCACCATCTGAACCCGGATAGTATCACCATCTGCCTCCTTGCTCGGAAGGTGGGGAGCTGCAAAGGGCAGCGTTAATATAAATAGCTATTTTGTGAACCCTAATTTGGGTTCCTTCGTAAGCACTACTGGGCGTCAAGAGCAGCTCCCCAGAAGGTTATTTAAAGCCTTGGTCCCCATATTCCCCCACACGCCGGTTCCGCACCCCCGTCCCACCCCCCGCACAGGATCGTTACCTGCGAAGGCGGATTTCAGGAGGTACCCTGCCTGCCCCTGCTCTTTGGGGCAGTACATTTGGCTGCTCCAGCCTCCGCCCAGAGCCCACGGCTGATGGTAACCATCCACAGGCAGCAGAGTCTCATGCCGGGCCTCCCCCGGGCCGCCCAAACCCGGGACCACCGACACGTCCAGGTAACCGGCGACGGGCTGGTACGGAGCCCCGTAGCCGGGGTAGAAGGCGAACTCGGCGGGGCGGCTCTGGAAGTCCTCGCCTCCCGAGGGGGGGTCCAGGTATTTCTCCCCAGGGAAGGGGGCCTGGGCCGGGCCGGCCTTGAGCGCGCTGCGGGCGACGCGGCAGGAGTAGTACCCGCTGCCGAAGTATCCATAGGGCAGCGGAGCGGCGGCGGCAGGGCCCGGCGGGGCGGGCGGTGGCGGGGCGGCGGCGGGGCACGGCTTGGGCGGTTCGGCCGGGCCCTCCGCAGGGTACCCGGGGTTCATCCCGGCGGGGGGCGAGGGGCCACCCAGGGCCGGGGCGGGAGGTGGCAGCAACCCCCTGCCCTGGCCGCCTGCGAAACCGCCGGCTGCCAGGAGCCCCTCGAGGACCGGGGGGTCGCGGGGCTCCGGGGGCTGCATGGGGGGCGGCGCGGGGGCCGGGGCATGGGGAGAGCCGGTTCGGCAGTACCCGGGCACTGCCCGAGGGGGGTCCCCTGGATCTTTTTAAAAGGCTGCGAGCTGCCGAGAGCTGCCTTTCCCCGCCGGGCTGCCCTGACGCAACGGTGCAGGGCTGCCTCATTGGCTGCCGCGCGGGGGGAAAAGGACGGGGAAGGAGGGAAGAAAACCCAACCCCCCCCCCCCCAAATCCCTTCAGCCCCAATAAACCCCTGCTGCAGAAATTGCGAAAATACTTTTATTGCAATGGGAGGAGGAGAAGAGCTCTCTTCCCCCCCCCCCCCCCCGCCGCACGTGACAGGCGGGAACACGGGAGGCGGCTCTTGAGCTGCATCTGATGGCGTGAACGACATCTTGCCCCCCCCCCCCCAGAAAAGGGGCAGAGGTTGGGGAGGGAAGAGGGGAAGGAAGGGAACGAGACGGAGGATTATGAACGGCGCGGAGGAGCAGTTCCCAGTGGAAGAATCCGGGCTCAGATTAACACACACACCCCCCCTTCTTTGCTTTCTTTCGTTCTTTTCTATCTGGTGTAACCCCATCTTCTCACACTGACCCAGGGGCTTCTGCCCTCGGAAAAAACCCGGTCAAACCCTGGACACCCCCCCTCGGCCTTTCTTTTGCCCTGGCTTCACTCTGCCCCTGCTCGGGGGCTTCATCCCGCACTCATTGCTGAGCAGCCCCACTTGAGGCTGTCAAAGGCTGAAACCTGAATCCTTGGGACGGGACAGGGACAGGGCAGGGTCCTAAACCAAGGAGAGATGGGAAAAGGGATCATCCCCACCCCGAAAAAATAACTGCAAAGGGGACACACACAGTCTGCTTGCGCACAGCTATTGCCACATACGGCGCTGATATGGCCGTGGGCCGTGTCTTCAGGTCAGTGTGTGTGTATCCCAGCTAAGCAGCATCCCAAATGGAAAGAGGTTGGGAAAGGGAGGTGGGAAAGTAATATACCACCTTTGGGATCCAGGAGCACTGGGCAGGTGGAGGCAGAGGCAGAGGGGACGGACAGATGAGGCGGTGAGGGGCTGCTTGGGACAAATGCACTGAGGCCTGTGCTGTGAGCATGCTAAGAGATAATTCAGGTACGCGGGTTTTCAATAGTCTGTACATATGGCAGAAACACGGAGTCGCTTTTCTCGCTCCCTTTTCTCTCTGATTTCCCCCAGAGTCCTTGTCCAAGGGAACGCTTTGTCCCCGGAGGCAGCCTGGGCTTGTGCGTTGCTTCCTTCTTGCAAAGAAGTGCAGAGATTTTTGCCTTCTGATTATTAAATCTCAATAACAATTCTCTTCTGCTACGTCTTTTGGCCGCCAAAGCAGAGACCCATTCACCCCGAGGAGCCGCGACAGGGGTGACCCTCAGGGACAGAAATCCCGATAGAAAGAGGGGTTGGAAGTGATGATCTCGAAGCTCGCGCAGGAGGGAAACATCTTGTTTCGCTGCGGGAGGAGTTGCACCCCAAAAACCCCTCTTCAGCTCCTTTCCAGCCCCTGGGGCTCTGCTTTGGGCTGTCTCGGTGAGATCCGTCCCGACCTCTCCCCCAGGGAAAGGAATAAAGGAATAAATCACATCAGGAAGCTGCATCTTCTCTCCTCGGCCCTTCTCATCAGCTAAAAATCTCGGTGTCGCCAAAATCGACGATTATCTTTTTTTTCTGGAGGGAAAGAAGGAAACCCCAAACAATTCAATGTTTTAGACGCCTGCGGTTTTAGCCTTCACCTTTTCCATTTCAAGGCTTCTTTCTTCCCTTTCCGCAGTTTAACGACTGCACTCCCGCTTTGATGCCCTTTTGATTCTACTGCCCTTGCCCCATTTGCTACCTCGAGCGCTGGGGCTCGGCGGCCGCGACCGGGCGGCCCCTGTTTGCCGACGGGGCCGCCGCTCCCCTGCGTCTCCCCCACGGAAAGGTCGGGCTCAATCCGGAGGTCAAGGCCAAGTTGAAAGTTAAGAGCCTGTTGACTTCGGGGCTTCGCTGTGGCCGTGGCCGCCGGAGCAGCTCCGGCCCCACAGAGTCCCTGCAGCAGCGGGGAGAGCTCGGGCTTTGCAGGGAGAAGCTCCTGAGATGTCCCGGGTGGAAGCTGAGCGGGATCCGCGGACAGAGCGATTTGCTGCTGACTTTCCCGGTAGTTTATGTCGTTTCCTTTTATTCACATATATATGTACATATATTTATCCAAACGGGGAGAAAAGAAAGAGGAGGAGCGGCATCCACCGGTGCTCAGACACCCCGGTAGAACAGAGGACGGAACAACCGATTTATGGAAACACGGGTTTATTCAGCCTCGCACGGCTGCAGGAGCGGGCCCCGCAGGAGCAGAGTTGGGGACTGAGGGGAGATAATTCACCTTTTTCATCCCGCCAAATCAAAACACCCTCTGCGCTTGGGCTGATTTATTCAGAGGCATTCCCGGATTCCGAGTTTCCAGCGTACCTCGTGCTTTCAGACCGCGCTTCCCTTCAGTTCAGCTTGATTCAGGAAATTTCGAGCAAGCTTTTTTTGCTGCGAAAATCGTTTAAAATGCGATTTCCAAACTGATATTTGGATTTCCGTTCTTTGACACTTTAACGGGGAATATTTTAAGGTAATACTTAAGGTCACAATAAAGACAGAGGAACTGCGTTATTTTAAAGGGAAAAAAAGTGTTTTATTTTACCAATTCCTCTTTCGATGTTTGGGCTTAAAATCGTCAAATGCTCTTATCAGTTCGCAATGACTCTTTAATTACATTCTCTATAGCGCCCATTTAATATTTATCCCATCTGGAATGGAAAAAAGCTGCGGAGAACTTCTTAGCTTCTTGTCTCTGATTTTTTTAAGCAATTGAATTTGAGGCTGAGGTTACAAAGCACAAGGGGGGGGGGGGGAACCACCCTCAAAACCAACCCAAACCCCAAAGCAGTTTGAAGAAGGGAGGGGAAAAAAAAGAATTGGAACTACTTAAAGACTTAACGTTTGGAAATGATCAATTGTTGGAAAATTGGATTCTGGGTCTGGACGGGAGCCCGGCTCTTTGGGTGCTGATTCCGGCAATATTTCTGGGAGGAAAAAGTCAATTAAAGGCGAACATTTTGATCTTTTCTTTCTTTTCTTCTCTATTCCCTTCCCCACCGGCCCCTCCTTTCCCACCCATCGGCATCCCCGGAAGATGTAGGTGCGAATATTTCTCTCCCTGATGCCTGGAGGGCCAGAATCGGAGCTTTTACAGCGCGTTTCTCGTGGATCCTTTGAACAAATCAGCTGGCACGGGAACAGAGAGCGTGGCCTGACTTCTCTTTGCTCTTTTTATCCCCGCTCTGTGCTGAAGCCCCGGCGCCGCAATCACTGCAGTGCACTTCTGACACCCCCTCGCTTTTTGGGGGGTGAAATGAGCTGTGATTTCAACCTCGGTGTGTTTTATTTAACCCAGTTCTCGCCCACCCTGCACCTTCCAGGTTTCCTCTCCCCTCTCCAGGCTTGGCTGGAGACTCCTTCCTCGCCTTTCATTGCCTTTCTGAGAAGCCGGGAGGGCCGAGCTCCACCGCGGGTGGCTGCTGTGCTGCTACCGGGCTCTCCAACGTGGAACACCCAGGCTGGGTCTCTCCCTTCTGTTCATCGAAATGGAAAACGACATTTCGGGGAGCCACGGCAGCTCCCCAGAGGCTGCAGCCGCTGGTGCCCTCCGCTTCCAGCCCCAAACCCTGCTGCTCCCTTGGGAAATGCCCCTCCATGAGCCCCCTTCCCACCTCCTGCATCCTCCTCTTCAGCCCCAGCCTCCTCCAGCCCGAGCTCCTGGGTAGGGAGGCTGAAACGTGTCATTTCACTCTACATGCACCGCGCACTGTGCCTGTGCATCCCATCCATCCCATCCAGCGGGAGCAGTCCTTTTGCCTGAGCATGTTTCCTTATAGGCGCCGAGCCCAGCAGTGTGTGCCCATCAATGCACGCACCAGGGACTGCCTCTGTGTTCCACAAGTTCCTGCTCAGCCAAAGCAATTTATTTCAGCTGTTGTGGGAGAAAAGGGGAGTTGTTTTGTGCTTGGCTTTTAAGCCCTGCTTCTGATGTTTAATTCCTTAGGAGACGTTGGAATCCTTTGCTCTTCCCTGCTGCTCCCTCCTCCACTCATGGGAGCCTGAAGCCGGGTGTGGGTCATGCAGGCAGGGAGAGGGGGAACAGCCACATGCACGGAGGGTCTGCATTTTTGGTGCAATCAGGAGGATCTGGAGGCCTGTACCCAAAAGTGCACTTTGCAGAAGGTGAATCTGGTGGTAGCTGGAAGAGCCTGGAGGTGGGAACCAGAGGAATCACCTTCCTTCATAGCATAAAGTTATAGGTGAGCCCTTGCTCCAGCACAGCTCTGCTGCTCTTGAGGGTTGCTCTTTTCTGGTCTCTGGTAAATCAACCCTAGGGCAGGAATCCAAACACAAGGACTTCATGTTTTGGACCGAGCCACTGATGGGGGGACCACCATTGAGGGTCAGGCCCTGTCACCTGAGACAACATACCCTGTGCTCAGGGAAGCCTCGGTCACAAATCATGGCAAGGCAAGGGATGGCTGCTCCTAGTCCCAGGCTAGGCACAGAGGTGCTCAGGGCAGCAGGATGGTACTGAGATCCCCAGGACCAGTGGCGACCACTGCAATGGGCGATTACGCCTCGTGCTGTTCAATGCCAAAACCTCCCCAGGCCCTTGGGGATCAGAGGTTTCAGAGCATGTAAAATACTGGGGATCTGAACCTCCTCAGGCAGCCACACTGAGGAGGAATTGTGGAAGGGCCCCGTGGAAGGGCCCCATGGAAGGGCCCCATGGAGGTGTCTTGGCCTGCAGCAGCGCTGCTTTTCTGGCTGAATCTTGAGCATTTCTCACCTGCACTGCAGGGAGAGATCTGTGTGCATAAAAACTGGCCAAGTGCTCCGTTCAGGCTGCCCACAGAGGCTGCAGCTGCCCCATCCCTGGCAGTGTTCAAGGCCAGGTTGGACACAGGGGCTTGGAGCAAGCTGCACCAGTGGAAGGTGTCCCTGCCTGTGAGAGGGGTTGGAACTGGATGAGCTTTAAGGTCCTTTCCAACACAAACCAGTCTGGGATTCTATGATTCTGGGATCCTATAATTCAAGGATTCAGGTTTCTTCCGCCTTCTACCTTCCTGAGCCTGGTGGTGGATCCTTAATGCCTGAAAAGGGTTACCTGATGGCACAGGCTGGGCTTTGCATTATCCAGGCAGAGCAGAGACCACAGCAAGTGTGTTGGGGCACTTTGGGATGAACAGATTGCCTCAACATTGCTACAGCTACTGCGTGAGGGTCCGTGCATTGCCCTCACCGCTGCTGCTACCATTGCCAGTGCCAGGCCAGGTCTGGGGAGGTCTCTCCTACCCCCCTCTGCCCACTGCATTGTGGCTGCGGATGATTCCTGGTGAGGACAGAGGGATGCAGCGTGGGAAGGCATCGAGCATCGCACCCAGACCACCCCGGAGGTCTGCTGTGCCCCGGGCTGCAGCGCTGTGGGGGATAGGGAGAGACATCCCCATCCTGGTGGAGTTTAATGGGATTTGACATATTTCTGCTTACTCCATAATTCACGGGATGAGAGTGGGGTCTCCTCCCAGTGTCCCCCCCCCCAAGTTTGAGATCCCAGCATAAGGTGGGAGACCAGCGAGTGCCGGGGGGGGGGGGGGGGTGCAGCAGGGATGGGGGGTCCAAAGGTCGTTCTTTCTGCCCCTCCACCCCTTTCCTTATTGCAGGGGCGGCGGCCGGGGCCGGCCGGGGCCGAGGCGGGTGAGGTGGAAGGCGGGAGGGAAGCAGCTGCCTCCTGCCTCCCTTCCTGGGCTGCAACCGGGGCTCGGGGGGCTCCGGGGGCCTGAGCAGCTTTTTACCCTTAAATGGAAGCCGAAATCCTCCAAATCCAGATATTTCCTGGCATTTCCAAGGCTAAATTCGCAGCTTCCCCCGCGCCACGTACGTTCCCGGCGGCCAGGATTGATGCCGAGTTAATTTGGTTTGGGGATAAATGTGTTGCTGTGACCCAATTGAAAGCCCAAACGTTATGTGCCAGAATGGTGGAGACAATAACGCCAAGTATTAGTGGATGGGTGAGTGACCTGTTTGTTTTCAAGCAGTGCCAGACTACATTAAGTCCCACGCGTGAATACCGTGGCGCGATCGTTGCTTCACAACAGGGAACGAATGTTTTATATTCTGCTTTGTGGAAACAGAATTCCGCCCTTTTCCCAAGGGCAGAGCACGAGGAAGAGCCCATCACCGCGGTCCGACGTTTGGGACGGCTTTTCCTCCTCCAGTTTCCTTCCGAAGAGGGGGTTTGGGACTCCTGCCCCCTGGCTTTGGGGGCTCTCGGGCACTTCGGGCTGTTTACGCCCGGGGAAGCCGGACCAGAGCTCGGCTCGGGGTGGCGATGCCGAGAAGTGCTTTAGGAGGGAAGGAATCACAGCGGCAAAGTCGGCGGCAGCGGCAGTTAAAGGACAGTGAAACTGTCCCTGCCCACACGTCTGGTCAGGACGCTGCGGTCTCAGCTGCTGCCGACACCAGCCCTGAGCCTTTTCCACTCGTTTTCCCTAAAAACCTAGGGAATTCCTTGTATTTTCTGTTCACCGCTGCGGTCCAGGCGAGCTGCGCTGCAAACCCACCGGAGCTGATGACGCGGCCAGGTCTTTGTAGGCTTTTATTTCGACTTCTTTTGCACCAAAGACCTTCTTAAGTCGGTACTGGATCAGCTCATCCCGGCCCTGAGCCGTGTCGTGTCGTCGTGTTCGTCCCCCCCCGCCAAGAATCCTACCCCGGTACTTGCTGGTTTTCCCAGTGCTCGGGACACGGAGCTTCCCACAGGGGAGCCCACGGCACACAGAGACACAGTAATTAAACCCCTCATCCATAATAATTAATATGTGATATATAATTATACTAATTAGGACCCAATTGTACTCAAGACCCGATACCCATTTGAGAGCTTCCCTGAAAGGTTTAAGTAACTGAAGTTCATTTATCAACATTCTATATTAGGAAGTGTCTGAATAAATATGAACACAAACAATGTAGTATCGTTAATATTGATGCAGTAACAACGATATTAATAAGTATTGTGCTATAAATGGATTATATGTATTATGATATGAATGCCTTCTATGTGTAATACTACTCAGTAACAAAATATCCCCCCAACGATCTTTTTATCCCGTTCCTGCACCCACATACGAATACATAGATACACAGCAGCACGGGGGGAGACGCAGCCGGGACAGCCCCACGTTTTACTCAAGTCCCAGATACACGTTTTCCCTGTTGTGGTTCAGACGGCAAACTGGAAAAGCTGCTTTCTGATCCTTCCCTTAGTTTATTAGGAGGGGCAAACCCGAACAAGCAGAACCCAAAACCTGAGCGCTGAAATAACGCTGTGAACGGAGAAGTGATCCTAAAATTGGTTAAGAGTTTTTTAAATTTAATTTTTCTTTTTTACCAAATTATCCAATTCACAAAGCGGGGGTTGAAGGGGGGGGGGGGGGGGGAGGTTTTCCCTTCCTTCCTCTCTGTAATATTCCAGCGTTCCCTGGGTTTTTAGCTGTCCCGGGATGGTTTTTCCTCCCCCGGGCTTTGGGGGTGTGTAGCAGTGGCTGCCACCTCTCTCCTCGTTGGGGGACAAAGGGGTCGAGCTCTCACCCCCGAAGGCAACTGCTTTGTTCTACATTAATTATCCAGATTACTAAAGAGGAGCCCAAGATGAAGGTGTCCTCAGGGTGCCCCAGAAGGTGCCCATGCAGTCATTAACTCCAGGTCGGTTTCGGAACAGCTTGGCCGGAGCCACCTCCAAGGTTGAATCCTGGGTTACCTCGATTTCATTTGCTTCTCTTTTTCTTCTTCCCGTCAAACAGGGGTCAGATCCTCGGGGCCGCTTGGAAAACCTCCAATCTTTCCCCTTTGAAGCATTCCTGCCCTAATAAAAGCAGTCATAGAAATGGAATATTGCCTCTTTCAGCAACCTTTTCCAGCCCAATTTATACCTTTTCACATTCTAATTTCCAGGTAATCTCTACAGCTTCTTGTCCTCTACCAGGGAGAATCAATTCTCCTCCTTAAATATCAATCAGGATGAAAAATATTAAAGAGATGACAGCACAAACATCAATTACAAAATAAAATGGTCATGGTGTTAGGAAAGTCTTATGCAAACTAGACATTGTTTCCACCATTTCCTTCTATCTGCACCTAAGTTATCTAAGTTATTCCCACTAACATTGCTCTTACACAGAGACACTTCTCTTGTCTCTTCTGGCCAGGTACTTATGCGCTGTCTGCAGCTCTCTACAGATCACGATTCCTTTCTGCTGATCAATGTAGCTGAGGAATAACTCACATTTTCAAAGGGGAAAGAAGCTTCACAGTGGCAGGGGTGTTCACTGCTGCACTAGAAAGTCCTTCAAAAAGCACTTTTAGTCATTCGCTTTGACAAAGGGAATGCTTCCCACATTGTCCAGACCAGCTTCCTGGTAGCACAAGAGGCAGATGTGTACACACACATGCATACCCATACAGCAGGAGCCTGTACCTGGCCACTCATTCTCTTCCCATTCCCAAGATAATCTTGGCTTTTCATTACCTGTGCCCACATTCACCTGGAGAGGCAGATCTGGGTTCTCCCTCCTTGCACAGCGTGTACACCACATCGCAGCACTTCCCAAGCACCCGTCTGACAGATGCTTCACAGTTAATGTTGCCTTTCCACTGCCGTTATGTACAACTTCCTGCTGGCTTGTCACATTCTGTAAGACATCAGGCAGTGCCAGACCATTCTGATGAATGCCAGGACCAATAAATGCTGCTGGCTGGTCCTTGGTGGCTGTGAGCAATGTTACCACCCGGGTGACTCAATGGGATCCTTTATTTCTGTGCCCAAGCCCCAGTGGTTAGAAGCAGGGGAAGTGACATTGCCATTAGTGGCTTCGTATTTTCCATTCATTACTCAACACGTGTCAGAAGGTATCGGTTGTTGCTTAAGAGATTAAGAAGTAACTATTGTTTTCTCATGGCTGTAATCATGCCTTCTCCTGAGTTTCCCCTTTTTACACCGCTTGTAGAGAAGGCATTTTCTGCAGACCAAAAGGGCTGGGATCCTTTCAAAAGGTAGAGGGGGTTTATCATGGATATTGTAAGAAAACTGCATTGGATCCCCCTGATCCCTACACTTCCTGGGGATAACAACCCAGTGATTTTAGACCTCTTTGGGCTCTGCTGCATGGAAGGAAATCTACAACAGCTTGAGCAGGAAGGAGTCAGAGCACTCCAAAAGCTACGTCCCTCCATCTCTGCTGGAATATAAATCTGCAGATATATGTTGTAATGAAAGAAGCCACCCCTTATGCACTGGAACTAATTAGATCCAAATCACATGTTCCCAACAGAGGGGATGTGCCCTGGGAGCAGCACAGCTCCTCTATGAACACCAGCAGAGACTTGCACCTTCCTGCACTGGCTGGTGGCTGGAATTACAGGCCACTGAGAGATGCTGAGCATGTGTTTTGGCTCTTGATCTGTGTTAAGCCTCTGTTATTCTGTTTTTTGCTCCTGTTGTTACTTGTAGTGAAGCTGGGGTCCGTATATCCTCCTGCTGCACTCACATTTCCATTGGCTACATGGGGATATATCCCAGGAGCCCTGCCCTAATCCTATGACAGGTTGTCCACAGCGCTTGTGCTGGACTGCAAGCTTGTGGCTACAATAAAGTTTATGTTCATTTGTGGGGTAGAGGAGGAGTAAGATCAGCAGCTTAGCTTGGGCAGAACTGTTCTCCAAGACAGGGGCTCTTGGAACTTAACTCAAGAGGACCCAAGCACTCCCCATGCACCATTTCTTTTGGGAAAGCAGGAAACATGGAAGCTGAGGCTTGTTGTGCCACTAGCTCTTCAGATGGAGCTATCAGAGGACGAATATCATCTACATCAGCTAAAAAGCAATCTGAACAGAAAACGACACTGATTTTCACGTGCAGATAAACCCTTTAATCTCATTTTGCATAATTGTATTGTTGGAAAGGGATTATGCACTATTGAAAGTACAGATATCCTCACGCCTCCATCATTTATCAGAGCCTTTAGCTGACAGTATTGCTGTATATAATAATTATAGCTCGTGATCATCTTACTTTACCCAGCTGTTATTGATATAACTCATCAGCCAGACGCTGTTCTAAAAACATACTACTAATAAATGCCACTGGAACCTGCGTGCATACAAAATATAACAGAGTGAAAAATAATAAACCTGCTACAGTGAATGAGCAGAACAAAGCAACAGTAGCATAGAGCGAGACCTGAAAGCCTCCGAGGCAGAGATGTTTACCACAATTGCTTCCAAAATACCACAATTCCAAGGAGGCAGAACAAAGGAGGTTTGGGTTATCCCAGCAAGGAGCCAATTAATACCAGAGAAATCAAGGAGATGGTGGTTGATATTCTTACACAATAGTGTATCTTGGCTGTATTTGCTGTTCACGCCTCCCCAGCTCAAGTGGCACCAGAGGAGGGGTGAGAGCATCTCTGTGCTTTATAACAGATGAAGCCACCAGCCTGTTCTTGTAAAGACCATCCCTACGGAAATACCCTTTTCCTGGCTTTCCTGTCATTTCTCTTAGCAAGCTCCCATTTCACAGGAGTTAAAATGACAAAATGGCATCTGGTTCCTTCTTCTGCCAATCTGACTTCCAAGTGGGAAGAGTGAGAAGCCTGCACCATTCTGCTCTCTCCCTGGATGAGCAGCAGGGAAGTGGCGCAGGTACAAGTGCAGGTACTGTAAAACATTTCTTCCCAGCCAAATGAAGTGAGGATGGCTGAACCTGTACTTGCCCTTAGCTGAAGGGCAGTGTCAACCCTTCATTTTCTTTTTGATTAACCCTCAGATTAAGTAATTTAAAGGGAAGGAAAGTGATTCTGCTGAATGACACTAATTTCAGTCTGATTCATTTTACAGTGTTGTAAAAACAATTATGTGCCTGGCACCCTCCAGAACATTGAGCACTGTTCAATAACCACCAGATCTACTGAGATGAAACTGATACAGTTTGGTAGAGCATAAACTTATTGAAAATGCACTTTGCAGCCAGACAAAGCGGACAGTGGCTTATATAGGTTTTTGGATAATAGGAGCTTGGCTGGTTTTCCTCAACTGAAATAAAAGGGTGCAGTTGCTATAGTCACTTTTGATCAGATTTTTAAAGGAGTCTGATTTTCATTTGGCAACTTAGTTGGATTAATCTGATTTTTCAGCAGGATTAACAGGCTGTGGGATTAGGTGTTAGAGGCCTTCAAAGCACGAAACCTCTGTTAACGGTCTGGGACAGATTTTTAAGTATTTGGCAATGATGCAGAAGCCAGAAATGACCTGCTTCCATTTAAGCTGTTAAATAAAAAGTGCATTCCCAGTGCAGCTGCTCCCAAGGATAGCCCATCCTGTCCTAACTGCCTGGTCAGGGCCACACACAGAGCACTGAAGAACTTTCAAAACCTGAAACTAGCTGCTTTGCTTTGCTGTTTCGTGACTACAGGTACAAATCCAGCTATTTTAATACCTAAACTATATCACAATTCAACCCCCAAAATAAAAGAATTAGTTCTGTATCCTTTTCTTTTTCCACATTGCCATAGGACAATGAAGAACTGTACAGCTCAGCAGCTTCCTTTTGGAGACACAGACCCTGTTTTATTGCAATTGTGCTATTGAAATAAATGATGTAGAAAAATAATAGCTCAATGAAATTCACTTTTCAGAATTAAAAGGCAAGAGGTGATGGATGGCTTGAATATATCTAACAGCACCATGGAGGTTCACTGTCCACTCAGAGATGGTCAGAACAAGGCTGTAGAAAGGGATGATATGGGGTCTCATGCTTTATCCTAGAGTCAGTAAGACCTGAAGGCCCTAAAGGCTGGCTTTGATGTTGGTTCCAAGCCTGTGCCATGAACAGCTGGAACAGTAGCCAAAACCAAGCTGCCAAAATGACCTACTCTATATTGTAGAGAAGATTTGATTCTGCTCCTTGGTCTGTGGGTTACAGAGGAGGTTCCAGAGAGGTCTAGTGACAGAGATTATCATCTGTGCTGACTAGCAACAAGCTTGGTGCCTCGGTTTCCCTACCCACAATGCTGCTGCTATAACCATATTCTCCCAGCCCATAGTGATGTTTTGTACAGTGTTTCTAACATGCCACACTTAATTTCTCTATGTATGTTTGGTTCCAGAAATGAGGGATGAAGGATAAAAGAAAGATACCACCTGCCTTGATAGCTGCTCCTCAGCCTTTAGTTATTGTGTTGAATGGGTGCTTCGCCTTTCTCGTCAATTATTCTTCCAATATTTAGGTCTCTGGAAAACCTGGAATTTCTCCCTCCACCTCCTTAACTACAATTTTGTTAATGTATAGTAAATAAGTGTACATTTCCTGAAATGGAGCTTGAAAAAGAAACCACCTCATTCAATGAAGCAATTTGTCAGACACATGGAGTCTTTTTGCCTCTAATCAGATGAAAACTAGGCCAAGGAAGGGCATATCTGTGTGTAGCTGAGAGTTCTTTTAACAGGCTTAAGTGCAAAATTAATGACTCTCGATGGAGCAATATAAACAAGGAGCACTGCCAAGCCCCCAGACTTACAAGATCACAGTTGGTGTTCCTCTTTTCAGCCTCTTCCTTTCAGCCCTTTACTCTTCAAGAGCCTGAGAAGCCAGACTTTGCTATACCACAGTAATAGATTTCTATTTCTGCTCTTTACAGTCTTACGGAGAATCATAAATGTACAGGTTTGTTTTACATGTATCTTGCCCTGTGAAGAGAAAATGTTCAAGGTGTGGTGCCACCACTCAGCTGGTCAGCTGAGGTTCAGTACGGAGAACATTTTGCCCACTGTAAGGTAGCAGAACAGATACAGGCTTTGGATGCACACTGAAACCTTCCAGTGGAAGAAAGCCCACCCTTCCCCACCAGCCTGTGATGCTCTTCCCACAGATGCTGTTAAACCTGCGCTTCGGACTGCAGAGCAACTTGGCAAACAGATCCTGAAAATCCTCTGCCTGGCAGATTTATCCTGGATTGTCTCCAGTAACAACACAATGGCCAAAACATATGCTAGGACCTTCCTTGTCAAGGTTTTCCGTTCTATCAAGTCAATGTATCATTTCTGAGACAGTTATCGTAAGCTGAATATTGCTGATTAATCACCTAGCACACAAAGCCAATCGATCCCCCTCTTTGCAGTGCTCAATCCTTCACTTCTAAATCACTTTAAAATTCAAATTGGCAATCTTTTGCTCTTTCAATGTTTTGCCTTTACATCTATAAATGGGATACTGAGGATAAAATGCTGAGTCAGAGGAAGAAAAAAATCACCTGGCAACTAATTCACATCTCTCCTTACTACAGGGGGAAGTCAAATCTCCCAAGTGATGTGGCCCACTGAAAGGCCCCATTTTTCACTGAATGTGACTTACTCCTGGCTGGTTAGCAGCCACTATTTGCAGAACACTTCTGGAAGGTCAGAGGTCTTGGACAGACAGGTATGACCACCTAGTTCCTCCTCTTTCTTTGTGTTCACATTTATTTGTATCTTCCAGTGTTTATAACTTAGGACACATTACATTTCTTTACATCAAGTAAAATAGTATGCTGCTGCCATAAGCTATTTAATATATTCATAAGAGCAAGCTTTTAGATGGCTGGAATGGAAAACCAAGAGAAACACCATGAATCTAGTCCCTTGAGTGTTTTCTACTTGCTAATCTGACTTTCTGATCTATTGCAGGGTGGTGAGCACACACTGCATGATCTCTTGGGTAATTTCAAGCACCCAAACTTGCTTAGAGTTGAACTGTGTTTGCATTGTATGGCTCCAGGAAATGCTACAGGAGGGACTGTGAGCCCAGTTTATCCCTTTGCACGGAATCTTCTGCAGAGAGCAGAGCTCACTAACAGGGCTCTGTGTCTGGCCCTGCTGCCTTTATTACTAGGGCTTCTAAGAAACAACTGATGTAAGAGCCCTTCCTCAAAGATCCCCCACCTACCTGCCTCAAAGTGCATATAAACTGAATTGCTACACAACTGGATGTACTGAACACAGTCGGGATGGTGCATTAGGAAGTTAAATAAACCTTACAGAGATGTGTGAAGCAAGGTCAGGGGATGCACTAGGTTTGATCCCAGCATCTAAGGTTGAAGGTAACACAGGAAATCCTGAATTTTGCTTCTGGTTTTAACACAATTTACGTTAAGAAAAAGTCACTTAAGCTGGAAAAATGGCCTTTTTCTCTGCTTTTTTCTTGTTAGAGTGGTGCCAGTGCTTTTTATATATACTGCAAAGATGGAAACAAATAACACAAGTTGAAATTATAGCCTCAGGTTGAATGCAGAATTGGTACCAAGCTTGTGTGTGCTGGGAGTAGTAGAGGAGGAACTGGGATTAACTCGCTGTGCTCTGAGAAATAGTCTGCCCCTTCCGTTACCAAGTAACTCCCACCGAGGGTGATGGATAACTCTGAAATGCTTCTGCGCGCACGGAACTGGAGTGAGGTGGCTGCCAAAGCGAGGACTCCTGCAGGCAGCGCCCCCCGCCTGTGTCCGGCAGCACAATCACCGTTTCCCAACGATTCGGTGTAGTCTGTCCCCCTCTGCCGGCCACCCATCAGCCGCCCAGCTCCAGGAGCCCGGTCGAGAGCCAGAACACAAAAGTGGTGGTAAAAAAGAGCCTGATGATAGCAACCCACAGGCTGAAAAAAGCCCTCAACAGACCAGTTTACCCATGACCATGCTGCAGGATCGAGGAGGGACTTTTATCAAGGGTCCTCAAGCAACTGGGGCTTGGATTTGTGATTCAGGATAATATCAAACCTGCATATTTCAAAGCGAGCACTACCCTGGTGTAATGAGGGAGCAGATGTGATAGTTATGTTTCATAATAGCATGTGCTGTTATCCCCAATTTGATAATAACATCTGCTATAAGCAGCCACATCTGGCTGCTATCACAGCCACATCTCTGCTCACAGCTGGAGGGTTCAGGGTGTCCTGGAAAGGGAGGAATACTGGAACATTTGATAACAAATCTAACTGAACTGGTGTATTCTTATCCTAATATTGCAACAGGTCAATCTGCCTACAGCTTCTTTATATCATTATAACTGTGTTCATGCCTAGAAGCTTCTATTGTTCAATTACTGCATTGGAGCAATCCCATTTCCTAGCATAAGAAAGGATTTAGGAAGCAAAGCGTAACAAACAAAACATACAGAATCATAGAATTGCTTAGGTTGAAAAAGCCCTCTAAGATCAAGTCCAATTATTAACCCAGCACTGCCAAGGCCACCACTAACCCATGTCCCCAGGCCCTTCAGGGATGGTGACTCCATCTCTGCCTTGGGCAGCCTGTTCCTGTATTTGACTCATGGATCAGCTCACGAGTTGTTGCCTTGTACAATCGCAGCACTACAGCTGGTTTATTTACAAGAAAATAAGATAGAAGGAATACTGCAAGAGAAATGCTTGCCATGGGAAAACACATGTCTAAGTAAACTACTATAAAACTGCCTATCACAGCTGACAAAGATAACAAATACAATGAGGATGTAGGGTTGTTATAGCATGATGAGCTAAGATTACTGTCAAAGTTTGGAGAGTGGTAACATCTTGTTAGACAAATCAGTGTCCTTAGGAAAAGCGGGCAAGCACTTCATCTCAAGACAAACGCTGAAATGCATGCTGTTGAACTGGAGCACAAACTTTCCTCTGTGGAGTTTACTTCCCAATTTCGGTGTCCAGCTCTGTTTCTCATCTGATTTTCTTCAGTTGATTTATCCAACAACAAGACAGGCAGTGCTTTGGGGAAACACAAAGAAATGATCTGAAGACTTATTTCGAGCCTATCAAGATGTACAAGAAAAGGTAAACACCACCACCTCTGGGAGCTCAGAAATGTTCTCTCCTTTTACCTCTTGCTTCCAATGTCTTTTTCTCTGGCAGAATTAACTCTGTTCTTGTTAATGGAATAATTTGTCAGATGCATGCATACATTACCCTGTAAATGAATGAACAAGATGCAGGGTTAGAAAGGTATTAGCCTCTTCCCTTCTTCTCTACATGATCCTGGTCACACTGCATAATGTACAAAGCATCTTAATTAAGCACAGAAGATTTAATGGCACTAAATATGATCAGCCCTATACTGATCCCATTACTTTAAAGAACCCAATAAATGAGGCTCAACAGTTTCAATTTCACTTCACTGCAATCTCATCAGCATTCCAATTCCATCACTTCTGAGAAATCAGCAGTTTCAATGGAAGATAACCCTCTTTCCCAGTCAGGCCCCATTCTACAACCACTTATTAGGAGAGCTAATTCTGTGTTGAAATGATTCAGAACTGCATACCAGAACCTTTGCCAGCCATCAGCTAAGCCACCACTTCTTTTCAGAAAGAAGTAAACCAAAATATCTTAGCACTTAGGCCTTCTTCCCTTCCAAGATTTCTCTTTTTTCTAACAATCTTTTTGCCTCAATAATGCTTCATGAAAAACAGCACCAGACTAGTACATAAAGTTAATTAGGTATGTATTTATAGAAGTACTAACTGTGCCAAAACTTGTATGCAGCACTGATCTGGATAATATAACACATGGTGCATTCTACTAGAGAATCTGCTCAAATATTTCACGCATAATTGTATTTATGGCACTCAGATACTACAAAGATGAATGACTGGTATTTATGAAGTGCTTAGGGATTCTCAAGAGAAAGATGCTTTGGACAGTGGAACCATGAGGATTTCTCTCTCTCTCTGGTTGCTGTGTATTGAACTGTCATTAACTTCTGCTAATAGGCTTGTTTACTTACCAAGCTATTGTGCAAAAGGTCAGAGGATGCTGAAGTAGCAAAATGTGGAAGGCCCTCATTATAGACAAACATCCTTGGAGGGTCACGGGATGTCACCAGCACATAAATCCCCAGATCAAACTTACATCTACCAAGAATAAAAGGCTGGGAAAGAGAATATGAAGCCAATTTGCTTCTAAACTTGCTTGAAACACATGGACAACACTGGTAACTCATTAATAGCTATAGCAAAGGTGACAAGCCTGAGGTCCCTGCTGAACTCCTTTCTATGCCAGATCTACTTCTACCACAGTCTTATTTGGTGCTGAGCTGGGAAAGATAACTGTAAATGTCTCTTTCTGGAGTGTGTCCCCCTAACACTGATCAAACTAGAGCCTGGGTCTGCACTACACCAAGTAGTGACAGGTTCTCCACTTCATTTAAGGCCACAGCTGGTCTCTGTACAACTCAGTGAGTGTCTGAAGTTCACTTCAAGTGTAAAAGTTTGAAGAAATGAAACATTAACAACAGAGAAGGAGCCTGTGGGTCAGTCCACCCAATATCCCACTGGAAAGGAGCTCATTTCCTACCTTTTACTCCAAGCCGGAGGCTCCAAGTGCCCTCCTTCCACCTCTTCTATTTTTTTCAGTCATTCATAGACTTTCATTCTTTCCTTGGAACACTCCCTAAAAAATAACAATGAGGTCAAATGCAAAGTCAAACAAATTTAGCCCATAAAATATAGTGCGTTCAAAGGTCAACGATAAACAAAAGTAAATCATGGTTTTGCTCCTCAAATTATTGGAAGTCCAAGCAACTGGGAGCTTATTGAAGTTTTTATATCAGACTTCATTAGGAATGTTACTTCAAAGTGTCAATCAAAACCACTTTAGTGAGACTTTTCTGGAATAGGACAATAGGGCTTAATGGGACTCACAAAAAATGAGTATCTTTTTTTATTCACTAATGAGGGATAAAGTTTTCCTTCTTCCATTCATTTATCCTGAATGCCCTGAATTCTTGTCAAGGTGATTCTGTCTCAAAATATTACAAGTCATTTCTGAACACGAGTTTACAGAATAATGTGTAAAGTAGACATTTTTCTCTTGTCAGCAATGAATTCTTTTGACAGCGATGAATCTGAAGCAAATGACCAGTGAATGCTATTTCTGGCTGAGTGACCACATCAGGGCAAGGCTAAACTGGATATTAAAGCACCAGCTCAGTGACAAAGCAGCAATCTTGAAACGAGGAATGGGGGGATTACCCTTGAGATGTAGGGCTGGCAGATCACATCCTGCCCAGGCTTCATGTCCTTCTTGGCTTGGGTGGTGAAGATGCCCATGCCCTGACAGCCAGAGGCCAGTTTACAGAGACAAGTCTTGTGTTTCCTTGATCAGTTACTGGGCTACAAACTATCCTAACTATGAGGAGGGAAATGGAACAGAGGGACACTACAACAGTTATGAAAGAACTGCATTAAAACTGCTTTCTAGTGTAGATTTCCTAGGCGTAGGTTTTCAAACTACTCCAAGAACCTTGAAAAAGTGTAACTGGAACAGCAAATAGAATATTGTAGGAATATTGTAAGATTAATTTCCTTCAGTCCTCTGCGCTTAGAAAAGCTTTAAATGATAACTGCTTTTTTTTCTGACTTCTTTTCCAGCACTAACTTCAACCAGAGAAAACTATTTGCTTTCCTCTAGCCCAGCAGATTAATCTTTGTCTAGAATTCAGAAGAGGCTTTTAAGATGCTGAAAGTTGGCCCCTTTGGGCATGCAAATCATAGAATTTGAATCTAACAGCCAAAAAATAATCGTGCCAAGAAGAAAGTCAGGCTTCAAAAGACGGGCTTAGTCTGCAGGAAGACACCAAGAAAGAAGTTGGATTCTTTGGGAAGAGCTTTACCACTCTGCTTCTGTTTCTAGTCGGCAAATACTTCCTATAGGTCTCACTGCTTCCAGGGAAGTGTCTGATTTTCCACGGAAAGTAGTCCAGGGAGAAAACAAAAAGCGCCATAAACAAATATTTGCTTGCACCTTTTTGATTCCAAAAGAACAATAAAGGGATCATCACACACATACAGCCCATTCATAAGCACTTGATTATTTCCCATTGCCACTAACTGATCTGTTGATGCTGTACTCACTCTGTTCACTCCTGTCTCTTGCTCCTCACAAGCTCACAGCTCCATGTACTGCATCACAGAGCAACAGCAGTTTAAGAGAATGAAGCTTTGTAATTTCCAGCTCTCTGTTTGGACTCAGAGGGAGACGTGGAATCGCCATTCCATTAGGCCTTGGCCATCAATTGCTCCCTGGATGGATAATTTACAAACTGCCTGCTGTAGATGATAATCTGGACAATTAGTCATAAATGACTACCACATAAACCCAGGGGTGCTTACTGTTTCAGAAGCTTCTCACCAGCTAGAAATAACTGCGAGAACAAACAGTTCCATTGATAGCTCTGAGGAGTGGTGGAAAACGATTCTTGGAGTGCAGCTCTGAATAAGGCTTTATTTGGATTGGAGCCACTTGAGTCTTGCTTCGTGTTCCTCTCTCAAGGCATGAATCCAGAAAACACTGGCAAGAGCTCACAGGCATATTAAGTTTTGACTTCTTGCCTAACTTCAGTCCTTATGAGAGAAATATGTCTGCTGATCACAAGCTACTGCTTCACAAAGATTAAACATTAGGGATAGCACATGCCTGCAAAGAGCAAGTGTTACAACAACAAGGGGACACACTCCAGGGCCAATAAAGCAGTGCTCTGGCTAAGAGCTGGTAGCATACACTGCATCAGAGGGGGAATTCTGAGCTAGGCAGCCAAATGTGAGCAAAACACAATGCGTGGGCACTAAACCTTTTGACTTCAAACAACTCCAGTGATATGTCAAAGTGATGCTGTGACCCCTGCATGGATATGAATTTATTGGTCATTTAGGCATCAGCTCCACCACAATTACTTTAGCTTCCCCATCCAAGGGACATCAGGAACGCCCCATTCTGCGGCGGGAGCAAACTGCGGACTCCCCCTGCGGCTGCAGCGCCGCTTCTGAGGCACCGTTCCCAAGGTTTCACCCTGCGCTTACCACACAGGACTTGGCAGCAGACCCGCCAGGCAGGAGCCGCCATCCCCCCGCACAGCCACAGACCCGCAGCAAGGGGAGCTCGCACCCTGCAGGGCCGGGGAGCACCGACACGAGGTGGAGGGACGGGACGGGACGGGACGGGACGGGACGGGACGGGACGGGACGGGACGGGACGGGACGATCCCCGCCCGGCCCCAGCAGAGGCGGCGCCCGGAGCACAGCCCCCTGCCGCCAAGCGGCTGACGGGAGCAGACCCCCGTCCAACCCCGCCCTCTGATTGGGCAAAGCGACCGTTTAGGCCCCGCCCCTCCATCAAGATCTTGCCGCTCCATTGGGCCAAGACGCCTGAGGGGTCTCTGATTGGGTAACAACAGGAAAGGCGGGGGGAGTTGTTGCTACGGCAATAAGAGGACGCGTTAGTATCACGCGCGTGCGCCGCTGTTGCTCATGCGCATTCCAGCGCTGCCGCGCCTCCTTTCCCGCCCTCCAATCAACGATCCGCTAACGGCCCCGCCCCGGAAAGAGGGGCGTGGCCTGGTTTGAACGGCCGCAGCCAATCACAGCTGCGAAGATGGGGTAATTTGCATATTCATGAGGGTGCCTGGGGGGCGCCTCTGGGGCGCTCTGAGGTGGGGTCCCGTGCTGCAGTCCCGGCCTCCCATCGAGGATCCCGATCCCCGTCCGCAGCGGTCCCGTGTGGAGCCCGGCAGCACCAGGTTGGGTTTTGGGAGCCGCAGGAGAGAGGGTGTGAGGCGCAGAGTTCTTGGTAGAGCCAAATGTGATCCCTGCACAGCGATGGGAGCTCCCCGTCAGGATTCCATTTGAGGCAGCAACCCTCGTTGTGAGACCAGGGAGACCTTAGAGCAGCGCAAGGGCCTAAAGGGGCTGCAGGAAACCTGGAGAGGGGCTTTGGACAAGGGCCTGTAGGGACAGGACAAGGGGAATGGCTTTAACCTGCCAGAGGGGAGACTGAGATGAGCTCTTATGTAGAAGCTCTTCCCTGTGAGGGTGCTGAGGCGCTGGCACAGGGTGCCCAGAGAAGCTTTGGCTGCCCCATCCCTGCAGTGTTCAAGGCCAGGCTGGACACGGGCTTGGAGCACCCTGCTCTAGTGGAAGGTGTCCCTGCCCGTGGCAGGGGTTGGGACTGGGTGAGCTTTCAGGTCCCTTCAACCCAAACCATTCCAGGATTCTATGACTCTGTGCAGCTGGGTGCCCGTGCCACCCAAGCTCTGGGCTAACAGCAGTGCACATATCCTAGCACAACCTTGTCTTAAACCTGTAAAACATCACAAAACTAATCCAACATGAATAATAACACAAGGAAATGACCAGCTCTGGGAAGCTGAAATGAGCCTCCCAGGTCTGCGGGTGCTGCTGACACAATGAGCAGCGCCATTTACATCCAGGATCTGCAACAGTTGTAGGGATTCAATTCCTGCTGCCATGGAAACAGACCGCGGTGGCGAGCAATGGAGCAGGTTGGTGGAAGCTAATTGTTCGACACACACACAAAAGCTTGGATCCCCTTTGCTTTTTGTGATAGTGGTTCCTTTAAAGTAACCTGCTCCATTCCCATGGCAGCCAGCAGCAGATTTACTAGCATTCATTTTCCATTTTACAATCCCAATCCGTGCCAGAAGGTTAAGGGGTTTCCAGCGTTTTCCATAGAATTAAAGATCCAGGGAGCGCCTCAGATTTATTTGAGCAATCTGTGGTGTACATATTGCTATGCATTCAAGTGATGTACAGGGAGATACAGCTTCGGCATGAAAGCGGCTTATTTTTCTCTTCTGCTGCTTTTAAACACAAGGATTGTTTGGGTGGTTTAGTGTTTTACTGGGATTAAAGACATTCGCATTCAGAATCCTGCATCTACTTTATCCTGTTTCTTGTTGGGCCACGTGTTTTAGACACAAGTGCAAGAATCTCATGGTTAGGGGTTATCTTATTAAAGTTCCCTAAGAAATATGATTTAGTAGCTCTTTCTGAGTGACTGTCTCTTCCAAGATGGGTGTGAGGGCTGTAATTCGAGTATTTGTGGAGGATTTGTGCCCTTCAGAGCATTGCAAGAAAGGTTGAGTGTCCCCATTCATTAAAACCCCACCACTGTAAAGCAGCACCAACATCTCGAGGCACATTTTGGAGGTGTACTTTAGAAAGGACAGAACAGAGGTCACTAAAATCATCTTATACTAACAGAGAAGCAACTTCCTGAAGGCTAGAAACCACTGAGCCGCCTAAACCCCCCTGATGTTCTGTTTTCTATAATGAAGAGCCCATCTTCCCAACCTTTCCTATGTTTTGGATCCGATCTAGCCAAACAATAGCCCTCTTTAAGGGAGGATTGTCAAGCCTAATGACTCCATTAAGGCAAGCGTGGGTTCATATATGCTGCTACAACCACGTAATAACTCTTGGGAATTAAAAATCCATATGGCTCTCGGCTGCACTACATAACATGTGGAGCAGCTGCTCTCAGAAATGTTCTATCTGTTATTAAAAAAAGAATTAAGTGCACTCTGTGGCTCCTGAAACTGCAGCTTCTTATGAAATGGAACCAAATTCAGTGTACAAAACGGTCAGAACCTGCAGGCTGAGCACCTTTGTTTGTCCTTTTCATTGTCACTGTTTGTTTCTGCTTGCATTTAGATGCCGTAATCAGGACCAAGGCCCCAGAGGAATACATGTTATAAAGGCACAGGCAATATTCAAGTCTCATCCTGCGCGTGGGGAAGGGAAGCAGGCAGGGGACGAGACGTCCAGATGTAAGTGCCTCAGGGCTCGAGTTATCAACTCGCTCTCAAAGCAGCTGCTCCCACTGGTGAATCTCTTATGGATCAGTAGAGAAGTACAGCCTGATGAACCCCACCAGGTTTCACAGGCTGGGAACACCATTGGGAAGGGTTAAAAACTCCCTGGAGCCTGAAGGGCATCAATCCCTTTTGGCAGCCATCCATTTTTCCTGCGTCCTGGCTCACTTCTGCTGTTCAGCCTTTCTCAAAATGAATGTTAAATCTGGCGAGGGAAAGGGGGATTATGCCACAGATTTTTCGGAGCGACTTTGGCCAAATTCCTTCATGGCTACATAACTGTTTCCCTGTCTGTAACACAGGGGTGATATTTAATTAGAACATAAGTCTTGTAAGGCCTCATTCTTCAGAGCTTGTCACATGAGGTTGTAATGTGAAAGGGACTATGTTTAACATCATTCATTTAGGATCTCTGTTGCTGATGGCTTTGCTGTATTTGAGACTCTCGGTGCCAGACTAGTATTTATATAAGACTATAAGCCCTGGGTGTTCTGAAGCTGGTAGAAGCTTTATCACTGATGTAATCTTTTACTTCTATTCCATACTAAAGCAGGATGCAAGCCTCTGTTTAAGCCTAAACTGATCTTGCATCCAAGTTTTAATGAGCTTTGGTGCCTCAGAAGGCAGACGGTCCACACAAGGTCTTAAACAGACCCCTGTGCAGTCCTGTCTGCTTCCTGGGTAGGATGGCACAAGCATGGCTGTGCTGATCACAGTATAATCCATAATATCATACAGCCAGCAGAGGATGGATGAGTGAGCTCAAGTTCCTTCCTAAAAGGCTTTAGTGTTGCATGTAGCATGGTGCTGTGCTAGGAGTTGGGAGGCAACTAAGTCAAGGGGTGTATTTGTAGTAACCCAGTTTCTGTCCAGATCCGGTGAGCTACAGAAACACAGCTGTTTGGATCAGGACGCAGTATCCAGTGTTCCCTGAAGGTAGTTTGGACTGGCTAGGAAGGTTAAAAAGTAAAATCTTTGCCTAACAGCAAGAGATGGTCTATGCAGAACTTAAAATGTGATCAAAACCTAACAAAACCCTCTACTTGCTGAGATTTACTGCTTCACAGACCAACGGAGCGACATGTAAACTGCAATACATCCGTCTTTATTCCACAAGCATCCCTGGCTCTGTTTCTCCCCTCTCCAGCCCCCTCAGATGAATAACCCTTTCCCCTTGCCATGCTGAATAAGCCAGGTGACTCCAAACCCGGCCACCCAGCAGATGCTTCTGCAGTGCCAACTGTTCTGAACCCCCCAGCCCATCTCCAGCTTTATTCCCCCCCTCCTTCCCCTGTGTCCCACCAATCTAGGCTGCCTGGCACATGCTGCACGCTGCAGTCCCACCGGAGTGATATTGTGATGGAAATGAGGGAGGGGATGCAGGCAGAACTGCACAGATTTACAGCACTCTGAGGGTTTCCATTAAAATCCTTGACAACTTGTAATTTATGAGTAGACCAACAGCTCTTCTAATATCCAGGGCCTAGACCCCATTCACTTCAATAATGCTGGTTTGGAATAAATGAGCCAGAGGATGGAAACCAGTTCTGTTGGTATAATGGAGGAGGCTAATAGCTGTTTAGAGAAAACAACTGATGTAATTCTGGGACCCAATCCTTTCACCACCAAAACAATAAAGGTTGGATTCTTCAGTGCATTTCATGTAGTGATTTAATTCAGTACAAAGCAGGTGATAAATGGCAGCGTTTGGATTTCGTGCCGTTATATACCCACTAAGCACTCTCTATTTGCCCAAGTGCACTAGAGATAAAGGGACTCATTGACTCCTGTGCGCGCAGGAATTGCTCAGTCTGGATCTCCACAGCAGAACAAAGATGAACAATGCCTCCTTAGGAAATAAGACCATTGATAAAACTCCCCTCTGCTTATGGATCGTATTGTCAGTTTTCAGTACCACAGGGGTCTGTGAGCGTTCCCTTCCCTGCATCTTTCTGAGCAGTCTGTCCAAGTGTCAGTTTAGGACATGTTTTTCCACCTTTCCCTGCTCTGCTGTCTTTCGCTTCCCATCTCTGACATGCCAGATGCAGGAGCACCTCCACTTGCTGAGTAAGCACTGGACTGATCCCTGTAATAAGGACTTTGATGATCAAAACACTCCAAGCCCTCAATGTGCATTATGCTGCTGGAAAGAATTATTGATCTCTTCTGCCGTGTCTTAAAATCAAACTGACAAGTTGATTACTGAGTAGAACCACTCAATTGCTGGCTTGTACACAGCTTCCCTTTCCCTCCTTTGTTCACCTGCAGCTTGTCTATTTGCATTCCTTTGTTGGGAATCTTTCAGTTTCCTTTTGGCTTCCCCATTATGGTGAAGAGCAGCAGCAGCTCTCCCAGAGCATGTTCTTTGGGAGATGGGCCATACTCCATTGCTCTGCCTCCTCCAAGCCCACAGCCAAGCCCCAGCATGGTGCTTCTAAAGAAGACTGACAATGCTGAAGGTCCAAATTGTTCTGCAGAAAGAGGAAAGAAGTCATGGATAGACAAAGAGAAGCCAGGAGGAGAATGGGTGGAGGAGAGAGGCTGTTCAAGTGGGGAAGGGGACTGTGGCTGTACGATCGGGAATTGCTTCCTGGAAGAAGCAGAGCCACTGGTCACTTATTTCAGCCTCCATTCAGATGCTCTGACTTTCAGGGCTGAGATAGGTTGGGAATCTGGGATCTGTAACCGTCTCCTTTGTGGCCGGGCTCAGAAAAAACTGCATCAAGAAGGACTTTTCCCAGGCAAAACAATGGTCTTTCCTATGAAATGAACTGACAGCAGGCAGTATGTGATGCCCTCTGGGACCACAGTTGGCAGCTGAGAGAAGTTACCATCTGATTTGCATTTTACATGTACAGAAAACATTCTTGCTAATTGGAAAATGATGTGCCATGGGCAGGGACAGGTATGTTCAAAATAGACTGTGAATGCGAGGGAAAGCCCAAGAGAAGAACCAGCTTTTTGGGAAAGGAAGGCAAAGGGGCTGATAAAAATGAGGGAGAAACAAAAGGACCAAGGGAGCAGAGCTTTCTGAGGCTGAGTTACACTGCATTGGAGCAGCGGCTGCTAGTGGAATGCAGGCTGGGCCAGTTCCTAAGCTGGACCAGACTGATGAGCCCTGTAAAGGTTTAAAACCACCCATATTTGCAAAGATTTCCGCTACAAAGTATGACTTTTTCCATTGAGATATATTTCTAATGAATGCCCATGCAGATGCTCCATGAGTTCGGGTATAAATTGTGCCAAACGCCTCCTGTCCCTTTTGCAAATGTATTTCAAGGTCCTTACCCAACACATATTCAATGTAATGTTGGGTCTCATCCAAAGCATAACTAGATCTAATTATCAGCCATTTGAACTACTTCTCTATTAAACCATAAAATGGAGATAGCATTGAAACCTCTTCTGATTCCGAAGGCTAAATGGTGTAAATTGCAAACAAAATGAAAACATGGTCGCAAAATATGTGTTGTAATTTGTGCTTAGGGGTGAATTGGTCCATGGCTGCCCAGGGTAGGGAAGATATGACCTGCATCAGGCTGAAGTGGATGGCTGGGAGTCTGAAGCTGTGGTGGTATTACAGGAAAATAGAAGACATACTTTAAAATACCTCCAAAAGCCACCATCCTGCTGAGATTTATTGCAGTCTGACCCCCTCTGCCGGTCACCCGGGTGCTGCCTGTATCCCAGCGCCAGTACCACAACGGAGGCGCTGGTATTTGTAGGCATTAAAAGAGCAGGCAAGTGGGAAATGCAGTAAAAGGGATGGAGAGGCAATTTGGGGGCATCGACGCTTGGCACCAGTAGATGGAAGCCATGGGTGGCATCATCACGTAGCTGGGTGATGGGTGACTGATTTGGGTTTAGGACATGAGCTGCTAAAGCCAGTAGTAGCGAGAGGGTAGAGAGGGAAGAGGTTTGGGAACAGGCATTTGGGTGTTCTAGTAAAACTCACTTTTGTGTCCCTCCATGTTTGAGCTGCTTCGGTCAAAATGCAAAGCAGTAAAAGAAATAATATGTAATTTAGAATGAGGATGTATGGGAAAAGGTGTGTGGGGAAGCTTTTTCTTGAGAAACAATAGGACTTTTCCTAAGGAAACATGAATTTGGTTAAAAATGAGCCTCATTTGGATGGAATGTCACAACTGGGCTTAAGCTATGGCAGGAATGTGGAGATATCCTCCTGTAATCAATACTGGCAAAACATGTACAATGCTAAGTACTTCTCATCCTGAGTGAGGAGGTTGTCAGCTTTTTCTGCCAGCTTAGGGAAAAAGGGGTCAATACTTGGACGTTCCTATGGCAGAGATGAAATTCAGCTCCAGGTGTTTAGATCAGCACTACTGGGAGCAGATAGAAACAAATAGATCCCATACAGCTCATTTCAGTTTCCTGATTTGTTCTTGTTACCCATTGCTATCCTTTGGCCTTCATGATATATTCCCATGCTGTGGAAAGCCACAGAGGGTCAAGCAGTTAAAGAGGTGTTTTCTGTTAAAGAGAAATGGTCTCACTATCCGGAGGGACATCACTTGGGCACTGAAAGTTATTCAAGAGGTGCTCAAGTACTTTGTTATACAGAAGCTTCACCAAGCAATTGAAATGCTGCCAACAGCTCCCTTAAGACCCCATCAACTCCTCCAATGTATTTCTTTAAGAAGGAACACACATACACATCCTTTCAAAGATTCTCTTTGTATAGCTTTTATTCTTGTTTGTGGGTTATGTTTGCCCTCATAGCACACCTCAAGGAAGAAATATTGTGTTAAAATCTAAATTGATAAGAAAAGGTTGTGTAGAATGAAGACAGTAAAACATTTTGAAGTCTTTGTTACTCCAAATATTCTAAAAACTCTACATAAACTTCTTAGGAGTTTCTATTGCTTCAGATACTCAGCAGAAAACAGTTTGATACAGCTGGAAAATAAACCTTGACCCATTTGTGCTTGCGTGGAAAAAAGAGCTGTTAATCATGAACTGAAAATCCTGAAGCACAAACACAAATATGAACTAGAAAACCTGTGTGCAAAGCATTGCAGCATCCCAAGGCACTTAGTTATGAATCACAATGTCTTGGTTTGTTAACAGACCCTTCTTGTTCAATCAAGGTGGTTCAGAAAGACAAAAGTAATCTGTATTCATGATTTCCTTTCAGTGAGGATGGTGAAAGAAGAGATGTGTTTTTAGTCAGACTTTCTTATTAATTCTGCATTCCAGAAGCTGAGCAGGACTGATAGTGTGGTCCTAAAAGATAATGAGATGTTTCTGGTCTTTGGTTAGCAATCACAGTGCTGTATTAAAACCATTACAGTAGAGATGTATCAGCCAAGAACAGAAAACTGCTGTACTACATCCCACCACTTGGATTCCAATCTGAATAAACTGTTAGGTGACAAATCCTGTTCTATAGAACTGCGATCTAAATTAGTAATGACAGGATTTGTAAAGTGTTTAACTTTGTCTATCCAAGACAGGAGACATGAGTTTGAGGACGGTGATTCAGTTTTAGGATGTGGATGCCTGACCCAATTTGTGTGTTTGTCCCATGCTGCATGGAGCAAAAAGCTTAGAATTCCAGTACTAGTGGCATTCTCACTCTTGTCTGGGCGATCTTAGCATGAACTAAGCCATCCAGTGATTTTGTCCTATATCACAGAGCAGATACAAATCCACAATTATCCCAGGACACGACAAAGCATATGGGTAAACAACACCTGGTCACTGGACTTCTCAAAGGTCTCACTGCAAAGTGGGCACTCCAGAAGGTGGCACTGCATGTGGGCCTTGTGCTGACTTATTAAGGTATCTTCAGGACATACTTCATTGACCATGTAGTATTTCTTTATAGAAGCCTGAAGTACAAAGGAAATGCAAATAAAATCAGTTTTTCCAGTGGAAATAAGGTATTCAGGAACTGCCTGCTCCTCATTCTGACATCAGATACTGCCAGAGCTGATCCTTAAAGGCTAAGGACAACAGCTTCCCTTTTCTTCCTTAATATATATAATTCTGTGTTATTGACTATACATGTTAAGCACATGCAGCTCCATTTGGTTGCCTGCTATCTTACCAGGACTAAAGCAGTAAGTAGACAATTGACTACAGAGCTGAACTTGGAGGCTGTTATTTCAAACCACTAATTTGTGCCCATAAACCACTACTTCACGTCCAGTCGTGCCCACTTTACTTACTATGCCTGAAGCTCCTGCCCCCAGGTTTGCTCCTGCAGCTGGAAAAAGCAGCCCATTTCGCCACAGCAAAATGATTAGCAACGTAATGTGCTGGTAACCAGTAATTCTTGAAACATGAGGATGTGGCTCTGGATCTAACCCTCTCTATTTAGGACTATGGAAGCTGGACATCAGCCACAGAACTAGCTGTCTCACAGCTGAATAAACTACCTAATAGCTGTCTCTCTTGGCAGCAAATGAACAGACAGATGATCACTTCAGTCAGCTCTTAACACCTGGCAGCATTCTGCAGCTGCCAACTCATCTGCACACATGCAAAGCTGCACAGAGGTGCAGCTAATAATGGCTTTTCTACAGCATTCAATTGGAGAGGGAGGATAATTGGCTTGAGGCTTTAAGTGCCGCGTATCTGCGGTTCCAGACAGAATGCCAAGTAATCTCACCACAATATGGATTTCCAAACAGAAGGCCTCCTACTTCAGGAGCTTGAACTGGAGCTTGGGAAGCAACAGAGGAGGAAGAAGCCTCTCTTGCCTGTGAGAGATGCCTCAGGAGTTTGCCATTGCTTTCCCTTAGTTGCTGCAAAGGGACAGATGGACAGAATGAATTTCCAGAAGCTTGGGACACCTCTTCAGAAAACAATCACGCTTTGCACTAACACAGATCCCCTATATCAGAAGCAAAATTGCTCTGAACTTCTTTTAGATAGCTCGGTGTTAGTCCTGCTTGACCGAATGGCCAAGTGAGGTAAGAAAGGGCACAGATCTATTCTGTGGCCTGCTTGGAAAGGCAGATAAGATGATCCCAACAGAGTAAGACTATCCTGAAATAACGCAGAGAAAGGAACACAAATGAGCAGTCACTGCTTAGACTGGATGAGGGTGCTGAGGCGCTGGCACAGGGTGCCCAGAGAAGCTGTGGCTGCCTCATGCCTGGCAGTGTTCAAGGCCAGGTTGGATGGGGCTTGGAGCAAGCTGCTCCAGTGGAAGGTGTCCCTGCCCATGGCATGCCCATGCCCATGGAACTGAATGAGCTTTGAGGTCCCAACCCAAATCACTCTGGGATTCTATGATTTAGTAAGTCCATTTATTTCAGTGGTGGCAGCATTAAGCTAACAAGGGGAGGTTTTGGAATCCCCATGCTATCATGAGGAAACCAGTCTAGTCAGTCAGTTGTATGTGCCTGCAGAATGCCTGACAGCCTGGCTGGAGATGATGGCCTACATGCAGGCACAGTTAGTCATCTGTTTGGTAGAAGGGTTAAAGAAACTGAACACTGGACTGAGAGGTTACTGACACACTCAACACAGGAGGAAAGTGAGGGAGTTGTGCCAAATTCTCACCCGATTTTCCTCATCAGCTTCCTTCGTTTTTTCCTGCAGAATCTGAAACAAATGCTTCTGCTCCTCCAGTTCTTTCCTTAAGGTCTCATTTTGTTGCTATGAAAGAAAAGTGTTATTTGGTAAATCATGGGGAACTGGCAACTGAAATGACAACAGCTCCAAGCACTGGAGCTGCCATATACTACCTGCCTCACACTACCTTTATTACCAACAAACAGCACTTCACTCCCAATGGGAGTCTCACCATTTCATAGCTTGTCACCCAGGGTATCTCCATGGCACTCTCATGCCCTGGATGCTCATTACAACATGTGAAATGACCTCTGAAGGGGACATATGACAGCTCAAATAAAGAGGGAGGTTGAAGAAGATAAAGAACTCATACAGCTGGAACATTCACCCTGGCAGGTTTCCTGGTGCTGTGAGACTTGCCTGGCCAGTGGGTAGCTAATACATCCTTGAGAATGAATCTTGTATTGAATTAATTAATTGTATTGACTCTTGAATTAAATCACCACACCAGAAAAGCTGGAGTACTTAGAGATTCTGCAGTCACTCACAAAGAATCACTCTAAGAAACCTGAACATTTGGCATCACAGCGGAGGTAATCACAGCATCTATTTGAGGCATGTAATTTTCAATGCCAAAGTGAGAGCAGAGCTTCCAAAAGCTTCCTGAGTACCACATACACAGAGAAGCACCTTTAGAAGGTCACTCAGGACAACAGGCTAAAGATGATGTGATGGCCTCAGGCATTGCTAATGATGGTTTCTTCAAGTAGAAATAAATGCCACAGCATGCTGCCCTTTTATATCTTTCTCATTGCTTCAGGGAGTGAGTTTCAGTGCTAAGGTTTTTGGATTACTTCTACAAGGTTTGCAGAAGTTCCCTAAGAAAAGCAAGCCTTTTGTCCATAAACTGGGGTTTGTTATACATAAAGTCATCTGCAGCATCACAAGGAAACTGTGATGGTTCTGCAAAGTGAAGGAAGGCCCCTCTACCCTTCTCTTCCAGAACACAGCTTTCTTGGGCTTTCCTAGAGGTCAAATCATACCAAAGGTTGACCTTTTCCTAAAGAACTCATGTCATCAAAAAAGAAACTCATACACCAATGCTTGCTCAGGATTGCTTAGGTCTCCTTCAGAGAGAAACTGATTCCATCAGAGACAGTTATTATTTATTATATTTGCTAATATATAATATTTGCTCTGATTCCATCAGAGACAGTTATTATTTGCTCCACCAAAGCAAAGGAAGGCAGTTCTGGGTGTGTTACCTGCAGCTGGTCCAGGTGATCCAGGGCTGTTTTCAGTCTGGTTTCCAGGCGTTCCTTGTCAGAGGTCACACTCTGAATTTGCTCTTTGAGTCTAATCAGAACAAATCAAAACACACCATCATTTCACCTATGGGAATCTAATCCATAAAGGCAAGGTGCTTACATGATGCCCTGTTTTGTGATATGCTGTAAATGCACTTACTGGTGCAGTTCTGCCCCTCTGCCATCATCCAGCCTCTTTAGATGTGTATTTTTCTTTCTCAGGAAATTCACCTCCAGCTCCAGTTTCTCTGTGTTGCTCCTTAGAGACTCTAAAGTATTCTGCAGCTCCTGAATAATCACAGTGAAGTCAACAGGAGGTATGTGGGCAATAGTCCTGCTCTGCACTGTAACTGCAAAACCTCTCCAATGCAACACTGCCAGGCAGCCTATCTGAGGGAGGAAAATCTCCCCTTTGCATCCTGATTGCTCTTTCGGACCCCGTTTGATTTATATTAAGCCCTGAGCAAAACTGAAGGGGGAAAAGATAATGATGATGTGATTTCAGGACAGCCTCAAATCATTTCTGAACACTCCCCTTCCCAAGAGACACCTTCCCCCTGTGTCTGAAGGTGTCTCTTGTTCATCATTATTGTCTTATCACAGTGGAGTGGAAAAGGATTAAACAGAAAACATGGGAGAAACCTCTCCTAGAAGCATATGGTGGAACAAGATCTGACTCAATCCCTCTTCATCTTTCAGACTTAAAGCTTCTGACTTCTTGCATGAACGTTTTGGTTACCTGTGCCCTCTTGAGCTCTTCCTGCAGATGGCTGTTCTGTTTCTGGAGACTTGCACAGTTTGCTTTCAGCTTCTCATTTTCTTTCTGCAGGTTTTGGTTTTGGAGTTCAACTTCTTCCAGTTGTCCCTGGCAAGTAAAAAAGTTGTTGGGTCATCACAGAAGCAAAAAGCACAGTGCAAAGAGCACAGAAAGATGAGTTCTGCAAAAGGGAATACGCTGCACCTCCTTCTGCTTTCACTACCAGTGCAGACCAGATGGCTGCTTCACTCTCCCCAGTCTGTCCAAAGCTACCATCAACCTCAGTTTTGAATACTAAGCACATTGCACCCCTGATCTCTGGAGATGCTCAATGTCTTCTGTGTCTGCAGCAGCCAGCAAAGGCAGAGCTTTGGGGCTTTTTTGCAGTTTGTTAGATTAGCACCACATGTGCAGCGTAGTCATTAACAGTGCTGCACATAGGACTGCAAAATCAGAGCGCTTGGCTACACAGCACCTCAGTTACTGTCCATGTGCATGCTCTTACTCCCACCTAATGGCAGGCTGTTTCCATGAAGATGACATTTTCATTTAAAAGTCATTCAAAATGCCCTGAAACACTATGGATTAAGTCACTGCCTGTTACAAAAATGCTCACAATGTAAGTGATAAATGGCAGGCAGGGAAACAAAGGCTGCCCAGATCAGTGTGATGGATCAGTAGTGAAGCCAAGAATAGAATCCAAGTCTGCCGAGTTCTAGCTTGGCAGCTGAGTCAGCAGATCACCCCACGTTAGCAGGGAGCATATGCCAAGAAAGGCAGAGGCAGTAAAAAGCAGGGGAGGAGGTGATACCGACCTGTGGGGTAACCACCAGGATGTCATCCTCAGTCTCTACTCTGAACTGGAAAGGCACACTGGCTCCCCGGATCATGCCGTCCTGGTCGATGTAGCAGAACTGATAGTATTCATCATCTTGTGGTAGGTAGCAAGCTTCAGACAAACACAACCACCCCTGTCATATGCAGCTTCTCATTATTCAAGTCTCTTAACTATACAGCAGAGAAAGTGGGACCCTCAGAAGACTGAGCCAGCCCAGTATTGCTGGCAATTCAGCACCAGTGAAGTGTTCAGCACTGTTAGAGCACTGTCCATAATTCCTAGTACCAGTGCTAAGAACACAACTGTCACTCGGTCAGGATGGCAGAATGTAGCAGATTTAAAATGCTGTGATTTACGATGGGGTTTGAAATAAGCCTCCCAAAGTGTGGTCCTACAGAGAGGCTCTAATTGCAAACATAGGCAGCAAAGTGGGAGTCCATGTGCACAAGCACACACCATCCCCGAGTGACCCACGCTGCCACCTCACCTTTGAACTGGATCTGTTGCTGCACAGTGGTGTCTCTGTGGCTGTCACTGGGCAGAGGAGCCCACATGAATGTGTAATATTCCCGAGTTGTTTTCCATCCCACCTGCAACAGCAAAATTGTTATATGGCAGCACACAGTTCATGTTTCTCCTGTGGTCACGGGACTGTATTGCCACATAGATCAGTCACTGCGAGGACTTTTGCATTCATATCCTGACTTCTAAGAGTTGTGGTCTATGCATGAAAGGATAATTATAGAATGATGGAATGGTTAGGATTGGAAGGGACCTTAAAGATCATCTCGCTTTGAAGCTGTTCAGGTCACAGGAGGTCTGGCCCTTTGTTCCTAGGCACAATATAGATGTTCCATTACACAAGGTTATTAGTGAGAAAGAAGCCCCCAACCCTGTTCCACCAAAGCCTGAGCTGTTTGTTTCTGCCTGCTGCTGCTTTCCCATCCTTGGCACATCTGGTTTCACAGGATTCCCTTACCCGGAAGATGCCCACCCAGTCCTTCCCACGAGGAATGATGTTCTCCGTCAGGGTGTAATAACAGGTTATGTCTCCTCCGGGAACATAAGACTTCTCCATGTTGATAAAGATGACCTGGGAGAAGTGGCAGTTGTCTATAAACACAGCAGAAGTGGGAGGCTCCTCAGAGATCTCCATTGTGGATGTCTACAAGAGGAAAGGAGAAAAGGATTATCTCATCTTTGGAGGCTGCAGACATAACTCTGTCCACGACAGGCATGAAGAGGTTTGGCCTGGGAACAAGGTTGAGACTGCACTATATCCACACCACGGTGCCCTTGCCACTGTGGTCAGGCTGCTCCTGACATCCACAGCAGCTTGCAGATCCTCTTTAGCAGAGACATGTAATGCTCCACCACTTCCGAGCCACCGTGCCTAGTGCTGAGGCTGCCAGCATGGCACAGCAGCCCCTCTCCTGCATGGCACTCCATGCACCAGCCCCACTGACTGCCCTGTAGAGGGGCATTGCAATGGATGTGGCACAATCCTCCAGGCCATCCCGGGCTGCAGCATCACTTCTAGCTCTCAGTAAAGCACAGGAACCAGTGTGGAGTTCACCCAAGCCTCTGTCTTTATCTGGCTGATACCAGTCTTCCCTACCCTGCCGTGCCTTATGCTCCCAATACCAGGTGCTCTTAAGAGCCACGAGATGGAGAAGGAAACAGAGGTATGGACAGCACTTTAACCGTGTTACTGCATGGCTGTGGGACAGGACACAGGTGCCCCAAGGGTTAAAAATAACCTGCAAAGAACACTAAGAGGCTGGATGCAGCAATAGGACGGCAGCAATAACTGTGAGAGCAGCACTAACTGCGGGCACGGTGCGAACGCCTGCGCTCCGGAAGGACGACACCAGCCTCCAGCCGCCGCTGCACACCGGGCGCTCCGGGCAGCCCCTTCGCCGGCAGCGTCCCCATCCCCGGGCCCTTCCCGTTCCCTTCGGCCCAGAAACGAAAGTGAAAGCGTCCCCGCCCCGTCCCGACCCTCCGCACGGCCCCGGTGGGGCTGCAGCCTCCGACGGGGGGGTTCGAGGGCCCCTCCCCGCCTCACTCACCAGGAGGCGCGGCTGCAGAGGGGGCGGGACACAGCGGGAGGGCGGAGCTGCCCCGGCCCCGCCGCGCTGCGGAGCCTGGAGCTCGATGCGGGACAGACCCGGCCCGGGGCCGCGGCTCCGGTGCCGGAACGGGAGAGGGCCCGGAGCGGCTCCGCGGATCTCCCTACGGCCCTTCAGGGCGCCGCCGGGCCTGCAGCCAATCAGCACGCAGACAGTGAAACCCCGCCCAGCCAATAGCGGCCCGCGGAGCGGCGCTGCCCTCCCGCCCTATCCCGGATGCACAATGGGAGGGGCTTTCGCGGTCTCAGCCAATGAGCAACCGCGGGTGCTGTCCCAGCGCGCCGCGCGCCGCGGCAGCCAATGAGCGCGGAGGACGCGGGAGGGACACGGCAAGGTGAGCGCCGCCGCCGCCGCCGCCCCGCGCAGGTCGGGCCCGCGGCACCCGCGCCCTGCGGCGGGGGGAGGGCACGGCCGAGGGGTCCCTCCGGCCCCGGGGCTCGGGCGGAGCCGGGAGGGGGCTTCGGCGGTGTGGGCGGCAGCGGAGCCGGGAGGGCCCGCGGCGGGGTTCGCGTGCGGGGGTGTCCGTAGGGGCCGGCGCGGGGCGCTGCGGCGGGTGCGGTGTGGCAGCCCCGGAGGGGGGGGGGTGGCCGGGAGCGGCATTCCCGATGCGTCTTAGTTCCCGTTCTTCTTTACCTGTATTAGGTTGAGCAAAATGCAGGCTCCCCTGGCTCTCCTCGGCTCCCCGGCGGTGGTAAGTGGCCGTGCTGCGGAGGGTGTTACACGGCTGTGAGCGCTCCTGTGCCCGTGTAGCGCACTGCCCTCAGCAGAGGGTTATCCGTGGGTTTAACAAGGTGACCTCCGGTGACCGGAGGGTGATAGCATCCATCCTGGGGACACGCAGTGAGCTGCAGGCCCAAGGGCTTCCCAGGGAGAAGGAACAGAGGCGCTCAACCACCTCTTTCTGCCGGGGTATGACCTGGGGCATCAGTGTGTGCAGCTGCAGAACCGGCTGTGGCTGTGGCAGATGGCACTTCCCTTGCGGCAGTATGTGTCCGAGGTAGTTCTGCTCGTGGACTTGTTCAGCTCCCTAAGAGGAATGCCCTCCAATTGCATTTCTCTTTGCTTTTTAGCCTTTTGAGATGGTTTCAGACCTTTTAAGACTGTTCTTCATGACATAACTGCTCTCTCCTGAGGGCTGGTGTGGAACACCCGGGGATGGGAGCTCACTGTCTGTGTTTCGCTGCAGTTCCGGTGCTGTTCCAGGGCTCTGGCCAGACCAGTTTCCGTGTCTGTCTTCAGCAGGCCTGAGCTTCAGACTCTACAGGTGAGGCTCTTAGTGCGTAAATCAGGTCCTGCACTCCTGTGGTACTCAATAGCTCCTCCTGCAGTGGAGGATTAAGTTTGTGTATCAAGAGGGCAGCCAATAAGGGGATGTAGCTCCTAGGCTGGGTTGGGGATGCCTTTGCAAGCGTGGTAGCTCTTGATCTGCCTTCTATAGTGATTATGTTTTCATGAGCCTTTCCGTACGATGAGAAGTGTCATCAGTGTGTGTTCCCCTGCCTCCCGCAGCCATCCGGCGTGTCCCACCCGCAGCTCGCCCGCCGTGACTTCCAGACCAGCGCCGCTTCCCGGGATATTGACACTGCCGCCAAGTTCATCGGTGCCGGGGCTGCCACGGTGGGGGTGGCGGGCTCAGGAGCAGGGATTGGGACGGTGTTTGGCAGTTTGATCATTGGCTATGCCAGGTAAGAAGGATAAGCAGGCTGGCTTGAAGTGAACCCCTTCTTCCAGCACTAAATCCAAAGCTGTTCCAGCTTTCTCTGGAATATGTATCCAGCTCTACACATGTGGAAGCAGGTTAACTGAAGCAGTTCTTGGAATAGAAAGCGGTCATTGTAATCCATTATGTTATTAAAATAGAGAAAGAAAGCACCTGAGTTGTTTGAATCCACCTCATAATTCCTTATAAATGGTGCAGCTGCCCTGTGAAGCTATGCCTGCCTCCAGAGGGAACACAGCACTCATTGTTAGCAGGAGCTGCTGCATGGTACCAGCAGGGTGGGTGGCCCTAGCCTTTGGGCTTCCGTGTGCCTGTACCACTGAAGCTAGGGGAAAGCCATGGCTTTCTTGTTCCAGCCAGTCTACCATAGACTGGTTTGTGCTCCAAAATCTCTTGCTTATGTGACACAGTCCCAGTGTTCTGCGGCATAGGCTCTGGTTTGGGCTTGTTTTCCTCATCGTGGATCCCTTTTTGTTTCCCTTCTCTCTCTGCTTTGTTCCCCCTGGTATTGATGCTCAGGAACCCATCCCTCAAGCAGCAACTTTTCTCCTACGCCATCCTGGGCTTTGCCCTGTCCGAGGCCATGGGGCTCTTCTGTTTGATGGTGGCATTCCTGATCCTCTTCGCTATGTGACAACTTGTGGTCCTGGCTGTGGCTTCCATCACTCTGCGGTTCGAGCCTGCTTCCATCCGAGCGCTCCAGACTGACAATTAAAGATTTCTCTAAGTAAACTGATACCTGTGGTTCATTTTTCCTCATGTTCCTCTCCAGCGGTGGGGAGATCCTTGGCTGAGTTGATGAAGTGCTTGGAGAGGGCAATATCCCAGCTAGGGGGTCACTCACTGCTAAAGTAGGAAGGGAATATGGAATGGTGGTGGGAGTGGAGGAACACTGATGTGAAGTAACTTGGCTGAGAGAAGATGTCCTTGCACAGCTCAGAGCCATGCCAGCATCCTAGAACCGCAGCCTGGTTTGGCTTGGCAGGGGTGCTAAAGCTCCTCCAGTTCCAACCCCCCTGCAGGGACACCTTCCACTAACCCAGTAGCTCAAAGCCCCATTAAGCATTGCCCTTGCAAAGCCAGTCCTTGTGGGTGAGCTGACAAAGGGGGGGGTGCCATGTAGTGTTGGAAGTGTCCCGAAAGACAGAACACAGAGAGGTGATGGGCTCAGACAATCACACCTGGGAGCCGTGCTGGTGTTTGCAGGGCTGTGTTACCAGGGAGTGTGCTGGGCTATGCTGCCACATCACCGCTGTCACCCAGCAGAGCTGTGTTCAAGGTCACGCTGTTTATGTTCCTCTTTAAGCCATTTTACACCAGGGACCCTGCTGGGGGTTCCCCTGCAGCACAGGGAGGGGGAACCTCAACACCCAACCCGGGCTTTGTGCTGAGGGTGGGGGGAGCCTGGTTCCTTACCTGCTTTAGGTAACTGAGATGATGCAGGTGCTGTGTGCTCAGAGCCCCTGGGGCTGTGATCCTCATGGGGCTGTTCAATGGGCACAGTGAGCCTGGTCCTTACCTGCTTTAGGTAACTGAGATGATGCAGGTGCTGTGTGCTCAGAGCCCCTGGGGCTGTGATCCCAATGGCGCTGTTCAATGGGCGCAGGGAGGTGAAGGGTCCTGACTTGGAGCCTCCTTGAGCCCTCTTGGGGAGAGCACAAAGAACTCGAGGGGTTGAAACGGAGATCCTCCCTGTCCGGGCACAGTCGCCGCAGGTTGACCCGCGCTGTGCCGGGTTCCTCACGGCCGCTCCCCAAAGCACCGTTTTCCACCCCAAAAAACCCCAAACTCGCGTTTCCTCAGCCTCCCTCCCGGGAGATCTCCGCCGCAGCAGAGGGCGCGCTACTCCTTGCGGAACCCTCCGCGCTGTGTGGTAGAGGCGCTCTGGCGCAGGAGGGCGGCTCCATGATGACGAGGGGCGGGGTGTGAGGGGGGTGGCGCCGCTCTGGCCGGCGGTCGGTGGTGGAGGCGCGCGGCGGGCGCCGCTCTGGCCGGCGGACTCGGTGGTGCGGAGTCCCGGAAGCGGCGTTCGCCGAGGCCGGAATGGCGGAGAGTCCGGCGGCCGAGGAGGCGGCCCCGGCCCCGGCCGCGGTGCTGCCGGCGGCGGCGGGGAGCGGCGGGGCCTCGGCCGGCGGCGCGGGCGGCCCCGGGGTCTTCATCCCCGCCGAGCTGTGGGCGGCGGCGGGGTTCGGCGCTGCCACAACGGGCGCTGTCGCCGCCCCCGGGAGCGGCGGCGGGGCCCCCATCGCGGCGGCGGCGGCGGCCGCGGGGGCCGCGCTCCTCACGCACTCCGCCTTCTGGGACCCTACGGTCAGCGGCGACTGGGACAGCGAGCGGCCCAGCGCGGCCTGCCTACTGCGGATCAAGCGGTGAGAGCCTGCGGGCCCCGGGGAGGGCCGTGACCCCCGGTGTGTGTGTGTGGGGCTCATCCCCGCAACCCTCCCTGCGGTAGCTGGCCGCTGGGCCGCGCCGGCCCCGCACCGGCGGCCTTGGGGCCCTGGGGACCGGCCCCGGTCTCTCCCGTTATCCCTCGGCTCTCCTGGGGCAGACTCCATTCCGTCGGGCCCCAGGATGCTCCTTGCCCCGGGAGCTGGGTGAGGATGGAGCCTCCCACCTCGCCCTGCCCAAACCCCGGTACCTGCATCCGGGGGCTCCTTCTCCTTCCCCGCCCGCTGCTGTGGGGCGTTGGGCAGCGGAGCTCAGTGCATGGCTCCGATGCTGCCCCGGCATCCCCTCGGAGGCGCTGTTAGCGGGGACGGGAGCTTCCCAGTCCCTATCAACACGAGCTGTTTGTACTAAACCTGCTCTTAGCAGTCCTCCTGCCTGCCCTACCCACCCATTTGGCTGCCCTGCCTCTTTCCTTGTGTAGTTAAACCTGGTGTGTCGATAGCCTCTGCTAGAACAAGCAGCATAGCACCATAGAATAGTTAGGGATGGAAATGACATGATCACCCAGTTCCCACCCCTGCCGTGGGCAGGGACACCTCACACTAAACCAGGACACCCAAGGCTGTGTTCAACCCGGCCTTGAGCACAGCCAGGGATTGTTGAAATGCTGGCACTGGTTCAACGAGTCCTTCCTCTTCCTTTGGAGCAAGTATCCCTGCCTGCCAGGCTCTTGCTCATCCTTGTTCTGGAGCTTGTCTAACGTCTTCCAAAGGCAGCAGCGGGTGGTGGGGTGGTTTCCAATGCAAACACTGAAAGCTCTAACCCTGTAACGGTGGCAGGAAGGGGAGTCTCCCCCCTTGCTCTCACCTTGAAACCTCTCTGAGCCCTGATTGCTTCCCAAATGGGAAGGTCGAGTGGGAGCTTATTCCAGAGCTCAGTGGAGCTGGGATTATGGGAGGGTGACCGTGAACGGAGCAGAGTTGTGGGTGACTCATTGTTCCTCAGTTCACTTGGTCTGAGTTCCTGGAGGGACAAGGCCGTGGGGATGAAGCTCTGTGTGTGCACATGCATCCAACCTGCTCCTGAGCCCACCATCAGATTAAACCCGTGTTTCTCAGAGCAGGAGCATCTCAAAGGTCGTTGAACCATGGCACGTCTGGGGACAGCAAATGACTGGGGTTAGGAAAGGGATCTGTAAATAGGCTGAGTGTGAAGAGGGAAAGCAAAGGGAGGGAAAGGTCTTTAACCAACAAACCTCACCTCCGAGCGCTTCTGAATGACTGCTTCAGGGGAGGTTCCGGGTGAGGTGCTGTGTGCTGGAGCTGAACCCGAGGCAGCTCTTAGTCAAGATGTGCTTGCTCTGGTGCCTCCCACGGTGCTCCATTGGAATGCTGCGTGTGCTCGGGACATTCCTCAACTCTTTCTGAGGGACGACCTGAAGAAGCTCACCCAGAAACCAGGCGGGGGCCAAAGAGCAATTCCTACCCCTCTGCAGGTTTCCATCTTAAAAGTACATCCCTTTGCATCCCTGTCATCCAGAAGGTTCAGTGCCTCGAGGGCTGATGAACGCCAAGGGAGATCTTGACTACTTCCTGTTTCCTTTGTTCAGGGATATCATGTCCATTTACAAGGAGCCGCCCCCGGGAATGTTTGTTGTGCCTGATCCCCAGGACATGACCAAGGTAAGGGAAGATTTGGAGCTGGTTCAGCTTTTCCCTTCTCTGTATGTTGCTGTTGATGCCTGCTCCGAGGGGTTGCCCGCATGGAGTGTTCCCTTAATGTGTTGAGAGGAGTCAGAGTAAGTCTCATAAGAGCATAATGAGGCTCCAGTCTTCCTGGTGCCATTGAGATGGGCTGGATTTAAAATGGGAGGAGGCTTTCAAGGAAACTGTGGAGAGATCCCATCACAGGGACCTGAGGAGCTTCCACAGATAGAGCCAGCTCTGCTTTAGTGGCCCTGTGAACCAGTGGGGCGCTGCTCCAGCTTAGTTCATCCTATTGATCCTTGAAAACAGTCAGTAGAGCAGCTCAAAGAAGAGGGAGCTCCGTGGAAGGCTCTTGGCCGTGGGGGACTTCTCAGAGAAGCTGGAAGTGAGAAACATCCACCAGCACCAAGCGGTGCTGGAGCATCCCTGCCCTACCTGTGGAGATGTTGAACTGTGTGAGCTGGCAGCAATGTGTCCCTGTGTCCCTGTCCTGCTGTGGAGCTGCCTGCCGGGCTCCCACAGGTACCACGTCTGCCCTGTGCAGCCTCTGCCATCACATCGCCCTCCAGCAGAGCTGCTCCCCAGGGACACAGGTATGGCTGCGGCCTCTCCTGCCCTGGTTCTTCCCGTCCTGGCTCTCGGCCTTTTCCAGGAGGGTGAATTCCCAGTTATTCCAGCAGTGAGTGGGGAGGCAGAGGTTGCTCAAACGGTGTTCCTGATCCTGTGTATTTCTTTCCTGGTGCTGCCCCTTCTCCAGCCAGTGTCTCCTGCTCTGGCTGTGCTGCATATGTGCCTATGTGTGGGGTGGCTTTGCTTTTCCTGCGCTGCACACAAAGGATTCCTTCCAATTCCTCCCATGGAAGCACCTGCTTGACTTGGGGCCCTTTGGGTTTGGAGGCAGCACGAAGGGAGTGTCTGTGCAGAGCCGTCTCCTTACTCTGCCTTGCCTCCCCGTGTGCAGCTGAAGGTGCCAAAATGGCCTTCAACAGAAGTGTGGGGTTGTAGGGCACAGCCCTGGGGCTTCCAGCTGAAATCCTGGCGAGGTGGGAGGATCGTGGAAGGAGGCTGCTGGGATCATGTGTGGAAGAAGCTTCCTTAATAGCATGAAGGGAATAGAGAGCTCCTGCTGTGCAGTTGGGATCTTTGAGGGTAATTAGCATGGAGACAATAGGGTCTTAATTTTGGATCCTGGCAGAGGAAATGCAGTGATTGGCTTTAAGGAGACCAAATGAGCACGAGACCCTCGAATTGAGGAATGCTGCTGTTTTGGCAGGAATTCTGCTGGGGTGGGGTGGTTTTACCTTTATTTTGAACCGAGTGAAATTCCTTTTCCTGCGTATTTGCAGTCTTTAAGCACCTGGGCTGGGATTCAGTCTGGTTTGACAGTGTGGAGGTGGCTGGGAAGCAGCTCTTGTGGCCTCTGGCTGAGCCTCACCATTGGAAAGCTGCTTTGCACATGGAGCGCGGCAGAGGGGAGGGATGCGCGCAGCAGCGGGGGGAGAAGGGAAGCGAAGGGAAGGAGGGAGGGGGAAGCATGGCCAGCACATGGCCTGTGCCTGTGGAAGATGCTGCCTCCTTCCGTGCTGCTGCCGGGGTGGAGGTTTCTTGCCTTCGGTTGGCTTTGTGGAGGATTGGATGGTGCTGCACAGTGTTGAAGTGGTGCGCAAGACGGGCTTTTGTTTTCCAGATTCATGCATTGATCACAGGCCCATTTGACACGCCTTATGAAGGGGGTTTCTTCTTGTTCCTGTTTCGCTGTCCTCCAGATTATCCCATCCACCCACCAAGGGTCAAACTGATGACAACGGGAAATAACACAGTGAGGTTTAACCCCAACTTCTACCGCAATGGGAAAGTCTGCCTGAGTATTCTAGGGTAAGAGGAGCCTTTGGCTGTTTTGATGGGAAGTCAGGAGGTGGCTGCGGGCTGTGCTCTGCCTCACTCATCCTTCTCAGCGCATTGTGCCCTCATTCTGCCCCAGATGTGTGCTTGGATGCACCTTTCTGCTTCTGTGGAGTTGTGTGTGGAATCAGAGCCGTGAAGCAGCACAAATCCCTCTACTGAGTTTTAACTTGTCTTTAAAAGCACTTGAGAAGGGACCAGGGGAAGCACAAAGCTCAGTGGATGCTGCTGCTTTTCTCCTGCTTCCCCTTGCAGAGCCTCGGACCAAGCACTGCTTTTGCGCTTTGCAGCCTGGTCTTCAATGCTGATTGAAGGAAGGGGTTTGTGGGTTTAATTTCCTCTCTCTGTGTGGGTTTAAAAGAAACAAATAAATAGAATTAAAAGCCAAAAACTTCCTTGAGAGCCATTTGAGTGCTCTGGGCTTCCACCTACACGTAGTATGTGGGGCTGAGCAGTGGGTGTAATGATTTACAAGCACGGCTCCCGTGCTGCCTGTTCAAACAGGCTCCACTGCTGCCAGTGCTGGTTATTCACCTGCTTGAGTTTTAAACATGGACTGAATGGCTCTTGCAGCTCTGGCAGAGGATCCCTGGTGGTGGTGGGGGATTCCCAACCCCAGCCAGGAAAGAAAGGCTTTTGCTGAGCCTCTGGACTGGTGCAGCTGAGCTGTGCCAGGTTCTTTCTGCTGCAGAGAGGCAGGAACAGCAGCCAGGTGAGGAAGGGGCAGTGATGGCTTCACCTGCTCTAAGGTGGTTATAAGACTGCCTTTGCTGGGATGGCTTCAGCAGTGCTGGGCATGTACCACTTACACCAAAGTCTGAGTAGCTGATACCATCAGGTGATAGACACTGGCTCAGGGCTGATTGAGGGCTGCCTGGTGCTGGGAAGCATCTTCCTCTGTGGAGGAGGCTTCCTGATCCAGTGAGCTGGATGCCAGCGCCTGCAGGGCACTGAGATGTGTAGGGCATGCGTGTGTCTTGGGGGTCTGAATGCCCCCATGCAAGCTGCCTTCTTGCTCATGCAGTTGTAGCCCCCCCAGCATGGAAACTGAGTTATTGAAGAGTGAACAAAGAGCCTCAGCCTTAGCAGGAATGGGAAGCACAGAGGGAACTGCGAATGAAAGGATTTAGGAGGATCATATGTGGGTCAGCACATCCTTGTTCAGCTCACAGGGAGACAGGTCTGGCTCTGGAATGTAGGATATTAAGGGCAAGCAGCAGAACAGCTTTTTCTGCTTATGCTGTTCTGTGCAAAGGATTTTGCTACCCTGTGTGTATGAAACGGGCACCTTGTTCCTACAGCAGAGCGTCCATGAGTGCTTTTGATGGCCATCCTTGTGCTGTTGGTTACCGCCTCCACAAGTGGTTGTCTTCTTTGAGTCTGAAAATGAGATTTCAGCGCTGGGAAGTTGTTGGGTTTGACTCTTGAGAATGTTGCTCCAGGCTGCTGTGTGAAGAGGATAGCCACGCGTTCAAAGTTCCCTGTGGAATGCTTGGAAATAGTGCTTTTCCTCATGTGTGATGCAGTGGAGGGAGGTTCACCAGCCTCTCCTGCCTCACTCAAGCTAAAGTGCTGCTTTAGTTGAGAGAATAAATTACTTGGGCCCTGAAAACTTCTTCCATGCCCAGTGCTTTCTGTGTCTGTAGCAGCTCTTTCTCTTCCTGTCGCATTCCAGTGAGGGACAGCCCTGGTTTCCCAAGCTTTCTGCTCTGTGGTAGTTGGAGGGATGGTGCTCAATGAGCCAGTCCTGCCTCCTTAATGCTGCTGTTCTGTTTTGATGCCCAGCACTTGGACCGGGCCTGCCTGGAGCCCAGCGCAGTGCATCTCTTCAGTCCTCATCTCCATCCAGTCTCTGATGACTGAGAACCCTTATCACAACGAGCCTGGCTTTGAGCAGGTGAGAGTGGAAGGCGGCTCAGCCCTGGGTTTGCAGCTCTTGGGCTCTTCCCCCCACACCTTGCTTGGGGGGTGGCAAATCCCAGTCTGGGAATGGGGACAAAAATAGGTTATGTTGCTTGGCTCTTCTCCAGCTTGCTCTGCCTCCAGTCAGAGCTTGAGGGGGAGTTATAAGGCAGCTCTGAACCAGAGGCTGCTTGGCTCTCCTATGTGTAAGGTAACTGAAGAACATGAGGCATTCGAGAAGTTGCCGGGGAGATGGGAGGGCTCTTCATTTCCCTGCTACATGACTCCTGAAATGGCTTCCCTGGGCCATGCTGTCATGCAGGCACCGCACTGCTCAGCTTTTCATGGTCTCCAGCATCTTGGCAACAGGCAGGTTTCTGTGCTGCCTCCATCAGTTGACCTCCAGAGACATGTAAAATCTCGCCAGCTTTTCACTTGCAGCGTAAGTGAGCCCAGCATACACAGAGCAGACAAAACCATTGTGGGATCGTGCACTGGCGACATTCATCAGGCGGGGATGGAGAGCCATTGCAGTAATGTGGACTCACTGGCCCAAATTCTCTTTCCAGGAGAGACACCCTGGGGACAGCAAGAACTATAACGAATGCATTCGGCACGAGACCATCCGAGTAGCAGTGTGTGACATGCTGGAAGGAAAGTGTCCCTGTCCTGAGCCACTACGGTACGGAAGGGAGGCATGGAGGGAGCGTAAGAAAGTGGGTGTGGGAAGCAGGATAAACTTCTCTGGCTGCTATGCCTGGGCTCCTGAGAGTTGCTTCTGGGAAGAGCAAGTCTTAAACTCTGCCCGGTCCAGCAAAGAGTCATTTTGGTTCCCCTGATGCGAATGGCTGCATCTGCGTGGTACCCAGGGGCTGAGCACTGACAAAGGCTGTGTTACTGGGTACAATGGCAGCATCCTCATGTTTGTGTTGGGGAATAAATGTGCCTTGTCTTATGGAGGGGGGAAAACCCCCTCAGAGGGAGGGGAGCACAGCTGTGGTGGGAGCACGTGCGGCATCTCTTCAGCTGCAGTGATGCTGTGGTTCATTTCACTCTGTGTCCTGCCTCGCTGTACCCTGGTAGTTGTCTGGGACACCCTGTCTGGGTGTCCACGCTGACTGCATAAACTGGAGTTCAGTGGCCCTGGATGATGTGACTGTTGTCACACTGTCATTTTGTGTTGATTGTTTGCTCTCTCCTTGCATTCAGGGGTGTAATGGAGAAATCCTTCATGGAATACTACGACTTCTATGAAGGGGTGTGTAAAGAGAGACTTTATCTCCAAGGACAGACAATGCAGGTGAGTGGCAGACGATTTTCTTGTTGATAACACACTGCCTTAGATGAGGGTGCGTCCTTAGAGACAAAGAACAATGTGTAGCACCTGGAGTACATGCCTATTTTCTGTCACATGCCTGTTCCAACTTCAAACCCACCATGAATCTGAAACCTGAGACCTTCCTGTGGACCTCCCCAGGCTCAGAGTGCACGTGCAGTGTTTCCAAGGCTGAGTGCTGGACCTCAGACACTCTCCAGGCAGGCAGGTTCTTCTTTCAGCAGTGGAACCAGTACGTACAGTTTGCTTTCATGTGGATTTGGTGTTAAACAGAGAGGGTACGTGTAGCTTATCCAGTGCTGGTGGCTACTGAACTCCACTGCAGTACTTTCCTCTTGGTAACTGGTAGTTTCTCTTCTTCGGAGGTTTCTTTGCTCATGCAGCAGATAGGAACATTTCTGTGCTGCTTCTTGTTCTGTCAGGCACCGTTGCAAGTGGCTGACTGAGTTAAAGCTACTAGGGCAGGAAAGAGGTGGAGGAGCAGTGACAACACGGCAGACACATGTAGACAGGTTGAATACAGGAGCTTGTTGCTGCAGGAAAGTAGACTTTATAGATTGCCGAGCTATTTGCATGCGAACAGACGTGTCTCCCTCCCTCATCTGCCACCTCTTGTCTGACTCATTGAGAAAATCCACTTCCAAGAAAGGATGGAGGTGGTTGATTTAATGATCTTGTGTCTCTGAGCCCTTTTTTTCCTGTCAGTGCCATCACTGGCTGTAATTCAGAAATAGAAAGCACTCCCAAAGCAGGAGAGTTCATGTCTGGAGTGAGAAGTTTCCATAAGGAAGGTGTGTGCTTGACTTACAGCTGCGTACAGGACTGATCTAAAAGCCATGCAGTGAAGTTTGGTGACATCAGAGGGGTGCCAGATGTGGCCCACTCTTGTTTCTTCTTCATGGAGCTGGGGCTCAGTTGCTTTCTCCGGGGTTTATGAAGATCGTGGTGTTGTGCTCAGCTCCCAGAGGTGCTGAGGGATGGGTTTCTGGCAGCTTTCTTTCTGCTCTTGCAGGAAGGATGCTGCTCCATGTTAACAGGCTTATCTCTGGTTTTCTTCCAGGACCCTTTTGGTGAGAAACGAGGCCACTTTGACTATCAGTCCCTATTGGTGCGTTTGCAAGGAATTCGGCAGAAGGTGCACGAGAAACACCAGCAGGAGAACACAGAAATAGACTCTGAGAGCAGCTCCTCCGAGACAGAGACAGACACTCAGGGCTGCCCTAAAGCTTAGAGCTGCGTTAACAGTGGAGAGGCCAAGGCATGGGGATGTTCTGCCTTCACACTCGAGAGTACCCCTGACAGACTTGACAACCAAACCAAGGCCAGAGCGGAGAAAACTGGGGGATATCTTCAGTCTCTTTTTACTGCTCTGGTGGAGAACGCTGAATGAGAAGACTTCACACTAGACAAAGCCAAGCTTGTGACAGGCTACTTGTAAAGGTACTTACTATACTAGGAAGCCAGAGCATGTGGCATCAGGTTATTGTCTGGAAACACCTACACTGGTTGTTTAATTATTATTATTATTATTAGTATTCTTTTCTCTCCATTTGATTAAAGAATGAGATCCAGACTGCAAATCCTCTTTACAGCTTTTCTGTTCCTAGACAGTGAGCCCTTCCCTGGGGCCGTGCTGAACGTGGAGCGGGAGCTGTGGGAGTGCTTTGATGAGGCCAGGGTATGCCAGGGCCGGTGCGCTGGTGAAACCCTGTTGTGCAGGCTGGGAGCCTCTCTGCTCTGTGGAGCCCAGCTACCTGATGTCTTTCTTCTAGACACTGTTCTAGACAGACCAAAGATAAAGAGCAGTGGTGGAATCTGGGCTCCTTTCTGAAAGCTTTACTCAAGGCCTGGGTGACTTCAGCCACTGAGACTTCAGGTGCAGAGGGGCAGATGGAAAGTAGAAACTGCAAGAATCCATCTACCGAGTGCAGGTGTGTTCATCCTGGTGTTTTGGGGAAGGGGAGGGTGAGGAAATCATTGCTCAGAGATGGGAGGAGCACTTAAGTCCAGTTTGTGTGATGTTTTCTATGGTGTTGATTTGCATTTAGCACTCTATAGAGATACTGTTCCCTTCACTGGAGTACTCTGCTTCCCAACTCTAGTCAGTGTCATGGTTTAATTTCTTCCCTTCCTCCTCTTGCCACCACTGCCCTGCTGCTACTCTGATCCATGCTAGAATAAGGGGCAGTTCTAGCCAAGGAAGCCACTTTGTCAGAGGCCTTGTTACCAACAAATCCCTTTGCCAAACCTGGCTGAGGACGAGGCAGCCGAGTGTGTGAAGTTGAGCACTTCAGTGTATTTGACCATTTCAAACAGCAGCTTTTGACTGTGAGCGAAGGCCGCCCTCTTGGAGGGGTGTGTGCTGGCTGCAAGTGCCATTACGTCAAGGCTGTATTCCTTGGGTGGAGGTGAAGTATCCATTTCTCCAGGTAAAGGAGCCAGGTGACCACGGGTTGGAGCTCAGTCGACTTTTCATTTGGTTATTAATGATTCATTTGATGGGAGCTTTGAGAGAAAGCTAAGCACAAAGTTGCACATTGTCCCGGGCCCTCTCCCACTCTCCTTAAACACCTTCCCCCGGCTGGGCCCTGTTTCAGACTCCTGGCAGTGGTGGGAGAACTTGCAGTGGTTCATCGTTGGTCTAAAAGAAGTGCAGAGAGAGGGTCCCAAAGACCCCGGTTGTGTTCTGTACAGAGAGGCAATGCCCCATGTGCCACTGACTTCTCAGTCTCTGGTTTCTGTAACCCTTGCAGAACTCGGAAGCCTGCACCCTGCTGCTTCCACAGCTCTGAGAGGTGGAAACATTCCCGAATCCCTCAGGTGCCGCTTAACAACTTGGGAACCTTTATTTCCCTTTAGCAAGCAAACTCCCCTGGGTCATTGGCTTGATTTAGACAAACCCTGTCTTCTGCTGAGGGAAAGCTGAACTTACACAGGACTCACTCAACCCATTCACCAGATGAGAGTACATGAGCAGTGCGCACCTCGAAAGGAGGTCCCAGGGAGGCAGCAAGGTCTCCTGAGAGCCATGTGCTACTTCACTGCCTCTCTAATCCCATTGTAAATGCCACGTTGTTTTTCACCATTCAGTAGCATTGTGGGTAGAGCTGTGGCTCTGCTGCCTTCCCAAGGCAGAGCTGGTCCTGAAATCTGTTTGTGATGCATGTGGCGTTACCATCCACCGATACAACGAGACAAGAAAATGCCTTATCGTGGACACTATTCACATAACTAGCATGTGGCTGTAAAAGAGAAGTATTAGTTTTATAGCTCTAATGTTGTCTGTCCTACCATTTCTGAATGTTTCCATTTCAAAGTGACAATCCTCAACTGACTGCTTTAGGCAGAGATGTTTTAGCAACAGATTTTTAGACCGAATTGAGTTGAAAATATATGCACAAGAGTCACTCTAAGATACCTGTTTATATACTATTGTACATAAGATCTTTTTTTTTTGGTGCAATAAAGTTTGTTTTGGCAGAATCTAGACTGTGGTATTCCTTAGTGGAACTCCTTGAGAGAGAGGACTACAGAGCAGCTTCTCAGCATCACTGCTGGCTCCCAAGATTCTTTACCCAGGGTCCCATTTGTATTCTCCCAGACTGCAGTTGCCAGTAGCAGCTTAGATAACCTTCCTCTTGCTGTGGCAGTTGGTTGTCTGTGATGGTAAGTGGCGTTTCCACCCACAATGAGGAGGAAATGCAGAGGTAAGCAAGTGTGAATGCGTCCTCTTAAACTTTTCAAGTCAGACACCTTTATTTCAAGTCCGCTGTCCCTGTGTTGCAGGTGGTATGCAAATAACCTCACAAGAAGAACTATAGACAGGCACAGAACACGGAGCAGTCAAGGTATTGCCTCCTTGGCTTCCTCTGGAGTGATTTCCTGGGAGTACAGCTCTGTAAAGAGAGCAGGCAGCCAGTACTGCGGTTCTGCTGCTTGCGTGTCCAGCCAGGCCATTCCTTCCTTCAGCAAGTGTTCCTGTACAGAGAGAGCAGTAAGTGAGTGAAACTCAACCAAATGGGTGAAAAGCTATTCACAAGGGAGGCCTGACCCCACATTTACTTCTGGGGTAAAGGAGGGTGTAGAATTTGGACTCCAGTAAGTAGTTCAGACATCCAGCCATGTCCACTGTGCGTATTCCTGTAGGACCTGAGCTCATGAGCCAGGGTTTAATGGAGATGAGTGAAGCCGCAGGAATCTCTGCAGCTTCTGAGACTCTGCTCTCTGTAGGTTTATGCTGGGTGTAGTCTGCGTTGGCTCCACCACCCAGCTTTGGACCCCCCGTGCACTCCATGGTAGCACAGCCCCAGGCAAGTGTCTGCTGTGGGAGCAGTGCCTCTGCACTGACACTGAGCTCCACGGCACGCAAGCCCGTACCTACCAGGACTTGCTTTGCACGCTCCATCTCCCACTTCAGGCTGGACCTGATCTCACTGACTGTTACGTAGCCCTTTTTCTGAAATGAGAGGGGAAATCACTGGGTGTTTATAATCACGACAAGTCTGTAGCTCAGAAAGGTGAGGGCTGTTTTGCCTACAGGCCTGCTCTACAGTTCCCTGCCATGGAAGCAATAAGGTTCTTTCAAGGAGGTTGTATTTGAAAGCCGCCTGGCTCAGTACCTCTGCCAGCTGCAAGACGACCGTGTGATCCATGTTCAGTTCAGCTGGCACTGACTGGACCAGGTATGTTCCACCAACAGGGATAATCCCAAAGCCATTCCCCAAGACCTTCAGTTTCTTGATTGCACGGAGGAGATCATCCCTGAGAAGCAGAGGTCAGTGCAAGGCTTAAAAGCAAGAGCCTTTCTCAAATACACACTACGTCCTGTAAATGAGGAAGACCTGATGTGCAGAAGCTCTGAGCAATAAGAGCTCCTTGAAACTTGCTTCAGTTTCAGGTAATTCGGATAAAGCCATTTAGAAGGAAGTTTGTGTATCTGTGCCTCCCTTCAGAAGAGCAGACTTGTATTAGAGACACACTCGTAGCACCCGAGCTGCAAGTACTAAACTTCAGCCTCAATTAGAGGTCATGGTGAGCTGTGTCCTGTCTGCTCCTGTAATGATGTGTGTCAGTCCCTTCCTTACAGACTGGCAGCAAGAGCTGGATTTGCAGTGAACCAATTGTCCCCTGCTCAAGACAAGAGTCCTTTGTGCCTTCCCAGAGGAAATACGCTGCTGCTTTCTGCAATGGTTAAGCATTAAAAGTGGCTCACATGTGAGTGGCTCCATTGCCAGAAGTTACATTTGGACTCCAGTTAACAGCAGCACCTTTGAGTGCTGCTGAAATCAGTCACCCCCTTTTCATCCCGAATGCCACCCAATTCCCCTTCCCTGCAACACACACTCACTGGCTGACGTCCTGAGCAAACTTCCCCCTTCCCTTCAGCACTTGCTGATGAAGTTCTTCCAGTGTTATCAGACCTGGGAGGCAACAGAAAGGGACAGGAAAGTGTTAGTGTACAGCAACAAAACCACTCCAGCAAGAGCAGTCAAGGGTCCTTTGTGTGCTTGCCACTGGCTCACCCCTGCTTTCCATTCTACATGGGGCTGTTCATTGTTCCCAGCATCAAGTGCTGGGTGAGATAAGCCTTGAGTCACTTCTGTTCCCAGAACTAACATGCAGCAGTTGCTGTTGCCTTCTCCCACAGATGTATCAGACTCAAGTTTCAGCTGCCTTTGTTGTAGCCCATTCCTGGTCTCCAATTGCCCTTTTGGAGTGAAGAGAATCTACTACCTTTTAATTAGGCACTTATCCCTGGTATTCCAACTCTTCTGGACATTGCTGTGATGCTTCGGAGAGAACCTTAATGGCAGGCTCAAAGCAGGAACTTACCAGCTTTGTACTCCTTCAAACCTGTCATTGACCCCTGCTTCTTACCCAAAATACTGTGAGTAGTTATGGTTTGGCACCTAAACAGGGCACAGCTGGTTGATTGCTGTAGGAACCAATAAAGCTGGCTGATATTGCTGTAGCTCTAACAAGGATTTCTGGCCACAACAAAGGCAAAATTGCCATCTCAGGACCCCCTCAAAACCAGACAAGAGCGGGGTCCTCACCTCCATTCCTGTGCTTCAGAGCCAAGCAAACCTCGATGATCTGCACACCCAGTTCGTAGTAAAAGTCTCCAACTCCCAGCATCTCTGACCAGAATCCTTTACCAGCTGTGAGGCAAGAAAGGGGGGAAAACCATCCTTCCTTAGTGGTGTGAAGCAGGCTGCTCACAAACCTTGCTGTGAGGACTCAGACCTATTAATGAAGAGCCTCTGTTTTGGTTATCTTCATGGGTTTTCCCCCACCCTTTAAGTAAACAGCACCCAAAGGTGCATCCCATCGAATCACAAGCCCCAGGAATCAAAACACCTTCCTCAGGGACAACTTCCCCCAGCTTCACTGTGAGCTCTTTACAGCATGAGAACAGTGAGGCACATCTGCGAGTGTTAACCCCAGTGCCTGCTCCTCACATGCCAAAGGATCCACTCCGATGGTTGCACACATATCCTGGAACTGGACCCGGAACTCGGGGTTCTTACGGATCTCTTGCTTGTGTTTGCTGGCAAACTCCTCTAGGTTGGTCTTGAACATGTCCAGCTGCTTAGACATCTGAAAGGGGATTGCAGAGAAGAGTTTGTCTTAACACTCATTTAATGCGGTTCTTCCATAAGCCCCCAGCAGGCACTAAGGGAGACCTCAAGGAACAGGTCTCTGATGTGCTGCCTACCCAGTGCTGATGGCCTCAGAGAAAGGAAACAAGATCAGAGTCACCTGATGGAACCAGAGTTCTCCACATGCACATTTTGAACACAAACCAACACCAGGCCACAGTGGAGACAAGGCAAAGGGCTGTGCTGAACCAAGAGCGTGGCTCGGAAGAGGGGGAGAAACAGCCCTACAAGTGCCATTGTGGCTCATGCTGCTCACGGGTAACGCTCTGGATGGCAAAGCAGGGGGGGAATGAAGCTCCCACTGCCAGGGCAAGGGGATGCCCACCTGGGCCAGCTGGTCTTCGGCCAGGACCGTCCCTCGCTCCTTGTACTTGGCCTGCAGGAGGAAAATGGGAGGATGGAGCCGGTGCTGAAGGACGCAGGGACCAGAACCCAGCCCCGGAGGCCGGAACAGGTAACCCCAGGGACCTGTAAGTGCCCCATCCCTGGCAGTGCTCAAGGCCGGGTAGGACAGGACCTGGGCACCTCGGCTCGGCGCTGCCAGAGGCCGGGATAGCGGATAGGGAGGAGGGGAGCACCCCAACACAGGGCCGGAGGGGCCTGGTCCCCTCACACGGTACCTGCGGAGCTCGTCAGCTGCCCCCCCCCCAACCGGGGGTCACCGGTGGGTCCTGCCCCCCGCCCCATACCGGAGGTGACCGTGGGTCCTGCCCCCCGCCCCATACCGGAGGTGACCGTGGGTCCTGCCCCCGCCCCTCACCTCCGCGAGCTTCTTCTTGGCGATGGCGCCCGCGCCCACCCCGCGCCGGTGCATCCCGCTCCCGCTGCCCGTCGCGGTGCGTCTGACGTCACCTCCTCGCGACGGGCGGTGCCGACGAACGGCAGCCCCCCCCTTCCTCCTCCTGGCACCCATGGGTGCCCCCATCCTGTAACGGGGCCCCCCCCCGGTATCCGTCCCCCTGCGCCCGGGGGGCACTGAGGGGCTCGGGCTGAGGGGGAGGTTGGGGTTAGGGATAGGGGGCCCTGGTGTGTGCGGGGAGTGGGGGTCACCGGCGGGGGGGGAGAGGCCTTGTTTGGGGGGTCCCTCTGTGGTGAGGGGTGCCCCGAGGGGTGAAGCCCTCACTGGGGGGGATTCGGCCCTCACTGGGGGGGATTCGGCCCTCCCAAAGGGGTATGGCTCTCACTGGAGGGGATTCAGCCCCCCCCAAAGGGGTGTGGCTCTCACTGGAGGGGATTCAGCCCCCCCCCAAAGGGGTATGGCCCTCACTGGAGGGGATTCAGCCCCCCCCAAAGGGGTATGGCCCTCACTGGAGGGGGTTTCAGACCCCCCCCGGGGTGGGGGAGCCCCGTCTTGCATAAGGGTCACCCCCAAATGGACGCAGGTCCCTGTGTGGGGCTGGAACCCCTCTGGGAGGGTCCCCTCTGGGTGGGTGTGGAGGTGGGAAGGGATCCGCAGGCCATGGGAGGCCCGGGCTGAATTCCACATCCCGGCGGTGCCAACATCAGTGTTTGATCCACGGCCCAGCCGTGTGTTCCAGGAGCCTGGAATCCCATGTTCGGGATCTGCCGGTGCCCTAGGTCAGGCAGCCGTAGGCCTGTTCAACCGCACAGGGCACGTTGTGGCTCTCGGGAGCCGTGTGTGGAAGGATGCTTATTTCTGTCGCCATTCAGTAGTGTTTTATACCCATCCCCAAACCAGGGCTCATCCAAGCGTCATTTCAGCTTCAAAGGAGATTCTTTATTGCTTGCATGAGCAAACCAGACAACGTGCAACAGAACAGAGTGAATGTAAGACTTCTGCCTCCCCGTGTGCCGTGAGAGGATGGAGAGCGCTCCTCGGGAGGACCTTGGAGTTACGCAGTCCTAACAAAGCAGAAGGGAGAGGGAACCACATGAGTTCCTGCTGCATTGCACTGAACCCATTTGGTTCCTATAGGAAGCGAGGCACAAGTCACTGCTTTCCCTACCAGCTGCCTCCCTCTGATCCCTCGAAAAGCCATTTTGACAGCAAGGTGTGTATCAAAGTCAGCCTCTAATAGTAAGTAAGATAAATAAGAGCTGCCTCTTATTTCCAATCTTCTTGCATTCATGGCCAGTTCATCCCTGTTTGTTCTTGTGAGCACCCAGTGCTCATCTAAGGAAATCCTAAACCCACTGACTGAGCACTGCAAAGAGCGCCTTTGGGACAGGGGCTGGAATAGGGTCCGTAGGGATGCTTGTAACAATAGGAGTAGGTAGAGCAGCCACTCACGTTGCCCTGCAGAGCTCAGTTGACATCAGCCATGTCAGGAACTCCTGATTCAGAGCATCCTTCAAACCTTCTGAACCTTCCAGAGAAGTAGAACTGCAAGAAATGAGCCAGGCCAGAAAGACAGAGGAGAGGCAGAGATTCAGACACCCTGCGAGAGCCTCTTAGAGTCCACAGGGATGTTCTCCTTCTCTTCCGATGTCTTTGACTCAGATAAACCCTCAAAAAGCTTTAACCCCCTTTTGCCATGGTGAGCCCCTTGCACTCAGCACCGCCTTGCCCTTGGCATGTTTGGGCTGCCGGGGGGGGGGTGAGAAGGAGCAGTCCAGTGACCCCCTGTACCCCACCTCCTTTTAGAGCCAGCAGGCAGCAAAACAAAGGCAGAGCGTGGGGGAAGCAGCGTCTCTGCTCCAAACTCACAAAGGGAAGTCTTTGTTTCCAAGCAGCACTTTCCTCTCCAAGTCGTGGGGTTTATTTGCAATTAAGCAGATTAAGGGAGACACTAGGAAGCAGTTTTTGGTTTAATGAAGCTAATCAAGCTGATTAATCCCGAGCATCAAAGCTTTCCCTTCCCCCTCCCAGAACAGGTTAGACAAACATCTGTCAGGGGCAGTTTGGAGCGCGCTGACCCTGCTTTGGAGCAGGGGTCAGAGTCAGTGACCTCCCGAGATCCCTCAAAGCCCTCGTTTCTTTGATTGTGTGCTTGCAGGATGAGGAGCAATGCTCAGGGTCTGCTGTTGTGCAGGCTTGGCTTGGGACACCTCTGTGAACCAGACCTGTGCGCGTTTCCCTGCCCTGGGTCATCCCCCACACCCTGCTCTCGAAAGCATTTTTCATGCAACAAGCTGTTAAAGACAACAAATCCTCCCCGGATTCCTGTCCTGGGTGACTGTCCTGGGACTCCCTGCACTTAGAAATTCCATGGGCTTTGCCAGAAGACGCCAGGATTGGGCCTCAAGGCTGCGGGCTGCATGCGGCAGGGGCTTTGCTTTTCCCTTCTTGCCACCATTTTAGGATTAAGTAACAGCAACCTGTTAGGTTTTGCAGAACCCCCTCTGTGTGCAAGGAAACGTGTCCCTCCTTCCCTTGGTGGGGGCTTTCTTTAAGCACACCAAGTGCCTGGGAACAGCTTTGCCTTTGGGCTCGTGTCTAATTTGCTGTTTGAACATTTGTGACATGAGCTGAGGCTGGGGGAGGTGAAAGCGGCTATTGACAGGCTGTGGATGTGCTGACACAGCACAAAGCCGAGATGCACAAGTGTGCTCTCAGCCAGATGGCTTAGGAAATGAAGGCAGGAGCTGCAGCAGCACACAGCTCCGTATGGACTGGGTTCCCTCGCGCAGAAGAACCTATTCTGAGCAAGCTCCTATCGCCATCCTTATCGTGACACTAACCTTGTAGAAGTGATCTGAGGAAAGAAGTGGTTTGTTTCCCTTTTAAGAGAGAAACTCCTCAACACACCGAGTGTGTGAATGAGTTTTCATAGGATTCCAGCCTGGTTTGGGCTGAAGGGGCCTTAAAGCTCATCCAATTCCAACCCCTGCCACGGGCAGGGACACCTTCCACTAGAGCAGCTTGCTCCAAGCCCCATCCAACCTGGCCGTTGTTGCTCCCCCCCGCTCTCTGTGGGTTGATTGATCTAAATAAAAATGTTCTGCAGAAATGCATCACTTAAATCTCATTTTCATAGAGAACATCCTTGGAAAGAGCTTGGGTTGGGTTACACCAAAGCACTTGGTTCTGACTTCCCTGTTCTGGTGCTGTTCGAGGAGCAGGTGCGCTTCAGCCCTGTCAAAAACCCTCCCTTTGACCTTCTCAAAGTGCTGGGGTTTGATGAGGCGGAGCTGAGATTTGCAAAACAACAGCCACAAAAAGACCCCGATCGTTGTCTTTTTTAAGTCTGTGATTTGGGCGAAATGTGGAGGCTTTGTTCTTTGGGGAGGAGGAGTTCCAAAACCGTGTCATTCCCTCTCATTTGCCCCCTCGGCACTGTTACCATTGATACCTGCCCCAGAAGGGCCCTTCAGAAGTTACCCACTCGGACCCCTCACCCCTCCCTGAGCTCAGGCGTTCTCTTTGCAGCCTCCCCGCTCACCTCTGGTTTTTATTGCCTTTCAGGAGCCAGGAGAAGAAATCGTTGGCTTCCTGCGTGCTCAGATCCAATCTGTGGCCGCTCGCAGCGGACCCTTGGGGCTCAGCTGCCCTCTTGTACGGCTCGATCATGTTGCTGGGAAGGCGAAACGGGAGGATTTCAACCCGAGATGCCACAAGAGGGGGCCCAAATGCTGCTTTTCCACATCTCCCGCCTCCCTCCCGCTCCATCTACAAGCGGCGGTCTGGGAGCGGTGGTTGTGCTGTGCGGCCGCAGACCAGAACCCTCTGAAGGACTTAGAAAAATGAAAGCAGAAAGAAACCCGGCTCCCTATGGAATCATAGCTGCAGCCTACGAAATACATCCTCGGTTCTACATTCTTAGGGAGCCGTCAGTTGGCTGACGGCGGCTGCGAGTTTGGATCGTAGGAGCATTGGAAGTCTCCACTTACTCGCTTTTCTTCTCCCGTCTGGCTAGCAACCACTCCACAAAGTTCTTCTTCAACATGTCATCCATCGTGCGGCTGTAGTCACTTGCCAGGGTGGCCTCGGAGTAGCGTCTTTGCAGTGGTCTGGTGCTGGGAGTCCCTATACTTCCGCTGGGGTGAGAGCACAGAGGCAGTGAGGCTGGCACCGACAGGGAGAGCACACTACGCGAGCTCTGCTCGGGCTACACGCTGTGGCCACGCGGTCCCTGCATCAGCAAGGGCTGGTGATCACTGTTAATCTCTCTTGGCACAGGGGCTATTCCTGCCCTGGGAAGGGGCTAGCATCCTTCTCATCCATTTTGCTGTCTGCTCCTGCAGTGACAGCTCAGGTTTGGCAGCTTGGGAGGAGATGAGCTCTAGGTATTTGCTCATCGCCTGGAGTCAGTGTGGTTTGCCCTGTTGTAGCTTGATTCACATGGAATTTGGCTCTGTGCTAAGGCACCAAGTGGGCTCAGGCTCCTTCCTTCAGGGACCTGAATGCCGAGGACCAAGGAAGCCTGTTCCTGTGTTCTCAAGTGGTTCAGGTGTGGATGGCAGGAGACAAGAGCTGACCTTGAGACCAGCACAGACCTAGCAAGTGTCAACATAGGACTACTGTGGGGGACTGCAGCAACTCCTACTACTCTAACAAGGATTCTTTTGGATTATCCAGGGTAGTGGTTGGAAATTCCATAGCAGGAGTGAGGGGAAATCTCTGTTACATCCCTGCTTTGTGAAACTGGTCATGTTTTCCAAAGCTTCCAAATACTGGCTGCCCCGAGCCTCACTCTTGTGAGATGATTACATCTTGTTTCTAGTTCTCAGCCAACCTTCTCTTCCTGGTTTACTTCCAGCTTGTTCCTCCTAACCTAGAGCCATGAAATTTATAGGGAAAACTTGGGAGTTCCTGGCTCTGGCTCAAAGGCTCAGGCCTTTATTTTGCTATCTCTCTTATCATTTGCTCATCTCTGTATGCTTGGCTGCCTCTATTATCTGACATCTACCTCAGGACTCATGTTCTCACCTACTTATCAGGATGGCAATGGAAAGAGTCCATTTGCCTCCAGTGAGGAGCTGGAAAAGGCTCAAATACTCCATGAGCTTTCCAAAACACTTACCCTGAGACGGTCTCTTCCATCAAAACAAAGCCCAGCGAAACGAGGAGCAGAGAGAGAACCTTGAAAGACATCATTTTCTCCGCTGGTTTCCCTGTTCAAAAGCAGAGGGGGACACCAGGGACAAGTGACAGGATGCTGAACCCAAAGGGATGGGTGGTGCTGGGCACGTGCCTGTGCCTGTAAATGTGTCTCCTCAGCCCCCGTGCTTCAAGCAGCCTTCTGCATCCTACAAAGCCCTCTTCTGCTGTTCCCCGTTAAATTACTATTTCAATGCCAATGCTCTTTCCCACCGTGGTGTCTTTTAATGCTCGTCCCCTATACTTTTATTGTAACCATCAAATTCATTGTGGGTTGCACATTCCTGGAGTCAAGGGCTTTGTCTTTCTCCATGTTTACAAGCTGACCCTGTGGGTACCTCTTTGTGCTTTAAGGGTCGATTCAAGCTTGAGTATGTGAACGGGAACGTATATTGGATCAGGCAATTCAGCAGCCATGGCATCCTGCTTATCCCACACTGTGGTTCTGCCGGGTTTAGGAGCCTGATCTAATTTCTAGGAGAGTTTCTGCTGGGATGGATAAAGCTTTAGGTAGGGACTGGAGCCAGAGTTGGGGAGTATCAGATATGAAAAATATCCCATGGACAGCGTCAGGATTAGATTCCAAGATTTATTAGTTTCAAGCTGTTCCTGGTCCTCACATCCACAGTTCAGCTCTGAAGCTCTTGGACATTTGAGCTCTTTTAATTACTATTCCAGCTCTGCAAACTCCATACAAAAATGGTTTTGATCTTGGCTCACAGATACATTTTGTTGTGCCTCACCTCACTCTTTGTTATAGCTCTTTCTGCAGACAGCATTGCAAGGGGGAGCTGCTGTTAACAGAAACAGTTCAGCAACAAAAACAGCAGGTCTGCATCAGGACTCGGGTATCCGTCCTTCAAAAACGTATTCATATGTTGAGAGAACTTTATTCCTCTAAGTTGTTATTTATACTCTTAAAGCAGCCCAATTCTTGTTTTGGACAGAGAGAATGTGCAAGTTTGGCTGTTGTTTGGAACTGTGGCATTCTTTTCCTTCTGGAAAACTGTGACATCTTTTACTAATGTTTTCAGCCCTTCCTATTAAGAGAGAAAACTGCCACTGTGCTCCATTCTCAGCCACAGCAAGTTCCGAGGAGTGCTCTTAAAAGCAATGGTGTAAGGCTGAACACTGGCAAAGCCTCTTAAAGCCATAAGAGACAAATCATTGCTGTGTGTTAACATCAGAGTAAAGCCCATTAGACAAAAAGCCGAGGAGCATTTTCAATGAGAACAGGGAAAAACTGATGATTCAATAACTGAGGTTTTCCCCTCTTATTTGCTTTTTATTTCTTCTCTTAGTGATAGAACCGTGGGAGTAATGATGCATCTGAAAAGAGGGAAGTTGTGCAAGAATACTGTGACGTGGGAAGGTGATTATTGATGATGCTGGGAGGGGAAATGCCTTGAAGCCTTCGTGTTGAGGAAGGGCAGTACTCCTCTTTGCAGAATTGACCCCAAAAGGGAGGAAAAGCAGAATGCATTTTCAGAGACTATTGCTAAACCATTTTGGGATGAATAGAGGACCCGTTTGCCTGAGTGGCACTCATCTGGAGCATGGGGTTTGCTGCGATACTTATGCTGCTTTGATCTTATAATTCGTCATCTTCACAAAGGGAGGTGTAATTGGTGGGATCTGTATGACACAAAGGTCTTCCTGTCCCCTGTGCAATCCTGTCCGCACTGGAAGAAGCATTATCCCTGTTTATCCATAGCTGGGAGGTCCCAAAAAACAACTAAGAACTGATTTCTCCTTATTTCCCTGTGTAGGTGCAGATCCCAACCCGCTGTTTGCCATGGACCGACTATTCCTCTGAAATAACAGCATTTCCCTTTACAACCCAACACATCCGTTGCTGCAGAACCAAAGGTACGAGCTGCTCCTGCTCTGCTGCTGCCTGAACACTCAAACACTGTTCACTCCCACAGCTATCTTAGGAAAGAAAACATGTTCAGAAGAGAGACTGCCATAGAGCTTCTTACCTTGCTCTGTCTCTGAAGCTGCCTGCAGGATTTCAGCTGGTTCTGGTGCCGAGGAGACGCTTCAGAGCTTTTATATACGTTCACTGTGCAGGACCAAACCCACTTGTGTGAGGTAAACAGGAAATCAAGCACCTAATCAATGTAATTCAAACCCATTTAGAGCTGCTTCATTAAGTCTATTGACCTACAGAGCAGGCAAATAACCTTTTAAAATATGTTGACATTAATGGCAATTAAACATTACTATATCACAAAATCAAGAGCAAATATGGATTTGGTGTAATACATGCGGCATTAGTCTAAACCTTCATTCCATATAGCATCCCCTTTCCATGGTAAAAACCTCAATTCCATGTAGCATCCCCTTTCTATGGTAAAAACCTCAATTCCATATAGCATCCCCTTTCTATGGTAAAAACCTCCTTAGCTTCTACTTTTTCCTTTGCCAGTGTAAGTGCTATCTTAGAGAGTTCCAACCTGCTCCTCCTTTTCTTTACAGGAGGAATAACTTTGCTAAAATCGATAGCTCCCATCATGGTTATTTTTGTCACCATTGGGTCTGAGCATCATGAGCAGCCCCTTTACAGCCCCCAGACACTGAAACCAGCATCAGTCCCCCAAAACATGTGCTCCAAGAGGAGAAAGCTGGGAATGAAGAGCGGCAGACAGGAAACCAGTAGGAAATAGGGAGGCAGGAGGGTGGTGGCACAGCAGCAGCCTGTGTGGGGTGAAAGGCAGCAGCTGGACCTGAGCACCCACTGGGGCTTCTTCTGTCCTGAGTGAGTGATGGAGTGTTTCCCTGCGGCTCTGCAGCTGCTGGGGACGTGGGTCAGTGAGGCCACCACCTCACCCTGTCCTTGCACAGCTGGATCCAGGAAAGCAGATGTTCTGCAGATGTTAACTGTACCATCAAAGAACAAGGGGTAAATCCACTTCCATCAGCTCCGCTGTGACTATGTGCATGGTAAGATATCTCCCCAGCCTGACCTGCCCCGCTTCCCCTGGGTCTCTCTGGGAGAACTGGTTCCATTACATTTCAACATGGAAATCCTGGTCAGGGACCGGGTCAAGGATTCCCATCGTACCCAGCTCCAACCTGAAGGAGCAGAACAGGATGATGCTGGTGCCTGCCTATCCCCCAAGCTGAGCTCTGCTCTCACCACTGCTGCAGCTCGCTCCCGTCCTTGTTCACTTCCCTGGAGCGCTCTGAATTCTGCAGGAGGTTATCCAAGTTACAGCCCTCCCCTCGGGTCTACCAGCCTGGTATTCTTCCCTGCTGTGGAGTTCAGCAGAGCTCCTCAGAGCAGGAGCCCCACACACCTGCCTGTAGGAGGGATGTGTGTGTGCATCCTCCCAAGTTTGTGCTGGCTCAGCTACAGCAGGGATTTGTGTGGGTAAGAGCAGGATTTGGGGATGACAGGGCTGAGCAAGAAGCAGCCCTTAATGGAATTGCAGTAATAACGACAAAACTGAAGTGTCGGTGGTTTCGGTGTGGGAGAGGGTTTCGCTGTGCTGGCGCAGTGCCCTGGTGGATCTTGTCCCGAACACGTGCAGGAATCCAGCGCGATGAGGTCCTCGTCTCCATGTAAAGACTCCATTTGGCACTTCCTTTCTATAAGTGGTGGGGTTTTCTGCTCTTCTGGGGAGTTCTGCAGGGACACGGTGTCAGGCACGGGCTGCTTTCAACCACTGCCTGTGTTCCTGCACCAGGAGTCTGCAGAGCACAGAATGAGCCGCATCCAGCTCACCCCAGCTCGGGCAGCGGTGAGCTCTTGCTGCCCTGTTGTTATACAACCAGCGAATGGTGTTGCATCTATATTGCATTAAGGTAAAGGCTCAGAAGGACGTTATTAGTGCAGATTAAGAGTTTGGGGCTATTAGGGAGTAATTACTACTTTCACAGGAACTATTTAACATGTGGCTTAGTCCCTTGGCTAGCAGCACATGAGCATGCCAGGGTCTCCACAAGCTCTTCTCCCATGCAGGAACGTCGTGCCTGCTGTAATAAATGATGCACTATAATAGTTATATTATAGGAACTAATTTACACTCCTAGCACATTGCTAATCAATAAAATGGAATAGTTTATCCCCATGTCTTTATTATATGTATTCTGGGTACTTTGCTCCCAGCCAACTCAGATAACTTGTGTCTCCAAAGTGCAACCTATTTGTTTTCCTCTCATTAAGTGCCTCTGTAGGATATAAAGTTAATAGAGTGAAATAAATATCCAGCAACATTAAATGTTGACCCAGGGTTCACAGTTACGGTTATTTCAGGGCATCTGCTCATGATGTGGTTTGGACAGCAGCATCACTCCCAAGATTTCAAACAAAGCCCCTAGATGCCAGGTCAGGTCTGGGAAGCAATGGGAGAGATGCTGACCTGGAGAAGGGCCCCATGCCCACATCTGCTTCCTCCAGGGTAATGGGAGGTCTGATTAATGATGCAAACCTTGCTCTCCTCCAGGCTCAGCCCATCACAGCTATGGCAACACTACCCTCACAGTGTTATCTGTGCTCTGCTGCCTTCTCTGATAACACAAATCATTTCACAAGCTTCAGCTGGGTCCCTGCTTGGGACAGAGGAGGCTCGAGCTTAGGTTTCACTCAGCCACCATTAAACAAGTTAAACAGGGGAGCTGGGACTGCCCTGCTTCATCCTGCCCTGCCTGAGCGAGCTCTGCTCCCCTCCACAGCAGACCTGACTGAGGAGTTGGTGTTTCAGGAATTCGGGAATGCGTTGGGAAGGTCACAGCTGCCTTGCTGAAACGGTTCTGCCCTGCTTTGAGACACCAAAACATCTCAAGGGCAACTCTGATTACCAAGCATTTTGAGTATTAGATGTCCCTGTAATCACGGAAAATAGGTCTTGAAGTGATCTTAAGAGGTCACCCATTCCTGCCTCTGCTCCCAGACAGCCTTGGCTCTGCCCAAGTCACTCTGATCCATTCCCAAAAGCTTTTGGAAATGAAAGCGCTGCAAACTCCCCACCCACGCCATTTGTTGTGTCTCACTCTAACACCTCACCTCCAATGGCGCAGCTCTCCCCTCTTCCCAGTGAATGTGGTGAAAGATTTTCCCTTTCCCACTGAAGCAGTGCTCTTTGGTTGCTGCTTTGTGTGGCACAGCTCAGGGCACCTCAACTGTGCCAGAGATGGATTCAGGGGTTGCATGTCCCAGGTGAATACAACACTTTCTGCTCCGGTTTGGGTGCAGGCATCAGACTACTCTGAGGCTCCTAAGTGTAACTGGCCATGATGGATCAGTGTTAGGATTTGCCCTGCTCCTCAACGCATAGGGAGAGAGGAAAGAGGGATTGTGAAGCCTTTCAGTCCCATCCTCCCCCTGAAATCACGGGCACTGGAACATCATTTCAACTCTGGTCCTGATTTGGGGCTGATTCTGAAGGCGCAGAACCTCAAAGCTTTTCTTGGGAGCTCACTTCTCTCCCTAAGATGCCAGCGGTGCTCGCAGAGGAGTGTGGAGTGCTCTCGAGGGCACGAGTGATGGGCTGGATGGATTTACAGAGCATCTTCGGAGTGCCAAGCACTGCTTCATCCTCTTTTGTGGCTCCAGAGCTGTTTCCCCCTCTAGTGCAGGTGGGAATGGAGCAGTTCTTTTCACAATGGCAAAGTACCAGGTATGTTTTTAAATGCCAACACTCCCTTTTAACTGCAACCAAACCCTAGGGGGTTTTTAGGTCGTTCTTGATGGATTCATTCAGCTCATTGGGGTGGCTCTTGGAGCTTCCTGATCATGAGCTCTTTAGGTGGCAAAAAAACCCCACAACAACGAAAAATGGGAACCACAACACATGGGGAACGTGGATTTCTCCTTGCTGCCCGCTCTGCTTGCTCCTGAAATGCTTGTCTTAACCACCAGGAGCAGGGACCTACAGGACGGTAACTGCTGTAACACAAAGCCCAAGACAGCACCTGTAGCATCCATGTGGGGAAGATTTATTGGGACCACTGAGCTGCACAAGCACAACTTTTCCCTCTGTGCAGTGACACCATCACCGCTGGCAGAAGCCGGAGAGATGAACTGGGCTTGCTCTAGCATCAAACCTTCCTGCTTTGGTGACACCTCCTCCATCCATCCCACTCGCGCTTTGCTGGTGGCAGCTCTCCTAATGTGAAAACCATCCTTTATTCCCCCCCGTCGAGCAACGATGGAGCCAGAAGTAACCAGCTGGGGAGAGGAGAGCGGTGGAGCTGCAGGAAAGGAGAGGGAATAATCAGCCCTGCTCCATCCTGAGCGTGTGCCAGCAGGACAAGAAACCAGAGAGCCCAGAGCACGGCAAGGCGCCTGCCCAAGTGGCTGGGTCAGTAACGTGGGATTAGTTCTACCTCGTGCCCTTGCTGCTCTCCTAACATCACCCTTGTGGCAGCCCGGCCGCGGGGTATGGCTCCAGGTTTCCATTGTGAAATGACCTCTATGTTTTAAGGTGAGCCAAGCAGAAAGTGGTGCCGGGCACTTTCCCACCTCCCGGGATACGCTTGTTTTGGGTAGAGAGAATTAGGCAAGGCTGGTATTAGCGGCTGAGCCTTTCGTTACCTCGTGCTACAGGGATGAGACGCGGTGAGTGCGGGAGAGCCCCCTGCTCTTCATGGGGGGGTTAAATATTAGAGGGCCCCCAAATTTGTACTCATGGAGCATAAATCTGCCATAAACGCGTTTATTTCGGACTGGAGGAAATGTGCTACAAATACCTACAGTTACCGCAAGGAAAACGCCTCCTCTGTGCTTGCTAAGGGCTGCAGATGTGTGGAGGGGGGGTCGAAAGAGCAGCTCCCACTTGAAAGCAGGTCAGGGGGAGTTCAGCAATGGCAGGATTCATCCCCCACGATGCTTTCTCAACGAGCAGCTTGGTTTAGTTTGTCATCGTAGCAAGACCAAAGCTTTCTCCCACCATCCATAGGAGAAATGGCTGCCCTAGAGCTGCTCCCACGGAGTTTTTGAGGAATTAGAACTAAATGGCCAGGTTAGAAAGGTCTGCTCTGAAGAAGTGCTGGCATATTCATTTGGGAGGGAAAAACTGGGAAAGGAAAGGGATTATCTGAACCACCACGTTTCGGGGCTCATCCTGGGAAGCATTTTCCTTTCCTCGGATTTGGAGTTTACCACTTCCCCAAAAGGAGAGCAAACCCCAAATTAACCGTTTCCATTGGGCGTGTGGGAAATGAACCCACGCAAAGCACCTTTGTGTGGGTGCAATCGGAACAGTTCTGTGTTTGCAAAGCCCAGAGGAGAATGCGGGACCAGGGAAGTGCCACCAGCGCCACGTGGAGCTGAGCACCCGGCTCTGGAGGGAGCCCAGAAACTACAAGGCAGCAGATGTAGAAGGGAAGCAAAAAGCTGCTCGGTTGTGGGTTTCAGTTGGGGTTGTTTGAAAGAGACTGCAGCTTTTTAGTACCAGAACTAAAGGATTTTTCAGGATGGGAGCGCATTTTGAAGGCAGGGTCCATGGCACCACTTGCTTTGTTTGTAACTGAAGCACCGTCATGTTTAGGGAGCAGGCACATCATGGAGCCAGTTGCAGATTTAACCATTTCCATCTTCAGCTCTGCTGCATCGGAACCTCCACCCCCTCCCAGGGAGCAGAGGGGCATTTCCCATCGCTCAGCCCCTTCCTGGGCTGGGGATGTGCCTCTGCCCCTGAGCTCCAGCAAAACATCCCTTCACCACCAGGATGATGCTTCAAAGGCACCGAGAAGCAGGGGGTTGCCACTGCCCTCCCTCAAGCCTTGATTTGGTTTTGAAGCAAACTGTTCATTCCACAGCAAGTTTGATTTGTAACAAATTCATCAACAGGAGCTTGAATCAATTGGATCTTCTTCGATGGGAGCGCCTTTTTCCAGCCAGGGATATTTTCCACAGACTCAAAACTGAACAAAAGGTGCTTTAAACTGGGATTCCACTTAAGGAAAAGGAAATATTTCCCAACTGTAACCCTCACTCTTCTTACCCTGTTGCATTCTCACCTCAGTTTTAAGGACAGCCTTGCTCCATAGTGCAGTTGTTTCTGCTTGTTGGATTGGATTGAAACAGATTCCAGGAAAACAAAACTTTGGGGTGTTTTTCCTGATAAGCTCTGAATTTTCCTGAAAACTTCCAGATTTATTACATAGAAATTCATAGAGATTTCCCAACTTCCCCAAAGGAGGCTTCCCCCGAGCTCCCGAGGCTCCTGAGTGCAGCTTTAACGTTGTCCAAATGGAATAGCTCTTAAAATCAAAGCAACCCCCAAACAAACAAATTGAAGAAGGATTCAAAGGAGAAGTGGCAGAACAGAATCTGCTCTCGTTCCCTGCTCGTCTGTCACAAACCCTCGTCCTGTTTCAGCCGTGTTCTGCCCCAGATCAGCAGCCCTTCACAGGCTGCAGTAATTAAAGCCCTTCGCATCAAACCCCCATTTCAGTGCAACCTCAGCTGTGTTATTCACCACCCAGCTCCAACCTTCTCCCTTCAGAAACTTCCCCAAACTCCCAAGTGGCAGCAATAACGATTGGAATCTGTGGGGAAATTGTAAGAACTCCTCAGGACCATTTCTGCCTGATTCAAAGATTGCCATCTTTAAAAACAACCCCCCCAGACCTCTGCCCCAATCAGATTCGCTGCGTTCGAGCAGCAGCAGCAGCAGCAGCTTCGCCTCGATGGGAGAGCGGGGCAGGAACGCTTGGAAACGAAAAGCAATCATCTCCTCAGAGTGATCTTGGAAACTCCCAACGCAATTGAAGGAAATCCTGGGAGAGGGAAAAGGCCACGGAGGGGTTGAGGAGTGGCAGCGCTGGGGTGCACGCTGCTGCTCAGCCCTTCCCTGCTCCAGGAATCCCACCCACTTGCTGGTACGTTTAGGTCGGGAGGGGCTGTTTCCCTTAGGGGGGGTTGCAGAGCAGGGTTTGCCCTGGCTCAGACTGAATGGGGGCAGTTGGGGTCTGGGGGTAGTCGGGGTTAGCTTGGGAGCGGGGGGTGCCGTTGAGGTCCAGGGGCAGCCCCCCAGCGCCTGCACGGGGGTGAGGGCGGCTCTGCCTCCCCGCAGCAGCAGATCAATGCTTTGGGCTCTGCTGTTGCATTCTCCAAATACCTCGCATCTGGAAGGCTGCAGCGAGGGGAAGGGGGTTCCCTGGGAGCCTTCCCTGGTGCAGAGCTAAATTGAAGACTTCCCTCTTTGTTTGCATTTCCCCCCCCAAACCCCCCCCCCCCCCCCCCCATTTTTCCCCTTAGGTTGGTTTCCTTCATTATTGCAGGGGATTGTGTTACACGGGGAAGGTACTGAGTGAACCAATCAAAGCAACAACAAAAGTACCCTGGGCAAGCTCAGGGATAGATCCGAAGCAGATCCTGCTCATTTATTTCAGTTGGGGGGGGGGATACCCGCTGGAAGCTGCAGTCAGGCTGGGAGGGGTGGGGGGAAAGAAGGGAGAAGTCCTGTGCGGCGAGAAGTTTATTTCCCAATTCCATTGTTTTCTCCCCTCTTTTCACCTGTAAATCCTTAGGCTGGGACACGCCGGAAGCCTCGGGAACACGCAGAGGTTCCTCCCTCGCTTCGGTGCTTCAGGAGAACTGAGGAACACGGGATGGGGACGGGGTGGATGGGACCCAAGTGCCCTCAGAGAGCAGCAGCACCCCCATGGCTCCAAGGCAAAGATCACGGGACAGCGGGATGGATCGGGCACGGGAGGGGAGGGAGCTCAAGTGTTCTTAATGCCCGTTTCCCAGGATTTCGAGCCCTCATTTTAGTGTATTCCCAAGGGCACGTGCATCTCTTCCTTAAGGTTTGCGTCCGGTGGGATTCCGGAGCGGGATCCGATCGAGTTATTTCCCAACAAACCCCCCGCGCGGCTCTGCCGAACAGGAACAATAATACCGATAGCACTGAGTATTTTAGGTACTAGCACACAAGTACTGAGGGGGGGAGCAGGCGCAGCTCGCCTGGGGACCGGGGGGGGTCACCCCGACAGGCGGCGCCTGGGGAAAGCGGGGCGCGGAGCCGGTTGCGCGCCCGCGGGGGAGCGCGGGGCTGCGCGGGAGCCTCAGCGGAGCCATTCCCCCGATGGGCGAAACGCTGGGCCGGGATTTTGGGGATTATTTTAAAATATTTTGTGTATTTTTAATTTTGATTTTATTTTATTTTGGCCGTTTCCCGGGGCGGGGGGGATGGGATGGGGGGCGCAGCGCGGAGCCGCGGGAATCGGCCGCGAGTTTTCCGCGGGAGCGTTACATTTAATTGCAGGCGCGGAGGGGCCGGACCGTGCCTCTACTTGCAGCGCGGCGGAGGCTTGGGGGGGGGGGGGGATTAGGGGGAACCCGGCTGCAGCGTCGCGGGCCGAGCCCCCGACCGCCCCGTCGGGGAGGCAGGATGCGGGGGGGTGGGTGCTGGGGGGGGGGTGGTCTTGCTGCTATTTTCAACCCATCTTGAGCCTAAAAATAAAAGTCTCCAGAAAAGGCCGGGGGTGGGGGGGTTGTGCTCCGCTTTACCGACGGGTCCCGTTGGGGAGATGCCCCCCCCCCCCTTCACCATGGGGCCCTTTTGTGCAGGAGGAGCCCCCCCCCTTCCCCGCTCCCTTCCCCCGAAGGCTTCCGCGGGGCTGCGCATGAAGCGCTTAAAACAATGCCGGGGACAACGCAGCCCCCACCATGGGGGGTCCCCCCCCAGCCCCGCCGGGCCGGGCCAGCCCCGGGGGGCGGGCGGGCCGCTCCCCACCCCCATCCCCGGCGCCAGGGACCTCCCGGCCCCTTTGATGCCGAAGTTTTTTACACCCAGAAAAATCCCATTGAGGCACCGGGGGAAAAGGGGGGTGGGGGAGGGGCGCGGTGGGGGGAGGGGCGCGGTGGGGGCGGGGGGCTGCAGCAGATGGGAAAGTGCCTCCGACGGGACGGGCTTTGGGAGGAGAAAGAGGAGGCGGGGGGGGGATTTGTGTGGAGGGGGGGAGGAGGGGGCTTTCCCCCCCCCCCTCGCTGGGGGGGGGGGTGAAGGTGAATAACGAGGTATTTAAATTGTAATAAATAAATAAGCGGAGCCCCCCCCCGCCCGCCCCCCGGCCCCTCCCCCCGGGGGCCGGACCCTCCCGCATCACCACGTGGCTTCCTCCTGCAAACATTTTCACTCCTTTTTCCAGGTCGGTTTTATTTAGAGGCGGTGCCCATCTGCGAGAGGCGTCCGGTGACACCCGGTACCGCTCCGCCGCCCGGGGGGCCCCCGCCGCCGCCCCCTCCCCAAGGACACCCCCCCCACCCCTTCCCTTCCTTCCCTCCTCCTCCTCCGGCAGCCGCCCCCTTTCCTCGGAGGAAAACAAAATCCATCAGGAAAAGGAAGGATAAAACCAGGGAAAAAGGAAAAGCCGGGGAGGGGAGGGGGGGGGTGAGGAGAAACAACCCCGCGGCCGGAGCCCGACGGCGCGGGTGCACGGTGCAGCCCCCCCCGCCCGCTCCGAGCCCCGCCGCGCCCCCCCCGCCGCCGCCACCATGAACAAGCTTTACATCGGGAACCTCAACGAGAGCGTGACCCCGGCCGACTTGGAGAAAGTCTTCACCGAGCACAAGATCTCCTTCAGCGGCCCCTTCCTCGTCAAGTCCGGCTACGCCTTTGTGGACTGCCCCGACGAGCAGTGGGCCATGAAAGCCATCGAAACTTTCTCGGGTAAGCGGCGTCCTCTCGTCCTTCCTCCCTCCGCCTCCTCCTCTCCCAAAAGAGCGGTGTCGTCCCCCCCATCTCCGGGGTTCACCCCCCAACCCCCCCCCCCCATGGGGCCCCCGCGCTTCTCTCCCCAGGGCTGCCCCAGAAGAGCACCGCCGGGGAGGGAATGGGGGGGGGGGGGCAAAGCGGGGTTTCCCCCCCCTTACTCCCCGCACCCCCCCTATCCCCTTTGCGCACCCCCCCCGTTCGGGCTCAGCGCGGGGGTCCCGTCGCGGTGCGGACGGGGGGGGTTGGGACTTTGGCCATTTTGATTTGAAACTGGGTTTCCTGGGGCATGTGATGTGCGGAGTAGCGCGAAGGTCGCCATGCTGCTCGCGGGGAGAGAGAAAGCTCCCGGGAAAACGAGGCGGCTCCAAATCTTGGGAATTTTAGCATTTTTTTGGGCCCCCCCCGGGCTCCCCTCTCCCCTCCCGGCCCCTTCCCTTCCTCTTCCCCCTTCCCAAAAAAAGGAAAAAATCCCTATAAATAACCCCGCAGCAGAGAATCCCACTCCATTTTCCAAAGAGAAATCCATTCCTGCCATGGAGTTACAATTTTTGAGCCTTTTCATGGGGTCTTTCCTGCCTGAAGGACTTCTTGGAGGGATGGAAGGAGGCGGAATTCCATCCCAGCGAGGAATTGCTCTTCCAAATATTATTCCTCGTTTTCTCGCGCTCCAAAGCAGGATGAACTCGGGAATTAAATATTCCTAAGGAACATTGTCCAGGCAGCGAACTCACCACTCCCTCCCACCGCTTCCCATTTGAAGCCAGTCTTCCATTGAATAAAATGCACTTGTAAAGGAATTGGGGATGTGTTTGTGCGGAGTTGGTTGTAATGGGGATGCAATGGGGAGGTTTCAGGTCTTCCCCAACGCCTTCTGACCCCTCCAGCCCCGTTTTAAAAACCAGACACGTTTTGTTTTTAGGGAAAGTGGAGCTTCATGGAAAACAGCTCGAGATTGAACATTCGGTCCCTAAAAAGCAAAGGTAATGCTGTATTTTAATGGCTTTTCATGGGATTTGATTCATTTCAATCGTTGGGGAGGGGGACATTTAATGGAAGATAAAGGAGGCAAAAAGGATTATACCTAAATATGTGTGTGTGTAAAAGAGGAGCTGTTGGTGCCTTGGCCTTGGATCCATCCCCAGCGCTGCGCGAGGCAGTTTTGAGCCTCAATGTTGAATTTCCTTTATTCTTTCATTTAATGGAGCTTCCTCTTTGAGCAAGTTTGAAAAGGGGGGGGGGGAAAGGCAAAGAAAGGGAAGGTTGAGCCATGATCCTGCAGCTCCTCGGCCAAGGTGATGGATGGCTGAGGCTTGGCTTGGGATTTTCAAACTTGTGGCACTGGAAGAATTTCCCAGCCTCGCTCGGCTCCTTTGCAGCGAAATGGGCGAAACCTTTTGTTTTCCAAGGGAACTGCAAAATTAAATCAAAATCATAATAAACCCCATAAATATCTCTCTAATTTTAAAGTGGAATTTGCTGGGATTTGGCGCTGAGGACTTAAAAACAACAAGCCATGGGGCTGGTCTCGCCGTGCCATGCCGAGCAAGGATTTAAACCCCGGGCGCTGGCCTAGCTCCTACCAACCATCAACTTGGATCTGGGGGGGCCAGACCCATGCTTCCTGGTGCTTTCCATCTCTTTGCCAAAGCGGCTTCGCCCGCTGCCGCCGGCCTTGCCCAGCCCGGCCCTCTCCATCTTCTTGGCTCTTTGTTGTTGCGCGCCGGACGCCGGAGCAGCCCCAGCACTGTGCTTCCCGACCCCGCCGGGGCTCGGTTATGGGCTAGAAAGAGTGGTTGAAATGGGTGGGTTATTGTGCAGAGCATCCCCCCCATTACCAGCTCCAGGAGGGGCCGCCCGGGCTAAGGGTGACTTAGTTCCTAACCCCAAATAGTCCACGTTGGATCGAGCAGCCTGAAACCCGCGTCGGCCACGTGACGAGGCGGTTACTTCAACGGGCGCGGAGGGAGGAGGCGAAGCCAACTCTTCCTTCCCAAACTCTTCCCGGTTCCTTCATCCCATGGAGAACCCCCCCTTGGCTGGGTGGTGGGAGTCCGTTTTTGGGGTCCCCCCCTTGTCGTCCCTTACGTTTGCTGCCCGACTTTGCATGGCCAAGGGCAGAGCGGGCTCCTCCGGTCCCGAAGGCAAATCCCAAATCCATTTGGTCATTCCCTAGCCGAAATGTTCCTGATATTTATTCCCTAGCAGCTCATGGCAGGGTGATCGATAGTGCTCCCTGACTTGATGTGGCTTAAATATGGGCGAGCAGAGGGGTGTGATTGGAAAAGCAATTGCACTACGAGAGGTAACATAATAATGCCTAAAAAATCCACCCTCTTCTGTTTCCTTGGTGCTGCTGGATAATCGAGAGGTGGGGGGCACCAGATTTTGCCCCCCCCTCCCCCAAGAGAAATGCACTAAAAATGGGAATATTCCTTTGGTGTAATGCAAAGAAATGCTTGGGGGGCTGTGTGAACTTTACAATAGGTGGAAGGAAGGGTTCGTGTTTCTCCTGGATCTCCTGAAATCAGTGCTGTGCCTCGTGTTTAGCTGCTAAACCCGGTTTGGGGGGGGGGGTGTTAAAATGAGCTCCCCCCCCCCCGGTGCTGCTTTTAAAGGGACAGGAGCCTCTGTTGCGTGCTCCACAGGGGCTGGGGGAGGTGGGAATGGGGTCTGGAGGGGTTCCCACCACCTTCCCGGGGACTGCGGTTACTTTGTCTTGCTTTGGGGAAGCACTCTCTGTTCGTGGGTCGGGAGAAGGCAACTTTTTAGCAACTCCTTGTGAACGGGGCAGGTTGGAGCTCGGGGGGAGTCATCCGCTGCCTTTTGCTCAGTCCTGGGTTGAAGGAGGCGGGGGAACTGCCTCAAAAGCCACCGATTTGGTTTCTCCTTTTCCCTCCTTCCCTTTCTGCTTGTTTTTCAGACTGGATTTTCCAGTTTAAAAGCCCATAGAACAGGAAACGGTTAATTAAGTGTGAGCAGGGAGGAGAGAATCAGATGGGTTTGGTGGGATCAAAACCAAGCAACCTCCTCCCCCCACCACCCCGACCTGATATTAATTTCCCTCCCCTTTAGAAATGTAGGAAAACAAATGATGGGCGCTGCTGGGCTTCCAGCTAATCCCTAAAAGAATAATAGTAATCATGCATTAAAAGTTGGCTTTTGGGTTGTGTTTTCTGCCGGTTGCAAGGGGCAATGGGAATGCTCGGGAAAAGTGATTTGGGGGTGTGTGTGTGTGAGAAATGAATGTGTCCGGTTGAAATCGCACGTGGAGAAGGAACCTTTCCTGCTGGTGTGGTGTATTTCCTTCTTTCACATCTCCCCTCCCCGAGACCCATCAGAGGCATGAATGAGAAAGGCTGTGTTAATATGGCAGCAGCAGGAGTGATGGGGGGGCGTGTAGCTGCTGCCGTGGGGTAGCTGAGGAGGATAAACTGATTTAGAGTTGTTTCATTACAGTGATTCCTCAAATAACACTTAAAGCTGGGAATGATGTTCATGATCATGGGAACCATTTTAACGAAAGACTTGAGAAGTATTGGGCTGGAAAGAAAACTCAGTGGGGATAAAGCTGTTGTTTCATGGAGCAAAATGAGGTTTCAAGTTGGTTGGGGTTTGTTTAAAGCATTTAATGGCTGTTGGGGTTTTTGCCTTGAAGTTTGCTGATGGAAAAACTTGGCAAAACTGAGGAGGATTTTTCCCCAACTCTTTCAAATTATTTTGTGTTTTATTCTTCCGAAGATTAAAAAGGGAAAAAATATTCCTTAAGGAAAAAGAATTCAGTTTTCCTATTTCAGGTGAAATATTAGTTTGAGGGGTGTGTGGAACTGGGAAGCTGAAAAGCCCAAAGTCGTTGGGGTCGAAAAGAACGAATGAATGAAGAGAGGAGGAGGGGTGAGGGGGGAAAAAAGTGAATCCATCAAGCAGACATTCCAAATATGAGGAATGTGGAAGTGAGTCGGCCAGAGAGAATGAAACCAAGTAATTGAGGAGGGGGGGGAAGAGGGACTTGGGTTGATAACAGTGCATAGACTTAAACCCAAAGGGGTGTTTTAAGCAGAGCTCATTCACAAGCAGCTCAGAGGTTTGGAGGCTCCGAGTGCTCCCGAGCAGAGGTGGGAGCTGTTAAATGTCGTTAGCGATGGGAGGATTTAGTGTAGTGCATGGAAATGGATGGAGAACGTTGAAAAGTGCCTCCTCCCCCCAGTCCTTGTCTCAGATGAACTGTTCTCCCACCGGAGAAAGGTTCTTTTTGCCTGTGTAAAATGGGGCAATTAATTGTTCCTAACGAAATCCTGAGAAATGGCTTGATAACAACGAGGGGCATTCCTTTGTTTGTCAGCATTAATCCCCAAATGTGCCATCCTGCCCCAGTGCTGGGGGGATGAGCTGAAAACCCAACTGAAAACCAGCTCCGGAGCTCTTCCCCATGTTGAAATCAAGGCACTTCTCTTGAATGGGGAGATACAATGTGCTTTGAATCCAGCCTTAAATTCATTCCCTTCCCCTTAAACCAAGTCTGGTTTACAAGTTAAGGGTATCAGTAAAAGAAAGGGATGGGCAGGATGAGTGCTCCTTTCTGAGGATGTGGAGTTTAAGGGGATTTGGTGTTTTGCTGCTTTTTTGGTTACCAAAAAGGGGAAGAAACTTGAGTCCTTTGCTTTCGTTCTGTGAGCCCCCAGCTTTGAGCTGAGAGCTCTTTGCTGTCGATTGTACTCCTCTGAGAATGGTGGGCGTTTGGGAATCAGAATGGTTTGGGTTGGAAAGGACCTTAAGTTCATCCAGTTCCACCTCCCCTGCCATGGAAATGAATGCATTCTGATGCTTTCCAGCTAGGAAAAACTAGAAAGAATTTGTTTTGAAATTAATCCTTAATAATTTGTCAGGAAATTTCATCCATGAGCTTTAACCCTGAGTGAGTTTTATTGCCAGAAAGGTTAAAATCGATGAAGAATGTATTTACCAATTTAGAGCCTGAAATGCTTTTATTTCCCCCTTTCCACGTGGCAAATCTGCCCAAGAAATTGCAATTTAACTTTTCAACCTGAGCACTTCAAGTTTGGAACCTGTAAGGAGATGGAGCCCATCCCATGTGGATGCTCTTTGTTAAAGAGCTTCATGCTTTTGAATCCCAGAAGCAAAGAAGGACCTTGAATTCCCTGGAGAAGTTTGGTGGTGATTGCCAGGACCGAAGCTGCTGCTCGGGTTGAATTCGTTTCTATCTTTGCCTTTTGGGTTAAACCCCCCAAGCAAACAGAGCTGTGGTGAAGGGAGGTGGGGGTTCAAGCTCTTGCTTTGAAAACTGAGACCTTTCAGCACTAAAAAAACCTGGAAAAGGGCGATTTCTGCCCCATTCCCATCCCCCAGCGCTGTTAATGCTTTCCAGAGCTGCCAGGAGGGATTGGGGGGGGGGGTGTTAAGGCTGCTCAGGGTGGCCCAAGGGTTTGCATCTCCAGGCTGGAGCAGGAGGAAGTGTCTCCAGCCCCTTTTCCCTGCCGGGGTCAGGGGCTCCGGCTCCTGCCTTTCCGCTGCCTTCCAGGTCTGCAGGATTTAGGGATGAATGGAAGGTGCCTCTGTCGGTGCAGGGGGGAGGTGTTTTGGTTTCTTCTTTTTCCTCTTGGAATGATGCTTTACCGGACAGGTTTGGATGGGGAGAAGTGGGAGCCCAAAGCAAATGTGTAAGGAAGCCCCCAGTGGGTGCTGCTTTCTTTCCCTTGCCCAAAAACTAGGTAGGGGAAAACTGGGGAGCCTTAAACCTGGAGGGTGCACGTTTCTTTTGGGGGAAAAAAAGAGGAGGAAAAAAAGCCTTTTAAAGAGGTCCCAGAATTTGCTGGTTTGGGTTTGGGCTGTTTTTCTTTGAGCTTCTTGGGTGAAAACTCTCATTTAAATGATGAGAGAGATTTAAAAGCTGAAGCGAGGATGTGCACCCCGAAATCACCCCCTTCTGAGCAGCACCGACTGCTGCCTCTTTGGGTTTATGGGTAAGAGGGGTTCCCACTGCCAGGCAGATCCTGATGGAGCAGGAGGAGGAGTTTGCAGGGTCTGTCCTTCCTCCTTACTGATGGGTTTGAGCTTTTGTGCCCCTTTGAGTTCATATTGTGTCCAGTTTGAAGCATGGAAATGATGTGGGAGGGTCCTATAGGGAGTCCCCCGGGGGGTACAAATCCACTCACCCAACAAGTGGCATGGGAGAAACATGCATCATTGATGGATGGGGCTGAAGTCCTGGATCCTCCTGCACCCGCATGGGATGGCTTTTAGCTGGGAGTGTGACAGGGGGAGTTGGAAATAGCCTGTTCACCTGGAAAAGCTCTTCTTAACCCGTTCTCAAAGGAAGCCTGGACCCGTGGTGGTGTTTGTCCACTCTGGAGATGCGTGTGGTGGTTTATCCTGGCTGCCTTCCCAGCTCATCTGCTCATGGCCAGTAAACGTGTGAATCCTGTGGGAATTCAGCTCAGGAATCTTTGCTGGGATTTACCTGGAAATTCCATGTTTATACTGGAGGAGGTGGAGCAGGGGATTGCAGGGGTTGTGGCTGGAAGGTTTTCCCTGTTTCTCCCACATTCTTGCATGTTTGCTGGGAAGCTGTGGGATGTCCTGCACTGTGGCTTTTGGGTGCTGGTGCCTGGTTGGAGGGGAGGCTTTGGGGTGCCCAAGTGGTCTCTGTCTGCTGGAAAATGCCTTTGGGAACCTGTTCATCCTCCCGGTGCTGCTGTCCTGGGTTGATGCTCCTGCTGCATTTACAGCCCCTGCATGGGAGCTTCCCGAAGGAGAGTAATAAAACCTGAGGGGGGTGTGTGGTTGATTGCAATGCTGGCTGGAAGTGAGGGGCTGGGAGCTGGTGGAGCTCAGTGGGGAGGGAGAAGGGGATGTCGGTGGGCAAGAGCTGGGGATGGAATGGGAGCAGTCAGTAGGGAGACAGGAGGGAGAACATCCCTCCTCTGCTCCCACCATCTGATGCAAAAGAGCAGGCAAGCGCAGCCTTTCCATGGGGAAAAGAGGAGAGGGGAAAAAAGAAGGGGAAATCAACAAACATAATGTGCCCATGGGCCTGGGAGGAGCCCTCTTGATCCGTCAGGAAATGGGTCATTTATTTTATTGTAACTGACACTTGGGAGCCCTGACATGGTCAGAGCTGAAATTTCACACTTTTCTGGCTACTGCAATGGTCTGGGCCGTGAGGAGCGAAGCAGCGTGGGGAAAACCAACCCCTCCTGCCCGGCAGAACAGGGGTCCGGGCTGTGATTTAAAGAGCAAAGCACCAGGGTGGGTGTGAGATGCTGTGAACATGGGGCCCACCTGCAGGAAAAGCCGCCCCTTGCACCAGGAAGCACTGGGAGCTGGCAGGGATGCAGATCCCACCCGGAGCAGGGTGTTGGGATGTGTAAACTAGCTCTGGAGATCACAGGGAGACGGGTTTGCAGAAAGGAGAAAGGTTTGACTCTGATGAAGGTCGTGCTGTAGTTTGCCTTTACTCCAAGGTTAAAAGCAGAGATCCTGCGGGAATTGCCTTTGGGTCCGGAGTGGGGAAGAGACAGGAGAATTGTGCTCCAGAGCCAAAGAAAAGGGGAAGGAATAGTAGGAAGAAATGGGCTCCCAGGGCCAGATTTTCACCCACAATTGGAGGCAGATTTTTCCAACTTGCATTTCAGCACCTAAATGGAAGCTCTGTTTTCGGAAGCTCTTGGTGCCCGATGTGCTGAGCGCTCCTGAAACACATCGGGCTGCTGGGATCCTCCTTGTTTCTTGGGATTTGGGTCCTCCAGTTGGCACACCTGGAAGGTTTCGGCAGTTACTGGACCCTGGCTCCTGGTTTGCCGCAGAGGAGGGGATGGGTGATGGGGGCGTAGATGGCTCCAGAAGCGCTGCTTGTTCCCCTGCCTTTTAGCTCTTATCTGCATTGGGAGCTGTTGTTGGACTGTTTGGGGATTGTGGGAGTGCACATGGACAGGGCTCAGGACCTGAATAAGGGCCACAGAGCCGCTGCCTGGTGAGATGGGGATGGAGCGATGCTTGAGCTGCTCCATTCTCCCTTCCAGCTTTACATTTCCTCTGGCTTTGCTTAAACCTCAGCGTGATCCAAGGCTTGGGATCAGACCTGGTTGTGTGGCACACACAGAAGTTACCTGCATTGCAATACCTGTAGGAAGGCATCACAAGCAATAGCACCTGTGAGGTGTTGGGAAGCGCTGTGTCCTCAACAGCAGTGCTACTGGGCTGGGGTGAGCTCTGAGGTTCTGCCTTACAACCAGGAGTATCCATCTTATCCAAGTTATTCCTTGGCTATTACTGGTCACGTTCAGACTTGATCACACGAGTGGGGAGTCCTGTGTGTGTATATATATGCATATAGATACACGTGAGTGTGTTTTCTTTGCTATGAAGCCATTCGCAAGTGTTTGGTGATCTCCTGTGGTTCAAGCCTCTGGCATAAGACTGTTTACAAACAAGCTGATGAAACGAGCAAGAACTAAAGGGAAGCTGTGATTTCTCAAAGGAAGGAGAGCTTGGGGCTGCTTTAGGCTTTTATGGGGTTGTTTGTTGGGCTGTAATTCCATGAGAAGCCAAGAAGCTCATATAAACATTGTGCTTTTAGGCTTGGATTCACAAGGCTCTGAAGGATGTGCCTTTAACCAGGGAAGCCATCCGTTTGTGTGAATGAGGCTGCTTCGATGGTAAAATGTGACATGTGCTGAATTTGAGCCTAAATATACAACTTTATGTGAACTTTATGTAGTCATCGTTTAGCGTTCTCTTACAGCTGGGCTAATAATGCAACCAGTTGCTCTGACATCTGCAGCCTCTTCTTGCTTATGGCAGTGATGCAAAGTGCCTCTGGCTTTTATATGTGATGATGGATAAGGGGAGAGAAGATTCGGCCTTTAATGAAGAGCTTCCCAGCTTATCTGCCCCATGAGATTGTTCCTCAGTGGCCCACACCCCTGCACAGTGCAAATTTCATCCTTAGTGTCCCCAGGTACTTGTTCCTGCAGCTTTGAAAGCTGCTTTCTGCCGCTTTGTGCCGGTAAAACTTGGAGATGGGAATGTTTAGGGAATGCGGACAGGAGAGAGGGCACGAACATGAGTTCACTGAGGGAAATGTCCAGGTGAGACACTCAAACCGTGCTGGGTTTCCCTAATGGTGCATTGAGTTTATTTGGGCTGTGTTTGTCGGGTTGGCTGTGCCAAAGCAGTGCCTGCAATCGCTGCACTGGTTCAACCTGATTGGGCTGGAAACGGCCTCAGTGTCGCTGGCACAGAGCCCGTGGTGACTTGTATCAACTTTGAATTCAGCCTTATCTGCCAAATCTGCCCCATGCAACCCTCTTGCGCTGTGATGTTGCGTTGGAGCAGTCCTTGTGCTGCTGCCTCCTCCTCCAGACATAGACCTCAACCAGAAAAACCCTCACAAGTCCCAGGTTTTGCTTCCTCTTCCTTTCCGGTGCTGGTGCAGTTTGAGGTTGTTGGGGCCCTGAAGCCTCGCAGCTCCCCTCAGCTTTATCAAATCCCTCCTTATTTCCCCTGCTCAAAGTGCTCCGAGGCTGTGGGGTTTGTAAGAGGCCAATACCCCACTGCAGAGGTGGCTGGAAATGGAGTTAATAATTTCCCTGGCCACTTTCTGTAGCCAAAACGTTATGAAAGGTAATGAGTGACACTGTCCATCACCCTTGTAATGATGCTTCATTACTGGGGGATCAGAGTGGTCTAAGAGCCACCCAAGAGCATGTGCTGATGGGGCTATGGGGTTCCTGCTGACACTGAGCGTGTGGGAGCTGCCTGAAGCTTTGCTTTGCAAGGCCTGAACTCATCTCGCAGCATCCCAAAGCCCGCAGCACCATTAGAGCCCCTGGAAACCAGTTAGAGGAGCTCTGGGCACTGGAGCAGGGCAGAGGTGCCCTCTCGTGGTAAGGAGAAGAGGGCGAGAGGTTCACAGCAGCAGCCTAGCTGCCTGCTGGAACCCCAGCCCCAGCACCCTGAGAAAGGCGCCCATGAAGAGCTGTGCCCATGCTGTGGGTTTCACCGTCCCAGCTTTTCTTTTGTGCCTTGTTGGATTTGGGGAGGGGGGCAGGAGATCTGGTGAATGAGCCCTCTCCTGTGCTGGTGGCTGACACAGCTCCTGGAGGCAGGAGAATCAACGCTTGGGCCCTTTTCTGTTCCAGTTGGCCCTGGTGGGTGAGGGAAGATGCTCTGAAATGTGCAGAACGCACCAAAATGCAGAATGTGCTTTATTCTGTGTGTGCTTTTATTCAGGTTTTTATATCCTCATCTGGGCTGGAGGGAAGCTGAGAGCAGTGCTTTGGTACTGTAAGGATGTGCAGGTGATGCTGTGTGCTCCTTTAGAGCCTGTTGTGTTGTGCCATGCTGTGAAGTGGTGGTCTCGGAGGTGCTTCCAGGTCCACGGGGAGAGGACCAAGTCCCACTTGTGCCACCCCTGCACATGTAATGGTCTGCAGGAAACCTTGCCTTTAAGCACCACATTTGTTGGTGTGTTCCCAATCCATCCCGTGCCAACTCGTGGGTCGGGTTCGATTGAGGATCAGTTTGAGGGACCCCACTGAGTTTACCTGAGCGTGGCTCTGGGGCATGTTGAGAGCATCAAAGAGCTTCTCAATCCATGGCAACCCTCCAGTAGATTAGAGTGGGAAGATAATGCAAAATGGATGCATTGTATGAAACTCCTCCATCCTTCCTCTCTATTGCTTACTGTTAAACTTGTCCTGTCTTCAGATACTTGAGGTATTGACTTTGGCAAGGACTGAGTGCACAACCTGGGGGTGACTGGAGTCTTCCTCTGGGCAAGTGAAGGCTAAGAGGGTTTGAGATCTCTTGCATCTTTTGAAGCACCGAGGTGTTGGCTCCTCTCAGAGGTTGGCACTTTGTGATGTGGATGTGGTGTGTGCTCCACGCCAGCACCTTCTAAGCAGGATCAGTGGGGAAATGAGGAGTGAAGAGGCAGCACAGCAGTTTCACAGAGGAGCATTTCCCAGCTCTGGGCATCAACCAGTCCCTTCCTTCTGCACCTGAGGTGCAGCGGCTCTTCTAAACCCAGGACTGAGTTCACTGAGGCTTTCTAAGGGATGCTCACGGATAACTCATGAACAGACCTCATCCATTACCAGGTGTGGTTCTCTGGGTACAAAGCGGTTCTGAACTAAAGCCAATGGGGAGAAACCAATTAGATTTATTAGCCCAAGATCCATCTGTGGCTGCTGAGCTGGTTGGTGGGCAGGGTGAACCACGTTGTGCCACGGCAAGTGGGTCTGGACAGGAGTCTTGGTGGGTGATGTGTTCCTCTGAAATGCCGTGGCCGGGTCCGTTCCTGCATCCCTCCAACTGCAAGAAGCCAAACGGCTTTGTTGGCTTGGTTTGATCTCCTCGGGAGGGGCTTCTTGAATGGAGGCATGAGCCGGGGTTTCTCTCTCCTTTTCTTTCTGCTGCTTTCATCTCGTCATTATGGGAATTTGCATATTTCTTTCCCAACCTCCTCTTCCTTTGATTCCACCCCTAAATCTCTTCCCTGTCAGCTCCGGCTCTGCTGCCGCATGGGCACTGCATGGGCACCGCTGGGACTCTCCTCTCCTGCCTTGGCCAGGGCCCCAGAGGAGAACAGCCACTGACCACAGGGGCTTTTTGCTGGTGGATGGCTATGGAGCAGTTGTTTCTTTGTGAAGATGCAGGATGTGAGGGCAAGGAGGTCGCTGGGGTTGGAAGCAGGGGGGCAGCAGCTTGAGATAGCACAGGATGCTCTTAGAAGAAAGGGTGCTGGCGTTTGAGCTGGTTGCCCATTGAGTTGAGGTCTGGTGGGAGGAGAGGTTTTTGGGAATGGTTCTCTGTGAGACCTTTGCTTTTCCTCAATGGGAGATATGGAAAAGTCATTGTGGCAGTCACAGCTCAAAACTAATGTGATGCTTCCACATCTCGGAGCTCTGGTTTTAGGCTCTTTGCAGACTCAAGGGGAGACTTTTCCATGCTTCCTCCCCATCCCTGCGTTGAGGTTTTGCTCCAAACCGTGAGGGTTCCGGAAGTTCAATCGGGACCTGCTGGGTCAGGAGGTCTGGATTCAGCCAACATTCCAGGATCCCTCTCTGCTTAAACAGGACCCAAACTCAAACCTTTGTAGTGCTGCATTTGAGGAGGGAATTGGGATCATTGGCTTTGCTCAGGCATCATCTGCTGAGTTAGGTATGTGGGTTTCCTCCTGCCTTGCCACTGTGTGAGTGCTTCCAATGAGGACCTCGTGGTCCTGCTGGGAAGTCCATGTGTCAGTGGGTTTAATAGCACAACACCCGACCAGCAGGTGGGGAAGTGGAGATGTGGTGGCTTGGAGGGGAACGCAGACAGCAGATCATAGGAGGAGTGGCTAAAACCCGGAGCAGGTCCCATCCACACGTGTGGATGATGCTTGGAGGTAGGGATCTGCTGTGGGCTTCCAGCAGGTACCTCCTCCTTTGTGCTTTTGTTTCCTTGTCGATGCAGGGAGGTGAGGGATAGTATTCCTGCTTCAGGAGATGCTGGCAAATCGAAAGCCTATCAATTTATAAGGGAAAAGCAAGTAATTCCTGCTACAACTTTTCTTCGAGTCCCCTTGGCAACGTTTGTGTCTTAGCAACCACATTTTCCTATTAAAAAATGTTTAAAACATTAAAACCCAACAACACCACCACATTAAGCGCAGGATTAAGTGCTTTCCTGAATCAAAGCCTAACTAGATAAATGAAATGCTGTTAATTGAATCAGGGATTCACTGTGTTTTCAGCCCCCAAATTTGCATAACATTTGCATTTGATTGAAAAGCCATCATTAAGGTTGTTCAGTTCTAGTAGGGTCTCCCCCATGTCTCTGGCTTTGTACCTTCTCCTCCAGCCTTGAGGAGCTGTGTCAATGGCTCTGGTAGGAGATGCCAGGATGGGATTGGTGGTTGGGGTTGGGGAAGAGCCCAGAGCTTGGATGTACTTTGCTGTCAGTGCGTGGTCCCTCAGCATCTTGGTATCTTCAGTCTCTTCTGCTTTGAGGAATTACATGGAGGTGGATGGAGGAGTTCCAGGAGGTGATGGATGAGGGAGATACTGTAGGAACACCCCACAGAAGGTGTATCTGGGCTGTGTGTGGCTCTGGTGTGACTGCAGAGCTATTGCTGTCCCCTAATGCAGAGCAGTGCAGGACCAGCAGCTCCTACTGCAGTGCTCAGGGCTGGAATCAGCCCCCTGGCTTGGGGGCTGAAGAGCAGTCAAGTTGTCCCAACAAAACCTGGATCCGTGAGGGAAGAGGAAGGAAATCCGTAGGGCTGGCTGCACCATGGAGCTGTTTCACTTGTGGGGGATCATCCTGTGCGTGAAGTTTGTCATTGCTCTCTTGTAGAGCATTGTGTGCTGGTAACACAGGTGGTTGTGAGTGTCTGTTCCCTCTGGATCACAGGGAATGTTGTTTGGGGGTAAAGGCTCCAAAGACAATGGTCAGGGTGACCTGAGCATCCCGCACCTCCATCCTCCTCTCCTCCCAGTGCCCATCCCTCCATGCAACCAGTGCTGGTGATGCTTAGGGTCAAATCCATTGTCCCTTGGTGAGTGCGCCTGTGGCGTGAGGCTCAATGTGCCAGGAACATGGGAAGGAGGCACCTCTGTGTGCAGGAACACGACGGAGCGGTAGGTTTGTTCCAGGCTCCGCTGCTGTCCTGCTCAGGGGCTGTGGATGCAGGGATGCTCCTCTCCCTGTGGATGCAGCTTTCTGTGCTTGTCTCAGCTGGGACCTGTGGCCAAAATACTGCTGGGAGCAGCCTCCCGCTGGCCCCTGGCCAGGCTGCCTGCTCCTAACTCACCAGTGCCCCTTCCTTGGGTCCCTGCCACCGCACCAGGCCACGCCAGTTAATCACCAGCAGATTCCTAATGAAGCAGGAGGCTCTGGCCACCCTCTCAAAGGCAGCCTCTGGGGGCACATCCCGGGGGATCCCGATGGATGAATCCACGCTGGGAAGTTGCCCGATAAGATTTAAAACCTAAAAACCAAAGCAGAACCCCCCCAAACCCAGAACTGATTCTGGGGGTGTTTTAATGGTGGTTCTGCCCCCCAGCTGGTCAGGGTTTACTGTGTAGGTTGATGCAGTCTTCATGCACCCAAGGGTGCACGGCTCTGAGGATGTGGCACCAGGAGCTGGTAATTCCGGGTGTGCTCTGGGGGCATTAGGGGCACGGAGTGGTTTTCAGCTGGCTCCAGGGCTGCTGGATACCAGCAGTGGTGTATTCTCAATGAATGAAGCTTTCCTTTGCCTCCACGTTTCCCAGTCTCACCTTGCTTTCTCCTTCTGGAGAAGAGGTTCCTCCTGGTGTCCTTTGGGCTTGATCCATGTGGTATCGATGGGCATGGAGCAAGAGGGTGGGAAAGCTCCGCAGCACCCGGATATTGCAAGATCCTCCTGCCCTTTTCCTGGGTTCTCCGCTTGCTCCATGGCACTTTGCTCCGTCTCTTTGCTGTTCCCTTTGGTGAGGTTTAACCTCTTGGTGTGTTGAGCTGTTCAAAGAGCTGGCTGAAGGAAAGCCATTGATGGAGCAAATCGTGGTGAGTAGCAAGGGGATGACCCAAGATGCTTGTCTGTGGTGCTGGTCCTGCTACAGCCCAGGTACATCAGCGTGGGTGACTTTTCCTCTTGGTGAATCCAGTCCATGGTTGGGGGGGGTTACTGAGGGCATCAGGAGGTTCCAAAGGTTTCCTTTGCCTCCCAGTCCTGAGGACCCGCTGCAGATCTGCATTGGCAGAGTTGTGGGGTTTGAAGGGTGGATGCGGCGAGATGTTAAAATCCCATCATCGCAGGCATGGAGCAGGGGGAGGGCTACACCAGGATCCATCCCTGGGACCCGCGGCTCCTCTCGCATCCCTGCAGTTGGTCACCGTCCTCTTTCCTCCCCCATTCCTTCTCTTTTTAAGTGAAAACAAGGCACCAGCATGCACAGGAGCTGCCCACATTTGCAAACAGACGTTTCTTTACCGGGTCCATCGTCCAGTTCCGGCTCATCCCAAGGATCTGGGGGGACTTCTGCCTTTGCCATAAGCGGAGCAGTGTCCGGCAGAGCTCTTGCCTTCCCCCCAGGCTGGAGGTGCTGCTCAGGGGCTCCTGCCCACCCGGGGGGCACGAGCGCTGCTCTTGGCAGCTGAGCTTGGGCGAGTGGATGCTGTGAGATTCCCTTCAGCGGCGCAGGAGGAGGAGCTCCCGCCTTTGGCAGATCATGAATAGGAAGCTGGGAATTGCGGCGTTATTTGTTTGGAGGTGGGAGCGGGCAGAGCCGGGCTGTCACGTTCCGTGGTGGCGAGGATTCAAATGGAGCCGGACCTGCTCCTAGCAAAGGGTTTATTTATTCATGACTTCCTCTGTAATTCTAACCACAGCGCTGCCGAGTGCTGGGACAGAGCCGGAGCCGAGCATCATCACAGGGGAATTTCCACCCGCGCTGGGGCAGCTCCATATGGAGCCAGACCTCACCGAAGGGTGATGGATGCGGCTCCGATTCCACCCTCCCTGGGGCCAGATGGGCACTGATGGTCCAGAAGTTGAGTATCCCAGGGTTTCATGGGATCGTGCTCTGCTTTGTGCCGCTCACTTGGCTGAGCTGATTAAAGACCCTTCTCTCCCTACAAGTGTGGCCTTGTGGGGGTTTAATATCCATTGGTGTTGGAGGCCATTAGGAGCTGGGAATAATCCTGGTGCTGTGGTTGGGATGCGAGGAATTGCTGTGTAATGAACATATGGTAAAAGCCGTGGGGAGGGACGGAGCAGCCCCACACCTTTCCCTGCCGTCAGGGATGCGGGTGATGCTCTGCCTGCCTAGTGCTCCAGCAAGCCCAGGGAGGGATCTGATTCTAGGGGGGTCCTTAGGGGGAGCAAATGAGATGCCACCAGCAGAATGATGGTGTGGGGACATAAATGGCTCTTTTCTCTCCATAGCACATTGGATTCTGGTCACGTATGTGCAGAACACATGCTCTGCCCATGCATTGGAGCTATCTGGAGAAGTTTCTGTGGCAGGGGTGGGCGGTGGGAGACCTGTCAGGGTTTCCTCTGTCACTTCAAATCCTTTTGACCCTCCCTGGACTGGGACATTCTTCGCATTCTGGATCTCTTAATCTCTCTCCTATTCACTTTAGGATGTGGAGATGTGGATTAGCATGTAAAGGAGAGATCTGGTTTCAGAGTCATCCAGCCCCCGCCTGGCTTGGCTTCCTGCAGCCCCTCGTAACACGCTGTGATTTGAAGGGTCGGGTTGGTTTCTTTTCCCCTCATCCACCTGGGTTGCATCTGGAGCAGCGACAAAATGTGCTGTTTTGGAGCCTTCCCAGTGGCTGAGCTGGTGGGAGCACTGGGAAACCTCTTTCTCTTGTGCTTCATTGTGACTTGGGGGGGGGGGGGGGGGGCAGCCCCACATCTGTCTCTTGCATCCCTCAGAATCTTTGGGAATCTTTAGTGACTTTGGGAGCTGTCAGCTCTGGTTTTGTTTGAAAGCAGGCGAGCAGAGCCAGCCCTGCGTGGGTCAGGGGGGATGCTGGAGGCAGCTGCTTTTGCCTTGCAGGATGAAGGGGCTGAGGAGGGCTCCATCCTTACCTGGGTGGCTAAACCACATCGATGGCTTTGGGCCATTTCATGCTGTGACTCCTCACTGACAGATGAGCTGAGCCACTTTCTAGATTTCTGTAATGAGAAGATAAGGAACCGAAATCTCATTTTCTCTCCTTTTTTGGGGATTATTTCATACATAAATGCTTTGGATTTGAGGCCTGGGTCTGTGTTGAGCAGGTCTAAGGGTATTTACCCAGTATTGAGCTGCCTGCATTTATCTTCCTTAGCTTTGGGCATCTTAACATTCGGTGGGTTTGGTTATTCCTGAAAACCAGGGCAACGGGGGGGCAGCCACCCATAAGGGTCTGTTTGAATGTTGCTTTCACCCACAAAGCTGCGTCCTTCAAAGCCTTGGGCACCTAAAGATGTCATTGCCTTTAGGTGGGGGCTCTTGGGGTGCTGGTAGCTGTGGTGCTGTGGATGTGCTCTGGTGTGTTGGGTGAACCCATGGCTGCTGTCAGCTGCCTGCAGCAGCTGCATGATGGGGGGACACACACACAGTACCCTCGGGGCAAATTTGGCATTGGAGTTATGGAAAGAGTTTCTATTTTGGGAAAAGTGGGGTTGGGAAGAGCCCAAATTTGAGTGGAGAAACAGCCTAGGGCCATCTCGGGTGGTGGAGCTGGGTCCCATGTCCTGAGCTCACCAGTTAAAGTTCAGCATCATGGAATGGTTTGGGATGGAAAGGACCTCAAGATCACCCAGTTCCAACCCCCTGCCCTGGGCAGGGACACCTCACATTGATGGCACCCAAGGCTCTGTCCACCCTGGTCTTGAACACCACCAGGGGTGCACCCATGGTATTTCCAGCCATGCCCGTGTTAAGGCTCCCGCCGGTGCTTGGGGGGCTTTTGGTGTCTTGTTCTCTCTGAAGCTCCCATCATAAACCCAGCACTGACCGGGTGTAATCAGCCAGGAGCCCTCAGGACTCCTGGTAGCGCATGGAAATGCAAAGCTTGATTCCGGACATCCATGTGCAGAGATTCAGTCTGGGGGGGTGTGTGTTGCGTTCTGGACACCACATCTGCTTTTTAACCACTTCTCTTTTCTTCCAGGAGCCGGAAAATCCAAATCCGAAATATCCCACCCCAGCTGCGATGGGAGGTAAGAGGAGCACATGGGGAAGGGTAGATTGGATTTAAGGACTCATTTCCCCTTACCAGGTCTCTGTACTTAGGATTAAAGTTAACTTCTCCTTTGCTGTGTTATTAATTGGATCTAATACTAGACCCTTGCTTCCAGGTGGCTCATTCCTCTCCCATTGCAGGACTAAAATCAATTGGTAGAAGCAACGTGAGCTCCACCAGCAAAAATCCCCTTTAATAACAGGGTTAGGTGATTTATCTAATGCATAAGGAACAAAATGGATCCTTAATTCCCACCAGCTGATGGGACTTTTCCTTGCTCTGGTGTCCTGGGGCAGGCAGGAGCTTCCTGCATCTAATTGCTTGTGAAATCTTAATGACCAGAAAGCTGCCTTGATTCATGGATTGTATTTCCCTGCTCTGTCTTGCCAATCCCAGTGTAAAGCGGGGTGTTTTTCCCTCCCTTTTCCAGGTGCTGGATGGTTTGCTAGCCCAGTATGGCACTGTAGAAAACTGTGAGCAAGGTAGGACTGAAAAGGTGTATTTGAGGTGTTTTTTGCCCCCGCAATTCTTGGTCGGGAGAAGGGTGGGGATGGACACAGTTTTCCTTTGCCAGCAGAAATCGTGGCTGAAGATGTTGGGGTTTTCTGGTTGTTTTGCTCCCTCCTGCTAAAAGAGGAGTCCCATGCAGTGCCTTTGGGTGTCCCTGCATTGGGGGCATCATTCCTGTCACCCCTATGGGTACCCACCGGGAGCTGCATCAGGGGATGATGCAGGATGCTCTGCGGAGGCTGCCCAGGGAGCATCCGTCTCCACTCTTTTACCTCCGCCTCCAATGGTGATGTGTTGAGACAGAGGTTTAATGTTGCCCCGGGATGTTTCATGAGAGCGGAGTTACCACAACCCTCTTAGAAACGGAAAAGAGGGCTCTGAGGAGCTCCTGGGACTGTCCTGGGCTCCGGTGCGGGATGCCAGGATGGACTTGACTTTGGTGGCTTTACTGTGGGGCACAGTGGCACATCAGGATCCTTTCTATAAAGCAGGATGCTCTGTGGTGGCCAGGATGAAACCCAGCCTGAGCGCAGGAGGAAAGCACTTGCAAGCCTTGGTCTGAGGTGTTCTGGTGCCTTCCTAATCCCTGCCCCTCTTGTTGCAGTGAACACGGACAGCGAGACGGCCGTGGTCAATGTCACCTATGCCAACCGGGAGCAGACCAGGCAGTAAGTGCCCTGCGGTCCCCTGGGAGCTGGGGCTGCCCTCCCTGCTGCAGCTCCAGCCCCTTCCCTGCTTGCGGAAAACAGGATTCTGGGAGCCGGATTCATCCCAGAATCCCTACATTTTGCTACAAGTGTGGGAAGTCTTTGAGCGCACAATGCCCGAGCTCTGATTTCCTTCACCTTCAGACAGACATTGACGTTTTTAGGCTTTTCTCTGCAGTTCAGGAGTAAACCCATAACCTTCTGCTAAAGGAGAGGTGGAATCTTTTGCTCTTCTTTTACCAGCAAGAGTGTCAGTGCTGATAGTTTTGCTCTCCCCTGCTCCCTCCTACTCGAGGGATGTGCTGTTCCATCAAACATCTTCCTCTGATCCCTTTGCATCCTGCAGGGATGGGGCTGCGAGCAGGGAAAGGCTCAGTTCAGCCACTTTGAGAGGTTCTTGGGTTTGGTGTGGGTTTATTTTATGGGCACTGACCACTTTGGAGCTGTGGAGAGTGTTGGCCAAAGCTGCCTCCTTGCTCTTGCTGCCAGCCCCATCTATCGACAGCTTTCAGCTCTTGCAGTCTCTGAAGTCCTGCCAGGAAAGGGGTTTGAGATGCTGGACACAGGTCATGAGGAGGAGATGTGGGAATCGCTCCCCGTGGGATCCTATCCTTGCCCTGGGGGCTTGGAGAGTTCCCCTTAAAACATTTGGGTTCATCCAGGTCCCCACAGCACCAGGGACGTCTCCTTTCCCTGCTCCCAGTGTTACCTTGCTGGGCGTTATGGCCAGGGAGGGCTTGGCCTGGTTTGGGTGCTGCTGCTCAAGTGTGGGAGCATGGCAGGATGGATCCCTCACTCAGCCCCTCTCCCCTTCCAGAGCCATCATGAAGCTGAACGGGCACCAGCTGGAGAACCACTGCGCTGAAGGTCTCCTACATCCCTGATGAGCAGTCCCTGCAGGGGCCGGAGAATGGGCGGCGCGGCGGCTTTCGGGGCGCGGGGGGCTCCCAGGCAGGGCTCCCCCGTCACCGCGGGGGCCCCGGTGAAGCAGCAGCCGGTGGATATCCCGCTCCGCCTCCTGGTGCCCACCCAGTACGTGGGTGCCATCATCGGCAAGGAAGGGGCCACCATCAGGAACATCACCAAGCAGACGCAGTCCAAGTGAGTCCGTTCTCCCACGCGCTGGTTTGCGCCTTGTGGCTTGCAGTGATTTATGAGGTTGGATTATTCTGGGCTGTTGGAGGCCCCTGCAGCCCCCCTGTGCTGTGTGGGGTAGTGTCCAAGAGCCACCTTGCCATGCCCTGCCTGAGCCAGGCATCTCTGCCTGCACTTCCCTACTGTGCCTCCCTTTGCTGGGGCTGCCCTGGCTGGGATGGGACCCAGGCAAGCATGTGGGGAAGTTGCTACTTCAGCCAGTCTCATTTAGCACGTTCTTGTTGAGCTTCGCCCCCCTGCTCTTGCATTTGACCCCTGAGCTTATGTTGGCTCCGGCTCTTGTCCCCCAAGGAAGGCTTTATCTCAGATGTGGAGTGATGGACAGCCCATCCCACCCCCAGGCACGTGCTTGCTCCACCACTTAATCACTCCTGTTGCTTAAAATAAATAGATGCTGATGCCTTATTTGGGTTTGTGTGATTTGAGCTCCTGACCGCTGCGTCCACGCTGAGCCTCGAGCCCAGAATTAACTCCTCTTGCCTTCCCGGAGTGCATATAACCTTACAGTCGCATGTGAGCTCCATGGGGAGTGGAGCAGCCGGCACTTGTGCTGCTGGGAAGCTGCAGAGCTGCTTCCTCCCCCCCCCCAGCTCCCATCCTGTGCTTCCAGAATTGATGTGCACCGGAAAGAAAATGCAGGAGCTGCGGAAAAAGCCATCAGCATCCACTCCACCCCTGAGGGCTGCTCCGCTGCCTGCAAGATGATTCTGGAGATCATGCAGAAGGAGGCAAAGGACACCAAGACGTAAGGTTTCACCCTGCCTTTCTGTGCCTGTGTATCCCTCCTCACCAGGCTGTGGCACCATCCTCACCCCCAGGTCCTTGTGATGCTCCCGTGTGCCAGAGCTTTGGTTCGGGGGACTCCCGGCAAAGGGATTTGAGCTCCCCGCATCCCCCTGTACCAAATCCCTCCTCTTCCGGCTGCGCTGCTCCTCATGTTGGTTTTCCCTCGTTCCTCTCTCAAGAGCTGATGAAGTGCCTCTGAAAATCTTGGCCCATAACAACTTTGTGGGGCGCCTGATCGGCAAAGAAGGGCGAAACCTGAAGAAAGTGGAGCAGGACACGGAGACAAAAATCACCATCTCATCGTAAGGCTCCTCAGGGCCTGGGGCAGGTGGGGAGGATGAGGAGGAGAGGGGTCAGATGGGAAGCCAGGCTTTGTATTGTCTGTATTCCCCTTCCTGTCCCTATGATGTCCCCTCCCCATCCCTCCAGGGCTGCAGAGCTCAGGACGCACTGGTTTGATTGCCTGGGTTTGGCACTGATGGTGTCTTTGTCATCAGCTTGCAGGACCTGACTCTGTACAACCCCGAAAGGACCATCACAGTGAAGGGCTCCATTGAGAACTGCTGCAAAGCAGAGCAGGAGATCATGAAGAAAGTGAGGGAAGCCTACGAGAACGACGTGGCTGCCATGAGTGTGAGTGGGCTTTGTCCTGCCCCATGTTCCAGCTGACGGGAGCTCTGCAGGAGGATGCCCCGGTAAAAGCATCACCCGTTTCTCTCATCTCGCCCTCAGTTGCAATCTCACCTCATCCCTGGCCTTAACCTGGCTGCGGTTGGCCTCTTCCCTGCCTCCTCCAGCGCAGGTACCTCCGCCACCGAGCAGCGTCTCTGGGGCCGCGCCGTACAGCTCCTTCATGGTAGGTGAACACCAGGCAGCAAACCCGCTCCTGCTTCCAGCTGGGGGATCTCCAAACCCTTGTGATGGTGAGGGTGATGTCTTCAGCATCCCCTGCTGTCAGCAGGAGGTCAGGTCCAGCATGGATGCAGGATCTGGTCTTTCAAACTATTGTGTATGTGGTGGAGGTGCTGCTCAGACCCAGCAGTGCCTCAGCTCTGCACCCCTGGGAGAGATGTGGGCATCGCTTGGGAGGGGACTTGGAGCCTTCATCCCTGTGGTGGCACTGAGCTCTCTACTCGCAGCCTCCGGAACAGGAGACGGTGCACGTCTTCATCCCTGCGCAGGCGGTCGGTGCCATCATTGGGAAGAAGGGCCAGCACATCAAGCAGCTCTCCCGGTTCGCAAGTGCCTCTATCAAGGTAGGGTTGTCTCCTGGGGGAGACCTTTCTGGGCTGGGAAAACCACTGGAGGAGCCCAGCTGATGAGGCTGGAGACCGAGTCCTGTGGTGCAGGGGAGGGAGGGCAATGGCCACCCTGCCTGTGCTGCTCCCCACCATCTCTCTTCCCCCTCCAGATTGCTCCTCCAGAGACGCCGGACTCCAAAGTGCGCATGGTGGTCATCACGGGCCCCCCGGAAGCTCAGTTCAAGGTTCCCACTGCGCTGTTGTCACTGTGGGGATTCAGGGGGTCCCTCTCTGCTGTGCCCCATGGAGGGGAGGAGGAGGGTGGTCACCCCAATTCTGACTCCCCAGTCTGGGGCTGGGTAAACCCAGCATCAGCTCTCCCAGGGGATGAGCTGGTTTAAAAGCCCAAGGAACTGGGATTTGGTGGGATGCTGTCCCATGGGAGGGGGTGTAGGACACCTCAGATGATGCCCAATGTGCTCCCTCCTCTCCCCAGGCACAAGGCAGGATTTACGGGAAGCTGAAGGAGGAGAACTTCTTTGGACCGAAGGAAGAAGTGAAGCTGGAGACGCACATCCGGGTCCCCGCCTCGGCCGCGGGCAGGGTCATCGGCAAAGGGGGCAAAACCGTAAGCAGGAGCTGCTGCTGGGATGGAAGCACCCTGGGGGGGGATATACCTGGGGGGGTGGCTGCTCCATGCCAGTGCCTGGGGCAGGTTTCCCATAGGATTGGCTGGGATTTCCTGGAGGGGCTTATCCTTCCCACACAGTGACCGGGGGGGGTGTCTCTGCCCCTTCCCCGCAGGTCAATGAGCTGCAGAACCTAACGGCAGCAGAGGTGGTGGTACCGCGGGACCAGACCCCTGATGAGAACGAGCAGGTCATTGTGAAGATCATTGGGCACTTCTACGCCAGCCAGGTACAGCTCGGGCAGCTCCTGCCCAAGTGATGGTGGATTCTCTGAGGGCTCGTATGGGGTTGTGCCCATGCGGGTATCCTCCTGTCGGAGGCTTTTTTCTGGTGGTGTTTGCAGAAGTGGGTGATGGTGAGCTGTGCTTTTTGCCATGGGTGATGGTGTAGGGGTAGGGGAAGCAGGAGAGCTGGCGAGGGTGCGTGCGTATGTGGGGTGTGACCTCCCACATCCAGCTTCTGGGGGAAAGCACTCTGAAAACAGGGCAGGAAGGGATGGACAGGAGCCACTTCACCCGGCCCTGCTGAACGCTGCAGCATCTGATCCGCTTGAGTTTGTTCAGCCTGGAAAAGGCTGGACACAGGGGCTTGGAGCAAGCTGCTCTACTGGAAGGTGTCCCTGTCCATGGCACCAGGCTGGGATTCTGTGACCTTTCACAATAAGCGGAGCCATTGGCCATGCCCCTGGGGTCTCACCTGCGTCATCCCCCTGCTCCCTCCTTTGCTCTTCTCATCCGCAGATGGCTCAGCGCAAGATCCGGGACATCCTGGCCCAGGTGAAGCAGCAGCAGCAGAAGGGACAGAGCGGTCAGACACAAGCACGGAGGAAATAAGAGCAGCACCGACACCAGCGGGAAAAGCAGAACAAGCCAATGCCAGGCTTAAGAGTGGCTGGGAATCAGTTACCGTAGACAGATGCTAACTTTTCATTAACCCATGGAGACTAAAGGCAGTTTGATTGGCTTCCGAGGTAGATGGCTAGGGTAAGGAAAAACATTGGATCCATTTTCAGCTCCACGTGCCAGGACAGCTACTTAAATGAAGTGAGAGGTGCTGCTGTGTGCCAGCGATGCCGAGGCCGGCACGGCACTGGGTGCCCAGGGACGGTGAAGCTGAGTCCCCTTTCATGGGTGCAGCATTCACCCTCTCATTTAAGTAGCCTCTGGAGGTTCCCATCCCAGCCCGGCGGCTGCGTCTCTCCTCCCTCCTTCCCTCCTTCCCGCAGCTGGTTGGATATTCCCAGAGTGGCATTAAGCCTTTTGGAGCAGTTAATTTTAGTTTTGGGAAGAGAAATCCCGGTGGATTTTTACCAACGCTCGTTGGTAACAAGATCCACTTGTGGGCTAAAAAGTGATGATTAAAAGAAATATCCCCCCTTCATATTAGCATCAAATGGATTCGAGTCCCCTGGGAGCTCTGCACCACTCCAGCCTCCTGAACCACCAGCAGGCAGGAGGGCAGGATTCCTCCTGCCTGTGCTGCCTGCAGTGCAGTGCCTTGTAGAGCCTTAGAAGCCAGGAGAGCACCTCTATTTCCCAGGATGATTTCTTTTTTCCCTTGCAGTTTTTTGAATGTTTCTTTTCATTTTGGGGTCAGTTTAAAGAAAGATTCCTTTTTATTATTATTTTTATTTCTTTTTAAGCCTATGAACTAATGGCAGGAGTGGAACAAGTGACCATTTTTCTCCATGAGAAGGTACCAGCCTATCCTAGAGATGAGGCAAATGGCCTGGGGAAGGGAAGGGCTGAGGAAGCACCATTGCTTTTCCCTCTTCCCTTCAAGCAACAGCAATAAAACCACCACCAAAAAGAGAAAAGCAAAAAGCCACCCCTGCTTGGTAGGAAACATTGACTTCATCTTCAGCTCTTTAGTAATTAGGTGATGGGAACTAACCACATGCAGAATGGTTTGGGGGGTTGGAGGGTTGAGCAAGGAGATGCCCAATGCAGGGGACTTGGCTTTGCTGCCCAGTTCCTTTGGTGCATCCTCAGCCTTAGTTTCCCCTCCTGGAACAGGAGGTTTGTGCCCCAGAATCCCATCGGAGCCTCTGGGGTTTTTGAGGAAACACGAAGGGAGTCTTCTTATGAGTGAACTCCCTTGGGGCTATTTGTGTCCTAGAGAATGGCTTGGGTTGGAAGGAACCTTAAAGATCATCTCATTCCAACCCCTTTTTCCAAATCTCTCTAAGTGGGGAAAAAGAAGAGTCTTGAAATTGGGTACATTTGGTGCATATTTCTCAGTTTTTCATTATCTAAGGAACAACCTCCCCCCTTTCTGCAGTAAGTCACTGTTCTCATGAGACGATACCAAATATATACGTCAATCGAATGTAAGATGGTTACTGATTCCCGTCACTCTTATGTGGATTTGCCATTGTAGATCTATTGGAATGATTTGGTTTGAATAGTGAGGCTTTGGAAGGGACAGTAACTGCTGCCATTGCCTCTTCCAGGCAGGGGAAGGGCTTGTCTCCATGGTGGAGCAGCCACAACAGTGGTTTCTCCACTGCAAATCCAGCCAAAACATGGGTTTACACTGATTTGTTTCCCGCACATTGGAGCGGGAGGGTGGGAAAGCAACATTGGATTCACTGTAGGGAGAGCATGATGCTGGATCCCACGCATTGGGTGGGAGGAGACCTGGGAGCAGCTCTGGGTCAGCCAATTTGCAGCTAAAAGGAGGGAATTGGGAACCAACCTCAACCTGGTGCTTTGAACCAGTCATTTTCCCAAGTGGAGAGCAGCCTTCCTGCTCCAGCCACCGTTTTCCTGGGCTCCTCCTCCAAATCCAAGCCCAGCTTGCAGCGCAGTGGGCCCGGAAGACGGGGTGGCTTCCATTGAGAAGGGAACGTGGCAGCAGGTCCTGTCCTTGAAGCCATTGCAACAAGAGGGAGGTGTGGGGAGGGGGTGGGGGGGGTGCAGGCCAGGTATTGCTGTGTGTTTGAGCAACGAGAGAACAACGCCGCCGCCGTCAACGCAAGGAAACAAAAAAAGACAAAAAAGAGGAAAAAAAAGAAAAAAAAGAAGATAAAAGCAAAAAAAAAAAGCTACCTCAAGGTATGACGTTACCTCAGCAATGGATGTTTTTGGTGTTTTGTGTTTTTTTTCTTGAGTTGCGTTTTTTCTTTGGGGCTTGCTGATATTTTATATAAAAGTCGTGAATAGTCTTGAATATTTTATTTTTTTAATGAAAAACAGAGAAGTTAAGTTGGAGAATTTCTTCTGAGCCAGGAGTGCCGTGCAGGTAAAGCCAAGTGGTATGAGCTCTCTATGGAGAACGACAGGAAGTTCATAGTGGAAAAGATGGCAGCAGCTTCTTCTTTACGTTTCTGGCCTTTTCATGCCATGTAACGCATGTCAGCACGACACAAGGGCTGTCACATGTCGCGACTCTTCGAGACCTTGGATAAATCACAGCCACCAACTCTTTTTCGATTGGAAAAACTTAATTTCTTTCTTTTTCTTTTTTCTTTTTTCTTTTCTTTTTTTTTTTTTGGAATTAATTCCGGTGAGGAAAAACCCACCAAAAACTGCCACTGCCTGCAAAAGGCCTTTGCTCAAGCCAACTCCGGCGCTGAAATCAAAGTACGAAAGAGCTTTGGGATCAGAACTCTTCCACTCCCGGGATGCAAGGATGGACTCCTAGGCAGCATTGACTATGCAAAGTGGGGTACAAGGGGTTTGCTGGTATCGAAACCACACCAGCTCAGGCAATTTTTATACAAACACTTGGAAGCCATATATATATATCTATATATTTATATATCTTTATATATATATATATATCCCGGAACCCAAATGAATCGGCCTCCTGGGTTGCCACGGAGGCAGCGTCGAAACCATCTTCTCCACTATGATGCTGTTAAGTATTTGACAGAGATTTGCCTCCGTTTTATCGAGGATTAAATGATTTTTAAAAAGGAAAAGAAAAAAAAAAGGAAAAAAAAAAGTGAGGAAAAAGAAATATAAAAGAATGGGAGCCACGTTTTTAATATAGATGCATAGAGGAGAGGAAAGATGGATCTAATCCTGAGGACCGATGGGCCTGAACCTCTCCGCCTGCTCTGAAAGGTTCCCGGGGTTGGTTTATTGGGTTTTTAAAGTCCCATCTGCTGTTTTTCACCTGCAAGTAAACGGCCCTTGCTTGAATGAGGGTTAAGGATAAAGGGTTTGTAATGGGTCAAGTGCTGCCATCCTCATCCCAGCACCTGCACCTCTCCCATTGAGAGGTTTGGGGTGGGAGCGGAGTGTGGGGTCCAGCCCAGCTCCAGTAGGGAAGCGCTGACCCTTTTCTTTATTGGTTTTTCCCACAAATTTGGCCTCAAAAGAGCAAAATTTGGGGTTGGCAGCACCCTGCCAGCAGCTCCTGCCCCTTGATATGATGGCAGAGGGGCTTCCACGGGGTTTTCCTCATTGGTTTCTCTGTTTTTTAGGAAACCTGGCATTTCTCCTGGGAAAAACAGGTTGATTGCTTGAAATCTGTGGCTCTCTACTTCCTTTTATTTTTTGTCTTTTTCCTTTAATTCCAGCCTTGCACAGAACAGTGTATTCAGACTTTGGGATGAGAATTGTCTTTCCAACAGCAAGCGTTTCGGATAACTGCTTCAAGCTGTGTAGTTGATAAGGAAAATATCACAAAACCCCAACAAAACACCCCAGATCCCACTCCTGAGCACCCCCAGTCCTGTCAGCGTGGGTGTTGCAGTGAGAAGATGACCTAAAATCTGATGATTCAGGGAAATCTTGGATGCTTTTCCCACCCCCAAGCTGGTCCCGGTGCTGTAATGTAGGAGTGATTGGTGCTTATTTCAAGGGGGATCTCTTTGTTTTCCTTAGGGAAATTATTTATATATATAAAGTGATTTGCAGTAAGGAAGATGCTTCCAAGTTTCTCCCATCTTTCTCTGGAGCCAAGCTCAGCTGGGAAGGGCAAAAGTGGGATAAAGCGAGATCCCTGGCACAGCTGGATGAGATGGGTGGCAGGAGACTTGAGCGAGCCCTGGGTCATGCATGGTGCGAATAAGTAGGAAGAAATCATGGGAGTGAACCCTGAAAGCAAGCAGGAGGGATCCCTGGTCCCACAGTAGCTGCTTTAGCTACTTTTGTTCTGGAATAAGAGGTAATTGAGGCAGGAATTTCCACATGGAGCGGTGAGCGGCGCCGTCGGCTCCTCTCTGCCTGGTTTTTATCACAGCAGAAATGATCTGGTTTTAACTGTTATTTTTCATTGCCATTATTTTCCTTCCCCATGAGCGAGGAGCAGCCCCAGCCCTTGCCCCATCCTGGGGGTGCATGGGGGGTCCTGAAACATCCTTCTCCATGGGGGAAGGAGGTTACAGAGCTTCTAAATGGAGGTAGGGAGCCTCTGGGCAGGGTTGGGAACAGGGTTGAAAAGGAAACCAAGTGCTTCTCTGTGCCTCAGTTTACCCCCTGGGGGTGATGCTGCTCTCCTACCTCAGGGCTGGGGTGAGGATGGGTCAGTTTTGGTCTTGGAAGCACTTGGTGCTTCCTGGTGCTGTGTCCTGTGCAAAGCATTGCTGGAAAGAGCCACCACCGTGTGATGGAGAGGCTTGGATTTAGGGGTTCACCTCATTTTAATGCTCTTGGAGGCTTCTTTTGCCATGCAGCTGGAGGCAAAGAGAGGAAAAAGAACACACGAATCCCCAAATCCAATGGTTCTTCTCTTCCAAGCTCTAAATGTTTTCTTAGCCGTTAAGAGCATCCGTGGGTTTGGCAGTGCTGCCTGGGCCATGCTCCCTCCCTGCAGCCTGACCTGGCTGATGCGTGGGGAAGGGTTTGATGGAGTCAAGCTTAGAGGAAAATCCATTGTAAATATTGGAAAGAAACTGCCTGAAAGCTTCATTTTCTGTTTCATTGGGCCTTGGGTTGGGGGTTCGGTTTTATTGCATTAGTGCAGGATGAGAAGAAGCAGGAGTGAACGTTAGATAGTGAATCAGTGCCAGCAAGAAAAGCCTTTGTGAAGCTCCTGCTGTTGGGAATGGTTTCTGGGCTCTGCAGAAGCAAAGATCAGGAACGCAGACTTGCTCTAAGGCAGTTGATGGCTTCTTTCAGTTAAGTTCTTATTGGTGTAGGTCTTCCCTCCCTGCCCCTTGCTGCTCCACGCAAGATAGGCTTTGATAGGTTCGGAACTTTATTTGGGGAGAATTAAGGTTACTTCGGTTGTTTTTTTTCTTTCCGCTTTTGGTTTTCTTTTGGTCTTTTTAAATTTCTTTTATTTTCTGTTGTAGCTTTTTTTGTTGTTGCATTTGGATGAAATTGGGGTGATCCTCTGAAGTGCGTATTCTCCTGAGGGCACGGATGTATTTCAGCATCCTCCTAACGCGCTGGGCTCGGGCTGTACTGTGCCGAGTCTTTCCCAGTCGAAGGGCTGGATATGGCTATGGGTTTGCTCTGGGAGCAGAGGGAATTAGTAGTGCTTGAGCTTGGGAGGCTTCGATCTGCTGGTTGGAGGTGGGTGGCCATGGGCCAGGTACCTGGTGCTTGGGAAGCGGCCTCAGAGAGGGTGCTTGGCAATAACTATTCAAGGCTAGAATGGATTTGGGATGCCCAATGGTGGCTTTGTATTGGGGAGGAGAGAGATGCGCCCCTGTTTGGTTGAATCAGCTTTTCTCCTTATTTTTGTTTGTGTTTCGATTTTAATGTCATTTCTTTTTGTTAACTCATTGGTGATGGTGGATGAGATCCAGAGCGGAGCATAAACCAGCCCAAGGCTCTGAAATCAGAAGTTTTATTGTGGAGACCGTGCAGGTGCTGCGAGCTGGGTACACACACGTGCAAACTACCTCAGAGCTGATGGGAGGTCCCCAGGGATGGACGGGGGGTCCCTCATTGCCTCCGCGGCAGGATCTGGCCTCTGGCACCCCCGAGCTCAGCAGAGACCCTCCTGGCTGGTGGGAGATGGTTTTGGTATCCTGGCTGTTAGGGAGAGCTGTGTGGTGGGAGAGCGGATGAGGAAGGCTCTGTAGGATGCCAGGATGTGGTGGGGTGGGACAGTGGCTGAGTTGGACCCCTTGAAACGTCAACCCTGGGTTGACTTGGGTGTGAGCTTGATCTCTGCTGCTTTACTGTGTGTTACAGGATTCCTTAGTTGTCTGAATACCTCTGATTGGTGGTGGTGGGATGCCCTGCTGGACCACAGCAGCAGGATGCCCTGCTGGACCACATCAGTGGGATGCCCCGCTGGACCACAGCATCAGCCTGCTCCCACTCATGTGGCAGAGCAGTGGGTTATGAACTGTGGAAAGCATTCAGGTGCTGCAGATCAGCACGAGCTGACACCGAAAGGGATTATTTTTGCTTTAAAAGACCCCAATTTAGTTAATAATTTCAGCCCCAAGAGTCAGAATGTACAACAGGACTGAAGCAATTTGATTTTGGACCAGTTTGGGGAATGGGCTTGGTAAAGCAGCATCAAATCCAATGGGAGAGAGTTTGCTGATGTTTTGGGAGTGGGGAATCGCTGATCTGGAGCGTGGCTCTGGCAGGACGGGAGGCAGGGAATGGCACTGGGCTTGCCAGGCTCTCCCATTGCTATTGGCAGATCATCCTGGGAAATCATTAGGATTGACTGGAATCAGGGCAGAAAGTAATCCTTCACATGGCTGTAATTGATGTGAGTGTTCGCTACCCAGCAGTTAATCACGTTGGTTCATTCAAAGCACATCTGGATTTGTCTCGGGATCAAATTCCTTGACTTCAGGAGGAAAACTGTCCCCAACCCATGCCCCCCCCCCGTGCCACTGCCACTTCCTGCGGCCCAATTGATTTTAGGGTGGCTCCAGAGGAAGCCTGAGCTATTCCTGAGAACCCCAAGGGACGGTGCCCGTGGAGCCCCTCAGCTTCACCTCACATCAAACCTGGGGGGCACAACCTTATATATAACCAATTCATTTTTGTTTTATCTACCTCTTAGCGACAATAGATGGAACCTAGGTAGTGGCAACTCCACAGGCTGTAGTTTAGGGGAAAAAAAGTAAAAAAAAAAACAAGAAAAAAAAAAAGAATAAATACTCTCTTTTTCCAAAGAAAAATGTTCTTTAAGAATAGAATTTATGGGCTTTCTTTTTCACTTGAAAGTGGTCGTTAGTTGTAAAAGCTCCAGACCTCAGCAGTCCAAAATGTTGGGTTGTGACTGATGTTCTTTTGAATGCTCAATCTTCCATGACCTCCTTTTTTCCTTTAGAACTCGGCTATTTCCTTCTTCCGTAGCAGTACTTCCATAGCAGTGCGCTTCCATCCTCCTCGCTTCCCCAGCCTGGTCCAAGTCTGGCTTTCGCTGTGGGAATCGCAGGCCATGGGATGGTTTTCCTTCTTTTTCCAGTGGCTCGTTGGGATTGGTGGCAGCGTGAGGCAGGGATCGGGCTGAACTGGGGGTGCTGCATCACTCTGCATCACTGGGAGCACCCATTCCTCATCCACCGGCCAGATGCACCCAAGGGTGCTGCTCCTCCCGGCAGCCGCCCCAATGCAACTTGAGGCTATTCCGAAGCTCAATTGTACTTTCCTGGGTTGAGAATTGTTTTTTCCTCTTTTCAGCTGCTTTCTTTTCGCCTTTTCTCCCTTTCCCTCTCCTCCTCTCCTCTTCTCATCTGTGTTCTTGCCTTGTCCCCTCGCGTGAGGCAGTTTGTTGGCTTGGATGTGGAGTTGGGGTTTTGGATGGACGTGGGCTCCGTTGCTCTTCCAGCGAGGTTGTTTTTTCTTCTTGGTTTGGTTTCTCTTTTTTTTGCCACAAACCGCTTCACTCCACTGTTTCATTGAAAAATAAAGAGGAAAAAAAGACAAATGAGCAAAAAAAAAACCCCTCCATAAAGTGTTTGTGTGTGTTTGTACGGGGGAGTGGGGGGGATGGAAAAGAGGAAATAAAGGGGGGAATAGAGGGAAGAATAGAGGATTACAGGAGGAAAGAGGAAATAGAGCAATAAAAGAGGGCTAGAGGAAATATAGAGATATAAAGGGGGGGTGGAGGACAAATAGGGGAAATGAATGGAGGGAAATAGAGGAAGATAGAGAAATAAAAGGGAAAGGGGGAGGAAAGGATAAACAGGCAGAAATGGAGGAAAATAGAGACATAGAGGAAAATGGAGGGAAAAGGGAGAAATAGAAGATATGAAGGAGAAATAGAGGGGGAAATGGAGGAAAAAGTCAAGAAATAAAGGGGAAAAGAGGAAAATAAAAGGGAAAAAGAAGAAAAATAGAGAATTAAAGGGGAAACCGAGAAAAGTGAGACATAAAGGGGGAAATGGAGGGGGAATAGAGAAAACCTGATAAAGGCGGAAAAGGAGGGGAAAAGGGCAGGATAGAGGAAGAATTGCTGAATAAAGGGGAAACGAGGAAAATAAAGAGTGAGTAGAGGAAAAATAAAGGAGAAATGGAGGAAAACCCAAATAAACGGTGCAAATCCGTGTTGAGGGTTGGTGATGACTGAGTGCAGGCAGCAGCGGCGAATCTCGGAGCTATCCCAGAGGATGCTCCAAACTGTCCTCGGTGCGGGTAGCATCCAAACGGGGCCGGTGTCGTGATTTAACGGGGTTTTTAAGGACTAATTGATACCATTCTCTATGCCGGAGGTGATGGGAGGGGGGATGCGGCTGCGTCCTGGATGCGCAGCACCGCGGCTGCAGCCTCCGGACCCCTCCCGGGTGGCTCAAGGGCACCGAGAGCGACCAATCGGTCGCTCTCGGTGCCCTTGAGCCACCCGGGGGGGGAGTCCGGGGGCTGCCTGCAGCGGGGAACGGGCGCTGTCGGTACCGGAGCGGGAAGGCAGGGGTAGGAAGCAGAATCCCATCCCCGGGATAACGGGATCAAACATCGGGAAGGCGTCGGGTACCGGGGTACAGTGGGAGCGCAGGGATACACACGTTACGCAGCGGTCCCATGGTGTAATGGTTAGCACTCTGGACTTTGAATCCAGCGATCCGAGTTCAAATCTCGGTGGGACCTCGCGTTCTTTTTGCCTTCCTCCGCCGCCGCTCCGGTAACGCAACGGAGGCGGACGTGAAGCGGGACGGAACGGGAGGGCAAACGGGAGACAAACGAGAGCCCCAATCCCACCCCCGGCACCCGTCGGGCTCCATTTTGTGCGGGGGCGCCGGGTCTTGACTGCGCATGCGCAAGAGAGGCGGGCCGGTGCTGTGGGCGGGGCGCGCTAGCCCAGCTCTCAGCGCTGATTGGTTTTTCTGGCTGTCACTCCCACGTCCCCGCGCTGCTATTGGCTGAAAGCGCCCTCCGCCCCTCCTCCCTCCGCTGCCCATGGAGCGACTCTGCATTCGAGCGTATGAGCTCGGCCGTTGCGGGTCGTTGAGGTGCGGAGCTTTGGTCCGGGCTTAAGCCGCCGTTGGGGCCAGAAGCGTCCCGAATCCCTTCAGCAGCGGCTTAGCGGCTCTGACGCACGTTTCCAGCCGTTTAACGTCTATTAACGGGTCAGTCCCCTCAGGAGGCCCGGCAGCGCCCGCGTTATCGGCCCCCAGCCCAGGCAGCGCCGCTCTGGCGCTCCGCGGGTCCCCGGTGGAGCCGCTCTCCAACCCTGCCCCGTGCCGCCGCAGGAAGGACAGGCCCAGGTGGAGCTGTAGGGTTTATTTAGCAGGGAAGAGCAAAACCGCCTTAGTCTGGTCGGTTTTGGCTGGGGAGGAGGTAGGTGAGTGCCGGTACTGCTGCAGGGAGCAGTGGGGACACCGCCTGAGGAAAAGCCGCTTCCCTGTGTCAGCCCCATCCTGGGGCGTTGCGGGGGCTGAAAGGGGTCCCATAGGCGGTGCTGAGCAGGGTTGGCCATGGATGGAATGAAGCCATGGCCCAGCAGGCAGGAAAACGCTGCTCCAAGTGGGGTTGACAGCGGTTTCCCTTCAAGCACAGCACTGAATTGAGGGCCAGGCCCACCTCCATGTGCTCCTGGAGCCTCAGCATCGTGGTCCCCCCACACCCTTCCCAACAGGTACTTGCTGCACCATCACCTCTTCCCAAGCACTGTGTGAAAGAGGTTTGCCCCTGCCCTGAGTTTGAAGCCTTTGTCTTTGCTGGGTCTGAATCTGCCATGGGATGTGTGGAGCTGAGCAGGTCTGGGCTCTGAGGACTGCTGTGCTGTCGGAGGTGGGCTGGCATGAAGCGGAAGTGGGACAGGACCCGAGGGACTCTCGGAAATAAGAAGAGCTGCAAATAAAAAGAGCTGAAATAAAAAGGTTGGGCAAGTTTTGGAGTGTTCTCCCCAAAGATCATACGTAGCTGTGATGGATTAGAAACAGAAAACCCCAAAGAGCCCCAGAACTCTTCCCCAAAGTATCATCCTCCAGAGCACAGAAGCTGGCTTATTTCTATCAAGCAGGGAATGAGATTTGCCCTTGGAAGCAGGAGGATTCTGGCCTGGCAGTGCTAGCTTAGGGCTTGATGAGTCCTGCCTTGCTTGCTCCAAGGAGCTGCTCCAAGTCATCCCCATCATTGCTGGGACATGGTGGGATGGGGCTCTGCAGCCCCTCTGCCCTGTTGTGGGGCCTGGTGGTGGTGGCAGCAGCAGGGAGGTGATGGGAAGCAGAGGCAATGCTCAGCGCCCCAGTGGTCACAGGCAGGAGCTGGGCTTGCATTCCCATGGCTGCCAGGGGGTTTCCAGGGGAGGAAGTGAGAGTGAGCCGTGGGGTAAGGGTTTGACCTTAGAGCAGTGGGAATTACCCCTCCTGTGTCTGATGCACTGAGAGGAATTGACTTGGGCAAGGTCCTGCTGCAGCAAGTGGGGCTCAGCTCCGCACCTGGGCTGCTTGAACCCCACTCCCTGGTTCTGTTAAAGGCCAGTGTGCTGCTGCCTGCTCTAAATGCAGAAGTTTTGCCTGCAGGAAACCGGGTGCAGCTGAGCTGTGGGAGCATGAGAGCCGGTGCTGGGCTGGCTGCTGAACCTCATCTCCGTGGCAGTGGGGGAATGGGGGGGGTTCTTCTTTGGTTTGCTTCTTTTGCTGGCCCTTAGATGCACTACGCTTGGGTTCTGGACTCCCTGGTGCCGAGGGCAGACTACAGGGAAAGCAGGTTTGGACAGTCTTGGCTTGCACATGGGAGCATCCCTGTGCCCAGCGGTGACAGCAGCAGCGGGGTCAGCTTATTGTACAGCCACCCTTCTCCTTAAAGGGGTTCTTGTCCTCAGGGACTCCTTTCAGCAGCGGGTCCTCTCCTGCCATGGACTCGATGTACTCCTTGAGCTCTTTGCCAGTCTTGGAGATCTGCCAAGGAAGGAGACATTCCATGGGAGGTATGGGATCAAATCCTCATGGCAGAGCTGCCTGCAGACCCATTTGTATAGCCAGGAGAGGGGAACCGTGGCCATGAGCATCCCACCCAGCGTGGGGTGTCCTTGGGAGCATTGCCACGATGCTGGGGCACCTCTTGGGGTCTAAGGACACAGGGCTAAGACCGATGGGGGGTGCTTGCCTTGAGGGGATGTGTGGGTGCACATGCTGCTGCCTGTTGGAGGTTTAATTGCAGGGGTTGTGGTTCTTTTGCCTTGCAGCACAATCAGGGAACAGCCCCATTGTGTTTTGGTTCAGGACTCACCATCTGCCTCTCGTTCTTCACCTCCTTCTTCAGCTGATCCAGCTCCATCTTCAGCAGCTCCTTCTCTGTCATGTCCTGAGCCATTCTGCCCTGTAAGCACGGGGAAACAGCTCATTAGTGTATAGCTGGGCTTCTCCTAAGGCACATTAGGACCGTTGCTTCAGCCCTACTGGTATTGCAAATGCCTCTGATGCCTCAGCTCCTCCCACGGTGAGAGATGGGCTGATGCTAAAGGAAAACCTTTCTAAGGTTTTAAAGGCAGGAGGCACCTTTGAAAGCCCTTCTTGTATCGTCTGCTGTAACCAGATTGCCATTGCCTTGTTCTCAGCAGGCACAGAGTGACTGATCAGTTTGAGGGCAGCAGAGGAGGACCCAGCCTGGTTTCTAAAGAGCTCTTTGCTACCACAGAGTTTTCCCCAAGCCATGAGGTGATCGCTTGAATGGGGCTGAGCCTGGAAAAATGCTTCTGCCTTTGGGCTGTCAGAGCAGGAGCCTCGTAAGAGAGCCCGGATGCCAGGTTTGCAAACCAGACCAGTGCTTTCCCCCCCAGATAATGCTGACTATGGCCCCTTCCTTGCTCTGAACTTGCCTGCTTACACCCAGAGGCATTGCTGGCTGCTACTGGAAGATTTTGGGGCCATGGGGGTTGGAAAAGCCCATCCAAGGGCTGCATGAGATCCCTGCACAAGCTGCCTTGTCCTGAGATCTGTTCTCATCTTAGAACTGGGCTTTAAACCTGGTGTGTCCCAGGCCCTGTTGGCTTTCTGTGGCTGCTCATGGCCGCTCCTCTCCCCATCCATGCCCCAGGAGGTGCATGTAGCAGAGCATAAGCAAGAGCCATGGCACAGCCGTGGTGCTGACCTAAACCAGGGGGACCCCACAATGTGATGTGTACGTGGAGGGAGCAGAGTCACTCACCTCTGGGGACGAGGGGCTGCCCCTCTCAGCAGTGGAGACGCTCAGAGACCCATCCAAGGGGAGATGCCGTTGGCTGCAGGTCTTCCTCTCCTGCTCCAGGCTTGAGGACTCCTTCAGCTCTGCAGGAGGGTGGTAAGGAACAGATGACTTTGGTCCTTAAGCTGATAATAGACTCAGGAGAATAAGCTGGTCAGGTGTTGGGCATTAGCCTCAAAGCCCAGGGTAATCGGTGGTGGGGCTGTGGGGAGGGTGAGGATGGGGGAGGAAGTGTTTGAACCCCTGCCATGGGTGTCTGTGTCATAGAATCCCATCCCTGGTTTGAGTTGGAAAGGACCTTAAAGCTCCTCCAGCTTCAACCCCTGCCAGGGGCAGGGACACCTTCCACTAGAGCAGGGTGCTCCAAGCCCCTGTGTCCAACCTGGCCTTGAACACTGCCAGGGATGGGGCCTCCTGCCCCGTGTCCTGCCCTGGCTGGAGCAGAGGGAATCAGAACAGCTTTCCCTGAGTTGGGAAGGGGAGGAAGAGGAGAGGAGCCAGGGCCAGGGGACCTCGCTGGGGGCCGGGAGCAGCTCTTGGTCCTCCAGGGTGTGAGGATCTGGAGGAGATTCATCATTTCCCTCATCCCTGTGCTGGTGGGGCCACAGGCTCAGGAAGGGCCAAGCCCTGGCCTGGGTTTTGCTTCTGTCTGGCGGGTGCAGAGGCGCTGGGGCTGAGGACAGCAGGGAGGCCCCAAGGAAGCACCTGCAGGAGGAGAGGGATCTCCAGGCACCGGGGAGTGGGAATTTCCTGCCAGGCCTCACCCGAGGGATGGGAGCTGTGCTCAGCAAAGGATGCGCTGTCCCGGCGAGGGGAGCACGAGCACTTCACTGGGGGCACTTGGCACATCCCTGCGTGCCCGGGGTGGTGCTGAGCGGGGGCTTTGGCTGCATCTCCTGCCTGGCTGGTGGAGGTGAAGGGAAGGGGCATGGCCCTGCCTGGCTGAGCCCCACACCTGCAGCAGCAGCGCATGGACCTGGTGGCAGACGCGGGGGTCGGGGTGGGTTTTGCTCCATGACTCACATCCTTTGCTGCCGCCGCCGCTGCCGTGACCCCCGCACGTCCCTCGTGGGGCTGAGGCTTCTTCCCCAGCTCTCTGCGATGTGATGGGGACCGGGGTGGGCCCCAGGCCCTTGGGGTGCCCCTCGTGGGCTGCGTCAGCGCGGCCTCGAGCTTCAAACCGCGGCGCCGGGGAGGAAGTGGGAGCAGAGCCCGCACCATGGCGGAGCTGGAGCAGCTGCAGCAGCGCATCCCGTCCGGGCGGCAGGTCCTGCGCGAGCACCACTGCAACCTCCAAAGGGTGGCCGAGTACTGCGAGAGCAACTACCTGCAGGTGAGGGGGCCGGGGCCGGCTGGGGTGAGCCCTGGGCTGGCGCTGGGGTGATGCCAGCAGCGCTGGAGGGGTTGGTGGTCTCTGGGCAGTGATGGGAAGGCTCTGCTGTTGCAGATGGGAACCTGAGTGACCCTTACCCTATGCATGGTGCTGCTGCTTGGGGGGGGGTGTGTGTGTTCTCTCGTGCCTCAGTTTCCCCTCTTGCTCCACAGCGGGTTTTGTGCTCAGCTCCCAGTGTGGGTTTGGGATGAAGGGAATCATGCCCCTGTGCCACCAGCCCTGTTGTCCCCAAGGGTCTGGGGGTGCCTCTTGGCAGTGCGGAGGTGAACCGGATGCTTGTGCCCACAGCACGCGTGAAGCGCTGCCACCACCAGCATCCCCCCTCCTTCCTGGCCCCCGCTGAGGGAAGGATGGGGACCTTTGGGATGAAATAGGCTCAAGCCATGTGCCGAGGCTGCTCCTGAGGGGTTGGAGCTACTGCAGTGGAGCTGAAGGGGAAACTGTGATGAGAGCCACAGGAGCTGTGGCTGCCCCATCCCTGGCAGCGTTCAAGGCCAGGTTGGACACAGGGGGCTTGGAGCACCCTGCTCTAGTGGAAGGTGTCCCTGCCCATGGCAGGGGTTGGAGCTGGGGGAGCTTTAAGGTCCCTTCAACCCAACCCGTTCTAGCCTGGGACTCTGAGCCCCATCCCCAGTGGTGCTGGTGGCGCCTGGGGCTGTGCCCAAGGGAGCGGTACCAAAGCAGCAGCATCGCGGGGAGGCATCAGCGGATCCCTGATGCTGGGGGAGCCGAGCGCTGCCCCGGCGCTGGGGGAAGTTTGAGGCATTCGGAAAGCAGAAGGAAGGGACCTTTGTGGCTCCACATGGAGGTCCCGGTGCCCGTCCCACCGCCTGCATCCCCCCCCCGCTGCAGGCGAGCGACCAGCGGCAGGCGCTGGAGGAGACGATGGCGCTGAGCACGCAGTCCCTGGCCAGCGTCACCTACCAAGTGAGCAGCTTGGCCACCGCCTTCCTGCGGCTGCTGGACCTGCGTGCGGCCGAGCTGCGCAAGGTGGAGGCCGACATCAGCTGCGTGGCCCAGGTTGGACCCCTCGGTGCTGGGGTTCGGGCTATGGGGAACAGGGGTTTGGGCAACTCAGAGGGGACAAAGACCCCCCCAGGTGTTCCAGAGCCCTCACGCACCCCCTGCAGCATCACCTGGCAGTGGAAATGCAAGACCACGTCCCTGATGGTCCCCTGATGTGTCAGAGGGGAATGAGTCTGTCTGGGGCGGGGTCATTGGTCTCTGGGGTGTTCTCCTGGTCTGGGCACTCACAAATCCCAGTGGATCCCATGGGAACTGCCTGGGAAACCTCTGAACTGAAGCGATGGGGCTGGAGCCTTGGCCTGGCTCTGCCCTTGCTGGGGGTTGGCTTTGTCCTCCCAGGGCCTGGGAACACCGATGTGGATTCCCGTCATCACCCGCCCTCTTCCTGACACTTGGAAGTTGCCTGGAGCTTTTCCAGGAACGGGAGGGGATGGGACCCCGTCATCACACCGGGAGCAACAGGGAAACAGCTTTGGGTGGCTGAGGCTCACACATCCCCCTGCCCCATCCCTTGCGTTAGGAAGGGCCATATCTGCTGTGCTGGCACCAAGGCCATCACTTATGATAGAGCAGAACAGGATCTGCCCCTGTGGCTGTGGCCGGGCTGTGGAGTTCAGGCTCCATCCCGATCCTTCCCCCGAATCCCTCCCTTACAGAGGGGGCTGGGAAGGGAGGTGGGGAGGACCCGGGATGGGGCAGTGGTGACAGCATCTCCGCAGCGGGTTGAGATGCACAAGGAGAAGGTTTCCCGGCGGGAGATCGGCGCTTTGACCGTCAGCAAAAGGTTCCCGTCCTGCCAGAAGGTCGTGGCCCCCCCCGCCCCCCCCCGCCTGGAGCCCTACTGCAGGAAACCCCTCAACTTCAGCGTCCTGGATGACATCGGCCATGGCATAAAGGTGGGCCCGGGGCTGCGGTGGGGGTTCGGGTGGGCGCTCCCTGAGCCCACTGTTCCCAGCGTTGCACTGATGCGTTCACAGCGGCTCAGTGGGGGGCTCTGCACATTCCGTCCCCCCCCCTTCATCCCACTGGGGCTCGGTGGTCCCAGGCAGGGAGGGGGGCACAGCCCAATGGAGCACAGGGGAAGTGCGGCCCCAGTGCTCAGCAAAGCCGCGCTCTCACCCGCACAGGGCCCTCCCCAGCACCGAAACCACCGGCACAGGAAGGCGCCGGGGCGGGGGGGGGGGTTTGGTCCCCACGGAGCCGCCGTGGGGCCGGGGGGGGGGGGGGGGGGGGGAAGTGTCAGCGCTGGGTCTGCGGTTCCCACGATGCAGGCGCCTCCCTCGGCTCCCATGGGGGACCCAGCGCAGAGCTGCGGGTGCTGCTTCCTGTGCATGGGGGGGGGGCCCGGCCCCGCTGCCGTCACCCCGCGCCTCCCTGTGCCCGCAGGACCACAGCACTCAGCTCTCCCGCACCGGAACCCTGGCTCGCAAGGGGATCAAGTCCTCGGTGCAGGCTGCGGGCACCCTGGGGTGAGCCTCGCGTGGGGATGGGGTTGGGGCTTTGATGTGGGGCACTGGGGATCCGTCCCCGTCCCAGCGCCTGCTCTGCCCGCAGGAGGAGCACCCGCGTCCCTGAGCCCGTCCGGCCGCCCGTGGTTCCCGAGGGCAAGATCTCCGCAGCCACCTCCTCCTCCTCCTCGCTCATCTCCATCAGGTACCGGCGCTGCGGGGAGGCTGAGGGGGCCTGGGGGGGTCAGGAGAACGCAGGGAAGCCACTGCCCATCTGCTGCGGGGGGGGGGGGGGGATGATGACAAACGGGGGTCTGGGGATTCGCTGCTCTGGGCAGGGCTCATCTCCATCCACCTGGGGAGGGTCCCTGATGGGGAGGGTTGGGGCACAGGGAGGGGAAGGGGTTTGCACCCACGTCGGGATCTCCTGCACCACAGGGAGTGACACCCACCCCGGCATGGGCCGAGTGCCTCTGTTCAATGGGTGTCACTTAGGGGGCAGTCTGACACTGCCACTGCTGCCCCCCCCAGCTCCAGCGGGGCCCCCGGGGAAGGCATCATCCCCCCCTCTCCACCACCGCCCCTGCCAGGACCGTGCCCAGCACCCGCTGCTGCCATCCCAGCACCACCACCGCTCCCTGGGGACCCAGAGCTGCTCCCACTGGAGATCCTGCCCCCAGGTGAGGCCGGGGATGCGCGTCCCAGGGGGCTCATGGGGACACGGGGAGCGCGTGTGGCCTCTGTCCCCCATGGAGTCCCTCATCCCCCATTGCTGTTGCAGCCCCCGATGACCTCGAGCTGCCGCCGCCGTCACCTCCGCCTGACTTTGAGGACATGGTCCCACCGCCACCCCCCGCTGCAGAGGAGCCCCCCTGGGCCCCCGAGAGCGATGTGGAGAAAGGTACCACGGATCCCCCATCCCTGATCCCCAGAGTGCTCTTGGCTGAGCCCAAATCACAGCACCGAGGGCTCAGCTCTGCCCTGGGGCTGTAATGAAGAGCAGCGCCATGGTCTGCTCATGTCCCCCCTCTCCTACCTGTCCCTGTGGTGGCTCCATGGCCCTTCTCTCCCTCCTCTCACAGTGGTGGCCCTGTACCCCTACACGAAGCAGAAGGACAATGAGCTCTCCTTCCAGCCCGGCGCCCTCCTCTTCGTCACCCGGCGCTACTCGGATGGCTGGTGCGAGGGTGTCATGGGCGAGGAAGCGGGATTCTTCCCTGGCAATTATGTGGAGCCCTTGTGAGCTCCCTGCGTTCCCACCAGGAATCATCCCCACCTGGATCAGCTCCTGCTCAGCCCCAGCTGCACTTCCCCTTGCAATCTGGCTTTGCTCAGCACCCAGAGCATCCTCTGCGCTTTCTTGGTGTGTTTGATGGCAGCAGCACTGATTGCTGCTGGTACTGGGAAGGTTTAGCACAGGGATGGAAATGTTGGTCCCCGTGGGCTGATCCTGGCGTTGCTCCCAGCCCAGGAACCTGCTGCCCATTCCCCATCAGCTTGAGCCACAGAATTGGTTTGGGTTGGAAGGGACCTTAAAGCTCACCCAGTTCCAACCCCTGCAGGGGCAGGGACCCCTTCCACTGGAACAGGGTGCCTCAAGCCCTGTGTCCAACCTGGCCTTGAGCACTGCCAAGAATGGGGCAGCCACAGCCTCTGTGGGCACCCTGTGCCAGCGCCTGTTGAGATGCTGAAAAGGATGAGCCAGGACCCTATCCCCCACCAAAGGGCTCCCTCCTGCAGAGCATCGCTTGCAGCCTGGCCCCACTCTGCTGCTCCCCCTCCATCACCCCCCTCAGCCCAAGGAAGAGAAACCAACACATCCGGAGCTGTTCCACACCCAGGTTTATGTCCTGGATACAAACACCTCGTGTCTCTGCAATATAGAGCTCTATATCCATATACATAGATATGTGTTTCTTTAATTCCATGGCTTTAAGTTCCACACAGTTGAACAGGGTCCAGAGGAGAGGGGGGGACTGAAGGAAGAGGAACGACTCAGGGCTGCTTTGGTTATCACTGCTCAGGTTTGTGCCGGGGTTCCTATGCTTTGGAGGGGTTTCCGTCCGCCACCCTCAGGGGCCGGTAAGGCTGTGGATAAATCCGGGAGAAGCCAGCACCAGAGAGCAGCAAATACTGAAGGTCCCCTCTGCAGAGTGCAATTGGAAGGGGCAATTAATACTGCAGGGGACAGGGGACCTGATGCCAGGAGAAGTGCTCAGCACCAGACCTCCCGGGGGAGGCTCAGCACCTCTCAACCAGGTCAGGAGGGAAATTCATCCCCAGGGTAAGAGGGGAGTTGATTTGAAGCAGCAGACATGGGGAGGTGACTGGTGATGGCTTGGGATGAGGAGGAATCTGCCCTGGAAGCCGAAGCAGAGGGTGGCAGTGGAAGGCAAGGGCAGGTCCTCCTCTTCGGGCGCAGTTGCAGTGCCCATGCAGTGGGGATGGGCTGGAGGAGGCGTTTTCCATGGTGCCACCTTTCCAAAGGTTTTCTGCTGCTCGTGTCAGGGGGGTTTCAGGGAGTGAAGTCCCAAGGGATGATGACTCCATCGCCAGGCTCGGGAGCAGGGCTGGGATGCAGAGGGGGAGCTCGGGCAGCACAGGTTTCCTGGGGTCCATTTCCAGTGGCCTCATGAAGAGCCCTCGAGCCTCGGGATGAAGGCAGCAGCAGGCAGCTCGTGGCAAGGCCGGGTGGCTGAGGAGGATGAAGGCGGGAGGAAGCATGTGCAGGGCCCAGCCATGGGGGGGACCCAGCCTGGTCCTTTGGGAATTGCTGTTGTGAAGGTAGAAGGGAAAGGGAAGAAAACCAAACCCCCCCCCCCCCAATCACCTTTAGTGTTGGCAAACACCCATGGGCAGGGGTCCGAGTGCATAGAGAAGGCTTCATCTCAATGGGGCAGGGGAGGGGGACCTGGAGAAAGTGCTTTTATCAGCGGGGAGGAAGGAGCTGGAGAGGAAAGGAAAGGAGCCCAGGAGCGGGGGCCAAGCAAGCAGCGCTGATGAGCGGGGGTCCATGGCGTGACCCCCCCCAGGGCCTCTCCTCTCCCATCCTCTCATAGCACTCAGGTCTCTTCTGAGCATCAGCACTTCTTGAGGAGCTCCTGCAGGTAGCGGGCGACCTCCGCAGCTGATTCCCAAGGGACCACAGTGGCCTGGAAGGCTCCAGGCTGCTTCTTCTCCATCTCCTGGGTCATCCGATGCATGGGATAGCCCTTCCGGGGGAAAGCCACGTCAGCGGCAGTCAAAGTGGCGGAAGGGCAGAAGTCGTTGGCACCATCTCCGATGTAGAAAACCCTCTCGAACTCCACCTCCTCCTGGGCTCTCTCTGCCAGGTACTCCGTCAGGATCTTGCGCTTGCACATGTTGGCCGGGCAGTCAAGGCACTTGTGGCTGTGGTAGGGCCCCAGGGTGAGGTACCCCCTCTTGTCGAAGCTGGATGGGTTGCTGAAGATCTTGCGGAAGAGGGAGTAGAACCCGGCTGCCTTCAGGGCGCATTCGATGCCGAACATGTTGGCATCGGAGATGAGGATGATCTCGAAGAGCTCGTGGTGCTTGGAGAGGAACTGGAAGAGGTCCGGCATGCCGGGGGACAGCGGGATGCTCTCGTACACAGTCTTGAAGGCGCCCATCTTGATGCCCTGGTCCCCCATGTAAGCCAGGACCCGCTGCATGTACTCGTTGTAGAAGCCCTCGCGGAAGGTCTGGCGGATGTGCTCCGGGAGTGCCTGCCCCGGCGCCGCGCGCACGATGGATTCATCGCTGTTCTCGTTGATGATGGTCTCGTCGAAATCAAAGACGAGGAGGTACCTGGGGCGCCGGGGACCGGCCATGCCAACACCCTGCGGGTGCGGGATGGCGCCCACTGTGAGCGCAAGGCACTTGGCACAGCCACGGTGGCACCACAGCAGCAGGGTGCTGCCAGCCCTGTGATGCTCCTTGGCCAACTCACCCCCTGCAGCTAATGAGCCCATTGAGGGGGGGCTAATCCCTGCTGGCATCCCACAGCCCCGGCCCTAAGGCCTTTAGCCTGCCTATAAAGAGCTCATTTTGTGGCCGCTAATCCCATTCCTGCAGTCAAGGGGTCATTGGGCCGAGCAAGCGCCGCATCCGTCCTCCCAGGGGACACTTTGGGGGTGGGTTTATCCCCAGCCTGCTCCTGGAAAAGGGGTTTGTGTCCCTGCAGGATGAGTCCGGCTCTTCCCAGCAGGAAAACACTTTGCAAGTTCATTCGTGCTCCATCACCCGGACACATCTCCCCCCGCCCTCCACCCCGGGACAGGCTCTGGAGGCACCACAAAGTCTGTGACAACTCAGAGCTTCCTCCTGCCCTGCTCTGACCCCCAAAGCAGACACAGTGCCTCCCTCAGTTAACGCCACCTGTGGCCCCTTCAGCACTTCCCACTGCTCCCACGATCCCGACCGGAGATCTGCGGGATGGGGACCCAATTCCTGCTCCTGCGAGGGGACGATGCGGGTGCGAATGCACTGACCTTAAACAGGCATGGCAGCCCCACGCCCTCACAGCACCTTCTCATGGTAACACCATCACTCTGCGGGCAGCGTCTAGTTGAAGGCAGCGCTCAGGGCTCTCCTGCCTGCGAAGCACCAAGAGCAGGGGCGCTGTTAATGGATCTGGCACCAGATGGCACAACCGGGTCCTGCAGCCAACTCCCAAACTCGGGACCTTTTGTCCTGGGAATGGAGGAATTAAAGGAGTCTCTGCAGAGCCCCTTTAATGCTTTTGATCCCTCTTAATTCCCCCGAGAGCCCGGGCTTTGCTGCATGGGAGAGCAGGCAGCAGAGCAGCTCAGCCATAAACCCCATCAGCGCGCAGTCTGTTCCAACGGTGCCCTCATCTTTTCCCACTATTATCCCACTTTGGGATGGGGTTTTTAATGGAAGAATACTCCTGGAATGAAGCCGGCAGAGCAATAACCCACTGGGACAGGGCCGATTTTAACTGGGCGCCAGCAGCGCGGCTTAGCTGGGGTGGGAGGATTGCAGTGATTTGGTTGTCATCGCACGACAGCAGGAAGGGTTTCTCAGCCGAAGGTGATCTGTGGGGGATTGGGCTGGAAGGGAGCCCAGCACCAACCTATTTTGGGCAGCAGCACGATCCAGGACTGTGCTGAAAGAACAAACCACCACTGGCACCCACAATGAGAGCCCAGCTCGAAACCTTGGTCCTGGGGAGCCTCCCAAGCGAAGCACCAGGCGTTTCCTTGTAGAAACACCCACCAGAAGCCAAGGGGTGTTAACAGCCATCAGCTGAAGCCAAGGAATGCTCCATTGAGCCTGGGCATGGGATCAGCCACCACAAATTGCAGGTCCGAAGCACGAGAAACAGAAAAAGACCAAACATGAAAGAGGGATTTTGTCCTTTTGGGCTCTTTTTATGGCCTAAAGAGCTGCCAGCACTGAGAAAAGAACTTGGGTTGAAGCCTTAAGGAGGAGACTGCGTGGTACAGGGAAAGGGCCCTGGAATGGCCACTTGACCCTGTGGACACCATTCTGGGCACAGGAAGGGACAATGGGGACACGGAGCTCACCCATGGCTCTTCTGGGCCCAAGGTCCTTGCATTTTGCTCCAGTGGAAGCTGCCCCTGCCGGTGTAGGGCTTGGGGCTGGATGAGCTCCAAGGTCCCTTCCACCCAAACCAGGCTGCGGTTCCATGGTTCTACAGCAAAAGCTGGGGCACAACCAGTTTGGTCTCTCCTGGCTTCCTCCTTGGTGAGCCCATCGCTCACCTCGCCCTCAGGTTGCCTTGTCCTCAGCAAAGGTCCCTGCAGCTCTCCAGAGCTCCTTTGCTCTTCCTAAAGCATTGGGAGCCCCAGCAGGGATAAATCCAACTGCTCCCGGTTGCTGCACTGGGCTCCTTGCCCCAGTGTCCCAGTGCAGCTGCATGGAGCCTGCTGGATTCAGCTTCCCTTCAGGAGTTGGTGGGAGGGAAGAGGCCCCTGGGCCGTTTTCTATGGGATTTCTAAGGAAAATGATAATCCATGAAGTCAGCTTGGACAATGCTGCTCCCATGCACCAGCGGGAGATCAGAGCATCGCACCTGCAAGAGCTGCCTTCTGCTCTCAGCCCCTCTATTCACTGCATCCAAATGGGCATTGCTTTTATGCAAAGGAGACGCTAAAACCTAAGCCAGAGTTATTTAGGGAATAAAGACCCAGGATGGGATTTACCACCAGCCTCTGGGGGCTGCTGGGCAGATGATGCCTTTTCCATATGTGCTGTTTTCCCCTTAGGATACAGAAAAGGGAGATCCCAGCATTGGAGTGACAATAACCCAGTGCTCACTAAGGACAAGCACAGCTTTGGGACTCAGCCCCTGGCTCTGCCCCATGCAGGAGAGGGAGGCTCCCAGCCCTCCGTGACTTCAATCCCGGCAACGGGGCACACCGGTAGCGTCGTGGGATGGCTCCCTCCGGAGAAGGGAGAAGCGAATCCCATCGGGATCGCGTCCCTGCTCCCAGCAGAGCTATTTCTGCACGGAGATGACTCACCCGGCGGCTGATTCCCGGGAACGCGTCCGTCCAGCGTCCACAGAACAGGGACTCCCTCCGAGCTAAGGGAAAAGCGGCCGCGCTTCCGACCATTATGCAAAGCCTGAATGTTGGAACAGAAGAGAAGAGAGGGATTTGCTCATTAACACCATCAAACAGAAAAGAACCCAACCGAAGTCAGGGTGAGGAGCAAACCCCGCTGGATAACAGCAATGAGTCCCACAGCCACCTCCCAGCGTGGTTTATTCCTACCCCCCGAGCTTCCCCCCCCCCCCTTGGCAACCCCCTTCCAGCCTTCCCCGGATCCTTCTGTCCCCAGCAGGCCCCGCAGCGTTCTCCACCCCTGTTATCTCTGCAGACTTCAGCCTTAATCCTGCGGAGGGGTCAGGGCAGGACAAACCGCACGCAGAGGAGCGGCGCGGAGCTGCACCCCCGCCCTCCACCATGCGGATGAGGATCAGCTCCCGATTCTGGAGCCGGGAATTGCAGAGGGGGCACGGGGGCATTTCCCAGCCGCGGGCAAAGCTCCGGGGCTGGATTTACCCTCCCGCCATACTCAGCTTTTGCCTGGTTTTAGCTTTTTTCACCTTAATTTCGCCACTGACCTTTGGCAAACTCATGTCCACCTCCCAGACCCGGTACTAAGGGCAAACCAAGAGGATGAGGTCCTCCCGCTCGGATGCTCTCAGCCATCCCTGCTCGGTGCCACCTCACCCCTTCCCCTGCTCCACGGCTCCCGCTTCACCCCAACCCCCCGGGAACGGGGACTCGGTCCCGGGCACCCCGGGGATGTTCCATGGGTTTATGGTGCCTGTTCCCCGACCCGCAGCGTCACCGCAGCCACCGGCGCCCTCTGCGCTGCCCCCACCAACCCCGAAACAGGCGGTTTTCACCCCAAAACCGCTGCGGGCGGCGGGCGCCGGGTTGGGGGAGTGCAAAACCGCATTCCCCATTGCGGTGCCGGAGACGCCGCCGGGGACGCGCATACCGCGGCCTCGCACCCTCCAAGGCACCGGCGCCGGTGTCAGCCCGCGAGTGACAGCGGCGGCTGCTCCGGTGCAGGCACCGGCGCGCCCCGGCCCCACTCACGCTCCGCCGCTCCTCGGGCTCTCTCCGTACCGGTGACAGCCGCAACGGGGCAGACTCATGGCACGATCGGTGCCGGGAGGCAGCTCCCGGTACCGGCTGTGCAGACCCGCGCAGGGACCCTCCGGTACCGGCACCGGCCGCCCGCTCCCCGCCGGGTGCTGCAGGATCGGCACCTCCCGGTACCGGCACCGGCGCAGCGGATCCCGGAGCCGACACCCGCGGCACCGCTCCTCGGAGCCTCCCTCCAGGTCGACGCCTCCCGGTACCGGCAGCGGCCGCCCCGGTGCCGACTCGCACCGATGAACCCCTGGAGCCTCCTTACCGGGTCGGAACCTGCCGGGAGCGCCCGGCTCGCCCCGGTGCCGGCGGGTGCGGAGGCAGCCGCAGCCCCTCGGCCGTTGTTCGGGGCCGGGCACCGGCGGGTGCTCGGTGCGGTGCGGCGGGGCCGGCGCCGCTGCCGGGGCTGCAGCGAGCGCGGCCCCTTTAAGGCGACGCAAACGGAGCCCCGCGGAACAACCGCAGTCAGCAGACGTCACAGACCGCTCAGCCAATGGCAGCCGCTTCGGCGCTCACACAGGAGGCGTGTCCTGGCAGGGACACGCCCCTTTCCCCGCGGGGGGGGGCGCCTCTCACTCCTCTGCCCCCCCCCCCCCCCCGAGCATCACCAAAAGCATCATTAAGACACAATTTAACCGTTTTGGGCGGATTTTGCCCCAAAACAAGGGGGGAGCAGCCCCCAGGCAGTGCCCAAGAGCAGCGTTCCCCAAAGCGGGCGGGGGGGGGGGGGGCAGCGGCGCTGTTGCGGCGGCACAGGCGCGCCCGCAGCCCGAAGTCCTCCCCTCGGCTGCAGGGCGGCGGAGCCGCGGTATCGGTGGCTTCGCAGGACCTCTCGTTTGTGCCGATAACCGCATAAAGCCGCGCTGGTTCGGGGGCCGGAGGCAGGGAGGGGACGCGGCCGCCCGGCCCTAAGAACACGTCGTTAAGAGCCCGCCAGCGGCTGGGGTTTTGTCTTGCTTTTAATTAAGGATGTTCGAGAATAGAAGGACGCAAATAAAAGGGCAAAGGTCCGCAAAAAGGCCGTGGTTTTGTGCCCGGCGCTGCTCCAGGGACTGCCACGTTGTGCTCAAGCTGTAACCCCCAAAGCTCTCCGCTCCCCCAGGCTGGCACCAGGCAGAGCTCCGAGTGCTGCTGCAGCCAAACCGCTGCTATTCTGAGACCTTCAGCCTCGCCCTGCTGCTAAAGGACACCCACCTCCGTTTACCAACAGCTCAGCCATCAAGGAAGTGTTTTATCCTTTATTTAGTCGCAGGCATCCAGGGGCACCCCGCTTCCCCTGCACAGCGTGGGCGATGGATAACTCTCCTTATGTATTCCCCACCTTCGGAGCTAGACCAGCTCCTGTTAACCCTTGTGTTCAAACCGCAGCAGTGGGTACACGACCCCCAAAAGGGCAAATTCTCTGCTGCCTCCCATCTCCTTCCCACTGACAGGCAGTGGGGGCAAAGATCATTTCAGAGCCATGGTAGACGCAGAAGCTTGGCAGGGAGCGATCCTTGTATCCCAGTGATTTTCCACTGCTAAGAACCCTGGAGAGCAAGTGAGGACAGCGCCCGCTGCACTGGGCTGGCCCGAATCCTGGCAGCCCGGGAGAGGCAGGCGGCCCTCGCCCCAACACGCGAGTCCCCACAACCACAGCCCCCGGTGCACGTTCCTCTTGGAGCGTGTCCTGTTTTCCCAGCCCCGAGCAGATTGCATCAGCACACAACCACCAGCGCTAAAGCCCGCAGCATCAACATCCTGCTGCCCATCCCTCCCTTGCTTCACCTCCATCCTGCAGCACAGAGAGCAAGCTGGGCTATGACTTAGTCAGTAGCACCCATGGAATCTGTGTCAGACCCCCTTGTGCCCATGGGCTCTGTGTAAAACTAAAGCTTTCCTTTACTATCCCTATGGCTCAGTGTCCAAGGCACATGGATAAAGGAACCTTCAATTGCAGCCAGTCACTCCCTGCTGTCTCAACACAGTGCTCTCTAACAAAGCGTCTTTTACAGCAAAAGAGTTTTGGTGGTTGAATAATATTTATATGGTCAATATCAGGAAAACCCTCAAGAACTAACAAGCAAGACAACAGCGAGCTCCATTCATTTCATGGAGCCTCCCTACATTTCTCCTGTTGACATGGGCTTTGGTTCTGTAGGTAGCATAGAAAGTCACCAAGAAAGAAATAAGGGCTCACCAGAGCAGTGGATAGGTCACTGCCCATCAGCAGTCAACATATTTTGTATGTTCAGTTCTATGTAACATGGAGAAAACAGGAAACGTAGGCAGCAAGACCGGGCTCTTCATCAGATGGGACGAGCTTCTGCTGAGGTGGCACAGGAGATGCCCAGGTAACACCGATCGTCTCCACACAGGACATGTTGGCCATGCTCACCCCACCGTGCTGGTGAGCAGAGCAAGGTGCTGCCCTCAGTAACTGCAGCCCTCCTAGAGCACGCTGCCCTCATTCTGCTGGAAATCCTATTCTTACCCATGGAAGCAAGTTCAATCTCAGCCTGCTTTGCCATAAACCAAGCCTAAAAAGCCTCCTACTCCCTGCCAGTCACCCAACATAACTGACACTGATCACCACAGTGGTTTCTGAAGAGACTGACAGGGGTGACAAATGTCTCATCGCAGCCTCCAGTTGCTGAGTGTGTTTAGAAAACACTTGAGAACAAAACTGTGGTCTCTGAACCAGTGCAATTCCTAAAGGAGCTCAGACAACTGTGCTGACAAGAGCTGTGAAGAGTCACTGCAACATGGACATAAGTGCTCAGTGGCTCTAATTAGGGAAGCACTTCAGCAACGTGACAGCCTGAGGGATCAGGGCATTAGCAATCAGCTAGGAACAAGCTGCACGTTGGAGATGGTTCCTAATTCAGTAAGTTACTTTGGATTCCAACCTGGATACTGGCAGAGCAGAAGCTGCCTTCCTTCATCCGCTTCATCGCTGCCTGGAGAAGCAGGCAGTCATCAGCTCCACTGCCATCTCCTGGCTCATCCTCCTCCAGCGGGTCCTCTGCAGGGCTCTCCTCAACAGAAAGGACTTAGATTAAATTGCAGCTGCCTGGGGACCGATTTCTCTGTGGGATGGGAAGAGCCGAGAGCTCCAACAGCACCATAATGTACCACCAGTGACATTCGTTTAAACTGAACTGAATTTCTCCTCTGTGTCAATCTACCCTCGGTTTCGTACAGAGCAGGCAGAGTGTCTGGATTACTGTCATCAGCGAAAATACGCATCTAAAACAAGTTAATTATAATCCCATGAGTCACTGCATAGTAAACCCCAGTTGTTTTCTGGTAGTAGCTTCAATATGCACAGAACGCCAGCCAACACTTCAGGCCAGGAAGGAATTTTCCTATGAATTAACTAAAGACAAGGTTTCTATAAGAACCCAAACCCTGAGTCCAGGTAAACCAGCATATTCTGACCTGCTCCGTTTCCTTGGTGATGGCGGATGAATCATTTTCCATTACAACATGGAATGGGCACTTAGATAATGTGCCTCCTCGGTGCTCTCCTTCTGCCCTGGGATCTGGGCCAGTGGGCAGCTAAAGGCAAATCCAACCTTGCTGTCCACGCAGAATGCATTTCCTTGCAGCACCCGGCAGGAGCTGTGCTGTGGAAGGGAGGTGCAGGGATCCTGCTGGGATCACAGGGGCTCCCTAAGAATCAGAGCACAGCTACTAAACCAGCTTTAAAAAGAAAGCCTATGTCCTGTCCAAGACCTTTGGACTGAGACCTAAGGCTTAATAGAAAGCGGATACCTTCATGCTTGGGCTGCCTTGGAAGGAATCATTTTTCACTCTGAACTAATTTTATGGATCATTATCCGAGACCTCTGCAGCTGAAACCCTGTCCATGGCCTGCTCCCTGCTTTGCTGAAGCGATCACAAACACACTGTGAGATGAGCAAGATTTCCCGGTTGTTATTTTATAGAATCATAGAATAATCAGGGCTGGAAAGGACCTTAAGATCATCCAGTTCCAACCCCCTGCCATGGGCAGGGACACCTCACACCAAACCATGGCACCCAAGGCTCTGTCCAGCCTGGCCTTGAACACTGCCAGGGATGGAGCATTCACAGCTTCCCTGGGCAGCCCATTCCAGTGCCTCACCACCCTCACAGTAAAGAATTTCTTCCTCAAATCCAATCTAAACTTCCCCTGTTTAAGTTTGAACCCTGTTACCCCTTGTCCTATCACTGCAGTCCCTCATGAAGAGTCCCTTCCCCAGCATCCCTACAGCCCCCTTCAGATACTGGAAGGCTGCTATGAGGTCTCCATGCAGCCTTCTCCAGGCTGAACAGCCCCAACTTTCTCATCCTATCTTCATATGGGAGGTGCTCCAGTCCCCTGATCACCCTCGTGGCCTCCTCTGGACTTGTTCCAACAGTTCCATGTCCTTTTTACTGTTGAGGACACCAGAACTGCACACAATACTCCAAGTGAGGTCTCACAAGAGCAGAGTAGAGGGGCAGGATCATCTCCCTCGACCTGCTTTTTGCCCGTATGTAGGCTAAATACATCCACAAAGAGGGAACCGACTGTGGTCTCCTTTATGATTACAGACACTATCTATGGCTGAAAAACCTTAGAGGGGAAATGATGCCGAAAAGCTAAGAACCGAAAAGGGAAGTGGTGACCCTGGGCTGGGGGCAGTTGTCTGGATCAGAAATAGCAGAGCTGGCGCCCGCTGTCACTCACTCACATGTCAGGCAGGTCCCCCAGCTCCACATCTGCGCAGCAGGGTTGTTACCGGTCTGACTGCCACACACTGAACTTACTCACCCTGGCTGCTCAAGTGAGCACCGCAACCCCTCCGACAGCCAAGGTCTCTTTGCAACGCTCTTCCTAGTTTGAATCAAAGCTGATTGAACAAGTTGGCTTCCTGCTAAAGGTGTGAAGTAATTCTGAGAGGCTGCAGGAGGCAGGCTGAGAGCTCTGGATGAAAGCATACCACTATTTTATAGGGAAAGGACACAAACAACAGTTCAGTGCCTGCACTGAGTTACTGGGGAAGAAATAACTCGAACAGGCAGGAGTCCTGTTGGAAAAGCAAAACTGGAAGCGATTTTGTAATGTGCTCTCTCAGTTTCGTTTTGCAAGCTCTCAGCCCAGCGCATGGCTGCAGGGGTGCTTTGCAGCTGCAAATACACCAGCAATCTGAATGAATACAACACCACATGGTCTTTAACTCCCATACGTGCATTGCATGGCAGTGACACAGCAGTGGCTGAGGACAAAGTTGTGTTCCACTATCAGCTGCCCCTTGGTTATTATTCGCAGACTACAGGCAAAGCTGAAGGTGAAACTGCAAACCTGAGCTTGTAAAGAGGAAGAGCACTTTGCCACAACACACTCACCTTTGTGCAAGTCGAATAAGCAACCAGGACCGATCCTCACTGGCTTTTCAGGTCAGGGTTACTGGTGGCAGGGGCTCGCAGCAGTCTGGCTACTGCAGGTCTAGTGCTGCAGCTTCCTCCTGACTTCACTTTCATTCCCTTCACTTCTTGCTACTATCAGCCCTCATTAGAAATCGAAAGGCATTAACTCTAAGAGGGGTTCAGAAAGACAACTTTAGCTCCCTATGTGCCCATTATTCCCCCTTCTTTCCATGTGTTACACAACTTCTCATGTAGGGAAAAATCCTTGCTATGCAGTTCTGAGAAACATGCCATGTTATGACTTTCATATGGAGCAACCACTCATTTCACAACCTTCCCATGGCACTCAAGAAGCTTCACTAATGAGTTATTGCTGCATTAAAAAGGACCAAACCCAACTGAACCAAGCAACCTACCAAAATATCCCCAAACAAACACAGCCCCCAAACCGCCGGAAGCTTTCCACAACTGATTGGTTCAGTGCTGTACCAGGAAAATCAATCCCACTTCCCTAAAAGGGATGGGGCACTTCCCCACCAGCTGTCAAGGCAAGACTCTAAGTGGTCAATGTATAGAACTCCAGACTAGTTTGGATTGAAGGGACCTTAAAACTCCTCCAGCTCCAACCCCTGCCAGGGTCAGGGACACCTTCCACTAGAGCAGGGTGCTCCAAGCCCCTGTGTCCAACCTGGCCTTGAGCACTGCCAGGGATGGGGCAGCCACAGCTTCTCTGGGCACCCTGTGCCAGCGCCTCAGCACCCTCACAGGGAACAGCTTCTGCCCAAGAGCTCATCTCAGTCTCCCCTCTGGCAGTTAAAGCCACTGCCCTTGGCCTGGCCCTACATACCCTTGTCCAAAGCCCCCCCTCCAGGTTCCCTGCAGCCCCTTTAGGCACTGGAGCTGCTCTCAGGTCTCCCCTTCAGGAGCCTTCTCTTCTCCAGGCTGCCCCAGCCCAGCTCTCTCAGCCTGGCTCCAAGGAAGTTAAACAGCTTCAGTGACCCTTTGGGACACCAGACACCTCATTCAGGAATGTGCATTTCCATGGAAAGCCATCCTCAACTCTTCAAGGCTATTACAGATTTCTCCTCCATGCAGAAACAAGATTCCAAACAACTGAGGGAACTCCACTCCTGCTGTGTAGGCCCATTAAAACAAACAGGAATGACCCTGGTCAGAGCTCTCCAAGGGGAAGATAATAATTAATAGAGCCCTTCAACAGCGGACTTCTGGTCTGGTTCCGCACTGTGCCCAGGGGCTGGGCAGGTTCTTCAGGAGAGGGAATCCCACCCAGAGCTGCACTTCCTTTTGGGTGGAAAATTTCACATCAGTTCTCATTGTCAAACTGTGAGTTATAAAGTTCTGATACACAGGAAAGAGCCTCGGAGCATGGAGAATGAAGATTATCAATGCACGCACATATCACACACCCCCATCGCACGATAAATCACAGGGATCAGGAAGACAAGGGTGGAAGAAGTATTTAGCAAACATCCAGAGCAACTCCTGTTCTTGGGGAGCCTCCTTTGGCTAAATGCGTGTGTACCCAAGTTCTCAGTACACAGAGATGCCCTACGTTGCAAAATACATCCACTCTGCACATACATGCAGGCTATGACTCAGGACAAAGGCAGCCACTCTCAATATTCCAAGACATTACATCAGAAGGTATTTGCCAATTCCAATCTGTAAGGCAGGAATAGAGCAAGAAAGGAATAAATAAAGTCACTAAAATGCAGGGACCATACAGGCCAATTTAAAAGCAATCCAAACCTCCACTCCAAACCACTACATCCCAGCCCAGTCTTTACCCCACAGCTCATGTGACAGAGAACGTGGGCTTGGCCACAAAACACACTGGTTATTGCTGAGATCAGAGGGAGCCCCTGTGATCCACAACCAACGCTCAGGCATTAAAATAAACTGGAACAGGTTAAGTCAGGCAGAAATAGTCTCACTGGGTCAGAGAGCAGCCATGAAGTTCATGCAATTCTCATTTCTTAGTCAGAATTGGACCAGAAGCTGAAAACCTGCAAATTTCCTTGTTGCCTGCCAGGATAAAATTCTTACTGAGGACACGTGTGGATCCAAAGGTGGCCTTTTTTTCCCTAGAATCCATAGGAGATACAAATGCTCGCCTTTATTTAAGGATGGTTTTAAATCTTTTGCCATGTCTCCAAGTCTTGGAAGTGTTCAAGGCCAGGTTAGGGCTTGGAGCAACTTCTGCTTAGACCTAACCTGAACTTCCCGGGTTGGGGTTTGAACCCATCACCCCCTGTCCTATCGCTATGGTCCCTGCTGAAGAGGTACAGTTGGCATAGTTTGTCTTTGCTCTTCTTGAAGGAAGTATTTTAACACCACAAAGCAACCCCATTAATAACTCAATACAGACAAGCTGATACAAACCATCACGCTTGGTTTGTCAGCATGAGCAGAAAGCCATGAACACACGGGAACAGGTTCCATAGCGTTGCACAAACTCTGCAGGAGCTGTGCAGAGCAATGCACATTAAAGCAGAAGCCACAGCAAATCTCATCCTTGAACTTCCTCTGCCTTTTGGAACGCCCGTTTTCCTTTTCCTGCTGGAATATGGACTTTCTCAGCTATCACACTGCAATGCTTTTACCCCAGTATTGTCAGCTCTTGGTATGTTTGTCCCACATACTGAGGAGAATCTGTTGACATGTCACATCCTGACAGACTATTAAATGGGCTCAATAGTTTAATCTTCTTCCACAGAAAGGAAGTTGGGAAGTCTCAGAAGGAAAAAGAAATACAAAGTGCATCATTGCTGTGAACTAAATAATAGAACAAAACTGTCCCAGATTTTGGAATTCTGAATAGCAGCCTAATACTGGAAATTTATTGAGAAGAAAAATCATTTTGCAGAACTGGAATACAATCCATTTACCAAGGTTATTATTATTCTTATTATTTCCTTTTTTAGCATTTAAAAATCAGTTCAGTAACAGGCCTGACCAGAAAATAGTGGCACAACAGAAACGCAGGTTGCAAAGGTGACGTGGAATGCATAGAACCTCTGGGGCGGACCAGCCACAGTAAATACAACAGTAATCATCATCATGAGTGGGAATTCAGTTCCATAACTGGCTTTTGCTTTTAGAAGGTAGAGGGTGCATATAAATATGATAGAGAAAACACGTAAAAAACCATTGCTTTATTATTCAAGGGTTTCAGCTCAGTCAAAACTGAGGAGGTTTCTTGGGCACAAATTGCCCTTTCTAGGTCCTAAAGTTTCCTATGCTTGTGATGAAAAAACCCAACATGAATGGTACGGTGGTAGAAAACAGTGAAGACCAGAACATCACCCAGGAGCTAATTCTAAACAGAGGACCTGGTGTTTCAAAACACTTCAAAGCATTAACCGTGAGGAAGTAACACTGGGAAGACTCCCATCAGCCACAAACCCCCGCTTCATCACCAAGCAGACATCTGGCCTATGAGGATCTCTGGATGTAGTTTGGTGGGATTTCATTCAAAAAGCAGCACAGAAAAGTAGGAATTTTAAGGAAAACAGGACTTACAGTACATTGCCTTGGGCCTCTGTCTTCAGTGATGGTGGCAACAAGTTCCTAGATTGCATAATGCTGCTATATTTAGTCTGAGTTGAAGGGAAATACAAACCTGAAAAAATAACAGCTACTCACTGGTTAAAACAGATACATGTGGCATTCCAGCCCACCAGCCCTGCACCAAACCTGTCATTTGCCCCTCACTGCCTCCCGGGATTATGGAACAGTGACATGTCTACAATTCAAAGTTTCCTATCCTACAACTGGAAAACTTAGCTTTGCCATAAGTATGACTACGACCCCTAGAAATCATCCCATCATTTTACGCACATTACATTTACGGGATAGAGCTTCACATGGTACATACAGTGCTACCAGCACTTCCTCAACAATGCAACTGAAACACCATCGTCTCATTCAAACTTCTCATTCTTACAATCAAGCAGTCGGAAACACCCCATTATATGATCTCCCTTTATTCCCCTCTCCTAACAACTCCAGGAATTCCAAAAAGCAATCTGAAGAGCAGCATCGGATGTGATCCCCGACTTCAAATCATACCATGAAAAGCCACTAAACGTGGCTCTCCTCGAGAGAAAAGATGCTTGGCTGACTTGAGGTACTCGATGTCCTCTCTGCTGTCACATCTCCCATTCTCCTACGACTCTCTATTCCTAAAGCAGCGGGTCCCTACGTGTAAGGGGCTCCTTTTCTAACCCATCCACACCTCCCAAGAAAACCTGTGCGGTGGGAATATGGTATACCAATGTCCTTGTCCAAAACTGTGAAAAGGGAAACATAAGGTTTTTAAAAAGGGATAAAACAAGCCCTACTAAAATAAATTAAAGTCCTTAAATCACCATCACTTCGGAGGCAACCTTTCCAGAGACCTCTTGGGTTCCTTTCTTCTCTGCAGCACCTTTTAAGTTGTACGGTTGTAAGAATAACTTTAACTCTAGAAGCTTTATGCATCTTTTTAAGAATCACATTTTGATGATTATAAAAATTTATCTATTATACAACATAGGTCCAGCTACACTGAAAAAATTACACCGCTTATTGAAATACATTTCATTTTAGAAACAGACTACTAAATAGGTCTATACAAAAACCTCTAAAATAATTTCTGTAGTAAAATAAAGAGTGTGTTAGGAGAGCTACACAAACAAGACATTTCTGTGTCTTTCTTTATAATGCTCAAATATACTGTGATACGTGGCTGGCTCACTCCACAGCCGGCCCCAAAAGCTGAAAAGAATCCATTACGATACACAGTGATACAATTAATGCTCTGTATTAATCTCACAGCCTTCCCGATTAGTACAAAGGAAAACCAGGCCTGTCTCCTCTTTGAGGAGAAGGCCAGGCTATAAAAGCAAGCATACCTCATCAGCTGATATGAAATTAGAAAATCCCACAAGTCTCAGTATCTGAAATGTAGAAAAGTCACCAGCATAACGCAAGCAAATGGGGCTGAAGTCCTGTTGGGTCCCAGGTTCAAAGGAGCACTGCTGATCCGAAACAGGATTTCCTTGGCTGGTACCTGATTCAACGGATAAAACTGGGACCATGTGCTGGGGCTAAGAGAAAGACAAGGATCCTCCCCAACCAACCCTCCCGGACTGCCAGGAGGGCAGGTTTCCATGTGCATAAATGGGGCAACATCTGGCAGGGAGCAGAGACGTTAGTGGTGCTGTGCTGAACTGTTCTTTTCTGCCAGGTGTCGCAGAAAGCTGTCCTCACTCTGGCCTCTGTGGTTTAAAGGCTCACTCTTAAAAAGAGCTGGAGGAGGGGGTAAATGAGGGACTGGGGGCACCGGGAGGTGATGCGGATGGTGAGGATGAGGATGTAGGTGAAGGTGTGAATACGGGTGGGGAATGGGGCGCGGAGGAATCGTGCTGACTGGGTTCAGGTTGATGGGTGGCGCTGGGCCGGTGGGTGTGTTCACTACAGCAGGGACTGTGGTGGCAGGAGAAGTGGTGGACAGTGAGATCTGGACAGCAGCTGACACGCTGACGGGGCTGGTGACACGGAAGCACTTCTCCTTGTGTGCCTTGAGCATGTTGGAGAAGCGAAACCGCTGGCCGCACACGTCACACGGGTAGGGCTTCTCCCCCGTGTGAGTTCTGCGGTGCCTCTTCATGTTGGGGCGGCTGGTGAAGCTCTTGCCACAGATTTCACAGATAAAGGGCTTCTCTCCTGCAAGCAGAGCCAGCGATCAGTCAGGCACAGAGCATCTGCTAATCCTTACACTTCAGCACATCTACGCAAACAAACTGCAGCCCCCAAAGGCTCCTGCGACTGCTGCCTTCAGCAAACTGACACAGCTGCTCCACAGCAGCCTTTGCTCTTTAGGAAATCCTCTCTCACCTTCGGATTTTGATGCATGAGAATCTTTTACAAGGCTTTGGCAAGAGGTTCCTTCAGACTGCAGTGAGAAGGAAGGAAGCCTAAGCTCTCATTTTCCCCCACACTGAATCACAGGACTACAGATCTAACAGTGAGATAATGTATGAACCTAACCCTAACCCTCTCTGATTTTCTAGGTTGGAGAGCAGTTTTGATCCCAAATTCCAAGCAAGGGAATACAACTGGAAGTACAGGCAAGTTTCTGTCCTGGAGGTACTCGTGCTTTTCCTTGATTAGTTCTTACCAGTGTGTGTTTTCATGTGCTCATCAAAGTACTGTTTCATGTTGAAGTCTTTGCCACACCACTGGCACATGAACTGTTTGTGCCCAATGTGGATGCTCATGTGAGAGCGCAGCTGGTACTTGTACTGAAACCTCTCATCACAGTTCTGCAACAGAAAAACAGCAACCCATGATGCTCAGGCATCACATAGCAGGAAGCAAGGCAGTCAGGGGCCAGCACTTTGAACTGACTATGGTGAGCAGTTAAGAATACCTGAATCAGTACGCAGAGACCCTGGGTTTAAATGACGCAGCCAGTAGAATTTGGTTGGTGCTAAGAGCTCTGCTGGCACAGGAGCCTTGGCAAGGAGCATGGAACAGTCACAACCTTTAGCTGACACAGCTGCTGGCAGCAGAGACAGGGTTATACCAACAGCAAAGTGCTTCTGCAGGCTTAAGATGTCATTTGGAGGTTTGGCTGGACTACAGCAAGCCTCCACTAGAGGACACTGCTCTACCCAGCAAAGCCAACAGCAGCCTTATGGGTCTGGCTTTACAGCCATTATTTATTGCTATGAGGGAAGTCCATTCCCAAGGAAGCCTTATTCCCAGGACTACGGTGGCTGCACAACCACCACTACTCCTCGGTGTCCGGCTGGAGATGTGCCTCATTCGATGGGCAGAGTGAGCCACCAGACCTGCTCTGGAAAGAGGAAGGGCTCTGTACCCCCTGCCTCCATCATGTGACACCCACAAGCATCCCCATCAGATGACTGAGACATTATCTGCCCCAGACACATGACTGGGTTAGTCTGCCCCATTGTGTTTCCTTCCCCAGGGCAGGCATAAAATGACAATGGCAAAAGTCTGTGAGTGCAGCAGGGAGAGACTTTCCCTCATCCCAGCACACACCTGGTGTAAGAGATGCAAATTCAGAGTCTCAGATCTCGAGGAGGTCGCCCTTTGCAGCGTTTCCCACAGGTGAAAATCCAGCAGTGATTTGTTTTTTCACTGCCATCTGCTTCAAGTAACTGGGCAGGACAGGGAGGATTAATGGTATGTGCATTACGCTTTGCTATGAACACTGAGGGAACAGTGGGATTCAAATGCTGCTGTAGTGGGTACTCAATTGAGTTAAAACATGAGAGCCAGCAGCTAGAGCAAACCACAGGCATCCCAGGTGGAAGGGCTGCATTTCTGTTGTGCTCTCCACAGAGTTTGCCCAGATTTCAATGGAACTACACCTCAGTTACAAGTCAAGGCAATTCAGTTTCCACCTACATTCCCCACTGACAGGGTTACTAAGTTTATACCTTCCTGCTACCGTATCTACATGTATTACTGTATTACCAGTTGCTGCCTCACCTCACATCTGAAAGGTTTCTCTCCAGAATGCTGTAGGGAATGTACTTTGAGAGACATACTGCGTTTGAATGATTTCCCACAGGTTTCACATGTAAATGGCATATCCTTTGTGTGTGCTGCAACACAACAGTACATTAGACAGGGTCATTCCAATGCAATCTTTTCTTGAACCGTTTGTTCTCCTCCAACTACTGAACAGCTTAGAGCTACATACACATAGACACACGCAGATTTTGCTTGCTGCCCAGAACTACAGACTTGAACTTGCTAAGGATAAAGCTCAAACAACTGAAGTTGCTATATTTCTCCATAAAACAGCAATTAGGAGTTAAGAACCACAAGGGTGATGGGTTTAAACTGAAACAGGGGAAGTTCAAGGTTGGAGGTAAGGCAGAAGCTCTTCCCTGTGAGGGTGCTGAGGCGCTGGCACAGGGCGCCCAGAGGAGCTGTGGCTGCCCCATCCCTGGCAGTGTTCAAGGCCAGGTTGGACACAGGGGCTTGGAGCAAGCTGCTCCAGTGGAAGGTGTCCCTGCCCATTGCAAGGGATTGGAACTGGATGATCTTAAGGTCTTTTCCAACCCAAACCATTCTATGCTTATGAGGCAGAAAGAGCAGAAGCCCTGATCAATAACTCACCAACCATATGTTTCCGCACGTGGGCCATGGTGTAGAACTTCTTTTCACAGATCTCACAAGAGAATTTCTTTTCTGCATATCCATGGACAATCTTGATGTGTTCATGGAGGGACCAGAGCTTCTTGAATGATTTATTACAGGAAACGCACTGAATGAATGGGATAAATAGAAGGAATTTTCAATTAGAAAGATTCAGTAATTCAAGTCAGTGGAGTTAAGCCATGGATCTTCCCCTTGCATGTCAAAAGAAGCCCAAACCAAGTCAAAATGCTGTGTACTGTCTCAGATTAAGCCTACATTGATTGTTTCAGACTTGAAACAATCACATTAGGAAAAGCCAGCTTGAGCAGGACTGGAGAGGATGTTAACACACTGCATGGTGGTGCCACCTGAAGAGCATTACAGCCACTGCACGAGCTTATTTCCCTAACACAACAGCACATACAGCTGGATCAGCCCTCAAGGAGCTAACACAGAGAAGACAACATCACAGGCACTGATGCTGCTGGCCTGAGAGCAAGCCAAACCCCTGGTGTGGGGAGAAGCCAACAGAGGTGGAGGAGGCCAGCACCACCACATTGCCTTTAAACCCATCTGCACGACCAGCTCTGTCTTTCACAGGAGCACTGTGACCCCTCCAACACCTTAGGAACTACTCAGAGCTCTCTCATCTCCTTTTAGCTCTACACAGAAGGTAGCTTCCCTCTTGCAGCTCTTGACCATGTGGAGAATGTGGCACAAAGCAAGTTGTCACCTCCATCCTTGGTGTTCTGACTCTTCATTTATATGGATCAGCAGCACTACAGGTCTAAAATGACAATATGCAAACAGTGTTTGAATCTCTTCCCACACCTCCTGTGATATGTCCAGAAAGTCAGTGATGAGCAGGATCCACGCGCTCTCACACATCTCTTGTTCCCCCAATAGCTGGTTCTTGCTAAAGACTTGACAAAAGAAGTCCTTGTAGCAGCCTGAGAACTCCAGCACACCCCAGCTGTGAAGCTTGACAGCAGACGCACGCGAGGACACGGAGCCATCTTCATCTTTGACGTGAAGAGAAAGGAATTGTGGCTTGTTATTTTCTGCTGTGTGTTGGGGTTTTTGGTGCGTCTCCGGTTTTCTGCCTCCCTATCACCCTCTTTCCCTCAAGGTAAGGAGAGATCTGCCTGCTGCTCACTGCTGTGCCTTCTGCCAGCTCGAGCTGTTTCTTCTCTGCACGGCCAAGTTATGCTGCTTCTACAGTGCTTCAATCTCTGCAGGCTCGGAAACTCTGGTACCCCACTCACCATGCTGACGCCAAGGAGAGGCTCCGCATCTGGAAGTACCTACGTGGGGGCATGTGAGGACCAAACTGGAGCCCTTGGAGGGGGGGAAAGAAACCCCGGAGAGTAAAGCAATACTAAGAAATACTCAAAAAGCTTTGATTTAAGGTAAGCAAACCCTTGGATTGGACAGTCTACATTTAATTGATGGTCAGCAGCAAGTCCTGTAGAATACTGAGAGTTGCTACAGAGAGAGGCTGAGGTGACAACAGAAATTCTGTGAAGGTGCTCGTTTTAAAAGGATGAAACCCAGAAATTACCTGGAAAAAGATATACCCCCTCACTTAGGTGAAAAATACAGAGAGGAGCCACTCATGTTCTTACCAGTTCAATTACCACTCCCATAATGAAACCATTTCGTTCTCCTAGACAAAGCTCCGTATCCCTCGTGACACATTAAACCCTATATTAACTTAACATGCTCACATCCCCCTACTCCTTTTGTCAGGTGTGATAAAACCAAACTGAGCAGGCAGCTGGGAAATTCCAAATGTCAGGAGAGACAGAAAGAATTGTTGAATACGTGCTTAGAGTGGGAACTCGAAGATGACCAGCAGTGCTTCAGATTCCCAAATACTGGAAGTCTACTAATAACATATAGTAAAATACTGGAAGTATTTGGGAAGGTTTCTAGACCTGATTCTTCTTGTACTGGGTACAATTGCTACCATTTCTTATCCTGTCAGTTTGGGGCAGAGGAATGGAACCCTTCAGCAGCATGTGTGTGCATGGATTACAGGCTCCTTCTCCATTCTATGCCTCATGTTCCAAATATTCATGAATTCCTGCTTCAAGTCTAAAGACTTTTATGCTGTGAAAGAGCCACCTGGATGATGGGGCACTGCTGCCATCTGCATTTCAATGTTCCCTGCACTAAACTTGTGAAGTATTCATTTCAAAACCTGCATGAACAGACTGCAATGTTGATGTATTTTGCAAACTAGGCTCAAGACTCATTATCTTATATTCTACTCCTTCCTTCAGTCTTCCTCCTCTGAGCTGAAACATAAGGAAAAACAGCACAACGTTACATGGAGCTGCGTTTGAGTCTTACAGCAAAGAGAACTCACGACAGACACTTCAGCTGTCTCCCGCACAGTGGGAATTGAATCCCAATTCAGTGCAGCATTTAAGCAAACAAACAAAATCTTAAATCTTGCTGTAAAACTCATTGGGCAGACAAAGAACCCGCCAAAGCCCTACAACCTCTCAGCGCTTCAGCTGCACAAAAGCTGAGCTCCATGCTGGCAGTGGGATCACTTCAGAAGTAGATGGCAATGCTGTGCCGAGCTTAACAAGGCAAAGCAAGCACGTTTGAATCGGCAGATACAACAACAGTGCCCCCAGTTACATGAGAACACAGATGCCTATGAGCAAAGCACAGACCACAGATGAATCAGAAACTCTGGAGCTCTTCCACAACTTATGATTTTCAAATGGTTCTGTTACAACACAGGCTGCCATTGTTGTATCCAATTAAAAGCTGCAAATCTTTGGGTGACAAAGACCAGAGATCTTTATATTATCAGTGAGATTTACTGAGCTTTTTTACACTGGGAAAAGGCCATTAACAGACTGAGTCACTGAATTCATGCACTGCCAAACGCATACATGAACACCCACTGTCAGTTACCTGTGGGCAGTTAGCTCAGTGCGATTTCTATTTGAACACCAGTTCGCATCCTGACTTCCCCAGTTTCTTTCTCACCTGCTTGCCTCTCTGGTGTGTCACACAATTCCAATTCCGAGACCAGCAACATGCCAGAATTCCACTCTCCCTTTAAAATCTTACCTGGCCATGCTCTGTGACTGAGCTTCAGGACACTGAAACACTGAACATTAAAGCTAGAGACAGCTGCAGGCACTCAGCACCTGAAGGAGGAGGGTTTATCCTGCCAAAGGACTTCAGTGCAAATGCACTTGCTTCTTGAGTCTGACATTAGCAGCTTTGTGTTTTCCCCAACTTGTGGTTAAAGACTAGAGTACCTGCTACATCAGACGGCAGCTGTACACTCTGTTCCCTGCCATTTACTTCCTTTGGAAGACACCAAAGTGTTGATACGTAGAGACAAGGTCTTGGTCAGAACCTGGCCAGCGCAAAAGATTTCCCCCTCTGAAGTGTCCACTAGCTTGGATCCAGGGCACGACAGAAGGTTTGGAAATCTGGCAAGCAGGTGAGCAAACCTACCTGGATGTTTTTTTCACAGTCTGTTTGCTGGTGAAGGGACAGCTCACTTTCTAGCACAAATTTCTTCCCACATTTGTCGCAGATCTGCATGCGCCTGTGAGTGACGTTCATGTGCTTCTCCAGGTACCAGCGTGTGTTAAACACCCTGGGGCACTTCTCACAGGTTAAAGTCTCCTTCTCTTCACACTTTGATTTCTGCACAGGTGCCTTGGGCTCCTTTGCAGCTTTCTTCTTACGCCTGGGGGGCTCCACACTCTTTCTACGAGCCCTTGTAGTTCTGGGTGATGGGGAAGTTGTGGCTGCTGCAGCAGATGCAGCTCTCCTTGTTCTCCTTTGTGCAACACTAACTTTTTCCACTCTTTTCTCTTTTTTCTTCTGCCTCTCATTTTCCTCATAATCATTACTGTCTTCAGTGGCCTCGTCCCCACTGTCACCCTCCTCTTCCTCACTGCTGGTCTTAAGAACAGCAGTCTCTTTGGACTGGGAGGGGACACCCTTCTCCCCTTTTGATACATTTAATGTTTGGTTGTTAAGGTTTACCTCTACTATAATCTGCTCCCTTTTGTAAGTCACTTCATCTTCCTCCTCTTCTTCCTCCTCAGAGTCCTCAGAGTTTTCTCTATCTTCTTTCACAGCCCGGACCTCTCCTACCGCTCTGTTCTCCCTGAAATATGGCTGCTCCTCTCTTTCATGGAGATGTGGTTTACCCATTTTGCTGTCCACCAACACAGAGTAAGGACTTCCTGACTCTCTCTTGTATACTTTGGTGGACAGATCAAGCTCCTGGCTGGCACCATGATAAAAGGTAGGTGGCACTTGACCACGGCGACTGTCCTCTTGCGCCATCCCTGCTACATGCGCAGCACAGTTTTCAACCAACTGTTGGCATGAATTGGCTGTTTGACTCATTTGGGGGGCCCTGATTCATTGAGCACCTTTAATCCCAGAAAAACCAAGGAAGCAGCTTGAAATCAGGATGGGCTCCCAAGACCGACGCCTGTTCCATCTACACAGAATGAACACAACAGGATTCTCTGCTGGTGTTGAGCACTGACTGTGTAGGTCACAGGATTCTGGTATTATGGCAAGAGCAGAGCAGGAGTATTTATTCTTCTGGAGAAAGTTGCCAAGGAACCGTTGAACATTGTATCTAGAAAAGACAACAGAGAAAACAAAGTCAATTAACATTCAGCCCTAAAATCGTCAGCTAATTGTTCTGAGCTTGCAAAACTGGGGGACAACACAGGGTATAGCATCTGTGAGCTCTATCTGCTGGGGGTGGACTGGCCTATAGCACTGTCTCAAGCACAACTGGCAGCTTTAGGGCACCTTTTGTGCTGATCAGAAGTGCTGCTGGACTCCTGGGATATGGAACTCAAGGCAATGACTATTGTCCACCACCCCCTGCCACAAGGCTGAACCAAGATGCTCATCTGTGCTTCTCCTGTACCCTAGGGAGCACAGGTAGCCGCACTCCACTCCTATAAGCCTCCCCATCAAACAAGGTGCACACCTGCACAGAAACACCTCTTCTCCTCCTGTATCTCCCAAAGGGAGCCCATCCTTCCCCAGGCAGAGGGCATATTCCACTGAACAACATTCCATTAATGTAGATATGCATGAAGGATTTCAATGGAGCCATTTTCAACTCACAGCACTAAATCACATTAAGAACACCGTGTCCCCTGCTCGTTTCCACCTCAGAGATCCCTCACGCAGCCTCCTGATTTAAAGCACTTCTTCTTCTGTCTCCTTCTCCCTTCCCCCAGTGCAGTAGCCAAACGATAGGACACTTGCCCATCCAAATTCCACTCGCAGTTATCCAAGTTGGAATTTGACCAGGACACTGTTCACTTCCTCTTGTAAAAAATGCCACGTGATCTCCACTGAATACAAGTGATCAATCTCGCACATCTGTTCTTCACCAGGACAGCTGCATTTTGGGAGCACAGCATTGCAGCAGCAAGCCAAGATTTGGGCTGTGCTGATCAAATCAGAAATGCGAGTCCTGCCTAAACACGCTGGGAGCTAAACCTGGGATGAGAGGATGCAGAAGAGGAGAATTAAGGACGGAGCCTAAGAGACATCCCTCGACCAAAGGGCAGAGAAGGGCCCTAACCCAGAAAGTGATGGACTGAGCATCTGAATACGAACAAAACTGGAATCTCGCTACTGGAATCTGAACAATTCCTTGAGGCTAAGCCCAGCAGGCAGGTATAAACCACTTGGATTGCACAGAATCATAGGGCCATTTGTATTATTGCTATTCTTGGAGCAATAATAAAAAGCCACCGACATAAAGCAGTCTCACAGACATGGCTTTTTAGGATGTAATCTCCTACCACATCATACTGAGTTGAAATACCCTTCACGGGGCAAATGCCCTAGCCGTCCAAACATGTTTTCATACAGCTTCTATATTCTAAGGGAATTATACATTTTTTTATATATGTATAAATATACATATTTAAAGGGGGAAAATTCCAGCATTTCCCCCTGTAAAGTGAATGCAATTGAACAGGAGACGACCTACCAATGGTCTTGGTGGTTTGAATAATAAAGACTGAACTGTGCCCTCCAGCTCTTTGTGAGGTGCCATGCTGGGGAAAGCGGGAGCCCAACATCCAGATACCTGATCAGCAGCTTCAAAGTTCACTAAAACACATTCTGGAATGCTTTTCCAGGCTTTCCAGATGCACTCAGAAAGGGCCCTGAGGATGTCAGACCTGCAGCACCGCAACAGCAGCCAGCAGCATCTATTCCCGCTGCTGTGCTCTCCTCCGCAGCAGGGTCTTGGGAGCTTCCCAGCTCCAGAGGTGAGGCAGGAAGAAGCCAAGACCCAGCTGAGCCAGGAAATACGTGGAGATGGGCTGTTACCATTGGCTTGGGATCACAAGTAATATCCCGATGGGAAAACTAGTAAATAATAAACTAAACTGGTTGTGATTGCAAGCCAGAATGAACAACCCCAGAGCCAGGAAGGCCCTTGGAAAGCAGTGGGCATGAGGAAATCCAGGTTAGCCTTTCCCTTAAAACTCCATGAATTATTCAGCAGCTCAGAAGTATCCCTGTGTCATGTAGAAAACTATAGCTGATTATTTCCTCAGCACATTAAGCATCTCTCTTGAGGTGCAGGAGTCCATCAGGAAAGGCTGCTGCCAGAGGGCCAGGAAAAGCACAAAAGGAAGTTTTACCTTCACCCCCATTTCCTACATGGCAAAATACTCTCTTTACGTGCCCTGCCATCATTTCACCCCTGCTCAGCTCAGGAATATTCTGTGTAACCAACCCCTTTGTACAAGCACAGTCCCACTTCAAAGGAAGAACAACAAAAGGGGTTCTTCGGAGTTATCAAAGCTGTTTGGTCTCAAAACCACTTCACTCAGCAGCATCAGTAACCTACTTTCACTCTGAATGCACCGCCTGCCACCCTCAAGGGACCAGCAGCTTTCCAACAACAGGAGTTAACAGCTGGTAAAGCAAAGCCCTCCTTAGCCATGGAATACAAGCGGCACAGACGGACTGGCGGTGGTTCCCAGGCAGCGCTGCCCCAAATACTGGCATAGGTTATTTTGGGAAGTTCCTCATCCCAAATGGAAGATGCAGCGTTTGGATGCTTTCATTTTTGCTTAGTTTTTAAAGGTGAATCCACCTTTTTCAAAGCTGCTGGATGGCCGGAGCTCACAGAATGGATTCCAGCCCCACAGCTGAAGGGAGCAATGCAGGCTGTGGTTAAAACAGGAAAAGAGACACAGTTTAAAAGCACTTTTTGAAGCTTATCGAGACCTAAACCTGAGAAGTAACTGTATTAGGGGCACAGAATGAGCTTGTGAGCTACACCCAACACTAATCAAAGGTCATACAATGAAGTCCTGCAAGCCTACAGGCTGAGGACATCGGGGCTGCTCAGCCTGGAGAAGAGAAGCTGTGTGGAGACCTCAGAGCAGCTTCCAGGGTCTGAAGGGAGCTACAGGGATGCTGGAGAGAGACTCTTCATCAGGGCCTGTAGGGACAGGACAAGGGGTGATGGGTTCAAAGTGAAACAGGGGAAGTTCAGGTTGGAGATAAGGCAGAAGCTCTTCCCTGTGAGGGTGCTGAGGCGCTGGCACAGGGTGCCCAGAGCAGCTGTGGCTGCCCCATCCCTGGCAGTGCTCAAGGCCAGGTTGGACACAGGGGCTTGGAGCAACCTGCTCCAGTGAAAGGGGTCCCTGCCCATGGCAGGGGTTGGAGCTGGAGGAGCTTTAAGGTCCTTTCCAACCCAAACAGTCTGGGATTCTATGAAATATTACAGGCTCAACCCCAGAGAAAAGAAGTACAACCAACTTGCAGACAGATGTGTAGGTGGAGGAAGCACGTGTATGTGGGAGCAACACGGCATGCGATGCTTGCGCTGCTTCTAAAGAAAAACCACATTTCTTCACATTATCTGTCCTAAAAATAGACCTGTTTGTAGCAGAGAGCACTGAGTGCAATTACCTGCCCCAGCTCTGACTCAGGAGATGCCCTGAAATCACACACAGCAAGTGTGATGCACTCAGAGGTTAATGACTTTGAATTCCATGTCCTCACTTTGCCCCCAGAGGGACTGGCTGCCTGGTGTTTACACCTAACCTGCGCCAAGGCCAGAGGATTCGACTCCTGGCAAGCACCCACCAGAGGCAGGCACTGATGTACAAGACAAAAGCAGCTTCTCCCCACTTTGGTACCCAGTGGAGTGCTTGCACAGTCATTTCTGCACCCCAAGGCTCCCTGTGAGCCACCGACCCCAGCACACCCTACTCACTGGATGGTGCTGGCAGCTCCATGGAAGGACAGAAGCAGCACCTGGGGACAGTGGCCTGATGTTTGCTTTCTTATTTGAAACCATTTGAATTGCTGCCCATAGAAAAGTTATCAATACTAAATAATTGCTCTGAAGAGTGTCAGACTGTGGTCTAATCCACTTTGCTGCAGGTTGGCAAGTGCAGAAGCATTGCAAGCACAAGGGTGATCTGTCTGCTGACACAAAGACAGCTTTGTATGGATTTATTACTTAGTTAACATGGAAGTTCTCCCTACTCTTCCCAGATAGCCACAACCACCACAAATTCCCTTAAAAATGCCCATGCTTCAATTCACACATCAGTGGCATTTGCTCGGGTTTTGCACACACCACAAGGAAAAGAGAGGAGGAAGAGTAAGAACTTGGGGCCCTCCTGCAGCTCACATACGTACATGAAAAGTGAGTATTATGAGAGAAGATTTTGCAGGAGTCAATGTCCAACATTAAAAAATGCATTAACTTATGACCCATCCATTATTTTCTTGCTCTGTTCTAACAGAGCCTTCCAAGCCAGGCACAGGATAGAATTGTTTGGTTCTATTTACCAGCTTCTTGGACTAGATTTCGCTTCCATCCTGGTACAGTTAGAAGTACTCGCAACCTTAATATACCTCGCAGGACATCAAGACAAACTTATGTCTCCCAAAGGCTACAGTGTGTGTGGATCTGACCCACCGCTAACACTGCAGTGCTGAAACACCGCACACCATTACAAGCACCCCAACCTAGCTGAGGCTTCCTTGAAAACACAAGACCTGTAGCTTCACACCAGACAACCCCCAGAACTTCTTTTTCTTCCCCTTTTCAGTTTAAGAGCCCACAGATCTCCCTTTAAAGGAGCTTTTAAATGGATACCAGAAGCACTGCAAGGAATGGATAGATTGTGCCACTCTGCCATGCAGGTGCATTGACCGTTATACATAAACCCAAGTTCAATCGTTCATTGATTGATTGAAGATGCTCAAAACACCTTGAAATGTTCTTTTCCATAAAACAAGCCTACAGTTAGCAAAAGAAAAGCCTTAGAACGGCTGTAATTAAAGGCAATGCCATTCTGCATATGCATGAACAACCTGAAGTTCTGAAGGATCCTGAATGCCTTCTGGTTGGAAGCTACAATCCAGCAGCTCCATTACGTCCTGGGGCAACCAGATTTGCCCACAGTTTACAAGCGGTGAAACCCCATGTGCATAAAGAAACATTTTACATGAGTTAAGATAATGCACCAGTTACAAACCAGCCAAGTAGTTCTGAAGAAGCTACACTCAGGAGGACGGCAGTGGGTGCAGGTTGGGGGGACTAATGAAATAGAGCTCCAACATTATGCCAAGCCTGGGACACATCACAGCCTGGCCACCACTCACTTCCAACCAGCATCCCTGCTGCCCTTCTACTCAGCAGGAAGGAACTTCCAGTACAGCTAAAGCCTGTGTGGATTCAGAATGCAAGTGCAGCTGAACCCCTGCAAAAGAGCAGCATCTTTTTAAGTTATACACTTTCACACCTACTCCTCACGTTATTTGGATACAGAAGCATTAGAACTCTGATCAACTGATAAACTGGCACATGTTTATTCTGAAAGGCTGATAAGAGAAAGCATTATTCTAGGGAGTATAAACGTAGAGATAAAGGTGTGATTTTTCACTTTGCCTCTGTTAATATTCATCAGTGCTACTCATTAATCAATTCCATCAGCAGACAGGATAGAAATACAAGAAAATACCTCAGAAAAAGATAATTTTCATTGCAGAGCTACAATTTAGCTTGAAGTATACTGCCCAGCAGAAAGTTCTGCCATGTTTTCCCTAAAGGCATCAAAACATCAATGCTTTCTCACTACAGCCCTTAGGTAATGTGAATTTTAAACAGCGCATCAGCAAGAAAGAACTAGAGGTTGCAGTGTGACAATACAGCGCTTGACTAAGCCCAGTCACCTGCAGTTCAACACACCAGCAGTGGTTTTAGAGCACAGAGAAAAGCAGCTTCAATATCCTCGCACAGTTTTGAAGAACAGGTGCATGAACCAGAATTCCAGGCACAGCGATTCCAGTTAGTGGGAAAACACATCTGGTCCAAGTTACATCATGTCAGCGGATAGTAACCAGGACTGTAAGACAAGAGGGAATTTAGATCCTGGTACAATCCCTCCTTTCTTGAGAATCTCAGCTGCTTTATATGCAAAACCCCTTCAAACATGTTCTGAAGTGGTGAGGTTTCTCTGAGACAGAGCCGCACTCAGCACATCCTGCCGGCTTTTGCATTTCTATGCTCAGTACTCAAGGCTGCCTTTGCCCATGTAAATGCAAACTAAAACGGCTGCCTGCTACTAAGGATCTGCTCTGCCATCTGGGAGACACCCAGGGCCAGCTTGTAACACCCACGGAGGAGACGGGATCTCTACCAGGTTCCCGCTTAGAGGAGCTACAAAGGAAAGGAGGGAAGAGCAATCCTATCTGCTGCGTCAGGCAAGGCTGACACAGACTCTGGGAATATGGTGTCCACATGGCAAGAGGCTGCTTGGAAACAGCATTCCCTAATCCCTGTGAAAAGCAAAAATCAGCACTCTCTTTCCAATTCTCTGGAAACTGATTTTCCCATCAACTCCTAGGAAAGAAGAGCCGTGCAATGGTGTGTGCCACTGGGGCTTGTCTGCTGGTAGAACTGAAGTGATGCCACACGTTTGGGTGCCCCTGACTCAAATGGATTTGCCTCGGTCCATGCAAGCAAAGAGACACGCACATCATAAAGCCCTAACAATGCCGGCAGGGAACTGCAAGTGTTGCACCAAGGCTTGGCAGGGAAACGAAGAGTGGAGAGTGAAAACATTCTGGTCCATTCTCCAGGGGCTGAAGCATGTTTGGTGAGGTGATACATGAGAGCCTGAAGATGCAGGGCAGCATCTACACTGGTTTTGACCATTCCTAACATAATCTATGAGAGGTATCTTGCTAACTCAGCAGGCGACATATTTACACTGTATGGAGCTGGCTATCTGCCTTAAGTACTTAACAGGTCTAATGGAAAATGAAGCAGAGCATATTCCCAATCCCAGAAAAAATGCCTTGGAGAATATCCTGCAGCTAAAACACAGAGACCAGAATCAAAAACTTGCAAGCTTTTTCCATTTCTTCAGCCGAATTCTTTGGCTGTATCCAGCAATCTGGCTTGAGGGAAAAAGGCTTTCAAAGCAGGGATTTCCAGAGCTGGGAATCTGGATTTTTTTCAAGCATTATCTCCAGTTGAGGATGTTGCCAGTGTGGAATTCTGCAGCATTCGAATTCTTCAGCTTTTGCTATAAGCCAAAGGCTTTCTATTGCCTATCAACTAGTTTTAGATAGGAGAACCATAAACCTCAGCATTTTCCTTTTCCTAAGCAAAAGCTTAGGAAAAGCTTAGGAAAGCTCTAATACACAATGATACACACACAAAGTAGAAGTCTAAGCCCTTCCTACTACCTTAAATATACAAAAATTCAACTCCTGTGACAGATATAGAAACTTCCCTGTATTCATATCCATTGTCTCCCACCTCTATCTCTCAATGCAAGAAACTGAAAGCAAGATTAAACCAAATGCAGGTGGTTACCGCTCAACAGTGAACATTCACATGTATGCGCCTTTGACATGTATCACTTTGATAACTTAAGGACACATCTACGAAACAAAAAAGCTTTGTATGACCACATTAACACATCATCTGTCCCTTCAAACTTGCACACTCATCACAATATGTGCCAGAAGTTCAAAGCTACCCACTGCCATGAAACTGAAGGGCAATTGTTTCACCCATCAGCCTACTCCTTGGTCCAAATCACTTTTTATTGCCCAGTTTTCTTCGTTCAGTGGCAAGATTCCCCTTTGCTTTAAAAACTTTTCCTTTCACCATTATCTGCTCCAACACTAGTAACAACCACACTAAGATTTTAAACCATCCATTAATACTCATAGATGCCAGCACTGACCTTATTGAACATCACTAACTTACTTTAAGGTTGTAAATGACTGCACTAACCGTGGAGCAAAAAGGAAAACTATCATCAAGATCTCTACCTGTGCTTCCCCAAAGTCAGCATCTGGCTTCCCAGGGAGGAGGAGTGGAGAAGGAGGCCCTTGATGTGCATGTGCATGCGTCTCTGAATATGGAGATGCAGATCAGCTAAGACGGAAGATGTAAATGGTCTGTCTGCAATGCCAAGCTGCCAGGTAGAATTTCCTGGGCTGTTTGTTCCGGAGAAGAGGGTTTTCCTCTGTTTAATGCAGCACTTTAATATCCAGGATCCTAGAATCCTTCCCTCCTCTCCTAGCAAGCCCTAAAGGAAACCTCTGCAGGATGCAGAGCGGAGCGAACAACCAAGTTTTGTATTTTTAACACAGAACCATAGAATCAACCAGGTTGGAAAAGCCCTTTAAGATCATTAAGTCCAACCTTTACCCCAGCACTGCCAAGTCCACCACTAACCCATGGACCCAGGGTTCAGCTTAAGAAAACTCAGAGACAGATTCACCTCTTCGCTTACAGCTTTGCATTGGCCAGCCCATACTACACGCATAGTCCAGCACATAATGTGGTCCTGTAGCATTCCTCTTTCACACTGTGTATACTACATAGTGGAATACATACGTATCTGAGCCAAGAGTGTGATGGTACGCACACACTTTACAGTCCCTCAGTCATAGTTTAATGGAGCTTTTAAAGCCCATTTTGATTCACTGCCAGATGACCACTTTATCCTGAAGAAAAAAACCCTTAAATATTTGGGGATTTTGCTGAGAGCTGTATGTAGCAGAAAAGAGATCTGAAATAGCAAAATCTCCTTTGGCTTCCAGAAGCGTGAATTTGATCTCTCCAAACTCAAGTTTGTTCTTCTCACATCACTGGAATGTGCTTACGGAGAGGTTTAAACCCTCTCCACGTTTTCAGGCAGATCATTTTGATTCTGAAACCAGCAACAAGTTTGGATAAAGCTCCATAGCAACAAAAAAGCTGCAGCACTGTCCTCTGCGCAGTGGCGGATGCACCAGCTGGAGCAGGATGTGCCACTCTCACCGTGGTAAATCAGCACCAGGAGCCCTCCTTCCCTTCTCTTCCTTCCCTGGGCTTCCCTTAGTGCCTCCTCCTCTCACACTGCCCACAGAAACACACCTGCCTTCGCCTGGAGAGTTTGTTTTGTAACTTCCAGCAGCATTTTAACTACTGCACTGCCAGCACTGCTGGGATGAAGCCCAGCCTTGTGGTTAGGACAAGGCTGAGGTGTGTGGTCATGCACGCACAAAGCACCAGCACAGGTTTAGGTAATCTACTGTTGACAAAGTCTAAATGTGCCAATACCAAACCTCTTACAATTGTGTTTCTTCTTGCACAATGTCACCACGCTCCTGTAAACCCTGTGGAACTGTTTGGTATCGTTATCTCCCAATACCAATTACCATCTTTGCTTTGAGCTCCTGAATCTTCTCAAACAGTATACACGCAGCTCGTTTTAGGTGCACAATGGAAACGTTGGGAAAAACAGAGCATCTCACTGCTCTCATACTCACAGAATTTAACAAAGCATGTTTAACAACACACAGATTTATCAGCTACTGAGAAACACTGAACAAGTACCAATACTTCAGTGGAACTCCTGCCTGCGCATCCCTCCCTTTGCAAGTAGAAACTACAGTCAGCGTTCTCCCTGGAGGTACCAGAGTTAGACGTGGAGATGGAAAGCTGCTCAGCAAGTCCATGCGTGACCAGGACAGGCACTGCTCCACAACAGGAGTTCCTTTCAACCTCCACAGGTTTTAACAGTTGTGATTCTCAAGCATAAATACTCTTCCCACCGATACAGTGGATTCTATTCCCAGTTCTTCCTCTAATTCATTATGCAGCTATGGACATCTTATCTCTGTATTTAAATTTCCTTCTGGGCAAAGTGAGGACAATTATCAGTTGAGGCCAAAGTTACTTGTTCGTTTTAATCTGATCTAAGGCTGCGTGGCTGCCAAAGGAGACAGTACGCTTTCCCTGTTTATATGCCAACACCAGCATTCTTATGATTGCGAGGCAAGACGCCTTGGGAAATCAGTCTGCCTGGAAAATAACCATTCCTTGGGATAATTTTTCAGCTGGATCAGCTCTCTGAACCAGCTCACAGAGCAATTTCATCACTACTACTAGCATGTTATAACCCAAACTCAATGCTATCTCTTTAAGAACAGCAGTATCAATGTTAGAGGCTTCAAGACAAATCCACACCTTGGCAAAGGTCTGAACAGTGTCACAGAAACTACACCAGGACCTACTCAATGGCACACGAATTCCAGGTCTCAGCAAAGAGACGCAGCCAGGAATGAGGGGGAAAACACTTCAAAATTGAAGAAAACCCACCCAAACCTTTTTTATTCCCTCTTTTCAAAAAGGAACAACAATTTCTTAACTTCCTAAGCAAGACAAGAACAGCAGCTCAGCAAGACTGGGGTTATTTGTGCAAAGGGGGGTGAGAAGGGAAAAAGAGTATCCACTGACAGCAGAGATAATTCACTTCACCTTCCTCTCTGAATTCAAAGGGCCTGGAGCGTGGGATAAGGGAAGCACAGGAGAGATGATGTCAAACTGATTTTATAGCACCAGAAATGGGGTAAGTAGAAGGTGGGATCCTTCATCAAGAAACCTACAGGTTAGAAGAGCTATGAAAGTCTAAAAGAGGGAAAAGAAAATACATGGTTTTAGGAAACAACTCTAAAAAAGGCAGTAGAAAACAGTAATAAAGACTAAGGTGAGGGGACACTGAACAGAAAACCAGGAGCATCCGAATGAATTTAGAAAGGTCCAAGTGGAGGAAGGGAAGTGCAACCAGGCGTGTGTTCACCCAAAACTGCCTGGCAAAAGGTTGCCATTTCATTCAGGGCCTCATTTGCCTTAGCCCTTCACACTGCAACCAGCATGGCATTTCCTCAACCAGATTTGGTCCTGCAGCCAGTGAGTGTGAGATGAATGATTCAAGACATGCACGCTACAACAAAGCAAACTGAAGATGCTCAGCAGCCATTCTCACTATGACATGGCATGAAGATTTATCAGGATACGTTTCCATGCTAAAGGCTTCTGGAATCACATCTACAGACCACAACTTGTATTTTCACTGTTGAGCCTACTGGTGTCACAGTGCATTAAAGACCAACGTGAGTCCCTCATCAAGAGACATGCATGTCCCAAACATGGGAAATCAAACACAGTGCATGGCACTTAACAGGGAACTTGGAGAACATACACAAAGTGTACTGAGGAATGGCAATGCATCCGAGCCCATCTTTTGGGAGAAACACCTCCGATTTGCTAGCTTGGAAGAGAAACAAGAAGGGAAAATTACTGGACTCAAGGCCGGAGCTCCCATCATTGTATGGGACAGTGTTATAGAGGACAGAACCAGAAAACCTACAGAAATCCGAGCAGGAAATGTATGGGGCCAAAATCTCTGCATCAACTGGAAAATAATCAATAATGCTGCTTGGCAAATGGCCAGAAATATCCCAGTGACACAGCTAATTCCCAGTACCTGCTCCGTGCTGGGGCAGTGGACACTTACAGCAATCAGGCTTTTTGCTAGAAAGAGCCTACTTTCTCCCATTAAAATCCACAGTTGTCACTGGGTGTGATTTGTCTACAGACAACACTATTAAGACACATTCCTTAATTCCCTTTTCATCACATAAGCACTAAAAAGCTTTAAATAAGCATGACCTGCAAGCAACTGTGGAGCTTGGAACAGATATGTACTGTCTTCCACCAGACCAGCCAGCAGAAAAGCCAAGTCCTAGTGAGCTTTCTGCACCTGCAAGGTTCAGCCAGGCTCCAACTCAAATATTTGTGACTGTTCAGGTACAACATTCCCATAAAAGAAGGGATGTGGACCAATGGATGCCTGTCTGTACTTTTTGCTTGTAAAATCAGAACAACTCTACTGCTTGATCCTACCAGGCCGTCTGTCTTCACAGCGCTACCGCAACTACTCCTCCAAAATTCCACCTGGAAAACTTGCTGCTCACTTGTATGTAGTACCTGGGACAGAACGAAATTGGCTTCACAGGTTTTGTCTCAGTGTTAACAGGGATCCTAACGGCAGCAACCTTCACGCAGGCCTTTTTTTCCATATTACATTCCTAAAATCGCTTCTCCACTGAAAGAATCAAGTTTCAAAACTTAGGAATACCGAGGAGAGGGAGGCAGCCCAAAGCGCTGGTAGCTGCTTAGCGTAGCTACATGTTTCTCTAGAGTGAAAACTACCAGTCTGAAACCTCCTCAGGGAAGGGTGTCTGAAAGTGTCAAGGAAACTAATGCAAGCTGCTTTGTTAATGAGTTTAAGCTGCTGGCACCAGAGCTACTGCCAGAGTTTCACTCCCTATGCAATTGTTTTTCAGGAGGGAGGAGCAACTTCAAAATCACCCATTGGAGATCACTTGGAAAATGAAGCTTTTGCACAGGTACTGTGGAAATGAGATACCAGAAGCTTAGGTTGGAACAAAGGTTTCACCTGTGCTGGGAAAGCCTGTTATGATTTCACTGGTTACGAGCTGCATGGATTCTACTTGAGAGCTCTAAGTAAACCCCACCCACTTCCCAAACCACTGGAAAGGAAGATCCTGCGAAGACCCAAGATGGGCATTTACTCACTTCTAAGGGAAGGTGTTCAAACAAGAGTTTGCAAGTTCAAGAACAAGAAGCCAAGCTCTAGGTCTGGTAGGAAGAGCGCTGTGTCACAGCAGGGTACATTCAGAGATCAGCTGCTCTGTGCTGTAGGAATTTAACCAAGAGAATGGTTGTAAGATATTCTAATACAATAATCAAGCACAGAATGAGGCTGTTAGAGAATACCTCCATCTTCTCCGTCAGTTGGCACTTCCTTCCAATTATTTGTTGTGGGGTCAGAAAGAAATCTCTTCTTTGATAAGAAGAGTGCTACAGAGAAATAGGTCACTGATGACACGGTTTTATAACCACCTTAAATATACTTCTGCCTGTCTCAAACATGCTACTGGTAAACCACTCTTCCATTAGGCATTGATATGACACAGGAGATCCAGGACTGGAAGATAGGATCTTGCTTACAGAAAATATCTGTTTAATGCAGTTGGACCAACTCGAAGGTCCCAAGTCATTCTTACATGGACACCTCTGAGTGGCATGACACCAGAAACAGTTCTGTTTGACCTACACTGCTTGTACCTATAAAGACTTCTCATTTGTAGATGAAATTGCACCTCTAAGCCTGAAACTTCCATGTTCTACGATTCCAGCAGAGAGGATAAAACCAGAACATCCCAGTACCTTGCACTTGCACCAGAACCTAGCAAACTGCTCCTGTAATTTAGCCCCTAGATATAGAACCCCTGAAGAATTTACTCTCCAGAAAACATCAGTTAAAGGCTTCCTGTATCAGTATTAGATAAGAATAACAACATCATAATTTAAGTCCTTTACAACAAATCCATAATAGGTAAAATGCCAAATTCTCTTTTGATCACATAAATATTTGAAAGGATTTTTTTACAATGAATACAAATTTACATGAAATCTCTGTTCCTGCAGCTAAATCTGAAGGATCTATAGATCCTGGTCACCAATTGCTTGCTTAGAGAAATCAGAAGCCTTTGGGAGTTTGCTCTTTTCTTTCTCACACACACTCTGAAGCAGCTTGCAAAATTTCCACCCCTCAACTACATGTTTACACTGCATTTACTCTATATTGGCACTTGAATATCGACACCTCGATTTAAGCATTGGCTGCCTAGGACAGAGATGGGGCTTTTCACTCATTCAGCAAACCAAGCATACTACAAGTGCCTGATTAATCTCTACAAAGCAGGAAAAAATCCATCTCACAGGCAGGCGGAAAGACAGATAAAGGGGTTTCAGACAGAGAGCGACGAGAACACCAGATGCATGTAAAGGACGCAAATTATGTTACCATCAAACCCTAGCTCCTTTTAAAATGACACTTTGCAAGTCCACAGCCCTTTTAACACAAGTAGCATCCACAGCCTCGCATCTACAAGACCCATTTCTCTCATACCCACCAGCCACCTCCAGAGGAAGAGCCCCCAACTTCCAGCAGGGAACAATCAAGCTGCAGTCTTGGCAAACCAAGGTGCACCCGGGCCTGGCTTCACAAATCAGTGCTCTCCCATTGCACCTCCTTTATTCAGCGCACACACACACATCCCGCACCGTCCTTCTCTTGATTCACCGCGCATACACCGCTGTCAACAAAGCATGTGCCAGTTCCCATTCCCAGAACAATACCGCTCAGGTCATCCCCTGGAAAGATAAAAACGCACATTCCTCACATCCTTTATGTCTAAGGCACTTCCCTCGCTTTGACTTCAATCACTGCCGCTGCACAAGATGCCAAAACTCTGCTGTGATTAAAGACGCATAATTACTATTAACACCAAAGAGATATGCTATCTTGAAGCACATCTTCTCATTCTAGCAATACCCGCTCTGAGACACCCACAGGACCCAAAGTTGCACAGAAGGTAGTTAAAAACCAAAAGCAAACCCCAAACCCTAGGGTGCACACACCACTCCATCTGTCCTGTGAGCAGCGGGGAAGGTACCTCAGGAAAAGGCTAAGGAAAAGATAACACATCAGGTTTTTACGTCTAATTTTTCCCCTTCCCACACCCAGACCCTGAACCTGCAGCAGTTTAAAGGTAACACAGCGCTCCCTCACCCACCCAGTGACAATTCCAGCCCCAGCAGCATCCCCAACCGCGGACCGGGCACCACGGCGGCTGCACCCCCAGCAAGTGACAAGGAGGAAGGAGGCCGTGCGACCGCCGCCGGGAGGCGGCTGAAGGCCAGGGCAGGAGGCAGCGAGGAGGCAGCGGGACTGCCCCCGGCTCGCCCAGCGCCGCTCCCCTCCCCGGGCAGGTGGCACAGCCCCTTCCCAGCGGGAAGCACCGGCGGCCCCCGGCAGCATTCCTCCGCCGCCCGCTCCCCTCCTCCCGCGGGGGCTCCCCCGCTTGCACCCCGCTCCCGCCGGGGGGCGGGCCCGGCGCTTATCCCCCCCCCCCCCCAATCCTTCCAGGCCGGGAGGCGGCTCTGCCCCGCTCCCTCCGTCACCCACCCCCGGGCTGGGCCTAGCGCTGCTCGGCGGCTGCAGCCAGGCCCGAGGAGAGGAGGGAAAGGGGATCCCCACCCGAGCGGGCGGCCCGCACTCACCCAGGCCGATCCCCGCAGGGCCGCCCCCGCCACCTTCCATTGCCGGGCGGCGAGGGGAGGGGAGGGAGGGCGGGGGGAGCACGGGCGAGGCGGCGGAGGGAGGGTGGCGGCGGAGGCGAGGCGGGAGGGCGGGAGGGCAGAGCGGCCGGGCCCTCCCTCCCCGTCCCTCCGCTCGGCCCCCTCAGCCGCCGCCGCGGCGCTCGCAGTGGCCGCTGCGCCGGGCTCGGACTCCGGCCCAGGCCCCGCCGCCGCCGGGGCCGCGGCTCCCGCTCGCGCTCCCCTCCGCCGCCGCCGCCGCCGCCGCCGCCGCAGCGCTACGTGGCCGCCGTCAGTCTCGCGACTCCGCCGCGCGCACGCACGCGCGCGCGCGCGGGAGCGCGCCCGGAGGGTTGGGGGGGGAAGGCGGTTGGCGCGCGCGCGCGCGGGGAGGAAAGGGGGGGGCACCCATAGGCAGAGGGGAGCGCGTCCCGCGCGCATGCGCAGTCAGACGCTCCCTCGTTCTCCTCCCCCCCCCCCCGCCGCTCACCTCCGGCAACGGCGGGGCCGCAGGTGAGGTGCGCTGGGGGGGGTGTTGCGCATGCGCGGGGCTCAGGTGCGGCGCCGACCGTTACCTCCGCTGAGGTAATGAGGGCCGCCCTGATTGCCGCGCGCTGCGGCCGCCTGGCCCGCGCCTCGCCCCGCCGAGCCTCCGGTCCCGACCCTCCGCCGGTCGCCGTGGGGCCCGCGGCAGCGCCGAGCTCGGCGCTCCCGTCCCTGCTGAGAGGCGGGGTTGGTGCCCCGGGACGGGAGGCGCGGGGAAGGGGCCGGTGTCGCGTAGGCTGATTGAGCTGCCCCGCGGGAGCCAGGTAAGAACTCGAACGAGCCTCAGCACCGAGGCCCTGCCGGGTTTGCAGTAGCCGGAGGAGACGGTTGCTTTTGTTGTTGTGCCAAACCTCAGCTCCCGCTTGTTCCAGTCTTCCTCTCCCCTTCAAATACTTATAACTACTTAACTCTGGCCTGTGGTTTCTTGCTCTCACCCACCTGCAGGGCCCGGGCCTGGTGTGCGAGGGATATGTGACAAGAAGCAAATACAAACCCAATGGGTTTTGCTTGTAGAGGTCCCTGCTGGCAGCAGGTGGGTGGCTCACAAAAGGACGTGGGGAGGGTCGGGGCTGCTGCTTTCCAGCTGGCACCGCATCTCACAGCGGTACCACCACCCCAAGGAAGCGGTGAAGCCTCATCCATAGCCTTGGAAACCGCTGCTGAGCACTGTGTAGGAGGGAAGAGCACTGCTGTGGTTTGGGTTTGGCAGCAGGAAAAGAATTAGCCAGAGTAGCAGAAACAGGAAAAGGGGGAAGGGTGCCACTTTGCTACTGTTAGCCGCTTCCCAGGGATTTCAGGGAATCTCTTGTGCCCTGTAGCTTTGGCTTCCTCTTGCCCCCCCCGACTTATGTCCGTGCTGTAGTTTTAAATCCCTTAGTCTACAATCTCTTCTCTACCTGTGATTTCTTTCCTTATCTGCTTTATTTGCTGCACATGCCCCCTTAGCATAGATTTGAGGTTGTGCATAACATCTCTATGCCCTCACCCCTGATGTGTGCAATGTTACATGCTAGTGTATTTGATCTGCTCTTGATTATTGAACAAAAAACCTGAGATTTGAGCTCCCTGTGCAGAGCAGAGATTGGGGTTTTCAGAGTTAAAGTTCACAGTCAAATAAAGGGGCAGAGTAGGCTGGGGAAGCCCCATGGTGGGATCAGAACAATGCTCCCAGTTTTCTTCCTTTCTCCAGCCCCTGCTGTGGGGGCACAGGAACAGAGCAGAGCAGGGCAGGGTGTGCTTTACTCAGCCAGCCCCATGAGAGTTGTCACAAGCTGCCCCAGTGCAGAGAAGCTCCTGGGCTGTTCTGAGCTCTACTGTGACCTGTGCATAGTTGGAGAGGGAGGGGGTACCAAGGGAGAGCCTGGGCTTTGAGAGCATGGACACTGCTCCAGCTTAGCCCAGCACTCTTGTGCAATGCAGCGTCTTGAGAAAAATCAAGAGAGGATGTCAGGGGATGTAATGCTGCTTTTGTGGCCATGCTTGTGTCTGTCAGCATCAGTGGTGGCCTAGGGAAGAGAGAGCTGCAGAGGTAAGTAACTTTTCCCAGCCTTGCTGCATAGTTTGGCTCCTGCATGTCATATACTTTCTTCCCTAGGTGCTTAGCTAATGGAGGGTGACAGCTCCTCATGGTGCTCCCAGGGAGGGATCCAGCTGAGGGGCTGGCTGTGGCACTCAGCCCTGTTCCCACAAGGAAGCCTGTAAAACTATTTACATCCCTCTCTTTGATGTAGCTTTTGACATGAAAAGACATGTCAGGCAGGCAAAGGGAAACAACCAGAATGCAGCAACAGCTCCACATCTCTGCTTGCACATGAGCTGCTCCTTAGCACACACCTGCCTCACAGCCACAGATCCTTATCAGCCCTCTCATTTCCTTGCTGTCATGTCTGCTTTCCCTTCACGCTGTTGTCTACCTTTTAGAGGCAACTCTCTGCAGCTCATCTCCAGCACAGTAAGATGCTGTGGCCCCTCTTTCTGGCATTTCCCTTCTCTCTTGAGTATAACCAGTGTGGGAGATGCCCTCGCGTGTCCTCCTCATTGCATGGTGTGCCAGGGGCAGGTGATAGAGATCTTCATTTCCTCCCTAAACTGCTGCAGGGTCTCAGCAAGCAGCTCTTTGCAGCTCACTCCAGAAGTAGCAGCAATACAGCAGTAGGTGACATTGTCCCTCCCTGGAAAACAGGGCTTTTTTCTGCTAAGCAGCTTAGGACCTTTCAGGGTGAAAAGTACAATGAAAGTATGAGAACTTGCTAGGGCATGGGCCACAGGCACAGCAGAACACAGCGTTACCCACCTGGGTTTTTCTCCTAGAGGATAAGATGTTCTAGACTTGCTGAGAAAGCAAGCTAAAATAAGAGTATTGCTGAGATGCAGTGAGCTCGATGGTGGGGATAACCACTAGTACCAGCTACAGAACAGTGTGGGAAGGAGAAAAATCAGTGGTGACTCCTACTTTTATCAGCTGTTAATTTTCCTGTGACGTGGGCAGGCTTCTTGCATTTGCAAAGCTGTGTGTTCCTGGGCAACCCATGAGCCATCTGCTCTGGTTATTTCCTATGGCTTTCAGGCAGCAAAGCAGGGCTGCAACCCTCTAGTAGAAGCACTGCCTGCCCAGCCCAGGGCCTGCAGTCCCCTGGGAGCTATGCTGCTGAGAGATGGGGTCCAGTTTACAAGAGCTCTTGGCTTTCCCCAGGCAGCCATGGGTAAAGCTGCTCACTTCAACCACACTCCTGCTGTGATGATTTCTTGGGAAACTCAGCAGGCAGTTCTTCCTTGCCACAGCCAACAGGGGTATGGGCTGCCTTCCTGCTCTCCTACCTGCCTCCTCCCATGGAGAGGTGGCTCTTGGTGGCTTGTTGGTGCTGGTGACAGGGCTGGCACTAAGCAGGGCCAAGTGGAACAGCACTAGCCCTTCTCCGTGTGCTTGGTATTTTGCCAAGGCCTCCATCCTAACAGTTCTGGTTTGGGAACAACCTGAACTAGGCCTGACTTGACACCTGTGTGGAATGCAGTTGGGATTGGGACTCTTTCTCCTTCCCCAAGGGAGAAAGGTCCTTGGAGCTCAGTGCTGCTTAAGGACCCTGCAAAAAACAGGCCTTGCCCCACTGGGAAAATAAGCCAAGGGGGAGAAGAGAAACTGAGGCACAGACAGGGGGCTGACACCTTGCTGACCAGGGCTGCAACCCAACCAGCTGACTCTCACATTAACGCTTTATTCTTTAGGTATCCAGATATGTCCTGCAGGATTCAGGATCCTCTCAAGCAATAGGGAAGGAAGCAAAAGGAAAACAAAGGGGTTTTCCTGCTAGCTCTTGTCACAGGAAGCCCTGCGCTGAGGTAACCACCACCACTGAGCACAGAGGCGCCAGGCTATATCAGAGAAAAGTAGAAGTTTTAGCAGAGGAAATTCCAATTCTCATTCTCCCTTCTCCTTGACTAGTTGAGTGTAAGGCCACAATTAAAGATTAACTGCCCCTAAATAATATAGCAGAGCTAACACCCACCAGCATCTCCTTGTGCCTGAGATTAGACCTTTGGAACAGCAGGGTACAGGCAGAGCTGACATGCAGTAAGTACTTGAGAAGCAGAGTTGCAATACCAGGAGCTTTAACTCTGCCTCCCCTGCAAGCTAAGGGGCAGATCTTCAGGGAGCCAGCATGGCCAGCTGGGTTCAACATGGTTTTACAGGGCTTCCTGCATTCAGGGCTTGAGCTCAGCCCAGGCAGGACAACAGTACCAGCCTTGTGTGGCACAGAAATGCCTGCCAGATGCACTTCCAGGTTACTAACTTGCTTTGGGGTGCTGGGGGCAGGGTAACATGACTGTACTGTCAGAGCTATTGGCCTCTGCATAAAAATCATACCACAAAATAAAGAGTTCTCTTTGGGTAGCCTTGGTTTTCTGCCTCTCTTTTATTTTTCTTAAGGAAGACACAGATTCTGGGGTATGGCAGCTGAACAAGGGCAGGATGGAGGGGAGAGAAACTTGCAGAGTTGGGGTTTTACTGTTCTGTTGTCTGTTTAATCAGCTTCTGTCTTACACTGTGATCTCTGGTGATCCCCCCAGCAGACTGGCTACATAAGGGAAGTTCTAAAGTTTGGAGGGGGAGGTAATTGTTAAATGGAAGCATTGCCCCAGCAGGCTGTTAGAAACATTTCTGTTCCTGTGTTAGAGCACCTCTGCCATGATCAGCATCAACCCCTACCAAAGCAGTGCGAGTAATGGTCCGTGTACCATGGCGGGTGAGGAACAAACTGGTTTAACTGGAGTCCTGCTGTTCACACCCAATCTTCCAGCCTAGCTGTTTTGGTAGAAACTTCCCTCTGGGTTTGAAAAGCTGTGCTTGGAAGGAAGATGCTGTAAGCAACAGAGAAACAGAGATGTATTTACCAGCTTTGCAGAAGGGGCACTGCAAGACTTCTGCCCATGAAATCATGTTTGAATTAATGGCTCTGGGATAGACTCACCTTGTTCAGGCTTAACCCCTGCTTCCTTCCTGTTCTTGCCTCTGTTGTGTATTTTTAACCCGCAGCTCAGAGGCATCCTGCACACACTTTCCAGTGTCCTCCTGCCCTTCACCGGCATGGGGGGCATGAACACATCTTGCAACTGGCATCTTCCACTGTCTCCACCTTGTGCACTGCGCTCCTGCAGCTCAGTCTAGGACACTTTCCTATGCTCACGCACAGCTTTGGCTTCTCAGAGATCAAGGATAATTCACTGCTGGGCTCTGACTCAGTCCAAATCTGCATCATGTGTGGATACAGTATGAGGAACCCAAATTGCTGTGGTTACAGCAGCAGTTGAGCTCAGCCTCCAGTGGGAGCTTCCTGGTCTCTCTGGCTCTTCTGTGTTCAGCAAGAACTGGGTCCCTGCTCTACCAGGTCCTTTTCCTGTAGATTTGGGATTTTATAGCTTTCTGTGGTTGGGGAAAGTGAGCCCAGCCTGGCTATAAGTGGGCATTTCTCTAAAGAAATCAGATGCATTTCTTTCTCTGGAAGTTTGTTCTGCATCCACTCACTAGGATGGACTTCATGTCCCCCATCATTGACCATGATACCTCTCTACCTGTGACAATCTTCTCCCCCTTCACCAAGTAGAAAACCAAAGCACAAAGCATCAAATCATCTCTAAGTAAACCTGACCTACCTCTGAGAACTCCAGTGTAAGTAAGTCAGGACTTGCTGGCCTGAAGTCAGCTCAGTTCTGCTGATGGAAAACAGGCATATGAGGAATGGATCAGCCCCAGTGCTGCTTAGTGCCAGGCAAGGAATAATTAGACCAAATTTGGCCCTAAGAATTGTTCCCCATCTCCCAGCTGAGCTGAGCTCCAGCCTGGTTTAGGACATCATTTCCTACCCGCTTCCACAAGTGCTTTTTTCCCTCTGCACACCCCACCATATCCTCTGTGTTTCAGGACAGAAGCACTGATCCACTTGGATATAAACAGCACAAAGGAAGCAATAAGGAAACTCCTCCCTGTCCCTTGGCTCTAACCACTTTCAGCCAGTGCTGCCAGCTTGCTGCAGGGTACAGATTATCACAAACTCAGGGAGCTCCCTTACCTGGAGATGCTTCAGCTCTGGTGCATCCGTGACTGTCAGGGCAGAAATGCCCATTTCAGTGCAACAGCCATGCTGCAAATTCCAACTGCTCCCGAGTGTCTGTCCACGTGGCTGCTTTTGGTCTCCTCTTCACAAGTCAGGTGGGCTGGTTATCTATTAAATAGGGAGTGAGCACAAGAGGGGGTGAGCACACAGAGGAAATCAGGCAGTTTCCTGTTTGTTTATCAGGAACAAAAGCTTGTTTGGCTGGTGTGAATGTTGCCAGCAGGCTGGTGCCCAGCTCAGCTCTTCGACTAGCACAAAGGGAAGAAGTAAGGCAAAGTCCCTCAGGAAGAAAACCCCAAACTCGAACCTCTCTGAAGGTTTGCAGCTAATACAGAGCGATGGACAGGGAGAATCCACCTTGTTAGGTGGCAACTAACTGCTGCTCCTTGGTCTCAAGCGAGAGATGCATTCTGGCAGCAGAGGGCTGCACTTCCCATCACACAGAGCACTTCAGTTGCCCCAGCAGGTTTATGTTGCCCATTACCAGCAGACTTTGCCCCAGACCTGGTCCCTGTAGCTTAGTTTTTGGGCTGTATTCAGAGAAATAATCTAATCACCCTGGAACCACAGAACTACAGGACTTCAGGTTGAAAATTGCCAAGCTTTTACCAACATAGCTCCAGTATGAATTCATCATACTAACATTCTGGACCCAAAGATTCAATGCTGTTTTCAAACACCAAGCTAAACCACGTTGCACTTCTGAAGTCATGCCTAGACATTTCTGTTGTTCCTATGCATTCTGAATTAGTAATAAACTAGAGATAGCCTGGGGAAAGGAGGAACAGGGCTGCAGGGAGTTAGGCTGCAAAGCCAAGCCACACCTGGGACTAGGGAGTTTGCACCCTTCAGTGGGCTGCCTTAGGCTGGGGGAAGTTAAAACCTGGGGCTGGAGGTGCCCAGCAGTGCAAGGTGCAGCAGAGGTTTACCAGGACAGCCTGGCACAGGGACAGAGCCCTCTTCCCTTCTTGTACCAGCTTGTGCTGTTTCCTCCTCGCCCGGAGACTGTGCCTCTGTGTTAGCCCTCATCCACCTCCACTCCTTGCGCCCTCTGCCCGGGGCAGGGTGACCTCTCCGCTCCCAGCCCCCGGGATGCCGAGGGACACCCTTTGGTCCCGCGGCTTCTCCGCGGCAGCAGCAGAATTGCTGCTGCCATCTGGTGGGAGAGCAGCCGGGCTGCGGCTCCTCAGCTTGGATTTGTCTTGCCTCTGAACGGTCACCTCTTGGCAAGCATCCCTGCTCGCTACCACGGTCTGGCACGGTTGGCAGCAAAGCTGCAGCCTCCATCCCTCACCTCTCTGCCCTCAGTGCAAAGCCACATGCCTTGACCTTCTCTTAATTCTGCACCCCAGGCCGTGCTCCACTTTCACCAGCAACTTCTTGGTACTGGGTTAGAGCAACAAGGTTGGAAACACCAGAGAGGGTGGGGACACCATTTGTGGGAGCAGCCAGGGCAGCTGCCTGCATGTTACCCAAGCCCAAAGCTCCGTCTATTGCCCTGACAAGCAGAGTGCTGAGAGCAAGTGCTCACACCTCCCGACTGCTGCTCTGGGAAGCAGGGTCCAGCCTTTGACTCTCCAGTCCAGCCCTGGCCCCACAAGCTCAACTTCTTGGTTTGCTCTTACATCAAGGAACCTGCCAGAACCTGAGGAGTTCGGCAGAGGATACCAGATAATGCTTGCTCACTGCTGCACAACTCAGAGCAGCGTCCAGCCAGCAAGTGGCTGTTTCCCCACCCAGTATCCCTGTGCACTAAACCACATCCTGGTTTTAGGGTCACTGCTCCAATCTGGAGATGGTCTCCCCAGTGCTGAAGAGCAGCTGTAAGCACAATATAAACATGGCATTCAGCAAACACGCCCCCAGCCAGCCACAGGTTCAAGATCAGCTTTGAAGTCTGATGAGCTGATGGCAGCTTTAGGCATTGAGTCTGAGCAAAGGTAAAAGGAGCAGTTAACAGCCAGGGAGCATTTGTGAAAAGAATTACACCCAAAACCAAAGGAAATGGTGATTAATCAGACCCAGGGGCCACACTTGGAGCCCCTCCTCCAGAGGCTGAGCAAAAGCAGCAGGAAACACTCCGCACTCCACTGAAAATGCAGGACTGGAGGGAGAAGGGGTGCAGAACCACAGAAGCTGAGAAGAGATTTCAGACCCTGTGCTCTGAGCCCAACACCTGGTGTAGGAAACACTAAGGGGGCTTTAAAAGGAGCCCTGGGAGGAAAGTGGAAGCTTCATTAAAAGTGTCTGAAGTGGTAAACCAGAGGAATAAAGAACAAGAGCACTGGAGGGGGGAGAGGTCTGGAAGTTATTTGGGAGTTATGGACCTGACTGCTCAGCTGCTTAAAACATTTTGCAAGCTCAGGCACCTCATCACTGCAAGCACAGACCCTGCCCAGCAGAAAGAGCACAGGAGTCTCTCCACTTCCATGGCAAGGACTCCAAGTGGCTGTAAGATGAGGAAACAAGCCCACCATTCCCAGCAGCTTTCCCAAGGGCTAAACACCCTCAGGGCAGTGAAGATACCCACCAGAGATCCCATTCCTCAGGATAACAGGCATTGTACAAGCACCCTATTTGCAGGATAGGAGTAGCTGCTGACACATGCGAAGCACTGTAGGCTGTATCTGGTACAATACACCCCCGTTTTCTTTCCAACAGCATGGTGTGGCACCAAAAAGAGCGCCCTGGAAGATGCACATGCAGTAAACAACAGCCTGAACAGTGCATGGAAAGAAGTTAAAAGCCCTTGCAATAACCTCAAGATACTCTCAGCCTTACCTTGCTGCAGGAATTCAGCCTCAGAATCACGTTTCAAGCTTTGTCAGGAACAAGACCTATTGGCCTTGCTAAGTGACATATCCACACAATAGCACAAAGTTCTTGCTCCACTGACCCAACCTTCATTCTTCTGTGACAGCAAAAAAACCCCAGCACCCCACACAACTACGGTTGGGACTGTGACATTTATTGAAGGCTGGTTATACAATCTCACCCATCACATCCTCCTCACAGTTCAGGTTCCCTACATAAAAAGAGCATTGATGTAACAGAGAATTCTGCCCACCTCCAACTGCCTGAGCCACGGAGCACAGAGTCATCCCCTCTTTGTCCCAGGTGCTGTTTGCAATAGGCCAGCTGACCTCGATGAAAGAACCAAAGCTGCACAACAGTGCAAGCAGCAGCAAACAGATCAGAGTGCAGCAGCAGGGGGACAAGTGGAGATGTCCAGCATGTGCCTGAGAAGCATTTCCTGCAGGGGAAGTACCTTCTCCTCTGTGCCTGAAATCCATCCACTCCATAAAGCAAATCTCTTGCTATTCTCACCCCCAGCCACTATCCACTCAACCTGTGCCTCCAGCTGTCAGTGCTATGGTTCACACAGGCAGAGCCACTGCCCCGACAGCTGAGATGTCCTCTTACACTCAGTCGACACCTGAAAACAGACTGGCTTGACTGAAGAACAAGCCCTGGGCATCCCTGTCCCATAGTCCAGGACCTGCAAGTCTGTAACAACCCTGGCTAAGCCAGCCTGAAGGCACTGAAGCATCGCTGTGAAACCTGATGGATAGAGCACTCTTGTGGTCAGGGAGTCACCTGGGCTACTGCTTTGCTCCAGGAGGGAACAGATGAAACTCTGCTCCTGTTGCTCAAACTGCCTGGAAAGGGGCAATTCTCAAACCTAGCTTAACGGCCAAAGCCACTGCTCTGACCGTAGAGGGGAGGAATGCAGGTCTGTTCTCAAGAGTGGTCGGTTTTATTTGATTAAGTATTCAAAATGGGTTGAATTTTCATTTCCTCTCTTTCTACCAATGAGGAAACTGCACAGATTCTTTTGGAAAGGGCTGATCTGGGAGGCAGAGGTGCCCGGGCTCACTGCGGCAGCTGGAGGAGCACAGACTGTCCAGAGGGCAGGTACGTGATGTTGCGGGACCGTGAGAGCTGGTACGCGATGTCCTCAGCAGCCTCCAGCTTGCGCAGCTCGATCAAGCCATCGCCTGCCGTGGCCAGCGAGTTGGCAATGAGCTCAGCTGCTTTGGAGTCTCCCTCAGCAGAGATCACAGCTGCTTTCTTCTGCTGCTCAGCCTGGAAATAGACAGGACAGGGAATAACCAACAGAGAAAACAGGAGCAAAGAAAAGGAAGATGCTACTGCCATGTTTAAAATAGGAATCCCATTTCACCTCCCTCCTGTTCCTCTCCCCCAAGATAGATGGGGTTATTTTAAAGCTGTATTCTGTTAGACTCTTTTTCTGCCTACTGTGGAAAAACAGGTTGAAAAATCATCTTGAAATTGCCTTATCAGTTTTAACCTCATGAAACATTAACCCACCAAAGTACACTCCTGGTGGAAAATTGTCCCTGAAAGACTGGAGAACTTCACCAGTGGAGTTAAACCCAGGTCAAATAAACACTTCTGCTGTTTAATCGTCTTGACAGATTACATGCATCTTATTGCATGGGGTGTTGGCTGCAGGTTCTTGCAACATTCAGGCATGTGCTGGACCAGGGGACTTCAACACTTGAACATCAACTTGTTTCTGTGGATGCCCACTGAGATCCTGGGTTGATCTGGGATCATGTGCTTATGCATCTTCTGCAGTCAGTAACACCTCTAGGACACAGGCCCCCATGCCAATGATATCAACTCCACACAGTTCTGACCAGACTCTCAAAATTCACAAACACTGGGATCATGTGGGATGCAGATCTCAGCCTTGAACCCGTTTCTAACTGACACTCCTTTCTGAGTGCCATTTCCTCCTGGCTCCATGCAGACATTTCTGTTCAGCACCCCAGTAAGACTGTGACACGTTATCAGAAGAAAAAGACGACCCCCAAACCCAGCCTTAGGCTTTATCTATCCAATAATCACAAGCCAGAGCTGAGAACCGCATCAGCCTTACTGCACTAAGTGATTTCATCATTCAGCTGGCCCGGTCAGATGTTCACTGCAGGCTGGAGTGGGAAGGAGATACCAGGAACCTTTAGTACGTTTCTCAGAAGGACAAGGTACCTTTTCCACAATGAATCTAGCTCTCTCTGCTTCTTGCTGGGCCACTTGCTTCATCTCCACAGCCTCTGTGAACTCCTTGCCAAAGGTCAGGTGAGTCTGCAGGGCACAAAGCAAGCAAAGTTCACACTGCTGACAGCATACAGCAGTGCTGCTGCGACCCACACAGCTCCCAGGGTGCATCAGCGGAACTGGAATGGGGATGGAGAGCCAGGATCCCTAAAAGAGCCCTTTCGTCCTCCATTATGCCCCACTGTGCTCAGCCTGGGTAGTTTGGATAGCTGCAGGCTCCTGGAATGGGACAAGGGAAAGGTGGATCTCCTTCAGGAATGTGCTCAGGAGAAAGCACCAGAAACAAAGAGTCAAAAGTTACATTTTCAAGAAACAAAGTCACCTTCCTGCAAAGACTGCCTGTAATACCCCTGTCCTCTAAGCAGGCTTTTGAGAGAGGTCCAAGAAGAGAGGGAGAGGAGCAAGCACAAGCCAGATTACAACACAATTCATTTGCAAAGCTTGCAGGGAGACAGGGAGAGCTCCTTCCTTGAATAGTCTTGGAGAACACAGCCAGGAGAAAACCAGACACTTTGTAGGAAAAGGACACTATCAGAAGCAGTTGTGAATGCTCCATCGATGGTGGTGTTCACGGCCAGGTTGGACAGAGCCTTGGGTGCCATGGTTTAGTGGGAGGTGTCCCTGCCCATGGCAGGGGGGCTGGAACTGGATGATCTTAAGGTCCTTTCCAACCCTGACTATTCTATGATTCTATTTTCACTAACGCCTCAAGCCTGGCACTTTCTCCCTGTATCTCAAGGTGCTTGTGGAAGCAGCTGCTTTCTCTAAAGCCTGATCCATCACCCCCAGAAGCATTTGTCCCTCATTTGAACTACAAAAGCCTTGCAGCAGTGGATCCTGACAATGAGCCAGCACAGAGGAGCCTTCAAGGGCTTGCTCAAGGTCACAGAAGCCAGTGACAAAAGCAGAGTTAGTGCTTTGAGCTGTAACCAGCACATCCCATGCAACTGCAGGCAGGCAAACACAGTCCATGTGTCCAAACTCCCAGCCCCCTCCTCTCTGGCTCTTCTCCACTGCTCTTATTTGGGCAGACTCTAAAGAGAGAAACCGAAAAGGGAAGACTCTTACCAAGGACACGTCATCCAGAATGAGCCCGAAGGTTGCTGCTCTCTCTGTGAGGTCCTCACTCACTTGCCTTGAGACCAACTCTCTCTGAGTGATCAATTCTCCAGCATCAAAGCGAGCCTGAAATTGGGATGAACAGTGAGAAGGAAGCTCTCAGAAGTGACAGATTCTCTGTGTCCTGCCTGTCTTTGCACCATGAGCTGCAGAGCTCCTCTCCCAAAGCTCCCAGGCATTGAGCTGCCCATGGATTGGAAATAAAAGACTCAATGACTGGGAGTTTAAGTGTAAGCTTTTCTGGATGGCCTCTGAGAGCCTTGGGAGTGGAAAGAGAAGCCTTATTCCAGAGCACAACGTATTCCATGTGCCAGCTGCTAAAAAGAGGGAAGAAAGATGAGCAGCAGAGCCTGTCCTTACCACAACAGACTTGAGGATTTCAGTTGTGATTGAGGGCAGCACACGCTCGTCGTAGTCCTCTCCAATACTGGTGAAGATGCGGGGTAACTGGGCAGTCACTGGTCTGAACAGGATACGCAACGTGATGTTCACGTTCTGGAGATCTGTAGGAAAAGAGGCATGAGTTGAGTGGCAAAGCACAGGGACAGGAGATGTTTGTCCTCTCCAGGGTGACCAAACGAGAAAGAGACAAGTTATTTTTGCTACCCTTTGCACTCTGGGATGCAAATTCTCATCCCAGACAAGACTCAAACTGCAGTTTATTGGTGACACAGGGAATTACTGCCCTCATGGAAAGACAAGGACTTTATGGTTAAAGGGGTGACTGACAGGACCGAAGGAATGGTCCAGTCTGTTCTGGAACTAAAACCACAGATCAAATAATTCTTGACTGTGTTCAGCTGGATTTGGGATCTCCACATCCAGAAAAAAAACAAAGCAAAGCAAGCGCTCACCTTTGCTGCCCGTGATCACGGGAATGTTTCGGGGCCGGGAGCGGCAGTCAAAGATGATGGGTTTCTGCACCCAGGGGATGAGGAAGTGGGTGCCTTCTCCTACCACCACGTCCTGGACCCCACGGAATCGGTCGAAGATGACAGCTCTGTGGCCTGCATCAACTGAAGAAGAGAAAAGCCATGTTGGCACGAAAACCACCTCTGTGGAAGTGGTCTGTTGGGGGAGTTAAAGCCTTTTGCTACAGCGACATTAATGCCATTGTCTGGAGCAACAAGGCCAGAAGAAGACACAGCCATGGCTCCTGGCCCCGCAGCGTGCTCCCAAGTGAGCCAACAGCTTGCAATCCCGCTTGTGCAATGCACAGGGCATAAACCAGCCCAGCAAGGCTTCCCATCCATGTCCCCCCGCTACCATCAGCAATGAAAGCACCTGGTGGCCGTGACACTGACCAAAACCAACGGTGCAGGCGAACCGGAAGCTCTCAGCCTCCCGCACTCACCGTTGTAAAGCGCCGAGTTCACAACTCCTCCTACAACGGCCAGCCCCAGGCCGAGCTTCCCCAGGCTCTCAAACACCTTCGCGGCCATCTCGCACCTCCGGGTCCCGCCTTTCCTTCAGCAGCTCCCTCCTGCAAAACCCAGGGGGGGGTCTCACAGCCGCCCCGAGCTGCGGCCCGAGCCCCGCGGCACTGCGCACCCCATCACCCGCCCCGAGCCCGGCCGCCGCCTCCCTTCCAGGCCTCTCGCCCCCAGGGCAGCCTCCCCGGAGAGCCGAGGCCCTGCTCCCGCCGCAGCTCGGGCCCCGCTCGCCGCTCCACCTCCGTTCCCGTTCCCGGTCCCGGTCCCGGTCCCGGTCCCCTTCCCGGTCCCCTTCCCGGTCCCGCTCCCGGACCCACCGCGGCCGCTCCGCTCCCGCAGCGCCCCTGACCTCCACATGAATCCGCGGCCACCCACCCCGGCGCGCCTGCGCGCGGCGCCAAGACGCACGCTCCTCATTGGCCCGCGCCCCCTCCCCCCGCGGCATTCTGGGACATGTAGTTCACCTTCGTGCCAAGCTGCACCCAACCCCCGGCGAGCCCGCGGCCTGAGTAAAGCCGCTTGCTATTGGCCGCGTCATCCCGCTGCCCCGGGGCCTGTCGGGAGCTGTAGTCCCGGTGGCAGAGGCCGCGGGACCGCCCGGGCCGAGGGCACCGGGGCGCCGGGGGGGGGGGGGCGGCGGTGTCGGGACCGCACAGCCCCGGAGCGGCGTTGCGGTGCGGTCCGTCCGCTTCACCGCGCGGCTCCGGCCCGGCAGCCCGCGGGGCCGCTAGAGGGAAGCAGCGCTCTGCGGCCGCCCCGCGGGCCGGGAGGAGGAACAGGACCCTGAGCCCGGGGGGCACCGCGGAGGAGCCGCCTCCGTTGGCAGCGCCGAGGGCTCCGTTCCCCCCCGCCCCGGGCCACGTCCTCCCTGCCCGCGGCTCCGGGTGAAAGCGGGGCCAGAGCCGCTGCTCGGGGCCCGGCGGGGAAACTGAGGCACGGAGCCGCTCAGCAGCGCGGACGGATCCTCCCGGCCGGGACCCCGCTCCCTTAGGGCGGGTGAGGAGCGGGGGCCCAAACCCCGCGGGCACATCCCCGCCGCGGGGGGCGGCGCTGGAGCCGCTCCTGCCCCGGGACGTGGCCTCCTCTTCTCCCGGTCCCCCCCCGCAGCCCTGTGCGCGCAGATGCGCTGTGGGGGCACTGTCCTGCGGCTCGCAACGCTCCTTCAGAGCCCGCAAAGGCTCAGTTGTGCCCCGGCAGCGCTGGGGAGCGGGTGCTGAAGCGGACCCGGATGCGGGGAAGGTGTTGGGCAGCGCTGGACCTGCGGGGAGCGCCTGGAGCCCCGCTGGAACCGCGGCCCCTGAGAGCTGCCCTCTTGGGATCATCATTCCCGAAGCGCGGAGTCACCGCAGCTCAGGTCCTGGCTGCAGCAAAGGGTGAAGCTCAAATCTGGGTGCTTTGCCCTGAGCCGCGTGCTACCTCCAGGGATGAATCCCTGCAGCATCCACACAACGCAGCAGCCGTCGGGCTTTCCCCAGGGACGACTTTGCCCCGCGAGGCTTCTATCCACTCACATCTAATCCAATCACAACATCCTAATTGGTGACAAAGCCGCGGCTGTAAACACCGGGAGATTGATTCCCTTTTGATGTGGGATTCACGCAGGGCACAATTCAACCCTCAGCTGGGATTTATGGAGCTGGTGGCTGGGGCTTTGCACCCCCTTTGCCTCACGCTTTGCGTTCCAGAGCAGCCGCCGTGCTGGGTTTGTGCGGCCCCTTTCCCTTCCCGTGTAAAATGAGGCTTTCCCATTCATACCAAAAAAGAAAGGGAAAAAGGCTCGTGGCAATGAGGAGTTTTGGGCCAGGGCCCGGCTTTTAGGCTGGGAGCCCCGGGAGCCGCCACATCGGAGCCGGTGACACCCGCACGGCGAAGCCACAGCAGAATGGGTCCTTTGTGTGGCAAATATCTGGCGGGTGATTCAGCGCCGGCCATAGGGGCTGAGACACTGCTCGGTGCTGGGGGGGCACCCGGCGTGTCCCCCCTCTGCCCACCGAGCCTGGCCCAGGCTCTGCGAGCTGGGGGACACGGTCCAAAGCCTCGGTGACCTGTGGGATGCGGGATGGAGGCAAGGGGCTGAGCAGCCCTGGAGCCACCATGGGCATGCCATGCCCTCGTTGAAGAAGCCAAAGTGGCTGTGGAGGAGCACCCAAACCAGAACCAGGCTGGAACCCTGCCCTTGGGCTCCATGTACCCCTTGCTTGGGTGTTCTCATGGGGCTGCTGCTGTCTGGGGGTGTCAGGGGGACATTTCCTCTATGGGGCAAAGGACTGCGGCTTCAAGAAGCCCCTCATTGTCCTGAGCCTGGCTCTGGCCACCGGGGCGGGGAACAAAAAGCCTCCTCTTCTCCAGCCCTCCAGCACCAGCCAGTGCAGCCCTGGAACATCCATGGCATGAAGTGTGCCATGGGCACACAACCCAAGTGGCAGTGACGGATCCAGACGTGGATCCACAGGAACGCTCTGCCAGAGCACCTGAGGGGCAGAAAGGAGGTTTTTCCACCCCAAACCATGGATTTGGGTCGCACACAACGGGATGGGGCTGATGTTCCTGCCCCATTCCCACCCTCCTGGCCCCACACAGGGGTCCCAGCCCGAGGCCTGGCGGCTCCAGCCCCGCACCAGCATGTAACCCGGTTAGTCTCAATAAGCATTTCAATTGAATTAGTTAAACTGCATTAAAGCCCTGCGAGGACACGGTTCAGGGTGGAAACGGCCTTAATGTGATCTCAGCTGACTTCCCCGCTGCGATTTGCAAGTCAGAGGAATCGAATTAAGGCTGTTTTCATTCTGAACCCTGTCCACACAGGCCCCTAATGCAGCTTAATTAATCTGCTTTAAAATCGAGCCTGTCTTCCATTCAGACACAACTTCACCTGACTCATCCCACAGCAGCAAAACCCTCTTCTCAGAGGAGTGGGCGCAGGGATGGGAAGTCTTGGGAGGGTTTAGAGAAAACCAGGATTATCCCTAATCCCATCAGGGGATAATCTGGGATCGAGCTCTGTGCTGCAGCCACCCATAATGGGCTCTCCAGTGCACTATGAGCTGGAGCCGGAGCATCCCAGCTCAGTGCCACCCCAGTCCCAGCAGCACCAAAGGGTTTCTGGGCTCTCCTCTGTGGTTATCACCACTCTACAGCGCTCTCCTGGGTGGAAGCTACATTAAGCCCTGTGCTGCTCTCAGGAAGGCTCTAATGGCTGGGAATTGCTGACCAGGAGCCCCAAAGAGGCCAAAGAGGACCTCAGCCCCCTCAAACCCACAGCCCCTTGATGTTCCCAGCTCCCCATCCCCTTCCTCGCACCACATTCACACAACAACTGGGCTGTTCTGGTCTCCAGCACCAGCACAAGCCCAGGCGGATCTGGGGCTCCCCGGGAGCACAGGGGGTACCCTGTGTGCCGCAGGGGGGGTCTCCCACCCTCCCCTTGCTCCCACTCCCGTTTGCTCTCCAAGGATAAAATGGCCTCTCCATAAAGGCTGCCTCCAATTAAAAGGGAGTTTAATGGCTTAATGAATCATAACAAAATCTGCTGCATTAGCACGTGAACCGCTGCCCCTCTCTCCTTGTGGCCACCAGCTTTCCACTGCAAACCTTTTCATTTCCTTCCCAGCAAATTGCCTGCTCATTGGGGGGGGGGGGGGGGGGGGGGCACATAAAGCCAAGCCTGGAGGGAGCACCCCCCATGCACCCCACTGACCTGAAGCCTTGAGCCCCAAGAAGCTGCTCTCTCAGCCCCTGCTCCTTTCCCCCTATGATGGGGGTTTAAGACTTCAATACAAGCAAGGCTTAAATGAGATGAAGACTTTTGGGTACCAGGAGCTGCACAGACCCCGAATGAGCTTTGTGTGGGCTGCTGCAGCATCCCCATCACCCCACCACCACTTATACCTCCCCATAGGTATAGGTTCAGCTCCCCAGCCCTGAGCTGAAATCCTCTGGGAGTCCAGGCTGGGCTCGGTGCATCCCATGCCGGGATGCGTCCCACTGCAGCCCATCCACCTCGGGACAATAGCACCTCAGTCTCTCCTCTCAGCTGCCCGTGCCCTGTGCCCCTTCCACCCCGGGGGCCTCAATGCCCCTATCCCACTGAGAAGAGCCAGGCTGAGCATCCCAGACCTACAGCCAGGATTCTGGGAGGGTCAGGGAGAGGTCTGGGATGTTTTAGTCTTCCTGAAATGCCTTTAATTGCTCATTTATTCAGTGCAATCAGTCCCAGGTACTGGATGCTGCCCATGTGACCCTGGCAGATGCCTCTCCAGCCTCTTCCAGCTATTCCAAGCTGCTGGATCAATGGGATCCCGGGGAAGGTTGAGGCTCCGCTCATCACTAAGCTGTAGTTGATGTGTGTGCACATTCACAGCCCTCACCCATGACATGACCTTGGCATAGCCCCCCTGCCCCTGCCAAGCTCAGCTCATCCCCAGCATCGTGCTCCATGTGCAGCCCCATGGGGAGTGGTAGCAGCCAGAGCATCCTCACCACAAGGGTCCGGCCACGCTGGGCTATGGATGGGCAATGCTGGAGCCATCCCTGGAGCAGCTCCCTGCACAAAAGCCTCTCCCCATTCCCACTTCCCGCTGCCGGGGGGGAACAATCCATGGCTTTGTGGAAGGAAAGCGGCAGCGGGGTCAGGCAGCCCCAGGCTGCCCTTTGTCCCACAGCAGAGCACTGTGGGGGGGGCCCAAACCACAGGGCCCCTTTGCCGGGGGTCAGGGCAGGAGCCATGCAGCCGCTGCTCTTTGCCCACCAGCACAACCGGAGCCACCAATGGCTTCAGCAGCCCTGGGGGTCAGACACCCCCCGGATGAGCCCCCATTGCCTCCAGCCCTTCCCTTAACTCCTCCAGCTCCTAAAAGGCCGGGGGCTCTCTCTGCCAAATGCGTCTCCATTGCTCCCTGGGTATTACTTCCCCCATGGCTCTCTCCCAGCGTTTGCATTCCCTGGCACCGGGAACTCTCCGAGATGGAACCTTCTTGCTGCCCATTTCTCCGTGCACCCACGGCTCAGAGCACTTTAATTGTCTGCCAGTTGCTTCCCTCGATTCCCTGCTGAGACGGAGTATGTTAAACTCGTGGATACTGGGAACCTATCCTTAACTCAGGCAGAGCATGAGGCGCATCCTGCTCCGTGGGGAGTTTGCTGAGCTGGGACGGCCCTGGTGATCCAGGGACCTCCAGGGCAGCAGAGAGCTGATCCCGCAGCCTCCAAGGGCTGGGAATGCCCTGGGCCATCAGCAGGGATGCTCTGGCCGGACACCCAAACACCTTCCCCAAGTGCAGAAGAAGCTGCTCTTCCCCAGGAGACTCCCAGGGGATAATGCCTGTGGAGAAGCTCCAGGGCTCAAGCAGCCCAAGCTGGCCAGAGGCTGCTCCCAGGGCTTCCCATGGTCTGCGCAGCAAGGGGCAGGCTTTTGGCATCCGTTGTGCCCTGGAGAAGCCTGGCTCAGGGGTGTGGGTGAAACTAGGTGCATGCACAAAGACGCCTCCTCCCGAGCCGTCACCTGGAGCGGGGTCCCTCAGCCAGGGATGGAGATGCCTTTTTCTTCCTGGGTGATGACTCAGCCCGTCTGAGCTATAAATTGTCCCCCGAAGGTTCCTGTCCCTCTCCATTGACTGGAAAGAGAGCAGAGCAACTGCATTATTTATAGGAGCATCTCAGCCTGAGGCCTGGGGTAGAGATGCAGCCTCCAGAGCGCACACAGAGCAAGCAGCAGCCTCGCTGCATGCTTGAGCCTGCAGAGAGCCAAACCCGGGTTCATTCCCCTCTCCTGCAGCCTCCCAGCTCCTCCCTGCATCCCTGCTGCGAACGGGGATCCAACCACCCAACAAGCAGTGGGAAGCAGGATGCAGCCCAAGGAGCTCATCACCTCCATGTGGATTTAAGCAGCACCCAGGTCCTGGGTCATGGCAAGGGGAACTGCAGCCCAGATGTCCCTGGCAGGGGGTGGAACGGAACTGGATGACCTTAAGGTCCTTTCCAACTCAAACCATTCCGTGATTCTATGTCCTGGAAGGCTCCAAGCATCCCTTTGCAGGGAAGCTGTGATGGATGAATGAGCACAGGGGTGAATGAGGCTCCCTGCAAGGAAAGCTGCTTCCCTTCCCGTATCTGGGTCATTCGGTCAAGACAAGCGCTGGTTGAATGACTCCGGTGCATCTTCCACTGCGGGCAAAGATAACGCGGATCCCACCCGGCTCCTCGGCTTGCTCTGGAGCAGGTTGCATATGGGGAGAGAAGGGAGACAGAGCTGCTCGAGGCCATAAATTAACCTCAGCCTTTCCTAATGGGACCCTGATTTATCTCCTGCCTCTGTCTGAACTAATTGAGTTCATTCCGCTCAGTGATTCATGCCATGGAAATGGGTTCCAGAGAAAATGGGACCTCAAGCGGCTTTGGCAAATCCCTCTCTTTATTGGCCAGGGAGCTGTAATGCTTTTAGACCAGGGAGAGCTTCAAAAGCAGCAGCCAGCCCCCAGCCCATCCGTCACTGCCAGGGCTGCTGCTCAGGTTTCAGCTGCCACGTCCATCCACATCCATCCCAATCCATCCACATCCATCCTGACCCGCCCCTGCCCTGGCCTGGGCTGCCGGCAGGACCAGAGGCCAAAGCCTTAAACCTCATCCAACATCCCCAGGTGGGAGCGAGCTGCTCCAGTGGAAGTTGTCCCTGCCCCTGGCAGGGGTTGGAACTGGAGGAGCTTTAAGGTCCTTTCCACCCAAACCAGGCTGGGATTCTGTGACTATCAGAAAACTGGGATGGGGAGGGAGGTGCCCTGCGTTGGCCATCGCACCCTCCTCCTCCTCTCCAACCCAATGGCTTCAGGAGCATTTCCTGTGCTTGTCTTGGCTGATTCCAGCAGGAATTCAACCCCATTCTTAAATCCAGGCAGTGGTGGGTTCAGTGCCCCCCCGGCCCTTGGCTCCCACTCCATGTGCTGGTGCATGGGGCTGTTTGTGCCTTTGGCATCAGGAACAGCAGACAGTGGCTTGTTTGCCTTCAGCATCTCATGGGTCCCCAGGGAGTCTGCAGCATGGCCTGGCCCAGACATCCCATCCCTGCTCCTCCCCAGCATCAGGATGGGGCTGTGCAGCTCTTGGAGCAAACCCCTTGTGGGCTGTAAAGGCATTAAAGCCTCTTGGTCCCATGTGTCCTCATCCCACAGTGGGTGCAGACCTTGAGGGATCAGCGGGCTCCACCTCCATGTGCATCCCAAGCCCTGACTCCTCTTCAAGCATCCCAGTACTGGTTGCCCTTGGCCTCACCACATTGAAGCGAGCACAGGGGATGCTTGTCCCCAGCCAGGCTCTGCTTTTCCCAGGTGGATATTCTGCTCCCCTGCTTCCCCATCCTGCTGCTGCTAGTCCCAGCTGCAGTTCTGCATCACTGTCACGTTATGGACCTCATTAAAACCCTTCTAGAAGCCCGAATAAAGCTGCCTTTACCAATTTCCTCCTGGTTGTTTACTCATTGGAGAATTCCAGCAGGTCCGAGGGGTCCGCTTCCCTGCGGAGACAGCGCTGCTCATCCCAATCACATTACCCTTATCCAATTGATCTTCATTCATTTGACCTTTGGAAAGCTCTCACCTGATTTCCAGAGCACAGGATGCTTGCAACAGGCTCTTCCCTTCCTTTCCTGGCTCTGCTCTGTGTGGGCAGCAGCCAGCCCCTAACCCTGTCCTAACCCACTGGGAAAGAGCTCATTAAAGAACCCAAACACTGTCATTGAGTTGATTGAGTTAAAGGGGCAGGAGCTGGGCCGGGAATGGGTAGGACAAGGTGTCGGTGGGCACGGATGGATGCAATCCATGCAGCCACCATGGGTTAGTGGAGGTCAGAGCATGGAGCCCAGCAGCTCCCACCAGAGCTGGTGGCTCATCCGGCTCCTGTGGATGCTCTGGGCTTTGGTGCTGCCTGATTTGCATAGAGAATGAAGGCAGTGATTACTTTACCTCATCAGGCTGGGAAATGAGCTCCCTTCTGAGGCAATCACAGCTGCTGGGAAGAAGCTCCGGGGACACGGGCAGGGAGGCACCGAGCACCCCGGCACAACCTAATGGGATGAGAGCCCCCATCCATCCCCATCTGTCACGGCCCAGCCTCCAGCACGTGCCCTCCTCGTCTCTACCCGATGGATGGAACCCAGGAAGCCTCAAGCACCGGCTTTGCTTGGGAAGGGACAAGATCCAGCCCCAGTCTGGCAATTCCCAAGGGACAAAGCTCCTGCTTCACCCTCCGGCTGGGACGCACATTCCCAGGGGGCTCCCCATGTTTACCCACGCCTTCCAGGCCCCTCCCTCCCTCAGCACAGCGCTGTAGCTCTCCATGAGGAATGATTCCCTGCAGGAATACCGCTGCACCTGGGAGGCACAGAGGAGCCCCTCTCCCCATTGCACTCCCAGGAGCTTCACCTCGAGTTGCTGCCGGGCGCTGCTCGGAGCCGCTCTCCTGAGGGGTAATGGATGGAAATGCACTTCTCCCAACTGCGTCCGGCTGGTTGACGCATCCAAGCTTTGGGAAGGACCACTTCAGCCTTCACTGCATTCCAAAGGGAAGAGTGAGGAGCTCTTGGGTTTCCTGGAGCAGCCTCCCAAGAACACTGCACAAACACTGAGGCTCTATCAGGTGCAATGATACAAAGATCACATCCCCTCCTGCCCCCCATCTGCCTTAAAGCCTCCTGCACCTTAATGCAACCCAGCTGGGCTCAAACCCACCTCCAGCCTGGCCTCACCATTGCTGGGAGCCTCAGCTCCCGCTGTGATGGTCCCGGTGTCCTCCCGGGATTGGGCAGAAATGGGAAATGTGGGAACAGTAGAGGGAGGTGCCTCCCCCCCGAGTGGTGACGTCAACCCCGGGCTGTCCCAGAGCAGCCTCCTGGGGATGAGAGACGTGGATTTGGGCTCTGGCCCTGCGGCATCTCCCATAGCAGCAAGCGGGAGCCCCATGACCCCCAACCCACAGCTCTCTGGGGGTTCTCCCCTCTCGTCACAGCCCTGCGATGGTGCCTGATCTCCAGCCCCATTCCAGCCCCATTCCATCCTTCCCAGGGCAATTCCTGTCCCGCTTTTGTGCACAGATGCACTGAGGAGGAGATGGAAAGAGGAGGATGCTGCAGCCAGGCGCTGGAAGCAGTTGCCATAGGGACAGTATCTTGGAGTGGCAGCTCAGGATTCATTTGCAATCCCGGCTTCTTCTCCTTCCCTTTTCTCCCTTTGGGCATCCTTGTCAGGAGCCTGATTCAGCAGCTCTGCCAGGGTCAAATCCCACCTGCATCAGGGGAGCATCGGGTGGGTGCAGGAGGAAAGCACTGGGTGCTGGAGAACATCAGGATGGATGGATGGATGGATGGATGGATGGATGGATGGATGGATGGATGGATGGATGGATAAATGGATAAATGGAAACATGGTCAGACAGCTCCCAAAAGGCACTAAACCTTGATGAAAGTGAGTGGCTGCACCAGTCCCCTGCTTGCCCCATAGGGTGGAAAAGCATCCCCTGAACCCGGCCTGGACAGGAGGAGCCCAAAGTCACCCCAAATCCCAAGGGAAAGGCACAGGCAGCACCTTTTGCCCTCACTAAAGACAATGGAAAAGGCCATCCATCATGGAGATGGGGCTGGAGGAACCACATGGCGATGTGAGGAATGGGGCTGTGGGGGTCACTTGAGCCCCCCCCATTAACTGACATCATCAATGGTATCACTATCCCAGGAAAATGAAGGCAGTTCTCCAGATCTCTTTGTTTCCCCCTAAACACTCTGGAATGCTTTGCACTGTAAGCACAAGCAGAGGAGATGGGAGCCCCCTGACCCCCCCCCCCGAGCTCTCCTCTGGGTGCTTGGGGTGTAAAAGGAGCAAAGGGGGTTACAGTTGTGCAGCCGCTGCTTGCTCAGGGAAGCCATGGGCTCATTTTACTGCCTTTGTCGTGGCTCCGTCCCGAGCAGGGATTGAGTTTCTTGGACATCGTGGTCGCTTCTCACCGGTCCTTATAAGGATCCAGAGATTCCTCTCAGGCGCTGCCCTGGATCCCCCCTCCGCAGCCCGGGTGATGGATTGTGCTGGGAAGACAGCTAAAGAGAGGAAAAGGAAAGGGAGGGAAGCCGGGAGCATCAGGCTGGGGATTAGCAAGTGAAAAAGGGAGCGGGGGGCATGGAGAAATTACAGGCATGGATGTCAAGGAGTGTAATTGAAACCAGATTGGGACACTTGGACAGTAATGGGAATCAAGGGGGTTGTGAGCGTCGGGAATCAGAATCAGCGTCATGGAAAGGTTTGGGTTGGAAGGGACCTTAAATCTCCTCCAGCTCCAACCCCCTGCCATGGGCAGGGACACTTTCCACAAGAGCAGGAAGCCCCAAGCCCCATCCAACCTGGCCCTGGGGCTGCTGGATCCCTCCTACCCTGAGCTGTGCTTTTGGGGTGCTCAGCACTGATTTTGTGTTCTGTCAACACCTCGAGGGTGCCTGGGGCCAAACCCAAGTGAAATCTGTGCTCAGGATCCCCCAGAGAGCACCGGGGTGGCCCCCAATCCATGGAGTCCCTGAGTCCTTCAGTCCCCCCCACTGCAGTGCTGACAGCTCATCCTTCCCTCATCCACCTGCACCAGCATTGCTGGCACCAGCAGGATGCATCCACCCTGGGGCTGTGGTTTGATCCCGGTCCAGCCGGCACTGGAACCATGTCATCTCCCACCCCCAGCCAGGAGAGCAGCACCTGCACCACTTGATTTGGATGCTGTGGTCAAGCCAAACCCCATCCCCATGGGAATAACTGAGCCCCATCCCTATGGGAATAACTGAGCCCCATCCCCATGGGAATAACTGAGCCCCATCCCCTATAGGAGTAACTGAGCCCCTATCCCCATAGAAATAACTGAGCCCCATCCCTATAGGAGTAACTGAGCCCCATCCCCAAGGGAATAACTGACCCCCCTCCCTATAGGAGTAACTGAGCCCCATCCCCATGGGAATAACTGAGCCCCATCCCCATGGGAATAACTGAGCCCATCCCCATGGGAATAACTCTCCGCAGAGCACAGACACTGATTTCTCAGTGCACCCCCATCTGTCACCGGCTGCATCCAAAGCATGGCACAGAGAGGATGAGCAGCCACAAGGCTGGAGCAAAGGAAAAGGGGGAGGTATCAGCAGCAGCCCCTCCCTGGCTGGTAAAACACTGCTGTGGGTGGATGTGCAGCTGCTCGGCGTTTACTACACAGAGAGAACGCTCAGCAGCACTTCAATGGTGGCTTGGGCTGGAGCTGCGCTCCCCATCCTTCCATTCGAGCTTGGAGGTGGCAGAGGAGCCCGGCAGAGGGTGGGTGCTCTGCTGCGCAGGAGCCGACCTTGGCCTCCAGCCTTGAAAGCTTTTAAGTGCCTAAATCCCATTGATTGTAAGGAGAACCTGAGGCCCAAGGACCGCGGGAGCCTTGGCTTCCTGCTCTCTGGATGTGGGCTTGGCTCTTGCCAAGGGGCCCGAGGTGTAGGGCTCCTGCTGATCCTTCCCTCCTCCTTTTCCATTGAAGCAGTACAATGAATGTCCTGGAAGGTGCCCGAGTGCCACCAATTGCCCTCCGCTCCCCAAGGAGAGCTCTGGCTGCTCCCGCTGAAGTGAAGACCATTGCTCCAAGCAGCTCCTCTTCTCCAGGCTGAGCAGCCCCAATGTTCTCAGCCTGGCTCCATACGGGAGCTGCTCCCACCCCTGAGCATCCTCGTGGATGTGCTCCAGCAGCTCCATGTCCTTACACTGAGGACCTCAGCTCTGCTCACAGTGCCCCAGGTGGGGTCCCACCACAGCTTTTCCCAGCACAACGCGGGCCAGCGAAGGTCCCCTTTGCTTTCCCTGAAGCAGCCGGGCTCTGCTATGCACCAGGCCCCGTTCCCTGCTCCAAACCCAGTCCCAGCCTGTGGTCATGGTGTCCCTTTTGTTCCCGCCAGGCTTTTCCTTGCAGTCCCTTATTTCTGCTCCCAGGCCTGGCCATGAGGAGCCGGGATGATGTTTTCCCGATGTGTGTTATTTATTCAGCGTTATTTATAACTTCCCATTATGCTGTCACTGCTTTGTTGGGAAAGGCATTACCTGTGCTTTTCAGTAACATCAATACCACGTTTGAGGGCAGGAGCGCTGAGTGTTTAACTGGTGCCATTGCTGGGGCTCCGATTGGAGGAGAAGGGAAAAGCATCACCTGGGTTTGCTCTATTACCTTTGGAAGACCTGGATGAGCCTGAAGAAAGGTAACTCCAGGGATGCTGCGTGCTCTGTGCTTCCTGTGATATGTCCTCAGCTGGAACTGAGCTTTTCCTAACCCAACCTTCCCTTTTTTGGGGGGAAATGCCAATGTGCAGCTGTTTCTGCCCTAGGCAGTGCTGCTGATGGGTGCTGGGAGCCCCTCACTGCTGTGCCAGCCCCTGCAGCATCATCCAGGCACAGCAGAGTGGGACCAGCAGCAATGCCAAGACCCAGATTTCGTGGAATCCCAGCGTGGTTTGGGTTGGAAGGGGCCCAAGGAGGAGGATGAACGGTCACACCGGGGCACACGGAGCTGTCTGCAGGGCAATGCAGCTCTTGGTTGAGCTTAGGGGCTGCAATACAGCAGACTGCTGCTGCCTTCCACCAGCAGCCTAAAGATGCTCCCCCAGCAAATAAAACCTTGGAGCCTTTGGTTTTAATTCCAAGAGGTGACTGCAGACATCCAAGAGGCTCTTTGTCATCTCATGGAGCCAGGGAAGGGCCACAACCTTTCTGGCACAGGAAAAGGGGAATGTAATGAAAAGCTCTCGCAAGTCCCTCCACCAAAGGAGCTGCAGAAGGTCAGGATGGGAGCACAATTTTCACTCACCTCCCCTGGCCGCCAGCCCAGCCTCCTGCAGATGCAGCCCAGCTGAGCTGCCCCCATCCACCGGGCTCGGCTTCCCATCACCAGGACCGGGTTTTTCCTGGGATAACTCCCAGGGTGCCATCGAACGCTGGGGCTCAGGGATGGAGCCTCAGGGACCACTTGCGCCAAGCTGCGCGCTCCCAGCACCTGCATCCCGCGGAGCCGCATCCCAAAGCCCTGCAAGGTGCAGGGATTGCCAAGGGAAGCAGCTGGGTTTGCCACTTGCTGTGGTGGAACAGCAAAGGCAAATGAACTGCGGGAGACCTGAGCTGCTCCCCCCGCTGTGCCCGGCCCCACCATATGTCTGCAGGCAGCTTTGCTCCGCTTCCATTCATCCCTGTGTGAAACGGAGAGTGGGATGCTTGGCTTGTCACTTCCCTCCCTGCCCATTCGAGCTGCGGGTGGGCATCCCCTGCTCCATAGCTCATCCTGCTCCGTCCCCACCTGGTCCGAGCACAGCTTTCTGGCCGCCAAACCCACCGCCATGTGGCTCCCACATGTGTTCCCTTGTCTCCGTGCCGGAGAACAAACGGCAGCGCTGGCTTCAGTTTAATCCCATTGAAAGACAAGGCTGCAGACAAGGGACTTTCCTTAAAACCCTTCCAGGCTGCCCAGAGGAGCATTGAGAGCCGGCCAGGAGCAGCTCATGCTCCTCCGGAGGTCGATAATTTGCCTTCCAAGAGGAATTCCAGCTGAGCTCTGCACAGTCCTGGGCACTTGGATGTGACCTAAGGGGGGAGCTCAGAACTCTCAGGAGCTGCGGACTTCCAATGGTCGCAGTGGTGGGAAACCTGGATGTGAGCATCTCTATGGGGAACGCCAGAAGCACCTGCAGAGCCCGGAGGGGTGAGGAAATGCAGGATATGAGGCCAGATCCCCTGTGCAGTGGACAAAGGTGGTGAGTGAAGGAATCTCTTCCCCATCCCAGCTGCTGCTGAAGGCTCCTCTGGGCCATTTTCCACTGCTCACCCTCACCAACGCCAGCAGAAAGCCCCCTTCATCTTTCCAGTGAGCCCCACAAAGAGCACTGTGGTGCTGACACACCAGGGCTTGGGGTAAAGCTCCCCCAGCTCCAACCCCTGCTCCGGGCAGGGACACCTTCCACTGGAGCAGGGTGCTCCAATCCCCTGTGTCCAACCTGGCCTTGAACACTGCCAGGGATGGGGCAGCCACAGCTTCTCTGGGCACCCTGTGCCAGCGCCTCAGCACCCTCACAGGGAAGAGCTTCTGCCTAAGAGCTCATCTCATTCTCCCCTCTGGCAGTTAAAGCCATTCCCTTCTCCTGTCCCTACATCCCTTGTCCAAAGCCCTCTTCAGGTTTCCTGTAGGGATGGGGACAGATGGATCACTGGATGGACAGAGCACAGGAGGAGGCATGGGCACAGATGGACCGGCGTGAATAATGGAGGGGCTGAACAGAGGCCGAGACCCCAAATCACTTCGTGGGAGAGCGGCAGGGCTTGGGGGGGGGGGGGTTCTGGTCTTTGTGTGCCGGCGGCGGAGGCTGCTGGCTCGGGCGCTCGCCGCGATGCTCCAGGGGCGGAGATGAGGAGGAGGAGGAGGAGGAGGGGGAGGGACTTGCATCGCTTTTCTGGCTGCCGCCAAGGCAGCGGGCGGCAGAGCGAGGGCAGCCGGGGCGCGCACCGGCTCTCGGGGGTCACCGGCCCCGCCACCATGGCCCGGCTCCTGCCGCTGCTGCTGCCGCTGCTGCTGCTCCCGGCGGTGAGTGCGCGGCCGGGGTCGGGTGGGATGCGGGGTCCCCGCAGGTCCCACATGTACCGGGATGGAGAGAGCCGGGAGGGAGCGCGGTGAAGGGGTCCCGGGGGTACCGGGCAGAGCGCCTCTGGGTGCGGAGGGAGGGTGCCCGGGGACGGGGGGAGCCGGTGATGGGGGACCCCAGGGGTGGCTCGAGCCCCTCTGGTCCCTCTGCACCGCGCTGTCAGCCCTTTCACAAGGGGAAAAAAGGGTGACAAGAGCCCGCAGACAGTCAGGCAAGGGGGGGAAGCCGCCCACCCCCGGGGCCTTCAGCTCCTGCCATCCCGCATCCCCAAAGTCCCCTCTGCACTTCCCCAGCTCCAAATTCGCTGCCCAAAGAGAAGGGCGGGATCCTGTCCCCGCGGTGTGAGCCCCTGGGATGGGCACAGCGTGTGCCCGGGGACACAACTTCAGGGCAAGGGGACCAGGAGAGAGGAAAGAGCCCGGAGCCGGGCGGGCACACGGGGATGGACCCAAGTACCCGGGGGGGCTTTTGTTGGGGAAGGATTTGATGGGGTCCCAGAGGTCTCGTTCGCAGCCGGCCACCTTCCGGGCAGGATATTAAAGCCGGTGCTGTAGCAGATTCATGCTGAGACTGAGGAGAGCAGCGGTGTTTGTGCCTCCTGCTCCCGTACGGGCATGGGACCGGGCTGGCCAAGCTCCCCAGGGACACTCAATGGCGATGAGAGGGTGGCAGGAAAGGCAGGAGCTGCCCCAGCCGTGTGGATTCCAGTGATCCCACCCCAGGGAATGACCCAACTCGGGCAGTCCGTGGCTTTGGTGTCCGCCGGATCTCTGCAGCCGCCTCCCCTGGTCAGCACCCGCTGCCTTGGGGCTGGATCCGTCCCTTGGGGCTGGATCTGTCCCCCCCTCGATTACAGCTGCCGAGGGTGCAGGGGGGGGAGCCGGGCTGCTCGCCTCAGCCCGCACCCAGCCAGGTCCAGATGTGCACCCGCAGCTGTGGCCACCCCAAACGCCGGCACCCCCGTGTTCGTTGCTCTTTACCTGGGCCATTTGGCTGGAGGAGGCAGAGCCCTCCCAGCGCCCCGTGCCCGGGGCCGGTCGGACCCGCAGGGCTCAGTTGTGGCTTTTCTCTGCTGCCCAAAGTTTGGGGCTTGCTCGGAGCCGGGGTTTGGCCTTTCCCAGGCAGCGCGCTTCAGCCAAGAGAGGCAGAGCCTGTCTGTCAGGCTCGGGGGCAGTTCGGATCCAGGCTTGCCGCTGGGCCCATCTCCAGCTGAAGCATCCCCTCCCTGCTCCGGTGCGAAGCGTTGTTGCGTGCCAGGACGCTGGAGCGAACGGGGCCGAATTCCCACCTCGCTTCGCTTCCTCCGAGGCCATCTCCTCACCCAGCAGCGCCTGTTCGGACACACAAACCCACCAATACGACTCCAAAAGCAATTAAAAGCTTACAGAGGTGTCGCTTGCATCCTCCATCCGTGCCCCCCTCCTCAGTCCAGCTGTCAAAATGCTTTATGGTGTTAATACCTGCGGCTTTGTCAACGGGAGTTGTGTTAATAACATGCACATTTCAGCGGGCTAATGCAGACCATGTGCCCCTCTTCTGAGTGTGTTAATCTTTATGGGGCTTTCAGTGCTCAAGAGGGAGAGCTGAAAGGGAAACGCAGGCAGAGCGGGGGGCGGTGGGGGGGGGGGACGCAGCACCTGGGGCTGGAAGTTGTGTTTGCTACAGCATTTAGGAACGCACATGGGGGTAAAAGGCGCTGGCAGCGCCATGGGGAGAGGACCTGCGGCCACAGGGGTCTCTGGGGTCAGCTAATGGGGGCCCGGGTGTCACACAGAGGAAGCAGCGCTGCCAGGTCCCATCCCCATGGGTGCAATGGAGCTGCCGGCAGCTGCCTGCGGCGTGGGAGAGCCGGCGCTGCCGGCCCAGCCTTCCCCAGCTCTATCTATAGCCGGCACATTCGGCTGCTGCTGCCCCAGCCGTGGGGAGGGGGAGAGGGGGTCAAACCGCGGCCCAAACGAGCGGGGCCGGAGCAGCGGGAGGAGCTCCGGACGCTCTGCATCCAACCTGCTGCGAATCAGCCCCTTCCGCGCCCCAGACCCATTGCCCGCTATCATTTGGGGGTGCCGGGAAGCCCCCCGCACACCGAGCCCTCCTTGTCTGCCAGGCTGGGGCCCGGTGCCAGCGCTGGCTGCCAGGCTGGGCTGGGGAGGCAGCGCCAGGGAGGAGAGCACACGCTCTCTAGCGCAGGGTAATTGGAGCACTTTGTCATTCAGATGCCTATAATTGGCGCTCCATTGTCTCCGCCGGGCCGGATGCTGCCGGGTGATGCGCAGCGACTTCATAACGCCGCATTGTGCAGGGCTGACGAGGCATTCAGATGCACGGGGAGGGGGAGCTCCCCCGAGCGCCCGCTGAGTTCTTACCCCCCCCCCCAAATCAGGCTTAGTTGGATGCCAAAGGCATGGTCCAAGCCTGGACCACACCTCAGCGCGAGCAGAGGGTGCAAAAGGAGCCCTGGCAGAGGTTGGGTCACTCACGAGCATCTCGGCAGCCCTACACCCAGGCAGAGATGCTTCGTGCACCACACAGCCATGGCCAAGAGGGGTTTTGGGGAGCAAGCATCCTGTAAATGCACCCCACTGCCCAGGCTGCAATGGGCATCTGCAGAGTGGCTCTGACCCCATGGCTCGTGGCGCATTTATTGCTTCCATATGTTACAACAGGTTTGGGAAGCAGATGCACTTACTTCCATTAAACAGTAACGTTGCTGAAGTTCTCGGTGCTCTCTTCGAAGTCTTCGTTCCCACCGTGGGGTCTGAGTTCTGGTCCCTATGTGCAGCAAGAGCCACCCAAGGTCTCCAAACCCTTCACTGCTGCAGGGGCTGTAGGCAGTGCCCTGTCTTCCCCCAGGCTGGCAGGGGCTGAGCCCTGCAGGATGGCAAAGCAGCCCTAAAGAGAGGAACAATGCTGTAACCATGCAGAAAAGCTCTTATTCTCCTTCCCACCCCCCCAAATACCTACCTACTGTGGCATGGGCTTTCCTGACCTCCCTCTGGCTGTAGAGCTGAGCAGAGCTGAGCAGCTTCCACATAGGGAAGTCATTTCTGTGTTTAATGTGAGCTCCCTTTACCCCCCACTTGGGATATCCCCCCCCAAGCCTGGATGTGACCCCCTTCTCCACCTACCCCTGCAGGGAAGATCCCATCACAGGGGTCACCTCCTGGCTCTGTTTCCCCTGGCAGGGACCCGCCTGGGGCTCCAAGGAGAAGTGCTTCACCAAGATGTACACCACGAGCGGGGAGTGCTGCAGAGCCTGCAACCTGGGAGAAGGGGTGGTGCAGCCCTGCGGGGTCAACCAGACGGTCTGCGAGCCCTGCCTGGACAGTGAGTAGCTGCTCCCCTCCGCATGGCACTGCGGGGGGCTGGCACCGGCCCCAGGGTACTCGGGTCTCCCCAAGCGCATCCTCCTTCCCTCCTGGAATCACTGCCTGGGCACAGTCTATGCTGTTTGCACAGCCCATACACTGCTCGGCTCTACCCTGCGCCTCCCATCTCCACATGGACACCAGGGTCACCCCTAGCATTTCCCCAGAGCACCTGCCCTGCTCATCGCAGCTCTCCTTGTTTTGGGACCCATTGGTCCCAGGCACCTTTCCAAATCTCCCTTCCAGCTCCACTCTGCTCCTGAGGGCTCCCAGCCCAAGTTGCATTGCCCTCCCCACACTGCGTTGGTCTCGCATCCATCCATGGGATGCCTCTCACTGAGCCACCTGTATTATTTCCCCTTTTCAAACCTCGAAGGGTTGCAAACTGAAAGCAAGTTTGAGAGAGAAGCAGCAAATCACAAAGATCCCCCAGAGAAGAGGGAGCAGTTTTCCCTGGCCAGCTCCAGGCACATTGCCTGTATCAACTGCTTCATAAATGTCAGCTGGAGATGTGTGCTGGAGACCTGCTTAAATGCTTACAGATGAAGTGGTCCAACTATTACTGTTTAAACAATGCCATGCTAGGTATAAGCAATCTGCCCTACGCGTTTACTGCTGCAAAGCCTTTGAAGGCCTAAGAACAAGTATTTGGAGGAAAAGCCAAGCCCAGATTGCGATGGGGATGTGATTTGAGAGGGGGAATGGACAACGCATGGCTTGGGCAGAGCAAAGAGGAGGCGAAGCGCAGGGAGGAGCAGAATAAGCAGAGCAGTGTGAGGGCAGTGCTAAAAATACCTCTGCTTTCCTGCACAATCGATGAGCAGAGCTCAGTTCCCTGTGCTTCGATGCAGGATGAATCCCACCGGCCGCAGGCTCCGGATGCTCCAAGGATAACACTGTGGTACACGGTGGGAACCCTCCCGGGCTGCAGTCTCCGACCCCTCCATCCATCCACTGTGCTGTCCATCCCCATGAGCCCTTCCTATAGGAAGCCTGACAGGGTGTCAGGCTCCAGCTTCCAGGGCTGGAAAGCCAGGGAGCCACTTTGCATCCCTAAGGATCCTCGAACGAGAGGCACTTCCAGGCTGGCACATGGCTTGTCTCCCCAGTGTCTTTCTGAGAACTGAGGGGATAAAGGGAATACCTATCCTCCATGTGGACCAGGACCGCGACCTGGGTGCAGTGCTGAAAGCCCATGGATGCAGATACAAGTGCCACTGCTCTGGTTTGCATTGCAGCTCCTTGTTGCCCCAGGCCAGGCCCTTGCACTTTTGTAGGGGATTAACATCGGGCAGCAGCTCTGTGGGTCAGGAGCTGAGCTGGAATGTACCAGGACAAAAGGCTCTGGTCCCTTCCTCCATCCCTGCAGGAAGGAGGGCAGACGGAGCAAACTGCAGCCATGAGGCCTCCCAACATCACACACAGACAGAGAGCAGAGCCCCAGGGCTTCATTATCCTGCTTAGCTCTGCTGCTGGACCAGCAAAACTGAGTGCTCCAGGCAGCTGCCAGTCCCTGGCTCCGTGCCTCAGTTTCCCCACACCCCTTCACCTGCATCCCACAACCCTGCCACCATAGGAACATCTACTCTGTGGGATCCCCCTCAATCACCTGCACAGCAGTGGGGGTACACCCTGGGGCAGCATCGGGCCTCCATCACCCTAGAAAGAAACAGCACCCAGTAGGGAACCAAACCCACGCAGTACCTTAAAGAAAAGGAGCAGCAGAGAGGCTGGGAAGCCCCAGGCAGAGTTACCCCTCCCGCAAACCCTCCTGCTTTATCTCCCAGCCCTGCCCCAGCTGCAGTCTCTCTCAGTTATTAATGCAGCGTGGATTAATCCCCAGAGCTGGGAGCTGCTGGGTGGGGGTGCCCATGGGGTGACTCATGGGTGCATGTGCTGCAGGAAGGAGAGCAAACCCCCCCCCAGCTCCTCTCTATGCTGAGAGTGGGATTTTGGGGTGGGAAGAGGAGGAAACCTCCGAACCTCATCATCAGCCCCCGCTGGGCTGGGGACGGGGTCTCCTGGACCTGGGGCTGTGCTGGATGCTGCGGGCGCTGGGCAGGCGCAGACAGTCCCTACCTTGGCAAAGCATCCTGCCTGCCATGCGTGAGCCAGGGAGGAATGTGGGCATCCCCGCCTGCACCTGGGGCTGCCTCTGAGCTCTCCCGCTGGATCCCTTCCCAAGTCAGCAGCCAAAGAGTTGAGCAGAAACCTACTATCCCCAAAGCACTGCCAGAGCCACAGGTTCAGGTGGCCGGAGGGGACTGTCCCTGCAGGAGCCCGCTGGCCACTTGCTTCAGTTAATGATCTCTCCCCTTCTCCCCTCTCCTTGCCAGCCAGCCCTGACGGCTGCCTCATGATTTATTGATGCCCTCGCCAGCCTTCATCGCTGCGGGTGGAAGGGAGGGAGCGAGGGGGCCCTGCTGGAATCTCGGCTGTAATTGCTCGGCTCAGATACCTCGCTGCCACGGAAAATGTGCCCACTCAGCTCCGGGCCTTTCCTGGCCACTTCCCTGCTCTAATGGTGCCTATCAATAATTCACAGTAATGCGAAGGATGAGCTCAGGTTAATGGGAGCAGAGCGTGCCCTGGTGCTGCTCTGCCTCTGCTCGGCAGTGGGACAGGCAGCGAGGCAGGGGCTGGCGGCGCATCCCAAGGCAGGGACACCTTCCACTGGAGCAGGGTGCTCCATGCCCCTGTGTCCAACCTGGCCTTGAGCACTGCCAGGGATGGGGCAGCCGCAGCCTCTGTGGGCAGCCTGTGCCAGCACCTCAGCACCCTCACAGAGAAGAGCTTCTGCCCAAGAGCTCATCTCAGTCTCCCCTCTGGCAGTTAAAGCCATTCCCCTGGTCCTGCCCATACATCCCTTGTCCAAAGCCTCTCTCCAGGTTTCCTGCAGCTCCTCCAGGCACTGGAGCTGCTCTGAGGTCTCCCCTTCAGGACCCTTCTCTTCTCCTCCGTCGTGGAGGAGGAGGAAGATGCACAAACCCATCTCTGTGGCCTGGCACCATTTGGGCATGGGACGAAGCCACTGCCAGGATCAAAGTGGCCACAGGGATGGGGATGCGGTGCTGGGATCGCCCTTACCTCCCGCTCTGCTCCCTGCCAGGCGTCACCTACTCGGACACGGTGAGCGCCACGGAGCCGTGCAAGCCCTGCACGCAGTGCGTGGGGCTGCAGAGCATGTCTGCGCCCTGCGTGGAGTCGGACGACGCCGTGTGCCGCTGCGCCTATGGGTACTTCCAGGACGAGGCGAGCGGGAGCTGCAGGGAATGCCGCGTGTGCGAGGTGGGCTTCGGCCTCATGTTCCCCTGCAAGGACTCACAGGACACGGTGTGCGAGGAGTGTCCTGAGGGCACCTTCTCCAGTGAAGCCAACTTCGTGGACCCCTGCCTGCCCTGCACCACCTGCGAGGAGAACGAGGTGCTGGTGAAGGAGTGCACGGCCGTCTCGGATGCCGAATGCAGAGGTAATGCCACATTTCCCATGGCAGAGGGCAAAGCAGGGCTCTGCCTCAGTGTCCCTTTGCACCACAGCCGGGGCGAGATGGGGTTTGAAGGGAGGACCCCAGGGTCGCGCTGTCCCCAGTCCTCCGGCACTGCATCGCGGAGCTTCTTCCTACCAAGGCAGCACTTAGCAGAGCCATTGTCTCCCTTGCAAATGCCCAACCCCAGGGGCTGCCCAGCCCTCCGCAGGGAATTCCTTGGCTGAGCTCCCGGCAGGATGCTGCTGCAGGTGCAGGCATTCTGCTGGGTGGCTTTTGGCATCCGGGAGCAGTGAATGGAGCTGAGAAGTTCACCAATCCCAGAGGCTGTGCTCAGTGCTCCTTGAGCCTTCCTAGGAGAGAACTTGGATTTCCAACGGGAATGGACTGCTCTGATGAGCTGGGGAAATCTGGAACAGCTCAGGAGGGGTTTGGTGTCCAGGGGAAGGGGGAGAACATCCCCCCCACCCCCGCACCCCAGGCTGCTCCTTGGCAGCAGCAGCGCCATTCCCAGCCGGATTGTAAAGAGCTTTGTCCCGGGCGCCGCTGATGCCCAGCGCGGGCGCAGCTCCCTCGGAAGGGTCGAGTAAATGGAGCCAGAAGTCAAGGAGCACAGGGCCAGCTTTGTGAGCTGGCAGCGGGGCCCTGCGGCAGCGGCCGTGCCGGCCACCACAGCGGCAATCCCAAAGGGCAGCGGGGTCTGGCTGTGGGCCACGGCGGGAAGGGCCGGGAGGGCAGGATGCCACCATGGCACCCGCTCCATCCCGGGCAGGGCAAGCCCTTGGAGAGGGGTTTGGGAAGGAGCCAGAGCCCAGGGAGCGGTTTCCCCAGGGTAAGACAAGACGTGTCCACTCCCTCCCTGGGATACGCCTGGGTGTGGTAGGAATGGGTCACTCCCAAGCGGGACCAGGATGGGGTGGGGGGGGTGTGTGGCTGCAGGCTGGGGCTGGGAAAGGGGCAAATCCAAGCTTTGGAGCTGTTGGGTTGCCTTGCACAGGTCCTGGTGCAGATGAGAGGTGGGGGGGAGGAAGCAGGGGCTGATGCTTGAGGCTTTGGTACCAGCAATAGGAGCCCAGGGCTCAATGTGCAGGCTGCACGTGGTGGGAAAAGCTGCAGGACTTGAGCAAACCCAGTGCTGGAGAAGCAGAGCTCACAAAGCCATGGCCATGAGCAGGTACCACCATTCAGGGCAGGGGACAGCTTCCGCTCGTCCTGGGGACAATGTCTGGGGACAAGGGGATGGGCAGAGCTGGCACCTCCACAAGCCCCATGGCCTTTGGGAGAAGGTCCATGGCTGCACAGCTGATTCTTCTCTTCTCTCGCTCCCGACAGACCTGCATCCGCGCTGGACAACGCACACCCCATCCCTGGCGGGCTCCGACAGCCCTGAGCCCATCACCAGGGACCCCTTCAACACCGAGGTGGTGCCCAGCACCCTGGCAGACACCGTCACCACCATCATGGGCAGCTCACAGCCTGTCCTGAGCCGCGGCACCGCCGACAACCTCATCCCTGTCTACTGCTCCATCCTGGCAGCCGTGGTGGTGGGGCTGGTGGCTTACATCGCTTTCAAAAGGTAGAGGAGCAAGGCAGCACCATGGGGCAGTGGCAGAGGAGCCAGATAGTGGGGAACAGGCTGTGCCCCCCTAGAGGTCCTGCAGCCAGAGATGTGGCCAAAGCGGAGGGAGGTGACCGGGCTGGGGGGTAGGAGGTGGGCTTCCAGTCGGGCATTTGAGGGGTGAAAGAGGGAGATGGCAGCAGGGTGGGGGTGCAAGGAGGGGAGCCCTCATTGCATCCTCCCCCTGCCAGGCCCCTGCACTCTGCAGAGGCCGTCATGGCCCATCAGCATCAGCAACGCATCCCTGGGCAAGCCAGGGCTGGTCCAGCGGCTCCACGGGGGCTGGAGACACCCCAAAGGTCCCACAGGCAGCCCCACGCTCTGGCAGCACAGCTGCATTCTTGCAGCAGATCCGTGTAGAAGGAGCCCTGCCCTGGTCCCCTGCAAAGCTCAGTGCCTTCAAACACTGATCGAAACCGACCCGAGCGCCACTGAGCTGCGGGAGGAACTCTTCTCCCTTGGACAAGCGCTGCCAGGGCTAAGGGACACCAAAGGTGCTCCTAGCCCAGGGACCCTGACCCCATCACCTCCTGCTGCCCTCCCGCAGGTGGAACAACTGCAAACAGAACAAGCAAGGGGCCAACAACCGCCCCGTGAACCAGACACCTTCACCTGAGGGGGAGAAGCTGCACAGCGACAGCGGGATCTCGGTGGACAGCCAGAGCCTGCACGACCAGCAGCCGCCCAGCCAGAGCACCCAGGGGCCAGGTAGGGTGAAGCGGGTGCCGCAGAGTGGGCGAGGGAACCCTGGGATGGGCTTAATGCTGCTGCATTGACTGGATGAAGGGCTCAGGGTGTTGGTTGATGGGAAGCTCAACGTGACCCAGTAATGCGCACTTATAGCCCAGAACCTGCAGCGTGTGCTGGGCTGCACCCCCAGAGCGTGAGCAGCAGTTAAAGGGAGGAGATTCTCCTCCTCTGGTGCGCTCTGGGGAGACCTTAGAGCAGCTCCAGTGCCTAAAGGGGCTGCAGGAAACCTGGAGAGGGGCTTTGGACAAGGGATGGAGGGACAGGACAGGGGAATGGCTTTAACTGCCAGAGGGGAGACTGAGATGGCATCTTCCAACCCAACCCATTGCACCCTTCTATGACTCACCCTCCCCAGCGCCCAAGGGAGACGGGAACCTCTACGCCGGCCTTCCCCCCGGCAAGCAGGAGGAGGTGGAGAAGCTGCTGGGCAGCTCCGCAGAGGAGACGTGGCGGCAGCTGGCGGGGGAGCTGGGCTACAAAGAGGACCTCATAGACTCCTTCACGCGGGAGGAGTGCCCGGCCCGGGCCCTCCTGGCTCATTGGTCCTCCAAGGAGACGGCCACGTTGGACGCGCTGCTCGCGGCCCTGCGCAGGATCCAGCGCGGGGACATCGCCGAGAGCCTCTACAGCGACTCCACCGCCACCTCTCCCGTCTGAAGGGCGGCCCGGGGCGGCCCCGCGGGGTCCCCTTCCCCCTTCCCTCCCTCGCCTCTCCCCTCCCCGGCACCCGGAGCCCCGGAGGGGAGGGTGGGAAGGAAGCGGGGGCTCCCCGGGCCCCCCCAGCTGACAGCCCTCTATGCATTGAGCTCCTGTTTTCGGTATCGCCCCCTCCCGACGCCGCCTGCCCCCGGCAGCCCGTAAGCGGTTGGATGCGGGGCTCAGTCCTGCTCAGCACCCACAGCCCGTCTGTCCCCAGAGCATCCTCTGCAGCCCGGTGAGGCTGCACAGACACAGGAACCTCTCCTCTCCCCCATCCAGACCCTTCTCCTTCCTCCTTGAGGCTCCAGTTCCTCACTTCCTCCAGCCCTATCTCCTTGTCCCACCGCACTGCTACCCACTGCTCCTCCCCAGCACCCTGAAATCCAGCTGCTTTCCCAAACCACAGGGTTGGGATGAGCACAGAGAGAACTGGAGCTGCTGTATCAGGATTTGGGAAGGGGTCTGGTCCTCTGGCACTGAGGGATGCTGGGGGAAGGGACTTGGCTTCCAGCAGCCCAGCCTACACTGTGAAATGTGGGGGGCACCGCCCCCATTCACGCTCCGTGGGGCTGCCATTGAGCTCCACTCATGCTCCATTTGGACTCGGTGAGGAGCAGCCGGGAGCATCCGAACACTGAGGTGCCAGCACCACCTCCTCAGAGCTGGAGCTCCATGAGGAGGACACTGAAGGGCTGAAAAAGTGCCTGCCCGCAGCGGGGACGTGACAAAGGGCTCTGCTCGTCCTCGCCCTGCGCTGCACCAAGCCAGGAGCAAAGCCACCCTTGCTGCCATTGCACTGCCCCTTCTCGCCCACAGACCCAGCTTGAAAGGGCTCCTTCTCTTCCAGCACTGTGAAGGGTGGCTCAGAAGCACCCCTGCCTGCTCCCCCAGATGCCCCTTGCCTCTACCTGGGTGCTGCCCATCCTCAGTGCACCCCCTGCCTCCCCGCAGCACCCATGGGTGCTGCCACCGTGGTCCTGGGGGATGCCCCCACCACAGCTTCTCACTTGCCTGGAGCATCACAAGCCTTTTGCAGAGGAAGGATGAGCCGGTGCTGGGTCCATCTGCACCCATGGACTCTCCCTTCGCCTCCGGGTTCAGCAGAAGCTCTTTCCTGAAGGCAGGAGGTGCCTTTCCTGCCCTTCCCTAGGGAGAAAAGCAAGATGTGTAAATAGTATCATGTCCTTTTACTACGTGCTCGATGTTTGTGTGTGTGACATGGGGTGACGGCCCTGCCCCGGCCCCTCCTCTTCCTCACAGCCTGCGGAGCTCTCGCTTTACAGCCCAGGCCTTCAGTCCCACCTTATTTCTTGGCCTTAATGGGGAGGCAGGAAAACACCTGCACATCCCAAACCCATGGCAGCAGGTCCGGGAGAAACTTGGGACCGTGGAAGGATTTGACTGTTCCCAGCGGAGCTGCCGGGTGTCAGGAGGGAGAGCTCAGTGCTTCCAGAGGGATCGGAGCCTGCGTCAATAGGATTTGAGGGCCCAGATCCTTCCAGAGCTTTAGGAAATTCTGCCCCCAGTGCTTTGGATGCTAAAGCAGCACCAGCTGAACCTGGATCTCCAGGATGAGGTATTTGATGCCTCCTGCTCTCGTGCAGCAAAAGAGCAAAGATCCCTTTGGATGAACAGCAAAGATCCCTTCGGATGAACCCCTGTGACACTCTGGCTGCTGGCTGCCCGTGTCAAACCCCTTGGTTAGAAACACTTGGATCCCAGCAGGGTAGAGTCCAGCGTACAAATCCTGAACCTCTCCCATCACTGAAATCCAAGGAAACCCGAATTTGCCCCCTCACTTGCAGTGAGTGCCTCCAGCTTTCAAACCTGCAGCTGGGGCACCGGCTCCTGCCGGACCAAGCCATCCCCAGGGATGCTTTAGGGATGAGCATCAGGTTGTTTCCATCGGTCCCTTGTTTTGGTGAAGTGACTCAAACACAGACTAAGTGTGACCGGAATAAAAGTGCCCAGATCCAAAGCAAAGCCAAGGGCCCAGTTCAGCCTCAGAAGCCAAACCCGGCCCTACCTTTGCCAGCTGGAATTTGCTTTTCTTCAGGACAATCTTGCCACAGTCTCAGGTCTCAATTGCCATAAGGGAATTCCTCAGGGCTGAGGAAACAGAGACAAACTCAGCAGCCAAAGAGAAGCCGGGGGCTGCCTCGAATCCCTGGTTGCAGGAAATCAGTGTATTAAGGAAAAGCAAGGAGGGAAAACCCAAGCCAAAGTCCGTGCTCGTCGGTTCATTGTGTGTCCTTTTCTAATGCTTCCGTTGTACAAAGAACGTGTGTTTCTCCACTCACCCCTCTGTAATTCCAGTTGGATTTAGTAGAACGTTTTATGGTGAAGAAATAGCTGTTGTAGAAGGGTTTTGGGGAGGTTTGTTGGGGGGGTGTGAGCAGCATGAGATGGGGGGGTGATGCACGGGGGTGATGCACGGGGGGTAGCTGTCCTTGTGTATCCGTCGGATGCCAATAAAGAGCATCATTACATTGGTGTCCTGCTTGGTTTTTCCACCTCCTGTTTCCCCCAAGAGCTGAGGTCTTGGAATTGATAGATGGAGAATCCATGGTTTGGGAATCCACTAAAATGGCCCCAAAGCCTTCAAGAGTGGTGGGATTTTTTTCCTTCTTCCTTCCCCATTCTCCCATTTAAATCTTATGAACAGCAGGAATGTAAAGTCTGATCTTATCTGGTGGAGGAGGATTTCTTGGGAGAACACAGAGGAGACTCGGAGCTCAGCCAGGAACGTTGGGAACAACACATCCAGCCTTGTACAACAGCTCACTGCTGTGCTCCTTCCCCGCTCCCAATCCAAGAAAGACCTTGAGTATTGGGGAAAACCCCAGAAAAAGAGGGAACCTTCCTCCTCCTCTGAGTTGCTCCATAGAAGGGGATTAAAAGGCTCAAGTCCACTTACTTTGATTGCTGCTTTGGGCACAAGGCACCTATTTCTGCTCCTGGTGCTGTTCTCAGTGATGCCCTTGCCACCACTAAGGGTAGGATCAGCTTCCCACCCTCCAGACCCAGGGAGGTTCATTGAGGTGAGGGCAAGGTTTTGCAATGAGACCAAGAAGGACTTGGAGGGTTTCCTCTTGGTGCCCAGAGAAGCTGTGGCTGCCCCATCCCTGGCAGTGTTCAAGGCCAGGTTGGACACAGGGTCTTGGAACACCCTGCTCTATGGAAGGTGTCCCTGCCCGTGGCAGGGGCTGGAGCTGGAGGAGCTTTAAGATCCCTTCAACCCAAACCAGGTTGGGGTTCCCCCAAACAAGAGGTTGCCTCTTGTTCCAAAGAGCTTCCAACAGCTCCTAGGAGGACGTGCGTCCCCAGGGAACATGGGACACATGGGCAAGGGCAGCTGGAACCTCGCAGGGCTGGTGCTGGGGTTGCTTTGCTCGGAGTTGTGCGTGGGTTTGCACACAGAAGTATTTACACATCGCAGTTTCTAAGAGCTTGAAATAGGATGCTCAAATGTAGCTGCGTTTATTTTTGGCTGGCCCCGGTCGCTCTCTAGCAGGAAACATAATGAGGACCAGGACTGCACACACATAAAGAGCATTCCCTCTCCTCCTTTTCCAAGCTCCCCCACGGTGCTGCAGATAAACAAGGGAAAATAATTGCAATCAATCCATTAGGTTTAATCTGTTTCCTCTTAATCCTCATCCTCCCCTGGGAAAGAGGCTGGAATAGAGAAGAGGAGCAGAGCCGGGCACTGAGAGTGAGCTGAAGGATTCCTGCCTGCAAGGCCTGGGAAGGGAGCCCGGAGCAGGCAGGGCCTGGGGGGCAGAGAGCATCCTCTCCCTGCATTGCCCTCCCTGCAGCCCTGGCTGAAGCTGTGCTTGGGGGGAGAGGGGGGAAGGAGATTTTCGAGGTGGCCTTCATGTGTGGGACCGGCTGCATTAGATGGTCCCTGGGGACAGGAACCTGATTGATGGTTAGTGCAGGAGATGGGAGGAGGGTGGAAAGAAAGGGGAGGAAAGGAAAGAAGGGGAAGGGGAAGGGGAGGAAAGAAGGGGAAGGGGAAGGGGAGGAAAGAAGGGGAAAGGGAAGGGGGGGAAAGAAGGGGAAGGGGAAGGGGAGGAAAGAAGGGGAAGGGGAAGGGGAGGAAAGAAGGGGAAGGGGAAGGGGAGGAAAGAAAGGGAAGGGGAGGAAAGAAAGGGAAGGGGAGGGCGCTAAGACCTGGAAAGGAGCCTGCTGTTTACCCTGGCTGGTGAGCAGGGCTGGGGAAAAGGCCCTGGAAAACTTCCTTCCCCTTCTTTACGGGTGCCTGGGGAGGGGCAGCCCGGCCCCCTGCTTAATCCCGCATCTGCTGTAAGGAGCTCTGGGGGGGCTCCCCAGGCTGGGGCTGGCTTGGGGGGGGGGGGCTGGGAGGTGCAAGGGCAGCACCGGATGGACCCATCCTGGCTCCACGCCAGCTCTGAGCACCCCCAGCACCCCTGCCCTGCACTCATCACCCCGTGGTCCTGCAGAACCTCACCAGTGGGAAGAAACCCTCCCATTAAAATCCCACCAAAAGGCTTTTGGTTCAGCTTCGGGCCCCTGCGAGAAACCGGGACCTTCCCGTTACGGAGGGACAAAGATGGGAAACGAAAGCTGAGCTGCAGCAGAGCAGCAGGGCTCACGGCGCCCAGCTGCAGCTGACAGACGCTAATCTCACCTATATTTCTTCCCCCTCCATCTGCCTGCCTCCAGCAGCGAGCCCAGCAAGTTCCTCCCGCGACTCAGCACGGATCCGGGGCTGCAACTGGCCCCAGGGCGTTCGGAGATGCTCCTTTCCCTGCCCCAGGACCAACCCCGACCCGCACAGCCCCGCGGTACCTGCGCTGAGCAGGGCGCAGGGGTCAGCGCCAGCATCAGCGGCTCCAGCTCCTCCCTTTGCACCCCCAGGCAAAAATCTGCCTCCCATATGTTGGCGAGAGCCACATTCCCAAATAATGGGAAGCAGGTCGGCAGGAAAGCCGGGAAAGCCGTGGCAATGGCTATGTGCCAGTGCTGGGCACGACCTCGTGCCATGCGAGCGCATGGGCTGCTCGGCTGCTGGTATCAAGGTGGGAGCTAAAGGGCGATCCTTCCTCTCTTAACCTCCTCCTAGATGTGCACTTGAAGCTTTTCCAGCCCCTAAGCACAGAGCAGAGGAGACTGAACCAGCATCGCAAAGTGCTGGTTTAACCCATCACCACATCCCTATTGACCTCAGCCTCAGGGAAACACGTGCGGTCCAAACCTCAGTAAATGCGGATGCTGCTACAGCATCCAAAAGCTCCAGCAGAAACTGGGGCTATGCCTGGGATGGGATAAACCTGGCCCAAAAGGGAAGGGGGCAAGCCAGTGGGAACATTCCTGGCAAGGCAGGGTGGAGGTGGGAAGGTCCCTGCATCTCAGGGTGTCCCCCCCCCCCATTCAATGCATTGAAGAGCTGTTTCATCTTACCTGGGAAAGGGGCAGCACTGCCACAACCAGCAGGAACAGGCAGCAAAGGGAAGGCAAAGCCCTGCCCTTCCCCTTCTTCTGCCCCAGATTCCCCCCAGGTTCTTCTGCTTTGCTGCAGCTGGGTGCAAACCAGGAGAGGTGGTGATAGGGCTTTACTTGAATGGATGTGGCCTTCCTGGAGGAAGCAGGGAGAGGTTAACAGCCCCAGGTGGATGTGTATGGGAGAAGCCAGCAAGGGAGACAACAGAAGAGGAGCTTGGGTGGCCAGGACAGTGCAGTGCCGTGATTGCCCCTAAGCACATGCAGGTCCTGTTGAATGATCTCAGGGCATAGGCATAGGGGCATAGGGAGTAGAAGATGCTGCCCAAAACATGCTGGGAAAACCCTCTCCAGTCCAGCAACACAAGGGTGAGGGCCCAGGGGAACTGCCCAGGGAGCCCCGCAGTAACCCCCAGCCAGGCGAGCTGTGGGATACATGGATAAATGCGGGATGTACAGGGGGAAACAGTCCGGTTTCCTTCAGAGCATCGCTCTGAGGTGGAATTGCTGCAGGCTGCGATTGCAGGCTCCTGGCAAAGGTTGGCTTCATCCAAAGCCACAAAGGGATTGAGCTGTGTTTTGCTCAGGCAGAGGAACAGCAAATTCCCTCTGAGAGCAGCGGGAAGGGAGCAGAGCCACAGGAGTGGACAGGCCCCTGACAGAAGCACGGCAGCAGCTCCCTGGGTCTCTCCCCTGCTCCTGTGAAAGGCTTCAAGCCCAGCGCAGCACCCTCGAGCTGAGCAGTCTTGTAGGAACCTTGCCAAAAGCTCATTTTCCTGGTCTTTTAATGATTTCCTTTATTGGAGAATGAAAGGGAAGGGGGGGATGGATTACAGGGACTCAAAGTGGTCGCATTGGTTTCCTTCCAAAAGCAGCTGAAGGCAAAATCACCAAGAGCAGGAAAAAGCCTTCAAGGGCTCTGGAGAAATTTACTTTCTCCCGTTTCCAAGGCTGGATGGAGCAGATGAAGGAGATGGTAATTCCCAAGCAAACTGAAGATGTGCTTCCGCCAGGACATTGCGGCTTCACAGGAGGCTTCCAGGGTCCCCTGCTCCTCTTCAAGCCCTGTCCTGGGAAAACTGTACCACTTGGGCCCAAACCCAGGCTGAGACCTGGCCTGGAAGGATGCTGAAGAGGTTTTAATTGCATTGAAAGGTGAAAACCCAGGGCAATGCATTCCAGCTCATCGGCTCCCCTCGGACATCAGTTGTGACTCAGTTTCCCCACCTGAACCCCCCCACACCCGAGCCCCAGCCTGGTTTAATCACTTGGTTCCAAACCAATATTTTATCCCTTTTTCAATCCTTTTGACCCAGGAACAAACCAAAGCAGGAAACCGGGGCCGGGTTTTCATGGGGCACACAATGGGGATGGACCAAGCCCAGGGAGCGCAGCCTCCGCTCCTGGCCGATGGGCGCTGGGTCTCCACACCTCTGGCTGTGAGCATCAGGCAGGAGCCGAGGCCACGCTCTGCTCTGCTGGATGAAGTGCTTGGGAACACAGATCTCTGGTTTTCCAGCTCGGAAGGCTGGGCTGGGAGCCAGATGAGCCGTGGGAAGGCAGCAAACAGCGGCCAACCCCAATGCACCGGCACTGAGCCTCATGGATGAGCTCCCTTCCCATCCCTGGGCACCTCTCATATCCCCTCTCTGGTGGACAGATTCCTGGGAAGGGGCAGGCAAACCCAAGGCAAATCGTGGTGTCACCACCAGCTCTCGGCATCACTTCAGTGTCCCTCTGCTGCCATATTTGGGTCACCTCGTGACTAAACCCCAATTCTCACTAATATCCATCAATCTGATCTGACGCCTCTGAGCAGAGGGGAAGTCTCCCTCGCTGCAGGTCCAGCCTGGCTCGAAGCTCAAACCCCATCCCACACAAATTCTCCCATTTCCCTTGTGTGACGCTGTAGCTGGAAGGGTTTTATTCCATCTGTAATTGCTGCAGACCTGCTCCTCAGCCTGGAATAATCAGGGCTTTCTGGAGAGATGCTTCAGCTCAAGCCTGGAAAATACCCAAAGCGACACACACACAGCAGCAGGGTCAAAAATCCAGAGGCATAAAAAGGTTGCAGAGCTGTGCAGGGAGAAACCAGCACCAGCAGCCAGGAGAAGCCCAAACCAGGAGCTTCCATAATAGCCCAAGGGAAACAGCATCGCATCCATGCGCCTGGACCACTCAGGGCACCAGCATCCTTGCTGCCCCTTGGCCATCCCAGTGACCTGAGGTTACAGGCACCAAATGGCCTTTTGCTGGCTAAAACCTGCTGGAACCTAAAGTATCTGCACACATGGGCTGTGCCTAAAGGAGCTACAGGGAACCTGTAGGGACAGGCCAAGGGGAATGGCTTTAGCTGCCAGAGGGGAGACTGAGATGAGCTCTTGGGCAGAAGCTCTTCCCTGTGAGGGTGCTGAGGCGCTGGCACAGGGTGCCCAGAGAAGCTGTGGCTGCCCCATCCCTGGCAGTGTTCAAGGCCAGGTTGGACACAGGATTGGAGCACCCTGCTCCAGTGGAAGGTGTCCCTGCCCGTGGCTGGGGCTGGAGCTGGAGGAGCTTAAGGTCCCTTCAACCCAAACCAGGCTGGGATTCTGCGATGTGAGCCAGCGATGGGACCCCAGCATTGAAATATCCGTGATCGAGCCCAGGCTGAAGCTCCTGGGAATTGCCCACTGTGTATCCATGTGGATTTGTTCCCTGATTTAAAAAACACAACCCCCAAAGACCCTTGGCCCCCCACAGCCCCAGCTTCCCACCCCCTGCCATTGCTCCAGCCCTGGCTCCTGGTTTCAATTAGCTCTGGGATTAACTTTCTTCATTTTCCAGGCAGTTCCTGCCAGGCTCCTCATTTCCACCCTGCTGCAGGGTGGGGGGCAGCGCAGTGGGGGGCACAGAGCTGCAGGACACCCTGGGCTGCTGGTACAGTGCAGGTGATGGGGAGGATGTGCCATGGGATGCTGAGCTAAGAGGTTCTAGGCCGACAAAACTAAAGGAAAAGGGAGAGGGGGGAGGAAGAGGATGGAGAAGTGATGAATGCGGTCAGGAAAGGTTTGGAAATGCAGGATTTGTGGAGGAAAGGAGTGGGGAAGAGAGGGAACATCGTGCGGGGCTTGCAAACACAGCTCCCTGCTTGGTAAGGGGGAAGGTGTGAATGTCAAAGGTGATGTGCTGTGTCCCGTTGCTCTTACCTGTGGTCTACCTCTGAGCCCCTACCAACCTCTGCTGCATCACCCATGGGTGCTGCCTCAGGGCATCTCTGTCTCTCCTCCAACAGCAGTACCCAGCTCCCATAGGATGCAGTGGGATACAGATGGCCACATCCAGCACAGCTCAGTGCTGCTGCCCTTCTCTATCGGTCCAGTCCATCCATCCATCCATCCATCCATCCATCCATCCATCCATCATCCATCATCCATCATCCACCACCTTCTGCCCCTTCCACCAGCTGTAGATGTTGCTGAGGTCATTTTGGTGCCAAAAGAAGCTCTCCAAAGCCCAGAGCTTGCAGAGACCCCTTTGGTCCCCATGGTGATGGGGTCACCTCCAGCCCAAGCCCTTTCTCAGCTCCCCACTCTCTGCAGCAGCAGGAGAGGAGCAGTGAGGGACCACAACCCCTTCCACTGCCCATGAGAAGCCTCAGGGGAAGCCGTGGATGCCCCTCCCCACCTCCCCCCAGCCATAAATCCTGCCCCCATTTCCAGCAGGCGCTAGAAGCTGATTTGATTCTAATTTCCTCCTCTTGACTCAAGATTGAGCCTTTAATCCTCTCCAGCAGCAGCCCCTGACCCAGCCACCCCCTCCCTCTCCCCTTTCCCTTCCCATCCCAGGCCTCCTGCCCAGGCTGGGCTCCATTGCCAGCCCCGCGGGGCTCCCCATCAGCCCTGTGGTTATAGGACCCTTCCCCTGCTGCTCAGCCAAAGGGGGGACAGTTACAGCTCAGATTGCCGCAAAACCTGAGGCGGATCCTGGGGTCCCCCTGTGCTGGAGATGGGCAGGATGGAAAAGTCAAGGGGCAGAAATCTCCCCCTTTGAAGGGCGGGCAGGAGGTCTCAGGGCTATTTAACCCAGAAGAGATGGGTACATGGAGCTGGAGGGTACCCTGTGGTATGGAAACCTGCTGCAGGGTCGTCCCCTCCATGCCTTTTGGGCCAAAACTGAGTAGCAAGAAGCTAAATCACAGCTGGGGAAATTCCAGTTGGGTGATGGGACACACTGGGAGAAAGCATTTGCTGCAGGGCCATCACCATGGGATGATGGGGCAGGGGCCTGTGGGCTCCACAGACAGGGGTTATTACTTTGCTCAACAGCCCCCTTCTCCCCAGTGAAGGTGCTGTGGGGATCATCACCCCAAGCTGCTGTGCTCGGCCTCTGCTGCAGAGCAAATGCAAAGCCCTAGGGATGGGTGGAGAGGGAAGATGCTGATGTGGGAGATAAATGGATATTAGGAAAATATAAAGCATTTGGCTCTGAACAGAGACAGAGCCCGAGCTCTGGGGGGGGGGAGGGGGGGGAGTAGCAGTGCCTGGGTGCAGGGGTTGGGAGTTTTGGCTTGTAGGGACCAGGGAATCAGAGCTGCAGAGCATCCGCACCAGGGGAGTGTGTGTTTCCTTCAGTGTCATGGGAAAGGGGAGGCGAGGGGGTCCCTGCCTTTCCACCCCTCCCTGCTGCAATCCCAGCCTGGCAGCCGTAATCACCACCCCCTTTGTCCGGATGAAGAGCAGGAAGGTCGAGTTATGGAACTTACGTCCATCTCCCCCTCCCCTTCTTCCCGCCCTGGCTGCCCCCAGCCCCGGCTTTGGTTACCCCTCAGACAAAGGCGGTGGTGACAGGGGGCTGGGAGTCCCCAGATGGGCACAGAGCGTGGCCCGTGATGCTTTCATCTCCTCCCCAGGCCGGGGGAGCAGAGATAACCCCTGCCCCGAGCAGGCTGCCTGCAGAGATAAGATCGGAGCCTGAGGGAGACGCGATCTGCGGCACCAAACCCAGGGCTCCTCCAGAGCCTTCTGCCTCTTCGCAGCTCCTCCTGCTCCCTCCTGTGACAGCCTCAGGGGTCTCCAGTGAAACAACCACCGTTCCCCTTTGCTTCGGGCCTTGAACAGCTCTTCCCGCTCTTCCCTAAGCCCGGCTGCCCCTTTGGAGATGGGGAATGACATGGGAATTCCTTTGGCACATTACATCCAATGAAATGGGCTCAGTGGCTTTGCCAAGCGGCAAAACCTGGGCAACCCTGGCAATGGGAGCACCCTGGGGAAGCAGGCTGCACCACAGGGAACTTGCTGCAGTGATTTAACACAGGTTAATGCCTCTGCTGCCCTCGAGCCCCAATCTCAGTTGCCCCTCATAGTCCCATAGTGCCTGGGAAGCATCTCCTGAGGACAAGAAACAAGCCCCAGAAAGCAGCCCAGGGCCTGTGCTCTGCCAGGGCAGGAGGCAAAGCATCCCCTGGCCACAGCAGAGCTTCTTGGCGTTGGGGAAAGGTTATTTCTTAGCACGGTTGGAGCCTCAGAACAGGGTTTGGGCAGGAAAAAACTGTGGATCCAACCAAGTGCTGCTCAGTCCGATATCTCAGTCCAATATCCTGAGCCTTGGCCAGACTCTGCTCCAGGAATGCTGCCTTTTCCTCAGGAGAAGCAGTATTTGTCTGGGATGAGGGAGCTGCAAAGCTCGGTGTTTCTGTGCTTTCCCCAGAGGCCCCTTCGCCAGCAGAGCACTGGGAGATGGGGTTGTAGGCATCTCCATCGCTCTATGCAAGGGGTTTCAGTGCTCCTTGTCTCAGCCTGCCTGGGGATGGGGTCCTGCAGTGTGGAATTAGAGCACAGAAAGCATCTTCCTCCAGGGACGTCTCCCCTGAACAAAGGCAGGGCTATGGGGATGGAACTGAGGTCCAGCAGTGAGCATCAGACGGTGCTGTTCATGTCTCTGACAATCCACTGAAAGGATGACTTCATCCCAAGAGAAACCTGCCCATCTTTGAAGCTACTGGAAGTCCCTCAAATAAGGGGGTTTTATGGAAAGGAGAACTGCTCTTCCCTGCGCCGGGAAGCAGTGGGGAGAAGGAATCAAAGGCAAACAGCCTCCGGAGCATCCCTCCTGTGGATAGGAGAAATATTGCCTCTGGCTGCCCCCACTGCTCCTGCCCACCCTGCTGCTGCTCCGCTCACCCCTTGGGTTTCATTCATGGCATTCCCAAAGAACTTTTCCTTTCCCATGAGGACAGGAAGCCATAAAAACAAATCCAAGTCTGAGCCTGCTCCAGACACAGATTCCTCCGGCATTCCCAGCTGAGGCTGTGAGGGTTTGGACAAGCAAGAACAGGAGAAAGAGCTTTTTCCTCTCCTTGAAGCGCAGTTCACGCGCTGCCTCCAGCTCCCAGCAGCTCTGGTGGATGTGAACCCCTCATATGAAGCTTTGTGTTGCATGGACAACTTCATCAGCCCCCACTGGACCCCTGGACCTTCCCTGAAGCTTTAACACTTGTATTTGTATCACCCCAACGTGTGGCATTGGCTTCCACATGTTCCGACAGAGCAAAAACTCGAGGTAGGGCTTCCAAATCCTGCTCCAGCTCCTGACCCACTGGATCCTCCATTCCGGGAACCACACAGAGCACTGAGTTTTGGCTCTGAAGTGAGGGATGATGCAGCCAAGGACCCAGTGTCCCCGCAGAACCCGGCTGCTTGCAGGGATGCTGGAGCAGCTCCTCCTGCTCCAGTGCTACATCTGGGCTGCCAAGGAGGCTCTTGGCCAGGCTATAACTATAGGATGCTGCTCTTGTAGTCTGGGGGGTGATGGCAGCTGTAGGTGCATCCTTCACCAAGGCGTGGGGCAAACCCTCATCCTCAACCGCTGCCTGGCTCCAGGGCACTGGTAACAGCAGAAACAAGAAGAAAAGGGCAAAAAGCCCCATTTCTGCTGCCAGAAGCTGGCACGAGGCTTGGACCACTCCTCCCAAGGGAAGAGAAGGGACCATGGCAGAGCAGGTCCCTCCTCATCAGAAACCCAAAGCAAGGATGACTCCAGCAAAGCCCTGGAGCTGCAGGGGTGGAAGGCAAGAGCTCTGTGCCGCACATCTGGATCTGGATGAGAACATCTGCCCACAGCCCAGCGGCTGCACAGCACTGAGCGTGCACGGAGGGAACCACAATCTGTGGGACCGCCTCTGATCCAGAGCAGAGCTCAACACAAATATTGTCTCAAGATTCCCAGGAAGCACGAGTTGGGGAAGGGGGGGAGAGGAGGAGATCCCCATGGCCACCAGCGTGTCGGAAACATTCACTTTTCCCTTCCCTTTTCCATCTCTTGCTTGGCAGTCACTGGTTTTACACACTCCTGACCCATCCTGTCCTGTTGAAAGACTTTAATACTTGGTGCTGCAGGAGTTCTTCAGTGTATTCAGTCGTGCCAGGCCTCACGGAGAGCCCAAACCCCATCTACACGCCCGGAAAAGCACCGTTGCTGTCAAAACACATGGGAGCATTTTGTTCCTTCATTGGATGACAAAAATGCATTAAGGGATTATTATCATGAGGTTGGGGAATGACAAATAATCCACCTCTGAGGAATGCCTAGTGAGAACCAGCTGTGTAACATTTGGCTCTAGCAAGGATTTCCGTGAGGACCAGCAGCTGCCTGCTCTCGGGAGCCTCTGGGAGCAAAACAAGGGGAAAAACGTGGCTTATCAGGGAACTATTTCAGCCATCAGGTGACTCACTGCGCTCTTCGGCTCAAGGAAAGGCACCGAAAATAGACGGCGCTCAAAGAGTTTGCAGGGAATAAACAGAAAAGGGGGAAAGGGGCCTGGATCCTGGCTTTGCAGCAGCAGCTCCTTGCAGGAATCTGCTCCGAGTTCCGTGCTTGTAACGAAGCTGAAACCACAACAACTTTCATATGGGGTTGGGTTTCTCCCACAGCCACCAAAGAGGGGACTGAAAAATTGACCTCAAAGTCCTTATCCGGGTGGAGGAACCTCTGCCTCATCCCAGCCACAAGCAGCCGGAGCAGAAAGCAGGAGCGAGGTGACCGCGTGTGCTCGGAACACGCACGGCACAACCCGCCTCCAGATGTGAACCCTTCCCAGGCAGGGCCAGAGCTCTGCTCCGCTTTCCCTGTGCCCTCTGGGAAGAGAAGCAGCTCCTTCCTTGAGCAATGGCTCAAATGACCAGGATCAAAGGGAGGGGAATTGATGGGAATGGTTTAGCCCCAGAAGTGGGGCTGCTCCGGGGCACGGGGTCCCCTCATTCCAAAGACACTGCTGCACTTGCAGAGCTTGTGGAAGATTTGCACTGGGTTCCTTTGAGTTTCCTCCCCTCTTTGCCAACAAAAGCACCCCAAGACCTGAACCAGTGCCCTGTTTTGCTCCACACCTACCTGCAGCCCCAGGAGTTTCCCACATCCTTCTCTCTCTGCTCCTGCCACCACAAGCTCTCATTGGGTATTTGGGATGGGAGGAGGCTCAGCTGAACAAGCAGCAGGTTAAACCCATTACACTCAATGCCACAGCTCCCTAGGCTGGAGGGGGGAGGAGAACAGCTTTATTATACCCCTAATTGAAGTGAACTCACAGACCCCTCCCTCCCCCCTTTCCCAAAGAAACCAAAGAGGTCATTTTCCCCAGGAAATATTCCCTTCACCTTCCAGCCTCCCCCACACCTCCCACCATGATCTCAAATCAACTCAACTCGGGCTACACCTGGTTCCCTCCCACCAGCCTGGGATGGACGGATGCAGGGATGGATGCAGGAGTCCTGGGGGAATGCAGGTGAGCGCAGTCAGGGTCCCAATTAACCATCATTAACCATCACCTGGGTCTTGCAAGGAAGCTGTCAGATCCCCATCCCCAGACTGGGATCCCATCCCCAGGGATGGGCAGTGGGTTTTGGCAGCACGGCTCTGGCAGGGGCTGTGTGGAGCGTGGGAAGCAGCGGTCAGGATGGTGCTTTGCAGTCTGTAATGGCTGGGGAGGGTTTTGTGCTGGGTTTGGAATTTCTCTGGAAGGAAAGGAACGTTTCTGAGCTTTTCTGGGGGAAGAAGAAGCAAAAACCCACCCAGTGATGGAGACAAGACCGAGCAGTTTTACTGCTCCATAAATCAGGCCTCAGGCACCCGGCCCTGCGATCACTGCGGGTAAATCATCACCTCCCCTCAAACAAAGCCCAGCACTGGTACAAGTGGGAATGAGAGGAAACATTATCCCATTTTGCAGCCCTGCTCCCCCTCCCGCCTCCCCCTCGGGAGGAGGTTTTAGGGTTTCAGGGAACGTCAGAATTCCAGCTCTTAGCAGCTGACTCTTCCCCTGTTTTCTGTCAGCTGCAAACTCGCCCGTTCCCAACGAAAGGAAGGAACAAATAAACAGAAACTGCTACAAAACCAGCCCCATTCTGCGAAGATTTGGGGGGAAAATGGAAACCCAGCTTCCTGTTTACCACATGAGGAGGGAACATCCACCCTCCCACCCTGCCTTTGCGCTGGTTTAGCTTCCCACCTCCTCTTCCCCTCCTCGAGAGAGGGAAAACGTGGAGCAAGGAGGAGAAAAACTGAGCTAGGGACAATGGTGCTGCCCACGTGGGGCTCGGTGCCGGCAAACCCATGGGAGCTTCGTGCTCGGATGCTCGCTTGCATGGATGCTCTTTGGGAGGCGTTTTTCTCCCTCCAGCCCCATCCCTCTGCTCCCTGGGGTACAGGTGGGGGACTGCAGGGATGCGGTGACCTGCTTCCCATTTCCCCAGCGAAACGGCCTCAGAGACACCCATGGGATGGCTGCGTGTCCCGTGCCTGCTGGAGCATCGCTTCCCTTTCCCAACACTGCTGGGTTCCTGCACCCTATTTATTTACAGAGGGTTTCTCATGCAGCTTTTGGCTGTGCCGACCGCTTGCTCCCCACCGGCTCCCTGCAGCGAGGAGGCTGTGGGAGCCCCTGGAAGGGCTGAGGCAGCTCAGGAAAGGAGCCAGGAGGTTTCCCCAATCCCAAGGAGCTGTGGGAAGGGTCGTGGGGGCTGCAGCAGACACCAGGAGGGAGGGAGGGGACCTGGATGCAAGAGATCTGCTGGGAAAAGCCCATCTCATCCCATCCGCCTGCCCCACAGAGCAAGGAGCCCACACAGCAAATCCCAGCCCTGCAGAAATCCCTTTTCCCTGTGACAGGAGCAAGGCAAGAGCCGGGACAGCTCAGCCTTCCCCTCTTACCTCCCATTGCTCCCCATTGCAGGTCTGGCCCGTTTGCCCAGGCTGTGCTTTATGATTGCACATGTTCCTTGCTCGGCAGCACAGGCACCAATGTGCTGGCTGTGCTGCCTGCACCGTGCACGGGCATTGCTGCACCAATTCACAAATGCTGCCCCCAAATCACCTATAAAATCTAACAGAGGAAGAAAGAAAACTGCTCCAGGAGCTCCTCCGGGCACTGGGATACGTTGATGCTTGTCCCAAGAAAATCCCTGGATAAACCAGCTCCAGCTGGTGTGTTTTTCCCCAGCATTTATGCCTGGGAAATGAAAAGGGGTCCAGGTGATGCAGTTGGACTAACACAGCATCCCAAAGGACTTGCTTGTACCAAGTACCAGCTCTGGGCTCCCATAGGATCAGAAATGACTCTGATTGGATTCTGATTGTGGATAAATGCCACTGCTATGCCCTGGTGCTGCAGAGTCACAGTGGGAGCTGAGCTGCCAGTTCCTTTCCCTGATTTTGCCACCCCCAATAGCATCATGGCCATTATCTGTATTTAAGGCTTGTGAACCCATTTCCTGCATGGCTGGGGCATAGGAACCCCATCTTCTCTGCGCTAAGCTATGCTCTGGGCTCATCCCCAGCTGCCCCCATCCACTTTCCCTAGCCCGGGGTGGGCTGCAGCTCCCCATCCCCATTTCCCAGGGCTCTATATTGGATCAATATGCGTCTAGTCAAGAGGTGAAAGGTGGATACATTAAAATACACTTAGTAAACACCATGCACAGAGCTAGTGAGAAGGTGAAGGCAAGAAATCATTGCAGAATAGCCCCTGGAAGACACATAACAGGAGAGAGCCGCATCCAAGAACCGATAAATCTCCAGCCGGGGGTCTGAGCTCTGGAGGGAGCAGCTTTGCATTGAGCATGGCAGGCTCTGAAGGCAGCTGATGCAGTGGGATTCATCTGCTTTCCAGGAGGGATAGTTCCTCAGCTCCACTCCCTGACCCAGTTAATTTGGGACAGGCCTGTGCTTTGCACCAGCCACAGGAATGGAGCAGCCGGGATGCGCTTGGGAGCACCCAAGAGCATCTCTGGTTTCCAAGTGGTTTAAAGAGGGACCTTGGAGGTTACAGGAATCTTCCCTGGGAAACTTCAGTGAACTCCCCAGCCCTGCCTGTGGGACTGGGCAAAACAGCAGCAAGAAAGCCAAAAGGAGAGGGAATTGCGGGGAGGAAGGTGCGGGAAGTGTTTCGTGATGCGTGGTAGGACAAGAGGGAATGCCACAGAGGAGCCGAACGCTGCTTCACTGCGCTTAGGGCTGGATCCAGGCTCAACAGAGGCTTTGTATAAAGGAGATTTTGCTGGCTTCTACCTTCAGTTGAAGAGGCAGGAGCAGGATGAGAAGCTCCTGGGTGCAGACAGCATTTGTGTCTGCCCTAAAGCCAGCTCCTCTTTGCCACCAACCACAGTATGATGGGGAGGGAGAGGTTACAACAGCGCCTGCTCCCACCTTGTACCAAAATCCTGGGTTACTCCTACAGGGATCCATGCCCAGAGCATCGGCACCCAAGAATAAAGTGGATCCTTGCTCAAACCAGGATTAACTAGGATGAATGGAAGGCATTGCAGCTTCCATGAGACTCTCCTCCTAGCCCTGCTTAGGGCTGCGGGAGTTCCAGCTACTGCTGGTGACATCCATTGATCTGGGAAATGTATTCCCGAGACACTTACAGGAAATGGTTGGGATCAATTTAGACCCAATTATGCCACCAGTCACCCAAGAGCAGGGTACAGGGAAAGCTTCCCTCCCTCTTCTTCCCAGCAAGGAGCACCCAGAAAGGCAGTGGCTGCCCCATCCCTGGCAGTGTTCAAGGCCAGGTTGGACACAGGGGCTTGGAGCACCCTGCTCCAGTGGAAGGTGTCCCTGCCCGTGGACCATTTTAAGGTCCTTTCCAACCCAAACCAGTCTGGGATTGTATGAGAGCTCCCATAGGAGATGCTGATCCAAAGCCTGGCCCCAGCAGCTCCATCAGCTTCCGGAGACCAAACCAGGGCGGATCTGCTCCATCCATCTGCACTCTTGCAGCAGCAACTGTGGCTGCTAACACGGATATCGCCTTTCTTCTTGGCACAGCTCCCAGGCTGGGGGGTGGCAGGTAAATACGGGGACCGGATGGATGGGACAGCAACGTGGGAAAGTCTGATCCATAAAGCACAACACATGCGCGCACATCCTCAGAGGAAGCGCACGTCTCTCCTGGCAGCGACACGGACATCCCACCCAGGTTTGCAATATGGCAAAGCGCTCTGCGCCATCAGCTGCTCGCGTCCGTGCGTGGTCCAGGAGCATGGGATGGAGCTCCAGGCCCGGCCTGGGGCCAGCCGCGTTGTTCCTGATGGCTGAGGGAAGAGTTAACGCAGATGTTAGGAGGCAAAACCAGGATCAGCAATAAATCTGCCTGCCCCTGGCAGGGAGCAGAGCAACGGGAGAGATGAAAGGAAGCAACCCAGACCTCTGCTTCCAGCCATAAACAAGCAAACAACAGCAAAACAGCTTCGGATGAGCGTGGGGAAAGGAAAGCTGCCCCCGCGGCTGCCGGGGCGCAGGCCACGCTCACACACGTGTTCGGGACGTGCCCTTCAGCCTCCTGCAGTGATAGAACAACCAGAAGCAAGCGGGGACCCCACGCGGTGATGGCAACCCCTGGGAAGGCGAAAGTCCCTCCGGGGTCGTTTTCTACCCCAACCAACCAAAGATCCCTGGGAGATGGGGGGAAAGAAATCCACATCCTCCCAGCCCGGGCTCCTCTCCGGCCCTTCCCGCTTTGCCCTCTGGGCTTTGGTTGCCTCCATCGGGCTGTTTGTTTGTGTTGCAGCATCCCCTTTGCGGGCAAGTTGGTGGCTGGGCTGTGGGAACCCAGCACCTCCATAGATCCAGCCTCTGCTCCCGCTCCAGCACTTGGGATGTGCCGGATTTATTCTAACTGGGGATAAAAGGGATGAAAAGGGGATAAAAGGAAGCTGAGAACAGTTACATGAGTGATAAGCTAATAACAAAATCACAGCCTGTATCAGGGTATTTCCCATCGTATCTGGGAAGATTAATGATGTTAAAGGCTTTCTGGCACCTGGATCCCAAAAGCTTGCACTGGGCAGAAGTGGTTTTCTTAAAGCACTTTAGAAAGCACTAAACAAGCCAGCAACTGCACACGCAGGGTCATGTTTATACTCAGATTACAAGCACTTAACACCTTTTGGTCGTCTTTGCAAAGTGAATCCAACAGCAGAGCTCTGCTCCAGATCCCAGCTCCGGATCCCATGAAATGAAGGGAAACAGGGAGAAAGCATCTTGCAGAAGCTGTTTGTTCTGATCCCCCAGGGGAAAGCAGCCCTGGGCTAGCGCTTGCTATGGAGACAAAGAGGAGATGCTGCCCTCCTGTTGGCCTCGCAGCGAGGAGGCATCGAGCCCAATCGATTCCATGCCTGTACCATGGTTGAGGCTCCCCCATCACTGGGGCAGCTGGAAAGGGCTTTGGCACTGGGGTGAGGTCCTCTGGGCTCCCTGCATGGGCTGCTCCCCGTGGCATCACCATTGGCTGTGGCTGTGGGGTCAGACCGGGGATTATGGCTTCCAAAGGAAGCATAAGCAGGAGGAACAAATGACAGGGCGAGGGGTGCCCCTGAGTGTGGGTAATGCTGCTAATTAGGGAACAGAGGAGGTGCTGGCAGAGCTCCTGCCACTGAGGCACCGACAGCCCCAGCTTTGGGCAAGGACCACCCAGTGCCTCCAGGCAGCCCTCGGGATGCGCATCCAGCCTCCAGGCACGACTTCCAACCAGAGCAGACCCAATTCACGGGCAAAGTCCTCAGCTGAAGAGCCTGCCTTGTCCTGAGCCTGCCCTCGCAGCAACCAGCACCGTGTGTGTCCAGCAGAGACATCACAGCCCCAGGCCACAGCCTGATCTGAAGGAGCCCGAGCTCAGCCGCAGCCCCTCCTCCAGGGCCCTTCTGTAAGTGTGAGGCAGAGCCAAGCACTGGTGTAAACACCCCGTTCCTCCCCAAAACCCCAGGAGCCCACGTGACCCACGCTGTTTGTTTGTGTAAGAGCCTTTCTCCTGCCCTGGGGCTGCAGAGGCTCCTTTTGACACTGACCTTCTCTTGGACACCAAAGGGATGGACCCCGTGTGCAACCTCGCTGTGCCCTGGCTCCCTGGCTCGCTCTGCCTGTGTGGGTGATGCTGACCAGAGGGATGGGAACCCTATAAATATCCTTGATTATTCCCTAACCTCTGGCTGCATCCTTCCAGCAGCCCTGCCTCCCGCGTGCCTTCCCCAGCCCTGTTCTTTGCTTCTCCATCCTGCTCCTGACCTCCCGAAGGCACTGGGGCTCCCATCCTCCTCCCATCATAAGTCAGGAGATCTGGGGGGGGGCTTTGGAGGGGACCCGGGTGTTTTGCTGCCAACAGGCGTTGTTCTTGGCCTTGGCAGGGAGGGCAAGAGGGGAATGCGCTGCCTGCAGGGAGCAGGACTCGAGGGCCAGGCCCATGGCAGGGGCAGACCTGGGAACCAAACACATTGAAAGCAACAAGCACGGTGGCCAAAGGCAGGGGCTGCGTCAGCAGGACCGGAGCAGGAGCTCTCTCCCTTCCTCTGCTCCAACACCACGATCCCTCCTACGTCTCCCATCTCCCAGTGTCCACCATCCCTTGGAACAGCTCAGCACCACCCTGGAGTGCAGGCTGGGTGCTCCCCTTCGTCCCATTGCCCTCCAAAGGGATCATGAGACTAAAGCGGTCGCTGCCAGGCTGCTGGGAACAAGCTCGGCTCTGTTAGCAGGGCCTGGGGACTCATGTGCTCTCCATCCTCCCTTTGCCTGGCAAATGCTCAACTCCCATCGGGAATCATTCAGCAAAAAGGCAGCGCTGTTGCTGAACACTTTCCTTGACAAATGCTATCAAGAGGAACCTCGTGCCCATTATCCCGCTGTGTCATCACGTTCGACCCTGCAAACACACTGTGCAAACCTTCCTGCTCCCAAACCCCCCATTCCCTAAGGAGCCCTATGAAGCTGCCGCAGCAGAAGACGTGGAGGGATCCATCCCATGTGGTCGGCATCACTCGGCTGCACGCACATAGCCGATGTGGGGCATTCATGTTGGGGGTATTTCCAGACCCATCTATTCCAAAGTGCTCTGGGAAGAGTGGAAAGCACACCCCTCTCCTCCTCGTTCCCAGAAAGACTTTTTCAGCTGGGAAGGAAATGGCTCCATGTGCTCAGCCAGAGCAGGAGCCAAGCCCCAATCCTTGGCTCATTGCGAGGGTCACAAGAGGCCACTGCTCGCCTTCCTCCAGCCAAGGGATGCTGAAAGCCTTGGCCCCAGCCAGACAACCAGGGAACGAGCCACAGGACCCCTGTAGCTGAGCTGAGATGCACACCCAGTCCCACATCTCCATAGGGTTCCATGGAGGCGGCCACAATCCAGCCCTCATCCAGCCAAAACCTGCAGCACCCGGCTCCGCTTCCCGCTGAGGAGCTCCCGCCTGAGCAAAGGCAGAAGATAAAGGATAAAGCCATGAACTGAGGCAGCCGCAGCTCGCCCCAACCCTCGGGCAAGGGGCACGGCCAGCCCTGGGCTCTGAGCTCCCAACACCTCAAAGGGCTCTTTGTCTCCCACCAGCCCCATCCATGGGGATGCTGCGAGCCCGGGGGATGGCAGGGAAGGAGCCACGTGCAGCCCGGGATGCTCTACAATGGGGTGGTGAAGCCTTGAGGCAGCTCTGCTTACCCACACAGGGCTTAAAGCCCTTTGGAGGGGGCCCATGGGAAGCACATGCACCCCCCAGCATTTAGCTATCAGTCTTTTCATCCCCCCCGTGCGGACAGCCCAGCCAGCTTGCTCCAGCCGCGGTCCTGGGATCTGATCCCAAGGAACCTGCTGCTCTCACAGTCCCAGCCCGTGATTTATTGAATTGATCTTTGGATAAAGCCCTACACAGATTTCCAGTTTCCTTGGGAGGTTTGGATTTGGTTCCCCCCCTCTTTCTTTGGCATCAGCTGCGCTCTCCCTGCAGGGACAGAGAGGAGGGGGAGCGGAACGCAGCTGGAATCGCATTGCGCCCTTCACACATTTCCAGGCTTTTGGAGCTGTGTTTCCCACTAAGAAAGCTGGAAACCTCAAGCTGTCAGGCCACCTAAACAGAAACACATGGCTGCAGCTCCGCTTGCCAGCCACAAAGCATGAAGAGAGGAATCAAAGCAAGGATGACATGGAAGGGCTGAGCCATGGGAGAGGGCAAGGCAGAGCCGGCATGGGCAGCAAGGCACGACGCAGGCAGCAAAGCACGATGCGGGCAATTCCATGGCTTTTGTAAAGAAGAGGAGATGAAAGATGTTCAGAGCTGGAAAAGAGAATCGGAATTTGAGACCTCAGGATAGGGATGCTGGACAAGCCTGGGAAGCCTTTCCCAAGGGGATGATGGGGAAGGCATGGCTGAGTCAGACCCGCTGCAAGCAGGGGGGAAACTCATTGAGATTTCCATTGAAACAGGAGCCCCTGTGACCATGCAGCCAAAGATGCAGTTCCAGGGGAAAAAAACCCACAGAAGCACTTAAAATCTTCGCATTAAATACCCAACAAGCCCATCAGGATTAATAGCATTACAGTAAATTCCGGACAAATTAATAACCATCAGGCCGTCACGTAAAAGCACTCCTGGAGCTGGCTGGCCTAAGCCTCCCTGTAAATCACTTTACTATCAGGAGCCAATCCTGTGTTCACAGCCCAAGAGCTCCCTTTGCCAGCAGGGCCTCATGATACGAATGAAAACACCCCGAGAGCATCGTGGATCAGCACCACGGGGCTCCACAGCCTGGGAATGAAGCGCCTCTTCACACTGTCACAAGGAAAAGGTGCCAGGACCCCCCAGAGTGACACATCCCCTCCTGTGTTCACTGACAGCGTTTCCTGAGACACAAAAGCATCAGGATAAAAGGTGTTTGGGAGCTTGGCTCTTCCTTACTCTGTTACATGGAGGGCAAAGCTTTCGGAAAGGTGCCCAGGGAGGAAGAGGGGTGCATTGGGGTTAATGGAGCACTGGAGAGGATGCATCTGATTTCCAGCTGGGTGATCCTACCCCATTAACCTGCCTCAGTTCCCTCCTTTTCCCACCCATTAAAGCAATTTTGCATCCAGGGATTTGCAGCCGGCTCATCCCATCGGCTGCGTGCAGCTGGCCCCGGATCCCAGCTCACATCCCTGCCCCAGCCCCATTGGGTATGGAAAGGGAGACGGAGGGTTTGTGTCTTGTGCTGCCATCACCAGTAAAACCCTTTCATCCGCAGCTCCCTGGAAATAGAAAAGAGGAGAAGCAGCATTCCAAACCCATCAAAAAGGAGCAGAAGTGGGTGCAGGGAGAGGATGCGGAGAAGGAACATCTCCAAAGCAATTACATCCACATCTCCCACCCAGCTTTGAAAACATTGACCTCTACCACGTTCAATCCCTGAGATGAATTACCCGGGTTAATCTCAGCTGCAGTAACTGCCTCAGACAGCATTCCAGCACCCTCCCATCCCGTGGGTCTGCTTCTACCTGGAAAACCAATCCCTGGCTTTTCCCTGCCCATTCAGCATGGGGGGAGGAAGCTCCTGCTTTCCTGCAGGGCTTTATTGCAGCCGGGATTTACCCGCTGGTTTCATGCAACTGTGGTTCTTACCCAGCCCTTCCCCTGCTGCTGGGTGCATGGAGCCTCCTGTGGGCAGCTAATCGCTTGTGACACCTCCCCAAAGGACTTGGTGGGGTCACCACTTATTTCTCTGGGCAGAGCTGTTTCAGAGGAGCCGCATAGGGCAAAGGGAGCCCCGAGCACTGATTTCCCACCTCGGGGCTGGCAGACACTGACAGATGTTTCCTATAAATAACAACACAAGGAGCACACAAGCTGCAGAAAGAGGGAAAGCAAATCCAATTAGGCTGGAGAAATTCCTCGCCCGGCGTGCGGGAGGCCTGTGGTTCATCACTCACAGGGTGCATCTCTATTAAAATAATAGGGTCCCAGTTCAGCCTCTCCTTCAGGGGAAAACCTGGCTGTGGGGACAAGGAAATGTGTCCCCATCCCTAGCAATTTGTCCGCATTAGAGACAAGGATGGAAAAATCAGAGCCTCGGACAGGGGTTTGCCAAGAGAAGAAGGCAAAGGGAGCTTTGGAGCCAGCTTCATTTCCTATCACAGTGATGGATATCTCTCCCGCTGATTTTGGCTGGGGATGTGGGGCCCCCCTGGGAGCCCCTCTGCAGTGTGGGTTTCACTTCAATGGACAATTTGTTGCTAAAACCTCAGAAGCCACAACAAGGCTCGGCCACATGAGCCGGTTCTTTCCTGTCTCAGGTCAAACGACAGCCGTAGGCACAGATCCCACTGGGATAGAGCTGGGAAGTTACGGTGCTGGTAGTGGTTTGTGCACCCCTGTGATTTAGGGGGTTTGAGGTGGGTCAGCCTGAAAGCAGCCCCAATTCCCGAGTGCCGAAGCTTTTCGTCTAGCAGCTGAGGGGTAGCAGCGGGATGCATCAGTGAAGCCAATTCAGCCTCCAGCCATGGGGTTTGTTCCTAAATCAGAGCAAAAATGAAGCAGCAACTGTTTGGAATGAAGTAAAAACAAATAAAGGAAGAAAGGAAGAAGAAAGAGAAATCTTCTCATGAAGTCATTGAACTGATGTTGGGAACTGTCCTAAGGGGGCAGCTCTGCTGATGAGGACGGCAAAGCTGAGCCGCGGGTTCCTGTCCCTGCTCCAAGGGCTCCTGATGCATTTTGCATTAAGCAGTAATTGGATCAAATGCATAAACAGGCACTGGCAGAGGAAGGACTCAGGGCTCCCTCTTCCCAGGGTTTATGGCTCCACTATCCATAAACTCCAGCTTTTGGGAAGCAGTGGTCACCGGTGGGGATCTGTGCCCTGATCCCAGCCACTTGCCTATGGATGAGGGACGCGTGGAAATCCCCCACCAGCACGAAGATAACGGTTTCATCCAAGCTGAGATTGGGCATAAACGACCCCGCAGAGGCACCCACAGTCCCCACAAGCTCTCTATGCTCCAGTTTTGTGCTTTTCCCAAGGGATGTCACCCTAAGCAGGCATCCCTCAGCACCCACCAAGGCTCATCTCTGCCTTCAGTGAGCTGGGAAGGAATAAAAACAATCTTGCATTCACTGGGAGAGCTTCTGACCTAATAAATCCGCCTTCCTCCCTCACTCCCATGAATTGCCCCCTTTGCTGCTGCTAGACCTCGAGGCGATCGGACAGAGCATCAATAGCCCCAGAGCCTCAGCTGCTTCAAACTGGCCCTAATCCACGAGCTGCTCCATTCTGTCTGGGATCCGGCTATTGGAGTAATTAGGAAAGCCGCATCGTTACCCGAAGCACGGTTTTCCTAGAGCAAATCCATCTGGGTTATTCCCTGGGGAGTCTGAGCTTGTCAACGCACACACAACACAGCATGCTCTGCCTCCTCCCGCGACAGACGCAGCAGCTCCGGCTGCGGGGAGGGGGTTTGGAGAGAGCAAATGGGGCGGTTTGGGGGTACAGTGGGGAACACCCCCCCTAAAGCAACGCTGAGAACAGGGTCGCAGCCTCTTTGCCCGTTAAAAGCTGGTCCGTCCCCCCCCCCCACCTCCCAGCCCTCGCAGGCAGAGCAGGAAGGCTCAAACCCCACCGAACTTGAAAGCGAAGCCGAAGGAAAGGCAGCGATTCCCCCAAAGCCCTTGAACAAGCAAAGCTGCGGCGCCGCGGCCCCGTAGGGCAGGGAAATGGCCCTCATCAATCACAGCCCGTCCAGGGAACTGCTGCCTCCGCCACCCGCTCCCGTCCGCGGGGACGCGGCCGGGCTCAAAGTGCAGGTGCCAAGGGGGAGATTGCAGCTTTTGGGCTGGATTCGTTCCTTTTCGGCAGGGAGGGGCGGGGGGGGGGGGAGCAGAGCCGGGGCTGGGGGGGCACATGCAATGGCTGCAGAGCTTTTAACCACCAGCTCCGTGTGATCTGAGAAATGAGAGCAGCATCAGCCCCAGTCCTGTCCCTGCCTCTGCATCTGGGGGCTCCCCATAGGGTGAGATGGGGCTGAGACCCTGCTCTTTCCTGGGGGCTTTGCCTTCTCATGCAACCAGAGACTGGTTTGGGTTGGAAAGGACCTTAAAGCTCCTCCAGCTCCAGCCCCTGCCACGGGCAGGGACACCTTCCACTGGAGCAGGGTGCTCCAAGCCCCTGTGTCCAACCTGGCCTTGAGCACTGCCAGGGATGGGGCAGCCACAGCTTCTCTGGGCACCCTGTGCCAGCGCCTTAGCACCCTCACAGGGAAGAGCTTCTGCCTCAGAGCTCATCTCAGTCTCCCCTCTGGCAGTTAAAGCCATTGCTCTTGTCCTGTCCCTACAGGCCCTGATGAAGAGCCCCTCTCCAGCATCCCTGTAGCCCCCTTCAGACGCTGGAAGCTGCTCTGAGGTCTCCACACAGCTTCTCTTCTCCAGGCTGAGCAGCCCCAATGTTCTCAGCCCGGCTCCACACAGGAGCTGCTCCAGCCCCTGCTCATCCTCATGGCTTCCTCCGCACTTGCTCCAGCAGCTCCATGTCCTTACACTGAGGATCCCAGCACTGCTCACGGCGCTGCAAATGGGGCCTCCCCAGAAAACGTGGCTGAGCAGTGAAGGTTTTCCTACCAAAGCTGTGCGCATTCCCGGGGCCCGGCGAGAGCAGCTCCCGCCTGTGCTGTCTGACACACACCGCTCGCCTTTCCAGCCCTCTCCCTGCCAACATCAGGTGTCTGCAGCACGTTTAAAACACAAGGTGAGATCCCAGCACAAATCCCTTGGCTCCAGCAGGTGCCAGGCAACACGCGATGGGGGGAAGCAGCTCATCCCAACGCAGCCGAGCTGCAGACAGTTCTTTTGGGTCCAAAGCAGAGCTTTGAGCTGCTGAGATTTGCTGCTAAGAGGCTTTTTTCCCCCACTCCTTGCAGCTTGAGCAGCAAACTGGAAAGATTTCAGCCTCTCTGTCCAGGCTGGAATAGCACAGAGCACTCTGCATGCACGATCCTCTCTATTCCCCTCCATCCTTCCACCGGCATTCAGACAGCTCAGCCGCGACCAGAGGCATCACAGCGTTTCTAGTGATCGTTTTAATTTCATTCAGCCCTGCCCTGCTCCAAGAGCTGGGCAAGAAACCCCGATGGCTGCAAGCGCTGCACTTCATGTGCCAAAAGATCCCACCGTGCTCCTATCACCCTTTCCATGATGTAAATATGGGACATGACCCGGGAAAATGTGCCTGGAACGTGAACCCTTTTCATGTCCAATTCATCACTTCAGGTCACTGGGGAGCCACTGGCGCTGCTGTTTGCTGAGCCCAGCAGAAATGAGCTGCTCGTCTCTGTCCTGCTCCCGAGCAAGGAGAAACTGTGGGAGATGGGAATTGCCACCTCCACCAGCGCTTCAGCAGCAGAACGCCTGGAATCACCTCCAGGAGCCGGGAAAAATGGACCTCTCCCCCTGAGGTCCGTGGCTTTGAGGCGCTGGGGTGGATTCAGCCCCTCTGCTGTGCTGCGGGAGGAGCTGCAGGTAAAATGAGAGCCAAATCCTGCGCTTTCCACTCGAAGCCCAGGAAGGGCTGCGCAAGGCTCCGACCCTCATCTCCTCCCCGGCACTCCTTTGGCAGAGCTTCGTTTTCCCCTGATTATTGCTTTCCCCAGGGAGGCTCCCGGTGCCTCTTCAGTTCTTTTGATGAAATTCAGCCTCAAAGAGTGGAAGGGAACTCAGAGCCACCCGCCCCTGGCCAGCGGGGCCGCACTGGGTCCCTTAGGCTGAGCACCCTTGGGTCCATCCCCGCTCCCCCAGCACCAACTGGGACCCTTGTTCCAAACCCCCTAGAGCAGAAGCAAGAGATGTCTTTGTTCGGCCTGAGAAAACCTAACGAGCCACAACAGAGAAGAACAAAGGAGATGGGATGAGAGGCACCAACCCCCCCATAGCGCAGCAGCCCAGGACATTCCCAGGATAAGGGCGCTTTTCCCTTGCAGGAGGGTGCTGTAGCCCCCCCCCCGTTACGCAGTTCTCTGGGCCATAAACAACACCGCGATGTGGGAGGGGTTTGGGGCAGCAGCCGCTGCTCCCGGGACAGCGGGGTTCGGGGTTCGCTGCTCCTGAGGCCCCGGCGCACCGGACACGGGCGATGCCCGGAGCAGCAGCTCCCTGCTTCCCTCTGCAGTCGCGCGGCGGCAGCAGCATCCTCTGCCTCCCGCCCGGGTGCTCCCGCCAGGCCCCAGCGCGTCCTCCCGCTCCGCGCCGGGGGCGCCCCGCATCGCATCACCCCCAGGACACAGACCCATGGAAGGGTTTGTGTTGAAAGGACCCTGAAGCTCCTCCAGCTCCAGCCCCTGCCATGGGCAGGGACACCTTCCACTGGAGCAGAGTGCTCCAATCCTGTGTCCACCCTGGCCTTGAGCACTGCCAGGGATGGGGCAGCCACAGCTTCTCCGGGCACCCTGTGCCAGCGCCTCAGCACCCTCACAGGGAAGAGCTTCTGCCCAAGAGCTCATCTCAGTCTCCCCTCTGGCAGTTAAAGCCATTCCCCTGTCCTGTCCCTCCATCCCTTGTCCAAAGCCCCTCTCCAGGATTCCTGCAGCCCCTTCAGGCACTGGAGCTGCTCTGAGGTCTCCCCTTCAGGAGCCTTCTCCTCTCCAGACTGCCCCAGCCCAGCTCTCTCAGCCTGGCTCCAGAGCAGAGCTGCTCCCCACGGCACTGATTCCTTTAGGATGCAGTGGTGCATCCCCAATCGCAGCCACATTGTGAGATATTGGGCTCCAGCTTCACATAAACCCCAGATTTGCCCTGGCTTTAGGCAATTCCTTCCCAAACTGCTCTCCCCAGCTCCCAAGGAAAATCCCAGTGCCTGCAGGGATCCACGAGAGAGGAAGGAAATGGGGAGGAACTTTTCCATTTGCTTTCCCAATCAAAAATCCAACCAGGCTCCTGCGGCCTCAGCCAAGAGGTCCTGACACTTTTGGGAATGGTTCTTCTTGGCTGGAAAGGGAGGAGAAAGATCCATGTGCCGGGTTGGAACAGGGTGGGGAGCTGGGGCAGTGCAGGGAGAAGAGTTCAGAGGGAACTTTCCCTGGAATGACATTGATGTCTATTTTAGGATCCATTCTGATGCACCCAAAGCTGAACTTCGGCAGGAGTCAGTTCACAACCACGGACAGACGGATCCTACCTGGCTGGGAGAGCTCAGCTGCATCCAGAGAAGGGCTGGAAATAGGTCCATCAGCTCCCAAAATCCCTGAATCCAGACGATGGCTTTAGAAGAACTGGAGTCCAGAGCACAAACATCCCTTTCATATGCACTTACATAAAGGGAAAATGGAGCTGCATCGTGTCCATGAAAACACTGGGATAAACGGGGGGGAGCTGCTTGTGTTGCACAAGCAGCAGAGGATGCAGCCAGAAGCAGCTACTGGCACTCAGGAGCCTGCCTTACCCCATTCAATGTGGAATAACTGCATTAACCGGCCCGGAGAGCTCCTCTGATCCCTGCTCAGGAAAGGCTGGGTGTGGGTGTGCCTGGATCAGCCACCTCCCATGGGTGCCTGGGTGCCAACAGCATCCACCTGCTCCCGGTACACTGGAGCTCATCCCTGCTCCCGGGGGGAGGCAGAGCTCAGTGGAGCTGGAATCTCACAGCTGCGGCCACATAACCTCAGGCTGCAGCGAGCATCAGGATGGCAACGGCTTTCCCGGGGAAACTGGAAGGGGAAAGGGCTCAGCCCGGGGATACCGCACCTCGAGCTGTGATTGCCTCTAATCAACACCTGAATCCACGCTCGCCCTTCCCTTCCAGCTGGCAGCCGTTTGGAGGCTTGGGTTCCACTCTTGCTTTGCTCCCGTGCTGCTTTGGAGGCTCTGCATAAGCTCTCCCTGACCTCCCGATCTCTCCCAGAGCATCCTCACTCCCAGGGCTGGCCTCTGGCACTCACAGTCCTGACAGCTCTGCAGCTCGGGGGCTTACGGGAGCATCAGGCTCCATCCCGTCACACGTCTCCTTCCTCCACCCTTTCCCTTTGGTGAGGACCCTTCAGGTCACCTCTCCCAGCAAAAGCCACCAGGACCCCGTGTCTCCCGTGTCACCAAAGCTGCCTCTGTGGATGTGGATGGTTGGGGCATGTTATGGAGGGAGATGCTCAGCTGCAGATAACGGCAAAACCCTTTTCCTTGCTACTACTGGTGGTGATGCTGCCAGCAGCCGGCCTCCCCCCACCATCACACGGACCTTGGGTCACTGCAACCTTCGATCTTATATCTATCTCTATATATGTATATGTATATGTAAGAGCTGAATCCCCCCCCTCAGCACCCCCAAGCTGAGCCCATCTTCCAGCACAAGGTCCCACTAGAGGGCAATAGAAACCCAGGAAAGGAAGCAGGGAGCGGGGCTGAGCAGCACAAGGGCCTGGCAGCATCTCCAAAGCAGCCCCTGCTCGCTGCAGCGGCAAGAATGCAGAACCATGGTATCCCGGCCTGCTTTGGGTTGAAGGGACATTAAAGATCACGTAGCGTGAAGCCAGGGACACCTTCCACTAGAGCAAAGTTGCTCCAAAGCCCGTCCGACCTGGCCTTGAACACTGCCAGGGATGGGGAATCATTGCCCCAAGAGAGCCGGATCCCCTGGAGCTGGGAAGGAGAAAGGTTTCCCAAAGGACCAGGAGCACGTGGGGGATGCTGGCATTTGGGAACATGCAGGATCTCAGGGTGTATTTTTGGAGCAGCTCCTGGAGCATCAGCTGCAGCCTTGTGCCAGGCATTGCATTAAGGGACTGGAGCAACAGGACAAGGGCTGATGGGTTCAGACTGAAACAGGGAAATTCAGGTTGGAGGTAAGGCAGAGGCTGTTCCCTGTGAGGGTGCTGAGGCACTGGCCCAGGGTGCCCAGAGCAGCTGTGACTGCCCCATCCCTGGCAGTGCTCAAGGCTGGGATCCTGTGATCCTGTGAATGGAGCTGGAAGAGCCCCAGCACCCCCAGTCTCACCCATGGGATCCTCCTGGAGAAAGAGCAGAGGCACCAGAGTTGTCTTTAACGGTGTGGGAAGCAGCACCCGTGCCCATCACCTCCTCCCATCCAAATCCCATCCAATTTGGCAGCACCAGGATTACACTCATGGGTGTTTAAAAGGAAAACTGCCCCAGGCTTGGCCTGGGTGGGTTCATTTCCACCCCCAAACTCACTTTGGCTGAACAGACCCCCATGGGCTCTGCCACATCCCTGGGCTGGATGAGGGAGACAGGGAAGCACCAGCCCCATGCTCACCACGCTCAGGCTGTTTAGGCAGCTCCGGAGGGAGCCATCAGAGCACAAGAGGAGCTACAGCAGCCTCTAAATCAGCCCTGCTTTGTGCCACTCCAGTCCCCAGCTCCCTCCCAACACCGGGAAGCCCAGAAAGTCACCTTCAATCATTTATATCCCCTGTTCTTCCTCCTTGTCCTGGTGCTGACCTCAGCTCAGCCCCCCTGGGGCGTGAGGACCCAACCTGGAACCAGTGCCAAAAGCATCCCACCACCCACAGCCAGGGTAGGAATAGGTGGGATGCATCCACCTATTGCTGTGGAGCCGGTCCCATGCGGCACAGATGGCTCTGGGGAGGCTGTGCAGAAGATGCAGTGCCTGCAGTGATTGACAAGCAGGGCATGGCACAGGCTTTGGGAAGTTTTAGGAGGATCATTATGGAAATTGCAGCAGTTAGAGACATGCAGCCTATGAAAGGTGGCCAGCACACCGCTGGGGCCAGGACAGCATCAGTGCTGCTGTATATCCTTCAGTGTTCCTGCTGGTTTAGGAGGCTCCAGGGTCCTTCCTGCACTCCTCTTGGATGAATATTCTGCAGTTTAATAGCCCTGGCTATCAGGAAGCTCTTTTTTAGGGATTCATCACTCCTTTGCTCCCTTCCCTGGGAATGGGGCTCATCGCTCCTCATCCTCCATTGGTGTTAATGGGGTGTCTTCCTGTGCCCCCAAATGTCATCACTCCCACGGCACAAAGTGCCACCAACACCAAGCACGTTGCTCAATAGGAAGTAAGAAGTGATCCAAGCCCAGTTAATTCCAGTGGCATCACACTAATAAGGGATTCCCACCCAGAATCACTTTGCCAATGAGGCAGCGCTGCAGGAAGGCACCTTGGAATCATGGAATCTACTGGGTTGGAAAAGAGCTTCAAGCCCATCCAGTCCAACCATTGCCCAGCACTGCCAAGGCCACCACTGACCCATGGCACTGAGGCCTCGTCTCCACAGTGTGTGAACGCTTACAGGGACGGTGACTCCAGCACTGCCCTGGGCAGCAGTTCCAATGCAGAGCACCCTTTGGGGCAGGAATTGTTCCTCAGCTCCATCTGAACCTCCCCTGGAGCAGCTCGAGGCCGTTTCCTCCTGTCCCATCCCTGTTCCTTGGAGCAGAGCCCGGCCCCTCCTGGCTCCATCCTCCTCCCAGGTACCTGCAGCCACCACACGGATCTGTCACCCACCTTCCTCCCCTCCCCAAGCCTCCCTGTGCGCTCCCAGCACCGCAGCCGCAGTCAAACCTGGACCACTTTGCTGTGCAGATGGGAGCGCGAGCAGGGCCTCGGTGCGAGCATCCTGCCCCTCACAACCTGCTCTTCCCCCGCAGTTTGTTCCATCTTTAGTGTCGCTGTGAGATCCTGCTTTCCAAAACAGCCCAGGGAAGGGGGGGGGCAGGAACAGGATAGAGAGAGGAAGGGAAAGGGAGGTAAATGAGGAGCGGGTGGGAAAACACTGGGTTTAATTCTAGTCCTGCCCCTGGCTTTGCGGCGGCGCCACTTCTGCTGAAAGGTGGGAAAAGGACAACTTCAGTAGGACACAACTCACAGGAGCAGAGCTTTCTGTAACAGCAAACCAGCGCCTTCTGCTTCCTCAAGCACAGCTCCATCAGCCCTTTACCAAGGTGGAAATCAATCCGCCCGGCTTGGGGAAACAGGACCTGTGTTTCCTTGTTCCTCTGGGCACCCTGTGCCAGCGCCTCAGCACCCTCACAGGGAACAGCTTCTGCCCAAGAGCACATCTCAGCCTCCCCCCTGGCAGGTTAAAGCCATTCCCCTGTCCTGTCCCCACATCCCTTGTCCAGAGCCCCTCTCCCGGTTTCCTGCAGCCCCTTTAGGCGCTGGAGCTGCGCTCAGGTCTCCCCTTCACGCAGCAGAGGGGCAGGAGCCCCTCCCTGCGCTGCTGCTCAGGCTCTGGGGGTGCACCCAGCACACGGGGGGGCTCTGGCTCAAGCGCACACTGGAGCCGGGTCATGGGGAGCTTCTCATGGACCGATGCCCCAAAGTCCCCTCCTCAGGACAGACGCATCGGGCTCTATGGGCAGAGCCATCGACCCCGGTGGGTCCCTCCCGCTCTCTCCCCCCATCCCAGGTCTCCACCATCCCTTCTCTGGGGTCTCCTGTGCAGGACCCCTCAGTGCACCCACCCGCCCCGCAGAGCCCGCGGAGCACCCCCAGGGGCCGGGCTGCCTGGGCTGCGGGCAGCAAGGGGTTACAGGCGGAGGTGCCGCTCTGCTCCCAGCGCTTGGAGGGGAGGGAGCGAGGAGGGGATGGATGGAGCGGAGTTTCTTTGAGTCTCCGACGAGGCAGCGAGGGGCAGGCAGAGGGGCAGGCAGCGGACAGGCAGGGGAGAGGCAGGGGACAGGCAAGGGACAGGCAGCCGCCTCCCGCCGCCCGGTCCGGCACAACGGGGTGGGAGCTGCCGGAGCCACCATGGGCCGGGGGGAGCCCCTTGGAAGCGGCTTCTAACGGGGTAACCCCGTTCCCCCGCTGACGTCCCTCGCATAAAGACGAAGGGAGGGAAAAGGTGTGGGGGGGGGAAGCGGTGGCGGGGACGCACCGGAGCCGGGGTGAAGCGGGGCTCCGGCGGAGGCGGCGGCGCCGGCAGGAAAATGCATCTCCCGCGGAGCTGCATCGTCCTCCTCATCCAGGGGAGCGTCTCGCTGCTGGTGAGCGCCGGGGAAGGGGGGCTGCAGAGGACGGGGGGGTCGCGGTGCCACAGCCGCGGGCCGGGGGGGGAACAGCCCCCGGCATCAACCGCATCGATCCCCCCCGCATCTGCCCCTGAATACCCCACAGCGTCCCAAAACTTCTGCTGTTTCGGGGGGAAGGGGGGGGGAGCGGGCGGGGGGGGGGGGGGGGGCGCAGGCAGGGGGTGATGGAGGCTCCTCCTGATCCACCCCGGGTATGGGGCTGCAGCGTCCGCCTCCTGCCCAGGCACCCCCATCCCGCTGGGTGCCCACAGCCTGGCAGCCCCCCCGGCGCCCATGTGTGCTGCTTGGGGGGGCCCCGGCTGGCTGCAGGCAGCGCTGAGGTGGTGCAGGAGCCCCTGGGAGGTGTCAGAGGTGAAGGGGTGAGAGCTCAGCTCTTGTGCTGCCCCCACTCTGCGTCCCCCCGGACCACGGTGCAGTTTGGGGTCTGAAGAGGGGTCCATGGGAGGTGCTGTCAGCAGCGGGATGGGTGCAGAGGCCGCGAGGTGGGGACTCTCCTCACGAGAGTTACAGCCTCCCCCCAACATCTGCACTTGAGCAAAGTGCCCCCTTCCCGGCTCCTTTCACCCCTGTGAGGGTGCTGAGGCGCTGGCATGGGGTACCCAGAGAAGCTGTGGCTGCCCCAGCCCCGGCCAGGTGGGACACAGGGGCTTGGAGCACTGCTCCAGTGGAAGGTGTCCCTGTCCACGGCAGGGATTGGAGCTGGAGGAGCTTTCAGGTGCCTTCAACCCAAACCAGGCTGGGGCTCTGTGATTCCCTGAGAGGAATCTCCTCTGTGAGAGGAGGATGAGAACAGGGGAAAACCACTGCCAGGGGGAAGCACAGACCGGAGCCTGAAGTGGAGAGGAAAGGGGAGAGAAAAGGGGGCCAAGGTGGGGCAAAGGCTGAGCTGGGTCATGCCGGGGAAGTGGGGCGGCCCTGGGGAGGGGGGGGGGCAGAGCCGCCCCTCATTTTTCACTCTCCACCATCGCTGCGTTCAGGTGATTTGTGGCCAGGAGCAGCGTGAACCCCACAGCCCGGAGGGAGCTCAGGCGCAGAAGGCGCGAGGGCTGCTCCCACCCAGCCCCCTGTTACCTGCAGCCTTGAACGTGACCCTCCTGGAGCTGGGGAGCAGCTCACAGCAGCTCTGGCACATCCTGGATCGTGGCTCCATGCGGGACCAGGCTCCACCACGCAGGGGCCAGCGGGACCTGGGGCCAGCCTCGGGCAAGCTGAAGAAGCTTTTTGGCTGGGGCGATTTCTATTCCAACATCAAGACGGTGAAGCTGAACCTCCTCATCACCGGGAAGGTGGTCGACCACGGCAACGGCACAGTCAACGTCTTCTTCCAACACAACTCCACGGGGCAGGGGAACATCTCTGTCAGCCTCGTGCCCCCCACCAAGGCCGTGGAGTTTGACCTGGAGCAGCAAATCTTCATCGAGGCCAAAGAGTCCAAAGTGTTCAACTGCCGCGTGGAGTACGAGAAGGTCGAGCGTGCCAAGAAGACCACGCTCTGCACTTACGACCCATCCAAGACCTGCTACCACGAGCACACCCAGAGCCACGTCTCCTGGGTCTGCTCGAAGCCCTTCAAAGTCATCTGTATCTACATCACTTTCTACAGCATAGACTACAGGCTGGTGCAGAAAGTGTGTCCCGACTACAACTACCATAGCGACGCTCCCTACTATCCCTCGGGATGAGGCACTTGGATGCCCCGGTGATGAGCGGGTGCTGGGGAGGGGAGGGAGGGATGGGGAGGGGTTTGTAAGCAGGGGTGGGTATGTGGAGCTCCCTAACAAGGAAGGAAGAGGAGGACTTGCATTTCCCCCCACAAGCTCCAATGGCAAGAGGAGGAATTTTAGGCTATGGGGTTCCAGCATCGCTAATCCTGGCCTGGATCCGTGGCCTTTGGAGACTGGGCTGAGACTTCAGGATACAGAAAATAGGACACAAAGCCACAATCTGGACTTGAGTTTCTCAGTGCAATAATGGATTTCCCTGGATCTAGGCCACGTGGCTCTAAAAGGTTGGGGACCAGGCAAAGAGGGCTCCAGGAGCAGGTTTACACAAGCCTGGAGCCGGAGGAAGACCTCAGCTGGGAGAAAGGCACCTGATGCCCTCCACGGCTGTGGGACACTCATGGCCAACCACATCATCTCCCCACATCCAAGCTCTGCAGTGGCAGGAGCCGGAGCTGAGCTTCCCCACGCTGGGCTGCAAAGGGCTTCCAGGATGGGAACAGGGAGCCGGGGCGGGCAGGAGGGCCCCCCCCACCCGAGGTGCCAGCCCAGCCCAGCCCACACTGGGCAGGGGCAGGGGGGCTCCAGCGGGAGCAGCCTGGTGAGGTGTCGGTCTGCTGACGGGGGTGATTCATGAGCTTCCCCTGACGCGCTGTGATTCATGCGCTTCCCCTTCATCTCCTCCTGCTTCCATCAGCTCCCACCTCCCGCAGCCCCAGCGGGCTCCTCGGTGCAGACGTGTGCGCCCGGGTGTGTACGAGCGGGTCAGGGTCTGACTGTAGCACTTCATACACTCGGAAGGGGAAACAACCCACGGCACAACACCCCAACGCTGTCCTTGAGAGGGAATAAAGCTGTCACGGTGGCACCGGGGCAGGTCAAGTGTTGTTACTGAGCGAGCTCCGGCTCCTCTTGGGGAGAAGGAAAAGCAGCTGCAGGGGGGGAAGGCGGGAATAAGGCACCACCATGAACGTGCCCAAACGCAGCTCTGCTCAGATGCATCTGAACTCACCCCTCATAGTAACAGGGCACTGGGTCCAGCTTTGGGCTTTGCCGGGACTGATGCTTGGTTGCTATTGCTTGTGCATGGGCTCATTCTGCACCACCAATGGGTATTCCCAACCTCCTCCCTTTCCTCACACATCCAAATGTCAGGCTCCCATTTAGGTGGACACATTCCCTCCTAAAGAAAAGACCCAAAAAGCAGCTTCCCCCTTCCCAGCCCTTCTCTTTCTCCAAAAAGCTCCCCACATCCACGGCTCCAGAGCTCCCCACATCCACAGCTCCAAAGCTCCCCACATCCACAGCTCCAGAGCTCCCCACATCCACAGCTCCAAAGCTCCCCACACCCACAGCTCCAAAGCTCCCCACATCCTCAGCTCCAAAGCTCCCCACATCCACAGCTCCAAAGCTCCCCACATCCTCAGCTCCAAAGCTCCCCACATCCACAGCTCCAAAGCTCCCCACATCCACGGCTCCAGAGCTCCCCACATCCACAGCTCCAGAGCTCCCCACATCCACAGCTCCAAAGCTCCCCACATCCTCAGCTCCAAAGCTCCCCACATCCACAGCTCCAAAGCTCCCCACATCCACAGCTCCAAAGCTCCCCACATCCTCAGCTCCAAAGCTCCCCACATCCACAGCTCCAGAGCTCCCCACATCCTCAGCTCCAAAGCTCCCCACATCCTCAGCTCCAAAGCTCCCCACATCCTCAGCTCCAAAGCTCCCCACATCCTCAGCTCCAAAGCTCCCCATATCCTCAGCTCCAAAGCTCCCCACATCCATGGCTCCAGAGCTCCCCTCGCAGCCCAGCGGGGTTCCGAGGCAGGGATCAGCAGAGCAGGTTTTGTGCTCCAGCTTCCACAAGTCAGATCCCTTCTCCACAGCCTGGAGAGCTTTGCTGGCTGCTGGCAAAGTTTCTTTCCAGGCACTTTTACATCCAGGCTGAGGTCGGCTCCAAACTGCATTGAGCAGAGAAAGCCTTTTAGTGCATTAATCAATGAGACTTCTTTACTCCCACAACAAAGTTTCAAGTGCTTTGAGGGCATGGCTTTAGAACATAACAGCAGTGACATCTGGTACCGGGAGAGGGGGGAAGCTCCCCCAGGAGCTGTCTCCCAGACGCTCGCTCCTCAAGGGGTCACACTGCTGCATGGAAGGGACACCGAAAGCCACACTGAAGGCAGCCCAAAGCAAACAGAAGCAGCCCAGCCCAAAGTTGCTCATTTGGAGACATTTCAGACAATTGCCACTGGAAGAAACAGCGCAGGCGGCGGGAGCAGAGAGCCAGGCTACAAAGGATGCTCCATTGTCCAAAGTGATGTGGCAGCGCAGTTACTAGGAGACCAGGACGGACCATTATTGGGGCTTGGGAGAAGAGGATTCCTGCTGGCAGAGGCACAAGCAGGCCTCAGGAAAGGAGGGGTTCACTGAGCTGGAGGCCAAACAATGCCAGGGACAAACGTCTCCCCACCTGAACCCACTTCCCCTTAATGCCTCGCCACAGGGGGATGCAAGGGACAGCCCTTGCTCCAACTCTTCCGCTACCGCTCCCCTGCGCAGAGGCTCAGCCAAAGTGGATGGGGAGGTATTTGCTCGCCGCAGAGGATGCTGCGCTCTGGGGGTGCTGCTCAGGCTGCGTGCACAGGGGAGGCTGCTCCTGCTACTGGAGCAGAGGAGTTAAATCCCTGCAGCTGCAGCGTTACACAAGGACCTGAGGTCTCCTTTCTTTGCCCACGGGCACCAAACAGATTTAGGGGCGGGGGAGCAAAGAGTTTATCCCAATGAAGTTCCTGGAGTTTCAGGCTCCGTGACAGATGAAGCAGTGTGCAATGACTGGAAAGCAGGTTCCAAACCCCTCGGTGACACCAGGGTTCAGCCAAGTGCCACAGGAGCATTCACAATTAGAGCCCATCTCCAGTTATCAAGTGCAGCCCCTCATCATCTTTGAGAACCCAGCGGATGGCTGATCTCTTTGTCTCCAAAGCAGGAAAAGCCCTGATGGGACCCACCTCCTGCTGTCCTCTATGACACAGTGGCTGCTCTCCATCTCCAGCAATCAGCTCTCTGGAGTTTGTTAGTACCGGTTTCCTCTTCCCACAAAATCCTCCTGATTTCAATGTCATGAGCCTCCCAGCCCGGCCAGCCCCACTGCAGCAGCCATAGGAAGCTCCCGGATGCATTAATGTCGCTGGTTCTACTCTTCTGGGAGCATAAAAAGCAGCTTTGGATCCGATTGTGCTGTTACGGCTGTGACAGAGACCTCAGGATGGGTCAAGCAGTGGAGTTGGGGTGCCCACGGCCCTGTTCCAGCTCACATTTCCTCATCTTCCTCAGGAGCTGATGAACCTTTCAAGTCCTCTCAATGTCTCTTCACCGCGGCTCTGTCTCCTCTTTGCTAATGGGAGAGTTTCTCCTCCTCACAGCCCCTGTTTGTGGTGCCAGTGTGGGCTGTGCTGAGGACAGACATCTCATTCCCCAAGCGGGCTGAGAATCTTAATTCCTGGGCATAAATCCTGATCGCGCTATTGGCTTTGCTGATAAACTTAACCAAGTTATTCCAGGCCTTTGTCTCGCCTGCCTTATCTCTCTTTATAAAGATAATATTCATTTGCCTTCTGGGGCTGGAGCGAGGCTGCTCTCTGGAAACCCGCCCCTGGAAGGGGACGCAAGCAGCAATGATTATTCATGAAGTCCCCAGTGTTATGACTTGTGATTACACGCGGAAGACTAAAGCTGCAAGTGGGCTGAATGCATCATGTATTTGAGCTAAGAATTATTACAGTTTTGCCAATTAGCCCCAGAACCCAAATAGAACCACTTCCCTCCTCCTCCTGCCAGAGCTGAGCACCAGCTGCCGCTCCACAACCACCAGCACTTCCCCAGCCTCCTGTGCCTTCAACAGCCTCCAAAAGCAGCAGGTCCCTGATTGTTTTCCCTCCACTCAATGGCAGAGTGCACTGCTCTGCCTGAAAGGAGCTGCCACCCTCATGGCACAACAACCGCTTGCCCATTGGTGCCTTTTCCCTGCTGGTGGGTGAGAAAAGCAGGCCTTCAGCACCCCCCTCCCAGCCCTCCCCTACCCGAGAGCATCAAACACTGCTGGGATGGAGGGGTAGGGCTGGAGGGTTAAGCACAACCAGGCTGCTCTGCTGTGGAGAGCACTGGTGGCAGGATGGCTTCCAGCCAAGCGCCTGGAGGAATAGGGCAATCTGCTCCCTTGGGGAGCTGGGCTCGTACATGCTGTTCTGCAGAATGAGGCCTGAACCTCCTGGTGGAAAGAAGGATTTGCTTTTGCCTGAGAGGTTTCCAGACCTACCAGAGCACCCATCTGCTACCCAAATGTCTTGTTTCCTAAAGGCTTGTGGCCAAAGAGTAGGAGGGAGATGTGATGCAGTAACCCCTTCTCCTCCAGTCCTTCAAGTTGGCTGCTCATTGGTTTGCCATTTGCCATGCTGGAGCATGTCTGGTACCATCTGGATCATGGTGAGACTTCCTCTCATGTCTTCATAGAATCCCAGCCTGGTTTGTGTTGGAAGGGACCTTAAAGCTTGTCCAGCTCCAACCCCCTGCCACGGACAGGGACACCTTCCACTAGAGCAGCTTGCTCCAAGCCCTGTCCAACCTGGCTTGTTAGATTGCAAACAAAGAGACAAGAAAAGCTGAGTACAAGAATAGTGATTTTGAGATAGAAATATTCCAGTTTTAGTGCTGAACAGATAATTCAGATTTACTTGGGTTGCACAAAATGATCCCAAAGCATTTGGGTGCGAGGGTGGCTGCAATCACAGCTCCAAATTAGTGTTTGTTGCCCAAGAGCCCTTCCCTGTACAGGGACAGGCAGTTGGGCCAGTTGGTGTCACAAACCCTGAGCACTCCTCATGGGCAGTCGGGGATCAGCTACCACCACCAAAGCCTGGGCGGGATGGAGCTGAGCAGATCATGGAGGAGAACAGGGTCTGATGCTCACACACAGAGCCCCAAATGCCTGAAACAAAGTGGGTGGAGGGGTGGTGGGGAACAGATTTTAGGGCAGCACTGGTCCAAACCCACTTGGATGTGGAGATTGAGTCACCTGTGCATCTATCCCTGTCCTCTCCCTTTGGGATGAAGGGCACGCCACCCCAGTGCTCACACACAGACCACCTCCTGCCTTCCCAATATCATCGGATTAAAGCAAACCTGACTGAATGAATCAAACCCCACAGAGGCACAAAGCAACCCCCCCCAGCCCCTAAACCCCCCCCTCCAAAGCCAGGCCTCACCGTGGCAGCTCCGTTTCCAGCTGAACTAGCATCTGGTGGCTCACAATGGTCTGAAGTGCACTGTCAGTGCCTGCAGGAGCCTGCCAAGTCCCTGGGGACCAGGGACCACATCATCAAACCTGCTGTCAGCGCTCCAGAGCTGGCTACAGCAACATCCACAAGCGCTTCAGCAGGTGAAGCAGTGACATAAAGGGAGAGGGAGAAGTTACAGGGGGGATGGAAAGCACAAGAACAAGCATTCAGGCCTCAAAACAGAAGGGGGAAGCTGTCAAGAGGCAGCAAGAGGAGGACAGGAACGGAAAACTCATCCAGCTCCTTCAAATCCCACCAGACCCTCACTCCTCTGCAGAGAATTCCCAACTCCAACCACTTCAAACCCCACACCTGCCTGCACTAAAAAAGATGCTGAATAATTCAGGTCTCACTCGTGTGCTCCTGAGCTGCAGTGTTCCCTGCTCCTGCAGCAACGTGGGATTTCAGTGGAAGGAACACAGCGGCTGGGATGGAGGGAGGGGAGGTTGGTGTCACCCCCTCCCATGCTCTGGTTTGTGGTGCTGAGCAGCGCAGAGCCCATGGCGGCGTGGTAGGGAACAGAGCTGTGCCCCAGGCAGGATAAAGGCAGGGAGAAGAGTGGGCTGGGGTGTTTTCCACCTGCCAGGCTCTTCTGATCTGTGGCAGATGTTCCTCTGCTTTCAAACTGCATCAGGAAACGACCACTTTCATCCAGGCTCCTCATTGGGATACTTTCCATAAAGGGAAGAAAAATCACCTTCTGTGGTCGACTCAAAGCATCCCACCCATCAAGGACGCATGCCTGCATCTTCAGCAGGGCTCTCAGACCTTGTCCTGGACCAGTGGCTCCCCTCTTCCCTCCACTTCTGCCAATCCTCCTGGAAGACCAACAGCCTCATCCCTGCCTGGGTCCCACCAGCACACTGGAAAGACCACGGGGTGAACCCCAATGCTATATGCTCCTCCTGAACATTCCCCACGCACCCAACAGGGACACAAATAACCTCCTGGGCACCTCCCAAACCCTCCATCAAGGAAAAGTCCTTTATGAGCAGCAAGAAAATCCCAAATGGATGAAGCCTGAACAAGGAGGAAATCCTTCATTTTGGGCACAGGGGCTCTTAAGTTTGACGTCTTGTTCAGAAACAACAATCCCAACAACCACACCAGTGAACCTATGGCATCTAAAAGGAGATGCCTCAACGGACTCGACACACACGTGGGACTGATGGTTAAATACAGCAGTGCAGACAGCCCATGGTGGAGCAGCCCAGGAGCCGTCTGCGCCTGCAAATCAGTTTGAGGATCCACTTGATGCTTTATAAACCTTTGGAAATTGCAGCCTGAAGACACTGATTTTAACTCGCTTCTCTTTTCTTGCCTCCAATATTAGACACCGTCCCGCTGAGACGTTATCAGGCGCTGAGATCCCCAGTCTGGCCTCTTTTAGTTACTACTGCTGCTGCCTACCTCCCAGTGCCTCAAAATGTTCGCAACCAGCTCATTTTCCTCAGCTATCAGAGGAAGAAACAGCTATTCTTGCATTTATTGTCAGCCCGCAAGCAAGTGCTGCTTACCTTGCAGATTGGATTCTGAGCTCCTCAGCCCAGTGGATGCTCTGGCACTTTCTCATGGAAAAGACAGATATTTGCTTATGCCATTGGTGGCCAGCTCTGTGTTTGCAGCCTCTGTTCTAGCAAACATGAGATCTTAATTAAGGGACTTGTTGGCTTGCTGAACTCAGACAGATGGGATCTTAATTCCATTAGTATACTTTGATTACCTATTATAGTAGGGCTATAAAAAACATGGACACAAGTGCAAGATTGTCTGAGCAGCTATCAATCCTGGCAGACACTTCCCAATGACAAGCAGTAAATGCTGGTCAGTGGTTTCTTTCTACCATTCCTTTTCCCTAGTAGCCAGGCTTGGAAATCCTGCATGACCACGCAGGGTTCTTGGCTATCCTCGTCCAGAAGAGCTTGATTATTTGCTATGAGGGTGCTGAGGTGCTGGCACAGGGTGACCAGAGAAGCTGTGGCTGCCCCATCCCTGGCAGTGCTCAAGGCCAGGTTGGACAGGGCTTGGAGCAACCTGCTCTAGTGGAAGGTGTCCCTGGGTGGGAACTGGAGGAGCCTTAATGTCCTTTCCAACCCAAATCATTCTGTAATTCCACGATCTCTTCCCTTACATACTGCAAAGAGTATGGTGCTGAGCAGCACAAGGTGCCAGGGCTGGGGGTACGAGAGGAACTACAACTGGAGGCACCACTCAAACCAGCCATGGCTTTAAATCCACTGTGTTTCATCTCTGACACTGCAATCCCTCCCTGCATCATCCCAGCCAGCAGAGCAGCACTGAAGGGCAGCAGTGCTAGCTCATGGGCAGTGGGTAAAAGGCATTGGTTAGATCTAATTTGGGAGAATCACAATGTCAAAGAATCTGTGGATGAGATTTCCAAAGCAAACCACTCATCAATGGAACAAAAGTGGAACAAAAGCATCACTTATGTCCAATAGCCCAGCTCCATGCTAAAGCACCCACAATAATGACAACCTCATAGAATGAGGTGGTTTAGAAGTCCCAGCAGCCCTGGAAAGGGATGGAGTTATTGCTGTGGTGTGAGAGGAAGGAAAAGGCCTATTTAAACACTCACTGAATGTGAAACACCTCTTTTTTTTCCCCTTGTTCTGAGGCTTCAGCACCAAGAAAGAAATCTAACTCATTAAAGAGTATTTCCTAGCTCCGTTTTGGTTCCAGGCCCCAGCTGAGTGCTGCTGCTACCCTGTTCAGGGTTCACCATCTGGCACATCACAACTGAAATCAAAGCTGCGAGGTGGTCTGCTTTTATAATGCAGGAGAACCCGAGGTAGGAGTGACATCACCCTGGGCAGAGGAAAGAAAAGGCATTTTAATTACACATCCTCTAGAGAGAGTCATTATTGCAACCCAGAGGATCTCCTGCTCGTTTGTGTTGAAATGTTTTACAGTGGCTGCAAGTGTTGGAGTAGCTGCAGACCCAGCAGAGCCACTGCAAAGGGCACAACAGCACAGGAACAGACTTGAAGTAAGTAGGTGTAGGTAGGAAAAACAGGACCCACCTCTGTTATGAGATGAAACTATCCTAAGAGTGAAAACTTACCCTGCTTCATGTTACCTTACCTAAAAGAGCAGCTAGAAAGCACTCCAGCTATTACATTAGATGCGGCAGCAAGGAAGAGGTTTGCAGTCACCCCTGCAGGATGCTGCCCTCGAGGATGCCACACTATTCACTATTGAGGACCAGCACACCCACCTCCCTCCGTGTTAGAACCAGATCCCTATTTGTGAAAGTGCCTTCTCTAGGAGGTTTTAAACACCTCAGAATGCTCAGGGATAAGCTCCACATCCTCCAGGAGCCTTCTAGGAGAAGCACACCACCAGTTTGAGAATGGTTTTCACCCCATTACTCCTGGATGAGCACTTCTGGCTGTTTCAAGGCTCAGAAAGGTTCATTAGCAGCTCAATACGAAGAGCTCAAAGCTCTTGTCCTCAACACTGCTCCCCAGTGGCAAGAGTCAACGATTTCCTCTTCAATCCCTGCTCCGCTTCCGATAGCAGAGCTCAAAGTCACACTCCTGCGTTTGGATTAAATGCTCCAGAGTAACACGGGACATCATTTCCCTTCTGAAGGGCTGGGGGAAGTGTTCCAGTTCCCATCCACTTTATTATCCACTAGCTCATTGAACTGCCTTTTTTGGGCCATTGATGCTTTCCAATAATTAAAAGAGGAGCCCATTCGCAGCACCTTTCCTGCCTGGGATTCCTCATGGTTTGATGGAATAACTGCAATCCTCTTCCATCACTTCCCGACTCACCCAGCAGTTAACACACTTCCTCAAGTGATTCGAATAACTCAGTCTTAGAGACAAAGTCGAACACATGAAGTAGGAGCAAGACACAAAATCCAAACCCAAACTTACCCCAGCACTCAGCTGAAGTTTCTCTTCAACCATCTTTGAAGTCCACTTCTGCTGCTTTATTTAGCATCAATATCTTCCAGGAGTCTTCCAGGTGACTGCAGGTCCTTTCCCCACCTATTTCATGGGCTGATAGTTGGGTTTTTCCCTGCTGTCTCCTGGTTTCTTTTGCCTGCTCTCTTGCTGGGCAGGTCAAGCCGGCACTCGCCTGCTGTTCCCCCTCTTGCTCTGCACCCATTGGCACCAACAGCTCATTGAAAGTTAACTTTAGATGGAACACACACAAAAGGAACTGGAATTGCCAAGGCAATATGTGCAGCATGTATCTGCAACTGCAGCCAAAGATCCAGGTGGGCAGCAGGTCAGGAGAAAACAACAACCACCCAGGACAAACCCCTCTGTAATTAAATAGCTTCAAATTAGATTAAGCAAGAAAAGGCATTAGAAAGAAGTGAGTGATGGAATTCTGCAACCTGAGTTCAATGGCAGTCATGAAAGGAAGGAAAACTGCACGGCCCAAGCTGCCTGAACCAGATAATGATTTTAGCGAAGCCTTTTGCAAAGTAAATTGCACGGAAGTTGAGAAACCTGAAAGAAGTTTAAGAGAAAAAGAAAATCTTTGCCTCCTTCAAGGAAGTGTGGGGGGAAAAAAGAAGGAGCGAACGGGTATTGTGTGTCCTTAACAGCAGTTTGAGAACCAGAACAAAGGCAGAGAGACTTTCAAAGCACAGCAGCTCGCCCCACTCTGCTGTTTGTTCTGCTCATAAGCACACAAGCTGTTTCCTTTCATCTGGAAAAACTCACACAATAAGAAAAACACCTCAAAAGAACCCAAGTCTGTAATAACAAAGCCCAAGGGGCAGCCAGAAAGAGATCTTTTTGGCCAGGAAGGAATATTTGGTGTTTGGGTGTTTGGAGAAAGTTGCCTGTGTGTGCTGTAGGGCACACGTACATCCTCCTGCTGCCGGAGGTCAGGCCATGCAGCAGAGATTTGCCTTCCCTCCTCTCCTTCCCACACCCAGATGAAGGCTGCAATCCCTGTAGGTCAGCACAAAAGCGAGCAGAGGAAGCAGGAGCAAGGAGATAATAGGGAGAAGGCAGGAGATGAAAGAGGGATGAAATGTCTCCCTGAAAGCCCTGTGAGGGGGGGGAAGAGCAGGAATTAAAAGCCCGAGTGCGGGGTCGAACCTACATCCCGAATGCGGGCCGGCGGCGGCTGCGGTTCACAGGAGCCGGGCAAAGCGTCTCTCCGAAAGGTTGTTTTGATATATCTGCCATCTCCTTGTGGAATTCCAATCTCCAACTGTTCAACTGGCAGCGAGAGCTCTGCAGTAACAACACATGCCACAGCTTGTGAGTTGACTTGAATTACATTTCAGATGTGGGGAGGGGAGGATGTCAGTGGGAGGTTTATGAACAGTATGCTCTAGCTCTGATGTTGTTATCACCAGATGGCTTCAGCTGTATCATTTACAATAAAAAACAAACAACCCTAAAGGTAGAGAAGGAAAGGTGAAGCTGACAAATAAATCCTAATTCACCTGCAATTGGAACAATGTGAACAAGCGACCTGCTTCACTGCAGACCTTCCGTGACAGCGTGCTCTCAAACTGCAGCCTGGCTCTGCAGGAAGGGCTGGGACAGACAAGCCCCAGAACAGATTATTCTCCTGCAGGTATCTCCCCATCCCCAGGGAAGGAGACTGCCAAAGCTGCATTGCTTCCCTGTAAATCCCTCCCCAGGAAGGGCAATAGGAACCCCCACTCCCTGCCTGCTTCCTAGGAGCCAGGGCTGCTCCTCCAACAGTTGGTCACTGACGTGATGAGGCTCAAAGGTCTGGGTCAGGTTTGAAGCTCTTGGTAAACAGCGCAGCTCCTGCAGCATCATTGGGCATCTCAGTGCCACAGAGCCAACTTCTGCAATTCCCTGGCAATGAACTTTTCATGACTGGCTGCAATTAGAAGCTAGAAATGCTGGGTTTGAGTTGTGACAGGGTAGTGCAGAGACTCTCATTATGACTAAATGTTTTGCTTACTTAAAAGGAAACGCACGTTAAATCCAATAGAAAAGGAATTAGTGGCATTCAAGCAGGAGATGCAATATGGGAATTTGTGAGGCACGTAAAGGGAAGGCTTTACTGTACAGAGGGTTGTGTGTTTGCGATGAGCACCTCGGGGGGGGGGACACAAAAAGGGGCAGAGACTGTCTCATGAGTCACCATCTGATAAAAATAGATTAAATAAGAGTGAATGAACAGATATGTGCTTCACCCAAAGGACAAGAGGCTGGGAGTGGAAGGATGGTAACAGAAAAATCAGAGCCAACAGCTACCTGATCCATTTCCTAGACAAAACAAGAGTTATTCCCTGTAATCCATTACGTGCCCTACAGCAGCATCTTCAGATCAGCTTAATTTGCCACTGCATATTTCAGTCTAACCTCCTTGGAGGTATGGGGCTCACGATGACACGCATGGATGGGTCTATCCTACACAGCCATCCTGCACTGCACCTCCATCTTACGGAGAAGATGGTGGCTTGCACTATTCTCCCTTCCCACATCAGACAGAATGAAGGATCAGAGGTCAGGGTTGGAAATGACCTTAAGATCATCCAGTTCCAACCCCCTGCCATGGGCAGGGACACTTCACACTGGACAACGTCACCCAAGGCTCTGTCCAACCTGGCCTTGAACACTGCCAGGGATGGGGCAGACACAGCTGCTCTGGGCACCCTGGGCCAGTGCCTCAGCACCGTCACAGGGAACAGCATCTGCCTTATCTTCAACCTGACCTTCCTGTTTCAGTTTGAACCCATCACCGCTTGTCCTATCGCTCCAGTCCCTGATGAAGAGTCCCTCTCCAGCATCCATGTAGCCCCTTCAGACACTGGAAGCTGCTCTGAGGTCTTTGTGCACCTTCTCTTCTCCGGGCTAAACAGCCTCAGTATTCTCAGCCTGTCTTTGTCTTTGTAAGGGAGGTGCTCCAGCCCCTGATCATCCTCTTGGCCTCCTCTGGACTTGCTCCAGTATGCAACATTCCTTCCTGAATCCCACCTGAGTTCCAGGAGCAGCGTGGCACTACCAGTCCACGGCAGCAGACTGAAAGGAACGTTTTGGGAGCTGGATTTCAAGTGAGCAGTTTTAGAAGCGAGGCCACCCCCAGCAATAAAGAGACCACAGATACCACACAGTACAAAATAGTCATTATTTATATTTTCCAAAAGAAAAAAAAAATAAACCAAAAAAAGTTACCAGCTATTTCGAAAGTTCTTCCCTGTAAGAAGAGTGACTAATAGAAAGGAACAGGACTGGCTCCGATACAGTCAGCAAGTCAGGTACAAACAGTTGTTAAGAATCATGTAGCGACTCAGGACAGGGACTCTCGACGCAGCGTTCATCAACAATAAAATTCATCTTTTTTTTTTTTTCCTCCTTTTTTGTCTTTTTTTGTAGAAAAAAAAAAAGGGGGGGGAGGGGAGGGGGGAAATAAAGCAGGGAAAAATGCCAAAAACATTTCCCACAATATCTAAAACCAGGAACCGTTGTTCTCATCAGACAGCACGCTCCACAACCAGGAGTTTCTAGAGTCCTTTCCAACCAAGCCTTGCTCAAAGGCTGCCTTCAGGCTCAAACACCACCAGAACACACAGCCCTTCACTGTCCCCTTGCACTTCAACCTGTCATTTTATAAAAGGGGGGGGGGTTCTTGGGTTTTGTTTTTTGCAATTAACATACAAGTGCTACTAACAGAGAAACTGATCTTCTTGTTGCTGGATGGCAATAAGGAGTTACACAAATGTCCAGTTTTTAGCTCAGCTGGAAGGACTTAAATTCTCTTTTGTTTTGATATAAATACTACTGGAGCTCCCATCAGGTCTTTCCTTTCCAGAACCCCCCTTTTTAACCCTCCAATGCTCTCCAAAGCTAAAATGTCCTCTTGCTCCAGGCATCTGACGATTTGTTCTGTGCTGCCAGACGCAGAGACGTTGTTTTGCCCAGGACCTCTGCTGGGTTATTCCGACTTGGGTTGGTGCCTAAACCGAACCCTGGACTTAATTGACTCAGCCAAGTCGAAGGGAACACACAGACGATGCAGCGACAGGGATTCGTTAGGTTGAACAGCCCCAGAGCCCCAGGCCCACCCTCCCCCCTCTCCCCAAGTTACTTGGTGCTGTTTTAAAAAGTCTGGGTGTCACGAAGCAGTCTCTTCCCCCCAACAACAGAGTAAAAGCTCCACAGATTTCGCTGTCTACCTGGTGGTCAAGGTTACAGCAGCAACAGATGATGCTGCTTCCAGAAAAACATGGGGTGGTGCGACAAAGACGACTTTAGGATTGCTTCAGTCGCTTACGTGGGGGTCCCAGAAAGGGACACTGTGCAGAGGCCAGAGAGCGATACGCCTCAGCCACCAAATGGGGATGTGACACTACCATAGACTTCCAGCCTGATGTCTCCATGACGTCAGAAGCATGACTAGAAAGAAGAGAGAAGAAATCTAAGTTAGCAACTGGGGACAAGAAGGATTCACCAAATAGATTCTTTCCACCGGCCTGAGAAACCTCCCATTTTTAGTGCACTGGTTAAGAGTCACTCTGCATGCATGTTAGATAGCTTTTCTGGAGGACTGTAAGCTTTGGAGGATGAAAAGCTCAAACATACATCTCAGGTGGAAGACAGCAGGAACACAATGCTCACCCACCCTGACAACTCATCACAGGAGTATTTTAAAGCACTGAGAAAAGCTGTATGAACTGACAAATGAGATTAAAAATGTTTCCAGACATCAAAGTAGTTGGTAGCTATTTTACAGCTACTGAAAAGGGTCTTTCTATTATGAGTTGAAAGTAGTCCCTCAACATCAGGAACTATCTGATATTCTACTACCTAAAACTGCTTGTGATCTTAGGAAGAACTCCATAATAGCTCACAGAAACAGTCCTGCTGCACACTCTGAACAGTCCCAGCAGGACAAGACTAATTTGCCTTTAGGGCAACGCCACTTTTGAGATGCCAGATAAATGCAGGACCACAATGGGGAACTATTGAAGAGAAATAATAGAGGAGACTCTCCCCTGCATGTGACAGTCCCCAGGTTGTGACCCCTATTGCTAATAAACACTTTCCTCTAGATCTATTGCATCCTGGACCACAAGTAAACTCACTAGTTAATGAAGTCCACAGCTTGAGTTTTCAGTTGATCAGCACTATGTAGGTCAGCCAGAATGAGGATCTCAGCTGCATTTTCCACAGACAGGTTACTGCACAGGGCGTCCTCACACATCACCTTCAGACGTTCTAGAGCATACTGCAAAATACAAGCCAAGGTATAGTTACAAAGGAGAACACACTCAATCAGGACTTGATGTGAAGCTTTACTTGTGCTCCTTCACCCTTCAGTAACTACTCTATTATGCTGAGCAGAGCAATGTGCTTTGCTATATAAACCTGAACTGTACTCAAAGAAATAGTGACAGCAAAAAAAAAAAGAGATAAAGAGCAGAATCATGATGTGCCCACCCTGAGGAAAGCAATGGAGAGGAAACATACCCACCATAACTCAGCCCGGCCTCCTTGTGTTACAGGCTTAGTGGTGCTGTGTTCATGCTTTGAAATGAGAGTTTCAGGTCACCTGTAATACTTACTACCTTGGTTACTTCAAGGCACAGAACGCTAAAGGCAAATCTTACTCTCACTCTACTACTGCATGACAGTACTACTCAGGTTCAGTGGGAAGACCTATCTGACAGTGAGTGCTCCATAGGTGTTCCACAGGATGGTTAGGCAGTGTTCACTCAATTTCTTTGCCATTAATGACCTGCACATTAAGATCAGCCTTGCTCAAGCACATGCTACTAGTTTAATACTACAATGTTAAACAAATGCCCCTGATTTCTTGTAGCTGTCCAGCTGAAAGCAAAATATCACAGCCTGTCTGTAATGCCCTGGCAAAAGCTCTATTCTAACTTCACATTCCCCACCTAAAAGTTTTTACCCTCCAGTTGTGCACTTGCCTCGAGATTTTTTAGATCCACAGGGTTGGGCCATGTCAGTGCTTTGGGAAATTCCAAGGATATGCTCAGAAGAAGAGCGCTGCCTAATAAATTCCACACTCTACTTGCTGCAGCACTTCAGTCAGGATTAAAACATGCCAAGAGTTTCAAAAGCGACACAGTGGTCTTGGGCAGCCTTCAAAAAGGGCAGCACTTAGAAAGCTGCTAAGCCACTTGTCATCAAGAACTCAAACCCAAGCCCCAAACCTCAGTCTTGTGGAATATCATAGCTGGGAACTGCAAGATACTTGTGACACTCTTGGCATGTGTGAGCTGATTCTGGGGTTTGCAGCTCTCTGGCTGAAAGAAACCAGAGTATTTCTGAGTAATTCTGAATATTCTGGATCCCATGATTACATTTCACAGGCACTAGAGAGCAGTCAGTTCTAATGCAGTTCATAGATGAGTTATGACATTAGCACTACAGAAGCTGTCCTAAAGATTAAGCACGGTTAAGACTTCAGGTTAGGATTTCAAACTGAGTGACATTTCCATATCATGAAAATAATCTTTCAGATTTATTTATGTGCCAGAACTGCATTTGAGAGCATCCTTCCCAGTGTTTCTGAGGCTTCTCTGGACAACTCTGGGGTGACGTTCTTCAGGATGCGAGGCCACATTTGGAAGAGATCCTGGATTTCTAAGGACTACTGAGTCAATCTGACCAGAGAGCTGGTACCAAGCTCATTTGCCTGATGCTGGGAGCGCTGCCCTGTGATGAGGGCTATTACTAGACATTGACTTTATATTCTGATTGAGATTTTCATCCCATCTGGATTAAATTTAGACGCCTAAATTTAGACGCCAGAAACAGTTTTTCCACTCAGGACTCCATGATAACAAGTGCTTCAATTGAGGCATGGCACTCATAACCAGGACAGTTTTATCCCCCCAGATCCTTTCCCAGAAGGCAAATCGAATTTCCTTGCTTCATCTGTTTCAATAACTAAACCAGTTTCAAATGAGGGGCAAGCCATGAGTTTCTGTTATTGTCTGTCAGTAGCTTAAACCAGCAGCAAACAAAGGTAAAAGCATTCCTTTTGTCAACTGAATAATCTCCTCCACGCATGTACAACTTTTATGTCGATTTTCACTACAAACAGCTCGGCTTCTAATTACACAGTTGTGCAGAAGTTGCCATTCTGGTCTCTCAGGTACCCAAACTCCCTCCTTTCTTAATTACACTTTAAAAGAACACCCTACCTAATAGTGTGCTTACCCAAGAGGCTGAAATAGTATCTTCTGGGCTGAGGAGACGTGCCTTGTTTTGGTTTTGGTCTAATTACATCTTTTCCCCAAGAGCCAGGAGGAACTCAGAAGAAGCTGTTTCAGTCTCTTGAGCAAGTATGAGATGGTTAATGCGCTTTTGTGAAAGACAGTTTATTTCTGCTTTTAAAAGACACCCAATGAGTTTAAAAGGGGAAAAAACCAACACCCTACATTAAAAGCCAAGGAACTGAAAGTTAAAGCCTCCTCTGTCCTTAATGTACTGTTTCTTACTTCCACTTGTCTCAGTTAAAGATGGTATGTGAGCTCCTGATCAATACTCTTTAAATTTTGACTAAAATATGTGGCAATGATTATAATCAAGCAGAGAATCTCCTTGCATTACTTCCCACTTATACTCTAGTTGCAGTGGCCTAATTATGGCATATGGAGCATTTCACCTCTCAAATCAGCATTTTTGATGAAGCCCAGGTCCGCAGTGACAGGGAATTTGATGGCCATGTGGTGGTTGCGTGGAACAAGGTTACATGCATCCACATCTTAGAATCCACCACCCTAACTGGCACCCACAAGAGAATCCAAGGACTGAAGAAGCATGGAGACTGAACTACGGTCTCACCCCTAGAGGTGGTCCCTCCAGGTCAGAGTTGAGGCACATTGGCAGGGCAGTGTGGAGAATCTTGCACTGCTGCTACCCGTGCTGAACCTGTTCCATGGATAAAGTCAGGACTTTAGTCTCCAGTGCTGTCAAACTGGCATCTTTCACCAGCACTAAGTTCACTTTTAAGAGAAAAAAAGAAAAAGGAAATACAGTTTTGGTTATATATTAGGAAGTTCCAGTGGTTAAGACAACTCACTGGCCAGCAGAGCACTCTTCTGTCCTTGGGGCTGCAAAGGGAAGGAGGCAGCAGCTGCCTGGCTGGCAAGGCCACAACACTGCTACATGGGGACTATCAGCAGCTTTCCAGCCAGACCATCCCCAACACCTCCTTGGCAAGAGCCCTGCAAGACCACAGCTGGGCTAGGCAGCAGGGCTTCCTCCAGTGCACCCCTTCTCGCCATTAACAGCAGGGATTGCCACTGCAAGAAGAAAACAAACAACACCTTCGCACTCTTGGCTATCCATCACTTCAGAGCATGTCTTGAAGGTGCAGCTACCAGGCAGAGCAGAAGGAAAAGCACACCCTGTTTGCCAAAGCAGAACACTATGTTGGAGATTTGGTAATAATTACACTGAAAAGGTACCACCAGGCTCACAGTGTCATTTTCTTCTCATCCCCAGCTCTTATGCTAGATCACGCTGAATACAGACACATCTGAAACGTCAAGAAAATGCTTAAAAAGGAGCAACAGAGACAGAAATTCCTGATTGGTATACGTTAAGATATGTATCAATACAGCTATAGGTATTATATGTACAGCCTATCTTAAACTACATCCAGGTTCACCTATAAGCAACAACCAAGGAGCACTCTGTAAAGCAAGGCACGTGTCATTCCTGGTTCTCTGAACACCCCTAAGTCCCAACCATACCTTGTCAGCAGCTGCCAGCAAGTCATCAGCCATTTTGTCCAGATTTGGTGCCTTCCCCGTGTAAATAAAGCACATCATTTCCTTAAAAACTTCAGGCTCCACATCATTGATTTCAACACGATTCTGTGGCAGGTAAAGGAAGCTTATTAAGATCCTGACAAGAAGCAAAAGGCTTCCTTCCACCCAAGCTCTTCCAGCATTCAGAAATGCCCGACAATTCAGGTGTACTAATTGAAAGAGAAGAAGGAAATCATGTGGATGGAGTAAGAAAAACTCTTTAAGTTGTACTTCACATTCTCTCCTTCTCCCTATCCCATCCCAGACTCTTTCCCATGAGCTACAAAGGAAACAACTGCTCCTTGATCTCTTTCTTCCTCCCTTGAGGACAGCTGAAGCAGAGACCTGCATCTAATGTGAGAAACCAAAGGTGACAAGTCACAAACCCTAAGTCAGATGGGACCAGTGATGCTAACAGCTGCCTACAGAGCTCTTCATCTAGGCAAAGAAGTTCTCCTGCCTTCAGCAACTCACCTTTTTACTCTCTTCCATCTCATGTTCAAACATGGCGCTGAAGACCGGCGAACGTGCTAGAAGTGAGGAACAGAAACCCCAGTAAGATACAACTGGTACAGAAGTTCAGGGTTTGACATCCACTAAAGTGGCTTCAAACTGGGTATGGGAGGATTTATTAAGTCCTTTCAACCAAGGCTGAAGAGTACATGGGTGGTAAGGAACGTTTCTGGAGTTTCCTCTGGAAACACGCTAACTACTCCTTACAAATGCTTCAGGAATACATTACACTACAGCCACAACAGAATCCTCTTCCCATTCTCCCCACAGAGGGAGACAGGCAGATAAAAATGGAGCACACATTTCTTCTCCAGCTGTAGCAGTTCACAACCACCTTGCACTACAGCTCTGCAGTTAAAAGAGCTGCAGAAGCCTCCTTCAAAGGTGAAGCAACTCAGAAACAACCATTTGCCATCAGGTCATTGCCTCCTAGCTCACAAAGACCCATCCAGTTCAATACCAACCTGCCAGTATGGCTTTGTGAGCCTGGAACTCCTGGCCTGCCACACACAGGCAGCAGTCAGTGAAGCGCGAGTTCTCCCAGAGTCCTCCCAGCTCATCTGCCAAGCGGCACTCGGGCACCTTCACCATGTTCATGGTGTTCTGGCCAGAGATGTTGACAGAGTCCTGCACCACGCTCACCTGGAGGGGAAAGGAGAGCAAACAACCCCAAACCTCAAACACCCGCTGTAACAACTGATCTCCCTGCAGGAAGCTTTCATTTCCAGGGCAGGTGAAAACTACCAGCACATCTATGCAATTTCATCCTTGCTTTATTAGATGGTTTCCTATGGAAGTGGAACCTTATTTTTCTGCCTTTACAGACATCACACCTGACCTAGTTTTTTCCTTCTATCAACACTCTTAAACCCTCCCCAATCAATAATGCAATACAGACAGCAGGACAAATGAAAATGAAGCATACACAGAGCTTCTATAACCAAGCACTGCATCCACACATGTATGCAGGGCAGTGTCTGACCCCTCTTGCTGCTTCTGGTTCTAAATTCCTTCCATCACATTATCAAATACACTTTAGAGGAAACAGTAAGCTAAAGAAAAGCAGCTTTGTGTTAAGTAATCTTGAAGCTTCGGGGAAGGCAGATTCCTTATCACCCGCTCTAAAGCGCACAGGGTTAGGCAGGGACCATCTATGCTGGCTGATGACTAACCTTCACAAAGGGAAGCATTAAAATCCAGTTCAGCACTAAACCATTACAGTTAAACACAGGGTAAATCACGACCTTCCACAGCAGGCTCTGATAAGGAGAGATCAGAGTGACTGACACCACCCTGCTCTAACAAAGAGGAAAGGAAGCAGGCGACTGACAGGGAAGCTACGTGAGACTCTTTCCTGGATTTGCTATCAAGTCCAAGTTAAATTTCACTTCTATTAATAACCAACGGCCAAAGAACAGGGGTCAGCAAAGGAAGCTTCAGTTATGTAAAAGAGTAAATGATGAAGTGAGATGGCAGAAGTACCTCCTGAGGAAAGAATCCTGCTGACAACACAGACCCCAACTCCTGACAAACCTCCAGTGGGTTTCTGATGGCAGCCACAGTTAAACACCCAAACCCCAACCCGTATCAGATGCTGTTTGCCAAAGGACACTAAAGGTTAGCCAGAGCTCAGAATCCCAGACTGGTTTGGGTTGGAAGGGACCTTAAAGATGACCCAGTTCCAACCCCCTGCCAAACATGAGGAAACTAATACTCTTCTTCATGAGTTTGACAGCTACATTCTGGTTTTCCCCTGTGCCATCCAGACCAGCAACATGGACTCAATGATGGCTAAAAACTGATCAGATTCATCCAAAGGAATTCCAAGCTGTAGATCCCTTGCTGGAATCCAGTACTGATTACAGACCAGCCAAAAACCCACTTGCTACCTGTGTCTCAAATCAACAAATAAACCTCTCCATAGATGACAGAAAGTCAATTACTCGCATGAAAATCCATTACATGCCCTTTTACATAAGGAATTGAAAGATTCCAAGTGGTGATCAGCCTTAGGGGTCAAAACAGGGACAGTTTTGCTCAAGGTGTTTTCACTGATCTCAGCAAGGACAGCAATGCTACCAAGCTCAGAAGAGAGCTACTACTGTTACTTTGGGAACACCATTCTTCGTGGAGCTTTACCAGGATATTTGTCTGTGATGCCAGGAGAGAATTGAAAGAGCAAAGAGTGATGCAGTTGGGATATGAGCAGTCAACCCCACCTGCAAAACAGCAGCAGAGAAATCCCCCAACTGACAACTAAGTGAGGTCAGACGTGAAACATTTGACAAGACACATCATTCTCTGCCCTAACGGCATCTGCAGCAAGACATCATCTGTGCTCAGCACCAGACACGAGAAGAGAAGACAAGACCTTCTTCCTTTAATAATGCAATGAGAAGGTGCAGCAGAGACAACCCTCTGGTCTCCAGAACACTCCCAACACATCCCCACCTAGCAAACATCAAGTATTGTTAACTCCTTGGAGAGTTTCTACATGCAAAACACGCTTGCTGGAAGTACAGATGTGAGCAGCATCACTTGGCACCTGTGGCCAGCAGGGAAGCATTAGCGAGCATATGGCACACTGGTTTACATGCGAAGAGACTTGTAGGCTCAGGAAGGAGAAGGAAAAAAATAGAAAGAGTGGGGGGAATAAAACCCCAAAAGGAAGCTGCTGAAAGCTGCTGCCACACTGTTTCCAGACAGCAAAACCTCCCCTCTGATATCACTAAACTTCAGATTTCTTACATGCTTGAGTGGAGAACAAACTGAAAGAGAAAACAGAAGATATCAAGGCCAGGTGAAGGCAGCAGCAAGTTCTCTCTTCATCCAGAACAAACAAAACCACCAACCTGAAGCTTTTAAAAGGAGTAGCTCAGTAGAGAGTGAAGTGACTTGAATTAGTACCAGTTGCCAAGACTACTGGTGGAGCTCAGGTTTAGCTACACTGCACCTTGCAAATTCCCTTCTCAGACATTCATTTTGGAGTTTCACTCCACAGCTGGAGTTTTCTGGCTCCATCATGGAGGGAAGAGCTATTGCCAGACCTACACAGGTGGGAGCCAAGACACTGTCCTCCTCCTGTATTCACAGACTCATAGAAAAGTTTGGGTTGGAAAGGACCTTGAAGCTCATCCAGCTCCAACCGCTGCCATAGGGCAGGGACACCTTCCACTAGAGCAGGGTGCTCCAAGCTCCTCTGTCCAACCTGGCCTTGAACACTGCCAGGGATGGGGCAGCCACAGCTCTTCTGGGCACCCTGTGCCAGCGCCTCAGCACCCTCACAGGGAAAAAGAACTCCTTATATCCAACCTGAACTTCCCCTGTTTCTGTTTGAATCTATCACCCCATGTCCTATCCCTACAGGCCCTGATGAAGAGTCACTCTCCAGCATCCTTGTAGCCCCATTCAGACACTGGAAGCTGCTCTGAGGTCTCCACGCAGCCTTCTCTTCTCCAGGCTGAACAGCCCCAGTGTTCTCAGCCTGGCTCCATACCAGAGCTGCTCCAGCCCCTGAGCATCCTCGTGGCCTCCTCTGGCCTTGCTCCAACAGCTCCATGTTCTTCTTATGTTGAGGACACCAGAAGTGCACACAGTGCTGCAAGTGGGGTCTCACAAGAGCAGAGCAGAAGGGCAGGATCAAGTGTTAAAGGAAGGGCTCTCTCCATGACAGTAATTATTTTTGCTACTGATCCTTCAGAAGTTAGACATGTGAATGCCTATGGTGGCCACTGCAAAAGTGAAAATAAAACCCAAACAACAAACCCAATGTAGAAAAACCTCCAAAAACCCCCAACTGTTGAACAGCTCTGAAGCATTTCCTTCAACTCCTGACAGAATACACAGCAAAAAGAGACTCCCATAAAAAATGACACTGCAAGAGATCCAAAGAGAGAACAACTTGTTCTACCTGTCTTCTGGCAAAAATCACAGCTACAGGAGGTATTCTGCAGTTAAAAAGACAATAGAAGTGAAGGCAGCAGCAGAAGCTCTGACGACCCTGGAGAGTTTCAATTTGCTCATTTAAAACTCAAACATCTAGTTGCAGAAAAAATTGCATCTTTGTCTGAAATCAGTACAATTGAAATCATCATTCTGTAAGCAGTGGGGAGAAAAACACAAACACAATGAAGAGAAAACAGTGGTTCCTATAGAATGCCTTTTTCTTCTGTTTTTCTTGTTGTCAGCTCTATAGACACAGAGGGGAAGAAAGAAAACTCTTTATTCAGCAGGCAAGTAACAGGCAGGCCAGTTGCCCCCAAAGAGCTAGTGCTGGTTATTATCCCAAGTGAGTTTCAACTTAAATAGTAGAAAGAGATGGATGATAACACGAAACCACAAGTGAAATGATAACCAAAAATGCTTAATTCCTATCATCATCCCAGGTAAAAGACAAATCTAAAGTACCACACAAATGCAGGGGAGCGAATTGCCATGAATCACACCCAGAAGCAGCCACCGGAAGCACACACACAGCCACACACATGCCCAAATAAAACCTAAGTGCTATAAAACCAGGCACAATTTCTCCTGACACTTCTGATTCTGTAAAAGCAATGATGAAAAAATCAGGTCACATCTACCTCCAGCTAATGGAAATGCTGCTCTTTCAGTGGCACAGGAAGACTTACCTCACAGAAGAGAGTGAGTTTGTCATCTGGAAGAAGTCCATTGGCCTCATCCAAAAGAAAGTCTCTTCTAATGAATTTCTTGAATCCCCAGTCCTTGCCTTGTACAAATCGATACGCTCGCTGGCTCTCTGAAAGAGAGATGGTGCTTCAGACACCAGCTGAGCCTCGCCTCATCAAACAGCAAACTGCCAAACTGGCCCCAGCAGACAAGACATAAGTTTTTACCCACCCATTGCTTTTGTCTCTTCTCCTTTAGCATTCAGGATGGAGAATTTGAACTTGGCTCGAACTTCGCTTTTTGGACAGCTCACCAGCAGCAGGTAGAGGGATAGATAATCTTTACTTTCTTCATCCAAGCCTTTGGGGTTCACACGTAAACACCTGTAAAAGCAGGGATCTGAACGAGATGCCAGGGCCAGGTCTGGCAGATCATTCCCAGCCTTCAAAGAAAGGGCACTGTAGAGTCTTCACCATCAAATGTAAAGCAAATCAGTTCTGTTTAACAGCCACACTGAAATAACAGATGGGTAAATAGAGTGGAACTGCACACTGCACTCAGACTCATGCTCCATCTCCAAGACAGATAATAATGTACAGGCAACAACTATGGGCAAAGCAACACAACACAGAGGGAAAAGAGGAAGGGGTTTAAATGGTTTAGATTACTGAAAAGAACCCTGGATGTCAATTTTCACGAAAGGAAAGTGAAAGAAACAGTGGAATGGAGGCAACGGGTTTGAGGAAATGCAACAAATCCAGAGAAATGCTTGGAAAAATTCCACAGGAAGCAATTGAAAGGAAAAATGGGGTTCTGGAGGGTTGGTGGTTTCTCAAACACCATAATACTACGGCAAGAGAGAGAAAACTACTCCTGTGTGAAGAAAATGTAGTACGTGCAGGAAGAAGGTTAACTCATAAGCACTTCCATGACCTGAAACTTGCTGCAGAATCTTATCAAAAGCAAGATCTAGGCCAAATGACTAACAGCTCACAGACATAATGGCAAAAAGCAGAAAGATCTAGACATTGACGGAGCTCTGCCCTGCAAAGGTTGTAAAGGCAAAGTAATGTAATAGCAAAGAGCAGCCCAAAGAAAGCACAGGGCTGCCACCCAAAGGAAGGGAACCCAAACTGTATCACAGACACACTATTATTTAGTGTCTGATTTGCTGCAATCTGTCCTAAGGAGGTTTAAAGATAAATGTTAACACACTTACTATCAACAAGGGATAAAATAAGGAACTGGGTGTCCGTGGATCTCCCAGGTCAGCCATGACCCACAGCAGATGTACATTCTGAACACAGTCTACTCTGAGATACTGGGAATTACTCAAGAACTCAAGGAAGGTAAGGAAAGTTTTAAAGGAAAGGGCAAGGGCAAAAAGAATGTCAGCTTTAAGCAGCAGAAACTCCTTGGCAGAAGGAGTTACAGAACATTGTTACTTCCATCACCACTACATTAAGTCTCCAAATCCCCAAAAAGGTGCCATAAAGAAGAAGGTAATACAGTAGCAACAGTCTTTTATTGCAGGATTTAGAGTGCAGGTAAAAATTACCTTTTTAACAACATGGAGTAATAGGGACTGAAAGTGGGAGGCTGAAATAGAGCTTGAACACACTGGATGTGGACTCTCATTGCCTCACAAAGCTCAGTCCAAAAAACACCCCAATTTAAGACATTACTGATCCTCCACAGCAAGCCTCAGCTTCAAGGCAGGATGCGAGCTCCCTTCCAGCTATGGGTTTCCATTAGTGCTGATGGTTTCCATTAGCAAACACTGCAAACAGCAGTTGTTTTGTGTGCCCAAACACAATACTGAAGCAACAGCAGCTTCTCTGTGTACAGCTGAACATTCAAGGAAGCAAGAGCCCATTTGTGCACTACAAATTTTCTTCTATATTTACAGATATATTGTATAGATTTTTCTCTGTTTTAGAACCCCAAACACAGTTCCTTCACACAGTTGTACCAGACGGTGAACCTCTCTGCTCTATTCCTTACCATTTGAGTTTATCATTGGCTCCAGATGAAAAGGTTGAGCTTTTGATGACCTCACCCATTTCTTCTCGGCAGAAGCTAAAGTTGTTTATGGTCCACATGTAGGAAAACTTCACTACCTTGATCTTAAAACAGAGGAGAAGAGGTGGTTTAGGGTCCTGCTCATTCACCCTGTCCATCTTATGGGCAAAACCACAAAACCTGCAAGTTTTACTGAGTCATTTATATGACAAATAACCCCCAAGCACAAGCCACAGAGGCAGCTGGACCACTCCAACTTCTCCAAATGCCTCCTCCAAAGTTCTCCTTGCCAAGCACAGAGGGCAACAGTCGGTTGCCTTGGAAATCATGGAATCATAGAATAGTCTGGGTTGGAAGGGACCTTCAAAGCTCACCTAGTCCAACCCCCCTGCAACGAGCAGGGACATCTTCAGCTAGACCAGGCTGCACCAAGCCCTATCCAAGCTGGCCTTGAACACGGCCAGACTCTGAACTCCAGACTTGAAACTTGCTTTGATTCATTTCTTAACCACAAGGTTCTAACCGTGTTGTGTCAAGAGCATCTCAGCAGAGTGGGGACTTACCTGAGTGTAGCACCAGCTTTCTGCTACAGGTCCACTCGACATTTCTGCCGGAGGGGGAGGACTCGGCACTCTTGACATCGCCAGTTTGAAGATTCAACAGGATTTCACCACTCAGCAGAAGAAATTCAAAACTGAGCTTCACCCTGTCAGTCCCAGCAAGAGGGAAAAGGAAAACCATTGAGAATAAAGAAAAACCCAGGCCGACCTTCAGGAGTGCTGGCAAATGCCATGGGACACATGTTAAAGCCATCATCCTGCTTTCTGCCTCCCCCCTTCAAAATGTGTTGTTACATTTAAACATTTCCAAGTGTTGCCATATGTTTTCTGGAGAGGGGATATACCACCTCCACTCATTCTTTCAACGTGCAGCTCCTCACAGGAATAAGCCCAGCACATAATTTGCTTTAAGGAGTCCAAGACTCCCACCTGACTCTGAATTTACTACTTTACTCCAAGGCCACCATTCCGACTCACTACTTACCCCGTTTTCATTCTGAGAGACTCAGACTATCAGGGATCAGATCTGACAACTGAAGTTCTTAATCTGAAAGAGCCACAGGTGGCAACATGCAACCCAAGGTCAGTAGCAAAATGAAGCCCTGGGTTCAGTGACTCTACATCAACAGAATGGTTTCTTATAGCTTAAATCTTCTCCTGAAACCCGGCTGCTTGGGAACGTGTTGGGAATTATTTCTCTACTTCTGGATGCAGACCAGACCTTCCCCAAGCAAGGCTCACACCAGTCTATGGCTGCATTTGAGTTCTGCGCACCCTCCCGTACGCCTGGCAATACCAGTACACACACTAACTGCAAAACCCAGAAGTGGGGGTTTATTAGGTTTCATTTCCTTTGAAAGCGCACAAGTGAGCTCATGTCAATACTGAAGAAGAGATACTGGCTATCAGAAGCTAAGAAAGAAGCGGAGCACCCTGCAGAGATGCAGGTTAACGCCATGGAAATGGATTTCCTGGAGCAAAGCTCAGGGGCAAACAACGATTTGGGTAACATGTGACCTGCAGAGGCCCAGCACTGATGGAAACAGAGAACGCTCACATCAACTGCTTCCCAAACCTCTTACATGTGCAGTTTGTGCTGTGCAAGTGGAATGAGGGGGATGAAAAGACAGGGACATCAACCTGCACTTCAGGCATTTGCTGCAGGTTTTTATTACCTGAAACTTAAAATTACCCCAATTCCTCCACTCTGTGTCATTCAAATTAAGCCGAACTTGGCAGACACTTCTGAATACTCAGCTAACTGCCCTTCTACTGGCAACATTCAGCCTTGTCTCCAAGACCATCACTGCTTCACTGTCTCCAGACACAGTGAAGTGTCTCCAGGGTCTTTCTGGGACAGATAAAACCTGGAATTCCAGCACAGGCAGCAAAACCCACTTCCTCTTCTCCAGGGCTGGGGGAATGCTGCCTTATTGCTGGTTTTAGCCCAGGGGCAGGAGCAGGAGAGACTCAAGCTTCTTTCTTCCCCTTGGGGTTCAGAGCAGCCCTGCTCAACTCCCCCCAGGCTGTTCCATTGTTCTGTTCACAGCTATTTTTAATCTATATTGTTCCAGTGATGTTTTACAGCACAGGCACAAACACGTGGGACACACTCATGAGAGGAGAACAAGCAGCCAGGGAAAGGATGAAGTTTCTAAGCTCACTCCTCACTGACATCAGCCTGAGCAACAAGGTGCTAAGCCTAAAGGGTTTCACCAGAAGAAAGAACAATGAATAAGATGAAATCAGGTTCTGTTTGTTGTTACAATTGTAGTTAGTTTCAGTCATTTTAGGTTTGAATAATATCGCATCTCAGTCCCCCCTCTGGCAGGTTAAAGCCATTCCCCTTGGCATCTCCCTACAGGCCCTTGTCCAAAGCCCCTCTCCAGGTTTCCTGGAGCCCCTTCAGGCACCGGAGCTGCTCTGAGGTCTCCCCTTCAGGAGCATTCTCTTCTCCAGGCCAAACCAGCCCAGCTCTCTCAAGCCTGGCTCCAGAGAAGAGTTGCTCCAGCTCCCACAGCATCTCCGTGGCCTCCTCTGGCCTCGCTCCAGCAGCAACATGTCCCTCTTGTGCTGCTCCCCAGAGCTGGACACAGTTAATTAAACCTCAAGCCACAACCACCTACTTGGTCTTCTTCCCAACATGGGTGTTGGGCAGAGTCCACCACTTCAGGACACTGCAAGGCTCCGGTGAGGCTTCTCCGGTGAGAATCAGCGCCCAAGCAGCGTCTTCCCAGCGCCTATGAGGTCACAAAGCTGCTCTTGCCCAGAACTAAGTCCCACATAAGGTGTTTATGAACACTAAGCACTCTTCTAGAGGAAGAACTACTACTTCCAAGTAAACTGCAGCAATTAAATGTCTCTACACACAGATTAGAGAAGTGGTTTAACACTTCTGCGCAATTACGCAGTTGAAAGACTCCAGTGGGGCCTTCCTGAAGGCAAATTGGGAAATGTAGTGATAACACTTCCCCTTTATGGCATGAAAATGAAGGATTAATGAGGAGGCAAAGAGAAGACAACAACAACTTTATATGTTACAATGGCACATTCATCAAGCCTGCTGGAACACCCAGAGAAGTTGAAGGGTTTCCTGGGTGGAGGGCAGAAGTTAATCCCAGATTCCTGTGTTTCACCAGTCTCCCAAGGAGCTGCTCTCCAGAAGGCTGCAGCCGTCAGGAACTGGGGAAGGAACCACATAATTGTGTGATGGCCAAATTGAAACTTTAACAGCCACTGTCTGTATCCGACAGGATTTTAAGCTATATCATCTTAGAGATGCGAAGAAGCTCTAGAAAGCTTGTGGTGTAAAAGGCAAGGCGACTGCATGAGCTTGAGATACACCAGACTATATAATGTCCTCTGAATAACTGTCACTTTTATCTCCCATATCCTTTCCTCCCAGATGGCTTGGCTAGGCAGGTGGCAATAAAAGTTATGACAGCCTGCTAATAGAACTGCTGCATGCCAGTTATGCTTTTCAAATGGCCCAAAGGTTGGAGATTTGAAAGATCTTTCCATTCTCTGGAAAAGACACCAGTCTGGTGTGTCAGAGCTCCCTACAGATGCTTTGTGAGGCAGTTAAACACAGGTAAAAAGAGACGTTAAACTCCAGTTTACCCCCAGCTCAAAATGGCAATTGACCATCAAATGCCATCACTGGTACTTTTACTGCTGCCGTAAATCATAGGGAGAATAAACAGGTAATATCCAGCAGTGCCCTTCGCAAAAGTTAGCAGTAAGGAAAAACTTGCCTCTTGCTTTGCTCAGCAAGCACAGGAACAGGGGAAGTAAAAGGTCACTGAAATATATCCTTACAAGTGTGCCTTCAAACCTGCCATGTCCTGTTCCACCTTCAAATGGAGCACTGTGCGCAGTTCTGGCGTCCTCTACATAAAAAGGACATGGAGCTGTTGGAGCAAGGCCAGAGGAGGCCACGAGGATGCTCAGGAGCTGGAGCAGCTCCTGCTGACAACAGTGGGGCTGTTCAGCTTGGAGAAGAGAAGCTGTGTGGAGACCTCAGAGCAGCTTCTGGCTACAAGGATGCTGGAGAAGGACTCTTCCTCAGGGACTGCAGCAGTAGGACAAGGGGTGATGGGTTCAAACTGAAACAGGGAAGTTCAGGTTGGAGATAAGGCAGAAGCTCTTCCTGTGAGGGTGCTGAGGCGCTGGCACAGGGTGCCCAGAGCAGCTGTGGCTGCCCCATCCCTGGCAGTGTTCAAGGCCAGGTTGGACACAGGGGCTTGGAGCAACCTGCTTTAGTGGAAGGTGTCCCTGCCCGTGGCAGCGGTTGGAGCCTGGCCCTTTCCCACCCAAACCATTCCATGATTTTCCATTCTTGGAATGGTTTTAACTTGGTTTTCCTCCTAAGCCAATTCTCCCATTATAAAACAAGGGGAAAAAGAAAATATTAAAAATAGGTTTGGTCACTTCCAAAAATAATAACTTGTAGAAACTCCAAAGGGCTGTGCAGAACGTCAGCACTGTGAGGAGAACTGCACGTCTGACAGAGATTGTGGAAGAAAAGGAACACCAGTTTTTAGCTGTAGCACATCCTCCTCCCCAAATAAAATAGCAAAAGCTAAAACTAACCCAAGGAAAGAGAGAGGAAGTTGGTGGGAAGCAGCAGCCAAAATTCCTCTAAATAACTTTCTGCTTTTATAAACAAAACCGCCACTGAGAATTTGTGCTGTTCAGTCCGTAAGTTAGATTTTTGGTCTTCTTCTAACACTGCTTTCTGCTGATGTTTGCACACATGTAGAAACCCGTACCCCCTTAAATCACATCCAAACCTAACTAGAAATAACCCAAAGTATCTGGAATTACATCCACACCAGTAAATATAAAAATCAATCACATTCTTAATAGCAAACTGGATTTGTAGCTTTAGAGACACTGTGTTTTGGTCACCACATGTTTGCTTTGCCTCTTCTTTAACTCTTTCCACTTCCACATTTAATCCTCTGGAGGTACATCCCGAGATGCTTAAAGCTTAAATCTCAAGACTCTTTTTCCTCAGAAGTTAATCTTCCTTCTAATTTGCTAACTCAGTTCAGAAGCATATTCAAAGGCAAGCAAGCTCTCATTTCTTCCTCTCCAAATGCTCCTTTTCACCTCTTTGCTCTTCATTCCTGCCAACCCATTCCTGCTCATTTCTTTCCTCTCACAAGGAAAAATGTTACTTGAACACAGCAGAGAAACAATGAGCCCGAGCAGACTCAGTCTTCAGTAAGAAACCTGAGCTTAGTTCTGAAGAGAAGGGGTTTGTTATTGCCTGTGAACTCCCTCATTTCAGATTCTCCCTCACAGGCAAATCGTAAGAAGTATATTACAGCTCCGGTTCCTACTTGTAGGGGAAATTGTTACCTGGCACTTGTCAAGTAGCTCCGCTGCCACTTTAGCACATTTCTTGAGACAAGTAAACCATGTGCACTTTCATAGCATGGAAGTCTTCCAAATGGAAAGGTAACGCCATGAAAACTGCTCTTCCCCAAAGAACTTCCCAAGACCCTGGGGCAGCAGATTGCAGAGCTGACCTCCAGCAGACCACCAAGACTATAATTCCCTCTGGAGCCCTTTATTTAGATGAACTTCCCAATAATTCAAACACCTGGTAGTCCTCTCATCACATATTCCAGGTGCCATCTTGCCTTAATATTTCTAAGAGATTATCAAGCCCAACTTGAGCTGAAACACACTTTCTGCCATTATGTTTCTGGGAATTAGGCTTTCAAATAATCCACTTAGAGATTACGTGTGGCCAAACCCAGACATCCAACTACTGCATCCTTTCCACCTCTTTGCAATTGCAGCATGACTTCAAAATGGTTCTGAGAATTATTTGAACCTGCTAAGTGGAAAGGTTTTATCACTGTCAAATAAAACCACTCTTAGAATCCTTAGCAGACATCAGCATGATAAGGAATAAAGAGAGGAAGGCGATGGGGGTCAAATTCCAACCAACCTCCATTCCCAACCCATCTGTATTCTTCTCAGCAATCACCAGCTGTGTTTTCTATAAAACATAACACACCACCTTCAATAAGGTGTGATGGTTTTATTAACACAATCTTAATAATCTCACATTAATATCCAAGAAACCACATTTTACCATAAAATCACACTCTGAAAAGAACAATTATGGCATTTACCTACACTCGTATTTGAGTATCTTCATCATTCAAGGCCAAGATTATCAAATTATAAGACAACTTTTGGTAGATTGGAGATTCTGTATTATTAGTTAACAGGAAAAAAAGCCTGGGCCAGAGGCATTACTCTATGTCTGGGGGTATCAGTGACACTGGAAGCAGGGTAGTAATGTGCATGCTTTCCACTGCCTTCAGTACTGATGTTGGAACTTGTGTTCGAAGTGAGTAAAATCTCAAAGGAAGTATCTTGAACACAGGGAACTGATTTGCTGACTTTGAGTTTTAATTACACATTCTCGGCTCCTGTTGGCATAAGGCATTTATTGAATCTTTCAAAAACAAAGAGAAATGTAAAAGTACATGAAAATCAATCTCCAGAAGATCCCTACATTCTTTTTCCTTCTCACACCAACAAACTATCTCCATAAACTGTGTCCAGCCTCAAAGAAGAAGCCAGGTCTTGTTGCTTTTGTTTTCTTCTTCTTCCCCCTTCTGTTCTTATAAAACCACTTGAACAAGTCTGCCTCCTATTTTCCCCACCAATAGTAAAGCACAATAAGCTACTGGGCAATAATACCTAAGGAGAAATATTGATTATCTGCTAGCCAAGAGCCAACTCAAAATCACAGAAGTTAGAACTCTTTCTAATACTGGGACTTTTACCACACTTGCAGGTTTGGTTAAAGTCAGCGCCAACCTAAAG